>JARJIL010000005.1:48597724-54160224 GCA_038502395.1 Dittrichia graveolens | reverse complement strand
TCCCTCTCTTGTTTTGGCTTCTTGGCTTTTAAAGTCACATGCATGTTCCCTTTTTGTGTTACACTTACATACTACCACCTTGGTGCTTCTTTAGATAAG
Organism: Dittrichia graveolens; assembly: GCA_038502395.1. Lineage (NCBI taxonomy): Eukaryota > Viridiplantae > Streptophyta > Magnoliopsida > Asterales > Asteraceae > Dittrichia > Dittrichia graveolens. The sequence continues at coordinate 54,160,125 of JARJIL010000005.1, read as the reverse complement.
TTCTAAGTGTTTTCATACTTGAAAAAACATCCTTACTTACTAGTATTGGTGTTCTTTCATTTAAGCCAAGTGTGGTAACATAATACATACTCAAAATACATACATCTTGTTCAAGAAGAAGAACAAAAGTTGTTGCTTGCATTCTTGAATATCAAGGGTTGGAGAGACTAGCATCTTGGAGGTGTTGGACTAATTGATTTGTGGATACCTTGGAGGAAGTCTTCTCTTGGCTTCTCATAGATCAACCACTTCATCAACGGTTTACTCACGCTACAAAGGTTGTAGTTCTAAACACCCTATGGTTGTTTTGTTTCTTAAGGCTTGCATATGGATCATTGGTGGGGAGTTTTAAAAAGTTTAAAATTGTTGTTCATGCTTCCGTTGCTAAAATATATTTTGAAAAACCGAACAAACCACAACAGTGGTATCAGAGCCACTTATGTATAGTTTTAAGAAACTTTATTTTGAGTATGTATTGTTTAAGAAAATGGACAATTTTTCTTTTGTTAGAAAAGTTGTGGATTTTCTTGTTGGCAACTTGTATATATTTATATATTTATTTTGGGAAACAACCAAACCACATGCATGTTTGGTTGTAAAAGTTGCCTAAATATCAAGTGTTGATATATATGTTTGTTTGAGTGTATGTTGTGCATAACAAGCCATAGACCTTTTGTGATGTGTTGCAAATTCGATTTGGTTGTAAAATTATTCTTTCATTTGGTATGTAATAATAATTTTAGTTTTGTTTCATCTTGTTGTATTTTGTAAGTAGTAGAATAGTTTAGACTAGTTTACTTTTATAAAAATGTAACAAGATGAAGAAATGACCAAGTTGGAGTTTTCAGTGTGGTGGAGTCAACCATGAAGGCTTGGAATCATTTGCACTACAAGGAGTTGTTTTGGCAAGTGGGAGCTTCAAATTCATCACAAGAGGAATATTTGGTCCTTAGTTATGACTTGGTATTTTTGTATGGCTCACAAAAATACCACTTAGGATAAATGGTTTGGTTATGCACTTATACATGTTATTTGTGTGTGTTTATGTTTATATTATTATGTATGGTTGAAAATAGAATTTTTGCATGCTAGATAATATTTTTGACATAATATAAATCACACAATGGGAGTTTGGTATTGTAAGTTGACATAACATAAGATGTAAAATGAATTTTATATAAAAAGAGTTTTGTAAAGATTAAAATTCATTATGTCAATATATATATATATATGAGTTTTATAAAATAGAGATTTTAAAACTCAACCAAACTCCATTCAAGCTTAATAATAAAATGGTTTTATTACAAGCTAAAATTGGTCGTATTCGCGCGCTCGAAACTACACACGTTAATATAGGATATTAATACTAGTTTAAAATTGAACGCGTTGAAAGTTCGTAAAATACGGATTTTAAGAATACTCAAGACCAATATATATATAAAATATGATTTTATTAAAACGTGGACTTATTATTGTATGCATGCAATACTAGTCACACGACTCTTTTTGTTTCATTTAATAAATATACAAAACGGTAAAAGCCGTTTTTCAAAACGTAAGTCTATGCCATCCCATTTTAAGACACTCCTTGTTGCAACGACACTCACGTGGCGAGAGCATTAGCCAAACGCGTGGATTGTTTTTGTAACAACCGAGGTGTTTTTCCGTGAATTCCATGAACGTCTTGGGCCGGAAATTCAGCGTCTTGAAATAGGACGACTTAATCGGAATCTTATTACAATGATTATCAACCAATCAAACAAACTCTCTCTAAACACTCATGAATCACAAACTAATTGATGATCGAATTTCTTGTTAAAACTGATTAACAAGAACTCTTGAAAACTCTCTCGAACTTTGAACTTACAAAGTTATCGCAACACACGCATATCAAGTATCACGAACACACGTACGTTTTGCAACTTATGCAGTCTTGCAACTTATGCAGTCGTGTTTTGTGTATCTGTTCACGTACACACGTTAGAACATATATGCGTATTCGTTCGTATATATAAACCCAGAAGAAGGTTTATACTTATACTTGATATATCTACGAATAAATCGCAGTTTAAAGATAGAACTTATCTTTTCTTTAAAACCGTAACAAACTCCTTAATTAGAACATATCTAATTAATTCCGTTTGAGATTTCTATCCAACTAATAGATAGTTTAAATTAGGTTTAGATATCCTAATTTAAATGTCGTAAATATAGAGAGTTTATAACAGAATTTAGAACTTAGTTAGATTCTGAACTGACTTTTGACGCTGAGCTGACATACTCAGTCTTGACCTTGTCAAGCTGACTTCTTGAATCTTGGATTCTTGAATCTTCAAGTCTTCAAGTCTTCACTCTTAAGACCTATCTCAGCTTAGAAGTCACTGAGTTATCTAGTACTTACATAGAAAACTCTATATCTATTTATACGCTGACTACTCATGTGCAGCTGACTAGTCAGTCTATAACAGACTTACATAATTCCTAACTCTTAACCTATTATCTATACATATTGATAGTTTGTCTCATCAAATCTAACTATTCTAAACATGGGACTAACAATCTCCCCCTATTTGATGATGACAAAACATTGAATCAAGTTAGTTATAGGTTAACAAAATTATGCTGAACAACTCTGGAACTGACCAAAGTTAGTTCTTGAAATAAATATTGAACTGATCCATACTTATTCACGTATCTTTAACTTACAAGATGTTTATGTTACAAATCTATTATAAGACTTGTATTCTAAGTATTTGAATATACAACTACTTAGATTCTGAACTTATCAGAGTTAATTTAAGTATTGAACTTACAAAACTTATATTACTGAACTTATCAGTTTACAATTGAACATATCAATCAGCAGCTTAAACTTACAAAGCTGTCTATTTGAACATATCAAACATAATTCTGAACATATCAAATAATAAAACAGTTGAACATATCAAACTTGAGTTTGTATTAATGAACATATCATTAACATTTTAGCTTAATCATTTTGATTAGCTTCTGCACACTTAGTGAAAAAATTATAGAACTAATCTATTTACTCAACAGAATCTCCAACTTCTAACCACATATCAGAACATTTAAGTTCCCAAATTGCAGCTTTCTTGATAGCATCAACCATAATTTCTTCACTTTCTGGCATCTCTTTCATCTTAGTTTTTTCTTGATTTGATTTCTTTGTTGAGATGATATATGAATACTGAGTTCTGAATTGAGTCATCACATAGAATTCTCAAGTACGGAATTAATTTCAGATTTGCCAAATGAAGATCCGTTACTTTCAAGAAACATTGATTACCTTCCACATCAGGATACAAGAATCCTTCCAAAGGTTCAGTGATATAAGTATTCTCTCTAAATTCAACTCCCTCTGGAACTTGTAAAATGATGTCTCTTTTAGCTCGCTGGCTTGCTGCTCTAACTCTTGCAGATTTGCCTCGATTAAGAAAGGTATCAATTTCATCAGCAGGGATCTCACCTAGCTGATCGATTCTTATGAAGATTGTCTTAAGCACATCAACTATCTCTTGTCTGATTTGACTCTTTTTCATCTGCTTGATAGTTGTGGCTACGGTCTTAAACTCTGAGAATCCCAACTTGTACAGACATCTCATATCTAGACCAATTTCTTGTTTGTTGTCTAGTACAAAGTTGATGATTACCAATTCTCCTTTTCTACTCAGTGTAATTGATTCAATCTTGTTATTAAAATGTTTTTTTATAACAATGCCTTAGATCCACATCTGAGTAGGGAATTGGGGCAGCTCTTGGACTAGAATAATTAGCTTCAGCTTCAGCTCTGGCAGCCTCAGCTTTAGCCTTTTCTCGTTGAACTTCAGCTTGTCGTTGCTGCTCTTTTAATTCCTCCACTGTTACGCCTAGTTCTTTAGCCATCTCTTGTAACATTTGCTCAGCAAGTATGTCACTGGCTTTCTGTGCTGCATCAGCTTCATCACTTGAGTCAGATTCATGTGCAACTAATTGAGACTTACCCTGTTGCTCTGGCTCAGGCTCAGCAATGATGACCTTTCTTTTCTTTGCTAAAGGCATAACACTTATTTTCTTTCTTTTTACCATCTCAAACACCGTACTCTTCCCTTTATCTATTTGTGAAGTTGGAACGGACTCAGCTTCAACAAATTTTGGCAAATTAGCTTGAGATGTTTCTTCAATTGGAGTTTCTGGTTGAGCTTGTGAAGTTGTGGTTATTTGGACTGTTGGAGCCTGTTGTTGTTGAGAAGGTTGATCTACAGTACTCATGAACTGATCATGAGCTTGTTCAAATTGTACTTCCTCTGTATGCTCCTCCTCAACCTTATCATCATACTTCTTTGATTCTTCCTCCCCCTTTTTGTCATCGTCAATAGGGGAGGGTCTGAGTTTGAACATGAAGCTTTCCAAGTTGGCAACTGAAGTTGACAAATCATTAAGTTTGCGCATCAACTTGGCTTTGTCATCTTTCCTCTTCCTGTGTAGAAGCTCAAACTGAGTTTGTAAATAGTCCATAATTACTTTAGCATCGTTTTTCATCAGCTTGAACTCCTCATGTCTTCGTCTCACTTCCACATCCTCCTGTCAAGTGGAAGAGTGTATTTCCACCGTAGGAGTAGCTGTTGAGTGTTCCTCAATAGGTAAGGATGTGGGTCCCATATCCAAAGGTTGGTGATTACCTATGGAATCAAGGGGGCCAGAATAAAGACCCTGTAAACCTTCCTGGTGTATGAAAGGTTCATTGAGAGGTCGTGCGAGAGTGTGTGAGAATAGAATAGAAGAATGACCAAGTTCGTGAGGTATGATAGTGGGGTGAGCTAGGCTTATTGGTGAGGAGGGGGTAAGTGACACTAGGGATTGGTCAGTATTTCAATATTACCTTCATGGGGCTGTGAAGGCACAAAAGTAGGCTCTCCCATGGCACTAGTAAGTATGGGCTGAGTAAACACCATACCCGGTATAGGCTTAAGGGTTGAACTAAGCCTAGAGCGTGGCACCTTAAGAGAAGATGTCTCCCCCTCAGCTCCTGCCGGTGGAGGTATCAATGTGATATCAACTCTAGTGTCCTATTGAGATGAAGGACCACCTTTGGCAGTTTTCCTTGTATAGGTGTAGGAAATATCCTTGGTAGTAGTGGGCTGACCAAGGTTGGCTGTAGATTGTAAAATAGATGGAGATCTTTGAGGTGGAGGCGAGGGGTTAGACTGAGTTGGGCTTGACTCAGTCCTATCTCCTAAGTTTGGAGATGGAGAAGTAAAAGAGAGAGAAGGAGATAAGGGTTGCGAAATCATACCTGCTGCACCTAGCAGTGGAGACTCAGAGCTAGGAAACAAACTCCTTTGCTCAGAACTCGAAGTGGTGGATGAAATTATTTGAGTACGGGGTCTGAACTGAGTCCTAGGTTGATCAGCTTGAGGGGACTCAGCCTCACAACCAACAACGTCACCCACTTCTTCCGCAGCTTCCTCCTCTGTCCCAACTTCACTTGACTCGGGAGTCGGAAGCTGTACATACGCCCTCATCTGAGCACTCATTGTAGGGTGCCTAGGGAAGATATCATGGGCGAACATTCTGTAGCTGAGAACAGGAGTAGGAATTGACTCATATTGAGCAGTATATCTTCTACCCAACCTGTCCTCGATGACCATGGATATGAATCTTGCGAAGGGTACAATGGTGTCCCTTACGTTCTTGGTCACCAATGACTTGAATGCCTCAAAGATCAACTCAGCGTAATCCACTGGTCGATCATAAAATAAGTTGTATAATAATTGCATTTCAAAGTCATTTACATTATCCAGGCCTCCCACCTTGTATCCAAGGGAACGGACCACAGTGGATACCATAAATCCCCATGCCGTCTGGAAAACAGATTTCCGTATGACGCCAATAACTTGAGGATGACCCATTAAGGGTAAAACACTTCTTGATGTTTCCCTAGAAACCGTCGCTTCAAACTAATTATGAATCGGGAGATGAAGAATTCGGCAGAGGCAGTTTGCATCGACTTCGATCGCCACTTGTCCACTTAGGACGGTACCCCGTATAACCGGTTGAGTTGCATCCAGTTTACACGTATACCAGAATTCCGTGAGAAGTTGAGGGATGAGCACAGCAGGTCCACGAAGAAATGCGTGTGCCAGGGGACCCTTGCGAATGTAGGAGACCCACTCCTCATATCCCCTGCCAATTTTGGACTTTGGAATGTCGGTACAGGCGATGACATTGTTTTGTTTGTAGGTGGGGAGTGCGTTATTCTTGAAATTTCTACCACGAATCATTTGTTCAGTTAAATTTAGAGTATAACCCTCCATTGAAATCGAACGTATCGAATTGAATTGCTTAGCAGTAATAAGCACTTAGCAATGAACTCTGCACACAACAACATTAGAGTTTAACAGAGAAGAATATTTTGGAAGTTTAAACGAAATATGATGAAAATTCTCTCTTATTTATACCTTTTCAATGTGAGAGAAAAAAACTTGACCATTATTTGAGGGTAATAAATATGACCGTTACCGTAAAAAACTTCGACGCGGTTTGTTACAATGGCTAACTTTATTGTTAGTTACCTAACCTTACACTGTTATATGGAAAAGATATTTTTATTAAAATATATCATAAAAATTTCTAAATGACTGGCGTTTATTTACCAGACACACCGTAAATATTTTGGACTTACAATATTGTTGGACATACCATTTGTTAGCACAAACCTAGACTTGTGGAACTGACCACACTTTGGAACTGATTCCTTAGCTGATCCTAAACGGTCAGCTTAGATGGGGTATTCAGCTGATCCTGAATGTTTAGCTTATATAGAGTACTCAGCTGATTCTGAATGTTCAGCCTATATAGAGTACTCAGCTGATTCTGAATGTTCAGCTTAAATGGAGCACTTAGCTTCAGATAGCAATCAGCTCAGTTTGAGCACTCAGCTCAGTTTGAGCACTCAGCTCAGATTGAGCACTCAGCTCAGATTGAGCACTCAGCTCAAATTTTGACACTTAGTCAAATGTAGCACATAGCTAAAATTTAACAGAGATAAAGAATGGAACATACCAATTAAGGGTTGAGCATTCCAAGCTTGCTGAGTAGAGTTGTGAATCTTGTGCCTTCAATTGGTTTTGTGAAGATATCTGCAAGCTGATCTTCAGTATCAATGAAGACTAACTCTATCTTTCCCTTTTCTACAATATCTCTGATGAAGTGATGTCTTATCTCAATATGCTTGGTTCTTGAGTGAAACACTGGGTTGTGTGTAATGGCAATAGCACTTTGATTGTCACAAAATATAGGAGTCTTTGAATAATGCAAATCAAAGTCCTTCAGCTGATGTTGCATCCACAGTATTTGAGCACAACAGCTCCCTACAACTACGTATCCAGCTTCAGCTGTTGAGATTGCCACTGAGTTTTGTTTCTTGCTTGTCCAGCTAACTAATTTTCCACCCAAAAGTTGACATCCTCCAGTAGTACTCTTTCTATCAAGATCACATCCTGGGAAGTCTGAATCGGAGTACCCTATCAGTTCAAATCCTGATCCTTTGGGATACCACAAACCTAAGTATGGTGTTCCCTTCAGATATTTGGAGTATTCTTTTTATAGCTAGCAAGTGTGATTCCTTTGGATCAGCCTGATATCGTGCACAAATACATGTAGCAAACATTGTATCAGGTCTGCTTGCTGTTAAATAGAGTAATGAACCTATCATTCCTCTATATGTAGTCTGACATACAGACTTTCCATCAATGTCCTTGTGTAGCTTGACATTGTGTAACATTGGAGACTTTGCGGGATGGCTTGAGTCTAATCCATATTTCTTAATCAGATCAAAGACATACTTGCTCTGATTAATAAATATACCATCTTCTTTCTGATAGATTTGAAGTCCCAAAAAGTACGTCATCTCACCCATCATGCTCATTCTGTATTGATTAGACATTATCTTGGAGAACCAATCACACAGATCTTGGTTTGTTGATCTAAAGATAATGTCATCCACATAAATTTGAACCAGAATGACATGTCCTCTACTCTTTCTTATGAAAAGAGTTTTGTCAATACTTCCTCTGACAAAATCATTTGAGAGCAAATAGGTGGATAGTGTATCATACCAGGCTCTTGGAGCTTGCTTGAGTCCATACAAAGCCTTGTCTAACTTATAGACATAATCTGGATGTTTAGCATCAATAAAACCAGGGGGTTGTTTCACATAGACCTCCTCCTGTAGTTCTCCATTTAGGAATGCACTTTTAACATCCATTTGATACACTTTGAAGTTTTTGAAGGCTGCATAGGCTAGAATCAACCTTATAGCTACAATCCTTGCAACAGGGGCAAAGGTTTCATCATAATCAATACCTTCTTCTTGTCGATACCCCTGAGCTACTAGCCTTGCCTTGTTTCTGATCACTACTCCATCCTTGTCCATTTTATTTCTATAGACCCACTTAGTGTCTATAATTGTTTTTCCTTTGGGAGTAGGGACAAGGGTCCAGACCTTATTTCTTTGAAATTCTGTCAGCTCCACTTGCATAGCTTCAATCCAATCTTCATCTTTTAGAGCCTCTTCAGTCTTCTTTGGTTCCATTAGAGATAGAAAACTATAGTAGGCAACATAGTTTGCATTTGCCTTAGATCTAGTTAACACACCATCTTCAATGTTCCCAATGACATCATCAAGAGGATGATCTTTTAATACTCTGAAGGTTGTAGTAGGAGACTGAGGTTCTGGGTCTGAGTCAGAACAGTGTCTCTCAGGCTGAATAGGACTTACTTCTTCAGTCTGAGTAGGAATTGGAAGATCACTTAGATCTTCAATCTGACATGTACCTGATGATTCACCGAGACTGTCGGGCTGATTATCTTCAATATTGATAATTTCTTTCAATGATGCACTTTTGTCAGATTTACTATCATCATCATCAGAATCATCCATAACATACATGGGATTCGATGTGAGATCTTCTTTACTCCTCTCAAGCTCACTCCGACTAACCGAGTCAGCTTGAGCTCTGTTGGATTCATCAATACTTGTCTCATTAAACGTAACATTTTCCAACTTATGGAGCTGATCTCTTTGGTTTAGCACATAGCATGTTGAACCAAAAATATGGAAATATCCAATGTTGGGTTTTCTGCCATGATACATCTCGTAAGATGTTTTACCATGTCTTTTCACTATAATTGATCTATTCTGAGTATAGCAGGCTGTACTTACAGCTTCTGCCTAGAAGCTCAGCTTGAGCTTTGCCTCACATAGCATGGTTCTGGCAGCTTCAATTAAGGTTTTGTTTCTCCTCCTTTCAGCAACTCCATTTTGTTGTGGAGTTCTTACAGATGAGAAATTCTGGATAATTCCTTTCTCTTCACAAAAGCCTTGAAGGGTTGAGTTTCTAAACTCAGTCCCATGATCACTTCTGAGTTGTTTAAGAGACTTACCCTTTTGCAACTCTTCTTGTCTTATGAAGCTGATTAACTCATATGTAGCTTCACTTTTGGCTTTTAAGAAGATTACCCAAGTAAATCTTGTGAACTCATCAACAATCACTAGAGTATACTTTTTGCCACTTAGGCTTGGGGTGCTAATAGGTCCAAATGCAACATATGCAATGGTTCTGTAATTGAGAAATTTTGCTTGGACTTGAAGGATCCCTTATGATGTTTTCCCATTTCACAAGCTGAGCAGAGTTTGTCTTTAGCAAATGTGATCTAAGGCAGACCAGAGACTAACTCTTTGCTAGACAACTTGTTAATATATTTGAAGTTTAAATGAGACGGTCTTTTGTGCTATAACTAACTCAGCTTGGGAGTTAAATCAGAATACAAGCAGGTTTCAGTTGAAGGATCTGCGGAGCTGAGATCTAACAAATAGATATCTCTCTCTTTTTGCCATTAATATTGGTTTTCCCTTCTTATCATAAATTGTCCCTGCATGCTTTCTTAAGGTGACTTCATAATCCTCATCACACAGTTGACTGATACTTATCAGATTGTGTTTAAGGCCTTCAACATATGCTACCTTTTTGAAAGTGACTTTTCCTGCAGTTATCTTTCCATAACCTTTAGCCCTTCCTTGAGAATTATCCCCAAATGTCACCTTGGGTCCTTCATTGTTTTCGAATTCACTAAGAATCCCCTTGCTTCCTGTCATGTGCCTTGAGCATCCACTATCGAGATACCACTTGTAGGAGCCCTGCACATGATCAACTAAACATATTAGTTTCTTTTTGGAACCCACGGTTTGGTGGGTCCTGAGGATGAGCACTTAACTGATCCTTTAGAGTTTGATTGATCAGCTCAAACAAATTCTGGTTCTGTTTTGGACTGATCATCCTTTTCGTTTCAGGTCTAAGATTGGTACTTACACAATCTTTGGCCTCATGACCTCTATCACCACACTTATAACATTTTCTTCTAAAGATGGGTGTTTGGGTGATTTCTTTGAGTTTTCCAACATTAAATTTGGATTCAGATTTAGGGTCATATGATGTGGATAACCTTTCAATCCTCTTCGACAGTTTGTCTACTTGATTTTCACTGACTTTGGACTTACCTTTGTCAGCTTTATGGTTACCTTTATTTGGTGAAGTCTGACTTACAGACAACTTCCTTTTTTTAGACATCCTTTCATGTATGGCTTGAGAATTATGTCTTTTTGAGTTAACATGAGATATTCTATCAAAAACAGTTGTTCTTACAGGATTGTAATCCAATCTTTTGAAAACTAACTTACAGTTTCTATTGGATCTGGAACATCCAGCTTGATGGTTTGAGTGAATAACCTGAGGACTTTGGGTTGGTCTCACAAACTTATTGATTTTGACCTGTTTCCCTTCCTTGTTCCTTAAGAATGTTCTTGGGGGTATGTCATCTGATTTCATCGTTTTGTCTTCAAGACTGACTTGATCTTCGATGATTTCATCAGCAGCAGCACTATAATCTCCCCCTAGCACTGCTTTTACTTGATTTGGTATCTGCTGGTTAATACACTTTTCTGCTTCTCTTGACGACTTACACCAGGATTCACAGATTTTTCTTAGATTGTCAGCTTGTTCTTTTGATTCTTGCAGTTCTTCACTTAGAAGTTTGTTTATATGAAGCTAACATTCATAATCACATTGGATCTTTTACCAGCATTTAAGAGAGTTTCAGAGTGTTTAAGTTCATCTTTTAGTTTTGAAATTTCAGTTTTCAAACTAGATTGAACTGTGAGAGAGGTTTTGAAGTCATTCAATAGATAGTTGAACATTAAACATTTTTGTTCATCAGTGTAAGAGCTAAAGTTATTTACCTTATACATTGAGGCAGGATCCCAGTTACTAGTTTGCTTACTCAGCTTAGCCGTTTCTGCTAGATCCTCATCAAAGGAACTGTCTTCTAACTCATAGTCAACTTGTTCCTCTTCATCCTCAATGGCCATCAAACACCTATCTGGCTCATCATCATCTGAAGTAGATGATTCAGTATCCCAAGTTTCAGCAAGGAGACCATTGGTGTTTTCATCTGGCTTGCCTTTGAGTCTTTGATATTTCTTTTTATATTTATCAGCTCTGTAGTCATTTTTGTCAGCTACTGAAGTTGATTCTCCCTTCTAAACTCTACACTCAGCAGCTATGTGTCCTATCCTCTGATAGTTATAGCACTTAGCTTTCTTAGGATCAAAAGTAGACTTACCACTTTTGCTTCTGTCATATTGACCCCTTCCCCTTCTGAACTTTCTAAAGTTTCTTGCTAACATTGCCATTTGTTCAGTAAGAGCATCCATCTCTACATCATCTGAACCAGAGTTAAGACTTACTTCTTCAGATTCAGATTCAGAGTCAATCTCAGCTTGAGACATTTTAGATCCCTTCTTTTTCTTTTCTGCAATTAATGCAGATCCAGCATTGTTTATAGATTCTTTTAGTTGTTGCTGGGCCACTTTCTTCTGTTCCAAGATCTGTTGATGATTTAGAAGGAAACCATAGATAGATCTGAGATCATATTTTCCTAAGGTTCCTCCAGCATGAAGTGCAATGGTGATCTCATTGAATTGTTCTGGTAACACATCCAAGAACTTGAATACCAACTCATTCTCATCTTTCTTGGCACCTACCAAGATCGGATCATTTATCAAGCATTGAAATCTGGTAAACAAATCTGCCAGAGTTTCATTCTTTTTAGCAAAGAAAGTTCCATAAGAACGACTCAGATTTGTCTTCTTATGTTGCTTGACCAGGTCAGTGCCTTCATACGTGACACTGAGAGTATCCCACATCTCTTTTGCAGTTTGGCACCTAACCACAGTATGCAGAAGAGGATTTGTTAAAGCATTTGCTATAATGCTTTATGCCTTGTCTTCAAGATTGAACAGTTTACGATCTTCTTTAGTCTAGGATGCTTCAGGCTTGGGAGTTTCTCCGGAGGGAACAGTTTTGTCAGTGGCAATAATATGGATCATTGGTATGATTGGGTCATCTTGAATCGCGGTACTCATCCTGTGATCCACAGACTTCAGATATAGCATGGCTCTAAACTTCCACATAGGATAGTCAGTGCCATCAAAGATAGGACAACCTTTTGCCGCCATTGTTGGTATATGACTTGATTGCTTGCTAGTAGACATCTTAACCTCTTGACAGCGGATCTTGATCTTCAACTTATGAAGAAACTCGCTCTGATACCAGTTGTTGGTCCCAAAGAGGTTGAACAAGCAACCGATACAGTGTAAAAGGGGGGGTTGAACACACTTTAAACAATCAAACAAACTAATCAAATGTATATTCAATTATAAACCAGTACAATAACTATTATCACTTTCTAATCAAATCAACAGGATGTTTTGATATTACAATGATTATAACCTCAACTCTCTCTAAACACTCTTGAATCACAAACTAATTGATGATCGAATTTCTTTAAAACTGATTAACAAGAACTCTTGAAAAGTCTCTCGAACTTTGAACTTACAAAGTTGTCGCAACACACGCGTATCAAGTATCACGAACACACGTATGTTTTGCAACTTATGCAGTCTTGCAACTTATGCAGTCGTGTTTTGCGTATCTGTTCACGTACACACGTTAGAACATATATGCGTATTCGTTCGTATATATAAACCCAGAAGAAGGTTTATACTTATACTTGATATATCTACGAATAAATCGCAGTTTAAAGATGGAACATATCTTTTCTTTAAAACCGTAACAAACTTCTTAATTAGAACATATCTAATTAATTCCGTTTGAGATTTCTATCCAACTAATAGATACTTTAAATTAGGTTTAGATATCCTAATTTAAATGTCGTAGATATAGAGAGTTTATAACAGAATTTAGAACGAACTTAGATTCTGAACTGACTTCTGACGCTTAGCTGACATACTCAGTCTTTACCTTGTCAAGCTGACTTCTTGAATCTTGGATTCTTGAATCTTCAAGTCTTCACTCTTAAGACCTATCTCAGCTTAGAAGTCACTGAGTTATCTAGTACCTACATAGAAAACTCTATATCTGTTCATACGCTGACTACTCAGCTGAAGCTGACTAGTCAGTCTATAACAGACTTACATAATTCCTAACTCTTAACCTATTATCTATACATATCGATAGTTTGTCTCATCAAATCTAACTATTCTAAACATGGGACTAACAGACACACTTTGTTCTTAGGTTTCAAAGAAACTTGGAGGCTAACACACTTTCTGAAAATAATAAACAATACGAATGAGTGCAAACTTTGACAGAGTTGAATTACAAAACTATCGACCCTTAACATAATATTCTAATGAAGTATTTATAAACTCTTGATCTTCCTTGAATAGTTGACAGTTGGTTAATCTTCTATCTTGCAAGATAATCTTCCAACTTGATAAGATATCCTTCAAATCCACAAAGATAGCAGTTTCCAAAAATAGCTCAATAGAAACTGTTTGTTGAATGTGATTCTTCTAACAATCTTATCTTTCATACCTTTCAACAGTTGTCATAATCATTCTAACAGTTCCGAGCTCTTTGTACTAACAGTTGCAACATTCATCACAACTGTTAGTTACAACTGTTTTCACAAATCAAACTAACAGCTTTCAACTGTTTCTTCACAAACACACTAACTGTTTTACCTTTGAATGACCAATAGTTTTAATTACTTAGCAAATTTCCCAACAATCTCCCCCTAACTTAAAGTATTAAACAATACACTTAAGTTTTTTTATAGGGTTCAACCACAGAAAAATTAACATAAGCAAAGAAAACATGAAGTATGCAAAGTCAAATTGTTACAATCAAAACGTAAAGAAGGAAAGTTACACTTTCTTTGACTGTAAAGATTCCAATCTTTCTTTTAACCTATGAATAATATCTTCCTTAACTTTTGCAGGGCCAAAGAACTTTGCTTTCATCAAATATAAGAGCTTTGTTTTGTTATGCTCTATAAACTTAATATCAAACCATTGAATAATCGCCTTTCTCATTACTAGGTGATAAGTCCTTGACTTAGTATACACCTTTACAGTACTGATTGGAAATGCTTCATCCACTATCAGCATGGGCATAACTTTCAGAGGATCACATATGCTCGTTAAATGCCTCATTAGCACTCTGATTTCAATCCCATCTGCTTCTCCATAGTGACTTAAACCATATTCATACATTTCTTGCACATCTCTTCTTGTCACACTTTCCATTAATTGTAAGAAGTTAGCATAGCTTTCAGTAGGTTCAATTTCTCTCACGATTGTTACCCCTTGCTTTCCTGTTTCAATCCTTAACATTTCAAATCTCCACTCAGTGATGTGAGGTCTTTGACCTAATTGAACTTCCACAAGCTTTTCCAATTTCTTCTCAACCTCCACTCTGAGTCTGTCTTGTAAAATTGTTTGAACCATACCAGCTTTGGCCTTTTCTGAGGGTTTCTTAATTATTTGAGACTGTTGAGTCTTTTTCTTTCAATCCTTTTTCTCTTAACTCCCTTATAAACCTTCTTTCCTTTTTCCTCTTCATCAATTTCCTTTGTAAACTCAGCTGCCATATTTTGAGCTAGTTCTAGATCTCTTTCTTCTTGTTGCTCAATCTCAGCATTCAACCTTTGTGCTAGCTCATGATCATGTTCTTCTTGTTGTTCTTTTGACATTTTGAGCTTTGGAATATTAACCAAAATCTCCTTTCCCTTACCTTGCACAGGAGGTATCTTCTCATCCTTCTTTGCTTCTACAATCACAATGCCTTTGAACCCTAGCTTAGGTGCAATTGGCTCTAGCTTTGACACTTTACCATCAAGCCACCCATCATTTATCTTTTGAGCCATCTTGAATGTGCTGATGTTGAGAGTTTGAGCACCCACTGCAATCAAATGATCTTGTTTTACTTTGGACCATGATTTGTATACATCTGTTGTTGGATAATGTCCAGACATGATCATCCTATTGATCAAAATTCTATCAACTGCAGACAATTTATCTTCATCTGATTGAGCACTTGCAGCTGTTTGTAGTTGTTCTGGAGCAACTGTTGTTAGTGGAGTTGCAACTGTTAGAGTATCTGGTGCAGCTGTTTGTTTGGATTGCACAACTGTTTGTTTACTTTGCATATTTTGCACTTGCTTCTTTATGTTTGGCTTCTCCCCCTTTTTGATTGGAACTGTTTGAGGAGGAGTAGCATGAAACTGTTTAAGCATTTGATCATGGGCTTGAAGAACATCTGTAGCCTTCTTCAGAGTAGTCGACAAGACTTTGATTTGTTTGTCTTGCTTGATAATAAGCTCATTGTGCTTGGAAAGAAGCTTGTCTTGTAGGGAGTTCCTCTTTTTAAGATAGAGGAAAGCAGCAAGAAATGGTACAAGTTCTGGATTCGTCAATGCCTTTTGTTTCATACTTGCCTCAATGTCAGCTAGTGTTGCCACTTCAAACATATCATCGGCAGATAGAACTGGTGGGTCACTCCTAGAAGTTCCCTCACCAGTACCCCTTTGTTCTTGGTACTGGGGATTTCCAAAAGCTATTTGACCAACCTTTGTTGCCGTGGTTGAGGTCTTACTTATGTTGACAATGCCCTGCCCACCCCTTGCGGATGGAACAGTAGTGTCAGCCTCAAGAACCACATGATCACTCTCCAATGGAGTGATCACCTCCTCAGTGTGCTTGGGAGACAGCACAGTGGATTCCCTTTGGATATTCTGCACAGGTGAATGCACATGTGCAGGGCTTACAGTTTGGGTGATAGGGACTATGGTGGAAGGAGCACCAACAGTTCTCTTCCTCTTTTTGAATGTTATTAGAGAGGGGGCTTGTGTTGTAGCTTGAGAAATGGTAGCAGAGGGTGATATTTGAGTAACAGGAGCTGTGGGTTCTAGAGTTGGTGGTGTAGCAATAATTTGGGCTTCATGCTCAACTCTAGCAGCTCTGTTTCTTGAAAGAAACTCCACCATTGCAGAGAGTGGTGGAGTGATGGCACCAGAAAAATTATTGCCATTGATCAACAGTTTGCTCAATGTGGATGCCACATGAGTAGAGGGAATCAGGACCGTCTTGTGAGTTTGAAGATTTGGCAGTAAAGAGTTTAAACAAGTTTGCACAAATCGGGGGTACATCAAAAACAGACCATATTTGGTCCCGAGATGTTTTACCATACCATTAAAAATTAATTTAGAAAAGTTGAAGCAACGATTGTTCACCAAACAGATTAAGGCCAAAGCAATGTTACTTCCAAACTCATTCCATCGAGTTCTTTTGGGGCTGATACATTGTTGTAAAGTGTGAATCAAATATTTCCAGTGTGCACAAAATTGCCCTTTGTAGAAGGAACCCTTTCCCCTAGGGCCCTCATACCCCAGCTTAACCAACTCCTAGTGCAAGAATTCCAATGAGACCGAATCAGAATACTCACCCTCAAGATCATCAAGGTGAAGGTGTTCTCGAATGGTATTCTCAAAGAGTTAAATAACATGATTATCAACATTTGAAGTGATCCATTGCACTCCATCTACTTCAGTGATTGTAGCGTTTTTCCAGAATTGATCGAGATGGGAAGTGTAGATGGTTGGATTGATGGTGAGAGTAGTGTTGAGGTTTGACAGCGTAAGGTAGTCGATCATGTCATGAAAGACATGCAACTCAGCAGGTTTGGAGAGGAAGGCTAGCATGTTGTGTTCTTTGACAAACGGAAGACGAGCCATAGCGATTTCGAAGAGAAAGTCTAGGGTTTAGCGTTCGATTGAAGTTTAGTAAGCGTAATGAAAACTGCGAGGAGGGAATGGCTTATATATGTAATGCATATTAAATGCAATTCAAAATGCCTCAGAATATCTGCAAAGACTGAAATACCCTTGACTAACAGTTGAAGGGAAAACTATGAACTAACAGTTGAGAACTGTTTGGTTAATGAACTTCAACTGTAACACTCCCCCTTAAATGATCAGGCAGCTTGCCTAACAGTTGTGACACCTATGTACTAACAACTGAGAACTGTTAGTTGCAATTTGTATTGTAGATCCCTGAACACTTACATAAACAATTGTTAGACTTAAGACTAACAGTTTCAAACTATTACTGTGAAAACACAAAAACACAGAAAGATAAGCTAACAACCCATAATTTAAGTTAATCATTCCAATATTTGAGATCAGAAAGTTAAACCTGCTCACATCAAATGCTTTAGTGAACAGATCAGCTAACTGATCATCAGTATGAACTTTCATAACTTAAATTAACTTTTTCTCATTGCAATCTCTGATGAAGTAAAACCTGATTTCTATATGCTTTGTTTTTTAATGCTTCACAGGATTGTTAACAATGATGATAGCACTTGTGTTATCAACATAGATAGGTGTATCCAAGAAAGTCATACCATAATCCAGAAGTTGATTCTGGATCCACAACACTTGTGAACAGCCACTTGATGCAGCAATATATTCAGCCTCAGCTGTTGAAGTTGAAATTGTTGTTTGTTTCTTGCACTGTCAAGATACCAACCTGGAGCCAAAGAATTGACATCCTCCAGAAGTTGATTTCCTATCCATATTAGCTCCACCATAGTCACTATCAGAGTATGCCACCAATTCAAATGGTGAATCCTTAGGATACCAAAGACCTAGTTTTTGTTGACCTTTGAGGTACCTAAAGATCCTCTTTACAGCAAATAGATGTGACATCTTGGGGTTGCATTGAAACCTGGCACAAACACACATAGCAAACATTATATATGGTCTAGAAGAGTTTAATTACATTAATGAACCTATCATAGGCCTATACAATTGAATGTCTACATCCTCCCCCTCAGGATCTGCTCCCAACTGTTTGTGTGTTTCCATTGGAGTACTAGCCAGCTTCACATCTTGATCACCAAACTTGTCCAAAATGTCCTTGACATACTTTGACTGACTAAGAAAGATACCGGATGGCTTCTGCTTCACCTGTAATCCCAAGAAAAATGTAAGTTCTCCCATGGAACTCATTTGAAATCTCTTATGCATGATGGCTTCAAACTCCTTGCAAAGATTGTCATTAGTGGATCCAAAGATTATATCATCAACCTAGATTTGTACAAGCAAAATCTCTGTTTTAATAATCTTTGTAAACAATGTCTTGTCAATAGTGCCTCTTTTAAAACCATTCTCAATCAAATGAGATGACAATGTCTCATACCAAGCTATAGGAGCCTGATGTAATCCATATAAGGCTTTATCCAACCTATATACCCTATCAGATACTTTGAGTCTTCAAAACCAGGTGGTTGACACACATATACCTCCTCATCAATAGTTCCATAGAGAAAAGTGGATTTGACATCCATTTGATATAACTTAAACCCTTTGAAGCTTGCAAAAGCAAGAAACAATCTAATTGCTTCTATTCTTGCAACTGGTGAAAAGACATCATCATAATCTATGCCCTCTTCTTGAGTATAACCCTGTGCAAAAAGCCTAGCCTTATTCTTGATGACTATTCCTCTTTCATCCTTCTTATTTCTGAACACCCACTTGGTGCCAATTGCTCTTTTGCCTCTTCGAAGTTCAACCAACTTCCAAACTTGTAGAATTTGGAACTGTAAAAGTTCCTCTTGCATTGCTTCTACCCATGAAGGGTCTTTTAATGCCTCTATTGCTTTCTTTGGTTCTATTTGCGATAGAAAGTAGACATTCACATCAAACTGTTCAAGATCCACACCACTATTTTCATTTTGCAGCATAGCTCTTGTTGTAATAGGAGTGGTAGGATCACCTATAATCTGCCTTATGGGATTATTCTTGTGAACTCTAGATGTAGGAATGTGTTCCTCAGGTAGTACATTCTCTAAATTTGACATGTCAATCTCAGCTTCACTTTCATTCTCAGATGAGTTACACACTTGATCTGAAACTGTTTGATGTTCAGATGCACTATGTTGTGGAGGAACATGAGATTCCATGTTCTTTGAGGATCAGCATCATCATTCATTTGACCAACAACAGTGGAAGAATTACTTTGAACCAAGGGAATCACTACAAAGTCTTCAGGAACTTTGTTTTCACCAACAGTTGTTGGAATTAAACTAACAGCTTCAAAGCTGTTTGAACTATTAGAGACAGTTTGTTGGTCTGAAGCAACAGCTGTAGGGACACCTGCAACTGTTTCTGTAGAGAACTCAAAAGAAAGAGATTTAGTTAATGCATCAATATCAAATAACCACTCAGGACCATTACCTGCAACATTGATCCTATTCTCATTGAAAGACACATTCATACTCTCTTCTATGATCCTAGAAACATTGTTGAAACTCTATACGCTTTGCTTTGAGTGGTGTATCCTACATAAAATTCTTCTTCTGCTTTACTTTCAAACTTTCCTAATTGTGACTTGGTATTAAGGATAGTGCAGGGACATCCAAATGGTTTTAGAAAATTGATCAAAGGCTTTCTTTTAAAAAACAACTCATAGGGAGTTTTCCCTTTGGACTTGACAACTTGTACTCTATTCTGAACATAGCAAACAGTGTTCACAGCTTCTGCCCAGAATGTCATTGGGAGCCTAGAATCAGCTAGCATTGATCTAGCAGCCTCTATCAAAGTCCTATTCCTTCTCTCAGCCACTTCATTCTGTTGTGGAGTCCTAGGAGCACTATACTGTCTTTCAATTCCTCTTTCCTCACAAAAACTATTTAGCTTATAGTTCTTAAATTCAGAACCATTGTCAGATCTAATGACTTTCACTTTCAAATCAGAATGATTTTCAATTCTAAGAATAAGAGACTTAACTAACTCAGCAGTTTCATCCTTAGATCTAAGAAATTGAACCCAAGTGAATCTGGTGAAGTCATCAACTATGACTAAACAATAAGCTTTTTTCCGTATACTGACCACAGACGTAGGACCAAAAAGATCAATATGCAATAATTGTAAAGGTGTAGAGATGGAAGAAACTTCTTTGGACTTAAAAGAAGTTTTGTGTTGCTTGCCTTTGAGGCAAGCAATACAATGATCATCACATGAGAATTCCTTTTGGGGTAAACCTCTTACCAAACTGTTTTTAGCTAACAAATTCATGGTTTTAAAGTTCATGTGACACATCCTTCTATGCCAAATGGTAGACTCATCATGAGATGCCTTTGAGAGTAAACAACTTAAAACATTCTGCTTAGCAACTTTTTGTGTATCCAAACAGTATACATTATCCTTTCTTGGTGTTCTTAAAAGAATATCCTTTTCAGTTAATTTAAAATCTTTTGAAAGGATAATGCATTCAGTATCTGTAAACAAGACTTTGTTTCCAATGTCACAGATTTGAGACACACTTAACAGATTGTACTTGAGTTGTTCAACAAAGAAAACATCATTAAAAGTAAGGGTACCTGCATCTACAACTCCTTTACCTGTGATTCTTCCTCCCTTTGGATTTCTTCCAAATGCTACATATCCTCCATTGATTCTTTTGAAATCCTTCAAGCAGTTTGGATTTCCAGTCATGTGCCTTGAGCATCCACTATCCACATGCTAGATTGCTCCTTGATTGGCCTTATGAATGCTCTGTACAAAATAAAATCAGTCAGTAGCAGGAAGTACCCAGGCCATACAGGTCTTGGGTACAGCATTCAAGTCATAATACTTAACCACAGATTAAGTTTTCTTAATTTCATCCAAGTTATATTTCTCTATTCTGTGTGAAGAGTATTTATTGAGAACATGTGGTTTCCAACTGTTGTGATTAACATATGGCTTGATTTGACTTTCAGGTGGATTATCAGTTTTAGCCTCTTCAGAAACTGTTTGTTTCTGCAATTTTACCCAAGCCAGACAAACATCCTTTGATTTTGGCTTAACAGTTGGAAAACTATTAGACTGTTTTG
This sequence comes from Dittrichia graveolens, assembly GCA_038502395.1. Lineage (NCBI taxonomy): Eukaryota > Viridiplantae > Streptophyta > Magnoliopsida > Asterales > Asteraceae > Dittrichia > Dittrichia graveolens. The sequence continues at coordinate 54,138,826 of JARJIL010000005.1, read as the reverse complement.
GCTTAACAGTTGGAGAACTGTTAGACTGTTTTGGCTTAACAGTTGGAGAACTGTTAGACTGTTTTCTGGTATTTCGTCTCTGAGTTCTATAGAACTATGGGTTATGATAACAGTTGTGATCCAAGTGATTTGCTTTCCCACAAATGTAACACCTTTTGGTTTTGACTATAGGCAACCCATTTCTTTGTGCCCATAACTGGTTTATATTTCTTTGATTTCCCCTCACTGGTGCTGAAGGAGGAAACTTTTGCGCACCATACTGTTTGCATGTGCAAACAGGCACTTCAGTATGCTCCTTTACATATTTAGAATGAGATTGTATTTTTGAAGCTTCCTTCTTTTGCTTAGCAACAGCAACGTCACCAAATTTCTCCTTTCCCTTTGTCTTACTACTAACAGTTGAGGTTTTTGGGTTAAAACTGTTTGGGTTCTTTTTGAAACTATTAGTGTAAAGGTGGGGACTGTTTTCAACAGTAGTGGAAATGTTTATAGATTTTACAGATTTGAAGGGTTTTGGTTCACTGGTGGAGGGTTTAGAGGATGCTTTTACAAACATCACATATTGTGAAGAAGATTTAGGTGCTGTAGGTTCACAATAGATATTATTTTCAATTGGAATGACTTCTTCTTTCTTCACAAATCCCTCCTTCTTCTCATCAATCACCTCATACACAACTCCCTCATCTTCACTTTCAAGTTGTGGATCAGCTGACTTCAATTCTTCTTTTAATGGTTCATTAACATACCTTTCAGCTATATCAGACATGGGAGTTATATAGTTATGATTGTATGGAGGTGGGGTCTGTTTATAGCCTATGCCTGTTTTTACCTTGTTTGTGATCTGTGATTTTAACACGGTTTCAAGCTTAAGAGTTGAAGCTTTGAACATGCTCAAATCCATCATCACACCATCCAGTTTCTTGGTTAACTCATCTATCTTATTATGTTTCTCACTCAACTTCTCTTTAAGACTATCAATCTCTTCTTGAAGTTGCTCCTTCTCCCACTTATGATACTTTCTATCATAATCCATTTGTAGTTCATTAGCCTGATAATCTTTGATTTTCTTTTCAAAGCTCTCAATAACAACACTGGTTTCATACCTTCTTTCTTCCATTTTGCTCAGAGCAGCACAAACCTTTTTGTTGTGCTCCCTAAACCTTTTAAATATAGCTCTACATTCACCAGGACATAGTTTAGAAGATACCTGAATGTCTTCTGTTTCTAATGAATCCATGTTGATGGAGGAGTCAGTCAATGCCATCAATGCTTTGTTGTGAGTGGCTTGCTCTGCTTGGTCACTCCAATCAAACCCATAACCTTCTTGTGAGACCAATGCTGATGAGGTGGAATTTGAATTTTGACCTTGATGTTGGCCTTGTCCACCAGATCTGCATTCCCTGGCAAAGTGACCAGGCTGTTGCAACTTGAAACATCTTACTTTGGATTTGTCAAATCCAGCCTGAACATCAGCCCTGAAGTTCATATTTTTCCTTCCTGTTCTTTTGATGAATCTTTTGGCTCTCACAGTTAGCATAGCCATCTGCCACTTGAGATCCATCTCCTCAAGGTCATCTGGATGTACTTGTTCAAGATCCTCATTAGTGAGAGTTGAATGTGCATGACTAGTAAGGAATGCTTCAAGCACTGCATTAGAAGTGTTCACCTCTAATCCAGCCACAGAACTAGTACCTACACAACCATCAACAGAATTAGTTAAAGAATGGTTTGAGTCCATACCTGAGGATGAAAGAAGAGCAGCATTGTGACTAGAGGTCATAGACTTCCTTTTTCCCTCAATTTCTCCTTCAAACAGAATCAAACTATTGTATAGATCATCTAGTTCTATATCTTCCAGAGAGTCCTTGGTTCTCCATTGTGCAGCATAAACTGTCCATTCATCACCTAAGGACCTAAGAAACTTTCTATTGATCTCATCTTGCTCTATTCTAACTTTTGCACTCTCAAGTTGACTCACCAGCTTATAGAACCTATCAAAAATCTGAGTGATACTTTTATTCTTTCCACTAGAAAAGTTCTCATAAGCCTGTTTTAGAAGATCCCTTTGATTCCTTTTGGAACTTGCATTCCCTGCAAATCTCTTTTCTAAAGCATTCCACAATTCATGAGCACCATCAAACTTCTTAAACTGATGTTGATACTCATTTGGAATAGCAATTTGAAGAATGCTGAGAGCTTTCATCTCAAGCATCCTCTCTTTTCTTTCAGCATCCGTTTTTTGTGGTGGTTTCTTCCTTGGTTTTCCAGTTTCATCTAAATCAATAGGAGTTGTGGGTTCATTCTCAATGATTTCCCAAACAACATAGTCCATTATATGAACATGCTGCTTGATCCTCAGTTTCCACATCTCAAAATCAGTTGGTTTGAGCATGGAAACACGAATGTTTGACCCAGATCCAATGTTATCAGAAGATCCACCAGACTCCATAGCAATAAAGTGATTGAAAACTCACAATAAAACTTTAGAAAGACTTTAAAACTCAAACACAACAGATCTGTGTAAAACCTTCAGCTGGTGATCAAAGGAACCTTAAGGTTAAGGCTCTGATACCACTTGTCAGGAACGTTTATTACCAAAATCAATAACAAGAATTATCTTTTGAATTTAAATCAAAGTTATATAAAAGACAATCTTTGAGTTTGATCACAATCAACTAAGAAGTTGCGGAATCACATTTAATTGATTAATGAAGGGTTTATCACAAGAACAATTCAATCAACTCAATGAATAACTTCAAAACACAAGATGTTTGTTAATCACCAAAGATGATTACAATATTCATCTACACCTCCAATCTAACTCTTTTGTTAGACGAAGAACACACTTTGTTCTTAGGTTTCAAAGAAACTTGGAGGCTAACACACTTTCTGAAAATAATAAACAATACGAATGAGTACAAACTTTGAAAGAGTTGAATTACAAAACTATCGACCCTTAACATAATATTCTAATGAAGTATTTATAAACTCTTGATCTTCCTTGAATAGTTGACAGTTTGTTAATCTTCTATCTTGCGAGATAATATTGATAATCTTCCAACTTGATAAGATATCCTTCAAATCCACAAAGATAGCAGTTTCCAAAAATAGCTCAATAGAAATTGTTTGTTGAATGTGATTCTTCTAACAGTCTTCTCTTTCATACCTTTCAACAGTTATCATAATCATTCTAACAGTTCCGAGCTCTTTATACTAACAGTTGCAACATTCATCACAACTGTTAGTTACAACTGTTTTCACAAATCAAACTAACAGCTTTCAACTGTTTCTTCACAAACACACTAACAGTTTTACCTTTGCATGACCAATAGTTTTAATTACTTAGCAAATTTCCCAACACTCTAAAGCACATGGACCTTGGTGAAGCAAGTCATGTTTACATGGCTAAAATGACATTGTCACATGGATAACTTATCCAAACCATTTTGGATTTAAACATATTATTCATGATGATTTTTTTACTTTTAAGCAAAAGCTTATAAATGCCATGACATGGATAAACTTTGAAATAAATGAACCACAAATACAAAGTAATATCCATCGTCAACCAAGGCATAATAGACTTAATATTTCTGTCGTCGCGCAGGGCAGATAACAAAGTAAATAATTGCTAGATGTAATGGCTTGATCTAAACTCCCAATCCTCTCAATCGAGACAACGTCCAAGTTTCCCAATCTTGAGCTCTAGCTCTCCATGCCTTATCAGCTACTTCTTTCCTGTAACAAAACATTTTTGTAACAAACGTGAGTGTTATAGCCAGCATTTCAAAAATCTAGCTAAGAAGTAGAAAAAGAAATGAAGTTAATCATAAATGTACCTGTTGACGAGGAGCTATTCCCTTGCCTCATAGGAAGCTTTAACTCCTCCGAACACTGAGGACAAGCGTAGCGGCGCCAATCTCTATATTTACCGCAGAAATAGCAAACCTCTCCTTCAGGGATCGTACTCTCTTTCTCGGTTTGGCGTTCCTTAAATAACCGGGTGGGAACGAACTTGCATTTGACCATGTCAGACTCGAAAGTCTTTAGCATGCCATGCAACTCGTCTAAGGATTTTACCATTATGCCCTTTTGATAGTTTTTGACAAACTCATCATAAGATGCGGGCAGGGACTAGAGAATCACATTCACCGCAAACTCCCTCCCAATGGGAAATCCTAGTATATCCATTTGGTCAATGTATGCCTTCATATGAAGCACATGAACACTAACCTTCCCACCTTCCTGCATCCGGCAACCGACAAGGGCTGTGACATACATAAAGTTTTCCTCTCTAATATGATGTTGGAACATATCCTTCAACCGATTAATCATGTCATACACACTCATATGCCCGAGTTGCTTTCGCAGCTCGCAGCTCATAGTCGATAACATGAAAGAAGAAACATCTTTTGCGTCCTCGACATGCTTTTCAAAGGTGTATCTTGTGGCCCAACTTGTGTTGGTAGTAGGTGATTTCGGAAGAGGTTCCTCGAGAATGTGCAACTTAGATTCATGGCGAAGGACAATTCACAATTGTCTATGCCAATCTACAAAGTTCACGCCTACGAGCTTCTCCTTTTCTAGGAACGAACGTAGTGATAAGTTCGGCTTTGCGTTGTTAACATTTGTCGTCTACAATTTTAGAGTACACGTGTTAGTGAATTTAGATATAATCCTTGTAGAAATAATTACTCAAATAGTTTTTCAAAACAAATTATTTAAACAAGGTTAGAAACCATATTTCACTTTACCTTATGATGGGTTTACCATGGATCACATAGCAAATTAACAAATTAAGTGATAATTTTAACCCATTTCGCGAATTAACAAATTAAGTGATAAACGCAATTTTTATCCACTTATAATATAGTACAATTTTATTTTATCTTGTTAATTGTATACGCGCAGAAAGATATATAAACCAATTTTATAAATCTTTACGTTTTTATATATTTGAAAAAAAAATATGCATGTGATTTCCTACACATCCATGCAAAATAACAAATATATAAAATAACCACGCATCCACAATGGTTCGGTAACATGCCCAAATCCTACGCGTTTTCCCGGCGAGCCACACGGGGAAAACAAGGTCACCTAAGGAATCCACAATCCAAAGTACCTGGTTGGGTGTGCTCCCACTGAAGCCGGCACCTCCAAAAGGCAATCCGGACTCCACGTAGCTGAGACATCAACGTTGTGACTCCCATTGGTGTATTACATATAAAATCAACTTCTATACTATTATACAAATACATAGGAGTAATGGCGCGCATGCCACAATCCTATGCTACTATTACTAGTATAAAAGGATAAATAAACGGCATACAAGCCACACCAAATAATAATAAAATTACAACAATACGGCACGCAGGCCAGCAAAACCAAATAAACCAACCACCACAACACATAGGTCTAAAGGGAATCTAGTTACCGAACCACAATGAAACACAACCAAAGCAAAATCATGGTGTTCCACTAAACCATGCCGATTATATTTTGATCAAGATTGGCAACAAAACACTAAAGACACAAATGGCAATCCTTGTACATATGCATTAGTAATTTTAATACACCTTTAAAATTACATATTCATATATACACCTATATATATATATATATATATATATTTATGCATTTCATGCCAAGCCATACAAAATATATAAATTCTAGGAATCAAAATATAGTGGGGAAAACCACAACCAAGACTAGTCCAAAACCAACAAATCCGGAATTTTAAATATAATTTGAAAATCTGTTTCAAAAACATTTTCTGGCCCAAAATGGGAAGGGCACGGGCGTTCCTCTAAGGGTACGGGCATGCCCGCCCATAAGCTTGCGTACAGATTAAACAGTTTTAAGCCTTATAAAGATTCTTCCGGCATGGCCCGTACCCTCACCAGTACGGACATGCCCCGGCCGCCGGCACGCCCCGTACCTCAAGAGGTACAGCCGTGCTCAGTCACTAGAGAACCAGATTTTGACAGAAATCTTAAAATTCCGGTTTCAATCCGAATATGCAAAGCAATGTTAGAGATAGCTCTGATACCACCGTTGCAATTTTTTGTGGCATCTAGAAAACGCAACGGATAGAAAATGAGTAAAAAAAATTTTAATTTTATTCCACCAACACACCACCCAATGGAGCAAACTCTAGACAATGGCAATGCAACTATAAAGACAAGAGAAAGGATAGAATTATACCGTGCAAGTTATTCCTTCTTGTTGTTGTCTTTGAAAGATGTGTACGCAAAGTAGTGTACCTCTACCTGTATCCACACCAAGTTTGGTTTGATCCTCACTTGCTAGATTGCTTGTGTGCCAACAAGAACACCACCACTATAGAACTAACACCACTTGAAGATTGATATGCCAATCTATCTTCCAAGTGTGTATATTGAGAGAGTATGAACTAATTATTAAATTACAAGTTCATATGTTAACAAAATGTAGCAATATCAACTAACTTTTTCCAACCCCTCATACTAGACTTTTAAGACTATTTGTAGACTCATAACAAGCCCCAAAAAACGTCTGTCATTAGTCTACTACTAATGGATATTAATCCACCATTAAACTAGTCTTGAAAGACTAGTTAATTAGGTTGTTACAGTGTGAGTCACATCCGTGCCTCACAAGGCACGCCCGTGCCATCCCATGCGACCCAATTCACGCCCGACTTGGGCTCGTGCCTAAGCACTAGGCACGGCCGTACCCTTACGAGGCACGCCTATGCCGGCCCTAAAAGGTACACCCTGGACACGCCGGGCTTGGGCCCGTAACTAGCCTAAGGCACGCCCGTACCTTCACAAGGCATGGTCGTGCCCGGCCCCACTAAAACCCAATTTGGCATTTTTCTCTCTCCTGTTCAAAGATGTTTCCGGAATCAATACTTGGCGTGTGACCCAATAGGCCCATGTTTTATCGGCAGTGATATCAACTCGTGTGTGTCAGTGGGCATTTTCCAACATACATGTATATATATATATATATATATAGTTAGGAGTGATTGACATTCCAAAGCTCTTTATCTAATCTATACTTTACTTGCAGTTCAAAAAAAACTATAAAAATGGACGTACTTGCCTAAATGTGTTCTTGTCTATATTACTGATACTTTAATTGTGTAAAGTTGCTAATTAATTAGTCATTAATGACTCATTAGTGACGCGTTAACAAGAGATATTTTAAAAAATCAAGTCTTGCTCGTTATTGACCATTCACCGAGACACCGTTAGGTAAATATATATCACCAAAATACCCTTAATAATGAGTCATTATTTATGTTAAAAATGGTCATCATAGTTATCGTACGAAACACAGTGTTCGTTTAAACTTTTCCTATATGTGTGTGTATGTGTGTAGGGTTAGGTTGTATATAGAACCACCCTTAAACATAGAACCTAAAGAACAAATCTCAGCCAATCATTTAAAAGGACAAAAAAGAATTTGAAAATTTTGATTAGTAACTCTCGTGCCTCCTAGGATAAAACTAAGCCCATCACTTTTTTAAAAAATCCATTAATCCTTCTAATGATCATAACTATGTCATGTTTAAGATTTTTAACAAAAGATGATAATCAAAATACCATCTAGATGAAGATGATGAGGAAAATGCAACCCACATGAAAATGAAGACCACAAATCGCCATTTAAGATCCGTAAATTATAGATCTGAAAATCAATTATTGTGTTATTTGCATGTTAATGACTTAATGTTATTTGCACTTTGGTTATATTCTTTATATAGATGAAAATGAAGACCGAAAACCAATCAATCATTGTGTTATTTGCATGTTAATGACTTAATGTTATTTGCATTTTGGTTACTGCTGATGCATTCTTCTAGTTCATCATCATCTTACTTTACTTTCTTTCAAATTAAACCACTCTATCTACCACCATTAATACACATCCGAAAATTCTTAAATTTCTTTCCAAATTCTAAGTTTTATCTATGAAATTCTTCCCAAAGTCTACATCTATTGTCCATTGGATTAAATATTCAAAGGTAATATATATATATATATATATATATACAATATACATATTCATTGTTTGTTTAGATTTATTTTGGGTATTCCATTCATTTTATTAATTTTTGTTGTTTGTTATATATTATAGGTATATATGTGAGGAATCTAATTGAATCACATTGCTTGTTTACATTCAAAAAAAAATTAAGGTTGTTTATCCGATTTCAATTATCTTAGTTTTTTACAATCATATTTATGTAGTTTATACATATACACACACATATATACATACATACATACATATATACATATATACATATACATATATATATATATATATTTGCGTTATTTTAGTATGAGTTGTCAATTGTTAGGAAAGCATAGGATGTGACATAGCCTAGTGTGTATACTCGTCTGTAATTAATCTAATCTAATAGAGGTTAATTTTGGATTGTCCGCATTTGGGACTGCTTTTTGAATGCTTTGTCTCGTTTAGGATGTGGATGCGTATTAACATATTCAGTATTTAAGAAAAAGTCACTACATTTCTCTTTACTCCTACAAGTTTGCATTTGTATAGACAAACTTGGGGAGTTAAGGGGAAATGTTTCTTATTTTTTCTTAAATACTTGATTTGTTAGTACGTGTTCACATACGAGACAATGCATTCAAAATGTGGGTTAGGATAGACTACCCTTGGCCTCATTCATATCTACAAATGTCATACATGAATGCATCATATTAATTATATTATTTTTTTTAATTTCAGATGGATCATAATACATGGATGTACAAGATACCACGTGGTTTAACTATATATCTTGATCATTTGTCTTGTTTCATGAAAGCTCTTCAGGATTATAAGGACAGAGAAAGAAAGCGCGAAGTTTTGTGTCTTTGTAAATTTTGTAAAAATTGTCGTCTATTTGCTAATTCTAACGAAATTTATGGACATCTGATAGCGGATGGATTTTTGGAGAAGTATACCACTTGGTCACATCATGGTGAACTGTTATGGGATAATAACACGGTTCTTCCCATTTTGATTACAAAGATTTGGCCTTGAATGACAATTGTGATAATTTAGAGGACATGCTTCATGATTTGGAGGATAATGAGGCTAAAAAGAATTACGATAAATTTCAATAATTGTTTGAGGACTCTGAAAACAGTAGTATGCCGGCTGTACAAAATATACCAAATTTTCCACTGTTCTAAAATTATTTCATTTAAAAGCCGAAAATGGTTGGAGTGATAAAAGTTTCACAAGTTTATTAGAGATTTTGCATAAAATGCTTCCGGAAGATAATGAATTATCAATTTCACTATACCAAGCAAAAAAATAATAATGTGTCCAATGGGATTGGAAATCAAAAGAATACATGCTTGCCAAAATGATTATTTATTATATAGAAATGAGTACGAAAATTTGAATGAATGTGTTAAATATGATACATCAACGTACAAGCAGAAAAAACAAGTAAATGAAAATAATGATGATGCAATAAAAAATGGACCCTTATTATTGTGTTATTTTCCCATCGTGCCAAGATTAAGAAGATTAAGTAAATGAAAATAACGATAATGCAACAAAAAGCACATTATAAACCCCCATTAATTCAATTCATACAAGTAGTGAAAATAAATTAGATTGCTGCCTTTAATTAGTAAATAAATTAGGGTGTTGCCTTTGAGGTAGGTGTAAAATATTATGCTAGATTTTATTTAAAATTATATTTATTAGAACTAATTTAGTAAATAAAGATGGTGGTAGTTACAACCCACAGGCCATTTTCAGTCAAACCTTCTTGCAAATCAATCTTAGTTTCTTAGATGTTCATGGCTGTTCTTGAATTTTTCTACAGATTTTGATTGAATTTTTGGGTTTAATTTTCAAACTCAAGAAATATTAGTTTTAAAGTAAAACTAGTAACTTGATATAAGTTATAAGTTATTTACCTGATTGATATATATATATATATATATATATATCACTATTAGAACGTTGTATTTTTGACTATTTTTTTTCGACCTTATAAAACTGTCGCTAATTTCTGACGAGTTTGCGACACTATTCCGACCAAAATAACTTAAAAACTATAATACCACTAGTGACAGTTTTGCATCACTTTGGCTACCGTTTTGTGACGAAACTAGATATGTTGTAAATATGTAGCTATTTCACTACAATTTACCAACGACATACCAACCGAAACATTTAAATTGATAAACTTAATAATTTATTATCATTTTCGTCTGAAAATCGTTAAAATTTTCTATGATATAGTGACATTTTGTATAAAATAATTTAACAAACAATTAAATATAATATAATATTTGATATTTAATAACTTTCATCGGTAATGGTCTGAAATTCCAACCATTTAGGGTCGGTTTGTATAGTGTTACTATTTTCCAACAATAATTATCGACCACACAAAAAACGTCACTACTTTTTGACTAAATTGCGACACTATTATGATCGAAATTCCCTAAAAACCACAAATACCATTAACGACAAATTGCCATCGCTTTTGTAACCATTTTATGACAATAAGAGGTCAGTTGGAAAATCGTTACTAATTAACGACAATTTAGTGACACACTATCCTCCAAAACATTAGAATGAATTTTATAAAAATATACTATATATTTGGTCGCAAAGTTGTCGTTAATACCGACAGAATAACGACGGTTTGAAGAATATAATTTTAAAATCATTTAAATAATTAATACAGTAATTTAATAATGAATAAATTAGGATCATAAATATTTTGGTCGGAAATTAGTTGTTAAACAGACGAATATTTCCGACGGACATAATTCGTCGGAATATACCGAGGGATTTCCGATGAACTTTCGAAAGAGGAGTAGCTAAAAATTTAAGGATAGATTACCAATAGATTTCTGACGGATTTCCGACAAATAGTAATCCATAGAAAATTCGTTGAAAAATATTAAGATTTTCTAACGGATTTGTGACGAAATTCCGAGAATGGCATACGTAACTATGTAACGACGGATTTCTGATAGATTTCTGACGGATTTCCGATAAATTGTGATTTGTAGGAAATCCATCAATAATTCCAATGGATTTCTAACGAAATTTCAAAGGTAGTATAGCTATGTATATAACGATGGATTTATGATAGATTTCCGACGGCTTTCCGACGTATAGTGGTCCGTGGCAATTTTGTTGGAAAATATTAAAATTTTATAATGGATTTGAGACGAAATTGTGACGATGACGTATTAACTAAATAAAGGCAGATTTCTTTCCGATGGATTTCTAACTGATTTTCGACAAAGTGTGATCCGTAGAAAATTTGTCGGAAAATTCCGACAGATTTTTGAAGAAATTCCAAGGGTATAGTAGCTAAGTATATAACGATGGAATTCTAATTGATTTCCGATAAATTTCTGAGAAGATTTTTCTGTAGGAAAATTTGTCAGAAAATAATAAATATTCCTCACAAATTTTCGTCAAAATTCCGAGAGTGGTGTAGCTAATTATATATTGATCCATAGGAAATTTGTTAGAAAATATAAAATCATCCGCACATGATTCCGACAAAATTCCGATGGTGGAGTAGCTAATTGAAAAAATGCCGGATTTTCGCCTAAAAGTGGTCCTTATAAAATATGTAGGAAGTTGTACTTTATTTTTTGAGGTAAAGTGACGACCGAAATTTTGTTGAAAAAATATAAAACTTTCTTATGGTGGTTGACCAAGTTAATCATTGTGATCGATACCTTTTAACCAATTTGAGTCGAGTATGTTTGTGATTGACCTTGAGTTACAATATTGTATTGTGATTGACTTATATCAACAACTTTGATCATGAATCGATAGAACGACATATCAATATGTTTCATATTCACTATAAATAACGCTCAAATGAACTTCTCCCAATATATATCTATCTATATATATGTGTGTGTGTGTGTGTGTGTGTGACCTTATAAGGTGAGAACTTGGAGAACAGTTTATAGTCCATGGATAATCTTTATTTAATGACTGATATTAATTTGGTTTAATTAAGATATGTCGAGTTTTAATTATTTGGTGCATTCCCAAATTTGCCCTTATTTATCTAATTGATTGACCCACAAGTGTTCACACAATTCTCTACTTAAAATGTGTTCTCACTTGATCCCTCCCCCCCCCCCTCTCTCTATATATATATTAAATAAACACATTCTATATATATAGCATGGATCCTGTGAGAACACATTTTAAGTAGAGATCGGTAAGAACACTTGTATACCAATCATTGTACATAATTAAAACTCAACATACCTTAATTAAACCAAGTAACAATTAAAACTTGACAGAACTTAAGCAAAAGGTTATTTACGTCAGGCCAACCCTGCCCCCGGATCCTATATATCCAAACAACCCTTCCCCCAAGTCCCAACGATAAGCAATGATCACCATTTCAGCAAAGTCTCCCACCATGCAATTGCGATGGGGGAATATACCACCCCCAAGGTGTTTTCCTAGGGAAGGATTGAAGCTATAACCCTCTAGGAAGACAATAGGCCACCTTACCACTAGGCCATCTTGTTGGTAGTTAAAACTCGACAGACCTTAATTAACAAACCTTAATTAAACCAAGTTTAATATCCGCCATTAAATAAAGATCATCTAAAGACCATAAACTATTCTCCAAATTCTCACCTTAAAAGATGTTCTCATTTGATCATGTCTCTCTCTAAATGCATGTTCTCATTTGATCCTGCCTCTCTCCCTTTATATTTATTCCTTAATTTTAAATAAATGGATGACTAAGATTGTTTAATGAAAATTAATTTATTAAATGAATGGTAAGGATCGTATAATAAATTTTATCTAAATTAGTCTTTTATATATATTAGAAGATAGAAGATTTTTATTTATATTAAAAGATTAGTTTTTATATAATATATTTTCTTATTATTTCTTATAAAACTATATTATTTATAGTTAATATACCCATTTCTGCTAGTCATATATTCCCAACGATCTTTTCTCTTTTTGATTTCCCTCCCACGTCTACTTCCCCAATATCAGGTTCCGTTCCCTCCCCTCAATTCGCGAACGCCGAACCTACAAACCCTTACTCCACCACACCTAACCCCTCTCCAATATTGGCCGGTGGCGAGCCCTCCTACATTGTCGGCGGCGGCTAACGACACTTTTGGTCTCTCCTCTACTGTTTCTTCTTGTTGCTTCGGCTCCCACTACGTACGTCGGCTGGATTTTGGTTACAAACTTACAAGTTAGTCAAACCCTTCTGTTTTTGGTTTTGATTTCAGCCTTACAACCGACTTTGGATCGAAGAAGTTCATGTTATTAGTCATGATTCAAATAAGCAAAGCCAGCTAATCTACTGTGATTGCTGTCAATCGATATATATATATATATATATATATATATATAATCCTCCTATGTATAGAACTACTTATTAATTATCTAATCTACTGGGATTGTTGTCAGCTAGGCCTACACACACATGCCTTTTGATTCCATCATGTACACTTTCGTATTCAACTAAATGGGTCTAGTTAGGTGATTAGTGTCTTCAAGATAATTGACCTTGTTGCACTTCTTTGCTAGCAAAATTCCTTGTACATTTTACAAGCAGTCAAAATTTAGCTCAGTTCAATTAGATGATAAATATGATAATTTCCAGAATGATGATAGGATGAGTCTCAAGGACATGCTTTGAATAAAAGTAGCCAACAATCATATAAAGAACTTATATAAGCAATTAGCAATCCTAAACACCCGTAGGTAACCACTCTCTTGATCTTAAAAACATAATATCCATACGATCTTAGTAGAATCAAATGAGAGGAGGAATATGCAATTGAAAATCTAGTAACAATTCAAAGGCCAGAGACCAAAGACCAAACCTAAAATCAAACATCACAAAGGACAAATCTTTAATCTAACTAAAGAAAACTAGTAAACTCCAAACCTTGGAAATCTATCTCCAAGTCTAAATATAAATTGAAGTAGGTTCCTCAACCAGCAAATGTAAATATCTATACAATTGGGAGTTGTACCTCTGGAGCAAGTGTTTGCTCTTCTTTGGATTTGTACTCCATAAACATGCATTTAGATCAAAAATCACATGTAACACAATAAATACTTTAAATTGAAACTACTTGAACCTGTCAAGTTTATTCATTTTTATTTGATAAGGATGTCATAATCACATTAGTGTGCAAAAACAAAAGTTATTTTAGAGCCTTTAGGTATATACATTTGTATGATACCAATCACATGCCATAATCATATATGTACTTGATACTAATGAAATAGAACATAGTAAGATTCACAAGATATTTTCAAATGGCAGCCATTCACCATTAACGCTATTTTCAAATGGCAGCCATTCACCATTAACGCTATTTTCAAATGGCAGCCTTTGATATTATATAGTATATAAATAATAAAATCAACACATACTTAATATTGTAAAAGAAAGCCATTCACCATTAACGCTACTTAAAAATAATTTTCACGTTTGACCCGTTATTCAACCTGTCTATTTCCATATTATATCAAACCAACTAAGTTGATGCATCTTGCTTGAAAAAGTTCAGCCGTTCCAACCCATTTAGCTCATGAAATAATTGCATGTTCAACCCGTTACATTGATACACTCAATCCTTTTGTATTGTACCTGCCTTTTTTGTTGCTGTTGATCTTAGCTTATAGGTATAGAAGTTCTGACATGTTATTGAATCTATATATCTATGATTAACTTTGTCCACGATTAGTATGTAAAAAATTTCGTGCCACATGCTAACACAAGGGGGAAAAATAAACACAACTGATTTAATGAGGGTGATAGAAAGTAAGCTTGGTTTTTAAAGGCAATTCATTTATCTTTCAATTTGACATAATTCATGGACCTAAACTTTTTGCTTTTCTTTTCTTCTGCTAACACTCCTTTAGGCCATTCAATTAGCCAATTCTAAACCCCACTTCCATAATCATTACTAAAGCATTGTTAAAATCAGAAAATTAAACAGACATCATTAATTCGTTATACCAAAGGAAGTACTAACTACTTCAATCACATAATAGGCCCATAAAATCTTCGCCCTTGAATCCTTGAGTTTTGACTGCATTTGTAAATCTATGTTTATATTATTACATGCATCTATAATTTATGTATATATAGATGTGCATGCATGATAATTAACATGGATGAATATCATATATTTGTTAATACCCGACTCAGTTTATACTCTATGACTTTGATTTTGTAGGGTGCTTTTGACTTATTGCTTACATTCTAGTACCTTTAATAAGTAATTATGTCGATGGATAATGATAGACAATGGATGTATAAAATGACCGATAGTAAGGGATTTCTTTCTCTTGATTTTTGTAATAAATTAGACGAGTTCTTAGATTTTTCTTATTCAAAGGAGGTATTTGTCGATAAAAGACATGTTCATGGTGTCATAGAACTTTGTATCAAATGCCCGTGTTCCATATGTCGAAATACTCATTTCAAAAGTAGGGATGATGTCAAAAGTCACATAATGTCAAATGGTTTCATGCCTAGTTATACTACTTGGTATAACCACGGTGAAACAAACAACCATCTTCAACATGTGGGTCAATCTTTTAATCATGTGGGAGATTATGATGATGAGGTTGATGGTTGCACTCAAATGGTAATGGATGTCATGGGTCATGATGATTTTAATTATCCAAATCAAAATAATACTTGGGAAGAACAAGACCCAAATCCAGGTGCCAAAGGATTCTATAACATGTTACAAGATGCCGATAAACCTTTATATGTTGGATGTCAAAAGTGGTCAAAATTAGAAGCTGCATCGAGACTCTTGAGCTAGAAGTTTGAATGTAATGTACCTGAAACGACCTATAATAAGATAATTTCTATATTTAAAGATATGTTACCCGATGATGAAAAACTTGTTATTAACTTCTATGAGACAAACAAAAGCTTGGAGAAACTACGTCTACCAAAAAATTAAGATTCATGCTTGCAAAAACAATTGCATGTTCTATAAGGAACATGATAGTTTGAGCAACTGTTTCATATGCGGGGAATCTCGTTACAAGAATGGTGGACGTGGAATCCCTAACTTGGTCTTGACATACATGCCAATTATGCCAAGACTTCAAAGGCTTTTCATGTCTAAAAAAACAGCTAAAGAAATGATTTGGCACTATGATCATCAAACACAAGCGGGTATGATGGTGCATCCAAGTGACGGAGCTGGATGGAAGTATTTTGACTCGACCCATACGAACTTTGCGAGTGAAATCCGTAACGTTCGTCTTGGGTTATGCACTGATGGGTTCAACCCAAATAGCTCAAATTCAAATCCATATTCATTATGGCCCGTCTTTCTTACTATTTATAATTTACCTCCTTGGATGTGCTTGAAAGAATCATATGTCAAACTTGTATTGGTTATTCCGGGAAGAAAGAGCCCAGGTCAAAACATAGATGTGTTTTTAAGACCGCTAATAGATGAGCTGAAGATGTTATACAACAAAGGTGTTCTTACTTTTGATGCTTATCGTAGAAATAATTTTCAAATGAGAGCTGTGCTTTTGTGGACAGTGAGTGATTTCCCCGCTTATTCAATGTTATCAGGCTAGAGCACTCATGGACGATTAGCTTGCTCGTATTGCATGGGAAGTACTGATTCGTTTCAATTAGAAAATGGAGGGAAATCATGTTGGTTTGACTGTCATAGAAGGTTTCTAAATAGGACGCATCGATTTAGGGGAGATCAAAATGGATTCATGGCTAATAGACGTGTTCTATCATCTTGTGCACCTCAGGTGATCAAATATGGGAGCAAGTTTGTCATTTGGAAACTGTTTATGACGGTGTTCCATATAATAAAAAACGTAAGAAACCTATAGGTTTTGGGGTAACCCATACTTAGGTAAAGAAAAGCATCTTCTCGGAGTTGCCATATTGGCGTGAACTGTTAATACGACACAACCTTGATGTAATGCATATTGAGATGAATGTTTTCGAGAATTTGTTTCATACCATCAAAAGACAATGTCAAGTCAAGGGCAGATTTAGAACTATATTGTAATCGACCACAATTGCATATCTTCCGTGCTACAAACAATAAAGTTATGAAACCAAAAGCAACATACACTTTGAGCAAACCTCAATTGCATAAAGTGTGTGAATGGTTGAAGACAATTAAATTTCCAGATGGTTATGCTTGTAATATAGGTGGATGTGTAAACCAAGACGATTATAGCTTTTATAGTTTCAAAAGCCATGATTGTCATGTGTTTATGCAATGGTTGCTTCCTATTGCTTTAAGAGGGATGATTCCAAATCAAATATGGGATGCAATAACAGAGTTATGCACATTCTTTCGGGTAATATGCTCAAAGGTGTTACATGTGGATGACTTACAAAAGCTGAAACAGAGCATTGTTGAAACCATTTGCAAACTGGAAAAAGTGTTCCTGCCCTCATTTTTTGTCTCGATGGAACACCTTGTCATACATTTAACTCATGAAGCTATTATCGGTGGACCGGTGCAATACACATGGATGTATGTGTATGAGAGGTAATTGCGTTAACTTAAAAAATTATAAATTACTCTATCTATAACTAATTACCTTTTTTTGCTAATTTTTTGTTTTTCAAAAATTATACACGAGGTTGGGCTCATTAAAAAGAACTATTAGAAACAAAGCAAGGGTTGAGGGGTCTATTGTTGAGTCATATCTTGTAGATGAGCTTTCCACCTATTGTTCCCTTTACTATGAGCCAACAGTTGAAACACGATTGAATCGCGAGCCTCAAAATTTCGCTCTAGATATTCCTACTTCTTCCAAGATTGACACCAGATTAAGCATACTCAAAGTTCCCTCTCGAAGAATATTTAACAAGGTTGGAAAAAAAAAGAAAAAAAAAGACCTCTCAACGATGCTGAAATGCACAAGATTCATACTTACATCTTGCTTAATTGTGAGGAGGTTCATCCATTTATAGAGAAGTTTAATAAATGTTTCCGACGAAATGAACCGAATGTTGTACAAGAAACCCTTAATATCTATAGGGAGAATCATTCTGCTAAATGGTTTAAAAGACTTGTAAGTATAGCACAAGGACCACTTCATTATGTTCAATCACATAAGGGCTATTTCGTCAATGGTTATAAGTTCCACACATCAAAACATGGTGAAGGATGGGTCACACACAGTGGTGGCATTTGTGTAAAAGGGTCATGTTATGATGAGATTGAGTTCGACTATTATGGATTGTTAGAAGAGGTCTTAGAGGTTGAATATCATAGCAACTTGGGTCGTTGCATTGTTGTTGTGTCAAAGTGTCATTGGTTTGATCCTATTAAAGGGGTAAAGGTTAACCATAAATATAATTTGGTTGATATCAAATACAAGTCTAAAGGATGTATCATAGACCCGTTTATCCTAGCATCACAAGAAACTCAAGTTTATTATGCTCCATATCCTTGAAAGACAAAAGATTTGAAAGATTGGTAGGCTGTTGTGAAGACATAGCCTAGGGGTATATATGAAATAGCAGAATGTGTTAGTGAAGTTGATGATGATGATGATGATGTGGACGAGGAACATTTCTTTCAAGAAAATGAAAGGTTTATCTATACAATGAATGTGGATGTGGACATTGATCCTGTGAGTCTTGTCTCACAAGGTGAAATGCAGAGGATGTTTCTATGATGATAGTGATGAGGAAGAAGAGTTTGAAGATGACGATGAGGATTCAAATGAAGAATCTGAACTAATTTTGTCTGATCATTCTTCTGATGAAATGTAATCAGTTTCGAATTTATATTTTCTAGGGTTATTCACGACACATCAATTTATAACGTTGTTTTGATATTCATTAGTTAACTAATTATTTATTTTTTGTAATGTAGGTGACTAGTTTAAGGTGAGGTTGCTAATCTTGTTATTCGACTCGTAAACTTCATGTATGTTTATTTATTGTATTTTTTATATGTTTAGTGTTTTAAAAACATACCTTACTAATCAATAATTTTTCTATCCATTATGGTACGTACTAGAGGCAGAGGATTTCCATGTGCAAGTGGAAGTACACACAGTGTAGGTAGAGGTGCCACGGGTACGGGCAGAGGTACCGAGGGTGCGGGTGTTGGTAGAGGTATCACGGGTGCAGGTAAAGGTAACGAGGGTGCAGGCAGAGGTACCCATGATTCTGGTAGAGGTACCCATAACTCTGGTAAAGGTACTGTAACACCCAAAATTTTATTATTAAGTTTATGCAAGAAAAGTACAAGGTATTACCCTAGTTATAAATGGATATACGTGATAAGATGGGGTTTTAAACTAGAGGGGCTAAAACCGACAAATTATAAGTTAATATAGTCCAGGGGGCAGTTATGTCAATTAGTGAAACTATTTATATATATAAACACCAACTTTGACTTAGAAGTCAAAGTTTACCAATTGCTTCCCTGCCATTCACGAATACTTGCATATCAAACCATAAGCTTTCCATTTTGTAAGCCATATCAGAGTTTCAAGTGCCTTTAGCAAGATCATAGCAAGAGCTCATCACAAGGTAAGCTTTCAAGCTTGGTTTTTGATGTTTTGTAAGTTTAATCACATGGTTTCAATGGTGAAATCATGTTAGAGTTGTTTTGTTTAGTCTAGATTATGTATATCAGTTGTAGGAGGTGTAGGAAAACACCTCTAGTTAGTTAATGAAGAAACTATGGGATTTCTTGGTGAAGTCCGGCTGTTCTTGGCAAGAACAGTCTGCTGGACTGTTATGTACACGGCCCGTGTAGCGGTACACAGCCGTGTAGTAGTTATGGCGGTCACAGGGCCATGTAAGGATACATGATCGTGTAGTATAAGAGGTACATGGCCCGTGTAGCGGTACACGGCCGTGTAGTGTGCAAGGCGGTCATAGGGCCATGTAGGGTTACATGGTCGTGTAGCATGAGTGGTACACGGCCCGTGTAGAGGTACACGGCCCGTGTAGGGTGACTAGACCACACTGGCCATGTTGTCAGCTTAGGTCGTGTAGCATATGAGGGATACGGCCCGTGTAGGCCCTATTTCAGATCAGAATGACTTATGTATTATTTATGTATTGTTTATATAGGAGGTGATTGACATATTACCTGCATCAGTGATCTGTGAAGTATTGCATATTACAGTTATAAGGTGAGTCTTCTAGACTTCACTTCATATCAGCAGCATATGTAGTTTCATATCAGATTGCTAACATGCTATGTTATACATGTGAATATGTAAGCGTACTGCTATGTGCAGTATGGCTCAGATGCGGTACAGTACTGTGACCTATGATGCTGCCCTGGGTCTAGAACCAGAGGCTAGCTTTGATTGCTAGACATGCGTGTATTATCTTCATGTGAATGTATACGTGTGGTCATACGATGTTATGGTTAGATTACTCACTAAGCTCTCATAGCTTATCAGATACTTTTTTTTCTAAAATGTTTTGCAGGTTTTATCAACGGCAAGAGCAAAGCTCCAGTTTGACTTCCAATTGTTAAAATCTTCGAAATTAACGCCTGGTTTGTAAATATCAAGTTTTTGGTACCAAACTTATGACAGTATTTATGTGAGTATCTATTGATACGTCAAGTTTTCAAACAAATTGCTTCCGCTTTTATGATAAACACTGATATGCGAACACTTATAGGTGTATGATCTTAGTATTTTAAATTTGGTTTTCGGGGCGTTACAACTTGGTATCAGAGCCACGGTTTGAGGGATCTGGATGTGTACAAGACACATTCTGGACTTAAACCATGGTTCTGCGAATTTTGAAAATTGTTAAACTGGAGGCTTGCAGCTTGGTAAGTATACTAACAGTTATATTGATTATGTATTATGTGAGTATTGTATGCGAGTACAGGATATGCTTAAGACAGATATGTTATATGTGTATACGACTGTTAAGAGTTAGTTTATGTGAGCATGTATGATAAATAAATTGTTATATAAATATATGAGAACATGATGTATAAACTTTGGCTTAAGCCTGTGAATCGGGAATTTTTGTGATAAAGTTAAGATCAAATGTGTGTAATGTGTTTAGAGTAATATAAGGGCCCATATTATTACAAACACATGATACATGTTAGAACTTAATGGAATCATGAGGAATCTTGTGAATCGGGTGAGGGGTACTTGTAAGGTAGTACACCTGAGAATATATGTAGAATGCCTTAGTATGTATAGAAATACTTTGGATCTGATGATAGGTGTACTGATATGTGGATATACAAGTAACTGTTTGTTATATAGGATAGTGTGATAAAGCCACCTTTTGCTTTAATGATTTATCTATACTACCAGAAGGATATATACAAAAGGTTCAAGAGTAGTGTATAATCATAAGAGTGATTTTAGTCACAGGCATGAAAGGATAAATATCAGTATTACAAGTGAACGTATTCTTATAAGAATATAGCATGATAAGGTGTTTTAGCCCCAGATATAAATTGTTAAATATCAGAACCAGCATCTGAAGAACTCAATGCAGAAAACTTAGTAAAGTGATGAGGCAGAGTTTATGCCATATGTTATTGTATGAGTTGTAGAACAGATGAAAGAACAAAGAAATGATCAGATAAGAGTCAATATCAAGATTAATTGTAAAAGGAGTGGTAATAAAGCAAATTTACATATGTCATGTACATAAAGTTATTATGAGAACTAAGGAAAGTAAGTTAAAAAAAAGTGGAAAGAGGTATGTATTGGTATGATCTACGATATTATTCAAAGACGGTAAATGAGTGGAGTGTTTATGAAATAAAGGCAAGTATAATGGTGCGAGACGTGATTGATATTATGACTAACCAAGAATTGTCTTGTTACAGTGTAATGGATCCTAATGTGAATTCTAGAGCAGAAAATGAAGTAAGAAATGAAGGAAACCCTGACATGGTTACTATAGGAGAGGTGGAAGACTATATTTCCCTTTATGGGGAAAGGCGTGGGGCCATACCTACCAAACACCTTAGGGGTGTCGTCTCGGATGAGTTTGAAAAATGTATTAAAACAGTTATGCAGTCCGTTATGACTGAAATGAAGAATGAGATACGAAGTGTAGTCCGAGAAGAATTTCATATATTGAAGAATGAAATGATTAACGAGATAAAAGAAGATAAAATGGAGATAAAAGCCGAGGGATCCCATAGAAGAACAGGATGCGAGACTTGTGGTAAGAACCATACGGGCCAGTGTAAGTATAGAACTAAAGGTTGTTATACGTGTGGAGAAGTAGGACATAACTATAAGGATTGTTTATCTTTGGGAAAGTTTTGTTATGACTGTGCTCAGTATGGGCATGAGCTTAGAATGTCCTAACTAGCTGGAATTCGTCAGTGGAGATATTAAATAAATAAGTGGAAACGATGAAAGGTTTCTTTTATTATGTATGTAAATTATGTAGAACCGGTATGTATTTTTCTTAGATAATAAATTGTTGAAAGAGGCATAATCACAGAAGATTTTGTGTTATTGGTTGAAGTACGGGTGAGAAATATTTTGTACCTATGAATATGAGTGAGTTCTAAATAGTAGTTGGAATGGACAGGTTATGATATTATGTGAACAGAAGTGATACGAGTTCATATCCCAAGTGGGGAAGAACTAATTATATATGCTAAAATTAAAATAGGTAAGTTATACGGGTGTACAGTTTCAAAAGCTGGGAAGTGTGTTCAGTATGGGTACATTATTTTTCTCAACCTAGGTTATAAAGATTAACCCATTAAAGTATCAGATGAACTAGAAAGATATGAAAGTAATATGTGAGTATCTTATTACGTAATGGAAGAAATTGCCAAGGTTACTGTCAGACAGACAGAGTATGCTTAGAATTTGTGTGGTGTTGAAAGCTTCACAGATTGCGAGAACTATGTACAGACTTGCTCCTTCAGAGATACAGGAATTATGGAAATGGTTTCAAGAATTTTTACATATGGGGGTTTATAAGACTCAGTAGCTTTTCATGATGAGTATTTATGTTATGTGTATTAAGTATTGTGAGCTCAATAAAGTGATCATGAATATATGTCCGGTGTTCAGAATATGAAAATTACTTGATTAGTGGTTGTCAAAGCTGACTCCAGGTCGGATTTTCTTCAGCCTGATATCAGAAGGGATGGTATTCCTTAAATTGTGTTCAGAAACGTATAGATGTTTTGAAGTAGTTATGATACCTGTTAGCCTTCCTAACGCACTAGAAGTGATTATGTATTAATTGAATAGGGTGTATAAGTTAATATCAAGTAAGTAATTGTGTTCTTCAACGATATATGTAATTATTTTAGAAGTTTATCAGATCATGAGAATCATGTTTGAAAAGTTTTAGTGACATAGAGCAGAAATTAGTTATATTTTAAGTTTTCAATATGAATTTAAGATGTAAGGAATGAAATTCTTTAGATAATTTATTAGTAGGAATGGGATCGAGATGAATTCTGAGAAGTAGAGAAGGTGATGAATTGGGAGCCGCCAAAGAACCCGACAGTAATCAACAGTTGGATGGGATTAATTGCATAAATTATGTGAAGCAACAGTTTGCACTACCTGAATCGACTGAAGAGACAATAGCATTGTGTGATGACAGTTAAGTGTTTTGGATGGATACAGAGGGGCAGAGTTATTATTTACACTTCTAGACAATTCAATCGTATGAGAATGAATATACAGACTTACACCTGATAGTAGTATATATGGTATGTTAGTTATATGATACGTAAGGACATTACCTCAATAGTGAGTGGATATGTGGATGTAAGACTATTGTTGGTGCGCCGCAATAGCATTCATAGGAGGTGTAAGACTACCGCTAGTGTGCTACGGTAGCATTTAGTATGATATGATGAGATTAGGTATTCTTTATGTATAGAGTTGTTTACACGAGAATATTAAAAGTTAGTAATAATTGTTGAATGAGAAAGACCGTTAAAAGTGACAGAAACACTGGTCAGAATCAGTGAAGATCGTGAGTAGAATATTATGTTATTCAGGGTAAGGCTAATGATATAGCCGATAGTTTGAACAGGAAATCAGAAATAATACTTGTATGAATCAATTATCTAGATGATAGTGACGACACTCTTACTCGGAAATGATAAGAACAGTTCAGTGAAAAGAGATCAAAAGTGAAAAGTATATTAAGGAATGGATGAGAATGACAGGAAATAAATCCGATTAAAGACAGTCGTGATATACTGATTAGATAAAGCCGTATGTGAGTATCAGGTTAGAGAGATGCAGATCAGACACAGCTAAATGAAGCTCACAAGTTTAGATTTTCTGTTCAGTCAGAAGTTACCAATTGTATAAAGACCTGAGGGTGGATTATTGGTGACCGGGTATGAAACAAGATATAGTCAAATAAGTGGAGAAATACTTATAAATGTGTACGAAAGAAAGCCAAATGTCAGAAATTATATCTGGAAATATTAGTATAAACCTGAATGCCAAATTACCCGAAAACCCTACGAGGTTATAAAGTGTTATGAGTGATTGTAGGCAGGTTAAATAAAAGTATGTATGTGGTTTTCATTAGAGAAACTCATTAATCAGAACAGTTAGCAGATGTGTATGTGAAACAGATAGTGATATGTCATAGCATGTCAGTGTTTATTGATTCAGACAATGATATCAGATCCATTACTAGAATTCGAAACAGATTTCATATAAGTTAAGGATTAAGCTTCATCTCAGTACAGTTAGAATGAAAGAAATATACAGATGATGGAAAGCATGTTTTATGATTTTGTTATTAAGTCAGACGAAAACTGGGGTACATATTTGCTTGACAGAGTTTTGTTTTACAACAAATACAGGTTTAGTACCGGGATGCCAATGTATGAAATTGTATGATATTACTGCCAAACTTCAGTGTATTCAGTGACGTGGGTCAGAAAGTGTGGGGTAGCACAGAAATGATACAGCGAAAGACAGAACAGATTCAGAAGGTATGTAGTAGATTGTTTGACGCCCAGAATAGACAGAAGGGTTTTACAGATAAACAGAGATCATCACATCAGTTTCAGTGGAGAAGTATGTATTATTGAAAGTATCACTGTGGAATGACGTTATCAGATTCAGAAAGGAGGAAAAGTTAAGTCTGAAATTCGAATGGTTGTACAGAATTACTATATATGAGGGGAAGGGCCGTTTATAGATCAGAGTTATCAGAAGAATTGTTATAAATTTAGAACACGTTTCGTATATTATATCTTAGAAGATGTTTAGCAGTTAAATCTATGATCAACAAGTGTAGATGGGTCAAGGACCGGTAAAAGCGTAGAAAGAGGTCAGAGTATGTATGAGGGCTTGAACAGAAAAAGATGAAATTTATTCAGAACTCTTTGGCAGTTGATTTTGGGGACGAAATCATTTCAAGTGGGGAAGAGTTATAACACCCAGAATTTTATTATTAAGTTTATGCAAGAAAAGTACAAGGTGTTACCCGAGTTATAAACGAATATACGTGATAAGATGGGCTTTTAAACTAGAAGGGCTAAAACCGACAAATTATAAGTTAATATAGTCCAGGGGCAGTTATGTCAATTAGTGAAACTATTTATATATATATATAAACACCAACTTTGACTTAGAAGTCAAAGTTTACCAATTGCTTCCCTGCCATTCACGAATACTTGCATATCAGACCATAAGCTTTCCATTTTGTAAGCCATATCAGAGTTTCAAGTGCCTCTAGCAAGATCATAGCAAGAGCTCATCACAAGGTAAGCTTTCAAGCTTGGTTTTTGATGTTTTGTAAGTTTAATCACATGGTTTCAATGGTGAAATCATGTTAGAGTTGTTTTGTTTAGTCTAGATTATGTATATCAGTTGTAGGAGGTGTAGGAAAACACCTCTAGTCAGTTTATGAAGAAACTATGGGATTTCTTGGTGAAGTCCGGCTATTCTTGGCAAGAACAGTCTGCTGGACTGTTATGTACGCGGCCCGTGTAGCGGTACACGGCCGTGTAGTAGTTATGGCGGTCACAGGGCCATGTAAGGATACATGGTCGTGTAGTATAAGAGGTACACGGCCCGTGTAGCGGTACACGGCCGTGTAGTGTGCAAGGCGGTCATAGGGCCATGTAGGGTTACATGGTCGTGTAGCATGTGTGGTACACGGCCCGTGTAGGGTGACTAGACCACACTGGCCATGTTGCTAGCTTAGGTCGTGTAGCATATGAGGGACACGGCCCGTGTAGGGATACACAGCCCGTGTAGGCCCTATTTCAGATCAGATGACTTATGTATTATTTATGTATTGTTTATATAGGAGGTGATTGACATATTACCTGCATCAGTGATCTGTGAAGTATTGCATATTACAGTTATAAGGTGAGTCTTCTAGACTTCACTTCATATCAGCAGCATGTGTAGTTTCATATCAGATTGCTAACATGCTATGTTATACATGTGAATATGTAAGCGTACTGCTATGTGCAGTATGGCTCAGATGCGGTACAGTACTGTGACCTACGATGCTGCCCTGGGTCTAGAACCAGAGGCTAGCTTTGATTACCAGACATGCGTGTATTATCTTCATGTGAATGTATGCGTGTGCTCATACGATGTTATGTTTAGATTACTCACTAAGCTCTCGTAGCTTATCAGATACTATTTTTTTTAAAATGTTTTGCAGGTTTTATCAAAGGCAAGGGCAAAGCTCCGGTTTGACTTCCAATTGTTAAACTCTTTGAAATTAACGCGTGGTTTGTAAATATCAAGTTTTTGGTACCAAACTTATGACAGTATTTATGTGAGTATCTATTGATACGTCAAGTTTTCAAACAAATTGCTTCCGCTTTTATGATAAACCCTGAGATGCGAACACTTATAGGTGTATGATCTTAATATTTTAAATTTGGTTTTCGAGGCGTTACAGGTACTCATAGTTCCGGTAGAGGTACCCACAATGCACATAGACCTAGTGGAACATCAATGCCTATCACATCGGTTCCATCATTTCTCGAGGCCTATGATGATTCTAATGATAGTAATGACATTGGTATAGAAACATCACAGGGTTTGCACTCATCACAGGATGTGTATGCTTCAAATGCAATGGAACAAACCCCAATTCTTCCACCAAATAGGGAGTGAGTTGAACTTAAAGCAAATCAGTATGTACATATATTGAAAATATTTAATGGTCTATAAGTATTTGACGGTTTAAACTATTTTTTTTACAACAATACTAATTGTGTTGAATTCTATTGTACAGGTTTTGTTGCACCAAGGCTCCTTGAGAGATTACTGACATATTGAGGAACATGTTTGATGGTCCA
Source organism: Dittrichia graveolens (assembly GCA_038502395.1). Lineage (NCBI taxonomy): Eukaryota > Viridiplantae > Streptophyta > Magnoliopsida > Asterales > Asteraceae > Dittrichia > Dittrichia graveolens. The sequence goes on along the minus strand of JARJIL010000005.1, from coordinate 54,111,509 downwards.
TGGACGTCATGGAAATACATTCCACGTGATTCTCGCACGATACTATTTGATCGTTTCAAGGTTTTGAATTACTTCTTGTTGCTTATAAGTTGAGAAACTACATAGAACGTGTTAAGTGATCTACTAACACTAATAAGTGTTTACGTGTAGCAATTTTTTCAATTGAACATTGAAGCAGAAGGAAGTATTCTGAAAGCATGGGAAGAAACGATGAAAAAGCGAGTTAAGAATACAATACACACAGAACGAGAACAAGCCATAGAAAAAGCAAGAAAAGCGGGCTTAAATGTTGATGCCGATCTATCTGTCATCGTCCCCTTTAGTCCAACGTGATAAGGCAAGAGCATTGGGTGCAAATGGTTGAGAGGGTATGAAATGCCTAAAAATAAATAGTGAATTCAATTTAGCCTTAATTTGAATGCATTTTGTTGATTTTACCCTAATTTGAAGTTTTCTAAAATATGTTTGACTATAAATAAAGTGGAACGCCCCCAAATGGAAATCACTATCAGAAGTCAACAAGAAAAACAAAAACACCTTAGTGGAAGGATCGGTTGGGAAGTATACGACAGGGTCGGTTAGCTTTCTTCTTACTAAGATGAGACAAGTAACATACTAATTTCTCTTTATTATTTTTTAAAAATGACTTTCTTATTGTCTTGGAATTTGTATAAGTTTTAAGTAACATTTCTATACATTAATTATAGGAAAAAGAAGTGGGCCAGTGGTTGCCTGGGAGTGACCATTTTCTCAACTTTCATACAATGAAAAGTTCTCGGGAGGCAATGGCTACAGGGACGGGACTGGGGAGCCCGTCTTTGTTAACTCAAAGTCGAAACGAGTGATGGTAAATTCATTACCTTCTTATAATTTTATATCACACGATTAAATTAATACAAAGAAAATTGGGATAAATGTTATATTCTTAATAGGAAGAATATCTCAAGGGTATGGTAGAGAAATATGGTGCGGATCCTGTATCTCATCTAATTGGTGATCTTGAAGTCTAGGGATGTGTGCCAAAAAGGTCAAAGCTATGTAGTGACGGTTCAGTCGAGTACTAGCCATGCTTCGTCTTCTATACCACTAGGTGCAACATCTGCTGATGAGGTTAGTACATGTATTTGTTACAATTCATATGTAAAAAGTTAAAAATAATTAATTACCACATGTATATAAATTTCAATGAGTGATATTTGTTTCTAAATTATCTTTGGTTGTAATATATTTTTAATACATGTAGGTACACTTATTATTAGAACAACTATAGCAACAAAAGCAAGATGTGAAAGAACGAGAAGATGCGTTTCGAAATGAAATAGAGGAACTTCGTAAACGAGATGAAGCACGTGAAGTAGAGTTGCGTGTAACTCAAGAAGCATTGAAATCAAGTCAAGAAGTGTCGATAAAAGAATTGAAAAATAAGTTTGCGGCATTACAACAACTTGTACTTTCACGTGACAATCAACCTGAACCTCATATTTGAGACATGTAGTTACATTAGATTTTCGTATTGAATTGGAATATGAATGTCCTATTTATAAATTTTATGATTATGTGTTATTTTATGAATTGAATGCATTTTTATATTTGTAACGCCCCAAATTTTCAAAATTTAAAATAAAGCTTTAACCAAAAGGTATTTGCCTAAAACAGAAATTGATAAGCTGATGGAAACAAACCAAGTATTTTTGAACCCTCTAGTTCGTACAAAAAGGTAATACAACCACAACTCATGTCAAAAACAGTTTCCAATAAGCTTACCGTCAGTGGAAGAAAATAAAACATTTCATTTAAACCCTCGGGTTTGTATAAAAGAGATATGCGCGCATTTAACTCAAAAATACTTTCCGTTACAGAAATAGGAGCGTTATTGTTTCAATCATGTTTTAAACAACCAACAGTCAAATGTCAAACCGGGGCTTGTCTTGGTTCTAACAGAACCTGCAAAACAACCACAAGCAGTATTTGCTAAGATACGAGAGCTTAGTGAGAAATCTAAGCTACAAATCATATAAGCATGCGTATACACATATACGAATGTTGTAACAGTTCTTATGGATACAGTACTGAACCATCTTAGCATCCGCCAACAAGGCTAAAATGCTGCATGTAGCTCCTACTGCACGAAGCAGCATGCTACCCACACAAAATGATCCTCTGATCAATAATACACATTGCAATGCAACACACATATCACAGATATGAATAAGAGTTTAGGAAACTCACCTCCGCAATTAATACCACATAGAGTTATGCCAGATATACTCAGAACACGTCAAATAGTAATTCCTACAGGTATATAATCGTGGTATTAATCACATAATCAAACTCAGCTCTTAACAAAGCATGGCACCCCCTAGGCACACCAGGCATGGTTGTGCCTATCCTAGGCATCGTTGTGCCTTCCCCTCAGCACGCCCGTGCCTCCGTCAAAAAGCCCGAGAAGTACTGTATGAACTACTTTTTGCCACGGGGCAATAGGCACGCCCATACCCTCCGCAGGCACGCCCGTGCCTCCCCTAGTCTGCACGCCAGAACACTGTTTTTCCGACCAAAACACCAAAATACTCACTTTTAATTCATAAAACCACTACTAGGGTGTTTTCCTACACCCTAAACAACTTCTAAACCAAAAACAATAACCATAACATCATCAAATCTTGATTCACCATGAATCATTCTAAAATACCATAAGAACTTCAAAAACATGATACAAGATCTTACCTCAAGCTTGAATCTATGCGAGGCTCAGTTATATGCACTTGTTTCTACTGTTCTTTCTCCAAAAACTCAAAGGAATTCTTGTGCTCCAGAACTTACGTGAAGTCGGTTGAAGAAAATGAGAACTTTGACTCTCCATTAGTCAAAGATGGATATATATAAATACATCTTTGAGAATTGACACAAATGGTCCCTCAACTTCTCTTGTTTCATTTTAACAACTTTAACCCCTCAAGTTTCTAAACACCTCCTAATCTTAATTAGGAAATCACTAAAACTGTAACACTGATTTAATTAATTAAATCATGAAATTCGAACTTCGGAAACTAGTCCAATCCCTTATTGCTAATACTCATATTTCCAATAGTATAAACACATGTAGACTCGTCTGCTGAACATGTTCCGAGAAATATCTCGTGACAAATACTCTGGTGACTCTTAGTCTACACGTAACCTTTTCCATATAAGCAATAACTCTAAATGGTCCAATCTACATCGGACCTAATTTCCACCCCATTCTGAATCTATTATTGCTCTTTTATCAATTTGGGTTATTAACAACATGTTTCTTATTAATAAATTGTTATGTTACTCACTGTACCACCTCGTTGTTACTCATTTCTTTCTGATCCTGAGGTTTGACCTCTCTTACCTCATAATATGCCATACAGCAGCATCCCGATATTGAAATAATATTTTGTAACGTATAAAAATTTTACTATTAGTAAAATAAACACTCTAGTTTCTTTCAAATTTTCAACATACGCATACACCACTTACTTTCAATCGATTGAATTGTTCTCTAACTTTACTCATATAATAAAACATGTTTCTGATCTCTTCATAAAACTTCTTTTCAAAATTTTGACTAAATCGGTTTTCTGATATTCATGAAATATAATTTTATAACGTTAGAGAAATATAATTTTCTTGTTGGAACTGAAATGTACATTTTCAAATTGCTTGTTTAAATCCACTCATATCATTTTATAACCCAACCAGGTTGGAACTTCTCATATATTTTGATATTCATTCTTCATTTTAAACTTTGCAACACCTTTGCCACATACTTGGCTACCTCTGGATTCATCTCTAGCCATCAATATTTCACTTTTAACTCTTTATATCTCATAATTGCTTTAGATGAATTAAAAATTTAATTCTGAATATTCCGCTCAAAAAGCTTTATCTAGCTTTCCACCACTAGGTGCTTGTATTCAATTATAATAATTTAATAATTCATAATCATTCCCGTTAGGGTTAATTGCATGTTCGTCGATCCGCTTTTGCCGTGGTTTTCATCTTTACTGTTTCAATTGTGTATTTCATATTGTAATAGTTATGGATATAATTTTGATCTTCCTCAAGGATTCATTTCTTCAAAACTCTGTTGAGTAGAAATTACATTTTCAAGAATAATTATTCTTTAACTGTTCCCGCTCTTTCTCGAGCAACAAATTTACTCTCATGATAATAATCAATAAACATTGCTCATGTTCATTTATCTGTGAGGTCACCACATGACATTTTGTTCAACTTTATGTATATAACTCCACCTTATACCTAGGCCAAAAGCCTATAGGTTTTAAGACTTCCACATTACTTTCTTCCTGTTCTTTTGGTATTACCGTTGAATTATTTCTAATAATCAACACGTATGTAACGCATCATTATACTTCACCTCAATTAGTATGATTAATTAATCAACATTTTATCCATTACTCACTCAAATTTTCTCTATAATAATATAAGTCACAGCCACATCTTTTATTTAATTAGAGACAGTAATCTCTTTCATTTACTATTTACTCATTTTACCAATCATTCAACATTACATATTGTGGCTTTAAATTTCTCTTCCAATTCAATGTTATGCAATTTCCTCGTTTGATGCTTTAACTTTTATCAATACTTATTTCTACGACGATCATGGTTGTCAATATGAATTGATTTAATATAATTAATCATTACAAACCATTTCACACTACTCTCCCACTTGGATTCAACTCATAATATAGATACAAAATACTCATCACCCGTACTTCAACCAATAACACAAAATCTTTCTTGATTCTGCCTCCTTCAACATTTTATTATCTAAGGAAAGTACATACCGGTTCTACATAATTTACATACATTTTAAAATAAACCTTACACTGTATCTACTTATTTATTTAACATCTCGAGTAACAGATTTTAACTAGTTAGGACATTCACAAGATTCGTGCCCAAACTGAGCACAATCATAGAAAAACTTTCCTAAGGATAAGCAATCCTTATAATTATGTCCTACTTCTCTACACGTATAACAACCTTTGGTCTTATGTTTACACTGACCAGTATGGTTCTTACCACAAGTTTTGCATCCTGATCTTTTACAGGATCCCTCGGCCTTAATCTCTACTTTATCCTCTTTCATTTCATTGACCATTTCATCCTTTAGTATATGGGATTCTTCTCGAACTGCACTTCTTATCTCATTTTCATTTCTGTTATAATAGATGGCATAAGTGTCTTAACACATTTTCCAAACTCATCCGCGATGACATTCCTAAGGTGTCTAGTAGGTATGGCTCCACGCCTTTCCCCATGAAGGGAAATATAATCCTCAACCTCTCCTATGGTAATCATGCCAGGGTTTTCTTCACTTCTTACTTCATTCTCTTTCCTAGGATTCGCATTAGGATCCATTACACCGAACCAAAACAATTTCTTGGTCATTCATAGGCCATAATATCAATCACACCTCTTATCATTAGTTCTTGTCTTTGTTTCACAAACACTCTACTCTTTTACCGTCTTTGAATAATATTATAGATTCATACCAACATATATCTCTTTGCACTTTCTGTTAACTTATTTCTCATAATTCTCATAATAATCTCATGTACATGTCATCTGTACATGTGGCTTCATCATCAATGTTACCAACACATCATATATTACATCTCTTTTGAAACATAGAGTTTCAGAAATTATTATATCTTTATGAATTTTATTATTCATTTTCATATTTACACTCTCACATATCATTACTCGTATTTGGTCAATCCATTGAGACTGGTATATAATATTATACATGCCAACACGTAATCTCGTGTCTTTATATTCTTTTGAATTTCATACCCCTTCCTCGTTATACATAATATTCTTAATATTATATTACACATTTTGTCTTTATTCTATAACCATTCTCCATCTCATTTACATTTATAGGATTAGACCACTTACTCTTTTAAAAGAGTTTAACAATTCATAATCATCTTATTCTCATTTGTATTTTAAAACATAACCTCTTTCTCAATTAACATACTTTATGTTTTCTCGTTAAATACCTTCTTGTTGGTATTGATTTAATTTTTGACTATCGCAGTCATTACATATTTAATTATTTTTTCCCCATTATCACCTTTTCTTATAATCCATCAATTACTACAATTAATTAGTATAATATTTATTACCAATTCGCATTTTGTTCAGCCGTCTGTACACTTTCCTCATAACCATGATTTCTTATTCTCTTTATATACTACTTTCCCCAGCAATATATTTTTATCACACCACATAGTTTATAGTATTTTCGTACTATTTCATTTACACTCAGATTTAGGCTTAGTTAAGCCCCGTATCACTCTTCCTTCTTAGTAAGGTATATCATACCATCTTCATCGTTTATTTATAAATAACGTTCAACATTAACTTTTATTAGCATGTCTTTCTGACATCAACTCATCGTCGGATTCAATACTTGTCTTACTTTGATAAGTTATACTTTTATTGGTGTTCTCTCACCGGTCTTACTGGTTTCTATTTTCTCTGGCCTAATGCTAGGGCCATCCTTTGAAATATCACTTACTCAATAATCTCTTATATTCATCATACTAGAATTTATGTCAAACATGACTCTTACAATAAGAAACTTCTCAAGTTTCCTTCTAACTCATTCTGGTTTCTCTTTATATTCACTACTCTGGAAGTATAAATAAAGCATTTAAACATAAGATAGCTTTACCATACTATCCTCTATATCAAACAGTTTATAATCAATCAACATATCTGTACACCTATTCACATATCCGAAGTAGCCCTGCTCATACTAAGGCACTCCTATGTTATAGGTATAGTATCTCCTACAAGTACACCTCACCCGATTCATAAGATTCCTCATGATCCCATCAAGTTTCAACATGTATCGTGTGTTTGTAATAATATGGGCCCTTATATTACTCAAAACACATTACACACATTCGATCTTAAATTTATCACAAAAAGTCCCAATTCACAGGCTTAGGTCATGTATCACATCGTCAATTACAATGCAACATATTACATATAACCATCACCCTCTTTATCACTCTAGTAACATGCATTGTCTATAAGCACCTACATGTTACATTCTGTCACTAATTGAAACACAAGGTATTCAGCACTGGTCAAGGCAAGGCCCCGGTTTGACTGTTGATGGTTGGTTGCTTAAAACGTGATATGAAACAATAATGCTCCCATTTGTGTAACGGAGAGTACTTTTGATTTAAATGCGCGCATATTTCTTTCTATACAAACCCGAGGGTTTAAAAGAAATGTTTTATTGGCTTCCGCTGATGATAAGCTTACTGGAAACTGTTTTTGACATGAATTGTGGTTGTATTAACTTTTTGTACAAACCAGAGGGTTCAAGAATACTTGGTTGGTTTCCATTAGCTTATCAAATTCTGTTTTTAGACAAATACCTTTTGTTTCAAGAATTCTTTTAAATTTTGGAAATTAGGGCGTTACAACTTGGTATCAGAGCCACGATTTGAGGGATCTGGAGGTGTGTTATGCATCAGCTGGACTTAAACCATGGTTCTGCGGATTTTTGTCAAACTAGAGGATTGCAGCTTGGTGGATATACTGTGTATTGCATTGAGAATATGCTAACTGTTATGTTGTTATGATTGTTATTGAAATACCCGAGAGGTTAAATATATTGATGCCAGATACGTGATGCCTTATATGACATAGTATGCAAGTAAATGTTATGCATCGAGTTGATACATACGATTTGATAAAGATATTGTCTTATGATTTATGTGGCCAGTGCTAATGCTTATAGGCAATGCGTGATACCAGACTATTGAAGGATGTGTTGGTTATATGTTATATTGTAATTAATAATGTGATACATGGCCTAAGCCTGTGAATCGGGACTTCTTGTGGTAAAGTGAAGATCGAATGTATATAGTGTGTTCAGAGTAATATAAGGGCCCATATTATTATTGACACACAATATATGTTGGAACTTAATGAAATCATAGGGAATCTTGTGAATCGGGTGAGGGATACTTGTAGGAGATAGTACACCTGTAATATATGAGTGCCTTAGTATGAACAGGGCTACTTCAGATCTGAAAATAGGTGTACGGATATGTTGATTGATTATAAACTGTTGATATAGAGGATAGTATGGTAAAGTTACCTTATGTTTAAATGCTTTATTTATACTTCCAGAGTAGTGAATATGAGGAGAAACCAGAATGAATTAGAAGGAAACCTGAGTAGTTTCTTGGTGTAAGAGTTATGTTTGACATAAAATTTTGGTATGATGAATATAAGGTATTCTTGGGTAAGTAATATTTAAAGAGATGGTCTTAGTAGTAGGCCAGAGAAAACAGAATCAGGGTGACCGGTGAGAAAATCCTAATAAAATATAAACTTATCAAAGTAAGGCAGATATTGAATCAGATAAAGAGTTGATGTCAGAAAGACATGTTAATAAAAGTTAATAATATAAATGATGAAGATGGTATGATATACCTTAATAAGAGGGAAAAATGATACTGGGCTTGACTAAGCCTAGATTGGAGTATGAATAAAATCGTACGAGATACTATAAACTATGTGGTGTTATAAAATATATTACTGTGAGAAAGTATTATATGAAGAGAATTAGAATCATGGTTATGAGGAAAGTATACGGACAAATGAACAAAATGTGAATTGGTAATAAATATTATACTACTTAATTGTAGTAATTGATTGATTATAAGAAAAGGTAACGATGAATAAGAATAGTATAATGACTGCGATAGTCAAAACTAAATTAATACCAGCAGGAAGGTATGTAACGAGAAAACATAAAGTATGTTAATTGAGAAAGAGGTTATGCTCTAAAATGCAAATGAGAATAAGATGATTATGAATTGTTAAACTCTTTTAAAAGAGTAAGTGGTCTAATCCTATAAATGTAAATGAGATGGACGATGGTTATGAAATAAAAATGAAATGGGTTACAATGTGAGTAATAGAATATCAAGAATATTATGTATAATGAGGAAGGGGTATGAAATTCAAAAGAATATAAAGACGTGGGAATGTTGGCATGTATAATATTATATACCAGTCTCAATGGATTGGCCAAATATGAGTGATGATAAAGTTAGATGTACAGATGACATGTACATGAGATTATTATGAGAAACAAGTTAACAGAAAGTGGAATGAGATATACGTTGGTAGGAATTTTTAATAATATTCCAAGACAGTAAAAGAGTAGAGTATTTGTGAAACAAAGACAAGAATTAATGATAAGAGGTGTAGTTGATATTTTGGCCTATGATTGACCAAAAATTGTTTTGTTTCAGTGCAATGGATCATAATGCGAATCCTAGAACAGAAAATGAAGCAAGAAATGAAGAAAACCTTGACATGATTACCATAGGAGAGGTTGAAGATTATATTTCCCTTTATGGGGAAAGGTGTGGGGTCATATGTAACACCGCTTTTGAAACCTTAAAATTAGTTAAAATTTGAGTTTTCAAACTGCATGGGTCCGTTTGTAAATTGAATGTTTACCTGTTAGTTATCCTAACCGAATTTCAAAAACAAAGCAGCGGAATTTTAAAAACAATAAACAAACCCAAGCCTATTTAACTATTACAGTTTAAAGCACATGTTTGGCGTATATACAAATATACAAAACAAAACTTGCCAAACACAACAACCGGTGTTACTTTAAACTAAACCGACCATTGCATATATATTATATACCAAAAGCAGTGTTCCTCAAAAGCCCGTACAAAAGCATAAGGGTTCCCGTCTCACCAGGCCTGCCTATACTTTGTCTGAAAAAGGGAAACACAACCCGATTAGCTTTTAAAATAGCTAGTGAATACAGACAGGTATGAGTACAATTATAGCAAGTCATGAATCAAATATGAGCATACAATTCTATCCTAACATTTAGCGGTAATGCTGACATGTCCAGCAGTGCTATGTCTTGCCAGATAGTTAGTCCGGCTCAATAACAACCACCGGGGGAATCAAACACTGCCAACCGTGCTGGTTTCATCACCTAAGTGACTCCACCTGCTCGTTACGGAGCCAAAGGCTCATTAGGCTCAGCCAGTTAAGGCAATCACCCCAAGAGTTTAAAGGAATGGCACTCGAGTACCATTAGTCCCGAACAATTGCCCGAAGGCTCCTGAGACCTAGCCGAAGCTGACCTTTCATACACATATGTCCGGACTTTTCACATAGCTCATCATTATCTCATAATAGAGATCATAGCATGCATGCTTTCACATATGAAACCATATATATCAAGATATCGCAATAAATATGCATGTATTTAAATACATGTCAAATATATCATACTTCATGTCAATAACTTGTTTCTAAGCTTGTATATATAAATATACAAGTCTGTTTGCATATAAATAGCATACCAGGTTTGTTTAAGAAAATAGCATTCAAAAACTTCCTTTATTGGATTCATAAAAGCCGGTACTCACCTTGGTGCTCAATTATAACTCAAATATAGATTTGGCCTTCCTTGAATGTTTAAGTACCTATTGTTTACATAAAGGCCCATTTAAATACCACAAATCACATACAAATGCTAATTCTAGTGTTAAGTTCTCTAATTGTGTCTAAGTTAGCAAAAATGTTTAAACTAACCCAAATACCCCAAAATTGGTCAAAAGTGATACAACCATAACCCATATAACCTGAATATTGAAAAACAACAAACTGTTGACTGCACACTTGGTCGCGCCGCGACGCAGCTGCATAGCTGCGATTTTGGTGTTCTGCACAGTTGTGTTTCATCCAAAATTCAAGTTCATAATTCACTTAATTATTTCCAGGCTATGTACTAGTTTTGGGACATCAAAGGGAGTTCATAAACATAAACATAACCTACTATAACATCAAATTCAAGATTAATCCATGAATACACCATTTAGGACCCATTTGGTCAAATTCTTGAAATACAATCAAGTTATCATTTTTAATTCACAAAACCAATTCCAAACTACTCATACATGATATTAGAACTGATTTGTGCAAAGAAATCCAAGCTCTAATGGCTAAATTCGTTTTACCCATTTTTGACCTAAATCTAAAAATGAAGAACAAAGGAAGATGAGCTTACTAAGGATGAAGATGATGATGATTTGAAGCTTATGAACAGATTAGGAGCAAGATTTGAGCTTCAATCCAGATCCTTGGTTGATCTAGTTGATTTCTCTCCTTCAATCTTCAAGAACAAACAAGAGAAAAGAAAGCGTGAGGGGTGTGTGTGTGTGTGTGTTTTCTGATGGTGTATGTGTGTGTACAGATGTGGAGACTATTAAAACCAACTTTGGTTTTTTGAGTTATCCACAAGGGGTATTTTGTTCCCCTTTTCAACATACAACACGACACCCGAGTAACCGTTTCAACTAACGAGGATATTTTTGGAAACCTCGTTTGAAACCAATTATTATTTTACAATTCTTTTCTATTTTTAGTATTATTTGTAATTTCACATTTACTTGGCCAATAACTAATTTCTATTAATTCTTACAAATATATTTATATTTAATTCGTTTAAATAAATCGACATAACAAATGGAGTGCGCGACTAGGCCCGATTTGAGGATGTTACACCATACCTACCAAACACCTTAGGGGTGTCGTCGCGGATGAGTTTGGAAAATGTATTAAGACGGTTATGCCGCCTATTATGACAGGAATGAAGAACGAGATAAGAAGTGTAGTTCGAGAAGAATTTCATTTACTGAACAATGAAATGATTAACGAGGTGAAAGAGGATAAAATAGAGGTTAAAGCTGAGGGATCCCGTAGAAGATCAGGATGTGAAACTTGTGGTAAGAACCATATGGGTTAGTGCAAATATAAGACTAAAGGTTGTTATACGTGTGGAGAAGTAGGACATAATTATAAGGATTGTTTATCCTTAGGAAAGTTTTGTTATGATTGTGCTCGGTACGGGCATGAGTCCTCAGAATGTCTTAACTAGTTGAAATTTGTTAGTCGGAATGTTAAATAAATAAGTAGATACAGTGTAAGGTTTCTTTTAAATGTATGTAAATTATGTAGAACCGGTATGTACTTTTCTTAGATAATAAAATGTTGAAAGAGGCAAAATCAAGGAAGATTTTGTGTTATTTGTTGAAGTACGGGTGATAAGTATTTTGTATTTATATTATGAGTTGACTCCAAGTGGGAGAGTAGAGTGAAAATATCTGTAATGATTAATTATATTAAAACAATTCATATTGACAACCGTGATCATAGTAAAATGAGTATTGATAAAAGTACAGAATCAAACTATATAACATTGAGTTGGAAAAGAGATTTAAAGCCACAATATGTAGTGTGGAATAATTGGTAAAATGAGTAAAGATTAAATGAAAGAGATTATTGTCTCTGATGAAATAAAAGATTTGGCAGTGACTTATATTATTACAGAGAAAATTTGAGTGAGGAATGAATAAAATGTTGATAAATTAATCATACTAATTGAGGTGAAATATAATGATGAGTCATGTATGTGTTGATTATCATAAATAATTCAACAATAATACCAAAAGAGAACGCGATGGAAGAGATGTGGAAGATTTAAAACTTATGGGCCTTGGCCTATGTATGAGGTGGAAAGGATAAATTTGAATAAAAGGTCAGGTGTTGACCTGACAGATAAATGAGCACGATAATTGTTTTATCGATTATTATGATGAGAGTAAAATTATTGCTCGAGGAAGAGCGGGAACGGTTGAAGAATAATTATTCTTGAAAATGAAATTTCTACTCAACAGAGTTGAATTAAAGAAATGAATCCTTGAGAAGGATCAAAGTTTTATCATTAACTATTAAAATATGAAATACACAATTGAAAGAGTAAAGATGAAAACCATGACAAAAGCGAATTGAATAACATACAACCAACCCTAATGGGAATGATTATGAATTATTAAATTGTTATAATTGAGTACAAGCACCTAGTGGTGGAAAGCTAGATAAAGCTTTTTGAATAGAGAATACAGAATTAAATTTTTGATTTATCTGAAATGAGTAAGAGGTATAAAGAGTTAAAAGTAAAATATTAATGGCTAGAGATGAAGTCAGAGGTAGCCACGTATGTGGCAAATGTGTTGCAAAGTTTGAAATAAAGGATGTATATCAAAACATAAGAGAAGTTCCAACCTGGTTGGATTATAAAATGATATGAGTGGTTGTATGCAAACTATTTTAAAAAAATGTACATTTTAGTTCCATCAAGAAAAAAAAACTTTATTTCTCTAAAAGTTAGTTGAGGTTTACGTAAAGAAATTATTTTTGGTTATGTGTCACTGTTTTCGTTATGTCAGAAAAATGATTTGATCCAAATTTTGAAAAGGATTCTATGAAGAGATGAGAAGCACGTGTTATTATATGAGTAAAGTGAGAAAACAATTCAATTGATTGAAAGTAAGTGGTGTACGTATGTTGTGAATTTGAAAGAAACCGACATTTTAATTGGTGATAGTCAAATTTTTATATATTATATAAATTATTATTTTAGTATTGAGTTGTCGCCATACGTCATATTATGTGGTAAGAGAGGTCAAACCTCAAGATCAGAAAGAAATGAGTAACAATGAGGTGGTACAGTGAATAACAGAACAATTTATTAAATGAGAAGAATATTGTTAATAGCCATATTGATTAGAGAGCTATACAAATAATCGTATATCGTTGATGAGCGACAAGTGGGAAAACTATGATATATTAATATATCACTATAAAAGAGCAATAATAGACTCTGAATGAGGTGGAAATTAGGTCCGATGTTGATTGGACCATTTAGAGTTATTGCTTATGGGAAAGGTCACGTGTAGACTGTGAGTATTTGTCACGAGTTATATTTCTGAGAATGATGAGCAAACGAGTCCGCATATATGTTTATACTAGTAGAAATATGAGTATTGGTAGTAATGAATTGGACTAGTTAGGTCCAGTGGAAATTCAAGAGTGGCTTTGAGAAACCTGAGAAAGAGATAACATGTAGTTATCCAGCACACCAACAGTTGATTTCGAGGACGAAATCTATTTCAAGTGGGAGAGAGTTGTAACGCCCGAAGTTCGAAATTTCATAATTTATAAATTAATCAAGTGACATGTTTAAGTGGTATTCCTAATTGAGATTAGGAGGTGTTTAGAAACTTGAGGGGTTAAAATTGTCATTTTTGAAACTAGAGAAGTTGAGGGACTTGTTGTGTCAATTCTCAAATATTTATATATATATATACATATATATATATATATATAGCCAGCTTTGACTAGTTGAAAGTCAAAGTTCTCATTCTCTTCAAACCATTTCACGTAACTTCTTCTTCCAGCCATTTTCTCTCAACTATTGGAGCAAGAACAGTAGAAACAAGAGTTTACAATTGGTTATAGCTAATCAGAAGTTGAGGTAAGGATTCTTGAATCTTGTCTTTAAAGTTTTAATGGGTTTTGAGTTGATTCTTGGTGAATCAAAGATTTGGTGGTGTTTTGGTTTTTAATTATTGTTTAGAATTTGTTAGGGGTGTAGGAAAACACTGCAGTAGCGTTCTTATGAATTTACATAGTGATTTTTGGTTAGTTAGCCGGAGTTACAGCAAGACAGTCGGCGAACTGTTGCTGAACCAGAAAGGGACGGGCATGCCTTTGAGGGGTACGACCGTGCCTCGTGGCCGTGACCGCCTCTGTTCTTGAGGTCCGGGCGTACCTAGGTACGGGCATACCTAGGTACGGGCGTACCTGGGTAGGGTACGGGGGTGCCTTGGTCCGGTACAGGGTGTGCCTAGCCCGGTATGCCCATGCTTGTTGGGGGCCTATTTCTAGGCCTTGGGCCTAGGAGCACGGGCGTACCCTCAGGGGGTACGGGCGTGCCCTGCCCCTGTTCTGTTGGTTTGATGCTGAGTTTGATTATGTGATTAATACCATGACTATATATCTGTAGGAATTACTGTTTGACGTATTCTGGGTATATCTGGCATAACTCTGTGTGGTATTAATTGCGGAGGTGAGTTTTCTAAACTCTGATTCATATCTGTGATATGTGTGTGATACATTGCAATGTGATATATTATTGATTAGAGGATCACGGAGAGAGAGCTGTAGCATGTTGCTTTGTGCAGTAGTGCTATGGACAACGTTTTAGCCTTCTTGGCGGATGCTAAGATGGTGCAGTACTGTATCCATAAGACCTGTTGTGGCATTCGTATATGTGTATGCGCATTCTTATATGATTTACAGTTTAGCTTTCTCACTAAGCTCTTGTAGCTTAGCAGATACTGCTTGTTGTTGTTTTGCAGGTTGTGTTAGCACCAAGGCAAGGCCCCGGTTTGACTGTTGATGGTTGGTTGCTTAAAACGTGATTTGAAACAATAACGCTTCCATTTGTGTAACGGGAAAGTACTTTTGATTTAAATGCGCGCATATTTCTTTTTATACAAACCCGAGGGTTTAAACGAAATGTTTTATTGGCTTCCGCTGACGATAAGCTTTATGGAAACTGTTTTTGACATGAATTGTGGTTGTATTACCTTTTTGTACGAACCAAAGGGTTCAAGAATACTTGGTTGGTTTCCATTAGCTTATCAAATTCTGTTTTTAGACAAATACCTTTTGTTTCAAGCATTCTTTTAAATTTTGGAAATTGGGGTCTTACACCAGGCATGGTTGTGCATGTGCTAGGCATGGCTGTGCCTTCCCCTCAGGTACGCCCATGCCTTTCTCAGGCACGCCTATGCCTCCGTCAAAAAGCCCGGGAAGTACTGTATGAACTAGTTTTTGCCACGGGGCATTAGGCACGCCCATACCCTCCATAGGCACGCACGTGCCTCCCTTGGTCTGCATCAAAAAGTCAGTCACAAGATTGTTTTTCGGACCAAAACACCAAAATACTCACTTTTAATTCATAAAAACACTACGAGGGTGTTTTCCTACACCCCCAAACAACTTCTAAACCAAAAACAATAACCATAAAATCATCAAATCTTGATTCACCATGAATCATTCTAAAAACCCATAAGAACTTAAAAAACATGATACAATATCCTACCTTAAGCTTGAATCTATGCTAGGCTCAGTTATTGCACTTGTTTCTACTGTTCTTTCTCCAAAAACTCAAAGGAATTCTTGTGCTCCAGAACTTATGTGAAGTCGGTTGAAGAAAATGAGAACTTTGACTCTCCATTAGTCAAAGATGGCTATATATAAATACATCTTTGAGAATTGACACAAATGGTCCCTCAACTTCTCTTGTTTCATTTTAACAACTTTAACCCCTCAAGTTTCTAAACACCTCCTAATCTTAATTAGGAAATCACTAAAACTGTAACACTGGTTTAATTAATTAAATCATGAAATTCGAACTTCGGATGTTACAATATTATATTTGTATCCAATGAAACAAATATAAAACTGGCAACTAAATTTGTATTAATAAAAAGTACTAAACTTTCGATAAATCGTCGGTAATTAGAAAATATAATAAAAATTATAAAGTTACATTTTGTAGTAAAATCGATAGTATCAAGTCGTAAAATTAAATTTAAATTGGTAATACTATAGTTGACTTTGGTCGGTAAATCGTCGGTAATGTATGTCAGTAAAATTTCGTTGGTAGTTAGTCGTTAAAATTCGGCCGGGAATTTGTTGGTAAGAGTAAATTTAAATTAAATAAATAAAATTATAATCTTCGGTTTATGGTTGCAATAAATTATTTTTTATTAAAAATTTAAAAATCCAAAGTGTTGGTAAATGGTCGCTAATTTTCGTCGGTAAATGGTCGCTAGTTTCATCGGTAAATAGTTGCTAATTTCCGTAAGTAAATGGTCCCTAATTTCCGTCGCTAAATGGTCTCTAATTTCCGTTGGTAAATGGTCGCTAATTTCTGTTGCTATTGCGTAGGTAACCTTATTTTTCCATAATTTAATATCACTAATATTTTCCGTAAAATTTTATTATTTATTATTAGTAAATATTCAAGTATTAAATTTTCAACGATTTAGCAACGACACTTTAGTCGGAAAAAATCAAAAGTCGTTAGTAAAAACGGTCGGTAAAATTAGCGACTGTGTTTTATTAAACCGAATTGTTTGGTCGCTAATTCGTCAGAACCAGATGTTACCGACCATTTTCCAACACTTTTTGTAGTCGGTAACCGACAATTTTCTTGTAGTGATATATATATATATATATAGAGAGAGAGACGGGATCAATTGCGAAACTGTTCGCAGGCTACGAACCATTTCATAAAAAAAATTGCATGTACAAAAAAGTCAATTTTGGTAATGAAGACCAATTTTTAGAATTTTCACAAGCTTCCAAAAAGTCAAATTTTGTTTACTTTTATATATTTATTATTATTATTATTATTATTATGATTGTGTATGTAAAGATAAGATGCAGTGTTCTTAGACAATATGTAGTGATTTTATACTAGATGCAGTGGTTTTTATACAAAATGTATTGGTTCTTAAATGAGAATCCACCAATTAATTCGAACATGATGGACTAGTTTTAAGAGAACTCCATGTTTTTTAGATATGATGCAATGATTTTATAGATAGATGCAGTGTTCCTAGAGTTCTCATTTTAAGGACTGTTCTCATTGGATCCTCACCCTATATATATATATATATATATATATATATATATATATATATATATATATATATATATATATATATTTGAAGATTGTTAAGGTTGTGCTAACTACAATACGAGTTCAAATAGTTGCAGTAGATCAACGTGGATATTATGTTCGTTTGTGTTTTAATGGATCAAATAATATATGATTTTATAGTTAATTTTATTTAATTTATTATAGGCTTCCTCTAATAGTTCAAGTAGTCAAGAACCAAAATCTATGAAAAAAAGAGGGAAGACATCATTAAGGGACTTAGAGACGGAGTTAGATATTGAATTCAAAGGGCATAATCGAGCGGTCGGGAACCGACAATCAAGATTCGCAACATATGCAGGCCTTACAATAAGAAGTACGATATGTATTAACATTGATTCTTGGAAAAAAGTAGATCAAAATGAAAAAGACCAACTATGGTTAAATATAAAGGTATAATATCCACTACTATTTTTTTTGTTTTTATTTATTTGTTTGTTTATTAATTTATTGTATGTGATAGAATATAATAAGTTTCCATTTATAAAAATAACGTCGTTGGAATATAGAAGAAGATAAACAATAACATAAAGTGCTTCAACAATGCAACCACTCTTGGAAGAACTTCAAGAAGACACTTAGAAGATTAATGGATGAAGGAAAGGTCGCATGTAAAGAGTACAAATATTTATCACAATAAGATTGAAAAACTTACATCGAGTTACAAAAAAGAGATGAAATTGTGGTATGTGTGAGTTCATAACGGTCTTATACACACAAATACATACATACATAGAAGCGTATATATATATGCAGGTATGTTTATATACACACACACTACTTTAATTTGTTGTTATTCCTATATATATGAACAACGCTTAAAAGGTAAGGAACATGCAAAGAAGAACGTGAATCCAGCTCGATTAGGCCCAATCGGGTATCGTGGACATCTATCTACATGGGAAAAAGAGAAGAATTCAGAGTTGTGCTCAAATATCCATATGATTGAAGATGAGCGTGCCAAAAATTTTTTGGCTAGGAGGATACACGATAAAGATTTTCAACTTAGATTACCAAATGAGCTTGAAAATTTGGCAGAACAATTGGTATGGGTACAGTAGTGTCGACTCAACCCAGCACATTTTTTATGATAATCTGGACGAGATACGGGTAATTATGTCCTTCATTCATAATACAAGAATTGTATTGCGTATACTTACATACACTATTAATTGAATTGTAGAAGCCTATGAGTTGCTTTTTGATTCTCCCTCATTCTAAAAAGAAAATCAAATGTGGTAGAGGGATGGTACATCCCAAAGGAAATGGGATGTTACACGGTGTTCCTTTACTTAATGCACACGTGAAGGTGCAAGTAGATCATATTGAGCAAAGTTATCTTGACTTTGCGCTTCCGGTGAAAACTCAAGTGTTGGAGACACTTGAAGATGCAATCAACACATTTATTCAATGGCCATGTGGTGAAGTTGTTCTCTCGATGGTAAATCTAATCCATTTTTATTTATGTAATATTTTAGCATGATTTAATGATGTGAATATGTAAGTTTTTAATAGGTCTCCAAGACTACGGGTACATTGAACCAACAAGCATCAATAACATTACCAGCCAAAATGGGAGTAATGTCGGCACCTTTGAGGGATATTTCAAATAAGAAAAAAGATGAAAAAGTAGATACTTTAAAACGTTTGAAAAGTAGATGTGATGTATTATGAAAAAGGATGTTTGTATATCTAACCCCTATAAGAAGATTATGTCACGACCTGACCCAACAAAATGGTTTGATGCTATTATTGAGTCTGGTATCTTTGGCGTGAATGGGTATGAATTCACTATGGATCCCGTAGATATAATGGATATCTTTGGCGGGTAGTTGGATTGACATGACTCTCATGATTTGGTTTGTAAGGTACTACATTATTGTTAATTATATTACAATTATCACATCATTTGGTATTCATATCCTTATATATGTATATTTATGCTTGTAGATCGTTACATATGATGCACAATAAGAAGAGTAATTGTTCTTTTTTTTAATCCGGAGATGATTCGTTCGTCCCAATGCTTGAAATTCGGTGATGTGGTTACACGTTGCTTGATCGAGACATTGCAATTTCATGTTCATAAAAACTTTTTCCTCACACCGTATTGGCAAGGGTATTGTATGTTACTATCTTAATTATTATATGATTCATATGTATATTATACTAAATTTTATTAACATATTATTAGTGAACATTGGACGTTATTTATACTTCACCCTCACGCATATAAGGGATATATATTGGATTCGATCAAGAATAGAAAAGATCCATATAGCTTCCACATTACAAAACATCTGGAAATGTAAGAATATTTAATTGATATGTATTTCACGTAAGAACCATAGAATGTAAACAAAGTGCTTTAATTTGGTTATTTCTTTTTCTAGGGTTGTTAGAACTTTCATGAACGATAGTGAGGAGACGCATATCACTTGGACATTTGCGGAGGTAAACCATCTTGATTATTTCATATATACCTAACTTATGTGCATGTTTTAGTTTCTTAAATGCATAACTTGTATATCAAAATTTAGTGCAATCAACAAAGTGGTGGTTTGGAGTGTGGATACTATGTCATGCGATGGATCCATGAATTTATATTTACTTATCAGTTTGAATTTTTAGCTAAAGTAAGTACTTTGTAGAATTTTTTTTCAATGTTGTCTATTACGTTAAATTGTCATTTGTTAAATAACTATTTTTGCTTTAACAATTGTATTAACATTACAGATCCTTTGGAACGATACATCTACATTTGACCAAAAGATTTTAGACACTGTCATTCTTGTTTGGCTTAGCATATTTTTACAGGTTTTCTTGAGCAAGTGATCATAGGCTCAGGTATATATCTATATATATATTTTTCTTTTAACCCAATTTAGTTGTTAAATTATCTATTAAGAGTAGATAACAAAAAACTATATATCATTGCTAATTGCTATATCATTGCTAATTGCCTACTTTTAACTGTTACCCAACTCACTCATTTTGGCATTAATAAGACTCTACGACTAGAGTAATTTTGTTGTTAAATGAGTTATGTACAAATGTATTGGTGCTGTGAACTAAAGTTCTATTTGTTAAATTAGAACATATGGAGCTCATTTTTTACTTTTTTTATTTATATTGATAGTTTGTGATGGTATTCTAGAAGATTTGAAATAACGGAGCATATTCAAGTCTTCAAACGAATAATTAGGCGATGACTTTATTTTGATTCTTCCATTGGCTTCATGGTATTGTTTAGGAAGTTAGTATCTACTATTATATCGTTGAACATTCACGATAGTTTGTTACAAGTTACAAAATTAAAAACGGTTTCTTGTAGCTATTACTGAATTCAAAAATTATTTGGTTTTTATAGTTTTATGTATTTTTAATTACAATGGTATATTTTGTATAGTGATAATTGTTTTTTAGTTAATTGGGTTAGTTTTTGTTGATAAATATAAACAGGAAATATGAAAATTAATGGTTTAAAAATATAATTTTTTCTTAAGTATTCAGACCCAGTTTTTTAGTTTAAAAACCGTGGTAGAAAGTGTGCTTCATACCTTTAGTCATGGTGTTTTAACAGCGGTTTAAGATATATAGCCCCGGTTTTTTAACCGGGGTTAAATATCCTAAACAACCGGGGCTAAATGTTGTTTTTGTATCGGTGTGTGTGTGTGTATATATATATATGCAAAAGTTCAAACGATAATTGTTTTTCGTACGAGAACCGCGAGAAGCAATCTTAGCTGTCCAATTCCTCCTTCAATTGGATTCCCCACCCATGAATTCCTTACATGCACCCTGCCACACTCAATCCCTCCACGCTCTTCATCCATGAATTCCATTATCCAAAATGAACGGTCAAGATTGGTTCTCGTTTGAACCCTCACATATATATATATTTATATGTATGTGTCATGTATGTATGTATGTTTGTATGTATGTATAGTTTGGAGTGATTATCTAGCGTATCCTTTTAGAATAGATGTACATGCCTATATATGTTCTAGTCTATCTTACTGATACTTTAATTAAGTAGCCGATTAGTTTGGAAAATGATTAAGAACGACTTCATCTTTGATATATTTTTATCTATCACTTGTTTTTCATTAAAAATTAGGTAGCAACTCATTTTGTTATAACCACACCAAAACTAACATCAAAACCAAAAACTGAACCACTACAAAATCAAACCGTTTTGATTTTGGTTTTCTAAAAACAGAAAATTTGGTTTGGTTTCGATTTTATGTCAAAATCGAACTGAGCACTCCTCGTCATCAAAAATCAAAATTTGGCACGCTGCTACTTAAATTATAGAGTAGATCATAGAGATCTTGTACGTACGTAAAGGCATCTCTAATAAGAGGATTATAGGGTTTGTATAGAGGTTATACAGGGGTTGTATGAAGTGGGGAAAGGGTTGAATGGAAGGGGAATTTAATGCTCATAACTCGTTGAATGGGAGTTATGGTGAATCCTATTATTATTTATTTAAAATAAAAGGTTTTTTTTAATTCAAATGTATATTGTGTAGATAAAATTAAAACAAAAGAAGTGAAAAGAAATTTAAAAGCTTTTGTTCTCTTATCCGGTAAATATTATATATATATAAATATATATATATAGAGGAATGTTCAAACAATAACTTTTTTCGTACGAGAACTGCGAGAACCAATATGTCTAACACATAGACAAGCTAATTTTAAAACAACTAATATTTAAGAATGTTCAACACATGAAGGAATTTGTTTCTACACAATTTGCTAACTCTAAATTGTATATCTCAACTAATGAGATTTTTGTGTTATGTAGAAGATAATTTGCAAGTGTACCATGCATGAGTATATATAGAGACAATGGCGTCCGGTTGGCATAAAGAAAGGAGACAAAGAGTACAAAGAAAAATAATATTTTAATTGTAAAGATAGTGGGTGAAAAGTAAAGTTACTTCAATCAATGATTGATAAAAGTAAAGTTACTTTAATCAATGATTGATAAAAGTAAATGTACTTTTCTAAAAAAGTATAACCCACTCAATATAAAATATTAAATCTCATACTTTTTGACTTCTATGACTAACTTTCTCTTTTCATGCTTGTACTTTAAATAACAGTCATGCCAGTTTCATATTTGACTTTACCAAGTACAGAGTTGTCATCCATACTTAGTTGTTGAGAGAAATCTTCAAGATCTTCATCTTCTAAAGTATCTTTCTCCTTTTCCAGAGGATAAGATCGATCCTTTTTGTCTCGTACTATAACACCCTCAAACCTGTGCTAGGGGATTAGCAGGTTTGTGGTTTGTGTTTAAATATTTTAATTTAATTAAATGGTAATTAAATGCTAATTGGTTTAAATAAGTTAATTATATGTGTATGTTTAATTGTATGTATGTGAAACCATGTGTATATATGTATGTCATATGTGTACGTGTGTGTCATTTGGGGAGGTGAATGCCACCTCATGGTTTTTGCTAGTATACGTGGGGGTTTAGTTAATTCAACATGCATTATCTCAAAATATTAGAAAGTGTACTGTGTGTTTTTGTGAAATTCTCCCTGTCAAGAAACCGAAGAAGAAAGAAACCATCGGATTTTTCTATCTTTTGTGATTTTTAATCCAAGACAAGGTTAGATGTTATTGCCATTGTGATTAAATATTTAGTTGAGTGATTTCTAATAGAAATAACATGTTCATATGGAAAATCATAAGAATCGGTTTTTGAAGTATGATTTTATGGGTTTCGAGTGTTCTTATGGATTATATGAGATTATAATGTTTTGATGTATGAATATATGTTTAGTAGTGTTTAAACATGTTTCTGAAATGTTTGGACGAGTTTATGATTTTGTGGGTTATTGAGATAAATGTTATGAAGATTGCGGATTTGAAGAAGTTATGATGTTGGCGGATTTGGTGGAAGATGGTAAAACCGATACTTGTAAACCAAAGCCTAAATCCGATTAATGCTAGAATCCGGAAATGAATCCGAGTCATGAAATCCTATACTTGGTAATCCGAGAGTCATAAAAACCGACACCCAAAAATCCTAAACTCCTAAATACGGAACTCTAAATCCGATGAAAGCAAAACTGACACTTCAAAACCGATACCTTAAATCCGATAGCTTGAAAAACCGACAAGCTTGAATCCTATACTTATTAACCCAATGGTTTTGAAATCTGAAACATGAGTCCAAATCCGATAGTCCCAAATCCGGGTCTCAGAATCCGACATTTTGCAAGAATCCGACAGTTTTAGAATCCGAAACTTACGAGTGGCGGATTTCTAGAAATCCGCTAGTTTTGGGAATTCCGATACTTTGTGTTTGAAGTTATATTTGTTTATTGTTTGTTGTTATTTGATGAATGATTTATATATATGTGGATAGATATATATATTTATGGGATTGAGACTGATTTGGTTATTGCTGTGTTTTCGGGCAATCCAAAAGCTCAGTAAAGTTAGATATCTGAGTTCAAGGTGAAACTGAGGTGAGTGGACATTAATCACAGATGGTAAAGATTGCAGTTAATATTGTTGATGTGATGCATGATTGTGGATTGAGTTTGGATTGATTGAACTGCTAATTGTAATATTGATTGTTGATAACTGCTGCATGACTATTTGGTCGATACGCGCTCTTAGGATGATTTTGAGTTGCGTTTGAGAAGTCAGCTATACGTGGACTTGGGCTGGGCTTGTCTAACTAGTTGGTTGAACAGTAGTAGCCCTTCTGTTGCATTTGTTGCTCAGAGGTGGAGTTTACTGTGCCAATTCAGTGGAAAGCTATCGGTAAACCTTTGCTTTGGCCGGCATTGGTTGTAGGTTTTGTGCCGAACCGCCGGTCTTCTCATGATATGTGATTACATGATTGATGTTGATTGTGAACGTTTGCATTTGATGTTTTAGCCTCTACTCACTTAGCTATTTGCTAATTCCCCTCGGTTGATGTTTTGTAGGTTCGTGTTTGAGTTGAAGAAGGAAGAGTTGATCACACTCTGATACTAGTTTTAAAAGAGACGAGCCAGTATTTTTGTAACACCAAATAGTGATATTTATGTTAACTTTTGAACAAAGATTATATAAATTGTAAATATTGAGATTTATGTTATTAAGTTGGTTTGTATTAAGCTTCCGCAGTGTATTTAAAAAAATGGCTTGTGATTTTCCGGTGTTACACGTACTTTATCCAAAAAGTGCTTTAAACTTTTACAAACAAAGACCTAAAGGCATAATAGAACAACACATGTTCTACTTTTGACTCAAGAAAATTTCAAAGTAAAACAGTGAGATGATATAACATTTTGCTCGACTCAGCTAACAAAACATTTTGCTCAGCCTAAGGAGATGATCAGTTGATCATTTACAAGGACTCAGTTGATAACGAATGCTCGGTTGATCATAGAGATGCTTAGCTTATCAAACAGTTATACTTAGAAAAATGTGTAAGCTCATCTATCTAGATGATTAGTTGATGAAGTATGCTTAGCTGATCATTCGAAGAAATAAGCTTATGTAAGACAAAGACTTGTGTTTTGTAAGACTTAATTAGCTGATGTAGGGAGGCCTCAGCTGATCAGTTTGTTCACTCAGCTAATGGTTGTAAGCACTCAGCTGCTGGTCTTCTAAACTTGGTCTTTCCTTATTATTTCTCCTCGGTTGATGTCCTTCGGCTAATACTTAGTAAAGAGGATGATCCTCGGTTGATGCTCTATACTTAGTGAAATTCTTCAGTCTGATTCAAACGACACATGTTTGAATACTTTCCAAGTCATACTGAATGTATGGTTTGGATATAATCAAATCGTATATATATTTCAATAGACAGGGTTAATTATTAAAGTGAAGTGATTATCTCCCCAACATTAGAAACTTTCAATCCATGTTGGATATCCAAGTATGGGACTTGTTTGATCCAACACCTAGGGGGAAACCCGAAGGGTGTGTATGGTTCTTTGAAGAAAGAAACCGGCATGGATAAGTAGACAACTTCGAATACCGATTGATTGGAAAGGTTTTCACAATGATTGACCATAAGGACAGTATCATCTTGAAATTTTCTCTCAGTGGTTATGTCGTAGATAAGTTTGTAGACAACTTAGAATACCGACTGGTTGGAAAATGTTTGACAAAGATCGATCATGAGGATCGTATCATCTAGAAACTTTCTCCCAGTGGTTATGTTGAAGTTTGCTCAGATACTCACATATATTAGTGTCTTTTCATGGCTATGATAAATTGATGTAAAGACCATGTTTCTTAAAGAGTACTTTTCTAAGGAAGTGCTCACAACACTGTCCGAAGGTCTTTTACATCAATAGTATCCATGTGAAGTCTACAAGCAAGCGTATCCGTGTAAAGTCTACAAGCTCAAGGAAGTCCACTCATGGACTCAAATAAGTATCTTAAGGTTCGAATCTTTGCTTTGATATGAAAATTATGTGTTTGAGTTTTTAAAGAGCAAGGATGACACTTGTATGAATGTCGGGGCTAGTGGGAGCATTGTTGTAATCATATACGTGTATGTCTAATACATACATCGTATTGGAGATAATGTCATGTTCTTGATTTGTTTAAAGGCTTAACTCAGAAATTATTCGTCCATAACGATTATAACATATACAAAACAGATTATGGAGTTCAAGAAATTGTGAGATATGTTCTAGGTAATTTATGGTAAGAAAGAGCTTATAGTAATTTATTACTCTATTGCTAATTTCTGTACCTATAAGGATAACTGCCGATTTAGATTAGAGTTCATGATCCTATTATATATGGAGTTGTTAGTAAGCATGATTCTCAAAGCATCGCTGGCCCTATTAGGATCTTCTGAGACAATAAGGATACTATGGCCATTGCACAAGAACCATAATCTCGAGCATCATCTACCTTATCGAGTTCTGTTGAAACAATGAAGGTACAAGAACTTTGTCAAAGGACCATAACCTTGCCAACAAACACTTTATGAGTCATTTGCTTGTGGATGGAGATATGGTCATTATAAGAGTACACATGGATGGCATTGTGGCAGATCCGTTTACTGAGTTGATGTTGTAGGCTAGTAATGATTGTCATACTAGCGCCTACATGCAAATCTTTTTGCAAAAGACTTGGCTCAAGATTATTTTAGTTATATTTTGATATGTTTATATTGGGAACATTAAGCAATATTGTGCTTCTGTTTGTATCGATTATCAGATGAAGATTTGATAATGCACGTGTAGCGGATATTCTTAGTAACCTTATTGTGTTCCAATTTTGCATGTTTTATTACTTCCCTGAATGTGTATACGTTCTAAATTTCCACAGTCAATCGCTCTTTATGGGAAGGAAGTTTGAACTAAGACTGAGGGAATTGGTTGGTCAAGTATTCACATTGGTGATTGAATACAAGGGACGCAACAGTTCACCTGCACTTGAAAAGAGTTTCAAGTGACTGTATGACCCACAACTGAATTTACTTCATCGTACTCGTCAAGAGTAAATCGGGATGATAATATCATTTTCATCCTCAGACCGGATATACATGTGTTTGCACAACATTGGTCTGCCTTGTTCTGATTGCTTTCAAACATAATCTGGCTGTTATAAAGGAAGTTCTCGGGCAAAGTATGCCAATGTAATGGGACAATGTAGTCAAAGGAATTTGTTCCTCTGTTTAGAGAGATATCCCCGTGCCCCTCGATGATTGGTCGCTAACACCAAAATGCATGGACATGCTCAGGTTTGCAATGATGAGTGATCAGTTGGAACTTGTATATTTCGTCACTACTAAGCTAGATCGAGAAACACAATCATGAACGATCAGAGAATGATTTTATACCATGTCTCGTGTTCACCTGGATATCGCGAACAAAATGATGATTGTTCACTGTAACACCGTATTTTCAACCTGAATTTTCTCTTTTTCAAAACACTGCAGAAGCGATACTAAAACTGAAATGTTTACAACAGAAAATATATACAAAGAGTTTTCCAACACCAGTTTAGTCAATATACAAGTATTACAAAAAACCACGGCTCGTCACAATTTAAATCAGAGTGCCCGCCAATTATTCCCCAAGTTACACCCCCTCACAACTGAACCGCAGAACTCACCAGCAATCTGTAAAAGGAGTGAGAGGTGGGGGATTAGCACAAAGCTAAGTGAATGAAAGTAAAACTACAACAATCCAGTATCAATCACAACTGCAGGATACCAAACAATCAAAACCACAGAATATAAACAATTAATCGTTCCCACAGAATACCATCACATAATCGTGTCCCAGAAAGAACGGCGGATCTGCAGATCCTTCAACCAATGCAGGCCAAAGCAAAGGTTTACCGTTAGTTCATTTGCTATTCTCACACATTATTTCCTTAAGTTTCAACGAATGCATCACAAGAAACAAATACTGATTAGCTGATAGCAAACCAATCCAGCCCTTAGCCTTGCCAAGATGACTCCCCAAAAATCATGTATACATATCACCGACGCAACAATTAATTAACAAACAAACAGTTAATCAATTATCAGACATAAAGTCTATACATGCGTCAATCCACAAACAACTATAACCAAAGCAAGTTACAACTAACACCAGTCGTGAGTTAAACATCCACTCACCTCTTGATCTCAATCTCCACTCAGTGATATAATATTACTGAGCCTTGTCTGTTCCTGAGATCACAATAAATTGAAGTCAGTATCCAATTCATAAATATATATCAAACATATATTTATGTCATTTTTAGTTATATACAACAAACTAAAGTCACATATGCATGCACATCTAGCATATAATCATCAAATCAACAAGCAGCAAAACCATCGGATTTCCAAGTAAATCCGCCTAAACTTTCGGATTTAAGGAAATCTGCCTCCTAACATCGGATTTGAGGAAATCCGATACATAGTGTCGGATTCTAACTCATTCAGATTTCAACTATCGGAATCCATCATCGGAATCCCCCCTGTCGGATTCAAGGTAACTGAATTTAACCATTATCGGATTTTCAATCATGTCGGAATTCATCAATTATCGGAATTCATCCCACCAGATTTCATGAGCATCGGATTTATCATCATCTTCCTCAACACAATCCGCCAACTTCAAAACTTTCATGGATCATATATCCAGCAACATAAACTTACTAGAAATCACATCTAATCATGTTTAAACTATATATAACATGCTCATCAACAACAAGAACACCATAAAAACTCAAGAACATAACCAAACCAATGAATCCCATTTATCAAGTTTGCATACAAGTTCGTCCATGGTGTTCTTCATGTTTAATCAACAAACCAGCATCATAACTCCATGTAAATTTATGAAATCTACCATAACATACGATCATAACCAATAAGAAACTCATACAAACCTCAATCTTGAATTGAACAACTTCGAAATCCAAGTTAAGCTTTCAAGTAATCACTTTTGGAGGTTTCTTTAATGAGAGGAAATAAACACACATACACACTTTTTCACTTTGGATAATGAACAGGTATAATCTCCTCAAATTACCATATATGTACACATACACGTGTAACCTCCATCTTAAAGCAGGAGGTGTCAATATTATTTTAATTTTCATATCCCCTCACACACATGCATAGGTACATATATAACACACTTATATACCAACATATCATACATCCATGCAATTACATACATACATACTCCATGCGTACATATATAAATTTAAATATGTCTAGTAATCCATACCTTTAATTAACTAATGAACTCTTTTTAATTAATTAATTAACTTAATCAATAAGATAATTAACTCAAAATAATCACATTAATCATAAATAAACACACACTAACTTACCATTGACCTGCCCTCAACTAGGCCGGATTTACGGACGTTACATTCACTTATCTGTAGGCCATATCAAACCTATTGGGTTTTGATTTGGTACTTGTCATGGGTGATAAACCCTATGCTGACTTGGGGCATAGATGCCTTGCTAAAGGCCGATCTATGTCTGTGATAACTTTCGTGGTTGCGTCACATTCAAGTGGGAGTCTGTTGGATTATGCCCTTTGAAACACACAAGTTACTATTGCTGCTGATGAAGCATAGGTCTAATGGGTTACATCCCAAGTATTGATTTTAGCAACACTATGGATCTAGAGAGAAAGACACACCAAAATGTGTTTTGGTGGGCTGTGACATGGCCGTGCCTGTTGAAGCACGGGCATGCCTTTCGGCCAGTCACATGCCCAAGTCAGGCGTGACTTGGGTGTGCCAGCCTAGTTTGGCACGAGCATGTCTTCTGAGGCATGACCATTCCCCCTTGTTATTGTACCTAATTAAAGCTAGCAATTATTTATCTTGAGGGGAAAACAACTGTCTCACTTTATATTAAGTATTATGCTCGAATTGTGGACTATAATTATGAATGAGATCATAATTATCAAGATAGTGCTTATGTGAAAACTCTCTAAAATACATACACATTGTCAAGGAAGAACTTGGAGGTTACTTATTGGATTGTGTTGATTCTTGGCATTGTTCTAGTGATAGACTTGCTAGCACTTGTAAAATCTATTTATCTTGGTGTGGACTTCATTAGAGGAATTCTACTTTGGATCCTCGTTCATCCGTTACAACATCACCGGGATTCTAAGAGACTTGGACTAAAGAGATATTCTTGAGGGTACATCCCTTTCGTTCTTGTTATATGTGTTTTGTTGCTTAGTCTATGTTTAGAGTTTGGTCCATTGGTCATGTATTGGTTGGCTTTATTGCTATAGCATTTTTGCGCTTCCGTTGCGCTCGCGGTGCCACCAATACCCAACAAAGATGTCCTAAATAACCACAAAAAGTATAATTTATGTATTTTTTTTATTAAAGTCATTGTGCTATGCAATAACTTTGGCTACATTATTCTTTTCTTGGAATGTAATTAGAGACGACTCCAATCTTATGAAAACGGTTGCAATATATAATGCTGAACGAAATCCAAGATGTTTATTTTGGTTATATGTATGTAACTAGTTCTATAAAATTTAACTAGTTGGGAAGATAGTACTTTGTAGATATAAGTTACGGATGCTCTGTTTCTCGACAACGCTTTGATTGTTTTTTCGCATTTGATGTGAATTCTCTCATTCCAATGTGTAGACCAGGGTGTTAAATAACTGTTATAGAAACTGGTAGGCTACGAAGAACCACCGTCTCAACAGTCAAGCCCGGGCCAAATCCAAATAGAACACCCCACTCCAAACCTTCACCAAAGGTGTTCTTCCTTTCTTTCATGGAGTTCTTCCTCATCTCTTCAATGATAAATAGCACACATGCACTAGTCAAGTTTCCATATTCTTTTAGGACATGTCTACTTGCCCTTAACTTCTCCTTATTTAGGTTTAGAGTTAGCTCGATTTCATCCAATATCGCTCGACCACCGGGGTGGACTATCCAAAAAAGAGAGTTCCAATCACTTAGACCAAGCGGAGAAACTGCGTTCATTAGTACATTATGTATATTCTTTGAGATCATCTTAGGAACATCCTTATGCAATTTCATTGTTAGCCCTTCCTCCCTCAAATGTAAATTCATTGCCATTTCAGTGTCTGGTATAATTGTTTGATTTGTAGACAAAATCTCAAACAATGACCGTTCAATCAAAGGGTTTGGATCTGAGCCTACAATGATCGCGGCAGCTCCATCCCCAAAAAGAGCTTGTCCGACCAAAGAATCAATGTGGTTCTCATTTGGTCCACGAAAAATAATAGTCGTGATTTCTGAGCAAACAACAAGCACACGTGAACCCTTGTTGTTTTCAGCAAGGTCTTTAGCTAGACGAAGGACCATGCCTCCGGCTGAGCATCCCTGTTGGTACATCATGAGCCGCTTGACCGAAGGGGAGAGACCGAGTAGCTTGCTTAGTTGAAAGTCAGCACCAGGCATGTCAATTCCCGAAGTGGTGCAAAAGATTAGATGAGTGATCTTTGATATCGGGAGCCCCCACTCATTGATGGCTTTTGTAGCAGCTTCAGCACCAAGCTTTGGGACAGCAGTTATCAACAAGTCTTGGCGAGCATTCAAAGATGGACTCATGTAGTCACACATCATTGGATTTTGTTTAAGTATGTCTTCTGTGAGGAGCATATAACGTTTCTTTATCATTGTCTTCTCACCTACAATATATCACATCAACAGTTCGTATTGTTTTAAATTTAAGGCTATCTTTTACTAGATAAATCAAGTAGATTAACTCTCTCACACCACATTACACCAATAATTTAAGAGATGTTTTATATCCTCTTACAAAGTGTTTCTACTTATCTTTCTAAAATCAATAGAGGAGGTGAGAAAAAAGAATGAGTGGATTCCATATGTCATCTTCTTATGAGTAAGAGAATGAAGTATGAGGATATAGTACGTAGAAATAGAATTTTTCATTAATTAGTGATTCTATTTAGACTCTTTATAAATCAAAATTAACCTATGTAATGTGATGTATGTAAGTGTATAAGATGTGTTAAAACCGTAATAAATTGATTTTACATGATATATGACAGAAAATGGATTCAAATAGTAACACCATAATTTAATTTCTTTGTATCTTATTACAAAGATTACACAAAATTTAGCAAGTTGTTTCGACTTATAAATATGTATATTATCTTTCGGTATTTAAGCGTAAATTCATAACAGTTTTCGCATTGCGACAAATAGGAAAAAAAAATGTTCGCATCAGTAAGTTTGTAAAAATTAATTTTGTCTCTACAATTCTTCGTACCCAACTTCATCATGCTTCATCACTTAAAGAAAGCGTGAAAAAATTTGATGATAAATACTTAACGTTTACATTTTTACGTGTAAAGAAAGTTAATTTTGTACACACTTAAAAATAAGTAAATTTTTTCTATGTTTTGAATATAATTATTATTTATTTTCTAGGGTAAATCGTACGAAAAGATAATGAACTTTGTCTTAGTGATTATTGTATACAACCAACTTTATTTTTTTTAAAACAATATAATTAATTTTTATAATACTCCAATTGTATGTAAGTTGTTGTATAATGTGCAAATTATGAAAAAGTTCATTCTATACAATGCTAGCTAAATATTAGACAAAGAAAAAAGTTGTTTGCATACAATGAGAGGATTATGAAAGTTGGTTGTATTGTATTTAAGAATTTAAAGTTGATTGTAAACAATAATAATTAAAACAAAATTAATTTGTATTTGTATGCATTTTACTCTATTTTCTATCTGTAGTCATATTTCGTGTTTATAAATACGAATAACATTACAAAAACTATCACACTTTTCAAAAATACATATTAAAAAATTAAAAGAAATAAGATATTAATTGAAGTATCATTTTCTCACTTTAATAATCAGCTATAAATTCCAAATAAAACACGTTGCTTGATAAAAATATAAAATAAAGAGTTAATTAAATTTTTGATTCTTATGGTTCGTGGATTTTATGATTTTGTTCTCTACCTTGTTATTTTTTAGGTTTTGTGGTAAAATAACCAAACCTTTATGGTTTTAATCCCGGTTCAAAGTAAAATAACCAAATTGTCCTTGTACCACTATTTTATTTATTTTTATTTCATTTTAAAATTTCTTTAAAATAAATAAATTAAAATTAAAATTTTTCATATTATCTCTCCTCTCTCACACTGTTTAACACATGCACATTCTCTATTTTCTCTCTCTGCCATCGTTGCACCCATGAAATCACACCATCATCACATTCTGAACCATCCCCCACCACCCTTTCCATCGTCAACCTTTTGCAATTTTAACACAGCCAGCCACCAAGAATCAAACACCTAAATTCCCTCTGGTAACCAAGAATCAACCGCCCAAATTGAAACTGGGGATGGCGATAGAGCCTCGGGCCACCAAGAATCAAAAACCAATTATCACCTCCGGCCTCAAATATTCATACACCCAACGTTGAACATCCAATTGTCCACATCATTGTTATATGATTCTATATAGATGAATGAAAAGCATATAGAACAATGCATTCCTTACCCTATGATTTATTTAAGAGGGTTGATCTATTGATATGATATGTGTATGTGAAGGGAGGGTGGTGTATACCCTAAAACGCCCCAAAGAGAAAGGAATAATATATTCCCTTTATTGGAAAAAAGGAAGAATATATTTCTTTCTATTTTTTCTTCTTATTTCATCATTCTACTTACTAAATGATTACGTATGAAGTCTCTTAATTATCTTTATACATCACCTCTCTTGACCTTGACACATTTTAGGAATACAAAGTAGGAGGAAAAACATTGAAAAAAATGTATCACTGATTTGATCGCCGGCCTCAACTCCCTTAGCACGTTAGTGTGTCTGCTACTAATATTATTTGAGGAATTCATTCTTTTAGAAGTAGAAAGAGAAGACAAAAGTGAAAAAGCAATAATAATAATAATAATAATAATAATAATAATAATAATAAGGGCAAATTGTACGAAAATATAACAAACTATGTCAAAATTGTCATTGTATGTAACCAACTTTATTTTGTCTCTAAAAATACAAAAAATTTACAAATTTGGTTCATTATATGTAAGTTATCTATGACAACAGGTAAGTTACGGGTAACATGACAAAAAATAAAAGAACTTTAATATCTAAAAATTTAAAAAAAACTTTCAAATTTTCTTCATTGCATACAATTGATAACCGGTAACCTTGTAAGTTGTATACAATAAACAAAATTTGTAAGGTATATGTATTTTTAGGTACAAAATAAAGTTAATTGCATATAATGACAATATTGACAAAGATTTTGTATTTTCGCGTGTTTTGTCCAAATAATAATAGTAATAGTAATAGTAATAATGATGATGGAAGTATACTTACAAATTCTTTCAAATTTTTCTTTAAGATCAACCATGCTTTCACTATTTGTAACACGGAAATAGTATTCAGGGTAATCAGCTTGATAAAAACAATTGGGAGGAGTTGCGGTGCCAATTGCAAGAATGGTGGCAAGACCATCTGCATGTTGAGTCTCTCGAATGTTCTGAATGTTAAAACTTGATTCTGATGACGACATTTTGGTATAGAATGATCACTTTGGTAGCACTTTATTTTGAAATGATGGAACAAATGTGATTTATTGTTAAAGGGGATACCAATGAAGGGTTGTGTTGTTTGTATAACTATTTATAATAGGTTCAACGTCAAAGATTAAGAGCTAGACATTAAAGTAGTCTACACTATTCACATAAATGGTTATGAAGATGAAGTAGAGAAAAAAAATTTAAAAAATATAATTTTTTAATAGATTTAAGATTACATTATAATTTTGGTCTTTGTTAAAATTTGAGATTTGGGAGTTGTATTCGATAAAATCTATATAAAAAACATAGTCCTAAAATTTTAATATTCAATCACAGGTAATTGAATATTAAGTATATAATCACATGTGATTTATAGAAGCATCACATTGAATTATGAAAATGTCACTCCACTCATATTTTTAAAATACAATATGGACCATTGATTACATTGATCTAAAAGCTAAAACTATTCCCTTAGGACTATGAATTAAATATGAACTATATTGAACATTCTTATATTAACTATATATAACAATTGTTTCCATATAAACTTACGCGGATTACTTTTCATTCCTGAGAATTGCTAATATTGCGCTGGCACGTTTATAATATAGAGTTGCATTATATAAATCTATACTACATTATAAATCATTTAACATTTTCTCTCTTAAAAATTTTAAGACTACTTAATTTTAAGTAGTACACGTTTTTATACAAATAGTACAAATACTCAAAGCAATAATTCAAATCATCTCTCTAATTACCTTAGCAAGTTATGGTAGCTGTTGTTTTAAACAACTCATTAAACATAATTTGTTTTTTTTCTTATTTTTATTGTTTTTATAAAATTATTTTAAAACTAAATAAAAGGATTGATGTGAAAAAAATGGAAATAAATAAAATAGAAAAAGGAGATAAAACATATATTATATCAAATAAAAGTATCTGCTACAATATTCTGCAAATACAATACTCTTACATTATCGAAACAAGACATATTGTCAAGCACAAAACTATTCGCCGTCAATGTCGCATTACATGGGAACTATGCAAGTATACATTTAAGTGTTATGCGTCGTATCTTAAATTGTAAGCTCCTACCCCTATACATAAGAGGTGAAGGTTTCGAGACTTTATGTACATTTTTTTTCTTTTGAAGCTCTAATTTCAAAGTATCTACCACGTTTGAATTAACTATTAAGTTTAGTGGATGGATAAAACTAATAGAATTATACATCTTTTTTTACCAAAGATTTTAATTTCTAAACTTATAGAAATTTTAGTTATATGTACATTCAATCCTATATTTTATACTTTTATATTATTTTGATTTTGAGGGTGCAATTATATAAAAAAACTACTGGATTAAATTTTCTAATACACGAGTTGATTTAAAAATAATAAATATTAAACAAATAAAAAATGATTAAATAATTATAAAAAAGCAAAAGAAATTAGACTTAAAAAAATGATGATATTTTATTGTGCAAATCATCATTATTGTTATAGTTAGAACAATAATGTCGAATATCTATTGGTTATAAAAAAAAGAATTAAACCGATTATAAATTTGTAACACCCGATGTTCGAAATTTCATGATTAATAAATTAAACAAGTATTACAATTATAGAGGGTTGACTAATTAAATTAGGAGGTGTTTAGAAACTTGAGTGGTTAAAGTTGTCATTTTGAAACAAGAGAAGTTGAGGGACTATTTGTGCCAAATCTCAAAGATGTATATATATATATATATATATATATATATATATATATATATATAGCTAGATTTGACTATTTGAGAGTCAAACCTTTCATTTCTCAGCAGCAAACTTTCGTAAGTTACTTTTAGCCAAATATTCTCTGGAGTTTTGGATCAAGAACAGTAAGAATAAGAGTTTAGAATTGAACCTAGTAATCACAAGCTTGAGGTAAGGATTCTTGATCATGTTCTTTAAAGTTTTAGTGGGTTTTAAGTTGATTCTTGGTGAATCAAATGTTGATTGTTGTTTACTGTTTATAAGTTGTTTGGGGTGTAGGAAAACACCCCAGTAGTGTTTTTATGAATTATGAATGAGTATTTTGATGATTTGGCCGGAGTTACAAAAGACAGTCGGCGAACTGGTGTTGGAAGTAGAAAGGCATGGGCGTGCCTTTGAGGGTTCGGGCGTGACCGCCTCTGTTCTTGAGGTGCAGGCGTACCTAGGTAGGGTACGGGCGTGTTCGGCCTAGTACACCCAATACGCCCATGTTTGATTAGGTTTGCTTCCACGGGGTACGGGCGTGCCTTGCCCCTGTTCAGATTGTTAAGTGTTGGATTTGAATATGTGATTAATACCATGATTATGTATCTGTAGGAATTACTATTTGACGTATTTTGAATATATCTGGCACATCTTTGTGTGGTATTAATTGCTGAGGTGAGTTTCCTAAACTCTAATTTATATTTGTGATATGTGTGTTACATTGCAATGTGTTATATTACTGATCAGAGGATCATAGAGAGGGTGGTACACTGGTTCGTGCAGTTGTAGCTACCACATCGTTTTAGCCTTCTTGGCAGATGCTAAGATGGTGCGGTACTGTTGCGGAGATAATCACTTCACCCTAATAATCATCTCTGCCTATCCTAAAACATAGGATTTGATGATAACCAAACCCTACATTCAGTATGACTTAGAAAGAATTCAAACATGTGTTGTTTGAATCAGTTAATGTAAAAATATGCTAAGTATGGAACCATCAGCTGAGGAAAATAAGCCATCAGCTGAGCATCAGATCCTACTCAATGTATCAACCAAAGGATATCAGCCAAGGAGCATAAAATGAAGAATACAAGTAAAGAAAACCATCAGCTGAGGAAAATAGTCTATCAGCTGAGCAAAATTGTTGATCAGCTGATGAATATATTCCATTAGCTGAGTAAACAGATTGATCAGCTGAGTAAAGAAAGTGATCAGATGAGTGAAGAATTTGATCAGCTGAGTGCCTACTCTATCAGCTGAGTGAACAAATGGATCAGTTGAGGCCCAGAGCATCAGCTAAGTAAGTCTTTCTTTACACAAGTCATCTCCCCTTATAAACTGATGTATTTGATTGATCAGCTGAGCATTATTGATCAACTGATCATACAAATACATGAGCTTATGTTCTCCTAAGCTTACTATTGAACAACTGAGCATCTATATGATCAGCTGAGCAATATGTATCAACTGAGTCCTAGCTAAAAGTGATCAACTGATATATTTTGTCAACTGAGTAGTGAATATCAGAGTTCCTTGTACAATCTGTTAGCTGAGTCGTGAAAAATGTCAAATCTACTCTATCTTTTCAGATTGCAAGTTATATGTAAAAGGCAGAACATGTGTTGTTCTAATATGCCTTAGATCTTTGTTTGTAAAAGTAAGAATGCACTTTTTGGATCAAGTATGAGACAAAAAGGTTTGATCTTATCCTCTGGAAAAGGATAAAGATACCTCAAACAGACGAAAATATTGAAGATTTGTTCAAACAACTAAGTATGGCTAGCAATCCCATACTTGGTAAAGTCAAATCAATCAGAAGCATGGTGTTGATTAAAGTACAATCATGGAAAGGGAAAGATACTTCTACACGACAGTAGATGTGGACTTTAATATTTTATATTGTGAATGGGTTGCACTTTTGCAGAAAAGTACAATTACTTTTATCATACATTTGATTAAAGTAACTTTACTTTTCACCCACTACCTTTACAATTAAAATATTATATTTCCAATCCTCTTGGTCTCTTACCTTCATGCAACCAGATCCACCAAGACTTCTATATATACTCATGCATGGTGGACATGCAATATACCACACAACACAACACAATACAACAAAGTGAAGTCTCTACTACATTAAAAGAAAATCTCATCAGTTGAGAAATTTCGTGGAGTATAAGCATTGTGTAGAATCAAACTTGTTCATGTGTTAAACACTCTAAATACATTATTTGTTTTAGAGTTAGCTTGTCTATGTGTTAGATAAATTGATTGCCACCTTTTATTGTACTTAGAATTTCCGCTTCTAGTACATGTAATTCTTGATTCATATCAATAAGAATTATATAAAAGTATATATGTGTGTCTTTAATTTTTAAAAGCTAAAGTTTGTATTCAACCCCTCCTTCTACAAACATATGTTGTTCTGTATTCAATCTGGGACTAACAACTGGTATCAGAGCAGGTTAGATAATCAATATCTAGATCTGTTTTGCTTACTCTACAACTACTTCTACCCCTCTCAATATGGACTCATCCGCAAACAATATGAATATCTCAAACACTGGGTCCTTAACAAGATGTCCCATGTTTGATGCTGAAAATTTCTCCATGTGGAAAAGTAGAGCACATCTTTTCCTATCCACTCTTGATATCCAAATGCTTGAAATAGTCACTGATGGCCCTTATGTTCCAACATCAGTGTTATCTATCCCATCAGAATCTGAAGGTCAAACCTCTACAACTGAAAGAATCATAACCAAACCCATGCATCTGTGGATAGATGAGGATAAGAGGTTGGTTAGCCTAGATGTTAAGGCTAGATTAGATCTTGTCTCCGCACTACCCAATGAAATCTATCATCAAGTGCTTAACTGTTCTTCTGCAAAAGAGATGTTAGATACACTCACAGTTGCATATGAAGGGACTGAAGAGGTGAAGGAGAACAAGAAGCTCCTCCTCAACAGAGAGTATGAATTCTTCTTTGCTCAGAAAGGTGAGAGTCTTACTCAAACATACACCAGGTTCAACTGCCTTGTTAATGACTTGAAAAGGGCAGACATAACCAAGAGCAACTTTGTATTGGTGAATAAGTTTCTAGACTCCCTTCCTGAAACATGGGATCACTTTTTCACTGTTCTAAGACATAGTGAAAAGATTAAGGGAATGTCTCTGGTTGCTCTCTATGGTAACTTACTCAACCATGAGCAATCAGTCAAAGAAAGGAAGTTGTCATCCAAGGAGATGAAGGAGGTTGTGAAAGCTGCACCAACTGCCCTTGTATCAAGAGATAAAAAGATGAGAAGCTTTACAGCTATTGATTCTGGTTCTGATGAAGAAGGAGATGGAGAGGAGAGTGCTGGAGAAAGTGATGAGGAGAAGGATTGTGAGGAAAGTAATCTGGAGGAGTTGGTTGAAGGTGTAGCTATGCTGGTTAAGAAGTTCAGACCTTTCAAGAAGGGAAAGGGTGTCAAGAGGTTCAGCAAGAGGTCATCAAAGTTTGTCAAGCCCAAATCTACTTTTGATGCCTCCACAGCAGAATGTTATAAGTGTGGCAAGAGTGGCCACATAGCCAGTGACTGTAAGTCCAAATATAACACTGGTTCTTCATCTGTGCAAAAGTAGGAGGGCAAGATTGATTATGAAGCCAAGTATAAGAAACTCCTTACTGCTGTCCTTGACAAGAAGAAGAAGAAGAAAGCCCAGGGCCAAGTTCTTGTTGCTGAAGAAGAAGATTGGGCAGAAGAAGATCTCTCCTCAGATGAAGATGAGGTGATCTCTACTCAGTTCTGCATGATGGCTAACAACAATGATGGTAGTTCCTTTGATGAAGACATGAAAAAGGCTGCTAAAGCTTGTTCAACTACCAACTGGGATCCTTCTTCTATGTATCAGGTTGGAAAATTTATCAACTATGATGATAATGAGAAGAATGCTATGTTTGATTATTTGTGTATTGATTTCCAGTCTGCTATTCAAAGAGAGAAGAAGCTAAAACTAGAAGTAGAATCACTAAAGGAAAAGTTAATTCTTAAGAATGAGGAACTTAATCAGATAACAATCTTAAATGATGAACTAGCTAATCAAAAGATACTTAATGAGATCTTAGTAAAAGAAACTAGTGAAGCAACCAAAAAGTTTAATGACCTCCAAAAAGTAGTAAAGTCTTGGTGTGTATCTGTAGAAAAGACCACTCAGTGTGTCAAGGAGCAGATACCCAAACAAGTTCAAGCTATTATTGGTGGAAATTACTCTAAGACTGCTAACTATGTTGATTCTAGTAAGAACCTTAATATCTTAGACAAAGCTGACATTTTGCCACAGACCTTTCACAAGACTGTTAAAGGCAAAAGTGTATTCACAAATAAGTTTGTTAGAAGCAAAAGTTCCCACTTAAAAGAATCAATTATTCCTTCTGTTGAATCATCCTCTAGTAAGATTTCAGAATGTAAAAATACTAATAACACAAAGTCAAAGGATGTGATTAAAGGAAAGGAATCATTAGTTGAGACCTCAGAGACATTATGTTGTCAAACCTTAAAAACAGATGACTTAATTCTTAGCATTTCACAAACTGAAGAATCATTAGCTAATACTACTCCATCAGCTGATAGGTTAGTAGATGATAAATGCTCAGCTGATAACCTGTCAGCTGATCATAGCTCATCTTCTAAACAACCAGTTGATCTAGAAGTAATCAACTATCTTTTAATAGAAGAAACTATGAGTAAAAAGAATGATGTTCACATTGTTCCCATTTCTGCCACTCCAAAGATTGGTCAAAAACTTTCCAAAAACAAAGATCAATCTAAGGTGCCTGTGAATAAAGACCTAAGAAATTTACAGGATAAGCTTCATAACCTGAATGGTCAAGTTAGTCAAATGATGACTGATAAGAAAGCTCATAGGCATTCAAACCATGTTGCTTAATGCCCCAAGACCACAAAATCTCAAAATTTTATAAATGTGGAAGCAAAGAGCATAAGGCATTTGAATGTTCCTTAGAAGGGAATTCAAGACAGCGGACTTGTAATGATGACATAGTTACTCCTCCCATTCATAAGAAACCTGAGATGAAGTGGAAAGCTAGGTGCATTCCACAGGGATCCACTGAGTAGTGGATTCCTACTTGTGTCACTAACTCTTTTTTCATTCAAATCTGTGCAGGATGTTGGTTCTTGGTTTCTTGACAGTGGATGTTCAAGAACCATGACAGGTAACAAGGCTTTGCTCAGTAACTACAAGAAATAGAAAGGTCCAAGGGTGACCTTTGGTTACAACAACCATGGGCAAACTAAAGGCTATGGTGAACTTCATAATGGGAACCTCAAGCTTTCAAAAGTTTCATATGTCAAAGGGCTGAAATATAATCTCATAAGCATAAGTCAATTGTGTGATGGAGATATTGAAGTCCACTTCACAAAGACAGGAGGCTCCATCATAAATAAAGAAGGTAATACAGTGTTCAGTGCCAAGAGAACCAAGGATGTGTATACACTTAGGTGACCCTTCAAAGGAAACATGTTTGTACTCCAAGAATAATGAGGATACAAACTGGCTGTGGCACAAGAGGCTTTCCCACCTTAATTTCAAAAACATCAACAAGTTGAGCAAGGGTGAACTAGTGTCAGGACTACCTTCACTGACTTATCTTAAGCCTAAACCTTGCACTGCTTGTGAAAAGGGAAAGCAGCATAAGGCATCATTTCCATCCAAGCAGGCCTTCTCAATTACAAAACCTTTCTATATGTTGCACATGGATCTCTTTGGTCCTGTTGCAACTGCTAGTATTGGTGGAAGTAAGTATGCTCTTGTATTGGTTGATGAATTCTCAAGATATACTTGGGTTTTCTTTCTTAAAGCAAAGAGTGAGGCTGCTGAAGAGATTATATGTTTTATCAAAAAGATGGAAGTGTTGAATGGCAATCTGGTGAGGAGTCTTAGAAATGATCATGGAACTGAATTCAGAAATCAAACTCTGGAATCTTTCTGTGATGAGAAATGGATATCTCAAAACTTTTCTGCTCCAAGAACCCCACAACAAAATGGTGTAGCTGAAAGAAGAAATAGAACATTGATTGAAGCTGCCAGAACCATGTTGTGTGAAAGTGGGTTACCATTTAATTTCTGGGCTGAGGCTGTAAGTTGTGCATGTTTCACACAGAACAGGTCCCTTATTATCAAGAGGCACAACAAAACTCCATATGAAGTGCTCAAGGGAAGGAAGCCAAGCATCAGCTTTCTGCATATCTTTGGTTGTCAATGTTTCATACTTAATCAAAAAGATCAATTGCAGAAGTTTGCTCCTAAAGCTGATGAAGGAGTGTTTGTAGGTTACTCAGTGATTTCTAAAGCATACAGAGTATACAACCTCAGAACCAAAGTCATAGAAGAATCTATCAATGTAAGTTTTAATGAAAATGACTTTGTTGCTTCCTGTTCTTCTAATCATGTTTCAGGTGAAGAATTTAATGATCTTATGCAAACTGGAGAAGTTCCTTTAGAGCAAGCAGATCCCTCTCCACCAGCTGTTCATGATTTAGATGAACCTGTCACTATCCAAATTTTTAACCATGTACAACCATCCTCATCCAATCCTATACCTCTACTGAATCATGTGGAAAATGACTCAACATCATTGGATTCCAATTCCATATCACTCATTCCCTCTTCAGTAGAGTTACCCACAGATTGCAATAATGAAGTTATATCAGCCAATCAAAATGAACTCATTTCTACTGCTGATAGCCAACATATAACTTCTTCTCCCCAAATCCAAATGAATCCCAATTCCCAAGAAATCCAAAAAGCCTTCAAAGACCTCAAGCACCATCCTCATAATTTGGTGATAGGCAACATAGATGATCCAGTTAGAACAAGATCAAAAGCTTGCAACATCTATTTGTATTCTAGATTTGTCTCAATGATTGAACCAAAGAAGGTTGATGAAGCTCTCATTGATCCCCACTGGGTGTCTGCCATGCAAGAGGAACTGGCAGAATTCAAAAGAAATAATGTATGGACTTTGGTACCCAAACCAAAGGATAAATCCATCATTGGAACAAAGTGGGTGTTTAGAAATAAGCTAGATGAAAATGGGCAAATCATCAGAAACAAAGTAAGGCTAGTGGCACAGGGGTACTGTCAAGAAGAAGGTATTGATTTTGATGAAACCTTTGCCCCTATTGCAAGATTGGAAGCTATCAGACTATTCCTAGCCTATGAAGGCCTTCAAAAGCTTCAAAGTGTTCCAAATGGATGTGAAGAGTGCATTTCTGAATGGAGATTTGAAAGAAGAGGTGTATGTCAAACAACCTCCTGGTTTTGAGGAGTCAAGCTTACCTGATCATGTTTACTTTCTAAACAAAGATTTATATGGTCTTAAGCAAGCTCCAAGAGACTGGTATGATACCCTCTCTTCTTTTCTCATTAATAAAGGTTTTACAAGAGGATGCATCGATATCACTTTATTTATTAGGAAGTACAAAGGTGATGTGATACTTGTGCAGATATATGTAGATGATATAATATTTGGGTCTACTAATTTGGAACTATGCAAAAAGTTTTCTAAACTCATGTCTGATAATTATCAAATGAGCATGATGGGTGAGTTAAACTATTTTCTTGGTTTGCAAATTAAACAAGAGGTTGATGGTATTTTCATTCATTAAACAAAGTATGTCAAAGATTTACTCAAGAAGTTTGATTTTGAAAACTGTTCTTCAATGAAAACACCT
This sequence comes from Dittrichia graveolens, assembly GCA_038502395.1. NCBI lineage: Eukaryota > Viridiplantae > Streptophyta > Magnoliopsida > Asterales > Asteraceae > Dittrichia > Dittrichia graveolens. The sequence goes on along the minus strand of JARJIL010000005.1, from coordinate 54,067,277 downwards.
ATGTCTACTTCTATTAAGTTAGGAAAGGACACTGATGGCAAATCAGTGAACATTACTACTTATAGAGGAATGATTGGGTCACTTTTATACCTCACTGCAAGTAGACCAGATATAATGTTTTCAACATGTCTCTGTGCAAGATATCAAGCAGATCCTAAGAAAATCACATCTTGCTGCTGTTAAGAGAATATTCAGATATCTCAAAGGAACTCCTAATCTTGGTCTTTGGTACCCCAAAGACTCAGATTTTGAGTTAGTTAGATATTCTGATTTTGATTTTGCAGGATGCACATTAGACAGAAAAAGTACTTCAGTTGGTTGTCAACTTCTAGGAGGTAGATTGATTAGTTGCTCTAGTAAAAAATAGAATTCAGTGTCAACATCTACTGCAGAAGCAGAATACATTGCTGCAGGAAGCTGTTGTGCTCAAATTTTGTGGTTACAAAATCAACTGCTTGATTATGATATGAAGTTTGAAGACACCCCAATTCTTTGTGACAATACAAGTGCAATCTTCGTCTCAAATAATCCAGTCATGCATTAAAAAACAAAGAATATTGAAACCAGACATCATTTTCTCAGAGATAATGTGCAAAAGAAGAAGGTAACTTTGCACTACATCAACACTGATTTACAACTTGCAGATTTATTCACAAAGCCATTAGATGAAGCAAGGTTCAATTTTCTAATATCCAAACTAGGTATGTTTAATTTTTAGTTTAGAATAGTGGTAATTTAGATTGTGTCAATTTATAAGTGTTGAAAATTATAAGATACTTATCTAAGCATATCTAAGTCTTACTTGATTTGTGTAAACTGAGTAACTATGCTCAGCTGATGCCTATCAGCTGATCAAATTTACTCAGCTGATCACTTTAAGACAAGGAAGACATGCTCAGCTAAGTACTTTACTCAGCTGATACCCAAATTCTCACTATCAGCTGATAGTTTTCCATCAGCTGATACTCCTCAACTAATAGTTTTTTATCAGCTGATACACCTCAGCTGATACTCTCCTTGATCAGCTGATGATTCAACACTTAGTAAATTTTCACTTTTTACTCTCATTTAATGATTTTTAACCCTAGTTATTTACTCCGTTTGTCAGTTTTCATTTAATAGCTAATTAATTTGTTTTCCGTTAGATCTTTTGTCAGTATCTAACGATCTCTGTTAACTAAACTTCATAAATATCTCAATTTCTCTCTCATTCACCTTTACCTGTTCAAACTTTCCAAATTCCCTCTCTCTCTCTACAACAAACTACCCTACCTTCTCTCTCGATACTCACTGCTCATCATCCCTACTAAATGGCCACCTATATTCCACACCCGGCTGTTAACCCTGGCGAGAATGTTGCACCTAATCAACCGATGAATATAACTCCCAACAACATTCTGCTTTGCACCACCATCCCTGCCTCGCGAGAAAACCAACGATATGAACCAATGGTTCAGTTCCTTCAAGCTCATCCACTGTTTGATAGTCTCACCGCTGATCCTCACTACATATTCCCTACCATTATTGGTGAACTATGGTACTCCGCAACCTATAACCTAAACAACAACACCATTAACTGTACCCTAGCCCAAGGAAACTATAATCTCCGAATCACCGCTGAAACACTTCGTGAAGCCACTGGTATTCCTCACTTCCTACCTTACACAGCTTTTCCATCCAGAGCAGAAGTTCAAACAGTTTTAGACACCATCGGATACAATGAACTTGTAGTGCATGGTCAAGTCAAAGTCTCTGCTCTCGCTCATCCATGGAAGTATTTGGCCAACGTGGTCATACGCTGCTTCGGTCCTAAATCTGGAAATCATCAACCAAACCGAGCTTCTTGTGCTCTATGCCCTAGCCTTTGGGGTCAACATCGAATTTGCTCAAGTCATATTCTCTGATCTCATTGATAAAATCACCCAGAGCACAACCAAGAAATCATCAAGGTCATAGGTGCCCTACATTCGATTTTTGAGCCTGGTAGCCATGAGGGAGATTGGAGAGGATGATTATGTAGGCTTAACAGAACATCTTGAGCATATTCCTATCCCTGCCATGGGTGAAAAGATATTCCATTTCTTAAAGGCAAACAGAGGTCCTCCAATCACTGTCCAAATGCAAGAGCTTATAGATGCTGCAACTGGTGATGAAAATGCTGATGATGATGATAATGGTGATGATGATGCTGATGAAAGCCACACTGGTTCTAAGCATGATGATGATGCTGGTGATGGTGATGCTGGTGATTTTGCTCCTATCAGTCCAATGGAGTTAAGTCCTCTTGGTGATGATGGTGATGCCCAAGAACAAGAGATCTCTGAGCAACTTCTGGAGCTCATTGACAGAAGTAGGCACATCATGTCCTAAGGTATGGACAATACTGATTCCACCTCTGAGGATATTCAAATGGTTGTCCCAACCTTTGATAGCCCATCCTCCTCTCCAGTCCATACACCACTCCAACAGCCAAGCTCTAGTGAACCTCCTGTGGTCACTAGTTCTACTCCTATCCATAGCCCCATATATACAAGGTCACCAGAAGTGACTCATTATGAGCACTTTGAGGGAGTGCAATCCACACCTCTGACCTCAACTCCAATTACCCTTCCTCATGTTGAGGGGGAGCAATTGGATGTTGCAACCTTTAAACCAGTGGATGTATCCTCACAAACAGGATACATATGTAAATAAGGGACTTAAACCGTTAGCTGAGACAACCTCCCAAAAGGTTGATCTCATTGAAAGACAGACCTCAACCCAAGGTCACATTGTGTCTATCCCTCAATTGAGTCAGCCTATACCATCTACATTCTCCCAACATAATGTGGAACCAATACGGGATTCCCTGTTATTGAGTGCATCCCACACTCAGTCCACTTACCTTGCACCTATTATTAATTTAGTTCTTACACATTCATAGCCTGCCAATGCTAGTGGTACAAACCAACCACTTGCACAGGGCTCAACTCTCTTTCCTAATGAATTTGAGCTTATACACCAAGGCTCAAATGAGGGAACACAAACCTTACCCAACTTCTTTGAACCTTTATCCACCCCTTCCACCTCTACCCCATCTATAGCTGCCCAAACCCCAAACCTTACCCTTATCCAGACAATTAACCAAAACCTTACTCAACTAACCCAAACCTTCCAAACCTTCCAAACCCAAACTTCTGCTCAATTGTCTCAACTTACCAAAGACATTGAGTCTCTCCAAACCCCACCCCAACCCTCCCTTGCCCTCATTAACCTTACCCCAATCTTTACCAAAATAGACCATCTTTCTACCCTTCTTCCCTCTCAACCACAAATTCCCAGCCTACCTCAATCTACCATCTCTACCCTAAACCAAACCATATCCAACCTCCTATCCCAACTCCAAACCCTACGCCCAATAATCCCCAACATTTCTGTACCCATTCCTGAACAACTACTCCATATGCTTTCTTTTCTCAAAGGCATCCTTGATGACATAGAGACCTTAACAGAACAATCCAGAATGAGTCATCTCTCATTGTGGAAAGCTATCAAAGATCTCAAGGATGACCTCTCCCTTCAGCTCTCTAAAATATCCTCTACCCCTTCCTCAACCCATACCCATACCCCTGCCCTTACCCCAACCCATAAGCCTGCAGTAGGTGACTCCTCTCCTCCTTTTGATGATGCCAAAAAGGGGGAGAAATTCTCAAGTTCTTCAAGGGAGGATGATCCTGACTCAGAGGATATTGATGCTGCCTATGCTGAAACAGCCACCAAAATCATGCAACAGGAAGCAACCAAAGCAACAGCTCCCTCACCCATTAAAAGAAAATCATCTTCTGAGGGGGAGCAAAGGTTTCCAAAAAGGTTGAAAAGGATGGCAAAAAGGCCAAAACCTAAAAGAAAAGTTGCTGAGGGTTGCTCTCCACCAATCCCCATAGAGTCTGATTCTGATGATGAGGATGATACTCCACTTTCTGAAATCCTCAGAAGAAGAAGACATAACCCTAAGCCATCTGCTCCACCAGTCCAATCTACTCCATCAGTCCAAAAGGCTTCAACCTCTGCTCCTAAGGATAAAGGCAAATAAAAGATGATAGATGAGCAAGTTGAAGCAGATGATCAAATGAAAAGGGAGCTTGCTCTTAAAGAAAAGGAAGAAAGGGAGAATGCTCAAATGGCTCAAGCATTGGGTGTTTCAGTTGAAGAAATCTACCAAGCCAAAGAGCTAGCATATCATCAAGAGCAAGAACAAAGTCAAAATCAAGCTGCTGCTCAACACAAATTGGCAAGGGAAAAATCTCAGGCTGAACTACTCAAAGCTAGATCCCATGCTGATGCCATCAAAACCCTCTTCAACCTTGATTTATCTTCTCCCATCAACCTAATTCAACAAAGACTTCAAAGCTTCAGAGAAAGAATTAATATCCTGAGAAACAGAACAGAACCAACTCCAATAACCAGAGCCACTGTCTATAAAGGTGATGGTGAACCCTACCTCAAAGCAATAAGACAGAACAACTTCAACAGTTGTAAAGTTGTATCCTATGAGAGGTGTCACATATATGGGTTCATAGAATTAGTTGAGATCATGTACCTTCTCTTCAAATCCAAATCAAAGCTCAATGTTCAATTCATTCAGAAAATTCAGAATTGGATAGCTCTAGCTGTGTCACAAAGGGCCTTCACTCCAGATGACTATTACAGGCATGTGCACACAGTTGATAATATTCATAAGAAAGGCTCCAAGCCCTTCAAATCATTTGAGCTAAGAGAGGTAATACCCCAGCATGAATTCTTATCAGATTTTGAGGGTCTCAACACTTCTCTTCCACTGAACATCACTCCTGAGCTGTACAAGTTTATAATTATGCCTGTTCAAGGTATATTCTTTTTGGAGAGAGCTGGCACATGGAGATTCTTTAGACAACCTGAAATCCTTAAGGCTAGCAAGAAGTTTCTATTTGGGTTAAGGATATCTACAAGAGGCAGAACTGGAAATGAAAACTTTGAAGCCCTTGTTCAAGCCTAATGTGAAGTCTTAGCTGAAGCTGATCCCCATGCCAAAGATTTTGAAGTTAAAGAAGAACCTTGATGGGATGATTGAAGACTGATTCTAACTCTGAAGATTTTGTTGTTTAGTTGATTGTACATTATAGAATAGTTAGTTAGTAGTTAATCTATGTAAACACTTATGTACATTTCTTTATTCTGTTATTTCAAGTGATGTTTATGTATATCAGAAAATCAAAAACATATAAAAATGGAAAAATAAAAAGATACCACAAAAACAGAACAAAATGGTTCAACACAGAAAAAGATTCCACAAAAACAGAACAAAATGGAACACTAGAAAAGAAACCAAAAACAGAACAAGGTTCAAATAAAAAGAGCTACCAAAAACAGATAGCTAGGTAGCCAAATGTACTTAAAAGTTTAAATCTTTTGTTATTCGAAGTCAAACTGATTCTTCAAAAAGAAAAAAGGTTTTGTCATCATCAAAGAGGGGGAGATTGTTGGGGAGATAATCACTTCACCCTAATAATCATCTCTGCCTATCCTAAAACATATGATTTGATTATAACCAAACCCTACTTTCAGTATGACTTAGAAAGAATTCAAACATGTGTTGTTTGAATTAGTTTATGTAAAAATATGCTAAGTATGGAACCATTAGCTGAGGAAAATAAGTCATCAGCTGAGCATCAAATCCTAATCAAAGTATCAGCCAAAGGATATCAGCCAAGGAGCATCAGATGAAGAAAACAAGTAAAGAAGACCATTAGCTGAGGAAAACAGTCTATCAGCTGAGCAAAATTGTTGATCAGCTGATGAAAATATTCCATCAGCTGAGTAAACAGTTTGATCAGCTGAGTGAAGAAAGTGATCAGCTGAGTAAAGAATTTGATCAGCTGAGTGCCTACTCTATCAGTTGAGTGAACAATTGGATCAGCTGAGGCCCAGAGCATCAGCTAAGTAAGTCTTTCTTTACACAAGTCATCTCCCCTTATAAATTGATTTATTTGATTGATCAGCTAAGCATTCTTGATCAACTGATCATACAAATACATGAGCATTATGTCCTCCTAAGCTTACTATTGATCAACTGAGCATCTATATGATCAGCTGACCAATATGTGTCAACTAAGTCCTAGCAAAAAGTGATCAACTGATATATTTTGTCAACTGAGTAGTGAATATCAGAGTTCCTTGTTCAATCTGTTAGCTGAGTCGTGAAAATTGTCAAATCTACTCTATCTTTTTAGATTGTAAGTCATATGTAAAAGGCAGAACATGTGTTGTTCTATTATGCCTTATATCTTTGTTTGTAAAAGTGAAATTCACTTTTTGGATCAAGTATGAGACAAAAAGGTTTGATCTTATTCTCTGGAAAGGGATAATGATACCTCAAACAGACGAAGATCTTGAAGATTTGTTCAAACAACTAAGTATGGCTGGAAATCCCATACTTGGTAAAGTCAAATCAATCAGAAGCATGGTGTTGATTAATGTACAATCATGGAAAAGGAAAGATACTTCTACACGACAGTAGATGTGGACTTTAATATTTTATATTGTGAATGGGTTGCACGTTTGCGGAAAAGTACAATAACTTTTATCATACATTTGATTAAAGTAACTTTACTTTTCACCCACTACCTTTACAATTAAAATATTATATTTCCACATCCTCTTGGTCTCTTACCTTCAAGCAACCGGATCCAACAAGACTTCTATATATACTCATGCATGGTGGACATGCAATATACCACACAACACAACACAATACAACAAAGTGAAGTCTCTACTACACTAAAAGAAAATCTCATCAGTTGAGAAATTTTGTAGAGTATAAGCATTGTGTAGAATCAAACTCGTTCATGTGTTGAACACTCTAAATACATTAGTTGTTTTAGAGTTAGCTTGTCTATGTGTTAGACAAATTGATTGCCACCTTTTATTGTACTTAGAATTTCCGCTTCTAGTACATGTAATATTGATTCATATCAATAAGAATTATATAAAAGTATATAAGTATGTCTTTAATTTTTAAAAGCTAAAGTTTGTATTCAACCCCCCCCCCCTTCTACAAACATTTGTTGTTGCGTACTCAATCTGGGATTAACAGGTACTGTATCCATAAAAACTGTTACAACATTCGTATATGTGTATGTGTATCCTTATATGATTTACAGTTTAGCTTTCTCACTAAGCTCTTGTAGCTTAGCAGATACTGCTTGTTGTTATTTTGCAGGTTGTGTTAGCACCAAGACAAAGCCCCGGTTTGACTGTTGGTTGTTTAAAACATGATTTGAAATAATAACGCTCCTATTTGTGTAACGGAAAGTACTTTTGATTTAAATGCGCACATATCTCTTTTATATAAACCTGAGAGTTTAAATGAAATGTTTTATTTGCTTTCGCTGATAGTAAGCTTATTGGAAACTGTTTTTGACATAAGTTGTGGTTGTATTACATTTTGTACGAACCAGAGGGTTCAAATATACTTTGTTTGTTTCCATCAACTTATCAAATTCTGTTTTAGCCAAATAGCTTTTGTTTAAAGCTTTATTTTAAATTTTGAAAATTTGGGGCGTAACAACTTGGTATCAGAGCCAAGGTTTGAGGGATCTGGAGGTGTGTTATGCATCATCTGGACTTAAACCATGGTTCTGCAGATTTTTGTTTTTTGTCAAACTGGATGCTTGCAGCTTGGCGAGTGTATTGTATATTCTGCAGAGATTGTGCTAACTATGCATATTGTTATGATTGGTATTGTGATACCTGAGATAATTATGATTGGTGTACTTTTAAGTGCTATGACATGGTATATGAGTAAATGCTATGCATCGAGTTGATACATAAGATTCAATAGGGGATATTATCTTATGATTTATGTGGCCAGTGTTGGATACCTTGTGATTCAATTAGTGACAGAATGTAACATGTAGGTGCTTATAGGCAATGCATGATACTAGACTGATAAAGGAGGTGTTGGTTATATGTAATACGTTGTACTGTAATTGACAATGTGATACATGGCCTAAGCCTGACAATCGGGACTTCTTGTAGTAAAGTTAAGATAGAATATATAGTGTATTCAAAGTACTATAAGGGCCCATATTATTATTGACACACGATATATGTTGGAACTTGATGAAATCATGGGTAATCTTGTGAATTGGGTGAGAGGTACTTGTAGGAGATAGTACACTTGTAATATAAAAGTTCCTTCGTATGAGCAGGGCTATTTCGGATATGAGGATAGGTGTACGGATATGTTAATTGAGTACAAATTGTTTGATATAGAGGATAGTGTGGTAAAGCTACCCTATGTTTTAATGCTTTATCTATACTTCCAGGGTAGTGAATATGAGGAGAAACCAGAACGAGTTAGAAGGAAAACTGAGTAGTTTCTGTTAGGTTTTTGTGTCCCAAAAACACAGCGAAAGCTAAACGAGTAGAAAAATAGGTTTCAATTTATGACCACGCAACGCCCACCAAATGGACCAAAACTCTAAACATGACAAAGCAACTAAATAAATAGACAAAGAAATAGTGTTATACCCTTGAAGCTATCTTCTTTGTGCAATTGAGTTTGGAAGGTATGTGCACTAACTTGTGCACCACTAGTAAAGTCCACACCAAGCTATTACCAACTCCCACTTGCAAGAGTGTTAGATTAAATAATCTAAACACCAGCAAAGGTCTAACACAATGAACCACAAAGCTTGTGTTCTTGAAGTGCTTTTAGAGAGAGTTTGTGCAATATATATTAGTATGTGTAACAATAACTTGGAACCTCATAATGTAGACATGTAACACCTTTTATAGACTCCACATTTGAGTTCAAATTCGTGCAAACATTAAACCCACATTAGTTACAAGATTAAATATAATTATCTCCTTCATAAACAGCTTTGAAAGCTGTTTAAGGAGAGTGTTACTGCACAGAGAACGGTCGTGCCTCACAAGGCACGGCCGTGCCAGCCCAAAAGGCTATGCCCAAGTCACGCCCGACTTGGGCTTGTGCTTGTCCACTGGGCACGGGCATGCCTCCATGAGGTACGGGCGTACCTAACCACAGGCCACGCCCAAGTCACGCACGACTTGGGCTCGTGCCTGCCCGTAGGGCACTATCGTACCTTATAAGGGCACGGGCATGCGTAGGCCCACCAAAATCAGTTTCTGGTTTTCTCTCTCATTTGATCATTTGTGATGCTAGAATCTATACCTGGCGTGTGACCCAATAGGCCCTTGCTTCATCAGCCATGAAGCCAACTCGTGTGTGTGAGTGGGCATAATCCAAACAGACTCCCACTTGCACATGACACACTCATGAAAGGCGACACCGACATAGAGTGGCCTCTAGCAAGGCATCTATGCCCCCAAATCAGCATAGGGTTTGTCTCCCAAAAACAAATACCTAACCAAAAAGAAAGGTCCTATAGATAAGTGATTACTTATCCCTTCGTTCACGATATCCGATGTGAATGCACGTCACGAAACATGGTCAACCCCAAAACATTCACGATTATGTTTGTCGATCTAGACTAACTATGACTAACAATACAAGTTGCACAATTAATTCACCATCAATTTAACTTGAGCACGGCCATGCATTTTGATTGTCATCAGCTTAGTCAACGAGGGGCCCAAAGGATATCTCTCTAAAGAGGAACGAATATATTTGACTACATCGCCCTATCATAATAACAAGTTCTTGCATGAAAACTTCCCTTGTAACAGCGAGTTACGAACTGTGTTAGAAAGCAATCTAAACAAGTCAATATTATTAGTCAAGAAACGCATGCATCTCTAGTAGAAGGATAAATAATATATCATTCTAATTTACTTGTGATCATGTCCATGAAGTAAACTCAGGTATAGGTCCTCCAAATACTTAATCTCCATTAAGTATAGGCTAGTGTTGCGTAAACATGTATTCTATCCAAGATGAATATTTTACCAACCACTTGCCTCGATCTTAATTTACTTCTTCCTTCCAATGAAGAACGACCGATCGTGGAGTGTTTAGAATAAATAAATTTATTCAAGTAATTAAACATGCAAAGATAGAACACATTAATTGTAACAACCTCATATTGGGCCTAGACGTGTTCGAATCTGATACGTCTAAAATTCTATTTAAATATTGAATAAAAGAAATTATATATATATAATTGATTAAATTAGAAAAATAGAAGAAAATGATAAAGAAATGATAATATTAAAAAGAATAATAAATTATTAAATGGTTTAGAACGAGGTTTCCAAAAATATTCTCGTTAGTTAAAACAAGTACTCGTGCGTTAAGTTGTAAGTTGGAAAGGGGAACAAGATACACACAAACACAGACATTGCTTTGTTTCTTTATTTCATTCCTTTGTTCTTGTGTTAGCTTTTGAAGAAGAAGAAGAATTCATGAAGGATCATTAAGCAATCTGATTCTTGATAATTCAAGTGTTAAATCCAAGCTACAATCTGCTACAAATCACCAAGTCTTAATCTCCACCTTGTTGTAAGTTAAATCTCCAAGTTCTTCACTTTCTTGAAGTTTAGGTTCAATTGGGTTTGATTGAATTTGGACCCAATAATTGTTTCTGGAGTTACCAATATGTTCCTAGATGGTTTCTAAGTCAATAGAAATCAAAATCTATAACTAAAATGATGCTTTTGGTTGAATTCAAGAATTAAAGTGGTAAATGGGTCAAAATGATGATTTTGGTCACTATGTTTTGGTTGTTTTGATGTATAAAAATGGTGTCTTTTGGTTGCTTAGGACATCTTATTTCATATATGAACCATAGAAACCGATTGGTAAAGTGTTGGGAATGTTTTGGTAGTTTTTGGATGGAAAACAGCAGGTTCTGCACGAACCTGCTGCTGAAAATAGAAAGGCACGAGCGTGCCTGTCAAGAACAGACCATTCCTCAGGGCGTACCTGGGAGGCACAGCCATACCTCCCAAGGGTATGGGGCGTGCCTAACCCTAGCAAGCCCGGGGGGTACCCTGAAGTCACGGGGTGTACCTGAGTATCAGGTACGGGGCGTACCCGGGGCGTGCCTTGGCAAGGTACGAGCGTGTCCTGCCTCTGGAAGAATCTGTTTTACAAGGTTTTGATATCTGTAAACCTTGTTTAGGTATTGCAGTTGGTATAAAAGCTACTGTATCGTAGAGTAAAGTATTCTAGCTCGACAGATGAGTGCCTGATAATATAACGATTAATATATCTATAACATATATTAACAATGATTACAGAATTGTATACCATGATTTGTACACGCACTTGTTAAAGTGTAGGTTGCATGATGATGCTAGAATTTAACATGTTGACACAATGTAGTATGCACTTGATTAGGTGTATGCTATAATGATAATTGAATATATGCGCGCATTGATTGATGATCCGATTGGATCAGATTATTTGTTTGTGAATCGTCCGGATCTTATGGACAAAGCTGTCCTACAACAAGAACAAAGCTGTTCTACTTAAGGACAAAGCTGTCCTATTCGGGTATAGCTTATGCTGTACAACAGAGGAATGCTTTAAAGCTCACCTACAAGAGCGGTTGATGTGCCTGGTACCCTAGTTTGGTGCATTGAGCCGGGTTAGCTCCCCTGCGAGATATGCTACCTTCTGACTACGCCAGCTCATCGCGAGATGCTAGGATAGAACTATCTGAGCATTATTGATGATATGTGATGTACTTATATTGATTGCATGCTATTTGGTACTTACTAGGTATTATAGCTAACAGATGCTACACTCCATATGTGCAGGTGATCCTCAGTAAGCTCGGGACCCTGCGGGTAGTATGCTTTGATAGGAGGAACACTATGTTTTGTAATAACTCTGATATTCTGTATGTTTGTAATAGATAATGGTCGACCGGATAAGTAACAATAACACCAAAGCGTGTATGTGGCAATTTTGAATGTAATATAGTTTCCACGTGTTTTATATTCCGATGCGTGATTTTAAATGAAAATGATAAATAAACTTTTAAAAAGAAAAAATTTGGTCCTAGAAATCACGGTGTTACAAGCTGGTACCAGAGCCTAAGTTTGAGAGAACTGGGTATTTGAAAGAGTATTTAGTCCTAAATTTAGACTCGACCATTATTTAAAGTGTTCCTCGGGAGGTATTGGGGTGTGAGAGAGATTGATATGATTCACATGACTGACATTGATGTTGATTATTTGCTTATTTGATTAACATGATTAATCAAGTATGAAAAGTACACTAAGTATATCTGACTTTAATGATCTAACAGAATTTAGAGACTAACAATGTCCGGTAGTGACGATAGAGAGGCTTACATTCGTGACTTAGAGGCTCGTCTCAAAGCTTCTGAGGAACGAGTACCTGAGAAAAATATGGCCATGGGTTTGAAGGCCTTTATGATGTGCAAACCACCTACCTTCGATGGTAGTATGGATCTAGTAGTCACGGAGAGATGGATTCGTGATACATAATTGACATTTGAGACTTCTGAAGCTGAGCATTCCAAGAAAGTGATCTATGCAAGGAAGATGTTGCGGGGTCGCGTGGTTTCTTGGTATGATACGGTGATTGCATCTACACCAGCTGCAGTCCTCAATGCTATGACTTGGTCAGATTTTCTGAGGATTCTGAGGGCTAAATACTATTCAGCCCAAGCACTAGAAGCTGTGGATAATGAGTTCACGTCCTTGTCTAAAGGCAACAGATCAGTTGAAGAGCTCATTACCAGGTATATTGAGTTAATACGTTTTGTGCAGGGTTCCTTGCCTGATGAAGAGGCAAAGATTAATCGCTTTGCACTCGCTTTGCCACCTGAATATCAATCATCTATCCGGTTTGCAACTACTTTGGATAAAGCACTTGACTTTGCTCGCCGGTTTGAGAGTGATCACGCACAGCAGGCTGGGGAAACTTCCAAAAGGAAGTTTGAACATTCTTCGGGTTCGAAAGGTACAGGTGGAGGGTCATGGCAGCAGCAGCAACACCAACAGCAACAGGGGGGTTCGAGGTATAGTCCCACAGATGATTCATGGTGTGCTCAGTGTCGAACTAAGCATACAGGGCATTGTACTAAGGATACTGCAAGGTGTCCTAAGTGCATACATCGGATAGCTGTAAATATAAAGATAACATGTGCTACAAGTGCCTCAAGCTGGGACATCGATCGGTTGACTGCAGATCGGGTCCTAACCCTGGATCGGGAGGAGCTGGAGGATCTTCTTCAGGTAGGGGGAAGAATGTTGTGCGACATGCACCTGGCCGGGGTTTTCAAATGACTGCCGATGAGGCAAAGACGACAGGTGAAGTGATCACTGACACCTTTCTCATTAATAATTCTCCTGTCTGTGTTTTATTTGATACATGAGCAACTTATTCTTTTATCTCTGCATCTTTATGTGCCAAACTGCAACAGCCTATTTGTACATTGATTGATCCGATAGGCGTTGAGGTTGCTAATGGTAGGATAGTTCTTGTTGTACATAGAGTTCCTATGGCACTGATTAATATTGATGGGACTAGTTTCCCTCTTTCATTTTTGGTTATGCCAATCGCAGGGTTTGATGCTATGATCGGAATGGATTGGCTCAGCAGTAAAGGTGCTGAAATTCTGTGTTCCAAGAAGATAATTCGATTTCCTTTACTTGACGGATCTTATGCAGTAGCTCAAGGTGAGAATTGGGAATCTGATATTCCTATCATCTCTGTTCGCGAGATGATGAATCAGATTCAGGATTTACATGACAAGGGCTTTATTTGCCCGAGCTCTTCACCTTGGGGAGCTCCAGTTTTATTTGTCAAGAAGAAAGATGGTACTATGCGAATGTGCATAGATTACAGGGAGCTTAACAAGCAAATTTTAAAGAACAAATACCCTTTACCACGTATAGATGACTTATTTGATCAATTGCAGGGGGCAACTTGCTTCTCTAAAATTGATCTTCGATCAGGGTATCATCAAGTACGGGTTCAGGCTGAAGATATTCCAAAAACATCCTTTCGTACCCGTTATGGCCATTATGAATTCTTAGTGATTCCATTTGTAACACCGTAAAATCTACGCCATTTTATTTAAACTACGCTGCGGAAGCTTTAATTAACTTTAAACATACAATCCATTCACAATCATAACAATCATTTACAAACAAAATATCTGTTCTTAAAATCCAACATGCTTAAGTTTGTGTTACAAAATAAACTGGCTCATTTCATTTAAATCAAGACATCAGAGTCAAGTCAACTTTTCCTTCCACGAGCACTCAAACACAAACCTGCAAAAATCAACAACTGTGGGGAATTAGCACAAAGCTAAGTAAGTAGAGGCTAAACCCAAAAGCAAACATCAAGCCAATATTAATCATGTAATCACAACTCTAAGAAGACCGGCGGTTCGGCGCAGAACCTACAACCAATGCCGGTCAAAGCAAAGGTTTACCGATAGCCCTCTACTGAATTGGCACAGTGAAATCCCACTCTGAAGCAACATATACAACAGTAAGGCTACCACTGTTTGACCAATCATTAAACGAGCCCAGCCTAATTCCACGCATAGCTGACTTCTCAAACGCAACTCAAAATCATACTAAGAGTGCGTATCGAACAAATAATCATGCAACAATCATAAATAATAATAATCACAATGAACAGTTCCAATATCAAACCATCACATACAATCATGTCTCACATCAGTAATGTTAAACACAATCTTTACCATTCGCATCCAGCATCCACTCACCTTTCAAGTTTAGGCGAAGCACTCAGAAGTTTAATGTTACTGAGCATTTGGATTGCCTGAAATGAAATAATAACCAATCAGTCTCAAATCTTATAAATATATCTGACATATATTTATAATTCATTCATAATATCGACAATCAATAAATAATTAAAAATCCAAACACAAAATGTCGGATTCTTGAATCTATCGGATTTACACTCGGATTTCTCAAAATCTGCAACTCAAGTGTCGGATTTCCCAAAATCCGCAACTATCTATAAGGATTTCACAACTGTCGGATTTAGGAATCCGATGGGTTCCAATTTGTCTGTTTTGTCTTAATCGGATTTCAAATTCCAAAATTGTAAGTACCGGATTTCACTAAGTCTTGGATTCTATGTTCCGGATTTCATGCGTTTCGGATTTCATCATTTGGATTCTGACTTAAATCACTTTCCAAGTTTAGGATTTCATATCCAATTATAGTATTCGGATTTGGTCAAGGATTTCAAGTTTCGGTTTTCAATACTTCCGGATTTAAGGATTCGGATTTCCACCTTCGGATTTCATAAGATCCGGATTTTAGCAAGACTCGGATTTCTTCTTCTCAACAATCCGAAAGGTTCATAATATATCAAATCCGACAACTTAAATATATATATTATTCCAAACCCAGATTTCATGAACTCATAACAACACTCCAGAATATAATTTAAACACCATTAAACACTTTCTCATGTAGTGAACATCATAATTTGCATATATCATATGAACACATGAATCATCAAAATCATATCCTATCAAAAACCGATTATGATGTTCTAACATGCAATCCTAAATCTAAACATAGATCATGTTCTAAAATCATATTACACATCAAGAAAGATTATAACATGTCAATTTATGAACACCAACCTTAAATCTTCGATTAATCATACACAAATGGAATTCCGATTCTTTTCTTCTTTATTTTCTTTCGGTTTTCTTCTTGGCAAGAGAGGACTTCACAAACATACACAACAGTTTCTAATCTTTGAGATAGTGGGAGCAGGTGACACACACACACAAGTTTACATGCATATTAGGTGTCATGTTCTCCTTCCAAATTAACCACACAAACCCACGTGTATTTCCACTTACATACATGCATATATACGTACGGCCATACATATAATTTATATTTCTAAATTAACTAACCATTTAACCAATTTAAATAACTCATAAAATCAATTAATCATTTAAAATATAATTAAATACATACCGTAAACCCGCTAATCAACTAGCCCAGGTTTTCGGGTGTTACACCATTCGGCTCCACCAATGCACCAGCTATCTTCATGGATCTCATGAACCGTATCTGTCGTCCATTTCTGGACAAGTGCGTGATAGTTTTCATTGACGACATTCTAATCTATTCGAAGACCAAAGCTAAACATGAATCACATCTTCGTCAAGTTCTCGAGACTCTTAAGCGAGAACAACTCTATGCCAAACTTTCTAAATGTGAGTTCTGGCTTCGTGAGGTGCATTTTCTTGGCCATGTGATCTGCAAGGATGGTGTTAAAGTAGACTCTGCTAAAGTTGAGGCGGTGATGAATTGGGGAGTTCCTAAAACCCCATTTGAGATTCGTAGATTTCTAGGACTTGCCGGTTATTATCGGCGATTCATTCAGAATTTTTCTATGATCGCAGGTCCTTTGACGAAGCTTACAAGAAAGGATGTTTCCTATTCGTGGTCTGATGAACAAGATAAGGCCTTCCAGACATTGAAGCAACTTTTATGTCAAGCTCCAATTCTGACTCTGCCAAATGGGTCAGAAGATTTTATCGTTTACTGTGATGCTTCTTACGTAGGTTTGGGAAGTGTCCTTATGCAGAGGGAAAAGGTGATAGCATATGCTTCCCGCCAACTAAAGCCACATGAGAAGAGCTATCTGACTCATGATCTGGAGTTGGTAGCTGTTGTCTTTGCTCTGAAACTATGGCGCCACTACTTGTATGGCATCAAATGTGTGGTATTCATTGATCATAGGAGCCTCCAGTATGTTTCTACACAGAAGGAACTCAATATGAGGCAACACAGGTGGATAGAATTGATTAATGACTATGAATGCGAAATCAAATACCACCCGGGCAAGGCTAACGTGGTGGCTGATGCATTAAGCCGAAAGGGCTCCACAAATACCATTAAATTTATGAAAATCACTATTGTTCCTGATCTTATCAACCGACTGAAGGAGGCTCAGCAAGAAGCCTTAACAGAAGCTAATCTGAAGGATCAAGTTACGCACAAGATGAAGGAGCAGCTACAAGATGACAACAGGGGATTGAAGACATACAGGTCCCGAATCTTGTTACCTAGCATCGGAGGAAACATGGATCTAATCTTGAAGGAGGCGCACAGTTATCGTCTATCTATTCATCCTGGGTGCACTAAAATGTACCATGATCTTAAGTCACTTTATTGGTGGCCTACTCTGAAACGTGACATTGCCTCTTATGTGGAGAAATGTCAGATCCTGTGCACAGGTGAAGACCGAGCACCAACGACCCTATGGTAATTTGCAACAATTACCAATTCTAGAATGGAAATGGGACAACATCACCATGGATTTTGTTACTAAACTGCCCAGACTTCAAAAGGGCATGACATGATCTGGGTGATTGTTGACAGACTCACCAAGAGTGCACACTTCCTAGCAGTTAATGAATCTTCTTCTATGCCTCGTCTTGCTCAGATTTATATCAATGAAATTGTTGCTCGACACGGTGTTCCTCTATCTATTGTCTCTGATAGGGATACATGGTTTGTCTCACATTTCTGGAGCAGTCTTCAACGGGAACTCGGTACTCGTGTTCATTTGAGTACCGCATACCATCCACAGACAGATGGACAGTCCGAAATGACTATCCAAACTCTTAAAGACATGCTACGCACATGTGTATTTGAATACGGTGGTTTGTGGGATTCTCATATGCCTTTGATTGAGTTTGCTTATAATAACTCATATCATTCTAGTATCGGTATGCCACCGTATGAGATGCTTTATGGTAGGCGTTGTCGCACACCTACCTGTTGGCTTGAACCAGGGGAGAAACAGTATGCTGGACCTGATCTGGTCCAGATTATTGCGGATAATGTTAAGCTTGCACGTGAGAAGCTTAAAGCATCCATGGATAGGCAAAAGATGTATGCAGATCCGAAACACAGGCCGGTTACCTTTGAAATTGGTGATCGGGTATTCTTGAAGGTTTCTCTCTGGAAGGGTGATATCAGATTCGGCAGAAAGGGCAAGCTGAGTCCGCGATACAATGGTCCTTTCAGAATGTTCATAAAGTTAATGAGCAAACAGTATCTTTGGATTTACCTTCAGAGTTATCAGGTATTCATAATACCTTCAATGTTTGCTATCTTCGTAAGTGCAAGGTAGATGAATATCAGATTCTACCTCTGCAAGATCTGAAAGTTGATTCTTCTACACGGCTCGTGAAAGAACCAGTCGAGATTCTGAACACGAAGACTAAGTGGCTGAGAAAGAAGACTATTCAACTAGTCTTGGTCAAATGGAAGCACAACCTCGGGTCAAACCTGACGTGGGAGACCGAGGAGGATATGAGGGCCCGCTATCCCCATCTGTTTACTTAAAGTAGATTCTGAGGACAAAATCTTTTTAAGTGGGGTAGATTTGTAACAACCTCATATTGGGCCTAGACGTGTACGAATCTGGTACGTGTAAAATTCTATTTAAATATTGAATAAAAGAAATTATATATATATATATATATATATATATAATTGATTAAATTAGAAAAATAGAAGAATGTAACACCATAAAATCTAAGCCATTTTTTTTAAATTACGTTGCGGAAGCTTTAATTAATTAGTCATTCATTACATTAACAAATATTTACTTAAACAAAATATCTGTTCTTTACAATCCATCTAACATAAACTCTGTGTTACAAAATGAATGGCTCGTTTCTTTTTAAACTTGACATCAGAGTTAGGTCAACTTCTCCTTCCACAAGCACTAACAAACACAAACTTGCAAAAAGTAACAACTGTGGGGAATTAGCATAAAGCTAAGTGAGTAGAGGCTAAACCCAAAAGCAAACATCAACTCAATACTAATCATGTAATCAAACCTCTAAGAAGACCGGCGGTTCGGCGTAGAACCTACATTCAATGCCGGCCAAAGCAAAGGTTTACCGATAGCCATCTATTGAATTGGCACAGTGAAATCCCACTCTGAAGCAACATATGCAACAATAAGGCTACCACTGTTCAACCAACCAGTAAATGAGCCCAGCCCAATTCCACGTATAGCTGACTTCTCAAACGCAACTCAAAATCATACTAAGAGTGCGTATCGAACAAATAGTCATGCAACAGTCATCAATAGTATATTTCACAATCAACAGTTTCAGTAACAAACCATCAAATACAATCATGCCTCACATCAGTAATATTAAACACAATCTTTACCATTCGCATCCAACATCCACTCACCTTTCAAGTTCAGAGGAAGCACTTAGAATTCTAATGCTACCGAGCCTTTGGATTTCCTGAAAACATAATAACAACCAATCAGTCCAAATCTCATAAATATATCGCATCATATATTTATAATTCATTTATGAAATTTAAACAAACAATAAAATACAAATTACAACACAAAATATCAGATTTCAAAACTATCGGATTCTCACTTCTCGGATTCTCGAAAATCCACAACTAAGGTATCGGATTTCCCAAAACCATCGGATTTAGGAATCCGATAGATTCCAATCTGTCTAATTTGTCTTAATCGGATTTCAAGTTTCCAAAATCAAAAGTATCGGATTTCACTAAGTCCCGGATTAGCGTATCGGATTTCATGTGTTTCGGATTCAATCACTCGGATTTCAATGTCTCGGTTTTAATGTATCAGATTCTAACTTGTCATTTTCCGAGTTTAGGATTTCATATCCAAATATAGCAATCGGATTTTGGGGTTGTCATAATCCAAGTATCGGTTTTCTTCTTGCTTCCTTCGGATTTAAGATTCCGGATTTCAACAGTATCGGTTTTCCACAAATGATCGGATTTCCAAAAATCCAAGAACATCATATACAACAAATCCGCCAACTTCAAAACATCGTAATCCAAACCCATATTTTCATAATCTCATAACTTTATTCCAGAAATATGATTTAAACACATTAAACACATTAACATGTAATGAACATCATATTAACATATAAGTCATATGAACACACAAAATCATAAAAATCCTTTTCTACCTAAACCGATTATGATGTTCTTCATTCTAATTATACAAAGACCCATATAATCTCTTATGATTACAGATTCATATGAAAAACATATCATTGATAAGTAATAACATAACTTAATTATATATATATATATATATACCAACCTTAATCTGGATTAAATCACACAATCAAAATGAATTCCGATACTTTTCTTCTTCTTTGGTTTTTCATCTTTGGCAGAGAAACACATACACACACTTTTCTTAGATTTGAGTTATGATAGCAGGTGTACACACATAGACACATGCAAATAGGTGTCCTCTTTCTCCTACCCAAACCCCACGAGTATCCCACTATACTCATGCATACATACAAACGGCCACATAAACATATATACACACATACTACTTCTTAAATGTAATTCAAATAATTTAATAATCTAGTTCAATTAATCAATCACATAATTAAATTAATATAATTAAAACACAAACAACACATACCTTAAACCCGCTAATCTACTAGCCCTAGTTTGCGGGTGTTACAAATCTCCCTTCCTTAAGAGGATTCCGCCCTTGGAATCCTTTCCGGCTCAAATAACTGGGGATACCTATCTTTCATTTCCGCCTTAGTCTCCCAGGTTAGATCAGAACCTAGACTGTGTTTCCATTTGACCAATACCATAGGTATCTGCTTCTTTCGAAGTTTGGTCATCTTTCGATCTAACAGTTCAACCGGTTCCTCTATCAGTCTCTTCTTAGAATCAACTTTCAATTCATGCACTGGAAGAATCTAGCTTTCATCATCAATCTTACACTTCCTCAGAAAACATACATTAAATGTATCATGAATTCCAGCAAGCTCTATAGGAAGATCTTGGGTAACTGTTTAATCATTCATAACCAGACGAATACGGAAGACCAATGAAACGGGGAGCTAACTTCCTACGTTTGCCGAAGCGAATTACATCTTTCCATGGAGAAACTTTCAAGTATACCAACTCCCCCACCTCAAACTTTACCGGATGTCGTTTCGGATCAGCATACATTCTTTGTCTATCTCTGGCTGCTTTCAATTTATTTCTGGCTATAACAACCTTTTCCGGAGTCAACTGTACTATCTCGGGACCTGCAAACTGTTTCTCACCCGCCTCTAAGCAACAAGTCGGAGTACGGCAGCGACGACCGTACAACATTTCATACGGCGGCATTCCAATACTGGAGTGATGAGAGTTATTATACGCAAATTCTATTAATGGCAGGTGTGAATCCCAAGATCCACCGTACTCTAATACACAAGCTCTCAACATATCCTCAAGTGTCTGTATGGTTCGTTCAGTCTACCGTCTGTCTGAGGATGATAGGCTGTACTCAAGTTAACTCTATTCCCAATTCTCTTTGCAAACTCCTCCAGAATTTGATACAAACCTTGAATCCCTGTCAGACACAATCGACAACGGTATACCATGCCTCGCAACGATCTCATCTATATATAGTTGTGCCAGTTTATCCATTGAAGCCGTCTCACAAGTGGCTAGAAAATGAGCACTCTTTGTCAAACGATCCACTATCACCCATATCATATCATGATTCCTTTGAGTTCGTGGTAGTTTTGTTACAAAATCCATTGTGATGTGCTCCCATTTCCACTCAGGAATATCTAACTGCTTCAAAGACCCGTAAGGTTTCTGATGTTCCGCTTTTACTTGCGCACAAATATGGCACGATTTCACAAAATGTGCCACATCTGTTTTCATCGTAGGCCACCAGTAAAGCACTTTCAGATCGTTATACATTTTAGTGCTTCCTGGGTGTATAGATAATCTCGACTTATGTGCTTCTGTCAAAATTAGTTATCTTAATTCTCTAAGCTTAGGCACCCACACACGAGCTCTAAATGTTTTTAATCCACGAGAATCGTCATTCAATTCATCTTTTCTCTTTTTTATTAACTTAGTCTTTAAATTTTCCTCTTTTAGAGCTTCCAACTGAGCAGACTTCAGTCTATCTATCAGATCAGATACTTTCTCAATTCGCATAAACTGAATAGGGCTTCCATTTCCTTTTCGACTCAGGGCATCTGCCACAACATTCGCCTTTCCAGGGTGATATCTGATCTCGCAGTCATAATCTTTTATCAATTCTACCCAGCGTCTCTGTCTCATATTCAATTCTTTCTGAGTGAACACATACTGCAGGCTCTTTTGATCTGTACAAATCACACATTTGGTGTCGTACAAGTAATGTCTCCACAATTTGAGCGCAAATACTACTGCTGCTAGCTCCAAGTAGTGAGTCGGGTAGTTCTTTTCATGTGGTTTCAACTGTCTGGAAGCATGAGCAATTACCCAATCTCTCAGCATTAATACACACCCTAAACCAGCCAATGATGCATCACAATATACTGTAAAATCTTCTGATCCACTTGGCAAAGCAAGGATTAGAGCTTGACACAACAGTTCTTTTAATATCTGGAAGGCCTTGTCTTGTTCGTTACCCCACATAAACTTTACATCCTTCCGAGTTAACTTGGTTAACGGTCCCGCAATCTTAGAAAAATCCTTGATGAATATGCGGTAGTAACCAGCCAATCCCAGAAAACTTCTTATCTCTAATGGTGTTCTTGGAGCATTCCATCTCATCACTACCTCTACCTTCGAAGGATCTACCTTTACCCCTTCCTTACAAATTATATGCCCCAAAAACTGAACTTCTCTTAACGAGAACTCACATTTCGAGAACTTTGCATACAACTGTTCTTTCTTCAGAATTTCCAAGATCTATCTCAAATGTTTCCCATGCTCTATTTTAGTCTTCGAATAAATCAAAATGTCGTCAATGAAGACCATAACAAATTTATCAAGAAATGGTCGACAGACTCTGTTCATGAGATCCATAAATATTGCTGGTGCGTTGGTTAGACCGAATGGCATAACCAAGAACTCATAATGACCATATCGTGTGCGGGAAGCTGTCTTTGATACATCCTCCTTTGACACCCGTACTTGATGGTAACCCGATCTTAAATCAATTTTCGAGAAGAAGGAAGCTCCCTGTAGTTGATCGAACAAATTATCAATTCTGGGTAACGGGTACTTATTCTTTATCGCTCTCTTGTTCAATTCCCTATAATCAATGCACATACGTAATGTACCGTCTTTCTTCTTTACAAACAACACTGGTGCACCCCACGGAGATGAACTTGGACGGATAAACCCTTTATCTAATAGGTCTTGAATCTGTGTCATCATTTCTCGAATTTCTGAAGGTGCCAGTCTGTACGGTGCTTTAGCCACTGGTCGGGAACCCGGAATCAAATCTATCTTGAATTCTACCTCTCGAACTGGAGGTAGCCCAGGTAATTCTTCTGGAAACACCTCCGGGTATTCCGTTACCACCCGGATGTTTGTCATAACTTTCTTTTCATTCTTTCCATCAATGACATATGCTATAAATGATTCACAACCTTTATTCAATGCTTTCTTTGCCTTTAAACACGAAATTATTGAAATTGCAGACCCGGCTTTCTCACCCCTTGCTATCACTCTTGTACCATCCGCTAATGGGAACGAAATCAACTTCTTGTGGCATTTTATACTTGCTTGATTTAGACTCAACCAATCCATACCCAGTACCACATCAAAACCAGATAAAGGCATGACAAGAAAATAAACAGGAAAACATACACCATCAATATCAATTTTAGCTCTAGCCACAACAGTCGTGACTGGAACCATCATGCCATCTGCTACTTCTATCTCTAGGGTATTAGCAAGTTTAATAACAGGTATATTTAATCTACCACAAAACTCCACAGACACAAACGAGCGATTAGCTCCAGAATCAAATAACACTCTTGCAGGGATAGAGTTAATCAGGAACATACCGGTTATGACATCATCAGTAGTGGTGGCATCCTCCACTGTCATCTTAAAGGCCCCACTCTCAGTAGTAGGTGGATTCTTTCTCTTCTGACCAGCTGAAGATGATCCCCCAGTTGTCCCTGCCCCTGCTCCAGACCCAACTTTCTTTCCCACCGGGCACTCTCCTACTATGTGCCCTTCCTTCTGGCAGTTCCAACAGACACTGCATGGGAACCTGCAGTCTTTCAGTTCTTGGCCAAATTGGCCACACTTAACACACCTTTTAGTTTGGGGCGTACACTGCCCATTGTCATATGATTTGCATCGACTACACCACGGTGCCCTTTGTGTTGACCCACCAACATTCGACCTCCTATTTTGGTCTCCCTGCTTAAATCCAGTGCCTTGCCCACCCTGTCTCTGTTGGAAATTGTAATCATCGATCCTCGATTTTTGTTGGGCAATCTTCTCCCCACTCCACTTGTTCCTGGCTATTAAATCCCCTTCTACTATCCTTGCCAAGTTAAAAGCTTGCGACAACGTAGTAGCCCACCTTGTGACGCTACAAAGGTCAGGGTGTAGTGCTCCAACAAAGTGAGCAATCTTAGATTCTTCATCTGGTACCCAGTGCTTCACAAACCTCATCTTCTGATTAAATTGCTTAATCAGGTCATCCACTGTCATATTCCCGGTCATTTGTAGATCCATGAATTCCTTCTTGATCTTAGCAACCTCGAACGTACTACAATACTGTTCACAAAGTTTCTCTTGGAATTGACTCCAAGTAAAACTCTCCTGTTGTTGTTCAGTGAAATGACCAGTGATAGAATCCCACCAAACCATCGCATCACCCTTCAACATTCTTGATGCATATTTCACCTTCAATTCGTTTTCACAGTTATAGGCATCTAGTGCCTTTACCATTTCCCTCAGCCAGTTTAGGGTTATGTTTGGGTCAGAACTTCCACTATATTCAGATGGCTTACAGTCAAGAAATTGTTTATATGTGCAAGGCTGCTTAAACCCAGGGAACGCAAAAGGGTAAGCTCCCTGTTGTGGATATGGATAGTAGAACGGTGGTTGCATCACCTGTGTCACTGGTGGTAGAGGCATTGATACCGGTGGTATGGTTGCCTGAGTAAAGATCGCAGTTGATACTGGAGTTTGTTTAGTTTGGGTTAATCTTTGTTCCAGGTTATTTATCTTAGCTCTATGATCCATCAGTTCATTCTCCAGTTTAAATATGTATTCGCTCTGATCTTCTTCCTGTTCCTGCCCAGATGTTCCTGCTCGGTTAGTAGTATCCAAGTCTTCTATCACCGGTGCCTCTGCAGATGATTGAGTAGCAGGAGGGAGGATATGGGTCTCTCTTTCAGCCATATCTGTTACAATCACATCATCTCACAACTTATTAGCATAAACCGTTAGTACTCAGAATACTAACTACTACAAACAACTCTAACTCACTCTAATTCCCCCTGAAGGAAAGCTTGACCTGTCACGAGCCAAGATTTGGGAATGCAGACACTTTAGCCATGCCTGCATCGCCAAATCTAGGCTCTGTTACCAAACTGTAACACCATAAAATCTAAGCCATTTTTTTTAAAATTGCGCTGTGGAAGCTTTAATTAATTAGTCATTCATTACATTAACAAATATTTACTTAAACAAAATATCTGTTCTTTACAATCCGTCAAACATAAACTCTGTGTTACAAAATGACTGGCTCGTTTCTTTTTAAACTTGACATCAGAGTTAGGTCAACTTTTCCTTCCACAAGCACTAACAAACACAAACCAACTAAAAGCAACAACTGTGGGGAATTAGCACAAAGCTAAGTGAGTAGAGGCTAAACCCAAAAGCAAACATCAAGTCAATACTAATCATGTAATCACAACTCTAAGAAGACCGGTGGTTCGGCGCAGAACCTACAACCAATGCCGGCCAAAGCAAAGGTTTACCGATAGCCCTCTATTGAATTGGCACAGTGAAATCCTAGTCTGAAGCAACATATGCAACAGTAAGGCTACCATTGTTCAACCAACCAGTAAACGAGCCCAGCCCAATTCCACGTATAGCTGACTTCTCAAACGCAACTCAAAATCATACTAAGAGTGCGTATCGAACAAATAGTCATGCAACAGTCATCAATAATATATTTCACAATCAACAGTTTCAGTAACAAACCATCAAATACAATCATGCCTCACATCAGTAATATTAAACATAATCTTTACCATTCGCATCCAACATCCACTCACCTTTCAAGTTCAGAGGAAGCACTCAGAATTCTAATGTTACTGAGCCTTTGTATTTCCTGAAAACATAATAACAACCAATCAGTCTAAATCTCATAAATATTTCTCATCATATGTTTATAATTCATTTATGAAATTTAAACAAACAATAAAATACAAATTCAAACACAAAATATCAGATTTCAAAACAATCGGATTCTCGAAAATCCGCAACTAAGGTATCGGATTTCCCAAAACCATCGGATTTAGGAATCCGATAGATTCCAATCTGTATGATTTGTCTTAATCGGATTTCAAGTTTCCAAAATCAAAAGTATCGGATTTCACTAAGGCCCGGATTAGCGTATCGGATTTCATGTGTTTCGGATTCAATCACTCGGATTTCAGTGTCTCGGTTTTAATGTATCAGATTCTAATTTGTCATTTTCCGAGTTTAGGATTTCATATCCAAATATAGCAATCGGATTTTGGGGTTGTCATAATCCAAGTATCGGTTTTCTTCTTGCTTCCTTCGGATTTAAGATTCCGGATTTCAACAGTATCGGTTTTCCACAAATGATCGGATTTCCAAAAATCCGAGAACATCATATACAACAAATCTGCCAACTTCAAAACATCGTAATCCAAACCCAGATTTTCATATTCTCATAACTTTATTCCAGAAATATGATTTAAACACATTAAACACATTCTCATGTAATGAACATCATATTAACATATAAGTCATATGAACACACAAAATCATAAAAATCCTTTTCTACCTAAACCGAATATGATGTTCTTCATTCTAATTATGAAAAGACCCATATAATCTCTAATGATTACAGATTCATATGAAAAACATATCAATGATAAGTAATAACATAACTTAATTATATATATATATATACCAACCTTAATCTGGAAAAAATCACACAATCAAAATGAATTCCGATACTTTTCTTATTCTTTGGTTTTTCTTCTTTTGCAGAGAAACACATACACACACTTTACTTAGATTTGAGTTATGATAGCAGGTGTACACACATAGACACATGCATATAGGTGTCCTCTTTTTCCTACGCAAACCCCACGTGTATCCCACTATACTCATGCATACATACATACGGCCACATAAACATATATACATAGATACTACTTCTTAAATCTAATTTAAATAATTTAATAATCTAGTTCACTTAATCAATCACATAATTAAATTAATATAATTAAAACATAAACAACATATACCGTAAACCCGCTAATCTACTTGCCCTGGTTTGCGGGTGTTACAAATCTCCCCTACTTAAGAGGATTCCGTCCTCGGAATCCTTTCTGGCTCAAATAACTTGGGATACCTATCTTTCATTTCCGCCTCAGTCTCCCAGGTTAGATCAGAACCTAGATTGTGTTTCCATTTGACCAATACCATAGGTATCTGCTTCTTTTGAAGTTTGGTCACCTTTCGATCTAACAGTTTAACCGGTTCCTCTATCAGTCTTTTCTTAGAATCAACTTTCAATTCATGCACTGGAAGAATCTGGCTTTCATCATCAATCTTACACTTCCTCAGATAACAGACATTCAATGTATCATGAATTCCAGCAAGCTCTGTAGGAAGATCTAGGGTAACTGTTTGATCATTCACAACCTGACGGATACGGAAAGGACCAATGAAACGGGGAGCTAACTTCCCACGTTTGCCGAAGAGAATTACACCTTTCCATGGAGAAACTTTCAAGTATACCAACTCCCCCACCTCAAACTTTACCGGACGTCGTTTCGGATCAGCATACATTCTTTGTCTATCTCTCGCTGCTTTCAATTTATCTCTAGCTATAGCAACCTTATCCGCAGTCAACTGTACTATCTCGGGACCTGCAAACTGTTTCTCACCCGCCTCTAAGCAACAAGTCGGAATACGGCAGCGACGACCGTACAACATTTCATATGGCGGCATTCCAATACTAGAGTGATGAGAGTTATTATACGCAAATTCTATTAATGGCAGGTGTGAATCCCAAGATCCACCATACTCTAATACACAAGCTCTCAACATATCCTCAAGTGTCTGTATGGTTCGTTCAGTCTGACCGTCTGTCTGAGGATGATAGGCTGTACTTAAGTTAACTCTAGTTCCTAATTCTCTTTGTAAAATGCTCCAGAAATTAGTTACAAACCTTGAATCCATGTCAGACACAATCGACAACGGTATACCATCCCTCGCAACGATCTCATCTATGTATAGTTGTGCCAGTTTACCCAATGAAGCCGTCTCACAAGTGGCTAGAAAATGAGCACTCTTTGTCAAATGATCCACTATCACCCATATCATATCATGATTCCTCTGAGTTCGTGGTAGTTTTGCTACAAAATCCATTGTGATGTGCTCCCATTTCCACTCAGGAATATCTAACTGCTTCAAAGACCCGTAAGGCTTATGATGTTCCGCTTTCACTTGCGCACAAATATGGCACGATTTCACAAAATGTGCCACATCTGTTTTCATCATAGGCCACCAGTAAAGCACTTTCAGATCGTTATACATTTTAGTGCTTCCTAGGTGTTTAGATAATTTCGACTTATGTGCTTCTGTCAAAATTAGTTGTCTTAATTCTCCAAGCTTAAGCACCCACACACGAGCTCTAAATGTTTTTAATCCACGAGAATCGTCATTCAATTCATCCTTTCTCTTTTTTATTAACTCAGTCTTTAAATTTTCCTCTTTTAGAGCTTCCAACTGAGCAGACTTCAGTCTATCTATCAGATCAGATACTATCTCAATTCGCATAAACTGAATAGGGCTTCCATTTCCTTTTCAACTCAGGGCATCTGCCACAACATTCGCCTTTCCAGGGTGATATCTGAAAATGATAAAGAAATGATAATATTAAAATATTATTAAAAATAGATAAAATAATAAATTATTAAATGGTTTAGAACGAGGTTTCCAAAAATATCCCTGTCTGTTAAAATGGATACTCGTGTGTTAAGTTGTAAGTTGGAAAGGGGAACAAGATACCCACTTGTGGATATTCATAACCCACAAGCAGGTACCCTTTTGCCTCTCCACGTATACACACAAACACAGACATTGCTTTGTTTCTTTCTTTCATTCTTTTTTTCTTGTGTTGGCTTTTGTAGAAGAAGAAGAAGAATTCATTGAAAGATCATTTAGCAATCTGATTCTTGATAATTCAAGAGTTAAATCCAAGCTACAATCTGTTGCAAATCACCAAGTCTCTATCTCCACCTTGTTGTAAGTTAAATCTCCAAGTTCTTCACTTTCTTGAAGTTTAGGTTCAATAGGGTTTGATTGAATTTGGACCCAATAATTGTTTCTGGAGTTACCAATCTGTTCCTAGATGGTTTCTAAGTCAATAGAAATCTAAATCTGTAATTAAAATGATGTTTTTGGTTGAATTTAAGAATTAAAGTGGTAAATGGGTCAAAATGATGATTTTGGTCCCAAACTAAGTTTTGGTTGTTTTGATGTATAAAAATGGTGTCTTTTGGTTGCTTGGGACATGTTATTTCATATATGAACCATAGAACCCGATTGGTAAAGTGTTGGGAATGTTTTGGTAGTTTTTGGATGGAAAGCAGAAGGTTCTACACGAACCTGCTGCTATAAATAGAAAGGCACGGGCATGCCTCTCAAGAACAGACCGTACCTCAGGGCGTACCTAGGAGGCACGGCAGTACCTCCCAAGGGTACGGGGCGTGCCTAACCCTAGCAAGCCCGGGGGGTACCCTGAAGTCACGCGGTGTACCTGAGTATCAGGTACGGGGTGTACCCGGGGCATGCCTCGCCAGGCACGGGCGTGCCTTGGCTAGGTACGGGCATGTCCTGCCTCTGGCATAATCTGTTTTACAAGGTTTGATATCTGTAAACCTTGTTTAGGTATTCTAGTTGGTCCAGAAGCTACTGTATCGTAGAGTAACGTATTCTAGCTCGATAGGGGAGTGCCTGATAACATAACGATTAATATATCTATAACATATATTAACAATGATTACAGAATTGTATACTATGATTTATACACGCACTTGTTAAAGTGTAGGTTGCATGATGATGCTAGAATTTAACATGTTGACACAATGTAGTATGCACTTGATTAGGAGTATTCTATGATGATAATTGAATATATGCGCGCATTGATTGATGATCCGATTGGATCAGATTATTTGTTTGTGAATGGTCCAGATCTTATGGACAAAGTTGTCCTACAACAAGAACAAAGTTGTTCTACTTAAGGACAAAGTTTTCCTCTTTGGCTATAGCTTATGCTGTACAATAGAGGAATCGGTTGATTCCAAAACGTAATGGTGGACCGCTTTACAGCTCACCCACTGGAGCGGTTGATGTGTCTGGTACCCCAGTTTGGTGAATTGAGCCGGGTTAGCTCCCCTACGAGATATGCTACCTTCTGACTACGCCAGCTCATCGCGAGATGCTAGGGTAGAACTATCTGAGCATGATTGATTATATGTGATGTTCTTATATTGATTGCATGCTATTTAGTACTCACTAGCTATTATAGCTAACAAATGCTACACTCCATATGTGTAGGTGATCCTCAGTGAGCTCGGGACCCTGCGGGTAGTTTGCTTTGATAGGAGGAATACTATGTTTTGTAATAACTCTGATATTCTATATGTTTGTAATAGATAATGGTCGACCGGATAAGTAACAGTAATACAAAAACGTGTATGTGGCAATTTTGAGTGTAATATATTGACCACGTGTTTGCTGCGTGATTTTAAATGAAAATGATAAATAAGCTTTTAAAAAGAAAAAAAATTGGTCCTAGAAATCACGGTGTTACAATAATATTTCATAAAGTAATCGCATCATGCGTATATTAAATCCCCATTTAAAATCATTACAATAAGAAATATATTTTTGCTTTAATGTTCTCAATAACAAATACAACTAAAACAGTCAAACCAAGTCACTAGAAAATCTAATGCCTATAGATTTAGCATGAGAATCATGTTTAACTTGTTACTGAGGTTTAGTGAGTGGATCTGCCAAGTTCCCCTTAGTCGGTACGTCTAAAATGATATCACGAATAAAATGATATTTTCGAGCAATGTGTCTCGTATGTCTATGCGCTCTTGGTTCCTTAGCTAGAGCTACAGCACCCTCATTGTCACAAAAGATCTCAATAGGGTTAGCGATGCTAGGAACAACTCCAAGATCTTGAATGAATATCTTCATCCAGACAGCTTCCTTAGCAGCCTCGCTTGCAGCAATATACTCTGACTCCATGGTTGAATCGACCACGGTATCTTTCTTGGAACTTCTCCAACTTATTGCTCCACCATATAACAAGAATAAAAATCCCGATTGAGACCGGAAATCATCCTTGTCTGTCTGGAAGCTAGCATCAAAATATCCAGTGACTCTTAGCTTCTCCGATCCACCGAACACTAAAAACATGTCCTTAGTCCTCTGAAGATACTTAAGGATGTGTTTAACAGCAACCTAATGACTTTGACCAGGGTTAGCCTGATATCGGCTCGTCATGCTCAAGGCATACGACACATCAGGCCGAGTATATAGCATAGCATACATGATCGATCCCACCGCCGAAGCATACGGGAGTTGACTCATTTCTTCAAGTTTCTTTTGGGAACTAGGACATTGAGACTTGCTCAATGCCACACCGTGCAACATAGGCAAATTCCCTTTCTTGGAATCTTGCATCTTGAACCTCTTCAAGACTTTATCTATGTACGTACTCTGGCTCAAACCAATGAGTCTTTTAGATCTATCTCTATAGATCTTTATCCATAAAATATACGCTGCTTCTCCCATGTCTTTCATAGAGAAGCAACTTCCAAGCCAGGTTTTTACTTCCTGCAAGGGAGTCACGTCACTTCCTATGAGTAGTATGTCATCTACATACAAGACAAGGAAAACAATAGTCCTCCCACTTGCCATGACATATACACAAGGTTCATCCTTGCTTTTAGAAAAGCCAAACTCTTTGACCTTTTCATCAAAGCAAATGTTCCAACTCCGAGATGCTTGCTTAAGACCATAAATGGATCTCTTAAGCTTGCAGACTTTATTAGGATATTTGGGATGTACGTAACCATCCGGTTGTGCCATGTACACTTCCTCTGCCAACTTCCCATTAAGGAAGGCAGTCTTGACATCCATCTGTCATATTTCGTAATCGTAATATGCAACGATAGCCATTAATATCCTAATAGACTTTAACATAGCCACTGGAGAAAAAGTTTCATCATAGTCTACACCATGAGTTTGAGTGAAACCCTTTGCTACCAGTCAGGCTTTGAAAGTGTCTACCTTTCCATCCATGTTGGTCTTCTTTTTGAAAACCCACTTGCACCCTACTAGCTTGTGGCCAGGTACTGGATCAACCATGTCCCAGACTTGATTATCCTCCATGGATTGCATCTCACTATCCATTGCCTCCTTCCACTTAGTAGACTCAGGGCCCACTACGGCTTACTGGTAGTTGGTTGGTTCACTATGATCCACCAATAGTCCGGCTCATTACGAACTCTACCAGATCTACGGAGTACTAATGGCTGTGTGTTAGGTACCTCATCCTCCATTGGTTGAGTTTACACTTCTTCTGGTACCGCGACCTCAGAAGCGGTACTAGTGCCAACATCAGGTTGAACATTGTCGTCTTCTAGAATTTCTTCTAGATCGACTTGCCTCCCACTGGCTTCTACAGATATCAGTTCCCTTTCAAGGAAGACTGCCCTTCGAGGAACGAACACTTTTTTCTTAGAAGGTTTATAAAATAAATATCCCATAGAACCAAGTGGGTAACCAATGAAAATATACTTTTTAGCTCTGGGTTCAAGTTTGTCTTGAGCTTCACGTCTCACGTAAGCCTCACAACCCCAGACTTTGAGATAGGCCAGCGAAGGAACTCTTCCATGTCACATCTCGAATGGTGTACTTGCAACCTTCTATGTTGGTACAAGGTTTAAGGTCCTAGTAGCAGTTTCCAAAGCATAGCTCCAAAAACTTTCGGGTAGCTTTATGCGACTCATCATGGGCCGAACCATATCCAATAAAGTTCGGTTCCTCCTTTCAGCGACCCCATTTAATTGTGGTGTCCTGGGTGGAGTAAGTTGTGAAATAATTCCACAACCCCTAAGATGATCAAGAAACTCGATACTATGATACTCACCACCCCTATCTCATCTGGGAATCTTAATCCGCTTGCCCAATTGATTCTGCACTTTGTTTTAGTATGTCTTAAACATCTAACACCCATAATTTTATTATTAAGTTTATGCAAGAAATGTATAAAGTGTTACACGAGTTATAAATGGATATACGTGATAAGATGTGGTTTTAAACTAGAGGGGCTAAAACCGTCAAATTATAAGTTGTTTAAAGGCCGGGACCTGTTGTGTCAATAGATGAAAGTGTATATATATATACCACCACCTTTGACTATAGAAGTCAAAGGTTTACATATTTCTTCTCTGCAAGTCATGATTCACAGATCATAAGCATAGAAACACTCCTTTTCTTTGAAGTAATCAGTAGAGCAAGCATCTATTGCAAGAGCATAGCAAGTATCCAACTCAAGGTAAGATTTAAACCTTTGTTGTTAAGGTTTTATGAGTATATATACATGATTCAATGGTGGAATCATGTTAGGAATGTTTTGTATTGATTAGATCATGTATATCAGTGTTAGGAGGTGTAGGAAAACACCTCTAGTCGGTTTTATGATGAAACTAGTGGATTTTTGGTGAAATCTGACAGTTCTTGATAAGAACAGTGTTGGTCTGTAGTGTACACGACCGTGTAGTAGTAAAGGCGGTCACAGGGCCATGTAAGGTTACATGGTCATGTAGCATGAGTGGTACACGGCCCGTGTAGGGTGACTAGACTACACTGGCCATGTTGCCAGCTTAGGTCGTGTAGCATACAAGGGACACGACCCGTGTAGGGATATACGACCCGTGTAGGCCCTATTTCATATCAGAATGGCTTATATATTATTTATGTATTGTTTATATAGGAGGTGATTGACATATTACCTGTATCATTGATCTGTGGAGTATTGCATATTACAGCCAGAAGGTGAGTCTTCTAGACTTCACTTCATATCAGCAGCATGTGTAGTTTCATATCAGATTGCTAACATGCTATGTTATACATGTGTATATGTAAGCGTACTGCTATGGGTAGTAAGGCTCAGATGTGGTACAGTACTGTGACCTATGTTGAACCAGAGGCTAGCATTGATTGCCAGGCATACGTGTATTATCTTCATATGATTTTATATGTGGGTTTATATGATGTTTAGTCCGGTTTACTCACTAAGCTCTCGTAGCTTATCAGATACTATTTTTAAAATGTTTTGCAGGTTTTAACAAAGGCAAGGGAAAAGTTTCGGTTTGACTACCATTTGATAAACTCTTTAAAATTAACGCCTGGTTTGTAAACATCAAGTTTTTGGTACCAAACTTGTGACAGTATTTATGTGTGTATCTGTTGATACTTTAGGATTTCAAACAATTATTGCTTCCCCTTTTATGTCAAACTTTCAAATGCGAACACTTATATGTGTTTGATCTTAATATTTTTAAATTTTGGAATTTGGGGCGTTACAACTTGGTATTAGAGCCACGGTTTGAGGGATCTAGATGTGTACAAGACACATTCTGGACTTAAACCATGGTTCTGTGGATTTTGAAAATGGTCAAACTGGAGGCTTATAGTTTGGTGAGTATACTAGCAATTATATTGATTATGTATTATGTGGGCATTGTATGCGAGTACATGATATGCTTAAGGCATATATGTTATATATGTACACAACTGTTAAGAGTTGGTTTTATATGTGCATTCATGATGAATTAATTGTTATATGAATATACGAGAGCATGATGTATAAACTTTGGCCTAAGCCTGTGAATCGGGACTTTTTGTGATAAAGTTAAGATCAAACGTGTGTAATGTGTATAGAGTAATATAAGGGCCCATATTATTACAAACACATGATACATGTTAGAACTTAATGGAATCATGAGGAATCTTGTGAATCGGGTGAGGGGTACTTGTAAGGTAGTACACCTGAGAATATATGTAGAATGCCTTAGTATGTATAGAAATACTTTGGATCTGATGATAGGTGTACTGATATGTGGATATACAAGTAACTGTTTGTTATATAGGATAGTGTGATAAAGCCACCTTTTGCTTTAATGATTTATCTATACTACCAGAAGGATATATACAAAAGGTTCAAGAGTAGTGTATAATCATAAGAGTAATTTTAGTCAAAGACATGAAAGGATAAATATCAGTATTACAAGTGAACGTATTCTTATAAGAATATAGCATGATAAAGTGCTTCAGCCCCAGATATAAATTGTTAAATATCAGAACCAGCATCTGAAGAACTCAGTGCAGAAAACTTAGTAAAGTGATGAGGCAGAGTTTATGCCATATGTTATTGTATGAGTTGTAGAACAAATGAAAGAACAAAGAAATGATCAGATAAGAGTCAATATCAAGATTATTTGTAAAAGGAGTGGTAATAAAGCAAATTTACATATGTCATGTACATAAAGTTATTATGAGAACTAAGGAAAGTAAGTTAAAACAAAGTGGAAAGAGGTATGTATTGGTATGATCTACGATATTATTCAAAGACGGTAAATGAGTGGAGTGTTTATGAAATAAAGGCAAGTATAATGGTGCGAGACGTGATTGATATTATGACTAACCAAGAATTGTCTTGTTACAGTGTAATGGATCCTAATGCGAATTCTAGAGCAGAAAATGAAGTAAGAAATGAAGGAAACCCTAACATGGTTACTATAGGAGAGGTGGAAGACTATATTTCCCTTTATGGGGAAAGGCGTGGGGCCATACCTACCAAACACCTTAGGGGTGTCGTCTCGGATGAGTTTGAAAAATGTATTAAAACAGTTATGCCGTCCGTTATGACTGAAATGAAGATTGAGATACGAAGTGTAGTCCGAGAAGAATTTCATATATTGAAGAATGAAATGATTAACGAGGTAAAAGAAGATAAAATGGAGATAAAAGCTGAGGGATCCCATAGAAGAACAAGATGCGAGACTTGTGGTGAGAACCATACGGGCCAGTGTAAGTATAGAACTAAAGGTTGTTATACGTGTGGAGAAGTAGGACATAACTATAAGGATTGTTTATCTTTGGGAAAGTTTTGTTATGACTGTGCTCAGTATGGGCATGAGCTTAGAATGTCCTAACTAGCTGGAATTCGTCAGTGGAGATATTAAATAAATAAGTGGAAACGATGAAAGGTTTCTTTTATTATGTATGTAAATTATGTAGAACCGGTATGTATTTTTCTTAGATAATAAATTGTTGAAAGAGGCATAATCACAGAAGATTTTGTGTTATTGGTTGAAGTACGGGTGAGAAATATTTTGTACCTATGAATATGAGTGAGTTCTAAATAGTAGTTGGAATGGACAGGTTATGATATTATGTGAACAGAAGTGATACGAGTTCATATCCCAAGTGGGGAAGAACTAATTATATATGCTAAAATTAAAATAGGTAGGTTATACGGGTGTACAGCTTCAAAAGCTGGGAAGTGTGTTCAGTATGGGTACATTATTTTTCTCAACCTAGGTTATAAAGATTAACCCATTAAAGTATCAGATGAACTAGAAAGATATGAAAGTAATGTGTGAGTATCTTATTACGTAATGCAAGAAATTGCCAAGGTTACTGTCAGACAGACAGAGTATGCTTAGAATTTGTGTGGTGTTGAAAGCTTCACAGATTGCGAGAACTATGTACAGACTTGCTCCTTCAGAGATACAGGAATTATGGAAATGGTTTCAAGAATTTTTACATATGGGGGTTTATAAGACTCAGTAGCTTTTCATGATGAGTATTTATGTTATGTGTATTAAGTATTGTGAGCTCAATAAAGTGATCATGAATATATGTCCGGTGTTCAGAATATGAAAATTACTTGATCAGTGGTTGTCAAAGCTGACTCCAGGTCGGATTTTCTTCAGCCTGATATCAGAAGGGATGGTATTCCTTATATTGTGTTCAGAAACGTATAGATGTTTTGAAGTAGTTATGATACCTGTTAGCCTTCCTAACGCACTAGAAGTGATTATGTATTAATTGAATAGGGTGTATAAGTTAATATCAAGTAAGTCAGTAATTGTGTTCTTCAACGATATATGTAATTTTTTTAGAAGTTTATCAGATCATGAGAATCATGTTTGAAAAGTTTTAGTGACACAGAGCAGAAATTAGTTATATGTTAAGTTTTCAATATGAATTTAAGATGTAAGGAATGAAATTCTTTAGATAATTTATTAGTAGGAATGGGATCGAGATGAATTCTGAGAAGTAGAAAATGTGATGAATTGGGAGCCGCCAAAGAACCCGACAGTAATCAACAGTTGGATGGGATTAATTGCATAAATTATGTGAAGCAACAGTTTGCACTACCTGAATCGACTGAAGAGACAATAGCATTGTGTGATGACAGTACAGTGTTTTGGATGGATACATAGGGGCAGAGTTATTATTTACACTTCTAGACAATTCAATCGTATGAGAATGAATATACAGACTTACACCTGATAGTAGTATATGTGGTATGTTAGTTATATGATACGTAAGGATATTACCTCAATAGTGTGTGGATATGTGGATGTAAGACTATTGTTGGTGCGCCGCAATAGCATTCATAGGTGGTGTAAGACTACCGCTAGTGCGCTACGGTAGCATTTAGTATGATATGATGAGATTAGGTATTCTTTATGTATAGAGTTGTTTACACGAGAATATTAAAAGTTAGTAATAATTGTTGAATGAGAAAGACCTTTAAAGGTGACAGAAACACTGGTCAGAATCAGTGAAGATCGTGAGTAGAATATTATGTTATTCAGGGTAAGGCTAATGATATAGCCGATAGTTTGAACAGGAAATCAGAAATAATACTTGTATGAATCAATTATCTAGATGATAGTGACGACACTCTTACTCGGAAATGATAAGAACAGTTCAGTGAAAAAAGATCAAAAGTGAAAAGTATATTAAGGAATGGATGAGAATGACAGGAAATAAATCCGATTAAAGACAGTCGTGATATACTGATTAGATAAAGCCGTATGTGAGTATCAGGTTAGAGAGATGCAGATCAGACACAGCTAAATGAAGCTCACAAGTTTAGATTTTCTGTTCAGTCAGAAGTTACCAATTGTATAAAGACCTGAGGGTGGATTATTGGTGACCGGGTATGAAACAAGATATAGTCAAATAAGTGGAGAAATACTTATAAATGTGTACGAAAGATAGCCAAATGTCAGAAATTATATCTGGAAATATTAGTATAAACCTGAATGCCAAATTACCCGAAAACCCTACGAGGTTATAAAGTGTTATGAGTGATTGTAGGCAGGTTAAATAAAAGTATGTATGTGGTTTTCATTAGAGAAACTCATTAATCAGAACAGTTAGCAGATGTGTATGTGAAACAGATTGTGATATGTCATAGCATGTCAGTGTTTATTGATTCAGACAATGATATCAGATCCATTACTAGAATTCGAAACAGATTTCATATATGTGACATTCAGCAACAAATTTCCCAGGTTAGCCATTAGAAATTCTAATTTTAAGCCTAGTATGACTAAAAATAGTATTTATGACTTAAATACATCCATAATAATATTAGATTTCGTAGAAATCCCGCCTATATGGTTAGAACCTTCCCGAGCTCGAAAAATCGAATTATTAAAAGTCAAGAATTACAAATCATATACAATAATAATAATAATAAAAATAAAAATAATTAAATACATCATAATAAATATAAATAAGTTAAAATATAAAACATATATATATAAACTCATCAAAATAATTAAAACTTTGTTAATTAAAATATTTAAACAAAATCACCATTTATACAAATTTATTTAAACTAATTACACATAATTTATAAAAAATAAAAAAATAAAAGAAACCCCCCATCTCTTTTCTCTTGCCTCCTTCTCTTCCCAAGAATCACCACTTGATCTCCCCCATGCTCTATATAAGCCCCCTACTACTCTTCATCATTTCCTTCACCACCACACTCCATCTCTTCTCTTTTCTCTCTTCTTCTTTCACCAACAAAAATCTCCCAAGAACATCCAAGTCTTGATCATCTCTTGAAGATCAAACACAAAATCAAAGAAAAGAGTTGGTAAGATGATCATAAAACACTCATCTCTACTCTTCTACCTTTCTTCTTTTCTTCTTTCTTCTTTTCTTCTTTCTTCTTTCTTTTATTTATTTTCTTTGTTGTTCATCTTATTTCCTTTATATATATCTATAATCATGTAAATATAAATATCCTACCAATGTTGTAAGGAGCACATGAAATATGCATCATCCTACCGTTGTTTTATGGAACTTAATCAACTAAAAATCAAGAAAATAAGACTTTGATCATGCATGTGTTTCATCTCAACAAATGTTGTAAGGAACACATAAAATGTGTATCATCCTACCATTGTTGTAAGAACACATGGATTATCAAAGCTTATACTCATACAATATGATTAATCATGAATATAAACATGCCATATTAAAGTTATGACCCATAAGCAAAAAGAATAACATTCTGGCAGATTCTGATGCTAGAACTCTCCACTTGTTTTTGTTATATCTGGAGTTCTAGGTATCAAAATCAGTTGATTCGTTTTGCTAATCTTAGTTTAAAGTGTTACCTTTCATTTAAACCTGGATTCACTAATTTTCATGAACATTTGATCCTTCAAACATATTTAAAAAGACACATATTTTGAATCTGAAAATCTGACAGATTTAAAAAGGTACACTTTAAACGCGTGTAACTTACTCATCCTTGGGTCAAAATATGTCTAGTTTTTATTAAACGTTTCATCTTTGAGTTGTGGTTAATTCCCCTTTGAATCATGTAAAAACGAGGTCGTATGAGCCCTAAACAGACGATTTAGTAACAACATGTCATCCAGACACTGATCAGTGGACATCCTATACACTTTTAATTATTAAAAATACTAAACATGGATTATAAATTCCTATATTATTACTGGACACTCTAGAAACATGTATTAAGATTATATTAAAATATCAAGCCTTAATATGACTCCTAAATTACAATTTTTAATTTTTAAAGTTCAACTTAAAGATAGAGACAACCTTAAACTATTTAATAAATAAGTTAACAACAAATAAATAATAAAAAATAATAAATAAAATAAGTCTAATAGAGCTACATACCTCTTATATTAGGAAAGGAGCTTCGGTAGGAACAAGAAATCCTTACGAGTGAACACATTTGCATACCAAGTGAGTATCATAGCCCTTTTTTACCGTATTTCATATTATTTTGGGGTGAAAGCATGTGTATATATTTCATGAAAGTTTATTGCCTATCTTCTTATTTATTTCAAATATTATTTTGAGCACTTATGGTATTATTCTTTGATGTGCTTGGGTGATCGTTGTAAGGCCCTTTTGTTGGACATTATTTCTTAACTCCGCTAGTGAGCCGATGGTATTTGTAAGTAGCGCTATTTGGAGATTCCGACGTCTCCCATTTATGGTTGACGAACTATAGATGTACTTTACCACTACTAACGTCATTTAATATAGGCGTTAGGTTTATCATGGGCAATTGGTTGTCGGCTAGGTTGGATAATGGCTCAAGCAACAATCATCATAGTCTATTACTACCATGTGCAACGTATTGGGCAATATAATACATCTTCTATCATTATTTCATACTTGGATTTTTATCCAAAAACTTCCATCAATTATTTAAACTTTTCTCATTTAAAAGATGTTTTGTGCATACATTAAAAACCTATGAACTCACCAACTCTAGTAGTTGACCCTTTTCTTTTACCCGTGCTTTCAGGTGACCGCCGTTAGGTGCCTTATGCTTACAAACATGATGTGTGGCATCTTCATCTTCATCGTCACATTTTATAAAAACAATATCTATTTTATTTACGCATCGTACAAGACAATGTCCTTTAAATATTATTCGGTTATGTAACCTTTATTTATGTTTCATCCGAATTACTTATTTTGTTAATTTAATCTAATGGTTATTATCTATTTACCTTGTGCGATGATATCTTGTGCTGTGACACCTCGTGTTTCCGCTTTAGCGGGGTGTGACAATATAAGTTAAGGATTAAGCTTC
This sequence comes from Dittrichia graveolens, assembly GCA_038502395.1. NCBI lineage: Eukaryota > Viridiplantae > Streptophyta > Magnoliopsida > Asterales > Asteraceae > Dittrichia > Dittrichia graveolens. The sequence continues at coordinate 54,026,002 of JARJIL010000005.1, read as the reverse complement.
ATCTCAGTATAGTCAGAATGAAAGAAATATACAGATGATGGAAAGCATGTTTTATGATTTTGTTATTAAGTCAGAAGAAAACTGGGGTACATATTTGCTTGACAGAGTTTTGTTTTACAACAAATACAGGTTTAGTACCGGGATGCCAATGTATGAAATTGTATGATATTACTGCCAAACTTCAGTGTATTCAGTGACGTGGGTCAGAAAGTGTGGGGTAGCACATAAATGATACAGCGAAAGACAGAACAGATTTAGAAGGTATGTAGTAGATTGTTTGACGCCTAGAATAGACAGAAGGGTTTTACAGATTCAGAATAGACCCGTGTAGGCCCTATTTCAGATCAGAATGGCTTATGTATTATTTATGTATTGTTTATATAGGAGGTGATTGACATATTACCTGTATCATTGATCTGTGGAGTATTGCATATTACAGCCAGAAGGTGAGTCTTCTAGACTTCACTTCATATCAGCAGCATGTGTAGTTTCATATCGGATTGCTAACATGCTATGTTATACATGTGTATATGTAAGCGTACTGCTATGGGTAGTAAGGCTCAGATGTGGTACAGTACTGTGACCTATGTTGCTGCCCTGGGTCTAGAACCAGAGGCTAGCATTGATTGCCAGGCATACGTGTATTATCTTCATATGATTTTATATGAAGGTTTATATGACGTTTAGTCTGGTTTACTCACTAAGCTCTCGTAGCTTATCAGATACTACATTTAAAATGTTTTGTAGGTTTTAACAAAGGCAAGGGCAAAGCTTCGGTTTGACTACCATTTGATAAACTCTTTGAAATTAACGCCTGGTTTGTAAACATCAAGTTTTTGGTACCAAACTTGTGACAGTATTTATGTGTCTATCTGATGATACAATAGGATTTCAAACAAGTATTGCTTCCGCTTTTATGTCAAACTTTCAGATGCGAACACTTATATGTGTTTGATCTTAATATTTTTAAATTTTGGAATTTGGGGCGTTACAAAACACCTCAAAGGTTTCAGACTTATGCTTAATCAAATAAACATAACCATACCTACTGAAGTCATTAGTAAAAGTAACGAAGTACCTATAGTTGTTTCTTGTAGCAGACCTAAACGGACCACGCACATCGGTGTTAACAATGTCGACAAGTCTTTTCCCCTCTCACTAATGCCGGTGAAGGGAGCTTTAGTCATTTCTCCTAATAAACAAGAATCGCATACTTCGCTTGACCTGTGGTCAAACGATTCCAAAATCCCATCCACTTGGAGTTTGGCGATACGTTTCTTATTTATATGGTCAAGACGACTATGCCACAAAGACAACTTGTCCAATACACCTTTGGACTTAGAATCAATGTTCATGATTGATTTATTATCATATTGTTAATAATGAACACCATCTCTTAAACAAGAAATAATTTCATTTTAAAAATTAAACTTAAAACCATCGTCAAACAATGCATGAAAGGAAATAATGTTTCGTTCCACGCAGAGTGAAAAACAAACATTAAGTAAAGTAATAGCAAGGCCAAAAGGAATGGTGAGATCAACACTCCCAATCCTCTTCACAAGAACCACCTCCTTGTTTCCCATGATTAAGTCAAGCTCTTCAGCATCCAAAACCCTACTTCTTTTTAGCACCTGCACATTATTAACAATATGAGTGCCACAACCGGTATCAAGTACCCAGCCGTTAGAAGTAGCGGTGTTTTAGAGTTCAATCATAAACGTACCTGAGTTACTAGCTCCCTTTGGTTTTATCCGCTTGAGCTCCTCGAGGTACTTTTGGGCAAGAACGCCACCAATGCCCCTTTTCCTTGTAGTGGAAGCACTCGGCTTCCGTAGGGTCCTCGGCCGGTGGAACCATCATGGCTTTCCCCTTGCCCTTCAGGGCCGGACTCGGGTTAGGTCTTGCAACCTTCCCCTTACCCTTTCCCTTGGAGGGGGGAGCGCCTTTCCTTTTGGTTCCGCCTTCCTGGATAACTTGGATGGATTTGGACGAGGAGTGCTTCTTGGACATGTCTGACTCGACAGTCTTTAACATTCCGTGAAGTTCCATTAGGGATTTGTCCATGCCATGGACATGATAGTTCCACACAAATTGTGAGAAGGAACTGGGCAGAGAACGGAGGATCACATTCACCGGTAACTCCCTCCCTAAAGGGAATCCCAACCTCTCCAAGCAATCAACCAATGCTTTCATCCTAAGCACGTGAACGCTAACACTTCTATCCTCTTGCATGTAGCAGTCGAATAGGGACTTTAGGCATTCGAAGCGCTCAAGCTTAGCCTGCTGTTGGAACAGTTAAGCATATCATACACCCCCAGATGTTCCATTTGCTTTTGAAGCTTAGGAATCACCAAAGAATGCATGATACAAGCCACTTCGTTTGTTTCCTTGACACGCTTATCATGCGCGTCTTGGACTGCCCTAGTCGCACTAGCCGCAGGTGCTTCCGGCAGAGGCCCCTCGATGGCCCACATTTTTTGTTCATACCTAAGGGTTATCCTTAGTTGCATGAACCAGTCCATGAAGTTTTGGCCATCGAGTTTGGCCTTTTCGAGGAATAATTTCAGGGAAATTGAGTTTGATTATGTAGAAGCATTGTTGGATGCCATCTACAAAAATTAGAGTACCAATTTTAGTTGTCAAATCCTTGTAGAAATAATTACCCGATAGTTATAAAACCAATTATTTGAACAAGACTAAGAACCGTATTTCACTCTATCTCATGACGGGTTTACCGCGGATCTGGAAATAAGTTATTTAGGCCGGTAACCATTTTACCGATTGCAACCATTGCAACTCTTAGATCCTTGCGGGATCCTTTTGAAATCAAATGTCTAAGGCATGTTTGATCCTTTCTTACACCAATCCTTTTATTATTCTTAAATGACTCAGCTAGAGATCGACATCATTTAAGCGTTGTAAAAGAATTTGTAAGTCGTTCCTCAAGACACACGTTGGTACTCTAGCCCAATCATTGGTTCGTGCTAAAGCTCGACTACCAATATTGCGAGTTGCCACACTCACCTTCCACACAACTCCACGAGGCATGACTCGTGCTAATGCTCGACAATCATCCAAGTTTCGTTAGATTTGGGTGGTGTTGTTTTACGGATGGTGCGTGACTTACTTTTGAAAAACGGGCTTTTGATTTTCGGGTTAAAAGAATATTTTAACACTTTTGCGAATTAACAATTTTATGTGATAAAAACACCTTTTTGATCACCATTTAATATAATCACCTTTTATATTAATATTGTTAATTCTTATGCGCGTAGAAATATAAACTCATTTATAAATCTGTTTGTTTTATATATTTTTCAAATAATTCTCTAGCATGCAAATACTAAAGAATCATGTTAGAATAGATATAAAACAACCACGCATATAAAATAATCAAAAACCCGGTAACATGCCCAAATCCTAAATCTTTTCCCCGTGAGCCAAAACGGGGAAAAACATAGTCATTTAGGGACAACAATAAATTCTCCGTCATGATCTCCACACCGGCGAATCTCCCGGAATTGGTTCATCAAGACACCAACATCATGCCTCCCGATTGGCTTGATGCAATATATATATTTAATATAATCTAAGTACGAGTACACAATAATAAGAAAACGACATGCAAGTCACGATCCTTATTAACTATTACGAGTACAAAGACATTAAATAAACGACATGCAAGTCACACCAAAATATAAATATCACAACCATACGGCACGCAGGCCAAACCAAAACCAATCATAAACAACACAAAGGCTAAGAGCATATAAGTTACCGGGCAACCGCAACAAACACAACCAAACGAAAACAATTGTGTGCCACAAAACCATGTCAAACAATATATATATTTTGATCAAGATTGCAAAACAACATTTAAGGCACAACAAGCAATCCTTGTACATATGCATTAGTAATTTTAATACACCTTTAAAATTACATATTCATATATACACCTAAAAATATATTTGTTTTTATGAACTTCATGCCAAGCCATACAAAACATATAGAATTAGGAATCGGAATATAGTGGGGATAACCAGAATCAAGACTAGTCAAAACCAATATAACCAGATTTTAGTATAAGTTTAAACCCACTGTTTCAAAAACAAATTCTAACCAAAAAACCAAAAGGCATGGGTGTACCCTAGAGGGTACGGGCGTGCCTGCCCTTTTGTTAGTGTACAGTTTAAACAGTTTTTATTCGTTTAAAGAGTTCTGCCGACACGGCCTGTACTGTAACATCCTCGATTTGGGCGTAGTTGTTAATCGTATGTAATTATGCGTAAGATAGTAAGTTATGCAAATAGATATTTATAGTTGTATGTGATTGACGCGTGTGTGTAACTTAATTATATTAGTGAAAAGTAATAAAATGTACATATATACGTTTTTTAGTAGTTATATAATAAATTATAAAAGTAGTAGTAATATAGATAAGATAAATACTTCACATGGTCGATTCGAAGGTTGCTTGCGGCGCAAGGAAATGCCCTTATGGCCGTAATCATTGCTTCGCATTAGTGGTTCGAAAGGTTGTTCGAACTAATTTCAATTATGTTTACTGAAGCAAAGACCAATCTTTCCGGCCGTAAGGGAGGCTTCGAATTGATGGTTGGAAGTGACTTCGAACGAATGGTTCGAAGGGACTTCTAATGGTGCTTACGGGCACAAGCATCCATTCTGGCGACCGCAAGGGGTGGTTTTTCAGTAACAGTTCATAGATTTGTTTAACTTTTGTGTTGTTACGTGTAAAAGGTCGATGTGGCCTTGTAAGTGTACGTAGTTAATATAATAGGCGAGTATTTTCTATACGTACTTGTTGAATTAAATGAATATATGTATGTTTGAATTAATGTTATGTGATTGCGTGTATATATGTTTGTACGTATATATGTAAGTTAAGTATGTATATATGTAAGTAATTAGAAAGTAATTAAAGGAAAGGAAAACCTATCCAGAGGCAACCGCCTCTGGATGGATAAATATATAAGCTCATGTGTGTGTGTGTTGGTTTGACTTACAAAGAAAAGTCAAAGCAAGTAAAACATACACATTTCTCTCTCGGCTCTCGGATTTCAAAAGAAGGAAGAAGAGGATTCACGGTTATTGATCTCGAAGGTTAGCAATATGATTCAAATATGTTTAGAAGATTAGAATTATGTATTGTTGTGTTATAAACACAAATCCAAAGAAGAGCATCTATGAAGAACATGAAAACTCACCTTTTAAATGGGTTTTACATAAATGGTGTTCTTGTTGGGATTTGATGTGTTTAAGTTGTTTATACGCATGGAGAATGAAGTTCTAAGATGTTTCGGGCGTGAAACCAACAGATTTGAAGTTATTAGAATGATAAATGAGTGTGTCGGAATTTCAGCGTATGCACTTGTTGGATTCCGAGACTATGAAGGTGTCGGAATCCGCATGTGATGAAATCCGAAGGATTTGTCGGAATCCGATAGAAGTGTCGGATTCCGCATGTCTGCCGGATATCATGTCCCGGATTTCTTTTAAGTGTTGGAATCCACAATTTGTCAGATTTCTTAAGTTCCGGATTTCAAGTGTCGGATTTGTGTGTCCCGGATTCCAAGTGTTGAAATCCGATAGTATCGGATTTCACTCCAAAGTATCGGATTTCCATATGTCGGATTTCCTTCTATGTGTCGGAATCCGCAAGTGTTAGATTCCCTATGCATGGTTGGACTTCTGAAGTATTGGAATCTGATTGATGAGTATCGGATTTCATGAATCATATGTGTCGGATTTTATAAATCCGACAGAATCATCGGATTTCCCAAATCCGAAAATTCTGGCAGATTTGTGTTAAGTCCAAGATTAAGTATTTGTTTCATAGTTTTGTTATGCATATGTGAATGATTAATGTAAGTGTGATATGCTAGGTGAATTTGTTGTATTTGTGGAGCCAAAACCGAATACCAGTACGTTGTAGACTAATCAGGTGAGTGCCTGCTTTCATGAGACTCAGTAGAGTAAGGCTTGCATGCTAAATGACTATGTGGATGTTTTGTGTATGTCTACCATGCTTTTGCAGGTATGCTGAAGGAGGTAAGTTTATGTATTGCATGATGTTACAAAGAATATTAGGTGCATGCCAGTGGTTCCAGATAGGAACCACTTAGTTAATATATGATGTTATGCATGAATGACTACCTGAACGATGTTATATGTAAGATGATGGATCCCTGTGTGATCATATGTATGTATTTGTATGTGCACTGTCTGCAGACTATCTTACGCATGGTTAAGGTCAGTCGGTTGTAACTGGATCCCATGAGTACCTCGGGATTTCACGGTGATTTGTGAGGCATCCCAGATCTTAGGTTCTGTAGAACCGCCATGCCTTAATGTGAGTGGTGATCAGCCGGTTGTAGCTAGATTACATGTGGAGCCTCTGGCTCTGTGAACGATGTTTGGTGGACTGCTTTATGATCTCCCACTAGCGTGGTTGGTCGTGTCTGATCCCCGGTCTGAGTTATTGAGCGATTTTGATTACCCTGCAAGACACGACTCTTACTGATCTTATCAGCACACCGCTATGTGTTAAGTTAGCAATGATTTTTTATGTATGATATGATGCATGACTTAATGTATTGATACTTATGATTGTATGTACTCACTAGCTAAGTGTTAGCTAATGGTGCTATGATTTCCCTTTTCAGGTAAAGACTAGAAATCATGTGAAGCGGGTGACTTTGGATATACATTGCCACTTGTGGGTGGAACACTTGATTATTGTTATGATGTAATGTAACTTGATTCTATGGTCGGTTCCTGTACTTGGTAACACCAAAGTTATTTTGAAGAAATGTTAATGTAAATAACAGTTTGTTGTTTTAAAAAGAAATAATTTCCATTTCTAAATCTGATTATCATGAAAAGTAGTTGTTTTCAGAAGCGGTGTTACAATTAGCTATCAGAGCCTAAGTTTGAGTAAATTGGATACTTGTAAGAGTAATCGATCTCAAACTCGGGCCCGACCATAAAGAAGTGTTCATATAAGGGGGTTCCTCGAACTCCTTTAGAGATTAAAAGCTTCCTTGGCTTGGCCGGCTACTATCGGCGGTTTATCCGCGATTTCTCAAAGCTTGCGCGTCCGTTGACCGAACTAACTCGCAAGGATGTGGTATTTGTCTGGTTGGAAGCTCAAGAGGTAGCGTTTCAGACTCTGAAGCGACTGTTATGTGAAGCTCCGGTCCTTACTCTACCTAAGGGTTCGGAAGACTTTATAGTGTACTACGATGCCTCTTTCGTGGGTTTGGGTTGTGTCCTAATGCAGCGTGATAGAGTGATTGCCTACGCTTCTAGGCAGTTGAAATCACATGAACGGAACTACCCAACATATGATCTGGAGCTTGTTGTTGTGTTTGCACTGAAGTTATGGAGGCATTACCTTTATGGCACGAAGTGTGTGATTTGCACAGATCACAAAAGTCTACAGTGTGTCTTTTCTCAGAAAGAACTCAACATGCGGCAACACTGTTGGTTGGAGTTAATAAAAGACTAAAATTGTGAGATCCGTTACCATCCTGGCAAGGCCAATGTTGTAGCAGACGCTTTAAGCCGTAAAGGACCGACAACAGAAGTTAAGTTTATGAGAATCGTGATTGTGCCAGATCTAATCTCTAAGTTGAAAGAAGCTCAGCAGACCGCATTGCAAGAAGAAAATCTTAAAGCTGAGACGATGAAGAAATTAAAGGATCAGCTTACTGAAGATAATTGTGGGTTGAAGACTTTTCAATCCAGGATTTGGGTACCTTCTGTTTGAGGTAACCGTGAGCTGATTCTACAAGAAGCCCATAAGTCCAAGTTGTCCGTCCATCCAGGAATCACAAAGATGTACCATGACCTGAAAATGCTATAATGGTGGCCGACTCTCAAGAAAGACATTGCTTCATTTGTGGAGAGATGTTAGATATGCGTGCAAGTGAAGACAGAACACTAGAGACGGTACGGTAATCTGCAACAATGGGATATTCCGGAGTGGAAATGGGATAATATCACAATGGATTTCATGACAAAGCTACCAAAGACGTCCAGAGGGCACAATATGATCTGGGTTATTGTTGATTGGCGGACAAAGAGTGCTCATTTCTTGGCTACAAACAAGTCTGCTTCGCAGACCCGTTTAGCCCAGCTGTATATCGATGAGATTGTGTCACGTAACGGTCTTCCTTGTTCAATTGTATCTGATCCTGACTCTCGGTTTGTCTCAAATTTCTAGCAGAGTCTGCAACGCGAACTTGGCACTTGTGTTCATCTGAGCACTGCCTACCATCCGCAGACTGATGGCCAATCTGAACGTACGATCTAGACGTTGGAAGATATGCTTCGTGCCTGTGTACTCGAATTTGGTGGATCTTGGGATCCTCATCTCCCATTGATTGAATTTACTTACAACAATTCACATCATTCCAGCATTGGAATGCCACCATACGAGATGCTCTATGGAAGACGATGTCGCACTCTGACCTGTTGGTTGGAGCCTGGTGAGAAGCAATTTGTTGGACCTAAAATTGTCTAGATTACCTCTGACAAAGTGAATGTGGCTCTTGAAAAGCTGAAGGTAGCTCAGGACCGTCATAAGATGTATGCGGATCCTAAGCGACGTCCCGCTACATTTGAAGTTGGTGATCGCGTGTTCTTAAAAGTTTCTCCTTGGAACGGCGTCATTCGTATTGGGCGCAAAGGGAAGCTAAGTCCACGTTTCATTGGCCCGTTCAGAATCGTATGCAAGGTGAATGATCAGACGGTGACTCTAGAGTTGCCGCCTGAGCTAGCTGGAATCCACGACACCTTTAACGTGTGCTACTTACGCAAGTGCCACGTTGAAGAAGAGCAGATTATTCCACTGCATGAATAGAAAGTTGACTCTTCCAAGCGACTAGTTGAAGAACCTGTTGAGATTCTTGACATGAAGGTCAAGAAACTGCGCAAGAAGATGATCAAGCTAGTCCTTGTGAAGTGGAAGCACAATCTTGGTCCAAACCTAACTTGGGAAGTTGAGGACGAGATGAAGACAAGGTACCCTCACTTGTTTATCACAGAGCGGATTCCGAAGACGGAATCCTCTTAAGGGGGGTAGATTTGTAACATCCTCAACTTGGGCCTAGTTGTAAATAGTACGTAGTACGTAGTTAATATAATAGGCGAGTATTTGCTATACGTACTTGTTGAATTAAATGAATATATGTATGTTTGAATTAATGTTATGTGATTGTGTTTTTATATGTATGTACGTATATATGTAAGTTAAGTATGTATATATGTAAGTAATTAAAAAGTAATTAAAGAAAAGGAAAACCAATCTAGAGGCAACCGCCTCTGGATGGATAAATATATAAGCTCATGTGTGTGTGTTGGTTTGACTTACAAAGAAAAGTCAAAGCAAGTAAAACACACACACTTCTCTCATTTCTCTCTCGGCTCTCGGATTTCAAAAGAAGGAAGAAGAGGATTCACGGTTGTTGATCTCGAAGGTTAGCAATATGCTTCAAATATGTATAGAAGATTAGAATTACGTATTGTTGTGTTAGAAACACAAATCCAAAAAAGAGCATCTATGAAGAATATGAAAACACACCTTTTAAATGGGTTTTACATAAATGGTGTTCTTGTTGGGATTTTATGTGTTTAAGTTGTTTATACGCATGGAGAATGAAGTTCTAAAATGTTTTGGGCGTGAAACGAACAGATTCGAAGTTATTAGAATGATGAATGAGTGTGTCGGAATTTCAGTGTATGTAGTTGTCGGATTCCGAGACTATGAAGATGTCGGAATCCGCATGTGATGAAATCCAAAGGATTTGTCAGAATCCAATAGAAGTGTCGGATTCCGCATGTTTGTCGGATTTCATGTCTCGGATTACTTTTAAGTGTTGGAATCCGCAAGTTGTCGGATTTCCTAATTTCCGGATTTCAAGTGTCGGATTTGTGTTTCCCGGATTCCAAGTATTGAAATCCAATAGTATCAGATTTCCATATGTCGGATTTCGTTCTATGTGTCGGAATCCGCAAGTGTCAGATTCCGTGTGCATGGTTGGAATTCTGAAGTATTGGAATCCGATTGATGAGTATCGGATTTCATGAATCATATGTGTCCGATTTTATAAATCCGATAGAACCATCAGATTTCCCAAATCCGACAATTCTGGCGGATTTGTGTTAAGTCCAAGATTAAGTATTTTTTGTAGTTTTGTTATGCATATGTGAATGATTAATGTAAGTGTGATATGCTAGGTGAACTTGTTTTATTTGTGGAGTCAAAACCGAATAACAGTACGTTGTAGACTAATCAGGTGAGTGCCTAATTTCATGAGACTCAGTAGAGTAAGGCTTGCATGCTAAATGACTATGTGGATCTTTTATGTATGTCTAACTTGCTTTTGCATGTATGGTCAAGGAGGTAAGTTTATGTATTGCATGATGTTACAAAGTATATTAGGTGCATGCCAGTGGGTCCAGACTGTAACCACTTAGTTAATATATGATGCTATGCATGAATTACTACCTGAAAGATGTTATATGTAAGATGATGGGTCCCTGTGGGATCATATGTATGTATGTGTATGTGCACTATCTGCAGACTATCTGACGCATGGTTAAGGTCAGTCGGTTGTAACTGGATCCCATGAGTACTTCGGGATTTCACGGTGATTTGGGAGGCATCCCAGATCTTAGGTCCTGCAGAACCGTCGTGCCTTAACGTGAGTGGTGATCAGCCGGTTGTAGCTGGATTACCGGTGGAGCCTCTGGATCTGTGAACGATGTTTGGTGGACTGCTTTATGCTCCCCCACCAGTGCGGTTTGTCGTGTCTGATCCCCGGTCTGAGTTGTTGAGTGGGATTGATTACCCTGCAAGACACGACTCTTACTGATCTTATCAACACACCGCTATGTGCTAAGTTAGCAATGATTGTTTATGTATGATATGATGCATGACTTACCTTATTGATACTTATGATTGTATGTACTCACTAGCTAAGTGTTAGCCAATGGTGCTATGATTTCCCTTTTCCGGTAAAGACTAGAAGTCCTGTGAGGCGTGTGACTTTTGATGTACATTGGCACTTGTGGGTGGAACACTTGATTATTGTTATGATTTAATGTAACTTGATTCTATGGTCGGTTCCTGTACTTGGTAACACCAAAGTTATTTTGAAAAAATGTTAATGTAAATAATAGTTTGTTGTTTTAAAAAGAAAAAATTTCCGTTGCTAAATCTGATTATCATGAAAAGTAGTTGTTTTCTGAAGCGGTGTTACAATTAGGTATCAGAGCCTAAGTTTGAGTAAATTGGGTACTTGTAAGAGTATTCGATCTCAAACACGGGCCCGGCCATAAAGAAGTGTTCCTATGGGGTGTTTCATCGAACTCCTTTAGAGATTAAAAGCTTCCTTGACTTGGCCGTCTACTATCTCCGGTTTATCCGCGATTTCTCGAAGCTTGCGGGTCCGTTGACCAAACTAACTCGCCAGGATGTTGCGTTTGTCTGGTCGGAAGCTCAAGAGATAGCTTTTCAGACTCTGAAGCGACTGTTATGTGAAGCTACGGTCCTTACTCTGCCTGAGGGTTCGTAAGACTCTACAGTGTACTGTGATGCCTCTTACGCGGGTTTGGGTTGCGTCCTAATGCAGCATGAGAGAGTGATTGCCTATGCTTCTAGGCAGTTGAAATCACATGAACGGAACTACCCAACCCATGATCTGGAGCTTGCTGCTGTTGTGTTTGCACTGAAGTTGTGGAGGCATTACCTTTATGGCATGAAGTGTGTGATGCGCACAGATCACAAAAGTCTACAGTATGTCTTTTCTCAGAAAGAACTCAACATGTGGAAACGCTGTTGGTTGGAGTTAATAAAATACTACGGTTGTGAGATCTGTTACCATCCTGGCAATGCCAATGTTGTAGCGGACACTTTAAGCTGTAAAGGACCGACATTAGAAGCTAAGTTTATGAGAATCGTGATTGTGCCAGATCTACTCTCTAAGTTGAAAGAAGCTTAGCAGACCGCGTTGCAAGAAGAAAATCTTAAAGCTGAGACAATGAAGAAATTAAAGGATCATCTTACAGAAGATAAACGTGGGTTGAAGACTTTTCAATCCAGGATTTGGGTACCTTATGTTGGAGGTTATCGTGAGTTGATTCTACCAGAAGCCCATAAGTCAAAGTTGTCCGTCCATCCAGGAATCAAAAATATGTACCATGACCTGAAAATGCTATACTGATGGCTGACTCTCAAGAAAGACATCTCTTCATTTGTGGAGAGATGTCAGATATGCGCGCAAGTGAAGACGGAGCACCAGAGACCGTACGGTAATCTGCAGCAATTGGATATTCCGCAGTGGAAATGGGATAATATCACAATGGATTTCGTGACGAAACTACCAAAGACGTCCAGAGGGCACGATATGATCTGGGTTATTGTTGATCGACTGACAAAGAGTGCTCATTTCTTGGCTACAAACAAGTCTGCTTCGCTGACCTGTTTAGCCCAGCTGTATATCGATGAGATTGTGTCACATCACGGTCTTCCTTGTTCAATTGTATCTGATCGTGACTCTCGGTTTGTCTCAAATTTCTACCAGAGTCTGCAACACGAACTTGGCACTCGTATTCATCTGAGAACTGCCTACCATCCGCAGACTGATGGCCAATCTGAACGTACGATCTAGACGTTGGAAGATATGCTTCGTGCCTGTGTACTCGAATTTGGTGGATCTTGGGATCCTCATCTCCCATTGATTGAATTTACTTACAACAATTCACATCATTCCAGCATTGGAATGCCACCATACGAGATGCTCTATGGAAGACGATGTCGCACTCTGAACTGTTGGTTGGAGCCTGGTGAGAAGAAATTCAATGGACCTGAAATTGTCTAGATTACCTCTGACAAAGTGAATGTGGCTCTTGAAAAGCTGAAGGCAGCTCGGTACCGACAGAAGATGTATGCGGATCCTAAGCGACATCCCTCTATATTTGAAGTTTGTGATCGCGTGTTGTTAAAACTTTCTACTTGGAAGGGTGTCATTCGTTTTGGGCGCAAAGGGAAGCTAAGTGCACGTTTCATTGGCCCGTTCAGAATCGTACACAAGGTGAATGATCAGACGGTGACTCTAGAGCTGCTGCCTGAGCTAGCTGGAATCCATGACACCTTTAACGTGTGCTACTTACGCAAGTGCCACATTGAAGAAGAGCAGATTATTCCACTACAGGAATTGAAAGTTGACTCTTCCAAGCGACTAGTTGAAGAACCTATTGAGATTCTTGACATGAAGGTCAAGAAACTGCGCAAGAAGATGATCAAGCTAGTCCTTGTGAAGTGGAAGCACAACCTAGGTCCAAACCTAACTTGGGAAGTTAAGGACGAGATGAAGACAAGGTACCCTCACCTGTTTATCACTGAGCGGATTCCGAGGACGGAATCCTCTTAAGGGGAGTATTTTTGTAACATCCTCAACTTGGGTCTAGTTGTAAATAGTACGTAGTACGTAGTTAACATAATAGGCGAGTATTTACTACGTACTTGTTGAATTAAATGAATATATGTATGTTTGAATTAATGTTATGTGATTGTTTGTTTATATGTATGTATATATGTAAGTTAAGTATGTATATATGTAATTATTTCGAAAGTAATTAAAGAAACGGAAAACCAATGTAGAGGCAACCGCCTCTGGATGGATAAATATATAAGCTCATGTGTGTGTGTTGGTTTGACTTATAAAGAAAAGTTAAAGCAAGTAAAACACACACACTTCTCTCATTTCTCTCTCGGCTCTCGGCTCTCGGATTTCAAAAGAAGGAAAAAGAGGATTCAAGGTTTTTGATCTCGAAGGTTAGCAATATGATTCAAATATGTTTAGAAGATTAAAATTATGTATTGTTGTGTTAGAAACACAAATCCAAACAAGAGCATCTATGAAGAACATGAAAACTCACCTTTTAAATGGGTTTTACATAAATCGTGTTCTTGTTGGGATTTGATGTGTTTAAGTTGTTTCTATGCATGGAGAATGAAGTTCTAAGATGTTCTAGGCGTGAAACCAACAGATTCGAAGTTGTTAGAATGATGAATGAGTGTGTCGGAATTTCAGTGTATGCAGTTGTCGGATTCCGAGACTATGAAGGTGTCAGAATCCGCATGTGATCAAATCCAAAGGAGTTGCCGGAATCCAATAGAAGTGTCGGATTCCGCATGTCTGTCGGATTTCATCTCCCGAATTTCTTTTAAGTTATGGAATCTACAAGTTGTCGGATTTCCTAAGTTCCGGATTTCAAGTGTCGGATTTGTGTGTCCCGGATTCCAAGTGTTGAAATCCGATAGTATCGGATTTCATTCCAAAGTATTGGATTTGCATATGTCGGATTTCCTTCTATGTGTCGGAATCCGCAAGTGTTGGATTCCGTGTGCATGGTTGGAATTCTAAAGTATTGGAATCCGATTGATGAGTATCAGATTTCATGAATCATATGTGTCGGATTTTATAAGTCCGACAGAACCATCGGATTTCCTAAATCCGACAATTTTGGCGGATTTGTGTTAAGTCCAAGATTAAGTATTTGTTTTGTAGTTTTGTTATGCATATGTGAATGATTAATGTAAGTGTGATATGCAAGGTGAACTTGTTGTATTTGTGGAGACAAAACCGAATACTAGTACGTTGTAGACTAATCAGGTTAGTGCCTGTTTCATGAGACTTAGTAGAGTAAGGCTTGCATGCTAAATGACTATGTGGATGTTTTGTGTATGTCTAACTTGCTTTTGCAGATATGCTCGTGAGGTAAGTTTATGTATTACATGATGTTACAAAGTATATTAGGAGCATGCTAGTGGGTCCAGACTAGAACCACTTAGTTAATATATGATGCTATGCATGAATGACTACATGAAATATGTTATATGTAAGATGATGGATCCCTGTGGGATCATATGTATGTTTGTGTATGTGCACTGTCTGCAGACTATCTGACGCATGGGTAAGGTCAGTCGGTTGTAAATGGATCCCATGAGTAATTCGGGATTTCACGGTGATTTGGGAGGCATCCCAGATCTTAGGTCCTGCAAAACTGTCGTGCCTTAACGTGAGTGGTGATCGACCGGTTGTAGCTGGATTACCTGTGGAGCCTCTGGCTCTGTGAATGATGTTTGGTGGACTGCTTTATGCTCCCTCACCAGCGCGGTTGGTCGTGTCTGATCCCCCGGTCTGAGTTGTTGAGCGGGATTGATTACCCTGCAAGACACGACTCTTACTGATCTTATCAGCACACCGCTATGTGCTAAGTTAGCAATGATTGTTTATGTATGATATGATGCATGACTTACTGTATTGATACTTATGATTGTATGTACTCACTAGCTAAGTGTTAGCTAATGGTGCTATGATTTCCCTATACAGGTAAAGACTAGAAGTCCTATGAGGCGGGTGACTTTTGATGTACATTGCCCCTTGTGCGTGGAACACTTGATTATTTTATGATGTAATGTAACTTGTATCTATGGTCGGTTCCTGTACTTGGTAACACCAAAGTTATTTTGAAGAAATGTTAATGTAAATAACAGTTTGTTGTTTTAAGAAGAAAATTTCCGCTGGTAAATCTGATTATCATTAAAAGTAGCTGTTTTCAGAAGTGGTGTTACACAGGTGTCTTTAGGGGTTTCTACCCTTGTTCCAGTAGTAATAACTTGTGTGTGTAAACACTTAACCTGAATAATAATGATTCTAGGTAAACTTGCCGAATTAGCTGAACTGGAGTTAAAGTAATCTGGTTATATAAGCTACTTAGGTAAGTACCGACTTTCATAAGTCTCAATAGAGGAAGACTTGCTTGGTAAATGAATTGTATGTAATATAAAGATGTTTAATGTTGCATGTATGCTTAAAAGTAAATATGTAAGTATTGCCATGCTACTTTATTCTAATGTGCATGTTAAGTACATGTTAAATGTAAATTGAGTGGATGCCAGCGGAATCCAGAATTGGAGCCGCTTAGTTAAAATGAATGATACGTATGATACTAATCCTGAATGGATCAACTATGTGAAAGATTGATGATGTGTATGCTAAGGATCCAGATTGGATCCACCTTGATGAAATGAATGAATATCCATGATTAATAAATGAATATGCATGCTAAGTGAATGATCCAGATTGGATCAGCTATGTGTATGTGAAAAGTTCGTGGACATCTTCAAGCATGGTTAAGGTCAACTCTGTAGTTGGGTTCCAGATCGTAGGTTCTGCAAAACCACCGTGCCTTAATATCATGAGGGGTAATCAGCCGGTTGTAGCTGGATTACCTAGGGAGCCTATGGTTCCGTAAACGATGCTTGGTGGACTGCTCTATGCTCCCCCAATAGCATGGATGGTTGTGTCTAATTCCCCGGTGTGTTGTTGTTGAGCGGGACTAGCTATCTTGCAAGAAATGACTTATACCGATCTTGTCCGCACACTGCAATGTGATAGGATAGTATTGTATGCTTATTCATGTGATACATGACTTGCTTTATTAATACTTATGCTAAGTTTGTACTCACTAGCTATGTGTATAGCTAATGATGCCACGTTGACCCTTTTTGTAGATAGAGAATAGGAGGCTTGGTGAGGCGGGTTGCTTATGCATGTTATTGCACCTCTGTGATGGAACACTTATGTACTTTTTGTAATGTTATGATATTATGGTCGTTCGTTATGTTAGAGTAACACCAAACAACTGATATGGAATTTTGAATGTAAATATCTGATGTAAAACTTTTGGTTTAAAACTTCCGCTGCGAAACTTAATGTTATTTTATCGTGAATGAGTTCACATTAAAAAAAATGCAAATTTTTTCAAAATTTTTCGTTTTGCAAAACCGGTGTTACACGTACCCCCATTGGCACGCCCGTGCCCCGGCCGCCGGCACGGCCCGTACCCCTAGAGGTACGGCCGTGCCTGGTAGCCGGAAAACCAATTTTGATAGAAAAACAGAAAAATCCGGTTAAACTCCAAAAGTGCAAAGCCATGTTAGAGATGGCTCTGATACCACTTATGGGTTTTCGTCGTCCAAAAACACAGCAAAAGCAAAACAAAACACCAAACATGACAAAGCAACACCCACCAAATGGACCAAAACTCTAAACATGACAAAGCAACTAAATAAATAGACAAAGAAATAGTGTCATACCCTTCAAGCTAGCTTCTTTGTGCAATTGAGTTTGGTGTTTGGAAGGTATGTGCACTAACTTGTGCACCACTAGTGAAGTCCACACCAAGCAATCACCAACTCCCACTTGCTAGAGTGTTAGATTAGATAATCTAAACACCACCAAAGGTCAAACATAATGAACCACAAAGCTTGTGTTCTTGAAGTGCTTTTAGAGAGAGTTTGTGCAATATATATTAGTATGTATAATAATAACTTAGAACCTCACAATGTAGACATGTAACACCTTTTATAGACTCCACATTTGAGTTCAAATTCGTGCAAACATTAAACCCACATCAGTTACAAAATTAAATATCATTTTCTCCTTCATAAACAGCTTTGAAGGCTGTTTAAGGAGACTGTTACTACACAGGGCACGGCCGTGTCTCACATGGCACGGGTGTGCCAGCCCAAAAGACCACGCCCAAGTCACGCCCAACTTTGGCTCGTGCTTGTCAACTAGGCACTGGGCATGGGCGTTGCTCCGTAAGCAACGGGCTTGCCTAGGCCCACCAGAACTAGTTTCTGGTTTTCTCTCTCATTTGACCATTTGTGATGCTGGAATCAATACCTGGCGTGTGACCCAATAGGCCCTTGCTTCATCAGCCATGAAGCCAACTCGTGCGTGTCAGTGGGCATAATCCAACAGTTTCTTCTTGTAAGAGTCATGTTTGACATAAATTCTAGTATGATGAACATAAGAGATTCTTGAGTAAGTAATATTTCAACGGACGACCCTAGTATTAGGCAAAAGAGAATAGAAACAAGTGAGACTAGTGAGAGAATACCAATAAAAGTATAACTTATCAAAGTAAGACGAATATTGAATCAGATAATGAGTTGAGAATACCAATAAAAGTATAACTTATCAAAGTAAGACGAATACTGAATCAGATAATGAGTTGATGATAGAAAGACATGCTAATAAAAGTTGATAGTATAATTGATGAAAATGGTATGATATACCTTACTAAGAAAAAAAATGATACGGGGCTTGACTAAGCCCAGATCTGAGTATGAATAAAATAATACGAGATACTATAAACTATATGGTGTTATAAAATATATTACTGTGAAAATATTATATAAAGAGAACAAGAAATCATTGGTATGAGGAAAATGTATAGACGACTGAATAAAATGTGAACTGGTAATAAATATTATACTACTTGATTGTAGTAATTGATTGATTATAGAAAAGGTGATGATGAAGAAATAAAATTAAATATGTAATGACTGCGATAGTCTAAATTAAATTAATACCAGTAAAAAGGAATTTAACGAGAAAACATAAAGTATGTTTAATTGAGAAAGAGGTCATACTAGAAAATGCAAATGAGAATAAAATGATCATTATTTAATAAACTCTTTTAAAAGAGTAAGTGGCCTAAACTTATAAATATAAACGAGATGGAGGATGGTTATGGAATAAAGACTAAGTGGGTTACAAGATGAGTAATATAACATCGAGAATATTATGTATATTGAGAAAGGAGTATGAAATTGAAAAGAACATAAAAACGTGAGAGTGTTGGCATGTATAAATCTGTATATCAGTCTCAATGGATTGGCCAAATGCAAGTAATGATGTGTGAGATTATAGAGAAGAAAATAAATAGTAAAATTCATAAGGGTATAATGAATACTAAAACTTTATGTGTAACACCGCTTCTGAAAACAGTGAATTTACTAAAAATTCAAACTTTTAACCTGCGTGGGTCCCTTTCAAAATCATAATCATCAGATTTTAGCAGCGGTATTAAATTTCAAAACTTACAACAGTTAATTACATCATATCAGTCTAAAAACATCTGTTTGGTGTTACCTAACACACTCCGACCATAATCAACAAATATTTACATCATACAAAAAGTGTTCCATCCCATAAGGTACATATATACATCTGTAAGCAACCCGCCTCACCAGGCCTTCTAGTCTTTACCTGAAAAGGGGCAACGTAGCACCATTAGCTAAACAACATAGCTAGTGAGTACTAACTTATCATAAGCATCAATAAAGTGAGGCATACAATAAATAGGCAATCAATCATTTCTATCTTATCGCATTGTGGTGTGCTGACAAGATCAGTAAGAGTTATGTATTACAGGGTAATCAGTCCCGCTCAACAACTTGGGGGGAATACGACACAATCAACCGCGCTGGTGGGGGAGCATAAAACAGATCTAGGTTTGTGGTATCCTAGGGATTCTGGGTTTGAGCTAATTTCCTATTCTGATGCAGATTATGCCGGATGCATGCTAGACCGAAAGAGCACATCTAGGAGTGCACACTTTTTGGGTGACAGACTGGTCTGCTAGGGGTCCAAGAAACAGAATTGTGTTTCGTCATCAACAACTGAAGCAGAGTACATTACTACTGCTAGCTGCTATTCATAATGCCTTTGGATTCGGACTCAGCTTTCCAACTTTGGTCTAGTATACAACAAAATCCCGTTAATGTGTGATTCTCAAAGTGCCATTGCAATTACATGCAATCCGGTACATCACTCTAAAACGAAACATATAGACATCAGATATCACTTCATTAAAGACTATGCTGAAAAAGGTTTAATTGAAATAAAATATGTTCAAACAGATAATCAACTTGCTGATATTTTCACCAAAGCGTTAGACGAATCTTGTTTTAATGCTTTAGTGTCAAGATTAGGAAAGTTGAATTTGATAGTTTAACATAACATTCTAAATCAACAGATCTTACATGGTATGTGCTAGTTGTGCAGGTCAAATTCAGTCGACGGATAAACAAATCAAATACAAGTTATGAATCACTAAGGATTCATACCTATAGGGGAAGAAAACAAATCAGGGTTTGTATATATTAAATGAAAAATAAAAAACATTTACAAAACAAACAAAATTCAAAAATATTTTTTTGCTTCATCTCAAATTATTGTACATATGTGCATGATTTGAGGGGGAGTTTTATTTTTGTTTTTGAATTAAATTTGTCAAATTTTTGAAAATTCCATCTTCATAATCGAAGAATTATTTTTTAAGAGGAAATGTGAAGTTTAGGGGGAGTGAAATGATTTGAAAAATCAAATTTTTAATGAAGTGTTAAAAATCCGCTAAAATTGTCGGATTCCGATACTTTTATCGGATTCCGATACTTCTATCGGATTTTTACAAAACAAGTGTTTTATCGGTTTTTGTGGGTTCCGGATTTCTTGTGGATCGGATTTTACCCATTCGGATTTCATGGTTTGGATTTCCTTATAAAAGGAAAAATCCGATTCTATTATCAGTTTTCCAAAGCTTTCAAAGAATCCAAGTGTTCCAAGAATTCAAGATTTTCAAAGTGTTCGTTTGTGCAAACAAAGTATAGATCCTTGTTCCCAATACGTTTCTGAATCTAAAGGTATACTTCGTTTGCAATTTCATCAACATTTAGATAGATTTTAATCGATTTAATTTACTGAAAAACCCTCAAACCGTTCGATGTTCAAATCTTCGAAATCAAGTGTGTTGTTAACATTGTTAGGCTCGGTTTTAGTTGTAGATTAGTGGGTTGTATGTCGATTTCAAGATAATCGATCTTTGTGTTGTGTATTTCTTGATTTTGAATCTGTCGGTTTTCAAAATGATAAATCGTGACTTTTGAACTAGCCGACGAAGGGATTTAGTTGTTGTTTGTGTTGTTTGAATCGAAAGGAGTTCTTAGTTTAGGGTGAATTGCATAAACATTTTGAGTATTGAATGAGAAGTGAACAAAAAAAATGGATTTTTTAAAGAATCGGATTGTCGAAAAACATGAACTGGGTTTATAAGGATGAACTGTCGGATTTCATGTAAATCCGATAGTTTATCGGATTTCATGATCAATCGGATTTTGTATAAATCTAAGTGTGATAAAACAAATGGATTTCAAAGTAGTCGTTTTGTGTGTTAAATCCGAGTGTTTGTCGGATTAAGTCAACCGGATTTTCAATATCATCGGATTTTGAAAATGTCGGATTTCAAGTTTTTGCACTTGTCGGATTTTAATTGATTGATTCATCGGATTTCAAGTTCAAATGACTATCGGATTTTGAAGTTAATTAGTGTCGGTATTTCAAACTCATCAGATTTTGAAAAACATTGACTGTCGGAATTTCATTTGTATCGGATTTTGAAAGTTATCGGATTTTAGAATAAAATCCAATCGGATTTTAAAAGATGTCGGATTTTGGAAGAAAAAGGGTGTCGAATTTTGCCTAAATCATTTGTCGGATTTCTAAGTGTCGGATTTTGCCAACACTTAGGATTTTTCAAAAAATTTGGAAAATTTTGAGATTTGTACTAACTCTTTTATTTCACAGATGGCTCAAATTCCTTCCAATACCCTTTACCCTCAAGCCAATTACCTTCCAAACCAACTCAGTAATGCCTACTTCCTACCAGATATAACCAAAATTGAATACCCGATAATCACCGAACTCATAACTTCTCACCCTTTGAACCATATATTCACTTTCAACCCTTCTGAATCCTTACCTCATGTTCCAGAGGTGTATGTACAACAACTATGGAGTTCTCTGTCTTTAACTGAAAGTGCAGAAGGTCTTCCAGTACTCGCAGGCCAAATAGAACAAGTAGAATTTGAGATGGGCCTTGAAAGCATCCGCAGAATTCTTAGACTACCCAAATCAAACACTTATCCAACAAAAGCTGACTTTGATCTCATCCCCACCGAGAAACAAATTCTAGCCCATGTGATGGACCTCAGATGGAGGGGAGATGAACTGACCGGCATGTCAAAATTCAAACATTCAGGACTTGTTCCTCAGTGGCAAACTCTTTACGCAAAAATCATACGATGTTTGACCAGCATGACAAAAGGAATAGACGGTGCCAATGCCTTTGCATTGAAGGTGTTGGTTGGAATGGCTAAGCATTTACATTTTGATTATGCAAAATTGTTATTTGTGGAGATAGCCAAGGTGGTGAGGGATAAAGCGATGCCCGGAAAAAGACGAAATTTCTTACCGTTTCCACGGTTTCTTTCAATGATAATTCAACGGGTGATGGCCAGAGATACTGATATCTCGAGGCGTGATGATGAGCCAACAGTGCTAATTCAGCTGATGATAAAGCTACACAAAATCCTGACAATGCCTGATATTCAACCGTTTGTGATGCCTGCTGAGTTAGTACATTTGTTGGATCTAGAAAGTGCAGTGGTCCAGGAGTATGTGAGAGTTAATAACATTGTCCTTATGGATCGACAAGAGCCTATTGATCCTACCCTGAGAATGTTAGGATCCCCGAGCGCTAGTGAAATTAAGAGTCAGTCTTCTGTGGGAGAAGCAGATAGGGAAGATCAAAGTGAAAAAAATAATTGAGAGGGGTGGAGAAGAAGGTGAAGGTGTAAGCGAGCTTAGAGAGGGAGTTTCTCTGGACACTTCTGAAAGTGATACTGATTCGTTTCAAAAACATATTAAGAAAATGTTTCCCGATAAACAGATAGAGGAGGAGTTGGGTCCTAATGGTCAAAGAGTACATCCTAGTTTACCTAAATATGACCAAATCATGGACTTTTCGGATGTTGATACGCAATTGTTGTATGATGATATAAGCATACTTAACGTAGAAGAAGATGCTGAGCGGCAAAAACAAAGTGAGGGAGTGAGTGTCATGAGAAAAGAACTTGCACAAACCCCTCCAAGCCATTCAGTATCCTCTCAACAAGATATTGTTTCATCTCACAGAGATCAAACACATAATCTAACGGATCCTCATTTGGAGGAAACTGTTATTGAAACAAGTGACATTCCTCTCCAAGCCACGCCTGTCGTTTCTGCGCACATCGATAACTATCAACAAATTGTTGATTTTCTTTTCAAACACAGGGACACACTTGAGGCAATAACTGGTTTATTCAGTGATAGAGCAGCTGGAACTACTATAGGTGAAGCCTTAACAGGCCATATCCGAGGATTAGTAGGAAATCCCACCACAGCCAACGTCAATCCAGCTGTGAAAGTGGGTGGTCCTTCATCTACATAATTTGTTTCTGGAGGTGTTGGAACCTCAACGGGCAATCTAAGTGATCCCGGTGTTACCGAATCTGAATCTGAATCGGCTAAGGAATTTGTTTCCAAGGCTGATTTTAATGCTGCTCTTGAGCATTTACACTTACGAATTGATGATATCCAAAGACTACAACTTGACAGACTGACCAGAATTGAAAAGAAATTGGATGATTTGGTAGAAAAGAAAGAAATTGAAATGAAAGATCAGGTTACAGATGCCTTATCAGTGGATGAGCTAAAAAGTTTATTGATCGTTAAATTGATTGGCAAAAGTGATAGCAGTTCAGAGGATTTGGATATATTATCATTATTGAGAACTGAAGTAGAGTCTACTTGTAAAACTGCTGCCAGGTCATCAAAACGACCTAGGCATGACGACGATGACTCCGACACCGATCATCCTGAGGGGGAAAAACGTTTAAAAACTTATTTTGATACCCCGGCTGCTCAACGAATCGGTGCAGTTGCTGCCAGATTGGAGGAAACTTCGTTCAAACAAAAATATTAGGGCAAGCAGACTGAGATGATTGAGTTTGAGGAATCAAATGTGCCTGAGGTTGAGGAAGAAGATGAGGATTTGACCCTAGCCTTGTGGCTGAGCAAACAAGAGGTTGAAAAGCCTTCTTTTGAGATTGTTGATGAATCAGGGCTTGAAATATATAATTTGGAAAGTGTTATGCAAGTACATAAAGAAGTGACAGAACACTTTCCGCCATCTCCTAAGAAATTCAGAATCACTCCTTCAGACACCATAAAACAACGGCAAAAAGAAAGTCAAATCAGTGAAATATCAAAACAGTCAGAATGAAATATTCCTAAAGCTGCTCAAATAGATCCGGTTCACACTGGGTCTTTACCAAATGTGAAGAAAAGCTATGTGCTGACTAGGGAGGCCCTGAAGAAGACCTTCAGAAACTGGAGGTACCAAGATATTCCAATGGCCTTTCTAGAAGAAAAGTTTGTCGACATCTACATAGATGAAATCGAAGAGATGTTGGATGTAAATATGATGGGTGCAAAAAGTGCAGAGGATGCTAAAGCAAAGATGATTCTCAATCTGCACACTGCAAAGAAAGAGGAAATCAAATCGAAACACCAGATCATAAAGCTTAATTATGTTGGAATTCAGAAAGTCGTATACAAAGAAATGATCAGCCATCTCGTCACAAGGTCAGATATGAAGAGTTATACAATTGGGCATGTGGACCTAAAATTCTTAAACCTTAGTGACGTCAACTTTCTGCTAGAGGAGCTCGAAGTTAAATTAGAAAAGAATGCTGAGGATTCAGCTGTTATAAAAAGCTCAGGGAGTTCATCAGACATCAGTGTCAAATAGCATAATACACTGATCTTCAGTTGGGAGCTGAATTTGATAAAGCCAAAATAAATTTGCTAAAGCCAAATACGAAGCATTCCAAAATTGACCAACTAAAGATGTATCAAGTTGTCTGGAGTGATGATGAAGAGTTTGAAGGAGATGAAGGGATTGTTCTGTTCAACAGTAATAGAGAAATGTTCTTCCTAAGGTTCAAAGAAGTCAATGCCTATTCAGATGGATCTTTAAAGATTTGGACCTTAAAAATCTAGGAATATAGTATGAGTTTAAAGGAAGAAGTTGACCAAGCGCCCAGAGTCAGACTTACCGAAGTTATCAAACTATTTGATGCCAAACGTGACGAAAGAAAAATGATCAGACATTGGCAGAGAAAGATGGGGCAGAGAAATACAAGCTAGACATAAACAAGGGGGAGAATGTTAGAACTGTATATGTGTTTATTGTCTACTTACAATTTAGTGTTTTTATGGTTTACATTGTACTTAGTATAAATAGTATCTTAGCCTTCTTTCCATGTAACCTTTGGCATGTTATTGAAATAGAAAACACACACTTAAAGGTGTTTCCATACATTCTCTCTACTTGATTCGATTGTGTACTCGTTTTATTGCTCTACACTGGGTATCTTGTTTCCTTTTCAACTTACAACTCAACGCACGAGTACCCGTTTTAACTAACGGGGATATTTTTGGTAACCTCATTCTAAACCATTTAATATTTTATTATTCTTATCTATTTATAATAATATTTTAATATTATCATTTATGTATTATTTTCTTCTATTTTCCCCATTAATCAATTATTAATATATATATTTTCTTTTATTCAATGTTTAAATAGAATTTTAGACGTACCAGATTCGAACACGACTAGGCCCAATCTGAGGTTGTTACAAATCTACCCCCCTTAAAAAGATTCCGTCCTCCGAATCTACTTTATGAAAACAGATGGGGATAGCGGTCCTTCATATCCTCATCGGTCTCCCATGTCAGGTTTGACCCGAGGTTGTGCTTCCACTTGACCAAGACCAGCTGAATAGTCTTCTTTCTCAGCCTCTTAGTCTTCGTGTTCAGAATCTCAACTGTTTCTTCCACAAGCCGTGTAGAAGAATCAACTTTTAGATCATGCAAGGGTAGAATCTGATCTTCATCCACCTTGCACTTACGAAGATAACAAACATTGAAGGTATTATGAATACGTAATAACTCTTGAGGTAACTCCAAAGATACTATCTACTCATTGACTTTCTGGATAATTATGAAAGGACCAATGTAACTCGGACTCAGCTTACCCTTTCTGCCGAATCTGATAACACCCTTCCAGGGAGAAACCTTCAAGAACACCCGATCATCTATTTCAAAGGTAACTAGCCTGCGTTTCGGATCAGCATACATCTTTTGCCTATCTCTGGCTGCTTTAAGCTTCTCTCGTGCAAGCTTAACTTTGTTTGTAGTAATCTGGACCAAATCAGGTCCAACATACTGTTTCTCCCCTGGTTCAAGCCAACAGGTAGGTGTGCGACAACGTCTACCATAAAGCATTTCATACGGTGGCATACCAATACTGGAATGATATGAGTTAATATAAGCAAACTCAATCAAAGGCAAATGAGAATCCCACGAGCCACTGTATTCAAGTACACATGCGCGTAGCATGTCTTCAAGAGTTTGGATAGTCCTTTCAGACTGTCCGTCTGTCTGTGGATGGTATGCGGTACTCAAATGAACACGAGTACCGAGCTCCAGTTGAAGACTGCTCCAGAAGTGTGAGACAAAGCGTGTATCCCTATCAGAGACAATAGATAGAGGAACACCATGATGAGCAACGATTTTGTTGATATATTTCTGAGCGAGACATGGCATAGAAGATGATTCATTCTCAGCTAGGAAGTGTGCACTCTTCGTGAGTCTATCAACAATCACCCAGATCATGTCATGCCCTTTTGAAGTCCTGGGCAATTTAGTAACAAATCCATAGTGATGTTGTCCCATTCCCATTCTGGAATTGGTAATTGTTGCAAATTACCATAGGGTCGTTGGTGCTCGGTCTTCACCTGTGCACATATCTGACATTTCTCCACATAGGAAGCAATGTCACGCTTCAGAGTAGGCCACCAGTAAAGTGCCTTAAGATCATGGTACATTTTAGTGCACCCAGGATGAAAAAATAAACGAGAATTATGTGCCTCCTTCAAGATAAGATCACGGTTCCCTCCGATGCTAGTTACCCAGATTCGGGACCTATATGTCTTCAATCCCCTGCTGTCATCTTGTAGCTGCTCCTTCATCTTGGACATAACTTCAGCCTTCAGATTAGCTTATGTTAAGGCTTCTTGCCGAGCCTCTTTCAATCGAGTGATAAGATCAGAAACAACAATGATTTTCATGAATTTGATGGTTTCTGTGGAGCCCTTCCGGCTTAATGCATCAGCCACCACATTAGCCTTGCCCGAGTGGTATTTGATTTCACAGTCATAGTCATTTGTCAATTCTATCCAGCTGCGGTGCCTCGTATTGAGTTCCTTCTGTGTAGAAACATACTGGAGGCTCTTAAGATCAGTGAATACCACACATTTGGTGCCATACAAGTAGTGGCGCCATAGTTTTAGAGCAAAGACAACAGCTGCCAACTCCAGATCATGAGTCGGATAGCTCTTCTCATGTGGCTTCAGTTGGCGGGAAGCATAAGCTATCACTTTTTCCTTCTGCATAAGGACACTTCCCAAACCTGTGTAAGAAGCATCACAATAAATGATAAAATCATCCGACCCATTAGGCAGAGTCAGAATTGGAGCTTGACATAATAATTGCTTCAATGTCTGGAAGGCCTTATCTTGTTCATCTGACCACAAATAGGGAACATCCTTCAGTGTAAGCTTCATCAGAGGACCTGCGATCTTAGAAAAATTCTGAATGAGCTGCCGATAGTAACCGGCAAGTCCTAAGAAGCTACGGATCTCAGATGGGGTTTTGGGAACTCCCTAATTCATCACCGCCTCAACTTTAGTAGGGTCTACTTTAACACCATCCCTGCAGATCACATGGCCAAGAAAATGCACCTCACGAAGCCAGAACTAACATTTAGAAACTTTGGCATAGATTTATTCTCGCTTAAGAGTCTCGAGAACTTGACGAAGATGTGATTCATGTTCAGCTTCGGTCTTCGAATAGATTAGAATGTCGTCGATAAATACTATCACAAACTTGTCCAGAAATGGATGACAAACACGGTTCATGAGATCCATGAAAATAGCTGGTGCATTGGTGGAGCCAAATGGCATCACAAAAAATTCATAATTGCCATAACGGGAACGAAAGGCTGTTTTTGGAATATCTTCAGCCTGAACCCGTACTTGATGATACCTTGATCCAAGATCAATTTTAGAGAAGCAAGTTACCCCTGCAATTGATCAAATAATTCATCTATGCGTGGGAGTGGGTATTTGTTCTTTACAGCTCGCTTGTTAAGCTCCCTGTAATCTATGCACATTCGCATAGTAACATCGTTCTTCTTGACAAATAAAACTGGAGCTCCCCAAGGAGAAGAGCTCAGGCGAATAAAGACCTTGTCATGTGAATCCTGAATCTGATTCATCATCTCGCGAACTTCAGAGGGAGCGAGACGATACGGACCTTTAGCCACTGGGGTAGCTCCGGGTACAAGATCAATTCTATAATCAACATCCCTGACTGGAGGCAGTCCATGTAATTCATCTGGGAAGACTTCAGGATATTCTGACACTACCTTGATATTTTCAACCGGTTGTTTCTCCAATTTAGTATTAATAACATATGCAAAATATGAGACACAACCTTTTGTAACAGATGTCTGAGCTTTGATAACAGAGATGATAGGAATATGAGATTCCCTTTTTTCACCTCAAGCTACTACATAAGATTTGTCAGGTAAAGGAAATCGAATTATCTTCTTTGAACACAGAATTTCAGCACCTTTACTGCTGAGCCAATCCATCCCGATTACATCATCAAACCCCGCAATTGGCATAACCAGAAATGAAAGAGGGAAACTAGTCTCATCAATGTTAATCAGTGCCATAGGAAATCTATGAACAACAGGAACTATCCTACCATTAGCAACCTCAACGCCTATCGGATTAATCAATGTACAAATAGGCCGTTGCAGTTTGGCACACAAAGATGCAAAGATAAAAGAATAAGTTGCTCCTGTATCAAATAAAACATAGGCACGAGAATTGTTAACAAGAAAAGTGCCATTGATCACATCACCTACGGCCTTAGCCTCATCGGCAGTCATCTGGAATGCCCTGCCCGGTGCATGTGGTGCAACATTCTTCCCCCGTCCTAAGGAAGATCCTCCAGCTCCTCCTGATCCAGGGTTAGGACCCGATCTGCAATCAACTGATCGATGTCCCGGCTTGAGGCGCTTGTAGCACACATTGCATTTAGGACACCTTGCAGTATCCTTGGTACAATGCCATGTATGCTTAGTTCGACACTAAGCACACCATAAATCATCTACGGGATTGTACCTCGAACCCCCCTGTTGCTGGTGTTGCTGCCGCTGCCACGACCCTCCACCTATACCCTTCGAACCCGAAGACTGTTCAAACTTCCTTTTGGAAGTTCCCCCAGCCTGCTGTGCGTGATCACTCTCGTACCGGCGAGCAAAGTCAAAAGCCTTACCCAAAGTAGTTTCAAACCGGATAGATGATCGATATTCAGGTGGCAGAGCAAGTGCAAATCGGTTAATCTTTGCCTCCTCATCAGGCAAGGAACCCTGCATAAATCGCAACAACTCGGTATACCTGCAAGTGCTAATCGGTTAATCTTTGCCTCCTCATCAGCTTCTAGTGCTTGGGCTGAAGAATATTTAGCCGCAGAATCCTCAGAAAATCTGACCAAGTCATAGAATTTAGCACTGTAACTGGTGTAGATGCAATCATAGTATCATACCAAGAGACCACGTGACCCCGTAACATCTTCCTTGCATAGGCCACTTTCTTGGAATCCTCAGCTTCACAAGTCTCAAATGCTAACTCTGTATCACGAATCCATCTCTCCGTGACTACCAGATCCATACTACCATCGAAGGTAGGTGGTTTACACATCATGAAGGCTTTCAAACCCATAGCCATCTTTTTCTCGGGTGCTCGCTCCTCGGAAGCTTTGAGACGAGCCTCTAAGTCACGAATGTAAGCCTCTATATCATCACTTCCGGCCATTGTTAGTCTCTAAATTCTGTTAGATCATTAAAGTCATTTATTGTTAGTATACTTTTCATACTTGATTAATCATGTTAATCAAATAAGCAAATAATCAACAACAATGTCAGTCATGTGAATCATATCAATTTCTCTCACACCCCAATACCTCCCGAGGAACACTTTAAATAATGGTCGAGCCTGAATTTGAGACTGAGTACTCTGTCAAATACCCAATTCACTCAAACTTAGGCTCTGATACCAGCTTGTAACACCGTGCTTTCGAGAACCGAAATTTTCTTTTTAACATGCTTATTTATCATTTTCATTTAAGAACACGCAGCGGAATATAAAACAAGTGGCAAATATTATACATTCACAATTGCCACATACACGGTTTGGTGTTACTGTTACTAAAACATTTCAACTATTATCTATTACAGACATACATAATATCAGAGTTATACAAAAACAGTCTTCCTCCTATTAAAGCAAACTACCCACAGCCTCCCAAGCTCACTGAGGATCACCTATACAATATAGACATATTACATATCATCAATCA
This sequence comes from Dittrichia graveolens, assembly GCA_038502395.1. Taxonomy (NCBI): domain Eukaryota; kingdom Viridiplantae; phylum Streptophyta; class Magnoliopsida; order Asterales; family Asteraceae; genus Dittrichia; species Dittrichia graveolens. The sequence goes on along the minus strand of JARJIL010000005.1, from coordinate 53,995,673 downwards.
TGCTTAGATAGTTCTATCCTAGCATCTCGCGATGAACTGGCGTAGTCAGAAGGTAGCATATCTCGCAGGGGAGCTAACCCGGCTCAATCCACCAAACTGGGGTACCAGACACATCAATCGCTCTGGTGTGTAAAGCGGTCCACCATTGTGTTTTGGAATCAACCAATTCCTCTGTTGTATAGCATAAGCTATACCCGAAGAGGACAACTTTGTCCTTAAGTAGAACAACTTTGTTCTTGTTGTAGGACAGCTTTGTCCATAAGATCCGGAGCACTCACAAACAAATAATCAGATCCAATCGGATCATCAATCAATGCGCGCATATATTCAATTATCATCATAGCATACACCTAATGAAGTGCATACTATACTGTGTCAACATGTCATTTCTAGCATCATCATGCAACCTACACTTAAACAAGTACATGTACAAATCATGGTATACAATTCTGTAATCATTGTTAATATCTGTTATAGATATATTAATCGTTTTGTTATCAGGCACTCACCTGTCGAGCTAGAATACTTTACACTACGATACTGTAGCTTTTGAACCAACTGGAGTACCTAAACAAAGTGTCTAGATATTAAAACCTTGCAAAACAGATTCTGCCAGAGGCAAGGCACGCCCGTATCTTTCCAAGGCACACCCATGCCTGGCGAGGCACGCCCCGGGTATGCCCCGTACCTGATACCTAGGTACACCCCGTGACTTCAGGGCACCCCCGGACTTGCTAGGTTTAGGCGTTTTGGATATATGCCCACTGATACACGTATATTGGATCACTGCCGATAAGGCACGGGCCTATTGGGTCACACGCCAAGCGATGAATCCGATAACACAAGTCAATAGAATAAATTAGGGTTTCTATCGACCTTCACGGGCCCTCACGGGTCGTGAAGAGGTCGTGACGTGAAAGACTTCACGAGGCTTCATGGGCTGGTCGAGGATCGTGGGGGTTATGCCTTCACGACTTCCTCACGGGCCGTGAGAGCCCGTGAAGGCAGAAGTCAAAGTGACACTTTAATCTTATTGGACCTTTTGTTTGGTCCAATGAGAGCTAGCCATTTTGGCCGACCCTGGTGTCACTTGGACTTCCCTTCAGCTTATATAATCCCCACCATTCTTGCTTGAGAGAACCTTTTGCCAAATTTACAAACACACACATTAAAGAGAGCTTTGAACTAGTCTTGGAAGCTATGAGTTTGTGTTGGTCATTGCAAGAGTTCTCTTGCTATTCTTGAAGCATTATTCACGTGGGTGCAAGCATTGTGCTTCAAGCTTTAGCAAAGGCGATTCACGAAGAGCTTGGTGTGGATATCAATAGAGGAGCTCGATTTGGAGTTCAAGTATTGCATCTACAACATCACAAACACCAAAGATATAAGGGTCTGGTCTTGTTTTCTGGTTTCCTTTTTGTTCTTCTTGTTGCGATCATGTTTTGTAGCTAGATCTCACTAAGTGACTCACATGCATGTGTTTTGTAAACCCGAAAATCGTTTGTTTTACTTCTTGCTTCCGTTGTGCTTGGGTTTATGACATGCATGAGAAACCTTCAGTGGTATCAGAGCCATTGCTACAAAATGATAGCACAAAATGGCTCGAAAAATCAATTTTTTGGAAGTTTTAGCAAACTGTCTAGTAAGCCTTCACGAGCCGTGGAGTTCTCTTCACAGGTCATGAAGGCTACACGACGAGTGTAGTTTGGGGTCTAGTCATGAAATGGGTTTTTGGTGCTTCACAAGTTCTTCCGGGCCGTGAGCGGTCGTGAATCTCCCGGGCTTCACGAGCCGTGAAGGGTCGTGAAGGAGCTCGTGAACAGTGTTTTTGACCTTAATAGAAATTTTTCAGTTTTTCAAGTCAGCGCTGTGTTTCTGTTTAGTTCAGATGTTTCTGGAAATCCCCAAATAGTATTTTGGTACCACTCTGGGTATGCATGGTATGATCATGGCATTAGATGCATACATGCATACACATATGTGTGTGTATATATGAATATGGGTTTAAAATTGGTTTTATGCCTTAATGCATATGTACAAGAATTTTCATTGTGCCTTGAGTGTTTGTTTGGAAATTCTTATCAAAATATTTGCTTTTTGTGGTTTTTGGCACACCGCTTGTTTTGTGGTTGTTTGCCTTGTTCTTTGTTGGTAACCTTGGCCTTAGACCTTGTGGTTGTTCCTTGTTTGGTGACCTTGAGTCACATGGTTTGTTATAATAATTTATTTATTGTTTAATTGTAATTATTATTGCGGTTTGCATACCGTTTCATTTATCCGTGTACTTGTAATAGATGATAGATTTTCCGTGGCTTGCATGCCATTTTATTTCTATTTCATGTACTTGTATTCATGGAGTATGGAGACCACAATCAAGAATGAAGATGATGCCTTGAAGATAGAGGATCCGGAGATACCCGTTGGAGGTGGTGGATCAAGTGGGAGTTATGACTTTATTTGTATTGTGTCCCTAGTTGACCACGTTCTTCCTGTAGGCTCACGTGTAGAACGCATAGGTTTTGGCTTGGTTACCAACCCTTTGCTATGCGTGTGTTGTGGTTTATTTCTTGCATGGTTGTTTAGGTTTTTGCATGCTAGAAAATTTTTCGATAAATTAAATCACAAGAGTTTTATAAAATTGGTTTATATTTCTCTCGAGCGCACACATGATTAACAAACCAACTAAAGTGAAAATCGGATTTTGTCAATTAAATATGTTAATCAAAATTAATCAGAAACAAAAGCCCGTTTTTCCATAAAACATAAATCACGCACCATCCGTAAGACGATGCCACCCAAATCTAACAACACAATGATTGGTTGTCGAGCTTAGCACGAGCCAATCTCTGTGAAGTTGTGTGGAAGGTGAGCGTGGTAACTCGCAAACTTGGTTGTCGAGCTAAGCACGAGCCAATTCTTGTAAAGTGTACTTACCGCATGTCTTGACGGACGATTTATAATTGCAAATTAGAATTCGTGAAAGATTGTCGAGCTTAGCACGAGTCAATCAACAATTCTTACTTGGGATTGGTGTAAGAAGGGATCAAACATGCCAACATGACCGGTGCTTGTCGTAGGATCCCGCAAAGACCAAAGAGTTGCAGTAATGGATTGCAATTGGCAATATGGTTGTCAACCCGAAATAATTTCCTTGTATGATCCGCAGTAAACCCGTCATATATAGAAGTTAAATAGGGTTCTTGGCTTTGTTAAAATAATTAATTTTTTCTTTGGGTAAATTGTTTTAACAAACTTAAATATCAAACTAACCAAATCTACTTTGCTATTTTAGATGGCATCTTCAAGTACCACCACCACGAGCAACATTTCTCTACGAGTTTTCCTTGAGAAGGAGAAAATCGACGGTAGAAACTTCATGGATTGGCATAGGAAACTTCAGATTATCCTACGCCATGAAGGGAAATTGCATATCATTGAGGAAGCCTTGCCCGAAGCCCATACGACTACGGCACCTAGGGCCGCCCGAGAGGCATATGAAAAACGCCTCAAGGACACAGAGGAAATCACGTGCCTTATGTTGAGCACAATGAGCTCTGATTTGCAAAAGCAAATGGATCATTTAAGTGCGTACAACTTGCTCGCGCAACTCAAGGACATGTTCCAACAGCAAGCGAGGCAAGAAAGGTACGAATGCCTCAAGTCCGTCCTAGGTTGCAAGCTCCAAGATGGCGGGAACGTAAGTGCTCATGTGTTGCGTATGAAAGCAAACATGGAGCGCATGGAGAGGTTAGGGTTCACCATAGGGAGGGAGATGGCGGTTGATCTCATCCTCCAATCCTTGCCCAATGCATATGATCAATTCATCGTGAGTTATCATATGCATAGTATGGACAAAACCCTCATGGAGCTTCATGGGATGCTCAAGACCGCGGAGTCAAGCATCTCAAAGCTCAAGGTCACCTCGTCTAATCCCGTCTTGGCTATCTGGGAGGGTCGCATCCAAAAGAAGAAGCCGACTCCTTCCCATAAGGGAAAGGGTAAGGGTAAGGTTGGTGCAACCAAGCCTACCCTACCCCGGTGGCAAAGGGCAAAGGGAAGACTCCCCAAGCCAAGGCCCCGGAGGATGCAGAGTGCTTCTTTTGCAGGGACAAGGGGCATTATCGCCGAAGGCGCCTAAAGTACCAAGATGGCCTCAAGAAGCCCAAGGCAATGAGCTTCTCGGGACCTTCAACCAAGGTACGTTCATGATTGAGCTCCATCAAACTTCTATTTCAAAGGGCTGTTTTTTAGATACCGGCTACATCACTCACATTTGTAATATGGTGCAGGTGTTAAGGGGAAGTAGAGGCTTGGAGCATGGAGAGCTGGATCTAATTATGGGGAACCGAGAGGTTGTGCCCGTAGAAGCAAAAGGGAGTGTCGAGCTCTGTTTTAGAACAGGACTTTCCATTGTTCTTATTAATGTATGCTATTCGCCCTGTGTGGCAAGAAACATTATATCTTTACATGCTTTGTATGACGATGGTTATTTCTTTAAATTTATGAATAGATCTATTTTGTGTTATAAACATGATGTCTGTTATTTTAAAGCTTTACCATGTCATGGCATATATGAAGTTGATGCATACATTGAGAATAAGAGACTTATCATGAATATTGATTCTCAATCCAAAAATTGTTTGGAAAAATATTCCTTATGGCACGGTCGTCTTGTTCATGTAAACAAGACTCGCATCACCAAGCTCCAAGCGGATAAGATCTTGGAATCATTTGACCTTGGGTCGAAAGATGTATGCGAATCTTGTTTGCTAGGCAAAATGACTAAAGAACCCTTCACCGGAGTTAGTGAGAGGGGAAAGGACCTTTTGGATATCATTCACACTGATGTGTGTGGTCCTTTCAAAAGTGTCACAAGGATCAACACAAGATACTTCGTTAGTTTCACGGATGATTATAGTAGGTATGGATATATCTCCTTAATTAGACAAAAGTCTGAAACCTTTGAGGTGTTCAAGACATTTCAAAATGAAGTAGAGAATCAATTGGGCAAAAGGATTAAGATACTACGCTCGGATATAGGCGGTGAGTATCTTACTTCCGAGTTTCTAAACTATCTTAGAAAATGTGGGATTATCTCACAATTGACACCTCCTAGGACTCCACAATTAAATGGAGTTGTGGAAAGGAGAAATCGGACATTGCTAGATATGGTCCGTTCTATGATGAGTCAAACAAAGGTACCTATTAGTTTTTTGGGTTACGCTCTAGAGACGGCGGTAAAAATCCTTATCCTCGTACCGACAAAGAAAGTTGAAACAACACCTTATAAATTGTGGCACAAAAAAAGCCCACTCTTTCATATCTTCGTGTATGGGGATTTCAAGCCTACGAGAGATGTGAGGAAAATGACAAAGTAGAACCCCGTTCCGAAAGGTTTTACTTTATCGGATATCCTTCTGCCGGTATTGGATATATTTTCTATAAGCCTTATGAGAACAAAGTTTTTGTTGCTCGAAGAGCAGTTTTCCTTGAGAGGGAACTTATATCCAACATACCGAGGCAAAAGGAAATCGATCTTGAAGAAGTTCAAGTATCACCCGATAAATAACTTGATGTTGGCACCAGCAATCAACCATCAATGGTTGATACCGAGGAAGGTGAAGCCGCGGTACCTGACACACTTCCATTTCCTAACCCACGTAGATCAGGTAGAGCTCATCATGAGCCAGAGAGATATGGATTTCTCATATCTTAGGGCAATGACCTATTGGTGGAACAAGATGAACCCACCAACTACCAAGAAGCAATGGCGGGCCCTAAGTCTGCCAAGTGGAGGGAGGCAATGGAAAGCGAGATAGATTCCATGTCGGATAACCAGGTTTAGGAACTGGTTGATCCAACACCCGGGTTTCGGCCCGTTGGGTGTAAATGGGTTTTCAAGAAGAAAACCAACATGGACAATACCTTGGACACTTTCAAAGCCCGACTGGTGGCTAAAGGTTTCACGCAAACACCGGGTGTTGACTATGATGAAACTTTTTCACCAGTGGCCATGTTGAAGTCAATTAGGATCCTACTTGCCATAGCCGCTTTTCATGATTATGAGATATGGCAAATGGATGTAAAAACTGCCTTCCTTAACGGGAAGATTTCTGAAGAGGTGTATATGACACAACCTGAAGGTTTTATACATCCTAAGTATCCTAACAAGGTATGTAGGCTTAAGAAGTCCATTTATGGACTTAAGCAAGCCTCTCGTAGTTGGAATGTTTGTTTTGATGAAAAGATCAAAGAATTTGGATTTTTGAAAAACGAAGATGAACCATGTGTGTATGTTAGGGCTAGTGGGAGCTCAATAGTTTTCCTAGTTTTATATGTAAATGATATTCTACTAATAGGAAATCATATCCCAACCTTGCGTAGTGTCAAGGTTTGGCTTGGGAATTGTTTTTCTATGAAAGACTTGGGAAATGCGGGATGCATTCTCGGAATCAAGATCTATAGGGATAGATCTAGGAGGCTTATTGGTTTAAGCCAAAGTGCATATGTGGATAAAGTCGTTAAACGATTTAAGATGGAGGATTCCAAGAAAGGGAATCTCCCCATGATGCATGGGTTGGCATTAAGCAAGGCTCAATGCCCCAACTCCCAAAAGGAGTTGAACATAATGAAGCGAGTCCCATACGCCTCGGCTGTGGGATCGATCATGTATGCCATGTTATGCACACGCCCCGATGTCTCATGTGCCTTAAGCATGACTAGTAGATATCAGGTGAATCCGGGAGAGACTCACTGGAGGGCTGTAAAGAACATTCTAAAGTATCTTAGGCGTACAAAGGAAATGTTCTTAGTATACGGTGGTGAGGAAGAGCTTAGAGTAAAGGGTTACTCTGATGCTAGCTTCCAAACCGATAGAGACGACTGCCGATCTCAATCGGGGTTCGTGTTCCTATTGAATGCTGGTGCAATAAGTTGGAGGAGCTCAAAGCAAGACACAGTTGTTGATTCAACAACCAAGTCAGAATACATTGCGGCAAGTGAAACTGCTAAGGAAGTTGTGTGGATGAAGAAATTCATCCAAGATCTAGGAGTGGTTCCAAGCATCACCGACCCTATTGAGATTTTTTGTGACAATGAGGGTGCGGTGGCTTTGGAAAAGGAACCAAGAGCTCACAAGAGGACAAGACACATTCTTCGAAAATATGACTTCATTAGAGAAGTAATCGAGAATGGTGACGTTGCCATAAGCAGAGTACCGACGGATGGGAACCTTGCGGACCCATTCACTAAGCCGTTATCTCAAGCTGCTCATGATTGTCACGCTAGAGCTATAGGTGTTAGATTCGCTAGTGATTTGTCTTGACCTATGTATTTGGTTTGTTTGATTTGTATTAGTATTTTTTGGGAACATTGAAACGGTATTGTAACTTATGTTTTCGATATATGAATGGAGATTTATATATACGCTTGTTTCGGTCACAATCATCAAGTTCATACCTTGTTCCATCTTAGCATGTTTAAACACTTCCTTGAATGTTTATCATTCTAAAACCTTCTGCAATCAGTTATTCTTCATATGGGAGGAATAATGAAATAAGATTGAAGTAAGTGGTTGACCCCATGTTCAAAATGGTTGAACAAGGTTGCAACACTCACTTGTGCTTGAAAAGTGTTTCAAGTGACTAGAAGACCCACACCTGAGTTTACTTCATGGATCTATAGTCACAAGTATCTTGGGATGATAATATCATTTCATCCTTATACTTGAGACGCATAGGTTGCCAGAGTATGAATCTGCCTTATTCTAATTATCTTCAAACGCAATTCGTAACTAGCTGTTATAAAGGAAATAATTACGTAAAGTATGAAACATATGATGGGACTATGTGGTCAAAAGGATTTGTTCCTCTAATAAGAGAGATATCCCTGGGCCCCTCGATGATTGGGAGCTGACATCAAATATGCATAGCCGTGCTCAAGTTACATTGATTCTAGATCACATGCAACTTGTTTATTTGGTCACCACCAATCTATAATCGAGAAACATAATAGTGAACGATCTAGAGATTGACATATTCCATGTCTCGTGTTCAGAAGGATATCACGAACAAAAGGATGTACATGATCACTTATCTATAGAACCTTATAAGCCCTTTAAGGTTATAAGGTTTTTGTCGAAGATGACAACTCGCGCCGACTTGGGGGCATTGATGCTTATCTAGAGCCGCTCTTTGTCTGTGATTGATAAATGATGATGTATCATGTACAAGTGGGAGTCTGTTGGATATATGCCCACTGATACACGTATATTGGATCACTGCCGATGAGGCACGGGCCTATTGGGTCACACGCCAAGCGATGAATCTGGCAGCATAAGTCAAGAGAATAAATTAGGGTTTCTATCGACCTTCACGGGCCCTCACGGGTCGTGAAGAGGTCGTGACATGAAGGATTTCACGAGGCTTCATGGGCCGGTCGAGGATCGTAGGGGTTATGCCTTCACGACTCCCTCACGGGCCATGAGTGCCCGTGAAGGCAGAAGTCAAAGTGATACTTTAATCTTATTGGACCTTTTTTTGGTCCAATGAGAGCTAGCCATTTTGGCCGACCCTGGTGTCACCTGGACTTCCCTTCAGCTTATATAAGCCCCTCCATTCTTGCTAGAGAGAACCTTTTGCCAAATTTACAAACACACACATTAAAGAGAGCTTTGAAGTAGTCTTTGAAGCTAGGAGTTTCTGTTGGTCATTGCAAGAGTTCTCCTGCTGTTCTTGAAGCATTATTCACGTGGGTGCAAGCATTGTGCTTCAAGCTTTAGCAAAGGTGATTCACGAAGAGCTTGGTGTGGATATCAATATAAGAGCTCGATTTGGAGTTCAAGTATTTCATCTACAACATCACAACCACCAGAGACATGAAGGGTATGGTCTCGTTTTATGGTTTCCTTTTTGTTCTTCTTGTTGCTATCATGTTTTGTAGCTAGATCTCACTAAGTGTCTCACATGCATGTGTTTTGTAAACCCAAAAATCGTTTTTTTTACTTCTTGCTTCCGTTGTGCTTGGGTTTATGACGTGCATGAGAAACCTTCAAAGCACGCCCCGTACCCTTGGGAGGTACGGCCGTGCCTCCCAGGTACGCCCTGAGGTACGGTCTGTTCTTGAGAGGCACGTCCGTGCCTTTCTATTTACAGTAGCAGGTTCATGCAAAACCTGCTGTTTTCCATCCCAAAAATTACCAAAACATTCCTAATACTTTACCAATCGGTTTCTATTGTTCACATATGAAATAACATGTCTAAAGCAACCTAAAGATACCATTTTTATGCATCAAATCATCTAAAATCAGAGTTTGATACCAATTCACCACTTTGACCCATTTAACACTTTAATTCTTGAATTCAACTTAATTCATCATTTTAATTCCAGATTTTGATTTCTATTGACTTAGAAACCATATAGAAACAGATTGGTAACCTTAGAATAAATTATTGGGTCCAAATTCAATCAAACCCAATTGGAAAGCTAACTTGGTGAAACTTGAAAATAAGAACAAAGAACTCACTTGAATTGGAGATGATTAGGAAAGGATTACAGCAGATTAGAACTTGATTTCAACACATGAATTTGCAGAGATTAAAAGCTTGAATGATCTCTCAATGGTATTCTTCTTCTTGAATAGCTTTAACACACAAGAACACAAAGCAATGAAAGAAACAAACAAGGAAATTGTCTGTGTATGTGTGTACATGTGAAGAGGCAAAGATACCTGCTTGTGGGTTGATAATATCCACACATGGGTATCTTGTTCCCCTTTTCAACTTACAACTTAACGCACGAGTACCCGTTTTAACTAACGGGGATATTTTTGGAAACCTCGTTCTAAACCATTTAATATTTTATTATTCTTATCTATTTATAATAATATTTTAATATTATCATTTCTTTATTATTTTCTTCTATTTTCCCCATTAATCAATTATTAATATATAATTTCTTTTATTCAATGTTTAAATAGAATTTTAGACGTACCAGATTCGAAAACGACTAGGCCCAATCTGAGGTTGTTACAATAATAATTAATCTCTAACTACATAAAAGCAAAATATCCTCCTATTCTATTAATTACATACACGTACATACTTAATAAAAACTGGGCCCAAATCGAGGATGTTACAAATCTACCCCCCTTAAGAGGATTTTGTCCTCGGAATCCAATAAGGTGAGGGTATCTTATCTTCATCTCATCCTCGACTTCCCACGTCAGGTGTAACACCCGCAAACCTGGGCTACTTGGGTAGTGGGTTAGCGGTATGTGTTTATTTGTTTTAATATGGTTAATTAAATTAATTGGAAAAAGATTATTGTATGCATGCATATGTTAGTATGTATATGTGCGTATGTATGTATGTATATTGTTAAATATGTGTACGTGTATGTGGGTATGTGAAACAAGAGGTGGACTAGCCACCTCCTGCTTAAAATTATATGAATATATGTGTACGTGTACATGTATAGGAAGTTACCTTCTTGCTCATTTATCAAATTAAGAAAGTGTAAGTGTGTGTTTTGAGAGAATTCTGTGCCGAGAACATCAAGAAAAAGAAGAAATCAGATTTGAAGATTTGTGCTTTTGATTCAAAGTTGAGGTTAGTTCAGGATTATTGTATGATTTATATTCACCATGATATGTTCTTTCCTATGATTTATAAGCTTAAAAATGATAAACACCATGAATGAACTTTGAAGAAATTAGATTAAGTGGGTTATGCTTGTTTTTGTGATTTGTATGGGTATGAGATGAATATGATGGATGAAAACAACTTATTAGATGTTTGTATGTGTTCTTGGTAATAATGATTAGATTTGTAAGTTCTGGGAATCATACCATGAATGTTTGAAGTTGGCGGATTTTGTGTTGGAGAAGAAGATAGGAAATCCGATGTAGAGGATTCCGGAAGATTGAAATCCCGTATTTCTATAAATCCGATACTATGGATTCCGATGTTTTAGAATCCGAAGAAAGGAAATCCTATACTTGAAAGACTAATATCCGGATACCCAAATCCGATTACTTAGAATCTGAGAATATAGAATCCGATAACATAAATCCCGACATTGAATCCTACACTTGAAAACCGATACCCAAAAATCCGATTCCCTTAATCTTGAAATCCAATGAAGTGAAAACCGATATTCCAAAATCCGGGATCAAGAGTGGAGACCTAGACTCTGACAGACTTGGAGTCTGGCGGATTCTCCAAATCCGACCTCTGAAATCCGATAATTTCTATTGGCGGATTTCTAAATCCGATGAACCTTAAATCCGACATTTGGGATCTGATTTTAAGTTGTTTGTTGTTTGTTCTATTTTATTTGGATTTAGTTTTGTATTTATGAATGATTGACTTATAAATATATGTGGACATATATATTTATGAGATTGAGACTGATTTGGTTGTTACTGTATTTTTCAGGCAATCCAAAGACTCAGTGATATTAGACATCTGAGTTCGCGTTGATTTTGAGGTGAGTGGACATTAATCGTGGATGGTAAAGATTATGGTTAATGTTATTGATGTGATGCATGTGATTGATTGATTCATTGTTGATTGTGATTGTTGATTATATCTGTTGCATGACTATTTGGCCGATACGCACTCTTTGGATGATATTGAGTTACGTTTGAGAAGTCAGCTACACATGGAATTGGGCTGGGCTCGTCTACTTGTTGGTTGAACAGTGGTAGCCTTACTGATGCATGCGTTGCAATAGAGGGGGATTTCACTGTGCCAATTCAGTAGAGGACTATCGGTAAACCTTTGCTTTGGCCGGCATAGGTTGTAGGTTCTGCGCCGAACCGCCGGTTTTCTTGGATACGTGATTACATGCTTTGATATTTACTGTTGATGTTTGCGTTTGTGTTTAGCCTCTCCTCACTTAGTTTTGTGCTAATTCCCCTCAGTTGTTGATTTTTGCAGGTTTGTGACTTTGTGGTGTTAGTAGAAGGAGAAGTTGACGTAACTCTGATAAAGTGTTTTAAAAGAAACGAGCCTGATGTTTTTGTAACACTAAGATAGATGATTTTGTTGTTTGTGAACTAGTAGTCGTAATCTGTAATTATTTGAATTGTATGTATAGCAAGTTTATTTAATTAAGCTTCCGCAACGCGTATAAAAAATGACTTTGGTTTTCTGGTGTTACAGTTTGGTATCAGAGCTTTGGTTTGGCGATGCATGCACGGCTAGAGTGTTGCATTCCTAAATCTTGGCTCGTGACAGGTCAAGTTTTCCTTCAGGGGAATTAGGGTGAGTTAGAGATGTTTGTAGTAGTTAGTATTTTGTGTACTAACGGTTTATGCTAATGAGTTGTGAGATGATGTGATTGTAACAGATTATGGCTGACAGAGAAACCCCCACCCTTCCTCTTGTGACCCAATCTGTAGCAGAGGCGCCAGTGATAGAAGACTTGGATACTACAAACCAAGCAGGAACGTTTGGCCAGGATCAGGAAGAAGATCAAAGTGAATATATTTTCAAGCTTGAAAATGAATTGTTGGATCTTAGAAATAAATTTCATAGCTTGGAACAACAGAGACAAACCCAACCTAAACCAACCCTGGTACCAACTACAATTCCTACCCAGGAAACTACAGCACCAGTAACGACACCCCTACCACCAGTAACTCAGATGATGCAACCACCATTTTATTATCCGTATGCACAACCGGGAGCTTATCCTTTTGCGTTCCCAAGATACAAACAACCGGGCACATACAAACAATATTTGGATTGCAAACCTTCAGAATATCGAGGGAGTTCAGATCCCAATATCACTTTGAACTTGTTGAGAGAGATGGTGAAATCTTTAGACGCATGTAATTTCGAAAATGAATTGAAAGTGAAATACGCAACGAGGATGTTAAAAGGAAATTCTATGGTTTGGTGGGACTCGAGTACTGGCCATTTCACCGAGCAACAGCAGGAGAGCATTATCTAGAGTCCGTTTCAGGAGAATTTATGCGAGCATTATTGCAGTTCCTTCAAGATTGCCAAGATTATGAAGGAGTTCATGGATTTGCAAATGACATGTAATATGACAGTGGATGATTTGATCAAGCACTTCAATGAGAAGATGAGGTTTGTTAAACACTGGGTGCCGGATGAAGAATTGAAGATTGCTCATTTTGTAGGAGCTTTACATCCAGATTACCGTAGCGCCACTAGGTGGGCTACTACATTATCCCAGGCTTTCACTTTGGCCAAATCGGCTGAAGGGGATAAACTTGCAAAGGAGGGTTTGAGAAGGGAGAGGATTTCACGACAGAAATCTAGGTTTCAACATTACAACACCCAACAGAGGCAAGGAGGGCAGAGTAGTTGTACGTCCTAGAGGAACCTCTTCCGGAGGCTCCTGCTACCACCGCTACGCAGGCCATTGAGGATGCTTATGAAAAGCGCCTTAAAGACACTAATGAGGTGACTTGCCTCATGTTGACGACCATGAGTTCCGAATTGCAAAGGCAATTCGAGGACGTTGGTGCGTTTGACATGATCTCGCAGCTAAAGGAAATGTTCCAACAGCAAGCGAGGCAAGAACTCTACGAGTGTGTCAAGGCCTTTGTAGGATGTCGGATGCAGGAGGGCGGGAACGTGAGCTCCCATGTGCTTCGTATGAAGCAATACGTGGACTAGCTCGAGAGGTTGGGCTTTCCTATGGGGAAAGAGTTGGCTACGGAAATTATCCTCCAATCTTTGCCTCAAGCATATGGTCCGTTCATTGTGAACTACCATATGCATAATATGGATAAGTCCTTGATGGAGTTACACGGCATGTTGAAGACCACCGAGTCTAACATGGCCAATGCAAATCCATCGACCTCCGCACCCGTCCTAGCCATCCATGAGGGAGGTGCTAAGAGGAAGCGGCCCGCTTCAAGCTCCAAGGGCAAAGGGAAGGGGAAGGCGAAGGTGGCAACACCCAAGCCCAAACCACTCCCGGCACCGGAGCCGAAGGGGAAGGAACCCGCTCCTATAGCCCCCTCACCGGAAGAGGCCACCTGCTTCTTCTGCGGGGAGAAGGGACACTACCGGCATAGTTGCCCCGAGTACACGGAGGAGCTCAAGAGGCTTCACGCCAAGGGACAAGGCGCCTCCGGTATGTATATGATGGAACTCCATAACACGTCTACTTCTAACGCTTAGGTCTTGGACACCGGGTGTGTTACTCACATAGTTAATAATGTGCAGGTACTAAGAAGAAGTAGGGACTTGGTTGATGGGGAGCTGGATCTCATCATGGGAAACAAGGTGGTTGTCCCGGTTGAGAAGATAGGGAGCGTGGACCTCGCCTTTCCATCCGGCTTATTTATTACTTTATTAAATGTATCTTATTCGCCCTGCGTGGCAAGAAACATTTTATCATTTTATGCACTTATTGACGATAGATTTAACTTTAATTTCTCTAATGGAATTATTTCATGCTTTAAGAATGATTTATTTTATTTTAAAGCACATCCATGTCGTGGCATAGATGAGACAAGCGTATTCTTGCAAAGTAATAGATCAATAATGAATGTTGGTTCTAAATCCAAATGTGATTTGGATAAGTTATCTTTATGGCATGGTCGTTTGGGCCACATAAACTAGAAACGCATCGCCAAGCTCCAAGCGGATGGGATCTTGGAATCATTTGACCATGGGTCGGGTGATGTATGCGAATCTTGCTTGTTGGGCAAAATGACCAAAGCACCCTTCACCGGCGTTTGTGAGAGGGGCGAAGACTTGTTGGATGTCGTTCACACGGATGTGTGTGGTCCGTTCAAGCATGTCACTAGGGATAACTCAAGGTACTTCGTAACCTTTACCGATGATTTTAGTAGGTATGGGTATGTCTACATGGTGAGACAAAAGTCGGAAACCTTTGAGGTTTTCAAGACTTTCAAAAACGAAGTTGAGAACTAATTGGGTAAACGAATGAAGATGCTCAGATCGGATCGTGGTGGTGAGTATCTAAGTTTGGAATTCCGTGACTATCTAAAAGATTGTGGAATTGTTTCGCAATTGACACCTCCTAGGACACCACAATTAAATGGTGTCGCCGAGAGGAGGAACCGGATATTATTGGATATGGTTCGGTGTATGATGAGTCGTACGGATGTACCCATTAGCTTTTGGGGCTATGCATTGGAAACGGCCGTTAGAATCCTTAACCTCGTACCAACTAAGAAGGTCAAGAAGACACCCTTTGAGATGTGGCATGGAAAGGTTCCATCGCTTTCATATCTAAAGGTTTGGGGTTGTCCTGCCTACGTGAGACGTGAGGTGGAGGACAAATTGAAACCCCGAGCCGAGAGGTGTTTGTTCATTGGATATCCTGCCGGGTCTATGGGATATTTATTCTACAAACCATCCGAGAACAAGGTATTTGTTGCTCGGAGGGTCGTCTTCCTTGAAAGGGAGATGCTATCCAAAGACGCTAGTGGGAGAAAGGTAGATCTTAAAGAGATTCAAGAACCCTCCAATGACCAACCTGAAGTTGGCACTAGTTCACAAGATGATTCTCAGCACGGCGCTGCTGGAGAACCTGACACGGATCCTTTACCTCTTAGAAGATCCGGTAGGAGCCGCAACGAGCTAGAGAGATATGGGTTTCTCATGTCTGAGGGCTATGACCTAGTGGTGGATCATGATGAACCATTATCTTATCGGAACGTCATGGTGGGCCCTGTGTCCGCTAGGTGGAAAGAGGCTATGGAGTCCGAGATGCAATCTATGTCGGATAACCAAGTCTGGGATTTGGTAGATCCGGTACCCGGGTGTAGACCTGTAGGATGCAAGTGGGTCTTTAAGAAAAAGACCGGCATAGATGGAGAGGTAGACACCTTCAAAGCCCGACTTGTGGCGAAGGGTTTCACGCAAACTCATGGTGTAGACTATGATGAAACCTTTTCCCCAGTGGCTATATTGAAGTCTATCCGGATACTCATGGCAATTGCCGCATTTCATGATTATGAGATTTGGCAAATGGATGTAAAAACCGCGTTCCTTAATGGGACACTTAGCGAGGAGGTCTATATGACTCAACCCGATGGTTTTGTACATGCCAAGCATCCGGATAAAGTCTGCAAGCTTAAGAAGTCCATCTATGGACTTAAGCAAGCATCACGCAGTTGGAACCTGTGCTTTGATGAGAAAGTCAAAGAGTTTGGCTTTTCGAAAAGCAAGGATGAGCCATGTGTATACGTCAGGGCTAGTGGGAGCATAGTTGTGTTCCTAGTCTTGTATGTCGATGACATACTCCTCATTGGAAACGATGTCCCAACCCTTCAAGGTGTAAAAACTTGGTTAGGGAATTGTTTTTCAATGAAGGATCTAGGAGATGCAACTTATATTCTTGGGATCAAAATCTATAGAGATAGATCCAAGAGGCTTATTGGGCTTAGCCAAAGTACATATGTTGACAAAGTCCTAAAGCGATTTAGGATGGACGACTCCAAGAAGGGGTTCATTCCAATGTCACATGGTTTGGTATTGAGTAAGACTCAATCCCCTAGTTCCCCAGAGGAACGGGAAGTAATGAAGCGAGTGCCATATGCTTTGGCTATGGGCTCGATCATGTACGCCATGCTATGTACGAGGCCTGATGTATCGTGTGCCTTGAGCATGACGAGTAGATATCAAGCCAACCCTGGTGAAGCTCATTGGACGGCGGTGAAGAGCATTCTCAAGTATCTTCGGAGGACTAAGGAGATGTTCCTGATGTACGGAGGTGAGGAAGAGCTTAGAGTAAAGGGTTACTCTGATGCAAGCTTCCAAACCGATAGGGATGACTGCCGATCACAATCGGGGTTCGTGTTCCTATTAAACGGTGGTGCTATATCCTGGAGGAGCTCCAAGCAAGACACCGTGGCCGATTCCACTACCGAGTCGGAATACATTGCGGCCAGTGAAGCTGCTAAGGAGGCCGTATGGATGAGAAAATTTATGCTTGATCTGGGAGTGGTTCCAAGCATCAGCGACCCTGTTGAGATCTTCTGTGACAACGAGGGTGTCGTTGCTTTAGCAAAGGAACCGAGGTCTCATCGATGCACGAGGCATATTCCGCGGAAATATCATTTTATCCGGGACGTGGTCGAAAATGGAGACATCGTCATCAGCAAAGTACACACAGATAGCAATTTGGCGGATCCGTTCACTAAACCATTGTCGCAAGCCAAGCACGATGCCCACACACGTGTTATTGGGATTAGATTTGCTAGTGATTTGGTTTGAGTTGTATATTGGTTATTGTATTAGATGTATTTACTATGTTATTGGGAACATTAAGCAATATTGTATTTTTGAATGTATTGATTATTAAATGGAGATTTAATGATACGCGTGTAGCGAATACTTTCTTTAAATCATTCTTGTGTTCCAACTTTGCATGTTTTATCACTTCCTTGAATGTTTTACATTCTAAACAGTCCACGATCGGTCATTCTTCAAGGAAGGAAGTATGAACGAAGATCGAGGGAAATGATTGGTCATAGTGTTCAATAGGCATTGAATACAAGGGACGCAATATTTCGCCTATACTTGAAAAGAGTTTCAAGTGATTGGACGACCCACACCTGATCTTACTTCATGGTACATGTCAAGAGTAAATCAGGATGATGATATCTTTTATCCTTAGACCGGAGATGCATGTGTTTCACTATTTTGGTTTGCTTTATTCTGACTGCTTTCAAACGTAGTCCGTAACTGGCTATTATAAAGGAGGTATTTGGGTAAAGTATTGCCATTGTATTGGAGGCAATGTAGTCGAAGGAATTTGTTCCTCTATAAAGAGAGATATCCCTGGGCCCCTCGATGATTGGGCGCTGCCACCAAAATTGCATGGCCATTCTCGAGCTTGCAATGATTGTTGATCAGTTGCAACTCACCTTTTGGTCACCACCAATCTTGATCGAGAAACATAATTGTGAACGATCGGAGAATGACTTTGTACCATGTCTCGTCTTCACTTGGATATCGCGAACAATAAGATAATTGATCACTTATCTATAGGACCATGTCAGACTCTTTTAGTTTAATTGGGGGTATGGATGCCTTGCTAGAGGCCGCTCCCTGTCTGTGGTGTCCATGGATACGGTGTGTCATATGCAAGTGGGAGTTTGTTGGAATCTGCCCACCGACACACGTAGGCCAGCATAACTGCCAATGAAGCGCGGGCCTATTGGGTCACACGCCAAGTTTCAATCTCGACAGCCTACTATAAGAAGAAAGAGTCAAAATGGTCAAATTCCAGTTGACCTAGGCTTCACGACCGTGAAGGATGCTCCACGGGTCGTGAAGCAGCTCGTATCTACGAGTCCTGTCGTGGGCTGCATGGTTCGTGAAACCCTCGGGCTTCACGACCCTACACGGCCCGTGAAGGAGGTCGTGAAGGCACGAACCCTCACGATTCTTGCACCGTGTGGCACGACTCGTGGAGGATAAATGGCCGGTCGTGGCGCATTTATCCTTCACAGCCCGTGAGAGCCCGTGAAGAAGTGGTGAAGGCAGAATTCTAAGTGACACTTGAATTTGGTTGGACCATTTTGTTGGTCCAATGAACGAGTGCCAATTAGCACGACTCTGGACTCTAAAGAACAGATGATATGTCTTTATAAGGTTCATTGTTTGTTCATTCAATACTCTTGGTCCATTTTGTGCTATACATATACTTGTGAGTTCTTCCATTGAGATAGAGAGCAAGACCAAGTGTTGGTGATTTGTGCACAAGTGATTCAAGGCTGTTCCAGAAGAGATCCATCAAGTGTTGGTGGTGCTTCGGTTTGCTAGTACAAAGAGGTTGAAGGTTTCTTGGTGTGGACTTGCATTAGGGCTTGGAGCCTTTTGTTTCAAGCTTACATCCCAAATTCGATTTGTTCCAGCCAAGTATCAAAGTCTTTGAGGGTATGATTTGATCTCCTTCTTCTCTTTCTTCTTGTTTTTGGTTGCATACATGTTCTTGCAAGTTTTGACCACCATTGGGAAATCATGGGATCCTTTTGTGTGTTTTTTTTTGTTGCTTCCGTTGCGTGCTTTGGTCCCCATATCCCCATGGATTCCCAACATTTTATAGAGGATATCCTAATTTATTCAAAGACTGAGATGGAACATGAACAACATTTGAGACAGGTTTTGGAAACTTTGAATAAATAACATTTGTATGTGAATTTCTCAAAGTGTGATTCTGGTTGAGAGAGGTACAGTTCTTGGGGCACGTGTGTAACATCCTCAAATAGGGCCTATTCGTGCGCTGCATTTAGTACGTGTATTAATTTAAAAGAATTAAATTAAGGATATATGTTAAGTGTTTTAAAGATAATAAGTTATTGGTTAATTAAATGGGAATTTAAAAATAATAAAGAAAATAGATAATAATGATTAAATATTAAATGGTTTCAAACGAGGTTTCCAAAAATATCCCCGTTAGTTAACACGGGTATTCGTGCGTTGAGTTGTATGTTGAAAAGGGGAACAAAATACCCCCTTGTGGATAAATGAGAACTAATATTGTCCTCAAACTCTATCCTCTGTACACACACACGTTCCTCTCTCTACACATACACACCTCACACTCTCTTTTTGTACTTGAAGAAGAACTCAATCAAGAAGGGATTAATCAAGGGCTGGAGTAATCAAGTAATCAAGTTCCCAATCTGTTCTTGTAATTTTCTACATCAGCTACTGATTCTTGTAAGTTCCTCTTCATGATTCTTCCCTGAATTCTACCAAATTCCAAGTTTAGGTCCAAATGGGTTTATGTTCAAATTGGCTTCAATCTTTGAAGTTAATTGTTCTAAGTTGTTCCTAGGCCAATTCCAGATGTTTAGAAATCAGTTAGTGTAATTGTATTGATGTTTATGATTGAATTTGATGATTTTGTGAAAATAGGTCAAATGATAAAATTGAGTCCCAAATCTGCTATGTGTTGTAATAGGGTGTAAAATATGTGTTTTTAGCATGTTTAGGTAACATAGGTTCACATATGAATGAAAGGGAACATCTGGAAATGACTTGGAATTAGTTTTGCGTAATTTGAAATGGTAAACAGCAGGTTCTGGTCGAACCTGCTGCTGTGTGACAAAGGGCACGGGCGTACCCTTCAAGATCCAACCGTGCCCTAGGGCGTACCCGGGTAGGCATGGGCGTACCTCAAAAAGGTACGGGCGTGCCTAAAATTAGAAGGCCCGGGGAGTGCCTTTGGTCACGGGGCGTGCCTTGCCCTGTGACAGATCTGTTTTACAGCAAATTTGATATGTATAATATGTAATTAGGTATTCCAACTATACCAGGAGTGACAATACTGTAGTTTGCCTAAGACTAGCCAAACAGGTGAGTATTGACTTTCATGAGTTTAATAAAGGGAGATTTAATAGGTAAATGCACTACACGGTTATTGTATGTTAAATATGGTACACACGAGGGTTATATGTATGTAAGTTTGCAAAGCCATGATTATCTGATATGTGATCATGTATTTAATTACATGTGCATATATATATTGATGAATACAAGTTATCTGTAAAAGCATGCATGCAATTGTTCCTGAAAAAGGATTTCTGATGAGCGATGTGTATGTCCGGACAGTTTCTTAGTTGAGGTCAGCTTCGGCTGGGTCCAGAGCCTTCAGGCATAATGTCTCTGGACTAACGGTACTCGAGTGTCATTCCTTAGATTATTTGGGAGGTGATTGCCTTAACTTGCTAGCCTATAAGCTTTTGGTTCCAAAACGAGCTTGGTGATTCACTCATGTGATGAGACTAGCAAGGGATGGTAGTGTTTGATTCCCCCGGTGGTAGTGGTTTGAGCTGGATTTGCAACCCGGCAATATAATACACTCGCTGGACATGTCAGCACTCCGCAATGTGATAGGATAGCATTATTTGCTAATTCTTGATATGTATATGACTTGCTTTATTGCTTTTCATGCCTGTTAGTACTCACTAGCTATTTTATATAGCTAATCCCGTTGATATTATCTTTTTACAGATAAGGAGTAGGTGTGCCTAGTGAGATGGGATTCTCTGCTGGGAATTGTATATATATTTTGGAAAGGAACACTATAACTGGTACAATGTGTACAATGGTCGGTCGATAATGTAGTAACACTGATAGTATGTGATTTGGCACTATTTTGTTATGTAAATATAATCGCCAAATCATTATGGTTTTAACTCTGTAATAACTAATAGGTTTGTATGTTTGGTTTAAATATTTCCGCTACGTTGTTTTAAATTACTAGCTAGTTAATCAAACAGGTAAACACTTTTATTACAAACCGAACTTCGCAGTTTAAAAACTTAAATTTACACTGAATTTGACAATAGCCGAGGCGGTGTTACAAGTTAGGTATCAGAGCCTAAGTTTGAGGGAATTAGGTACTTGAAAGAGTATTCAATCTCAAACTCGGGCCCGCCCATTATGAAGTGTTCCTTATTGGATAAAGGGGATTAAGTATGAGTGTTATATGATTAAGGTTTGTTAATAGATAAGTCTATATGTTGGAATACAAGTATAAATGCTATAATGAATACCTTCCTTTCTTATAGCAAGTCGATAAAGATGTCTGCACCACATGATGCCACTGAACAGGCTTTAAAGGAAATTGAGGACGAGGCCTCACACATACCACAATAGGCTGGAGACGTGCAGTATCAGCACCATACTGAGGGTGCTCCAGCTGAATAGGTACAACAGGAGTATATTAGACGCCTCGAGGAGGAACTCCGTGTTGCAAAGGAGCTTTTTTTTAACTCGGCTTTGGGTAAAGCACCACGCAAGCCGTGTTCTTTCAAAAAGTTCTTGACTTGTAAACCACCTACTTTTGAGGGGAGTGATGACCCTGTGGTTACCATGAGGTGGCTTTGCGAGACTGAGCAGGCTTTTGAATCGTGTGAATGCGAAGCTTAATACCGCGTCAGGTATGCAGTCAAGATGCTGAAGGGCCGTGCCATATTCTGGTGGGACACGGTCAAGGCCTCAGTTAGAAAAGAGGTATTGGAAGCTCTGTCTTGGGAGCGATTCTCGGAGAAAGTGCAGAAGAAATACTGCACTAAATATGACATGGAGCGTCTGGAACGCGAGTTTAATAATCTCCGAAAAGGAGATAAATCTATGGAGCAACATATCGGTGCTTTCACTGATAAAATGAGGTTTGTACCTCATTTGCTAACCGATGAAAATCTGAAGATTCGGAAATTTGTTGCTACATTACCACTTGAGTTTCGGGCACATGTCCGGGCAGCAATTGATCTGGATCGAGCTTTCGAGATAGCTAGACAGATGGATGGTGATCGCATCCAGTATAGAGGTGAATCTGCAGAGGGCAGCAGCAAGAGGAAATTTCAATCCTCTTCTAACCCAAGTCCTGCAAAAGGACAGTTTTCAGCAGGTACCAAATCGGGCGATTCCAAAAAGTCCAGGCCTGATGGAAGATGGTGTAACACATGTCGCACATACCATTCTGGTGAATGTTCCAAAGCTACCAGGAGGTGTGTTAGGTGTGGAACTAAAGGGCACCCGATGGAGGAGTGCAGGTATAAGGAGGTCTATTTCAGATGTCACCAGTCGTGGCACCAAATAGCTCAGTATCCTAAAAATTCCAACCCTAGACCTGGAGGATCTTCATCCGAGCAGAAGAAAGACGGCGTCCCACGTGCAAAAGGGCGTGCATTCCAGATGACGGCTGAAGAGGCCAAAGCTGCAGGTTATGTGATCACGGGTACTTTTCTTATTGAAACTACCCCAGCGTGTATATTATTTGATACCGGAGCTACTTATTCTTTTATTTAAATATCTTGTCGTAAGAAGCTGCAACTACCTGTTACCCCATTAACTGATCCAATTAAAGTAGAAGTGGCTGACGGTAAAGTAGTTCATGTTACCGAGAAAGTCCCGGTAGCACTTGTTTATATCGATGGGCATAGCTTTTCAATTTCATTCCTTATTATGCCTATCGCGGGATTCGATGTTGTGATCGGGATGGATTGGCTTAGCAATAGAGATGCTGAGATCATATGTTCCAAGAAGATTATCAGGTTTCCTCTAGTTGACGGGTCTTATGTTATCGCGAGGGGAGAAGGACGGGAGTCTGATAGTCCTATCATCTCAGTGATTCAAGCTCAGAAATCTGTCACAAAAGGTTGTGTCTCCTATTTTGTTTATGTTATTAATACTTAGATGGAGAAATAACCAATTGAACATATCAGGGTAGTGTCAGAATATCCTGAAGCCTTTCCAGATGAATTACCCGGACTACCTCCAGTCAGGGATGTAGATTACAAGATTGATCTTGTTCCCGGAGCTACTCCAGTGGCTAAAGCTCCGTATCGTCTCGCACCTTCTGAAATCCGCGAGATGATGAATCAGATACAAGAACTACTTAACAAAGGCTTCATACGCCCGAGCTCTTCTCCTTGGGGAGCTCCAGTTCTTTTTGTCAAGAAGAAAGATGGGACTATGCGTATATGCATAGATTATAGGGAGCTTAACAAGCGAACTATATAGAACAAATACCCACTCCGCGCATAGATGATTTATTTGATCAATTGCAGGGAGCAACGTGCTTTTCTAAAATCGATCTCCGATCAGGGTACCATCAAGTACAGGGACAAGCTGAAGATATTCCAAAGACGGCTTTTCGTACATGTTATGGTCATTTTAAATTCCTGGTGATGCCATTCGGCTCTACCAATGCACCAACTATCTTTATGGATTTAATGAATCGAATTTGTCGTCCATTTCTAGACGAATTCGTGATAGTATTTATTGATGAAATCTAGATCTATTCCAAGACTGAAGCTGAACATGAATCACATCTTCGACAAGTTCTCGAAACTCTTAAGTGAGAACAACTATATGCCAAGCTTTCTAAATGTGAGTTTTGGCTTCGGGAGGTGCATTTTCTTGGTCATGTTATCTGTAGGGAAGGTGTGAAAGTAGACCCTGCTAAAATAGAGGCGGTGATGAACTGGGAGGTTCCTAAAACTCCTACAGAGATCAAGAGTTTCCTTGGTCTTGCTGGCTATTATCAGCGATTTATTCGCGATTTTTCTAAACTCGCTGGTCCTCTTACTAAATTGACACGGAAGGATGTTGCTTATTTGTGGTCTGATGCACAGGAGCAATCCTTTCAAACTTTAAAGCGGCAACTCTGTGAAGCTCCGATTCTTACTCTGCCAAACGGGTCGGAGGATTTCATAGTATATTGTGATGCTTCTTATTCTGGCTTGGGGTGTGTTCTAATGCAACGTGACAAGGTGATTTCCTATGCTTCAAGGCAATTAAAACCACATGAAAAGAACTACCCAACACACGATCTTGAACTCGCAACAGTTGTATTTGCATTGAAGCTGTGGAGGCATTACTTATATGGCACAAAATGTGTTATATGTATGGATCATAAAAGTTTGCTATATGTCTTTTCTCAGAAAGAACTCAATATGAGGCAATGACGTTGGATTGAGTTGATTAAAGACTATGATTGTGAGATCCGTTATCATCCAGGCAAAGCTAATGTAGTAGATGATGCCTTGAGCAGAAAAGGGGTTTCAACGTTATTTGGGAGGTGATTGCCTTAACTGGCTAGCCTATGAGCTTTTGGTTCCAAAACGAGCCGGGTGATTCACGCATGTGATGAGACCAGCAAGGGAGGGTAGTGTTTGATTCCCCCGGTGGTAGTGGTTTGAGCTAGATTTGCAACCCGGCAATATAATACACTCGTTGGACATGTCAGCACTCCGCAATGTGATAGGATAGCATTATTTTCTATTTCTTGATATGTATATGACTTTCTTTATTGCTTTTCATGCCTGTTAGTACTCACTAGCTATTTTATATAGCTAATCCCGTTGATATTATCTTTTTACAGATAAGGAGTAGGTGTGCCTGGTGAGATGGGATTCTCTGCTGGGAATTGTATATATATTTTGGAAAGGAACACTATAACTGGTACAATGTGTACAATGGTCGGTCGATAATGTAGTAACACTGATAGTATGTGATTTGGCACTATTTTGTTATGTAAATATAATTGCCAAATCATTATGGTTTTAACTCTGTAATAACTAATAGGTTTGTATGTTTGGTTTAAATATTTCCGCTGCGTTGTTTTAAATTACTAGCTAGTTAATCAAGCAGGTAAACACTTTTATTACAAACCGAACTAAGCAGTTTAAAAACTTAAATTTACACTGAATTTGACAATAGCCGAGGTGGTGTTACAACGTGATTCGCAGTGAAGGAGTGAAAGTGGATCCTTCAAAGGTAGAGGCAGTGATGAAATAGAATGCTCCAAAGACACCGTCTGAGATCAAGAGTTTTCTTGGATTGGCCGGATACTACTGCAGATTTATCAAGGATTTCTCTAAAATTGCTGGTCCGTTGACTAAGTTGACTTGGAAAGACGTGAAGTTTGTATGGGGTAATGAAAAAGATAAAGCTTTTCAGATGCTAAAGCATTTGTTGTGTCAGGCTCCTATCCTTGCTTTGCCAAGTGGATCAGATGATTTTATAGTATATTGCGATGCATCATTTGCTGGATTAGGATGTATGCTAATGCAGAGGGATCGGGTGATTGTGTATGCTTCAAGGCAGTTGAAACCTCATGAAAAGAATTACCCGACTCACGATTTGGAGCTAGCAGCTGTGGTATTTGTGCTCAAACTATGGAGGTACTACTTGTATGGTACTAAATGCGTAATCTGCACTGATCAGATGAGCCTACAGTATGTATTTACCCAGAAATAATTGAATATGAGACAGAGGCGATGGGTAGAATTGATAAAGGATTATGATTGCGAGATTAGATATCACCCTGGAAAGGCAAATGTAGTGGCAGATGCCTTGAGTCGCAAGGGAGCTGGAAGTTCTATCAAGTTTATGCGTATGGAGATAGTATCTGACTTAGTGGATAGACTGAAGTCTGCTCAGTTGGAAGCTTTAAAAGAGGAAAATCTGAAGACTGAATTGATGAAGAAACGTAAGGATGAACTTATTGACGATTCCGGTGGATTGAAGGTATACAAGACTTGTGTGTAGGTGCCTATGCTTGGAGAATTGAGAAAACTGATTTTAACTGAAGCACACAAGTCGAGATTGTCAGTACACCCAGGAAGCACTAAAATGTGTAACGATTTGAAAGTGCTTTAGTGGTGGCCTACGATGAAAGCGGATGTGGCACACTTTGTGGAATCGTGTCATATATGTGCGCAAGTGAATGCAGAACATCAGAAACCGTACGGATCCTTGAAACAGTTGGAGATTCCTAAGTGGAAGTGGGAACACATAACGATGGATTGTGTAACAAAACTTCCGCGTACTCAGAAGAATCATGATATGATATGGGTGATCGTGGATCCACTGACGAAGAGTGCTCACTTTCTGGCTACTTGTGAGACGGCTTCTTTGAGTAAGTTGGCTCAGCTATAGATTGACGAGATTGTTGCGAGGCATGGTATACCGTTGTCTATTGTATCTGACAGAGACTCTAGATTTGTTTCTAACTTCTGGAGGAGTTTACAGAGAGAGTTGGGGACGAGAATTAATTTGAGTACCGCTTATCATCCCCAGACTGATGGTTAGACTAAACGAACCATACAGACACTCGAAGATATGTTACGTGCCTGTGTAATTGAGTATGGTGGATCTTGGGATTCGTACCTGCCATTGATAGAATTTGCGTGTAACAAGTCTTACCACTCCAGTATTGGAATGCCTCCGTATGAAATGTTGTACGGTCGTCACTGCCGTACTCTGACTTGTTGGTTAGAGGCTAGTGAGAAACAGTTTGCAGGGCCCGAGATTGTTCAGTTAACTTCTGACAAGGTTGCTATTTCCAGAGAAAAGTTGAAAGTGGCCAGAGATAGATAGAAAATGTATGCAGATCCACGACGTCGTCCAGTAATGTTTGATGTGGGGGAGTTGGTGTATCTGAAAGTCTCACCGTGGAAAGGCGTGATTCGCTTCCACCAGAGCTTGCAGGTATTCATGATACGTTTAACGTTTGCTATCTGAGAAAATGTAAGGTCGAAGATGAAAGTCAGATTCTCCCAGTACAGGATTTGAAAGTTGATTCAAAGAAAAGATTGATAGAGGAACCTATTGAACTGTTGGATCGTAAGGTGACCAAGCTCCGAAAGAAGTAGATTCCAACGGTGTTGGTCAAACGGAAGCATAGTTTAGGTACTGACCTAACTTGGGAGACTAAGGCTGAGATGAGCGACAGATATCCCCATTTGTTTGGACAAGAAGGGATTCCGAGGACGGAATCCTCTTAAGGGGGAGATTTGTAACACCCGCAAACCTGGGCTACTTGGGTAGTGGGTTAGCGGTATGTGTTTATTTGTTTTAATATGGTTAATTAAATTAATTGGAAAAAGATTATTGTATGCATGCATGTATTAGTATGTATGTATATATGCGTATGTATGTATGTATATTGTTAAATATGTATACGTGTATGTGGGTACGTGAAACAAGAGGTGGACTAGCCACATCCTGCTTAAAATTATATGAATATATGTGTACGTGTACATGTATAGGAAGTTACCTTCTTGCTTATTTATCAAATTAAGAAAGTGTAAGTGTGTCTTTTGAGAGAATTCTGTGCCGAGAACATCAAGAAAAAGAAGAAATGAGATTTGAAGATCTGTGCTTTTGATTCAAAGTAGAGGTTAATTTAGGATTATTCTATGATTTATATTCACCATGATATGTTCTTTGCTATGATTTATAAGCTTAAAAATGATAAACACCATGAATGAACATTGAAGAAATTAGATTAAGTGGGTTATGCTTGTTTTTGTGATTTATATGGGTATGAGATGAATATGATGGATGAAAACATGTTATTAGATGTTTGTATGTGTTATTGGTAATATTGATTAGATTTGTAAGTTCTGGAAATCATACCATGAATGTTTGAAGTTGGCGGATTCTGTGTTGGAGAAAAAGATAGGAAATCCGATGTAGAGGATTCCAGAAGATTGAAATCCGGTATTTCTATAAAACCGATACTATGGATTCCGATGTTTTAGAATCCGAAGAAAGGAAATACTATACTTGAAAGACTGAAATCTGAATACCCAAATACAATTACTTAGAATCCGAGAATATAGAATCCGATAATAAGAGTAGAGACCCAGAATCCGGGACCAAGAGTGGAGACCCAAATAAATCACAAAAGTGGAGACCCAGAATCTGACAGACTTGGAGTCCGGCGGATTCTCAAAATCCAACCCCTGAAATCCGATAATTGCTATTGGCGGATTTTCTAAATCCGATGAACCTTAAATCCGACATTTGGCATCTGATTTTAAGTTGGTTGTTGTTTGTTCTATTTTATGAGGATTTAGTTTTGTATTTATGAATGATTGACTTATAAATATATGTGGACAGATATATTTATGAGATTGAGACTGATTTGGTTGTTACTATGTTTTCAAGTAATCCAAAGACTCAATGATATTAGACATTTGAGTTCGCGTTGATTTTGAGGTGAGTGGACGTTAATCGCGGATGAAAAAGATTATGGTTAATGTTATTGATGTGATGCATGTGATTGATTCATTGATTGTTGATTGTGATTGTTGATTATATCTGTTGCATGACTATTTGGCCGATAGGCACTCTTTGGATGATATTGAGTTACGTTTAAGAAGTCAGCTACACGTGGAATTGGGCTGGGCTTGTCTACTGATTGGTTGAACTGTGGTAGCCGTACTGATGCATGCGTTGCAACAGATGGGGATTTCACTGTGCCAATTCAATAGAGGGCTATCGGTAAACCTTTGCTTTGGCCGGCATAGGTTGTAGGTTCTGCGCCGAACCGCCGGTCTTCTTGGATACGTGATTACATGCTTTGATATTGACTGTTGATGTTTGCGTTTGTTTTTAGCCTCTACTCACTGAGCTTTGTGCTAATTCCCCTCGGTTGTTGCTTTTTGCAAGTTTGTGATTTTGTGGTGTTAGTAGAAGGGGAAGTTGACCTGACTCTGATAAAGTGTTTTAAAAGAAACGAGCCTGATGTTTTTGTAATACTAAGACGGTTGATTTTGTTGTTTGTGAACTAGTAGTTGTAATCTGTAATTATTTGTATTGTATGTAAAGAAAGTTTATTTAATTAAGCTTCCGCAACGCGTATAAAAAATGGCTTGGGTTTTCTGGTGTTACATCAGGTTTGGACCTAAGCTGTGTTTCCACTTTACAAGAACCAGCTTGATCATCTTCTTACGTAACTTCTTGACCTTCGTGTCAAGAATTTCAACAGGTTCTTCAACGAGACGCTTAGAAGAGTCAACCTTGAGTTCTTACAATGGGAGAATCTGCTCATCTTAAACGTTGCACTTGCGTAAGTAGCATACATTAGATGTATCATGGATTCCAGGTAGCTTAGGCGGCAGCTCAAGAGTTACTGTCTAATCATTCACCTTACGTACAACTTTGAATGGGAGAATGAAACATCGAATTAGCTTCCCCTTACACCCAAAATGAATGACACCTTTCCAAGGAGAAACCTTCAAGAATAGACGATCACCAACATCAAATTTAGCAGGACGATGTTTGGGATCCGCATAGATCTTTTGTCGGTCACGAGCCGCTTTCAGATTTTCAAGAGCCACATTCACTTTATCAGAAGTAATCTGGACAATCTCAGGTCCAGCAAACTGCTTCTCACCAGGTTTCAACAAACAAGTTGGAGTACGACAGCGTCTTCCTTAAAACATCTCGTATGGTGGCATTCCAATGCTGGAATGATATGAGTTATTGTAAGAAAACTCAATCAATGGGAGATGAGAATCCCATGAAACACCAAACTCGAATACACACGCACGAAGCATATCTTCCAGCGTTTGAATCGTTCGTTCAGATTGGCCATCTGTCTGTGGGTGATAGGCAGTGCTTAGATGAACACGGGTGCCAAATTCACGCTGCAAACTTTGCTAGAAATTTGAAACAAATCGAGAGTCACGATCAGAAATAATGGAACAAAGAAGACCGTGACGTGACACATCTCATCGATATAAGCTGAGCTAAACGAGTCAACGAAGCAGACTCGTTCAGGGCTAAGAAATGAGCACTCTTAGTCAACCGGTCAACGATGACCCATATCATATCATGCCCTTTAAATGTCTTAGGTAGCTTTGTCACGAAATCCGTTGTGATATGATCCCACTTCCACTCCGGAATATCCAGCTAGTGCAGATTGCCATAAGACCTCTGGTGTTCCGTCTTCACTTGTGCGCATATCTGACATCTCTCCACAAAGGAAGCGATGTCTTTCTTGAGATTCGGCCACCAATACAACATTTTCAGATCATTGTACATCTTCGTGATTCCCGGATGGACATACAACTTGGACTTGTGGGCTTCTTGAAATATTAGCTTACGGTTACCTCCAACAAGAGGTACCCAGATCCTGGATTGAAAAGTCTTCAACCCGCGACTATCTTCACCTACATGGTCTTTTAATCTGTTCATCGTTTCAGCTTTGAGATTTTCTTCCTGCAATGCTATCTGCTGAGCTTCCTTCAATTTAGAAATTAAATATGGCACCACTACATAAACTTTGCTTCTGTTGTCGGTCCTTTACGGCTCAAAGCATCCGCTACAACATTGGCTTTACCAGGATGGTAACGGATTTCACAATCGTAGTCTATAATTAACTCCAACCAATGGCGTTGCCACATGTTGAGTTCTTTTTGGGAAAAGACACACTGCAAACTCTTGTGATCAGTGCATACTACACACTTCGTGCCATAACGGTTATGCCTCTATAGCTTCAATGCAAAATCACTTTATCACGCTGCATCGGGACGCAACCCAAACACGCATACAAGGCATCACAATAAACAGTAAAATCTTCTGAACCATCAGGCAAGGTGAGGATCAGAGCTTCACATAACAACCGCTTCAAGGTCTGAAAATCTCCCTCCTGAGCTTCCGACCACACAAACACTACATCTTTGCGAGTCAGTTTGGTCAACGGCCCCGCAAGCTTCGAGAAATCGTTGGTAAACCACCGATAGTAGCCATCCAAGCCAAGGAAACTTTTAATTTCGGAAGGAGTTTGAGGAACCCCCCAATTCATCACAGCCTCCACCTTAGCTGGATCTACTTTGACTCCATCTTTACATATGACATGGCCCAGGAAATGCACTTCCCTAAGCTAGAATTCACACTTGGAATGCTTAGAATACAATTGTTCTTATTTAAGAGTTTCGAGAACTTGACGAAGATGGGGCACATGATCAGCTGCAGTCTTTGACTAAACAAGAATATCGTCAATAAAAACGATCATGGATCTATCAAGAAATGGATGACAAACACGATTCATTAGATCCATGAAAATGGCAGGGGCATTGGTTAAGCCGAATGACATAACCAAAAATTCATAATGACCATAACGAGTTCGAAAAGCAGTCTTCGGAATATCTTCTTCATGAACTCGCACTTGATGGTATCCCGACCGAAGATCAATCTTAGAGAATATGTCGCTCCCTGCAATTGATCAAAGAGATCATCGATTCGAGGAAGAGGATATTTATTCTTTACAGTTCGCTTGT
This sequence comes from Dittrichia graveolens, assembly GCA_038502395.1. NCBI lineage: Eukaryota > Viridiplantae > Streptophyta > Magnoliopsida > Asterales > Asteraceae > Dittrichia > Dittrichia graveolens. The sequence goes on along the minus strand of JARJIL010000005.1, from coordinate 53,964,118 downwards.
TAAGCTCCCTGTAATCTATACACATACGCATCGTTCCATCTTTCTTCTTCCCAAACAATACAGGAGCTCCCCACGGCGAGTAACTCTGACGAATAAAACCTTTGTCAAGCAACTCCTGAATATGAGTCATCATCTCTCTAATTTCAGAAGGAGCAAGACGATACGGAGCTCTAGCCAATGGAGTAGCTCCGGGAACAAGTTTGATCTTATACTCGACATCTCTGACCGGAGGCAAACCCGACAGTTCTTCAGGAAACACCTCAAGGTAATCAGACGCTACCTTGATGTCTTGGAGTGGTCGCTTCTCCATCTTGGCATCAATAACATATGCTAACAAAGTGTCACAACCTTTGGAAATAGATTTCTGAGCTTTAATAACGGAGATAACAGGAATATCTGACTCCCGTCGCTTTCCTCGAGCTACAGCATAAGATCCATCAGAAAGAGGAATCTTAATCATCTACTTGAAATAGAGAATCTCAGCATGACGACTACTAAGCTAATCCATCCTAAACACCACATCGAAGCCCGCAATAGGCATAATGAAAAACGAGACAGGAAAACTACTTCCATCAATATATATAACAGCGATAGGAACTTTTTATGTAACATAGACACTACTTTACCATCAGCAACCTCTACTCTAAGTGACTCAACTAACGGGACGACAGGTAAATGCAATCTTTTATGATAAGTCATAGAGACAAAGGAGTAAGTAGCTTCTGAGTCGAATAACACACATGCAGGGGTATAGTTAATAAGGAATGTACCCATAATGACATCCCCCGTTGCCTTGGCTTCTTCTGCTGTCATCTGAAATGCCCTCCCTTTCGCGTGGCGCGCATCATCTCTCTTTTGGCCCCTAGAAGACCCTCTTGCTCCAACACATTGCCTCTCCGGGCAGTCAACCATCTTGTGCCCAGACATGTGGCACTGATAACAAACATCTTCTTTAAATCTACACTCGGCATTAGCATGGCCCTTTTGCCCACATCTTCAACACCTTCTGGGAGAACTTGAAAACTCACAAGAATGATACGTACGACACCGAGAACAACAAGGAGTGTCAGGCCCCGGCTTCTTGGAAGTATTAGTCTTCCCACCTGCAGAGGATTGTCCTTTGGAAGGACCCGATTTACAAGATGGATAAAACTTCCTTTTAAAACCCCCACTAGCAGATTCGCCCTTGCACTGTATGCAATCTCCTTCCATTTGCCGGGCCACTTCAAATGCCCGATCCAGACTAGAAGCTGCTCGCACATTGGCGCGAAACAACAATGGCAAGGTTGCCACAAACCTTCTTATCTTGGTACTCTCATCAAGAATCAAACGTGGAACTAACCTCAGCTTATCGGTGAAAGCAGTGATGAGATCCTCCATCGGCTTATCTCCTTTCTGTAGATTGTTAAACTCCCTCTCCATTCTTTCCATGTCATACTCGGTATAGTACTTCTTCAACAGCTTCTCAGAAAATTGCTCCCATGACAGAGCACTCAGCACCTCCTTATTAGCAGAGGCTTTTACCGTATCCCACCAAAAAATGGCATGGCCTTTTAGCATACGTACTGCATATTTCACGCAGTATTCAGGTTCACACTCACACGATTCAAACAGCTGATGCATTTCATGGATCCACTGCATTGTAACTGCGGGGTTATCACTCCCTACAAAAGTCGGAGGCTTACACAACAAGAACTTATTTTAAGAACACGTCTTGCATGGTTTGCTTAATGTAGTCTGCAATAAGAGCTCTTTGGCTATTCGAAGCTCTTCTTCCAGATGCTTTATGTAGGCAACCTGATCTGGCTCAAGTCTACCACCTTCAGTATTATGATGAGAACGTTCATCATCAGGTTGATGGGGCATATGGGAAGCCTCATCTTCCATCTCCTTGAGCGCTTGATAGGTATTTCCGTGCTCTATCGACATCTTTATCAACTTTCTATACAACAGGGAAGAGTATTTAAATACTCTACTGTATTTTGTTATCGTAATGACAAGTCAGCTTACACAAATAATGTAACGACCGAAATTTTAAGAAATATTGTAATATTGTTTTATAGAAGAAATAAATAATATTGTATGGAGTTTATTTAATTATAATGATAATTAGTAATATTATTGTTAGTTAAATAAATTATTTAAAGTTGGGAAAGAAAAGTAAGAGAAAAGAAGGGAAATAAAATAAAAATGAAAATTCAGATTTTAATGGGTCGCGGCGCGACGCGTTGCATGTGTCAGACCTCGCGTGTGTCAGCCGGCTTACATGTGTGAGAAGCAATAGGGTATAGATGTCAGATTTTGTATGTCCCGCGATTGGGCATATTGGAGGCGGTCGCGGCGCGACGCCTTTCAGATCGCGGCGTGACGCGTGAATCAGCTTCTATAAATACGAGTTTTTGGCAGCCATTTCCTCACACAAACTTCAAAGAGTCGTTACTCTGCCAAATTTACGAGTTTTCCCGAGATTCTTGAGCCTACGTAAGTGTCGCGTTTCGTTTGTAAGCGTATCTAGAGTTACGGGAGTTCGGAAACACCGTCAAGGGCGTTCTTTTGACCGTAGTTTCGCGTCCGAGAACCCGAGAGGTATATTTCTCTAATCTTACACTTCCATTTCGGTTATTTGGTGTTTTGGACCGCATCCATGTCGTTTATATGCATTTTAATGAAGTTTCTGAGCTCGTGACGCGTAAATCTTTAGTCGGGGTTTATTCGTTGCTGGGTTTTGGTGTTTTGGGCAAGATCTGACTTGTTTAAGATTACGGGATCATGTTTCTCATGTAGTAACCTTCATAGGTTGTTCGGGGTGTTTCGGTTCATGGTCTGGTTGCTTCGTGAGCGTTGTTTGTCGTTTTGAGATCGTACGTTTTGTTGTCCAGACTAAGGTGAGTTCGGTTGTTTTATAAAACCGAGCACGTAGACAAAATATGTTTTGATTTTATTAATGGGTTTTAAGATGATATATATGTATGAATGTTTATGGTAGATTTCTGATCTTTCCTAATGCATGCTTGTTTATTAAATCATGATATACGATTGATTTATGCGATGAATATGACGCATGTATATATGCTTATAGATATATGATATGATGTTTATGATGGACATGACGATTTGGGAAGGGGTAGCTATACTCAGAGATGAAATATTGATGCCTAGTAGGAAGAGTGTGCCTTCTAGGATATGCTAGCAATGAGATGTTTGGTTGCCGGGTTTCTAGATAACTTTGGCAACACATGGTGTATTTATACACTGGAGTGATGTATTGACCAAAGAGATAGGGTCATGTGCAAAACGTCACGTGGGAGAGAGGAGGGCCTAGTGGTTGGGGGCACCGTTTGTACTTTTGCCTCAACGACTTGTGTCGGAGTAACTATAGCGGACGGATTACGAAAGTGTGTGTACAAGTGGGAGTCGCGCCCTTCCTTGTACCGTACTTGCTGGACACGCTTAGTGAACTTGTGCCAATGCGGACGGACCTTGGACTTAGTAGTTGCTAGGCACGCATATGGTATCTTTTGCGGACGGATCTTGGAACCTTGGTGGTTGCGAGGCACGCATGCGATGTTTGGGGTAGCGAAGTTAATGATAGTCTTGATAGACCCCAATAGGATGATTTGTGATGCTTAAGATGCTGATGAAGTTAAAAGATGATCATGATGATTTAAATGATGTTATATGATGTTTTATGATGATACTTGACCAGCTGGGGATTTACGATGCTATGCGGGTGGGTCAAGTTACGGTTTGGGATATAATGCCTTAACCTAAATATGTTTGTGAATGTTTTTAAATGATGATTTTGAGATGTTAACTAAGCTGACTCACGAGGCGAAAGTTGACACTTGTTTCTTTGAAATACGTCTTGTGCTCGTGCAGGTTGCTTAGGTGCGTGGCCTTGTGAGATGGGGGCTTATGGGTAGTTTTCTTTCTTATGTGATACTCAGTATCAACTTGTGGTTGTGTAATGAACAAAGTTTAAAACAATGATGTGTCTGTGACGTAACGGTGGTTTTGTTTGATGAATGTTTAAAATGGTTTATCTGTTTTAATCAATATGATGTTTAAAAAGTCTTCCGTTGCGATGAATCTGATTGAGTAGAAAAAGTTTTTGTAAATCTTGATTTGTGGAAACCACGGCTGTTAAAAGTTGGTATTAGAGCTGTGTTGTGAGAGATCTGAGTACTGAGTCCGGTGTTTAGACTCACAACTTAGCTCTTATAGGATGACTGGGTGGGAATGTGTGCGAGAGAGTTTCTTGTTAGTTAGCTCTTTTCCTTGTGATGATTATAGATGTTTACTTTTACTCGACTTCCTTACGTATAGAATGGTAGAAACGAGGAGAGGTAATGGGAAGCAAGTGATGAATCAAGGGGAGCAGGCCAACGCGGAGGGATCATTCAGAATTCTGGGTGAAGAAGAAGCAGAAAGTGAGCGAGTTCCGTCACCTCCAAGAACTGCGTCGGTGCATAGTAGTCGTACTGCACATAGCACCGGCAGTATGATCCGCGTGGCTGAGTTTGAGAGAGTGTTGAAGGAGAGGGATGAGGCTCTGAAAAAGCAAACGGAGGAGCTGAACGAAATGAAGCAAGCAATGCGTGAGGCGGAAATTCTAGGGAAGAAGCCAATCACGTCTGTGGAAGGAGATGACGACGAGGATGATTAAGCGGGTCTAGGTGGCCAGAATGAAGGTGCACTGTACTGAGTGGGAAGCACCTACAGGATGTTCAGGGAGTGCAAACCACCTAAGTATGCAGTAGGGACCGATCCGCTCGACTGCATACGCTGGATCCGTAAGATGGAACAAACATACAACTCTAGTGTGTTTACTGAGGAACAGCGGGTCAGTTATGCGATCCGTGTGTTGGAGAAAGAAGCTTTAGAGTGGTGGGATTCTATTGAAGGTTTGCTATCAACAGTAACTAGGAGGAACCTTACATGGGAGATGTTCAAAGAGAAGTTACAGAACCGTTTCTGTAATCTGGGGGCTAGACAACGCGTGTGGAGGGAATTTCTCGATCTGAAAAAGGGCAACTTGACGATTGCCAAGTATAACTCTACTTTTTCGGAAAGGATGCAGTTTGCTAAGAGGTACTACTATGATGATGCTTCGACGGTAAACCAGTGTGTGGAGGGTTTGCCATATGAATACCGTGGGACGGTGAGATTGAGGTCTAATTTGGGTGATGCGATGGCTGAGGCAGAAAGAATCGAGCATGATTTGAAACTGAGAGAGAAGAATGATGGGGTGGTGGGAGAAAAGAGAAAGTGGGAAGGGCCATATGGGTCCTCCAACAAGAAGAAGTTCTCGAGTGGCAACAACAAGAAAGGGGAGAAACAAGGCAAGACAGGGTATTGTACAACATGCCACTCAAGCCACAGTGGTCCGTGCACTTCAAAGACGATGAGTTGCCGTCGATGCGGAAAGATGGGGCATAAGGCGGTGAACTGTAAAAGCGAGAAGCCCGTGTGCTACAACTGTAGGGAAATGGGGCATATCAGTACGCAATGCCTAAACCCGAAGAAGAAGATCGAGGAAGCAGGAAAGAAGCCAACCCCGAAAGCAACCGGCAGTGCTTATCAGATGACAACCAAAGAGGCACGCCGAGATGATGAGGTGATTTTCGGAACTTTTATGATTAACTCTTTACCCGTTGTTGTATTATTCGATTCGGGTGCTAGTAGGTCTGTAGTGTCCCTTAGATTCTGTGATCAGTTGAATGTGCCTCGTAGTTCTTTAGAACATGCTTTAGAGATCGAAATAGCGGTCGGGGAACCGATTACAGTGAGTGAGAAATACGACGATTGTACGATTGATATTGATGGCACTACTTTCCCTTTGACACTTATTCCGTTAGGAATCGAGGGATTCGATGTAGTGATTGGGATGGATTGGATGTCCGCGCATGGAGCTGAAATCGTGTGCTCAAAGAAGTTGGTCCGAGTTCCTCTTCCATTAGGTGGTCATGTTATCGCCTATGGAGAACGATGTACGGGGAACATGGCGATGATATCGGTCCTTAAGACACGAAAGTGTCTAGCGAAGGGGTGCGCTGCGTTCTTAGCTCATGTGGTGGATTCGGCGAAGAAAAAGAGTGTGTTGGCGGAGGTAGAGGTGGTGAACGAATATCCTGATATCTTTCCAGATGATCTTCCGGGATTGCCGCTGCCAAGAGAGGTGGAATTTCAAATTGATTTGGTTCCAGCTGCTGCACAAGTTGCTAAAGCACCATATCGATTAGCTCCCTCTGAGATGAAAGAGATAATGACGCAATTGAAAGAGTTGCTAGAAAAGGGATTCATTAGGCCGAGTTCTTCACCTTGGGGAGCTCCGGTCCTATTTGTAAAGAAGAAAGATGGGTCGATGAGGATGTGTATCGACTATAGGGAATTCAATAAGTTGACAGTGAAGAACAAGTACCCACTTCCAAGAATAAATGACTTGTTCGATCAATTGCAGGGTGCTAGTCACTTTTCAAAGATAGATTTGCGTTCGGGTTATCACCAAGTGCGAGTGATGGAAGGTGATGTACCAAAGAAGACTTTTCGTACTCGTTATGGTCACTATGAATTTCTAGTTATGCCGTTCGGTTTGGCGAATGCACCAGCAGTTTTCATGGATTTGATGAATTGGGTGTGTAGGCCGTATCTTGACAAATCTGTGATAGTGTTTATTGACGATATCTTGGTATACTCCAAGAGTGCGGATGACCATAGGCGTCATTTGAGAGAGGTATTGGAAACTTTGCGTGAAGAGAAGCTTTACGCCAAATTCTCAAAGTGTGAGTTTTGGCTAAAAGAAGTACACTTTTTGGGTCACATCGTGGGAATGGACGGGATAAAGGTGGACCCAACAAAGATCGAGTCGATAAAGAAGTGGGAAATTCCTAAAACCCCAACCAAGATTCGTAGTTTTCTTGGCTTGGCAGGTTATTATAGAAGGTTCATAAAAGATTTCTCGAAGATAGCATCGCCAATGACGAAGTTGACTCGAAAGACGGAATCGTTTGTGTGGACGGAGAAGCAAGAGAGTGCTTTCCAAACTTTGAAGAAGTGTTTATGTGAAGCGCCGATACTCTCCTTACCAGAGGGCAACGAGGATTTTGTGGTATATAGCGATGCGTCTTACTCTGGTTTAGGATGTGTTCTCATGCAGCGAGGGAAGGTTATTGTGTATGCCTCTAGACAGCTAAAGGATGCGGAAAAGAATTATTCCATACACGACTTAGAGCTAGCAGCGGTATCTTCGCTCTTAAGTTGTGGCGGCATTACTTTTATGGTACCCATTGTACGATCTTTACCGATCACAAGAGCTTGCAACATATTCGAGATCAAAAGGAATTGAATATGAGACAGCGACGATGGATGGAGTTGTTGACCGATTATGACTGTGAAATCAGTTATCATCCAGGAAAGGCCAATGTAGTGGCTGATGCCTTGAGTCGGAAGGAACCTAGACCTGCTTACCGATTGAAATCTATGAGTATTTGGGTTCCCAAAGTAGGGGGAGTCCGTAAGATGTTGGTACGAGAGGCCCATAGATCGAAGTATTCGATACACCCTGGGAGTACAAAGATGTACTTAGACCTAAAACCGAGATACTGGTGGCCCGGTATGAAGACGGATGTGGCTACTTATGTGTCGAAGTGTGTCACTTGTTCGCAAGTTAAGGCGGAACATCAAAAGCCCTACGGAGAATTGCAAAAATTGGAGATACCCGAGTAGAAATGGGATAAAATCACAATGGATTTTGTTACGAAATTGCCCAAGATTGCGAAGGGCAATGATATGATTTGGGTTATTGTCGATCGTCTGACCAAGAGTGCACATTTCCTTGCAACCAAGGAAACGGAAAGGCTAGAAAACCTAGCGAAGTTGTATGTGGGTGAGGTGGTTACGAGACATGGAGTCCCATTAACCATTGTTTCTGACCGTGATAGTCGATTTGTTTCAAGATTCTGGAAGAAGTTGCAAGAGGAATTAGGAACGAAAGTGCATTTGAGCACAGCCTATCACCCGCAGACAGATGGGAAAGTGAGAGAACTATTCAGACGCTTGAAGACATGTTGGGAGCATGTGTGATTGAATACGGTGGGAGTTGGGATGCTTACCTTCCATTGGTGGAGTTCATGTATAACAATACGTATCACTCAAGTATCGACATGGCGCCGTACGAGATGTTATATGGAAGGAAGTGTCGCACGCTGACTTGTTGGTTGGAAGCCGGAGAGAAACAATTCGCGGATTCAGAGATTGTGCAGTTAATAGCAGAAAAAGTGGCGGTAGCACGGGATCGACTCCGAATAGCGAGAGAAAGACAAAAGAAGTATTCGGATCGAAAGCACCGACCGAAAGTGTTTGAGGTTGGTGAAAAGGTAATGCTAAAAGTCTCGCCATGGAAAGGAATCACACGTTTTGGTAAGCGAGGCAAGCTTGGTCCACGGTTCATTGGTCCGTTGACGATTGTGGAGAAAGTTGGAGACCAAGCCTACAAGTTGGAGTTACCACCGACATTGGAGGGAGTACATGATGTGTTTCACGTATGTTATCTACGTTAATGTTTGGCTGAGGAACCAAGCGTTTTGCCGTTAGAGGAGTTACGAGTAGACAATAGCAAGAGGTTGATTGAGAAACGGGTGGCAATCTTGGACCACAAGGTCAAGCAGTTAAGAAAGAAACGAGTCAAGCTCGTAAAGGTTCAGTGGAGGAACAAGCATGGAGGGGATATGACGTGGGAGACCGAAGAAGAAATGAAAATTAGATATCCCCAACTTTTTGTTTAGCAAATTCCGAGGACGGAATCTTTTTAAGGAAGGGAGAATTGTAATGACCGAAATTTTAAGAAATATTGTAATATTATTTTAAGGATAAAATAAATAAAATTGTATGGAGTTTATTTAATTATAATGATAATTAGTAATATTATTGTTAGTTAAATAAATTATTTAAAGTTGGGAAAGAAAAGAAAAGTAAAAGAAAAGAAGGGAAATAAAATAAAAATGAAAATTCGGATTTTTATGGGTCGCGGCGCAATGCTTTTCAGGTCGCGTTGCGTGTGTCAGACCTCGCGTGTGTCAGCCGGCTTACGTGTGTCAGAAGCAATAGGGTATAGACGTCAGATTTTGCATGTCCCGCGATTGGCCATTTTGGAGGCGGTCGCGGCACGACGCCTTTCAGATCGCGGCGCGACACGTGAATCAGCTTCTATAAATACAAGTTTTTGGCAGCCATTTCCTCACACAAACTTCAAAGAGTCGTTACTCTGCCAAATTTACGAGTTTTCCCGATATTCTTGAGCCTACGTAAGTGTCGGGTTTCGTTTGTAAGCGTATCTAGAGTTACAGGAGTTCGGAAACACCGTCAAGGGCGTTGTTTTGACTGTAGTTTCGCGTCGGAGAACCCGAGAGGTATATTTCTCTAATCTTACACTTCCATTTTGGTTATTTGGTGTTTTGGACCGCATGCATGTCGTTTATATGCATTTTAATGAAGTTTCTGGGTTCGTGACGCGTAAATCTTTAGTCGGGGTTTATTCGTTGCCGGGTTTTGGTGTTTTGGGCAAGATCGGACTTGTTTAAGATTACGAGATCGTGTTTCTCATGTAGTAACCTTCGTAGGTTGTTCGCGGTGTTTCGGTTCGTGATCTGGTTGATTCGTGAGTGTTGTTTGTCGTTTTGAGATCGTACGTTTCGTTGTCCAGACTAAGGTGAGTTCAGTTGTTTTATAAAACCAAGCACGTAGACAAAATTTGTTTTGATATTATTAACGGGTTTTAAGATGATATATCTTTATGAATGTTAATGGTAGATTTCGGATCTTTCCTAATGCAGGCTTGTTTATTAAATGATGATATACGATCGATTTATGCGATGAATATGACGCATGTATATATGCTTATAGATATATGATATGATGTTTATGATGGACATGACAATTTGGGAAGGGGTAGTTATACTCAGAGATGAAATATTAATGCCTAGTAGGAAGAGTGTGCCTTCTAGGATATGCTAGCAATGAGATGTTTGGTTGCCGGGTTTCTAGATAACTTTGGCAACACTTGGTATATTTATAGACTGGAGTGATGTATTGACCAAAGAGATAGGGTCATGTGCAAAACGTCACGTGGGTGATAGGAGGGCCCAGTGGTTGGGGGCACTGTTTGTACTTTTTCCTGAACGACTTGTGTTGGAGTAACTATAGCGGACGGATTCGGAAGTGTGTGTACAAGTGGGAGTCGTGCCCTTCCTTGTACCGTACTTGCTGGACACACTTAGTGAACTTGTGCCAATGCGGACGGACCTTGGACTTAGTAGTTGCTAGGCACGCATATGGTATCTTTTGTGGACGGATCTTGGAACCTTGGCGGTTACCAGGCACGCATGCGATGTTTGGGGTAGCGATGTTAATGATAGTCTTGATAGAACCCAATAGGATGATTTGTGATTCTTAAGATGCTAACGAAGTTAAAAGATGATCATGATGATTTAAATGATGTTATATGATGTTTTATGATGATACTTGACCATGTAGAGATTTACGATGCTATGCGGGTGGGTCAAGTTATGGTTTGGGATATAATGCCTTAACCTAAATATGTTTGCGAATGTTTTTAAATGATGATTTTGAGATGTTAACTAAGCTGACTCATGAGGCGAAAGCTGACACTTGTTTCTTTGAAATACGTCTTGTGCTTGTGCAGGTTGCTTAGGTGCGTGACCTTGTGAGATGGGGGCTTATGGGTAGTTTTCTTTCTTATGATGATACTCATTATCAACTTGTGGTTGTGTAATGAACAAAGTTTAAAACAATGATGTGTCTGTGACGTAACGGTGGTTTTGTTTGATGAATGTTTAAAATGGTTTATCTGTTTTAATCAATATGATGTTTAAAAAGTCTTCCGTTGCGATGAATCTGATTAAGTAGAAAAAGTTTTTGTAAATCTCGATTTCTGGAAGCCACGGCTGTTACAAATAACATTCATATAACTCTCTCACTCAACCCCCATAGGAACACTTAATTATGGTCGGGCCCGAGTTTGAGATCGAATACTCTTACAAGTACCCAAATCTCTCAAACTTAGGCTCTGATACCTAATTGTAACACCGCTTCTGAAAACAGTGAATTTACTAAAAATTCAAACTTTTTACCCATATGGGTCCCTTTCAAAATCATAATCATCAGGTTTTAGCAGCGGTATTAAATTTCAAAACTGACAATAGTTAATTACATCATATTAGTCTAAAAACATCTGTTTGATGTTACCTAACACACCCCGACCATAATCAACAAATATTTACATCTTACAAAAAGTGTTCCATCCCATAAGGTACATATATACATCTGTAAGCCACCCGCCTCAGCAAGCCTTCTAGTCTTTACCAGAAAAGGGGGCAACGTAGCACCATTAGCTAAACAACATAGCTAGTGAGTACTAACATATCATAAGCATCAATAAAGCGAGTCATACAATAAATAGGCAATCAATCATTTCTATCTCATCACATTGCAGTGTGCTAACAAGATCAGTAAGAGTTATGCCTTGCAGGGTAATCAGTCCCGGTCAACAACTCAGGCTGGGGAATCAGACACAACCAACCGCGCTGGTGGGGGAGCATAAAGTAGTCCACCAAACATCGTTTCAAAGCCAATGGATCCTCGGAAATCCAGCTACAACCGGCTTATCTCCATCTGATGTTAACGAACGGTGGTTCTGCAGAACCTGGACCCGGTAGGCCCCCGAGTCTCCCTTGATCCCAATCAGACCCAAAGGTCTTCTGGAACCCAGCTACAACCGGCTGACCTTAAATTAATAGTGGGTTTCAGCTACAATCGGCTAACCTTGATCCACTAGCAGTCCGCGGACCATTCACATGCACACATACATATGATCCCTTAAGGATCAATCATCTTGCATTCAATATCATTTATTCATTCATTCATGCACCGTACATTTCATTCATTCAACATTTATAACTTCATTATTAACTAGGCGGTTCCAATCTGGATCGGCTGGCATGCACCTATTACAAGTATCATACATGACATTACACATTTACTTCATAACAAGACTTACCCTTCCATCTCTGAGCATACCTGCAATAAAACTCATGCATACATTATAATATCGTACACAAACAATCAATTAGTCACTTAGCAATCAAGTCTCACTCTATTGAGACTTATGAAAGCAGGTACTCACCTGAGTAGCTTATAACGTCTGTCTACTTAACTCCGATTCAGCTAATTCGACAAGTTCACCTAAAACATCGGCAATCGCGTTAAGTGTTTTTGCACACAATAAGTTATATACTAGAATATGTACAAGAACCATCTAAGGCTCATAAGCACCTTAAAAGAACCATACAATACTTAGCACAACATGTACCTTAAAATTGCTTAACATTCAAATTGGTTAATTCTGATTTTTACCGGACGCGTCGCGTCGCATTTCTCATGCGACTATCAGATCATACAAAATCGGACCTCTTGTGCGAAAGTCGAATGGCCCATGTGACAATCGGATCAATGAAAGTCGAATGACTTATGGGTCAGATGAACAAATTTAGTTGAAGCATGAAATCGCATAGATCTAAGGGAACGCGTTGCGTCCGTTTCCCTGACGCACGTATTGTTCTGCATTTCATCTTCTTCTACTTCATCATTCATCCGACTATCTTTTAAAAACATCTTATTTTCAGATTTACAAACTTGTCTTTTTCACTTCAAAAACACCTTTAAACATCATATAGCATATATACAAACTCCATAAACTCATCAAATTCAATTAAAATCATCAAACATACAAAACCCACTTGTCATGTAAGCTTTGTATGCTTAACAATGGTGTCCTCCTCCCCAACATGGATTTTCAGCCATAAAACTCACACATAACTAGTACCAATCCTACTTAAACTTCAAATCAAACATCATACTAACCTTCTTTTGAATTATAAACCTCAAAGCTTCAATTTCTTTCTTTCAAGAACCTCACGAGAGCTTCTAACTAGTGTGTGTTTGTGTGTGTTTTGAGAGATTATCAACTTTTGACTTTGTAAGTCAATTTCAACACAACACACACATATAAACTTATCCAGAGGTAAACCGCCTCTGGACTTTAAATATCTTCTTTTCTTTTCTTTTTTATTTAACTAATCTAATACTTGTATATATATATTTATTTAATTCACTCAACAAATACACAATTATACATATATATAATAATTAATCTCTAACTACATACAAACAGAATATCCTCCTATTCCATTAATTACATACACGTACATACTTAATTACAACTAGGCCCAAATCAAGGATGTTACATTATGTTTCAAAAGATAATGTAATATATGATGTGTTGGTAAGAGTGATAATAAGGATAAATGTATAGATGACATGTATGTGAAATTATTATGAGAACTATGAGAAGCAAGTTAACAGAAAGTGAAAAGAGATATACGTTGGTATGAATCTATAATATTATTCAAAGATGATAAAAGAATAGGGTGTTGGTGAAATAAAGACAAGAATAAATGATGAAAGGTGTGATTGATATTATGAATGACCAAGAATTGTTTTGTTCTACTGCAATAGATCCTAATGCGAATCTTAGGACAAAGAATGAAGTAAGGAATGAAGGAAACCCTGATATGATTACCATAGGAGAAGTTGAAGATTATATTTCCCTTTATGGGGAAAGGCGTGGAGCCATACCTACCAGACACTTAGGATGTCATCGCGGATGAGTTTGGAAAATGTGTTAAGACAGTTATGCCATCTATTATGACGGAAATGGAGAATGAGATAAGAAGTGCAGTTCGAGAAGAATTCCATATACTGAAGGATGAAATGATTAATGAGATGAAGGAAGATAAAGTAGTGGTTAAGACTGAGGGCTCTCGAAGAAGATCAAGATGCGAAACTTGTGGCAAGAATCATACTGGTCAGTGTAAATATAAGACTAAAGGTTGTTATACGTGTGGAGAAGTATGACATAGTTATAACGATTGCTTATCCTTAGGAAAGTTTTTCTATGATTGTGCTCGGTATGGGCACGAATCTTCTGAATGTCCTAACTAGTTTCAATGTCTTTGAGTTAAAAAGGTTAAATAAAATAAGCAGATACAATGTTATGTTCTTTTAACAATGTATGTGAATTATGTAGAACCGGTATGTATTTTTCTTAGATAATAAAACGTCGAAGAAGGCAGAACCAAGGAAGACTTTGTGTTAATGATTGAAATACGAGTGATAAGTATTTTTATCCATATTATGAGTTGACCCCAATTGGGAGAGTAGTGTGAAAAGATCTGTAATTATTATTTATATTAAAACAATTCATATTAACCACCGTGATCGTGGTAGAAATGAGTATTGACAAAAGTTACAGAATTAAACAAAGAAATTGCATAAAATTGAGTGGAAGAGAAATTTAAAGTCACAATATGTAATGTTGAATGTAACACCATCTTTGTAAAACAACTAATTAGAAAAAATTTACGTTTTTCTTAAACGTGAACTCATTCACGATATTTATCATCAATTACGCAGCGGAAATTTCAACTAAAAAGTTATACATCAAATATTTACAATAAAAAATTATGTATCAACTGTTTGGTGTTACTCTATCACAACGACCGACCATAGCAACATATAATTACAACATTCATAAGTGTTCCATCCCAAAATAAACATTCAGCAATAGGCAACCCCGCTCACCAGGCCATCTAATCTTTATCTGCAAAAGGACCAACACAGCAACATTAGCTATACAACATAACTAGTGAGTATAAACTTATCATAAGCATCAATAAAGCAAGTCATATATTACAGGAATAAGCAATCAATGATATCTTATCACATTGCGGTGTGCTGACAAGATTGGTATAAGTCATATCTTGCAAGATAGCTAGTCCCGTTCAACAACATTAAACCGGGGAATCAGACACAACCATCCTCGCAAGTGGGGGAGCATAAAGTAGTCCATCAAGCATCGTTTTGGAACCATAGGCCCCTTAGGTAATCCAGCTATAGTCCGGCTGATTACCACTCATGTTAAAGAACGGCGGTCCTGCAGAACCTACGACCCGGAATTTCCAGCCTCGAGTCACCATTAATCCCGAACAATGGCCTAAAGGCCCCCATGGGATCCAGCCACGTCGACTCACCTTAACCATGCTTCAAGTTATTCGCGAACATTTCACATACACATAGCTGATCCAATCAGGATCATTCATTAAGCATGCATATTCATACATTTCAATGAGACGGATCCAATCTGGATCCATAGCATGCATATCATTATTTTCCAACATAGTTGATCCAATTAGGATCAATACCATACATATCATTTAGCTTAACTAGGTGGCTCCAATTCTGGATTCCACTGGCATGCACTCAACATATAATCAACAAGTATTCAACATGGCATAGTACAACAAGGCAACATGGCAAGACTTACATCTTTACTCTTAAGCATACATACAACAAAAGCTATAATAAACATCTTTGTACCATATGTATTTCAACTAGCAAGCAAGTCTCCCTCTACTGAGACTTATGAAAGTCGGTACTCAACTGAGTAGCTTATTACACTGATTACTTTAACTCCGGTTCAACTAACTCGGCAAGTTCACCTAAAATCATCATCATTCACGTTAAGCGTTTGCACATATGAGATTCTATTACTAGAACCCTTACAAGACCCTTCTAATGTCCATAAACTACTTATTATATTCACTTTTGACATAACATTACATATCCAACAAGAACATGTAATAAAACAAAGTCCTTGCTGAACAGGCCCCGGTCGCGTCGCGACCTACATGCCTGTTGCATCGCGACGTGTAAAAGTCGGACCGGAGAGTCACACGAATCATCCGAAAATTGGATCCAAGAGTCAGATGGGGCATCCGAAAGTCGGATCAAAAGATCGGATGGCTCATCCGAAAGTCGGATGTCCAATATAAGTCGCATGGTTCAAATTCGACGAGGTCGCGCCGCGACCCTTAACCTGGTCACAACGCGATATTGGTTTTGACAGTTTATCATCTTCTTTAGTTTTTATACCAACCAACTTACACTTCAATATTCAAAAACCCATAATTTCAAACTTGTTAGAATCACTCTAAAAACACTTTAGAACTTCATATATCATCTATATAAACCTCAAGAACTCATTAACACCATTTAAAAACATCAAACAAATAAAACCCACTTGTAAAGTAAGCTTTATTTGATTTCATTAACACCATTTAACATCATTTGCTCAACAATGGAGTTATTTATTCTAACTTGAGTTTCCAACCATAACACAACACACAAATAGTATCCATCATGCTTAAACTTCACAACCAACATCATACTTACCTTTGTTTGATTCCACAATAAAAAATTCTTCAATCTTTTTCTTCTTTCAGGAGCTCACGAGAAAGAGAGTGTGTGTGTTTGTATGTGTTTTTACAATTTACCAACTTTGACTAATATTGTCAACTTTTTAAACATACACACATATATATATATAAATCTTTATCCAGAGGCAACCGCCTCTGGATTTCTTTTATTTTAATTCTAATTAATTAAATTTCCTTTTCTAATATATATATATATATATATATATTTAACTTAAGCCATTTACACACAATTATAGATATACGTATATTTTACTAAACAGCTCTTTATTCCATCAACTTAATACATACACATATATAATTTAGAATATTTACATATTCTACTAACTTACATACACGTATACACATATTACAACTAGGCCCAAGTCGAGGATGTTACATTGAATGATTGGTAAAATAAGTAAAGAGTAAATGAAAGAGATTACTGTCTCTGATTAAATAAAAATTTGGCAGTGATTTAAATTATTACAAGGAAAATTAGAGTGAACAATATGTGTTGCTTATCATAAAATGATTCAACAGTAATACAAAGGGACACGTTGGAGGTGATATTGAAATTTTAAATTTGTGGTCCTTGGCCCATGTATAAGGTGAAATATACATTTATAAATTTGGACAGAAGATCAGGTGTTGACCTGACAGATAATTGAGCACGATTAATGTTTTATAGATTATTATCGTGAGAGTAAATTTATTGCTCGAAAAAGAGCGGGAACATTGAAAGAATAATTATTCATAAAAATGTATATTTATTTGGAAACTTATAATGTAATTCATACTCAGCAGAGTCGAATTGAAGTAATGAATAGCAATAACCAGAAATGAATCTTTTAGGAAGATTAAAATTATACTCTTAATTATTATAGTATGAAATATGCAATTGAAATAGAAAAGATAAAAAGCACAGCAAACGCGGATTGAGGGACATGCGGTC
The DNA here is from genome assembly GCA_038502395.1 of Dittrichia graveolens. Taxonomy (NCBI): domain Eukaryota; kingdom Viridiplantae; phylum Streptophyta; class Magnoliopsida; order Asterales; family Asteraceae; genus Dittrichia; species Dittrichia graveolens. Next base: position 53,946,778 of record JARJIL010000005.1, on the reverse strand, counting down.
AACCCTAACGGGAATAATTATAATTTATTAAATTATTATAATTGAATACAAGCACTTAGTAATGGAAAGCTAGATAAAGCTTTGTGAGCAGAACATATAGAATTAAATTCTCAAATTCATCTGAAGCGTTAAGAGGTATAAAGACTTAAAAGTGAAATATAGGTGGCTAGTTATGAAGCCAGAGGTAGCCAAGTATGTGGCAAAGGTGTTGTAAAATTTGAAAATGAAGGGTGAATATCAAATGATATGAGTGCTTGTAAGCAGAACATTTAAAAATGTACATTTCGGTTCCATCAAGAAAATTTTATTTCTCCAAACGTTAGTTAATGTTTTTGTAAAGAAATTATTTTTTGTTATGTGTCCCTGTTTTCATTATGTCAGATAACCGATTTATTCCAAATTTTGAAAAGAATTTTATGAAGAGATGAGAAACATGTTTGATTATGAATAAAGTGAGAGAACAATTCAATCAATAGAAAGTAAGTGGTATATGCGTATGTTGTAAATTTGAAAGAACCTGGAGTTTTTATTTCAGTGATAGTAAAATTTTTATACGTTACCAATTATTATTTCAGTATCGGGATGCGGCATATTATATGGTAAGAGAGGCCACGCCTCAGAATCAGAAAGAAATGAGTAGCAATGAGGTGCTTTTGTGAATAACAGAAGAATTTTTTAAATGAGAAACATGTTGTTAATAGCCCAAACTGATAAAAAAGCTATACAAATAATCGTATATCGTCGATAAGTGACAAGTGGGAAAACTATGTTATATTAATATGTCACTATAAAAGAGCAATAATAGATTCAGAAAAAGGAGGAACTAGGTCCGATGTTAATTGGGTCATTTAGAGTTGTTGCTTGTATGGAAAAGGTTACGTGTAGATTGAGAGTTACTAGAGTATTTGTCACGAGTTATATATCAGAAAGTGTTGAGCAGACGAGTCTGCATATGAACCTATACTATTATAATATGAGTATTGACGGTAAACTTATTGGACAATATAAGGTCCAGTAGAAAGAAAAAGGTGGGTTTGAGAGAGAAACCTAAGAAGAGATAACATTTAGTTATCCGGAACACCAATAGTTGATTTCGAGAACGAAATCCATTTCAAGTGGGAGAGAGTTGTAACACTCCGAAGTTTAAAATTTCATGATTAATAAATTAAACAAGTATTACAAATATAGAGGGTTGACTAATTAAATTAGGAGGTGTTTAGAAACTTGAGGGGTTAAAGTTGTCATTTTGAAACAAGAGAAGTTGAGGGACTATTTGTGCCAAATCTCAAAGATGTGTGTGTGTATATATATATATATATATATATAGGGTAGAGATCAAGTAAAAAGAAAATTAAAGTAAAAAGGGTAAAAGGGATGATTATTTGATCATTTTTCAGTATATATATCAACTGATAATCGTTAGTTCATCATCTTTATTGATTAAAACTAGTTCTTCATCAATTTCTTTTTGATGAATCCAACATATTCATCACTTTTTAAAGAAAGCATTTTGTTCATCAATAAAGTATTCCAAAATTTTGTTTTCAAAATCTATATTTGAAATCAAAAAGAAATTGATGAAGACTAGTTTTAATCAATAAATATGATGAACTGACGACTATCAGTTGATATATACCGAAAAATGATCAAATAATCATCCCTTTTACACTTTTTACTTTAATTTTCTTTTTATTTGATCTCATCCCTATATATATATATATATATATATATAGCTAGATTTGACTCTTTGAGAGTCAAACCTTTCATTTCTCACCAGCAAACTTCCGTAAGTTGCTTTCAGCCAAATATTCTTTGGAGTTTTGAATCAAGAACAGTAAGAACAAGATTTTAGAACTGAACCTAACAATCACAAGCTTGAGGTAAGGATTCTTGATCATGTTCTTTAAAGTTTTAGTGGGTTTTAAGTTGATTCTTGGTGAATCAAATGTTGATTGTTGTTTACTATTTATAAGTTGCTTCGGGTGTAGGAAAACACTGAGTAGTGTTTTTATGAATTAAGAATGAGTATTTTGATGATTTGGCCGGAGTTACAGTAAGACAGTCGGCGAACTGGTGCTGAAAGTACAAAGGCATGGGCGTGCATTTGAGGGTATGGGTGTGCCTAAGAGGGCGTAACCGCCTCTGTTCTTGAGGTCCGGGCGTACCTATGTAGGTTACGGGCGTGTTTAGCCCAGTACGCTCATGTTTGATTGGGCCATCTTTCTAGGCCTAAACTGTGAAGCACGGGCGTGCTTCCAGGGGGTACGGGCTTGCCTTGCCCTTGTTCAGATTGTTAAGTGCTGGATTTGAATATGTGATTAATACCATGATTCTGTATTTGTAGGAATTATTGTTTGACGTATTTTGAATGTATTTGGCACATCTTTGTGTAGTATTAATTGTTGAGGTGAGTTTCCTAAACTCTGATTCATATTTGTGATATATGTGTTACATTGCAATGTGTTATACTAGTGATCAGAGGATCACGGAGAGGGTGATACACTGCTTCGTGCAGTTGTAGCGACCACAACGTCTTAGCCTTCTTGGCGGATACTAAGATGGTGCAGTAATGTATCAGTAAGAACTATTACATCAATCGTATATGTGTATACGCATGATTTACAGTTTAGCTTTCTCACTAAGCTGTTATAGCTTAGCAGATACTGCTTGTTGTTTTTCAGGTTGTGTTAGCGCCAAGACAAAGCCCTGGTTTGACTGTTGGTTGTTTAAAACGTGATTTGAAACAATAACGCTCCTATTTGTGTAACGGAAAGTACTTTAGATTTTAAATGCGCGCATGTCTCTTTTAATAAACCCGAGAGTTTAAATGAAATGTTTTATTTGCTTCTGCTGACGGTAAGCTTATTGCGAACTGTTTTTGACATAAGTTGTGGTTGTATTACCTTTTGTACGAACCACATGATTCAAATATACTTTGTTTGTTTCCATTAGCTTATCAAATTCTGTTTTAGCAAAATAGCTTTTGTTTAAAGCTTTATTTTAAATTTTGAATATTTGGGGCGTAACAAAATTTTATTAAGATGATAAAACTAAAAATTTCGTTAAACGTGATATTTTAAAATGTATATGATATTTATAAATTAGGGTAACTACGATATTTTAAAATTAAATTATTTCTACTAATTTCGATTAAGAACTTTGACTCATAAAAGTCAAAATCAATAAGAATTTTTAATTTAAATGAATGGTTAAGATTTAAATTTACTAAAACTAACCGATATGATTGTCTAATAGAAATAATTCTAATTAGTCTTATATTTATATTTAGAGATTTGTATATAACTTTTATAATTTACTTCACTAATTCCATATTTTTAGTAAAAACAAATTATGCTAATTTTATATAATAAATATATACATAAGTTCGATTATATAAAATATAATTTACTTCACTAATTCCATATTTTTAGTAAAAATAAATTATGCTAATTTTATATAATAAATACATACATAAGTTCGATTATATAAACCAACAGTTAAATTTAAAACTCTTTATATATAACTAGAGTAGTCATGTTTGTAAAAAAAAACTTTCTAAAAATTATTCAAATCTAAAGTATTATCTTCAAATATAAAAAGGTTTAGTAGTATATATTATAGATATTATTGATTTTTATAACTTTCATAAATAACTAAATAATATGTTATATATAAACTTAACAAGTGCATATGCTATGTAGTACGATGCAGTAGGGATTTTTACCTAGAACCGGACCAGAATATCAAATGATAGTCACTTTTTAAAATAAAACTTCAAATGATCTTATTCCTAATTCATATGTAACAAACAAGAATAAAAAAAGTCAAAACACAGTCTCACGTCTTTTAAAAAGGAAAGAAATATATTAATATTGTTGAAGCTTTATAAGTAGAAAATATCTTTTTGATGATAGTGATAAATTCCTTTCGTTTTACGGTTCACATATGAGAACTTTTGTGAATGTATACAAGTAGAAAATAACATTCTAACAATCATCATAAGCTAATCAAACTTCATTTATGTTTTTTGATATGTAATATATAGCATGCAATCTTAGGTAGAAAACATTTTAATAGAGGTTTCAAATATTTCAGGTTTTGCCGGTTTTGAAACTGATGAACCGGAACCGGTTACACCTAAATAAGACGATTCTCGATTCTAGATTTTAGTTATTTTCGAATTCGGTTCTTTTCGGGTTTGATTTAGTTTGATATAGGTTTGGAACCAAACTCATCCCTAGAATGCAGCACACATTGTAAAACCACTCACCTACAACAAAACGAGGGGAGGTTCGAATCTACCTCCTCGGCTCCTCCCCTATTTTCTTCCAAATTCTCCTATTTGTAATTTCATTTTTTTCCCATTCCATTTTCCTTATATTCCCGGGGCACACATCATCTCTTTATTTATTTTTATTATCCTTCTTTTTTTTATTTCATTAAATTGTTAAAAGAAATTAATGTAATTTGGCAAAAAAAAAAAAAAAACTCTAAAACTAGTATTCGTTGTAATTTTACGTGTTGCAATTTTTTTTATCTTTAAAATTACAATATATATTTATAACTATAAAATTGTACTAATGAGATTTAACAAATATCATAGTATAGATTTTATTAGCTATCCTAAAATATCAAATCCTACGTTTGTTTTTATTTATTTTAAAGAAAAAGACGATTAAAAAATGCTCACTCATTATTCTTGAATCAGATAAGTCCATATAAACATGTTATATATGTCCATACTCCTATATACAATATATAAATTAGGGATAAATGCATGTCAATATTGACAAACAATTACATCTGTTCAGTCATTATTTTTAGTGTTACTAGGAATATTAATAAACTAACAAACTACCTTTTTTATAAACCAAAAATACATACATAACTGGTTGCTTTTTTTGTGCAATTGTGTTGCTATTAGTTATTCATAATTTTTAAGCATATTAATATAAACGGTAAATCAATAAAAACATTTTATTATTCTAAAAAATATATGTGACTAATGAAGAAACCTTCATTTACAAGTCAATTAATTTCCTTACATAGCTTAAAAGGTCCTGAAGCACACATTTTTCATTTTCGTTTTCTTTATTTTTTTGTTATAACCATTTAGTTTGTATTTTTATTTATTTAAATGACAATAATTTTAATTTAATTATTTTCTTTTTCAAAAGAATTCTGTAAATTTTATTCGGAGTAGGTGAAATATTTTGAAAAATGTTTTATCGTTTCATTTGATATGATGAATTATTGTTTATATAAGGTATAAAACCATTTTTATTATTTAGTTTTATATATAAATTTTAATATATATTTGTGTATCAATTAAATGATGAATATAAATCCGCAGCAAAGCGCATGATAACCATACTCGTTATTATTGTTATTATTAGAGTTAATTGTCAAATTCGTCCTTTAACTATCCAATTTCTTTCGATTTGGTGCTTTAACTTCAAAAGTGACCAAAATGGGCCTTAAACATCCACTTTTCGGTTTGAATGGTTATTTGGTTAGTTGACTGTTAGTTAACTCCGTTAAAACAAAGATAGTTTGGTCTTTTTACAATCATTTCTAATTTTTTTATTAATTAAAACAATATTTAATTTTTTTAAATAAAAATATATATTCTCTCCCTCCTCTCTCACACTCTCCCCCTCTTTATTCACATTCTCTCCCTCCTCTCTCACTCTCCCATTCTCGATCAGTCATCTCCCTCTTACTCTAGATAACCACCGCCCCACCACCAACCTCTAGACACCGCCAACCGCCATTGCCACCGTTGGATTTCTTTCTCTCGCCCCCAAGACGACCGCTTACTTCACCATTTACCAACACCGCGTTCCGCCACCACCACCACCACCTCCTTCTGCAACCGCCGCCGCTCCCATCATCTTCTTCAACCAACTGCTTTTTCTTCACCTCCCTCCTTATTCTTCAACATCACAAGCACTCAAGCACCGTCTCCATCTATCTTCAAGAACAGATCTGAAACCGATGCTTTCTTCAAACCCTAAATCAAAACTCCAAATCAAAGGCCATTTCCTTCATTTTCAACACCACCACCGCTGCCACCTCCTTTGCATTCAACCACCACAACCACCAAGATGTTTTCTTGAAAATTAGAAAAACCTAATTGCACAAGAAATCGATTCAGAAAATGTGAGTGTCAAATATGAGTTTCACTTTGAAAACCCTAATCGTGGTGGTTGGAACCCTAATCATGGTGGTTGAAACCGAACACCAACATAATTTTTCTTCTTTTTCTTGTTCTTTAGATTTGAAAAAGTTGTATGTGTGTGTTTTTTGTTTTGAAAGTGTGTATGTGTGTATGTTTGAAGATGATGAATGTGAAGGCTTAAAAATGGTGGCGGTTGGCCGGAGGTGTCGAAGAAAGGTTGGCTGGAGGTGGCGAAGAAAGGTTTGCCGGAGGTGGCGAAGGTGTTCAAACCAAATTTCTTTGAATGTATGAGATGGAGAGAGAGAGAGAGGATAAATAATGTATTAAATGAATAAAAGTTATAAATAAAAGAATAAAATAGAAACAAAAGGGTATAATTGTCATTTTACCCTATTTTAACGGAGTTGACTAACGGTCAACTAACCAAAGGACCATTCTGTAATATCCTCAATCGGGCTTATTCATGCGTTCCATTTGGTACGTGAATTAATTTGAAAGAATTAAATTAAAAGTATATGTTGAGTATTTAAAGAAAATATGCAATTCTTCAATAATGTGAATTTAAAAGTAGTAATGAAAATAGATAAAAATGATTAAATATTAAATGGTTTCAAACGAGGTTTCCAAAAATATCTCCGTTAGTTAAAACGAGTATGCGTGCGTTGAGTTGTGTGTTGAAAAAGGGGAACAAAATACCCTTGTGGATAATATGAGAACCCAAGGTCGGTCCTCATATTTCCAAGTCAGACAAAAACACACATACATGTTCATACTCACCACACACACTCACCTCACAACTCTTTTGTGTTCTTGAAGAGAATTCAAGCAAGGATCAAGCAACAAGGCTGGAATCAAGTGGGAATTAAGTTATAAATCTGTTCTTAATCTTTTTTATCATCATCATTGTTGGTCCCAAAGAGGGTGAACAAGCAACCGATACAGTTTAGAAGGGGGGGTTGAATAAACTTTAAACAATTAAACAAATTAATCAAATGTATATTCAATTATCAATCAGAACAATAACTATTATCACTCTCTAATCAAATCAACAGGATGATTTGATATTACAATGATTATAACCTCAACTCTCTCTAAACACTCTTGAATCACAAATTAATTGATGATCGAATTTCTTGTTAAAACTGATTAACAAGAACTCTTGAAAAACTCTCTCTAACTTTGAACTTACAAAGTTATCGCAACACACGCGTATCAAGTATCACGAACACTGTACGTTTTGCAACTAATGCATTCTTGCAACTTATGCAGTATCACGTACTTGTTATCGTATATCTTTTTTACATTCGTTCGTGTATAAAAACCCAGAAGAAAGTTTATACTTATACTTGATATATCTACGAACAAATCGCAGTTTAAAGATAGAACTTATCTTTTCTTTAAAACCGTAACAAACTTCTTAATTAGAACATATCTAATTAATTCCGTTTGAGATTTCTATCCAACTAATAGATAGTTTAAATTAGGTTTAGATATCCTAATTTAAATGTCGTAGATATGGAGAGTTTATAACACAATTTAGAACTTACTTAAATTCTGAACTGACTTCTGACGCTGAGCTGACATACTCAGTCTTGACCTTGTTAAGATGACTTCTTGAATCTTGGATTCTTGAATCTTCAAGTCTTCAAGTCTTCATTCTTAAAACCTATCTCAACTTAGAAGTCACTGAGCTATCTAGTACTTACATAGAAAACTCTATATCTGTTTATACGCTGACTACTCAGCTGAAGCTGACTAGTCAGTCTATAACAGACTTACATAATTCCTAACTCTTAACCTATTATCTATACATATCGATAGTTTGTCTCCTCAAATCTAACTATTCTAAACATGGGACTAACAATCTCCCCCTATTTGATGATGACAAAACATTGAATCAAATTAGTTATAGGTTAACAGAATTATGCTGAACAACTCTGGAACTGACCAAACTTAGTTCTTGAAATAAGTATTGAACTGATCCATACTTATTCATGTATCTTGAACTTACAAGATGTTTATGTTACAACTCTATTATAAGACTTGTATTCTAAGTATTTGAATATACAACTACTTAGATTCTGAATTTATCAGAAGTAATTTAAGTTATGAACTTACAAAACTTATACAACTGATCATTCAGGTTATAATTGAACATATCAATCATCAGCTTGAACTTACAAAGCTGTTTGTTTGACCATATCAAACATAATTTTGAACATATCAAACATAACATTTTCTTAGCAAGTATGTCACTGGCTTTCTGTGCTGCATCAGCTTCATCACTTGAGTCAGATTCATGTGCAACTAGTTGAGACTTACCTTGTTGCTCTGGCTCAGGCTCAGTAATGATGATCTTTCTTTTCTTCGCTAGAGGCATAACACTTCTTTTCTTTCTTTTTACAATCTCAAACACCTTACTCTTCCCTTTATCTATTTGTGACGTTGGAACGGACTCAGCTTCAACAAATTTTGGCAAATTAGCTTGAGGAAGGTTGATGTGAACAGCTTGAGATGTTTCTTCAAGTGGAGTTTCTGGTTGAGCTTGTGAAGTTGTGTTAATTTGGACTGTTGGAGCCTGTTGTTGTTGAGAAGGCTGATCTACAGTACTCATGAACTGATCATGAGCTTGTTCAAATTGTACTTCCTCTGTATGCTCCCCTCAACCTTATCATCACACTTATTTGATTCTTCCTCCCCCTTTTTGTCATCATCAATAGGGGAGGGTCTGAGTTTGAACATGAAGCTTTCCAAGTTAGCTACTGAAGTTGACAAATCAGTAAGTTTGCGCATCATCTTGTCTTTGTCATCTTTCCTCTTCCTGTGTAGAAGCTCAAACTGAGTTTGTAGATAGTCCATAAGGACTTGAGCATCAATGGTCATTAGCTTGGGCTCCGCATGTCTTCTTCTTACCTCAACGTCCTCCTGACCAGTGGAAGAGTGTATTTCCACCGTAGGAGTAGCTGTTGAGTGTTCCTCAGTAGGTAAGGATGTGGGTCCCATATCCAAAGGTTGGTGATGACCTATGGAATCAAGGGGGCCAGAATGGAGACCTTGTAAACCTTCCTGGTGTATGCAAGGTTCATTGATAGGTCGTGCGAGAGTGTGTGAGAATAAAAGAAAAGAATGAACAATGTCGTGAAGTATGGATGTGGGGTGAGCTAGGCTTATTGGTGAGGAGGGGGTAATTGACCCTCGGGATTGGTCATTATTTCAATGTTACCTTCATGGGGCTGTGAAGGCACAAAAGTAAGCTCTCCCATGGCACTAGTAAGTATGGGCTGAGTAGACACCATACCTGGTATAGGCTTAAGGGTTGAACTGAGCCTAGAGGTCGGCACCTTAAGAGAAGGTGTCTCCCCCTCAGCTCCTGCCGGTGGAGGTATCATGTGATATAAACTCCATTGTCCTTTTGAGGTGAAAGACCACCTTTGGCAGTTTTCCTTGTATAGGTGTAGGATATCTCCTTGGCAGCAGTGGGCTGACCAAGGTTGGCTGTAGATTGTAAGATAGATGGAGATGTTTGAGGTGGAGGAGAGGGGTTAGACTGAGTTGGGCTTGACTCAGTCCTATCTCCTAAGTTTGGAGATGGAGAAGTAAAAGTGAGAGAAGGAGATAAGGATTGTGAAATTATACCTGCTCCACCTAGCAGTGGAGACTCAGAGCTAGGACACAGACTCCTTTGCTCAGAACTCGAAGTGGTGGATGAAATTATTTGAGTACGGGGTCTGAACTGAGTCCTAGTTTGATCAGCTTTAGGGGACTCAGCCTCAGAACCAACATCGTCACACACTTCTTCCGCAGCTTCCTCCTCTGTCTCAGCTTCACTTGACTAAGGAGTCGGAAGCTGTACATACACCCTCATCTAAGCACTCATTGTAGGATGCCTAGGGAAAATATCATGGGCGAACATTCTGTAGCTGAGAACAGGAGTAGGAATGGACTCATATTGAGCAGTATATCTTCTACCCAACCTGTCATCGATAACCATGGATATAAATCTTGCGAAGGGCACAATGGTGTCCCTTACGTTCTTGGTCACCAATGACTTGAATGCCTCAAAGATCAACTCGGCGTAATCTACTCGTCGACCATAGAATAAGTTGTATAACAGTTGCATTTCAAAGTCATTCACATTATCCAGGCCTCCCACCTTGTATCCAAGGGAACGAACCACAGTGGATACCATAAATCCCCATGCCGTCTGGAAAACAGATTTCCGTATGACGCCAATGACTTGAGGATGCCCCATTAAGGGTAAAACACTTCGTGATGTTTCCCTAGAAACCGTCGCTTCATACTGATTGTGAATCGGGAGATGAAGAATTCGGCGGAGACAGTTTGCATCAACTTCTATCGCCACGTGCCTACTTAGGACTGTACCTCGTATAACCGGTTGAGTTGCATCCAGTTTACACGTATACCAGAATTCCGTGAGAAGTTGACGGATAAGAACAGCAGGACCACGAAGAAATGCATGTGTCAGGGGTCCTTTACGAATGTAGGATACCCACTCCTCATATCCTCTGCCAGTTTTGGACTTCGGAATGTTGATACAGGCGATGACATTGTTTTGTTTGTAGGTGGGGAGTGCATTGTTCTTGAAATTTCCACCACGAAACATTTGTTTAGTTAGATTTAGAGTATAGCCCTCCATTGAAAGCGAACCTATCGTATTGGATTGCACTTAGCAGTAGTAAGGATTAGCACTGAGCAATGAACTCTATACACAGCAACGTTAGGGTTTAAGAGAGAAGAATATTTTGGAAGTTTAAACGAAATATAATGAAAATTCTCCCTGGGGTCATTGATCAGGGAAACACAACTTGTTAACACCTTTAGGGAATTCAAGGGCAGGGAAGGGGAGTTGTTGCAGGATACATATAGTCATTTCTGCAGATTGTTGAATGAGATGAGGAATCATGGCGTGATGAGATCCGATCTAGATATAAATGTTAACTGGATCAATGCACTTGGTCCAGAATGGAGTGAACATGTTCGCCTGTATAAACATGTTAATCGGAATCTCAAGGCGGTATCTCACCACTCGATTTATGAGGACTTGAACCAATTTCAAGATGAGGTCCTCACCAAACTCTCAATGAAGCAACCATCAGACCCGGTTGCACTAGTGGCTGAAAGGAGACCACGGGAATCATCAGGGGAGGCAAGGGAAAGCAGATTGTGGTTGACTCCGACTCCTCGGAAGGAGAGATGGAGATGTCAGAGAAGGATGCCGTGCTGAAGGCCATGTCACTAATTACGAGAGCTTTCCAGAACAAGTATGGAAAGACCAACAACCGACATCGGTACACATCCGGATCAAGAAAAAGTGAAGGAATGGTAGTTGATGAGAAGAGGAAGACTGACAAACCTGCAGAACTTCAGAAAGAGGAAAAGAAATGTTACAACTACGGTAGGACGGGGCATTTTATCAAAGATTGCAGAAAACCGAAGACCAAAGATGCTGAGTACTACCAAAACAAACTGCGGTTGACAAAGAAGAAAGAGAGTAGGAGAGCGATGCTTGTAGAAGAAGATCAATTTTTGACTGATACTGATGATTCACATGAAGACAAATCTGATCAAGCTCACTTCTGTTTGATGGCTCAAGATGGGGGCTCCTCAGATGATGAGGATGAGAATGAAGCTGATGGTGCTGATGAGTTTGAAGAAACTTAGAATGATGATGCAGGTGTTTCTAGGAAGGTAAACATCGAGTATGCACAAACATTAGTAGAACACATCGAAAGACAAAACCGTAAAATCACTAAGTTGGAACATAAAATCAAGAATCAATCAACATCTAACTTAAACAATCTTCAAACAGAATTAACCGCAAAAGAAAATGAACTAAACACCTTAAGAAGTGAAAATGAGGTAATCATTCATAACTTGAAGGCGGCTAAAATCTCAGTTGAAGAAGATTTTATGTTTTTGCAAAAGGAACGATGTCAAATCTTGAAGACTTGTTAATTAAAAGAGATCAAACAGCACAAACCATTTTTCTAAACAAACCTAAGGATGTTAAATTTTCTAAATGGACATACGAAGGTTTAGGTTACGTTAATCCACACATAAGTGACAAGATAAGTGCTAAACAACTATATGACTTTGAAAGCATGAATCTGGGGTTAACCGAGAAAATAGTGTTCGTTGGACAAGTTGACGAACTCGCCGAGGAGGAACACAAGAGACGCATCACGAACAGAACTTCAACCTCATACGACTACGAAAGCCTCAATCAGTCATACATAACCGAAGTTTTCAAACCCACAATCTCTGATGACTACTTCCGAAGCTACTACCAATCGGAAATGGATTCGTTACCATCAATCTCAAATACCCCACCCGAGCCTCGCGTCTATATCCCTCATATGGATCTACAGCGACACCTTGGGTTAGTTGAACTTGATCTTGTCCATAGATCCATTATCTTTGACTTTGAAAAGGCAATTCTTCATAACCTGATCGATCACCTTGCAACTGAAAATGCCAAACCACAAAATTCCGCTGCTCTAAGCACGTCCGAAATCCCGATTCCACACGTGCAAGAAAGTGAATGTTCTACATCTGCAAATTCAAGATCCGACATACATACAAGTGATGTGTCCTTAATAAATCTTGGTAAAAATTATGAAAAATGCAGAAAATCAGAAAAGTCATTGTTCACTCTTCATGTGAAACTTAATTCACTTGAGAATGATTTTTTCAGAATGAAAACAATTGAATCCATCAACTTTAAGGGAAAAGCCAAGGTAATTGATACACGGTTATCACGTAATAAAAGTATCTCAAATCCAAAACAAAGATAATCAAGAAACCAACAACTCGCTATCGTTCCAAGAATGATCGTTTGGCAATGCCTGCTTCTAACCCAAATGTTCTTCTAGGTGGAAATGTGAAGAGCGAGAGAGAAAAGACTTTTGGATGAAGGAAGAAGCCGGAAGAGAAGGATGGAGGAAGACAAGACGAAGAGTGTTTGATTTACCCTGCTACTTTCAATAAACAAACAACTCTGATACTTTGTAATGATTCGTCAATTTTGAATGTTAAACCTGTTCGAACTCCAATTAATTTTGTTCAAGTTGAAATATTTTGCATGAGTGATGGTTGTATGGATGGTCATTGTACTTTCAAATGTGTGTATGATGATGATCGAAAGAACTGAGACATTAAACCGAATCCAAACTATAAATCTTTTGAATCCACTCATGAACAAGCTTCCTTCATAAACAGAAGAGGTAACAAAATTACCTAATGGCGTAAGAAACGCTCCACAAGAGCAAAATTCCAAATGAGTAATGAAAGTGTACACTTTAAACATAATTCTGAATCAAATTCCACCAATCGACACACTTTATGGACTCCAAATTGCACATACCACAACAATTGGAATCACGCCAATAAAAATGCTGTCAAACCGACTGTCAAAAATCAATTGAGTAAGAAACTTCAAGTTACACAGCATAAACAACCTATAGTTTAATATAAACCCTCCAATGTGATAACAGCAACAACCAAGACAATAATTTCAAAGAAACAAAGTGAATACATCGACGATGATGTCTCACTACCAAAAGGCTGTAGTCACGTGGTAATTGAACAATCTATCATCACATCCAGAGCAACTAATTCCCCCGCCATATCCAAAGACATCATAACACTAACACCCACTATATCCAAAGAAAGCATAACACCATCACCGTCCCAACCACAAACAGTCTCACAAGATTGTACTCCCAACACACTAGCAATGAATTCAGTAACTGATGATACATGTGATACTGTTGCTTTTGCTAACAGCCAAGGACCCACTACACAATGGGTACCACAACAAAAAATTTCTTCAATGTGCAGATATCTAGCCGGTGGTACCTAGACTCCGGCTGCTCGAAGCATATGACGGGCAAGAAGAGTCTCCTTATGAACTATGTCCCAAAATACTAGGGAAATGTTCGTTTTGGGAACGACTGTAACACCGCTTCTGAATTCAGATACTTTAATGGCAAATCAGGTTTTAGCGGCGGAAATTTTTCTTTTTAAAATAACAAACAATTATTTACATTAATAACTTCTCAAAACAACGATGGTGTTACCGAGGACAGGAACCGACCATAGTATCTAATTACATTACACCATATACAAACAAGTGTTCCACCCACAAGGGGCAATGTACATCCCAAAAGCAACCCGCCTCGCAGGCCATCTAGTCTTTACCTGAAAAGGGAAACATAGTATCATTAGCTACACTAGCTAGTGAGTACATACAATCATAAGCATCAACATAGTAACTCATGCATCATATCATAAACAATCATTGCTAGCTTAGCACATAGCGGTGTGCTGACAAGATCAGTAAGAGTCGTGTCTTGCAGGGTAATCAATCCTGCTCAACAACTCATATCGGGGAATCAGACATGACCAATCCACGCTGGTGGGGGAGCACAAGGCAGTCCACCAAGCATCGTTCACAGAGTCAAAGACTCCACAGGTAATCCAGCTACAACCGGCTGATCACCACTCACGTTAAGGCACGGTGGTTTTGCAGAACCTATGATTCACGATGCCTCCTAAATCACCGTGAAATTCCAAGGGATCCAGTTACAACCGACTGACCTTAACCATGCGTCAGATAGTCTGCAGACAGTGCACATACACATATACGTACATTTGATCCCACATGGATCCATCATCTTATATATAACATCATTCAAACAGTTATTCATGCGTAGCATAGTATATCAACTAAGTGGTTCCAAATTGGACCCACTGGCATGCTCCTGACACATATTCAAACATCTTGCAAGTCATACACTTACCTCCTCGAGCGTACCTGCAAAATGAAGTTAAATACACGAAATACATTCACATAGCATGCAAGGCCTTACTCTACTTAGTCTCATGAAAGGAGGCACTCACCTGATTAGCTTACAGTGTTCATTCACTTAATGCTGGTTTAGCTGATACGTTCACCTAAAACATTGGCAATCGTATTAAGCTCTTGAATGCGTTAAGTTCTATTACTAGAACACTTACATGACCTTCCTAATAGTCTTAAACCATTCATTAAACTTACTTTAAATACTACATAAACTAATCAAAAAGAACATGTACAAAACAACAGATTCTTGCTGGAAAGGCCCGTCGTGCCGCGACCATATAAGGCGTCGCGCTGCGACGAGTGAAAGTCGGATCACAAGTCGCATGATCCATGCGAAAGTCGGACCAAGGGGTTCATTTGAACTATCCGACTGTCGGATCACTAGGTCGAACGGGTCATCCGAGTGTCGGATGGTTCATGAGAAGGTCGGATCAAATAAGTCGCATGGTTCAACTTAAACGGGGTCGCGCCGCGACCAAAAGCTTATCGCGCCGCGATCGCGGGTTTTCCAGATTCTATCATCTTCTTTATTGACTTTCATGCGACTTTCAGTCAACTTTTCCAAAAACCTAGATTTTCAAACATGTTATTTTCACACTTTAAACACTTCCAAGCTTCATATACCACCTATATGAATCTCATGAACACTTTAACACTATTTAAAAACATCAAAACATGATAAACCCATATATAAAGTAAGCTTCATGTTTATCCATGGTGTTCTCCATTCTAACACAACTTCCAGCCATAAAACATACATCTTTCTAGCATAATACATGTATAATTCATACTAGAAACACTGTACTAACCTTGCTTTAGGTATAGAACTTCAAATCTCCAAATTTTCAAAAAAACCTTCTTCAAGATTCTTACGAGAGCAGAGAGTAGTGTGTTTGCTTTGTGTTTTCTTTGCAACTTTTGCTATTTTTGACTTTGTGAGTCAAATATCACACTTGCACACATATATAGAAATCTTATCCAGAGGCAAACCGCCTCTGGACAAATATCTACATTTTATTTTCTTTTTCTTTTCCTTTTTTTCTTTATTCTTTCCTTTCTTTATTAACTAGTTAACTATATATATATTTAATATACATACATACAATTAACACATAACACACACAATTATACATATATTCATTTAATCCAATTAACTCAACAAGTACACACACAAATACTTTCCTATTACATTAATCACATACGCGTACGTACTATTTACAGCTAGGCCCAAGTTGAGGATGTTACAAATCTACCCCCCTTTAGAAGATTCCGTCCTCGGAATCTACTCAGTGATAAACAGGCGAGGGTACCTTGTCTTCATCTCGTCCTCAACTTCCCACGTCAGGTTTGGACCTAGGTTGTACTTCCACTTCACAAGGACTAGTTTAATCATCTTCTTGCGTAGTTTCTTGACCTTCGTGTCAAGAATTTCAATAGGTTCTTCAACTAGTCACTTGGAAGAGTCAACTTTCAATTCCTGCAAAGGAATGAACTATTCTTCCTCAATGTGGCACTTGCGTAAGTAGCACACGTTAAAGGTGTCGTGAATTCCAGATAGCTCAGGCGGCAGCTCTAAAGTCACCGTCTGATCATTCACCTTATGTATAATCTTGTATGGGCCAATGAAACGTGGACTTAGCTTCCCCTTGCGCCTAAAATGAATGATGCCCTTCCAAGGAGACACCTTTAAGAACACACGGTCACCGATTTCAAATGTAACGGGACGACGCTTCGGATCCGCATACATCTTCTGTCGATCCCGAGCTGCTTTTAGCTTTTCAAAAGCCACATTCACTTTATCAGAAGTAATCTAGACAATTTCAGGTCCAGTTAACTACTTCTCGCCAAGCTCCAACCAAGAGGTCGGAGTGCGACATCGTCTTCCGTAGAGCATCTCGTATGGTGGCATTCCAATGCTGGAATGATATGAATTGTTGTAAGCAAATTCAATCAATGGGAGATGAGAATCCCATGATCCACCAAATTCGAGTACACAGGCATGAAGCATATCTTCTAACGTTTGGATTGTACGTTCAGATTGGCCATCAGTCTGCGGATGATAGGCAGTGCTCAGATGAACAAGAGTGCCAAGTTCGCATTGCAGACTCTGCCAAAAATTCGAGACAAACCGAGAGTCACGATCAGATACAATAGAACATGGAAGACCGTGACGTGACACAATCTCATCAATATACAACTGGGCTAAACGGGTCAGCGAAGCAGACTCATTTGTTGCCAAGAAATGAGCACTCTTCGTTAGTCGATCGGCAATAACCCAAATCATGTTGTGCTCTTTAGACGTTCTCGGTAGCTTCGCCACGAAATCCATCGTGATATTATCCCATTTCCACTCTGCAATATCCAATTGTTGCAGATTACCATAGAGTCTCTGGTGCTCCGTCTTCACTTGCGCGCAGATCTGACATCTCTCCACGAATGAAGCGATGTCTTTCTTCAGAATTGGCCACCAGTATAACATCTTCAAGTCGTGGTACATCTTTATGATTCCCGGATGGACAAATAGTTTTGACTTATGGGCTTCCTGCAGAATCAGCTCACGGTTACCTCCCGCAGAAGGTACCCGAATCCTGGATTGAAAATTCTTCAACCCATAAATATCTTCAACAAGCTGATCCTTTAACTTCTTCATCGTCTCAGCCTTCAGATTTTCTTCTTGCAATGGAATCTGCTGAGCTTCTTTCAGTCGAGAAATCAAATCTAACACAATCGTAACATTCATAAACTTAGCTTTTGTTGTTGGTCCTTTATGGCTTAAAGCGTCCGCTACAACATTGGCCTTGCCAGGATGGTAATGGATCTCACAATCGTAGTCTTTTATTAACTCCAACCAACGGCGTTGCCGCATGTTGAGTGCTTTATGAGAAAAGACATACTGAAGACTTTTATGATCTGTGCAAATTACACACTTTGTGCCATAATGATAATGTCTCGACAACTTCAGTGCAAAGACAACGGCAGCAAACTCCAGATCATGGGTTGGGTAGTTTCGTTCGTGTGATTTCAACTGCCTAGAAGTGTATGCAATCACTTTATCACGTTGTATCAGGACGCAACCCAAACCCGCATATGAGGGGTCACAATATACCATGAAGTCCCCCGAACCCTCAGGCAGAGTAAGGATTGGAGCTTCACTCAATAATCGTTTCAAGGTCTGAAAAGCTTCTTCTTGAGCTTCCGACCAGATAAAAGCAACATCCTTGCGAGTTAGTTTGGTCAATGGACCTGCAAGCTTCGAGAAATGGCGGATAAACCCAATAGTAGCCAGTCAAACCAAGGAAACTTTTAATTTCGGAAGGAGTCCGAGGAACTCCCCAATTCATCACAGCCTCCACCTTAGCTGGATCTACTTTGACACCAGCATGACATATAACATGGCCAAGGAAATGAACTTACTTAAGCCAGAATTCACACCTGGATAGCTTAGCATACAATTGTTCTCGCTTTAACGTCTCGAGAACCTGGCGAAGATGAAGCTCGTGATCAGCTTCCATCTTCGAGTAGACAAGAATGTCATCAATAAACACAATTACAAATCTGTCAAGAAACGGACGACAAACCCGATTCATCAGATCCATGAAGACGGCAGGGGCATTGGTTAAGCCGAACGGCATAACCAGAAATTCGTAGTGACCATAACGAGTTCGAAATGCGGTCTTCGGCACGTCTTCTTCGTGAACTCGTACTTAGTGATACCCCAACTGGAGATCAATCTTAGGGAAGCATGTAGCTCCTTGCAACTGATCAAAAAGATCATCTATTCGAGGAAGCGGATACTTATTTCGCTTGTTAAGCTCCCTGTAATCTATGCACATTCACATCGTTCCGTCCTTCTTCTTTACAAATAGTAGAGGAGCTCCCCACGGCAAGGAACTCGAATGAATAAAACCTTTGTCTAGCAACTCCTGAATTTGAGTCATCATCTCTCTTATTTCAGAAGGAGCAAGACGATACGAAGAACGAGCCACTAGTGTTGCTCCTGGAATAAGATCAATATTAAATTCAACTTCACGAATCGGAGGCAAACCCGGAAGTTCTTCAGGGAATACCTCAGGGTAGTCAGACACCACCCGAATATCACAAACTGGTCGCTTTTCCATCGTAGCATCAATAACGTATGCCAGATAAGAATCACAACCTTTAGCAATCGACTTTTGAGCTTTCATCATGGAGACAATGGGAATATCAGAATCCCTTCGTTCTCCACGTGCAACAGCATAAGATCCATCAGAGAGAGGGATCTTAATCATCTTTTTGGAACAGATAATCGCAGCATCACGCTTGCTGAGCTAATCCATCCCGATCACGACATCAAAGCCTACAATAGGCATAACAAAGAAAGAAATAGGGATATTACTCCCGTCAATATAAATCGCAGCTATTGGGACTTTCTCTATAACAGAGACTACTTTGCCATCAGCGATCTCTACTCTGAGCGGCTCAGTCAAAGGGACAACAGGTAATTGTAATCTTCTATGACACGCCACGGACACAAAGGAGTAGGTAGCTCCAGAATCAAATAAAACACTAGCAGGGATATAATTAACAAGAAAAGTACTCGTGATGACATCGCCTGCTGGTACGGAAATCATATCATCCGCTGTCATATGAAAAGCCCTGCCTTTCACGTGGGGCGTGTCATCTATTTTAGGGCCTCGAGAAGAAGAAGACCCTTTGCTCCAGTACTTTGTCTATCTGGGCAATCAGTCAGCTTGTGCCCAGGCTTGTGGCACCGGTAGCAGACATCCTCTTTAAAACCACACTCTGTCATAGCGTGGCCCTTCTGCCCGCACCTCAAGCAACATCTGGTAGAGTTAGAACACTCACCAGAGTGATAAGTTCGGCATTGAGTACACCAAGGAGAATTAGGCCTCGGCTTCTTGGAGGAATCAGTCTTCCCGCCTGCAGTGGATTGTTCTTTGGAAGGACCCAATTTATCAGACGGATTAAACTTCCTCTTTGACCCTGCACCGGCAGATTCTCCCTTGCAGTATATACGGTCACCTTACAATTGTCGGGCTATATCAAACGCCCGATCCAGTTCAACAGCTACCCTCACATACGGGCGAAATTCTAGTGGCAGAGTTGCCACAAACCGCCTTATCTTGGTGGTCTCGTCTAGGATCAGATGGGGAACAAACCGCATCTTATCAGTGAACGCGGTTATATGTTCTTCGATTGGCCTGTCCCCTTTCTTGAGATCATTAAAATCTCTCTCCATTCTTTCCAAATCATACTTGGTGCAATACTTCTTTAGCACCTTCTTAGAGAACTGCTCCCAAGTGAGAGCACTCAGTACTTCTTTTCGAACCGAAGCTTTTACCGTATCCCACCAGAAGATGGCACGACCTTTCAACATACGTATTGCGTATTTCACGCAATACTCCGGTTCGCATTCACATGACTCAAACACTTGCTCCATCTCCCGGAGCCATTGAATAGTAACAGTGGAGTTATCACTCCCCTGGAATGTCGGAGGATTGCAAGTTAAGAACTTCTTGTATGAACAAGTCTTGCGGGGCTTGTTCAGTGTTGCTTGCAATAAGAGCTCCTTTGTTACTCGAAGCTCCTCCTCTAGTGGCCTAATAATTGCAGCCTGATCTGGCTCAGGTCTGCCACCACCGACATTTTGCTGAGATCTCTGATCCTTAGCCTGATGAGGCATATGAGAAGCCTCATCTTCTAATTCATTAATAGCTTGTTCTGTATGGCCACGTTCGGCAGACATCTTAATTCAACTTTCTATATGACAGAGAAAGAGCAGTTAATACTCTATCTCACTTACCTCACTTACCAAGTCATCATATAATACTAGCATACACATATCACTCTCACTCAATCCCCCCTTAGGAACACTTCTTTATGGTCGGGCCCGAGCTTGAGATCGAATACTCTTACAAGTACCCATTTAACTCAAACTTAGGCTCTGATACCTAATTGTAACACCGCTTCTGAGTTCAGATACTTTAATGGAAAATCAGGTTTTAGCAGCGGAGATTTTTCTTTTTAAAATAACAAACAGTTATTTACATTAATAACTTCTCAAAACAAGGATGGTGTTACCGAGGACAGGAATCGACCATAGTATCTAATTACATTACACCATATACAAACAAGTGTTCCACCTACAAGGGGCAATGTACATCCCAAAAGCAACCTGCCTCGCAGGCCATCTAGTCTTTACCTGAAAAAGGAAACATAGTATCATTAGCTACACTAGCTAGTGAGTACATACAATCATAAGGCATCAACATAGTAAGTCATGCATCATATCGTAAACAATCATTGCTAGCTTAGCACATAGCGGTGTGCTGACATGATCAGTAAGAGTCGTGTCTTGCAGGGTAATCAATCCCGCTCAACAACTCACACCGGGGAATCAGACACGACCAATCCGCGCTGATGGGGGAGCACAAGGCAGTCCACCAAGCATCGTTCACAGAGTCAAAGACTCCATAGGTAATCCAGCTACAACCGGCTGATCACCACTCACGTTAAGGCACGGTGGTTCTGCAGAACCTATGATCCAGGATGCCTCCTGAATCACCGTGAAATCCTGAGGGATCCAGTTACAACCGACTGACCTTAACCAAGCGTCAGATAGTCTGCATACAGTCCACATACACATATACGTACATTTGATCTCACAGGGATCCATCATCTTATATATAACATCTTTCAAACAGTTATTCATGCATAGCATCGTATATCAACTAAGTGGTTCCAAATTGGACCCACTGGCATGCTCCTGACACATATTCTAACATCTTGCAAGTCATACACTTACCTCCTCGAGCGTACCTGCAAAAGAAAGTTAAATACACGAAATACATTCACATAGCATGCAAGGCCTTACTCTACTGAGTCTCATGAAAGCAGGAACTCACCTGATTAGCTTACAATGTTCGTTCACTTAATGCTGGTTTAGCTGATACGTTCACCTAAAACATTGGCAATCGTATTAAGCGCTTGCACGCGTTAAGTTCTATTACTAGAACACTTACATGACCTTCCTAATAGTCTTAAACCATTCATTAAACTTACTTTAAATACTACATAACCTAATCAACAAGAACATGTACAAAACAACACATTCTTGCTGAAAAGGCCCCGTCGCGTGTAGAGCAATCAAATGAATACACAATAGATTCAAGTAGAGAGAATGTATGGAAACACCTTAAAGTGTGTGTTTTCTATTCAATATTATATCAAAAATTACAAGAAAGTAAGACTACAATATTATATATACTAAGTACAAAGTAAATCATAAAAACACTAAATTGTGACTAGACTTAAACACAAATGTAACTCTAACATTCTCCCCCTTGTTTAAGTCTAGCTCATATTTCTTTGACCCATCTTTCTCTGCAAATGTCTGATCATCTTTCGTTCATCTCGTTTGGCATCAAATAGCTTTATGACTTCACTTAATCTGACTCTGGGTGCTTGGTCTACTTCATCCTTTAAGCTCATACTATAATTCAAAATTTTTAAGGTCCAAATCTTCAAAGATCCATCTGAATAAGCATTAACTTCTTTGAACCTTAAGAAGAAGTTTTCTCTTTTGCTGTTAAACAAAACAATTCCTTCATCTCCCTCAAACTCTTCATCATCACTCTAGACAACTTGAAACATCTTCCGTTGGTCAATCTTTGAATGTTTTGTGTTTGGCTTCAGCATATTTATTTTGGCTTTATCAGATTCGGCTCCCAACTGAAGATTTGTATACTCTGCAATTTGACATCGGTGCCTGACAAACTCCCTAAACATCTTATAACCAGCTGAATCTTGAGCATTCTTTTCTAGTTTCATTTCAAGCTCCTCTAGCAGAAAATTAACGTCACTAAGGTTTACGAATTTTAGGTCCACATGCCCAATTGTATAACTCTTCATATCCGACCTTGTGACTAGATAGCTGATCATTTCTTTGTAAACAACTCTCTGAACTCCAACAAAATTGAGTTTTATGATCTGATATTTTGATTTGACTTCCTCTTTCTTTGCAGTATGCATATTGAGAATCATCTTTGCTTTAACATCTTCTGCATGTTTTGCACCCATCATATTCACATCCAACATCTCTTCTATTTCCTCTGCATAGACGTCAACAAATTTCTCTTCTAGAAAGGCCACTGGTATATCTTGGTATCTCTAGTTTCTGACGGTTTTCTTCAGGGCCTCCCTAGTTAGCACATAGCTTTTCTTTACGTTTGGTAAAGACCCAATGTGAACCGGATCTATTTGAGCAGTTTTAGGGATATTCCATTCTGACTGTCTTGATATTTCTCTGATTTGACTTTCTTTCAGTTGTTGTTTTCTGATGTCTGAAGGAGTGACTTTGAATTGTTTAGGAGATGGCGGAAATTGTTCTGTTACTTCTTTATGCACTTTCATCACACTATCCAAATTGTATCTTTCAAGCCCAGATTCATCAACTATCTCGGAAGAAGGCTTTTCAACCTCTTGCTTGCGCAGCCATAAGGCTAGCATCAGATCCTCATCCTCTGCTTCAACCTCAGGCACATTTGTCTCCTCAAATTCAACCACAATCAGCTTGCCCTTATATTTTTGTTTAAACGATGTTTCCTCCAATATGGCAGCAACTGCACTGATTTGCTGAGCAGCCGGGGTATCAAAATATGTTTTTAAACGTTTCTCCCCCTCAGGACGATCTGTGTCTGAGTCATCATCGTCATGCCTAGGTCGTTTTGATGACCCGGCAGCAGCTTTACACGTAGACTCCACCTCAGTTCTCAACAATGATAAGATATCTAAATCCTCTGAACTGCTATCACCTCTGCCGATCAATTTAACCATTAATAAGCTTTTTAACTCATCCACTTACAAGGCATCTGTAACTTTATCCTTTACTTTCATTTCTTTCTGTTCTACTAAATCATCCAATTTGTTTTTGATTCTGGTGAGTCTGTCAAGTTGTAATCTTTGAATATCATCAATTCTGACGTGCAAATGTTCAATAGCAGCATCAAAATCAGCCTTGGAAACAAATTCCAAAGCCGATTCAGATTCAAAAGTTGTAACACCGGGATCACTTAGATTACTTGTTGGGGTTCCAGCACCTCCAGAAACGAATTCTGTAGATGAAGGACCACCCACTTTCACAGCTGGATTGACGCTCGCTGTGGTGGGATTTCCTACTAATCCTCGGATATGGCCTGTGAAGGCTTCACCTATAGTAGTTCCAGTTGGTCTATCACTGAATAGACCAGTTATTGCTTCAAGTGTTTCCCTGTGTTTTGAAAGAAAATCAACAATCTGTTGATAGTTATCGATGTGCGCAGAAACGACAGGTGTGGCCTGGAGAGGAGTGCCACTTGTTTCAATAACAGTTTCCTCAAATGGGGAACCGTTAGATTATGTGTTTTATCTCCGTGTTATGAAACAATATCTTGTTGAGAGGATACTGAGTGGCTTCGAGGGGTTTGTGCTTGCTCTGGTGGGAAGCCAGAGTCTTTTTCAATGCTAGGTATAAACCCAACAGTGGATGTGGTGTCCCGGCTAGAAATGGCTGGGGGAATCTCAGCACTCACATTTTCTTTTCTCCTAACACTCACTCCCTCACTTTGTTTTTGCCTCTCAGCATCTTCATCTACATTAAGCGCAGTAATATCATCATACATCAATTGCGTATCAATATCCGAAAAATCCATCATTTGGTCATAATCAGGTAAACTAGTATGTACTCTTTGACCATCAGGACCTAACTCCTCCTCGATCTGATCTGGAAACATTTTCTCGATATGTTTTTGGAATGAATCATTGTCACTTTCAGATGTGTCCAGAGCAACTCCCTCTTTAAACTCACCAACACCTTCACTTTCTTCTCCACCCCTCTCAATTATTTTTTTCTCTTAGCTCTCCCCTGTCAGCTTCTCCCGTAGAAGACTTGTTAGTCCTTTTATTTGTATATATTTCATTCCTGAAGAAGCTTTCAAAGAAAGCGACTGAAGGTGTAATATATCATTCTTTTGTAAACTGTTCTGACGACATCTGAAGAGAGAAGCCCACTGAAGATTAGTTCTGAAGTGAACGTCAACTGAAGTTTGTCTTCAGTCATCAAGGGTCTTCTGAACTGAAGAAACATCTAATAACCAGTATCTTCCTGTTATGTAAAGTGCACGATCTACGCATTCTGAAGGAGC
The DNA here is from genome assembly GCA_038502395.1 of Dittrichia graveolens. Lineage (NCBI taxonomy): Eukaryota > Viridiplantae > Streptophyta > Magnoliopsida > Asterales > Asteraceae > Dittrichia > Dittrichia graveolens. The sequence continues at coordinate 53,921,532 of JARJIL010000005.1, read as the reverse complement.
TCGAAACGGAAATCTTGTTTTGTGTTCCTAATTAAGTGTAGAACAGTACACGTGTAAATAAATTAGATGGTTAGGATTAGTTTACTAAGTCTATAAATACCTGCTCGATTAACGAGTAAAGGTTAAGCGTTTGTTCGCTAATTTGTATTCAAGTTTGTTCTTGTTTAGTTTGTACTCGGTGCTCAAGTTTGTTCTTGTGCACTCTTTGAAAATTGGTTATTAATATAATCTTACTTTGAAAACTTTCGTGTGTTCGTTGCTTTAAAACTATTTCCGCACTTTGATTTTATTCATAGTTAGTTTTATTCACTTTTGGGAAAAACAAGACTGACTCCTAATATCACTAGCACCCGGGGATCCTAACGTTCTTAGGGTACGATCAACATGCTCTTGTCGATCCATAAGAACAATGTTATGTAATCTCACATACTCCTGGACCACCTCACTTTCCAGATCTAACAAATGTACTAACTCATCAGGCATCACGAACGGTTGAATATCAGGTATCGCTGGGATTTTGTATAATTTTATCATCATTTGAATCTGCACTACTGGTTCACCATCACGCCTCGAGATATCAGTATCTCTGGTCATCCGACTGTCGGACCTAAAGGTCGGATGGTTCATTCGAAGGTCGGATCAAATAAGTCGCATGGTTCAACTTAGACGGGGTCGCGCCGTGACCAAAAGCTTGTCGCGCCGCGATCGCGGGTTTTCCAGATTCTATCATCTTCTTTATTGACATTCATGCGACTTTCAGTCAACTTTTCCAGAAACCCAGATTTTCAAACATGTTATTTTCACCCTTTAAAGACTTCTAAGCTTCATATACCACCTATATGAATCTCATGAACACTTTAACACCATTTAAAAACATCAAAACATGATAAACCCACTTATAAAGTAAGCTTCATGTTTATCCATGGTGTTCTCCATTCTAAGACAACTTCCAGCCATAAAACATACATCTTTCTAGCACAATACAAGTATAATTCATACTACAAACACTATACTAACCTTGCTTTAGGTATAGAACTTCAAATCTCCAAATTTCAAGAAACGTTCTTCAAGATTCTTACGAGAGCAGAGAGTAGTTTGTTTGCTTTGTGTTTTCTTTGCAACTTTTGCTATTTTTGACTTTGTGAGTCAAATATCACACTTGCACACATATATAGAAATCTTATCGAGAGGCAAACCGCCTCTAGACAAATATCTACATTTTATTTTCTTTTTCTTTTCCTTTTCTTTCTTTATTGTTTCCTTTCTTTATTAACTAGTTAACTATATAAATATTTAATATACATACATACAATTAACACATAAGACACACAATTATACATATATTCATTTAATCCAATTAACTCAACAAGTACACACACAAATACTTTCCTATTACATTAATCACATACGCGTACGTACTATTTACAGCTAGGCCAAAGTTGAGGATGTTACAACGACCACGTGGCACCAATAATGGGAACATGAGACATTATTAAAGAAAAAATAAAAATAAGCAAATTATCGTATGTAGAGGGATTGGAACACAATCTGTTCAGTATTGGGCAATTTTGTGACAAGGGGTTAGAAGTTAACTTCATGGCCAAAACTTGCTCAGTTCAGATGGAAAACGGTGATGTGGTACTGACTGGATCCAGAAGGTCAAATCTATACACCATTGATCTCTCAGATCTTGAAGGAAAACAGTCAGTATGCCTTCTGTCCAAGGCCTCATCGAAACTGACATGGATGTGGCATCGCAAACTATCTCACCTAAACTTCAAGAATATCAACAAACTGGTCAACGGTGATTTAGTTCACGGATTGCCCAAACCGAAGTTCGAAAAAGAGCACCTTTGTGAGCATTGTGAGAGGGGCAAAATGAAACGGGCATCTCATAAAATCAAATAGGTGTCCAGCACAAAAGCACCTCTCCAACTGTTGCACATGGACTTGTGCGGGCCGATGAGGGTTCAATCTCGAAATGGGAAGAAGTACATTCTTGTGATAGTTGATGACTATTCGAGATACACTTGGGTCAATTTTTTGAGAACGAAGGATGAAGCTCCATCTACAATTATCTCGTTCCTTAAACAGGTGCAGAATCAATCGCAAGGAAAGGTCGGTACCATTCGAACCGACAATGGCACCGAATTCAAGAACAAAGTCTTGGATTCTTTTCTTGATTCAGTGGGAATCATGCATCAATTCTCCGCAACATATACTCCAGAACAAAATGGGGTTGTCGAACGAAGAAATCGAACGCTTGTAGAAGCAGCTCGAACCATGCTGTCCTATGCTGATTTGCCACCTTCCTATTGGGTAGAAGCCGTCAACACAGCATGCTACACACAAAACCGCACAATTTTGCACCGTCGCTTTAACAAAACTCCCTATGAACTTGCAAATGGCAGAGTACCCAATACTAAACACTTTCACGTGTTTGGTAATCAGTGCTTTGTTCTTAATGAAAAGGCTAATCTAGGAAAATTTGACCCCAAAGCTGATGAGGGAATTTTCCTTGGTTATTCTTTAGAGTCTAAAGTGTTTCGTGTGTTAAATAAACGAACAAATGCTGTGATTGAAAGTATTAATGTGACTTTTGATGATACCTTAACCACTACATCTTTATCACCCGAGTCACCTGCAATCGTTTCTGAACACATCAGTTCAGTACCAGGACTTAATCGACAAGAAACAAATATAACACACGCTAATGAATCTTCAGATTTAAAGTATATATTTGAGTTTTTAGATGCTGATGATTCTGGAACTAATAGTGTACCTCTTGACATGCCTACAAATGTTGTTCAGGAATCCCTTGAACTCACGTAGCAAAAATCCACGATATCTACATCAGGGCCTGCTAATTCATCTGCTGACCCATTCCTCGTTTTGGGTGAACGGTACACTGCATCCACCACTACAGTGAACATGGTCGACGATGCTGACACTGAGGATCACAAAAATAGTACACCTCGGTCCCTCCTAGAGTCATCTACTCCTAAGGGTGAAACATCTATTCAACAACGCCTGGATGAACTCTTCCCTCAGGATGCTACTGATGAAATAGCTGATAACTCCCTTCCCCATATCACCAAGTGGACGGCTGCACATCCTGAAACGCAAATCATCAAAGACATGATATTCATATCAAATCCTTGCAAAACCGTAGCATGTTAATACTAATCGAAGTATAACAACAAGAATCAAAGAAGAATCAGCAACCTTCAAACTTTGAATCACAATTCACCAACACCACACCAAATCTGATTTCTTGCTTCTTCATTGCTCTCGGTTTTTCACACTAAAATACACACACATGCAAACTTTCAAGTGAAGTAAGCTTCACTAAACCCACGTATATATATACTAGCATGAGGTGTCATGGTTTAAAACACTAAACACATGCACACACACATCACCGTATGCATACATACATATATATATATATATATTAAATGATTAATAATTAAATCAATTAATTAAAACCATATAGTTCAATATTAACAAGTAGTTAATCAAAACATAATCACAAGTTAACATACAAAAGACCCCAAAACTACTAGACCAGATCTGAGGATGTTACAATTTGTGATCAACAATAGCTTTCTTCCTCATAATCTAACAGATTTTGGACTGTCGTATGAATTTCTCCCCCTTAGAAACAGCAGAGGTACCTGAAGCTTCTAAAGATATGGACAAGTCCATAATCTGATTTGAGAGCCCTTTAAAAGAGGGTGCAAATAATTCCTGTACATGATTTATGGCTGCTTCAGAGGGATTTACAGCATGGAATTTATCTACTTTAGAGGAGAGGGTATGTACAGAAGATGAGAGGTGTTGAAGTTGTGAATTTATTTTAGAGAATTTGATTGTGGCAGAGTCAGCAATGGAGGTTACGAGACTATGAAACTGTTTGAACATCCCTAGGCATATCTGATTGCTGCAATCAACGGTTTTAGGCAGAGATGTGAATTGATGGGTAAGAGAGTCAGCAAGAGATTTAAACTCGCTCTCAAACTTGGGTTGATTATGTATAGTGCAAGAAACATTAAAAGAATTAGTTTTAAGTAACTAAGAAACAGAAAGAAGAATTTCAGATAGACTTTACAGAGAGGAGGCGATGTCGACTGAAGGCTCAAAGTGTTGAGACTGTACAGATTTAAGGGATTGAAGAAAATAAAAGTCATCAATGTCATCGAAAGGATTGAAATTTGTTTGAGGAAAAAGGTGAGATCAAAGAATTTGTAAAGTAAAGATTGGGAAGCCATAGCATCAGTAGGTGTGACTGATGCATCAAGGGCTTTGGGCGATGTTGCGTAAGTTACAGTCTGTTCTATGACTGTGTCTTTATTAGCATGGGAAATCTCAATTGAAGAGGGTGGAACTTCAGTATCACAGATGTTGGGAGAATGGGAATCACTCTCAGTTGGGTTTGGAACTGATATATCATCTGCCCTGGGAGAATCCATAGTGTTAGTGGGGTTTTGTGACACATTGAGGGATTTTGGTGCAGTCTCATCTTCAGGGCGGACTGAAGATTCTTGGACTAATTGAGCCTAGGAAAGTGTAGTTTCTTCATTAGTAAAGAGATTTGCATCAAGGTCAGTTTGTTTCTTTCCTGACACATCATGTGCATTGTCTATATCCATAGTATCAGTTGGGCCTACTGATCCACCAAGGGATATTGGGGGAATAACAGTAGTGTCAGGAATGGTAGTTTCCTGAATTGCTGGTGCCTGAGTTGTAGTGGGTGAGCTAGAAAACTCGTTGGTAGTGGTTGTCAAAGTCTAAACTGACTTATTTTTGTCAGTGTCCTGAACTTGTGCAATGGGGACTTCAGTGACAGCCGTCATTTTAGCTATCTCTTCATCAGTCGTGATGTGCTTTGAGACTGAAATTAAAGGAGAGTTTACCTTTTCAGCAGCAGAGGGCTTAGATTTCAGTATCTGAACTTTCCTTATGATAAGAGGGGTTTCATCAGCAGATTCCTCACCAGAAGCAGAGTAAGAGAGGATGGGAGTAGAGGGAATAGAAAGTTTAGTTCGTTTAGCTGTGGTTGTTGGTTTAGCAGGTACAAGGGGAGCCACTGATGGTTTAACTAAAGGTTTTGTGGAACTAGAAATCACTTTTTGTTTCTTGGTTTTGGGAATGGAAGAAGGGAGCATAGTTTTGTGAGTCCGAGAGGGTTCAGTTTAAGATGACAGGCCTAAGAAGGGTAGAGGAATAACAGGAGAAGTGTTCCAAGATACATACCCGAGCATCGGTGAAGTTAGTGTTGGATTGAAGGCCGATGTTGAGCCTATCCATACTGATCCCAGCAGAGTAGGAGTGGGAACAAGAGCTGAAGCAGAGTTGTATTCTTCAGTTGTTAGGAGGGAGTAGATGAGAAGTGACACAAACCTTGGAAAGGAATGTGTTGAGACCTTGAACGAGCAGTCAGAGAGATCACAAGACTTCCCATGATCTGTTCAACATAGTCAATGTTATGACCATGAATCATGGCATAAACCATATTTAGTACAGCTTCGTTGAGTTAATCCAGTCCACCAGTTTTTCTGGTCATACAGTAGTTCAGATGATCAATTAGGCAGTTCCACTCCTTTGAGAGGCGAGTGTGAACCATTGAGTTTCCTTTCACTTTGTGCTCATCAGTACTGAAAGAAAGTGAACAGAAGATCCTTCGCATTGGCAGTAGCACGAGTAAGATCCCGGCGAGGAAGATGCAGAATAGTGGTGAGGAATTCTTTGGAGATTTCAGCCGGTTTAGTGCCAGAGAGCATGCTAAAGTGGATGCTCTGGCTAGGGGTTTTAGGGTTGATGACTTCAGCGGTCATCCAAAATTCACATAGATGTTCCTCAAACATTGGAACTTTTGCTGAGAGGGCATAGTTCAACGGGAAATTGTAGAGATAGGACATGCTTTGGTAAAGTGGGGAGGATGAAAGAGGAACAGTAAGATCAGTTGGGTAGTTGTTATCTTTGAAACAGATGGAAGAGAGGGAAATCTTGGGAATGATGTTATCAGGGAGAGTAACCTTTGAAGTAGCAACTTTGGGAGCCATTTTTCACGCACAGAGGAAAGCACAAATTTCAAAGTTACTAGCGCCAGAGAAGATGAATTGAAGGTGGGTAACTTGAAGAGGCGGTTTTGGGGTTTTAAAGGGGCTTAAAACCAAAGGATCTGAACGGTTGATTAAATCAAGGATGAAAATAGGCATGTAGATGCGGAAAACGCATAATTTTACTTTTTGGTGTGTCAAGCGGTTATTGGTGAAGGCCATTTTTACTGGAGTAACTTTAGGAGCAACCATACTTAACAATAAATCATTAGTAAAGAGATAAAATTTCACAAAGAAATAAGATGATATTTATCACCGGAAAATCTGAAAATAATATTCACATATTCCTTCGGAATTCGTAATCCATAACAATGAACACAATAATATAAACACAATAATAAAGAACATAATGCCAACAAGAATAAGAGCTCGGATATAACTTAAACCATTTTTACAAAAGATGTTTACAAGGATTATCATCACAAGTTATGTAGGGTGCTTAAAAGAAACACAAGACATTGCTTAAGATATAATATATATTTGCGATGAAACATCAATCCCTATTCCTTCATCCGGAATGCGAACAGTGATCACATAGCACACTGGGAAGAAAACAAATGTGATGGTGAACTCCATGAGGACTTAGAGCAGATAAAATGGGAGATTTTCTTTGATTTGGGAAGAAGATGAAAAAGGAAAGAAAACCTATAGCCTCTTATAAAAGAAAATTACTCATGATTACTCTTCAGTAATGATTTAGAAATCGGAGAGAGACAAGGTAAAAATAATTATTCAAGCTTAGTTGTTAGGGTGGCTGGCATTAAATGTGACAAGAAAGAATGAATAGTAACAATAAAATTTACCTAAAATAGTCACACTTCTGATGGATTGAGCATCCCAATTTCTGCAACCAATAAATTGAATCGATGTTCATCCAAGGCTTTAGTGAAAATGTCAGCGAGCTAATGTTTAGTGGAAATAAATCGAAGCTCTATTTCAATTTTCCCGATATGATCTCGAATGAAGTGATGATGAACATCAATGTGGTTTGTGCGAGAATGAAGAACCGGATTATTTGATATAGCTATCTCACTGTTGTTGTCACAATATACGGGAATCTTCTGAAATGAAATGCCATAATCAGCAAGTTGATGTTGTATCCATAGAATTTGCGCACAACAACTCCCAGCTGAAATGTATTCAACTTCAGCGGTAGACAAGGAAATGGAATTTTGCTTTTTGCTTTGCCAACTAACCTATGTTCCGCCTAGCAACTAACAACCACTAGTGGTGCTCTTCCTATCTATCTGATACCCGGCATAGTCTGAATCTGAGAAACCTATAAGATCGAACCCGTAGTCACGTGAGTACCATAGCCCAAGTTCAGGCATCCCTTTCAGATATCTGAAGATCCTTCTAACAGCAGTTAAATGCGACTCCTTTAATTTTGCCTGAAATCTTGCACATAAACACGTGGAAAACATGATATCTAGTGAAATAGCTGTCAGATAAAGAAGGGAACCAATCATTCCTCTGAAAGTATGTAGATCCACTGCTTTTCCATTTAGATAAGAGGCAAGCTTGGTTTTTGGTACAATGGGAGTCTTCATTGGTGAGGAATCAGTGATGTGAAACTTTTGAGTAAGTCATTCACATACTTACCTTGATTGCTTTATCTGAAGCCCAAGAAAGAAATTTAGTTCCCCCATCATACTAATTATGAACTTTTCGGACATAATATTTTCAAACTTCTTGCATAAACGATCAGCTATTGATCCAAAAATGATCATCAACATAAATTTGAACAAGAATTAGTTCTCCTTTTTCTCTGCATAAAAACAGAGTTTTGTCAATGTTGTGTCGCTGAAATCCGTTCTTCAGAAGATGGGCAGACAATGTGTCATACCACGTGCGTGGAGATTGCATCAGTCCATAGAGAGCCTTGTCAAGCCTATAGACATGATTTGGAAATTGTTGACTTTCAAAACCAGGAGGTTGCTGAACAAGCACTTCTTCTTGTAGTTCACCGTTCAGAAAGACGCTTTCTACATCCATCTGAAAGACCTTAAAGCCTTTGAATACTGCGAAAGAAAGAAACATATGTATTGCCTCTGGACAAGCCACTAGAGCAAATGTCTCGTCATAATCTATACCCTCCTCCGGACAATATCCCTTAGCAACCAACCGTGCCTTGTTTCGAACCACTAAACCCGTTTCATCACGTTTGTTTCTAAACACCCATTTCGTACCTATAATCGACTTATCTTCAGGAGGAGAGATAAGTTTCCATACTTTATTTCTTTCGAATTCATTCAGCTCTTCTTGCATAGTGACTACCCAATTTGGATCTTTTAGAGCCTCATAAACTTTCTTCATCTCTTGTTAGGAAATGAATTCTGAAAACATGCAAAGGGTGGAGGTAACTGAATTACGGGTTTGCACACCAATGTCATGATTTCCGATGACATTCGTGATAGGATGAGCACGAGTCCATTTCGTGACTCTCGATGGGTACTCTTGACTCTCTTCAACGGAGGTATCACTCGGTAATGATTGACCTTCAGCGATCTGAAATTCATTCACTGACTGCATGTTTTCGTCAGATTTTGCCTCTTGAGAATAGTCTTCACCATATCGTCAGAAAAACCATGTAGAAGTGTATTGAACTCTTCAGTAATGACTTGATTAGTGTGATTTGAACTTGATTGAACATCAAATTCATCAAAAGTTACATTTATGGTTTCAACCACATAATGTTTCTTGGGAAGGAAAATACTATAAGCTTTCGAAATATCAGAATACCCCAGAAATATGCCTTGTTCTCCTTTTGGATCAAATTTACTTTTCGGATCTTTGGTGGTGAGGATGAAGCAGGTGCTGCCAAAAATCTTGAAGTAACCAAAATTAGGTGTCTTGAGGTGAAGTAACTCATACAGAGTTTTGTTGTGCCGTTTGATAATGATAGACCTATTTTGAGTATAATATGCAGTGTTTATCGCTTCAGCCCAGAAGCTTATGCCATAACCAGTTGACTTTTGAGTCAGCTTCAGAGTAGAAGCATGCATCTCTTTTAGAAGAGGCAGAACCGAAATAAACAACATACATATTTCCCTTCCTCTTTGCTTGTAGTACTTCTTTACCTTTATTGTTGAATATCGAACCTTTTGTCTTTTTGAAGTGAACCTCATAATCCATATCGATGCTGATTAGGTTATGTTTGAGCCCGGTGACATGAGCAACGTTTTTGATATTCACAGATCCTTGACTCAGATAACCATATCCATCTGTTTTTCCACACTTTCCTCCACCAAAAGTTACCTTGGGGCCATTTCCAGCTTGTACCCCATTTAGCAGGGACTTACTGTAACACCGGAAAATCACAAGCCATTTTTTTTAAACGCACCGCGGAAGCTAATTAAAACCTACTTGATTACATATAATCAATAATTACAAATGCACAATCAAATTTTGAAAGTTAACATCATCATCTACTATTGTTTGGTGTTACAAAATACTGGCTCGTCTCATTTTCAAAAACAAGTATCAGAGTGTGGTCAACTCTTCCTTCTTCAAATCTAACATGAACCTTCAAAACATCAACTAAGGGGAATTAGCACAAAGCTAGGTGAGTAGAGGCTAAAACAACAAATGCAAACATTTACAATCAATCATCAATCATGTAATCACATATCCGGAGAAGACCGGCGGTTTGGCGCAAAACCTACAACCAATGCCGGCTAAAACAAAGGTTTACCGATAGCTTTCCACTAGATTGGCACAGTAAACTCCCCTCTGAGCAACAAATGCAACATAAAGGCTACTACTGTTCAACCAACCAGTTAGACAAGCCCAACCCAAGTCCACGTATGGCTAACATCTCAAACGCAACTCAAAATCATCCTAAGAGCGCGTATCGACCAAATATTCATGCAGCAGTTAACAACAATCATTATCACAATCAGCAGTTCAATCAGTTCAATCTCAATCCACAATCATGCTTTACATTAATAATATTAACTGCAATCTTTACCATCCGCGAATAACGTCCACTAACCTTAATTTCAGCTTGAACTCAATTATATAATTTTTACGGAGCTTTTGGATTGCCTGAAAACACAGCAACAACCAAGTCAGTCTCAACCTCATAAATATATATATCCACATATTTATAAATCATTCATCAAACAATAATAATCAATCTATAAACAATCCCAAATTCAATATACAAAATATCGGATTTCCTTAAATTATCGGATTCTCAAGAATCCGCTACATTATGTCGGATTCTACTAGCTGTCGGATTTCACTAAGTACCGGTTTTAAGGGCTATCGGATTCAAGTTTCGGATTCAGAATGAATCCGATTCTAAGTTGACGGATTCTACTAATCCGGTTTTCAAGTCTATTGGATTTGAGTCTCGGTTTACAAATACTTGGATTATAATAGTTCCGGATTTAAGGTATCGGTTTTCATATGTGTCGGATTTGTGTCCCGGTTTCTTAAGTGTAGGATTTTGAGGTATAGAATTCTAGTGTCGGTTTTGCTTGTTTCGGTTTTTGGGTTCCGGATTTTATCTAACCGTTTTTACCATACGGATTTGAAAACAATCGGAATTCCTCTTCTTCTTGATCACCAAAACCGATAGTTCATGAATATATCAAATCCGCCATCCTTCAAGTCATCATATCTCAAAACCCAGAACCTTAAATATTCATCAAATCATTTCACAAACATGTTTAAACACTTCTCAACATATATTCATGCATCAAAACATCATTTAGACTCATAAATCTTATGAACACACAAAACCCATAAAAACTCATATTTCAACAAAAACCGATTCTTGTGTTCTTCATATATTTGTGTTTATTTAATCATCAAGCTAATCAAACTAACATGCAAAAACTTCACACACACACACACACACATATATATATATATATATATATATATATATATATATATATATATCCTTTATCTTGAATTCAAACACCCTAAACCTGAAAATCCGATGGTTCCTTCTTCTTATTCTTCTTCTTGTTCTTCGGTTTCTTGGCAGACAGCAATTCACATACACACACTTACACCTTTGCTTAATTGAAATAATGAATGTTTAATCTAAAACCCATACACATATACATGCAACTAATGAAGAGGTGGCAAAAACCCATCTTCTACTTAATTTGTCCCACACACGTGTTCAACAAAATACATACACATAAATACATATCCATGTGTACGGTGACATACATACCCATAATTAATACATGCATATAAATTTATATTAACATTAACACATAATATAATTAATTCAATTAGCCACTTAATCAAATTTAAAACATTTAAGCACGTACCACAAACCCTGCTAATCTCCTAGCCCAGGTTTGCGGCTGTTACAAATCTCTCCCCTTAAGAGGATTCCGTCCTCGGAATCCTTTCCTGCTCAAACAAATGGGGATATCTATCCTTCATCTCTGACTCAGTCTCCCAAGTTAAATTAGAACCTAGACTGTGCTTCACTTGACCAATACTATTGGTATCTGCTTCTTTCGGAGCTTGGTCACCTTTCGATCCAACAGTTCTACCGGTTCTTCTATCAATCTCTTCTTAGAATCAACTTTCAATTATTGCACTGGGAGAATCTGGTTTTCATCATCTACTTTGCACTTTCTCAAATAGCAGATGTTAAAAGTATCATGTATTCCTGCAAGCTCTGCTGGAAGATCTAGTGTAACCGTCTGGTCATTCACAATCTGACGTATGCGGAAGGGACCAATGTACCGGGGAGCTAACTTCCCGCGTTTACTGAATCGAATCACACCCTTCCATGGAGAAACCTTCAAGTATACTAACTCTCCCACATCAAACTTAACTGGGCGACGACGTGGATCTGCGTCCATTTTCTGCCTATCTCTTGCTGCTTTCAACTTATCTCTGGCAATAGCAACCTTATCAGCTGTCATCTGAACTATCTCAGGTCCTGCAAACTGTTTCTCACCAGCCTCTAACCAACACGTCGGAGTACGGCAATGATGGCCGTATAACATTTCGTACGGAGGCATCCTAATACTGGAGTGGTAAAAATTATTGTACGCAAACTCAATTAATGGTAGGTGTGAATCCCAAGATCCACCATACCCAATCACACAAGCACGCAACATATCTTCAAGTGTCTGTATGGTTCGTTCAGTCTGACCGTCTGTCTGGGGATGATAAGCAGTACTTAGGTTAATCCTTGTCCCCAATTCCCTCAGTAAACTTCTTCAGAAGTTAGAAACAAATCTTGAGTCTCTGTCAGACACTATTGACAACGGCATGCCATGCCTTGCAACAATCTCGTTCACATAAAGTTGAGCCAACTTACTCAGAAAAGTCGTCTCACACGTAGCTAGGAAGTGAGCGCTCTTGGTTAGCCGATCCACAATCACCTAAATCATATCATTATTTCTCTGAGTTCGTGGAAGTTTAGTCACAAAATCCATTGTTATATGTTCCCACTTCCACTCACGGATTTCCAATTTTTTTAAAGAACTGTAAGGCTTCTAATGCTCCGCCTTCACCTGTGCACAGATATGGCATGATTCCACAAACTGTGCTACATCTGTTTTCGTAGTAGGCCACCAGTAAAGAACTTTCAGGTCGTTGTACATTTTAGTGCTTCCTGGGTGTACTGTCAATCTGGACTTGTGTGCTTCTGTCAAAATCAGCTTCCTCAAATCTCCAAGCATAGGCACCCACACATGAGTCTTAAATGTTTTCAATCCACGGGAATCATCAGCAAGTTCGTCCTTATGTTTCTTCATCAGTTCATTCTTCAAGTTTTCCTCTTTCAAAGCTTCCAACTGTGCAGACTTTAGTCTATCCACTAGATCAGATACAATCTCAATACGCATAAATTGGATAGAACTTCCTGGTCCCTTGTGGCTTAAGGCATCTGCTACCACGTTTGCTTTTCCTGGATGATATCTGATTTCGCAATCATAATCTTTAATCAATTCCACCCAACGTCTCTGTCTTATATTCAATTCTTTTTGAGTAAACACATACTGCAGGCTCTTATGATCTGTACATATTACGCATTTGGTACCATATAAGTAATGTCTCCACAATTTCAGGGCAAATACAACTGCTGCTAGCTCCAATTCATGTGTCGGGTAAGTCTTCTCATGGGGTTTCAACTGCCTTGAAGCATACGCAATCACCTGATCCCTCTTCATAAGTACACAACCTAATCCAGCAAACGATGCATCCCAATATACAACAAAATCCTCTGTTCCACTCGGTAATGCAAGGATAGGAGCCTGACATAATAACTGTTTCAACATTTGGAAGGCTTTGTTTTGTTCAATTCCCCAAACAAACTTCATGTCTTTTCGACTCAATTTAGTCCACGGACCAACAATCTTGGAGAAGTCTTTTATAAACCTGCGGTAGTATCCAACTAACCACAAAAAACTCTTGATCTCAGATGGTGTCTTAGGAGCATTACAATTCATAACTGCCTCCACTTTTGAAGGATCCACTTTCACTCCCTCATCACAGATCATATGCCCCAAGAATTGAACCTCTCTCAACCAGAATTCGCACTTTGAAAACTTGGCAAACAGATGCTCTCTCTTCAGTGTTTCTAAAATCTGTCTCAAATGTTGTTCATGCTCCACTTCTGTCTTTGAGTATACTAGTATATCGTAAATGAAGACTATCACAAAATTATCAAGAAATGGTCGACATACCCTGTTCATTAAATCCATGAAAATCGCAGGTGCATTGGTTAAGCCGAATGGCATAACCAAAAACTCGTAGTGCCCGTAGCGCATACGAAAAGCCGTCTTTGACACATCTTCCTCTGATACACGCACCTAATGATACCCTAATCTCAAATCTATCTTTGAAAAGAACGAAGCTCCCTGTAGTTGATCAAACAGATCATCAATTCTTGGCAGTGGGTACTTGTTCTTTATCGTTCTCTTGTTTAGTTCACGGTAGTCAATACACATACGCAACATACCGTTTTTCTTCTTCACAAACAGAACTGGTGTTCCCCACGGAGATGAACTTGGACATATAAACCCTTTATCTAACAAATCATGTATCTGAGTCATCATCTCCCGAATCTCTGACGGTGCCAACCTGTACGGTGCTTTTGCCACTGGCCAGGAACCAGGAATCAGATCTATCTTAAACTCTACCTTACGAATAGGAGGTAGCCCTGGTAACTCCTCTAGAAACACCTCCGGGTATTCCGTTACCACCCGGATGTTGTTCACAGTCTGCTTCTCTTTCTTTCTATCAATAACATAGGCCAGATACGATTTACAACCTTTATCCAACGCCTTTCTAGTCTTCAAACATGAGATAATCGGGATTACAGACCCAACATTCTCACCCCTTACTACCACTCTTGTGCCATCAGCCAACAGAAATGAGATCAACTTTTTGTGGCATTTGATACTGGTCTGATTCAGACTCAGCCAATCAATCCCGAGCACCACATTGAACCCAGATAACGGCATTACAAGAAAATATACAGGGAAACAAATATCATCTATATCTATCTTGGCTCCAGCCACAGCAGTCGTGACCGGAACCATCATACCATCAGCTACCTCTATTTCTAAAGCAGTAGCAAGTACAGTTAAAGGCACATTAAACCTACCACAGAATTCTACAGATACAAAGTAGTGATTTGCCCCTGAATCAAATAACAGTCTAGCAGGAGTAGAGTTTATCAGAAACATACCGGTTATAACATCGTCTGTGGTAGTGGCATCATCCACAGTCCTCCTAAATTCCCGACCCTCAGCCGTGGGTGGGTTCTTTCATTTCTACCCAGCTGTAGATGACCCCCCAGTTCCTCCCCCTCCAGACCCAGACCCTGTCTTCTTGCTTAATGGGCAGTCACGAACCTAGTGTCCCTCTTTCTTATAGTTCCAGCAGACGCTCCTCGGCAGTCTGCAATTCTTCAAGTCATGGCCAAACTGACCACATTTTACACATCTCATGGATTGGGGCGTACACTGCCCGTGATGATAGGACTTGCACCTGTTGCACCAAGGTGCCCTCTGAGCAGACCCACCTGCAGAAGATGTCTTATTCTGATTACCCTGTCGGTTTCCACTGCCCAGTCCTCCTTACCTTTGTTGAGTTTTATAGTGTTCAAACTTCGATTTCTAATGGGAATTCTTTGCAATTAAATCTCCTTCAGCCAACTTGGTTAAAGTAAATGCCTGAAATAGAGTGGTAGCCCACCTAGTGGCGCTTCGAAGATCTGGATTCAGTGCCCCCACAAAATGGGCAATCTTTGATTCTTCATCAGGCACCTAGTGTTTGGCAAATCTCATCTTCTCGTTAAATTGACTGATGAGTTGGTCCACTGTCATATTACCAGTCATCTGTAACTCCATAAATTCCCTCTTTATCTTTGCAATCTCAAAAGTACCATAGTACTGCTCACAAAGTTTCTCCTGGAATTGACTCCAAGTGATGCTATCCTGCTGTTGTTCTGTGAAATAGCCAGTAATCGAATCCCACCAGACCATGGCGTCCCCTTTTAACATCCTTGATGCGTATTTTACTTTCAATTCATTCTCACAATTGCAAGCATCCAATGTCTTCGTCATTTCCCTAAGTCAATTCAAAGTGATACTCCCCCGGTATTCAGATGGTTTACAGTCGAGGAACTGCTTATAAGTACACGGTTGTTTAAATCCTGGAAACGCAAATGGGTAACCTCCAGGTTATGGATATGGATAGAAGAAAGGTTGCTACATCATCTGAGTCATTGGTGGTAGAGGTACTGACACTGGTGATACTGTTGTTTGTGTGGTTATCGCAATTGGTACGGGAGTTGGTTCAGGTTGACTCAATCTCTGTTCCATGTTAAGGACTTTATTCCTGAGATCCATCAATTCATTTTCTAATTTGAAGATATATTCACTCTGATCTTCCTCTTGTTCTTGACCAGATGTTCCTATTTGGTTCACATTTTCAGTAACCGGTGCCTCTGCAGATTGGGTCACAAGAGGTAGGATGGGAGTCTCTCTGTCAGCCATAATCTAATACAATCACATCACCTCATAGCTCATTAGCATAAACCGTTAGTATCCAAAATACTAACTACTACTAACAACTCTAACTCACCCTAATTCCCCCGAAGGAAAGCTTGACCCGTCACGAGCCAAGATTTGGGAATGCAACACTCTAGCCGTGCATGCATCGCCAAACCTAGGCTCTGATACCAAACTGTAACACCGGAAAATCACAAGACATTTTTTTAAACGCACTGCGAAAGATGATTAAAACCAACTTGATTACATATAATCAATAATTACAAATGTACAATCATTGTTTGAAAGTTAACATCATCTACTATTGTTTGGTGTTACAAAATACTGGCTCGTATCATTTTCAAAAAAAAGTATCAGAGTGTGGTCAACTCTTCCGTCTTCAAATCTAACACGAACCTGCAAAACATCAACTGAGGGGAATTACCACAAAGCTAAGTGAG
The DNA here is from genome assembly GCA_038502395.1 of Dittrichia graveolens. NCBI lineage: Eukaryota > Viridiplantae > Streptophyta > Magnoliopsida > Asterales > Asteraceae > Dittrichia > Dittrichia graveolens. The sequence goes on along the minus strand of JARJIL010000005.1, from coordinate 53,904,963 downwards.
TAGAGGCTAAAACTGAAGGTATTCTTTTGGCAAAATCAAGTAGCAACGGAAGCAAAGTATATAACAAAAACGATGCCAAACAACGAATACTCTCCATGGACAAAAATCTAACAAAGGAATTGCAATTAAAATATATAAATAAGATGAGAAGAAAGGTGATACCTCAATGGTGCAAAACCCAAAATAACCTTCCTTCTCAAGTGGCTTAAAATCCAACAAAGAGTTCCTCCAATGAAGTCCACCCCAAGCTTGCTTGATTCCCAAGTGCTAGCAAGTTGATGCACAACCACCAAAACAACAATCAAGTGTGTGTATGTTTGATTCTTGTGCTCAAGAACACCAAGAACACCTAGAACAAGAGAGAGAGAGAGAGTTCAAGTGTCAACCAAGGGACAAAGTGTGAGCCAAAAGCCTCTCCTAGAGCAGATAAATCGTGGTCTCTTTGTCTACCACAATTATGAGAAGTTAACCCCATTAAACCAAGTGTTTAAGGCTGTTAATTCTGCTGTTACAGCGAACGTACACGGCCCGTGTAGGTCTACACGGCCGTGTAGGTCTACACGGCCGTGTAGGCCCAAAGTCCACGGCCCCAATTGGGCTAAGACGGCCCGTGTTCATCTACACGGCCCGTGTAGGCCCAAACTACACGACCTTGAACTGGGTTGATACGCCTCATGTATGTTGGACTGGACACGGCCCGTGTTCAGGAACACGGCCCGTGTACCATCCTGCCAAAACCCATTTTGGCCTTTTCCTCTCTATTGCTTGATCTTGTTGCCGGAATCAATACTTGGTGTGTGACCCAATAGGCCTATACCTCATCGGTAGTGTCATTAACTCATTCGTGTCAGCAGGCATATTCCAACAGACTCCCACTTGCACGTGACACGACTACGAAAAATAACACAAACATAGAGCGGCCTCTAGCAAGACATCTATGCTCCCAAGTCAGTATAGGGTATGCCACTCTTGACAAGATACCCAATCATAAATTGATTGTCCTAAAGATAAATGAACACGTACATCCATTTGTTCGTGATATCCAATGTGAATACAAGACATGGAATATAGTCAACCTTCAGCTCGTTCACGATTATGTTTCTCGATTCTATATTAGTGGTGACCAACAAACCAAGTTAACTTTCATCCATCATCAATGTAACCTGAGCACGGCCATGCGTATGAACGTCAACACTCAATCATCGAGGGTCCCATGGATATTCTCTCTATATATAGAGGAACAAATACCTTTCAACTACATAGTCCCGCCACATAGATAATATTCTACCCAATCATCTCCCTTATAACGACCAGTTAAGGACCGCGTTAGAAAACGATCAAGGCAAAGCAGACCTATGCTTTGGATCACATGTATCTCTAGTTTAAGGATGAAATGTCATTACCATCCCGTGTTACTTGTGATTAAAACCATGAAGTAAACTCGGGTGCGGGTCCTCCAATCACTTGAAACCCCTTTCAAGTATAGGCAAGAATCACGTTTTATCAAAACCAATTCTTTACCTCAATCTTAATTCATACTTTCTTCCCACAAAGTATGACCGATTGTGGAGACTTAAAGATTGTAAAACAATCTAGGAAATAAGTTAAACATGCAAATATAGAACACAATAAAGACTAAATGTGAGTAACCGCAACACGCGTATACATAGATCTCTACTATATAAATCGAAACAAACATTAGTAACATTATCGCTTAATGTTCCCAAATACATAATGGTTGAAACATAAATTAAAACTAAATCTAAACCAAGTCATGAGGAAATCTAACACCTATCGCCGTAGTGTGAGAATCATGAGAAGCTTGTGACAATGGTTTAGTAAACGGATCAGTCAAATTGCCTTCCGAGATTACTCTACTAATAGCGACTTCACCACTTTCAACCATCTCTCTAATCAAGTGGTACTTACGAGGTATATGCCTCGTTTTCTTGTGAGCTCTAGGTTCCTTCGCCAAGGCGACCGCACCCTCATTGTGACAAAAGATCTCAATAGGGTCTGATATGCTAGGAACCACTCCAAGGTCTCGGATGAACATCCTTATCCACACAGCTCCTTTAGCAGCTTCACTTGCCGCAATGGATTCTGACTCTGTAGTAGAATCAGCCACTGTGTCTTGCTTTGAACTTCTCCAAGTAATAGCCCCACCATTCAATAGGAACACAAACCCCGATTGTGATCGGCAGTCATCCTTATCAGTTTGGAAGCTAGCATCAGAGTAACCCTTTACTTTGAGCTCTTCCTCGCCACCAAAGATCAAGAACATCTCTTTAGTCCTCCTAAGATACTTAAGAATGTTCTTTACCGCAACCCAATGGGCTTGCCCCGGGTTTCCCTGATATCTACTAGTCAAGCTCAAAGCACATGACAAATCAAGACGAGTACATAACATGGCGTACATGATCGAGCCCACAGCCGAGGCATATGGTACTCGCTTCATTACTTCTAGTTCCTCTTGAGAACTAGGACGTTGAGTTTTACTCAATATCACTCCATGCGACATAGGAAGATTTCCTTTCTTGGAGTCCTCCATCTTGAACCGCTTCAAGACTTTGTCAATGTATGTACTTTGACTCAACCCGAGAAGTTTTCTAGATCTATCTCTATAGATCTTGATACCCAGAATGTATGCCACTTCTCTTAAGTCTTTCATTGAAAATCATTTTCCAAGCCAAGTTTTGACACTTTGCAAGGTTGGAATGTCTTTACCAATGAGTAGGATATCATCCACATACAAGACTAAGAAAACAACGGCGCTCCCACTAGCCCTAACGTATACACATGGCTCGTCTACACTTTTCGAAAAACCAAACTCTTTGATTTTCTCATCAAAACATAGATTCCAACTACCAGATGCTTCTTTAAGTCCATAAATGGACTTCTTTAGTCTACACACTCTATTAGGATGCTTCGGATGCACAAAACCCTCAGGCTGCGTCATATACACCTCTTCGGAGAGCTTCCCATTAAGGAAGGCGGTTTTGACATCCATTTGCCATGTTTCGTAATCATGAAATGCGGCGATTGCCAAAAGTATCATAATAGATTTCAACATGGCCACTGGGGAGAAAGTTTCATCATAGTCGACACCATGTGTCTGGGTGAAACCTTTAGCCATCAGTCGGGCTTTGAAAGTGTTTACTTTTCCATCCATGTCGGTCTTCTTCTTGAAGACCCACTTACACCCTATTGGTTTACAACCGGGTGTGGGATCAACCAATTCCCAAACCTGGTTATCCTCCATGGATTGCATCTCGTTATCCATTGCCTCCTTCCATTTAGCAGACTCGTGGCCCGCTGCCGCTTCCCGATAGTTGGTGGGCTCATTAAGATCCACCAATAACTCGTCGCCCTTAGATATGAGAAACCCATATCTCTCTGGCTCATGGCGAGTTCTATCGGATCTACGGGGAGGTAACGGATGTATGTTAGTCTCCGCATTGTCATGCTCAGACTCAACCTCACTAGGTTGTTGGCTAGTGCCAACGTCAGGTCTTTCATCCGTTGACTCTTGAACCTCTTCAAGGTCAATCTTAATCCCGCCATGCTGATTGGATACTAATTCTCTTTCTAAAAAGACCGCCCTCTGAGAAACAAATACCTTGTTCTCGGAAGGTTTATAGAATATATATCCAATACCCGCAGCTGGATATCCGATGAAATAACACTTTTCGGATCGGGGCTCCAACTTGTCATCTACCTCACATCGTACGTAGGCTTGATAACCCCAAACCTTTAGATAGGCAAGAACGGGAGGTTTCCCATGCCACATCTCGAAAAGTGTTTTCTCGACCTTCTTCGTTGGAACGAGATTAAGGATTCTTGTTGCCGTTTCAAGAGCATAACCCCAATGGCTTATAGGCACTTGGGTGTGACTCATCATAGACCGAACCATATCTAACAATGTTCGGTTCTTCCTCTCGGCGACACCATTTAATTGTGGCGTCCTAGGAGGTGTAAGTTGTGAGATAATTCAACAACCCTTGAGATGATCACGAAACTCTTGACTAAGATACTCACCACCCCTATCGGATCTAAGTATCTTAATCTTCTTGCCCAATTGATTCTCTACTTCGTTTTGTAAAGTCTTAAAGACCTCAAAGGTCTCGGATTTTTGTCTAACCAAGTAGACATACCCATACCTACTATAATCATCTATAAAGGTAACGAAGTATCTAGAATTGTCTCTTGTGACGTGCTTTTATGGACCACACACATCGGAATGTATAATGTCCAATAAGTCTTTTCCCCTCTCATTCACACCGGAAAGGGTGCTTTAGTCATCTTGCCTAATAAACAAGATTCGCATACTTCATTTGACTCATGGTCAAATGATTCCAAGATCCCATCCGCTTGGAGCATGGCGATGTGAGTCTTGTTTATATGGCCAAGTCGACCATGCCACAAAGACAATTTGTCTAAACCATTTTTAGACGTTGAATCAATATTCATGATTGAACGATTATCACTAACGTACGCATCTACTTCATAAATACCACGTCAAGGATAAGCTTTAAAATAAAAAATACCATTTTTAAAACAAACAATAACCCCATTGTCAAAAGAAAAACGAAAACCATTGTCGTGTAATGCATGAAAAGAAATAATGTTTCACGCCACAAGCGGCGAATAGCATATGTTCAATAATAATATGGAAAAACCGGAATTAAAAGATATTTCAACTTCTCCTCAAGCCTTGACCGGGACAATCTCCTTGTTTCCCATAATCAAGTCAAGCTCGCCATTCTCCATCCTTCTACTTGTCCTTAGCACCTGCACAATGTTACAAACGTGAGTGCCACAGCCGATATCTAATACCCAACTACCAGATGTAGAAGTATGATGGAGTTCAATCATGTACGTACCTGAGTCGGAAGTTCCTGCGATGCTCAACCCCTTGAGCTTCTTAAGACCTTCTAGGTACCCCGGGCAGTTACGGCACCAATGGCCCTTCTTCCCATAGAAGAAGCATTCCGCTTCATTCGGAGTTTTAGCTTGGGGAACCATCTTCCCCTTGCCTTTACCCACCGAAGCGGGGCCAGACTTGGCAGCGCCAATCTTCTCCTTCCCCTTACCCTTAGGGGTATAAGCGGTCCTCTTCTTCTTCTGGATTCGCCCCTCCCATATAGCAAGAACGGGATTTGGAACAGAGGGCTTGTTTTTGGTCATGCTAGACTCCGTTGTCTTAAGCATACCATGAAGATCCATGATGGACTTATCCATACTATGCATATGATAACTCATAACGAATTGATCATACGCGGTGGGCAGGGAGCATAGGATCAAATCCACGGCTAGCTCCCTCCCTATGGTAAATCCGAGCCATTCCATGCGCTCCACGTTTGCTTTCATTCGCAACACGTGTGCACTCACATTCCCGCCATCGGCTATCTTGCTACCAAGTACCGTCTTAAGACACTCAAATCTCTCCTGTCTCGCTTGCTGCTGGAACATTTCCTTAAGCTGAGCGATCAAGTCAAAAGCACTCAAATGATCCATTTGCTTTTGGAGCTCGGGGATCATAGTGTTGGGATTCCATGGGGATCAAAGAACGCAACGGTAACAACAAAAACACACAAAATGATCCCATGATTTCCCAATGGTGGTGAAAACTTGCAAGAACATGCATGCAACCAAAAACAAGAACAAAGAGAAGAAGGAGAACAAATCATACCCTCGAAGACTTTGATACTTGGCTGGAACAAATCGGATTTGGGATGTAAGCTCGAAACAAAAGGCTCCAAGCCCTAATGCCAGTCCACACCAAGAAACCTTCAACCTCTTTGTACTAGCAAACCGAAGCACCACCAACACTTGATGGATCTCTTCTGGAACAGCCTTGAAACACTTGTGCACAAATCACCAACACTTGATCTTGCTCTCTATCTCAATGGAAGAACTCACAAGTATATGTATCGCACAAAATGGACCAAGAGACTTGAATGAACAAACAATGCCCCTTATAAACAGATATCATCTGTTCTTTCGAGTCCAGAGTCGTGCTAATTGGCACTCATTCATTGGACCAACAAAATGGTCCAACCAAATTAAAGTGTCACTTAGAATTCTGCCTTCACGACTTCTTCACGGGCTCTCACGGGCCGTGAAGGATAAATACGCCACGACCGGCCATTAATCCTCCACGAGCCGTGCCGCGCTGTGCAAGAATCGTGAGGGTTGTGCCTTCATGACCTCCTTCACGGGCCGTATAGGGTCATGAAGCCCTAGGGTTTCATGAACCATGCGGCCCACGACAGGACTCGTGGACACGAGCTGCTTCACGACCCGTGGAGCATCCTTCACGGTCGTGAAGCCCAGGTCAACTGGAATTTGACCATTTTGACTCTTTCTTCTTATAGTAGGCTGCCGAGATTGAAACTTGGCGTGTGACCCAATAGGCCCGCGCTTCATTGGCAGTGATGCTGGCCTACGTGTGTCGGTGGGCAGATTCCAACAAACTCCCACTTGCACATGACACATCGTATCCATGGGCACCACAGACAGGGAGCGGCCTCTAGCAAGGCATCCCTGCCCCCAATTAAACATGGGGTATGTCATCCCTGACAAGTACCATGATAAACTAAAAGAGTTTGACATGGTCCTATAGATAAGTGATCAATTATTTTATTGTTCGCGATATCCAAGTGAACATGAGACATGGTACAAAGTCTTTCTCCGATCGTTCACGATTATGTTTCTCGATCAAGATTGGTGGTGACCAAAAGGTGAGTTGCAACTGATCAACAATCATTGCAAGCTCGAGCATGGCCATGCAATTTTGGTGTCATCGCCCAATCATCGAGGGGCCCAGGGATATCTCTCTTTACAGAGGAACAAATTCCTTCGACTACATTGCCTCCAATACAATGGCAATACTTTACCCAAATACCTCCTTTATAATAGCCAGTTACGGACTACATTTGAAAGAAGTCAGAATAAAGCAAACCAAAGTAGTGAAACACATGCATCTCCGGTCTAAGGATAAAAGATGTTATCATCCTGATTTACTCTTGACATGTACCATGAAGTAAGATCAGGTGTGGGTCATCCAATCACTTGAAACTCTTTTCAAGTATAGGCGAAATATTGCGTCCCTTGCATTCAATTCCTATTGAACACTATGACCAATCATTTCCCTCGATCTTCGTTCATACTTCCTTCCATGAAGAATGACCGATCATGGACAGTTTAGAATGTAAAACATTCAGGGAAGTGATAAAACATGCAAAGTTGGAACACAATAATTATTTAACGAAAGTATTCACTACACGCGTATCATTAAATCTCCATTTAATAATCAATACATTCAAAAATACAATATTGCTTAATGTTCCCAATAACATAGTAAATACATCGAATACAATAACCAATATACAACTCAAACCAAGTCACTAGCAAATCTAATCCCAATAGCACGTGTGTGGGCACCGTGCTTGGCTTGCGACAATGGTTTAGTGAACGGATCCGCCAAATTGCTATCCGTGTGTACTTTGCTGATGACGATGTCTCCATTTTCGACCACGTCCCAGATAAAATGATATTTCCGCGGAATATGCCTCGTGCGTCGATGAGACCTCGGTTCCTTTGCTAAAGCAACGGCACCCTCGTTGTCACAGAAGATCTCAACAGGGTCGCTGATGCTTGGAACCACTCCCAGATCAAGCAGAAATTTTCTCATCCATACGGCCTCCTTAGCAGCTTCACTGGCCGCAATGTATTCCGACTCGGTAGTGGAATCGGCCACGGTGTCTTGCTTGGAGCTCCTCCAGGATATAGCACCGCCGTTTAATAGGAACACGAACCCCGATTGTGATTGGCAGTCATCCCTATCGGTTTGGAAGCTTGCATTAGAGTAACCCTTTACTCTAAGCTCTTCCTCACCTCCGTACACCAAGAAGATCTCCTTAGTCCTCCGAAGATACTTGAGAATGCTCTTCACCACCGTCCAATGAGCTTTGCTAGGGTTGGCTTGATATCTACTCGTCATGCTCAAGGCACACGATACATTAGGCCTTGTACATAGCATGGCGTACATGATCGAGCCCACAGCCGAAGCATATGGCACTCGCTTCATTACTTCCCGTTCCTCTGGGGAACTAGGGGATTGAGTCTTACTCAATACCAAACCATGTGACATTGGAATGAACCCCTTCTTGGAGTCTTCCATCCTAAACCTCTTTAGGACTTTGTCAACATATGTACTTTGGCTAAGCCCAATAAGCCTCTTGGATCTATCTCTATAGATTTTGATCCCAAGAATATAAGTCGCATCTCCTAGATCCTTCATTGAAAAACAATTCCCTAACCAAGTTTTTACACCTTGAAGGGTCGGGACATCGTTTCCAATGAGGAGTATGTCATCGACATACAAGACTAGGAACACAACTATGCTCCCACTAGCCCTGACATATACGCATGGCTCATCCTTGCTTTTCGAAAAGCCAAACTCTTAAACTTTCTCATCAAAGCACGGGTTCCAACTGCGCGATGCTTGCTTAAGTCCATAAATGGACTTCTTTAGCTTGCAGACTTTATCCGGATGCTTGGCAAGTACAAAACCCTCGGGTTGAGTCATATAGACCTCCTCGCTTAGTGTCCCATTAAGGAACGTGGTTTTTACATCCATTTGCCAAATCTCATTATCATGAAATGCGGCAATTGCCATGAGTATCCGGATAGACTTCAACATAGTCACCAGGGAAAAGGTTTCATCATAGTCTACACCATGAGTTTGCGTGAAACCCTTCGCCACCAGTCGGGCTTTGAAGGTGTCTACCTCTCTATCTATGCCGGTCCTTTTCTTAAAGAACCATTTGCACCCTACGGGTCTACACCCGGGCACCGGATCTACCAAATCCCAGACTTGGTTATCCGACATAGATTGCATCTCGGACTCCATAGCCTCTTTCCACCCAGCGGACTCAGGGCCCACCACGGCGTTCCGATAAGATGATGGTTCATCATGATCCACCACTAGGTCGCAGCCCTCAGACATGAGAAACCCATATCTCTCTGGCTCGTTGCGACTCCTACCGGATCTTCTAAGAGGTAAAGGATCCGTGTCAGGTTCTCCAGCAGCGCCGTGCTGAGAATCATCTTGTGAACTAGTGCCAACTTCAGGTTGGTCATTGGAAGGTTCTTGAATTTCTTCAAGATCTACCTTTCTCCCACTAGCGTCTTTGGATAGCATCTCCCTTTCAAGGAAGACGGACCTCCGAGCAACAAATACCTTGTTCTCGGATGGTTTGTAGAACAAATATCCCATAGACCTGGCAGGATATCCAATGAACAAACACCTCTCGGCTCGGGGTTCCAATTTGTCCTCCACCTCACGTCTCACGTAGGCAGGACAACCCCAAACCTTTAGATATGAAAGCGATGGAACCTTTCCATGCCACATCTAAAGGGTGTCTTCTTGACCTTCTTAGTTGGTACGAGGTTAAGGATTCTAACGGCCGTTTCCAATGCATAGCCACAAAAGCTTATGGGTACATCCGTACGACTCATCATACACTGAACCATATCCAATAATGTTCGGTTCCTCCTCTCGGCGACACCATTTAATTGTGGTGTCCTAGGAGGTGTCAATTGCGAAACAATTCCACAATCTTTTAGATAGTCACGGAATTCCGAACTTAGATACTCACCACCACGATCCGATCTGAGCATCTTAATTCGTTTACCCAATTGGTTCTCAACATCGTTTTTGAAAGTCTTGAAAACCACAAAGGTTTCCGACTTTTGTCTCACCAAGTAGACATACACATACCTACTAAAATCATTGGTAAAGGTTACGAAGTAGCTTGAGTTATCCCTAGTGACATGCTTGAACGGACCACACACATCCGTATGAACGATATCCAACAAGTCTTTGCCCCTCTCACAAACGCCGGTGAAGGGTGCTTTGGTCATTTTGCCCAACAAGCAAGATTCGCATACATCATCCGACCCATGGTCAAATGATTCCAAGATTCCATCCGCTTGGAGCTTGGCGATGCGTTTCTTGTTTATGTGGCCCAAACAACCAAGCCATAAAGATAACTTATCCAAATCACATTTGGATTTACAACCAACATTCATGATTGATCTATTACTTTGCAAGAATACGCTTGTCTCATATATGCCACGACATGGATGTGCTTTAAAATAAAATAAATCATTCTTAAAGAATGAAATAATTCCATTAGAGAAATTAAAGTTAAATCCATCGTCAACAAGTGCATAAAATGATAAAATGTTTCTTGCCACGCAGGGCAAATAAGATACATTTAATAAAGTAATAAATAAGCTGGATGGAAAGGCGAGGTCCACGCTCCCTATCTTCTCAACCGGGACAACCACCTTGTTTCCCATGATGAGATCCAGATCCCCATTAACCAAGTCCCTACTTCTTCTTAGTACCTGCACATTATTAACTATGTGAGTACCACACCCGGTGTCCAAGACCCAAGCGTTAGAAGTAGAAGTGTTATGGAGTTCAATCATATACATACCGGAGGCGCCTTGTCCCTTGGCGCGAAGCCTCTTGAGCTCCTCCGTGTACTTGGGGCAACTACGCCGGTAGTGTCCCTTCTCCCCGCAGAAGAAGCAGGTGGCCTCTTCCGGTGAGGGGGCTATAGGAGCGGGTTCCTTCCCCTTTGGCTCCGGCGCCGGGAGTGGCTTGGGCTTGGGTGTTGCCACCTTTGCCTTCACCTTTCCCTTGCCCTTGGAGCATGAAGCGGGCCGCTTCCTCTTAGCACCACCCTCATGGATGGCTAGGACGGGTGCGTAGGTCGATGGCTTTGCCTTGGCCATGTTAGACTCGGCGGTCTTCAACATGCCGTGCAACTCCATCAAGGACGTATCCATATTATGCATATGGTAGTTCACAATGAACGGACCATATGCTTGAGGCAAAGATTGGAGGATAATTTCCGTAGCCAACTCTTTCCCCATAGGAAAGCCCAACCTCTCGAGCTGGTCCACGTATTGCTTCATACGAAGCACGTTGGAGCTCACGTTCCCGCCCTCCTGCATCCGACACCCTACAAAGGCCTTGACACACTCGTAGAGTTCTTGCCTCGCTTGCTGCTGGAACATTTCCTTTAGTTGCGAGATCATGTCAAACGCACCAACGTCCTCGAATTGCCTTTGCAATTCGGAACTCATGGTCGTCAACATGAGGCAAGTCACCTCATTAGTGTCTTTAAGGCGCTTTTCATAAGCATCCTTAATGGCCCGCGTAGCGGTGGTAGCAGGAGCCTCCGGAAGAGGTTCCTCTAGGACGTACAACTTACTTTCATGGCGCAAGACAATTCTCAATTGCCTAAGCCAATCCATGAAGTTTACGCCTATGAGTTTCTCTTTCTCCAAAAATGGACGGAGTGAAATGTGTGTCGCGGTGTTGCTTGTAGATGCCATCTAAAAGAAGGCAAAGCACACAAAAAGGTTAGTTCGACATATTTTAATCCTCGTTAAATAATTAACCAATAGTTTAACACTTAAATTTAACAAGGGCTAAGAACCCAACATAACTTCACTACATGACGGTTTACCGCGGATCACTTCGTGAAGGTATTTAGGCCGGTAAACGCTTTACCAATTGCAATCCGTGATTACAACTCTTAGGCACTTGCGGGATCCTTCGGTACTCTTAGCACCGGTTTGGCATGTTTGATCCCTTCCCACACCGATTCCTCAATAAGCCGCTTTGATAACTCGGTATAGGCACGACAATTATCAAGGCGTATTAAATTGGAATTGCAAATCGTCCAACAAGATACACGATGATGCCCTTGACAATAATTGGCTCGCGCTAAGCTCGACAACCAAAGATTTCAAGACGCCACACGCACCTTCCACACAAGTCGACATGGAACAACTCGTACTAAGCTCGACAATTGTCCCATGCTTCATTAGATTCGGGTGGTGTCATCTTTTGGATGGTGTGTGATTTACATTTTTAAGAAAAACGGGGCTTTTGTTTTTCCGGTTAAAAACCTCTTTTCGTTTTGATTAACAAATAAGTGACAAAATGCATTTTTCACCAATTGAATATAAACACTTTATATTCGTTTGTTAATCATGTGAGCGAGCGGGGTTTGTTAACCAATTAAGGAAAACTATATAATTTTATTATTTTCAAAAGATTTTCTAGCATGCAAAGATCCTACAACCACGCAAGAAAAACAAATAAATAAAACTACACAACCACGCATACAAAACCGATTTGAGCCAACCTAAGTGTTCCCCGGTGAGCCAACCGAGGAACTAAGTCTACTAAGGACAAACAATCCAAGACTCCGTGGTGTGCTCCCACTCGATCCCGCGCCTCCGGATCCGAGGTAGCCAAGACGTCTCCCAAGACTCCCGTTGGTGCCTCCGGTCTTCTCTTCTCATTACGTACATAATTTAAAGAGAAATGGCATGCAAGCCACACAATCTATTCTAAGCTAATATACAATTACAAAGAATAAATACTTTGGCGTGCAAGCCACAAATAAATACATTATTACAAACCGGATGTGGTACAAACCACCAAATGAAAGAACAACAATAAAAGCAACGAAACAACAACACAAAGGTCTAGGCTCAAACCGGTGCTCAGAAAAACGAAACAACCACAAAGCATGGTGTGCCACACCAAACCATGCACAAAACAATATCCCAATTAAGTTTATTCAAAAACTAAAGGCACAAGAATAAACCTTGTACATATGCATTAGGATTCCAAACACTTTGAATTCCATATTCATATATACACAATTTATATGTATGCATGTGTGCATTTTATGCCAAAACCACCCAATACATACATATAAAAGAATTAGGATATTATGGGGCTTATACTACAAGGCTAAACAGCCTAAAATGATTCTGGAAACACCAAAATCATGTGCCAAAATCCATATAAAGTTTTCTTTTTCAAAAAGGCCAAAAACAGCCTGATCACGACGCCTTCACGAGCTACTGCTCTTCACGGGCCCTCACGGGCTGTGAAGGCAGTGCGCTCCACGACTCGTGAAACAGATTAAAAATCTTTCACGACCACCACCCCACGAGATTGGTCATGTGGCCTTCACGACCCGTGAAGACCTTCTGGACAGAATGTCCAAAATCGAAAATATGGATTTTCAAGCCACAAAGGTGCATGCATCTTGCAAGTATGGCTCTGATACCACTGTTGGGATTCCATGGGGATCAAAGCACGCAACGGAAGCAACAAAAACACACAAAATGATCCCATGATTTCCCAATGGTGGTGAAAACTTGCAAGAACATGCATGCAACCAAAATTAAGAACAAAGAGAAGAAGGAGAACAAATCATACCCTCGAAGACTTTGATACTTGGCTGGAACAAATCGGATTTGGGATGTAAGCTTGAAACAAAAGGTTCCAAGCCCTAATGCAAGTCCACACCAAGAAACCATCAACCTCTTTGTACTAGCAAACCGAAGCACCACCAACGCTTGATGGATCTCTTCTGGAACAGCCTTGAAACACTTGTGCACAAATCACCAACACTTGATCTTGCTCTCTATCTCAATGGAAGAACTCACAAGTATATGTATTGCACAAAATGGACCAAGAGACTTGAATGAACAAACAATGCCCCTTATAAAGAGATATCATCTGTTCTTTTGAGTCCAAAGTCGTGCTAATTGGCACTGATTCATTGGACCAACAAAATGGTCCAACCAAATTCAAGTGTCACTTAGAATTCTGCCTTCACGACTTCTTCACGGGCTCTCACGGGCCGTGAAGGATAAATGCGCCACGACCGGCCATTAATCCTCCACGAGCCGTGCTGCGCTGTGCAAGAATCGTGAGGGTTGTGCCTTCACGACCTCCTTCACGGGCCGTGTAGGGTCGTGAAGCCCTACGGTTTCATGAACCATGCGGTCCACGATAGGACTCGTGGACACGAGCTGCTTCACGACCCGTGGAGCATCCTTCACGGTCGTGAAGCCCAGGTCAACTGGAATTTGACCATTTTGACTCGTTCTTCTTATAGTAGGCTGTCGAGATTGAAACTTGGCGTGTGACCCAATAGGCCCGCGCTTCATTGGCAGTGATGCTGGCCTACGTGTGTCGGTGGGCAGATTCCAACACATAGTACTTAGGATGAGGCAAGTAATGTCCTCGGTATCCTTGACACGCTTCTCATAAGCGTCTCGGATAGCCCGAGTGGCATTGGCAGCAGGAGCCTCGGGTAGGGCCTCCTCTATGGTAACCATCTTCCCTTCTTGGCGTAGGACAAGTTTAAGTTGCCTAAACCAATCCAAGAAGTTGTTACCATTGAGTTTCTCCTTCTCAAGGAAAACTCTAAGTGAAAAATGGTTGGTGGTGTTAGTGTTGCTTGAAGACACCATCTAAAATAGCAAAGTAGTTTTAATTAGTTTGGAAATCCTTGTTAAAATAAGTACCCATAGTTTTAAACAAAACAATTTATTTGTAACAAGGGCTAAGAACCTTATTTCACCTCGCACCGTGACGGGTTTACCGCGGATCACGTGGCGAAGCTATTTAGGCCGGCAACCACTTTACCAATTGTAATCTCTATTACAACTCTTAGACACTTCGGGATCCGTTGACATCCATTATGTCGGTTGGCATGTTTGATCCCTATCTTACACCAATCTTAATATATAATTTTTGTTTAGCTCGTGCTTAGCTCGACAACTAACCAAGAATTATATACTAAAATTGTAAATCGTCCGACAAGACACACGGGTGGCACTCTCGACCATCAATTGGCTCGTGCTTAGCTCGACAACCAATCATGCGAGTTACCCCACACACCTTCCACACAACTACACAAGGAATGACTCGTGTTTAGCTCGACAATCATCCTTGCTTCGTTAGATTCGGGTGGTGTCATCTTATGGATGGTGCATGATTTACATTTTGAAAAACGGGATTTTGTTTCCGGTTTATAAAACCCTTTTGTGAATTAACAAAGTAAGTGTCAAAACGATTTTAAGCACTTTTAATATAATACCATTTTTATATTTCCTTTGTCAATTCTATTCGCGCGCAATTGTTAACCATTTTAACAAACATTGTATTTTATTTAAAAATTATCTAGCATGTGAATCCTAATCCATGCGTATAATAATAAAATACAACCACGCAAATATCTATACATACGATTCGGTAACATGCCCATAATTCCTATGCGTTTTCCCCGTGAGCCACAACGGGGAAAACGAAGCCAAAAATCTAAGGACAAGATATGGTCTCGTTGGATGAGCTCCCACTAAATCCAACACCTCCAATAGCATGTTGATTCCTTCTCGCCAAGACGTCATCACCATGACTCCCGTTGACTATTTTGGTTTTAAATCTATACTATATAAAAATACATAGAATATATATAAACGACACACAGGTCGCAATCCTATACTATTTATACAAATACATAGAATAAAAGAAACGGCGTGCAAGCCGCACCAATAAGTAAATAAATTAATATTATTACAACAATACAGCACGCAGGCCGCCAAAAACCAAAAATAATCAATCATCACAACACATAGGTCTAGGGGGGATATCTTGTTACCGAATCGAACCAAGTATATCAAATAGAAACATGGTGTGCCACACAACCATGATATATAAATATATATCTATATTTTAGTTAAGATTGTCAAAACACCAAAGGCACTAAAAGGACAATCCTTGTACATATGCATTAGTGTATTAAGCATTTTGAGACACATATTCATATATACATTTATAAGTATATATTTGTGTACACTTCATGCCAAGTTACAACAAATATATAAATATAAAAACTAGAATATATTAACACGTCTACGAATAAATCTATTCTAGCACAACAAGAGTCTCAATGGAAAAACCAATTTTAAGAAAACACTTTTCTTATCCAAAACCACTTTTATGGTTTTTCTAGACTCAATAGTGCAAAGCCATGTTAGATATGGCTCTGATACCACTGAAGGTATTCTTTTGGCAAAATCAAGTAGCAACGGAAGCAAAGTATATAACAAAAACGATGCCAAACAACGAATACTCTCCATGGACCAAAATCTAACAAAGGAATTGCAACTAAAATATATAAATAAGATGAGAAGAAAGGTGATACCTCAATGGTGCAAAACCCAAAATAACCTTCCTTGTCAAGTGGCTTAGAATCCAACAAAAAGCTTCTCCAATGAAGTCCACCCCAAGCTTGCTTGATTCCCAAGTGCTAGCAAGTTGATGTAAAACCACCAAAACAACAAGCAAGTGTGTGTATGTTTGCTTCTTGTGCTCAAGAACACCAAGAACACCAAGAACAAGAGAGAGAGAGAGAGTTCAAGTGTCAACCAAGGGACAAAGTGTGAGCCAAAAGCCTCTCCTAGAGCAGATAACTCATAGTCTCTTTGTCTACCACAATTATGAGAAGTTAACTCCATTAAACCAAGTGTTTAAGGCTGTTAATTCTGCTGTTACAGCGAACGTACACGGCCCGTGTAGGCCCAAAGTCCACGGCCCCAATTGGGCTAAGACGGCCCGTGTTTATCAAGCACTACATGGCCCGTGTAGGCCCAAACTACACGACCTTGAACTTGGCTAATACGCCTCATGTATGTTGGACTGGACACGGCCCGTGTACCATCCTGCCAAAACCCATTTTGGCCTTTTCCTCTCTATTGCTTGATCGTGTTTCCGGAATCAATACTTGGTATGTGACCCAATAGGCCTATACCTCATCGGTAGTGTCATTAATTCGTTCGTGTCAACGGGCATATTCCAACAAAAACAACAAATGCAAACATTCATAATCAATCATCAATCATGTAATCACATATCCAGAGAAGACCGGCGGTTCAACGCAAAACCTACAATCAATGTCGGCCAAAGCAAAGGTTTACCGATAGCTTTCCACTTGATTGGCACAATAAACTCCCCTCTGAGCAATAAATGCAACAGAAAGGCTACTACTGTTCAACCAACCAGTTAGACAAGCCTAGCCCAAGTCCACGTATAGCTGACTTCTTAAACGCAACTCAAAATCATCCTAAGAGCACGTATCGACCAAATATTCATGCAGCAGTTAACAACAATCATTATCACAATCAGCAGTTCAATCAGTTAAATCTCAATCCACAATCATCTTTACATCAATAATATTAACTGCAATCTTTACCATCCGCGATTAACGTCCACTCACCTCAATTTCAGCTTGAACTCAGTTATCTAATTTTTACTGAGCGTTTGGATTGCCTAAAAACACATCAACAACCAAGTCAGTCTCAACCTCATAAATATATATATCCACATATTTATAAATCATTCATCAAACAATAATAATCAATCTATAAACAATCCCAAATTCAATATACAAAATATCGGATTTCCTTAAATTATTGGATTCTCAAGAATCCGCTACTTTATGTCGGATTCTACTAACTGTCCGGTGATTTCACTAAGTACCGGTTTTAAGGGCTATCGGATTCAAGTTTCAGATTCAGAATGAATCGGATTCTAAGTTGTCGGATTCTACTAATCCGGTTTTCAAGTCTATCGGATTTGAGTCTCGGTTTACAAATACTTGGATTATAATAGTTCCGGATTTAAGGTATCGGTTTTCATATGTCTCGGATTTGGGTCCCGGTTTCTCAAGTGTAGGATTTTGAGGTATAGAATTCTAGTGTCGGTTTTGCTTGTTTCAGTTTTAGGGTTCCAGATTTTATCTAACGGTTTTTACCATACGGATTTCTAAACAATCGGAATTCCTCTTCTTCTTGATCACCAAAACCGATAGTTCATGAATATATCAAATCCGCCATCCTTCAAGTCATCATATCTCAAAACCCAGAACCTTAAGTATTCATCAAATCATTTCACAAACATGTTTAAACACTTCTAAACATATATTCATGCATCAAAACATCATTTAGACTCATAAATCTTATGAACACACAAAACCCATAAAAACTCATATTTCAACAAAAACCGATTCTTGTGTTCTTCATATATTTGTGTTTATTTAATCATCAAGCTAATCAAACTAACATGCAAACACTTCACATATATATATATATATACATCTAACCTTTATCTTGAATTCAAACACCCTAAACCTGAAAATCTGATGGTTCCTTCTTCTTCTTCTTCTTCTTCTTGTTCTTCGGTTTCTTGGGAGAGAGCAATTCACATACACACACTTACACCTTTGCTTAATTGAAATAATGAATGTTTAATCTAATACCCATACACGTATACATGCAACTAATGAAGAGGTGGCAAAAACCCATCTTCTACTTAATTTGTCGCACACACGTGTTCAACAAAATAGATACACATAAATACATATCCATGCATACGGTGACATACATACCCATAATTAATACATGCGTATAAATTTATATTAACATTAACACATAATAGAATTAATTCAATTAGCCACTTAATCAAATTTAAAACATTTAAGCACGTACCACAAACCCTGCTAATCTCCTAGCCCAGGTTTGCGGGTGTTACACTTACATCCGGTCATATGCCTTGAACATCCACTATCAAGATACCAAATGTTGTCATGATGATCGTCCTGCACAAACAACTCATAGTTAGTTCATTTGATGAGCCCAAACTTTACTGGGCTCCAAAACACAATGCTTAGAGGAGCATTTTTTTATTTGAAGTTTTACATTCATTTGAACAAGAGGCTGCTTCATGACCTCTTATTCCACATTTGTAACATTTTGGCTATTTTAGAATTAAGTTGCTTTATCTTCTTATTTTTCTTGCTTTTCTCCTTTTCTCCTTTTCTCTGATTAATTTCAAAATTTTGAACAGGGAGTCTTTCACCTTTTATAAATATTCAATAGCTTTTTATTAACTTTTTATGTTTATCATTTTATTAAATCAACCTGTGTATCACAAGGAAATTTAATTATGTCATGTAGTATTCAAGCAAACTTATAACTCTCTCGAAAGTTTCTTTGAGTTCCAACTAAGTTAAAGATACAACCGACGAAGATTAGATCGGGACCGCTGGTTGGTTCTTATTATGAGAATTGTTTCCATTAGTATGAATGTGAGAGAAAGTCAAAATCAGGACTTCAAAATCATGAAGATCAATACAAAACATGTTATTTTTAAGTCGTTAATAATGTTATAATTATTGGTCAAACTAGGGGTGTTCAAAACCAAATTTCGGATAATTAATTTTGAGTATCTAAATCCGAAATTTCGGATTCGGGATATCGGATATCCAAAATATCCGATAATTGCAAAAACATATATTTTTATATAAGTTTTTAAAAAATATAATTACTAAATAAACATATTTTAAACTTTAATCACCAAAATAGCTCAAGTATGATTCAAAATGAAAAATACATTTATACAAAATTATATATATTACGAAAATTAAATAAATAAGCAATATAAAAGTAAAAAAAATAAAACATATTTTTCGGATATCGAATATCTGAAATATCTGAAACTTCAAAAAATTACAATCCTAATCCGAATCTGAAAGTTCGGATATCCAAATCTTGAGTATCCGAATTTTCAGATACTTTCGGATCGGATATTCACATAATCAATTCGAATGCTCGGATTTGGATTATTTTGAACACCCTCCTACTTCAAACATATCTATACCTTAGCTTACTTAGTTTTCTATTTACCATTAAGATTAATACTTTTTTTTCTTCAATAGGAAATTTCAATAGATATAAACAATAACTAGCAATAATTAACAATTGATAATGATTATTTCTTTTTCAGTCAATAAAGAGTTTCTAAACTTTAATGTTATTATTATAATTAAATTAATACAAATATGACATGTGTCATTTTTAAAGGGGACAAAATTGAAAAACTTAGAGAACCATCAAAACTAACGCACCTCATATATCTCCTAAGTTCTTAGCCACTTTTTTTTTAAATACACATCAAATCTTTATCAAAATGCATGTAGTGTCAAAAATGCAAATGGCTTGACGAATATGCAAATGCTACGAAAATGAAAAAAAGGAACGGATCTAGTAGAGAAACAAATGAGACGATAATCAAAATGCAATTTCACCAACATCTGCATGTTAATTAATCCATGTGCATTTAAAAAATCTATAAGAAACACAAGTATACTAGTATTTTTCACATTAAAAATTCAAGCAATAACAATCTAAAATACACGCAACACCAACATTTTCACATAAAAAATTCAAGTAACAATAATTTAAAATGCAAACAACAGATTTTTCACATAAAAATGCAAGCAATAACAATCTAAAATGCAAATAGCAGCACTTTCATAAAAAATGCATGTTCATATATTTGCATTTTCATACATTTTTTCGAAAAATGCATGTTCATATTTCTGCGTGTTGAAATATCTACATTTTCAACATACATTTTTTAGAAAAGCATGTTCATATAGTTTGCATTTCCTAATTCAACATACATATTCAATACAAATATTCTCTAAAAATTACAAATAAACATCAAAGAAATATATTTTTAGACAAAAAATCAACTCAATCACATTTTTCCACAAACTCTTACATTTTCAAAATGAAAAACTCAAAAAACGTAATAGCTATGATGAAAATCAAAGTAAAGTTCAAAATTAAAACTGAAAATGCTAAAGCCCAAACACATCATATCTGCATTTTCAGAATTCAAACTGAGAATGATAAAGACCAAACCCAAAGATGAACTAACTTAAAACAAAATTCAAACACCCGAAGGAACAAAATTCAAGCACCAAATTCCTTAGATGTGTCACCAACCAAAACAAAATCCATATATAAAAATGCGAAAGCTCAAACCCAAAGATGAACTAACCTGAAACAAAACTCAACCTAGATGAAGATTATAACCATAATGCAACCCAGATGAAAATGATGACCAAAATACAACCCATGTGAAGATGATAACCAAAATGCAATCTAGGTGAAGACGATACCCAAAATGCAACCGATGAAGATAACCAAATGCAACCAAGATGAATATAAAAAAATGCACTTCTGCATTTAAAAAATATTTTACAAAGAATTTAGATAAAGATGATAACCAAAATGAAATGCAAATGAATTTGATAATCAAAATGCAACCCAAATGAATCACTGATACCAAAATGCAACCAATAAGAAGATGATAACTAAAATGCAACTCACCATCTTCATCTTGGTTACATTTTTTTTTCATGTAACACATATAAGATGAAATCTTCAACTCAAAATGCATATTGAACTTTATTTGGGTTGCATTTTTCTTATCATTTTTATCTGATTTGCATTTTCAAAATAAAAATTTCACAAATATGGGAAGGCTGATCTTGATTAAAGAGGATTAAAAAACTAGTAGATTAGTTTTTTTGCTTAAATTCTAAAAACTTTATTAGTTATGACAAAATTAAACTTTAGGGGCGGGGGGAGGGGGGATGTATTATTTAGTTGTTTAAAAATATAAAATGAAATTCTTGTGATCTTTAAGCTTGGAAGTTGAGGGTTTTAAAACTAGATTTTCTATACTACCCTTATATATACATATATATATATATATATATAGGAGAGGGTTCAAATGAGAACTGTAGAACCAATTTTGGCCGTTCATTTTAGATAATGGAAATCATGGATGAAGAGCGTGGAGGGATTGAGTGTGACAGGGTGCATGTAAGGAATTCATGGGTGGATAATCCAATTGAAGAAGGGGGAATTGGACGGCTAAGATTGATTCTCGTGGTTCTCGTACGAAAAACAGTTCTCGTTTGAACTTTTACCTATATATATATATATTAAGATTCCATATAGTCCTATCCTTAAACATAGTTTCTATATAGTAAGGTTCAATATAGTCTCATCCTTAAATATAATTCCTAAAGTCTAAATCTCAGTCATTCATTTAAAAGGGTAAAGTAAGAATTAGAAATAATATAATGAACTCACGCGTCCGCTAAGAAACTTCCCTAACTTTCTTTTTTTATTTTCATTTTTATCCCTTAAATCTTTAAATAACCATAACTATTTCAATTTTGAGAATTTGAGCAAAAAATTATACTAATCTCCTCATTTTTTAATCTTCTTTCAAACAAGATCATTCTTCCACTGAAAAATTTATTTTGAAAATGCAAACCATATGAAAATGATACAAAAATGTTATCATTTAGAATCATGTGAATTTTTATAACATTTTTTGCTAGAAAACATGTGTATTTATATAATTTTTGGCTAAAAACATGTGTATTTATATCATTTTCGGCTGGAAATGAATATTTTTATCATTTTCATCTCGATAATGTAACACCGTAGTTTTCAAACTTTCACCTCTTTTAAAAACTTTTTAGATAGATCAATTACTTGCAGCGGAAGTCTTAAATCATTAACTGAATTAAATGTCATCGTCATAAAGACGAAGTAAAACCATTCATTGACAAACCATAGTGCTACTACCGCAGTCATTCAAAAATCGTTCATCGTATTTAAAACCATAAATTGATTAAATAACCAAAATACTCGTTGGCACCAATCATAACAGCAAATTATAGTCTATGACTACCCTCCTCGCATAACCGCAACCCTTAAGCCACCCGCGCGAGTACAAGACATTTTTTCAAAGAAACAAGTGTCAGCTTACGCTAAGTGAGTCAATAGGAGTTATAATCAAAAGCCATAAAAATATAATCGTAAGTAGTGATATGACAATACAATAAATACCATACCCGAACCCTCTGTGTATTTGACCCGTACCCGATAATCCATAATTCATATAACACCAAATGGGTCAAATATCCGCATATGAATCATAAATCATTCCGCATAACACTCGTAAATCACATCACATCAAACCACATTCTAATCGCGTATAACATATCGCATCATAATCATGAATCATACAGCATCATAATTGCATATATCATATCGCATCGTGATCATATATATCATATCGCATATCAATCATGTGTCATGTCGTATATCAATCATGAATCGTATCGCATCTTTATCACATCAATATCATATTGTCAAGGTGATCTTAATGTGGAGTTTAATCCCACACTAGATAAACCAAGGGTTCACTACTCACGTGCCTGACCAACCTATGGTTCCGAGTGAGGCGTGACTCCCACCCGAGAACATAGATCCCGATACTCCACTTTTGCTACTCTGACGGTGCGAGTACAAGTACTGTGTTGTCGTTCTAGCGCAAGTCCAAATGAAGCTGATCGTATTTTAGCTTGTCCTCACACCCACAAGATGTATGAGAGCCTCTTTGGCCTACACCACTCATGTACTTGAACACCAAAGTGATCGCATACCATGTGTCAAAATTGCCATCTAGAAAGACCAAAGGACTCTTGTTGGCTAGCACTTTAATCCGAAAAGGTAAATCATACCTCCCAGGGCTGTGATTGGCGAATGAGTAATACCGTAGACTACCCCTGCCCGCTAAGTTCATGTGTGCAAGTAATCGTGAATCATCATATATAAACTATAGTAACACGCAACAAATCGTAGCATGTGTATCACGTGTTCAAATATACATGCATCAAGTGATTTACTTTAAACACATAACACGTATCATCAATTAATATATACATATATATCTATATATAACTGTTTTCATTTCAAAAATGAGGTTTTGTCTTTGTACTCGGTTTTGTAAAATCTACTAAACTCACCTCAGTCTAGCCAACAAAACATACGAACTCAAAATGACGAACAATGCTAACGGATTGTCAAGAACTCAAACTCAAACGCCTCAAATAACCTATAGAGATCACTAGGTTAAAAACATGAACCAGAGGTCTTAAACAAGTCTAAAATTGCTTAATATACTTAAACATGCCAAGAAATAACTCCCAACTCAAGATTACCTCGTAACGAGCTCAGAAACTTCATAAAAATGAATGTACACGATATGCATGCGGCCTAAAAAGCTCTATAACCGAAATAGAAGCGTAAGATTAGTAAAATATACCTCTCGAGTTCACCCACACGAAGCCTCGGTCGAAACTACGCCCGTAGTATTATCTCCTATCTTCCTAAACTTTGAATACGAAACGAACTCCAACGAAACCCGACACTCCCACACGCTCACAAAACTTGGGTTCTCTTAAAAATTCGGCAGAGTAATGACTTAGAAGTGGATATGTGAGAAACTGGCTGAGCAACAACACTTATTTATAGACCTGGCCTAAACGCGTCGCATCACGACATGCGTCGCGTCACAACCAACCTAACGCGCCGCATCGCGACTTGTCAAAAACTGTAGACTGCCTTTTCCCACTGACAAACGCTAAGGATTGACACACTCCACCAATGACACGTCACGTCGCGATCCACCATTTCGCCGCGACGCTAACATTTCTGAATTTATATATATATTTTTCTTCCTCATTTCTTATTTCGTAATTAATATTAAATTAAACTCCATGTATAATATTCGTGTCTCGATTAATAATATTACGATAATTTCTAACGAATTTCGGGTCGTTAAAGATAATGTTATCATTTTGAATGTTGTATATTTTTATTATTTTCATCTGGAAAAGATTATCCTTATCAACCGGAAATTGTTATCACTTTCATCTGAAACATGTATATTTATATCATTTTCGGATGGAATGAGTCTACTTTTATCATTTTCATTAGGATAAATGTTATCATTTTAAATGCTGTATATTGCTATCATTTTCATCTAGAAAAATTCCATTTTCAACTGAAAATTTAACATTTTAAATTGGAAAATGTTATCATTTTCGTCTCAAAAAAAGGAAGAGGCATGATTTTTGGGTTTAGGGATTCCCATAATACCATTATTTCTATAATTACATCTTATACTTATTTAATTAATTACAATAATGTTATTATTAGATCTTGACAATTGATTTAAAAATCTAATTATCTAGATTTGGCATTTGAGATCTACGTTTAAGTATATGACCTATATTGATCTAATTTTTACACACACACACATGTATATATATATATGTATGTATGTATGTATGTATGATTTTATTGGTTAACAATGCCTTTAATAAATTTAATGTGTTTAATACGTGTTTTTTATATAGGCAGGGAGTTTCAATTTTACATTATTAAGAAATATGCATGAAGTCATACATACTTTTAAGATTGAAAAGATAAATAAAAAATTCGTTAAGTGAATATACACATTACAACGAAATAACTTTGAATTAACATAAAATCTTAATACAAGGAAGAACCATTATAAAATTTGTATGTAACTAAATATTGTACATGTGCAACCCGACAATACGATCCCATTAAATTTACACACGTGTAAAAAACCAATAAAAACTACACATATGCAAGTGAAAAATACGACCTCTATATTATACACACACGTGCGCTTGCTTGCTTGTATTCAAGAATCAAAAAGGTTACGAAAATTGTAACACCAAAAATCTTAAGCCATTTTTTTATAAATTGCTGCGGAAGCGTTACTAATAATGATACAAGCACACACCCACAAATATATATATATATATATATATATATATATATTACACTATTTATAAAATCACAGTATCAATTGTGTTACAAAAGATTTACAAAACATGTCTTGTATCTATTCAAAACATATATCAGAGTGTTGGTCTAATTCCCCTTTGCACACAAATCCCAGCTGTACTCACCGAACCTGCAAAAACGGATTAACATTAGGGAATTAGCACAAAGCTAAGTGAATGAAAACTACAAACAAACAGTTATCAGCAACAACCAACACAATCAACAATAGCAATCAGACAATCACATAAATACAGAGGACCGGCGGTTCTGCAGAACTTGAAACCAATGTGGGCGTAGGCAAAGGTTTACCGATAGCTTTTTGCTACTTGGTACAGTTAAAGCCCTTTATGTTGCAAAAAATGCATCAGAATGTCTAGAATTGTGCAACCAATAACAAAAAGCCCAGCCCAATTCCACGCATAGCTGACCTCTATGAAATACCATGCACACATACCACTAACCATGTGTACAGGTCAAATAACATGCGCACATACCATTAACCATGTGCACACATCAAACAACACACAATTTTTATGGTCATGATGAATAATAATATTACGTTGGTGTAAATATTTTATGAATAATCATACACGTCAAACAACACACAATTTCTCTCTTAAATTTACATCACCATTGTTGTGACTTCCACTAAAAACACTTATAAACTGCACATGAGCGACTATTAAGTAAAATCTCAAAAAAACAAACCCGCAATCATACATAATTTTATGGTCATGATGTTGGATTACACATGTGTTATATATTTTACTATGGTTAGATATAATGTGTAAATATTTGATGAATATCATATTACGTTGGTGTAACTTTTACTCAATAGAATGATTTTTTAAAACATAACAATATGTGTATTTTTAAAATACTTGTTGATTTAATATAATTTTAAACTAATTTTAGTATTTAAAACATTCAGAGTAAATGTTTGGTTTTATTTTTTATTTGGTCAATATTTTATGAAAATTTATATATAAGTGTAAATTTATATATTTAATATAATTTATATAATTATAATTTCTTGAATGTTAAAGATATTTGGATTTTAAATATAAGTGTAACGTTTGACTTGGTATTTGCAAAATATTTACAGTTTAATCTTATAGTTCGTTAATATTTAAACTGTCAAGGGTGATGTCACATTTTCACGTCATAAATGATATTATCATTTTCTTGCCATTAGATTTTAACAAAATATTATTACAATTATAATCTTCTAATATAAATAAGAGACTAAAAGCATAAAATTTATTGAGAAATCTTAACTTTTATTAAACAAAATAGATTTAATTACTCAATTTTGATCATTCACTTGATTATAATTGAAATTCCTATTTTGACTTTTCTTGGTCAAAATTGAATCAAAATTATTAGATGAATTTTATGTTTGTCCTTTCTTAGACATTAAAAATATCATATTTGTCCACACTAATTTATAAATATCAGATTTAACCAAATTCATAAATTTATCATTTTAAAATATTTTATAAACATTTTAAATTCTTTTTTTATTACAATCAATAAACACTTGAATTTATTATCTTAATTGTAATAATAATGATTGATGAATTGAATAATAAATATGATCACGTTGTTAGATATTTATTAGTTTGTTGACCTTTCGTCTCTTTTTGCTTTAATTAATCTATTATTATGAGACTAGCTATTGTTATGGGTTTGACCCACTTTAATATGTAATTCCTAGTTTAGTCTAAGTTAACTAGTTTTGGGCCCATGTGCTTTTAAGCCCATGAGGCTTTTGTATAAATACCTTGCAAACCTAGTTTGCAAGGTAACCTTTGCTATTGTAATCTTTGCTTGTATTCAACATGAAAAGCTTTATCAAGAGAAACTTCAACTTGCATGCAAAGTGTTCATACTTGTTCCACATAAACTTCATCATCTTTTGTTCAAATATTCATTATTACTCATCTTCTTCACTAACAAAGGACATTCAATTGGTATCAAAGCCAACTCCTTACTGGATTGGTTCAACATTACTTGAAAGTAACATGTTTGAGTGAGAAACAAAAACCCAGGAGCTGTTCTTGTTTACGTGAGAGCTTTGCAAGCCAAAAACCCATTTTCTCAAATCATCTTTTTGTTTTCAAGTTATTTGTTGTCTTTTAGAAGTATTTGAGTAAGATAAAACCTTTTCTATTGGTTTTAGAACAAACAAACAACATTTGGGTCTTTATTTTGAATTCTTCTTGTTCGTCAAGTTCTTGAAGTTTTTCACTGTTCCATCAAATTCTTCAAGAATTTGTTGTTGTTTTGGGTTGTAATTGGTTAAGGAAAGTGTTTTTAGTGATAAGGAAGGTCAAAGAAAAATTTAAGTGAAATTTTAGTGTGTTTTAGGAAAAATCAGTAGTCTGTTCGATAACAGAGGTCAGACCTGCAAGTTTTTGGATTATTATCCCATCCGACTTTCAGGTCATCCAACCTTGTCCCATTCGACTTGATATTGGTGTATGCGACTTTTGGTTCATCTGACAGTTGCTTAAGAGTGTCCATCCGACTTTTCACTTAAAGTCATCCGACACTTGCCCATCCGACGGTCATGTAACTTAAGACTCATTCGACTTTTGAAACACTTGGTCCATTCAACACTTGAACTTAAGTCTCATCTGATTGTTGCCGACACTTAAATCATCCTACTCTTCAAGTCATCCGACACTTGCAAGTTCATCCGACCTATTAACTCATCCCACTTTAGGACCATCCGACAGTCGTGCGACCTTGAACCATCCAACTCTTTGGTTCATCCGAAACTTGAAAGTCATCCGACTCTTCAAGTCATCAGACTTTTGAGCCATCTGACTTTTAAGTCATTCGACTCTTTGGTCCATCCGACTCTTTAAGTCATCCAACTTTTAAGTCATTCGACTCTTTGGTCCATCCGACTGTCACATAAAACATTCATCCAACCGTCGAATAGTACCATCTGACTTTCAAACACTTTCATCCGACTTTCAAAGTTTCTCACAAACAAACTCACCAATCCAGGGAGAAAGATCCAAGAAAAAATGAGTTCTAGCAATGAGATTCTTACCATTGGCATAGACACTAAACCTCCTATACTTTTCATAAACGAATATAATGTATGGAAAGGAAAGTTTATGGACTTCATAGAACACAATGAAAAATATGGCGAGATGATGAAAGATAGCATATTAAATGGTGATGCCGTCTTCGAAAAGATTATCGAGGATGTTCCCGACAACAATCCACCAATAGCCGCTAAAAGAAGACGCAAACTCCCGTCAGAACTAACTGCTGAGGAAAGAGACCGTGCACGCGCCGACAAAGACGCAAAATATTACTTGAAACAAGGGTTATGTGCGGAAATCTATTCTAAAATAGATAGTTTGACTTCTGCCAAAGAAAGTTGGGATGAAGTAAAACAGCAGATGCAGGGTACTGAACATGGATCATTCATTAGAGAAACTCAGTTGGTTAACACCTTCAGAGAATTCAAAGACAGGGAAGGAGAGCTTTTGCAGGATACATACAGTCGTTTTTGCAGACTGTTAAATGAAATGAGAAACCACGGTGTGACGAGATCCGATCTGGATATAAATGTCAACTAGATCAATGCTCTTGGTCCAGAATGGAGTGAACATGTACGTTTGTATAAACATGTTAATCGGAATCTCAAGACGGTATCCCACCACTCAATCTACGAGGACCTGAATCAGTTTCAAGATGAGGTCCTCACTAAACTCTCAATGAAGCAACCATCTGATTTGGTTGCACTAGTGGCTGATAGAAGACCGCGTGAACCGTCAATGTCAAGCAAGGACAAGCAGGTTGTGATAGATTCCGACTCATCGGAAGGGGATTTACAGATCTTAGAGAAGGAGGCTATACTGAAAGCCATGTTACTCATCACAAGGGCTTTCCAAAACAAGTATGGAAAGACAAACAACAAGAAAAGGTACCTCCGGCCCGAGAAAAGGTAAAGGAAGCATGCCAGAAGAGAAGAGAAGGATTGACAAACCCGTAGAGCCACAGGAGGAAAAGAATTGTTATAAATGTGGTGGAACAGGGCATTTTATCAAAGATTGCAGGAAACCAAAGACGAACGCCGTGTTCCAGAATTTTATTTTGGAAGATAAGAAGTGATTTGGAAAGAAGGAAGATAGAATTAAAAAATATTTGTGTTCCAGAGTTTTTTTTTAAGGAGAGAAGAGAAGGGGTTTGGAAGGAAAATTTCATTAACATTATCTTCTAAACTTTCCTCCCAAAAGTGGAAAGATTTGGATGGAAAGGAAATGAAAAGTTTTATGATTTTTTATTAGTGACTAAATTACCCTTACTAACAACTATTTATTTTAGAAAATAAGTGTATTATTGTAATACAACACATTTTTTCCTTTCTCTCCGACTCGAAAACACAAAATAAAAACAATACTCTTTCTCTTCTTTTCTTTTCTATCAAACTTGGGAACACGAAAAACTTAAACTATTATCATTTCTTTTCTCTTCTTAATTTTCTTTTCTTTTCTCTTCTTAGTTTTCTTTTCTTTTCTCTTTTTAATTTTCTTTTCTATTCTTTTCTTTCGTACCTAAAATTTGGGAACACAGCGGAAGGATGCCGAATACTACAGGAACAAACTACAGCTGACCAAGAATATTGAAAATAGAAGAGCATGCTGGTAGAAGAGGACTAATTCTTGACCGATACTGATGATTCAGATGATGATGGGTCTAATCAAGCACACTTCTGTTTGATGGCTCAAGGAGAAGGTTCCTCAGATGATAAGGGTGACGATGAAACTGAGGGTGATGATGGGTTTGAAGAAACTCAGACTAATGATGCAGGTGTTTCTGGAAAGATAAACATTGAGTATGCACAAACCTTAGTTGAACACATGGAAAGACAAAACAAAAAAAATCACTAAGTTGGAATTTAAAATAAAAAATCAATCAACCTTTAACTTAGACGATCTCCAATCGGAAATAACCACAAAAGAAAATGATCTGAACACCTTAAGAAATGAAAACGACGTAATCATTCACAACTTAAAAGCGGCCAAGGTTTCGGTGGAAGAAGATTTTAAATTTTTACAAAGGAACGATGTCAGCTATAGTAAAAAATAAAAGATCTCAAAGACTGTGAATTAAACGAGACCAAACTGCACAAACCATTTTTCTGAACAAACCTAAGGATGTTAAATTTTCAAAATGGACATACGAAGGTTTAGGTTTTGTTAATCCACACATAAGTGACAAGATCAGTGCTAAACAACTATATAATTTCGATAGCATGAATCTAGGGTTAACTAAGAAAATGGTATTCGTTGGACAAGTCGATGAACTCGCTGAGGAGGAACACAAGAGACACATCTCAAAAAGAGCTTCAACCCCATATGACTACGAAAGTCTAAATCAGTCATACATAACAGATGACTTTGAAGACACGATCTCTGATGACTACTTTTGCAGTTATTCTCAACCAGAAATGGAATCCTTACCATCAATTTTAGATTCTCCACCCGAGCCTCGCATTTACATCGCTCATATGGATCTACATCGACACCTTGAATTGGTTGAACATGAACTTCTCAATAGGTCCATCGTTTTTTACTTTGAGACTGCAATTCTTCATAACATATTCAATCTGCTTGTAAATGAAAACACCTAATCACATAATTCTGCTGCTCCAGGCACATCTGATACACATATCCACATGTGACTGTTTTTCATTTACAGATTTTGAACACAACACACTTGCAAATTATTTATCCTTAACTAACCCTGGTGAAAACTGTGAAGAATGCATAAAATTGGGAAACTCTTTGTTCAAACTTCACGAAAAACTCAATTCACTCGAGAATGACTTTTTCAAACAACACACAATTAAGTCTACCAACTTTAAAAGGAAAGCCAAAATAATTGATACGTGGTTATCACATAAAACAAGTACGTCAAGATCACCTCAATCCAAAACAAAACGAACCAAGAAACAAACAACTCATTCTCATTCCCAATCAACCAAAAATGATCAATTGGCAATTTCTACTTCTAACCCAAGTGTCCATCTAGGTGCCAATGTAAAGAACGAGAAGAAACCAGTTTTTGGATGGAGGAAGAAGCCTCAAGAGAAGAATGGAGAAAGAAGGAATGAAGATTGTTTGATTTACCCCGTGAATTTCAATAAAGAAACAAATATGCTATTTTGTAATGATTCATCCATCTTACATGTCAAACCTGTTTGAACTCCAGTTAATTCTATTAAATTTGAAATGTTTTGCATGAGTGATGGTTGTATTGATGGACATTGTACTTATCACTGTGTGTATGACGAAGATCGAAAGAACCGTGGAGTCAAACTATTATTCTTATATTTGTATATATTCCATTCTTGAAGAAGCTTTCAAAGAAAGCGTCTCAAGGATTATTTTTTATTCAATTTGTAAATTGTTCTGACGCACCTCATCCGAAGAAAGAAGCCTTGAAGTTCATCTGAAGATTAGTTCTGAAGTGAACGACAACTGAAGTAAGTCTTCAGTTATCAAAAGGTCTTCATTATCTTCGTGTAATGTAAAGTGCGCAATCTGCTCTTTTGAAGGAAATTGAAACGGTAGTCTAGATTTATGTTCCTAACTTTATGTAGAGCAGTACACATGTATGAATTCGATGGTCAGGATTAATTTACTTAGCGTATAAATACCTTCTCATTTTTCTTGAAAAGGTAAAGCGTTCGTTCGCTAATTTGCATTCAAGTTTGTTCTTGTTTAGTTTGTACTCAGTGCTCAAGTTTATTCTTGTGCACTCTTTGAAGTGTGGTTATTAATATAATCTTACTTTGAAAACTTTCGTGTGTTTGTTCTTTAAAACTATTTTCGCACTTTGATATATAATCGTTGTTAGTTATTTACTTCGTTGGGAAAAACAATTGGTATCAGAGCAGGTTCTAATTTAATCTATAAATTAGTGATATGTTCAAATGTCGAAGTTTGAGTACATTGAAAATGGCTCCTCCGCCAAACCCCCAAAGTTTTCTATCGAACATTTTTCAAGCTAGAAAAATCGCATGTTACTATATTTGGAAAGCATTGATTGCAATTCTCTTACCATTTTGGAGGAAGGTCCTTGTGTTCCTCAAACCATCTCCATGGAGACTGGTTCTTCTGAAACTTCTATTCCCTCCCGACCAAAACCAAGATCTCAATGGACTGAGGAGGTAAAGAAACTTGTTGATCTGGATGCTAAGATAAGAAATAGTATAGTTATCGTCTTACCAAATGAGATATTTCATACTGTTTGCAATCTAAAAACTGCCAAGGATAGGTGGGAGAGCATATGCATATCTTTTGAAGGAACTGTTGAGGTTCGTGAAAAATAAGAAAACTAACATCATACACAAGTATGGAAGTTTTTGTGCTAAAGACTCAGAGTCTCTCACTAAAGTCTACACCAGATTTAAATGTCTTCTTAATGACATGCTTGAAGTTGGGGTTGTCATAGAACAATTCCAGATCTTAAACCGGTTTCTTGACTCCCTTCCATCTGAATGAGACACCATGTGCATGATCTTGAGAACAAACAACATGCTCAGGGACATGAACATGCATAAGCTCTATGGGATTCTACTGAATGATGAACAAACCCGCATTCCGAAAAATGACTTGAAGAAAGCCTTCAAGAAGTCCTTAGCTCTCGTAGCTGAAAACCCACCCAAAGCGAAATACAGGTCAACTGAAGACTCTAAATCTGAAGAAGAATTTCAGACAAACTATGTTGAAGAGGAAGAAGGATCAGGTGATGAATGTTTAGAAAAAGCTTTCATCATGAAAAATTACAAGAAATTCCAAAAGGTCATATATGACGGAAAGAAAAGATTTAAAATGAAATTTTCTTCTGAGAAAAAGGGCTCGTCTGAAGGCTCAAAGAATGAATGCTTCAAATGTGGGAAGCCCGGTCACTTTGCAGCAGATTGCATCGTCAGGGAAACTGGATCAAATCCGAAGAAGAGCTATCCCTATAAGGCTGACAAACACAAGGCAAAATACAAGGCCCTGAAAGCATCCAGTGTGAAGAAAAAGAAAGAAAAGGCCATGATTGTTGATGATCTGAACTGGACAGATTCTGAAACTTCATCAGATGAGGATGATCAAAGTGAAGTGAAAGGAAAATGCTTCGTGGCTGAAGAAATCCTTGGATCTGCTCATCTTGAAATGTGCTTAATGGCTACTGAAAGCAAATTTAGTAGTGATATAGCTGAAGCTGAAAAATTGAGCTCAGCTGAAAGATGGAACCCTACTATGATGTACAAGGTATTAAAATTTAAAATTATTGCATGAATGAAAAGGATGATATGTTTACTTATTTGTGTTCTGATCTAACAGTGGCTTATAACAATCAAAACAAATCTAAACAAACTATCACCAAACTCACTTCTAAACTCAACGCTGTAGAAAAAGAAAACGAAAAATTTCTTCAAGAATCATAGTCTTTGAGAAATCATCTTGAATTTCTTACAAATGAACTCAAAAATGTAAAACTTGATTTGCAAGACTCAAATGAAAAAGTGAAAGATTGTTAGTCGATTATTGATCTATGGTTGAGTCCTAACAAATTAGCGTTTGAAAGCATAAATCATCAAATATTTATTCAAAGAGAAAGAGTAGGCATAGGACACATTAAACAAGCTATTGATTTCAGCAAGAAGTGCAAACATGTAGATGAAATGGTGTTTAATGACATCAGCATTAATGAGGTCGGAAACCCAAATCTTTTGTATAAGCGATTTAACAAATCTGAACACCTAAATCTCAACTTTTCTGAAAGAACTAATTCTGAAATGTGAAATCTTCAACTTCCAACTGAGTACGATACCCATGCTAGCGTACCTACAAAGCAAAGTTCTGAACAGGCCGTAAAAGAACACATGTCTTCATCAGAAGAATCTTCCACTTCTGAAACCTAATCTGAAGTCATTTCTGAAACACACAAGGAATCCACTTCTGAAACCAGTTCTCAAACACCCAAGCTAATATCTTCTAAACCCGTTTCTGAAAAAGATCTAGAAAACAAAATGTCTGAGTTATCTGATTCAAGCTTTCTTCGTGAAACCACCATCTTCTAAGACATTATTATTCCGATTAATTCTTCTGATGATAAATTATCAGTTGAATCTTCCAAACCCATTACTAAAAATGCCAAATCCTCCCAAACCATCAATCTCGACAACACCTTTGTTCTACTTTTATCCAAAATCAAAGAGGTTAAAGACTCTGTGTTCAAAATTTTGAAATTAATTGGAGAAAAAGAGAAAAATAAGAAGAATAAAAAAATTAAACTTCAAAATTCTAAATCAACCAGAAAATGTGTTTTGGAGCCAAGTAAAGTTTGGGCTCATCAAATGAACTGACTATGAGTTGTTTCTGTAGGGCGATCATCATGACAACATTTGGAAAGTGGATGTTCAAGGCATATGACCGGATCTAAGTTCTTACTGAATGGAGTACATGCAGCAAATGGCCCTAAAGTTACCTTTGGTGGAGGAAGTGTGGCAAAATAGACGGTTATGGATGTCTGAATCAAAGTTCAGTGAATATAAAAAACGTCACTCATGTCACTGGGCTTAAACATAATCTAATCAGCATTAGTCAACTATGTGATGCGGATTATGAGGTTCACATTAAAAACAAAGGGTTCAATCTTCAACAAGAAAGGTAGGGAATTTTTACAAGCAAAGAGGCAGGGAAACATGTATGTTGTTGATTTCAGCTCTGCCTCCTCTGAAAGAGATGCATGCTTCTACTCGGAAGCTGACTCAAAAGTGAACTGGTTATGGCACAAAAAACTATCTCATCTGAACTTCAAAAGAAAAAGCAAGCTCTCAAAGACAAGATGTGTCACGCCTGTGAACAAGGAAAGCAAGAGAAGTCGGTTTTCAAGTCTAAACATTGTAATCAAGTCAACTCCGCTTTTCAGTTGCTACAGATGGATATTTTTGGCCCTGTAAGTTCACCAAGTATGGGCGGCAAGAAATATACTCAGGTGGTTGTCGATGAATACACCAGCTTTACATGGGTATTCTTCCTTCGCAACAAAAGTGATAATGTTGAGATTCTGATGAATTTCCATTCATCGTGTTCAAAGTCAGTTTGATACTCAGGTCAAGCAGCTTCGTACTGATCATGGAACAGAGTTTAGAAACTCAACTCTTTAAGAATTTTTTGATGTAAATGGCATCATCCAAAATTTCTCAGCCCTATATACCCCTCAGCAAAACGGGGTCGCTAAAAGAAGGAACATAACCTTAATTGAAGCAGCTCGTACAATGCTTGCTGAAGCATCTCTGAAAGGACATTTTTGGGCTGAAGCTATTAATACTGCATGTTATACTCAAAACAGGTCCATAATTGTCAAACGTCACAACAAAACTCCTTACGAGTTACTCCACCTGAAGTCACCCAATGTTGGGTAATTCAAGATCTTTGGTAGCACGTGTTTCATTCTCAACACCAAAGATCAGAAGAGTAAATTTGACCCCAAAGGAGTACAAGGTGTATTTCTGGGGTATTATGATATTTCTAAAGCTTATCGCATTTTTCTTCCCAAGAAAAATTCTGTGGTTGAAACAATTAATGTCACCTTTGATGAATTTGATGATCAGTAAAGCTCAAATCATACTGATCAAGTTGTTTATGACAAATTCGATACACTTCTACATGAGTCGCTTGATGATGATATTAATGACTACTCTAAGGAGGTAAAACCGACGACAATTTGCAGTCAGTGAATGAGGATCAGATCACTGAAGATCAATTTGAACCAAGTAATTTTTCCGCTGAAGAGAATCATGAGCGATCAACAAGAGTCACGAAATGGACTCGAGCTCATCCTGTTACTAATGTCATTGGCAATCCAGATATTGGTGTGCAAACCCAAAATTCAAATACCTCTGCTTTCTGCATGTTCTTAGAATTTATTTCGCAACAAGAGCCAAAGAAAGTTGAAGAAGATCTAAAAGATCTAAAGTGGGTGGCAGCAATGCAAGAAGAGCTAAATGAATTCAAAAGGAACGAAGTTTGGAAACTTATCTCCCCGCCTGAAGACAAGTCAATTATGGGCACAAAATGGGTGTTCAGAAACAAGCGTGATGAAACAGGCTCAGTGGTTCGAAACAAGGCACGCTTTGGTTGCTAAAGGATACTGTCAAGAAGAGGGTATATATTATTGTGAAACATTTGCTCCAGTTGCTCGTTTGGAAGCAATACATATGTTTCTTGCTTTTGCAGCATTTAAAGGATTCAAAGTCTTTCAGATGGATGTAAAGAGTGCTTTTTTGAACGGAAAACTACAAGAGGAAGTGTTTGTCCAATAACCTCCTGGTTTTGAAAGTCGCAAATTACCAGATCATGTCTATAGGCTTGATAAGGCTCTTTATGGACTAAAGAAAGCCCCACGTGCATGGTATGACACATTGTCTATTCATCTTCCGAAGGATGGATTTCAGCGAGGAAATATTGACAAGACTTTATTCCTATGCAGAGAAAAAGGTGAACTTATTCTTGTTCAAATTTATGTTGATGATATTATTTTTGGTTCAACCGATGATCATTTGTGCAAGAAATTTGAGAAAATTATGTGTGAAAAGTTCAAAATGAGCATGATGGGAGAATTAAATTTCTTCCTTGGGCTTCAGATAAAACAATCTGACCAAGGCATCTTCATCAATCAAGGTAAGTATGTGAAGGACTTACTCAAAAAGTTTAACTTTTCTGATTCATCTCCAATGATGACTCCCATTGTCCCAAAAACCAAGCTTACATCTGATCCAAATGGGAAAGCAGTATATCTACCTACATTCAGAGGTATGATTGGATCCCTTCTTTATCTGACAGCCAGTCGACCTGACATAATGTTTTCCACATGCCTATGTGCAAGATTTCAAGCAAATACAAAGAAATCACATTTAACTGCCGTCAGAAGAATTTTTAGATATTTGAAAGGAACGCCTGAACTGGGGCTATGGTACTCCAGAGACTCCGGCTTCAATCTTATTGGTTTTTCCGATTCAGACTACGCCGGATGTTAGATAGATAGGAAGAGTACTACTGGTGGTTTTAAGTTGCTCGGCGGAAAATTAGTTAGCTGGCAAAGAAAAAAGCAAGACTCAATCTCATTGTCCACTACCGAAGCTGAATACATTTCAGCTGGGAGTGTTGTGCGAAAATTCTATGGATGCAACATCAGCTAGCTGACTATGGCATTTCCTTTCAGCAAACTCCCATATATTGTGACAACACTAGTGCTATTGCAATATCAAATAATCCAGTTCATCCTTCTCGCACAAAGCACATCGATGTTCGTCATCACTTCATTCGAGATCATATCGCAGAAAATGAAATCGAGCTTCGCTTTATTTCCACTGAACATCAACTCACTGACATCTTCACTAAAGCGTTGGATGAACACCGGTTCAATTTATTTGTTGCAGAAATTGGGATGCTCAATCCTTTAGAAATGTGACTATTTCATGTAAATTTGATTGTTACGATTCATTCTTTCTTGTCACATTTAATGCCAGCCACCCTAACAGCTAAGCTTGAAAAATTACTTTTACTCCATCTCTCTCTGGCTGTCAAATCATTTCTGAAGCATAATCATGAGTGATTTTCTTTTATAAGCGCCTAGAGATTTTCTTTCCTTTTTCATCTTTTTCCAAATCAAAGCAAATCTTTCACTTTCTTTCAAGCTCTCATGGAGTTTACCATTACTTTTGTTTTGTTCCCGGTTTGTTATATGATCACTGTTCGAATTCCAGATGAAGGAATAGGAATTGAAGTGTCATCACAAATATTCCTAATATCTTCGGTATGGTCATGTATTTTTTTTGGGGCAGTCTATGTAGACTATGATGAATATCATTGTAACCATCTTTTGTAAAAATGGTATTAGTTATATCCAATCTTAGTTCTTATTCTTGTTTGTATTGTGTTTTTTTCTTTATCGTATTTTATTTGCTTTATGTGTATGCATTATGTTGTTACTCATTGCGAGATTATGAATTCCGAAGAAAATGTTGGATATTTTTATTTTAAATTTTCTGGAATAAATATCATCTTTTTTTGTGTAATTCTATCTCCTTACTAATGGTTTGTTGATTAAGGTTGGTTGTTTGTGTAGGAAATCCATGCACGCCAACACCCGTATGCAGCGGAAGCAACATCATAAAAAACCGGGGTTTTTGGATCTCAAAACCGACATGCATGTATTCCCCAAGTAGGGATCGTGACTACAAACGAATATACCAACAAAAACTAAAAGAGAAAGGAGGAGAAATATACCATCACGGGGCTAGAGCTATCTACCGAGCTAGGAAGATCTTCGAGAACCCGAATCCGAGCTCCTCTATTGATAGTCCACACCAAGTAAGCGAGATCCCGTCTTGCTAATGACCCAAGACACGAGCCACACTTTGTACTCGTGAATCTGGAATAGCCACAACCTCAACAAGCTTGCCTTCTTCCTTCATACACTAGCTTAACCCTCATATAAATGTTTCAAGTATCATATAATTGTGCTTACATGTTCTAAGTGGCAAGAGTTACAAAGAGAGAGTTTGTGTGCCTTTTATAATGGCTGGAGAAGTCAAGATGGTCACTAGAGTCGGCCACCTAGCCACTCTCTAATTGGACCAACCCAATGGTCTAATAAAAATAAAGTGACATTTTGACTTCTGCCTTCATGGGCTCTCATGGGCCATGAAGCCCTCGTGAAGGCCTCATAGGCCGGGTTCCACCGCATGCTCTCATTGAGCCAACAAGTGGTCCAATAAAATCATTGCGCTTGCCTTCACGGGCTCTCACGGATCGTGAAGCCCTCGTGAAGGCAGTGCCCCCACAACTACTTGTCCGGGTTGTGAAGCCTTGTGAAGGGTTTCACTTCACAACCTCTTCACGGCCTGTGAAGGCCCGTGAAGGTCGCTAGAAACCCTAATATCATATTCTCTCATTGTTTGGGTTGTGCTACCTGAATCTATCCTTCATGTGTGACCCAATAGGCCCGTACCTCATCAGTAGTGATGCTAGTATACGTGTATCAGTGGGCATATACCAACAGACTCCCACTTGCACATGATAGAGCGTTACTAACGTCACAGACAAGCTGCGGCTCTAGCAAAGCATACTTGCCCCCAAGTCGGTACAAGTTACGTCATCGTCGACAAATCCTGGTCGCCTAGAAAGGTTAAATGGTCCTATAGATAAGTGATCATAAACATCCCTTTGTTCGCGATATCCGTGTGAACACGAGACATGGAAAAATGTCAATCTCCAGATCGTTCACAATTGTGTTTCTCGATTCTAGATTGGTGGTGACCAAAATAACAAGTTTGCAACTGATCTAAAATCATCGTGACTTGAGCACGGCCATGCATATTTGGTGTCAGCGCCCAATTATAAAGGGGCCGAGGGATATCTCTCTAACTAGAGGAACAAATCCTTTTGACTACATAGCTCTGCCACATTCTTCATACTTTATTTGAAAACTCCCTTTATAGCGGCCAG
This sequence comes from Dittrichia graveolens, assembly GCA_038502395.1. NCBI lineage: Eukaryota > Viridiplantae > Streptophyta > Magnoliopsida > Asterales > Asteraceae > Dittrichia > Dittrichia graveolens. The sequence continues at coordinate 53,864,929 of JARJIL010000005.1, read as the reverse complement.
TTACGAACCAAGTTTGAAAACAATCAAAATAAAGCAGAGTCATGCTTTGGATACACATGTATCTCCTGTCTAAGGATGAAATGGTATTAACATCTTAAGTCACTTGTGACCATAATCCATGAAGTAAACTAAGGTGTGGGTCTTCCAATCACTTGAAACTCATTTGAAGCACAGGTTAGTTTTGCGTCACCTGCATTCAATCATTGATTAATGCATGACCAAACCCTAACCTCAGTCTTAGTTCAAACTTCCTTCCCTTGAAAAATGACTAACTGTGAATATCTAGAATGCATAAGCACTCAGGGAAGTGGTTAACCATGCTAAAATGGAACACATTAAAGACTAATGAAAGTAACCGCATCTGTGTATATATAGCCCCCACTATATATCGAAAGCAATCAAAAGTTACGATACTGCTTGCAGTTCCCAAAGCTAAAATAAAACAATCAACTACTAAAACTATAATTAGGCCAAATCAAATGCATAATAAATGCTACATGACCTAGTATGACAAGCATAACTAGTCATTATGATAAAGGCTTATCTAAAAGATTTGCCATGCAACATCCATTTGTATTCTTGTTATCTTCGCAACTATCTTTTGATCAGACTACTATTCAAAGTATCCGTCAAAGAGATCATATAACAAAGTGCTAAAGTACTCATATCCTCATTGCCACAAAAGTTCACAATAGGATCAATGATACTTAAGAACTTTTCTAATCAATAATCAACACCACAAAGTAGGATCATAGACTTCGATCAAGATCTACAGTTATCCTACTAGAAATTAGTATTAGAGTATAAACCTACTCCAAGCATAAGTATTTCTTGTAATTCAAAATTTCAAAATTTGTATCTCCTAAGTATTATCATGAAACAATAATTCCCTATTTCAGGTTCATAGAACACATAACAATGGGATATTATCTTCAATCGATACATACTTCTAGGTATACAATAAAAGCTCCCACTAGCCCTGACATATGTAAAAGTCTTATGTATGCTTCTAGAAAACTCATGACTTTGATTTTCTAATGAAAGCAAATATCTTACTTTTAAGTTGTGCTATAAGTCTAAAGAACTTATCTACACTTGTAGACTTAATTAGGATAGTACGAATATCTAAGACCCTCGGAGAGTGTTGTATGCACTTCCTCAACATATTGTTCCATGAAAGAACGCGGTCATGCATATCCTTTTGCTATCTCATATTTCCTCATGAAGGCAACAATAACAAGGAGTATCAAATGTCCTTCAACATGGCCACTAGGAAAAGTTTCCATAATAATTTGTTTGGTTTTGGTGGTTCAAATAAATACAACGGATAGGCACGAAAATTACCAAGGCGTATTAAGTTGGAATTGTAAATCGTCCGTCAAGATACACGATGACACCCTTGACAATCATTGGCTCGTGCTAAGCTCGACAACCAATAATTTCAAGTCGCCACACTCACCTTCCACACAGATCCGCATGGAATAACTCGTGCTTAGCTCGACAATCATCCCATGCATCACTAGATTCGGGTGGTGTCATCTTACGGGTGGCGTGTGATTTACATTTGAGAAAAACGGGACTTTTGTCTTTCCGGTTTAAAAAACCTCTTTTCAAGTTGATTAACAAACAAGTGAGAAAACGCATTTTTCACTTTAATATAAACCAATTTATATTTATTTGTTAATCGTGAGCGCGCGGGGTTTGTTAAACAATTTAACAACTCTTGTGATTTTATTATTTTGAAATGTTTTCTAGCATGCGAAGATTCTAAACAACCACGCAAGAAAATAACAAAATAAATCATAACCACGCACAAAGCAAATATCCGGTAACACGCCCCTAAACCCTATGCGCCCTCCCCGTGAGCCAAACGGAGAGAGCAAGGCCAAACTAAGGACACAACCAAATGGCCTCGCCGGATGTGCTCCCACTGAATCAGTCATCTCCAAATGATCCACCGGATCCAATATAGCCAAGACTTCTCCTCCACGACTCTCGATGGTTGTCTTCGGTCTTCTTTTCACAATTACAAAACAATTTGAAAAGAAACGGCATGCAAGCCGTGATTGCTATTATAAGCTACTTACAACAAGTACAAAGGAAAGCAATGGCATGCAAGCCATAATAAATTAACAAATTTACAAACCGAATTAAATATTATTACAACCCATTGTGACTAAAAGTCACCAAATGAATGAATACATAAATGACTACCCAAACAACCAACACATAGGTCTAACGGGCAAGGCGTTACCGGACACAACAACAACCACAAACAAAACATGGTGTGCCACAACAAAACCATGCAAAATGTATCTCCATTAAGATTGTTCAAACAACCAAAGCACTCAAAGCACAAAAGGAACAATACTTGTACATATGCATTAGTATCCCAAACACTTTGAGAACACATATTCATATATACACAATATAAGTATATGCATGTGTGCATTTTATGGCAAAACCACCCAATACATATAAATATATGAATGAAGACACATAAACGAGGCTTTTCAAATGTCCAAACAAAAGGACAGATTCTGGAAAAACAGAATCGAAAGGTGCTAAAACCGAAAATTTATTTCTTTTATAAATAAGGATAAAAACACTGTTCACGAGACTTTCACGGCCCAGAAGCCTTCACGGGCCCTCACGGCCCGTGAAGCCCATGAGCTCTATGACTCTAACACAGTCAAAACCTTTCATGAGCGACACCCCATGAAGCCACTCGTGTAGGATTCACGACCCGTGTAGCTAAAAGCTCCACGGCACGTGAAGCTCTTCTTGACAGAATGTCCATTTTCGGTTTTCAAGCCATCAAAGTGAAATTTCTTCGTAGAGATGGCTCTGATACCACTGTTGGAACTCATGGTGGGCACAAACACAGTGGAAGCAAACAAGAAAGAAGCATGCAAGACATGAAATGAAAGCACACACAAAGCCCACAACTAGTTCCAATGGTGGAATACACTACAAAGCAAATTGCAACAACAAGAACAAAAAGGAGAAGAAAGTACCTCCTTACCATGGCTGGAAATCGAGCTCTACATGTGTGGTGATGAACTTGAGGAAACAAAATGGCTTCCTCCTCCATCGCTAGTCCACACCAACAAGAGTTTGACCCCTTTGTACTAGCAATCCATTAGATGAACGTCCACCAAGACTTCACCATCTGGAACAGCCCATGTAGATCTCCTCTTGCACCATGAAACACTTACCACACTCAAGAATACCTCACTTAGTGTATATGTATCTTTTCCTTTGGAGCCAAGAGAGACCTAGTGTCAAGGGAGAGTTCTTCATGTGTTCTCTTAGTCTCTCAGCCTCAATGACCAGCATCTAACCTCAAAAACCTGGCCATAAAGCATGGATATTGATTGGACCATCAAATGGTCCAATAAAACACAAGTGTCATAACAGCTACCCTCTTCACGACCCCTCACGGGCTCTCACAGGCTGTGAAGCCTAAGTGCGCCACGAGGGGACTTAGAACTCCATGAGCCGTGCCTCCCGGTCGAGACTCGTGAGGGCATCTCCTTCACGACCCCTCACGACCTCGTCACGGGCCGTCAAGCCCATAGGCATCACGACGCGTGGCGGCCGTCGAACAATCGTTAGGGCAGCCTGCTTCACGACCCGTGGAGCATCCTTCACGGTCGTGAAGCCCTGAATGAAAACACTTTTGATTCTTTGACATTATCCTTCCACATTAAGCTGTCGGGATCAATCCTTGGCGTGTGACCCAATAGCCCCGCGCTTCATTAGTAGTGATACCGGCATACGTGTGTCAGTGGGCAGATTCCAACACCACTCACCTCGAGTTAATGAACTCCCACTTAGTGATCTTATGTTACTTAGCCTTGTCCGTTCCTGAGAACACAATAAACTGAAATTAGTAACCAGTTTATATATATATATATATATATATATTTATCAAGATATATATTTATATACATTCCAACTTATGCACACAAGTTAGAAACACCCATTATGTAAACACACAACCCTGCAATCCAAAAGATTATCAAATAAAAATTAAGGACAATTTCACACGCGTCGCATCGCGACCATTCAACGCGTTGCATCGCGATGCTTCTTCGAGCGCCCCCTTCGCACCATAGAACACTTCGAACAGCCCATTTGGAATTCCGAACCCAACGCTTCGCGTCGCGACAAGCCTTCAAGCGGCTTTCTTCCGAATGCGAAGTCCTTTCGAACAAAATCCTTCGGTTTTCAAGCCATCAAAGTGCAATTTCTTTGTAGAGATGGCTTTGATACCACTGTTGGAACTCGTGGTGGTCACAAACGCAGCGGAAACACACAAGAAAAGTAGCATGCAAGACATAAAATGAAAGCACACACAAAGCCCACAACTAGTTCCAATGGTGGAATACACTACAAAGCAAATTGCAACTCAAAAGAAGAAGAAGAAGAAGAAGGAAGAAAAATACCTTCTTACCATGGATGGAAATCGAGATCTTCAAATGTGGGATGAACTTGAGGAAACAAAAGGCTTCCACCTCCATTGCTAGTCCACACCAAGAAGAGTTTGATCCCTAAATGCTAGTAAACCATCATGTAGACATCCATCACGATTCTACCTTCTGGAACAGCCCAGGAAGCATCTCCTCTTGCACCATTGATCTTCATCATCACACTCAAGATCACCAACTTAGTGTTAGAAGCATGAAATCTTTTGGAGCCAAGAGAGAATGTCAAGTAGAAAGACTTGTGTTGTGTTTGCATGTGTTCTCTAGTCTCAAAAACTGCCATTTGACACCAGAAATCCGTCCAAAAAGCAAACATTCTGATTGGACCATCAAATGGTCGAATAAAACACAAGTGACACTTCAACTACCTCTTCACGGCCCATGAAGGATTAGCTCTTGCATTTGAGCAGTGATTGGAGAATCTCTGTTTGCCTTAATAAAATGGAATACCTTTTCACCAATGGCAGGGACAGGAATGTGCTCTTGATGTTCAATTAGACTTACATAATCATTTTTGCCAATCTCCCTCATTACTATCAGGCTTAAGAATCGAATGTAGGGCACCTGAGACCTTGATGATTTCTTGTTTGTGCTTTGGGTGATCTTGTCAACAAGATCAAAAAATATAACTTGAGCAAACTCAATGTTTACCCCAAAGACTAGGGCATAGAGCACCAGAAGCTCTGTTTGATTGATGAGGTGGTGGCTTCCAGATTTGGGACCAAAACAACGTATGCCCATGTTGTCCAATTACTTCCAAAGATTAGAAAGAGCCAAGACTTTCACTTGACCATGCACTACAAGTTCATTGTAGCCGATGGTTTGCAAAATGGTTTGTGTAACACCGTGCTTTTGAGAACCAAATTTTTCTTTTTAAAATACTATTTAAGTTTTCAAACCGCGTGGGTTTGACTGTAAATAGAATATTTAAACTTGTCTTATAATTTAAAAATGCAGCGGAATTAAAAACACGTGGCAAACTGTATAAACAGTCAAAACGTTGCCACATACGACATTTGGTGTTATGGACACATAACCGGCCGACCATTATCTTTAAACAAACTTAAACATATTATAACAGAGTTAAATAAAATCCAGTGTTCCTCCTAAAAACATGCAACTACCCGCAGACACCCGAGCTTACAGCCTAAGAAACACCTGCACATGTGGAGAGTAGTATCTGTTAGCTATAATAGCTAGTGAGTGCACGATAGCATGCAATCAATATAAACATACCACATATCATCAATCATGCCCAAATAGTTCTATCCTAGCATCTCGCGATGAGCTGGTGTAGTCAGGAGGTAGCATATCTCGCAGGGTAGCGAACCCGGCTCAATGCACCAAACTGGGGTACCAGACACATCAACCGCTCCGGTGGGGGAGCTGTTAAGCGTCCACCGTTGCATTTTGGAATCAACCGATTCCTCTGTTGTACAGCCGCAGCTATACCCGAAAAGGACAACTTTGTCCGGGGCAAACCTTGCCCAATAGGTAGGACAACTTTGTCCGGGCAAACCTTGCCCAACAGGTAGGACAGCTTTGTCCGGGCAAACCTTGCCCAATCACAAACACATAATCTGATTCAGCCGAATCATCAATCAATCCATAATCATGTCCACATAACATACACCTAAACAGATGCATATTATTTATACCAATCAAGTATATAGCATCATCATGCCATTCATTCTTTACCTCATTGCGCGCACGCAATAATGTATATATATCCATCATCATAACATACACCTAATCAAGTGCATACTATTATGTATATCAATAAGGTAAGCCTAGCATCATCATGCTATACAATCTACACTTAAACAACTGCGTATCATACTGTGTCAACATGTTAAGTCTAGCATCGTCATGCTTTACAAACTACACTTAATCAAGTGCGTATAATATCCTGATAATCATTTATCATGCATACTACAAGGTATACAACCTTTCAACAACATATTCAAATGCTTAATCAATTGCTTACAAGTCCGGGTATTCAATTCAATTCATTGTTAATATATGTTATAGATATATTAATCGTTATGTTATCAGGCACTCACCTGTTAGGATAGAATAAGCAAAGACCTTGCTTTGGCGCTCACGGATTGTCAATTCAACCTATAATACCAAGACTTACGCATCAATCATTTGAACACGCGAGGAACGTCTAGGATACTTGAAACAATACCCTAATGGTGTTTTTAAACCATTTATTAACTAACTATAGCAGCCCAAGCAACAACACGCGAACACGTGGCACAAAACAGTAAAGAAAGCTGTGTGCAAGGTGTCGCGCCGCGACACAGCCTTGTCGCGGCGCGACCAGTGTGCAGCAGCTGCAGCTGCAGCAAGTGTTGTTTTGTGCACAGCAAGCCCAATTTAGCTCATTTCAATTCCAAATCAATTTTGGTAAAATTCAAGTGTTTCATAGGACCATTTGACACTTGTGGAAGCTTTCTAACATCAAAAACTCCTATCCAATTAATTCATACGAAAATCCCATTTAAATGGACAAAGACGTGCGCATAATGGCCAAAACTTGGTGTAGACCAATTCCAACACTTGCAACACACCATATACACCTAATATGATGTATTGAAGGTGTTGCAACTAACCAAAACCTTTAAACTCCTTGTTTGGTATTATTTTCCAATTTCTTGCCTATTTAAGGCCTATTTTTCACTATTTTAGCCAATTCAAGCAAAACAACCATTCCAATTCAAAACCAATGTTCTAATCAATTCATACAAGTCATATGAACCTAATAGAACCTTAAAAATCAGTTCTTGATGTGTAAAAACAGATTTAGGCCATTTTGACCCATTTAGGCTAAATATTGGATTTGTGTAAAAACACCACTTCTAATGCACCAATTGAGTTCTAATCAATCCTAACAAGTTATAGGATCATTTTGAACACTAAATTTCAGTTCTTGAAGGTCAAAATCAGTTTGACCCGTATTTGACCAATTTTGACCCATTTGAGTCAAAATTCAAAACTCATCAAGAACACTACTTTAATTCATGGAATTGATTCCTATACACTTATAAATGATATTAGAACCTATTTCAATCATAAATTTCAGTTCTTGATTGCTAAATCAAAGAACCCACTTGAAACCTAAAATTTCAAGTCTTGAAAGATCAAAATCAAGAACAAGGATGAATTGGAACTTACAATGATCAAAGGATGATTAGGAACTACTTGTAAGACCAATTAGAATCTTAATTCTCTGCTGGAACAAAGGTTTATGAGTTTCTCTTCAAAACCCAAATATCAAGAATGAAGAACAAACCATGGAGAAAATGAAGATGGAGCTTACCATGGAGAATAGGATGATCTAGGGCTGATAATCCTTCAATTTGTGGCTGGAAATCAGAAGTTCAAATGATCTCCTTGATGATTTCTTCAAAGCTTCAAATTATCCACAAGTGGGTATTTTGTTCCCCTTTTCAACTTACCACTCATCTCCCTTTTAACCGTTTCAACTAACGAGTATATTTCTGGAATCCTCGTTTGAAACCGTTCGATATTTTATAACCTTTATCTATTTTTATTAATATTTTTAATCACCCATTTATCTATTATTTTCATATTTTATATCATTTTCTAATATACATATATTTTATTTAATTCAATTAAATACTCGACGTATCACGATCGCACACGTTTAGGCCAGTTTTGAGGATGTTACAAATCTACCCCCCTTTAAAAAGATTCCGTCCTCGGAATCTGCTTTTCAGAAAACAAATGGGGATAGCATGCCTTCATATCCTCCTCGGTCTCCCACGTAAGGTTCGATCCGAGATTGTGCTTCCATTTGACTAAGACTAGCTGAATTGTCTTCTTCCTTAGCCGCTTAGTCTTTGTGTTCAAGATTCAATTGGTTCTTCCACGAGCGGTGCAGAAGAATCCACTCTCAAGTCTTGAAGAGGTAGAATCTAACCTTCATCCACCTTGCACTTTCGAAAATAGGAAACATTGAAGGTATTATGAATACTCGTTAACTCTGGAGGTAATTCTAAAGATACTGTCTGTTCATTGACTTTTTGAATAATTCTGAAAAGATCAATGTGTCATGGGCTCAACTTGCCCTTTCTGCCAAATCTGATAACACCCTTTCCATGTAGAAACCTTCAAGAATATCCGATCACCTATTTCAAAGGTAACCGGCCTGCGTTTCGGATCTGCATACTGTTTCTCCCCTGATTCAAACCAACAGGTAGGTGTACGACAACGCCTACCATAAAGCATCTCATACGGTGGCATACCAATACTGGAATGATATGAGTTATTATAAGCAAACTCATTCATAGGCAATTGAGAATCCCACGAGCCACCGTATTCAAGTACACATGCGCGTAGCATGTCTTTTAAGAGTTTGGATAGTCCTTTCGGACAGTCCATCTGTCTGTGGATGATATGCGGTACTCAAATGAACACGAGTACCTAGGTCCCATTGAACACTACTCCAGAATTGTGAAACAAAGCGTGTATCTCTATCAAAGACAATAAATAATGGAACACCGTGTCAAGCAACAATTTCATCGATATAAATCTGAGCAAATCTAGGCATAGAAAATGATTCATTCACAACTAGGAAGTGTGCACTCTTGGTGAGTCTATCAACAATCACCCAGATCATGTCATGCCCTTTTGAGGTCCCGGGCAATTTAGTAACAAAATCCATAGTGATGTTGTCCCATTTTCATTCAGGAATTGGTAATTGTTGCAAATTACCATAGGGTCTTTGGTGCTCGGTCTTCACCGGTGCACATATCAGACATTTCTCCACATAGGAGGCAATGTCACATTTCAATGTAGGCCACCAGTATTGTGCCTTAAGACCATGGTACATTTTAGTGCACCAAGGTTGAGTAAATAAACAAAAATTGTACGCCTCCTTCAAGATTGACTCCCGGTTCCCTCCGATGCTATTTACCCAGATTTGGGACCTGTACGTCTTCAATCCCCTGCTGTCATCTTGTAGCCGCTCCTTCATCTTGGACATAACTTCAGCCTTCAGGTTAACTTCTGCTAAGGCTTCATGCTGAGACTCCTTCAATCGAGTAATAAGATCAGAAACAATAATGATCTTCATGAATTTGATGGTATCTTTGGAGCCATTCCGGCTTAATGCATCAGCCACCACATTAGCCTTGCCCGGGTGGTATTTGATTTCACAATCATAATCATTAATCGACTCGATCCACCTGCGTCGCCTCATATTGAGCTCCTTCTATGTATAAACATACTGGAGGCTCTTATGATCAGTGAATACCACACATTTGGTGCCATACAAGTAGTGGCGCTATAGTTTCAGAGCAAAGACAACAGCTTCCAACTCCAGATCATGAGTCGGATAGCTCTTCTCATGTGGCTTCAGTTGGCGGGAAGTATAAGCTATAACCTTGTCCTTGTGCATAAGGACACTTCCCAAACCTGCGTAAGAAGCATCACAATAAACGATAGAATCTTCTGACCCATTTAGCAGAGTCAGAACTTGAGCTTGACATAGTAATTGCTTCAATGTCTGAAAGACATTATCTTGTTCATCAAACCACGAATAGGCAACATCCTTTCGTGTAAGCTTCGTCATAAAACCTACTATTTTTAGAAAAAATCAGAATGAACCGCCGATAGCAACCGGCAAGTCCTAGAAAACTACGAATCTCTGATGGAGTTTTGGGAATTCCCCAATTCATTAACGCCTTGACCTTTACTAGATCAACCATAACACTATCCTTGCATATTACATGACCAAGGAAGTGTATTACTTCAAGTCAGACTCGTATTTAGAGAATTTTGCATATAAGCGTTCTCGTGTTCTACTTCAAATCTAGAATAAATCAGAATGTCATCAATGAATACAATGACAAATTCGTCACAAAACACACGACAGACACGGTTCATAAGAACCAAGAATATAGCTGGAGCATTCATCAATCCGAAAGGCATCACAAGAAACTCATAATGCCCATATCTTGTTCTAAAAGCCGTCTTTGGAATATCTTCATCACGTACATGGACTTGATGATAACTAGTACAAATATCTATCTTTGAAAAGCAAGTAGCACCCTAAAGTTGATCAAACAGATCATCAATACATGGGAGAGGGTACTTGTTATTTACAGTTCGCTTATTCAACTCCCTGTAATCAATGCACATCCGCATCGTCCCGTCTTTCTTTTCGACAAGCAAGACTGGAGCTCCCAAAGGTAAAGAGCTGGGACGAATGAAACCTCTATCAAGAAATTCTTCCCTCACCACGAGCCACAGCATATGACCCATCGGACAGAGGAATTTTAACCATCTTTTCAAACAAAGAATCTCAGCATTTCAGTTGCTGAGCCAATCCCTTCAAATTACAACATCAAATCCCGCACTGGGCATAACAAGAAATGAAATGGGAAAAACTATTCCCGTCAATATAAATTACAGCCATGGGAAAACTATCCGTGACAGAAACTACTTTACTGCTAACAACTTCCACATTCAGTGGATCAATCAACGCGAGAACAGGTGATTGCTATTAAGCACGAAAAGACGCAGAGACAAAAGAATACGTTACTCCTTGCTTTCACCGGTTTCGAATACTAACTCTATATCCAGTATCCATCTCTCGATCACCGCCGGATTCGTTGTGCCCTCAAAGGTACATATGATTCACATGACTGAAAAATCCTTAAGACATGTGGTCATTTTGTGCTATGGAATTGGAACAACTAGCATATGTTCCTCAATTGTTATTAATGGTTTTAGATTCCATCATTTACTATATGCTATTTTCATAGGAACTGAGGACAGTTCCCTTGTTTATCTTAATACTAGTAGTCCACAAGATTACTATTACATCAGCTATTCTTTTGGCATCAATTTTTATCTTACATTATCAATCTGATTACATCAGATTGATCTAAACATCTCTTGATTCTATTAGACCATTAAAGTCTTAATATACTTAGTATACTTATTATACTTAATCAGTCATGTTAAGAAAATAAGGAATTAAGCAACAATCATGTCAGTCATATTAATCTCTCTCACACCCCAATATCTCCCGAGGAACACTTTAAATAATGGCCAGGCCTGAATTTGAGACTGAGTACTCTTCCAAGTATCCAATTCACTCAAACTTAGGCTCTGATACCAGCTTGTAACACCGTGCTTTTGAGAAGAAAATTTTTCTTTTTAAAATACTATTTAAGTTTTCAAACCACGTGGGTTTAAATGTAAATAGAATATTTAAACCTGTCTTATAATTTAAAAATGCAGCGGAATTAAACACACGTGGCAAACTATATAAACAGTCAAAATGTGGCCACATACGACATTTGGTGTTACGGACACATAACAGGCCGACCATTATCTTTAAACAAACTTAAACATATTATAACAGAGTTAAATAAAATCCAGTGTTCCTCCTAAAAACATGCAACTACCCGCAGGCACCCGAGCTCACAGCCTAAGGAACAACTACACATGTGGAGAGTAGTATCTGTTAGCTATAATAGCTAGTGACTACACGATAGCATGCAATCAATATAAACATACCACATATCATCAATCATGCCCAAATAGTTCTATCCTAGCATCTCGCGATGAGCTGGCGTAGTCAGAAGGTAGCATATCTCGCAGGGTAGCGAACCCGGCTCAATGCACCAAACTGGGATACCAGACACATCAACCGCTCCGGTAGGGGAGCTGTTAAGCGTCCACCGTTGCGTTTTGGAGTCAACCGATTCCTCTGTTGTACAGCCGCAGCTATACCCAAAAAGGACAGCTTTGTCCAGGGCAAACCTTGCCCAATAGGTAGGACAACTTTGTCCGGGCAAACCTTGCCCAACAGGTAGGACAGCTTTGTTCGGGCAAACCTTGCCCAATCACAAACACATAATCTGATTCAACCGAATCATCAATCAATCCATAATCATGTCCACATAACATACACCTAAACAGATGCATATTATTTATACCAATCAAATATCTAGCATCATCATGCCATTCATTCTTTACCTCATTGCGCGCACGCAATAATGTATATATATCCATCATCATAACATACACCTAATCAAGTGCATACTATTATGTATATCAATAAGGTAAGCCTAGCATCATCATGCTATACAATCTACACTTAAACAACTGCGTATCATACTGTGTCAACATGTTAAGTCTAGCATCGTCATGCTTTACAAACTACACTTAATCAAGTGCGTATAATATCCTGATAATCATTTATCATGCATACTACAAGGTATACAACCTTTCAACAACATATTCAAATGCTTAATCAATTGCTTACAAGTCCGGGTATTCAATTCAATTCATTGTTAAAATATGTTATAGATATATTAATCGTTATGTTATCAGGCACTCACCTGTTAGGCTAGAATAAGCAAAGACCTTGCTTTGGCGCTCACGGATTGTCAATTCAACCTATAATACCAAGACTTACGCATCAATCATTTGAACACGCGAGGAACGTCTAGGATACTTGAAACAATACCCTAATGGTGTTTTTAAACCATTTATTAACTAACTATAGCAGCCCAAGCAACAACACGCGAACACGTGGCACAAAACAGTAAAGAAAGCTGTGTGCAAGGTGTCGCGCCGCGACACAGCCTTCTCGCGGCGCGACCAGTGTGCAGCAGCTGCAGCTGCAGCAAGTGTTTTTTTGTGCACAGCAAGCCCAATTTAGCTCATTTCAATTCCAAGTCAATTTTGGTAAAATTCTAGTGTTTCATAGGACCATTTGACACTTGTGGAAGCTTTCTAACATGAAAAACTCCTATCCAATTAATTCATACGAAAATCCCATTTAAATGGACAAAGACGTGCGCATAATGGCCAAAACTTGGTGTAGACCAATTCCAACACTTGCAACACACCATATACACCTAATATGATGTATTGCAGGTGTTGCAACTGACCAAAACCTTTAAACTCCTTGTTTGGTATTATTTTCCAATTTCTTGCCTATTTAAGGCCTATTTTTCACTATTTTAGCCAATTCAAGCAAAACAACCATTCCAATTCAAAACCAATGTTCTAATCAATTCATACAAGTCATATGAACCTATTAGAACCTTAAAAATCAGTTCTTGATGTGTAAAAACAGATTTAGGCCATTTTGACCCATTTAGGCTAAATATTGGATTTGTGCAAAAACACCACTTCTAATGCACCAATTGAGTTCTAATCAATCCTAACAAGTTATAGGATCATTTTGAACACTAAATTTCAGCTTTTGAAGGTCAAAATCCGTTTGACCCGTATTTGACCAATTTTGACCCATTTGAGCCAAAATTCAAAACTCATCAAGAACACTACTTTAATTCATGGAATTGATTCCTATACACTTATAAATGATATTAGAATCTATTTCAATCATAAATTTCAGTTCTTGATTGCTAAATCAAAGAACCCACTTGAAACCTAAAATTTCAAGTCTTGAAAGATCAACATCAAGAACAAGGATGAATTGGAACTTACAATGATCAAAGGATGATTAGGAACTACTTGTAAGACCAATTAGAAGCTTAATTCTCTGCTGGAACAAAGGTTTATGAGTTTCTCTTCAAAACCCAAAAATCAAGAATGAAGAACAAACCATGGAGAAGATGAAGATGGAGCTTACCATGGAGAATAGGATGGTCTAGGGCTGATAATCCTTCAATTTGTGGCTGGAAATCAGAACTTCAAATGATCTCCTTGATGATTTCTTCAAAGCTTCAAGAACAAGAGGTTGTGTGTGTGTGTGTATACATACGTATGTGTGTCTGTGTTTTGATAAAGGCCCAAAACCGACTTGTGGGTATTATTATCCACAAGTGGGTATTTTGTTCCCCTTTTGAACTTACAACTCATCTCCCTTTTAACCGTTTCAACTAACGAGAATATTTCTGGAATCCTCATTTGAAACCGTTCGATATTTTATAACCTTTATCTATTTTTATTAATATTTTTAATAACCCATTTATCTATTATTTTCATATTTTATATCATTTTCTAAAATATATATATTTTATTTAATTAAATTAAGTACTCGACGTATCACGATCGCACACGTTTAGTCCTGTTTTGAGGATGTTACAGTTTGAACTTGAGCTCTGGAGGGAAAAGCGGTGTAAGGTGGGAAGTGAGGAATACCAGTGGCTTCGCGCAAGGTTTCTATGGTGATTTGAGGATGATAGTTTGCTTGGGCTAGGGTGCAATGGATGGTGTTATCGTTTAGATTGTAGGTTGCAGAGTACCATATCTCACCAATGAGTGTGGAGTATATGTAGTGTGGATCAGTAGTAAGCCTTTCAAACAGAGGATGAGCTTGAAGAAACTGTACCATTGGCTCATATATTTGGTTTTCTCGTGAAGCAGGAATGGTGGTGCAACGAAGAATGTTGTTTGGAGTTATGTTCATCCGTTGGTTTGGAGCAACATTCTCACCAGGGTTGACAGCAGGGTCTTGAATATAGGTGGCCATTTGGTAGGGATGATGAACAGTGAGTATCGAGAGATAAAAGTTAGGGTAGTTCTTTTTAGAGAGAGCGAGAGAGGGAATTTGGAGAGTTTGAATAGGTAAAGGTGAATGAGTGAGGAAGTGGGATATGTATGAATGGTAGTTAACAGAGATTGTTAGATACTGACAAAAATTCTAACGGAAAACGAAGTAATTAGCTATTAAATGAAATCTGACAGACGGAGTAAATAACTAGGGTTAAAAAGCATTAAATGAATATAAAAGATGAAAATTTACTAAGTGTTGAACCATCAGCTGATCATTGAAATGTATCAGCTGAGGGGTATCAGCTGATAGTGAAAATTTGGAGTATCAGCTGAGGGAAGTACTTAGCTAAGCATTTCCTTCAAATCTTACGGTGATCAGCTGAGTAAGTTTGATCAGCTGATAGGTATCAGCTGAGCACAATTACTCAGTTTACACATATTAAGTAAGACTTGGAGATGCTTAGATAAGTAACACATGATTTTCAACACTTATAAATTAACACAAACTAAATTATCACTATTCTAATCTAAAAGTTAAGCATACCTAGTTTCAATATTAGGAAATTGAACCTTGCTTCATGTAATGGCTTTGTGAACAAATCTGCAAGTTGCAAATCAGTGTTGATGTAGTGCAGAGTTACCTTCTTCTTTTGCACATTATCTATGAGAAAATGATGTCTAATTTCAATATTCTTTGTCTTTGAATGCATGACTAGATTATTTGAGATTGAGATTGCACTTGTATTGTGTTGGGAAATTTGCTAAGTAATTGAAACTGTTGGACGTGCAAAGATAAAACTGTTAATGTGTTTTTGGAGAAATGGTTGAAAACTGTTATTTTCATTTATAACTAATAGTTGTGGTGAATGTTGCAACTGTTAGTACAAAAAGCTCAGAACTGTTAGTATGATTATAACAACTGTCGAAAGGCATGAAAGAGAAAACTGTTAGAAGAATCACATTCAACAAACAGTTTCTGTTGAGATATTTATGGAAACTACTATCTTTAAGGATTTGAAGGAGAGCTTATCAAGCTTAGAAGATTATCAAGATTATCTCGCAAGATAGGAGATTAACCAACTGTCAACTATTCAAGGAAGATCAAGAGTTTATAAATACTTCATTAGAATATTATGTTAAGATCGATAGTTTTGTAATTCAACTCCGTCAAAGTTTGCACTCATTCGTATTGTTTATTGTTTTCCGAAAGTGTGTTAGCCACCAAGTTTCTTTGAAACCTATGAACAAAGTGTGTTCTTCGTCTAACAAAAGAGTTAGATTGGAGGTGTAGGTGAATATTGTAATCATCTTTGGTTATGAATAAACATCTTGTGTTTTGAAGTATTTCATTGAGTTGATTGAATAGTACTTGTGATTAAAACCTTTATTAATCAAATAAGTGTGATTCGGCAATTTCTTAGTTGATTGTGATCAAACTCAAAGATTGTCTTTTATATAACTATGATTTAAATTCAAAAGATAATCCTTGTTATTGATTTTGGTATTAAGCGTTCCTGACAAGTGGTATCAGAGCCTTAACATTAAGGTTCCTTTGACACTAGTTGAAGGTTTTTACACAGATCTACTGTGTTTGAG
This sequence comes from Dittrichia graveolens, assembly GCA_038502395.1. Taxonomy (NCBI): domain Eukaryota; kingdom Viridiplantae; phylum Streptophyta; class Magnoliopsida; order Asterales; family Asteraceae; genus Dittrichia; species Dittrichia graveolens. The sequence continues at coordinate 53,848,331 of JARJIL010000005.1, read as the reverse complement.
TTTTAAAGTCTTTCTAAAGTTTTATTGTGAGTTTTCAATCACTTTATTGCTATGGAGTCTGGTGGATCTTATGATAACACTGGATCTGGGTCAAACATTCGTGGTCCCATGCTCAAACCAACTGATTTGAGATGTGGAAACTGAGAATCAAGTAGCATGTTCAATTAATGGACTATGCTGTTTGGGAAATCATTGAGAATAAACCCACAAATCCTATTGATTTAGATGAAACTGGAAAACCATGGAAGAAACCACCACCAAAAACAGATGCTGAACGAAAAGAGAGGATGCTTGAGATGAAAGCTCTTAGCATTCTTCAAATTGCTATTCCAAATGAGTATCAACATCAGTTTAAGAAGTTTGATGGTGCTCATGAATTGTGGAATGCTTTAGAAAAGAGGTTTGCAGGGAATGCAAGTTCTAAAAGGAATCAAAGGGATCTTCTAAAACAAGCTTATGACAATCATTGGCTCGTGCTAAGCTCGACAACCAATAATTTCAAGTCGCCACACTCACCTTCCACATAGATCTGCATGGAACATCTCGTGCTTAGCTCGGCAATCATCCCATGCATCACTAGATTCGGGTGGTGTCATCTTGCGGGTGGCGTGTGATTTACATTTGAGAAAAACGGGACTTTTGTCTTTCCGGTTTAAAAAACCTCTTTTCAAGTTGATTAACAAACAAGTGACAAAACGCATTTTTCACTTTAATATAAACCAATTTATATATCTTTGTTAATCGTGAGCGCGCAGGGTTTGTTAAACAATTTAACAACTCTTGTGATTTTATTATTTTGAAAAGTTTTCTAGCATTCGAAGATCCTAAACAACCACGCAAGAAAATAACAAAATAAATCACAACCACGCACAAAGCAAATATCCGGTAACACGCCCCTAAACCCTATGTGCCCTCCCCGTGAGCCAAACGGAGAGAGCAAGGCCAAACTAAGGACACAACTACATGACCTCGCCGGATGTGCTACCACTTAATCCGTCATCTCCAAATGATCCACCGGATCCAATATAGCCGAGACGTCTCCTCCACGACTCTCGATGGTTGTCTTCGGTCTTCTTTTTACAATTACAAACAATTTGAAAAGAAACGGCATGCAAGCCGCGATTGCTATTCTAAGCTACTTACAAGAAGTACAAAGGAAAGCAATGGCATGCAAGCCATAATAAATTTACAAATAAATTTACAAATTTACAAACCGAATTAAATATTATTACAAACCATTGTGACTAAAAGTCACCAAATGAATGAATACATAAATGACCAACCAAACAACCAACACATAGGTCTAACTGGCAAGGCGTTACCGGACACAACAACAACCACAAACAAAACATGGTGTGCCACAACAAAACCATGCAAAATGTATCTCAATTAAGATTGTTCAAACAAGCAAAGCACTCAAGGCACAAAAGGAACGATACTTGTACATATGCATTAGTATCCCAAACACTTTGAGAACACATATTCATATATACACAATATAAGTATATGCATGTGTGCATTTTATGCCAAAACCACCCAATACATATAAATATATGAATCAAGACACATAAACGGGGCTTTTCAAATGTCCAAACTAAAGGACAGATTCTGGAAAAACAGAATCGAAAGGTGCTAAAACCGAAAATTTATTTCTTTTATAAACAAGGATAAAAACACTGTTCACGAGACCTTCACGGCCCAGAAGCCTTCACGGGCCCTCACGGCCCGTGAACCCCATGAGCTCCACAACTCTGACAGAGTCAAAACCTTTCACGAGCGACACCCTATGAAGCCACTCGTGTAGGCTTCACGACCCGTGAAGCTAAAAGCTCCACGTCCCGTGAAGCTCTTCTGGACAGAATGTCCATTTTCGGTTTTCAAGCCATCAAAGTGAAATTTCTTTGTAGAGATGGCTCTGATACCACTGTTGGAACTTGTGGTGGGCACAAACACAGCGGAAGCAAACAAGAAAGAAGCATGCAAGACATGAAATGAAAGCACAAACAAAGCCCACAACTAGTTCCAATGGTGGAATACACTACAAAGCAAATTGCAACAACAAGAACAAGAAGGAGAAGAAAGTACCTCCTTACCATGGCTAGAAATCAAGCTCTACATGTGTGGGGATGAACTTGAGGAAACAAAATGGATTCCTCCTCCATTGCAAGTCCACACCAAGAAGAGTTTGATCCCATTGTACTAGCAATCCATTAGATGAACGTCCACCAAGACTTCACCATCTGGAACAGCCCATGTAGATCTCCCCTTGCACCATGAAACACTTACCACACTCAAGAATACCTCACTTAGTATATGTGTATCTTTTCCTTTTGAGGCAAGAGAGAGCTAGTGTCAAGGGAGAGTTCTTCATGTGTTCTCTTAGTCTCTCAGCCTCAATGACCAGCATCTAACCGCAAAAACCCGGCCATAAAGCATGGATATTGATTGGACCATCAAATGGTCCAATAAAACACAAGTGTCATAACAGCTACCCTCTTCACGACCCCTCAAGGGCTCTCACAGGCCGTGAAGCCTGAGTGCGCCACGAGGGGACTTAGAACTTCATGAGCCGTGCCTCCCGGTCGAGACTCGTGAGGGCATCTCCTTACTCGTGAGTGCGCCCAAAGGCATCACGACGCGTGGCGGCCGTCGAACAATCGTTAGGGTATCCTGCTTCACGACCCGTGGAGCATCCTTCACAGTCGTGAAGCCCCGAATCAAAACACTTTTGATTCTTTGACATTCTACTTCCACATTAAGCTGTCGGGATCAATCCTTGGCGTGTGACCCAATAGCCCCGCGCTTCATTAGTAGTGATACCGGCATACGTGTGTCAGTGGACAGATTCCAACACCACTCACCTCGAGTTAATGAACTCCCACTTAGTGATCTTATGTTACTTAGCCTTGTCCGTTCCTGAGAACACAATAAACTGAAATTAGTATCCAGTTTATATATATATATATATATCAAGATATATATATTTATATACATTCCAACTTATGCACACAAGTTAGAAACACCCATTATGTAAACACACAACCCTGAAATCCAAAAGATTATCAAATAAAAACTTAAGGAGAATTTCACATGCGTCGCATCATGACCATTCAACGCGTTGCGTCGCGATGCTTCTTCGAGCGCCCCCTTCGCACCATAGAACACTTCGAACGGCCCATTCGGAATTCCGAACCCAACGCTTCGCGTCGCGACAAGCCTTCAAGCGGCTTTCTTCCGAATGCGAAGTCCTTTCGAACAAAATCCTTCGAACTCGAAACACCAAGGTCGCGCCGTGAACTTTTATTTTCCGGAATTGTTTTCATCTTCTTCATCGTACAACCCTCAAACTCCATAAGCATAATATGCAGTTTATACATAAAACTCTTGAAATCAATTTCTAATATTTCTAAACACATAAACATCATTTAGCAAGTCAAGAAACATCAAGAACATGTTAAAACTTCAAAGTCATTAAATCAAACAAAACCCATCAAACAAGGTTTCCTCAAGAACTCATCCATGGTAATGTTTATACTAACCCAACAAGTAGCATGTTAAGCATGATTTCATGATTTCAAAACAATCAAAGAACCATACTAACCTTTACTTTGAATTAACACACCACAAATCTTTACTTCCAAATTCCAAGTAACTTGCTTCTTGCTTTTTCTCTCAAAAATACACACAAGCACACACTATCTCTTAAATCTGAAGTAACACATATTAAAAACCCATGTATGGTTTTTCTCAAAATGTGAAGCATGAGGTGTCATGTATTAAACAAATACATACACATGCAAACATACAAACTCATATATATATATATATAGATATATATATATATATATCCGTACATATATATATATATATATATCCGTACATATATATATATATCTTAACTTTAATTAATTAATTAAACAATTAATTCAATTAAGTCTAATTAGTAAATAATTAAATATATAATCAAATACTAATCACGTGTTAACATACCAAAGCCAATGTAATCACTAGGCCCAATCTCAAGATGTTACAAATCCTTCCTCCTTAAAAGGATTTCGTCCTCAGAATCTATTCACTTCTAATCAATTGAGGGTAACGAGATTTCATAACGGCCTCGGATTCCCACGTCAAGTCTGAACCCAAATTGTGCCTCCATTTAACTAGAACCATCGGAATCTGTTTTTTACGCAATTTAGTCACTTTCCGATCTAGTAGTTCAATGGGTTCTTCCACTAATTTCTTGCTTGAATCCACTTTAAGATCTTGTAAAGGAAGAATCAGACTCTCATCCTCTACTTTACATTTCCGCAAGTAACAAACGTTGAAGGTATTGTGAGTACCTGACAATTCCGCTGGAAGATCAAGAGTAACCATCTTATCATTAATCACCGTTTGGACACGAAACGGACCAATATAACGAGGAGCCAGCTTTCCCCACTTTCTGAAACGGATAACCTACTTCCATGGTGAAACTTTCAAATAAACCAATCCACCCTCAACAAAAGTAACAGATCTACGACGTGGATCAGCATACATCTTATGTCGATCCCTCGCAGCTTTCAACTTTTCTCGTGCAATAGCCACTTTATCTGCAGTGATCTACACAATATCAGGCCCTGCATACTGTTTCTCACCGCCTCTAACCAACACGTAGGAGTACGGCAGCGACGCCCATATAACATCTCATATGGTGGCATACCGATACTCGAATGGTAAGAATTATTATACGCGAATTCAATCAACGGCAGATGGGAATCCCAAGAACCTCCATACTCCAACACACATGCACGTAACATATCCTCAAGTGTCTGAATTGTTCGTTCAGATTGCCCGTCTGTTTGAGGATGGTAAGTTGTACTCAGATTAACACGTGTACCCAACTCCCACTGTAAACTATTCCAGAAATTAGACACAAACCTGGAATTTCTATCCGATACGATCGAAAGCGGTATACCATGTCGCGAAACAACTTCATCAATATACAACTGAGCCAACTTACTGAGTGATGCTGTCTCACTAGTAGCCAAGAAGTGAGCACTCTTGGTCAGTCTATCAACGATCACCGAAATCATATCATGTTTCCTCTGCGTACGTGGAAGTTTGGTTACGAAATCCATCGTTATGTGCTCCAACTTCCATTTTGGAATCTGCAACTATTTCAATGATCCATAGGGTTTCTAGAGCTCTGCCTTAACCTGTGCACAAATATGGCAAGACTCCGCAAACTGTGTGACATTCGTCTTCATTATAGGCCACTGATATCGCGCTAAATATATATAAATATTACGCGATATCGGGTTGGTTTTAGCCGGAAATGGTGCATTTAATTGTAAAAAGATACGTTTACCGTTTTTTTAATGTTTTGCAGGCTAAAAAGGCGAAATGACAAAATTATTGAAGAAATATACTCAAAGAAATCAAGAAAATAATTGAGGCCTAAACTAAAGAAAAATTAGATGGGCCAAAGAAAGAAGAAAGAAGAAATAAAAAGGAAGCCCAAGAAAATAAATAAAAGAAAGAAAGAAATAATAGGTCCAAGCCCAAGAAGAGAAAAGGATCCAGGCGTAAAGGAAGTCGTCAAGGCGCGACAGCCGTAGTTGTAGCGGCGCGACCAACTACATCCGGATAAGGCTTATCGGCTGCCAAGTGTCGTCGCGGCGCGACCAAGAACCCTGTCACGGCACGACGCATGTACGGATAACGACAACATTGAATTTCAAAGAGTTAGGATCGGGTTAAAAGTCTCCGTCGCGGTGCGACATATGGCCATCGCGGCACGATCCCCTGTTTTGAGAAATCTATAAATAGGGCGCATTCAAGTCGATTTTATGCATTCCAACTCAATTCATTCGACCCCTTGCGGCAAAAAAGAGTCAAGAAGACGTTCCTGAGGCTGTGGAGCTCAGATTCGGAGGATTGGAGCTTGCATTTTGAAGTTTTCGGCTTTAGATCATCCGGGTTTTATCATTCTTTCTTATCCATCTTCTGTTTTTAATGTTTATTAATTTCTAGATGTTTATTGGGATGTTTCTGTTGGAACTCGTGGTGGGCACAAATGCAGCGGAAACACACAAGAAAAGTAGCATGCAAGACATAAAATGAAAGCACACACAAAGCCCACAACTAGTTTCAATGGTGGAATACACTACAAAGCAAATTGCAACTCAAAAGAAGAAGAAGAAGGAAGAAAAATACCTTCTTACCATGGCTGGAAATCGAGATCTTCAAATGTGGGATGAACTTGAGGAAACAAAAGGCTTCCTCCTCCATTGCTAGTCCACACCAAGAAGAGTTTGATCCCCAAATGCTAGTAAACCATCATGTAGACATCCATCACGATTCTACCTTCTGGAACAGCCCATGAAGCATCTCCTCTTGCACCATTGATCTTCATCATCACACTCAAGATCACCAACTTAGTGTTAGAAGCATTAATCCTTTTTAGTACCAAGAGAGAAAATGGAGTAGAAAGAGTTGTATAGTGTTTGCATGTGTTCTCTAGCCTCTAACACTGCCATTTGATACCAGAAAACCGGCCAAAAAGCAAGTATTCTGATTGGACCATCAAATGGTCCAATAAAACACAAGTGACACTTCAGCTGCCTCTTCCTGGCCCGTGAAGGTCATAGCCTTCACGGCCCATGAAGACAGCTTCATGGTCGTGAAGCACCTAGCCTTCACAGCCCATGAAGCAATCAGCTTCATGGTCATGAAGCACCTAGCCTTCACCGCCCATGAAGCACAAACCTTCATGGTCATGAAGCACCCATTGACAACCAAAACACCATTTTATTCCTTTCTTTCTAAACGTGCTGTCGGGATCAATCCTTGGCGTGTGACCCAATAGGCTCGCGCTTCATTAGCAGTGATACCGGCATACGTGTGTCAGTGGGCAGATTCGAACAGTTATTTCCAATGTGACTTTCCTCAGCATCAACACCATCATTATCATCTTCACTTTCATCATCATCACCAACGTTTGCATTATCATTTGTAGAATTAATTAGCTCTTGCATTTGAGCAGTGATTGGAGGACCTCTGTTTGCCTTAATAAAATGGAATACCTTTTCACCAATGGCACGGACAGGAATGTGCTCTTGATGTTCAATCAGAATTACATAATCATTTTTGCCAATCTCCCTCATTACTTTCAGGCTTAAGAATCGAATGTAGGGCACCTGAGACCATGATGATTTCTTGTTTGTACTCTGGGTGATCTTGTCAACATGATCATAAAATATAACTTGAGCAAAGTCAATGTTTACCCCAAAGACTAGGGCATAGAGCACCAGAAGCTTTGTTTGATTGATGAGGTGGTGGCTTCCAGATTTGGGACCAAAACAACGTATGCCCACGTTGTCCAATTACTTCCAAGGATAAGAAAGAGCAGAGACTTTCACTTGACCATGCATTACAAGTTCATTGTAGCCGATGGTTTGCAAAATGGTTTGAACTTGAGCTCTGGAGGGAAAAGCGGTGTAAGGTGGGAAGTGAGGAATACCAGTGGCTTCGCGCAAGGTTTCTATGGTGATTTGAGGATGATAGTTTCCTTGGGCTAGGGTGCAATGGATGGTGTTATCGTTTAGATTGTAGGTTGTAGAGTACCATATCTCACCAATGAGTGTGGGGTATATGTAGTGTGGATCAGTAGTAAGCCTTTCAAACAGAGGATGAGCTTGAAGAAACTATACCATTGGCTCATACATTTGGTTTTCTCGTGAAGCAGGAATGGTGGTGCAGAGAAGAATGTTGTTTGGAGTTATGTTCATCCGTTGGTTTGGAGCAACATTCTCACCAGGGTTGACAGCAGGGTCTTGAATATAGGTGGCCATTTGGTAGGGATGATGAACAGTGAGTATCGAGAGATAAAAATTAGGATGGTTCTTTTTAGAGAGAGAGAGGGAATTTGGAGAGTTTGAACAGGTAAAGGTGAATGAGTGAGGAAGTGGGATATTTATGAAGGGTAGTTAACAGAGATTGTTAGATACTGACAAAAATTCTATCGGTAAACAAAGTAATTAGCTATTAAATGAAATCTGACAGACGGAGTAAATAACTAGGGTTAAAAAGCATTAAATGAATATAAAAGTTGAAAATTTACTAAGTGTTGAACCATCAGCTGATCATTGAAATGTATCAGCTGAGGGGTATCAGCTGATAGTGAAAATTTGGAGTATCAGCTGAGGGAAGTACTTAGCTAAGCATTTCCTTCTTATCTTACAGTGATCAGCTGAGTAAGTTTGATCAGCTGATAGGTATCAGCTGATCACAATTACTCAGTTTACACATATTAAGTTAGACTTGGTGATGCTTAGATAAGTAACACATGATTTTCAACACTTATAAATTAACACAAACTAAATTATCACTATTCTAATCTAAAAATTAAGCATACCTAGTCTCGATATTAGGAAATTGAACCCTGCTTCATCTAATGGCTTTGTGAACAAATCTGCAAGTTGCAAATCAGTGTTGATGTAGTGCAGAGTTACCTTCTTCTTTTGCACATTATCTATGAGAAAATGATGTCTAATTTCAATATGCTTTGTCTTTGAATGCATGACTGGATTATTTGAGAGTGAGATTGCACTTGTATTGTGTTGGGAAATTTGCTAAGTAATTGAAACTGTTGGACGTGCAAAGATAAAACTGTTAATGTGTTTTTGGAGAAACGGTTGAGAACTGTTATTTTGATTTATAAATAACAGTTGTGGTGAATGTTGCAACTGTTAGTACAAAAAGCTCAAAACTGTTAGTAGGATTATAACAACTGTTGAAAGGCATGAAAGAGAAAACTGTTAGAAGAATCACATTCAACAAACAGTTTCTGTTGAGATATTTATGGAAACTGCTATCTTTAAGGATTTGAAGGAGATCTTATCAAGCTTAGAAGATTATCAAGATTATCTCGCAACATAAAAGATTAACCATATGTCAACTATTCAAGGAAGATCAAGAGTTTATAAATACTTCATTAGAATATTATGTTAAGATCGATAGTTTTGTAATTCAACTTCGTCAAAGTTTGCACTCATTCGTATTGTTTATTGTTTTTCAGAAAGTGTGTTAGCCTCCAAGTTTCTTTGAAACCTAAGAACAAAGTGTGTTCTTCGTCTAACAAAAGAGTTAGATTGGAGGTGTAGGTGAATATTATAATCATCTTTGGTTATGAATAAACATCTAGTGTTTTGAAGTATTTCAGTGAGTTGATTAAATAATACTTGTGATTAAAACCTTTATTAATCAATTAAGTGTGAATCGACAATTTCTTAGTTGATTGTAATCAAACTCAAAGATTGTCTTTTATATAACTCTGATTTAAATTCAAAAGATAATCCTTGTTATTGATTTTGGTATTAAGCGTTCCTGACAAGTGGTATCAGAGCCTTAATGTCACACCCCGCTAAAGCGGAAACACGAGGTGTCACAGCACAAGATATCATCGCACAAGGTAAATAGATAATAACCATTAGATTAAATTAACAAAATAAGTAGTTCGGATGAAACATAAATAAAAGTTACACAACCGAATAATATTTAAAGGAAATTGTCTTGTACGATGCGTAAATAAAATAAATATGGTTTTTATAAAATGTGACGATGAAGATGAAGATGCCACACATCATGTTTGTAAGCATAAGGTACCTAACGGCGGTCACCTGAAAGCACGGGTAAAAGAAAAGTGTCAACTACTAGAGTTGGTGAGTTCATAGGTTTTTAATGTATGCACAAAATATCTTTTAAATGAGAAAAGTTTAAATACTTGATGGAAGTTTTTGGATAAAAATCCAAGTATGAAATAATGATAGAAGATGTATTATATTGCCCAATACGTTGCACATGGTAGTAATAGACTATGATGATTGTTGCTTGAGCCATTATCCAACCTAGCCGACAACCAATTGCCCATGATAAACCTAACGCCTATATTAAATGACGTTAGTAGTGGTAAAGTACATCTATAGTTCGTCAACCATAAATGGGAGACGTCGGAATCTCCAAATAGCGCTACTTACAAATACCATCGGCTCACTAGCGGAGTTAAGGAATAATGTCCAACGAAAGGGCCTTACAACGATCACCCAAGCACATCAAAGAATAATACCATAAGTGCTCAAAATAATATTTGAAATAAATAAGAAGATAGGCAATAAACTTTTCATGAAACGTATACACATGCTTTCACCCCAAAATAATATGAAATACGGTAAAAAGGGGCTATGATACTCACTTGGTATGCAAAGGTGTTTTCACAATGGTGCCGCCGGTGCAGATTTATTCATACGGGGTCATGCACACCCCAGACCTTCCATTGCATTCGATGTGGAGTGTTCGGACATGAAAGTAAGAAATGTGATTTCCCTCGGAGTGTGTGTTGGAATTGTCAGAAAGAGGGTCATCGTACGGGTGAATGTACTGAGGAAAGGAAAATGAGGTCGGGGTCAGGAGTGGATGCAAGTGGGGGATCCTCGTCAGTAGATGGACGGAAAAGAAAGAACCCTTCTGTGTCAGAGGGTAGAACTTACAATACAATGACTGATGACGATGCTAATATTGAAGATGATGTAACGGGTATGTTTTGATAACCTTTATGTTTATACGTATGTTTATTAACTTCAGAGTTAATTATGAGTGTATGATGCCTATGTGTGTTAAGTATGTTTGATTGTTTCTGAGGAGTATGATTCTTTCTAAAGTAGAGATGTTTGAATGTGAAAATGTCTGATGCATATGGTAGTTAGTGATGTGACAGTAAACGATGAGATACATGATATAGTGTGAAATAGGGTATGAAGTACCCTAGAAAGATGTTTTCAGATTTGTATAATTGCATGCTAAGTTATGTGTTGCAAGAGATATCTTGCCTTTTGAGCTTATATATGTGTATATGTATATTTGTTTTCGTAGAAAGAAGAAGGTAAGCGAATGAGTTAATGAAGTTTGAATGCTTTGTGACGACCGAGAGATGTTGAAAAATGAAAAACGAAGATTACGAGTTATTGATAAAGCTAATGATTGAAGATAATCTGTGATATCAATTATTGAACTTGGGAAGATTGATGATTTGTTGAGATATTTCATTAGATGGATTGATATAAAGGATGCTATGCTATGAAATTGGAAGAATCGTTTACATTGTGTGACAATTGAAGATTTTTAGAGGAATGATCTAATCCATACATTTGAAGTTGCAGTAGATGTGTTGTGTTAATAATATGGAGATATTGATTATAATGAAAGATAAGTGAAGATTCATTTGATTATTAAAAGTAGTAGCGGATGTTTACATATGAACTTCATACATGTAAGATATGATAGTTAGAAAAAATCAAAGATTATAGTGGAAAGATCTGATATTACATTGGAAAGACAGATTGTTGATGAATATATGAGAACAAGAAGGGATTTATGATGATAACTTTGAGACCTATGTGAGTTGAAGCGTACTTGATTTGATGGAGGAAATTGAAGTTATTCTTATTAGAATTTGATAACGGAGATGATTGAGATTATCAAGTAAAAGAAAGAGGTGGATTGCTACAGATTGAACAAACCAGATATGTATATAATTTGACTAGAAGATATTATGGGTGCTTAATTACAGGGAGTTTTAGATGAGAAAGAGCTAGTTATAATGAGGATTGATACTTATGAGCTGAAAATATATGTGATGTGAAGAATGACAGATTGAATTCATGAGATAATAAGGAAAAGAGAAGAAAAATGTAATGACCTGAACATAGGGAATAAAGACTTGTGGAATGAAGATTTATGGAATTTGTGCATGAACTTGCGTTTGCTAGGATGTACCTATGCTTGGAATTGGGGATTTAATTTGACAAAACTTACGAAATTGCCAGTGCACTTGGGAAGGCTAAATAGTATAATGCCATACAGAGTATTTAACGTATATCTTACTAAAAGGAGTGAACATGAAATAATTCGTGGAAACATGACGTGATCAGGTTTGAGTCAAGACGGAGTATTAGAAAATTAAGAACGGTTGTGGTGACCAAAGATATCAGGATAGTAATGAAGACAAGTTATGATGGAATATGTATGAGAGGTATGATATACAATGAAGTCCGGGTATATTACGAGGGATATGATTGATCAATAAAAGTAGTTGTATTCTACCACTATGAGATGAAAACGGTGACTGAAATTGTATCTTGATGGAATAAATTGAATGATTTAATTAAATTTTGGAATGATTTATAACTAGCATAAAGAGGTGACATGAACAGTGCGACTGAATCCTTATTGAATAATGAAGTAGAAGGAGTTGTGTAGATATATGGGAATGAACTTGTGTTGGAGTTGAATTTTGATGATTCGAGGAATACATGATTAAGTCGATTAGACAAACGTGATGTGATTTATATTGGATGAATATTAAAATATCAGTGGTAAGTTGATTTATGAGTTAGAAAAGACTCAACAATCAGAGATCAATATGAAGAGTACTCGTTTTCTGGCTATATGCGAGACGACTTCTTTGGGTAAGTTAGCTCAACTAAATGTTAATGAGATTGTTGCGAGATGTGGCAGACCGTTATTGATAGTTTCTGACAAGGACTTCAGGTTTGTTTCGAATTTCTGGAAAAGTCTACATAGAGAGTTGAGGACGAGAATTAGTCTGAATACTGTTTATCATTCCCAGACTGACGGTCAAACTGGAACCATACAGACTCTCGAGGATATGTTGAGTATGGTGGATCTTGGGATTCACACTTGCTGTTGATAGAGTTGCGTATAATAACTTTTACCATTCCAGTATTAGAATGCCTCTGTATGGGATGTAATACGGCCGTCGTTACCATACTGCAGTGTGTTGCTTAGAGATTGGTAAGGAACAGTTTGCAGAGTCTGAGATTGTTCAGTTTTGTAACGTCCCAAATTTTTTTTATATAACAAAACATGACAAGTAAATATATTCCGACCATCACCAAAATCAGCAGTTACAAACATAGCACCATCAAAGTTAATTTGTTTGTTACAACGGAAGCAAATATAATGTAAAATTGTTTGACTGATAGTTGAATCAAAACATGAAACGCTGCGGTCGCCATCAACGAGCTGGAGCCTTGCCCTTATCCAACCTTGAGGGTCCTGAAACAGGAAAATAACGAGTAAGCACAAAGCTTAGTGAATCACCACTGTGACTCATCACAGGTCCCACCTGTTTGATGCCTGAACCGGGCCTCGCCCACTATGACTCATCACAGGTCCCACCTTAAGATGAAGCCATCTGCCCCGACCGACCACGAAGGCACAGATGGTTACTGACATCTTACCGTGATAACACATAATGACTTTTCACATTTAAGCACATACTTGGCGACGATAAGCATCATACAGATCACTTACACTTCGCGGGAAATAAAGTAAGTTAGGGTAACTCACCTGGATGACGACACGATAAGGTCAGAAATATTTCTCAACACTTCTTTGACTAACTGGGTCCTGACGGTAAACCTACAACACAGTCGCTAAGTCAGGTCAAATATCATTCTCTAAGTCACACGAGTTAAAAGTCGCATGGCGCCTTAAGTCGTATGGACTAAGTGTCGCATGGACTATGAGAGTCGCATGAATCAAGTATCGCATGAACATAAGTGTCACATGAACTCAAGTGTCACATGACACAATAAGTCGCAAGGCAATGAAAGTCGCATGGCAATGAAAGTCGCATGGACCAATGTCGTATTGAAACTAAGTGTCGCATGGAAGTGAAAGTCGCATGGACCCTAAAAGTCGGATGAACCGACTGTCGCATGGGCAAAAGTTGCATGGGATCTGAAAGTCGGATGAAAAGTCGCATGGCACAATGCAAGCCGCATGGAAAGTCGCATGAACTAAGTGTAAGTCGCATGAACTAAGTGTAAGTCGCATGAAGGTCGCATGACCAAAAACCCTGTTACAGTTCTTATTTTAAATTTATGAAATCTTTCTAAACTTAAGCAATTCATGCCATTCTTGTTCCAAAAGCTTCCTAATAGCAAATAAACAAAACCTTATGAAGATAAACTATTACCATCTCGATTACTACGCCTAGAATCCCATTTTTAGTTTCTCAAATGGTGTTTCACCAAAAACCCAAGAACAGTGAATGAACCTCAACTAAAACATTTCTATAACATCTAGAATCTGCTTAGCTACTCACAAAAGATAGAATACAAGTTTTAGAACCATTACCTGATGATTCCTTGATGATTTAGCTTCAAACCCTTGCCTTTTCTTCTTTCTCCTTCTTCTTTGGAGGAACTCACGTACACCCACACACTCTCTCTCTAGGTTGAATGAAGAAGAAGAGTGAATGAAACGGTAACCTCCCTAGGAGGCTTTGCCCTAATCCCATATATATATATATATATATATATATATTCTATAAATTGGGCCAAGCCCATTTCTTTATTATTTTTTGGGCCACTCTTAGTTCATTAAGAAAGGGCCAATCCATTAAACCCAAGTATACTCATATATATATAAATAAACTTTCAATTCCATTTCTTGCAATTGAGAATAGCATAATAATACTAATGATAATGACTCGTGAAATTCATACATTCATATATATATATACGCCAATAATTGTAGATTACAGATTTACGTCATGAATAAACAGAACTCCGAAAAATGGATATTACAAATCTCCCCCACTAAAACACGACTTCATCCTCGAAGTCATCCCTTGAATAGCTCGGGGTAATTCAACCTCATTTCGCTTTCGGGTTCCCAAGTCCATTCTGACCCTTTACGGTGCTCCCATTGTACCTTGACTAACCCAATCTGCTTGTTTCTGAGAGTTTAAATCTTTCGTTCTAGTACTGCCACTGGTTTCTCTACGTAATTCAGCTTGTCATCTACCACAATATTCTCCATGGGTACGAATGTTGACTCGTCAGCTAGGCATTTCCTCAAGTGGGACACGTGGAAGGTGTTATGAATCCTTGATGGTTCCTCGGGTAGTTCAAGTCTGTACGCGACCTTCCCCACTCGTGCCACTACCTTGAAGGGCCCGATAAACCTTGGGCTGAACTTTCCCCGCTTTCTAAAACGGATGACTCCTTTCCACGGCGAAACCTTGAGTAGTACAAAGTCCCCGGCTTGAAACTCTAGTTCCGACCGACGCTTATCCGCGTAACTCTTCTGTCTACTCTGCGCTGCACGCAGTCTATCTCGAATTTTCAGAATGTTCTCAGTCGTTTTCTGTACCACTTCTGTACTCCCGAGCTCCCTCTGCCCCACCTCACCCCAAAAAATAGGGTTCTACAATGCCTGCCGTACAACATCTCATACGGAGGCATCCCTGTACTGGCGTGGAAGCTATTATTATATGAGAATTCTGCTAATGGAAGGTAAATATCCCAGCTGCACCCGAAATCTAGCACACATGCCTGCAGCATGTCCTCTATGGTCTGTATCGTCCGCTCACTCTGACCGTCCGTCTGCGGATGATAAGTTGTACTAAAGTGCAACCTCTTGCCCAAATCACTATGAAACTTCCCCCATAATCTAGCCGAGAATCTCGTATCCCTGTCAGACACCACTGACAATGGTACCCCGTGCCTCGAGACCACCTCTTTCATAAACACATCTACCATTTTCTCTGACGAGTACGTCTCACGGATCGGGATGAAGTGTGCACTTTTCGTCAACCGGTCAACAATGAACGATATAGCGTCATAACCCCTCGGGATTCGGGGCAACTTGGTTATTAAATCCATCGTGATATGCTCCCATTTCCACTCTGGTATTACCAAAGGCTGAATCTTTCCGTGGGGTCTTTGGTGCTCGGCCTTAACTCGAAGGCATGTTAAACATCCTTCTACGTACTTTGCTACAGAGCGCTTCATCCTCGGCCACCAATAATCGGATTTTAAATCTCGATACATCTTTGTAGCCCCCGGGTGAATTGAAAATTTAGACTTATGAGCCTCGTCGAGCTGCGTAAGCCTTGCATCCCCCATACTGGGTACCCAAATTCGTCCATGTCGAGTAAGCAAATCTCGACCATCCTTCACGAGCTTAGTTGCTTGACCCTTAATCCTTTCTCTATTCTGGTTCTCATCTGCTTCCTCCTGGCTGGACCTTATTAAGTCAAATAAGGAGGTCGTTACTGTCAACCGCAAACACTGCACTCGAAGTAGCATGCAACCTGCCCTCCTACTCAAAGCGACCGCCACCACATTGGCATTACCTGGGTGATAGAGTATTTCACAATCGTAATCCTTCACGAGGTCTAGCCACCGTCGTTGTCTCATGTTCAAGTTTTTCTGATCTGCGAAGTATTTCAAACTCTTATGATCTGTGTAGATCGTACACTTCACACCATACAAGTAATGTCTCCAAATTTTTAATGCAAAGACTACCGCCGCGAGCTCTAGGTCATGCGTTGGGTAGTTGCTCTCGTGCGGTTTGAATTGCCTCGATGCGTATGCTTTAACTTTCCCTCTTTGCATTAACACGCACCCCAAGCCACAATGAGAAGCGTTACAATAAACCACAAGATCCTCCATCCCCTCTTGTAGAGTTAACACTGGCGCTTCGCATAGTTTGTTACGTAGGGTCTCAAACGCCTTTTGTTGCTCATTCCCCAAACAAAACTCACATTCTTCTTAGTTAACTTGGTCAAGGGCACTGCAATTCTCGAGAAATCTTGAATAAATCTCCGGTACTATCTTGCTAAGCCCAAAAAGCTCCTAATCTCAGTTGGACTCTTGGGCTGTTCCCATTTCATGACGGCCTCAATCTTAGCTAGATCCACCTTTATGCCGCTCTCCTTCACGAGATGCCTTAAGAACTGTACTTCCTGTAACCAAAATTTGCAGTTTGAGAACTTAGCGTAGAGCTTCTCCTGCTTTAGCGTTTCCAAAACTTGCCGTAAGTGTTGCTCGTGTTCCTTTCGTGTCCTTGAATACACTAAAATATCGTCGATGAATACGATGACCGACTTGTCAAGCATCGGCCTGCATATCCTGTTCATAAGATCCAGAAATGCTGCTGGAGCGTTGGTCAATCCGAACGGCATGACCACGAACTCGTAATGGCCATACCGCATTCTGAACGCCGTTTTAGCAATATCCTCTTCTCGCACCTTCAACTGATGGTAACCGGAACGAAGGTCGATCTTTGAAAACCATGTAGCTCCCTGAAGTTGATCGAATAAGTCGTCGATTCTTGGTAGCGGGTATCTGTTCTTTACGGTGACCTTATTCAATTCGCGGTAGTCGATGCACATTTTGAAAGATCCGTCTTTCTTATTGACGAAGAGTATAGGCGCGCCCCAAGGCGAACTACTTGGTCTGATAAATCCCTTATCTAACAGCTCTTGGAGTTGTCTCATGAGTTCCTTCATCTCAGGTGGAGCTAATTGGTAGGGTGTCTTGGCTATTGGTGCGGCTCCGGGTACTAGGTCAATTCTGAATTCAACCTGACGGTCAGGTGGTATCCCGGGCAGATCTTTCGGAAATACTTCTGGAAATTCTCTTACCACTGGCACGTCTGACACTTCTAACGTGCCCTTCACCTTTTTAGTGTCGATTACATAGGCTAGGAAGGCGGTGCATCCGTGACGAAGGTACTTCCTCGCTTTGGTTATTGTGCAGAATGTTGTTTCCTCCTTCCGGCGTTCCCCTGTGACGACAAGTTCTCCCCCACTAGGGGTTTGGATCCTAACTCTCCTCCGGTCACATTCAATGGTAGCTTGATGACGACTCAACCAATCCATCCCCACGACGACGTGAAATTCCTTCATAGCAATCGGTATAAGGTCAATCGCAAACTTCTCGCCCTCTAGTTCTATCACGTTACTCCTCTACACTGTCGACACACTTAAAGCCTTCTCATCGGCTATTTCTACTTCCAAAGGTACCTCTAGTTTCACAGGTGCTCGGTTGAGGTTTTTGCAAAATGTAAAAGAAACAAACGATCTACTCGCGCCAGAAACAAATAAAACAAGTTCAGGTACTGAGTTTACAAGATGAGTACCTGCAACCACATCAGGCTCTGCTTTGGCTTCTTCGGTAGTTAGCTGGAAGGCTCACCCCCTTCCCCGAATCGCCTCACTCTTCTTCCCTTGACCTCCCTCAGTGATCCTTAGGGTTGCAGGCGCAGCAACTTTCACTTCTCCCTTGTTCAGCTGGGGACACTCCGACCTCAGATGGCCGGGCATATAACAGTTGAAGCAGACCTTTGCTCCCCCCCTGCAATCTCGGCTCAGGTGGCCCGGTTGGCCACACTTGAAACACCCTGCCGATCCCAACTTGCATTCCCCAGCATGGTTTCTTCCGCATTTCTGGCACTGGGGTGGTTCCTTCTTCCCTCCCGGCTTAGGCATCGTAAACCTAAATTTCTTGTTGGACCTCGCTGCTGGCTCCATCTTCCTCTTGCTCTGCCTCTCAACCTCTTGCTTTTCCATCATCGCTGCTGGCTCCATCATCTGCTCTAGAGTTTGGTACTTTGACGAATCCACAAATTCACGGATCTCAGTCTTCAGCACCCCCATATACCGGAACATTTTCATCGTCTCATTGGCTACGTATTTTGGACAAAAGCGAGACCTCGCAAGGAACAGTTCGTTCAATTCCGTGATGGTCTCAGTTGTTTGCTTCATGGCAAGGAACTCGCTAGTGATCTTCTCAACTTCGATTTGCGGTGTGAACTTTTCTTTGAACATCTCCTTAAAACTATCCCAGGTAGTGTCAACCAGCGCTTCACCCTTCTGTAGCATCAACAGCGACCACCAGTCCTTTGCTGCTCCACGCAGCAGGTTAACGGCAAAGAGGACCTTACGGTCTGCCGGACAGTAGCTAGTACGGAATGCTGATTCAACCTCGGCTATCCAACGGGTACTCAGAACTGGGTCGGGTTTTCCTTCGAACACAGGTGGGTTGCAAGCCGCAAAGTCACGGTAGGTTCACCCTCCCTGGTTGGCCCCCAGGTTCTCAGGATGGCGGTTAGCTTCCTTGGCAGCCAACTCTCTTCTTACTATCTCCGTAACCATCTTTTCCATCTCCGGGTGGATCCACAGTTCCACCCCCGGCGGCTACTATGGGTATTTCCGGCTGGCGTCTTGGATCAGTTTCCGCCGTGTAGCTTGCAACCTCCCCATCACGGGGCACATTGGCGGGACCCCCCGCTAGTGGGTTTGTATTCCTTCTTGTGTTAACCATTCTGAAGTATAGGTAACGCACTTTAAGTCAGGTAGGCGTTACCGCATATAACTTCCTATCGCACACTTAATTCATTTAAAAGTATCCCTACGTACACTAAGGCCACCCTAGCTACATACACTTCATAACATACAAGTAACCCCTCACCAGGTTCACCAGATTCATGATGATTACGTCAAGCTCTAGTGTGTACCGTGTATCTCTAACAATATAGGCCTTCATACTATTACCGACACACTATACATACCAGATCTTAGCATTACCACTAGGCCTCTTGTTTAACGGGCTTGGGTTTTGCATCATTAAGACTCTACACATACAAGCTTAACGTACAGGTTATCATGCATTGTTTAAGGCGTTCACCCTACACTGAATGTTGCTATTATCTGTTCATGATCATAAGAATAACATTTACGTTTCGTAACTCATCAATTCAATAAGTGCTTACAAGGACCTTCGGCTCCAGCTGACAGCGCGTTTCAACAAGGTTTAGGAAATTCGTTCAGTTTGAAAATCTCATTTTCAACCAAGGTTTAAGTCCAAACACACCCCTCGCGCGCTTGAATTGCTTAGACCGTGGCTCTGATACCAAGTTGTAACCTCCCAAAAAAATTTTTTATATAATAAAACATGACAAGTAAATATATTCTGACCATCACCAAAATCAACAGTTACAAACGTAGCACCATCAAAGTTAATTTGTTTGTTACAACGGAAGCAAATATAATGTAAAATTGTTTGACTGATAGTTGAATCAAAACATGAAACGCTGCGGTCGCCATCAACGAGCTGGAGCCTTGCCCTTATCCAACCTTGAGGGTCCTGAAACAGAAAAATAACGAGTAAGCACAAAGCTTAGTGAATCACCACTACCCTTCCCCTTCGCAGGAATCACATCCTGCCATCTATTTACACATAACTAGGGACTCTCCCTCTGCCGCATCTTGGGTCCCACCCGTTTGATGCCTGAACCAGGCCTCGCCCACTATGACTCATCACAGTTCCCACCTTTAGATGAAGCCATCTGCCCCGACCGACCACGAAGGCACGGTTGGTTACTGACATCTTACCGTGATAACACATAATGACTTTTCACATTTAAGCACATACTTGGCAACGATAAGCATCATACAGATCACTTACACTTCGCGGGAAATAATGTAAGTTAGGGTAACTCACCTGGATGACGACACGATAAAGTCAGAAATATTTCTCAACACTGCTTTGACTAACTGGGTCCTGACGGTAAACCTACAACATAGTTGCTAAGTCAGGTCAAATATCATCCTCTAAGTCACATGATTTAAAAGTCACATGGCGCCTTAAGTCATATGGACTAAGTGTCGCATGGACTATGAGAGTCGCATGAATCAAGTATCGCATGAACATAAGTGTCGCATGAACTCAAGTGTCACATGACACAATAAGTCGCATGGCAATGAAAGTGGCATGGCAATGAAAGTCGCATGGACCAATGTCGTATGGAAACTAAGTGTCGCATGGAAGTGAAAGTCGCATGGACCCTAAAAGTCGGATGAACCGACTCTCGCATGGGATCTGAAAGTCGGATGAAAAGTCGCATGGCACAATGCAAGTCGCATGGAAAGTCGCATGAACTAAGTGTAAGTCGCATGAGCTAAGTGTAAGTCGCATGAAGGTCGCATGACCAAAAACCCCGTTATAGTTCTTATTTTAAATTTCTGAAATATTTCAAAACTTAACCAATTCATGCCATTCTTGTTCCAAAAGCTTCCTAATAGCAAATAAACAAGTCCTTTTGAGGATAAACTATTACCATCTCGATTACTAGGCCTAGAATCCCATTTTTAGTTTCTCAAATGGTGTTTCACCAAAAACCCAAAAACAGTGAATGAACCTCAACTAAAACCCTTCTATAACATCTAGAATCTGCTTAGCTACTCACAAAATATAGAATACAAGTTTTAGAACCATTACCTGATGAATCCATGATGATTTAGCTTCAAACCCTTGCCTTGTCTTCTTTATCCTTCTTCTTTGGAGGAACTCACGTACACCCACACACTCGCTCTAGGTTGAATAAAGAAGAAGAAGAGTGAATGAAACAGTAACCTCCCTTGGAAGCTGTGCCCTAAACACATATATATATATATATTCTATAAATTGGGCCAAGCCCATTTCTTTATTATCTTTTGGGCCACTCTTAGTTCATTAAGAAATGGGCCAATCCATTAAACCCAAGTATACTCATATATATATAAATAAACTTTCAATTCCATTTCTTGCAATTGAGGTAGCATAATAATACTAATAATAATGACTCGTGAAATTCGTACATTCATATATATATATATATACGCCAATAATTGTAGATTACAGATTTACGTCATGAATAAACAGAACTCCGAAAATGGATATTACAAGTTTACAGCAGACAAGGTTGCTATAGCTAGAGAAAAGTTGAAAGCGGTCAGAGATAGACAGAAAATGAATGCGGATCCACGACGTTGTTCAATATTGTTTGATGTGGAGAAATTAGTGTATTTGAAGGTCTCTCCGCGGAAGGGCGTGATTCGATTTGGCAAACACGGGAAGTTAGCTCCCCGTTACATTGGTCCTTTCAGAATTCATCAGATTGTAAATGACCAGGCAGTTACATTGGATCTCCCAGCAGAGCTTGCAGGTATTAATGACACGTTCAATGACTGGTATTTGAGAAAATCCAAGGTTGAAGATGAGAGTCAGATTCTCCCAGTACACGAACTGAAAGTGGATTCAAAGAAGAGATTGATTGAGAAACCCGTTGAACTGTTATATCACAAAGTGACCAAGCTCCGAAAGAAAGAGATACCGATGGTATTGGTCAAGTGGAAACACAGTTTAGGTTCTCATTTGACATTGGAGACTGAGGTGGAAATGAAGGATAGATACCCTCATTTGTTTGAGCAAGAAAGGATTCTGAGGACGGAATCCTCTTAAGGAGGCGGAAATCAGATATGTATACGTGTATAGTAAATCTGATCATTATCATCAAAAGTGTGCAAAGGTGTAGTGTGTGTTCTTAGAAATCAAAACCAAAGGTGAAGCAAAGTCATAAACTTGAAGATTCAAAGTATAGATTTTGAAGTTGTTAATTCAAAGTAAAGGTTAGTTTATGATCCTATCAAGTTATTATGCATCTTGGTATGTTTTCTTGTTGATTTCCATAGTCATATGAAAAACCACCATTAATGGAGTTTTGTAAGTAAACTTGAACAGTGGGTATTGATATATGTTGGTGTTTAATTAGTTTCGATGTGTTTTTGATGATCATTGACATGTTATATGATGTTTGTAAATGTTTAAAAGTATTTTGGAAGTGTTATAAATGATTTTCAGAAATCAAAGTTGGTTTGAAGCTAGAAGAAGAACAGGGAAGAAGAAGATGAATTTTTGTGAGGTGCTGAAAGGGTCCAACTTTTGCCCCCGGGCTTGTTAAAGTCGCCCGAC
Organism: Dittrichia graveolens; assembly: GCA_038502395.1. Classification (NCBI taxonomy): domain Eukaryota; kingdom Viridiplantae; phylum Streptophyta; class Magnoliopsida; order Asterales; family Asteraceae; genus Dittrichia; species Dittrichia graveolens. The sequence continues at coordinate 53,825,685 of JARJIL010000005.1, read as the reverse complement.
TTTTGGCCCCGGGCTTGTGAAAGTTGCCCGACTTTAGGCCCCGGGTAGTCATCCGACTTTCGGCCCCGGCCCCGGTTCCATCCGACTTTCGGCCCCGGCCCCGGGTCATCCGACTTTTAGGCCCCGGCCCAGGGTCATCCGACTTTTAGGCCTCGGGCAAGCTAAAAAGGGTCCGGGTTAGGCCCCGTGTGACCTGAATGGGCCCGACTTTTTATGTTTCTTTTCAAAAGTGAAATTTAGCATATTGGTTATGGTTTTATTGAATATAAATATATGTGAATACATATTTATAAATTCGAGACTGATTTGATTGTTCTATGTTTTCAAGCAATCAAAAGACTCAGTAAAATTAGATTTCTGAGCTCGTGCTGGTTATGAGGTGAGTGGACGTTAATCGCGTATGGTAAAGATTTCGGTTAATGTTATTGGTGTGATGCATGATTGTCATTGTTATTGGATTGGATTGATTGAACTATTGATTGTGATTATCGTTGATTGATATCTGCTGCATGATTATTTGGTCGATACGCACTCTTAGTATGAATTTGAGTTGCGTTGGGAAGTCAGCTATACGTAGGATTGGGTTGGGCTCGTTCACTGATTGGTTGAACAGTTTTAGCCTTACTGGTGCATATGTTGCATCAGAGGCGGAGTGCCCTGTGCCAATTCAGTGGAGGGCTATCGGTAAACCTTTGCTTTGGCCAGCATTGGTTGTAGGTTCTGTGCCGAACCGCCAGTCTTCTCAGGATACGTGATTACATGCTTTGATATTGACTGCGGATGTTTGCTTTTGGTGTTTATCCTCTACTCACTTAGCTTTATGCTAATTCCCCTCAGTTGTTGCTTTTTGCAGGTTCGTGTTTGTGAGGTTAGCTGAAGGAGAAGTTGACCCGACTCTGATATAGTTTTTGAAATGAAACGAGCCAGTAGCTTTTGTAACACAACAATGATGCTTATATTTGTGAATGATGTTTGTACATTTTGTAATTATTGGTTTATATGTAATTAAGTTTGTTTATTAAAAGCTTCCGCCGCGTATTTTAAAAAAAATGGCTTGAGTTTTCCGGTGTTACAAACCGGGTTGGAATGAACTTGCGTTTGGCCATGTTAAGGATTCTACCATTTTGTACTTTTGATAGTTTTTGATAAACTCACCTTAAGACACGGGTGGGGATTAGAGAATTATATTCACCGCAAGCTCCCTCCCAATGGGAAATCCTAGTGTTTCCATTTGGTCAATGTATGCCTTCATACGAAGCACATGAACAATAACCTTTCCACCTTCCTGCATCCGGCAACCGAAAAGGGACTTAACAAACATAAAGTGTTCCTCTCTAATCTGATGGTGGAACATTTCCTTCAACCGATTAATCATGTCATACACACTCATATGCTCCAGTTGCTTTCACACCTCGCAGCTCATAGTTGATAACATGATAGAAGAAACATCTTTTGCGCCCTCTACAAATTTTTCAAAAGCGTATCTAGTGGCCCAACATGTGTTGGTAGCAGGTGGTTCCGTAAGAGGTTCCTCGAGGATGTGCATCTTAGACTCATGGTGAAGGACAATTCGCAATTGCCTATGCCAATCCACAAAGTTCACGCCTACGTGTTTTTCCTTTTCTAGGAATGAATGGAGTGATAAATTTGGTGTTGTGTTGTTAACATTTGCAATCTACAATTTAGAGTACACATTTTAGTGAATGTAGATATAATCCTTGTAGAAATAATTACCCAAATAGTTTTTCAAAAACCAATTATTTAAACAAGGCTAGAAACCATATTTTAATTTACCGTATGACGGGTTACCGTGGATCACAAAGTAAAGCTATTTAGGCCGGTAACTATTTTACTGATTGCAAACACTTTGCAATTTCTAGATACTTGCGGGATCCATTGACAATCAAAATGTCTTTTGGCATGTTTGATCCCTTCTCGCACCAATTCTAACTTGATCCCCTTAAATGACTCACATAGAGCTCAACGCCACCTAAGTGTCACAAAAAGAATTGTAAATTGTCCGTCAAGACACACGGTGGAACTCTCGCCAATAATTGGCTCGTGCTAAGCTCGACAACCAATATTGCGAGTTACCACACTTACCTTCCACACAATTTAACTCGGCATGACTCATGCTAAAGCTCGAAAATCATCCAAGTTTCACTAGAATCGGGTGGCGTCGTCTTACGGATGGTGCGTGATTTACACTTTAAAAACATGATTTTGTTTTCCGGTGAAAACAATTTTAACCAATTTTGCGAATTAACAAATCATGTGATAAATACAAACTTTATCCACTTATAATATAATACAAATTTATATTATCTTGTTAATTCTATAGGCGCGGACAGATATATAAACCAATTTTATAAATCTTTGCGTTTTTATATATTTTGAAAAATTATCTAGCATGCGATATTCTACACATCCATTCAAAATAATAAATATATAAAACAACCACGCATACACAATAGTTCGATAATATGCCCAAATCCTATGCGTTTTCCCTGTGAGCCATATGAGGAAAACAAGGTCAACTAAGGAATCCACAATCCAAAGTACCCAGCTGGGTGTGCTCCTACTAAAGTCGGCATCTCCAAAAAGCAATCCGGACTCCACGGTGCCGAGACATCAACGTCGTGAATCCCGTTGGTGTATTACATATAGAATCAACTTCTATGCTATTTACATAAATATATAGAAGGAGAAATGGCGCGCAGGCCACAATCCTATGCTACTATTACTAGTACAAGAAATAAATAAACGGCATGCAAGCTGCACCAAATAATATTTACAAAAATGTAGAGTAATAAACGAGCACAATATAGAATCAAGTTGAGAGCATATGGTAGAAACACCTTTAAGTGTGTGTAGTATATTTGAATATATGCAAAAGGTTACATTGAAACAAACCCTAAGTCACCTTATATACATACCATTAAAGGTGACATTCTCAGTACAAAATTAACTAGATAAGCATTAAAATATATCTAGACCACAAACACAAATATAGTTCTAACAATCTCCCCCTTGTTTGTGTCTAGCTTGTATTCCTCTGCCCGGTCCATCTTTGCCAATGTCTTATCATTTTTCGTTCATCGCGTTTGGCATCAAATAGTTTGATAACTTCTGTAAGTCTAACTCTAGGCGCTTGATCAACTTCTTCCTTCAAACTCATGCTATATTCTTTGATTTTTATCGTCCAAATATTCAAAGATCCATCGGAGTAAGCATTGACTTGATTAAACCTTAGGAAGAACTTTTCTCCTTTGCTATTGAACAGTAAAATGCCCTCATCTCCATCAAACTCTTCATCACAACTCCAGACAACTTGATACATCTCCAGTTAGTCAATTTTAAAGTGATTTGTGTTCGGCTTTAACAGATTGATTTTAGCTTTATCAGATTCACCTCCCAACTGAAGATCAGTATATTCTGCTATTTAACATCGATGTCTGATGAACTCCCTGAGCTTTTGATAGCCAGCTGAATCCTCAACATTCTTTTCTAATTTTACTTCGAGTTGCTCTGGCAGAACGTTGACGTCACCAAGGTTTACAAATTTTAGGTCCACATGCCAAATTGTATAACTCTTCATAACTAACCTTGTGTCAAGAAAGCTGATAATTTCTTTAAATAAGACTCTGAATTACAATATAGTTAAGATTTATGACATGGTGTGCTGATTCGATTTCCTCTTTCCTTCCGGTGTGCATATTAAGAATCATTTTTGTTTTGGCTGCATCTTCACTTTTTGCACCCATCAGATTTATATCCAACACCTTTTCGATTTCATCAGTGTAGATGTTGACAAACTTTTCTTCTAAGAAGGCCACTAGAATATCTTGGTACCTCTAGTTTCTGATGGTCTTTTTTAGGGCCTCCCTAGTCAGCACATAACTTTTCATCACATTCGGTAAAGACCCTGTGTGAACCAGATCTATTTGAGTAGTTTTAGGAATTTTCCATTCAGATTGTTTTGACAATTCATTGATTTGACTTTCATTTTGTTGCTGTTTTCTGATGTCTGCAGGAGTTGTTCTGAATTTGCCAGGAGATGGAGGAAACTGTTCTGTTACTTCTTCATGTACTTGCAATACACTTTCCAATTTATACTTTTCAAGCCCAGATTCAGTAATAGTTTCAACAGGATTTTCTATAACATCCTCAACTTGGGCCTAGTTGTAAATGGTACGTACGCGTGAGTGATTAATGTAATAGAAAAATATTTTGTAAGATCTTGTTGAAATTAATAAAGATTATGTTAATATATGTATATGTGTTATTTGTATGTATGTTAAATATATATATATATATTAGTTATTAGAAAAGAAAAGAATAAAGAAGAAATAAAAAGAAAAAGAAGTATATATATATATATATTGATATTTATCCAGAGGTGGTTTGCCTCTGGATAAGAATGATATATATATATATAGTTGTGTTATTTGACTCTAAAAGTCAAATATAGCAAGAATTTGAAAACACACATACAAACACACACACTTGCTCTCTCTGCTCTCGTGAGTTTTGAAGAAGAGATTTGAAGTTTGAATCTTTGGATTCATATAAGGTGAGCTTGTGATTGTAGTAAAGTCTAGGTGTGTTTTGTATTAGTTTTGTGTTTGAATCATGGCAAAACTTCAAGTTCATTCAAGAACACCATTAAAGAACATGAAGCTTGCTTCTCAAGTGGGTTTTGGTTGATATGGTGTTTTGTTTGGATTTGATGATTTTATAAAGCTTGTATAAGTGTTGTTTGAAGTTTAAAAGTGTTTTGGAAGTAAAAACAACAAGTTTAAGATTCTGGTTTGATCTGCAAGTGATCAAAGAAATGAACCAGACAAGTCACGTAATTGCCAGCTGATAGTCGCATGGGTCATGCGACCTATGCCATGTGACTATCGCGTGGTTGGTGTGACTGTCGCATGAAGCCATGCGACTTTCGCATGGAGTCATGCGACTTTCTAATAAGCAGTGTTCCATTTCATGCGACTTTTGAAGCAAATGTCATGTGACTCTTAGTTGGGCCATCCGACTGTCACCTAGTTCATGCGACTGTCGCATGGATTAAGAGTCAATCCCATGCGACTTTCATAGCCCAGTCATGTGACTGTCGCATAGTTGTAATGCGACGCGACGCGTTTGTTGCTTGGACGCGACGCGTTGGGTGAATTTAAGAAAAGTTCAGTTTCAAATAAAACTTAACGCGTGTAGACGCTTAAGGCGATTGCCGAATGTTTTAGGTGAACATGTCAGCTGAACCAGCTTTAGTGAATGAACGTTGTGAGACTAATCAGGTGAGTGCCTACTTTCATGAGACTCAGTAGAGTAAGGCTTGCCTGATAGATGACTATGTACTATGTATGACTAACTTGCTTATGCAGGTACGCTCTAATAGTTAAGTGTATGACTTGTAAGATGTTAGTATACGTGTCAGGAGCATGCCAATGGGTCCGGTTTGGAACCACTTAGTTAATTTATGTTGCTATGCATGAATGACTGTTCAAAAGATGTCGGATCCCTGTGGGATCAAATGTACGTATATGTGTATGTGAACTGTCTGCAGACTATCAGAAGCATGGTTAAGGTTAGCCGGTTGTAGCTGAATCCTTTGGGATTTCACGGGGATTCAGGAGGCATCCTAGATCATAGGTTATGCAGAACCACCGTGCCTTAACGTGAGTGGTAATCGGCCGGTTGTAGCCAGATTACCTGTGGAGCCTCTGGCTCTATGAACGATGCTCGGTGGACTGGCTTGTGCTCCCCCACTAGCGCGGATTGGTCACGTCTGATTCCCCGGTCTGAGTTGTTGAGCGGGAGTGATTTCCCTGCAAGACACGATTCTTACCGATCTTGTCAGTACACCGCAATGTGTTGAGCTTGCAATGACTGTTTATGATATGACGCATGACTTAGTCTATTGATGCTTATGACTGTATGTACTCACTAGCTAGTGTAGCTAATGATGCTATGATTTTCCCTTTTCAGGTTAAGACTAGATGGCCTACGAGGCGGGATGCCTTGGGGAAATTTGTTGCCCTTGTGGGTGGAACACTTATATTGTATGATGTAATGTAATTAGATACTATGGTCGGTTCCTGTACTTGGTAACACCTACGATACTTTTGAGAAGCTGTTAATGTAAATAACTATTTTGGTTGTTTTAAAAATGAAAAATTTCCGCTGCTAAATCTGTTTTGACATTAAAGCAACTGAATTCAGAAGCGGTGTTACAATTAGGTATCATAGCCTAAGTTTGAGTGAATTGGATACTTGAAAGAGCATTCGATCTCAAGCTCGGGCCCGACCATAAAGAATTGTTCCTAGAAGGGGGGACTGAGTGAGAATTATATGCATGCTAGCATTATACGATGAATTGCTTGTTAAGTTAAGATAGTGAGATTGAGTATTAATTGCTCTTTCTCTATTATGTGAAGTCTAGAAGATGTCTACCGAACGTGGCTGTACTGAGCAAGCAATTAAAGAACTAGAAGATGAGGCTTCGCATATGCCTCATCAGGCTGAGGATCAGAGATCTCAGCAAGATATTGGTGGTGGCAGACCTGAGCCAGATCAGGCTGCAATTATAAGGCGGTTGGAGGAGGAGCTTCGTGTGATAAAGGAGCTCTTGTTGCAAGCTACATTGAACAAGCCACGCAAGACTTGTTCATATAAAAAGTTCTTAACTTGCCATCTTCCGACGTTCCAGGGGAGTGATCACCCCAAAGAGACCATACAATGGCTCCGGGAGATGGAGCATGTATTTGAATCTTGCAAATGCGAACCAGAATATTGCATGAAATACGCATTATGAATGTTAAAGGGCTGTGCCATCTTCTGGTGGGATACGGTTAAAGCTTCGGTTTGGAAAGAAGTGTTGGGAGCAGTTCTCTGAAAAGGTGCTCAAGAAGTATTGCACTGAATATGATTTAGAGAGGATGGAAAGAGATTTTAACGATCTCAAGAAAGGGGACACGCCGATCGAAGAACACATAACTACATTCACTGATAAAATGCGGTTTGTTCCCCATTTGATCCCCGATGAGACCACCAAGATAAGGCAGTTTGTGGCAACTCTGCCACTGGAGTTTCGCCCGCCGTGAGGGCAGCTGTGGAATTCGATCGGGCGTTTGATATTGCCCGAAAACTAGAAGGTGACTGCATTTACTACAAGGGCGAATCTGCTGGTGTAGGGTCAAAGAGGAAGTTTGTTCCGTCTGATAAATCGGGTCCTTCCAAAGGCCAATCCACTACAGGCGGGAAGACAGATTCCTCCAAGATGCCGAGGCCTAATTTTCCTTGGTGTTCTCTATGCCGAACTTCTCACTCTGGTGAGTGCTCTAACTCTACCAGACGTTGCTGGAGATGCGGACAGAAGGGCCACGCTACGACCGAGTGTGGTTTTAAAGAGGATGTGTGTTATAGGTGCCGAAGCCCGGGCACAAGTTGACTGACTGCCCAGATAGGCAGAATACTGGAGTTAAAGGGTCTTCTTCTTCTAGAGGACCTAAAAGAGATGACGCGCCCCGCGCGAAAGGCAGGGCATTTCAGATGACGGCGGATGAGGCCAAAGTGCAGGGGATGTCGTTACGGGTACTTTTCTTATTAATTATCTCCCTGCTAGTGTTTTATTTGATTCTGGAGCTACCTACTCCTTTGTATCTGTGGCCTATCGTAGAAGATTGCAATTACCTGTTGTTTCTTTAACTGAGCCGCTCAGAGTAGAGGTTGCTGATGGAAAAGTAGTCTCTGTTACAGAGAAAGTCCCAATAGTTGTGATTTATATTGACGGGAGTAATATCCCTATTTCTTTCTTTGTTATGCCCATTGCGGGATTTGATGTCGTAATCGGGATGGATTGGCTCGGCAAGAGTGATGCTGAGATTATCTGTTCCAAAAAGATGAGTAAGATCCCTCTCTCTGATGGATCTTATGTTGTTGCACGTGGAGAACGACGGGATTCTGATATTCCTATTGTCTCCATGATTAAAGCTCAAAAGTCGATTGCCAAAGGTTGTGACTCTTATCTGGCATACGTTATTGATGTTACGATGGAGAAGCGACCAGTTCGTAATATTCGGGTGGTGTCTAACTACCCTGAGGTATTCCCTGAAGAACTTCCGAGTTTGCCTCCGATTCGTGATGTTGAGTTTAAGATTGAACTTGTTCCAGGAGCTACACCTGTGGCTCGTTCTCCGTATCGTCTTGCTCCTTCTGAAATAAGAGAGATAATGACTCAAATTCAGGAGTTACTCGACAAAGGTTTTATTCGTTCGAGTTCCTCGCCGTGGGGAGCTCCTGTATTGTTTGTGAAAAAGAAAGACGGAACAATGCGAATGTGCATAGATTACAGGGAGCTGAATACGCGAACTGTAAAGAATAAGTATCTGCTTCCTAGAATAGATGATCTGTTTGATCAGTTACAGGGAGCTACATGCATCTCTAAGATTGATCTCCGGTCGGGGTATCACCAAGTACGAGTTCGTGAAGGCATTCTGAACTCGTTATGGTCATTACGAATTTCTGGTTATGCCGTTCGGCTTAACCAATGCCCCTGCCGTCTTCATGGATCTGATGAATCAGGTTTGTCGTCCGTTTCTTGATAGATCTGTGATTGTGTTTATTGATGACATTCTTGTGTACTCGAAGACGGAAGCTGATCATGAGTTTCATCTTCGTTTGGTTCTCGAGACGTTAAAGCAAGAACATTTGTATGCTAAACTGTCCAAGTGCGAATTCTGGCTTAAGGAAGTTCATTTCCTTGGCCATGTTATATGTCATGATGGTGTTGAAGTAGATCCAGCTAAGGTGGAGGTTGTGATGAATTGGGGAGTTCCTCGGACTCCTTCCGAAATTAAAAGTTTCCTTGGCTTGGCTAGCTAATATAGGCGGTTTATCCACGATTTCTCGAAGCTTGCGGGTCCGTTGACCAAACTAACTCGCAAGTATGTTGCTTATGTCTGGTCGGAAGCTCAAGAAGAAGCTTTCCAGACCTTGAAACGATTGATATGTGAAGCTCCAATCCTTACTCTGCCTGAGTGTTCGGAGGACTTCACGGTGTATTGTGATGCATCTTATGCAGATTTGGGTTGCGTCCTGATGCAACGTGATAAAGTGATTGCCTACACTTCTAGGCAGTTAAAATCACACGAACGAAACTACCCAACCCATGATTTGGAATTTGCTGCCGTTGTCTTCGCATTGAAATTGTGGAGACATTATCTTTATGGCACAAAGTGTGTGATTTACAAAGATCACAAGAGTCTTCAATATGTCTTTACTCAGAAAGAACTCAACATGCGGCAACGCCGTTGGTTGGAGTTAATAAAAGACTATGACTGTGAAATCCGTTACCGTCCTGGCAAGGCCAATGTAGTAGCGGACGCTTTAAGCCATAAAGGACCGACAGCAGAAGCTAAGTTTATGAAGATTACGATTGTCTCAGATTTGATTTCTCGATTGAAGGAAGCTCAGCAGACGACATTGCAAGAAGAAAATTTGATGGCTGAGATAATGAAGAAGTTAAAGGATCAGCTTACTGAAGATAATCGTAGGTTGAAGACTTTTCAATCCAGGATTTGGGTACCTTCTGCTGGAGGTAACCGTGAGCTGATTCTGCAAGAAACCCATAAATCCAAATTATCTGTCCATCCTGGAATTACAAAGATGTACCACGACTTGAAGATGCTATACTGGTGGCCAACTCTGAAGAAAGACATCGCTTCATTCGTGGAGAGATGTCAAATTTGCGCGCAAGTGAAGACGGAACACCAGAGACCTTATGGTAATCTGCAGCAGTTGGATATTCCGGAGTGGAAATGAGATAATATCACGATGGATTTCGTGACGAAGCTAACAAGAACGTCCAGAGGGCACGACATGATCTGGGTTATCGTTGATCGACTAACGAAGAGTGCTCATTTCTTGGCAACGAACGAGTCTGCTTCACTGACCCATTTAGCCCAGTTGTATATTTATGAGATTGTGTCATGCCATGGTCTTCCTTGTTCTATTGTATCTGATCGTGACTCTCGGTTTGTCTCGAATTTTTGGCAGAGTCTGCAACGTGAACTTGGCACTCGTGTTCATCTGAGCACCGCCTATCATCTACAGACTGATGGCCAATCTGAACGTACGATACAAACGTTAGAAGATATGCTTCGTGCATGTGTACTCGAGTTTGGTGGATCGTGGGATTCTCACCTCCCATTGATTGAATTTGCTTATAACAATTCATATCATTCCAGCATTGGAATGCCACCATACGAGATGCTTTACGGAAGATGATGTCGCACTCCGACCTGTTGGTTGGAGCCTGGCGAGAAGTAGTTCGCTGGACTTGAAATTGTCGAGATTACTTCTGATAAAGTGAATGTGGCTCTTGAAAAGCTAAAAGCAGCTCGGGATCGACAAAAGATATATGTGGATCCGAATCGTCAACCCGCTACATTCGAAGTCGGTGACTGTGTGTTCTTAAAAGTGTCTCCTTGGAAAGGCGTCATTCGTTTCGAGCGCAAAGGGAAGCTAAGTCCACGTTTCATTGGCCCATTCAAGATTACACGCAAGGTGAATGATCAGACGGTGACTCTAGAGCTACCGCCTGAGCTATCTGGAATACATGAAACCTTTAACGTGTGTTACTTACGCAAGTGCCACGTTGAGGAAGAACAGATCATTCCTTTGCAGGAATTGAAAGTTGACTCTTCCAAGCGAGTAGTAGAAGAACCCGTTGAGATTCTTGACACGAAGGTCAAGAAGCTACGAAAGAAGATGATCAAGCTAGTCCTTGTGAAATGGAAGCACAACTTAGGTCCAAACCTAACGTGGGAAGTTGAGGACGAGATGAAGACAAGATACCCTCGCCTGTTTATAAATGAGTAGATTCAGAGGACCTAATCTTCTTAAGGGAGGTAGATTTGTAACATCCTCAACTTGGGCCTAGCTGTAAATGGTACGTACGCGTGAGTGATTAATGTAATAGGAAAATATTTTGTAAGATCTTGTTGAAATTAATAAAGATTAAGTTAATATATGTATATGTGTTATTTGTATGTATGTTAAATATATATAGATATATATATATATATATATATATATTAGTTATTAGAAAATAAAAGAATAAAGAAGAAATAAAAAGAAAAAGAAGTATACATATATATATATATATATAGATATTGATCCAGAGGCGGATTGCCTCTGGATAAGAATGATATTATAATATATATATATATATATATAGAGTTGTGTTATTTGACTCTAAAATTCAAATATAGCAAGAATTTGAAAACACACATACAAACACACACACTTGCTCTCTCTGCTCTCGTGAGTTTTGAAGAAGAGATTTGAAGTTTGAATCTTTGGATTCATATAAGGTGAGCTTGTGATTGTAGTAAAGTCTAGGTGTGTTTTGTATTAGTTTTGTGATGGAATAATGGCAAAACTTCAAGTTCATTCAAGAACACCATTAAAGAACTTGAAGCTTGCTTCTCAAGTGGGTTTTGGTTGATATGGTGTTTTGTTTGGATTTGATGATTTTATGAAGCTTGTATAAGTGTTGTTTGAAGTTTAAAAGTGTTTTGGAAGTAAAAACAATAAGTTTAAGATTTTGGTTAGATCTGCAAGTGATTAAAGAAATGAACCAGACAAGTCACGTAATTGCTAGCTGACAGTCGCATGGGTCATGCGACCTATGCCATGCGACTGTCGCATGGTTGGTGTGACTGTCGCATGAAGCCATGTGACTTTCGCATGGAGTCATGCGACTTTCTGATAAGCAGTGTTCCATTTCATGTAACTTTTGAAGCAAGTGTCGTGTGATGCTTAGTTGGGCCACGCGACTGTCACCTAGTTCATGCGACTGTCGCACGGATTAAGAGTCAATCCCATGCGACTTTCATAGCCAAGTCATGTGACTATCGCATAGTTGTAACGCGACGTGACGCGTTCGGTGCTTGGACGCGACGCGTTGGGTGAATTTAAGAAAAGTTCAGTTTCAAATAAAAGTTAACGCGTGCAGACGCTTAACGCGATTGCCAAATGTTTTAGGTAAACGTGTCAGCTGAACCAGCTTTAGTGAACGAACGTTGTGAGACTAATCAGGTGAGTGCCTACTCTCATGAGACTTAGTAGAATAAGGCTTGCCTGATAAATGACTATGTACTATGTATAACTAACTTGCTTATGCAGGTACGCTCTAAGAGGTAAGTGTATGACTTGTAAGATGTTAGTATACATGTTAGGAGCATGCCAGTGGGTCCGGTTTGGAACCACTTAGTTAATTTATGTTGCTATGCATGAATGACTGTTCAAAAGATGTCGGATCCCTGTGGGATCAAATGTACGTATATGTGTATGTGAACTGTCTGCAGACTATCAGAAGCATGGTTAAGGTTAGCCGGTTGTAGCTGAATCCTTTGGGATTTCACGGGGATTCAGGAGGCATCCTAGATCATAGGTTCTGCAGAACCACCGTGCCTTAACGTGAGTGGTAATCGGCCGGTTGTAGCCAGATTACCTGTGGAGCCTCTGGCTCTATGAACGATGCTCGGTGGACTGGCTTGTGCTCCCCCACTAGCGCGGATTGGTCACGTCTGATTCCCCGGTCTGAGTTGTTGAGCGGGAGTGATTTCCCTGCAAGACACGATTCTTACCGATCTTGTCAGTACACCGCAATGTGTTGAGCTTGCAATGACTGTTTATGATATGACGCATGACTTAGTCTATTGATGCTTATGACTGTATGTACTCACTAGCTAGTGTAGCTAATGATGCTATGATTTTCCCTTTTCAGGTTAAGACTAGATGGTCTTCGAGGCGGGATGCTTTTGGGAAATTTGTTGCCCTTGTGGGTGGAACACTTATATGGTATGATGTAATGTAATTAGTTACTATGGTCGGTTCCTGTACTTGGTAACACCTACGATACTTTTGAGAAGCTGTTAATGTAAATAACTATTTTGGTTGTTTTAAAAATGAAAAACTTCTGCTGCTAAATCTGTTTTGACATTAAAGCAACTGAATTCAGAAGCGGTGTTACATTTTCAGCCTATTGTTTGCTTAGCCACAACGCTAGCGTCAAATCCTCATCCTCTGCCTTAACCTCAGGCACATTCGTTTCCTCAAACTTAACCATATCAGTTTGCTTGCCCTTATATTTCAGTTTGAAAGAAGTTTTCTCCAATCTGGAAGCAACTGCACCGATTCGTTGAGCAGCCGGGGTATCAAAATAAGTCTTTAATCTTTTCTCCCCCTAAGGACGATCGGTGTCGGAGTCCTCATCGTCATGCCTAGGTCTTTTTGATGAACCGACAGCAGTTTCGCATGTTGACTCGACCTCTGTTCTTAACAATGATAGAATATCCAAATCTTCTGAATTGTTATCACCTTTTCGAATCAATTTTACCATCAGTAGACGTTTCAGCTCATCCACGGATAAGGCATCAGTTTACTTATCTTTCATTTCTATATCTCTCTTTTCCACCAAATCATCTAACTTTTTCTCTATTCTGGTAAATCTATCAAGTTGTAGCCGTTGGATATCATCGATACGTACATGGAGGTGTTCAATAGCACCATCAAAATCAGCCTTGGAAACAAATTCCTTAGCTGATTCAGATTCAGATTCAGTTCGTGTAACACCAGGATCACTTAGATTACCTATTAAGGTTCCATCACCTCTAGAAACGAATTCTGAAGATGAAGGACCACCCACATTCATAGCTGGATTGACGTTGGTTCTGGTGGGTTTCCTACTAATCCTCGGATATGGCCTGTTAAGGCCTCACCTATAGTAGTTCTAGCTAGTCTATCTTTGAATAAACCAGTTATTGCCTCAAGTGTGTCCCTGTGTTTAGAAAGAAAATCAACAATTTGTTGATAGTTATCGATGTGCACAGAAACGACAGGCGTGGCATGTAGAGGAGTGTCACTTGTTTCAATAACAGTTTCCTCCGAATGAGGAACCGTTAGATTATGTGCTTGATCTTCGTGAAATGAAACAATATTCTTTGAAAAGAATACTGAGTGGCTAGGAGGGGTTTGTGCATGCTCTGGTGGGAAGCCAGAGTCTTTTTCAATGCCAGGTATAAACCCGACATTAGATGTGGTGTCCTGGCTTGAAATAGCTGGAGGAACCTCAACACTCACTTTTTCTTTTCTCACCTCTCTCACTCCCTCACTTTGTTTTTGCTGCTCAGCATCTTCCTCTATGTTCAGTACATTTACATCATCATACAAGATTTGAGTATCAATATTTTCAAACTCATCCGAAATATCCCTCATTTGGTCATCAAATGCAGGTATTCTTGGATGTACTCTTCGACCGTCAGGACCCAACTCCTCCTCTATTTTTTCATCCTCGTTTTGAAACATTATCTTAATATGCTTTTGAAGAGAATCGGTTTCACTATCAGAAGTGTCCAGAGAAACTCCCTCTCTATCCTCACTTACACCTTCACTTTCTACTCCATCCCTCTCATTAATATTTTCACTTTGCTGTCCTCTGTCAGCTTCTCCCATAGAAGTCTGACTCCTAGTTTCACTACCACTTGGGGATCCTAGCGTTCTTGGGGTAGGATCAGCAGGTTCTTGCCGACCCAGAAGAACAATATTATTGCTTCTCACATGCTCTTGGACAACCTCACTTTCCAGATCCAATAAACGTACCAATTCAGCAGGCATTATGAATGGCTCATCATCGCGCCTCGAGATATCAGTATCCCTGGCCATCACCCTTTGGATAATCATTGAAAGAAACCGTGGGAATGGTAGAAAATTACGTCTTTTGCTTGGCATCACCTTCTCCTTGACCACCTTTGCTATCTCAATAAATATCAACTCTTCATAATCAAAATGCAAGTGTTTAGCCATTCCAACCAAAACCTTCAATCCAAAGGCATTGGCACCGTCAATCCCTTTCGTCACGCTTGTCAAATATCTCATGATAATCGCGTAAAGAGCTTACAACTCGGGAACCAGTCCAGAATGTTTGAATTTGGACATCCCCGTCAGTTCATCTCCCCTCCATCCGAGATCCATTACGTGTGTTAGGATTTGTTTATCAGTGGGTATGGGATCAAAAGCAGCTTTGGATGGGTAAGTGGTTGGTTTTGGTAGTCTGAGAATATGTCTTATGCTTTCCAGGCCCATTTCTAATTCAACTTGTTCAACTTGGCCTGCAAGCACTAAATGACCTTGTTCACTTTCACTAAAGGTAAGGGAACCCCACAGTTGTTGTACGTAAACCTCTAGAACATGAGGTGTGGATTCAGTAGTGTTGAATGTGAAGACATGGTTTAAAGGATGGGAAGTTATGAGTTCGGTGATGATTGGTGTTCAATTTTGGTAACATCAGGTAAGAAATAGGCGCTATTGAGTTGGTTTGGAAGAAAATTGGCTCGGGGGTAAAGGGTATTGGAAGGAATTTGCGCCATTTGTAAGATAAAACAGTTAGTACAAAATTCAAAATTTTCAAAATTTTTTGAAAATTCCTAAGTGTTGGCAAAATCGGACAGTTAGAAATCCGACACATATGATTTTGGCAAAATTCGACACCCTTTTACATCCAAAATCCGATATCACTAAAATTCCGACACTCATGTATTTCAAAATCCGATGAAATTGAAATTCCGACACTCATTTATTTCCAAAATCCGATGTGTGAAATTCTGACACTCATGTCTTTGAAAATGCGATATTATTCAAACCCGACAAGTCAAAATTCGTTCAGTACAAATCCGGTATTATCAAAATCCGACATGACATCCAATAACCTTGAAATCCTATAAACTTGAAATCCATTTGTTTTAAAATCCGACAAACTTCACAATTTGAACAAACACTCGGATTTAACACAAAATCTGACAACCTTGAAATCCGATAAACCATCGGATTTACATGAAATCCGATAGTTCATACTTAAGAAGACACCTCAAGGTTTTCGACAATCCGATACTTTTAAAAACACCCATTTCGTTCACTTAAACCTTAATACCCAAAATATTTATGCAATTAACCCTAAACTAAGAACTCCTTTCGATTCAAAAAACACATTTAACAACTAAGCACCTTCGTCATTAAGTTCAAAAATCCCGATCAAAGTTTGAAAAACCGACAGTCTTAAATCTAAGAAGTTGACATCCCAAAAGTCGATTATGTTAAAATCATAACTCATCCCACTAATCTATAACCAAAACCGAGTCTAACATTGTAAACAAAACACTGCAAATCATGAATTTGTAGTCGAAAGTTTCGAGGGTTTTGCAGTTAAAAAATCCGATTAAAAACCATGTAATCGTTGATGAAATTTCAAAAGAAGTATACCTTTTGAATCAGAAAAGTATTGCGAATACAGATCTGTGATTTGTTTGCACAATCAAACACTTTCAAAATCTTGGTTACTTTGAATAATCTCTCGGATTCTCGTATGTTTGGAAAACCGTTAATGTAATCGGATTTTCCTTTTCATAGGAAATCCGACCCACTGAAATCCGAATAGTAAAAATCCGATCCACTAGAATCCAAAACCCACAAAAACCGATAAACACTCGGTTTGTCTAAATCCGATAAAAGTATCGGAATCCGACAAAAGTATCGGAATCCGATAAAAGTAGCGGATTTTGACTTAATTCGACAACTTTTGCGGATTTTTAACACTTGACATCAAAAAATTTGATTTTTCAAAGCATTTCACTCCCCCTAAACACCACATTTCATCTTAAACAATATTTCTTTGATCATGAATATGAAAATTTTCAAAAGTTGAAAATTTTAATTCAAAAACAAAAATAAAACTCCCTCTCAAACTATGCACAAATGTACATCAATTTGAGATGAAGAAAAAAAATATTTTTTTAATTTTCTTTGTTTTGTAAATGTGTTTGATTTTTCATTTAATATATACAAAACCTGATTTGATTTCTCCCCCTCAAACTTGACAGTTTTGACCTGCACAACTAACACATACTGTGTAAGATCTGTTGAATCTGAATGTTATGTTAAACTGTCAAGTTCAACATTCCTAATCTTGACAGTAAAGCATTAAAACAAGATTCTTCTAACGCTTTGGTGAAAATATGAGCAAGTTGATTATCTGTTTGAACACATTTTAATTCTATTAGACCTTCTTCTGCATAGTCTTTAATAAAATGGTATCTGATGTCTATATGTTTTGTTTTTGAATGATGTACCGGGTTGCACGTAATTGCAATGGCACTTTGAGAATCACACATTAAAGGGATTTTGTTATATACCAGACCAAAGTCAGAAAGCTAAGTCCGAATCCAAAGGCATTGTGAGCAGTAGTTAGCAGCAACAATGTACTCTGCTTCAGCCGTTGATGATGAAACACAATTTTGCTTCTTGGATCCCCAGCAGACCAGTTTGTCCCCTAAGAAGTGTGCACTCTCAGATGTGCTCTTTCGATCTAGCATGCAACCGGCATAATCTGCATCAGAATATGAAATTAGCTCAAATCCTGAATCCTCAGGATACCACAAACCAAGATCTAGGGTACCCTTAAGATATCTAAAAATGCGTTTTACCGCGAGAAGATGGGATTATTTGGGATTTGCCTGAAATCTAGCATAAAGGCATGTAGAATACATAATATCAGGCATACTGGCTGTTAAATATAGCAATGTACCTATCATCCCTCTATAGGTTTTCAAATCTACTGCTTTTCCTTCCGGATCAGCAAATAGTTTGGTTCTTGAAGCCATGGGTGTTGTTATTGATGAACAGCCAGTCATATCAAATCTCTTTACTAGATCTTTGATATACTTAGCTTGATTAATAAAAATGTTGTGGCTAAATTGTTTGATTTGCAGTCCGAGGAAAAAATTAACTTCTCCCATCATGCTCATTTCAAATCTCTTTTTCATTGTGTTTGAAAATTCATTGCCATACTTAGGGTTCATAGAGCCAAATATTATGTCATCGACATATATTTGTACCAATACATATTCATTTCCGATTTCCTTTTTAAACAGTGTGGTATCTATTTTCCCTTTGACGTATCCTTCGTTTAGCAGATGTTCTGACAGCTCATCGTACCAAGCTCTCGGGGTTTGTTTTAATCCATATAGAGCTTTGTCCAGAATATAGACGTCATTGGGTCTGTTAGGATCTACAAAACCTTCAGGTTGACTAATGTACACTTCCTCTTTTAATTTGCCATTAAGGAAGGCAGTCTTGACATCTATTTGGTAAACCGTGAAGCTTCTATAAGAGGCATAGGCTAGAAAAAGTCTAATGGCTTCAATCCTTGCTACAGGGGCGAAAGTCTCGTCATAATCAATCCCTTCTTGTTGATTATACCCCTTAGCCACTAACCTTGCCTTATTCCAAACCACCACACCATCAGAATCCTTTTTGTTTTTGAAGACCCACTTCGTTCCAACAATTGATTTGCCTTCTGGTCGCGGAACTAGTCTCCAAACTTTGAGTCGGTCGAATTGGTTTAGCTCTTCTTGCATAGCTATAATCCAATCAGGATCAGCTAGAAGCTCGCGTGGGTTCGACCATGCTTAAAAAGCTTGAATGTTGGTGAAAGGTTAAATCGATGAACAGTGAACCTTCACGTAATGAATAGGAAGATGAATATTGAGAGAGAACACACACTTCACGTTAAATCAATATTGCATATATGGCTCAAACGTTACAAAGCGGTACAACGCCCATGGACCTATTAACCTATATATAGGCTACGTCTACTACATGGGCTTAATGGGCTTTTCTACATTTTTCTAATATTAATAATCTCCCCCTAAATGGAGAGAAAACCTATTACAATGAAAGAAATGCATAAAGTAAGTAATTACAAAATAGACCTATTCCTTATTCCAAACATCAGCTGCCACCTCCTTATAATCTGCCGGATGTCCAACGTCCTTTTGACCTGTTCAATGGTTCGTATCAGCCCAGCCATTTCAGTCTCACTTAAATTAGATTGATCCTATTCGGCCTTTTCTTGGATACGGTGAAATAACAGTTTCATAGTCCCATCTGAGTATGCCATTAAGTCTATCATCCGAACCATGATCTTTCGGCGGTGTTGATTGACAAAGATGACACCTCTTTGACCCGCAAAGCTAGGAAGATTTTCATCAATGATTGTGAGCTCTTTTAGGGTTTGCAAATATGTAAGATGCTGTAGTGGTTTGAGCAGATTCACCTCAAGTTGATTACTCTCGGCGCCTAATTATAGATCGTGCTCTTGTATAAATTCAATGAATCTCCTCATATATTTCATTAGAGCTGATCGTCCTTGTTGTTCTTCATATGACTTGTTGATCTTTGTAGAGAGCTACTTGTATATGAATTCAATGTCATACAGCTTTACATGTCTGAAGTCTGCTTCACCGAGGGAGATTTTCTGACCATCTGCTCTCTAGAAATCATACATAGCAAATCTGTACCTTAATGATTTTTGAATTCTTACGCGAAGTAGTTTGCTGATTGGGTACTCTGACACTATCTGCTCCCTCGGGGTTTTGTATTCATTGAGGATGTGAGAATATTGTCTCCTTTGTGCATCATCAAGACCTTTCATTTTTGGAGGAATCTTGTCTCTGATTTGAGAAGTGTAGATGGTAGGGATCCGATCCTTGAGGTAAGCAGCGTTCACACCATATTGTCCCCATATAGGGTTTTTCATACCTTCCCTGGTGAACATATTGTGTCGATCAAGGCCTGGGTCTGATGAGGATGGAATTGGACGAGCCGGTTGGACATTAGGAGGGATAGGATATTCAGATGATGTTTGTTGTAGTAGTTGTGTCTGCTCAACTTCTCTCAGGATGTCGGCAGCAGACACCTGGAATTTCTTAGACTCAGGAGGAAATAGTTGATGAACCTCCTCCGATATGCCCCGGAGAACCCTTGTAGGATCTAGCTTTTTGATGGTCTCCTCCATTTGCTTTTTGGTAACCAACTCCCTCACAGGCTTTGCAACCCTTGAAGAAGCTGGCTTTGAAGAGTTGGCACATGCATATCCTCAAATCTGTCCACTATCTTGATGTCCTTGGTTCTTTCCGGAATTCATCTGTCTCATCCCTTTCATCAGTTTCCATTTCAAATTCAAAAACAGGGATGGCAGGTTCAGGCTCAGATAGATGTTGATGTTGTTGCTGTTGTTATGACTATTGTTGTTGTTATGATTGTTGTTGTTGTTGCTTTTGTTGTTGTTGCTGTTGTGATTTTTGTTGTTGTTCTGGTTCTACCCCGATCCCTATTGCAGCTGCAAGTCGTTCGGTCAAAAGGGTAAAGTGTAGGAAATCCATGCACACCAACACCGGTACGCAGCGGAAGCAACGACATCAAAAACCGGGGTTTTCGGGTATCAAAACCGACATGCATGTATTCCCCAAGTGGGGATCGTGACTACAAACGAATATAGCAACTAAAAGAAACGAGAGGGAGGAGAAATTATACCATCACGGGGCTAGAGCTATCCACCGAGCTTGAAAGATCTTCGAGAACCCAAAACCGAGCTCCTCTATTGATAGTCCACACCAAGTAGCCGAGATCCCGTCTTGCTATTGACCAGACACACGAGCCACACAAAGTCCCCGTGCTTCTGGAGCAGCAACAACACTAATAGAACTCCTCTTGCTCTTGATACACTCACTTAACTCACTATATCACTTCAAGTAGTATATTATGTGTGTGTATGTACAAAATGGCTAGAGCTTCTAATGAGAGAGATTCATATGCCAATTATAAAGTCTGGAGAAGTTAAAATGCCACCAGAGTCGGCTGTCATGCCACTCATCCATTGGACCATCACAAAGGTCCAATAGAATCAAGTGTCACTTTGACTTCTGCCTTCACGGGCTCTCACGGGCCGTTAAGCACTCGTGAAGGCCTCATAGGCCGGGTTCCACCGCACACTCTCATTGGGCCAACGAGTGGTCTAATTAAAGGGATGGCGCCTGCCTTCATGGGCTCTCACGGGCCGTGAAGAACGCGTGAAGGCACTGCTCCCATGACTACTTTGTCCGGGTGGTCAAGGCTCGTGGAGGGTTTCTCTTCACGACCTCTTCACGGCCCGTGAGGGCCCGTAAAGGTCGCCAGAAACCCTAATCTCATATTCTCTCATGTTTGTGTTGTGCTGCTGGAATCTACCCTTGGTGTGTGACCCAATAGGCTCGTACCTCATCAGCAGTGATGCTAGTACACCTGTATCAGTGGGCATATTCCAACAGACTCCCACTTGCACATGATACAGCGTTACCAACACCACATACAAGTAGCGGCTCTAGCAAAGCATACTTGCCCCCAAGTCGGTACGAGTTATGTCATCCTCGACAAATCCTGGTAGCCTAGAAAGGCTAAAAGGTCCTATAGATAAGTTATCATAAACATCCCTTTGTTTGCGATATCCGTGTGAACACGAGACATGGAAAAATGTCAATCTCCAGATCGTTCACGATTCTGTTTCTCGATTCTAGATTGGTGGTGACCAAAATAACAAGTTCACAACTGATCTAAAATCATTATAACTTGAGCACGGCCATGCATTTTTGGTGTCAGCGCCCAATCATCGAGGGGCCCAGGGATATCTCTCTAACTAGAGGAACAAATCCTTTTGACTACATAGCCCCGCCACATGCTTCATACTTTATTTGATAACTCCCTTTATAGCGGCAAGTTACGAACCACGTTTGAAAGTAATCAAAATAAAGCAGACTCATGCTTTGGATACACATATATCTCCGGTCTAAGGAAGAAATGATATTATCATCCCGAGTCACTTGTGACCATAATCCATGAAGTGAACTCAGGTGTGGGTCTTCCAATCACTTGAAACTCATTTCAAGTACAGGTTAGTTTTGCATCACTTGCATTCAATCCTTTATTAATGCATGACCAAACCCTAACCTCAGTCTTAACTCAAACTTCCTTCCCTTGAAGAATGACTGACTGTGGAAATCTAGAATGCATAAGCACTCAGGGAAGTGGTTAAACATGCTAAGATGGAACACAGTAAAGACTAATGAAAGTAACCGCATCTGCGTATATATAGTCCCCACTATATATCGAAAGCAATCAAAAGTAACGATACTGCTTGCAATTCCCAAAGCAAATATAAAACAATCAACAACTAAAACAATATTTAAAGCCAAATCATATGCATAGGAAATGCTACATGACCTCGTATGTCAAACATCACTAGTCATTATGATAAAGGCTTATTCAATGGATTTGCCATGCAACATCCATTTGTATTCTTGTTATCCTCTTAATTATCTTTTGACCAAACTACTTTATTCAAAGTATCCGTCAAAGAGATCATATAACGAAGCACTAAGGTACTCATATCCTCATTGTTACAAAAGTTCACAATAGGATCAGTGATATTTAAGAACTTCTCTAGTCAATTATTAACACCATATAGTAGGATCAAAGACTTCGATCAAGATCGACAGTTATCCTATTAGAAATTATTATTAGAGTAAAAAAAACTTACTCCAAGGCTTATTTCTCGTCATCAAACATTAAGAACATACACAAGTATTTCTTGTGATTCAAAATCTTGTATCTCCTAAGTATTATCATGATACAATAATTCCCTATTTTAGGTTCATAGAACACTTAGCAATGGGACATTATCTTCAATCGATACATACTTCTAGGCATACAATAAAAGCTCCCACTAGTCCTGACATATGTAAAAGTCTTATCTATGCTCCTAGAAAACTCATGACTTTGATTTTCTCATGAAAGCAAAGATCTTACTTTTATGATGTTAGTATAAGTCCAAAGGACTTATTCACACTTGTAGACTTAATTCGGATACTACGGATATCTAAGACCCTCGGAGAGTGTGGTAAGCACTTCCTCAATACGAAGTTCCATAAAGGAACGCGGTCTTGTATATCCGTGTACTATCCTTTATTGCCGTAAGAAGGCAACAATAGCAACAAGTATCAAATGATCTTCAACATAGCCACTAGGAAAAGCTTCCACAAAAACCATCACGAAACCTTTACCCCTAGTCGGTATTTGAAGTAGTCTACAATACAATCCATGTTAATTCCATTTACACCTTCTAGGTTTCCACCTTGGTAAGGAATTAAGTAAAGTATTTGCATACTTGAAATGTATTTTATCTTATGATTAATTACTTCTTATAACCTCAGTGAACTTAGGGCCCACTATGCTTTCCGATAGATGGTGATTTGAACAAAACTCACCATCAAGTCATTACCACTTAAATGTGAGGAACCCATATCTCTTTGGCTACATGACTTCTATCAGCCTTGAAAGTAATTACTCATGGTCAGGATAACCGGCATTCTCATGCCGATATTTGATCATATGCTAGTGCCAACATCAAGTCTTTCATTTAAGTTGCACGTTCTTCCACTAGAATGCTTTAGTTATTATCTTCCTTTTGAGCAACAAAACATTGTTCTCGTAAGGTCAAATATCCAAAACCTATAAGAACCTTTTGAATGTATTAGCAGCATTTAAGTTCTTCAATCTCCCACCAGATGTAGATTGAAAATCTCCAAACTTTGATATATATACAAGCAAAGAACTCTTTGAAGATATATCTCATAGTTGCTAAATAGACTTTCAAGTTGGATTAAGATTAAGGACTTGGCTCGTCACATTCAATGTGTATACTAACAAGTCGAATACACATATTTGACCCATTATTTACCAGATCATTTTCAACAATGTCCGGTTTCCTTCAACGTGACACCATGTACAAATGTGTCTATGTTAAGGAACGAATTGTGAGATAATCCCGCAATTCATAATGTACTCATTGATATAGATTTAAGGTATCTTAGCCTCTTAACTATTTCTAAGCATCCTATCTATATGTCCCAATTGATTCTTTTAACTAGTTTCTCTTTGTTATGTGCTTGTACGGATTATCCACCAAAGGTGATCAATATCTTACAAGCTAGCATCCCTCTCACATATACCGTGAAGGGATTCATAATCATCTTACCCTTATAGATAAGATTAACATCAAATGTTTAACCCGAGGTTAAACTAGTCCAAGATCCTAACCACATGGATCTAGGTGATACTTATCTTATTTACATGGTTAAGTAGATTATGACAAAGAGCCGACTAATCCAAACTATTTTGGAGTTAGAATCAATCATTCATGATTAATTATTACTTGTAACATGTATGTCTTGACATGGATAATTTTAATTTCTATCAATTAACAAATATTTTTCTAAAACAGGATTCAAATTTCAAGTATGAATTCATCGCCATCAAATGTAGAATGATGCGCCTTGAAGGCCAAAATAAAACATAAGCTATGACATGAACAAACTTCGAAATAGAATAAGTAATGTGAAAAAATCTTTTACAACCCAAAAAATTCAAAATCTCATCCATCGTCTTCATGAACATACAACAAAAAACTAAACTTGCCTCGCAGGGCATAAAAAACAAAGTAATAATGAAACCGATCAGAATAGGCGAGATCAAAACTCCCAATTCTCTTGTAGAGGTTAATCTTCCGAGTTACCACTTTTAGAGACCCGGTTCTTCATGCTCTTGGTTCTTCTTTTAAATGGTACCTACACTTTGTAACAAAATTAATTTGTGACAAACGTGAGTTAATTAGCTCGGGTGAACAACCCAGCAAAATAGAAAAATTAGCAATGAATCATGAATGTACCTTGAGAGGGGAAATTAACTCTCTCTTTCCTTAGAAGTTTAATATCTTCTCGGCACGATGGGCATGCGTGACGGCCCCAATCTCCAAATCTTCCACAGAAGTAGCAAACCACCTTTTCTCGAATCTCTTCTTGAGGCACTCAATCATGGTCCTCAGATTCAATGTGGGGAATAGGCTTGGACACTCCAACCTTTTCCCTTCGTGTCGGTTTCTTCTTCTTTTTCTTTTGCTCCCTAGAACTCGTGGTAGGAATGAAAGAGGTGGATTCATGTTTGGCCATGTCAGACTCCGCATTGTTCAACATACCATGCAATTCACCTAAGGTTTTCTCCATGTCATGCATGTGATAGTTCATGACAAACTGGTCATATGATGCGGGCAGGGACTGGAGTACTATATCCATAGCAAGCTCCCTCCCCATGGGAAATCCTAGTCTCTCCATTTGATCCACGTACGCCTTCATCTTAAGGACGTGGGCAGTCACACTCCTACCTTCCTGCATTCTACAACCGACTAGGTTTTTAACACACTCATAGTGTTCCTCCCTTACTTGTTGTTGGAACATGTCCTTCAACTTGTCCATCATATCGTACACACTCATGTGCTCAAAGTGTTTTTGCAACTCCGAGCTCATAGTTGACAACATGAGGCAGGCAACATCGTGTGTGTCCTCAACACGCTTTTCATACATGTATCGGACGGACCAAGTCACGTTGCTAGCAGGTGGTTCCGGAAGAGGTTCCTCAAGGATGTGCAACTTTGACTCATAGCGAAGGACAATTCTCAATTGCCTAAGCCAGTCAACGAAGTTCACTCCCGTGAGTTTCTCCCTATGTAGGAACATACAAAGCAAATTGTTTGACGTGGTGTTATTATAGTTCGACATCTATAAATAACAAGAATACACGTTTTAGTTAGTTTGATATAATACTTGTTAAAAATAATTACCCATAAAGTTTTAGAAAAACATTTTATTTTAACAAGGGCTAAGAACCATATTTTACCCCACTACATGATGGGTTTACCGCGGATCACTTCATGAAGTTATTTAGGCCGGTAACCATTTTACTGATTGCAATCTCCATTGCAACTCTTAGACACTTGCGGGATCCAACGACGTAAATGTTGGTTCTATGTGCACAAGATACAAATTAATACGATATTACTGATAATAAATAAACCCATAGGGTCACACATTTACAATCAATGGACACCAATTACATATTTGAATATGATTTAAATATGTTTCCAACTCGTTATATATATATATATAAGTATATATGCATTGTTGCATATTGTTATTTATGTGAAATAATAATATCACTCTTGTATATTGATACAAGATAATGCATATGAAATACATAAATATAAACATATGATTTTATATATGTATATATATATATGTATAAATATATATTTGTTACAAGTAAATTGTTACTAGTAACAATTATATAAATGTATGTATATCTTTGTTACAAGTAAAGAGTTACTAGTAACAATCAAGTATGTATATAAAATACATGTAGATGTATTTTATACTTAGTATGACATATCTAGTATACTCTTTTATATAAATTGAAAGAAAACTAGAAATTCACACATTAATCCTTCAAAGGGGCCATGTATTGCTTCTTGATTGGAATGGACCAAGGCATGGACTAGATGTACAAGCATGGAAGGAAGACAAGAGGGGACCCTCCCCCCTCACCCATTTTCGGCCGAAAATGGGAGCAAAAGGGGGCCTCCCTCTTGTTGCTTCACTTCTTGATCTTATTTAGTACATGCATGGTTCTTTGTTCTAACAAGTTTATGCTACCACCTTTCCTTGAGTTCTTAGAAAAGTTCTAAGTATTCTTGAAGCTTTGAAAACCTCTCTACATTCTTGTATTGGTGTTCTTCAAGTGAGCAAAGTGTGGTGCTAGAATACATACTCATATACATACATAGTAAGTTCAAGAAGAAGAACAAGAGGTTGTTGCTTGCTTGCTTGAATTTCAAGGGTTGGAGAGACTAGCATCTCAAAGGTGTTGGACTCATTGATTTGTGGATACCTTGGAGGAAGTCTTCTCTTGGCTTCTCATAGATCAACCACTTCATCAACGGTTTACTCACGCTACAAAGGTTGTAGTTCTAAACACCCTATGGTTGTTTTGTTTCTTAAGGCTTGCATATGGATCATTGGTGGGGAGTTTTAAAAGGTTTAAAATTGTTGTTCATGCTTCCGTTGCTTAAATATATTTTGAAAAAACCGAACAAACCCCAATAGTAAAACGGTCGGCTGGCATGTTTGATCCCTACTTACACCAATCCCAAATTAAAATTCTTGGTTGACTCGTGCTTAGCTGGACAATCACACAAGGATTTTACTTTGCAATTGTAAATCGTCCAACAAGATACATGGTAGCACACTCGACAATCATTGGCTCGTGCTAAGCTCGACAACCAATAACTCCAAGTCGCCAGTCTCACCTTCCACACACATCCACATGGAATAACTCGTGCTTAGCTCGACAATTATCCCATGCATCACTAGAATCGGGTGCTCCATCTTATGGATGGTGCGTGATTTACGTTTTTAGGGAACGGGCTTTTGTTTCTTGATTAAAACCAAGTTTTAATATTTGATTAACAATGTAAGTGACAAAAACGATTTTTCACTTTAAATATAAATACCAAGTTTATATTGTCTTGTTAATCGTGTACGCGCGAGAGTTTGTGAGGAAACATAAATAACCATGCAACGAAAAAATAAATCACATCACATGCATACAAGGGGTTGGAAACCATGCCAAAAACCTAGGCGTCCTACCCATGAGCCAAGCCGGGAGGACTAGGTCTACTAAGGACACAAACCTAGACCATGGAGTGCTCCCACTGAATCCGCTACCTCCATCAGGACTAACCGGATCCAATGTCTGAAAGACGTCTCATCTTGACTCTTGATTGTGGTCTTCAAAACATAAGTACACAAAAGAAAGGAAATGGCATGCAAGCCACGTGCTTCTTATCAATCTAGTACAGGTATATATGAATAAATGAAACGGCATGCAAGCCGCGATAATTAACTACAAACCGAATGAATATATAATTTATTACATCACATGTGACACCAAGGTCACCAAATAAATCCAAACAACCAAACAAACCACAAGGCACAACCAGAAGGTCTAGGGCGATGGTTACCAACTAAAAGCAACAAACAACAACTACAAAGCACGGTGTGCCAAAACCGTGACCAAAGAATATTTCGGTAAGAATTTCCAACACAAACACTCAAGGCACAACAAGGAAATTCTTGTACATATGCATTAGGGCACAAAACCATCTTTTATACCCATATTCATATATACACAACATATGTGTATGCATCTCATGCCAAGACCATACCTTACATACCCATATTTGTACCAAAATATTACGAGGGGCTAAACAAACGGAATCTGCCAAAAAACAGAAACTCCTCCATGACCCGAAAAACCACGAAAAATTTTCTTTTAAGGACAAAAACTGCCCAGAAGCTCCTTCACGGCCCCTCATGGCTCGTGAAGCCCAAGGGTCTCACGACCGATCATGGGTCAGAAGGGCTCGTGAGCCTAAAAACCAAGTTTCACGACTAAACTGTTCACGAGTGGCTTCACGACCTCTCACGGCTCGTGAAGCCCAAGAGCTTCACGACCGGGTCACGGGCCATGAGGACTCATGAAGCCTGAAAACACTTCGCACGTCCAGACCCCTCACGAACACTGGTCGTGTGGCCTTCACGACTCGTGAAGAACACTTCACGGCCCGTGAAGACCTACTGGACAGAAAAACGAATCTTCCAAAAACGTTTTTTCGAGCCAGCTTCGTGTTATATCTTTGTAGCCTAAGCTCTGATACCACTGTAGGAAATCCATGCACGCCAACACCCGTACGCAGTGGAAGCAAAGACATCAAAAAACGGGGTTTTCAGGTATCAAAACCGACATGCATGTATTCCCCAAGTGGGGATCGTGACTACAAATGAATATAGCAACTAAAAGAAACGAGAGGGAGGAGAAATTATACCATCACGGGGCTGGAGATATCCATCGAGCTAGAAAGATCTTCGAGAATCTGAAACCGAGCTCCTCTATTGATAGTCCACACCAAGTAGCCGAGATCCCGTCTTGCTATTGACCCGACACACGAGCCACACAAAGTCCTCGTGCTTCTGGAGCAGCAACAACACTAATAGAACTCCTCTTGCTCTTGATACACTCACTCAACTCACTATATCACTTCAAGTAGTATATTATGTGTGTGTATGTACAAAATGGCAAGAGCTTCTAATGAGAGAGAGTCATATGCCTTTTATAAAGTCTGGAGAAGTTGAAATGCCACCAGAGTCGGCTGTCATGCCACTCATCCATTGGACCATCACAAAGGTCCAATAGAATCAAGTGTCACTTTGACTTCTGCCTTCACGGGCTCTCACGGGCCGTGAAGCACTCGTGAAGGCCTCATAGGCTGGGTTCCACCGCACACTCTCATTGGGCCAACGAGTGGTCCAATTAAAAGAATGGCGCCTGCCTTCACGGGCTCTCACGAGCCGTGAAGAACTCGTGAAGGCACTACTCCCAGGACTACTTTGTCCGGGTGTTGAAGGCTCGTGGAGGGTTTCTCTTCACGACCTCTTCACGGCCCATGAGGGCCCGTGAAGGTCGCCAGAAACCCTAATCTCATATTCTCTCATGTTTGCATTCTGCTGCCGGAATGTACCCTTGGTGTGTGACCCAATAGGCTCGTACCTCATCAGCAGTGATGCTAGTACACGTGTATCAGTGGGCATATTCCAACATAAAGGTCAAAACGCGAGGTCTTTTCTCCCCCTTGTGGCGATCATGATCGGGATCATCATCATCACGCCTACGTTTTGACCCAGTAGCTTGGGATTTACAAGTTGTTTCAAGCGTTGTCAGCCTTGTTTCCATAGAGTCTAGCTTTTGAAATACCATGTTCCTCAGATCCTCCATTGAGTTCCTGATTCTTTCTTTGAATTCAGATAGGGTGCTACCCTTATAGGTTTGTTCATTAAGAAGGGTTTCATGGAGATCCAGGTTTTGTTCGCGGTCAGGGGCCTTTTCCAGTAAACGGGCATAAAGCAGGGATTTAAGTGTATCAGTAGATAAGCTTGATCCGTTAACAACTTTGAATTTAAGAGAGGCAAGGGTTTGTTTGACGTCGGCAATGCCCTCAATGATATAGTTGAGAGCCTCTTACAATTCCTGTTTGGTAGCAAACCGAGACTCACTTAGAGTACTCGTTGAAGTCTCCGACACAGAGGCGGAGCTACTCGAATGTGGAGTTGAGGTGGTGAGCACTCCGCCGAGATTTCCACCTGATTCTCGAATGGCACTCTCAGTAGTGCCACCTACAGGTGTTCCGGATTGTTGTCTGTTAAACAACATCGTAATATGTGCAAGTGTAGTTTGGTGTCTGGAAAGGAAAGCAGAAATCTGCGGTATGTCGATGTGCGCTGAAGGGAAGGGCGAGGTCAAGAGAAGCAAACCTCTAGTTTCAATACCAGCCATCTCTGGATGAGAGGCCGGTGTAGTATGTGCTAAATCTCAGTGAAATGAAACTGGTGTCTGTTGGGAGACACCTGAGTGGCTGGTGGGTTAAGGTGCACTGTTGGGATGACAGTGGCTGTTTCAACATCAGAGCTGACAATGTTAGCTCCGATGGCATGTGTAGCTTCCTGGATTTTTGGGCATGGGGGTCCCTCAGCTCTCTCCTTTTCTTTTATCACCTCTCTCATCTAGCACTATCTCTTCTTCTTCTTCTTCCACCTCTTACTCTTCTTCCACATAAGGATCAAAGTCATATCCTTCACTAGCTGCATCAAGAGGACCCGGTTGATAGCCACACATAAATTCGGTTTCTGAGTCAAAGGCCTCGGCAGATTTGGAAATAGGTCAGAAAAGCTCAAATCTTCCTCCTCAGACACCACTGGCTTTTTGGCTCGTTGTTCCTCAGTATTATCACGAACCAGTGGTGCTGCTCCAGGGGTATGATCAATCACAGCCAAAGTGTCGGAGGCAAAGTCAGGAGCCGTTGCAGCTTTATTAATTTCAGTTTCAGAGGACTCCTGCTGTTGCTCGGGATTAGGGAGCACATTTGAAAAAGAATCCATCATAGCCTGGATCTGTGCGGGGTCATACTCCGCCCCTCCCTCACTATGTGTATCACCGATATCCCCTTCACCGCCCCTCTCAACACTTTTATCTCTTAACTATCCCCTCTCAGCTTCTCCCGTGGAAGTGTGAGACCAAGTCACTATTACCTCACTAGGAGCTACCGGCCCTAAGGTAGGTGCAACCGGCTCTGGTTGCACCATAGGGCCAAGTCCTACACTCTTCTTGTAAGCTTGCACTACTTCATTCTGTGCACAGAGATCAAGGAGAGAAGCCGGAAATGGTTGAGGTTGAACAGGATGATCAGCGGTGAGAACTTTCACACATAAATTGCTTAGGCTGGATTGCATCATGATTTGGCCTTCGAGGGATTTTCTCGTTTTTGTCCATGGCAAACTGGATCATCATAGGCAAGAACCTTTGGTACGGTAGAAATCTGCCCTTTGCACGCTTAAGATCGGAAAGTTTGGTGTTGGGATTAGCCGCAACATATATGAGTTTTATCTGGTTGGTGTTGGGATATTCGTATCCGGTATGTTTCGGGGTGAGGCACCGTTGAAGAATGGTGAGAAAGGTATAGAAAATAGGGTGAAGGTTGGCTCGTTTAAAGTGGGAATGGAGTTGTGAATCCCCGATGTAACCCATTGCACGAATGCCCGCAAGGGCAACTGACTCATGAGGCATCTCCTGAAAGTCAAGGAAAGGAGGCCTGCTTCTAGAGGTAGAGAGTTAAAGGATTTCGCGGAGTCGGCTGGCGCTAATGTTTAGGGTGAAGTGGTCTACGTCACCACAGATTGAAACTCGACCAGTGTTAGGATTTGTATGGGTGTGAACTGTATTCCAGAACTGTTGCACATACAACTCAGGAACATGAGTTCAAGTAGTAGATGGATCGAATGTGAGAGCATGGTTCAGTGGGTGGATGCGGAGTATTTCGGTTATAATTGGAAAGTTAGGGTTTCTGAAATTGTTGAGGTTAATGAAGTGGTTGTTATCATGGGTCACCACTGAGAGAAATTGGTTTATAGGAAGGAGTTGGTCGTCCGGGTTATGGGATTGGCTTGCTGTCGAAGAACGGTACGAGACAGAATCGTCTTCCATAGCCATAATAAGTCCTGTAAGAATAGCCAATGGGTTAGAAAGTTGAACATTCACATGTGAAGCTTTTTGTCAAATCCCAAAATTTTAACACCCGAAATTCCTTCATTATTGAAGTGGTAATTTTGATGAACAAAAATGTGTTTTGACACATGTTTTACAATGAATACATGTATCTAAACACTTTTATAACACTGAAATTTTTCCCATTTTACCCATAACATGAAGATCTAGCCAAAAAATGAAATCAAGGCCATCTTCAACAACATGAAGAATACCAAGAACACTTTTAAAATTTTGTGAGTTTTTCTTTGATAAAACTATTGCTCTTGTGTTCCTAAGACCCATAACAAGTGTTGTTTTTGTTAACCCCATCGTTTGATGGTCGAACAACGCATTGGAAGTTCAAAAAGTGGTCTTCCGAGTTCTACAGTACAAATTCCGTTTTTGTTCATTTAAGTGTGAAATAAACATGTTTTGTTATGGATTTGATGTATACCTTTAGTAAATGAGCACGTTTATCACAAAAAATCAAAATTTTGGCAGCAACATTTGAACAAGTTTGTGAAATAATGTAACCGGAGATTCTCGTAATTGTGAAAATAGGAATGCGTAAAGAATACTCTTACCAACTACCACCTATTTATAGTAAAAACACTAAACGGTAATATTTCAAATTACACAGTCGAACTGTGAAAAACTTCGTAGGTGAAAAACACGCTCGAAGTCTACTTTCGAGCACTGTTCACTTCGAAGTCCAAAGGGCTTCGAGTTCGAAATGTGAAAGCTTCGAACTCGAAGGAGGTTGATTCAATCCACTGTCCATTTCTGCTCGAAGTGTATTGGACATACACTATTTGGAATTCGAAGTCTACTAGCTTCGAATTGTTGATAGTAGACGCGCTCGAAGTAAACGTGGACTTAATGATTTCGTATTCGAAGTCAACTAACTTCGAATTGACTCCTCCGAACGCGCTCAAAATGACCTTAAACTTAATGACTTCGTATTCGAAGTCCATTGACTTCGAATTAAGGTCCGAAGGCGCTCGAAGTGTAAAAGAAAGTGATGGTTTCGAGTTCGAAGTGCTCTGACTTCGAATTAAATTCAAAGGGAGCTCGAAGTCCACTTTGCATTGTGTGCTTCGTGTTCGAGGTCCATTGTCACTTGGAATTAAACTTGTGAATTCGAAGAGAATAAAATCTTTTTGTATTTTTCAATTTTCAAAGAAATAAAACTTATTTTTGATATTTTCTTTGTTTTGTGAATGTTTTTGGTATTTTCTTTGATTTTTGAAATGTTTTTCTATTTTCTTTTATTTTCTCCCCCATACAAGCATGCGTAACTTGTACGAATGATTGACACTCCCCCTCAAATTGTGCTTGGTTTATCTGCATCATGAACAAACAAACTGAACTACCCACTCAACAAATGACTGATAGTCGGAATTTATAATTCAACATACCCAATTTGGATACTAACTTATGAAAACGAGATTTGTCTAATGGTTTAGTAAAAAGATGAGCCAGTTGATCATCAGTCTTGACATATTGAAGTTCTATCAGACCCTTTTCCACATTATCTTTCATAAATGATACCGTATGTTAATGTGTTTGGTCTTGGAGTGGTGAACTGGATTGCATGAGATGGCAATGGCAGATTGTGAATCACACAGTAAAGGTAACTTGTCATAGTGTAGGCCAAAGTCAGAGAGTTGAGTCTTAACCCACAAGCTTTGAGAACAACACATTGTAGCAACAACATATTCAGCCTCAGCAGTTGAAGTAGAGACACAATTTTGATTTTAGTACCTTTTTCTCTAACCTTTTCATTCATGATATGATGATCTGAACATGTTTCATTCTTAGACCACAAATAGTAATGGAGTTAGAGTGTACCTCATCATCATCGTTTGCAACATCAAGCCCTTCATCATCAGAATTGTCATATTGTGCCTCTAGCTCGGCTTCATCATCACCGAACTCATCTTCAACGTCTACCATTAGGCAGAATTGAGGTTGTACCTCCTCCTCAAGATCACTATCATCAGTGTCAACTGGTCTTATTCCACCATCATTGCCCTTCCTGCACTCTTCCTTTTGGCCAGCCTGAGTTTTTGTTTATAGTACTCAGTGTCTTTCTTCTTTTTCTATGTGCAGTCTTTTATGAAGTGGTCGTTTCCCCCACAATTGTAGCATTTCGGTCCTCTTTTCTCTCCTTCTTAGCAATCCTTGGTTTCTCAGCAACCTTATAGTTTTCTGGTCGTCGAGAGCCAGACGTGTACCTTTGGCGATTATTGGTTTTAGAGTACCTATTCTTGAAAGCCTTGGTGATGAATGACATGGCCTTGATGACTTGTTCCATTTCCGTACCATCCGACTCATCAGATTCTAAGTCAGATAAAGCCACTTGTTTGAACTTTTGAGTTTTGGAGGACTCGCGGGGGGAAGGTTCTGAAGCAACTAAGGCTAAGGGGTCAGCAGAGAGTCTCGGTGATGACTTTGAGACCTCATCTTGGAATTGCTGAAGGTCCTCAAAAATGTTATGGTATGTGACAATTGTAAGGTTTCGGTTGTTGTG
Organism: Dittrichia graveolens; assembly: GCA_038502395.1. Lineage (NCBI taxonomy): Eukaryota > Viridiplantae > Streptophyta > Magnoliopsida > Asterales > Asteraceae > Dittrichia > Dittrichia graveolens. Next base: position 53,791,193 of record JARJIL010000005.1, on the reverse strand, counting down.
TTTGTACAACTTGACATGCTCTTTCCATTCTGGTCCTAAAGCACGAAGAAACACGCAATTGATATCCAAATCCATCCTTTCAACCTTGTTCGTCCTGAGTTCATTCTGGAGCTTGCAGAAACAACTGTAAGTGTCAATTAACAGTTCGTTCTCCCTGGCAGTAAATTCGTGAAACATGTTCACCAATTGTGTTCTTTTTATATGTTCTCCTTGCTCAGTTCCTTGCAATTGACGTTTGATCTCATCCCGGATCTCTTTGGCTGTAGCTAAACTATCAACCTTCATGTACATCTCAGATGATAAACCTTGTTTGAGAATACTTAGCCAACCTATCAGCCTTCTTCCTTTCTTTCTCAGCACCTGTTAACTCGTCATGAGTTTTCTCTCTCACTGTTCCAACAATTGGAGGGTTGTTGTCAGGTTATGCATCCATGATTCTGTAGAATTTCTTTTCTCCGTTGAGAATAGAATCGATCATCATCTCACCATAAACTTCGTTGTGTTCCAGAAAATCCATGAACCTCCCTTTCCATACTAGATGGTCATTGCAGAAGAGAACAAGGGGTTTGGAGTCTGTGTCAATGGCCAATATCTCATTGGAACTTGACATTTTAATTTAATTACTTGAAAGTTCCAAAGTGATCGTTAACTTGGAAAAAGTTAGGTGATTGGGTTCGAAGATGGTTTCTTCGAATTGGAAGTAATGGTTCGAAGTGGTGACTTCAAAGTGAATAATGAATTCGAAGTGACTGTTCTGGGAATTTGAAGTGAGGTTAATCAAGGAATTCGAAGTGAACTTGGATATTGACTTCGAATGGAACAGTAGTACTTGGTTTTTGAAGTGTTTAAAAGTGGTTTCGAAATTGTATTCGAATGCGAAGTATTGTTAATTCCTGAATTTGTTTTCGAATTGAACTTCGAATGGAATAGTAGATATCAATCTTCGAATGGATGTTTACGAAAGTATTTCGAGCAAATGATCTTCGAATGCGAAATGTGATAAGGCAAGTTGGTTTCGAATTGTATTTGGAATGAACACGCTCGAAGTCAAAGTTTTGTGCTTGAAGTCAAAGTTTTGTTTTCGAAGTGGGTTGGTGACTTAGATGAATGCGCTCGAAGTCAATGTGAGTGAGTAACTTTTGAATTCGAAGTGCACTTGGGAACTTATATCAGCTCGAAGTTGTCTAGGATTTCAAACTTGGAATTTGTGATGTTGATTTCCAGCTCGAAGTGTTTAAGGCTTCGAACTTCGAAGTGTGCTTTCTTCGAATTGTGAGGATTTGATGCGCTCAAAGTCTATGTAGCCAACAACTTCCGGATTTCACATGATTTGTTTTTCAACTGCCTTGCTCGAAGTCTTCTTTGCACTAACAAACCCGCTCGAACTCAACAGTAAACACCCAAATGTTAGAAAAATTAATCCAACTCGATTTTTATATCCTCTTGGTCTCAATCCTTTGTAGATCAAAACTATTCCAATGAATCCATCATTCTCATTAAATTCGATGACCAATTGAAGCAAAAACCGTAGATGTATTCCACGAAAAACTTCAAGAACTCATTTGATTTTGAACCAAATCAAAACATAAATGATCATTTTCGAATGTAGAATTGATTTCGAGATGAATGGGATTAATTTCAATATGAAAAACACTTAAACCTTCATTGCTTCGATTTCTAAAGAGTAACCTCTTCAGTATGTAGCTGTCAATCAATGATTTACCTAATCAAGAGCCAACTTAGATCAAGTTAGGCTCTGATACCAATTGAAAGGTCAAATCAATGAACAGTGAACCTTCAAGTAATGAATAGGAAGATGAATATTGAGAGAGAACAGACACTTCATGTTAAATCAATATTGCATATATGGCTCAAACGTTACAAAGCGGTACCATGCCCATGGACCTATTAGCCTATTTATAGGCTATGCCTACTACATGGGCTTCATGGGCTTTTCTACATTTTTCTAATATTAACAGTTGGCATATATTAGTAGTAGCCGATCTAGTTTGAACACCGGACTTCAAACTGCCTATGACTGAATGACTCAACTGTTTTGTTAATTTAAAATTTGTTCTTTAGATGAGCTAGGTTTACCCGTTAAAGAATTTAGATTGACTAAATCGTCAAACGTAACATTCATGCTTTCGACAATCATGTTAGTTCTCCGATTTAGAATTCTAAAAGCCTTTTTGTCAATTGAGTAACCTAAAAATACCCCTTCGTCAGCTTTCGAATCAAACTTTGACAGTTTATTCGATTCATTCAGTACAAAGCACCTATTACCACATACATGAAAGTATTTGATATTAGGTATTACTCCATTACATAATTCGTATGGAGTTTTATTGAAGCGACGATGTATTAAAGATCTATTTTGGGTGTAGCATGTAGTATTCACGGCTTCAACCCAGTAAGATGGTGGTAACTTCGAATACTGTAACATCGTTCCGGCAGTTTCAACCAATGTTCTGTTTTTCCTTTCCACTACTCCATTCTGTTCGGGAGTATATGCTACCGAGAACTGATGTGTTATTCCTTTAGAGTCTAAATAAGAGTCTAACGTTCTGTTTTTGAACTCTGTCCCATTGTCCGTTCTAATGCCCTTCACCGGTTGTCCGTTCTGAGTCTTGTTTTTCTTCAGAAACAAAATCATTTGTTGTGGTACTTCACTATTGTGACTCACAAGGACCCATGTATACCGGGAATAATCATCCACCATCACCAGAATGTATCTCTTCGCGTTTCTGGACTTTATTTCCATTGGTCCACGGAGGTCCATATGGATCAACGGCAAAGGTGCGGTAGTTGATGAAATCTGATTCACTTTATGTGCCACTCTCTTCATTTTACCCGCTTTGCAGTCCTTACACAGATGATCTTTTTCAAATTTGAGCTTCGGTAGACCTCTGACTAAATTTCACAAGCTTGTTCATATTCTTAAAATTTAGATGCGACAACTTACGATGCCATGACCAGTTTAGATCTGATGAAGCTTTTGACAGCATGCATACTGGTGAGCCGGAACCTTTCTCAGATAAGTCAATTGTATACAAATTTGACTTTCTGTTGCCACCCAAAATTTCTGCTCCGTCTTCTGTTCTTAAAGAACATGAGCTTTTCTTAAAAACAACCTCCATTCCTTTATCGCAGAACTTTACTATGCTAAATAGATTATGCCCTAATCCTTCAACATAGGACTCCTTTTCAATCTTTAGATTACCAGTCTCTATCACCCCATGGCCGAGAATCAGTGAAACTTGGTCGTTCCCAAACTTAACATTTCCCGTGTACTTGCTCACAAAATGTTTAAGAAGACCTTTGTCACCCGTCATATGTTTCGTGCAGCCAGAGTCCATGTACCAGAGATGATCCTTCTGCACAAGGAAAAGAAACTTGTTTTATCTTTTCTGTTAGAAACTTCAGTTATTGTATCAGGATTTGATCTTTTTATAATCCATTTCTCAGTCAAACTTGTTCTTTTGTTTAGAGACAAGGTTGTTTTATCATTCTTTTGTTTGTTTACTGGAGTAAACAACTTTTCTTTTTCCACATATATTGTTTTCACATTGGATTTGTTTGACACAGGTGTATTCATCATTGTTTTCCGTGATTTTGGTGTCATTGATGAATCAACTCTCATTAGAACCCGTTAAGTTAGTGTGAATTTGTTTTGTTGACTTTGTTTCAACGGAGTTATTAGAAGTTTTTTATTTGCGTTCATTATCTTAAGATGTTCCTTCCATTGTCCTGGTCGAACAGGTATCTTTCGATTAGCATACCTTTTCAAAAATCCCATTCGTTGGTATTTGAGGATCCATTGATGAATTATGAATCCATTTTTATTAACAAACCAGAACCAAATTTTATCTTCATTAGGATTTTTGAATTTTTTCTTTGAATTCGATCCCTTCTTCATCCGAGCTTGATGATAAACACATTTAAATTCGCAATGACCTTCAACACAACCAACTCCAGCGCAAAACATGTTTTTCTTAGAAATTTGAGTTTTTGAAATTTGAGTTTTGACTTTCCATGCAAACGAAGATTCACAATTTTTTTACAATACGATTTGTGGATATTACAGAAAGGTTTCACTTTTTCTTTTGATACGGATTTTTCAATCTTCACTTGTTTGTCTTTCAATCTGTCCTTTTCAATCCATCTCATCCGAGCTATTGTTGCTCTTCCAATCTTCACATCAGATTTGCTTGTTTTCTTCACAGTGTTGCTTGATCTTCCTTTTTCCTTTTTGTTGATCTGATTTTAATTTAGAAAAGGAAGTTTTTTCAGTAACATGAAGTGGTTTAATCTTCTCGGAAACTTGTGCAGATGATGAATTTTTTATTTTATCATTCAGCATTTTAGGAACTTGTTTTGTTCCTGATGACGATCCTTTTTCTCGAATGTTGTTGGAATCACAAAATTGATTGCATTTTTGTGACGTTAACTCCCTGCATGCTTTTGGACATTGAGGATATTTAACACTAAGATGTAGGTCCAAATCATCTAACAACCTTCCAATTTTATATTCTTGCATCCTTCTTTCAATAGCATTTGAGATAAATTTTGGTATCAAAAATTGTGCAAAATCAGAATTATTCACTTCTTCTTCATTCATTTCAATCTTAATCTTGTTGCAGCGGAAGTTAAGTTTTTGTTCAAGTTAAAAATTGTTTCTTTTAGAATAAGATTTTCAATTTTAAATTTTATTTTCTGATCTATGCAGGCCAACTCAGATAGTTCTTGCCTCTTTTGTAATTCCATGTGTGGAATGTAAATTCTTGCAGTTGGCTTTTCTTCTTCAACAACTTTCTTCACTTCAGGCGGGATAGGAATGAAGCACTCTTGTGAAGAACAACCACCACTCTTCTCAGCATCTGTATATGATGCATTCAGTTCATCATAATTGAGTGAGTTTTGCATTTTGATTGTGGTTTTTCTTTTCAGTTCATCTTCCTGTTTGATTTCCTCTTCATCCACAAACACCATCTTGGATGTCCATCCTTGATTCATTCTCTTTAGTTGTTACCGTTGTGTGCAATTAATCTTTGAGAAAAAGTTGTCTTCGTCATAACCTAAACCTTTAATCTTTTCTTAACATCAGGTTGAAGGTTTTTGAAAATTGTATGACGATTTGTCACTTGTTTCTTCACTATTTCCTTAAGATTTTGTACCTTAACATCCAAATTCTTTTTCTCTTTCATTATTAAATTCAGATTAACTTCCGCAGACAATTTTGCTGCATTCAAATCATGCACTTTCAATTCTATTTTTTTTTTGCAACTTGAGGAGTTCGTTTTCTTTGTCTTTTATTTCCTGTTGAAGTTGTACTAATTTTGATGTTTGATTTCATTTTTCAACTTCAGTTTTAGATGCTTGTTCCATTTTCAGATTTAGATTCTTCTATTGCATCTTTTGATTCTTGGATGTTAAAAGCTCCACCTGTTACATAAGAGTTAGTATATAATTAGTAGGAAAATCAGAATCATCAGTCATTAACTTCTCTGCATTTTCTTGTTGATCTGCAACAGTTGGGTTGGTGCTTTTAGTAGTAACCTTAGTTTCTATCTCTTCTTCTTCTTCTACTCACTTTCAATATCTGACTCATCAAATCTAGCTATGAAACCAGAGTCATCTCCCATAACTTCATCTTCACTTTCACCATGTGTTTCCTCGAACTGAAATTCTTCTACTTCAGCCATCAAGACAAACTGGTCATGGACATTAGGATCTTCATCACTATTGTCAGTGTCAGAAAGAAATTGATCCTCTTCAGCAAGTAATGCCCTCCAATTATTTCTCTCCTTAAACAGGTTGAGTTTAGTCATGTAGTATTCTAAATCTTTGACCTTGGGCTTTTTGCAGTCTTTAATAAAATGCCCAGTGCCACCACAGTTATAACACTTGCGTTCTAGGGCAATTTCTACCTTCTTTTCATACCTCATTTCCAATCTCTGACCATCCTTCTTCTGGAATTGGTCTTCCCTTCGTCTCGATCTAGATGTAAACCTCTGTCTGTTATTTGTCTTGTTTTTAAGAAACTTATTCTGCATCATATTTGTGAGATAGGCCATAGCCACCATGATTTTGTCATTATCTACTTGAGTTTCTTCTTCTGAATCCGAACTTTCATTCTCTTGTATTTGTTTCAGTTTGTCTGATTTAGAAGAACTCTTGACCCTCTTATCATTCACCACCTAAGCCAGTGGATCAACAGTTTCCATCTGTGCCGCCAGACTAACATCATCCTGATATTGGTTTAGTTCCTCAAAGATCATATGGTGAGTAACTTTATTGAGGTTCTTCTTGTTCATCTGTCTGTAAATGGCCACTTGGGACTTCCATTCTGACCCAAGAGAGTCAAGAAACCATGTATTCGTTGTGAGGTTTGACTAATCATCTAACTTCTGGTTTCTCAAATCATTTAGTGGCTTACAGTATCTACAGTAAGTTTCAATCAATGCCTCACCCTCTCCGGCTTTGAAGCGGTCAAAGGAATTGACCAAAGTTGTTTTTGTGATCCAGAATCCAGACTCAGTGCCTTCCATCTGGCTTTTTATCTCATCCCATATTTCCTTAGCAGTGTTCAGGCCATTAACTTTAATATATAATTCTGAAGAAAGGCCATGTTTCAGATAATATTTTACTTTTCGATCTGCATTGGCTCTGTGCTTTTCTTCAGCTGTATATTCAGATTGAAGCTTTTCCTTGTGGATTTCATCCAATGGTGGATTATGGTTAGAGTTTGCTTCTTGATCAATTCTGAAAATACCATTTCCTTCCAGTATACTTTTCTTCATCTCCTCACCATACTGCTCATTGTTATCTATAAAGTCCATGAAGCATCCCTTCCAGACATGATACTTACCTATGTACAAGATAGGTGATTTAGTGTCAGAACCAAACGAAAGGGTTTCACGATATGTACTCATTACTGCTTCAAGATCTTTTCTTTGAAAGATATTGATTGAAGAATTCTTGTTTTAACACAAATCCGATACTATCAAATCTCTGAAATCCGAGACTTGAAATTCGAGAAGATTGAAATCTGATTGATTCAAATTCCGACAATTTGAATTCCGATTGTAGAAATCCGAGAACTCAAAATCCAATAGTTCAAATCCGATGACTTACAAATCCGCTTGTTGTGAATCCGAGATTTTTCAAAATCTGATGATTTGAAAATCCGATTGTATAAATCCGAGAATTTCCAAAATCCGATGATTTGGAAATCCGAAGTGTAAATCTGGAATTCAAATGATCTTGAAATCCGAAACTCTAAACCGAGTGAGAAATCCGATAACAATCAAACCAACCAAATCCGTTAGTACCCAACCAAATAGTAGCCAAATCCAATCAAACTCCAAATTCGCAACTTCAAATCGGATTGTCAAAATCCGATACTTAGAAGAGTATCGGAATCCGATGAAACTTTCGGATTTTGAGAAATCCGACTGTTCTTGAGATGAAATCCGATAGTTCCTTCAACAGTACAAACCACCAACTTCCAAACTTCAAATTCCTTAAAATTTTGATCAAATTTGAGAATTTATTCTTCTACAAGGTTCATATACTAGCGAATTACAGTTTACAATCAACTTTACAAAAAAAATCAACCACTAGAATACATTTTTGATCAAAATGGTTTCAAACTCAAAAAATACAAAAACTCCAATTTAGTACAAACTGTTGTAATACTCGATCGCGGACTTACACAAACTTAATCCAATGATGAAAGCGCGTCTAATAAGCTACTAATCTTCCACTTTCAATCTTGAATTTATTGAAATCCGAATTGTCCAAAAGTCGACCAAAACCTCCTCAAATCCGATAATTTGAATTGAATGTTGTTGTTTGAGCTTGAATTCTTCAATCACGAGCCATATCTTAGCAAAGATTAGGCTCTGATACCAATTGTAGAGCAATAAACGAGCACAATGTAGAATCAAGGTGAGAGCATATGGTAGAAACACCTTTAAGTGTGTGTAGTATATTTGAATATATGCAAAAGGTTACATTGAAACAAAGCCTAAGTCACCTTATATACATACCATTAAAGGTGACATTCTAAGTACAAAATTAACTAGATAAGCATTAAAATATATATAGACCACAAACACAAATATAGTTCTAACAAAAAAATTACATCAATACGTCACGCAGGCCACCAAAAACCAAAAAACGAAACACCACAATACATAGGTCTAAAGGGCATCTAGTTACCGAACCACAACTAAACACAACCAAAGCAAAACCATGGTGTGCCACAAAACCATGTCAAATATATTTTGATCAATATTGCCAACAAAACACTAAAGGCACAAATGGCAATCCTTGTACATATGCGTTAGTAATTTTAATACACGTTTAAAATTACATATTCATATATACACCTATAAATATATATATTTTTATGCACTTCATGCCAAGCCATACAAAATATATAAATTCTAGGAATCAAAATATAGTGGTGAAAACCAGAATTAAGATTAGTCCAAAACCATTTTAAATATAATTTCAAACTTACTATTTCAGAAATAAAATTTGACAAAAAACCATAAGGCACGGGCGTACCCCAAAGGGTACGGTCGTACCTGCCCTTTTGTCAATGTATAGTTTAAACACTTTTAAACATACAAACATTCTGCCGCCACGGCCCATACCCCCACTGGTACGGCCGTGCCCCAGCCGCCGGCACGCCCCGTACCCCAAGAGGTATGGCTGTGCCCGGTCACCGGAAAACTATATTTTGACTGAAAACTCAAAATTCCGGTTTCAGTGCAAAGCCATGTTAGAGATGACCCTCATACCACTGTTGGGTTTGGTGGCATCTAGTAAATGCAGCGGAAACAAAACGAGTATAAAAACAATTACAATTTTATGCCACCGACACATCAGCCAATGGACCATACTCTAGACAAAGACAATGCAACTCAAAACAAGAACAGGAATTAGAAATTATACCATACACGTAGCTTCTCCTTCTTGCCTTTGAAATATGTGTACACAAGATAGTGCACCTTTTTCGGTATCCACACCAAGTGTGCTTGATTCCCATGTGCTAGTTGTGTCTTGACGCCGCCAAAAGCACCACCAAAGATCTAACACCAACTTAAAGATTGATACGCTAATCAATCTTCCAAGTATATGCTATTCTACATAGAATGAAGTAACATGCATGTTAAAAGTTGATATATTTTCTTCATATGTTCATACGCATGTCAAGAAGGTTCTAAAGCATAGTTCTAAGTGTAAGAAGTAGTCTCTAGACTAAAACTACTACTCTAAAACGTTTCTAGTACCAAGCCACTAAATGCAATTAACCCACCATTTAAACTAGTCATAAAAGACAACTTAAAGAGGCTGTTACAGCATGAGGCATGGTTATGCTTCACAAGGCACGCCCGTGACAGCCGACGGGCACACCCAAGTCATGCCTGACTTGGGCTCGTGCTTTTGCACTAGGCATGGATGTACCTCTACAAGGCACGCTCGTGCCGGCCCTAAGAGGTACGCCCTACACATGTTGGTCTTGGGCCAGTACCTGGCATAGGGCACGACCGTACCTTCATAAGGCATGGCCGTGTCCGGCCCATCCAAAACCCAGTTTTGGCATTTATCTCTCTCTCGTTCAAAGGTGTTGCCGGAATCAATACTGGACGTGTGACCCAATAGGCCTATGTTTCATCTAAAGTGATACCAACTCATGTGTGTCAGTGGGCATATTCCAACACGTCCTTCCTGCTATGACCCAGGCTACATCAGAAGTACCAGTAATTGAGAACTTGGATTATACAGAAGTTGCAGGAACTTCAGGTCAGACTCATGAAGAAGATCAAAGTGAGTACATCTTTAAGCTGGAGAACGAGAAACGGAATCTCCCCATGATGCATGGGCTGGCATTAAGCAAGGCTCAATGCACCAATTCCCAAAAGGAGTCCATTTATGGACCTAAGCAAGCCTCTCGTAGTTGGAATCTATGTTTTGATGAAAAGATCACAGAATTTGGATTTTTGAAAAAATGAAGACGAACCATGTGTATTTGTCAGGGCTAGTGGGAGCTCAATAGTTTCCTAGTTTTTTATGTAGATGATATTCTACTCATAGGAAATCATATCCCAACCTTGCATACTGTCAAGGGTTGGCTCGAGAATTGTTTTTCTATGAAAGACTTGGGAAATGCGGGATGCATTCTCAGAATCAAGATCTATAGGGATAGATCTAGGAGGCTCATTGGTTTGAGCCAAAGTGCATATGTGGATAAAGTCAGTAAACGATTTAAGATGGAGGATTCCAAGAAAGGGAATCTCCCCATGATGCATGGGCTAGCATTAAGCAAGGCTCAATGCACCAATTCCCAAAAGGAGTTGGACATAATGAAGCGAGTCCCATACAGCTCGGTGGTGGGATCGGTAATGTATGCCATGTTATGCACTCGCCCCGATGTCTCATGCGCCTTAAGTATGACTAGTACATATCAGGCGAATCTGGGTGAAGCTCACTGGAGCACTGTAAAGAACATTCTTAAGTACCTCAGGCGTACTAAGGAGATGTTCTTAGTATTTGGTGGTGAGGAAGAACTCAGAGTAAACGGTTACTCTCATGCTAGCTTCCAAACCGATAGGGACGACTACCGATCTCAATCGGGGTTCCTGTTCCTATTGAATGGTGGTGCAATAAGTTGGATGAGCTCAAAGCAAGAAATAGTTGCTGATTCAACAACCGAGTCAGAATATATTGCAGCAAGTGAAGCTGCCAAAGAAGCTGTGTGGATGAAGAAAGTCATCCAAGATCTAGGAGTGGTTCCAAGCATCGCCGACCCTATTGAGATTTTTTGTGACAATGAAGGTGCGGTGCCTTTGGCAAAGGAACCAAGATCTCACAAGAGTACAAGACACATTTTTCGAAAGTATCACTTCATTAGAGAAGTAATCGAGAATGGCAACGTTGCAATTAGCAGAGTACCAACGGATGGGAACCTTGCGGACCCATTCACTAAGCCATTATCACAAGCTGCTCATGATTCTCATGCTAGAGCTATAGGTGTTAGATTCACTAGTGATTTGGCTTGACTTATGTATTTGGTTTGTTTGATTTGTAATTATATTTTGCGAACATTGAAACGGTATTGTTACTTATGTTTGTTTTGATATATGAATGGAGATTTATATATACGCATGTTGCGGTCACAATCATCAAGTCTATAACGTGTTCCATCTTAGCATGTTTAAACACTTCCTTGAATTTTTATCGTTCTAAAACCTTCTGCAATTGGTCACTCTTTATATGGAAGGATGAATGAAATAAGATTGAAGTAAGTGGTTGACCAAGTGTTCAAAATGGTTGAATAAGGGTGCAATACTCACATTTGATTGAAAGGTGTTTCAAGTGACTAGAAGACCCACACTTGAGTTTACTTCATGGATCTATAGTCACAAGTAACTCAGGATGATAATATCATTTCATCCTTAGACTTGAGACGCATGGGTGAGTATGAATCTGCCTTACTCTAGTTATTTTCAAACACAGTTCGTAACTGGCTGTTATAAAGGAATTAATTGGGTAAAGTATGAAACATATGATGGGACTATGTAGTCAAAAGGATTTGTTCCTCTAGAAAGAGAGATATCCCTGGCCCCTCGATGATTAGGAGCTGACATCAAATATGCATGGCCGTGCTCAAGTTACATTGATTTTAGATCAGATGCAACTTGTCTATTTGGTCACCACCAATCTATAATCAAGAAACACAATAGTGAACGATCTGGAGATTGAAATTTTCCATGTCTCATGTTCACATGAATATCGCGAACAAAAGGATGTACATGATCACTTATCTATAGAACCTCATAAGCCTCTTAAGGCTATAAGGTTTTGTCGAGGATGACAACTCGTACCGACTTGGGGGCATTGATGCTTAGCTAGAGCCGCTCTTTGTCTATGGTTAAAATATGAAGATGTATCATATGCAAGTGGGAGTTTGTTAGTTATATGCCCACTGATACACGTATATTGGATCACTACCGATGAAACATCGGCCTTTTGGGTCAAACACAAAGCGTCGAATCCGACAACACAAGTCAAGAGAGTCAATTTGTTTGATTAGGGTTCATGGGTCCGGCAAGGGATGGTGGGGGTGCCGCCTTCATGACTCCCGTCACGGCCCGTGAGAGCCCTTGAAGGCAGAAGTCAAAGTGACACTTTAATCTTATTGGACCTTTTTTGTTGATCCAATGAGGGCTAGCCTTTTTAGCCGACCCTAGTGTCACCTGAGCTTCCTAGAGGCTTATAAAAATCCCTCTCTTGATCCTTGTATGAACCTTTTGCCAAATTCCCAAACATACACACTAAAGAAGACTTGAGAGTTGTTTTAGAGACTTGAGTTTGTGTTACTCATAGCAAGAAGTTCTTCTGCTGTTCTTGAGGCTTGTTCACGTGAGTGCAAGTGGAGTACCTCAAGCTTTAGCAAAGGTGATTCACGAAAGGCTTGATGTGGATACTAATAGAGGAGCTCTACTTCGAGTTCAAGTATTACATCTTCTACACCACAACCACCAGAGACATCAAGGTTATGGTCTCTTTTTTGGATTCCTTTTGGTTCCTCTCGTTGCTATCATTCCTTGTAGCTAGATCTCAGTAAAAGAATGTTGTGGATGTGCTTTGTTAACCCGAAATCTTTGCGTTTTTACTACATGTTTCCGTTGCTCATGAGTTTTTCACATGTATGAGATTCCTTCAGAGTTGGGATAGGATTTCTCAGTAGAAATCCAGGTTGGAACACTACAACACCTAGCATAGACAGGGAGGGCAAGGTAGTACATGGGAGGGAGACTAGAATAGGAGGCCTACTTCGGGTGGGTCTACTCAGCGGGCACCGTGGTGTGGTAGGTGCAAGTCCTATCACAATGGTCAGTGTACAACGTAGACATTGAGATGTGTGAAGTGTGGTCAGTTTGGCCATTACTTTAAGAATTGCATATTTTAGAAGAGTGTGTGTTAGAATTGTGAGAAAGAGGGGCACAGGATTGGTGAGTGCCCAGTGGGTAAGAGAACAAGATAAGGGTCAGGAGCGGAAATGGCTGGGGGATCATCTTCACCTACTAGTAAAAAGAAAAAGAACCCACCCACTACTGAGGGTAGGGCATTTAAGATGACGGTGGATGATGCCACCACCACAGATGATGTCATAACCGGTATGTTTCTAATAAACTCTACTCCTGCTAGAGTGTTATTTGATTCTGGAGCTAATCGCTCATTTGTTTCAGTGTAGTTCCGTGATAGATTAAATGTGCCTGTTATTAGCTTGCTAATTCCCTAGAAATGGAAGTACATGATGGCATGATGGTGCCAGTCACGACTGATGTGGCTGGATCTAAGATTGACATTGATGGTGTGTGTTTTCCTGTTTATTTTCTTGTCATACCTTTATCTGGTTTCGAGGTGGTGCTCTGGATGGATTGGTTGAGTTTTAATCAAGCCAGTATTAAATGTCAGAAGAAGTTGATTTTTTTCCCGCTGACGGATGGCACACGTGTGGTAGCAAGGGGTGAGAAGGCTGGGTCTGTTATTCCCATTATTTCATGCTTAAAGGCTATGAAAGCATTGGATAGAGGATGTAAATCATACATGGCGTATGTTATTGACATAAAGAAAGAGAAGCAGACGATGATTGATATTCGGGTGTTAACGGGATACCCAGATGTGTTTCCAGAGGAATTGCTAGGGTTGCCTCCTGTTCGTGAGGTAGAGTTCAAGATCGACTTGATCCCTTGATCTCAACCAGTGGCTAAGTCTCCGTACAGATTGGCACCATCAGAAATCAGAGAGATGATGACACAGATCCAATATCTGTTAGATAAAAGGTTTATTCGTACAAGTTCTTCTCCGTGGGGTGCACCAATGTTGTTTGTAAAGAAGAAAGATGGTACGTTGTGTATGTGTATCGATTACCATGAACTGAACAAGAAGACGATAAAGAATAAGTATCCGTTTCCTAGAATTGATGACTTATTTGATTAGTTACAGGGAGCTGCATTCTTTTCAAAGATTGATTTGAGATCCGGTTGTCATCAAGTACGTGTATCTGAAGAAAATGTGTCAAAGATAGCTTTTCGCACGCGCTATGGTCACTACGAATTCTTAGTTATGCCATTCGGCTTAACTAATTCACCTGCGATATTTATGGATTTGATGAACATAGTCTGTCGACCATTTCTAGATGAGTTCGTGATTGTCTTTATCGATGATATTCTGATTTATTCAAAGACAGAATTGGAGCATGAATAGCTTTTGAGACAGGTTTTGGAGACTCTGAAGAATGAACACTTGAATGTGAAGTTCTCAAAGTGCGAATTTTGGTTGAGAGAGGTCCAGTTCTTGGGGCATGTGATCTACAGTGAAAGTGGATCTTTCGAAGGTAGAGGTAGTAATGAATTGGAACGCTCCAAAGACACCCTCTGAGATAAAGAGTTTTCTTAGATTGCCTGGGTATTACCACATATTTATCAAGGATTTCTCTAAGATTTATGGTCTACTGACCAAGTTGACTCGGAAATATGTGAAGTTTGTGTGGGGTGATGACAAGGATAAAGCTTTTCAGACATTGAAGCAGTTGTTATGCCAGGCTCCCATTCTTGCTTTGCCAAGTGGATTAGACGATTTTATTGTGTATTGTGATGCATCATTTGCTAGATTGGGATGTGTGTTAATGCAGAGAAATCGGATGGTTGCGTATGCTTCAAGGCAATTGAAACCTCATGACAAGAATTACCCGACTCACGATTTGAGCTAGCAGCTGTTGTGTTTGCACTTAAACTTTGGAGGCACTACTTGTATCGTACCAAGTGCGTAATCTGCACTGATAATAAAAGTCTACAGTATGTGTTTACATAGAAAGAATTGAACATGAGACAGAGGCAATGTGTGGAGCTGATTAAGGATTATGATTGCGAGATTAGATACCACCCTGGGAAGGCGAATGTGGTGGTAGATGCCCTAAGTCGTAAGGGAACTGAAAGTCCAATCTAATTCATGTGTATGGAGATAGTATTAGATTTAGTTGATAGACTAAAATATGCACAGTTGGAAGCGTTAAAGGAAGGGAATCTGAAAGTTGAATTAATGAAGAAACGAAAGAATGAACTAACTGGCGATTCTCGTGGATTGAAAATATACAAGACCTATGGTTGGGTGCCTATGCTTGGAGAACTGAGAAAGTTGATTTTAACAGAAGCACACAAGTCGAGACTGTCTGTACACCCAGGAAGCACCAAACTGTATAACGATATGAAAGTGCTTTACTGGTGGCCAACTGTTAGAAATGGGCTTTGTGTTTGTTATCTAGTTTGCTATTGTAATTAGAATGTCACCTTTAGTATTATGTATATAAGGTGACTTAGGCTAATTTTCCATGTAACCTTTTCATATATAGAATATAAGAAACATACACTTAAAGGTGTATTGCTCTCTACTTGAATCTTCTATTGTACTCATTTTGCATTATCAATTAGTATCAGAGCCTAATCTTTGATAAAATATTGATCTTGATTGAGGAATGAGCGAGAAAACAACAACATTTGAAGCCAATTTGTTGTATTTCAGACTTTTCAGTCGACTTTTTGAAGTATTCTGATTTTGATCGAATCAATTGTTAAGATGGAAGGTTTGTAGTGCATTAGATTCGCATTCTATATTAGTTTCAATCTGTAATCGTCTGCGATCTTGTTTTACATCAGATTGTATCGAATTGTGAATTTCATATTTTTTCGAGTTCTTGAGTTTTGGATTAAAAATGTATTTGTATGATTGATTCTTGGTGTAAGTTTGCATTCTGATTGTAATTCAAACATAAATGATACATTAGTTGAAGCTGCGCAAACGATGATACATTATTCGAAGTTGCCACCATCATACTGGGCTGAAGCCATGAACACATCCTACTATACTAAAAATCATTCTTTAATCCACTGTCACTTTAATAAAACTCCTTATGAACTATGTAATTGAGTAGTGCCTAATATCAAATACTTCCATGATTATGTATCTGTGATGGAACAGAGATGTGTTGGAACTCGTGGTGGGCACAAACGCAGCGGAAGCAAACAAGAAAGAAGCATGCAAGAAATAAAAAGAAAGCACACACAAAGCCTACACGAAGTTCCAATGGTGGAATACACTACAAAGCAAATTGCAACTCAAAACAAGAAGAAGGAGGAAGAGAGTATACCTTCTTCCAGCTGGAAATCGTGCTCCATCTGTGGGGATGAACTTGAGGAAACAAAATGGCTTCCTCCTCCATTTCTAGTCCACACCAAGAAGAGTTTGATCCCATTGTACTAGCAATCCATTAGATGAACGTCCACCAAGACTTCACCATCTGGAACAGCCCAAAGATGTCCTCCTCTTGCACCAATGATATTCATATGAACACTCAAGATCACCATCTTAGTGTTGTAGCATGAAACCCATTTAGTACCAAGAGAGAATATGGAGTAGAAATAAGCTGTATATGGTTGCTTGTGTTCTCTAGCCACAAACCATGCCTATTGACACCAGAAACTCGGCCAAATTGCATGTCATTTGATTGGACCATCAAATGGTCCAATAAAACACAAGTGTCCCTGCAGCTACCCTCTTCACGACCCCTCACGGGCTCTCACGGGCCATGAAGCCTAAGTGCGCCACGAGGGGACTTAGAACTCCACGAACCGTGCCGCCCGGTCAAGACTCGTGAGGGCATCTCCTTCACGACCCCTCATGACCTCGGCATGGGCCGTGAAGCCCAAAGGCATCACGACGCGTGGCGGCCGTCGAACAATCATTAGGGCAGCCTGCTTCACGACCCGTGGAGCATCCAGCACGGTCGTGAAGCCCAGAATCAAAACACTTTTGATTATTTGACATTCTCCTTCCACATAAAGCTGTCGGGATCAATCCTTGGCGTGTGATCCAATAGGCTCGCGCTTCATTAGCAGTGATACCGGCATACGTGTGTCAGTGGGCAGATTCCAACAAACTCCCACTTGCACATGACACACCGTACCCATATGCATCACAGACAAGGAGCGGCCTCTAGCAAGACATCCCTTCCTCCAAATCAATACGAGGTATGTCATCCCTGACAAGTACCTAATCACAATCCAAACGGGTTTGAAAAGGTCCTACAGATAAGTGATCAATCATCCTATTGTTCACGATATCCGGGTGAACACGAGACATGGTACAAAGTCATTCTCCGATCGTTCACGATTATGTTTTTCGATCAAGATTGGTGGTGACCAAAATATGCAAGTTTGCAACTGATCAACTATCAACACCCAATCATCGACGGGCCCAGGGAAGAGTGACTGACTGTCGACATTTAGAATGTAAAAAACATTCAGGGAAGTGGTAAACATGCTAAGATGTAACACAATAAAGGCAACTGAGAGTACCCACTATACGCGTATTAACAAATCCCCATTTGATAATCGATACTATCAGAAGCAACATGTTGCTTAACGTTCCTATAATCAGCATATCAAAATTTCAACTAAAACAAACTCAAGCCAAGTCTTTGCAAGCATTAGTATGTCAATCATCACTACCTTGCAACTACTACTTTAGCAAAACGGATCCGCCACCATGCTATCCGTGTGTATTCGTAAGATGACCATATCTCTACCTCAACCAATCACTCAAAAGTGTGCGTTGGTGAGATAACGGTCTTTTGTCAAGCTATCGCACCTTCATTGATTCATCAGAACTCAATAAGATCAAGGATGCTTGAGATAAAGGTTATCTTTCATAAGTCATCGTACTCTCATTGTCTCATAAGATCCTAGTAGAGTCAGCGATGCTTTGAGAAGCATACTTATTAACACCATATTTAGTAGGATCACGAACCCCGATAAAGATGGGTAGTTATCCTAAGAAGTATATAAGCAAGCATTTGAATAACAACTTATTCTATGTTGCTTCTTACTATAGATCAACAAGAACATATTTCAATATTTCTTTAACTCCTTCCATAGGTTTTGTATATCCTATAATCGTTATGGATGCATAATTCTTGATTTAAGCTTTTCCAAGCAAGATCAGGACATTATCTCCAATACGTTGTATGTGCTAGACATATTTAGAATAGGATTACAAAATGCTCCCACTAGCTCTGGCATTCTTCCATGTTTCATCATTGCTATTTGAAAACTCAAACAAATGATTTTCATATCAACGCAAAGATTCTAAGATTGAGATGGCAACATAAGTCCACAAGTGGACTACTTAGGGTTTGTAGATTTCATTAGGATACTTATTGATAGTGAAAGACCCTCGAAAATGTTGTGAGCATTTCCTCAGAAATTCCTATTAAGGAATGTAGTCTTCACTTCTATCCAATATAGTCTAAAAGGCACTTATAAAATAAGTATCCGTTTGGACTTCAACATAACCACCGGGAGAATGTTTCTAGATGATACCTTCCTCATGGTCAATCATCGTGAAACCATTCCCACCAGTCGGTATTTGAAGTAGTCTACAAACTTATCCATGTTTGGTCTATTTCCTCAAATAACCAATGACACCTCGGAGGTTCACACTTAGGTGTAGGATCAACCAAGTCGAAACCTTGGATATCCGTCATGGATAGCATCTCATCTTATCATTTCCTCCTTTCTCCTAGTGGACTCCAAGCCCACTACGCTTTCCTGTAGTTGACGCATTCATCATGAATCATCATAAAGTTGTCTTCCTCGGATATAATGAATTATATCTTTCTGGTCTTATGACAACTTCTATCAAGAGGTAAGGATTTTATGTCAGGTTCTCCAGCATTGTCATGCTGAGTTTCAGTGATTTATGATTGGGTGCTAGTATCAACATCAGGTCCTTCCATGCAAGGTATACTTTACTCTCACATACATTAATGGATATTGATTTAAAAGACTCTACCTTTGAGCAACTTACAAGTTCTCACAAGGTTTGTCAAAATAAATATCCCATGGTCTTCGTAGAGTACCTAATGGAGTAAATATCTCTAGATCCTGGGTTCCTCCATCTCACGTCTAAACGCATGCTAGAACTCGTGGTGGGCACAAACGCAGCGGAAGCAAACAAGAAAGAAGCATGCAAGACATAAAAAGAAAGCACACACAAAGCCCACACGAAGTTCCAATGGTGGAATACACTACAAAGCTAATTGCAACTCAAAACAAGAAGAAGGAGGAAGAGAGTATACCTTCTTCAAGCTGGAAATCATGCTCCATGTGTGGGGATGAACTTGAGGAAACAAAATGGCTTCCTCCTCCATTGCTAGTCCACACCAAGAAGAGTTTGATCCCATTGTATTAGCAATCCATTAGATGAACGTCCACCAAGACTTCACCATCTGGAACAGCCCAAAGATGTTCTCCTCTTGCACCAATGATCTTCATATGAACACCGAAGATCACCATCTTAGTGTTGTAGCATGAAACCCATTTAGTACCAAGAGAGAATATGGAGTAGAGATAAGTTGTATATGGTTGCTTGTGTTCTCCAGCCTCAAACCATGCCTATTCACACCAGAAACTCGGCCAAATTGCATGTCATTTGATTGGACCATCAAATGATCCAATAGAACACAAGTGTCACTGCAGCTACCCTCTTCACGACCCCTCACGGGCTGTCACGGGCCGTGAAGCCTAAGTACGCCACGAGGGGACTTAGAACTCCACGAGCCGTGCCGCCCGGTCGAGACTCGTGAGGGCATCTCCTTCACGATCCCTCACGACCTCGTCACGGGCCGTGAAGCCCAAAGGCATCATGACGCGTGGCGGCCGTCGAACAATCGTTAGGGCACCCTGCTTCACGACCCGTGGAGCATCCTTCACAGTCGTGAAGCCCAGAATCAAAACACTTATGATTACTTGACATTCTCCTTCCACATAAAGCTGTCGGGATCAATCCTTGGCGTGTGACCCAATAGGCTCGCGCTTCATTAGCAGTGATACCGGCATACGTGTGTCAGTGGGCAGATTCCAACAAGATGAAATTACATGCATGTCGAAATTCAAACGTTTTGGATTGGTTCCACAATGGCAGACACTATATGCTATAATTATACGTTGCCTGACAAGTGTGACAAAATGAATTGACGGTGCAAATGCTTTTGCTTTGAAAGTACTGGTTGGAATGGCAAAACATCTCCTCTTTGATTATGCTGAATTTGTGTTTATTGAGATATCAAAGGTGGTTCGTGAGAAAGTGATTCGTGGTAAAAGACAAAATTTCTTGTCGTTTCCGCTGTTTTTGACTATGATAATTTAGAGGCTGATGGCTAGAGATACTGATATCTCTAGACGGGATGATGATCCAGCTCCACATATTCATATGATGATCAAACTGTACAAAATTCAGGCTTTGCCTAATGTGAATACCTTTGTAATGCCAGTGGAATTGGTTCAATTGCTAGATTTGGAAAGCGAGGTAGTCCAGCGGTACGTGAGAGAAAATGATATCATTCTAATGAATATGCAAGAGCCGAGTGATTCTACCTCGAGAACCCTATGTTTCGAGAGTAGTGAACCTACAAGTCAAGCTTCTGTGGGAGAAGATGATAGGGAAGTGATTAGTGGTAAAATTAATGAGAGGGGTGGAGAAGTTGGTGAAGGTGATTCTATTAGACAGGGAGTTACTGTGGACTTTGATGATTATCTGACTTTTTCTAAAATCGTTAAACAAGTTGTTCAGTCTGCGCAAAGCTCTCATTCCAGCGAAACTGATTCATTTCAACTAAACTTCGATAAAATGTTTGAGCAGGATAATGAGGAGACCGAAGAGGAGTTAGGTCCTGATGGTCAAAGAATACATCCAATTATTACTTCCTTTGATGACCAAATGATGGACTTCTAGTTTGATTTCGAAAATATTGATACTCAAGAGCTTTATGATGATGTAAGTGTGCTAAACGTAGAAGAAGATCTTGAGAGGCGAAAACAAAGTAACGGAGAGAGCAAACTGATAAAAGAAAAGATGAGGGCTGAGAGTTCCCGAACCCTAAGAAGCCAGGAAACCAAGTCAACTGTTGGGTCTAGACCTGACATTGAAAAAGACTCTGGCATCCCAACAGAGTATGCATAAATCTCACCCAGCCACTCAATTTTCTCTCAACAGAAAATTGTTTCATTCCACGGAGAACAAGCACAAGTAGACAATGGAAACACTAAGTATTCTATTCCAAAATAGCCCTGCCGGAACTACCATACGTAAAGCCCCTACAGGCCATATCAAAAGATTGGTAGGAAATCCCACCATAGTCAACCGAACTCTAGCTGTGAATGTGGGTGGGCCTTCATCTTCATAATTTGTTTCTGAAGGTGCTGGTGCTTCAAAAAGACCTAGGCATCAAAAAGACCTAGGCATGACGATGATGACTCTGACACCGATCATCCCGAGGGAGAGAAAAGATTGAAAACATATTTTGATACCCCTGCTGCTCAGAGGATTGGTCCGGTTGCTGCTAAAGTCGATGAACATCTTTTAAGCTAAAATATAAAGCCAAGCAAAAAGAATTGGAAGTTGTGGAGACAGGGTTTGAGTTTAAAAATAGTGATACATCTGATGTGGAGGAAGAGAATTTGATGTTGGCTCTATGCTTAAGTAAACAGACGGATGAAGCTCAAATGACACAAAAGGTTGAAAAGCCCGAATTTGAAAAATTTAATTTTGGAAAGTCTACTCAAAATAAACAAAGATGTAACATAACAGTTCCCATCATCTCCAAGCAAGTTCAAAACAACTCCGGTTGATATCATGAAACAACAGCGTAAAGAAATACAAATACAAGAAATATCTAAAGAAGTTGAATGGGAGATACCTTTGAATGTTCAAATAGATCCGGTTCACACTGGGTCTTTACCTAATGTCAGAAAGAATTATGTGCTCACAAGGGAAGCTTTGAAAAATGAAGTTATAAACTGGAGGTATCAAGATATACCTGTCATGTTTCTGGAAGAAAAATTTATAAACATCTACTCCGAACACATCAAAGAAATGCTAGATATCAATTTGATGGGTGCCAAGAATGTGAAAGAAGCTCGGACTAGACTATTTCTAAACGTGCACAGAGCAAAGAAGGAAGATGTTGACTCTACTTATCCAATCATCAAAATTAACTATGTTTCTATTGAGAAAGTGATGTTTATTGATATGATATGCTACCAAGACACAAGGTCCGATCTGAAAAGCTATTCTATTAGACATGTAGATCTGAAATTCCTAAGTCTTGGTGATGTAAACTTCCTGGTGGAGCAGCTCGAATAAAAAATAGAAAAGAATATGAATGAGTTTGTAGGATATCAAAAGTTGTGGGATTTTTTGAGGTACAAAAGCCAAAGGGATGAGGAGACTGATCTTCAATTGGGAGCAGAAGTTGATAAGGATAAAATCAATGTACTGAAATCGAAAACAAATCATTCAAAGCTCAACCAATTGGAGATGTATGAGGTGATATGGAGTTGTGATGATGAATTTGAAGGAGATGAAGGTATTGTTTTGTTCAACAGCAAAAATGAAAAGTTCTTTATGAGATTTGATGAGGTGAATGCGTACTCAGATGGTTCCATGAAGATTTGGTCTATCAAAATCAAAGAGTACAGCATAGCATAAAAGAAAATATTGATCAAGCACTTAGAGTGAGATTGACAGAAGTAATCAAATTGTTCTATATCAAGCGAGACGAAAGAAAGATGATAAGACACTAGCAAAGGAAAATCGGACAAAGAAATACTAACTAGATACAAACAAGGGGAGAATGTTAGAAAAGGGCTTTGTGTTTGTTATATAGTTTTCTTTTGTAATTAGAATGTCACCTTCAATATTATGTATATAAGGTGACTTAGGCTTATTTTCGATGTAACCTTTTCATATATAAAATATAAGAAACACATACTTAAAGGTGTATTGCTCTCTACTTGAATCTTCTATTGTACTCATTTAGCATTATCACCAACAATAAAATCAGATGTGGCACATTTCGTGGAATCTTGTCATATATGTGCGTAAGTAAAGGCAGAACATCAGAAGCCATATGGATCCTTGAAGGACTTGGAAATCCCCGAGTGGAAGTGGAAACACATAACAATGGATTTTGTAACAAAACTTCAAAGGACTCAGAAAAATCATGATATGACATGGGTGATAGTGGATCGATTGACGAAAAGTGCTCATTTTCTAGGTACTTGTGAGATAGCTTCTTTGAGCAAGTTAGCAAAATTGTATATTGACGAGGTTGTTTCAAGGCATGCCATATTGTTATCCATTGTAACTGACCGAGACTCCAGGTTTGTTTCTAACTTCAGGAGGAGTTTATAGAAAGAGTTGGGGACGAGGGTTATCTTGAGTACTATTTATCATCCACAGACTGATGGTCAGAGTGAACGAACCATACAGACACTCGAAGATATGTTATGTGCCTGTGTAATTGAGTATGGAGGATCTTGGGGTTTGCACCTACCGTTGATATAGTTTGCGTATAACAATTCTCACCCCTCCAGTATTGGAATGCTTCCGTATAAAATGTTATACGGTCGTCGTTGCCGTACTCTGACTTGTTGGTTAGAGGTTGGTGAGAAATAGTTTGCAGGGCCAGAGATTATTCAGTTAACTGCTGATAAGGTTGTTGTTGCCAGAGAGATGTTGAAAGCTGCCTGGGATATGCAGAAAATGTATGCAGATCCACGACGTCGTCCAGTATCGTTTGATGTGGGTGATCTTGTTTATCTGAAAGTCTCTCCGTGGAAAGGCATGATTCGTTTCGGGAAGCAGAGGAAGCTAGCTCCTCGTTTTATTGGTCCTTTCCGCATGCGACAGATAGTGAATGATCAGACAATTACATTTGATCTTCCAGCAGAGCTTGCATGTATTCATGGTACGCTTAACGTTTGTTATCTGAGGAAATGTAAGGTTGAAGATGAAAGTCAGATTCTACCGGTACATGATTTGAAAGTAGATTCGAAGAAAAGATTAATAGAGGAACCTATTGAATTATTGGATCGTAATGTGACCAAGCTCCATAAAAAGTAGACCCCGATGGTGTTGGTCAAATGGAAGCATAGTTTAGGTTCTGACTTGAGTTGGAGACTGAAGCTGATTTGAGGGATAGGTACCCTCGGTTGTTTGAAGGAGAAGGGATTCCGAGGACGGAATCCTCTTAACGAGGGTAGATTTGTAATACCCACAAACCCGGGCTAGTCAATTAGCGGGTTAGCGGTATGTGTTTACTTGTTTTAATTAAATATGTGATTATTTAAAGTTAACTGATTAAGTTATTTAATTGAATAGAAAACATATTTATATATAAATATGTATGTTACTAGAAAAAGAAAAGAATTAATATGCATGTATGTATGCATGTATGTTGTTATGTGGGTCTATATGCATGTGAGTATGGGAATGGATAAGAGTGGAATCCACAAACTGATTGGATTGTGGAGAAGTTATATACGTGTATTAAGAATGCAATCCTCTGCTCATTTCTATCAAAGTGTGAAAGTGCTAGTGTGTGTTTTGTGTAAAAAATCTCTCTAAGAAGAAAGCTTTAAAACCTTGCAAACTAGGAATTTGTATTAAAGAATTTGTTGGATAATAAATCAAAGTGAAGGTTAGTTTGCGATTCTAGCATGCTATTATGCATCTTGACATGTTATTAGTTAGAATTCACGAGATTATAAGAAACCACCATTAATGGAGCTTGAAGCTCAAGGTTTGATTTAGTGGTTTTTATGTGTTTTGATGTTTTGATGAGTTTTAAGATGTTTGTATATATGTTCTTTGAAGTTTATATATGTTTTAGACGTGTTTAGGATTGAAAACAGAAGTTGGAATGAGAAATTATGGATTTTGAGTCGGCTGAGTTTTGAAGATGATGCAGAAAAACACGCGATGCGACACGTCAATTGGAGGGACGTGACTCGTCCTCAAGAATCCGCCAGATTCCTTGAATCCGATAGACTAAAACCGAAACCCAAATCCAATCCTAACAATCTGATAAGTGAAATCCAAGAACCAAAATCCGACATTTGAAATACGGGACTCGAAATCTAGAGCTTTGAAATCCGATGGTTGAGAAATCCGACAAAAGCACTCGACGCGACGTATCCGCGGTTTTTCAGGATTTGTTCTTGTTTGTTGATGCTTTCTTGTTTGATATATATATGCTATTTATGAGAATTTATGTTAGTGTTTAGGAGAAATTGACATATAAATATATGTGGGCAGATATATTTGTATATCCGAGACTGATTTCGTTGTTACAGTGTTTTCAGGCGACACAAATACTCAGTAATATAAGATATCCGTGTTCGCATTGAATCATGAGGTGAGTGGACGTTAATCACATGGTTGATGTTATTGATGTTATGCACGCGTATGTGATTGATAGGCTGTTAAGTCTGATTGTTGATTGTGTTTGTGATTGAATATATCTGTTAGATGATTATTTGGCCGATACGCACTATTTGGATGATATTGAGTTGTGTTTGAGAAGTCTGCTATGCATGCAATTAGGATGGGCTCGTCTACTGGTTGGTGAACAGTCGTAGTCCTACTGATGCATGCGTTGTGTGAGAGGAGAATTTCACTGTGCCAATGAAGTAGAGGGCTATCGGTAAACCATTGCTTTAGCCGGCATTGGTTGTAGATTATTCGCCGAACCACCGGTCTTCTTGATTGCGTGATTACATGCTTTGATATTGACTGTTGATGTTTGCCTTTGTGTTTAGCTTCTACTTACTTAGCTTTGTCCTAATTCTCCTCAGTTGATGCTTCTGCAGGTTTGTGTTTTGGTGGTGATTGTAGAAGGAGAAGTTGACCCTGCTCTGATATATTTTGTTTTAAAAGAAATGAGCCAGTTTGTTTTTGTAATACGAAGAAAGTTGATTTTGTTATTCGTGAACAGATGTTTAAGATTTGTAAATATTTGTATTGTATTGAAAGCAATGTGTTTAATTAAGCTTCCGCAGCGCATTTAAAAAAAATGGCTTTGGTTTTCCGGTGTTACATTCAGTCCCTTCATAAGAAACTATTAGTGTATCTAACATTGGTTTAGCAGAAGTATTGTTAGGCCTTAACATTAACTCTAACGAACCTCTTATCTTCATCTGTCCACAGATGCATGGGTTTGGTAATGGTTCTTTCTGTTGTGGAGGTTTGACCTTCGGATTCTGATGAGATAGATAGAATAGATGTTGGAACATAATGACCCATAGTGACAATTTCTGGCATTTGGATGTCAAGGATAGAGAGAAAGAGATGTGCTCTACTTTTCCACATGGAAAATTTCTTACCATCAAACGTAGGACATCTTGTTAAAGATCTAGTGTTTGAGATATTCATGTTGTTAGAGGATAAGGCCATTTTGAGAGGGGTTGAAACAGTTGTAGAGTAAGCAAAACAGATCTAGATATGAATTATCTAACATGCTATGATAATAGTTGTTAGTCCTAGATTGAGTACACAACATCGAATGTTTGTAGAGGGGGGGTTGAATACAAACTTTAGCTTTTTTTAAAAATATAAAGACATACCATGATACTTTATATAATTCTTATTGATGATGAATCAAGAATTACATGTACTAGAAGCGGAAATTCTATGTACAATCATAGGTGGCAATTAATTCGTCTAACACATATAGAAGCTAACTCTAGAAAATCTAATGTCTATGAGTGTTCAACACATGAGAAAATTTGAATCAACACAAATTGATAAACTCTACGAATATTCTCAACTAATGAGATTACTGTATTGTTATGTAGAAGTGTTGTATCTTGCATTTCCATCATGCATGTGATTTTATAGAAGCTTTGGCATGTCAAGATGGTTGAAGGAAAGAGACAAAAAGAACTAAGGAAAAGAATATAATATTTGTAAAGTTATTGTGTGAAAAATAGATTTACTTTAATTAAGGATTGTGTAAAGTAAGTTTGCTTTTCAGAAAAGTAATGTCCACTAACATTAAAATAATATTATCCCTTGTGCTTTATGCTTTGTAAGTTTAAGTTTCCTCTTTCATTATTAAACTTTTATCAACACCCATACCTCATTCAGGATTGACCTTACCAAGTATAGAATTGCTGACCACATTTGTTGAGGTTGTAGATCTTCAAGATCTTCAATTTCAAAGAAATCTTTTTCCTTTTCCAGAGAATAAGATCTATCCTATTTGTCTCATGATTGATCCAAAATGTGCTTTGTACTTTTACATTCAAAGATCTAAAGGCATAAAAGAACAACACATGTTCTCCCTTTTACATATAAAAGGTACAAACTGAAATACTGAACAAATATGATATCTTTGCTCGACTCAGATGACAGAATGTACTAAGATCTTTAAAAATTACACTACTTAGTTGAAAGAAATAATCAGTTGATCATTTCTACAAAGACTCGGTTGATAACTATTGCTCAGCTAATCATATAGATGCTTAGCTGATCATATATATGCTCAGTTGATCAACAGTTATACTAGGAAGTCATAAACTCATGTATTTATAAGATCAGTTGATCAAGTATGCTCAAATGATCATTTAAATACATAGGTTTATGTATGATGAAGAATACATAGAAGATCATCAGCTGAGGAAAAAAACTATAAGCTGATCATTTAAGTAGTTTTGTTGATGCTTTGAGTAGGGGATGCTTGTAAGCTGATGTTTCCATACTTAGCAGAATTTCAATAATTTGATTCAAACAACACATGTTAGAATACTTTCTAAGTCATACTGAATGTAGGGTTTGGTTATCATCAAATTTTATACTTTATGTTAGAAAATGCCCACTGACACACGAGTTGGAATTGCTGTCGATGAGGCAATGGCCTATTGGGTCACACGCCAAGTATTGATTCCGATAACACCTTTGAACGAGAGAGAGAGAGAGAGAGAAACGCCAAAAATGGTTTTGATTGTGCTATGCATGGTCGTACTTCTTGTTGGTACGGCCGTGGTGTGCAGAGCACGACCGTGCTTGTTAATGGTATAACGTGCTCATCGTCAAGGTACGGGCCAAGGCATGTGTGACTTGGGCCGGCACGACCGTGCTTTATTTTTCACGGCTGTGCCTCACGTTGTAATAGCCTAATTAACTAGTCTTTTAAAACTAGTTTAATGGTGGACTTATGGCTATTCATGCTAAACTTATTGTGGATGTTTTTTGGCTGATGAAATTGGTCTATAAATACTCCTAGAAGTCTAGTATGAGAGGCTAGCCAATCTTGATTAATATAGATACATATTATCAACATATGAACTTGTAACTTGCATGTTAGTTCATACTCTTTCAAAACACACTTGGAAGGAAGCTACGACACTCATAATCTTCAAGTGATGTTAGTTCTTTAGTGGTGGTGTTCTTGTTGGCATACAAGTACTCTAGCAACTATGGATCAAACAAAACTTGGTGTGGATACCAATAGAGGAATACACCTTTGTATTATTAAGTCCATTCTTTTTCGATCATCGTCAACAAGGAGGTTGAAGAGGTTGCATGGTATATTTCTTCTTCTTGTTCTTTTAGTTGCATTGCTATTATTTTAGAGTATGGTCCATTGGGTGGTGCGTTAGTGGCATAAATCAGAAATTATTTTATACTCGTTTTATTCCGGCTGCTTTTTATAGATGCCACCAAAACCCAACAGTGGTATCAGAGCCATCTCTAACATGGCTTTGTACATTTGGATTGAAACCGGAATTTTAAGATTTCTGTCAAAATTGGTTTTCCGGTGACCGGGCACGGCCGTACCTCTAGGGGTACGGGCGTGTCGGCGGTCGGGGCACGGCCGTACCAGTTGGGGTACAGGTCGTGCCGGTAGAATCATATTAAGTATTGAAACTGTTTAAACCGCACACCGGGTTATGGGAAGGCACGCCGGTAGCTCATGAGGATACGGCCGTGCCCTGCACCTATTTGGCCAAAAACTGTTTTTGAAACAGAAATTTTCAAAAATATTTAAATTTTCGGTTTTTTTGGTTAGGATTTCCTCACTATATTTTGGTTCCTAATTTTTTATATGTTTTGTATGGCTTGGCATAAAGTCCATAAAAACATATATCTTTAGGTGCATATATGAATATGTAATTTTAAAGGTGTATTAAAATTTCTAATGCATGTGTACAAGGATTGTTTGTTGTGCCTTAAATGTTTTTATGCAATCTTGATCAAAATATATTTGTTTGACATGGTTTTGTGGCACACCACTGCTTTCATTTTAGTTTTGTTTGGTTAGGGTTGCCCGGTAACTTGATATGCCCTTAGTCTATGAGTTGTTGTGTTGATTGGTTTTGGTTTGGCCTGCATGCCGTATGGTTGTAATATTTATATTTGGTACGGCATGCATGATGTTTATTTTATATCTTTGGACTCGTAATAGTTTATTAGGATCGCGACCCGCGTGTCATTTTTTATTATTATGTAATTGTACATGGATTATTTTAATATGTATACACATATATATATATATATATATATATATTATCAAACCAATTGGGAGACATGGTGTTGGCGTCTTGACGAGCCTATTCCTGGAGATTCACAGGTTTGGAGGCACTATGGCGGCGGAACATTTTTGTTGTCCCTAGATGACCTTGTTTTTCCCGTTTTGGCTCAAAGGGAAAACATATCGGATTTGGGCATGTTACCGGGATTTGTTTATTTTATATGCGTTGTTGTTTTTATATTTATTTCATGCACGGATGTCTAGGATTTCCATGCTAGAAATTTTTTTGAAAAATATATAAAAACACAAAGATTTATAAAACTGGTTTATATATCTTTCCGCGCGTATAGAATTAACAAGATAATATAAAATTGTATTGTATTATAAGTGGATAAAAATTGTATTTATCACTTGATTTGTTAATTCACGAAATGGGTTAAAATTGTATTAACCGGGACAACAAAAATCATGTTAAAAAAAAGTAAATCACGCGCCATCCGTAAAGACGACACCATCCGAATCTAGTGAAACTTGGATGATTGTAGAGGTTTAGCACAAGTCATGCCGAGTGGAACTGTGTGGAAGGTGAGTGTGGCAAGTCGCAAAATTTGTTGTCGAGCTTAGCACGAACAAATTATTGGTCGAGAGTACCACTGTGTGTTATGACGGGCGGTTTACAATTCATTTTGGGTCACTTAGGTGGCGTCGAGTTCTAGCCAAGACATTTAAGGGGATCAAGTTAGAATTGGTGCGAGAAGGATATAGAAGTTGCAAAGTGTTTGGTAAAGTGAAATATGGTTTCTAGAACATTAACCGGCCTAAATACCTTTGCTTTGTGACCTGCGGTAAAGCCGTCACAAGGTAAAGTGAAATATGGTTTCTAGCCTTGTTTAAATAATTGGTTTTGAAAACTATTTGGGTAATTATTTCTACAAGGATTATATCTAAATTCACTAAACCGTGTGCTATAAAATTGTAGATGACAAACGTTACAACGCAATACCGAATTTATCACTTCGTTCGTTTGTAGAAAAGGAGAAACTCGTAGGCGTGAACTTTGTGGATTGGCATAGGTAATGCTAAATTGTCCTTCGCCATGAATCTATCTTACACATTTGAGGAACCACTTCCGGAACCACCTGCTACCAACACGAGTTGGGCTACTAGATACGTCTTTGAAAAGTGTGTCGAGGACACAAAAGACGTTTATTCTTTCATGTTATCGAGTATGAGCTGCGAGATACGAAAGCAACTCGGGCATATGAGTGCGCATGACATGATTAATCGGTTAAAGGACATGATCTAACAGCAGTTTAGAAAGGAACACTTTGTGTGTGTCAAGGCTCTTGTCGGTTGCTGGCTGCAGGAAGGTAGAAAGGTTAATGTTCATCTCCTTCGTATGAAGACATACATTGACCAATGGAAATGCTAGGATTTCCCATTGAGAGGGAGCTTGCGGTGAATATGATACTCCAGTCCCTACCCGCGTCTTATGATGAGTTTATGGAAAACTATCAAAAGGATAAAATGGCAGAATCTTTATACCAGTTGCATGGCATGCTGAAGACTTCCGAGTCTAACATGGCCAACCGCAAGTTCGTTCCCACCCGGTTATTTAAGGAATGAAAAGCCGAGAAAGAGAATATGACTCCTAAAGGAGAAGTTTGCTATTTTTGCGGTAAATATGGAGATTGGCGCCGCCACACTTGTCCTGAGTGTTCGAAGGAGTTAAAGCTTCCTATGAGGCAAGGGAATAGCTTCTCGTCATCAGGTGCATTCATGGTTAACTCTATTGCTTTTCTACTTCATAGCTAGATTTTTGAAATGCTGGCTATAACACTCACGGTTGTTGCAAAATTGTTTTGTTACAAAATGTAGGTGTTAAACGAAAGAAGTAGTTGATAAGGCATAGAGAGCTAGAGCTTAAGATTGGGAAACTTGGACGTTGTCTCGATTGAGAGGATTGGGAGTTTAGATCTCGCCATTTCATCTAGAGATTTTACAACTTTATTAGATTAATATATTATTTGTCGTGCGTGGTGAGAGAAATACTAAGTCTATTATGTTGGTTACTATCGGCATAATATATTATTAAGTCTACTATCGGCGGTTTACTCAAAATTTCTCTAAAAGAGCAGGTCCTCTGACAAAGCTTACACGAAAGGATGTTGCTTATTCGTGGTCTGATGAACAAGATAATACCTTTCAGACATTAAAACAATTGTTATGTCAAGCTCCAATTCTGACTCTGCTAAATGTGTCAGAAGATTTTGTTGTTTATTGTGATGCTTCTTATGTAGGTTTGGGAAGTGTCATTATGCAGAAGGACAAAGTGATAGCTTATGCTTCCCGCCAACTGAAGCCACATGAGAAGAGCTATCTGACTCATGATCTGGAGTTGGCAGATGTTGTCTTTGCTCGGAAACTATGGCACCAACTACTTGTATGGCACCAAATGTATGGTATTCACTGATCATAAGAGCCTCCAATATGTTTCCACGCAAAAGGATCTCAATATGAGGCAACACAGGTGGATAGAGTTGATAAACGATTATGAGTGCGAAATCAAATACCACCCGGGCAAGGCTAATGTGGTGGCTGATGCATTAAGCCAAAAGAGCTCCACTAATAGCATCAAATTCATGAAATAGTATCCCGACATGGTGTTCCATTATCTATTGTCTCTGATAGATATACACGATTTGACACACATTTCTATAGCAATGTTTAGCGGGAGCTTGGTACTAGTGTTCATTTGAGAACCGTATATCATCCCCAAATGGATGGACAGTCTGAAAGGACTGTCCAAACTCTTGAATACATGTTGCGCGCATGTATACTCGAATACGGTGGCTCGTGGGATTCTCATTTGCCTTTGATTGAGTTTGCTTATAATAACACATATCATTCTAGTATTGGTATGCCATCGTATGAGATGCTTTATGGTAGTCGTTGCCGTACTCCTATCTATGGGCTTGAAACAGGAGAGAAACAGTATGTTGGACCTGATCTGGTCTAGATAACTGTAGATAAAGTCAAATTCTGTGCGAGAAAAGCTTAAAGCAGCCAGAGATAGACAAAAGATGTATGCAGACCCGAAACGTAGGCCGGTTACCTTTCAAATAGGTGATCGGGTATTCTTGAACGTTTTCCATGGAAGGTGTCATCAGATTTGGCAAGAAGGGCAAGTTGAGCCCACGATCAATTGGTCCTTTCAGAAGTATTCAAAAAGTCAATGAGCAGACAGTATCTTTGGAATTACCTCCAAATTTATTAGGTATTCATAATACCTTCAATGTTTAATATCTTCGTACGTGCAAGGTAGATGAAGATCAAATTCTACCTCTGCAAGATCTCAAAGTGGATTCTTATACACGGTTTGTGCAAGAGCCAATTGAGATTTTGAATACGAAGACTAAGCGGCTAAGAAAGAAGACTATTTCGTTGGTCTTGGTCAAATGGAAGCACAACCTCGGGTGAAACCTGACTTGGGAGACCGAGGAGGATATGAAGGCCCGCTATCCTTATCTGTTTTCTTAAAAGCAGATACCGAGGACGGAATCTTTTTAAGGGTGTAAGATTTGTAACATCCTTAGATTGGGCCTAGTCGTGTTCGAATCTGGTACGTCAAAATCCCGAATTTAATATAGAATAAAAGAATTTTATTTAATTAATTAGATTGAAATTGGTAGAAAATAATAAATAAATGATAATATAAAAATATAAATAAAAACAGATGAAAATAATAAAATATTAAACGCTTTAGAAAGAGGATTCCAAAAATATCCCCGTTAGTTAAAACGGGTAATCGTGCATTGAGTCGTATGTTGAAAAGGGGAATAAGATACCCACTTGTGGATATTATCAACCCACAAGTCGGTTCTAATATTTGCACACATACACACTCATACGTACATACACACATACTCAATACTTTGTGTTCTTGCAAATTCAAGAAGAGAGCTCCAAGAGATTAAATCAAGTTCAAGTTTTTGCTGCAAATCCAAGTTACAATATGTTCCTAAACTTCATCTTCTTCATCTACAACCTTCTTGTAAGTTCTTGTTCAAGTTCTTGAGTTTTGACCATTTAGGTCAAATGGGTCAAGATTTTAAATTGACATCTATAATTGATTCCATTGATTCCAATATGTTCCTACACCATTTCTAAGTGTTTAGTAATCATTTTCTTGAATTAAAGTAATGATTTTGGTTGAATTTGGATAAAAAGCTAAAATGGGTCAAAAATGGTGATTTTGATCCAAATCCTTAAATTGGATGTTAAAGTAAGTTGTGAGAGTTGTTTCTAGCTTAGTTTAAATGACCTTTTTCATATGTGAACATTGTAAATTTGATTGGAATCGTTTGGTTGAGTTTTGGGGTTGAAATGGCCAAAACAGAGGCTGGAAATCGCACTTGTCTGTGCAGACCTGCATGCGGGCGCAAGGACCACCCTTGCGGCCTCAAGGGGGGTACTTCTTATGGCCGCAAGGAGGGTACTGCTTACGTCCGCAAGGGATTTGCTAGTGGGCACAAGCAGTTTCCTGCCCTTATGGGCACAAGCAGTTTTGTTTGTGGCCACAAGGAGCCTTGTTTCAGCAAACAGTTTGCTGTTTCGCATTATTCTTATATTTGGGGTGATTGTTTAGGTGAGCCTAACAACCAAGAAGACCCCGAAACTTATAATTATCAAGTTTAAGCTAGCCAGGTGAATGCCGGATAACGTAACAATTAATATATATATATATATATAACATATAGTAACAAACGAATTGAGAATTGAATACCATGATTTGTATACAATTGATTAAGTGTTCAAATATGTTGATGAAAGATTGTATACCTTGTAGTATGTATGAGAAATGATTACCATGATATTATACGCACTTGATTAAGTGTAGATTGTAAAGCATGATGATGATAGACTTAAGATGTTGACATAGTATGATACACACTTGTTTAAGTGTAGACTGTAAATCATGATGATGCTAGACTTAACATGGTTACATAGTATGATACACAGTTGTTTAAATGTAGATTGAAAAGCATGATGATGTTAGGTATAACTTATTGATATGACATGATATGCACTTGATTAAGTGTATGTTATGCTAGAATGATGATAATTGATTATATGCGCACAATGAAGATCTGATTGGATCAGTTATGTGTTTGTAAATGGATCCGGACTTAAGGACTAAGCAGTCCTACATTGGGGACAGCGATGGCCTAGGAGTGCTTGAGGTACGCAGACCATTGATAGCATCAGCGGTACCTGTATAGGTACTTAGGGCCTTGCAAGCCCAATGCTCCCCGAACGGATGGGTGCAGCCTCCAGCTGTACTCAGAGGAATCGATTGATTCTAGAATGCAATGGTGGACCACTTTACAGCTCACCCACCAAAGCAGTTGAAGTGTCTGGTATCCTAGTTTGGTGCATTGAGCCGGGTTCTCTACCCCGCGAGATACGTCACCTCCTGACAACGCCAGCTCATCGCGAAATGCTAGGATAACACTGTTTCAGCATGCTTGATTATATGTGATATGTTTATATTAATTATTGTGTAATTCTGTACTCCCTAGCTTATATATCTAACATATACTAACTCTCATATGTGCATGTGATCCTTAGGCTGTGAGCTCGGGTGCCTGCACGTAGTTACATGTTTTAGGAGGAACACTGTTTTGTTAAACAATCTGATGATATGTATGTATTGTAAACAGATAATGGTCGGTCGGTTTAGTAACAGTAACACCAATGATGTTTGTGGCTAAATTTTGAATGTATATAAAAAGCCACGTGTTTTATTCCGCTGCATATTTGAATGAAACTTAAAATAGATTTTTTACAACCAAAATTTTGGTTCTCAAGAGCACGGTGTTACAATTTATTACTCATAGGTAAAATTGGCACATGGGGTCGAATACAGGAGGAATCGAACATTCTTGGATATGTTTGGATCACAAATTCATACTCAAAGTGTTGGGATGCTTAAATGTGGCAGTAAATGTTCTATATATAAATCCAGCAAAGATGGTCTAGTATGCATCTTAGGAGATAAGACTAGAAAGAGTATCTTTGCTTGTCTTTCTCAAAACCTAGATTGCCCAGCCTATGTGTAGACGTGAGGTGGAAGAATCCGGGGATTAGAGATGCTACTCCATTAGGCATTCTGCTATGACCATAAGATATTTGTTTCACGAACTTTTGAGTACAAGTTTTTGTTGCTCAATAGCAAGTGGAAACCTAATATTTATGGGAGCCAGTGGGAGTAAACAGAGCCTTGAATGGTAAAACCTGATGTTGGCACTAGCATGCAATCAATAATGATTGGAACTCAACATGGCGATGCTGGAGTACCTAGCATAATTCATTACTCTTCCTGTATCTGATAGGAGTTGTCGTCAGGCCGGATAGATATATGTTTTATATCTAGAGGAAAATAACTTGATGATGGATTAGTTGAATTCATCAACTATCGGAAGTCGCAGTGGGCCTAGAGTTTGCTCGAAGGAGAAAGGTAATGAGAGTAGGATGCAATCCTTGTTGGGTATCCAAGTTTTGGACTTGGTTGATCCAATACCTTGGTGAAAACCTATGGGTAAACGTGGGTCTTTGAAGATGAAGACTAACATGGATTAAAATGTAGGCAACTTCAAATACCGACTAGTGATAGATGTTCTGTTATGATTGACCATGAGGATGGTTTCATAAGGAAATTTTTTTTGCGGTTATGTTGAAAACTACTCGGATGCCTGTAATTTTCACTACCCTTTCATGGCTATGAAGAGGTAGCAATTGGATGTAAAGACCATACTCCTTCATAGGAATTTTGAGGAAGAGTATTTTAACACTTTGTGAGGGTCTTGTACATTGTATGTATCCTTGTAAGGTCTACAAGCCCAAGAAGTCTACTCGTGGACTTGAAATTCAAATATCAACTAATGATAAATGCTCCGTTATGATTGACCATGAGGATGATATCATAAGGAAATTTTCTTAGTGGTTTTGTTGAAGATTACTCGGATACATGTGTTTATCAATGCAACTTAAAGATTGTGTTCCTTCATGGGAATTTTGAGGAACAGTGTTTTAACACTTTGCGAAGTCTTGTACATTGAGAGTATCCTCGTAGACTTGAATAAACATCTCAAGGTTATAATCTTTATTTTTGTGAGAAAATCATAGTTTTTAGTTTTCGATAAGAAAAGATTAAACTTGGATGTATGTCAGAGCTAGTGGGAGCGCTTGTATTCCTAATATTGGGTATCTTTGATATTAGGAGATACAAAATGGATTAGTGTGTTAATTTAATTAGCAACTTGGTTTATCACACGGTTTCTTTTCTCTCGTTTTGACATACTTAGAAGAACTCTTGGTATATTGTTCTTCAAATTGATTTTCGGTGGTGACAAGGAGCTTAGAGTAATGTTACTCTTGGTGAAATTGAAATTGTTGTGTTGTTAAGTGGAGTGTTATCGACTAGAATGGTTCTTTAAGCATCATTGAATGTATTGGGTTCTTTTGAGACAATGAGAGTATGATGGCTTATGTATATGAACCATAGTCTTGTGCATTATGACTCTATTAGGTTCTTTGAAACAATGACAGTACAATGGCTCATAGACGATAAGTATTGTTCGAAGCATTGTTGACTCCATTGGGTTTTTTGAGACAATGAGAGCACGAAGGTTTGAACAAAGGATCACGATCTTGCCGACAGACACTTTATAAGTGATTGGTCGAGATAAGATATGGAGATTGTTAGAGTACACATAGATGTCACCTTGTGAATCCATTTACCAAGCTTTAGTAGCGAGCTAGTGATTATTATTCATACTAGGCTTGCGTATACCTGGTTTACAATTGGCTTTCGCTTGAGTTTGTTTTAGTTGTATTTGATATGTTTGAGTTGGGAACATTAAGATATAATGTGCTTTGATTGTATTGGTTATCAAACGGAGATTTGATGATGTGCGTGGAGCTGGTACTTTCGTTAGCCTTTATTGTGTTCCATCTTAGCATGTTTAACTACTTATATGAATAAATATATTTATTCTAAATGCTCCACGACCGGTTGTTCTTCAGTGGAAAGAAGAAGTGAATTAACAACGAGGCAAGTGGTTGGTAAAGTATTCATAGTGGATTGATTACATGTTTACGCAACACTAGCCTGTACGTGATAGTGATCAAGTAATTGGAGGACCTACACCTAAGTTTACTTCAAGCACATGATCACGAGTAAATCAGGATGATAAAATTATTTCTCCTTTTAGTGGAGATACATACGCTTCTTGAATAATGATATGGTCTTGTTTAGATTGCTTTCTAACGTAGTTTGTAACTGACTGTTATAAGGGAAGTTTTCAGGCAAGAACTTGTTATTGTGACGGAACGATGTAGTCAAAGGTATGCTGTCACACCCCGCTAAAGCGGAAACACGAGGTGTCACAGCACAAGATATCATCGCACAAGGTAAATAGATAATAACCATTAGATTAAATTAACAAAATAAGTAGTTCGGATGAAACATAAATAAAAGTTACACAACCGAATAATATTTAAAGGAAATTGTCTTGTACGATGCGTAAATAAAATAAATATGGTTTTTATAAAATGTGACGATGAAGATGAAGATGCCACACATCATGTTTGTAAGCATAAGGTACCTAACGGCGGTCACCTGAAAGCACGGGTAAAAGAAAAGTGTCAACTACTAGAGTTGGTGAGTTCATAGGTTTTTAATGTATGCACAAAATATCTTTTAAATGAGAAAAGTTTAAATAATTGATGGAAGTTTTTGGATAAAAATCCAAGTATGAAATAATGATAGAAGATGTATTATATTGCCCAAAACGTTGCACATGGTAGTAATAGACTATGATGATTATTGCTTGAGCCATTATCCAACCTAGCCGACAACCAATTGCCCATGATAAACCTAACGCCTATATTAAATGACGTTAGTAGTGGTAAAGTACATCTATAGTTCGTCAACCATAAATGGGAGACGTCGGAATCTCCAAATAGCGCTACTTACAAATACCATCGGCTCACTAGCGGAGTTAAGGAATAATGTCCAACGAAAGGGCCTTACAACGATCACCCAAGCACATCAAAGAATAATACCATAAGTGCTCAAAATAATATTTGAAATAAATAAGAAGATAGGCAATAAACTTTTCATGAAATATATACACATGCTTTCACCCCAAAAATAATATGAAAAACGGTAAAAAGGGGCTATGATACTCACCCGGTATGCAAAGGTGTTCACTCGTAAGGATTTCTTGTTCCTACCGAAGCTCCTTTCCTAATATAAGAGGTACGTAGCTCTATTAGACTTATTTTATTTATTATTTTGTATTATTTATTTGTTGTTAACTTATTTATTTAAATAGTTAAAGGTTGTCTCTATTTTTCCATAAATCATAAGTGTTCACTGGAATTTTCAGTTCTTTAAGTTGAACTTTAAAAATTAAAAACTGTAATTTAGGAGTCATATTAAGGCTTGATATTTTAATATAATATTAATAAATGTTTCTAGAATGTCCAGTAAAAATATAGGAATTTATAATCCATGTTTAGTATTTTTAATAATTAAAAGTGTATAGGATGTCCACTGATCAGGGTCTGGATGACATGTTGTTACTAAATCGTCTGTTTAGGGCTCATACGACCTCGTTTCTACATGATTCAAACTGGGAAATAACCACGACTCAAAGATTAAACTTTAAAAAAAAACTAGACGTATTTTGACCCAAGAATGAGTAAGTTACACGCGTTTAAAGTGTACCCTTCTAAATCTGCCAGATTTCCAGATTCAACATATGCGTATTTTTAAATATGTTTGAAGGATCAAACGTTCATGAAAATTAGTGAATCCAGGTTTAAATGAAAGGTAACACTTTAAACTAAGATTAGAAAAAAGAATCAACTGATTTTGATACCTAGAACTCTAGATATAACAAAAACAAGTGGGGAGTTCTAGCATCAGAATCTGCCAGAATGTTATTCTTTTTGCTTATGGGTCATAACTTTAATATGGCATGTTTATATTCATGATTAATCATATTGTATGAGTATAAGCTTTGATAATCCATGTGTTCTTACAACAATGGTAGGATGATACACATTTTATGTGTTCCTTACAACATTTGTTGAGATGAAACACATGCATGATCAAAGTCTTATTTTCTTGATTTTTAGTTGATTAAGTTCCATACAACAATGGTAGGATGATGCACATTTCATGTGCTCCTTACAACATTGGTAGGATGTTTATATTTACATGATTATAGATATATATAAAGGAAATAAGATGAACAACAAAGAAAATAAATAAAAGAAAAAAAGAAAGAAGAAAAGAAGAAAGGTAGAAGAGTAGAGATGAGTGTTTTATGATCATCTTACCAACTCTTTTCTTTGATTTTGTGTTTGATCTTTAAGAGATGATCAAGACTTGGATGTTCTTGGGAGATTTTTGTTGGTGAAAGAAGAAGAGAGAAAAGAGAAGAGATGGAGTGTGGTGGTGAAGGAAATGATGAAGAGTAGTAGGGGGCTTATATAGAGCATGGGGGAGATCAAGTGGTGATTCTTGGGAAGAGAAGGAGGCAAGAGAAAAGAGATGGGGGGTTTCTTTTATTTTTTTATTTTTTATAAATTTTGTGTAATTAGTTTAAATAAATTTGTATAAATGGTGATTTTGTTTAAATCTTTTAATTAACAAAGTTTTAATTATTTTGATGAGTTTATATATATATATATATATGTTTTATATTTTAACTTATTTATATTTATTATGATGTATTTAATTATTTTTATTGTTATTATTATTATTATTATTGTATATGATTTGTAATTCTTGACTTTTAATAATTCGATTTTTCGAGCTCGGGAAGGTTCTAACCATATAGGCGGGATTTCTACGAAATCTAATATTATTATGGATGTATTTAAGTCATAAATACTATTTTTTAGTCATACTAGGCTTAAAATTAGAATTTTTAATGGCTAACCTGGGAAATTTGTTGCCGAATGTCACAGTCTCCCCTGATTAAAAGAATTTCGTCCCGAAATTTACTTTGTACTAACGTTATTAAAGAGGTGAGGATATTTATGTTTCATGTAGTCTTCGCGTTCCCATGTGTATTCGGGTCCGTGCCTTGAGTTCCAACAAATTTTTAAGATGGGGATCTTGCTTCTCCTTAGTCTTTTGACCTCCCGGTCAAGGATTTCGATTGGTTCTTCTACAAAGTGCAACCGGTCATCAACTTGCACATCTTTTAAGGGTAAGACTAAGGTTTCCTCCGTTTGGCATTTCTTTAAATTCGACACATGGAACGTGTCATGGATGGCGCTCAGTTCTTGTGGCAATTTAAGCATATACGCCCCTCGCCTAATTCTTCTAATTATATCAAATGGTCTAAAGAATATGGGATATAGTTTTCCTCTTTTCCTAAAATGTACTATTTTCTTCCACAGCAATACCTTTATAAGCACTTTTATCGCCCGCTTGGAACTCTAAAGGCTTACGGAGATTATCAGCGTAAATTTTCTAATGATCTTTGGCAGTCTTAAGCCTATCGTTCATAATTGTATTCTTGTCGATGACCGCTTGCATGATATCAGGTCTAGTCAATTTCCTATCGCCAATTTCCAACAAATTAAGTGGGGATCTACACTTGCGCCCATACAAGACTTTATATGGTGCACACTGGATGCTAGTGTGACACCTATTATTCTAAGAAAACTTAACTAATAGTATATGTGAATCTCAAGTTCCACTAAAATTTATTACGCATGCACACAACATGTCTTCTAGTGTCTAAATCGTTCTCTCCGATTGCCCATCCGTTTGAGGGTGGTAGGTGCTGCTCAGGTTTACTTGCGTACCTAACGCCCTTTGTGACGATTGCCAAAATCGGGATGTGAACCGACTACCTCTATTGGATATTATTGCAATTGGTACTGCGTGTCGGGCAACAACTTCGTCAATATAATTCTGAGCCAGTTTTCCACTTTGTAATCTTCCCGTATAGGGAGAAAAGGTGCCGATTTCGTGAGGCGATCTACTATAACCCAAATGGAATCGTACCCTTTTGCAGATCGGAGTAATTTAGATACGAAATCCATGCTTATATGTTCCCATTCCATTCTGGCTGTTGCAACAAACCGGATGGCTTCTGGTGTTCTGTCTTAACCCTTGCGCAAGTTAAACATTTCCCACGAACAAGGAGACGTCTTTCTTTATTCCAGGCCTACCAATAGTATTCCTTGAGAACATTTTGTCGGCTCCAGGGTGGATTGAATATTATAAGCCTCGTCTAAAATTGTCGATTAACGGTTATTAAACTTAGCTATCCAATTCTTGTTTTCGAAGTGGTGCACTCCATCTGGCCTGTTTTGAATCATCGCTCCAAGTGATATAGGGTCTCGTTCTTCAAATTTTCCGTCTTTGATGCTTCTTTTTGAGCTTCAACTATTCTTTCCTTTAGGCTTGTTTGAATGGTTGCTCCTAAAGCTTATACCCTAGATGGATTCACTCTTTTGTTTCTTCATAGAGCATCAGCGACCATATTGGCCTTGCTAGTATGGTATTTGATTTCACAATCGTAGTCACTAAGCCATTCCACTCATCTTCTATGCCTCATATCGAGCATCTTTGGATCAAGAATATGCTGAAGACTCTTGTGGTCTGTATAAATAGTTCGCTTAGTACTATAAAGGTAATATCTCCATTTTTTTTAGGGCATATACTATGGCTCCTAACTCTAAGTTGTGGGTAGTAAATTTCTTCTCATGCACTTTGAATTGTCTCGAATCATATCAATGACTTTCTCTTTTTGCAACAACACACAACCCAATCCTTGGTGTGACGCATCGCAATATACCGCGAAGTTATATGTTCCTCCGGGTAACGCCAAAATTGGTGCATTGCTAACTTATTCTTAAGCGTAGAAAATGTTTTTTTTTTTTCACCAAACAAACTTCTTATCCTCTTGAGTTAATGCCGCGAGTGGTTGCGCAAATTTTGAGAAATTTGCTATAAATAAATGTACTTAACCGAGAAATTTACAATTTCAGTCGGGATATATGGGGTTCCTATTTCTTTATGGCTTCGATCTTTGTTGGGTCAACATGAATTCCTATTAATTACGTGGCCTAGAAAACGTAATTCCCGGCATACAACTTCTGATCCTTAAGTAACTTTAAACTTCTGATCCTTAAGTAACTTTAGTATCAACCTTAAATGCTTTTCATGGTGCTCTTTTGTCGCATGTAAATGAGTATATCATCAACAAACACAATCACAACTTATCTAAGTATAGTCTGCATACTCGGTTCATTACGTCCATGAAGACAATTGGTGCGTTTGTCAATCAAAAGGGCATAACTATAACGTGTTCTAAACGCGGTTTTGGGCACGTCCTCTTCACGGATTCTTAATTGATGATATCCAGATTGAATATTGATTTTAGAAAAACAGGTAGTACCTTGAAGTTGATCGAAAAGGTCATCGATTCGAGGAAGAGGGTATTGATTTTTGATGGTCAATATGTTGAGTTCCCTATAGTGTATGCACATTCGTAGCAATCCATCTTTCTTTTTGACGAATAGGACTACGGCTCCCCATGGTGAGGTACTTGGTCGAATAATTCCTTTGTCGAGTAGCTCTTGAAGATGTGCAGGCAATTTCCTACATTTCCAACGGGGCTAACCGATATGGTGCCTTTGCTACGAGCGTGGCTCCAGGGATTAAATCAATCCAAATTTGTCTTGTCTAACTGAGGGTAATCCAAGTAATTCATCCGGAAACACCTTGGGAGAATCCCGAACGATTGGAAAATCGTGAATGTGCTTTTCCTAAACCTCCGTTTCTACAACGTGAGCGAAGAATGCGATATAGTCCTTTCTTAAATATTTTTGCATTTTCATGCATGATACCACCTTGACGTTCTTCCTAGTCTTTTTTCCTTATATGACAAGCGTTTCATCTTGTGATAGTGGAATCTGAATGATCTTTGCAGAACAAAGTATTTCAGCTTGATTTTTGGATAGCCAATACATACCAACAACTACATCAAAGCTCCCTAATTTGATTGGTATGGTCTACGTTAAAGTTTTTGCTAGCTAAGTTCAAGGTACACTTAGTGATTATATCTCTAGTCTTGACTTCTTGTCCATTAGCAAATTCCATGATATAGGCCTCTTTCAATATTTGAAATTTTAGATTGAGCTTTGGCCTAAAAACTAGTGGTACTAAGCTTCTATATATTCTAGAGTCAGATAGCATTGATGCATTATAATTGTTCAGAAGAAACATACTAGTAATCACATTCGGGTCTCTCCTTTGTACAAATTCTACTTAGCTAGGTTATGGTGATCCTAAGATATAAGGTCTAACAACTAACACTCCCGTTCAATCATATAGCAATGCATGTAAAATCAAACATTTCATAACGTGATTTAAGCAACATATGTTCAATCATATAGTTCCCAAAAGTACCAAAATGATTTCCTAAAAGACATCAAGTGATTAATGTTTAACAAATCATCAAAAAAAAAAACCACCAAGTTTAATAATCGAAAGAAACTCCAAATCTTTCACTAATTCAATCTCCTTAAAAACAACCCTAGCGTACCATCATACTTACTAGCAATCTCAC
This sequence comes from Dittrichia graveolens, assembly GCA_038502395.1. Lineage (NCBI taxonomy): Eukaryota > Viridiplantae > Streptophyta > Magnoliopsida > Asterales > Asteraceae > Dittrichia > Dittrichia graveolens. The sequence goes on along the minus strand of JARJIL010000005.1, from coordinate 53,747,072 downwards.
CATCACTATAAAAAAATATCCTCCCAAGCACATATATAATTAAATCATCTACACGGCCCTCCTTGTTGCAATGGTAGTCCCCACAGCTCTTAACGCTTCGGTGTTGCGACTCCGAGAGCATAGAAAAAAAAAATTACATAGGTCATGGTGCCAGTGGTCTAAACTAGTATGATGAATACTCAGTTCTAGTGATATGCTTTGTACCCACCTTCCGTCTTTGGGGTCACCCTTAATGTCCTTACGATAGTTCTCGTTACTACTCAGGGTGCCTCTATGTGCTCCCTAAATCAGCAGTTTTCTCCCTCCTAATGAAAAGGTCACGATGTTACTCTCGTTGGTAAGGGGACTCTTTTCCTAGCCGTGAGCCTAACACATGCTTCACAGGAAGTTGGTGTTGATAATACACTAGGTCGTGAAACTCGGGGACTCTCCTACTAAGTTTCTATTCTAACCTCCATGGATAAAGAATATGTAATCTTAGTGCGTCAACCTAATGATGACATTACAGACTTCGATATATATAAAATTGGTTACTAAGTGTGCTAATATATGCAAGTACTTATGATATGCCATGCTTATGCACACACACAATAATCATGTTCTAGAAAGAAGATAAATAAAATTTGTTTCTAAGTATATTTTTATTATAACTAACCTAAGTCCCATATTGTACATAGCTAAATTAGACATAGGTGATCAAGCTTTGTCTAATTGAGGTATAACAATGTGGTACTCAACTTAATTATATTATCAATACACTTGATGTATTTTAAACAAAATTATTTTAAAAATTATTTTTATATACCTTTGGTCATAGTTGTTGTTTTCCCCCCATAAGGAAAACAACATTCTCTATAACCTTAGGCTCTGATACCAAATCTGTCACACCCCGCTAAAGCGGAAACACGAGGTGTCACAGCACAAGATATCATCGCACAAGGTAAATAGATAATAACCATTAGATTAAATTAACAAAATAAGTAGTTCGGATGAAACATAAATAAAAGTTACACAACCGAATAATATTTAAAGGAAATTGTCTTGTACGATGCGTAAATAAAATAAATATGGTTTTTATAAAATGTGACGATGAAGATGAAGATGCCACACATCATGTTTGTAAGCATAAGGTACCTAACGGCGGTCACCTGAAAGCACGGGTAAAAGAAAAGTGTCAACTACTAGAGTTGGTGAGTTCATAGGTTTTTAATGTATGCACAAAATATCTTTTAAATGAGAAAAGTTTAAATAATTGATGGAAGTTTTTGGATAAAAATCCAAGTATGAAATAATGATAGAAGATGTATTATATTGCCCAAAACGTTGCACATGGTAGTAATAGACTATGATGATTATTGCTTGAGCCATTATCCAACCTAGCCGACAACCAATTGCCCATGATAAACCTAACGCCTATATTAAATGACGTTAGTAGTGGTAAAGTACATCTATAGTTCGTCAACCATAAATGGGAGACGTCGGAATCTCCAAATAGCGCTACTTACAAATACCATCGGCTCACTAGCGGAGTTAAGGAATAATGTCCAACGAAAGGGCCTTACAACGATCACCCAAGCACATCAAAGAATAATACCATAAGTGCTCAAAATAATATTTGAAATAAATAAGAAGATAGGCAATAAACTTTTCATGAAACGTATACACATGCTTTCACCCCAAAATAATATGAAATACGGTAAAAAGGGGCTATGATACTCACTCGGTATGCAAAGGTGTTTTCTTGTAAGGATTTCTTGTTCCTACCGAAGCTCCTTTCCTAATATAAAAAGGTATGTAGCTCTATTAGACTTATTTTATTTATTATTTTGTATTATTTATTTGTTGTTAACTTATTTATTTAAATAGTTAAAGGTTGTCTCTATTTTTCCATTATTCATAAATGTTCACTGAAATTTTCAGTTCTTTGAGTTGAACTTTAAAAATTAAAAACTGTAATTTAGGAGTCATATTAAGGCTTGATATTTTAATATAATCTTGCTATATGTTTCTAGAATGTCCAGTAAAAATATAGGAATTTATAATCCATGTTTGGTATTTTTAATAATTAAAAGTGTATAGGATGTCCACTGATCAGGGTCTGGATGACATGTTGTTACTAAATCGTCTGTTTAGGGCTCATACGACCTCGTTTCTACATGATTCAAACTGGGAAATAACCACGACTCAAAGATTAAACTTTAAAAAAAAACTAGACGTATTTTGACCCAAGAATGAGTAAGTTACACGCGTTTAAAGTGTACCCTTCTAAATCTGCCAGATTTCCAGATTCAACATATGCGTATTTTTAAATATGTTTGAAGGATCAAACGTTCATGAAAATTAGTGAATCCAGGTTTAAATGAAAGGTAACACTTTAAACTAAGATTAGAAAAAAGAATCAACTGATTTTGATACCTAGAACTCTAGATATAACAAAAACAAGTGGGGAGTTCTAGCATCAGAATCTGCCAGAATGTTATTCTTTTTGCTTATGGGTCATAACTTTAATATGGCATGTTTATATTCATGATTAATCATATTGTATGAGTATAAGCTTTGATAATCCATGTGTTCTTACAACAATGGTAGGATGATACACATTTTATGTGTTCCTTACAACATTTGTTGAGATGAAACACATGCATGATCAAAGTCTTATTTTCTTGATTTTTAGTTGATTAAGTTCCATACAACAATGGTAGGATGATGCACATTTCATGTGCTCCTTACAACATTGGTAGGATGTTTATATTTACATGATTATAGATATATATAAAGGAAATAAGATGAACAACAAAGAAAATAAATAAAAGAAAAAAAGAAAGAAGAAAAGAAGAAAGGTAGAAGAGTAGAGATGAGTGTTTTATGATCATCTTACCAACTCTTTTCTTTGATTTTGTGTTTGATCTTTAAGAGATGATCAAGACTTGGATGTTCTTGGGAGATTTTTGTTGGTGAAAGAAGAAGAGAGAAAAGAGAAGAGATGGAGTGTGGTGGTGAAGGAAATGATGAAGAGTAGTAGGGGGCTTATATAGAGCATGGGGGAGATCAAGTGGTGATTCTTGGGAAGAGAAGGAGGCAAGAGAAAAGAGATGGGGGGTTTCTTTTATTTTTTTATTTTTTATAAATTTTGTGTAATTAGTTTAAATAAATTTGTATAAATGGTGATTTTGTTTAAATCTTTTAATTAACAAAGTTTTAATTATTTTGATGAGTTTATATATATATATATATATGTTTTATATTTTAACTTATTTATATTTATTATGATGTATTTAATTATTTTTATTGTTATTATTATTATTATTATTGTATATGATTTGTAATTCTTGACTTTTAATAATTCGATTTTTCGAGCTCGGGAAGGTTCTAACCATATAGGCGGGATTTCTACGAAATCTAATATTATTATGGATGTATTTAAGTCATAAATACTATTTTTTAGTCATACTAGGCTTAAAATTAGAATTTTTAATGGCTAACCTGGGAAATTTGTTGCCGAATGTCACAGTCTGTCACACCCCGCTAAAGCGGAAACACGAGGTGTCACAGCACAAGATATCATCGCACAAGGTAAATAGATAATAACCATTAGATTAAATTAACAAAATAAGTAGTTCGGATGAAACATAAATAAAAGTTACACAACCGAATAATATTTAAAGGAAATTGTCTTGTACGATGCGTAAATAAAATAAATATGGTTTTTATAAAATGTGACGATGAAGATGAAGATGCCACACATCATGTTTGTAAGCATAAGGTACCTAACGGCGGTCACCTGAAAGCACGGGTAAAAGAAAAGTGTCAACTACTAGAGTTGGTGAGTTCATAGGTTTTTAATGTATGCACAAAATATCTTTTAAATGAGAAAAGTTTAAATAATTGATGGAAGTTTTTGGATAAAAATCCAAGTATGAAATAATGATAGAAGATGTATTATATTGCCCAAAACGTTGCACATGGTAGTAATAGACTATGATGATTATTGCTTGAGCCATTATCCAACCTAGCCGACAACCAATTGCCCATGATAAACCTAACGCCTATATTAAATGACGTTAGTAGTGGTAAAGTACATCTATAGTTCGTCAACCATAAATGGGAGACGTCGGAATCTCCAAATAGCGCTACTTACAAATACCATCGGCTCACTAGCGGAGTTAAGGAATAATGTCCAACGAAAGGGCCTTACAACGATCACCCAAGCACATCAAAGAATAATACCATAAGTGCTCAAAATAATATTTGAAATAAATAAGAAGATAGGCAATAAACTTTTCATGAAATATATACACATGCTTTCACCCCAAAAATAATATGAAAAACGGTAAAAAGGGGCTATGATACTCACCCGGTATGCAAAGGTGTTTTCTTGTAAGGATTTCTTGTTCCTACCGAAGCTCCTTTCCTAATATAAAAAGGTATGTAGCTCTATTAGACTTATTTTATTTATTATTTTGTATTATTTATTTGTTGTTAACTTATTTATTTAAATAGTTAAAGGTTGTCTCTATTTTTCCATTATTCATAAATGTTCACTGAAATTTTCAGTTCTTTGAATTGAACTTTAAAAATTATAAACTGTAATTTAGGAGTCATATTAAGGCTTGATATTTTAATATAATCTTGCTATATGTTTCTAGAATGTCCAGTAAAAATATAGGAATTTATAATCCATGTTTGGTATTTTTAATAATTAAAAGTGTATAGGATGTCCACTGATCAGTGTCTGGATGACATGTTGTTACTAAAACGTCTGTTTAGGGCTCATACGACCTCCTTTTTACATGATTCAAACTGGGAAATAACCACGACTCAAAGATTAAACTTTTAAAAAAAACTAGACGTATTTTGACCCAAGAATGAGTAAGTTACACGCGTTTAAAGTGTACCCTTCTAAATCTGCCAGATTTCCAGATTCAACATATGGGTCTTTTTAAATATGTTTGAAGGATCAAACGTTCATGAAAATTAGTGAATCCAGGTTTAAATGAAAGGTAACACATTAAACTAAGATTAGCAAAAAGAATCAACTGATTTTGATACCTAGAACTCCAGATATAACAAAAACAAGTGAGGAGTTCTAACATCAGAATCTGCCAGAATGTTATTCTTTTTGCTTATGGGTCATAACTTTAATATGGCATGTTTATATTCATGATTAATCATATTGTATGAGTATAAGCTTTGATAATCCATGTGTTCTTACAACAATGGTAGGATGATACACATTTTATGTGTTCCTTACAACATTTGTTGAGATGAAACACATGCATGATCAAAGTCTTATTTTCTTGATTTTTAGTTGATTAAGTTCCATACAACAATGGTAGGATGATGCACATTTCATGTGCTCCTTACAACATTGGTAGGATGTTTATATTTACATGATTATAGATATATATAAAGGAAATAAGATGAACAACAAAGAAAATAAATAAAATAAAGAAGAAAGAAGAAAAGAAGAAAGGTAGAAGAGTAGAGATGAGTGTTTTATGATCATCTTACCAACTCTTTTTTTTTTGATTTTGTGTTTGATCTTTAAGAGATGATCAAGACTTGGATGTTCTTGGGAGATTTTTGTTGGTGAAAGAAGAAGAGAGAAAATAGAAGAGATGGAGTGTGGTGGTGAAGGAAATGATGAAGAGTAGTAGGGGGCTTATATAGAGCATGGGGGAGATCAAGTGGTGATTCTTGGGAAGAGAAGGAGGCAAGAGAAAAGAGATGGGGGGTTTCTTTTATTTTTTTATTTTTTATAAATTTTGTGTAATTAGTTTAAATAAATTTGTATAAATGGTGATTTTGTTTAAATCTTTTAATTAACAAAGTTTTAATTATTTTGATGAGTTTATATATATATATATATGTTTTATATTTTAACTTATTTATATTTATTATGATGTATTTAATTATTTTTTTATTGTTATTATTATTATTATTATTGTATATGATTTATAATTCTTGACTTTTAATAATTCGATTTTTCGAGCTCGGGAAGGTTCTAACCATATAGGCGGGATTTCTACGAAATCTAATATTATTATGGATGTATTTAAGTCATAAATACTATTTTTAGTCATACTAGGCTTAAAATTGGAATTTCTAATGGCTAACCTCGGAAATTTGTTGCCGAATGTCACAGTCTCCCCTGATTAAAAGAATTTCGTCCCGAAATTTACTTTGTACTAACGTTATTAAAGAGGTGAGGATATTTTTTGTTTCATGTAGTCTTCGCGTTCCCATGTGTATTCGGGTCCGTACTTGAATTCCAATCGAACTTTTGTAATTTGAATCTTACTTTTTCTAAGCTGTTTGACCTTACGGTCAAAAATTTCAATTGGTTCATGTACGAAATTTAACCGATCATCTGAACATACTTTAGGGGTAGTACTAGAGTTTCATCAGCTAATAATTTATTTAGATTTGACACATGGTAGGTATCGTGTATGGCATTTAGTTCTTGTGGAAATTTAAGCATATACGACCCTCGCATATTTCTTCTAATTATATCAAATGGTCTAAAGAATCTGGGATATAGTTTTCCTCTTTTCCTAAAATGTGCTATTTTCTTCCACGGCAATACCTTTATAAGCACTTTTATCGCCCACTTGGAACTCTAAAGGCTTACGGAGATTATCAGCGTAAATTTTCTAATGATCTTTGGCAGTCTTAAGCCTATCGTTCATAATTGTATTCTTGTCGATGACCGCTTGCATGATATCAGGTCTAGTTAATTTCCTATCGCCAATTTCCAACAAATTAAGTGGGGATCTACACTTGCGCCCATACAAGACTTTATATGGTGCACACTGGATGCTAGTGTGACACCTATTATTCTAAGAAAACTTAACTAATAGTATATGTGAATCTCAAGTTCCACTAAAATTTATTACGCATGCACACAACATGTCTTCTAGTGTCTAAATCGTTCTCTCCGATTGCCCATCCGTTTGAGGGTGGTAGGTGCTGCTCAGGTTTACTTGCGTACCTAACGCCCTTTGTGACGATTGCCAAAATCGGGATGTGAACCGACTACCTCTATCGGATATTATTGCAATTGGTACTGCGTGTCGGGCAACAACTTCGTCAATATAATTCTGAGCCAGTTTTCCACTTTGTAATCTTCCCGTATAGGGAGAAAAGGTGCCGATTTCGTGAGTCGATCTACTATAACCCAAATGGAATTGTACCCTTTTGCAGATCGGAGTAATTTAGATACGAAATCCATGCTTATATGTTCCCATTCCATTCTGGCTGTTGCAACAAACCGGATGGCTTCTGGTGTTCTGTCTTAACCCTTGCGCAAGTTAAACATTTCCCACGAACAAGGAGACGTCTTTCTTTATTCTAGACCTACCAATAGTATTCCTTGAGAACATTTTGTCGGCTCTAGGGTGGATTGAATATTATAAGCCTCGTCTAAAATTGTTGATTAAAGGTTATTAAACTTAGCTATCCAATTCTTGTTTTCAAAGTGGTGCACTCCATCTGGCCTGTTTTGAATCATCGCTCCAAGTGATATAGGGTCTCGTTCTTCAAATTTTCCGTCTTTGATGCTTCTTTTTGAGCTTCAACTATTCTTTCATTTAGGCTTGTTTGAATGGTTGCTCCTAAAGCTTGTACCCTAGATGGATTCACTCTTTTGTTTCTTCATAAAGCATCAGCGACCATATTGGCCTTGCTAGTATGGTATTTGATATCAGAATCGTAGTCACTAAGCCATTCTACTCATCTTCTACGCCTCATATCAAGCATCTTTGGATCAAGAATATGCTGAAGACTCTTGTGGTCTGTATAAATAGTTCGCTTAGTACTATAAAGGTAATATCTCCATTTTTTTAAGGGCATATACTACGGCTCCTAACTCTAAGTTGTGGGTAGTAAATTTCTTCTCATGCACTTTGAATTGTCTCGAATCATATCAATGACTTTCTCTTTTTGCAACAACACACAACCCAATCCTTGGTGTGACGCATCGCAATATACCGCGAAGTTATATGTTCCTCCGGGTAACGCCAAAATTGGTGCATTGCTAACTTATTCTTAAGCGTAGAAAATGTTTTTTTTTTCACCAAACAAACTTCTTATCCTCTTGAGTTAATGCCGCGAGTGGTTGCGCAAATTTTGAGAAATTTGCTATAAATAAATGTACTTAACCGAGAAATTTACAATTTCAGTCGGGATATATGGGGTTCCTATTTCTTTATGGCTTCGATCTTTGTTGGGTCAACATGAATTCCTATTAATTACGTGGCCTAGAAAACGTAATTCCCGGCATACAACTTCTGATCCTTAAGTAACTTTAAACTTCTGATCCTTAAGTAACTTTAGTATCAACCTTAAATGCTTTTCATGGTGCTCTTTTGTCGCATGTAAATGAGTATATCATCAACAAACACAATCACAACTTATCTAAGTATAGTCTGCATACTCGGTTCATTACGTCCATGAAGACAATTGGTGCGTTTGTCAATCAAAAGGGCATAACTATAACGTGTTCTAAACGCGGTTTTGGGCACGTCCTCTTCACGGATTCTTAATTGATGATATCCAGATTGAATATTGATTTTAGAAAAATAGGTAGCACCTTGAAGTTGATCGAAAAGGTCATCGATTCGAGGAAGAGGGTATTGATTTTTGATGGTCAATATGTTGAGTTCCCTATAGTGTATGCACATTCGTAGCAATCCATCTTTCTTTTTGACGAATAGGACTACGGCTCCCCATGGTGAGGTACTTGGTCGAATAATTCCTTTGTCGAGTAGCTCTTGAAGATGTGCAGGCAATTTCCTACATTTCCAACGGGGCTAACCGATATGGTGCCTTTGCTACGAGCGCGGCTCCAGGGATTAAATCAATCCAAATTTGTCTTGTCTAACTGAGGGTAATCCAAGTAATTCATCCGGAAACACCTTGGGAGAATCCCGAACGATTGGAAAATCGTGAATGTGCTTTTCCTAAACCTCCGTTTCTACAACGTGAGCGAAGAATGCGATATAGTCCTTTCTTAAATATTTTTGAATTTTTATGCATGATACCACCTTGACGTTCTTCCTAGTCTTTTTTTCCTTATATGACAAGCGTTTCATCTTGTGATAGTGGAATCTGAATGATCTTTGCAGAACGAAGTATTTCAGCTTGATTTTTGGATAGCCAATACATACCAACAACTACATCAAAGCTCCCTAATTTGATTGGTATGGTCTACGTTAAAGTTTTTGCTAGCTAAGTTCAAGGTACACTTAGTGATTATATCTCTAGTCTTGACTTCTTGTCCATTAGCAAATTCCATGATATAGGCCTCTTTCAATATTTGAAATTTTAGATTGAGTTTTGGCCTAAAAACTAGTGGTACTAAGCTTCTATATATTCTAGAGTCAGATAGCATTGATGCATTATAATTGTTCAGAAGAAACATACTAGTAATCACATTCGGGTCTCTCCTTTGTACAAATTCTACTTAGCTAGGTTATGGTGATCCTAAGATATAAGGTCTAACAACTAACACTCCCGTTCAATCATATAGCAATGCATGTAAAATCAAACATTTCATAACGTGATTTAAGCAACATATGTTCAATCATATAGTTCCCAAAAGTACCAAAATGATTTCCTAAAAGACATCAAGTGATTAATGTTTAACAAATCATCAAAAAAAAAAAAAAAAAAAAAAAAACAACAACTAAGATTACATATTCTTTATCCATGGAGGTTAGAATAGAAACTTAGTAGGAGAGTCCCCGAGTTTCACGACCTAGTGTATTATCAACACCAACTTCCTGTGAAGCATGTGTTAGGCTCACGGCTAGGAAAAGAGTCCCCTTACCAACGAGAGTAACATCGTGACCTTTTCATTAGGAGGGAGAAAACTGCTGATTTAGGGAGCACATAGAGGCACCCTGAGTAGTAACGAGAACTATCGTAAGGACATTAAGGGTGACCCCAAAGACGGAAGGTGGGTACAAAGCATATCACTAGAACTGAGTATTCATCATACTAGTTTAGACCACTGGCACCATGACCTATGTAATTTTTTTTTTCTATGCTCTCGGAGTCGCAACACCGAAGCGTTAAGAGCTGTGGGGACTACCATTGCAACAAGGAGGGCCGTGTAGATGATTTAATTATATATGTGCTTGGGAGGATATTTTTTTATAGTGATGGTGAGATTGCTAGTAAGTATGATGGTACGCTAGGGTTGTTTTTAAGGAGATTGAATTAGTGAAAGATTTGGAGTTTCTTTCGATTATTAAACTTGGTGGTTTTTTTTTTTGATGATTTGTTAAACATTAATCACTTGATGTCTTTTAGGAAATCATTTTGGTACTTTTGGGAACTATATGATTGAACATATGTTGCTTAAATCACGTTATGAAATGTTTGATTTTACATGCATTGCTATATGATTGAACGGGAGTGTTAGTTGTTAGACCTTATATCTTAGGATCACCATAACCTAGCTAAGTAGAATTTGTACAAAGGAGAGACCCGAATGTGATTACTAGTATGTTTCTTCTGAACAATTATAATGCATCAATGCTATCTGACTCTAGAATATATAGAAGCTTAGTACCACTAGTTTTTAGGCCAAAGCTCAATCTAAAATTTCAAATATTGAAAGAGGCCTATATCATGGAATTTGCTAATGGACAAGAAGTCAAGACTAGAGATATAATCACTAAGTGTACCTTGAACTTAGCTAGCAAAAACTTTAACGTAGACCATACCAATCAAATTAGGGAGCTTTGATGTAGTTGTTGGTATGTATTGGCTATCCAAAAATCAAGCTGAAATACTTTGTTCTGCAAAGATCATTCAGATTCCACTATCACAAGATGAAACGCTTGTCATATAAGGAAAAAAGACTAGGAAGAACGTCAAGGTGGTATCATGCATGAAAATGCAAAAATATTTAAGAAAGGACTATATCGCATTCTTCGCTCACGTTGTAGAAACGGAGGTTTAGGAAAAGCACATTCACGATTTTCCAATCGTTCGGGATTCTCCCAAGGTGTTTCCGGATGAATTACTTGGATTACCCTCAGTTAGACAAGACAAATTTGGATTGATTTAATCCCTGGAGCCACGCTCGTAGCAAAGGCACCATATCGGTTAGCCCCGTTGGAAATGTAGGAAATTGCCTGCACATCTTCAAGAGCTACTCGACAAAGGAATTATTCGACCAAGTACCTCACCATGGGGAGCCGTAGTCCTATTCGTCAAAAAGAAAGATGGATTGCTACGAATGTGCATACACTATAGGGAACTCAACATATTGACCATCAAAAATCAATACCCTCTTCCTCGAATCGATGACCTTTTCGATCAACTTCAAGGTACTACCTGTTTTTCTAAAATCAATATTCAATCTGGATATCATCAATTAAGAATCCGTGAAGAGGACGTGCCCAAAACCGCGTTTAGAACACGTTATAGTTATGCCCTTTTGATTGACAAACGCACCAATTGTCTTCATGGACGTAATGAACCGAGTATGCAGACTATACTTAGATAAGTTGTGATTGTGTTTGTTGATGATATACTCATTTACATGCGACAAAAGAGCACCATGAAAAGCATTTAAGGTTGATACTAAAGTTACTTAAGGATCAGAAGTTTAAAGTTACTTAAGGATCAGAAGTTGTATGCCGGGAATTACGTTTTCTAGGCCACGTAATTAATAGGAATTCATGTTGACCCAACAAAGATCGAAGCCATAAAGAAATAGGAACCCCATATATCCCGACTGAAATTGTAAATTTCTCGGTTAAGTACATTTATTTATAGCAAATTTCTCAAAATTTGCGCAACCACTCGCGGCATTAACTCAAGAGGATAAGAAGTTTGTTTGGTGAAAAAAAAAACATTTTCTACGCTTAAGAATAAGTTAGCAATGCACCAATTTTGGCGTTACCCGGAGGAACATATAACTTCGCGGTATATTGCGATGCGTCACACCAAGGATTGGGTTGTGTGTTGTTGCAAAAAGAGAAAGTCATTGATATGATTCGAGACAATTCAAAGTGCATGAGAAGAAATTTACTACCCACAACTTAGAGTTAGGAGCCATAGTATATGCCCTAAAAAAAAATGGAGATATTACCTTTATAGTACTAAGCGAACTATTTATACAGACCACAAGAGTCTTCAGCATATTCTTGATCCAAAGATGCTTGATATGAGGCGTAGAAGATGAGTGGAATGGCTTAGTGACTACGATTGTGAAATCAAATACCATACTAGCAAGGCCAATATGGTCGCTGATGCTCTATGAAGAAACAAAAGAGTGAATCCATCTAGGGTATAAGCTTTAGGAGCAACCATTCAAACAAGCCTAAAGGAAAGAATAGTTGAAGCTCAAAAAGAAGCATCAAAGACGGAAAATTTGAAGAACGAGACCCTATATCACTTGGAGCGATGATTCAAAACAGGCCAGATGGAGTGCACCACTTCGAAAACAAGAATTGGATAGCTAAGTTTAATAACCGTTAATCGACAATTTTAGACGAGGCTTATAATATTCAATCCACCCTGGAGCCGACAAAATGTTCTCAAGGAATACTATTGGTAGGCCTGGAATAAAGAAAGACGTCTCCTTGTTCGTGGGAAATGTTTAACTTGCGCAAGGGTTAAGACAGAACACCAGAAGCCATCCGGTTTGTTGCAACAGCCAGAATGGAATGGGAACATATAAGCATGGATTTCGTATCTAAATTACTCCGATCTGCAAAAGGGTACGATTCCATTTGGGTTATAGTAGATCGCCTCACGAAATCGGCACCTTTTCTCCCTATACGGGAAGATTACAAAGTGGAAAACTGGCTCAGAATTATATTGACGAAGTTGTTGCCCGACACGCAGTACCAATTGCAATAATATCCAATAGAGGTAGTCGGTTCACATCCCGATTTTGGCAATCGTCACAAAGGGCGTTAGGTACGCAAGTAAACCTGAGCAGCACCTACCACCCTCAAACGGATGGGCAATCGGAGAGAACGATTTAGACACTAGAAGACATGTTGTGTGCATGCGTAATAAATTTTAGTGGAACTTGAGATTCACATATACTATTAGTTAAGTTTTCTTAGAATAATAGGTGTCACACTAGCATCCAGTGTGCACCATATAAAGTCTTGTATGGGCGCAAGTGTAGATCCCCACTTAATTTGTTGGAAATTGGCGATAGGAAATTGACTAGACCTGATATCATGCAAGCGGTCATCGACAAGAATACAATTATGAACGATAGGCTTAAGACTGCCAAAGATCATTAGAAAATTTACGCTGATAATCTCCGTAAGCCTTTAGAGTTCCAAGCGGGCGATAAAAGTGCTTATAAAGGTATTGCTGTGGAAGAAAATAGTACATTTTAGGAAAAGAGGAAAACTATATCCCATATTCTTTAGACCATTTGATATAATTAGAAGAATTAGGCGAGGGGCGTATATGCTTAAATTGCCACAAGAACTGAGCGCCATCCATGACACGTTCCATGTGTCGAATTTAAAGAAATGCCAAACGGAGGAAACCTTAGTCTTACCCTTAAAAGATGTGCAAGTTGATGACCGGTTGCACTTTGTAGAAGAACCAATCGAAATCCTTGACCGGGAGGTCAAAAGACTAAGGAGAAGCAAGATCCCCATCTTAAAAATTCGTTGGAACTCAAGGCACGGACCCGAATACACATGGGAACGCGAAGACTACATGAAACATAAATATCCTCACCTCTTTAATAACGTTAGTACAAAGTAAATTTCGGGACGAAATTCTTTTAATCAGGGGAGACTGTGACATTCGGCAACAAATTTCCCAGGTTAGCCATTAAAAATTCTAATTTTAAGCCTAGTATGACTAAAAAATAGTATTTATGACTTAAATACATCCATAATAATATTAGATTTCGTAGAAATCCCGCCTATATGGTTAGAACCTTCCCGAGCTCGAAAAATCGAATTATTAAAAGTCAAGAATTACAAATCATATACAATAATAATAATAATAATAACAATAAAAATAATTAAATACATCATAATAAATATAAATAAGTTAAAATATAAAACATATATATATATATATATATATATAAACTCATCAAAATAATTAAAACTTTGTTAATTAAAAGATTTAAACAAAATCACCATTTATACAAATTTATTTAAACTAATTACACAAAATTTATAAAAAATAAAAAAATAAAAGAAACCCCCCATCTCTTTTCTCTTGCCTCCTTCTCTTCCCAAGAACCACCACTTGATCTCCCCCATGCTCTATATAAGCCTCCTACTACTCCTTATCATTTCCTTTACCACCACACTCCATCTCTTCTATTTTCTCTCTTCTTCTTTCACCAACAAAAATCTCCCAAGAACATCCAAGTGTTGATCATCTTTTGAAGATCCAACACTAAATCAAAGAAAAGAGTTGGTAAGATGATCATAAAACACTCATCTCTACTCTTCTACCTTTCTTCTCTTCTTCTTTCTTCTTTCTTTTATTTATTTTCTTTGTTGTTCATCTTATTTCCTTTATATATATATATATATAATCATGTAAATATAAACATCCTACCAATGTTGTAAGGAGCACATGAAATGTGCATCATCCTACCGTTGTTGTATGGAACTTAATCAACTAAAAATCAAGAAAATAAGACTTTGATCATGCATGTGTTTCATCTAAACAAATGTTGTAAGGAACACATAAAATGTGTATCATCCTACCATTGTTGTAAGAACACATGGATTATCAAAGCTTATACTCATACAATATGATTATTCATGAATATAAACATGTTATATTAAAGTTATGACCCATAAGCAAAAAGAATCACAAATCTGGCAGAATCTGATGTTAGAACTCCTCACTTGTTTTTGTTATATCTGGAGTTCTAGGTATCAAAATCAGTTGATTCTTTTTGCTAATCTTAGTTTAATGTGTTACCTTTCATTTAAACCTGGATTCACTAATTTTCATGAACGTTTGATCCTTCAAACATATTTAAAAAGACCCATATGTTGAATCTGGAAATCTGGCAGATTTAGAAGGGTACACTTTAAACGCGTGTAACTTACTCATTCTTGGGTCAAAATACGTCTAGTTTTTTTTAAAAGTTTAATCTTTGAGTCGTGGTTATTTCCCAGTTTGAATCATGTAAAAAGGAGGTCGTATGAGCCCTAAACAGACGTTTTAGTAACAACATGTCATCCAGACACTGATCAGTGGACATCCTATACACTTTTAATTATTAAAAATACCAAACATGGATTATAAATTCCTATATTTTTACTGGACATTCTAGAAACATATAGCAAGATTATATTAAAATATCAAGCCTTAATATGACTCCTAAATTACAGTTTATAATTTTTAAAGTTCAATTCAAAGAACTGAAAATTTCAGTGAACATTTATGAATAATGGAAAAATAGAGACAACCTTTAACTATTTAAATAAATAAGTTAACAACAAATAAATAATACAAAATAATAAATAAAATAAGTCTAATAGAGCTACATACCTTTTTATATTAGGAAAGGAGCTTCGGTAGGAACAAGAAATCCTTACAAGAAAACACCTTTGCATACCGAGTGAGTATCATAGCCCCTTTTTACCGTACTTCATATTATTTTGGGGTGAAAGCATGTCTATATATTTCATGAAAAGTTTATTTCCTATCTTCTTATTTATTTCAAATATTATTTTGAGCACTTATGGTATTATTCTTTGATGTGCTTGGGTGATCGTTGTAAGGCCCTTTCGTTGGACATTATTCCTTAACTCCGCTAGTGAGCCGATGGTATTAGTAAGTAGCGCTATTTGGAGATTCCGACGTCTCCCATTTATGGTTGACGAACTATATATGTACTTTACCACTACTAACGTCATTTAATATAGGCGTTAGGTTTATCATGGGCAATTGGTTGTCGGCTAGGTTGGATAATGGCTCAAGCAATAATCATCATAGTCTATTACTACCATGTGCAACGTTTTGGGCAATATAATACATCTTCTATCATTATTTCATACTTGGATTTTTATCCAAAAACTTCCATCAATTATTTAAACTTTTCTCATTTAAAAGATATTTTGTGCATACATTAAAAACCTATGAACTCACCAACTCTAGTAGTTGACACTTTTCTTTTACCCGTGCTTTCAGGTGACCGCCGTTAGGTACCTTATGCTTACAAACATGATGTGTGGCATCTTCATCTTCATCGTCACATTTTATAAAAACCATATTTATTTTATTTACGCATCGTACAAGACAATTTCCTTTAAATATTATTCGGTTGTGTAACTTTTATTTATGTTTCATCCGAACTACTTATTTTGTTAATTTAATCTAATGGTTATTATCTATTTACCTTGTGCGATGATATCTTGTGCTGTGACACCTCGTGTTTCCGCTTTAGCGGGGTGTGACAGATTTGGTATCAGAGCCTAAGGTTATAGAGAATGTTGTTTTTCTTATGGGGGGAAAACAACAACTATGACCAAAGGTTTATAAAAATAAATTTACAAATAATTTTGTTTAAAATGCATCAAGTGTATTGATAATATAATTAAGCTGAGTACCACATTGTTATACCTCAATTAGACAAAGCTTGATCACCTATGTCTAATTTAGCTATGTACGATATGGCACTTAGGTTAGTTATAATAAAAATATACTTAGAAACAAAATTTTATTTACTTTCTTTCTAGATCACGATTATTGTGTGTGTGCATAAGCATGGCATATCATAAGTACTTTCATATATTAGCACACTTAGTAACCAATTTTATATATATCGAAGTCTGTAATGTCATCATTAGGTTGACGCATTAAGATTACATATTCTTTACCCATGGAGGTTAGAATAGAAACTTAGAAGGAGAGACCCGAATGTGATTACTAGTATGTTTCTTCTTAACAATTATAATGCATCAATGCTATCTGACTCTAGAATATATAGAAGCTTCGTACCACTAGTTATTAGGCCAAAGCTCAATCTAAAATTTCAAATATTGAAAGAGGCCTATATCATGGAATTTGCTAATGGACAAGAAGTCAAGACTAGAGATATAATCACTAAGTGTACCTTGAACTTAGGCAGCAAAAACTTCAACGTAGACCATACCAATCAAATTAGGGAGCTTTGATGTAGTTGTTGGTATGTATTGGCTATCCAAAAATCAAGCTGAAATACTTTGTTCTGCAAAGGTCATTCAGATTCCACTATCACAAGATGAAACGCTTGTCGTATAAGGAGAAAAGACCAGGAAGAACGTCAAGGTGGTATCATGCATGAAAATGCAAAAATATTTAGGAAAGGACTATATCGCATTCTTCGTGCACGTTGTAGAAACGGAGGTTTAGGAAAAGCACATTCACGATTTTCCAATCGTTCGGGATTCTCCCAAGGTGTTTCCGGATGAATTACCTGGATTACCCTTAGTTAGACAAGACAAATTTGGATTGATTTAATCCCTTGAGCCGCGCCCGTAGCAAAGGCACCATATCGGTTAGCCCCGTTGGAAATATAGAAATTGCCTGCACATCTTCAAGAGCTACTCGACAAAGGAATTATTCGACCAAGTACCTCACCATGGGGAGCCGTAGTCCTATTCGTCAAAAAGAAAGATGGATTGCTACGAATGTGCATACACTATAGGGAACTCAACATATTGACCATCAAAAATCAATACCCTCTTCCTCGAATCGATGACCTTTTCGATCAACTTCAAGGTGCTACCTATTTTTCTAAAATCAATATTCAATCTGGATATCATCAATTAAGAATCCGTGAAGAGGACGTGCCCAAAACCGCGTTTAGAACACGTTATAGTTATGCCCTTTTGATTGACAAACGCAACAATTGTCTTCATGGACGTAATGAACCGAGTATGCAGACTATACTTAGATAAGTTGTGATTGTGTTTGTTGATGATATACTCATTTACATGCGACAAAAGAGCACCATGAAAAGCATTTAAGGTTGATACTAAAGTTACTTAAGGATCAGAAGTTTAAAGTTACTTAAGGATCAGAAGTTGTATGCCGGGAATTACGTTTTCTAGGCCACGTAATTAATAGGAATTCATGTTGACCCAACAAAGATCGAAGCCATAAAGAAATAGGAACCCCATATATCCCGACTGAAATTGTAAATTTCTCGGTTAAGTACATTTATTTATAGCAAATTTCTCAAAATTTGCGCAACCACTCGCGGCATTAACTCAAGAGGATAAGAAGTTTGTTTGGTGAAAAAAAAAAAAAAACATTTTCTACGCTTAAGAATAAGTTAGCAATGCACCAATTTTGGCGTTACCCGGAGGAACATATAACTTCGCGGTATATTGCGATGCGTCACACCAAGGATTGGGTTGTGTGTTGTTGCAAAAAGAGAAAGTCATTGATATGATTCGAGACAATTCAAAGTGCATGAGAAGAAATTTACTACCCACAACTTAGAGTTAGGAGCCGTAGTATATGCCCTTAAAAAAATGGAGATATTACCTTTATAGTACTAAGCGAACTATTTATACAGACCACAAGAGTCTTCAGCATATTCTTGATCCAAAGATGCTTGATATGAGGCGTAGAAGATGAGTAGAATGGCTTAGTGACTACGATTCTGATACCAAATCTGTCACACCCCGCTAAAGCGGAAACACGAGGTGTCACAGCACAAGATATCATCGCACAAGGTAAATAGACAATAACCATTATATTGACTTAACAAAAATAAGTAGTTCGGGTAAAAGATAAATAAAAGTTACATAATCGAATAAAAATTAAATGACATTGTCTTGTACGATGCGAAAATAAAATAGATATTGTTTTTATAAAACGTGACGATGAAGATGAAGATGCCACACATCATGTTTGTATGCATAAGGTACCTAACGACGATCACCTGAAAGCACGGGTAAAAGAAAGAAAACGGTCAACTACTAGAGTTGGTGAGTTCATAGGTTTAATATATGCACAAAATATCTTTTAAATGAGAAAAGTTTAAATAATTGATGGAAGTTTTTGGATAAAATCCAAGTATGAAATAATGATAGAAGATGTATTATATTGCCCAATACATTGCACATGGTAGTAATAGACTATGATGATTGTTGCTTGAGCCATTATCCAACCTAGCCGACAACCAATTGCCCATGATAAACCTAACGCCTATATTAAATGACGTTAGTAGTGGTAAAGTACATCTATAGTTCGTCAACCATAAATGGGAGACGTCGGAATCTCCAAATAGCGCTACTTACAAATACCATCGGCTCACTAGCGGAGTTAAGGAATAATGTCCAACGAAAGGGCCTTACAACGATCACCCAAGCACATCAAAGAATAATACCATAAGTGCTCAAAATAATATTTGAAATAAATAAGAAGATAGGCAATAAACTTTTCATGAAACGTATACACATGCTTTCACCCCAAAATAATATGAAATACGGTAAAAAGGGGCTATGATACTCACTCGGTATGCAAAGGTGTTTTCTTGTAAGGATTTCTTGTTCCTACCGAAGCTCCTTTCCTAATATAAAAAGGTATGTAGCTCTATTAGACTTATTTTATTTATTATTTTGTATTATTTATTTGTTGTTAACTTATTTATTTAAATAGTTAAAGGTTGTCTCTATTTTTCCATTATTCATAAATGTTCACTGAAATTTTCAGTTCTTTGAGTTGAACTTTAAAAATTAAAAACTGTAATTTAGGAGTCATATTAAGGCTTGATATTTTAATATAATCTTGCTATATGTTTCTAGAATGTCCAGTAAAAATATAGGAATTTATAATCCATGTTTGGTATTTTTAATAATTAAAAGTGTATAGGATGTCCACTGATCAGTGTCTGGATGACATGTTGTTACTAAAACGTCTGTTTAGGGCTCATACGACCTCCTTTTTACATGATTCAAACTGGGAAATAACCACGACTCACAGATTAAACTTTTAAAAAAAACTAGACGTAATTTGACCCAAGAATGAGTTAGTTACACGCGTTTAAAGTGTACCCTTCTAAATCTGCCAGACTTCCAGATTCAACATATGGGTCTTTTTAAATATGTTTGAAGGATCAAACGTTCATGAAAATTAGTGAATCCAGTTTTAAATGAAAGGTAACACTTTAAACTAAGATTAGCAAAAAGAATCAACTGATTTTGATACCTAGAACTCCAGATATAACAAAAACAAGTGAGGAGTTCTAACATCAGAATCTGCCAAAATGTTATTCTTTTTGCTTATGGGTCATAACTTTAATATGGCATGTTTATATTCATGATTAATCATATTGTATGAGTATAAGCTTTGATAATCCATGTGTTCTTACAACAATGGTAGGATGATACACATTTTATGTGTTCCTTACAACATTTGTTGAGATGAAACACATGCATGATCAAAGTCTTATTTTCTTGATTTTTAGTTGATTAAGTTCCATACAACAATGGTAGGATGATGCACATTTCATGTGCTCCTTACAACATTGGTAGGATGTTTATATTTACATGATTACAGATATATATAAAAGAAATAAGATGAACAACAAAGAAAATAAATAAAAGAAAGAAGAAAGAAGAAAAGAAGAAGGGTAGAAGAGTAGAGATGAGTGTTTTATGATCAGTGTCTGGATGACATGTTGTTACTAAAACGTCTGTTTAGGGCTCATACGACCTCCTTTTTACATGATTCAAACTGGGAAATAACCACGACTCACAGATTAAACTTTTAAAAAAAACTAGACGTAATTTGACCCAAGAATGAGTTAGTTACACGCGTTTAAAGTGTACCCTTCTAAATCTGCCAGACTTCCAGATTCAACATATGGGTCTTTTTAAATATGTTTGAAGGATCAAACGTTCATGAAAATTAGTGAATCCAGTTTTAAATGAAAGGTAACACTTTAAACTAAGATTAGCAAAAAGAATCAACTGATTTTTATACCTAGAACTCCAGATATAACAAAAACAAGTAGGGAGTTCTAACATCAGATTCTGCCAGATTTGTGATTCTTTTTGCTTATGGTTCTTAACTTTAATATAACATGTTTATATTCATGAATAATCATATTGTATGAGTATAAGCTTTGATAATCCATGTGTTCTTTCAACAATGGTAGGATGATACACATTTAATGTGTTCCTTACAACATTTGTTAAGATGAAACACATGCATGATCAAAGTCTTATTTTCTTGATTTTTAGTTGATTAAGTTCCATACAACAATGGTAGGATGATGCACATTTCATGTGCTCCTTACAACATTGGTAGGATGTTTATATTTACATGATTATAGATATATATAAAAGAAATAAGATGAACAACAAAGAAAATAAATAAAAGAAAGAAGAAAGAAGAAAAGAAGAAGGGTAGAAGAGTAGAGATGAGTGTTTTATGATCATCTTACCAACTCTTTTCTTTGATTTTGTGTTTGATCTTTAAGAGATGATCAAGACTTGGATGTTCTTGGGAGATTTTTGTTGGTGAAAGAAGAAGAGAGAAAAGAGAAGAGATGGAGTGTGGTGGTGAAGGAAATGATGAAGAGTAGTAGGGGCTTATATAGAGCATGGGGGAGATCAAGTGGTGATTCTTGGGAAGAGAAGGAGGCAAGAGAAAAGAGATGGGGGGTTTCTTTTATTTTTTTATTTTTTATAAATTTTGTGTAATTAGTTTAAATAAATTTGTATAAATGGTGATTTTGTTTAAATCTTTTAATTAACAAAGTTTTAATTATTTTGATGAGTTTATATATATATATATGTTTTATATTTTAACTTATTTATATTTATTATGATGTATTTAATTATTTTTATTGTTATTATTATTACTATTATTGTATATGATTTGTAATTCTTGACTTTTAATAATTCGATTTTTCGAGCTCGGGAAGGTTCTAACCATATAGGCGGGATTTCTACGAAATCTAATATTATTATGGATGTATTTAAGTCATAAATACTATTTTTAGTCATACTAGGCTTAAAATTGGAATTTCTAATGGCTAACCTCGGAAATTTTGTTGCCGAATGTCACAGTCTCCCCTGATTAAAAGAATTTCGTCCCGAAATTAATCGTTGACGTCTTGGACTTGCTTTTTGGCGAAGAGGTGTGGATATTTGAGTTTCATATAATCCTCTCGCTCCCAAGTGTATTCAGGCCCGTGCCTTGAGTTCCAACGAACTTTTAAGATAGGGATCCTGCTTCTCCTTAGTCTTTTGACCTCCCGGAACCTGGATTCACTAATTTTCATGAACGTTTGATCCTTCAAACATATTTAAAAAGACCCATATGTTGAATCTGGAAATCTGGCAGATTTAGAAGGGTACACTTTAAACGCGTGTAACTTACTCATTCTTGGGTCAAAATACGTCTAGTTTTTTTTAAAAGTTTAATCTTTGAGTCGTGGTTATTTCCCAGTTTGAATCATGTAAAAAGGAGGTCGTATGAGCCCTAAACAGACGTTTTAGTAACAACATGTCATCCAGACACTGATCAGTGGACATCCTATACACTTTTAATTATTAAAAATACCAAACATGGATTATAAATTCCTATATTTTTACTGGACATTCTAGAAACATATAGCAAGATTATATTAAAATATCAAGCCTTAATATGACTCCTAAATTACAGTTTATAATTTTTAAAGTTCAATTCAAAGAACTGAAAATTTCAGTGAACATTTATGAATAATGGAAAAATAGAGACAACCTTTAACTATTTAAATAAATAAGTTAACAACAAATAAATAATACAAAATAATAAATAAAATAAGTCTAATAGAGCTACATACCTTTTTATATTAGGAAAGGAGCTTCGGTAGGAACAAGAAATCCTTACAAGAAAACACCTTTGCATACCGAGTGAGTATCATAGCCCCTTTTTACCGTATTTCATATTATTTTTGGGGTGAAAGCATGTGTATACGTTTCAAGTTTATTGCCTATCTTCTTATTTATTTCAAATATTATTTTGAGCACTTATGGTATTATTCTTTGATGTGCTTGGGTGATCGTTGTAAGGCCCTTTCGTTGGACATTATTCCTTAACTCCGCTAGTGAGCCGATGGTATTTGTAAGTAGCGCTATTTGGAGATTCCGACGTCTCCCATTTATGGTTGACGAACTATAGATGTACTTTACCACTACTAACGTCATTTAATATAGGCGTTAGGTTTATCATGGGCAATTGGTTGTCGGCTAGGTTGGATAATGGCTCAAGCAATAATCATCATAGTCTATTACTACCATGTGCAACGTTTTGGGCAATATAATACATCTTCTATCATTATTTCATACTTGGATTTTTATCCAAAAACTTCCATCAATTATTTAAACTTTTCTCATTTAAAAGATATTTTGTGCATACATTAAAAACCTATGAACTCACCAACTCTAGTAGTTGACACTTTTCTTTTACCCGTGCTTTCAGGTGACCGCCGTTAGGTACCTTATGCTTACAAACATGATGTGTGGCATCTTCATCTTCATCGTCACATTTTATAAAAACCATATTTATTTTATTTACGCATCGTACAAGACAATTTCCTTTAAATATTATTCGGTTGTGTAACTTTTATTTATGTTTCATCCGAACTACTTATTTTGTTAATTTAATCTAATGGTTATTATCTATTTACCTTGTGCGATGATATCTTGTGCTGTGACACCTCGTGTTTCCGCTTTAGCGGGGTGTGACAGATTTGATACCAAATCTGTCACACCCCGCTAAAGCGGAAACACGAGGTGTCACAGCACAAGATATCATCGCACAAGGTAAATAGATAATAACCATTAGATTAAATTAACAAAATATGTAGTTCGGATGAAACATAAATAAAGGTTACATATCCGAATAATATTTAAAGACATTGTCTTGTACGATGCGTAAATGAAATAGATAATGTTTATATAAAATGTGACGATGAAGATGAAGATGCCACACATCATGTTTGCAAGCATAAGGTACCTAACGGCGGTCACCTGAAAGCACGGGTAAAAGAAAAGGGTCAACTACTAGAGTTGGTGAGTTCATAGGTTTTAATGTATGCACAAAACATCTTTTAAATGAGAAAAGTTTAAATAATTGATGGAAGTTTTTGGATAAAAATCCAAGTATGAGATAATGATAGAAGATGTATTATATTGCCCAATACGTTGCACATGGTAGTAATAGACTATGATGATTGTTGCTTGAGCCATTATCCAACCTAGCCGACAACCAATTGCCCATGATAAACCTAACGCCTATATTAAATGACGTTAGTAGTGGTAAAGTACATCTATAGTTCGTCAACCATAAATGGGAGACGTCGGAATCTCCAAATAGCGCTACTTACAAATACCATCGGCTCACTAGCGGAGTTAAGGAATAATGTCCAACGAAAGGGCCTTACAACGATCACCCAAGCACATCAAAGAATAATACCATAAGTGCTCAAAATAATATTTGAAATAAATAAAAAGATAGGCAATAAACTTTTCATGAAACGTATACACATGCTTTCACCCCAAAATAATATGAAATACGGTAAAAAGGGGCTATGATACTCACCCGGTATGCAAAGGTGTTCACTCGTAAGGATTTCTTGTTCCTACCGAAGCTCCTTTCCTAATATAAGAGGTACGTAGCTCTATTAGACTTATTTTATTTATTATTTTGTATTATTTATTTGTTGTTAACTTATTTATTTAAATAGTTAAAGGTTGTCTCTATTTTTCCATAAATCATAAGTGTTCACTGGAATTTTCAGTTCTTTAAGTTGAACTTTAAAAATTAAAAACTGTAATTTAGGAGTCATATTAAGGCTTGATATTTTAATATAATCTTAATAAATGTTTCTAGAATGTCCAGTAAAAATATAGGAATTTATAATCCATGTTTAGTATTTTTAATAATTAAAAGTGTATAGGATGTCCACTGATCAGGGTCTGGATGACATGTTGTTACTAAATCGTCTGTTTAGGGCTCATACGACCTCGTTTCTACATGATTCAAACTGGGAAATAACCACGACTCAAAGATTAAACTTTAAAAAAAAACTAGACGTATTTTGACCCAAGAATGAGTAAGTTACACGCGTTTAAAGTGTACCCTTCTAAATCTGCCAGATTTCCAGATTCAACATATGCGTATTTTTAAATATGTTTGAAGGATCAAACGTTCATGAAAATTAGTGAATCCAGGTTTAAATGAAAGGTAACACTTTAAACTAAGATTAGAAAAAAGAATCAACTGATTTTGATACCTAGAACTCTAGATATAACAAAAACAAGTGGGGAGTTCTAGCATCAGAATCTGCCAGAATGTTATTCTTTTTGCTTATGGGTCATAACTTTAATATGGCATGTTTATATTCATGATTAATCATATTGTATGAGTATAAGCTTTGATAATCCATGTGTTCTTACAACAATGGTAGGATGATACACATTTTATGTGTTCCTTACAACATTTGTTGAGATGAAACACATGCATGATCAAAGTCTTATTTTCTTGATTTTTAGTTGATTAAGTTCCATACAACAATGGTAGGATGATGCACATTTCATGTGCTCCTTACAACATTGGTAGGATGTTTATATTTACATGATTATAGATATATATAAAGGAAATAAGATGAACAACAAAGAAAATAAATAAAAGAAAAAAAGAAAGAAGAAAAGAAGAAAGGTAGAAGAGTAGAGATGAGTGTTTTATGATCATCTTACCAACTCTTTTCTTTGATTTTGTGTTTGATCTTTAAGAGATGATCAAGACTTGGATGTTCTTGGGAGATTTTTGTTGGTGAAAGAAGAAGAGAGAAAAGAGAAGAGATGGAGTGTGGTGGTGAAGGAAATGATGAAGAGTAGTAGGGGGCTTATATAGAGCATGGGGGAGATCAAGTGGTGATTCTTGGGAAGAGAAGGAGGCAAGAGAAAAGAGATGGGGGGTTTCTTTTATTTTTTTATTTTTTATAAATTTTGTGTAATTAGTTTAAATAAATTTGTATAAATGGTGATTTTGTTTAAATCTTTTAATTAACAAAGTTTTAATTATTTTGATGAGTTTATATATATATATATATATGTTTTATATTTTAACTTATTTATATTTATTATGATGTATTTAATTATTTTTATTGTTATTATTATTATTATTATTGTATATGATTTGTAATTCTTGACTTTTAATAATTCGATTTTTCGAGCTCGGGAAGGTTCTAACCATATAGGCGGGATTTCTACGAAATCTAATATTATTATGGATGTATTTAAGTCATAAATACTATTTTTTAGTCATACTAGGCTTAAAATTAGAATTTTTAATGGCTAACCTGGGAAATTTGTTGCCGAATGTCACAGTCTCCCCTGATTAAAAGAATTTCGTCCCGAAATTTACTTTGTACTAACGTTATTAAAGAGGTGAGGATATTTATGTTTCATGTAGTCTTCGCGTTCCCATGTGTATTCGGGTCCGTGCCTTGAGTTCCAACGAATTTTTAAGATGGG
Organism: Dittrichia graveolens; assembly: GCA_038502395.1. Taxonomy (NCBI): domain Eukaryota; kingdom Viridiplantae; phylum Streptophyta; class Magnoliopsida; order Asterales; family Asteraceae; genus Dittrichia; species Dittrichia graveolens. The sequence goes on along the minus strand of JARJIL010000005.1, from coordinate 53,720,577 downwards.
GATCTTGCTTCTCCTTAGTCTTTTGACCTCCCGGTCAAGGATTTCGATTGGTTCTTCTACAAAGTGCAACCGGTCATCAACTTGCACATCTTTTAAGGGTAAGACTAAGGTTTCCTCCGTTTGGCATTTCTTTAAATTCGACACATGGAACGTGTCATGGATGGCGCTCAGTTCTTGTGGCAATTTAAGCATATACGCCCCTCGCCTAATTCTTCTAATTATATCAAATGGTCTAAAGAATATGGGATATAGTTTTCCTCTTTTCCTAAAATGTACTATTTTCTTCCACAGCAATACCTTTATAAGCACTTTTATCGCCCGCTTGGAACTCTAAAGGCTTACGGAGATTATCAGCGTAAATTTTCTAATGATCTTTGGCAGTCTTAAGCCTATCGTTCATAATTGTATTCTTGTCGATGACCGCTTGCATGATATCAGGTCTAGTCAATTTCCTATCGCCAATTTCCAACAAATTAAGTGGGGATCTACACTTGCGCCCATACAAGACTTTATATGGTGCACACTGGATGCTAGTGTGACACCTATTATTCTAAGAAAACTTAACTAATAGTATATGTGAATCTCAAGTTCCACTAAAATTTATTACGCATGCACACAACATGTCTTCTAGTGTCTAAATCGTTCTCTCCACTCCAGATATAACAAAAACAAGTGAGGAGTTCTAACATCAGATTCTGCCAGATTTGTGATTCTTTTTGCTTATGGGTCATAACTTTAATATAACATGTTTATATTCATGAATAATCATATTGTATGAGTATAAGCTTTGATAATCCATGTGTTCTTACAACAATGGTAGGATGATACACATTTTATGTGTTCCTTACAACATTTGTTTAGATGAAACACATGCATGATCAAAGTCTTATTTTCTTGATTTTTAGTTGCTTAAGTTCCATACAACAACGGTAGGATGATGCACATTTCATGTGCTCCTTACAACATTGGTAGGATGTTTATATTTACATGATTATATATATATATATAAAGGAAATAAGATGAACAACAAAGAAAATAAATAAAAGAAAGAAGAAAGAAGAAGAGAAGAAAGGTAGAAGAGTAGAGATGAGTGTTTTATGATCATCTTACCAACTCTTTTCTTTGATTTAGTGTTGGATCTTCAAAAGATGATCAACACTTGGATGTTCTTGGGAGATTTTTGTTGGTGAAAGAAGAAGAGAGAAAAGAGAAGAGATGGAGTGTGGTGGTGAAGGAAATGATGAAGAGTAGTAGGGGCTTATATAGAGCATGGGGGAGATCAAGTGGTGATTCTTGGGAAGAGAAGGAGGCAAGAGAAAAGAGATGGGGGGTTTCTTTTATTTTTTTATTTTTTATAAATTTTGTGTAATTAGTTTAAATAAATTTGTATAAATGGTGATTTTGTTTAAATCTTTTAATTAACAAAGTTTTAATTATTTTGATGAGTTTATATATATATATATATGTTTTATATTTTAACTTATTTATATTTATTATGATGTATTTAATTATTTTTTTATTGTTATTATTATTATTATTATTATTGTATATGATTTATAATTCTTGACTTTTAATAATTCGATTTTTCGAGCTCGGGAAGGTTCTAACCATATAGGCGGGATTTCTACGAAATCTAATATTATTATGGATGTATTTAAGTCATAAATACTATTTTTAGTCATACTAGGCTTAAAATTGGAATTTCTAATGGCTAACCTCGGAATTTTGTTGCCGAATGTCACAGTCTACCCTGATTAAAAGAATTTCGTCCCGAAATTAATCGTTGACGTCTTGGACTTGCTTTTTGGCGAAGAGGTGTGGATATTTGAGTTTCATATAATCCTCTCGCTCCCAAGTGTATTCAGGCCCGTGCCTTGAATATATTAGCATGATACCACCTTGAATATACTCTTCTACCTTTCTTCTCTTCTTCTTTCTTCTTTCTTTTATTTATTTTCTTTGTTGTTCATCTTATTTCCTTTATATATATATATATATAATCATGTAAATATAAACATCCTACCAATGTTGTAAGGAGCACATGAAATGTGCATCATCCTACCGTTGTTGTATGGAACTTAATCAACTAAAAATCAAGAAAATAAGACTTTGATCATGCATGTGTTTCATCTAAACAAATGTTGTAAGGAACACATAAAATGTGTATCATCCTACCATTGTTGTAAGAACACATGGATTATCAAAGCTTATACTCATACAATATGATTATTCATGAATATAAACATGTTATATTAAAGTTATGACCCATAAGCAAAAAGAATCACAAATCTGGCAGAATCTGATGTTAGAACTCCTCACTTGTTTTTGTTATATCTGGAGTTCTAGGTATCAAAATCAGTTGATTCTTTTTGCTAATCTTAGTTTAATGTGTTACCTTTCATTTAAACCTGGATTCACTAATTTTCATGAACGTTTGATCCTTCAAACATATTTAAAAAGACCCATATGTTGAATCTGGAAATCTGGCAGATTTAGAAGGGTACACTTTAAACGCGTGTAACTTACTCATTCTTGGGTCAAAATACGTCTAGTTTTTTTTAAAAGTTTAATCTTTGAGTCGTGGTTATTTCTCAGTTTGAATCATGTAAAAAGGAGGTCGTATGAGCCCTAAACAGACGTTTTAGTAACAACATGTCATCCAGACACTGATCAGTGGACATCCTATACACTTTTAATTATTAAAAATACCAAACATGGATTATAAATTCCTATATTTTTACTGGACATTCTAGAAACATATAGCAAGATTATATTAAAATATCAAGCCTTAATATGACTCCTAAATTACAGTTTATAATTTTTAAAGTTCAATTCAAAGAACTGAAAATTTCAGTGAACATTTATGAATAATGGAAAAATAGAGACAACCTTTAACTATTTAAATAAATAAGTTAACAACAAATAAATAATACAAAATAATAAATAAAATAAGTCTAATAGAGCTACATACCTTTTTATATTAGGAAAGGAGCTTCGGTAGGAACAAGAAATCCTTACAAGAAAACACCTTTGCATACCGAGTGAGTATCATAGCCCCTTTTTACCGTACTTCATATTATTTTGGGGTGAAAGCATGTGTATATATTTCATGAAAAGTTTATTGCCTATCTTCTTATTTATTTCAAATATTATTTTGAGCACTTATGGTATTATTCTTTGATGTGCTTGGGTGATCGTTGTAAGGCCCTTTCGTTGGACATTATTCCTTAACTCCGCTAGTGAGCCGATGGTATTTGTAAGTAGCTCTATTTGGAGATTCCGACGTCTCCCATTTATGGTTGACGAACTATAGATGTACTTTACCACTACTAACGTCATTTAATATAGGCGTTAGGTTTATCATGGGTAATTGGTTGTCGGCTAGGTTGGATAATGGCTCAAGCAATAATCATCATAGTCTATTACTACCATGTGCAACGTTTTGGGCAATATAATACATCTTCTATCATTATTTCATACTTGGATTTTTATCCAAAAACTTCCATCAATTATTTAAACTTTTCTCATTTAAAAGATATTTTGTGCATACATTAAAAACCTATGAACTCACCAACTCTAGTAGTTGACACTTTTCTTTTACCCGTGCTTTCAGGTGACCGCCGTTAGGTACCTTATGCTTACAAACATGATGTGTGGCATCTTCATCTTCATCGTCACATTTTATAAAAACCATATTTATTTTATTTACGCATCGTACAAGACAATTTCCTTTAAATATTATTCGGTTGTGTAACTTTTATTTATGTTTCATCCGAACTACTTATTTTGTTAATTTAATCTAATGGTTATTATCTATTTACCTTGTGCGATGATATCTTGTGCTGTGACACCTCGTGTTTCCGCTTTAGCGGGGTGTGACAGATTTGGTATCATCTTTCCTCTTTAGAAAGATATCCCTAGGCCCCTCGTTGACTAAGATGATGACATCAAAATGCATGGCCGTGCTCAAGTTGAATTGATAATGGATCAATTTTGCAACTTGTATTTTTCCGTCATAGTTAGTCTAGATTGAGAAACATAATTGTGGATGTTTTGGGGTTGACGGTGTTCCATGACCTGCATTCATAATGGATATCATGAATTAAGGAATGAATATTAACTTATGTGTAGGACCATTATTTATAGGTTGGTACTTGTCATGGGTGACATACCTTATGCTAACTTGGGGGCATAGATGCCTTGGTAGATGCCGCTCTATGTCGGTGCTACCTTTCGTAGGTGTGTCATGTGCAAGTGGGAGTTTATTGGAAAATGCCCACCGACACACACGAGTTAGTATCACTGCCGATGAGGCATAGGCCTATTGGGTCACACGCCAAGTGTTGATTTCGACAACACCTTTGAACGAGAGAGAGAAAAACGCCAAAAATGGTTTTGGTGGTGCTATGCACGGTCTTACTTCTTGTTGGTATGGCCGTAGTGTGCCAAGCACGACCATGCTTCTTAATGGTACGGCTGGGCTTATGATTAGGGTACGGGCCCAAGACATGTGTGACTTGGGGCGTGCTTGTTAGGGCTGGCACGGACCGTGCCTCACGCTGTAACAGACTAATTAACTAGTGTTTTAAGACTAGTTTAATGGTGGACTTATAGTTATTCATGCTAAACTTATTATGGACGTTCCTTGGCTGATGAAATGGGTGTATAAATTGTCCTAGAAGTCTAGTATGAGTGGTTATTCAATCTTGATTAATATGGATACATACTATCAACACATGAACTTGTAACTAGCATGTTAGTTCCTACTTTCTCAAAACACACTTGGAAGGAAGCTAAGGCTGTTAGTCCCAAGTGATTCAAGTATCAATGAAGTAATGCAAGAATGTAGTGTGTAGACTTAGAGAGATTAGTAACATCATACAAAACACACACTTAAACTTTGAATATGGCAAAACTTATCAAAGTCAATAACCATAAGGGTATGTATACGCCATGGGTATTTTACAAGCAAACTCCTATTTCTATACAATTTTATACTTTACATTCTCCCCCTTTGTATTGAAATAGGAGTGTAAACACAAGTAACCTAAGGATTCTATTCGTCTTCCTTATATTATATAAGCAGTTTTGGATGTAGCGTCCCACCAAATACATCAGTCTGAAACAATGCTTTATCTTGAGCCTTGATAGAGGAAGCATAAACGCTTTTGATGTGTTGGGAAGATTCTTCTTTTTAAGTCTGACTGTAACACTTTTGATGTGTTGGGAAGCATAAACGCTTTTTACAATCTAGCTCAGATTGTTCCCATGTCTTCATAAGTCTGATAATCTTTACTCCCCCTAGACATGATATAGACTAATGTTTCTTTCTCTCTCCCCCTTGAGTAGACACAATAAATTTTCGATATGTTCTTTTACTATCCCTCAACAAGTGAATCAACAATGTAAAATTTCATTACTTTTTTTTTATTCTCACCCTCATGATGATTATGATACATTATGAGCATCATGCATAAAAGACATCATTATGAGATTCAGTTGTAACAAACATGGAAAAGGGATGGAGATGATCCTACATATTCAAGTCAACAAGATCTACATTTGTTGTATGACATGAATAGATGCTCGAACCACTCTATATCATTAAGGAGAGGTAATGATTTGATCGAAGATTTATAACTTTGTGTTGAATGTTATCTGATATTGGAGATTAATGTTGTCAAGTAAGTCTCCCAATACCGTGTAATCAACCTTGACCAGATCACCGCAAGTCCCAAAAAAAATTTGGAAGACATACGGGTGCAAAAGAACTTGGGTACACATAAGTGAGTAGATGACTTTGATATAATAATCAGTGAGTTGGATCCATCCTTATTCAAGAGAACCAAAAAAATTAATATGCAGTGAGCATTCGCATGTAATACAAAATTTTCTCAAAAACCTGAAGTAATTTGATGTTGGTCAATCCTTCAAACAATTTCACCAATAATATGATATGGGTCGTCAGAAATGACTGATAAAAAATAACCAAAATTCAAAAGAAACAATGAATGGATGGCCAAAATCTAGTTTTGAGACCATAAAAAGGTGACACTAAGAAAGAAGAACCAAAAATCAGTTAGGAAAGGGTAGGATGACTAGACATAAGGTACTAGACATTCAACACATGGTACCAATGACCCAAAGCAAACCCAAATCTAGAAATATGAGAACGATAACCGAAACTTTGAGAACTCCTGACTCAGCCAAAAAATCCAAACACTTGTGTTAGGAATCAAGGTGACCAGATAATTCAGCCACAACGACTACGGAGGTTCTGGGGCAGCGCCCCTGAAAGCGGGGTCCAAGGGGCAGAGCCTCTCTGGTTGGGGTCGAGCTGATATATATTTCAAATGAAAATCTTCCCAAATCCGCCAAATTATATTTCAAATCCGCATAAACCAAATACGCCAAATTATAAATCCGGTAATGTTCAAATCCGTTAACTTTCAAATCCGCTAAAATCCCAAGTCTGGTAAAAGGTTACCGTATTTCAAGTAAATACGGTAAACACTTAATCGGATTTATGAAATCCGGTAGCTTCATCTTCCCAATCCGATAAATTCATATTCTAAATCCGGTAACTTCACTTTCATCCGGCTCAGATTAAAAAATTCTTCAAAGTTGCACGAATCTGTATATTTGTTTCCCAGATCACTTCACCTATCAACTACAACCAATCCTATACCAAATTTTCTGATAAACAACAACGAATTGATATCGAATTAGACGATTTTCTTCAAAACCCGGTTTTCATAAAACATACTAAAATCTTCTATTTGCTTGCTATTTTGTTGTTAATTTGATCTCGTTCACTCTAGAATGATTCTAAAATGATAATCAAGCATCAATCAACCATAATCATCACCAAAATCTCAAAATTTGATGAAAACCCAAAAATCTCAAAACTTGTACGTAGAATTGAGAATCAAATCACACTCCTTAGGCTCTGATACGCCTTGTTAGTCCTAAGTGATTCAAATATCAATGAAGTAATGCAAGAATGTAGTGTGTAGACAAAGAGAGATGATTAACACCATACATAACACACACTTAAACTTTGAATATGGCAAAACTTATCAAAGTCAATAGCCATAAGGCTATATATACCCCAAGGGTATTTTACAAGCAAACTCCTATTTCTATACAATTTTATACTTTATAAAGGCACTCATAATCTTCAAGTGATGTTGGTTCTTTAGTGGTGGTGTTCTTGTTGCCATACAAGCACTCTACCAAGTGAGGATCAAACCAAACTTTGTGTGGATACGGATAGAAGAATACACCTTTGTATTCTTAAGTCCATTCCGTTTCGATCGTTATCAACAAGGAGGTTGAAGAGGTTGCATGGTATATTTCTTCTTCTTCTTCTTTTAGTTGCATTGCTATTGTTTTAGAGTACGGTCCATTGGGTGGTGCGTTGGTGGCATAAATGTGAAATTATTTTATACTGGTTTTCTTTCCGCTGCGTTTACTAGATGCCACCAAAACCCAACACTTTATAATAGGCATGGTTGATTATTAGGTTGAAGTGATTATGTCCCCAACAAGAATGTTCTTGGCAGCCACACAATGGGTCTCACCTGGGTTTTGTTGATATCTACTCGGGCCTGGTACATAACATGGCATATATGATCGATCCTATAGTTAAGGCATAAGGGATTGATTTCATCCTCTTTTGTTCTACTGGAGAAGCAGGCCACTGAGCCTTGCTCAGAGGCACACCAACTTGCTCGGGATGAAGCCTTTCTTGGATCCATCCATATAAAACCGCTTCATGATTTTATCGATGTATGTAATTTGACTAAGTCCCATCAGCTGCCTAGATCTATATCTATAGATCATTATACCAAGTATATATGCGGCTTCTCCTAGATCCTTCATTTGGAAACAGTTACCAGCCAGGATGTTACTCCTTACAGTGCTGGCACGTCGTTTCCTATTAACAGTATGTCATGAACATATAGGATCAGGAAGATTGATATCTACGTGCAAGAAAGTTTCATCATAAATACCATGAGTTTGAGTAAAACCTTTCGCAACTAGCCTTGCTTTTAAAGTATGCACATTACCTTCAATGTCAGCCTTATTTTTGAAGACTCACATGCACCCAAGAGCTTTACCGTGTTATGGAAAGTCTACTAACTCCCAAACTTGGATGTCATGCATGGATTCCATCTCTGCCTTCATTGCGTCTAGGCATTTAACATACTATGTAACGTCCCAATTTTTTTTTACACGACTATAAATATAGGTAAGTATTCATTCTATAATAAATATATGAATATATATAATCATGTCACGAAAATAAATTTAGTAATTCTGACAAAATCTAAGACGAGGTCCTGCACCCGGAACTACACGTCGTACAGTAACAATTCCTTAAAATAATTAATTACAATTGAGAATTCTAATAAAATGTTTGTTTAGCTAAATAGCGGAAACGTTTGATAGTAGTTGAGCCGTCTTTACACTTCTACAGCTTTCCCACGATCAAGTCCTAAAAAGAAATGAATTAACAACAGTAAGCATAAAGCTTAGCGAGCGCACATAATATAACACAGTGCTCTAACGACGCAGTGCTTTAACGACGATTTCACACTTTGGGTCATAGTTGACTATCCAAGACGTACAAAGGATTTCACATGTCTGACTGTGCCCGAGTTGTGTTTTCACCACAATATAACACAACCCTTCACTTCACATATCAATATATCATTTTCACATTCACACATACAATCGAATCAAATAATACCGACATAGTGTACTTTCGACGATTTCATACTTTGGGTCACTGTTGACTATCCAAGCCATAGCAAGGATTTCACGTGTCTTATTATGCCCGAATTGCGTTTTCACCACAATATAACGCAACCCCTCACTTCATATATCATCACATTAGTTACACTTTCATAAAAATCATACATATACATTTCACACTAATATTGTTGGAACTCGTGGTGGGCACAAACGTAGCGGAAGCACACAAGAAAGTGGCATGTAAGACAAATAATGAAAGCACACACAAAGCCCACAACTAGTTCCAATGGTGGAATACACTACAAAGCAAATTGCAACTAAAGAACAAGAAGAAGAAGGAAGAAAGTACCTCCTTACCATGCCTGGAAATCGAGATATTCAAAGATGGGATGAACTTGAGGAAACAAAAGGCTTCCTCCTCCATTGCTAGTCCACACCAAGAAGAATTTGATCCCCAAATGTTAGTGAACCATAGATGAACATCCAATAACGACTTCATCATCTGGAACAGCCCATGTAGCAACTCCTCTTGCACCATTCATCTTCATCATCACACTCAAGATTACCAACTTAGTGTTAAAAGCATGAAATCTTTTGGAGACAAGAGAGAATATGAAGTAGAGAAAGTTTTCCATGTGTTCTATTGTGTTCTTCTGCCCTAACCAGCCTCAAGACTCTCTTTTGGCTGGCCATAAAGCAAGCAAAGTGATTGGACCATCAAATGGTCCAATAAAACACAACTGTCATTACAGCTACCCTCTTCACGACCCCTCACGGGCTCTCACAGGCCGTGAAGCCTAAGTGCGCCACAAGGGGACTTAGAACTCCACGAGCCGTGCCGCCCGGTCGAGCCTCGTGAGGGCATCTTCTTCACGACCCCTCATAACCACGTCATGGGCCGTGAAGCCCAAAGGCATCACGACGCGTGGCGGCCGTCGAACAATCGTTATGGTAGCCTGCTTCACGACCCGTGGATCATCCTTCACGGTCGTGAAGCTTGGAATCAAAACACTTTTGATTCTTTGACATTCTCCTTCCACTTTAAGCTGTCGGGATCAATCCTTGGCCTGTGACCCAATAGGCTCGTGCTTCATTAGCAGTGATACCGGCATACGTGTGTCAGTGGATATATTCCAACAAACTCCCACTTGCACATGACACACCGTACCCATATGCATCATAAACTGGGAGCGGTCTCGAGCAAGACATCCCTGCCCCCAAATCAACACGAGGTATGTCATCCTTGACAAGTACCTAATCACAATCCAAACGGGTTAGATAAGGTCCTATAGATAAGTGATCAATCATCCTATTGCTCGCGATATCCGGGTGAACACGAGACATGGTACAAAGTCATTCTCCGATCGTTCACGATTATGTTTCTCGATCAAGATTGGTGGTGACCAAATATACAAGTTGCAACTGATCAACTATCATTGCAAACATGAGCACAGCCGTGCATTTTGGTGTCAGCGCCCAATCATCGAGGGGCCCAAGGATATCTATCTAAACAGAGGAACAAATTCATTTGACTACATTGCCCCATTACATCGGTAATACTTTTCCCAAAAGCCTCCTTTATAACAACCAGTTACGGACTGCGTTTGAAAGCAATCAGAACAAGGCAGACCAATGTCGTGGAAACACATGTATCTCCGGTCAAAGGACAAAAGATATTATCATCCTGAGTTACTCTTGACATGTACCATGAAGTATACTCAGGTGTGGGTCATCCAATCACTTGAAACTCTTTTCAAGTATAGGTAAAGTGTTGCGTCTCTTGTATCCAACCACCATTGAATACACGACCAATCCTTTCCCTCAGTCTTAGTTCAAACTTCCTTCTGATGACGAGTGACCGACTGTGTACATTTATAATGTAAAACATTCATGGAAGTGGTAAACATGCTAAGATGAAACACAATAAAGGCAACTGAGAGTACCCGCTACACGCGTATTAACAAATCCCCATTTGATAATCGATACTAGCAGAAGCACAATGTTGCTTACCGTTCCCAAAATCAGCATATCAAAATTTTAACTAAAACAAACTCAAGCCAAGTCTTTGCAAGCACTAGTATGTCAATCATCACTATCTTGCAACTACGGATTTGGCAAAACGGATCCGCCACCATGCTATCTGTGTGTATTCGTAAGATGACCATATCTCTACCTCAACCAATCACTCAAAAGTGTGCGTTGGTGAGATAACGGTCTTTTGTCAAGCTATCGCACCTTCATTGATTCATCAGAACTTAACAAGATCAAGGATGCTTGAGATAGAGGTTATCTTGCACAAGCCATCGTACTCTCATTGTCTTATAAGATCCCAATAGAGTCAGCGATGCTTTGAGAAGCTTAATTATTAACAACACCATATTTAGTAGGATCACGAACCCCGATAAAGATCGGCATTTATCCTAAGAAGTATATAAGCAAGCATTTGAATAACTTATTCTATGTTGCTTCTTACTATAGATCAACAAGAACATATTTCAATATTTCCTTACTCCTTTCATAGGTCTTGTATATCCTATAATCGTTCTGGATCCATAATTCTTGATCTAAGCCTTTCCAAGCAAGATCGGGACATTATCTCCAATACGCTGTATGTGCTATACATACTTAGAATAGGATTACAAAATGCTTCTACTAGCTCTGGCATTCATCCATGTTTTATCATTGCTATTTGAAAACTCAAACTAATGATTTTCATATCAAAGCAAAGATTCTAACATTGAGATGGCAACATAAGTCAATAAGTGGACTACTTAGGGTTTGTAGATTTCATTAGGATACGTATTGATAGTGAAAGACCCTCGAAAATGTTGTGAGCATTTCCTCAGAAAGTTTCTATTAAGGAATGTGGTCTTCACTTCCACACAATATAGCCTAAAAGGCACTTATAAAATAAGTATCTGTGTGGACTTCAACATAACCACCGGGAGAATGTTTTTAGATGATACCTTCCTCATGGTCAATCATCGTGAAACTATTCCTACTAGTCGGTTTTTGAAGTAGTCTACAAACTTATCCATGTTGGTCTATCTCCTCAAATAACCAATCACACCTTGCGGGTTCACACCCAGGTGTAGGATCAACCATGTCCAAAACTTGGATACCCGACATGGATAGCATCTCATATTTCATAACCTCTTTCCTCCTAGCGGACTTTAAGCCCACTACGCTTTCCGGTAGTTGATGCATTCATCATGAATCATCATAAAGTTGTCTTCCTCGGATATAATGAATTATATCTTTCGGTCTTATGACAACTTCTACCAAGAGGTAAGGATTTTATGTCAGGTTCTCCAGCATTTTCATGCTGAGTTTCAATCATTTATGATTGGGTGCTAGTATCAACATCAGGTCCTTCCATTCAAGGTATAGTTTACTCTCACATACATCTATGGATATTGATTTAAAAGACTCTACCTTTGAGCAACTTACAAGTTCTCACAAGGTTTTTCAAAATAAATATACCATGGTCTTCGTAGAGTACCTAATGGAGTAAATATCTCTAGATCTTGGGTTCCTCCATCTCACGTCTAACCGCAGGCTAGATATTCCAGAATTTGGAATAGACAAACAAGGATCCTCCTTTTAGTCATATCCTCTAAGGCATTTACATGACCATCTTTGTTGTTTATAAGATTTAGAACTCATGCCCACCATTTGGAGAATGACCCAAAACAATTTTGGATATAAAAGTGTAACCTATCACTTGTCGGATAATATCAAAATGTCCGGTTCCTCCTTTAGACGACCACATGTAACAATGTGTCTTAGGAGGAATGAATTGTGAGACAATCCCATAATTCTTATGATAGTCACATAATATAAAACTAAGGTACTCAACATCTTAACCAGATTCGAGTATCACCGTTGCATTGCCCTCACTATCATGTACCTCGTTATGGTGAGTTTTGAACACCTCTAAGGTTTCAAAAACTAGTCTATTAAAATAGACATACTATCCCTTCTACCATCACCGGTAGGGGTAACAAGGTATCTAAAGTTACTCCTTATTGTTTGCTTGAACGGTCAACACACTAAAAGTGTGAACGATATCCAACAAGCTTCCAATCCTCTCACATACTGAAGTGAAGGATATTTAAGTCATTTAACCTAATAAACAAGATATGCATTCAACATTTGACCCATGGTCAAAGGGTTCCAAGTTCCTAAACCTCACGGATCTTGGTGATGCAAGTCTTGTTTATATAGCTTAATCGACTTTCACAATGGGATAACTTATCAATACATTTATGATCGTTCTATTACTCCTTAAGCATAAGCATATTTTAAATGCCACGACATGGATAAACTTTGAAATAAATCACCACCAATTTCAAAAGTCAAAGTAATATCCATCATCAACAAAGGCGTTTAGATATAATGTTTCTAGCCATACATGACATAAACATACATCCAATAAAGTAATAGAATAGCTGGAAGGAAAGGAAAGATACAAACTTCCAATCCTCTCAATAGGGACAACAACTATGTTTCCCTTTTCGAATTCCAACTGTCCATGCCTCATCCGCCTACTTCTCTGTTAACACGATCACTTTGTAACAAACAAATTTGTGACAAACGTGAGCGTCATTGCTAGCGTTCAAAACTTAGCCTTTAGAAGTAGAAGAGCAATGGAGTTTGATCATGAATGTTCTTGAAGTCAAGGAGCTAATTTCTCTTACTTACAAGTGATTTTAGCTCTTTCAGGCCCATAGGGCAGGCGTGCTGGCGCCAATTTTCAATCTTTCCGTAGAAGTAGCAAATTAGCCCTTGTGGAGTCTTATCTTGAGGATCAATCTCATTGCCCTCGAACTTCACACATAAGGTAGGTTTGGTAAAACCAAACTTTCCATTTGAGGTCAATTTCTTCTTCTTGGTTTCTTGTTCCTTTATAATGTTAACGAGAGTTGGTGAGGGTAGCCATACTTTGGCCATGCAAGACTTAGCAGTCCACAACATGCCACAATGCTCTATCAAGGACTTCTCCATATTGTGCATGTGATAGTTCACAATGAACCATTTACATCACTTGGGCAGGGACTTTGGAGAATATACATTCACCAAGCTCCCTCCCTACGGAGAATCCATGCCTCTCCTTTAGGTCCACATACGCCTTCATCTCAAGGATATGGACACTAATATTCCCGCCTTCATGCATCCTTCAACCGATCAAGGCCACGATGCACTTATACATGCATATCGAGGTCTAGGTCGCGTTGGTAGCATTTTGGCTCTAGAAGGTATTTCTCTAAAATGTGCAACCTTCACTCATGGTGGAGGACAAGCCTCAAAAACCAATCCTAGTCCACGAAGTCCACACTAATGAGTATCTCCTTCTTTAGGAACGAACGGAGTTTTAAGTTGAAGCGGTGTCGTTAATGTTTGCCAATTAAAGATATAAGTATACACGTTTTAGTTAGTTTTAATACAATCTTCGTTACGATAATTACCCATTTAGTTTTAAGAAAAACAATTATCTTAACAAGGGCTAAGAACCTTATTTCACTTCACTACATGACGGGTTTGCCGCGGATCACTTGATGAAGTTATTTAGGCCGGTAAACGCATTACTAATTGCAATCCGAGATTACAACTCTTAGACACTTCCGGGATCCATCAAAACTCATGGCAACTCGGTATTAAGTTGGAATTGTAAATCGTCCGTCAAGATACACGGTGACACCCTTGACAATCATTGGCTCGTGCTAAGCTCGACAACCAATAATTTCAAGTCGCCACACTTACCTTCCACACAGATCCACATGGAATAACTCATGCTTAGCTCGACAATCATCCCATGCATCACTAGATTCAGGTGGTGTCATCTTACGGGTTGCGTGTGATTTACATTTGAGAAAAACGGGACTTTTGACTTTCCGGTTTTAAAAACCTCTTTTCAAGTTGATTAACAATTGACAAAACGCATTTTTCACTTTAATATAAACCAATTTATATTTATTTGTTAATCGTGAGCGCGCGGGGTTTGTTAAACAATTTATCAACTCTTGTGATTTTATTATTTTGTAAAGTTTTCTAGCATGCGAAGATCCTAAACAATCACGCAAGAAAATAACAAAATAAATCACAACCACGCACAAAGCAAATATCCGGTAACACGCCCCTAAACCCTATGCTTCCTCCCCGTGAGCCAAACGGAGAGAGCAAGGCCAAACAAAGGACACAACCAAATGGCCTCGCCGGATGTGCTCCCATAGAATCCGTCATCTCCAAATGATCCACCGGATCCAGTATAGCCGAGATGTCTCCTCCATGACTCTCGATGGTTGTCTTCGGTCTTCTTTTCTCAATTACAAACAATTTGAAAAGAAACGGCATGCAAGCCGCGATTGCTATTCTAAGCTACTTACAACAAGTACAATGGAAAGCAATGGCATGCAAGCCATAATAAATTTACAAATTTACAAACCGAACTAAATATTATTACAAACTATTGTGACTAAAGTCACCAAATGAATGAATATATAAATAAACAACCAAACAACCAACATATAGGTCTAACGGGCAAGGCGTTACCGGACACAAAAACAACCACAAACGAAACATGGCATGCCACATCAAAACCATGCAAAATGTATCTTGATTAAGATTGTTCAAACAAGCAAAGCACTCAAGCACAAAAAGAACAATCCTTGTACATATGCATTAGTATCCCAAACACTTTGAGAACACATATTCATATATACACAATATAAGTATATGCATGTGTGCATTTTATGCCAAAACCACCCAATACATATAAATATACGAATCAAGACACATTAACGGGGCTTTTCAAGTGTCCAAACAAAAGGACAGATTCTGGAAAAACATAATCAAAAGGTGCTAAAACCGAAAATTTATTTCTTTTTATAAACAAGGATAACACGAGACCTTCACGACCCAGAAGCCTTCACGGGTCCTCACGGCCCGTGAAGCCCATGAGGTCCACGACTCTGACATAGTCAAAACCTTTCATGAGAGACACCCCATGAAGCCACTCGTGTAAGCTTCACGACCCGTGAAGCTAAAAGCTCCACGACCCGTGAAGCTCTTCTGGACAGAATGTCCATTTTCGGTTTTCAAGCCATCAAAGTGCAATTTCATTGTAGAGATGGCTCTGATACCACTGTTGGAACTCATGGTGGGCACAAACGCAGCGGAAGCACACAAGAAAGTAGCATGCAAGAAATATAATGAAAGCACACACAAAGCCCACAACTAGTTCCAATGGTGGAATACACTACAAAGCAAATTCCAACTAAAGAACAAGTAGAAGAAGGAAGAAAGTACCTCCTTACCATGCCTGGAAATCGAGATCTTCAAAGATGGGATGAACTTGAGGAAACAAAAGGCTTCCTCCTCCATTGCTAGTCCACACCAAGAAGAATTTGATCCCCAAATGCTAGTGAACCATAGATGAACATCCTATAACGACGTCATCATCTGGAACAGCCCATGTAGCAACTCCTCTTGCACCATTGATCTTCATCATCACACTCAAGATTACCAACTTAGTGATAGAAGCATGAAATCTTTTGGAGCCAAAAGAGAATATGAAGTAGAGAAAGTTTTCCATGTGTTCTATTGTGTTCTTCTGCCCTAACTAGCCTCAAGACTCTCTTTTGGTCGGCCATAAAGCAAGCAAAGTGATTGGATCATCAAATGGTCCAATAAAACACAAGTGTCATTACAGCTACCCTCTTCACGACCCCTCACGGGCCGTGAAGCCTAAGTGCACCATGAGGGGACTTAGAACTCCACGTGTTGTGCCGCCCGGTCGAGACTCACGAGGGCATCTCCTTCACGACCCCTCACGACCTCGTCACGGGCCGTGAAGCCCAAAGGCATCACGACGCGTGGCGGCCGTTGAACAATCGTTAGGGTAGCCTGCTTCATGACCCGTGGATCATCCTTCACGGTCGTGAAGCCCCGAATCAAAACACTTTTGAATCTTTGACATTCTCCTTCCACATTAAGTTGTCGGGATCAATCCTTGGCGTGTGACCCAATATGCTCGTGCTTCATTAGTAGTGATACCGGCATACGTGTGTCAGTGGGCAGATTCCAACAAATATAATGTATAAGTTAGTGTAACTCACCTGATTGCAACACACAATACTCAATAGCAACAAATCACGTAAACCTAAGTTTCTTCTCTACTTGTAAACAACTACAATAGCAGTTCCACCAAGTTAATACCCTTTTATCGTTGTATGGATATGTATTTCATTTGTTTTATTATATTTATTTATTCCCGTAACCGTCATTACAATACTCTCGACCTAACCAAAACTCGAGCCGTATTGGTCTAGGCCCACTCACAAGTCTTAAGATTTCAGTTTACGATCCACACGCGAAATCCCGTTTGAATTGGATTCAAAACCCAAGTTTCAATTCAGTTGCAACCCAGTTTCCAATTCAATTGAAAACCCAAGTTTCCAATTCAATTGAAACCCCAGTTTTCAATTCAATTGAAAACCCAAGTTTCCAATTCATTTGAAAACCCAAGTTTCCAATTCAATTGAAAATCCACTTTCCAATTCAATTAAAAGCCTGTTTTCAATTCAATTTAAAACACAAGTTGTCAATTCATTTGAAAGCACAAGTTTTCAACTCACTTGAACACTCTAAGTTTTCAATCCAACCCATAAGAGTTTTTAGTCTAGAAAATAAAACAAACGATTTAATTCAATTGGGGGACTCCTTGATGGGAACCTAACCCTAAAGTTTACAATTCGCAAGAACACCTTGCTTTCAGTTCATCTATATCCCACAATAACAACATCAACCAATACCAAAATCATGAACTAAAACAAACGTGCTAGAATTACCATCGAATTACAAGATTTGAATCATATTTGCCTATACTAAAATTATAATTAGACTTTTACTCAATAATTGAATTTGAACACAATTAATTTGTTCAGCAAGGACTTGAGCTCCCAGCCCTTCCCCTTATACCAACAAATTTATTCTCTAAGTCAAAACCCAAATTCAAACAACAGTTCAAGAATGGACCCCCACTTGCTTTAGCTTCTAAACAGGTCTTAAGATTTCGGTTTACGATCCACACGCGAAATCCCCCACTTGCTTTAGCTTCTAAACCCATGTTTTCAATTCAGTTGCAACCCCGTTTCTAATTCAATTGAAAACCCATGTTTGTCATTCAATTGAAAACCCAAGTTTCTAATTCAGTAGAAACCCCAATTTTCAATTCAATTGAAAAATACAGTTTTCAATACAACTAAAAACTTAAGCTTCCAATTTATTTGAAAACCCATGTTTCCAATTAAATTAAAAACCAGTTTCCAATTAAGTTGAAAACACAAGTTGTCAATTCAATTGAAAGCACAAGTTTTCAACTTACTTTAACACTCTAAGTTTTCAATCCAATCCATAAAGTTTTTAGTCGAGAAAATAAAACAAACGATTCATTTCAACTGGGGGACTCCTTGATGGGGACTCAACACTAAAGTTTTCAACTCTCAAGAATGCCTTGCTTTCAATTCATCTATATCGCTCTAGAACAACATCAACCAATACCCAAATCATGAACTAAAACAAACTTGCTTGAATTACCATTGAATTACAAGATTTGAATCATATTTCATTCTACTAAAATTATAATTAGACTTTTGCTCAATAATTGAATTTGAATACTATTAATTTGTTCAACAAGGACTTCAGCTCCCAGCCCTACCCCTAATACCAACAAATTAATTCTCTAAGTCAAAACCCAAATTCAAACAACAGTTCAAGAATGGACCCACACTTGCTTTAGCTTATAAACAGGTCTTAACATTTCGGTTTACGATCCACACGCGAAATCCCGTTTAATTTGGATTGAAAACCCAAGTTTTCAATTCAGTTGCAACCCAGTTTCCAATACAACTGAAAACCCATGTTTCTCATTCAATCGAAAACCCAAGTTTCCAATTCAATTGAAACCCTAGTTTTCAATTCAATTGAAAAACCCAATTTTCAATACAATTGAAACCCAAATTTCCAATTCATTTGAAAACCCAAGTTTCCAATACAATTGAAAACACAAGTTGTGAATTCAATTGAAAGCACAAGTTTTCAACTTACTTTAACACTCTATGTTTTCAATCCAACCAATAAGGGTTTTTAGTCTAGAAAATAAAACAAACGATTCAATTCAATTGGGGGACTCCTTGATGGGGAGTCAACCCTAAAGTTTTGAATTCGCAAGAACACCTTGCTTTCAGTTCATCTATATCCCACAAAAACAACATCAACACATACCCAAATCATGAACTAAAACAAACTTGCTTGAATTACCATTGAATTACAAGATTTGAATCATATCTACTTCTACTAAAATTATAATTAGACTTTTGCTCAATAATTGAATTTGAACACAATTAATTTGTTCAACAAGGGCTTGAGCTCCCCGCCCTACCCCTAATACCAACAAATTCTTTCTCTAAATCAAAACCCAAATTCAAACAACTGTTCAAGAATGGACCGAGACTTGCTTTATCTTCTAAACAGGTCTTAAGATTTTGATTTACGATCCACACACAAAATCCTATTTGCTTTAGATTGAAAACACATGTTTTCAATTCAGTTGCAACCCAGTTTCCAATTCAATTGAAAACCCAAGTTTCCCATTCAATTGAAAACTCATGTTTCTCATTCAATTGAAAACCCAAGTTTCCCCATTCAATTGAAAACCCATGTTTCTCATTCAATTGAAAACCCAAGTTTCCCCATTCAATTGAAAACCCATGTTTTTCATTCAATTGAAAACCCAAGTTTCCAATTCAATTGAAAACCCCAGTTTTCATTTGATTTTAAAACCCAAGTTTCTAATTCATTTGAAAACCCAAGTCTCCAATTCAATTGAAAACCCAGTTTCCAATTCAATTGAAAAGCTAGTTTTCAATTCAATTTAAAACACAAGTTGTCAATTCAATTGAAAGAACAAATTTTCTACTTACTTTAACACTCTAAGTTTTCCATCTAACCCATAAGGGTTTTTAGTCAAGAAAATAAAACAAATGATTCAATTCAAGACTCAACCCTAAAGTTTTCAATTCGCATTAATGCCTTGCTTTCAATTCATCTGTATCCCACAATAACAACATCAACCAATACCCAAATCATGAACTAAAACAAACTTGCTTGAATTACCATTGAATTACAAGATTTGAATCATATTTGCTTCTACTATAATTATAATTAGACTTTTGCTCAATAATTGAATTTGAACACAATTAATTTGTTCAACAAGGACTTGAGCTCCTAGCCCTGCCCCTAATACCAACAAATTCTTTCTCTAAATCAAAACCCAAATTCAGACAACGGTTCAAGAATGGACCCCCACTTGCTTTAGCTTCTAAACAAGTCTTATGATTTCGGTTTACGATCCACACGTGAAATCCTATTTAATTTAGATTGAAAACCCATGTTTTCAATTCAGTTGCAACCTAGTTTCCAATTCAATTGAAAACCCAAGTTTCCCATTCAATTGAAAACCCATGTTTCTCATTCAATTGAACACCCTAGTTTCAATTCACTGAAAACCCATGTTTCTCAATCAATTGAAAACCCAAGTTTCCAATTCAATTGAAACCCCAGTTTTCAATTCAATTGAAAACCTAAGTTTCCAATTCATTTGAAAATCTAAGTTTCTAATTCAATTGAAAACCTACTTTCAAATTCAATTGAAAACACAAGTTGTCATTTCCATTGAAAGCACAAGTTTTCAACTTACTTTAACACTCTAAGTTTTCAATCCAACCCATAAGGGTTTTTAGTCGAGAAAATAAAACAAACGATTCAGTTCAATTGGGGGACTCCTTGATGGGGACTCAACCCTAAAGTTTTCAATTCACAAGAACGCCTTGCTTTCAATTCATTTTTATCCCACAGGAAAACATCAACCAATAGCCAAATCATGAACTAAAAAACTTGCTTGATTTACAATTGAATTACAAGATTTGAATCATATTTGCTTCTACTAAAGTTATAATTAGACTTTTGCTCAACATTTAAATTTGAACATATTTAATTTGTTTAACAAGGACTTAAGCTCCCGGCCCTTCCCCTAATACCAACAAATATTTAATAGTTCAAGATTTCGGTTTATGATCCACACACGAAATTTTGTTTGATTTGGATTGAAAACCCATGTTTTCAATTCCGTTGTAACCCAGTTTCCAATACAATTGAAAACCCATGTTTCCCATTCAATTGAAAACCCACGTTTCTCATACAATTGAAAACCCACGTTTCCAATTCAATTGAAAACCCCGTTTCCAATTCAATTGAGAAGCCAGTTTTCAATTCAATTTAAAACACAAGTTGTCAATTCAATTGAAGCACAAATTTTCAACTTACTTTAACACTCTAAGTTTTCAATACAACCCATAAGGGTTTTTAGTCGAGAAAATAAAACAAACGATTCAACTCAATTGGGGGACTCCTTGTCAAGGACTCAACCCTAAAGTTTTCAATTCGCAAGAACTACTTGCTATCAATTCATCTATATCCTACAAGAACAACATCAACCAATACCCAAATCATGAACTAAAACAAACAAGCTTGAATTACCATTGAATTACAAGATTTGAATTATATTTGCTTCTACTGAAATTATAATTAGACTTTTGCACAATAGTTGAATTTGAACAGATTTAATTTTTTCAACAAGGACTTGAGCTACTGGCCCTGCTCCTAATACCAACAGATTCTTTCTCTAAGTCAAAACCCAAATTCAAACAACAGTTCAAGAAAGGACCCCACTCGCTTTAGCTTCCAAACAGGTCTTAAGATTTCGGTTTACGATCCACACGCGAAATCTCGTTTGATTTAGATTGAAAACCCAAGTTTTCAATTCAGTTGCAACCCAGTTTCCAATTCAACTGAAAACCCAAGTTTCTCATTCAATTGAAAACCCAAGTTTCTAATTCATTTGAAAACCCAAGTTTCCAAGTCAATTGAAAACCCGGTTTTCAATTCAATTTAAAACACAAGTTGTCAATTCAATTGAAAGCACAAGTTTTCAACTTACTTTAACACTCTAAGTTTTCAATCCAACCCATAAAGGTTTTTACTCGAGAAAATAAAACAAACGATTCAATTCAATTGGAGGACTCCTTGATAGGGACTCAACCCTAAAGTTTTCAATTCGCAAGAACGCCTTGCTTTCTATTCATTTATATCCCACAGGAAAAACATCAACCAATAGCCAAATCATATACTAAAAAACTTGCTTGATTTACCATTGAATTACAAGATTTGAATCATATTTGCTTCTACTAAAGTTATAATTAGACTTTTTCTCAACAGTTAAATTTGAACATATTTAATTTGTTTAACAAGGACTTGAGCTCCCGGCTCTGCCCCTAATACCAACAAATTCTTTCTCTAAGTAAAAACCCAAGTTCAAGCAACAGTTCAAGAATGGACCCCCACTTCCTTTAGCTTCTAGATAGGTCTTAAGATTTCGGTTTATGATTCACACGCGAAATTTTGTTTGATTTGGATTGAAAACCCATGTTTTTCAGTTCAGTAGCAACCCAGTTTCCAATTCAATTGAAAACCCAAGTTTCCCATTCAATTGAAAACCCATGTTTCTCATTAAATTAAGAACCCACGTTTCTAATTCAATTGAAAACCCCGTTTCCAATTCAATTGAGAAGCCAGTTTTCAATTCAATTTAAAACACAAGTTGTCAATTCAATTTAAGAACAAATTTTCAACTTACTTTAACACTCTAAGTTTTCAATCCAACCCATAAGGATTTTTAGTCGAGAAAATAAAACAAACGATTTAATTCAACAGGGGGACTCCTTGTCAAGGACTCAACCCTAAAGTTTTCAATCCGCAAGAACGCCTTGCTTTCAATTCATCTATATCCTACAAGAACAACATCAAGCAATACCCAAATCATGAACTAAAACAAAATTGCTTGAATTACCATCGAATTACAAGATTTGAATCATATTTGCTTCTACTAAAATTTTAATTAGACTTTTGCTCAATAATTGAATTTGAACACAATTAATTTGTTCAACAAGGACTTTAGCTCCCGGTCCTGCCCCTAATACAAACAAATTCATTCTTTAACTCAAAACCCAAATTCAAACTACAGTTCAAGAATGGACCCTCACTTGCTTTAGCTTCCAAACAGGTAATAAGATTTCCATTGTGTATTCAAACCTAAGAGAGAGAGAGAGAGAGAGAGAGAGAGAGAAGGGTGCTCTGTGTGTGTCATCATAAAGAGGAAGAAGGAGGAAGCAAGGAGTTTAAGGTGTAAAGCAATCACTGAAGAAAAATTCAAGGTATGGATGCTATATTTATAGTTGATTTCAGTTAGTATTTCTTAGGTGAGATTTGAGTTAGAAAGTTGTGTAGTTTCACCCATGTTCTTGAAGTTTTATGAAACCCCATTTTAAAGAAACAATTTCATTTTTAGACCACAAATTAGTAGTATTAATTGGATTAATGGATAAGGAGTTTTTCCTTAGTTGTTAGGAATCCTTAGAAACAAAAATTGTGTAGATTGGTCATGTTTTGAAAGAATCCAGATTTGTAAGTATCGATTGTGCGTGCCAATGGTTGGTCCGACCTTCAGTTGATCTTGTTGGAACTCGTGGTGGACACAAATGCAGCGGAAGCAAACAAGAAAGTAGCATGCAAGACATAAAATGACAGCACACACAAATCCCACAACTAGTTCCAATGGTGGAACACACTACAAAGCAAATTGCAACAACCAGAACAAGAAGGAGAAAAAAGTACCTCCTTACCATGGCTGGAAATCGAGATCTACATGTGGATTTGGATGAAGATGAAGAAACAAATGGCTTCTTCTCCATTGCAAGTCCACACAAAGTATGCTTAATCCCATTGTACTAGCAATCCATACATGAACGTCCACCATGACTCCATCATCTGGAACATCCTTTGTAGATCTCCTCTTGCACCATGGAACACTCAACATCACACTCAAGAATACCTCACTTAGTGTATGTGTATCTTTTCCTTTCGAGTCAATAGAGAACTACTGTCTAGAGAGAGTTTTCCATGTGTTCTATTGTGTTCATCTGCCCTAACCTGCCTCAAGACCCTCTTTTGGCCGGCTATAAAGCAAGAAAAGTGATTGGACCATCAAATTGTCCAATAAAACACAAGTGTCACTACAGCTACCCTCTTCACGACCCCTCACGGGCTCTCACGGGCCGTGAATCCTAAGTGCGCCACGAGGGGACTTAGAACTCCACGATCCGTGCCGCCCGGTCGAGACTCATGAGGGCATCTCCTTCACAACCTCGTCACGGGCCGTGAAGCCCAAATGCATCACGACGCGTGACGGCCGTCGAACAATCATTAGGGTAGCATGCTTCACGACCCGTGGAGCATCCTTCACGGTCGTGAAGCCCCAAATCAAAACACTTTTGATTCTTTGACATTCTCCTTCCACATTAAGTTGTCGGGATCAATCCTTGGCGTGTGACCCAATAGTCTCGCGCTTCATTAGTAGTGATACCGGCATACGTGTGTCAGTGGGCAGATTCCAACAAACTCCCACTTGCACATGACACACCGTACCCAAGTGCATCACCGACAGGGAGCGGCCTCTAGCAAGACATCCCTGCCCCCAAATCAACACGAGGTATGTCATCCCTGAGAAGTACCTAATCATAATCCAAACGGGTTTGAAAAGGTCCTATAGATAAGTGATCAATCATCCTATTGTTCGCGATATCCGGGTGAACACGAGACATGGTTCAAAGTCATTCTCCGATCGTTCACGATTATGTTTCTCGATCAAGATTGGTGGTGACCAAATATGCAAGTTTGCAACTGATCAACTATCATTGCAAGCATGAGCACGGCCGTGCATTTTGGTGTCAACTCCCAATCATCGAAGGGCCCAGGGATATCTCTCTAAGCAGAGGAACAAATTCCTTCAACTACATTGCCCCATTACATTGGTAATACCTTCCCCAGAAGCTTCCTTTATAACCACCAGTTACGGACTGCGTTTGAAAGCAATCGGAACAAGGCAGACCAATGTCGTGGAAACACATGTATCTCTGGTCTAAGGACGAAATGATATTATCATCCTGAGTTACTCTTGACATGTACCATGAAGTAAACTCAGGTGTGCGTCGTCCAGTCACTTGAAACTCTTTTCAAGTATAGGTAAAGTATTGCGTCTCTCGTATCCAATCCCCATTGAATACACGACCAATGCTTTCCCTCAGTCTTCGTTCAAACTTCCTTCCGATGAAGAGTGACTGACTGTGGACATTTAGAATGTAAAACATTCAGAGAAGTGGTAAACATGCTATGATGGAGCATAACAAGGGCAACTGAGAGTACCCGCTACACGCGTATTAACAAATCTCCATTTGATAATCGATACTAGTAGAAGCACAATGTTTCTTAACGTTCCCAAATTTAACATATCAAAATTTCAACTAAAACAAACTCAAGCCATGTCTTTGCAAGCGTTAGTATGACAATCATCACTATCTTGCAACTATGGCTTTAGCAAAACGGATCTGGCACCATGCTATCCGTGTGTATTTGAAAGATGACCATATCTCTACCTCAACCATTCACTAGAAAGTGTGCGTTGGTGAGATAATGGTCCTTTGTCAAGCTATCATACCTTCATTGATTCATCAGAACTCAATAAGACCAAAAGATGCTTGAGATAAAGGTTATCTGGAGCAAACCGTCGTACTCTCATTGTCTCATAAGATCCCAATAGAGTCAGCGATGCTTTGAGAAGCATACTTATTAACAACACCATATTTAGTAGGATCACGAACCCCAATAAAGATCGGCAGTTATCCTAAGAAGTATATAAGCAAGCATTTGAAAACAACTTATTTTATGTTGCTTCTTACTATAGATCAACAAGAACATATTTCAATATTTCTTTACTCCTTTCATAGGTCTTGTATATCCTACAATCGTTCTAGATGCATAATTCTTGATCTAAGCTTTTCCAAGCAAGATCAGGACATTATCTCCAATACGCTGTATGTGCTAGACATATTTAGAATAGGATTACAAAATGCTTCCACTAGCTCTGGCATTCCTCCATGTTTCATCATTTCCTTTTGAAAACTAAAACAAATGATTTTTGTATCAAAGCGAAGAATCTAACATTGAGATGGTAACACAAGTCCACAAGTGGACTACTTAGGGTTTGTAGATTTCATTAGGATACTTATGATAGTGAAAGACCTTCGAAAATGTTGTGAGCATTTCCTCAGAAAATTCCTATTAACGAATGTGGTCTTCACTTCCACCCAATATAGCCTAAAAGGCACTTATAAAATAAGTATCCGTGTGGACTTCAACATAACCACCTGGAGAATGTTTCTAGATGATACCTTCCTCATGGTCTATCATCGTGAAACTATTCCTATTAGTCAGTTTTTGAAGTAGTCTACAAACTTATCCATGTTGGTCTATCTCCTCAAATAACCAATCACACCTCGCGGGTTCACTCCCAGGTGTAGGATCAACCAAGTCGAAACCTTGGATATCCTTCATGGATAGTATCTCATCTTATCATAACCTCCTTCCTTCTAGCGGACTCCAAGCCCACTACGCTTTCCGGTAGTTGACGCATTCATCACGAATCATCGTTAAGTTGTCTTCCACAAATATAACGAGTTATATCTTTCTGGTCTTATGACAACGTCTACCAAGAGGTAATGATTTTATGTCAGGTTCTCCAGCATTGCCATGCTGAGTTTCAATCATTTCTGATTGGATTCTAGTGTCAACATCAGGTCCTTCCATTCAAGGTATACTTTACTCTCACATACATCCATGCATATTAATTTTAGAGATTCTACCTTTGAGCAACTAACATCATGTTCTCACAAGATTTGTGAAAACAAGTATCCCATGGTCTTAGTAGAGTACCTAATGGAGTAATCACCTCTAGAACTTGGGTTCCTCTACCTCACGTCTAAATGTAGGCTAGACAATCCAGATTTTGGAATAGACAAACAAGGATCCTCCTTTTCGTCATATCCTCTAAGGCGTTTACATGACCATCTTTGTTGTTCATAAAATTTAGAACTCATGCCCACCATTTGGAGAATGACCCAAAACAATTTTGGACATAAAAGTGTAACCAATCACTTGTCGGACCATATCAAAATGTTCGGTTCCTCCTTTAGACGACCACATGTAACAATGTGTCTTAAGAGGAATGAATTGTGAGACAATCCCATAACTCTTATGATAGTCACATATTATAAAACTAAGGTACTCAGCATCTTAACTAGATCCTAGTATCATAGTTGCATTTCTCTCTCTATCATGTACCTCGTTATGGTGATTTTTGAACACCTCTAAGGTTTCAAAAACTAGTCCATTAAAATAGACATACCATCCCTTCTACCATCACTGGTAAAGGTAACAAGGTATCTAAAGTTACTCCTTAATGTTTGCTTGAACAGTCAACACACTAAAAGTGTGAACGAAATCCAACAAACTTTCAATCCTCTCACATACTCAAGTGAAGGATGTTTAAGTCATTTAACCTAATAAACAAGATATGCATTCAACATTTGACTCATGGTCAAAGGGTTCCAAGTTCCTAAACCTCACGGATCTTGGTGAAGCAAGTCTTGTTTATATAGCTAAATCAACTTCTACATAAGGATAAGTTATCAGTACATTTATGATCGTTCTATTACTCCTTAAGCAAAAGCTTACTTTAAATGTCACGACATGGATAAACTTTGAAATAAATCACCACTAATTTCAAAAGTCAAAGTAATATCCATCGTCATCAAAGGCGTTTAGATATAATGTTTCTAGCCATACATGACATAAACATACATCCAATTAAGTAATAGAATAGCTGGAAGGAAAGGTAAGATGCAAACTTCCAATCCTCTCAATAGGGACAACAACTATGTTTCCCACTTTTGAATTCTAGTTCTCCATGCCTCATCCGCCTACTTCTCTTTTAACACCTTCACTTTGTAACAAACAAATTTGTGACAAACATGAGTGTTATTGGTAGCGTTCAACACCTAGCCTTTAGAAGTAGAAGAGCAATGGAGTTTGATCATGAATGTTCCTGAAGTCAAGGAGCTAATTTCTCTTACTTATAAGTGATTTTAGCTCTTTCAGGCCCATAGGGCAGGCGTGGTGGCGCCAATTTTCCAATCTTTCGGTAGAAGTAGCAAATTACCCCTTGTGGAGTCTTATCTTGAGGCGCAATCTCATTGCCCTCTGACTTCACATATAAGGTAGGCTTGGTAAAACCAAACTTTCCGTGTGAGGTCAATTTCTTCTTCTCAGTTTCTTGTTCCTTTATAATGTTAGCGGGAGTCAGTGAGGCGAGCAATACTTTGGCCATGCAAGACTTAGCAGTCCACAACATGCCATAATGCTTTATCAAGGACTTTTCCATATTGTGCATGTGATAGTTCACAATGAACTATTTACATCACTTGGGCGGGGACTTTGGAGAATTTACATTCACCACAAGCTCCCTCCCTATGGAGAATCCATGCCTCTCCTTTAGGTCTATATATGCCTTTATCTCAAGGACATGGACACTAATATTCCCGCCTTTATGCATCTTTCAACCGATCAAGGCCACGATACACTTTTACATGCATATAGAGGTCTAGGTCGTGTTGGTAGCATTTTGGCTCTAGAAGGGATTTCTCTAAAATGTGCAACTTTGACTCATGGTAGAGGCCAAGCCTCAATAACCCATCCTAGTCCACGAAGTCCACACTAATGAGTCTCACCTTCTTTAGGAACTAACGGAGTTTTAAGTTGAAGGGGTGTCGTTAACGGTTGCCAATTTGAACATATAAGAATACACGTTTTAGTTAGTTTTGATACAATCCTCGATACGATAATTACCCATTGAGTTTTAAGAAAACCAATTATCTTAACAATGGCTAAGAACCTTATTTCACTTCACTACATGACGGGTTTGCCGCGGATCACTACATGAAGTTATTTAGGCCGGTAAACGCTTTACCAATTGCAATATGAGATTAAAACTCTTAGACACTTGCGGGATCCATCAACACTCATAGCGTCAGTTTGGCATGTTTGATCCCTTCTCACACCAATTCCTCGTTAAGCAGCTTTGAAACTCGGTATAGGCACGACAATTATCAAGCCGTATTAAGTTGGAATTGTAAATCGTCCGTCAAGATACACGGTGACACCCTTGACAATCATTGGCTCGTGCTAAGCTTGAAAACCAATAATTTCAAGTCGCCACACTCACCTTCCACACAAATCCACATGGAACAACTCGTGCTTAGCTAGACAATCATACCATGCATCACTAGATTCGGGTGGTGTCATCTTACGGGTGGCGTGTGATTTACATTTGAGAAAAACGGGACTTTTGTCTTTCCGGTTTAAAAACCTCTTTTCAAGTTGATTAACAAACAAGTGACAAAACGCATTTTTCACTTTAATATAAATCAATTTATATTTATTTGTTAATCGTGTGCACGCGGGGTTTGTTAAACAATCTAATAACTCTTGTGATTTTATTATTTTGAAAAGTTTTATAGCATGCGAAGATCCTAAACAACCACGCAAGAAAATAACAAAATATATCACAACCAAGCACAAAACAAATATCCGGTAACATGCCCCTAAACCCTATGCGCCCTCCCCGTGAGCCAAACGGAGAGAGCAAGGCCAAACTAAGGACACAACCAAATGGCCTCGCTGGATGTGCTCCCACTGAATCCGTTATCTCCAAATGATCCACCAGATCCAATATAGCCGAGATGTCTCCTCCACGACTCTCGATGGTTGTCCTCGGTCTTCTTTTCACAATAAGAAACAATTTGAAAAGAAACAGCATGCAAGCCGCGATTGCTATTCTAAGATACTTATAACAAGTACAAAGGAAAGCAATGTTATGCAAGCCATAATAAATTTACAAATTTACAAACCGAATTAAATATTATTACAAACCATTGTGACTAAAAGTCACCAAATAAATGAATACATAAATAAACAAACAAACAACCAACACATAGGTCTAACGAGCAAGGCGTTAACAGACACAACAACAACCACAAACAAAACATGGTGTGCCACAACAAAACCATGCAAAATGTATCTCAATTAAGATTGTTCAAACAAGCAAAGCACTTAAGGCACAAAAGGAACAATCCTTGTACATATGCATTAGTATCCCAAATACATTGAGAACACATATTCATATATACACAATATAAGTATATGCATGTGTGCATTTTATGCCAAAACCACCCAATACATATAAATATATGAATCAAGACACATAAACAGGGCTTTTCAAGTGTCCAAACAAAAGGACAGATTCTTGAAAAATAGAATCGAAAGGTGCTAAACCGAAAATTTATTTCTTTTATAAACAAGGATAAAAACACTGGTCACGAGACCTTCACGGCCCGTGAAACCCATGAGCTCCATGACTCTGACACAGTCAAAACCATTCACGAGCGACACCCCATGAAGCCACTCGTGTAGGCTTCACGACCCGTGAAGCCAAAAGCTCCACGGCACGTGAAGCTCTTCTGGACAGAATGTCCAATTTAGGTGTTCAAGCCATCAAAGTGCAATTTCTTTGTAGAGATGGCTCTGATACCACTGTTGGAACTCGTGGTGGGCACAAACGCAGCGGAAGAAAACAAGAAAGTAGCATGCAAGACATAAAATGAAAGCACACACAAAGCCCACAACTAGTTCCAATGGTGGAACACACTACAAAGCAAATTGCGACAACAAGAACAAGAAGGAGAAGAAAGTACCTCATTACCATGGCTGGAAATCGAGCTCTACATGTGGATTGGGATGAAGATGAAGAAACAAATGGCTTCTTCTCCATTGCAAGTCCACACCAAGTATGCTTAATCCCATTGTACTAGCAATCCATAGATGAACGTCTACCATGACTCCATCATCTGGAACAGCCTTTGTAGATCTCCTCTTGCACCTTGGAACACTCACCATCACACTCAAGAATACCTCACTTAGTGTATGTGTATCTTTTCCTTTGGAGCCAAGAGAGAACTAGTGTCTAGAGAGAGTTTTCCATGTGTTCTCTTGTGTTCATCTGCCCTAACCTGCCTCAAGACCCTCTTTTGGCCGGCCATAAAGCAAGCAAAGTGATTGGACCTTCAAATGGTCCAATAAAACACAAGTGTCATTACAGCTACCCTCTTCACGACCCCTCATGGGCCGTGAAGCCTAAGTGCGCCACGAGGGGACTTAGAACTCCATGAGCCATGCTGCCCGGTCGAGACTCGTGAGGGCATCTCCTTCACGACCCCTGACGACCTCGTCACGGGCCGTGAAGCCCAAAGGCATCACGACGCGTGGCGGCCGTCGAATAATCGTTAGGGTAGCATGCTTCACGACTCATGGAGCATCCTTCACGGTCGTGAAGCCCCGAATCAAAACACTTTTGATTCTTTGACATTCTCCTTCCACATTAAGCTGTCGGGATCAATCCTTGGCGTGTGACCCAATAGGCTCGCGCTTCATTAGCAGTGATATCGGCATACGTGTGTCAGTGGGCAAATTCCAACAGATCTGACCTTTAGGTGATCCGACCTTCATTGATCCAACCATCAGCTGATCCCACCTTCAGTTGATCCGACCTTCAGTTGGTCCCACCTTCGTGTTAATCCGACTTTTAGTTGCTCCGACCTTCGTGTTGATCCGACCTTCAGTTGAAACAAAGTTGGTCTGACCTTCGTGTTCTTTTGTCGTTAGGAATCCTTAGAAATAAAAAATGGTGTGGATTGATCAAGTTTTGAAGGATTCCAGATTTGTATGTATCGATTATGCGTACCAGCGGTTGGTCCGACCTTTAGTTAATCCGACCTTCAGGTGGTCCAACCTTCAGCTCATCCTACCTTGAGTTGGTCTGACATTCGTGTTGATCCTACTTTCAATTGGTCTTAACTTCGTGTTTGTCCGACCTTAATTGGTTTGACCTTCGTGTGGTCCGACTCCCAGTGTTGTCTGCCTTGGGTTTTAGATGCAACATGGACTGTGGTCCGACCTTAGGACTTAGGGTGTGCGAGCATGTTTCAAGTTTAGGAATTGTACCCGGTATTGATCAGATAAAACTTGTTGTAGTGTAATACCTGCAATTTAAAAATGTAAAAAATTATTTTATGGAATACTTATTGTGACTTTTAAATATGTATTTTGATGAGTGGGCAATCAAAAAGTGTTTGGGCTTGAATGTTAAAAGCCAATAAAGTTATTAGTTGTAATTTGGACTTGAGATGTTGAGGTGGGCTTTGGCCCGCCCGAGATATGTCATGAGGGTATAAATAGATGTTTAGGGCACAACCCCAACATTCTATATCAAATCACTGCTCCATTCGTTCAAGATAGTGTGTGTGTGTGTGTTGTATGCCATCTTCGAAGGAACAGAGAAGAAGGTGAGCTAAGTTCCTTGTGGAGCTTAAGAATTAGCAAGTAAATCATCAGGTAATATTCCTTAATCCTTTAGAATCATATAGACACCAATTCTTGCTTTGTTAAAGTGATGATTAGATGTTTGGAATCTGGGTTTTGGGTTTTTCAATGCTTGAGAAAAACCCAGAAGAAATAGTTAACCAAGAACACTTTATAAGTTGATAAAATATAGATTTGTGCTAGGAGGAATGTTTTAAATAAGTGGAGAAATGTTTTGCAACAAGAATGAGTTAAATTTGTTGAGTTTTGAGAAAGCTTGATCTTGGCTATGGAGTCTGAGTTTCTCAGAAATATGAACTGACAGGGAAGGAGAGATGCACCATGCGACAGTTACATGGACACTCGTATAGGTCCATGCGACTTTCAGTTAGAACAAGTATACATTCATGCGACTTTCAGCATGTCCATGCGACTTTCAATGCCTATCCATGCGACCTTTAGCAGTTGTGTATATGTCATGCGACTTTCAGTACCTATCCATGTGACCTTTAGCAGTTGTGAATATGTCATACGACTTACAGTGCCTATCCATGCGACTTTTAGCTAGCATATGTGCATCCATATGACTTTCAGCTATCATATGTACATCATGCAACTTTCATTAGTACCATGCGACTTTCAGAATGTGTAACATCCTCAGATTGAGCCTAGTCGTGTTCGAATCTGGTATGTCTAAAACTCGAAGTAAATATTGAATAAAAGAGTTACATATATATAATTGATTTAGTGGAAAAATAGAATAACATAATCAAGAAATGATAATTTAAAATTTTTATTAAAATAGATAAGAATAATAATATATTAAATGGTTTAGAGCAAGGATTCCAAAAATATCCCTGTTAGTTAAAACGGGTACCCGTGCGTTGAATTGTATGTTGAAAAAGGGAACAAGATACCCACTTGTGGTTATTAACAACCCGCAAGTGGGCACATGTCTGTATACCCACGTATACAACCCAAACACACAAACAACTCATTTCTTTCTTTCTCTCATTTCCTTTTGTTCTTGGTTTGGCTTTTGAAGAAGAAGCAATCATCAAGTGGATATAAAACTTCAAGCTTGGCTACTGAATTCAAGTTAGAATCTGCTGTAATCATCATTTCCCTAATCTTCATCATCTTCATGTGAGTTCTTGTCCAAGTTCTTCATTTTCTTAATTTAGTTTAAATTGGGTCAAGACTTGAATTGATACCAATAGTTGAATTCGATGTTTTCAATCAGTTCCTAGTTGAGTTTTAAGTTCATAACAATCAAAATCTGTAATTAAATGATGTTTTTGATTGATTTTAGAAATTAATGTGCAAATAGGTCAAAATGATAATTTTGATCCCATACACTGAATTGGATGTTTAGATGTATAAAAGTTGTGGTTTTGGCTTAGTTTTGAAGGGTATTTTCATATGTGAATGACTGAAATTGGCTGGAATTTGGTTTTGGTAAAAATATGTTTGGAAACCAGTAGGTTCTGTCGAACCTGCTGCTATAAATGGATAGGCATGGGCCTGCCTCTCAAGAACAGGCCGTACCCTAGGGCGTATCCTGAGAGGCACGGCCGTACCTCCCAAAGGCACGGGCGTGCCTAACCCTAGCTACTCCGGGGGTGCCCTGCAGTCACGGGGGAGTACCTGAGTATCAGGTACGGGGCATGCTTATATAAGCCCGAGGTGTGCTTTGCTAGGCACGGGCATGCTTTGCCAGGCACGGGCGTGCTTTGCCAGGCACGGGCATGCCTTTGCAAGGTACTGGCGTGCCCTGCCTCTGGCAGATTTTGTTTAACAAGGTTTTAATATCTGGAAACACCAGTTGCTTCAGGAGCATCGGTATGATAGTTATATTATATTAGCTCGTCCTGATAACATAACAATTAATATATTTATAACATAAATTAACAATGAATTGAGAATTGTATACCATGACTTGTACACACTTGATTAAGTGTAGCTTGTATTGAATGATGATGCTAGACTTAACATGTTGACACAGTATGACATACACTTGACTAAGTGTAGATTTTATAGCATGATGATGCTAGGCTTAACTTAATGAAACACAATGATATGCAATTGATTAGCTATATATTATGATGATATATGATTATATGTGCACAATGAACATCCGATTGGATCAAATATGTGTTTGTGAATGATCCGGATCCTAAGGACAAAGTTGTCCTACATTAAGAAGTAAGCAGTTCTACGTTAAGGACTAAGCAGTCCTCCTTGGGTATAGCTTATGGCTGTACATAGAGGAATCAATTGATTTCAGAACGTAGTGGTGGACCGCTTTACACCTGACCCACTGGAGCGGTTGATGTGTCTGGTACCCCAGTTTGGTGCATTGAGCCGGGTTAGCTCCCCTGCGAGATATGTCGCCTTCTGACTACGCCAGCTCATCGCAAAATGCTAGAATAACACTATTTGAGCATGATTGATGATATGTGATATGTTTATATTGATTGCATGTTATCTTGTACTCACTAGCTTTTATAGCTAACAGATACTATTTCTCTCACATGTGCAGGTGATCCTCAGTGAGCTAAGGAGCCTGCGGGTAGTTAACTTGTTTAGGAGGAACACTGTCTTTTGTTTAATTCTGATATTGTGTTTGTATTAGAAACAGATAATGGGTCGAACGGTTCTATAACAGTAACACCAAATCTCGTATGTGGCAATTTTTGAATGTATAATATTAGTCACTTGTTTTAATTCCACTGCGCATTTAAATGAACATTATAAATTAGTTTTTTTTTAAAAAAAAATTGGATCTTGAAATAACGGTGTTACAAGCTGGTATCAGAGCCTAAGTTTGAGTGAATTGGGTACTTGAAAGAGTATTCAGTCTCAAATCCAGGCTCGACCATTATTTAAAGTGTTCCTCGGGAGGTATTGGGGTGTGAGAGAGATTGATATGATTGACATTCTAATGCTTATCTACTTACTATGATAAATAAAGTATGATAAGTACACTAAATATTATGACTATAAATTGGTCTAACAGAATTAAGAGACTAATATGGCTGGAGGTGAAGATAGAGAAGCGTACATTGGTGAATTAGAGGCTCGATTGAAAGAAACCGAGGAACATGCACGTGTTCTTCCTGCTCTAGAAAAGAAAATGGTCATGTGCCTAAAGGCATTCTTATCTTGTAAACCACCTACCATTGAAGGTAGCATGGATTTGTCTGTTATTGAAAGATGGATCCGTGATATTGAGCTGGCTTTTGAATCCAGCAAAGTAGAGGAGACAAAGAAAGTGGCATACGCTCGGAAAATGCATCCTGGCCGAGTTCTGGCATGGTACGACACCATGATTGCATCTACTCCACCTACAATCAGGGATGCCTTCTCTTAGTCCGATTTTCTGATAATCTTACGGGCCCAGTACTGTTCGGCACAAGCATTGGAGAGTGTGAAAAACGAATTCAAGGCCTTGACTAAAGGCAACAAGATAGTTGAGGAGTTTATTACCAGATTCACAGATCTGATTATATTTATGCAACATACCTTGCCTGATGAAGAGGCGAAAATTAACATGTTCACCATGGCATAACCACCTGAATACCGGTCATCTATCCGGTTTGCTACTACATTGAATAAAGCTTTTGATTATGCTCGCAGGTATGAGAGTGATCATGCACAGCAGAAGAAGGCTGCATGAACTTCCAAAAGGAAGTTCGAACAGTCTTCGGGGCCAAGAAGTACAGGTGGAGGATCGTGGCAACGACAGCAACACCAACAACAAGGGGGTTCGAGGCACAATCCTATAGATGATTTATGGTGTGCATAGTGTCGTACTAAGCACACGGGGCATTGTACCACGGATACTGCAAGGTGTCCCAAATGCGGGCAGAAGGGGCATTTTGCGGATATCTGCAGATATAAAGATAATGTATGCTACAAATGCTT
Source organism: Dittrichia graveolens (assembly GCA_038502395.1). Classification (NCBI taxonomy): domain Eukaryota; kingdom Viridiplantae; phylum Streptophyta; class Magnoliopsida; order Asterales; family Asteraceae; genus Dittrichia; species Dittrichia graveolens. The sequence goes on along the minus strand of JARJIL010000005.1, from coordinate 53,684,409 downwards.
CAAACCAGGATCGGGTCCTAACCCTGGATCAGGTGGTGCTGGAGGATCTTGTTCTAGGTAGAGAAAGAACATGGCGCTCCGTGCACCGGGTAGGGCGTTTCAGATGACTGCTGATGAGGCAAAGACAGGAAGTGATGTGATCACTGACACCTTTCTTATTAATAATTCTCCCGCCTGTGTTTTATTTGATACAGGAGCAACATATTCTTTCATCTCTGTACCCTTATGTGCTAAGCTGCAACTGCCTATCTGTACACTTATTGATCCATTAGGTGTTGAAGTTGATAATGGTAGGATAGTTTTTGTTCATCATAGAGTGCCAATGACATTGATTGATATTGACGGGACTAGTTTCCCCGTTTCATTTCTAGTTATGCGGATTGGTAAGTTTGATGTAGTAATCGGGATGGATTGGTTCAGCAATTAAAATGATGAGATCGTTTGTTCTAAAAAGATTATTAAAATTTGTTAGTCCCAGATTGAATACGCAACAACAAATGTTTGTAAAAGGGGGGGGGGTTCAATACAAACTTTAGCTTTTAAAAATTAATGACATACTGATATACTTTTATATCATTCTTATTGATATTGAATCAAGAATTACATGTACTAGAAGCGGAAATTCTTAGTACAATAAAAGGTGGCAATCAATTTGTCTAACACATAGACAAGCTAACTCTAAAACAACTAATGTATATAGAGTGTTCAACACATGAACAAGTTTGATTCTACACAATGCTTATACTCTACGAATTTCTCAACTAATGAGATTTTCTTTCTGTGTAGCAGAGACTTCACTTTGTTGTATTGTGTGTGTTTGCATGTCCACCATGCATGAGTATATATAGAAGTCTTCGTGAATCCGGTTGCATGAAGGTAAGAGACAAAGAGGATGTGGAAATATAATATTTTAATTGTAAAGGTAGTGGGTGAAAAGTAAAGTTACTTTAATCAAATGTTTGATAAAAGTAATTTTACTTTTCTGCAAAAGTGCAACCCATTCACAATATAAAATATTAACGCCCACATCTACTGTCGTGTAGAAGTATCTTTCCTTCCAAGATTGTACTTTAATCAACACCATGCTTCTGATTGATTTGACTTTACCAAGTATGGGATTTCCAGCCATACTTAGTTGTTTGAACAAATCTTCAAGATCTTCGTCTGTTTGAGGTATCATTATCCTTTTCCAGAGGATAAAATCAAACCTTTTTGTCTTATACTTGATCCAAAAAGTGCATTTTTACTTTTACAAACAAAGATCTAAGGCATAATAGAGCAACACATGTTCTGCCTTTTACATATGACTTACAATCTGAAAAGATAGAGTAGATTTGACATTTTCATGACTCAGCTAACACATTGTACTAGGAACTCGGATATTCACTACTGAGTTGACAAAATATATCAGTTGATCACTTTTTCCTAGAGCTCAGTTGATACATATTGCTCAGCTGGTCATATAGATGCTCAGCTGATCAATAGTAAGCTTAGGAGGACATAAGCTCAAGTATTTGCATGATCAGTTGATCAAGAATGCTTAGCTGATCAATCAAATACATCAGTTTATAATGGGAGATGTCTTGTGTACAGGAAGACTTACTTAGCTGATGCTCTAGGCCTCAGCTGATCCATTTGTTCACTCAGTTGATGAGGTAGGCACTCAGCTGATCAATTTGTTCACTCAGCTGATCAACTATTTCGCTCAGCTGATAGATTGTTTTCCTCAGCTGATGGTCTTCTACACTTGTTTTCTTCATCTGATGCTCCTTGGCTGATATCCCTTGGCTGATACATTGAGTAGGATCTGATGGTCAGCTGTTGGCTTATTTTCCTCAGCTGATGGTTCCATACTTAGCATATTTTTACATAAGCTGATTCAAACAACACATGTTTGAATTCTGTCTAAGTCATACCGAATGTAGGGTTTGGTTATCATCAAATTCTATGTTTTAGGATAGGTAGAGTTGATTATTAGGGTGAAGTGATTATCTCCCTAACAATCTCCCCCTATTTGATGATGACAAAACCTTTTTCTTTTTGAAGAATCAGTTTGACTTCGAATACAAAAGATTTGAACTTTTAAGTACAATTGACTACCTAGCTATCTGTTTTTGGGATCTCTTTTTATTTGAACCTTGTTCTGTTTTTGGTTTCTTTTCTAATGTTCCATTTTGTTCTGTTTTTGTGGAATCTTTTTCTGTGTTGTACCATTTTGTTCTGTTTTTGTGGTATCTTTTCATTTTTCCATTTTTATATGTTTTTGATTTTCTGAAATACATAAACATCACTTAAAATAACAGAATAAAAGAATGTACGTAAGTGATTACATAGATTGACTATTAACTAACTATTCTATAATATACAATCAACTAAATAACAACAAAACTTCAGAGTTAGAATCAGTCTTCAATCATCCCACCATGATTCTTCTTTAACTTCAAAATCTTTGGCCTGAGGATCAGCTTCAGCTAAGACTTCACATTGGGCTTGAACAAGGGCTTCAAAATTTTCATTTCCAGTTCTGCCTCTTGTAGATATCCTTAGCCCAAATAGAAACTTCTTGCTAGCTTTAAGGATTTCAGACTGTCTAAAGAACCTCCATGTGCCAGCTCTGTCCAGAAAGAATATACCTTCAACAGGCATAATTATAAATTTGTACAGCTCAGGGTGATGTTCAATGGAAGAGATGTGTTGAGACCCTCAAAATCTGATAAGAATGCATGCTGGGGTAGTACCTCTCTTAGTTCAAATGGTTTAAATGGCTTGGAGCATTTCTTATGAAGATTATCAACTGTGTGCACATGCCTGTAATAGTCATCTGGATTGAAGGCCCTTTGTGACACAACTAGAGCTATCTAATTCTGAATTTAATGAATGAATTAAACTTTGAGCTTAGATTTGGATTTGAAGAGAAGGTACAAGATCTCAACTAACTCTGTGAACCCATAGATGTGACACCACTCATATGATACAACTTCACAGCTGTTGAAGTTGTTCTGCCTTATAGCTTTGAGGTAGGGTTCACCATCACCTTTGTGGACAGTGGCTCTTGTTATTGGAGTTGGTTCTATTCTGTTTCTCATAATGTTAATTCTTTCTCTGAAGCTTTGAAGCCTTTGTTGACTTAGATTGATGGGAGCAGATAAATCAAGGTTGAAGAGGGTTTTCATGGCATCAGCATGAGATCTAGCTTTGAGCAGTTCAGACTGAGATTTCTCCCTTGCCAATTTGTGTTGAGCAGTAGCTTGATTTTGAACTTGTTCTTGCTGATATGCTAGCTCATTGGCTTGGTAGATTTCTTCAACAGAAACACCCAATGCTTGAGCCATTTAAGCATTTTCCCTTTCTTCCTGTTCTTTAAGAGCAAGCTCCATTTTCATTTGTTCATCTGCTTCAACTTGCTCATCTGTCATTTTTTGTTTGCCTTTATCCTTAGGAGCAAAGGTTGAAGCATTTTGGACTGTTGGAGTTGATTGGACTGGTGGAGCAGATGGCTTGGGGCTCTGTCTTCTTCTTTTGAGGATGTCAGATAGTGGAGTATCATCCTCATCATCAGAATCAGACACTATATCAATTGGTGGAGAGCAGCCCATAGCAACTTTTCTTTTAGGCTTTGGCATGTTTGCTATTCTTTTCAACCTTTTAGGAAACCTTTGCTCCCCCTCAGAAGGTGTTTTTCTTTTAAGAGGTGGAGGAGTTGTTGCTTTGGGTGCTTCCTGCTGCATGATTTTTGTGGCAGTTTCAGCATAAGCAGCATCTATATCCTCTAAGTCAGGATCATCCTCCCTTGAAGAACTAGAGAATTTCTCCCCCTTTTTGGCATCATCAAAAGGATGAGGGGAGTCACCTGCTGCAGGCTTACGGGATGGGGTTGGGGCAAGGGTATGGGTTGAGGAAGGGGTAGAGGTAATTTTAGAAATTTGGAGAGAGCGGTCATCCTTGAGATCCCTAAGAGCTTTCCATAAGGAAAGATGGCTCATTCGGCTTTGTTCTGTGAGGGCTTGTATATCATCAAGGATGCCTTTGAGAAAGGAAGGCATGGGTAGGAGTTGTTCGGGAATGGGGACAGAGATGTTTGGGTTGATTGGGCGTAGGGTTTGGAGTTGGGATAGTAGGTTAGAGATGGTTTGGTTGAGGGTAGAGATAGTAGATTGAGGTAGGATGGGAATTTGTGGTTGAGAGGGAAGAAGGGTGGATAGATTGTCTATCTTGGTTAAGATTGGGGTAAGATTAATGGGTGTAGGGGAGGGTTGGGGTGGGGTTTTTAGGGCCTCAATGTCTTTTGTAAGTTGTGACAGTTGAGTAGAGGTTTGGGTTTGAAAGGCTTGGAAGGTTTGGGTTAGGTGATCAAGGTTTTGGTTTATAGTTTGGATAAGGGTAAGGTGTGGGGTGTGGGAAGAAGTAGATGGTTTAGAGGTGGAAGGGGTGGAGAGAGGTTCAAAGAACTTATGTAAGGTTTGTGTCCCCTCATTTCAGCCTTGGTGTATAAGCTCAAATTCATTGGGGAAGAGTGTTGAGCCTTGTGCATGTGGTTGGTTTGTACCACTAGCATTGGCAGGATGTGCTTGTGTAAGAATAGAATCGATAATAGGTGCAAGATAAGTGGACTGAGTGTGGGATGCACTCAATAATAGGGAATCCCTTATTGGATCCACATTCTGTTGGGAGAATGTGAATGGTATAGGCTGACTCAATGTTGGGAGAGACACAGTGTGACCTTGGGTTGATGTCTGTCTTTCAATGAGGTCAACCTTTTGGCAGGTTGTCTCAGCTATCGGCTTATATCCCATTTTTACAGATGTAGCCTGTTGTGAGGATACATCCACTGGCTGTAAGGTTGCAACAACCAATTGCTCCCCCTCAACATGAGGAAGGGTAATTGGAGTTGAGGTCAGAGGTGTGGATTGCACTCCGTCAAAGTTCTCATAATGAGTCACTTCTGGTGACCTTGTATATATAGGGCTTCAAATAGGAGTAGAACTAGTGACCACAGGAGGTTCACTAGAGCTTGGCTGTTGGAGTGGTGTATGGACTGGAGAGGAGGATGGGCTATCAAAGGTTGGGACTACCATTTGAATATCCTCCGAGGTGGAATCAGTACTGTCCTTACATTGGGACATGATGTGCCTGCTTCTGTCTATGAGCTCCAGAAGTTGCTCAGAGATCTCTTGTTCTTGGGCATCACCAAGAGGACTTAACTCCATTGGACTGAGAGGAGCAAAATCACCAGCATCACCATCACCAGCATCATCATCATCATTCTTAGAGCCAGTGTGGCTTTCATCAGCATCATTATCACCATCACTATCATCATCATTTTCATCACCATCATCAGCATTCACATTTTCATTTGAAGCTTCTATGAGCTCTTGCATTTGGGCTGTGATTGGAGGACCTCTGTTTGCCTTTAAAAAATGGAATATCTTTTCTCCCATGGCAGGGACAGGAATATGCTCAAGATGTTCGATTAAGCCCACATAATCATCCTCTCCAATCTCCCTCATAGCTATCAGGCTTAATAGTCGAATGTAGGGCACCTGCAACCTTGATGATTTCTTGTTGGTGCTCTGGGTGGTTTTATCAATAAGGTCCGAAAATATGACTTGAGCAAAGTCAATATTTACCCCGAAGACTAGGGCATATAGCACAAGGAGCTCGGTTTGATTGATGAGATGGTGGCTACCAGACTTAGGACCGAAGCAACGTATGACCACGTTGGCCAAATACTTCCACGGATGAGAGAGAGAAGAGACTTTGACCTGACCATGCACTACAAGTTCATTGAAGCCGATGGTTTCCAAAACTGTTTGAACTTCTGCTTTGGAGGGAAAAGCGGTGTAAGGTGGGAAGTGAGGAATAGCGGAGGCTACACGAAGAGTTTCGGTGGTGATCTGGAGATGGTAGGGTATATGTAGTGTGGATCAGCGGTGAGACTATCAAACAAGGGATGAGCTTGAAGGAACTGAACCATTGGTTCATAACCTTGGTTTTCTCGCGAGGCAGGGATGGTGGTGCATAGTAGAATGTTGTTGGGAGTTATATTCATCAGTTGGTTGGATGCAACATTCTCACCAGGGTTAACAGCCGGCTCTGGAATATAGGTGGCCATTTGGTAGGGATGATGAACAGTGAGTATCGAGAGAGAAGGTAGGGTAGTTCTTTGTAGAGAGAGAGAGAGGGAATTTAGAAAGTTTGAACAGGTAAAGGTGAATGAGAGAGAAATTGGGATATTTATGAAGTTTAGTTAACAGAGATCGTTAGATACTGACAAAAGATCTAACGGAAAACAAATTAATTAGTTATTAAATGAAATCTGACAAACGGAGTAAATAACTAGGGTTAAAAAGCATTAAATGAGTGTAAAAGGTGAAAATTTACCAAGTGTAAAAACATCAACTGATCATAGAAATGTATTAGCCGAGGGGTATCAGCTAATGAAAAACTATCAGCTGATAGTGAAAATTTAGGGTATCAGCTGAGTAAAGTACTTAGCTGAGCATGTCTTCCTTATCTTAAAGTGATCAGCTGAGTAAATTTGATCAGCTGATAGGTATCAGCTGAGTATAGTTACTCAGTTTACACAAATTAAGTAAGACTTGGATATGCTCAAATAAGTAACTTATAATTTTCAACACTTATAAATTGACACAAACTAAATTACCACTATTCTAAACTAAAAATTAAGCATACCTAGTTTGGATATTGGGAAATTGAACCTTGCTTCATCTAATGGCTTTGTGAATAAGTCTGCAAGTTGTAAATCAGTGTTGATGTAGTGCAAAGTTATCTTCTTCTTTTGCACATTATCTCTGAGAAAATGATGTCTAATTTCAATATGCTTTGTCTTTGAATGCATGACTGGATTATTTGAGATGGAGATTGCACTTGTATTGTCACATAGAATTGGGGTATCTTCAAACTTCATATCATAGTCATGTAGTTGATTTTGTAACCACAAAATTTGAGCACAACAACTTCCTGCAGCAATGTATTCTGCCTCTGCAGTGGATGTTGCCACTGAATTATGTTTCTTACTAGACCAATTAATCAATCTTCCTCCTAGAAGTTGACAACCACCTGAAGTACTTTTTCTATCTAATGTGCATCCTGCAAAATCAGAATCAGAATATCCAACTAACTCAAAATCTGAGTCTTTGGGGTACCAAAGACCAAGATTAGGAGTTCCTTTGAGATTTCTGAATATTCTTTTAACAGCAGCAAGATGTGATTCTTTAGGATCAGCTTGATATCTTGCACAGAGAGATGTTGAAAACATTATATCTGGTCTACTTGCAGTGAGGTATAAGAGTGACCCAATCATTCCTCTATAAGTAGTAAGGTTCACTGATTCACCATCAGTGTCCTTTCCTAACTTGATAGAAGTAGACATAGGTGTTTTCATAGAAGAATAGTTTTCAAAATCAAACTTCTTGAGTAAATCTTTGACATACTTTGTTTGATGAATGAAAATACCATCAACCTCTTTTTTAATTTGCAAACCAAGAAAATAGTTTAACTCACCCATCATGCTCATCTGATAATTATCAGACATGAGTTTAGAAAACTTTTTGCATAGTTCCAAATTAGTAGACCAAAATATTATATTATCTACATATATCTGCAGAAGTATCACATCACCTTTCTACTTCCTAATAAATAAAGTGCTATTTATGCATCCTCTTGTAAAACATTTGTTAATGAGAAAAGAAGAGAGGGTATCATACCATGCTCTTGGAACTTGCTTAAGACCATATAAAGCTTTGTTTAGAAAGTAAACATGATCAGGTAAGCTTGACTCCTCAAAACCAGGAGGTTGTTTGACACACACCTCTTCTTTCAAATCTCCATTCAGAAATGCACTCTTCACATCCATTTGGAACACTTTGAAGCTTTTGAAGGCAGCATAGGCTAGGAATAGGCAGATAGCTTCCAATCTTGCAACAGGGGCAAAGGTTTCATCAAAATCAATACCTTCTTCTTGACAGTACCCCTGTGCCACTAGCCTTGCTTTTTTCTGATGATTTGCCCATTTTCATCTAGCTTATTTTTGAACACCCAGTTTGTTCCAATGATGGATTTATCCTTTGGTTTAGGTACCAAAGTACATACATTATTTCTTTTGAATTCTGCCAGTTCTTCTTGCATGGCAGACACCCAGTGGGGATAATTGAGAGCTTCATCAACCTTCTTTGGTTCAATCATTGAGAAAAATCTAGAATACAATCAGATGTTGCAAGCTATTGATCTTGTTCTAACTGGATCATCTATGTTTCCTATCACCAAATTATGAGGATGGTGCTTGAGGTCTTTGAAGGCTTTTTGGATTTCTTGGGAATTGTGATTCATTTGGATTTAGGGAGAAGAAGTTATATGGTGGCTATCAGTAGTAGAAATGAGTTCATTTTGAGTGGCTGATATAACTTCATTATTGCAATCTGTGGGTGTCTCTACTGAAGAGTGAATGAGTGATATGGAATTGGAGTCCGATGATGTTGAGTCATTTTCCACATGATTCAGTAGAGGTATAGGATTGGATGAGGATGGTTGTACATGGTTAAAAATTTGGATAGGAACAGGTTCATCTATATCATGAGCAGCTGGTAGAGAGGGATCTACTTGCTCTGAAGGAACTTCTCCAGTTTGCATAAGATCATTAAATTCTTCACCTGAAACATGATTAGAAGAACAAGAAGCAACAAAGAAATTTACATTGATGGATTCTTCAATGACTTTGGTTCTGAGGTTCTATACTCTGTATGCTTTAGAAATCACTAAGTAACCTACAAACACTCCTTCATCAGCTTTAGGAGAAAACTTTCGCAATTGATCTTTTTTATTGAGTATGAAAGATTGACAACCAAAGATATGCAGAAAGCTGATGCTTGGCTTCCTTCCCTTGATCACTTCATATGGAGTTTCGTTGTGCCTCTTGATAATAAGGGACCTGTTCTGTGTGAAACATGCACAACTTACAGCCTTAGCCTAGAAATTAAAGGGTAACCCACTTTCACGCAACATTGTTCTGGTAGCTTCAATCAATGTTCTATTTCTTCTTTCAGCTACACCATTTTTTTGTGGGGTTCTTGGAGTAGAAAAGTTTTGAGATATCCCTTTCTCATCACAGAAAGATTCCAGAGTTTGATTTCTGAATTCAGTTCCATGATCACTTCTAAGACTCCTCACCAGATTGCCATTCAATACTTCCATCTTTCTGATAAAACAAATAATCTCTTCAGCAGCTTCACTCTTTGCTTTAAGAAAGAAAACCCAAGTGTATCTTGAGAATTCATCAACCAATACAAGAGCATACTTACTTCCACCAATACTAGCAGTTGCAACAGGACAAAAGAGATCCATGTGCAACATATAGAAAGGTTCAGTAATTTAGAAGGACTGCTTGGATGGAAATGATGTCTTATGATGCTTTCCCTTCTCACAAACAGTGCAAGGTTTAGGCTTAAGTTAAGTCAGTGAAGGTAGTCCTGACACTAGTTCACCCTTGCTCAACTTGTTGATGTTTTTGAAATTAAGGTGGGAAAGCCTCTTGTGCCACAACCAGTTTGTATCCTCATAATTCTTGGAGTACAAACATGTTTCCTTTGAAGGGTCACCAGAGGACATGTCAAGTGTATACACATCCTTGGTTCTCTTGGCACTGAACACTGTATTACCTTCTTTATTTATGATGGAGCCTCCTGTCTCTGTGAAGTGGACTTCATTATCTCCATCACAAAATTGACTTATGCTTATGAGATTATATTTCAGCCCTTTGACATATGAAACTTTTGAGAGCTTGAGGTTCCCATTATGAAGTTCACCATAGCCTTTTGTTTGCCCATGGTTGTTGTCACCAAAAGTCACCCTTGGACCTTTCTCTTTTTTATAGTTACTGAGCAAAGCCTTGTTACCTGTCATGGTTCTTGAACATCCACTATCAAGAAACCAAGAACCAACACCCTGCACAGAGTTGAATGAAAGAAGAGTTAGTGACACAAGTAGGAATCCACTACTTAGTGGATCCCTGTGGAAAGCACCTACCTTTCCACTTCATCTCAGGTTTCTTATGTATGAGAGGAGTAACTACGTTATCATCACAAGTCCGCTGTCTTGAATTCCCTTCTAAAGAACATTCAAATGCCTTATATTCTTTGCTTCCACATTTATAAAATTTTTTAGATTTTGTGGCCTTGGAGCATTGAACAACATGGTTTGAATGCCTATGAGATTTCTTATTAGTCATCATTTGACTAACTTGACCATTCAGCTTATGAAGCTTATCCTGTAAATTTCTTAGGACTTTATTCACAGGCACCTTTGATTGATCTTTGTTTTTGGAAAGTTTTTGACCAATCTTTGAAGTGGCAGAAATGGGAACAATGTGAACATCATTCTTTTTACTCATAGTTTCTTATATTGAAAGAGAGTTGATTACTTCTAGATCAACTGATTGTTTAGAAGATGAGCTATGATCAGCTGAGAGGTTATCAGTTGATGGAGTAGTAATAGCTAATGATTCTTCGGTTTGTGAAATGCTAAGAATTAAGTCATCTATTTTCAAGGTTTGACAACATAATGTCTCTAAGGTCTCAACTAATGATTCCTTTCCTTTAATCACATCCTTTGACTTTGTGTTATTAGTATTTTTACATTCTGAAATCTTACTAGAAGATAATTCAAAAGAAGGAATAATTGATTCTTTTGAGTGGGAACTCTTGCTTCTAACAAACTTATTTGTGACCACACTTTTGCCTTTTACAGTCTTGTGAAAGGTCTGTGGCAATCTTGCCACACTTATAACACTCTGCTGTGGAGGCATCAAAAGTGGATTTGGGATTGACAAACTTTGATGACTTATTGCTGAACCTCTTGAAACCCTTTCCCTTCTTGAAAGGTCTGAACTTTTTAACCAGCATAGCTACACCTTCAACCAACTCCTCCAGATTACTTTCCTCACAATCCTTCTCCTCATCACTTTCTCTAGCACTCTCCTCTCCAACTCCTTCTTCATCAGAACCAGAATCAATAGATGCAAAGCTTCTCATCTTTGTATCTCTTGATACAAGGGCAGTTGGTGCAGCTTTCACAACCTCCTTCATCTCCTTGGATGACAACTTCCTTTGTTTGACTGATTGCTCATGGTTTAATAAGTTACCATAGAGAGCAACCAGAGACATTCCCTTAATCTTCTCACTATGTCTTAGAACAGTGACAAAGTGATCCCATGTTTCAGGGAGGAAGTCTAGAAACTTGTTCACCAAAACAAAGTTGCTCTTGGTTATGTCTTCCTTTTTCAAGTCATTAACTAGGTAGTTGAACCTGGTGTATGTCAGTGTAAGACTCTTACTTTTCTGAGCAAAGAAGAATTCATACTCCCTGTTGAGGAGGAGCTTCTTGTTCTCCTTTACCTCTTCAGTCCCTTCATATGCAACTGTGAGTGTATCTAACATCTCTTTAGCAGAAGAACAGTTAAGCACTTGATGAGAGATTTCATTGGGTAGTGTAGAGACAAGAGCTGATCTAGCCTTAACATCTAAGCTAACCAACCTCTTATCCTCATCTGTCCACAGATGCATGGGTTTGGTTATGATTCTTTTTGTTGTAGAGGTTTGACCTTCAGATTCTGATGGAATGGATAACACTGATGTTGGAACATAAGGACCATCAGTGACTATTTCAAGCATTTGGATATCAAGGGTGGATAAGAAAAGATGTGCTCTACTTTTCCACATGGAGAAATTTTCAGCATCAAACATGGGACATCATGTTAAGGACCCAGTGTTTGAAATATTCATATTGTTTGCGGATGAGGCCATATTGAGAGGGGTAGAAGCATTTGTAGAGTAAGCAAAACAGGTCTAGATATTGATTATCTAACCTGCTCTTATACCAGTTGTTAGTCCCAGATTGAGTACGGAACAACAAATGTTTGTAAAAGGGGGGGTTGAATACAAACTTTATCTTTTGAAAATTAAGGACACAATGATATACTTTTAAAAATTAAAGACACACTGATATACTTTTAAAAATTAAAGACATATTGATATACATGTACTAGAAGCGGAAATTCTTAGTACAATAAAAGGTGGCAATCAATTTGTCTAACACATAGACAAGCTAACTCTAAAACAAATAATGTATGTAGAGTGTTCAACACATGAACAAGTTTGATTCTACACAATGCTTATACTCTACGAATTTCTCAACTGATGAGATTTTCTTCTGTGTAGTAGAGACTTCACTTCGTTGTATTGTGTGTGTTTGCATGTCCACCATGCATGAGTATATATAGAAGTCTTGGTGAATCCGGTTGCATGAAGGTAAGAGACAAAGAGGATGTGGAAATATAATATTTTAATTGTAAAGGTAGTGGGTGAAAAGTAAAGTTACTTTAATCAAATGTTTGATAAAAGTAATTGTACTTTTCTGCAAAAGTGCAACCCATTCACAATATAAAATATTAAAGCCCGCATCTACTGTCATGTAGAAGTATCTTTCCCTTTCCATGATTGTACTTTAATCAACACCATGCTTCTGATTGATTTGACTTTACCAAGTATGGGATTGCCAGCCATACTTAGTTGTTTGAACAAATCTTCAAGATTTTCGTCTGTTTGAGGTATCATTATCCTTTTTCAGATGATAAGATAAAACCTTTTTGTCTCATACTTGATCCAAGAAGTGCATTTTTACTTTTACAAACAAAGATCTAAGGCATAATAGAACAACACATGTTCTGCCTTTTACATATGACTTACAATATGAAAAGATAGAGTAGATTTGCCATTTTTCACGACTCAGCTAACAGATTGTACTAGGAACTCTGATATTCACTACTCAGTTGAAAAAATGTATCAGCTGATCACTTTCTGCTAGGACTCAGTTGATACATATTTCTCAGCTAATCATATAGATGCTCAGCTGATCAATAGTAAGATTAGGAGGACATAAGCTCATGTATTTGCATGATCAGTTGATCAAGAATGCTCAGCTGATCAATCAAATACATCAGTTTATAAGGAGAGATGAATTGTGTAAAGGAAGACTTACTTAGCTGATGCTCTAGCCCTCAGTTGATCCATTTGTTCACTCAGCTGCTGAGGTAGCCACTCAGCTAATCAATTTGTTCACTCAGCTGATCAACTATTTCACTCAACTGATAGATTGTTTTCTTCAGCTGATGGTCTTCTACACTTGTTTTCTTCATCTGATGCTCCTTGGCTGATATCCCTTGGCTAATACATTGAGAAGGATCTAATGGTCAGCTGATGGCTTATTTTCCTCAGCTGATGGTTCCAAACTTAGCATATTTTTACATAAGCTGATTCAAACAACACATGTTTGAATTCTTTCTAAGTCATACTGAATGTAGGGTTTGGTTATCATCAAATTCTATGTTTTAGGATAGGTAGAGTTGATTATTAGGGTGAAGTTATTATCTCCCCAACAAAATTCCTTTCTCTGACAGGTCATTTGTTGTGGCTTGTGGTGAGGGAAGAACTTCTGAAACTCCATTAATTTCTCTGATGAAAGTTTGAAAGTTTGTAGCCAAGGGATGTGAGTCCTATTTCGCTTATGTTATTGATACACACTTGGAGAAGAAAGATGTTAAGGACATTCAGGTAGTTTCTGAATACCCTAATGTTTTCCCTAATGAATTACCAGGTTTGCCACCGGTAAGAGATGTAGAGTATCAAATTTATCTTGTTCCAAGTGCTACGCCCGTAGCTAGATCTCCATATCGTCTTGCACCATCTGAGGTTTGTGAAATGATGACTCAGATTCAGGAACTTCTTGATAGAGGTTTCATTCGTCCCAGTTCTTTACCTTGGGGAGCTCCAGTCTTGTTTGTTAAAAAGGACGGGACGATGAGAATGTGCATTGATTACAGGGAGCTGAATAAGCTAACTGTAAAGAACAAGTACCTCTTCCTCATATTGATGATCTGTATGATCAACTCCACGGTGCTACTTTCTTTTAAAATACAGATCTTCATTATGGTTATCATCAAGTCCGTGTACACGATGAAGATATTCCAACGACGGCTTTTAGAACAAGATATGGGCATTATGAGTTTCTTGTGATACCTTTCGGATTGACGAATGCTCCAGCTATATTTATGGATCTTATGAATCGGGTCTGTCATGCGTTTCTTGACAAATTTCTCATTGTATTCATCGATGACATTCTTATTTATTCCATATCTGAAGCAGAACACGAGGCACATCTTCACATAGTTCTTGACACTCTGATGCGAGAAAAATTATATGCTAAATTCTATAAATGCAAGTTCTGGCTCGAAAAGATACACTTCCTTGGTCATGTCATAAGCAAGGATGGTGTAATGGTGGATCTTGCCAAGGTTGAGGAGGTGATGAATTGGGAAATTCCCATATCCCATCAGAGATTCGTAGCTTTCTAGGACTTGCCGGTTACTATCGGCGCTTCATTACAAAGTTTTCTAAAATTGCAGCTCCTCTTACAAAGCTTACACAAAAGGAGGTTCCCTATTCGTGGCTTGATGAACAAGACAAAGCCTTCCAGACATTGAAACAATTGTTATGTCAAGCTCCAATTCTGACTATGCCAAATAGGTCAGAAGATTTTATTGTTTATTGTGATGCTTCGTACGCTAGTTTGGGAAGTGTCCTTATGCAGAAGGACAAGGTTATAGCTTATGCTTCCTGCCAACTGAAGCCACATGAGAAGAGCTATCTGACTCATGATCTGGAGTTGGCAGTTGTTGTCTTTGCTCTGGAACTATGGTGCCACTACTTGTATGGCACCAAATGTGTGGTATTCACTGATCATAAGAGCCTCCAGTATGTTTACACACAAAAGGAGCTTAATCTGAGGCAACACAGGTGGATAGAGTTGATAAATAATTATCATTGTGAAATCAAATACCACCCGGGTAAGGCTAACGTGGTGGCTGATGCACTAAGCCGAAAGGGCTCCACTGATAGCATCAAATTCATGAAAATCACCATTGTCTCAAATCTTATCAATCGGCTGAAGGAGGCTCGGTAAGAAGCCTTATTAGAAGCTAATCTAAAGGCAGAAGTTATGACAAAGATGAAGGAGCATCTACAAGATGACAATAGGGGATTGAAGACATACAGGTCCCGAATCTTGGTACCTAGCATCGGAGGAAACCGAGAGTTAATCTTCAAGGAGCCGCATAGTTCTCGTCTATCTGTTTATCCTGGATGCACTAAAATGTACCATGACCTTAAGGCACTTTACTCGTTAATATTGGTTTGTATGTAACTGATTTGTATAGTTAAAGCTTCCACAGCGTATTTAAAAAAAATGGCTTGAGTTTTCCGGTGTTACAGTTTGGTATCAGAGCCTAGGTTTGGCGATGCATGCACGGCTAGAGTGTTGCATTCCCAAATCTTGGCTTGTGACGGGTCAAGCTTTCCTTCGGGGGAATTAGACTGAGTTAGAGTTGTTTGTAGCAGTTAGTATTTTGGATATTAACGGTTTATGCTAATGAGTTATGAGGTGATGTGATTGTAACAGATAATGGCTGACAGAGAGACTCTTATTCTACCTCCTATGACCCAAGCTGCAACTGAAGCTCCAGTAACTGAGTACTTGGGAGATACAGCTACTGCAGGAACGTCGGGTCAAGCCCGGGAAGAGGATCACAGTGAATATGTTTATCAGTTGGAAAATGAGTTGGTAGAACTCAAAAGTAAAGTTCAGAGAATGGAGAAGCAACAACAACAACATCAACCTGAACCAACCCCAGTGCCGGCTGCGATTCCTACACAGGCAACAACTACACCCGTGACAGCACCGTTACCACCTATGACACAGATGATGCAACCATTATTCTATTAACCATATCCGCAACCAGGAGCCTATCCGTTTACGTTCCCTGGATATAAACAACCATGCACCTACAAGCAATTTCTGGATTGTAAACCCTCTGAGTATCACGGGAGTTCTAATCCCAACGCTACATTGAATTGGTTGAGAGAGATGGCAAAGGCACTTGATGCCTGTAATTGTGAAAACGAATTGAAGGTCAAGAATGCATCACGAATGTTGAGAGGAGACGCATTGGTCTAGTGGGATACTATTAGCGGCCATTTTACTGAACAGCAAAAGGAGAGCATCACTTGGAGTCAATTCCAGGAAAAGTTGTGTGAACAATATTGTGGAACCTTTCAGATAGCCAAAATCAAGAAGGAAATCATGGATCTACAGATGATTAGGAACATGACTATGGATCAATTAATTAAACAATTTAATGACAAAATGAGGTTTGCCAAACAATGGGTACCAGATGAGGAATCAAAGATTGCCTATTTTGTGGGGGCACTACACCCGGATCTCCATGGCGCCACCAGATGGGCTACCACACTGTCCCAGGCTTTCACTTTAGCCAAATCTGCTGAAGGGGACATCATTGCAAGAAATAGGTTGAGCGGGGAGAAGATCTTCCAACAAAAATCGAGATTTGAACATTACAACGCTCAACAGAGGCAGGGAGGGCAGAGCAGTGGGAGCAGGCAAGGGGAGCAGAATAGAAGACCTACTTCGGGTGGGTCTACTCAATGAGCACCTTGGTGTAGTAGGTGCAAATCTTATCATAACAGCCAGTGTACGCCCCAGACAATGAGATGCGTGAAATGTGACCAGTTTGGCCATGATTTAAAGAGCTACAGATTCCCAAGGAGCGTTTGTTGGAATTGACAGAGGGAAGGGCATTGAGTTGGTGATTGCCCGATGAGTAAAAAGACTGGATCAGGGTCAGGAGGGGGAGGAACGGGAGGATCGTCTTCGGCTAGCCAGAAGTGAAAGAACCCACCTACTGATGAGGGTCGGGCATTCAAAATGACGGTGGATGATGGCACCACAACCGACGACGTGATCACGGGTATGTTTCTAATAAACTCTACTCCTGCAAGAGTATTGTTTGATTCAGGAGCAAATCGCTCCTTTGTTTCTGTGGAATTCTGTGATAAGTTGAATATGCCTGTATTTAGACTTGATACTGCTTTAGAGATAGAAGTAGCAGATGGCATGATTGTTCCGGTCACGACTGTTGTGGCTGGAGCTAAAATTGATATAGACAGCTTGTGTTTTCCTGTTTATTTTCTTGTTATGCCATTGTCCGGGTTTGATGTGGTGCTTGGGATGGATTGGCTGAGTTTGAATCAAGCCAGTATCAAGTGTCACAAGAAGTTGATTTCTTTTCCACTAGCTGATGGTACACGGGTAATAGCAAAGGGAGAGAAGGCTGGATCTGTGATCCCGATGATTTCGTGATTAAAAGCTAAGAAAGCGTTGGGTAAGGGGTGTGAATCCTACTTGGCTTATGTAATTGATGGAAAGAAAGAGAAGCAAGCAATGACTGATATCCGTGTGGTAACGGAATACCCGGAAGTGTTTCCAGAAGAGTTGCCAGGATTGCCTCCAGTCCGTGTGGTAGAATTCAAAATATATTTAATACCTGGTTCTAGACTTGTAGCGAAGGCTCCGTACAGGTTGGCACCTTAAGAAATTCGGGAGATGATGACGCAGATTCAGGATCTGCTAGATAAAGGGTTTATTCGTCCGAGTTCGTCCCCGTGGGAAGCACCGGTATTGTTTGTAAAGAAGAAAGATGGTACATTACGTATGTGTATCGACTACCGTGAACTGAATAAGAGGACGATAAAGAACAAGTATCCATTGCCGAGAATCGATGATTTGTTTGATAAGCTGCAGGGGGCTTCGTTCTTTTCCAAAACTGATTTGAGGTCAGGATATCATCAAGTGCATGTTTCTGAGGAAGATTTGTCGAAAACGGCCTTTCGCACGTGTTACGGGCATTATGAGTTTTTGGTTATGCCGTTCGGCTTATCCAATGCAACTGCAATTTTTATGGACTTGATGAACAGGGTTTGTCGACCATTCTTGGATGATTTTGTCATAGTCTTCATTGATGATATTCTAATTTATTCAAAGATTGAACAGGAGCACGGACAACATTTGAGACAGGTTTTGGAAACTTTGAAGAAAGAACATGTATTTGCTAAGTTCTCAAAGTGCGAGTTCTGGTTGAGCGAAGTTCAATTCTTGGGGCATGTGATATGTAATGAAGGAGTGAAAGTAGATCCTTCGAAAGTGGAAGTTGTGATGAACTAGAATGCTCCAAAGACACCGTCTGAAATAAAGAGTTTTCTGGGTTTGGCTAGATACTACCGTTGATTTATTAAAGACTTTTCTAAGATTGCGGGTCCGTTGACTAAGTTAACTCAGAAAGACGTGAAGTTTGTTTGGGGTAGTGAACAAGATAAGACTTTTCAGACATTGAAGCAATTGTTATGTCAGGCTCCCATTATTGCATTGCCAAGTGGATCAGATGATTTTACTGTATATTGCGATGTGTCGTTTGCTAGATTGGATGTGTGCTTATGCAAAGGGATCGGGTGATTGCGTATGCTTCAAGATAGTTAAAAACACATGAAAAGAATTACCCGACTCATGATCTATAACTGGCAGCTGTCATATTTGCCCTAAAACTGTAGAGACAATATTTGTATGGCATCAAGTGCGTGATTTGTACTGATCATAAGAGTCTTCAGTATGTGTTTACATAGAAAGAACTGAACATGAGACATAGACGATGGGTTGAGCTGATAAGTATGACATAAAAGTGGAAGCATAATTTGTTTAAAATCCTGATGTATCAATAGATACGCATATAAATACTGTCACAAGTTTGGTACCAAAAACTTGATGTTTACAAACCAGGCATTAAGTGTTTCAAAGATTTTATCAAAGATAGTCAAACCGAAGCTTTGCCCTTGTCTTTGGTAAAAACCTGCAAAACATTTTAAAAATAGTAGCTGATAAGCTACGAGAGCTTAGTGAGTAAACCAGACTAAAAATCATATAAACACACGTATAAAATCATATGAAGATAATACACGTATGTCTGGCAATCAATGCTAGCCTCTGGTTCTAGACCCAGGGCAGCAACGTAGGTCACAGTACTGTACCATAATTGAGCCTTACTGAACATAGCAGTAAGCACCCCACCTCTGAGACTTACTGCACAAAGCAGCAAGCTTATACACATATGAGTAACATTACATGTCAGTAATCTGATATAATAGCATACATGCTGCAGATATGAAGTAGTAGTCTAGAAGACTCACCTTCTGATTATAATATTATGCAATGATCCACGTATGTCAATGATACAGGCAATATTCCAATCACCTCCTATATAAACAATACATAAATATCACATAAGGATATTCTGATCAGAAATAGGGCCTACACGGGCCGTGTATCCCTACACAAGCCGTGTCCCTTATATGCTACACGACCTAAGCTGATAACATGGCCAGTGTGGTCTAGTCACCCTACACGAGCCGTGTACCTATACACGGGCCGTGTACCACTCATGCTACACGACCATGTAACCCTACATGACCATGTGCCCGCCTTTGACACTACACGGGCCGTGTACCTCTACACGGGCCGTGTACGCTACAGAGAATCCGACAGTTCATACACTTAGTGTCTGATTTGGCCAGAATTTTGCTATAATCTTCATATAAACTGATTAGGGGTGTTTCCTACACCCCAAACAGTAGTGGAACATAATCTAATCATAATAACATAATTCTAATATGATTCACCATAGAATCAAGCTTCTAAACTCACAAAACCTCAAGAACAAGAGTTTGGATCATACCTTTAACAAGCAAGGTTACTTTGATGTTATGAAACTGAGTTGTTGCTGTGTATGGTTCCTTAAAATCGCCAGAGACAAAGAATTAATCTGTGTTTCTTGGTTGCAAGTGAAGAATTTGATACTTTGACTCAAAAATTCAAAGTTGTCAATATATATATATATATAAATATATATATATATATATGTATGTATGTTTGTCTTAATAGCATAATTAGTCCCCATACTTGTCTAACTTACAAATTGACGGTTTTAGCCCCTCTAGTTTAAAACCACATCTTATTACATATATCCATTTATAACTCGTGTAACACTTTGTACATTTTTTGCATAAATTTAATAATAAAATTTTGGGTGTTACAACTCTTCCCCACTAGAGATGATTTCGTCCCCGAAATCAACTGCCGAAGAGTTCTGAATAAATATCATCATTTTTTGTTCAGGCCCTCATACATATTCTGACCCCTTTCTATACTTTTACCGGTCCTTGACCCATTTACTTAATTTATTACAGATTCAACTGCTAAATACCTTCCAAGATATAATACACGAAAGGTCTTATGAATATATGACACTTCTTCTGATAACTCTGATTTATAAACAACCTTTCCCCACATATACAATAATTTTAAATTACTGATCACGTTTTCCCACAATGCAACTGCCAATGATACTTATTCCCCCATTAAAACTGATGTGGCAATCTCTGTTTATCTGTATAACCGTTCTGTTTATTCTTGGCGTCAAACAATCTATTACATACCTTCTGAATCTGTTCTGTCCTTCGTTGTATCATTTATGTACTACCCCACACTTTCTGACCCACGTCACCCAATACACTGAAGTTTGGCAGTAATATCATACAAATTTCATACATTGGCATCCCGGTGCTGGACTGGTATCTGTTGTAATACGAAACTCTGTCAAGCAAATATGTACCCCATTTTTCTTCTGAATTAATAACACAATCATAAAACATGCTTTCCATCATCTGTATATTTCTTTCATTCTTACTATACTGAGATGAAGGTTAATCCTTAACTTTATATGAAATCTGTTCCGAATTCTAGAAGTGGATCTGTATCATTGTCTGAATCAATAAACACTAATATGTTATGACATAACACAATCTGTTTCACATACAAATCTGTCAAATGTTCTGAAGAACGAGTTTCTCTAATGGAAACCACATACACACTTTTATTTAACCTGCCTACAATCACCCATAACACATTATAACCTCGTAGGGCTTTTGGGTAATTTGGCATTTAGGTTCATACTAATATTTCCATATATGATTTCTGAGGTTTAGCTTTCTTTCGTACACATTTATAAATTTTTCTCCACTTATCTGACAATATCTTGTTTCATATCCGGTCACCAATAATCCACCTTCCGGTCTTTATACAATTGGTAACTTTTGACTGAATAGAAAATCTAAACTTGTGAGCTTCTTTTAGCTGTGTCTAACCTGCATCTCCATAACCTCATACTCATATACGGTTATATCTAATCAGTATATCACGACTGTCTTTAATCGGATTTATTACCAGTCATTTTCGTCCATTCTTTAATATACTTTTCACTTTTGATCACTTTTCACTGAACTGTTCTTATCACCTCTGAGTATGAGTGTCGTAACTGTCATTTAGATAATTAATTCACACAAGTATTATTTTTGATTTCCTGTTCAAATTGTCGGCTATATTATTAGCCTTACCTTGAATAATATAAAATTCTACTCACAATCTTTCACTGATTCTGAACAGTCTTTTTGCCGCCTTTAAAGTTCTTTCTCATTCAACAATTATTTCTAACTTTTATAATCTCGTGTAAACAATACTTCACATATAAACACATCATCTCATCATATCATACTGAATGCTACCGTAGCGCACTAGCGGTAGTCTTACACCACCTATGGATGCTATTGCGGAGCACCAACAATAGTCTTACTTCCACATATCCACCCACTATCGAGGTATAATCCTCACGTATCATATAAATAACATATCACATATACTATTATCATGTGCGAGTGTGTGTATTCATTCTCATACGATTTTAACTGTCTAGAAGTGCCAACAATAATTCTGCCCCTCTGCATTCATCCAAACCACTGTAACAGGCATCACACAATGCTATCATCTCTTCAATCAATTCTGGTAGTGCAAACTGTTGCTTCACATAATTTTTGAAAATAATCCCATAGAACTGTTGATTACTATCCGTTTCTTTGGCTGCTCCCACTTCATCACCTTTTCTACTTCTTAGAATTCATCTCGATTCTATTTCTACTAACAAATTGTCTATGGAACTGCATTCCTTATATCTTGAAGTTCACATATGAAAACTTAACATATAACTGTTCTTTACTCTGTGTCTCTACAACTTTTCTGATATGTACTAAACCTCTGAAAAAATACGTATATCATCGATGAACACAATTACTGACCTACTTAACATTGGCCTATACACCCTATTCATTTAATACATAATCACTGCTGGTGCGTTAGCAAGGCCAAAAAGCATCATAACAACTTCAAAATACCTAAACATTTTCTGAACACAGTTTAAGGAATGTCATCCCTTCTGATCTTAAGCTAATGAAAATCCGACCTTGAATCAGCTTTGACAACCACTTTACCCCATTATAACTGACCAAGTATTTCACATATTCGGAACAACAGACATATATTCATGATCACTTTATTGAGCTCATAATAATTGATACATAACATAAGTACACCTCATTAAAAGCTACTGGGTCTTATAAACCCTTCATTTAACAATTCTTGAAATCGTTTCAATAATTCATGTATCTCTGAAGGAGCAAGTCTGTACGTAGTTCTCGTAATCAGTGAAGCTTTCAACACCACACAAATTCTAAACATACTCTATCTGTCTGGCAGTAACCTTGGTAAGTCCTTGAATTACATATGAAGATACTCACATATTACTATCATATCTTTCTAGCTCATCTGTTCCTCTTAATTTAATATTTATAACATAAGTTGAGAAAATAATGTATCCATACTGAAGATACTCCCCAGCTTTCGAAATTGAACACCCATATCACCTATTTGTTTTGATTTTAGCACATATAATTAGTTCTTCCCCACTTGGGATATGAACTCGTATCACTTCTGTTCACATAATATCATAACCTGGTTACAATATAACCAGTCCATTCCAATTACTATTTGGAACTCACTCATATTCATAGATACAAATTCACTAAGGAATTTAATGGTATTCATTTCTGTCACCTTATACTTATACACATCTAATCTTCATGTAACCATACTTGATTATGTTCTAACTTTCTTCGGTCATTGTCTAGAAAGCTCTCACTTTTGGTTATTGATATATTATTCTCTTTAACTTTCATGGGTTCCTACAATTCTTACTCATATAACCTATTTTCCATATTTAAAACATGTTAGTGAATCAAACCTGCTTCCCCCAGTCGACGTTTCTTGTATGCTGAGTAGATATGGTAGACCTTTTGCATCAATTCCTTTCTAGAATTTCCATTCTTGTTTTCTCAAACATCAATAAAGCTTTCTCTATCGGTTTCCTTTCTTTCTTGTCTCTCTAATCCCGACTACGTCCATCAGGGATTTCACATCTTCGTGTTTATAAATTCTCATATGCTAGGCTGGAACATAGTCATGTATGTGTACACTTTTATCTTTTCATTGACAACATAATCTGAGTAAAATGTATATTTTCTGAAACTTTACATCAACTTCTTGAATTGTCTCTAACGTCTGTTCCACCTATGGAATTAATCCATAATTCTGCCTATCTCTGACTGTGGCACCAACTGCCCAATTGTAATGTCTTTAAACTCTTTTCACATCATGCTCTCAATTTGTCCGCAATTCTTATCTAATCTATTACATATTTCACTTTATCCCCAGGTGCATACGTACATATGTGAAATGCACCCTCGATCTCTTAAATTTACTTATGACTAACAGTCGATTTGCTAACCTTTAATACATCATTAGTTGACACACGGAAAATCCTTGAACGTACAACCTTTTTGATACTTCACGAATAATAACTTGGGGTTAATAATGAACCCTTTCACCTTGTATACCTAATCTTGAAATTGACTCTTATCAGATCACTTCTTTATTCTTTCATTTGTGCTACAACTCATACAATAATGTATGGCATAAACTTTGCCTCATCACTTTACTAAGTTTTTTGACACTGAATTTTCCAAGTGTGGATTCTGTTACTTAACAATTTAAATCTGGGGCCCATACACCCCGTCATGCTATATCCTTGTAAGGATACATTCACTTGTAATACTGATATTTTTCCCTTCGTGTCTGTGACTAAAATCACCCTTAGGGTTATACACTAGTCTTGAACCTCTTGTATATATCATCCTGGTAGTATAGATAAAGCATTAAGGCAAAAGGTGGCTTTATCACGCTATCCTATATAACAAACAATTACTTGTATATCCACATATCAGTACACCTATCATCAGATCCAAAGCTAGTATTTCTATACATACTAAGGCATTCTATATATAAATTCTCAGGTGTACTACCTTTACAAGTACTCCTCACCCGATTCACAAGATTCCTCATGATTCCATTAAGTTCCAACATGTATCATGTGTTTGTAAAATATGGGCCCTTATATTACTCTAAACACACTACACACGTTTGATCTTAACTTTATCACAAAAAGTCCCGATTCACAGGCTTAGGCCATGTATCACCAATAAATTATATCACATGTTCATATAACAATTTAATTTATCATGACCGCTCATATAAATCCAACCTTTACCAGTTGTATACACATATGACATATCTATCTTAATCAAATCATGTACTCGCATACAATGCTCAAATAATACATATTTGGTATAATTGCTAGTATACTCACCAAGCGGCAAGCCTTTAGTTTGACAATTTTCAAAATCCGCAGAACCATGGTTTAAGTCCAGAATGTGTCTTGAACACATCGAGATCCCTCAAACCGTGGCTCTGATA
Source organism: Dittrichia graveolens (assembly GCA_038502395.1). NCBI lineage: Eukaryota > Viridiplantae > Streptophyta > Magnoliopsida > Asterales > Asteraceae > Dittrichia > Dittrichia graveolens. The sequence continues at coordinate 53,659,683 of JARJIL010000005.1, read as the reverse complement.
CCAAATTCCAAAATTTAATGTTTTAAGATCAAATACATATAAGTGTTCGCATCTGAAAGTTTGACATAAAAGCGGAAGCATAATTTGTTTAAAATCCTGATGTATCAATAGATACGCACATATATACTGTCACAAGTTTGGTACCAAAAACTTGATGTTTACAAACCAGGCGTTAAGTGTTTCAAAGAGTTTATCAAAGGTAGTCAAAACGAAGCTTTGCCCTTGTCTCTGGTAAAAACCTGCAAGACATTTTAAAAATAGTATCTGATAAGCTACGAGAGCTTAGTGAGTAAACCAGACTAAACATCATATAAACACGCGTATAAAATCATATGAAGATAATACACATATGACTGGAAATCAATGCTAGCCTCTGGTTCTAGACCCAGGGCAGCAACATAGGTCACAGTACTGTACCATAATTGAGCCTTACTGAACATAGCAGTAAGCACCCCACCTCTGAGACTTACTGCACAAAGCAGCAAGCCTATACACATATGAATAACATTACATGTCAGTAATCTGATATAATAGCATACATGTTGTAGATACGAAATAGTAGTCTAGAAGACTCACCTTCTTATTATAATATTATGCAATGATCCACAGATATCAATGATACAGGTAATATGCCAATCACCTCCTATATAAACAATACATAAATATCACATAAGGATATTCTGATCTGAAATAGGGCCTACACGGGCCGTGTCCCTTATATGCTACACGACCTAAACTGGCAGCATAGCCAGTGCGATCTAGTCACCCTACACGGACCGTGTACCTCTACACGGGCCGTGTACCACTCATGCTAGACGACCATGTAACCCTACATGGCCCTGTGACCGCCTTTGACACTACACGGGCCGTGTACGCTACAGAGAATCCGACAGTTCATACACTTAGTGTCGAATTTGGCCAGAATTTTGCTATAATCTTCATATAAACTGATTAGGGGTGTTTTCCTACACCCCAAACAATAGTGGAACATAATATAATCATAATAACATAATTCTAACATGATTCACCATAGAATCAAGCTTCTAAACTCACAAAACCTCAAGAACAAGAGTTTGGATCATACCTTTAACAAGCAAGGTTACTTTGATGTTATGAAACTAAAGTTGTTGCTGTGTTTGGTTCCTTAAAATCGCCAAAGACAAGGATTCAACTATGTTTCTTGGTTGCAAGTGAAGAATTTGATACTTTGACTCAAAAAGTCAAAGTTGTTCATATATATATATATATATATATATATATATATATATATATATATATATAAGTTTGGCTTAATAGCATAATTAGTCCCCAGACTTGTCTAACTTACAAATTGACGGTTTTAGCCCCTCTAGTTTAAAATCACATCTTATTACGTATATCCATTTATAACTCGTGTAACACTTTGTACATTTGTTGCATAAACTTAATAATAAAATTCTGGGTGTTACAACATTTTCTGGCTACCTGTGAGACGGCTTCTCTTAGCAAGTTGGCTCAATTCTATGTTGATGAGATCGTCGCAAGGCATGGTATACCATTGTCGATAATATCTGACACAGACTCCATGTTTGTTTCTAACTTCTGGAGGTGTCTACAGAGAGAGCTGGGGACGAGAATTAATTTGAGTACTGCTTATCATCCCCAGACTGACGGTCAAACTAAGCGAACCATACAGACACTCGAAGATATGTTACGTTCCTGTGTAATCGAGTATTGTGGATCTTGGGATTCGCACCTGCCATTGATAGAGTTTGCGTATAATAACTCTTATCACTACATTATTGGAATGCCTCCGTATGAAATGTTGTACGGTCGTCGCTGCCGTACTCCGACGTGTTGGTTAGAGGCTGGTGAGAAACAGTTTGCAGGACCCGAGATTGTTCAGTTGACTGCTGAGAGGGTTGCTATAGCCAGAGAAAAGTTGAAAGCAGCCAGAGATAGACAGAAAATGTATGCAGATCCGCGTCGTCGTCCAGTAACGTTTGATGTGGGGGAGTTAGTGTATTCAAAGGTCTCTTCGTGGAAAGGCGTGATTAGATTTGGCAAACGAGGGAAGTTGGCTCCCCGTTACATTGGTCCTTTCAGAATTCGTCAGATTGTAAATGACCATATAGTTACATTGGATCTCCTAGCAGAGCTTGCAGGTATTCACGATACGTTCAATATCTGTTATTTGAGAAAATGCAAGGTTGAAGACGAGAGTCAGATTCTCCCAGTACATTAATTGAAAGTGGATTCAAAGAAGAGACTGATTGAGGAACCTGTTGAACTGTTAGATCGTAAGGTGACCAAGCTCCGAAAGAAGCAGATACCGATGGTGTTGGTCAAGTGGAAACACAGTTTAGGTTCTGATTTGACATGGGAGAGTGAGGCGGAAATGAAATATAGATACCCTCATTTGTTTGAGTGAGAAGGGATTTGGAGGACGGAATCCTCTTAAGGAGGGGAGATTTGTAACACCCGCAAACCTGGGCTAGGAGATTAGCGGGTTAGCGGTATGTGATTGGTTTGTTTTAATTGATTATGTGCTTATTAAGAGTTAATGAAATTAATTAATTTAAATCTAAATATATATGTTACTGATGAATTCTTTAGTTAGAAAGAAAATAAAGTACAAGTCAATTATGCATGTAGGTTAATATGTATGTATGCATGCATGAATTAAAAAAAGAATAGGATTTCATATATTTGCCACCTCCTGCTTGGTTTAAAACAATTGTATATGTGTACGTGTAAAGGAATTAACATCTGCTCATATTTGCTAAGTGTGAAGAAAGTGTAGTGTGTGTTTTGAAAGAAACCTTCAAGAGAAGTTTGAAAACTTGAATTTGAGAAACAAAGATTTAGTGTTCTTTAATTCCAAAATAAGGTAAGAAAGTGTTTATGGCATGATATGAGTGGTGTTGGTATGTTTATATATTGAAAAGCATGAGTTTATGCAATTTCACCATTCATAAGTTTGGAAGAAAGCTTGAATTATGGGTTTTTGAGATTTTGTTGTTTTCAATGAGTTCAAAAGTGTTCATGATGTTTTGAAGACATGTTAGATGTTAGTTATGTGTTTTGTTTGAAGAAAAATGAGGTTTAAAAGGTTTATAAGTAAGTTATGTGGCTGAAAATCCAACACTAAATGAAGATGACGATATGGGATTTAGCGTGTCGCGTCGCTACACTAGTAGGTCGCGGCGCGACGTTAGTCAAATCCGACAGTTTGGGTTTCGGATAGCAAGAATCCGGAAGTTTGCAAATCCGACCCTTGGAAATCCGAATGTTGAAAATCCAACACTGAAATCCGATATATTAGAAATCCGCCACCAAAATCCGACACTTGCTTCTCGGATTCGAAATCCGACACGGTCGCGGCGCGACGGACCCCATTTCAGAATGTTTTTTTGTTTTCTTGTTGTGTTTTGCATGGAATAACTTGGCATGTTAATTATGTGATTTTATTGAGTTGTCTTTATGGATTTAAGATATAAATATATATGAGGAGGTATGTTTATATATTCGAGACTAATTTGATTGTTGCTGTGTTTTCAGGCAATCAAAAGACTCAGTAAAATTAGATTTCTGAGCCCGTGTTGATTTTTTAGGTGAGTGGACGTTAATCGCGGATGGTAAAGATTTCGGTTAATGTTATTGATGTGATGCATGACCGTCATTGAGATTGGATCGGATTGATTGAACTGTTGATTGTGATTATTGATGATTGATATCTACTGCATGATTATTTGGCCGATACGCACTCTTAAGATGATTTTGAGTTGCGTTGGGAAGTCAGCTATACGTAGAATTAGGCTGGGCTCGTTCACTGGTTGGTTGAATAGTGTTAGACTTACTGGTGCATATGTTGCATCAGAGGGGGATTTTCACTGTGCCAATTCAGTGGAGAGCTATCGGTAAACCCTTGCTTTCGCCGGCATTGGTTGTAGGTTCTGCACCGAACCGCCGGTCTTCTCGGGATATGTGATTACATGCTTTGATATTGACTGTGGATGTTTACTATTGGGTTTAGCCTCTACTCACTTAGCTTTGTGCTAATTCCGATCAGTTGTTGTTTTTGCAGGTTCGTGTTTGTGTGGTTGGCTGAAGGAGAAGTTGACCTGACTCTGATATTAGTTTTTGAAAAGAAACGAGCCTGTAGTTTTTGTAACACAACAATGATACTTATGTTTGTGAACAATGTTTGTACATTTATTAATATTGGTTTGTATGTAAATGATTTGTTTACTTAAAGCTTCCGCAACGTATTTAAAAAAAATGGCTTGAGTTTTCCGGTGTTACATGGGATGCACCGATACTCTCTATAAAGAATAAAGACGGATCCTTTAGGATGTGCATTCAATACAGAGAGTTAAACAAACTTGCCGTCAAGAGTCATTACCCGTTACCCAGGATAGACGATCTATTCGACCAACTTTAGGGAGCGTCATGGTTTTCTAAGATAGATCTCCGATCGGGGTATGTGCACTACGAATTTGTGGTAATGCTCTTCGGACATACGAACAAACCAGCCGCATTCATGGATCTAATGAACCGATTGTGCCGACCCATGTTAGACCGATCGGTAATTGTGTTCATCGACAACATCTTGATATATTGCATGACTCAAGAGGGGCACGAACGACATCTTTGAGAGATCTTAGAGACCTAGAAGCGGGAAAAGTTGTATGCAAAGTTCTCTAAGTGTGAATTTTGCTTACGTGAGGTTCAATTTTTAGGTCATCTCGTAAATCAAGATGGAATCAAAGTGGATCGCGCCAAGATTGAAGAAGTGGTAAAATGGGAACAACCAAAAATCCCTACCGAGATTCGTAATTTCCTTGGATTAGCAGGATATTACAGGTGATTTATTCAGGATTTCTCAAAAAATGCCACTCCATTAACGAAACTAACAAAAAAGAGTGAGAAATTCAGTTGGGGAAGTGTGCAACAGTTGGCTTTTGAGACTCTATGAAGGAAGTTACCCGAGTCTCCGCTATTAAACCTGCGGGAGGGTATGGAAGTTCTAGTGATCTATTGTGATGCGTCACACTGCGGGATGGGATGCATCCTAATGCAGCGGGAAAGATGATTGCGTATGCATCGAGACAACTTAAACCTCACGACGGGAATTGTCCAACTCTTGATCTAGAGCTTTCGGCCGTGCTTTTCGCATTAAAAATTTGGAGGCACTACGTCTATGGGGTTAAATGTACCATTTATACTGACCACAACAGTTTAAAGTACTTCGTAGACCAGAAGAATCTGAATATGCGACATCTTATATCATCCGGGTAAGGCCAATGTTGTGGCTGACGCCTTGAGTCGTAAGTCGGGGTGTACGCTACTAGATATCGGTTACCACTTCGATGTTTGATTTCATTTGGTCAGCACAAACTGTGGCGATTAGAACATAGAACCACAATAAAGAGAGAACTAAGGGCCAAGTGAAGAACTTTGTTAAGGATAACCGAGATTTAACCACGCGGTATGGGTACCAGTAACGACTAGTGTCAGGGCAACGTTACTAGAGGAGGATCATCAGTCGAAATTTTCCATTCATCCTAGGGTAACAAACATGTATAAAAATATAAAATAGACTATTGGTGGCCCAGGATGAAGCGGGAGGTCGCTAAGTATGCCGAGGGATGTCTGACCTGTTTAAGGGTCAAGGCCGAGCACCAGAGACCGCATGGAAAGTTGCAACCGTTCGAAATTTTGAAATGGAAATGGGAGCAAATTACGATCTATTATATTATCAAGCTACCAAGAACACCGAGAAATTTCTATACGATTTGGGTGGCGGTGGATAGGCTTACTAAGAGTGCACACTTTATACCAATTCGCGGGACCTTCTCGTCGGCAGCTTTGGCCAGTGTGTATGTAAAAGAGGTAATATCTAGGCATGGTGTTCAGGTGTCGGTGGTGTCTGACAGGGATACGAGGTTCACTTCGAGGTTCTAGGAGAAGTTTCACGGCAACTTTGTATCAAAGTTGCATTTTAGTACCGCCAATCACCCACACCCCGATTGTTAGAGTGAGAGAACGATTCAAACTCTGAAGCATATGTTGAGGGCGTGTGTTCTAGATTTTTGTGGTATCTGGGATACCTATATTCCATTGGCGGAATTCTCTTATAATAATAGTTACCATGCAAGTATGAGGATACCTCCGTATGAGATGTTATACGGGAGGCGGTGCAGAACACCTGTTGGAGTGAGGTTGAACATAAGGTACTTGGTAGTACCGAAGTAGTGCAAAGAACGACAGAGAATATATAGAAAATCTGTGAGAGGTTGCGCGCTGCTCAGAGTCGGCAGAAGAGCTACGCAGATAAAACGCGATCAGTTTTTTGAATTTCAGGTTGGGGACTTTGTGTTGCCTAAGGATTCCTCGTGGAAAGGATTCATACGGTTCAGGAAGCGTGGGAAGCTGAACCCCGGATTTATTGGTTTGTGTAAAGTGGTTGCACGAATAGGCAAGGTGGCATACCGTTTAGAGCTGCCCGAGGAACTGTCAAGGATCCATAAAACTTTTCACGTGTCGGACTTGAGAAAGTGTTTGGTGGATGAATCTACCTTTGTACCAATGGAAGACATTGAGGTTGACATGAAACTGAACTATGTAGAAAGGCCTGTTGCTAAGAAATAAACAAGTCGTAATGGTAAAAGCTCAATGGTAACTTCGAAAGGGTTCCGAGTGGACGTGGGAACCAAAGGCGGAGATGAGGAAGTTCTACGCGGGATTATTTGAGTAGTGACTTCGAGGACGAAGACGTATCTAAGTGGGGGAGAGTTGTAATACCCGATTTTCATATGTAATTATTCAGACAATGTAAATTGAGTTGTGAACATTATAATTATTACTAATGGATTTCAAGAGTATGAATTTATTTGGCTTATTTGTGGCTTAGTTAATTAACTAAATATGTATGTGTGTGTGTATATATATATATATGTAACACCGTGATTTCGAGAACTAAATTTTTTTCTTTTTAAAATACTAATTTAAGTTTCTTTTTAAAATACGCAGCAGAAATAAAAACAAGTGGCCAACATTATACATTCAAAATTTGCCACATACGAGGTTTGGTGTTACTGACATTGAACCGTTTGACCATTATCTTTTTACATCATAAACATAACATCATAGTTTAACAAAAGACAGTGTTCCTCCGACAAAAGTAAACTACCCGTAGGTTCCCAAGCTCACTGAGGATCACCTGCACATGCGAGAGAGGGAGTATCTATAAGTTGTAAAAGCTAGTGAATACAGAATAGCATACAATCAACATAAACATATCACATATCACCAATCATGCATAAACAGTGTTATCCTAGCATCTCGCGATAAGCTTGCGTAGTCAGAAGGCGACATATCTCGCAGGGGAGCAAACCCGGCTCAATACACTAAACTAGGGCACCAGACACATCAACCGCTCCGGTGGGTGAGCTGTGAAACGGTCCACCATTGCGTTTTGGAATCAATCGCTTCCTCCGAGTATAGCTGGAGACTATACCCATCCATTTGGGGAGCATTGGGCTTGCAAGGCCCTAAATACCTATACAGGTACCACTGATGCTATCAATGGTCCGCAGACTTCAAGAACTCCCAGGCCATCGCAGGCCCCGATGTAGGACTACTTAGTCCTTAAGTCCGGATTGTTCACAAACACATAGCTGATCCAATCGGATCTTCAACTGACACATATAATCAAACATACCATCATAATACACACCTAATCAAGTGCATATTATATTGTGTCAACATGTTAAGTCTAACATCATCATGCATAATATCTTACACTTAATCAAGTGTGTACAAATCATGGTATTCAATTCTCAATCCATTTGTTAATATATGTTATAGATATATAAATTGTTATTTTATTTTGTACTCACTTGAGAAGCTAGAATAATATAAACTATGATACCGATGCTTCTAGACCAAATGGTGTACCTAAACAAGGTTTCCATACATCAGAAGTTACTAACAAAATCTTCCAGAAGGTAGGGCACGCCCGTACCTAGCCAAGGCACACCCGTGCCTTGCAAAGCATGCCCGGACCATTTTTAAGAGTGCCCGTACCCAACACACAGGTACCCCCGTGACTGCAGGGCACCCCCCGGACTCTCTAGGGTTAGGCACGCCCATACCTTTTGGTGCTACGGCCGTGCTTCCCAGGGTACGGCCTGTTCTTGAGAGGCACGGCCGTGCCCTTCCATTTACAGCAGCAGGTTTGACCAGAACCTGCTGTTTCCAAGCATATTTTTACCAAATCGATTTCTAGCCAATTTCTTTCATTCACATATGAAATTAAACTTTAAAACTAAGCCAAAACAATAACTTTTATCCACTTTAACATCTAATTCAAGCTATGGGATCAAAATCACCATTTTGACCCATTTGAAATTTAATTCTAAAAATCAATCAAAAACACCAGACTAAACCGACTTTTGGGTTAGTTTTATCCACAAGTGGGTATATTGTTCCCCTTTTCAACATACAACTCAATGCACGAGTACATGTTTTAATTAACGGGGATATTTTTGGAATCCTCCTTCTAAACAATATAATATTTCATTATTCTTACCTATTTTTAATAATATTTTTTATTATCATTTCTTTATTATTTTCGTCTAATTCCAACTTAATTAATTAAATAAAATTCTTTTATTCAATATTTTATTCGAGATTTAGACGTACCAGATTCGAACACAACTAGGCCCAATCTGAGGATATTACAAATCTACCCACCCCCTTAAAAAGATTATGTCATCGGAATCTGCTTTTAAGAAAACAGAAGGGGATAGCGGGCCTTCATATCCTCCTCGCTCTCCCGAGTCAGGTTTGAAACAAGGTTATGCTTCCATTTGACCAAGACCAGCTGAATAGTCTTCTTCCTCGGCCGCTTAGTCTTCGTGTTCAAAATCTCTACTAGTTCTCCACGAGCTGTGTAGAAGAATCAACATTCAGATCATGCAGAGGTAGAATCTGATTCTCATCCACCTTGCACTTAGGAAGATAGCAAACATTAAAGGTATTATGGGTACCTGATAACTCTAGAGGTAATTCCAAAGATACTATCTGCTCGTTGACTTTCTGAATTATTCTAAAAGGACCAATTTATTGTAGGATCAGCTTGCGCTTCTTGCCAAACCTTATAACACCTTTCCACTGAGAAACCTTCAAAAATACCCGATCACCAATTTCAAAGGTAACTGACCTGCGTTTCAGATTTGCATACATATTTTGTCTATCTCTGGATTCTTTAAGCTTCTCCCGCGCAAACTTGACTTTATCTGTAGTAATCTGGACCAGATCAGGTCCAGCATACTGTTTCTACCCTGGTTCAAGCCAACAGGTTGGAGTGCGACAACGCCTACCATATTTCAGAACAACTATGAAATAGATTTCAAAATTTGACCACGCAACGCCCACCAAATGGACCATAACTCTAAACATGTCAAAGAAACTAAATAAAGAGACAAAGAAATACTGTCATACCCTTGAAGCAATCTTCTTTGTGCCAACAAGATTAGAGTTTGGAAGGTATGTGTACTAACTTGTACACCACTAGTGAAGTCTACACCAAGCTCTATTTGATTCCCTCTTGATAGAGTGTATGATTTGCCAATATCTACACCATCAATTGTTTAAGACCAAAAGAACCAAAGCCTTGTATGATCTTTTGTGTATTTGACAGAATTATGCGTGCAATATGTATATTCTAGTAAACTATGTTCTTGGAACATAACAATAAATCTTCCTGTGCCTTATGTAGAGCTCCAAATTGAACTCAAAAACATCAACAATCAAGCCATAATCAGTTACTAGAGTTATAGCCATAAACACCACCATAATCAGCTTTGAAAGCTGATTAAAGAGGTTGTTACTACACCAGGCACGGCCGTGCCTTGCAAGGTACGGGCATGCCAGCCCAAAAGGCCACACCTAAGTCATGCTTGACTTGGGCTCGTGCCTGTCCACTGGGCACTAGGGCATGGGCGTGCCTCCATGAGGCACAGGCGTACCTAGTCATAGGCCACGCCTAAGTCATGCCCGACTTGGGCTCGTCCCTGCCCATGGGGCATGGCCGTACCTCATAGAGCCACAGGCGTGCCTTGTCCCACCATATTTAGTTCTGCTTTTCTCTCTCATTTGACCATGTGTGATGCCGGAATCGATACTTGGCGTGTGATCCAATAGGCCCTTGCTTCATCAGCCATGAAGCCAACTCGTGTGTGTGTCAGTAGGCATGATCCAATAGACTCCCACTTGCACATGATCCAATAGACTTCCACTTGCACATGACACACTCACGAAAGGCGTCACCGACATAGAGCGGCCTCTAGCAAGGCATCTAGCCCCCAACTCAGCATAGGGTTTGTCTTCCCAGAAGAAATACATAACCAAAAGGAAAGGTCCTACATATAAGTGATTACTTATCCCTTCGTTGATGATATCTGATGTGAATGTAGGTCATGCAACATGGTCAACCCCAAAATATTCACCATTATGTTTTTTCGATCTAGACTACCTATGACTAACACTTCAAGTTGCGCAATTGATTCGCCATCAATTCAACTTGAGCACGGCCATGCATTTTGATTGTCATCAGCTTCATCAATGAGGGGGCCAAAGGATATCTCTCTAAAAAGGAACGAATACCTTTGACTACATGTCTCTATCTTAATAACAAGTTCTTGCCTGAACACTTCCTTTATAACAGCCAGTTACGAACGGCATTAGAAAGTAACCTAAACAAGTTGATTTTATTAGTCAAGCAACGCATGCATCTCTAGTAGAAGGGTAAATAGTATTATCATCGTCATTTACTTGTGATCATATACATGAAGTAAACTCAGGTACGAGTCCTCCAACTGCTTAATCACCATTAAGCACCTGCTAGTGTTGCGTAAACATGTATTCAATCGAAGATGAATACATTACCAACCACTTGTCTCAATCTTAATTCACTTCTTCTTTCCAATGAAGAACAATCGATCGTGGAGTGTTTAGAATAAATAAATTTATTAAAGGAAGTATTAAACATGCAAAGATAGAACACAATAATATTTCATAAAGTATTTAACATGCGTATATTAAATCCCCATTTAATAATCATTACAATAAGAAATACATTATTTCTTTAATGTTCTCAATAGCAAATACAACTAAAACAATTAAACCAAGTCACTAGAAAATCTAATGCCTATAGAATTAGCATGAGAATCATGTTTAACTTGTGACAAAGGTTTAGTGAGTAGATCTGCCATGTTACCCTCAATCGGTACTCTACTGCACCCTCATTGACACCAAATATCTCAATAGGGTTAGTGATGCTAGGAACAACTCCAAGATCTTGAATGAATTTCTTCATCCGGACAGCTTCCGTAGCAGCCTCGCGTGCAGCAATATACTTTGACTGCGTGGTTGAATCGGCCATGGTATCTTGCTTGGAACTTCTCCAACTTATTGCTCCACCATTTAACAAGAATACAAATCCTGATTGAGACCGACAATCATCCTTGTCCGTCTGGCAGCTAGCATCAGAATATGAAGTGACTCTGAGCTCCTCCAATCCACCGAACACTTAAAACATTTCCTTGGTCCTCGGAAGATACTTAAGGATGTTTTAACAGCAACCCAATGACTTTGACCAGGGTTAGCTTGATATCGGCTCGTCATGCTCAAGGAATACGACACATCAGGCCGAGTACATAGCATAGCATACATGATCGATCCTACTGCCGAAGCAACGGGACTCGACTAATTTCTTCAAGTTCCTTTTGGGAACAAGGCATTGAGCTCAAAGCCATACCATGCAACATAGGAAAATTCCCTCTCTTGGAATCTTGAATCTTGAACCTCTTCAAGACTTTATCTATGTACGTACTCTGGCTCAAACCAATAAGTCTTTTAGATCAATCTCTATAGATCTTTATCCCCAAAATATACACTGCTTCTCCCATGTCTTTCATAGAGAAGCAATTCCCAAGCAAGGTTTTCACTTCCTGTAAGGAAGTCACATCACTTCCTATGCGAAGTATGTCATCTACATACAAGACAAAGAAAACAACAGTCCTCCCACTAGCCCTGACATATACACAAGGTTCATCCCTGCTTTTAGAAAAAGCCAAACTCTTTAACCTTTTCATCAAAGCAAATGTTCCAACTCCGAGACACTTGCTTAAGACCAAAAATGGATCTCTTAAGCTTGCAGACTTTATTAAGATATTTGGGATGTACGTAACCATCCGGTTGTGCCATGTACACCTCCTCTGCCAACTTCCCGATAAGGAAGGCAGTTTTGACATCCATCTGCCATATTTCGTAATCGTAATATGCAGCGATAGCCATTAATATTCTAATAGACTCTAACACTGCCACTGGAAAAAAAGTTTCATCATAGTCTACACAATTAGTTTGAGTGAAACCCTTTGCTACAAGTCGGGCTTTGAAAGTGTCTACCTTTCTATCCATGTTGGTCTTCTTTCTGAAGCCCCACTTGCACCTTACAGGCTTGTGGCCGGGTACTGGATCAACCAAGTCCTAGACTTGATTGTCCGCCATGGATTGCATCTCACTGTCCATTGCCTCCTTCCACCTAGCAGACTCAGGGCCCGCTACGGCTTCCCGCTAATTGATTGGTTCACTATGATCCTCTAAAAGTTCGTCGCCCTCGGATATAAAGAACCCATATATTTTTGGCTAATTGCGAACTCTACAAGACCATACGTACTGAAGTCATCAGTAAAAGTAACAAAGTACCTATAGTTGTTTCTTGTAGCAGACCTGAACGGACCACACACATCTGTGTAAACAATGTCCAACAAGTCTTTGCCCCTCTCACAAACGCCGGTGAAGGGGACTTTGTTCATTTTGCCTAATAAACAAGAATCGCATACTTTGCTTGACCCGTGGTCAAACGATTCCAAAATCCTATTCACTTAGAGTTTAAAGATATGTTTCTAACTTATATGGCCAAAATGACTAGCCACAAAGATAACTTGTCCAATACACCTTTGGACATAGAATCAATGTTCATGATTGATTTATTACTATCCAAACACACACTTGTTTCATAAATACCACGACAAGGATAAGCTTTAAAATAATGAACACCATCACTTAAACAAGTAATAACTTGATTATCAAAATTAAAATTAAAACCATCGTCAAACAAAGCGTGAAAGGAAATAATGCTGCGCACACATAGGGCGAAAAACAAACATTATGTAAAGTAATGGCAAGGCCCTAAGGAAAGGCGAGATCAACACTCCCAATCCTCTTCACAGGAACTACCTCCTTGTTTCCCATGATCAGGTCAAGATCTCCAGTACCCAGAGCCCTACTAACTTTTATCACCTACACATTCTTACAAATATGAGTGCCATAACCGGTATCAAGTACCCAGCCATTAGAAGTGTTGGATTATGCCCACTGGCACACACACGAGTTGGTATCATGGCTGATGAAGCAAGGGCCTATTGGGTCACACACCAAGTATCAATTCCGGCATCACCAATGGTCGAATGAGAGAGAAAACCAAAAACAGGTTCTAGTGGGCCAAGACACTCCTGTACCTCTTTGAGGTACGATCGTGCCCTATGGGCAGGCACGAGCCCAAGTCGGGTGTGATTTGGGCGTGGCCTGTGGCTAGGTACCCCACTATATTTTGATTCCTAATACTATATGTTTTGTATGACTTGGCATGAAGATCATAAAAACATATATTCTTAGGTGTATATATGAATATGCAATTTTAAAGGTGTATTAGAATTGCTAATGCATATGTACAAGGATTGCTTATTGTGCCTTAAATGTTGTTTTGCAATCTTGATCAAAATATATATTTGTTTGACATGGTTATGTGGCACACCATTGTTTTCATTTGGTTGTGTTTGTTGTGGTAGCTCGGTAACTTGATATGCCCATAGCCTTTGTGATGTTTGTGATTGGTTATGGTTTTGGCGTGCGTGCCCTATTGTTGTAATATTTATATTTTGTGCGACTTGCATGTCGTTTATATAAATCTTTGTACTCGTAATAAATTATTAGGATCGCGACTTGCATGTCGTTTTCTTATTATTATGTACTCGTACTTAGATTATTTCAAATATGTAAATATTGCATCAAACCAATCAGGAGACACGGTGTTGGCGTCTAGACGAACCAAATCCGGGAGATTCGCTGGTGTGTTGATCGTGACGGAGCGTTCTTTGTTGTTGTCCCCAGATTGACCATGTTTTCCCCGTTTTGGCTCACGGGAAAAACACTTAGGATTTGGGCATGTTACCGGGTCTTTGATTATCTTTATGGGTGGTTGTTTTATATTTAATTCTTTAGGATTTGCATGCTAGAGAATTTTTGAAAAATATAAAACAAAGAGATTTATAAATGATTTTACATTTCTACGCGCAAAAGATTGGCAATATTAATATAAAAGTTGATTATATTAAATGGTGATTACAAAGGAGTTTTTGCGACTTAAATTGTTAATTCGTAAATTTGTTAAAATATTATTTTAATCAGAAAACAAAAACCCGTTTTTCAAAAGTAAGTCACGCGCCACCCGTAAGACGACACCACCCAAATTTAACAAAACTTGGATGATTGTCGAGCATTAGCACGAGTCATGCCTTGTGGAGTTGTGTTGAAGGTAAGTGCGGCAACCCGCAATATTGGTAGTCGAGCTTAAGCACGAACCAATGATTGGGCTAGGGTACCAACGTGTGTCATGAAGGGCGACTTACAAATTCTTTTATAACGCTTAAATGATGTCGATCTCTAGCATAGTCATTTAAGAATAGTAAGAGGATTGGTGTAAGAAGGGATCAAACACGCCTTAGACATTTGATGTCAAAAAAGATCCTGTAAGGATCTAAGAGTTGCAATGGTTCCAATTGGTGAAATACGGTTCTTAGCATTGTTCAAATAATTGAGTTTTATAACTATTGGGTAATTATTTCTTCAAGGATTTGACAACTAAAATTGGTACTCTAATTTTGTAGATGGCATCCCATAACGCTTCTACATCATCGAACTTAATTTCCCTAAACTTTTTCCTCGAAAAGGACAAACTCGATGGCCAAAACTTCATGGATTGGTATTATGCAACTAAGGATAGCCCTTAGGTATGAAAAAAAGATGTGGGCCATGGAGAAACCTTTACCGGAAGCACCTGCGGCCAATGTGACTAGGGCAGTCCGAGATGTGTATGAAAAGTGCGTCAAGGAAACCAACGAAGTGGCTTGTATTATGCTCTCGTCACTTATTCCTGAGCTTCAAAAGCAAATGGAACATTAGGGGCATATGATATGCTTAACCAGCTGAAGGAAATGTTCAAACATCAGGCTAAGCTAGAGCGCTTCGAGAGTCTAAAGTCCCTTTTCGATTGCCATATGCAGGAGGGTGGAAATGTGAGCGTTCACGTGCGTAAGATGAAAGCATTGATTTATCGCTTGGAGAGGTTGGGATTCCCGTTAGGGAGGGAGTTAGCGGTGGATGTGATCCTCCGTTCTCTACCTAGTTCCTTTTCCAAATTTTGTGTGGAACTATCATGTACATGGCTTGGACAAGTCCCTAATGGAGCTTCACGGAATGTTGAAGACCGTCGAGCCTGACATGTTCAAGAAGCCCTCCTCATCCAAACCCGTCCTAGCTATCCAGGAAGGCAGAACCAAAAGGAAAGGCGCTCCCCCCTCCAAGGTAAAGGGTAAGGGGAAGGTTGCAAAACCTAACCTGAGTCCGACCCCAAAGGGCAAGGGGAAAGCCGTGATGGTTCCACCGGCCGAGGACCCTGCGGAAGCCGAGTGCTTCCACTGCAAGGAAAAGGGGCATTGGCGGCGTTCTTGCCCAAAGTACCTCGAGGAGCTCAAGCGGGTAAAACCAAAGAGAGCTGGTAACTCAGGTACGTTTATGATTAAACTGCACAATACCGCTACTTCTAACAGCTGGGTACTTGATACCACCGTTGTGGCAGTCATATTTGTAATAATGTGCAGGTGCTAAAAAGAAGTAGGGCGCTGGGTGCTGGAGATCTTGACCTGATCATGGGAAACAAGGATGTGGTTCCTGTGGAGCGGATAGGGAGTGTTGATCTCGCCTTTCACTCAGGCCTTGCTATTACCTTGTTAAATGTTTGTTTTTCACCCCGCGTGGCACGAAACATTATTTCCTTTCATGCGTTGTTTGACGATGGTTTTAAGTTTAATTTTGATAATGGAATTATTTCTTGTTTAAGAGATGATGTTCATTACTTTAAAGCTTATCCATGTTGTGGAATTTATGAAACAAGTGTATGTTTGGATGGTAATAAATCAATCATGAACATTGATTCTAAGTCCAAAGGTGTATTGGACAAGTTGTCTTTGTGGCATAGTCGTCTTGGCCATATAAACAAGAAACGTATCGCCAAAATCCTACTGGATGGGATTTTGGAATCGTTTGATCACGGGTCAAGCGAAGTATGGGATTCTTGTTTATTAGGCAAAATGACTAAAGCACCCTTCACCGGCGTTAGTCAGAGGGGCAAAGACTTGTTGGACATTGTTCACACAGATGTGTGTGGTCCGTTCAGGTCTGCTACAAGAAACAACTGTAGGTACTTCGTTACTTTTACTGATGATTTCAGTAGGTATGGTTATGTTTATTTGATTAAGCATACCAAAACGAAGTGCAGAATCAATTGGGCAAGCGGATTAAGATTCTCATATCCGATAGGGGTGGTGAGTATCTTAGTACCGAGTTTCTTGATCATCTTAGGGGTTGTAGAATTATTTCACAACTTACTCCACCCAGGACACCGCAATTAAATGGGTTCGCTAAAAGGAGGAACCGAACTTTATTGGATATGGTTCAGCCCATGATGAGTCGTACAAAGCTACCCGTAAGTTTTTGGGGTTATGCTTTGGAAACCGCTGCTAGGTCCTTAAACCGTTCAAGATGTGTCATGGAAGGGTTCCTTCGCTAGCCTATCTCAAGGTCTGGGGTTGTGAAGCTTACGTAAGAGGTGAATCTCAAGACAAACTTGAACCCAGAGCCGAGAAGTGTATTTTCATTGGCTACCTAGCTGGTTCTCTGGGATATTTGTTTTACAAACCTTCCGAGAACAAGGTGTTTGTTGCTCGAAGGGCGGTCTTCCTGGAAAGGGAGCTGATATCTGCAGAAGCTAGTGGGAGGCAAGTCGATCTAAAAGAAATTCTAGATGACATCAATGCTCAACCTGATGTTGGCACTAGTACCGCTTCTGAGGTCGGCGTACCAGAAGAAGTGGAACCTCAACCAATGGAGAATGAGGTACCTGATGCACATCCATTACAGCTCCGTAGATCTGGTACAGTTCGTAGTGAGCCGGAAAGATATGGGTTTCTCATATCTGAGGGTGACAAACTATTGGTGGATCTTAGTTAACCAACCAACTACCGGGAAGCTGTAGCAGGCCTTGAGTCTGCTAGGTGGAAGGAGGCAATGGAAAGTGAGATGCAATCCATGGCGGAAAATCATGTCTAGGACTTGGTTGATCCAGTACCCGGCCATAAGCCAATAGGGTGCAAGTGGGTCTTCAGGAAGAAGACTAACATGGATGGAAAAGTAGACACTTTCAAAGCGCGACTAGTAGCGAAGGGTTTCACACAAACTCATGGTGTATACTATGATGAAACCTTTTCTCCAGTGGCTATGTTAAAGTCTATTAGGATATTAATGGCCATTGCTACATATTACGATTATGAAATAAGGCAGATGGATGTCAAGACTGCCTTCCTTAATGGGAATTTGGAAGGGGAGGTATACATGGCAGAACCGGATGGTTACGTAAACCCCAAATATCCTAATAAAGTCTTCAAGCTTAAGAGGTTCATTTATGGACTTAAGCAAGCATCTCAGAGTTGGAACATTTGCTTTGATGAAAAGGTCAAAGAGTTTGGCTTTTCTAAAAGCAAGGATGAACCTTTTGTGTATGTCAGGGGCCGGGCTCAGGTTAGGTCTTGCAACCTTCCCCTTATGCTTTCCCTTGGAGGGGGGCGCCTTTCCTTTTGGTTCCACCTCCTTGGATAACTAGGACGGTTTTGGACGAGGAGGGCTTCTTGGACATGTCAGACTCGACAGTCTTCAACATTTCGTGACCCTCCATTAGGGATTTGTCCATGCCATGCACATGATAGTTCCATATAAATTGTGAAAATGAACCGGGCAGAGAATGGAGGATCACATCCACCGCTAACTCCTTCCCTAATGGGAATCCCAACCCCTCCAAGCGATCAACCAATGCTTTCATCTTTAGCACGTGAACGCTAACATGACCGCCTTGCTGCATGTGGCAGTCGAATAGGGACTTTAGGCATTCGACGCGCTCTAGCTTAGCTTGCTGTTGGAACATTTCCTTCAGTAGGTTAAACATATCATACACCCCTATATGATCCATTTGCTTTTGAAGCTCGGGAATCATCGAAGAAAGCATGATACAAGCCACTTCGTTCGTTTCCTTAACGCGGTTATCATACGTGTCTCGGACCGCCCTAGTCACACTAGCCGCAGGTGCTTCCGGTATAGGCTCCTCGATGGCCTACATTTTCTGCTCATACCTAAGGGCAATGCTTAGTTGCATGAACTAGACCATGAAGTTTTGGCCATCGAGTTTGGCCTTTTCGAGGAACAATTTCAGGGAAATTGAGTTTGATGATGTAGAAGCGTTGTTGGATGCCATCTACAAAATTAGATTACCAATTTTAGTTGTCAAATCTTTGTAGAAATAACTACCCGATAGTCATAAAACCAATTATTTGAACAAGACTAAGAACCGTATTTCACTCTCTCCCGTGATGGGTTTACCGCGGATCACGAAATAAGTTATTCAGGCCCATAACCATTTACTAATTGGAACAATTGCAACTCTTAGATCCTTGCAGGATCCTTTTTGACATCAAATGTCTAAGGCGTGTTTGATCCCTTCTTACACCAATCCTTTTACTATTCTTAAATGACCATGCTAGAGATCGACATCATTTAAGCGTTATAAAAGAATTTGTAAGTCGCCCATCACGACACACGTTGGCACCCTAGCCCAATCATTGGTTCGTGCTTAAGCTCGACTACCAATATTGCGGGTTGCCACACTCACCTTCAACACAACTCCACAAGGCATGACTCATGCTAATGCTCGACAATCATCCAAGTTTCGTTAGATTTGGGTGGTGTCGTCTTACGGGTAGTGCGTGAATTACTTTTGAAAAACGGGTTTTTGTTTTCCGGTTAAAATAATATTTTAACAAATTTGCGAATTAACAATTTAAGTGACAAAAACTCCTTTTTAATCACCATTTAATATAATCAACTTTTATATTAATATTGCTAATTCTTATGCGCGTAGAAATGTAAACTCATTTATAAATCTCTTTGTTTTATAGTTTTCAAAAATTCTCTAGCATGCAAATCCTAAATAATTAAATATAAAACAACCACGCATAATGATAATCAAAGACCCGGTAACATGCCAAATCCTAAGTGTTCTCCCCGTGAGCCAAAATGGGGAAAACATGGTCAATCTAGGGACGACAACAACAAAACATGCTCTGTCACGATCAACACACCGGTGAATCTCCCGGATTTGGTTCGTCTAGACGCTAACACCGTGTCTCCCGATTGGTTTGATGCAATATTTACATATTTGAAAAAATCTAAGTATGAGTTCATAATAATACGAAAACGACATGCAAGTCGCGATCCTAATAATTTATTATGAGTACAAAGATTTAAATAAACGATATGCAAGTCGCACCAAATATAAATATTACAACAATACGGCACGCAGGCCAAAACCAAAACAAATCACAAACATCACAAAGGCTATGGGCATATCAAGTTACCGGGCTACCACAACAAACACAACCAAATGAAAACAATGGTGTGCAACAAAACCATGTCAAACAAATGTCTAAGCCGTGTTTGATCCCTTCTCGCACCAATCCTTTTACTATTATTAAATGACTAGACTAGAGATCGACATCATTTAAGCGTTATAAAAGAATATGTAAGTCATCCGTCAAGACACACATTGGTACTCTAGCGCGATCATTGGTTCGTGCTTAAGCTCGACTACCAATATTGCGAGTTGCCACACTCACCTTCCACACAACTCCACAAGGCATGAATCGTGCTAATGCTCGACAATCATCCAAGTTTTGTTAGATTTGGGTGGTGTCGTCTTACGGATGGCGCGTAACTTACTTTCGAAAAACGGATTTTTGTTTTCCGGTTAAAAGAATATTTTAATAATTTTGCGAATTAACAATTTAAGTGATAACAAACACTTTTCGATCACCATTTCATATAATCACCTTTTATATTAATATTGTTAATTCTTATGTGCGTAGAAATATAAACTCATTTATAAATCTCTTTGTTTTATATATTTTCAAAAATTCTCTAGCATGCAAATCTTAAAGAATCATGCAAGAAATAAATATAAAACAACCACGCATATAAAATAATCAAAAACCCGGTAACATACCCAAATCCTAAATTTTTTCCCCGTGAACCAAAACGGGAAAAAACATGGTCATCTAAGGACAACAATGAATGCTCCGTCATGATCTGCACACCAGCGAATCTCCCGGAATTGGTTCGCCAATACGCCAACTCCATGCCTCCTGATTGGTTTGATGCAATATATATATATATATATATATATATATATATATATATATATATATTTAAAATTAATCTAAGTACGGGTACATGATAATAAGAAAACGACATGCAAGTCATGATCCTAATAAACTATTACGAGTACAAATATTTAAATAAACCACATGCAAGTCGCACCAAAATATAAATATTACAACCATACGGCACGCATACCAAACCAAAATCAACACAAAGGCTACAGGCATATCTAGTTACCAGGCAACCACAACAAACACAATCAAACGAAAACAATGGTGTGCCAAAAAACCATGTCAAACAATATATATTTTTTGATCAAGATTGCAAAACAACATTTAAGGCACAAAAAGCAATCCTTGTACATTTGAATCAGTAATTTTAATACACCTTTAAAATTACATATTCATATATCCACCTAAAAATATATGTTTTTATGAACATCATGCCAAGTCATACAAAACATATAGAATTAGTAATCAAAATATAGTAGGGATAATAAGAATCAAGACTAGTCTAAAACCAATATTACCAGATTTTAAAATTAATTTTTTAAACTCACTGTTTCAAAAATAAAATATGACCAAAAACCTAGAAGGAACGAGCGTACCCCAAATTGTATGGGTGTCCCTACTATTTTGTCAGTGTACAGTTTAAACAGTTTTATTCGCTTAATGATTTCTACTGGCACAGCCCCTACCCTTACTGGTACGCCCGTGCCCCGGCCGCCGGCACGGCCCGTACCCCTAGAGGTACCACCGTGCCCGGTCGCCGGAAAACCAAATTTTGACAGAAAAACAGAAAATCCTGTTAAACTCCAAAAGTGCAAAGTCATGTTAGAGATTGCTCTGATACCACTGTTGGGTTTTTCGTGGTCCAATATCACAGCGTAAGCAAAATGAGTAGAAAATAGATTTCAAAATTTTACCACGCAACACCCACCAAATGGACCAAAACTCTAAACATGTCAAAGCAACTAAATAAAGAGACAAAGAAATAGTCAAACCCTTGAAGCTATCTTCTTTGTGCAAACAAGATTGGAGTTTGGAAGGTAGTGTACTAACTTGTACACCACTAGTGAAGTCTACACCAAGCTCTATTCGATCCCCACTTGCTAGAGTGTAAGATATGCCAATCTTTACACCACCAAATGTTCAACACCAAAAGAAGCAAAGCCTTGTATGATCTTTTATGAATTTGAGAGAATTACAAGTGTAATGTGTATATTCTAGTAAACCAAGTTCTTGGAACATAACAACAAAGCTGCTTCTGGCTTATATAGAGCTCTAAATTGAACTAAAAGATGTCCACAATCAAGCCATAATCAGTTACTAGAGTTATAGACATAAACACCACCATAATCAGCTTTGAAAGTTGATTAAAGAGTCTGTTATTGCACAAGGCACGGTCGTGCCTTCCAAGCTACGGGTGTGCCAGACCAAAAGGCCACGCCCAAGTCATGCCCGACTTGGGCTCGTGTCTGTCTACCGGGCACTATGGCATGGGCATGCCTCCATGAGACACGGGCGTACCTAGCAACAGGTCACGCACAATTCATACCCGACTTGGGCTCGTACCTGCCCATGTGGCACGGCCGTACCTCATAGAGGCACGTGCATGCCTTGGCCTACCAGAACAGTTTCTGGTTTTCTCTCTCATTTGACCATCTATGATGCCGGAATCGATACTTGGCGTGTGTCCCAATAGGCCCTTTCTTCATCAGCCATGAAGCCAACTCGTGTGTGTGTTAGTAGGCATAATCTAACAATACCAATATTGGAATGATATGAGTTATTATCAGCAAACATAATCAAAGGCAAATGTGAATCCCACAAGCCACCGTACTCAAGTACACATGCACGCAGCATGTCTTCAAGAGTTTGGAATGTCTTTTCGGACTGTCCATCCGTTTGGGGATGATATGCGGTACTCAAATGAACATGAGTACCAAGCTCCCCGCTAAAGACTGCTCTAGAAATGTGAGTCAAATCGTGTATCTTTATCAGATACAATAGATAATGGAACACCATGTCGGGCTACTATTTCGTTGATGTATAGCTGAGCAAGACGAGACATGGAAGATGATTCATTAACAGCCAGGAAGGGAGGACTCTTGGTGAGTCTATCAACAATCACCCAGATCAAGTCAAGCGCTTTTGAAGTCTTGGGCAATTTAGTAACAAAATCCATAGTGATGTTATCCGATTTCCATTCTAGAACTGGTAATTGTTGCAAATTAACATAGGGTCTTTGATGCTCGGTCTTCACCTAAGCACATATCTGACACTTTTCCACATATGAAGGTATGTCACGCTTCAATGCAGGCCACCAGTAAAGTGCATTAAGATCATGGTACATTTTAGTGCACCCAGGATGAATATGTAAACGAGAACTGTGTGCCTCCTTTAAGATTAATTCCCGATTCCCTCCAATGCTAGGTACCCATATTCGGGACCTGTATGTCTTCTATCCCCTACTGTCATCTAGTA
Organism: Dittrichia graveolens; assembly: GCA_038502395.1. Taxonomy (NCBI): domain Eukaryota; kingdom Viridiplantae; phylum Streptophyta; class Magnoliopsida; order Asterales; family Asteraceae; genus Dittrichia; species Dittrichia graveolens. Next base: position 53,636,545 of record JARJIL010000005.1, on the reverse strand, counting down.
GCTGCTCCATCATTTTAGCCATAAATTCTGCCTTTAGATTAGCTTCTAATAAGGCTTCTTGCTAAGCCTCCTTCAGCCAATTTATAAGATCAGAGAGAAGAGTGATTTTGATGAATTTGATGCTATCAGTGGAGCCCTTTCAGCTTAATGCATCAGCCACCACATTAGCCTTGTCCAGGTGGTATTTGATTTCGCACTCATAATCGTTTATCAACACTATCCACCTGTGTTGCCTCATATTGAGCTCCTTTTGTGTAGAAACATACTTGAGGCTCTTACCACACATTTGGTGCCATACAAGTAGCAATAGTTTCAGAGCAAAAGACAACATATGCCAATTCCAAATCATGAGTCGGATAGCTCTACTCATGTTGCTTCAGTTGGCGGGAAGCATAAGTTATAAACTGGTCCTTCTGCATAAGGACACTTCCCAAACCTGCGTAACAAGCATCACAGTAAACAATAAAATCTTCTGACCCATTTGGCAAAGTATGAATTGGAGCTTGACATAACAATTGTTTCAATGTGTGAAAGGCAACATCTTGTTCATCATACTACGAATAGGGAACCTCCTTTCGTGTAAGCTTTGTTAGAGAACTTTCAATTTTAGAAAAGTTCTGAATGAACCGCCGATACTAATCGGAAAGTCCTAGAAAGCTGCGAATCTCTAATGGGGTTTTGGGAATTCCCCTATTCATCATCGTCTCAACCTTGGCTGGATCAATTAGAAAAACCCCATTAGAGATTTAGCATATAACTCACAATTTCATCATCCTAGAAAGCCATAACTCACAATTAGAAAATTTAGCATATAATTGTTCTCGCATCAAAGTGTCAAGAAATATGTGAAGATGTGCCTCGTGTTCTGCCTCGGATCTGGAATAATAAGAATGTCATCGATGAATACAATGAAAAATTTGTCAAGAAACACACGACATACCAGATTCATAAGAAATTCATAATGCCCATATCTCATTCTGAAAGCCGTCTTTAGAATATCTTCATCGCGTACACGGACGTGATGATAACCAGAACGAAGATCTATCTTTGAAAAGCAAGTAGCACCCTGGAGTTGATCAAACAAATCATCGATACGAGGAAGAGGGTACTTGTTCTTTACAGTTTGTTTGTTTAGCTCCCTGTAATCAATGCACATTCACATCGTCCCGTCTTTCTTTTTAACAAACAAGACTGGAGCTCCCCAAGGTGAACAGCAGGGACAAATGAAACCTCTATCAAGAAGTTCCTGAATCTGAGTCATCATCTCGCGAACCTCAGGTGGTGCAAGACGATAAGGAGATCTTGCTACAAGCGTAGCACCTGCAAAAAGAACAATCTGGTATTCAGCGTCTCTTACCGGTGGCAAACCCGATAATTCATCAGGAAAAAATTAGAGTATTTAGAAACCACCCGAATGTCATTAATGGCTTTCTTCTCCATGTGTGTATCAATAATATAAGCCAAATAGGACTCACATCCCTTGGCTACAATTTTGCAAGCTTTCATTAGTGAAATCAACGGAGTTTCAGAAGTTCTCCCCTCACCACGAGCCACAACGACCTGTTAGAAAAATAAATTTTAATAATCTCTTTAGAGCAAACGATTTCAGCATTTTGATTGTTGAGACAATCCACCTCGATTACCACATTAAACCCCGCAATCGACATAGCCAGAAATGAAACAGGGAAACTAGTCCCGTCAATATCAATCACTGTGATAGGAACCCTACGAACAACAGAACTATCCTACCACTAGCAACTTCAACGCCTAATGGATCAATCATTGTACATATACGCAGTTGCAGTTTAGCATACAGAGATGCAGAGATGAAAGAATAACTTACTCCTGAATCAAATAAAATACGGGCTACATAATTGTTAATAAGAAAAGTGCCAGTGATCACATCACCTGCTGTTGATGTTGCTGTCGTTGCCACGATCCTCCACCTGTACTTCTTGACCCCGAAGACTATTTGTCACACCCCGCTAAAGCGGAAACACGAGGTGTCACAGCACAAGATATCATCGCACAAGGTAAATAGATAATAACCATTAGATTAAATTAACAAAATAAGTAGTTCGGATGAAACATAAATAAAGGTTACATAACCGAATAATATTTAAAGGACATTGTCTTGTACGATGCGTAAATAAAATAGATATTGTTTTTATAAAATGTGACGATGAAGATGAAGATGCCACACATCATGTTTGTAAGCATAAGGTACCTAACGGCGGTCACCTGAAAGCACGGGTAAAAGAAAAGGGTCAACTACTAGAGTTGGTGAGTTCATAGGTTTTAATGTATGCACAAAACATCTTTTAAATGAGAAAAGTTTAAATAATTGATGGAAGTTTTTGGATAAAAATCCAAGTATGAAATAATGATAGAAGATGTATTATATTGCCCAATACGTTGCACATGGTAGTAATAGACTATGATGATTGTTGCTTGAGCCATTATCCAACCTAGCCGACAACCAATTGCCCATGATAAACCTAACGCCTATATTAAATGACGTTAGTAGTGGTAAAGTACATCTATAGTTCGTCAACCATAAATGGGAGACGTCGGAATCTCCAAATAGCGCTACTTACAAATACCATCGGCTCACTAGCGGAGTTAAGGAATAATGTCCAACGAAAGGGCCTTACAACGATCACCCAAGCACATCAAAGAATAATACCACAAGTGCTCAAAATAATATTTGAAATAAATAAGAAGATAGGCAATAAACTTTTCATGAAATGTATACACATGCTTTCACCCCAAAATAATATGAAATACGGTAAAAAGGGGCTATGATACTCACTCGGTATGCAAAGGTGTTTTCTTGTGAGGATTTCTTGTTCCTACCGAAGCTCCTTTCCTAATATAAAAGGTATGTAGCTCTATTAGACTTATTTTATTTATTATTTTGTATTATTTATTTGTGGTTAACTTATTTATTTAAATAGTTAAAGGTTGTCTCTATTTTTCCATGAATTATAAGTGTTCACTGAAATTTTCAGTTCTTTGAGTTGAACTTTAAAAATTAAAAACTATAATTTAGGAGTCATATTAAGGATTGATATTTTAATATAATCTTACTATATGTTTCTAGAATATCCAGTAAAAATATAAGAATTTATAATCCATGTTTAGTATTTTTAATAATTAAAAGTGTATAAGATGTCCACTGATCAGTGTCTGGATGACATGTTGTTACTAAAACATCTGTTTAGGGCTCATACGACCTCATTTTTACATGATTCAAACTGGGAAATAACCAAGACTCAAAGATTAAACTTTTAAAAAAAACGTGACGTAATTTGACCCAAGAATGAGTAAGTTACACGCGTTTAAAGTGTACCCTTCTAAATCTGCCAGACTTCTAGATTCAACATATGGGTCTTTTTAAATATGTTTGAAGGATCAAACGTCCATGAAAATTAGTGAATCCAGGTTTAAATGAAAGGTAACACTTTAAAATAAGATTAGCAAAAAGAATCAACTGATTTTGATACCTAGAACTCCAGATATAACAAAAACAAGTAGGGAGTTCTAACATCAGATTCTGCCAGATTTGTGATTCTTTTTGCTTATGGTTCTTAACTTTAATATAACGTGTTTATATTCATGAATAATCATATTGTATGAGTATAAGCTTTGATAATCTATGTGTTCTTTCAACAATGGTAGGATGATACACATTTAATGTGTTCCTTACAACATTTGTTAAGATGAAACACATGCATGATCAAAGTCTTATTTTCTTGATTTTTAGTTGATTAAGTTCCATACAACAACGGTAGGATGATGCACATTTCATGTGCTCCTTACAACATTGGTAGGATGTTTATATTTACATGATTATATATATATAAATAAAGGAAATAAGATGAACAACAAAGAAAATAAATAAAAGAAAGAAGAAAGAAGAAGAGAAGAAAGGTAGAAGAGTAGAGATGGGTGTTTTATGATCATCTTACCACTCTTTTCCTTGATTTTGTCTTTGATCTTCAAGAGATGATCAAGACTTGGATGTATTTGGGGAGATTTTTGTTGGTGAAAGAAGAAGAGAGAAAAGACAAGAGATGGAGTGTGGTGGTAAAGGAAATGATAAGGAGTAGTAGGGGGCTTATATAGAGCATGGGGGAGATCAAGTGGTGTTCTTGTGAAGAGAAGGAGGCAAGAGAAATTTGAGGGGGGGGGGGGGGTAGGGGTGGCCGGCCTCATGGGGGGGGGGGGCGGTTTCTTTTATTTTATTTTTTTTGATTAATTAAGTGTAATTGGTTTAAATGAATTTTGTATAATTGTTGATTTTGTTTAAATCTTTTAATTACAAAGTTTTTATTACTTTTATTAGTTTATTTTTATATGTTTTATATTTTAACTTATTTATATTTATCATAATTTATTTAATTTTTTTAATTGATATTATTTTTATTATTGTACCTGATTTGTAATTCTTGACTCGTAATTATTCGATTTTTCGAGCTCCGGAAGGTTCTAACCATATAGGCGGGATTTCTTCGAAATCTAATATTATTATGGATGTATTTAAGTCATAATTACTATTTTTAGTCATACTAGGCTTAAAATTAGAATTTCTAATGGCTAACCTGGGAAATTTGTTGCCGAATGTCACAGTCTCCCCTGATTAAAGAATTTCGTCCCGAAATTAATCGTTGACGTCTTGGACTTGCTTTTTGGCGAAGAGGTGTGGATATTTGAGTTTCATATAATCCTCTCGCTCCCAAGTGTATTCAGGCCCGTGCCTTGAGTTCCAACGAACTTTTAGGATGGGGATCCTGCTTCTCCTTAGTCTTTTGACCTCCCGGTCAAGGATTTCGATTGGTTCTTCTACAAAGTGCAACCGGTCATCAACTTGCACATCTTTTAAGGGTAAGACTAAGGTTTCCTCCGTTTGGCATTTCTTTAAATTCGACACATGGAACGTGTCATGGATGGCGCTCAGTTCTTGTGGCAGTTTTAGCTTGTAGGCTACCGGTCCGATCCTTTCGATTATCTCGAATGGCCCAACATACCTGGGACTTAACTTGTTCTTTTTACCAAAACGCACTATCCCTTTCCAAGGTGATATCTTTAGTAGAACTTTATCGCCAACTTGAAACTCTAGGGGTTTCCTGCGATTGTCGGCGTAGCTCTTTTGTCGGTCCCTAGCGGTTTTGAGCCTTTCCCTGATAATCTTTATCTTATCAGTGGTTTCCTGTACGACATCTGGTCTGGACAATTGTCGGTCTCCGATTTCCAACCAGCTGAGCGTGGATCTACATTTGCGTCCATACAATGCTTCATAAGGTGCACACTGGATACTGGTGTGATAACTATTATTGTATGAAAATTCAACCAGTGGCAAATGCGAGTCCCAGCTCCCACCAAAATCTAACACACAAGTACGTAACATATCTTCCAGCGTTTGAATAGTCCTTTCCGATTGTCCGTCTGTTTGGGGGTGGTAAGAGGTGCTTAAATTGACTCGCGTTCCCAATGCTTTCTGAAGTGATTGCCAAAATCGGGAAGTGAAGTGACTATCCCTATCTGAGATGATAGAGATGGGCACTCCATGACGCATGACGATCTCATTGATGTAGATTCGTGCCAACTTTTCCATCTTGTAATATTCACGAATAGGTAGGAAATGTGCTGACTTTGTAAGCCGGTCTACTACTACCCAGATGGAATCGTACCCTTTTGCGGATCGGGGTAACTTAGTCACAAAATCCATAGTTATCTGTTCCCATTTCCATTTCGGGATTTCGGGTTGCTGCAGTAATCCAGAGGGTTTCTGGTGTTCTGCCTTAATCCTTGCACAAGTCAAACATTTCCCCACGTATAGGGCGACATCCTTCTTCATTCCGGGCCACCAATAGTATTTCTTCAAATCCTTGTACATTTTATCGGCTCCGGGATGAATAGAATACTTAGACTTATGTGCCTCATTCAATATCGTTAACCTTATGTTATCTACCTTGGGTATCCAAACCTTCTTTTCGAAGTAACGTACTCCATCAGTTCCAATCTCAAACCTGTGCTCCAAATGACGAAGGGTTTCCTCTTTTAGATTTTCTGCTTTTAATGCTTGCTCCTGAGCTTCAAGGATCCTTCCTTTCAGACTTGTTTGCACTACAGCTCCTAATGCTCGTACTCTCGTTGGTTTTACTCTTTCCTTCCTACTCAACGCATCGGCTACCACATTGGCCTTGCCTGGGTGATATTTGATTTCGCAATCATAATCATTGAGTAGTTCTACCCATCTCCTTTGTCTCATATTGAGCATCTTTTGATCAAAAATATGCTGGAGACTCTTATGGTCAGTGTAGACGGTACACTTGGTGCCATATAAGTAGTGTCTCCATATTTTGAGTGCAAACACTACCGCTCCTAGCTCCAAATCATGAGTAGTGTAGTTTTTCTCATGAACCTTCAATTGTCTCGAAGCGTAGGCGATAACTTTCTCTTTTTGCATTAAAACACATCCCAACCCTTGGTGTGATGCGTCGCAATAGACCACAAAGTTTTCTGATCCAGTTGGCAATGCCAAGATAGGTGCGTTGCATAGCTTCTGCTTTAAGGTTTGAAAGGCTTCTTCTTGCTTATCTCCCCAAATGAATTTCTTATCCTTCTGAGTCAGAGTCGTTAATGGTTGAGCCACGCGTGAAAAGTTTTCGATGAATCGCCTATAATATCCTGCCAGACCCAGAAATTGTCGAATCTCAGTTGGCGTCTTTGGTGCTTCCCACTTTTTGATTGCTTCGATCTTTGCTGGATCGACATGAATTCCATTTGAATTAACTACATGACCAATGAAGTGTACTTCTCGGATCCAAAATTCACACTTAGAGAATTTGGCATACAACTTCTGGTCCTTGAGTAGTGTTAAGATTAATTTCAAATGCTGCTCATGATCTTCCTTGCTTCGCGAATAGATGAGAATGTCGTCTATGAACACTATAGCAAACTTATCTAGATATGGTCTACAGACCCTATTCATTAAGTCCATAAATACTGCTGGAGCGTTAGTCAACCCAAAAGGCATAACTAAGAACTCATAATGTCCATAGCGGGTTCTAAAGGCGGTCTTGGGGACGTCTTCTTCGCAAACTCTCAATTGGTGATATCCCGAGCGAAGATCGATTTTCGAAAAATATTTGGCGCCTTCAAGTTGGTCGAACAGATCATCGATTCGAGGGAGAGGGTATCGGTTCTTGATTGTTAACTTGTTGAGTTCCCGATAGTCGATACACATTCGTAGCCACCCGTCCTTCTTTTTGACGAAAAGAACTGGGGCTCCCCAAGGGGATGAACTTGGTTGAATGAAACCTTTGTCGAGTAATTCTTGTAGTTGTGCCGATAGCTCTTGCATTTCTGATGGGGCGAGTCGATATGGTGCTTTTGCCACGGGAGCCACTCCAGGGACCAGATCGATATGGAATTCGACTTGCCGATTCGGGGGTAATCCTGGCAAATCTTCCGGAAATACTTCAAGAAAGTTTCGCACGACAGGAATTTCTTGAATGTTTTTCTCACAGGTTTTCTTATTGATTATATGTGCTAGGAATGCCTCGTTTCCTTTCCTTAAGCAATTTCTCATCTTGATGGATGAGATTATCTTGAAATTCCTTCCGGATTTTTCTCCATACACCTTAAGTGTCTCACCATTAGGCGTCGGAATTCGGACGATCTTTTCGAAGCAACAGATTTCCGCTCGATGGCTAGAAAGCCAATCCATCCCAACAACTATGTCGAAACTTCCCATTTCAAGTGGGATTAAATCTATGGTATATGTTTTATCGGCTAAGCCCAAGGTACAACCAAGGATTATGTCCTTAACGCTAGTTTTCTGACCGTTAGCAAATTCAATGATGTAAGGCTCTTTCATTTCTATGGTTTTTAGGTTTAGCCTTAGCTTAAATCTTAATGATATGAAGCTTTTATCGGCCCCTGAATCAAATAGTACTGAAGCGTAATAACCGTTTAGAGGAAACGTACCTGTAACGACATCGGGGTTTTGTCTAGCTTCATTTGCTCCAATCTCAAACACCCTGCCTCGTGCTTGATTTCCTTGGTTACTTTGGCTTGCAGGACGTGCTTGATTATAATTAGACCCTTGAGTTGGCCGCGAGCAGACGGTGCCATGGTGCTCCAGACTTCCGCATTTAAAGCATGGCTTTACTCGGCAAGTTTTGCTGAGGTGTCCTAGCCGCTTACACCTAAAGCACACCATGCACTTCCCTTCGTGGTGTTTGTGGCACTTGTCACATTTGGGGTAGGATCTCCATCCTTTATCGGCCGCTTGCGCCTGAGCTCCGAAGTTTCTAGTCCTTTTTTGAGTCCTCGCAGCTTCTCCACCGGATGGCTTCCTCGGCATCTCCTCAAGCTTCCTCTTACCCTTGTCCTTGTTGCTCCCAAGCAATCCCGATCGGATGGCATTGTGGGTAAGTCTTGTAGCTAGATTTACCGCACTTTGGATGGTGGTGGGGTTTGCAGCCGTGACATTTGCCCGGATCTCAGGGGCTAGACCCCAAATGTATCTATAGATACGGTTTTCTTCCGGGGTCACCAAGTGCGGCACCAGCTTGGCCAAATCATGAAATCGGGTGGTGTAGGAGTTGATGTCATCCCCGATCATTTCATGATTCCACAGCTCAGCTTCTAGCTTTTGAATTTCACTCTTCGAGCAAAATTCGTCCCTTAATAGCCTGAGGAATGCATCCCAGGTGAGTTGGTGCGCGGCATTTCTTCCAAGCGTTTGCAGTTGGATATTCCACCACGATAAGGCTCGCCCTTGCAGAAGACATGCTGCAAACTCCACCTTGTTTGCTTCCGTACATTTACTGATGCTAAGGACTGATTCCATGCTTTCAATCCAGTTTAGTAGACCCACACCTCCTTCCGTTCCAAAGAATTCTTTAGGGTTGCAGGCCCTAAAGGTTTTGTAGTTGCAATCTTGGGTTGGGGTTGGTACTCCTTGGTTTGTTTGAAGCCCAGCAGCAACTTGGCTAACTATGTTGGGTAATGTTGCAATCACTTGTTCCATGACAAGTTGATCTAACTCGGGGTTTGCTCTTCGTGGAGGCATCGTTCTAGAGCATAATCACACAACGATTTTTAGTCACTCAATCTAATCGGTTTTATCATACTACTCTATGTGTAACATGTGTAATTCATTCATGGCATTAAATAAGACTTAATAGTACGAGATTTAATTAAATAATCAATCATTTACTTGGCACAAAATAATTACCAAAATCGGCTCTTTAAAAGATGCCATATATATTAATAAGGAGTTAATAGTAGCCATACAATCATACATCCTTCAAACCAACATAGGATATTTTAGTTCATAATCAACAAAAGAGAAGGACATTAAAACACAAAGTAGATCCACTCCAACCCATCTAGCGCCCAATTCCAATGTAAGCTAGCCCCACTAACATCATCAACACAACCCCTAAAACTAGGCATGTATGCACTAGCCTAATTAGTCTTCGGGCTTCTTGAGCCGCCTCTAAGGCTTGCCTTGCGTGATGGTGGTTAAGGTCCACCATGTAGAAGCACGAACTAACCCTGTAGGTTTGGTAATCTAACATGCCTCTTATGTTATATAGCTCCAGAGACATGTGGTGGAATCTCCTCTTTTCCTCGTCGGTCATCCCGGATGAAGGTATCATCGGGATTCCCGTGAGGGCACTTACTGGCTCGTTCACCTGCCGGGAAGTTTCTCCCATGGTAGGCTGGGGTGGTGCTACGGTTGCTCGTACTGGAATGGCTACCCTCTTTCGGGCAGTTTGTCTAACCCGAGGCCCGGTTGTTCCGGGGTTTGGGTTTTGGTTTGGTTGAGAGGAGGGAATGTCAAAGATCCTTACGGGTCTACGTAGGGGTTCTAAGAATCCTTCAGGCAGCTGGTATTGTGGGGATTGGTTACTATCGGTGGAAGATCTTTGGCTGTTCTCGGTAGGTTCACTTTCGCTTGACATGATCTGCAAGGTTTGAATAGACTTATTTACTAAATTCATAACTTAAATTGTCTATATATGAATGTTATGCTCATGCACACACACAATGATCATGATCTAGAAAGAAAGTAAATAAAATTTTGTTTCTAAGTATATTTTTATTATAACTAACCTAAGTGCCATATCGTACATAGCTAAATTAAACATAGGTGATCAAGCTTTGTCTAATTGAGGTATAACAATGTGGTACTCAGCTTAATTATATTATCAATACACTTGATGCATTTTAAACAAATTATTTGGAAAAATTATTTTTATAAACCTTTGGTCATAGTTGTTGTTTTCCCCCCATAAGAAAAACAACATTCTCTATAACCTTAGGCTCTGATACCAAATCTGTCACACCCCGCTAAAGCGGAAACACGAGGTGTCACAGCACAAGATATCATCGCACAAGGTAAATAGATAATAACCATTAGATTAAATTAACAAAATAAGTAGTTCGGATGAAACATAAATAAAGGTTACATAACCGAATAATATTTAAAGGACATTGTCTTGTACGATGCGTAAATAAAATAGATATTGTTTTTATAAAATGTGACGATGAAGATGAAGATGCCACACATCATGTTTGTAAGTATAAGGTACCTAACGGCGGTCACCTGAAAGCACGGGTAAAAGAAAAGGGTCAACTACTAGAGTTGGTGAGTTCATAGGTTTTAATGTATGCACAAAACATCTTTTAAATGAGAAAAGTTTAAATAATTGATGGAAGTTTTTGGATAAAAATCCAAGTATGAAATAATGATAGAAGATGTATTATATTGCCCAATACGTTGCACATGGTAGTAATAGACTATGATGATTGTTGCTTGAGCCATTATCCAACCTAGCCGACAACCAATTGCCCATGATAAACCTAACGCCTATATTAAATGACGTTAGTAGTGGTAAAGTACATCTATAGTTCGTCAACCATAAATGGGAGACGTCGGAATCTCCAAATAGCGCTACTTACAAATACCATCGGCTCACTAGCGGAGTTAAGGAATAATGTCCAACGAAAGGGCCTTACAACGATCACCCAAGCACATCAAAGAATAATACCACAAGTGCTCAAAATAATATTTGAAATAAATAAGAAGATAGGCAATAAACTTTTCATGAAATGTATACACATGCTTTCACCCCAAAATAATATGAAATACGGTAAAAAGGGGCTATGATACTCACTCGGTATGCAAAGGTGTTTTCTTGTGAGGATTTCTTGTTCCTACCGAAGCTCCTTTCCTAATATAAAAGGTATGTAGCTCTATTAGACTTATTTTATTTATTATTTTGTATTATTTATTTGTGGTTAACTTATTTATTTAAATAGTTAAAGGTTGTCTCTATTTTTCCATGAATCATAAGTGTTCACTGAAATTTTCAGTTCTTTGAGTTGAACTTTAAAAATTAAAAACTATAATTTAGGAGACATATTAAGGCTTGATATTTTAATATAATCTTACTATATGTTTCTAGAATATCCAGTAAAAATATAGGAATTTATAATCCATGTTTAGTATTTTTAATAATTAAAAGTGTATAGGATGTCCACTGATCAGTGTCTGGATGACATGTTGTTACTAAAACATCTGTTTAGGGCTCATACGACCTCATTTTTACATGATTCAAACTGGGAAATAACCAAGACTCAAAGATTAAACTTTTAAAAAAAACTTGACGTAATTTGACCCAAGAATGAGTAAGTTACACGCGTTTAAAGTGTACCCTTCTAAATCTGCCAGACTTCCAGATTCAACATATGGGTCTTTTTAAATATGTTTGAAGGATCAAACGTCCATGAAAATTAGTGAATCTAGGTTTAAATGAAAGGTAACACTTTAAACTAAGATTAACAAAAAGAATCAACTGATTTTTAAATATGGTTGGATGATACACATTTAATGTGTTCCTTACAACATTTGTTAAGATGAAACACATGCATGATCAAAGTCTTATTTTCTTGATTTTTAGTTGATTAAGTTCCATACAACAACGGTAGGATGATGCACATTTCATGTGCTCCTTACAACATTGGTAGGATGTTTATATTTACATGATTATATATATATAAATAAAGGAAATAAGATGAACAACAAAGAAAATAAATAAAAGAAAGAAGAAAGAAGAAGAGAAGAAAGGTAGAAGAGTAGAGATGGGTGTTTTATGATCATCTTACCACTCTTTTCCTTGATTTTGTCTTTGATCTTCAAGAGATGATCAAGACTTGGATGTATTTGGGGAGATTTTTGTTGGTGAAAGAAGAAGAGAGAAAAGAGAAGAGATGGAGTGTGGTGGTAAAGGAAATGATAAGGAGTAGTAGGGGGCTTATATAGAGCATGGGGGAAATCAAGTGGTGTTCTTGTGAAGAGAAGGAGGCAAGAGAAATTTGAGGGGGGGGGGGAGGGGGTAGGGGTGGCCGGCCTCATGGGGGGGGGGGGGTGTTTCTTTTTTTCTTTTTTTTTTTTGATTAATTAAGTGTAATTGGTTTAAATGAATTTTGTATAATTGTTGATTTTGTTTAAATCTTTTAATTACAAAGTTTTTATTACTTTTATTAGTTTATTTTATATGTTTTATATTTTAACTTATTTATATTTATCATAATTTATTTAATTTTTTTTATTGATATTATTTTTATTATTGTACCTGATTTGTAATTCTTGACTCGTAATTATTCGATTTTTCGAGCTCCGGAAGGTTCTAACCATATAGGCGGGATTTCTACGAAATCTAATATTATTATGGATGTATTTAAGTCATAATTACTATTTTTAGTCATACTAGGCTTAAAATTAAAATTTCTAATGGCTAACCTGGGAAATTTGTTGCCGAATGTCACACTATTCAAACTTCCTTTTGGAAGTTCCCCCAACCTCCTTTTGATGTGCTTGATCACTCTCGTATCGGCGAGCGTAATCAAAAGCTTTATCCAATGTTGTCGCAAACTGAATAGAAGATTGGTATTCAGGTGGCAATGCAAGTGCAAAACGGTTAATTCTTGCCTCTTCATCAGGCAATGTGTTCTGCCGAATCGTAGCAAGTCAGTGTACGTGGTAATGAGCTCCTCTACAGTTTTGTTGCCTTTGGTCAAGGCCCTGAATTCATTATCAACACTTTCCAAAGCTTGGGCTGAACAGTACTTAGACCTCAAGATTTTTAGAAAATCGGACCAAGTAAAAGCTTCCAGGACTGCAGCTGGTGTAGATGCAATCATAGTGTCATACCAAGAAACAGCGCGACCCCGAAGCATTTTTCTAGCATAGGCCACTTTCTTGGATTCCTCGGCTTTACACGTTTCACAAGCCAACCCTATATCACGGATCCACCTCTCAGTAACAATCAAATCCATACTACCATCAAAGGTAGGTGGTTTACATGACATTAATGCTTTTAGGCCCATGGCCATTTTCTTTTCTGGTGCATGCTGCACACAAGATTTAAGACGTGCTTCTAAGTCACGAATGTAAGCCTCTTTATCTCCGGCCATACTAGTCTCTTAATTCTGTTAGACCTATAAAATCATAATATACTTAGTATACTTATCATACTTGATTACTCATAATAAGCAGATAAGCATTAGCATGTCAATCATATCAATCAATCTCTCTTACACCCCACAACCTCCCGAGGAACACTTTAAATAATGGTCGAACCTAAATTTGAGACTGAGTACTCTTTCAAATACCCAATTCACTCAAACTTAGGCTCCGATACTAGCTTGTAACACCGTAATTTCGAGAACCAATTTTTTTTTTAAATACTAATTTAGGTTTGCTGTTAAAATACGCAGCGAAAATAAAAACAAGTGGCCAATATTATACATTTAAAATTTGCCACATACGAGGTTTGGTGTTACCGATACTGAACCGTTAGACCATTATCTGTTTACATCATAAACATAACATCAGAGTTTAACAAAACATAGTGTTCCTCCTATAAAATTAAACTACCCGCAAGTTCCCAAGCTCACTGAGGATCACCTGCACATGTGTGAGTGGGAGTATCTGTTAGCTATAAAAGCTATAGAATACAAAATATCATACAATCAACATAAACATATCACGTATCATCAATCATGCTCAAACAGTGCTATCCTTGCATCTCACGATGAGATGGTATAGTCAGAAGGCGACATATCTTGCAGGGGAGCAAACCCGGCTCAATACACCAAACTAGGGTACCAGACACATCAACCACTCTGATGAGTGAGGCTCAATACACCAAACTGGGGTACCAGACACATCAACCACTCCGGTGGGTGAGCTGTGAAGCGGTCCACCATTTGGTCCAAAATACCTATATAGGTACTGCTGATGCTATCAACGGTCCGCAAAACTCAAGCAATCCCATGCCATCATTGGCCCCGATGTAGGACTGCTTAGTGTGTAACACCCAAGGTCCGGAATTCCTTAAGTATTATTTTAATAGGAATTGTTAAATGTTTTTACTAGTTGCCTTTATGAAATTAGATTTGTTTATAAAACTAGAGGGGCTTATATTTTCTATCTATAAGTTAGTATAGTACAAGGACTATGTTTACCAACACACCAAACTTATTTATATAAGTAACCAACTTTGACAATTTTTAGTCAAAGTTGGCATTCCATACTTGCAAACCCACGATTTTATCTTCTGCTCCCTTAGCAACTCCATTTTTGGCTAGCAAAACAAAAGAACAAGCATATACCACAAGATCTAAGCCACTTATACAAACTTGAGGTAACATTGTTTATCATTTTCTTGAAGTTTATGAGTTTAAATACATGATTCTATGGTGAATCATGTTAGAAGTGTATATAAATAATTGGATTATGGTACTTTATTGTAAGGGGTGTAGGAAAACACTCCCAACATGGTTTTCTTGAGTTTTAACGGAATTATGGCGAAAATCCAACACTTTAAGGATGAACTGTCGGAATGTCTGTTACATACATGGCCTGTGTAAAGGTACACGGCCCGTGTAGTATGAATTGTTGGATTCTCTGTAGCGTACACCGCCCATGTAGTGTCAAAGGCGGTCACAGGGCCATGTAGGGTTACATGGTCGTGTAGTATGACTAGATAACACTGGCCATGTACCCAGCATAGGTCGTGTATTATGAGGGACACGGCCCGTGTAGAGATACACGCCCCGTGTAGGCCCTATTTCAGTTCAGAATTCTTGTAATGTGACACTTTACTGTATTACTTATATAGGAGGGTGATTGACTTATTATCTAAGATATCATTACCTGTGGATCATTGCATATCATAAATATCATAAGGTGAGTCTTCTTGACTACTAATCATATATGCAGCATGTATGCTATCATATCAGATTACAAACATGTAATGTTATTCATATGTGTATAAATACCGAACTGCTATGTGTAGTAAGGTTCAAAGGTGATACAGTACTGTTACAAAGGTGGCTGCCCTGGGTCTAGAACCAGTGGTTAGCAGTGATTAATAGACATATGTGTATTATCTTTATATGATTCTATACGTGTGTTTATATGATATTAGTTTGGAATACTCACTAAGCTCTCGTCGCTTATTAGATACTGTTTTTAAATCTTTTGTAGGACGCGGCAAGGATAAGGGCAAGGCTCCTGTTTGACTACTTTTTGGTTAACTCTTTTGAAACAATTTTAATGCCCAGTTTTGTAAATATTTGACTTTCAAAGTACACTAAGTATGTACTTATGTATATATCTTTTGGCACTAACTTGATTTCGTAGTAAAATGCTTCCACGTATATTTTAAACTAATTGTGTATTTTATAAATGAATTTTGTTTACTATTGTGCTTCTTTTTTAAATTGGGGCGTTACAACTTTGTATCAGAGCCACAGTTTGAGGGATCTGGATTGTGTGAAGCACAGTCTGGACTTGAACCATGCTTTTGAAATTTTTTGTCAAACTGGAGGCTTGATACTTGCAGCTTAATGAGTATACTAATAATTGTTATTTATTATATGTATTACATGAGAGTTTTACATGAATACTTGAATAATTAAAGATTGATATGTTATATGTAGAATCTTTCTGATTATATGATATTCTATTGATGATACTTGGCCTAAGCCTGTGAATCGGGACTTTTTGTGATAAAGTTAAGATCGAACGTGTGTAGTGTGTATAGAATAACATAGGACCCATATTATTACAAACACATGATACATGTTAGAACTTAATGGAATCATGAAGATTCTAGTGAATCGGGTGAGGGGTACTTGTAAGAAGATAGTATACCTGAGAATGTAAGTATAAATAGGAACCCTACGAACAACATATCTATCCTACCACTAGCAACTTTAACGCCTAATGGATCAATCATTGTACAGATAGGCAGTTGCAGTTTAACATATAGAGATGCAGAGATGAAAGAATAACTTACTCCTGAATCAAATAAAACACAGGCTACATAATTGTTAATAAGAAAAGTGTCAGTGATCACATCACCTGCTCTTGATGTTGCTGTCGTTGCCACGATCCTCCACCTGTACTTCTTAACCCCGAAGACTGTTCAAACTTCCTTTTGGAAGTTCCCCCAACCTCCTTTTGCTGTGTTTGATCACTCTCATATTGGCGAGCGTAATCAAAATCTTTATCCAATGTTGTCGCAAACTGAATAGAAGATCGGTATTCAGGTGGCAATGCAAGTGCAAAACGGTTAATTCTTGCCTCTTCATCAGGCAATCTGTTCTGCCAAATCGTAGCAAGTCGGTGTACCTGGTAATGAGCTCCTCTACAGTTTTGTTGCCTTTGGTCAAGGCCCTGAACTCATTATCAACACTTTCCAAAGCTTGGGCTGAAGAGTACTTAGACCGCAAGATTTTTACATTTCAGGAATGTTTTGATATGCAAGGATGGATTGTTATTTCTGGTATGCAATTATAGACTATTCAGTCTGGTATGCGAGGATAGATTGTTTTGTTTTGATATGCCATGATAGACTGTTAGTCTGCTAATTGCTGATCAAGAGCTATATGTTCGTATACGTGTTATATGTGATAGAGTTTTGATTGCGTTCGTGATTGGAAGTGTATCTGGATTGTTCGAGAACCAACTTCTGTTGTAACGGGTTGGTAGAGATCAGCTTTTGAGAAAGGGCTGGTTGGGGTCAGCTGTTGTCGTAAGAGCTGGGCTCGTCTACGGTTGGTTGATCAGTGGTAGTCCTCCTGATGCATGCGTTGTATCATTGGGGAATTTCACTGTGCCAATCGGAAGAGAGCTATCGGTAAACCTTTGCTTTCGCCAGCATTAGTTGTAGGTTCGATAGAACCGCCGGTCCTCAGGATTTGACAGATTGTCAAATTGACGGATTGTTGATGAGTGTTGCTCAGAGGTTCAATTATGAACTGTTGATGTTGATAGCTTGTTTGTAGCTTCCATTCACTTATCTTAGTGCTAATTCCCCACGGTTGATTGCTTTTTGCAGGATTGTTGTGATTTGCTGTTTAGCTGTGTTTGTAGGAAGGGGAATTTGACCAATACTATTATATTGTGTTTTGAGTAGAGACGAGCCGTGTTTTATAAATCTTTTGTAACACAAGTTGAAGTTGTATTTTGTAAATAGTACTTTGTACTTTGTGAATGTTTATTTGATTGAGATTACAAAATGCTTCCACAACGATTTAAAAAAATGGCTTGAGATTTACAGTGTTAAACTAGCCCCATCAGAAATGCAAGAGCTGTCGGCACAACTCCAGGAACTACTCGACAAAGGTTTCATTCAACCAAGTTCATCCTATTGGGGAGCCCCAGTTCTTTTCGTCAAAAAGAATGTATCGACTATAGGTAACTTAACAAAATGACTATCAAGAACCGATACCCTCTCCCTCGAATCGATGACCTGTTTGAACAATTTCAAGGCCCCAACTATTTTTCAAAAATCGATCTTCGATCGGGATATCACCAATTGAGAGTTCGCGAAGAAGACGTCCCTAAGACCGCATTTAGAACCTGCTATGGACATTACGAGTTCTTAGTTATGCCTTTTGGGTTGACTAATATTAAGATAAGTTTGCAATAGTGTTCATTGATGATATTCTTATCTATTCGCGAAGTAAGGAAGATCATGAACAACATTTGAAATTGATTCTAACACTACTTAAGGACCATAAGTTGTATGCCAAATTCTCCAAGTGTGAATTTTGGATCCGAGAAGTACACTTCCATAGTCACGTAGTTAATTCGAATGGAATTCATGTTGATCCAGCAAAGATCGAGGCAATTAAAAAGTGGGAAGCACCAAAGACGCCAATCGAGATTCGGCAATTTCTTGGTTTGGCAGGTTACTATGGACGCTTTATCGAAAATTTATCACGAGTTGCCTAACCATTAACGACTTTAACTCAGAAGGATAAGAAATTCATTTGGGGAGATAAGCAACAGGAAGCCTTTCAAACCTTGAAGCAAAAACTATGCAACGCACCTATCTTGGCATTGCCAATAGGAACAGAAAACTTCGTGGTCTATTGCGACACATCACACCAAGGGTTGGAATGTCTTTTAATGCAAAAAGACAAATTTATCGCCTACGCTTCAAGAAAATTAATAGTTCATGAGAAAAACTACACTACTCATGATTTGGAGTTAGGAGCGATGGTGTTTGCTCTCAAAATATGGAGACACTATTTATATGGCACCAAGTGTACCGTCTACACTGACCATAAGAGTCTCCAACATATTTTTGATCAAAAGATGCTCAATATGAGGCAAAGGCGATGGGTAGAACTACTCAACGATTATGATTGCGAAATCAAATATCACCCAGGCAAGGCCAATCTGCTAGCCGACGCGTTGAGTAGGAAAGAAAGAGTAAAACCAACAAGAGTTCAGGCATTAGGAGCTATTGTACAAATAAGTCTGAAAGGAAGAATCCTTGAAGCTCAGGAGCAAGCATTAAAATCAGAGAATCTGAAGGAGGAAACTCTCCGTCATTTGGAGCACAGATTCGAGATTGGAGCTAATGGAGTACGTTACTTCGGAAAGAAGGTTTGGATACCTAAGGGAAATAACATACGGTTAACGATATTGGATGAGGCACATAAATCTAAGTATTATTTCTGAAGGTTTCTCATGCACAACAAAACCCAAGCACAACGGAAGCAAGAAGATAAAAACAAGTTCATTTCGGGTTTCAAAACTCATGCACAAGAAACACATAGTGGGATCTAGCTACAGGACATGATAGCAACAAGAAGAACAAATGAAACCAGAAAGTGAGACCATACCCTTGATGTCTCTGGTTGATTTGTTGTAGTAGATGTAATACTTGAACTCCAAGACGAGTCCCTCTATTGATATTTACACCAAGCCTTGCGTGAACCACCTTTGCTAAAGCTTGAACCACTATGCTTCCATCACGTGAACAAGGGCTCAAGAACAGCAGATGAACTCTTGACAACACCCACACAAACTCTCTCTCAAAGCTTCTCTATATCTCACAAGCTCTGTCAAGTGTGTAGGTTAGTCAAATGGCAAAAGGTTCTTTCAAGAGAGAAAACATACACTTTTATAAGTAGAGGGGAAGTCTGTGAGGCACCAGGGTCGGCCATAATGGCACCCTTCCATTGGACCAAACAAAAGGTCCAATAATATCAAAGTGTCACTTAGACTGCTGCCTTCACGGGCTCTCACGGCCCGTGAGGAAGTCGTGAAGGCATCACCCCCACGATCCCCGACCGGCCCATGAAGCCTCGTGAAGGGCTTCACGTCACGACCTCTTCACGACCCGTGAGGGCCCGTGAAGGTTGACAGAAACCCTAATTATCTCTCTTGACATGTGCTGTCGGATTCAACGCTTGCCGTGTGACCCAATAGGCCCGTGCCTCATCAGTAGTGATCCAATATACGTGTATCAGTGGGCATATATCCAACAGACTCCCACTTGCACATGATACATCGTCATATATTAATCACAGACAAAGAGTGGCTCTAGCTAAGCATCAATGCCCCCAAGTCGGCGCGAGTTGTCATTTTCGACAAAAACCTAATAGCCTTAAAGGCTTATGAGGTTCTATAGATAAGTGATCATGTGCATCCTTTTGTTCGCGGTATCCTTGTGAGCGCAAGACATGGAATATGTCAATCTCCAGATCGTTCACTATTATGTTTCTCGATTACAGATTGGTGGTGACCAAATAGACAAGTTGCATCTGATCTAAAATCAATGTAACTTGAACACGGCCATGCATATTTGATGTCAGCTCCCGATCATCGAGGGGCCTAGGGATATCTCTCTTACTAGAGGAACAATCCTTTCGACCACATAGTCCCATTATATGTTTCATACTTTACCCAATTATTTCCTTTATAATAGCTAGTTACGAACTGCGTTTGAAGATAACTAGAGTAAGGCAGATTCATACTCTGGTAACCTATGCATCTCAAGTCTAAGGATGAAATGATATTATCATCCTGAGATACTTGTGACTAATAGATCCATGAAGTAAACTCAGGTGTGGGTCTTCTGGTCACTTGAAACACCTTTCAAGCACAAGTAATTCTTGCACCCTTATTCAACCATTTTGAATACCGGGCCAACCACTTACTTCAATCTTACTTCATTCTTCCTCCCATATGAAGAATAACTGATTGCAGAAGGTTTGAGAATGATAAACATTCAAGGAAGCGTTTAAACATGCTAAGATGGAACACGGTATGGACTTGATGATTGTGACCGCAACAAGCGTATATATAAATCTCTATTCATATATCGAAACAAACATAAGTTACAATACCGTTTAAATGTTCCCATAAATACAAATACAAATCAAACAAACCAAATACATAGGTCAAGCCAAATCACTAGCGAATCTAACACCTATAGCTTTAGCGTGTGAATCATGAGCAGCTTGTGATAATGGCTTAGTGAATGGGTCCGCAAGGTTCTCATCCGTTGGTACTCTACTTATTGCAACATCACCATTCTCGATTACTTCTCTAATGAAGTGATATTTTTGAAGAATGTGTCTTGTCCTCTTGTGAGCTCTTGGTTCTTTTGCCAAAGCTACCGCACCCTCATTGTCACAAAAAATCTCAGTAGGGTCGGTGATGCTCGGAACCACTCCTAGATCTTGGATGAATTTCTTCATCCACACAGCTTCCTTAGCAGCTTCACTTGCTGCAATATACTCTGACTCGGTTGTTGAATCAGCAACTGTGTCTTGCTTTGAGCTCCTCCAGCTTACTGCACCACCATTCAATAGGAACACGAACCCCGATTGAGATCGGCAGTTGTCCCTATCGGTTTGGAAGCTAGCATCAGAGTAACCCTTTACACTAAGCTCTTCCTCACCACCGTATACCAAGAACATTTCCTTTGTACGCGTAAGGTACTTTAGAATGTTCTTCACATCCCTCCAGTGAGCCTCTCCCGGATTCGCCTGATATCTACTAGTCATGCTTAAGGCATATGAGACATCGGGCGTGTGCATAACATGGCATACATGATCGATCCCACAGCCGAAGCGTATGGGACTCGCTTCATTATGTTCAACTCCTTTTGGGAGTTGGGGCATTGAGCCTTGCTTAATGCTAATCCATGCATCATGGGGAGATTCCCTTTCTTAGAATCATCCATCTTAAATCGTTTAACGACTTTATCCACATATGCACTTTGGCTTAATCCTATAAGCCTTCTAGACCTATCCCTATAGATCTTAATTCCGAGAATGCATCCCGCATTTCCCAAGTCTTTCATAGAAAAGCAATTCCCAAGCCAATCCTTGACACTACGCAAGGTTGGGATATGATTTCCTATGAGTAGAATATCATCTACATATAAAACTAGGAAAACTATTGAGCTCCCACTAGCCCTGACATACACGCATGGTTCATCTTCGTTTTTTCAAAAATCCAAATTCCTTGATCTTTTCATCAAAACAAAGATTCCAACTACGAGAGGCTTGCTTAAGTCCATAAATGGACTTCTTAAGCCTACATACCTTGTTAGGATACTTAGGATGTACAAAACCTTCAGGTTGTGTCATATACACCTCTTCAGAATGCTTCCCGTTAAGGAAGGCGGTTTTTACATCCATTTACCATATCTCATAATCATGAAAAGCGGCTATGGCAAGGAGGATCCTAATGGACTTCAACATGGCCACTGGTGAAAAAATTTCATCATAGTCAACACCCGGTGTTTGCGTGAAACCTTTTGCCACCAATCGGGCTTTGAAAGTGTCCAAGGTATTGTCCATGTTGGTTTTCTTCTTGAAAACCCATTTACACCCAACGGGTTGAAACCCGGGTGTTGGATCAACCAGTTCCCAAACCTGGTTATCCGACATGGAGTTTATTTCGCTTTCCATTGCCTCCCTCCACTTGGCAGACTCAGGGCCCGCCATTGCTTCTCGGTAGCTGGTGGGTTCATCTTGATCCACCAATAGCTCATTGCCCTCAGATATGAGAAATCCATATCTCCCTGGCTCATGATGAGCTCTACCGGATCTATGTGGGGTAGGAAGTGGAAGTGTGTCAGGTACCGCAGCTTCACTTTGCTCGGTGTCAACCATTGATGGTTGATTGCTAGTGCCACATCAAGTTCTTTATCGGGTGTACCTTCAATTTCTTCAAGGTCTATTTCCTTTTGCCTCAGTACGTTGGATATAAGTTCCCTTTCAAGGAAAACAGCTCTTCGAGCAACAAAAACTTTGTTCTCTGAAGATTTGTAGAAAATATATCCAATACCGGCAGGAGGATATCCGATAAAATAACACCTTTCGGAACGGGGTTCTAGTTTGTCATTCGTCTCACGTCTCACGTACGCTGGACATCCCCATACACGAAGATATGAGAGAGTGGGCTTTTTCTTGTACCACAACTCATATGGTGTTGTTTCAACTTTCTTTGTTGGTATGAGGTTAAGGATTCTTACCGCCGTCTCTAGAGCGTAACCCCAAAAACTAATAGGTACCTTCGTTTCACTCATCATAGAACGGACCATATCTAATAATGTCCGATTTCTCCTTTCGGCAACTCCATTTAATTGTGGAGTCCTAGGAGGAGTTAATTGTGAGATAATCCCACATTTTCTAAGATGGTCCAGAAACTCCGAAGTAAGATACTCACCGCCTCTATCCGATCGTAGTATCTTAATCTTCTTACCCGATTGATTCTCTACTTCACTTTGAAATGTCTTGAACACCTCAAAGGTTTCAGACTTTTGTCTAATCAAGTAGATATATCCATACCTACTATAATCATCCGTGAAGGTAATGAAATATCTAGTATTGTTCCTTGTGACAGTTTTGAAAGGACCACACACATCGGTGTGAATGACTTGCAAAAGATCCTTTCCCCTCTCACTAACTCCGGTGAAGGGTTCTTTGGTCATTTTGCCTAGTAAAGAAGATTCGCATACATCTTTTGACCCAAGGTCAAATAATTCCAAGATTCCGTCCGCTTGGAGCTTGGTGATGCGGGTCTTGTTTACATGAGCAAGACGACCGTGCCATAAGGAATATTTATCCAAACAATTTTTGGATTGAGAATCAATATTCATGATAGGTCTCTTATTTTCAATGTATGCATCAACTTCATATATGCCATGACATGGTAAAGCTTTAAAATAACAAACATCATTTTTATAACATAAAATAGATCCTTCCATAAATTTAAAAGAAAAACCATCGTCATACAAAGCATGTAAAGATAAAATGTTTCTTGCCACGTAGGGCGAATAGCATACATTAATAAGAACAATGGAAAGACCGGTTCTAAAAGAGAGCTCGACACTCTCTTTTGCTTCTACGGGCACAACCTCTCGGTTCCCCATAATTAGATCCAGCTCTCCACGCTCTAAGCCTCTACTTTCCCTTAGCACCTGCACCATATTACAAATGTGAGTGCCACAGCCGGTATCTAAAACCCAGCCCTTTGAAATAGAAGTTTGATGGAGCTCAATCATGAACGTACCTTGGTTTGAAGGTCCCGAGATGCTCATTGCCTTGAGCTTCTTGAGGCCATCTTGGTACTTTGGGCAGCTTCGGCGATAATGCCCCTTGTCCCCGCAAAAGAAGCATTGCGCATCTTCCGGGGCCTTGGCTTGGGGAATCTTCCCCTTGCCCTTTGCCACCGGGGTAGGGGTAGGCTTGGTGGCACCAACCTTGCCCTTACCCTTTCCCTTATGAGAAGGATTCGGCTTCTTCTTTTGGATGCGGCCCTCCCGGATAGCCAAGACGGGGTTGGATGAGGTGGCCTTGGCCTTCGAGATGCTTGACTCCGCGGTCTTGAGCATCCCATGAAGCTCCATGAGGGTTTTGTCCATACTATGCATATGATAACTCACGATGAATTGATCATATGCATTGGGCAAGGATTGGAGGATGAGATCAACCGCCATCTCCCTCCTAATGGAGAACCCTAACCTCTCCATGCGCTCCCAATGGAGAACCCTAACCTCGCCATCCTGGAGCTTGCAACCTAGGACGGACTTGAGGCATTCGTACCTTTCTTGCCTCGCTTGCTGTTGGAACATGTCATTGAGCTGCGCGAGCATGTCGAAAGCACTTAAATGATCCAATTGCTTTTGCAAATCGGAGCTCATTGTGCTAAGCATAAGGCACGTTATTTCCTCCGTGTCCTTGAGGCGTTTTTCATGTGCCTCTCGGGTGGCCCTAGGTGCCGTAGTCGCAGGGGCTTCGGGCAAGGCTTCCTCAATGATATGCAATTTCCCTTCATGGCGTAGGACAATCCGAAGTTGCCTATGCCAATCCATGAAATTGCTACCGTCGAGTTTCTCCTTCTCAAGGAAAACTCGTAGAGAAATGTTGCTCGTGGTGGTGGTACTTGAAGATGCCATCTATAATAGCAAAGTAGATTTGGTTAGTTTGATATTTAAGTTTGTTAAAACAATTTACCCAAAACAAATTTTTAATTATTTTAACAAAGCCAAGAACCTTATTTCACTTCCGTATATGACGGGTTTACCGCGGATCACATAAGGAAGTTATTTCGGGTTGGCAACCATATTGCCAATTGCAATCCATTATTGCAACTCTTTGGTCTTTGCGGGATCCTACGACAAGCACCGGTCGTTTGGCATGTTTGATCCCTTCTTACACCAATCCCAATTTAGAATTGTTGATTGACTCGTGCTAAGCTCGACAATCTTTCAAGAATTCTAATTTGAAATTATAAATCGTCCCCAAGACATGCTGTAAGTACACTCTACAAGAATTGGCTCGTGCTAAGCTCGACAACCAATCATTGTGTTATTAGATTTGGGTGGCATCGTCTTACGGATGGTGCGTGATTTATGTTTTATGGGAAAAACGTGCTTTTGTTTCCGATTAATTTTGATAAACATATTTGAGTGACAAAAACTTATTTTTCACTTTAGTTGGTTTGTTAATCATGAGCGCGCGCGAGAGAAAAATAAACCAATTTTATAAAACTCTTGTGATTTAATTTATTGAAAAATTTTCTAGCATGCGAAAACCTAAACAATCATGCAAGAAATAAATCACAATACACGCATAGCAAGGGGTTGGTAACCAAGCCAAAACCTATGCGTTCTACCTGTGAGCCTACGGGAAGAACGTGGTCAACTAGGGACACAATACAAAAGGTCATAGCTCCCACTTGATCTGCCATCTCCAACGGGATTCTGTGGATCTTCTATTTTCAAGACATCATCCTTGATTCTTGATTGTGGTCTCCATGCTCTATGAGTACAAGTACATAAAAATAGAAATGAAATGGCATGCAAGCCACGAAAATTCTATCATCTATTACAAGTACACGGATAAATGAGACGGTATGCAAACCGTAATAATAATTACAATAATCAATAAATAAATAATTATTACAAACCAAGTGACTCTAAGTCACCAAATAAAAGGGAGCAACCACAAACAACCACAACGTCTAAGGACAAGGTTACCAACAAAGAACAAGGCAAAACAACCACAAAAACAAACGGTGTGCCAAAAACCGCAACGAGCAAATATTTTGATAAGAATTTCCAAGCAAACACTCAAGGCACAATGGAAATTCTTGTACATATGCATCAAGGTATAAAACCAATTTTTAAAACCTATATTCATATATACACACACATATATGTATGCATCTAATGCCATGACCATACCATGCATACCCATAGTGGTACCAAAATATTATTTGGGGATTTCCAGAAACATCTGAACTAAAACAGAAA
This sequence comes from Dittrichia graveolens, assembly GCA_038502395.1. NCBI lineage: Eukaryota > Viridiplantae > Streptophyta > Magnoliopsida > Asterales > Asteraceae > Dittrichia > Dittrichia graveolens. The sequence continues at coordinate 53,610,377 of JARJIL010000005.1, read as the reverse complement.
CATAGCAATGACTCGAAAAACCGAAAAATTTCTTTTAAGGTCAAAAACACTGTTCACGAGCTCCTTCATGACCCTTCACGGCTCGTGACACCCGAGGGCTTCACGACCGCTCATGGCCCGGATGAACTCGTGAAGCACCCAAAAACCATTTCACGACCAGACCCCAAACTACACTGGTCGTGTCACCTTCACGACCCGTGAAGAGAACTTCACAGCTCGTGAAGCCCTTCTGGACAGAATGCCAAAACTTCCAAAAACCGATTTTCCGAGCCATTTTGTGCTATCATCTTGTAGCAATGGCTCTGATACCACTGAAGGTTTCTCATGCACAACAAAACCCAAGCACAACGGAAGCAAGAAGATAAAAACAAGTTCATTTCGGGTTTTCAAAACTCATGCACAAGAAACACATAGTGGGATCTAGCTACAAGACATGATAGCAACAAGAAGAACAAATGAAACCAGAAAGTGAGACCATACCCTTGATGTCTCTGGTTGATTTATTGTAGTAGATGTAATACTTGAACTCCAAGACGAGTACCTCTATTGATATCCACACCAAGCCTTGTGTGAACCACCTTTGCTAAAGCTTGAACCACTATGCTTCCACCATGTGAACAAGGGCTCAAGAACAGCAGATGAACTCTTGACAACACCCACACAAACTCTCTCTCAAAGCTTCTATGTATCTCACAAGCTCTCTCAAGTGTGTAGGTTAGTCAAATGGCAAAAGGTTCTTTCAAGAGAGAAAACATACACTTTTATAAGTAGAGAGGAAGTCTGTGAGGCACCGGGTCGGCCATAATGGCACCCTTCCATTGGACCAAACAAAAGGTCCAATAATATCAAAGTGTCACTTAGACTTCTGCCTTCACGGGCTCTCATGGCCCGTGAGGAAGTCGTGAAGGCATCACCCCCACGATCCCCGACCGGCCCATGAAGCCTCGTGAAGGGCTTCACGTCACGACCTCTTCACGACCCGTGAGGGCCCGTGAAGGTTGACAGAAACCCTAATTATCTCTCTTGACATGTGCTGTCGGATTCAACGCTTGGCGTGTGACCTAATAGGCCCGTGCCTCATCGGCAGTGATCCAATATACGTGTATCAGTGGGCATATATCCAACAATTTCATCCCGGAGCCGATAAAAAGTACAAGGATTTGAAGGAGTACTATTGGTGGCCCAGAATTTAGAAGGATAACGCCCTATATGTGGGGAAATGTTTAACTTGTGCAAGAGTTAAGGCTGAACACCAGAAACCATCTGGATTACTACAACAACCAGAAATTCCAGAATCGAAATGGGATCAGATAACTATAGATTTTGTGACTAAGTTACCCCGATCCACTAAGGGGTACGATTCCATCTGGGTGATAGTAGATCGGCTTACGAAGTCAGCACATTTTCTTCCCATTCGTGAATATTTCAAGATATAAAAACTGACACAAATATACATAAATGAGATCGTCATGCGACATGGAGTGCCCATCTCTATCGTCTCAGATAAGGATAGTCGCTTCACTTCACTTTTTTGGCAATCACTTCAGAGAACACTGGGAACACGAGTCAATTTAAGCACCTCCTACCACCCTCAAACAGACGTTCAATCGGAAAGAACTATTCAAACACTAGAGGATATGTTACGTGCTTGTGTGTTATATTTTGGCGGAAGCTGGGACTCGCATTTACCACTGGTTGAATTTTCATACAATAATAGTTATCACACCAGTATCCAGTGTGCACCCTATGAAGCCCTCTACGGTTGCAATCGTAGGAAACCCCTAGAGTTTCAAGTTGGCGAAAGAGTTCTACCGAAGATATCACCTTCGAAGAAAATAGTACGTTTTGGGAAAAAGAGAAAATTAAGTCTCAGGTATGTTGGGCCATTTTAGATAATTGAAAGGATTGGACCGGAAGCTTACAAGCTTAAACTGCCACAAGAATTGAGCGCCATCCATGACACATTCCATGTGTCGAATTTAACGAAATACCAAACTGATGAATCCTTAGTCTTACCCTTATAAGATGTGCAAGTTGATAACCATTTGCACTTCGTAGAAGAACCAATCGAAGTCCTTGACCGGGAGGTCAAAAAACTGAGAAGAAGCAAGATCCCCATTTTGAAGATTTGATGGAACTCAAGGCACGGGCCTGAGTACACTTGGGAGCGAGAGGATTTTATGAAACTCAAATATCCGCACCTCTTTGCCAAAAAGAAAGTCTAAGACGTCAACGATTAATTTCGGGACGAAATTCTTTTAATCAAGGGAGACTGTGACAACCGTCAACAAAATTCACAAGTTAGCTATTAGAAACTCTAAATATGAGTCTGGTATAACTAAAAATATTAGTTATAATTTAAATATATCAATAATAATCTTAGATTCCCTAGAAATTCCGTCTATGTTATTAGAACCTTCACTAGCTCGTAAAACCGATTTATTAAAAGCCAAGATTTATAAATCATAAACAATAATAATAATAATAATAATAATAATATACATCATAGTAATTATAGATAAGTTAAAATATAAAACATATATATATATATATATATATATATAAACTTATAAAGGTGATTAAAACCTTGTTAAATATAAGATTTAATCAAATCACCAACTTATACAAACTTTATCCTACACAATTTATACACATTGATTAACAACAAAAATTTAAAATAACCCCCCCACCCCCCCCGCTTCTCTTGCCTTCCTCACTTCCCCATGATACCACTTGAACTCCCTAATGCCTATATAATCCCCCTACTTCTTCTCATTATGAGTTTACAAACCAATCTTTATCTTCTCCTCTCTCTTGCTCATTACACCAAAAATCAACCACTAACACCATCACCAAATCTTTGATTTTTGAAGAACTAAACAAAGATCGAAGAAGAACAAGCTTGGTAAGATGGTTATACAACAAGATCCCTCTCTACTCTTCTACCTTTTTTCTTATTTTTTTATTTCCATTGATTTTCATCTTATTTCTTGAAGAACTAAAAATTCATGAGTAATCATGCACTTAGATGGTAGATTTTTCACCTTTGACATGAAAATGTTCAAAAATGGTGAGAATCCATGATCCATACAACTAAAAATCAAGAAAATAAGAACTTTCATCATGCATGTGTTATCATCCTACCAATGTTGTAAGGAACACATGAAAATGTGTTATCATCCTACCATTATTGTAAGGAACACATGGATTTTCTATTTTTATATTTATATTAGATGATTAATCATAAATAATATATTATATTAAAGTTATGACCCAAAAAGATAAGAAATATAACAACCTGACAGATTTTAAGCTAGAACTCCCCTATTGTTTTTATTATATCTGGAGTTCTCGGTATCAAAATCGTTTTATTCTTTTTTCTAATCTTATTTTAAAGTGTTACCTTTCATCTGAACCTGGATTCACTAATTTTCATGAAGGTTTGATCCTTCAAACGTATTTAATAAGACACATATGTTGAATCTGGAAATCTGATAGACTAAAAGAGGTACACTTTAAATGTGTATAACATGACCATTCTTAGGTCAAAATACGTCTAGTTTTTTTCTAAAGTTTCATCTTGGAGCTGTGGTTATTTCACCTTTTGAATCATGTAAAAAAGATGTCGTATGAGCCCTAAACAAACTTTTTAGTAACAATGTACCATCCAGACACTGATTAGTGAACACCTTATATACTTTTAATTATTAAAAATACTAAATATGGATTATAAATTCGTATATTTTTGCTGAGTATTCTAGAAACATGCATTAAGGTTATGTTAAAATATTAAGCCTTAATATAATTTCTAGAATACAGATTATAATTTTTAAAGTTTAACTTAAAAATATAAAAATTCCAGTAAACATCTATGACATAAAGAAAATAGGGGAAAACCTTTAAAAATTAATTAATAACTAATAATTGGTAATAGTCACTAACTAATAACTAAAATAGTAAATCTAATAGAAATTGTATATTTCTTATATTAGGAAAGGAGCTTCGATAGAATCAACAAACTACTTACAAACCTAACCTGTTATCATACCGAGTGAGTATCATAGCCCCTTTTTATCGTACTTATTACCGTTTTTGGGGTGAAAGCATGTGTGTACATTTCATGAAAATTTGATTTCCTAACTTCTTATATATTTTAAATATGATTTTGTTGCACTATGGTATTATTCTTTTATGTGCTTGGGTTATCGTTTGTAAGACCCCCTTTTTAAGACATTATCCAGTAACTCCACTAGTGAGCCGATGGTATTTGTAAGTAGCGCTATTTGGAGATTCCGACGTCATCCATTTATGGTTGACGAACTATAGATGTACTTTACCACCACTAACGTCATTTAATATGGGCGTTAGGTTTGTTCTTGGGCAATTGGTTGTCGGTTAGGTTGGATATGGCTCAAACTATAAACATCATAGTATATTCTTACCACGTGTAGTGTATTGGGCAACATAATGCATCACCTATCATTTGTGCATACTTATATTTTACTCAAAATTTCTATCATTTATTATAAAAATTTTCCGCATTAAAAAGTTATCTTGAGCATAATAAAAACCTGTGATCTCACCAACTCTAGTAGTTGACCCCTTTCTTTTACCCATGCTTTCAGGTGAACGCCGTTAGGTACAACACGTAGAAGCATGATGTGTGACATCTTCATTTTCATATTTTAAAAACAATTTCAATTTTATTTATGCATCGTACGAAACAATGTCTTTAAATTTTTTTTGGTTATGTATCTTTCTACTTATGGATGTATCCGAATCTTTTATTTTGGTTATTTATATATGGTTGGTCATTGTCTACTACCTTGTGCGATGATCCCTAGTGTTGTGACATCTCGTGTTTCCGCTTTAGCGGGGTGTGACAGATTTGGGATCAGAGCCAAAGGTTATAGAGAATACCGGTTTTTCTTAATGGAAAGCTCAAACTATTACCAAAGGTTCATGAAAATGATTTTCAAAATAATCATGTATGAAATGCATTAAGTGTATTGATAATATAATTAAGCTGAGTACCACATTGTTATACCTCAATTAGATAAAGCTTGATCACCTATGTCTAATTTAGCTATGTACGATATGGGACTTAGGTTAGTTATAATAAAAGTATACTTTGAAAACTTTTCACTTACTTTCTTTCTAAAACACGATCAGTGTGTGTGTGCTTGAGCATAACATTCACATATAGACAATTTAAGTTATGAACTTAGTGTGTAAGTCTATTAAAACTTTGCAGATCATGTCAAGTGAAGGTGAACCCTCCGAGACCAACTCAAGATCCGCTTCTGATAGTAACCAGGTCCCACAATACCAACTACCGGAAGGGTTTTTAGAACCCCTTAATAGGCCTGTAAGGATTTTTAGGGCCCAGCACCCCAGCCGAGCCAAAACCCAAACCCCGGAATGCCCGGACTCTGCATTAGGAAAACCGCCCAAAAGAGGGTGGCCATACCAACCCGAACAACCGTTGCACCTTCTCAAACTACTGTAGGAGAACCATCCCGGCAAGGGAACGGGCCGGAGAGAGCCCCTATCCTTACGGGGATCCCGATGATACCTCCATCCGGGATGACCGAAGAGGAGAAGCGGAGGTTCCATCACATGTCATTGGAGTTGTATACCATGTGGGGTATGCTAGACTACCAGACCTACCGGCTCGGTCCTTGTCTAGACATGGCGGACCTTAACCACCATCACGCAATAAAGGCATTGGAGATGGACCAGGAAGCCCGGAGGCTGATTAGGCAAGTGCACACATGTCTAGTTGCAGGGGTTGTGATGCTGGTGTTGATGGGACTACTCTACCATGGGATGAGGCGATAGTTGGGGATGGATCGGATGGTGTTGGGGTTGATTGTCTTTCTTTTCTTTTATTATGAACTTGATTATTCGATGTGAAAATATTATGATTGGTTATTTAATCGCATATTGTTAATCATATATGGCGTCTTCTTAAGGAGCCAATTTTTGGTATTTATTTTGAGACGAATGAATGATTGGTTATTTAATCGCATATTGTTAATCATATTTAACACCATGAATGAATTTAATACGTTACACATAGAGTACTATAATAAAACCAAATAGAATGCGTAACTAAAAATCCTAATGTGATTATGCTCTAGAACAATGCCTCCAAGAAGAGAAAACCCCAAGCTAAACCAACTTGACATGGAACAAGTAATTCCTACGCTACCCAACATCGCCAGCCATGTTGCAGCTGGGTTTCATACAAATCAAGGAGCACCAACCACAAACCAACAATGTAACTACAAAACCTGTAGGGCTTGCAACCCTAAAGAATTCTTCGGAACCGAAGGAGCTGTGGGACTACTCAATTGGAGTGAGAGTACATAATTGGTCCATAATATCTGCAAGTGTACGGAAGAAAATAAGGTGGAGTTTGCAGCGTGTCTCCTCCAAGGACGAGCCCTATCCTGGTGGAATATCCAAGTAAAGATGCTTGGAAGGGATACCGCGCACAAACTCGCATGGGATGCATTTCTCAAGCTGCTAAGGGACGAATTTTGCTCAAAAAGTGAAATTCAAAAGTTAGAAGCCGAACTTTGGAATCATGAAATGGTCGGAGGCGACATCAACTCATATACTACTTAGTGACCCCGGAGGAAAACCGTATCGATAGGTACATTTGGGGTCTGGCCCATGAGATTCGGGCCAACATCATAGCTGCAAACCTGAACACCGTTCAAAGTGCGGTGAATCTAGCTACAAGACTTACCGACAATACTATTCGTTCAGGATCTCTTGTGAACAACAAATACAAGGGTAAAAGAAAACTTGAAGAAGTGCCAAAGAGGCCATTCGGTGGAGAAGCTGTCAAGAATCATAAGAAAGCAAGAAACTTCGTAGCTCAGTCACAAGCAGTAGATAAAGGATGGAGGTCTTATCCTAAATGTGATAAGTGTCACAAACACCATGAAGGGAAGTGCATGGTATGATTTAGATGTAATAGGTTAGGAGACCTCATCAAAAGTTGCAGAGTGAAGCCATGATACAAGTGTGGAAGTCTGGAGCACCATGCCACTGTGTGCTCGCGACCAACTCAAGGATCTAATTCTAATCAAGCACGTCCTACAAACCGAGGCAATCAAGGAAATCAAGCACGAGGCAGGGTGTTTGAGATTGGAGCGAATGAAGCCAGACAAAACCCCAATGTAGTTAGAGGTACGTTTCCTCTAAATGGTTACTATGCATCAGTACTATTTGATTTAGGGGTGGATAAAAGCTTCATATCATTAAGATTTAAGTAAAGGCTTAATTTAAAAACCTAAAAGATGAAAGAGTCTTACACCATTGAATTTGCTAATGGTCAAAAAACTAGTGTTAATGATATAATCCCTGGTTGTACCTTGGGCTTAGCTGATAAAACATATACCGTAGATCTAATCCCACTCGAAATGGGATGTTTTGATATAGTTGTTGGGATGGATTGGCTGTCTAGACATCGAGCAGAAATATGTTGCTTCGAGAAGATCATACGAATCCCGACGCCCGATGGTGAAACTGTAACACCGTGCTTTCGAGGACCAGATTTTTCTTTTTAAAACATTAATTTATCTTATTCATTTAAAAACACGCAGTGGAAATAGAAAACACGTGACAAATATATTACAATCAAAAGTTGCCTCATACAAGTTTGGTGTTACTGTTACTTATCCGGTCGACCATTATCAAATACAAACAAACATTATATCAGAGTTATTACAAACACAGTGTTCCTCCTAAGAAATCAACTACCCGCAGGGTCCCGAGCTCACTGAGGATCACCTGCACATGTGGAGTGTAGCATCTGTTAGCTATAATAGCTAGTGAGTACTCAAATAGCATGCGATCAACATAATTACATCACATATTATCAATCATGCTTAGATAGTTGTATCCTAGCATCTCACGATGAGCTGGCATAGTCACGAGGTAACATATCATGCAAGGGAGCTAACCCGGCTCAATGCACCAAACTGGGGTACACAACATTCTCCACATAGGAGGCAATGCCACGTTTCAATGTAGGCCACCAATAAAGTGCCTTAAGATCATGGTACATTTTAGTGCACCCAGGATGAACAGATAGACGAGAACTGTGTGCCTCCTTCAAGATAAGATCCTGGTTCCCTCCGATGCTAGGTACCCAGATTCGGGACCTGTATGTCTTCAATCCCCTGCTGTCATTTTGTAGCTGCTCTTTCATCTTTGTCATAACCTCAACCTTCAGATTTACTTCTGTTAAGGCTTCTTGCTGAGCCTGCTTCAAACGAGTAATAAGATCAGAAACAATGGTGATTTTCATGAATTTAACGGTTTCCGTGGAGCCCTTTTGGCTTAAAGCATCAACCACCACGTTAGCCTTGCCCGGGTGGTATTTGATTTCACAATCATAGTCCTTAATCAATTCCATCCACCTGCGTTGCCTCATATTGAGCTCCTTCTGTGTAGAAACATATTGGAGACTCTTATGATCAGTAAATACCACATATGTGGTGCCATTCAAGTAGTGGCGCCATAGTTTCAGAGCAAAGACAACAGCTGCCAACTCCAGATCATGAGTCGGATAGCTCTTCTCATGTGGCTTCAGTTGGCGGGAAGCATAAGATATAACCTTGTTCTTCTGCATAAGGACACTTCCAAACCTGCGTAAGAAGCATCACAATAAACAATAAAATCTTCTGACCCATCTGGCAGAGTCAGAATTGGAGCTTGACATAAAAGTTGTTTCAAAGTCTGGAAAGCCTTATCATGTTCATCAGACCACGAATAGGGAACATCCTTTCGCGTAAGCTTCGTCAGATGACCTGCAATCTTGGAAAAATTCTGAAGGAATCGCCGACAATAACTGGCAAGTCCTAAGAAGCTACGAATATCAGATGGGGTTTTGGGAATTCCCCAATTCATCCCCGCCTCAACTTTGGCTGGATCAACCATTACACCATCCTTGCTTATCACATGCCCAATGAAGTGTATCTTTTCAAGCCAGAACTCGCATTTAGAGAATTTAGCATATAATTGTTCTCGCATCAAAGTGTCAAGAACTATGCGAAGATGTGCCTCGTGTTCCGCTTCAGATTTGGAATAAATAAGAATGTCATCGATGAATACAATGACAAATTTTTCAAGAAAGGCACAACAGACACGGTTCATAAGATCCATAAATATTGTTGGAGCATTTGTCAATCTAAAAGGCATCACAAGAAACTCATAATGCCCATATCTCGTTCTAAAAGCCGTCTTTGGAATATCTTCATCGCGTACACGAACTTGATGATAACCAAAATCTATCTTTGAAAAGCAAGTAGCACCCTGAAGTTGATCATACAGATCATCAATACGAGGAAAAGGGTACTTGTTCTTTACTGTTCGCTTATTCAGCTCCCTATAGTCAATGCACATACGCATCACCCCGTCTTTATTTTTAACAAACACTACTGGAGCTCCCCAAGGCGAAGAGCTGGGACGAATGAAACCTCTATCAAGAAGTTCCTATATCTGAGTCATCATTTCACGAACCTCAGATGGAGCAAGACGACAAGGAGATCTTGCTACAGGCGTAGCACCTGTTACAAGATCTATCTGACATTCTAGATCTATCTGACATTCTACTTGCGAGCTTTCATCAGAGAAATCAATGGAGTTTCAGAAATTCTTCCTTCACGACGAGCCACGGCATATGACCCGTCAGAGAAAGGAATTTTAATAATCTTTTTAGAGCAAATAATCTCAGCATTTTGATTGTTGAGCCAATCCATCCCGATTACTACGTCAAACCCAGCAATCGGCATAACCAGAAAAGAAACAGGGAAACTAGTCTCGTCAATATCAATTAGTGCGATAGGAACTCTATGAACAACAGAGACTATCCTACCACTAGCAACTTCAATGCTTAATGGATCAGTCAGTGTACAGATAGGCAGTTGCAGTTTAGCACATAAGAATGCAGAGATGAAAGAATATGTTGCTCTTGAATCAAATAAAACACACGTAGGAGAATTATTAATAAGAAAGGTGCTCGTGATAACATCACCCGCAGCCTTAGCCTCATCGGCTGTCATTTGAAATGCCCTTCCTAGAGCACGTGGTGCAACATTCTTCCCCCGACCCGAGGAAGATCCACCAGCTCCTCCTGATCCGGTGTTGGTACCCGACCTACAGTCAGCCGATCGGTTTACCGGCTTGAAGCACTTATAGCACACATTGTCTTTATGTTAACAACGTTCAGCTGTATGCCCCTTCTGGCCACATTTAGGACACCTTTCAGTATCCTTAGTACAATGCCCGGTATGCCTAGATCGACACGAAGCACACCATAGATCATCGGAAGGAATATACCTTGAACTCCCTTGTTGCTGCTGGTGTTGTTGTGGTTGCCTCTACCATGATCCTCCACCTATAGCCTTCGACCCAGAAGACTGCTCAAACTTCCTCTTGGAAGTTCCCCCAGCCTGTGATGCATGATCGGTCTCATACCGGCGTGCAATATCAAATGCCTTATCCAAAGTGGTGGCAAACCGGATGAATGATCGATACTCCGGTGGTAGAGCGAGTGCAAAGCGATTAATCTTTGCATCCTCATCAGGTAAAGAACCCTGTACGAAACGGACCAATTCGGTATACCTGGTAATAAGCTCCTCTACTGTTCGGTTGCCTTTAGACAAGGATCTGAACTCGTTATCCACAACTTCTACTGCTTGAGCTGAACAATATTTAGCCCTCAATATCCTTAGAAAATCCGTCCAGGTCATAGAATTAAGGACGTCAGCTGGTGTAGAAGCCATAACTGTATCATACCAGGAAACCGCTCGACCTCGCATCATCTCTCTTGCATAAGCCACCTTCTTGGATTCTTCAGCCTCATAAGTCTCAAATGCCAATTCAGTATCACGGATCCACCGCTCCGTGACAACCATATCCATATCACCATCAAAAGTAGGTGGCGAACACATCATAAAGGACTTCAGTGCCATGGCCATTTTCTTTTCCGGAACTCGTTCCTCAGAGGCTTTCAGATGAGCCTCTAAGTCACGAATATAAGCGTCTCTGTCACCGCTTCCCGACATTCTCAGTCTTTAAGTTCTGCTAGATCATTAAAGTCAAATATAGTTAGTATACTTTTCCATACTTGATTAATCATGTTAATCAAATAAGCAAATAATCAACAACAGTGTTAGTCATGTGAATCATATCAATCTCTCTCACACCCCAATACCTCCCGAGGAACACTTTAAATAATGGCCGAGAACCTGAATTTGAGACTGAATACTCTTTCAAGTACCCAATTCACTCAAACTTAGGCTCTGATACCAGCTTGTAACACTGTGCTTTCGAGGACCAGATTTTTCTTTTTAAAACATTAATTTATCTTATTCATTAAAAAACACGCAGTGGAAATAGAAAACACGTCGCAAATATATTACAATCAAAAGTTGCCACATACAAGTTTGGTGTTACTGTTACTTATCCGGTCAACCATTATCAATTACAAACAAACATTACATCAGAGTTATTACAAACACAGTGTTCCTCGTAAGAAATCAACTACCCACAGGGTCCGGAGCTCACTGAGGATCACCTGCACATGTGGAGTGTAGCATCTGTTAGATATAATAGCTAGTGAGTACTCAAATAGCATGCGATCAACATAAATACATCACATATCATTAATCATGCTCAGATAGTTCTATTCTAGCATCTCGCGATGAGCTGGCGTAGTCAGGAGGTAACATATCTTGTAGGGGAGCTAACCCGGCTCAATGCACCAAACTGGGGTACCAGACACATCAACCGCTCCGGTGGGGGAGCTGTTAAGCGTCCACCGTTGCGTTTTGGAATCAACCGATTCCTATGTTGTACAGCATATGCTATACCCGAAGAGGACAACTTTGTCCTTAAGTAGAACAGCTTTGTTCTTATGTTGGACAGCTTTGTCTAGGACAGCTTTGTCCATAAGATCCGGACCAATCACAAACAAGTATTCTGATTCAATCGAATCATCAATCAATGCGCGCATATATTCAATTATCATTATAGCATACACCTAATCAAGTGCATACTACATTGTGTCAACATGGTAAATACTAGCATCATCATGCAGTCCTACACTAAAACAAGTGCGTGTACAATTCATGATATACAATTCCGTAATCATTGTTAACATATGTTATAGATATATTAATCCTTATGTTATCAGGTACTCACCTGTCGAGCTAGAATACCTTACTATACGATACTGAAGCTTATGGATCAAGTGGAATACCTAAACAAGGTTTACAGCTATTAAAACCTTGTAAAACAGATTCTGCCAGAGGCAGGGCACGCCCGTACTTTGCCAAGGCACGCCCGTGCCTGGCGTGGCACGCACCGGGACGCCCCGTACCTGGTTCTCAGATACACCCCGTGACTTCAGGGTACCCCTAGGCTTGCTAGGGTTAGGCATGCCCCGTACCCTTGGGAGGTATGGCCGTGCCTCCCAGGTACGCCCTGAGGTACGGTCTGTTCTTGAGAGGCATGCCCGTGCCCTTCAATGTACAGCAGCAGGTTCGTGCAGAACCTGCTGTTTTCCATCCAAAGCATACCAAAACTTTACTAGAACATTACCAATCAGTTTCTATTGTTCACATATGAAATAACACATCAAAACCAACTTATAGACACCATTTTACATATCAAAACATCCAAAATCAGAACTTGCGACCAAAATCATCATTTTGACCCATTAGCCACTTTAATTCTTGAATTCCACTCAATTCATCATTTTAATTCCAGATTTTGATTTCTATTAGCTTAGAAACCTCCTAGAAACAGATTGGTAACATCAAGCTTAATTATTGGTATCAATTTCACCCAAACCCAATTAGAACCTAAACTTGAAAACAAGAACTTAGTTAAGATGGAGAGGATTAGAAACTAGCACAGCAGATTAGAACTTGGATTTAGCACTTGAATTCAGTAGATATCAGATTTCTTGAAGGATCTTGATGAGTTTCCTCTTCTTCAAAAGCCACACACAAGAATACAAGAAGTCAAAATGTAACATCCTCCAATCGGGCCTATTTATGCGCTCCATTTGGTACGTGAATTTAATTTAAAGAATTAAATGAATATATATGTTAAGTATAAATAGAAAATATGTAATTGGCTAGTTAAATATGAATTTAAAATAGTAATAAAAATAGATAATAATGATAAAATATTAACTGGTTTCAAACGAAGTTTCCAAAAATATCCTCGTTAGTTGAAACGGTTATTTGGGTGTTATGTTGTATGTTGAAAAGGGGAACAAAATATCCCTTGTAGATAATTGAAACCCACAAGGTCGGTCCTCAATTAGATGAGTCAGCCACTTCATTTCAGATACACACAATTACACCCACAAAAACACACACACATACCTCACGTTTCTTTCATCTTGGTTCTTGAAGAATAAGCTTAATCAAGATCATTCAAGGCTGGAATTCAAGCTAGGATTCAAGATTCAAGTTCAGTTCTACCAATCATCTTCATCTTCTTCCTTGTTCCTTGTAAGCATCCATTCTTGTTCTTCCTTTTAAACTTTAGGTCATGAATGCGGCAAACGAAATTAGCAATTGGAGCTTGAGTTTATGAGTTGTAATCTGTTTTAAACTCACCTATAAGTAATTTAGAACTGATTTTGTCTATTAAAGATACCATCTTGAAGGAATTTCATGAATTTGACCAAATGGGTCTTTAATGGTGATTTGATGATTCAAACTTGAATCATATGTTAAAAGTATGATATGTTAATGTTTATAGACTCCAAATGATGCCCCAAACTTAGTGTATAACCTGGAAACAATTAAGAAAAGCTTGAACTTGAGTTTGGATGGAAAACACAGCAAACAGGGCTGCTGTTCGTCAGTGGAAGCAGTTCACGCCGTGAACTACCCCCCGTTCACGCCGTGAAGTGTTGGGCAGTCAGTTGTGTTGCTGTTGTTCGATGCTTTAGGTACATGGGCTAAAGTTGGATCGTTTTTGGCACTTTAAGGGGATAATTGGGGGTTAAAACTAGTGTAAGAATACATGTGACAGATTGTATGATTATCTAAATGAATTGAATGGATATGCAATAGGTAATTAAGCCATCAAGGAGAGCCGAGTCCATATTGTGTTGTTTATAAACACACAAGGTGAGTACTGACTCTTATGACTTCAATTAAGGAAGGTTTGAATGAAAGAAAAGTTATATGATTATGACATGCCACAACTTGTGTTATGAAAGCCATATGTATGCTAGTATGATAAAGAAGTTATGATCTGCCTTGATAATTGATGTGCAAGACATGTACTTAAGTACATGTGCACACTTTGATGAATATATGTTATATGAATAAGCATGCATGCACTTGTTCCTGAAAAGGATTCTTGATGAGCTATCTGTATGTCCGGACTAACATGTAATTAAGGTCAACTTCGGCTGGGTCCTGGGCCTACGGGCATAAAGTTCTGGACTAACGGTACTCGAGTACCGTTCCTTTCAGCAATTGAGTTGAGTGCCTTAAATGGCTAAGCCTAATGAGCCTTGGCTCCTTAACGAGCACGGTGATTCACTTAGGTGTTGAAACCAGCACGGATGGTAGTGTCTGATTCCCCCGGTGGTAGTGGTTTGAGCTGGTTTTGCAACCCGGCAATATAATACACTCGTTGGACGTGTCAACACTCCGCTATATGATAGGATAGCATTGTTTGCTTATTCTGCTATATGACTTGCTTTATTGCTGATGAGTTGCCTAATTGTTATGCATGATTGTTAGTATTCACTAGCTATACAAGCCTTTTTGAAGGAATAGGCAGTCTTGGTGAGTTGGGGACACTCATGGCTGATATACAAGCCTTTTTGAAGGAACACTGCTTTTGGTATTATAATACAATGGTCGGCTTAGGTTAAAGTAACACCGGTTGGCATGTTTGGCAATTTTTGTATTGTATATTTGTATATACGCCAAACATGTGTTTTTAAACTGTAATAACTATTGGGGTTGGTTTGTTTGTTATTTAAAATTCTGCTGCAATGTTTTTGAAATTCGGTTAAGTTAATAAACAGGTAAATGTTCAATTTACAAACGGACCCATGCAGTTTGAAAACTCAAATTTATACTGATTTTTAATATAGCAAAGGCGGTGTTACCCAAAAAATTCAAAGTCTGTGTTTTGTGAAGAGGTGGCTCACGTGTGATGCCCACTTGTGGGTTATACGTATCCACAAGTGGGTATTTTGTTCCCCTTTCCCACTTACAACTTAACGCATGAGTACCCGTTTTAACCAACGGGGATATTTTTGGAAACCTCGTTCTAAACCATTTTATATTTTATTATTCTTATCTATTTATCATAATATTTTAATATTATCATTTCTTCTATTTTCTCATTTAATCAATTATATATATTTTATTCCTTTTATTCAATATTTAAATAGAATTTTTAGATGTACCAGATTCGAACACGACTAGGCCCATTTTGAGGTTGTTACAGAAACGCTTAACGTGTATGGAGAAAAGTCCGGAAGGGATTTCAAAATAATCTCATTCATTATGATGAGAAAGTTTTTAAGGAAGGGAAACGAGGCATTCCTAGCACATATAATCAATAAAGAAACCGGTAAGAAAAACATCCAAGAAATTCCCGTTGTACAAGATTTTCATGAAGTATTTCCGGAGGATTGGCCAGGATTACCCCCGAATCGGCAAGTCGAATTTCACATCGATCTAATCCCAGGAGCAGCACCCGTGGCAAAAGCACCATATCAACTAGTGTAACATCCGCAAACCCGGGCTAGTTGATTAGCGGGTAAGCGGTACATGATTTTTGTGTTGTTTGCATTTAAGTGATTATGTGGCTACTAGAGTTGCTGTTTAGTTGTGTTTGTGGGAAGGGGAATTTGACCAATACTCTTATATTGTGTTTTGAGAATAGACGAGCCGTGTTTTATAAATCTTTTGTAACACAAGTTGAAGTTGTATTTTGTAAAGAGTACTTTGTACTATGTGAATGTTTATTTGATTGAGATTAGAAAATGCTTCCGCAGCGATTTAAAAAAAATGGCTTGAGATTTACAGTGTTACAACTGGCCCCATCAGAAATGCAAGAGCTGTCGGCATAACTCCAGGTACTACTCGACAAAGGTTTCATTCAACCAAGTTTATCCCCTTGGGGAGCCCCAGTTCTTTTCGTCAAAAAGTAGGACGGGTCGCTATGAATGTGTATCGACTATAGGTAACTCAACAAAATGACTATCAAGAACCGATACCCTCTCCCTCGAATCGATGACTGTTTGATCAACTTCAAGGCGCCAACTATTTTTCAAAAATCGATTTTCGATCGGGATATCACCAATTGAGAGTTCGCGAAGAAGACGTCCCTAAGACCACATTTAGAACCCGCTATGGACATTACGAGTTCTTAGTTATGCCTTTTGGGTTGACTAATGCTCCAACAGTGTTTATGGACTTAATGAATATGGTCTGTAGACCATATTTAGATAAGTTTTCAATAGTGTTCATTGATGACATTCTTATCTATTCGCGAAGTAAGGAAGATCATGAACAACATTTGAATTTGACTCTAACACTACTTAAGGACTAGAAGTTGTATGCCAAATTCTCCAAGTGTGAATTTTGAATCTGAGAAGTACACTTCCTTGGTCACGTAGTTAATTCGAAAGGAATTCATGTTGATCCAGCAAAGATCAAGGCAATTAAAAAGTGGGAAGCACCAAAGACACCAACCAAGATTCGGCAATTTCTTGGTTTGGCAGGTTACTATAGACGCTTTATCGAAAAAATTTCACGAGTTGCCCAACCATTAACAACTTTAACTCAGAAGGATAAGAATTTCATTTGGAGAGATAAGCAAGAGGAAGCCTTTCAAACCTTGAAGCAAAAACTATGCAACACACCTATCTTGGCAACAGGAACAAAAAAATTCGTGGTCTATTGGAACGCATCACACCAAGGGTTGGGATGTGTTTTAATGCAAAAAGACAAAGTTATCGCCTACGCTTCAACATAATTAATAGCTCATGAGAAAAACTACACTACTCATGATTTGGAGTTAGGAGCGGTGGTGTTTGCTCTCAAAATATGGAGAGACTATTTATATGGCACCAAGTGTACCGTCTACACTCACCATAAGAGTCTCCAACATATTTTATCAAGAGATGCTCAATATGAGGCAAAGGCGATGGGTAGATCTATTCAACGATTATGATTGTGAAATCAAATATCACCCAGGCAAGGCCAATGTGGTAGCCGACGCGTTAAGTAGGAAAGAAAGAGTAAAACCAACAAGAGTCCAAGCATTAGGAGCTGTTGTACAAACGAGTCTGAAAGGAAGAATCCTTCAGCTTAGGAGCAAGCATTAAAATCAGAGAATATGATGGAGGAAACTCTCCGTCATTTGGAGCACAGATTCGAGATTGGAGCTGATGGAGTACGTTACTTCGAAAAGAAGGTTTGGATACCTAAGGGGAATAACATACGGTTAACGATATTGGATGGGGCACATAAATCTAAGTATTCTATTCATCCCGGAGCAGATAAAATGTACAAGGATTTGAAGGAGTACTATTGGTGGCCCGGAATGAAGAAGGATATCGCCCTATATGTGGGGAAGTGTTTAACTTGTGCAAGAGTTAAGGCTGAACACCATAAACCATCTGGATTACTGCAACAATCAGAAATTCTGGAATGGAAATGGGATCAGATAACTATGGATTTTGTGACTAAGTTGTTGGGAATCCATGGGGATCAAAGCACGCAACGGAAGCAACAAAAACACACAAAAGGATCCCATGATTTCCCAATGGTGGTGAAAACTTGCAAGAACATGCATGCAACCAAAAACAAGAACAAAGAGAAGAAGGAGATCAAATCATACCCTCGATGACTTTGATACTTGGCTGGATCAATTCGGATTTGGGATATAAGCTTGAAACAAAAGGCTTCAAGCCCTAATGCAAGTCCACACCAAGAAACTTTCAACCTCTTTGTACCAGCAAACCGAAGCACCACCAACACTTGATGGATATCTTCTGGAACAGCCTTGAAACACTTGTGCACAAATCACTAACACTTGATCTTGCTCTCTCTCTCAATGGAAGAACTCACAAGTATATGTATTGCACAAAATGGACCAAGAGTATGAAATGAACAAAGGGACCCTCTTTTAAAGACCTCTAGTCCGTTCAAAAGAGCCAGAGTCGGACCCCAATGGCACCATATCATTGGACAAACTCAAATGGTCCAATGAAACAAAAGTGTCACTTGGAATTCTGCCTTCACGACTTCTTCACGGGCTCTCACGGGCCGTGAAGGATAAATGTGCCACGACCGGCCATTTATCCTCCACGAGTCGTGCCGCGCCGTGCAAGAATCGTGAGGGTTCGTGCCTTCACGACCTTCTTCACGGGCCGTGTAGGGTCGTGAAGCCCTAGGGTTTCACGAACCATGCGGCCCATGACAGGAATCGTGGACACGAGCTGCTTCACGACCCGTGGAGCATCCTTCACGGTCGTGAAGCCTAGGTCAACTGAAATTTGACCCTTTTGACTCTTTCTTCTTATAGTAGGCTGTCGAGATTAAAACTTGGCATGTGACCCAATAGGCCCGCGCTTCATTGGCAGTGATGCTGGCCTACGTGTGTCAGTGGGCAGATACCAACAAACTCCCACTTGCACATGACACACCGTATCCGTGGGCACCACAGACAGGGAGCGGCCTCTAGCAAGGCATCCCTGCCCCCAACTAAACATGGAGTATGTCATCCCTGACAAGTACCATGATAAACTAAAAGAGTTTGATATGGTCCTATAGATAAGTGATCAATTATCTTATTGTTCGCGATATCCAAGTGAACACGAGACATGGTACAAAGTCATTCTCCGATCGTTCACGATTATGTTTCTCGATCAAGATTGGTGGTGACCAAATGGTGAGTTGCAACTGATCAACAATCATTGCAAACTCGAGCATGGCCATGCATTTTGGTGTCAGCGCCCAATCATCGAGGGGCCCAGGGATATCTCTCTTTACAGAGGAACAAATTTCTTCGACTACATTGCCTCCAATACAATGGGAATACTTTACCCAAATACCTCCTTTATAATAGCCAGTTACGGACTACGTTTGAAAGCAGTCAGAATAAAGCAAACCAAAATAATGAAACACATGCATCTCCGGTCTAAGGATAAAAGATATTATCATCCTGATTTACTCTTGACATGTACCATGAAGTAAGATCAGGTGTGGGTCGTCCAATCACTTGAAACTCTTTTCAAGTATAGGCGAAATATTGCGTCCCTTGTATTCAATCCCCATTGAACACTATGACCAATCATTTCCCTCGATCTTCGTTCATACTTCCTTCCTTGAAGAATGACCGATCGTGGACAGTTTAGAATGTAGAACATTCAAGGAAGCGATAAAACATGCAAAGTTGGAACACAATAATGATTTAAAGAAAGTATTCGCTACACGCGTATTATTAAATCTCCATTTAATAATCAATACATTCAAAAATACAATATTGCTTAATGTTCCCAATAACATAGTAAATACATTGAATACAATAACCAATATACAACTCAAACCAAGTTACTAGCAAATCTAATCCCAATAGCACGTGTGTGGGCATCGTGCCTGGCTTGCGACAACGGTTTAGTGAACGGATCCGCCAAATTGCTATCCGTGTGTACTTTGCTGATGACGATGTCTCCATTTTCGACCACGTCCCGAATAAAATGATATTTCCGCGGAATATGCCTCGTGCGTCGATGAGACCTTGGTTCCTTTGCTAAAGCAACAGCACCCTCGTTCTCACAGAAGATCTCAACAGGGTCGCTGATGCTTGGAACCACTCCCAGATCAAGCAAAAATTTCCTTATCCATACGGCCTCCTTAGCAGCTTCACTGGCCGCAATGTATTCCGACTCGGTAGTGGAATCGGAAACGGTGTCTTGCTTGGAGCTCCTCCAGGATATAGCACCACCATTTAATAGGAACACAAACCCCGATTGTGATCGGCAGTTCATCCCTATCGGTTTGGAAGCTTGCATCAGAGTAACCCTTTACTCTAAGCTCTTCCTTACCTCGGTACACCAAGAACATCTCCTTAGTCCTCCAAAGATACTTGAGAATGCTCTTTACCGCCGTCCAATGAGCTTCGCCAGGGTTAGCTTGATATCTACTCGTCATGCTCAAGGCACACGATACATCAGGCCTAGTACATAGCATGGCATACATGATCGAGCCCAAAGCCGAAGCATATGGCACTCGCTTCATTACTTCCCGTTCCTCTGGGGAACTAGGGGATTGAGTCTTACTCAATACCAAACCATGTGACATTGGAATGAACCCCTTCTTTGAGTCTTCCATCCTAAACCGTTTTAGGACTTTGTCAACATATGTACTTTAGCTAAGCCCAATAAGCCTCTTGGATCTATCTCTATAGATTTTGATCCCAAGAATATAAGTCGCATCTCCTAGATCCTTCATTGAAAAACAATTCCCTAACCAAGTTTTTACACCTTGAAGTGTTGGGACATCGTTTCCAATGAGGAGTATGTCATCGACATACAAGACTAGGAACAAAACTATGCTCCCACTAGCCCTGACATATACGCATGGCTCATCCTTGCTTTTTGAAAATCCAAACTCTTTGACTTTCTCATCAAAGCACAGGTTCCAACTGCGCGATGCTTGCTTAAGTCCATAAATGGACTTCTTAAGCTTGTAGACTTTATCCAGATGCTTAGCATGTACAAAACCTCGGGTTGAGTCATATAGACCTCCTCGCTAAGTGTCCCATTAAGGAACACGGATTTTACATCCATTTGCCAAATCTCATAATCATGAAATGCGGCAATTTCCATGAGTATCCGGATAGACTTCAACATAGCCACCGGGGAAAAGGTTTCATCATAGTCTACACCATGAGTTTGCGTGAAACCCTTAGCCACCAGTCGGGCTTTGAAGGTGTCTACATCTCCATCTATGCCGGTCTTTCTCTTAAAGACCTAATTGCACCCTACGGGTCTACACCCGGGTACCAGATCTACCAAATCCCAGACTTGGTTATCCGACATAGATTGCATCTCGGACTCCATAGCCTCTTTCCACCTAGCGGACACAGGGCCCACCACGGCGTTCCGATAAGATGATGGTTCATCATGATCCACCACTAGGTCGCAGCCCTCAGACATGAGAAACCCATATCTCTCTGGCTCGTTGGGACTCCTACCGGATCTTCAAAGAGGTAAAGGATCCGTATTAGGTTCTCCAGCAGCGCCGTGCTGAGAATCATCTTGTGAACTAGTTCCAACTTCAGGTTGGTCATTGGAGGGTTCTTGAATGTCTTCAAGATCTACCTTTCTCCCACTAGCGTCTTTGGATAGCATCTCTCTTTCAAGAAACACGGCCCTCCGAGCAACAAATACCTTGTTCTCGGACGGTTTGTAAAACAAATATCCCATAGACCCGGCAGGATATCCAATGAACAAACACCTCTCGCTCGGGGTTTCAATTTGTCCTCCACCTCACGTCTCACGTAGGCAGGAAAACCCCAAACCTTTAGATATGAAAGCGATGGAACCTTTCCATGCCACATCTCAAAGGGTGTCTTCTTGACCTTCTTAGTTGGTAGGAGGTTAAGGATTCTAACGGCCGTTTCCAATGCATAGACCCAAAAGCTAATGGGTACATCCGTATGACTCATCATACACCGAACCATATCCAATAATGTTCGGTTCCTCCTCTCGGCGACACCATTTAATTGTGGTGTCCTAGGAGGTGTCATTTGGGAAACAATTCCACAATCTTTTAGATAGTCACGGAATTCCGAACTTAGATACTCACCACCACGATCCGATCTGAGCATCTTAATTCGTTTACCCAATTGGTTCTCAACTTCGTTTTTGAAAGTCTTGAAAACCTCAAAGGTTTCCGACTTTTGTCTCACCAAGTAGACATACCCATGCCTACTGAAATCATCGGTAAAGGTTACGAAGTACCTTGAGTTATCCCTAGTGACATGCTTGAACGGACCACACACATCCGTGTGAACATTATCCAACAAGTCTTTGCCCCTCTCACATACGCCGGTGAAGGGTGCTTTGGTCATTTTGCCCAACAAGCAAGATTCGCATACATCATCCGACCCATGGTCAAATGATTCCAAGATCCCATCCGCTTGGAGCTTGGCGATGCGTTTCTTGTTTATGTGGCCCAAACGACCATGCCATAAAGATAACTTATCCAAATCACATCTGGATTTAGAACCAACATTCATGATTGATCTATTACTTTGCAAGCATACGCTTGTCTCATATATGCCACGACATGGATGTGCTTTAAAATAAAATAAATCATTCTTAAAGCATGAAATAATTCCATTAGAGAAATTAAAGTCAAATCCATCGTCAACAAGTGCATAAAATGATAAAATGTTTCTTACCACGCGGGGCGAATAAGATACATTTAATAAAGTAATAGATAAGCCGGATGGAAAGGCGAGGTCCACGCTCCCTATCTTCTCAACCGGGACAACCACCTTGTTTTCCATGATGAGATCCAGCTCCCCATCAACCAAGTCCCTACTTCTTCTTAGTACCTGCACATTATTAACTATGTGAGTACCACACCAGGTGTCCAAGACCCAAGCGTTAGAAGTGGAATTGTTATGGAGTTCAATCATGTACGTACCGGAGGCGCCTTGTCCCTTGGCGCGAAGCCTCTTGAGCTCCTCCGTGTACTTGGGGCAACTACGCCGGTAGTGTCCCTTCTCCCCGCAGAAGAAGCAGGTGGCCTCTTCCGGTGAGGGGGCTATAGGAGCGGGTTCCTTCCCTTTCGGCTCCGGCGCCGGGAGTGGCTTGGGCTTGGGTGTTGCCACCTTCGCCTTCCCCTTTCCCTTGCCCTTGGAGTTTGAAGCAGGCCGCTTCCTCTTAGCACCTCCCTCTTAGATGGCTAGGACGGGTGCGGAGGTCGATGGTTTTGCCTTGGCCATGTTAGACTCGGCGTTCTTCAACATGCCGTGCAACTCCATCAAGGACTTATCCATATTATGCATATGGTAGTTCACAATGAACGGACCATATGCTTGAGGTAAAGATTGGAGGATAATTCCTGTAGCCAACTCTTTCCCCATAGGAAAGCCCAACCTCTCTAGCTGGTCCACGTATTGCTTCATACGAAGCACGTGGGAGCTCACGTTCCCGCCCTCCTGCATCCGACACCCCACAAAGGCCTTGACACACTCGTAGAGTTCTTGCCTCGCTTGCTGCTGGAACATTTCCTTTAGCTGCGAGATCATGTCAAACGCACCAACGTCCTCGAATTGCCTTTTCAATTCAGAACTCATGGTCGTCAACATGAGGAAGTCACCTCATTAGTGTCTTTACGGCACTTCTCATAAGCATCCTTAATGGCCCGCGTAGCGGTGGTAGCAGGAGCCTCCGAAAGAGGTTCCTCTAGGACGTACAACTTACTTTCATGGCGCAAGACAATCCTCAATTGCCTAACCCAATCCATGAAGTTTACACCTATGAGTTTCTCTTTCTCCAAAAATGGACAGAGTGAAATGTGTGTCGCGGTGTTGCTTGTAGATGCCATCTAAAAGAAGGCAAAGCACACAAAAGGTTAGTTCGACATATTTTAATCCTTGTTAAATAATTACCCAATAGTTTAACACTTAAATTTAACAAGGGCTAAGAACCCAACATAACTTCACTACATGACGGGTTTACCGCGGATCACTTCGTGAAGGTATTTAGGCCGGTACTCATAGCACCGGTTTGGCATCTTTGATCCCTTCCCACACCGATTCCTCAATAAGCCGCATGGATAACTCGGTATAGGCACGGCAATTATCAAGGAGTATTAAATTGGAATTGCAAATCGTCCAACAAGATACACGATGACGCCCTTGATAATAATTGGCTCGTGCTAAGCTCGACAACCAAAGATTTCAAGACGCCACACGCACCTTCCACACAAGTCCACATGGAACAACTCGTGCTAAGTTCGACAATTGTCCCATGCTTCATTAGATTCGGGTGGTGTCATCTTTTGGATAGCGTGTGATTTACGTTTTTAAGAAAAACGGGACTTTTGTTTTTCCGGTTAAAAACCTCTTTTCGTTTTGATTAACAAATAAGTGACAAAACGCATTTTTCACCAATTGAACATAAACACTTTATATTCGTTTGTTAATCATGTGAGCGAGCGGGGTTTGTTAACCAATTAAGGAAAACTATATAGTTTTATTATTTTCAAAAGATTTTCTAGCATGCGAAGATCCTACAACCACACAAGAAAAACAAATAAATAAAACTACACAACCACGCATACAAAACCGATTTGAGCCAACCTAAGTGTTCCCCGGTTAGCCAACCGAGGAACTAAGTCTACTAAGGACAAACAATCCAAGACTTCGTGGCGTGCTCCCACTCGATCCCGCGCCTCCGGATCCGAGGTAGCCAAGACGTCTCCCAAGACTCCCGTTGGTGCCTCCGGTCTTCTCTTCTCATTACATACATAATTTAAAGAGAAATGACATGCAAGCCACACAATCTATTCTAAGCTAATATACAATTACAAAGAATAAATACTTTGGCGTGCAAGCCACAAATAAATAAATAAATTATTACAAACCGGATTAAATAAATTATTACAAACCAAATGTGGTACAAACCACCAAATGAAAGAACAACAAATCAAGCAACCAAACAACCACACAAAGGTCTAGGCTTAAACCGGTGCTCACAAAAAAGAAACAACCACCAACCATGGTGTGCCACACCAAACCATGCACAAAACAATATCCCAATTAAGTTTATTCAAAAACTAAAGGCACAAGAATAAACCTTGTACATATGCATTAGGATTCCAAACACTTTGAAATCCATATTCATATATACACAATTTACATGTATGCGTGTGTGCATTTTATGCCAAAACCACCCAATACATACATATAAAAGAATTAGGATATTGTGGGGCTTAATCTACAAGGCTAAACAGCCTAAAATGATTCTGGAAACACCAAAATTAAATGCTAAAATCCATATCAAGTTTTCTTTTCCAAAAAGGCCAAAAACAGCCTGTTCACGACGCCTTCACGAGCTACAGCTCTTCACGGGCCCTCACGGGCCGTGAAGGCAGTACGCTCCACGACTCGTGAAACAGATTAAAAACCGTTCACGACCACCACCCCACGAGATTGGTCGTGTGGCCTTCACGACCCGTGAAGCAAGCTCCACGGCCCGTGAAGACCTTCTGCACAGAATGTCCAAAATCGAAAATATGGATTTTCAAGCCACAAAGGTGCATGCATCTTGCAAGTATGGCTCTGATACCACTGTTGGGAATCCATGGGGATCAAAGCACGCAATGGAAGCAACAAAAACACACAAAAGGATCCCATGATTTCCCAATGGTGGTGAAAACTTGCAAGAACATGCATGCAATCAAAAACAAGAACAAAGAGAAGAAAGAGATCAAATCACACCCTCGATGACTTTGATACTTGGCTGGATCAATTCGGATTTGGGATGTAAGCTTGAAACAAAAGGCTTCAAGCCCTAATGCAAGTCCACACCAAGAAACTTTCAACCTCTTTGTACTAGCAAACCGAAGCACCACCAACACTTGATGGATATCTTCTGGAACAACCTTGAAAAACTTGTGCACAAATCACTAACACTTGATCTTGCTCTCTCTCTTAATGGAAGAACTCACAAGTATATGTATTGCACAAAATGGACCAAGAGTATGAAATGAACAAAGAGACCCTCTTTTAAAGATCTCTAGTCAGTTCAAAAGAGCTAGAGTTGGACCCCAATGGCACCATATCATTGGACCATCTCAAATGGTCCAATGAAACACAAGTGTCACTTGGAATTCTGCCTTCACGACTTCTTCACGGGCTCTCACGGGCCGTGAAGGATAAATGCGCCATGATCGGCCATTTATCCTCCACGAGTCGTGCCACGCCGTGCAAGAATCGTGAGGGTTCGTGCCTTCACGACCTCCTTCACGGGCCGTGTAGGGTCGTGAAGCCCTAGGGTTTCACGAACCATGCGGCCCATGACAGGACTCGTGGACACGAGCTGCTTCATGACCCGTGGAGCATCCTTCACGGTCGTGAAGCCTAGGTCAACTGGAATTTGACCATTTTGACTCTTTCTTCTTATAGTAGGCTGTCGAGATTGAAACTTGGCGTGTGACCCAATAGGCCCGCGCTTCATTGGCAGTGATGCTGGCCTACGTGTGTCGGTGGGCAGATACCAACATAAGTTACCCCGATCCACTAAGGGGTACGATTCCATCTGGGTGATAGTAGATCGGCTTACGAAGTCAGCACATTTTCTTCCCTTTCGTGAAGATTTCTAGATGGAAAAACTGGCACGAATATACATCAATGAGATCGTCATGCGACATGGAGTGCCCATCTCTATCATCTCTATAGGGATAGTCGCTTCACTTCACGTTTTTTGCAATCACTTCAGAGAGCACTGGGAACACGAGTCAATTTAAGCACCTCATACCACCCTCAAAACAGACGGTCAATCGGAAAGAACTATTCAAACACTAGAGGATATGTTACGTGCTTGTCTGTTAGATTTTGGCAGAAGCTGGGACTCGCATTTACCACTGGTTGAATTTTCATTCAATAATAGTTATCACACAAGTATCCAGTGTGCACCCTATGAAGCCCTGTATGGACACAAGTTTAGATCCCGGCTCATCTGGTTGGAAATTGCGGACCGGTAATTGTCAAGACTAGATGTCATACAGGAGACCACTGATAAGATCAAGATTATCAAGGAAAGGCTGAAAACCACTGGGGATCGACAGAAGATCTATGCCGACAATCGTAGAAAACCCCTAGAGTTTCAAGTTGGCGATAGATTTCTACTGAAGATATCACCTTGGAAGGGAATAGTACGTTTTGGGAAAAAGAACAAATTAAGGCCCAGGTATGATGGGCCATTTGAGATAATTGAAAGGATTGGACCGGTAGCTTACAAGCTTAAACTGCCACAAGAATTGAGCGCCATCCATGACACGTTCCATGTGTCGAATTTAAAGAAATGCCAAACTGATGAATCCTTAGTCATACCCTTATAAGATGTGCATGTTGATAACTGTTTTCACTTCGTAGAAGAACCAATCGAAGTCCTTGACCGGGAGGTCAAAAGACTGAGAAGAAGCAAGATCCCCATTTTGAAGATTCGATGGAACTCAAGGCACGGGCCTGAGTACACTTGGGAGCGAGAGGATTATATGAAACTCAAATATCCGCACCTCTTTTCCAAAAAGCAAGTCCAAGACGTCAGCAATTAATTTGGGGACGAAATTCTTTTAATCAAGGGAGATTGTGCAACCGTCAACAAAATTCATAGGTTAGCCATTAGAAACTCTAAATATAAGTCTGGTATAACTAAAAATATTAGTTATGATTTAAATATAGGGTTTAGTTCCCGAAAATGTATCCAACTTGTCACATTTTGCTATTGTATGTATCGAACTTTCAAAGTTACCATTTAATGTACTGGACTCCCAAAAGTTACCATTTTATCTATCCGCTTACCTATTCATTAGGTAACCGGTAATTCTCTAATTTTTTAAATTTATTTTTAATGCCACTTCATTAATTCAAATCCACGTCAGTAATTCTTATATCACTTTGAAAAAAATGAAGAACATGTTGGAGGTTCAAACCATAAATCGAAACAACACAAACATAGATTCATACACATAAACACAACAAACGATAATGTTTAAAAACAAGAAAAAACTTGCAACACAGACAGAGATTCAAACCATTAATCGGAAGTTTACAACAAGCTAAAAATCAAACAGGAACCCAGATAAGCCGATTAACAGAGTCTAACAAGAAGAACAATCAAAAACCCAAATCATAAAGAACAAGAACCCTAAAAGCTAAACAAGTAATATAAGAACAATAAAAAACCCAGATCATAAAGTTGAATAGATCTAGTAGTGATGGAATCATTCTCGTACCTTTAAAGAACCCATATAAAAAACCCAGATCTGAAATATGATGAAGTCTGTTTCATTTCGCGTACCTTCGAAGATGCAGCAGTGAGGATGGAATCATTCGACACCCTCAAACACTCGACCCATCTGATGAGCAAAACCTTAAATCGTTTCATTTCGCTAGAGTGACCCATTAGACTTCATCTTCAATTTTCGTGAGAAAAGCTCTAAATCGTTTCAAGAAACAAAGATCAGATCTGGTATGGATGAAACGAAAGTCGATCTAAATTGCAAGTATGGGTTTGCTTTTGTCGATGAAGAAGTCTTCACCAAAACTCGACGTTCGAAATCGTTATGAACCTCGCCAGCCGAAATCATGTGAAAATCGGTGGAATTGATGGCAGATAGGTGAAGATTGAACCAAAACGTAGTAAGAATGCATAGGCGGCGATAGGTGAAGATGAAGTCTTCATCCTCAAAATTCTTCTAGATATTCAAACAGTCAAACACATATAATAATATTATTATTATTTTTATATATTGATAAAATAATAATTTTCTTTTTTATTTATTTGAAACCATAAAAAATACAAGTCATATGCCATGTCACCGGCCACATAAGCAAACCCGACGCCACGTCAGCATATAACCTGCTATAGCAGGTTCGGTACACAAAATGGTAAGTTTGAAAAGTCCAGTACATTAAATGGTAAGTTTAAAAGTTTAGTACATACAATAGCAAAAGGTGACAAGTTGAATACATTGTCAGTAACTAAACCCTTAAATATATCAATAATAATCTTAGATTCCCTAGAAATTTCGTCTATGTGGTTAGAACCTTCACTAGCTCGTAAAACCGATTTATTAAAAGCCAAGATTTATAAATCATATACAACAACAACAACAACAACAACAACAACAACAACAACAACAATAATAATAATAATAATAATAATAATAATAATAATAATAATCATCATCATAGAAATTATAGATAAGTTAAAATATAAAACATATATATATATATATATATATATATAAACTTATAAAAATAATTAAAACCATGATAAATATAAGATGTAATCAAATCACCAACTTATACAAACTTTATACTACACAATTTATACACATTAATTAACAAAAATAAATTAAAATAAACCCCACCCCCCCCCCACTTTCTCTTGCCTTCCTCATTTCCCAATTATGCCACTTGAACTTCCTAATGCCTATATAATCCCCCTACTTTTTCTCATTATGAGTTTACAAACCAATCTTTATCTTCTCCTCTCTCATGCTCGTTACACCAAAAAACAACCACTAACACCATCACCAAATCTTTGATTTTTGAAGAACTAAACAAAGATCAAAGAAGAACAAGCTTGGTAAGATGGTTATACAACAAGATCCCTCTCTACTCTTCTACCTTTCTTCTTATTTTTTTATTTCCTTTGATTTTCATCTTATTTCTTGAAGAACCAAAAATGCATGAGTAGTCATGCACTTATATGGTATATTTTTCACCTTTGACATGAACAATGTTTAAAATGGTGAGAATCCATGATCCATACAACTAAAAATCAAGAAAATAAGAACTTTGGTCATGTATGTGTTATCATCCTACCAATGTTGTAAGGAACACACGAAAATGTGTTATTATCCTACCATTGTTGTAAGGAACACATGGATTATCTATTTTTATATTTATATTAGATGATTAATCATAAATAATATATTATATTAAAGTTATGACCCAAAAAGATAAGAAATATAACAACCTGACAGATTTTGAGCTAGAACTCCCCTACTGTTTTTATTATATCTAGAGTTCTAGGTATCAAAATCGTTTAATTTTTTTTCTAATCTTAGTTTAAAGAGGTATACTTTAAACGCGTATATCTTAACCATTCTTGGGTCACAATACGTCTAGTTTTTTTTAAGTTTCATCTTTGAGTAGTGGTTATTTGCCCTTTTGAATCATGTAAAAAAGAGGTCGTATGAGCCCTAAACAGACAATTTAGTAACAATGTACCATCCAGACACAGATGAGTGAACACCTTATATACTTTTAATTATTAAAAATATTAATTATGGATTATAAATTCCTATATTTTTGCTGAGTATTCTAGAAACATGCATTAAGGTTATGTTATAATATTAAGCCTTAATATGATTTCTAGAATGCAGATTATAATTTTTAAAGTTTAACTTAAAATATAAATAGTAAACATCTATGACATAAAGAAAATAGGGGAAAACCTTTAAAAATTTATTAATAACTAACAATTGGTAATAATCACTAACTAATAACTAAAATAGTAAATCTAATAGAAGTTATATATTTCTTATATTAGGAAAGGAGCTTCGGTAGAATCAAGAAACTACTTACAAACCTAACCCGTTACCATACCGAGTGAGTATCATAGCCCCTTTTTATCGTACTTATTACTGTTTTTGGGGTTAAACCATGTCGTACTTTTCATGAAAATTTGATTGCCTAACTTTCTATATATTTTAAATATGATTTTGTTGCACTATGGTATTATTCTTTCATGTGCTTGGGTTATCGTTTGTAAGACCTCCCTTTTAAGACATTATCCATTAACTCCACTAGTCAGCCGATGATATTTCTAAGTAGCGCTATTTGGAGATTCCGACGTCTCCCATTTATGGTTGACGAACTATAGATGTACTTTACCACCACTAACGTCATTTAATATGGGCGTTAGGTTTGTTCTTGGGCAATTGGTTGTCGGTTAGGTTGGATAATGGCTCAAGCTATAAACATCATATTATATTCTTACCATGTGCAGTGTATTGGGCAACATAATGCATCACTTATCATTTGTGCATACTTATATTTTACTCAAAATTTCTATCATTTATTATAAAAATTTTCAGCATTAAAAAGTTATCTTTCCCATAATAAAAACCTGTGATCTCACCAACTCTAGTAGTTGACCCCTTTCTTTTACCCATGCTTTCATGTGACCGCCGTTAGGTACAACACGTAGAAGCATGATGTGTGACATCTTCATTTTCATATTTTAAAAACAATTTCCATTTTATTTACATATCGTACGAAACAATGTCTTTAAATTTTATTTGGTTATGTATCTTTGTACTTATGGATGTATCCGAATTTTTTATTTTTGTTATTTAAATATGGTTGGTCATTGTCTACTACCTTGCGCGATGATCCCTTGTGCTGTGACACCTCGTGTTCCGCTTTAGCGGGGTGTGACACCTAGGCTCTGATACATAATTGTAACACCACGATTTCAACCCATTTTTTAAACTACTACGGAGGCGATATATTAATATATATACATATACATTTACAAAACCAATACATAAAAAACAGGGTTAAATGTTTTCAAAACAACATCAACAGTGTAGTGTTACATAAACCAATGGCTCATCAAAACAATATCAGAGTAGCGGTCAATTATTCCCCAAGCATGTCACTCCTCAGCTGAACCACCGACTTACAGAAACCTGTAAAATTGGAGTGAGAGGTGGGGGATTAGCACAAAGTTAAGTGAATGAAGCACAAAGCAAAGGTTTACCCATAGTTCATTTGCTATTCTCACACAGTATTACCATTAAGTTACAACAAATGTATCAAAATATCTAAATACTGATTAGCCAATAGCAAACAAACCTAGCCCATATGCCAATAGCAAACAAACCTAGCCCATATGCCCAGCCGAAACTGGCTTCTCACTGAATCATGTGCACATGTCAATGATTAATTAACACAAAACTTGTTAATCAAACACCAAACAATAATTCTATCCGAACATCAACCAAAACAGTTGCAACAAAATCGATAGAACTAAACCATAAGTGAGTTAAACATCCACTCAACTTAGATCTCCGAATCACCAACTCAGTAATCTAATTTCAATATGTCTTGTCTTCTCCTGAGAACACAGGATAACCAGAATTAGTAATCAGTTCATAATTATCTCAAAATATCAAGTTTAACGCCAAACGGGTCAAAACCAACCCGTTATGCCTAACATGTAAAACCAACTTGAAATACATGTACAATAATCTAAAATCACTATATATATATATATATACATATGATAGAAAACATGTAGGAATCAACGGAACATGAATACCCGTTTTTGAAATTAAATTAGTAGCCATTTAGCGTTAACATTTTCATAATTAATTCAAGAACTTACTAACCATGATTCATCATCAAAGCACCTTTATATATATCATATAAACATATACATACAAAAAGTACTGAAAATGAACAACAACTCATTAGAGCTTAAGGTCAAATACTAAACAAAATTTTCTTTTACATTTGCCAAATACACTCTCAAGTTTGACACAGCTAGTGTAAATCGATCTTAAGGCCAACCTAAAGCTCAAATTAGCTTCTAGACTCTAAATACAAATTAAAGTAGACATCTCCAGATTTCCGTCGATATAAAATACGACCTTCAACGATGCTTCATTGATTTTAACGATTTTTACAAAACAACTTAGAAATTGGTAACGATTCTGAACAGCAGCTCACAAACACATAAAAATTCGATTTACAGATCTGAAACTCGACCATAAACACATCCTAACCTCATAGAACTTCATATAAAATATTAATAACATACAATCTAACATCAAAACACATTTAGCACCATCAAATCTTGAAACCCAATCTTCAAGTTTCACACTTTACTTCCATTAATGGAGTTCTTTGAGCTCAATCTTCATAAACACAAATTACCCATCTAAATCATAATTTGAACATAAAATCATTACCATGACATCATATAACTACTACCAATTATCAAACCTAACTAAATTCAACAAGAATAGCATGGAAGAAGCTAGTGTCAATCAAGAACAATACTTGCCTTCAAATTAGGAATCATCCAACGCAAAATGCAAGAATCAAAGATCAAATGGGGTGCCTCTAATTGTTTCTTCAAGCCAAAGCAATAACATTCAAAGAAGACAAGTTCAACAATGAAGAATGAAGAGGTGGAGGTGGCTGTAACATGAGTCACGATTTTTACACACACAGTACACTTACTTGCTTTCTAACTCACAGTTAATTAATTAAGCCGTCCTAGTCAATTAATTATTTACGAATAAGGTATTATTAGTGACCCTTATCTAAAAACAAATCCAAATAGTCAACTAAACATATAAAAATATAAAATATATATTTTCCCTTTTTAACCTCGTGGTTTTAAATTAAATTAAATAATTCTCTAATTAAAGCAATAAAGAAGTAACAAACATACCACGACACGTCCTACTAGGCAAATGACTAACGTGTTACAAATCCCGCCTCCTTAAACGGATTCCGTCCTCGGAATCTCCTCGTGCACAAGCAATTGAGGGTATCGAGTCTTCACTTCTCTTCAATCTCCCATCTTAGATTAGAACCCAAGCTGTGTTTCTATTTCACCAACACCATCGGAATCTGTTTCTTGCGTAGTTTCGTCACTTTCTGACCAAAAACTCAACTGGTTCTTCCACCAATCTCTTTTTTTAATCGACTTTCAGTTCATGTAGTGGGAGAATCTAACTTCCGTTATCCACTTTGAAATTTCTCAAATAACAGACATTGAAACTATCATGAATACCTACCAGTTCCGACGGAAGATCAAGTGTAACCATCTAATCATTAACTAGCCGTTGGACGTTAAACGGACCGATATAATGAGGAGCCAGTTTCCTACGCTTCCCAAAACAGATAACCCTCTTCCAAGGCGATACTTTCAAATAAACCAACTCACCCTTAACAAACGAAACGGATCGGCGGCGTAGATATGCATACTTCTTTTGTCTGTCTCTGTCCGCCTTTAACTTCTCTCGTGCAATACTAACATTTTCTAATGTGATCTAAACAATGTCGGGGCCTCCATACTATTTCTCCCCCGCGTCTAACCAACACATAGGTGTACGGCAGCGACGACCATATAGCATATCATAAGGTGGCATACCGATACTCGAATGGTAGGAGTTGTTATACGCAAATTCCATCAAAGGCAGGTGTGAATCCAAAGAACCACCATATCCTAACACACATGCACGAAGCATATCCTCGAGTGTCTTACGCTCTATCCCCGTCTGTCTGAGGATGATAGGTTATACTCAAGTTAACACGTGTAACCAAGTCCTTCTGAAAAACTCCTCCAGAAGTTAGAAACAAACCTTGAATCTCTGTCTGAAACAATAGAAAGTGGAATACGATGTCGGGACACTATCTCATCAATTTATAACTTAGCCATTCTACTAAGCGAAGCAGTCTCACTAGTAGCCAGAAAATGAGCACTCTTCGTCAACCGATCAACTATAACCCAAATCATATCATGACTCCTCTGCGTACGTGGAAGTTTAGTCACAAAATCCATCGTGATGTGCTCCCATTTCAAATCTAGAATCTACAACAATTTCAGTGATCCATAGGGTTTCTATTGCTCTACTTTGACCTCAGCATAGATATGACAATATTCCATGAATTGTGCAACATCTTTCTTCGGTGTGGGCCACCAATACAACACTTTCAGATCATTATACATTTTTGTGCTACCTGGGTGTACTGACAATCTCGACTTGTGAGTCTCTAACAAAATCAAACTCCGAAGACCCCCAAGTAACGACACCCAAACACGAGATTGATGCAGCTTTAATCCCCGCGAATCATCATGAAATTCATCTTTCCTTTTTAAGATAATCTCTATCTTCAGATTTTCATCTTTCAGCGCCTCCAACTGTGCTTCTTTCAAGTTATCAATCAAGTCAGAAATTATCTCAATCCGCAGAAAACAAATACCATCACCCGCTCTCTTACGACTCAAAGCATCGGCTACAACATTAGCTTTCCCCGGGTGATAGCGGATCTCACAATCATAGTCTTTTATAAGTTCTAACCATCGCCTCTGCAACATATTCAGTTCTTTCTATGAAAACACATACTACAAACTCTTATGATCAGTACATATAACACATTTCGTACCGTGTAAGTAGTGTCTCCACATCTTCAATGTAAAAACCACGGCTACTAGTTCCAAATCATGGGTTGGATAGTTCTTCTCGTGAGGTTTCATCTGTCGAGAAGCATAAGCAATAACTTTATCACGCTACATTAATACACAACCCAAACCTGTAAACGATGCATCACAATAAACTATAAAATCATCCGACCCATCTAGAATTACAAGAATAAGTGCCTGACATAAAAGTTGCTTCAATGTTTGAAAAGCAAACTCTTGTTCATCATTCCACTGAAATCGAATCTCCGTGCGGGTTAATTTAGTTAAAGGACTCGCAATTTTAGAAAAATCCTTGATGAACCTGCAATAATATCCCGCCAATCGAAGAAAGCTTTTAATCTCTCAAGGAGATTTAGGAGCATTCCAGATCATTACCGCTTCAACCTTAGCCGAATCGACTTTAACCCTATCTTTGAAAATAACATGCCGAAGAAAATGCAACCTCCGCATCCAGAACTCGCATTTGGAATATTTATCAAAAAGTTTCTCCCGTTTAAGAGTTTCAAGTACTTCTGTCAAAGGTATCTCGTGATCACCCTCAAATTTAGAATATACCATGATGTCATCAATGAATACAATAATAGATTTATCTAGAAATGGCCGACATAGCCGATTCATTAAATCCATGAAAATAGTAGGTGTGTTAGTCAAGCTGAATGGCATGACAAGAACCTCATAGTGGTCATACCTGGTACAGAAAGCAGTTTTAGAAAAGTAACCTGTATGATGCACCGTCAGCAACTCGTACCTGATGATAGCCTGACCGCAGATCAATTTTAGAAAAGTATGATGCACCCTGCAACTGGTCAAATAAGTCATCAATTCGGGGTAGAGGGTATTTTTACCGTCCTCTTGTTCAATTCCCTATAATCAATACACATGTGTAGAGTACCGTCTTTCTTTTTCACAAATAAAACTGGTGCACTCCACGGTGATGAACTAGGACGAATGAAACCCCGATCCAATAAATCCTAAATCTGTGTCATTATCTCCCAGATTTCAGAAGGATCTAACCTATATGGAGACTTTTCCACTGGGTTGGAACCTGGAATCAAATCAATTCTGTACTCTACCTCTCGAATCGGAGGCAAAACAGATAACTGATTAGGGAATACCTCTGGATACTTAGATACTACGCGTACATCTATAACTTCCTACTTCTCTTTTCCAGCATCAATAGCATAAGAAATAAAGCATTCACACCCCTTGCTAGATATTTTCTAGCCTTCATGTAAGATATAATAGGAAAGAAAGACTTAACTCTCTCCCGCGAGCCACTACGTGTGACCCATCAGCCAAAGGAAAAGAAATCAATTTCCTATGACATTTAATGCTAGCTTTGTGCCTACTCAGCCAGTCCATACCCAAGAATACATCAAATCCAGATAGAGGCAATAACAAAAATGAGACAGGAAAACATCTACCATCAATATCTATCTCAGCTCCAGACACATAAGTTGTGACCTATCTTACCATCGGCTATTTCAACCTCAAGTGGTTAAGGCACTACAGTAGTGGGAAAATTCAATTAGTCACAAAAAGCCACACAAAGGAGCGATTTTCTCCATAATCAAATAATACACGCGCAGGTATGGAGTTTATAAGAAACATACCCGTGATCACATCATCAGTGGAAGTAGCATCATCTACTATCATACAAAATGCCCTACCCTCGGTTGTAGGAGGGTTCTTCCTCTTCTGACCTGTTGATGATGACCCCCTAGATGCCCCTGCCACTGTCCCTGAACCAAAACCTGTACCTGAACCAGTACCCATCCTCCTTACAGAAGGACACTCTCCATCCCTATGCCCCTCGTTATGGAAGTTCTAACACACGTTACTGGAAAATATGCAATCTTTTATCTCATGCCCACAATCCTCGCAACGAATACACCACATATCATGAGGAGTGTACGGTCCCCAATGAGAAGATTTACATCTAGTACACCACTAAGGCCTCTGATTAGAACCACTGGATGTTGTCTTGCGGTTCTGACCTCCCTATGACTCATTTCCTTGCCATCTCCTTCTCTGTTGGTTACCCGACTTGTCAACCTTCGGCTTCTGCAAAGACGCTTTATCCCTTTTCATTTTATCTCGTGCCTTGACATCACCCACTGCATATTTAGCCAAAGTAAAGGCATCTGATAGATTACTAGCTAACCGCGTGGTACTCCTGTATTCTGGTAGCAGTGCTCCAATAAAGTATGTACCTATGATGCCTCGTCTGACAGACTGATACCCACTTGGTAAAAAATCTTAATTTTTCATTAAACTGCTGAATCAACTCATCTTTTCTATCATCTGGAGGTCCAGGAATTCCTTTCTAATTTTATTCAGCTCAAATGCATTGCAATATTGCTCACATACCTTAGATTGAAATTGATCCCAAGTTATTGAATCTGTTTGAGCTGGGGAAAGATCTGAAGTTAAAGAATCCTACCAGACCATGGCACTACCTTTTAACATTCGTGTAGCAAATCTGACTCTCAAACTATCCTCACAATTAAAAGCATCAAGGACTTTGACAGTATCCCATAACCAATTCACAGTGATATTCGGTTCCGTGGTGCCATGAAATTCAGATGGTTTGCAATCCAAGAATTGATTATATGTACAAGGCTGTGTTGAATCCCATGTGTGGCGGATATCCCATGTAAGGATA
Source organism: Dittrichia graveolens (assembly GCA_038502395.1). Lineage (NCBI taxonomy): Eukaryota > Viridiplantae > Streptophyta > Magnoliopsida > Asterales > Asteraceae > Dittrichia > Dittrichia graveolens. Next base: position 53,572,650 of record JARJIL010000005.1, on the reverse strand, counting down.
AGAAAATGATCCTTCAGAAATTACCGAATACAAAAATGGCTGTGATACCGGTAGAGATATAGTGGTAAGTGGTACTGTTAAAGGTGGTATCTCAGAGATAGTAGGAACTGGTGTAATAACTGGTTGTTGAGTTGCTTGTGCCTGTTTCTGTACTTGCAACTCTTTTCTCAAATCCTGCAATTACTCCTTCGGTTCAAATATATACTCCTCTCTATCATCTGTAGTAGTACTGGAAGTACATGCATGTAGAGAATCTCTATAGGCTATAGAAGTTTCTATGGTTCGAGAGATTATGGGGACACCGGGAAGCTCATTATCAGCCACGTAACACCGTATTTTCAAACAAAAAAAATTTTCACTTTAAAATACATTGCGGAAGCAATTTAAAATACTAATAGTATTTACAACTGAAAACAAACAACATTTTCCACAAGCAATCCATAGTTCAAATACTGGTATTACAAAATTACGGCTCGTCACAAATATAAACATCAGAGGCCTAAGTAATTACTCCCCAAGCTAACCCCTCTCAGCCGAGCCGCTGACTTACAAAAACCTGTAAGAATGAGAGGTGGGGAATTAGCACAAAGCTAAGTGAATGGAGTAAAACCACAACAGATACATCAGCGAGAACAACATGATATCAACAACAACAAATAACAGTTAATCATGTTCCAGGAAGACCGGCAGTTCTGTAGGAACCTACAACCAATGTCGGCCAAAGCAAAGGTTTACCAATAGTTCATTTGCTATTCTCACACAGTATTACCTTTGTTTGCAACAAATGCATCAAAAGATCCAAATATTGATTAGCCGATAGCAAATAAACCAAGCCCATATGCCCAGCCGAAATTGACTTCCCAACCATCATGTATACATATCACTGACGAAACAATTAATTAACAATAAATCAGCTAATCAATTATCAGATATAAAATCTATCCATGCGTCAAACCATCAACAGTGGGAACCAAACCAGTTACAAATAACATCATCTGTGAGTAAACATCCACTCACCTCGAGTTCTCAGCTCTCCACTCAGTGATCTAATGTTACCGAGTCTTGTCTGTTCTTGAGAACACAACAAACCAAAATCAGTATTTGATTCATAAATATATATATATATATTTATATTCACATATATATTTATATCTCTAATGATCAAACTCAACATGCTAAATTCACATAAGAATGTACATATAGCATATAACATCAAGGAAACAATAAACATCAAAGAATCCTGAAAATCCCCCGACGCGTTGCGTCCAAGAAACCGATGTGTCACGTCGCCTGAAGTGTCGGATTTCCTCAAATCCGGATCTAAAATGTCGGATTTCATCCCTCCAGATTCCAACTGTCGGATTCTTGGTTTCATGGATTTCAGAGTATCGGATTTTGGGTCTCGAAATTCAATCATCGGATTTCCCGTTCGGATTTCCAAGAATCCGCCAATTGCAGGGACGTGTCTCGTCCGAGAAAATGACGCGTCGCGTCTGTCATAAACCTGCATCATCTTCTTCATAATTCCAGCCGACTCAATTAACCAAAATCCCATACTTCCATTCGAGATCAACTATTAGCACTTTTAAAACATGTATAGACCTCATATAACATGTAAACAACATCAAGAACACATGAAAACCTTTTCAAACACCAAATCATGCAAAACCCATTTGTCAAGTTTACACATAACCTTCAACAATGGTGTTTTCATGAAACAAAAATGATCATAACAACAAATCATATCAAAATGATTAGATTCATACAAGGAATATAATCATACCTTTACTTTGAATTAACACACAACAAATCCTTACTTCCAAATTCCAAGTAAACTTGCTTTCTAACTTTTCTCTCAAAAACACACACAACCACACACTAGCGGTTTTCCAAAGTGAGAATTAATCTTCTAATATTAATCCTATGTAACCCACATATGTGTTTCTCAAAAGAAGAAGCAGGAGGTGTCATGCAATTAACTCAATTCAAATTACATGCTTACGCATACAAATATAAATATCTACTAACTTAATTAATTGAATTAATTAAATCCATTTAATTAAATACTAAATAAGCAATTAATCAAATACTAACCGCGTATAAACGTACCAAAGCCTACGAAACTACTAGGCCCAAACTCAGGATGTTATAAATCCTCCCTCCTTAAAAGGATTCCGTCCTCGGATGCATTTGCTTTCAAACAATCGAGGGTAATGAGCTTTCATATCTACCTCAGTTTCCCACGTCAAATCTGAACCCAAACTGTATCTCCATTTAACCAGTACCATCCGAATATGTTTCTTACATAGTTTAGTCACTTCCCGATCTAGTAGTTCAATGGGTTCTTCCACTAATTTCTTGCTTGAATCTACTTTAAGATCATGTAAAGGAAGAATCTGACTCTCGTCCTCCACTTTGCATTTCCGCAAGTAACATACATTGAATGTGTTGTGAATACCTGACAATTCTGCATGAAGATCAAGTGTAACTGTCTGATCATTAACCACCCTTTGGACACGAAACGGCCCAATATAACGAGCTAGCTTTCCTCGCTTCCCAAAACGGATAACCCCCTTTCAAGGCAAAACCTTCAGATAAACCAGTTCACCTTCAACAAAAGTAACAGATCTACGACGTGGATCAGCATACATATTTTGTCGATCTCTCGCAGCTTTCAACTTTTCTCATGCAATTGCCACTTTATCTGCGGTGACTTGTACAATATTAGAACCTGCATACTGTTTCTCACCTGCCTCTAACTAACACGTATGATAAGAATTATGGTACGCAAATTCAATTAATGGCAGGTGGGAATCCCAAGAACCTCCATACTCTAACACGCATGCACGCATCATATCCTCAAGTGTCAGAATTGTTCGTTCAGTTTGCCTGTCTGTCTGAGGATGATAAGTTGTACTCAAGTTAACACGTGTACCCAACTCCCGCTGTAAACTGTTCCAGAAATTAGACACAAACTTGGAATCTCTATCTGATACAATCGAAAGCGGTATACCATGTCGGGAAATAATCTCATCAATATACAACTGAGCCAACTTGCTGAGTGATGTTGTTTGTCTGGTAGCCAAGAAGTGAGCACTCTTGGTTAATCTATCAACGATCACCCAAATCATATCATGATTCCTCTACGTACGTAGAAGTTTAGTTAAAAAATCCATCGTTATGTGCTCCCACTTCCATTCTAGAATCTACAACTGTTTCAATGATTCATAGGGTTTCTATTTCTCTGCCTTAACCTATGCACAAATATGGCAAGACTCCACAAACTGTGCAACATCTGTCTTCATAGTAGGCCACCAATATAGCACTTTCAAGTCGTTATACATTTTTGTGCTACCTGGATGAACAGATAATCTTGACTTGTGTGCCTCAGTTAAAATCAAACTCCGGAGACCTCCAAGCAAAGCCACCCACACACGAGATCGATACACTTTCAATCCCCAAGAATCATCATTCAAATCATTCTTTTTCTTTATCATAATCTCTGACTTCAGATTTTCATCTTTCAAGGCTTCCAACTGAGTTGCCTTCAATCTATCAATTAAGTCAGAAACTATCTCAATTCACATAAAATAATTAATATTCGCAGTTCCCTTGCGACTCAAAGCATCGGCTACCATGTTGGCTTTTGCCGGATGATAACGGATTTCGCAATCATAGTCTTTAACAAGTTCTAGCTATCGCCAATGTCGGATGTTAAGTTCTTTTTGTGAAAACACATACTATAGGTTTTTGGTGATCAGTACATACAACACATTTTGTACCGTAAAGATAATGTCTCCATAATTTCAACGCAAAAACCACAGCTGCAAGCTCTAAGTCATGGGTTGGATAGTTCTTTTCATGAGGTTTCAACTGACGAGAAGCATACGCAATAACTCTATCCCGTTGCATCAACACGCAACCCAACCCTGCAAATAACGCATCACAGTAAACTATGAAGTCATCTAAGCCATCCGTTAGAGCAAGAATAGAAGCCCGACATAAAAGTCGTTTCAACGTCTGAAAAGCCCTTTCGTATTCATCATTCCACTTAAATGGATCCTCCTTACGAGTTAATTTAGTCATGGGATTCGCAATTTTAGAGAAGTCTTTAATAAACCGACAATAATAACCTGCCAATCCCAATAAGCTTTTAATCTCAGAAGGCGACTTTGGAGCATCCCAATTCATTACAGCTTCTACTTTCGCGGGATCAACTTTAACCCCATCCCTGCAAATGACATGCCCCAGAAAGTGAACTTCTCGCATCCAGAATTCACATTTCAAATACTTGGCATACAATTGCTCCCATTTCAATGTTTAAAGAACTTGTCTCAAATGTATCTCGTGATCAGCTTCGGATTTAGAATAAACCAGAATGTCGTCAATAAATACAATCACAGATTTATCCAAAAACGGCCGACAAACCCGATTTATCAAATCCATAAACACAGCAGGTGTACTAGTAAAACCGAACGGCATGACTAAGACTTCGTAATGACCATACCGGGTACGGAAAGCAGTTTTGGCAACATCATCGTTAGAAACTCGTACCCGGTGATAACCCGATCTTAGATCAATCTTAGAAAAATAAGAAGCACCCTGCAACTGATTAAACAAATCATCAATCCTGGGTAGAGGGTATTTATTCTTGACTGTCCTCTTGTTCAATTCTCTGTAATCAATACACATCCGCAGTGTGCCATCTTCTTTTTCACAAATAAAACTCCGATCTAAAAGATCTTGAATCCGTGTCATCATCTCCCTAATCTCCGAAGGAGCCAATCTGTAAGGAAATTTCGCCACTGGATTAGAACCTGGTATTAAATCAATCTTGTACTCCACCTCTCGAGCGGGAGGTAACCCACGTAACTCATCCGGAAATACTTTAGGATAATCAGATGCTACTCGAACATCAGTAACCGCCCGCTTTTCCTTTCTAGCATCAATAGCGTATGCCAGAAAACATTCGCATCCGTTACTCAAGGATTTCTTAGCTTTCAATAAAGAAATGATAGGAAACGCAGATTTATTTCTTTCTCCTCGAGCTACCACATGCGACCCATTAGACAATGGAAAATAAATCAACTTCCTATGGCATTTAATAGTCGCTCTATGCTTACGCAACCAGTTCATCCCCAAAACCACATCAAAACCAGTCAAAGCCATTAACAAGAACGACACTCGGAAGCATCTACCATCAATATCAATTTCAGCTCCAGTCATAGAAGGTGTAACAGGAACTATCTTACCATCTGCTACTTCTATCTCAAGCGGTACATAAATAACAGTAGTAGGCAATTTTTATTTATCACAAAATGCCGAAGAAATAAAAGAGCGATTCACTCTAAAATCAAATAACACACGAGCAGGTAGGGAGTTTATAAGAAACATACCGGTGATAACCTCATCAGTGGCAGTAGCATCATCTACTGTCATTCGGAACGCCCTACCCTCCGGTGTCGGAGGATTCTTTCTTTTCTGCCCCACTGAGGATGATCCCCCAACTGCTCCTGCTCCAATAAAATGTTGAACCTAGGAAGGTTCACCAGGCACCCACTGAGTCACAAACCTCAGTTTCACATTGAACTGCTCTATTAATTCATCCACATACATCTTATTTCAAAATTGATCCTAGGTAATCGCATCAATCTGAGCTCTGGATAGATGTGTAATGGTGGAATCCCACCAGACTATTGCATTTCCCTTCAACATCCTAGTTGCAAACCAAACTCTTATCTCATCCTCGCAATTGCAAGCATCCAGGATTCTAGCTGTATCTCGCAACCAGTTCAAAGTAATGTTAGGATCAGTGCTACCACGGTCTTCGTTAGGTTTGCAATCCAAAAACTGCTTGTAACTACATGGTTGCTTGTATCCCATATTCGGAGGAAATCCCATGTAAGGATAAGAATAAGATCCCTGAGGAAATAGCGGATAGAAGAACGGTTGAGAGGTCGGTTGAGACACTAGTGGTAACGATATAGATACTGGCGGAATCTCAGCCAGAGTAGTAATTGCTGGAAAGATCGGTGGTATCTCAGGTGTAGTTGAAGTCACGGTAGTAACCAGTGGTTGTGTTGAAGGAACTTGTCTTTGTTGTTCTAATTCCTTTCTCAGATCCTGTAACTGACCTTCAAGTTGAAAGATGTATTCGTCTCTTTCATCTCCAGCTGTACCAGATGTACCCGTGTTATGCAGAACTTCCACTGTTGTTGTAGGAATTCGGCCGTAGACGGGACAGTAGAGACACCAGTTGAGTAATCACGATCAGCCATTGTTTTCTGTAACAATCACTGTTGGAACTCGTGATGGACACAAATGCAGCGGAAGCAAACAAGAAAGTAGCATGCAAGACATAAAATGAAAGCAAACACAAAGCCCACAACTAGTTCCAATGGTGGAACACACTACAAAGCAAATTGCAACAACAAGAACAAGAAGGAGAAGAAAGTGTTGGGGTTTGTTCGGTTTTTCAAAATATATTTTAGCAACGGAAGCATGAACAAAAATTTTAAACCTTTTAAAACTCCCCACCAATGATCCATATGCAAGCCTTAAGAAACAAAACAACCATAGGGTGTTTAGAACTACAACCTTTGTAGCGTGAGTAAACCGTTGATGAAGTGGTTGATCTATGAGAAGCCAAGAGAAGACTTCCTCCAAGGTATCCACAAATCAATGAGTCCAACAGCTTTGAGATGCTAGTCTCTCCAACCCTTGAAATTCAAGCAAGCAAGCAACAACCTCTTGTTCTTCTTCTTGAACTTACTATGTATGTATATGAGTATGTATTCTAGCACCACACTTTGCTCACTTGAAGAACACCAAGACAAGAATGTAGAGAGGTTTTCAAAGCATCAAGAATACTTAGAACTTTTCTAAGAACTCAAGGAAAGGTGGTAGCATAAACTTGTTAGAACAAAGAACCATGCATGTACTAAATAAGATCAAGAAGTGAAGCAACAAGAGGGAGGCCCCCTTTGGCTCCCATTTTCGGCCGAAAATGGGTGAGGGGGGAGGGTCCCCTCTTGTCTTCCTTCCATGCTTGTACATCTAGTCCATGCCTTGGTCCATTCCAATCAAGAAGCAATACATGGCCCCTTTGAAGGATTAATGTGTGAATTTCTAGTTTTCTTTCAATTTATATAAAAGAGTATACTAGATATGTCATACTAAGTATAAAATACATCTACATGTATTTTATATACATACTTGATTGTTACTAGTAACTCTTTACTTGTAACAAAAATATACATACATTTATATAATTGTTACTAGTAACAATTTACTTGTAACAAATATATATTTATACATATATATATATACATATATAAAATCATATATTTATATTTATGTATTTCATATGCATTATCTTTTATCAATATACAAGAGTGATATTATTATTTCACATAAATAACAATATGCAACAATGCATATATACTTATATATATATAACGAGTTGGAAACATATTTAAATCATATTCAAATATGTAATTGGTGTCCATTGATTGTAAATGTGTGACCCTATGGGTTTATTTATTATCAGTAATATCGTATTAATTTGTGTCTTGTGCACATAGAACCAACAATCTCCCACTTACACAAGTTACAACTTAAGCCGATATAGACAATGGTAAGAACGTCTAGCAACATCCCATTGCCCCTAATAATAAATAAAGTGTGTTGATCAACACTTTCACCAACGAAGTTAACTCACTAGCTACAAATCGTTGTTATAGGTAAGTCATCAATTATCCCTTTGTTTTAACATCTCGTTGAACATGAGACATGGATCGTCATCAATTCTCATATAATGTTCAACTTGTTTTAGGGCCCAGAGATATTATACTCCCATTTAAATGAGAGAAACAAATTCCATCTTGACCACATACGTCTCTTATAAGACTCATATCATACCTAATAATGGCCTTTATAACTACCCGGTTAAAGATAGCGTTTAACCACATTAAAGCATGATACTCCTCATACTCGAGTCCCAATATGTGTCTCAGGTCTAAGGATACAAAGATACCACCTTTTTCTCAAGATTTACTTATGACACTGATCCATGAAGCGATCTTAAGAGCGGGTCATGTCCAATGTTTGTTCCCTAACAAACATTAGTGAATTTGGCTGCAAACCCTTTTGCCTACTTTCATCACGAATGAAAGTCAACCAACTTATTCACATTAGTCTTAATTCATAACTATTCCCATAGTTATAACCGACTATGGACGTTTTAGAATAAAGAATTATTCATGGATTTAAACATGCTAATAAAGAACACAATATATATTAATGAAGTGATCATATCCCATACATCATTCAGATAAAATAGATATTGTCATAATGTTCCAAAATATCCAAATACTAAATTACAATTCAAATCCAATCCCTCACAAAGCGAAGACCTATTGGCCTAGTATGAGACTCATGCTTAGTCGAGGCAAGAGGTTTCGTAAAAGGATCTGCAAGATTCTGATCTGTATGAACTTTGCGAATACACACATCTCCTCTATCCACTATATCCCGTATATAGTGAAAACGCCTGAGGATGTGTTTGGTGTTGTGATGTGATCAAGGTTCTTTTGCCTGGGCAATAGCACCTTCATTATCACAAAATATTTCTATGGGGTCTTGAATGCTTGTTACTACCCCAAGGTCAGCAATGAACTTCTTCATCCATGCAGCTTCTTGTCCAGCCTCAGAAGCAGCAATGTATTCAGATTCTGTAGTGGATTGTGCAACTACACTTTGCTTAGAACTTTTCCAAGCAACCGCGCCTCCATTCATAACGAAGACATAGCCCGATTGTGATCGAGAATCATCTCGATCCGTTTGGAAACTAGCATCTGTGTAACACTTTACACAAAGATCTTCTTCCAAACCCCCATAGATCAAGAACATGTCTTTGGTTCTTCTTAAGTATTTTAAAATGTTCTTGACTGCCATCCAATGGCTATCACCTGGGTTTTGCTGGTATCTGCTCGTCATGCTCAAAGCATACGAGACATCTGGCCTAGTGCATAGCATGGCATACATGATGGATCCAATTGCAGAAGCATATGGGATCTCACTCATTCTATCTAGCTCTTCTCTTGTGCTAGGGCTTTGAGCTTTACTCAAAACCGTGCCTTGTGCCATTGGCAAGAATCCTCTCTTAGAATTCTCCATGTTGAATCGTTTCAAGATTTTGTCAATATATGCACTTTGACTTAGGCCAATAAGACGCCTAGATCTATCCCTATAGATCTTTATTCCAAGAATGTAGGCGGCTTCTCCCAAGTCTTTCATTGAGAAACACTTCCCAAGCCAAGACTTGATGTCTTGCAAGGTCGGGATGTCGTTTCCAATGAGTAGTATGTCATCAACATACAAGACAAGGAATGCTACTGCGCTCCCACTAGTTTTCTTGTAAACACACGGTTCATCTTCTGATTTGATAAAACCAAACTCTTTTATTTTCTCATCAAATCGAAGATTCCAACTTCGAGATGCTTGCTTTAGTCCATAGATGGATCTTTTAAGCTTGCACACCTTATTAGGATATTTAGGATCTACAAAACCTTCAGGCTGAACCATATAGACATCTTCACTTAAGTGTCCATTTAGAAAAGCCGTTTTGACATCCATTTGCCATATCTCATAGTCATAATATGCAGCTATGGCAATAAGTATTCTAATAGATTTAATCATGGCTACCGGAGAGAATGTTTCATCATAGTCAATACCATGAGTTTGAGTGAAACCTTTCGCCACTAGCCTTGCCTTAAATGTGTGTACATTTCCATCCATGTCTGTCTTCTTCTTGAAGACCCAATTGCTCCCTACAGTCTTACTATTGGGAGGAAGATCAACCAAGTCCCATACTTGATTCTCATACATGGATTGCATCTCAGTGTTCATGGCATCAAGCCATTTATCGGATTCCGGATCCGATATAGCATCTTGGTAGTTAGTAGGCTCAGAAGAGTCTACCAAGAAAATCTCATCATTGGACACGAGAAATCCGTATCTCTCGGGTTCTTGACGAGGTCTACCAGATCTACGAACACTTTGTGTTTCAGTAGGTTCTTGAACAACCAATTGTTCAGGTTCAACAACCGCTTGTTGAGTGCTAGTGTCAACCTGACTTGTATTTTGTGGTTCTTGAATTTCTTCAAGGTCTACATTGCTCTTACTTGCCTCTTTCGAAAGAAACTCCTTTTCTAAGAAAGTGGCATGCCTAGAAACAAACACTTTGTTCTCAGCTGGGTTGTAGAAATAATATCCTAATGAATCTTTAGGATATCCCACAAAATTACATTTGATAGATCTAGGATCGAGTTTGCTTAAAGCTTCTTGTCGTACATGAGCCTCACAACCCCAGACTTTGAAGTAAGATAAGTTTGGAACCTTTCCATACCACATCTCATATGGTGTCTTATCTAACTTCTTGGTTGGAACCATATTCAATATGCGCGCAGCAGTTAATAAAGCATAACTCCAAAAGGACGAGGGTAGAGTACTTCGGCTCATCATAGACCGAACCATATCTAGTAGAGTTCGGTTCCTCCTTTCAGATAAACCATTATGTTGTGGTGTTCTAGGAGGAGTAAGTTGTGAGATAATCCCACAATTACTAAGATGATCCATAAACTCTTGGCTTAAGTACTCACCACCTCGATCGGAACGAAGGGCCTTGATTGTTTTGTTGAGTTGATTTTGTACTTCGTTTTGAAACAGCTTGAACATCTCAAATGTTTCATGTTTATGTTTCATCAAATAAACATAACCAAATCTACTATAATCATCGGTGAATGTAACGAAGTATCTATCACCATCCCTAGACATTGATCTAAAAGGACCGCATACATCCGTATGTATGATTCCTAATAGATCTTTGGCTCTTTCACTTGAACCAGAGAAAGGAGCCTTAGTCATCTTCCCATATAAACATGATTCGCAAACTTCAAATGAGCTAGAATCGTTTGATTTTAAAATTCCATCCTTTTGAAGTTTTGCAATGCGTTTCTTGTTTATATGACCAAGTCGACAATGCCATAGGTATGTTTGACTTAAGTCATGCTTAGGTCATTTGGTGCTAGTGGTATATATAGAATTATCATCAAGAAATCTTTTAAGATTAACTTCATATATTCCATTAAGAGGCCGAGCCTCAAAATACAAAATATCGTTTTTGAAGGCACAAATGCCATCATCAACGAAACCAAATGTGAATCCAGATTCTCTTAACCGAGCTACTGAAATAATATTCCTAGTTAAACTAGGTACATAACAACAATTGTTTAATATTAAGTACAGGCCATTTGGTAATAATAATTCAAAAGTTCCAAGGGCTTCAACAGCAACATTTGCTCCATTGCCCACGTGGAGATCCAAATCGCCTGGCTTCAGCAGCTTACTTTTTCTTAACCCCTGCACATTGTTACAAATGTGAGTTCCACAACCGGTATCAAATACCCAGGAATTAATGGAAAAACTATACATTTCAATCATATATATACCTGAAGTGCTAGCCTTGCCAGCCTTCTTCTTTTTCAACTCTGCAAGGTAGGTTGGACAATTGCGCCTCCAATGTCATACCACCCCGCATTCAAAGCACGGGTCATTCTTGGGAACCTTTCCCGCCGTCTTGGGTGTAGGAGCCTTGGCAACTTGCTTGCCTTTGTCCCTTCCCTTTGCCTTTGCTTTGCCCTTCCCTTTTGAGTTGTTTTTCTTTTTCTTCTTGATTCTCCCTTCTTGAATCATCAAGACTTGAGGTGTTTTGCTTGGAATCTTACTCTCAGCAGTTTTAAGCATCCCATGCAACTCTGAGACAGATTTCTCCCAATTGTTCATGTTATAATTCATGACAAATTGATCATAGGCTTTGGTCAACGAGTTAAGGATCATATCCTGTGCAAACTCGTTGGTTATGGGAGATCCAAGCCTAGCAAGCTGGTCAATGTATCCTTTCATCTTTAGCACATAGTCGCTAACGGATTGACCTTCCTCCATCTTGCATGCATGGAAAGCTCGAGTGACCTCAAAGCGTTCTTGCTTCGCTTGCTTTTGGAACATTTCCTTAAGCTGGCCAAGCATCTCATATGCTCCATGCTCCTCAAGGTTCTTTTGAAGATCCGGAGACATGGTAGCAAGCATGAGGCATGAAATTTCGACCGAGTCGTCGGAATGCTTCACCCAAGCATCCCTAACGGCTTTGGCCGCAGTCAATGGAGGTTCCTCAGGGACGGGATCCTCAAGTACGTACAATTTCTTTTCGTGCTTAAGAACGATTCTCAAGTTACGATACCAGTCTAAGAAATTTGTACCATTGAGTTTTTCTTTCTCTAAGATTGAACGAAGAGATAAGTTGTTAACGGGCGTAGTTGAGTTAGGGGCCATCTACAAAATTAACAAAGTTCTATTTAGTATTTTCGATATTTAATCCTTTAATAATTAATACCCTTTAGAATTATAAAATTCTTTAATTTTTAAAGGCTAGGATCCAAGTTGAACTTAACCTTGAATGTTTGGCTAATGCTCTCTCCATCAAGTTAAAACAACAAGGTAGGTAACGTTTACCAATTACATCTCGTATGTAATTCCTAGATCTTTATGGGATCCTAGACAACGATTGTCAATTTTGACATGTTTGATCCCATCTATGCCTCGGGCTTCCTTACGTTTGGCTAATGCTCTCTCCGTAATAAGATTCCGATTAAGTCGTCCTATTTCAAGACGGTGAATTTCCGGCCCAAGACGTTCATGGAATTCGCGGAAAAACACCTCGGTTGTTACAAAAACAATCCACGCGTTTGGCTAATGCTCTCTCCACGTGAGTGTCGTTGCAACAAGCGAGTGTCTTAAAATGGGATGGCATAGACTTACGTTTTGAAAAAGGGCTTTTACCGTTTTGTATATTTATTAAATAAAACAAAACGAGTCGTGTGACTAGTATTGCATGCATACAATAACAAGTCCACGTTTTGATAAAATCATATTTTATATATATATATATTGGTCTTGAGTATTCTAAAAATCCATATTTTACGAACTCTCAACGCGTTCAATTTTAAACTAGTATTAATATCCTATATTAACGTGTGTAGTTTCGAGTGCGCAAATACGACCAATTTTAGCTTGTAATAAAACCATTTTATTATTAAGTTTGAATGGAGTTTGGTTGAGTTTTAAAATCTCTATTTTATAAAACTCATATATATATATATATATATATATATATAAAGATATATATTTTGACATAATGAATTTTAATCTTTACAAAACTCCTTTTATATAAAATTCATTTTACATCTTATGTTATGTCAACTTAAAATACCAAACTCCCATTGTGTGATTTATATTATGTAAAAAATATTATCTAGCATGCAAAAAAATCCTATTTTCAACCATGCATAATAATATAAACATAAACACACACAAATAACATGTATAAGTGCATAACCAAGCCATTTATCCTAAGTGGTATTTTTGTGAGCCATACAAAAATACCAAGTCATAACTAAGGACCAAATATTCCTCTTGTGATGAACTTGAAGCTCCCACTTGCCAAAACAACTCCTTGTAGTGCAAATGACTCCAAGCCTTCATGGATGACTCCACCACACTTGAAAACTCCAACTTGGTCATTTCTTCATTTTGTTACATTTTTATAAAAGTAAACTAGTCTAAACTATTCTACTACTTACAAAATACAACAAGATGAAACAAAGCTAAAATTATTATTACATACCAAATGAAAAATAATATTACAACCAAATCGAATTTCCAACACATCACAAAAGGTCTATGGCTTGTTATGCACAACATACATTCAAACAAACATATATATCAACACTTGATATTTAGGCAACTTTCAAAATATATTTTAGCAACGGAAGCATGAACAAAAATTTTAAACCTTTTAAAACTCCCCACCAATGATCCATATGCAAGCCTTAAGAAACAAAACAACCATAGGGTGTTTAGAACTACAACCTTTGTAGCGTGACTAAACCGTTGATGAAGTGGTTGATCTATGAGAAGCCAAGAGAAGACTTCCTCCAAGGTATCCATAAATCAATGAGTCCAACACCTTTGAGATGCTAGTCTCTCCAACCCTTGAAATTCAAGCAAGCAAGCAACAACCTCTTGTTCTTCTTCTTGAACTTACTATGTATGTATATGAGTATGTATTCTAGCACCACACTTTGCTCACTTGAAGAACACCAATACAAGAATGTAGAGAGGTTTTCAAAGCTTCAAGAATACTTAGAACTATTCTAAGAACTCAAGGAAAGGTGGTAGCATAAACTTGTTAGAACAAAGAACCATACATGTACTAAATAAGATCAAGAAGTGAAGCAACAAGAGGGAGGCCCCCTTTGGCTCCCATTTTCGGCCGAAAATGGGTGAGGGGGGAGGGTCCCCTCTTGTCTTCCTTCCATGCTTGTACATCTAGTCCATGCCTTGGTCCATTCCAATCAAGAAGCAATACATGGCCCCTTTGAAGGATTAATGTGTGAATTTCTAGTTTTCTTTCAATTTATATAAAAGAGTATACTAGATATGTCATACTAAGTATAAAATACATCTACATGTATCTTATATACATACTTGATTGTTACTAGTAACTCTTTACTTGTAACAAAAATATACATACATTTATATAATTGTTACTAGTAACAATTTACTTGTAACAAATATATATTTATACATATATATATATACATATATAAAATCATATGTTTATATTTATGTATTTCATATGCATTATCTTGTATCAATATACAAGAGTGATATTATTATTTCACATAAATAACAATATGCAACAATGCATATATACTTATATATATATAACGAGTTGGAAACATATTTAAATCATATTCAAATATGTAATTGGTGTCCATTGATTGTAAATGTGTGACCCTATGGGTTTATTTATTATCAGTAATATCGTATTAATTTGTGTCTTGTGCACATAGAACCAACAGAAAGTACCTCCTTACCATGGCTGGAAATCAAGCTCTACATGTGGATTGAGATGAAGATGAAGAAACAAATGGCTTCTTCTCCATTGCAAGTCCACACCAAGTATGCTTAATCCCATTGTACTAGCAATCCATAGATGAACATCCACCATGACTCCATCATCTGGAAGAGCCTTTGTAGATCTCCTCTTGCACCATGGAACACTCACCATCACACTCAAGAATGCCTCACTTAGTGTCTGTGTATCTTTTCCTTTGGAGCCAAGAGAGAACTAGTGTCTAGAGAGAGTTCTTCATGTGTTCTATCTTGTTCTACTACCCTAACTAGCCTCAAGACCCTCTTTTGGCCGGCCATAAAGCAAGCCAAGTGATTGGACCATCAAATGGTCCAATAAAACACAAGTGTCATTACAGCTACCCTCTTCACGACCCCTCACGGGCTCTCACGGGCCGTGAAGCCTAAATGCGCCATGAGGGGACTTAGAACTCCACAAGCCGTGCCGCCCGGTCGAGACTCGTAAGGGAATCTCCTTCACGACCCCTCACGACCTCGTCACGGGCCGTGAAGCCCAAAGGCATCACGACGCGTGGCGGCCGTCGAACAATCGTTACGGCAGCCTGCTTCACGACCCGTGGAGCATCCTTCACGGTCGTGAAGCCCCGAATCAAAACACTTTTGATTATTTGACATTCTCCTTCCACATAAAGCTGTCGGGATCAATCCTTGGCGTGTGACCCAATAGGCTCGCGCTTCATTAGCAGTGATACCGGCATACGTGTGTCAGTGGGCAGATTCCAACAATCACATCGTCTCACGATTTATTAGATAAATCCGTACATACTAAACTCCCCAACACTCCAATTCACCCCAATCCCACACCTAAGGAGTAATTGACCTACCACGAGCCAAGATTTGGGAATGTAACACTTCCAACTGTGCTTACATCACCAAACAAAGGCTCTGATACCAAACTCGTAACACCGTATTTTCAACTCAAAAAAATTTCACTTTAAAATACACTACGGATTCAATTTAAAATACTAATAGTATTTACAACTGAAAACAAACAACAGTTTCCACAACCAATCCATAGTTCAAATATCGGTATTACAAAATTACGGCTCGTCACAAATATAAACATCAGAGGCCTAGGTAATTACTCCCCAAGCTAACCCCTCTCAGCCGTGCCGCTGACTTACCAAAACCTGTAAAAAGAGTGAGAGATGGGGGATTAGCACAAAGCTAACTGAATGGAGTAAAACCACAATAGATCATCAGCCAGAACCGCATGATATCAACAACAACAAATAACAGTTAATCGTGTCCCGGAATCGCATGATATCAACATCAACAACAACCTAGCCCATATGCCCAGCCGAAACTGACTTCCCAACCATCATGTATGCATATCACTGACGCAACGATTAATTACCAATCAACCGGTTAATCAATTATCAGATATAAAATCTATCTATGCGTCAAAACATAAATAGTTGCAACCAAACCAGTTACAACTAACATCATCTGTGAGTAAACATCCAATCATCTCGAGTTCTTAGCTCTCTACTATGTGATCTAATGTTACTGAGCCTTGTCTTTTCCTGAGAACACAACAAACCAAAATCAGTATTTGATTCATAAATATATATATTCACATATATATTTATATCTCTATTGATCAAACTCAACATGCTAAATTCACATAAGAATGTACATATAGCATATAACATCAAGGAAACAATAAACATCAAAGAATCCTGAAAATCCCCCGACGCGTCACATCCAGGAAACCGACGCGTCGCGTCTCCTGAAATGTCGGATTTCCTCAAATCCGGATCTAAAATGTCGGATTTCACCCCTCCGGATTCCAACTGTCGGATTCTAGGTTTCACGGATTCTAGAGTATCGGATTTTGTGTCTCAAAATTCAATCATCGGATTTACCCTTCGGATTTCCAAGAATCCGCCAATTGTGGGGATGTGTCGCGTCCGAGAAGATGACGCGTCACGTTTGTCATAAACTTGCATCATCTTCTTCATAATTCCAGCCGACTCAATTAACCAAAATCCCATACTTCCATTCGAGATCAACTATTAGCACTTTTAAAACATGTAGAGACCTCATATAACATGTAAACAACATCAAGAACACATCAAAACCTTTTAAAACACCAAATCATGCAAAACACATTTGTCAAGTTTACACATAAGCGTCAACAAAGGTGTTTTCATGAAACCAACATGATCTTAACAACAAATCATATCAAAATGATCAGATTCATATAAGGAATATAATCATACCTTTACTTTGAATTAACACACAAGCACACACTAGCGGTTTTCCAAAGTGAGAATTAATCTTCTGATACTAATCCTATGTAACCCACGTATGTGTTTCTCAAAAGAAGAAGCACGAGGTGTCATGTACTTAACTCAATTCAAATTACGTGCTTAGGCATACAAATATAAATATCTACTAACTTAATTAATTGAATTAATTAAATCCATTTAATTAAATACTAAATAAGCAATTAATCAAATACTAACCGTGTATAAACGTACCCAAGCCTACGAAACTACTAGGTCCAAACTTAGGATGTTACAAGCCATGTCTATAACAATCACAACATCTCACCATTTATTAGATAAATCTGTTAGTATACAACATGCTTACATCAACAATAACTTTCATTCACACCAATCCCCGCACAAAAGGAATAATTGACCAACAACTCATGAGAGCTTAAGGTCAAACACTAAACAAAATCTTGTTTTTCATTTGTCAAATACACTCTCATATTTGACATAGCTACTGTAAATCGATCTTTAGGCCAACCTAAAGCTCAAATTAGCTTATGGACCCTAAATACAAATTAAAGTAGATATCTCCAGATTTCCAACGATATAAAATACGACCTCTAAACGATGCTTCATTGATCTTAAATGATTTTTACAAAACAGCCCAGAAATTGGTAACAATTCCGAACAAATCTCACAAACACATAAAAATTCAATTTGCAGATATGAAACTCGACCATAAACACATCCTAACCTCATAGTACTTCATATAAATTATTAATAACATGCAATCTAACATCAAAACACATTTAGGACCATCAAATCTTAAAATCCAATCTTCAAGTTTTACACTTTACCTCCATTAATGGAGTTCTTTGAGCTCAATATTCATAAACACAAATTACCCATCTAAATCATATAATTTGAACATAAAATCATTACCATAACATCATATAACTACTACCAATTATCAAAATTTCATCAATTAGTCAAATACCCAAAACTTCAAGAACCCTAAATTAACACGAATAGCATGGAAGAAACTAGAGTCAATCAAGAACAATACTTACCTTCAAATTAGAAATTATCCAACACAAAATGCAAGAATCAAAGATCAAATGGGGTGCCTCTAATTTTTTCTTGATGCCAAAGCAATAACACTCAAAGAAGATAAGTTCAAGAATGAAGAATGAAGAGGTGGAGGTGGCGGTAACATGAGTCACGATTTTTACACTCACAGTACACTTACATGCTTTCTAACTCATAGTTATTTAATTAAGCAGTACTACTCAATTAATTATTTACCAACGAGGAATTATTCGTGACCCTTATCTAAAAACAAATCCAAATACTTAATTAAACATATAAAAATATAAAATAAATATTATCTCTTTTTAACCTCGTGGCTTTAAATTAAATTACATAATTCTCTAATTAAAGCAATAAACAAGTAACACACATACCACGACACGTCCTACTAGGCTAGTGTCTAGGGTGTTACACATAGCGGGCGTTGAGTCTGCTAGGTGGAAGGAGGCTATAGAAAGCGAGATGGCCTCCATGTCGGACATCCAAGTTTGGGAATTGGTTGATCCTACACACGGGTTTAAGATAGTAGGGTGTAAATTGGTCTTTAGAAAGAAGACCGGAGTGGAAGGAACTGTAGATACCTTCAAAGCGTGACTGGTGGCTAAGGGTTTCACATAAACTCATGGGATTGATTATGAGGAAACCTTTTCTCTAGTGGCCATGTTAAAGTCTATCAGAATACACATTGCTGTATTTTATGATTATGAAATCTGGCAAATGGATGTAAAAACTGTCTTCCTTAATTGGAAGCTAGATGAAGAGGTGTTTATGTCACAACCCGAGGGTTTTGTACATCATGAGTATCCGGATAGAGTTTCAGACTCAAGAAGTCCATTTATGGACTTAAACAAGCGTCTTGAAGCTGGAACCTATGCTTTGATGAGAAAATCAAGGAATTTGGATTTTCAAAAAGCAAGGATGAACCTTGCATTTATGTCAAGGCTACTAGGAGCGCTGTAGTATTCCTAGTCCATATGTAGATGATATTCTACTAATTGGAAACGATGTCCCAACCTTACAAAACATTAAATCTTTTATTGGAAATTGTTTCTCCATGAAGGACTTAGGAGACGAGGCATAACTCTTTGGCATAAAGATCAATAGAGATAGATCTAAGAGGCTCATTGGGCTAAGCCAAAGTGCATATGTGGACAAAGTCTTGAAGCGATTCAAGATGGAGACTCTAAGAGAGGTAACGCCCCTATGATGCATGAAGTGGCATTGAGCAAGACTCAATTTCCTAGTTCCAAGGAGGAACTAGACGTAATGAAGATAATCCCTTATGCTTTAGCGGTGTGATCAATCATGTATGCCATGTTATGCACTCACCTTGATATATCGTGTGCATTGAGCATGACGAATAAATATCAGGGTAATCCCAGGAAAGCCCATTGGACTGTAGTTAAGAACATTCTCATGTATCTTTGGAGGACAAAGGAGATGTTCCTAGTATATGGTGGTAAGGAAGAGATAAGAGTACGAGGGTACTATGATACAAGCTTCCAAACAGACAAGGACAACCTCCTATCAAATCAGGGTTTGTGTTCCTGTTAAATGGTGGTGCTATCAGCTAGTTAAGCTCCAAGCAAGACATGGTTGCTGTTTAAACTACCGAATACGAGTACATTACGGCATGTGAAGTGGCAAAGGAAAATGTAAGTATGAGAAAGTTCATCCAAGATCTTGGAGTGTTCCTAGCAATACCGACCCCATAGAGCTTTTCTGCGATAATAAGTGTAACACCCTCAAACCTGGTCTAGGAGATTAGCGGGTTTGTGGTACGTGTTAATTGTTTTATTATGTTTAAGTAACTAATTGAGTTAATTTTGAATATGTGATTATTAATTATGCATGTATGTGTTGTATGTATGTATGAAGCCGTAGGTATGCATGTATATATGAATTGTGTAAGTGGGCTATTTTGATTAGGTGATGCCACCTCTTCCTTTCAAGAGGTATACGTGGGGGGGGGGGGGGGTAGTTGACTAGCCATGCATTAACTCAAATTGGAAAAGTGTTGTGTGTGTAATTGTGTATTATTCTCTGCCAAAGAACAAACCGAAGAAGAAGAAGGAACCGAAGAAATAAGAATCGGATTTCTAGTTTTTGGTGATTTAATCAAGCTAAGGTTAGATTTGGGTTTATACATGTTTAAATGATTACTTGTTGTGATTTTTACTAGAAATAACATGATTATATGAAGATCACAAGAATCGGTTTTGTTGAAATATGAATTTTGATGGGCTTTGTATGTTCATAGGAGATACATGTTTATACGATGAAAGGATGCATGAATGTATGTTTAGAAGTGTTTAAGCATGTTTTTTAAATAAGTTAATGAATGTTAAAAGTTCTGGGTTTTGAGTTGTTATGGAGAGATGAAGCTCTCGGATTTGATGGATGAAGATGGTAAAACCGAATGAAGGAAAAACCGATAGTTTTGAAAACTGGAATTTGAAATCCGGAACTCTAAAACCGACAATTGAATCTTATACTTCCAAATCCGATAGTTTTTAAACCGAGACCAAAAATCATATACTAGAATCTGATTGATGGATGTGAAATCCTACACTTGAGAAACCGATACTCTTGGACCCTAAATCCGAATGATAGAATCCGATAGCCCAAAACCGGTACTTAGTGAAATCAGAATGATAGAATCCGATACCCAAAACTATACCTAAATCCGAGAAGTAAATCCGAGACTAAGGGAAATCCGACACTTTTGCAAGAATCCGATAGTTTGAGAATCCGGAACCTACGAGTTACGGATTTCTAAGAATCTGATACTTTGTGTCAATCTTGTGAATGATTATTGTTTGATATTGTTCTATAAATATATGGATATATATTTATGAGATTGAGACTGACTTGGTTATTGCTGTGTTTTCAGGCAATCCTAAAGCTTAGTAAAATTAGATATCTAAGTACAAGCTGAAACTGAGGTGAGTGGACGTTAAACACGGATGGTAAAGATTGCAGTTAGTTTTATTGATGTAAAGCATGATTGTGGTTTGAGATTGAAATGATTGGACTAGCTGATTGTGTTATTGAATGTTGTTAACTGCTGCATGAATATTTGGTCGATACGCGCTCTTTGGATGGTTTTGAGTTGTGTTGAGAAGTCAGCTATACGTGGACTTGGGCTGGGCTTGTCTAACTGGTTGGTTGAACAGTAGTAGCCTTTCTGTTGCATTTGTTGCTCAGAGGGGAGTTTACTGTGCCAATTTAGTGGAAAGCTATCGGTAAACCTTTGCTTTAGCCGGCATTGGTTGTAGGTTCTGCGCCGAACCACCGGTCTTCTCTGGATATGTGATTACATGATTGATGATTGATTATGAATGTTTGCATTTGATGCTTTAGCCTCTACTTACTTGGCTTTGTGCTAATTCCCCTCAGTTGATGTTTTGCAGGTTCGTGTTAGATTTAAATAAGGAAGAGTTGACCATTGCTCTGATACTTGTTATGAAAAAAAGATGAGCCATTTATTTTGTAACACCAAACCTTTGTTAATGATGTTGTTGTCGTTTGAACAAATGATTGTATATTTGTATATGTTTGTTATGTATTCAAGTTTGTTTGAATTAGCTTCCGCGGCGTATTACAAAAAAAATGGCTTGTGATTTTCCGGTGTTACAGTTTGGTATCAGAGCCTATGTTTGGCAATGCATGCATGGCTAGAGTCTTGCATTCCCAAATCTTGGCTCGTGATGGGTCATGCTTTCCTTCGGGGGAATTAGGGTGGGTTAGAGTTGTCAGTAGTAGTTAGTATTTTGGATACTAACCGTTTATGCTAGTAAGCTATGAGGTGATGTGATTGTAACATATTATGGCTGATAGAGAGACTCCCATTCTACCTCCTGTGACCCAATCTACAGAGGCACCGGTTATTGAGGATGTGAATCAAGCGGGAACATCTGGTCAAGAACAAGAGGAAAATCAGAGTGAATATATCTTTAAACTAGAGAATGAATTGATGGATCTTCGAAATAAAGTCCTTAACATGGAACAGAGATTGAATCAACCTGAACCTACCCCTGTACCAACTGCGATATCCACACAAGCAACAGTACCACCATTGTCAGTTCCTCTACCACCAATGACTCAGATGATGCAGCAACCTTTCTTCTATCCGTATACACAACCCGGAGGTTATCCATTTGTGTTTCCAGGATTTAAACAACCATGCACTTATAAGCAGTTCCTTGACTGTAAACCATCTGAATCAGGAGTTCTGATCCGAGTATCACTTTGAATTGGCTTAGGGAAATGACGAAGACATTGGATGCTTGCAATTGTGAGAATGAACTGAAAGTGAAATATGCCTCGAGAATGTTAAAAGGGGATGCCATGGTCTGGTGGGATTCGATTACCGGACATTTCACGGAACAACAGCAGGAAAGCATCACTTGGAGTCAATTCCAGGAGAAGCTTTGCGAGCAGTATTGTGGTACTTTTGAGATTGCAAAGATAAAAAGGGAATTTATGGAGTTGCAGATGACCGGTAACATGACTGTGGACCAACTCATCAATCAATTTAATGGAAAGATGAGATTTTCCAAACATTGGGTGCCTGATGAAGAATTGAAGATTGCCTATTTTGTGGGAGCACTGCATCCAGATCTTCGTCGCGCCACTAGGTGGGCTACCACTCTATCTCAGGCATAACGTTAGCCAAATCGGCTGAAGGAGATTTGATAGCAAGGAACCTGTTAAGTGCGGAAAGAATTTCCCAGTAGAAATCAAAGTTTGAACACTATAACACTCAATAGAGGCAAGGAGGGCAGGGCAGTGGAAACCGACAAGGTAATCAGAGTAGAGCAATTAGTGCAGGTGGGTCTGCTTAGAGGGCACCTTGGTGCAACAGGTGCAAGTCTTATCATCACGGGCAGTGTACGCCCCAATCAATGAGGTGTGTGAAATGTGGCCAGTTTGGCCATGACTTGAAAAATTGCATGCTGCCGAGGAGCGTCTGTTGGAACTGTCAGAAAGAGGGACACCGGGTTGGTGATTGCCCATTAAGTAAAAAAAAACCGGGTTAGGGTCAAGAGGGGGAGGTACTGGGGGGTCATCTACAGTTGGGCAGAAACGGAAGAACCCACCCACTGCTGAGGGTCGGGCATTTAGGATGACAGTAGATGATGCCACTACTACGGATGATGTGATAACTGGTATGTTTCTGATAAACTCTACTCCTGCTAGAGTGTTATTTGATTCAGGGGCAAATCGCTCCTTTGTATCTGTAGAATTTTGTGGTTGGTTAAATGTGCCTTTAACTAAACTTGCTACTACTTTAGAAATAGAGGTAGCTGATGGTATGATGGTTCCGGCCACGAATGCTGTGGCTGGAGCTAAGATAGATATAGACGGTATTTTTTTCCTGTTTATTTCCTTGTAGTGCAGTTATCTGGGTTCGATGTTGTGCTCGGGATGGATTGGCTGAGTCTAAATCAGGCCAGTATTAAGTGCCACGAGAAGTTGATTTTGTTCCCGTTGGCTGATGGCACAAGAGTGGTAGCAAGGGGGAGAAGGTTGGGTCTGTAATTCCGATTATCTCATGTTTGAAGGCTATAAAGGAGTTGGATAAAGATTGTGAATCGTGTTTGGCCTATGTTATAGATGGAAAGAAATAGAAGCAGATGGTGAACGACATCCGGGTGGTAACGGAATACCCGGAAGGGTTTCCATAAGAGTTACCAGGGCTACCCCCAGTTCGTGAGGTAGAGTTCAAGATAAACCTAATTCCTGGTTCCCGACCAGTGGCAAAGGCACCATACAGGTTGGCACCTTTAGAGATTCAGGAAATGATGACTCAGATACGGGATCAATTAGACAAAGGCTTTATTCGTCCGAGCTCATCTCCGTGGTGAGCGCCAGTGTTGTTTGTGAAGAAGAAAGATGGTACATTGCGAATGTGTATCGACTATCATGAGCTGAATAAGAGAACCATAAAGAACAAGTACCCATTGCCAAGAATTGATGATCTGTTTGATTGTGACATTCGGCAACAAATTTCCCAGGTTAGCCATTAGAAATTCTAATTTTAAGCCTAGTATGACTAAAAATAGTAATTATGACTTAAATACACCCATAATAAAATTAGATTTCATAGAAATCCCGCCTATATGGTTAGAACCTTCCGGAGCTCGAAAAATCGAATTATTACGAGTCAAGAATTACAAATCAGGTACAATAATAAAAATAATATCAATTAAAATAATTAAATAAATTATGATAAATATAAATAAGTTAAAATATAAAACATATAAAAATAAACTCATAAAAGTAATAAAAACTTTGTAATTAAAAGATTTAAACAAAATCAACAATTATACAAAAATTCATTTAAACCAATTACACATAATTATTCAAAAAAAAAAAAAAAAAAAAACCCCCCCCCATGAGGCCGGCCACCCTAACCCCCCCCCCCCCCTCAAATTCTCTTGCCTCCTTCTCTTTCCAAGAACCACCACTTGATCTCCCCCATGCTCTATATAAGCCTCCTACTACTCCTTATCATTTCCTTTACCACCACACTCCATCTCTTCTCTTTTCTCTCTTCTTCTTTCACCAACAAAAATCTCCCAAGAACATCCAAGTGTTGATCATCTTTTGAAGATCCAACACTAAATCAAAGAAAAGAGTTGGTAAGATGATCATAAAACACTCATCTCTACTCTTCTACCTTTCTTCTCTTCTTCTTTCTTCTTTCTTTTATTTATTTTCTTTGTTGTTCATCTTATTTCTTTTATATATATATATATATATAATCATGTAAATATAAACATCCTACCAATGTTGTAAGGAGCACATGAAATGTGCATCATCCTACCGTTGTTGTATGGAACTTAATCAACTAAAAATCAAGAAAATAAGACTTTGATCATGCATGTGTTTCATCTAAACAAATGTTGTAAGGAACACATAAAATGTGTATCATCCTACCATTGTTGTAAGAACACATGGATTATCAAAGCTTATACTCATACAATATGATTATTCATGAATATAAACATGTTATATTAAAGTTATGACCCATAAGCAAAAAGAATCACAAATCTGGCAGAATCTGATGTTAGAACTCCTCACTTGTTTTTGTTATATCTGGAGTTCTAGGTATCAAAATCAGTTGATTCTTTTTTATAATCTTAGTTTAAAGTGTTACCTTTCATTTAAACCTAGATTCACTAATTTTCATGAACGTTTGATCCTTCAAACATATTTAAAAAGACCCATATGTTGAATCTGGAAATCTGGCAGATTTAGAAGGGTACACTTTAAACGCGTGTAACTTACTCATTATTGAGTCAAAATACGTCTAGTTTTTTTTAAAAGTTTAATCTTTGAGTCGTGGTTATTTCCCAGTTTGAATCATGTAAAAAGGAGGTCGTATGAGCCCTAAACAGACGTTTTAGTAACAACATGTCATCCAGACACTGATCAGTGGACATCCTATACACTTTTAATTATTAAAAATAACAAACATGGATTATAAATTCCTATATTTTTACTGGACATTCTAGAAACATACAGCAAGATTATATTAAAATATCAAGCCTTAATATGACTCCTAAATTACAGTTTTTAATTTTTAAAGTTCAACTCAAAGAACTGAAAATTTCAGTGAACACTTATGAATAATGGAAAAATAGAGACAACCTTTAACTATTTAAATAAATAAGTTAACAACAAATAAATAATACAAAATAATAAATAAAATAAGTCTAATAGAGCTACATACCTTTTTATATTAGGAAAGGAGCTTCGGTAGGAACAAGAAATCCTTACAAGAAAACACCTTTGCATACCGAGTGAGTATCATAGCCCCTTTTTACCGTATTTCATATTATTTTGGGGTGAAAGCATGTGTATACGTTTCATGAAAAGTTTATTGCCTATCTTCTTATTTATTTCAAATATTATTTTGAGCACTTATGGTATTATTCTTTGATGTGCTTGGGTGATCGTTGTAAGGCCCTTTCGTTGGACATTATTCCTTAACTCCGCTAGTGAGCCGATGGTATTTGTAAGTAGCGCTATTTGGGGATTCCGACGTCTCCCATTTATGGTTGACGAACTATAGATGTACTTTACCACTAATAACGTCATTTAATATAGGCGTTAGGTTTATCATGGGCAATTGGTTGTCGGCTAGGTTGGATAATGGCTCAAGCAATAATCATCATAGTCTATTACTACCATGTGCATCATATTGGGCAATATAATACATCTTCTATCATTATTTCATACTTGGATTTTTATCCAAAAACTTCCATCAATTATTTAAACTTTTCTCATTTAAAAGATGTTTTGTGCATACATTAAAAACCTATGAACTCACCAACTCTAGTAGTTGACCCTTTTCTTTTACCCGTGCTTTCAGGTGACCGCCGTTAGGTACCTTATACTTACGATCATGATGTGTGGCATCTTCATCTTCATCGTCACATTTTATAAAAACAATATCTATTTTATTTACGCATCGTACAAGACAATGTCCTTTAAATATTATTCGGTTATGTAACCTTTATTTATGTTTCATCCGAACTACTTATTTTGTTAATTTAATCTAATGGTTATTATCTATTTACCTTGTGCGATGATATCTTGTGCTGTGACACCTTGTGTTTCCGCTTTAGCGGGGTGTGACAGATTTGGTATCAGAGCCTAAGGTTATAGAGAATGTTGTTTTTCTTATAGGGGGAAAACAACAACTATGACCAAAGGTTTATAAAAATAATTTTTCCAAATAATTTGTTTAAAATGCATCAAGTGTATTGATAATATAATTAAGCTGAGTACCACATTGTTATACCTCAATTAGACAAAGCTTGATCACCTATGTTTAATTTAGCTATGTACGATATGGCACTTAGGTTAGTTATAATAAAAATATACTTAGAAACAAAATTTTATTTACTTTCTTTCTAGATCATGATCATTGTGTGTGTGCATGAGCATAACATTCATATATAGACAATTTAAGTTATGAATTTAGTAAATAAGTCTATTCAAACCTTGCAGATCATGTCAAGCGAAAGTGAACCTACCGAGAACAGCCAAAGATCTTCCACCGATAGTAACCAATCCCCACAATACCAGCTGCCTGAAGGATTCTTAGAACCCCTACGTAGACCCGTAAGGATCTTTGACATTCCCTCCTCTCAACCACACCAAAACCCAAACCCTGGAACAACCGGGCCTCGGGTTAGACAAACTGCCCGAAAGAGGGTAGCCATTCCAGTACGAGCAACCGTAGCACCACCCCAGCCTACCATGGGAGAAACTTCCCGGCAGGTGAACGAGCCAGTAAGAGCCCTCACGGGAATCCCGATGATACCTTCATCCGGGATGACCGACGAAGAAAAGAGAAGATTCCACCACATGTCTCTGGAGCTATATAACATAAGAGGCATGTTAGATTACCAAACCTACAGGGTTAGTTCGTGCTTAGACATGGCGGACCTTAACCACCATCACGCAAGGCAAGCCTTAGAGGCGGCTCAAGAAGCCCGAAGACTAATTAGGCTAATGCATACATGCCTAGTTTTAGGGGTTGTGTTGATGATGTTAGTGGGGCTAGCTTACATTGGAATTGGGCGCTAGATGGGTTGGAGTGGATCTACTTTGTGTTTTAATGTCCTTCTCTTTTGTTGATTATGAACTAAAATATCCTATGTTGGTTTGAAGGATGTATGATTGTATGGCTACTATTAACTCCTTATTAATATATATGGCATCTTTTAAAGAGCCGATTTTGGTAATTATTTTGTGCCAAGTGAATGATTGATTATTTAATTAAATCTCGTACTATTAAGTCATATTTAATGCCATGAATGAATTACACATGTTACACATAGAGTAGTATGATAAAACCGATTAGATTGAGTGACTAAAAATCGTCGTGTGATTGTGCTCTAGAACGATGCCTCCACGAAGAGCAAACCCCGAGTTAGATCAACTTGTCATGGAACAAGTGATTGCAACATTACCCAACATAGTTAGCCAAGTTTCTGCTGGGCTTCAAACAAACCAAGGAGTACCAACCCCAACCCAAGATTGCAACTACAAAACCTTTAGGGCCTGCAACCCTAAAGAATTCTTTGGAACGGAAGGAGGTGTGGGTCTACTAAATTGGATTGAAAGCATGGAATCAGTCCTTAGCATCAGTAAATGTACGGAAGCAAACAAGGTGGAGTTTGCAGCATGTCTTCTGCAAGGGCGAGCCTTATCGTGGTGGAATATCCAAGTACAAACGCTTGGAAGAAATGCCGCGCACCAACTCACCTAGGATGTATTCCTCAGGCTATTAAGGGACGAATTTTGCTCGAAGAGTGAAATTCAAAAGCTAGAAGCCGAGCTGTGGAATCATGAAATGATCGGGGATGACATCAACTCTTACACCACCCGATTTCATGATTTGGCCAAGCTGGTGCCGCACTTGGTGACCCTGGAAGAAAACCGTATCGATAGATACATTTGGGGTCTAGCCCCTGAGATCCGGGCAAATGTCACGGCTGCAAACCCCAACACCATCCAAAGTGCGGTAAATCTAGCTACAAGACTTACCCACAATGCCATCCGATCGGGATCGCTTGGGAGCAACAAGGACAAGGGTAAGAGGAAGCTTGAGGAGATGCCGAGGAAGCCATCCGGTGGAGAAGCTGCGAGGACTCAAAAAAGGGCTAGGAACTTCGGAGCTCAGGCGCAAGCGGCCGATAAAGGATGGAGATCCTACCCCAAATGTGACAAGTGCCACAAACACCACGAAGGGAAGTGCATGGTGTGCTTTAGGTGTAAGCGGCTAGGACACCTCAGCAAAACTTGCCGAGTAAAGCCATGCTTTAAATGCGGAAGTCTGGAGCACCATGGCACCGTCTGCTCGCGGCCAACTCAAGGGTCTAATTATAATCAAGCACGTCCTGCAGGCCAAAGTACCCAAGGAAATCAAGCACGAGGCAGGGTGTTTGAGATTGGAGCAAATGAAGCTAGACAAAACCCCGATGTCGTTACAGGTACGTTTCCTCTAAACGGTTATTACGCATCAGTACTATTTGATTCAGGGGCCGATAAAAGCTTCATATCATTAAGATTTAAGTTAAGGCTAAACCTAAAAACCATAGAAATGAAAGAGCCTTACATCCTTGAATTTGCTAACGGTCAGAAAACTAGCGTTAAGGACATAATCCCTGGTTGTACCTTGGGCTTAGCCGATAAAACATATACCATAGATTTAATCCCACTTGAAATGGGAAGTTTCGACATAGTTGTTGGGATGGATTGGCTTTCTAGCCATCGAGCGGAAATCTGTTGCTTTGAAAAGATCGTCCGAATTCCGACGCCTAATGGTGAGACACTTAAGGTGTATGGAGAAAAATCCGGAAGGAATTTCAAGATAATCTCATCCATCAAGATGAGAAATTGCTTAAGGAAAGGAAACGAGGCATTCCTAGCACATATAATCAATAAGAAAACCTGTGAGAAAAACATTCAAGAAATTCCCGTCGTGCGAAACTTTCTTGAAGTATTTCCGGAAGATTTGCCAGGATTACCCCCGAATCGGCAAGTCGAATTCCATATCGATCTAGTCCCTGGAGCGGCTCCCGTGGCAAAAGCACCATATCGACTCGCCCCATCAGAAATGCAAGAGCTATCGGCACAACTACAAGAATTACTCGACAAAGGTTTCATTCAACCAAGTTCATCCCCTTGGGGAGCCCCAGTTCTTTTCGTCAAAAAGGACGGGTCGCTACGAATGTGTATCGACTATCGGGAACTCAACAAGTTAACAATCAAGAACTGATACCCTCTCCCTCGAATCGATGATCTGTTCGACCAACTTGAAGGCGCCAAATATTTTTCAAAAATCGATCTTCACTCGGGATATCACCAATTGAGAGTTCGCGAAGAAGACGTCCCCAAGACCGCCTTTAGAACCCGCTATGGACATTATGAGTTCTTAGTTATGCCTTTTGGGTTGACTAACGCTCCAGCAGTATTTATGGACTTAATGAATACGGTCTGTAGACCATATCTAGATAAGTTTGCTATAGTGTTCATAGACGACATCCTCATCTATTCGCGAAGCAAGGAAGATCATGAGCAGCATTTGAAATTAATCTTAACACTACCCAAGGACCAGAAGTTGTATGCCAAATTCTCTAAGTGTGAATTTTGGATCCGAGAAGTACACTTCCTTGGTCATGTAGTTAATTCAAATGGAATTCATGTCGATCCAGCAAAGATCGAAGCAATCAAAAAGTGGGAAGCACCAAAGACGCCAACTGAGATTCGACAATTTCTGGGTCTGGCAGGATATTATAGGCGATTCATCGAAAATTTTTCACGCGTGGCTCAACCATTAACGAATTTGACTCAGAAGGATAAGAAATTCATTTGGGGAGATAAGCAAGAAGAAGCCTTTCAAACCTTAAAGCAGAAGCTATGCAACGCACCTATCTTGGCATTGCCAACTGGATCAGAAAACTTTGTGGTCTATTGCGACGCATCACACCAAGGGTTGGGATGTGTTTTAATGCAAAAAGACAAAGTTATCGCCTACGCTTCGAGACAATTGAAGGTTCATGAGAAAAACTACACTACTCATGATTTGGAGCTAGGAGCGGTAGTGTTTGCACTCAAAATATGGAGACACTACTTATATGGCACCAAGTGTACCGTCTACACTGACCATAAGAGTCTCCAGCATATTTTTAATCAAAAGATGCTCAATATGAGACAAAGGCGATGGGTAGAACTACTCAATGATTATGATTGCGAAATCAAATATCACCCCGGCAAGGCCAATGTGGTAGCCGACGCGTTGAGTAGGAAGGAAAGAGTAAAACCAACGAGAGTACGAGCATTAGGAGCTGTTGTGCAAACAAGTCTGAAAGGAAGGATCCTTGAAGCTCAGGAGCAAGCATTAAAAGCAGAAAATCTAAAAGAGGAAACCCTTCGTCATTTGGAGCACAGGTTTGAGATTGGAACTGATAGAGTACGTTACTTCGAAAAGAAGGTTTGGATACCCAAGGTAGATAACATAAGGTTAACGATATTGGATGAGGCACATAAGTCTAAGTATTCTATTCATCCCGGAGCCGATAAAATGTACAAGGATTTGAAGGAATACTATTGGTGGCCCGGAATGAAGAAGGATGTCGCCCTATACGTGGGGAAATGTTTGACTTGTGCAAGGATTAAGGCAGAACACCAGAAACCCTCTGGATTACTGTAGCAACCCGAAATCCCGGAATGGAAATGGGAACAGATAACTATGGATTTTGTGACTAAGTTACCCCGATCCGCAAAAGGGTACGATTCCATCTGGGAAGTAGTAGACCGGCTTACAAAGTCAGCACATTTCCTACCCATTCGTGAAGATTACAAGATGGAAAAGCTGGCACGAATCTACATCAATGAGATCGTCATGCGTCATGGAGTGCCCATCTCTATCATCTCGAATAGGGATAGTCGCTTCACTTCCCGATTTTGGCAATCACTTCAGAAAGCATTGGGAACGCGAGTCAATTTAAGCACCTCTTACCACCCCCAAACAGACGGACAATCGGAAAGGACCATTCAAACGCTGGAAGATATGTTACATGCTTGTGTGTTAGATTTTGGTGGGAGCTGGGACTCGCATTTGCCACTGGTTGAATTTTCATACAATAATAGTTATCACACCAGTATCCAGTGTGCACCTTATGAAGCATTGTACGGACGCAAATGTAGATCCCCGCTCAGCTGGTTGGAAATCGGAGACCGACAATTGTCCAGACCAGACGTCGTACAAGAAACCACTGATAAGATAAAGATTATCAGGGAAAGGCTCAAAACCGCTAGGGACCGACAAAAGAGCTACGCCGACAATCGCAGGAAACCCCTAGAGTTTCAAGTTGGCGATAAAGTTCTACTAAAGATATCACCTTGGAAAGGGATAGTGCGTTTTGGTAAAAAGAACAAGTTAAGTCCCAGGTATGTTGGGCCGTTCGAGATAATCGAAAGGATCGGACCGGTAGCCTACAAGCTAAAACTGCCACAAGAATTGAGCGCCATCCATGACACGTTCCATGTGTCGAATTTAAAGAAATGCCAAACGGAGGAAACCTTAGTCTTACCCTTAAAAGATGTGCAAGTTGATGACCGGTTGCACTTTGTAGAAGAACCAATCGAAATCCTTGACCGGGAGGTCAAAAGACTAAGGAGAAGCAGGATCCCCATCTTAAAAGTTCGTTGGAACTCAAGGCACGGGCCTGAATACACTTGGGAGCGAGAGGATTATATGAAACTCAAATATCCACACCTCTTCGCCAAAAAGCAAGTCCAAGACGTCAACGATTAATTTCGGGATGAAATTCTTTTAATCAGGGGAGACTGTGACATTCGGCAACAAATTTCCCAGGTTAGCCATTAGAAATTCTAATTTTAAGCCTAGTATGACTAAAAATAGTAATTATGACTTAAATACACCCATAATAAAATTAGATTTCATAGAAATCCCGCCTATATGGTTAGAACCTTCCGGAGCTCGAAAAATCGAATTATTACGAGTCAAGAATTACAAATCAGGTACAATAATAAAAATAATATCAATTAAAATAATTAAATAAATTATGATAAATATAAATAAGTTAAAATATAAAACATATAAAAATAAACTCATAAAAGTAATAAAAACTTTGTAATTAAAAGATTTAAACAAAATCAACAATTATACAAAAATTCATTTAAACCAATTACACATAATTATTCAAAAAAAAAAATAAAAGAAACCCCCCCCCCCCCATGAGGCCGGCCACCCTACCCCCCCCCCCCCCCTCAAATTCTCTTGCCTCCTTCTCTTCCCAAGAACCACCACTTGATCTCCCCCATGCTTTATATAAGCCTCCTACTACTCCTTATCATTTCCTTTACCTCCACACTCCATCTCTTCTCTTTTCTCTCTTCTTCTTTCACCAACAAAAATCTCCCAAGAACATCCAAGTCTTGATCATCTTTTAAAGATCCAACACTAAATCAAAGAAAAGAGTTGGTAAGATGATCATAAAACACTCATCTCTACTCTTCTACCTTTCTTCTCTTCTTATTTCTTCTTTCTTTTATTTATTTTCTTTGTTGTTCATCTTATTTCTTTTATATATATATATAATCATGTAAATATAAACATCCTATCAATGTTGTAAGGAGCACATGAAATGTGCATCATCCTACCGTTGTTGTATGGAACTTAATCAACTAAAAATCAAGAAAATAAGACTTTGATCATGCATGTGTTTCATCTAAACAAATGTTGTAAGGAACACATAAAATGTGTATCATCCTACCATTGTTGTAAGAACACATGGATTATCAAAGCTTATACTCATACAATATGATTATTCATGAATATAAACATGTTATATTAAAGTTATGACCCATAAGCAAAAAGAATCACAAATCTGGCAGAATCTGATGTTAGAACTCCTCACTTGTTTTTGTTATATCTGGAGTTCTAGGTATCAAAATCAGTTGATTCTTTTTGATAATCTTAGTTTAAAGTATTACCTTTCATTTAAACCTGGATTCACTAATTTTCATGAACGTTTGATCCTTCAAACATATTTAAAAAGACCCATATGTTGAATCTGGAAATCTGGCAGATTTAGAAGGGTACACTTTAAACGCGTGTAACTTACTCATTCTTGGGTGAAAATACGTCTAGTTTTTTTAAAAGTTTAATCTTTGAGTCGTGGTTATTTCCCAGTTTGAATCATGTAAAAAGGAGGTTGTATGAGCCCTAAAAAGACGTTTTAGTAACAACATGTCATCCAGACACTGATCAGTGGACATCCTATACACTTTTAATTATTAAAAATACCAAACATGGATTATAAATTCCTATATTTTTACTGGACATTCTAGAAACATATAGCAAGATTATATTAAAATATCAAGCCTTAATATGACTCCTAAATTACAGTTTTTAATTTTTAAAGTTCAACTCAAAGAACTGAAAATTTCAGTGAACACTTATGAATAATGGAAAAATAGAGACAACCTTTAACTATTTAAATAAATAAGTTAACAACAAATAAATAATACAAAATAATAAATAAAATAAGTCTAATAGAGCTACATACCTTTTTATATTAGGAAAGGAGCTTCGGTAGGAACAAGAAATCCTTACAAGAAAACACCTTTGCATACCGAGTGAGTATCATAGCCCCTTTTTACCGTATTTCATATTATTTTGGGGTGAAAGCATGTGTATACGTTTCATGAAAAGTTTATTGCCTATCTTCTTATTTATTTCAAATATTATTTTGAGCACTTATGGTATTATTCTTTGATGTGCTTGGGTGATCGTTGTAAGGCCCTTTCGTTGGACATTATTCCTTAACTCCGCTAGTGAGCCGATGGTATTTGTAAGTAGCGCTATTTGGAGATTCCGACGTCTCCCATTTATGGTTGACGAACTATAGATGTACTTTACCACTACTAACGTCATTTAATATAGGCGTTAGGTTTATCATGGGCAATTGGTTGTCGGCTAGGTTGGATGATGGCTCAAGCAATAATCATCGTAGTCTATTACTACCATGTGCATCATATTGGGCAATATAATACATCTTCTATCATTATTTCATACTTGGATTTTTATCCAAAAACTTCCATCAATTATTTAAACTTTTCTCATTTAAAAGATGTTTTGTGCATACATTAAAAACCTATGAACTCACCAGCTCTAGTAGTTGACCCTTTTCTTTTACCCGTGGTTTCAGGTGACCGCCGTTAGGTACCTTACACTTACGATCATGATGTGTGGTATCTTCATCTTCATCGTCACATTTTATAAAAACAATATCTATTTTATTTACGCATCTTACAAGACAATGTCCTTTAAATATTATTCGGTTATGTAACCTTTATTTATGTTTCATCCGAACTACTTATTTTGTTAATTTAATCTAATGGTTATTATCTATTTACCTTGTGCGATGATATCTTGTGCTGTGACACCTCGTGTTTCCGCTTTAGCGGGGTGTGACATTGATCAACTACAGGGAGCTTCATTCTTTTCTAAAATTGATTTGAGACCAGGGTATCACCAGGTGCGTGTTTCAGAGGAAGATGTATCAAAGACGGCTTTTCGTACGCGCTACGGGCACTACGAGTTTTTGGTTATGTCGTTCGTTTTAACCAATGCACCAGCAATTTTCATGGATTTAATGAACAAAGTCTGTCGACCCTTCTTGGATAATTTTGTGATAGTCTTTATTGACGATATACTGGTATACTCAAAGACAGAAGTGGAACATGAACAACATTTGAGACAGATTTTGGAAACACTGAAGAAAGAGCATCTGTTTGCTAAGTTCTCAAAATGCGAATTCTGGTTAAAAGAGGTTCAATTTTTGGGGCATGTAATCTGTGACGAGGGAGTAAAAGTGGATCCTTCAAAGGTAGAAGCAGTTATGAATTGGAGCGCTCCAAAGACACCGTGTGAGATCAAGAGTTTTCTGGGGTTAGCTGGATACTGCCGCAGGTTTATAAAAGATTTCTCCAAGATTGTGGGTCCGTTGACTAAGTTGACTCGAAAAGACGTGAAATTTGTATGGGGCAGTGAACAGGATAAATCCTTCCAGATGTTGAAACAGTTGTTATGTCAGGCTCCTATTCTTGCATTGCCAAGTGGTTCAGAAGATTTTATAGTTTATTGTGATGCGTCGTTTGCGGGATTGGGCTGTGTGCTTATGCAAAGGGATCGGGTGATTGTGTATGCTTCAAGGCAGTTGAAACCTCATGAGAAGAATTACCCGACACATGACTTGGAGCTGGCAGCAGTTGTATTTGCCCTGAAATTTTGGAGACATTACTTATATGGCACCAAATGCGTAATTTGTACTGATCATAAGAGCCTACAGTATGTGTTTACTCAGAAAGAATTGAATATGAGACAGAGATGCTGGGTGGAATTGATTAAAGATTATGATTGCGAAATTAGATATCATCCAGGGAAAGCAAACATGGTAGCAGATGCCTTAAGCCGCAAGGGAGCGGGAAGTTCTATCCAATTTATGCGAATTGAGATTGTATCTGATCTAGTGGATAGACTAAAGTCTGCACAGTTGGAAGCTTTGAAAGAGGAAAACTTGAGGAATGAACTGATGAAGAAACGTAAAGACGAACTTGCTGATGACTCTCGTGGATTAAAAGTATTTAAGACTCGTGTGTGGGTGCCTATGCTTGGAGACTTGAGGAAGCTGATTTTGACAGAAGCAAACAAGTCCAGATTGTTAGTACACCCAAGAAGCACTAAAATGTATAACGAACTGAGTGGAAGTCATGCCATGTCGGTGCACAGGTGAAGGCCGAGCATCAGAAGCCCTACGGATCTTTAAAACAATTGGAAATCCCTGAGTGGAAGTAGGAACATATAACGATGGATTTCGTGACTAAACTTCCGCGAACTCAGAAGAATAATGATATGATTTGGGTGATTGTGGATCGCTTGACCAAGAGCGCTCACTTTCAGGCTACATATGAGACGGCTTCTCTGAGTAAGTTGGCTCAAATTTATGTTAACGAGATTGTTGCGAAGCATGGTATGCCATTGTCAATAGTATCTGACAGAGAATCCAGATTCGTTTCTAACTTCTGGAGGAGTTTACAGAGAGAATTGGGGACGAGGATTAACCTAAGTACTGCTTATCATCCCTAGACAGACGGTCCGACTGAACGAACCATACAGACACTTGAAGATATGTTGCGAGCTTGTGTAATTGAGTATGGTGGATCTTAGGATTCACACCTGCCATTAATAGAGTTTGCATACAATAATTCTTACCACACCAGTATAGGGATGCCTCTGTACGAAATGTTATACGGCCGTCGTTTCCGTACTCCGATGTGTTGGTTAGAGGCTGGTGAGAAACAGTTTGCAGGACTTGAGATAGTTCAGATGACAGCTGATAAGGTTGCTATTGCCAGAGATAAGTTGAAAGCAGCAAGAGATAGGCAGAAAATGTACGCAGATCCACGTCGTCACCCAGTTAAGTTTGATGTGGGAGAGTTAGTATACTTGAAGGTTTCTCCATGGAAGGGTGTGATTCGATTCGGTAAACGCGGGAAGTTAGCTCCCCGTTACATTGGTCCTTTCCGCATGCGGTAAATTGTGAATGATCAGACGGTTACACTGGATCTTCTAGCAGAGCTTGCAGAAATTCACGATACGTTTAATGTCTCCTATCTAAGGAAATGTAAAGTCGAGGATGAAAATCAGATTCTCCCAGTACAAGATCTGAAAGTTGATTCGAAGAAAAGACTGATAGAAGAGCCCGTTGAACTGTTAGATCGTAAAGTGACCAAGCTTCGAAAGAAGCAGATACCGATGGTACTGGTCAAGTGGAAGCACAGTCTAGGTTCTGATTTAACTTGAGAGACTGAGTCAGAGATGAAGTATAGATATCCCCATTTGTTTGAGCAGGAAACGATTCCAAGGATGGAATCCTTTTAAGGGGGACAGATTTGTAACACCCTCAAACCTGGGCTAGGAGATTAGCGGGTTTGTGGTACGTGTTTAATTGTTTTGTTATGTTTAAGTGACTAATTGAGTTAATTTTGAATATATGATTATTAATTATGCATGTATGTGTTGTATGTATGTATGAAGCCGTAGGTATGCATGTATATATGAATTGTGTACATGGGCTATTTTGATTAGGTGATGCCACCTCTTGCTTTCAAGAGGTATACGTGGGGGGGCGGGGGTTAGTTGACTAGCCTTGCATTAACTCAAATTGGAAAAGTGTTGTGTGTGTAATTGTGTATTATTCTCTGCCAAAGAACAAACCGAAGAAGAAGAAGGAACCGAAGAACTAAGAATCGGATTTCTAGTTTTTGGTGATTTAATCAAGCTAAGGTTAGATTTGGATTTATACATGTTTAAATGATTACTTGTTGTGATTTTTAATAGAAATAACATGATTATATGAAGATCACAAGAATCGGTTTTGTTGAAATATGAATTTTGATGGGTTTTGTATGTTCATAGGAGATACATGTTTATATGATGAAAGGATGCATGAATGTATGTTTAGAAGTGTTTAAGCATGTTTTTGAAATAATTTAATGAATGTTAAAAGTTCTGGTTTTTGAGTTGTTATGGAGAGATGAAGCTCTCGGATTTGATGGATGAAGAATGTAAAACCGAATGAAGGAAAAACCGATAGTTTCGAAAACCGGAATTTGAAATCCGGAACTCTAAAACCGACACTTGAATCTTATACTTCCAAATCCGATAGTTTGTAAACCGAGACCAAAAATCATATACTAGAATCTGATTGATGGATGTGAAATCCTACACTTAAGAAACCGATACTTTTGGACCCAAAATCCGAATGATAGAATCCGATAGCCCAAAACCGGTACTTAGTGAAATCCGAATGATAGAATCCGATACCCAAAACCTATACCCAAATCTGAGAAGTAAAATCCGAGACTAAGGGAAATCCGACACTTTTGCAACAATCCGATAGTTTGAGAACCCGGAACCTACGAGTTGCGGATTTCTAAGAATCCGATACTTTGTGTCAAACTTGTGAATGTTTATTGTTTGATATTGTTATATAAATATATGGATATATATTTATGAGATTAAGACTGACTTGGTTATTGCTGTGTTTTCAGGCAATCCTAAAGCTTAGTAAAATTAGATATCTGAGTTCAAGCTGAAACTGAGGTGAGTTGACGTTAATCACGAATGGTGAAGATTGCAGTTAACTTTATTGATGTAAAGCATGATTGTGGTTTGAGATTGAAATGATTGGAGTGCTGATTGTGTTATTGAATGTTGTTAACTGTTGCATAAATATTTGGTCGATACACGCTCTTAGGATGATTTTGAGTTGCGTTGAGAAGTCAGCTATACGTGGACTTGGGCTGGGCTTGTCTAACTGGTTGGTTGAACAGTAGTAGCCTTTCTGTTGCATTTGTTGCTCAGAGGGGAGTTTACTGTACCAACTTAGTAGTAGCCTTGGCTGATACATTGAGTAGGATCTGATGCTTAGCTGATGGTCAGCTGATGGCTCCATACTTAGCATATTTTTACATAAACTGATTCAAACAACACATGTTTGAATTCTTTCTAAGTCATACTGAATGTAGGGTTTGGTTATCATCAAATTCTATGTTTTAGGATAGGCAGAGTTGATTATTAGGGTGAAGTGATTATCTCCCCAACAATCTCCCCCTATTTGATGATGACAAAACCTTTTTCTTTTTGAAGAATCCATTTGACTTCGAATACAAAAGATTTGAACTTTTAAGTACATTTGGTTACCTAACTATCTGTTTTTGGTAGCTCTTTTTATTTTGAACCTTGTTCTTTTTTGGTTTCTTTTCTAGTGTTCCATTTTGTTCTGTTTTTGTGGAATCTTTTTTGGTGTTGTACCATTTTGTTCTGTTTTTGTGGTATCTTTTCATTTTTCCATTTTTATATGTTTTTGATTTTCTGATATACATAAACATCACTTGAAATAACAGAATAAAGAAATGTACAGAAGTGTTTACAGAGATTGACTACTAACTAACTAGTCTATAATATATAATCAACTAGATATCAACAAATCTTCAGAGTTAGAATCAGTCTTCAATCATCCCACCATGGTTCTTCTTTTACTTAAAAATCTTTGGCATGGGGATCTTCTTCAGCTAAGACTTTACATTGGGCTTGTACAAGGGCTTCAAAATTTTCATTTCCAGTTCTGCCTCTTGTAGATATCCTTAGCCCAAAGAGAAACTTCTTGCTAGCTTTGAGGATTTCAGACTGTCTAAAGAACCTCCAAGTGCCATCTCTGTCCAGAAAGAATATACCTTCAACAGGCATAACTATAAACTTGTAAGGGTGATGTTTAATGGTAGAGATGTGTTGAAACCCTCAAAGTCAGATAAGTATTCATGCTGGGGTAGTACCTCTCTTAGCTCAAATGGTTTAAAGGTCTAGGAGCATGTGCACATGTCTGTAATAGTCATCTAGAGTGAAGGCTTTTTGTGACACAGCTAGATCTATCCAATTTTTAATTTTTTGAATGAATTGAACTTTGAGCTTGGATTTGGATTTGAAGAGAAGGTACATGATCTCAACTAACTTTGTGAACCCATAGATATGACACCTCTCATAGGATACAACTTCACAACTGTTGAAGTTGTTTTGCCTTATAGCTTTGAGGTAGGGTTCACCATCACCTTTGTGGATAGTGGCTCTTGTTATAGGAGTTGGTTCTGTTCTGTTTCTTAGAATGTTGATCTTTTCTCTGAAGGTTTGAAGTCTTTGTTGACTTAGATTGAGGGGAGCAGATAGATCAAGGTTGAAGAGGGTTTTGATAGCATCCGCATGAGATCTAGCTTTAAGCAGTTCAGACTGATATTTCTCCCTTGCCAATTTGTGTTGAGCAGTAGCTTGATTTTGAACTTGTTCTTTTTCTTGCTGATATGCTAGCTCCTTGGCTTGATAGATTTCTTCAACTGAAACACCCAATGCTTGAGCCATTTGGGCATTTCCCTTTCTTCTTGCTTTTTAAGTGCAAGCTCCCTTTTCATTTGATCATCTGCTTCAACTTGCTCAGGTGTCATTTTTTGTTTGCCTTTGTACTTAGGAGCAGAGGTTGAAGCCTTTTGGACTGTTGGAGTTGATTGGACTGGTGGATCAGTTTGTTTTGAGCTCTGTCTTCTTCTTCTGAGGATTTCAGATAGTGGAGTATCATCCTCATCATCAGAATCAGTCTCTATAACAATTGGAGGAGAGTAACCCTCAGCAACTTTCCTTCTAAGCTTTGGCCTATTTGCCATTCTTTTCAAACGTTTAGGAAACCTTTGCTCCCCCTCAGAAGGTGCTTTTTGATTTTGAGAGTAGGAGGAGTTGTTGCTTTGGGTGCTTCCTACTGCAAGATTTTTGTGGCAGTTTCAAAATATGAAGCATCTATTTCCTCTGAGTCAGGATTATCCTCCCTTGAATAACTTGAGAATTTCTCCCCCTTTTTGGCATCATCAAAAGAAGGAGGGGAGTCACCTGCGGTTGGCTTTGGGGATGGGGTAGGGGCAGGGGTAGGTGTATGGGTGGAGGAAGGGGTATAGGATGGGATAGAGGTAATTTTAGAAAGCTGAAGGGAGAGGTCATCCTTGAGATCTTTTATGGCTTTCCATAATGAGAGATGACTCATTCTGGATTGTTCAGTTAAGGTTTCAATGTCATCAAGGATGCCTTTAAGGTAGGAAGGCATGGGTAGGAGTTGATCTGGTATAGGGACATAAATGTTTGGGTTTATTGGGCGTAGGGTTTGGAGTTGGGATAGTAGGTTGGAGATGGTTTGGTTAAGGGAAGAGATAGTGGAGTGAGGAAGGATGGGAGTGGGTGATTGAGATGGGAGAAGGGTAGAGAGATGGTCTAGTTTGGTTAGAAGGGGGGTAAGATCAATGGGTGTAGGGGAGGGTTGGGGTGGGGTCTTGAGGGACTCAATGTCTTTTGCAAGTCTAGACAGTTGAGTAGAGGTTTGGGTTTGGAAGGCTTGGAAGGTTTGGGTTAGGTTATCAAGGTTTTGGTTTATGATTTGGATAATGGTAAGATTTGGTGTTTGGGTAGAAGTAGATGGTTGAGAGGTGGAAGAGGTGGAGATAGGTTCAGAGAAATTTGGTAAGGTTTGTGTCCTCTCATTTGAGCCTTGGTGTATAAGCTCAAATTCATTGGGAAGGAGTGTTGAGCCCTGTACAAGTGGTTGGTTTGTACCACTAGTGTTGGTAGGTTGTGCTTGTGTAAGAATAGAATTGATAAGAGGTGCAAGATAAGTGGACTGAGTGTGGGATGCACTCAATAATAGGGTATCCCTTATTGGATCCACATTCTGTTGGGAGAATGTGAATGGTATAGGCTGACTCAATAGTGGGAGAGACACAGTATGACCTTGGGTTGTGGTATGTCTTTCAATGATATCAACCTGTTGTGAGGTTGTCTCAGCTATCGGCTTAGATCCCATTTTTACAAATGTATCCTGTTGTGAGGATACATCCACTAGCTTAAAGGTTGCAACATCCAATTGCTCCCCCTCAACTTGAGGAAGGGTAATTGGATTTGAGGTCAGAGGTGTGGATTGCACTCCCTCAAAGTGCCCATAATGAGTCATTTCTGGTGACCTTGTATATATTGGGCTATGAACGGGAGTAGAACTAGTGACCACATGAGGTTCACTAGAGCTTGGTTGTTGGATTGGTGTATGGACTAGAAAGGAGGATGGGCTATCAAAGGTTGGGACTACCATTTGAATATCCTCCGTGGTGGAATCAGAACTGTCCTTACCTTGGGACATGATGTGCCTGCTCCAGTCAATGACCTCTAGAAGTTGCTAAGAAATTTCTTGTTCTTAGGCATCACCATCATCACGAAGAGGACTTAACACCATTGGACTGAGAGGATTAAATTCACCAGCATCACAATCACTGGCATCATCTGTTGGAACTCGTGGTGGGCACAAACGCAGCGGAAGAAAACAAGAAAGTAGCATGCAAGACAAAAAGAAAGCACACACCAAGCCCACACGAAGTTCCAATGGTGGAATACACTACAAATCAAATTTCAACTCAAAACAAGAAGAAGGAGAAAGAGAGTATACCTTCTTCCAGCTGGAAATCGAGCTCCATGTGTGGGGATGAACTTGAGGAAACAAAATGGCTTCCTCCTCCATTGCTAGTCCACACCAAGAAGAGTTTGATCCAATTGTACTAGCAATCCATTAGATGAACGTATACCAATACTTCACCATCTGGAACAGCCCAAAGATGTTCTCCTCTTGCACCAATGATCTTCATATGAACACTCAAGATCACCATCTTAGTGTTGTAGCATGAAACCCATTTTGTACCAAGAGAGAATATGGAATAGAGATAAGTTGTATATAGTTGCTTGTGTTCTCCAGCCTCAAACCATGCTTATTGACACCAGAAACTCGGCCAAATTGCATGTCATTTGATTGGACCATCAAATGGTCCAATAAAACACAAGTGCCACTGCAGCTACCCTCTTCACGACCCCTCACGGGCTCTCACGGGCCGTGAAGCCTAAGTGCGCCACGAGGGGACTTAGAACTCCACGACCCGTGCCGCCCGGTCGAGACTCGTGAGGGCATCTCCTTCACGACCCCTCACGACGCGTGGCGGCCGTCACGACGCGTCACTCCCAAAGGCATCACGACGCGTGGCGGCCGTCGAACAATCGTTAGGGCAGCCTGCTTCACGACCCGTGGAGCATCCTTCACGGTCATGAAGCCCCGAATCAAAACACTTTTGATTCTTTGACATTCTCCTTCCACATTAAGCTGTCGGGATCAATCCTTGGCGTGTGACCCAATAGGCCCACGCTTCATTAGAAGTGATACAGGCATACGTGTGTCAGTGGGCAGATTCCAACATCATCATCTTCATCATTAGTGCCGGTGTGGCTTTCATCAGCATCATCATCACCATCATTATCATCATCATTTGCATTGTTGTTTGCAGCATCTATTAACTCTTGCATTTGGGCAGTGATTGGAGGACCTC
This sequence comes from Dittrichia graveolens, assembly GCA_038502395.1. Lineage (NCBI taxonomy): Eukaryota > Viridiplantae > Streptophyta > Magnoliopsida > Asterales > Asteraceae > Dittrichia > Dittrichia graveolens. Next base: position 53,528,716 of record JARJIL010000005.1, on the reverse strand, counting down.
TGTTTGCCTTATGAAAGTAGAATATATTTTCACCCATGGCAGGGACAGGAATATGCTCTAGATGTTCAATTAAGCCCACGTAATCATCTTCTCCAATCTCCCTCATAGCTATCAGGCTTAAGAATCGAATGTAGGGCACCTAAGACCTTGATGATTTCTGGTTTGTGCTCTGAGTGATTTTATCAATAAGATCAGAAAATATGACTTGAGCAAAGTCGATGTTTATCCCAAAGACTAGGGCATAGAGCACCAAAATCTTGGTTTGATTGATGAGATGGTGGCTTCCAGATTTTGGACCGAAGCAACGTATGACCACGGTGGCCAAATAGTTCCACGGATGAGAAAGAGTAGAGACTTTTACTTGTACATGCACTACAGGTTCACTGTAGCCGATGGTTTGCAAAACTGTTTGAACTTCTGCTCTGGAGGGAAAAGCTGTGTAAGGTGGGAAGTGAGGAATACCAGAGGCTTCGTGAAGTGTTTCTGTGGTGATCTAGAGATGGTAGTTTCCTTGGGATGGGGTGCAGTGGATGGTGTTGGTGTTTAGGTTATAGGTTGCGGAGTACCATAGCTCACCGATAGTGGTAGGGTATATGTAGTGTGGATCAGCAGTGAGACTATCGAACAAGGGATGAGCTTGAAGGAACTGAACCATTGGTTCATAACCTTGGTTTTCTCGCGAGGCAGGGATGGTGGTGCAGAGTAGAATGTTGTTTGGAGTTATATTCATTGGTTGATTGGGTGCAACATTCTCACCGGGGTTGACAGCAGGGTCTGGAATATAGGTGGCCATTTGGTAGGGATGATGAACAGTGAGTATCGAGAGAGAAGGTAGGGTAGTTCTTTGTAAAGAGAGAGGGAATTTAGAAAGTTTGAACAGGTAAAGGTGAATGGGAGAGAAAGTGGGATATTTATGAAGGTTAGTTAACAGAGATCGTTAGATACAGACAAAAGATCTAACAGAAAACAAATTACTTAGCTATTAAATGAAATCTGACAAACGGAGTAAATAACTAGGGTTAAAAAGCATTAAATGAGTGTAAAAAGTGAAAATTTACTAAGTGTAGAACCATCAGCTGAGCATAGAAATGTATTAGCTGAGGGGTATCAGCTGATGAAAAACTATCAGCTGATAGTGAAAATTTGGACTATCAGCTGAGTAAAGTACTTAGTTGAGCATGTCTTTCTTATCTTAAAGTGATCAGCTGAGTAAATTTGATCAGCTGATTGGTATTAGCTGAGCGTAATTTATAATTTTCAACACTTATAAATTAACACAAACTAAATTACCACTATTCTAAACTAAAAATTAAGCATACCTAGTTTGGATATTAGGAAATTGAACCTTGCTTCATCTAATGGCTTTGTGAATAAATCTGCATGGTGTAAATCAGTGTTGATGTAGTGCAAAGTTACCTTCTTCTTTTGCACATTATCTTTGAGAAAATGGTGTCTGATTTCAATATGCTTTGTCTTTGAATGCATGACTGGATTATTTGAGATCGAGATTGCACTTGTATTGTGACATAGAATTGGGGTGTCTTCAAACTTCATATCATTGTCAAGTAGTTGATTTTGTAACCACAAGATTTGAGCACAACAGCATCCTGCAGCAATGTATTCTGCCTATGTAGTGGATGTTGACACTGAATTTTGTTTCTTACTAGACCAACTAACCAATCTTCATCCTAGAAGTTGACAACCACCTGAAGTACTTTTTCTATCTAATGTACATCCTGCAAAATCAGAATAACCAACTAACTCAAAATCTGAGTCTTTGGGGTACCAAAGACCAAGATTAGGAGTTCCTTTGAGATATCTGAATATTCTTTTAACAGCAGCAAGATGTGATTCCTTAGGATCTGCTTGATATCTTGCACAGAGACATGTTGAAAACATTATATCTGGTCAACTTGCAGTGAGGTATAAAAGTGACCCAATCATTCCTCTATAAGTAGTAATGTTCACTGATTTGCCATCAGTGTCATTTCCTAACTTGATAGAAATAGACATAGGTGTTTTCATTGAAGAACAGTTTTCAAAATCAAACTTCTTGAGTAAATCTTTGACATACTTTGTTTGATGAATGAAAATACCATCAACCTCTTGTTTAATTTTCAAACCAAGAAAATAGTTTAACTCACCCATCATGCTCATCTGATAATTATCAGACATGAGTTTAGAAAACTTTTTGCATAGTTCCAAATTAGTAGACCCAAATATTATATCATCTACATATATCTGCACAAGTGTCACATCACCTTTGTACTTCCTAATAAATAAAGTGCTATCAATGCATCCTCTTGTAAAACCTTTGTTAATGAGAAAAGAAGAGAGGGTATCATACCAGGCTCTTGGAGCTTTCTTAAGACCATATAAAGCTTTGTTTAGAAACTAAACATGATCACGCACATGTATCTCCGGTCTAAGGACGAAATGATATTATCATCCTGAGTTACTCTTGACATGTACCATGAAGTAAACTCAGGTGTGGATCGTCCAATCACTTGAAACTCTTTTCAAGTACAGGTAAAGTATTGCGTTTCTCGTATCCAATCCCCATTGAATACACGACCAACGCTTTTCCCTCAGTCTTCGTTCAAACTTCCTTCTTATAAAGAGTGACTGACTGTGGACATTTAGAATGCAAAAAACATTCAGAGAAGTGGTAAACATGCTACGATGGAGCACAATAAAGGCAACTGAGAGTACCTGCTACACTCGTATTAACAAATCCTAATTTGATAATCGATACTAGCAGAAGCACAATGTTGCTTGACGTTCCCATAATCAGCATATCAAAATTTCAACTAAAACAAACTCAAGCCAAGTCTTTGCAAGCATTAGTATGTCAATCATCACTATCTTGCAACTACGGCTTTAGCAAAATGGATCCGCCACCATGCTATCCGTGTGTATTCGTAATATGACCATATCTCTACCTCAACCAGTCACTCAAAAGTGTGCGTTGGTGAGATAACGGTCTTTTGTCAAGCTATCCCACCTTCATTGATTCATCAGAACTCAATAAGATCAAGGATGCTTGAGATAAAGGTTATCTTTCATAAGTCATCGTACTCTCATTGTCTCATAAGATCCCAATAGAGTCAGCGATGCTTTGAGAAGCATACTTATTAACACCATATTTAGTAGGATCACGAACCCCGATAAAGAACGGTAGTTATCCTAAGAAGTATATAAGCAAGCATTTGAATAACAACTTATTCTATGTTGCTTCTTACTATAGATCAACAAGAACATATTTCAATATTTCTTTAACTCCTTCCATAGGTTTTGTATATCCTATAATCGTTATGGATGCATAATTCTTGATTTAAGCTTTTACAAGCAAGATCAGGACATTATCTCCAATACGTTGTATGTGCTAGACATATTTAGAATAGGATTACAAAATGCTCCCACTAGCTCTAGCATTCTTCCATGTTTCATCATTGCTATTTAAAAACTCAAACAAATGATTTTCATATCAACGCAAAGATTTTAACATTGAGATGGCAACATAAGTCCACAAGTGGACTACTTAGGGTTTGTAGATTTCATTAGGATACTTATTGATAGTGAAAGACCCTCGAAAATGTTGTGAGCATTTCCTCAGAAATTCCTATTAAGGAATGTAGTCTTCACTTCTATCCAATATAGCCTAAAAGGCACTTATAAAATAAGTATCCGTGTGGACTTCAACATAACCACTGGGAGAATGTTTCTAGATGATACCTTCCTCATGGTCAATCATCGCGAAACCATTCCTACCAGTAGGTATTTGAAGTAGTCTACAAACTTATCCATGTTTGGTCTATTTCCTCAAATAACCAATCACACCTTGTGGGTTCACACCCAGGTGTAGGATCAACCAAGTCCAAACCTTGGATATCTGTCATGGATAGCATCTCATCTTATCATTTCCTTCTTTCTCCTAGCGGACTCCAAGCCCACTACGCTTTTCGGTAGTTGATGCATTCATCATGAATCATCATTAAGTTGTCTTCCTCAGATATAACGAGTTATATCTTTCTGGTCTTATGACAACTTCTACCAAGAGGTAATGATTTTATGCCAGGTTCTCCAGCATTGCCATGCTGAGTTTCAATCATTTCTGATTGGGTGCTAGTGTCAACATCAGGTTCTTCCATTCAAGGTATACTTTACTCTCACTAACATCCATGGATATTAATTTCTTAAGAGACTCTACCTTTGAGCAACTTACAAGTTCTCACAATGTTTGTCAAGACAAATATCCCATGGTCATAGTAGAGTAAGCTAGACAATCCAGACTTTGGAATAGACAAACAAGGATCCTCCTTTTCGTCATATCCTCTAAGGCGTTTACATGACCATCTTTGTTGATCATAAAATTTAGAACTCATGCCCACCATTTGGAGAATGACCCAAAACAATTTTGGACATAAAAGTGTAACCTATCACTTGTTGGACCATATCAAAATGTCTGGTTCCTCCTTTAGTCGACCACATGTAACAATGTGTCTTAAGAGGAATGAATTGTGAGACAATCCCATAATTCTTATGATAGTCACATAATATAAAACTAAGGTACTCGGCATCTTAACTAGATCCGAGTATCATAGTTGCATTGCCCTCTCTTTCATGTACCTCGTTATGGTGAGTTTTGAACACCTCTAAAGTTTCGAAAACTAGTCCATTAAAATAGACATACCATCCCTTCTACCATCACTGGTAAAGGTAACAAGGTATCTAAAGTTACTACTTAATGTTTGCTTGAACGGTCAACACACTAAAAGTGTGAACGAAATCTAACAAGCTTTCAATCCTCTCACATACTCAAGTGAAGGATGTTTAAGTCATTTAACCTAATAAACAAGATATGCATTCAACATTTGACCCATGGTCAAAGGGTTCCAAGTTCCTAAACCTCACGGATCTTGGTGAAGCAAGTCTTGTCTATATAGCTAAATCGACTTCTACATAAGGATAACTTATTAGTACATTTATGATCGTTCTATTACTCCGTAAGCAAAAGCTTACTTTAAATGCCACGACATGGATAAACTTTGAAATAAATGACCACTAATTTCAAAAGTCAAAGTAATATCCATCGTCAACAAAGGCGTTTGGATATAATGTATCTAGCCATACATGGCATAAACATACATCCAATAAAGTAATAGAATAGCTGGAAGGAAAGGCAAGATACAAACTTCCAATCCTCTCAATAGGGACAACAACTATGTTTCCCTTTTCGAGTTCCAACTCTCCATGCCTCATCCGCCTACTTCTCTTTTAACACCTTCACTTTGTAACAAACAAATTTGTGACAAACGTGAGCGTTATTGCTAGCGTTTAAAACCTAGCCTTTAGAAGTAGAAGAGCAATGGAGTTTGATCATGAATGTTCCTGAAGTCAAGGAGCTAATTTTTCTTACTTATAATTGATTTTAGCTCTTTCAGGCTCATAGGGCAGGCGTGGTGGCGCCAATTTTCCAATCTTTCCGCAGAAGTATCAAATTACCCCTTGTGGAGTCATATATTGAGGCACAATCTCATTGCCCTCTGACTTCACATATATGGTAGGTTTGGTAAAACCAAACTTTCCATTTGAGGTCAATTTCTTCTTCTCGGTTTCTTGTTCCTTTATAATGTTAGCAGGAGTCGGTGAGGTGAGCCATAATTTGGCCATGCAAGACTCAGCAGTCCACAACATGCCATAATGCTTTATCAAGGATTTCTCCATATTGTGCATGTGATAGTTCACAATGAACCATTTACATCACTTGGGCAGGGACTTTGAAGAATATATATTCACCACAAGCTCCCTCCCTATGGAGAATCCATGCCTCTCCTTTAGGTCCACATACGCCTTCATCTCAAGGATATTGGCATTAATATTCCCGCCTTCATGCATCCTTCAACCGATCAAGGCCACGATGCACTTTTACATGCATTTAGAGGTCTAGGTCGCGTTGGTAGCATTTTGGCTCTAGAAGGGATTTCTCTAAAATGTGCAACTTTGACTCATAGTGGAGGACAAACCTCAACAACCAATCCTAGTCCATGAAGTCCACACTAATGAGTATCTTCTTCTTTAGGAACGAACGGAGTTTTAAGTTGAAGCGGTGTCGTTAACGTTTGCCATTTAAAGATATAAGAATACATGTTTTAGTTTGTTTTGATACAATCCTCGTTACGATAATTACCCATTTAGTTTTAAGAAAACCAATTATCTTAACAAGGGCTAAGAACCTTATTTCACTTCACTACAAGACAGGTTTGCCGCGGATCACTTCATGAAGTTATTTAGGCCTGTAAACGCTTTACCAATTGCAATCCGAGATTACAACTCTTAGACATTTGCGGGATCCATCAACACTCATAGCGTCGGTTTGGCATGTTTGATCCCTTCTCACACCAATTCCTCGTTAAGCCGCTTTGGAAACTCGGTATAGGCATGACAATTACCAAGGCGTATTAAGTTGGAATTGTAAATCGTCCATCAAGATACACGGTGACACCCTTGACAATCATTGGCTCGTGCTTAGCTCGACAACCAATAATTTCAAGTCGCCACACTCACCTTCCACACAGATCCACATGGAACAACTCGTGCTTAGCTCGACAATCATCCCATGCATCACTAGATTCGGGTGGTGTCATCTTACGGGTGGCGTGTGATTTACATTTGTGAAAAATGGGACTTTTGTTTTTCCGGTTTAAAAAACCTCTTTTCAAGTTGATTAACAAACAAGTGACAAAACGCATTTTTCACTTTAATATAAACCAATTTATATTTATTTGTTAATCGTGAGCGCGCGGGGTTTGTTAAACAATTTAACAACTCTTGTGATTTTATTATTTTGAGAAGTTTTCTAGCATGCGAAGATCCTAACAACCACGCAAGAAAATAACAAAATAAATCACAACCACGCACAAAGCAAATATCCGGTAACACGCCCCTAAACCCTATGCGCCCTCCCCGTGAGCCAAACGGAGAGAGCAAGGAAAAACTAAGGACACAACCAAATGGCCTTGCCGGAAGTGCTCCCACTGAATCCGTCATCTCCACCGGATCCAAGGTAGCCAAGACGTCTCCTCCACGACTCTTGATGGTTGTCTTCGGTCTTCTTTTCACAATTACAAACAATTTGAAAAGAAACGGCATGCAAGCCGCGATTGCTATTCTAAGTTGCTTACTACAAGTACAAAGGAAAGCAATGGCATGCAAGCCATAATAAATTTACAAATTTACAAACCGAATTAAATATTATTACAAACCATTGTGACTAAAGGTCACCAAATGAATGAATACATAAATAAACAACCAAACAACCAACACATAGGTCTAACGGGCAAGGCGTTACCGGACACAACAACAACCACAAACAAAACATGGCGTGCCACAACAAACCCATGCAAAATGTATCTCGATTAAGATTGTTCAAACAAGAAAAGCACTCAAGGCACAAAAGGGAACAATCCTTGTACATATCCATTAGTATCCCAAACACTTTGAGAACACATATTCATATATACACAATATAAGTATATGCATGTGTGTGTTTTATGCCAAAACCACCCAATACATATAAATATACGAGTCAAGACACATAAATGGGGCTTTTCAAGTGTCCAAACAAATGGACAGATTCTGGAAAAACAGAATCGAAAAGTGCTAAAACAGAAAATTTATTTCTTTTAATAAACAAGGATAAAAACACTGTTGACGAGACCTTCACGGCCCAGAAGCCTTCACGGGCCCTCACGGCCCGTGAAGCCCATGAGCTCCACGACTCTGACACAGTCAAAACCTTTCACGAGCAACAACCCATGAAGCCACTCGTGTAGGCTTCACGACCCGTGAAGCCAAAACCTCCACGGCCCGTGAAGCTCTTCTGGACAGAATGTCCATTTTCGGTTTTCAAGCCATCAAAGTGCAATTTCTTTGTAGAGATGGCTCTGATACCACTGTTGGAACTCGTGGTGGGCACAAACGCAGCGGAAGCAAACAAGAAAGTAGCATGCAAGACAAAAAGAAAGCACACACCAAGCCCACACGAAGTTCCAATGGTGGAATACACTACAAAGCAAATTGCAACTCAAAACAAGAAGAAGGAGGAAGAGAGTATACCTTATTCCAGTTGGAAATCGAGCTCCATGTGTGGGGATGAACTTGAGGAAACAAAATGGCTTCCTCCCCCATTGCTAGTCCACACCAAGAAGAGTTTGATCCCATTGTACAAGCAATTCATTAGATGAACGTCCACCAAGACTTCACCATCTGGAACAGCCCAAAGATGTTCTCCTCTTGCACCAATGATCTTCATATGAACACTCAAGATCACCATCTTAGTGTTGTAGCATGAAACCCATTTTGTACCAAGAGAGAAAATGGAGTAGAGATAAGTTGTGTATAGTTGCTTGTGTTCTCCAGCCTGAAACCATGCCCATTGACACCAGAAACTCGGCCAATTGCATGTCATTTGATTGGACCATCAAATGGTCCAATAAAACACAAGTGTCACTGCAGCTACCCTCTTCACGACCCCTCACGGGCTCTCACGGGCCGTGAAGCCTAAGTGCGCCACGAGGGGACTTAGAACTCCACGGGCCGTGCCACCCGGTCGAGACTCGTGAGGGCATCTCCTTCACGACCCCTCACGACCTCGTCACGCGCCGTGAAGCCCAAAGGCATCACGACGCGTGGCGGCCGTCGAACAATCATTAGGGCAGCCTGCTTCACGACCCGTGGAGCATCCTTTACGGTCATGAAGCCCTGAATCAAAACACTTTTGATACTTTGACATTCTCCTTCCACATTAAGTTGTCGGGATCAATCCTTGGCGTGTGACCCAATAGACCCGCGCTTCATTAGAAGTGATACAGGCATACGTGTGTCAGTGGGCAGATTCCAACATCATCATCTTCATCATTAGTGCCGGTGTGGCTTTCATCAGCATCATCATCACCATCATTATCATCATCATTTGCATTGTCGTTTGCAGCATCTATTAACTCTTGCATTTGGGCAGTGATTGGAGGACCTCTGTTTGCCTTAAGAAAGTAGAATATCTTTTCACCCATGGCAGGGACAGGAATATGCTCTAGATGTTCAATTAAGACCACGTAATCATCTTCTCCAATCTCCCTCATAGCTATCAGGCTTAAGAATCGAATGTAGGGCACCTGAGCCCTTGATGATTTCTTGTTTGTGCTATGAGTGATTTTATCAATAAGATAAGAAAATATGACTTGAGAAAAGTCGATGTTTACCCCAAAGACTAGGGCATAGAGCACTAGAATCTCAGTTTGATTGATAAGATGGTGGCTTCCAGATTTTGGAGCGAAGCAACGTATGACCACGTTGGCCAAATAGTTCCATGGATGAGAAAGAGCAGAGACTTTTACTTGACCATGCACTACATGTTCATTGTAGCCGATGGTTTGCAGAACTGTTTGAACTTCTGCCCTGGAGGGAAAAGCTGTGTAAGATGGGAAGTGAGGAATACCAGAGGCTTCGCGAAGTGTTTCTGTGGTGATCTAAAGATGGTAGTTTCCTTGGGCTGGGGTGTAGTGGATGGTGTTGGTGTTTAGGTTATAGGTTGCGGAGTACCATAGCTCACCGATAATGGTAGGGTATATGTAGTGTGGATCAGCAGTGAGACTATCGAACAAGGGATGAGCTTGAAGGAACTGAACCATTGGTTCACAACCTTGGTTTTCTCGCGAGGCAGGGATGGTGGTGCAGAGTAGAATGTTGTTTGGAGTTATATTCATTAGTTGATTGGGTGCAACATTCTCACCGGGGTTGACAGCAGGGTTTGGAATATAGGTGGCCATTTGGTAGGGATGACGAACAGTGAGTATCGAGAGAGAAGGTAGGGTAGTTCTTTGTAAAGAGAGAGAGAGAGGGAATTTAGAAATTTTGAATAGGTAAAGGTGAATGAGAGAGAGAAAGTGGGATATTTATGAAGGTTAGTTAACAGAGATCGTTAGATACCAACAAAAGATCTAACAGAAAAAAATTACTTAGCTATTAAATGAAATCTGACAAACGGAGTAAATAACTAGGGTTAAAAAGCATTAAATGAGTGAAAATAGTGAAAATTTACTAAGTGTAGAACCATCAGTTGAGCATAGAAATGTTTTAGCTGAGGGGTATCAGCTGATGAAAAACTATCAGCTAATAGTGAAAATTTGGACTATCAGCTGAGTAAGGTACTTAGCTGAGCATGTCTTTCTTATCTTAAAGTGATCAGCTGAGTAAATTTGATCAGCTGATTGGTATCAGCTGAGCGTAATTTATAATTTTCAACACTTATAAATTAACACAAACTAAATTACCACTATTCTAAACTAAAAATTAAGCATACCTAGTTTCGATATTAGGAAATTGAACCTTGCTTCATCTAATGGCTTTGTGAATAAATCTGCAATTTGTAAATCAGTATTGATGTAGTGCAAAGTTACCTTGCACATTATCTTTGAGAAAATGATGTCTGATTTCAATATGCTTTGTCTTTGAATGCATGACTGGATTATTTGAGATGGAGATTGCACTTGTATTGTGACATAGAATTGGGGTGTCTTCAAACTTCATATCATAGTCAAGTAGTTGATTTTGTAACCACAAGATTTGAGCACAACAGCTTCCTGCAGCAATGTATTCTACCTATGTAGTGGATGTTGACACTAAATTCTGTTTCTTACTAGACCAACTAACCAATCTTCATCCTAGAAGTTGACAACCACCTGAAGTACTTTTTCTATCTAATGTACATCCTGCAAAATCAGAATATCCAACTAACTCAAAATCTGAGTCTTTAGGGTACCAAAGACCAAGATTAGGAGTTCCTTTGAGATATCTGAATATTCTTTTAACAGCAGCAAGATGTGATTCCTTAGGATCTGCTTGATATCTTGCACAGAGACATGTTGAAAACATTATATCTGGTCAACTTGCAGTGAGGTATAAAAGTGACCCAATCATTCCTCTATAAGTAGTATTGTTCACTGATTTGCCATCAGTGTCATTTCCTAACTTGATAGAAGTAGACATAGGTGTTTTCATTGAAGAACAGTTTTCAAAATCAAACTTCTTGAGTAAATATTTGACATACTTTGTTTGATGAATGAAAATACCATCAACCTCTTGTTTAATTTGCAAACCAAGAAAATAGTTTAACTCACCCATCATGCTCATCTGATAATTATCAGACATGAGTTTAGAAAACTTTTTGCATAGTTCCAAATTAGTAGACCCAAATATTATATCATCTACATATATCTACACAAGTATCACATCACCTTTGTACTTCCTAATAAATAAAGTGCTATCAATGCATCCTCTTGTAAAACCTTTGTTAATGAGAAAAGAAGAGAGGGTATCATACCAGGCTCTTTGAGCTTGCTTAAGACCATATAAAGCTTTGTTTAGAAACTAAACATGATCAGGTAAGCTTGACTCCTCAAAATTAGGAGGTTGTTTTACATACACCTCTTATTTCAGATCTCCATGCAGAAATGCACTCTTCACATCCATTTGGAACACTTTGAAGTTTTTGAAGGCAGCATAGGCTAGGAATAGTCTGATAGCTTCCAATCTTGCAACAGGGGCAAAGGTTTCATCAAAATCAATACCTTCTTCTTGACAATACCCCTGTGCCACTATCCTTGCTTTGTTTCATATGATTTACCCATTTTCATCTAGCTTATTTCTGAACACCCACTTTGTTCCAATGATGGATTTATCCTTTGGTTTGGATACCAAAGTCCATACATTATTTCTTTTGAATTCTGCCAGTTCCTCTTGCATGGAAGACACCTAGTGGGGATCATTGAGAGCTTCATCAACCTTCTTTGGTTCAATTATTGAGACAAATCCAGAATACAAGCAGATGTTGCAAGCTCTTGATCTTGTTCTAACTAGATCATCTATGTTGCCTATCACCAAATTATGAGGATGGTGCTTGAGGTCTTTGAAGGCTTTTTGGATTGCTTAGGAATTGGGATTCATTTGGGTTTGGGGAGAAGAAGTTATGTGGTGGCTATCAGCAGTAGAAATGAATTCATTTTGAGTGGCTGATATAACTTCATTGTTGCAGTCTGTGGGTATCTCTACTGAAGAGGGAATGAGTGATATGGAATTGGAATCCAATGATGTTGAGTCATTTTCCACATGATTCAGTAGAGGTATAGGATTGGATGAGGATGGTTGTACATGGTTAAAAATTTGGATAGGAACAGGTTCATCTATATCATGAGTAGCTGGTGGAGAGGGATCTACTTGCTCTGGAGGAACTTCTCCAGTTAGCATAAGATCATTAAATTCTTCACCTGAAACATGATTAGAAGAACAAGAAGCAACAAAGTCATTTTCATTGAAACTTACATTGATGGATTCCTCTATGACTTTGGTTCTGAGGTTGTATACTCTGTATGCTTTAGAAATCAATGAGTAACCTACAAACACTCCTTCATCAGCTTTAGGAGCAAGCTTCTGCAATTGATCTTTTTGATTGAGTATGAAACATTGACCACCAAAGATATGCAGAAAGCTGATGCTTGGCTTCCTTTCCTTGAGCACTTCATATGGTGTTTTGTTGTGCCTCTTGATAATAAGGGACCTGTTCTGTGTGAAACATTCACAACTTACAGCCTCAGCCCAGAAATTAAATGGTAACCCACTTTCACACAACATGGTTCTAGCAGCTTCAATCAATGTTCTATTTCTTCTTTTAGCTACACCATTTTGTTGTGGGGATCTTGGAGCAGAAAAGTTTTGAGATATCCCTTTCTCATCACAGAAGGATTCCAGAGATTGATTTTTGAATTCAGTTCCATGATCACTTCTAAGACTCCTCACCAAATTTCCATTCAACACTTCCATCTTCTTGATAAAACAAACAATTTCTTCAGCAGCCTCACTTTTTGAAATTAAAGTGGGAAAGCCTCTTGTGCCACATCCAATTTGTATTCTCATTATTCTTGGAGTACAAACATGTTTCCTTTGAAGGGTCACCAGAGGACATGTCAAGTGTATACACATCCTTAGTTCTCTTGGAACTAAACACTGTATTACCTTCTTTATTTATGATGGAGCCTCCTGTCTTTGTGAGGTGAACTTCATTATCTCCATCACACAATTGACTTATGCTTATGAGATTATATTTCAGCCCTTCGACATATGAAACTTTGGACAGATTGAGGTTCCCATTATGAAGCTCACCATAGCCTTTTGTTTGCCCATAGTTGTTGTCACCAAAGGTCACCCTTGGACCATTCTCTTTCTTTGAGTTACTGAGCAAAGCCTTGTTACCTTTCATGGTTCTTGAACATCCACTGTCAAGTGTTAGTCCCATGTTTAGAATAGTTAGATTTGATGAGATAAACTATCGATATGTATAGATAATAGGTTAAGAGTTAGGAATTATGTAAGTCTATTATAGACTGACTAATCAGCGTATAAACAGATATAGAGTTTTCTATGTAAATACTGGATAACTTAGTGACTTCTAAGCTGAGATAGGTCTTAAGAGTAAAGACTTGAAGACTTGAAGACTTGAATACTTGAAGATTCAAGAATCCAAGATTCAAGAAGTCAGCTTGACAAGGCCAAGACTTAGTATGTCAACTCAGCGTCAGAAGTCAGTTCAGAATCTAAGTAAGTTCTAAATTCTATTATAAACTCTTTATATCTATGACATTTAAATTATGATATCTAAACCTAATTTAAACTATCTATTAGTTGGATAGAAATTTCAAACGGAATTAATTAGATATGTTCTAATTAAGGAGTTTGTTACGGTTTTAAAAAGAAGATAAGTTATATCTTTAAACTGCGATTTATTCGTAGATATATCAAGTATAAGTATAAACCTTCTTCTGGGATTATGGATACGAACGAATACGCATATATGTTCTAACGTGTGTACGTGAACAAATACGCGAAAACACGACTGCATAAGTTGCAAGACTGCATAAGTTGCAAAATGTACGTGTGTTCGTGATACTTGATACGCGTGTGTTGCGATAACTTTGTAAGTTCAAAGTTCGAGAGAGTTTTCAAGAGTTCTTGTTAATCAGTTTTAACAAGAAATTCGATCATCAATTAGTTTGTGATTCAAGAGTGTTTAGTGAGAGTTGATGTTATAATCATTGTAATATGAAATCATCCTGTTGATTTGATTAGACAGTGATAATAGTTATTGTATTGGTAGATAATTGAATATACATTTGAGTAGTTTGTTTGATTGTTTAAAGTGTATTCAACCCCCCCTTCTACACTGTATCGGTTTCTTGTTCACCCTCTTTGGGACCAACAACTGGTATCAGCGCAAGTTTCTTTATAAGTTGAAGATCAAGATCTGCCGTCAAGAGGTTAAGATGTCTACTAGCAAGCAATCAAGTCATATATCAACAATGGCGGCAAAAGGTTGTCCTATCTTTGATGGCATTGACTATCCTATGTGGAAGTTTAGAGCCATGCTATATCTGAAGTCTGTGGATCACATGATGAGTACCGTGATTCAAGATGGCCCAATCATACCAATGATCCATATTACTACCACTGACAAAACTGTTCCCTCTGGAGAAACTCCCAAGCCTGAAGCATCCTGGACTGAAGAAGATCGTAAACAGTTCAATCTTGATGACAAGGCACAAAGCATTATAGCAAATGCTTTAACAAATCCTCTTCTGCATACTGTGGCTGGGTGCCAAACTACAAAAGAGATGTGGGATACTCTCAGTGTCACGTATGAAGGCACTGACCTGGTCAAGCAACAGAAGAAGACAAATCTGAGTCATTCTTATGAAACTTTCTTTGCTAAAAAGAATGAAACTCTGGCAGATTTGTTTAGCAGATTTCAATGCTTGATAAATGATCTGATCTTGGTAGGTGTCAAGAAAGATGAGAATGAGTTGGTACTCAAGTTCTTGGATGTGTTACCAGTACAATTCAATGAGATCACCATTGCACTTCATGCTGGAGGAACCTTAGGAAAATATCATCTCAGATCTATCTATGGTTTCCTTCTGAATCATCAACACATCATGGAATAGAAGAAAGTGGCCCAGAAACAACTAAAAAAATCTATAAACAATGTTGGATCTGCATTAATTGCAGAAAAGAAAAAGAAGGGATCTAAAATGTCTCAAGCTGAGATTGACTCTGAATCTGAATCTGAGAAAGTAAGTCTTAACTCTGGTTCAGATGATGAAGAGATGGATGCTCTTACTGAACAAATGGCAATGTTAGCAAGAAACTTTAAAAAGTTCAGAAGAGGAAGGGGTCAATCTGACAGAAGCAAAAGTGGTAAGTCTACTTTTGATCCTAAGAAAGCTAACTGTTATAACTGTCAGAGGATAGGACACATAGCTGTTGAGTGCAGAGTAAGGAAGGGAGAATCAGCTTCAGTAGCTGACAAAAATGCCTATAGAGCTGATAAATATAAAAAGAAATATCAAATACTCAAAGGCAAGCCAGATGAAAATACCAAAGGTCTCCTTGCTGAAACTTGGGATACTGAATCATCTACTTCAGATGATGATGAGCCAGATAGGTGTTTGATGGCCATTGAGGATGAAGAGGAACAAGTTGACTATGAGTTAGAAGACAGTTCCTTTGATGAAGATCTAGCAGAAGCGGCTAAGCTGAGTAAGCAAACCAGTAACTGGGATCCTGCCTCAATGTATAAGGTAAATAAATTTAGCTCTTACACTGATGAACAAAAATGTCTAATGTTCAACTAACTATTGAATGACTTCAAAACCTCTCTCATAGTTCAATCTAGTTTGAAAACTGAAATTTCAAAACTAAAAGATGAACTTAAACACTCTGAAACTCTCTTAAATGCTGGTAAAAAGATCCAAAGTGATTATGAATGTCAGCTTCATATAAACAAACTTCTAAGTGAAGAACTGCTAGAATCAAAAGAACAAGTTGACAATCTAAGAAAAATCTGTGAATCCTGGTGTAAGTTATCAAGAGAAGCAGAAAAGTGTATTAACCAGCAAATACCAAATCAACTAAAAGCAGTGCTAGGGGGAGATTATAGTGTTGCTGCTGATGAAAACATTGAAGATCAAGTCAGTCTTGTAGACAAAACGATGAAATCAGATGACATACTCCCAAGAACATTCTTAAGGAACAAGGAAGGGAAACAGGTCAAAACCAATAAGTTTGTGAGACCAACCCAAAGTCCTCAGGTTATTCACTCAAACCATCAAGCTGGATGTTCCAAATCCAATAGAAACGGTAAGTCAGTTTTCAAAAGATTGGATTACAATCCTGTGAGAACAACTGTTTTTGATAGAATATCTCATGTTAACTCAAAAAGACATAATTCTCAAGCCATACATGAAAGGATGTCTAAAAACAGGAAGTTGTCTGTAAGTCAGACTTCACCAAATAAAGGTAACCATAAAGCTGACAAAGGTAAGTCCAAAGTCAATGAAAATCAAGTACACAAACTATCGAAGAGGATTGAAAGGTTATCCACATCATATGACCCTAAATCTGAATCCAAATTTAATGTTGAAAAACTCAAAGAAATCACCCAAACACCCATCTTTAGAAGAAAATGCTATAAGTGTGGTGATAGAGTTCATGAGGACAAAGATTGTGTAAGTACCAATCTTAGACTTGAAAACGAAAAGGATGATCAGTCCAAAATAGAACCAGAATTTGTTCGAGCTGATCAATCAAACTCCAAAGGATCAGCTAAGTGCTCATCCTCAGGACCCACCAAATAGTGGGTTCCGAAAAGAAACTAATATGTTTAGTTGATCATGAGCAGGGCTCCTACAAGTGGTATCTCGATAGTGGATGCTCAAGGCACATGACAGGAAGCAAGGGGATTCTAAGTTAATTCCAAAACAATGAAGGACCCAAGGTGACATTTGGGGATAATTCTCAAGGAAAGACTAACGGTTATGGAAAGATAACTGCTGGAAAAGTCACTTTCAAAAAGGTAGCATATGTTGAAGGCCTTAGACACAATCTGATAAGTATCAATCAACTGTGTGATGAGGATTATGAAGTCACCTTCAGAAAGCATGCAGGGACAATTTATGATAAGAATGGAAAACCAATATTAATGGCAAAAAGAGAGAGATATATCTATTTGTTAGATCTCAGCTCCGCAGATCCTTCAACTGAAACCTGCTTGTATTCTGATTTAACTCCGAAGCTGAGTTGGTTATGGCACAAAAGACTGTCTCATTTAAACTTCAAATATATTAACAAGTTGTCTAGCAAATAGTTAGTCTCTGGTCCGCCTAAGATCACATTTGCTAAAGACAAACTCTGCTCAGATTGTGAGATGACGTACTTTTTGGGACTTCAAATCTATCAGAAAGAAGATGGTATATTCATTAATCAGAGCAAGTATGTCTTTGATCTGATTAAGAAATATGGATTAGACTCAAGCCATCCCGCAAAGTCTCCAATGTTACACAATGTCAAGCTACACAAGGACATTGATGGAAAGTCTGTATGTCAGACTACATAGAGAGGAATGATAGGTTCATTACTCTATTTAACAGCAAGCAGACCTGATATAATGTTTGCTACATGTGTTTGTGTATGATATCAGGCTGATCCAAAGGAATCACACTTGCTAGCTGTAAAAAGAATACTCAAATATCTGAAGGGAACACCAAACTTAGGTTTGTGGTATCCCAAAGGATCAGGATTTGAGCTGATAGGGTACTCCGATTCAGACTTCACAGGATGTGATCTTGATAGAAAGAGTACTACTGGAGGATGTCAACTTTTGGGTGGAAAATTAGTTAGCTGGACAAGCAAGAAACAAAACTCAGTGGCAATCTCAACAGCTGAAGCTGAATACATAGTTGCAGGGAGCGGTTGTGCTCAAATACTGTGGATGCAACATCAGCTGAAGGACTTTGATTTGCATTATTCAAAGACTCCTATATTTTGTGACAATCAAAATGCTATTGCCATTACACACAACCCAGTGTTTCACTCAAGAACCAAGCATATTGAGATAAGACATCACTTCATCAAAGATATTGTAGAAAAGGGAAAGATAAAGTTAGTCTTCATTGAGACTGAAGATCAGCTTGCAGATATCTTCACAAAACCAATTGAAGGCACAAGATTCACAACTCTAATCAACAAGCTTGGAATGCTCAACCCTTAATTGGTATGTTCCATTCTTTATCTCTGTTAAATTTTAGCTATGTGCTATATTTGACTAAGTGTCAAAATCTGAGCTGAGTGCTTATTCTGAGCTGAGTAGTCTATATAGGCTGAACATTCAGAATCAGCTGAGTACTCTATACAAGCTGAACATTCAGGATCAGCTGAATACCCCATCTAAGCTGACCGTTCAGGATCAGCTGAGTAATCAGTTCCAAAGTGTGGTCAATTCCACAAGTCTAGGTTTGTGCTAACAAATGGTATGTCCAACAATATGGTAAGTCCAAAATATTTACGGTGTGTCCGGTAAATAAACGCCAGTCGTTTAGAAATTTTTATGATATAATTTAATAAAAATATCTTTTCAATATAACAGTGTGAGGTTGGGTAACTAACAATAAAGTTAGCCGTTGTAACAAACTGCGTCGAAATTTTTTACGGTAACGGTCATATTTATTACCCTCAGATAATGGTCAAGTTTTTATTCTCTCACATTGAAAAGGTATAAATAAGAGAGAATTTTCATCATATTTCGTTTAAACTTCCAAAATATTCTTCTCTCTTAAACCCTAACGTTGATGTGTGCAGAGTTCATTGCTAAGTGCTTATTACTTCTAAGCAATTCAATTCGATACGTTCGATTTCAATGGAGAGTTATACTTTGAATCTAACTGAACAAGTGATTCGTGGTGGAAATTTCAAGAACAACGCACTCCCCACCTACAAACAAAACAATGTCATCGCCTGTACCGACATTCCAAAGTCCAAAAATGGCAGGGGATATGAGGAGTGGGTCTCCTACATTCGCAAGGGTCCCCTGGCACATGCATTTCTTCGTGGACCTGCTGTGCTCATCCCTCAACTTCTCACGGAATTCTGGTATACATGTAAACTGGGTCATCCTCAAGTTATTGGTGTCATACGGAAATCTGTTTTCTAGACGGCATGGGGATTTATGGTATCCACTGTGATTCGTTCCCTTGGATACAAGGTAGGAGGCCTGGATAATGTAAATGACTTTGAAATGCAATTAATATACAACTTATTTTATGATCGACGAGTAGATTACGCTGAGTTGATCTTTGAGGCATTCAAGTCATTGGTGACCAAGAACGTAAGGGACACCATTATACCCTTCGCAAGATTCATATCCATGGTCATCGAGGATAGGTTGAGTAGAAGATATACTTCTCAATATGAGTCAATTCCTACTCCTGTTCTCAGATACAGAATGTTCGCCCATGATATCTTCCCTGAGCACCCTACAATGGGTGATCAGATGAGGGTGTATGTACATCTTCCGACTCCCGTCTCAAGTGAAGCTGGGACAGAGGAGGAAGCTGCGAAAGAAGTGGGTGACGTTGTTGGTTCTGAGGCTGAGTCCCCTCAAGCTGATCAACCTAGGACTCAGTTCATACCCCGTACTCAAATAATTTTATCCACCACTTCGAGTTCTGAGAAAAGGAGTTTGTTTCCTAGCTCTGAGTCTCCACTGCTAGGTGCAGCAGGTATGATTTCGCAACCCTTATCTCCTTGTCTCTCTTTTACTTCTCCATCTCCAAACTTAGGAGATAGGACTGAGTCAAGCCCAACTCAGTCTAACCCCTCTCCTCCACCTCAAACATCTCCATCTATTTTACAATCTACAGCCAACCTTGGTCAGCCCACTGCTACCAAGGATATTTCCTACACCTATACAAGGAAAACTGCCAAAGGTGGTCCTTCATCTCAACAGGACACTTGAGTTGATATCACATTGATACCTCCACCGGCAGGAGCTGTAACATCCTTAACTTGGGCCTAGTTGTAGTTAAATACGTACGCATGTATAGTTATTGTAATAAGAAGTGGGTTCTGTATACTTGTTGAATTAAGTGTATATATGTTTATATGTTTATGTACGTGCATATGCATGTATGTTAATATGTATGTGTATTAAGTATGTGTAATGAATTTAAAGAGGAAACCCTCGAATGAAGAATGAGGCAACTGCCTCTGCTATACGTGGATATATATATATATGTGGTAAGTTGACTTTGGTCAAACATATTAAAACACACATACAAAACCGCAAACGATTTTCTATCTTTTCTCTCGGTGCTTTCTCTCGGATTTCAAAGAAGAACAAGAAGAAGTTGATCGTTGTTGATCTTCAAAGGTTAGCGATAGAATTCATAGATATCTAGAAGTTTAGAATCATGTATAACATGTTAAGAACCATGAATCTATGCATGAACACCTTGAAGAACATGGAAAGCTCACTTTCTAAGTGGGTTTTGCATGAATGGTGTTCTTGTTGGGATTTCATGCGTTTATGATGATTAGATAATGATGTTATGTTGTCCCAAGGTGTTCTAGGCTTAAAGAAAGCCAAAATGAAGTTGTTTAGATGATTAAATGAAGCTATCGGAATCACAGTTGATGAAGTTGTCGGATTCCGCAACTATGAAGTTGTCGGAATCCGCATGTATTGGAAACCGAAAGAATTGTCAGAATCCGATAGAAGTGTCGGATTCCGTAACTCTATCGGATTTCATGTTTTGTAGTCCTTCTAAATATGGAATCCGCAAGTCAATCGGATATCCATAGTTTCGGATTCTAAGTGTCGGAATCCAATAAGTATCGGATTTCAATGGAAGTATCGGATTTCCTTCTTTGTATTGGAATCCACAAGTATCGGATTTCGTGTGCATGGTTGAAATTCATAATTGTTGGAATCCGAATGTTGAGTATCGGATTTCATTGTTTGAAGTGTCGGATTTCATGAATCCGACAAACCCATCGGATTTCCCCAAATCCGGCAGTTCTAGCGGATTTGTGTAATGTCCAAAGTTAAATGTTGCTTTGTGAAGTCTTGAATGCACATGTGAATGATTGAAGTCAATGTGATATGTTAAGTGAACTTGTTAGAAGACTCAAGTCGAAGACCTGTGCATAGTAACAGCTAAGGTGAGTGCCTATGACCATGAGACTCAGTAGAGTAAGGCTTGCATGCTAAGTGACTATGTGAATGTACTATGTATGACTAACTTGCTTTTGTAGGTATGCTCGAAGAGGTAAGTGTATGACTTGTATGATGTTAGAGTGTGTGTCAGGAGCATGCCAGTGGTTCCAGTTTGGAACCACTTAGTTAATACATGATGTTATGATCATATGAATAACTGTATGATGCTATATGAAAGATGATGGATCCCTGTGGGATCAAATGTACGTATATGTGTGTGTGAACTGTCTGCAGACTATCTGACGCATGGTTAAGGTCAACCGGTTAGCTGGATCCTAACAGGACTTCGGTCATTTCTGGATTTAACGGTGACTCGGGATGCATCCCGGGTCAAGGTTCTGCAGAACCACCGTACCTTAACGTGAGTGGTGATCAGCTGATTGTAGCTGGATTACTTGTAGAGTCTCTGACTCTGAGAACGATGCTTGGTGGACTGCCTTGTGCTCCCCCACCAGCGTGGATTGGTCGTGTCTGATCCCCCGGTCTGAGTTGTTGAGCGGGATTGATTACCCTGCAAGACACGACTCTTACCGATCTTGTCAGCACACCGCTATGTGCTAAGCTAGCAATGATTGTTTACGATATGTCGCATGACTTACTGTATTGATGCTTATGATTGTATGTGCTCACTAGTTAGTGTAGCTAATGATACTATGTTTCCCTTCTTAGGTAAAGACTAGAGGGCCTGCGAGGCGGGTTACTTTTGGGATATACATTGCCCCTTGTCGGTGGAACACTTATATTTTGTAATGTAATGTAAATAGATACTATGGTCGGTTCCTGTACGTTGGTAACACCTAAGTTCTTTTGATGATGTAAATAACAGTTGTTGTTTTAAAAGAAAAATTTCCGCTGCTAAAACCTGATTTGTCATTAAAGCAACCGAATTTAGAAGCGGTGTTACAATTAGGTATCAGAGCCTATGTTTGAGTGAATTGGGTACCAGTAAGTGTATTCAATCTCAAGCTCGGGCCCGACCATAAAGAAGTGTTCCTATAAGGGGGGTGTGACTGAGAGTACATGTATGCTAGCACAATATGATGATTTGTTTGTAAATAGAGTAAGTGAGATTGAGTATTAAATGCTCTTTCTCTTTCATATAGAAAGTTGATATAAGATGTCTGCCGAACGTGGCCATACGGAACAAGCTATTAAAGAGCTAGAGGATGAGGCTTCTCATATGCCTCATCAAGCTGAGGATCAACGATCTCAGCACAATATTGGTGGTGGCAGACCTAAACCAGATCAGGCTGCTATTATAAGGCGTCTGGAGGAGGAGCTTCGAGTAACAAAGGAGCTCTTATTGCAAGCCACGCTGAACAAGCCCCGCAAGACTTGTTATTATAAGAAATTCCTGACTTCCCATCTTCCAACGTTCCAGGGGAGTGATAACCCCACAGTTACTATTCAGTGGCTCCGGGAAATGAAGCAAGTTTTTGAATCATGCGAGTGTGAACCCGAGTACTGTGTTAATTATGCAGTACGTATGCTGAAAGGCCGTGCCATCTTCTGGTGGGACACAGTGAAAGCCTCTGTTAATAAGGAGGTGTTGAATGCTCTCACCTGGGACCAGTTTTCCGAGAAGGTGCTAAAAAAGTACTGCACTGATTAAGATTTAGAAAGAATGGAGAGGGAATTTAATGATCTCCAAAAGGGGGATAAGCCGATCGAAGAACACATAACTGCATTCACTGACAAAATGCGGTTTGTTCCCCATTTGATTCCTGATGAGACCACCAAGATAAGGCGGTTTGTGGCAACTCTGCCACTGGAATTTCGCCCTCATGTACGGGCTGCTGTTGAACTTGATCGAGCTTTTGATATAGCTCGACAACTGGAAGGTGACCGTCTTTACTGCAAGGGCGAATCTGCCGGTGCAGGGTCAAAGAGGAAATTCAATCCGTCTGATAAATCGGGTCCTTCCAAAGGACAATGCTCAACAGGCGGGAAGATAGATTCCTCCAAGAAGCTGAGGCCTAATTCTCCTTGGTGTAATCCATGCCGAACTTATCATTCTGGTGAGTGTTCTAACTCTACCAGACGTTGCTGGAGATGTGGAAAGAAGGGCCACGCTACGACCAAGTGTGGTTTCAAAGAGGATGTGTGCTACCGGTGACACAAGCCCGGGCACAAACTAACTGATTGCCCAGACAGACAAAGCTCTGGAGCTAAAGGGTCTTCATCTTCTAAGGGACCAAAAAGAGATGACGCGCCCCGCCCGAAAGGCAGGGCTTTTCAGATGACGGCGGATGAGGCCAAAGCAGCAGGGGATGTCATTACGGGTACTTTTCTTATCAATTATATCCCTGCTAGTGTTTTATTTGATTCTGGAGCTACCTACTCCTTTGTATCTGTGGCCTGTCGTAGAAGATTGCAATTACCTGTTGTCCCTTTGACTGAGCCGCTAAGAGTAGAGGTCGTTGACGGTAAAGTAGTCTCTGTTACAGAGAAAGTCCCAGTAGCTGTGATTTATATTGACGGGAGTAATATCCCTATTTCTTTCTTTGTTATGCCCTTTGCGGGATTTGATGTGGTGATCGGGATGGATTGGCTCAGCAAGCGTGATGCTGAGATTATCTGCTCCAAAAAGATGATTAAAATTCCTCTCTCTGAAGGATCTTATGCTGTTACACGTGGAGAACGACGGGATTCTGATATTCCTATTGTCTCCATGTTTAAAGCTCAGAAGTCGATTGCCAAAGGTTGTGACTCTTATCTGGCATACATTATTGATGCTACGATGGAGAAGCGACCATTTCGTGATATTCGGGTGGTGTCTGACTACCATGTGGTATTCCCCGAAGAACTTCCGGGTTTGCCTCCGATTCGTGATGTTGAGTTTAAGATTGAACTTATTCCAGGAGCTACACATGTGGCTCGTTCTCCGTATCGTCTTGCTCCTTCTGAAATAAGAGAGATGATGACTCAAATTCAGGAGTTGCTAGACAAAGGTTTTATTCGATCGAGTTCCTCATCGTGGGGAGCTCCTATATTGTTTGTGAAGAAGAAGGACGGAACGATACACATGTGCATAGATTACAAGGAGCTGAACAAGGGAACTGTAAAGAATAAGTATCCGCTTCCTTGAATAGACGATCTTTTCGATCAGTTGCAGGGAGCTACATGCTTCTCTAAGATTGATCTCCGGTCGGTGTATCACCAAGTACGGGTTCGTGAAGAAGACGTGCCTAAAACTGCATTCCGAACTCGTTATGGTCACTACGAATTTCTGGTTATGCCATTCGGCTTAACCAATGCCCCTGCCGTCTTCATGGATCTGATGAATCGGGTTTGTCGTCCATTTCTTGACAGATCTGTGATTGTATTTATTGATGATATTCTTGTCTACTCGAAGACGGAAGCTGATCACGAGCTTCATTTCCTGGGAATTCTTGCTGTATGCTAAGTGCTGTATTTATAGCTGTATGCTAAGCTATCTAAGTGCGAATTCTTGCTTAAGGAAGTTCATTTCCTGGGCCATGTTATATGTCATGACGGTGTCAAAGTAGATCCAGCTAAGGTGGAGGCTGTGATGAATTGGGGAGTTCCTCGGACTCCTTCCGAAATTAAAAGTTTCCTTGGCTTTGCTTGCTATTATCGGCGGTTTATCCGCGATTTCTCGAAGCTTGCAGGTCCGTTGACCAAACTCACTCGCAAGGATGTTGCTTTTGTCTGGTCAAAAGCTCAAGAAGAAGCTTTTCAGACCTTGAGACGATTGCTATGTGAATCTCCAATCCTTACTTTGCCTGAGGGTTCGGAGGACTTCACGGTTTATTGTGATGCATCGTTCGCAGGTGATAAAGTGATTGCCTACGCTTCTAGGCAGTTAAAATCACACGAACGGAACTACCCAACCCATGATCTGGAACTAGCTGCCTTTGTCTTTGCACTGAAGTTGTGGAGGCATTATCTTTATGGCACAAAGTGTGTGATTTGCACAGATCACAAGAGTCTTCAATACGTCTTTACTCAGAAAGAACTCAACATGCGGCAACGCCATTGGTTGGAGTTAATAAAAGACTATGATTGTGAAATCCGTTACCATCCTGGCAAGGCCAATGCTGTAGCGGACGCTTTAAGCCATAAAGGACCGACAACAGAAGCTAAGTTTATGAGGATCACCATTGTCTCAGATTTGACTTCTCGACTGAAGGAAGCTCAACAGATTGCATTGCAAGAAGACAATCTGAAGGCTGAGACGATGAAGAAGTTAAAGGATCAGCTTGCCGAAGATAATCGTGGGTTGAAGACTTTTCAATCCACGATTTGGTACCTTCTGTTGGAGGTAACCGTGAGCTGATTCTACAGGAAGCCCATAAGTCCAAGTTATCTGTCCATCCGGGAATTACAAAGATGTACCACGACCTGAAGACGCTATACTGGTGGCCAACACTGAAGAAAGGCATCGCTTCATTCGTGGAGAGATGTCAGATCTGCGCGCAAGTGAAGACGGAACATCAGAGACCTTATGGTAATCTGCAGCAACTAGATATTCCGGAGTGGAAATGGGATAATATCACGATGGATTTCATGACGAAGCTACCGAGAACGTCCAGAGGGCACGACATGATTTGGGTTATCGTTGACCGACTAACAAAGAGTGCTCATTTCTTGGCAACGAACGAGTCTGCTTCGCTGGCCCGTTTAGCCCAGTTGTATATCGATGAGATAGTGTCACGTCACGGTCTTCCATGTTCTATTGTGTCTGACCGTGACTCTCGGTTTGTTTCAAATTTTTGGCAAAGTCTGCAACGCGAACTTGGCACTCGTGTTCATCTGAGCACAGCCTATCATCCGCAGACTGATGGCCAATATGAACGTACGATACATACGTTAGAAGATATGCTTCGTGCCTGTGTACTCGAATTTGGTGGATCGTGGGATTCTCATCTCCCATTGATTGAATTTGCTTACAACAATTCATAACATTCCAGCATTGGAATGCCACCATACGAGATGCTTTACGGAAGACGATGTCGCACTCCGACCTGTTGGTTGGAGCCTGGCGAGAAGCAATTCGCTGGACCTGAAATTGTCCAGATTACTTCTGACAAAGTGAATGTGGCTCTTGAAAAGCTAAAAGCAGCTCGGGATCGACAGAAGATGTATGCGAATCCAAAGCGTCGCCCCGCTACATTTGAAGTCAGTGACCGTGTATTCTTG
The DNA here is from genome assembly GCA_038502395.1 of Dittrichia graveolens. Classification (NCBI taxonomy): domain Eukaryota; kingdom Viridiplantae; phylum Streptophyta; class Magnoliopsida; order Asterales; family Asteraceae; genus Dittrichia; species Dittrichia graveolens. Next base: position 53,502,396 of record JARJIL010000005.1, on the reverse strand, counting down.
AAAGTTTCTCCTTGGAAAGGCGTTATTCGTTTCGGACGCCGGGGGAAGCTAAGTCCACGTTTCATTGGCCCATTCAAAGTTATACGAAAAGTGAATGATCAGACGGTAACTCTAGAGCTGCCGCCTAAACTATCTTGAATACATGACACCTTTAACGTGTGCTACTTACGCAAGTGCCACATTGAGAAAGAACAGATTATTCCTTTGCAGTAGTTGAAAGTTGATTCTTCCAAGCGACTAGTTGAATAACCTTTTGAGATTCTTGACACAAAGGTCAAGAAGCTACGCAAGAAGATGATTAAACTAGTCCTTGTGAAGTGGAAGCACAATCTGGGTCCAAACCTGACATGGGAAGTTAAGGACGAGATGAAGACAAGATACCCTCACCTGTTTATCACTGAGCAGATTCCGAGGATGGAATCTTCTTAAGGGGGGTAGATTTGTAACATCCTCAACTTGGGCCTAGTTGTAGTTAAGTACGTACGCATGTATAGTTATTGTAATAAGAAGTGTGTTGTGTATACTTGTTGAATTAAGTGTATATATGTTTATATGTTTATGTACGTGCGTATGCAGGTATGTTAATATGTATGTGTATTAAGTATGTGTAATGAATTTAAAGAGGAAACCCTCGAATGAAGAATGAGGCAACCGCCTCTGCTATACGTGGATATATATATATATATGTGTGTGTGTGTGTGTGTGGTAAGTTGACTTTGGTCAAACATAGTAAAACACACATACAAAACCGCAAACGCTTTTCTCACTTTTCTCTTGGTGCTTTCTCTCGGATTTCAAAGAAGAACAAGAAGCAGTTGATCGTTGTTGATCTTCAAAGGTTAGCGATAGAATTCATAGATATCTAGAAGTATAGAATCACGTATAACATGTTAAGAACCATGAATCTATGCATGAACACCTTGAAGAACATGGAAAGCTCACTTTCTAAGTGGGTTTTGCATGAATGGTGTTCTTGTTGGGATTTCATGCGTTTATGATGATTAGATAATGATGTTATGATGTCCCAAGGTGTTCTGGGCTTAAAGCAAGCCAAAATGAAGTTGTTTAGATGATTAAATGAAGCTATCGGAATCACATTTGATGAAGTTGTCGGAATCCGCATGTATTGGAAACCGAAGGAATTGTCAGAATCCGATAGAAGTGTCGGATTCCGCAACTCTATCGGATTTCATGTTTTGTAGTCCTTTTAAATATGGAATCCGCAAGTCAATCGGATATCCATAGTTTCGGATTCTAAGTGTCGGAATCCGATAAGTATCGGATTTCCTTCTTTGTATCGGAATCCGCAAGTATCGGATTTCGTGTGCATGGTTGAAATTCATAAGTGTTGGAATCCGAATGTTGAGTATCGGATTTCATTGTTTGAAGTGTCGGATTTCATGAATCCGACAGAACCATCGGATTTCCCCAAATCCGACAATTCTAGCGGATTTCATGAAGTTGTGGACTGCCTTGTGCTCCCCCACCAGCGCGGATTGGTCGTGTCTGATCCCCCGGTCTGAGTTGTTGAGCGGGATTGATTACCCTGCAAGACACGACTCTTACCGATCTTGTCAGCACACCGCTATGTGCTAAGCTAGCAATGATTGTTTACGATATGTCGCATGACTTACTGTATTGATGCTTATTATTGTATGTGCTCACTAGCTAGGGTAGCTAATGATACTATGTTTCCCTTTTCATGTAAAGACTAGAGGGCCTGCGAGGCGGGTTACTTTTGGGATATACATTGCCCCTTGTCGGTGGAACACTTATATTTTGTGATGTAATGTAAATAGATACTATGGTCGGTTCCTGTACGTTGGTAACACCTAAGTTCTTTTGATGATGTAAATAACAGTTGTTGTTTTAAAAGAAAAATTTACGCTGCTAAAACCTGATTTGTCATTAAAGCAACTGAATTCAGAAGCGATGTTATAGGAGCTGAGGGGGAGACATCTTCTCTTAAGGTGCCAACCTCTAGGCTCAGTTCAACCCTTAAGCCTATACCGGGTATGGTGTCTACTCAGCCCATACTTACTAGTGCCATGGGAGAGCCTATTTCTATGCCTTCACTGCCCCATGAAGGTGACATTGAAATACAGACCAATCCCCAGGGTTACTTACCCCCTCCTCACCGATAAGCATAGCTCACCCCACTATCATACCTCACGAACTTGGTCATTCTTCTCTTCTATTCTCACACACTCTCGCACGACCTGTCAGTGAACCTTTCATACACCAGGAAGGTTTACAGGGTCTCCATTCTGGCCCCCTTGATTTCATAGGTCATCACCAACCTTTGGATATGGGACCCACATCCTTACCTATTGAGGAACACTCAACAGCGACTCCTACGGTGGAAATACACTCTTCCACTGGACAGGAGGACGTTGAAGTTAGACGAAGACCTGAGGAGTTCAAGCTGATGAAAAACGATGTTCAAGTCATTATGGACTATTTACAAGCTCAGTTTGAGCTTCTACACAGGAAGAGGAAAGATGACAAAGCCAAGTAGATGCACAAACTTAATGATTTGTCAACATCAGTTGCCAACTTGGAAAGCTTCATGTTCAAACTCAGACCCTCCCCCATTGATGATGACAAAAAAGGGGAGGAAGAATCAAAGAAGTATGGTGATAAGGTTGAGGGGGAGCATACAAAGGAAGTACAATTTGAACAAGCTCATGATCAGTTCATGAGTACTGTAGATCAGCCTTCTCAACAACAACAGGCTCCAACAGTCCAAATAACCACAACTTCACAAGCTCAACCAGAAACTCCACTTGAAGAAACATCTCAAGCTATTCACACCAACCTTTCTCAAGCTAATTTGCCAAAATTTGTTGAAATTGAGTATGTTCCAACTTCACAAATAGATAAAGGGAAGAGTAAGGTGTTTGAGATGGTAAAAAGAAAGAAAAGAAGTGTTATGCCTTTAGCAAAGAAAAGAAAGGTCATCATTGCTGAGCCAGAGCCAGAGCAACAGGGTAAGTTTCAATTAGTTGCACATGAATCTGACTCAAGTGATGAAGCTGATGCAGCACAGAAAGCCAGTGACATACTTGTTGAGCAAATGTTACAAGAGATGGCTAAAGAACTAGGCGTAACAGTGGAGGAAATAAAAGAGAAGCAACGACAATCTGAAGTTCAACGACAAAAGGCTAAAGCTGAGGCTGCGAGAGCTAAAGCTGAAGCTGATTATTCTGGTCCAGGAGCTGCCCCAATTCCCTACTCAGATGTGGATCTAAGGCATTGTTATAAAAGAACACATTTTAATAACAAGATTGAATCAATTACACTAAGTAGAAAAGGAGAATTGGTAATCATCAACTTTGTACTAGACAACAAACAAGAAATTGGTCTAGATATGAGATGTCTGTACAAGTTGGGATTCTCAGAGTTGAAGACCGTAACCACAACTATCAAGCAGATGAAAAAGAGTCAAATCAGAAAAGAGATAATTTATGTGATTAAGACAATCTTCATAAGAATCGATCAGCTAGATGAGATCCCTGCTGATGAAATTGATACCTTTCTTAATCGAGGCAAAGCTGCAAGAGTTAGAGCAGCAAGCCAGCGAGCTAAAAGAGACATTATTTTACAAGTTCCAGAGGGAGTTGAATTCAGAGAGAATACTTTATCACTCAACCTTTGGAAGGATTCTTGTATCTTGATGTGGAAGGTAATCAATGTTTCTTGAAAGTAACAAATCTTCATTTGGCAAATCTGGAATTAATTCTGTACTTGAGAATTCTATGTGATGACTCAATTCAGAACTTAGTATTCAGATATCATCTCAACAAAGAAATCAGATCAAGAAAAGCTGAGATGAAAGAGATGCCAGAAGGTGAAGAAATTGTGGTTGATGCTATCAAGAAAGCTGCTATTTGGGAACTTAAATGTTCTGATATGTGGTTAGAAGTTGGAGATTCCGTTGAGTAAAATGATTAAGTGTGTAGAAGCTAATCAAAATGATTAAGCTAAAATGTAAATGATATGTTCATTAATACAAACTCAAGTTGGATATGTTCAACTGTTTTATTATTTGATATGTTTAGAATTATGTTTGATATGTTCAAACAGACAGCTTTGTAAGTTTAAGCTGATGATTGATATGTTCAATTGTAAACTGATAAGTTCAGTAATATAAGTTTTGTAAGTTCAGAACTTAAATTAACTCTGATAAGTTCAGAATCTAAGTAGTTGTATATTCAAATACTTAGAATACAAGTCTTATAATAGATTTGTAACATAAACATCTTGTAAGTTCAAGATACGTGAATAAGTATGGATCAGTTCAATACTTATTTCAAGAACTAACTTTGGTCAGTTCCAGAGTTGTTCAGCATAATTCTGTTAACCTGTAACTAACTTGATTCAATATTTTGTCATCATCAAATAGGGGGAGATTGTTAGTCCCATGTTTAGAATAGTTAGATTTGATGAGACAAACTATCGATATGTATAGATAATAGGTTAAGAGTTAGGAATTATGTGAGTTTGTTATAGACTGACTAGTCTGTTGGGAAATAGGCTAAGTAAGTTAAAACTGTTGAACATGGAAAAGCAAATCTGTTGCAGAAAGTTTTGAGAAAACAGTTTTGAAACTGTTAGTACAAAAAATTCAGAAGTGTTAGTTATATCATAACAACTGTTGGAAGACAATGAAGAGAAGACTGTTAGAAGAAACTCAGAACTGTTTATTCAACAAATAATTTCTGTTGAGATATTTATGGAAACTACTATCTTTGTGGATTTAAAAGATATCTTATCAAGATTTGAAAATTATCAAGATTATCTCGCAAGATAGAAGATTAACAAACTTCAACAGATCAAGGAAGACCAAGAGGGTTATAAATACTCTGTTTAAAATAGTTTGTTAGTGGTATTGTTTTTTATTACACTTATTCGTATTGTTTATCGTTTTCAGAAAAGTGTATTAGCCTCCAAGTTTCTCTGAAACCTAAGAACGGATTGTGTTCTTCGTCTAACAAAAGAGTTAGATTGGAGGTGTAGGTGAATATTGTAATCATCTTTGATTATTAATAAACATCTTGCGTTTTGAAGTTATTCGTTGAGTTGATTAAATTGTTATTGTGATTAAAACCTTTATTAATCAATTAAGTGTGATTCCGCAACTTCTTAGTTGATTGTGATTAAATTCCTGTTATTTATTTTGATTCTATACGATCCTGACAAGTGGTATCAGAGCCTTAACATTAAGGTTCTTTTGATCACCAGTTAAAGGTTTTTCACAATCCACTGTGTTTTATTGATTTAAAGTCTTTCTATTGTTTTGTTGAAAATTCTCAATCACTGTATTGCAATGGAGTCTAGTGGATCTTCTGATAACACTGGATCTGGGTCAAACATTCGTGTTCCCATGCTCAAACCAACTGATTTGAGATGTGGAAACTGAGAATCAAGCAGCCTGTTCTATTGATGAACTATGCTGTTTGGGAAATCATTGAGAATGAGCCCACAACTCCTGTTGATTTAGATGAAACTGGAAAACCTAGGAAGAAACCACCACCAAAAACAGATGCTGAAAAAAAGAGAGGATGCTAGAGATGAAAGCTCTAAGCATTCTTCAGATTGCTATTCCAAATGAATATCAACATCAGTTTAAAACGTTTGAGAGTGCTCACGAATTGTGGAATGCATTAGAGAAAAGATTTGCAGGGAATGCAAGTTCCAAAAGAAATCGAAGGGATCTTCTCAAACAAGCTTATGAGAACTTTTCTAGTGGAAAGAATGAGAGTATCACTCAGATCTTTGATAGGTTCTATAAGCTAGTAAGTCAACTTGAGAGTGCAAAGGTAAGAATAGAGCAGGATGAGATCAATAGAAAGTTTCTTAGGTCCTTAGGTGATGAATGGATAGTATATGTTGCACAATGGTGAACTAAGGATTCTTTGGAAGATATAAAATTAGATGACCTATACAACAGTTTGATTGTGTTTGAAGGAACAAGGAAGTCTATGACCCCTAGTCACAATGCTGCTCTTCTCTCATCCTCAGGTATGGACTCAAATCTTTCTTTAACTAACTCTGTTGATGGTTGTGTAGGTGCTGTTACTGGAGTAGATATGAATACTTTTGATGCAGTGCTTGAAGCATTCTTAGCAAGTCATGCACATTCAACCCTTACAAATGAGGATCTTGAGCAAGTGCATCCAGATGATCTTGAGAAGATGGATCTCAAATGGCAGATGGCTATGCTAACAGTAAGAGCAAAGAGATTCATCAAAAGAACATGAAGACAAAAATGAACTTCAGGGCTGATGGTCAAACTGGATTTGACAAATCCAAAGTAAGATGTTTCAAATGCCAACAGCATGGTCACTTTGCTAGAGAATGCAGATCTGGTGGACAAAGCCAAAATCAAGGTCAAAATTCAACTTCCACCTCATCAGCATTGGTCTCTCAAGAAGGTTATGGGTTTGATTGGAGTGATCAGGCTGAGCAAGCCACTCACAACAAAGCATTGATGGCATTGGCTGAGTCCTCCATCAACACGGATTCATCAGAGACAGAAGACATTCAGGTATCTTCTAAACTATGTCCTGGTGAATGTAGAGCTATAGTTAAAAGGTTTAGGGAACACAACAGAAAGGTTTGTGCTGCTCTAAGCAAAATGGAAGAAAGAAGGTATGAAACCAGTGCTGTAATTGAGAGCTTTGAAAAGAAAATCAAAGATTATGAGGATAATGAATTTCAAATGGACTATGATAGAAAGTATCATAAGTGGGAGAAAGAGCAACTCCAAGAAGAGATTGATAGTCTTAAGGAGAAGTTGAGTGAGAAAGAGAATAAAATAGAATAATTAACCAAGAAATTGAATGGTGTGGACATGGATTTGAGCATATTTAAAGCTTCATATCTTAAGCTTGCAACTATTTTGAAATCATAGATCTCAAATAAAGTAAAAGCAGGCATAGGCTACAAACAGACTCCTCCTCCATACAATCACACCTATATAACTCCCATGACTGATGTAGCTGAAAGACATGTTAATCAACCACTAGAGGAAGAATTGAAGTCAGCAGATCCACAGTTAGAGAGTGAAGATGAGGGAGTAGTGTATGAGGTAATTGATGAGAAGAAGGAGGGATATGTAAAGAAAGAAGAAGTCATTCCAATTGAAAATCACATCTGTTGTGAACCAAAAGCTCCCAAATCTTCTTCACAACATGTGATGTTTGTAAAAGAATCCTCAGAACCTTCCACTAGTGAACCAAAACCCTTCAAAATTGTTACTTCTATAAAAAGTTTCACTACTGTTGAAAACAGTCCCCACCTTTACACTGACAGTTCTAAAGAAAGTCCAAACAGTTTTCATCCAAAAACCTCAACTGTTAATATTAAGACCAAAGGAAAGAAGAAGATTGATGAAGTTGCAGTTGCAGCACGGAAGAAGGAAGCTTCAAAATCAAAATCCAAAAACAAACATGTGAAGAAGCATACAGAAGTGCCTATTTGCACATGCAAACAGCATGGTGTGCAAAAGTTTCCTCCTTCAGCACCAGTGAGAGGAAATCAAAGAAATAGAAAACAGTTATGGACACAAAGAAGTGGGTTACAAATAGTGAAAACTAAAAAATGTTACATTTGTGGGAAAGCAAATCTCTTGGCTCACAACTGTTATCATAATCAACAGTTCTATAGGACCCAGAAACCAAATCCCAGAAAACAGTCTTCAACTGTTAAGCCAAAATAGTCTAATAGTTCTTCAACTGTTAAGCCAAAATAGTCTAACAGTTCTTCAACTGTTAAGCCAAAATCAGATAATGTTTGTTTGGCTTGGGTAAAATTGCAGAAACAACCAGTTTCTGAAGAGATTAAATCTGATAATTCGTCTGAAAGTCAAAGCAAGTCACATGTTAATCACAACAGTTGGAAACCACATGTTCTCACTAAATACTCTTCACACAGGATAGAGAAATATGATTGGGATGAAATTAAGAAAACTTAATCTGTAGTTAAGTATTATGACATGAATGGTGTACCCAAGACCTGCATGGCCTGGGTACTTCCTACTGCTAACTGAGTTTATTTTGTGCAGAGCATTCATAGGGCCAATCAAGGAGCTATCTGGCATGTGGATAGTGGATGCTCAAGGCACATGACTGGAAATCCACACTGCTTGAAGGATTTCAAAAGAATCAATGGAGGATTTGTAGCATTTGGAGGAAATCCAAAGGGAGGAAGAATCACAGGTAAGGGAGCTATAGATGCAGGTAATCTTACTTTTAATGATGTTTACTTTGTCGAACAACTCAAATACAATCTGTTGAGTGTGTCCCAAATCTGTGACACTGGAAACAAAGTTGTGTTTACAGATACTGAATGCATTATCCTTTCAAAAGATTTTAAGTTAACTGAAAAGGATATTCTTTTAAGAACACCAAGAAAGGATAATGTTTACTGTTTGGATACACAAAAAGTTGCTCAGCAGAATGTTTTAAGTTGTTTACTCTCCAAGGCATCTCATGATGAGTCTTCTATTTGGCATAGAAGGATGTGTCACATGAACTTTAAAACCATGAATTTGTTAGCTAAAAACAGTTGGGTAAGAGGTTTACCTCAAAAGGAATTCTCATGTGATGATCATTGTATTGCTTATCTCAAAGGCAAGCAACACAAAGTTTCTTTTAAGACCAAAGAAGTTTCTTCCATCTCTGCACCTTTACAGTTATTGCACATGGATCTTTTTGGTCCTACATATGTGGTTAGTATAGGGAAGAAAGCTTATTGTTTAGTCATAATTGATGATTTCACCAGATTTACTTGGGTTCAATTTCTTAGATCTAAGGATGAAACTGTAGAGTTAGTAAAATCTCTTATTCTTAGAATTGAAAATCAGTCTGATTTAAAGGTGAAAGTCATTAGGTCTGACAATGGGTCTGAATTCAAGAACTATGAGCTAAACAGTTTCTGTGAGGAGAAAGGAATTGAAAGACAGTTTAGTGCTCCTAGGACTCCAGAACAGAATGGAGTGGCTGAGAGAAGGAATAGGACTTTGATAGAGGCTGCTAGATCAACGCTAGCTGATTCTAGGCTCCCAATGACATTTTGGGCAGAAGCTGTAAACACTGCTTGCTATGTTTAGAATAGAGTGCAAGTGGTCAAGTCCAAGGGGAAAACTCCCTATGAGTTGTTTCTTCACAGAAAGCCATTGATCAACTTTTTGAAACCATTTGGATGTCCCTGCACTATCCTCAATACCAAGTCCAAATTACGAAAGTTTGAAAGCAAGGCTGAAGAAGGATTATTTGTAGGCTACTCCACTCAAAGCAAAGCATATAGAGTCTTCAACAATGTGTCTAGGATCATAGAAGAGAGTATGCATGTATCTTTCAATGAGAATAAGATCAATACTGCAGGTAATGGCCCTGAGTGGTTATTTGATATTGATGCACTAACCAAATCCTTGTCTTTTGAGTTTTCTACAGAAACAGTTGCAAATATTCCAACAACTGTTGGTACAAACCAACAAACCGTTTCCAACAGTGTCAACAGTCTTGATACTGTTTGTTTAAATCCAACAACTATTGATGAAAACACATTGCCTAAAGACTTTGTTGTGCTTTCTCTCATTGAAAATAATTCTTCAAATGCTGATGGTCAAATAAATGATGATGCTGGCATGGAATCTCATGTTCCTACCCATCCCCATGTATCTGGACATCAAACAGTTGTTGACCAAGTATGTATCCCTACTGGGAATGCAAGAAACTCTGAGGTTGATATGTAAAATTTGGAGAATGTCTTGCCTGAAGAGAACATCCCTACATCAAGAGTTCACAAGAATCATCCTACAATACAGATCATAGTTGATCCTACCACATCCATTCAAACAAGGGCTATGCTGCAAACTGAAAACAGTGGTGTAACTCTTGAACAGTTTGATGTGAATGCCTGCTTTCTGTCTCAAATAGAACCAAAGAAAGCAATAGAGGCATTGAGAGACCCTTCATGGGTATAAGCAATGCAAGAGGAACTTTTACAGTTCCAAATCCAGCAAGTGTGGAAGCTGTTAGAACTCCTAAGAGGCAAAAGAGCAATTAGCACCAAGTGGGTGTTCAGAAATAAGAAGGATGAAAGAGAAATAGTCATCAAGAATAAGGCTAGACTTGTTGCACAGGGTTATACTCAGGAAGAGGGTATAGATTATGATGATGTCTTTGCACCAGTTGCCAGAATAGAAGCTATCAGATTGTTTCTTGCCTATGCAGGTTTCAAAGGATTTAAGGTCTATCAAATGGATGTCAAATCAGCTTTCCTCTATGGAACTCAGCTATCAGATTGTTTCTTGCCTAACTCAGGCTAACCCCTCTCCCCCACCACAAACATCTCCATCTATTATCAAATCTAAAGCTACCCTTGGTAAGCCTACTACTACCAAGTTAATTTCCCACACCTATACACGTAAAACTTCCAAAGGTGGTCCTTCACCTCAAAAGGACCCTGGAGTTGATGTCACACTAACACCTCCACTGGCAGGAGCTGAGGAGGAGACACCTTCTCTTAAGGTGCCAACCTCAAGGCTCACTTCAACCATTCAGCCTATACTGGGTATGGTGTCTACTCAGCCCATACCTACTCGAGCCATGGGAGAGCCTACTTCTGTGCCTTCACAGACCCATGAAGTTTACATTGAACATCTGACCAATCCCCAGGGTCGTACACCCCCCCTATTCACCACTCTACCCAGTCCTCACTACCACCATATTACACAACTTTGGTCCTTCTACTTCATTTCTTTTCTCACATCCTCATGCATGACCTGTCAATGATCCTCCCAAACACCAGGAAGGATTACAGGGTCCACATTCTGGCCCCCTTGGTTCCGGAGGTCAGCACCAACCTTTGGATATGGGGCCCACAATCTCACCTCAGGAGGAATATTCTAAAGTCTCTCCTACAGTGGAAATTCAGTCACCGATGCTTTGAGCTTAAGAGGAGGTCCGAGGGCTTTGATGACACTGAAGCCACCGATGCCCAAGCCATATTGAAATATCTAAAAGTACCGTTTGAGCTTCTACACAATAAAAGGAAGAAAGATAAATCCAAGATGATGGGTAAATTAAATGATCTATCTAAGTCCGTGGTAGAGTTGGAGAGCTTAGTGCTCAAGCTGAAAACCTCCCCTACTTATGATGACAAAAAGGGGGAGGAAGAATCAAAGAAAAAGGATGATGAAGTTGAGATGGAGCACACTAAAATAGTAGAGATTGAAGAAGAAACTCATGATCGGTTCATGAGTACTGTAGATCAGCCTCCTCAACGACAGTCATAAGATCAAGAGGCCCCAGCAGTTCAAACAATTACAGCTCCATCAGTTCAGTCAGCTTAACAAGAAATTCCATATGCAGAAACTCCTTAAGTTGTGCCTGCCAAAATTCCTCAACCTGAGCTACCAAAGAGTGTTGAAGATGAGTTTGTTCCAGCTTCACGAGATGATAGAGGGAAAGGCAAGGTTATAGAGACTATGAAAAGAAAAAAGAGAACAAGTGCTATGTCTTTAGCTAAGAGGAGGAAAGTTATAATCTCAGAACCTGAGCGACAAGGTTAGTCCCAGATTGCTGAAGCTGACTCTGACTCAAGTGATGAAGTGGATGCCATTGAAATAGCAAACATTGCACTGCCTAGATAGATGTTGCAAGAAATAGGACAAGGAACTGGGTATGTCAGTGGTGGAACTAAGAGAACAACAAAGACAACCTGAGCTACAAAGAGAACAGGCTAAAGCTGAAGCTGCCAGAACTGAAGCTGAAGCTAACTATCATGGACCAAGAGCTGCTCCAATTCTCTACTCAGATACTGATCCAAGGCATTGCCATAAGAGAACACATTTTGATCACAAGAATGAATCTCTTACACTAAGCAGAAAGGGAGGTTGGTGATAATCAACTTTGTACTAGACAACAAAATTGAGATTGATTTAGATATGAGATGTTTGTACAAGTTGGGTTTTTCATAATTGAAGTTTGTTGCCACAACTATCAAAAGGATGAAAAAGAGACAGATTAGGCAAGAGATAGTTGATGTGCTTAAGAAATACTTCTTAAAAATCTATCAACTAGGTGAAATTCCTGCTAATGAAATAGATACCTTCCTCAACAGAAGCAAAACAGCAAGAAGTAGAGCAGCAAGTCTACGGGCTAAAAGAGATATCAGTTTTCAAGTTCCAGAGGGAGTTGAATTCAGAGAAAACACTTACATAGATCAACCTCTGGAAGGATTCTTATATCTTGATGTGGAAGGTAACAAGTGCTTTTTGAAGGCAACAGATCTTCACTTAGCAAACCTAGAGCTGGTTCTGTATTTGAGAATTCTATATGATGACTCGGTTCAGAACTCATCATTCAGATATCAACTGAACAGAGAAATCTGATCTAGAAGGACTGAAATGAAAGAGTTGCCAGAAGGTGAAGAAACACTTAACAATGCTATTAAAGAAGCAGGAATCTGGGAATTAAAATGTTTGGATCTATGGATGTAAGCTGAAGAAAGAGATCCTGAAGATCAAAGTAAATGTGAAAACTTCGCTGATTCCAAAACTATAATAAGTTGATCTTATAGTTCTGTATATTGTAAGCACTAAGTGTGAATAAGCTGATCATAATGATCAAGCTAAAATGTAAATGATATGTTCATTAATGAAAATTCAAGTTTGATATGTTCAACTGTTTAATTATTTGATATGTTCAATATTATGTTTGGTATGTTCAAACAAACAGCTTTGTAAGTTCAAGCTGAGGTTAGACAAGTTCAACTATAAACTCATAAGTTCAGCTCTTTAAGTTTTGTAAGTTCAAAACTAAATTCTGATAAGTTCAGAATCTAAGTGTTTGTCAGTTCAATACTTAGAATACAACTCTTATGATAGATTTGTAACATAACAAATCTTGTAAGTTCAAGATATGATGAATAAGTACGATCAGTTCAATACTTATTTCAGAACTAACTTTGGTCAGATCTAGAGTTGTTCAACATAAGTCTTTTAACCTATGCTTATTTTGATTTAATGTTTTCTCATCATCAAATAGGGGGAGATTGTTAGTCCCATGCTTAGAATAGTTAGATTTGATGAGACAAACTATAGCTATGTATAGATGATAGATTAAGTGTTAGGAATTATGTAAATCTGTTGTAGACTGACTAGTTAGCCTAAGCTGAGTAGTCAGCGTACAAATAGATATAGAGTTTTCTATGTAAGTACTAGATAACTCAGTGACTTCTAAGCTAAGATATGTTTTTAGGATGAAGACCTAAAGACATGAAGATTCAAGAACTCAGTTTGACGATGTCAAGTCTGAGTAAGTCAGCTCAGCGCCAGAAGTCTGTTCAGGAATTTAAATAAGTTTTAAATTCTGTTATAAACTCTCGATATCTACGACATTTAAATTAGGATATCTAAACCTACTTTAAACTATCTATTATTTAGATAGAAATCTCAAACGAAATTAATTAGATAAGTTCTACTTAAGGAGTTTGTTACGGTTTTAAAAAGAAAAGATAAGTTCTATCTTTAAAACACGATTTGTTCGTAGATGAATCAAGTAAAAGTATAAACCTTCTTATATGTTTACAAAGAGAGTTCGGCATAAGTTGAAAAATTACATGTGTTCGTTATACTTGATACGCGTGTGTTGCGATAGCTTTGTTTGTTCAAAGTTCAAGAGTTTCCAGTGTTCTTGTTAATCAGTTTTTACAAGAAGTTCGAGCATTAATTAGTTTTTGATCCAAAAGTATTTAGAGAGAGTTGAGTTTGTAATCAGTGTAACATAAAATCATCCTGTTGATTTGATTAAATAGTGAGATTGTAATACATTGTTTGATTATTGAATATATTTTCGATTGACTAGTTTGATTGCTGATAAAGTGTATTCAAACCCCCCCCCCCCTTCTACACTGTATTGGTTGCTTGTTTACTCTCTTTGGGACCAATAGTGGAAGAAATCCTTTATGCACGGGGTCTGAGCTGAGTCCTTGTTTATTCAGCTTGGGAGGACTCGGCCTCAGAATCTACAGCTTAACCTTCTTCCCCCTCAGCTTCTTCATCCGCCTTAGCTTTACTTGACTCGGGAGTCAGAAGTTTTGCAAAAGCCCTCATTTGAGTACTCATTTCTTGGTGCCCAGGGATGATATCATCCTTGAACATTCTTGAGCTGAGGGCAGGGGTTGGAGTAGTTTCATATCTACTTGCATATTGAGCACCAAGCCTATCCTCGAACACCATCAATAAAAAGCGGATGAAGGGCACATTTACATCTCTCACAGCTTTGGTGACTTGTGATCTGAGTACTTCAAAGATCAACTCTGCATAGTCCACATGTCTTCCATAATACATGTTATACAACAACTGCATCTCAAATTCGTTCACATTGTCAAGACCACCAACTTTGTATCCCAGTGAACATACCACTGTAGATACCATGAAACCCCAACCGGTTTGGAAGACTGACTTCTTGAAAACCCCGGTTACTTGTGGATGACCCAATAGGGGTAGTACGCTCCTAGCTGTTTCCTTAGAAACCGGTTCATCGTAATGGACGGCCATAGGTAGTCGTAGTACTCTCCGTAGAACATTTGCATCAACCACCATCCCATGTTGTCCACTTAGGACAGTTCCCCTAATAACCCTTAGATCAGCTTCACAGCGACAGGTATACCAAAACACTATCAACAACTGAGGAATTAGAACTTCAGGACCATCAAGAAAGACATGTGATAAGGGTCCTTTGCGAATATATGAGGCCCACTCCTCATATCCGTGACCAAGTTTGGATTGTGGAATGTCGATGCACGCCAGTACATTGTTCTGTTTGTACACATGGAGTGAATTGTTCTTGAATGTACCTCCTCGGATCATCTGAACTGATCGTGGTAGATTGCACTTAGCAGTTTTAGGGTTCCGCACTAAGCGATTGATTCTGCACAAAGCAATACTAGGGTTTAGAAAATAGAGAGGGAGGTATAAAACTTGGGAGCGTTAACAAAATACGGTGAAGAGTCTCTCTATTTATACCTTTTCGATGTGAGAGAAAAGTTATCGTTATTAAATGGTAATAAATATATCTGTTACAGTGAAAAACGATTACCAGTCTTATTACAACGGCGCTATTGAATGTAAGTTACCTCAACTAACACTATTACATTAATCCGGACTTTACCAAGATTAATGACATTCCTTTGAAGAACATATCTTTAAAAAATTTATAAACGACTTACATTTATTTAAAAAACAAACCATTAAAAATTTTGGACTTACCATTTATTAGGACTAACCTAGTCATGTGGAACTGACCACACTTTAGAACTGATTACTCAGCGTAGACTGAGCACTCAACTTAGATTGAGCACTCAACTCTGAGTGAGCTGTCAGCTCAGATTTTGACACTTAGTCAAATTTAGCACTTAGCAAATATTGGACAGAGAGACAAAAGACATACCAAATTAAGGGTTGAGCATACCAAGCTTTCCAAGTAGAGTTGTGAATATTGTGCCTTCAATTGGTTTAGTGAAGATATCTTCAAGCTGATCTTCGGTTTCAATGAAGACTAAATCTACCTTGCCCTTTTCTACTATGTCTTTGATGAAGTGATGTCGTATCTCAATGTGTTTTGTTCTTGAGTGGAAAACTGGATTGTGTGTAATGGCAATTTCACTTTGGTTGTCACAAAATATGGGAGTCTTTGAATAATGCAATTCAAAGTCCCTAAGTTGATGTTGCATTCACAGTATTTGAGCACAACAGCTCCCTGCTGCAACATACTCAGCTTCAGCTGTGGAAATTGCCACTGAGTTTTGTTTCTTGCTTGTCCAGCTGACTAACTTACCACCCAACAGTTGACATCCTCCAATAGTACTCTTTCTGTCTAGACCACAACATGCAAAGTCTGAGTCTGAGTACCCTATCAACTCAAATCCTGATCCTTTGGGATACCACAAACCTAAATTAGGTGTTCCCTTCAGATATTGGAGTATTCTTTTAATAGCTTGCAAGTGTGATTCCTTTGGATCAGCCTGATATCTTGCACAAACACATGTAGCAATCATTATATCAGGTCTGCTTGCTGTCAATCATCCCTCTGTATGTAGTCTAACATATAGACTTCCCATCAATGTCCTTGTTCAGCTTGACATTGTGAGACAATGGAGACTTTACAGGATGGCTTGAGTCTAGACCATATTTATTATCAGATCAAAGACATACTTGCTCTAATTAATAAATATACCATCTTCTTTCTGTTTGATCTGAAGTCGCAAAAAGTAAGTCATCTCACCCATCATGCTCATTTTGTATTGATTAGACATTATCTTAGAGAACCAATCACATAGACTTTGTTTGATGAACCAAAGATAATGTCATCTACATAGATTTGAACCAGAGTGACATGTCCTCTACTTTTTCTTATAAATAGGGTTTTGTCGATGCTTCCCCTAATAAAATTAGTTGAAAGCAGATAGGTGGATAGTGAATCATAACGGGCTCTTGGTGCTTGCTTGAGTCCATAAAGAGCCTTGTCCAACTTTTAGACATAATTTGGATGTTTAGGATCAACAAAACCAGGGGGTTGTTTCACATAGACTTCCTCCTGTAGTGATCCATTTAGGAATGCACTCTTAACATCCATTTGATACACTTTGAAGTTCTTAAAGGCTGCATAGGTTAGGAACAATCTTATAGCTTCAATCCTTGCAACAGGAGCAAAGGTCTCATCATAATCAATACCTTCTTCTTGTCTATACCCCTGAGCCACTAGCCTTGCCTTATTACTGATTACTACTCCATCGTTGTCCATTTAATTTCTATAGACCCACTTAGTGCCTATAATAGCTTTTCCTTTAGGGGCAGGGACAAGGTTCCAGACCTTATTTCTTTGAAATTCAGTCAGCTCCTCTTGCATGGCTTCAATCCAATCCTCATCCTTCAGTGCATCTTCAGTCTTCTTTGGTTCCATCTGAGATAGAAAACTAGAATAGACAACATAGTTCGCAGTAGCCTTTGATCTAGTCAACACACCATCTTCAATGTTACCAATAACATCATCAAAAGGATAATCTTTTAACACTTTGAAGGTTGTAGTGGGAGACTGTGGTTCTGAGTTTGCATCTGAGTAGTGTCCTTCAGGCTGAATAGGACTGACTTCTTTAGTCTGAGTTAGGATTGAGAAATCACTTAGATCCTCAATCTGATTTGTACCTGATGATTCAATTAGATTCTTAGGCTGATGATCAGATTCAAGAAACTTATCTGTGTGATCATCTTCAATGTTGATGGCTTCTTTATTTGACACTGTCTTGTCAGATTTGCCACCATCTTCATCATCAGAATCATCCATAATATACATGGGATTTGATGTGAGATCTTCTCTGCTCCTTTCAAGCTCACTAAGACTAACCGGGTCAGCTTGAGCTTTATCAGATTCATCAATACTTATCTCATCAAATGTGACATGTACTAACTCTTCAATTACCTTTCTTTTAATATTGTAGACCCTGTAGGATTTGGAAATTGAAGAATATCCAACAAATATACCTTGATCAGCTTTAGGTTCCAACTTATGGAGCTGATTCTTTGGTTTAGCACATAGCATGCTGAACCAAAGATATGGAAATATCTAATGTTGGGTTTTCTGCCATGATACATCTCATAAGGTGTTTTACCATGTCTTTTAACAATTATAGATCTGTTCTGTGTATACAAGGCTGTACTTATAGCTTCTGCCCAGAAGCTCAGCTTTAGTTTTGCTTCACATAACATGGTTCTGGCAGCTTTAATTAAAGTTCTATTTCTCCTTTCAGCAAGTCCATTTTGTTGTGGAGTTCTTATAGATGAGAAATTCTGGATAATTCCCTTCTCTTCACAAAAGCCTTCCAGGGTTGAGTTTCTAAACTCAGTCCCATGATCACTCCTGAGTTGCTTGATGGACTTACCCTTCTGCAACTCTTCTTGTTTTATGAAGCTGATTAACTCATTAGCAGCTTTACTTTTGGCTTTTAAGAATATCACCCCAAGTAAATCTTGTGAACTCATCAACAATTACTAGGGTATACTTTTTACCACTTAGGCTTGGGGTGCTTATAGGTCCAAATAGGTCCATATGCAACATATGTAATGGTTCTATAATAGAAAAACTCTGTTTGGACTTAAAGGATCCTTTATGATATTTTCCCATCTCACAAGCTAAACAAAGTTTGTCCTTAGAAAATATGATCTTTGGCAGACCAGAGACTAACTCTTTGCTAGACAATTTATTAATATATTTGAAGTTCAGGTGTGACAGTCTCTTGCACCACAACCAACTCAGCTTGGGAGTTAAGTCAGAGTACAAGCAGGTTTCTATTGAAGGGTCTGCTGAGCTGAGATCTAACAGATAGATATCTCTTTCTCTTTTTGCCATTAATATTGGCTTTCCCTTCTTATCATAAATAGTCCCTGCATGTTTTCTAAAGTTGACTTCATAATCCTCATCACACAATTGACTCATACTTATCACATTGTGTTTAAGGCCTTCAACATATGCGACCTTCTTGAAAGTGAGTGTTCCAGCTTTTATCTTTCCATAGCCTTTAGTCCTTCCTTAAGAATTATCCCCAAATGTCACCTTGGGTCCTTCACTGTTTTAGAGTTCACTTAGAATCCCTTTGCTTCCTGTCATGTGCCTTGAGCATCCACTGTCTAAGTACCACTTGTAAGAGCCAACCCATGATAAACTAAACATAATAGTTTCTTTTAGGAACCCACTATTTGGTGGGTTCTGAGGATGAGCACTTAGCTGATCCTTTAGAGGCTAACTGATCAGTTTGAGCAGGTTTTGAGTCCTTCTTAGGCTAATCATCCTCTATTTTCTCAGGCCTCAGATTGAAACTTACACAATCCTAGGCTTCATGACCTCTGTCACCACACTTATAGCATTTTCTTCTGAAAATAAGTGTTTGGGTGATTTCTGTAAGTTTTCCAACATTAAATTTGTATTCAGTTTTAGGGTCATGAGATGTGGATAACTTTTCAATCTTCTTAGACAGTTTGTCTATTTGATTTTCTCTGACTTTGGACTTACCCTTATCAGATTTATGGTTATCCTTATTTGGTGAAGTCTGACTTACAGACATCTTCCTGTTTTTAGAAGTCCTCTCAGAACTGACTTGAGAGTTATGTCTTTTTGATTTGGTAGGAGTTATCCTATCAAAGACTATTGCTCTAAAGGGATTGTAATCCAATCTTTTGAAAACTGACTTATAGTTCCTATTAGATTTAGAGCACTCGGCTTGATGGCTTGCATTAATAACCTGAGGGCTTTGGGTTGGTCTCACAAACTTATTGGTTTTGACCTGCTTACTATCCTTGTTTTTCAAAAATGTGTTTGGTAGAATATCATCCGATTTCACATTTTTGTCTTCTAAACTAACTCGATGTTTGTCAATCTCATCAACAGCAGCACTGGAATCGCCCCCTAGCACTGCTTTTACCTGATTTGGTATCTGCTGGTTGATACATCTCTCTGCTTCTCTTGATGACTTACACCAAGATTCACAGATCTTTCTTAGATTGTCAGCTTGATCCTTAGATTCTTGTAACTCTTCACTTAGAAGTTTGTTGATATGAAGATGACACTCATAATCACTTTGAGTCTTTTTACCAGCATTTATGAGAGTTTCAGAGTGTTTAAGTTCGTCTTTTAATTTTGAAATTTTAGTTTTCAAATTAGATTGAACAGTAAGGGAGGTTTTGAAGTCATTCAACAAACAGTTGAACATTAAGCATTTCTACTCATCAGTATAAGAGCTAAAGTTATTTACCTTGTACATTAAGGCGGGATCCCAGTTGGTCAGCTTACTCAACTTAGCAGCTTCAGCTAGATCCTCGTCAAAGGAGCTTTCTTCTAACTCATAGTCGACTTGTTCCTCTTCATCCTCAATGGCCATCAAACACCTATTTGGCTCATCATCATCTAAGGTAGATGATTCAGTGTAGAGACCTTTGGTGTTTTCATCTAGCTTGCCTTTAAACTTCTGATATTTCTTCTTGTATTTATCAGCTCTGTAGGCATTCTTGTAAGCTACTGAAGCTGACTCCCCTTTTTTAGCTCTGCACTCAGCAGCTATGTGTCCTGTCTTCTAACAGTTGTAGCACTTAGCTTTCTTAGGATCAAAAGCAGACCTACCACTTTTGCTCTTGTTAGATTGACCCCTTCCTCTTATCAACTTTCTTAAATTTCTTGCCAGCATAGACATTTGTTCAGTAAGAGTATTCGTCTCTTCATCATCTAAATCTGAGTTAGAACTTACCTCCTCAGACTCAGACTTGGAGTCAGTCTCAGTTTGAGACTTTCTTGATCCTTTCTTCTTCTTTTCTGCAACCAATGCAATTCCAGCACTATTGACAGATTCTTTCAATTGTTGCTGGGCCACTTTCTTCTGTTCCATGATCTATTGATGATTTAGAAGAAAACCATAGATAGATCTGAGATCATAATTATCTAAGGTTCCTCGAGCATGAAGAGCAATGGTGATCTCATTGAATTGTTCCGGTAACACATCCAAGAAGTTGAGCACCAACTCAGTTTCATCTTTCTTGACACCTACCAAGATCAGATCGTTGATCAAGCATTGAAACCTGGTAAACAGATCAGCCAGGGTTTCATTCTTCATAGCAAAGAATGTCTTATAAGAACGACTCAGATTTGTCTTCTTATGTTGCTTGACCGGGTCAGTGCCTTCATAAGTGACACCGAGAGTATCCCACATCTCTTTTACGGTTTGGCACCCAGCCACAATATGCAAAAGAGGGTTTGTCAAAGCATTTGCTATGATGCTCTGTGCCTTGTCATCAAGTTTGAACTGTTTGTGATCTTCCTCAGTCCAAGATGCTTCAGGCTTGGGAGTTTCTCGAGAGGAAGAGTTTTGTCGGTGGAAGTGATGTGGATCATGGGAATGATTGGGCCATCTTGAATCACGGTACTCATCTTGTGATCCACAGACTTCTGAAACAGCATGGATCTGAACTCCCACATAGGATAGTCACTGCCATCAAATATAAGACACCCTTTTACCGCCATTGTTGGAATATGATTTGATTGCTTGTTAGCAAACATCTTGGCCTCTTGACAGCGGATCTTGATCTTCAACTTATGAAGAAACCTGCTCTGATACCAGTTGTTGGTCCCAAAGAGGGTAAATAAGCAATCGATACAGTGTAGAAAGGGGGTTAAATACACTTTATAAACAATTAAACAAATCAATTAGATGTATATTCAATAATCAAACAATGTATTACAATCTCACTCTTTAATCAAATCAACAGGATGATTTGATCTTACACTGATTACAAACTCATTTCTCTGTAAACACTCTTGGACCACAAACTAATTCATGATCGATTTTTAAAACTGATTAACAAGAACACCGGAAACTCTCTTGAACTTTGAATACACAAAGTTATCGCAACACACACGTATCAAGTATGACGAATACACATACTTGCAACTTATGCAAAAACTTATATTCTAAACAGATTAGAAGGTTTATACTTATACTTGATTCATCTATGAACAAATCGTGATTTAAAGATATAACTTATCTTTTCTTTAAAAGCGTAACAAACTCTTTAATTAGAACTTATCTAATTAATTTCGTTTGAGATTTCTATCCAACTAATAGGTAGTTTAAATTAGGTTTAGATATCCTAATTCAAATGTCGTAGATATAGAGTTTATAATGAGATTTAAAACTTATTTAAAATCTCTGATCTGACTTCTAGCACTGAGCTGGCTTACTCAGACTTGACATTGTCAAGTTGAGTTCTTGGATCTTCAATTCTTTAGGTCTTCACTCTTGAAACCTATCTCGGCTTAGAAGTCACTTAGTTATCTCGTACTTACATAGAAAACTGTATATCCGTTTGTACACTGACTACTCAGCCTAGGCTGACTAATCTGTCTACAACAGACTTACATAATTCCTAACACTTAACCTATCATCTATACATAGCTATAGTTTGTCTCATCAAATCAAACTATTCTAAGCATGGGACTAACAGTTGCAGATACAGATTCGTTTTAGACATCAGGTTCAATCCTGTCAGCAGAAATATTATTAGATCTAGAATGATTAATGAAATCGAATAGAAAATCCATATTATGTGAGTTAGTTTCAATAAGTTTTGGATTTGTTTCATTTTCTCTCAAAACAGGTTCTTAACTGAATTTTCTAGAAGCCGTTGTCTATGACTTTGGTTTTAAATCATTAAGCTTAAAGTGTCATCAAAGGTCACATTTATACTTCAACTACAACATTTGTCTGTTTATTAAGAACTCTGAAAGATTTTGACTCCTGTGAGTAACCCAAGAAAATTCTTCATCGACTTTTAAGTCAAATTTTCACAAGTTGCTCTTTTCATTCATGACAAAGCATCCATTACCAAATATGTGAAAATATTTGATATTAGGCACTATGACAATAGCAAGTTCATAAGGACTTTTATTGAAACGGAGGTGAATGATAGAACGGTTTTGCGTATAGAATGTTGTGTTGATTGCTTCGGCCTAGTAGGAAGGTGGGAGTTAGGCATAAGATAACATCGTCATAGTGGTTTCAACCAATGTGCGATTTCTTCGTTCTACGACAACATTCTGTTCGGGTGTGTAGGCAGCTCAGAATTGATGTGTAATTCCACGAAGTCAAGATATAATGATAGAGTCCCATTCTTGAATTTAGTCCCACTGTCAGTACGAATGGAACCAACTGAAAGACTCTTTTGATTCTATATTTTCTTAAGGTAATCAATAATGACAGCCAGTGCTTCATCTTTTGTGATTAGAAACTTGACCCAAGTATATCTAGAGTAGTCATCCAATATTACCACTATATACTTCTTCCCACTTTTGCTCTAAACTTTCATCGGTCCACAAAGATCCATGTGAAGAAGTTGAAAAGGATTGGTTGTTCCAGACACCTGTTTCACTTTTTATGATGCCCTCTTCATCTTTCCTTTCTCACAGTGTTCACATAGATAATCCTTTTCAAATTTCAGTTTAGGAATGTCACACACAAGATCTCCTTTAACTATCTTATTAATATTCTTAAAGTTGAGATGAGATAGTTTCTTGTGCCACATCTAGGTGAGATCCGATAAAGCCTTTGATAAAAGACAAATTGGAGGATAGGTGGCTAGGGTGTCCAAATCGATTGAATATAAGTTGGACTTTCTTGATCAAGTTAGTATCTCATTGCCCATTTTCATACGGACTGGACACGACTTGGACTTGAAGTTGACTTCCAATCCTTTGTCACAAAATTGCCCAATGTTGAACAGATTGTCGCCACATCCCTTCACATAAGAAACTTTCTTTATTATGATATTTTTCATTTCTATATCTCCGTACCCCTTTATTGGTGCAAGGATGTCATTCCCAAAACATACATTTCCAGGGTACTTGGAAACATAGTTTGTGAAAAGACTCTTGTTCCCAATCATATTACCAAAAATTGCTTGTCTACACATGGAAATAAAAAAAACTTTAGGTCCCCATTTCTGTATGGGTCATTGCTTGTCAGCACATTTGGCATGAACATCAGAAGTAACAGTATTAACGTGCTTTTGTGCGGATTTTTGTTTTCAAATTTTAACAGTTTTTGATATTACTGTTTGTGGTTTCTACACAGTTGGAGCTGACTTTGATTTAGGCATCTGTGGCCTTTGTTGTTTCACAACTTGTGATTTTGGAATTGATTGAATGTTGTGATTTCGAGGTAAGGCGTTTGATGAAAAGTCATTGTTTATCAAAATTTTCAACCTGAACTCAGATACACATGATTTATTTTTGATGTTTTCATTAAAGTGCTTGTGGGGAGTGGTGATTGGCTTCTTTTTGTGCCAAAAGTGGATCTTAAAACCGTTTCTAGTTATTCGGGTTGCCAACTCTAGATTTCCATATGCTGATTAAAAATTTGGTGTTGGAATAATCCTACATTTCTTTCATTCTGTATCGTATTCACATCGATACTCGCAATGACCTTCTTGACATCCATCCCCCATGTAATAGAACTCAATTAAGGAACATTTTGTATTCACAAAAGTTGAATTACAGCTAGTTGTATTCTTGAAATTTGAAAAACATGAATTGAAACTGTTTTTATTTTGAAATTTCTCTTTCGTTCCTTCTCCACAATCTTCTCTTCTTTGTTCATCCTTCCTTCTCCAAGCTCTCCTCCACTTCTCCACCTCCTTCACTGCTGCATTGGAAGGCACACTAATGTTAGCAACAGAGAACGCAAAAAGATCGTCAAAAGAGTAATGTTTCTTTGGAGATATGGGATGGAAGTTGATTTGGATTACTTCTTTTCCTTTCTCTTTTCTCTTGAGATCTGATTTCATCTCATTTATCATGTTGTTCCAATTATCATTATTGTTTTAAAGTCTTACATTTTTTGATTTATGATTTTTGCACTTTGATTCGTAATCTTGAACTTTGTTATTCATGAGTGAAATTTTTTCTTCCGGTTCTATGATCCTTGATTGTGCTTTCATTAACTGTTAATCTGCATCTTGTTCTTTGTTTTCAGTGAACAAAACGCAACCATTACTGTGTATTTTTGAATAAGAATCAAAGAAGGAATTTGTTTCTTTGCATTTGTGAGTAGCAATGGAATGTTGTAAAAATTGGTTTTCTTGATTGAGGTTATAAATATTGGCTTGAAAAAATAGCTCACTTAAGTCACTCATGATTGTGTTTATAAAGCACTATCTCTCAATGTTTTCGAAACGTTTTTGCAATTCCATGTGAGGAATATATGTTCGAGAAAATATGTGTGTTTCAAAATTAGATGTTGATGTCAGTGTAACTCTGGAGGTAATCATTGGACAAGGGTGGTTTTGGTTCCTCCTCGAAGTTATATGTCTCATTTAAGCTTTGATAATCAAAAGGATTTTGCATTTTTGTGGTTTGACTCCTTTTTTTCTCTTCATTGGTAAGTTCCTCTACTTCTCTGACAAATACCATACGAGCTGTAAGTCCAAGACTCATTTTGTCGAAATGGTACAGTTGTTTTGTAGTCACGTTTTCTAAAATGTGGGGATTTTCAAAACCCAGTTTTGATGTCTTTAGGTTTATTCAAAAAGATGGTTTGAGCTGTTATTCCCCTTTTTACCAACTGATCTTCGAGGTTTTTTTGATTTTGGAGTATAATTGAGCCCTTTCCTTAGTCAAATGCTTGTAATCCTCTTCGACACTCAGTTTTTTAGTATTTAAATCATGAATGCTTTTGGCTGATTCATTTGTGAGTTCGGTTAATTCTTCTTCTTTCGCAGTCAACAGATTTCTTATTTGATCATGTTTGTTTATGTACTTTTCAATATCTATTGACTTTTCTTTTGTGATGTGTGATTGAAGTTTGCTTCTGTTTTTAGGGTTTTGATTTTTAAATCTTGCTTGTGAATGTGATCAACAAGTGTTTTAGCATAGTGCAGACCCAAACCTTGCTTTGCATGTGAGAAAGGAAAGCAACACAAGACATCATTTCCATCCAAGGAAGTTTTCTCTATTACTGATTCATTCTACATGTTACACATGGACTTATTTGGTCTTGTTGCAACTGCTAGTTTTGGTGAAAGTAAGTATGCTCTAGTTATGGTTGATGAGTTCTCAATATACACTTAGGTATTCTTTTTAAGAGCTAAGAGTGAAGCTGCTGAGGAGATTATAAGCTTTATCAAGAAGATGGAATTGATGAATGATAACTTGGTGAGGATGTTGAGAAGAGATCATGGAACTGAATTTTAAAATCAAACTCTGGAAACTTTCTGTGATAAGAAGGGGATATCTCAAAACTTTTTTGCTCCAAGAACCCCACAACAGAATGATGTAGCTAAAAGAAGAAACATAACTCTTATTGACGCTTCCAAAACAATGTTGTGTGAAAGTGGGTTAAGTTTTAACTTCTGGACAAAAGTTATGAGTTGTGTATGTTTTACTCAGAATAGATCCCTTGTTATCAAAACGCACAACAAAACTCCATATGAAATGCTATAAGGAAGGAATCCAAACATCAGATTTTTGTACATATTTGGTTGTCAATGTTTCATTCTCAATTAGAAGGATCAATTGCAGAAGTTTGCTCCAAAGGCTGATGAAGGAGTGTTTGTTGGTTACTCTATGATCTTCAAAGCATACAGAGTCTACAACCTCATAACCAAAGTCATTAAAGAATCTATCAATGTAAGTTTCAATGAAAATGACTTTTTTTGTTGTTGTTATACTAATCATGTTTCAAGTTAAGATTTCAATGCTCTAATGGAAACTGGAGAAAGTTCTTCAGAACAGGATGATCCATCTCCACCAATAGTTGAAGATGATTTAGAAGAACCTATTCCAAATTGTAACACCGTGATTTCAAGGTCAAATTTTCACTTTTTAAAACTTATATTAAAATATAATTCGGTTTGATAGACAGGCAGCGGAAATCTTATTAGAGTATTTTCTTTAATTAAAACAACCCAACAGGGTTTTCATTTTACAAACGGGTGTTACTAACATCAATACCGACCAATCATCATACCTATTAATGAACCACAAGTGTTACAGCAATACAAAAGCAACCCCCGACACAACCAAATATACACATCTGCAAAAGCATACAAACTAGGAGAGGGGTTAGCTTTTTAAAGCTTGTGAGTATAAGATAGCATAAAGATCAACATAAGCATATCACATGTCAGCAACAAACATCAAATAGTGTTATCCAAGTATCTCGTGATGAGCTGACGTAGTCAGAAAGCAACATAATCTTGCAGGTAGCTAGCCCGGCTCAATGCTACTAACTTGGTTACCAAACACATCGACCGCGTAGGTGGGTGAGCGTAAAACGGTCCACCATTGCATTACGTGTCAGGAGCATGCTAGTGGGTCCAGTTTGGAACCACTTAGTTAATATATGATGTTATGCATGAATGACTGCTTGAAAGATGTCGGATCCATGTGGGATCAAATGTACGTATGTGTGTATGTGAATTGTCTGCAGACTATCTGAAGCATGGTTAAGGTCAGCCGGTTGTAGCTGAATCCTTCAGGATTTCACGGGGATTCAGGAGGCATCCTGGATCATAGGTTCTGCAGAACCACCGTGCCTTAACGTGAGTGGTGATCAGCCGGTTGTAGCTGGATTACCTGTGGAGTCTTTAACTCTATGAACGATGCTCGGTGGACTACCTTGTGCTCCCCCACCAGCGCGGATTGGTCGTGTCTGATCCCCCGGTTTGAGTTGTTGAGCGGGATCGTTTACCCTGCAAGACACGACTCTTACCGATCTTGTCAGCACATCGCTATGTGCTAAGCTAGCAATGATTGTTTATGATATGACGCATGACTTAGTCTATTGATGCTTATGATTGTACGTACTCACTAGCTAGTGTAGCTAATGATGCTATGATTTCCCTTTTCAGGTAAAGACTAGATCGCCTGCGAGGCGGGATACTTTTGGGAATTTGTTGCCCCTTGTGGGTGGAACACTTGTAATAGTACGATGTAATGTAATAGATGTTATGGTCGGTTCCTGAACTACGGTAACACCCGGATGTTTTGAATGAATGACACTGTAAATAAATGTTTGGTTGTTTTAAAAAGAAAAATTTCCGCTGCTAAATTTGTTTTGTCGTTAAAGCAACTAAATTCGGAAGCGGTGTTACAATTAGGTATCAGAGCCTAAGTTTGAGTGAATTGAATACTTGAAAGAGTATTCGATCTCAAGCTCGGGCCCGACCATAAAGAAGTGTTCCTTGAGGGGGGATTGAGTGAGAGTTATATGCATGCTAGCATTATACGATGAATTGCTTGTTAAGTTAAGACAGTGAGATTGAGTATTAACTGCTCTTTCTCTGTTATATGAAGTCTAGAGAAATGTCTTCCGAACGTGGCCATACGGAACAAGCAATTAAAGAGTTAGAAGATGAGGCGTCGCATATGCCTCATCAGGCTGAGGATTAGCGATCTCAGCAGAATGCCAGTGAAGGCAGACCTGAGCCAGATCAGGCTGCTATTATAAGGCGACTGGAGGAGGAGCTTCGTGTGACGAAGGAGCTCTTATTGCAAGCAACGTTGAACAAGCCACGCAAGACTTGTTCATATAAGAAGTTCCTAACTTGCAATCCTCCGACGTTCTAGGGGAGTGATAACCCCACAGTGACCATATAGTGGCTCCGGGAGATGGAGCAGATGTTTGAGTCTTGCGAATGCGAACCAGAGTATTGTGTGAAATACGCAATTCGAATGTTAAAGGGTCGTGCCATCTTCTGGTGGGATACGGTTAAAGCTTCGGTTCGAAAAGAGGTGTTAAATGCTCTCACTTGGGAGCAATTCTCTGAAAAGGTGCTCAAGAAGTATTGCACCGAGTATGACCTAGAGAGGATGGAGAGAGATTTCAACGATCTCAAGAAAGGGGACACGCCGATTGAAGAGCATATAACCGCGTTCACTGATAAGATATGGTTTGTTCCCCATTTGATCCCAGACAAGACCACCAAGATAAGGCGGTTTGTGGCAGCTCTGCCACTGGAGTTTCGCCCGCATGTGAGGGCTGCTGTGGAATTGGATCGGGCGTTTGATATTGCCCGACAACTAGAAGGTGACCGTATTTACTACAAGGACGAATCTACCGGTGCAAGGTCAAAGAGGAAGTTTAATCCGTCTGAAAAATCGGGTCCTTCCAAAGGACAATCCACCACGGGCGGGAAGACAGAGTCCTCTAAGAAGCCGATGCCTAATTCTCCCTGGTGTTCTCTATACCGAACTTCCCACTCTGGTGAGTGTTCCAACTCTGCCAGACGTTGCTGGAGATGCGGACAGAAGGACCACGCTATGACCGAGTGTGGTTTTAAAGAGGATGTGTGTTATTGGTGCCAGAAGCCTGGGCACAAGTTGACTGACTGCCCAGATAGGCAGAATACTGGAGTTAAAGGGTCTTCTTCTTCTAGAGGACCGAGAAAAGATGACGCGCCCCGCGCGAAAGGCAGGGCATTTCAGATGACGGCGGACGAGGCCAAAGCAGCAGGGGATGTCGTTACTGGTACTTTTCTTATTAATTATCTCCCTGCT
This sequence comes from Dittrichia graveolens, assembly GCA_038502395.1. Taxonomy (NCBI): domain Eukaryota; kingdom Viridiplantae; phylum Streptophyta; class Magnoliopsida; order Asterales; family Asteraceae; genus Dittrichia; species Dittrichia graveolens. The sequence goes on along the minus strand of JARJIL010000005.1, from coordinate 53,473,291 downwards.
AGTGTTTTATTTGATTCTGGAGCTACCTACTCCTTTGTATCTGTGGCTTGTTGTAGAAGATTGCAATTACCTGTTGTTTCTTTAACTGAGCCGCTCAGAGTAGAAGTCGCTGATGGCAAAGTAGTCTCTGTTACAGAGAAAGTCCCAATAGTTGTGATTTATATTGATTGGAGTAATATCCCTATCTCTTTCTTTGTTATGCCCATTGCGGGATTTGATGTCGTAATCGGGATGGATTGGCTCAGCAAGAGTGATGCTTAGATTATCTGTTCCAAAAAGATGATTAAGATCCCTCTCTCTGATGGATCTTATGCTGTTGCACTTGGAGAACGACGGGATTCTGATATTCCTATTGTCTCCATGATTAAAGCTCAGAAGTCGATTGCCAAAGGTTGTGACTCTTATCTGGCATACGTTATTGATGCTACGATGGAGAAGTGATCAGTTCGTGATATTCGGGTGGTGTCTGACTACCCTGAGGTATTCCCTGAAGAACTTCCGGGTTTGCCTCCGATTCGTGATGTTGAATTCAAGATAGAGCTTATTCCAGGAGCTACACCTGTGGCTCGTTCTCCGTATCGTCTTGCTCCTTCTGAAATAAGAGAGATGATGACTCAAATACAGGAGTTGCTCGACAAAGGTTTTATTCGTTCGAGTTCCTCGCCGTGGGGAGCTCGTGTATTGTTTGTAAAGAAGAAGGACGGAACGATGCGAATGTGCGTAGATTACAGGGAGCTGAACAAGCGAACTATAAAGAATTAGTATCCGCTTCCTCGAATAGATGATTTGTTTGATCAGTTGCAGGGGGCTACATGCTTCTCTAAGATTGATCTCCGGTCGGGGTATCACCAAGTACGAGTTCGTGAAGAAGACGTGCCGAAGACTGCATTTCGAACTCGTTATGGTCACTACGAATTTCTGGTTATGCCGTTCGGCTTAACCAATGCCCCTGCCGTCTTCATGGATCTGATGAATCGGGTTTGCCGTCCGTTTCTTGACAGATCTGTGATTGTATTTATTGATGATATTCTTTTGTACTCGAAGACGGAAGCTGATCACGAGCTTCATCTTCGTTTGGTTCTCGAGACGTTAAAGCGAGAACAGTTGTATGCTAAACTGTCCAAGTGCGAATTCTGGCTTAAGGAAGTTCATTTCCTTGGCCATGTTATATGTCATGACGGTGTTAAAGTAGACCCAGCTAAGGTGGAGGCTGTGATGAATTGGGGAGTTCCTCGGACTCCTTCCGAAATTAAAAGTTTCCTTGGCTTGGCTAGCTACTATCGGCGGTTTATCCGCGATTTCTCGAAGCTTGCGGGTCCATTGACCAAACTCACTCGCAAGGATGTTGCTTTTGTCTGGTCAGAAGCTCAAGAAGTAGCTTTCCAGACTCTGAAACGATTGTTATGTGAAGGTCCAATCCTTACTCTGCCTGAGGGTTCGGAGGACTTCACAGTATATTGTGATGCGTCTTACGCGGGTTTGGGTTGCGTCCTGATGCAACGTGATAAAGTGATTGCCTACGCTTCTAGGCAGTTAAAATCACACGAGCGGAACTACCCAACCCATGATCTGGAGCTGGCTGCCGTTGTCTTTGCACTGAAGCTGTAGAGACATTATCTTTATGGCACAAAGTGTGTGATTTGCACAGATCACAAGAGTCTTCAATACGTCTTTACTCAGAAAGAACTCAACATGCGGCAACGCCATTGGTTGGAGTTAATAAAAGACTATGATTGTGAGATCCGTTACCATCCTGGCAAGGCCAATGTTGTAGCGGACGCTTTGAGCCGTAAAGGACCGACAGCAGAAGTTGAGTTTATGAAGATTGCTATTGTCTCAGATTTGATTTCTCGACAGAAGGAAGCTCAGCAGACTGCATTGCAAGAAGAAAATCTAAAGGCTGAGACGATGAAGAAGTTAAAAGATCAGCTTACTGAAGATAATCGTGGGTTGAAGACTTTTCAATCCAGGATTTGGGTACCTTCTGTTGGAGGTAACCGTGAGCTGATTCTGCAGGAAGCCCATAAGTCCAGATTATCTGTCCATCCGGGAATTACGAAGATGTACCACGACTTGAAGATGCTTTACTGGTGGCCAACTCTGAAGAAAGACATCGCTTCATTCGTGGAGAGATGTCAGATATGCGCCCAAGTGAAGACGGAGCACTAGAGACCTTATGGTAATCTGCAGCAGTTGGATATTCCGGAGTGGAAATGGGATAACATCACGATGGATTTCGTGACAAAGTTACAGAGAATGTCCAGAGGGCACGGCATGATCTGGGTTATCGTTGATCGACTAACAAAGAGTGCTCATTTCTTGGCAACGAACGAGTCTGCTTCGCTGACCCGTTTAGCCCAGTTATACATTGATGAGATTTTGTCACGTCACGGTCTTCCATGTTCTATTGTATCTGATCGTGACTCTCGGTTTGTCTCGAATTTTTGGCAGAGTCTGCAACGCGAACTTGGCACTCGTGTTCATCTGAGCACCGCCTATCATTCGCAGACTGATGGCCAATCTGAACGTACGATACAGACATTAGAAGATATGCTTCGTGCCTGTGTACTCGAATTTGGTGGATCGTGGGATTCTCATCTCCCATTGATTGAATTTTCTTATAACAATTCATATCATTCCAGCATTGGAATGCCACCATACGAGATGCTTTACGGAAGACGATGTCGCACTCCGACCTGTTGGTTGGAGCTTGAGAAGCAGTTTGCTGGACCGGAAATTGTCCAGATTACTTCTGATAAAGTGAATGTGGCTCTTGAAAAGCAGCTCGGGATCGACAGAAGATGTATGCGGATCCAAAGCGTCGTCCCTCTACATTTGAAGTCGGTGACCGTGTGTTCTTGAAGGTTTCTCCTTGGAAAGGCGTCATTCGTTCCGGGCGCAAAGGGAAGCTAAGTCCACATTTCATTGGCCCATTCAAGATTGTACGCAAGGTGAATGATCAGACGGTGACTCTAGAGCTACCGCCTGAGCTATCTGGAATACATGACACCTTTAACGTGTGCTACTTACGCAAGTGCCACGTTGAGGAAGAACAGATTATTCCTTTGCAGGAATTGAAAGTCGACTCTTCCAAGCGACTAGTTAAAGAACCTGTTGAGATTCTTGATACGAAAGTCAAGAAGCTACGTAAGAAGATGATCAAACTAGTCCTTGTGAAGTGGAAGCACAACTTAGGTCCAAACCTGACGTAGGAAGTTGAGGACAAGATGAAGACAAGATACCCTCGCCTGTTTATCACTGAGTAGATTCCGAGGACGGAATCTTCTTAAGGGGGTAGATTTGTAACAACCTTAACTTGGGCGTAGTTGTAAATTGTACGTACGCGTGAGTGATTAATGTAATAGGAATATTTGTTTATAAGACTTTGTGAAATTAATTGAGATTGAGTTAATATATGTATATTTGTATATATGTTATTTGTATGTATGTATGTTAAATATATATATGTATGCTAGTAATGAAGAAAAGAATAAAGAGAAATAAAAGAAAAGAAGAATGAGAGATAAAGAAATATATATATATATATATATATAGATATTTATCCAGAGGCGGTTTGCCTCTGGATAAGAATGATATATATGTATAAGGTTGTGTATTTGACTTACAAAGTCAAAAGATCTTAAGAAAAACACATACAAACACACAAGTCTCTCTCTCTGCTCGTAAGAAGCTCGAAGAATAAATCTTAGAAGTTTAAAGATTTGAGATTCTAAACCTAAAGCAAGGTTGTTATGATCCTTGTTTTGAAGTTTAAGTAAGATTACACTTGTTACAAACTAGATACATGGATGTTTTCATGGCTGGAAGTTGTGTCAAGATGAAGAACACCATGAATAAGCATGAAGCTCACTTTATGTGTGGGTTTATCATGTTTTGATGTTTTAAAATGTGTTAGGTTGTTTATAAGGTTCATATAGATAATATATGAAGCTTAGAAGTGTTTAAAGAGTGAAAAAGATGAGTTCGTGAATCTGGGTTTTTAAGTTTATAAGCTGAAAGTCGGATGAAAGTTGATGAAGAAGAAGATGAAAATCTGGAAATCTCGTCGTCGCGGCGCGACACCATGCAAAAATGAACCATGCGACTTTCATTTGGTCCGACCTTCGCATGAAGGGTCCGACAGTTGGATGGTTCAAAGTTCCATGGTCCAACTTTCGCATGAACCTTTTCTCATGGTCCGACTTTCTACTTGTCGCGGTGTGACGGGGCCTTTTCAGCAAGGGTTTGTTTTGCTAACAAGTTCTTGTTGATCAGGTTTTGTACTATTCAAAGTGAGTTTAATAAATGACTTAAGACTATTAAGAAGGCTTTATGAATGTTCTAATAATAGAACTTAGCACGTGCAAACGTTTAACGCGATTGCCAAATGTTTTAGGTGAACGAACGTTGTAAGCTAATCAGGTGAGTGCCTACTTTCATGAGACTCAGTACAGTAAGGCTTGCCTGTTAGATGATTATGTACTATGTATGACTAACTTGCTTATGCAGGTACACTCGAAGAGGTAAGTATATGACTTGTATGATGTTAGAATACGTGTCAGGAGCATGCCAGTGGGTCCAGTTTGGAACCACTTAGTTAATATACGATGTTATGCATGAATGACTGCTTGAAAGATGTCGGATCCCTCTGGGATCAAATGTACGTATGTGTGTATGTGAATTGTCTGCAGACTTTCTGAAGCATGGTTAAGTTCAGCCGGTTATAGCTTAATCCTTCGGGATTTCATGGGGATTCAGGAGGCATCCGGGATCATAGGTTCTACAGAACCACCGTGCCTTAATGTGAGTGGTTTTCAGCTAGTTGTAGCTGGATAGAGTCTTTGACTCTGTGAACGATGCTCGGTGGACTGCCTTGTGCTCCCCCACTAGCGCGGATTGGTCGTGTCTGATCCCCCGGTTTGAGTTGTTGAGCGGGATGGTTTACCTTGCAAGACACGACTCTTACCAATCTTGTCAGCACACCGCTATGTGCTAAGCTAGCAATGATTGTTTATGATATGACGCATGACTTAGTCTATTGATGCTTATGATTGTATGTACTCATTAGCTAGTGTAGCTAATGATGTTATGATTTCCCTTTTCAGGTAAAGACTAGATGGCCTGCGAGGCGGGATACTTTTGGGAATTTGTTGCCCCTTGTGGGTGGAACACTTGTAATTGTACGATGTAATGTAATTGATGTTATGGTCGGTTCCTGAACTAGTTAACACCCGGATGTTTTGAATGAATGACACTGTAAATAAATGTTTGGTTATTTTAAAAAGAAAAATTTTCGCTGCTAAATCTGTTTTGTCATTAAAGCAACTGAATTCGGAAGCGGTGTTACATATGGCACCATCAACAAGTCTCTTCTTCAAATGGTAGTGAAAAAGAATGCTACTGCCCGGGACGTATGGTTAAATCTTGAAGCACACTTGCGGGATAACAAAGATGCTCGGGCTATTCAACTTGCCACCGAGCTCCGTAATATCGACATTGGTGATCTCTCCATTGGTGCCTATTTCAGTAAGATCAAGGTAATCGCGGATCTCTTGTCTAATATTGGTGAACCGGTTCCCGATAAAACTCTTGTTACCTATGCTATAAACGGATTAAAGGGCAAATTTTCTAATGTTGTTACGATCATTCGCCATAGTAAACCTTTACCTACCTTTGCTGACACTAAATCCATGCTAATTCTTGAAGAATTAAATCAAGAGCACAGTAAACCTACATTTGATAACCCTAGCCCCTCTCATGCCTTGGCTACATCTAACCCTAGACCACGCAACAACACCCCTCCACCCGTTTGCCGCAATTTCTCCCGTGGTTCGTGTCGTTTTGGGGCTAAATGCCGTTTTTTACATCTAACCCTAGACCACGCAACAACACCTCCTCCACGACACCACCCTCGCAATCACCGATTAAACCTTCATACTTACACTCTCTCGCCTCTCCCTCGATCTCATATTCAGGCTCAAACCGACCTTAATTGGCTATCTGCTATGCAAGAGGAATATACTGCTTTAATTAAAAATGGGACATGGGACCTTGTTCCGAGACCCAGTGATACTAACATTGTGCGTTCCATGTTGCTCTTTAAACATAAGTTCAATGCAGATGGTTCTTTAAGCAGGTATAAGGCTCGACTCGTAGCCAATGGGCGTAGCCAGCAGCTTGGTGTGGACTGCGATGAGACTTTCAGTCCGGTTATGAAACCGGCAACCATCCGCACGGTTCTCAGTATTGCTCTTACCCGAGGTTGGTCTACTCACCAACTTGATGTGAAGAATGCGTTTCTTCATGGCACCCTTAATGAAACCGTGTACATGCACCAACCACCTGGATTTATTAATTCTGATTACCCTGACCATGTTTGCCTTTTGCGCAAATCACTTTATGGTCTAAAACAGGCACCAAGGGCATTCACAGGTTTGCTCAACATGCCCTTACTATTGGGTTTCAACATAGCAAATGTGATATGTCTCTTTTTATTTACCATCAAGGAGCCGAAACTGCTTATCTTTTACTTTATGTTGATGATATTGTTTTAACAGCATCCTCTGAGGCTCTTCTACAGCGCATCATATCCTCTCTCTGCAATGAGTTTGCAATGACTGATTTGGGTACTTTAAATTACTTCTTGGGTGTCTCAGTGACTCGCAATGCCTCGGGTTTCTTTCTATCGCAAAGCAAATATGCTTCTGAAATCCTCTAGCGAGCCAACATGGTCAAATGCAATTCCTCCAGAACTCCGGTTGATGTGGATTCCATGCTACTTTGTATCGTAGCCTTGCGGGGGCCCTTCAGTACCTTACCTTTACTCGGCTGGACATCACTTATGCTGTTCAACAGGTTTGCTTGTTTATGCATGACCCTCGCGAGCCACACATGGCAGCTCTCAAGCGCATCTTGAGATACATACACGGGACTTTAGAGTTTGGCTTACAAGTATACCGCCAATCATCTTCTTCTCTTGTGGCATACTCCGATGCTGATTGGGGCGGTTGCCTAACAACACGTCGCTCCACATCCGGATATTGTGTATTCCTCGGCAATAATCTTATCTCGTGGTCCTCGAAACGCCAGCATACGGTCTCACGGTCTAGTGCCGAGGCTGAATATCGAGGCGTAGCTAATACAGTTGCCGAGATTGCTTGGATGCGCAATCTTCTCCGCGAGCTTCATCTGCCTGTTCAAAAGGCTACAGTTGTGTATTGCGACAACACCAGTGCTGTATACATGTCCAGCAACCCAGTCAATCATCAACGTACCAAACATGTTGAAATTGATATTCATTTTGTTCGTGACAAGGTTGCAAATGGTCAGATTCGCGTTCTTCATGTGCCATCTCAGTTTCAGTATGCGGACATCTTCACCAAAGGCCTCCCTTCGTCCTTGTTTTGCGACTTTCGCAACAGTTTGAGCGTCCGTTCGCCTACCGTTCAAACTGCGGGGGCGTAATACTGGGCCCATCGCAATGGGCTTAGGCCTTCGGTTAGCTTAGGGTTTTTGCCTATTTATGGTTGATTGATTGTAATCCTTCTCATTAAGCAAATCATAATAAACAATTATCTCTGATATTCAATAATAAATAGAAGATGAAAATATATATTCTATTGTCAAGAAGTATATTGTAGGATTATGATTAATTGATTCAACACCATATTCCTAGCAAATGATAATTACAATTGCGGCAAGATGTTACACAATCATCAATCAATTTTGTTTTCCGAAGAACACTGGAGCAGGTGTGTCTTTCGAAGAACTCACGAAAAACACAATGTGACCATTTTCTATAAACATATTCCGAAGCGATTGCAGAATCAACAGCGCGCAAACTATTCCACTACTTCATTTGGAGATAACTTTCATGAATCTGTTGAGTGACTTGAAAATTCCTACTGCTTGACTGAACACTGATGGACCCTGCTCAGAATCATCTTTTCCTTCTCCAAATATTATCTGCAAAAAATAAATAAAAATCACAAATAACCATTTTCATTGATAATCTTGAACACAAAATGAAGTTTTATTCGTTGCTATACAAACCTCGATATCTTCTGAGTCTGGACGGCTTATCGTTTCCTTGCCTAATATGTAACGGTTTGGTCTATCCTTGTCATCGAAGAACACCTTCCATAATCTGATCGATTTGATAAACATTAAAAACTCTATTAACAGATGGAGTGCTGCCAAAAGTGTATCTTAAATGCTTAAAACCTCCTAATAGTTATTTTTTCTTAAATGAATAGATTATAACTGTAATGATATGTGTGTGTTTTGTATTATTTACCACATAAATTTCTGATAAAAATTTTAGAAATTAAAAGTAAAACTGTTACCGGTCAACACAACCCTACCCTGTTTGGACTTGTACTAAAATTCACTCGTTACCGATCTTGTCCATCTTGATAAAATATTCAGGTATGAAGAACAATTTACCCGGGATAACATCTAAATACAGCTCCTGTGGGTAGGGGTTTCATCGAGTAAACCGTTGTGAAAGATCTGCAGCATGTATATACAAAAAACAATATGTTATTGCTTAGTGAACAGACCATATCCAATGATATATATATATATATATATATATATATATATATTAATTAAGAGTACCTTAAGAAGTATCTTCTCAACTTCCTAACATTGAATCCAACTCCAACATCCTCACTGATAAGACGTGGGTTCCACATAATGAGAGGTCGCGGCTAATATGACATGAAGATGACATAAACAAAGTATTTATAAACAGAGGTAATTAATGAAACAAAAAGGTTAAAATGTATGCAAAATTATATAGTGAAAGAACAAAAAGGTTTTAGGGGGTATTCATTGAGGGTGGAAGCACACTAGATACTTTCTCGCAAATGATACAAACATACACGTGTTTTGAAAGCAAATTGATGTATTTCTATATACATAATTATGCCTAAAACACTAAAATTTCCTACTTAGGCTTTTTCAGGAGCCTGAAAAGCTTGAGTTAGGCCTGGCTTAAATATGCTCATATAAATACTTTGATTGTCTCGTATACTTAGACGGATTAAGGTGTCCCTTTCTCTTAGAGGTTGAGAGTTCAAGTATTCTTGTGGACACATATATAGTTTAGGCGGGGGTGTGTGTTTTCCATTCAAAATATACGTACATACATACATATATACACACGCACTAGGGAGAATTTAAACGAGAAGTGTTTTTCGTACAAGAACTTCGAGAACCAATCTTGGCCATTAATTAAAACTAATTAATAGCTAAGAATTTTTTGCGGCTCATTAATTGCTCATTATTGACTCGTTAATGACTCATTAATGAGGGGTATTTTAGGAAAATCAAGTCTCACTCATTAATGACGGTCCACCCGGACTCAATTCACAGTAGTGTATAAATGATCAAAATATCCCTATTCAGCAAAAGGTTGTTTACGCGGGGCCAACCCTACGCCCGGGGCCCTATGGATCCAAACCGACCCTTCCCCAAGGACCGGCCCGTAAGCAATGATCACCTGTCTTGGCTCCCGAGCAAGGGGTTGGAATTAAATCTGAGACCAAAATACCCTAATTAACGAGTCATTATTGGTGTTACAAATAGTTTTCGTACAAAAAACAATTCTCGTCTGAACTTCTCCATATATATATATACTGATTAAACTTGCCAATTTCATGTGGTTTACTTATAAATGGGTCAACTTGGCTTATGTAGTATCCAAGTCAAATAAAAATCAAACTAGAAGTGAATAGGTTAAGTGTGCCTAAGTGGTTAAAAGTTTTCCAAAATGTATTTTTAAAATGCACACAATCATACAACTTCGTAACTCTGGGGTCGATTGTTTTAGAATATGTAACATGCCTGATGTCTTATTCCATGTTTATGGGAGAAGATGTGGCCTAGGTTGGAAGGTCTCCGAAGGATAACTAATATTTAATCACTTCCAAAGATAAGATGAAATAAGATCTTCAAAGAACTTATCACTTATTCTAAGACGTTTTTAGAAAATAAGGTCTTATTCTAAAAAACAAACAAGGCCCTTGATTTTCGTTGTAATATATGTGACTTTCGTAATCATATTTAATGAATTTAGTACCGCTAGGAAACTTTTAACTGATTGAGCAAAAATATGTCAAGATCAACCTGACCTTACCTATTTCAATATGCACACCAAATTTCCAACTTAGACCTGTTATCCAACCCAGCCCAGCCCACCCGTCCACTTTTCCATCTCTAATATTATTTCTAGTTTAAATATCCAAAAACAGTTGAGATTTCGTTCATTAATATTATTTTTCCCGATTTGTTACTCTTATGTAATGGATCATATTGCTATTTTTCCTCATATTAAGTGGCTCCAGAACAACGCGTTGTGTTGTCTCCTTCCATATTATAGAATGTAAATCGAAACAAGTTATATGCTTGAAACAAGCAAATGTCAGTTTTTTTTCTCGTTTTCATGGCATACGAGAGATCAAGTCAACCCCCCCCCCCCCCCAAAAAAAAAAAGAACGCACACACACACACACACAAAAGGATGAGGGTTAAGGAGTACCGGATCATCTGAAAGATTAGCTGCAATTCGTTCTACATATTCCAACATCTGATAATCTGGCAGTACCATCACTACAATCTCATCTTCTTTATCCACAGGCTTTCGGTCACTTAAGCTGGGCAACAGGCAATAATAATAAATAACTCAGAAAGACTGGAAATTAAACCAAACAAGAAATATTGCTTTTCATTAACGGAAAAAAGAATGACTTATTTACCTCGCGAAAGTGAAAGAGGCATCAGTCCACCTATACTTCAAAAGTGCAGCAGCGCCAGCATCAGGAAATATTGCTTTGACTCTCTAATTATAAGCACTGATATGAATTAGAAAGGGAAGTGTTTGGACGTGTGTTTAAAAAAAACCGTATTATGAGTTCAAGAATAATGTGCGTTTGAAAGTGACTATGTGACGCTGAACAATCAAAATCAAATTATTGGTTATAATAAAAAAGAGACGCAGAGATAATGTTTCGATGTGCTTATGTTGTTTGAAACATTTGACAAACTCTGATTTATTTATAAAAGTAATATATTGACCAAAAAGAAGATTCTTGTGGAAAGGAGACACTTTTGGAGTGAAACAGGAGTACAAATCACTGTTCTTAAGTCAAAAGATGGGTTAAATATCATTTTATTTTTCAATTTGACAGTCAGTTATGTTGCAACCAGTAAGAAACTATCCAAAACTGACTATTTGACCCTTATATAATCTAATAGTAAGAAGTTGAGGCTATTTATCCATGCATTAAAAACTTATAATTGTGACCTTAAGTTGCAATTATACGATAAGAAGTTCGAAAATCTAAATTTATGGTAATTATGACCTTAAGTTGCAATAATATGATAATAATCTCAATAATCAGTTTCCTTTTCTTTTTCTTCTTTTTCTTTTTGGCAGCCAGTCATTACTTGTTTCTCCAAATTTGATTAATTTGACCCAAAATAAATAAATAAAATATAATCATAAACTGATTATTACAACATCAAGTCACAATAAGCACTTTAAATCATATCAAATACAACTAACCTCACATCCTGTTTCTTCAATGAGGGCATCTACAAAAACTCTTGATAGTTCCCACAGTTCAGCTTGTGCACCTTCGTCATCCAGAAACTGCAACTGTGGGATTAAGAGCTCCACCTGCACAGAACTTATATACTGAGACAGAGATTTTTAAGATTTAACTTTTGTTTTCAGAAAAAAGTATATTTGCAACCCCCCCCCCCCCCCCCCCCCCGCGGCAAACCTATTGAATCAGAGCCTGCGTTTTAACGAGACTCTTAGTATCCTAATCTGAAAACGAGCTTCAATACTACGAATTATCTGCAGAAATATTTGATATGCTTGAGACTTTGCAATACGTACAATGGCTCTCATCCCTCCTGAGTACAAAAATGCAGCACTTGCTTCACTTGACTGTCGAACTGCACCCTCCAAATCCGAAGGCAAGCAACTGAAAAACATATCTCAGTTTGCTCAACTGCTTTAACTACAAAAACAAACAATGTGCAAAAACACAACATATACATAACACACAAAGCAACTACAATTGAACTTAGTAGCTTTCTAAGAATAAAGTGAAAGTATGAATTTTGGAGATTATTTGTACACCATCTACAACTGTTATATACCACCAAAAGATCATAAGTTACCAATATTAATCTTCCATATCCTGAAAAAGACATAACAATCAAAGGATGAAATCGTAATTATCAAAGATATTTGCACTATACGGCACATTTAAGTGGTGCACAAATCATCTACCGATGAATTTTAGCTTATGATACTCTATCTTGCTGTCACTTATTTAACATCGCACGAGAATCAAGTGACACCATGCTTAAAACAAAGACTTAGTTTTGACGTTTTGAGGTGCAAGATAGTTTTCTACTATTAGAATTGATCTAGATTATCGGATAACAAAAAAAACAAAAGAAAGATAAACTAACTTCATATCAAGTACAAAAATAAACATTTTATGCCATTTAAGTCATAACAATGTCCATAACATATTATTATATTAAAAAATTAGCATAATTTGACCCCAAAAGTCAGACTATGTAACACAAAATGAAGTAACTAGTCAGTGTAGCCAATCTCCAAGTCCCAATTATCTAGAAGTTGCAGCATACCCTATCTAGGCAAATTTTCAGGTTCGAAATATCCATTTCTCATCTAGAACAACAATAATCAAGTCCACCAGGACGGGGTATGGAGAGGTAAGATGATACCTCTATCTTTCGGTATAGAGTATGCTTCCTAAAAGACAAGATCCTTTTATCTTTTGTCATGGACTTATAAAACTTTCCATTGAAACTCAAAACATTTTCTACTATCTTCTTTTATACCTTCAAACATTTTTATCAGACTTCATATAGAACTAAACTCCTAAGGAAACTATAATAACAAATCTTTGATATATATTAAAAAAAAGAGGTTATGTCATCATTTCACTTTTAGAAGTTTTTTTCTACTAATCATTCTTCTTTATTTCCTAAGATGACTTAGTCAAAAGCCTTAAACCGTGAATTTTGAGTTACGAATCTCACATCAATTCCTAACAACTAATTCCACTAGCAACAAATGAGCGACTATATCAATTTTCTTTCACGAATGTTTTCATGATTTGTTATCCATATATGGATTTCTTATATGTTTAAGGTTTCACACTATAAATGTTTAAAATTTACGTCAACAATCCACCGTGTTTATACGCGTATTAAACTGGTATATAATAAGATTACTAAAATTTTAATTTCTATATAAAATGCGAATAATTCAAATGATTATTGACATGTCTAACAGTGGATAATTTTTAACAATCAAAACATTCAGATATGCAAGTTTTGTTTAAATTCTGACAAATTTGTTCAAAAATTCATGCAAGGAATTGAAAAAGTGAGATTCACCTGTCGTCTTCTTCGACATCTACTTGTTCTTGTTCAAGGGTTTGTTGTAGTGTCGCTGATGGAGTTTCTTCCGAATTATCATTCGAAGATTGAGCTTCAAACTTATCAAACTTGGCGTAAATTCTGGAGTCAAATGGAGGTCTGAGGAGTGAAATTCCATTGTAGCCACAAGATTCAAAAGGGTGGAAGGACGACGGGAAGTAATTGGAAGAGGGTAATTTCGGAATAGAGGCAGAAGATGAAGAAGAAGAAGAACAGAGGTTCAAATATGAGGATGCCATGAGTGAATGGTTTGGAAGTCTGTAAATCAGGGAAACCATTAATTAGTGTGATAACGTGTGGGAAAGTTCCGGTGTGCACGGGTACAGGCAGCATCTATCCTTTAGAATCCGGAGATAGATCTTTGCATATCATCTTCTAATATAAAAAAAAAGTAATTTAGTAAAATTTATTAATTTATCTTAACCATTTATTTAAAATAATATTTAATATTTATCATTAATTTTAATTTTTTAGAGTCAAAATTATTAAATATAATTTTATATATAATCTTGTTAAATTATATAAAGTCGTATTTGTTCATTTTAATTTATAGATATCATATTTACCTTTTGTAATATTTTAAAATATCATATTTAACCAAATTCTTAGTTTTATCGTTCTAAAATATTTTATAATCATTTTAAAATTTCTTTTTAATTATAACCAATAATCTTTTAACTTTATTACCATTTATTGTAACAGTTATAATTGATAACTTATATAAGAAATACAATCACGTCTCTTCGTATCATGATACCACGTTTCTGCCGTCAAGTCTGCCCTCCCACATAGCGTCGATGTTACCACCGCTGGTTAGAGTGTTGATGCCGTACATCGTTATTTTTTTAATTCTCATTTCATACGCATCTTATTATTATTTAATACGTTTTTATTAATATTTAATATTATTATTGTTTAAACCAACCCGGATATAACACGGGCATTTAGTCTAGTGTTTAATATAGTACGTACTTAATTTATAGTATTAAAGGACTAATTTTAGTCCTTAGATCAATAGCATCAATGATATAGATTGCATTTTAACATTTTGGACGAAGTAGCATTTTAGTAATTCACATGCGATGTTTTTACAAATCACATGTGGTTGTATACTAAATCATTTGTGATTAAATATTAAAATTTTATGACTATGTTTTTTACATAGACTTTATTGAACACAAATCATCATACACCACAGAGTACAAGCATTTAATCTAGATAGTACAGGTTAATAATGTATAAAATTGTGGTATATAATTATTTTTTACGTAAGAATCACTTCCAATTAAAACTAGAAGCAGTTAATACATATTACATATAGTACAACTTAATAATGTATAAAGGTTGTATGTAATATATTTTTTTTACTTAAAAATCACCTCCATTTAAAACTAGGCACTAAAATGTTATTTCACCTCAATTTCTTTCTTTTTTTTCAGTCAATTTATCATAAGAAATGTGTCTTCTTTCCATTATTTAAATCTCTTTAGGCTAAGCACATCTATCTCGCAGGATGGTGCATTAGCCAAAGTGAATCCATCGCCCCCACCCCCTTATTTGGAAAGTGGTAGAGTTAGTTGGTTTTTACTCGTGTAGAGTGAGTCCTTTTTCTCTCTACATTTATTTATTTATATATTTTAAATAGAGAATGGTTAAGGGATGGATGTGAGGGTGGTGGGATGAAAAGGGATGGAAGGGAAAAATGATGTGGCAAGGGGAAGAAGAGGGATGGAAGGGAAAATGATGAGGCAAAGGGAATAAGAGGGATGGATGCACATGGTATTAGGTTATAATCTTATGAGGTGTTTGGTAGAGAGAAATGAGGATAGAGAAAGAGAAAAGGAAACAATTCCCTTGTTTGTTTACATAGAGAAAAGGTAGGTTGGGAAAAATCATTTCCCTTTCTATCTTTTCATTTCTACCTCGTATATAAAGAAATGGTGGGAATTGGCTCTTAGTATTCTCGGTCCCTCTTCTCCTTTCCCAGTCCCTCGAATCTCTCTAGTTCCTCCTCTAGTTTGTCTCTCTTTAGTCAACAATCTCGTCTCTCTCCGGTATCCACCCTCGTCTCTCTCCGGTCTCTACCGTCTAGGGCTTCGCCTGTGTGTGTATGTACCGCAGCCACTACTAGGGCTCCGTGTGTACCGTTGCCATTTCAAGGGCTTCGTGTGTACGGACGCCACTGCTAGGCCTTCTTGCCATGTGTACCTCTACCGCCGCTAAGGCTTCTTCTCTCTCCACCTTCTCCGACCGACAACCATAAGGTATGTTTCGGTCTCTCTCCACATTCTCTCTATGTGCGTCTCTTTCTTCTATCTCTCTCCAATGTCTCTCTATGTGTCTCTATTTTCTGTCTCTCTCCATCGTCTCTCTCTCTCGGTACATTCTGTAAAAATATATGAAATTGGTGTTCATTATTTCTTGCTAGTCATTAAAGGTATCTCACTTGTTTGATTGGTATTCTTGAATCTTATTTTATTGGTAATCTTGAATCACTATTATTGAATAATTGGTATTAATGATTTGTTGTATTTGGTTAAAATATCCTTATTTTGAATTCTCAGAATTTATTTTGCTCTTTCTAGTTTGTGTGTTTTGTTTGTTTCCAGGAGCTATTGGATAATTTGATCATTTGAAAGTTAATGCAATTTGATTGATATGCTATGAGGATTAGCTTATGAATAGGTCATAATATGGATTATGCGTCTATGAATTTTGATAAATGGGTGTGGCATACTACAAGTTTTATTATTACAAACATGTTTAAGTTTTAGTATATGTAGTTTTTAATTTCCGAGTCTTTGAATTCTCATAAATGGGTTGTAATTGCGTGACTGTTGTAACTTACCTTTTAAATTTGAAATATGAGTTATCATTATGGTTCAAAAAAAATGTATACAATTCTCTGTCATATTTCTCTGTGCTACCAAACAGAAGAGCCAATTCCTATTCTCCAGACTAATTTTCTTTCTTTACAATTCCATTCTCTATTATCATTTCTCTGTAATTCCATTCTCTTTACCAAACATACCCTTAATGTAAAGGTGATAGGGTTTCGGTCATGTAAGTTCTCAAGTATAGGTATAAGCATGTTAGAAAGTTTTTAGTCGTAAGAGTAGTTAGTTTGAATTTCTCTATAAATTATAATTTCTTGCATGAGTAATCATATATAGAAAATTGTTTAAAACTACTAAAAAACTAATAATCAAGTGAAAAATCTCGAATAAGAGCTTAGTAAGATGACCCAATTATTCTCAACTTCACAACCAAGGGACCTTCCTAATAATACACAAACCAACCCTAGGGGATCATGTAACACCGTCTTCGTAAAACAGTGAATTTAGTAAAAATTTGCATTTTTTTTAATAAGCATGGATTCTGTCATGATTAAATGTTATTAGATTACGCAGCGGAAATTCGTTTCAAAGTTAGACACCAGATATTTACAACCAAAAATCTAGGAGTAACATCTTTGGTGTTACACTAACCCACAAACCGACCATAATAAAATAGCAAAATATATACAGAGCGTTCCTTCCCAAAACAAGTACATCCAGCAACAGGCAAGCCCGCTCACCAGGCTGCCTAATCTTTAATTGTAAAAATGGTCAACGCAACAATATTAGCTATATAAAATAGCTAGTGAGTACTAACTTATCACAAGTATCAATAAAGCGAGTCACATATCGCAGGAATAAACAATCAATGTTATCCTTTCACATTACGGTGTGCTAACAAGATCGGTAAGAGTTATATCTTGTAGGATAGCTAGTCCCGCTCAACAACATTAAACCAGAGGATCAGACACAACCATCCGCGCTAGTGGGGGAGCATATAGCAGACCACCAAGCATCGTTCACGATGCCATAGGCTCCTTAGGTAATCCAGTCCGGCTGATTACCACTAACGTTAAGGAATGGTGTTCCTGCAGAACCTACGACCCGGAATTTCCAGCCTCAAGTCACCGTTAATCCCGCATTATGACCGAAGTCTCCTACGATCCAGCCACATCGGCTGACCTTAACCATGCCACATGAAGTCTGCCGAAAGTTCACATGCACATAGCCGATCCAATCAGGATCAATCATAAGCATGCATATTCATAAATTCCAATGAGGTGGATCCAATCTGGATCCTTAGCATGCATATCATCAAATTCAACATAGTTGATCCAATCAAGATCCATGGGATACACAATAACAACTTCAACAAGGCGGATCCAATCTGGATCCGATAACATACATAATAGTAAGTTAAACTAGGCGGCTCCAATTTGGATTCTGCTGGCATGCATACATCATATAATTAACAAATATTAAGCATGACATATTACATGAAAACAACATTTCATTATGTTAACTGATCAAGTGTAACACCCTGATTTTTACTCCAAATTTAAACTTTTCCAAATCTCAATTTAAAACATATTTTATACAAAACTGTTAGTCCCAGATTGAGTACACAACAACAAATGTTTGTAGAAGGGGGGGGGGTTGAATACAAACTTTATCTTTTAAAATTAAAGACACAACGATATACTTTTATATAATTCTTATTGATATTGAATCAAGAATTACATGTACTAGAAGCGGAAATTCTAAGTACAATAAAAGGTGACAATCTATTTGTCTAACACATAAACAAGCTAACTCTAAAACAACTAATGTATATAGAGTGTTCAACACATGAACAAGTTTGATTCTACACAATACTTAAACTCTACGAATTTCTCAACTGATGAGATTTTGTTTCTATGGAGTAGAGACTTCACTGTGTTGTTATTTTTGCATGTCAAACATGCATGAGTATATATAAAAGTCTTGGTGAATCCGGTTGCATGAAGGTAAGAGACAAAGAGGATGTGAAAATATAATATTTTAATTGTAAAGGTAGTGGGTGAAAAGTAAAGTTACTTTAATCAAATGTTTGATAAAAGTAATTGTACTTTTCTGCAAAAGTGCAACCCATTCACAATATAAAATATTAAAACCCACATCTACTGTCGTGTAGAAGTATCTTTCCCTTTCCATGATTGTACTTTAATCAACACCATGCTTCTGTTTGATTTGACTTTACCAAGTATGGGATTGCCAGCCATATTTAGTTGTTTGAACAAATCTTCAAGATCTTCGTCTGTTTGAGGTATCATTATCCTTTTCCAGAGGATAAGATCAAACCTTTTTGGCTCGTACTTGATCCAAAAAGTGCATTTTTACTTTTACAAACAAAGATCTAAGGCATAATAGAACAACACATGTTCTGCCTTTTACATATGACTTACAATCTGAAAAGATAGAGTAGATTTGACATTTTTCACGACTCAGCTAACAGATTGTACTAGGAACTCTGATATTCACTACTCAGTTGACAAAATATATCAGTTGATCACTTTTTGCTAGGACTCAGTTGATACATATTGCTCAGCTGATCATATAGATGCTCAGCTGATCAATAGTAAGCTTAGGAGGACATAAGCTCATGTATTTGTATGATCAGTTGATCAAGAGTGCTCAGTTGATCATTCAAATACGTTAGTTTATGAGGGGAGATGACTTGTGTAAAGGAAGACTTACTTAGCTGATGCTCTGGGCCTCAGCTGATCCATTTGTTCACTCAGCTGATGGAGTAGGCACTCAGCTGATCAATGTGTTCACTCAGCTGATCAATTTGTTCACTCAGCTGATAGAGTATTCTTCTCAGCTGATCAACTTTATCACTCAGATGATGGTTTGTTTCCTCAGCTGACGGTCTTCTTTACTTTCATCTGATGCTCCTTGGCTGATACATTGAGTAGGATCTGATGCTCAGCTGATGGTCAGCTGATGGTTCCATACTTAGCATATTTTTACATAAACTGATTCAAACAACACATGTTTGAATTCTTTCTAAGTCATACTGAATGTAGGGTTTGGTTATCATCAAATTCTATGTTTTAGGATAGGAAGAGATGATTATTAGGGTGAAGTGATTATCTCCCCAACAATCTCCCCCTATTTGATGATGACAAAACCTTTTTCTTTTTGAAGAATCAGTTTGACTTCGAATACAAAAGATTTGAACTTTTAAGTACAATTGGCTACCTAGCTATCTGTTTTTGGTAACTCTTTTTATTTTGAACCTTGTTCTGTTTTTGGTTTCTTTTCTAGTGTTCCATTTTGTTCTGTTTTTGTGGAATCTTTTTCTGTGTTGTACCATTTTGTCCTGTTTTTGTGGTATCTTTTCATTTTACCATTTTTATATGTATTTGATTTTCTGATATACATAAACATCACTTGAAATAACAAAATACAGAAATGTACAGAAGTGTTTACATAGATTAACTATTAACTAACTAGTCTATAATGTACAATCAACTAGATATCAACAAAACTTCAAAGTTAGAATCAGTCTTCAATCATCCCACCATGGTTCTTCTTTAACTTCAAAACCTTTGGCATGGGGATCTGCTTTAGCTAAGACTTCACATTGGGCTTGTATAAGGGCTTCAAAATTTTCATTTCCAGTTCTGCCTCTTGTAAATATCCTTAGCCCAAATAGAAACTTCTTGCTAGCTTTGATGATTTCAGACTGTCTAAAGAACCTCCATGTGCCAGCTCTGTTTAGAAAGAATATACCTTCAACAGGCATAACTATAAACTTGTACAGCTCAGGGGTGATGTTTAATGGAAGAGATGTGTTGAGACCCTCAAAGTCAGATAAGAATTCATGTTGGGGTAGTAACTCTCTTAGGTCAAATGGTTTAAAGGGCTTGGAGCCTTTCTTGTGAAGATTATCAACTGTGTGCACATGCCTGTAATAGTCATCTGGAGTGAAGGCTCTTTGTGACACAGCTAGAGCTATCCAATTCTGAATTTTCTGAATGAATTGAACTTTGAGCTTAGATTTGGATTTGAAGAGAAGGTACAGGATCTTAACTAACTCTGCGAACCCATAGATATGACACCTCTCATAGGATACAACTTCGCAGCTGTTGAAGTTGTTTTGCCTTATAGCTTTGAGGTAGGGTTCACCATCACCTTTATGGACGGTGGCTCTTGTTATTGGAGTTGGTTCTGTTCTGTTTCTTAGAATGTTAATCCTTTCTCTGAAGCTTTGAAGCCTTTGTTGACTTAGATTGATGGGAGTAGATAGATCAAGGTTGAAGAGGGTTTTGATAGCATCAGCATAAGATCTAACTTTGAGCAGTTCAGACTGAGATTTCTCCCTTGCCAATTTGTGTTGAGCAGCAGCTTGATTTTGAATTTGTTCTTGTTCTTGCTGATATGCTAGCTCCTTGGCTTGGTAGATTTCTTCAACTAAAACACCCAATGCTTGAGCCATTTGAGCATTTTCCCTTTCTTCTTGCTCTTTAAGTGCAAGCTCCCTTTTCATTTGATCATCTGCTTTAACTTGCTCAGGTGTCATTTTTTGTTTGCCTTTGTCCTTAGGAGCAGAGGTTGAAGCCTTTTAGACTGATGGGGTTGATTGGACTGGTGGAGTAGATGGTTTTAGGCTCTGTCTTCTTCTTCTGAGGATGTCAGATAGTGGAGTATCATCCTCATCATCAGAATCAGACTCTATATCAATTAGAGGAGAGCAACCCTCAGCAACTTTCCTTCTAGGCTTTGGCCTGTTTGCCATTTTTTTCAGACGCTTAGGAAACCTTTGCTCCCCCTTAGAAGGTGCTTTTCTTTTAAGAGGTGGAGGAGCTGTTGCTTTGGGTGCTTCCTGTTGCAAGATTTTTGTGGCAGTTTCAGAATATGCAGCATCAATTTCCTCTGAGTCAGGATCATCCTCCCTTGAAGAACTTGAGAATTTCTCCCCCTTTTTGGCATCATCAAAAGGGAGAGGGGAGTCACCTGCAGATGGCTTTGGGGATGGGGTAGGGGCAGGGGTGGGTGTATGGGTTGAGGAAGGGGTATAGGATGGGATAGAGGTAATTTTAGAAAGCTGAAGGGAGAGTTCATCCTTGAGATCTTTAATGGCTTTCCACAATGAGAGATGACTCATTCTAGATTGTTCAGTTAAGGTTTCTATGTCATCAAGGATGCCTTTAAGGTAGGAAGGCATGGGTAGGAGTTGGTCTGGGATAGGGACATAAATGTTTGGGTTTATTGGGCGTAGGGTTTGAAGTTGTGATAGTAGGTTGGAGATGGTTTGGTTTAGGGAAGAGATAGTGGATTGAGGAAGGATGGGAGAGGGTGATTGAGATAGGAGAAGGGTAGAGAGATTGTCTAGTTTGGTTAGGAGGGGGGGTAAGATCAAGGGGTGCAGGGGAGGGTTGGGGTGGGGTCTTGAGGAGCTCAATGTCTTTTGCAAGTCTAGACAGTTGAGTAGAGGTTTGGGTTTGGAAGGCTTGGAAGGTTTGGGTTAGGTGATCAATGTTTTGGTTTATGGTTTGGATAAGGGTAAGGTTTGGTGTTTGGGTAGGAGTAGATGGTTTAGAGGTGGAATAGGTGGAGATAGGTTCAAAGAAAGTAGGTAAGGTTGGTGTCCCCTCATTTGAGCCTTGGTGTATAAGCTCAAATTCATTGGGAAGGAGTGTTGAGCCCTGTGCAAGTGGTTGGTTTGTACCACGAGCATTGGCAGGCTGTGCTTGTGTAAGAATATAATTGATAAGTGGTGCAAGATAAGTGGACTGAGTGTGGTATGCACTCAATAATAGGGAATCCCTTATTGGATCCATATTCCATTGGGAGAATGTGAATGACATAGGCTGACTCAATGTTGGGAGAGACACAGTATGGCCTTGGGTTGAGGTCTGTCTTTCAATGAGATCAACCTTTTGGGAGGTTGTCTTAGCTATCGGCTTAGATCACATTTTTACAGATGCATCCTGTTGTGAGGATACATCCACTGGCTGAAAGGTTGAAACATCCAATTGCTCCCCCTCAACATGAAGAAGGGTAATTGGAGTTGAGGTCAGAGGTGTGGATTGCACTCCCTCAAAGTGCTCATAATGAGTCACTTCTGGTGACCTTGTATATATGGGGCTATGAAACGGAGTAGAACTAGTGACCACAGGAGGTTCACTAGAGCTTGGCTGTTGGAGTGGTGTATGGACTGGAGAGGAGGATGGGCTATCAAAGGTTAGGACTACCATTTGAATATCCTCCGAGGTGGAATCAGTACTGTCCTTACCTTGGGACATGATATGCCTGCTTCTGTCAATGAGCTCCAGAAGTTGCTAAAAAATCTCTTGTTCTTGGGCATCACCATCATCACCAAGAGGACTTAACACCATTGGACTGAGAGGAGTAAATTCACCAGCATCATCATCTTCATCATTTGTGCCAGTGTGGCTTTCATCAGCATCATCATCACCATTATTATCATCATCATTTTCATCACCATCATTAGCATCAACATTGTCATTTGCAGCATCTATTAATTCTTGCATTTGGGCAGTGATTGGAGGACCTCTGTTTGCCTTAAGAAATTAGAATATCTTTTCACCCATGGCAGGGACAGGAATATGCTCAAGATGTTCAATTAAGCCCACGTAATCATCTTCTCCAATCTCCCTCATAGATATCAGGCTTAATAATCGAATGTAGGGCACCTGAGACCTTGATGATTTCTTGTTGGTGCTTTGAGTGATTTTATCAATAAGGTCAGAAAATATGACTTGAGCAAAGTTGATATTTACCCCAAAGACTAGGGCATAGAGCACAAGAAGCTCGGTTTGGTTGATGAGATGGTGGCTACCAGATTTTGGACCGAAGCAACGTATGACCACGTTGGCCAAATACTTCCACGGATGAGCAAGAGCAGAGACTTTAACTTGACCATGCACTACAGGTTCATTGTAGCCGATGGTTTGTAGAACTGTTTGAACTTCTGCTCTGGTGGGAAAAGTTGTGTAAGGTGGGAAGTGAGGAATACCAGAGGCTTCGCGAAGTGTTTTGGTGGTGATCTGGAGATGGTAGTTTCCTTGGGCTAGGGTGCAGTGGATGGTGTTGGTGTTTAGATTAGAGGTTGCGGAGTACCATAGCTCACCGATAATGGTAGGGTATATGTAGTGTGGATCAGCAGTGAGACTATCAAACAAGGGATGAGCTTGAAGGAACTGAACCATTGGTTCATAACCTTGGTTTTCTCGCGAGGCAGGGATGGTGGTGCAGGGTAGAATGTTATTGAGAGTTATGTTCATTGGTTGATTGGGTGCAACATTCTCACCAGGGTTGACAGCAGGGTCTGGAATATAGGTGGCCATTTGGTAGGGATGATGAACAGTGAGTATCGAGAGAGAATGTAGGGTAGTTCTTTGTAGAGAGAGAGAGAGAATTTGGAAAGTTTGAATAGGTAAAGGTGAATGAAAGATAAAGTGGGATATTTATGAAGGTTAGTTAACAGAGATCGTTAGATACTGACAAAAGATCTAACGGAAAACAAATTAATTAGCTATTAAATGAAATATGACAAACGGAGTAAATAACTAGGGTTAAAAAGCATTAAATGAGTGTAAAAAGTGAAAATTTACCAAGTGTAGAAACATCAGCTGATCATAGAGATGTATCATCTGAGGGGTATCAGCTGATGAAAAACTATCAGCTGATAGTGAAAATTTGGAGTATGAGCTGAGTAAAGTACTTAGCTGAGCATGTCTTTCTTATCTTAAAGTGATTAGCTGAGTGAATTTGATCAGCTGATAGGTATCAGCTGAGCATAGTTACTCCGATTACACAAATTAAGTAAGACTTAGATATGCTTAAATAAGTAACTTATAATTTTTCAACACTTATAAATTAACACAAACTAAATTACCACGATTCTAAACTAAAAATTAAGCATACCTAGTTTGGATATTAGGAAATTGAACCTTGCTTAATCTAATGGCTTTGTGAATAAGTCTACAAGTTGTAAATCAGTGTTGATGTAGTGTAAAGTTACCTTCTTCTTTTGCACATTATCTATGAGAAAATGATGTTTGATTTCAATATGCTTTGTCTTTGAATGCATGAGCTGGATTATTTGAGATAGAGATTGCACTTGTATTGTCACAAAGAATTGGAGTGTCTTCAAACTTCATATCATAATCAAGTAGTTGATTTTGTAACCACAAAATTTGAGCACAACAGCTTCCTGCAGCAATGTATTCTGCCTCTGCAATAGATGTTGACACTGAATTCTGTTTCTTACTAGACCAACTAATCAATCTTCCTCCTAGAAGTTGACAGCCACCTGAAGTACTTTTTATGTCTAATGTGCATCCTGCAAAATCAGATTCAGAATATCCAACTAACTCAAAATCTGAGTCTTTGGGGTACCAAAGACCAAGATTAGGAGTTCCTTTGAGATATCTGAATATTCTCTTAACAGCAGCAAGATGTGATTCGTTAGGATCTGCTTGATATCTTGCACAGAGACATGTTGAAAACATTATATGTGGTCTACTTGTAGTGAGGTATAAAAGTGACCCAATCATTCCTCTATAAGTACTAATGTTCACTGATTTGCCATCAGTGTCCTTTCCTAACTTAATAGAAGTAGACATAGGTGTTTTCATTGATGAACAGTTTTCAAAATCAAACTTCTTGAGTAAATCTTTGACATACTTTGTTTGATGAATGAAAATACCATCAACCTCTTGTTTAATTTGCAAACCAAGAAAATAGTTTAACTCACCCATCATGCTCATTTGATAATTATCAGACATGAGTTTAGAAAACTTTTTGCATAGTTCCAAATTAGTAGACCCAAATATTATATCATCTACATATATCTGCACAAGTATCACATCACCTTTGTACTTCCTAATAAATAAAGTGCTATCAATGCATCCTCTTGTAAAACCTTTTTTAATGAGAAAAGAAGAAGAGAGGGTATCATACCAGGCTCTTGGAGCTTGCTTAAGACCATATAAAGCTTTGTTTAGAAAGTAAACATGATCAGGTAAGCTTGACTCCTCAAAACCAGGAGGTTGTTTTACATACACCTCTTCTTTCAGATCTCCATTCAGAAATACACTCTTCACATCCATTTGGAACACTTTGAAGTTTTTGAAGGTATCATAGGCTAGGAATAGTCTGATAGCTTCCAATCTTGCAACAAGGGCAAAGGTTTCATCAAAATCAATACCTTCTTCTTGACAATACCCCTGTGCCACTAGCCTTGCTTTGTTTCTTATGATTTTCCCATTTTCATCTAGCTTATTTCTGAACACTCACTTTGTTCCAATGATGGATTTATCATTTGGTTTGGGTACCAAAGTCCATACATTATTTCTTTTGAATTCTGCCAGTTCCTCTTGCATGGTAGACACCTAGTGGGGATCATTGAGAGCTTCATCAACCTTCTTTGGTTCAATCATTGAGACAAATCCAGAATACAAGCAGATGTTGCAAGCTTTTGATCTTGTTCTAACTGGATCATCTATGTTACGTATCACCAAATTATGAGGATGGTGCTTGAGGTCTTTGAAGGCTTTTTGGATTGCTTGGGAATTGGGATTAATTTGGATTTGGGGAGAAGAAGTTATGTGGTGGCTATCAGCAGTAGAAATGAATTCATTTTGAGTGGCTGATATAACTTCATTATTGCAATCTGTGGGTATCTCTACTGAAGAGGGAATGAGTGATATGGAGTTAGAATCCAATGATTTTGAGTCATTTTCCACATGATTCAGTAGAGGTATAGGATTGGATGAGGATGGTTGTACATGGTTAAAAATTTGGATAGGAATAGGTTCATCTATATCATGTGCATCTGGTGGAGTGGGATCTACTTGCTCTGAAGGAACTTCTCCAGTCTGCATAAGATCATTAAATTCTTCACTTGAAACATGATTAGAAGAACAAGAAACAACAAAGTCATTTTCATTGAAACTTACATTGATGGATTCCTCTATGACTTTGGTTCTGAGGTTGTATACTCTGTATGCTTTAGAAATCACTGAGTAACCTACTAACACTCCTTCATCAGCTTTAGGGGCAAACTTCTGCAATTGATCTTTTTGATTGAGAATGAAACATTGACAACCAAAGATATGCAGAAAGCTGATGCTTAGCTTCCTTAGGAGCCATGATTGTGTAGAGATTTTGAAGAACAATTGGCCAGAAAATCGAGCTTGGCGGGAGGAGATGGAGCTCACAGCGGCTAGGGTTAGTGGAGAATGAAGAACAAAACAAAAAGAAAGAGAAATAAAAAGGCAGGTCTGCGTCGGCCTCGTGGCGCGAGTGTGGGACCTCGCGGCGCGAACCGGGTCAGGCACCGAGAGAAATTTCCAGGTCGGGTTTTTCGCGGCGCGAAGATGGGTCCTCACGGCGGGAAAAATTCTCCGGAAAATGGGGCCTTTTTCGACCTTGACCTTGCGGCACGAGCCCCCCCCCCCCCCCCTTTTTTGAGGTTTTCTGCAACGAAAGGAAAGACGAGAACACACGGGTTGCCTCCCGCAAAGCGCTTCGTTTTTAAAACGAGTCTAAAGCTCGACTCGATATTCGCGATTCATTCTTCTCTTCCCACCGGGGTGAAGTACATCACTTCCCCCTCTTTTTATGCCATTTCCTCATGGTAACGTTTGAGGCGATGTCCATTTACGCGAAATTGACCGTTCTCAGAGCGGAGCTCAACGAATCCAGTAGGGTATGTTTTAATGACGGTGTATGGACCTGTCCATTTTGATTTCAGTTTGCCAGGCGAGAATTTATATCGAGACTGGTAGATTAGCACCGTCTCGCCTTCTGCGAAATGCTTCACTCCTTTCAATTGTTTGTCATGCCATGACTTGCTCTTCTCCTTATAGATTTTTGAATTCTCGTATGCGTGCGTTCTTATCTCATCGAGGAGATTTAGTTGAGCCCTCCTCTCTTCTCCCGCTGAATTTATATCCAAATGACACTGGTTAAGAGTCCAATATGCCTTGTGTTCGATTTCGAACGGGAGATGGCATGCTTTACCATAGACAATCCTATAGGGAGTGTATCCTATTGGGGTCTTGTAAGCTGTGCGGAATGCCCATAGTGCATCATCAAGCTTTTGTGACCACACTTTTGGGTATTATCCACGGTTTTCTCGAGAATTCGCTTTAAGGCTCTGTTTGTGTTCTCCACTTGTCCACTCGTTTGGGATGGTAGGAGGTGGAGAACCGATGATTTACGCCATACCATTTTAGAGTTTTCTCCATAAGGCAATTGGCGAAATGAGTTCCTCGGTCACTAATTAAGGCCTTGGGACATCCGAAACGGCAAAACAGATTATTGATAATGTTGACTACGACTCAGGCATCATTTGTAGGGAGGGCCTTTGCTTCAGCCCATTTAGAGACGTAATCAACGGCCACCAGGATGTACTTATTGTTTTAAGAATTTGGGAATGGACCCATGAAGTCAATGCCCCAAATATCAAATATTTTACAAACGAGGATGCCATGCTGGGTCATTTCATCCCTTTTGGAAATGTTACCAATTCTCTTGCATGAATCATAGGTTTTCACCATGGAATGAGCATCCTTAAAGATTATGGGCCGGTAAAAACCTGTATCTAAAACTTTTTGGGCGGTGTAATTCGGGCCAAAGAGTCCACCCGTAGGACCCTTGTGGCAGACTATGAGAATTTGCATGGCTTCAGTACCATGCACACATCGGCGTCGAATGGTATTAGCAGCAATCCTGAAGAGGTAGGTTTCCTCCCAGTAATAGTGCTTGAGATCATAAAAGAATTTGCCTTTTTGTTGGTGAGTTAGTCCTTTGAGTAGTACACCCGCTGCCAGATAATTTGCGAAATCTGCGTACCATGGTGCATTATCCTCTTCCTATATGTGGATGGGTTCAAGAAACTCATCGGGGAATGTATCATGAACCTCATTTTCGCTTAACTCCTCCAGGTGAGGGTTTTCCAGTCGAGATAGATGATCGGCGGCAAGATTTTCAGCACCCTTTTTATCCCTAATTTCGATGTCGAATTCTTGTAAGAGAAGGATCCAACGAATGAGCCTAGGTTTAGCTTCTTGCTTAGAAAAGAGATACTTGAGGTTGGAATGGTCGGTGTAAACGATGGTTTTGGAAAGGACCAAGTATGGACGGAAATTATTGAAGGAAAATACTACAACAAGAAGTTCCTTCTCTGTTGTGGTATAGTTAGCTTGTGGCCCGGTAAGTGTCCTACTTGCGTAATAGATAGGTTGGAAACGGTTGTTCTTCCTTGTCCCAAAACCGCTCCTAACGCAAAGTCACTTGCATCACACATAAGCTCAAATGGTAAGGTCCAATCAGGTGGGACCATGATCGGTGCATGTGTGAGCTTATGTTTCAGAACATTGAAGGCTTCCACGCATTCAGGAGAGAACACAAATGGTGTATCCTTTTCGAGGAGTTTTGTCATGGGTTGAGTGATTTTTGAAAAGTCCTTGATAAATCGCCTATAGAAGCCGGCATGGCCTAGAAATCTTCTTACGGATTTCACATTGGTGGGTGGAGGTAATTTAGAGATGACATCTATTTTGGCTTCGTCTACCTCTAACCCGGACTTGGAAATTTTGTGGCCTAACACGATGCCTTCGCGCACCATGAAGTGACACTTTTCCCAGTTGAGGACGAGGTTGGTCTCCTCGCATCTCACTAGGACTCTTTCTAAGATCGAAATACATGACTCGAAGGAGCTGCCAAAGACTGAGAAATCGTCTATGAACACCTCCATGCAGTTTTCAAGCATGTCTTGAAAGATAGCTGTCATGCAGCGCTGAAATGTGACCGGTGCGTTGCATAGCCCAAACGGCATCTGGCGATAAGCAAATGTCCCAATGGGGCAGGTGAAAGTGGTTTTCTCTTGATCCTTAGGGTCGATTGGAATTTGAAAGTAGCCGGAGAAGCCATCTAAGAAACAATAGAACTCGTTTCCCGCCAACGTCTCCAACATTTGATCGATGAAGGGCAGAGGAAAATGATCTTTACGAGTGGCATCATTGAGTTTGTGATAATCGATGCAAACTCTCCACCCCGTAACAGTTCTGGTAGGGACAAGTTCACCCTTATCGTTAAGGACAACCGTCATCCCTCCTTTTTTGGGAACTACCTGGACCGGACTTACCTATGGGCTATCAGAAATGGGGTAAATGAGTCCTGCATCAAGTAGTTTGATGACTTCCTTTTTAACCACGTCTTTCATATTTGGATTCAACCTCCTTTGCCTTTGCACACTTGGTTTAAAATTTTCTTCCATTAGGATTTTATGTGTACAAAAGGTGGGGTTAATCCCGGGTATGTCCACGGTTTTCCAAGCAATTGCCTTCTTATAGGCCTTGAGAACCTTGAGTAGGCTCTCTTTTTCACTTGTCGAAAGATAGGCCGAAATGATCATAGGTAAAGATGCCTCATCTTGCAAGAATGCGTACTCCAAATGATCGGGGAGTTGTTTAAGGTCCAACTTTGACGGTTCTTTGAGAGATGTTTTGATCCAATATTTGTCCATGATCTCTTCATCTTCCAACACGTCTTCCATAGATGGAATGTCATCGTCATCTATACTCAGCAGCTCTTGAAGCTCGCAAATAGCTTCATCCGGATCGTGATTTGGCTCACCATCAGTAGTGAGTGGAGCTTCTTCCCATTCTTTGGTTATAAAGGAGTCGATCTCCTTCTCGATACACGGATCGAGGATGTCGAGTGTAACACCCTGATTTCCAGTCCAAATTTAAATTTTTCAAAACTCAATTTAAATCATATTTTATACAAATCCCTGTAACTATTTGCGGTAGCTTTGTAATTCTCTTTGAGTATTTCAACAAAGTACCGTTTATTTATCAGTAATCTTTATCATTTAATATACTCCAAAACCTCTCAGGTGTTACCACAGTCAATCTCACGACCATTAGCAAAAACATAGGAAACCCAAGATTACCGGAAGACATAGTCAATCTCACCAAAGCCTCGAGACATTAGAAAAAACATAGTCAATCTCACCAAAGCCTCGAGACATCCTGCGGATACAAAACATTTAAACATACACAGGGTTAGCTATAAACATAGCTAGTGAGTACAACCAAAAATCATTTATGTTTTCAAAACCAAGTCATCATTTTTCTCTTTTGAAAACACAAGTTTGGCAATCAATAGAACTCAAAATCATACACGTAAGCACATAAGGATGCGGGTCTGTCCATTGGGCCACAATGTTTTCACGTGGTAGCTAGCCACGATCATCTCGTGCCCACATGGGGGATAACCACATCACCCCGTCAAGGTGGGGGATGCACAAAGCAGTCCACCATACAACGATTATCTGGAGTGTAGGCCCTGTTCACCAAATCCACTGGTGTTGCCCCGGGTTCGGTGGCTCGTCAGCCCAGTGAACCCACACGGTCATGATGGCTAATGACATACCCCTCCACTCTCTGCACCGATTCCTCAACCACCCGTACATCGCAGTTCCTCAATTGCTGAAGCCACATGAACCTGTGCACGTCTCAATGGCTAGGAACCCTATGGTACAAAGTTCATATCATAGAGTGGTCCGGACCAAATTACATACCACAAAGGGTCACATATCACATGCCATAAAGGCCAAATAATCCAAGCATTACAACTTATCAATAAACATATAAGTGTCACAATTCATATCACTTGAGCATAAACGCTCAACAAACAAAACCACATTTGGCATCTCAATGCCCAAAACATCATTAGTATAAACATATCTTTCATTACTTAAAATCATTTCTCAGTTGGCATCTCAATGCCCAAAATACACACAAAGTGTAAACATATGTTTCAATACTTAAAATCATGTTTGTTGTTTCAAAATCAAAGTTCACTCCAACATGGAGTATCAGATTTTATAAACCATCATGTAAGAACACACTTTAACATAGACCATCTCCAAAATGGAGCAATAGTCCTTTTTGAAACCCATTTTCTCAAAATACATCATATAAATCACATTATAATCAAAGTCATAGTCCACATCCTTAAATTCAACAAGTTTCATTAAACAATTGCCAAACAATCAAACACAATCATGATGACATGAAAACTTTAGCAAAACAGTGTATCCACATGGTGTACTCACCTGAGGGTGTGATGAGGATCACAACCCCATCCAAACCAAAGCTCAAACACGAGATCATAAACCTATGATCACAAAACATAATGTTAACTTACATAAGTTAACCAAAAATAAGGTTTCTAGACTCAATTCTAGTCTTAGACTCTATTTCAGGTCTAAAAAGACTCCATTTATCCCTTATAAAACCTTAGAATCAATCCCCAAACAAGTATATAGTCAAATGGGGTCAAAATCAAGAGTTTTGGAAGTTTCAGGGTGCCTCACGCCGCGAGGGAAAGGGCTCGTGCCGCGAGAAATTCTCTGGAAACAAAACCCCTTCATCCCCGTTGCGTCATGCCATGACACCGAAGCAGGTCACGCCGCGATGGGGCGTGCACAGGGCTGTTTCCTTCTTTTTCTTGCTGCAAGCTCCGATTTCTTCAATTCTTTCTTATACCAAAAACATATTAATCATCAAAAGCTCTAAAACTCTACTATAACCACTTCATAACTTCAATATGAACACTTTAAACACATAAATCATTCAAAACCCCAACTTAATCATTCATTCCCCAAATTGACCCATTAGCCAACATAAATCACAAATTCAACCAAGAATCACTAAATACAACATGTGTAATTCAAATGAAACACAAAAACAAGTTAAAACTTACTTGATTCAACACCCACTTGAATTGTTAACCTCTTTTGCTCAAATTGAAGCCAAGAACAAGAAGAATGGAGCTCAAACACCCAACTTTCTTGATTTCTAACACAAGAACCCACCATTTTTCATTTGATTCTTCCTTTTTCTTCTAAGATCTTCTTCTTTCCTTCTTGTCTTCCTTTTCTCTTGATGGTTCCAGATGTATGGAACTCTTATTTGACTCAATTGAGTCAATTTAAGGATATTTATAACCATTTTTTCACCTTTGACCCCTCCAAAGCCCCCCACTTGACATTTTATAGTCCTTAATGATTTACACAACTTACAAACACAACCTATCTCTTATAAAATCTACATCACTATTATTCAAAGCTTCAATAACTAGTACCTTATGCATTATCAATTGTATCTCGAAATCAAATAACATCAAACTAATCAAATAGCATCAAACTGAGATAATCACTCTTTTTAACCGTTAATTTCTCCATTTACTACAATATATCATAAACTCTTATATGAATGAGAAACACATTTCTTTTGGACACTATAAACACCTATTAAACTAATAATGGATTCATAATAAATTTCGGAATATTACATCGAGGAAGTAGCACGTATCGTCCGATGCTGCGGTGTGCTTCATTGCTTTGTCGATAGAGAATGTGACCCGATCGTTCTCAATCCCTAAATTGAGTTGCTTCTTGGAGACATGAACAATTGCATCAGTTGTGTTAAGAAAAGGTCTACCAAGAATCAAAGGGACATTTTTGTCTTCCTCCATATCTAGTATGACGAAATCGGCGGGAAAGACAAATTTATCAACTTCAACGAGTATATTTTCCGCAACACCTATGGGATATTTGAATGACCTATCAGCTAATTGAATGCTCATCCTAGTGGCTTTTAGATCTCCTAGTCCTAACTTAGAGGTTAGTGATAATTGCATCAAATTTATACTTGCACCTAAGTCAGCTAAGGCATTACACACTAGTAAATTACCAACAAAACAAGGGATAGTAAAACTCCATGGGTCACCAAGTTTTGGTGGCATTTTCATTTGGATAAGAGACGAGCACTCCTCACTTAGCAAAGTTGATGATGCCTCCTCCATTTTGGTCTTGTTAGCTACCAAGTCCTTGATGAACATTCATAATTGGGCATTCCTGCCAACATGTCAACCAAAGGAACATTAATACGGACTTGTTTGATCATATCTAAAAACTTACCATATTGAGCTTGCAACTTCTCCTTCTTTAATCTTTGAGGACATGGAATCTTTAGCTGATAAGCTTTCGGTGGTGACTTCCCTTGTGTGGGTGCTGACTTTTCTACTGGTTGCACCTCTTCAACCTCTTCTTGTTCCGTTGGTGCTTCTACTTGTTTATTTTCTTGCACATCAAATGAATCGTTAGAATTTAGATCATCAGAATGAGTAACACCTACCTCTTTACCACTTAGAGTAGTAATTTCTTTCACATGTGCATCATTATTGAATCCCCCTTTTGAATTTTCTTGTGTAGTTGGGGGTAGACCTCCTAGTTGTCTCTCGGTTAACTGTTGGGCTATTCTCCCGACATTTCTTTCCAAATTTTGGATTGAAGCCTACTGATTTCTAAGAGATTGCTCAAACTCGTCATTTTTCTTTGTCTGACCCACCACGAACTTCTCCAACAAGAGTTCTAATTTAGATGGCTCTTGCCTCGAATCTTGATCACCGGAGTCGGGTCTAGGAGGAATGGGTTGAGAATGCCTATAGAAACCATGTGGGTTTTGCCTTTGGTTACCGCCTTGATAATTTCCCTTGAACCCCTGGTTCATGAATTGCACTTCTTTGGGTGTCATCATGGGCTGATGTTGTTCACAATCCTTAGTTAAATGCGGTCCTTTGCAATTATCACAACCGACTTGTAAGGCATGTAATGAAGTAGTCAACTTCTCTATTTTCCTTTCCAAGACTTTTTGGTTATTAAGGAG
This sequence comes from Dittrichia graveolens, assembly GCA_038502395.1. Classification (NCBI taxonomy): domain Eukaryota; kingdom Viridiplantae; phylum Streptophyta; class Magnoliopsida; order Asterales; family Asteraceae; genus Dittrichia; species Dittrichia graveolens. The sequence goes on along the minus strand of JARJIL010000005.1, from coordinate 53,439,198 downwards.
AGATGCCATATGCTCATTCGAATTGTCATCAACGACATTAATTGTGACCCTCTTTTGTAGGTTTCTTTTATCGAGAGTCCACTCAAGATTGTGTACGGCCATATATCCTCTAACAATTGATACCCGGCAGTAGGAGTTTTATACATAAACACACCTCCATTGGAAGAATCCAAAATAGAACATGAGGTATAATCCAATCCTCTATAGAATATTTGCACTAAGTTCCCTTTCTCTAACCCATGGTTGGGACACATCCTGGTCAATCTCTTGAACCTCTCCCATGCTTCGGTCAATTATTCATCCCCACTCTGTTGAAAGGCCATAATGTCTGTTTTTATCTTCTCTGCTTTGGCTGGAGGAAAATACCTTGTGACAAATCTGCTCCTCAACTCGTCCCACATAGTTATTAGTCAAGTTCTAACACTTTTATCCATGCTCTTGCTTCCCCAGTGAGAGTGAATGGAAATAATCGGAGTCGGACCGCGCCAGTTGATGCACCTTGATTTTTAAACAGCTCACAAATATCTAAGAAATTCTCCACGTGCTGGTTTAGATCATTGTTTATCTTTCCATCAAAGTTCAAATCCCTTACCATACTTAGAAATTTTCCTTTTATCTCGAAGTTCTCTCCATCAATTGGAGGTTTGCGAATGGCCGAGGTAGGAGCCGTACGGGCCGTTTTCCTAGTGGTCCACATAGGCTGTTCGTCCGCCATGTGTTCTATGGGCCTAATTGTCCCTGCTCTCAAGCGTTGATGAAATTCCCTTTCAGGTTCAACAAATGGTAATGCCAAATCTGCACGAGAGCTACGGGGCATACACCTATAACAAAACAAAAAGAAAGAAATTTGTGACCCGCACCCGTTCAAGATGAAGAAAACAAATTAAAATAACAAGAACTAGAAAAAAACTACTTTACCGTCGAAAGAAAATTAACTCACCCAAGAACAAGTTCTAAGATGAGGATCGATCAATTAAGAAAGTTCTATTAAAGAATCAAGCAACCGTTCCCCGGCAACGGCGCCAAAAACTTCATGTGTGAAATCAGGTTGTAAATTTAAAGTCCAACTAACACCTAGTCCAGATCACCACACTATAGGCAAGAATGACCTAATCGTATGATAATATAGCTAAGGTAAGTAAAAGGGTATCGTCTCCACAGGGAACAGTTGAGCTGACTACTAATGATAGAACAAACTCGATTAATCTAAGAAATTTGATTTGATTGAAGGGTTGTTGTGATTAAATCAACTACTCTACTAAATTACTGAAAACAAATCAAAGATTGAAACTTTATCTAAGTAAATGAGTTCTGGATAAATTCTAATCAGTGGAAAAAGATATTCACTATGATTAACACACCCTAAACATAGATTTGGCCGATTTAAGTCCCGGTTAACTGGAATTCCCAAGAGGTTGAACAATTAACTCTCGTTTAATCTCTCGCAATGTCACAACATGGTTCCTAGGATTTTCATCTCCAAGCCTATGTTATAACACACCCCAAATTACCATGCAATTGTAGGTTCGTGTTTGTCCCAAAGAGGGTAAAGAAGCAACCGATATAGTGTAGAAGGGGGGTGGGTTGAATACACTTTAACACAATTAACCAAATTAATCAAACGTATATTCACTGATCAAACAGAATGATTACAAACTCACTTTCTAATCAAATCAACAAGATGATCTGATGTTACAGTGATTATAAACTCAACTCTCTCTAAACACTCTTGTATCACAAACCAATTGATGATCAAACTTCTTGTTAAAACAGATTAACAAGAACTCTTGAAAACTCTCTCGAACTTTGAACTCACAAAGTTATCGCAACACACGCGTATCAAGTATGACGAACACATATACGTTTTGCAACTTATGCAGAACTCTCTATATGGTATTTTTTAAACCCATAAGAAGGTTTATACTTATACTTGATATATCTACGAACAAATCGCAGTCTAAAGATAGAAGTTATCTTTTCTTTAAAACCGTAACAAACTCCTTAATTAGAACATATCTAATTAATTTCGTTTGAGATCTCTATCTAACTAATAGATAGTTTAAATTAGGTTCAGATATCCTAATTTAAATGCCGTAGATATTGAGTTTATAACAGAATTTAGAACTTACTTAAATTCTTGAACTGACTTCTGGCGCTGAGCTGACTCACTCAGTCTTGATGTTGTCAAGCTGAGTTCTTGAGTTCTTGGATCTCCAAATCTTCGAGTCTTCATTCTTGAAACCTATCTCAGCTTAGAAGTCACTGAGCTATCTAGTACTTACATAGAAAACTCTATATCTGTTTATACGCTGACTACTAAGCCTAAGCTGACTAGTCAGTCTATAACAGACTTACATAATTCCTAATGTTTAACCTATCATCTATACATAGCTATGGTTTGTCTCATCAAATCTAAGTATTCTAAACATGGGACTAACAATCTCCCCCTATTTGATGATGACAAAATATTGAATCAAAGTAAGTATAGGTTAACAGAATTATGTTGAACAACTATGGAACTGACCAAGGTTAATTCTTGAAATAAGTATTGAACTGATCTATACCTATTCATCATTTCTTGAACTTACAAGATTTTAGGTTATAAATCTATTCTAAGACTCGTATTCTAAGTACTTGAACATACAATTACTCAGATACTCAGAATTAATTTAAGTTCTGAACTTACAAAACTTGTACTACTAAACTTATCAGTTTATACTTGAACATATCAATAGTCAGCTTAAACTTACAAAGTTGTTTATTTGAACACATCAAACAGTTGAACATATCAAACTTAACTTTTCATTAATGAACATATCATTTACATTTAGCTTGATCATTTTGATCAGCTTATGCACACTTAGTGCTTACAAAATTATAGAACTAATCTATTTAATCAATAGGATATCTAGCTTCTAAGCACATATCAGAACACGTAAGCTCCCAGATGGCTGCTTCCTCGATAGCCCTGATAAGAGTTTCTTCACCATCTTGATATTCCTTTATTTCATCTCTTCTTGATCGGATTGCTCTGTTTATTTTATATCTGAATGGTGAATTCTGACTTGAGTCATCACATAGAATTCTCAAATACAGAGTTTTCTCCAAGCTAGCCAAGTGCATACTGGCTTCCTCCAAGAAATACTGATTTCCTTCAATGTCTATGTACATGAAGCCTGCTAGGGGTTGATCAATATATGTATTCTCCTTGAACTCAACACCCTTGGGAACTTGTAGGCTGAGAAATCTGTTCTTCCTTTGATCTGACTTTGTTTCATTCTTTTAACATTCAAGGACACTGTCTTCCATTCAGAGAATCCCAATTTATATAATCTTCTCATATCTAGCCCAACTTCACCTTTATTTTTCAACACAAAGTTGATTATTAACAGCTCCCCTTTTCTGCTCAACGTTAAATTTTCAATTGTATGACCAAAATATTTTCTTTTGTAACAGTATCTTAGATCATCGTCAGTGTATGGAGTTGGTTCGGCTCTTGGTCTAGAATAATCAGCTTCAGCTTTAGCTTATTCTCTTTGAAGCTTAACTTGCCTTTGCTGCTCTCTCATTTCTTCCACTGTCATACCCAGTTCCTTGGCCATTTCTTGTAACATTTGCTCAGCTAGCATGTCACTGGCCTTTTGTGTTGCATCAGCTTCATCACTTGAGTCAGAATCATATGCAATGAGTTGAGACTGACCTTGTTGCTCTGGCTCAGGTTCAGCAATGATGATTTTTCTTCTCTTTGCTAGAGACCTAGCACTTGTACTTTTCTTTCTTTTTACAGTCTCAAACACCTTGCATTTCCCTTTATCCATTTGTGAAGCTGGAATAGACTCAGCTTCAACAAACTTTGGTAGCTCAGTGTGAGGGAAATTGGTAGGAACAGCTTGAGGTGTTTCTTCATATGGAGTTTCTGGTTGAGCTGATTGGACTAACGGAGCTATGAGTGTTTGAACTGTTGGAGCTTGTTGCTGTCGTTGAGAAGGCTGATCTACAGTGCTCATGAATTGATCATGAGGTTCTTCTTCGATTTGCATTTCCTCTGTATGCTCCCCCTCAACCACATCATCAATCTTCTTTGATTCTTCCTCCCCCTTTTTGTCATCATCAATAGGGGAGGGTCTTGATTTAAGCATGATGCTTTCCAAGTTTGCCACAGAGTTTGATAGATCGGTCAGCTTGCGCATCAGCTTGGCTTTGTTAGTTTTTCTCTTCTTGTGCAGAAACTCAAACTAATTTTGAAGATATAGCATAATTGAATGGGCATCGGTGGCCATCAACTTTGGCTCCTCTGGTCTCTGCTTAACCTCAAAGTCCTCCTGGCTAGTGAAGGAATGAATTTCCACTATAGGAGTGGTTGTTGAGTGTGCCTCATGAGGTGAGAATATGGGCCCCATATCCAAAGGTTGGTGTTGACCTAAGGAATCAAGGGGGCCAGAATGGGGACCATGTAAATCTGCCTGGTGTATGGAGGGTTCATTGACAGGTCGTGCTAAAGTCTGTAAGAATAAAAGAGAAGAAGAATGACCAAATTCGTGTGCTTTGGTGGTAGGGTAGTGTAACATCCGGAATTTTATTTATAATTTAATACGAGAAATGTATCAAGTGTTATACGAGTTATAAATGGATATAGGTGATAAGATGTGGTTATAAACTAGAGGGGCTAACACCATCAAAACAGAACTTGGATAGTTAAGGGACTAACTATATCATTTGTCAAAGATATATTATATATATGGCTAACGTTGACTCAAGATAGTCAAAGTTCTCATTTGTCACCAAAACAACTCACGTATTCATTAGAGCAGCCAACTTTCTCTCTGTTTTTTTGATCAAGATCAGTAGAAGCAAGGTGAAGCAACCGTATCTAGCAATCATACAAGCATGGGGTAACAGTTTCTAGCTACTATTAATTGAGTTAAGTGGGGTTTAGTTGATTCTATGGTGAATCAAAGATTTAAGCATGTTATTGTGATTATTACTTGTTTAAAAGTTGTTTGTGGTGTAGGAAAACATCCAAGTAGCATCAGAATGTATTAAAGTTGAGTTTTGGAGGTGTTTTGGCCGGAGACAGCATGTACAGTCGGTGAACTGCTGCTGCAAGATTGAAGGGCACGGGCGTGCCACTCATGATCCAGCCGTGCCCCAGGGTGTACCTGTGAGGCACAGGCGTGACCCTAAAAGATACGGGCGTGCCCTGTTCAAGAAAAGCCCAGATTGTGCCTTGAGACCACGGGAGTACTTGGCTATAGGCACGGGGGTACCTGGGTAGGAGGCACGTGCGTGCCTAGTGCTATGTTCAGTTATTAAGTTCAGCAGTAACTTATGTTTGATATTTATTTGGTATTATTTCATGTAGAGACTTGTCATTGGCGTACTCACTAGATTATTATCAATTGTGGACTGATATACAAATATTATTGATTATAAGGTGAGTCTTCTAGACTACTATTCATATTTACAACATGTGTGTTATTATATAAGATTACTGACATGTAATGTTATCCATATGTGTGTATAAGCTTACTGCTTTGTGTAGTAAGTCTCAGGGGGGGTGCTTACTGCTATGTTTAGTAAGGCTCAGATGTGGTACAGTACTGTGACCTAGGTTGCTGCCCTTGGTCTAGAACCAGAGGCTAGCATTGATTGCCAGACATACGTGTATTATATTCATATGATTTTGTACGTGTGTTTATATGATGTTTAGTCTGGTTTACTCACTAAGCTCTCGTAGCTTATCAGATACAATTTTTAAAATGTTTTACAGGTGTTAGCAAAGTAAAGGGCAAAGCTTCGGTTTGACTACTTTTTGATAAACTCTTTGAAATTAACGCCTGGTTTGTAAATATCAAGTTTTTGGTACTAAACTTGTGTCAGTATTTATGTGCGTATCTTTTGATACATCAGGAGTTCAAACAAGTTATGCTTCCGCTTTTATGTCAAACTTTCAGATACGAACACTTATATGTGTTTTATTTCAAATTTTAGAATTTGGGGTGTTACAACTTGGTATCATAGCAATGGTTCTACGGATTTTGAAAATTGTCAAACTGGAGGCTTGCAGCTTGGTGAGTATACTAGCAATTATACTGATTATGTATTATGTGAGCATTGTATGCGAGTACAGGATATGTTTAAGACATATATGTTATATATGTATACAACTGTTAAGAGTTGGTTTTATATGTGCATTCATGATGAATTAAATTGTTATATGAGTATATGAGAATATGATGTATAAACGTTGGCCTAAGCCTGTGAATCGGGACTTTTGTGATAAAGTTAAGATCAAACGTGTGTAGTGCATTTAGAGTAATATAAGGGCCCATATTATTACAAACACATGATACATGTTGGAACTTAATGGAATCATGAGAAATCTTGTGAATCGGGTGAGGGGTACTTGTAAAGGTAGTACACCTGAGAATATATATAAAATGCCTTAGTATGTATAAGAAATACTTTGGATCTGATGATAAGTGTACTGATATGTGGACATACAAGTAACTGTTTGTTATAGAGGATAGTATGGTAAAGCCACCTATTACCTTAATGCTTTATCTACTACCGGAATGGTAAACACATGAGGTTCAAGAGTAGTGTATAACACTAAGGGTGATTTTAGTCACAGACTTGAAGGGATAAAAACAAGTATCACAAGTGAATGTATCCTTATAAGGATATAGCATGACAGGGTGTATGAGCCCCAGATTTAAATCGTTAAGTAATAGAATTTACACTTGAAAAAAAATCAGTGCAAAAACTTAGTAAAGTGATGAAACAGTTAAAAGAACAAGACAAAGAAGTGATCAGATAAGAGCTAATATCAAGATTAGCTATACAAGGTGAAAGGGTTCATTATTAACCCAAGTTATTATTCGTGAAGTATCAAAAGGTTGTACGTTCAAGGATTTTCCGCTTGTCAACCATCGATGTATTACAGGTTAGCAAATCGACTGTTAGTCATAAGTAATTTTTAGAGATCGAGAGTGCATTTCATATATGTACGTATGCACCTGGAAATAAAGTGAAATATGTAATAGATCAGATGATTAGCGCAACAAAAGGTTAGTGCGATACAGAGGAGTTACAGACAAATTGAGAACATGGCGTGAAAAGAGTCTAAAGACATTACAATTGGGCGGTTGGTGCCACAGTCAGAAATAGACAGAGTTACGGATGAATTCCACAAGTAGAACAGACATTAAGGATAATTCCAGAAATCAAGGTGAAGTTTCAAAAAAACGCATATTTTGTTCAGATTATATTGGCAATGAAAAGATAAAAATATATAAATATATGATAGCGTTCCAGTCCAATATATGATAATTTATAGACGTTTGTAAACACCAAGACGTGGAATCCCTGATTGGTGCAGCCGGAATAAGAGAAACTGAAAAGAAAGGAAACCGATAGAGAAAGTGAAAGAGAATAATTTATCAATAATCAAAAGTGAGAGCTTTCCAGGCAACGACCGAAGAAGTTAGAACATAATCAAGTATGGTCACATGAAGATTAGATATGTATAAGTATAAGGTGACATAAATGAATACTATTAAAATCCTTAGTGAATTTGTACCTATGAATATGAGGGAGTTCCAAATAGTAATTGGAATGGACTGGTTATATTGTAACCAGGTTATGATATTATGTGAACAGAAGTGATATGAGTTCATATCCCAAGTGGGGAAGAACTAATTATATGTGTTAATATCAAAACCAGAAAGTCATATGTGTGGTTGGTTTTTAGAAATAGGAAGTATCTTCAGTATGAGTACTCTACTTCCTTAGTTTATGCTATGAGTATTATCTAGAAAAGAATCAACTTAGTTTAAAAGATGTGAAAGTAGTATGTGGGTATCTTGACGTGTAAACGAGGAATTACTAAGGTTACCGCCAGACAGATAGATTGTGTTTAGAATTGATGTGGTTTTGGAAGCTTCACTGATTGCGAGGGCTTCGTAAAGATTTGCTCCTTCATAAATATATGAACTATTGAAACAATTCCAAGAATTGCTAAATGAGAGGGTTTATTAAACCCAATAGCTTTTCATGGGGTATACTTATATTATGTGTATTAATTATTATGAGCTCAATAAAGTGATCAGAATATATGTTTGTTGTTCAGAATATGTGAATTACTTGATCAGTTATAATGGGGTAAAGTGGTTTTCAAAGCTGACTCAAGGTCGGATTTTCATCAGCCTAAGATCAGAATGGATGACATTCCTTAAACTGTGTTCAGAAAATGTTTAGGTATTTGAATTGGTTATGATGCCTTTTGGCTTTATAATTGCACCAGCAGTGCTTATGTGTTCAAATGAATATGGTGTATAGACCAATGCTAATTAAGTTAGTAATGGTGATATTCATAAATGATATTCAGATTTACCCCCGAAGGCCAACAGATCATGAGAAATATGTTTGAAAAGTCTTAGAGACACAGAGCATAGAATAGTTATATGTTAAGTACTACAAATGTGAATTTCAAGATATCAAAAATGAAACTCTTTAGATATTTTATTAGTAAAGATGGAATTGAAATGAATTCTGAGAAATAGAGGAGGTGATGAAGTGGGAGCCGCCAAAGAACCTAACAGTGATCAACAGTTTTATGGGATTATTTACAGAAATTATGTGAAGCAGCAGTTTTTGCGCTACCTGTATTGATTGAAGAAATGATAGTATTTTGTGATGATTGTACAGTAATTTGGGTTGTGTGTTAATGCAGAGGAGCAGAGTTATTGCTTGTACTTTTAGACAGTAAAACCGCACAGAAATAATTACCTGACTCGTGACAGAGAGCTAGAATGAGCTGCCAAACTTCAGTGTATTGGGCGACGTGGGCCAGAACGAGCTGGGTAGTACATAAATGGTACAACAAATGACAGAACAGACTCAGAGGGTATGTAATAGATTGTTAGCCGCTCAGAGTAGACAAAAGGATTATATAGATAAGTAGAGGTCACCGTATGAGTTTCAAGTGGAAGAAATGTTTATCATTAAAAGTGTCATCATGGAAAGACGTTAGTAGGTTAAGAAAGTGTTGATTATAGACCAGAGTTTTCAGAAGAGTTGTCATATACTCTTAACACCTTTTGTGTATTTTATCTCAGAAAGTGTTTATCAGATGGTTCTGCAATCGTATTGTTAGAAACTGTTAGTAATGATGATAATTGTATCATGAGGAACAACTTATAGCAATTTTGAAAACATAAGATCTTACACAATAGACAGATTAAACTGGTTAAGGACCAGTAAGAGTACAAAAAGGGGTCAGATTTTATATAAAAGCCAGAACAAAAAATGATGAGTATTTATTCAGAACTCTTCGGTAGTTGATTTCGGGGATGAAATCATTTCAAGTGGGGAAGAGTTGTAACATCCGGAATTTTATTTATAATTTAATACGAGAAATGTACCAAGTGTTATATGAGTTATAAATGGATATATGTGATAAGATGTGCTTATAAACTAGAGGGGCTAAAACCGTCAAAATAGAACTTGCATAGTTAAGGGACTAATTATGTCATTTGTCAAAGATATGTTATATATATGGCTAACTTTGACTCAAGATAGTCAAAGTTCTCATTTGTTACCAAAACAACTCACGTATTCATTAGAGCATCCAACTTTCTCTCTGTTTTTTTATCAAGATCAGTAGAAGCAAGGTGAAGCAACCGTATCTAGCAATCATACAAGCATGAGGTAAGAGTTTCTAGCTACTATTAATTGAGTTAAGTGGGTTTTAGTTGATTCTATGGTGAATCAAATATTTAAGCATGTTATTGTGATTATTACTTCTTTAAAAGTTGTTTGGGGTGTAGGAAAACACCCCAGTAGCACCAGAATGTATTAAAGTTGAGTTTTGGAGGTGTTTTGGCCGGAGACAGCATTTACAGTCGGTAAACTGCTGCTGCAAGATTGAAGGGCACGGGCGTGCCCCTCATGATCCAACCGTGCCCCAGGGCGTACCTGTGAGGCACGGGCGTGACCCAAAAAGGTACGGGCGTGCCCTATTCTAGAAAGGCCCAGATTGTGCCTTAAGACCATGGGAGTACTTGGATATAGGAATGGGGGTACCTGGGTAGGAGGCACGGGCGTGCCTGATATGGCACGGGTGTGCCTAGTGCTATGTTCAGTTTTTAAGTTCAACAGTAACTTATGTTTGATATTTATATGGTATTATTTCATGTAGAGACTTGTCATTAGCGTGCTCACTAGATTATTATCAATTGTGGACTGATATACAAACATTATTGATTATAAGGTGAGTCTTCTAGACTACTATTCATATGTACAACATGTGTGTTATTATATCAAATTAATGACATGTAATGTTATCCATGTGTGTATAAGCTGACTGCTTTCTGCAATAAGTCTCAGAGGGGGGTTGCTTACTACTATGTTCAGTAAGGCTCAGATGTGGTACAGTGATGTGACCTAGGTTTGCTGCCTTGGGTCTAGAACCAGAGGCTAGCATTGATTGCCAGACATACGTTATCTTCATATGATTTTATACGTGTGTTTATATGATGTTTAGTATGGTTTACTGACTATGCTCTCGTAGCTTATTAGATACTATTTTTAAAATGTTTTGCAGGTTTTAGCAAAGTCAAGGGCAAAGCTTCGGTTTGACTACTTTTTGATAAACCCTTTGAAATTAACGCCTGGTTTGTAAACATCAAGTTTTTGGTACTAAACTTATGACAGTATTTATGTGCGTATCTTTTAATACATCAGGAGTTCAAACAAGTTATGCTTCCGCTTTTATGTCAAACTTTCAGATATGAACACTTATATGTGTTTTATTTCAAATTTTAGAATTTGGTGCGTTACAACTTGGTATCCAAGCCATAGTTTCAGGGATTTTGAAAATTGTCAAACTGGAGGCTTGCAGATTGGTGAGTATGCTAGCAATTATACTGATTATGTATTATGTGAGCATTGAATGCGAGTACAGGATATGTTTAAGACAGATATGTTATATATGTATACAACTGTTAAGAGTTGGTTTTATATGTGCATTCATGATGAATTAAATTGTTATATGAGTATATGAGAATATGATGTATAAACTTTGGCCTAAGCCTGTGAATCGGGACTTTTTGTGATAAAGTTAAGATCAAACGTGTTTAGTGTGTTTAGAGTAATATAAGGGCCCATATTATTACAAACACATGATACATGTTGGAACTTAATGGAATCATGAGGAATCTTGTGAATCAGCTCCATGGTCCTTTTTAGGTGAAGGACCACCTTTCGCAGTTTTACGAGAATAGGTTTAGGAAATATCCTTGGTAGCAGTGGGCTGACCAAGACTGGTTTTAGACTGGAGAGTAAATGGAGATGTTCGTGGTGGGGGAGAGGGGTTAGACTGAGATGGGCTTGAATCAGTCTTATCTCCCTGTTTAGGAGGTGGAGAAGTAAAAGAGAGAGAAGGATATAAGGGATGAGAAGTTATACCTGCACGAGGTCTGAACTGAGTCCTAGGTTGTTCAGCTTGAGAGGACTCAGCCTTAGAATCAACAACATCGCCCTCTTTTTCCTTGGCTTCTTCCTCCGCCTCAGCTTCATTTGACTCAGGAGTCGGAAGCTGTGCAAAGGCTCGCATCTGAGCACTCATTGTTGGATGCCCTGGGAAAATGTCATCCTTGAACATTCTGGAGTTGAGGGCAGGGGTGGGAGTTGCATCATATCTACTTGCATACAATTTTCCAAGTCTGTCCTTGAACACCATGGATAGAAAGCGGATGAAAGGAACATTTACATCTCTTACCACTTTGGTGACTTGTAATCGGAGGACTTCAAAGATTAATTCTGCATAATCCACATTACGCCCATAATACATGTTGTAGAGTAGCTGCATCTCGAAGTCGTTAACATTGCCAAGACCACCAACTTTGTACCCCAGTGAACGCACCACTTTTGAGACCATAAAACCCCAACCGGTTTGGAAGACTGACTTCTTGATTACACCGGTCACATGTGGGTGACCCAATAGTGGTAGCACACTTCTAGCTTTTTTCCTAGAAACAGGTTCATCGTAACGTAGAGCTATAGGTAAGTGTAATACTTTACGCAGGGCATTTGCATCGACCACCATCCCCTGTTGTCCACCTAGGACAGTTCCCCGAATAACCTTGTGAACAACTTCATATCGACAGGTATACCAAAATTCTGTTAGTAATTGATGTATTAGAACATCCGGGCCATTGAGAAAGGCATGTGATAAGGGTCCTTTGCGAATATAGGAGACCTACTCCTCATATCCGTGACCTTGTTTTGATTGAGGAATATCGATGCATGCTAGCACGTTGTTCTGCTTGTACACCGGAAGGGCATTATTCTTGAACGACCCTCCTCGGATCATCTGATCAGACAAATTTAGAGTATATCCCTCCATTGATTTCGAACTGATCGTATTGGATTGCACTTAGCAGTTGTAGGGTTTCGCACTGAGCGTTTGATGCTGCACAAAGCAATGTAGGGTTTTAGAGAATAGAGAAGGAGGTATGAGATTTGGATGAGTAAATGAAATACGGTGAAGAGTCTCTCTTATTTATACCTTTTTAATGTGAGAGAAAAGTTACCGTTATCTGATGGTAATAAATATGACCGTTACAGTAACAACTGACTACATATTTTGTTATAACGGCTATATTTAATGTAACTTGCCTAGACTCAAACTGTTACATTGATCCGAATTCTAACAATATAAAATGAATTATTACCACGAATATCTTTTAAATAATTTATTTTGTAAACGACTTACGTTTATTTTTAAAGGACACACCTTACATAGTTTATACTTACTATAGGGTTGGATTGACCATTTGTTAGGCCTAACCTAGACATGTGGAACTGACCACACATTAGAACTGATTAGTCAGCTCAGATTAAGCACTCAGCTCAGATTGAGCACTTAGCATATATTAAACAGAGATAGAGAAGTAATGGAACATACCAAATTAAGGGTTGAGCATGCCAAGCTTGCCAAGTAGAGTTGTAAATCTTGTTCCTTCAATTGGTTTAGTGAAGATATGCAAGTTGATCTTCAGTCTCAATGAAGACTAACTCTATCTTTCCCTTTTCTACTATGTCTCTAATGAAGTGATGTCTTATCTCAATGTGCTTGGTTCTTGAGTGAAAGACTGGGTTGTGTGTGATGGCAATAGTACTTTGATTGTCACAGAATATGGGAGTCTTTGAATAATGCAAATCAAAGTCCTTAAGCTGATGTTGCATCCACAGTATTTGAGCACAACAGCTCCCTGCAGCAACATACTCAGCTTCGGCTGTGGAAATCGCCACTGAGTTTTGTTTCTTGCTTGTCCAGCTAACTAATTTTCCACCCAATAATTGACATCCTCCAGTAGTACTCTTTCTATCTAGGCCACAACCTGCGAAGTCTGAATCTGAGTGCCCTATCAGCTCAAATCCTGATCCTTTGGGATACCACAAACCTAAATTTGGAGTTCCCTTCAGATATTTGAGTATTCTTTTAACAGCTTGAAGGTGTGATTCCTTTGGAGCAGCATGATATCGTGCACAAACACATGTAGCAAACATTATATCAGGTCTGCTGGCTGTCAAGTAGAGTAATGAACCTATCATTCTTCTATATGTAGTCTGACATACAAACTTCCCATCAATGTCCTTGTGTAACTTGACATTGTGTAACATTGGGGACTTTGCAGGATGGCTTGAGTCTAATCCATATTTCTTAATCTGATAAAAAACATACTTTCTCTGATTAATAAATATACCATCTTCTTTCTGGTTTATTTGAAGTCCTAAAAAATAATTCATCTCACCCATCATGCTCATTCTATATTGATTAGACATTATCTTAGAGAACCAATCACATAGATCTTGGGTTGTTGAACCAAAGATAATGTCATCCACATAGATTTGAACCAGAATAACATGTCCTCTGCTCTTTCTTATAAATAAAGTTTTCTCAATACTTCCTCTAATAAACTCATTTGAAAGCAGATAGGTGGACAGTGTATCATACCATGCTCTTGGAGCTTGTTTAAGTCCATACAGAGCCTTGTCTAACTTATAGACATAATCTGGATGCTTAGGATCAACAAAACCAGGTGGTTGTTTCACATAGACTTCCTCCTATAGTGATCCATTTAGAAAAGCACTTTTAACATCCATTTGATACACTTTAAAGTTTTTGAAGGCTACATAGGCTAGAAACAATCTTATAGCTTCAATCCTTGCAACAGGGGCAAATGTCTCATCATAGTCAATACCTTCTTCTTATCGATACCCCTGAGCTACTAGCCTTGCCTTGTTTCTGATCACTACTCCATCCTTGTCCATTTTGATTCTATAGACCCACTTAGTGCCTATAACTGTTTTTCCTTTGGGAGTAGGGACAAGGGTCCAGACCTTATTTCTTTGAAATTCTGTCAGCTCCTCTTGCATATCTTCAATCCAATCTGTAACATCCTCAGATCGGGCCTAGTAGACAAGGGTCCAGACCTTGTTTTTTGTTGATTTCATCTGCAGCAGCACTAAGATTCACAAATCTTTCTTAGATTCTCAGCTTGTTCTTTTGAATCTTGTAATTCTTCACTTAGAAGTTTGTTTATGTGAAGCTGACACTCATTATCACTTTGGGTCTTTTTACCAGCATTTATGAGAGTTTCAGAGTGTTTAAGTTCATCTTTTAATTTTAAAATTTCAGTTTTCAAATTAGATTGAACTTTAAGAGAGGTTTTGAAGTCATTCAACAAATAGTTACACATTAAACATTTTTGTTCATCAGTGTAAGAGCAGAAGTTATTTACCTTATACATTGAGGCAGGATCCCAGTTGTTGGTTTGCTTACTCAGCTTAGCTCCTTCTGCTAGGTTCTCATCAAAGGAACTTTCTTCTAACTCATAATCAACTTGTTCCTCTTCATCCTCAATGGCCATCAAACACCTATTTGGCTCATCATCATCTAAAGTAGATGATTCAGTATCCTAAGTCTCAGCAAGAAGACCTTTGGTGTTTTCATCTGGCTTGGATTTG
Organism: Dittrichia graveolens; assembly: GCA_038502395.1. Lineage (NCBI taxonomy): Eukaryota > Viridiplantae > Streptophyta > Magnoliopsida > Asterales > Asteraceae > Dittrichia > Dittrichia graveolens. The sequence goes on along the minus strand of JARJIL010000005.1, from coordinate 53,424,162 downwards.
AGTCTCTGATACCTTTTTTTATATTTATCAGCTTTGTATGCATTCTTGTCAGCCACTAAAGCTGATTCCCCTTTCTTAGCTCTATACTCAGCAGCCATGTGTCCTATCTTCTGACAATTGTAGCACTTAGCTTTCTTAGGATCAAAAGTAGACTTACCACTTTTGCTTTTGTCAGATTGACCCCTTCCTCTTCTGAACTTTCTAAAATTTCTTGCTAACATTGCCATTTGTTCAGTAAGAGCATCCACCTCTTCATCATCTGAGTTTGAGTTAGGACTTACCTCCTCAGATTCAGATTCAGAGTTAGTCTCAGCTTGAGACTTTCTAGATCCCTTCTTCTTCTTTTCTTCAATTAATGCAGATCCAGCACTATTGATAGATTCTTTTAGTTGTTGCTGGGCCACTTTCTTTTGTTCCATGATCTGTTGATGATTTAGAAGAAAACCATAGATAGATCTGAGATCATATTTTCCTAAGGTTCCTCCAGCATGAAGAGAAATGGTAATCTCATTGAGTTGTTCTGGTAACACATCCAAGAACTTGAGTACCAACTCATTTTCATCTTTCTTGACACCTACCAAGAGCAGATCATTAATCAAGCATTGAAATCTGGTAAACAAATCAGCCAGAGTTTCATTCTTCTTAGCAAAGAAAGTCTCATAGGAACGACTCAGGTTTGTCTTCTTATGTTGCTTGACCAGGTCAGTGCCTTCATATATGACACTGAGAGTATCCCACATCTCTTTTGCAGTTTGGCACCCAGCCACAGTATGCAGAAGAGGGTTTGTCAAAGCATTTGCTATAATGCTTTGTGCCTTATCATCGAGATTGAATAGTTTGCAATCTTCCTCAGTTCAAGATGCTTTAGGCTTGGGAGTTTCTCCAGAGGGAACAGTTTTGTCAGTGGCAGTAATATGGATCATGGGTATGATTGGGCCATCTTGAATCATGGTACTCATCTTGTGATCTACTGACTTCAGATACAACATGGCTCTGAACTTCCACATAGGATAATCATTGCCATCAAAAATAGGACACCCTTTTGCCGGAATTGTTGGAATATGATTTGATTGCTTGTTGGTAGACATCTTGACCTCTTGACAGCGGATCTTGATCTTTAGTTAATGAAGAAACTTGCTCTGATACCAGTTGTTGGTCCCAAAGAGGGTAAACCAGCAGCCGATATAGTGTAGAAGTGGGGCTGAATACACTTTAACACAATTAACCAAATTAATCAAACGTGTATTCACTGATCAAACAGAATGATTACAAACTCAATTTCTAATTAAATCAACAAGATGATCTGATGTTACACTGATTATAAACTCAACTCTTTCTAAACACTCTTGTATCACAAACCAATTGATGATTGAACTTCTTGTTAAAACCGATTAACAAGAATTCTTGAAAACTCTCTCGAACTTTGAACTTACAAAGTTATCGCAACACACGCGTATCAAGTATGACAAACACACATACGTTTTGCAACTTATGCAGAACTCTCTATATGGTATTTTTTAAACCCATAAGAAGGTTTATACTTATACTTGATATATCTATGAACAAATCGCAGTCTAAAGATAGAATTTATCTTTTCTTTAAAACCGTAACTAACTCCTTAATTAGAACATATCTAATTAATTTTGTTTGAGATCTCTATCTAACTAATAGATATTTTAAATTAGGTTCAAATATCCTAATTTAAATGCCGTAGATATTGAGTTTATAATAGAATTTAGAACTTACTTAAATTCTAGAACTGACTTCTAGCGCTGAGCTGACTCACTCAGTCTTGATGTTGTCAAGCTGAGTTCTTGAGTTCTTGGATCTCCAAATCTTCAAGTCTTTATTCTTGAAACCTATCTCAGCTTAGAAGTCACTGAGCTATCTAGTACTTACATTGAAAACTCTATATCTGTTTATACACTGACTACTCAGCCTAAGCTGACTAGTCAGTCTATAACAGACTTACATAATTCCTAATGTTTAACCTATCATCTATACATAGCTATGGTTTGTCTCATAAAATCTAACTATTCTAAACATGGGACTAACAGTTCAGATATCTCGTCACCCCTAATCCTAGAACTTCTGTTAAAAGAATTAGTCCTTTTATTGATTAACCAACTTATTGGTCATTGATTTCAACCCCTATCTCTAGTGAGTTGCCTACTACGTCACATAAGCGAAAAGTAGAAGAGATCACATAATAATGACATTCTCATGATCAATAACGCATGCAATCAACAAATCAACCATCCAAAGTTTAAAGCCAAACAACTTAAGGGTTCTTTCAATTGATAAACGATAATTGTTCAAGAAACCAAATCAATCCATAATGATAACCAAATCTAGTCTAGGGTTTGTCAAATCATAGTGAATACAAGAGATCTGGCACACAGACATGCTAGATTCAACCAAAAAAAAGTGCAGATCCCAGAAAAAGAACATCTTGATTAAACAACTGAATAAAACAAGAATTCAAACCGGATTAAGAACTTGAAGGTGCCTTGAATCTTCTCCTTGAATGATATGAAGCAAAGAATGGTGTGAAACACAGCTCCCTACTCCAACAATATGCTTCTGATTAGATTTCTCCAAAAAGCTCCCTTGAGAAAACACAGAAAATCCAATTTAAAGAGCCAGATCCGCCGTGCTCGTGGCGCGAGTACGGGATTAACATTATCCATTTTTCAAACTTCAAATAGTCCAACCGGTCAAAGGTAATCCTCGCGGCGTGAACTCCATACCTCGCGGCGCGAACTTTAGCATAACTTTTCCAGAGATTTCTAGCCGGCACGAAGCTCAACATCTCCCGTCAATAGCATTTCTCGCGGCACGAACATCATTCCTCGCGGCGCGAGCTTCTTTGAATGACTTCATTTTTAACTTTTGATTTCCGCGGCCCATTTTTTACACATGTTTTAACCTTTTGAACTCTGGAGACCTGATACACACAATGTACACAACTTGAGTGTAAAAGCTTATTCTTTTGTACTATATTCATGTAAATCTACAGATTTTGACGGGATTTAATATGTATAATTTCGGCTATACCAGCACACACGAGGTATTGTTACTTTAATACGAACAAGAACCCCTAAGGCACCTTAAGTCAACTTACAAGGCCATATAGACCTTTTAAAGGTTACAATATAGAAATTAGACAATCTATATAATGTTAGTGTAAAACACCACCTTGCGGCCGCAAGCATTGATGCTTGCGCTCGTAAGGGCAGCCCCTTGCGCCCGCAAAGGCAGTTCCTTGCGCCCGCAAGCACAAGGTCGGACCATTTTTAGTTAAGTCATATGACAATTCGAAGCCACTTCAAACCATCAATGCGAAGCAATGCTTACGGCCGCAAGGGCACTTCCTTGCGCCCGCAAGCACCCTTCGAATTGCCCATTCGAAGCCTCTTGCAGCCGTAAGGATAGAGCCTTGCGCCCGCAAGCAAACCTATTTCAGAACAGGTCGGCTACAGCCCCTTGTTTCGACTGTTTTCTTTCCAAACTTCATAAAACAAGTTTCTAGTTGATTTCCAGCATTTGTACATCATAGGGGACGTTCATATGAGTCTAAAAACATTTTTTTCATCAATTCTAACCACTTACACAAGATTTGAGATCAAATTTAGTCATTTGACTGATTTGAATCAATTTTCATAAACTTGATCAAAATCACCATTTAAAGCTTTGTTTGATGTTCCAATCCATCCACAAGAGTTGTAGGAACTTATTAGAGTTTCAATTTTCAGTTCTTGGGTCAATTTGTGTTTAACCCATTTTCACCCCAACACACAAGAACATGGAAGAAGAAGAACCTTGAACTTACAAGAAAGGAAGAAGATGAAGATGAAGTAGGAACTTGAATTTGCTATCAACTTTGGATTCAACACACAAATGGTTCTTCAATCTTTTTCTCCAAGCTCAAGAACACAAAAGAGCAACTAGAAGTGTTTGTGTTTGAGTTTTGAACCCATACGTGGGTTTACAAAGTCTTAACCGACTTTGTTTTCAAACTTATCCACATGGGGTATTTTGTTCCCCTTTTCAACTTACAACTCGACCCTCGTTTACGCGTTTCAACTAACGGAGATATTTCCTGAATCCTTACTTAAAACCGTTTACTAATTATTTATCTTATTTATATTACTACTACTTTTATAATTTAACATATAACAACCAAAACACATTAAAATTTAAACATATATACTTCATTACTTTAAACAAAATATACACACGAGCCATTCATATACAACTAGGCCCAATTCGAGGATGTTACAGATCAAAGTGGCAATGAACATGTCAAAGTAATCACTACCATAAGCGATAAAAATATAAATTATTGTGTGCATTGTGACGCCCGTTTTTTTAAAGCACGCAACAAGGAAATACCAATAATATTTTATTGAAAATTGGCAACAACCAACACAGGTATAATATAAAAACATTTTCCTTTGATGTTGCATAAAAAACTCTCTAGTATGTCCACATGGAAGCCTCGTCTGCCACATAACCCGAAAAGAATAAACAACTGTATGAATGAGCTAGAAAGTCCAATTAGTAAATCCATAACGTACTCAAATAATAATAATAACATGTAAATGTAATCATATCTAAGTATGTCACGCAGGCCATTGTTTGTCACTCAGGCTATTATGTGCCACCCATACCTCTGTATGCCACTCAAGCTATTATCATCAACACACAACATGTATATCATATACAACACATACAAATAGCTATATGCATACATCACAGACATTCAAATCACTATTATCGCACATATGTGGTCCCACACCATTGGTAGTCACCGAATAATAGAGGTTACCACGACTTTTGAGACCATATCGATCATTAGATGCTACATCGCCATCTGGTCTGTCACCTTGACTAACAATAACTGCCACTCAGGCAGGTTGGCCGTCTGCCAATGAGCCACTTACTTTAGTTGCCACATAGGCAGGGTGAGTCATTCGCTCAGATAAACATTACATATACATATATCACATATAGCCGTATTGGCTTAAACATCACCTTTCATATATATATATATATATGTATATATATATCACATACTCTATCATCACACAAATAATCACATTAATAAGCTATAAATATCACTATTATAGCCACACATGTAATGTTTATAACACTAGTTATCTTCTTAGTCTTAATTCTTTTAATCATGGTGTAAGAATATATATATATATATATATATATATATATATATCATTGCATATTTACATCTTCTTTACTTTACTCTTTCATTTTTCATTCGTTTCTGTAACACCGGAAAACTCAAGCCATTTTTTTTAAAACGCTGCGGAAGCTTAAATTTAAACAAACATATAATAAACAAACCACTATTTACAAATATACATCATTGTTCATAAACCACAATATCGTTTTGGTGTTACAAAAAACTACAGGCTCGTTTCATTTAAACCAAAACATCAGAGTGGGGTCAACTTCTCCTTCAGCATCTACAAACACGAACCTGCAAATCAACAACTGAGGGGAATTAGCACAAAGCTAAGTGAGAAGAGGCTAAAGCATCAAATGCAAACATTCACAATCAACATCAATCATGTAATCACATATCCAGAGAAGACCGGCGGTTCGGCGCAGAACCTACAACCACTGCCGGCCAAAGCAAAGGTTTACCGATAGCTTTCCACTGAATTGGCACAGTAAACTCCCCTCTGACCAACAAATACAACAGAGAGGCTACTACTATTCAACCAACCAGTTAGACAAGCCCAGCCCAAGCCCATGTATAGCTGACTTCTCAACGCAACTCAAAATCATCCTAAGAGCGCGTATCGACCAAATAGTCATGCAGCATACATCAACAATCAATATCACAATCAGCAGTTCAATCAATCAAATCTCCAACACATCGTGCATCACATCAATAACATTAATCGTAATCTTTACCATCCGCGATTAACATCCACTCACCTTTTGTTCTCAAACGGGAAACTCAGATATCTTATATCACTAAGTCTTTGTGTTTCCTGAAAACACAATCAACACCAGAATCAGTCTTTTCATCATAAATATATATTCTTTCATATATTTATATCATATAATCCTTTCACATATCATATAACTTTCACATAATAATATACTGAAGAAATATCGCTTTAAACAATAAACACAAGTCATAATTCTGAAAACTAGGGGGTCGCGCCGCGACCAACTAACGCTGTGTTCCAGAGATAATGGGAGAAAAGAAAAGAAAGGAAAAGGGAATTAATGAGAGAAAAGAAAGGAAAGGATAACGATTTTGATTTTTCATGTTCCCGAGTTGGAGAGAAAAGAATTGAAATTGGAGAGGAAAGATATAAGTTTATGTTCCCGAATTAGAGAGGAAGGAAAGAAAAGGGATAATTTTACAGTAATACCCTTACTTTTTAAAATTATTTATTGTGATTAAGGGTAATTTAGTCACTTACGAAAAATCATAAAGTTTTTCCTTTCTTTTCCTTCCAAATCCTCCCACTTTTGGGAGGAAAGTTTAGGAGGGAAAGTTAACCAAGCTTTCCTCCCAAATCCTTTCTCTTCTTTCCTTAAAATATTTTCGGAACACAAAACTTTTTTTATTTCCTTCCAAATCCTTTCTTTTCTCTCCGAATTAAAATTCGGGAACACAGTGTTAGTGTCGCGCTGCGACACGACTTCGAACAGATCTCTTCGAATGCGAAGCCACTTCGAGCGCCTTCGAATTCAGAACCAACACGCGTCGCGTCGCGACCTTGGACGTATCGCGTCGCGACAGGCCTTCTAGCGGGGAGGACTTCGAATGCGAAGCCTAGGACTTCGAACACATGACCTTCGAATTCAGAGCCGAGCGTCGCGCCGTGATCCTTAGGCGTCGCGCCGCGACCCTTAGGCGTCGCGCTTTGATCTTAGATTTTCCAGATTCTTTCCTTCTTCTTCCTCACGTTCAAACAGTCAAAACACCATAACCAATTTCCAGAACTTAATCAAACTTACTAAAACTCACTAAGAACATATATAAACATCTTTAAACATATTCTCATGCATTCAAACATCTTTTAATCCAACAAAAACACAAAATCCATTAAAACCCATTTGTTCCTAAAACCTTCAAACTTAAACATGGTGATTCCATATATATACATGTAAATCAACAAGAAAACATGTTAAACTGAAACATAACATGATATGAACATATCCTTACCTTTAGTTTGAATTATAACACACCAAATCTTCTAATCCAATATTCAAGTCTTGGAAGTTTTTGAGGTTTCTTCAACAAGAAGCAATAAAACACACACTACACCTTTGTACTTTCTTAGAAATGAGCAGGTGGTTTCTCTAAAGTGTCATACACACACACGTATACATAATTTACACACTATTCTAAGGTGGTGGTGGCATAAAATATCATACTAACATGCATGCATACCTTACATATATACATACATACTAACCTTTTCTTTCTTTCTTTTCTAAATTTCTCCAGTAACTTATATTAAACTAATTTTAAGTTAATTTAATTCAATTAACTTTTATTAAACACATAACAAATTAAAACACAATTAATCACGTACCGCCAACCTCCTAATCTCCTAGCCCGTGTTTGCGGGTGTTACAAATCTCCCCTCCTTAAAAGGATTCAGTCCCCGGAATCCCTTCTCGTTCAAACAAGTGGGGGTATCTATCTCTCATCTTGGCCTCACTCTCCAAAGTCAAATCAGAACCTAGACTGTGCTTCCAATTGACCAACACCATTGGAATCTGTTTCTTACGGAGCTTGGTCACTTTACGATCCAACAGTTCGACAGGTTCTTCTATTAATCTCTTCTTCGAATCAATTTTCAGTTCATGCACATGGAGAATCTGGCTTCATCTTCCACCTTACACTTCCTCAAATAACAAATATTGAACGTATCATGAATCCCGGTAAGCTCTGCTGGAAGATCTAGTGTAACTGTCTGATCATTAACTATTTGACAGATGCGGAAAGGACCAATAAAACGGGGAGCTAACTTCCCGCGTTTGCCAAAACGGATCACGCCTTTGCACGGTGACACTTTCAGATACACTAACTCTCCCACATCAAATGTTACTGGACGACGCCGCGGATCTGCATACATTTTCTGTCTATCTCTGGCCGCTTTCAGTTTCTCTCTGGCTAAAGCAACCTTATCAGCAGTCAACTAAACAATCTCGGGCCGTACAAACTGCTTCTCACCAGCCTCTAACCAACACGTCGGAGTACGGCAGCGATGACCGTACAACATTTCATACGGAGGAATTCCAATACTGGAGTAGTAAGAATTATTATACGCAAACTCTATCAACGGCAGGTGTGAATCCCAAGATCCACAATACTCAATTACACAGGCACGTAACATATCTTCAAGTGTATGTATGGTTCGCTCAGTCTGACCGTCAGTCTGGGGATGATAAGCAGTACTCAAGTTAATTCTCGTCCCCAACTCTCTCTGTAGACTCCTCCAGAAGTTCGAAACAAACCTGGTGTCTCTGTCAAATACTATCGACAACGGTATACCATGCCTCACAACAATCTCGTCAATGAACAATTTAGCCAGCTTAATCAAAGAAGCCGTCTCACATGTAGCCAGAAAATGAGCGCTCTTTGTCAGTCGATCCACGATCACCCAAATCATATCATTATTCTTCTGAGTTTGTGGAAGTTTAGTCACGAAATCCATCGTTATATGTTCCCACTTCCACTCAGGAATTTCCATTTGTTTCAAGGACCCGTAAGGCTTCTGATGCTCTGCCTTCACTTGTGCACAAATATGGCACGATTATACAAAGTGTGCCACATCTGCCTTCATCATAGGCCACCAGTAAAGCACTTTCAAATCGTTGTATATTTTAGTGCTTCGTGGGTGTACAGACAGTCTTGACTTATGTGCTTCAGTTAGAATCAACTTTCTCAATTCTCCAAGCATAGGCACCCACACACGAGTCTTATACATCTTCAATCCACGAGAATCATCAGTAAGTTCATCCTTACGCTTCTTCATCAACTCATTCTTCAAATTTTCCTTTTGAAGGGCTTCCAGTTGGGCAGACTTCAGTCTATCTACTAAGTCTGATACTATCTCCATACACATAAACTGGATTGAACTTCCAGCTCCCTTACGACTCAGGGCATCTGCCACCACATTTGCTTTCCCAGGGTGGTATCTGATCTCGCAATCCTAATCTTTTATCAACTCTACCCATCTTCTCTGTCTCATATTCAGTTCTTTCTGTGTAAACACATACTGAAGACTCTTATGGTCGGTACAAATCACACACTTGGTGCCATACAGATAGTGTCTCCATAGCTTTAGGGCAAAAACAACAGCTGCCAGCTCCAAATCATGTGTCGGGTAATTCTTTTCATGTGGTTTCAACTGCCTTGAAACATACGTAATCACCCAATCCCTCTACATAAGCATACACCCCAATCCAGCAAATGACGCATTACAATACACAGTAAAATCATCTGATCCACTTGGCAATGCAAGAATAGGAGCTTGACATAACAACTGCTTTAAAGTCTGGAAAGCTTTGGCTTGTTCACTACCCCAAACAAACTTCACTTCTTTCCGAGTTAATTTAGTCAACGGACCCGCAATCTTGGAGAAATCTTTAATAAACCTACGGTAATATCCAGCCAAACCCACAAAACTTTTAATCTCAGACGGTGTCTTTGGAGCATTCCAGTTCATCACAGCTTCCACTTTAGAAGGATCCACTTTCACTCCTTCATTACAGATAACTTGCCCCAAGAACTGAACCTCTCTTAACCAGAATTCGCATTTTGAGAACTTGGCAAACAAATGTTCTTTCTTCAGTGTCACTAAATCCTGTCTCAAATATTGTTCATGTTCCTCCTCAGTCTTTGAATAGATCAGTATATCATCAATGAAGACTATCACAAAATTATCCAAGAATGGTCGACAGACCCTGTTCATTAAATCCATAAAAATCGCAGGTGCATTGGTCAAGCCGAACGGCATAACCAAGAACTCGTAGTGCCCGTAGCGCGTACGAAAGGCAGTCTTTGATACATCCTCCTCAGATACTCGTACCTGATGATATCCCGATCTCAAATCAATCTTAGAAAAGAACGAAGCTCCTTCCAGTTGATCAAACAAATCGTCAATTCTCGGCAACGGATACTTGTTCTTTATCATTCTTTTATTTAATTAACGGTAGTCGATACACATACGCAACGTACCATCTTTCTTCTTTACAAACAATACCGGTGCTCCCCACAGGGACGAACTCGGACGAATAAACCCTTTATCGAGTAGATCCTGAATCTGCGTCATCATCTCCCGAATTTCTAAAGGTGCCAACCTATACGGTGCCTTTGCCATTAGTCGAGAACCAGGAATCAAATCTATCTTGAACTCTACCTCTCGAACTGGAGGTAGTCCTGGTAATTCCTCTGGAAACACCTCCGGGTATTTTGTTACCACCCGGATATCACTCATTGGCTGCTTTTCTTTCTTCCCATCAATCACATTAGCCAAGTACGATTCGCATCCTCTATCCAAAGCTTTCTTGTCTTTTAAACACAAAATAATCGGGATCACAGACCCAGCTTTCTCACCCCTTACTAGCACTCTCGTACCATCAGCCAATGGAAAAGAAATCAACTTCTTGTGGCACTTGATACTGGCTTGATTCAAACTCAACCAATCCATCCCGAGCACCACATCAAACCCCGACAAAGGCATAACAAGAAAATAAACAGGAAATCACACGCCATCTATATCAATTTTAGCTCCAGCCACAGCAGTCGTGACCGGAACCATCATACCATCAGCTACTTCTATCTGCAAAGCTGTAGCAAGTTCAATGACAGGCACATTTAATCTATCACAGAATTCCACAGAAACAAAGGAGCGATTTGCTCCGGAATCAAACAATACTCTAGCAGGAGTAGAGTTTATCAGAAACATACCTGTGATAACGTCGTCTGTGGTGGTGGCATCATCCACCGTCATTTTAAAGGCCCGACCCTCAGCAGTGGGTGGGTTCTTTTGCTTCTGACCTGCTGAAGACGATCCCCCAGCTCCTCCCCCTCCTGATCTAGACCCCGACTTCTTGCTCAACGGGTAATCTCCCACTCTGTGCCCCTCTTTCTGACAATTCCAGCAGACACTCCTTGGTAATCTGCAATTCTTCAAGTCATGGCCAAACTGGCCACACTTTACGCATCGTATAGATTGGGGCGTACACTGCCCATGATGATAGGATTTACACCTGTTACACCAAGGTGCCCTCTGAGTAGACCCACCTGTAGTAGGTATTCTATTCTGACTTCCCTGACGGTTTCCACTGCCCTGCCCTCCTTGCCTTTGTTGAGTATTATAGTGTTCAAATTTTGATTTCTGTTGAGAAATTCTTTCCCCACTCAACCTATTCCTTGGTATCAAATCTCCTTCAGCCGACTTGGCTAAAGTGAATGCCTGAGATAGGGTGGTAGCCCACCTGGTGGCGCTACGAAGATCAGGATGTAGTGCCCCCACAAAATAGGCAATCCTCGACTCCTCATCAGGTACCTAATGCTTCGCAAATCGCATTTTCTCGTTGAATTGCGAAATCAATTGATCCACAGTCATATTTCCAGTCATCTGCAACTCCATAAATTCTCTTTTAATCTTTGCAATCTCAAAAGTACCGCAATATTGCTCGCAAAGTTTCTCCTGGAACTGACTCCAGATAATACTCTCCTGCTGTTGCTCTGTAAAGTGTCTGGTAATCGAATCCCACCAGACCATAGCGTCTCCTATTAGCATCCTCAATGCGTATTTGACTTTCAACTCATTTTCGCAATTGCAGGCATTCAAAGTCTTCGTCATTTCCCTAAGCCAGTTCAAAGTGATACTGGGATCAGAACTCCCCCGGTATTCAGATGGTTTACAATCAAGGAATTGCTTGTAAGTGCATGGTTGTTTGTACCCTGGAAACGCAAATGGATAATCTCCAGGTTGTGGATAGGGATAAAAGAAAGGTTGTTGCATCATCTGAGTCATTGGCAGTAAAGGTATTGTCACTGGTGGTATAGTTGCCTGTGTGGGAATCGCAACTGGTACTGGAGTTGGTTCTAGTTGACTCTATTGCTACTGTTCAAGACTCTGAATTTTATTGCTGAGCTTTACCAGTTCATTCTCTAGTTCATACACGTAATCACTTTGTTCCTCTTCCCGGGCTTGACCCGATGTTCCTGCATTTCCAGTATTCCCCAATTGCTCGATCACTGGGGCTTTATTTGCAGCTTGGGTCATAGGAGGAAGGATGGGAGTCTATCTGTCAGCCATAATCTGTTACAATTGCATCACCTCATAGCTCATTAGCATAAACCGTTAGTATCCAAAACACTAACTACTACTCACAACTCTAACTCACTCTAATTCCCACGAAGGAAAGCTTGACCCGTCACGAGCCAAGATTTGGGAATGCAACACTCTAGCCGTGCATGCATCGCCAAACCTAGGCTCTGATACCAAACTGTAACACCGGAAAACTCAAGCCATTTTTTTAAAACGCTGCGGAAGCTTTAATTTAAACAAACATATAATAAACAAACCACTATTTACAAATATACATCATTGTTCATAAACCACAATATCGTTTTGGTGTTACAAAAAACTACAGGCTCGTTTCATTTAAACCAAAACATCAGAGTGGGGTCAACTTCTCCTTCAGCATCTACAAACACGAACCTGCAAATCAACAACCGAGGGGAATTAGCACAAAGCTAAGTGAGTAGAGGCTAAAGCATCAAATGCAAACATTCACAATCAACATCAATCATGTAATCACATATCCAGAGAAGACCGGCGGTTCGGTGCAGAACCTACAACCACTGCCGGCCAAAGCAAACGTTTACCGATAGCTTTCCACTGAATTGGCACAGTAAACTCCCCTCTGACCAACAAATACAACAGAGAGGCTACTACTGTTCAACCAACCAGTTAGACAAGCCCAGCCCAAGTCCATGTATAGCTGACTTCTCAACGCAGCTCAAAATCATCCTAAGAGCGCGTATCGACCAAATAGTCATGCAGCATACATCAACAATCAATATCACAATCAGCAGTTCAATCAATTAAATCTCCAACACATCATGCATCAAATCAATAACATTAATCGTAATCTTTACCATCCGTGATTAACATCCACTCACCTTTTGTTCTCAAACAGGAAACTCAGATATCTTATATCACTGAGTCTTTGTGTTTCCTGAAAACACAATCAACACCAGAATCAGTCTTTTCATCATAAATATATATTCTTTCATATATTTATATCATATAATCCTTTCACATATCATATAACTTTCACATATTAATATACTGAAGAAATATCGCTTTAAACAATAAACACAAGTCATAATTCTGAAAACTATGGGGTCGCGCTGCGACCAACTAACGCTGTGTTCCAGAGATAATAGGAGAAAAGAAAAGTAAGGAAAAGAGAATTAATGAGAGAAAAGAAAGGAAAGGAAAGGATAATGATTTTGCTTTTTCATGTTCTCGAGTTGGAGAGAAAATAATTGAAATTGGAGAGAAAAGATATAAGTTTATGTTCCCGAATTAGAGAGGAAGGAAAGAAAAGGGGTAATTTTACAGTAATACCCTTACTTTTTAAAATTATTTATTGTGATTAAGGGTAATTTAGTCACTTACGAAAAATCATAAAGTTTTTCCTTTCTTTTCCTTCCAAATCCTCCCACTTTTGGGAGGAAAGTTTAGGAGGGAAAACACAATCAACACCAGAATCAGTCTTTTCATCATAAATATATATTCTTTCATATATTTATATCATATAATCCTTTCACATATCATATAACTTTCACATAATAATATACTGAAGAAATATCACTTTAAACAATAAACACAAGTCATAATTCTGAAAACTGGGGGTTCGCGCCGCGACCAACTTAGTGTCGCGCCGCGACACGACTTCAAATAGATATCTTCGAATGCGAAGCCACTTCGAGCGCCTTCGAATTCAGAACCAACACCCGTCGCGTCGCGACAGGCCTTCGAGCGGGGAGGACTTCGAATGCGAAGCCTAGGACTTTGAACACATGACCTTCGAATTCGGAGTCGAGCGTCACGCCGCGACCCTTAGGCGTCACGCCGCGATCTTAGATTTTCCAGATTCTTTCCTTCTTCTTCCTCACGTTCAAACAGTCAAAACACCATAACCAATTTCCAGAACTTAATCAAACTTACTAAAACTCACTAAGAACATATATAAACATCTTTAAACATATTCTCATGCATTCAAACATCTTTTAATCCAACAAAAATACAAAATCCATAAAAACCCATTTGTTCCTAAAACCTTCAAACTTAAACATGGTGATTCCATATACATGTAAATCAACAAGAAAACATGTTAAACTGAAACATAACATGATATGAACATATCCTTACCTTTAGTTTGATTTATAACACACCAAATCTTCTAATCCAATATTCAAGTCTTGCAAGTTTTTGAGGTTTTTTCAACAAGAAGCAATAAAACACACACTACACCTTTTTACTTTCTTAGAAATGAGCAGATGGTTTCTCTGAAGTGTCATACACACACACGTATACATAATTTAGACACAATTCTAAGGTGGTGGTGGCATAAAATATCATACTAACATGCATGCATAACTTACATACATACATACATACTAACCTTTTCTTTCTTTCTTTTCTATATTTCTCCAGTAACGTATATTAAACTAATTTTAAGTTAATTTAATTCAATTAACTTTTATTAAACACATAACAAATTAAAACACAATTAATCACGTACCGCCAACCTGCTAATCTCCTAGCCCGGGTTTATGGGTGTTACAGTTTCATTCCACTTTTCTCTTTTAATGAATACACACACATATGTAGGTACATAGACACAGTCTATCGTACTGTCTCATACTTGTATATATACACACACACATATACACATACAATTATTTTTATATTTAATACTCTGATAAGTATCTCACAGAGATACCACTCTTCACAGTTACTTATGAATACTGATAACGTATATAGATATGTATTTATAACATATAACACTATAAGAACACATTCTCTTTGATTATATAATTACAAATATCGACATCGTTTATTTAAACCATCGTATACTCTTTACATTTGTTAATCACACAACACTAATTATAGTTGCATTTTAAGATGTAGGATTGTTGGTCCCAGAGAGGGTAAACAAGCAACCGATACAGTGTAGAAGGGGGGGGGGGTTGAATACACTTTAAACAATTAAAGAAATTAATCAAATGTATATTCAATTATCAATCAGAACAATAACTATTATCACTCTCTAATCAAATCAACAGGATGATATGATATTACAATGATTATAACCTCAACTCTCTCTAAACACTCTTGAATCACAAACTAATTGATGATTGAATTTCTTGTTAAAAACTGATTAGCAAGAACTCTTGAAAACTCTCTTGAACTTTGAACTTACGAAGTTATCGCAACACACGCGTATCAAGTATCACGAACACACGTACGTTTTGCAACTTATGCAGTCTTGCAACTTATGCAGTCGTCGTTGTGTTTCGCATATCTTTTCACGTACACACGTAAGAACATGTATTTAAAACCGACAAGAAGGTTTATACTTATACTTGATATATGTATGAATAAATCGTAATTTAAAGATAGAAATTATCTTTTCATTAAAACCGTAACAAACTCCTTAATTAGAACATATCTAATTAATTCCGTTTGAGATTTCTATCCAACTAATAGATATTTTAAATTAGGTTTAGATATCCTAATTTAAATGTCGTAGATATGGAGAGTTTATAACAGAATTTAGAACTTACTTAAATTCTGAACTGACTTCTGACGCTGAACTGACATACTCAGTCTTGACCTTGTCAAGCTGACTTCTTGAATCTTCAAGCCTTCAAGTCTTCAAGTCTTCATTCTTTAAAACTTATCTCAGCTTAGAAGTCACCGAGCTATCTAATACTTACATAGAAAACTCTATATCTATTTATACGCTGACTAGTCAGTCTATAACAGACTTACATAATTCCTAACTCTTAACCTATCATCTATACATATCGATAGTTTGTCTCATCAAATATAACTATTCTAAACATGGGACTAACAATCTCCCCCTATTTGATGATGACAAAACATTGAATCAAATTAGTTATAGGTTAACAGAATTATGTTGAACACCTCTGGAACTGACCAAAGTTAGTTCTTGAAATAAGTATTGAACTGATCCATACTTATTCACGTATCTTGAACTTACAAGATTCTTATATTACAAATCTATTATAAGACTTGTATTCTAAGTATTTGACTATACAACTACTTAGATTCTAAACTTATCAGAAGTAATTTAAGTTCTGAACTTACAAAACTTATATTACTGAACATATCAGTTTACCATTGAACATATCAATTATCAGCTTGAATTTTCAAAGCTGTTTGTTCGAACATATCAAACATAATTTTGAACATATCAAATAATAAAAAGTTGAACATATGAAACTTGAGTTTGTATTAATGAACATATCATTTACATTATAGCTTAATCTTTATGATTAGCTTCCACACACTTAGTGCTTAAAAAATTATATAGAACTAATCTATATAATCAACGGAATCTCGAACTTCTAACCACATATTAGAACATTTAAGTTCCCAAATTGCAGCTTTCTTGATAGCATCAACCACAATCTCTTCACCTTCTAGCATCTCTTTCATCTCAGCTTTTCTTGATCTGATTTCTTTGTTGAGATGATATCTGAATACTGAGTTGAGTCATCACATAGAATTATCAAGTATAGAATTAATTCCAGATTTGCCAAATGAAGATCTGTTACTTTCAAGAAACATTGATTACCTTCCACATCAAGATACAAGAATCCTTCCAAAGGTTGAGTGATATAAGTATTCACTCTAATTTCAACTCCCTCTAGAACTTGTACAATGATGTCTCTTATAGCTCGCTGGCTTGTTGCTCTAACTCTTGCAGCTTTGCCTCGATTTAGAAAGGTATCAATTTCATCAGCAGGGATCTCACCTAGCTGATCGATTCTTATGAAGATTGTCTTAAGCACATCAACTATTTCTTGTCTTATTTGACTCTTTTTCATCTTCTTGATAGTTGTGGCTACGATCTTTGAGAATCCCAACTTGTATAGACCTCTCATATCCAGACCAATTTCTTGTTTGTTGTCTAGTACAAAGTTGATGATTACCAATTCTCCTTTTCTACTCAGTGTAATTGATTCAATCTTGTTATTGAAATGTGTTCTTTTATAACAATGCCTTAGATCCACATCTGAGTAGGGAATTGGGGCAGCTCTTGGACTAGAGTAATCAGCTTCAGCTTCAGCTCTAGCAGCCTCAGCTTTAACCTTTTCTCGTTGAACTTCAGCTTGTCGTTGCTGCTCTTTTATTTCCTCCACTGTTACGCCTAGTTCTTTAGCCATCTCTTGTAACATTTGCTCAGCAAGTATGTCACTGGCTTTCTGTGCTGCATCAGCTTCATCACTTGAGTCAGATTCATGTGCAACTAGTTGAGACTTACCCTGTTGCTCTGGCTCAGGCTCAGCAATGATGACCTTTCTTTTCTTCGCTAGAGGCATAACACTTCTTTTCTTTCTTTTTACCATCTCAAACACCTTACTCTTCCCTTTGTCTATTTGTGCCCCGTATAACCGGTTGAGTTGCATCCAGTTTGCACGCATACCAGAATTCCGTAAGAAGTTGAGGGATGAGCACAGCAGGTCCACGAAGAAATGCATGTGCCAGGGGACCCTTACGACTGTAGGAGACCCACTCCTCATATCCCCTGCCAATTTTGGACTTTGGAATGTCGGTACAGGCAATCGACATTGTTTTGTTTGTAGATGGGGAGTGCGTTGTTCTTGAAATTTCCACCATGAATCATTTGTTCAGTTAGATTCAGAGTATAACCCTCCATTGAAATCGAACTTATCGTATTGGATTGCACTTAGCAGTAGTAAGCACTTAGCAATGAACTTTGCACATAGCAACGTTAGGGTTTAAGAGAGAAGAATATTTTGGAAGTTTAAACGAAATATGATGAAAAATCTCTCTTACTTATACCTTTTCAATGTGAGAGAAAAGTTACCGTTATCTGAGGGTAATAAATATGACCGTTACCGTAAAAACTTTTACGCAGTTTGTTACGACGGCTAAATTTATTGTTAGTTACCCAAACGAATACTATTATAATTAAAAGACATTTTTATGAAAAATATATCATAACAAATTTCTAAACGACTGACGTTTATTTACCGGACACACCGTAACTATTTAGGACTTACCATATGTTAGGACTAACCTAGACTTGTGGAACTGACCACACTTTGGAACTGATTACAAAGCTGATCCTGAATGGTCAGCTCAGATGTAGTATTTAGCTGATCCTGAATGTTTAGCTTATATAGCGTACTCAGCTGCTTCTGAATGTTCAGCTTATGTAGAGTAGTTAGCTGATTCTGAATATTCAGCTAAGATGGAGCACTTAGCTTCATATAGAACTCAACTCAGTTTGAGCACTCAGCTCAGATTGAGCACTCAGTCAGATTTTGACACTTAGTCAAATGTAGCACTTAGCAAACATTAAACAGAGATAGAGAATGGAACATACCAATTAAGGGTTGAGCATTCCAAGCTTGATGAGTAGAGTTGTGAATCTTGTGCCTTCTATTGGTTTAGTGAAGATATCCGCAAGCTGATCTTCAGTCTCAATGAAGACTAATTCTATCTTTCCCTTTTCTACAATATCTCTGATGAAGTGATGTCTTATCTCAATATGCTTGGTTCATGAGTGAAATACTGGGTTGTGTGTAATGGCAATAGCACTTTGATTGTCACAAAATATTGGAGTCTTTGAATAATGCAAATCAAAGTCCTTCAACTGATGTTGCATCCACAGTATTTGAGCACAACAGATCCCTGCAGCTACGTATTCAGCTTCAGCTGTTGAGATTGCCACTGAGTTTTGTTTCTTGCTTGTCCAGCTAACTAATTTTACACCCAAAAGTTGACATCCTCTAGTAGTACTCTTTCTATCAAGACCACATCCTGCGTACTCTGAATCGGAGTACCCTATTAGCTCAAATCCTGATCCTTTGGGATACCACAAACCTAAGTTTGGTGATCCCTTCAGATATTTGAGTATTCTTTTAACAGCTAGCAAGTGTGATTCCTTTAGGTCAGCCAGATATCATGCACAAACACATGTGGCAAACATTATATCAGGTCTGCTTGCTGTTAAATAGAGTAATGAACCTATCATTCCTCTATATGTAATCTGACATACAGACCTTCCATCAATGTCCTTGTGTAACATTGGAGACTTTGCGGAATGGCTTAAGTCTAATCCATATTTCTTAATCAGATCAAAGACATACTTGCTCTGATTAATAAATATACCATCTTCTTTCTGATAGATTTGAAGTCCCAAAAAGTACGTCATCTCACCCATCATGCTCATTCTGTATTGATTAGACATTATCTTGGAGAACCAATCACACAGATCTTGGTTTGTTGATCCAAAGATAATGTCATCCACATAAATTTGAACCAGAATGACATGTCCTCTGCTCTTTCTTATGAAAAGAGTTTTGTCAATACTTCCTCTGACAAAATCATTTGAGAGCAAATAGGTGGATAGTGTATCATACCAGGCTCTTGGAGCTTGCTTGATTCCATACAAGGCCTTGTCTAACTTATAGACATAATCTGGATGTTTAGCATCAATAAACCCAGGTGGTTGTTTCACATAGACCTCCTCCTGTAGTGCTTCATTTAGGAATGCACTTTTAACATCCATTTGATACACTTTAAAGTTTCTAAAGGCTGCATAGGCTAGAAACAACCTTATACTTCAATCCTTGCAACAGGGGCAAAGGTCTCATCATAATCAATACCTTCTTCTTGTCGATACCCCTGAGCTACTAGCCTTGCCTTGTTTCTGATCACTACTCCATCCTTGTCCATTTTGTTTCTATAGACCCACTTAATGCCTATAATTGTTTTTCCTTTGGGAGCAGGGACAAGGGTCCAGACCTTATTTCTTTGAAATTCTGTCAGCACCTCTTGCATAGCTTCAATCCAATCTTCATCTTTTAGATCCTCTTCAGTCTTCTTTGGTTCCATTTGAGATAGAAAACTAGAGTAGGCAACATAGTTTGCATTTGCCTTAGATCTAGTTAACACACCATCTTCAACGTTTCCAATGACATCATCAAGAGGATGATCTTTTAATACTCTGAAGGTTGTAGTAGGAGACTGAGGTTCTGGGTCTGAGTCAGAGCAGTGTCTCTCAAGCTGAATAGGACTTACTTCTTCAGTCTGAGTAGGAATTGGAAGATCATATAGATCTTCAATCTGACATGTACCTGATGATTCACCGAGATTCTCAGGCTGATTATCTTCAATATTGATAATTTCTTTCAATGATGCACATTTGTCTGATTTACTATCATCATCATCATCATCAGAATCATCCATAACATACATGGGATTTGATGTGAGATCTTCTTTGCTCCTCTCAAGCTCACTCAGACTAACCGGGTCAGCTTGAGCTCTGTTGGATTCATCAATACTTGTCTCATCAAATGTAACATGTATTGATTCTTCAATTACCTTTCTTTTAAGATTAAAGACTCTGTAAGCTTTGGAGATTGAACAATATCCAACAAATATCCCTTGATCAGCTTTGGGTCCCAACTTATGGAGTTGATCTCTTTGGTTTAGCACATAGCATGTTGAACCAAAAATATGGAAATATCCAATGTTGGGTTTTCTGCCATGAAACATCTCGTAAGGTGTTTTACCATGTCTTTTAACTATAATTGATCTATTATGAGTATAGCAAGTTGTACTTACAGCTTCTGCCCAGAAGCTCAGCTTGAGCTTTGCCTCACATAGCATGGTTCTGGCAGCTTCAATTAAGGTTCTGTTTCTCCTTTCAGCAACTCCATTTTGTTGTGGAGTTCTTACAGATGAGAAATTCTGGATAATACCTTTCTCTCACAAAAGCCTTCAAGGATTGAGTTTCTGAACTCAGTCCCATGATCACTTCTGAGTTGTTTAAGAGACTTACCCTTTTGCAACTCTTCTTGTCTTATGAAGCTGATTAACTCATATGCAGCTTCACTTTTGGCTTTTAAGAAGATTACCCAAGTGAATCTTGTGAACTCATCAACAATCACTAGAGTATACTTTTTGCCACTTAGGCTTAGGGTGCTAATAGGTCCAAATAGGTCTAAATGCAACATATGCAATGGTTCTTTAATTGAGAAATTCTGCTTGGACTTGAAGGATCCCTTATGATGTTTTCCTATTTCACAAGCTGAGCAGAGTTTTTTAGACAACTTGTTAATATATTTGAATTTTAAATGAGACAGTCTTTTGTGCCATAACCAACTCAGCTTGGGAGTTAAATCAGAATACAAACAGGTTTCAGTTGAAGGATCTGCGGAGCTGAGATCTAACAAATAGATATCTCTCTCTCTCTTTGCCATTAATATTGGTTTTCCCTTCTTATCATAAATTGTCCCTGCATGCTTTCTGAAGGTGACTTCATAATCCTCATCACACAGCTGACTGATACTTATCAGATTATGTTTAAGGCCTTCAACATATGCTACCTTTTTGAAAGTGACTTTTCCAGCAGTTATCTTTCCATAACCTTTAGTCCTTCCTTGAGAATTATCCCCAAATGTCACCTTGGGCCCTTCATTGTTTTGGAATTCACTTAGAATCCCCTTGCTTCCTGTCATGTGCCGTGAGCATCCACTATCGAGATACCACTTGTAGGAGCCCTACACATGATCAACTAAACACATTAGTTTCTTTTTGGAACCCACTGTTTGATGGGTCCTGAGGATGAGCACTTAGCTGATCCTTTGGAGTTTGATTGATCAGCTCGAACAGATTCTGGGTCTGTTTTGGACTGATCATCGTTTTCATTTTCAGGTCTAAGATTGGTACTTATACAATCTTTGGCCTCATGATCTCTATCACCACACTTATAGCATTTTCTTCTAAAGATGGGTGTTTGGGTGATTTCTTTGAGTTTTCCAACATTAAATTTGGATTCAGTTTTAGGGTCTAATGATGTAGATAACCTTTCAATCCTCTTTGACAGTTTGTCTACTTGATTTTCACTGACTTTGGACTTACCTTTGTCAGCTTTATGTTTACCTTTATTTGGTGAAGTCTGACTTACAGATAACTTCCTGTTTTTAGACATCATTTCATATATGGCTTGAGAATTATGTCTTTTTGAGTTAACATGACATATTCTATCAAAAACAGTTGTTCTCACAGGATTGTAATCCAATTTTTTGAAAACTGACTTACAGTTTCTGTTGGATCTAGAACATTCAGCTTGATGGTTTGAGTGAATAACCTGAGGACTTTGGGTTGGTCTCACAAACTTATTGGTTTTGACCTATTTTCCTTCCTTGTTCCTTAAGAATGTTCTTGGGAGTATGTCATCTGATTTCATCGTTTTGTCTTCAAGACTGACTTGATCTTCAATGATTACATCAGCAGCAACACTATAATCTCCCCCTAGCACTGCTTTTACTTGATTTGGTATTTGCTGGTTAATACACTTTTCTTCTTCTCTTGATGACTTACACTAAGATTCACAGATTTTTCATAGATTGTCAGCTTGTTCTTTTGATTCTTGCAGTTCTTCACTTAGAAGTTTGTTTATATGAAGCTGACATTCATAATCACTTTGGATCTTTTTACCAGCATTTAAGAGAGTTTCAGAGTGTCTAAGTTCATCTTTTAGTTTTGAAATTTCAGTTTTCAAACTAGATTGAACTGTGAGAGAGGTTTTGAAGTCGTTCAATAGATAGTTGAACATTAGACATTTTTGTTCATCAGTGTAAGAGCTAAAGTTATTTACCTTATACATTGAGGCAGGATCCCAGTACTGATTTGCTTACTCAACTTAGCCACTTCTGCTAGATCCTCATCAAAGGAACTGTCTTCTAACTCATAGTCAACTTGTTCCTCTTCATCCTCAATGGCCATCAAACACCTATTTGGCTCATCATCATCTGAAGTAGATGATTCGGTATCCCAAGTTTTAGCAAGGAGACCTTTGGTGTTTTCATCTGGCTTGCCTTTGAGTCTTTAATATTTCTTTTTATACTTATCGGCTCTATAGGCATTCTTGTCAGCTACTGAAGCTGATTCTCCCTTCTTTACTATGCACTCAGCAGCTATGTGTCCTATCCTCTGACAGTTATAGCACTTAGCTTTCTTAGGATCAAAAGTAGACTTACCACTTTTGCTTCTGTCAGATTGACCCCTTCCTCTTCTGAAATTTCTAAAGTTTCTTGCTAACATTGCCATTTGTTCAATAAGAGCATCCATCTCTTCATCATCTGAACCAGAGTTAAGACTTACTTCCTCAGATTCAGATTCAGAGTCAATCTCAGCTTGAGACATTTTAGATCCCTTCGTTTTCTTTTCTGCAATTAATGTAGATCCATCATTGTTTATAGATTCTTTTAGTGGTTGCTGGGCCACTTTCTTCTGTTTCATGATCTGTTGATGATTTAGAAGGAAACCATAGATAGATCTGAGATCATATTTTCCTAAGGTTCCTCCAGCATGAAGTGCAATGGTAATCTCATTGAAATGTTCTGGTAACACATCCAAGAACTTGAGTACCAACTCATTCTCATCTTTCTTGACACCTACCAAGATCAGATCATTTATCAAGCATTGAAATCTGGTAAACAAATCTACCAGAGTTTCATTCTTTTTAGCAAAGAAATTTTCATAAGAACGACTCAGATTTGTCTTCTTATGTTGCTTGACCAGGTCAGTTCCTTCATACGTGACACTGAGAGTATCCCACATCTCTTTTGCAGCTTGGCACCCAGCCACAGTATGCAGAAGAGGATTTGTTAAAGCATTTGCTATAATTCTTTGTGCCTTGTCATCATGATTGAACATTTTCCGATCTTCTTTAGTCCAGGATGCTTCAGGCTTTGGAGTTTCTCCAGAGAGAACAGTTTTGTGAGTGGCAGTAATATGGATCATTGGTATGATTGGGCCATCTTGAATCACGGTACTCATCCTGTTATCCAAAGACTTCAAATATAGCATGGTTCTAAACTTCCACATAGGATAGTCAGTGTCATCAAAGATAGGAAAACCTTTTGCCGCCATTGTTGGTATATGACTTGATTGCTTGCTAGTAGACATCTTAGCCTCTTGACAACGGATCTTGATCTTTAACTTACGAAGAAACTTGCTCTGATACCAGTTGTTGGTCCCAAAGAGGGTAAACAAGCAACCGATACAGTGTAGAAGGGGGGGGGGGTTGAATACACTTTAAACAATCAAACAAATTAATCAAATGTATATTCAATTATCAATCAGAACAATAACTATTATCACTCTCTAATCAGATCAACAGGATGATTTGATATTACAATGATTATAACCTCAACTCTCTCTAAACACTCTTGAATCACAAACTAATTGATGATTGAATTTCTTGTTAAAAACTGATTAACAAAAAATCTTGAAAACTCTCTCAAACTTTGAACTTACAAAGTTATCGCAACACACGCATATCAAGTATCACGAACACACGTACGTTTTGCAACTTAGGTAGTCTTGCAACTTATGCAGTCGTCGTTGTGTTTCGCGTATCTATTCACGTACACACGTAAGAACATGTATTTAAAACCCAGAAGAAGGTTTATACTTATACTTGATATATCTACGAATAAATCATAATTTAAAGATAGAACTTATCTTTTCTTTAAAACCGTAACAAACTCCTTAATTAGAACATATCTAATTAATTCCGTTTGAGATTTCTATCCAACTAATAGATAGTTTAAATTAGGTTTAGATATCCTAATTTAAATGTCGTAGATATGGAGAGTTTATAACAGAATTTAGAACTTACTTAAATTCTGAACTAACTTCTGACGCTGAACTGACATACTCAGTCTTGACCTTGTCAAGCTGACTTCTTGAATCATCAAGCCTTCAAGTCTTCATTCTTTACAACTTATCTCAGCTTAGAAGTCACCGAGCTATTTAGTACTTACATAGAAAACTCTATATCTGTTTATACGCTGACTACTCAGCTGAAGCTGACTAGTCAGTCTATAACAGACTTACATAATTCCTAACTCTTAACCTATCATCTATACATATCGATAGTTTGTCTAATCAAATCTAACTATTCTAAACATGGTACTAACAAGGATTAACTATTAAACACTAATATCGACCATTTTCTCTCTTTATTTATCTAGTTTTTACTTATTGTTTAATCGTTCGTACTCATCTTTCATCATTTAGTATAATACCATAATATTCCATTCATAGTCATAAACATGTATATCTATCTCACGTTCCTCATATATAGTTATATCCGTCTATATTAATATCGTGTACATCTCTGTACCCTTTACCAATTAGTTATTAGTAAAGCTTTCAGTATCAACAAATAATAATAGTTATGTAATACATCTCACTTTAGTGTTGAGTACGTACAATTACAGGTAATGAATGTCTCTAAGTACCAGATTGAGGTACTCACCTTGGTTGATCTGTTACGACTCTAAAGCCCACTCAATGCCACCATTACCAATCACTTTATAACACCTGTGTGGTTACATCCCAAAATGGGCACAGTTGTACAATGTGTTTACAAGGTTATAACCTTATGAATTAAATAAGGAATAGTTATTAAAGAATGAAGGTGTAATATGATGTTAAATGAAAGTTGGTGAAAAATAAATAATAGCTGTTATTTATTATAAGGTTTTAAAAAAGTTTCCAGAAATATCCACGTTAGTAAAAACGGGTAAATGGATATTGAGTTGTAAGTTGAAAAGGGGAACAAAATACCCAAAGAGGATAAGTTTGAAACCAAAGGTGGTTCACCCTCCTTTTCATAGCACAGACACACATACGTATCAACATACACACACACCTCTTGTTCTTGGCTAAGGAAGGAGAAAACTCAAGATAAGTGATTCAAGCTTCGATCCTTGCTACAAATTCAAGTTAAATTTGTTCTTGTTCTTCATCTTTGGCTTCTTCATCTTCCTAAGTAAGTTCTTCTTCATATTCTTCAAGTTCTTGACTTTAGGTTAAATGGGTCAAAATTGCAAACTGACATCTATAATTGAAATCAATTCTAAGTGTATAGAAACCAAATCTGTTCCTACATCTATTCTCAGTGTATAGAAACCAAATTTTTGAATTAAAGTGATGATTTTGGTTAAATTTGGCAAATAAGTTCAAATGGGTCAAAAATGGTGATTTTGATCCCAATCTTTGATTTGAATGTTAAAGTGAGTTTCAAGTGTTATTTATAGCTTAGTTTGGATACCCTTTTCATATGTGAACACTGGAAATTGGATTGGAATTGTTTGGTTGAGTTTTGATATGGAAAATGGTCAAAACAGGGGCTGAAATCGCATTGGTTTGTGCAGACTTGCTTGTGGGCGCAAGGACTGATACTTGCGGCCGCAAGGGGCAAGGCTTGCGGGCACAAGCAGCATTCTGCCCTTGTGGGCACAAGCAACATTGCTTGTGGCAGTAAATAGCCCTATTTCAGCAAATAGTTTGTTGTTTCGCATTGTACTGATGTATGAAAAGTTGTTATAGGTGTAACTAACGACCAAGGAGAGCCGGAAAACTGTCATTTCCTGTTGTAACTCTACAAGTGAGTATCGACTTAACTCATAATCATTATGTAGTATGTATGGATTTATTGATTACCATTAGTTATATATGAGACGTGATAGTTGCGATTATGCTTAGCAAGATCATAAACTTGAATATAAACATGTGTAAGATAGTTGCATTGTTGTTAGACAGTTCGCATGAACACGAGCTAGTATTGTGGATTGGTTAGCAATTGACCAATCCCTCCCACGAGATAGTTACTAAAGATAATTAAAGACACTCTTAACTAGAAAGAGCTAATATTACCAATAACGGTGTGATTTTCCATTGAATATGCAAGTGACAATAATTCAAGAACGTGTGTTTATAAAAACATAGAACATAAATGATGACAAAAGATAAGAAGGTAGTTCAGGAATACTTTAGGCTGATGTGTATGCATGTTATTGTATGTTAGTGAACGAATACGTATTGTATGATATGCATGCATGCATGCTATTGGATCCTATTTGGATCAGTTATGTTGAATTATGATTATGTTGAAAATGGATGCATGCTATTGGACCCTGATGGGATCCCCAAGTTAAAATTATTGCTAGGCATGCTATTAGACCCTAATGGGATCCCCATGTTGAACTTGTTTATAAGCATGTTATTGTTTGATCCTGATTGGATCAGCTAGTGTATATGAATTGTCCTTGAACATTTTGTTGACGATCCATTAAGGTCAGCCTATGGCTGGATCCTATGGGCCTTCGGGCAAAGTTCGGGATCAACGGTTACTCGAGTACCGTTCCTTAGCATTTGTGGGTTTTTGGCTGCCGCTGAGCCCAGATTGAGCCTCAGGCTCCGTAACGATGCTTGGTGGACTACTTTATGCTCCCTCACCAGCGCGGATGGTTGTGTCTGATCCCCCGGTTTACGTTGTTGAGCGTGACTGGCTATCCTGCAAGATATGACTTATACCGATCTTGTCAACACACCGCAATGTGATAGGATAGCATTGATTGATGATTCATGTGTTATGTGTCTCGCTTGTATCTATGGTGCCATGTGATATGATGTGAAGTTTATGATGTCCTATGTGCTACATGATACTTAGGGTTAAGTTTGTATTCACTAGATTTTAAAGCTAACCCTCTCCCAGTATGTATGTATGTTTTTGCAGATGCATGCTTAGCCTGTGATTGGATTGCTTTTGTTGTGCTGGGACATTTGTTGCTTGTTGCGGGTATGATGATCGGTCGGTATTGATGTTGGTAACACCCGTTTGTAAATAAAGAGAATATTGTCAAGACTTCCGCTGTTTTGTTTATTAAACTAAAATACTAATGATTTTAAAGGAGAAAAGACCAAAAATTGACTCTGAAATCACGGTGTTACAATTAGGTATCAGAGCCTAAATTTGAGTGAATTGGACATCTGATTGGTGTTCAGTCTCAAACTCGGGCCCGACCATCATAGTGTCCCAAAGTTGTTATGAGTATGTTATGCATTATATGCACATGTTTATGATATAAGAATGCTTCTTGCTCCAGTATTGTTAAACTAGGTTGCCTAAAGATAGGAATGCCTAGTAGAATGAAAGTGATAGTTGGATGTTAAGTCAAAAAAATTAATTGGAAGCAAGAAACTGTTGAACCATGAATTTAAATAAATATGTAAAACTTATTATAAGTGCCTTAATGGTACAAATTGGCAGAGTTATGCAAGATAACTCAAAACGTTAACACTAAAGGTTTAAAATACGATTACCAATATATTTATTGGTTACATAATAAAATGTGAGACTAAAGGCGTCAAGAGACGTGAAATGGCGATAATCGTGAATCTAAAACCAAATGTGTGTATATTTCAAGTGAAAAGTGATGTTTAGATCAATCTGATGTAATCAGATTGATAATGTTAGTTTAAAAGTGATGCCAAATAAATAGCCAAAATCATAGTAGTCTTGTAGACTACTAGTAATATGATAAATAAGATAACTGTCCTCAGTTCCTATAAAAAGTAACAAATAGTAAATGATGAAGTCTGTTCACGGATTCTAATTGAATCCTGAAGTATGATGAAGAGTTTTGATTAATAGTTATAGTAATATAAATGTTAATTAATTACGTTCTAATTTTAAATAATTAGGATGATTGTTATGAGATGTTAAACTAATATGAATTGATAAGAGTCGAATTTAAAATATAAAGATATTAAGGAAGTGTACCTTAGATATGATGTGGTACCTTAGTGGTACATGATGTCTACTAGTAGATGAAACTCTGATGACATGTGAAACACTATAAGTGTGTTGATGAAATTTTAAGTGATTAATAAAAGAAGAATTGTGGATTTACAATTAGTTAACCCGAATTGTTGAATGAGACTAAATAGAAGTAAGATTAATTCTATTGAGTTAGCAGTCTTCCTTGGTACTAGAAAGGAAGTCTTAAGTTGTTCGAATTAAAATGTGTAAGTGTAATTAACACTTCACAGTTGAACCATTCGTGAGAACGAATTGTAGTCATAAAAATCGTGTTAAGATTTAGTGTAATAAGCTAAAGGCTCGATTGTTGATAGTGTATCTAACTAATCAAACGTGTATGATTTCCAAAAGCATAAGTAATGATATGTCATGGTTCAAGTGACCAATGACATAAGGACATAAAAGTCCAAATGTATAAGTAAAGAGATGATAATTTCTAAAAATTGAGAGTGAAATGAATATGAAGGTAACCCTGAATAATCGGTGGTTACAAGTAAACGAGTGAAGTTAGTGATCGAGACAAAAAAAAGGGACACATAGTCCCATTTGGTAGTAAACGAAATCTAAGATTATGAGGTGTATAAAGTAATAATTATGTGTAAAATTGAAATGGTACATGGGAATTCTTGTATGGTATGAATTTTCAAAAATGATAAGTTCACCTATGGGTGTAACGGTGATCATAAGAATAGAAACCCTTATGAGGTAAGTTAAGAAAGATTAAGTGTGTTTGAAAATAAGTGGTAAAGTCACAAGTGGTGATTTACTAAAGTGAAGTATATATAAACAAATGAAATTTAGTTGATGTTATGAATGGATAGTGTTTTGATAAACACCATTCTTAACATAAGATGAAACATGAGAATTGTTTAGAAAAAGATGATGTGAAAGTAAGTAATGTGAGAACCAATGATGTTTAAGGTTGTATTAAGCAAAGTGTCTAATCAGACAACAAGTTTTGTTAAACCCCGCTTCAGATGAAAGATGAACAGTTGTTGTAAATATAATGTGAGTATTATTGATGTTAATATGATAATGAAGTCTTTAAGTACTGGATGTGCGAATAATGTTACATAATCAGTTGTAAGATTTTGTAACACCCGCAAACCCGGGCTAGGAGATTAGCGGGTTAGCGGTACGTGCTTATCTGGTTTATATGTGATTATGTTTTTTTAATTATTTAATTAAAGTATTTATGCATGAATATTAGTAACTGTATGTATGTATATATAATAATGTATATGCATGCATGAGAATACACCTCATGCTTTGGTAGTTTAAACAAATATGTGTACATGTATGTAATTGTGTATGTGTATGTGTTTGTGAGAAATTAAAGGAGGAATTGCAACCTCCTACTTGCTTGAATAATATGCATGTATACGTGGCCTTGAAGAATTATCTGCTCATTTTCTATCAAAGTGCAAAGTGAAGTGTGTGAAATATTGAGAGAAAACCCTTAAGAGAAGAAACCTATCTAACAAGCAACTTGAAATTTGTAAATGAAGATTTGGTGTGTTTTAATTCAAACTAAAGGTAAGGATATGTTTATATCATGTTTTGATTTAGTTTGACATGTTTAGTTGTTAAAATATATGATTGTATGTGGAATCACCATGTTCAAGTTTGAAGTTTTTATGAAGAAATGGGTTTTGAAGGATTTTGTGTTTTGCTGGATTAAATGATGTTTAGGATGCATGAGAATATGTTTAAAGATGGTTAGATATGTTTTTAATAAGTTTTAGTGAGTTTGATTAAATTGTGGAAACTTGACATGGTGTTCTTGACTGTATTATCGTGAGGAAGAAAGAAGAAGAATCTAGAAATTTGAAGATCGCGGCGCGACGCGTGACTTCGAATTCGAAGGTCCCCGGTTCGAAGATTGTAGGCTTCGCATTCGAAGTCCTCCCGCTCGAAGGCTTGTCGTGACGCGACTCGTGTTGGTTCTGAATTCGAAGGCGCTCGAAGTGGCTTCGCAATCGAAGAGATCTGTTCGTAGAGGTCGTCGCAGCGTGACACTTGGTATGTCGCGGCGCGACCCCGACATTTTCAGAATTATGAATTGTGTTCGATTGTTTGAATGCATATTTCTTTGGTATATTGTTATATGAAAGTTGTATGTTATATGAGAGGTATATGTGATATAAATATATGAAGAATATATGTATATATATAAATTTATGATGAAAGAGACTGATTTTGGTGTTGATTGTGTTTTTAGGAAACACAAAGACTCAGTGATATAAGATATCTGAGTTTCCCGTTTGAGAACAAAAGGTGAGTAGACGTTAATCGCGGATGGTAAAGATTATGATTAATGTTATTGATGTGATGCATGATGTGTTTGAGATGGGATTGATTGATTGTACTACTGATTGTGTTATTAATTATTGATAACTGTTGCATGACTATTTGGTCGATACGCCCTCTTAGGATGATCTTGACTTGCGTTTGAGAAGTCAGCTATACGTGGACTTGGGCTGGGCTTGTCTAACTGGTTGGTTGAACAGTAGTAGCCCTTCTGTTGCATTTGTTGCTCAGAGGTGGAGTTTACTGTGCCAATTCAGTGGAAAGCTATCGGTAAACGTTTGCTTTGGCCGGCATTGGTTGTAGGTTCTGCGCTGAACCGCCGGTCTTCTCAGGATATGTGATTACATGATTGATGTTGATTGTGAATGTTTGCATTTGATGCTTTAGCCTCTACTCACTTAGCTTTGTGCTAATTCCCCTCAGTTGTTGATTTGCAGGTGCGTGTTTGTAGATGCTGAAGGAGAAGTTGACCCCACTCTGATATTTTGGTTCAAATGAAATGAGCTTGTAGTTTTTGTAACACCAAAAAAATATTGTGGTTTGTGAACAATGATGTACATTTGTATATGATGGTTTGCTTATTAATGTTTGTTTAAATTAAAACTTCCGCATCGTTTTAAGAAAAAAAAATGGCTTGAGTTTTCCGGTGTTACAGTTTGGTATCAGAGCCTAGGTTTGGCGATGCATACACGGCTAGAGTGTTTTATTCCCAAATCTTGGCTCGTAACGGGTCAAGCTTTCCTTCGGGGGAATTAGGGTGAGTTAGAGTTGTTTGTAGTAGTTAGTATTTTGGATACAACAGTTTATGCTAATGAGCTATGAGGTGATGTGATTGTAACAGTTTATGGCTGACAGAGAGACTCCCATCCTCCCTCCTATGACCCAAGCTGCAAATGAAGCCCCAGTAATTGAGCAATTGGGGAATACTGGAAATGCAGGAACATCGGGTCAAGCCCGGGAAGAGGAACAAAGTGATTATGTGTATCAACTAGAGAATGAACTAGTAGAGCTCCAAAATAAAAGTTCAGAGCCTGGAGCAGCAACAACAGAGCCAACCAGAACCAACTCCAGTACCAATTGCGATTCCCACACAGGAAACTATACCACCAGTGACAACACCTTTACCGCCAATGACTCAGATGATGCAACAACCTTTCTTTTATCCGTATCCACAACCCGGAGGTTATCCATTTGCGTTCCGAGATACAAACAACCGTGCACTTACAAGCAATTCCTTGATTGTAAACCATCTGAATACCGGGGGAGTTCTCATCCCAGTATTACTTTGAACTGTCTTAGGGAAATGACGAAGACTTTGGATGCCTACAATTGCGAGAATGAATTGAAAGTAAAATATGCATCGAGGATGCTGAAGGGAGACACTATGGTCTGGTGGGATTCGATTACCGGACACTTTACAGAGCAACAGCAGGAAAGCATCACATGGAGTCAGTTCCAGGAGAAACTTTGCGAGCAATATTGCGGTACTTTTGAGATTTCAAAGATTAAAAGAGAATTTATGGAGTTGCAGATGACTGGAAATATGACTGCAGATCAATTGATTTCGCAATTCAACGAGAAAATGCGATTTGCAAAGCATTGGGTACCTGATGAGGAGTCGAGGATTTCCCATTTTGTGGGGGCACTGCATCCTGATCTTTGTAGAGCCACCAGGTGGGCTACCACTCTATCTCAGGCATTCACTTTAGCCAAATCGGCTAAAGGAGATTTGATAGCTAGGAACAGGTTGAATGGGGAAAGAATTTCCCAACGGAAGTCGAAATTCGAACACTATAACATTCAACAAAGGCAAGGACGGCAGGGCAGTGGAAACCGTCAGGGTAATCAGAATAGGATGCCTACTACAGGTGGGTCTACTGAGCGGGCACCTTGGTGTAACAGGTGCAAATCCTATCATCATGGGCAGTGTACGCCCCAATCTAGGCGATGTGTGA
This sequence comes from Dittrichia graveolens, assembly GCA_038502395.1. Classification (NCBI taxonomy): domain Eukaryota; kingdom Viridiplantae; phylum Streptophyta; class Magnoliopsida; order Asterales; family Asteraceae; genus Dittrichia; species Dittrichia graveolens. The sequence continues at coordinate 53,390,902 of JARJIL010000005.1, read as the reverse complement.
AATGTGGCCAGTTTGGCCATGAACTGAAGAATTGCATATTACGAAGGAGTGTCTGCTAGAATTGTCAGAAAGAGGGGCACAGAGTGGGTGACTGCCCGTTGAGCAAGAGGCCAGGGTCAGGGTCAGGAGGGGGAGGAAATGGGGGATCGTCTTCAGCGGGTCAGAAGCGAAAGAACCCACCCACTGCAGAGGGACGGGCCTTTAAAATGACGGTGGATGATGCCACCACCACAGACGACGTTATCACGGGTATGTTTCTGATAAACTCTACTCCTGCTAGAGTGTTATTTGATTCAGGGGCAAATCGCTCCTTTGTTTCTGTGGAATTCTGTGATAGATTAAATGTGCCTGTGATTGAACTTGTTACTGCTTTGGAGATAGAAGTAGCTGATGGTATGATGGTTCCAGTCACGACTGCTGTGGCTGGAGCCAAAATTGATATAGATGGCGTGTATTTTCCTGTTTTTTTTCTTGTTATGCCTTTATCGGGGTTTGATGTGGTGCTCGGGATGGATTGGTTGAGTTTGAATCAAGCCAGTATCAAGTGCCACAAGAAGTTGATTTCCTTTCCATTGGCTGATGGTACGAGAGTGGTAGCAAGGGGTGAGAAAGCTAGGTCTGTGATCCTAATTATTTCGTATTTGAAGGCTAAGAAAGCATTGGATAGGGGATGTGAATCTTATTTGGCGTACGTGATTGATGGAAAGAAAGAGAAGAAGGCAATGAATGATATCCGGGTGGTAACGGAATACCCGGAAGTGTTTACAGAAGAATTACCAGGAGTACCTCGAGTTCGTGAGGTAGAGTTCAAGATTGATCTGATTCCTGGTTCTCAACCAGTGGCGAAGGCTCCGTACAGGTTGGCACCTTCAGAAATCCGGGAGATGATGACGCAGATTCCGGATCTGCTCGATAAGGGGTTTATTCGTCCGAGTTCATCCCCGTGGGGAGCACCGCTATTGTTTGTGAAGAAGAAAGACGGTACGTTGCGTATGTGTATCGACTACCGTGAATTGAATAAGAGAACAATAAAGAACAAGTATCCGTTGACGAGAATTGATGATTTGTTTGATCAACTGCAAGGAACTTCGTTCTTTTCTAAGATTGATTTGAGATCGGGTTATCATCAGGTACGAGTATCTGAGGAGGATGTGTCGAAGACGGCCTTTCGTATGCGCTACGGGCACTACGAGTTCTTGGTTATGCCGTTCGGCTTAATCAATGCACCTGCGATTTTTATGGATTTAATGAACAGGGTCTGTCGACCATTCTTGGATAACTTCGTGATAGTCTTCATTGATGACATACTAATCTATTCAAAGACAGAAGAGGAACATGAACAGCATTTGAGACAGGTTTTGGAAACACTGAAGAAAGAACATTTGTTTGCCAAGTTCTCAAAATGCGAATTCTGGTTGAGAGAGGTTCAGTTCTTGGGGCATGTTATCTGTAATGAAGGAGTGAAAGTGGATCCTTCTAAAGTGGAAGCTGTGATGAACTGGAATGCTCCAAAAACACTGTCTGAGATTAAAAGTTCTCTGGGTTTGGTTGGGTATTACCACAAGTTTATTAAAGATTTCTCCAAGATTGCGGTCCGTTGACTAAGTTAACTCGGAAAGATGTGAAGTTAGTTTGGGGTAATGAACAAGATAAAGCTTTCCAGACTTTAAAGCAGTTGTTATGTCAAGCTCCTATTCTTGCATTGCCAAGTGGATCAGATGATTTTACTATTTATTGCGATGCATCATATGCTGGATTGGGGTGTGTGCTTATGCAGAGGGATCGGGTGATTGCGTATGCTTCAAGACAGTCGAAACCACATGAAAAGAATTACCCGACACATGATTTGGAGCTGGCAGCCGTTGTTTTTGCCCTAAAGCTGTGGAGACACTATCTGTATGGCACCAAGTGTGTGATTTGTGCCGACTATAAGAGTCTTCAGTATGTATTTACACAGAAAGAACTGAATATGAGACAGAGAAGATGGGTGGAGTTGACAAAAAGATTATGATTGTGAGATCAGATACCACCCTGGGATAGCAAATGTGGTGGCAGATGCCCTGAGTCGTAAGGGAGCTGGAAGTTCAATCCAGTTTATGCGTATGGAGATAGTATCAAACTTAGTGGATAAACTGAAGTCTGCTCAACTGGAAGCCCTTTAGGAGGAAAATTTGAAGAATGAATTGATGAAGAAGCGTAAGGATGAACTTACTGATGATTCTCTCGGATTGAAGATGTATAAGACTCGTGTGTGGGTGCCTATGCTTGGAGAATTGAGAAAATTAATTCTAACTGAAGCACACAAGTCAAGACTGTCTGTACACCAAGGAAGCACTAAAATGTACAACGATTTGAAAGTGCTTTACTGGTGGCCTATGATGAAGGCAGATGTGGCACACTTTGTAGAATTGTGCCATATTTGTGCACAAGTGAAGGCAGAACATCAGAAGCCTTACGGATCCTTGAAGCAGTTGGAGATTCCTGAGTGGAAGTGGGAACATATAACGATGGATTTCGTGACTAAACTTCCACGAACTCAGAAGAATAATGATATGATTTGGGTGATAGTGGATCGACTGACAAAGAGCGCTCATTTTGTGGCTACCTGTGAGACGGCTTCTTTAAGTAAGCTGGCTAAATTGTACATTGACGAGATTATTGCGAGGCATGGTATACCGTTATCGATAGTATCTGACAGAGACTCCAGGTTTGTTTCGAACTTCTGGAGGAGTCTACAGAGAGAGTTGGGGACGAGAATTAACATGAGTACTGCTTACCATCCCCAGACTGACGGTCAGACTGAGCGAACCATACAGACACTCGAAGATATGTTACGTGCCTGTGTAATTGAGTATGGTGGATCTTGGGATTCGCACCTGCCATTGATAGAGATTGCGTATAATAATTCTTACTACTCCAGTATTGGAATGCCTCCGTATGAAATGTTGTACGATCGTCGCTTCCGTACTCCAAAGTGTTGGTTAGAGGCTGGTGAGAAGCAGTTTGCAGGGCCCGAGATTGTTCAATTGACTGCTAACAAGGTTGCTATAGCCAAAGAGAAATTGAAAGCGGCCAGAGAAAGACAAAAAATGTATGCAGATCCGCGACGTCGTCCGGTAACGTTTGATGTGGGAGAGTTAGTGTATCTGAAAGTGTCACCAAGGAAAGGCGTGATCCGTTTTGGCAAACGTGGGAAGTTGGCTCCCCGCTTTATTAGTCCTTTCCGCATCCGTCAAATAGTTAATGATCAAACAGTTACACTGGATCTTCCAACAGAGCTTGCCGGGATTCATGATACATTCAATGTCTGTTATTTGAGGAAGTGCAAGATTGAAGATGAAAGCCAAATTCTCCCAGTGCATGAAATGAAAATTGATTCGAAGAAGAGACTGATTGAGGAACCTGTCAAACTGTTGGATCGTAAAGTAACCAAGCTTCGTAAGAAGCAGATTCCAATGGTATTGGTCAAGTGGAAACACAGTTTAGGTTCAGACCTAACTTGGGAGATTGATAATGTTTAGATCAATCTGATGTAATCAGATTGATAATGTTAGTTTAAAAGTGATGCCAAATGAATAGCCAAAATCATAGTAGTCTTGTAGACTACTAGTAATATGATAAATAAGATAACTGTCCTCAGTTCCTATAAAAAGTAACAAATAGTAAATGATGAAGTCTGATCACGGATTCTAATTGAATCCTGAAGTATGATGAAGAGTTTTGATTAATAGTTATAGTAATATAAATGTTAATTAATTACGTTCTAATTTTAAATAATTAGGATGATTGTTATGAGATGTTAAACTAATATGAATTGATAAGAGTCGAATTTAAAATATAAAGATATTAAGGAAGTGTACCTTAGATATGATGTGGTACCTTAGTGGTACATGATGTCTACTAGTAGATGAAACTCTGATGACATGTGAAACACTATAAGTGTGTTGATGAAATTTTAAGTGATTAATAAAAGAAGAATTGTGGATTTACAATTAGTTAACCCGAATTGTTGAATGAGACTAAATAGAAGTAAGATTAATTCTATTGAGTTAGCAGTCTTCCTTGGTACTAGAAAGGAAGTCTTAAGTTGTTCGAATTAAAATGTGTAAGTGTAATTAACACTTCACAGTTGAACCATTCGTGAGAACGAATTGTAGTCATAAAAATCGTGTTAAGATTTAGTGTAATAAGCTAAAGGCTCGATTGTTGATAGTGTATCTAACTAATCAAACGTGTATGATTTCCAAAAGCATAAGTAATGATATGTCATGGTTCAAGTGACCAATGACATAAGGACATAAAAGTCCAAATGTATAAGTAAAGAGATGATAATTTCTAAAAATTGAGAGTGAAATGAATATGAAGGTAACCCTGAATAATCGGTGGTTACAAGTAAACGAGTGAAGTTAGTGATCGAGACAAAAAAAAGGGACACATAGTCCCATTTGGTAGTAAACGAAATCTAAGATTATGAGGTGTATAAAGTAATAATTATGTGTAAAATTGAAATGGTACATGGGAATTCTTGTATGGTATGAATTTTCAAAAATGATAAGTTCACCTATGGGTGTAACGGTGATCATAAGAATACAAACCCTTATGAGGTAAGTTAAGAAAGATTAAGTGTGTTTGAAAATAAGTGGTAAAGTCACAAGTGGTGATTTACTAAAGTGAAGTATATATAAACAAATGAAATTTAGTTGATGTTATGAATGGATAGTGTTTTGATAAACACCATTCTTAACATAAGATGAAACATGAGAATTGTTTAGAAAAAGATGATGTGAAAGTAAGTAATGTGAGAACCAATGATGTTTAAGGTTGTATTAAGCAAAGTGTCTAATCAGACAACAAGTTTTGTTAAACCCCGCTTCAGATGAAAGATGAACAGTTGTTGTAAATATAATGTGAGTATTATTGATGTTAATATGATAATGAAGTCTTTAAGTACTGGATGTGCGAATAATGTTACATAATCAGTTGTAAGATTTTGTAACACCCGCAAACCCGGGCTAGGAGATTAGCGGGTTAGCGGTACGTGCTTATCTGGTTTATATGTGATTATGTTTTTTTAATTATTTAATTAAAGTATTTATGCATGAATATTAGTAACTGTATGTATGTATATATAATAATGTATATGCATGCATGAGAATACACCTCATGCTTTGGTAGTTTAAACAAATATGTGTACATGTATGTAATTGTGTATGTGTATGTGTTTGTGAGAAATTAAAGGAGGAATTGCCACTTCCTACTTGCTTGAATAATATGCATGTATACGTGGCCTTGAAGAATTATCTGCTCATTTTCTATCAAAGTGCAAAGTGGAGTGTGTGAAATATTGAGAGAAAATCCTCAAGAGAAGAAACCCATCTAACAAGCAAATTGGAATTTGTAAATGAAGATTTGGTGTGTTTTAATTCAAACTAAAGGTAAGAATATGTTTATATCATGTTTTGATTTAGTTTGACATGTTTAGTTGTTAAAATATATGATTGTATGTGGAATCACCATGTTCAAGTTTGAAGTTTTTATGAAGAAATGGGTTTTGAAGGATTTTGTGTTTTGTTGGATTAAATGATGTTTAGGATGCATGAGAATATGTTTAAAGATGGTTAGATATGTTTTAAATAAGTTTTAGTGAGTTTGATTAAATTCTGGAAACTTGTCATGGTGTTCTTGATTGTATTATCATGAGGAAGAAAGAAGAAGAATCTGGAAATTTGAAGATCGCAGCGCGATGTGTGACTTCGAATTCGAAGGTCCCCGGTTCGAAGATTGTAGGCTTCGCATTCGAAGTCCTCCCGCTCGAAGGCTTGTCGCGACGCGACGCGTGTTGGTTCCGAATTCGAAGGCGCTCGAAGTGGCTTCGTATTCGAAGAAATCTGTTCGTACAGGTCGTCGCGGTGCGACCCCGACATTTTCAGAATTATGAATTGTGTTCGATTGTTTGAATGCATATTTCTTTGGTATATTGTTATATGAAAGTTGTATGTTATATGAGAGGTATATGTGATATAAATATATGAAGAATATATGTATATATATAAATTTATGATGAAAGAGACTGATTTTGGTGTTGATTGTGTTTTTAGGAAACACAAAGACTCAGTGATATAAGATATCTGAGTTTCCCGTTTGAGAACAAAAGGTGAGTGGACGTTAATCGCGGATGGTAAAGATTACGATTAATGTTATTGATGTGATGCATGATGTGTTTGAGATGGGATTGATTGATTGTACTACTGATTGTGTTATTAATTATTGATAACTGTTGCATGACTATTTGGTCGATACGCCCTCTTAGGATGATCTTGAGTTGCGTTTGAGAAGTCAGCTATATGTGGACTTGGGCTGGGCTTGTCTAACTGGTTGGTTGAACAGTAGTAGCCCTTCTGTTGCATTTGTTGCTCAGAGGTGGAGTTTACTGTGACAATTCAGTGGAAAGCTATCTGTAAACCTTTGCTTTGGCCGGCATTGGTTATAGGTTCTGCGCCGAACCGCCGGTCTTCTCAGGATATGTGATTACATGATTGATGTTGATTGTGAATGTTTGCATTTGATGCTTTAGCCTCTACTCACTTAGTTTTGTGCTAATTCCCCTCAGTTGTTGATTTGCAGGTTCGTGTTTGTAGATGCTGAAGGAGAAGTTGACCCCACTCTGATATTTTGGCTTAAATGAAACGAGCCTGTAGTTTTTTAGCACCAAAACAATATTGTGGTTTGTGAACAACGATGTACATATGTAAATGATGGTTTTCTTATTAATGTTTGTTTAAATTAAAGCTTCCGCGGCGTTTTAAGAAAAAAAAATGACTTGAGTTTTCCGGTGTTATAGATTGTGTGATATACAAATGTTGTAAGTGTAGAGTGTGATAAAAGATGATTAAATTGATTATGCTATTAATTGAATCCAATGATGAAAGAGAATGATTAGAATGTAATGTGAGTAATGGAATCACTAGAGTCTATTAATTTAAATGAGACAATCGTTGTCTAAGGATTAGTACTTAGACAAGAAAGTGCTTGTGTGTAGGATTTAACCTTTTCAGGTAAAGTGGTTATGTATGAATGACTAAAGATGTTAACAAAAGAGCCATAAGTGAAACTGATGATAATCATAAATGATCAGAGTATAGAAATGTATGTAAAGTAATGAGATAAAACCATAAGAGTATGTATCTGTACATGTACGTGTGCGTGTATGGATTAGAGAAATAAGTGTTTAAAATCTGGTTAAGTTATCAATGATGACTACCGACGGGAACACTTGTATTGTGATAGAAGAAGTAGATATTGTGTAGAGTTTGAATGTAAGATGAATGGTGACCCATTCATAAGATTTTATTGAACTCTATAATGTGAAATAGAGGTCAAGATGAATGTAGAAACCCAAAGTGGTGTATTCGATTTTTCTTGGTGATATTAAGCATAATTGTAAGTGTTGCTTATTGTTGGATGATAAATGTGGTTTATGACTACATGTATAGATGTGGCAGGATTTTGAGGACGGAATCCTCTTTAAGGACGGTTCACCCTCCTTTTCATAACACAAACACACATACGTATCTACATACACACACACACACCTCTTGTTCTTGGCTAAGGAAGGAGAAAACTCAAGATAAGTGATTCAAGCTTCAATCCTTGCTACAAATTCAAGTTAAATCTATTCTTGTTCTTCATCTTTGACTTCTTCATCTTCTTGAGTAGTTCTTCTTCATATTCTTCAAGTTCTTGACTTTAGGTTAAATGGGTCAAAATTGCAAACTGACATCTATAATTGAAATCAATGATTCCAGTTTGTTCCTACATCTATTCTAAGTGTATAGAAACCAAATTCTTGAATTAAAGTGATGATTTTGGTTGAATTTGGAAAATAAGTTCAACTGGGTCAAAAATGGTGATTTTGATCCCATTATTTGAACTGGATGTTAAAGTAAGTTTCAAGTGTTGTTTCTAGCTTAGTTTGAATACCCTTTTCATATGTGAACACTGGAAATTAGATTGGAATCGTTTGGTTGAGTTTTGATATGGAAAATGGTCAAAATAGGGGTTGAAATTGCACTAGTCTGTGTAGAATTGCTTACGGGCGCAAGGACTGATCCTTGCAGACGCAAGGGGCAAGGCTTGCGGGGCAAGCAGCCTTCTGCCCTTATGGGCGCAAGCAACATTGCTTGTGGCCGCAAAGAGCCGTGTTTCAACAAATAGTTTGCTATTTCGCATTATACTAATGTATGGAAAGTTGTTATAGGTGTAACTAACGACCAAGGAGAGCCGGAACACTATAACTTCCTGTTGTAGCTCTACAGGTGAGTACCGACTTAACTCATAATCATTATGTAGTATGTATGGATTTATTGATTACCATTAGGTATATATGAGACGTGATAGTTGTGATTATGATTACCAAGATCGTAAAGTTGAATATAAACATGTGTAAGATAGTTGCATTATTGTTAGACCAATCGCATGAACATGAGTTAGTATCGAGGATTGGTTAGCAATTGACCAATACCCCCCAGAGATAGTTACTAAAGATAATTAAAGACGCTCTTAACTAGAAAGAGCTAGTATTACCAATAATGGTGTGATATTCCATTGCGTATGCAAGTGACAATAATTCAAGAACGTGTGTTTATAGAAACACAGAACATAAATGTTGACAAAAGATAAGAGGATAGTTCAGGAGTACATAAATGCTGATGTGTACCTAAATGCCTAATATGTTTAGGATCATGATGATATGATCGATATGATGCATGTATTCTTTAAGTTCACAATGATAGTGAACGAATACGTATTGTATGATATGCATGCATGTTATTGGATCCTATTTGGATTAGTTATGTTGAATTGTGATTATGTTGCAAATGTATGCATGCTATTTGACCCTGATGGGATCCCCATGTTAAAATTATTGCTATGCATGCTATTGGACACTGATGGGATCCGCATGTTGAGCTTGTTGATAAGCATGTTATTGTTTGATCCTGATTGGATCAGCTATGTGTATATGAATTGTACTCGGACATTTTGTGAACGATCTATTAAGGTTAGCCTATGGCTGGATCCTATCAGCCTTCGGGCAAAGTTCGGGATCAACGGTTACTCGAGTACCGTTCCTTAGCATCTGTGGGTTTTTGGCTACTGTTGAGCTCAGATTGAGCCTCGGGCTCCGTAACGATGCTTGGTGGACTGTTTTATGCTCCCCCACCAGTGTGGATGGTTGTGTCTAATCCCCCGGTTTATGTTGTTGTGTGGGACTGGCTATCCTACAAGATATGACTCATACCGATCTTGTCAGCACACCGCAATGTGATTCGATAGCATTGATTGTTGATTCCTGTGTTATGTGGCTCGCTTGTATCTATGTTTCCATGTGATATGATGTGAAGTATATGATGCCCTATATGCTACATGATTCTTAGGGTTAAGTTTGTATTCACTAGCTTTTAAAGCTAACCCCCTCCCAGTATGTACGTATGTTTTTGTAGATGCATACTTAGCCTATGCTTGGGATTGTTTTTGTTGTGCTAGGACATTTGTTTCTCGTTGCAGGTATGATGATCGATCGGTATTGATGTTGGTAACACCCGTTTGTAAATAAAGAAAATATTGTCAAGACTTCCGCTGTTTTGTTTATTAAACTAAAATACTAATGATTTTAAAGGCGAAAAAGACCAAAAATTGACTCTAAAATCACGGTATTACATGTATACAGTTGAAACTGAATCAATATCACATTCTGATATGCAACAGTAGCCAACACAGCCCGTATTCATGTACACGGTCTTCTCACACGACTAAACAAGGCGTGTACTACACAATGTTCAGTTTGTTGGGGTCTGTTTGGTTTTTCAAAATATATTTTAGCAACGGAAGCATGAACAACAATTTTAAACTTTTTAACACTCCCCACCAATGATCCATATGCAAGACTTAAGAAACAAAACAACCATAAGATGTTTAGAACTACAACCTTTGTAGTGTGATAAAAATGTTGGTGAAGTGGTTGATCAATGAGAAGCCAAGTAGAGACTTCCTCCAAGATATCCACAAATCAATGAGTCCAACACCTCCAAGATGCTAGTCTCTCCAACCCTAGAAATTCAAGCAAGCAAGCAACAACCTCTTTTTCTTCTTCTTGAACTTACTATGTATGTATATGAGTATGTATTCTAGTATTACACTTTGGTCACTTGAAGAACACCAATACTATAAAGTAAGGATGTTTTTAAGTATCTTAGAACACTTAGAACTTTTCTTGAAGAATAGCAAAGGTGGTAGCATGTGGTATCTTCACAATGACCATGCATGAGCTTTAAAGAGCCAAGCATTGAAAAAACAAGAGGGAGGCCCCTCTTGGCCTTTGTTTTGGCCGTAAATGGGGAGGGAGGGGAGGCCCCCTCTTGCTTGTCTTCCTTCTTGACTTATTGGCACCATACTTGTTCAATTACTTCATACAAGAAGTCAACATGGCCCCCTCATAGTTCATTGTGGTGATTTCTAGATTCTTTTATAAATATTTATATAAAAGGTAAGGCTGGCAATTTCTGGGTCGACCTGAAACCCGACACGAAAAAAGTGACACGAACCCGAAACGGGTCAAAAGCGGGTTGACACGAAATCAACACGAAAATAAATGGGTCGGGTTAGGGTCAACCCGCCAACCCGAAAATGACCCGTTTATAAGTAAAACAATAACATTTTAAAATTTTCTTTAATACTTGAAATTTAAATTTTGAAAATAAGATTTTGAATTCAAATAAGAGAGTGACATTTTAGAATAATAAAATCCGTCAAAAAAAATTACAAAACCCTTAAATGTTAAAAACTCAAAATAAACAATAAAAGATTTACAGTTAAAACAATAGTATATTATTTTAGTATTTGTTATTTTTACTATAGATTTTGATACTTTTACATTTGATTATTTGATAGGTGATACTTTAGTATTTTGGATCGATTCATAATTCTATTTAATGATAAATAATCTTATATTATTCGGTTGTTAAATGACATTATTTATTTGTATAGAATAGTAGAGAAATGTTCAATATAGTCCTAATTTAATTTATAGTCCCAAGAGACAATTTATAGTCATTAGATTTTAAGATTTAATGATCTAGATTCAAGCTTATATTATAATCAAAATTGATATATTTGTATAAAAGAGGGCATTTATGACTTTTTAACTATTGGTCCACACTTTCTCTCTCCTCTAATTTATTTAAAATTAATTATCTCACAAACCGTTAATCGTTACACGAAACGAATTATACCGTTGCGATCTTTGTGTTCCCCTCTTTTATTAGAGAGGTCACTTGATATACTTTTGACAAATTATTTTTTTCTCATTTTGTTATATTGGACTTAAATTTTATTAAAGTATAATAAAATGTGATTCATAGAGGTGTGATCAATATAGTCTTTATAAAATTATAGTTTGGTGTTTGATAATCCGGCAAAGTTCTATGGTTTAGTAATAAAAAAATCAACAATTGAAAGTGATTCTAAGTTATTAGTTGTTTCATAACACATGTGATTATCTATCTCTTATATATGCACATAATTACAGGTGATTAGATTAAATGTAGCATTTTTATGTCACGTATTTGACAGAATCAATCACATGTGATTGTGTATTCAATCACATGTGATTTTGTACAGAATCACATGTGATTGAATACCAAAAACATAAGATTTGGTATTCAATCACATGTCATTTTGTATAGAATCACACGAGAGTTTGTACAGATTCAAATGTGAATGAATACCAAAAAACATGAGATTTGGTATTCAATCATATATGATTGCATAGAGGATTGTTCAAACGAGAACCATTCTTATTACGAGAACCAATATAAAAGACATTGAATTCGAAGGAGAACACATCTAGACCTTTGATAGAGGGGATAGGGTGTTGCTAGTACACAATACATGCATTCATGAGTAGACAATGCAATTGGATTGGGTGAAATTGAATATGTACATACATGTATAAACGGTTTTAAGCAAACTTTGATTTATTTAAGCAAACATTCAAAACTAATAAACGTTAAATGATATACAATTTAAGAAGATAAAAAATTAATAAAACAACACATTGAATATTGTTATGAATCACATGTGATTATACATTAATAAAATTTAAGTCCAACCTAAAAAAATAGAAAAAAAAAGTTTGTCAAAAGTATATCAAGGGACCTCTCTAGTAAAAGAGGCGAACACGAGGATCGCAACGGTATAATTGGTTTCGTCTAACGATTACCAGTTTGTGAGATAATTAATTTTAAATAAATTATAGGAGAGAGAAAGTGAAGACCAATAGTTAAAAAGTCAGAATTGTCCTTCCTTAAATCAATTTTAATTATTTTCTAAGTTTAAATCTAGACCATTGATCTTGAAATCTAATGGCTAAAAATTGTCCCTCAGGACTATGCTTTTATTAAGGACTATATTGAACAAAACCCTAGAATAGTAATACATCATAATTTTTATTATATTCATTTGTATAAGCAAATAAAAAAGTAAAATCAAATTTTCAATTAAACTGAAATAAATACCAAATTTAAAGTTCGAATACAACGAAACAAACATTGATTATTAAAGTTAGAATATAAACGGAATTTATTTTCGAAATTTGTGCCGAACGTTGGAAAACAAACATGGAATTTGAAATATTGATAAAGAAAATCGTAGTTGAAACGGAAAACCGTATTCGAAAATCGTACCCGAAAACCGTATTAGAAAAATTGTACCCGAAAACCGGATTCGAAAATCGTACCAAAAACCGCATTCGAAAACTGAAAAAATTCTCGTTGATGACATTTCCCTTAAATGGGTCGACACGAACCCGACACGAAAAAACTGACACGACCCGAACCTGACACGAAAATAAATGGGTCGAAATTGGGTCGACACGAAACTGACCCGAACTCAAACGACACGAACCCGATAACATGAACCCGACCCAAATTGACAGCCTTAATAAAATGTATACTAGACCATGCCATACAATATATAAAATACATCTACATGTATTTTATATACATACTTGATTGTTACTAATAACTCTATACTTGAAACAAGGATATACATACATTTATATAATTGTTACTAGTAACAATTTACTTGTAACAAATATATATTTATACATATATATATATATATATTCATACATATATATAAAATCATATGTTTATATTTATGTATTTGATATGCATTACCTTATATCAATATATAAGAGTGATATTATTATTTCACATAAATAATAATATGCAACAATGCATATATACTTATATATATATAATAAGTTGGAAACATATTTAAATCATATTCAAATATGTAATTGGTGTCCATTGATTGTAAATGTGTGACCCTATGGGTTTATTATCAGTAATATCGTATTAATTTGTGTCTTGTGCACATAGAACCAACAATCTCCCACTTGCACAAGTTACAACTTAAGCCGATATAGACAATGGTAAGAACGTCTAGCAACATCCCATTGCCCCTAATAATAAATAAAGTGTGTTGATCAACACTTTCACCAACGAAATTAACTCACTAGCTACAAATCGTTGTTATAGGTAAGTCATCAATTATCCCTTTGTTTTAACATCTCGTTGAACATGAGACATGGATCATCATCAATTCTCATATAATGTTCAACTTGTTTTAGGGCCCAGAGATATTATGCTCCCAATTAAATGAGAGAAACAAATTCCATCTTGACCACATACGTCTATTATAAGACTCATATCATACCTAATAATGGCCTTTATAACTACCTGGTTAAAGATAGCATTTAACCATATTAAAGCATGATACTCCTCATACTCGAGTCCCAATATGTGTCTCAGGTCTAAGGATACAAAGATACCACCTTTTCTCAAGATTTACTTATCACACTGATCCATGAAGCGATCTTGAGAGCGGGTCATGTCCAATGTTCGTTCCCTAACAAACATTAGTGAATTTGGCTGCAAACCCTTTTGCCTACTTTCATCATGAATGAAAGTCAACCAACCGATTCACATTAGTCTTAATTCATAACTATTCCCATAGTTATAACCGACTATGGACGTTTTAGAATAAAGAATTATTCATGGATTTAAACATGCTAATAAAGAACACAATGAATATTAATGAAGTGATCATATCCCATACATCATTCAGATAAAATAGATATTGTCATAATGTTCCAAAATATCCAAATACTAAATTACAATTCAAATCCAATCCCTTGCAAAGCGAAGACCTATTGCCCTAGTATGGGACTCATGCTTAGTCGAGGCAAGAGGTTTTGTAAAAGGATCTACAAGATTCTGATCTGTATGAACTTTGCGAATACACACATCTCCTCTATCCACTATATCCCGTATGTAGTGGAAACGCCTGAGGATGTGTTTGGTGTTGTGATGTGACCTAGGTTCTTTTGCCTGGGCAATAGCACCTTCATTATCACAAAATATCTCTATGGGGTCTTGAATGCTTGTTACTACCCCAAGGTCAGCAATGAACTTCTTCATCCATGCAGCTTCTTGTCCAGCCTCAGAAGCAGCAATGTATTCAGATTTTGTAGTGGATTGTGCAACTACACTTTGCTTAGAACTTTTCCAAGCAACCGCGCCTCCATTCATAACGAAGACATAGCCCGATTGTGATCGAGAATCATCTCGATCCGTTTGGAAACTAGCATCTGTGTAACACTTTACACAAAGATCTTCTTCCAAACCCCCATAGATCAAGAACATGTCTTTGGTTATTCTCAAGTATTTTAAAATGTTTTTGACTGCTATCCAATGGCTATCTCCTAGGTTTTGCTGGTATCTGCTCGTCATGCTCAAAGCATACGAGACATCTGGCCTAGTGCATAGCATGGCATACATGATGGATCTAATTGCAGAAGCATATGGGATCTCACTCATTCTATCTAGCTCTTCTCTTGTGCTAGGGCTTTGAGCTTTACTCAAAACCGTGCCTTGTGCCATTAGCAAGAATCCTCTCTTAGAATTCTCCATCTTGAATCGTTTAATTACTTCATACAAGAAATTAACATGGCCCCCTCATAGTTCATTGTGGTGATTTCTAGATTTTATAAATATTTATATAAAAGGTGTACTAGACCATGCCATACAATATATAAAATACATCTACATGTATTTTATATACATACTTGATTGTTTCTAGTAACTCTTTACTTGTAACAAGGATATACATACATTTATATAATTGTTACTAGTAACAATTTACTTGTAACAAATATATATTTATACATATATATATATATATATATTTATACATACATATATATATATATATTCATACATATATATAAAATCATATGTTTATATTTATGTATTTGATATGAATTACCTTATATCAATATATAAGAGTGATATTATTATTTCACATAAATAATAATATGCAACAATGCATATATACTTATATATATATAATGAGTTAGAAACATATTTAAATCATATTTGAATATGTAATTGGTGTCCATTGATTGTAAATGTGTGATCCTATGGGTTTATTTATTACCAGTAATATCGTATTAATTTGTGTCTTATGCGCATAGAACCAACACAATTTGTAACCCTACATTGCTCGTGTTGTCGTACATGGCCCGTGTAGACCATTACTACATGACTATAGACTCCCTAACATGGTCTGTGCCACTTAGGGGAGTACACGGCCCATATTAAAAAGTATACGGCCCATGTATGCCTACATGGGCATATTACACGTCCTGTACTCCTCTACACGGCCCGTGTTCTGTAATTGGAAGCAACCGTTTGCCGGAAACTTACTGTTTTCTGGCCAAAACTCACCTTTATGACTACTATAACATTTCCAGTACTTAATAATCATTCCATAACATCTACTAACTCTATCAAATAGTAAATTAACATTATTTGATCATAAATCATCATCTAAACTCAATTTGACCCATCACTTCAAGAACAAGAACATAATGAATACTTACAATCTTTAGCCTTTGATTCGCTCAATTGCATTTGCTTTAAATCATGAATCCTTGATTGAATTGATAACAATTCAATTCCTTGCTTTTCTTCTTCCAAACCAATCAAGAGGTCTGAGTATGTGTTAGCTAGAAGAAACCATAAGGAATAAAGGAAGAAGAAAAGAAATAAGAGGAGGGAGGTTTCCGACTCAAGTCAGTGGTCTCCTTTTTGGCAGGTATCCCGCTCCGATATCCGACTTACAACTCTTTCATACACTATTGATAAATCCCAATGAGAATACAATTGAATCGTTATTTTAAATTATTTAATAATTTATAACTTGTATTTGTCTTCTTCAACTTTTACTGAACACCTCATTTAAATTAAGTTTTATAAAATTTGGGTAGTGCTAAGGACAAGTTTGAGGAGAAAGTGGAGGAGGCGCGTGCTAAGTAACTGTAACGCCGGTCCTTAAATTTCAGGAGTCTATTTTTTGTTATTAAAATGCTAGCGGAAACTAAATATTTATTTAACATTTTACAACTTATATAAATATAAGTTGTAATACAAAAGTATTATTAAACAAAACACTCCAAGCGTTACCAAATCCGTTCGACCATTACACTACTTATTACATAACATAGTTTAAACAAACTGTTCCCCAAAGCAAACATGACTCCCAGTAGGCAACCCGTGCTCACCAACAATCTATTTATCTGCATATGGAGAGTTCATGAGAGGGTTAGCTATAAATAGCTAGTGAATAACAATTAAGCGGAAGCAGTATATCAACAGTATCATAAACACATTACATGCATCACATAACTTCATTCAAGTCTATCCTAACACATGGTGAAACACCGGTTAGTTAGCAGGCATCACGTCTTGCAGGGTAATGAGCCCGGCTCAGTGATCCTCACTAGCGAAACCGATACTTCCTCTGCGCCGGTGGAGAAGCGGGTAGCGGTCCACCATTGCGTTATGGGGAAACATATCCCATTCGGGATCAGCGGGAACTGAGAGCCCCTATATCGTATCAAGGGGCGGAGGTTTTACAAGAACCAAGATCCGTGATCATCGAATCTCCGCAAATCCTAGCTGGCGACACAAGACCCCAACTCAGGACCCAGATAATCTGGCCCCAATGTCCAAGAAAGTACCGGTACACAAATAATGGCCTACTCCAGCCTTAGCACTAACACAAATGGCCTACTCCGGCCTTAACATATCAACAATGACCTACACAGGTCTTTACATATCAACAATGACCTATACAACTCTTTAAACATGCGTACATATCATTTGAATTACATAATTGGTTCATTAAACCTTTAAACATGCATAACTACAATTTCTCGGTTTGTAACATACAAAACATCTTTATAATACTATCAATATCATACTCGAGCTAACTGTTACTCACCTGTGAAGTTATAACAGGTAAGCACTAAGTCACAGATGATTCTTGATCAATTGGTACACCTAAACAAGTTTATACATACAATTAAACACTAAAACAGAATCTGCCAGAAGGTAGGGTACGGCAGTACCTACCCAAGGCACGCCCCAGACTTGGGCAAGCACGCCCCGTACCTGATACTCAGGTACGCCCCCCGTGCCTTTCCATTTGCAGCAGCAGGTTCGACCAGAACCTGCTTTTGTCCAGCCAAACAATTACCAAAACACTACCAAATCATTTCCAGTCATTTTCTATTATTCACATATGAAACAACACATCAAATATAAGCTAAAGGCACACTTTTCACATCGTTTAACAACAAAATCAAACTTTGGGACCAAAATCATACTTTTGACCCATTTGAACTTTAATTCCTAAAATCAATCAAGATGAAGTCTTTAATTCACAAAATCAACTTCTGTGAATCTAAAATCACTATAGAATCCAATTGGTAACATCTAATTTCATTTATAGGCATCAATTGGTAATTTTGGCCATAACACCCAACTTAGAAACTTGAAGAATATGAACACAAAAACTTACAAGAACAAGGATTAGATTAAGGAGAGGATAACAGGCAGATTGAACCTAATTTAATCCTTGAATTACAGCAGATTGGAGCTTGGTGGATTTCTTCTTGCTTTCTTCTTGAAGAGCCTTAAACATAAAGAACACACACACACACATATGAGTCAATTGTCTATGTTGTATACGTGAATCAACAAAAGGGCTGCCTACTTGTGGATCAATATTATCCACAAGTGGGTATTTTTCTCCCCTTTTCAACTTACAACTTAACGCACGAGTACCCGTTTTAACTAACGGGAATATTTTTGGAAACCTCGTTCTAAACCATTTAATATTCTTTTATTCTTTTCTATTTTTATCAATATTTTTATTAACTCATTTAGTTATTTTTCCTTAATATCTACAAATATATATTTTATTCATTTTATTTAATTTATTATACGTACCACGTAAGCGTGCGTCTAGGCCCTTTGTGAGGATGTTACAAATCTACCCCTTAAGAAGATTCCGTCTTCGGAATCTGCTCAGCTATGAACAAATGTGGGTAGCGTGCTTTCATCTCATCACCCATGTGAAGTTAGGACCCAAATTGTGCTTCCATTTGACGAGCACTAGCTTGATCATCTTTTTACGCAGCTTTTTGATTCTGGATTCCAAAATCTCAACAGGTTCCTCCACAAGGCGTTTAGCTGAATCAACTTTCAACTCTTGCAGAGGTAGGATCTGGTCATCATCAACCTTGCACTTCCTCAAATAGCACACATTGAATATGTTATGAATACTAGACAACTCACGTGGAAGTTCAAGTGACACAGTTTGTTCATTGACCCGTTGTAGATATTGAACGGACGAATATACCTCGGGCTTAACTTACCCTTGCGACCAAATCGAATCACCCCTTTCCAAGGTGAAACCTTCAAGAAAACCTGGTCACCCACTTCAAAAGTAATGGGTCGCCATTTTGTATCTGCGTACATCTTATGCCTGTCTCGTGCAGCTTTCAGCTTTTCACGTGCCATCTTTACCTTATCAGCTGTCATCTTCACAATCTCAGGACCTGCATATTGCTTTTCTCCAGGTTCTAACCAACACGTAGGTGTACGGCATCGCCTACCGTACAACATCTCATATGGTGGCATGCCTATACTCGAATGATAGGAGTTGTTATAAGCAAATTCAATCAAGGGAAGATGTGAATCCCAAGAACCACCAAATTCAAGAATACAAGCTCTTAGCATATCTTCAAGAGTTTGAATAGTCCTTTCGGACTGTCTGTCAGTCTGGGGATGGTATGTTGTGCTAAGATTCACACGCGTACCAAGTTCACGTTGAAGACTATGCCAAAAGTTTGATTTGAACCGTGAATCTCGATCCGAAACAATAGATAGATGTATGCCATGTCGTGACACCACCTCATTGATATACAATTGAGCCAAACAATTCATAGGTGTAGACTCATTAGTCGCGAGAAAATGTGCACTCTTCGTAAGGCAATCTACCACAACCCAAATCATATCATGCCCCTTTGCAGTTCGGGGTACTTGGTAACAAAATCCATGGTAATGTGATCCCATTTTCACTCCGGGATGTCTAATTGTTGTAGATTACCATAGAGCTTTTGATGTTCGGTTTTGACTTGCGCGTAGACTTGATACATTTTTGTGCTTCCGGGATGAATAGACAATCTAGATTTATATGCCTCGTGTAAGATTGTCTCCCGATTGCCACCAAGACTCGGTACCCAGATTCGGGATTGAAATGTCTTCAGACCCCGATTGTCTTCTCCCAAGTGCTTTGATATTTTGATCATTGTCTCAGATTTCAAGTTGTTTTCTTGTAATGCCTCTTGTTGTCATACTTTCAACTGAGCAATGATATCAGATTCAATAGTAAGTTTCATAAATTTAGCAGTTGCTGGAGAGTTCTTTCGACTCAGTGCATCAACTACTACATTTGCCTTGCCCGGATGATACTTGATCTCACAATCATAATCTTTGATTAGCTCCAACCAACCTCTTTGTCTCATGTTAAGCTCTTTCTGCGTGAACACATATTACAAACTCTTATGATCTGTGCATACAATACATTTGGTGCCATACAAGTAATGACGCCATATCTTCAAAGCAACTACCATAGCTGCAAGCTCCAGATCATGTGTAGGATAATTCTTCTCGTGTATCTTCAATTGACGTGAAGCATATGCAATCACCTTGTCTCGTTGCATCAAAACACAACCTAGACCAGCAAATGAAGCATCACAATAGACAATAAAGTCTTCTAACCCATTAGGCAATGTTAGAATAGGTGGTTGGCATAACAATTGCTTTAGAGTCTGAAATGCTTTCTTTTGATCTTCACTCCATACATATGCAACATCCTTGCGGGTCAACTTAGTCAATGGACCAACAAGTTTAGAAAAATTCTCTATGAACCACCTGTAGTAACCAGCAAGACCTAAGAAACTCTTTATCTCAGAAGGATTCGGAGGAGTTTTCCAGTTCATAACAGCTTCAATCTTCACAGGATCAACTTTAACTCCTTCATTACAGATAACATGGCCCAAGAAATGGACCTCCTTAAGCTAGAACTCACATTTAGATAGCTTCGCGTAGAGTTATTCTCGCTTAAGAGTCTCCACAATAAGACGAAGGTGTTGCTCGTGTTCCACCTCGGTTTTAGAATAAATGAGAATCTCATCGATGAACACGATCACAAATTTATCAAGAAAAGGGCGACATACGCGATTCATCATATCCATAAAGATAGCAAGAGCATTGGTTAAGCCGAATGGCATAACCAAGAATTTGTAGTGCCTATATCGAGTTGTAAATGCAGTTTTAGTGATATCATCTTCTCGGACATGGACTTGATGATAGCCAGAACGTAAATCAATCTTAGAAAAGCATGTGGCACCTTGCAATTGATCAAATAGATCATCTATGCGAGGTAATGGATATTTGTTCTTTACAGTTCGCTTGTTAAGCTCCCTGTAATCGATACACATTTGGAGAGTCCTGTCCTTTTCTTTAACAAACAAAACAGGAGCTCCCCATGGTGAAGAACTTGGGCGAATAAAGCCCTTATCAACTAGTTCCTGGATTTGGGACAACATTTCCCGGATTTTAGATGGAGCGAGACGATAGGAGATTTTGCTACAGGTGTAGCTCCAGGAACAAGATCAATCTAGTATTCTACATCCCTGACAGGAGGTAAATGTAACATCCTCGATTTGGGCCTAGCTGTTAATCGTATCTAAATGTATTTAAGTTAGAAATCGTGTAAGAAATCCAAGTTGTAAGTTAATCATACTAATGAGGAGAGTAAATTGTATATATATGTTTTATGTGTATGTGTGTATTATGTATCTATGTATGTATTTGAAAATGAGGGAAAAGAATAAAAGAAAATAAATATCCAGAGGCGGTGCCTCTGGACATGGATACATATATAAGTTGAAAATCATGACTTATGGTCAAAGTGTCAAAAGCAAACACCCAAACACTCAAACTCTCGGAATTCTCTTTCTCGCTACACTCTCTCAAATTTCTTGAAGCCGAAGATTTGG
This sequence comes from Dittrichia graveolens, assembly GCA_038502395.1. Lineage (NCBI taxonomy): Eukaryota > Viridiplantae > Streptophyta > Magnoliopsida > Asterales > Asteraceae > Dittrichia > Dittrichia graveolens. The sequence continues at coordinate 53,369,367 of JARJIL010000005.1, read as the reverse complement.
TGGTTTTTGATTTCTAACAAAGGTAAACATATGGTTATTATAAAGATTTAACATATATGAAACTGTTTTTATGTTTAAAACATGATTAAATACTCAAATCCTTGCAAAACACCACTTAGAACATTCAAAGCTTACTTTGCAAGTGGGTTTTGGTTGTTTGGTGTTATTGATTGGGTTTGATGTGTTTTTGAAGTCATATTAATGAAAATGGATGTTTTTAGAATGTGTAAATGTATAAACCATGAATGAAATTCTGGAAAATGAGTCAAGAATGAAGGTGGCGGTTTCTGGGTTGAAACTGTCGGATTCAGAGACTTGAATGTGTCAGAATCCGCATGTTTGCCCAAATCCGCAAGTTGCCAAATCTGAGTGTTGGATTCCGAGACTTAAATGTGTCGGAATTCTCATGTGGTCTACATCCGTATAATTGTTTTAAATCCGATGGAGTATCAGATTCCTTTGAGATGGCACGGATTCCGACAAAAGTGTCGAATTCCGATAAAAGTATCGGATTTCCGATTGAAGGTCGCTTCCAAGTGTTTTAAGTATTGAAATCCGAGTGTCGGATTTTACAAGGTACCGGATTTCCTCGAAAATGTCGGATTTCACGTAATCCGACAGTTGTGTCGAATTTCCCACAATCCGACAGTTTGTCGGATTTGTGTGGAATCTGGATTTTGGGATTTCCTTTGTTAGTTTTAAGCCATTCTAAGTATATTAAGATAATTAATGCAAGTGCTAATGTTCTAGGTGAACTTGACACCCTAGACAAGGCTGAAATTAAATAACTATCTGTTTTAAGCCACTCAGGTGAGTACTGACTTTCATAAGCCTCAGTAGAGGAAGATCTATGTGCTAAGTGTTTTAAGCGCACTTGTGCTTATAATTAAATGAATAAGAATTTCCATGCTACTTAATGTACAATGCCATGCTAAATACTTGTCATATGTAAGTTAAGTGCATGCCAGCGGGATCCAGAACTGGAACCGCCTAGTTAAGTGAATGCTATGCATGATACTGATTCTGAATGAATCAGTTAAGTGAAAGTTTAATGTTGTGTATGCTAGGGATCCAGATTGGATCCATAATGAAGTAACTGGATGTAAATGCATGCTTAAAGAAGTAAATGAATATGCATGCTAAGTAAATGATCCAGATTGGGACAGTATGTGTATGTGAAAAGTTCGCGGACATCTTCAAGCATGGTTAAGGTCAGCCGGATAGCTGGATCCCAGGGACCCTTGATCAGGAGATTCGGGATTTAACGGTGATTCGAGGCAACATTCCGGATCTTAGGTTCTGCAGAACTGCCGTGTCTTATATCATGAGGGGTAATCAACCAGTTGTAGCTGAATTGCCTTAGGAGCCTCTGGTTCTGAAAACGATGCTTGGTGGACTGCTTTATGCTCCCTGCTCCCCCACCAGCGCGGATGGTCGTGTCTGATTCCCCGGTGTATTGGTGTTGAGTGGGACTAGCTATCCCGCAAGAAACATCTTATACCGATCTTGTCAGCACACCGAAATGTGATAGGATAGCATTGTACGCTTATTCCTTTAATGCATGACTTACTCTAATGATGATTATGCTAAGTTTGTGCTCACTAGCTAAGTGTAGCTCACGGTGCCATGTTAACTGCTTTTGCAGATTAAAGTTAGCTTGCCTGGTGAGCTGGGTTGCCCTCCTGCTGGATATTTTTGATGGAACACTTATGATGTAATAAATACATTATGGTCGCTTCTATTGTAGAGTAACACCAGATACTGATACAAGTCTGTATGTAAATATTTCCGCTGCTTAATGTTAATTAATCGTGATTAAGTTCACGTTTGTTTAAAAACGCAAATTTTTGCTAAAATCTGGTAATTACAAAGCAAGTGTTCCAAGTAGGTATCAGAGGCTAAGTTTGAGGTAATTGGGTACTTGCAAGAGTATTTAATCTCAAACACGGGCTCGACCATAATAAGTGTTCCTTAAGGGGGGGTGGTTTGAGTATGAGAGCTGCAAGATTAATACTTGTTATGATATAGCTTGTCAGATATGATGAGCAAGTATGATTAAGTACTAAATGCTCTTCTGTGTTATATAGAAGAGTTAAGTAAACATGTTGCTGATAAAGGAAATACTGAGCAAGCGCTCAAGGAAATGGAGGATGAGGCTTCTCACATGCCTCACGAAGCTGAAGATCAACACTCTCAGCATAATGCTGGTGGCGCTAGACCTGACCCAGACCAACTCGCCTATATAAAGCGTCTGGAAGAAGAACTCCGTTTAGCTAAGGAGCTCTTATTACAATCTACTCTCGGCAAACCACGCAAGACCTGCTCTTATAAGAAGTTCTTCTCGTGTAAGACACCGACTTTCGAGGGGAGTGATAACCCCACTGTTACTACACAATGGCTCCGTAAAATGGAGCAAACTTTTGAATCCTGCGAGTGTGAGCTAGAGTACCGTGTGAACTACGCGGTACGCATGTTAAATGGTCGTGCTATTTTCTGGTGGGATACTGTGAAGGCCTCTGTCAATAAAGAGGTATTGAGTGCTCTCTCTTGGGAGCAATTTTCTGAAAAGGTGCTATAGAAGTACTGCACCGAGTATGATATGGAGAGGATGGAAAGGGAGTTCACAGATCTTCGGAAGGGAGATAAACCGATTGAAGAACACATAACCTCATTTACTGATAAGATGAGGTTTGTTCCACACCTGATTCCAGATGAAGTCACCAAAATAAGAAGGTTTTTGGCGACTCTGCCACTGGAATTTTGTGCCCATGTTCGGCAGCTCCAACACTAGATCGGGCGTTTCAAGTGGCCCTACAAATAGAAGGTGATCGTATACAGTGTCAGGGCGAATTTGCCAGTGGGAGTAGTAAAAGAAAGTTTCAGCCATCTCTCAAACCGGGCTCTTCAAAAGGGCAATCCCCAGGAGGTGGGAAGACTGAATCTTCTAAGAAACCAAGAGCTAATGATCCTTGGTGTTCTTCATGCCATACATATCATTCTGGAGAATGCTCTGCAGCAACCAGGAGGTGCGGCAGGTGTGGACAAAGAGGGCATTCGGTGAATGAATGTCGATACGAAGAAGATGTTTGTTACATGTGTCGCAAACCCGGTCACAAAATGGTGGAGTGCCCTGATCGACAAAGCTCCGGAGCAGCTGGATCTTCTGGAGGGCAGATGAAAAATAATGCCCCTCATTCCAAAGGGCGGGCATTTCAGATGACTGCAGATGAGGCAAAGGCTGCAGGTGACGTCGTCACTGGTACATTTCTTATTATTTACATTCTTGCCAGTGTACTATTTGATTCAGGAGCAACATATTCTTTTGTTTATGTTGCTTGCCGTAAAAGACTCTAGTTACTTGTTGTGCCTTTAGACGAGCCTCTTAATGTAGAAGTTGCCGACGGCAAAGTAGTCTCGGTTACCGAGAAAGTCCCTATTACCATTATTTATATTGATGGGAGTAGTATCCCTATCTCATTCTTTATTATGCCTATTGCGGGCTTCGATATCGTAATTGGAATGAATTGGCTTAGCAAGCGTGATGCTGAGATTCTCTATTCCAAGAAGATGATTAAGATCCATCTTGCTGATGGGACTTATGCAGTTTCCGGAGGAGAACGGCGGGAATCTGATATTCTTGTTATCTCCGTCATTAATGCTCAGAAATCTATTTCAAAGGGTTGTGATTCTTTCCTGGCATATGTTATTGATGCCACGATGGAAAAAAGACCAGTTCGAGATATCAGGGTAGTTTCTGAATTCCCTGAAGTCTTTCCTGATGAATTACCGGGTTTACCTCCGGTAAGAGATGTCGCCAAGATTGAACTGATTCCTAGAGCTACACCTGTAGCTAGATATCCATATCGTCTCGCTCCTTCTGAAATCCTCGAGATGATGACTCAAATCCAAGAGTTACTAGAGAAAGGTTTCATTCGTCCAAGTTCTTCACCTTGGGGAACTCCTGTCCTATTCGTTAAAAAGAAGGATGGAACCATGAGGATGTGCATTGATTACAGGGAGTTGAATAAGCAAACTGTAAAGAATAAGTATCCCGTTCCGCGTATTGATGATCTCTTCGATCAATTGCAGGGAGCTACGTATTTCTTGAAAATTGACCTCCGTTCAGGATATCATCAAGTACGAGTTCACAAAGAAGACATTCCGAAGACGGCTTTTCGAACAAGATACGGTCATTATGAATTCTTGGTTATGCCATTCGGCTTAACCAATGCTCCTACTATATTCATGGATTTGATGAATCGCGTCTGTCATCCCTTTCTTGATAAATCCGTTATTGTTTTCATTGACGACATTCTTGTCTACTCGAAGACTGAGGCTGATCACGAGCTTCATCTTCGTCAGGTTCTCGAGACTCTTAAACGGGAACAGTTATATGCCAAGTTTTCTAAGTGTGAATTCTGGCTTAGGGAAGTACATTTCCTCCGCCAGGTTATCTGTCAAGAAGGCGTTAAGGTAGATCTGGCTAAGGTGGAAGCGGTGATGAATTGGGAGGTTCCTCGAACTCCCTCTGAAATAAAGAGTTTCCTTGGCTTGGCCTGCTACTATCGGCAATTCATTCGCAACTTTTCTAAACTTGTGGGTCCGTTGACTAAGCTAACCCATAAGTATGTTGCATTTATCTAGTCGGAAGCTCAAGAAGAAGCGTTCCAGACCTTAAAGCGGTTATTGTGCGAAGCTCCGATTCTCGCCTTACCAGAGGGTTCGGAGGACTTCGTAGCCTATTGTGATGCCTCGTATGCGGGATTGGGTTGTGTCCTTATGCAAAGAGATAAAGTAATTGCTTATGCCTCTCGGCAACTGAAATCTCACGAAAGGAACTACCCAGCTCATGATCTCAAACTTGCTGCTGTTGTCTTCGCGCTGAAATTATGGAGGCATTACCTTTATGGCACTAAGTGTGTGATATGTACTGATCACAAAAGCTTGCAGTATGTCTTTACATAGAAAGAACTCAACATGCGGCAGCGCCGTTGGTTAGAGTTAATCTAAGACTACGACTGTGAGATCCGTTACCACCCAGATAAAGCCAACATTGGAACGGATGCTTTGAGCCGTAAGGGGCTAGCAGGTGAGGCAAAGTTCATGGAGCTTACTGTTGTATTAGATTTGATTGCAAAGTTAAAAAACGCCCAGCAGTTAGGTTTGCAGGATGACAATCTGAAATCTGAAACGATGAAGAAGTTGAAAGACCGGCTGGGTGAAGATAATCATGGATTGAAGACTTTTCAATCCAGGATCTGGGTGCCTCTTCTTGGAGGTAATCGTGAGCTGATTCTGCAAGAAGCTCACAAGTCTAAAATGTCTATCCATCCGGATATCACCAAAATGTACTATGACCTGAAAAGGTTGTATTGGTGGCCCACTCTGAAGAAAGACGTTGCTTCATTCGTGGAGAAATGTCAAATATGGTAATTTGCAACAGTTTGACATTCCGGAATGGAAATGGGATCACATCACGATGGATTTCCTGACAAAGCTGCCAAAGACATTCAGAGGGCATGATATGATTTGGATCATTGTTGACCGACTGACTAAAAGTGCCCATTTCTTGGCAACCAACGAGTCGGCTTCGTTGACTCGTTTGGCACAGTTGTATATCGATGAGATAGTATCACGACGTCACGGTCTTCCTTGCTTAATTATTTCTGATCGTGACTCCAGATTTGTATCTAATTTCTGGCAAAGTTTGCAACGTGATTTAGGCACTCGTGTGCAACTGAGCACTGCCTATCACCCGCAGACAGATGGCCAATCGGAACGAACGATTCAGACTCTTGAAGACATGCTTCGGGCGTGTGTACTTGAACATGGTGGATCATGGGATTCTCATCTCCCATTTATTGAATTTACTTCTAACAATTCATATCATTCCAGTATTGAGATGACACCATACAAAATGCACTACGGGAGACGTTGTCGCACTCCAACTTGTTGGTTGGAGCCCGGAGAGAAACAGTTTGCTGGACTGGAAATTGTCCAGATAACTTCAGAAAAGGTGAATGTGGCTCTAGAAAACGCCGCCCCGCTACATTTGATGTTGGTGATCGTGTATTCTTGAAAGTTTCCCCTTGGAAAGGTGTTATTCGTTTTAGGCACAAAGGGAAACTAAGTCCACGTTTCATAGGCCCATTCAAGATCGTGCATAAAGTTAATGATCAGACGGTAACTCTTGAGCTGCTGCCTGAGCTATCTGGAATCCATGATACCTTTAACGTATGCTACTTGCGTAAGTGCAACGTTGAAAAGGAGCAGATTGTTCCGTTGCAAAAACTGAATGTTGACTCTTCTAAGCGACTCGTAGAAGAACCCGTTGAAATTCTAGACACAAAGGTCAAGAATCTACGAAAGAAGATGATCAAGCTACTTCTTGTCAAGTGGAAACATAGTTTAAGTCCGAACCTGACATGGAAAGTTGAGGACGAGATGAAGACAAGATACCCTCACCTATTTATCACTGAGTAGATTCTAAGGACGGAATCTTCTTAAGGGGGGTACATTTGTAACATCCTCGATTTGGGCCTAACTGTTAATCGTATATAAGTGTATTTAAGTTAGTAATCTTGTAAGAAATCCAAGTTGTAAGTTAATCATATTAATGAGGTGAGTAAATTGTATATATATATGTTTTATGTGTATGTGTGTATTATGTATCTATGTATGTATTTGTAAATGGGGGAAAAGAATAATAGAAAATAATTATCCAGAGGCGGTGCCTCTGGATATGGATACATATATAAGATGGAAATGTTGACATATGGTCAAAGTGTCAAAAGCAAACACCCAAACGCTCAAACTCTCGGAATTCTCTTTCTCGCTGCACTCTCTCAAATTTCTTGAAGCTGAAGATTTGGTGATTTTTGATTTCTAACAAAGGTAAACATATGGTTATTTTAAAGATTTAACATATATGAAACTGTTTTTATGTTTAAAACATGATTAAATACTCAAATCCTTGCAAAACACCACTTAGAACATTCAAAGCTTACTTTGCAAGTGGATTTTGGTTGTTTGGTGTTATTAATTGGGTTTGATGTGTTTTTGAAGTCATATTAATGAAAATGGATGTTTTTACTTTGTTAGTTTTAAGCCATTCTAAGTATATTAAGATAATTAATGCAAGTGCTAATGTTCTAGGTGAACTTGATACCCTAGACAAGGCTAAAATTAAATAACTATCTGTTTTAAGCCACTCAGGTGAGTACTGACTTCCATAAGCCTTAGTAGAGGACGATTTATGTGCTAAGTGTTTTAAGTGCACTTGTGCTTATAATTAAATGAATAAGAATTTCCATTCTACTTAATGTACAATGCCATGCTAAATACTTGTCATAGGTAAGTTAAGTGCATGCCAGTGGGATCCAGAACTGGAACCGCCTAGTTAAGTGAATGCTATGCATGATACTGATTCTGAATGAATCAGTTAAGTGAAAGTTTAATGTTGTGTATGCTAGGGATCCAGATTGGATCCATAATGAAGTAACTGAATGTAAATGCATGCTAAAAGAAGTAAATGAATATGCATGCTAAGTGAATGATCCAGATTGGGTTAGTATGTGTATGTGAAAAGTTCGCGGACATCTTCAAGCATGGTTAAGGTCAGCCGGATAGCTAGATCCCAGGGACCCTTGGATCAGGAGATTCGGGATTTAACAGTGATTCGAGGCAACATTTCGGATCTTAGGTTCTTCAGAACCGCCGTGCCTTATATCATGAGGGGTAATCAGCCGGTTGTAGCTGAATTGCCTAAGGAGCCTCTTGTTCCGAAAACATTGTTTGGTGGACTGCTTTATGCTCCCCCACCAGCGCGGATGGTCGTGTCTGATTCCCCGGTGTATTGGTGTTGAGTGGGACTAGCTATACTGCAAGAAACAACTTATACCAATCTTGTCAGCACACCGAAATGTGATAGGATAGCATTGTATGTTTATTCCTGTAATGCAAGACTTACTCTAATGATGCTTATGCTAAGTTTGTGCGCACTAGCTAAGTGTAGCTAACGGTGCCATGTTAACTGCTTTTGCAGATTAAATTTAGCTTGCCTGGTGAGCTGGGTTGCCCTCATGTTGGATATTTTTGATGGAACACTTATGTTGTAATAAATACATTATGGTCAGTCGTATTGTAGAGTAACACCAGATACTGATACAAGTCTGTTGTAATAAATACCAGATACTTATGTTTGTAATTAATCGTGATTAAGTTCACGTTTGTTTAAAAACGCAAATTTTTGCAAAAATCTGGTAATTACAAAGCCGGTGTTACAGTAAACCCGGTAAGTCTTTGTTGGAGTTCTGCCCACTGACACACGTATGCCGGTATCACTGCTAACGAAGCGCGAGCCTATTGGGTCACACGCCAAGGATTGATCCCGACAGCTTTATGTGGATGGAGAAAGTCAAAGAATCAAAAGTGTTTTGATTCGGGGCTTCACGACCGTGAAGGGTGCTCCACGGGTCGTGAAGCAGGCTGCCCTAACGATTGTTCGACGGCCGCCACGCGTCGTGATGCCTTTGTGCTTCACGGTTCGTGACGAGGTCGTGAGGGGTCGTGAAGGAGATGCCCTCACGAGTCCTCGGCCGGGCGGCACGACTCATGGAGAACTAAGTCCCCTCGTGGCGCATTTAGTCTTCACGACCCGTGAGAGCCCGTGAGGGGTCGTGAAGAGGGTAGCTGCAGTGACAGTTGTGTTTTATTGGACCATTTGATGGTCCAATCAATTGACATGCAAGATGGCCGAGTTTTGACTCCTAATCTGGTCATTTGAGGCTGTAAGATGCATAGAACATATCACAACATTTTTCTCTCTACTTGTAGCTCTCTCTTGGTGCAATAGTAACACATACATACACTAAGATGATCTTGAGTGTTCATGTGAGGCTTTCATGGTGCAAGAGGAGATCTACATGAGCTGTTCCAGATGATGGAGTCATGGTGGACGTTCATCTATGGATTGCTAGTACAATGGGATCAAGCATACTTGGTGTGGACTTGCAATGGAGAAGAAAGCCCTTTGTTTTCTTTGTGTTCATCCCAATCCACATGAGAAGCTCGATTTCCAGCCATGGTAAGGAGGTACTTTCTTCCTCCTTCTTCTTGTTCTTTAGTTGCAATTTGCTTTGTAGTGTATTCCACCATTGGAACTAGTTGTGGGCTTTGTGTGTGCTTTCGTTTTTATGTCTTGCATGCTACTTTTCTTTTTGCTTCCGCTGCGTTTGTGCCCACCACAAGTTCCAACAGTGGTATCAGAGCCATCTCTACAAAGAAATTGCACTTTGATGGCTTGAAAACCGAAAATGGACATTCTGTCCAGAAGAGCTTCACGGGCCGTGGAGGTTTTGGCTTCACGGGTCATGAAGCCTACACGAGTGGCTTCATAGGGTGTCGCTCGTGAAAGGTTTTGGCTATGGCAGAGTCGTGGAGCTCATGGGCTTCACGGGCCGTGAGGGCTTCTGGGCCGTGAAGGTCTCGTGAACAGTGTTTTTATCCTTGTTTATTAAAAGAAATAAATTTTCGGTTTTAGCACCTTTCGATTCTGTTTTTCCAGAATCTGTCCTTTTGTTTGGACATTTGAAAAGCCCCGTTTATGTGTCTTGATTCGTATATTTATATGTATTCGGTGATTTTGGCATAAAATGCACACATGCATATACTTATATTGTGTATATATGAATATGTGTTCTCAAAGTGTTTGGGATACTAATGCATATGTACAAGGATTGTTCCTTTTGTGCCTTGAGTGCTTTGCTTGTTTGAACAATTTTAATTGAGATACATTTTGCATGGTTTTGTTGTGGCACACCATGTTTTGTTTGTGGTTGTTGTTTTGTCCGGTAACGCCTTGCCCGTTAGACCTATGTGTTGGTTGTTTGGTTGTTCATTTATGTATTCATTCATTTGGTGACTTTTAGTCACAATGGTTTGTAATAATATTTAATTCGGTTTGTAAATTTGTAAATTTATTATGGCTTGCATGCCATTGCTTTCCTTTGTACTTGTTGTAAGTAGCTTAGAATAGCAATCGCGGCTTGCATGCCGTTTCTTTTCAAATTGTTTGTAATTGTGAAAAGAAGACCGAAGACAACCATCGAGAGTCGTAAAGGAGACGTCTCGGCTATATTGGATCCGGTGGATCATTTGGAGATAATGGATTCAGTGGTAGCACATCCGGCGAGGCCATTTGGTTGTGTCCTTAGTTTGGCCTTGCTCTCTCCGTTTGGCTCACGGAGAGGGCGCATAGGGTTTAGGGGAGTGTTACCGGATATTTGCTTTGTGCATGGTTGTGATTTATTTTGTTATTTTCTTGCGTGGTTGTTAGGATCTTCGCATGCTAGAAAACTTTTCAAAATAATAAAATCACAAGAGTTGTTAAATTGTTTAACAAACCCCGCGCGCTCACGATTAACAAACAAATATAAGTTGGTTTATATTAAAGTGAAAAATGCGTTTTGTCACTTGTTTGTTAATCAACTTGAAAAGAGGTTTTTTAAACCGGAAAGACAAAAGTCCCGTTTTTCTCAAACGTAAATCACACGCCACCCGTAAGATGACACCACCCGAATCTAGTGATGCATGGGATGATTGTCGAGCTAAGCACGAGTTGTTCCATGTGGATCTGTGTGGAAGGTGAGTGTGGCGACTTGAAATTATTGGTTGTCGAGCTAAGCACGAGCCCATGATTGTCAAGGGTGTCACCGTGTATCTTGACGGACGATTTACAATTCCAACTTAATACGCTTTGGTAATTGTCGTGCCTATACCAAGTTTCCAAAGCGGCTTAACGAGGAATTGGTGTGAGAAGGGATCAAACATGCCAAACCGACGCTATGAGTGTTGATGGATCCCACAAGTGTCTAAGAGTTGTAATCTCGGATTGCAATTGGTAAAGCGTTTACCGGCCTAAATAACTTCATGAAGTGATCTGCGGCAAACCCGTCATGTAGTGAAGAGAAATAAGGTTCTTAGCCCTTGTTAAGATAATTGGTTTTCTTAAAACTAAATGGGTAATTATTGTAACGAGGATTGTATCAAAACTAACTAAAACGTGTATTCTTATATCTTTAATTGGCAAACGTTAACAACACCGCTTCAACTTAAAACTCCGTTTGTTCCTAAAGAAGGTGAGACTCATTAGTGTGGACTTCGTGTACTAGGATTGGTTGTTGAGGCTTGTCCTCCACCATGAGTCAAAGTTGCACATTTTAGAGAAATCCCTTCTAGAGCCAAAATGCTACCAACGCAACCTAGACCTCTATATGCATGTAAAAGTGCATCGTGGCCTTGATCGGTTGAAGGATGCATGAAGGCGGGAATATTAGTGTCCATATCCTTGAGATGAAGGCGTATGTGGACCTAAAGGAGAGGCATGGATTCTCCATAGGGAGGGAGCTTGTGGTGAATGTATATTCTCCAAAGTCCCTGCCCAAGTGATGTAAATGGTTCATTGTGAACTATCACATACACAATATGTAGAAATCCTTGATAAAGCATTATGGCATGTTGTGGACTGCTAAGTCTTGCATGGCCAAAGTATGGCTCACCTCACCAACTCCCCCTAACATTATAAAGAAACAATAAACCGAGAAGAAGAAATTGACCTCAAGTGGAAGTTTGGTTTTACCAAACCTACCATATATGTGAAGTCAGAGGACAATGAGATTGTGCCTCAAGATATGACTCCACAAGGGGTAATTTGCTACTTCTGCGAAAAGATTGGAAAATTGGCGCCACCACGCCTGCCCCGTGAGCCTGAAAGAGCTAAAATCACTTATGAGTAAGAGAAATTAGCTCCTTGACTTCAGGAACATTCATGATCCAACTCCATTGCTCTTCTACTTCTAAAGGCTAGGTTTTAAACGCTAGCAATAACGCTCACGTTTGTCACAAATTTGTTTGTTACAAAGTGAAGGTGTTAAAAGAGAAGTAGGCGGATGAGGCATGGAGAGTTGGAATTCGAAAAGGGAAACATAGTTGTTGTCCCTATTGAGAGGATTAGAAGTTTGTATCTTGCCTTTCCTTCCAACTATTCTATTACTTTATTGGATGTATGTTTATGCCATGTATGGCTAGAAACATTATATCTAAACGCCTTTGTTGACGATGGATATTACTTTGACTTTTGAAATTAGTGGTGATTTATTTCAAAGTTTATTCATGTCGTGGAATTTAAAGTAATCTTTTGCTTAATGAGTAATAGAACGATCATAAATGTACTGATAAGTTATCCTTATGTAGAAGTCGATTTAGCTATATAAACAAGACTTGCTTCACCAAGATCCGTGAGGTTTAGGAACTTGGAACCCTTTGACCATGGGTCAAATGTTGAATACATATCTTGTTTATTAGGTTAAATGACTTAAACATCCTTCACTTGAGTATGTGAGAGGATTGAAAGCTTGTTGGATTTCGTTCACACTTTTAGTGTGTTGACCATTCAAGCAAACATTAAGGAGTAACTTTAGATACCTTGTTACCTTTACCAGTGATGGTAGAAGGGATGGTATGTCTATTTTAATGGACTAGTTTTTGAAACCTTAGAGGTGTTCAAAACTCACCATAACTTGGTACATGAAAGAGAGGGCAATGCAACTATGATACTCGGATCTAGTTAAGATGCTGAGTAACTTAGTTTTATATTTTATGTGACTATAATAAGAATTATGGGATTGTCTCACAATTCATTTCTCTTAAGACACATTGTTACATGTGGTCGTCTAAAGGAGGAACCGGACATTTTGATATGGTCCGACAAGTGATAGGTTACACTTTTATGTCCAAAATTGTTATGGGTCATTCTCCAAATGGTGGGCATGAGTTCTAAATTTTATGAACAACAAAGATGGTCATGTAAACGCCTTAGAGGATATGACGAAAAGGAGGATCCTTGTTTATCTATTCCAAAGTCTGGATTGTCTAGCCTACGTTTAGACGTGAGGTGGAGGAACCCAGGATCTAGAGGTATTTACTCCATTAGGTACTCTACTAAGACCATGGGATATTTGTCTTGACAAACCTTGTGAGAACTTGTAAGTTGCTCAAAGGTAGAGTCTCTTAAGAAATTAATATCCATGGATGCTAGTGAGAGTAAAGTATACCTTGAATGGAAGAACCTGATGTTGACACTAGCACCCAATCAGAAATGATTGAAACTCAGCATGGCAATGCTGGAGAACCTGGCATAAGATCATTACCTCTTGGTGGAAGTTGTCATAAGACCAGAAAGATATAATTCATTATATCTGAGGAAGACAACTTTATGATGATTCGTGATGAATGCGTCAACTACCGGAAAGCATAGTAGGCTTGGAGTCCGCTAGGAGAAAGGAGGAAATGATAAGATGAGATGCTATCCATGACGGATATCCAAGGTTTCGACTTGGTTGATCCTACACCTGGGTGTGAACCTGCGAGGTGTGATTGGTTATTTGAGGAAATAGACCAAACATGGATAAGTTTGTAGACTACTTCAAATACCGACTGGTAGGAATGGTTTCACGATGATTGACCATGAGGAAGGTATCATCTAGAAACATTCTCCCGGTGGTTATGTTGAAGTCCACACGGATACTTATTTTATAAGTGCCTTTTAGGCTATATTGGATAGAAGTGAAGACTACATTCCTTAATAGGAATTTCTGAGGAAATGCTCACAACATTTTCAAGGGTCTTTCACTATCAATAAGTATCCTAATGAAATCTACAAACCCTAAGTAGTCCACTTATGGACTTATGTTGCCATCTCAATGTTAGAATATTTGCGTTGATATGAAAATCATTTGTTTGAGTTTTCAAATAGCAATGATGAAACAACGAAGAATACCAGAGATAGTAGGAGCATTTTGTAATCCTATTCTAAATATGTCTAGCACACACAACGTATTGGAGATAATGTCCTGATTTTGCTTGAAAAAGCTTAAATCAAGATTATGCATCCATAACGATTATAGGATATACAAAACCTATGGAAGGAGTTAAAGAAATATTGAAATATGTTCTTGTTGATCTATAGTAAGAAGCAACATAGAATAAGATTGTTATTCAAATGCTTGCTTATATATTTCTTAGGATAACTGCCGATCTTTATCGGGGTTCGTGATCCTACTAAATATGGTGTTAATAAGTATGCTTCTCAAAGCATCGCTGACTCTATTGGGATCTTATGAGACAATGAGAGTACGATGGCTTATGAAAGATAACCTTTATCTCAAGCATCCTTGATCTTATTGAGTTCTGATGAATCAATGAAGGTGCGATAGCTTGACAAAAGACCGTTATCTCACCAACGCACACTTTTGAGTGATTGGTTGAGGTAGAGATATGGTCATCTTACGAATACACACGGATAGCATGGTGGCGGATCCGTTTTGCTAAAGCCGTAGTTGCAAGATAGTGATGATTGTCATACTAATGTTTGCAAAGACTTGGCTTGAGTTTGTTTTAGTTGAAATTTTGATATGCTTATTATGGGAACATTAAGCAACATTGTGCTTCTGCTAGTATCGATTATCAAATGGAGATTTGTTAATATGCGTGTAGCGGGTAATCTCAGTTGCCTTTATTGTCTTCCATCTTAGCATGTTTACCGCTTCCCTGAATGTTTCACATTCTAAATGTCCACAGTCAGTCACTCTTCATCGGAAGGAAGTTTGAACGAAGACTGAGGGATAGGGTTGGTCGTGTATTCAATAGGTGACTGGATACGAGAGACGCAACACTTTACCTATACTTGAAAAGAGTTTCAAGTGATTGGACGACCCACACCTGAGTTTACTTCATGGTACATGTCAAGAGTAACTCAGGATGATAATATCATTTCGTCCTTAGATCGGAGATACATGTGTTTCCACGACATTGGTCTGCCTTGTTTTGATTGCTTTCAAACACAGTCCGTAACTGGTTGTTATAAAGGAAGCTTTTGGGGAAGGTATTACTGATGTAATGGGGCAATGTAGTCGAAGGAATTTGTTCCTCTGTTTAGAGAGATATCCTTAGGCCCCTCGATGATTGGGCGCTAACACCAAAATGCACGGCCGTGCTCATGCTTGCAATGATAGTTGATCAGTTGCAAACTTGCATATTTTGGTCACCACCAATCTTGATTGAGAAACATAATCGTGAACGATCGGAGAATGACTTTGTACCATGTCTCGTGTTCACCCGGATATCGCGAACAATAGGATCATTGATCACTTATCTATAGGACCTTTTCAAACCCGTTTGGATTGTGATTAGGTACTTGTCAGGGATGACATACCTCGTGTTGATTTGGGGGGCAGGGATGTCTTGCTAGAGGCCGCTCCCTGTCTGTGATGCATTTGGGTACGGTGTGTCATGTGCAAGTGGGAGTTTGTTGGAGATCTGCCCACTGACACACGTATGCCGGTATCACTACTAACGAAGCGCGAGCCTATTGGGTTACACGCCAAGGATTGATCCCGACAGCTTTATGTGGATGGAGAAAGTCAAAAAATCAAAAGTGTTTTGATTCGGGGCTTCACGACCGTGAAGGGTGCTCCACGGGTCGTGAAGCAGGCTGCCCTAACGATTGTTCGATGGCCGCCACGCGTCGTGATGCCTTTGTGCTTCACGGTTCGTGACGAGGTCGTGAGGGGTCGTGAAGGAGATGCCCTCACGAGTCCTCGGCCGGGCAGCACGACTCATGGAGAACTAAGTCCCCTCGTGGCGCATTTAGTCTTCACGACCCGTGAGAGCCCGTGAGGGGTCGTGAAGAGGGTAGCTGCAGTGACAGTTGTGTTTTATTGGACCATTTGATGGTCCAATCAATTGACATGCAAGATGGCCGAGTTTTGACTCCTAATCTGGTCATTTGAGGCTGTAAGATGCATAGAACATATCACAACATTTTTCTCTCTACTTGTAGCTCTCTCTTGGTGCAATAGTAACACATACATACACTAAGATGATCTTGAGTGTTCATGTGAGGCTTTTGATGGTGCAAGAGGATATCTACATGAGCTGTTCCAGATGATGGAGTCATGGTGGACGTTCATCTATGGATTGCTAGTACAATGGGATCAAGCATACTTGGTGTGGACTTGCAATGGAGAAGAAAGCCCTTTGTTTTCTTTGTGTTCATCCCAATCCACATGAGAAGCTCGATTTCCAGCCATGGTAAGGAGGTACTTTATTCCTCCTTCTTCTTGTTCTTTAGTTGCAATTTGCTTTGTAGTGTATTCCACCATTGGAACTAGTTGTGGGCTTTGTGTGTGCTTTCGTTTTTATGTCTTGCATGCTACTTTTCTTTTTGTTTCCGCTGCGTTTTTGCCCACCACGAGTTCCAACAGTCTTCAGGGAAGACATTAGGGTATTCAGATACAACCCTGATATCATCAACACTCTTTGCTCCTATCTCAGCATGAATCGCATATGCAAAGTAGGAGATACAATCCTTTGAAATCAGCTTCTGAGCTTTTCTCACATAAATGACAGAAATGGAAGACTCCCTCTTCTCCCCGCGAGCTATAGCATAAGAACCATCGGATAAAGGGAATCTGATTATCTTTTTGCAACGCAACATCTCAGCATCTCGACTACTGAGCCAATCCATACCAATAACAGCATCAAAGCCCGCTATAGGCATGACAAGAAAGGAAATAGTGAAACTATTCCCATCGATATAAAGAATAGCTGTTGGAACCTTTTTTGTAACACTAACTACCTTACCATCAGCTACTTCTACTTTTATGGGATCAGAAAATAGAGAAACAGGCATTTGCAGCTTTTCGCAATAAGAAACAGAGACATTGGAGTATGTAGCTCCCGAGTCAAACAAAATGCATGCAGCAGTATTATTAATGAGAAAAGTGCCTGTAATCACATCACCTGCATCTTTGGCTCGTCAGCCGTCATCTGGAAAGCCCTCCCTGGTACACGAGGAGCGCCTCCCGGTTTTAGAGCTGTAGCTGCTGATGAAACCCCAGCACCGGTAGTTGGCCACGTCGGGCAGACTGCAATACGGTGCCCAGGTTTATGGCACATGTAACACACATTCTCCTTGTACCTGCATTCATTTGTTTGGTGCCCCTTCTTCCCACACTTTCCACATCTCAACATATCTCAGTCTTCAGACTTCTGGGATGTATTCACCCGCTGCTTACCACCCGATCCACTATCACCTCCCTTTTGACTTGGTTGCTGATCAAACTTTCTTTTACCTCCACCAGATTGCTGTTGTTGCTGTTGAGATCTCGCCCTCTGCTTATAATCGTCATCAGTAGTTCTAGCATCATTAAATGCTTCATCAAGAGTTGCTGCAGATCTCACAGCAGATCGATACTCCAGAGGCAAGGTATTGGCAAAGTAAATGATCTTTGCCTTTTCATTGGGCAACAGGTGACAAACAAACCTCATTTTGTCAGTAAATTTGGATATCAGATCATCCAATGGCTTGTCACCCTTCTGTAGTGCCCTGGACTCGTTATCGATCCTCAACATGTCATAATCAGAACAGTACTTACCCCTGATCTTCTCCTTGAAACCATCCTAGGTCATAGCCTCTAAAGTGGCTGGTGGAGTAATAGCAATTACTGTATCCCACCAGGCCAACGCACGCCCCCTGAACATACGTTTAGCAAAATTCACCTTCTTGTTTTCATCACACTAACTAGACTCAAAGGTATTCTGCATTTCTCTGATCCAGGTTTCTACAGCTGAAGGATTATTAGTTGGGCCAGCAAAACTATGAGGCTTACAACTCAAAAAAATCTTAAATTCCATGGGCTTGTGAGTATCTTTCTCCGTGCTGGTAAACTCGCGCTCATTTGCTTGCTTGAGTTGAGCATCCAATTTATGGATATAAGCATCCTTATCACCATCTCCAGAAGATCCCACCATATCGAGTTAGATTTCTATATATATTTCAAAATAAAATCTTTAGTACACTTCATATATATAACTCTTATCTTATCTTAACTTACACTTTCTTAACACATAGCATAAAACACATAAGTCACTCCTCACACCCCAATACCACCCTAGGAACACATAGTAATGGTCGAGCTTGAACCTGAGTTTGAGACTGAATACTATTTAAAGTACTCAATTCACTCAAACTAAGGCTCTGATAACAACTTGTAACGCCAGTCTTTAAATTTTAAGAGTCTATTTTTTTTATTAAAATGCGAGCGGAAGATAAATATTTATTTAACATTTTACAACTTATATAAATATAAGTTGTAATACAAAAGTATTATTAAACAAAACACTCCAAGCGTTACCATATCCGTTCGACCATTACACTACTTATTACATAACATAGTTTAAACAAAGCGTTCCCCAAAACAAACATGACTCCCAGCAGGTAACCCGTGCTCACCAACAATCTATTTACCTGCATATCGAGAGTTCATGAGAGTGTTAGCTATAAATAGCTAGTGAATAACAATTAAGCGGAAGCAGTACATCAACAGTATCATAAACACATTACATGCATCACATAACTTCATTCAAGTCTATCCTAACACATGGTGAAGCACCGGTTAGTCAGCAGCCATCACGTCTTGCAAGGTAATGAGCCCGGCTCAGTGATCCTCACTGGGGAAACCGATACTTCCTCCCCGCCGGTGGAGAAGCGGGTAGCGGTCCACCATTGCGTTATCGGGAAATATATCCCATTCGGGATCAGCGGGAACTGAGAGCCCCTATATCATATCGAGGGGCGAAGGTTTTGCAAGAACCAAGATTCGTGATCATCGAATCTCCGCACATCCTAGCTGGCGACACAAGGCCCCAACTCAAGACCCGGATAATCTGTAACAACCTCAGATTGGGCCTAGTCATTTTCGAATCTGGTACGTCTAAATCTCGAATTAAATATTGAATAAAGGAAAATATATATAAATAATTGATTATTTGGAAAATAGAAGAAAATAATAAAGAAATGATAATGTTAAAATATTATTAAAAATAGATAACAATAATAAATTATTAAATGGTTTAGAACGAGGTTTCCAAAAATATCCCCGTTAGTTAAAACGGGTACTCGTGCGTTAAGTTGTAAGTTGGAAATGGGAACAAGATACCCACTTGTGGATAATATTAGCCCACAAGTGGGCATCTGGCTATACACCCACGTTGGCAGCCATCTCCCCAAACACAAATACAGACAATTTCATTGACTCTCTTTGGTGTGTTCATGTATGCACTTTGAAGGGAATTCATAGAAGAAATCATTTGAAGAATCAATCAAGCAATTATCTTTGTTGTTGAATTCAATTAGTCCAATCTGCTGTAAATCACCAAGTCTTAATCTTCACTTTGTTGTGAGTAATTCATCTTCTTCTTCACTTTCAAGTTTAGGTTCCAATTTAGGTTTAATTGAAATTGATCCCAACAATTGATCTTGATGTTACCAATATGTTCCTAGACGATTATTAGGTTCATAGAAATCAAAATCTGGAATTAAATTGATGATTTGGTTTGATTTCAGAAATTAAAGTGGTAAATGGGTCAAAATGATGATTTTGGTCCCAAACTCTGTTTTGGTTGTTTTGATGCATAAAAATGATGTCTTTGAGTTGGTTTGGACATGTTATTTCATATATGAACAATATAAACCGATTGGTAAAGTATTGGAAATGTTTTGGTAATTTTTGGACGGAAAACAGCAGGTTCTGCATGAACCTGCTGCTGTAAATAGGAAGGCACGGGCGTGCCTCTCAAGAACAGACCGTACCTCAGGGCGTACCTGGGAGGCACGGCCATACCTCCCAAGGGTACGGTGCGTGCCTAAGCCTAGCAAGCCTGGGGGTGCCCTGTAGTCACGGGGTGTACCTGGGTATCAGGTACGGGGCGTACCCAGGGTGTGCCTCGCCAGGCACAGGGCGTGCCTTTCCTATGGAAGTTTCTGTTCTGCAGTGTTTTAATATCTGGAAACCCTGTTTAGGTACTCCAGTTGGTCCAGAAGCTTCCGTATATTGTAGTGTATTGTATTTTATCTCGTCGGGTGAGTGCCTGATAACATAACGATTAATATATCTATAACATATATTAACAATGATTACAAAATTATATACCATGATTTGTACGCACTTGTTTAAGTGTAGGTTGTATGATGATGCTAGACTTAACATGTTGACACCGTATAGTATGCACTTGATTCGGTGTATGCTATGATGATAAATGATTATATGCGCGCATTGATGATCCGATTGGATCAAATTATTTGTTTGTGAATGGTCCAAATCTTTAAGGACAAAGTTGTCCTACAATAAGAACAAAGTTGTTCTACTTTAAGGACAAAGATGTCCTCTTGGGTATAGCTTTTGGCTACACAATAGAGGAATCGGTTGATTCCAAAACGCAATGGTGGACCGCTTTACAGCTCACCTACCGGAGCGGTTGATGTTTCTGGTACCCCAGTTTGGTGCATTGAGCCGGGTTAGCTCCCCTGCGAGATATGTTACCTTCTGACTACGCCAGCTCATTGCGAGATTATAGGATAGAACTATCTGAGCATGATTGATGATATGTGATATGTTTATGTTGATTGTATGCTATTTGGTACTTACTAGTTATTATAGCTAACAGATGCTACTCCTCACATGTGCAGGTGATCCTCAGTGAGCTTGGGACCCTACGGGTAGTCTACTTTCTTAGGAGGAAAACTATGTTTTGTTTAACTCTGATATTATGTATGTTTGTAACAGATAATGGTCGACCTGTTAAGTAACAGTAACACCAAAGAACGTATGTGGCAATTTTGAATGTATAATATTTGCCACGTGTTTTATATTTCGCTGCATGTTTTTAAATGAAAATGATAAATAAGCATTTTAAAAAGAAAACTTTGGTTCTCGAAAACAAGGTGTTACAAGCTGGTATCAGAGCCTAAGTTTGAGTGAATTGAGTATTTGAAAGAGTACCGAGTCTCAAATTCAGGCTCGACCATTACTTAAAGTGTTCCTCGGGAGGTATTGGGGTGTGAGAGAGATTGATATGATTGACATGACTGACATCGTTGTTGCTTATCTGCTTATTATGAATAATCAAGTATGATAAGTATACTAAGTATATATGACTTTAATGATCTAACAGAATTTAGAGGCTAACAATGGCTGGAAGTGAAGATAGAGAGGCCTACATTCGTGACTTAGAAGCTCGTCTCAATGCTTTTGAGGAGTGTGTACGTGAGAAAAAGATGGCTATGGGGCTGAAAGCGTTTATGATGTGCAAACCACCTACCTTTGATGGTAGTATGGATCTGGTAGTCACGGAAAGATGGATCCGTGATATAGAGTTAGCATTTGAGACCTGTGAAGCTAAGGTTTCCAAGAAAGTGGCCTATGCTAGGAAAATGTTGCTGGGTCGCGCGGTTTCTTGGTATGATACAGTGATTGCATCTACACCAGCTGCAGTCTTAAATGATATGACTTAGCCCGATTTTCTGAGAATCCTGCAGGCTAAGTATTCTTCAGCCCAAGCACTAGAGACTGTGGATAATGAGTTCAGGGCCTTGTCTAATGACAACAAATCAGTTGAGGAGCTCATTACTAGGTATACCGAGTTGCTACGATTTATGCAGGGTTCCTTGCCTGATGAAGAGGCAAAGATTAACCGCTTTGCACTTGCTCTGCCACCTGAATATCGATCATCTATCCGGTTTGCTACTACTCTGGATAAGGCCTTTGATTTTGCTCGCCGGTACGAGAATGATCATGCATAGCAGGCTAGGGGAACTTCCAAAAGGAAGTTTGAACAGTCTTCGGGGTCGAAGGGTACATGTAGAGGGTCGTGGCGGTGGCAGCGGCAGCAACATCAGCAGCAACAGGGGGGGTTCGAGGTACAGTCCCGCAAATGATTTATGGTGTGCTCAGTGTCGAACTAAGCATACAGAGCATTGCACCAGGATACTGCAAGGAATCCCAAATGCGGGTAGAAGGGGCATACAGCGGATAAATGCGGGTATAAGGATAATGTATGCTACAAGTGCTTCAAACCGGGACATCGATCAGTTGATTGCAGATCGGGTCCTAACCCTGGATCAGGAGGAGCTTGAGGATCTTCCTCAGGTCGGGGGAAGAATGTTGCGCCACATGCACCGGGCAGGGCTTTTCAAATGACAGCTGATGAGGCTAAGGCCGCAGGTGATGTGATCACTGGCACTTTTCTTGTTAACAATTCTCCTGCCTGTGTTATATTTGATACAGGAGCAACTTATTCTTTTATCTCTGCATCTTTGTGTGCCAAACTACAACTGACTATTTGTACATTGATTGATCCGATAGGATATAACTATCCGAGCATGATTGATGATATGTGATATGTTTATGTTGATTGTATGCTATTTGGTACTCACTAGCTATTATAGCTAACAGTTGCTACTCCTCACATGTGCAGGTGATCCTTAGTGAGCTTGCGACCCTGCGGGTAGTCTACTTTCGTAGGAGGAACACTATGTTTTGTTTAACTCTGATATTATGTATGTTTGTAACAGATAATGGTCGACCAGTTAAGTAACAGTAACACCAAAGATCGTATGTGGCAATTTTGAATGTATAATATTTGCCACATGTTTTATATTCCACTGCGTGTTTTTAAAATGAAAATGATAAATAAGCATTTTAAAAAGAAAAATTTGGTTCTCGAAAACACGGTGTTACATAATCTGGCCCCAATGTCCAACAAAGTACCGGTACACAAACAATGGCCTACTCCGGCCTTAGCACAAACACAAATAGCCTACTCCGGCCTTAACATATCAACAATGACCTACACAGGTCTTTACATATCAACAATGACCTACACAGGTCTTTAAACATGCGTACATATCATTTGAATAACACAATTGATTCATTAAACCTTTAAACATGCATAACTACAATTTCTCGGTTTGTAACATACAAAACATCTTTATAATACTATCAATATCATACTCGAGTTAACTGTTACTCACCTGTGAAGTTATAACAGGTAAGCACTAAGTCACAGATGATTCATGATCAACTGGTACACCTAAACAAGTTTACACATACAATTAAACACTAAAACAGAATCTGCTAGAAGGCAGGGCACGGTCGTACCTAGCCAAGGCACGCCCCGGACTTGGGCAAGCACGCCCCGTACCTGATACTCAGGTACGCCCCGTGACTGCAGGCACTCCCCCGGACCTTCTAGGGTTAGGCACGCCCGTACCTTTTGGAGGTACGACTGTGCCCCCCGGGTACGCCCTTGGTCACGGTTGGATCTTGAGAGGCACGTCCGTGCCTTTCCATTTGTAGCAGCAGGTTCGACCAGAACCTGCTTTTTTCCAGCCAAACAATTACCAAAACACTACCAAATCGTTTCCAGTCATTTTCTATGATTCACATATGAAACAAAACATCAAATATAAGCTAAAGGCACACTTTTCACATCATTTAACAACAAAATCAGACTTTGGGACTCATACTTTTGACCCATTTGAACTTTAATTCCTAAAACTAATCAAGATGAAGTCTTTAATTCACAAAATCAACTTCTGTGAACTAAAATCACTATAGAAACCAATTGGTAATGTAACGTCCCAAATTCTTTTTTTTAAAACAATTAAACAAAGAGTACGCTTAATAATGCATCACAATTAAAACCTTGTATCAGTTGATTACAACACCGGGTGATAACCCGTAGAATTCAAATGTAATAGTTTGGAATACATCATAAAGCACAAAGTAGTTTGATCGTTGCGGAAGCTTGTGGAAAGATGAGCTATTAACTACGTGTTGGAGCCCCGCCGTGGCCATCACCTGAAAAGAAGATTAACAACAACCGTAAGCACGAAGCTTAGCGAGTACACTTACTTACAATCAACCATATGACATCACATCAATTGCTTTACATTCATGTTACATCTTTCATTCTCGCTACCGTAGTAGTCGGTCCCACATTCCCGTCACCGTAGTGAACGGTCTCATCATTCCCGTCACCGGAGTGAATAGTCTCATCATTCCCGTTACCGAAGTGAACGGTCTCATCATTCCCGTCACCGAAGTGGACGGTCTAATCATTCCCGTCACCGAAGTGAACGGTCTCATCATTCCCGTCACCGAAGTGAACGGTCTAATCATTCCCGTCACCGAAGTGAATGGTCTCATCATTCCCGTCACCGAAGTGAACGGTCTAATCATTCCCGTCACCAAAGTGAACGGTCTCATCATTCCCGTCACCGAAGTGAATGGTCTACTCAATAGCTTTGCATAACACATTATCAGTTCATCAATTCACCAGTCATCATTTCATCAATTCATCATTCATTAATCATATAGCATATAGCACATTTAACACACACATCATAGGGTTTAGATGGTAAGTAAGAATACTCACATGTCTTGTAGTCTCAGTGTCTCAATCTTATCTTACCAACTCACTTGTGGTTACTTGCTAGCCAACCGTCACCTACAATAGGTCTAACAATCAATACCGTGTACGAATCCCTTGTTCGTTTATCCCCGTAATACATTCGGGTTTCACAAGGCAAGTAACAATAAGAACTTCATTAATGTCCATAAAGTCGGGGACGCGTCGCGTCCATCAAACCCACGCGTCGCGTCGAGTGTAGAAGTGTCGGATTTCACAGACCCGGATTTAAGTGTCGGATTTCGACTTCATATTGCCACTATCGGATTCTCAACTATCCGGATTTCAAGTTTCAGATTTCAACTCATCCGGATTTCGACCTTATCAGATTGTTATACTCGGATTCTCAACTCTCGGATTTGATATAAAAATTCATATCACATGGGGTTCAAGCATAAAGGTCGCATAGGTTCAAGTTTCAAGTGAAAAGTCGCATGGAGGGTGGTAACCATGCGAAGGTCGCATGAAATGAAATGAAAGTCGCATGGCACAAGGGTAATAAGTTGCATGAAGGCTCCATGCGACAGTCGCATGATGCGACAGTCGCATGAGGGTGTTTCAAAGGAAAGTCGCATGGTGCAAAGGTTTAAAGCAAAAGTTGCATGAATCAAACAAAGATCGCATGGATTGTTTAAGGGTGAAAGTCGCATGGTATACAAGTGAAAGTCGCATGGACCAAACAACAAAAGTCGCATGGACAAGGGGTGAAAGTCGCATGGCACAAAGCAGAAAGTCGCATGACTCATTACAAAGAGTCGCACGACTCTTTTAACAAAAGTCGCACGACTCTTTTAACAAAAGTCGCATGGGATGAACTTCATCCATGCCAGTTCATCTTTTTTTCAACTTTCAGGCTCCATGGCCAATCATCTCATTTTTGTTTCAAAACATTTCTCCAATCATTTAAACACTTCTCTCAAGATTTAAACACATGTCATCAAGTTTTCAAGTTCATATCTCCATTTCTTTTTCTTTGGTTCTTCATAGAACCCATAACCCAAAAACCCAGATTCTAATTCATGCTACCATCAACCAAACAAGATAAAATTGATACCTACAGTATCATAGTGAGATAAGAAACATTACCTGATGATTCTTTCAACAATTCTTCAAGTTTCCTGATGATTCTTGCCTCTCCTTCCTTGCTTCCTCGTGAGGTTTAAGCACACACAAACACACAGTCCTCTTTCTCTCAATGTAACAGTGTTTTGAAAGAATGTTGGAGGTTGTGCCCTACTTCCACATATATATGCCTCCAGAAAGGCCTAAGCCCTTTTCCCATATTGAAGAAGCCCATTAACATTATCCAATTACATCACCTCTCATAAGCCCATTAATCAACTATTCACATATCTATATGTATATATATATATATATATATAGATTCAAGCCCACAAAATATCTAATGTATCATGCAAATAAATTCACAATCCAACATAATTAATCATTCCTCAATACTTATTTTTTTATTTATTTTTCGAAGTTCGGGTATTACAGGTAACATCTAATTTCATTTATAGGCATCAATTGGTAATTTTGGCCATAACACCCAACTTAGAAACTTGAAGAATATGTAACACCGCTTTTGAATTCAGTTACTTGAATGGCAAATCAGGTTTTAGCAACGGAAATTTTTCTTTTTAAATAACAAACAGTTATTTACATTAATAACTTGTCAAAACAACGCAGGTGTTACCAAGTACAGGAACTGACCATAGTATCTATTTACATTACATCATCATAAAAATACAAGTATTCCACCCACAAGGGGCAAGGTAATTCCCAAAAGCATCCCGCCTCTCAGGCATCTAGTATTTACCTGAAAAGGGAAACATAGCATCATGAGCTACACTAGCTAGTACATACAATCATAAGCATCAATACAGTAAGTCATGCGTCACGTCATAAACAATCATTGCTAGCTTAGCACATAGCGGTGTGCTGACAAGATCAGTAAGAGTCGTGTCTTGCAGGGTAATCAATTCCGCTCAACAACTCAGATCGGGGGATCAGACACGACCAATCCGTGCTAGTGGGGGAGCATAAAGCAGTCCACCAAGCATCGTTCACAGAGTCAAAGACTCCACAGGTAATCCAGCTACAACCGGCTGATCACCACTCACGTTAAGGCACGGTGGTTCTGCAGAACCTATGATCCAGGATGCCTCCTGAATCACCGTGAAATCCCGAGGGATCCAGTTACAACCGACTGACCTTAACCATGCGTCAGATAGTCTGCAGACAGTGCACATACACATATACGTACATTTGATCCCACAGGGATCTATCATCTTACATATAGCATCATATAGTTATTCATACGTACATATCATCATGTACTAACTAAGTGGTTCCAATCTAGACCCACTGGCATGCACCTGACATATATTCTAATATCTTGTAATTCAGACACTTACCTCCTCGAGTGTACCTAAAAAAGGAAGTTAAATACACAAAATACATTCACATAGCATGCAAAGCCTTACTCTACTGAGTCTCATGAAAGCAGGCACTCACCTGACTAGCTTACAGTGTTCGTTCACTTAATGCTGGTTCAGCTGACACATTCACCTAAAACATTCGGCAATCGCGTTAAGCGTTTGCACGCGTTAAGTTCTATTACTAGAACACTTACAAGACCTTCCTAATATTCATAAACCATTCATTAAACTTACTTTAAACATTTCATAACCTAATAAACAAGAACCTGTAAACAAAACACATCCTTGCTGAAAAGGCCCCGTCGCGCCGCGACCATATAAGGTGTCGCGCCGCGCCGCGAGGCATGAAAGTCGGACCAACGGTTTACATGGGCAATCCGACTGTTGGATCACTAAGTCGGACGGGTCATCCGACTGGCGGACCTAATAAGTCGGATGGGTCCATTTGAATGTCGGATCAAAAGTCGCATAGGGCATTTTTGACTAGGTCGCGCCGCGATCACCAAATTTCTAGATTTAGCATCTTCTCCATTCGACATGCATGCGACTTTTATTATCCAACTTAAAAACCCAGATTTTAAACTTGTTAGTTTTGACTTCTTAAACATCTTAGAACTTCATATACCACTTATATGAACCTCATGAACATCTTAATACCTTTTAAAACATCAAAACATAAGAAACCCACTTATAAAGTAATCTTCATGTTCATCCATGGAGTTTTCAACTCCAACACAACTTCCAGCCTCTAAACACCCATGTTTCTAGCATAATACATGTATATTTTATTCTACAAACACCATACTAACCTTGCTTTGGTTTAGTACTCTAAATCTTTCAACTTCAAGAACTCTTCTTCAAAGATCTTACGAGAGTAGAGAGTGAGAAGTTTGTTTTGTGTTTGTTTTGCAACTCTTTTGACTTTATGAGTCAATTACATCATTTGCATATATATATATATATATCAATCTTATCCAGAGGCAAACCGCCTCTGGACAAATATCTACATCTTTATTTTATTTTATTTCTTTATTTTATTTATTCTTTTCTTTCTTTTCTACTTTATTTAACTAGTACACATATATACATTTAATTTTCATACATACAATTAACATACAACTTAAAACACATAACACAACATTAATTTATTTAATTTCACAAATACTTACAAATACATACAATAATTATTCGTCTATTACACTAACTACATACGCGTACGTACAATTTACAACTAGGCCCAAGTTGAGGATGTTACAAATCTACCCCCCTTAAGAAGATTCCGTCCTCGGAATCTACTCAGTGGTAAACAGGCAAGGGTACCTTGTCTTCATTTCGTCCTCAACTTCCCACGTCAGGTTTGGACCTAGGTTGTGCTTCCACTTCACAAGGACTAGTTTGATCATCTTCTTGCGTAGTTTCTTGACCTTCATGTCAAGAATCTCAACAGGTTCTTCAACTAGTCGCTTGGAAGAGTCAACTTTCAATTCCTGCAAAGGAATGATCTATTCTTCCTCAACGTGGCACTTGCGTAAGTAGCACACGTTAAAGGTGTCGTGTATTCCAGATAGCTCAGGCAGCAGCTCTAGAGTCACCGTCTGATCGTTTACTTTACGTACAATCTTGACTGGGCCAATGAAACGTAGACTTAGCTTCCCCTTGCGCCCGAAACGAATGACGCCCTTCCAAGGAGAAACTTTTAAGAACACACGGTCACCGACTTCAAATGCCGCGGGACGACGCTTTGGATCCGCGTACATCTTCCGTCGATCCCGAGCTGCTTTTAGCTTTTCAAGAGCCACATTCACTTTGTCAGAAGTCATCTGGACAATTTCAGGTCCAGCGAACTGCTTCTCACCAGGCTCCAACCAACAGGTCGGAGTGCAACATCGTCTTCTGTAAAGCATCTCGTATGGTGGCATTCCAATGCTGGAATGATATGAATTGTTGTAAGCAAATTCAATCAATGGGAGATCAGAATCCCACGATCCACCAAATTCGAGTAAACAGGCACAAAGCATATCTTCTAATGTTTGTATCGTACGTTCAGATTGGCCATCAGTCTGTGGATGATAGGTAGTGCTCAGATGAACACGAGTACCAAGTTCGCGTTGCAGACTCTGCCAAAAATTCGAGACAAACCGAGAGTCACGATCAGATACAATCGAACAAGGAAGACCTTGACGTGACACAATCTCATCAATATATAACTGGGCTAAACGGGTCAGCGAAGTAGACTCGTTTGTGTTAGTCCCAGATTGAGTACGCAACAACAAATGTTTGTAGAAGGGGGGTTGAATACAAACTTTAGCTTTTAAGAATTAAAGACACACTTATATACTTTTATATAATTCTTATTGATATGAATCAAGAATTACATGTACTAGAAGCGGAAATTCTAAGTACAATAAAAGGTGGCCATCAATTTGTCTAACACATAGACAAGCTAACTCTAAAACAACTAATTTATATAGAGTGTTCAACACATGAACAAGTTTGATTCTACACAATGCTTATACTCTACGAAATTTCTCAACTGATGAGATTTTCTTTTAGTGTAGTAGAGACTTCACTTTGTTGTGTTGTGTATATATTGCATGTCCACCATGCATGAGTATATATAGAAGTCTTGGTGGATCCGGTTGCATGAAGGTAAGAAACAAAGAGGATGTGGAAATATAATATTTTAATTGTAAAGGTAGTGGGTGAAAAGTAAAATTACTTTAATCAATTGTATGATAAAAGTAATTGTACTTTTCTGCAAAAGTGCAACCCATTCACAATATAAAATATTAAAACCCACATCTACTGCCTATAGAAGTTTCTTTCCCTTTCCATGATTGTACTTTTAATCAACACCATGCTTCTGATTGATTTGACTTTACCAAGTATGGGATTGCCAGCCATACTTAGTTGTTTGAACAAATCTTCAACATCTTCGTTTGTTTGAGGTATCATTATCCTTTTCCAGAGGATAAGATCAAACCTTTTTGTCTCATACTTGATCCAAAAAGTGCATTTTTACTTTTACAAACAAAGATCTAAGGCATAATAGAACAACACATGTTCTGCCTTTTACATATGACTTACAATCTGAAAAGATATAGTAGATTTGACATTTTTCACGACTCAGCTAACAGATTGTACTAGGAACTCTGATATTCACTACTCAGTTGACAAAATATATCAGTTAATCACTTTTTGCTAGGACTCAGTTGATACATATTGCTCAGCTGATCATATAGATGCTCAGCTGTTCAATAGTAAGCTTAGGAGGACATAAGCTCATGTATTTGTATGATCAGTTGATCAAGAATGCTCAGCTGATCAATCAAACACATCAGTTTATAAGGGGAGATGACTTGTGTAAAGAAAGACTTACTTAGCTGATGCTCTGGGCCTCAGCTGATTCATTTGTTCACTAAGCTGATAGAGTAGGCACTCAGCTGATCAAATTCTTCACTCAGCTGATCACTTTCTTCACTCAGCTGATCAATCTGTTCACTCAGCCGATGGAATATTTTCATCAGCTGATCAATAATTTTGCTCAGCTGATAGACTGTTTTCCTCAGCCGATGGTCTTCTTTACTTGTTTTCTTCATCTGATGCTCCTTGGCTGATATCCTTTGGCTGATACTTTGAGTAGGATCTGATACTCAGCTGATGGCTTATTTTCCTCAGCTGATGGTTCCATACTTAGCATATTTTTACATAAACTGATTCAAACAACACATGTTTGAATTCTTTCTAAGTCATACTGAATGTAGGGTTTGGTTATCATCAAATTCTATGTTTTAAGATAGGCAGAGTTGATTATTTAGGGTGAAGTGATTATCTCCCCAACAATCTTCCCCTATTTGATGATGACAAAACCTTTTTCTTTCTGAAGAATCAGTTTGACTTCGAATTACAAAAGATTTAAACTTTTAAGTACATTTGGCTACCTAGCTATCTGTTTTTGGTAGCTCTTTTTATTTGAACCTTGTTCTGTTTTTGGTTTCTTTTCTAATGTTCCATTTTGTTTAGTTTTTGTGGAATCTTTTTCTGTGTTGTACCATTTTGTCCTGTTTTTTTGGTATCTTTTCATTTTTATATGTTTTTGGTTTTCTGATATACATAAACATCACTTGAAATAACAGAATAAAGAAATGTACATAAGTGTTTACATAGATTAACTACTAACTAACTATTCTATAATGTACAATCAACTAAATAACAACAAAATCTTCAGAGTTAGAATCAGTCTTCAATCATCCCACCAAGGTTCTTCTTTAACTTCAAAATCTTTGGCATGGGGATCAGCTTCAGCTAAGACTTCACATTGGGCTTGAACAAGGGCTTCAAAGTTTTCATTTCCAGTTCTGCCTCTTGTAGATATCCTTAGCCCAAATAGAAACTTCTTGCTAGCCTTAAGGATTTCAGACTGTCTAAAGAACCTCCATGTGCCAGCTCTGTCCAAAAAGAGTATACCTTCAACAGGCATAATTATAAACTTGTACAGCTCAGGAGTGATGTTCAGTGGAAGAGAAGTGTTGAGACCCTCAAAATCTGATAAGAATTCATGCTGGGGTAGTACCTCTCTTAGCTCAAATGGTTTGAAGGGCTTGGAGCCTTTCTTATGAAGATTATCAACTGTGTGCACATGCCTTTAATAGTCATCTGGAGTGAAGGCCCTTTGTGACACAGCTAGAGCTATCCAATTATGAATTTTCTGAATGAATTGAACTTTGAGCTTTGATTTGGAATTGAAGAGAAGGTACAAGATCTCAACTAACTTTGTGAACCCATATATGTGACACCTCTCATAGGATACAACTTCATAGTTGTTGAATTTTTTCTGTCTTATTGGTTTGAGGTAGGGTTCACCATCACCTTTATGGATAGTGGCTCTTGTTATTGGAGTTGGTTCTGTTCTGTTTCTCAGAATATTAATTCTTTCTCTGAAGCTTTGAAGTCTTTGTTGACTTAGGTTGATGGGAGCAGATAAATCAAGGTTGAAGAGGGTTTTGATGGCATCAGCATGGGATCTAGCTTTGAGTAGTTCAGCCTGAGATTTTTCCCTTGCCAATTTGTGTTGAGCAGCATCTTGATTTTGACTTTGTTCTTGCTCTTGCTGATATGCTAGCTCTTTGGCTTGGTAGATTTCTTCAACTAAAACACCCAATGCTTGAGCCATTTGAGCATTCTCCCTTTCTTCCTTTTCTTTAAGAGCAAGCTCCCTTTTCATTTGAGCATCTGCTTCAACTTGCTCATCTGTCATCTTTTTTTTGCCTTTATCCTTAGGAGCAGAGGTTGAAGCCTTTTGGACTGATGGAGTTGATTGGACTGGTGGAGTAGATGGCTTAGGGCTTTGTCTTCTTCTTCTGAGGATGTCAGAAAGTGGAGTATCATCCTCATTATCAGAATCAGACTCTATGGTGATTGGTGGAGAGCAACCCTCAGCAACTTTTCTTTTAGGCTTTGGCCTGTTTGCCATCCTTTTCAGCGTTTTGGGAAACCTTTGCTCCCCCTCAGAAGGTGCTTTTCTTTTAATTGGTGAGGGAGCTGTTGCTTTGGGTGCTTCCTGCTACATGATATTGGTAGCTGTTTCAGCATAGGCAGCATCAATATCCTCTGAGTCAGGATCATCCTCCCTTGAAGAACTTGAGAATTTCTCCCCCTTTTTGGCATCATCAAAAGGAGGAGGGGAGTCACCTGCTACAGGCTTATGGGATGGGGTAGGGGCAGGGGTAGGGATATGGATTGAGGAAGGGGTAGAGGTAATTTTAGAGAGCTGAAGGGAGAGGTCATCCTTGAGATCTTTAATGGCTTTCCATAATGAGAGATGACTCATTCTGGATTATTCTGTTAAGGTTTCTATGTTACCAAGGATGCCTTTGAGAAAAGAAGGCATAGGGAGTAGTTATTCAGGAATGGGTACAGAAATGTTTGGGTTGATTGGGCGTAGGGTTTGGAGTTGGGATAGGAGGTTGGATATGGTTTGGTTTAGGGTAGATATAGTAGATTGAGGTAGGCTGAGAATTTGTGGTTGAGAGGGAAGAAGGGTAGAAAGATGGTCTATTTTGGTAAGGATTGGGGTAAGGTTAATAGGTGCAGGGGAGGGTTGGGGTGGGTTTTTGAGAGACTCAATGTCTTTAGTAAGTTTAGACAATTGAGCAGAGGTTTGGGTTTGGAAGGTTTGGAAGGTTTGGGCTAGTTGATCAAGGTTTTGGTTAATAGTTTGGATAAGGGTAAGGTTTGGGGTTTGGGTAGATATAGATGGGGTAGAGGTGGAAGGGGTGGATAAAGGTTCAAAGAATTTGGGTAAGGTTTGTGTTCCCTCATTTGAGCCTTGGTGTATAAGCTCAAATTCATTAGGAAAGAGAGTTGAGCCCTGTGCAAGTGGTTGTTTTATACCACTAGCATTGGCAGGCTGTGCATGTATAAGAATTGAATCAATAATAGGTGCAAGGTAAGTGGATTGAGTGTGGGGTGCACTCAATAACATGGAATCCCTTATTGGATCCACATTCTGTTGGGAGAATGTAGATGGTATAGGCTGACTCAATTGAGGGATAGACAAAGTGTGACCTTGGGTTGAGGTCTGTCTTTCAATGAAATCAACCTTTTGGGAGGTTGTCTCAGCTAGTGGTTTAAGTCCCATTTTTACAGATGTATCCTGTTGTGAGGATACATCCACTGGTTCAAAGGTTGCAACATCCAATTGCTCCCCCTCAACATGAGGAAGGGTAATTGGAGTCGAGGTCAGAGGTGTGGATTGCACTCCCTCAAAGTGCTCATGATGAGTCACTTTTGGTGACCTTGTATATATGGGGCTACGGATGGGAGTAGAACTAGTGACCACATGAGGTTCACTAGAGCTTGGCTGTTGGATTGGTATATGGACTGGAGATGAGGATGGGCTATCAAAGGTTGGGACTACCATTTGAATATCCTCGGAGGTGGAATCAGTACTATCCATACCTTGGGACATGATGTGCCTACTTCTGTCAACGAGCTGCAGAAGTTGCTCAGAGATCTCTTGTTCTTGGGCATCACCTTCATCACCAAGAGGACTTAGCTCCATTGGACTGAGAGGAGCAAAATCACCAACATCACCATCACTAGCATCATCATCATCATGCTTAGAGCCCGTGTGGCTTTCATCAGCATCATCATCACCATTATCATCATCATCATTTTCATCATCATCGCCAGAATTTGCATTGTCATTGGCAGCATCTATGAGCTCCTGCATTTGGGCAGTGATTGGAGGACCTCTGTTTGCCTTCAAGAAATGGAATATCTTCTCACCCATGGCAGGGATAGGAATATGTTCAAGATGTTCGATTGAGCCCACATAATCATCCTCTCCAATCTCCTTCATGGCTACCAGGCTCAAAAATCGAATGTAGGGCACCTGCGACCTTGATGATTTCTTGGTTGTGCTCTGGGTGATTTTGTCAATAAGATCCGAAAATATGACTTGAGCAAAGTCAATATTTACCCCGAAGACTAGGGCATAGAGCATAAGAAGCTCAGTTTGGTTGATGAGATGATGGATTCCAGATTAAGGACCGAAGCAACGAACGACTACGTTGGCCAGATACTTCCATGGATGAGCAAGAGCAGAGACCTTGACTTGACCATGCACTACAGGTTCATTGTAGCCAATAGTGTCTAAACTGTTTGAACTTCGGCTCTGGATGGAAAAGTTGTGTAAGGTTGGAAGTGGGGAATACCAGTGGCTTCACAAAGTGTGTCAACGGTGATTCGGAGATTATAGTTGCCTTGGGCTAGGGTGCAGTTAATGGTGTTGTTGTTTGGGTTATAGGTTGCGGAGTACCATAGCTCACCAATAATGGTAGGGAATATGTAGTGAGGATCAGCGGTGAGACTATCAAACAGTGGATGAGCTAGAAGGAACTGAACCATTGGTTCATATCCTTGGTTTTCTCGCGAGGCAGGGATGGTGGTGCAAAGCAGAATGTTGTTGGGAGTTATATTCATCGGTTGATTGGGTGCAACATTCTCACCGGGGTTAACAGTTGGGTCTGGAATATAGGTGGCCATTTGGTAGGGATGATGAACAGTGAGTATCGAGAGAGAAGGTAGGGTAGTTCTTTTTAGAGAGAGAGGGGGAATTTAGAAAGTTTGAACAGGTAAAGGTGAATGAGAGAGAAATTGGGATATTTATGAAGTTTAGTTAACAGAGATCGTTAGATACTGACAAAAGATCTAACGGAAAACAAATTAATTAGCTATTAAATGAAAACTGGCAAACGGAGTAAATAACTAGGGTTAAAAAGCATTAAATGAGAGTAAAAAGTGAAAATTTACTAAGTGTAGAATCATCAGCTGATCAAGGAGAGTATCAGCTGATGAAAAACTATTAGTTGAGGGATATCAGCTGATGGAAAACTATCAGCTGATAGTGAGAATTTGGGTATCAGCTGAGTAAAGTACTTAGCTGAGCATGTCTTCCTTATCTTAAAGTGATCAGCTGAGTAAATTTGATCAGCTGATAGGCATCAGCTGAGCATAGTTACTCAGTTTACACAAATCAAGTAAAACTTAGATATGCTTAGATATGTATCTTATAATTTTCAGCACTTATAAATTAACACAAACTAAATTACCACTATTCTAAACTAAAAATTTAGCATACCTAGTTTGGATATTAGGAAGTTGAACCTTGTTTAATCTAATGGCTTTGTGAATAAGTCTACAAGTTGTAAATCAGTGTTGATGTAGTGTAAAGTTACCTTCTTCTTTTGCACATTATCTATGAGAAAATGATGTTTGATTTCAATATGCTTTGTCTTTGAATGCATGAGCTGGATTATTTGAGATAGAGATTGCACTTGTATTGTCACAAAGAATTGGAGTGTCTTCAAACTTCATATCATAATCAAGTAGTTGATTTTGTAACCACAAAATTTGAGCACAACAGCTTCCTGCAGCAATGTATTCTGCCTCTGCAATAGATGTTGACACTGAATTCTGTTTCTTACTAGACCAACTAATCAATCTTCCTCCTAGAAGTTGACAGCCACCTGAAGTACTTTTTATGTCTAATGTGCATCCTGCAAAATCAGATTCAGAATATCCAACTAACTCAAAATCTGAGTCTTTGGGGTACCAAAGACCAAGATTAGGAGTTCCTTTGAGATATCTGAATATTCTCTTAACAGCAGCAAGATGTGATTCTTTAGGATCTGCTTGATATCTTGCACAGAGACATGTTGAAAACATTATATGTGGTCTACTTGTAGTGAGGTATAAAAGTGACCCAATCATTCCTCTATAAGTACTAATGTTCACTGATTTGCCATCAGTGTCCTTTCCTAACTTAATAGAAGTAGACATAGGTGTTTTTATTGATGAACAGTTTTCAAAATCAAACTTCTTGAGTAAATCTTTGACATACTTTGTTTGATGAATGAAAATACCATCAACCTCTTGTTTAATTTGCAAACCAAGAAAATAGTTTAACTCACCCATCATGCTCATTTGATAATTATCAGACATGAGTTTAGAAAACTTTTTGCATAGTTCCAAATTAGTAGACCCAAATATTATATCATCTACATATATCTGCACAAGTATCACATCACCTTTGTACTTCCTAATAAATAAAGTGCTATCAATGCATCCTCTTGTAAAACCTTTTTTAATGAGAAAAGAAGAGAGGATATCATACCAGGCTCTTGGAGCTTGCTTAAGACATTATAATGCTTTGTTTAGAAGGTAAACATGATCAGGTAAGCTTGACTCCTCAAAACCAGGAGGTTGTTTGACATACACCTCTTCTTTCAAATCTCCATTCAGAAATGCACTCTTCACATCCATTTGGAACACTTTGAAGCTTTTGAAGGCAGCATAGGCTAGGAATAATCTGATAGCTTCCAATGTTGCAACAGGGGCAAAGGTTTCATCAAAATCAATACCTTCTTCTTGACAGTACCCCCGTGCCACTAGCCTTACTTTGTTCCTGATGATTTGCCCATTTTCATCTAGCTTATTTCTAAACAACCACTTTGTTCTAATGATGGATTTATCCTTTGGTTTGGGTACCAAAGTCCATACATTATTTCTTTTGAATTCTGCCAGTTCCTCTTGCATGGCAGACACCTAGTGGGGATCATTGAGAGCTTCATCAACCTTCTTTAGTTCAATCATTGAGACAAATCTAGAATACAAGCAGATGTTGCAAGCTTTTGATCTTGTTCTAACTGGATCATCTATGTTGCCTATCACCAAATTATGAGGATGGTGCTTGAGGTCTTTGAAGGTTTTTTGGATTTCTTGGGAATTGGGATTCATTTGGATTTGGGGAGAAGAAGTTATATGTTGGCTATCAGCAGTAGAAATGAGTTCATTTTGAGTGGCTAATATAACTTCATTATTACAATCTGTGGATATCTCTACTGGAGAGGGAATGAGTGATATGGAATTGGAATCCAATGATGTTGAGTCATTTTCCACATGATTCAGTAGAGGTATAGGATTGGATGAGGATGGTTGTACATGGTTAAAAATTTGGATAGGAACAGGTTCATCTAAATCATGAGCAGCTGGTGGCGAGGGATCTACTTGCTCTGAAGGAACTTCTCCAGTTTGCATAAGATCATTAAATTCTTCACATGAAACATGATTAGAAGAACAGGAAGCAACAAAGTCATTTTCATTAAAACTTACATTGATAGATTCTTCTATAACTTTGGTTCTGAGGTTGTATAGTCTGTATGCTTTGGAAATCACAGAGTAACCTACAAACACTCCTTCATCAGCTTTAGGAGCAAACTTCTGCAATTGATATTTTTGATTAAGTATGAAACATTGACAACCAAAGATATGCAGAAAGCTGATGCTTGGCTTCCTTCCCTTGAGCACTTCATATGGAGTTTTGTTGTGCCTCTTGATAATAAAGGACCTGTTCTGTGTGAAACATGCACAACTTACAGCCTCAGCCCAGAAATTAAATGGTAACCCACTTTCACACAACATGGTTATGGCAGCTTCAATCAATGTTCTGTTTCTTCTTTCAGCTACACCATTTTGTTGTGGGGTTCTTGGAGCAGAAAGGTTTTGAGATATCCCTTTCTCATCACAGAAAGATTCCAGAGTTTGATTTCTGAATTCGGTTACATGATCACTTCTAAGACTCCTCACCAGATTGCCACTCATCACTTCCATCTTCTTGATAAAACAGATACTCTCTTCAGCAGCCTCACTCTTTGCTTTAAGAAAGAAAACCCAAGTATATCTTGAGAATTCATCAACCAATACAAGAGCATACTTACTTCCACCAATACTAGTAGTTGTAACAGGACCAAAGAGATCCATGTGCAACATATAGAAAGGTTCTGTAATTGAGAAGGCCTGCTTGGATGGAAATGATGCCTTTTGCTGCTTTCCCTTCTCACAAGCAGTGCAAGGTTTAGGCTTAAAATAAGTCAGTGGATGTAGTCCTGACACTAGTTCACCCTTGCTCAACTTGTTGATGTTTTTAAAATTAACGTGGGAAAGCCTCTTGTGCCACAGCCAGTTTGTATCCTCATTATTCTTGGAGTACAAACATGTTTCCTTTGAAGGGTCACCAGAGAACATGTCAAGTGTATAAACATCCTTGGTTCTCTTGGCACTGAACACTGTATTACCTACTTTATTTATGATGGAGCCTCCTGTCTTTGTGAAGTGGACTTCATTATCTCCATCACACAATTGACTTATGCTTATGAGATTATATTTCAGCCCTTTGACATATGAAACTTTTGACAGCTTGAGGTTCCTATTATGAAGCTCACCATAGCCTTTTGTTTGCCCATGGTTGTTGTCACCAAAAGTCACCCTAGGATCTTTCTCTTTCTTGTAGTTACTGAGCAAAGCCTTGTTACCTGTCATGGTTCTTGAACATCTACTGTCAAGAAATCAAGAACCAACACCCTGCACAGATTTGAATGAAAGAAGAGTTAGTGACACAAGTAGGAATCCACTACTCAGTGGATCCCTGTGGAATGCACCTAGCTTTCCACTTCATCTCAGGTTTCTTATGAATGAGAGGAGTGACTATGTCATCATTACAGGTCGCTGTCTTGAATTCCCTTCTAAAGAACATTCAAATGCCTTATGCTCTTTGCTTCCATATTTATAACATTTTTGAGATTTTGTGGTCTTGGAGCATTGAGCAACATGGTTTGATTGCCTATGAGCTTTCTTATCAGTCATCATTTGACTAACTTGACCATTCAGCTTATGAAGCTTATCCTGTAAATTTCTTAGGTCTTGATTCACAGGCACCTTAGATTGATCTTTGTTTTTTGAAAGCTTTTGACCAATCTTTGGAGTGGCAGAAATGGGAACAATGTGAACATCATTCTTTTTACTCATAGTTTCTTCTATTAAAAGAGAGTTGATTACTTCTAGATCAACTGATTGTTTAGAAGATGAGCTATGATCAGCTGACAGGTTATCAGCTGAGCATTTATCATCTACTAACCTATCAGTTGATGGAGTAGTATTAGCTAATGATTCTTCAGTTTGTGAAATGCTAAGAATTAAGTCATCTGTTTTCAAGGTTTGACAACATAATGTCTCTGAGGTCTCAACTAATGATTCCTTTCCTTTAGTCACATCCTTTGACTTTGTGTTATTAGTATTTTTACATTCTGAAATCTTACTAGAGGATGATTCAACAGAAGGAATAATTGATTCTTTTAAGTGGGAACTTTTGCTTCTAACAAACTTATTTGTGAACACACTTTTGCCTTTAATAGTCTTGTGAAAGGTCTGTGGCAAAATGTCAGCTTTGTCTAAGATATTAAGGTTCTTACTAGAATCAACATAGTTAGCTGCTTTAGAGTAATTTCCACCAATAATAGCTTGAACTTGTTTGGGTATCTGCTCCTTGACACACTGAGTGGTCTTTTCTGCAGATACACACCAAGACTTTACTACTTTTTGGAGGTCATTAAACTTTTTGGTTGCTTCACTAGTTTCTTTTATTAAGATCTCATTAAGTATCTTTTGATTAGCTAGTTCATCATTTAAGATTGTTATCTGCTTAAGTTCCTCATCCTTAAGAATTAATTTTTCCTTTAGTGATTCTACTTCTAGTTTTAGCTTCTTCTCTCTTTGAATAGCAGACTGGAAATCAATACACAAGTAATCAAACATAGCATTCTTCTCATTATCATCATAATTAATAAATTTTCCAACCTGATACATAGAAGAAGGATCCCAGTTGGTAGTTGAACAAGCTTTAGCCGCCTTTTTCATATCTTCATCAAAGGAACTACCATCATTGTTGTTGGCCATCATGCAGAACTGAGCACAGATCACCTCATCTTCATCTGAGGAGAGATCTTCTTCTGCCCAATCTTCTTCTTCAGCAACAAGAACTTGGCCCTGGGCTTTCTTCTTCTTCTTCTTGTCAAGGACAGCAGCAAGGAGTTTCTTATACTT
This sequence comes from Dittrichia graveolens, assembly GCA_038502395.1. Taxonomy (NCBI): domain Eukaryota; kingdom Viridiplantae; phylum Streptophyta; class Magnoliopsida; order Asterales; family Asteraceae; genus Dittrichia; species Dittrichia graveolens. The sequence goes on along the minus strand of JARJIL010000005.1, from coordinate 53,329,114 downwards.
GGCTTCATAGTCAATCTTGCCCTCCTGCTTTTGCACAGATGAAGAACCAGTGTTATATTTGGACTTACAGTCACTGGCTATGTGGCCAATCTTGCCACACTTATAACACTCTGCTTAGGAGGCATCAAAAGTGGATTTGGGCTTGACAAACTTTGATGACCTCTTGCTGAACCTCTTGACACCCTTCCCTTCTTGAAAGTTTTGAACTTCTTAACTAGCATAGCTACACCTTCAACCAACTCCTCCAAATTACTTTCCTCACAAACTTCCTCATCACTTTCTCCAGCACTCTCCTCTCCATCTCCTTCTTCATCAGAACCAGAATCAATAGCTGCAAGGCTTCTCATCTTTGTATCTCTTGATACAAGGGCAGTTGGTGCAGCTTTCACTACCTCTTTCATCTCCTTGGATGATAACTTCCTTTGCTTGACTGATTGCTCATGTTTGAGTAAGTTACCATAGAGAGCAACCAGAGACATTCCCTTAATCTTCTCACTATGTCTTAAAACAGTGACAAAGTGATCCCATATTTCAGGGAGGGAGTCTAGAAACTTGTTCAACTAGATAAAGTTGCTCTTGGTTATGTCTGCCCTTTTCAACTCATTAACAAGGCAATTGAACCTGGTGTATGTCTGAGTAAGACTCTCACCTTTCTGAGCAAAGAAGAATTCATACTTTCTGTTGAGGAGGAGCTTCTTGTTCTCCTTCACCTCTTCAGTCCCTTCATATGCAACTGTGAGTGTATCTAACATCTCTTTTGCAGAAGAACAGTTAAGCACTTGATGATAGATTTCATTGAGTAGTGCAGAGACAAGAGCTGACTAGCCTTAACATCTAGGCTAACCAACCTCTTATCCTCATCTGTCCACAGATGCATGGGTTTGGTTATGATTCTTTCAGTTGTAGAGGTTTGACCTTCAGATTCTGATGGGATAGATAACACTGATGTTGGAACATAAGGACCATCAGTGACTATTTCAAGCATTTGGATATCAAGGGTGGATAGGAAAAGATGTGCTCTACTTTTCCACATGGAGAAATTTTCAGCATCAAACATGGGACATCTTGTTAAGGACCCAGTGTTTGAGATATTCATATTGTTTGCGGATGAGGCCATATTGAGATGGGTAGAAGCAGTTGCAGAGTAAGCAAAACAGATCTAGATATTGATTATCTAACCTGCTCTGATACCAGTTGTTAGTCCCAGATTGAGTACGCAACAACAAATGTTTGTAGAAGGGGGGGTTGAATACAAACTTTAGCTTTTAAAAATTAAAGACACACTTATATACTTTTATATGATTCTTATTTATATGAATCAAAAATTACATGTACTAGAAGCGGAAATTCTAAATACAATAAAAGGTGGCCATCAATTTGTCTAACACATAGACAAGCTAACTCTAAAACAACTAATTTATATAGAGTGTTCAACACATGAACAAGTTTGATTCTACACAATGCTTATACTCTACGAAATTTCTCAATTGATGAGATTTTCTTTTAGTGTAGTAGAGACTTCACTTTGTTGTGTTGTGTATATATTGCATGTCCACCATGCATGAGTATATATAGAAGTCTTGGTGGATCCGGTTGCATGAAGGTAAGAAACAAAGAGGATGTGGAAATATAATATTTTAATTGTAAAGGTAGTGGGTGAAAAGTAAAATTACTTTAATCAATTGTATGATAAAAGTAATTGTACTTTTCTGCAAAAGTGCAACCCATTCACAATATAAAATATTAAAACCCACATCTACTGCCGTGTAGAAGTTTCTTTTCCTTTCCATGATTGTACTTTTAAACAACACCATGCTTCTGATTGATTTGACTTTACCAAGTATGGGATTGCCAGCCATACTTAGTTGTTTGAACAAATCTTCAAGATCTTCGTCTGTTTGAGGTATCATTATCCTTTTCCAGAGGATGATCAAACCTTTTTGTCTCATACTTGATCCAAAAAGTGCATTTTTACTTTTACAAACAAAGATCTAAGGCATAATAGAACAACACATGTTCTGCCTTTTACATATGACTTACAATCTGAAAAGATAGAGTAGATTTGACATTTTTCACGACTCAGCTAACAGATTGTACTAGGAACTCTGATATTCACTACTCAGTTGACAAAATATATCAGTTGATCACTTTTTGCTAGGACTCAGTTGATACATATTGCTCAGCTGATCATATAGATGCTCAGCTGTTCAATAGTAAGCTTAGGAGGAAATAAGCTCATGTATTTGTATGATCGGTTGATCAAGAATGCTCAGCTGATCAATCAAACACATCAGTTTATAAGGGGAGATGACTTGTGTAAAGAAAGACTTACTTAGCTCATGCTCTAGGCCTCAGCTGATTCATTTGTTCACGCAGCTGATAGAGTAGGCACTCAGCTGATCACTTTCTTCACTCGGCTAATCAATCTGTTCACTCAGCTGATGGAATATTTTCATCAGCTGATCAACAATTTGGCTCAGCTGATAGACTGTTTTCCTCAGCTGATGGTCTTCTTTAGTTGTTTTCTTCATCTGATGCTCCTTGGCTGATATCCTTTGGCTGATACTTTGAGTAGGATTTGATACTCAGCTGATGGCTTATTTTCCTCAGCTGATGGTTCCATACTTAGCATATTTTTACATAAACTGATTCAAACAACACATGTTTGAATTCTTTCTAAGTCATACTGAATGTAGGGTTTGGTTATCATCAAATTCTATGTTTTAAGATAGGCAGAGTTGATTATTTAGGGTGAAGTGATTATCTCCCCAACAGTTTGTTGCGAAGAAATGAGCACTTTTCGTTAGTCGATCAACGATAACCCAGATCATGTCGTGCCCTCTAAACGTTCTCGGTAGCTTCGTCACGAAATCCATCGTGAGATTAACCCATTTCCACTCCGGAATATCCAATTGCTGCAGATTACCGTATGGTCTCTGGTGCTCCGTCTTCACTTGCGCGCAAATCTGACATCTCTCCACAAATGAAGCGATGTCTTTCTTCAGAGTTGGCCACCAGTATAGCATCTTCAGGTCGTGGTACATCTTTGTCATTCCCGGATGGACAGATAATTTTGACTTATGGGCCTCCTGCAGAATCAGCTCACTGTTACCTCCGACAGAAGGTACCCAAATCCTGGATTGAAAATTCTTCAACCCACGATTATCTTCAGCAAGCTAATCCTTTAACTTCTTTACCGTCTCAGCCTTCAGATTTTCTTCTTGCAATGCAGTCTGCTGAGCTTCCTTCAGTCGAGAAATCAAACCTGACACAATCGTGATCCTCATAAACTTAGCTTCTGTTGTCGGTCCTTTACGGCTTAAAGCGTCCGCTACAACATTGGCCTTGCCAGGATGGTAACGGATCTCACAATCGTAGTCTTTTATTAACTCCAACCAACGGCGTTGCCGCATGTTGAGTTCTTTCTGAGAAAAGACATACCGAAGACTTTTGTGATCTGTGCAAATCACACACTTTGTACCATAAAGATAATGTCTCCATAATTTCAGTGCAAAGACAACCGCAGCAAGTTCCAGATCATGGGTTGGGTAGTTCCGTTCATGTGATTTCAACTGCCTAGAAGCGTAGGCAATCACTTTATCACGTTGCATCAGGACGCAACCCAAACCCGCATAAGAGGCGTCACAATAAACCGTGAAGTCCTCCGAACCCTCAAGCAGAGTAAAAATTTGAGCTTCACATAGCAATCGTTTCAAGGTCTGAAAAGCTTCTTCTTGAGCTTCCGACCAGATAAAAGCAACATCCTTGCGAGTTAGTTTGGTCAACAGACCCGCAAGCTTTGAGAAATCGCGGATAAACCGCCGATAGTAGCCAGCCAAGCCAAGGAAACTTTTAATTTCGGAAAGAGTCCGAGGAACTCCCCAATTCATCACAGTCTCCACCTTAGCTAGATCTACTATGACACCATCTTGACATACAACATGACCCAGGAAATGAACTTCCCTAAGCCAGAATTCACACTTGGATAGCTTAGCATACAATTGTTCTCGCTTTAGAGTCTCGAGAACCTGACGAAGATGAAGCTCGTGATCAGCTTCCGTCTTCGAGTAGACAAGAATGTCATCAATAAATACAATCACAGATTTGTCAAGAAACGGATGACAAATCCGATTCATCAGATCCATGAAGACGGCAGGGGCATTGGTTAAGCCGAACGGCATAACCAGAAATTCGTAGTGACCATAACGAGTTCGGAATGCAGTCTTCGGCACGTCTTCTTCACGAACTCATACTTAGTGATACCCCAACCGGAGATCAATCTTAGAGAAGCATATAGCTCCCTGCAACTGATCAAAAAGATCATCTATACAAGGAAGCGGATACTTATTCTTTACAGTTCACTTGTTAATTGTCACACCCCGCTAAAGCGGAAACACGAGGTGTCACAGCACAAGATATCATCGCACAAGGTAAATAGATAATAACCATTAGATTAAATTAACAAAATAAGTAGTTCGGATGAAACATAAATAAAAGTTACACAACCGAATAATATTTAAAGGAAATTGTCTTGTACGATGCGTAAATAAAATAAATATGGTTTTTATAAAATGTGACGATGAAGATGAAGATGCCACACATCATGTTTGTAAGCATAAGGTACCTAACGGCGGTCACCTGAAAGCACGGGTAAAAGAAAAGTGTCAACTACTAGAGTTGGTGAGTTCATAGGTTTTTAATGTATGCACAAAATATCTTTTAAATGAGAAAAGTTTAAATACTTGATGGAAGTTTTTGGATAAAAATCCAAGTATGAAATAATGATAGAAGATGTATTATATTGCCCAAAACGTTGCACATGGTAGTAATAGACTATGATGATTATTGCTTGAGCCATTATCCAACCTAGCCGACAACCAATTGCCCATGATAAACCTAACGCCTATATTAAATGACGTTAGTAGTGGTAAAGTACATCTATAGTTCGTCAACCATAAATGGGAGACGTCGGAATCTCCAAATAGCGCTACTTACTAATACCATCGGCTCACTAGCGGAGTTAAAGAATAATGTCCAACAAAAGGGCCTTACAACGATCACCCAAGCACATCAAAGAATAATACCATAAGTGCTCAAAATAATATTTGAAATAAATAAGAAGATAGGCAATAAACTTTTCATGAAACGTATACACATGCTTTCACCCCAAAAATAATATGAAATACGGTAAAAAGGGGCTATGATACTCACTCGGTATGCAAAGGTGTTCACTCGTAAGAATTTCTTGTTCCTACCGAAGCTCCTTTCCTAATATAAGAGGTATGTAGCTCTATTAGACTTATTTTATTTATTATTTTGTATTATATATTTATTGTTAACTTATTTATTAAATAATTAAAGGTTGTCTCTATTTTTCCATAAATCATAAGTGTTCACTGAAATTTTCAGTTCTTTAAGTTGAACTTTAAAAATTAAAAATTGTATTTTAGGAGTCATATTAAGGTTTTATATTTTAATATAATCTTAATAAATTTTTCTAGAATGTCCAGTAAAAATATAGGAATTTATAATCCATGTTTAATATTTTTAATAATTAAAAGTGTATAGGATGTCCACTGATCAGGGTCTGGGTGACATGTTGTTACTAAATCGTCTGTTTAGGGCTCATACGACCTCGTTTCTACATGATTCAAACTGGGAAATAACCACGACTCAAATATTAAACTTTTAAAAAAAACTAGACGTATTTTGACCCAAGAATGAGTAAGTTACACGCGTTTAAAGTGTACCCTTCTAAATCTGCCAGATTTCCAGATTCAACATATGGGTCTTTTTAAATATGTTTGAAGGATCAAACGTTCATGAAAATTAGTGAATCCAGGTTTAAATGAAAGGTAACACTTTAAACTAAGATTAGCAAAAAGAATAAACTGATTTTGATACCTAGAACTCCAGATATAACAAAAACAAGTGGAGAGTTCTAGCATCAGAATCTGCCAGAATGTTATTCTTTTTGCTTATGGGTCATAACTTTAATATGGCATGTTTATATTCATGATTAATCATATTGTATGAGTATAAGCTTTGATAATCCATGTGTTCTTACAACAATGGTAGGATGATACACATTTTATGTGTTCCTTACAACATTTGTTGAGATGAAACACATGCATGATCAAAGTCTTATTTTCTTGATTTTTAGTTGATTAAGTTCCATACAATAATGGTAGGATGATGCACATTTCATGTGCTCCTTACAACATTGGTAGGATGTTTATATTTACATGATTATAGATATATATAAAAGAAATAAGATGAACAACAAAGAAAATAAATAAAAGAAAGAAGAAATGAAGAAGGGTAGAAGAGTAGAGATGAGTGTTTTATGATCATCTTACCAACTCTTTTCTTTGATTTTGTGTTTGATCTTCAAGAGATGATCAAGACTTGGATGTTCTTGGGAGATTTTTTTTTGGTGAAAGAAGAAGAGAGAAAAGAGAAGAGATGGAGTGTGGTGGTGAAGGAAATGATGAAGAGTAGTAGGGGCTTATATAGAGCATGGGGGAGATCAAGTGGTGATTCTTGGGAAGAGAAGGAGGCAAGAGAAAAGAGATGGGGGGTTTCTTTTATTTTTTTATTTTTTATAAATTATGTGTAATTAGTTTAAATAAATTTGTATAAATGGTGATTTTGTTTAAATCTTTTAATTAACAAAGTTTTAATTATTTTGATGAGTTTATATATATATATATATATATATATATGTTTTATATTTTAACTTATTTATATTTATTATGATGTATTTAATTATTTTTATTGTTATTATTATTATTATTGTATATGATTTGTAATTCTTGACTTTTAATAATTCGATTTTTCGAGCTCGGGAAGGTTCTAACCATATAGGCGGGATTTCTACAAAATCTAATATTATTATGGATGTATTTAAGTCATAAATACTATTTTTAGTCATACTAGGCTTAAAATTAGAATTTCTAATGGCTAACCGGGGAAATTTGTTGCCGAATGTCACAGTCTCCCCTGATTAAAAGAATTTTGTCCCGAAATTATTCGTTGACGTCTTGGACTTGCTTTTTGGCGAAGAGGTGTGGATATTTGAGTTTCATATAATCCTCTCGCTCCCAAGTGTATTCAGGCCCGTGCCTTGAGTTCCAACGAATTTTTAAGATGGGGATCTTGCTTCTCCTTAGTCTTTTGACCTCCCTGTCAAGGATTTCTATTGGTTCTTCTACAAAGTGCAACCGGTCATCAACTTGCACATCTTTTATGGGTAAGACTAAGGTTTCCTCCGTTTGGCATTTCTTTAAATTCGAAACATGGAACGTGTCATGGATTGCGCTCAGTTCTTGTGGCAATTTTAGCTTGTAGGCTACCGGTCCATTCCTTTCGATTATCTCGAATGGCCCAACGTACCTGGAACTTAACTTGTTCTTTTTTCCCAAAACGCACTATCCCTTTCCAAGGTGATATCTTTAGTAGAACTTTATCGCCAACTTGAAACTCTAGAGGTTTCCTGCGATTGTCGGCGTAGCTCTTTTGTCGGTCCCTAGCGGTTTTGAGCCTTTCCCTGATAATCTTTATCTTATCAGTGGTTTCCTGTACAACGTCTGGTCTGGACAATTGTCGGTATCCGATTTCCAACCAGCTGAGCGGGGATCTACATTTGCGTCTGTACAATGCTTCATATGGTGCACACTGGATACTGGTGTGATAACTATTATTGTATGAAAATTCAACCAGTGGCAAATGCGAGTCCCAGCTCCCACCAAAATCTAACACACAAGCACGTAACATATCTTCCAGCGTTTGAATAGTCCTTTCCGATTGTCCGTCTGTTTGGGGGTGGTAAGAGGTGCTTAAATTGACTCGCGTTCCCAATGCTTTCTGAAGTGATTGCCAAAATCGGGAAGTGAAGCGACTATCCCTATCCGAGATGATAGAGATGGGCACTCCATGACACATGACGATCTCATTGATGTAGATTCGTGCCAGCTTTTCCATCTTGTAATCTTCACGAATGGGTAGGAAATGTGCTGACTTTGTAAGCCGGTCTACTACTACCCAGATGGAATCGTACCCTTTTGCGGATCGGGGTAACTTAGTCACAAAATCCATAGTTATCTGTTCCCATTTCCATTCCGGGATTTCGGGTTGCTGCAGTAATCCAGAGGGTTTCTGGTGTTCTGCCTTAATCCTTGCACAAGTCAAACATTTCCCCACGTATAGGGCGACATCCTTCTTCATTCCGGGCCACCAATAGTATTCCTTCAAATCCTTCTACATTTTATCGGCTCCGGGATGAATAGAATACTTAGACTTATGTGCCTCATTCAATATCGTTAACCTTATGTTATTCACCTTGGGTATCCAAACCTTCTTTTCGAAGTAACGTACTCCATCAGTTCCAATCTCGAACCTGTGCTCCAAATGACGGAGGGTTTCCTCTTTTAGATTTTCTGCTTTTAATGCTTGCTCCTGAGCTTCAAGGATCCTTCCTTTCAGACTTGTTTGCACAACAGCTCCTAATGCTCGTACTCTCGTTGGTTTTACTCTTTCCTTCCTACTCAATGCGTCGGCTACCACATTGGCCTTGCTTGGGTGATATTTGATTTCGCAATCATAATCATTGAGTAGTTCTACCTATCGCCTTTGTCTCATATTGAGCATCTTTTGATAAAAAATATGCTGGAGACTCTTATGGTCATTGTAGACGGTACACTTGGTGCGATATAAATAGTGTCTCCATATTTTGAGTGCAAACACTACCGCTCCTAGCTCCAAATCATGAGTAGTGTAGTTTTTCTCATGAACCTTCAATTGTCTCGAAGCGTAGGAGATAACTTTGTCTTTTTGCATTAAAACACATCCCAACCCTTGGTGTGATGTGTCGCAATAGACCACAAAGTTTTCTGATCCAGTTGGCAATGCCAAGATAGGTGCGTTGCATAGCTTCTGCTTTAAGGTTTGAAAGGCTTCTTCTTGCTTATCTCCCCAAATGAATTTCTTATCCTTCTGAGTCAGAGTCGTTAATGGTTGAGCTACGCGTGAAAAGTTTTCGATGAATCGCCTATAATATCCTGCCAAACCCAGAAATTGTCGAATCTCGGTTGGCGTCTTTGGTGCTTCCCACATTTTGATTGCTTCGATCTTTGCTGGATCGACATGAATTCCGTTTGAATTAACTATGTGACCAAGGAAGTGTACTTCTCGGATCCAAAATTCACACTTGGAGAATTTGGCATACAACTTCTGGTCCTTGAGTAGTGTTAAGATTAATTTCAAATGTTGCTCATGATCTTCCTTGCCTCGCGAATAGATGAGAATGTCGTCTATGAACACTATTGCAAACTTATCTAAATATGGTCTACATACCCTATTCATTAAGTCCATAAAAACTGCTGGAGCATTAGTCAACCCAAAAGGCATAACTAAGAACTAAGAACTCGTAATGTCCATAGCGGGTTATAAACGCGGTCTTAGGGACGTCTTCTTCACGAACTCTCAACTGGTGATATCTCGAGAGAAGATCGATTGTTAAAAAATAGTTGGCGCCTTCAAGTTGGTCGAACAGGTCATCGATTCGAGGGAGAGGGTATCGGTTTTTGATAGTTAACTTGTTGAGTTCCCGATAGTCGATACACATTCGTAGAGATCCATCTTTCTTTTTTGACGAATAGGACTAGGGCTCCCTATGGTGAGGTACTTCGTCAAATAATTCCTTTGTCGTGTAGCTGTTGAAGATGTGCAGACAATTCCTATATTTCCAACGGGGCTAACCGATATGGAGCCTTTGCTACGGGCGCGGCTACAGGGATTAAATCAATCCAAATTTGTCTTGTCTAACTAAGGGTAATCCAGGTAATTCATCCGGAAACACCTTGGGAGAATCCCAAACGATTGGAAAATCGTGAATGTGCTTTTCCTAAACCTCCGTTTCTACAACGTGCACGAAGAATGCGATATAGTCCTTTCCTAAATATTTTTGCATTTTCATGCATGATACCACCTTGACGTTCTTCCTGGTCTTTTCTCCTTATACGACAAGCGTTTCATCTTGTGATAGTGGAATGTGAATGATCTTTGCAGAACAAAGTATTTCAGCTTGATTTTTGGATAGCCAATACATACCAACAACTACATCAAAGCTCCCTAATTTGATTGGTATGGTCTACGTTGAAGTTTTTGCTGGCTAAGTTCAAGGTACACTTAGTGATTATATCTCTAGTCTTGACTTCTTGTCCATTAGCAAATTCCATGATATAGGCCTCTTTCAATATTTGAAATTTTAGATTGAGCTTTGGCCTAAAAACTAGTGGTACGAAGCTTCTATATATTCTAGAGTCAGATAGCATTGATGCATTATAATTGTTCAGAAGAAACATACTAGTAATCACATTCGGGTCTCTCCTTTGTACAAATTCTACTTAGCTAGGTTATGGTGATCCTAAGATATAAGGTCTAACAACTAACACTCCCGTTCAATCATATAGCAATGCATGTAAAATTTTAAAATCATACATTTCATAACGTGATTTAAGCAAAACATGTTCAATCATATAGTTCCCATTACTACTCAGGGTGCCTCTATGTGCTCCCTAAATCAGCAGTTCTCTCCCTCCTAATGAAAAGATCACGATGTTACTCTCGTTGGTAAGGGGACTCTTTTCCTAGCCGTGAGCCTAACACATGCTTCACAGGAAGTTGGTGTTGATAATACACTAGGTCGTGAAACTCGGGGACTCTCCTACTAAGTTTCTATTCTAACCTCCATGGGTAAAGAATATGTAATCTTAGTGCGTCAACCTAATGATGACATTACAGACTTCGATATATATAAAATTGGTTACTAAGTGTGCTAATATATGAAAGTACTTATGATATGCCATGCTTATGCACACACACAATAATCGTGATCTAGAAAGAAAGTAAATAAAATTTTGTTTCTAAGTATATTTTTATTATAACTAACCTAAGTGCCATATCGTACATAGCTAAATTAGACATAGGTGATCAAGCTTTGTCTAATTGAGGTATAACAATGTGGTACTCTGCTTAATTATATTATCAATACACTTGATGCATTTTAAACAAAATTATTTGGAAAATTATTTTTATAAACCTTTGGTCATAGTTGTTGTTTTCCCCCCATAAGAAAAACAACATTCCCTATAACCTTAGGCTCTGATACCAAATCTGTCACACCCCGCTAAAGCGGAAACACGAGGTGTCACAGCACAAGATATCATCGCACAAGGTAAATAGATAATAACCATTAGATTAAATTAACAAAATAAGTAGTTCGGATGAAACATAAATAAAAGTTACACAACCGAATAATATTTAAAGGAAATTGTCTTGTACGATGCGTAAATAAAATAAATATGGTTTTTATAAAATGTGACGATGAAGATGAAGATGCCACACATCATGTTTGTAAGCATAAGGTACCTAACGGCGGTCACCTGAAAGCACGGGTAAAAGAAAAGTGTCAACTACTAGAGTTGGTGAGTTCATAGGTTTTTAATGTATGCACAAAATATCTTTTAAATGAGAAAAGTTTAAATACTTGATGGAAGTTTTTGGATAAAAATCCAAGTATGAAATAATGATAGAAGATGTATTATATTGCCCAAAACGTTGCACATGGTAGTAATAGACTATGATGATTATTGCTTGAGCCATTATCCAACCTAGCCGACAACCAATTGCCCATGATAAACCTAACGCCTATATTAAATGACGTTAGTAGTGGTAAAGTACATCTATAGTTCGTCAACCATAAATGGGAGACGTCGGAATCTCCAAATAGCGCTACTTACTAATACCATCGGCTCACTAGCGGAGTTAAAGAATAATGTCCAACAAAAGGGCCTTACAACGATCACCCAAGCACATCAAAGAATAATACCATAAGTGCTCAAAATAATATTTGAAATAAATAAGAAGATAGGCAATAAACTTTTCATGAAACGTATACACATGCTTTCACCCCAAAAATAATATGAAATACGGTAAAAAGGGGCTATGATACTCACTCGGTATGCAAAGGTGTTCACTCGTAAGAATTTCTTGTTCCTACCGAAGCTCCTTTCCTAATATAAGAGGTATGTAGCTCTATTAGACTTATTTTATTTATTATTTTGTATTATATATTTATTGTTAACTTATTTATTAAATAATTAAAGGTTGTCTCTATTTTTCCATAAATCATAAGTGTTCACTGAAATTTTCAGTTCTTTAAGTTGAACTTTAAAAATTAAAAATTGTATTTTAGGAGTCATATTAAGGTTTTATATTTTAATATAATCTTAATAAATTTTTCTAGAATGTCCAGTAAAAATATAGGAATTTATAATCCATGTTTAATATTTTTAATAATTAAAAGTGTATAGGATGTCCACTGATCAGGGTCTGGGTGACATGTTGTTACTAAATCGTCTGTTTAGGGCTCATACGACCTCGTTTCTACATGATTCAAACTGGGAAATAACCACGACTCAAATATTAAACTTTTAAAAAAAACTAGACGTATTTTGACCCAAGAATGAGTAAGTTACACGCGTTTAAAGTGTACCCTTCTAAATCTGCCAGATTTCCAGATTCAACATATGGGTCTTTTTAAATATGTTTGAAGGATCAAACGTTCATGAAAATTAGTGAATCCAGGTTTAAATGAAAGGTAACACTTTAAACTAAGATTAGCAAAAAGAATAAACTGATTTTGATACCTAGAACTCCAGATATAACAAAAACAAGTGGAGAGTTCTAGCATCAGAATCTGCCAGAATGTTATTCTTTTTGCTTATGGGTCATAACTTTAATATGGCATGTTTATATTCATGATTAATCATATTGTATGAGTATAAGCTTTGATAATCCATGTGTTCTTACAACAATGGTAGGATGATACACATTTTATGTGTTCCTTACAACATTTGTTGAGATGAAACACATGCATGATCAAAGTCTTATTTTCTTGATTTTTAGTTGATTAAGTTCCATACAATAATGGTAGGATGATGCACATTTCATGTGCTCCTTACAACATTGGTAGGATGTTTATATTTACATGATTATAGATATATATAAAAGAAATAAGATGAACAACAAAGAAAATAAATAAAAGAAAGAAGAAATGAAGAAGGGTAGAAGAGTAGAGATGAGTGTTTTATGATCATCTTACCAACTCTTTTCTTTGATTTTGTGTTTGATCTTCAAGAGATGATCAAGACTTGGATGTTCTTGGGAGATTTTTTTTTGGTGAAAGAAGAAGAGAGAAAAGAGAAGAGATGGAGTGTGGTGGTGAAGGAAATGATGAAGAGTAGTAGGGGCTTATATAGAGCATGGGGGAGATCAAGTGGTGATTCTTGGGAAGAGAAGGAGGCAAGAGAAAAGAGATGGGGGGTTTCTTTTATTTTTTTATTTTTTATAAATTATGTGTAATTAGTTTAAATAAATTTGTATAAATGGTGATTTTGTTTAAATCTTTTAATTAACAAAGTTTTAATTATTTTGATGAGTTTATATATATATATATATATATATATGTTTTATATTTTAACTTATTTATATTTATTATGATGTATTTAATTATTTTTATTGTTATTATTATTATTATTGTATATGATTTGTAATTCTTGACTTTTAATAATTCGATTTTTCGAGCTCGGGAAGGTTCTAACCATATAGGCGGGATTTCTACAAAATCTAATATTATTATGGATGTATTTAAGTCATAAATACTATTTTTAGTCATACTAGGCTTAAAATTAGAATTTCTAATGGCTAACCGGGGAAATTTGTTGCCGAATGTCACATTAATCTCCCTGTAATCTATGCACATTCGCATTGTTCCATCCTTCTTCTTCACAAATAACACAGGAGCTCCCCACGGCGAGGAACTCGAACGAATAAAACCTTTGTTGAGCAACTCCTGAATTTGAGTCATCTTCTCTCTTATTTCAGAAGGTGCAAGACGATACGGAGAACGAGCCACTGGTGTAGCTCCTGGGATAAGCTCTATCTTGAATATAACATCACGAATCGGAGGCAAACCCGGAAGTTCTTCAGGGAATACCTCGACACCACCCGAATATCACGAACTGGTCGTTTCTCCATCGTAGTAGCAATGACGTATGCCAGATAAGAGTTACAACCTTTAGCAATCGACTTTTGAGATTTTATCATGGACACAACATGAATATCAGAATCCCGTAGTTCTCCACGTGCAACAGCATAAGATCCATCAGAGAGAGGGATCTTAATCATCTTTTTGGAACAGATAATCTCAGCATCACGCTTGCTGAGCCAATCCATCCGGGTCACGACATCAAAGCCCGCAATAGGCATAATAAAGAAAGAAATAGGGATATTACTCCCGTCAATATAAATCGCCGCTATTGGAACTTTCTCTGTAACAAAGACTACTTTGCCGTCAGCGACCGCTACTCTGAGTGGCTCAGTTAAAGGAACAACAGGTAATTGTAATCTTCTACGACACGCCACAGACACAAAGGAGTAGGTAGCTCCAGAGTCAAATAAAACACTAGCAGGGATATAATTAATAAGAAAAGTACCCGTGATGACATCTCCTGCTGCTTTGGCCTCATCGGCCGTCATCTGAAAAGCCCTGCCTTCCGCGCGGGGCGCGTCATCTCTTTTAGGGCCTCGAGAAGAAGAAGACCCCTTTGCTCCAGTACTTTGTCTATCTGGGCAGTCAGTCAGCTTATGCCCAGACTTGTGGCACCGATAGCACACGTCCTCTTTAAAACCACACTCAGTTGTAGCGTGGCCCTTCTGCCCGCACCTCCAGCAACGTCTGGTAGAGTTAGAACACTCACCAGAGTGATAAGTTCGGCATTGAGTACACCAAGGAGAATTAGGCCTCGGCTTCTTAGAGGAATCAGTTTTCCCGCTTGTAATGGATTGTCCTTTGGAAGGACCCGATTTATCAGACGGCTGGAACTTCCTCTTTGACCCTGCACCGGCAGATTCGCCCTTGCAGTATAAGCAGTCACCTTCCAATTGTCAGGCTATATCAAACGCCCGATCCAGTTCAACAGCAGCCCGCACATGCAGCCCGCCTTATCTTGGTGGTCTCGTCCGGGATCAGATGGGAACAAACCGCATCTTATTAGTGAACGCGGTTATGTGTTCTTCAGTTGGCGTGTCCCCTTTCTTGAGATCATTAAAATCTCTCCCCATTCTTTCCAAGTCATACTCGGTGCAATACTTCTTCAGCACCTTCTCAGAGAACTGCTCCCAAGTGACAGCACTCAGTACTTCTTTCCGAACCGACGCTTTTACCATATCCCACCAGAAGATGGCACGGCCCTTTAACATACGTATTGCGCATTTCACGCAATACTCCGGTTCACATTCACATGATTCAAACACTTGCTCCATTTCCCGGAGCCATTGTATAGTAACAGTGGGGTTATCACTCCCCTGGAATGTTGGAGGATTGCAGGTTAAGAATTTCTTGTATGAACAAGTCTTGCGAGGCTTGTTCAACGTCGCTTGCAATAAGAACTCCTTCGTCACACGAAGCTCCTCCTCCAATCGCCTAATAATTGCAGTCTGATCTGGCTCAGGTCTGCCTTCTCCAGCATTATGCTGAGATCTCTGATCTTCAGCCTGATGAGGCATATGAGAAGCCTCATCTTCTAATTCTTTAATAGCTTGCTTAGTATGGCCACGTTCGGCAGACATCTTAATTCAACTTTCTATATAACAAAGAAAGAACATTTAATACTCAATCTCACTGACTTAACTTACAAACAAGTCATCATATAATGCTAGCATACATATAACACTCTCACTCAGACCCTCCCCCCCATAGGAACACTTCTTTATGGTCAGGCCTGAGCTTGAGATCGAATACTCTTACAAGTACCCAATTCACTCAAACTTAGGCTCTGATACCTAATTGTAACACCACTTTTGAATTCAGTTACTTGAATGACAAATCAGGTTTTAGCAGCGGAAATTTTTATTTTTAAGTAACAAACAGTTATTTACATTAATAACTTGTCAAAACAACGTAGGTGTTACCAAGTACAGGAACCGACCATAGTATCTATTTACATTACATCATCATAAAAATACAAGTGTTCCACCCACAAGGGGCGAGGTAATTCCCAAAAGCATCCCGCCTCTCATGGCATCTAGTCTTTACCTGAAAAGGGAAACATAGCATCGTTAGCTACACTAGCTAGTGAGTACATACAATCATAAGCATCAATACAGTAAGTCATGCGTCACATAATAAACAATCATTGCTAGCTTAGCACATAGCAGTGTGCTGACAAGATCAGTAAGAGTCGTGTCTTGCAGGGTAATCAATCCCGCTCAACAACTCAGACCGGGGGATCAGACACGACCAATCCGTGCTGGTGGGGGAGCATAAAGCAGTCCACCAAACATCGTTCATAGAGTCAAAGACTGCACAGGTAATCCAGCTACAACCGGCTGATCACCACTCACGTTAAGGCACGGTGGTTCTGCAGAACCTATGATCCAGGATGCCTCCTGAATCACCGTGAAATCCCGAGGGATCCAGTTACAACCGACTGACCTTAACCATGCGTCAGATAGTCTGCAGACAATACACATATACGTACATTTGATCCCACAGGGATCCATCATCTTACATATAGCATCATACAGTTATTCATACGTACATATCATCATGTACTAACTAAGTGGTTCCAATCTGGACCCACTGGCATGCACCTGACATATATTCAACATCTTGTAAGTCATACACTTACCTCCTCGAGCGTACCTGCAAAAGGAAGTTAAATACACAAAATACATTCACATAGCATGCAAGGCCTTACTCTACTGAGTCTCATGAAAGCAGGCACTCACCTGACTAGCTTACAGTGTTCGTTCACTTAATGTTGGTTCAGCTGACACGTTCACCTAAAACATTCGGCAATCGCGTTAAGCGTTTGCACGCGTTAAGTTCTATTACTAGAACACTTACAAGACCTTCCTAATATTCATAAACCATTCATTAAACTTACTTTAAACATTTCATAACCTAATCAACAAGAACATGTAAACAAAACACATCCTCACTGAAAAGGCCCCGTCGCGCCGCGACCATATAAGGTGTCGCGCCGCGACGCATGAAAGTCGGACCATCGATCATTTGATTCATGCGAAAGTCGGACCAAGGGTTCACATGGGCAATCCGACTGTCGGATCACTAAGTCGGATGGGTCATCCGACTGTCGGACCTAATAAGTCGGATGGGTCCATTTGAATGTCGGATCAAAAGTCGCATAGGGCACTTTTGACGAGGTCGCCCCGCGATCACCAAATTTCCAGATTTATCATCTTCTCCATTTGACATGCATGCGACTTTTATTATCCAACTTAAAAACCCAGATTTTAAACATGTTAGTTTTGATTTCTTAAACATCTTAGAACTTCATATACCACTTATATGAACCTCATGAACATCTTAACACCTTTTAAAACATCAAAACATAAGAAACCTACTTATAAAGTAAGTTTCATGTTCATCCATGGAGTTTTCAACTCCAACACAACTTCCAGCCTCTAAACACCCATGTTTCTAGCATAATACATGTATATTTTATTCTACAAACACCATACTAACCTTGCTTTAGGTTTAGAACTCTAAATCTTTCAACTTCATGAATTCTTCTTCAAAGATCTTACGAGAGCAGAGAGTGAGAAGTTTGTTTTGTGTGTGTTTTGCAACTCTTTTGACTTTATGAGTCAATTACATCATTTGCATATATATATATATCAATCTTATCCAGAGACAAACCGCCTCTGGACAAATATCTACATCTTTATTTTCTTTTCTTTCTTTATTTTATTTATTCTTTTCTTTCTTTTCTAGTTTATTTAACTAGTACACATATATACATTTAATTTTCATACATACAATTAACATACAACTTAAAACACATAACACAACATTAATTTATTTAATTTCACAAATACATACAATAATTATTCGTCTATTACACTAACTACATACGCGTACTTATAATTTACAACTAGGCCCAAGTTGAGGATATTACAAATATGAACACAAAAACTTACAAGAACAAGGATTGGATTAAGGAGAGGATAACAGGCAGATTGAACTTGATTTAATCCTTGAATTACAGCAGATTAGAGCTTGGTGGATTTCTTCTTGCTTTCTTCTTGAAGAGCCTTGAACATAAAGAACACACACACATATGAGTCAATTGTCTGTGTTGTATACGTGAGTCAACAAAAGGGCTGCCTACTTGTGGATCAATATTATCCACAAGTGGGTATTTTGCTCCCCTTTTCAACTTACAACTTAACGCACGAGTACCCGTTTTACCTAACGGAGATATTTTTGGAAACCTCGTTCTAAACCATTTAATATTATTTTATTCTTTTCTATTTTTATCAATATTTTTATTAACTCATTTAGTTATTTTTCTTTAATATCTACAAATATATATTTTATTCAATTTATTTAATTTATTATACGTACCACGTAAGCATGCGTCTAGGCCCTTTGTGAGGATGTTACAGTAACCTCTAAGATAGCACCACCACTAATTTTTTAATATAATAATGTGCTATGGACATTGTTATGACTTTAATGGCATAAAATGTCTATTTTTGTATTTGATATAAAGTTAAATTATCTTTCACCTCAAAACTCAAGCATGAGTCTTATGTTGAACATGGTGTCACTTTATTTTTGTGCGATGTTAAATAAGTGAAAGATAGATAAAGTATCATAAGCTAAAATGTATAGGTTTTGCCAAAAAGTGCAAATATCTTTGATGATTACAATTTCATCCTTTGATTCTTTAGTCTTTTTCTTGAAATGGAATATTAATATTGGTAACCTATAATTTATTGGAATATTAGTATTGGTAACCAATGTAACGCCGTATAAATAGAGGAGCTTTTTTTATAATAAACTCCGTGTTGAGTTTTGAAACTGCGTTGATACAGCTGTAAATACAATATTTTCAAAACCTGTTTTTAAACAAATATTTACAGGTGTCATAGTAGAAGCATTTTAAATTAATTTAATATTTACAACCTATAAATAAGTTGCAACCAAAAGATATTTAAAGGCGTTACCAAATATACCATTACATAATATAAACATACAAACAAAGTATTCAAAAGTGTGTTCCCCAAAACAAACATGACATCCATCGCAGGTACCCGTCCTCACCAGCCAATCTATTTACCTGTGCATGAAATGTACACGAGAGGGTTAGCTATAAATAGCTAGTGAGTAACAGTTAAGCGGAAGCATCATAACAAAAATATCATATACATAACATATCAACAAAAAAGTCTATCCTAGCACATTGTGAAGCACTAGTTAGTCAGCAGGAACCACGTCTTGTAGGGTAATTAGCCCGGCTTAATGATCCTAACTGGGGAACCGATACTTCCTCCGCGCTGGTGGAGAAGCGGGTAGCGGTCCACCATTGCGTTAACGGGGTACTCACCCCTATTGGGATCAGCGGGAACTGACAGCCCATCATAGTGTTGAGGGACGGAGGTTATGCAAGAGCTAAGAATCATGATCATCGAATCACCACACATCATAGCTGACGGCACAAGGCCCCAACTAGATCCAAACAGCTGGCCCCAAACATCCAACAAAGTATACCTACTAACACACATTGGCCTACTTAAGCCACAACATAACATAGTTGGCCTACAAAAGCCATAGCATATCAAATTGGCCTACAAAATCCATAACATATCAAGTTGGGCTTACAAAAGCCATTAACATGCATACATATCAAATTACAACTCAATTGGCTTACAAAAGCCTTTAACATGCATAATTATCAAGTCTTTGGTTTCTAGCATGCAAACAACTATATAACATTCTTGATATCATGCGTAGGTTAACTGGTACTCACCTGTTGAGCTATAACAGAAAAAATATAATGTTCCGGCTCTTCTTGGTCGTCCTTAGCACCTATAACACATCATTCACATTTAGACATTCAAACACGCAAGAAACCATCAAGACACTTAAAGAATGTCCTAATAGTGTTCCTAACTTGTTTACTAACTTATAACCATAGCCCAAACATCGACACGCGAAAAAACAACATAAAACAGCATTTTGTGCAGAAAAGCATTGGATGCATTGCGTCCAACCTTATGAACGCGTTCCTGCTACAAGGGCAAAATGGAAGTTTTGCATAGTTGTACCATTTTGATCCAATTCAACTTTAACCAATTTTGAGTGCTCCCTAGCATTGTGCTTTCTAACATCCCTAACACTTACTCAATTAATTCATAAAAAAATCAAACTTAAATTAACAAGAAAGTGTCCATTTTGGCCAAAACTTGAAATACATCAATTCCAACACTTTCAATACATCATTCCTACTTAAAATGACTTATTCAAGCTATTGGAACTGACCAAATCAATTAAAACCATTGTTTGATAGCATTTTCTAATTTTTGGCAATTTAAAGCATATTTTAGCACTATTTTTGCCAATTCAATCAAAATCACCACTTCAATCTCAATTTTATGTTCCAATCAATCCATATGATTCAATCAAATTGGGTTTGACCCGTTTTTGTCAATATGGACCCATTTGGTCACTTCTTGAATTTGAGCAATTCTACCAATTCCAATCCATAAATTGTGTTCTTTACTATCTATACAAGTTGTAGAAAGCAATTAGAGCATAGAAGTTAGTCCATAATGGTCAATTTCGTGTTTGACCCTTGTTTGACCTAAAAACCCATAAAGATGAACTTGGATGAAGACCATGAAGAAGGAACACTTACAAGTAGGATTAGATGGTGAAGAAAAGATTATGTAATGATTTGAAATTCAATTTCAAGGCTGGAATTGATGCTTGATTGCCTTCTCTTTTTTTTCCTCTTTCAAAAGCCAAGAACAAGTGTGAAAAGATGAAATGTGTGTGTGTAATGTGTGTTACGTGTGTGTGTGTTGAGTTGATAAGTCAAGACCGACTTGTGGATTATAATTATCCACAAGTAAGTATCTTGTTCCCCTTTTCAACTTATAACACGACACCCGATTACCCATTTTAACTAGCGGGGATATTTTTTGAATCATTATCTTAAACAGTTTATTATTTTATCATTTTTATCTATTATTATTATTATTATTATTATTATTATTATTATTATTATTATTATTATTGTCATCTCATTCAATATAGTCCATAATTAATTCATAGTTCTAAGAGACTAATTTTAACCTTTGGATCAATGGCATCAATGATCCAAATTAAATTTTAAAAATTTGAACGGAGTGACATTTTCATAATTTTTCACAATTCACATGTGATGCTTTTACAAATCACATGTGATTTTCTACTGAATCACCTGTGATTGAACATTAAAATAGGACCATGTTTTTTAAATAAACTTTATTAAACACAACTTTTAATCTCTTATACCCCAAATATTAATGTGTTTTTAAAATTATATCAATACGGGTTAACCAAATCTATCATGTTCTACTATTTGAATTCAAAAATAAATCCCTTTGTAAGTCTCATTTTCATTTTGTGAAAGAATCTTATCCCTATCAATATACACGTCTTAACCAAACTAAGTAAAACATTAAAAAGATTACTCTATAATGTTACAATTAGTGAAATTGCAGCAAATCAACTATAATAGCAAATGAAATAAAGATTTAACGAAAATTAGTGGAAAATTCATGTTGTGAGATGAGTTATGTCTATTATTATACAAACCATATAACCACAACTGAAACATCATACACTCTACTTTATAAATGCTTTATTTATCCTTCAATCCCACAACTTACACTCTACTAGCTTACCACAAAACCATGCCAATTTTCTTTCACACAAAAAAAGGAAAAATTTTCAATGGATTTGATCATTTTGCTGGAGATGCAAATCTTGACCGATCTCTTTGTCGATTTGATCCTCTATCAATTGGCGACGATGTCTTCCCCCCAACACCTACTTGCCGCATCATTTCTGCACATCACACCATCATATTACCACAAAAAAAAAGCTAAATAAACAAATAGAATTACTGTTGCAACTTGCAGGTGTCGATTTTAACACATTTACATGATTACGGGTCGTTGGATTTTATTCATAACAGGTCAAACAAGTAATCTAGTTTAAAGTTTTAACAAGCTATAAGAGAAACAGGATGAAAGTTACTGAAAGTGAATTCAAATCCATACTTATTATTATTTTGAATAAGAAGATTTATAAGTATCTTTTGTAAACTTTCAAAATAAATTGGACAAAAAGGTGGTGTTGGTCAACTGAATCAGAAATCTCTTAAATACCAACTAATACTGAATAGAAACTATAAGTAATAAAATTCTAATGAGCCAAAATGTAAATTTAGATTGATAACTCACCCAAGAAAGAAAGAAAGATTGCCCTTTTTTAAGAAACAGCCCTAATATGCCATTTTTTTCTTGGGACTAAAGGATACAATCTTATTGATTACTAAATAGAGGTGGCTATTGGTCAGTTTGGCTTATATTTTGTTCAAATGGATACAGGTGGGAAAAAATGAAGCCAAATTGGGTTAAAATAGGTCAAACTAGTGAAATTCATGTAAGATGTATTAAAATGCATAAACCCTCCATAATCATTTTGTTCAAACGAAATTAGATGATAATTGTTGCAGAATTTTTTTTTCTTTTTGGTGATCGTATTTACCACATTAATTATTCATGAAGTTTATTACAAAAGCATTGTAGGTCAATCAAAATGTCTTGGCCTGGTTTGACCCTCAGTAAAAAAGTTACTCGTTTTCACCGGTACCAAACCAGCCCACTTTGCCTACACTACTTAAGTGTCCCTAAACAAGAAGGTTTGGTCAACATAAAAAAGGTTGTAGGTCAACCAAAACAGCCGCGCCTAGTTTGACTCTCGCTAGAAACTTAACCATTTTGACCCTATTTCTCTACTTTATTGGCCCTAACTAAACGAGGAGCTCTACAGCATTGGAAAATATACCTCGTTTTCTCTCAAGCTCTTGGTCAAGCTCCTCTTTCCACTTTCTCTTGACTTCGGAAACATGCACACTGTAAACAGAAATGTAACTTCAACACCCTTACACAAAGATGTTAAAAAATTTAAAAAAAAAAAAACACAAGACTGATTGCTAACCCAGGACTGATTGCTTCTTGTTGAGATTCAGCCACTGACATATCATTACACTGTGGTGATGAAATATCCATTGGACTATGACAATTTTCTTCACCACTTACATTTGATGTGCGCCTGCTTTCACTCCCAGGGCTAGCATTACTTACCATATCAACTGCTTTAAAGGGAGTACCAAGGGGGAATCGATTTGGAGACCTGCTTTTTGGTGGCAGTTTTAAGTAATTAGGACTCCCTCCGTTGCCTGTGATATCAACATTCTCCATTGAACATGAAGGAATAACGCTGTTGTAAAATTCTTCATATAAAGGTGTTTGAAGTCGTTTCAGTTCTAATGCCTGAAATGATACAAATACTGAAAACCATTTAACAATTTTGCAAACTCAAAACAGAAGCCATTTCCTTACCCTATCCCATTTATAGTTGAGGAACTACCTTGAAAACTAACAGTGGCAAACGGGTCATGCAGGATGGTAACCCTTCTTGTTAGTTTGATTAAAAAAATTAATAAGTAATAATGTTAAATATGATTACAAAAACCATATTATAATAACAGTACTGCACCTTTTTCTTAAAGAAAATTGATTTAAGAGGTATGTATCGAATATAAACCTTGGGCAATGTTCGACACATAACCTGAATTACCTTTTGTCCATGTTGAACGTTTTATAAATAATTTATGCATTAAATCGATATTTAAAACAATACTATTGCAATACTACTCTAAATTTTCAAATAGAACAATTTAGAAGGTTGTGCACATTAACAATAGACTCTGAGCAACTTTTAACCAGTTCTACCGAATACCGATTGAAGCTGCTGGTCTTTTAACTAAAAGTTCCGACTTGACCCGATTGATATAAAATACAGAAAATAAGCAAAAAAAGCATATCATAAGTAAATCAGTTGAAAAAATGACATCTTCTTGAGAAACTAAGGTTAAAAACTGTACCTTTTCATCCAGAAAAGCTCTTATTTTAGATTCAGTATGCTCATCATCATCCTCGGAAAGGGAATGACCGAATTGAAACGAAGTACAGCTGTCATTTATAGAAGGTTCTTCCACAGGGTTGAAACTCTAATTAAAAACAAATCTAGATTTTTAATGTCCCATGGTAAATAGTAAAAATATTTAAAACAAAAAATGAAAAGAAATATCCACCTTATTAAAGTCATCAAGCATTGAAACAGATCTCAGTTTTACTCCTTCAGCCTCTCTAAAATCATCTCCATCTAACTGACACATGTCATTGTCCCTGTTCTCTGCTCCCCACTCAAATTTACTTTCTTTAAATTCCCCAGAATTTACAGTAGAGAAGTTGAGTGTACCCAGATTACATACATCAAGCGAACCAGAGCTGGTTGTCATTAAATTAGGAAAAATAAGTTAGCACTGAATCATGTCATCACCATCTCTGCAATCATAAGCACTCGACATGCTGAAGTGAAACAATTTCTTTTTTAGGATATCACAGGGTTTCGACATTGTTTCCTTTTTGACTAAGTTTCAACCCAAAAATTAGTCAAAAATTGCATTTATTTATGGATGGATGTAGGATATAGAAAAGCTAGGTAAATGTAGTTACGAGTGATCCAAAATGCTTCTGCACGAAGAGGAAGGAGCTTCAATATTTTCCTGGAAAGTAAATAAAAAGAATGAAATAATGGCTGGTAAAATTCGAAAAAATGCAGATGGAAAAGAGCCAATGACTAACCATTGTAGGACCACCAACAAAAGAACTTTGCTGAGATTTCTCGGTAACAAAAGGATGCTGCAAGAGTAAATAAGAAAATATTAGATAACATAAGAGTTCAGAAAATCAAAAGAAAATTCAAAACTAGGATTACCTGCAGCAAGTCAGAAGCAGATGGCCTCAACTCAGCTTCCCTGAAATATAGCCAATTTAGCGCAACTGGAACCAGATAAAAAACAACAAAAAAACACTGAAAAAGGGATTTAAGATATCATTATAGACATGCGACTAGAAAAAGGTGAATGTGAAAAAAAAGGAGCTTTAGTATTCATGTTTCATATGCCAAACCCAAAATCAAACTTTTCACTTTGTTTAATCTTAAAAAAGAGATTAAAAATGTAAGCACTACGGAATGGTCAGATGTAAGTACTTGTGTAAGCATTTCAGCAGTAAATCCTGTGCCTCAAGAGAAAGATGGTCAGGAATAGGAGGATGAGACTTCGTAGTGCCAATATAAAAGAGAGCTGCAACCTGTGAAAGAACATTCTATAAATGAGACCATTTGGTAACGGGTCACAACGGATAATGTTTTGGTATGGATCAAGACAAGTTGGAAGGGAAACGGTTTTATATACTTATTTTTAATTTTATAGATAACTGATGACTTAAATATGTTTGTCCTGCTCCACCCCATCTGACCAGTTGGACATAGAACACAACCAAAACCAACTCGTTTGTAAAAGAATGGGTCTAAATTTAAATGTAACATACATTCACAAAAGATAACTTGAAACAGTACCTCCTGATACTGTTGGCTCCAAGGAGGCTTTCCTGTAGCCATCTCAATTACCGTACACCCAACACTCCATATGTCAGCAGAGCTAAAAGATAAATAGAAGAGAAAACTCAAAAAATAAAAGTAAAAATAAAATGACACTACCAACATCAAAGTGATTACTTTATATACACAGTTTTGGGATGCATTGAGAGAAGGAAAAGAAAATTTAAAGAGATCTGAAAGAATGAAATGAGATAGCCAATAAAAAATGTTAAAACATCACGAGATAAAGCTAGTAATAACCACAATTGAGGAGCACCAAGCAAAGGCAAGCCACTGAAAACTAGTATCAACATATGATTAACCAAAAGCCTATATCATATATTTTTATTTTTAATATAATATAATATAACATATGCATGGAGAAACATAGCTTGGGACTTGTTGTGTCTAAAAGCTTTTCTCATGCTGGAGCACAGCATGATTTTTCCGGAATTCGTATAAACGAACCTAGAAACATACTTGGGTAGCCTATAAAATAGTTTCCCTATATGAGTGGCCTTAAAGTAATATGTTGAATACTTGGGTGGTCTCCACATTTAATATATCTTTAAATTATGTTAGAGTTACTTTAACATCTTTTTTTCCATTCTCTTCTAGACTTCTTTTTATTTGAACAAAAGCTTTTTGTTAAACTCAATTCCTTGTAAAGACAAACTTAGCATGTCTTGTACTATGTGTAATTAGGATTTAATTTGATTCGTGATGCATATCAATAAACAACAATGTTATAGGACCAAGCAATAGTTCTACATTTGCTCAAAAAGAAAATGAGCAAAAGAATGTCTGCTCATAGGCTCATGACCCAAGATGGTAGGCAGCTGCAGTAGTAATCTCTAGAAAAATGAAAAATCAAAGATAGCTTTCTTGTAACTACACTATCTATGATATATATATATATATATAATATATATATATGTATATAATATATATATAATATATAGAGGGTTCATTTGAGAACCATTATTAATATGAGAACCGCGAGAACCAATCTTAGCCGTTCAATTGGTAGTGGAATTTATGGATGAAGAGCATGGGGGGATTGGGTGTGGCAAGGTGCGTGTAAGAAATTCATGGGTTGGGAATCCAACTGAAGGAGGGCTAAGATTGGTACTCGCAATAAAAACGATTCTCAAGTGAACTTTTCACTATATATATACACTTATATATATATATAAGAGGGTTCAAACGAGAACTGTTTTTCGTACGAGAATTGCAAGAACCAATGTTGGCCGTTCATTTTGGATAATGGAATTCATGGATGAAGAGCGTGGAGTGATTGAGTGTCGCAGGGTGCATGTAAGGAATTCATGGGTGGGCAATCCAATTGAAGAAGGGGGAGTTTGAAGGCTAAGATTGGTTCTCGCGGTTCTCGTACGAAAAACAGTTCTCATTTGAACTTTTGCCTATATATATATATATATATATATAGAGAGAGAGAGAGAGAGAGGAAGGATCCGGTGAGAGCACATGTTAAATGGAGAATGGTGAGAACACTTGTAGGCCAATCATTTAATTAAATAAATAGGAAATCTAAAATCAACCTGCCTTAATTAAATCAAATCATTAAAATTCAACATACCTTAATTAACCAAGATTAATATCAGCCATTAAATAAAGATCATCCAAGGGCTATAAACTGTTCTCCACGTTCTCACATTAAGAGGTGTTCCCATTTGATCCTACCTCTATATATATATATATATATATATATATATATATATAAATAGAACATTAGTATTCAAATCTTGATTAACATTCTATAGAAGTCATAAGTGCAAAACTGCAAATTGAGCAAGTGTAGGTCTATATAGTGATTTCTACTCATAATACAAGTTGTAATGATGGGGTGTGTGTGTGTGTAATGGTACTTACAAGCTATGGCCTGTTTGGAGAATGACTTCAGGAGCCATCCAATACGGTGTTCCCTTCATCGATTTGGCCCCTGACCCGTTAGCCTGACCAAGATTTAGCTTTTAAATCAATATCTTTTTTGCGTATGATAATACATCTATGAATAAATACTTAACAATGAGAATGTTAGTGAGCTTACCAGCTCAACAACTTGCTTCGATGCACCAAAATCTGCTAGCTTGATGCAACCTTTATTATCAACAAGAATGTTTGCTCCCTGAGTATGAAAGGTTGTTTATACATAATTACACTATGAAATGTATAAAGAAAGTAACACAAAAATTATACCTTAATATCCCGGTGCATAATGCCATTCTTGTGCAAGTAATCAAGACCCAAAAGCAATTGTTTGGTGTACATTCTTATGACCTGCTTGGAAAAAAATATAGATTCTCAATCATCTAAAAGACAAACTGAAAAGAAAACTGCATTTTTCAAGAGTTATATACGGTTTCAGGGAAGGGTCCGAATTTCCCTAAAAGAGAAGAAATTGATCCTCCAGGAACAAACTCCAGAAGAATATTTAATGTTTCCTCCTCTCGAACCGTTCCAAGATATCTCTAAAGTACCACAAAGTAACGATGTTAGTTTAGAAAATAATTACAATTTCCTAGCAGCTCGATGAGATTGCACTTACAACAATGTTTTGATGAGAAAGATTCTTCAAAAGCTTAACTTCTTCTTCAAGTTCCCGTATGTGAACCTACTTGCACAGTTCAGTGAGCTACATTAGTAACAGAATATGATTTCACTAACTTAAAATAAAGTAACACAAAGAAGTAAGCAGCACTGGTGATAATTGCCAGTTTATCTGACGACAAAATCCACAACATGAAACAAATATAAACTAATATGCAAGAAAACCTGTAGCGCATAAAAATCAAACAATAATGATAACAAGAACAGTAAAATGAGCATTGCATCCTTAATAAATAATAATCCCTCCATATCAAAGTAGAAGATCAAGTAGCAGATAGATATAAAACTTCAAGTAACAAAGTATTCATATGCATTTAAATTGTGCTATTTTCCATTATCTACTTGCTTAAGGTAAGTTGATTGAATGCCTATCCAGAAACTCGATCAGTTGCTACAAAAAGTCATATAAGACAACTACATCTTAATAGGCCACAATGGGAATTGATTTGGTAATAACATTGTTGTTAATGCTAACAAAAGTGTAGACCTGGCATCTTAGTAGATTAGTAGATTTTTATTGAAGTTATTAATTTTTTTTGTTAGATATTTATGCAAAGAACTGCACATTACTTGGCAGTTACTCATAGGTGTTTGTTAGTTTTAGTGTTTAAGTCTTAGATTGGAATAAAAAAGGCAGGAGATAACAAAGTAAAATTGGTATTGTTCTCCCTTAAGAAGAATATAACTTCATTTTACTGGTTGAGCTTTTATGCTCTGAACTATTTAACGCAAGTAATTGAATAAAGAGAGCGTTCAAACCTGAGTCTTGGCTTTTGAAGCACAGTTTGCAGCAATTGAAACCTGAACACAAATTGCCAAGATCAAACCTCCAATCAGTGTCAATCAAACAAAACGGCGGTAAACGAGATCAAAATTTAAACCTGTTTAACAGCAAGAAGCTCTCCAGAATCGAGATTCATGCCCATATACACTTGACCAAAAGCCCCGCACCCGATCAATTCACCCTTACGCCACCGAATCGTAGGCACTTGTTCATCCTTATCTTCAACCACCTGCGGTGGTGAAGTCATAAGAGAATGTCTGAAAACCCTCGACTTTCGAATGCACGAATTGATTTTGTCCACTAGGGTTCCGTTATCACCACCGCCGCCGCCGCCGTCTGGTGTACGAAAAACCAATGATCGACGAACCGATCCGAACATGTCATGCATTTCTACTGTTTTCGGTTGTAATGTGATTAGGGTTTTTACGGATTGATCTGATTTCTTCTTCAGTGCCGAAAACTGGAGACGGTGCGTAGTTGTAGAGAGAGAGAGACTGTGTGGGGAAGGAGGGAAAGCCGATATGAAATTCCTTTTTTTTTCAAATATCTTTACCGACTAAAATTCAGTAATTCACATTATAGCCTGTTGACTAACCTTTGACTTATAAAAATGCACGTCACATGCGCAATAGCCAGGATTTTGGGATCTAGCCGTCCTTTGTTTTTTTAAAAAGATTGTTAGGTTCGGTTTCGGTTTGGAGATTTCTACACAATAAGATTAAGATTTTATCATATACTTGCATAGTATTCGTGTAATGTAACGGTTAGAAATAATTTTTACTCGATAATATGTTCATTTTTAATAACATAAGACTATTATATCACGCATTATAATGACATCGAGCAATTTTCGTTCGCAATATATCTATTTTCTTTCTGATGTTTCCATTTTTTTTTATTTCTCTTTTCCTTATAACTCTTTTATTAATTTTAAAAAACAATAAAATGAGAAACAAAAATAATATTAAATATATTATAAATTAAACCTTTTGTTTTAATTACACAAGTTATTTAAAAAATCTGAAAATGTCTATAAATTTAGGTTACATGTTATTAGGTTTATAAGTTCTAGCTATTCGTATTTTTTAATACTTAAATTAAAATGTGTTATATGATAAAATATTAAAACTATTATTTTTATGAAGATTCTTTTTATTTAATTTTTAATTTGTATTTAATATCATATATGTTGAAAATTAATTTGCATTGACTTGACTTTTTTAAATATTATTTATTATGGAAGGTTTAGTTATAAAAATGGTATTTAAGAATTAATTAACTCTATATAATAGTTTTCTTATAGGGTTAAATAAAGGGTAAATTAGTAATTTCAAATTACTTAAAATTAAGATATTTCAAAGGTCTAAATGTTTTATAATATAGTATAGATAATAATTGTGACTTTTATACTCCTATAATCTCAATGTCTTTTATTCTCATCCACATATTTAAGGGTACAATGATCCAAACAATAACTAATTGTTATGTATGACAAAAATCTGTTATATACACATCATCTCCCTTTCAATTTGAAGAAAGTAGAATCTAATTAAAGAAACGGAGTTGCAAGATGATAAATCTATTTATAAAATTGATTTATTCACATAATTGTATAATATCCTTAAAACTATATTACAAGTTAGTGAAGCATATATTTTCTTGGATGAATCAATTTAATAAGTGGAAGTATCAGATTTTGTCATAATTATATATTGATTGTTGCCACGTTTCTAAAAGGCTAGTTCGTCATGATTTTGTCAAAGGTTGAGTATTGACCATGCCATCACAACATGGTTCAAAGCAAGCGTAAGACTTGAGATACACTAAAGTTCAGCTTGGCACACATTTTTCCGTTACAAGCCATATTTTTTAAGTGTGTTAAAAGTACTGAGTTATATGAGTCGAATATATATATATATATATATATATTCAGTTATAAAGATGGTTGGATATACTGAAAACAAAGAAAAAATTAATTAACTACGTCAAAAACCTATAATTATGTGTTTTTTCATTTTTGTTTGTATAATTTTATATACATAATTATAACTTATATACAAAATTGTCGTTTTAAGTCACGCCTTGTAAAACCTCGTGACCTCGTTATGGCGTCCAAGGCTTGAGGCTTGAACAATGTCATCAAGCCACGACTCATGTTATTTAGAACATTGATTGTTGCAATGGGTCTTGGGTTATGTTTGGATGATCTATTGTCTTCACTTGGATAAGCACCGGATCTAAGAGATAATAAAATTTTGGCCTCGCCATAAGCTTCAGCGTATGACCAAACTCGGATGCAGGAATGAGTATCTTAAAATAAAAATATTAAATATAGAGTTTAGAGAATAATCAGAGAGAACTTACATAATAAATGACCTGATGTTTGGTATTTATAGTGGGGTTCGGGTAAGAGCTAATCTTTTATTCAGTGGTCCATAGCTTGGACAATTGATTGGTGATAGTCGCATTTAATGCATGGTAGGTTGTATTTGAAGGTCTCCTTAGTTGTGGATTGTGTTGGTATTCGTGTAGAAGCATCATGTTCCTAGCCGAAGGTCGGGTGGCAGAAGCCGATGCTTGTCTTTGTGGTTTGGCCCAATTCTTACATCACCAAGTCTCCCAAGTCTGATACATTCATATTTCTCTTGAATGGACCATCCTTCAATTTTCTAAGTATCTTCTTTGTTTACGTATGTCTATATATATCCTCTTTAAAACAAAATGTATCCAATCCTATGTGGCAATGCTTATTGAATTCCAATTTCAAAACTCAAGCTAATTAGACTATATACTTTGCTGATATGTCATGAATTTAGGAGTGACATGAAATTGGAGAAGAGTTAGGGCAATGGTTGCATTGCTTCATATTCCGAATGTAATAAATTCATTTTTACCATTCCATGCCTAGTGATCTGGGTTGCATTGCTTTATATTCTAAATGTAATAATTTTGTTTATTATCATTCAATGAATAAAGTCCTTGCTATCATTCAATGCCTAGCGATTTCGGTTACTTGTTTTTTTAAATAGAATTAGGGCTCTTTGCCTCCCAATGTGTAACGACTATAATTTCCGACTATTAATATTTATATTAGAAAGAAAAATGTTGTAACCGTTACTCGAATAAATTATAATATTAATGAAGCTCGTTTTTTTTTTGTGTTATTGGGCTATGGTATACTTTTGAATTAATAGACCAAAGTGGGCTTTAAATAAAGGGTGAATAATGGTTTAACCATCAAAGTTTTCGTTCAATTTCGGTTTAACCATCAAAGTTTTTTCTAAACGATTTTACCATAAAGTTTGACTTTGTTATGATTTAAACCTCAAAGTTTTTTTCAAATGGTTTAAACATTGAAGTTTTGTTAAAAATACAGATTAATCATTTAAGTTTTGTATGATTTTTCATTTTACCCTCTCTACTTATTATGAATTTTAGTTTTTATTTAAAACTTACCCAAATTTAGAGGGTTAAATCATTTTTTAACAAAAATTTAAGGGTCAAATCGTTTGGGAAAAAACTTTAAGGTTTAAACAAGGAAAAACTGTAAATTTAAGGATTAAATCATAATAAATTCAAACTTTATGGTAAAACCGTTTGAAAAAAAAACTTTGATGATTAAACCGAAACTGAACTAAAACTTTGATAATTAAATTATTATTGAACCTTAAATAAAATGTATTGAGCTTAAGGAGTTAATAGTAAAGATGGAAGAGAGAAGAGAAGGAGACATCAAATAATCTCGATTTGGGATTACAATCAATTTGAAATCAAGAGTTCCTAAATTGATATGTTTTGTGAAATTAAAATCGAAATTAATGATGAAATGTTGGTTTAGATTAATAACGATGAACATTGGATTTTGAATGGGTGATTTTAGTTGTTGAGAAATCATAAGGCAATTGTGGTGTTCTTGATCCGTGTGTCGACCGAACCATGTGAGGGTGAAGTTGAGGAACTTTGATTTTTTATTATTAATTAGACATGCAATTAAAGTGTGATTGGAATCGGTCAATAGCATATGAGTGGATTTATGATTGGTTGTATCGATTTGTGATCACTTTGATGGTGTTGATTTCTGATTCTTAGACATGAACTATGGTTGAAGGTGGTACCGGCATATCTTTTTTATACGATTCCTATGTTGAAGTTGGAATTCCTCATAAGTAGCAAATACGATTCTTATGTTGAAGTTGCAATTCCTCATAAGTAGCCTAATTAGGATGTAAATAATGGACTTAGTTTGCATGCCAAGTTAGTAAATTAAGATTTGTTGTTTAGTACACTTGAATTGTAATTGTAAGTAGGACATATAATTTATTCATTTTATATCGTGTTTTCGATTCCCGTTATTCGATAACTTATTAGGGTTCGTTTATCGCTTAGGTTGCTTGCCGATCCCTCGGTTCATCTATTGGTTTTCACGTTCAGGACTCCTTATTGAAGCCTAGCTAACGAGAAATCAAAGCGATAACACACTTTGGAAACGGAACACTCTCAAGTTCTTTAATTCGAAGGAGGTTCTGAGTGCTTTCATTCCCTGCCACCCTATACGGGGCTACTGGGTTTTCGTGCTAGCCCTACAAGTTTTCGAGTGGGATTGATTACCCTGCAAAACAACTTTTAAAAGGTTTTACAAGTTCAACTTTAATGGTTAATTCGTGGTATGTGGTAGTTATGTGGGTATTTGATTCACTTTATTTGATATGATATTGTATGTATACGTGGTTACTTTATTATAATTTATTTGATATGATATTGTATGTATATATGGTTACTTTATTATAATCTAGTATCATGTACATACACGATGAATTTTATTCAAATGTGGATTGAACTTAGTGGGCGGGGGTAGCAATCCTACTTGTTCATTTGCGGATATATGGACTTAG
Source organism: Dittrichia graveolens (assembly GCA_038502395.1). Lineage (NCBI taxonomy): Eukaryota > Viridiplantae > Streptophyta > Magnoliopsida > Asterales > Asteraceae > Dittrichia > Dittrichia graveolens. Next base: position 53,295,150 of record JARJIL010000005.1, on the reverse strand, counting down.
TAGGAAACGGGGACCTTCTAGGACAAAGTGCTAACCCTATACGGGGCTACTGGGTTTTCTAGACAACTTTGGCGGGACATGGTGTATAGGTGCCTTGTGTTCCTATATGCTGGAGTGGTGTTGACTGAACGGGGGGCTTGATCAAACATCACGTGGGTGTAAGGAGGAGACGAATGGGGGTTTCCTCTTGTACTTACATCTGAATGACAACGCGGTACTCGTACACGCACTGTCGGAGTAGCAAAAGTGGCGATACTCTCGGGATCTATGTTCTCGGGTGGGAGTCGCACCCCACATTGTACATAGGTTGGCCGGGCACGTGAGTAGTGAACTTGTGGGTTTCCTTGTGGGTTAGACTCTACAGTAGGTGTAACACCGCTTCTGAATTCAGTTACTTTAATGACAAAGCAGGTTTTAGCAGCGGAAATTTTTCTTTTTAAAATAACAACCTGTTATTTACATTAATAACTTCTCAAACAACGTTGGTGTTACCAAGTACAGGAACCGACCATTGTATCAAATTACATTACAACATATTAATTATCAAGTGTTCCACCCACAAGGGGCAATGTACATCAAAAGACACCCGCCTCACAGGACATCTAGTCTTTACCTGAAAAGGGAAAACATAGTATCATTAGCTAACACTTAGCTAGTGAGTACATACAATCACAAGTATCAATACAGTAAGTCATGCATCATATCATGAACAATCATTGCTAGCTTAGCACATAGCGGTGTGCTGACAAGATCATTAAGAGTCGTGTCTTGCAGGGTAATCAATCCCGCTCAACAACTCAGACCGGGGGATCAGATACGACCAACCGCGCTGGTGGGGGAGCATAAAGCAGTCCACCAAGCATCGTTCACAGAGCCAGAGGCTCCACAGGTAATCCAGCTACAACTGGCTGATCACCACTCACGTTAAGGCATGGCGGTTTTGCAGAACCTATGATCCAGGATGCCTCCTAAATCACCGTGAAATCCCAAGGGATCCAGTTACAACCGACTGCCATGCGTCAGATAGTCTGCAGACAGTGCACATACACATATACGTACATTTGATCCCACAGGGATCCATCATCTTACATATAGCATCATACAGTTATTCATACGCACATATCATCATGTACTAACTAAGTGGTTCCAATCTGGACCCAGTGGCATGCACCTGACATATATTCTAACATCTTGTAAGTCATACACTTACCTCCTCGAGCGTACCTGCAAAAGGAAGTTAAATACACAAAATACATTCACATAGTCATTTAGCATGCAAGCCTTACTCTACCGAGTCTCATGAAAGCAGGCACTCACCTGACTAGCTTACAGTTCGTTCACTTAATGCTGGTTCAGCTGACACGTTCACCTAAAACATTCGGCAATCGCGTTAAGCGTTTGCACGTATTAAGTTCTATTACTAAAACACTTACAAGACCTCTCTAATATTCATGAATCATTCATTAAACTTACTTTAAACACTACATAACCTATTCAACAAGAACATGTACAAAAAACACATCCTTGCTGAAAAGGCCCCGTCGCGCCACGACGCACGAAAGTCGGACCAAAGCCATATGGTTCATGCGAAAGTCGGACATGGGTTTCATATGAACTATCCGATAGTTGGACCAACAAGTCGGATGGGTCATCCGCCTATCGGATCAAAAGGTCGGACGGTTCACGCGTAAGTCGGATCAAATAAGTCGCATAAGGCATTTTTGACAGGGTCGCGCCACGATCACGTATTTTCCAGATTCATCATCTTCTTAATGCAACATCCTTGCGACTTTCTTTCAACACATTCAAAAACCCATATTTCAAATTTGTTAGTTTTGACTTCTTAAACATCTTAGAACTTCATATACCACCTATATGAACCTTATGAACATATTAACACCTTTTAAATACATCAAACATGAGAAACCCACTTATAAAGTAAGCTCTCATGCTCATCCATGGAGTTTTCAACTCCAACTAAACTTCCAGCCTTAACAATACCTATATATCTAACACAATACATATATAATCTTTACTACAAACATCATACTAACCTTACTTTGAGTCTAGGACTTCAAATCTTTCAACTTTAAGAATTCTTATTCAAAGAACTTACGAGAGCAGAGAGAAGTGTGTTTGTGTTTGTAAGCTTTTACAAATATTGACTTTGTGAGTCAATTTACAAAACACAAAAACACATATATAAATCTTATCCAGAGGCAAATCGTCTCTGGACAAAATATCTAATTCTTTTCTTTTCTTTCTTTCTAATTTATACAATTAGTACATATATATATATATATATACATACACACACAACTTAAAACACATAACACAATTTATTCACTTAACATTAACACATCAAGTACAAATAAATAAAACACTCTCTATTACATCAACTACGTACACGTACATACTATTTACAACTAGGCCCAAGTCGAGAATGTTACAGTAGGAATACCTTCTCGATATATGATATGACACATGAGATGATTACGATCACGATTATAATGATTATGATGTGATTATTTGATGACTATGATATGATTATGATTACGTGATGATGAATATGACATGATTAAATTTTATTATGATTGATATTTGACCCGGTATATGGTACATGATTTTGGTTACGGGTTCGGGTCAAATACACGATGGGTCGGGTGTTGTAACACCGAAAATTTTAAGCCATTTTTTTAATTCGCTGCGAAAGCATTGATAAAAAAATATACGTTAACCCACAAATATTTACACTGTTTACATAATCGCAGTATCTGTTGTGTTACAAAGGATTTACAAAACATGTCTCGTGTAACACCCAAGGTTCGAAATTTATTAATCAATAAATAATAAGTGTTATATGTGTACTATGAGTTGCCTTTATGGGATTAGATGTGTATATAAAACTAGAGAGGCCAAAACTATTAGAATTAAAGTTAATCAAGTGTAGGGTCCATTTCTGTAATTAGGCTATAGTTGTAGATATATATGGACTTTTTACTTTGACTTCTCATATGAAATCTTGCAACAAACACAACATACATACTTACATACGTGAACAACTTTTGGTCTCCTTTCTCTCTGCTTTTTGAGCAAGCTTTCAGCAAGGATTTAGCATCTTATAGTCACCTTATCTTATACCAAGCCATCAAGGTAAGATTAATGAGTTTTGTTGGTTTGTTTTTAGTGTTCTTATGGGTAAAGTGGATCAATGATTGATTCAAGAATCAAAATATGTTATTTTGGTGTTAGTTATTGTTTACTAGCTGTTTCAGATTTAAGGAATCACCCCTATGAAGTTTTAATCGATTGTAATTGAGTTTTGATTGGAAAATGGCAATAAACAGCAAGCTGACCGACTTACTGGTTCAGATCAGAGGGAGGCACGGGCGTGCCCAAGAGGGGTACGGGCGTGCCTATGGCCTGTGGCTAGCCCTAGTTCTTGAGATACCCCCGTGCTTGGGGGTAAAGGCACGGGCGCACCAAGCCCAAGCACGGGCGTGTCTTCTAAGTCGTACGACTTTATGTTTTGTAAGCCGGATACAAAAGTTGGACCATAAGTCGCACCACATAGGCACGGGCATGCTTGTAGTAGGGTACGGGCGTGCCCTGCCCTTTTCAGTTTCTATTTCTTAAGTTTCAGCACGTGTTTAATATATTATTGGTATTATACCTATAGAGTCTAATCGTGGACGTTTTCTCTGAACCATAATCACTTGTGGATTGATTATAACATTACAACTTATAAGGTGAGTTTACTAGACTATTATTCATATCTACAGCATGTGTGTTATCATGATAAAATATTATGCATGTATTATCCATATGTGTTGTTTAGCATATTGCTATGTGTAGTACGGCTTAGATATGGTACAGTACTGTGACCTATGTTGCTGCCTGACTCTAGAACCAGAGGCTAGCTTTGTTTGCCTGACATACGTGTGGTATTTCTTTATGATCTTATACATGTGTTTATATGATTATTAGTTTGGCATACTCACTAAGCTCTCGTAGCTTATCATATACTTTAAAATGTTTTGCATGTCATACCAAAGGCAAGGGCAAAGCTTCCGTTTGACCACTTTTCATTCAACTCCTTTCGAAACAATTAAAGTGTGTTGTATAATATAAGAAATTACAATTATACTTTAGGTGTGTTTTCTTTTGAAACAATACTCAGAATTTGTTGTAAATACGCTTCCGCTTACTTTTTGAAACTATATGCATGGATATGTCTTTGTGTAAATACTAGTTTTAATAAATTGGGGCGTTACAACTTAGTATCAGAGCCACGGTTTGAGGGATCTGGATGTATGCTATGCACAATCTGGACTTGAACCATGGTTTAGAAAATTTTTGTCAAACGGGAGGCTTTAAGCTTGGTGAGTATACTAACCGTTACATTGATTATGTATTATATGAGGACTACATGTGAATATCTAAAATAATTAGAGAATTGATATGACATATGTGAGATCTTTATGATTTAACTTATGACGTGTGTAATTGAGAATATGATATATATATACTTTGACCCGAACTTGTAAATTAAGGTGCCAAGTGGTGAAAGTTAAGATTTAGTATATATAGTGAATTTGAAGTGGTAAGGGGGCCCATGCTACTACAAATGCATGATATGTACTAAAACTTGACAGAATCATGACTATAACTTATGAAACAGGTTAGGGGTAGTGATTGATAACATATGTGAATAGTATGCTAAGTGTTTATTGTAATTTAACACTGAGTAGATAAGAACTTAGACATGTGCAATTCCTTATAAGAGCTATATCCATTCTAATTTAGAATGGTAAACACAAGAGGTTCACGAGCAACAAATAGACAAGAAGGTGGTCCTAGTCAAAGACCAGAAGGAGTAGAAACCAGTGTTACAGGTGAGCGAATCCCTATAAGTATACAACCAATTGTGAATGAAGGAGCACCAGATCTCAATCAGGGAATCGTTAAACCTACAGTACAAGAGACAGTTGCCAAAGAGATTGGCAAAGCTTTGGAGTAGAGTACACCATACATTGTCACTCAATTGGTGGAACAGATAAAGAATCAAAACCGTGTGATGATCAAACAGGAGTTTGCAGCAAGATTAGCTGTAGGAGGTGAAGGGGTCAACCCCCAACCACAAGTTATCATTCGTGATGCACCTAAATTCTTCACTATTAGGGACTTTTTAGCATGTCAACCACCACTGTTTCATGGATCTATTGATCCTGTCATTAGTCACTGGTTGATTTTAGAAATCGAGGGTGCTTTTCATACTTGCTCTTGCGCAGCTAAAAATAAAGTAAGATACGTTTCCAATCAAATGAATGGCGCTGCAAAGGATTGGTGGGACATGGAACTAAAGCAGAGGGGTTATACTAGAATTGGAACCATGACATGCGAGGAGTTTCAAGAGATCGCGATTGAGCAGTTTGTTCCTAAATTTGAGATTGACAGGATTGTGGATGAATTCCACAGGTTGAAGAAGACAACAGAGACTATTCCAGAGATCAATGCAAAATTCCTGGAGCAAGCACGATTTTGTCTTGATTATGTGACAAACGAAAAGATGAAGATGTATAGATACATGATGGTACTTAAGCCAAGCATAAGAGAATTCATCGATGCCAGCAAACACCAAACTGTGACGTCCATGATGGACGCAACCAGAGCAAGGGAGTTGGAGTTAGAGAGGCAAGAGAAGGAAAGGAAACCAGTTATAAGAACTGAGTGTTCAAGAAACCGAGAGTTGAGTCCTTAGACAAAAAGGTAATGCAAAAGACCTACCAACTTTGCCTAACTTGTAAGAAACACCACCTGGGAGAGTGTCATTATGGTTCTCCTACGTGTTATAGATGTGGGAAACCGGGCCATGTGGGGAAGGATTGTAGGAACCCGCTTCGAGTTTGTTTCAACTGCTATCAACTGAGACATGATCAGGATGCCCGAAGTTAACTTCAACCACCCAACCTACTGGATCTAAACCTACTCCAGCATTACCTCCATTACGAATTCCAGGAGCGAAGGAAGTGAAGAAGGAAGATGTACCTAAACCAAAAGGAAGAGCTTTCCGGCTTACGGCTGAGGAAGCCAAGACTGAACCAGACGTGGTAACAGGTACATATCTTATCAACAATTTGCCTGCCCTTGTGTTATTTGATTCGGGTGCCAGTAAATCATTTGTATCTGATTCTTTCTACAAAAATTTCAACCAAATGTGTGAAAAGCTAGATTCTCCTTTTGAAGTTGAAATTACTGATGATAAATCCGTAATTGTATCTGATGTATATAGACATAATGTGATAGAAATAGATACAGTTAGGTTCCCTATTGATCTTATACCCATGACTATGAGAGAATTCCAAGTAGTAGTTGGAATGGATTGGTTAGGCTATCATCAGGCTACCATACTGTGTGGGCAAAAAGTGACACAGGTTCATACCCCAAATGGGGAAGAACTATCTATATGTGGTGATATAAAAAAGGGAAAGTCATATGTGTGTTTAGTGTCTAAAACTCGAAAATACGTACAACACGGATATACAACTTTCTTTGCTCATGTTATAGATACTAAATCGGAGAAAAAGCAAACATGTTTAGAAGATGTGAAAACAGTATGTGAATATCCCGATGTATTCCCTGAGGATCTACCTGGGATATTGCTAGACAGACAAGTTGAGTTCAGAATTGATTTAGTACTGGGAGCTTCACCTGTAGCAAGGGCTCCGTACAGACTTGCTCCACCAGAGATGAAGGAACTAATGAAGCAACTACAGGAACTGCTAGACAAAGGATTCATTAGACCCAATAGTTCTCCATGGGGAGCTCCTATATTGTTTGTAAGGAAAAAGGATGGTACTTTTCGTATGTACATCGATGACCGTGAGCTTAATAAAATGACCATCAAGAACAAATATCCCTTACCTAGAATAGATGATCTATTTGATCAGTTGCAAGGAGCATCGTGGTTTTCAAAAATCGACTTAAGGTCGGGATACCATCAACTCAAAATCAAAAAGGAAGATATTCCAAAAATAGCATTCAGAACCCGATATGGACATTTTGAATTTGTTGTGATGCCGTTTGGTCTTACCAATGCACCTGCAACATTCATGGATTTGATGAATAGAGTTTGTAGACCGATTCTAGATAAACCAGTAATTGTGTTCATTGATGATATTCTCATTTATTCGAAGAATCCAATGGATCATGAAAAGTATCTCAAAGAAGTTTTAGAAACTTTGAGAAAAGAGCAATTGTACGCAAAATTTTCTAAATATGAATTTTGGATTCAAGAGGTGAAATTTCTGGGTCATTTGATTAATCAAAACGGAAGTGGATCTTGCAAAAGTAGATGCTGTGATGAAGTGGGAACCACCGAAGAACCCTACAAAAATCCGAAGTACCCTACAGAAATCCAAAGTTTTCTGGGATTGGTAGGTTACTATAGGAGGTTCATTCAGAATTTTTCAAAGACTGCTGTTCCTTTGACTCAATTGACTAAAAAGCATGTTGAATTTGTGTGGCGAAGTGAGCAATAGACCGCTTTCTCAACTCTCAAAAAGAAGTTATGTGAAGCACCAATTCTTGCATTACCTGAAGGGATTGAAAACATGGTGGTATTTTGTGACGCCTCTTATCATGGATTGGGTTGCGTGTTAATGTAGAAAGGTAGAGTTATTGCTTATGCTTCACGATAGCTGAAGTCGTATGAAAGTAACTACCCAACTCATGATCTGGAGTTGGCAGCAGTAGTCTTTGCACTTAAAATATGGAGACATTACTTATATGGTGTGAAGTTCACTATTTATATTGATCATAAAAGTCTGAAATATTTCATGGATCAGAAAAATCTCAACATGTGTAACACCCGCAAACCTGGGCTAGGAGATTAGCGGGTTGGCGGTACGTGCTTATCTGGTTTATATGTGATTATGTGGTTAATTGTTTAATTATTAATTAAAGTATTTATGCATGTATATTGAATACCGTATGCATGTATGTATGTATTTTGCATGTGTATGTATGTGTGTATACGTGTAGAGGAGATGGAAGAAGTGGATTGCCACCTCCTACTTAGTTATTTGAATACGTGTTAGGGGTTTAGCTAATTATTCATTATCTCAAATTTAGAAAGGTGTAAGTTTGTGTTTGTGTATTCTCCTCTGCCAAAGAAACCGAAGAAAGAAGAACAATCGGATACCATTTTATTTTGTGTTCTAATTCAAGTTCAAGGTTAGGTTTTTATTATATACTTGTTTAAATGTTAACATGGAGTGATTGATGATAGAAATAACATGCTTTTATGAAGAACACCATAATCAGATTTGAATATGATTTTGATGGGTTTTTGTGTGTTCATATAAGTTATGTGTTTATAAAATGATTTGTTACATGAATATGTGTTTAAAAGTGTTTAAACATGTTTCTGGAATGTTTGGTTGAAATCTATAATTTCTGGGTTTTTGGAGTTTTGATGAAGTTTTGAAAGTTATGGTTGATGATTTGAAGTTGGCGGATTATGAGGAAGAAGGCTAAAAACCGATACTTGTAAAACCAAAGCCTAAATCCGATAGTCCATAATCCGGAAGTTTGGAATCCGGAAACCTATAAACCGACACTCAAATCCTATACTAGAATCCGATACAAGAACCCAAATCCGATTGTTATATATGAAATCCTACACTCAAATAACCAAGTCTTAGGAATCTGATACACTTGAATCCTAGAATCCGACAACCATAATCCAGAAACTCCTAAATCCGATACTTAGAACATGATACCATAAAACCGATACATTTGAAATCCGAGACTTGAGAACCTATACCTAAATCCGATTAAGTCAAATCCGGTACTCTAAAACCCGAGTGATGGAAATCCGATACCCAAATCCGGTGGTGAAATCCGATACTTCTGATTGGCAGATTCTTAAATCCGATAGAGGCTGAAATCTGATATTTCATGTTTTGGACTTGTGATTGTTTATTGTTGATGTTTATTTGATAAATGAATTATAAATATATGGATATATATATTTATGAGATTGAGACTGATTTGGTTATTGCTGTGTTTTTAGGCAATCCAAAAGCTCAGTAATATTAGACATCTGAGTTCGTGCTGAAATAAAGGTGAGTGGGCGTTAATCGCGGATGGTAAAGATTGCAGTGAATATTATTGATGTGATGCATGATTGTGGATTGAGATTTGAATGATTGAACGGTTGATTGCGATATTGAATGTTGATATCTGCTGCATGACTATTTGGTCGATACGCGCTCTTAGGATTATTTTGAGTTGCGTTGGGAAGTCAGCTATACGTGGACTTGGGTTGGGCTCGTCTACTGGTTGGTTGAAAAGTAGTAACCCTTCTGTTGCATATGTTGCTTCAGAGGTGGAGTTTACTGTGCCAATTCAGTGGAGAGCTATCGGTAAACCTTTACTTTGGCCGGCATTGGTTGTAGGTTCTGCTCCGAACCGCCGGTCTTCTCGAATATGTGATTACATGCTTTGATATTGATTGCGGATGTTTGCTTTTAGTGTTTAGCCTCTACTCACTTAGCTTTGTGCTAATTCCCCTCAGTTGATGTCTTGCAGGTTCGTGTTTGTGATTGAAGAAGGAAGAGTTGACCACATTCTGATACTTGTTTTAAAAAGAGACGAGCCAGTCATTTTGTAACACCAAACAGTTATTGTTGTGTTAGCTTTTGAACAATTATTGTACATTTGTAAATATTGGGTTTTATGTAATTAAGTTGGTTTAAGTTGGCTTCCGCAGTGCAAATAAAAAAAATGGCTTGTGATTTTTCCGGTGTTACAGTTTGGTATCAGAGCCTAGGTTTGGCGATGCATGCACGGCTAGAGTGTTGTATTCCCAAATCTTGGCTCATGACGGGTTAAGATTTCCTTCGGGGGAATTAGGGTAAGTTAGAGTTGTTAGTAGTAGTTAGTATGTTGAGTACTAACGGTTTATGCTAATGAGCTATGAGGTGATGTGATTGTAACAGATTATGGCTGACAGAGAGACTCCCATCCTACCTCTTGTGACCCAAGCGGCAGCAGAGGCACCAGTAATCGAAGATCTGGATAATGTAAACCAAGCCGGAACGTCTGGCCAAGAGCAAGAGGAAGATTAGAGTGGATACATTTTTAAAGTGGAGAATGAACTGATGGATCTTAAAACTAAGGTCCATAACATGGAACAAAGAATGAATCAACCCGAACCAACCCCTATACCAACTGCGATTCCTACACAGGCAACTATACTGTCACACCCCTCTAAAGCGGAAACACGAGGTGTCACAGCACAAGATATCATCGCACAAGGTATATAGACAATAACCATTATATTAACTTAACAAAAATAAATAGTTTGGGTAAAACATAAATAAAAGTTACATAACCGAATAATAATTAAATGACATAGTCTTGTAAGATGCGTAAATAAAATAGATAGTGTTTTCATAAAATGTGACGATGAAGATGGAAATGCCACACATCATGCTTGTATGCATAAGGTACCTAACGACGATCACCTGAAAGCACGGGTAAAAGAAAGAAAACGGTCAACTACTAGAGTTGGTGAGTTCATAGGTTTTTAATATATGCACAAAATATCTTTTAAATGAGAAAAGTTTAAATAATTGATGGAGGTTTTTGGAATAAAATAAAAGTATGCATGAATGATAGAAGATGTATTATATATTGTCCAATACGTTGCACATGGTAGTAATATACTATGATAATTGTTGCTTGAGCCATTATCCAACCTAGCCGACAACCAATTGCCCATGATAAACCTAACGCCTATATTAAATGACGTTATTAGTGGTAAAGTACATCTATAGTTCGCCAACCATAAATGGGAGACGTCGGAATCTCCAAATAGCGCTACCTACAAATACCATCGGCTCACTAGCGGAGTTAAGGAATAATGTCCAACGAAAGGGCCTTACAACGATCACCCAAGCACATCAAAGAATAATACCATAAGTGCTCAAAATAATATTTGAAATAAATAAGAAGATAGGCAATAAACTTTTCATGAAACGTATACACATGCTTTCACCCCAAAATAATATGAAATACGGTAAAAAGGGGCTATGATACTCACTCGGTATGCAAAGGTGTTCACTCGTAAAGCACTTTCAAATCGTGGTACATTTTAGTGCTTCTTGGGTGAACAGACAGTCTCGACTTATGTGCTTCAGTTAAAATCAAGTTTCTCAATTCTCCAAGCATATGTACCCACACACGAGTCTTATACATTTTAAATCCGCGAGAATCATCAGTAAGCTCGTCCTTACGTTTCTTCAATAGTTCATTATTCAAGTTCTCCTCTTTCAGAGCTTTCAACTGTGCAGACTTTATTCTATCCACTAAATCAGATACAATCTCCATACGCATGAATTTAATGGAACCTCCCGCTCCCTTGCGGCTCAAGGCGTCTACTACTACATTCGCTTTTCCCAGGTGGTATCTAATCTCGCAATCATAATCTTTTATCAACTCCACCCATCGTCTCTGTCTCATGTTCAATTCTTTCTGTGTAAACGCATACCGGAGACTCTTACGATCAGTACAAATTACACACTTGGTGCCATACAAATAGTGTCTCCACAGTTTTAGGGCAAATACGACAGCTGCCAGTTCTAGATCATGAGTCGGGTAATTCTTTTCATGTGGTTTTAACTGTCTTGAAGCATACATAATTACCCGATCTCTCTGCATAAGCACACATCCCAATCCCACAAACGACGCATCGTAATAAACAGTAAAATCATCCGTTCGACTTGGCAATGCAAGAATGGGAGCCTGACACAACAACTGCTTTAAAGTCTGGAAAGCCTTGTCTTGTTCACTACCCCAAACAAACTTCACATATTTCCGAGTTAACTTAGTTAACGGACCCGCAATGTTCGAGAAATCTTTAATAAACCTGCGCTAGTATCCAGCCAAACCCAGAAAACTCTTTATCTTAGACGGTGTCTTTGGAGCATTCAAGTTCATCACAACTTCCACCTTTGAAGGATCCACTTTCACTCCTTCATTACATATCACGTGCCCTAAGAACTGAACCTCTCTCAATCAGAATTCGCATTTTGAGAATTTAGCAAACAGACGTTCTTTCTTCAAGGTTTCCAAAACTTGTCTCAAATGCTGTTCATGCTCCTGTCCAGTCTTTGAATAAATTAGAATATCATCAATAAAGACTATCACAAAATCATCCAAGAATGGTCGACAAACCCTGTTAATCAAATCCATAAAAATCGCAGGTGCATTGGTTAAGCCGAATGGCATAACCAAGAACTCGTAGTGCCCGTACCGCATATGAAAGGCCGTCTTCGACACATCTTCCTCAGAAACATGCACCTGATGATATCCCGACCTCAAATCAATTTTAGAAAAGAACGAAGCTCCTTGCAGTTGATCAAACAAATCATCGATTCTCGGAAACGGATACTTGTTCTTCATCGTTCTCTTATTCAGTTCACGGTAGTCGATACACATACGTAACGTACCGTCTTTCTTCTTTACAAACAATACCGGTGCTCCCCATGGGACGAACTCTGTCGAATAAACCCCTTATCTAGTAGATCCTGAATCCGCGTCATCATCTCCCGGATCTCTGAAGGTGCCAACCTGTACGGAGCCTTCGCTACCAGGTATTAAGTCTATTTTAAATTCCACTTCACGAACCGGAGGCAATCCTGGCAACTCTTCTGGAAACAATTCCGGGTATTCAGTTACCACCCAGATATCAGTCATTGCTTGTTTCTCTTTCTTCCTGTCAATTACATATGCCAAATAAGATTCACACCCCTTACCTAACGCTTTCTTTACTTTCAAACACGAAATCATCGGGATCACATACCCTGCCTTCTCTCCCCTTGCTATTACTCGTGTACCATCAGCCAGTGGAAACGAAATCAACTTCTTGTGACACTTGATACTGGCTTGATTCAGACTCAACCAATCTATCCCAAGCACCACATCAAACCCCGCCAATGGCATAACAAGAAAATAAACTAGAAAACAAACGCCATCTATATCAATTTTAGCTCCAGCCACAACAGTCGTGACCGGAACCATCATACCATCGGCTACTTCTATCTCTAAAGCAGTAGCAAGTTCAATCACAGGCACATTTAATCTATCACAGAATTCCACAGAAACAAAGGAGCGATTTGGTCCTGAATCAAACAATACTCTAGCAGGAGTAGAGTTTATTAGAAACATACCTGTGATCACGTCGTCAGTGGTGGTGGCATCATCCACCGTCATCTTAAACGCCTGACCCTCAGCAGTGGGTGGGTTCTTTCGTTTCTGACCCGCTGAAGACGATCCTCCAGCTCCTCCTCCCCCAGACCCTGACCTTGTCTTTTTGCCCATCGGGCAATCACCAACACGGTGCCCCTCCCTCTGGCAATTCCAGCATACACTCCATGGGAACCTGCAGTTCTTTAAATCATGGCCAAATTGGCCACAGTTCACACATCTCCTCGTCTGGGCCGTACACTGCCCGTTATGATAAGATTTGCACCTACTACACCAAGGTGCCCGTTGCGTAGACCCACCCGAAGTAGGTCTTCTATTCTGATCTCCCTGCCTGCCACCGTTACTCTGCCCTCCCTGTATCTGTTGAGCATTATAGTGTTCAAACCTCGATTTTTGTTGGGAAAGCTTCTCCCCGCTTAACTTATTTCTTGCCACAATGTCCCCTTCAGCCAATTTGGCCAAAGTGAAAGCCTGGGACAGTGTGGTAGCCCACCTGGTGGCGCCTCGGTAATCTGGGTGCAGTGCCCCCACGAAATGGGCAATCTTCGATTCTTCATCCGGTACCCAGTGTTTGGCAAATATCATCTTTTCATTAAATTGTTTAATCAGCTGATCCACAGTCATGTTCCCTGTCATCTGTAGATCCATAAATTCCTTCTTAATCTTGGCCATCTCAAAACTTCCACAGTATTGTTCACACAGCTTTTCCTGGAATTGACTCAAGGTGATACTCTCCTGCTGTTGTTTAGTAAAGTGGCCGGTTATGGAATCCCACCAGACCAACGCATTTGCTCTCAACATTCTTGACGCATACTTGACCTTTAATTCATTCTCGCAATTACAGGCATCAAGTGCCTTTGACATCTCCCTCAACCAATTCAATGTTGCATTGGGATCAGAACTCCCATGATACTCAGATGGTTTGCAATCCAGAAACTGCTTGTAGGTGCAGGGTTGTTTATATCCAGGGAACGCAAACGGATAGGCCCCTGGTTGTGGATATGGATAGAAGAAAGGTTGCTGCATCATTTGAGTCATTGGTGGCAGCGGTGCTGTAACTGGTGTATTTGTTGCCTGTGTAAGAATCGCAGTCGGCACAGGGGTTGGTTCAGGTTGCTGTTGTTGTTGTTGTTCCATTCTCTGAACTTTATCTCTAAGTTCGACCAACTCGTTTTCCAATTGGTAGACATAATCACTATGCTCCTCTTCACGGGTTTGACCCGACGTTCCCGCAGTAGCTGGGTTATCCAAGTATTCAGTTACTGGCGCTTCAGTTGTAGCTTGGGTCGTAGGAGGAAGGATTGGAGTATCTCTGTCAGCCATTATCTGTTACAATCACATCACCTCATAACTCATTAGCATAAACCGTTAGTATCCAAAATACTAACTACAACCGACAACTCTAACTCAATCTAATCCCCCGGAAGGAAAGCTTGACCCGTCACGAGCCAAGATTTAGGAATGCAGCACTATAGCCGCGCATGCATCGCCAAACCTAGGCTCTGATACCAAACTGTAATACCGGAAAACCCAAGCCATTTTTTTTATAAATACGCTGCGGAAGCTTTTTAATAAACAAACTTATTACATACAAATCAATATTTACAAAATATACAAACAGTGTTCACAAACAAAAGTATAATTGTGTGTTACAAAAGCTACAGGCTCGTTTCATTCACAAATAAAATCAGAGTCAGGTCATTCCTTTCCTTCAGCCAACCTCACAAACACGAACCTGCAAAAGCAACAACTGAGGGGAATTAGAACAAAGCTAAGTGAGTAGAGGCTAAACACCAAAAGCAAACATCCACAGTCAATATCAAAGCATGTAATCACGTATCCCGAGAAG
Source organism: Dittrichia graveolens (assembly GCA_038502395.1). Classification (NCBI taxonomy): domain Eukaryota; kingdom Viridiplantae; phylum Streptophyta; class Magnoliopsida; order Asterales; family Asteraceae; genus Dittrichia; species Dittrichia graveolens. The sequence continues at coordinate 53,280,026 of JARJIL010000005.1, read as the reverse complement.
ACCGGCGGTTTGGCGCTGAACCTACAACCAATGCCGGCCAAAGCAAAGGTTTACCGATAGCCCTCCATTGAATTGGCACAATACACTCCCCCTCTGATGCAACATATGCACCAGTAAGGCTAACACTGTTCAGCCAATCAGTGAACGAGCCCAGCCCAATCCTACGTATAGCTGACTTTCCAACGCAACTCGAATTCATACTAAGAGTGCCTATCGACCAAATATTCATGCAACAGATATCAACAATCAATATCACAATCAACAGTTCAACCAATCCAATCCAATCCAATCACAATCATGCATCACACCAATAACATTAACCGAAATCTTTACCATCCGCGATTAACGCCCACTCACCCCAAAATCCACACGGGCTCAGAAATCTAATTTTACCGAGTCTTTTGATTGCCTGAAAATACAGCAACAATCAAATCAGTCGCGAATATATAAATATATCTTCTCATATATATTTATATCTCAAATTTATCAAAATAACTCAATTAAATCACATTATAATTATGCTAACTCAAACCAAGCAAAATAATAAAGAAAGAAGCCAACAATCGGATTTGGAGCTATACAAATAGTGTCTCTACAGTTTTAGGGCAAATACGACAGCTGCCAGTTCTAGATCATGAGTCGGGTAATTCTTTTCATGTGGTTTTAACTGTCTTGAAGCATACACAATTACCCGATCTTTCTGCATAAGCACACATCCCAATCCCACAAATGACGCATCGCAATAAACAGTAAAATCATCCGTTCGACTTGGCAATGCAAGAATCGGAGCCTGACACAACAACTGCTTTAAAGTCTGGAAAGCCTTGTCTTGTTCACTACCCCAAACAAACTTCACATATTTCCGAGTTAACTTAGTTAACGGACCCGCAATGTTCGAGAAATCTTTAATAAACCTACCGTAGTATCTAGCCAAACCCAGAAAACTCTTTATCTTAGACGGTGTCTTTGGAGCATTCAAGAAAACACCTTTGCATACCGAGTGAGTATCATAGCCCCCTTTTTACCGTATTTCATATTATTTTGGGGTGAAAGCATGTGTATACGTTTCATGAAAAGTTTATTGCCTATCTTCTTATTTATTTCAAATATTATTTTGAGCACTTATGGTATTATTCTTTGATGTGCTTGGGTGATCGTTGTAAGGCCCTTTCGTTGGACATTATTCCTTAACTCGCTAGTGAGCCGATGGTATTAGTAAGTAGCGCTATTTGGAGATTCCGACGTCTCCCATTTATGGTTGACGAACTATAGATGTACTTTACCACTACTAACGTCATTTAATATAGGCGTTAGGTTTATCATGGGCAATTGGTTGTCGGCTAGGTTGGATAATGGCTCAAGCAACAATCATCATAGTCTATTACTACCATGTGCAACGTATTGGGCAATATAATACATCTTCCATCATTATTTCATACTTGGATTTTTATTCAAAAACTTCCATCAATTATTTAAACTTTTCTCATTTAAAAGATATTTTGTGTGTATATTAAAAACCTATGAACTCACCAACTCTAGTAGTTGACCGTCCCTTTTCTTTTACCCGTGCTTTCAGGTGATCGCCGTTAGGTACCTTATGCTTACAAACATGATGTGTGGCATCTTCATCTTCATCGTCACGTTTTATAAAAACAATATCTATTTTATTTACGCATCGTACAAGACAATGTCCTTTAAATATTATTCGGTTGTATAACTTTTATTTATGTTTCATCCGAACTACTTATTTTCTTAACTTAATCTAATGGTTATTATCTATTTACCTTGTGCGATGATATCTTGTGCTGTGACATCTCGTGTTTCCGCTTTAGCGGGGTGTGACATACATTGCGTATGTGCATTGATTGTCGGGAATTGAATAAGAGAACGATAAAAAAAAGTACCCGTTACCCAGAATCGATGATTTGTTCGATCAAGTGCAGGGAGCTTCTTTCTTCTCAAAGATAGATTTAAGATCGGGTTACCATCAGGTAAGGGTGTCAAAGGAGGATGTGTCAAAGACAACTTTCCGTACGCGATATGGTCACTATGAGTTTATGGTTATGCCATTCGGTCTAACCAATGCACCTGCAATATTTATGGATCTTAAGAACCAAGTCTGTCGACCATTTCTTGATAAGTTTGTTTTGTTGGGAATCCATGGGGATCAAAGCACGCAACGGAAGCAACAAAAACACACAAAATGATCCCATGATTTCCCAATGGTGGTGAAAACTTGCAAGAACATGCATGCAACCAAAAACAAGCACAAAAAGAAGAAGGGAAGTGAATCATACCCTTGAAGACTTTGATAATTCTCTGGAACAAAAGGAACTTGGGATGTAAGCTTGAAACAAAAGGCTCCAAGCCCTAATGCAAGTCCACACCAAGGAAGTCTTCAATCTCTTTGTACTAGCAAACCAAAGAAGACACCAACACTTGATGATCTTCTGGAACAGCCTTGTTAACCACTTGTGCACTAACCACCTTCAATTAATCTTGCTCTCTCTCTATGGAAGAACTCACAATATGTGTCTAATGCACCAAAATGTCCAAGAGTATTCAATGAACAAAGAACACCTCTAATATAAGCATTCTCTGTGTTCAAAGAGTCCAGAGTCGGAGCTAAGTGGCACTACGTCATTGGACCAATAAAATGGTCCAACCAAATACAAGTGTCACTTAGAATTCTGCCTTCACGACTTCTTCACGGGCTCTCACGGGCCGTGAAGGATAAATGCACCACGACCGGCCATTAATCCTCCACGAGCCGTGTCGCGCACTGCAAGAATCGTGAGGGTTGTGCCTTCACGACCTCCTTCACGGGCCGTGTAGGGTCGTGAAGCCCTAGGGTTTCACGAACCATGTGGCCCACGACAGGACTCGTGGACACGAGCTGCTTCACGACCCGTGGAGCATCCTTCACAGTCGTGAAGCCTTGGTCAACTGGATTTTGACTCTTTCCTCTTATAGTAGGCTGTCGAGATTGAAACTTGGCGTGTGACCGAATAGGCCCGCGCTTCATTGGCAGTGATGTCGGCCTACGTGTGTCGGTGGGCAGATTCCAACAAACTCCCACTTGCACATGACACACCGTACCCATGGGCACCACAGACACGGAGCGGCCTCTAGCAAGGCATCCCTGCCCCCAACTAAACACGGGGTATGTCATCCCTGACAATTACCAAGTTAAACTAAAAGAGTTTGACATGGTCCTATAGATAAGTGATCAATTATCTTATTGTTCGCGATATCTAAGTGAACACGAGACATGGTACAAAGTCATTCTCCGATCGTTCACGATTATGTTTCTCGATCAAGATTGGTGGTGACCAAAAAGGTGAGTTGCAACTGATCAACAATCATTGCAAGCTCGAGCATGGCCATGCAATTTTGGTGTCAGCGCCCAATCATCGAGGGGCCCAGGGATATCTCTCTTTACAGAGGAACAAATTCCTTCGACTACATTGCCTCCAATACAATGGCATTACTTTACCCAAATACCTCCTTTATAATAGCCAGTTACGGACTACATTTGAAAGCAGTCAGAATAAAGCAAACCAAAATAGTGAAACACATGCATCTCTGGTCTAAGGATAAAAGATATTATCATCTTGATTTACTCTTGACATGTACCATGAAGTAAGATCAGGTGTGGGTTGTCCAATCACTTGAAACTCTTTTCAAGTATAGGCGAAATATTGCGTCCCTTGTATTCAATCCTATTGAACACTATGACCAATCATTTCCCTCGATCTTCGTTCATACTTCCTTCCATGAAGAATGACCGATCGTGGACAATTTAGAATGTTAAAACATTCAAGGAAGTGATAAAACATGCAAAGTTGGAACACAATAATTATTTAAAGAAAGTATTCGCTACACGCGTATCATTAAATCTCCATTTAATAATCAATACATTCAAAAATACAATATTGCTTAAAGTTCCCAATAACAAAGTAAATACATAGAATACAATAACCAATATACAACTCAAACCAAGTCACTAGCAAATCTAATCCCAATAGCACGTGTGTGGGCATCGTGCTTAGCTTGCGACAACGGTTTAGTGAACGGATCCGCCAAATTGCTATCCGTGTGTACTTTGCTGATGACGATGTCTCCATTTTCGACCACGTCCCGGATAAAATGATATTTCCGCGGAATATGCCTTGTGCGTCGATGAGACCTTGGTTCCTTCGCTAAAGCAACGGCACCCTTGTTGTCATAGAATATCTCAACAGGGTCGCTGATGCTTGGAACCACTCCCAGAACAAGCATAAATTTCCTCATCCATACGGCCTCCTTAGCAGCTTCACTGGCCGCAATGTATTCTGACTCGGTAGTGGAATCGGCCACGGTGTCTTGCTTGGAGCTCCTTCAGGATATAGCACCGTCGTTTAATAGGAACACGAACCCCGATTGTGATTGGCAGTCATCCCTATCGGTTTGGAAGCTTACATCAGAGTAACTCTTTACTCTAAGCTCTTCCTCACCTCCGTACACCAAGAACATCTCCTTAGTCCTCCGAAGATACTTAAGAATGTTCTTCACTTCCGTCCAATGAGCTTCGCCAGGGTTGGCTTGATATCTACTCGTCATGCTCAAGGCACACGATACATCAGGCCTCATACATAGCATGGCGTACATGATCGAGCCCATAGCCGAAGCATATGGCACTCGCTTCATTACTTCCCGTTCCTCTAGGGAACTAGGGGATTGAGTCTTACTCAATACCAAACCATGTGACATTGGAATGAACCCCTTCTTGGAGTCTTCCATCCTAAACCGCTTTAGGACTTTGTCAACATATGTACTTTGGCTAAGCCCAATAAGCTTCTTGGATCTATCTCTATAGATTTTGATCCCAAGAATATAAGTTGCATCTCCTAGATCCTTCATTGAAAAACAATTCCCTAACCAAGTTTTTACACCTTGAAGGGTCGGGACATCGTTCCCAATGAGGAGTATGTCCTCGACATACAAGACTAGGAACACAACTATGCTCCCACTAGCCCTGACGTATACGCATGGCTCAACCTTGCTTTTCAAAAAGCCAAACTCTTTGACTTTCTCATCAAAGCACAGGTTCCAGCTACGCGATGCTTGCTTAAGTCCATAAATGGACTTCTTAAGCTGGCAGACTTTATCCGGATGCTTGGTATGTACAAAACCCTCGGGTTGAGTCATATAGAGCTCCTCGCTTAGTGTCCCATTAAGGAACGCGGTTTTTACATCTATTTGCCAAATCTCATAATCATGAAATGCGGCAATTGCCATGAGTATCCGGATAGACTTCAACATAGCCACCGGGGAAAAGGTTTCATCATAGTCTACACCATGAGTTTGCGTGAAACCCTTAGCTACCAGTCGGGCTTTGAAGGTGTCTACCACTCCATCTATGCCGGTCTTTTTCTTAAAGACCCACTTGCACCCTACGGGTCTACACCTGGGTACCGGATCTACCAAATCCCAGACTTGGTTATCCGACATAGATTGCATCTCGGACTCCATAGCCTTTTTCCACCTAGCGGACTCAGGTCCCACCACGGCGTTCCGATAAGATGATGGTTCATCATGATCCACCACTAGGTCGCAGCCCTCAGACATGAGAAATCCATATCTCTCTGGCTCGTTGCGACTCCTACCGGATCTCCTAAGAGGTAAAGGATTCGTGTCAGGTTCTCCAGCAGCGCCGTGCTGAGAATCATCTTGTGAACTAGTGCCAACTTCAGGTTGGTCATTGGAAGGTTCTTGAATCTCTTCAAGATCTACCTTTCTCCCACTAGCGTCTTTGGATAGCATCTCCCTTTCAAGGAAGATGGCCCTCTGAGCAACAAATACCTTGTTTTCGGACGGTTGGTAGAGCAAATATCCCATAGACCCGGCAAGATATCCAATAAACAAACACCTCTCGGCTCGGGGTTCTAATTTGTCCTCCACCTCACGTCTCACGTAGGCAGGACAACCCCAAACCTTTAGATATGAAAGCGATGGAACCTTTCCATGCCACATCTCAAAAGGTGTCTTCTTGACCTTCTTAGTTGGTACGAGGTTAAGGATTCTAACGGCCGTTTCCAATGCATAGCCCCAAAAGCTATGGGTACATTCGTACGACTCATCATACACCGAACCATATCCAACAATGTCCGGTTCCTCCTCTCGGCGACACCATTTACTTGTGGTGTCCTAGGAGGTTTCAATTGCGAAACAATTCCACAATCTTTTAGATAGTCTTGGAATTCCGAACTTAGATACTCACCACCACGATCCGATCTGAGCATCTTAATTCGTTTACCCAATTGGTTCTCAACTTCGTTCTTGAAAGTCTTGAAAACCTCAAAGGTTTCCGACTTTTGTCTCACCAAGTAGACATACCCATACCTACTAAAGTCATCGGTAAAGGTTACGAAGTACCTTGAGTTATCCCTAGTGACATCCTTGAACGGACCACACACAGCCGTGTGAACGATATCCAACAAGTCTTTGCCCCTCTCACAAACGCCGGTGAAGGGTGCTTTGGTCATTTTGCCCAATAAGCAAGATTCGCATACATCATCCGACCCATGGTCAAATGATTCCAAGATCCCATCCGCTTGGAGCTTGGCGATGCGGTTCTTGTTTATGTGGCCCAAACGACCATGCCATAAAGATAACTTATCCAAATCACATTTGGATTTAGAACCAACATTTATGATTGATTTATTACTTTGCAAGCATACGCTTGTCTCATATATGCCACGGCATGGATGTGCTTTAAAATAAAATAAATCATTCTTAAAGCATGAAATAATTCTATTAGAGAAATTAAAGTTAAATCCATCGTCAACGAGTGCATAAAATGATAAAATGTTTCTTGCCACGCAGGGCGAATAAGATACATTTAATAAAGTAATAAATAAGCCGGATGGAAAGGGGAGGTCCACGCTCCCTATCTTCTCAACCGGGACAACCACCTTGTTTCCCATGATGAGATCCAGCTCCCCATCAACCAAGTCCCTACTTCTTCTTAGTACCTGCACATTATTAACTATGTGAGTACCACACCCGGTGTCCAAGACCCAAGCGTTAGAAGTAGAAGTGTTATGGAGTTCAATCATATACATACCGGAGGCGCCTTGTCCCTTGGCGCGAAGCCTCTTGAGCTCCTCCGTGTACTTGGGGCAACTACGCCGGTAGTGTCCCTTCTCCCCACAGAAGAAGCAGGTGGCCTCTTCCGGTGAGGGGGATATAGGAGCGGGTTCCTTCCCCTTCGGCTCCGGCGCCGGGAGTGGTTTGGGCTTGGGTGTTGCCACCTTCGCCTTCCCCTTCCCTTTGCCCTTGGAGCTTGAAGCGGGCCGCTTCCTCTTAGCACCACCCTCATGGATGGCTAGGACGGGTGTGGAGGTCGATGGCTTTGCCTTGGCTATGTTAGACTCGACGGTCTTCAACATGCCGTGCAACTCCATCAAGGACTTGTCCATGTTATGCATATGGTAGTTCACAATGAACGGACCATATGCTGTAGGCAAAGATTAGAGGATAATATCCATAGCCAACTTTTTCCCCATTGGAAAGCCCAACCTCTCGAGCTGGTCCACGTATTGCTTCATTCGAAGCACGTGGGAGCTCACGTTCCCGCCCTCCAGCATTCGGCACCCTATAAAGGCCTTGACACACTCGTAGAGTTCTTGCCTCGCTTGTTTGTAGAACATTTCCTTTAGCTGCGAGATCATGTCAAACGCACCAACGTCCTCGAATTGCCTTTGCAACTCGGAACTCATGGTCGTCAACATGAGGCAAGTCACCTCATTGGTGTCTTTAAGGCGCTTCTCATAAGCATCGTTAATGGCCCGCGTAGCGGTGGTAGCAGGAGCCTCCGGAAGAGGTTCCTCTAGGACGTACAACTTGGTTTCATGGCGCAAGACAATTCTCAATTGCCTATGCCAATCCATAAAGTTTACGCCTATTAGTTTCTCTTTCTCCAAAAATGGACGGAGTGACATGTGTGTCGCGGTGTTTCTTGTAGATGCCATCTAAAAGAAGGCAAATCACACAAAAAGGTTAGTTCGACATATTTTAATCCTTGTTAAATAATTACCCAATAGTTCAACACTTAAATTTAACAAGGGCTAAGAACCCAACATAACTTCACTACATGACGGGTTTACCGCGGATCACTTCGTGAAGGTATTTAGGCCGGTGAACGCTTTACCAATTGCAATCCGTGATTACAAATCTTAGGCACTTGCGGGATCCATCGGTACTCATAGCACCGGTTTGGCATGTTTGATCCCTTCCCACACCGATTCCTCAATAAGCCGCTTTGATAACTCGGTATAGGCACGACAATTATCAAGGCGTATTAAATTGGAATTGCGAATCGTCTAACAAGATACACGATGACGCCCTTGACAATAATTGGCTCGTGCTAAGCTCGACAACCAAAGATTTCAAGACGCCACACGCACCTTCCACACAAGTCCACATGGAACAACTCGTGCTAAGCTCGACAATTGTCCCATGCTTCATTAGATTCGGGTGGTGTCATCTTTTGGATGGCGTGTGATTTACGTTTTTAAGAAAAACGGGACTTTTGTTTTTCCGGTTAAAAACCTCTTTTCGTTTTGATTAACAAATAAGCGACAAAACGCATTTTTCACCAATTGAACATAAACATTTTATATTCGTTTGTTAATCATGTGAGCGAGCGGGGTTTGTTAACCAATTAAGGAAAACTATGTAGTTTTATTATTTTCAAAAGATTTTCTAGCATGCGAAGATCCTACAACCACGCAAGAAAACAAATAAATAAAACTACACAACCACGCATACAAAACCGATTTGAGCCAACCTAAGTGTTCCCTGGTGAGCCAACCGAGGAACTAAGTCTACTAAGAACAAACAATCCAAGACTTCGTGGTGTGCTCCCACTCGATCCCGCGCCTCCGGATCCGAGGTAGCCAAGACGTCTCCCAAGACTCCCGTTGGTGCCTCCGGTCTTCTCTTCTCATTACATACATAATTAAAGAGAAATGGCATGCAAGCCACACAATCTATTCTAAGCTAATATACAATTACAAAGAATAAATACTTTGGCGTGCAAGCCACAAATAAATAAATTATTACAAACCGGATTAAATAAATTATTACAAACCAAATGTGGTACAAACCACCAAATGAAAGAACAAAAAATAAAGCAACCAAACAACCACACAAAGGTCTAGGCTCAAACCGGTGCTCACAAAAACGAAACAACTACAAAGCATGGTGTGCCACACCAAACCATGCACAAAACAATACCCCAATTATGTTTATTCAAAAACTAAAGGCACAAGAATAAACCTTGTACATATGCATTAGGATTCCAAACACTTTGAAATCCATATTCATATATACACAATTTACATGTATGCATGTGTGCATTTTATGCCAAAACCACCCAATACATACATATAAAAGAATTAGGATATTATGGGGCTTAATCTACAAGGCCAAACAACCTGAAATGATTCTGGAAACACCAAAATCAAATGCTAAAATCCATATCAAGTTTTCTTTTTCAAAAAGGCCAAAAACAGCCTGTTCACGACGCCTTCACGAGCTACTGCTCTTCACGGGCCCTCACGGGCCGTGAAGGCAGTACGCTCCATGACTCGTGAAACAGATTAAAAACCTTTCACGAACACCACCCCACGAGACTGGTCATGTGGCCTTCACGACCCGTGAAGCAAGCTCCATGGCCCGTGAAGACCTTCTGGACAGAATGTCCAAAATCGAAAATATGGATTTTCAAGCCACAAAGGTGCATGCATCTTACAAGTATGGCTCTGATACCACTGTTGGGAATCCATGGGGATCAAAGCACGCAACGGAAGCAACAAAAACACACAAAATGATCCCATGATTTCCCAATGGTGGTGAAAACTTGCAAGAACATGCATGCAACCAAAAACAAGCACAAAGAGAAGAAGGGAAGTGAATCATACCCTTGAAGACTTTGATAATTCTCTGGAACAAAAGGAACTTGGGATGTAAGCTTGAAACAAAAGGCTCCAAGCCCTAATGCAAGTCCACACCAAGGAAGTCTTCAATCTCTTTGTACTAGCAAACCAAAGAAGACACCAACACTTGATGATATTCTGGAACAGCCTTGTTAACCACTTGTGCACTAACCACCTTCAATTGATCTTGCTCTCTCTCTATGGAATAACTCACAATATGTTTCTAGTGCACCAAAATGTCCAAGAGTATTCAATGAACAAAGAACACCTCTAATATAAGCATTCTCTGTGTTCAAAGAGTCCAGAGTCGGAGCTAAGTGGCACTACATCATTGGACCAACAAAATGGTCCAACCAAATACAAGTGTCACTTGAAATTCTGCCTTCACGACTTCTTCACGGGCTCTCATGGGCCGTGAAGGATAAATGCGCCACGACCGGGCATTAATCCCCCATGAGCCGTGCCGTGCACTGCAAGAATCGTGAGGGTTGTGCCTTCCCGACCTCCTTCACGGGCCGTGTAGGGTCGTGAAGCCCTAGGGTTTCACGAACCATGCGGCCCACGACAAGACTCGTGGACAAGACCTGCTTCACGACCCGTGGAGCATCCTTCACGGTCGTGAAGCCTTGGTCAACTGGATTTTGACCATTTTGACTCTTTCCTCTTATAGTAGGCTGTCGAGATTGAAACTTGGCGTGTGACCCAATAGGCCCGCGCTTCATTGGCAGTGATGTCGGCCTACGTGTGTCGGTGGGCAGATTCCAACATGTTTTTGTCTTCATTGATGATATTTTGATTTATTCGAAGACTGAGTTAGAGAATGAACAACATTTGAGATAGATCTTGGAAACTCTGAAGAAAGAACAGTTGTATGCGGAGTTTTCAAAATGTGAATTTTGGTTAAGAGAAGTTCAGTTTTTGGGGCATATAATTTGTAAGGAAGGGGTAAAGGTAGATCCTTCGAAGGTAGAGGCAGTGATGAGCTGGAATGCTCCAAGAACACCATCAGAGATAAAGAGTTTTCTGGGATTGGCTGGGTACTACCGCAGATTTATCAAGGATTTTTCTAAGATTGCGGGTCCATTAACCAAGTTAACTCGGAAAGAAGTGAAATTTATGTGGGGTAATGAACAAGATAAGGCTTTTCAGATATTAAAAGAATTGTTGTGTCAAGCTCCAATCCTTGCCTTGCCAAGTGGATCTGAAGATTTTACAGTGTATTGTGATGCATCATTGGCTGGTTTAGGGTGTGTATTAATGCAGAGGGATCGGGTGATTGCTTATGCTTCCAGACAGTTAAAACCACACGAGAAGAATTACCCGACACATGACTTGGAGCTGGCAGCAGTTGTATTTGCCCTGAAGCTGTGGTGACACTATCTATACAGCACCAAATGCGTAATTTGTAGCGATCATAAGAGCCTGCAGTATGTGTTTACTCAGAAAGATGAGACAGAGACGCTGGGTAGAATTGATAAAAGATTATGACTGCGAGATTAGATATCACCCTGGAAAAGCGAATGTGGTGGCAGATGCCCTGAGCCGTAAAGGAACCGGAAGTCCTATTCAATTTATGCGTATTGAGATAGTATCTGACCTGATAGATAGACTAAAGTCTGCTCAGTTAGAAGCCCTAAAAGAAGAAAATCTTAAGATTGAGATAATGAAAAAGCAAAAAGATGAACTGAATGACGATTCTCGTGGATTGAAAACGTTTAAAACTCGTGTGTGGGTGCCTAAACTTGGAGAATTGAGACAATTGATTTTAACAGAAGCACATAAGTCGAGATTGTCAATACACCCAGGAAGCACTAAAATGTATAACGATCTGAAAGTACTTTACTGGTGGCCTACGATGAAAGCATATGTGGCACATTTTGTAGAATCGTGTCATGTTTGTGCGCAAGTAAAAGCAGAACATCAGAAGCCTTATGGGTCTTTGAAACAGTTGGAGATTCCAGAGTGGAAGTGGGAACACATTACGATGGATTTTGTAACAAAATTACTACGAACTCAGAGGAATCATGATATGATATGGGTGATAGTGGATCGTTTGACAAAGAGTGCTCATTTTCTAGCCACCTGCGAGACAGCTTCGTTGGGTAAACTGGCACAACTGTACATAGATGAGATTGTTATGAGGCAAGGTATACCGTTGTCAATTGTATCTGACAGGGATTCAAGGTTTGTATCTAATTTTTGGAGGAGTTTGCAAAGAGAATTAGGAAGTAGACTTAACTTGAGTACAACCTATCATCCTCAGACAGACGGTCAGATTGAGGGAACCATACAGACACTCGAGGATATGTTGCGAGCTTGTGTATTAGAGTATGGTGGATCATGGGATTCACACCTGCCATTGATATAATTTGCATATAACAACTCTTATCACTCAAGTATCGAAATGCATCCATATGAAATGTTGTACGGCCGTCGCTGCCGTACTCCGACTTGTTGGTTAAAGGCGGGTGAGAAACAGTTTGCAGGTCCTGAGATTGTACAGATGACTGCTGATAAGGTTGCTATCGCCAGAGATAAGTTGAAAGCAGCCAGAGATAGACAGAGAATGTATGCGGATCCGAAACGACGTCCAGTAAAGTTTGATGTGGGAGAATTGGTATACTTAAAAGTTCCTCCATGGAAAGGTGTAATTCGCTTCGGCAAACGTGGGAAGTTGGCTCCCCGTTTCATTGGTCCTTTCCGTATTCGTCAGGTTGTAAACGATAAAGCAGTTACACTAGATCTTCCCCCAGAGCTTGTAGGAATTCACGATACATTCAATGTGTGTTATCTGAGAAAGTGTAAGATTGATGATGAAAACCAGATTCTCCCAGTGCATGAATTGAAAGTTGATGCAAAGAAGAGACTGATAGAAGAACCGATTGAACTGTTAGATCGAAAGGTGACCAAACTACGAAAGAAACAGATACCTATGGTATTGGTAAAATGGAAACACAGTTTAGGTTCTGATTTAACCTGGGAGACTGAGGCAGAAATGAAAGAAAGATATCCCCAGTTATTTGAGCCGGAAAGGATTCCGAGGACGGAATCCTCTTAAGGAGGGGAGATTTGTAACACCCGCAAACCTGGGCTAGTAGATTAGCGGGTTTACGGTATGTGTTTGTTTGTGTTTTAATTATTTTAATTTGATTATGTGATTATTTAAGTGATATTAATTATTTAATTAATTTAGAATTATAAGTATGTATGTATATGTGACCGTGAGTGTGTATGCATGAATGTAAGTGGAAATACACGTGGGGTGTATTGGGTGTTGGTATCACCTACTTTGCATGTACATTGTATGTGAGTATCTAAAACTTCACATTATTTGCAAAAGAAGTGTATGTGTGTGTTTCTCTGCCAAAGAAGAAAACCGAAGAAGAAGGACCATCGGAATTTCAGATTTGTGTTTTAGATCCAAGTTAAAGGTTAGATATTTATATGATGAATTTGCATACTAGTTTGATTAGTTTGATAGTTAAATAAACATGAATATATGTAGAACACTAGAATCGGATTTGGGTTTGAAACTTGAGTTTTTATGGGTTTTATGTGATCATATGAAATACATGTTTGTATGATGTTTTGATGCACGGAATATGTGTTTTATGATGATAAAACATGTTTTGAATGATTTTAATGAATTTATGAAATCTGGGTTTGAGATATAATGTTGTGAAGGTGGCGGATTTGAGGAAATGTTGAAGTTAGCGGATTTGGTGGAAGGAAATGGTAAAACCGAAAGTTCAAACCAGAAGTTATGGAAAACCGACACTCACAATCCTAATGACTATAAATCCGATACTTAGTATATGCGAATTAAGAATTCAATTGTGTTATGAATTGATATTTAAATCCGAGACCTTGAAATCCTTGACTAAATCCGATTGCTATGTTTGTATAAAATGAAATCCTAAACTTGGAAAATGACAAGTCAGAATCCGATACATGAAATCCGGGAATATTGAAATCTGACATTTCTAAAACCAAGACTTAGAATCCGATATATGTGTTGCGGATTTCTAAGAATCTGATACCCTAGTTGCGGATTTTCAAGAATCCGAGAAGTGAGAATCCGATAGTCAAAATCCGACATTCTGTGTTTTGATTTATATTCGTTTATTCGATTGTTTGATGTCATGAATGAAATATAAATATATGATTAAGTATATATTTATGGATTGGGACTGATTAATTGTTATTATGTTTTCAGGCAATCCAAAGACTCAGTAACATTAGAATTCTGAGTGCTTCAACTGAGATTGAAAGGTGAGTGGATGTTGGATGCGAATGGTAAAGATTTGGTTAATATCATTGATGTAATACATGATTGTATGTGATGGTTTGATATTGGAACTGCTGATTGTGAATATTATGTATTGATGACTATTGCATGACTATTTGATCGATACGCACCCTTAGTATGATTTTAAGTTGCGTTTGAGAAGTCAGCTATACGTAGAATTGGGCTGGGCTCGTCTATTGGTTGGTGGACCAGTTGTAGCCTTACTGATGCATATGTTACATAAGAGGGGGATTTCACTGTGCCAATTCAGTAGAGGGCTATCGGTAAACCTTTGCTTTGGCCGGCATTGGTTGTAGGTTCTGCGCCGAACCGCCAGTCTTCTTAGTGTTGTGATTACATGATTAGTATTGACTTGATGTTTGCTTTTGAGTTTGGCTTCTACTCACTTAGCTTTGTGCTAATTCCCCACAGATGTTGATTTTTGCAGGTTTGTATTTGTGAGTGCTCGTGGAAGGAGAAGTTGATCTGACTCTGATGTCTAGATTTAAAAATGAAACGAGCCAGTCTTTTGTAACACAGAGTTTTGTTTGTTGACTTTAAAGAACATATATTTTGTTATTGTAAATATTTGTGAATGAAATAAAGGTTTAAAGTTAATTAAAGCTTCCGCAGTGCAAATTTTAAAAAAATGGCTTAGAATATTGATGGTGTTACAGCGGGCTTGAAGTTTCTAGTATTAGGCTTCTTGAACGGTTGTTTCCCAGCAGTGTTACCTAAGGCCACTCGTTCCGCTGACCTTTTCTTGTTCCTCTCCATCAGATACAATTCTCTCTTCCTCGCTCCTTCAATCAGTTGGTCAAGTGTAGCATACTGACCATTCGACACGAACTCTGGGATGTCTTCTCTCAGCATCTGCGTATACCTGTGTATCTGCAGTCGTTCATCATTTGCATAAGCCGGACAATACAGTAGTTTCTCCTTGAATATCGCGGTTATCTGATTAACCGTCTCAGTGGTTTGCTTGAGTTTCACGAACTCATCCATCACCCGCTCTACCTCAACCTTTGGAGCATACTCCTCGAAGAGCAATTTTGTAAATTCCTCCCACTTCAACCCGACGATAGCTTCGCCCTTCATCTTTCTCAATAGATTCCACCAATCCTTGGCCACTCCCCTCAGGAAATTGGAAGCAAACTAAAATTTTGATTCCTCAGCGCAATGGCTGGTGAAGAAGGCTCCCTCTATCGCAGAGACCCATCTGGTGCTCCACACCAGGTCTGGCACACCATAAAAAACAGGCGGCTGACACGCCGAGAAATCCCGGAAAGTCCCTCCGGGGATCACTTGATTCGCATCTTGTGCTACCGGTTGAGCAACCACAACAGCCGCGGCAGCCTCCTTTGCAGCCCATAGGGCTCCCAGTTTCTGATCAATCATCGTACCCATATCCTGTTTCAAATCTTCTACGATCTTGGGCAATAGCTCCTTCAGTGTGTTGGTAACCACAGTAGTCACCAACTCAGTCATTGCCTCGTTCTCATACTCTTCATCATTCATCACATTTTCCGGTACGACATTTCCTGGATATTGATTCAGGATTGGTTGTGCACGGGGGTCACTTTCTCCCGTCACACTAGCATTTTCTCCATCAGGTGGGTTCTCAAAACCCGTCGGTATCACAGATCGATTTCTTGTAGTCACCATACTGGATGTGTATACAATGCACTTAATTAATAGGCGGCATTGCCACACAGTCCTCATCACTATATCAGTTCATGTGTCACATATTTCATGTCATAAGTACAGCTATCAGGCAACCCTAGTCATTCTAAGGCACCCTAGCTACAGGCATCTTATCTCTACAAGTACCCCTCACCGGATCCACAAGATTCCCCGGATTTTGACAAGTTTCAACAAGTGTTGCGTGCAAATAATAATATGGGCCCTATTTACAAACACGCTACACGTATTGGATCTTGTCATTAGCACTAGGAATCCCGATTCACTTGCTTGGGCTATGTATCAATCATCTCATCAAGCATACAATCAGTTATCATGTAAGCATTAACATGTCATTCTATTCTGGTTCTACTAGAGCACTAAAATTGCAAGGTTTCAGTCATCATAGTCAGCATATCATATTTTCAACATATCAGTTAATCATGATCATCATATCATAACACATACCTTGTACTCGCGTGTGGCCACTCGGACTAGCTCCAGCTGATAGCTCATTGTAACATTTAACATTTGAGAAAGTTTCAAAACTTTTTCTAAAATCTTTCACGAACCAAGGTTTAAGTTCAAACACGCGGAAACGTATTCGAATCTCTTAAACCAAGGCTCTGGTACCAAGTTGTAACGTCCCAATTTTTTTTTTGCAATTAAACAATTACCAACATATGATTCACGATCTATCATAACTAAAATATTGTCACTTTAAATACAACCCCGGGCGTAACACCGTGATTTTGAGGACCAGATTTTTCTTTTTAAAATACAATTTAAGATTTCAAACTGCGTGGGTTTGACTGTAAATAGAACAATCATACCTGTTTTATAATTTCAAAATGTAGCGGAAGTAAAAACACGTGGCAACCTTTATAAACATTCAAAATGATGCCACAAACAACAGTTGGTGTTACGGAATACATAAGCGGCTGACCATTATCTTAAATAGACATAAACATAGTTCAACAGAGTTTAAACATAAAAGCAGTGTTCCTCCCAAAGCAATTTACTACCCGCAGGCTCCCGAGCTCACTAAGGATTACCTGCACATGTGGAGTGTAGCATCTGTTAGCTATAATAGCTAGTGATTACCAAATAGCATGCAATCAATATAAGTACATCACATATCATCAATCATGCTCAGATAGTTCTATCCTAGCATCTCGCGATGAGTTGGCGTAGTCAGGAGGTAACATATCTTGCAGGGGAGCTAACCCGGCTCAATGCACCAAACTGGGGTACCAAACACATCAACCGCCCCGGTGGGGGAGCTATACAGCGTCCACCGTTGTGTTTTGGAATCCGCAGATTCCTCTGTTGTACAGCCGCAACTATACCCAAAGAGGACAGCTTTGTCCATAGGATCCGGATCAACCACAAACAAACAATTGATTCAATCGAATCATCAGTCAATGAGCGCATATATATTCAATACTCATCATAGCATACACCTAATCAAGTGCATACTATACTGTGTCAACATGGTATATTCTAGCATCATCATGCAATCCTACACTTGAACAACTGCATGTACAAATCATGGTTTACAATTCTGTAATCATTGTTAATATGTGTTATAGGTATATTAATTGTTATGTCATTCGACACTCACCTGATAGGCTAGAATAAGCAAAGACCTTGCTTTGGCACACACAGATTGTCAATTCAACCTATAATACCAAGACTTACGCATCAATCATTTAAACACGCGAGGAACGTCTAGGATACTTGAAACAATACCCTAATGGTTTTATTAAACCATTTATTAACTAACTATAGCAGCCTAAGCAACAACACTTGAACACATAGCACAAAACAGCACATTAGGCTGTGCGCAGGGGTGTCGCGCCACGACCAGTCTGCAGAACTGCGGCCGGTGTTTGTTTTGTGCACAGCAGGCCCTTTTTAGCTCATTTCAATTCCAAATCAATTTTGGTAAAATTCTAGTCTTTCATAGGACCATTTGACACTTGTGGAAGCTTTCTAACATCAAAAACTCCTATCCAATTAATTCATACGAAAATCACAATTAAATGGACAAAGACGTGCGCATAATGGCCAAAACTTGGTGTAGACCAATTCCGACACTTGCAACACACCATATACACCTAATATGATGTATTGAAGGTGTTGCAACTGACCAAAACCTTTAAACTCTTTGTTTGGTATCATTTTCCAATTTCTTGCCTATTTATGGCCTATTTTTCACTATTTTAGCCAATTCAAGCAAAACAACCATTCCAATTCAAAACCAATGTTCTAATCAACTCATAAAAGTCATATGAACCTATTAGAACCTTAAAAATTAGTTCTTGATGTGTAAAAACAGATTTAGGCCATTTTGGCCATTTTGACCCATTTAGGCTAAATATTGGATTTGTGCATAAACACCACTTCTAATGCACCAATTGAGTTCTAATCAATCCTAACAAGTTATAAGATCAATTAGAACACTAAATTTCAGTTCTTGAAGGTCAAAATAAGTTTGACCCGTATTTGACCAATTTTGACCCATTTGAGTCATAATTCAAAACTCATCAAGAACACTACTTTAATTCATGGAATTGGTTCCTATACACTTATAAATGATATTAGAACCTATTTCAATCATAAATTTCAGTTCTTGATTGCTAAATCAAAGAACCCACTTGTAAACCTAGAATTTCAAGTCTTGAAAGGCATAATCAAGAACAAGGATGAATTGGCACTTACAATGATCAAAGGATGATTAGAAACAACTTGTGGGATGATTTTAATCCTTATTTAGCTTCTGGAACAATAGTTTATGAGTTTTCTTCAAAAACCCAAAATTCAAAAATGAAGAACAAGTCATGGATGAAGCTTACTAGGTGATGGAGATGATGAGTTAAAGCTGATTTAATCTTTTATTTGCCACTGAAATCAGAACCTTAGATGATCTTCTTGTTGGTTTGTAGCCTTTCTTCTTCACTTGGCAAGAACAGAGAAAAGAATGAGTGTGTGTGTGTGTGTGATACGTGTATGGCATAAGTCTGTGTTTCCAAAACCGACTTGTGGGTAAATATTATCCACAAGTGGGTATTTTGTCCCCCTTTTCAACTTACAAGTCATCTCTCGTTTAACCATTTCAACTAACGAGGATATTTTTGGAATCTTCGTTTGAAACCGTTCGTTATTTTATATTCTTTATCTATATTTATTAATATTTTTAATAACCCTTTTATTTATTATTTTCCATATTTTATATCATTTCCTAGAATATATATTTATATTATTTAATTAAATTAAATAATTGACGTACCATATTCGGACACGTCTAGGCCCGTTTTGAGGATATTACAGATAACACGCAAAAGCTTGAATTCGAAAGTATTTGTTTGGAATACATCCTTAAAACAAAATAGTTTAAACATTGCGGAAGCTTGTGGAAATATGAGCTATCAACCGCGTGCTGGAGCCCCGCCGTGGCCATCACCTGAAAAGAAGGTTAAACAACAATCGTAAGCACAAAGCTTAGCGAGTACACTTACTTACAATCGTCCATATGACATCACATCATTTGCTTTACATTCATGTTACATCTTTCATTCCCGCTACCGTAGTAGTCGGTCCCTCATTCTCGCTACCGTAGTAGTCGGTCCCACATTCCCGTCACCGGAGTGAACGGTCCCATCATACCTGCCACCATAGTGAACGGTCTATTCATTCCTGTCACCGAAGTGAGCAATCCCATCATTCCTGCCACCTAAGTGCACGGTCCCATCATTCCCGTCACCAGAGTGAACGGTCCAATCATTCCCATCACCGGAGTGAACGGTCCCATCATTCCCGTCACTGAAGTGAACGGTCTAAACAATAGCATAGCATAACATAATATCGATTCACCAATTCACCAGTCATCATTTCATCAATTCATCATTCATCAATCATATAGCACATAACACATTTAACACATACATCATAATGTTTAGATGGTAAGTAAGAATACTCACGTGTCTGCAGTCTTAGTTCTCAAACTTAGCTCACTAACACGCTTGTGGTTACTTTCTAGTCAACCGTCATCTACAATAGTTCTAACAAATCAATACCGTGTACGAATCCCTTGTTCGTTTATCCCCGTAACACATTTGGGTTTCACATGGCATGTACAGTAAGAAAAGCATTAAAGTCCATTAAGTCGGGGACGTGTCGTGTCCATCAAACCGACGCGTCGCGTCGAGTGTAAAAGTATCGGATTCCACAAATCCGGGTTGACTGTCGGATTTCAACTTAACTATCGGATTCTCAACTATCCGGATTTCAAGTATCGGATTTTCATTAGATTGCAACTGTCGGATTGTTATATACATAAGTCGCATGGGGGTTCAAAGGTTGCATGGGGTTTCAAGTTTGAAAGTCGCATGAGCGTAGGGTGGTAACCATGCGAAGGTCGCATGGGGGGGTATCAAGTGTCGCACGGAATTTAAAACAATAAGTCTCATGGTGAACATGAAAGTCGCATAGGAGTTCAGGCATGAAGGTCGCATGAGGGTGTTTCTGTTGGAATCTGCCCACTGACACATGTAGGCCGGCATCACTGCCAATGAAGCGCGGGCCTATTGGGTCACACGCCAAGTTTCAATCTCGACAGCCTACTATAAGAGGAAAGAGTCAAAATGGTCAAATTCCAGTTGACCTATGCTTCACAACCGTGAAGGATGCTCCACGGGTCGTGAAGCAGCTCGTGTCCACGAGTCCTGTCGTGGGCCACATGGTTCGTGAAACCCTATGGCTTCACGACCCTACACGGCCCATGAAGGAGGTCGTGAAGGCACAACCCTCACGATTCTTGCACAGCGCAGCACGGCTCGTGAAAGATTAATGGCCGATCGTGACACATTTATTCTTCACGGCCCGTGAGAGCCCGTGACGAAGTCGTGAAGGCAGAATTCTAAGTGACACTTGTATTTGGTTGGACCATTTTGTTGGTCCAATGGTGGTGTGACACTTAGCTCCGACTCTGGGCTCTTTGAACAGATAGAATGCTTATAAAAGAGGTCCTTTTGGTGCATTCTACACTCTTGGTCAAATTGTGCAAGCATACTTCATTTATGAGTTCATACTAGTGAGAGTGAGCAAGAGCAAGAGGTTAAGGGCTGTGCACAAGTGATTTCAAGGTTGTTCCAGAAGAGATTCATCAAGTATTGGTGGTTCTTCGGTTTGGTAGTACAAAGAGGTTGAAGGTTTCTTGGTGTGGACTTGCATTAGGGCTTGGAGCCTTTTGTTTCAAGCTTACATCCCAAATCCGAGTTGTTCCAGCCAAGTATCAAAGTCGTCGATGGTATGATTTGATTTCTTTTGTCTATTTGTTCTTGTTTTTGGTTGCATGCATGTTCTTGCAAGTTTTCACCACCATTGGGAAATCATGAGATCATTTTGTGTGTTTTTGTTGCTTCCGTTGCATGCTTTGATCCCCATAGATTCCCAACAGTGGTATCAGAGCCATACATGTAATATGCATGCACCTTTGTGGCTTGAAAATCCATATTTTCGATTTTGGACATTCTGTCCAGAAGGTCTTCACGGGCCGTGGAGCTCGCTTCACGGGTTGTGAAGGCCACACGATCAGTCTCGTGGGGTGGTGGTCGGGAAAGGTTTTTAATCTGTTTCCCGAGTCGTGGAGCGTACTGCCTTCATGGCCCGTGAGGGCCCGTGAAGAGCAGTAGCTCATGAAGGCGTCGTGAACAGGCTGTTTTTGGCCTTTTTGAAAAAGAAAACTTGATATGGATTTTGGCATATGATTTTGGTGTTTCCAAAATCATTTTAGGCTGTTTAGCCTTGTAGATTAAGCCCCATAATATCCTAATTCTTTTATATGTACGTATTGGGTGGTTTTGGCATAAAATGCACACATGCATACATGTAAATTGTGTATATATGAATATGGATTTCAAAGTGTTTGGAATCCTAATGCATATGTACAAGGTTTATTCTTGTGCCTTTAGTTTTTGAATAAACTTAATTGGGATATTGTTTTGTGCATGGTTTGGTGTGGCACACCATGCTTTGTGGTTGTTTCGTTTTTGTGAGCACCGGTTTGAGCCTAGACCTTTGTGTGGTTGTTTGGTTGCTTTATTTATTGTTCTTTCATTTGGTGGTTTGAACCACATTTGGTTTATAATAATTTATTTATTTGTGGCTTGCACGCCAAAGTATTTATTCTTTGTAATTGAATATTAGCTTAGAATAGATTGTGTGGCTTGCATGCCATTTCTCCTTAAATTATGTATGTAATGAGAAGAGAAGACCGGAGGCACCAACGGGAGTCTTGGGAGACGTCTTGGCTACCTCGGATCCGGAGGCGCGGGATCGAGTGGGAGCACACCACGAAGTCTTGGATTGTTTGTCCTTAGTAGACTTAGTTCCTCGGTTGGCTCACCGGGGAACACTTAGGTTGGCTCAAATCGGTTTTGTATGCGTGGTTGTGTAGTTTTATTTATTTATTTTCTTGCGTGGTTGTAGGATCTTTGCATGCTATAAAATCTTTTGAAAATAATAAAACTATATAGTTTTCCTTAATTGGTTAACAAACCCCGCTCGCTCACATGATTAACAAACGAATATAAAGTGTTTATGTTCAATTGGTGAAAAATGCGTTTTGTCACTTATTTGTTAATCAAAACGAAAAGAGGTTTTAATCGGAAAAACAAAAGTCCCGTTTTTCTTAAAAACGTAAATCACACGCCATCCAAAAGATGACACCACCCGAATCTAATGAAGCATGGGACAATTGTCGAGCTTAGCACGAGTTGTTTCATGTGGACTTGTGTGGAAGGTGTGTGTGGCGTCTTGAAATCTTTGGTTGTCGAGCTTAGCACGAGCCAATTATTGTCAAGGGCGTCATCGTGTATCTTGTTGGACGATTTGCAATTCCAATTTAATACGCCTTGATAATTGTCGTGCCTATACCGAGTTATCAAAACGGCTTATTGAGGAATCGGTGTGGGAAGGGATCAAACATGCTAAACCGGTTCTATGAGTACCGATGGATCCCGCAAGTGCCTAAGAGTTGTAATCACGGATTGCAATTGGTAAAGCGTTTGTCGGCCTAAATACCTTCACGAAGTGATCTACGGTAAACCCGTCATGTAGTGAAGTTATGTTGGGTTCTTAGCCCTTGTTAAATTTAAGTGTTAAACTATTGGGTAATTATTTAACAAGGGTTAAAATATGTCGAACTAACCTTTTGCGTGCTTTGCCTCCTTTTAGATGGCATCTACAAGCAACACCGCGACACACATGTCACTCCGTCCATTTTTGGAGAAAGAGAAACTAATAGGCGTAAACTTTATGGATTGGCATAGGCAATTGAGAATTGTCTTGCGCCATGAAAGCAAGTTGTACGTCCTAGAGGAACCTCTTCCGGAGGCTCCTGCTACCACCGCTACGCGGGCCATTAAGGATGCTTATGAGAAGCGCCTTAAAGACACCAATGAGGTGACTTGCCTCATGTTGACGACCATGACTTCCGAGTTGCAAAGGCAATTTGAGGACGTTGGTGTGTTTAACATGATCTCGCAGCTAAAGGAAATGTTCCAGCAGCAAGCGAGGCAAGAACTCTACGAGTGTGTCAAGGCCTTTATAGGGTGCCGGATGCAGGAGGGCGGGAACGTGAGCTCCCATGTGCTTCGTATGAAGCAATACATGGACCAGCTCAAGAGGTTGGGCTTTCCAATGGGGAAAGAGTTGGCTACGGATATTATGCTCCAATCTTTGCCTCAAGTATATGGTCCGTTCATTGTAAACTACAATATGCATAACATGGACAAGTCCTTGATGGAGTTGTACAACATGTTGAAGACCGCCGAGTCTAACATGGCCAAGGCAAAGCCATTGACCTCCGCATCCGTCCTAGTCATCCATGAGGGTGGTGCTAAGAGGAAGCGGCCCGCTTCAAGCTCCAAGGGCAAGGGGAAGGCGAAGGTGGTAACACCCAAGCCTAAACCACTCCCGGCGCCGGAGCCGAAGGGGAAGGAACCCACTCCTATAGCCCCCTCACCGGAAGAGGCCACCTGCTTCTTCTGCGGGGAGAAGGGACACTACCGGCGTAGTTGCCCCAAGTACACGGAGGAGCTCAAGAGGCTTCGCGCCAAGGGACAAGGCTCCTCCGGTATGTATATGATTGAACTCCATAACACTTCTACTTCTAACGCTTGGGTCTTGGACACCGGGTGTGGTACTCACATAGTTAATAATGTGTAGGTACTAAGAAGAAGTAGGGACTTGGTTGATGGGGAGCTGGATCTCATCATGGGACACAAGGCGGTTGTCCCGGTTGAGAAGATAGGGAGCGTGGACCTCGCCTTTCCATCCGGCTTATTTATTACTTTATTAAATGTATCTTATTCGCCCTGCATGGCAAGAAACATTTTATCATTTTATGCACTTGTTGATGATGGATTCAATTTTAATTTCTCTAATGGAATTATTTCATGCTTTAAGAATGATTTATTTTATTTTAAAGCACATCCATGTCGTGGCATATATGAGACAAGCGTATGCTTGCAAAGTAATAAATCAATCATGAATGTTGGTTCTAAATCCAAATGTGATTTGGATAAGTTGTCTTTATGGCATGGTCGTTTGGGCCACATAAACAAGAAACGCATCGCCAAGCTCCAAGCGGATGGGATCTTGGAATCATTTGACCATGGGTCGGATGATGTATGCGAATCTTGCTTATTGGGCAAAATGACCAAAGCACCCTTCACCAGCGTTTGTGAGAGGGGCAAAGACTTGTTGGATATCGTTCACACGGATGTGTGTGGTCCGTTCAAGCATGTCACTAGGGATAACTCAAGGTACTTCGTAACCTTTACCGATGAATTTAGTAGGTATGGGTATGTCTACTTGGTGAGAAAAAGTTGGAAACCTTTGAGGTTTTCAAGACTTTCAAGAACGAAGTTGAGAACCAATTGGGTAAACGAATTAAGATGCTCAGATTGGATCGTGGTGGTGAGTATCTAAGTTCGGAATTCCGAGACAATCTAAAAGATTGTGGAATTGTTTCGCAATTGACACCTCCTAGGACACCACAATTAAATGGTGTCGCCGAGAGGAGGAACCGGACATTGTTGGATATGGTTCGGTGTATGATGAGTCGTACGGATGTACCCATTAGCTTTTGGGGCTATGCATTGGAAACGGCCGTTAGAATCCTTAACCTCGTACCAACTAAGAAGGTCAAGAAGACACCTTTTGAGATGTGGCATGGAAAGGTTCCATCGCTTTCATATCTAAAGGTTTGGGGTTGTCCTGCCTACGTGAGACGTGAGGTGGAGGACAAATTAGAACCCCGAGCCGAGAGGTGTTTGTTTATTGGATATCTTGCCGGGTCTATGGGATATTTGCTCTACAAACCGTCCGAAAACAAGGTATTTGTTGCTCAGAGGGCCGTCTTCCTTGAAAGGGAGATGCTATCCAAAGACGCTAGTGGGAGAAAGGTAGATCTTGAAGAGATTCATGAACCTTCCAATGACCAACCTGAAGTTGGCACTAGTTCACAAGATGATTCTCAGCACGGCGCTGCTGGAGAACCCGACACGGATCCTTTACCTCTTAGGAGATCCGGTAGGAGTCGCAACGAGCCAGAGAGATATGGGTTTCTCATGTCCGAGGGCTGCGACCTAGTGGTGGATCATGATGAACCATCATCTTATCGGAACGCCGTGATGGGCCTTGAGTCCGCTAGGTGGAAAGAGGCTATGGAGTCCGAGATGCAATCTATGTCTGATAACCAAGTTTGGGATCTGGTAGATCCGGTACCCGGGTGTAGACCCGTAGGGTGCAAGTGGATCTTTAAGAAAAAGACCGGCATAGATGGAGAGGTCGACACCTTCAAAGCCCGACTGGTGGCTAAGGGTTTCACAAAACTCATGGTGTAAACTATGATGAAACTTTTTCCCCGGTGGCTATGTTGAAGTCTATCCGGATACGCATGGCAATTGCCGTATTTCATGATTATGAGATTTGGCAAATGGATGTAAAAACCGCGTTCCTTAATGGGACACTAAGCAAGGAGGTCTTTATGATCCAACCCAAGGGTTTTGTACATGCCAAGCATCCGGATAAAGTCTGCAAGCTTAAGAAGTCCATTTATGGACTTAAGCAAGCATCGCGCAGCTGGAACCTGTGCTTTGATGAGAAAGTCAAAGAGTTTGGCTTTTCGAAAAGCAAGGATGAGCCATGCGTATATGTCAGGGCTAGTGGGAGCATAGTTGTGTTCCTAGTCTTGTATGTCGATGACATACTCCTCATTGGGAACGATGTCCCGACCCTTCAAGGTGTAAAAACTTGGTTAGGGAATTGTTTTTCAATGAAGGATCTAGGAGATGCAACTTATATTCTTGGGATCAAAATTTATAGAGATAGATCCAAGAGGCTTATTGGGCTTAGCCAAAGTACATATGTTGACAAAGTCCTAAAGCGGTTTAGGATGGAAGACTCCAAGAAGGGGTTCATTCCAATGTCACATGGTTTGGTATTGAGTAAGACTCAATCCCCTAGTTCCCCAAAGGAACGGGAAGTAATGAAGCGAGTGCCATATGCTTCGGCTGTGGGCTCGATCACGTATGCCACGCTATGTACGAGGCTTGATGTATCGTGTGCCTTGAGCATGACGAGTAGATATCAAGCCAACCCTGGTGAAGCTCATTGGACGGCGGTGAAGAGCATTATCAAGTATCTTTGGAGGACTAAGGAGATGTTCTTGGTGTACGGAGGTGAGGAAGAGCTTAGAGTAAAGGGTTACTCTGATGCAAGCTTCCAAACCGATAGGGATGACTGCCTATCACAATCGGGATTCGTGTTCCTATTAGACGGCGGTGCTATATCCTGGAGGATCTCCAAGTAAGACACCGTGGCCGATTCCACTACCGAGTCGGGATACATTGCGGCCAGTGAAGCTGCTAAGGAGGCCGTATGGATGAGGAAATTTTTGCTTGATCTGGGAGTGGTTCCAAGCATCAGCGACCCTGTTGAGATCTTTTGTGACAACGAGGGTGTCGTTGCTTTAGCAAAGGAACCGAGGTCTCATCGACGCACGAGGCATATTCCGCGGAAATATCATTTTATCCGGGACGTGGTCGAAAATGGAGACATCGTCATCAGCTAAGTACACACGGATAACAATTTGGCGGATCCGTTCACTAAATCGTTGTCGCAAGCTAAGCACGATGCCCACACACGTGCTATCGGGATTAGATTTGCTTGTGAGTTGGTTTGAGTTGTATATTGGTTATTGTATTCGATGTATTTACTATGTTATTGGGAACATTAAGCAATATTGTATATTTGAATGTATTGATTATTAAATGGAGATTTAATGATACGCGTGTAGCGAATACTTACTTTAAATCATTATTGTGTTCCAACTTTGCATGTTTTATCACTTCCTTGAATGTTTTACATTCTAAACTGTCCATGATCGGTCATTCTTCATGGAAGGAAGTATGAACGAAGATCGAGGGAAGTGATTGGTCATAGTGTTCAATGGGATTGAATACAAGGGACGCAATATTTCGCCTATACTTGAAAAGAGTCTCAAGTGATTGGACGACCCACACTTGATCTTACTTCATGGTACATGTCAAGAGTAAATCAGGATGATAATATCTTTTATCCTTAGACCGGAGATGCATGTGTTTCACTATTTTGGTTTGCTTTATTCTGACTGCTTTCAAACGTAGTCCGTAACTGGCTATTATAAAGGAGGTATTTGGGTAAAGTGATGCCATTGTATTGGAGGCAATGTAGTCGAAGGAATTTGTTCCTCTATAAAGAGAGATATCCCTGGGCCCCTCGATGATTGGGCGCTGACACCAAAAATGCATGGCCATGCTCGAGCTTCAATGATTGTTGATCAGTTGCAACTCAATCTTTTGGTCACCACCAATCTTGATCGAGAAACATAATCGTGAACGATCAGATAATGACTTTGTACCATGTCTCGTGTTCACTTGGATATCGCGAACAATAAGATAATTGATCACTTATCTATAGGACCATGTCAAACTCTTTTAGTTTAACTTGGTACTTGTCATGGATGACATACCCCGTGTTTAGTTGGGGACAGGGATGCCTTGCTAGAGGCCGCTCCCTGTCTGTGGTGCCCATGGGTACGGTGTGTCATGTGCAAGTGGGAGTTTGTTGGAATCTGCCCACCGACACACGTAGGCCGGCATCACTGCCAATGAAGCGCGGGCCTATTGGGCCACACGCCAAGTTTCAATCTCGACAGCCTACTATAAGAGGAAAGAGTCAAAATGGTCAAATTCCAGTTGACCTAGGCTTCACGACCGTGAAGGATGCTCCACAGGTCGTGAAGCAGCTCGTGTCCACGAGTCCTGTCGTGGGCCGCATGGTTCGTGAAACCCTATGGCTTCACGACCCTACACGGCCCGTGAAGGAGGTCGTGAAGGCACAACCCTCATGATTCTTGCACAGTGCGGCACGGCTCGTGAAAGATTAATGGCCGGTCGTGGCGCATTTATTCTTCACGGCCCGTGAGAGCCCGTGAAGAAGTCGTGAAGGCAGAATTCTAAGTGACACTTGTATTTGGTTGGACCATTTTGTTGGTCCAATGGTGGTGTGACACTTAGCTCCAACTCTGGGCTCTTTGAACAGATAGAATGCTTATAAAAGAGGTCCTTTTGGTGCATTCTACACTTTTGGTCAAATTGTGCAAGCATACTTCATTTGTGAGTTCATACTAGTGAGAGTGAGCAAGAGCAAGAGGTTAAGGGCTGTGCACAAGTGATTTCAAGGCTGTTCCAGAAGAGATTCATCAAGTGTTGGTGGTTCTTCGGTTTGCTAGTACAAAGAGGTTGAAGGTTTTTTGGTGTGGACTTGCATTAGGGCTTGGAGCCTTTTGTTTCAAGCTTACATCCCAAATCCGAGTTGTTCCAGCCAAGTATCAAAGTCGTCGAGGGTATGATTTGATTTCCTTCTTCTCTTTGTTCTTGTTTTTGGTTGCATGCATGTTCTTGCAAGTTTTCACCACCATTGGGAAATCATGGGATCATTTTGTGTCATGTTTCCACTGTCATGTTTCCGGTCATTTGCAAGTCCATAAATTCTTTCTTGATCTTCGCAACTTCAAATGTACCACAGTATTGTTCACAAAGTTTCTCTTGGAATTGACTCCAAGTAATGCTTTCTTGTTGTTGTTTAGTAAAATGGCCTGTGATTAAATCCCACCAAACCATAGCATCACCCTTCAGCATCCTTGATGCATATTTCACTTTCAGTTCGTTTTCACAGTTACAGGCATCTAGTGCCTTTACCATTTCCCTCAGCCAGTTCAGGGTTGTGTTAAGGTTGGAACTTCCACTATATTCCGAAGGCTTACAGTCCAGGAATTGTTTATATGTGCAAGGCTGCTTAAACCTAGGAAACGCAAAAGTGTAAGCTCCCTGTTGTGGATATGGATAGTAGAACGGTTGTTACATTATCTGTGTCACTGGTGGTAGGTGCATTGATACTGGTGGTACGGTTGCCTGAGTAAAGATCGCAACATATACTGGAGGTTGTTCAGTTTGGGTCAATCTTTGTTCCAGGTTATTTAGCTTAGATCTAAGATCCATCGGTTCATTCTACAGTTTAAATATGTATTCACTCTAATCTTCTTCCTGCTCCTGGCCAGATGTTCCTGCTCGGTTAGTGGCATCCAATTCTTCTATTACTGGTGCCTCTGCAGATGATTGAGTAGCAGGAGGGAGGATAGGGGTCTCTCTTTTAGCCATATCTGCTACAATCACATCATCTCACAACTTATTAGCATAAACCGTTAGTACTCAAAATACTAACTACTACAAACAACTCTAACTCACTCTAATTCCCCTTGAAGGAAAGCTTGACCTGTCACGAGCCAAGATTTGGGAATGCAAACCCTCTAGCCGTGCCTGCATCGCCAAACCAAGGATCTGATACCAAACTGTAACACCATAAAATGTAAGCCATATTTTTTTAAAATTGCGCTGCAGAAGCTTTAATTAACTTTAAACATTCATTCCATTCACAATCATAACAATCATTTACAAACAAAATATCTGTTCTTAAAATCCAACATGCTTAAGTCTGTGTTACAAAATAAACTGGCTCGTTTCATTTTAAATCTTAGACATCAGAGTCAAGTCAACTTTTCCTTCCATGAGCACTCACAAACACAAACACGCAAAAAGCAACAACTGTGGGGAATTAGCACAAAGCTAAGTGAGTAGAGGTTAATCCCAAAAGCAAACATCAAGCCAATACTAAACATGTAATCACAACTCTAAGAAGACCGGCGGTTCGGCACAGAACCTACAACCAGTGCCGGCCAAAGCAAAGGTTTAATGATAGCCCTTTACTGAATTGGCATAGTGAAATCCCACTCTGAAGCAACATATGCAACAGTAAGGCTACCACTGTTCAACCAACCAGTAAACGAGCCCAGCCCAATTTCACGTATAGCTGACTTCTCAAACGCAACTCAAAATCATACTAAGAGTGCGTATCGAACAAATAGTCATGCAACAGACATCAATAATAATCACAATCAGCAGTTCCAATATCAAACCATCACATACAATCATGCCTTACATCAATAATATTAAACACAATCTTTACCATTCGCATCCAACATCCACTCACCTTTCAAGTTCAGACGAAGCGCTCAGAAGTCTAATGTTACTGAGCCTTTGGATTGCCTGAAATAAAATAATAACCAATCAGTCTCAAATCTTATAAATATATCTAACATATATTTATAATTCATTCATAATATCAACAATCAATAAACAATTAAAAATCCAAACACAAAGTATCGGATTTCAGAACTATCGGATTCTTGAAAATCCCCAACTATCTATAAGAATTTTACAACTGTCAGATTTAGGAATTCGATGGGTTCCAATCTGTTCTCTTAATCGGATTTCAAGTTTCCAAAATCAAGAGTATCGGATTTCACTGTCCCGGATTAGGGTATCGGATTTCATGTGTCGAATTACATCATTCGGATTTCACGTTCCTCTATATATATCAATCGGATTTGAAATTCCCATAATTCAAGTATTGGATTTAGTCAAGGATTTCAATTATAAGACCAAAGTATCGGTTTATAAACTTCCGGTTTTAAAGATTCGGATATCTATCTTCGGTTTTCATAAGAATCGGTTTTTGTCACAATCGGTTTTTCCAACAATCTGATAACTTCATAGTTTTACCAAGAACTCATAAAACCCAGATTTCATAATAAACATCAATTCATATCAGATCATAATTTTAACATCTTAAAACACATTTTCATGCAACTGATCAACATATAACATATATTATATAAACACATGAATCGTCAAAATCATATTCTATCAAAAACCGATTATGGTGTTCCAACATACAATCCTCAATCTAAACATAAATCATGTTTTTTTTAAATCATATAACACATTAAGAAAGATTATAACATGTCAATTTATGAACACCAACATTTAAACCTTCGATTAATCACACACAAATGGAATTCCGATTCCTTTCCTTCTTCTTCAGTTTTCTTGATAGAGAACAAAGCACACACACACTTTCTAAATTTTAAGATAATGAAACAATACACATACGCCCACTAGTGTACATGCAAGTTAGGTGTCAACCAAATCCCACATACACCCCCACGTGTAATACACTCACACACATGCAAACATACACACACCTATGGTCATACATACATATACACATACTTATAATAAATTTAAATGATTAGTAAGTTAATTAATAAACTAATACCACTTAATTAATCACATAATTAAATTAAAGAATTTAAAACACAAACAAATACATACCGTAAACCCGCTAATCTACTAGCCCAAGTTTGCGGGTGTTACATACAAAGGTTTAGGGTATGATAAAAATAATTTCTTCTCTAAAATAAACTACACTCAATTATATCAACTTGAGAGAATGAATCAAGGTTGGACGTCAAAAATGATTTTTGTGGGAGAAGAGGAGATAAAGCAAGAAGAGGAATTCAAAAGAAAAACCAAAACCAAACTTCAAAATACTTTAAATTATGACGAACTCAATGCATCATATAAAGTTGGTGAGACCTGTGGTGGATGTTCTTCGTCTTCTGAAGAGTGTTTTATTCCTCATCCACCGGAAGAGAAGAAAGAATAAGAAAGTAAACAAGAAAAGCCGAAAGAAACTACAAGAATCTACATTCCACACATGGAATTGCAGAAAAGGCAAGAACTTTTTGAGATAGAATGTATAAATCAGAAAATTCTCTTCGAAGTGGAGAATGGTTCTTTAAGAGAAACAATCTTTAATCTCAACAAAAAGTTAAACAATTCCGCTGCATCCGATTCAGTTGAGAAAATAAAGATTTAAATAAATGAAAGCGAAGTAAACAATTCTGATATAGCACAATACTTAATTCCACAATTCATATCAAATGCAATTGAAAGAAGAATGCAAGAGGAAAAGATCGAGAGGTTGTTAACAGCGTTAGACAGATATCTCGACATTGTGTATCCTGAGTATCGCAAAGCATGTAGGGAGTTTGTCTCACAAAAATGTAATCAATTTTGTGATCCTAACAGCGCACGGGAGAAAGGATCAACCTCCGCAACAAAAGATATTCCAAAAATTCCAAAAATTACAAAGTCATCAACTCCACAAGTTTCCAACCATTTTAAATTAGTTCATGTCTCCAACAAAACTTCTTTTTCTGAATTAAAATAAGATCTATCAAAAGGAAAGGGGGTTTTAAGCAAAAGTGTGAAGAAAACAACCATCAAAGACGTGAAGAATGGTGGAGCAACAAAGGCTCAAATGAAGTGGATTGCAAAGGAGAAACTGAAAGAAAAAGAAGTGAATATTTTGAATGTAATCAAATTTGTGTCAAAGAACACAGTTAAACCTTTTTGTAATATTCATAAATCATACTGCAATAAAAATTGTGAGTCAGTGTTTTCATGGAAAATCAAGAATGAAAGATCAAAAACAAAAATATCTGACGAGAAGATGTACTTGTTGGAATATGCCCGCTGACACGAACGAGTTAATGGCACTACCGATGAGGTATAGGCCTATTGGGTCACACACCAAGTATTGATTCCGGCAACACGATCAAGCAAAATAGAGGAAAAGGCCAAAATGGGTTTTGGTAGGATGGTACACGGGCCGTGTTCCTGAACACGGGCCGTGTCCAGTCCAACATTTTCACACCCCGCTAAAGCGGAAACACGAGGTGTCACAGCACAAGATATCATCGCACAAGGTAAATAGATAATAACCATTAGATTAAATTAACAACATATGTAGTTCGGATGAAACATGAATAAAGGTTACATAACCGAATAATATTTAAAGGACATTGTCTTGTACGATGCGTAAATAAAATAGATATTGTTTTTATAAAATGTGACGATGAAGATGAAGATGCCACACATCACGATCGTAAGTATAAGGTACCTAACGGCGGTCACCTGAAAGCACGGGTAAAAGAAAAAGGTCAACTACTAGAGTTGGTGAGTTCATAGGTTTTTAATGTATGCACAAAACATCTTTTAAATGAGAAAAGTTTAAATAATTGATGGAAGTTTTTGGATAAAAATCCAAGTATGAAATAATGATAGAAGATGTATTATATTGCCCAATACGTTGCACATGGTAGTAATAGACTATGATGATTGTTGCTTGAGCCATTATCCAACCTAGCCGACAACCAATTGCCCATGATAAACCTAACGCCTATATTAAATAACGTTAGTAGTGGTAAAGTACATCTATAGTTCGTCAACCATAAATGGGAGACGTCGGAATCTCCAAATAGCGCTACATACTAATACCATCGGCTCACTAGCGGAGTTAAGGAATAATGTCCAACGAAAGGGCCTTACAACGATCACCCAAGCACATCAAAGAATAATACCATAAGTGCTCAAAATAATATTTGAAATAAATAAGAAGATAGGCAATAAAATTTTCATGAAACGTATACACATGCTTTCACCCCAAAAATAATATAAAATACGGTAAAAAGGGGCTATGATACTCACTCGGTATGCAAAGGTGTTTTCTTGTAAGGATTTCTTGTTCCTACCCAAGCTCCTTTCCTAATATAAAAAGGTATGTAGCTCTATTAGACTTATTTTATTTATTATTTTGTATTATTTATTTGTTGTTAACTTATTTATTTAAATAGTTAAAGGTTGTCTCTATTTTTCCATTATTCATAAGTGTTCACTGAAATTTTCAGTTCTTTGAGTTGAACTTTAAAAATTAAAAACTGTAATTTAGGAGTCATATTAAGGCTTGATATTTTAATATAATCTTGCTATATGTTTCTAGAATGTCCAGTAAAAATATAGGAATTTATAATCCATGTTTGGTATTTTTAATAATTAAAAGTGTATAGGATGTTCACTGATCAGTGTCTGGATGACATGTTGTTACTAAAACGTCTGTTTAGGGCTCATACGACCTCCTTTTTACATGATTCAAACTGGGAAATAACCACGACTCAAAGATTAAGCTTTTAAAAAAAACTAGACGTATTTTGACACCAGAATGAGTAAGTTACACGCGTTTAAAGTGTACCATTCTAAATCTGCCAGATTTCCAGATTCAACATATGGGTCTTTTTAAATATGTTTGAAGGATCAAACGTTCATGAAAATTAGTGAATCCAGGTTTAAATGAAAGGTAACACTTTAAACTAAGATTAGCAAAAAGAATCAACTGATTTTGATACCTAGAACTCCAGATATAACAAAAACAAGTAGGGAGTTCTAACATCAGATTCTGCCAGATTTGTGATTCTTTTTGCTTATGGGTCATAACCTTAATATAACATGTTTATATTCATGAATAATCATATTGTATGAGTATAAGCTTTGATAATCCATGTGTTCTTACAACAATGGTAGGATGATACACATTTTATGTGTTCCTTACAACATTTGTTAAGATGAACACATGCATGATCAAAGTCTTATTTTCTTGATTTTTAGTTGATTAAGTTCCATACAACAACGGTAGGATGATGCACATTTCATGTGCTCCTTACAACATTGGTAGGATGTTTATATTTACATGATTATATATATATTAATAAAGGAAATAAGATGAACAACAAAGAAAATAAATAAAAGAAAGAAGAAAGAAGAAGAGAAGAAAGGTAGAAGAGTAGAGATGAGTGTTTTATGATCATCTTACCACTCTTTTCCTTGATTTTGTGTTTGATCTTCAAGAGATGATCAAGACTTGGATGTATTTGGGAGATTTTTGTTGGTGAAAGAAGAAGAGAGAAAAGAGAAGAGATGGAGTGTGGTGGTAAAGGAAATGATAAAGAGTTGTAGGGGGCTTATATAGAGCATGGGGGAGATCAAGTGGTGGTTCTTGGGAAGAGAAGGAGGCAAGAGAAATTTGAGGGGGGGGGGTAGTGGTGGCCGGCCTCATGGGGGGGGGGGGGTTTTCTTTTATTTTATTTTTTGAATAATTAAGTGTAATTGGTTTAAATGAATTTTGTATAATTGTTGATTTTGTTTAAATTTTTTAATTACAAAGTTTTTATTACTTTTATTAGTTTATTTTTATATGTTTTATATTTTAACTTATTTATATTTATCATAATTTATTTAATTATTTTAATTGATATTATTTTTATTATTGTACCTGATTTGTAATTCTTGACTCGTAATTATTCGATTTTTCGAGCTCCGGAAGGTTCTAACCATATAGGCAGGATTTCTACGAAATCTAATATTATTATGGATGTATTTAAGTCATAATTACTATTTTTAGTCATACTAGGCTTAAAATTAGAATTTCTAATGGCTAACCTGGGAAATTTGTTGCCGAATGTCACACTGCCGTACACCTACGTGTTGGTTAGAGGCAGGGAGAAATAGTATGGAGGCCCCGACATTGCTTAGATTACATGAGAAAAGGTTAGTATTGCACGAGAGAAGTTAAAGGCGGCT
The DNA here is from genome assembly GCA_038502395.1 of Dittrichia graveolens. NCBI lineage: Eukaryota > Viridiplantae > Streptophyta > Magnoliopsida > Asterales > Asteraceae > Dittrichia > Dittrichia graveolens. The sequence continues at coordinate 53,244,084 of JARJIL010000005.1, read as the reverse complement.
AGAGACAGACAAAAGATGTATGTAGATCTACGCCGCCGACCCGTTTCGTTTGTTAAGGGTGAGTTGTTTTATTTGAAAGTATCACCTTGGAAGGGGGTTATCTGTTCTGGAAAGCATGGGAAACTGGCTCCTCATTATATCGGTCCGTTTCACGTTTAGTGGGTGGTTAATGATCAGACGGTTACACTTGATCTTCCTTCGGAACTGGCTGGTATTCATGATATTTTTAATGTCTGTTATTTGAGAAAGTGCAAAGTGGATGACGAAAGTCAGATTCTCCCTATACATGGATTGAAATCCGATTCAAAAAAGAGATTGGTGGAAGAAACCTTTGAGTTGTTGGATCAGAAAGTCATGAAACTACGCAAGAAACAGATTCTGATGGTGTTGGTTAAATGGAAACACAGCTTGGGTTCTAATCTAACATGGGAGACTGAAGTAGAAATGAAGACTTGCTACCCTCAATTGTTTGTGCACGAGGAGATTCCGTGGACAGAATCCAATTAAGGAGGGGGGATTTGTAACACTCTAGTCACTTGCCTAGTAGGACGTGTTGTGGTATGTTTGCTACTTGTTTGTTGCTTTAATTAGAGAATTATTTAATTTAATTTAAAGCCACAAGGTTAAAAAGGGAAAATATATATTTTATATTTGTATATGTTTAGTTGACTATTTGGATTCGTTTTTAGATAAGGGTCATGAATAATACCTCGTTGGTGAATAATTAATTGACTAGGACTTCTTAATTAATTAATTGTGAGTTAAAAAGCAGGAAAGTGTATTGTGTGTATAAAAATCATGACTCATGTTACAGCCACCTCCACATCTTCATTCTTCATTGTTGAACTTATCTTCTTTGAGTTTTTTTGCTTTGGCTTGAAGAAACAATTAGAGGCACCCCATTTGATCTTTGATTCTTTCATTTTGTGTTGGATAATTCCTAATTTTAAGGTAAGTATTGTTCTTGATTGAATCTTGCTTCTTCCATGCTCTTCTTGTTAATTTAGGGTTCTTTTAGTATTGGGTATTTGACTAATTGATGAATTTAGTTTGGTTTGATAATTGGTACTAGTTATTGTTAGAAATAGACTTTGTGTTTGTGTTCTAGCTAGATCTTATGTTTAAATAGTTAATATTGTACATAGAAGGTCATATATAGGGATTTGTATATATAGTGACCTTAGACTTTATTCCTTTTAACTCTTGCATATTATCAAATATATCAACACACATATTAAGGTGTATTTTGGGTATTTGCTCTCATCTTGAATCTACATTATGCTCGTTTTTGCTTCTACAATTGGTATCAGAGCCTGATCTTTGAAAAGATATGGCTCGTGATTGAAGGATTTGTGAGATAACAACAACAATCGAAGCAATTCATTGGATTTTCTGAGTTTGAGTCGACTTTTGAAATTTTTTGATTTCAATCTATACGTCAGTGATAATGGAAGATTTATAGCTTGTTTGATTCACAATCATCATTGGAATAGATTTGTATTGGTCCGCGATCATACATTTCAACAAATTGTATTAAATTGTAATTTTTGTGTTTTGCGAGTTATTAACAATTCTGATCTAAAATCTATTCAATCGTCTGAATTTTGTTGTGAAAATGTTTCCTAAGTGTAATTCGCAAATATACGAAGCTAGAGGAAAAAGAGATTCTCGAATTTGGTCAAGATTCGAAGAATTTTGAATTTTTGAAGTTGGCGGATTGCATTGAATAATCAGATTTGTACTCAAGAACAGTCGGATTTCCCAAATCCGAAGGAAATTATCGGATTCCTACAAAAGTACAAGTGTCGGATTTGAGATTACAAAGTTAACTTGCAGATTTGATACCGGATTTGAGTCTTCGGATTTTGGTGAATCATCGGATTTGCCTCTCGGATTTTGAGAACTTTGGATTCTTGAAAGTGGTAGGATTTGACTATCGGATTTTGAGGGTTATCGGATTTTAGATTTTATTCGGATGGAGGGTTATCGGATTTTGAGTTTGATCTGATTATCGGATTTCAGTCTCGGATTTGAATCAATCGGATTCAGTTGCTATTTATCGGATTTGTGATATCGGATTTCAATAGTTTGGCGGATTCTTCAATTTTATATCTTGTCAAAGAAAAGATACTAAAGCAAAAATGGGTACTGACCGTGAAACACTATCATTTGGTTCTAATACAAAATCACCTGTACTCTACAACGGTGAGTATCACGTTTGGAAAGGTAGATTCATGGACTTCATTGAAAATAATGAGCAATATGGTGAAGAGATGAAAAAGAGTATTCTTGAGGGTAATGGTGTATTTAGAATAGACCAAGAGGCTAACCCTAACCATAATCCACCACTTGATGAAATCCATAGGGAAATGCTTCAAAGTGAATACACTGCTCAGGAGAAACACAGGGCCACAGCAGACAGAAAGGCAAAGTATCACTTAAAACATGGTGTATCCTCTGAGTTTTACATCAAGGTAAATGGCTTGAATACAGCCAAAGAGATTTGGGACGAAATTAAAAGTCAAATGGAAGGTACTGAATCTGGAGTGTGGATAAAAGAGACTACTTTGGTCAACTCTTTTGATCACTTTAAAGCTAGAGATGGGGAAGCTTTAATTGAAACATACAGTCGTTACTGTAAATTGCTGAATGATCTAAGAAACTAGAAGCTTGATGATTACTCAAACTTAACCAAGAACACTAGGTTTTTGAATTCTCTAGGGCATGAATGGAAATCACAGGTAGCAATCTACAGGCAGATGAACCAGAAAAATCTGAATAAAGTCACCTACCACATGATATTTGAAGAACTAAACCAATATCAAGATGATGTTGGTGTGGGTGCATAGAAGGAGAATATAGATCCACTGGCCTTGGTGGTTAATGAAAAAAGGGTGAAGAGTTCTACAAAATCTGTCAAGACGAAACAAGTTCAAGAGACAGAATCTTCAGATTCAGAGGAAGAGAGTTTGGTGGATAATGAGAAAATAATGCAAGCAATGGCTTATTTGACAAACGTGATGCAAAATCAATTCTCAAAGAACAAAACAAACAACAAGTAGAGGTTCACTTTTGGATCAAGACGGAGGGATGACCAATTCCAAAGAAAGGATGGTCAACGGCTTGAAAAGAGATATGAAAGGAAAGTTGAAACTGCCCAGGAGAGAAAGTGCTGCAACTGTGGTGGCACTGGGAATTTCATCAGGGATTGTAAGAAGCCAAAAGTCAAGGATTCAGAATATTACAAGGCTAAGCTCAACCTGATCAAACAGAGAAACAATGGAAAGGCTCCGCTTGTTGAAGAGGATCGGTTTTTGTCAGATACGGATAACAATGATGAAGACACGAATGTACATGCACAATTCGTTCTGATGGCAAATGTTGAGGAGTTTGAATTTGAAGAAACTGATGGTGAGAGTGCTGATGAGATTGTGGGGGCTGATTCTGGATTCATGGAAAAATTTGATGAGTCGGAGGCTGAGAGTGAGTATGAGGAAGAAGAAGATGAAGAGGCTGAGGTTGCTATTGAAAGCACAAGCTAGAATGTTGCAGATCAACTAGGAAACTGAAGGAACGGTAATATTTGATCATTCTAAATTTCCTGCTGATTACATACTAACTCTTATGCAACAGGTGGAGCATTTAACAACAAAGAATCAATCGCTCACAAACAAGAACCAAAAGCTGCAAGAAAAGAATTTAAACCTGAAAATGGATCAAGCAGCAAAAAGTGAAGTTGAACTAATAATTCAATCATCAAAAATAATACAACTTCAACAAGCCATCAAAGACAAAGAAGATGAATTAATTAAAATGCAAAAAGAAACAGAATTAAAAGTTCATGATTTGAATGCTGCAAAGCTGACTGCAGAAATTAATTTAAAGTTAATCATGAAAGAGAAAAAAAACCTTGATGTGAAAGTACAAACTCTAGAAGAAAGGGTAAAGAAACAAGTTACTACTCGTCATAATATATTTAAAAATCTTGAACCAGATGTGAAGAAAAGATACAATGTAACACCATAAAATCTAAGCCATATTTTTTTTTAAAATGGGCTGCGGAAGCTATAATTAACTTTAAACATACATTCCATTCACAATCATAACAATCATTTACAAACAAAATATCTGTTCTTAAAATCCAACATGCTTAAGTCTGTGTTACAAAATAAACTGGCTCGTTTCATTTTAAGTCTTAGACATCAGAGTCAAGTCAACTTTTCCTTCCACGAGCACTCATAAACACAAACCTGCAAAAAGCAACAACTGTGGGGAATTAGCACAAAGCCAAGTGAGTAGAGGTTAATCCCAAAAGCAAACATCAAGCCAATACTAAACATGTAATCACAACTCTAAGAAGACCGGCGGTTCGGCGTAGAACCTACAACCAGTGCTGGCCAACGCAAAGGTTTACCGATAGCCCTTTACTGAATTGGCACAGTGAAATCCCACTCTGAAGCAACATATGCAACAGTAAGGCTACCACTGTTCAACCAACCAGTAAACGAGACCAGACCAATTCCACGTATAGCTGACTTCTCAAACGCAACTCAAAATCATACTAAGAGTGCGTATCGAACAAATAGTCATGCAACCGACATCAATAATAATCACAATCAGCAGTTCCAATATCAAACCATCACATACAATCATGCCTTACATTAGTAATATTAAAGACAATCTTTACCATTCGCATCCAACATCCACTCACCTTTCAAGTTCAGACGAAGCACTCAGAAGTCTAATGCTACTGAGCCTTTGGATTGCCTGAAATAAAATAATAACCAATCAGTCTCAAATCTTATAAATATATCTGACATATATTTATAATTCATTCATAAGATCAACAATCAATAAACAATTAAAAATCCAAACACAAAGTATCGGATTTCAGAACTATTGGATTCTTTCTCTCGGATTCTTGAAAATCCGCAATCAAGGTATCGGATCTCTCAAAATCCGCAACTATCTATAAGAATTTTACAACTGTCGGATTTAGGAATCCGATGGGTTCCAATCTGTTGTCTTAATCGGATTTCAAGTTTCCAAAATCAAGAGTATCGGATTTCACTGTCCCGGATTAGGGTATCGGATTTCATGTGTTGGATTTCATCATTCGGATTTCATGTTCCTCTATATATATCAATCGGATTTGAAATTCCCATCATTCAAGTATTGGATTTAGTCAAGGATTTCAATTATAAGACCAAAGTATCGGTTTATAAACTTCCGGTTTTAAAGATTCGGATTTCTATCTTCGGTTTTCATAAGAATCGGTTTTTGTCACAATCGGTTTTTCCAACAATCCGATAACTTCATAGTTTCACCAAGAACTCATAAAACCCAGATTTCATAATAACATCAATTCATATCAGATCATAATTTTAACATCTTAAAACACATTTTCATGCAACTGATCAACATATAATATATATCATATAAACACATGAATCATCAATATCATATTCTATCAAAAACCGATTATGGTGTTCTAAAATGCAATCCTCAATCTAAACATAAATCATGTTTTTTTTAAAAATCATATAACACATTAAGAAAGATTATAACATGTCAATTTATGAACACCAACCTTTAAACCTTCGATTAATTACACACAAATGGAATTCCGATTACTTTCCTTCTTCTTCGGTTTTCTTGATAGAGAACAAAGAAAACACACACTTTCTAAATTTTAAGATAATGAAACAATACACATACACCCACTAGTGTATATGCAATTTAGGTGTCAACCAAATCCCACATACACCCCCATGTGTAATACACTCACACACATGCAAACATACACACACCTACGGTCATACATACATATACACAAACTTATAATAAATTTAAATGATTAGTAAGTTAATTAATAAACTAATACCACTTAATTAATCACATAATTAAATTAAAGAATTTAAAACACAAACAAACACAAACCGTAAACCTGCTAATCTACTAGCCTAAGTTTGCGGGTGTTACAAATCTCCTCTCGTTAAGAGGATTCCGTCCTCGGAATCCTTTCCGGCTCAAATAACTGGGGATACCTTTCTTTCATTTCTACTTCAGTCTCCCAGGTTAGATCTGAACCTAGACTGTGTTTCCATTTGACCAATACCATAGGTATCTGCTTCTTTCGAAGTTTGGTCACCTTTCGATCTAGCAGTTCAATTGGTTCCTCTATCAGTCTCTTCTTAGAATCAACTTTCAACTCATGCACTTGGAGAATCTGGCTTTCATGATCAGCTCTACACTTCCTCAGATAACAGACATTAAATGTATCATGTATCCCGGCAAGCTCTGTAGGAAGATCTAGCGTAACTGCTTGATTATTTACAACCTGACGAATACGGAAAGGACCAATGAGAAGGGGAGCCAACTTCCCACGTTTGCCGAAGCGAATTACACCTTTCCATGGTGAAACTTTCAAGTATACCAACTCCCCCACCTCAAACTTTACTGGACGTCATTTCGGATCAGCATACATTCCTTGTCTATCTCTGGCTGCTTTCAACTTATCTCTGGCTATAACAACCTTGTCAGTAGTCAACTGTACTATCTCGGGACCTGCAAACTGTTTCTCACCCGCCTCTAACCAACAAGTCGGAGTACAACAGCGACGACCGTACAACATTTCATATGGAGGCATTCCAATACTAGAGTAATGAGAGTTATTGTACGCAAATTCTATCAATGCCAGGTGTGAATCCCAAGATCCACCATACTCTAGTACACAAGCTCGCAACATATCCTCGAGTGTCTGTATGGTTCGTTCAGTCTGACCATCTGTCTGAGGATAATAGGTTGTACTCAAGTTAACTCTAGTTCCCAATTCTCTTTGCAAACTCCTCAAGAATTTTGATACAAACCTTGAATCCCTGTCAGACACAATTGACAACGGTATACCATGCCTTGCAACGATCTCATCTATGTATAGTTGTGCTAGTTTACCCAATGAAGCCGCCTCACAAGTGGCTAGAAAATAAGCACTCTTTGTTAAACGATCCACTATCACCCATATCATATCATGATTCCTCTGAGTTCGTGGTAGTTTTGTTACAAAATCCATTGTAAGGTGCTCCCATTTCCACTCAGGAATCTCTAACTGCTTCAAAGACCCATAAGGCCTCTGATGTTCCGCTTTCACTTGTGCACAAATATGGCACGATTTCACAAAATGTGCCACATCTTCTTTCATCGTAGGCCACCAGTAAAACACTTTTAGATCGTTATACATTTTAGTGCTTCCTGGGTGTACGGACAATCTCGACTTGTGTGCTTCTGTCAAAATTAATTTTCTCAATTCTCCAAGCTTAGGCACCCATACGCGAGCTTTGAATATTTTTAATCCATGAGAATCGTCATTCAATTCATCTTTTCTCTTTTTCATTAACTCAGTCTTTAAATTTTCTTCTTTAAGGGCTTCCAACTGAGCAGACTTCAGTCTATCTATCAAATCAGATACTATCTCAATTCGCATAAACTGAATAGAGCTTCCATTCCCTTTTCGACTCAGGGCATCTGCCACAACATTCGCCTTTCCCGGGTGATATCTGATCTCGCAGTCATAATCTTTTATCAATTCCCGGGTGATATCTGTACAAATTATGCATTTGGTGCCGTATAAGTAATGTATCCACAATTTGAGCGCAAATACTACCGCTGCTAGCTCCAAGTCGTGAGTCGGGTAGTTCTTTTCATGTGGTTTCAACTGTCTGGAAGCATAAGAAATTACCCGATCTCTCTACATTAATACACACCCTAAACCAGCCAATGATGCATCACAATATACTGTAAAATCTTCAGATCCTCTTAGCAAAGCAAGGATTGGAGCTTGACACAACATTTCTTTTAATATCTGAAAGGCCTTGTCTTGTTCGTTACCCCACATAAACTTTACATCCTTCCGAGTTAACTTGGTTAACAGTCCCGCAATCTTAGAAAAGTCTTTAATAAATCTGCGGTAATATCCTGCCAATCCTAGAAAACTTTTTATTTCTGATGGTGTTCTTGGGGCTTTCCAACTCATCACTGCCTCTACCTTTGATGGATCTACTTTTACTCCTTCCTTGCAAATTATATGCCCCAAAAACTGAACTTCTCTTAACCAGAACTCACATTTCGAGAACTTTGCATACAACTGTTCTTTCTTTAGAATTTCCAAGATCTATCTCAAATGCTGCTCATGCTCCTTCTCAGTCTTCGAATAAATCAAAATGTCATCAATGAAGACAATAACAAACTTATCTAGAAATGATCGACAAACTCTGTTCATGAGATCCATAAATATTGCTGGTGCATTGGTTAATCCGAATGGCATAACCAGGAACTCATAATGACCATATCGCGTACAGAAAGCTGTCTTTGACACATCCTCCTTTGATACTCTTACTTGATGGTATCCTGATCTTAAATCAATCTTCGAGAAGAAAGAAGCTCCTTGTAGTTGATCGAACAGATCATCAATTCTGGGTAACATGTATTTATTCTTTATCGTTCTTTTGTTCAATTCCCGATAATCAATGCACATACGTAAAGTACCATCTTTCTTCTTTACAAATAACACTGGCGCACCCCACGGTGATGAACTTGGACGGATAAACCCTTTATCTAACATGTCTTGGATCTGTGTCATCATTTCTCGGATTTCTGAAAGTGCCAATCTGTATGGTGCTTTAGCCACTGGTCGGGAACCCGGAATCAAATCTATCTTGAATTCTACCTCTCGAACTAGAGGTAGCCCCGGTAATTCGTCTGGAAACACCTCCGGGTATTCCGCCAGCACCCGGATGTCTGTCATAACTTGCTTTTCTTTCTTTCCATCAATAACATATTCTATAAACGATTCACAACCTTTACTCAATGCTTTCTTTGCCTTTAAACACGAAATCATTGAAATTGAAGACCCGACTTTCTCACCCCTTGCTATTACCCTTGTACCATTCGCTAATGGGAACGAGATCAACTTCTTGTGGCATTTTATACTTGCTTGATTCAGACTTAATCAATCCATACCCAATACAACATCAAAACCAGATAAAGGCATGACAAGAAAGTAAACAGGAAAACATACACCATCAATCTCAATTTTAGCTCCAGCCACAGTAGTCGTGATTGGAACCATCATGCCATATGCTATTTCTATTTCTAGGGCACTAGCAAGTTTAATAATAGGTATATTTAATATACCACAAAACTCCACAGACACAAACGAGCAGTTAGCTCCAGAATCAAATAACACTCTTGCAGGGATAGAGTTAATCAGAAACATACCGGTTATGACATCGTCAGTAGTGGTGGCATCCTCCACCGTCATTTTAAAAGCCCTACCCTCAGTAGTAGGTGGATTCTTTCTCTTCTGACCAGCTGAAGATGATCCCCCGGTTGTCCTCGCCCCTGCTCCCGATCCCACTTTCCTTCCCACCGGGCACTCTCCTACTCGGTGCCCTTCTTTTTGGCAGTTCCAACAAACACTGTGCGGGAATCTACAATCCTTCAGTTCATGGCCAAACTGACCACACTTGACACACCTTTTAGATTGGGGCGTACACTGCCCATTGTGGTATGACTTGCACCGACTACACCACGGTGCCCTCTGTGTTGACCCACTGACATTCGACCTTCTACTCTGGTCTCCCTGCTTATATCTGCTGCCTTGCCCACCATGTCTTTGTTGGGAATTGTAATGATCAATCTTTGATTTTTGTTAGGCAATCTTTTCCCCATTACACTTATTCCTGGCTATTAAATCCCCTTCTTCTATCTTAGCCAAGTTAAATGCTTGTGATAAGGTAGTAGCCCACCTAGTGGCGCTACGGAGATTAGGGTGCAGCGCTCCAACAAAGTGAGCAATTTTAGATTCTTAATCTGGTACCCAGTGCTTCACAAACCTCGTTTTCTGATTAGATTGCTTAATCAGATCATCCACTGTCATGTTTCCGGTCATTTGCAAGTCCATAAATTCTTTCTTGATCTTCGCAACTTCAAATGTACCACAGTATTGTTCACAAAGTTTCTCTTGGAATTGACTCCAAGTAATGCTTTCTTGTTGTTGTTTAGTAAAATGGCCTGTGATTAAATCCCACCAAACCATAGCATCACCCTTCAGCATCCTTGATGCATATTTCACTTTCAGTTCGTTTTCACAGTTACAGGCATCTAGTGCCTTTACCATTTCCCTCAGCCAGTTCAGGGTTGTGTTAAGGTTGGAACTTCCACTATATTCCGAAGGCTTACAGTCCAGGAATTGTTTATATGTGCAAGGCTGCTTAAACCTAGGAAACGCAAAAGTGTAAGCTCCCTGTTGTGGATATGGATAGTAGAACGGTTGTTACATTATCTGTGTCACTGGTGGTAGGTGCATTGATACTGGTGGTACGGTTGCCTGAGTAAAGATCGCAGCAGATACTGGAGGTTGTTCAGTTTGGGTCAATCTTTGTTCCAGGTTATTTAGCTTAGATCTAAGATCCATCGGTTCATTCTACAGTTTAAATATGTATTCACTCTAATCTTCTTCCTGCTCCTGGCCAGATGTTCCTGCTCGGTTAGTGGCATCCAATTCTTCTATTACTGGTGCCTCTGCAGATGATTGAGTAGCAGGAGGGAGGATAGGGGTCTCTCTTTCAGCCATATCTGCTACAATCACATCATCTCACAACTTATTAGCATAAACCGTTAGTACTCAAAATACTAACTACTACAAACAACTCTAACTCACTCTAATTCCCCTTGAAGGAAAGCTTGACCTGTCACGAGCCAAGATTTGGGAATGCAAACCCTCTAGCCGTGCCTGCATCGCCAAACCAAGGATCTGATACCAAACTGTAACACCATAAAATGTAAGCCATATTTTTTTAAAATTGCGCTGCAGAAGCTTTAATTAACTTTAAACATTCATTCCATTCACAATCATAACAATCATTTACAAACAAAATATCTGTTCTTAAAATCCAACATGCTTAAGTCTGTGTTACAAAATAAACTGGCTCGTTTCATTTTAAATCTTAGACATCAGAGTCAAGTCAACTTTTCCTTCCATGAGCACTCACAAACACAAACACGCAAAAAGCAACAACTGTGGGGAATTAGCACAAAGCTAAGTGAGTAGAGGTTAATCCCAAAAGCAAACATCAAGCCAATACTAAACATGTAATCACAACTCTAAGAAGACCGGCGGTTCGGCACAGAACCTACAACCAGTGCCGGCCAAAGCAAAGGTTTAATGATAGCCCTTTACTGAATTGGCATAGTGAAATCCCACTCTGAAGCAACATATGCAACAGTAAAGCTACCACTGTTCAACCAACCAGTAAACGAGCCCAGCCCAATTTCACGTATAGCTGACTTCTCAAACGCAACTCAAAATCATACTAAGAGTGCGTATCGAACAAATAGTCATGCAACAGACATCAATAATAATCACAATCAGCAGTTCCAATATCAAACCATCACATACAATCATGCCTTACATCAATAATATTAAACACAATCTTTACCATTCGCATCCAACATCCACTCACCTTTCAAGTTCAGACGAAGCGCTCAGAAGTCTAATGTTACTGAGCCTTTGGATTGCCTGAAATAAAATAATAACCAATCAGTCTCAAATCTTATAAATATATCTAACATATATTTATAATTCATTCATAATATCAACAATCAATAAACAATTAAAAATCCAAACACAAAGTATCGGATTTCAGAACTATCGGATTCTTGAAAATCCCCAACTATCTATAAGAATTTTACAACTGTCAGATTTAGGAATTCGATGGGTTCCAATCTGTTCTCTTAATCGGATTTCAAGTTTCCAAAATCAAGAGTATCGGATTTCACTGTCCCGGATTAGGGTATCGGATTTCATGTGTCGAATTACATCATTCGGATTTCACGTTCCTCTATATATATCAATCGGATTTGAAATTCCCACAATTCAAGTATTGGATTTAGTCAAGGATTTCAATTATAAGACCAAAGTATCGGTTTATAAACTTCTGGTTTTAAAGATTCGGATATCTATCTTCGGTTTTCATAAGAATCGGTTTTTGTCACAATCGGTTTTTCCAACAATCTGATAACTTCATAGTTTTACCAAGAACTCATAAAACCCAGATTTCATAATAAACATCAATTCATATCAGATCATAATTTTAACATCTTAAAACACATTTTCATGCAACTGATCAACATATAACATATATTATATAAACACATGAATCGTCAAAATCATATTCTATCAAAAACCGATTATGGTGTTCCAACATACAATCCTCAATCTAAACATAAATCATGTTTTTTTTAAATCATATAACACATTAAGAAAGATTATAACATGTCAATTTATGAACACCAACCTTTAAACCTTCGATTAATCACACACAAATGGAATTCCGGTTCCTTTCCTTCTTCTTCAGTTTTCTTGATAGAGAACAAAGCACACACACACTTTCTAAATTTTAAGATAATGAAACAATACACATACGCCCACTAGTGTACATGCAAGTTAGGTGTCAACCAAATCCCACATACACCCCCACGTGTAATACACTCACACACATGCAAACATACACACACCTATGGTCATACATACATATACACATACTTATAATAAATTTAAATGATTAGTAAGTTAATTAATAAACTAATACCACTTAATTAATCACATAATTAAATTAAAGAATTTAAAACACAAACAAATACATACCGTAAACCCGCTAATCTACTAGCCCAAGTTTGCGGGTGTTACATACAAAGGTTTAGGGTATGATAAAAATAATTTCTTCTCTAAAATAAACTACACTCAATTATATCAACTTGAGAGAATGAATCAAGGTTGGACGTCAAAAATGATTTTTGTGGGAGAAGAGGAGATAAAGCAAGAAGAGGAATTCAAAAGAAAAACCAAAACCAAACTTCAAAATACTTTAAATTATGACGAACTCAATGCATCATATAAAGTTGGTGAGACCTGTGGTGGATGTTCTTCGTCTTCTGAAGAGTGTTTTATTCCTCATCCACCGGAAGAGAAGAAAGAATAAGAAAGTAAACAAGAAAAGCCGAAAGAAACTACAAGAATCTACATTCCACACATGGAATTGCAGAAAAGGCAAGAACTTTTTGAGATAGAATGTATAAATCAGAAAATTCTCTTCGAAGTGGAGAATGGTTCTTTAAAAGAAACAATCTTTAATCTCAACAAAAAGTTAAACAATTCCGCTGCATCCGATTCAGTTGAGAAAATAAAGATTTAAATAAATGAAAGCGAAGTAAACAATTCTGATATAGCACAATACTTAATTCCACAATTCATATCAAATGCAATTGAAAGAAGAATGCAAGAGGAAAAGATCGAGAGGTTGTTAACAGCGTTAGACAGATATCTCGACATTGTGTATCCTGAGTATCGCAAAGCATGTAGGGAGTTTGTCTCACAAAAATGTAATCAATTTTGTGATCCCAACAGCGCACGGGAGAAAGGATCAACCTCCGCAACAAAAGATATTCCAAAAATTCCAAAAATTACAAAGTCATCAACTCCACAAGTTTCCAACCATTTTAAATAAGTTCATGTCTCCAACAAAACTTCTTTATCTGAATTAAAATAAGATCTATCAAAAGGAAAGGGGGTTTTAAGCAAAAGTGTGAAGAAAACAACCATCAAAGACGTGAAGAATGGTGGAGCAACAAAGGCTCAAATGAAGTGGATTGCAAAGGAGAAACTGAAAGAAAAAGAAGTGAATATTTTGAATGTAATCAAATTTGTGTCAAAGAACACAGTTAAACCTTTTTGTAATATTCATAAATCATACTGCAATAAAAATTGTGAGTCAGTGTTTTCATGGAAAATCAAGAATGAAAGATCAAAAACAAAAATATCTGACGAGAAGATGTACTTGTTGGAATATGCCCGCTGACACGAACGAGTTAATGGCACTACCGATGAGGTATAGGCCTATTGGGTCACACACCAAGTATTGATTCCGGCAACACGATCAAGCAAAATAGAGGAAAAGGCCAAAATGGGTTTTGGTAGGATGGTACACGGGCCGTGTTCCTGAACACGGGCCGTGTCCAGTCCAACATTTTCACACCCCGCTAAAGCGGAAACACGAGGTGTCACAGCACAAGATATCATCGCACAAGGTAAATAGATAATAACCATTAGATTAAATTAACAAAATATGTAGTTCGGATGAAACATGAATAAAGGTTACATAACCGAATAATATTTAAAGGACATTGTCTTGTACGATGCGTAAATAAAATAGATATTGTTTTTATAAAATGTGACGATGAAGATGAAGATGCCACACATCACGATCGTAAGTATAAGGTACCTAACGGCGGTCACCTGAAAGCACGGGTAAAAGAAAAAGGTCAACTACTAGAGTTGGTGAGTTCATAGGTTTTTAATGTATGCACAAAACATCTTTTAAATGAGAAAAGTTTAAATAATTGATGGAAGTTTTTGGATAAAAATCCAAGTATGAAATAATGATAGAAGATGTATTATATTGCCCAATACGTTGCACATGGTAGTAATAGACTATGATGATTGTTGCTTGAGCCATTATCCAACCTAGCCGACAACCAATTGCCCATGATAAACCTAACGCCTATATTAAATAACGTTAGTAGTGGTAAAGTACGTCTATAGTTCGTCAACCATAAATGGGAGACGTCGGAATCTCCAAATAGCGCTACATACTAATACCATCGGCTCACTAGCGGAGTTAAGGAATAATGTCCAACGAAAGGGCCTTACAACGATCACCCAAGCACATCAAAGAATAATACCATAAGTGCTCAAAATAATATTTGAAATAAATAAGAAGATAGGCAATAAAATTTTCATGAAACGTATACACATGCTTTCACCCCAAAAATAATATAAAATACGGTAAAAAGGGGCTATGATACTCACTCGGTATGCAAAGGTGTTTTCTTGTAAGGATTTCTTGTTCCTACCCAAGCTCCTTTCCTAATATAAAAAGGTATGTAGCTCTATTAGACTTATTTTATTTATTATTTTGTATTATTTATTTGTTGTTAACTTATTTATTTAAATAGTTAAAGGTTGTCTCTATTTTTCCATTATTCATAAGTGTTCACTGAAATTTTCAGTTCTTTGAGTTGAACTTTAAAAATTAAAAACTGTAATTTAGGAGTCATATTAAGGCTTGATATTTTAATATAATCTTGCTATATGTTTCTAGAATGTCCAGTAAAAATATAGGAATTTATAATCCATGGTTGGTATTTTTAATAATTAAAAGTGTATAGGATGTTCACTGATCAGTGTCTGGATGACATGTTGTTACTAAAACGTCTGTTTAGGGCTCATACGACCTCCTTTTTACATGATTCAAACTGGGAAATAACCACGACTCAAAGATTAAGCTTTTAAAAAAAACTAGACGTATTTTGACACCAGAATGAGTAAGTTACACGCGTTTAAAGTGTACCATTCTAAATCTGCCAGATTTCCAGATTCAACATATGGGTCTTTTTAAATATGTTTGAAGGATCAAACGTTCATGAAAATTAGTAAATCCAGGTTTAAATGAAAGGTAACACTTTAAACTAAGATTAGCAAAAAGAATCAACTGATTTTGATACCTAGAACTCCAGATATAACAAAAACAAGTAGGGAGTTCTAACATCAGATTCTGCCAGATTTGTGATTCTTTTTGCTTATGGTTCTTAACTTTAATATAACATGTTTATATTCATGAATAATCATGTTGTATGTGTATAAGATTTGATAATCCATGTGTTCTTTCAACAATGGCAGGATGATACACATTTAATGTGTTCCTTACAACATTTGTTAAGATGAAACACATGCATGATCAAAGTCTTATTTTCTTGATTTTTAGTTGATTAAGTTCCATACAACAACGGTAGGATGATGCACATTTCATGTGCTCCTTACAACATTGGTAGGATGTTTATATTTACATGATTATATATATATATAAATAAAGGAAATAAGATGAACAACAAAGAAAATAAATAAAAGAAAGAAGAAAGAAGAAGAGAAGAAAGGTAGAAGAGTAGAGATGGGTGTTTAATGATCTTCTTACCACTTTTTTCCTTGATTTTGTCTTTGATCTTCAAGAGATGATCAAGACTTGGATGTATTTGGGGAGATTTTTGTTGGTGAAAGAAGAAGAGAGAAAAGAGAAGAGATGGAGTGTGGTGGTAAAGGAAATGATAAGGAGTAGTAGGGGGCTTATATAGAGCATGGGGGAGATCAAGTGGTGGTTCTTGGGAAGAGAAGGAGGCAAGAGAATTTGAGGGGGGGGGGGGGGTTAGGGTGGCCGGCCTCATGGGGGGGGGTTTCTTTTATTTTTTTTTGAATAATTATGTGTAATTGGTTTAAATGAATTTTTGTATAATTGTTGATTTTGTTTAAATCTTTTAATTACAAAGTTTTTATTACTTTTATGAGTTTATTTTTGTATGTTTTATATTTTAACTTATTTATATTTATCATAATTTATTTAATTATTTTAATTGATATTATTTTTATTATTGTACCTGATTTGTAATTCTTGACTCGTAATAATTTGATTTTTCGAGCTCCGAAAGGTTCTAACCATATAGGCGGGATTTCTATGAAATCTAATTTTATTATGGGTGTATTTAAGTCATAATTACTATTTTTAGTCATACTAGGCTTAAAATTAGAATTTTTAATGGCTAACCTGGGAAATTTGTTGCCGAATGTCACAGTCTCCCGTGATTAAAAGAATTTCGTCCCGAAATTAATCGTTGACGTCTTGGACTTGCTTTTTGGCGAAGAGGTGTGGATATTTGAGTTTCATATAATCCTCTCGCTCCCAAGTGTATTCAGGCCCGTGCCTTGAGTTCCAACGAACTTTTAAGATGGGGATCCTGCTTCTCCTTAGTCTTTTGACCTCCCGGTCAAGGATTTCGATTGGTTCTTCCACAAAGTGCAACCGGTCATCAACTTGCACATCTTTTAAGGGTAAGACTAAGGTTTCCTCCGTTTGGCATTTCTTTAAATTCGACACATGGAACGTGTCATGGATGGCGCTCAGTTCTTGTGGCAGTTTTAGCTTGTAGGCTACCGGTCCGATCCTTTCGATTATCTCGAACGGCCCAACATACCTGGGACTTAACTTGTTCTTTTTACCAAAACGCACTATCCCTTTCCAAGGTGATATCTTTAGTAGAACTTTATCGCCAACTTGAAACTCTAGGGGTTTCCTGCGATTGTCGGCGTAGCTCTTTTGTCGGTCCTTAGCGGTTTTGAGCCTTTCCCTGATAATCTTTATCTTATCAGCGGTTTCGTGTACGACGTCTGGTCTGGACAATTGTCGGTCTCCGATTTCCAACCAGCTGAGCGGGGATCTACATTTGCGTCCGTACAATGCTTCATAAGGTGCACACTGGATACTGGTGTGATAACTATTATTGTATGAAAATTCAACCAGTGGCAAATGCGAGTCCCAGCTCCCACCATAATCTAACACACAAGCACGTAACATATCTTCCAGCGTTTGAATGGTCCTTTCCGATTGTCCGTCTGTTTGGGGGTGGTAAGAGGTGCTTAAATTGACTCGCGTTCCCAATGCTTTTTGAAGTGATTGCCAAAATCGGGAAGTGAAGCGACTATCCCTATCCGAGATGATAGAGATGGGCACTCCATGACGCATGACGATCTCATTGATGTAGATTCGTGCCAGCTTTTCCATCTTGTAATCTTCACGAATGGGTAGGAAATGTGCTGACTTTGTAAGCCGGTCTACTACTACCCAGATGGAATCGTACCCTTTTGCGGATCGGGGTAACTTAGTCACAAAATCCATAGTTATCTGTTCCCATTTCCATTCCGGGATTTCGGGTTGCTGCAGTAATCTAGAGGGTTTCTGGTGTTCTGCCTTAATCCTTGCACAAGTCAAACATTTCCCCACGTATAGGGCGACATCCTTCTTCATTCCGGGCCACCAATAGTATTCCTTCAAATCCTTGTACATTTTATCGGCTCCGGGATGAATAGAATACTTAGACTTATGTGCCTCATCCAATATCGTTAACCTTATGTTATCTACCTTGGGTATCCAAACCTTCTTTTCCAAGTAACATACTCCATCAGTTCCAATCTCAAACCTGTGCTCCAAATGACGAAGGGTTTCCTCTTTTAGATTTTCTGCTTTTAATGCTTGCTCCTGAGCTTCAAGGATCCTTCCTTTCAGACTCGTTTGCACAACAGCTCCTAATGCTCGTACTCTCGTTGGTTTTACTCTTTCCTTCCTACTCAACGCGTCGGCTACCACATTGGCCTTGCCGGGGTGATATTTGATTTCGCAATCATAATCATTGAGTAGTTCTACCCATCGCCTTTGTCTCATATTGAGCATCTTTTGATCAAAAATATGCTGGAGACTCTTATGGTCAGTGTAGACGGTACACTTGGTGCCATATAAGTAGTGTCTCCATATTTTGAGTGCAAACACTACCGCTCCTAGCTCCAAATCATGAGTAGTGTAGTTTTTCTCATGAACCTTCAATTGTCTCGAAGCATAGGCGATAACTTTGTCTTTTTGCATTAAAACACATCCCAACCCTTGGTGTGATGCATCGCAATAGACCACAAAGTTTTCTGATCCAGTTGACAATGCCAAGATAGGTGCGTTGCATAGCTTCTGCTTTAAGGTTTGAAAGGCTTCTTCTTGCTTATCTCCCCAAATGAATTTCTTATCCTTCTGAGTCAAAGTCGTTAATGGTTGAGCCACGCGTGAAAAGTTTTCGATGAATCGCCTATAATATCCTGCCAGACCCAGAAATTGTCGAATCTCAGTTGGCGTCTTTGGTGCTTCCCACTTTTTGATTGCTTCGATCTTTGCTGGATCGACATAAATTCCATTTGAATTAACTACATGACCAAGGAAGTGTACTTCTCGGATCCAAAATTCACACTTAGAGAATTTGGCATACAACTTCTGGTCCTTGAGTAGTGTTAAGATTAATTTCAAATGCTGCTCATGATCTTCCTTGCTTCGCGAATAGATGAGGATGTCGTCTATGAACACTATAGCAAACTTATCTAGATATGGTCTACAGACCCTATTCATTAAGTCCATAAATACTGCTGGAGCGTTAGTCAACCCAAAAGGCATAACTAAGAACTCATAATGTCCATAGAGGGTTCTAAAGGCGGTCTTGGGGACGTCTTCTTCGCGAACTCTCAATTGGTGATATCCCGAGCGAAGATCGATTTTTGAAAAATATTTGGCGCCTTCAAGTTGGTCGAACAGATCATCGATTCGAGGGAGAGGGTATCGGTTCTTGATTGTTAACTTGTTGAGTTCCCGATAGTCGATACACATTCGTAGCGACCCGTCCTTCTTTTTGACGAAAAGAACTGGGGCTCCCCAAGGGGATGAACTTGGTTGAATGAAACCTTTGTCGAGTAATTCTTGTAGTTGTGCCGATAGCTCTTGCATTTCTGATGGGGCGAGTCGATATGGTGCTTTTGCCACGGGAGCCGCTCCAGGGACTAGATCGATATGGAATTCGACTTGCCGATTCGGGGGTAACCCTGGCAATTCTTCCGGAAATACTTCAAGAAAGTTTCGCACGACGGGAATTTCTTGAATGTTTTTCTCACCGGTTTTCTTATTGATTATATGTGCTAGGAATGCCTTGTTTCCTTTCCTTAAGCAATTTCTCATCTTGATGGATGAGATTATCTTTAAATTCCTTCCGGATTTTTCTCCATACACCTTAAGTGTCTCACCATTAGGCGTCGGAATTCGGACGATCTTTTCGAAGCAACAGATTTCCGCTCGATGGCTAGAAAGCCAATCCATCCCAACGACTATGTCGAAACTTCCCATTTCAAGTGGGATTAAATCTATAGTATATGTTTTATCGGCTAAGCCCAAGGTACAACCAGGGATTATGTCCTTAACGCTAGTTTTCTGACCGTTAGCAAATTCAATGATGTAAGGCTCTTTCATTTCTATAGTTTTTAGGTTTAGCCTTAACTTAAATCTTAATGATATGAAGCTTTTATCGGCCCCTGAATCAAATAGTACTGATGCGTAATAACCGTTTAGAGGAAACGTACCTGTAACGACATCGGGGTTTTGTCTAGCTTCATTTGCTCCAATCTCAAACACCCTGCCTCGTGCTTGATTTCCTTGGTTACTTTGGCTTGCAGGACGTGCTTGATTATAATTAGACCCTTGAGTTGGCCGCGAGCAGACGGTGCCATGGTGCTCCAGACTTCCGCATTTAAAGCATGGCTTTACTCGGCAAGTTTTGCTGAGGTGTCCTAGCCGCTTACACCTAAAGCACACCATGCACTTCCCTTCGTGGTGTTTGTGGCACTTGTCACATTTGGGGTAGGATCTCCATCCTTTATCGGCCGCTTGCGCCTGAGCTCCGAAGTTCCTAGCCCTTTTTTGAGTCCTCGCAGCTTCTCCACCGGATGGCTTCCTCGGCATCTCCTCAAGCTTCCTCTTACCCTTGTCCTTGTTGCTCCCAAGCGATCCCGATCGGATGGCATTGTGGGTAAGTCTTGTAGCTAGATTTACCGCACTTTGGATGGTGTTGGGGTTTGCAGCCATGACATTTGCCCGGATCTCAGGGACTAGACCCCAAATGTATCTATCGATACGGTTTTCTTCCGGGGTCACCAAGTGCGGCACCAGCTTGGCCAAATCATGAAATCGGGTGGTGTAAGTGTTGATGTCATCCCCGATCATTTCATGATTCCACAGCTCGGCTTCTAGCTTTTGAATTTCACTCTTCGAGCAAAATTCGTCCCTTAATAGCCTGAGGAATGCATCCCAGGTGAGTTGGTGCGCGGCATTTCTTCCAAGCGTTTGTACTTGGATATTCCACCACGATAAGGCTCGCCCTTGCAGAAGACATGCTGCAAACTCCACCTTGTTTGCTTCCGTACATTTACTGATGCTAAGGACTGATTCCATGCTTTCAATCCAATTTAGTAGACCCACACCTCCTTCCGTTCCAAAGAATTCTTTAGGGTTGCAGGCCCTAAAGGTTTTGTAGTTGCAATCTTGGGTTGGGGTTGGTACTCCTTGGTTTGTTTGAAGCCCAGCAGCAACTTGGCTAACTATGTTGGGTAATGTTGCAATCACTTGTTCCATGACAAGTTGATCTAACTCGGGGTTTGCTCTTCGTGGAGGCATCGTTCTAGAGCACAATCACACGACGATTTTTAGTCACTCAATCTAATCGGTTTTATCATACTACTCTATGTGTAACATGTGTAATTCATTCATGGCATTAAATATGACTTAATAGTACGAGATTTAATTAAATAATCAATCATTCACTTGGCACAAATTAATTACCAAAATCGGCTCTTTAAAAGATGCCATATATATTAATAAGGAGTTAATAGTAACCATACAATCATACATCCTTCAAACCAACATAGGATATTTTAGTTCATAATCAACAAAAGAGAAGGACATTAAAACACAAAGTAGATCCACTCCAACCCATCTAGCGCCTAATCCCAATGTAAGCTAGCCCCACTAACATCATCAACACAACCCCTAAAACTAGGCATGTATGCAGTAGCCTAATTAGTCTTCGGGCTTCTTGAGCCGCCTCTAAGGCTTGCCTTGCGTGATGGTGGTTAAGGTCCGCCATGTCTAAGCACGAACTAACCCGGTAGGTTTGGTAATCTAACATGCCGGATGAAGGTATCATCGGATGAAGGTGTGGTGGAATCTTCTCTTTTCTTCGTCGGTCATCCCGGATGAAGGTATCATCGGGATTCCCGTGAGGGCTCTTACTGGCTCGTTCACCTGCCGGGAAGTTTCTCCCATGGTAGGCTGGGGTGGTGCTACGGTTGCTCGTACTGGAATGGCTACCCTCTTTCGGGCAGTTTGTCTAACCCGAGGCCCGGTTGTTCCGGGGTTTGGGTTTTGGTTTGGTTGAGAGGAGGGAATGTCAAAGATCCTTACGGGTCTACGTAGGGGTTCTAAGAATCCTTCAGGCAGCTGGTATTGTGGGGATTGGTTACTATCGGTGGAAGATCTTTGGCTGTTCTCGGTAGGTTCACTTTCGCTTGACATGATCTGCAAGGTTTGAATAGACTTATTTACTAAATTCATAACTTAAATTGTCTATATAGGAATGTTATGCTCATGCACACACACAATGATCATGATCTAGCAAGAAAGTAAATAAAATTTTGTTTCTAAGTATATTTTTATCATAACTAACCTAAGTGCCATATCGTACATAGCTAAATTAGACATAGGTGATCAAGCTTTGTCTAATTGAGGTATAACAATGTGGTACTCAGCTTAATTATATTATCAATACACTTGATGCATTTCAAACAAATTATTTGGAAAAATTATTTTTATAAACCTTTGGTCATAGTTGTTGTTTTCCCCCCATAAGAAAAACAACATTCTCTATAACCTTAGGCTCTGATACCAAATCTGTCACACCCCGCTAAAGCGGAAACACGAGGTGTCACAGCACAAGATATCATCGCACAAGGTAAATAGATAATAACCATTAGATTAAATTAACAAAATATGTAGTTCGGATGAAACATGAATAAAGGTTACATAACCGAATAATATTTAAAGGACATTGTCTTGTACGATGCGTAAATAAAATAGATATTGTTTTTATAAAATGTGACGATGAAGATGAAGATGCCACACATCACGATCGTAAGTATAAGGTACCTAACGGCGGTCACCTGAAAGCACGGGTAAAAGAAAAAGGTCAACTACTAGAGTTGGTGAGTTCATAGGTTTTTAATGTATGCACAAAACATCTTTTAAATGAGAAAAGTTTAAATAATTGATGGAAGTTTTTGGATAAAAATCCAAGTATGAAATAATGATAGAAGATGTATTATATTGCCCAATACGTTGCACATGGTAGTAATAGACTATGATGATTGTTGCTTGAGCCATTATCCAACCTAGCCGACAACCAATTGCCCATGATAAACCTAACGCCTATATTAAATAACGTTAGTAGTGGTAAAGTACGTCTATAGTTCGTCAACCATAAATGGGAGACGTCGGAATCTCCAAATAGCGCTACTTACTAATACCATCGGCTCACTAGCGGAGTTAAGGAATAATGTCCAACGAAAGGGCCTTACAACGATCACCCAAGCACATCAAAGAATAATACCATAAGTGCTCAAAATAATATTTGAAATAAATAAGAATATAGGCAATAAAATTTTCATGAAACGTATACACATGCTTTCACCCCAAAAATAATATAAAATACGGTAAAAAGGGGCTATGATACTCACTCGGTATGCAAAGGTGTTTTCTTGTAAGGATTTCTTGTTCCTACCGAAGCTCCTTTCCTAATATAAAAAGGTATGTAGCTCTATTAGACTTATTTTATTTATTATTTTGTATTATTTATTTGTTGTTAAATTATTTATTTAAATAGTTAAAGGTTGTCTCTATTTTTCCATTATTCATAAGTGTTCACTGAAATTTTCAGTTCTTTGAGTTGAACTTTAAAAATTAAAAACTTACTACATGTTTTTAATATAATCTTACTACATGTTTCTAGAATGTCCAGTAAAAATATAGGAATTTATAATCCATGTTTAGTATTTTTAATAATTAAAAGTGTATAGGATGTCCACTGATCAGTGTCTGGATGACATATTGTTACTAAAACGTCTGTTTAGGGCTCATACGACCTCCTTTTTACATGATTCAAACTGGGAAATAACCAAGACTCAAGGATTAAACTTTTAAAAAAAACTTCACGTAATTTGACCCAAGAATGAGTAAGTTACACGCGTTTAAAGTGTACCCTTCTAAATCTGCCAGATTTCCAGATTCAACATATGGGTCTTTTTAAATATGTTTGAAGGATCAAACGTTCAAGAAAATTAGTGAATCCAGGTTTAAATGAAAGGTAACACTTTAAACTAAGATTAGCAAAAAGAATCAACTGATTTTGATACCTAGAACTCCAGATATAACAAAAACAAATAGGGAGTTCTAACATCAGATTCTGCCAGATTTGTGATTCTTTTTGCTTATGGTTCTTAACTTTAATATAACATGTTTATATTCATGAATAATCATGTTGTATGTGTATAAGCTTTGATAATCCATGTGTTCTTTCAACAATGGTAGGATGATACACATTTAATGTGTTCCTTACAACATTTGTTAAGATGAAACACATGCATGATCAAAGTCTTATTTTCTTGATTTTTAGTTGATTAAGTTCCATACAACAACGGTAGGATGATGCACATTTCATGTGCTCCTTACAACATTGGTAGGATGTTTATATTTACATGATTATATATATATATATATATATATAAATAAAGGAAATAAGATGAACAACAAAGAAAATAAATAAAAGAAAGAAGAAAGAAGAAGAGAAGAAAGGTAGAAGAGTAGAGATGGGTGTTTAATGATCTTCTTACCACTCTTTTCCTTGATTTTGTCTTTGATCTTCAAGAGATGATCAAGACTTGGATGTATTTGGGGAGATTTTTGTTGGTGAAAGAAGAAGAGAGAAAAGAGAAGAGATGGAGTGTGGTGGTAAAGGAAATGATAAGGAGTAGTAGGGGGCTTATATAGAGTATGGGAGAGATCAAGTGGTGGTTCTTGGGAAGAGAAGGAGGCAAGAGAATTTGAGGGGGGGGGGGGGGGGTTAGGGTGGCCGGCCTCATGGGGGGGGGGGTTTCTTTTATTTTTTTTTTGAATAATTATGTGTAATTGGTTTAAATGAATTTTTGTATAATTGTTGATTTTGTTTAAATCTTTTAATTACAAAGTTTTTATTACTTTTATGAGTTTATTTTTGTATGTTTTATATTTTAACTTATTTATATTTATCATAATTTATTTAATTATTTTAATTGATATTATTTTTATTATTGTACCTGATTTGTAATTCTTGACTCGTAATAATTCGATTTTTCGAGCTCCGGAAGGTTCTAACCATATAGGCGGGATTTCTATGAAATCTAATTTTATTATGGGTGTATTTAAGTCATAATTACTATTTTTAGTCATACTAGGCTTAAAATTAGAATTTCTAATGGCTAACCTGGGAAATTTGTTGCCGAATGTCACAAACATACACGAGGCGTATTAGCCCAGTTCAAGGTCGTGTAGTTTGGGCCTACACGGGCCGTGTAGTGCTTGATAGACACGGGCCGTCTTAGCCCAATTGGGGCCGTGGAATTTGGGCCAACCCGGCCGTGTAGACCTACACGGGCCGTGTACGTTCGCTGTAACAGCATAATTAACAGCCTTAAACACTTGGTTTAATGGGGTTAACTTCTCATAATTGTGGTAGACAAAGAGACCACGAGTTATCTGCTCTTGTAGAGGCTTTTTGGCTATCACTTGGTCTCTTGGTTGATACTAGAACTCTCTCTCTCTCTCTCTCTCTCTCTTGTTCTTGGTGTTCTTGAGCACAAGAAGAAATCATACACACACTTGATTGTTGTTTTGGTGGTTGTGCATCAGCAAACTAGCATCTGGGAATGAAGGAAGCTTGGGGTGGACAACACTAGAGGGATTCTATTTGGATTCTTAGCTTCTTGACAAGGAAGGTTAACTTGTGTTTTGATCAATTGAGGTATAACCTTTTTCCTATCTCGTTTATGTATTTTAGTTGCAATTTCTATGTTAGATGTTGGTCCATGGGAAGTATTCATTGTTTGGCATCGATTTTTGTTATATACTTTGCTTCCGTTGCTACTTGATTTTGCCAAACGAATACCTTTAGTGGTATCAGAGCCATATCTAACATGGCTTTGCACTATTGAATCTAGAAAAACCATAAAAGTGTTTTGGAATAAGAAAAGTGTTATCTTAGAATTTGTTTTTCCATTGAGACTCTTGTTGTGCTAGAATAGATTTATTCGTAGACGTGTTAATTTATTTTAGTTTTTATATTTATATATTTGTTGTAACTTGGCATGAAGTGTACACAAATATATACTTATAAATATATATATGAATATGTGTCTCAAAAATGGTTTGATACACTAATGCATATGTACAAGGATTGTCCTTTTAGTGCCTTTGATGTTTTGACAATCTTAACTAAAATATAGATATATTTATATATCATGGTTAAGTGTGGCACACCATGTTTCTATGTGATATGTTTGGTTTGATTCGGTAACGAGATATGCCCCTAGACCTATGTGTTGTGGTGATTGATTATTTTTGGTTTTGGTGGCCTGCGTGCTGTATTGTTGTAACAATATTTATTTATTTACTTGTTGGTGCCGCTTGCACGCCGTTTCTTTTGTTCTATGTATTTGTATAAATAGCATAGGATTGCGGCCTGCGTGTCATTTATATATATATTCTATGTATTTGTATATAGTATAGAATTAAAACCAAAATAGTCAACGGGAGTCATGGTGATGACGTCTTGGCGAGAAGGAATCAACATGCTATTGGAGGTGTTGGATTCAGTGGGAGCTCATCCAACGAGACCATATCTTGTCCTTAGTTTTTTGGCCTCGTTTTCCCCGTTGTGGCTCACGGGGAAAACGCATAGGAATTATGGGCATGTTACCGAATCGTATGTATAGATATCTGCGTGGTTGTATTTTATTATTCTATGCATGGATTAGGATTCGCATGCTAGATAATTTTTCTATAAAATTAAATAAAATACAATGTTTGTTAAAATGGTTAACAATTGAGCGCGAATAGAATTGACAAAGAAAATATAAAAATGGTATTATATTAAAAGTGCTTAAAATCATTTTGACACTTACTTTGTTAATTCACAAAAGGGTTTTATAAACCGGAAACAAAATCCCGTTTTTCAAAATGTAAATCACGCACCATCCATAAGATGGCACCACCCGAATCTAACGTAGCAAGGATGATTGTAGTGTAACACCGTATTTTTAACCCAAAAATTTTCACTTTTAATTATACCACGGAAGCATTTTTAAACCACAAAGTAATTACAATAATTACAAACCACTGTTTACAAAATATCAGTATTACAAAACACGGCTCGTCACGAATACATTATCAGAGTCATAGGTGATTACTCCCCAAGCTAACCACTCTCACCCGAGCCGCTGACTTACCAAAACCTGTAAAAAGAGTGAGAGGTGGGGGATTAGCACAAAGCTAAGTGAATGGAGTAACACCCAACAGATATATCAGCCAGAACCGCATGATATCAACAACCACAAACAAGCACCTTGGGAAGACCGGCGGTTCTGCAGGAACCTACAACCAATGCCGGCCAAAGCAAAGGTTTACCGATAGTCCATTTGCTATTCTCACATAGTATCATCCTCTGGCAACAACAAATGCATCCCAAGGTCCTGATACTGCTTAGCCAATAGCAAATGAACCCAGCCCATAAGCCCAGTCGTAAACTGACTTCCCTTCCAACATGTATACATATCACAGAATTCATCAATTAACATTCACAGTTAATTAACCAATAGATATACAATCTATCCAACAATAGTTGCAACCAAACCAGTACAACTAATATCACCGGTGGGCAAACATCCACTCACCTCTGATTCTCAGCTATTACACTCAGTGATCTAATGTTACTAAGCATTGTCTGTTCTTGAGAACACAACAAACTGAAATCAGTATTCAATTCATAAATATATATATCACATATATTTATTTCCATTTAATCAAACATAAACATGTACGATTCACATATGCATATACATATAACACATAGCATCATATAATGCAAAACAAGCCAAAACTGTCGGATTTCACATGAAATCCGACACTACTTATCGGATTTGTACCAAATCCGCATCCACCATCGGAATCCGCTTCTATGTATCGGATTTATGAGAATCCGATACTTCCGTCGGATTTCCACACTTGCCTCTCAACTTGGTATCCACAATCGGATTTCATTGTTTAGGATTCCACATTCGAATTCAAGCCATCGGATTTGAACACTAGGATTTCATAAAAAGTCTCGGATTACATACATCCGGATTCAACGCCCGGATTTCACTTGGAATCGGATTCTACCTTCGGTTTTCATCATCATCACCAAAATCTGCAAACTTCAACTTACCAAGAATCCGACAACTTCATAACTTGCATAATTCATATTTCCAGTTTATACAATTCACATGCAATTTCATATAAACACATATAAACATGTTTAAGCATGCAAACATGCATCAAAACACCCTTAAACCCCAAAAACACCAAATCCGATACATTCATAGTGCATGAGCATATGATGTTCATATTAAATCCCCTCAAAATAGTAGCATGTTAATACCAATCAATAGCATGTTAACAAGAATCATGAAATACTCAACAACCTTTGAATCTTGAATCACACAATCAAGAAATCACAAATTCCGATTGTTGCTTTGTTCCTTCTTTCTTCTTGTTGCTCTCGGTTTACACACAAAATCCACACACATGCAAACTTCAAAGTGAAGTCACCTCTCTTAATCCCACGTATATAAACTAGATATCATGAGGTGTCATGTTTTAATCATCTAAACAAATGCACACACACACATACACACACCCCTGTACATACATATACATATATCAGCACATATATATATATAACATTTAATATAAATGATTTACAATCAATTAAACATAAACTAAATCAAATATAATTCACATGTAACATACCCCAAGCCTACGTTTCTACTAGGCCCAATCTCAGTATGTTAAAATCTTCTCCCCTTAAACTGGATCCCGTCCTCGGAATCTATAAATCTTCAAACAATCGCGGATAACGAGCTTTCATATTGGCCTCGGTTTCCCACGTCAAGTTTGAACCTAAACTATGTTTCCACTTAACCAAAACCATCGGAATCTTTTTCTTTCGCAGTTTCGTCACTTTCCGATCCAATAGTTCTACGGGTTCTTCCACCAACCTCTTGCTAGAATCCACTTTAAGATCATGTAGAGGTAGAATCTAACTCTCATCCTCAACTCTACATTTCCTCAAGTAACATACGTTAAAGTTATTGTGAATACCTGACAATTCTGCCGGAAAGTCGATAGTAACCGTCTGATCATTTACCACCCGTTGGACACGAAACGGCCCAATATAACGCGGAGCTAACTTTCCCCGCTTCCCAAAACGGATAACCCCCTTCCATGGAGAAATTTTCAGATAAACCAACTCCCCCTCAATGAATATTACTGACCTATGACGTGGATCAACATGCATCTTCTGTCGATCCCTCGCAGCTTTCAACTTTTCTTGCGCAATAGCAACTTTATCTACGGTGATCTGCATAATATCAGGCCCTGCATACTGTTTCTCACTCGCCTCTAACCAACACGTAGGAGTTCGGCAGCGACGACCATATAACATCTCATAAGGCGGCATACCGATACTCTAATGATAAGAATTGTTATACGTGAATTCAACCAACGGTAGATGGGAATCCCAAGAACCTCCATATTCTAACACACATGCCCGCAACATATCCTCGAGTGTCTGAATAGTTCTTTCTGATTGCCCGTCTGTCTGTGGATGGTAAGCTGTACTCAAATTCACACGTGTACCCAACTCCCGCTGTAAACTGTTCTAGAAGTTCGACACAAACCTGGAATCTCTATCTGATACAATCGAAAGCGGTATATCATGTCAGGAAACAACTTCATCTATATACATATGAGCCAACTTGCTAAGTGACGCCGTCTCACTGGTAGCCAAGAAGTGAGCACTCTTGGTCAATCTATCAACGATCACCCGATTCATATCATGATTCCTCTGCGTACGCGGAAGTTTCGTTACGAAATCCATCGTTATGTGCTCCCACTTCCACTCTGGAATCTGCAACTATTTAAGTGATCCATAGGGTTTCTGGTGCTCTGCCTTAACCTGTGCACAAATATGGCAAGACTCCACAAACTGTGCAACGTCTGTCTTCATTGTAGGCCACCAATACAGCACCTTTAGATCGTTATAAATTTTTGTGCTACCTGGATGAACAGATAGTCTAGACTTGTGAGCTTCAGTCATAATCACATTCCGAAGACCTCCAAGCAAAGGCACCCAAACACGAGATTGATAAACCTTCAATCCTCTAGAATCATGAGTCAGATCATTCTTTTTCTTCAACATAATTTCAGACTTTAGATTTTCATCCATCAAGGCTTCCAACTGTGCTGCCTTTAATCTATCAATCAAGTCGGAAACTTTTTCAATTCGCATAAACTTGACATGTTCACTAACTCCCTTGCGACTTAAAGCATCGGCTACCACGTTGGCTTTCCCGGGATGATAGCGAATCTCGCAATCATAATCTTTAACAAGTTCCAGCCATCGCCTCTGTCGCATATTGAGTTCCTTCTGCGAAAATACATACTGTAAGTTTTTGTGATCCGTACAAATGACGCACTTTGTACCATAAAGATAGTGTCTCCTCAATTTTAATGCAAAAACCACAGCTACCAGTTCTAAATCATGGGTTGGATAGTTCTTCTCATTCGGTTTCAACTGACGAGAAGCATACGCAATCACTCTATCCCGTTGCATCAACACACAACCCAACCCTACCAATGACGCGTCACAGTAAACTATGAAGTCACCTGAGCCATCTGGTAAAGCAAGAATAGGAGCCTGGCACAAGAGTCGTTTTAGTGTCTGAAAAGCTCTTTACTGTTCATCACTCCATTTAAATGGAACCTCCTTACGAGTCAATTTAGTCATGGGATTCGCAATCTTAGAAAAATCTTTAATGAATCTTCTATAATACCCAGCCAATCCCAAGAAACTTTTAATCTCAGTAGGCGACTTCGGAGCCTCCCAATTCATCACTGCTTCTATCTTTGCCGGATCAACCTTGACTCCATCACTGCAAATGACATGCCCTAGAAACTGAACTTCCCACATCCAGAATTCACACTTCGAGTACTTGGCATACAATTGCTCCCGTTTCAAAGTTTCAAGAACCTGTCTCAAATGAACCTCGTGATGAGTTTCAGATTTCGAATAAACCAGAATGTCGTCGATAAATACTATCACCGATTAATCCAGGAACGGTCGACAAACCCGGTTCATCAAATCCATAAACACTGCAGGTTCGTTAGTCAAACCGAACGGCATGACTAAAAACTCATAATGGCCATACCTGGTACGAAAAGCAGTCTTAGCAACATCCTCATCAAAAACTTGTACCTGGTGATAACCCGATCTCAAATCAATCTTCGAGAAATACGAAGCACCCTGTAACTGATCAAACAAATCATCAATCCTGGGCAGAGGGTATTTATTCTTCACTGTCCGCTTATTCAGTTCCCTGTAATCAATACACATTCGCAGAGTACCATCTTTCTTTTTCACAAACAAGACTGGTGCACCCCACGGTGAAGAACTCGGACGAATAAATCCCCGATCCAACAAATCCTGAATCTGTGTCATCATCTCCCTTATCTTAGAAGGAGCCAACCGATAAGGAGATCTAGCCACTGGATTCAAACCTGGTATTAAATCAATCCTGTACTCTAACTCTCGAACGGGAGGTAACCCAGGTAACTCATCCGGAAACACCTCAGGAAATTCTGATACAACTCGTACATCAGTAACTGCCCGTTTCTCTTTTCTAGCATCATTTGCATATGCCAGAAAACATTCGCATCCCTTACTCAAGGATTTCTTGGCTTTCAACATCGAAATGATAGGAAACACAGACTTGTTCCTTTCCCCTCGAGCCACCACACGCGACCCATCAGATAACGGAAGCGAAATCAGCTTCCTATGACATTTAATACTCGCCCTGTGCTTACTTAACCAATCCATCCCCAATACCACATCAAAACCCGCCAATGGCATCAACAGGAATGATACAGGAAAACACTTACCATCTATATCAATTTCAGCACCCGTAACAGAAGTCGTAACAGGCACTATCTTACCATCTGCTACTTCTATATCAATCGGCACCGATATACTAGTAGTAGGCAAATTTAACTTAGCACAAAATGCTACAGAAATAAAGGAGTGATTCGCTCTAGAATCAAACAACACACGAGCAGGTAAAGAGTTTATAAAGAACGTACTGGTGATCACATCATCTGTGGCAGTAGCATCATCTACTGTCATCCGGAACGCCATGCCCTCCGGAGTTGGAGGATTCTTCCTTTTCTGCCCTCCCGCTGCAGACGAGCCCCCAACCGCCCCTGCCCCTATCCCAGACCCAGTTCCTGCCGCTGGTCTTCTCCCTGTAGAGCAATCACCCGCCCTATGACCCTCCTGATGACAATTCCATCATACATTCCGTGGGTACTGACAATCCTTCGATTTGTTTCCATGAGTACCACATCTCACACAACGCATAGTCTGAGCAGTACACTGCCCAGTGTGAGTAGCCCTGCACCTTGTGCACCACTGTGATTTATTCCCCGAATCTCTTGTAGGAGCTTTTCTATTCTGACCACCCTGGGACTGGTTACCCTGCCATTTCTTCTTTTGCTGGCTACCCCCAGCTTGATCATATCTCGGCTTCTACAAAGCCGCCTCCTCCTTACTCTGTTTATCCTTGGCTTGGATGTCCCCCTCAGAAGATTTTGCTAAGGTGAAGGCCTGGGACAAAGATCCAGCCAACCTGGTGGTGCTCCTGTATTCTGGCAATAAAGCCCCGATAAAGTGCTGAACCTGGGAAAATTCATCAGGCACCCACTGAGATACAAACCTCATATTAGAATTGAACTGCTCAATCAGTTCATCCACCGTCATCTTTCTCGTCATCTTAAGTTCCATAAACTCCTGCCTTATTTTATTCAATTCAAAGGCGTTGCAGTATTGTTCACACAACTTATCCCGAAATTGATTCCAAGTAATTGAATCCATTTGTGCTCTCGATAAATGTGTGGTAATGGAATCCCAGCAAACCATTGTTTTGCCTTTGAGCATCCGGGTGGCAAAGCATACTCTCATTTCCTCTTCACAGTTACACACGTCCAAAATCCTCCCTGTGTCTCTCAACCAATTTAAAGTAACATCAGGATCCGTGCTGCCATGGTATTCATCAGGTTTACAATCCAGAAATTGTTTATAAGTACACGGCTGCCTGTAACCCATTCCTGGTGGAAATCCCATAAAAGGATAAGAATAAGACCCCTGTGGCATTAACCCTTGTGGAACAGATCCTTGCGGATAGGGTCCTTTCCGAAACAACGGATAATAGAAAGGTTGTGTCATTGGTTGAGTAAATGGTGGTATCGGCATTGACATCGGAGGAACATCTGTCAATGTAGTAATTGCTGGAAAGATCGGGGGTATCGCAACAGTAGTTGAAGCTACAGAAGTAACTAGTGGTTGTGCTGCAGGAGCCTGCCTTTGCTGCTCCAACTCTGATCTCAAATCTTGCAGTTGACCTTCCAATTGAAATATGTACTCATCTCTGTCATCAACTGTTGTACCAGATGTACCAGCATTGGTTGGAATCTCAACTGTTGCAGTAGGGACCTCAGCAGTAGTTGGGACAGTAGGGGTACCGGTTGAGTAATCACGTCTAGCCATTGTTATCTGTAACAATCACATCACCTCACGATTTATTAGATAAATCCGTTTGTACACAACATACTAACTCCACCCTCTCCAATTCACCCCAATCCCGCACCCAAGGAGTAATCGACCTACCACGAGCCAAGATTTGGGAATGTAACACTTCCACTATGCCTACACTGCCAAACCAAGGCTCTGATACCAAACTTGTAACAGCGTATTTTTAACCCAAAAATTTTGACTTTTAATTATACCACGGAAGCGTTTTTAAACCACAAAGTAATTACAATAATTACAAACCACTGTATACAAAATATCAGTATTACAAAACACGGCTCGTCACGAATACATTATCAGAGTCCTAGGTGATTACTCCCCAAGCTAACCACTCTCAGCCAAGCCGCTGACTTACCAAAACCTGTAAAAAGAGTAAGAGGTGGGGGATTAGCACAAAGCTAAGTGAATGGAGTAACACCCAACAGATATATCAGCCAGAACCGCATGATATCAACAATCACAAATAAGCACCCTGGGAAGACTGGCGGTTCTGCAGGAACCTACAACCAATGCCGGCCAAAGCAAAGGTTTACCGATAGTCCATTTCCTATTCTCACACAGTATCATCCTCTGGTAGCAACAAATGCATCCCAAGGTCCTGATACTGCTTAGCCAATAGCAAATGAACCCAGCCCATAAGCCCAGTCGTAAACCGACTTCCCTTCCAACATGTATACATATCACAGAATTCAACAATTAACATTCACAATTAATTAACCAATAGATATACAATCTATCCAACAATAGTTGCAACCGAACCAGTACAACTAATATCACCTGTGAGAAAACATCCACTCACCTCTGATTCTCAGCTATTCCACTCAGTGATCTAACGTTACTAAGCCTTGTCTGTTCCTGAGAACACAACAAACTGAAATCAGTATTCAATTCATAAATATATATATCACATATATTTATTTCCATTTAATCAAACATAAACATGTAAGATTCACATATGCATACACATATAACACATAGCATCATATAATACAAAACAAGCCAAAACTGTCGGATTTCACATGAAATCCGACACTACTTATCGGATTTGTACCAAATCCGCATCCACCATCGGAATCCGCTTCTATGTATCGGATTTAAGAGAATCCGATACTTCCTTCGGATTTCCACACTTGCCTCTCAACTTGGTATCCACAATCGGATTTCATTGTTTAGGATTCCACATTCGAATTCAAGCCATCGGATTTCAACAATATGATTTCATAAAAAGTCTCGGATTACATACATCCGGATTCAACACCCGGATTTCACTTGGAATCGGATTCTACCTTCGGTTTTCATCATCATCACCAAAATCCGCAAACTTCAACTTACCAAGAATCCGACAACTTCATAACTTGCATAATTCATATTTCCAGTTTATACAATTCACATGCAATTTCATATAAACACATATAAACATGTTTAAGCATGCAAACATGCATCAAAACACCCTTAAACCCCAAAAACACCAAATCCGATACATTCATAGTGCATGAGCATATGATGTTCATATCAAATCCCCTCAAAATAGTAGTATGTTAATACCAATCAATAGCATGTTAACAAGAATCATGAAATACTCAACAACCTTTGAATCTTGAATCACACAATCAAGAAATCACAAATTCTGATTGTTGCTTTGTTCCTTCTTTCTTCTTGTTGCTCTCGGTTTACACACAAAACACACACACATGCAAACTTCAAAGTGAAGTGACCTCTCTTAATCCCACGTATATAAACTAGATAGCATGAAGTGTCATGTTTTAATCATCTAAACAAATGCACACACACATACACACCCGTACATACATATACATATATCAGCACATATATATATAACATTTAATATAAATGATTTACAATCAATTAAACATAAACTAAATCAAATATAATTCACGTGTAACATACCCCAAGCCTACGTTTCTAATAGGCCTAATCTTAGGATGTTACATGTCGAGCTAAGCACGAGTCATTCCTTGTGTAGTTGTGTGGAAGGTGAGTGGGGTAACTCGCATGATTGGTTGTCGAGCTAAGCACGAGCCAATTAATGGTCGAGAGTGCCACCCGTGTGTCTTGTCGGACGATTTACAATTTTAGTATATAATTCTTGGTTAGTTGTCGAGCTAAGCATGAGCTAAACAAAAATTATATATTAAGATTGGTGTAAGATAGGGATCAAACATGCCAACCGACATAATGGATGTCAACGGATCCCACAAGTGTCTAAGAGTTGTAATAGAGATTACAATTGGTAAAATGGTTGCCGGGCTAAATAGCTTCGCCACGTGATCCGCGGTAAACCCGTCACGGTGCGAGGTGAAATAAGGTTCTTATCCCTTGTTACGAATAAATTGTTTTGTTTAAAACTATGGGTACTTATTTTAACAAGGATTTCCAAACTAATTAAAATAACTTTTCTATTTTAGATGGCATCTTCAAGCAACACCAACCCCACCAACCATTTTTCACTTAGAGTTTTCCTTGAGAAGGAGAAACTCAATGGTAACAACTTCTTGGATTGGTTTAGGCAACTTAAACTTGTCCTACGCCAAGAAGGGAAGATGGTTACCATAGAGGAGGCCCTACCCGAGGCTCCTACTGCCAATGCCACTCGGGCTATTCGAGACGCTTATGAGAAGCGTGTCAAGGATACCGAGGACATTACTTGCCTCATCCTAAGTACTATGATCCTCGAGCTCCAAAAGCAAATGGATCATTTGATTGCTTTTGACTTGATCGATCAGCTTACGGAAATGTTCTAGCAGCAAGCGAGACAAGAGAGGTTTGAGTGTCTTAAGATGGTACTTGGTAGCAAGATGGCCGATGGCGGGAGTGTAAGTGATCATGTGTTGCGTATGAAAGCAAACGTGGAGCAATGGAACGGCTCGGATTTACCATAGGGACGGAGCTAGCCGTGGATTTGATCTTATGGTCCCTGCCCACCGCGTATGATCAATTCGTCATGAGTTATCATATGCATAGTATGGATAAGTCGATCATGGAGCTTCATGAAGCGGAATGCTTCTTCTGCCGGAAGAAGGGCCATTGGCGCCGTAACTCAAGGGGTTGAACATCGCAGGAACTTCCGACTCAGGTACGTACATGATTGAACTCCATCATACTTCTACATCTGGTAGTTGGGTATTAGATACCGGCTGTGGCACTCGCGTTTGTAATATTGTGCAGGTGCTAAGTACAAGTAGAAGGATGGAGAATGGCGAGCTTGACTTGATTATGGGAAACAAGGAGATTGTCCCGGTCAAGGCTCGAGGAGAAGTTGAATTATCTTTTAATTCCGGTTTTTCCATATTATTATTGAACGTATGCTATTCGTCGCTTGTGGCACGAAACATTATTTCTTTTCATGCATTACACGGCAATGGTTTTGGTTTTTCTTTTGACAATAAGGTTATTGTTTGTTTTAAAAATGTTATTTGTTATTTTAAAGCTTATCCTTGTCGTGGTATTTATGAAGTAGATGCGTACGTTAGTGATAATCGTTCAACCATGAATATTGATTCAACGTCTAAAAATGATTTAGACAAATTGTCTTTGTGGCATGGTCGACTTGGCCATATAAACAAGACTCGTATCGCCAAGCTCCAAGCGGATGGGATCTTGGAATCATTTGACCATGAGTCAAATGAAGTATGCGAATCTTGTTTATTAGGCAAGATGACTAAAGCACCCTTTTCCGGCGTGAATGAAAGGGGAAGAGTCTTATTGGACATTATACATTCCGATGTGTGTGGTCCTTTTAAGCATGTCACAAGAGACAATTCTAGATACTTCGTTACCTTTATAGATGATTATAGTAGGTATGGGTATGTCTACTTGGTTAGACAAAAGTCCGAGACCTTTGAGGTCTTTAAGACTTTCCAAAACGAAGTAGAGAATCAATTGGGCAAGAAGATTAAGATACTTAGATCCGATAGGGGTGGTGAGTATCTTAGTCAAGAGTTTCGTGATCATCTTAAGGGTTGTGGAATTATCTCACAACTTACATCTCCTAGGACACCACAATTAAATGGTGTCGCCGAGAGGAAGAACCGAACATTGTTAGATATGGTTTTGTCTATGATGAGTCACACCCAAGTGCCTATAAGCCTTTGGGGTTATGCTCTTGAAACGGCAACAAGAATCCTTAATCTCGTTCCAACGAAGAAGGTTGATAAAACACCTTTTGAGATGTGGCATGGGAAACCTCCCGTTCTTGCCTATCTAAAGGTTTGGGGTTGTCAAGCCTACGTACGATGTGAGGTAGATGACAAGTTGGAGCCCCGATCCGAAAAGTGTTATTTCATCGGATATCCAGCTGCGGGTATTGGATATATATTCTATAAACCTTCCGAGAACAAGGTATTTGTTGCTCGGAGGGCGGTCTTTTTAGAAAGAGAATTAGTATCCAATCAGCAAGGCGGCACTAAGATTGATCTTGAAGAAATTCAAGAGTCAACGGATGAAAGACCTGACATTGGCACTAGCCAACAACCTAGTGAGGTTGAGTCTGAGCATGACAATGCGGAGACTAACGTACATCCGTTACCTCCCCGTAGATCCGGTAGAACTCGCCATGAGCCAGAGAGATATGGGTTTCTCATATCTGAGGGCGACGAGTTATTGGTGGATCTTAATGAGCCCACCAACTATCGGGAAGTGGAAGCGGGCCACGAGTCTGCTAAGTGCAGGATAACCAGGTTTGGGAACTGGTTGATCCCACACCCGGTTGTGAACCAATAGGGTGTAAGTGGGTCTTCAAGAAGAAGACCGACATGGATGGAAAAGTAAACACTTTCAAAGCCCGACTGGTGGCTAAAGGTTTCACCCAGACACATGGTGTCGACTATGATGAAACTTTCTCCCCAGTGGCCATGTTGAAGTCTATTAGGATACTTTTGGCAATTGCCGCATTTCATGATTATGAAATATGGCAAATGGATGTCAAAACCGCCTTCCTTAATGGGAAGCTCTCTGAAGAGGTGTATATGACGCAGCCTGAGGGTTTTGTACATCTGAAGCATCCTAATAGAGTGTGTAGACTAAAGAAGTCCATTTATGGACTTAAACAAGCATCTCGTAGTTGGAATCTATGCTTTGATGAGAAAATCAAATAGTTTGGTTTTTCAAAAAGTGTAGACGAGCCATGTGTATACGTTAGGGCTAGTGGGAGCGTCGTTGTTTTCTTAGTCTTGTATGTGGATGATATTCTACTCATTGGTAAAGACATTCCAACCTTGCAAAGTGTCAAAACTTGGCTTGGAAAATGCTTTTCAATGAAAGACTTAGGAGAAGCAGCATACATTCTGTGTATCAAGATCTATAGAGATAGATCTAGAAAACTTCTCGGGTTGAGTCAGAGTACATACATTGACAAAGTCTTGAAGCGGTTCAAGATGGAGAATCCAAGAAAGGAAATCTTCATATGTCGCATGGAGTGATATTTAGTAAGACTCAATGTCCTAGTTCTCAAAAGGAACTAGAAGTAATGAAGCGAGTACCATATGCTTCGGCCGTGGGATCGATCATGTACACCATGTTATGTACTCGTCCTGATATGTCATGCGCTTTGAGCTTGACTAGTAGATATCAGGGAAACCTGGGGCAAGCCCATTGGGTTGCATTAAAGAACATTCTTAAGTATCTTAGGAGGACTAAAGAAATGTTCTTGATCTTTGGTGGTGAGGAAGAGCTCAAAGTAACGGGTTACTCTAATGCCAGCTTCCAAACTGATAGGGATGATTGCCGGTCACAATCGGGGTTTGTGTTCCTATTGAATGGTGGGGCTATTACTTGGAGAAGTTCAAAGCAAGACACAGTGGCTGATTCTACTACAGAGTCAGAATACGTTGCGGCAAGTGAAGCTGCTAAAGAAGCTGTGTGGATAAGGAAGTTCATCCGAGACCTTGGAGTGGTTCCTAGCATATCCGACCCTATTGAGATCTTTTGTGACAATGAGGGTGCGGTAGCCTTAGCGAAAGAACCAAGAGCTCACAAGAGAACGAGGCATATACCTCGTAAGTACCACTTGATTAGAGAGATGGTTGAAAGTGGTGAAGTCGCTATTAGTAGAGTAACCTCGAAAGGCAATTTGGCCGATCCGTTTACTAAACCATTGTCACAAGCTTCTCATGATTCTCACACTACGGCGATAGGTGTTACACTTGCTTGTGACTTGGTTTAGATTTAGTTTTAATTTATGTTTGGACCATTATGTATTTGGGAACGTTAAGAAATAATGTTACTAGTGTTTGTTTCGATTTATATAGTAGAGATCTATATATACGCGTGTTGCGGTTACTTACATTTAGTCTTTATTGTGTTCTATCTTTGCATGTTTAATTCATTCCCTAGATTGTTTTACAATCTTCAAGTCTCCACAATCGGTCATACTTTGTGGGAAGGAAGTATGAATTAAGATTGAGGTAAAGAATTGGTTTTGATAAAACATGATTCTTGGCTATACTTGAAAAGGGTTTCAAGTGATTGGAGGACCCGCACCCGAGTTTACTTCATGGTTTTAGTCACAAGTAACTCGGGATGGTAATGACATTTCATCCTTAAACTAGAGATACATGTGCTCTCAAAGCATTGGTTTGCTTTGCTTTGATCGTTTTCTAACGCGGTCCGTAACTGGTCATTATAAGGGAGATGATTGGATAGAGTATTATCTATGTGGCGGGACTATGTAGTCGAAAGGTATTTGTTCCTCTATGTATAGAGAGAATATCCATGGGCCCCTCGATGATTGAGTGCTGACGTTCATATGCATGGCCCTGCTCAGGTTACATTCATGATGGATCAATGTTAACTTGGTTTGTTGGTCACCACTAATCTAGAATCGAGAAACATAATCGTGAACGATCTGAAGGTTGACTATATTCCATGCCTTGTATTCACATTGGATATCGCGAACAAGAGGATGTACATGTTCATTTATCTTTAGGACAATCATTTCATGATTGGGGATCTTGTCAAGAGTGGCATACCCTATACTAACTTGGGAGCATAGATGTCTTGCTAGAGGCCACTCTATGTTTGTGTTATTTTTCGTAGTCGTGTCACGTGCAAGTGGGAGTCTGTTGGAATATGACCGCTGACACGAACGAGTTAATGGCACTACCGATGAGGTATAGGCCTATTGGGTCACACACCAAGTATTGATTCCGGCAACACGATCAAGCAAAAGAGAGGAAAAGGCCAAAATGGGTTTTGGCAGGATGGTACACGGGCCGTGTTCCTGAACACGGGCCGTGTCCAGTCCAACATACATGAGGCGTATTAGCCCAGTTCAAGATCGTGTAGTTTGGGCCTACATGGGCCGTGTAGTGCTTGATAGACACGGGCCGTCTTAGCCAAATTGGGGCCGTGGACTTTGGGCCTACACGGCCGTGTAGACCTACACGGGCCGTGTACGTTCGCTGTAACAGCAGAATTAACAGCCTTAAACACTTGGTTTAATGGGCTTAACTTCTCATAATTGTGGTAGGCAAAGAGACCACGAGTTATCTGCTCTTGTAGAGGCTTTTGGCTATCACTTGGTCTCTTGGTTGATACTAGAACTCTCTCTCTCTTGTTCTTGGTGTTCTTGAGCACAAGAAGCAATCATACACACACTTGATTGTTGTTTTGGTGGTTGTACATCAACAAACTAGCATTTGGGAATCAAGGAAGCTTGGGGTGGACAACACTAGAGGGATTCTATTTGGATTCTTAACTTCTTGACAAGAAAGGTTAACTTGTGTTTTGATCAATTGAGGTATAACCTTTTTCCCATCTCGTTTATGTATTTTAGTTGCAATTTCTATGTTAGTTGTTGGTCCATGGGAAGTATTCATTGTTTGGCATCGATTTTTGTTATATACTTTGCTTCCGTTGCTACTTGATTTTGCCAAACGAATACCTTTAGTACTGTGCTGGCAATGGATGTTTAGAAGGTCACTATGAATTTAGCTGTTGTTATCATCAATATCGAATGAAATAGGGATAAGCGCGGTTTCAAAACCGCACCGAACCGAACCCGAAAAGTACCAAAATCTAGAACCGAAAACCGCCCCGCTTAGTTGTAACCGGTTCCGGTACTGGTTTTTCGGTTCCAAAACCCGTAAAACTAAAATTCTCTACCTAGGTTGCATGCCATACATAATTACATACCAAACGCTATTTCATCATCTTTTAAGATGTCATCAACGTCATCTGTAATCGGTTTCCTTGACTTTCTAACCCAATCTTGGGTGCACACTAACGCCTCCACTATCGATGTTGTCAAACGAGTTCGATACTCATCTAATATGCGCCCACAAGTGCTAAATGCCGACTCGGATGCCACAGTTGATAATTGTATCGCCAAAATATATAAGAAAACAATATAAAGTTATAACTTTATAAGTTGATTATTTTATGAGTTAACTTAAAAAAAATACTATAAATAAGTATTATAAAGCACCTTTAGCCATCCGAGCAACGATAGGAAAACGCAATGCATTTTGTTTCCACCACTTGAGTATGTCAAACTCTTTTTTGTAAGGCACTTTGACCTCATTTAAATACCTTTTTAACTCGGTATCCACCGAAACCGAGTTAGTCCCTTCAACGTTTAGGAAATCACCCAAAATGGCGTTATCGTCATCACAAACCACTACCTCTTCATGTTTTCCTTCTTGAGATGATCCATGATTCTCGAATTTGTCTTTGTATATAATAAATAAAACTCCATCTTCTTTTCAATCTCCCGAACCATGGATGCCACCTTCAATTTTATGGTTGAATCGTACATCGGATTTTCTTTCGTTACCGTGGACGAGATCATTGTTTTGAAGGCATGTGCCAAAAATGATGATTTAAATTGGGGATCCAACAACACCGTGAAGTACATATAAACATTGAGTTTTTCAAATGTACACCAATACTTATCATACTTTGATTGCATTTCCAGACATGTGTGGCAAAAGTTTGGTTTTGTTGACCAATCTTTTAGATGTTTGTCTACATCTAAAACTTACCGGAAAAATAGATGAGCCAATGGTTTTGATGATGCCGATACAATCACTATTTTTGTCTTGAATTTTTCAAGAAACTCCACCATCTCTTTTATGATATTGAAATCATAGTTTTCGGGAACTCTAC
Organism: Dittrichia graveolens; assembly: GCA_038502395.1. Lineage (NCBI taxonomy): Eukaryota > Viridiplantae > Streptophyta > Magnoliopsida > Asterales > Asteraceae > Dittrichia > Dittrichia graveolens. Next base: position 53,201,403 of record JARJIL010000005.1, on the reverse strand, counting down.
CTAGATCCGAACTATATGATTTATCTACAAAAACATAAAAGTTATTAGTAAATATAAAAAAACTCAAAAAACTCAAAGAATAAAAAATTAATATCTTTAACTTCATATTTGACAAACGCCTCTCTTAGCTCCAACGCCGTGTTCAACAACTCATAAGTGGAGTTCCATCTCGTTGGACAATCACCACACAAGAAATTTTTGGACTCTAATCCACACTCTTTCATGCATGTCTTAAAGAGTGTAATTCTTTTAGTGGAAAGTCTTATATATTTAATGGTCTTTTGGACACATTCCACATGATAATTTTTTTCTTCCAACCCATCTTTGACGATAAGGTTCAAGATATGGGCCATGCACCTTATGTGGAAATGTTTACCACCGTCATACAAGTTTGGCAACTTTTTTTTCAAAAAATCTATAGCCGTACTATTTGAAGTTGCATTATCAATGGTCATGGTCATAACATTCTTTATGCCCCATGTAGTTATACAATCCAATAATAAACGACCCAAATCCTCCCCCTTATGACTATCTATAGGTCTAAAATTTATAATTCTTTTATGCATGACCAAATTTTCATCGATAAAGTGAGCCGTTACAACCATATAATTAACTCTTTGACACGAGGACGTCCAAGTATCCGTAGTCAAATGTATGGTGTTAATTGGATTACTGAAGAAAGCTTTCAATTTGTTTCTTTCTTCAATATAATACTTTGCTACGTCCCGACTAACCTTATGCCTAGATGGCAAAATAACCCTCCCATTAAGTGCATTTGTATACTCAATAAAAGCTTCATTTTCTACAAATTTAAAGGGTAGTTCACCTACAACAAAAAGGTTTAGTAAAAGCTTTTTTAATCCTATGGTCATCATGCTTCCAAGTTGTGACACTACCCTCACCAGAAGGTTCTTTCTTAAATTGCAATGTGCTTTGTTTTTTCATGTTTTCCGGATTCTTTTTGCCCTTACGCATGTGTTTAAGTAAACTAGAGGTACCGTTACATTGGGTAACGGCTTTAAGAATGGATGAGCAAAACTTACATTTATCATTCTTCCTACTAACTCCATCTTCATCTTTAATCCAAATAATTTCAAAAGTTTTCCAGCAATTCGATCTCTCTTTGCCTACTTTTGGTTCTCGGTTTCTTTTATTAGGCTTTGGCAAATTCTCTTCTTTTTTTCTCTTCAGATTCATCATCAATAATCACACGGGGAGGGGTGGAGTCAATACATATATCATCTTCCTAAACATAAAAGATAATTAGTAAACCAAATAACCATACACACATTAATATAATAAATAAATGGTTTGCAAATTGTAATCACATCGACACATCATATATCAATAAACCTAATGACTAAATGAAAACTAAGTAGCCTCAATTAAACAATAAATCTGGACTCCTAATCTAAATTAAATAACAAACTTTATGAATCGTGAACAGCTAAAATCAAATAACTATTAAAAAATCAAACTATTTTTTACTACAAGCCACAAATTGAAAGATGAAGTAATCCAATGACGTATTTGAAATTCACATTATGACTAAATATATAATAAGATGGAGCCCAAATGTATTTACTCTATATCTGCATCATTCTATTTCTATGAACAATAGTTGGAAACAATGATAGCATGGGAGAAGAAAACTTGAAAGAAATGTGTAAATATAAAGATTAAATGCAAACTTATTTGAGTATCTTCCATAGAAGAGGAAACCCAATTGTTCATCAATGGTATTGACCGGGGGGAACAAAACTTGAAAAAAACCTTAATCTTTTTGCAATATTTACTTATGGATGATGGAGAAGATGAAACCCTTTGAGGGTTTGGCCCACTATATAATAAGGGAGAAGATGAACAGGTTAATGAAAACGTGAGTACAAGATTTTTTTAGGTACTTGATTCTTGTTTGTAATTAATTAAGGATAAGATATTTTAAAATATTGTCTTAAAAAGTGAATGAATTTTAATTTCCGGTCCGGTTCCGGGTAAAAAACCGAACCCGTTGGAACCGGAACCGAAAGAACCGGAACCGGAAAAAGGGAAAAATTAGAACCGAGGACCGCCCCGCTTATGTATGTTTCGGTCCGTTCTGGTTCGGTCCGGTTCTTACAGTTTTTCTGCTCATCCCTAGAATGAAAAGAGGAACAAAGTCAAAGAAAAATCGGAAGAATCCTAATGAAAATAAAATTTTGTTTTGGTTTGTAAACAAAAATGGTTACATCATTCATCATTGGATTCATAAGCATGAAAAAATTGGGTTTTTGAAAAGGTATGCTAACAGAAGAATACCAGTCCGGCCTGGACAATGGAAGGAACATCTGCAAGTAATAAATATCAATCAAAAAGCTGAAAATTCAAGAGTTCTTCCAAAAGAACTTCGTCTGAATTCTGTTGTTAATACAAAAAGAAACTACACGTCAATCAAACAAATTCAAAGGAAGTCTGCTTCATATTTATCAATGGCAACAAATTCAAAGATCAATCAAAATCAAAGGATCTGTACCACTGTTTCATATTCACATAAACCACACGTGAAAAGCATGTACATTGAAAAAGCAAAACAGTTTTCACCTGTGAACAAACCAAAGTCTCTTGAATCAACTCAGTCACAAAACAAAAGAAAATTTTCAACTGAGAGATTTGTCGTTAAGAGAACTGTAAACAAAGAAAGTTCAATTCTTTATACAGTGTCTAACATTAAAGTTCAGTCTAGTTTCTTTTCCATGTGCAGAAAGATCATATTTGGTACATGGACTCCGGCTGTACGAAGCACATGACTGGCAACAAGGGTCTTCTCAAACACTTTGTAGGTAAATATTCTGGAAACGTCAAGTTTGGGAATGATCAAGTCTCACCGATTTTAGGCCACGGAGTAATTGAAACTGGAAATTTGAAGATTGAAAAGTGTCTTATGTAGAGGGCTTAGGGCACACTTTATTCAACATATGACAATTCTGTGACAGAGGAATGGAAGTGGTTTTCAAGAAGACTTCTTGTTCATTATGAATGAAGGAAGGAACTAAAATTTTGGGTGGGAACAGAAAGTCAAACTTGTATACAATTGATTTGTCTGAGAAAAGTTCCGGCTCACCGGTATGCCTATTGACCAAAGCTTCGTCAGATCTGAATTGGTCATGGCATCAAAAGTTGTCTCATCTAAATTTCAAAAACATGAACAAGCTGGTGAATGAGAAGTTGGTCAGAGGTCTACCAAAGCTAAAATTTGAAAAACATCATCTGTGCAATGATTATGAGTCTGGAAAAATGAAGAGAGTTCCACATAAAGTCAGACAAATTTCTTCAACTACCATTCCCTTGCAGTTGATACACATGGACCTCTGTGGACCAATGAAAGTACAATCCAGAAATTCCAAAAGATATATACTGGTGATGGTGGATGATATGGGTCCGTTTTGTGAGTCATAAAAGTGAAGTTCCTCAACAAGTAATCTTGTTTCTAAAAAGACACAAGACTTAAAAAGGACAACCGGTGAAGGGCAGAAGAATTGATAATGGAATAGAGTTCAAGAACATGACATTAGATTCCTACTTGGATTCTAAAGGTATCACGCATCAGTTTTCGACAGCGTATACTTTAGAGCAGAATGGAGTAGTAGAAAGGAAAAACAGAACATTGGTCGAAGTTGCACGAACGATGCTACAGTATTCAAAGTTACCACCATCATACTGGGCTGAAGCCCTGAACACAGCATGCTACACCCAGAATCGTTCCTTAATTCATCGTCGATTCAATAAAACTTCTTACGAATTATGTAATGGAGTAGTGCTTAATATCAAATACTTTCACGTATTTGGTAATAGGTGCTTTGTGCTGAATGAAATGGATAAACTATCAAAGTTTGATCCAAAAGTAGATGAAAGAGTCTTCTTAGGCTACTCAATGGATAAGAAGACTTTTAGAATTTTGAATCGAAGAACTAACATGATTGTTGAAAGCATGAATGTTAAACCTAAATTCTTTAACAGGTAAACCTAACTCATCAAAAGAACCAATTTCGAAAATATATAACATTGATGAGTCATTCAGTCACATATTAGCTTGGACTTCATGTTTGATTTCTTTAAAAAGAATGATAACTTATCTTTTGTTGTACAAGATAATCAACAACTTCAGGAGTCCATGACACTAACTGAACCACCTAGTGTGTCCACAATTCAACAGACAATCAATTCTGAAAATTCAGAGTTTGAAGCTACGAATATTCCTGCTACTGAGGGAGGTCCAAGATACGATCAGTCAATGCAGGATATAAATTCACATGAAGTTATGAATTTAAATGAATACATTCAGGTTCAATCCCCCGAACCTATTTGGCTAAAGAGTCATCCTGAAACTCAGATGATAGGAAGTTTGAACGCCGGTGTTCAAACGAGATCTGCAACTGCTAACAAATTTCTTCATTCTAGTTTTCTAAGCATGGTCGAACCCACAAGAGTATCAGAAGCTCTAGCAGATCTATCTAGACTGGATAATTGCTATGCAAGATGAACTAAATCAGTTTGAGCGATTAAAAGTCTGGAGGTTAGTTCCAAGACCGGAAGAAAAATCAATAGTGGGAACTAAGTGGGTATTTAAAAACAAGAAGGATTCAAATGGTGTGGTGGTTAGGAATAAAGCTAGGTTAGTGGCTAAGGGGTATAATCAACACGAAGGGATTGATTATGATGAAACATTTGCCCCCTATAGCAAGGATAGAAGCAATAAGACTTTTCCTAGCCTATGCCTCCTACAAGAACTTTATGGTTTATCAATTGGACGTTAAGACTGCATTCCTCAATGGGAAACTAAAAGAGGAAGTGTATGTTAGTCAACCGGATGGTTTTGTAGAGCCTAACAGACCTAATGATGTCTACATTCTCGACAAAGCTCTCTACGGATTAAAACAAGCCCCGAGAGCTTGGTATGACGAGCTGTCAGAACATCTTCTACACGAGGGATACGTCAAAGGGAAAATAGACACCACATTACTCAAGAAGAAAATGGGAAAGGACTATGTGTTGGTACAAATATATGTCGATGACATAATATTTGGTTCTACAAATCCTCAATACGACAATGAATTTTCAAATACAATGAAAAAACGATTTGAAATGAGCATGATGGGGGAAATTAAATTGTTTCCTCGGATTGTAAATCAAACAATTGAGTCATGGGATTTTTATTAACCAAGCTAAGTATATCAAAGATCTGTTAAAGAGATTTGATACGACTGGTTGTTCTTCTATTACAACACCCATGGCTTCAAGAACAAAACTATTTGCTGATCCGGAAAGGCAGTAGATTTGAAAACGTACAGAGGTATGATAGGTTCATTGTTGTATTTGATGGCTAGTAGGCCTGATATTATGTACTCAACATGTCTTTGTGCCAGATTTCAGGAAAATCCGGAAGAATCTCATCTTTTGGCGGTAAAACGTATGTTTAGATATCTTAAGGGTACCCAGATCTTGGTTTGTGGTATCCTGGGGATACATGATTTGAATTTATTTCTATTCTGATGCAGACTATGCCGGATGCATGCTAGATCGAAAGAGTAGATCTCGGAGTGCACATTTCCTGGGAGACAGACTGGTATGCTGGGGATCCAAAAAGCAAAACTGTGTCTCATCATCAACAGCGGAAGCAGAATACATTGCTGCTGCAAACTGCTTTTCATGGTGTATTTGGATTAGGACTCAACTGTCTAATTTTGGTTTGGAATACAATAAAATCCTATTGATGTGTGATTCTCAAAGTGCCATTGCAATTACATGAAATCCGGTACATCATTCTAAAACCAAACATATTGACATCATATATCATTTCTAAAGGACTATGCAGAAAAAGACTTAACTGAGTTAAAATATGTTCAAACTGAGAATCAACTTGCTGATATTTTCACAAAAGCATTAGACGAATCTCGTTTTAATGCTTTGGTGTCAAGATTAGGTATGTTGAATTTGACTTTTTTACATGTCATATTTTTATCAGATATTACACGATATTTGTTAATGGTGCAGGTTTTAACAGCTGAGTCAAAGGATTGAAACATCAAATACAAGTTATGAATCACGGATGGTTCATACTTGTAGGGGGAGAGAAAATATAACAGGTTTTGTATATAATCAATGAAAAATCAAAAGCATTTACAAAACAATAAAATTCAAAAATATTTTTTTTCTCCATCTCAAATTGATGTACTTTTGTGCAAGATTTGAGGGGGAGTTTTTGTTTGTTTTTTGAATTTGAATTTTTAACTTTTCATGATCATAGTTTGGATATTAAAGATGAAATGTTGGGTTGAGGGGAAGTGTGTTGCTTTAAAAGAACAAAATTTTGGTATTAAGTGCTCAAATCCGCAAATATTGTCGGATTGAGTCAAAATCCGCCATAGTATGTCGGATTCTTACATAAACCGCTACTTGTGTGGGATTCACACCAAATCCGAGTGGTTTGTTGGTTTTTAATTCAAATCCGAAACTTTTAGTATTGGATTTCAATGGGTCGGATTTTAACCCATGGGTATCGGATTTCTATTTTTTCTATAAAAGGGAAAATCCGATTATTTTATCGGTTTTTTGAAATCCGAGACCTGCAACTCTCTCTCAAAAAGCAAGAATTTTTAAAGTTGTTGTTTGTGAACTTTGTCGATAAATTTGTGGTCGCATTCTTTTACTGAATCCAAAGGTATAATTTTCTTGAAATTTCGTCAACGTTTATTTGGTTTTTAATTGGTTTTTTAACTTCAAAACCTCGAAGCTGTCGGAATTAAAATCATAAAATCAAGTGTTGTGTTTGAATGCTTAGACTCGGATTTAGTGATATATTTGTGGGTTGAGTTTTGATTTCAAGTAAATCGAACTTTGGAATGATTATTGTTGATTTTCAGATTGTCGGCTTTTAAGGTGGAGAAAATTATGTTTTTGAACTTGGACAATCTGATGCTTAGGAGTTTTTTAAGTCGATTGATGCAAAAGGAGAGTTTTAATCAAGTTCATTTGCATATAAATTTTGGGTTTTCGTTGATTATAGTAAAGAAATAGAAGATTTGAATGTATCGGTTTGTCGGAAACTAGAACTGTTCAAAAATGGATGAACTATCGGATTTTCAGAGAATCTAATAGTTTAGTGTTACATATGTGAGATTTCAAGTTTGTCGGATTTTGAGATAAATCTGATAGTTGGATAAACTTGGGATAGTTGGATAATCGGATTTTGGGATTTAACGGATTCGGAAAATATCGGGTTTTACAAGTATAGGACTGTCGGATTTTACAAAGTAATGAATGATTTGGGGCTGTCGGATTTTCAAAGGATTTCATTGTGTCGGTTTTTCAAACAAATCCGATAAATGTTGAAAGATTACAGTGTATCGGATTTCTGAGTGTCGGATTTCACTCCACACTTAGGAGTTTTTGAAAAGTTTGAAAATTTTCACAAAAGGTTTTTTGTATTGAATTAAGTACTAAGTGTTTGATCTTACAGATGACGTAAATTCCTCTGATACACTTTTCCCTAGAACCAATTACCTTCTCAATCAATTGAACAACGCCTATTTTGTACCTGATATAACCAAAATCAAATACCCAATAATAACTGAGCTGATATCTTCACACCTACTTAACCATATATTCACTTTTAACCCACTTGAAGCGGAACCGTATGTTCCAGAAGTTTATGTACAACAATTGTAGCACTCACTATCTTTGACTGAAAGTGAGCAAGGAAACCCAATGATCTTAGGGAGAATCGATCAACTAGAATTTGATATGGGTATTGAAAGCATCAGACGCATCCTAAGATTGCCCAAGCATAATTCTTGCCCTTCCAAAACTGATTTTGATCCAATACCTTCAGTGTTAGATATTAATTAGTTTGTGTGCCTTGTGTTCTTTTGTTTGTAATATATTTATCTAGACTAGTTTTTTATATGGGCTTGGCCCACTTTCCTTATGTATTGTTTAGTCTAGTTAATTGTTAGGATTGCGCCCATAAGGCTTTAAGGCCCATGTGCCTATTTGTATTTAAACCCTTGCAAACCTAGTTCGCAGGGTAACTCTTTGTAATAGAACTGCTCTGCACTTTACGTTCAAATATACTCTAGAGAGAATCTTCAAGTTCATGCAAAGTGTTCATACTTGCTCATACATACTTCATCATTCTTACTTCAAGTATTGATTGTTTGCTCATCTTCTACACAACAAAGGACTTTCAATTGGTATCAGAGCCAACTCCCTACTAGATTGGTTCAACATTACCTGAAAGAAACATCTGTGTGTGAGAAACAAAACCCAGAAGCTGCTCCTGTTCTTGTGTGCGTGAAGCCTAGAAAGAAGAAAACCCATTTATCCAAAATCTCTTGTTTTTCAAGTTATTTGTTGTATCTAAGAAGTATTTAAGAAGGATAAAACCTTTTTAAGTGTTTTTAGGACAAACAAACAACATCTGGGTAGTGTTCTTGAAAATTTTGTGTTCTTCACGTTCTTAAAGTTTTTCTACTGTTTCATCAAATTTTCAAAAATTTGTTGTTGTTTTGGGTTGAAATCAGTAAAGGGAAGTGTTTCTAGCAAAAAGAAAGGTCAAAACAAAAGTTTAGTGAGTTTTTAGTGTGCTTTGGGTAAAATTAGCAGTCTGTTATCGAACAGAGTACAGACCTGCAAGTTTTGGATTATTACCCATCCGACAGTCGTGCGACTCTTAGGTCATCCGACTTTGGCTCATCCGACTGTTGTGCGACTTTCCCAAAGGTCATGCGACTTTTGTTCTAGGGTCATCCGAACTTGTTTTTAAAAAACACACAACTTCAGTCTCATCCGACTTTTAGGTTCAATATTTCATCCGACTTTCGGACCAACAGTCTCATCAGACTTTTGGTTTGAAAACTCATCCGGCCATTAATTCAAGACTTGGTTTGAAAACTCATCCGACCTTCATCCGACCATCGGATTAAGAAACTCATCCGACTTTTGAATCACAATTAGTTTCATCCGACTTTCGGATCACCAAAGGTTCATCCGACTTTCGGATCACAATCAATCTCATCCGACAGTTACAGAAACATAAATCCAAGGACCCTTAGTCCATCCGACTTTCGGACCATCCGACAGTCGCATCAAATCCTAGTTGGATAACCTCACTCAATCCTCAAACACTTCAACCGACTTCACAAGTTTTCTCACACACACTAACCATTCTATTTTAGGGAGAAAGATCCAAAGAAAAGATGAGTTCAAGCAACAAAATTCTTGCCATAGGAACTGACACTAAACCTCCGGTACTTTTCAGAAATGAGTACAATGTATGGAAAGGAAGGTTTATTTTTCATAGAGCACAATGAAAAATATGGTGAAATGATGAAAGACGGCATCTTAAACGGTGATGCCATTTTTGAGAAAATTGTCGAGGCTGTTCTAGAAAACAATCCACCAATTCTTGCCGAAAGAAGACGGAAGCTCCCATCAGAATTAACTGCAGAAGAGAAAGACCGTGCATGCGCTGATAAAGATGCAAAATATTACTTGAAACAAGGGCTATGCACGGAAATCTACTCAAAGATAGACAGTTTGACTTATGCCAAAGAAATTTGGGACGAAGTAAAACAACAGATGTAGGGCACTGAGCAAGGGTCATTTATCAGGGAATCACAACTTGTTAACACCTTCAGGGAATTCAAGGCCAGGGAGGGTGAACTGTTGCAGGACACTTACAGTCGCTTCTGCAGACTATTGAACGAAATGAGGAATCATGGCGTGACGAGATCCGATCTAGATATAAATGTTATCTGGATCAATGCACTTGGTCCTGAATGGAGTGAACATGTTCGCTTGTATAAACATGTTAATCGGAATCTCAAAGCGGTATCTCACCACTCGATTTATGAGGACTTGAATCAGTTTCAAGATGAGGTTCTCACCAAACTTTCAATGAAGCAACCATCTGACCCGGTTGCACTAGTGGCTGAAAGGAGACCGCGGGAATCACCAAGGGGTGGCAAGGAGAAGCAGGTTGTGATCGACTCCGACTCCTCGGAAGGAGAGATGGAGATGTCAGAAAAGGATGCGGTACTGAAGGCTATGTCATTGATTACGAGAGCTTTCTAGAACAAGTACGGAAAGACCAACAACCGACAGCGGTACACATCCTGACCTAGAAAAAGTGAAGAGATGGTAGTTGATGAGAAGAGGAAGACGAACAAACCCGCAGAACCTCAGGAAGAGGAAAATAAATGCTACAACTGCGGTAGAACAGGGCATTTTATCAAAGACTGTCGAAAACCTAAGACCAAAGATGCCGAATACTACCATAACAAACTGCGGTTGACAAAGAAAAAGGAAGTGGGAGAGCGATGCTTGTTGAAGAAGACCAATTTCTGACCGACACAGATGATTCAGACGAAGATGGTACTGATCAAGCTCATTTTTGCTTGATGGCTCATGATGTAGTCTCCTTAGATGATGAGGATGAGAATGAAGCTGATGGGGCTGATGAATTTGAAGAAACACACAATGATGATGCAGGTGTTTCTGGGAAGATAAACACTGAGTATGCTCAAACATTGGTTGAACACATCGAACGACAAAACCGTAAAATCTCTAAGTTAGAACACCGAATCAAGAATCAATCAAATTCTAACTTAGACAATCTTCAAACAGAATTAACCACAAAAGAGAATGAACTAAAGACCTTAAGAAGTGAAAATGAGTTAATAATTCATAACTTAAAAGCGGCCAAAGTCTCAGCTGAAGAAGATTTTAAGTTTTTGCAAAAAGAACGATGTCAACTATACTAAAAAAATAAAAGATCTCGAAGACCTGCTAATTAAAAGAGATCAAACGACACAAACCATTTTTCTAAACAAACCTAAGGATGTTAAATTTTCTAAATCGACATACGAAGGTTTAGGTTACGTTAATCCTCAAATAAGTGACAAGATAAGTGCTAAACAGCTATACGACTTTGAAAGCGTGAATATGGGGTTAACCAAGAAAATGGTGTTCGTTGGACAAATCGACGAACTCGCCCAGGAGGAACACAAGAGACGCATCACGAACAGAGCTTCAACCTCATACGACTACGAAAGCCTAAATCAGTCGTACATAACCGAAGTCTTCAAACCCACAATCTCCGATGACTACTTCCGAAGCTACTCCCAAACAGAAATGGAGTCATTACCATCAATCTCAGATTCTCCACCCGAGCCTCGCCTCTATATCCCTCATATGGATCTACAAAGACACCTTGAGTTACTTGAACTTGAGCTTGTCCATAGATCCATTATCTTTGACTTTGAAAAGGCAATTCTTCATAACCTGATTGATCACCTTGCCACTGAAAATACCAAATCACAAAACTCCGCTGCCATAAGCACGTCTAAAATCCCGATTCCACACGTGCAAGAAGGTGAATGTTCAACATCTGGAAACTCAAATTCTGACATACATGCAAGTGATGTATTCCCAATGAATCTTGGTGAAAATTGTGAACAATGTAGAAGATCAGAAAAATCATTATTCACTCTTCATGAGAAACTTAATGCACTTGAGAATGATTTTTTCAGAATGAAAACAATTGAATCCATTAACTTTAAGGGAAAACCTCAGATAATTGATACACCGTCATCATGAAAGAAAAGTACCTCAAAACCATCCAAATCCAAAACAAAGCTAATCAAGAAACAAACAACACGCTCTCGTTCCAAGAATGATAGTTTGGCAATGCCTACTACTAACCCGAATGTCCTTCTAGGTGGAACTGTGAAGAGCGAAAGAAAACAGCTTTTTGGATGGCGGAAGAAGCCAGAGAAAGACGGAGGAAGGCAAGACGAAGAGTGTTTGATTTACCCAGCCACTTTTAATAAACAAACAACTCTGTTACTTTGTAATGATTCGTCAATATTAAATGTTAAACCTGTTTGAACTCCACTTGCTTTTGTTCAAACTTAAATATTTTGCATGAGTGATGGTTGCATGGATGGTAATTGTACTTTCAAATGTGTGTATGATGATGATAGAAAGAAACGAGGAATCAAACAGAATCCAAACTATAAATCCTTTGAATCCACTCATGAACAAGCCTCCTTCACAAACAAAAGAGGTAACAAAATCACCTATTGGCGAAAGAGATGCTCGACAAGAGCAAAACTCCAAATAGGTAATGAAAGTATGCACTCTAAACATAATCATGAATCAAATTCTACCAATCGACACATTTCATGGACTCCAAATCGCAGATACCACAACAATTGGACTCACGCCAAACCAAATGCCGTCAAACCAACTGTCACAAATCATTTGAGTAAGAAAACTCAAATCACACGGCATAAACAACCTACAGTTCAATATAAACCCACAAAAGTGATAACAGAAACAACCAAGACAAGAATTCCAAAGAAGCAAAGTGAATACATCGACGATGATGTCTCACTACCAAAAGGTTGTAGTCACGTGGTAATTGAACAATCTGTAATCACATCCAGAACAACCAATTCCCCCGCAATATCCAAAGAAAGCATAACACCATCACCGTCTCAACCACAAACAGTGTCACAAGTCCATACTCCCAACATTCTAACAACAAACTCATTAACTGAAGCTACATGTGATACTGTTGTTTTTGCTAACAGTCAAGGACCCAATACACAATGGGTACCACGATAAATTTTGTCTTCAATGTGCAGATATCTAGCCGGTGGTACCTAGACTCCGGCTGCTCGAAGCATATGACGGGCGAAAAGAGTCTCTTTACGAACTATGTCCCAAAATACTCGGGAAATGTTCGTTTTGGAAACGATCACGTGGCACCAATAATGGGAACTGGAGACATTATCAAAGAAAATATATAAATAAGCAAAGTATCGTATGTAGAAGGGTTGGGACACAAGCTGTTCAGCATTGGGCAACAAACTGCCACTACATCCACATCAGGGGCTGTTCATTCATCTGCCGACCCATTCCTTATTCTAGGTGACCGGTACACTGCATCCAACTCCACAGTGAACACTGTCAGCGATGCTACCACTGAGGATTACGAAAATAGAACACCTCAGTCCCTCCCAGAGTCATCTACTCCTGAGGGTGAACCATCCATTCAACAACGCCTGGATGAATTCTTCCCCTAGGATGTTACTAATGATGTCAATGATAACTCTCTTCCCCATAACACCAGATGGATGGCTGTACATCCTGAGACGCAAATTATTAGAGACAAAGATGCCGGCGTTCAGACCAGATATGCCACAGCAAATGAGTGTCAGTTCTCCAGCTTTCTTAGTCTGTTAGAACCCACACGAACTGCTGACGCCCTACAAGACCCAGACTGGATTCTTGCCATGCAAGAAGAGCTAGATCAGTTTACCCTTTTAAAGGTTTGGAGACTGTTGCCCCGACCCAATGACAAGACCATTGTTGGCACCAAATGGGTCTTCAAGAACAAGAAATATTCCAACGGTGTGGTAATTCGGAACAAAGCCAGACTAGTAGCAAAAGGATACAACCAGCAGGAGGGTATTGACTACGATGAAACCTTTGCTCCTGTTGCCTGTATTGAAGCCATCCGAGTTTTTCTTGCGTATGCTGCTTATAGGGACTTCAAGGTATACCAGATGGATGTCAAAACGGCATTTTTGAATGGAATCCTTAAGGAGGAAGTCTATGTATCTCAACTAGAAGGCTTTGTTGATCCCAAACGACCGACTGACGTTTACATCCTTGATAAGGCCCTCTATGGACTCAAACAGGCTCCACGGGCTTGGTATGATGTTCTCTCGGCCTACCTGGTTCGTGAAGGACATTCGGAGGGACGAATTGACACCACACTCTTCACCAAGAAAATTGGGGATGACTATATCTTGGTTCAGATATATGTAGACGATATTATATTTGGCTCTATGAACCCATAATACAGTCTAGAGTTTTCAAAACTAATGGCGAGCAACTTTGAAATGAGCATGATGGGAGAAATGAACTTCTTCCTCGGCCTACAAGTCAAACAATTTTCCAATGGCATTTTCAGAAATCAGTCTAAATATATTAACAATTTATTAGGAAAATATGAAATGTCGGACTGCTCATCCAAATCAACCCCCATGTCTTCTAAAACCAAATTGTCTGCTGATCCTGATGGAAATGCAGTCGATTTGAAAACCTATCGGGGTATGATCGGCTCTCTACTATATCTCACGGCTAGTAGACCAGATATAATGTTTTCTACTTGTCTCTATGCTCGTATTCAGGCAAATCTCAAAGAATCACATTTACTTGTCGTGAAACATATCCTCAAATACCTGAAAGGGACCCCTGACCTTGGTCTGTGGTATCCCCGCGACTCATCATTTGAACTGCTTGCGTATTCCGACATGGATTATGCCGGGTGTATGTTGGACAGGAAAAGAACGTCACGGATTGCACACTTCTTGGGCGATCGTTTGGTCTGCTGGAGTTCAAAGAAACAGAATTGTGTTTCTGCATCAACTACTGAAGCTGAATTTGTGGCTGCTACCAGTTGCTGCTCTCAGAGTTTGTGGATGCGAACTCAGCTACGGGACTTTGGTCTTACCTACTCTAAGATTCCCCTGTTGTGTGATTCTCATAGTGCAATTGCCATTTCCTGCAATCCTGTCCATCACTCTAAAACCAAGCATATTGACATCAGGTATCACTTCTTGAAAGACAACGTCGAAAAGGGTTTGATTGAGCTTCAGTACGTTCCCACTGATCATCAGCTGGCTGATCTGTTCACTAAACCACTGGACGAAGCCCGATTCTCATTTCTGGTATCCAAGATTGGCATGCTGAATCTCAAACTCTAATTCATAACTGTTTTCATGTCTTGAACAGATTTACGCGCTCTTTTATTATCTGTGTAGCTATACAGGTGCTCCAGTCTAGGAGGAGCGTTGCGGATTCACTGGTTAACATGAATGTTTTCCATGCATTCGTGTAGGGGGAGAAATGTGCTGAATTCATCTTCACAGATGATTCTTCGTCAGATGTGTATTTTATTGTTTGTTTTATGTCACCAAAATGAAGTAAAAAACCACAAAAAGAATGAAAAATAACTTTTACCAAAATGAAGTAGAAAACCTCAAAAAGAATGAAAAATAACTTTTGGGCTTAAATAATGCTAAAATTTAAGTCATGGGGCTAAAAAGAATAGATTGGACCAAGCATCAAGTTTGGGCCAAACCGGGTCGATCCGACAGTCGGATCAAAGCTCTGATCCATCCGACTGCCGGATAGTCTATAAATAGAACTATCCGACACTTCCTTTCCTCTCATGCTTTCAAGATTTCAAAAAGCAAAAACAACTATTCATCTTCTTCCCTCTCAACTACTTTCGATCGAACTCACTTGTAGTGAAATCTGTTGTGTTTAAACAACACAAAACTGAATGGTAAGATGATTTAAACGAGGAATGGTGACTCTTCTGTGGTTTACATGTCTAAAATCGTTGTTTTTTGGTTTTTCAACCCCTGTTTATCGAACAAGTGGGTTTTCTACGTTTCTTGAATAAAAAAAACACCATTAATGGTGTTGTTTGTGATGTTTGAATGATATAGAGTGATTCTTGAATGTATGCGAACACAATGGCACAAATTTCGCGTTAAAAATCACACACAATCGCGTCATTTGGTAGTCTCTTGTTTGGGTTTTGGGT
This sequence comes from Dittrichia graveolens, assembly GCA_038502395.1. Taxonomy (NCBI): domain Eukaryota; kingdom Viridiplantae; phylum Streptophyta; class Magnoliopsida; order Asterales; family Asteraceae; genus Dittrichia; species Dittrichia graveolens. Next base: position 53,185,739 of record JARJIL010000005.1, on the reverse strand, counting down.
ACTGTTCTTCGCTTTGAAGAACAAAGAGTTTCGAGTCCAAATGTGCCATCCGACTTTCAGATAAAACAAGTCCATCTGACTTTCTGATGAAACAAGTCCATCCGACTTTCGGATGAAACAACTCCATCCGACTTTCGCATGAAACCAAAACCATCCGACTTTTGGTTGAAACAAGTCCATCCGACTTTCACTTGAAACAAGTCCATCCGACTTTCACATGAAACAAATCCATCCGACTTTCGCATGAAACCAAAACCATCCGACTTTCACATGACTGTTAAACTCCTGCGATTTTCATGCGACTTTCAAGTTAACTTTCATGCGACTTTCAAGTTGACTTTCATGCGACTTTCAAGTTAACTTTCATGCGACTTTCAAGTTAACTTTCATGCGACTTCGAAGTTAACTTTCATGCGACTTTCAAGTTAACACTCATGCGACTTTCAACGCTTAGAAAATTTTTGACTTGCTTCAAATTTCATAAGTCACAAAATCAAGGTCAAAGTCAAAACCAAACATTCACATGTGCATTGAACTACGCTACACATACTCATTCATGAGCTCACATGTGCATCAGAGACACTATCTGTTCCTTTTCTTGTGCTAATGTGATCTATCTTATCTGTAACAGATGGCTGCTAACCAACCCCTTCCCGAGGAAAGCCTAGTCCCTGCTGCTAACAGGCTTGAAACTCTGAGCAACAATGTGTATTTTGATCTAGCCACGGATACTAAAATCCCTATCATCACTGAAATTATCCATGCCCGTCCTCTCCGCCAAGCCATCACTGAAAACCCAAACACATCACCCACCCACGTACCTGAAATCTATCTGCAGCAACTATGGTATACCTTTACTGAGGGTGTCACCCGCTTGGGACACAAGTGCCTCCGAGGCTAAATTAAGAATATCCGCACAACTCTTTCTGCTGTCAGACTAAGAAACCTACTGGACCTACTGCTGTAGATCACTATCTAGGCAGAGCTGACTTTGATGAAAATCCAGGAGTTGATGCGGTACTAGACCTAATCAGAGGTCTTGGATATCAGGGAGAACTGAACCAAATTCATTAGTTCAGACGAACAAATCTTGCACCTTTCTAGCGGACGCTTGCCACTATCATCTCCCGCACCCTGACTGGTATTCACCAAGGCACAGATGGTGGCTCCTACTACTCCCTACTCCTGTTGGTTGGTGTTGCTTACCACCGTCACTTAGACTACGCCACCATCATATTCGAGGAGATTGTCCGCATGGTCAAGGAAAAGGAAACCTCTCGCCAGAAAACCTTTATACCCTTTCAACGATTCCTGACCATCTTCATCGCCACCGACCTGGAAATCTACCACACCATCCCTCGATGACTCAATAGCCCACAGGTCCAAGTACAACGCATCGCCAGATTCCTACGAATCAGAGACCTTCCCGATGTCCTAGCCATGACAGTGCCTGTTGCCCTTCTCCGAACGCTAAATCAGGAAACTGAGGTAGTGCGTGAGTACATGAGAGTTAATAGGATTGCTCCACTGGCGCAACCAGAGCCGGTTGTGCCTGCCCGGGAGTAGTAGCACCTGGTGAGGGTCCTAGCGGTATTAGGGCTCAGGTGCGCAGGGGTGCCCCGAGCAGGGTTGTGATTGAGAGAGAAGAGTCTGTAGAGAGGGGTGGTGGAAGTGGTGAGGGAGAAGAGATACAAGAGAGCGAGGGTCTTGTAATCAGTGACTCGGAGGCCTCCACCCATGCTGAATTAGAGAATAAGTCCTCCACAGAAAGAACTCAAACAGAATCATCCTCCTCAGGACATTCTATCTCTTTTGGTCCACGACCTTCTCCAGTTCGTGTCGAATCCACTGGCACGCGACAAGTATCTGATCATCCCAAGGACATCCATCATGATCTATCTGACATATCTGCCACATTTGGTGATGTACCGGTAATGGAAAGAGAAGATGAAGCCGGGAAGCCTCATCCACTACCGGTCGGGACACTGTTCCGGCTGGTATTGAAACAGACACTAGCATCCCACAAGTGCATACACCTCACCCCACCAGCCAATCTGCTTCCACTCAAATGGAAGTATTTTCATTGCATGGGGATCTATCACATACACAGGCGGCAACTCGTTCGGAGTTTGCTGGCTTTGAAATCAGTGGACCGCCTCCCCCATCCACATATTCTTTCAGAGCACCATCGAGTCTAGCGCCAACCTTGACTGGTTTCCAATCATTTGCTAGGTCACAATCAGCACTAGCACGTCTTCGTGATGTTGGCGGAACGCCCGTAGCGGCCTCTACTGCAGAGGTAACGCGAGGATCGAGCGGAAGTCCCTCCAGTGCTACAATTTTGCCAACACTACGTGAGGGTCACGGGTCCGAAAGACGTGTGCCAACCGAGCTTCTTAGTGAGGTCGGGGTTACACCAGAACTTAGATCTTTCCTGAATTCTAAGTTCTCTTCTCTTGACTCTGGCCTGAGGGAGTATGTCAACACACAACTCCATTCTGAAATCGACTCCCTCAGAGCCCAAATACGAGCCGTGGAAAACCGCCCACCTACTGTCATTGAGCGAGATTATTCAATCGATGAACTCAAGGACCTCCTCTAGGCCAAACTGAATAGTGTTGCCAATCCTACACCCGAACAATAAACCATACTTGCAGCACTGCAACACCAACCCCAGCCCTCCTCCTCCAACTCCACCACCTTCCAAGATACAGTCCTACAAGCCTTGAATGCCTTAACCTCCATCGTCTCAAATATAAGCAAAAGGCTGGAAGTAGTGGAGGAGTCCTGTAAAGCTCAATCTGAAACACGCAAGCGTAGGCATGATGATCCTGAGGATCCAGGACATCATGAGGGGGAGAAGCGGCAGCGGCGTTACATTGGGGCTCAAAGCACCGTACTCCGAATTAAAGCTGCCCCAGTTTCAAAGCCGTCAGAGGGTCATAGCGGCAGTGGGAGTGGGGGTAAACAACAACAAAATGAGCCTGCTACTGAGCCTACAATGGCAGATTTTGAATTTGAAGCATGTCAAGGGGCAGAGTCAGAGATAGAAAGACAGGAAACCCCAACAATCCTTCCAACAATCCAAACTCCTTCAATCCAAATCCCACAAATCCAAACACATTCAAAAGAACCAGAATCCTCTCTTCCTGAATCATCAACTGAAAAATCCAAAGGCAAAAGGCCAATTACTGAGGAAGTAGAAGAGACTCCACTGATCAATATCCGCAAAGTCTTCACAACGGTAAACAGGGAGCTGCTTGACATCTTTCCACCTGAACAGGGGCAATTCAACATTGCGCCCATCGATCTTATAAGTCAGCAGCAACCTGAAGCATCTGAGCAGAAAGAGGGTGAGTGGTCGGTACCTGCAACTTATCATGGAGGACCTATGCCCTTGGCCACTCATGAGAGAGTAATAGCAGAAAGGCCAAACATCAGAAACATCAGGCCTAGAGAAGCTCTGGCAAAAGACTAACCTCGCTGGCCCACTCAATGGCTAAATACTCCATATCTTGAAGAAAGAATTTCGGGTATCTTCTCAGAGACTGTCAGAGAGGTTGACGATCTGTATGTGCTAAACTCAGAAGAGCATGAAAAGGTCGTCAGATTCGCCGCCACCTTCCATACAAGCGAGAAACAACAAGTAGCCTCCAAATATCCAATCGTCAAGATCGAGTTCGTGTACTTGCGTAACTTCCTCAACTACCAAATGGTTCACTTCCATGTAACCAGAGCAGATGGGAAAAGGTATACATATCACGAGGTCGAGCTTAGATTTTGGAATTTGGGAGACATAACACATATGGAAGATGAGCTGGCCTGCAAGCTTGAAAAGACTCGAGCAGAACAAAGGGCTCTCCAAGTCGTCAGAGACTTTATGAGAAAGAAGATCATTATGTGCATAACCCACGATCTAGAGCTTGGTACTGAGGCTGATCTTGGAAAGATAAATCTTCAAAGGCCTAACCAACAGCACTCCAAGCTAGTCAAACACAGAAAATACACTATTATAGAAGAATTTGATGAAGACTACGAAGGAGCCGATGGATTCGTCATGCCAAATCTTAACAGAGACAAAGCATTCCTTCGACTTTTGGAGCTTAGTGCATATTCTGAAGGAATGCTTCAAAGATTCATATCTAAATTCCGCAGAACATGCTTAAGAAACCGTCACTTGCCTAATCAATTAGAATTGGTAAAAATGACCAGAATAGCAGATTAGTTGGAGGAAAAGATTCAAGAGAGAAAGGCCATCCGGAGTTGGGAAAGACTCCTAGGTCAGAGAAGTAGATGACAAAATTACCTGCTTCAGCACAAGGCAACAAAAGGGGGAGATTGTTAGATATTAATTAGTTTGTGTGTCTTGTGTTCTTTCGTTTGTAATATATTTATCTAGACTAGTTTATTATATGGGCTTGGCCCACTTTCCTTATGTATTGTTTAGTCTAGTTAATTGTTAGGATTGGGCCCATAAGGCTTTAAGGCCCATGTGCCTATTTGTATTTAAACCCTTGCAAACCTAGTTTGCAAGGTAACTCTTTGTAATAGAACTTCTCTGCAGTTTACGTTCAAATATACTCTAGAGAAAATCTTCAAGTTCATGCAAAGTGTTCATACTTGCTCATACATACTTCATCATTCTTACTTCAAGTATTGATTGTTTGCTCGTCTTTTACACAACAAAGGACTTTCATTCAGATAAACAAATTTTACAGCATGTGATGGATCTTGGCTGGAATAGAGATGAACTTACCGGGATGTCTAAGTTCAAACGATCTGGTTTGGTTCCGCAATGGCAGACACTATACGCCATTATAATGCGTTGCATAACAAATGTTACCAAGGGGATTGATGGTGCGAATGCTTTCGCTTTGAAGGTATTAGTTGGAATGGCTAAGCATTTTCATTTTAATTATGCAGAACTGGTTTTTGTTGAAATGTCAAAAGTTGTTCAGGAAAAGGTGATTCGAGGAAAAAGGCGTAACTTCTTGCCATTTCCGCGGTTCATAGCAATGATTATCCAGAGATTGATGGCCAGAGATACGGAGATCTCTAGGCGTGATGATGAACAAACTCCTCAAATCCAAATGATGATCAAGTTGTATAAAATACTGGCGATGCCTAACGTTAATGCTTTTGTAATGCCTGTTGAATTAGTATAGTTATTGGATCTTGAAAGTGAAAGCATACAACGATACGTGAGAGAAAATAATCTTGTTCTTATGAATCGGCAAGAGCTTGCTGATTCTACACCAAGAACGCTAGGTCCCGAGAGTATTAATTCTAGGAGTCAATCTTCTATGGGAGAAGCTAACAGGGATGCGCAAAGCGAAAAAATTATTGAGAGTGGTGGCGAAGTTGGTGAAGGTGGTAAGAATAGAGAGGGAGGTATCGTGGACGTTAGTGAAATTGTTCAACAAGTGGTTCAATTAGTGCATAGTTCTCAATCGTGCGAAACTGATTCATTTCAAAGAGACATTGATAAAATGTTTGAGTGACTTAATGAGGAGACTGAGGAGGAATTGGGTCCTGATGGTCAGAAAATTCATCAAATTCTTTATGACAACCAAATGATGGAGGTGAATTTTGATTTTGAGACTCAAGAGTTATATGAAAATATTGATGTACTGAACGTAGAATAAGACTTTGAGAGGCAAAAACAAAGTCAGAGAGAGAGAGAGAGAAATAAGCAAGAAAAGAAAATAAGAGTGCTAAGGGTTCCCCAACCACTATAAGCCGGGACACCACATCTTCTATTGGGTCTATACCTAACATTAAAAAAGACTCTGGCTTCCCACCAGACCATGTACAAACCCCTCCCAGCACTCGGTATTCTCTCAAAAGAATATTGTTTCACAACACGGAGATTTAACACATGATCTATCGGTTCCTCATTCGGAGGATACTTGTTGGTCCCAAAGAGGGTGAACAAGCAACCGATACAGTGTAGAAGGGGGGTTTGAATATACTTTAAACAATCAAACAAATTAATCAAATGTATATTCAATTATCAATCAGTACAATAACTTTTATCACTCTCTAATCAAATCAACAGGATGATTTGATATTACAATGATTATAACCTCAACTCTCTCTAAACACTCTTGAATCACAAACTAATTGATGATCGAATTTCTTGTTAAAACTGATTAACAAGAACTCTTGAAAACTCTCTAGAACTTTGAACTTACAAAGTTATCGCAACACACGCGTATCAAGTATCACGATCACACGTACGTTTTGCAACTTCTGCAGTCTTGCAACTTATGCAGTCGTCGTTGTGTATCGCGTATCTGTTCTCGTACACACGTAAGAACGTCTATGTAAAACCCGTGAGAAGGTTTATACTTATACTTGATATATCTATGAGTAAATCGCAGTTTAAAGATAGAACTTATCTTTTCTTTAAAACCGTAACAAACTCCTTATTTGAAACATATCTAATTAATTTTCGTTTAAGATTTCTATCCAACTAATAGATAGTTTAAATTAGGTTTAGATATCCTAATTTAAATGTCGTAGATATAGAGAGTTTATAACATAATTTAGAACTTACTTAAATTCTGAACTGACTTCTGTCGCTGAGCTGACATACTCAGTCTTGACTTTGTCAAGCTGACTTCTTGAATCTTGGATTATTAAATCTTCAAGTCTTCATTCTTAAGACCTATCTCAACTTAGAAGTCACTGAGTTATCTAGTACTTACATAGAAAACTCTATATCTGTTTATATGTTGACTACTCAGCTGAAGCTGACTAGTCAGTCTATAACAGACTTACATAATTCATAACTCTTAACCTATTATCTATACATATCGATAGTTTGTCTCGTCAAATCTGACTATTCTAAACATGGGACTAACAATCTCCCCCTATTTGATGATGACAAAACATTGAATCAAATAAGTTATAGGTTAATAGAATTATGTTGAACCACTCTGGAACTGACCAAAGTTAGTTCTTGACATAAGTATTGAACTGATCCATACTTATTCACGTATCTTGAACTTACAAGATATTTATGTTACAAATCTATTGTAAGACTTGTATTCTAAGTATTTGAATATACAAGTACTTAGATTCTGAACTTATCAGAAGAAATTTAAGTTCTGAACTTACAAAACTTATATTACTGAACTTATGAGTTTACAATTGAACATATCAATCATCAGCTTAAACTTACAAAGCTGTCTGTTTGAACATATCAAACATAATTTTTAAACATATCAAATAATAAAATAGTTGAACATATCAAACTTGATTTTGTATTTATGAACATATCATTTACATTTTAGCTTAATCTTTATGATTAGCTTCTTCACACTTAGTGCTAACAAAAAAATAGAACTAATCTATTTACTCAACGTAATCTTCAACTTCTAACCACATATCAGAACATTTAAGTTCCCAAATTGCAGCTTTCTTGATAGCATCAAACATAATTTCTTCACCTTCTGGTATCTCTTTCATCTCAGCTTTTCTTGATCTGATTTCTTTGTTGAGATGATATCTGAATACCGAGTTCTGAATTGAGTCATCACATAGAATTCTCAAGTACAGAATTAATTCCAGATTTTCCAAATGAAGATATGTTACTTTCAAGAAACATTGATTACCTTCCACATCAAGATACAAGAATCCTTCCAAAGGTTGAGTGATATAAGTGTTCTCTCTGAATTCAACTTCCTCTGGAACTTGTAAAATGATATCTCTTTTAGCTCGCTGGCTTGCTGCTCTAACTCTTGCAGCTTTGCCTCGATTAAGAAAGGTATCAATTTCATCAGCAGGAATCTCACCTAGCTGATCGATTCTTATGAAGATTGTCTTAAGCACATCAACTATCTCTTGTCTGATTTGACTTTTTTTCATCTGCTTGATAGTCGTGGCTACTGTCTTCAACTCTGAGAATCCCAACTTTTACAGACATCTCATATCTAGACCAATTTCTTGTTTGTTGTCTAGTACAAAGTTGATGATTACCAATTCTCCTTTTCTACTCAGTGTAATTGATTCAATCTTGTTATTAAAATGTGTTCTTTTATAATAATGCCTTAGATCCACATCTGAGTAGGGAATTGGGGCAGCTCTAGGACCAGAATAATTAGCTTCAGCTTCAGCTCTGGCAGCCTCAGCTATAGCCTTTTCTCGTTGAACTTCAGCTTGTCGTTGCTGCTTTTTTATTTCATCCACTGTTACGCCTAGTTCTTTAGCCATCTCTTGTAACATTTTCTCATCAAGTATGTCACTGGCTTTTTGTGCTACATCAGCTTCATCACTTGAGTCAGATTCATGTGCAACTAATTGAGACTTACCCTGTTGCTCTGGCTCAGGCTCAGCAATGATGACCTTTCTTTTCTTTGCTAAAAGAATAACACTTCTTTTCTTTCTTTTTACCATCTCAAACACCTTATTCTTCCCTTTATTTATTTGTAAAGTTGGAACGGACTCAGCTTCACCAAATCTTGGCAAATTGGCCTGAGGAAGGTTGGTGTGAACAGCTTGAGATGTTTCTTCAAGTGGAGTTTCTGGTTTAGCTTGTGAAGTTGTGGTTATTTGGACTGTTGGAGCCTGTTGTTGTTGAGAAGGCTGATCTACAGTACTCATGAACTGATCATGAGCTTGTTCAAATTGTACTTCCTCTGTATGCTCCCCCTCAACCTTATCATCATGCTTCTTTGATTCTTCCTCCCCCTTTTTCTCATCATCAATAGGGGAGGGTCTAAGTTTGAACATGAAACTTTCCAAGTTGGCAACTGAAGTTGACAAATCATTAAGTTTGCGCATCAACTTGTTGTTGTCAGCTTTCCGCTTTTTATGCAGGAACTCAAATTGGGATTGTAGATAGTCCATAATGACTTTAGCATCGGTAGTCATCAGTGTGGGCTCCGCAGGTCTTCTTCTTACTTCAACGTCCTCCTGTCCAGTGGAAGAGTGTATTTCCATCGTAGGAGTGGCTGTTGAGTGTTCCTCAATAGGTAAGGATGTGGGTCCCATATCCAAAGGTTGGTGAAGACCTATGGAATCAAGGGGGCCAGAATGGAGACCCTATAAACCTTCCTGGTGTATGAAAGGTTCATTGACATGTCGTGCGAGAGTGTGTGAGAATAGAAGAGAAGAATGACCAAGTTCGTGAGGTATGATATTGGGGTGAGCTAGGCTTATTGTTGAGGAGGGGGTAATTGACACTGGGGATTAGTCAGTATTTCAATGTTACCTTCATGGGGTTATGAAGGCACAGAAGTAGGCTCTCCCATGGCACTAGTAAGTATGGGTTGAGTAGACACCATACCCGGTATAGGCTTAAGGGTTGAACTAAGCCTAGAGGTTGCCACCTTAAGAGAAGGTGTCTCCCCCTCAGCTCCTGCCGGTGGAGGTATCAATGTGATATCAACTCCAGTGTCCTTTTGAGGTGAAGGACCACCTTTGGCAGTTTTCCTTGTATAGGTGTAGGAAATATCCTTGCTAGCAGTGGGCTGACCAAGGTTGGCTGTAGATTGTAAAATAGATGGAGATGTTTGAAGTGGAGGAGTAGGGTTAGACTGAGTTAGGCTTGACTCAGTCCTATCTCCTAAGTTTGGAGATGGAGAAGTAAAAGAGAGAGAAGGAGATCAGGGTTGAGAAATCATACCTGTTGCACCTAGCAGTGGAGACTCATAGCTAGGAAACAAACTCCTTTGCTCAGAACTCGAAGTGGAGGATGAAATTATTTGAGTACGAGGTCTGAACTGAGTCCTAGGTTAATCAGCTTGAGGAGACTCAGCCTCAGACCCAACATCGTCACCCACTTCTTTCGCAGCTTCCTCCTATGTCTCAGCTTCACTTGACTCAGGAGTCGGAAGCTGTACATACGCCCTCATCTGAGCACCCAATGTAGGGTGCCAACGGAAAATATCATGGGCGAACATCCTGTAGCTGAGAACAGGAGTAGGGATTGACTCATATTGAGCATTATATCTTCTACCCAACGTGTCCTCGATGACCATGGATATGAATCTTGCAAAGGGTACAATGGTGTCCCTAACGTTCTTGGTCACCAATGACTTGAATGCCTCAAAGATCAACGCGGCGTAATCCACTCGCCGATTATAAAATAAGTTGTATATTAATTGCATTTCAAAGTCATTGACATTATCCAGGCGTCCCACCTTGTATCCAAGGGAACGAACCATAGTGGATCCCATAAATCCCCATGCCGTCTGGAAAACAGATTTCCGTATGACGCCAATAACTTGAGGATGACCCATTAAGGGTAAAACACTTCTCGATGTTTCCCTAGAAACCGTCGCTTCATACTGATTATGAATCGGGAGATGAAGAATTCGACGGAGACAGTTTGCATCGACTTCGATCGCCACTTGTCCACTTAGGACCGTGCCCCGTAAAACCGGTTGAGTCGCATCCAGTTTATACGTACACCAGAATTCTATGAGAAGTTGAGGGATGAGCACAGCAGGTCCACGAAGAAATGCATGTGCCAGGGGACCCTTGCGAATGTAGGAGACCCACTCCTCATATCCCCTGCCAATTTTGGACTTTGCAATGTCGGTACAGGCGATGACGTTGTTTTGTTTGTAGGTGGGGAGTGCATTGTTCTTGAAATTTCCTCCACGAATCATTTGTTCAGTCAGCTTTAGAGTATACCCCTCCATTGAAATCGAACTTATCATATTGGATTGCACTTAGCAGTAATAAGCACTTAGCAATGAACTCTTCACACAACAACGTTAGGGTTTAAGAGAGAAGAATATTTTGGAAGTTTAAACGAAATATGATTAACAATCTCTCTTATTTATACCTTTTCAATGGGAGAGAAAAGTTACCGTTATCTGAGGGTAATAAATGTGACCGTTACCGTAAAAACTTCTACGCAGTTTGTTACAACGGCTAAATTCATTGTTAGTTACCCAAACGCACACAGTTATATTGAAAAGATATTTTATGAAAAATATATCAGAAATATTTCTAAACGACTGACATTTATTTACCGGACACACCGTAAATATATTGGACTTACCATATTATTGGACTTACCATATTGTTAGGACTAACCTATACTTGTGGAACTTACCACACTTTGGAACTGATTACTCAGCTGATCCTGAATGGTCAGCTTATATGGAGTATTCAGTTGATCCTGAACGTTCAGCTTATATGAAGCACTCAGCTGATCCTGAACGTTCAGCTTTTGTGAAGCACTCAGCTTCAGCTTAAGCACTTAGCTCATATAGCACTCAGCTCAGTTTGAGCACTCAGCTCAGATTTTGACACTCAGTCAACTATAGCACTTAGCAAACATTAAACAGAGATAAAGAATGGAACATACCAATTAAGGGTTGAGCATTCCAAGCATGTTGAGTAGAGTTGTAAATCTTGTGCCCTATATTGGTTTCGTGAATATATCCGCAAGCTGATCTTCAGTCTCAATGAAGACTAACTCTATCTTTCCCTTTTCTACAATATCTCTGATGAAGTGATGTCTTATCTTAATGTGCTTGGTTCTAGAGTGAAACACTGGGTTGTGTGTAATGGAAATAGCACTTTGATTGTCACAAAATATGTGAGTCTTTGAATAATGCAGATCAAAGTCCATCAGCTGATGTTGCATCCATAGTATTTGAGCACAACAACTCCCTGCAGCTACATATTCATCTTCAGCTATTGAAATTGCCACTGAGTTTTGTTTCTTGCTCGTCCAGCTAACTAATTTTCCACCCAAAAGTTGACATCCTCCAGTAGTACTCTTTCTATCAAGACCACATCCTGCGAAGTCTAAATCGGAGTACCCTATCAGCTTAAATCCTGATTCTTTGGGATACCATAAACCTAAGTTTGGTGTTCCCTTCAGATATTTGAGTATTCTTTTAACAGCTAGCAAGTGTGATTCCTTTGGATCAGCCTGATATCGTGCACAAACACATGTAGCAAACATTATATCAGGTCTGCTTGCTGTTAAATAGAGTAATGAACCTATCATTCCTTTGTATGTAGTCTGACATACAGACTTTCCATCAATGTCCTTGTGTAGCTTGACATTGTGTAACATTGGAGACTTTGTGGGACGGCTTGAGTCTAATCCATATTTCTTAATCAGATCAAAGACATACTTGCTCTGATTAATGAATATACCATCTTCTTTCTGATAGATTTGAAGTCCCAAAAAAATATGGCATCTCACCTATCATGCTCATTCTGTATTGATTAGACATTATCTTGGAGAACCAATCACACAGATCTTGGTTTGTTGATCCAAAGATAATGTCATCCACATAAATTTGAACTAGAATGACATGTCCTCTGCTCTTTCTTATGAAAAGAGTTTTGTCAATACTTCCTCTGACAAAATCATTTGAGAGCAGATAGGGGGGTAGTGTATCATACCAGGCTCTTGGAGCTTGCTTGAGTCCATACAAAGCCTTGTCCAACTTATAGCCATAATCTGGATGTTTAACATCAATAAAACCAGGGGGTTGTTTCACATAGACCTCCTCCTGTAGTGCTCCATTTAAAAATGCACTTTTAACATCCATTTGATACACTTTAATGTTTTTGAAGGCTGCATAGGCTAGAAAGAACCTTATAGCTTCAATCCTCGCAACAGGGGCAAAGGTCTCATCATAATCAATACCTTCTTCTTGTCGATACCCCTGAGCTACTAGCATTGCCTTGTTTCTTATCACTACTTCATCCTTGTTCATTTTATTTGTATAGACCCACTTAGTGCCTATAATTGTTTTTCCTTTGGGAGCAGGGACAAGGGTCCAGACCTTGTTTCTTTGAAATTCTGTCAGTCTTCTTTGGTTCCATTTGAGATAGAAAACTAGCGTAGGAAGCATAGTTTGCATTCACCTTAAATCTAGTTAACACACCATCTTCAACGTTCCTAATGACATCATCAAGAGGATGATCTTTTAATACTCTGAAGGTTGTAGTAGGAGACCGAGATTCTGGGTCTGAGTCAGAGTAGTGTCTCTCAGGCTGAATAGGACTTACTTCTTCAGTTTGAGTAGGAATTTGATGATCACTTAGATCTTCAATCTGACATGTACCTGATGATTCACCGAGATTCTCAGGCTGATTATCTTCATTACTGATAATTTCTTCCGGTGATGCACGTTTGTCAGATTTACTATCATCATCATCATCAAAATCCTCCATAACATACATGGAATTTGATGTGAGATCTTCTTTACTCCTCTCAAGCTCACTCAGACTAACCGAGTCAGCTTGAGCTCTATTGGATTCATCAATACTTGTCTCATCAAACGTAACATGTACTGACTCTTCAATTACCTTTCTTTTAAGATTAAAGACTCTGTAAGCTTTGGAAATTGAAGAATATCCAACAAATAAACCTTGATCATCTTTGGGTTCCAACTTATGGAGCTGATCTCTTTGGTTTAGCACATAGCATGTTGAACCAAAAATATGGAAATATCCAATGTTGGGTTTTCTGCCATGATACATCTCGTAAGATGTTTTACCATGTCTTTTTACTATAATTGATCTATTTTGAGTATAGCAGGCTGTACTTACAGCTTCTTCCTAGAAGCTCAGCTTGAGCTTTGCCTCACATAGCATGGTTCTGGCAGCTTCAATTAAGGTTCTGTTTCTCCTTTCAGCAACTCCATTTTGTTGTGGAGTTCTTACAGATGAGAAATTCTGGATAATTCCTTTCTCTTCACAAAAGCCTTCAAGGGTTGAGTTTATGAACTCAGTCCCATGATCACTTCTGAGTTATTTAAGAGAATTACCCTTTTGCAACTCTTCTTGTCTTATGAAGCTGATTAACTCATATGCAGCTTCACTTTTGGCTTTTAAGAAGATTACCCAAGTGAATATTGTGAACTCATCAACAATCACTAGAGTATACTTTTTGCCACTTAGGCTTGGGGTGCTGATAGGTCCAAATAGGTCCAAATGCAACATATGCAATGGTTCTGTGATTGTGAAATTCTGTTTGGACTTGAAGGATCCCTTATGATGTTTTCCGATTTCACAGGCTGAGCAGAGTTTGTCTTTAGTGAATGTGATCTTAGGCAGACCAGAGACTAACTCTTTGCTAGACAACTTTTTAATATATTTGAAGTTTAAACGAGACAGTCTTTTGTGCCATAACCAGCTCAGCTTGGGAGTTAAGTTAGAATACAAGCAGGTTTCAGTTGAAGGATATGCGGAGCTGATTTGAAACAAGTGTCCTTCAGTCTTTTGTGCCATAACCAGTGTCCTTCAAAAATGGACAAGGATGGAGTAGTGATTTGAAACAAGGCAAGGCTAGTAGCTCAGGGTATCGACAAGAAGAAGGTATTGATTATGATTAGACCATTGCTCCTGTTGCAAGGATTGAAGCTATAAGCTTGTTTCTAGCCTATGCAACCTTCAAAAACATTAAAGTGTATCAAATGGATATTAAAAGTGCATTCCTAAATGGAGCACTACAGGAGGAGGTCTATGTGAAACAACCCCCTGGTTTTATTGATTCTAAACATCCAGATTATGTCTATAAGTTAGAGAAGGGTTTGTATGGATTGAAGCAAGCTCCAAGAGCCTAGTATGATACACTGTCTATCTACTTGCTCTCAAATGATTTGGTTAGAGGAAGTATTGACAAAACTCTATTCTTAAGAAAGAGCAGAGGACATGTCATTCTGGTTCAAATCTATGTGGATGACATTATCTTTGGTTCAACAAACCAAGGTCCGTGTGATTAGTTCTCTAAGATAATGTGCAATCAATACAGAATGAGCATGATGGGTGAGATCACTTACATTTTGGGACTTCAAATCTATTAGAAAAAAGATGGTATATTTATTAATCAGAGCAAGTATGTTTTTGATCTGATTAAGAAATATGGACTAGACTCAAGCCATCCCGCAAAGTCTCCAATGTTACACAATGTCAAGCTACATAAGGACATTGATGGAAAATTTGTATGTTAGACTACATATAGAGGAATGATAGTTTCATTACTCTATTTAACAGCAAGCAGACCTGATATAATGTTTGCTACATGTGTTTGTGCACGATATCAGGCTGATCCAAAGGAATCCCACATGCTAGCTGACAAAAGAATACTCAAATAGGTATAAGGGAACACCAAACTTAGGTTTGTGATATCCCAAAGGATCAGGGTTTGAGCTGATAGGGTACTCAGATTCAGACTTCGCAGGATGTGGTCTAGATAGAAAGAGTACTACTAGAGGATGTCAACTTTTGGGTGGAAAATTAGTTAGCTGGACACGCAAGAAACAAAACTCAGTGGCAATTTCCACAGCTGAAGCTGAGTATGTGGCTGCAGGGGGCTGTTGTGCTCAAATACTGTGGATGCAACATCAGCTTAAGGACTTTGATTTTAATTATTCAAAGACTCACATATTTTGTGACAATCAAAGTGCTATTGCCATTACACACAACCCATTGTTTCACTTAAGAACCAAACACATTGAGATAAGACATCACTTCATCAGAGATATTGTAGAAAAGGGAAAGATAGAGTTAGTCTTCATTGAGACTGAAGATCAGCTTGTAGATATCTTCACTAAACCAATTGAAGGCACAAGATTTACAACTCAACTTGGCAAGGTTGGCATGCTCAACCCTTAATTGGTATGTTCATTTCTTTATCTCTGTTAAATATATGCTAAGTGCTAACCTCGACTAAGTGTCAATCTAAGCTAAGTGCTCAATCCGAGATGAGTGCTCCATCTGAGCTGAGTGCTCCATTTGTGCTGAGTGACAAATCAGAGCTGAGTAATCAGTTGTAATGCGTGGTTAGTTCCATAGGTCTAGGTTAGTCCTACAAATAGTATCAAATATGTCAGGTGTGTCCTGTTTAAAATAAACGTTAGTCGTCTTCAAATTAGTTATTTAAAAGAATCTTGGTGATAATTTATTTCATCTTGAAAGAATTCGGATCAATGTAACAGTGTAAGTCTAATTAAGTTACATTTAATATAGCCGTTATAACAAACTGCGTAGCCGGTTGTTACTGTAACGGTCATATTTATTACCATCCGACAACGGTAACTTTTCTCTTACATTGAAAAGGTATAAATAAGCGAGACTCTTCATCATATTTCATTTACTCTTCCAAATCTTATCCATTCTTCTCTTCTTTCTTAAACCCTAAGCTTGCTGTGTGCAGAGTTCATTGCTCTGTGCTAACCCTACCACTGCTAAGTGCAATCCAATACTATAAGTTCGATTTCAATGGAGGGTTATACTCTTAATCTGACTGAACAAATGATCCGTAGTGGAAATTTCAAGAACAACACACTCCCCATCTACAAACAAAACAATGTCATCGCCTGTATCGACATTCCAAAGTCCAAAATTGGCAGGGGATATGAGGACTGGGTCTCCTACATTCGCAAGGGACCCCTGGCACATGCATTTCTTCGTGCTCCTGCTGTGCTCATCCCTCGACTACTCACGGAATTCTGGTACACATGTAAACTGGATGCAACTCAACCGGTCATATGGGGTACAGTCCTAAGTGGACAAGTGGCAATAGAAGTCGATGTAAATTGTCTCCGCTAAATTCTTCATCTTCTAGTTCATAATCAGTATGACGCGACGGTTTCGAGAGAAACATCGAGGAGCGTCTTGCCCTTAATGGGTCATCCTCAAGTTGTTGGAGTTATAAGGAAATCTGTTTTCTAGACTGCATGGGGATTTGTTGGTATCCACTGTGGTTCGTTCCCTTGGATACAAGGTGGGTGGCCTGGATAACGTTAATGACTTTGAAATGAAAATGTTATATAACATATTTTATGATCGACACTTGGATTACGCTGAGTTGATCTTTGAGGTACTCAGGTCATTGGTGACAAAGAATATACGGGATACCATTGTGCCCTTCATAAGATTTATATCCATGGTGATCGAGGACAGGTTGGGTAGAAGATATACTGCCCAATATGAGTCAATCCCTACTCCTGTTCTCAGCTCAAGAATGTTCGTCCATGATATTTTCCCTGAGCACCCTACAATGAGTGCTCAGATGAGGGTGTATACACAGCTTCCGACCTCAGACTCAAGTGAAGCTGAAGAAAGTACAAATGATGAGTAGGAGACAGGTGGTGCAGATGATTCTGAGACTGAGTCTTCCAAAGCTGAACCTCAAAGGACTCAGCTCCGATCACGCATCCAAAGGATATCTTCCACCTCAAGCTGTGTGCAGGAGAGTATGTTCCCTAGCTCAGAGTCACCACTGATTGACGTAGGTATAACTTCTCTTCCTTCATCTCCTTCTTTCTCTCGTATTTCTCCAACTCCTTTACAGGGAGATAAGACTGAGTCAAGCCCATCTCAGTCTAACCCCTCTCCCCCACCTCAAACATCTCCATCTATCTTACAATCTATAGCCAACCTTGGTCAGCCCACTACTACCAAGGATATATCATACACCTATACAAGAAAACTTGCCAAAGGTGATCTTTCACCTCACAAGGACTCTCGAGCTGATATCACATTGATACCTCCACCGGCAGGAGCTGAGGGGGAGACACATTCTCTTAAGGTGCCAAACTCAAGGCTCAGTTCACCCGTTCAGCCTATACCGGGTATGGTGTCTACTCTGCCCATATCTACTAGTGCCATGGGAGAGCCTACCTCTGTACCTTCATAGCCCCATGAAGGTAACATTGAAAACTAACCAATCCCTAGGGTCAAATACCCCCCTCCTCACCACTAAGCCTAGCTCACCCCACTACCATACCTCACGACATTGGTCATTCTTTTCTCCCATTCTTACACATTCTAGCACGACCTGTCAATAAACATTTCATACACCAGGAAGGTTTACAGGTCCCCAATCTAGCCCCCTTGATTCCATAGGTCAACACCAACCTTTGGATATGGGACCCACATTCTCACCTATTGAGGAACTCTCAACAGCCACTTCAACGGTGGAATTACACTCCTCCACTTGGCAGGAGGACTTTGAGGTGAAAAGAAGACCAGAGGAGCCCAAGCTGATGACCACTGATGCCCAAGTCATTATGGAATATTTACAATCTCAGATTGAGCTCCTGCACAAGAAAAGAAATAGTGATAAAGCTAAACTGATGTGTAAGCTGAATGATCTATCTCACTCTGTGGTCCGATTGGAAAGTTTTGTGCTTAATTCCAGACCCTCCCCTATCTCATCTAAATTTCAAATATATTAACAAATTGTCTAGCAAAGAGTTAGTCTCTTGTCTGCCTAAGATCACATTTGCTAAAGATAAACTCTGCTCAGCTTGTGAAATGGGAAAACATCATAAGGGGTCTTTCAAGTCCAAACAGAATATTTCAATTATAGAACCATTGCATATGCTGCATTTGGACCTATTTGGACCTATAAGCACCCCAAGCCTAAGTGGTAAAAAGTATACTCTAGTGATTGTTGATGAGTTCACAAGATTCACTTGGGTGGTCTTCTTAAAAGCCAAAAGTGAAGCTGCATATGAGTTAATCAGCTTCATAAGACAAGAAGAGTTGCAAAAGGGTAAGTCCCTTAAACAGCTCAAAAGTGATCATGGGACTGAGTTAAGGAACTCAACTCTTGAAGGCTTTTGTGAAGAAAAGGGAATTATTCAAAATTTCTCATCTGTAAGAACTCCACAACAAAATGGAGTCGCTGAAAGGAGAAATAGTACGTTAATTGAAGCTACCAGAACTATGCTATGTGAGGCAAAGCTCAAGTTGAGCTTCTGGGCAGAAGCTGTAAGTACAGCTTGCTATACCCAGACTAGATCAATAATAGTTAAAAGACATGTCAAAACACCTTATGAGATGTGTCATGGCAGAAAACCCAACATTGGATACTTCCACATTTTTGGTTCAACATGCTACGTGCTAAACCAAAGAGATCAGCTCCATAAGTTGGAACCCAAAGCTGATCAAGGTATATTTGTTGGATATTCTTCAATCTCCAAAGCTTACAGAGTTTTTAGTCTTAAAAGAAAGGTAATTGAAGATTCAGTACATGTTACGTTTGATGAGACAAGTATTGACGAATCTGACAGAGCTCAAGCTAATCAAGTTAGTCTGAGTGAGCTTGAGAGGAGCAAAGAAGATCTCACATAAAATCCCATGTATGTTACGGATGATTCTGATGATGATGATGGTGGTAAATCTGACAAATGTGCATCATCAAAAGAAACTATCAAAATTGAAGATAATCAGCCTGAGAGTCTCGGTGAATCATCAGGTACATGTTAGATTGAAAATATAAGTGTTCTTTCGATCCCTACTCAGACTGAAGAAGTAATTCCTATTCAGCCTGAGAGACACTCCTCAGACTTAGACCCAGAACCTCAGTCTCCCACTACAACCTTCAAAGTATTAAAAGATCATCCTCTTGATGATATCATTGGGAACATTGAAGATTGTGTGTTAACTAGATATAAGGAAAATGCAAATTATGTTGCCTACTCTAGTTTTCTATCTCAAATGGAACCAAAGAAGACTGAAGAGGCTCTAAAAGATGAAGATTGGATTGAGGTTATGCAATAGGAGCGGACATAATTTCAAAGAAATAAGGTCTGGACCCTTGTCCCTGCCCCCAAAGGAAAAACAGTTATAGGCACTAAGTGGGTCTATAGAAATAAAATGGACAAGGATGGAGTAGTGATTAGAAACAAGGCAAGGCTAGTAGCTCAGGGGTATCGACAAGAAGAAGGTATTGATTATGATGAGACCTTTGCCCCTATTGCAAGGATTGAAGCTATAAGGTTGTTTCTAGCCTATGCAGCATTCAAAAACTTTAAAGTGAATCAAATGGATGTTAAAAGTGACCAACCTCCTGGTTTTATTGATTCTAAACATCCAGATTATGTCTATAAGTTAGACAAGGGTCTGTATGGATTGAAGCAAGCTCCAAGAGCCTGGTATGATACACTGTCCACCTATTTGCTCTCAAATGATTTTGTTAGAGGAATTATTGACAAAACTCTATTCATAAGAAAGAGCAGAGGACATGTCATTCTGGTTCAAATCTATGTGGATGACATTATCTTTGGTTCAACAAACCAAGGTCTGTGTGATTGGTTCTCAAAGATAATGTCCAATCAATATAGAATGAGCATGATAGGTGAGATGACTTAATTTTTCGGACTTCAAATCTATCTGAAAGAAGATGGTATATTAATTAATCAGAGCAAGTATGTTTTTGATCTGATTAAGAAATATGGACTAGACTCAAGCCATCCCGCAAAGTCTCCAATGTTACACAATGTCAAGCTACATAAGGACATTGATGGAAAATCTGTATGTTAGACTACATATAGAGGAATGATAGGTTCATTACTCTATTTAACAGCAAGCAGACCTGATATAATGTTTCCTACATGTGTTTGTGCACGATATCAGGCTGATCCGAAGGAATCCCACTTGCTAGTTGTAAAAAGAATACACAAATAGCAGAAGGGAACACTAAACTTAGGTTTGTGATATCCCAAAGGATCAGGGTTTGAGTTGATAGGGTACTCAGATTCAGACTTCGCAGGATGTGGTCTAGATAGAAAGATTACTACTGGAGAATGTCAACTTTTGGGTGGAGAATTAGTTAGCTGGACAAGCAAGAAACAAAACTCAGTGGCAATTTGCACAGCTGAAGCTGAGTATGTTGCTGCAGGGAGCTGTTGTGCTCAAATACTGTGGATGCAACATCAGCGTAAAGACTTTGATTTGCATTATTCAAAGACTCCCATATTTTGTGACAATCAAAGTGCTATTGCCATTACACACAACCCAGTGTTTCAGTCAAGAACCAAACACATTGAGATAAGACATCACTTCATCAGAGATATTGTAGAAAAGGGAAAGATAGAGTTAGTCTTCATTGAGACTGAAGATCAGCTTGCAGATATCTTCACTAAACCAATTGAAGGCACAAGATTTACAACTCTACTTGGCAAGCTTGGCATGCTCAACCCTTAATTGGTATGTTCATTTCTTTATCTCTGTTAAATATATGCTAAGTGCTAACCTCGACAAAGTTTCAATCTGAGCTAAGTGCTCAATCTGAGCTAAGTGCTCAATTTGAGCTGAGTGACAAATCAGAGCTGAGTAATCAGTTCTAAGGCGTGGTCAGTTCCATAGGTCTAGGTTAGTCCTAACAAATGGTCACTCCAACCTTATAGTATCAAATATGTCAGGTGTGTGCTGTTTAAAATAAACGTAAGTCGTCTTCAAATTAGTTATTTAAAAGAATCTTGGCGATAATTTATTTCATCTTGAAAGAATTCGGATCAATGTAACAGTCCAAGTCTAAGTAAGTTATATTAAATATAGCTGTTATAACAAACTGCATAGCCGGTTGTTACTGTAACGGTCGTATTTATTACCGTCCGACAACGGTAACTTTTCTCTCACATTGAAAAGGTATAAATAAGAGAGACTCTTCATCATATTTCTTTTACTCCTCCAAATCTTATCTATTCTTCATTGCTAAGTTCAATCCTATACAATAAGTTCGATTTCAATGGAGGGTTATACTCTTAATCTGACTGAACAAATGATCCGTGGTTGAAATTTCAAGAACAACGCACTCCTCATCTACAAACAAAACAATGTCATCGCCTGTATCAACATTCCAAAGTCCAAAATTGGCAGGGGATATGAGGACTGGGTCTCCTACATTCGCAAGGGACCCCTGGCACATGCATTTCTTCGTGCTTCTGCTGTGCTCATCCCTCAACTTCTCACGGAATTCTGGTACACATGTAAACTGGATGCAATTCAACCGGTCATACGGGGTACAGTCCTAAGTGGACAAGGATATAAGTCGATGCCAATTGTCTCCGCCAAATTCATCATCTTCCAGTTCATAAGTAGTATGACGCGACGGTTTCGAGAGAAACATCGAGGAGTGTCTTGCCCTTAATGGGTCATCCTCAAGTTGTTGGAGTTATAAGGAAATCTGTTTTCTATACTGCATGGGGATTTGTTGGTATCCACTGTGGTTCGTTCCCTTGGATACAAGGTGGGTGGCCTTGATAACATTAATGACTTTGAAATGCAAATGTTATATAACATATTTTATGATCGACGCTTGGATTACGCTGAGTTGATCTTTGAGGCACTCAGGTCATTGGTGACAAAGAATATAAGGGATACCATTGTGCCCTTCGTAAGATTTATATCCATGGTGATCGAGGACAGGTTGGGTAGAAGATATACTGCCCAATATGAGTCAATCCCTACTCCTGTTCTCAGCTCAAGAATGTTCGTCCATGATATTTTCCCTTAGCACCCTACAATGAGTGCTCAGATGAGGGTGTATACACAGCTTCCGACCTCAGAGTCAAGTGAAGCAGAAGAAAGTACAAATGATGAGGAGGAGACAGGTGGCGCAGATGATTCTGAGGCTGAGTCTTCCAAAGCTGAACCTCAAAGGACTCAGCTCCGATCGTGCATCCAAAGGATATCTTCCACCTCAAGCTCTGGGCAGGAGAGTATGTTCCCTTGCTCAGAGTCACCACTGATTGGCGCAGGTATAACTTCTCTTCCTTCATCTCCTTCTTTCTCTCGCATTTCTCTATCTCCTTTACAGGGAGAAAAGACTGAGTCAAGCCCATCTCAGTCTAACCCCTCTCCCCCACCTCAAACATCTCTATCTATATTACAATCTATAGCCAACCTTGGTCAGCCCACTGCTACCAAGGTGTCACACCCCGCTAAAGCGGAAACACGAGGTGTCACAGCACAAGATATCATCGCACAAGGTAAATAGATAATAACCATTAGATTAAATTAACAAAATAAGTAGTTCGGATGAAACATAAATAAAGGTTACATAACCGAATAATATTTAAAGGACATTGTCTTGTACGATGCGTAAATAAAATAGATATTGTTTTTATAAAATGTGACGATGAAGATGAAGATGCCACACATCATGTTTGT
Source organism: Dittrichia graveolens (assembly GCA_038502395.1). Classification (NCBI taxonomy): domain Eukaryota; kingdom Viridiplantae; phylum Streptophyta; class Magnoliopsida; order Asterales; family Asteraceae; genus Dittrichia; species Dittrichia graveolens. Next base: position 53,162,846 of record JARJIL010000005.1, on the reverse strand, counting down.
AAGCATAAGGCACCTAACGGCGGTCACCTGAAAGCACGGGTAAAAGAAAAGGGTCAACTACTAGAGTTGGTGAGTTCATAGGTTTTTAATGTATGCACAAAACATCTTTTAAATGAGAAAAGTTTAAATAATTGATGGAAGTTTTTGGATAAAAATCCAAGTATGAAATAATGATAGAAGATGTATTATATTGCCCAATACGTTGCACATGGTAGTAATAGACTATGATGATTGTTGCTTGAGCCATTATCCAACCTAGCCGACAACCAATTGCCCATGATAAACCTAACGCCTATATTAAATGACGTTAGTAGTGGTAAAGTACATCTATAGTTCGTCAACCATAAATGGGAGACGTCGGAATCTCCAAATAGCGCTACTTACTAATACCATCGGCTCACTAGCGGAGTTAAAGAATAATGTCCAACGAAAGGGCCTTACAACGATCACCCAAGCACATCAAAGAATAATACCATAAGTGCTCAAAATAATATTTGAAATAAATAAGAAGATAGGCAATAAACTTTTCATGAAACGTATACACATGCTTTCACCCCAAAAATAATATGAAAGACGGTAAAAAGGGGCTATGATACTCACTCGGTATGCAAAGGTGTTTTCTTGTAAGGATTTCTTGTTCCTACCGAAGCTCCTTTCCTAATATAAAAGGTATGTAGCTCTATTAGACTTATTTTATTTATTATTTTGTATTATTTATTTGTGGTTAACTTATTTATTTAAATAGTTAAAGGTTGTCTCTATTTTTCCATAAATCATAAGTGTTCACTGAAATTTTCAGTTCCTTGAGTTGAACTTTAAAAATTAAAAACTATAATTTAGGAGTCATATTAAGGCTTGATATTTTGATATAATCTTACTACATGTTTCTAGAATGTCCAGTAAAAATATAGGAATTTACAATCCATGTTTAGTATTTTTAATAATTAAAAGTGTATAGGATGTCCACTGATCAGTGTCTGGATGACATGTTGTTACTAAAACGTCTTTTTAGGGCTCATACGACCTCCTTTTTACATGATTCAAACTGGGAAATAACCAAGACTCAAATATTAAACTTTTAAAAAAAACTTTACGTAATTTGACCCAAGAATGAGTAAGTTACACGCGTTTAAAGTGTACCCTTCTAAATCTGCCAGACTTCCAGATTCAACATATGGGTCTTTTTAAATATGTTTGAAGGATCAAACGTTCATGAAAATTAGTGAATCCAGGTTTAAATGAAAGGTAACACTTTAAACTAAGATTAGCAAAAAAAATCAACTGATTTTGATACCTAGAACTCCAGATATAACAAAAACAAGTAGGGAGTTCTAACATCAGATTCTGCCAGATTTGTGATTCTTTTTGCTTATGGGTCATAACTTTAACATAACATGTTTATATTCATGAATAATCATATTGATTGAGTATAAGCTTTGATAATCCATGTGTTCTTACAACAATGGTAGGATGATACACATTTTATGTGTTCCTTACAACATTTGTTAAGATGAAACACATGCATGATCAAAGTCTTATTTTCTTGATTTTTAGTTGATTAAGTTCCATACAACAACGGTAGGATGATGCACATTTCATGTGCTCCTTACAACATTGGTAGGATGTTTATATTTACATGATTATATATATATTAATAAAGGAAATAAGATGAACAACAAAGAAAATAAATAAAAGAAAGAAGAAAGAAGAAGAGAAGAAAGGTAAAAGAGTAGAGATGAGTGTTTTATGATCATCTTACCACTCTTTTCCTTGATTTTGTGTTTGATCTTCAAGAGATGATCAAGACTTGGATGTATTTGGGAGATTTTTGTTGGTGAAAGAAGAAGAGAGAAAAGAGAAGAGATGGAGTGTGGTGGTAAAGGAAATGATAAAGAGTAGTAGGGGGCTTATATAGAGCATGGGGAGATCAAGTGGTGGTTCTTGGGAAGAGAAGGAGGCAAGAGAAATTTGAGGGGGGGGGGGGGGTAGTGGTGGCCGGCCTCATGGGGGGGGGGGGTTTCTTTTATTTATTTTTTTTGAATAATTAAGTGTAATTAGTTTAAATGAATTTTGTATAATTGTTGATTTTGTTTAAATCTTTTAATTACAAAGTTTTTTATTACTTTTATTAGTTTATTTTTATATGTTTTATATTTTAACTTATTTATATTTATCATAATTTATTTGATTATTTTAATTGTTATTATTTTTATTATTGTACCTGATTTGTAATTCTTGACTCGTAATTCTTCGATTTTCGAGCTCCGGAAGGTTCTAAACATATAGGCGGGATTTCTACGAAATCTAATATTATTATGGATGTATTTAAGTCATAATTACTATTTTTAGTCATACTAGGCTTAAAATTAAAATTTCTAATGGCTAACCTGGGAAATTTGTTGCCGAATGTCACACAAGGATATATCATACACCTATACAATAAAACCTGCCAAAGGTGGTCCTTTACCTCACAAGGACTCTGGAGCTGGTATCACATTGATACCTCCACCGGCAGGAGCTGAGGGGGAGACACCTTCTCTTAAGGTGCCAAACTCAAGGCTCAGTTCACCCGTTCAGCCTATACCGGGTATGGTGTCTACTCTGCCCATACCTACTAGTGCCATGGGAGAGCCTACCTCTGTACCTTCACAGCCCCATGAAGGTAACATTGAAATATTGACCAATCCTTATGGTCAAATACCCCCCTCCTCACCACTAAGCCTAGCTCACCCCACTACCATACCTCACGACATTGGTTATTCTTTTCTTCCATTCTTACACATTCTAGCACGACCTGTCAATAAACCTTTCATACACCATGAAGTTTTACAGGGTCCCCAATCTGGCCCCCTTGATTCCATAGTTCTGCACCAACCTTTGGATATGGGACCCACATTCTCACCTATTGAGGAACTCTCAACAGCCACTCCAACGGTGGAAATACACTCTTGCACTTGACAGGAGGACTTTGAGGTGAGAATAAGACTAGAGGAGCCCAAGTTGATGTCCACCGATGCCCAAGTCATTATGGAATATTTACAATCTCAGTTTGAGCTCCTGCACAAGAAAAGAAATAGTGATAAACCTAAATTGATGTGTAAGCTGAATGATCTATCTCACTCTGTGGTCCGATTGGAAAGTTTTGTGCTTAATTCCAGGCCCTCCCCTATTGATTATGACAAAAAGGGGGAGGAAGAATCAAATAAAGATGATGATAAGGTTGAGGGGGGGCATACAGAGGAAGTACAAATTGAAGAAGCTCATGGTCAGTTTATGAGCACTATATATCAGCCTTCTCAACAACAGCCACAGGCTCCAACAGTCCAAATTATCACAACTTCACAAGCTCAACCAGAAACTCCACATGAAGAAACATTTCAAGCAACTCACACCAACCTTCCTCAAGCTGAATTGCCAAAATTTGTTGAAGCTGAGTCTGTTCTAACTTCACAAATAGATAAAGGGAAGAGTAAGGTGTTTGAGATGGTAACAAGAAAGAAAAGATGTGCTATGCCTCTAGTAAAGAGAAGAAAGGTCATCATTTATGAGCCTAAGCTAGAACAACAAAGTCAACATCAACTAGTTACATATGAATCTGACTCAAGTGATGAAGCTAATGCAGCACAGAAAGCCAGTGACATGCTTGCTGAGCAAATGTTACAAGAAATGGCTAAAGAACTAGGTATGACTGTGGAGGAGATGAAAGAGTAGCAAAGACAAGCTGAGCTTCACAGAGAAAAGGCTAAAGCTCAGGCTACCAGAGCTGAAGCTGAAGCTAATTATTCCGGACCCAGAGCTGCCCCAATTCCCTACTCAGATGCTGATCTAAGGCATTGTTATAAAAGAACACATTTAATCATAAGATTGAATCCATCACACTGAGTAGAAAAGGAGAATTGGTGATAATCAACTTTGTACTAGACAACAAACAAGAAATTGGTCTGGATATGAGATGTCCGTACAACTTGGGGTTCTCAGAGTTGAAAATCGTAGCCACAACTATCAAACGGATGAAAAAGAGTGAAATCAGACAAGAAATAGTTGATGTGCTCAAGACTCTCTTCTTAAGAATTGATAAATTAGGAGAGATTCCAGCTGATGAGATTGATACCTTCCTCAACAGAAATAAAGCTGCAAGAGTTAGAGCAGCAAGCCAGCGAGCCAAAAGAGATATCAGTATGCAAGTTCCAGAGGGAGTTGAATTCAATGAAAATACTTTTATCACTTAGCCTTTGGAAGGCTTTCTGTACTTGGATGTGGAAGGTAATAAGTGCTTCTTGAGAGTAGCAGATCTTCATTTGGCAAATTTGGAGTTGATTTTGTACTTGAGAATTCTATGTGATGACGCAACTCATAACTCAATATTTAGATACCATCTCAACAAAGAAGTAAGGTCAAGGAAAACTGAAATGTGAAAGCTACCAGAAGGTGAAGAGATTATGAATGATGCTATCAAGAAAGCTGCCATCTGGGAACTAAAATGTTTAGATATGTGGTTAGAAGTTGGAGATCCTGTTGATTAAATAGATAAGTTCTATAATTTTGTAAGCACTAAGTGTGCGTAAGCTGATCATAATGATCAAGCTACAATTCAAATGATATGTTCATTAATACAAATTCAAGTTTGATATGTTCAACTGTTTTATTATTTGATATGTTCAATATTATGTTTGGTATATTCAAACAGACAGCTTTGTAAGTTCAAGCTAAGGATTGATATGTTCAATCATAAACTGATATGTTCAGTAGTATAAGTTTTGTAAGTTCAGAACTTAAATTAATTCTGATGAGTTCAATTTCTAAGTAGTTGTATATCTGAAATACTTAGAATACAAGTCTTATAATAGATTTGTAACATAAACATCTTGTAAGTTCAAGATATGGAAAATAAGTACGGATCAGTTCAATACTTATTTCAAGAACTAACTTTGGTCAGTTCCAGAGTGGTTCAACATAATTCTGTTAACCTATACCTACTTTGATTCAATATTTTGTCATCATCAAATAGGTGGAGATTGTTAGTCTCATGTTTAGAATAGTTAGATTTGATGAGACAAACTATAGATATGTATAGATGATAGGTTAAGACTTAGGAATTATGTAAGTCTGTTATAAACTGACTAGTCAGCTTAGGCTAAGTAGTCAGCGTATGAACAGATATAGAGTTTTCTATGTAAGTACTAGATAGCTCAATGACTTCTAAGCTGAGATAGGTGTTAAGAGTGAAGACTTGAATACTTGAAGATTCAAGAACCCAAGATTCAAGAACTCAGCTTGACGAGGTTAAGACTGTGTAAGTCAGCTCAGCGTCAGAAGTTAGTTCAAGAATTTAAGTAAGTTATAAATTATGTTATAAACTCTCCATATCTATGACATTTAAATTAGGATATCTGAACCTAATTTAAACTATCTATTAGTTGGATAGAGATCTCAAACGGAATTAGTTAGATATGTTCTAATTAAGGAGTTTGTTACGGTTTTAAAGAAAAGATAAGTTCTATCTTTAAACTGCGATTTATTCGTAGATATATCAAGTATAAGTATAAACCTTCTTATAGGTTTCGATACACACATACGACGACTGCATAAGTTGCAAAACGTACGTGTGTTCGTCATACTTGATACGCGTGTGTTGCGATAACTTTGTGAGTTCAAAGTTCGAGAGAGTTTTCAAGAGTTCTTGTTAATCAGTTTTAACAAGAAGTTCGATCATCAATTAGTTTGTGATTCAAGAGTGTTTAGAGAGAGTTGAGTTTATAATCAGTGTAATATCAAATCATCCTGTTGATTTGATTAGAGAGTGATAATAGTTACTGTTCTATGTGATTATTGAATATACATTTGGTTAATTTGATTATTTGTTTAAAGTGTATTCAACCCCCCCTTCTACACTGTATCGGTTGCTTGTTTACCCTCTTTGGGACCAACAGTTACCAAAAATCAGATTTCAAAGCTAAGGAAGCGAGAATGCAATTAAACTTGGATTTAGTCAATAAGAAGTGAAGTATCTCTACTCGGACAACAGATTCCCTAATTAAATTAGCAGATGTCAATGAAGTGCAATGGATTACTTAAAACGACATACCAATTTCTAAAGTGGTTAGATCTCCTGGATAGACTCACTAACCCTATAGTCACAGACAATTAACTCAATGGTCATGCAATTAATTAATCTTTAACTAGCCAAACTGTTCGAGTTATGATCGGTTGGAATATGCCCGCTGACACGAATGAGTTAATAGCACTGCTGATAAAGTATAGCCCTATTGGGTCACACACTAAGTATTGATTCCGACAACATGATCAAGCAAAAGAGAGAAAAGGCCAAAATGGGTTTTGGCAGCATGGTACACGGGTCGTGTCCAGCCCAACTAGCACGAGGTGTTTTGGCCCAAGTAGAGGCCGTGTGCTTTGGGCCTACACGGCCGTGTAGATGAACACGGGCCGTGTTGAGCCTACTAGACACGGGCTAACTTGGCCCAATTAAGGTCGTGGGCTTTGGGCCAAAGTTGGCCCAAAGTTGATCAACACGGGCCGTGTACGCCCGCTGTGACAGTAGAATTAATTGCCTAAAACACTATGTTTAATGGGGTTTATGGTATTAACTTTGGGAGACCAAAAGGCAACGTTTTTCTCTGCAAAACACAGACTTTTGGGTGGTGCTTTGAGAGAGTTGATCCTAAGAGTTTTCTCTAGAACTTCATCTTCTTCTTGGTGAGCTTTTTGGTGCACAAGAGAGATAGAGATTGGCTTGATTGTTGTTTTGGTGTATAACACCAACCTACTAGCATTTGGGAATCAACACAACTTGGGGTGGACTTCACTAGAGGAATCCTAGTTTGGATTCTTGAAGCTTGACAAGAGGAAGATTGTACTACTTGCATAGTGGTACTTTACTATCCATCTTGTTCTTTTATTTAGTTGCAATTCCATGTCTAGATGTTGGTCCATGGGAAGTGTTTGTTTGGTTATCTTAGATTTTTGTACTATATCTTGCTTCCGTTGCTAATCGATTATGCCAAACAAATACCTTCAGTGGTATCAGAGCAATATCTAACATGGCTTTGCACTTACGAGTCGAGAAAAACCATATAAATATTTATATATAAGAAAATTGTTTTCTTGAAATGATTTTTCATGTAGATGGTTGTTAGGCTAAAATTGATATATTTGTAGCCTACATAATATTCATATAAATATTTTTATGTTAGAAAATTGTTTTCTTGAAATGGTTTTTCATGTAGATTCTAATTAGGCTAAAATTGGTATATTTGTAGCCTACCTAATATTTTAGTTTTAACATCGAGTCAAGAAAAACCGTATAAATACTTTTATATAAGAAAATTGTTTTCTTAAAATTGGTTTTTCATTGAGACTCTTGTTGTACCCTTGTTGTGCTAGAATTGTTATATTTGTAACCTTGTTTATATTTTAGTTTTTATATTTATATATTTGTTGTAGCTTGGCATGAAGTGTACACAAATATATACTTATAAATGTATATATGAATATGTGTCGCAAAAATGGTTTGGTACACTAATGCATATATACAAGGATTGTCATTATGGTGCCTTTGATGTTGTTGACAATCTTAACTAAAATATAGATATATATTTGTATCATGGTTTTGTGTGGCACGCCATATTTCATTTATGTTGCGTTTGGTTAATTCGGTAACATGATATGCCCTTAGACCTATGTGTTGTGGTGGTTGATTTATTTGGTTTTTGGTGGCCTACGCGCCGTATTGACGTAATATACTTTATTTATTTATTTATTGGTGCGGCTTGCACGCCGTTTCTTTTATTCCGTGTATTTGTATAAATAGTATAGGAATGCGACATGCGTGTCGTTTATATATATATTCTATGTATTTGTAAATAATATAGAATTAGAACCGGAGAAATCAACGGGAGTCATAGTGATGACGTCTTGACAAGAAGGAATCAACACGCTATTGGAGGTGTTGGATTGAATGGGAGCTCACCCAACGAGACTTTAACTTGTCCTTAGGTTTTGGCCTCGTTTTACCCGTTGTGGCTCACGGGGAAAATGCATAGGATTTTTTGAGCATGTTACTGAATTATATATATATTTTTGCGTGGTTGTGTTTTATTTTTCTATGCATGGATTAGGATTCGCATGCTAGACAATTTTTCTATAAAATTAAATAAAACACAACGTTTGTTAAAATGGTTAACAATCTCACGCGAATAGATTTGACAAAGAAAATATAAACTTGGTATTATATTTAAAAAGGTGCTTAAAATCGTTTTGACACTTACTTTGTTAATTCACAAAATGGTTTTTATAAACCGGAAACAAAATCCCGTTTTTAAAATGTAAATCACGCACCATCTATAAGACGACACCACCCGAATCTAATGAAACAAGGATGATTGTCGAGCTAAGCACGAGTCATTCCTTGCGTAGTTGTGTGGAAGGTGAGTGGGGTAACTCCCATGATTGGTTGTCGAGCTAAGCACGAGCCAATTGATGGTCGGGAGTGCCACCCGTGTGTCTTGTCGGACGGTTTACAATTTTAGTATATAATTCTTGATTAGTTGTCGAGCTAAGCACGAGCTAAACAAAAATTATATATTAAGATTGGTGTAAGGAAGGGGTCAAACATGCCAACCGACATAATGGATGTCAACAGACCCTGCAAGTGTCTAAGAGTTGTAATAGAGATTACAATTGGTAAAATGGTTGCCGGCCTAAATAGCTTCGCCACGTGATCCGCGGCAAACCCGTCACAGTGCGAGGTGAAATAAAGTTCTTAGCCCTTGTTACGAATAATTGTTTTTATCTAAAACTATGGGGTAATTATTTTTAACAGGGTTTATCTAAGCTAACCAAAACTCGTATTATTGTTATTTATAGATGTCAAACCAAAACAACACTACGTCAAACATCTCACTTCGTGTGTTCCTAGAAAGGGAGAAACTCACGGGGGTGAACTTTATTGCATGGCTTAGGCAATTGAGGATTATCCTTCGCCATGAGTCAAAGTTGCACATCCTTGAGGAACCCCTTCCGGAGCCACCTGCTACCAACGCGACTTGGGCCGTCCGATACGGGGATGAAAAACGTGTTGAGGATACGCACGATGTTTCCTGCCTCATGTTGTCAACTATGAACTCGGAGTTGCAAAAGCAGCTCGAGCACATGAGTGTGTACAATATGTTGAACAAGCTCAAGGACATGTTCCAACAGCAAGTTAGGCAGGAACACTATGAGTGTGTTAAAAGCCTAGTCGGTTGTAGGCTGCAGGAAGGCGAGAATGTTGGTCTTCACGTCCTTAAGATGAAGGCGAACATGGACCAAATGGAGAGGTTAGGATTTCCTATTTGGAGAGAGCTCGCTGTGGACATTGTACTCCAATCTCTGCCAGCATCATATGATCAGTTTGTCACAAACTATCATATGCAAGGAATAGAGAAATCTTTAAGCGAATTGCATGGCATGTTAAAGTCTGCGGAGTCTGACATGGCCAAGCATAATTCCACCTCCACCACTTCCATCTTGGGCTTAAAGAAACAAAAGAAAAGGAAGAAGAAACCGACCCTAAAAGGAAAGGTTGGAGTTTCCAAGCCTATCCTTGATGTTGAGTCGAAGGACATAGAGAATGTGCCACAAGAAGAGACTCAAGAAAAGGTGGTTTGCTACTTCTGTGGAAGATTTGAGAATTGGGGCCGTCACGCCTGCCCTACATGCCGAGAGGATATAAAACTTCAAAGGAAAGAGAGAGTTAATTTTCCATCTTCAGGTACGTTCATGTTTCATTGCTATTCTTATATAAGCTGGGTAGCTAACCCGAGCTGATTGACTCACATTTGTCACAAATATATTTTGTTACAAAGTGTAGGTCCTTCGGTGAAAGAAAAGCATGAAGAACCGGATCTCGAACGAGGAGACCATGGTGATTGTCCTCGAAGAGAAGAGAAAGAGATTTGATCTCGCTTTTGTCGCCGGTTTATTTATTACTTTATTTTGTTGCCTTGCGTGGCAAGTAACATCTCTTTGTATGATCGCTTTAATTACGGTGGACAAAATTTTGAAGTTTTGAGAATTGATGTTAAACCTTTTAAGCATTGTTCATTCAAGGTTTATTGATGTCATAACTCATGTGTTGTTTTGCCCTGCGTGGCACACAACTTAACGTGTGGTTGCGATGAGTTTATTCTTAAAATATGAAATTTATTATGAAAATCTATTGTAAGATATTTTGTTCAAAATTTCCATGTCATGGCATACACAAGGTTTCGTTACAAGTAATAGAATATTCATGAATAATTGATTCTGAATCCAAATTAGTTTGGATGAGTTATCTTTGTGTGATAATCAACTTAACCGCATAAACAAGAGATATATCACCTAGATTCATGTGGTTAGGATCTCGGAGTAGTTTAGCCTTGAGCTAAACGTTTTGATGTTGATCTTGTTTATTAGGGTAAGGGGATTATGTGATCCTTCAGCGGAGTTTGTGAGAGGATTGAAGGCTTGTTAGATATTGGTCACATTTTGTGGATAACCCGTTCAAGCACACTACAAATAATAACGAAAGCGAAACTTCTTCGTCGCTACCTTGATGGTAGGAGTTGCGAGATGTTTATTAGTTTGGGTATATGTCTGAAACCTTGTTGGTGTTCAGAATTAACCAAGACAAATTTCAGAATCAATAGGGCATATAGATTAAGGTACTTAGATCTAGTGGAGATGCTAAGCTACTTACTAAATATATTGGATGACTATATAGTGAATTGTGGAATTGTTTCACAATTCATATCCTACTAAGACACATTGGTACATGGTGTCATGGAGTAGGGAACTGGGTGTTATTGATCCGGTTTATGACGGGTCAAGAATGTATTTCCAATTTGTTTGGATATTCATTTACCATTGTGATTGAGTCCTCAAATCCAAATTCAATTGATAGTATATTTAGCATTTATTGAGATACGACTAGAAAGGTTCTTTGCTTGTCTATCTTATGGTTCACAGTTATCCGTTCTACATTCAGTGGGAGATGGATAAACTTGAAATCGAGAAGTGCTAATACACTTGAGGAGTTCTTCTAAGTTTTAGTTATTTAACCTTTTAAGAACAATGTTTGTTGCCTAAAAGGCGAAGAAGAAAGAAACTAAAACTAAGGCATTCCAGTGTAAGAACGTGGAACTTAAATGAAGACTTGATGATGATACTAGCATAAAATCTGATGTCTTTGATAGATGATCAGCATGGTTATGCTGGTATGCCTGACTAAGAGTCATTACTTCTTTGAATTCTGATAAGAGTCATATAGAGCCAAAGAGATATGGAATTCTCATATCTAAGTGGCAATGACTTGATGGTGTGTCGTGTTGAGTTCACCACCTATCGGAAGACGTAGTGGATCCAGAATTCACTAGGAATAAAAGAAGTAAATGATAAAGAGATGCAATCCATTTGAAATGTCCAAGTGCTTGACTTGACTTGATCCCATACCTAGGTGTAAACCAAGGTGGCAGTGATGGGATTAACATGGATGGGGTTGTAGACAACTTCAAATACCGACTAGTGGTAAAGTTTTTCATGATGTTATGGAGAAACTTGTCCTAGTGGCTATGTTGAAGAATGTTTGATACTCGTGGATATTAAAGACCGCATTTCATCATGAAACAATATGATGAGGAAGTGCTTATAACACTCCCCGAGGGTCTTAATATACATCCGTAGTATCCGTATTATGTCTACGAAAGTGGATAAGTCCGATTCGGGCTTATGCTTGCGTCTTAAAGGAAATATCTTTGCTTAGTATTAGAAAATCATAGTGACGAGTTTTCTAGAAGCGTAGATAAAACCTTTTATGTATGTCAGAGCTAGTGGGAGCTTTGTTGTATTCCTAGTGTTAAATGTCTATTGAAGATAATGTCCCGACATTAGGTTATCTACAAACCTAATTCAGGAATTACTGCATCATAAGGGCATTTAGAAGATACAAAATTGGATAGTATTTAGTTCAAGAAATATAGAGATATGTTCTTGGTGTTTGACGACTAGAATAGGCTTGGAGTAAGTAGTTACTCTAATGCGTGTTTCTGCTAGGATAACTATTGATCTTTGGTCAAAGTTGATGATCCTAACTTGTGGTGTTGTTTGTTGGTTCTTAAAGTATCACTAGCCTTGTTGCAGGCTTTAGAGACAATGAGGGTGTGATTACTTTAACCTTTTGAAAAGTTGAGATCTTTTTGATGCATACTTTTGAAGTAGTCTTGTCAAAAGAGATATAATTGAATAACAAAAGTACTTGTGGATGTTGTGGGACAAGTCCACTAGTTAAGCCGTTGTTATGGACTAGTGATGTTTATCATACTAGGTCAATTAGCATTTCTAATGCATGTAACTTGGCTTGAATAAGTTTTGGTTCGTGTTTGATTTGTACATATATTTGGGGGACGTTAAGCAGTATTGCAGTTCATACTATATCGATTATTAAATGGAGATTTAATAATACGCCGAGGGTGGGTAATTTATGAGTCCTTATTGTGTTCCATCTTAGCATGTTTAAACACTTCCGAGAATGTTTTTCATTCTAAAATCTCCACAATCATTTATACTTTATGGGAAGGAAGTATAAATTAAGATTAAGGTAAAGAATTGGTTTTGTTAAACGTGGTTCTTGCCTATACTTGAAAGGGGTTTCAAGTGATTGGAGGACCCGCACCCTAGTTCGCTTCATAGTTCTAGTCACAAGTAACTCGGGATGATGATGGCGTTTCATCCTTAAACTAGAGATACATGTGATTCCAAAGCATAGGTCTGCTTTGCTTTGATCGTTTTCTAATGCGGTCCGTAACTGGTCGTTATAAGGGAGATGATTGGGTAGAGTATTATCTATGTGGCGGGACTATGTAGTCAAAAGGAATTTGTTCCTCTATGTATACAGAAGATATCCATGGGCCCCTCGATGATTGAGTGCTGACATTCATATGCATGGACGTGCTCAAGTTATATTGATGATGGATCAATGTTAACTTGGTTTGTTGGTCACCATTAATCTAGAATCGAGAAACATAATCGTGAACGATCTGAAGGTTTACTTTATTCCATGCCTTGTGTTCACATAGGATATCGCGAACAATGGGATGTATATGTTCATTTATCTTTAGGACAATCATTTTATGATTGGGATCTTGTCAAGAGTGGCATACCCTATACTAATTTGGGAGCATAGATGTCTTGCTAGAGGCCGCTCTATGTTTGTGTTATTTATCGTAGTCGTGCCACGTGCAAGAGGGAGTCTGTTGGAATATGCCCGCTGACACGAACGAGTTAATAGCACTGCTGATGAAGTATAGGCCTATTGGGTCACACACCAAGTATTGATTCCGACAACATGATCAAGCAAAAGAGAGAAAATGCCAAAATGGGTTTTGGCAGCATGGTACACGGGCCGTGTTCTTGAACACTATGTTTAATGGGGTTTATGGTATTAACTTTGGGAGACCAAAAGGCAACGTTTTTCTCTACAAAACACAGACTTTTGGGTGGTGCTTTGAGAGAGTTGATCCTAAGAGTTTTCTCTAGAACTTCATCTTCTTCTTGGTGAGCTTTTTGGTGCACAAGAGATATAGAGATTGGCTTGATTGTTGTTTTGGTGTATAACACCAACCTACTAGCATTTGGGAATCAACACAACTTGGGGTGGACTTCACTAGAAGAATCCTAGTTTGGATTCTTGAAGCTTGACTTGTTTGGATTCTTGAAACTTGACAAGAGGAAGATTGTAGTACTTGCATAGTGGTACTTTACTATCCATCTTGTTCTTTTATTTAGTTGCAATTCCATGTCTAGATGTTGGTCCATGGGAAGTGTTTGTTTGGTTAGCTTAGATTTTTGCACTATATATTGCTTCCGTTGCTACTCGATTATGCCAAACGAATACCTTCACGATAGACTTAATCTTTTGATTTGTTAATTCACAAAATCAATCTATTATCAAAGAATGGTCATCCAAGACAATAGCAAACACAATAAAGTTTCAATCTTTAAGCCTAACCCTAGGATATGGTCAATCACTAGTTATGAATCCTAATGGTCATAGAAATTCATAATTCAAGCAAACATAGGAAGAATGGTCATACAACCTATGAAAACTCAGATTCTAGGCATAAAAATCATAACTTGATCACACTTGGATCTTTGAAAAAGCTAATCATAACAAATATACCATTAAAAGTAATCCAAACATTGAAATCCAACTAATTATCAAAGGTAATCATGTCCAAGTAGAGAATACAGGGTGTTTAGCCCATAATCAGAGGAATACAACCATAGAAATTCATAAGGACAGAGCTAAACATGATTAAATAGCAACTAAACTTAGAATCTAGGAAGATAAACCTTTAATCTTAACTTCAAATGCTTCAATCTTCAATCAAAGTGCAAGAATCCTGCTCCAGAGCTTCAAATTCGTTGTATTCATTCGTCTAGGGCCGGCTGGAAGGGTTAGCATCCCTTTTCGAATAAAAGATGTCTATTTATAGAGTTCTAATCCAGCCGGAACGCGTCGCGTTACACCCTTGGACGCGTCGCGTCTTAACAATCTTGCCCGACAAGTTCACTTGTTTTCACCGGAACGCGTCGCGTTAAACCCTCCGACGCGTCGCGTTCACGCCTTTTATGACTTTATGATATTCTGTTGTTTCTCGAGTCTTTTTCCGCCTTTTCCGCTTAAACTCTCGCCATTGAGTATTTTATGACCTGTGAATGAATATTAGACACTTTAAGTACTATTTGTCATGATTTAAAGAACTATTTAACATTTAATTCCCATTTATCGCAATGAATATATATCTAAATAACGTGATATCAGTCCGAAATGACAATAAGATAGCTAGAGTAGCAACAGGATTCGTGGCGGCTAACCCTGCCAAGAAGGAGTATGCGGACCTGGCACCGAAGTGTGCAAAAATGCAATTTTCACTATTTTCAGAGTGTGCCATGTCGTAACCGCTTAGGGCACTATGCTAAGGACTGTAGAAATGGGGCAAAATGATAGCGCCAGTGAATACAGTGAACCCAACAAGTAATCGAGGAGATTGTTTTGAATGTAGAAGTACCGACCATTACATAAACGCATACCCCAAGCTAAATAGAGCACCTGCTTAAGGAGGAAATCGTCCAAATCAACCATTGACCATAGAAGTAAATCGCAATCAAGATAACAATGAAATTTGGCATGGACTTAATACCAGGAGCGATTCCTGTAGCCAAGGTCCCCTTACCGGTTAGCGCCGTCAGAAATGCAGGAGTTGACTAATCAACCCCAGTAACTTCAAGATAAGGGATTCATCCAATCCAGTCATTTGCCTTGGGGAGCACCTGCTTAATCATCAAAAAGAAGGATGGCTCGTTTCCGCATGTGCATCGACTACCGTGAGCTAAACAAAATAACCATCAAGAAACACTATCCTCTTCCAAGGAATGATGACCTATTCGATAAACTACAAGACTCGCGAAACTTCTCCAATATAGACCTTCGCTCCGGCTACCATCAATTGAGGGTAAGTGAGGTTGACATTCCAAAGACCGCATTTAGGACTCGCTATGCACACTTTGAGTTCACTGTTATGCCTTTCGGATCAACTAACACACCCGCGGAGTTCATGGAAGTTGATGAACCACGTATGCAAACCATTTTTGGATAAGTTTGTCATTGTCTTTATCGATGACATTTTGAATCTATTCCAAGTCTATGGAAGAACACGAAGTGCATTTGTGATTAATTCTGGAGATTACTTGGGAAGGAGAAGCTATACGCCAAATTTTCGAAATGCAAATTTTGGTTGCAGGAAGTACATTTTCTTGGTCGTGTGGATAATGACAGCGGAATTCATGTGGACCCCAGTAAGATTGAGGCCATAAAGAAATGGAGAAACCCTACGACACCCTCAGATATCCGCTCATTCTTAGGATTGGCGGGTTATTACCGACGATTCATCGAGAATTTTTCAAAGACCGTCAGCCTCTCACCTTACTAACCCAAAAGGATAAGATATTTTATTGGGACAAAGAACAAGAATAAGTTTTTAGACGCTAAAGGAAAAGTTGTGCAACGCTCAATAATGACTCTGCCGGAAGGACCAGATGACTTCGTTGTGTATTATGACGCATCGAACCAGGGTTTAGGATGCGTATTGATGCAGCGGGGCAAAGTAGGTGCTTATGCCTCTAGACAGCTAAAGATTCACGAGAAATTTTATGCCACAGACGACCTAGAGTTGGGTGCGGTAGTATTTGCGCTCAAAGTTTGTAGACACCACCTATATGGGATGAGAAGCATCGTTTACACTGACTATAAGGGCTTACGGCACATCTTCAATCAGAAGGAGTTAAACATGATACAGAAAACGTTGGGATGAACTTTTCAGCGACTACGATTATGAGAGTCGTTATCACCCGAGTAAGGCTAATGTAGTAGCTGATACACTAAGTAGAAAAGAAAGGGTCAAACTTAGACGAGTTCGAGCAATGACCATGACAATACAGTCGGGAATAAAGGACAAAATACTCGAGGCACAAATTGAAGCGTCTAAGGACCTAAGTGCTCTAGTAGAGCTACTTCGGGGTCTAGACAAACAATTGAGGAAAAGAGAAGATGATGGATTGTAGTTCATAGAATGAATTTGGGTTCCAACAACGGGAGGTGTGAGAACCTTGATTATGGATGAAGCTCACAAGTCAAGACATTCCATCCACCCAGGAGCGGACAAGATGTATCGTGACCTAAGAGACATGTATTGGTGGTCTTGTATGAAGAAGGACATGGCTACTTATGTTAGTAAGTGTCTTACCAGCTCAAAAGTAAAGGATGAACATTCAAGACTCTCAGGACTGTTGCAGCAGCCGGGGATCCCATAGTGGATATGGGAAAAACATAACTAGGGACTTTGCTACAAATTGCTCAGAACTAGTAGTGGACAATATCCAATTTGGGTTATCGTGGATAGAATGACAAAGATAGCTCATTTTCTAGCTATCCATGAGGATTACAAGATGGGTAAGCTAGCAATGATTTACGACAACGAGATAATGGCAAGGCCGTGGGGCTTGTATTTATTATATCTGACCGAGATAGCCGATTTACATTGCTATTTTGGCAAACACTGTAGAAAGCTTTGGGAACAAGACGAGACATGAGTATGGCTTACCATCCACAAACCGATGGTCAAAGCGAGCGTATAATCAAGACTTTAGAAGACATGCTTAGAGAGTGTGTGATCGATTTCAGAGGAAGTTGGGATACTCATCTACCTCTAATTGAGTTCTCCTATAACAACAGTTATCGCACGAATATTAAATGTGCCTCGTTTGAGGCAAATTACCGCTGTTTGGGCCGAAGTGGGGGAAGGTCAGTTAATAGGACCAGAAATTGTACAAGAGACGACCGACAAGATCTTTCAAATCAAGGAAAGACTTAAGGCTGCCAGAGATCGCTAGAAGAGTTATGCCGATAATCGGCGGAAACCCTTAGAATTTTAGTATCGGTGATCGAGTACTACTGAAGGTATCACCATGGAAAGGTGTAGTGCGCTTTGGGGTGAAAGGAAAATCAGCACCAAGGTACGTGGGAACTTTTGAGATTATCGAACGTATCGGTCTAGAGTTTTACAAGCTAAGACTACCACAAGAACTCAGTGGGATACATGATACATTTCACGTACCTAATCTGAAGAAACGCTTGGCAGATGTGGATCTGCATGTACCGTTGGAGGAAATCAAGATAGACTCTACTTTGTTTTTGTGAGAAACCTGTAGAAATCCTAGACCGGGAGATCAAGCGTTTAAAAAGGAGTAAAATTCCAATAGTCAAGGTCCAATGGAACTCGAAGCGAGGACCATATTGTGACATTCGGCAACAAATTTCCCAGGTTAGCCATTAGAAATTCTAATTTTAAGCCTAGTATGACTAAAAATAGTATTTATGACTTAAATACTTCCATAATAATATTAGATTTCGTAGAAATCCCGCCTATATGGTTAGAACCTTCCCGAGCTCGAAAAATCGAATTATTAAAAGTCAAAAATTACAAATCATATACAATAATAATAATAATAAAAATAAAAATAATTAAATACATCATAATAAATATAAATAAGTTAAAATATAAAACATATATATATATATAAACTCATCAAAATAATTAAAACTTTGTTAATTAAAAGATTTAAACAAAATCACCATTTATACAAATTTATTTAAACTAATTACACATAATTTATAAAAAAATAAAAAATAAAAGAAACCCCCCATCTCTTTATAAGCCCCCTACTACTCTTCATCATTTCCTTCACCACCACACTCCATCTCTTCTCTTTTCTCTCTTCTTCTTTCACCAACAAAAATCTCCCAAGAACATCCAAGTGTTGATCATCTTTTGAAGATCAAACACTAAATCAAAGAAAAGAGTTGGTAAGATGATCATAAAACACTCATCTCTACACTTCAACCTCTCTTCTCTTCTTCTTTCTTCTTTCTTTTATTTATTTTCTTTGTTGTTCATCTTATTTCCTTTATTTATATATATATAATCATGTAAATATAAACATCCTACCAATGTTGTAAGGAGCACATGAAATGTGCATCATCCTACCGTTGTTGTATGGAACTTAATCAACTAAAAATCAAGAAAATAAGACTTTGATCATGCATGTGTTTCATCTTAACAAATGTTGTAAGGAACACATAAAATGTGTATCATCCTACCATTGTTGTAAGAACACATGGATTATCAAAGCTTATACTCAATCAATATGATTATTCATGAATATAAACATGTTATGTTAAAGTTATGACCCATAAGCAAAAAGAATCACAAATCTGGCAGAATCTGATGTTAGAACTCCCTACTTGTTTTTGTTATATCTGGAGTTCTAGGTATCAAAATCAGTTGATTCTTTTTGCTAATCTTAGTTTAAAGTGTTACCTTTCATTTAAACCTGGATTCACTAATTTTCATGAACGTTTGATCCTTCAAACATATTTAAAAAGACCCATATGTTGAATCTGGAAGTCTGGAAGATTTAGAAGGGTACACTTTAAACGCGTGTAACTTACTCATTCTTGGGTCAAATTACGTCAAGTTTTTTTTAAAAGTTTAATCTTTGAGTCTTTGTTATTTCCCAGTTTGAATCATGTAAAAAGGAGGTAGTATGAGCCCTAAACAGACGTTTTAGTAACAACAAGTCATCCAGACACTGATCAGTGGACATCCTATACACTTTTAATTATTAAAAATACTAAACATGGATTATAAATTCCTATATTTTTACTGGACATTCTAGAAACATGTATTAAGATTATATTAAAATATCAAGCTTTAATATGACTCCTAAATTACAGTTTTTAATTTTTAAAGTTCAACTCAAAGAACTGAAAATTTCAGTGAACACTTATGAATTATGGAAAAATAGAGACAACCTTTAACTATTTAAATAAATAAGTTAACAACAAATAAATAATACAAAATAATAAATAAAATAAGTCTAATAGAGCTACATACCTTTTTATATTAGCAAAGGAGCTTCGGTAGGAACAAGAAATCCTTACAAGAAAACACCTTTGCATACCGAGTGAGTATCATAGCCCCTTTTTACCGTATTTCATATTATTTTGGGGTGAAAGCATGTGTATATATTTCATGAAAAGTTTATTTCCTATCTTCTTATTTATTTCAAATATTATTTTGAGCACTTATGGTATTATTTTTTGATGTGCTTGGGTGATCGTTGTAAGGCCCTTTCGTTGGACATTATTCCTTAACTCCGCTAGTGAGCCGATGGTATTTGTAAGTAGCGCTATTTGGAGATTCCGACGTCTCCCATTTATGGTTGACGAACTATAGATGTATTTTACCACTACTAACGTCATTTAATATAGGCGTTAGGTTTATCATGGGCAATTGGTTGTCGGCTAGGTTGGATAATGGCTCAAGCAATAATCATCATAGTCTATTACTACCATGTGCAACGTATTGGGCAATATAATACATCTTCTATCATTATTTCATGCATACTTTTATATTATATCCAAAAACTTCCATCAATTATTTAAACTTTTCTCATTTAAAAGATATTTTGTGCATACATTAAAAACCTATGAACTCACCAACTCTAGTAGTTGACTCTTTCTTTCTTTTACCCGTGCTTTCAGGTGACCGCCGTTAAGTACCTTATGCTTACAAACATGATGTGTGGCATCTTCATCTTCATCGTCACATTTTATAAAAACAATATCTATTTTATTTACGCATCGTACAAGACAATGTACTTTAAATATTATTCGGTTGTGTAACTTTTATTTATGTTTCATCCGAACTACTTATTTTGTTAATTTAATCTAATGGTTATTATCTATTTACCTTGTGCGATGATATCTTGTGCTGTGACACCTCGTGTTTCCGCTTTAGCGGGGTGTGACAGATTTGGTATCAGAGTCTAAGGTTATAGAGAATGTTGTTTTCCTTATGGGGGGAAAACACCAACTATAACCAAAGGTTTATAAAAAATGATTTTCAAAATAATTTTGTTTAAAATACATCAAGTGTATTGATAATATAATTAAGTTGAGTACCACATTGTTATACCTCAATTAGACAAAGCTTGATCACCTATGTCTAATTTAGCTATGTACGATATGGGACTTAGGTTAGTTATAATAAAAATATACTTAGAAACATTTTTCATTTATTTTCTTTCTGGAGCACGATTATTGTGTGTGTGCATAAGCATGGCATATCATAAGTACTTGCATATATTAGCACACTTAGTAACCAATTTTATATATATCGAAGTCTGTAATGTCATCATTAGGTTGACGCACTAAGATTACATATTCTTTACCCATGGAGGTTAGAATAGAAACTTAGTAGGAGAGTCCCCGAGTTTCACGACCTAGTGTATTATCAACACCAACTTCCTGTGAAGCATGTGTTAGGCTCACGGCTAGGAAAAGAGTCCCCTTACCAACGAGAGTAACATCGTGACCTTTTCATTAGGAGGGAGAGAACTGCTGATTTAGCGAGCACATAGAGGTACCCTGAGTAGTAACGGGAACTATATGATTGAACATGTTTTGCTTAAATCACGTTATGAAATGTATGATTTTAAAATTTTACATGCATTGCTATATGATTGAACGGGAGTGTTAGTTGTTAGACCTTATATCTTAGGATCACCATAACCTAGCTAAGTAGAATTTGTACAAAGGAGAGACCCGAATGTGATTACTAGTATGTTTCTTCTGAACAATTATAATGCATCAATGCTATCTGACTCTAGAATATATAGAAGCTTCGTACCACTAGTTTTTAGGCCAAAGCCCAATCTAAAATTTCAAATATTGAAAGAGGCCTATATCATGGAATTTGCTAATGGACAAGAAGTCAAGACTAGAGATATAATCACTAAGTGTACCTTGAACTTAGCCAGCAAAAACTTCAACGTAGACCATACCAATCAAATTAGGGAGCTTTGATGTAGTTGTTGGTATGTATTGGCTATCCAAAAATCAAGCTGAAATACTTTGTTCTGCAAAGATCATTCAGATTCCACTATCACAAGATGAAACGCTTGTCATATAAGGAGAAATGACCAGGAAGAACGTCAAGGTGGTATCATGCATGAAAATGCAAAAATATTTAAGAAAGGACTATATCGCATTCTTCGCTCACGTTGTAGAAACGGAGGTTTAGGAAAAGCACATTCACGATTTTCCAATCGTTCGGGATTCTCCCAAGGTGTTTCTGGATGAATTACTTGGATTACCCTCAGTTACACAAGACAAATTTGGATTGATTTAATCCCTGGAGTCGCGCCCGTAGCAAAGGCACCATATCGGTTAGCCCCGTTGGAAATGTAGGAAATTGCCTGCACATCTTCAAGAGCTACTCGACAAAGGAATTATTCGACCAAGTACCTCACCATGGGGAGCCGTAGTCCTATTCGTCAAAAAGAAAGATAGATTGCTGCGAATGTGCATAGACTATAGGGAACTCAACATATTGACCATCAAAAATCAATACCCTTTTCCTCGAATCGATGACCTTTTCGATCAACTTCAAGGTGCTACCTATTTTTCTAAAATTGATATTCAATCTGGATATCATCGATTAAGAATCTGTGAAGAGGACGTGCCCAAAACCGCGTTTAGAACACGTTATAGTTATGCCCTTTTGATTGACAAACGCACCAATTGTCTTCATGGACGTAATGAACCGAGTATGCAGACTATACTTAGATAAGTTGTGATTGTGTTTGTTGATGATATACTCATTTACATGCGACACAAGAGCAACCATGAAAAGCATTTAAGGTTGATACTAAAGTTACTTAAGGATCAGAAGTTGTATGCCGGGAATTACGTTTTCTAGGCCACGTAATTAATAGGAATTCATGTTGACCCAACAAAGATCGAAGCCATAAAGAAATAGAAACCCCATATATCCCGACTGAAATTGTAAATTTCTCGGTTAAGTACATTTAATTATAGCAAATTTCTCAAAATTTGTGCAACCACTCGCGGCATTAACTCAAGAGGATAAGAAGTTTTGGCGAAAAAAAAACATTTTCTACGCTTAACAATAAGTTAGCAATGCACCAATTTTGGCGTTACCCGAAGGAATATATAACTTCGTGGTATATTGCGATGCGTCACACCAAGGATTGGGTTGTGTGTTGTTGCAAAAAGAGAAAGTCATTGATATGATTCGAGACAATTCAAAGTGCATGAGAAGAAATTTGCTACCCATAACTTAGAGTTAGGAGCCGTAGTATATGCCCTTAAAAAGATGGAGATATTACCTTTATAGTACTAAGCGAACTATTTATACAGACCACAAGAGTCTTCAGCATATTCTTGATCCAAAGATGCTCGATATGAGGCGTAGAAGATGAGTGGAATGGCTTAGTGACTACGATTGCGAAATCAAATACCATACTAGCAAGGCCAATATGGTCGCTGATGCTCTATGAAGAAACAAAAGAGTGAATCCATCTAGGGTACAAGCTTTAGGAGCAACCATTCAAACAAGACTAAAGGAAAGAATAGTTGAAGCTCAAAAAGAAGCATCAAAGACGGAAAATTTGAAGAACGAGACCCTATATCACTTGGAGCGATGATTCAAAACAGGCCAGATGGAGTGCACCACTTCGAAAACAAGAATTGGATAGCTAAGTTTAATAACCGTTAATCAACAATTTTAGACGAGGCTTATAATATTCAATCCACCCTGGAGCCGACAAAATGTTCTCAAGGAATACTATTGGTAGGCCTGGTATAAAGAAAGACGTCTCCTTGTTCGTGGGAAATGTTTAACTTGCGCAAGGGTTAAGACATAACACCAGAAGCTATCCGGTTTGTTGCAACAGCCAGAATGGAATGGGAACATATAAGCATGGATTTCGTATCTAAATTACTCCGATCTGCAAAAGGGTACGATTCCATTTGGGTTATAGTAGATCGACTCACGAAATCGGCACCTTTTCTCCCTATACGGAAGATTACAAAGTGGAAAACTGGCTCAGAATTATATTGACGAAGTTGTTGCCCAACACCAGTACCAATTGCAATAATATCCGATAGAGGTAGTCGGTTCACATCCCGATTTTGGCAATCGTCACAAAGGGCGTTAGGTACGCAAGTAAACCTGAGCAGCACCTACCACCCTCAAACGGATGGGCAATCGGAGAGAACGATTTAGACACTAGAAGACATGTTGTGTGCATGCGTAATAAATTTTAGTGGAACTTTTGATTCACATATACTATTAGTTAAGTTTTCTTAGAATAATAGGTGTCACACTAGCATCCAGTGTGCACCATATAAAGTCTTGTATGGGCGCAAGTGTAGATCCCCACTTAATTTGTTGGAAATTGGCGATAGGAAATTAACTAGACCTGATATCATGCAAGCGGTCATGGACAAGAATACAATTATGAACGATAGGCTTAAGGCTGCCAAAGATCATTAGAAAATTTACGCTGATAATCTCCGTAAGCCTTTAGAGTTCCAAGTGGGCGATAAAAGTGCTTATAAAGGTATTGCCGTGGAAGAAAATAGTACATTTTAGGAAAAGAGGAAAACTATATCCCAGATTCTTTAGACCATTTGATATAATTAGAAGAATTAGGTGAGGGTCGTATATGCTTAAATTTCCACAAGAACTGAATGCCCTACACGATACCTACCATGTGTCAAATCTAAATAAATTATTAGCTGATGAAACTCTAGTACTACCCCTAAAGTATGTTCAGATGATCGGTTAAATTTCATACATGAACCAATTGAAATTCTTGACCGTAAGGTCAAACAGCTTAGAAAAAGTAAGATTCAAATTACAAAAGTTCGATTGGAATTCAAGTACGGACCCGAATACACATGGGAACGCGAAGACTACATGAAACATAAATATCCTCACCTCTTTAATAACGTTAGTACAAAGTAAATTTCGGGACGAAATTCTTTTAATCAGGGGAGACTGTGACATTCGGCAACAAATTTCCCAGGTTAGCCATTAGAAATTCTAATTTTAAGCCTAGTATGACTAAAAATAGTATTTATGACTTAAATACTTCCATAATAATATTAGATTTCGTAGAAATCCCGCCTATATGGTTAGAACCTTCCCGAGTTCGAAAAATCGAATTATTAAAAGTCAAGAATTACAAATCATATACAATAATAATAATAATAAAAATAAAAATAATTAAATACATCATAATAAATATAAATAAGTTAAAATATAAAACAAATATATATATATATATATAAACTCATCAAAATAATTAAAACTTTGTTAATTAAAAGATTTAAACAAAATCACCATTTATACAAATTTATTTAAACTAATTACACATAATTTATAAAAAATAAAAAATAAAAGAAACCCCCCATCTCTTTTCTCTTGCCTCCTTCTCTTCCCAAGAATCACCCCTTGACCTCCCCCATGCTCTATATAAGCCCCCTACTACTCTTCATCATTTCCTTCACCACCACACTCCATCTCTTCTCTTTTCTCTCTTCTTCTTTCACCAACAAAAATCTCCCAAGAACATCCAAGTGTTGATCATCTTTTGAAGATCAAACACTAAATCAAAGAAAAGAGTTGGTAAGATGATCATAAAACACTCATCTCTACACTTCAACCTCTCTTCTCTTCTTCTTTCTTCTTTCTTTTATTTATTTTCTTTGTTGTTCATCTTATTTCCTTTATTTATATATATATAATCATGTAAATATAAACATCCTACCAATGTTGTAAGGAGCACATGAAATGTGCATCATCCTACCGTTGTTGTATGGAACTTAATCAACTAAAAATCAAGAAAATAAGACTTTGATCATGCATGTGTTTCATCTTAACAAATGTTGTAAGGAACACATAAAATGTGTATCATCCTACCATTGTTGTAAGAACACATGGATTATCAAAGCTTATACTCATACAATATGATTATTCATGAATATAAACATGTTATGTTAAAGTTATGACCCATAAGCAAAAAGAATCACAAATCTGGCAGAATCTGATGTTAGAACTCCCTACTTGTTTTTGTTATATCTGGAGTTCTAGGTATCAAAATCAGTTGATTCTTTTTGCTAATCTTAGTTTAAAGTGTTACCTTTCATTTAAACCTGGATTCACTAATTTTCATGAACGTTTGATCCTTCAAACATATTTAAAAAGACCCATATGTTGAATCTGGAAGTCTGGCAGATTTAGAAGGGTACACTTTAAACGCGTGTAACTTACTCATTATTGTGTGAAATTACGTCAAGTTTTTTTTAAAAGTTTAATCTTTGAGTCTTTGTTATTTCCCAGTTTGAATCATGTAAAAAGGAGGTAGTATGAGCCCTAAACAGATGTTTTAGTAACAACAAGTCATCCAGACACTGATCAGTGGACATCCTATACACTTTTAATTATTAAAAATACTAAACATGGATTATAAATTCCTATATTTTTACTGGACATTCTAGAAACATGTATTAAGATTATATGAAAATATCAAGCCTTAATATGACTCCTAAATTACAGTTTTTAATTTTTAAAGTTCAACTCAAAGAACTGAAAATTTCAGTGAACACTTATGAATTATGGAAAAATAGAGACAACCTTTAACTATTTAAATAAATAAGTTAACAACAAATAAATAATACAAAATAATAAATAAAATAAGTCTAATAGAGCTACATACCTTTTTATATTAGCAAAGGAGCTTCGGTAGGAACAAGAAATCCTTACAAGAAAACACCTTTGCATACCGAGTGAGTATCATAGCCCCTTTTTACCGTATTTCATATTATTTTGGGGTGAAAGCATGTGTATACGTTTAATGAAAAGTTTATTCCCTATCTTCTTATTTATTTCAAATATTATTTTGAGCACTTATGGTATTATTCTTTGATGTGCTTGGGTGATCGTTGTAAGGCCCTTTCGTTGGACATTATTCCTTAACTCCGCTAGTGAGCCGATGGTATTTGTAAGTAGCGCTATTTGGAGATTCCGACGTCTCCCATTTATGGTTGACGAACTATAGATGTACTTTACCACTACTAACGTCATTTAATATAGGCGTTAGGTTTATCAAGGGCAATTGGTTGTCGGCTAGGTTGGATAATGGCTCAAGCAACAATCATCATAGTCTATTACTACCATGTGCAACGTATTGGGCAATATAATACATCTTCTATCATTATTTCATACTTGGATTTTTATCCAAAAACTTCCATCAATTATTTAAACTTTTCTCATTTAAAAGATGTTTTGTGCATACATTAAAAACCTATAAACTCACCAACTCTAGTAGTTGACCCTTTTCTTTTACCCGTGCTTTCAGGTGACCGCCGTTAGGTGCCTTATGCTTATAAACATGATGTGTGGCATCTTCATCTTCATCGTCACATTTTATAAAAACAATATCTATTTTATTTACGCATCGTACAAGACAATGTCCTTTAAATATTATTCGGTTGTGTAACTTTTATTTATGTTTCATCCGAACTACTTATTTTGTTAATTTAATCTAATATTTATTATCTATTTACCTTGTGCGATGATATCTTGTGCTGTGACACCTCGTGTTTCCGCTTTAGCGGGGTGTGACACATATCTTACTTAGGAACGGGAGGACCATATGAAATCCAAATACACATACCCATTTGATCCGATAAGCTCTAGTAGAAGTACAAACTGAAATTTCGGGATGAAATTCTTTCAACTGGGGGATGCTGTGACATCCGTCACCAGAGCAGGTTAGCCAGTTTAGACTCTCAACTTGTTGTTATTATGCTTCACACATTTGATTTCCCTTGAAATCATAAAAATCCAAATAAGTGATGAGTATTAGAAGGTATATCCTCTTTACGCACTATTCAGACCATGACACTTAGATAATCCTATAGTTACATGCCTAAAGTGTGAAACAAATTCGTTACAGGCACCTTGAATGCACATCAAGGGTGACACAAGCTCAAGTACTAAATAGAGTTCATGAGAATAAAAGTACAATTCTTGTAACAGTTGTTATAAGTACACAAACTTTATTAAGACTCGAATAATTTTAAAGAACATTAATACACTAACAAGCAACCGTATGACACCAAAATTAAAGTAATAGTAATAATAACACAACAAATAAGTTTGCATTACAAACCAAATTAATAAAACTCAAGAAAAACTCTTAAAATCTAATAACCCTAACTAATAACATGAATTGTAACACATGGCAAGGTTAAGTGCACCACTTGCACTCCTACTCAAAGAAGTAATATGAATAAAAAAAATTATATATACATATAGAAAATTACTACAAAAATCGGCCAAATCATGGGGGGAAAAGAGGGTGGACTTTTCAAATTTCAAAACATAACCAAAATTAACTTGAATCTAAACTTTAATACATAGGCTCCTTTCCTAAAACATCACACGCTCTCCTCCTCCATTCTCTCTCAAAAATCGATCCCCATATCTCTCTCCCTCATTCTCTATTGGAGTGTTCTTCATCCATCCTCTCCTCTCTTGATCTTGCTCTTCGAACACTAGGCAACAAAGTAAGAAATCAAGAAAATAACTCAAGAATTTCGAGTATTAAGGTAAGAACTACACAATCCATAACCCTTAATCAAGTTGCTTCATTCCTAATCATAACAAATTCTGATTTTTATGAACTCCCATGATCAATCCTTGAAGAACTTGGAGTCATGAAGATCCAAACTCACAATCGGTAAATTGGTAATCGATCTAATCTTTCTCATCGTTACTCAACACCTTCATCCTCTTTATTTATCTATTTGAAAACCCTAAGTGATGAATATAAACGAAAAATGTAAGAAACAATACAAACATATATAAAAAACGATTTTTATGAATAATAAGCAAAACAAAATCAAAAGGCTAAAACTTGTTACTAAAAGATGAGGAATATAAAATCTAGAATCTGACATAAACTTTGGGTCGTGTTTAAGAGGTCATAACTTGGGCAATTCGTTGACTTTTATTTCGTATTTTAAGTCTAAACAGAAGTACTTTGAGTCTACTTTCTACTCCAGTTGATCTCATCTCAAAATGATATTGTTTGATCATCCAAACAAATTAAAACATTTCGGTGCGCAAATCTGGATTATTGGGACAGAAGCATAGGTAACTTATCCACACTATAAATCACTTATTTTGATGACTAAAACTGTGAGATTCATACAAGATGAAGCTTCACGTGTCTGTAGAGTTCTGTAAAAATTTTAGAAATTAATTCATTCGTTTACTATTTTAAATACTAATAAACTTTCTGTCGCATAAAACAGTGGTATTTTCGGTTTAGTTGATTATCACGAATTTATTTTAATATAAAAGTAAAAGAATAAATTTTGGAAAAATTAAGGTTTTATCTAGAGGCATTGAAGTATAATTCATAAAAATTTAGGAATTTAGCTAGGTTATTTAGAGGGGTTTAAAAATACAAAATGTGACTACAAATTTTGTCAGAAAACTACTTGAGTCCTAAAAAGAATTTTTAAAAGCATTAAAATAAAGTAATGGAACTTATAACAAATCTAAGTGATAATACAAATACACCTAACATAAGAAAGACATTATCCGAATTAATACAATAGTAGTCTATCAAACTTAGATTACTACCTAAGAGTTTCACACCATGAGAACTAATTTTATGAAACCTATTGTAGATTTTTGAGCGGAATACATCTCACTAGCTACCACCAACACTCAAGGTGAGTACTCATGGCCCCTTTTTGCATGTTTTCTTGGGGGAAAATAACACTCAGTAAATTGCTTTATTTCTTATGCCGTGAATTGAAATTCTTTTTGACAACTTGGATTATGTGCTACATGCTTGTGTGAACCCGATGATGGGTTATGCCAATTGAATTCCAATATTTCTATTTAGCCAACTTAGTGCTCCAGCTGGTAGGCCTTGTTGGATGACAAATTCCTATTGGACATTGTGGTCCGGTTATCATTATTCCAATTGGACATGTGGTCCGGTTATCATTATCCCTATTGGACATATGGTCCGGTTATCATTATTTCTACTTGCGAGTATGTGTTACACTATATCGATTGTCATACTATTGTACTCACGGCAAATCAATTATTTTGTTTAAACCTGCGAGCTCACCAACCATTGTGTTGACATTTTTAGAGTGTTTATTTTCAGGTAATACTAACGCTAACGCTTAACGATCCTAGAAGACTCTAGTCGGGCCTTAGCGTGACTCATAGCGAGAATCGAACTCTTCTTATTATTTTGTGATGTGGGTGTTTGTTAATACTTCGAATTATTATTTGGTTTTGGGCTTGTTGCCCGTATACCTAACCCGGGTTGTGAGGTTTATTTTCGCACGATCATTTATTTTCGTTGGTTGTCTATGTTGCCGTGGAACCGACTTAACACGGCACAAGGCTCCTCTTGTGTCGGGGAAACGTCGTGACACGTTGGATTAATTGAATTTAGTGATTTTCTCTATTTATATCAATGTGTTATGACGATCCTCTCCATCACACTTCGCGATTCCGCCTTGGCAGGGTGTGACAT
This sequence comes from Dittrichia graveolens, assembly GCA_038502395.1. NCBI lineage: Eukaryota > Viridiplantae > Streptophyta > Magnoliopsida > Asterales > Asteraceae > Dittrichia > Dittrichia graveolens. The sequence goes on along the minus strand of JARJIL010000005.1, from coordinate 53,132,750 downwards.
ATATAATAAAATTGTAAATCGTCCGACAAGACACAAGGGTGGCACTCTTGACCATTAATTGGCTCGTGCTTAGCTCGACAACCAATCATTCGAGTTACCCCACTTACCTTCCACACAACTACACAAGGAATGACTCGTACTTAGCTCGACAATCATCCTTGTTTTGTTAGATTCGGGTGGTGTCGTATTATGGGATGGTGTGTGATTTACGTTTTGAAAAACGGGATTTTGTTTCTCGTTTATAAAAACCTTTTGTGAATTAACAAAGTAACACTAGTACAAAAAAGGCCTTCACGCCCAGTTATTTTATACTTTCAGGCCCGGTTTTAGTGGGGGGCTTGAAAGGGGGGAGCTTGAAAGTCTGGTGCTTCAAGCCCGGTTAAAAAACCGGGTCTGAAGATTGTTTTCAGGCCTGGTTATTAACTAAAAAACCGGGTCTGTATGTATTCCCATAAGCATCCAAAGATACCTTTTAGGCCCTGTTATTTAATAAACTAACCGGGCTCGAATTTTACTACTTTTAAGCTCGGTTTTCATCCTTTAAAACAAGGTCTGTTATGTGTTCAAATATACACTTTAAAGCCCGGTTTTTTAGTTAATTAACCGGCTCTAAATGTTTATTTTTTTCAAAAAAAAATTATTTGTTTTTTGTTGTTTTTTGCTATCATTAGCCAACAATATTATTCATATCATACCAAAACAACTCACTAATAACAATTCAAAATATTTGGTTCGGACAATTCTAGCAAGATGTTTTATAAACTAATACACAATATATATGTTAAAGTAACATGTTTTAGCCACTACCTAATGCTACTATACATAAGATAAGTCTAAATATTATAATTGTATATCAATAACACTTGGTAATAACATTTTCTTTACTCGCAAGACGGACAAATTGATCATCCCAGGTCATTCAATATAAGCCCCTACACAAATAAGAAGAATAAATCATCTTAGAAAATAATAACCAATGTAATTACACACATTTATTATATTTATACACAACCAAATATATAGTATATCAACCAGAATGAACTTAACAAATATACTTACATAACTATTACAATGCCCTCAAAAATTTCATCCGGACTTGACATAACTCGACTTATAGGTGTCCTTTTGAGAATAACTATAAGATGATTTTTGAACTACAAGTAGTTCCATTATACGCTTCTATCTATATCATTTTATATGAATTTTATTAATTTATAAAAGACAATTTAGTGACCCGTTAGAAAATATAAGCTTCTATTATTTGTAAAAGACAATTAAGTGACCCATTTGAAAATATAAGCTTCTATCAATGTTGAATTTAAGCACGGGTATAACGGGTCATTTATAAATTATTTTAAAGCAAAAGAAATAAATTGAATTAAAGTATATGTAACAAGTTGTTTACCGTTAAAATATTGTTTCACAATAGAATAATGCATTGTCATATTAGTCTAAAAGGAATAAAACGCATATATACATAAATATGTGATGACTTGTTAAAGAAAATCGGCATAAATGTGTCAAGCCAGATACCAACGATAGCATCCAAGTCCTTTTGATCAAAAGGACTATTGTTCTTCCAAGGGATCTATATACATGTTAAAATAACGAAAATTTAGCTAAGAGGTTCAAGAGCAGCAATATACAAAATTAAAAAAAATGCACTTAACTGTATCCGGGAAACAAAATTGTCCATGAAGCATAAACTCATGACGCCACCGCATGACGTAATAACCACACTCCCAACCGTTTAATTGTTGATTGCACTAAAGTTTAATAAAGTTTAACACACGGTAAGGTTAGTATATATGTAACATGAACTAATCAAGATGATTTACCTTGACGAACGTCCATTTGATTTGAGTCTCCTTGGTATCTTTCATAACCGTCCTAAGCCCTAAAAAAAAATATTGGTTTATCAACTTATAATTAAATGTGAATTATATAGAAAATTAAGAAATTCTTACGTTTCCAAATGCTTTGTAATGTGATAGCTATACGGGGTCTTCCCATTCTTCATGGAATCCAATATAAATCCCGAGCGTGTATTACGAAGAATTATAAACAATGTCCAATGATCGCTAATTATGTTTCAATACCTATTAGTACATACAATATACATATAAATCATATAACAATAAATATAATAACATATAGTACCCTTTCCAATACGGTGCGAGATAAAAACGCTTATAAGTTTGCCATTGCATTGTTTCGGTCAAGTAAAGTATGACCTCCTCCTTGTATTTTAAGCATTGGGATGAATGAATTGTTTCAGTGTTAAAAATAACACAATTATTCTTTCGTGGGTCCATCATCAGATATAGTGACCTACAAACATGAATATATATATATATATATATATATATTAGCATATAAGAAAGAAAATATAGAAATGCATTTTTCTATGAAAAATAAAGTGCTTACCTTGCGAACCAAATTATAATGGAAAAATCGACCCAACTGCCCGCTAACATATCTACGGGTTCAAGAGTGTACTCATAACCCTCTTTGCTAAAGACCATAGGCTCAATAATAGTGTCAAACCATTCCGTAGGGTCCGGTCGCGACATAAGTCTCCTGTAAGGATTAAATACGAAGGCCTGCTTTATGAAAATGTTAGCACTCCTACTTTTCATACGCTTTAATTTGTTTTCTTTTTCAGTATTTTTCTTGACCGGTGCTGACACTACTTGTTGAGCCGGCAGTGTTCTTTTTGCCCCTTGATTTGATGTATTGACACTCTTTGGGGTCTATTAAAAAGATACATATGTATTTGAGTAAATCATACTAATACTACAAAAATATGAAAAATATATAGATTTACCATAGAAAGAACAAGTGCACGTCGTGGCCACTGAATGAAACTATTGAGAGCATCTTGAAGTGTCTCTAGGTATGAAGTTGGCACGGGAAGTTTAAAATCATGATATTGTTGCTCAACTTTGTCTACTTGGTCCTTCACGTGCCCTTTGTGTAAAGGGACGTTGTGTACTACCCCATCTCCTTTCGGATGTACAACCCCTTTAGCACATTTGATTCCTTTTGGACCATTAGGTAGAACTAAAAAGCAACTTGTAGGCTCCTGGAATTTGAATTAACAGCAAGTTATTTAGTACATGCAATACATGTTATTTATAATAAATAGAAGACAATTACCTTTATCTCATCTAAATCATCATCACCTAAGTTGTGTGTTGAGCCCACACTACTTTTCCTCATGCCAAGGCTCTCAACAGATATGCCTTGTTGCTTATGTGTCATCTCTTCCTTAAACACTTCCAACTTGTGATCAAACTCGGCCTGCATCTCGGCTCTCATCACTTTCATTTGCCTTGATATTTCTTCGGACACATCCGGTTTTTGGCCAGGCTTCCTTTTCTTTCCGGTGATGCGTGGCATGCCTTCTTTCAAACCAACCATATGTCCCACTGCTCTTGTTCGACCTGGGTGCTCCGGTCCTAACACCATCATCAAAGCATCCTTGCCCGGTTCAGCTTGCAACAATCATTTAAAGATGAAATACCAATAGAAAACGGAGGTAGCTCGTCAAACTGGTCATACTCATCGTCATCCACGACATTTTCAACACCAATTATACGCCTTTTACCATGAAGGACGATGTTCCATCTCGAATCCTTTGGGTCCTCAACATAAAATACCTGGATGGCTTGTCTTGCTAAAATGAAAGGTTCACATACATAACCATTTGTCGAAAGGTCAACAACTGTGAAACCATCACTATCAACTCTAACACCTCGTTCATTCTCGACCCATCTGCACTTGAACAAAGGTATGGTGAATGACTCATAACTCAACTACCAGATCTATTGAATGACCCCATAATACGAGTTTTTCGCATTCCTCGACCTCTCATCATGATTAACTCTTGAGTACTCTATCGTTGCGGCAATTACCATCACCCCGCTATTTTGTTGTGCGCTTTTATCATCTTGTTGTTTGGTGTAAAAAATATAACCATTAATATCATAGGCTTGGTATTTTGTCACAACATGTCGTGGACCATAGCCTAGATGCAATACTGTTTTATCAACATTGCTACTTCTTAGATTTTCCTTCACCTTATTTTTCAGCCACTGTGAAAATGTTCTATTATGCTCGGTGACTAGCCATTTTTTGGTCCTTTTACTATTGTTTTCTTTCAACATCATCATGTGGTCATTTACATATGGAGCAATAACCGACATGTGTTGTAGGAACGTAAAATGTGCATGGTTGAAGTCGGAAGGATCGGGGATCTCTGTTCTCCGCCCAATTGTCCCAAACCCCTGAAGTCGACCCTCGTGTCGTGATTGTGGAACACCAATAGTTGAAACATTTTTCATGTAGTCGGTGCAGAATTCAATCACCTCCTCAGCAACATATCCTTTAACAATACTTCCCTCAGGTCGATATCGATTCCTTACATAGCCTTTTAGGAAGCCCATATATCTTTCAAATGGATACATGTATCGTAGAAATACAGGTCCGCAAGCCTTGATTTCATCTACAATATGAGATATTAGGTGCACCATGATATCAAAAAAAGAAGACGGAAAGTACATCTCTAGCTCACAGAGAGTGACAATAATATCTCTTTGCCATAAATCTAGAACCTCTTGATTGATCACTTTTGAATGAATCATGTTAAAAAAAAGCAAAGTTTAGTAATTGTGTGACGAATGTGATCCGGCAATATTCCACGGATTGCGATAGGAATCATTTCAGTCATTAAAACATGACAGTCGTGAGATTTCATACCAACTAATTTCAAGTCTTTCATTGACACCAGTTTAGAGATATTGGCAGAATAGCCGGATGGAACCTTAACATTATGCAAGCTTTTGCAAAAACCGGTTTTCTCCTCTATCGACATGGTTTAACATGCTGGTAGCAGAAAAGTACGCCTTCCCTCGCTCTCTACAGGAGCTAACTCCGGCCGAATTCCCATTTCAACCATGTCCTTTCTAACATTAACCCCATCTTTTGTTTTTCGAGAAATGTTCAACAACATTCCTATCAAACTATCGCAAACATTTTTTTCGATATGCATAACATCAAGACAGTGACGGACTTGTAAATTCTTCCAGTATGGTAAATCCCAAAAGACAGACTTTTTTTTCCATATATTTTTCGGAAGACGTGTACCATTTTTCCCAAATTGATTGATTATACCTGCTACTCGAGAATAGGTTGACTCCCCATCCAATGGTCGCCTAAGCACTCGCTTCTCGGTTTTACCATCAAACTGGATCGTGTGGTTACGATATGGGTGCTTCCTATGAAGTGATCTTCGGTGTCCCATATAAACCATTTTTCTACAATTTTTCAGCCACAAGGAATGTGTGTCATCTTCACAAATAGGGCATGCTTTTCCTCCTTTTGTACTATATCCCGATAGATTGCCATAAGCTGGGAAATCACTTATAGTACAAAAAATCATTGCCCGCATACAAAAATTCTCCTTCCTCTACGCATCAAAAACTTCGACGCCTGGACTCCATAATACTTTTAGTTCGTCAACTAATGGAGCCAAATACACATCAATGTCATTACCCGGTTGTTTTGGACCTTGAATTAACAACGACATCATGATGTATTTCCGTTTCATGCACAACCAGGGTGGAAGATTATAAATACACAGTAGAACTAGCCAGGTGCTATGGCGACTGCTCATGTTTCCAAAGGGATTAATTCCATCTGAACTAAGTTCCAACCTTATATTTCTCATGTCTTGTCCAAATTCAATATATTCAGAATCAATATTCATCCATTGAGGAGAATCAGCCACATGTCTTAATTTTCCATCATTTTTGCGTTCTTCCTTATGCCAACATTGCAATTTTGCCTCTTTTGAGTTTGCAAACAATCGTGTCAATCTTGGAACGATGGGCAAATACTATAATAATTTAGCGGGAGGGCCATTCTTTGTAGAATCAGCACTGTTTTCTTTTGCTTGTTTTTTCTGCTTATACCTAGATGTACCGCATTTTGGACATTCTTTCAAGTTTTCATGCTCGTTTCTATACAATATACAGTCATTTGGACATGCATGTATTCTTTCCATTTCCAATCCCATTATCAATTTTTTCGCTTGGTATAGTGAAACTGGTAATTCGTTATCTTCAGGAAGCATTTCATGCAAAACCTCTAACAAACTTGTAAAACTTTTATCGCTCCAACCATTGTTAGCCTTTAAATTAAATAATTTTAAAACGGCAGAAAGTGTTGTGAAATTTCTACAACCGTCATATAATGGTTTTTCGGTATCCTCAAATAATTGTTGAAATTTATCATAATCTTTTTCAGCAACATTTCCCTCTAAATAATGTAAATATCATCTAATCATTCACAACTGTCATCATTGATCAATTCTTCATCATCATGGTCGTTAAAATTGGAGATAGCCGCATTTGTATTTGATAACAATTCACCATGTCGTGACCAAGTATTATAGTTATCCATAAATCCATTTACTACTAAATGTCCACTAATTTCCTTCGAATTTTCAAAAAGGACACAATTTTTACAAACTTTACAAGGACACAAAATTTCCCGTCTTCCTTCTTTGACCTTATAATCTTGAACGGCTTCTATAAAATTAGACAGATAATGAAGATATTCAACTGAACCACGTGGTATCTTGTACATCCACGTACTACGATCCATCTGAAATTTAAAAAACAGTATAATTATGATGCATGTATGCACAATAGAAGTACATATGAATGTGGTCGCGGGTAGTTCATCCTAACCCACTTTTTGAATACCTTGTCTCATGTGAATACATGTTAACAAATTGAGTATTTAAAAAAAATCGGCTGCATTTCCCCTTAACTCCTCAGGTATGCGCATAAAACGCAAACCTGTAGGAGTATAAGGAAATGTTGCCGATTTTTTCTTAAATACTCAATATGTTAACATGCATTCACAGCCTATATGAGACAAAGTATTCAAAAAGCAGTCCCAATATGGGGACAATCCGAATTAATCCCTATTAGATTAATTTTGGACGGGTATGTTTTAACTAAAAGCTATGATCCTATGTTTGCCCAACAATTGGCAACCCATACTAAATGTCAAAATGAACAATGTGTATATATATTTATATATAGACATATATATGTGTGTATATATACGTATGTATGTGTACATATGTATGTATGTATGTATGTGTGTGTGTTTATACATATTAAATACCTAAATAAATGTAATTACAAAAATTAATACAATCAAGAACAATACCTTAGTATTTTTGACGAAAAGAAACAATGTAGTACAGTTAATGATTTCACCAAGATACCTGTAAACAATAAAAAATGATATAAAAAGTGAAATATATTTAAAAAATAAAAAAGATTATGAAATATATAAAAAAATATGATACCTTAGATTAGATAGACAATTTATGTATAGTTTGAAAAGATTGAATGAATAAAATATGATTTCTTTGAGGAAATTTAAGATTTTGTTTGTATGTATTAATGGAGGTGAAATAATGGAGGTGAAATAATAAAGGAGAAAGAAGAAGTGAGAAAGAAGAGAATGCAATCAGCCTTAAAAACACCTTTTAGGCCCGGTTTTTTGTAAATAACAGGGTCTATAAGTATGTGGTAGCTAAAAGAACCGTTGGAGCATTAAATGCTAATATTCGGGCCCGGTTTCTAAACAAAAAACAAGGCTAGAATGTATTTAAACTTTTAGACCCGGTTTACATAACAAAAAACAGGGCTTGAATGTTGAAACACGAAAGGAGGCGCGCTTGAAGGAACTTTCTGACCCTGTTTTTTACACCATAACCGGGCCTGAATGTATCTCAGACTTTTAGAACCGGTTTTTTTAAAACAAACCGGGCCTGTATCTACTAAAAACGCGCATCCAGGCTTTTAAGCCTGGTTTTTTGTGTTTTATTAGAAAACCGGGCCTGAATAGGGGGGTCTAAAAGCTATTTTTGTAGTAGTGTAAGTGTCAAAACGATTTTAAGCACTTTTAAATATAATACCATCTTTATATTTTCTTTGTCAATTTTATTCGCACGAAATTGTTAACCATTTTAACAAACGTTTTATTTTATTTAATTTTTAAAGAAAAATTGTCTAGCATGTGATTCCAAAATCATTCATGGAATATAAAATACAACCACGCAAATAAATAATATTTGGTAACATGCCCAAAATCCTATGCGTTATCCCCGTGAGCCACAACGGGGAAAACAAGGCCAAAACATCAAGGTAATGTCTCGTTGGGTGAGCTCCCACTGAATCCGACACCTCCAATAGCGTGTGGACTCCGTCTAGCCAAGACGTCATCTTCATGACTCCCGTTGACTCCTCCGGTTCAAGTTCTATATTATATACAAATACATAGATTTTTCAAACGACACGCAAGTCGCATTCCTACACTATTTATATAAATACACGGAATAAAAGAAACGGCATGCAAGCCACACCAATGAATAAATAAATAAATATTACATCAATACGGCATGCAGGCCACCAAAAACCAAAATAGTCAACCACCACAACACATAGGTCTAAGGGCATATCATGTTACCGAATTAAAGCAAACACAACAAAAAGAAACATGGCGTGCCACACAAAACCATGATATATATATATATATATATATATTAGTTAAGATTGTCTAAAACATCAAAGGCACAAAATGACAATCCCTATACATATGCATTAGTTTACCAAACCAATTTTGAAACACATATTCATATATATATTTATAAGTATATATTTCTGAACACTACATGCCAAGTTACAACAAATATATAAATATAAAAACTAAAATATTATGGGGCAACAAACATACCAAGACCAGCCCAAAACCAATCAACTAAAGTCAAACCGAAAAACCATTGCAAGAAAACAATTTTCTTATAATTTTAAAAAATCAAATTCTTCAAAAAATGTCTGGCACGGCCGTACCTCAGCAAGGCACCACCGTACCTGACGGTACGCACTCAGGCACGAGGTGTGCTTTGACCAAACACATTCGGCGACAGGCATGCGCGTACCCCCATAGGTACGGCCGTGCCTCCCTTCTGCCATTTGAAAAATAACACATTTTCATGGTTTTTCTTGACTTGTTAGTGCAAAGCCATGTTTGATATGGCTCTGATACCATTGAAGGTATCCGTTTGGCATATTCAAGACGAAGTGGAAGCACAATATATATCAAAAAAAAAGAATCCAAACAATTACTTCCCAATAGACCGAAATCTAGACATGGTATTGCAACTAAAAAAAATATAAACAAGATATGAAGGAAGGTTATACCACAATGCAAGATCACAAAGAACTTCCTTCTTGCCGAGATGTGAGAATTCAACCAAGAACTCCTCTAGTGTAGTCCACCCCAAGCTATCTTGATTCCCAAATGCTAGTGTGTTGCTGCAAACTCCAAAGCAACAAGAACAATGTATGTATATCACTTTTGTGCACCAAAGTATTGATCACCAAAGGTTAGTATCAACTTGAGAGAAATTTTGCATGAACCAACTCCAAGTATTGGTCACTTGGTCTCATCTAGAGAGCCAAAACCGTAGCACAATTAACAGCCAATTAACCACACTTTTATCCCATTGAAATGAGTGTTTAAGGATGTTGATTCTGCAGTTACAATGTACGGGCACGCCCATGCCACATATGGCACGACCGTGTTGCCCCAACAGACCACAGTCCAGCCTAAGGCTAGTACGCCCCGTGCCTGTTGGATTAGACATGCCCATGCCTCACAAGGCACTATCGTGCCTCATCCTGCCAAAACCCATTTTGGCGTTTTTCTCTCTTTTGCTTGATCGTGTTGTTGGAATCAATACTTGGTGTGTGACCCAATAGGCCTATACCTCATCAGCAGTGCTATTAACTAGTGTATGTCAGCGGGCATATACCAACAATATGTACCATAGGGTTCCTAGCCATTGAGACATGTATGGTTCATGTGGCTTCGGTGATTGAGGAACCTCGATACACGAGTGGTTGAGGAATCGGTATAGAGAGTGGAGGGGTATGTCAGTACCCATTATGACCGTGTGGGTTCACTGGGCTGACGAGCCACCGAACCTAAGCAACACAAGTGGACTTGGGGAACTGGGCATGCACTCCAGATAACCGTTGTATAGTGGACTATTTCATGCTTCCCCCACCTTGACGGGGAGATGTGCATATCCCCCATTTGAGCATGTGTTGACCGTGGCTAGCTACTACGTGGAGATATTGTGGCTCAATGGACAGGCATGCATCCTTATGTGCTTATGTGTATACTTTTAAAGTATGATTGTTGCCAAACTCGTGTTTTCAAAAAGATGATGACTTGGTTTTGAAAAGACAAATTTTTTTGGTTGTCCTCACTAGCTATGTTTATAGCTTACAATGTGTATAAAATGTTTTGTACCTGCAGGATGTCTAGAGGCCTTGATGAGGCGGGTAGATGCCTTGGGCATAATATTGATTAGGTTGCATTTCTGGTAATCTTGGATTTCCTACTATTTCATTGATAATGTTTATTGTTGAAAGGTTTTATATTTTTATGAAATATTTATAGAAAGTTAAAATTCTTCCGCAATTATGTATAAAATATGTTTTAAATTGAGATTTCGAAAAGTTTAAATTTGGACCGACAATCAGGGTGTTACAAGTTGCTATAAGAGCCTGAGTTTGAGTGAATCATGCACTCGAGCTAGTGTTTGGTTTCAAACCAGGCCGACCATTAAAGGAAATCCATTTGAGCTGGGAGGGTAACTTGGGTTAGGATGAGAGTTGCCTGAGTGTTAGGTAACTCAAGTGTGTTTCTAGCCCTATGTTACTATGTTTTACTTTAGAGATGTGTTAAGTTTTATGTAGTAGCCTACCTTGGATAGCAGTTTAGAAATAAATTGTACTTTTGAGTACTAAGAATAGTGGTCCTATTTCAGATTGAACCTTGGATAGTGAAAGAAAGCTGTTGGAGCTGGTGTATTGAGGCATGTATTATGGATAAGTCATTGATGGATCCTTTGTAAGGATAGACTAGTTTAGAAGGAAAGATTTCCTTGATGATGAATGAGACGCTTTGAGCACTAAAATGAGAAACTAAGTCTTGATTAAGATTAGTTTCGCGAATAGAAACATGGGATTATGTTATTAGAAGCTTTGTTTAGTATGCGTTAATTAATAAGGTGAGCAAGTTATGAACTTCATAGAATAGAGTTGGATCAGAAAAGAGCCATTTATCCTTGGTTCAAGGAGGGAGGCACCTTATGTGAAGTGATATAAGAGATGATTTAGCCTGTAGAATGAACCCTTTATGCAACTGCGGTTGCGGGTTTGGATCATTAATGGATTATTGATAGAGTTATCTATTAGTATTATCCTATGTGTTTTTAATTAAGAATTGATTCTCTACCCGAGTATGAATCTTATTGAGATTATTGGTTAAGATGCAATCAGAACTAAAGTTATTGTTTCATGTATGGAAAAATTAGTCTATGTGCCAGTTCATGCGACTTTCATGAGTAGAGCATAGGTCCATGCGACTTTCAGTATGCATGGGTGACCCCATGAGACTTTCAGGCCATGCATGCGTGACATGTGATTTTCAGTGAGTAACAATAAAATACAGAAGTAACCAATGTTTAGACTTGGTCAGGTAACAGTCAGTTACAGAGCTAAACAAGAAGAGTCCTTGAGTGAGAACCAGTAGCTAAGACAACTGACAGGTGAGTATTCTCACTTATAACTTGAATAGATTCCAGATGTTATGTATTCATGTGAATACCAGATATTTATGAATATACGTGTTAGAGTTGATTGTGCTTAGACCGTACACTTCGGTGTCGGGTATGTTTAGACCGTTCATTCCGGTGACGGGTATGTTAGGCCGTACACTTCGGTGTCGGGTATGTTTAGACCGTTCATTCCGGTGACGGGTATGTTAGGCCGTACACTTCGGTGTCGGGTATGTAGACCGCACACTTCGGTGTCGGGTATGTAGACCGCACACTTCGGTGTCGGGTATGTTAGACCGTACACTTCGGTGTCGGGTATGAGACTAGCACTTCGGTGTCGGGTATGCTAGACCGTTGTGCCGACAACGGGTGAGACGAGACCGTCCTAGTGACAGGTATGATGAGACCACTTACTACGGTAGTGGGTATGAGTTGAGTAGTATGTGAACTATTTTGGTTGTAAGTAGTATACTCGCTAAGCCTTTGGCTTACAGTTGTTTCATATCTTTTCAGATAATGACCATGGCGGGGCTCCAGCACAGTGATGATAGCTCTAATCACAAGCTTCCGCAATCTTTTAACATAGTTCTAACACACCACAGTGATGATAGCTCTAACACAGCAATAGTTTCAATTATAGACAATGAGAATGATTGTAACTTCATTGATTATGGGTGTTTATGCCGCGAACAATTTGTTGTGTAATTACGTTATTAATGATTTTGAATATCCTCTATGAATGAATTTTGTTTAAAAATTTTTTTTGGGACGTCACAACTTCGTATCAGAGCCTAGGTTTAAGGGATCTAGATGCGTTCCGGCGTGTTTAGACTTAAACCTTGGTTCTTAGAGAATTTTCAACAAAGTTCATAAATTGCAAACGATAAAAGTTTTCAAGAGCTATCAGCTGGAGCTAGTCCGGGTGGTCAGGCGTGAGGTACAAGGTACTTACAGTATTATATTATGTGCTAGTTTGTATATGATTCCTGACAGCAGGCTACTCTAGAAAGGTAGCAAGGGGTTAGTGAGACCTTTACATGATTACTATATGTGAGAACCAGATGCTGTAGAAAGTGATACATGGCCCAAGCTAGTGAATCGGGATTTTCAAGGGTAATGCTAGGATCCAGTACGTATAGTGTGTTGGTAATAATAGGTCCCATATTATTAGTTGCACACGATACTTGTGTGAACCTACCAGCATCCAAGGGAATCTTGTGAATCCGGTGAGGGGTACTTGTAGAGATAGGACGCCTGTAGCTAGGGTGCCTTAGAAAAACCGGGATTGCCTGCTAGCTAGATTTTGACTTGTGGTACTTGACATATGCCTTGATATATTAGTGAGGACTGTATGGCAATTCCGCCTATTGATTAGTGCACTGTCTATACATACAGTATGGTGAACACGAGAAATCGAAGAGTTATTCCAGTAAAGAGAGTTTTTGAAAACCCGCCAGATGGGGAAATCGCCAGTGTAACCGGGGAGAGTGACCCCCGCATGCAACCAGTTGTTACCCAGCCACTTCCTGAGAACGTGGCTCCTGAGAACGCAGTACCGAATGACCCTGAAAGTGAAGAGTTCGGGGAAGCAAACATGACTGAATTGGTAACCACAGCGGTGACCAATGCATTTAAAGAACTTCTACCAAAGGTGGTAGAGGACCTAAACAGGTGAAGGTATTCGTTTGGCAAAACAAGTAGCTACGGAAGCAATATGTATAACAAAAATCGATGCCAAACAAATGAATACACTCCCATGGACCAAAATCTAACAACGAAATTGCAACTAATATGAACAAGATAAGAAGAAAGGTTATACCTCAATAGTGCAAAACACAAATCAACCTTCCTTGTCAAGTAGCTTAGAATCCAACAAAGAACTCCTCCAATGAAGTCTACCCCAAGCTTGTTTGATTCCCAAGTACTAGCAAGTTAGTGTGCAACCACCAAAACAACTATCAAGTGTGTGTGTATTTCTTGCTTCTTGTTGTCAAGAACACCAAGAACAAGATGAACAAGAGAGAGAGAGAGTTCAAGTATCAACCAGGAGACAATATACATGCAAAAAGCCTCACTTAGAGCAGATAACTCGTGGTCTCTTTGTCTACCACAATTATGAGAAGTTAACCCCATTAAACCAAGTTATTAAGGCTGTTAATTTTGCTGTTACAGCGAACGTACACGGCCCATGTAGCTCTACACGGCCGTGTAGGCCCAAAGTCCACGGCCCCAATTGGGCTAAGACGGCCCGTGTCTAACAGGCACAACACGGCCCGTGTAAGCCCAAACTACACTGCCTTGATCTGGGCTAATACACCTCGTGTATGTTGGACTGGACACGGCCCGTGTTCAGGAACACGGCCCGTGTACTATCCTGCCAAAACCCATTTTGGCCTTTTGTTCTCTTTTGCTTGATCGTGTTTCCGGAATCAATACTTGGTGTGTGACCCAATAGGCCTATACCTGATCGGTAGTGCCATTAACTCGTTCGTGTCAGCGGGCATATTCCAACAGACTCTCACTTGCACGTGACACGACTACGAAAAATAACACAAACATAGAGCGGCCTCTAGCAAGACATCTATGCTCCTAAGTTAGTATAGGGTATGCCACTCTTGACAAGATCCCCAATCATAAAATGATTGTCCTAAAGATAAATGAACATGTACATCCCTTTGTTCGCGATATTCAATATGAACACAAGGCATGGAATATAGTCAACCTACAGATTGTTCACTATTATGTTTCCCGATTCTAGATTAGTGGTGACCAACAAATCAAGTCAACATTGATCCATCATCAATAGAACTTGAGCACGGCCATGCATATGAACGTCAGCACTCAATCATCAAGGGGCCCACAGATATTCACTCTATACATAGAGGAACAAATACCCTTCGACTACATAGTCCCGCCACATAGATAATAATCTACCAATCATCTCCTTTATAACGACCAGTTACGGACCTCGTTAGAAAACGATTAAAGCAAAAAAGACCTATGCTTTGAGATCACATGTATCTCTAGTTTAAGGATGAAATGTCATTACCATCCCGAGTTAATTGGGACTAAAACCATGAAGTAAACTCGGGTGCGGGTCCTCCAATCACTTGAAACCCCTTTCAAGTATAGGCAAGAATCACGTTTCATCAAAACCAATTCTTCACCTCAATCTTAATTCATACTTCCTTCCCACCAAGTATGACTGATTGTGGAGACTTAAAGATTGAAAAACAATCTAGGGAAGAAATTAAACATGCAAAGATACAACACAATAAAGACTAAATGTAAGTAACCGCAACACGCGTATATATAGATCTCTACTATATAAATCGAAACAAACATTAGTGACATTATTGCTTAACGTTCCCTAATACATAATGGTCTAAACATAAATTAAAACTAAATGTAAACCAAGTCATGAGCAAATCTAACACCTATCGCCGTAATGTGAGAATCATGAGAAGCTTGTGACAATGGTTTAGTGAACAGATCAGCCAGATTGCCTTCCGAGGTTACTCTACTAATAGCGACTTCACCACTTTCAATCATCTCTCTAATCAAGTGGTATTTACGAGGTATATGCCTCGTTCTCTTGTGAAATATCGGTTCCTTCGCTAAGGCTACCGCACCCTCATTATCACAAATGATCTCAATAGGGTCGGATATGCTAGGAACCACTCCAAGGTCTCGGATGAAATTCCTTATCCACACAGCTTCTTTAGCAGCTTCACTTACTCAATATCACTCCATGCGATATAGGAAGATTTCCTTTCATAGAGTCCTCCATCTTGAACCGCTTCAAGACTTTGTCAATGTATGTACTTTGACTCAACCCGAGAAGTTTTCTAGATCTATCTCTATAGATCTTGATACCCAGAATGTATGCCGCTTCTCCTAACTCTTTCATTGAAAAGCATTTTCCAAGCCAAGTTTTGACACTTCGCAAGGTTGGAATATCTTTACCAATGAGTAGGATATCATCTACATACAATACTAAGAAAATAATGGCGCTCCCACTAGCCCTAATGTATACACATGGCTCGTCTACACTCTTCGAAAAACCAAACTCTTTGATTTTCTCATCAAAGCATAGATTCCAACTACGAGATGCTTGTTTAAGTCCATAAATGGACTTCTTTGGTCTACACACTCTATTAGGATGCTTCGGATGTACAAAACCCTCAGGCTGCGTCATATACACCTCTTCGGAGAGCTTCCCATTAAGGAAGGCGGTTTTGACATCCATTTGCCATATTTCGTAATCATGAAATGCAGCGATTGCCAAAAGTATCCTAATAGATTTCAACATGGCCACTGGGGAGAAAGTTTCATCATAGTCGACACCATGTGTCTGGGTGAAACCTTTAGCCATCAGTCGGGCTTTGAAAGTGTTTACTTTTCTATCCATGTCGGTCTTCTTCTTGAAGACCCACTTACACCCTATTCGTTTACAACCGGGTGTGGGATCAACCAATTCCCAAACCTGGTTATCCTCCATGGATTGCATCTCGTTATCCATTGAATCCTTCCATTTAGCAGACTCGTGGCCCGCTGCTGCTTCCCGATGGTTGGTGGGCTCTTTAAGATCCACCAATAACTCGTCGCCCTCAGATATGAGAAACCCATATCTCTCTGGCTCATGGCAAGTTCTACCGGATCTACGGGGAGGTAACGGATGTACGTTAGTCTCCGCATTGTCATGCTCAGACTCAACCTCACTAGGTTGTTGGCTAGTGCCAACGTCAGGACTTTCATCCGTTGACTCTTGAACTTCTTCAAGATCATTCTTAGTCCCGCCTTGCTGATTGGATACTAATTCTCTTTCTAAAAAGACCGCCCTCCGAGCAACAAATACTTTTTTCTCGGAAGGTTTATAGAATATATATCCAATACCCGCAGCTGGATATCCGGTGAAATAACACTTTTCGCATCGGGGCTCAATCTTGTCATCTACCTCACGTCCTACGTAGGCTTGACAACCCCAAACCTTTAGATAGGCGAGTACAGGAGGTTTCCCATGACACATCTCGAAAGGTGTTTTCTCGACCTTCTTCGTTGATATGAGATTTAGGACTCTTGTTGCCGTTCAAGAGCATAACCCCAAAGGCTTATAGGCACTTGGGTGTGACTCATCATAGACTGAACAATATCTAACAACGTTCGGTTCTTCCTCTCGGTGACACCATTTAATTGCGGCTTCATTTGACTAAAAAATATCTAACACGGCCGTGTAGGCCCAAAGTCCACGGCCCCAATTGGGCTAAGACGGCCCGTGTCTAACAGGCACAACACGGCCCGTGTAGGCCCAAACTACACGGCCTTGATCTGGGCTAATACGCCTCGTGTATGTTGGACTGGAGACGGCTTGCGTTTAGGAACACGGCCCGTGTACCATCCTGCCAAAACCAATTTTGGCCTTTTCCTCTCTTTTGCTTGATCGTGTTGCCGGAATCAATACTTGGTGTGTGACCCAATATGCCCATACCTCATCGGTAGTGCTATTAACTCGTTCGTGTCAACGGGCATATTCCAACAACAGGATATGAGCACCATGATAGACCAGAAACTAGGTGCTCTGTGGGCCGCAAAAGAAGCAAGTTTAACCGCGGCAAACACCCAGCTAGCGACACCAACTGTTCATCAGGTAACTTCAGGAGGTACCTTCCGAGACTTCTCGACATGTTAGCCACCGACTTTTGAGGGTCTGCCAGACCCCGTACTAAGTACCAGATGGATTGCAGCAATGGAGGGGGCGTTCTTCACCTGCAAGTGTGCCGACGATGTGAAAGTTTGGTATGCTTCTAACTTCTTGAGAGGAGCAGCAAAGGATTGGTGGAATTTGATGCGTAAGATGAAGGGCGAGGCAATCGCTAGAATGAAGTGCGAGGAGTTTACCTAGTTGTTCTATGTTGAGTATGCACCAAAGGTTGAGGTAGAAAGGGTCATGGATGAGTTCATGAAGCCAGAGCAGACCACAGAGTCGGTCAACCAGATTACTACGGTATTCAAGGAAAAGCTGATTTACTATCAAGCTTATGCTAATGATGAGGGGCTACAGATGCACAGGTACACCTAGATGTTGAGAGAGGATATCCGCGAGTTCGTAGCTAATGATCAGTATTCCACTCTTGACCAGCTGATTGAAGGGGCCCGAAAGAGGGATTTGTATTTGACAGAGAGGAACAAGAAACGTACTATAGAGCGGGCTGCTCTCAATAGCCACCAGGGGAAGCAGCCAGTTAAGAAACCAAACGTAGGGTCCAGGTGTGGACGATGCGGTAAAACGCATGTTGGGAATTGTCGGCAGGGGGTAGACAGGTGTTACAAATGTGGAAGAGGCGGGCACCATGGCAAGGATTGCAAGGCCCACCTGAATGTATGCTTCAAGTGCAACAAGCCGGGACACCGGATGGCGGAGTGTCCTGAGTCAACGGGAAGCAGTGGAAAGACAACTTGGTAACCGCCGCTTAGAATCACAAATGGAGAGAAAGGGAAGAGGCCCGCAGCACCTAAACCAAGAGGTCGCGCCTTCTAGATGACGATGGAAGAATCAAAGAAAGAACCGGATGTGATAGCAGGTACTTTCATCGTTAACTCCTTACCTGCACTTGTACTTTTTGATTCCGGGGCTAGCAAGTCCTTTGTATCCTTGTCGTTTTGTAAAAGTTTTGTTGTAGAGCCAGTAAAACTAGAAGTGCCACTAGAGGTAGAAATTGCCGATGATAAGGCTTTGAGTGTATCTACCATGTATAGGAACAATGTAATAGTAATAAACGATGTAAAGTTTCCCATAGACTTGCTGCCGACCCCGATGCGGGAATTTCAAGTAATCGTGGTGATGGATTGGCTGGGGCGTCACCAGGCTAGTATTTTGTGCAAGTAGGGCATCATACGGATCCAGAATCCGAGTGGGGGAGAGATCTCCATCTACGGCTAGAAACAGAAGGGAACGACAGTATGCTACACCGTAACCAAAGCTGCAAAGTATTTATGCAAGGGGTGCGCTGCATTTATTGCACACATCATCGACTTGAGGAGAGAAAAGAAACAGTTAGAGGTGTCCGACGTACCCATGGTGTGTGAATACCCCGAGGTATTCCCAGAGGATCTGCCAGGGATACCGCCGGACCGACAAGTGGAATTCCGTATAGATTTGATACAAGGAGCAGCGCCTATCGCGAAAGCACCATACCATTTAGCACCGCTAGAAATGCAGGAGTTGATAACGCAACTGCAAGAATTGCTTGACAAGGGTTTCATCCGACCTAGTAGCTCACCTTAGGGAGCCCCGATTTTGTTTGTTAATAAAAAGGATGGAACATTCAGGATGTGAATTGATTACCGAGAGCTCAACAAGGTGACAGTGAAGAATAGGTATTCACTACCTCGAATAGACGACCTGTTTGATCAGTTACAAGGTACGTGCTACTTTTCAAAGATAGACTTGCGGTCGGGTTATCATGAGCTCAAGGTCCGAGAAGAAGATGTAGCAAAGACAACATTTTGAACTAGATACGGGCACTTCGAGTTCGTGGTGAAGCCATTCAGCCTCACCAACGCGCCCGCAGCTTTCATGGATCTAATGAATCGGGTTGGCCGACCGATTTTTATAAGTCAGTGATTGTGTTTATCGATGACATCCTAGTCTACTCCAAGACCGAGGCAGAACATGAGAAACACCTTCGAGAGGTGCTGGAAACGTTGAGAAGGGAAAAGTTGTACGCGAAGTTTTCGAAGTGCAAATTTTGGCTAAAGGAGGTGCAGTTTCTCGGGCACCTTGTAAACCGCGAAGGAATCAAAGTGTTGGAATATGCCCGCTGACACGAACGAGTTAATGGCACTACCGATGAGGTATAGGCCTATTGGGTCACACACCAAGTATTGATTCCGGCAACACGATCAAGCAAAAGAGAAGAAAAGGCCAAAATAGGTTTTGGCAGGATGGTACACAGGCCGTGTTCCTGAACAAGGGCCGTGTCCAGTCCAACATACACGAGGCGTATTAGCCCAGTTCAAGGTCGTGTAGTTTAGGCCTACACGGGCCGTGTAGATAAACACGGGCCGTGTAGTGCTTGATAGACATGGGCCGTCTTAGCCTAATTGGGGCCGTGGAATTTGGGCCTACACGGCCGTGTAGACCTACACGGGCCATGTACGTTCGCTGTAACAACAGAATTAACAGCCTTAAACACTTGGTTTAATGGGGTTAACTTCTAATAATGGTGGTAGATGCGATTATGCCAAACAAATTCCTTCACAAAGTGGACCCGGCAAAGATAGAGGCCGTGATGAGATGTGAAACGCCGAAGAGTCCAACGGAGATCCGAAGTTTCTTGGGACTGGCCGGTTACTACAGGCGATTTATCAAGGATTTCTCAAAGCTGGCAGTGCCACTAACAAAACTAACGAAGAAGAATACCCCTTTTGGCTGGGGAGCCGATCAATAGAAAGCATTCGAAACTCTCCAAGGCAAACTTTGCGAAGCCCCGATATTAACCTTACCCGAAGGGATGGAAGATTTAGTGGTGTATTGTGATGCCTCTCATGTGGGGCTCGAGTGTGTTCTTATGCAAAGGGGGAAGGTTATCGCTTATGCTTCAAGACAACTAAAATCTCACGAGTGTAATTATCCAACTCACGACCTGGAGTTGGCAGCAGTTGTGTTCGCGCTCAAGATTTCGCGACACTACCTATATGGAGTTAAATTCACCATCTACACAGATCACAAGAGCTTGAAGTATTTCGCCGATCAGAAGAATTTGAACATGCGACAGCAGAGGTGGCTAGACCCCGTCAAGGATTATGACTGCGAAATCTTGTATCACCCAAGAAAGGCCAACGTGGTGGCAGACACGTTAAGTCGAAAGTCGAGTCAGTTGTAGTTTAGTGTAAGATGTCTAAGGATGACGGTTACAACCTCGCTCTTCGAGACGATTTTGGCAGCTCAAGTTGAAGAAACAAAGCAAGAAAACCAGAAAGCGGAACGAATTAAGGGTCAGTTGGCCTTCATGGCCAAGGACGGTCGAGGATTGTGGACCCGTTACGGGAGGATTTGGGTGCCGAAGGCTACAGAGGTTCGAAGTGTTATCTTAGATGAAGCCCACAAGTCAAAATTTTCTATACACCCGGGGGCTACTAAGATGTACCGAGACCTACAAATGAATTATTGGTGGCCAGGGATGAGGAGAGAGGTGGCTAGTTACGTGGAAAAGTTTTTGACGTGTCTACGGGTGAAAGCAGAACACCAGAGACCACACGGTAAGCTACAACCGTTAGAGATACGGGTGTGGAAATGGGAGCACGTAACCATGGATTTGATAACAAAGCTGCCTAAGACACCAAGGAATTTTGACGCCATTTGTGTTGTAGTTGATAGATTGACCAAGATCGCGCATTTCATACCCATCCAAGAAGCTCTCTCGGCAGAGAGATTGGCAGATATTTACGTGAAGGAGATAATCTTGAGGCACGGGGTGCAAGTTTCGATCATCTTGGACCGGGATGTGCGGTTCACATCTAGGTTTTGGAACAAGTTTCATGAGGATTTAGGCACGCAAATAAATCTCAGCACAACCTACCACCCGCAAACCGATGGGCAGAGCGAGAGAACAATACAGACTCTTGAAGATATGTTAAGCGTGATCGACTTCGGGGGAAGTTGGGATTTGTACTTACCTCTCGCAGAATTTTCCTACAACAACAGTTATCACGCCAGCATTGGGATGCCGCCCTATGAGATGTTGTATGGGAGGAAGTGTAGGACCCCGATCTGTTGGGGAGAAGTAGGTCAGAAAGAGCTCGGTAGCATGGAGATAGTTTAGAAAACATCGGAGTACGTACTACAAGTTCGCGAACGATTGAAGGCGGCTCAGAGCCGGCAGAAGAGCTACGCGGATAAGCGAAGGTCCTTATTAGAATTCCAAGTGGGTGATCATGTATTACTCAAGGTGTCCCCGTGGAAAGGGGTAATTCGTTTTAGGAAGCGTGGGAAGTTGAACCCCAGGTTCATAGGACCGTTTAAGGTCATTGCGAGAGTTGGCAAGGTGGCCTATCATTTAGAGCTACTAGAGGAGTTATCAAAAATACATAACACTTTCCACGTTTCACATTTGAGGAAGTGTTTGGCCGATGAGTCGGCATTTGTGTCTTTGGAGGACATCACCGTGGACGAGAAGTTGAATTATGTTGAGAAGCCAGTTGCGATCATTGAAAGAAGAATCAAACAGCTTCGCAACAAAGAAGTAGGGATGGTTAAGGTGCAGTGGGAGCATCGGAAAGGATCAGAGTGGACCTGGGAGTCCGAAGACGAGATGAAAAAGAACTACCCGGCGTTGTTCGAAATATGATTTCGGGGACGAAATCGTGGTTAAGTGGGGGAGAGTTTTAATACCCACATCTTAAAAATCTACAAGAATATTTTTAATGAATATTAATGGCGATTCTATGCACAATATGATTGGGAATTATTTAAGTAGTTGGGCTTATGTATATTAATCCAAGGGAAGTTTAATGGTTGTATTTGGACTTGGAGGTTTAAGTTGGGCTTAGGCCTACAAGAGGTTGAAAAATGAGTATAAATAGGGGTTTAGGGCACAGCCTCCCACATAAACCCTGAAATCACTGTTTCACTCATTCAAAGGTTTTTGTGTGTGTGGGTGCCATTTGAAAGACACGAGAAAGAGGAAGAAGGAGTTGCTTCAATTTGTGGAAACTTGAGATTTTCAGCAAAGAAATCATCAGGTAATGATCTCTATTCTTTAGAATCATGTAGACATCATTCTTGCTACATTAAAGTGATGATTGAATGTTTCAGAATATGGGTTTTGGGTTTTAAAGGTTTAAGAAAACCCCAGGAGAAAGTTTAACCAAGAACACCTTGAAAGTTGATAAAATATGGTTTTAAGTTTAAAGGAAAGTTTTATATGAGTGGAGAAATGTTTTGCAACAAGTTTGAGTAAAATTGGTTGAGTTTTTAGAAAGCTTGAATATGGCTATGGAGTCTGGGTTTTTCAGACGTTAAACCTTTAGGGATGAAGTTCTACCATGTGACAGTCGCATGGGCAAGGGGAAGGTGCTATGCGACTTTCAGTGTATGCATATTATGCCATGCGACTTTTAAGATGATTCATGCGACTTTCGTGTACTGAGAATAAGTTCATGCGACTTTCATGTGTTGTATGTGAGTTCATGCGACCTTTATGTATTGAGTATAAGTCCATGCGACTTTCATGAGTAGAATATAAGTTCATGCGACTTTCAGTTGGCCTGTGTATTAGCCATGCGACTTTCATCTGCATAGTATCAGTTCATGTGACTTTTGTATGGTTGGGTAGAGTTCATGCGACTTTCACATGATGATAGTGTTCCATGCGACCTTCAAGTAGTGAATGTCAGTTCATGTGACTTTCAGGCTGTGTATGTTATTTTATGCGACTTTCATAAGTCCAGCATAGGTCCATGCGACTTTCATGAGTAGAGCATAGGTCCATGCGACTTTTAGGTACTATGTGCCAGTTTAGGCGACTTTCCGTATGCATGGGTGACCCCATGCGACTTTCAGGCCATGCATGTGTGACATGTGACTTTCAGTAAGTAACAATTAAATACAGTAGTAACCAATGTATAGACTTGGTCAGGTAACAGTCAGTTACAGAGCTAAACAAGAAGAGTCCTTCAGTGAGAACCAGTAGCTAAGATAGCTGACAGGTGAGTATTCTCACTTATAACTTGAATAGATTATAGATGTTATGTATTCATGTGAATACCAGATATTTATGAATATAGGTGTTAGAGTTGATTGTGCTTAGACCGTACACTTCTGTGTCGGGTATGTTTAGACCGTCCACTCCGGTGACGGGTATGTTAAACCGTACACTTCGGTGTCGGGTATGTAGACAGCACACTTCGGTGTCGGGTATGTAGACCGCACACTTCGGTGTCGGGTATGTTAGACCGTACACTTTGGTGTCGGGTATGAGACCAGCACTTCGGTGCCTGGTATGCTAGACCGTTGTGACGACAGCGGGTGAGACGAGACCGTCCTAGTGACGGGTATGATGAGATCACTTACTACGGTAGTGGGTATGAGTTGAGTAGTATGTGAACTATTTTGGTTGTAAGTAGTATACTCGCTAAGCCTTTGGCTTACAGTTGTTTCATATCTTTTCAGGTAACGACCATGGCGGGGCTCCAGCACAGTGATGATAGCTCTAATCACAAGCTTCCACAATCTTTTAACATAGTTTTCAACAGCAATAGTTTCAATTATAGACAATGAGAATGATTGTAACTTCATGGATTATTGGTGTTTATGCCGCGAACAATTTGTTGTGTAATTACGTTATTAATGATTTTGAATATCCTGTGTGAATGAATTATGTCTAAAAAAAATAAAATTTTGGGACGTTACAGACGGGTTATGTTGGTGGTTAAGTGTCTTAATTGATGATTAAGAGCTTGAGTCTAGATAAGAGTAATGATTGTTCTTGTAGAAAGAAAGATTAAGAGACTATGAAAACATTAATACTGTTAATTAACTTATGTGATCCTATCCAGGATCTTAGCACAAGATGGGTATTGTGTAAGTTCGTGGATTGATTCGATTCTAAGGACGGAATCTTTGTAAGGAGGGAGGAAATGTAATATCCATAATTTTGGGAAATTATAATATATACATATATATATATATGCAAGTTTAGATGGATACTTAGTAAATTAGGTGTTTCTAATGTTACTTATATGTTATGGGTTGTATATGTAGGTGTTATAAATTAAAATAGGTAATAAATGAAAAGGGAAAGATAGATCAAGGACTAAATATGTAAATAGATGTGTGTAGGTGTATAATAGTCTTTGTGATGGCTGTTGGAACGTGGGAGAGCAAAGAGAGAGTTCTAGAAAGAGTAAAAGAGAAGAAGGGAGAAATCAAAGAAAAATTGGGTGGGTTATGTGATTAAACACAAGATTTGGATGTATGTTCTTCATCTTCTTAATCATTTGAAGCTTAGCTTGAGCAAGAAAGCAAATACAAGTGAGGTTTACTAATCAAGTAAGTCTAAACTTGTGATTAAGTTTGATTTTAGTTTCATGTGTTGTAATCAGTGATTTATAGTGGAAATTTGTGAATTTTGGTTGAAGTATATGTTTGATTTAGCAAATGGATCAAAATGGCAAGAAATAGGGAGGTTAGGGTTTTGATGGTTAAAGTAGTGATAAATGTTAATATTTTGTTGTATGAAGTGTTTATGGATGTTGTGAATATTGCAAACAAGTTTGATTTAGGAAAAAATGGAGTTTTGGTCGATTTTATGAAGAAAACAAACTGATAGGGCACTGTTCCCGCACGTCGCGGCGCGAGGCACCCTGAAACCTCCAAAGCTCATTATTTTGACCCCAATTGACTATGTACTTGTTTGGGGATTGATTCTAAGGTTTTATAATGGATATATGAAGTTTTTTCGACCCGAAAGAGTGTCTAAGGCTAGAATTGAGTTTTAAAACCTTGTTTTTGGTGAATTTATGTAAGTTAACTTTATGTTTTGTGATCATAGGTTTATGATCAAGTGTTTGAGCCTTGGTTGGATGGGGTTGTGATCCTCATCACACCCTGAGGTGAGTACACCCTACGGATACCCAACTTTTGTTAAAAGTTACAAGCCATCATGATTGTGTTTTGATTGTTTGGCAAATGTTGATGAAACTTATTGAATCAAATGATGTGGAACTATGGATTTATGTTATATCGTGTTTTCTATGATTGACAAATGTTTTATGATGTTTTTGAATTTAAAGATTGTGGAAATTATGAACTCAGTATAAGATGTGTTTTAATAATGGTTTTTAAAATAAGACCATTGCTCCATTTTGGAGATGGTCTATGTTAAAGTTGTGTTTTTACATGATGGTTTTTGAAACCTGATACTCCATGTAGGAGTAAGCTTTGATTTTGAAACAACAAACATGGTTTTCACTAATGACAGATATGTTTACACTCATGATGTATTGTTGGCATTGAGATGCTGTCACACCCCGCTAAAGCGGAAACACGAGGTGTCACAGCACAAGATATCATCGCACAAGGTAAATAGATAATAACCATTAGATTAAATTAACAAAATAAGTAGTTCGGATGAAACATAAATAAAGGTTACATAACCGAATAATATTTAAAGGACATTGTCTTGTACGATCCGTAAATAAAATAGATATTGTTTTTATAAAATGTGACGATGAAGATGAAGATGCCACACATCATGTTTGTAAGCATAAGGCACCTAACGGCGGTCACCTGAAAGCACGGGTAAAAGAAAAGGGTCAACTACTAGAGTTGGTGAGTTCATAGGTTTTTAATGTATGCACAAAACATCTTTTAAATGAGAAAAGTTTAAATAATTGATGGAAGTTTTTGGATAAAAATCCAAGTATGAAATAATGATAGAAGATGTATTATATTGCCCAATACGTTGCACATGGTAGTAATAGACTATGATGATTGTTGCTTGAGCCATTATCCAATCTAGCCGACAACCAATTGCCCATGATAAACCTAACGCCTATATTAAATGACGTTAGTAGTGGTAAAGTACATCTATAGTTCGTCAACCATAAATGGGAGACGTCGGAATCTCCAAATAGCGCTACTTACAAATACCATCGGCTCACTAGCGGAGTTAAGGAATAATGTCCAACGAAAGGGCCTTACAACGATCACCCAAGCACATCAAAGAATAATACCATAAGTGCTCAAAATAATATTTGAAATAAATAAGAAGATAGGCAATAAACTTTTCATTAAACGTATACACATGCTTTCACCCCAAAATAATATGAAATACGGTAAAGAGGGGCTATGATACTCACTCGGTATGCAAAGGTGTTTTCTTGTAAGGATTTCTTGTTCCTACCGAAGCTCCTTCCTAATATAAAAGGTATGTAGCTCTATTAGACTTATTTTATTTATTATTTTGTATTATTTATTTGTGGTTAACTTATTTATTTAAATAGTTAAAGGTTGTCTCTATTTTTCCATAAATCATAAGTGTTCACTGAAATTTTCAGTTCCTTGAGTTGAACTTTAAAAATTAAAAACTATAATTTAGGAGTCATAATAAGGCTTGATATTTTAATATAATATTACTACATATTTCTAGAATGTCCAGTAAAAATATAAGAATTTATAATCCATGTTTAGTATTTTTAATAATTAAAAGTGTATAGGATGTCCACTGATCAGTGTCTGGATGACATGTTGTTACTAAAACGTCTGTTTAGGGCTCATACGACCTCCTTTTTACATGATTCAAACTGGGAAATAATCAAGACTCAAAGCTTAAACTTTTAAAAAAAACTTGACGTAATTTGACCCAAGAATGAGTAAGTTACACGCGTTTAAAGTGTACCCTTCTAAATCTCCCAGACTTCCAGATTCAACATATGGGTCTTTTTAAATATGTTTGAAGGATCAAACGTTCATGAAAATTAGTGAATCCAGGTTTAAATGAAAGGTAACACTTTAAACTAAGATTAGCAAAAATAATCAACTGATTTTGCTACCTAGAACTCCAGATATAACAAAAACAAGTAGGGAGTTCTAACATCAGATTCTGCCAGATTTGTGATTCTTTTTGCTTATGGGTCATAACCTTAATATAACATGTTTATATTCATGAATAATCATATTGTATGAGTATAAGCTTTGATAGTCCATGTGTTCTTACAACAATGGTAGGATGATACACATTTTATGTGTTCCTTACAACATTTGTTAAGATGAACACATGCATGATCAAAGTCTTATTTTCTTGATTTTTAGTTGATTAAGTTCCATACAACAACGGTAGGATGATGCACATTTCATGTGCTCCTTACAACATTGGTAGGATGTTTATATTTACATGATTATATATATATTAATAAAGGAAATAAGATGAACAACAAAGAAAATAAAAAAAAGAAAGAAGAAAGAAGAAGAGAAGAAAGGTAGAAGAGTAGAGATGAGTGTTTTATGATCATCTTACCACTCTTTTCCTTGATTTTGTGTTTGATCTTCAAGAGATGATCAAGACTTGGATGTATTTGGGAGATTTTTGTTGGTGAAAGAAGAAGAGAGAAAAGAGAAGAGATGGAGTGTGGTGGTAAAGGAAATGATAAAGAGTAGTAGGGGGCTTATATATAGCATGGGGGAGATCAAGTGGTGGTTCTTGGAAAGAGAAGGAGGCAAGAGAAATTTGGGGGGGGGGGTAGTGGTGGCCGGCCTCATGGGGGGGGGGGGTTTCTTTTATTTATTTTTTTTTGAATAATTAAGTGTAATTGGTTTAAATGAATTTTGTATAATTGTTGATTTTGTTTAAATCTTTTAATTACAAAGTTTTTATTACTTTTATTAGTTTATTTTTATATGTTTTATATTTTAACTTATTTATATTTATCATTCTTTATTTAATTATTTTAATTATTTTAATTGATATTATTTTTATTATTGTACCTGATTTGTAATTCTTGACTCGTAATTATTCGATTTTTCGAGCTCCGGAAGGTTCTAACCATATAGGCGGGATTTCTACGAAATCTAATATTATTATGGATGTATTTAAGTCATAATTACTATTTTTAGTCATACTAGGCTTAAAATTAGAATTTCTAATGGCTAACCTGGGAAATTTGTTGCCGAATGTCACAGTCTCCCCTGATTAAAAGAATTTCGTCCCGAAATTAATCGTTGACGTCTTGGACTTGCTTTTTGGCGAAGAGGTGTGGATATTTGAGTTTCATATAATCCTCTCGCTCCCAAGTGTATTCAGGCCCGTGCCTTGAGTTCCAACGAACTTTTAAGATGGGGATCCTGCTTCTCCTTAGTCTTTTGACCTCCCGGTCAAGGATTTCGATTGGTTCTTCTACAAAGTGCAACCGGTCATCAACTTGCACATCTTTTAAGGGTAAGACTAAGGTTTCCACCGTTTGGCATTTCTTTAAATTCGACACATGGAACGTGTCATGGATGGCGCTCAGTTCTTGTGGCAGTTTTAGCTTATAGGCTACCGGTCCGATCCTTTCGATTATCTCGAACGGCCCAACATACCTGGGACTTAACTTGTTCTTTTTACCAAAACGCACTATCCCTTTCCAAGGTGATATCTTTAGTAGGACTTTATCGCCAACTTGAAACTCTAGGGGTTTCCTGCGATTGTCGGCGTAGCTCTTTTGTCAGTCCCTAGCGGTTTTGAGCCTTTCCCTGATAATCTTTATCTTATCAGTGGTTTCCTATACGACGTCTGGTCTGGACAATTGTCGGTCTCCGATTTCCAACCAGCTGAGCGGGGATCTACATTTGCGTCCGTACAATGCTTCATAAGGTGCACACTGGATACTGGTGTGATAACTATTATTGTATGAAAATTCAACCAGTGGCAAATGCGAGTCCCAGCTCCCACCAAAATCTAACACACAAGCACGTAACATATCTTCCAGCGTTTGAATAGTCCTTTCTGATTGTCCGTCTGTTTGGGGGTGGTAAGAGGTGCTTAAATTGACTCACGTTCCCAATGCTTTCTGAAGTGATTGCCAAAATCGGGAAGTGAAGCGACTATCCCTATCCGAGATGATAGAGATGGGCACTCCATGACGCATGACGATCTCATTGATGTAGATTCGTGCTAACTTTTCCATCTTGTAATCTTCACGAATAGGTAGGAAATGTGCTGACTTTGTAAGCCGGTCTACTACTACCCAGATGGAATCGTACCCTTTTGCGGATCGGGGTAACTTAGTCACAAAATCCATAGTTATCTGTTCCCATTTCCATTCCGGGATTTCGGGTTGCTGCAGTAATCCAGAGGGTTTCTGGTGTTCTGCCTTAATCCTTGCACAAGTCAAACATTTCCCCACGTATAGGGCGACATCCTTCTTCATTCCGGGCCACCAATAGTATTCCTTCAAATCCTTGTACATTTTATCGGCTCCGGGATGAATAGAATACTTAGACTTATGTGCCTCATCCAATATCGTTAACCTTATGTTATCTACCTTGGGTATCCAAACCTTCCTTTCGAAGTAACGTACTCCATCAGTTCCAATCTCAAACCTGTGCTCCAAATGACGAAGGGTTTCCTCTTTTAGATTTTCTGCTTTTAATGCTTGCTCCTGAGCTTCAAGGATCCTTCCTTTCAGACTTGTTTGCACTACAGCTCCTAATGCTCGTACTGTCGTTGGTTTTACTCTTTCCTTCCTACTCAACGCGTCGGCTACCACATTGGCCTTGCCTGGGTGATATTTGATTTCGCAATCATAATCATTGAGTAGTTCTACCCATCTCCTTTGTCTCATATTGAGCATCTTTTGATCAAAATATGCTGGAGACTCTTATGGTCAGTGTAGACGGTACACTTGGTGCCATATAAGTAGTGTCTCCATATTTTGAGTGCAAACACTACCGCTCCTAGCTCCAAATCATGAGTAGTGTAGTTTTTCTCATGAACCTTCAATTGTCTTGAAGCGTAGGCGATAACTTTGTCTTTTTGCATTAAAACACATCCCAACCCTTGGTGTGATGCGTCACAATAGACCACAAAGTTTTCTGATCCAGTTGGCAATGCCAAGATAGGTGCGTTGCATAGCTTCTGCTTTAAGGTTTGAAAGGCTTCTTCTTGCTTATCTCCCCAAATGAATTTCTTATCCTTTTGAGTCAAAGTCGTTAATGGTTGAGCCACGCGTGAAAAGTTTTCGATGAATCGCCTATAATATCCTGCCAGACCCAGAAATTGTCGAATCTCAGTTGGCGTCTTTGGTGCTTCCCACTTTTTAATTGCTTCGATCTTTGCTGGATCGACATGAATTCCATTTGAATTAACTACATGACCAAGGAAGTGTACTTCTCGGATCCAAAATTCACACTTAGAGAATTTGGCATACAACTTCTGGTCCTTGAGTAGTGTTAAGATTAATTTCAAATGCTGCTCATGATCTTCCTTGCTTCGCGAATAGATGAGGATGTCGTCTATGAACACTATAGCAAACTTATCTAGATATGGTCTACAGACCCTATTCATTAAGTCCATAAATACTGCTGGAGCGTTAGTCAACCCAAAAGGCATAACTAAGAACTCATAATGTCCATAGCGGGTTCTAAAGGCGGTCTTGGGGACGTCTTCTTCGCGAACTCTCAATTGGTGATATCCCGAGCGAAGATCGATTTTTGAAAAATATTTGGCGCCTTCAAGTTGGTCGAACAGATCATCGATTCGAGGGAGAGGGTATCGGTTCTTGATTGTTAACTTGTTGAGTTCCCGATAGTCGATACACATTCGTAGCGACCCGTCCTTCTTTTTGACGAAAAGAACTGGGGCTCCCCAAGGGGATGAACTTGGTTGAATGAAATCTTTGTCGAGTAATTCTTGTAGTTGTGCCGATAGCTCTTGCATTTCTGATGGGGCGAGTCGATATGGTGCTTTTACCACGGGAGCCGCTCCAGGGACTAGATCGATATGGAATTCGACTTGCCGATTCGGGGGTAATCCTGGCAAATCTTCCGGAAATACTTCAAGAAAGTTTCGCACGACGGGAATTTCTTGAATGTTTTTCTCACAGGTTTTCTTATTGATTATATGTGCTAGGAATGCCTTGTTTCCTTTCCTTAAGCATTTTCTCATTTTGATGGATGAGATTATCTTGAAATTCCTTCCGGATTTTTCTCCATACACCTTAAGTGTCTCACCATTAGGCGTCGGAATTCGGACGATCTTTTCGAAGCAACAGATTTCCGCTCGATGGCTAGAAAGCCAATCCATCCCAACAACTATGTCGAAACTTCCCATTTCAAGTGGGATTAAATCTATGGTATATGTTTTATCGGCTAAGCCCAAGGTACAACAAGGGATTATGTCATTAACGCTAGTTTTCTGACCGTTAGCAAATTCAATGATGTAAGGCTCTTTCATTTCTATGGTTTTTAGGTTTAGCCTTAACTTAAATCTTAATGATATGAAGCTTTTATCGGCCGCTGAATCAAATAGTACTGATGCGTAATAACCGTTTAGAGGAAACGTACCTGTAACGACATCGGGGTTTTGTCTAGCTTCATTTGCTCCAATCTCAAACACCCTGCCTCGTGCTTGATTTCCTTGGTTACTTTGGCTTGCAGGACGTGCTTGATTATAATTAGACCCTTGAGTTGGCTGCGAGCAGACGGTGCCATGGTGCTCCAAACTTCCGCATTTAAAGCATGGCTTTACTCGGCAAGTTTTGCTGAGGTGTCCTAGCCACTTGCACCTAAAGCACACCATGCACTTCCCTTCGTGGTGTTTGTGGCACTTGTCACATTTGGGGTAGGATCTCCATCCTTTATCGGCCGCTTGCGCCTGAGCTCCGAAGTTTCTAGCCCTTTTTTGAGTCCTCGCAGCTTCTCCACCGGATGGCTTCCTCGGCATCTCCTCAAGCTTCCTCTTACCCTTGTCCTTGTTGCTCCCAAGCGATCCCGATCGGATGGCATTGTGGGTAAGTCTTGTAGCTAGATTTACCGCACTTTGGATGGTGTTGGGGTTTGCAGCCGTGACATTTGCCCGGATCTCAGGGGCTAGACCCCAAATGTATCTATCGATACGGTTTTCTTCCGGGGTCACCAAGTGCGGCACCAGCTTGGCCAAATCATGAAATCGGGTGGTGTAGGAGTTGATGTTATCCCCGATCATTTCATGATTCCACAGCTCGGCTTCTAGCTTTTGAATTTCACTCTTCGAGCAAAATTCGTCCCTTAATAGCCTGAGGAATGCATCCCAGGTGAGTTGGTGCGCGGCATTTCTTCCAAGCGTTTGCACTTGGATATTCCACCACGATAAGGCTCGCCCTTACAGAAGACATGCTGCAAACTCCATCTTGTTTGCTTCCGTACATTTACTGATGCTAAGGACTGATTCCATGCTTTCAATCCAGTTTAGTAGACCCACACCTCCTTCCGTTCCAAAGAATTCTTTAGGGTTGCAAGCCCTAAAGGTTTTGTAGTTGCAATCTTGGGTTGGGGTTGGTACTCCTTGGTTTGTTTGAAGCCCAGCAGCAACTTGGCTAACTATGTTGGGTAATGTTGCAATCACTTGTTCCATGACAAGTTGATCTAACTCGGGGTTTGCTCTTCGTGGAGGCATCGTTCTAGAGCACAATCACACGACGATTTTTAGTCACTCAATCTAATCGGTTTTATCATACTACTCTATGTGTAACATGTGTAATTCATTCATGGCATTAAATATGACTTAATAGTGCGAGATTTAATTAAATAATCAATCATTCACTTGGCACAAAATAATTACCAAAATCGGCTCTTTAAAAGATGCCATATATATTAATAAGGAGTTAATAGTAGCCATACAATCATACATCCTTCAAACCAACATAGGATATTTTAGTTCATAATCAACAAAAGAGAAGGACATTAAAACACAAGGTAGATCCACTCCAACCCATCTAGCGCCCAATTCCAATGTAAGCTAGCCCCACTAACATCATCAACACAACCCCTAAAACTAGGCATGTATGCACTAGCCTAATTAGTCTTCGGGCTTCTTGAGCCGCCTCTAAGGCTTGCCTTGCGTGATGGTGGTTAAGGTCCGCCATGTCTAAGCACGAACTAACCCTGTAGGTTTGGTAATCTAACATGCCTCTTATGTTATATAGCTCCAGAGACATGTGGTGGAATCTCCTCTTTTCTTCGTCGGTCATCCCGGATGAAGGTATCATCGGGATTCCCGTGAGGGCTCTTACTGGCTCGTTCACCTGCCGGGAAGTTTCTCCCATGGTAGGCTAGGGTGGTGCTACGGTTGCTCGTACTGGAATGGCTACCCTCTTTCGGTCAGTTTGTCTAACCCGAGGCCCGGTTGTTCCGGGGTTTGGGTTTTGGTTTGGTTGAGAGGAGGGAATGTCAAAGATCCTTACGGGTCTACGTAGGGGTTCTAAGAATCCTTCAGGCAGCTGGTATTGTGGAGATTGGTTACTATCGGTGGAAGATCTTTGGCTGTTCTCGGTAGGTTCACTTTCGCTTGACATGATCTGCAAGGTTTGAATAGACTTATTTACTAAATTCATAACTTAAATTGTCTATATATGAATGTTATGCTCATGCACACACACAATGATCATGATCTAGAAAGAAAGTAAATAAAATTTTGTTTCTAAGTATATTTTTATTATAACTAACCTAAGTGCCATATCGTACATAGCTAAATTAGACATAGGTGATCAAGCTTTGTCTAATTGAGGTATAACAATGTGGTACTCAGCTTAATTATATTATCAATACACTTGATGCATTTTAAACAAATTATTTGGAAAAATTATTTTTATAAACCTTTGGTCATAGTTGTTGTTTTCCCCCCATAAGAAAAACAACATTCTCTATAACCTTAGGCTCTGATACCAAATCTGTCACACCCCGCTAAAGCGGAAACACGAGGTGTCACAGCACAAGATATCATCGCACAAGGTAAATAGATAATAACCATTAGATTAAATTAACAAAATAAGTAGTTCGGATGAAACATAAATAAAGGTTACATAACCGAATAATATTTAAAGGACATTGTCTTGTACGATGCGTAAATAAAATAGATATTGTTTTTATAAAATGTGACGATGAAGATGAAGATGCCACACATCATGTTTATAAGCATAAGGCACCTAACGGCGGTCACCTGAAAGCACGGGTAAAAGAAAAGGGTCAACTACTAGAGTTGGTGAGTTCATAGGTTTTTAATGTATGCACAAAACATCTTTTAAATGAGAAAAGTTTAAATAATTGATGGAAGTTTTTGGATAAAAATCCAAGTATGAAATAATGATAGAAGATGTATTATATTGCCCAATACGTTGCACATGGTAGTAATAGACTATGATGATTGTTGCTTGAGCCATTATCCAACCTAGCCGACAACCAATTGCCCTTGATAAACCTAACGCCTATATTAAATGACGTTAGTAGTGGTAAAGTACATCTATAGTTCGTCAACCATAAATGGGAGACGTCGGAATCTCCAAATAGCGCTACTTACAAATACCATCGGCTCACTAGCGGAGTTAAGGAATAATGTCCAACGAAAGGGCCTTACAACGATCACCCAAGCACATCAAAGAATAATACCATAAGTGCTCAAAATAATATTTGAAATAAATAAGAAGATAGGGAATAAACTTTTCATTAAACGTATACACATGCTTTCACCCCAAAATAATATGAAATACGGTAAAAAGGGGCTATGATACTCACTCGGTATGCAAAGGTGTTTTCTTGTAAGGATTTCTTGTTCCTACCGAAGCTCCTTTCATAATATAAAAGGTATGTAGCTCTATTAGACTTATTTTATTTATTATTTTGTATTATTTATTTGTGGTTAACTTATTTATTTAAATAGTTAAAGGTTGTCTCTATTTTTCCATAAATCATAAGTGTTCACTGAAATTTTCAGTTCCTTGAGTTGAACTTTAAAAATTAAAAACTATAATTTAGGAGTCATACTAAGGCTTGATATTTTAATATAATCTTACTATATGTTTCTAGAATGTCCAGTAAAAATATAGGAATTTATAATCCATGTTTAGTATTTTTAATAATTAAAAGTGTATAGGATGTCCACTGATCAGTGTCTGGATGACATGTTGTTACTAAAACGTCTGTTTAGGGCTCATACGACCTCCTTTTTACATGATTCAAACTGGGAAATAACCAAGACTCAAAGATTAAACTTTTAAAAAAAACTTGACGTAATTTGACCCAAGAATGAGTAAGTTACACGCGTTTAAAGTGTACCCTTCTAAATCTGCCAGACTTCCAGATTCAACATATGGGTCTTTTTAAATATGTTTGAAGGATCAAACGTTCATGAAAATTAGTGAATCCAGGTTTAAATAAAAGGTAACACTTTAAACTAAGATTAGCAAAAAGAATCAACTGATTTTGATACCTAGAACTCCAGATATAACAAAAACAAGTAGGGAGTTCTAACATCAGATTCTGCCAGATTTGTGATTCTTTTTGCTTATGGGTCATAACCTTAATATAACATGTTTATATTCATGAATAATCATATTGTATGAGTATAAGCTTTGATAATCCATGTGTTCTTATAACAATGGTAGGATGATACACATTTTATGTGTTCCTTACAACATTTGTTAAGATGAACACATGCATGATCAAAGTCTTATTTTCTTGATTTTTAGTTGATTAAGTTCCATACAACAATGGTAGGATGATGCACATTTCATGTGCTCCTTACAACATTGGTAGGATGTTTATATTTACATGATTATATATATATTAATAAAGGAAATAAGATGAACAACAAAGAAAATAAATAAAAGAAAGAAGAAAGAAGAAGAGAAGAAAGGTAGAAGAGTAGAGATGAGTGTTTTATGATCATCTTAACACTCTTTTCCTTGATTTTGTGTTTGATCTTCAAGAGATGATCAAGACTTGGATGTATTTGGTAGATTTTTGTTGGTGAAAGAAGAAGAGAGAAAAGAGAAGAGATGGAGTGTGGTGGTAAAGGAAATGATAAAGAGTAGTAGGGGGCTTATATAGAGCATGGGGGAGATCAAGTGGTGGTTCTTGGGAAGAGAAGGTGGCAAGAGAAATTTGAGGGGGGGGGGGGGGGGGTTTCTTTTTTTTTTTTTTTTTGAATAATTAAGTGTAATTGGTTTAAATGAATTTTGTATAATTGTTGATTTTGTTTAAATCTTTTAATTGCAAAGTTTTTATTACTTTTATTAGTTTAATTTTATATGTTTTATATTTTAACTTATTTATATTTATCATAATTTATTTAATTATTTTAATTGATATTATTTTTATTATTGTACCTGATTTGTAATTCTTGACTCGTAATTATTCGATTTTTCGAGCTCCGGAAGGTTCTAACCATATAGGCGGGATTTCTACGAAATCTAATATTATTATGGATGTATTTAAGTCATAATTACTATTTTTAGTCATACTAGGCTTAAAATTAGAATTTCTAATGGCTAACCTGGGAAATTTGTTGCCGAATGTCACAGATGCCATATGTGATATTGTTTATGGAGCATCTATGCTCAAGTGATATGAATTGTGACACTTGTGTGTTTTGTGATGAGCTTGATGCTTGAATTATTTGGCCTTTATAGCATGTGATATGTGACCCTTTGTGGTATGTGATTTGGTCCAGACCACTATTGTACACATGTACTATGTACCATAGGGTTCCTAGACATTGAGACGTGTACTGGTTCATGTGGCTTCGGCAATTGAGGAACCTCGATACACGGGTGGTTGAGGAATCGGTGCAGAGAGTGGAGGGGTATGTCAGTACCCATTATGACCGTATGGGTTCACTGGGCTGACGATCCACCGAACCTAAGCAACACGAGTGGACTTAGGGAACAGGGCATGCACTCCAGATAACTGTTGTATGGTGGACTGCTTCGTGTTTCCCTCACCTTGACG
The DNA here is from genome assembly GCA_038502395.1 of Dittrichia graveolens. NCBI lineage: Eukaryota > Viridiplantae > Streptophyta > Magnoliopsida > Asterales > Asteraceae > Dittrichia > Dittrichia graveolens. The sequence goes on along the minus strand of JARJIL010000005.1, from coordinate 53,095,572 downwards.
GGGAGATGTGGATATCCCCCATTTGAGCACGTGTAGACCGTGGCTAGCTACCACGTGGAGATATTGTGGCTCAATGGACAGACCTGCATCCTTATGTGCTTATGTGTATACCTTTAAAGTATGATTGTCGCAAAACTCGTGTTTTCAAAAAGATGTGTGTAAAATGTTTTGTATCCGCAGGATGTCTAGAGGCCTTGATGAGGCGGGTAGATGCCTTGGGCATAGAATTGATTTGGTTGCATTTCAGGTAATCTTGGATTTCCTATTATTTTGATTATGGTCGTGAGATTGACTATGGTAACACCAAAAGTTTTGGATTATATTCATTGATAATGTTTATTGTTGAAAGGTTTTATATTATTTTGAAATATTTACAGAAAATTAAAATGCTTCCGTAATTATGTATAAAATATGTTTTAAATTGAGATTTCGAAAAGTTTAAATCTGGACTGACAATCAGGGTGTTACACAGAAATCAACCAAGTCTGAAGAACTTACTTAATTTTAATAGGAAGAAGTATGAGTAAGAATATTGATGTTCTCACGAACTCTAAACCTTCCGCATCATGGGTTGGTAAAAAAATTTCAAAATTTAAAGACCAATCTAAGATGCCTGTAAGTACAGATATCAAAAAGCAGCATAAAACATCTTTTCCATCTAAGCAAACCTTTTCTATTACTGAACCATTCTACAAGTTACACATGGATTTTTTTGGTCATGTTTCAATTGCTAGTTTTGGTGGATGTAAGTATGCTTTAGTTATGGTGGATGAATTCTCAAGATACACATGGGTATTCTTCCTAAGAATTAAGAGTGAGGATGCTAATGAAATTATTTGCTTTATCAAAAAAATGGAACTAATGAATGGTATCCTGGTATGGATGCTGAGAAGTGATAATGGAATTGAGGTCAGAAATCAAATTTTGGAATCTTTTAGTGATGAGAAAGGAATATCACAAAACTTCGCTGCTTTAAGAACTCCACAACAAAATGGTGTAGCTGAAAGAAGAAACAGAACACTTATCGAAGCTGTCAAAACCATGTTTTGTGAGAGTGGGCTGAATTGTAACATCCTCATAAAGGGCCTAGGCGCACGCGTACATGGTATGTTTAATAAATTAAATAAATTGAATAAAATATATATATGTTAGATATTGATATAAAAGTGACTAAAATAGTTATTTAATGAGTTGATAAAATATTGATAAAAATAGATAAAAATAATAGAATATTAAATGGTCTAAGATAAGGATTCTAAAAATATCCCCGTTAGTTAAAACGAGTACTCATGCGTTAAGTTGTAGATTGAAAAGGGGAACAAGATACCCACTTGTGGATAATATTAACCCACAAGTAGGCTTCTATCTGTATACTCACGTATATAGACATATGTTCACAAACTCAATTTCACAATTCTCTTCTCTTTGTGTTCTTGCTTAATCTTGAAGGAGGAATCATCAAGCCTTAATCTTACTGCAAATTCAACTGGAAATCAGAGTCCAATCTGTCTATCATCATCTTCCTCATCCAAATCTTTGTTGTAAGTTCTAGTTCTTCATTCTCCAAGTTTGGGTATTATGGGTCAAGATTTCCAATTGATGCCAATAGTTGAAATTGATGTTACAAATTAGTTTCCAAGTTGATTCTAAGTGTATAGCAGGTTGTTTTGTTAATTAAAAATATGATTGTGATTGATTTTGGAGATTAAAGCCTAAATGGGTAAAATATGTGATTTTGGTCCCATAATCTGAATTTGATGTTAAATGGTGTAAAAAGTATGTCTTTAGCTTTGTTTTGATGAGTTATCTCATATATGAATCATAGAAAACGACTGGAAATGTATTGGTAATATTTTGGTTTGAGTTTGGCTAGAAAACAGCAGGTTCTGGTCGAACCTGCTGCTGCAAATGGAAAGGCTCGAGCGTGCCTCTCAAGACCCAACCGTGCCTTTGGGCGTACCCGGGTAGGCGCGGGCGTACCTCGAAAAGGTACTAACCCTAGAAGGTCCGGGGGGTAACCTGCATTCACGGGGGTATCTGATAGTAGGGCATGGGCATGTCTTGTTTAGGTCCACCCATGCCTTAGCCAGGCATGGGCGTGCCTTGACCTGACACGGCCGTACCTTGCCTTCTAGCAGTTTCTGTTTTAGTGTTTATTGATATGTGTAAACCTGTTTAGGTGAACTAGTTGATCCAGAAACATCTATATCTTAGTTCTTACCTGTTGTAACTCCACAAGTGAGTTATAGTTAACCTAAGTATGATATTAATGGTGTTATATAGATGTTTGTATGTTATAAACCAAAGATTTGATAGTAATGCATGTTTAAGGTTTTCATGAACCAACTAAGTTGTTATATTGTTATGTATGCTTGTTTAATGGCTTTTGTAGGCCTAAGATGATATGATATTGCTTTTGTAGGCCAATTTGTTATGTTATGGCTTTTGTAGGCCAATTTTTTATGCTATGGCTTTTGTAGGCCAACTGTGTTTATGTTGTGGCTTTTTGTAGGCCATTGTGTGTTGTACCCGTACTTTGTTGGATGTTTGGGGCTAGCTTGTCTGGATCTAGTTGGGGCCTTGTGCTGCCAGCTATGATGTGCGGCGATTCGATGATCACGAATCGTGGTTCCTGCAGAACCTCCGCCCCTCAACACTATATGGGCTCTCAGTTCCCGCTAATCCCGAGTGGGGTACAGTTCCCCGATAACGCATTGGTGGACCTCTACCCGCTTCTTGACCGGCGCGGAGGAAGGATCGGTTTCCCTAGTTAGGATCACTAAGCCGGGCTCATTACCCTGCAAGACGTGGTTCCTGCTGACTAACCGTTGCTTCACAATGTGCTAGGGTAGACTTGAATGATGATATGTTATGCATGTGATATGTATATGATAGTATTGATATGATGCTTCCGCTTAATTGTTGATCACTAGCTATTTTATAGCTAACCCTCTCATGAACATTCCATGTCCACGTAAATAGATTGCTGGTGTGGACGGGTACCTGCTGGGAGTTCATGTTTTGTTAGGAGAACACTTTGTGAATGCTATGTTTATGTAATAAGTAGTGTAATGGTCGAACGAATTTGATAACGCCTTGAGATATCTTAATAGTACTTTTGTAACCCAACTTATATATATATATATATAAGTTGTAAATTGTTAAATAAATAATAAAGCTTCTGCTTGTTTTATAAAAAAAAAGACTCCTCAAAATTTAGGCGGCGTTACAAGTTGGTATCAGAGCCTTGGTTTTAGGGAATTGGGTACTTTAAATAGTATCCAATCTCAAACTCAGGCTCGGCCATTATTATGTGTTCCATGGGTGGTATTGGGGTTTGAAGAGTGACTTATGTGTTTTGTTATGAGTTAAGAAAGTATAAGAGTTGATAAGAGAAAGAAGTTATATATGAGATATACTAAATATTCTACTTTGATATATATATATATATATATATATATATATATATCTAACTCGACATGGAGGGTTCTTCTGGAGATGGTGACAAGGATGCTGACATCCTGAAATTGGAGGCTCAACTTAAACAAGAAAATGAGCGTGAGTTTACGCAGATGGAGAAGGATACTCATAAGTCCACGACTTTCAAAACTTTTCTGAGTTGTCACCCTCCTATTTTTGCTGGCGCAACTAATGATCGCTCTGCAATAGAAACCTGGATCAGGGAGATACAGAATGCCTTTGAATCCAGTGAATGTGATGAGAACAAAAAGGTGAATTTTGCTCAACGTATGTTCATGGGGCGTGCTTTGGCCTGGTGGGATACTGTAATTGATATTACACCATCAGCCACTTTGGAGGTAATGACTTGGGATGGTTTCAAGGAGAAGATTAGGGGTAAGTATTGTTCTGACTATGATATGCTGAGGATTGATAATGAGTTCAGGGCATTACAGAAGAGTGACATGCCTGCCTTTGGATGATCTTATGTCCAAATTCACTGATAAAATGAGGTTTGTTCCTCATCTGTTACCCAATGAAAAGGCAAAGATTACTTACTTTGCCAATACTTTGCCCCTGCAGTATCAATCTGCTGTGGGATCTGCAGCAACCCTTGATGAAGCATTTGATAAAGCTTGAACCACTAATGATGATTACAAGAAGAGGGAGAGATCTCAACAACTGCAGCAACATAAATCTGGTGGAGGTAAGAGAAAGTTTGAGCAACAATCAACTCAGAAGGGAGGTGATAGTGGAACTAGTGATAAGCAGCGTGTGAATACATCCCAGAAGTCTGAAGACTGGGATTTGTTGAAATGTGGAAGCTGCGGGAAGAAGGGGCACCAAACTCAAGATTGTAGGTACAAGGAGAATGTGTGCTACAAGTGCCATAAGCCCAGGCACCATATTTCAGTCTGCCCGTTGTGGCCAAACATAGGTGCTGGTGGTTCATCAGCAGCCACGGGTCCAAAATAGGGAGGCGCTCCTCGTGCACAAGGGAGGGCTTTCCAGATGATGGTTGATGAAGCCAAAGATACAGGTGATGTAATTATAGGCACTTTTCTGATTAACAATACTCCTGCGTGTATTCTGTTTGACTTGGGAACAACTTACTCTTTTATCTCCATACCTTATTGTGAAAAGTTGCAGTTGCCTGTTTCCCTATTATCTGATCGAACTAAAGTAGAAGTAGCTGATGGTAAGGTAATCTATGTTACCGAGAAATTTCCGATAGCTATTCTTTATATCGATGGGAATAGTTTCACTATTTCCTTTCTTATCATGCCTATTGCGGGCTTTGATGCTTTTATTGGTATGGATTGGCTCATTAGTCGAGATGCTGAGATCTTGTGTTCTAAAAAGATAATCGGATTTTCTTTGTTCGATGGTTCTTATACTATAGCTTGAGGGGAGAAAAGGGAGTCTGCCATTCATGTTATTTCTGTGATTAAAGCTCAGAAACTGAATGCAAAGGATTGTATCTCCTACTTTGCATATGTGATTAATGCTGAGATAGGAGCAAAAAGTGTTGATGATATCAGGTTTGTTCCTGAATACCATGATGTCTTTCCTGAATATTTACAAGGTTTACCTCCTTTCAAGGATGAAGAATACCGGATTGATCTTATTCCTGGTGCTACACCTGTAGCAAAATCTCCCTATCGTCTCGCTCCATCTGAAATTCGGGAGATGATGACCCAAATCAAGGAATTTCTTGACAAGGGCTTTATTCGCCCAAGTTCTTCACCATGGGGTGCTCCTGTTTTATTCATAAAGAAGAAGGACGGGACTCTCCGGGTGTGTATCGATTACAGGGAGCTTAACAAGCGAACTGTAAAGATTAAATATCCATTACCTCGCATAGATGATCTGTTTGATCAATGGCAAGGTGCCACATGCTTTTCCTAGATTGATCTACGTTTTGAATATCATCAGGTCCATGTTCGAGAAGATGATATCACTAAAACCGCGTTTAGAACTCGATATGGGTACTACAAATTCTTGGTTATGCCATTCGGCTTAACCAATGCTCTGGCTATTTTCATGGATATGATGAATCGTGTATGTCGCCCTTTTCTTGATAAATCTATGATCGTGTTCATCGATGATATTCTCATTTATTCTAAAACAGAGGCGGAACATGAGCAACATCTTTGTCTTATTCTGGAGACTCTTAAGTGAGAACAACTCTACGTGAAACTTTCTAAATGTGAGTTTTGGCTTAAGGAGGTTCATTTATTGGGCCATGTTATCTGTAACGAAGGTGTAAAGGTTGATCCCGTGAAGATTGAAGTTGTTATGAACTGGGAAACTCCTTAGAATCATTGTGAGATAAAGAGTTTCTTAGGTCTTGCTGGTTATTACAGGCGGTTCATACAGAACTTTTCTAAACTTGCTGGTCCATTGACTAAATTGACCCGCAAGGATGTTGCCTATGTGTGGAGTGAAGAGCAAGAGAAAGCATTTTAGACTCTGAAGCAATTATTATGTCAAGCACCTATTCAAACATTGTCTAATGGGTCAGAAGACTTTATTGTCTATTGTGATGCTTCATATGCAGGTCTAGGTTGTTTTTTGATGCAACGAGACAAGGTGATTGCATATGCTTCTCGTCAATTGAATCCACATAAGAAGAATTACCTAACACATGATCTGGAGCTTGCATCTGTGGTATTTTCTTTGAAGATAAGGCGTCATTACTTGTATGGCACCAAATGTATTGTATGCACAGATTACAAGAGTCTACAGTATGTGTTCACGCAGAAAGAGCTTAACATGAGACAACGACATTAGTTGGAGCTAATAAAAGACTATGATTGTGAGATCAAATATTATCCTGGTAAGGCGAACATGGTAGCTGATGCATTGAGTCGAAAGAACTCTCCTGGAGTAGCTAAATTCATGAGACTCACTGTAGAATCTGATTTAATTACTCAGCTTAAATTAGCACAACAAGAAGCATTGCAAGAAAACAACTTGAAGACAGTCGGGGTCTGAAGACATTTCAATCCCGAATCTGGGTACCGAGTCTTGGTGGCAATCGGGAGACAATCTTACATGAAGCACACAAATCTAGGTTGTCTGTTCATCCCGGAAGCACAAAAATGTACCATGAGTTGAAATCATTGTATTGGTGGCCTACATTGAAGCGTGACATAGCTTCATTTGTAGAAAAATGCCAAGTCTGCGCGTAAGTTAATGTTGGGAATCCATGGGGATCAAAGCACGCAACGGAAGCAACAAAAACACACAAAATGATCCCATGATTTCCCAATGGTGGTGAAAACTTGCAAGAACATGCATGCAACCAAAAACAAGAACAAAGAGAAGAAGGAGATCAAATCATACCCTCGAAGACTTTGATACTTGGCTGGAACAATTCGGATTTGGGATGTAAGTTTGAAACAAAAGGCTCCAAGCCCTAATGCAAGTCCACACAAAGAAACCTTCAACCTCTTTGTACTAGCAAACCGAAGCACCACCAACACTTGATGGATCTCTTCTAGAAGAACCTTGAAAACACTTGTGCACAACCCTTAACCTCTTGCTCTTGCTCATTCTCACTAGTATGAACTCACAAATGATGTATGATTGCACAATTTTTCCAATAGTGTAGAATGAATAAACAATGCCCCTTATAAAGAGATATCATCTGTTCTTTAGAGTCCAGAGTTGTGCTAATTGGCACTCATTCATTGGACAAACAAAATGGTACAACCAAATTCAAGTGTCACTTAGAATTCTGCCTTCACGACTTCTTCATGGGCTCTCACGGGCCGTGAAGGATAAATGTGCCACGACCGGCCATTAATCCTCCACGAGCCGTGCCGCGCTGTGCAAGAATCGTGAGGGTTGTGCCTTCATGACCTCCTTCACGGGCCGTGTAGGGTCGTGAAGCCCTAGGGTTTCATAAACCATGCGGCCCACGACCGGACTCGTGGACACAAGCTGCTTCACGACCCGTGGAGCATCCTTCACGGTCGTGAAGGCTAGGTCAACTGGAATTTGACCATTTTGACTCTTTCTTCTTATAGTAGGCTGTCGAGATTGAAACTTGGCGTGTGACCCAATAGGCCCGCGCTTCATTGGCAGTGATGCTGGCCTACGTGTGTCGGTGGGCAGATTCCAACAAACTCCCACTTGCACATGACACACCGTATCCATGGGCACCACAGACAGGGAGCGGCCTCTAGCAAGGCATCCCTGCCTCCAACTAAACATGGGGTATGTCATCCCTAACAAGTACCATGATAAACTAAAAGAGTTTGACATAGTCCTATAGATAAGTGATCAATTATCTTATTGTTCGCGATATCCAAGTGAACACGAGACATGGTACAAAGTCATTCTCCGATCGTTCACGATTATGTTTCTCGATCAAGATTGGTGGTGACCAAAAGGTGAGTTGCAACTGATCAACAATCATTGCAAACTCGAGCATGGCCATAAAATTTTGGTGTCAGCTCCCAATCATCGAGGGGCCCAGGGATATCTCTCTTTACAGAGGAACAAATTCCTTCGACTACATTGCCTCCAATACAATGGCAATACTTTACCCAAATACCTCCTTTATAATAGCCAGTTACGGACTACGTTTGAAAGCAGTCAGAATAAAGAAAACCAAAATAGTGAAACACATGCATCTCCGGTCTAAGGATAAAAGATATTATCATCCTGATTTACTCTTGACATGTACCATGAAGTAAGATCAGGTGTGGGTCGTCCAATCACTTGAACCTCTTTTCAAGTATAGGCGAAATATTGCGTCCCTTGTATTCTATCCCTATTGAATACTATGACCAATCATTTCCCTCGATCTTCGTTCATACTTCCTTCCTTGAAGAATGACCGATCGTGGACTGTTCAGAATGTAAAACATTCAAGGAAGTGATAAAACATGCAAAGTTGGAACACAATAATGATTTAAAGAAAGTATTCGCTACACGCGTATCATTAAATCTCCATTTAATAATCAATATATTGAAAAATACAATATTGCTTAATGTTCCCAATAACATAGTAAATACATCGAATACAATAACTAATATACAACTCAAACCGAGTCACTAGCAAATCTGATCCCAATAGCACGTGTGTGGGCATCGTGCTTGGCTTGCGACAACGGTTTAGTGAACGGATCCGCCAAATTGCTATCCGTGTGTACTTTGCTGATGACGATGTCTCCATTTTCGACCACGTCCCGGATAAAATGATATTTCCACGGAATATGCCTCGTGCGTTGATGAGACCTCGGTTCCTTTGCTAAAGCAATGGCACCCTCGTTGTCACAGAAGATCTCAACAGGGTCGCTGATGCTTGGAACCACTCCCAGATCAAGCAGAAATTTTCTCATACATACGGCCTCCTTAGCAGCTTCACTGGCCGTAATGTATTCCGACTCGGTAATGGAATCGGCCACGGTGTCTTGCTTGGAGCTCCTCCAGGATATAGCACCACCGTTTAATAGGAACACGAACCCCGATTGTGATCGGCAGTCATCCCTATCGGTTTGGAAGCTTGCATCAGAGTAACCCTTTACTCTAAGCTTTCCTCACCTCCGTACACAAAGAACATCTCCTTAGTCATCCGAAGATACTTGAGAATGCTCTTAACCTCCGTCCAATGAGCTTTGCCAGGGTTGGCTTGATATCTACTCGTCATGCTCAAGGCACACGATACATCAGGCCTTGTACATAGCATGGCGTACATGATCGAGCCCACAACCAAAGCATATGGCACTCGCTTCATTACTTCCCGTTCCTCTGGGGAACTAGGGGATTGAGTCTTACTCAATACCAAACCATGTGACATTGGAATGAACCCCTTCTTGGAGTCTTCCATCCTAAACCGCTTTAGGACTTTGTCAACATATGTACTTTGGCTAAGCCCAATAAGCCTCTTGGATCTATCTCTATAGATTTTGATCCCAAGAATATAAGTCGCATCTCCTAGATCCTTCATTGAAAAACAATTCCCTAACCAAGTTTTTACACCTTGAAGGGTCGGGACATCATTTCCAATGAGGAGTATGTCATCGACATACAAGACTAGGAACACAACTATGCTCCCACTAGCCCTGACGTATACGCAAGGCTCATCCTTGCTTTTCGAAAAGCCAAACTCTTTGACTTTTTCATCAAAGCACAGGTTCCAGCTGCGCAATGCTTGCTTCAGTCCATAAATGGACTTCTTAAGCTTGTAGACTTTGTCCGGATGCTTGGCATTTACAAAACCCTGGGGTTGAGTCATATAGACCTCCTCGCTAAGTGTCCCATTAAGGAACGCGGTTTTTACATCCATTTGCAAAATCTCATAATCATGAAATGCGACAATTGCCATGAGTATCCGGATAGACTTCAACATAGCCACTGGGGAAAAGGTTTCATCATAGTCTACACGATGAGTTTGTGTGAAACCCTTAGCCACCAGTCGGGCTTTGAAGGTGTCTACCTCTCCATCTATGCCGGTCTTTTTCTTAAAGACCCGCTTGCACCCTACGGGTCTACACCCGGGTACCGGATCTACCAAATCCCAGACTTGGTTATCCGACATAGATTGCATCTCAGACTCCATAGCCTCTTTCCACCTAGCGGACTCAGGGCCCACCACGGCGTTCCGATAAGATGATGGTTCATCATGATCCACCACTAGGTCGCAGCCCTCAGACATGAGAAACCCATATCTCTCTGGCTCGTTGCGACTCCTACCAGATCTTCTAAGAGGTAAAGGATCCGTGTCAGGTTCTCCAGCAGCGTCGTGCTGAAAATCATTTTGTGAACTAGTGCCAACTTCAGGTTGGTCATTGGAAGGTTCTTGAATCTCTTCAAGATCTACCTTTCTCCCACTAGCGTCTTTGGATAGCCTCTCCCTTTCAAGAAAGACGGCCCTCCGAGCAACAAATACCATATTCTCGGACGGTTTGTAAAAAAAAAATCCCATAGACCCGGCAGGATATCCAATGAACAAACACCTCTCGGCTCGGGGTTCCAATTTGTCCTCCACCTCCTGTCTCACGTAGGCAGGACAACCCCAAACCTTTAGATATGAAAGCGATGGAACCTTTCCATGCCACATCTCAAAGGGTGTCTTCTTGACCTTCTTAGTTGGTACGAGGTTAAGGATTCTAACGGCCGTTTCCAAAGCATAGCCCCAAAAGCTAATGGGTACATCCGTACGACTCATCATACACCGAATCATATCCAATAATGTCCGGTTCCTCCTCTCGGCGACACCATTTAATTGTGGTGTCCTAGGAGGTGTTAATTGCGAAACAATTCCACAATCTTTTAGATAGTCACGGAATTCCAAACTTAGATACTCACCACCACGATCCGATCTGAGCATCTTAATTCGTTTACCCAATTGGTTCTCAACTTCGTTTTTGAAAGTCTTGAAAACCTCAAAGGTTTCCGACTTTTGTCTCACCAAGTAGACATACCCATACCTACTAAAATCATCGGTAAAGGTTACGAAATACCTTGAGTTATCCCTAGTGACATGCTTGAACGGACCACATACATCCGTGTGAACGATATCCAACAAGTCTTTGCCCCTCTCACATACGCCGGTGAAGGGTGCTTTGGTCATTTTGCCCAACAAGCAAGATTCGCATACATCATCCGACCCATGGTCAAATGATTCCAAGATCCCATCCGCTTGGAGCTTGGCGATGCGTTTCTTGTTTATGTGGCCCAAACGACCATGCCATAAAGATAACTTATCCAAATCACATCTGGATTTAGAACCAACATTCATGATTGATCTATTACTTTGCAAGCATACGCTTGTCTCATATATGCCACGACATGGATGTGCTTTAAAATAAAATAAATCATTCTTAAAGCATGAAATAATTCCATTAGAGAAATTAAAGTCAAATCCATCGTCAACAAGTGCATAAAATGATAAAATGTTTCTTACCACGCGGGGCGAATAAGATACATTTAATAAAGTAATAGATAAGCCGGATGGAAAGGCGAGGTCCACGCTCCCTATCTTCTCAACCGGGACAACCACCTTGTTTTCCATGATGAGATCCAGCTCCCCATCAACCAAGTCCCTACTTCTTCTTAGTACCTGCACATTATTAACTATGTGAGTACCACACCAGGTGTCCAAGACCCAAGCGTTAGAAGTGGAATTGTTATGGAGTTCAATCATGTACGTACCGGAGGCGCCTTGTCCCTTGGCGCGAAGCCTCTTGAGCTCCTCCGTGTACTTGGGGCAACTACGCCGGTAGTGTCCCTTCTCCCCGCAGAAGAAGCAGGTGGCCTCTTCCGGTGAGGGGGCTATAGGAGCGGGTTCCTTCCCTTTCGGCTCCGGCGCCGGGAGTGGCTTGGGCTTGGGTGTTGCCACCTTCGCCTTCCCCTTTCCCTTGCCCTTGGAGTTTGAAGCAGGCCGCTTCCTCTTAGCACCTCCCTCTTAGATGGCTAGGACGGGTGCGGAGGTCGATGGTTTTGCCTTGGCCATGTTAGACTCGGCGTTCTTCAACATGCCGTGCAACTCCATCAAGGACTTATCCATATTATGCATATGGTAGTTCACAATGAACGGACCATATGCTTGAGGTAAAGATTGGAGGATAATTCCTGTAGCCAACTCTTTCCCCATAGGAAAGCCCAACCTCTCTAGCTGGTCCACGTATTGCTTCATACGAAGCACGTGGGAGCTCACGTTCCCGCCCTCCTGCATCCGACACCCCACAAAGGCCTTGACACACTCGTAGAGTTCTTGCCTCGCTTGCTGCTGGAACATTTCCTTTAGCTGCGAGATCATGTCAAACGCACCAACGTCCTCGAATTGCCTTTTCAATTCAGAACTCATGGTCGTCAACATGAGGAAGTCACCTCATTAGTGTCTTTACGGCACTTCTCATAAGCATCCTTAATGGCCCGCGTAGCGGTGGTAGCAGGAGCCTCCGAAAGAGGTTCCTCTAGGACGTACAACTTACTTTCATGGCGCAAGACAATCCTCAATTGCCTAACCCAATCCATGAAGTTTACACCTATGAGTTTCTCTTTCTCCAAAAATGGACAGAGTGAAATGTGTGTCGCGGTGTTGCTTGTAGATGCCATCTAAAAGAAGGCAAAGCACACAAAAGGTTAGTTCGACATATTTTAATCCTTGTTAAATAATTACCCAATAGTTTAACACTTAAATTTAACAAGGGCTAAGAACCCAACATAACTTCACTACATGACGGGTTTACCGCGGATCACTTCGTGAAGGTATTTAGGCCGGTACTCATAGCACCGGTTTGGCATCTTTGATCCCTTCCCACACCGATTCCTCAATAAGCCGCATGGATAACTCGGTATAGGCACGGCAATTATCAAGGAGTATTAAATTGGAATTGCAAATCGTCCAACAAGATACACGATGACGCCCTTGATAATAATTGGCTCGTGCTAAGCTCGACAACCAAAGATTTCAAGACGCCACACGCACCTTCCACACAAGTCCACATGGAACAACTCGTGCTAAGTTCGACAATTGTCCCATGCTTCATTAGATTCGGGTGGTGTCATCTTTTGGATAGCGTGTGATTTACGTTTTTAAGAAAAACGGGACTTTTGTTTTTCCGGTTAAAAACCTCTTTTCGTTTTGATTAACAAATAAGTGACAAAACGCATTTTTCACCAATTGAACATAAACACTTTATATTCGTTTGTTAATCATGTGAGCGAGCGGGGTTTGTTAACCAATTAAGGAAAACTATATAGTTTTATTATTTTCAAAAGATTTTCTAGCATGCGAAGATCCTACAACCACACAAGAAAAACAAATAAATAAAACTACACAACCACGCATACAAAACCGATTTGAGCCAACCTAAGTGTTCCCCGGTTAGCCAACCTAAGATACATTTAATAAAGTAATAGATAAGCCGGATGGAAAGGCGAGGTCCACGCTCCCTATCTTCTCAACCGGGACAACCACCTTGTTTTCCATGATGAGATCCAGCTCCCCATCAACCAAGTCCCTACTTCTTCTTAGTACCTGCACATTATTAACTATGTGAGTACCACACCAGGTGTCCAAGACCTAAGCATAGAAGTAGAAGTGTTATGGAGTTCAATCATATACATACCGGAGGCGCCTTGTCCTTTGGCGCGAAGCCTCTTGAGCTCCTCCGTGTACTTGGGGCAACTACGCCGGTAGTGTCCCTTCTCCCCGCAGAAGAAGCAGGTGGCCTCTTCCGGTGAGGGGGCTATAGGAGCGGGATCCTTCCCCTTCGGCTCCGGCGCCGGGAGTGGTTTGGGCTTGGGTGTTGCCACCTTCGCCTTCCCCTTTCCCTTGCCCTTGGAGCTTGAAGCGGGCCGCTTCCTCTTAGCACCACCCTCATGGATGGCTAGGACGGGTGCGGAGGTCGATGGCTTTGACTTGGCCATGTTAGACTCGGCGGTCTTCAACATGCCGTGCAACTCCATCAAGGACTTATCCATATTATGCATATGGTAGTTCACAATGAACCGACCATATGCTTGAGGCAAAGATTGGAGGATAATCTCCGTAGCCAACTCTTTCCCCATAGGAAAGCCCAACCTCTCGAGCTGGTCCACGTATTGCTTCATACGAAGCACGTGGGAGCTCACGTTCCCTCCTTCCTGCATCTGACACCCTACAAAGGCCTTGACACACTTGTAGAGTTCTTGCCTCGCTTGCTGCTGGAACATTTGCTTTAGTTGCGAGATCATGTCAAACGCACCAACGCCCTCAAATTGCCTTTGCAATTCAGAACTCATGGTCGTCAACATGAAGCAAGTCACCTCATTAGTGTCTTAAGGCGCTTCTCGTAAGCATCCTTAATGGCCCGCGTAACGGTGGTAGCAGGAGCCTCCGGAAGAGGTTCCTCTACGACGTACAACTTGCTTTCATGGCGCAAGAAAATTCTCAATTGCCTAAGCCAATCCATGAAGTTTACGCCTATGAGTTTCTCTTTCTCCAAAAATGGACGGAGTGAAATGTGTGTCGCGGTGTTGCTTGTAGATGCCATCTAAAAGAAGGCAAATCACACAAAAAGGTTAGTTTGACATATTTTAATCCTTGTTAAATAATTACCCAATAGTTTAACACTTAAATTTAACAAGGGCTAAGAGCCCAACATAACTTCACTATATGACGGGTTTACCGCGGATCATTTCGTGAAGGTATTTAGGCCGGTAAACGCTTTACCAATTGCAATCCATGATTACAACTCTTAGGCACTTGCGGGATCCATCGGTACTCATAGCACCGGTTTGGCATGTTTGATCCCTTCCCACACCGATTCCTCAATAAGCCGCTTTGATAACTCGGTATAGGCACGACAATTATCAAGGCGTATTAAATTGGAATTGCAAATCGTCCAACAAGATACACGATGACGCCCTTGACAATAATTGGCTCGTGCTAAGCTCGACAACCAAAAATTTCAAGATGCCACACGCACCTTCCACACAAGTCCACATGGAACAACTCGTGCTAAGCTCGACAATTATCCCATGCTTCATTAGATTTGGGTGGTGTCATCTTTTGGATGGCGTGTGATTTACGTTTTTGAGAAAAACGGGACTTTTGTTTTTCCGGTTAAAAACCTCTTTTCGTTTTGATTAACAAATAAGTAACAAAACGCATTTTTCACCAATTGAATATAAACACTTTATATTCTTATGTTAATCATGTGAGCGAGCGGGGTTT
Source organism: Dittrichia graveolens (assembly GCA_038502395.1). Taxonomy (NCBI): domain Eukaryota; kingdom Viridiplantae; phylum Streptophyta; class Magnoliopsida; order Asterales; family Asteraceae; genus Dittrichia; species Dittrichia graveolens. Next base: position 53,080,434 of record JARJIL010000005.1, on the reverse strand, counting down.
GTTAACCATTTAAGGAAAACTATATAGTTTTATTATTTTCAAAAAATTTTGTAGCATGCGAAGATCCTACAACCACGCAAGAAAAACAAATAAATAAAACTACACAACCACGCATACAAAACCGATTTGAGCCAACCTAAGTGTTCCCCAGTGAGCCAACTGAGGAACTAAGTCTACTAAGGACAAACAATCCAAGACTTCGTGGCGTGCTCCCACTCGATCCCGCGCCTCCGGATCCGAGGTAACCAAGACATCTCACAAGACTCCCGTTGGTGCCTCCATTCTTCTCTTCTCATTACATGCATAATTTAAAGAGAAATGACATGCAAGCCACACAATCTATTCTAAGCTAATATACAATTACAAAGAATAAATACTTTGGCGTACAAGCCACAAATAAATAAATTATTACAAACCGGATTAAATAAATTATTACAAACCAAATGTGGTACAAACCACCAAATGTATGCATGTGTGCATTTTATGCACAATTTATTACAAAACAAATAAAGCAACCAAACAACCACACAAAGGTCTAGGCTCAAACCAGTCCTCACAAAAACGAAACAACCACAAAGCATGGTGTGCCACACCAAACCATGCGCAAAACAATATCCCAATTAAGTTTATTCAAAAACTAAAGGCACAAGAATAAACCTTGTACATATGCATTAGGATTCCAAACACTTTGAAATCCATATTCATATATACACAATTTACATGTATGCATGTGTGCATTTTATGCCAAAACCACCCAATACATACATATAAAGAATTAGGACATTATGGGGCTTAAACTACAAGGCTAAACAGCTTAAAATGATTCTGGAAACACCAAAATCATGTGCCAAAATCCATATCAAGTTTTCTTTTTCAAAAAGGCCAAAAACAGCTTGTTCACGACGCCTTCACGAGCTACTGCTCTTCACGGGCCCTCACGGGCCATGAAGGCAATACGCTCCACGACTCGTGAAACAGATTAAAAACCTTTCACGACCACCACCCCACGAGACTGGTCGTGTGGCCTTCACGACCCGTGAAGCAAGCTCCACGGCCCGTGAAGACCTTCTGGACAGAATGTCCAAAATCGAAAATATGGATTTTCAAGCCACAAAGGTGCATGCATCTTGCAAGTATGGCTCTGATACCACTGTTGGGAATCCATGGGGATCAAAGCACGCAACGGAAGAAACAAAAACACACAAAATGATCCCATGATTTCCCAATGGTGGTGAAAACTTGCAAGAACATGCATGCAACAAAAAACAAGAAAAAAGAGAAGAAGGAGATCAAATCATACCCTCGAAGACTTTGATACTTGGCTGGAACAAATCGGATTTGGGATGTAAGCTTGAAACAAAAGGTTCCAAGCCCTAATGCAAGTCCACACCAAGAAACCTTCAACCTCTTTGTACTAGCAAACCGAAGCACCACCAACACTTGATGGATCTCTTCTGGAACAGCCTTGAAAACACTTGTGCACAGCCCTTAACCTCTTGCTCTTGCTCACTCTCACTAGTATGAACTCACAAATGAAGTATGCTTGCATAATTTTTCCAAGAGTGTAGAATGAACAAACAATGCCCCTTACAAAGAGATATCATCTGTTCTTTAGAGTCCAGAGTCGTGCTAATTGGCACTCATTCATTGGACCAACAAAATGGTCCAACCAAATTCAAATGTCACTTAGAATTCTGCCTTCACGACTTCTTCACGGGCTCTCAGAGGCCATGAAGGATAAATGCGCCACGACCGGCCATTAATCCTCCACGAGCCGTGCCGTGCTGTGCAAGAATCGTGAGGGTTGTGCCTTCATGACCTCCTTCACGGGCCATGTAGGGTTGTGAAGTCCTAGGGTTTCACGAACCATGCGGCCCACGACAGGACTCGTGGACACAAGCTGCTTCACGACCCGTGGAGCATCCTTCACGGTCGTGAAGCCTAGGTCAACTGGAATTTGACCATTTTGGCTCTTTCTTCTTATAGTAGGTTGTCGAGATTGAAACTTGGCGTGTGACCCAATAGGCCCGCGCTTCATTGGCAGTGATGCTGGCCTACATGTGTCGGTGGGCAGATTCCAACAGTTAAAACCGAATATCAAAAGCCATATGGTAATCTACAACAACTAGATATCCCAGAGTGGAAATGAGATCACATTACCATGGATTTTGTTACGAAATTACCCCGAACTACAAAGGGGCATGATATGATATGGGTTGTGGTTGATCGCCTAACTAAGAGTGCTCATTTTCTTGCTACTAATGAATCTTCTCTTATATTGTATATCTATGAGGTAGTATCACGACATGGCATACCTCTATCTATTGTCTCGGATCGAGATTCACGGTTCACATCAAACTTTTGGCATAGTCTTCAATGTGAACTTGGTACGTGAGTTATTCTTCAATGTGAACTTTTGGGATTCTCATCTTCCCTTGATTGAATTTGCTTATAACAACTCCTATCATACGAGTATAGGCATGCCACCATATGAAATGTTGTATGGTAGGCCATGCCGTACACCTACTTGTTGGTTACAACCTGGTGAAAAGCCATATGCAGGTCCTGACATTGTGTAGATGAAAGCTGATAAGGTGAAGATGGCACGAGGAAAGCTGAAACCTGCACAGGACAGGCAAAAGATGTACGTAGATTCTAAATGGTGACCCATTACTTTTGAAGTGGGTGACTGGGTTTTCTTGAAGGTTTCACCTTGGAAAGGGGTGATTCAATTTGGTGGTAAAGGTAAGCTAAGCCTGAGATATATTGGCCTGTTCAGAATTCTGCAATGAGTCAATGATCAGACTGTATCACTTGGACTTCCTCCTGCGCTATCTAGTATTCATAAGACATTCCATGTGTGCTATCTGAGGAAGTTCAAGGTCGATGATGACCATATCCTACCTCTACAAGAGTTGAAAGTTGATTCAGCTAAACACCTTGTGGAGGAAACTGTTGAGATTTTGGATTCCAAAATCAAAAAGTTGCGTAAGAAGATGATCAAGTTAGTGCTTGACAAATGGAAGCTCAATCTAGGTCCTAACTTGACATGGGAGGCAAAGGATGCGATGAAAGCATGATACCCACACTTATTCATTGCTGAGCAGATTCCGAGGAGGCAATCTTCTTAAGGTGGGTAGATCTGTAACATTCTCAGAAAGGGCCTAGACGCACTCGTACGTGGTATGTTTAATAAATTAAATAAATTGAATAATATATATATATATGTTAGATATTGATATAAAAGTGACTAAAACAGTTATTTAATGAGTTGATAAAATATTGATAAAAATAGATAAAAATAATAAAATACTAAATGGTTTAAGATAAGGATTCCAAAAATATCCCCGTTAGTTAAAATGGGTACTCGTGCGTTAAGTTGTAGGTTGAAAAGGGGAACAAGATACCCACTTGTGGATAATATTAATCCACAAGTAGGCTTCTATCTGTATACTCACGTATACAAACATATGTTCACAAACTCAATTTCACACTTCTCTTCTCTTTGTGTTCTTGCTTAACCTTGAAGGAGGAATCATCAAGCCTTAATCTTGTTGCAAATTCAAGTGGAAATCAAAGCCCAATCTGTCTATCATTGTCTTCCTCCTCCAAATCTTTGTTGTAAGTTCTATTTCTTAATTCTCCAAGTTTGGGTATTTTGGGTCAAGATTGCCAATTGATGCCAATAGTTGAAATTGATGTTACCAATTAGTTTCCAAGTTGATTCTAAGTGCATAGCAGGTTGTTTTGTTAATTAAAGATATGATGTTGATTGATTTTGGAGATTAAAGCCTAAATGGGTCAAAAATGTGATTTTGGTCCCATAATCTGAATTTGATGTTAAATGGTGTAAAAAGTATGTCTTTAGCTTTGTTTTGATGAGTTATTTCCTATATGAATCATAGAAAACTACTGGAAAAGTAATGGTAATATTTTGGTTTGAGTTTGGCTGGAAAACAGCAGGTTCTGGTTAAACCTGCTGCTGCAAATGGAAAGGCACGAGCGTGCCTCTCAAGATCCAACCGTGCCTTTGGGTGTACCTGGATAGGCACGGGCGTACCCGGGTATGCACGGGCGTACCCGGGTATTCACGGGCGTACCCGGGTATGCACAGGCGTACCCGATTATGCACGGGTTTACCTCGAAAAGGTACGGGCGTGCCTAACCCTAGAAGGTCCAGGGGGTACCCTGCAGTCACGGGGGGTATCTGATAGTAGGGCACAGGCAAGTCTAGTTCAGGGCCAGGCACGGCCGTACCTTGCCTTCTAGCAGTTTCTATTTTAGTGTTTATTGATACGTGTAAACCTGTTTAGGTGATCCAGTTGATCTAGAAACATTTGTGTCTTAGTTTTTGCGTGTTGTAACTCCACAAGTGAGTAACAGTTAACCTAAGTATGATATTAATAGTGTTATATAGAAGTTTGTATGTTATAAAAGAAAGATTTGATAGTTATGCATGTTTAAGGTTTTCATGAACCAACTGAGTTGTTATATTGTTATATACACATGTTTAATGGCTTTTGTAAGCCTAAGATGGTATGATATGGCTTTTGTAGGCCAATTTATTATGCTATGGCATTTGTAGGTCAATTTGTTACGCTATGCCTTTTGTAGGCCAACTATGTTTATGCTGTGGCTTTTTGTAGGCCAATGTGTGTTGTACCGGTACTTTGTTGGATGTTTGGGGTTTACTTGTCTGGATCTAGTTGGGGCCTTGTTTTGGAATATGCCCACTGATAAACGTGTACTAGCATCACTGCTGATGAGGTACAAGCCTATTGGGTCACACGCCAAGGGTAGATTCTGGCAGCACAACGCAAACATGAGAGAATATGAAATTAGGGTTTCTGGCGACCTTCACGGGCCTTCACGGGCCGTGAAGAGGTCGTGAAGAGAAACCCTCCATGAGCCTTCACCACCCAGACAAAGTAGTCGTGGGAGCAGTGCCTTCACGAGTGCTTCACGGCCTTTGAGAGCCCGTGAAGGCAGGCGCCATTCTTTTTATTGGACCACTCGTTGGCCCAATTAGAGTGTGCGGTGGAACCCGGCCTATGAGGCCTTCACGGGTGCTTCACGGCCCGTGAGAGCCCGTGAAGGCAGAAGTCAAAGTGTCACCTTTGTTTCATTGGACCTTTGTGATGGTCCAATAAGGGTGTGCCTAGTTGGCCAACCCTGGTGACTCCATGACCATTTCTAGACTTTATAAAAGGGTTAGAACTCTCTCATTTGCCACTCTTGCTTCATGCTCATTATATACACACATACATAGATGATTCTTGGTTCTAAGAGAGCATGGTAGTGTATCAAGTGAAGGCAAGTTGTTCAAGTGTTGTGGCAGCTCCAGATTCACGAAGACGACGTTTGGTTCGTGTCTCGGGTCGTTAGCAAGACGGAATCTTGGCTACTTGGTGTGGATTATCAATAGAGGAGCTCGGTTTCGAGTTCTCGAAGATCTTTCTAGCTTGGTGGATAGCTCGAGCCCCGTGATGGTATAATTTCTCCTCCCTCTCGTTTGTTTTAGTTGCTATATTCGTTTGTAGTCAGGATCCCCACTTGGGGAATACATGCATGTCGGTTTTGATACCTGAAAACCCCGGTTTTTGATGTCGTTGCTTCCGCTGCGTACGGGTATTGGCGTGCATGGATTTCCTACAGTGGTATCAGAGCCTAGGCTACAAAGATATAGCACGATAATGGCTCGAAAAACTGTTTTTGGAAGATTCGTTTTTCTGTCCAGTAGGTCTTCATGGGCCGTGAAGTGTTGTTCATGAGTCGTGAAGGCCAAACGACCAGTGTTCGTGAGGGGTCTGGTCGTGGGAAGTGTTTTCAGGCTTCACGAGTCCTCATGGCCCGTGACCGGTCGTGTAGCTCTTGGGCTTCACAAGTCGTGAGAGGTCGTGAAGGCACTCGTGAACAGTTTAGTTGTGAAACTTGGTTTTTAGGCTCACGAGCCCTTCTGACCCGTGATCGGTTGTGAGGCCCTTGGGCTTCACGAGGCGTGAGGGGCCATGAAGGAGCTTCTGGGCAGTTTTTGTCCTTAAAAGAAAATTTTTCGTGTTTTTTCGGGTCATGAAGGAGTTTCTGTTTTTTGGCTGATTCCGTTTGTTTAGCCCCTCGTAATATTTTGGTACAAATATGGGTATGTAAGGTATGGTCTTGGCATGAGATGCATACATGCATACACATATGTTGTGTATATATGAATATGGGTATAAAAGTTGGTTTTGTGCCCTAATGCATATGTACAAGAATTTCCTTGTTGTGCCTTGAGTGTTTGTGTTGGAAATTCTTACCGAAATATTCTTTGGTCACGGTTTTGGCACACCGTGCTTTGTAGTTGTTGTTTGTTGCTTTTAGTTGGTAACCATCGCCCTAGACATTGTGGTTGTGCCTTGTAGTTTGTTTGATTGTTTGGATTTATTTGGTGACCTTGGTGTCACGCGTGATGTAATTAATTATTTATTCGTTCGGTTTGTAATTAATTATCGTGGCTTGCATGCCGTTTCATTTATTCATATGTACTTGTACTAGATTGATAGGAAGCGTGTGGCTTGCATGCCATTTCCTTTCTTTTATGTACTTGTGTTTTGAAGACCACAATCAAGAGTCAGGAGGAGACGTCTTGAAGACCTTGGGTCCGGTTAGTCCCGATGGAAGTGGCGGATTCAGTGGGAGCACTCCATGGTCTAGGGTTGTGTCCTTAGTAGACCTAGTCCTCCCGGCTTGGCTCGCGGGTAGGACGCATAGGTTTTTAGGCATGGTTACCAACCTCTTTGTATGCGTGTGAGGTGATTTATATTTCTTGCATGGTTGTTTATGTTTCTTTGCATGCTTGATAACTTTTCTACGTTAATAAAATCACAAGAGTTTTTAAATTAGTTAACAAGCTCTCGCGCGTACATGATTAACAAGACAATATAAACTTGGTATTTATATTTGAAGTGAAAATCGTTTTTGTCACTTACTTTGTTAATCAAATATTAAAACTTGGTTTTAATCAAGAAACAAAAGCCCGTTTCCTAAAACGTAAATCACGGACCATCCATAAGATGACACACCCGATTCTAGTGAAGCATGGGATAATTTTCGAGCTAAGCACGAGTTATTCCATGTGGATCTATGTGGAAGATGAGAGTGGCGACTTGGAGTTATTGGTTGTCGAGTTTAGCACGAGCCAATGATTCTCGAGTGTGCTACCATGTATCTTGTTGGACGATTTACAATTGCAAACTAAAATCCTTGTGTGATTGTCGAGCTAAGCACGAGTCAACCAAGAATTTTAATTTAGGATTGGTGTAAGTAGGGATCAAACATGCCAACCGACCCTTTTACGTCGTTGGATCCCGCAAGTGCCTAACCCGTCATGTAGTGGAGTAAAATATGGTTCTTAGCCCTTGTTAAGATAAATTGTTTTTCTAAAACTTTATGGGTAATTATTTTAACGAGGATTATATCAAACTAACTAAAACGTGTATTCTTGTTATTTATAGATGTCAAACGATAATAACACCACGTCAAACAATTCGCTTCGTATGTTCCTACATAGGGAGAAACTCACGGGAGTGAACTTCTGTGACTGGCTTAGGCAATTGAGAATTGTCCTTCGCTATGAGTCAAAGTTGCACATCCTTGAGGAACCTCTTCCGGAACCACCTGCTAGCGACGCGACTTGGTCCGTCCGATACACGTATGAAAAGCGTGTTGAGGACACACACGATGTTGCCTGCCTCATGTTGTCAACTATGAGCTCGGAGTTGCAAAAATACTTTGAGCACATGAGTGTGTACGATATGATGGACAAGTTGAAGGACATGTTCCAAGAACAAGTAAGGGAGGAACACTATGAGTGTGTTAAAAACCTAGTCGGTTGTAGAATGCAGGAAGGTAGGAGTGTGAGTGCCCACGTCCTTAAGATGAAGGTGTACATGGAGCAAATGGAGAGACTAGGATTTCCCATGGGGAGGGAGCTTGCTGTGGATATAGTACTCCAGTCCCTGCCCGCATCATATGATCAGTTTGTCATGAACTATCACATGCATGACATGGAGAAAACCTTAGGTGAATTGCATGGTATGTTGAAGACTGCGGAGTCTGACATGGCCAAACATGAATCCACCTCTTCCATTCCTACCACGAGTTCTAGGGAACAAAAGAAGACGAAGAAGAAACCGACACGAAGGGAAAAGGTTGGAGTGTCCATGCCTATTCCCCACATTGAATCTGAGGACCACGATTGTGTGCCTCAAGAAGAGATTCGAGAAAAAGTGATTTGCTACTTCTGTGGAAGATTTGGAGATTGGGGCCGTAACGCATGCCTATCGTGCCGAGAGGATATTAAACTTCTAAGGAAAGAGAGAGTTAATTTCCCCTCAAGGTACATTCATGATTTATTGCTAATTCTTCTATTTCGCTGGGTTGTTCACCCGAGCTAATTAACTCACGTTTGTCACAAATTAATTTTGTTACAAAGTGTAGGTGCCATTTAAAAGAAGAACCAAGAGCATGAAGAACTGGATCTCTAAAAGAGGTAACTCGGAAGATTGACCTCTACAAGAGAATTGGGAGTTTTGATCTCGCCTATTCTGACCGGTTTCATTATTACTATGTTTTTGATGCCCTGCGAGGCAAGTTTAGTTTTTGTTGTATGTTCATGAAGACGATGGATGAGTTTTTGAATTTTGGGTTGTAAAAGATTTTCTCGCATTACTTATTCAATTTCGATGTTTGTTCATGTCATAGCTTATGTTTTATTTTGGCCTTCAAGGCGCATCATCCTACATTTGATGACGATGAATTCATACTTGAAATTTGAATCTTGTTTTAGAAAAATATTTATTGATTGATAGAAATTAAAATTATCCATGTCAAGACATACATGTTACAAGTAATAATTAATCATGAATGATTGATTCTAAGTCCAAAATAGTTTGGATTAGTCGGCTCTTTGTCATAATCTACTTAACCATGTAAATAAGATAAGTATCGCCTAGATCCATGTGGTTAGGATCTTGGACTAGTTTAACCTCGGGTTAAACATTTGATGCTAATCTTATCTATTAGGGAAAGATGATTATGAAACCCTTCACGGTATATGTGAGAGGGATGCTAGCTTGTAAGATATTGATCACCTTTGGTGGATAATCCGTACAAGCACATAACAAAGAGAAACTAATTAAAAGAATCAATTGGGACATATAGATAGGATGCTTAGATCTAGTTAAGATGCTAACATACCTTAAATCTATATCAATGACTACATTATGAATTGCGGGATTATCTCACAATTCATTCCTTAACATAGACACATTTGTACATGGTGTCACGTTGAAGGAAACCGGATATTGTTGAAAATGATCTGGTAAATAATGGGTCAAATATGTGTATTCGACTTGTTAGTATACACATTGCATGTGACGAGCCAAGTCCTTAATCTTAATCCAACTTGAAATTCTATTTAGCACCTTATGAGATATATCTTGAAAGAGTTCTTTGCTCGTATATATATATATCAAAATTTGGAGATTTTCAATCTACATCTGGTGGGAGATTGAAGGACTTAAATGGTGCTAATACATTTAAAAGGTTCTTATAGGTTTTAGATATTTGACCTTACGAGAACAATGTTTTGTTGCTCGAAAGGAAGATAATAACTATAGCATTCCAGTGGAAGAACGTGCAACTTAAATGAAAGACTTGATGTTGGCACTAGCATATGATCAAATATCGGCATGAGAATGCCGGTTACCCTGACCTTAAGTAATTACTTTCAAGGATAATAGAAGTCATGTAGCCAAAGAGATATGGGTTCCTCACATCTAAGTGGCAATTACTTGATGGTGAGTTTTGTTCAAATCACCATCTATCGGAAATCATAGTGGGCCCTGAGTTCACTGAGGTTATAAGAAGTAATTAATCATAAGATGAAATCCATTTCAAGTATGCAGATACTTTACTTAATTCCATACCAAGGTGCAAACCTAGATGGTGTAAATGGAATTAATATGGATTGTATTGTAGACTACTTCAAATACCGACTAGGGGTAAAGGTTTCATAATGCTTATTGTGGAAACTTTTCCTAGTGGCTATGTTGAAGATCATTTGATACTTGTTGCTATTGTTGCCTTCTTACGGCAATAAAGGATAGTACACGGATATACAAGACCGCGTTCCTTTATGGAACTTCGTATTGAGGAAGTGCTTACCACACTCTCCGAGGGTCTTAGATATCCTTTGGACTTATACTAATATCGTAAAAGTAAGATCTTTGCTTTCATGAGAAAATCAAAGTCATGAGTTTTCTAGGAGCATAGATAAGACTTTTACATATGTCAGGGCTAGTGGGAGCTTTTATTGTATACCTAGAAGTATGTATCGATTGAAGATAATGTCCCATTGTTAAGTGTTCTATGAACCTAAAATAGGGAATTATTGTATCCTGATAATATTTAGGAGATACAAGATTTTGAATTACAAGAAATACTTGTGTATGTTCTTGATGTTTGACGACGAGAAATAAGCCTTGGAGTAGGTTTTTACTCTAATACTAATTTCTAATAGGATAATTGTCGATCTTGATCGAAGTCTTTGATCCTACTATATGGTGTTAATTATTGATTAGAGAAGTTCTTAAGTATCACTGATCCTATTGTGAACTTTTATAACAATGAGGATATGAGTACCTTAGTGCTTCGTTATATGATCTCTTTGACGGATACTTTGAATAAAGTAGTTTGGTCAAAAGATAATTGAGAAGATAACAAGAATACAAATGGATGTTGCATGGCAAATCCATTGAATAAGCCTTTATCATAATGACTAGTGATGTTTGACATACTAGGTCATGTAGCATTCCTTATGCATATGCTTTGGCTTTAAATATTGTTTTAGTTGCTGATTGTTTTATATTTGCTTTGGGAACTGCAAGAAGTATCGTTACTTTTGATTGCTTTCGAAATATAGTGGGGACTATATATACGCAGATGCGGTTACTTTCATTAGTCTTTACTGTGTTCCATCTTAGCATGTTTAACCACTTCCCTTAGTGCTTATGTGTCACACCCCGCTAAAGCGGAAACACGAGGTGTCACAGCACAAGATATCATCGCACAAGGTAAACAGACAATAACCATTATATTGACTTAACAAAAATAAGTAGTTCAGGTAAAACATAAATAGAAGTTACATAATCGAATAAAAGTTAAATGACATTATCTTGTACGATGCGAAAATAAAATAGATATTGTTTTTATAAAACGTGACGATGAAGATGAAGATGCCACACATCATGTTTGTATGCATAAGGTACCTAACAACGATCACCTGAAAGCACGGGTAAAAGAAAAGGGTCAACTACTAGAGTTGGTGAGTTCATAGGTTTTTAATATATGCACAAAATATCTTTTAAATGAGAAAAGTTTAAATAATTGATGGAAGTTTTTGAATAAAATCCAAGTATGAAATAATGATATAAGATGTATTATATTGCCCAATACGTTGCACATGGTAGTAATAGACTATGATGGTTTGTTGCTTGAGCCATTATCCAACCTAGCCGACAACCAATTGCCCATGATAAACCTAACGCCTATATTAAATGACGTTAGTAGTGGTAAAGTACATCTATAGTTCGTCAACCATAAATGGGAGACGTCGGAATCTCCAAATAGTGCTACTTACAAATACCATCGGCTCACTAGCGGAGTTAAGGAATAATGTCCAACGAAAGGGCCTTACAACGATCACCCAAGCACATCAAAGAATAATACCATAAGTGCTCAAAATAATATTTGAAATAAATAAGAAGATAGGCAATAAACTTTTCATGAAACGTATACACATGCTTTCACCCCAAAATAATATGAAATACGGTAAAAAGGGGCTATGATACTCACTCGGTATGCAAGGGTGTTTTCTTGTAAGGATTTCTTGTTCCTACCGAAGCTCCTTTCCTAATATAAAAGGTATGTAGCTCTATTAGACTTATTTTATTTATTATTTTGTATTATTTATTTGTGGTTAACTTATTTATTTAAATAGTTAAAGGTTGTCTCTATTTTTCCATAAATCATAAGTGTTCACTGAAATTTTCAGTTCTTTGAGTTGAACTTTAAAAATTAAAAACTATAATTTAGGAGTCATATTAAGGCTTGATATTTAATATAATCTTAATACATGTTTCTAGAATGCCCAGTAAAAATATAGGAATTTATAATCCATGTTTAGTATTTTTAATAATTAAAAGTGTATAGGATGTCCACTGATCAGTGTCTGGATGACATGTTGTTACTAAAACGTCTGTTTAGGGCTCATACGACCTCCTTTTTACATGATTCAAACTGGAAAATAACCAAGACTCAAGGATTAAACTTTTAAAAAAAACTTGACGTAATTTGACCCAAGAATGAGTAAGTTACACGCGTTTAAAGTGTACCCTTCTAAATCTGCCAGACTTCCAGATTCAACATATGGGTCTTTTTAAATATGTTTGAAGGATCAAACGTTCATGAAAATTAGTGAATCCAGGTTTAAATGAAAGGTAACACTTTAAAATAAGATTAGCAAAAAGAGTCAACTGATTTTGATACCTAGAACTCCAGATATAACAAAAACAAGTGGGGAGTTCTAGCATCAGAATCTGCCAGAATGTTATTCTTTTTGCTTATGGGTCATAACTTTAATATGGCATGTTTATATTCATGATTAATCATATTGTATGTGTATAAGCTTTAATAATCCATGTGTTCTTACAACAATGGTAGGATGATACACATTTTATGTGTTCCTTACAACATTTGTTGAGATGAAACACATGCATGATCAAAGTCTTATTTTCTTGATTTTTAGTTGATTAAGTTCCATACAACAATGGTAGGATGATGCACATTTCATGTGCTCCTTACAACATTGGTAGGATGTTTATATTTACATGATTATAGATATATATAAAAGAAATAAGATGAAAAAAAAAGAAAATAAACAAAAGAAAGAAGAAAAGAAGAAAAGAAGAAAGGTAGAAGAGTAGAGATGAGTGTTTTATGATCATCTTACCAACTCTTTTCTTTGATTTTGTGTTTGATCTTCAAGAGATGATCAAGACTTGGATGTTCTTGGGAGATTTTTGTTGGTGAAAGAAGAAGAGAGAAAAGAGAAGAGATGGAGTGTGGTGGTGAAGGAAATGATGAAGAGTAGTAGGGGGCTTATATAGAGCATGGGGGAGATCAAGTGGTGATTCTTGGGAAGAGAAGGAGGCAAGAGAAAAAAGATGGGGGGTTTCTTTTATTTTTTTTATTTTTTATAAATTATGTGTAATTAGTTTAAATAAATTTGTATAAATGGTGATTTTGTTTAAATCTTTTAATTAACAAAGTTTTAATTATTTTGATGAGTTTATATATATATATATATGTTTTATATTTTAACTTATTTATATTTATTAGGATGTATTTAATTATTTTTATTGTTATTATTATTATTATTGTATATGATTTGTAATTCTTGACTTTTAATAATTCGATTTTTCGAGCTCGGGAAGGTTCTAACCATATAGGCGGGATTTCTACGAAATCTAATATTATTATGGATGTATTTAAGTCATAAATACTATTTTTAGTCATACTAGGCTTAAAATTAGAATTCTAATGGCTAACCTGGGAAATGCGAGTCCCAGCTCCCACCAAAATCTAACACACAAGCACGTAACATATCTTCCAGCGTTTGAATAGTCCTTTCCGATTGTCCGTCTGTTTGGGGGTGGTAAGAGGTGCTTAAATTGACTCGCGTTCCCAATGCTTTCTGAAGTGATTGCCAAAATCGGGAAGTGAAGCGACTATCCCTATCCGAGATGATAGAGATGGGCACTCCATGACGCATGACGATCTCATTGATGTAGATTCGTGCCAGCTTTTCCATCTTGTAATCTTCACGAATGGGTAGGAAATGTGCTGACTTTGTAAGCCGGTCTACTACTACCCAGATGGAATCGTACCCTTTTGCGGATCGGGGTAACTTAGTCACAAAATCCATAGTTATCTGTTCCCATTTCCATTCCGGGATTTCGGGTTGCTGCAGTAATCCAGAGGGTTTCTGGTGTTCTGCCTTAATCCTTGCACAAGTCAAGCATTTCCCCACGTATAGGGCGACATCCTTCTTCATTCCGGGCCATCAATAGTATTCCTTCAAATCCTTGTACATTTTATCGGCTCCGGGATGAATAGAATACTTAGACTTATGTGCCTCATCCAATATCGTTAACCTTATGTTATTCACCTTGGGTATCCAAACCTTCTTTTCGAAGTAACGTACTCCATCAGTTCCAATCTCAAACCTATGCTCCAAATGACGGAGGGTTTCCTCTTTTAGATTTTCTGCTTTTAATGCTTGCTCCTGAGCTTCAAGGATCCTTCCTTTCAGACTTGTTTGCACAACAGCTCCTAATGCTCGTACTCTCGTTGATTTTACTCTTTCCTTCCTACTCAATGTGTCGGCTACCACATTGGTCTTGCTTGGGTGATATTTGATTTTGCAATCATAATCATTGAGTAGTTCTACCCATCGCCTTTGTCTCATATTGAGCATCTTTTGATCAAAAATATGCTGGAGACTCTTATGGTCAGTGTAGACGGTACACTTGGTGCCATATAAGTAGTGTCTCCATATTTTGAGTGCAAACACTACCGCTCCTAGCTCCAAATCATGAGTAGTGTAGTTTTCTCATGAACCTTCAATTGTCTCAAAGCGTAGGCGATAACTTTGTCTTTTTGCATTAAAACACATCCCAACCCTTGGTGTGATGCGTCGCAATAGACCGCAAAGTTTTCTGTTCCAGTTGCCAATGCCAAGATAGGTGTGTTGCATAGCTTCTGCTTTAAGGTTTGAAAGGCTTCTTCTTGCTTATCTCCCTAAATGAATTTCTTATCCTTCTGAGTCAGAGTCGTTAGTGGTTGAGCCACGCGTGAAAAGTTTTCGATGAATCGCCTATAATATCCTGCCAAACCAAGAAATTGTCGGATCTCAGTTGGCGTCTTTGGTACTTCCCACTTTTTGATTGCCTCGATCTTTGCAGGATCGACATGAATTCCATTTGAATTAACTACGTGACCAAGGAAGTGTACTTCTCGGATCCAAAATTCACACTTGGAGAATTTGGCATACAACTTCTGCTCCTTCAGTAGTGTTAAGATTAATTTCAAATGTTGCTCATGATCTTCCTAGCGCCGTGAATAGATGAGAATGTCGTCTATGAACACTATTGCAAACTTATCTAAATATGGTCTACATACCCTATTCATTAAGTCCATAAAAACTGCTAGAGCATTAGTCAACCCAAAAGGCATAACTAAGAACTAAGAACTCGTAATGTCCATAGCGGGTTCTAAAGGCGGTCTTAGGGACGTCTTCTTCGCGAACTCTCAACTGGTGATATCCCGAGCGAAGATCGATTGTTAAGAAATAGTTGGCGCCTTCAAGTTGGTCGAACAGGTCATCGATTCGAGGGAGAGGGTATCGGTTCTTGATAGTTAACTTGTTGAGTTCCCGATAGTCGATACACATTCGTAGAGATCCATCTTTCTTTTTTGACGAATAGGACTAGGGCTCCCTATGGTGAGGTACTTGGTCAAATAATTCCTTTGTCGAGTAGCTCTTGAAGATGTGCAGACAATTCCTACATTTCCAACGGGGCTAACCGATATGGAGCCTTTGCTACGGGCGTGGCTACAGGGATTAAATCAATCCAAATTTGTCTTGTCTAACTAAGGGTAATCCAGGTAATTCATCCGGAAACACCTTGGGAGAATCCCGAACGATTGGAAAATCGTGAATGTGCTTTTCCTAAACCTCCGTTTCTACAACGTGCACGAAGAATGCGATATAGTCCTTTCCTAAATATTTTTGCATTTTCATGCATGATACCACCTTGACGTTCTTCCTGGTCTTTTCTCCTTATACGACAAGCGTTTCATCTTGTGATAGTGGAATCTGAATGATCTTTGCAGAACAAAGTATTTCAGCTTGATTTTTGGATAGCCAATACATACCAACAACTACATCAAATCTCCCTAATTTGATTGGTATGGTCTACGTTGAAGTTTTTGCTGGCTAAGTTCAAGGTACACTTAGTGATTATATCTCTAGTCTTGACTTCTTGTCCATTAGCAAATTCCATGATATAGGCCTCTTTCAATATTTGAAATTTTAGATTGAGCTTTGGCCTAAATACTAGTGGTACAAAGCTTCTATATATTCTAGAGTCAGATAGCATTGATGCATTATAATTGTTCAGAAGAAACATACTAGTAATCACATTCGGGTCTCTCCTTTGTACAAATTCTACTTAGCTAGGTTATGGTGATCCTAAGATATAAGGTCTAACAACTAACACTCCCGTTCAATCATATAGCAATGCATGTAAAATTTTAAAATCATACATTTCATAACGTGATTTAAGCAAAATATGTTCAATCATATAGTTCCCATTACTACTCAGGGTGCCTCTATGTGCTCCCTAAATCAGCAGTTCTCTCCCTCCTAATGAACAGGTCACGATGTTACTCTCGTTGGTAAGGGGACTCTTTTCCTAGCCGTGAGCCTAACACATGCTGCACAGGAAGTTGGTGTTGATAATACACTAGGTCGTGAAACTCGGGGACTCTCCTACTAAGTTTCTATTCTAACCTCCATGGATAAAGAATATGTAATCTTAGTGCGTCAACCTAATGATGACATTACAGACTTCGATATATATAAAATTGGCTACTAAGTGTGCTAATATATGCAAGTACTTATGATATGTCATGCTTATGCACACACACAATAATCATGTTCTAGAAAGAAGATAAATAAAATTTGTTTCTAAGTATATTTTTATTATAACTAACCTAAGTCCCATATTGTACATAGCTAAATTAGACATAGGTGATCAAGCTTTGTCTAATTGAGGTATAACAATGTGGTACTCAACTTAATTATATTATCAATACACTTGATGTATTTTAACCAAAATTATTTTAAAAATTATTTTTATATACCTTTGGTCATAGTTGTTGTTTTCCCCCCATAAGGAAAACAACATTCTCTATAACCTTAGGCTCTGATACCAAATCTGTCACACCCCGCTAAAGCGGAAACACGAGGTGTCACAGCACAAGATATCATCGCACAAGGTAAACAGACAATAACCATTATATTGACTTAACAAAAATAAGTAGTTCAGGTTAAACATAAATAGAAGTTACATAATCGAATAAAAGTTAAATGACATTATCTTGTACGATGCGAAAATAAAATAGATATTGTTTTTATAAAACGTGACGATGAAGATGAAGATGCCACACATCATGTTTGTATGCATAAGGTACCTAACAACGATCACCTGAAAGCACGGGTAAAAGAAAAGGGTCAACTACTAGAGTTGGTGAGTTCATAGGTTTTTAATATATGCACAAAATATCTTTTAAATGAGAAAAGTTTAAATAATTGATGGAAGTTTTTGAATAAAATCCAAGTATGAAATAATGATATGAGATGTATTATATTGCCCAATACGTTAAACATGGTAGTAATAGACTATGATGGTTTGTTGCTTGAGCCATTATCCAACCTAGCCGACAACCAATTGCCCATGATAAACCTAACGCCTATATTAAATGACGTTAGTAGTGGTAAAGTACATCTATAGTTCGTCAACCATAAATGGGAGACGTCGGAATCTTCAAATAGCGCTACTTACAAATACCATCGGCTCACTAGCGGAGTTAAGGAATAATGTCCAACGAAAGGGCCTTACAACGATCACCCAAGCACATCAAAGAATAATACCATAAGTGCTCAAAATAATATTTGAAATAAATAAGAAGATAGGCAATAAACTTTTCATGAAACGTATACACATGCTTTCACCCCAAAATAATATGAAATACGGTAAAAAGGGGCTATGATACTCACTCGGTATGCAAGGGTGTTTTCTTGTAAGGATTTCTTGTTCCTACCGAAGCTCCTTTCCTAATATAAAAGGTATGTAGCTCTATTAGACTTATTTTATTTATTATTTTGTATTATTTATTTGTGGTTAACTTATTTATTTAAATAGTTAAAGGTTGTCTCTATTTTTCCATAAATCATAAGTGTTCACTGAAATTTTCAGTTCTTTGAGTTGAACTTTAAAAATTAAAAACTATAATTTAGGAGTCATATTAAGGCTTGATATTTAATATAATCTTAATACATGTTTCTAGAATGCCCAGTAAAAATATAGGAATTTATAATCCATGTTTAGTATTTTTAATAATTAAAAGTGTATAGGATGTCCACTGATCAGTGTCTGGATGACATGTTGTTACTAAAACGTCTGTTTAGGGCTCATACGACCTCCTTTTTACATGATTCAAACTGGAAAATAACCAAGACTCAAGGATTAAACTTTTAAAAAAAACTTGACGTAATTTGACCCAAGAATGAGTAAGTTACACGCGTTTAAAGTGTACCCTTCTAAATCTGCCAGACTTCCAGATTCAACATATGGATCTTTTTAAATATGTTTGAAGGATCAAACGTTCATGAAAATTAGTGAATCCAGGTTTAAATGAAAGGTAACACTTTAAACTAAGATTAGCAAAAAGAGTCAACTGATTTTGATACCTAGAACTCCAGATATAACAAAAACAAGTGGGGAGTTCTAGCATCAGAATCTGCCAGAATGTTATTCTTTTTGCTTATGGGTCATAACTTTAATATGGCATGTTTATATTCATGATTAATCATATTGTATGAGTATAAGCTTTAATAATCCATGTGTTCTTACAACAATGGTAGGATGATACACATTTTATGTGTTCCTTACAACATTTGTTGAGATGAAACACATGCATGATCAAAGTCTTATTTTCTTGATTTTTAGTTGATTAAGTTCCATACAACAATGGTAGGATGATGCACATTTCATGTGCTCCTTACAACATTGGTAGGATGTTTATATTTACATGATTATAGATATATATAAAAGAAATAAGATGAAAAAAAAGAAAATAAACAAAAGAAAGAAGAAAAGAAGAAAAGAAGAAAGGTAGAAGAGTAGAGATGACTGTTTTATGATCATCTTACCAACTTTTTTCTTTGATTTTGTGTTTGATCTTCAAGAGATGATCAAGACTTGGATGTTCTTGGGAGATTTTTGTTGGTGAAAGAAGAAGAGAGAAAAGAGAAGAGATGGAGTGTGGTGGTGAAGGAAATGATGAAGAGTAGTAGGGGGCTTATATAGAGCATGGGGGAGATCAAGTGGTGATTCTTGGGAAGAGAAGGAGGCAAGAGAAAAAAGATGGGGGGTTTCTTTTATTTTTTTTATTTTTTATAAATTATGTGTAATTAGTTTAAATAAATTTGTATAAATGGTGATTTTGTTTAAATATTTTAATTAACAAAGTTTTAATTATTTTGATGAGTTTATATATATATATATATATGTTTTATATTTTAACTTATTTATATTTATTAGGATGTATTTAATTATTTTTATTGTTATTATTATTATTATTGTATATGATTTGTAATTCTTGACTTTTAATAATTCGATTTTTCGAGCTCGGGAAGGTTCTAACCATATAGGCGGGATTTATACGAAATCTAATATTATTATGGATGTATTTAAGTCATAAATACTATTTTTAGTCATACTAGGCTTAAAATTAGAATTCTAATGGCTAACCTGGGAAATTTGTTGCCGAATGTCACATTATGCATTCTAGATTTCCATAGTCAGTCATTCTTCAAGGGAAGGAAGTTTGAGTTAAGACTGAGGTTAGGGTTTGGTCATGCATTAATCAAGGATTGAATGCCAGTGACGCAAAAACTAACCTGTACTTGAAATGAGTTTCAAGTGATTGGAAGACCCACACCAGAGTTCACTTCATGGATTATGGTCACAAGTGACTTGGGATGATAATATCATTTCATCCTTAGACCGGAGATACATGTGTATCCAAAGCATGAGTCTGCTTTATTTTGATTATTTTCAAACGTGGTTCGTAACTGGCCACTATAAACGGAGTTTTCAAATAAAGTATGAAGCATGTGGCGGGGCTATGTAGTCAAAAGGATTTGTTCCTCTGGTTAGAGAGATATCCCTGGGCCCTCGATGATTGGGCGTTGACACCAAAAATGCATGGCCGTGCTCGAGTTACAATGATTTTAGATCAGTTGTAAACTTGTTATTTTGGTCACCACCAATCTAGAATCGAGAAACAGAATCGTGAACGATTTGGAGATTGACATTTTTCCATGTCTCGTGTTCACACGGATAACGCGAACAAAGGGATGTTTATGATCACTTATCTATAGGACCTTTTAGCCTTTCTAGGCTACCAGGATTTGTCGAGGATGACGTAACTCGTACCGACTTGGGGGCAAGTATGCTTTGCTAGAGCCGATGCTTGTCTGTGGTGTTGGTAACGCTGTATCATGTGCAAGTGGGAGTCTGTTGGAACATGCCCACTGATACACGTCTACTAGCATCACTACTGATGAGGTACGAGCCTATTGGGTCACACGCCAAGGGTAGATTCCGGCAGCACAACGCAAACATGAGAGAATATGAAATTAGGGTTTCTAACGACCTTCACGGGCCTTCACGGGCCGTAAAGAGGTCGTGAAGAGAAACCCTCCACGAGCCTTCACCACCCGGACAAAGTAGTCGTGGGAGAAGTGCCTTCACGAGTGCTTCACGACCCGTGAGATCCCGTGAAGGCAGGCGCCATTCTTTTTATTGGACCACTCGTTGGCCCAAGGCCTTCACGGGTGCTTCACGGCCCGTGAGAGCCCGTGAAGGTAGAAGTCAAAGTGTCACCTTTGTTTTATTGGACCTTTGTGATGGTCCAATAAGGGTGTGCGTAGTTGGCCGACCATGGTGACTCCATGACCATTTCCAGACTTTATAAAAGGGTTGAAACTCTATCATTTGCCACTCTTGCTTCATGCTCATTATATACACACATACATAGATGATTCTTGGTTCTAAGAGAGCATGGTAGTGTATCAAGTGAAGGAAAGTTGTTCAAGTGTTGTGGCTGCTCCAGATTCACGAAGACGACGTGTGGTTCATGTCTCGGGTCGTTAGCAAGACGGAATCTCGGCTACTTGGTGTGGACTATCAATAGAGGAGCTTGGTTTCGAGTTCTAGAAGATCTTTCTAGCTTGGTAGTTAGCTCGAGCCCCGTGATGGTATAATTTCTCCTCCCTCTCGTTTGTTTTAGTTGCTATATTCGTTTGTAGTCACGATCCCCACTTGGGGAATACATGCATGTCGGTTTTGATACCCGAAAACCCCGGTTTTTGATGTCGTTGCTTCCGCTGCGTATGGGTGTTGGCGTGCATGGATTTCCTACACCTTGTGCTGCCAGCTATGATGTGCGGCGATTCAATGATCACGAATCTTGGTTCCTGCAGAACCTCCGCCCCTCAACACTATATGGGCTCTCATTTCCCGTTAATCCCGAGTGGGGTACAGTTCCCCGATAACGCATTGGTGGACCTCTACCCGCTTCTTGACCGGCGCGGAGGAAGGATCGGTTTCCCTAGTTAGGATCACTGAGCCGGGATCATTACCCTGCAAGACGTGGTTCCCGCTGACTAACCGTTGCTTCACAATGTGCTACGGTAGACTTGAACGATGATATGTTATGCATGTGATATGTATATGATAGTATTGATATGATGCTTCCACTTAATTGTTATTCACTAGCTATTTTATAGCTAACCCTCTCATGAACATTCCATGTGTAGGTAAATAGATTGCTGGCGAGGACGGGTACTTGCTGGGAGTTCATGTTTTGTTATGGGAACACTTTGTGAATGCTATGTTTATGTAATAAGTAGTGTAATGGTCGAACGAATTTGGAAACGCCTTGAGATGTTTTACTAGTACTTTTGTAACACAACTTATATATATATATTTATATAAGTTGTAAATTGTTAAATAAATAATAAAGCTTCCGTTCGTTTTAAAAAAAAGACTCCTCAAAATTTAGGCGACGTTACATGAATTTCAACTTATCGGCTAAAGGTGGCAAAACAAAACTCCATATGTAGTGCCAAAGGGAAGGAAGTCAAGCATCAATTTGCTGCATATCTTTGGTTATTAGTGTTTCATTCTCAATTAGAAAGATCAATTGCAGAAGTTTGCACCCAAAGCTGATGAAGGAGTATTCGTTGTATATTTTGTGATCTCCAAAGCTTACAAAATTTACAACCTTCGAACCAAAGTTAATGAAGAACCAGATTATGTAGGTTTTAATGAAAATGACCTTGTTATTTCCTATTCTACTAATCATGTTTCAGGTGAAGAACTTAATGACCTAATGGAAACATGAGAAGTCTCTTTAGAACAGGATGGTCCGGCCATGCCTTAGCCAGGCACGGCCGTACCTTGCCTTCTGCAAGTTTCTGTTTTAGTGTTTATTCATACGTGTAAACCTGTTTAGGTGAACCAGTTGATCTAGAAACATTTGTGTCTTAGTTTTTACGTTTTGTAACTCCACAAGTGAGTAACAGTTAACCTAAGTATGATATTAATAGTGTTATATAGATGTTTGTATGTTATAAATGATAGTTATGCATGTTTAAGGTTTTCATGAACCAACTGTGTTGTTATATTGTTATATACACATGTTTAATGGCTTTTGTAAGCCTAAGATGATATGATATGGCTTTTGTAGGCCAATTTATTATGTTGTGGCTTTTGTAGGCCAATTTGTTATGATATGCCTTTTGTAGGCCAACTGTGTTTATGTTGTAGCTTTTTTGTAGGCCAATGTGTGTTGTACCTATACTTTGTTCGATGTTTGGGGCTTACTTGTCTGGATCTAGTTGGGGCCTTGTGCTGCTAGCTATGATGTGTGGCGATTCGATGATCACGAATCTTGGTTCTTGCAGAACCTCCGCCCCTCAACACTATATGGGCTCTCAGTTCCCGCTGATCACGAGTGGGGTACAGTTCCCCTATAACGCAATGGTGGGCCTCTACCCGCTTCTTGAACGGCACGGAGGAAGGATCGGTTTCCCTAGTTAGGATCACTGAGTTGGGCTCATTACCCTACAAGACGTGGTTCTTGCTTACTAACCGTTGCTTCACAATGTGCTAGGGTGGACTTGAATGATGATATGTTATGCATGTGATATGTATATGATAGTATTGATATGATGCTTCCACTTAATTGTTATTCACTAGCTATTTTATATCTAACCCTCTCAAGAACATTCCATGTGTAGGTAAAATAGATTGCTGGTGAGGACGGGTACCTGCTGGGAGTTCATGTTTTGTTATGGGAACACTTTGTGAATGCTATGTTTATGTAATAAGTAGTGTAATGGTCGAACGAATTTGGTAACGCCTTGAGATGTTTTACTAGTACTTTTGTAACATAACTTATATATAAATATATATATATATATATAAGTTGTAAATTATGTTGGGGAGATAATCACTTCACCCTAATAATCAACTCTGCCTATCTTAAAACATAGAATTTGATGATAACCAAACCCTACATTCAGTATGACTTAGAAAGAATTCAAACATTTGTTGTTTGAAACAGTTTATGTAAAAATATGCTAAGTATGGAACCATCAGCTGAGGAAAATAAGCCATCAGCTGAGCATCAGATCCTACTCAAAGTATCAGCCAAAGGATATCAGCGAAGGCGCATCAGATGAAGTAAACAAGTAAAGAAGACCATTAGCTGAGGAAAACAGTCTATCAGCTGAGCAAAATTGTTGATCAGCTGATGAAAATATTCTATCAGCTAAGTGAACAAATTGATCAGCTGTGTGAACAAATGGATCAGCTGAGGCCCACAGCATCAGCTAAGTAAGTCTTCCTTTACCCAAGTCATCTCCCCCTTATAAGCCAATGTATTTGATTGATCAGCTGAGCATTCTTGATCAACTGATCATACAAATACTCAAGCTTATGTCCTCCTAAGCTTACTATTAAACAGCTGAGCATCTATATGATCAGCTGAGCAATAAGTATCAACTGAGTCCTAGCACAAAGTGATCAACTGATATATTTTGTCAATTGAGTAGTGAATATCAGAGTTCCTTGTACAATCTATTAGCTGAGTCGTGAAAAATGTCAAATCTACTATATCTTTTCAGATTGTAAGTCATATGTAAAAGGCAGAACATGTATTGTTCTATTATGCCTTAGATCTTTGTTTGTAAAAGTAAGAATGCACTTTTTGGATCAAGTATGAGACAAAAAGGTTTGATCTTATCCTCTGGAAAAGGATAATGATACCTAAAACAGACGAAGATTTTAAAGATTTTTTCAAACAACTAAGTATGGCTGGCAATCCCATACTAGGTAAAGTCAAATCAATCAGAAGCATGGTGTTGATTAAAGTACAATCATGGAAAGGAAAAGAAACTTCTACACGGCAGTAGATGTGGTATTTAATATTTTATATTGTTGATGAGTTGCACTTTTGCAGAAAAGTACAATTACTTTTGATTAATGTAATTTTACTTTTCACCCACTACCTTTACAATTAAAATATTATATTTCCACATCCTCTTTGTCTCTTACCTTCATGCAACCGGATCCACCAAGACTTTTATATATACTCATGCATGGTGGACATGCAAACAGACAATACTACACAACACAACAAAGTGAAGTCTCTACTACACTAAAAGAAAATCTCATCAGTTGAGAAATTTCGTAGAGTATAAGCATTGTGTAGTTTCAAACTTGTTCATGTGTTGAACACTCTATATACATTAGTTGTTTTAGAGTTAGCTTGTCTATGTGTTAGACAAATTGATGGCCACCTTTTATTGTACTTAGAATTTTCGTTTCTAGTACATGTAATTCTTGACTCATATCAATAAGAATTGTATAAAAGTATATAAGTGTGTCTTTAATTTTTAAAAACTAAAGTTTGTATTCAACTCCCCCCCCCTTCTACAAACATTTGTTGTTGAGTACTCAATCTGGGACTAACAACTGGTATCAGAGCATGTTAGATAATCAATATCTAGATTTGTTTTGCTTACTCTACAACTGCTTCTACCCATCACAATATGGCCTCATCCGCAAACAATATGAATATCTCAAACACTGGGTCCTTAACAAAATGTCCCATGTTTGATGCTGAAAATTTCTCCATGTGGAAAAGTAGAGCACATCTTTTCCTATGCACCCTTGATATCCAAATGCTTGAAATAGTTACTGATGGCCCTTATGTTCCAACATCAGTGTTATCTATCCCATCAGAATCTGAAGGTCAAACCTCTACAACTGAAAGAATCATAACCAAACCCATGCATCTGTGGACGGATGAGGATAAGAGGTTGGTTAGCCTAGATGTTAAAGCTAGATCAGCTCTTGTCTCTGCACTACCCAATAAAATCTATCATCAAGTGCTTAACTGTTCTTCTGCAAAAGAGATGTTAGATACACTCACAGTTGCATATGAAGGGACTGAAGAGGTGAAGGAGAACAAGAAGCTCCTCCTCAACAGAGAGTATGAATTCTTCTTTGCTCAGAAAGGTGAGAGTCTTACTCAGACATACACCAGGTTCAACTGACTTGTTAATGACTTGAAAAGGGCAGACATAACCAAGAGCAACTTTGTCTTGGTGAACAAGTTTCTAGACTCCCTCCCTGAAACATGGGATCACTTTGTCACTGTTTTAAGATATAGTGTGAAGATTAAGGGAATGTCTCTGGTTGCTCTCTATGGTAACTTACTCAACCATGAGCAATCAGTCAAGCAAAGGAAGTTATCATCCAAGGAGATGAAGGAGGTAGTGAAAGCTGCACCAACTGCCCTTGTATCAAGAGATACAAAGATGAGAAGCTTTGCAGCTATTGATTCTGGTTCTGATGAAGAAGGAGATGGAGAGGAGAGTGCTGGAGAAAGTGATGAGGAAGTTTGTGAGGAAAGTAATCTGGAGGAGTTGGTTGAAGGTGTAGCTATGCTGGTTAAGAAGTTCAAACCTTTCAAGAAGGGAAAGAGTGTCAAGAGGTTCAGCAAGAGGTCATCAAAGTTTGTCAAGCCCAAATCCACTTTTGATGCCTTCTCAGCAGAGTGTTATAAGTGTGACAAGATTGGGCACAGAGCCAGTGACTGTAGTCCAAATATAACACTGGTTCTTCATCTGTGCAAAACTAGGAGGGCAAGATTGATTATGAAGCCAAGTATAAGAAACTCCTTGCTGCTGTCCTTGACAAGAAGAAGAAAGCCCAGGGCCAAGTTCTTGTTGCTGAAGAAGAAGATCTCTCCTCAGATGAAGATGAGGTGATCTCTGCTCCGTTCTGCATGATGGCCAACAACAAGGATGGTAGTTCCTTTAATGAAGATATGAAAAAGGCTGCTAAAGCTTGTTCAACTACCAACTAGGATCCTTCTTCTATGTATCAGGTTGGAAAATTTATTAACTATGATGATAATGAGAAGAATGCTGTCTCTGCTCTTTCTCATCCATGGAAGTATCTGGCCAACATGGTCATTCGTTGCTTCAGTCCTAAATTTGGAAGCCATCATCTCATCAACTAAACCGAGCTTCTTGTGCTCTATGCCTTAGTCTTCGGGGTAAATATTGACTTTGCTCAAGTCATATTTTCGGATCTTATTGACAAAATCACCCAGAGCACAACCAAGAAATCATAAAGATCACAGGTGCCCTACATTCGATTTTTGAGCCTGGTAGCCATGAAGGAGATTGGAGAGGATGATTATGTAGGCTTAATCGAACATCTTGAACATATTCATGTCCCTGCCATGGGTGAGAAGATATTCCATTTCTTGAAGGCAAACAGAGGTCCTCCAATCACTGCCAATGACAATGCGAATGCTAGT
Source organism: Dittrichia graveolens (assembly GCA_038502395.1). Lineage (NCBI taxonomy): Eukaryota > Viridiplantae > Streptophyta > Magnoliopsida > Asterales > Asteraceae > Dittrichia > Dittrichia graveolens. The sequence continues at coordinate 53,053,584 of JARJIL010000005.1, read as the reverse complement.
GATGACAATGCGAATGCTAGTGATGATGATGATAATGGTGATGATGATGCTGATGAAAGCCACACTGGCTCTAAGCATGATGATGATGATGATGGTGATGGTGATGTTGGTGATTTTTCTCCTCTCAGTCCAATGGAGCTAAGTCCTCTTGGTGATGATGGTGATGCCCAAGAACAAGAGATCTCTGAGCAACTTCTGGAGCTCATTGACAGAAGTAGGCACATCATGTCCCAAGGTATGGATAGTACTGATTCCACCTCTGAGGATATTCAAATGGTAGTCCCAACATTTGATAGCCCATCCTCATCTCTAGTCCATACACCTATCCAACAGCCAAGCTCTAGTGAACCTCATGTGGTCACTAGTTCTACTCCCATCCGTAGCCCCATATATACAAGGTCACCACAAGTGACTCATCATGAGCACTTTGAGGGAGTGCAATCTACACCTCTGACCTCAACTCCAATTACCCTTCCTGATGTTGAGGGGGAGCGATTGGATGTTGCAACCTTTGAGCCAACCTTCCAACAGGTTGATCTCATTGAAATGGGACTTAAACCGCTAGCTGAGCGATTGGATGTTGCAACCTTTGAGCGATTGGATGTATCCTCACAACAGGATACATCTGTAAAAATGGGACTTAAACCGCTAGCTGAGACAACCTTCCAACAGGTTGATCTCATTGAAAGACAAACCTCAACCCAAGGTCACACTGTGTCTATCCCTCAATTGATTTAACCTATACCGTCTACATTCTCCCAACAGAATGTGGATCCAATAAAGGATTCCCTGTTATTGATTGCATCCCACACTCAGTCCACTTACCTTGCACCTATCATTGATTCTATTCTTACACATGCACAGCCTGCCAATGCTAGTGGTACAAACTAACCACTTGCACAGGGCTCAACTCTCTTTCCTAATGAATTTGAGCTTATACACCAAGGCTCAAATGAGGTAACACACACCTTACCCAAATTCTTTGAACCTTTACCCACCCCTTCCACCTTTACCCCATCTATATCTGCCCAAACCCCAAACCTTACCCTTATCCAGACTATTAACCAAAACCTTGATCAACTAGCCCAAACCTTCCAAACCTTCCAAACCCTAACCTCTGCTCAATTGTCTAAACTTACCAAAGACATTGAGTCTCTCAAAACCCCACCATAACCCTCCCCTGCACCCATTAACCTTACCCCAATCCTTACCAAAATAGACCATCTTTCAACCCTTCTTCCCTCTCAACCATAAATTCCCAGCCTACCTCAATCTACTATCTCTACCCTAAACCAAACCATCTCCAACCTCCTATCCCAACTCCAAACCCTACGCCCAATCAACCCAATCATTTCTGTACCCATTCCTGAACAACTACTCCCTATGCCTTCTTTTCTCAAAGGCATCCTTGATGACATAGAAACCTTAACAGAACAATCCAGAATGAGTCATCTCTCATTATGGAAAGCCTTTAAAGATCTCAAGGATGACCTCTCCCTTCAGCTCTCTAAAATTACCTCTACCCCTTCCTCCACCCATACCCCTACCCCTGCCCCTTCCCCATCCCATAAGCCTGCAGAAGGTGACTCCCCTCCTCCTTTTGATGATGCCAAAAAAGGGGAGAAATTGTCAAGTTCTTCCAGGGAGGATGATCCTGACTCAGAGGATATTGATGCTGCTTATGCTGAAACTACCTCAAAAATCATGCAGCAAGAAGCACCCAAAGCAACAGCTCACTCACCCATTAAAAGAAAAGCATCTTGTGAGGGGGAGCAAAGGTTTCCAAAAAGGTTGAAAAGGATGGCAAACAGGCCAAAACCTAAAAGAAAAATTGCTGAGGGTTGCTCTCCACCAATCACCATAGAGTCTGATTCTGATGATGAGGATGATACTCCACTTTCTGACATCCTCAGAAGAAGAAGACAAAGCCCTAAGCCATCTGCTCCACCAGTCCAATCAACCCCATCAGTCCAAAAGGCAAACAAAAGATGACAGATGAGCAAGTTGAAGCAAATGATCAAATGAAAAGGGAGCTTGCTTTTAAAGAAAAGGAAGAAAGGGGGAATGCTCAAATGGGTCAAGCATTGGGTGTTTCAGTTGAAGAAATCTACCAAGCCAAAGAGCTACCATATCAGCAAGAGCAAGAACAAAGTCAAAATCAAGCTGGTGCTCAACACAAATTGGCAAGGGAAAAATCTCAGGCTGAACTACTCAAAGCTAGATCACATGCTGATGCCATCAAAACCCTCTTCAACCTTGATTTATGTGCTCCCATCAACCTAAGTCAACAAAGACTTCAAAGCTTCAGAGAAAGAATTAATATTCTGAGAAACAGAACAGAACCAACTCCAATAACAAGAGCCACTGTCCATAAAGGTGATGGTGAACCCTACCTCAAAGCAATAAGACAGAACAACTTCAACAGTTGTGAAGTTGAATCCTATGAGAGGTGTCACATTTATGGGTTCACAGAGTTAGTTGAGATCCTGTACCTTCTCTTCAAATCCAAATCAAAGCTCAAAGTTCAATTCATTTAGAAAATTCAGAATTGGATAGCTCTAGCTGTGTCACAAAGGGCCTTCACTCCAGATGATTATTACAGGCATGTGCACACAGTTGATAATCTTCATAAGAAAGGCTCCAAGCCCTTCAAACCATTTGAGCTAAGAGAGGTACTACCCCAGCATGAATTCTTATCAGATTTTGAGGGTCTCAACACTTCTCTTCCACTGAACATCACTCCTGAGTTGTACAAGTTTATAATTATGCCTGTTGAAGGTATATTCTTTTTGGACAGAGCTGGCACATGGAGATTCTTTAGACAGTCTGAAATCCTTAAGGCTAGCAAGAAGTTTCTATTTGGGCTGAGGATATCTACAAGAGGCAGAACTGGAAATGAAAACTTTGAAGCCCTTGTTCAAGCCCAATGTGAAGTCTTAGCTGAAGCTGATCCCCATGCCAAAGATTTTGAAGTTAAAGAAGAACCTTGGTGGGATGATTGTAGACTGAGTCTAACTCTGAAGATTTTTTTGTTATTTAGTTGATTGTACATTATAGTTAGTTAGTAGTTTCTATGTAAACACTTATGTACATCTCTTTATTCTGTTATTTCAAGTGATGTTTATGTATATCAGAAAACCAAAAACATATAAAAATGGAAAAATGAAAAGATACCACAAAACCAGAACAAAATGGTACAACACATAAAAAGATTCCACAAAAACAGAACAAAATGGAATATTAGAAAAGAAATCAAAAACTGAATAAGGTTTAAATAAAAAGAGCTACCAAAAACAGATAGCTAGGTAGCCAAATGTACTTAAAAGTTTAAATCTCTTGTAATTCAAAGTCAAACTGATTCTTCAAAAAGAAAAAGGTTTTGTCATCATCAAATAGGGGGAGATTGTTGGGGAGATAATCACTTCACCCCAATAATCAACTCTGCCTATCTTAAAACATAGAATTTGATGATAACCAAACCCTACATTCAGTATGACTTAGAAAGAATTCAAACATGTGTTGTTTGAATCAGTTTATGTATAAATATGCTAAGTATGGAACCATCAGCTGAGGAAAATAAGCCATCAGCTGAGCATCAGATCCTACTCAAAGTATCAGCCAAAGGATACCAGCCAAGGAGCATCAGATGAAGTAAACAAGTAAAGAAGACCATCAGCTGAGGAAAACAGTCTATCAGCTGAGCAAAATTGTTGATCAGCTGATGAAAATATTCTATCAGCTAAGTGAACAAATTGATCAGCTGAGTGCCTACTCTATCAGCTGAGTGAACAAATGGATCAGCTGAGGCCCAGAGCATCAGCTAAGTAAGTCTTCCTTTACCCAAGTCATCTCCCCCTTATAAGCCAATGAATTTGATTGATCAGCTGAGCATTCTTGATCAATTGATCATACAAATACACAAGCTTATGTCCTCCTAAGCTTACTATTGAATAGCTGAGCATTTATATGATCACCTGAGCAATATGTATCAACTGAGTCCTAGAAAAAAGTGATCAACTGATATATTTTGTCAACTGAATAGTGAATATCAGAGTTCCTTATACAATCTGTTAGCTGAGTCGTGAAAAATGTCAAATCTACTCTATCTTTTCAGATTGTAAGTCATATGTAAAAGGCAGAACATGTATTGTTCTATTATGCCTTAGATCTTTGTTTGTAAAAGTAAGAATGCACTTTTTGGATCAAGTATGAGACAAAAAGGTTTGATCTTATCCTCTGGAAAAGGATAATGATACCTAAAACAGACGAAGATCTTAAAGATTTGTTCAAACAACTAAGTATGGCTGGCAATCCCATACTTGGTAAAGTCAAATCAATCAGAAGCATGGTGTTGATTAAAGTACAATCATGGAAAGGAAAAGAAACTTCTACACGGCAGTAGATGTGGTCTTTAATATTTTATATTGTTGATGAGTTGCACTTTTGCAGAAAAGTACAATTACTTTTGATTAATGTAATTTTACTTTTCACCCACTACCTTTACAATTAAAATATTATATTTCCACATCCTCTTTGTCTCTTACCTTCATGCAACCGGATCCACCATGACTTCTATATATACTCATGCATGGTGTACATGCAAACAGACAATACTACACAACACAACAAAGTGAAATCTCTACTACACTAAAAGAAAATCTCATCAGTTGAGAAATTTCGTAGAGTATAAGCATTGTGTAGTTTCAAACTTGTTCATGTGTTGAACACTCTATATACATTAGTTGTTTTAGAGTTAGCCTGTCTATGTGTTAGACAAATTGATGGCCACCTTTATTGTACTTAGAATTTCCGCTTCTAGTACATGTAATTTTTGACTCATATCAATAAGAATTATATAAAAGTATATAAGTGTGTCATTAATTTTTAAAAGCTAAAGTTTGTATTCAACCCCCCCCCCTTCTACAAACATTTGTTGTTGAGTACTCAATCTGGGACTAACAAATTGTTAAATAAATAATAAAGCTACCGCTCGTTTCAAAAAAAGACTCCTCAAAATTTAGGCGACGTTACATGAATTTCAACTTATAGGCTAAAGGTGTGAATGTGCATGGTTCACTCATAATAGACCCCTTATAATCAAAGGGCAAAACAAAACTCCATATGAAGTGCCGAAGGGAAGGAAGTCAAGCATTGATTTTTTGCATATCTTTGATTTTTAGCAGAAGTTTGCACCCAAAGTTGATGAAGGAGTATTTGTTGGATATTTTGTGATCTCCAAAGCTTAAAAAATTTACAACCTTCGAACCAAAGTTATTGAAGAACTAGTTTACGTAAGTTTTAATGAAAATGACCTGGTTGTTTCCTATTCTACTAATCATGTTTCAGGTGAAGAGTTTAATGACCTAATGCAAACTTGAGAAGTCTCTTTAGAACGGGATGGTCCACGTTCACCAATTATTGAAAATGAGTTAGATGAAGTTGTTCTAAACCAAACTCCCATACATATAAAGGTTTCTGAGCTTGATCATAAGAGAATACATGGGTGCTAAGAACTATGAGCAAATGCATCATATATGTAACAGTTGTGGTTTTCAAAAATTGAGATTTACCAAAAACTTTTTCCACTCAATCAGATTAATCGCAACAGAAGACTTTTAAACATCTTATTGATTAAAATAGGTAAACCATTTTAAACATTCATCAAACAAAAGCCACCGTTACGTAACGAAACACATCATTTAAACTTCGTTTATTAGACACCCACAAGTTGATAAATAAAGCATCATAACCAAAGCAAACTAACCATTAGCGTCCATCTCACAAGGCTACGCACCTAAGCAACCTTCACGGCAGAAGACACATTTCAAATAAACAAGTGTTGCTTTCACTTCATGAGTAAGCTTAGTTAACACCACAAAATCATCAATTAAAAACCTTCATAAAATATCTTTAGGTTTAGGGTAGTAAATCCCAAACCATAACTTGACTCACCTGTAACGCCGCCTAAATCAGAGGAGCTTATTTTTTTAATAATAAACACCATTCGAGTTTCAAAACTACGTGGATACATCTAGAAATACAACATTTCAAAACCTACTCTTATAAAAGTATTTACAGTTGTCACAGCAGAAGCATTTTAAACTAATTCAATAATTTACAACCTATATATAAGTTGCAACAAAAGATATCTCAAGGAGTTACCAAATTCGTTCGACCATTACATAATATAACATACAAACAAAGTACTTAAACGTGTGTTCCCAAGACAAACATGACATTCCTAGCAGGTACCGTCCTTGCTAGCCAATCTATTTACTTACGCATGGAATGTACATGAGAGGGTTAGCTATAAATAGCTAGTGAGTAACAGCTAAGCAGAAACATCATATCAAAATATCATATACATATCACATACATAGCATATCCACAAACAAGTCTATCCTAGCATCTTGTTAAGCACCGGTTAGTCAACAGGAACCATGTATTGCAGGGTAATGAGCCCGACTCAGTGATCCTAACTGGGGAAACCATCACCTCCTCCGCGCCAGTGGAGAAACGGGTAGCGATCCACCATTGCGTTAACGGGGAACTCACCCCAATCGGGATCAGCGGGAACTGAGAGCCCATAATAGTGTTGAGGGGCGGAGGTTTTGCAAGAACCAAGATTCGTGATCATCGAATCGCCGCACATCATAGCTGACAGCACAAGGCCCCTACAAGATCCAGACAAGCTGGCCTCAAACATCCAACAAAGTACCGGTACTAACACCATTGGCCTACTTAAGCCACAACATAACACAGTTGGCCTACAAAAGCCATAGCATATCATAATTGGCCTACAAAATCCATAAAATAGCAAATTGGTCTACAAAATCTATAAGACATCATGGTTGGCCTACAAAAGCCATAAAATATCAAGTTGGGCCTACAAAAGCCATTACCATACATACATATCAAATTACAACTCAATTGGCCTACAAAAGCCTTTAACATGCATAATTATCAAGTCTTTGGTTTCTAGCATGCAAACATCTATATATAATTCTTGATATCATACTTAGGTTAACCGATACTCACCTATTGAGCTATAACAGGAAAATATAATGTTCTGGCTCTTCTTGGTCGTCCTTAGCACCTATAACAAATCATTCACATTTAGACATGTAAACACATAAAGATACCATCAAGACACTTAAAACAATGTTCTGATAGTGTTCCTAACTTGTCTACTAACATATAACCATAACCCAAACATCGACACGAGAAAGAACAACACAAAACATCATTATGTGCAGAAACTTGTCTGACGCCACACGGCCAGGGTTGAAACGCGACACGTTCCATGCTTCAGGTGCAAAATGGCAGCTTTGCACAACACTGCCATTTTGATCCAAATCAACTCCAATTCAACTTTAACCAATTTTTAGTGTTCCCTAGCATCATTTGACACTTGTAGGTGCTTTCTAACACTCCTAACACTTATCCAATTAATTCATACAAAAATCAAACTTAAATTAGAAAGAAAGTGTCCATTATGGCCAAAACTTGAAATACATAAATTCCAACACCTCCAATGCATCATTCTTACTCAAAATGACTTATTGAAGCTATTGGAACAGACCAAATCAATTAAAACAATTGTTTGATAGCATATTCCAATTTTTGGCCATTTAAAGCCTATTTTAGCACCATTAATTTTGCTAATTCAATCTAAATCACCATTTCAATCTGATTTTTATGTTCCAAGCAATCCATATGAGTTATATTAACTTGTTAGAGTATTAAAAATCAGTCCTTGATGTTCCAACTGGGTTTGACCCATTTTTGACAATTTTGACCCATTTGGTCAATTCTTGATTTTGAGCAATTCTACCAATTCCAATCCATAATATGTGTTCTTAAGCATCTATGTGAGTTATAGGAATCAATAGAAGCAATGAAATGAGTTTATAATGGTCAATTTCAGGTTTGACCCATTTGTGACCTAAAAACCCATCAAAACTCAAAAATGAAGAATATGGAGGAATCTTGAACCTACAAGGGAGAATAGATGATGAAGAACATATTATAACTTGGATTAGCTGCTGGAATTTGAAGCTTGAATGGTTCCTCCTTGATTCTCCTTCAAGAATTGCAAGAATAAATTGACGAGATGAAGTGTGTGTGTGTAACATGTGTGTGTTGAGTCTGTGTGGTGATAAGAGGATGGACCGACTTGTGGGTTTAATTATCCACAAGTGGGTATCTTGTTCCCCTTTTCAACTTAGAACTCAACACCCGTTTACCCGTTTCAACTAACGAGATATTTTTGGAATCCTTATCTTAAACCATTTATTATTTTATCATTTTTATCTATTTTTATTTATTTTTTATCATTTCATTTAATAACTATTTTAATTACTTATACCAATAACTAACAAATATATGTATTTCTTAATTTATTTAAATTATCTAACGTACCACTTTCGCACGCGTCTAGGCTCTTTTTGAGAATATTACAAATCTATCCCCCTTAAGAAGATTCCGTCCTCGGAATCTATTCAACAGTGAACAAGTAAGGGTAGGGTGCTTTCATTTCATCCTCAGCTTCCCATGTTATGTTAGGACCCAAATTGTGCTTCCATTTGACGAGAACTAACTTGATCATCTTTTTACGCAGCTTCTTGATTTTGGTGTTCAATATTTCAACAGGTTCTTCTACAAGGCATTTAGCTGAATTAGCTTTCAACTCTTGTAGAGGTAGGATTTGATCATCATCAACTTTGCACTTCCTTAGATAGCACACATTGAATGTGCTATGAATACCAAATAACTCAGTCGGAAGTTCAAGTGATACCGTTTGGTCATTGACTCGTTGCAGAATTCTGAACAGACGAATATATCTTGGGCTTAGCTTACCCTTCCGACCAAATCGAATCACCCCTTTCTAAGGTGAAACCTTCAAGAACACCCGGTCACCCACTTCAAAAGTAATGGGTCGCCTTTTTGTACCTGCGTACATCTTTTACCTATCTCGCGCAACTTTTAGCTTCTCACGTGCCATCTTCACCTTATCTGCAGTTATCTGTACTGTGTCTAGACCTGCATGTTGCTTTTCTCTACGTTCTCATGTAGGTGTATGGCATCGCCTACCGTGTGACATTTCATATGGTGGCATGGCTATACTCGAATGATAGGAGTTGTTATAGGCAAATTAAATCAAGGGAAGATGAGAATCCCAAGAACCACCAAATTCAAGAATACAAGCTCTTAGCATATCTTCGTGAGTTTGAATAGTCCTTTCGGACTGTCTTTTAGTTTGAGGATGGTATGCTATGCTAAGATTAACTCGCGTACCAAATTCATGTTGAAGACTATGCCAAAAAGTAGATATGAACCGTGCATCTCGATCCAAAACAATAGATAGAGGTATACCATGACGTGATACAACCTCGTTAATGTGTAGTTGAGCCAAACGATTCATAGGTGAAGATTCGTTAGTCACGAGAAAATGAGCACTTTTAGTAAGGCGATCAACAACCCATATCATGTCGTGCCCCTTTGCAGTTCAGGGTAATTTGGTAATGAAATCCATGGTAATATGATCCCATTTCCACTCCAGGATATCCAACTGTTGCAGATTACCATAGGGCTTTTGTTGTTTTGTTTTAACTTGCGCGCAGACTTGGCACTTTTCTACAAATGAAGCTATGTCACGGTTTAATGCAGGCCACCAGTATAATGATTTTAAGTCTTGGTACATTTTCATGCTTCCGGGATGAATAGATAATCTAGATTTATGTGCTTCATGTAGGATTGTCTCCCGATTACCACCAAGACTCGGTAGCTAGATTTGGGATTGAAATATATTTAGACCCTGACTGTCTTCTCCCAACTGCTTTGACAACTTTGTCATGGTCTCAACTTTCAAGTTAATTTCTTGCAATGCTTCTTGTTGTGCCACTTTAAGCTGAGCAATTATATCAAATTCTATAGTGAGTCTGATGAATTTAGCTGCTCTAGGAGAGGTCTTTCGACCCAATGCATCAGCTACCACATTCTCCTTGCTAGGAGGATACTTGATCTCACAATCATAGTCTTTAATTAGCTCCAACCAATGTCATTGTCTCATGCTAAGCTCTTTCTGCGTGAACACATACTGCAGACTCTTGTGATCTGTGCATATAATACATTTGGTGCCATATAAGTAATGATGCCATAGTTTCAAAGCAAATACCACAGCTGCAAGCTCCAGATCATGCGTTTGATAATTCTTCTCGTGTGGTTTCAATTGACGAAAGCATATGCAATCACCTTGTCTCGATGCATCAAAACACAACCTCGACCTGCTTATGAAGCATCACAATAGATAATAAAGTCTTCCAACCCATTAGGCAATGTTAGAATAGGTGCTTGACATAAAAATTGCTTCAGAGTCTGAAATGCTTTCTCTTGTTCATTATTCCACACATAGGTAACATCCTTGCGAGTCAATTTAGTCTACGGACTAGCAAGCTTAGAAAAATCTTGTATGAATCGTCTGCAGTAGCCAGCAACACCTATAAAACTCTTTATTTATCAAGGATTCTCAGGAGTTTCCCAGCTCATAACAGCTTCAATCTTCACTGGATCAGCCTTAACACCTTCATTGCAAATAACATGACCCAAGAAATGCACCTCATTAAGCCAGACTTCGCATTTAGAAAGCTTTGCGTATAGTTGTTCTCGCTTAAGAGTTTCCAAAATTAGGCGGAGATGTTTCTCGTGCTCCGCTTCTGTTTTGGAATAAATGTGGATATCATCGATGAACACGATAACAAATTTATCAAGAAAAGGGCGACATACGCGATTCATCAAATCCATGACAATAGCCAGAGCATTGGTTAAGCCGAATGGCATAACCAAGAATTCATAGTGCCCACATCGAGTTCTAAATGCCGTTTTAGTAATATATTCTCCTCGAACACGGACCTGATGATAGCCAGAACATAGATCAATCTTCTAAAAGCATGTGGCACCTTGCAATTGATCAAACAGATCATCTATACGAGGAAGTGGATATTTGTTCTTTACAGTTCGCTTATTAAGCTCCCTGTAATCGATATATATACGGAGAGTCCCGTCCTTCTTCTTAACAAATAAAACAGGAGCTCCCCAATGGTGAAGAACTTGAGCGTATAAAGCCCTTGTCAAGAAATTCCTGGATTTGGCTCATCAGCTCCTGAATTTTAGATGGAGCGAGACGATAGAGAGATTTTACTACAGGTGTAGCACCATGAATAAGATCAATCCGGTATTCTACATCCCTGACAGGAGGTAAACCCGGTAAGTCTTCAGGAAAGACACCAGGGTATTCAGAAACAACCCTGATATCATTTACATTCTTTTCTCCCATCTCAGCATTAATCACATATGCTAAGTAGGAATCACATCCCTTCGCAACGAATTTCTGGGCTTTAATGGCAGTTATCAATGGAACATCAGAACTACCAGGTAAAGGAATCTTTATCAACTTTTTGGCATTTTGACTTGTTAGCCAATCCATGCCAATAACAATATCAAAGCCAGCAATAGGCATAAGATGCAAAGAGATTATAAAACAATGCCCTTCAATGGCAATGGAAACTTGAGGTACATGTGAAGTAATAAAAACTTGACCACCGTTAGCAACTTCCACCTTTATAGGATTTCTAACCGAAGCAATTGGTAGTTGCCATTTATCACAGAAAGAAGAAGATGCAAACGAGTAGGTAGCACCAGAATCAAATAGGACGCATGCTCGTATAGAATTAACTAAGAAAGTACCAATAATCACATCACCTGTATCCTTTGCTTCCTCAGCCGTCATCTAGAAAGCTCTCCCTTGAGCACGAGGAGCGCCTCCCTGTTTCTGACTACGGCTGCTGACGAGCCCCCGGCACATGTGCTTTGCCACAAAGGGCATCCTGAAATGCGGTGCCCAGGTTTATGGCACTTGAAGCAAACGTTTTCTTTGTACCTGTAATTATGCGTTTGATGCCCCTTTTTCCCACACCTGCCACCCTTGATTAAATCCCAACACCCTGGTTTCTAGGATATATCTACTGGCGGATTACTCCCAGATCTACTATCACCTCTCTTATAACTTGGCGGCTGATCATACTTTCTCTTTCCTCCACCCGATTACTGTTGTTGTTGTTGAGATCTCGATCTCTGCTTGTAATCATCCTTAGTCGCTCTATATAACATCCAAAAACCCGGCCTAGACGTGAACAGTTCGGAGGTGGGTAATTTGTGTTCGTTTATTCATGTTTATATTAAATATACGATTAAATGGATATTTGATATCGTATGATTTTATGAGTTCGACAAATTTGATTTAGTACTTGTAACACCCGAAAACCTGGGCTAGGAGATTAGTAGGGTTTGTGGTACGTGCTTATTTGTTTTGATATGATTAACTGATTAATTGTTTGGTTAAAAAAAATATGTGTTAGTATTAATGTGTTGTATTGATTGTATGTATGTAAAACCGTATGTTTGCCTACATGTATGTATTTATGTGAGTTCATATTTATGAAGGTATTCGTTTGGCAAAACAAGTAGCAACGAAAGCAAAGTATATAACAAACGTCGATGCCAAACAGCGAATACTTCCCATGGACCAACATCTAGCAATGAAATTGCAACTAAAAGATAAACAAGATGGAAAGAAAGATTTATACCTCAATGCAAGTCACAAAAGAAACCTTTCTAGTCAAGAAGCAAAGAACCCAAATAGAGTCCCTCTAGTGTTATCCACCCCAAGCTTCCTTGATTCCCAAATTCTAGTTTGTTGATGCACAATCACCAAAACAACAACCAAGTGTGTGTGTATCTTGCTTCTTGTGCTCAAGAACACCAAGAACAAGATGAACAAGAGAGAGAGAGAGAGTTTTAGTATCAACCAAGAGACCAAGTCATAGCCAAAACCCTTTACAAGAGCAGATAACTCGTGGTCTCTTTGCCTACCACAATTATGAGAAGTTAACAACATTAAACCAAGTGTTTAAGGCTGTTAATTCTGCTGTTATAGCGAATGTACATGGCCCGTTTAGGTCTACACGGCCGTGTAGGCCCAAAGCCCACGGCCCGAAATGGGCTAAGACGGCTCGTGTCTATCAAGCACTACACGGCCCGTGTTCATCTACACGGCCCGTGTAGGCCCAAACTACACGACCTTGGACTGGGCTAATACGCCTCGTGTATGTTGGACTGGACACGGCCCGTGTACCATCCTGCCAAAACCCATTTTGGCCTTTTCCTCTCTTTTGCTTGATCGTTTTGCTGGAATCAATATTGGTGTGTGACCCAATAGGCGTATACCTCATCGGTAATGCCATTAACTCGTTCGTGTTAGCGGGCATATTCCAACAGACTCCCACTTGCACGTGACACGACGACGAAAAATAACACAAACATAGAGCAGCCTCTGGCAAGACATCTATGCTCCCAAGTCAGTATAGGGTATGCCACTCTTGACAAGATCCCCAATCATAAAATGATTGTCCTAAAGATAAATGAACATGTACATCCCTTTGTTCTCAATATCCAATGTGAACACAAGGCATGGAATATAGTCATCCTACAGATCGTTCACGATTATGGTTCTCGATTCTAGATTAGTTGTGACCAAGAAACCAAGTTAACATTGATCCTTCATCAATGTAACTTGAGCACGGCCATGCATATGAAGGTCAGCACTCAATCATCGAGGGGCCCATGGATATTCTCTCTATACATAGAGGAACAAAAACCTTTCGACTGCATAGTCCCGCCACATAGATAATACTCTACCCAATCATCTCCCTCATAACGACCAGTTACGGACCGCGTTAGAAAACGATCAAAGCAAATCTGACGTATGCTTTGAGATCACATGTATCTCTAGTTTAAGGATGAAATGTCATTACCATCCCGAGTTACTTGTGACTAAAACCATGAAGTAAACTCGGGTGCGGGTCCTCTAATCACTTGAAACCCCTTTCAAGTATAGGCAAGAATCACATTTTATCAAAACCAATTATTTACCTCAATCTTAATTCATACTTCCTTCCCATAAAGTATGACCGATTGTGGAGACTTAAAGATTATAAAACAATCTAGGGAATAAATTAAACATGCAAAGATAGAACACAATTAAGACTAAATGTAAGTAACCGCAACACGCGTATATATAGATCTCTACTATATAAATCGAAACAAATATTAGTAACATTATTGCTTAATGTTCCCAAATACATAATGGTCCAAACATAAATTAAAACTAAGTCTAAACCAAGTCATGAGCAAATCTAACACCTATCGACGTAGTGTGAGAATCATGAGAAGCTTGTGATAATGGTTTAGTAAACGAATCGGCCAAATTGCCTTCCCAGGTTACTCTACTAATAGAGACTTCACCACATTCAATCATCTCTCTAATCAAGTGGTACTTACGAGGTATATGCCTCGTTCTCTTGTGAGCTCTCGGTTCCTTCGCTAAGGCTACCGCACCCTCATTGTCACAAAAGATCTCAATAGGGTCGGATATGCTAGGAACCACTCCAAGGTCTCGGATGAACTTCCTTATCCACACAGCTTCTTTAGCAGCTTCACTTGCCGCAATGTATTCTGACTCTGTAGTAGAATCAGCCACTGTGTCTTGCTTTGAACTTCTCCAAGTAATAGCCCCACCATTCAATAGGAACACAAACCCCGATTGTGACCGGCAGTCATCCCTATCAGTTTGGAAGCTGGCATCAGAGTAACCCGTTACTTTGAGCTCTTCCTCACCACCAAAGATCAAGAACATTTCTTTAGTCCTCCTAAGATACTTAAGAATAATCTTTACCGCAACCCAATGGGCTTGCCCCGAGTTTCCCTGATATCTACTAGTCAAGTTTAAAGCACATGACACATCAGGACGAGTACATAACATGGCGTACATGATCGAGCCCACGGCCGAAGCATATGGTACTCGCTTCATTACTTCTAGTTCCTCTTGAGAACTAGGACATTGAGTCTTACTCAATATCACTCCATGCGACATAGGAATATCTTTTCCAATTCAAGTTTTGACACTTTCCAAGGTTGGAATATCTTTACCAATGAGTAGGATATCATCCACATACAAGACTAAGAAAACAACGGCGCTCCCACTAGCCATAACGTATACACATGGCTCGTATACACTTTTCGAAAAACCAAACTCTTTGATTTTATCATCAAAGCATATATTCCAACTACGAGATGCTTGTTTAAGTCCATAAATGGACTTCTTTAGTCTACACACTTTATCAGGATGCCTCGGATGTACAAAACCCTCAGGCTGCGTCATATACACCTCTTCGGAGAGCTTCCCATTAAGGAAGGTGGTTTTGACATTCATTTGCCATATTTCGTAATCATGAAATGCGGCAATTGCCAAAAGTATCCTTATAGATTTCAACATGGCCACTGGGGAGAAAGTTTCGTCATAATCGACACCATGTGTCTGGGTGAAACCTTTAGCCACCAGTCGGGCTTTGAAAGTGTTGACTTTTCCATCCATGTCGGTCTTCTTCTTGATTGAAAGTGTTTACAACCGGGTGCGGGATCAACCAGTTCCCAAACCTGGTTATCCTCCATGGATTGCATCTTGTTATCCATCGCCTCCTTCCATTTAGCAGACTCGTGGCCCACTGCCGCTTCCTGATAGTTGGTGGGCTCATTAAGATCCACCAATAACTCGTCACCCTCAGATATGAGAAATCCATATCTCTTTTGCTCATGGCGAGTTCTACCGGATCTACGGGGAGGTAACGGATGTACGTTAGTCTCCGCATTGTCATGCTCAGACTCAACCTCACTAGGTTGCTGGCTAGTGCCAACGTCATGTCTTTCATCCGTTGACTCTTGAATTTCTTCAAGATCAATCTTAGTCCCACCATGCTGATTGGATACTAACTCTCTTTCTAAAAAGACTGCCCTCTGAGCGACAAATACTTTGTTCTCGGAAGGTTTATAGAATATATATCCAATACCCGCAGCTGGATATCCGATGAAATAACACTTTTCAGATCGGGGCTCCAACTTGTCATCTACCTCACGTCGCACGTAGGCTTGACAACCCCAAACTTTTATATAGGCAAGAACGGGAGGCTTCCCATGCCACATCTCGAAAGGTGTTTCATCGACCTTCTTCGTTGGAACGAGATTAAGGATTCTTGTTGCCGTTTCAAGAGCATAACCCCGAAGGCTTATAGGCACTTGGGTGTGACTCATCATAGACCGAACCATATCCAACAATGTTCGGTTCTTCATCTCGGCGACACCATTTAATTGTGGCGTCCTAGGAGGTGTAAGTTGTGAGATAATTCCACAACCCTTAAGATGATCACGAAACTCTTGACTAAGATACTCACCACCCTATCGGATCTGAGTATCTTAATCTTTTTGCCCAATTGATTCTCTACTTCGTTTTGGAAAGTCTTAAAGACCTCAAAGGTCTCGGACTTTTGTCTAACCAAGTAGACATACCCATACCTACTATAACCATTTTTAGACGTTGAATCAATATTCATGATTGAACGATTATCACTAACGTACGCATCTATTTCATAAATACCATGACAAGGATAAGCTTTAAAATAACAAATATTATTTTTGGAACAAACGATAACTCTATTATCAAAAGAAAAACCAAAACCATTGTCGTTTAATGCATGAAAAGAAATAATGTTTCGCGCCACAAGCGGCGAATAGCATACGTTCAATAATAATATGGAAAAACCGGAATTAAAAGATAATTCAACTTCTCCTCGAGCCTTGACCGGGACAATTTTCTTGTTTCCCATAATCTAGTCAAGCTCGCCACTCTCCATCCTTCTACTTGTCCTTAGCACCTGCACAATATTACAAACGTGAGTGCCACAGCCGGTAACTAATACCCAACTACCAGATGTAGAAGTATGAGGGAGTTCAATCATGTACGTACCTGATTCAGAAGTTGCTCCAATGCTCAACCCCTTGAGCTTCTTTAGACCTTCTAGGTACCCCGGGCAGTTACGGCGCCAATGGCCCTTCTTCCCGTAGAAGAAGCATTCCGTATCATTCGGAGTCTTGGCTTGGGGAACCATCTTCCCCTTTCCTTTACCCTCCGAAGCGGGGCTAGACTTGGCAACGCCAATCTTTCCCTTCCCCTTACCCTTAGGGGTATATGCGGACCTCTTCTTCTTCTGGATTCGCCCCTCCCTTATAGCAAGAACGGGATTTGGAACGGCGGGCTTATTTTTGGTCATGATAGACTCGGTTGTCTTAAGCATACCATGAAGCTCCATAATGGACTTATCCATACTATGCATATGATAACTCAAAACAAATTGATCATACGCGGTGGATAGGGACCATAGGATCAAATCCACTGCTAGCTCCCTCCCTATGGTAAATCCGAGCCGTTCCATGCGCTCCACGTTTGCTTTCATGCGAAACACGTGAGCACTCACATTCCCGCCATCGGCCATCTTACTACCAAGTACCGTCTTGAGACATTCAAACCTCTCTTCCCTCGCTTGCTGCTGGAACATTTCCTTAAGCTGAGCGATCAAGTCTAAAGCACTCAAATGATCCATTTGCTTTTGGAGCTCGGGGATCATAGTACTTAGGATGAGGCAAGTAATGTCCTCGGTATCCTTGACACGCTTCTCATAAGCGTCTCGGATAGCCCGAGTGGCATTGGCAGCAGGAGCCTCGGGTAGGGCCTCCTCTATGGTAACCATCTTCCCTTCTTGGCGTAGAACAAGTTTTAGTTGCCTAAACTAATCCAAGAAGTTGTTACCATTGAGTTTCTCCTTCTCAAGGAAAGCTCTAAGCGAAAAATGGTTGGTGGTGTTGGTGTTGCTTGAAGACGCCATCTAAAATAGCAAAGTAGTTTAATTAGTTTGGAAATCCTTGTTAAAATAAGTACCCATAGTTTTAAACAAAACAATTTATTTGCAACAAGGGCTAAGAACCTTATTTCACCTCGCACCGGGACGGGTTTACCGCGGATCATGTGGCAAAGCTATTTAGGGCGGCAACCATTTTACTAGTTGTAATCTCTATTACAACTATTAGACACTTGCGGGGTCCATTGACATCTATTATGTCGGTTGGCATGTTTGACCCCTATCTTACACCAATCTTAATATATAAATTTTGTTTAGCTCGTGCTTAGCTCGACAACTAATCAAAAACTATATACTATAATTGTAAATCGTCCAACAAGACACACGGGTGACACTCTCGACCATTAATTGGCTCGTGCTTAGCTCGACAACCAATCATGCGAGTTACCCCACTCACCTTCCACACAACTACACAAGGAATGACTTGTGCTTAGCTCGACAATCATCCTTGCTTCGTTAGATTCGGGTGGTATCTTCTTATGGATGGTGCGTGATTTACATTTTGAAAAATGGAATTTTGTTTCCGGTTTTTAAAACCCTTTTGTGAATTAACAAAGTAAGCGTCAAAACGATTTTAAGCACTTTTAATATAATACAATTTTTATATTTTCTTTGTCAATTCTATTCGCGCGCAATTGTTAACCATTTTAACAAACGTTTTATTTTATTTAATTTTATAGAAAAATTATCTAGCATGCGAATCCTAGTCCATGTATAGAATAATAAAATACAACCACGCAAATATATATACATATGATTCGGTAACATGCTCAAAATTCCTATGCGTTTTCCCCGTGAGCCACAACGGGGAAAACAAGGCTAAAAAACTAAGGACAAGATATGGTCTCGTTGGGTGAGCTCCTACTAAATCCAACACCTCCAATAGCATGTTGATTTCTCCTCACCAAGACGTCATCACCATGACTCCCATTGACTATTTTGGTTTTAAATCTATACTATATACAAATACATAGAATATATATAAACGACACACAGGTCGCAATCATACGCTATTTATACAAATACATAGAATATAAGAAACGGCGTGCAAGTCACACCAATAAATAAATAAACAAATATTGTTACAACAATACAGCACGCAGGCCGCCAAAAACCAAAAATAATTAATCATCACAACACATAGGTCTAGGGGCATATCTTGTTACCGAATCAAACCAAACACATCAAATAGAAACATGGTGTACCACACATAAAATATATATATATCTATATTTTAGTTAAGATTGTCAAAACATCAAAGGCACCAAAAAGACGAACTTTGTACATATGCATTAGTGTACCAAACCATTTTTGAGACACATATTCATATATACATTTATAAGTATATATTTGTGTACACTTCATGCCAAGTTACAACAAATATATAAATATAAAAACTAAAATATATTAACACGTCTACGAATAAATCTATTCTAGCACAACAAGAGTCTCAATGGAAAAACCAATTTTAAGAAAACACTTTTCTTATCCAAAAACACTTTTATGGTTTTTCTAGACTCAATAGTGCAAAGCCATGTTAGATATGGCTCTGATACCACTGAAGGTATTTGTTTGGCAAAAACAAGTAGCAACGGAAGCAAAATATATAACAAACATCGATGCCAAACAACGAATACTTCCCATGGACCAACATCTAACAATGAAATTGCAACTGAAAGATAAACAAGATGGGAAGAAAGATTTATACCTCAATGCAAGTCACAAAAGAAACATTTCTTGTCAAGAAGCTAAGAACCCAAATAGAGTCCCTCTAGTGTTGTCCACCCAAAGCTTCTTTGATTCCCAAATGCTAGTTTGTTGATGCACAATCACCAAAACAACAACCAAGTGTGTGTGTATCTTGCTTCTTGTGCTCAAGAACACCAAGAACAAGATGAACAAGAGAGAGAGAGAGAGTTCTAGTATCAACCAAGAGACCAAGTCATAGCCAAAAGCCTCTACAAGAGCAGATAACTCGTGGTCTCTTTGCCTACCACAATTATGAGAAGTTAACCCCATTAAACCAAGTGTTTAAGGCTGTTAATTCTGCTGTTACAGCGAACGTACATGGCCCGTGTAGGTCTACACGGCTGTGTAGGCCCAAAGCCCACGGCCCGGATTGGGCTAAGACGGCCCGTGTCTATCAAGCACTACACAGCCCGTGTTCATCTACATGACCCGTGTAGGCCCAAACTACACGACCTTGGACTAGGCTAATACGCCTCGTGTATGTTGGACTAGACACGGCCCGTGTTCAGGAACATGGCCCGTGTACCGTCCTGCCAAAACCCATTTTGGCCTTTTCCTCTCTTTTGCTTGATCATGTTGCCGGAATCAATACTTGGTGTGTGACCCAATAGGCCTATACGTCATCGGTAGTGCCATTAACTCGTTCATGTCAGCGGACATATTCCAACAATTTATGTGTGTGCACGTGTATATGTGCAGAGGTGGGATTGCCACCTCCTACTTCATTTGTTGTAAACGTGGTTAGCTAGGATTACCACCTCATTATCTCAATTTAGCAAAGGTGTAAGTGTGTGAAAGTGTATTCCTCTCAGCCAAAGAAGAAACCGAAAGAAGAAGAAGGAATTAGCGGATTTCCAATTTATGTGATTTTAATTCAAGATTCAAGGTTTGATGTCATATACATCATGATTATATGTTTACTAGATTGAAATCTCATAAAACTAAGATGATTATATGATGAACCATAGAATCGGTTTTGAAGAACATGAGCTTTTGTGTTGGTTTTTGTGTTCATATGATTTGTATGTTAAATAGGGTGTATTGATGCTTGAAATATGTGTTTTATGATGTTAAAATATGTTTCTGGTGTGTTTGGATGAATTTATAAATTCTGGGTTTGTGCTACAATGATGGCGGATTGGATAAACTTATGAACTGGCGGATTTGGTTAGGGAAGAAGGCTAAAACCTACACTTGAAATCTTAATGTAGGAAAATGGATACTTGTAAAACTAAAGCTTAAATTCGATATATCCATAATCCGGAAGTTTGAAATCCGGAACTCTAAAACCGACACCTGAATCCTATACTCCAAAGTTCTACACTTGATAAACCGATACCTTGAATCCGATTCATGTGAAAACCGAGTACCTGAAATCCGATAGTCTCAAATCCGAGCCTCAGAATCCGAGTGAAGGAAAATCCGACAGTGGCAAATCCGACACTGAGTAGCGGATTCTTGGGAATCCGATAGTTTTAAGAAATCCGATATTTTATAGAACTTGGGATTGTTTAATGTTTATCTTTATTTGATAAGTAATTTATAAATATATGGATACATATATTTATGGGATTGAGACTGATTTGATTATTGCTGTGTTTTCAGGCAATCCAAAAGCTTAGTAAAATTAGATATCTGAGTTCGTGCTGAAATAGAGGTGTGTGGACGTTAATCGTGGATGGTAAAGATTGCAGTTAATATTATTGATGTGATGCATGATTGTGGAGTGAGATTGGATTGATTGAACTACTGATTGTTATATTGATTGTTGATAACTACTGCATGACTACATGGTCGATACGCGCTCTTAGGATGATTTTGAGTTGTGTTTGAGAAGTCAGCTATACGTGGACTTGGGCTGGGCTTGTCTAACTGGTTGGTTGAACAGTAGTAGCCCTTCTATTGCGTATGCTGCTCAGAGGTGGAGTTTACTGTGCCAATTCAGTGGAAAGCTATCAGTAAACCTTTGCTTTGGCCGGCATTGGTTCTAGGTTCTGTGCCGAACCGGCGGTCTTCTCAGGATATGTGATTACCTGTTATGATGTGATTGTGAATGTTTGCATTTGATGTTTAGCTTCTACTCACTTAGCTTTGTGCTAATTCCCCGCAGTTGATGTTTTTGCAGGTTCGTGTTTGAGTTGAAAAGGGAGAGTTGACCACACTCTCATACTAGTTTTAAAACAAGATAAGCCAATTATTTTGTAACACCAAAAAATGATTGTTAAGATTAACTTTTGAACAAAGATTGTATATTTGTAAATATTGGTTTAATGTAATTGAGTTGTGTTGAATTAGCTTCCGTAGCGTATTTAAAAAAAAGGCTTGTGATTTTCCGGTGTTACAGTTTGGTATTAGAGCCTAGATTTGACGATGCATGCACGGTTAGAGTGATGCATTCCTAAATCTTGGCTCGTGACGGGTCAAGCTTTCCTTCGAGGGAATTAGGGTGAGTTAGAGTTGTAGGTAGTAGTTAGTATTTTGGATACTAATGGTTTATGCTAATGAGCTATGATGTGATGTGATTGTAACAGATTATGGCTGACAGAGAGACTCCCATCCTACCTCCTGTGACACAATCTACAGTAGAGGCACCGGTTATTGAAGACTTGAGTAATGTAAACCAAGCCGGAACGTCTGGCCAAGAGCAAGTAGAAGACCAGAGCGAATACATTTTAAAATTGGAGAATGAATTGATGGATCTTACTGTAGGAAATCCATGCACGCCAACACCCGTACGCAGCGGAAGCAACGACATCAAAAACCGGGGTTTTCGGGTATCAAAACCGACATGCATGTATTCCCCAAGTGGGGATCGTGACTACAAACGAATATAGAAACTAAAACAAAACGAGAGAGAGGAGAAATTATACCATCACAGGGCTGGAGCTATCCACCGAGCTAGGAAGATCTTCGAGAACCCGAAACCGAGCTCCTTTATTAATAGTCCACACCAAGTAGCCAAGATTCCGTCTTGCTAACGACCCGAGACACGAACCAAACGTTTTCTTCGTGAATCTGGAGCAGCCACTACCACTAGAACTACTTGGCTTGACAAGATTACACACACCACCAACCTCTAAGTGTTGGAATATGCCCACTGATTCAATCTCTCGGGCCGTGAAGCACTCGTGAAGGCACTGCTCCCACGGACTCTCTTGTTTGCGTTGTGCTGCCGGAATCTACCCTTGGCGTGTGACCTAATAGGCTCGTACCTCATCAGCAGTGATGCTAGTACACGTGTATCAGTGGGCATATTCCAACACTTAGAACTAAAGTCCTTAACATGGAACAGAGATTGAATCAACCTGAACCAACTGCGATATCCACACAAGCAACCATACCACCAGTCTTAACACCTTTACCACCTATGACTCAGATGATGCAGCAACCATTCTTCTATCCGTATCCACAACCTGGAGGTTACCCATTTGCCTTTCCAAGATATAAACAACCGTGCACTTACAAACAATTCTTAGACTATAAACCTTCAGAATACCGACGGAGTTCTGATCCCAGTATCACCTCGAACTGGCTTAGGGAAATGGCGAAGGCAATGGATGCCTGCAATTGCGAAAACAAATTGAAAGTGAAATACGCATCGAGGATGCTGAAGGGAGACGCCATGGTCCGGTGGGATTCGATTACCGGCCATTTCACAGAGCAACAGCAGGAGAGCATCACCTGGAGTCAATTCCAGGAGAAACTTTGCGAGCAATATTGTGGTACTTTTGAGATTGCAAAGATTAAGAGGGAATTTATGGAGTTGCAGATGACCGGAAATATGAATGTGGACCAACTGATCAAACAATTTAACGAAAAGATGAGATTTGCTAACCATTGGGTGCCAGATGAAGAGTCCAAGATTGCATATTTTATTGGGGCATTACATCCTGATCTCCGTAGTGCCACCAGGTGGGCTACTACATTATCCCAGGCACTCACTTTAGCCAATTCGGCTGAAGGGAATTTGATTGTAAGAAATAGGTTGAGTGGGGAAAGAACTTCCCAACAGAAATTGAGGTTTGAACACTATAACACTCAACAGAGGCAAGGAGGGCAGGGCAGTGGAAACCGACAGGGTAATCAGAGTAGGACGTCTACTGCAGGTGGGTCTGCTCATAGGGCACCTTCGTGCAATAGGTGCAAATCCTATCACTAAGGGCAGTGTACGCCCCAATCTATGCGATGTGTGAAATGTGGCCAGTTTGGCCATGACTTGAAGAACTGCAGACTACCGAGGGGTGTCTGCTGGAATTGCTAGAAGGAGGGGCACCGGGTTGGTGGGGGATCATCTTCAGCTTGGCAGAAGAGAAAGAACCCACCCACCACTGAGGGTCGGGCATTTAGGATGTCAGTGGATGATGCCACTACCACGGATGATGTGATAACCGGTATGTTTCTGATAAATTCTACTCCTGCTAGCGTGTTATTTGATTCATGGGCAAATCGCTCCTTTGCATCCGTAGAATTCTGTGATAGGTTAAACATGCCTTTAACTAAACTTGCTACTGCTTTAGAGATAGAGGTAGCTGACTGTATGATGGTTCCAGTCACGACTGCTGTGGCTGGCACAAAGATAGATATAGATTGTATTTTATTTCTTGTTTATTTTCTTGTAATGCCGTTATCGGGGATCGATGTGGTTCTCGAAATGGATTGGCTGATTCTGAGTCAAGCCAGTATCAAGTGCCATAAGAGGTTGATTTCCTTTCCGTTGGCGGATGGCACACAGGTAGTAGCAAGGGGTGAGAAGGCTGGGTCTGTAATCCCGATTATCTCATGTTTGAAGGCTAAAAAGGCATTGGATAAAGGTTGCGAATCATACTTGGCATATGTAATTGATGGAAAGAAAGAAAAGCAGACAATGAATGACATCCGGGTGGTAACGGAATACCCGGAGGTGTTTCCAGAGGAATTACCGGGACTACCTCCAGTTCGTGAGGTAGAGTTCAAGATTGATCTGATTCCTGGTTCCCGACCAGTGGCGAAAGCACCGTACAGGTTGGCACCTTCAGAGATCCAGGAAATGATGACTCAGATACAGGATTTGTTAGACAAGGGCTTTTTCCGTCCAAGTTCATCTCCGTTGGGTGCGCCAGTGTTGTTTGTAAAGAAGAAAGACGGTACTTTGCGAATGTGTATCGACTATCGTGAGCTGAATAAGAGAACCATAAACAACAAGTATCCGTTGCCAAGAATTGATGATCTGTTTGATCAACTACAGGGAGCTTTGTTCTTTTCTATGATTGATTTGAGATTAGGGTATCACCAGGTGCGTGTTTCAGAGGAAGATGTGTCAAAGATGGATTTTTGTACACGCTACTGGCACTACGAGTTCTTGGTTATGTTGTTCGGCTTAACCAATGCACCTGCGATTTTAATGGATTTAATGAACAGGGTATGTCACCCATTCCTTGATGATTTTGTAATAGTTTTCATCGATGACATCCTGATATATATTCAAAGACTGAGACGGAGCATGAACAACATTTGAGACAGGTTTTGGAGACTTTGAAGAAAGAATATTTGTTTGCCAAGTTCTCAAATGCGAATTTTGGTTGAAAGAAGTATAATTCTTGAGACATGTGATCTGTAACGAGGGAGTAAAAGTGGATCCTTCGAAAGTGGAAGCAGTTATGAATTGGAACGCTTCAAAGACACCGTCCGAGATCAAGAGTTTTCTAGGGTTAGCTGGATACTACCGCAGGTTTATAAAAGACTTTTCCAAGATTGCGGGTCCGTTGACTAAGTTGACTCGAAAAGACGTGAAGTTTGTATGGGGCAGTGAACAAGACAAAGCTTTCCAAATGTTGAAACACATGTTATGTCAGGCCCCTATTCTTGCATTGCCCAATGGATCAGAGGATTTCATTGTTTATTGCGATGCGTCGTTTGCTGGATTGGGCTGTGTACTTATGCAGAGGGATTTGGTGATTGCGTATGCTTCAAGATAGTTGAAACCCCATGAGAAGAATTACCCGACACATGACTTGGAGCTGGCAGCAGTTGTATTTTCCCTGAAACTGTGGAGACACTACTTGTATGGCACCAAGTGCGTGATTTGTACAGATCATAAGAGCTTATAGTACGTATTTACACAGAAAAAGTTGAACATGAGACAGAGACGACGGGTGGAATTAATTAAAAACTATGATTGCAAAATCAGATATCACACAGGGAAAGCAAACATGGTAGCAGATTCCTTGAGCTGCAAGGGAGCGGGAAGTTCTATCCAGTTCATGCGTATGGAGATTGTATCTGACTTAGTGGATAGACTAAAGTCTGCACAGTTGGAAGCTTTGAAAGAAGAAAACTTGAAGAATGAACTGATGAAGAAACGTAAGGACGAACTTACTGATGATTCTCGTGGATTGAAAGTATATAGGACTTGTGTGTGGGTGCCTATGCTTGGAGAATTGAGGAAGTTGATTTTGACAGAAGCACATAAGTCGAGATTGTCAGTACACCCAGGAAGCACTAAAATGTACAACGACCTGAAAGTGCTTTACTGGTGGCCTACTATGAAAGAAGACGTGGCACAGGAGGTGCTTTACAGATCTTTGAAGCAGTTGGGGATCCCTGAGTGGAAGTGGGAGCATATAACGATGGATTTCATGACTAAACTTCCGCGAACTTAGAAGAATAATGATATGATTTGGGTAATTGTGGATCGACTGACAAAGAGCGCTCATTTTCTGCCTACGTGTGAGATGGCTTCTCTGAGTAAGTTGGCTCAACTGTATGTTAACGAGATTGTTGCGAGGCATGGCATGCCGTTGTCGATTATATATGATAGAGACTCCAGATTCGTTTCTAACTTCTGGAGGAGTTTACAGAGAGAATTGGGGACAAGAATAAATTTTAGTACTGCTTATCATCGCCAGACTGACAGTCAAACTGAACGAACCATACAAACACTTGAGGATATGTTGCGTGCTTGTGTAATTGAGTATAGTGGATCTTGGGATTTGCACCTGCCGTTGATAGAGTTTGCGTACAATAATTCTTACCACTCCAGTATTGGGATGCCTCCGTACGAAATGTTATACTGCTGTCGCTACCGTACTCCGACGTGTTGGTTAGAGGCGGGTGAGAAACAGTTTGCAGGGCCCGAGATAGTTCAGATAATTGCTGATAAAGTTGCTATTGCCAGAGACAAGTTGAAAGCTGCTAGAGATAGACAGAAAATGTACGCAGATCCTCGACGTCGTCCAGTTACGTTTGAAGTGGGAGAGTTGGTGTATTTGAAAGTATCTCCGTGGAAGGGCATAATTCGTTTCGGTAAACGCGGGAAGTTGGCTCCCCGTTACATTGGTCCCTTTCGTGTTCGTCAGATTGTGAATGACCAGACGGTTACACTAGATCTTCCGGCAGAACTTGCAGCGATTCATGACAAGTTTAATGTCTGTTATCTGAGAAAATGCAAAGTTGATTATGAGAGTCCGATTCTTCCAGTACAAGATCTGAAAGTTGATTCGAAGAAGAGATTGATAGAAGAACCTGTAGAACTGTTGGATCGAAAAGTGACCAAACTCTGGAAGAAGCAGATACCAATGGTATTGGTCAAGTGGAAGTACAGTCTAGGTTCTGATTTAACATGGGAGACTGAGGCAGAAATGAAGGAAAGATATCCCCACTTGTTTGAGCAAGAAAGGATTCCGAGGACGGAATCCTCTTAAGGGGGAGAGATTTGTAACACCCGCAAACCTGGGCTAGGAGATTAGCAGGGTTTGTAGTACGTGCTTATTTGTTTTGATATGATGAAGTGATTAATTGTTTGGTTAAAAAATATGTGTTAGTATTAATTTGTTGTATTGATTGTATGTATGTAAAACCGTATGTTTGCATGCATGTATGTATTTATGTGAGTGTATATTTATGTGTGTGCACGTGTATATGTGAAGAGGTGGGATTGCCACCTCCTACTTCATTTGATGTAAACATGGTTAGCTGTGATTACCACCTCATTATCTCAATTTAGCAAAGGTGTAAGTATGTTAAAGTGTATTCCTCAATGCCAAAGAAGAAACCGAAAGAAGAAGAAGGAATTAGCGGATTTCCTATTTGTGTGATTTTAATTCAAGACTCAAAGTTAGATGTTATATACATCATGATTATATGTGTACTAGATTGAAATATGATAAAACTAACATGATTACATGATGAACCATATAATCGGTTTTGAAGAACATGAGATTTTGTGTCGGTTTTTGTGTTCATATGATTTGTATGTTAAATAGGGTGTATTGATGCATGAAATATGTGTTTTATGATGTTAAAATATGTTTCTGGTGTGTTTGGATGAATTTATAAATTCTGGGTTTGTGCTACAATGATGGCGGATTGGATAAACTTATGAACTGGCGGATTTGGTTAGGGAAGAAGGCTAAAACCTACACTTGAAATCTTAATGTAGGAAAATGGATACTTGTAAAACCAAAGCTTAAATTCGATATATCCATAATCCGGAAGTTTGAAATCCGGAACTCTAAAACCGACACCTGAATCCTATACTCCAAAGTTCTACACTTGATAAACCGATACCTTAAATCCGATTCATGTGAAAACCAAGTACTTGAAATCCGATAGTCTCAAATCCGGGCCTCAGAATCCGAGTGAAGGAAAATCCAACAGTGGCTAATCCGACACTGAGTAGTGGATTCTTGGGAATCTGATAGTTTTAAGAAATCCGATATTTTGTATATTGAACTAGGGATTGTTTAATGTTGTTATTTATTTGATAAGTAATTTATAAATATATTGATAGATATATTTATGGGATTGAGACTAATTTGATTATTGCTGTGTTTTCAGGCAATCCAAAAGCTTAGTAAAATTAGATATCTGAGTTCGTGCTGAAATAGAGGTGTGTGGACGTTAATCGCGGATGGTAAAGATTGCAGTTAATATTATTGATATGATGCATGAATATGGATTGAGATTGGATTGATTGAACTGCTGTTTGTTATATTGATTGTTGATAACTGCATGACTATTTGGTTGATACGCGCTCTTAGGATGATTTTGAGTTGCGTTTGAGAAGTCAGCTATACGTGGACTTGGGATGGGCTTGTCTAACTGGTTGGTTGAACAGTAGTAGCCCTTATGCTGCATATGTTGCTCAGAGGTGGAGTTTACTGTGCCAATTCAGTGGAAAGCTATCGGTAAACCTTTGCTTTGGCCGGCATTGGTTGTAGGTTCTGTGCCAAACCGCCGGTCTTCTCAGGATATGTGATTACATGTTATGATGTTGATTGTGAATGTTTGCATTTGATGTTTAGCCTCTACTCACTTAGCTTTGTGCTAAATCCCCTCAGTTGATGTTTTTGCAGGTTCGTGTTTGAGTTGAAGAAGGAAGAGTTGACGACACTCTGATACTAGTTTTAAAACGAAACGAGCGTGTTATTATGTAACACAAAACAATGATTGTTGTGATTAAATTTTGAACAAAGATTGTATATTTGTAACTATTGGTTTAATTTAATTGAGTTGTGTTGAATTAGCTTCCGCATCGTATTTAAAAAAAAATATCTTGTGATTTTTCGGTGTTACAGTACGAGGGTTGTAGAAAATACTTCGTTGTGTATTAAATTAATTAGTTGAGAAAGATTAATTAATTGGATTTATTTAGAAAAGATAATGTTGATAAATCAATTGTTAAATCAAAAGTGATTGTATGTATGTGAGTATCTACATGTGTGTATGTGTGGTTAGTCCAACTCATGCTTATGCAAATAATAAAGTGGGTATACGTGTATATTGGGGTTGCTGCACTTAATCATGACATTTGAGTCAACTCCTCATTTTGGTGAAATATCTTGGGTGTGTGTGTGTTTCTTTGAGAAGAAGAAAAGAAGAAAAACAAGAAACTTTAATTATTGAAGTAAAGATTGAAGTGATTGTTGAAGCAAACTTAAGGTTGGTAAATATTTCTAACATTAGTATGATCATTTTGTTGTGTTTTCTTGTTGGTTTTCATGTGTTTGGAGAAGAACACCATGGATGAAATTTGTATGAAACTTGATATGTGGGTTTCATGCATTTTGATGTTTTAAATGGATTGGATATATTCATGATGATTAGAAACATGATGTACGAAGTTTAAACATGTTTTAATAATGGATTTAGTGAGTTTGAAATTCTGAATATGGTTATGGAGTTTTCAAGTCGGCTGAAAGTTGGAGAAGAAGAAGTTGGAAAATGATATTATCGAGATCGTGGCGCGACGCACTTATTGGTCGCGGCGCGAACCAGTGAACTTCGGAATTCGAAGTTTAGCGCTCAAAGTGTGGTTCGGAGTCCGAGTGCGAAGGATCCGCTCAAAGGCCTATCGCGACACGACAAGTACAGGGTCGCGACGCCACGCGTTGATTCCGAGTTTGAAGTCCCCATTTGAAAGAGGTACTCGAAGTGAATTATATGGGCACTCGAAGGTGTGTCGCGAAACGACCTACGATTTTTTCAGAAGAAAGTTTTTTATTAGTTGGTGGTTTTGATGCGCGGTTGTTCTGCATTATATGTTAATTATTTATATGCTATTTATGAGCTTTTGAGATATAAATATATGTGAATATATATTTATGAATTTAAGACTAAATTTGGTGTGTTATGTTCTTAGGAACTACGAAGACTTAGTGATATTAGACAACTGAGCAATCGCGATTGAGGACTGAGATGAGGGGAAGTTTACTCACGAGTGGTAATGGTGGTATTTGTTACGAGTTATTTGATGTAAAGATACTGATATGCGATGATAGACTGTTGAGTCTGATATGTGTTGATTGACTATTGAGTCAGGTATGTGAAGATAGATTGTTTTGTTTCGATATGCCATGATAGACTGTTAGTCTGGTAATTGTTGATCAAGAGTTATATGTTTGCATACATGTTATATGTGGTAGAGTTTTTTTTGCGATCATGGTTTCTTGTGTATTTGGGATTGTTTGAGAACCAACTATTGTTGTAACAGGTTGGTGGTGATCAACTTCTGTGAAAGGGCTGGTTGGGGTCAGCTGCTGTTGAAAGAGTTGGGCTCGTCTACGGTTGTATCAGAAGGGAATTTCACTATGCCGATCGGCAGAGGGCCATCAGTAAACCTTTGCTTTAGCCCGCACTGGTTGTAGGTTCGGCAGAACCGCTGGTCCTCAGGCTTTGAGAGATTGTTGAATTGACGGATTGTTGGTGATTATTGCTCAGAAGTTTAGTTGTGAACTGTTGTTCTTGTTGATAGCTTTTAGTTGTGATTGTTGTGATTTGTTGTTTAGATGTGTTTGTGGGAAGGGAAATTTGACCAACGCTCTAATATTGTATTTTGAGAGGAGATGAGATGTGTTTTATAAATCTTTTGTAACACAAGTTGATCTATAATTATGTAAATGTACTTTGTACTTTGTACTTTGTGGGTGTTTGTTTAAGAGATATTAAATAACGCTTCCGCAACGATTTAAAAAAAATTCAGGCTTGAAATTTCGGTGTTACAAGTTTGGTATCAGAGCCTTGGTTTGGCGATGCAGGCACGGCTAGAGTGATTCATTCCCAAATCTTAGCTCGTGTTGGGTCAAACTTTCCTTTGGGGGAATAAAAGTGAATTGGAGATGCTGTGTGTTAGTTAGTATGTTATGTATTGACGGTTTATTTAACGAGCTTCTAAGATGATGTGATTGTACAGATATGGCTGACAAATATACCCATGCTTACACTCCTGTGGCCCAAGAAGTGGTTGGAACTTCAACGGTGGATGTTTTGAATATAACAGGTCAAGTTGGTACTTCAGGTTGTGAACCTGGAACATATGAGAGTGAATATATTTCCAAGTTGGAAAGTGAACTTTGTGAAATCAGAAATGCTATGTGTAACATGGAACGAGAGAGGATTATTCAAAATGAACGAATTCAGATTCCTACGTCTATTATAACTTAAGCTACAACTGTGCCAGTTACGGTTCCATTTCCTCCAATGTCACAAGTGATACAATAACCGAGTTTTCTTCCTTTTACTACTCAAGGAGCTTATCCTTTTGCGTATCTAGGATTCAAACCACCATGTTCATATAAGCAGTTCTTGGATTGTAAACCTTCAGAGTATAAGTATGAATTGAGAGTTTGTTTTGCGACTCGTATGCTTAAAGGAGATGCGATGGTTTGGTGGGATTCCAGTCATTTTTTCTAAACAATAGCAAGACAATGTGACTTGGGATTAGTTTCAGGAGAAACTATGTGAACAATATTGTAATACTTTTGAGATAGCTCGTATCAAAAGAGAATTTATGGAGTTGCATATGACTGGAGACATGTCTGTGGATGAATTAATCAAACAATTTAACTAGAGATTGCGTTTTGTGAAGCAATGGGTGCCTGATGAGGCATCAAAGATGCAACACTTTGTGGGAGATTTGCTTCCGGAGTATCAAAATGCTACCAGATGGGCTAGCACATTGTCGTAAGCATTTACCTTAGCCAATTTGGTTAAAGGTGATATGAAGTCAATTGAGATCGGATTTCTCAACAGAAATTTCGATTGGAACAATATAAAGTTGAAAAGCAAAAAGGGCAGAGTAGCCAAAGTAAAAGAAACTTGAAACATAGATCTGCGTTTGATGAATCTAATCAACGAGTGTCACGGTGTGGGAAGTGTAAGTCTCACCACATAGGACCATGTACGCCTCGGACTATGCAGTGTCTGTCATGTGGGCAGTTTTGCCATGAAATGAAAGAATGTCGTTTCTAACAAAAAGTATAAAGATTATAAAGATTCTTTAGAAAGTAGAGTATGATTCTTTAGAAAGTAGAGTATGATTCATCAAAACTTCTAGAAAATCACCAAATAATTTTACAATTTAGAAAATATACATCAAAAGTCTGTCATGTGGGCAGCTTACTTCTAAAGAGTATGATTCTTTAGAAAGTAGAGATATTTGATGTATATTTTCTAAATTGTAAAATTATTTGATGCCTATGACAATAAATGATGTGACAGTAAATGATGAGATATATGGTATGATGTGAATTGGGTATGAAATACCCTAGAAAGATGTTTTCAGATTGGTAAAATTACATGCTATGCTATAGGTTGCGAAACTTGTCTTGCCTTCTGTGTTTGTATATGTATATATGTATACGTGTTTGTGCAAAAAAAAAGAAGGAAAGTGGATAAATTACTGAGGATTGGAAGATTTTGTGTCAACCAAGAGATTTTTAATTAAGATATAACTGAGATTGCGAGTTATTAGCGAATCTAATGAATGAGGATAATCTATGATATTGATTGATGAACCTAAAGGGATTTATGATACATTGAAGTATTGTATTTGTTGGATTGATGTATGATGTTATGTTTTGGAATTTGAGGAATGGTTTATGCGCTGCGACAGTTAAAGATTTTGAGATAAATGATTTAACCCATGACTTGGAGGTTGCAGCAGATGCGTTTGTATTGGTAATATGGAAGTATTGATTATAAAGAAAGGAATGTGTAATTGATTTGATTATTAAAAGAAGTAGCGAATGTTTATATATATATATATATATATATATATATATATATATATGAATGAGCTGAGCATGTGGTAGAGACAATGGTTAGAATGAATCAAAGATTGTGATTGAGAGATTTGATATTACATTGGGGAGACAAATTGTTGTCAGACATGTTAAAATACAAGGGAGTTAATGATGATAACACTGGAATTATGCAAATTGAAGTATTCTTGACTTAGTGGATAAAATTGAAATTGCCTTCACTGGAAGTTGATGGATTAATTATTGAAATTATCAAATAAAAGGAAGAGAAAAGAGGAATTAGTTACTTTAACGTGTGGACTGAAGACTTATAAACTCTTGTGTTTATGTGCCTTTGCTTGGAATTGGAGAGTTATTTTGACAAAGAGTTATGAATTTAAATTGTCATTGCATTTGGAAGGGCTAAAATTGTATAATGCCATACAAATATTGTATTGATAACCTGCAAAGTGGAGTAGACATGATATATTTTGTGGATATATGACATGATTATGTGCAAGTCAAAGCAGATATCAGAGATTTAAGATGATTAGAGATACTAGAGTGATAATGATGACAAATCACGATGGAGTTTATATTTAATTTTACTTTATATGGATAAATCTGGGTATATTATGAGTGATTGATGATTGTTCAGTAGGAAACACCAGTATCTTGCCATCAGTGGGACGGCATCGTTTGGGTAGAATTGTATATTGATGAGATAATTTGAAGATATGATATTTTATACTTAAAGATTTCTGATGAGAATTGAAAGAATTGACTAAGCTTCTAGATGAGTTTATGAGAAGAATTTAAATGTGAGATGAGAAATACGACTGAATTCTTAGTAGATATTTGAGTAAAACGAGTTACACAGACATTTGTGAAAGGATTGCATTTATGTGTAATGGTTTTTGATGACCCGTGGGATTCATAATCAAAATGTTTGGATTGGATTGATGCGATTTTTATCAAGTGGATGTTAAAATATTAATTGTGAATTGTCATGTGAACATCATGGAATGCTCTGACGTGTTAATTTGAAGCAAGGGAGAAGTAATATGTGGATATTTTTTATATGTGACAGCTGTGAATAAAAGATATATGGAATTTGTTTATGGAGATACACATATTGATGTGAACAAATATTCAAGAGACGTTTTGATATTGTTTAAAAAGAGAATAGTTGAAAGACAAATCTATTAAATTCGAGAGCTATATGTTGATTTGAAGAAGAGATTAGGAAGAAGAGTTGCTGAAATCTGGTGATTATGATAAGCATGTGTAGAAACTAATTTTCTATGTGTTGACAAACTGAAAGAGCAAATGAGTTTTTATTGATCTAACAATCAGAAAATGTTATGAGGGATGGGTACTTGTGAAGAACGAATATAACCAAAATCAATAACAAGAACTATCTTTTGAATCTAAATTAGAGTTATGTAAAAGACAGTCTTTGAGTTTCATCACAATCAATTAAAAAGTTGCTGAATCACACTTAATTGATTAATAAAGCTTTTAATCACAAGAACAATTCAATCAATTCACTGAAATACTTTCAAAACACAAGATGCTTATTAATAATCAAAGATGATTACAATTTTCACCTACACCTCCAATCTAACCCTTTTGTTAGACGAAGAACACACTTTGTTCTTAGGTTTCAGAGAAACTTAGAGGCTAATACACTTTCAGAAAACAATAAACAATACGAATGAGTACAAACTCTGGTAGAGTTGAATTACAAAACTATCAATACTAACAAAATATTCTAAACGAAGTATTTATAAACTCTTGATCTTCCTTGAATATTTGACAGTTGTTTAATCTTCTATCTTGCGAGATAATCTTGATAATCTTCCAACTTGATAAGATATCCTTCAAATCCATGAAGATAGCAGTTTCCAAAAATAACTCAACAGAAACTGTTTGTTAAATGTGACTCTTCTAACAGTCTTCTATTTCATGCCTTTCAACAGTTGACATAGTCATTCTAACAGTTCCAAGCTCTTTTTACTAACAGTTTCAACATTCATCACAACTATTAGTTACAACTGTTTTCACAAATCACACTAACAGTTTTACCTTTGCATGTCCAACAGTTTTAATCACTTAGCAAATTTCCCAACAATCTCCCCCTAACTTAAAGTATTGAACAATACACTTATGTTGTTTTATAAGGTTCAACCACAGAAAAATTAACATAAGCAAAGAAAACATGAAGTATGCAAAGTCAAACTGTTTCAATCAAAACATAAAGAAAGAAGATTACACTTTCTTTGACTTTAACGATTCCATCCTTTCTTTCATCCTCTAAAGAAGATCATCTTTAACTTTAGCAGGGCCATAGAACTTTGCTATCAACAAATATGAGAGCTTTGTTTTGTTATGCTCTATAAATTCAATGTCAAACCATTGAGTAATCGCATTTCCCATTACTATGTGATAAGTCTTTGACTTAGCATACACCTTAATAGTACTTATTAGGAATGCTTGCTCAGCTATCAGCATCGGCATAACTTTCAGAGGATCACATATGCTTGTTAAATGCCTCATAAGCACTTTGATCTCAATCCCATCAGCTTCACCATATTGACTTAGACCATATTCATACATTTCTTGCACATCTCTTTTTGTCACACTCTCCATTATTTGTAAGAAACTCGCATAGCTTTCAATGGGTTCATGTTCTCTCACAATTGTTACCCCTTGCTTTCCTGTTTCAATCCTTAACAATTCAAATCTCCACTTAGTGATGTGGGATTTTTGACCTAGTTGAACTTCCACAAGCTTTTCCAATTTCTCTTCGACCTCTACTCTGAGTCTGTCTTGTAAGATGGTTTGAACCATACAAGCTTTAGCCTTTTCTGATGGTTTTTGAGTTGTTTGAAACTGTTGAGTCTTAACTTTAGCCTTTTTCTTTTCAACCCTTTTTCTTTTAACTCCCTTATCCACCTTCTTTCCTCTTTCATCTTCATCAATTTCCTTTGTAATCTCAGCTGCCATCTTTTGAGCCAGTTCTAGATCTCTTTCGTCTTGTTGCTAATCTTAGCATTCAGCCTTTGCGCTAGCTAATAATCATGTTCTTCTTGTTGTTCTTTTGACATTTTGAGCTTTGGAATATTAGCCACAATCTCCTTTCCATTACCTTGCACTAGGGGCATCTTTTCATCCTTCTTTTCTTCTAAAATGGCAATGCCTTTGAACCCTAGCTTTGGTGCAATTGGCTCTAGCTTTGATACTTTACCTTCAAGCCATCCATCATCAATCTTCTGAGCCATTTTGAATGTGCTGATATTAAGTGTTTGAGCACCAACTGCAATCAAATGATCTTGTTTAGCTTTGGACCATGATTTGAATACATCTGTTGTTGGATAATCTCTAGACATGATCATTCTGTTTATCAACACTCTATCAACTGCAGACAATTTATCTTCATCCGATTGAGCACTTGCAGCTGTTTGCATTTGGTCTAGAGCAACTGTTGTTTGTGGAGTTGCAACTGTTAGAGTATCTGGTGCAGCTATTTGTGTTGATTGCACAACTGTTTTGATTAGCTTCTCCCCCTTTTTGATTGGAACTGTTTGAGGAGGAGTAGCACGAGACTGTTTAAGCATTTGATCATGGGCTTGAAGAACATCTGTAGCCTTCTTCAGAGTAATTGACAAGTCTTTGATTTGTTTGTCTTGTTTGATAATAAGCTCATTGTGCTTGGCAAGAAGCTTGTCTTGTAGGGTGTTCCTCTTTTTGAGATAGAGGAAGGCAGCAAGAAATGGTACAAGGTCTGAATTCGTCAACGCCTTTTGTTTCATACTTGCCTCAATGTCAGCAAGTGTTGCGACCTCAAACATATCAACGGCAGATAGAACTGGTGGGTCACTCCTAGAAGTTCCCTCACCAGTACCCCTTTGTTCTTGGTACTGGGAATTTCCAAATGCTGTTTGACCAGCCTTTGTTGCCGTGGTTGAGGTCTTACTTATATTGACACTACTCTGCTCACCCCTTGCGGATGAAACAGTAGGGTCAGCCTTAAGAACCACATGATCACTCTCCCTTGGAGTGATCACCTCCTCTGTGTAACATCCAGAATTTTATTTATTAGTTAAAATGAGAAAATGTATAAAGTGATATACGAGTTATAAATGGATATATGTGATAAGGTGTGGTTTTAACTAGAGGGGCTAAAACTGTCAAATTATAAGTTGTTTAAGTACAGGGACCTATTGTGTCATTAGTTGAAACTTATATATATATATATATATATATATATATACGTCACCAACTTTGACATTAGAAGTCAAAGTTGGCATTTCTCTCTTTTGCAAACTCACGAGAATTAGATCAGGTCCTTACAACTCCTATTCTTTGAGTGCATAGAACAAGATCATAGCAAGTGTTCAAGCTTGATGTAAGGTTTAAAACCTTTGTTCTTAAGGTTTTATGAGTATTTATACATGATTCAATGCTGGAATCATGTTAGGAATGTTTTGTATTGATTAGATCATGTATATCAGTTGTATGAGGTGTAGGAAAACACCTCTAGTCGATTTTATGATGATACTAGCGGATTATAGGTGAAATCCCACAGTTCTTACTAAGAACAGTCTGCTGGGTCTGTAGTGTACACGGCCCGTGTAGAGGTACACGGCCGTGTAGTGTGTAAGGCGGTCACAGGGCCATGTAGGGTTACATTGTCGTGTAGCATGAGTGGTACACGGCCCGTGTAGAGGTACACGGCCCGTGTAGGGTGACTAGACCACACTGGCCATGTTGCCAGCTTAGGTCGTGTAGCATTAATGGGACATGGCCCGTGTAGGGATACATGGCACGTGTACACCCTATTTCAGATCAGAATGCCTTATCTGATATTTTGTATTGTTTATATAGGAGGTGATTGACATATTACCTGTATCATTGATCTGTGGAGTAGTGCATATTACACTCAGAAGGTGAGTCTTATAGACTTCACTTCATATCAGCAGCATGTGTAGTTTCATATCAGATTACTAACATGCTATGTTATACATGTGTATATGTAAGCGTTTTGCTATGTGCTGTAAGGCTCAGATGCGGTACAGTACTGTGACCTATGTTGCTGCCCTGGGTCTACAACTAGAGGCTAGCATTGATTGCCAGACATGCGTGTATTATCTTCCTATGATTGTATACGTGTGTTCATATGATGTTTTGTTTAGATTACTCACTAAGCTCTCATAGCTTATCAGATACTATTTTTAAAATGTTTTGCAGGTTTTAACAAAGGCAAGGGCAAAGCTTCGGTATGACTACCATTTGATAAACTCTTGGAAATTAACGCCTGGTTTGTAAACATCAAGTTTTTGGTACCAAACTTGTGACAGTATTTACGTGCGTATCTATTGATACATCAGGATTTCAAACAAGTATTGCTTCCACTTTTATGTCAAACTTTCAGATGCGAACACTCATATGTGTTTGATCTTAATATTTCAAATTTTGGAATTTGGGGCGTTACAATTTGGTATGAGAGCCAAGGTTTGAGGGATCTGGATGTGTACAAGACACATTCTGGATTTAATTTTTTGTTCTATGGATTTTGAAAATTGTCAAACTGGAGGCTTGCAGCTTGGTGAGTATACTAGCAATTATATTGATTATGTATTATGTGAGCGTTATATGCGAGTACATGATATGATTAAGACAGACATGTTATATATTTACAATTGTTAAGAGTTGGTTCTACGTGAGCATTCATGATAAATTAAATTGTTATATGAACATGTGATATAATTCATTGATGATACATGGCCTAAGCATGTGAATCAGGACTTTTTGTGATTAAGTTAAGATCAAACGTGTGTAGTGTGTTTAGAGTTATATAAGGGCCCATATTATTACAAACACATGATACATGTTGGAGCTTAATGGAATCATGAGGAATCTTGTGAATCGGGTGAGGGGTACTTGTAAAGGTAGTACACCTGAGAATATATAAAATGCCTTAGTATGTATAGAAATACTTTGGATCTGATGATAGGTGT
Source organism: Dittrichia graveolens (assembly GCA_038502395.1). NCBI lineage: Eukaryota > Viridiplantae > Streptophyta > Magnoliopsida > Asterales > Asteraceae > Dittrichia > Dittrichia graveolens. The sequence continues at coordinate 53,014,452 of JARJIL010000005.1, read as the reverse complement.
ACTGATATATGGATATACTAGTAACTATTTGTTATAGAGGATGGTATGGTAAAGCCACCTTTTGCCTTAATGCTTTATCTATACCACCAGGATGATATATATATATATATATATATATATATGTATATATAAAAGAGGTTCAAGAGTAGTGTATAACCCTAAGGGTGATTTTAGTCACATACACGAAGGGATAAATATCACTATTACAAGTGAATGTATCTTTATAAGGATATAGCATGACGGGGTGTAAGGGCCCCAGATTTAAATCATTAGGTAACAGAATCCACACTTGGAAAATTCAGTTTTGAAAATTTAGTAAAGTGGTGAGGTAGAGTTTATGCCATATATTGATGTATGAGTTGTAGAACAGATGAAAGAATAAAGAAATGATCAGATAAAAGTAAGAATCAAGATTAATTGTAAAAGGAGTGGTAATAAAGCAAATATACAGATGTCATGTACATGAAGTTATTATGAGAACTAAGGGAAGTAAGCTAACACAAAGTGGAAGGAGGTATGTCTTGGTATAATCTACGATATTATTCAAAGACGGTAAATGAGTAGAGTGTTTGTGAAATAAAGGCAAGTATAATGATGTGAGATGTGATTGATATTATGACTAATCAAAAATTGTTTTGTCACAATGTAATGGATCCTAATGCGAATTCTAGAATAGAAAATGAAGTAAGAAATGAAGGAAACCCTGACATGATTACCATAGGAGAGGTTGAAGACTATATTTCCCTTTATGGGGAAATGTGTGGAGCCATACCTACCAAACACCTTAGGGGTGTCGTCTCGGACGAGTTTGGAAAGTGTATTAAGACAGTTATGCCGGTTATTATGACAGAAATGAAGAATGAGATACGAAGTGTTAAAAGAGGATTAAATGGAGGTAAAAGCTGAGGGATCCCATAGAAAAACAGGATGCGAGACTTGTGGTAAGAACTATACAGGTCAGTGTAAGTATAAAACAAAAGGTTGTTATACGTGTGGAGAAGTAGGACATAATTATAAGGATTGTTTATCCTTAGGAAAGTTTTGTTATGACTGTGCTCAGTATGGGCATGAATTCTCAGAATGTCCTAACTAGCTGGAATTCGTCAGTAGAGATATTAAATAAATAAGTGGATACGATGTAAGGTTTCCTTTAAAATGTATGTAAATTATGTAAAACTGGTATGTACTTTTATTAGATGACAAAATGTTGAAGGAGACAAAATCAAAGAAGATTTTGTGTTATGGGTTGAAGTACGGGTGATGAATATTTTGTACCTATGAATATAAGTGAGTTCCATATAGTAATTAGAATGGACTGGTTATATTATAATCAGGTTACGATATTATGTGAACAGAAGTGATACGAGTTCATATCCCAAGTGGGGAAGAACTAATTATATGTGCTAAAATCAAAACAGGTAGGTTATGTGGGTGTTCAGTTTCAACATCTGGGGAGTATCTTCAGTATGGATACATTATTCTCTCAACTTATGTATAATTATTAAATTAAAGAAGAGCATATGAGGTTAAGAGATGTGAAAATGGTATGTGAGTATCTTGATATGTAATTCAAGGAATTACCAAGGTTACTGCCAGACAGATAGAGTATGTTTAGAATTTGTGTGATGTTGAAAGCTTCATTGATTATGAGGACTACGTACAGACTTGCTCCTTCAGAGATACAGGAATTATTGAAACGATTTCAAGAATTATTACATGTGGGGGTTTATAAGACCCAGTAACTTTTCATGAGGTATACTTATGTTATGTGTATTAATTATTATGAGCTCAATAAAGTGATCATGAATATATGTCAAGTGTTTAGAATATGTGAATTACTTGATCAGTTATAACAGAGTAAAGTGGTTGTCAAAGCTGACACAAGGTCGGATTTTCTTCAGCTTAAGATCAGAAGGGATAACATTCCTTAAACTGTGTTTAGAAATGTTTAGGTATTTTGAAGTGGTTATGATGCTTTTTGGCATTGCTAACGCACTAACAGTGATTATGTATTAAATAAATTGGGTGTATAGGCCAATGTTAAGTAAGTCAGTAATTGTGCTCATAAATAATATTAATATTTATTTCAGGGGTTTAGCAGATCATGAGAATCATGTTTGAAAAGTCTTAGTGACACAAAACAGAAAATAGTTATATGTTAAGTTTTCAATGTGAATTTCAATATATAAGGAATGTAGGTCTTTAGACAATTTATTAATAGAAATGGGATTGAGATGAATTCTGAAAAATATAGAAGGTGATGAATTGGGAGCCGCCAAAGAACCCGACAGTAATCAACAATTTTATGGGATAATTTGCAGAAATTAAGTAAAGCAACAGTTTGCACTACCTGAATTGATTGAAGAAATGATAACATTGTGTGATGCCTGGTACAGTGGTCTTAATGAATGCAGAGGGGCAGAATTATTATTTGCACTTCTAGATAGTTTAATCGTATGAGAATGAATATAAAGACTTGCACCTCGATAGTGGGTGGATATGTGGATGTAAGACTATTGTTAGTGCGCCACAATAGAATTCGACTACCGCTAGTACGCTACGGTAGCATTCAGTATGATATGATGAGATTATGTGTTTATATGTGAAGTGTTGTTTACAGGAAATTATAAAAGTTGGAAATAACAGTTGAATGAGACTTGTGTGAATATTATATTATTCAGGGTAAGGCTAATAGTATAGCCAACAGTTTGAACAGGAAATCAAAAATAAGACTTGTGTGAATTATTTATCTAAATGACAGTTACGACACTCTTATTCAGAGGTGATAAGAACGGTTCAGTGAAAAGTGATCAAAGGTGAAAAGTATCTTAAAGGATGGAAAAAAGGGACAAGTAGTTAATCCGTTTAAATACAGTCGTGATATATTAATTGGATATGATTGTAATTGAGTATCAGGTTACGGGGATGTGTATAAGACACATACATATGAAGTTCATAAGTTTATAATGGTGGTGTAGCCAGAAGTTAATAAGGGTATGAATACCTAATGATAGATTATTAATAGCTAGAGGTGAAACTAGATATGGTCAGACAAGTGGAGAAATATCATTAAAGGTATATAACTTGTTTCCATTAGAGAAACTTATTAACTAGAACCATTAACAGAGGTGTGTGTGAAAGAAATTGTATCGGGTGGTAGTACATCAGCATCTACTAAATCAAACAGGGATGCCAATTTTAATTTTAGAATTCGGAACAGATTTCATATAAAGTTAAGGATTAAGCTTCATCTCAGTACACTCAGAATGAAAGAAGTATACAGATAATGGAAGGCATGTTTTATGATTGTGTTATTAATTTAGAAGAAAACTAGAGTATATATTTGCTTGACAGAGTTTCATATTACAACAGATACCTGTTTAACACCGAAATGCCAATGTATGAAATTTGTGTGATATTACTGCCAAACTTCAGTGTATTGGGTGACATGTGTCAGAAAATATGGGGTAGTACAGAAATGATACAGCGAAAGAAAGAACAGATTCAGAAGGTATGTAATAGATTGTTTGACGCCCAGAATGGACAAAAGGGTTATACATATAAACGAAGATTGCCACATCAGTCTTAATGGGGGAATACATATCATTGGCAATGGCATTGTGGGAAAACGTGATCAGTAATTCAGAAATTATTGTATATGTGGGTAAAGACTGTTTATAGATCAGGGTTATCAAAAGAATTATCATATATGCATAACACCTTTCGTGTGTTATATCTTGGAAGGTATTTAGCAATTAAACCTGTAATAAACAGAGTAAATGGGTCAAGGACCGGTAAAAGTATAGAAAGGGGTCAGATTATGTACGAGGGCCTGAACAGAAAATTAGGATATTTATTCAGAACTCTTCGGCAGTTGATTTCGGGGACGAAATCATTTAAAGTGGGGAAGAGTTGTAACATCCAGAATTTTATTTATAATTTAAAATGAGAAAATGTATAAAGTAATATATGAGTTATAAATGGATATATATGATAAGGTGTGGTTTTAACTAGAGGGGCTAAAACTGTCAAATTATAAGTTGTTTAAGTACAGGGACCTATTGTGTCATTAGTTGAAACTTATATATATATATAAGTCACCAACTTTGACATTAGAAGTCAAAGTTGGCATTTCTCTCTTTTGCAAACTCACGAGAATTAGATCAGGTCCTTACAACTCCTATTCTTTGAACAAAAAAGCAGGTCAAGTGCATAGAACAAGATCATAGCAGTGTTCAAGCTTGAGGTAAGGTTTAAAACCTTTGTTCTTAAGGTTTTTATGAGTATATATATACATGAATCAATGGTGGAATAATGTTAGGAATGTTTTGTATTGATTAGATCATGTATATCAGTTGTATGAGGTGTAGGAAAGCACCTCTAGTCGATTTTATGATGATAGTAGCGCATTATAGGTGAAATCCGACAGTTCTTGCTAAGAACGGTCTGCTGGGTCTGTAGTATACACGGCCCGTGTAGAGGTACACGGCCGTGTAGTGTGTAAGGCGGTCACAAGGCCATGTAGGGTTACATGGTCGTGTAGCATGAGTGGTACACGGCCCGTGTAGGGTGACTAGACCACACTGGCCTTGTTGCCAGCTTAAGTCGTGTAGCATTAATGGGACACGGCACGTGTACGCCCTATTTCAGATCAGAATGCCTTATGTGATATTTTGTATTGTTTATATAGGAGGTGATTGACATATTACCTGTATCATTGATCTGTGGAGTAGTGCATATTACAATAAGAAGGTGAGTCTTCTAGACTTCACTTCATAACAGCAGCATGTGTAGCAGATTACTAACATGCTATGTTATACATGTGTATATGTAAGCGTACTGCTATGTGCAGTAAGGCTCAGATGCGGTACAGTACTGTGACCTATGTTGCTGCCCTGGGTCTAGAACCAGAGGCTAGCATTGATTGCCAGACATGTGTGTATTATCTTCCTATGATTGTATACGTGTGTTCATATGATGTTTTGTTTAGATTACTCACTATGCTCCCGTAGCTTATCAGATACTATTTTTAAACTGTTATTGGTTTGACGCAGGGATAGAATGTTTGTCTGATAATTGATTAACTATTGATTGTTAATTAATTGTGCGTCATTGTTATGTGTACATGAGGATTGGGAAGTCAGCTTCGGCTGGGCATATGGGCTGGGTTTGTTTGCTATCGGCTAATCGGTATTGGGATCTTTTGATGCATTTGTTGCAACTTAAGGTAATACTGTGTGAGAATAGCAAATGAAGTATCGGTAAACATTTGCTTTGGCCGGCATTGGTTGAAGGTTCCTACAGAACCGCCGATCTTCCCGGGGCACGATTATCTGTTATGTGTTGTAGATATTGATGCGGTTATTTGCTGATATATCTGTCGTGGTTTGACTCCATTCACTTAGCTTTGTGCTAATCCCCCACCTCTCACTCTTTTTACAGGTTTCGGTAAGTCAGCGGCTCAGCTGAGAGTGGTTAGCTTGGGGAGTAATCACCTAGGACTCTGATATTTTATTTTGTGGCGAGCCGTGTTTTGTAATACTGATATTTAAACAGTAGTGTTTGTACAGTTTTAAACACTTTGATTGTGTTAATTTGCTTCCGCAATGATTAAAAAAATAAAAAATTTTGGGTTAAAATACGGTGTTACAGTTTGGTATCAGAGCCTTGATTTGACAGTGTAGGCACAGTGGAAGTGTTACATTCCCGAATCCTGGCTCGAGTTAGGTCGATTACTCCTTGGGTGTTGGATTGGGGTGAATTGGAGTGTAGTTAGTATGTTGTGTACTAACGGATTTATCTAATAAATCGTGAGGTGATGTGATTGTTACAGATAACAATGGCTGATCGTGATCACTCGACTGTTGCCCCTATTGTCCCATCTTCTGCTGAAGTCCCTACTACTATAGTGGAAACATTGCTTAATGCCGGTACATCTGGTACCGCTGGGGATGAAAGAGACGAGTACATATTTAAGTTGGAGGGCCAACTTCAAGACTTGCGAAAGGAACTGGAGCAACAAAGACAAGTTCTTATAGTTCAACCCCTGGTTACTACTGTGACATCAACTACGGTTGCGATACCTCCTATCTTTCCGACAGTGACTACATTGGCAGAGGTTCCTCCGATGTCAATGCCGATACCACTGTTTACCCAACCGATGAGTCAACCTTTCTACTATCCGTTATTTCCTCAGGGGCCCTATCCGCAAGGATCTGTTCCACAAGGGTCTTATCCACAGGGATCGATGCCTAAAGGATCTTATTCTTATCCGGTTATGGGATATCCACAGACTATGGGATTTAGACAGCCATGTACCTACAAGCAATTTCTAGATTGTAACCCAGACGAGTACTATGTCAGCATGGATCCTAATGTGACTTTGAACTGGTTGAGACATACAAGGAGGATTTTAGATGCCTGTAACTGTGAGGAGGAGATGAGAGTTTGCTTTGCCACCCGGATGCTCAAAGGCAAGGCTATGGTTTGGTGGGATTCCATTACCACCCATTTAACGAGAGCTCATATGGATTCAATAACATGGAACCAATTCCGGGATAAACTGTGCGAGTAGTGTTGCAATGCCTTCGAACTGAATATAAGATAATGCAGGAGTGTATGGAATTGAAAATGACCAGGAGGATGACAGTTGATGAATTGATTGAACAATTTAACTCGAAGCTGAGATTTGTAACTCAGTGGTTACCGGATGAATCTACACTGGTTCAGCATTTCATAAGAGCTTTGTTACCGGAGTACATGAGTACAGCTTGACTGGCTGGAACATTGTCTCAGGCTTTCACCTTGGCAAAGTCTGCTGAGGGAGACGTTCAGGCAAGGGATCGATAGAATAAAGATGAGGCGACTGCATAGAAGTCGAAGTATGACCAGGCAGGTGGTCAACAAAAGAAGAAATGGCAGGGCAGTTCTTCTCAGGGTAACCAGAGTCGGAAGCCGACTACGGGGGGCACAAACACGAAATCTCAATGGAATACCCGATGCAAATACAGTCACACTGGGCAGTGTACTGCCCACACCATGCGTTGTTTGCGCTGTGGTGCGCATGGGCATGAAACAAAGGATTGCAGGTTTCCCCGGAATGTTTGTTGGAACTGCTTGAAAGAAGGGCACAGGGCTGGTGATTGCCCTACTGGGAGAGGAGCTGGAACAGGGACGGGGGCAGGGGACGTTGGGGGATCATCATCAGGGGCACAGAAACGGAAGAATCCTCCGACACCGGAGGGTAGGGCGTTCCGGATGACAGTAGACGATGCTACTGCTACTGATGATGTTATCACCGGTACATTTCTTATAAACTCCCTACCTACGCGTGTTTTATTTGATTCTAGAGCGAATCGCTCATTTATTTCTGTGACTTTTTGTGAAAAGTTCAAATTACCTGTTACTGTTATTTCTGTACCGATTGAGATAGAAGTAGCAGATGGTAAGATAGTTCCTGTTACAAGTTCTATGACTGGGGCTGAAATAGATATCGATAGCAAGTGCTTTATTGATGCCAATAGCAGGGTTTGATGTGGTTTTGGGGAGGGATTGGCTGAGTAAGCACAAGGCGAGCATCAAATGTCATAGGAAATTGATTTCTTTTCCGTTGTGTGATAGGTCGCATGTGGTGGCTCGAGGGGAAAGGAACAGGTCTATGTTTCCTATCATTTCTATGTTGAAGGCTAAGAAATCCTTGAGTAAGGGATGCAAGTGTTTTCTAGCATATGCTATTGATGCTAGGAAGGAAAAGCGGGTAGTTACAGATGTGCGAGTCGTATCAGATTTTCCTGAAGTTTTTCTGGATGAGTTACCTGGGCTACCTCCCGTTCGAGAGGTAGAGTACAAGATTGATTTAATACCAGGTTCGAATCCAGTGGCTAGATCTCGTTATAGGTTGGCTCCTTCTAAGATTAAGGAGATGATGACACAGATTCAGGATCTTTTGGATCGGGGTTTTATTCGTCCGAGTTCTTCAGCGTGTGGTGCACCGGTTTTGTTTGTGAAAAAGAAAGATGGCACACTACGGATGTGTATTGATTACAGGGAACTAAATAAGAGGACGGTAAAGAATAAATACCCTCTGCCCAGGATTGACGATTTATTTGATCAGTTGCAGGGTGCTTCGTATTTTTCTAAGATCGATTTGAGATCAGGTTATCACCAGGTACGAGTTTCTGACAAAGATATTGCCAAGACTACATACCGTACCAGGTATGGTCATTATGAATTCTTAGTCATGTCGTTCGGTTTGACTAATGCACCTTCAGTGTTTATGGATTTAATGAACCGTGTTTGTCGACCGTTTCTGGATAAATCTGTGATAGTATTTATCGATGACATTTTGGTTTATTCTAAATCCGAAGCTGATCACGAGATCATTTGAGACAAGTTCTTGAAACTTTGAAACGAGAGAAATTGTATGCCAAGTACTCAAAGTGTGAATTCTGGATGCGAGAAGTTCACTTTCTGGGGCATGTTATTTGCAGTGAAGGAGTCAAGGTTAATCCGGCAAAGATTGAAGCTGTGATGAATTGGGAGGCTCCGAAGTCTCCTTCTGAAATTAAAAGCTTCTTGGGATTGGCAGGATATTACAGACGGTTTATCCAAGACTTTTCTAAAATTGCGAATCCCATGACTAAGTTAACTCGCAAGGAGGTTCCATTTAAGTTGAATGATGAACAGGAGAGGGCTTTTCAGACATTGAAACGACTTTTATGTCAGGCTCCTATTCTGGTGTTACCGGATGGGTCAGATGACTTCATTGTGTATTGTGATGCTTCTCTGGCAGGGTTGGGTTGCGTGTTGATGCAGCGGGATAGAGTTATCGCTTATGCTTCTCGTCAGTTGAAACCTAATGAGAAGAATTATCCAACCCATGATTTGGAACTGGCAGCTGTGGTTTTTGCGTTAAAGTTATGGCGACATCATCTTTATGGTACAAAGTGCGTTATTTGTACGGATCACAAAAACCTACAGTATGTGTTTTCGTAGAAGGAACTCAATATGCGACAGAGGCGATGGCTAGAACTTGTTAAAGATTATGATTGTGAGATTCGCTATCATCCCGGGAAAGCCAACGTTGTAGCCGATGCTTTGAGTCGCAAGGGAGTTAGTGAACATGTCAAATTCATGCGAATTGAAATAGTTTCTGACTTGATCGATAGATTAAAGGCAGCTCAGTTGGAAGCCTTGATGGATGAAAATCTAAAGTCTGAAATTATGTTGAAGAAAAAGAATGATCTGACTGATGATTCAAAAGATTGAAGGTTTATCAATCCCGTGTCTGGGTGCCTTTGCTTGGAGGTCTTCAGAGTTTAATTTTGACAGAGGCGCATAAATCGAGACTATCTGTTCATCCAGGTAGCACAAAAATATATAACGATCTAAATGTGTTGTATTGGTGGCCTATAATGAAGACAGATGTTGCACAGTTTTTGGAGTCTTGCCATATTTGTGCACAGGTTTAGGCAGAGCACTAGAAACCCTATGGAGCATTGAAACAATTGCAAATTCCAGAGTGGAAGTGGGAGCATATAACGATGGATTTCGTAACGAAACTCCCACATACGTAGAGGAATTATGATATGATTTGGGTGATCATTGGCAGATTGACCAAGAGTGCTGACTTCTTGGCTACTAGTGAGACGGCGTCACTCAGTAAGTTGGCTCAGTTATATATAGATGAAGTTATTTCCCGACATGGTATACCGCTTTCAATTGTGTCAGATAGAGATTCCAGGTTTGTGTTGAACTTCTGGAACAGTTTACAGAGGGAGTTGGGTACACGTGTTAATCTGAGTATAGCTTACCACCCACAGACAGACGGGCAATCTGAGAGAACTATTTAGACACTTGAGGATATGCTGCGGGCATGTGTGTTAGAATACGGATGTTCTTGGGATTCCCATCTTCCGTTGATTGAATTTGCGTATAACAATTCGAATCATTCGAGTATCAGTATGCCACCTTATGAGATATTATATGGTCGTCGCTGCCGTACTCTTACGTGTTGGTTAGAGGCGGGTGAGAAACATTATGCAGGACCTGATATTGTGTAGATCACCGCAGATAAAGTAGCTATTGCACGAGAAAAGTTGAAAGCTGCGAGGGATCGACAAAAGATGTATGCTGATCCGCGTCGTAGATCTATTACTTTTGTTGAGGGGGAATTGGTTTATCTGAAGGTTTCTCCGTGGAAGGGGGTTATCTGTTTTGGGAAGCGGGGAAAGCTAGCTCCGTGGTATATTGGACCGTTTCGTGTCCAACGGGTGGTTAATGATCAGACTGTTACTCTTGATCTTCCAGCGGAATTATCAGGTATTCACAATACCTTCAACGTTTGTTACTTGCGGAAATGTAGAGTTGAGGATGAGAGTCAGATTCTACCTCTACATGATCTTAAAGTGGATTCCAGCAATAGACTAGTGGAGGAACCCATTGAACTACTAGATCAGAAGGTTACGAAGCTGCGTAAGAAACAGATTTCGATGGTTCTAGTAAAATGGAGGCACAGTTTGGGTTCAGACTTGACATGGTAAATGGAGGCTGACATGAGAGCTCGTTACCCTCAATTGTTTGTTGATGAATATATTCCGAGGACGAAATCCTGTTAAGGGGGAGGATTTGTAACAACCTCAGATCGGGCCTAGTAGATTAGGTGGCTTTGGTATGTTAACTTGTGATTAGTTTTGATTAATTACTTGTTATTTATAAGTTATATGGTTTAATTAATTGTTAATTAAGTATTATATAAATATATATATGAGTTAATATATATATATATATATATATGTTGTACGATTTAGTGTGTGTGTGTGCATGTGCTTAGTCGGTTTAGGCATGCCACCTCATGCTGAGGTTGTTAAAAATGTTTATACGTGGGTTTCACTGATGAAATGGTCTTTAGCAAGTTTGCATGTGTGTGTTCTAGTGTGATAAACCGAGAGCAAAGAAAGCAAAAAGAAGAAGTAATCGGATTCGTGATTTCTTGATTGTGTGATTCAAGTTTCGAAGGTTGTTGATTATTTCATGATTCTTGATTAACATGCTATTGATTGTTATGAGCATGCTATGGCTTTTAATCCTGCTGGGTTTTAGTATGAACATCATATGATCATGCTTATGAAGTTATCAGATTTGGTATTCTTGGGATATAAATGTGTTTTGATGCATGCTTGTATGTTTAAACATGTTTATATGTGTTTGTATGAACTTGCATATGAATTGTATGAACTGGAAAGTTGGTTTATGCAAGTTATGATGTTGTCGGATTCTTGATATGATGAAGAAAGCGGATTTTGGTGATGATGATGAAAATCGGGTGTAGAATCCGATACTCTTAAGAATCGGAGACTTATGATGAAATCCGATTGTTCCTAAATCCGGATGTATGTAATCCGAGTAGCAGGTATCAAAATTCAATGCAAGTGTGGAAGTCCGATTGAGGTTGCGGATTTGGTCAAATCCGATGGATGTGTCGGATTCTTATGAAATCCGATGGAGGATTGCGGATTTGGTGAAATCCGATGGCAGTATCGGATTTCACATAAAATCCGATAGTTTGGACTTGTTGATTTGTATTGTTTAAATGCTATGTTATATGTGCATGCATATGTGAATCTTACATGTTTATGTTTGATTAGAAGGATATAAATTTATGTATTGACATATATTTATGAATTGTTACTGATTTCAGTTTGTTGTGTTCTTAGGAACAAACAAGGCTCAGTAATATAAGATCACTGAGTGGAGTAACTGAAAGCAAGTGGTGAGTGGACGTTTACTCACAGATGTTATTAGTTGTAATTGGATTGGGTTGCAACTGTTATTGGTTTGACGCAGGGATAGACTATTTGTCTGATAATTGATTAACTATTGATTGTTAATTAATTGTGCGTCATTGTTATGTGTACATGAGGATTGGGAAGTCAGCTTCGGTTGGGCATATGGGCTGGGTTTGTTTGCTATCGGCTAATCAGTATTGGGATCTTTTGATGCATTTGTTGCAACTTAAGGTAATACTGTGTGAGAATAGCAAATGAACTATCGGTAAACCTTTACTTTGGCCGGCATTGGTTGAAGGTTCCTACAGAACCGCCGGTCTTCCCGGGGCACGATTATCTGTTATGTGTTGTAGATATTGATGCGGTTATTTGCTGATATATCTGTCGTGGTTTGACTCCATTCACTTAGCTTTATGCTAATCCCCCACCTCTCACTCTTTTTACAGGTTTCGGTAAGTCAGTGGCTCGGCTGAGAGTGGTTAGCTTGGGGAGTAATCACCTAGGACTCTGATATTTTATTTTGTAGGGAGCCGTGTTTTGTAATACTGATATTTAAACAGTAGTGTTTGTACAGTTGTAAACACTTTGATTGTGTTAATTCGCTTCCGCAATGATTTAAAAAATTGAAAATTTTTGGGTTAAAATACGGTGTTACAGCAACTTAGCAGGTTTAGCGAGGAAGGCTAGCATGTTGTGTTCCTTGACAAACGGAAGAGGAGCCATGGCGATTTCGAAGAGCAAGTCTAAGGTTTAGCGTTCGATTGGAGTTTAGTAAGCGTAATGAAAACTGCGAGGAGGGAATGGGTTATATATGTAATGCATATTAAATGCAATTCAAAATGCCTCAGAATATCTTCAAAGACTGAAATATCCTTGACTAACAGTTGAAAAAAGATTTAGAACTAACAGTTGAAAACTGTTAGGTTAATGAACTTCAACTGTAACTGTCACACCCTGCTAAAGCGGAAACACGAGGTGTCACAGCACAAGATATCATCGCACAAGGTAAATAGATAATAACCATTAGATTAAATTAACAAAATAAGTAGTTTGGATGAAACATAAATAAAGGTTACATAACCGAATAATATTTAAAGGACATTGTCTTGTACGATGCGTAAATAAAATAGATATTGTTTTTATAAAATGTGACGATGAAGATGAAGATGCCACACATCATGTTTGTAAGCATAAGGTACCTAACGGCGGTCACCTGAAAGCACGGGTAAAAGAAAAGGGTCAACTACTAGAGTTGGTGAGTTCATAGGTTTTAATGTATGCACAAAACATCTTTTAAATGAGAAAAGTTTAAATAATTGATGGAAGTTTTTGGATAAAAATCCAAGTATGAAATAATGATAGAAGATGTATTATATTGCCCAATACGTTGCACATGGTAGTAATAGACTATGATGATTGTTGCTTGAGCCATTATCCAACCTAGCCGACAACCAATTGCCCATGATAAACCTAACGCCTATATTAAATGACGTTAGTAGTGGTAAAGTACATCTATAGTTCGTCAACCATAAATGGGAGACGTCGGAATCTCCAAATAGCGCTACTTACAAATACCATCGGCTCACTAGCGGAGTTAAGGAATAATGTCCAACGAAAGGGCCTTACAACGATCACCCAAGCACATCAAAGAATAATACCACAAGTGCTCAAAATAATATTTGAAATAAATAAGAAGATAGGCAATAAACTTTTCATGAAATGTATACACATGCTTTCACCCCAAAATAATATGAAATACGGTAAAAAGGGACTATGATACTCACTCGGTATGCAAAGGTGTTTTCTTGTGAGGATTTCTTGTTCCTACCGAAGCTCCTTTCCTAATATAAAAGGTATGTAGCTCTATTAGACTTATTTTATTTATTATTTTGTATTATTTATTTGTGGTTAACTTATTTATTTAAATAGTTAAAAGTTGTCTCTATTTTTCCATGAATCATAAGTGTTCACTGAAATTTTCAGTTCTTTGAGTTGAACTTTAAAAATTAAAAACTGTAATTTAGGAGTCATATTAAGGCTTGATATTTTAATATAATCTTAATACATGTTTCTAGAATGTCCAGTAAAAATATAGGAATTTATAATCCATGTTTATAATCCAGTGTCTGGATGACTTGTTGTTACTAAAACGTCTGTTTAGGGCTCATACGACCTCCTTTTTGCATGATTCAAACTGGGAAATAACCAAGACTCAAAGATTAAACTTTTAAAAAAAACTTGACGTAATTTGACCCAAGAATGAGTAAGTTACACGCGTTTAAAGTGTACACTTCTAAATCTTCCAGACTTCCAGATTCAACATATGGGTCTTTTTAAATATGTTTGAAGGATCAAACGTCCATGAAAATTAGTGAATCCAGGTTTAAATGAAAGGTAACACTTTAAACTAAGATTAGCAAAAAGAATCAACTGATTTTGATACCTAGAACTCCAGATATAACAAAAACAAATAGGGAGTTCTAACATCACATTCTGCCAGATTTGTGATTCTTTTTGCTTATGGTTCTTAACTTTAATATAACATGTTTATATTCATGAATAATCATATTGTATGAGTATAAGCTTTGATAATCTATGTGTTCTTTCAACAATGGTAGGATGATACACATTTAATGTGTTCCTTACACCATTTGTTAAGATGAAACACATGCATGATCAAAGTCTTATTTTCTTGATTTTTAGTTGATTAAGTTCCATACAACAACGGTAGGATGATGCACATTTCATGTGCTCCTTACAATATTGGTAGGATGTTTATATTTACATGATTATATATATATAAATAAAGGAAATAAGATGAACAACAAAGAAAATAAATAAAAGAAAGAAGAAAGAAGAAGAGAAGAAAGGTAGAAGAGTAGAGATGGGTGTTTTATGATCATCTTACCACTCTTTTCCTTGATTTTGTCTTTGATCTTCAAGAGATGATCAAGACTTGGATGTATTTGGGGAGATTTTTGTTGGTGAAAGAAGAAGAGAGAAAAGAGAAGAGATGGAGTGTGGTGGTAAAGGAAATGATAAGGAGTAGTAGGGGGCTTATATAGAGCATGGGGGAGATCAAGTGGTGTTCTTGGGAAGAGAAGGAGGCAAGAGAAATTTGAGGGGGGGGGGGGGGGGGTAGGGGTGGCCGGCCTCATGGGGGGGGGGGGGGGTTTCTTTTATTTTTTTTTTTTTGATTAATTAAGTGTAATTGGTTTAAATGAATTTTGTATAATTGTTGATTTTGTTTAAATCTTTTAATTACAAAGTTCTTATTACTTTTATTAGTTTATTTTTATATGTTTTATATTTTAACTTATTTATATTTATCATAATTTATTTAATTTTTTTAATTGATATTATTTTTATTATTGTACCTGATTTGTAATTCTTGACTCGTAATTATTCGATTTTTCGAGCTCCGGAAGGTTCTAACCATATAGGCGGGATTTCTACGAAATCTAATATTATTATGGATGTATTTAAGTCATAATTACTATTTTTAGTCATACTAGGCTTAAAATTAGAATTTCTAATGGCTAACCTGGGAAATTTGTTGCCGAATGTCATAGTCTCCCCTGATTAAAAGAATTTCGTCCCGAAATTAATCGTTGACATCTTGGACTTGCTTTTTGGCGAAGAGGTGTGGATATTTGAGTTTCATATAATCCTCTCGCTCCCAAGTGTATTCAGGCCCGTGCCTTGAGTTCCAACGAACTTTTAAGATGGGGATCCTGCTTCTCCTTAGTCTTTTGACCTCCCGGTCAAGGATTTCGATTGGTTCTTCTACAAAGTGCAACCGGTCATCAACTTGCACATCTTTTAAGGGTAAGACTAAGGTTTCCTCCGTTTGGCATTTCTTTAAATTCGACACATGGAACGTGTCATGGATGGCGCTCAGTTCTTGTGGCAGTTTTAGCTTGTAGGCTACCGGTCCGATCCTTTCGATTATCTCGAACGGCCCAACATACCTGGGACTTAACTTGTTCTTTTTACCAAAACGCACTATCCCTTTCCAAGGTGATATCTTTAGTAGAACTTTATCGCCAACTTGAAACTCTAGGGGTTTCCTGCGATTGTCGGCGTAGCTCTTTTGTCGGTCCCTAGCGGTTTTGAGCCTTTCCCTGATAATCTTTATCTTATCAGTGGTTTCCTGTACGACGTCTGGTCTGGAAAATTGTCGGTCTCCGATTTCCAACCAGCTGAGCGGGGATCTACATTTGCGTCCATACAATGCTTCATAAGGTGCACACTGGATACTGGTGTGATAACTATTATTGTATGAAAATTCAACCAGTGGCAAATGCGAGTCCCAGCTCCCACCAAAATCTAACACACAAGCACGTAACATATCTTCCAGCGTTTGAATAGTCCTTTCCGATTGTCCGTCTGTTTGGGGGTGGTAAGAGGTGCTTAAATTGACTCGCGTTCCTAATGCTTTCTGAAGTGATTGCCAAAATCGGGAAGTGAAGCGACTATCCCTATTTGAGATGATAGAGATGGGCACTCCATGACGCATGACGATCTCATTGATGTAGATTCGTGCCAACTTTTCCATCTTGTAATCTTCACGAATAGGTAGGAAATGTGCTGACTTTGTAAGCCGGTCTACTACTACCCAGATGGAATCGTACCCTTTTGCGGATCAGGGTAACTTAGTCACAAAATCCATAGTTATCTGTTCCCATTTCCATTCCGGGATTTCGGGTTGCTGCAGTAATCCAGAGGGTTTCTGGTGTTCTGCCTTAATCCTTGCACAAGTCAAACATTTCCCCACGTATAGGGCGACATCCTTCTTCATTCCGGGCCACCAATAGTATTTCTTCAAATCCTTGTACATTTTATCGGCTCCGGGATGAATAGAATACTTAGACTTATGTGCCTCATTCAATATCGTTAACCTTATGTTATCTACCTTGGGTATCCAAACCTTCTTTTCGAAGTAACGTACTCCATCAGTTCCAATCTCAAACCTGTGCTCCAAATGACGAAGGGTTTCCTCTTTTAGATTTTCTGCTTTTAATGCTTGCTCCTGAGCTTCAAGGATCCTTCCTTTCAGATTTGTTTGCACTACAGCTCCTAATGCTCGTACTCTCGTTGGTTTTACTCTTTCCTTCCTACTCAACGCATCGGCTACCACATTGGCCTTGCCTGGGTGATATTTGATTTCGCAATCATAATCATTGAGTAGTTCTACCCATCTCCTTTGTTTCATATTGAGCATCTTTTGATCAAAAATATGCTGGAGACTCTTATGGTCAGTGTAGACGGTACACTTGGTGCCATATAAGTAGTGTCTCCATATTTTGAGTGCAAACACTACCGCTCCTAGCTCCAAATCATGAGTAGTGTAGTTTTTCTCATGAACCTTCAATTGTCTCGAAGCGTAGGCGATAACTTTGTCTTTTTGCATTAAAACACATCCCAACCCTTGGTGTGATGCGTCGCAATAGACCACAAAGTTTTCTGATCCAGTTGGCAATGCCAAGATAGGTGCGTTGCATAGCTTCTGCTTTAAGGTTTGAAAGGCTTCTTCTTGCTTATCTCCCCAAATGAATTTCTTATCCTTCTGAGTCAGAGTCGTTAATGGTTGAGCCACGCGTGAAAAGTTTTCGATGAATCGCCTATAATATCCTGCCAGACCCAGAAATTGTCGAATCTCAGTTGGCGTCTTTGGTGCTTCCCACTTTTTGATTGCTTCGATCTTTGCTGGATCGACATGAATTCCATTTGAATTAACTACATGACCAAGGAAGTGTACTTCTCGGATCCAAAATTCACACTTAGAGAATTTGGCATACAACTTCTGGTCCTTGAGTAGTGTTAAGATTAATTTCAAATGCTGCTCATGATCTTCCTTGCTTCGCGAATAGATGAGAATGTCGTCTATGAACACTATAGCAAACTTATCTAGATATGGTCTACAGACCCTATTCATTAAGTCCATAAATACTGCTGGAGCGTTAGTCAACCCAAAAGGCATAACTAAGAACTCATAATGTCCATAGCGGGTTCTAAAGGCGGTCTTGGGGACGTCTTCTTCGCGAACTCTCAATTGGTGATATCCCGAGTGAAGATCGATTTTCGAAAAATATTTGGCGCCTTCAAGTTGGTCGAACAGATCATCGATTCGAGGGAGAGGGTATCGGTTCTTGATTGTTAACTTGTTGAGTTCCCGATAGTCGATACACATTCGTAGCGACCCGTTCTTCTTTTTGACGAAAAGAACTGGGGCTCCCCAAGGGGATGAACTTGGTTGAATGAAACCTTTGTCGAGTAATTCTTGTAGTTGTGCCGATAGCTCTTGCATTTCTGATGGGGCGAGTCGATATGGTGCTTTTGCCACGGGAGCCGCTCCAGGGACCAGATCGATATGGAATTCGACTTGCCGATTCGGGGGTAATCCTGGCAAATCTTCCGGAAATACTTCAAGAAAGTTTCGCACGACAGGAATTTCTTGAATGTTTTTCTCACAGGTTTTCTTATTGATTATATGTGCTAGGAATGCCTCGTTTCCTTTCCTTAAGCAATTTCTCATCTTGATGGATGAGATTATCTTGAAATTCCTTCCGGATTTTTCTCCATACACCTTAAGTGTCTCACCATTAGGCGTCGGAATTCGGACGATCTTTTCGAAGCAACAGATTTCCGCTCGATGGCTAGAAAGCCAATCCATCCCAACAACTATGTCGAAACTTCCCATTTCAAGTGGGATTAAATCTATGGTATATGTTTTATCGGCTAAGCCCAAGGTACAACCAGGGATTATGTCCTTAACGCTAGTTTTCTGACCGTTAGCAAATTCAATGATGTAAGGCTCTTTTATTTCTATGGTTTTTAGGTTTAGCCTTAGCTTAAATCTTAATGATATGAAGCTTTTATCGGCCCCTGAATCAAATAGTACTGAAGCGTAATAACCGTTTAGAGGAAACGTACCTGTAACGACATCGGGGTTTTGTCTAGCTTCATTTGCTCCAATCTCAAACACCCTGCCTCGTGCTTGATTTCCTTGGTTACTTTGGCTTGCAGGACGTGCTTGATTATAATTAGACCCTTGAGTTGGCCGCGAGCAGACGGTGCCATGGTGCTCCAGACTTCCGCATTTAAAGCATGGCTTTACTCGGCAAGTTTTGCGGAGGTGTCCTAGCCGCTTACCCCTAAAGCACACCATGCACTTCCCTTCGTGGTGTTTGTGGCACTTGTCACATTTGGGGTAGGATCTCCATCCTTTATCGGCCGCTTGCGCCTGAGCTCCGAAGTTTCTAGTCCTTTTTTGAGTCCTCGCAGCTTCTCCACCGGATGGCTTCCTCGGCATCTCCTCAAGCTTCCTCTTACCCTTGTCCTTGTTGCTCCCAAGCAATCCCGATCGGATGGCATTGTGGGTAAGTCTTGTAGCTAGATTTACCGCACTTTGGATGGTGGTGGGATTTGCAGCCGTGACAATTGCTCGGATCTCAGGGGCTAGACCCCAAATGTATCTATCGATACGGTTTTCTTCCGGGGTCACCAAGTGCGGCACCAGCTTGGCCAAATCATGAAATCGGGTGGTGTAGGAGTTGATGTCATCCCCGATCATTTCATGATTCCACAGCTCGGCTTCTAGCTTTTGAATTTCACTCTTCGAGCAAAATTCGTCCCTTAATAGCCTGAGGAATGCATCCCAGGTGAGTTGGTGCGCGGCATTTCTTCCAAGCGTTTGCAGTTGGATATTCCACCACGATAAGGCTCGCCCTTGCAGAAGACATGCTGCAAACTCCACCTTGTTTGCTTCCGTACATTTACTGATGCTAAGGACTGATTCCATGCTTTTAATCCAGTTTAGTAGACCCACACCTCCTTCCGTTCCAAAGAATTCTTTAGGGTTGCAGGCCCTAAAGGTTTTGTAGTTGCAATCTTGGGTTGGGGTTGGTACTCCTTGGTTTGTTTGAAGCCCAGCAGCAACTTGGCTAACTATGTTGGGTAATGTTGCAATCACTTGTTCCATGACAAGTTGATCTAACTCGGGGTTTGCTCTTCGTGGAGGCATCGTTCTAGAGCATAATCACACGACGATTTTTAGTCACTCAATCTAATCGGTTTTATCATACTACTCTATGTGTAACATGTGTAATTCATTCATGGCATTAAATATGACTTAATAGTACGAGATTTAATTAAATAATCAATCATTTATTTGGCACAAAATAATTACCAAAATCGGCTCTTTAAAAGATGCCATATATATTAATAAGGAGTTAATAGTAGCCATACAATCATACATCCTTCAAACCAACATAGGATATTTTAGTTCATAATCAACAAAAGAGAAGGACATTAAAACACAAAGTAGATACACTCCAACCCATCTAGCGCCCAATTCCAATGTAAGCTAGCCCCACTATCATCATCAACACAACCCCTAAAACTAGGCATGTATGCACTAGCCTAATTAGTCTTCGGGCTTCTTGAGCCGCCTCTAAGGCTTGCCTTGCGTGATGGTGGTTAAGGTCCGCCATGTCTAAGCACGAACTAACCCTATAGGTTTGGTAATCTAACATGCCTCTTATGTTATATAGCTCCAGAGACATGTGGTGGAATCTCCTCTTTTCCTCGTCGGTCATCCCGGATGAAGGTATCATCGGGATTCCCGTGAGGGCTCTTACTGGCTCGTTCACCTGCCGGGAAGTTTCTCCCATGGTAGGCTGGGGTGGTGCTACGGTTGCTCGTACTGGAATGGCTACCCTCTTTCGGGCAGTTTGTCTAACCCGAGGCCCGGTTGTTCCGGGGTTTGGGTTTTGGTTTGGTTGAGAGGAGGGAATGTCAAAGATCCTTACGGGTCTACGTAGGGGTTCTAAGAATCCTTCAGGCAGCTGGTATTGTGGGGATTGGTTACTATCGGTGGAAGATCTTTGGCTGTTCTCGGTAGGTTCACTTTCGCTTGACATGATCTGCAAGGTTTGAATAGACTTATTTACTAAATTCATAACTTAAATTGTCTATATATGAATGTTATGCTCATGCACACACACAATGATCATGATCTAGAAAGAAAGTAAATAAAATTTTGTTTCTAAGTATATTTTTATTATAACTAACCTAAGTGCCATATCGTACATAGCTAAATTAGACATAGGTGATCAAGCTTTGTCTAATTGAGGTATAACAATGTGGTACTCAGCTTAATTATATTATCAATACACTTGATGCATTTTAAACAAATTATTTGGAAAAATTATTTTTATAAACCTTTGGTCATAGTTGTTGTTTTCCCCCCATAAGAAAAACAACATTCTCTATAACCTTAGGCTCTGATACCAAATCTGTCACACCCCGCTAAAGCGGAAACACGAGGTGTCACAGCACAAGATATCATCGCACAAGGTAAATAGATAATAACCATTAGATTAAATTAACAAAATAAGTAGTTCGGATGAAACATAAATAAAGGTTACATAACCGAATAATATTTAAAGGACATTGTCTTGTACGATGCGTAAATAAAATAGATATTGTTTTTATAAAATGTGACGATGAAGATGAAGATGCCACACATCATGTTTGTAAGCATAAGGTACCTAACGGCGGTCACCTGAAAGCACGGGTAAAAGAAAAGGGTCAACTACTAGAGTTGGTGAGTTCATAGGTTTTAATGTATGCACAAAACATCTTTTAAATGAGAAAAGTTTAAATAATTGATGGAAGTTTTTGGATAAAAATCCAAGTATGAAATAATGATAGAAGATGTATTATATTGCCCAATACGTTGCACATGGTAGTAATAGACTATGATGATTGTTGCTTGAGCCATTATCCAACCTAGCCGACAACCAATTGCCCATGATAAACGTAACGCCTATATTAAATGACGTTAGTAGTGGTAAAGTACATCTATAGTTCGTCAACCATAAATGGGAGACGTCGGAATCTCCAAATAGCGCTACTTACAAATACCATCGGCTCACTAGCGGAGTTAAGGAATAATGTCCAATGAAAGGGCCTTACAACGATCACCCAAGCATATCAAAGAATAATACCATAAGTGCTCAAAATAATATTTGAAATAAATAAGAAGATAGGCAATAAACTTTTCATGAAACGTATACACATGCTTTCACCCCAAAATAATATGAAATACGGTAAAAAGGGGCTATGATACTCACTCGGTATGCAAAGGTGTTTTCTTGTGAGGATTTCTTGTTCCTACCGAAGCTCCTTTCCTAATATAAAAGGTATGTAGCTCTATTAGACTTATTTTATTTATTATTTTGTATTATTTATTTGTGGTTAACTTATTTATTTAAATAGTTAAAGGTTGTCTCTATTTTTCCATGAATCATAAGTGTTCACTGAAATTTTCAGTTCTTTAAGTTGAACTTTAAAAATTAAAAACTATAATTTAGGAGTCATATTAAGGCTTGATATTTTAATATAATCTTACGATATGTTTCTAGAATATCCAGTAAAAATATAGGAATTTATAATCCATGTTTAGTATTTTTAATAATTAAAAGTGTATAGGATGTCCACTGATCAGTGTCTGGATGACATGTTGTTACTAAAACATCTGTTTAGGGCTCATACGACCTCATTTTTACATGATTCAAACTGGGAAATAACCAAGACTCAAAGATTAAACTTTTAAAAAAAACTTGACGTAATTTGACCCAAGAATGAGTAAGTTACACGCGTTTAAAGTGTACCCTTCTAAATCTGCCAGACTTCCAGATTCAACATATGGGTCTTTTTAAATATGTTTGAAGGATCAAACGTCCATGAAAATTAGTGAATCCAGGTTTAAATGAAAGGTAACACATTAAACTAAGATTAGCAAAAAGAATCAACTGATTTTGATACCTAGAACTCCAGATATAACAAAAACAAGTAGGGAGTTCTAACATCAGATTCTGCCAGATTTGTGATTCTTTTTGCTTATGGTTCTTAACTTTAATATAACATGTTTATATTCATGAATAATCATATTGTATGAGTATAAGCTTTGATGATCTATGTGTTCTTTCAACAATGGTAGGATGATACACATTTAATGTGTTCCTTACAACATTTGTTAAGATGAAACACATGCATGATCAAAGTCTTATTTTCTTGATTTTTAGTTGATTAAGTTCCATACAACAACGGTAGGATGATGCACATTTCATGTGCTCCTTACAATATTGGTAGGATGTTTATATTTACATGATTATATATATATATAAATAAATGAAATAAGATGAACAACAAAGAAAATAAATAAAAGAAAGAAGAAAGAAGAAGAGAAGAAAGGTAGAAGAGTAGAGATGGGTGTTTTATGATCATCTTACCACTCTTTTCCTTGATTTTGTCTTTGATCTTCAAGAGATGATCAAGACTTGGATGTATTTGGGGAGATTTTTGTTGGTGAAAGAAGAAGAGAGAAAAGAGAAGAGATGGAGTGTGGTGGTAAAGGAAATGATAAGGAGTAGTAGGGGGCTTATATAGAGCATGGGGGAGATCAAGTGGTATTCTTGGGAAGAGAAGGAGGCAAGAGAAATTTGAGGGGGGGGGGGGGGGGTAGGGGTGGCCGGCCTCATGGGGGGGGGGGGTTTTCTTTTATTTTTTTTTGATTAATTAAGTGTAATTGGTTTAAATGAATTTTGTATAATTGTTGATTTTGTTTAAATCTTTTAATTACAAAGTTTTTATTACTTTTATTACTTTATTTTTATATGTTTTATATTTTAACTTATTTATATTTATCATAATTTATTTAATTTTTTTAATTGATATTATTTTTATTATTGTACCTGATTTGTAATTCTTGACTCGTAATTATTCGATTTTTCGAGCTCCGGAAGGTTCTAACCATATAGGCGGGATTTCTACGAAATCTAATATTATTATGGATGTATTTAAGTCATAATTACTATTTTTAGTCATACTAGGCTTAAAATTAGAATTTCTAATTGCTAAACTGGGAAATTTGTTGCCGAATGTCACAGTAACACTCCCCCTTAAGTGATTAGTGTGACATTCGGCAACAAATTTCCCAGGTTAGCCATTAGAAATCCTAATTTTAAGCCTAGTATGACTAAAAATAGTATTTATGACTTAAATACATCCATAATAATATTAGATTTCGTAGAAATCCCGCCTATATGGTTAGAACCTTCCGGAGCTCGAAAAATCGAATTATTAAAAGTCAAGAATTACAAATCATATACAATAATAATAATAATAACAATAAAAATAATTAAATACATCATAATAAATATAAATAAGTTAAAATATAAAACATATATATAAACTCATCAAAATAATTAAAACTTTGTTAATTAAAAGATTTAAACAAAATCACCATTTATACAAATTTATTTAAACTAATTACACATAATTTATAAAAAATAAAAAAATAAAAGAAACCCCCCATCTCTTTTCTCTTGCCTCCTTCTCTTCCCAAGAACCACCACTTGATCTCCCCATGCTCTATATAAGCCTCCTACTACTCCTTATCATTTCCTTTACCACCACACTCCATCTCTTCTATTTTCTCTCTTCTTCTTTCACCAACAAAAATCTCCCAAGAACATCCAAGTGTTGATCATCTTTTGAAGATCCAACACTAAATCAAAGAAAAGAGTTGGTAAGATGATCATAAAACACTCATCTCTACTCTTCTACCTTTCTTCTCTTCTTCTTTCTTCTTTCTTTTATTTATTTTCTTTGTTGTTCATCTTATTTCCTTTATATATATATATATAATCATGTAAATATAAACATCCTACCAATGTTGTAAGGAGCACATGAAATGTGCATCATCCTACCGTTGTTGTATGGAACTTAATCAACTAAAAATCAAGAAAATAAGACTTTGATCATGCATGTGTTTCATCTAAACAAATGTTGTAAGGAACACATAAAATGTGTATCATCCTACCATTGTTGTAAGAACACATGGATTATCAAAGCTTATACTCATACAATATGATTATTCATGAATATAAACATGTTATATTAAAGTTATGACCCATAAGCAAAAAGAATCACAAATCTGGCAGAATCTGATGTTAGAACTCCTCACTTGTTTTTGTTATATCTGGAGTTCTAGGTATCAAAATCAGTTGATTCTTTTTGCTAATCTTAGTTTAATGTGTTACCTTTCATTTAAACCTGGATTCACTAATTTTCATGAACGTTTGATCCTTCAAACATATTTAAAAAGACCCATATGTTGAATCTGGAAATCTGGCAGATTTAGAAGGGTACACTTTAAACGCGTGTAACTTACTCATTCTTGGGTCAAAATACGTCTAGTTTTTTTTAAAAGTTTAATCTTTGAGTCGTGGTTATTTCCCAGTTTGAATCATGTAAAAAGGAGGTCGTATGAGCCCTAAACAGACGTTTTAGTAACAACATGTCATCCAGACACTGATCAGTGGACATCCTATACACTTTTAATTATTAAAAATACCAAACATGGATTATAAATTCCTATATTTTTACTGGACATTCTAGAAACATATAGCAAGATTATATTAAAATATCAAGCCTTAATATGACTCCTAAATTACAGTTTATAATTTTTAAAGTTCAATTCAAAGAACTGAAAATTTCAGTGAACATTTATGAATAATGGAAAAATAGAGACAACCTTTAACTATTTAAATAAATAAGTTAACAACAAATAAATAATACAAAATAATAAATAAAATAAGTCTAATAGAGCTACATACCTTTTTATATTAGGAAAGGAGCTTCGGTAGGAACAAGAAATCCTTACAAGAAAACACCTTTGCATACCGAGTGAGTATCATAGCCCCTTTTTACCGTATTTCATATTATTTTGGGGTGAAAGCATGTGTATACGTTTCATGAAAAGTTTATTGCCTATCTTCTTATTTATTTCAAATATTATTTTGAGCACTTATGGTATTATTCTTTGATGTGCTTGGGTGATCGTTGTAAGGCCCTTTCGTTGGACATTATTCCTTAACTCCGCTAGTGAGCCGATGGTATTTGTAAGTAGCTCTATTTGGAGATTCCGACGTCTCCCATTTATGGTTGACGAACTATAGATGTACTTTACCACTACTAACGTCATTTAATATAGGCGTTAGGTTTATCATGGGCAATTGGTTGTCGGCTAGGTTGGATAATGGCTCAAGCAATAATCATCATAGTCTATTACTACCATGTGCAACGTTTTGGGCAATATAATACATCTTTATCATTATTTCATACTTGGATTTTTATCCAAAAACTTCCATCAATTATTTAAACTTTTCTCATTTAAAAGATATTTTGTGCATACATTAAAAACCTATGAACTCACCAACTCTAGTAGTTGACATTTTTTCTTTTACCCGTGCTTTCAGGTGACCGCCGTTAGGTACCTTATGCTTACAAACATGATGTGTGGCATCTTCATCTTCATCGTCACATTTTATAAAAACCATATTTATTTTATTTACGCATCGTACAAGACAATTTCCTTTAAATATTATTCGGTTGTGTAACTTTTATTTATGTTTCATCCGAACTACTTATTTTGTTAATTTAATCTAATGGTTATTATCTATTTACCTTGTGCGATGATATCTTGTGCTGTGACACCTCGTGTTTCCGCTTTAGCGGGGTGTGACAATTAGACAGCTAGCCTAACAGTTGTGGTGCCTATGTACTAACAGTTGAGAGCTGTTAGTTTCAATTTGCACTAAAGATCCCTCAACACTTACATAAACAGTTGTTAGAATTAAGACTAACAGTTTCAAACTGTTAGTATGAAAACACAAAAATACAGAAAGATATGCTAACAAACCATTATTCAAAGTTAATCATTCCAATATTTGAGATCAGAAAGTTAAATCTGCTCACATCAAATGCTTTACTGAACAGATCAGCCAACTGATCATCAGTATGAACTTTCATAACTTGAATTAACTTTTTCTCATTACAATCTCTGATGAAGTGAAACCTGATCTCTATGTGTTTTGTTTTTGTCTGTTTCACAGGATTGTTAACAATGCTGATGGCACTTGTGTTATCAACATAAATATGAGTATTTAAGAAAGTCATACCGTAATCCAGAAGCTGATTCTGGATCCACAATACTTGTGAACAGCAACTTGATGCAGCAATATATTCAGCCTCAGCTGTTAAAGTGGAAACTGTTGTTTGTTTCTTGCACTGCCAAGATACCAACCTTGAGCCAAAGAATTGACATCCTCCAGAAGTTGATTTCCTATCCACATTAGCTCCACCATAGTCACTATCAGAGTATGCCACCAATTCCAATGGTGAATCCTTAGAATACCAAAGACCCAGTTTTTGTTGGCCTTTGAGGTACCTAAAGATCCTCTTTACAGCAAATAGATGTGACATCTTGGGATTGCATTGAAACCTGGCACAAACACACACAACAAACATTATATATGGTCTAGAAGCAGTTAAATACATTAATGAGCCTATCATAGACCTATAAAAGTGTATGTCTACATCCTCCCCCTCAGAATCAGCTCCCAACTGTTTGTGTGTTTCCATTGGAGTACTTGCCAGTTTCACATCTTGATACCCAAACTTGTCCAAAATATCGTTGACATACTTTGACTGACTAATAAAGATACCGGATGGCTTCTACTTTACCTGTAATCCTAAGAAAAATGTAATTTCTCCCATGGAACTCATCTGAAATTTCTTATGCATGATGGCTTCAAACTCCTTGCAAAGATTGTCATTAGTGGATCCAAAGATTATATCATCAACATAGATCTGTACAAGCAAATTTTCTGTTTAAAAATCTTTGTAAACAATGTCTCATACCAAGCTCTAGGAGCCTGACGTAACCCATACAAGGCTTTGTCCAACCTATATGCCCTATCAGGATATTTTGAGTCTTCAAAACCAGGTGGTTGACCCACATATACCTCCTCATCAATAGTTCTATAAAGAAAAGCGGATTTGACACATATACCAGGTGGTTGACACACATATACCTTAAACCCTTTGAAGCTTGCAAAAGCAAGGAACAATCTAATTGCTTCTATTCTTGCAACTGGTGCAAAGACATCATCATAATCTATACCCTCTTCTTGAGTATAACCCTGTGAAACAAGCCTAGGTTTATTCTTGATGACTATTCTGTTGGAATCTGCCCACTGATACACGTGTACTAGCATCACTGCTGATGAGGTACGAGCCTATTGGGTCACACGCCAAGGGTAGATTCCGGCAGCACAACGCAAAAAAGAGAGAATATGAGATTAGGGTTTCTGGCGACCTTCACGGGCCCTCACGGGCCGTGAAGAGGTCGTGAAGAGAAACCATCCACGAGCCTTCACCATCCGGACAAAGTAGTCGTGGGAGTAGTGCCTTCACGAGTGCTTCACGGCCCGTGAGAGCCCGTGAAGGCAGGCGCCATTCTTTTAATTGGACCACTCGTTGGCCCAATGACAGTGTGCGGTGGAACCCGGCCTATGAGGCCTTCACGGCCCGTGAGAGCCCGTGAAGACAGAAGTTAAAGTGACACTTTATTTCTATTGGACCTTTGTGATGATCCAATGAATTAGTGACAATTTGGATGACTCTAGTTGCTTTGATATGAATATCAGAGTTTATAAAAGGCTTGGCACTCTCTCTTGGCATAACTCTCGCTTCTACACACACATAACACATATACATGGTTCTTTAGCATCTAGTGGGTTGGTGGTGTGTGTAATCTCGTGAAGGCAAGTAGTTCTAGTGGTAGTGGCTGCTCTAGATTTACGAAGACAACGTGTGGTTCGTGTCTCGGGTCGTTAGCAAGACGGAATCTTGGCTACTTGGTGTGACTATCAATAGAGGAGCTCGGTTTCGGGTTCACGAAGATCCTCCTAGCTCAGTGGATAGCTCCAGCCCCGTGATGGTATTATTTCTCCTCCCTCTCGTTTGTTTTAGTTGCTATATTCGTTTGTAGTCACGATCCCCACTTGGGGAATACATGCATGTCGGTTTTGATACCCGAAAACCCCGGTTTTTAATGTTGTTGCTTCTGCTGCGTACGGGTGTTGGCGTGCATGGATTCCCTACAGTGGTATCAGAGCCTAGGCTACAAAGATATAGCACGATAATGGCTCGAAAAACCGTTTTTGGAAGATTTGTTTTTCTGTCCAGTAGGTCTTCACGTGCCGTGAAGTGTTCTTCACGAGTCGTGAAGGCCACACGACCAGTGTTCGTGAGGGGTCTGGTCGTGGGAAGTGTTTTGAGGATTCACGAGCCGTGAGGGGTCCTGAAGGCACTCGTGAACAGTTTAGTCGTGAAACTTGGTTTTTAGGCTCACGAGCCCTTCTGACCCGTGATCGGTCGTGAGGCCCTTGGGCTTCACGAGCCGTGAGGGGCCGTGAAGGAGCTTCTGGGCAGTTTTTGTCCTTAAAAGAAATTTTTTCGTGGTTTTTCGGGTCATGGAGGAGTTTCTGTTTTTTGGCAAATTCCATTTGTTTAGCCCCTCGTAATATTTTGGTAC
Source organism: Dittrichia graveolens (assembly GCA_038502395.1). NCBI lineage: Eukaryota > Viridiplantae > Streptophyta > Magnoliopsida > Asterales > Asteraceae > Dittrichia > Dittrichia graveolens. Next base: position 52,985,214 of record JARJIL010000005.1, on the reverse strand, counting down.
AAATATGGGTATGTAAGGTATGGTCTTGGCATGAGATGCATACATGCATACACATATGTTGTGTATATATGAATATGGGTATAAAAGTTGGTTTTGTGCCCTAATGCATATGTACAAGAATTTCCTTGTTGTTCCTTGAGTGTTTGTGTTGGAAATTCTTACCGAAATATTCTTTGGTCACAGTTTTGGCACACCGTGCTTTGTAGTTGTTGTTTCTTGCTTTTAGTTGGTAACCATCGCCCTAGACCTTGTGGTTGTGCCTTGTGGTTTGTTTGGATGTTTGGATTTATTTGGTGACCTTGGTGTCACGTGTGATGTAATTAATTATTTATTCGTTCGGTTTGTAATTAATTATCGCGGCTTACATGCCGTTTCATTTATTCATATGTACTTGTACTAGATTGATAGGAAGCGCGTGGCTTACATGCCATTTCCTTTCTTTTGTGTACTTGTGTTTTGAAGACCACAATCAAGACTCAAGAGGAGACGTCTTGAAGACCTTGGATCCAGTTAGTCCCGATGGAAGTAGCGGATTCGTGGGAGCACTCCATGGTCTAGGTTTGTGTCCTTAGTAGACCTAGTCCTCCCGGCTTAGCTCGCGGGTAGGACGCATAGGTTTTTTGGCATGGTTACCAACCTCTTTGTATGCGTGTGATGTGATTTATATTTCTTGCATGGTTGTTTATGTTTCCTCGCATGCTTGATAAGTTTTCTAAGTTAACAAAATCACAAGAGTTTTTAAATTGGTTAACAAACTCTCGCGTGTACACGATTAACAAAACAATATAAACTTGGTATTTATATTTAAAGTGAAAAACGTTTTTGTCACTTACATTGTTAATCAAATATTAAAACTTGGTTTTAATCAAGAAACAAAAGCCCGTTTCCTAAAACGTAAATCACGCACCATCCATAAGATGACACACCTGTTTCTAGTGAAGCATGGGATAATTGTCGAGCTAAGCACAAGTTATTCCATGTGGATCTGTGTGGAAGGTGACAGTGGCGACTTGGAGTTATTGGTTGTCGAGCTTAGCACGAGCCAATGATTGTCGAGTGTGCTACCATGTATCTTGTTGGACGATTTACAATTGCAAACTAAAATCCCTGTGTGATTGTCGAGCTAAACATGAGTCAACCAAGAATTTTAATTTGGGATTGGTGTAAGTAGGGATCAAACATGCCAACCGACCGTTTTACGTCGTTGGATCCCGCAAGTGTCTAAGAGTTGCAATGGAGTTGCAATGTATCTTGTTGGATGATTTACAATTGCAAACTAAATAGCACCACGTCAAACAATTCGCTTCGTATGTTCCTACATAGGGAGAAACTCATGGGAGTGAACTTCGTTGACTGGCTTAGGCAATTGAGAATTGTCCTTCGCTATGAGTCAAAGTTGCACATCCTTGAGGAACCTCTTCCAGAACCACCTGCTAGCGACGCGACTTGGTCCGTCCGATACACGTATGAAAAGCGTGTTGAGGACACACACGATGTTGCCTGCCTCATGTTGTCAACTATGAGCTCAGAGTTGCAAAAACACTTTGAGAACATGAGTGTGTACGATATGATGGACAAGTTGAAGGACATGTTCCAACAACAAGTAAGGGAGGAACACTATGAGTGTGTTAAAAACCTAGTCGGTTGTAGAATGCAGGAAGTTAGAAGTGTGAGTGCCCACGTCCTTAAGATGAAGGCGTACATGGACCAAATGGAGAGACTAGGATTTCCCATGGGGAGGGAGCTTGCTGTGGATATAGTACTCCAGTCCCTGCCCGCATCATATGATCAGTTTGTCATGAACTATCACATGCATGACATGGAGAAAACCTTAGGTGAATTGCATGGTATGTTGAAGACTGCGGAGTCTGACATAGCCAAACATGAATCCACCTCTTCCATTCCTACCACAAGTTCTAGGGAATAAAAGAAAAAGAAGAAGAAACCGACACAAAGGGAAAAGGTTGGAGTGTCCAAGCCTATTCCCCACATTGAATCTGAGGACAATTATTGTGTGCCTCAAGAAGAGATTCAAGAAAAAGTGGTTTGCTACTTATGTGGAAGATTCGGAGATTGGGTCCGTCACGCATGCCTATCGTGCCGAGAGGATATTAAACTTCTAAGGAAAGAGAGAGTTAATTTCCCCTCTCAGGATACATTCATGATTCATTGCTAATTCTTCTATTTCGCTGGGTTGTTCACCCGAGCTAATTAACTCACGTTTGTCACAAATTAATTTTGTTACAAAGTGTAGGTACCATTTAAAAGAAGAACCAAGAGCATGAAGAACCGGGTCTCTAAAAGAGGTAACTCGGAAGATTGACCTCTATAAGAGAATTGAGAGTTTTGATCTCGCCTATTCTTACCGGTTTCATTATTACTTTGTTTTTGATGCCCTGCGAGGCAAGTTTAGTTTTTGTTGTATGTTCATGAAGACGATGGATGAGATTTTTAATTTTTGGATTGTAAAAGATTTTTTTTTTCGCATTACTTATTCGATTTCGAAGTTTGTTCATGTCATAACTTATGTTTTATTTTGGCCTTCAAGGCGCATCATTCTACATTTGATGACGATGAATTCATACTTGAAATTTGAATCTTGTTTTAGAAAAATATTTGTTGATTGATAGAAATTAAAATTATCCATGTCAAGATATACATGTTACAAGTAATAATTAATCATGAATGATTGATTCTAAGTCCAAAATAGTTTGGATTAGTCGGCTCTTTGTCATAATCTACTTAACCATGTAAATAAGATAAGTATCACCTAGATCCATGTGGTTAGGATCTTGGACTAGTTTAACCTCGGGTTAAACATTTGATGCTAATCTTTTCTATAAGGGTAAGATGATTATGAATCCCTTCACGGTATATGTGAGAGGGATGCTAGCTTGTAAGATATTGATCACCTTTGGTGGATAATCCGTACAAGCACATAAAAAAGAGAAACTAATTAAAAGAATCAATTGGGACATATAGATTGGATGCTTAGATCTAGTTAAGATGCTAAGATACCTTAAATCTATATCAATGACTACATTATGAATTGCGGGATTATCTCACTATTCGTTCCTTAACATAGACACATTTGTACATGGTGTCACGTTGAAGGAAACCGGATATTGTTGAAAATGATCTGGTAAATAATGGGTCAAATATGTGTATTCGACTTGTTAGTGTACACATTGAATGTGACGAGCCAAGTCCTTAATCTTAATCCAACTTGAAAGTCTATTTAGCACCTTATGAGATATATCTTGAAAGAGTTCTTTGCTTGTATACATATATCAAAATTTGGAGATTTTCAATCTACATCTGGTGGGAGATTGAAGGACTTAAATGGTGCTAATACATTTAAAAGGTTCTTATAGGTTTTGGATATTTGACCTTACGAGAACAATGTTTTGTTGCTCGAAAGGAAGATAATAACTAAAGCATTCCAGTGGAAGAACGTGCAACTTAAATGAAAGACTTGATGTTGGCACTAGCATATGATCAAATATCGGCATGAGAATGCCGGTTACCCTGACCATAAGTAATTACTTTCAAGGCTGATAGAAGTCATGTAGCCAAAGAGATATGGGTTCCTCACATCTATGTGGCAATGACTTGATGGTGAGTTTTGTTCAAATTACCATCTATCGGAAAGCATAGTGGGCCCTGAGTTCACTGAGGTTATAAGAAGTAATTAATCATAAGATGAAATCCATTTCAAGTATGCAGATATTTTACTTAATTCCATACCAAGGTGCAAACCAAGATGGTGTAAATGGAATTAACATGGATTGCATTGTAGACTACTTCAAGTACCGACTAGGGGTAAAGTTTTCGTGATGGTTATTATGGATACTTTTCCTAATGGTCATGTTGAAGGTCATTTGATACTCGTTGCTATTGTTGCCTTCTTATGGCAATAAAAGATAGTACACGGATATGCAAGACCGCGTTCCTTTATGGAACTATGTATTGAGGAAGTTCTTAGCACACTCTCCGAGGGTCTTAGATATCCGTAGTATCCAAATTAAGTCTACAAGTGTGAATAAGTCCTTTGGACTTATACTAGCATCGTAAAAGTAACATCTTTGCTTTCATGAGAAAATCAAAGTCATGAGTTTTCTAGGAGCATAGATAAGACTTTTACATATGTCAGGGCTAGTGGTAGCTTTTATTGTATACCTAGAAGTATGTATTGATTGAAGATAATGTCCCATTATTAAGTGTTCTATGAACCTAAGATAGGGAATTATTGTATCATTATAATACTTAGGAGATGCAAAATTTTGAATTACAAGAAATACTTGTGTATGTTCTTGATGTTTGACGACGAGAAATAAGCCTTGGAGTAGGTTTTTACTCTAATACTAATTTCTAATAGGATAATTGTCGATCTTGATCGAAGTCTTTGATCCTATTATATGGTGTTAATTATTGATTAGAGAAGTTCTTAAGTATCACTGATCCTATTGTGAACTTTTGTAACAATGAGGATATGAGTACCTTAGTGCTTCGTTATATGATCTCTTTGACGGATACTTTGAATAAAGTAGTTTGGTCAAAAGATAATTGAGATGATAACAAGAATTCAAATGGATGTTGCATGGCAAATCCATTGAATAAGCCTTTATCATAATGACTAGTGATGTTTGACATACTAGGTCATGTAGCATTTCTTATGCATATGATTTGGCTTTAAATATTGTTTTAGTTGTTGATTGTTTTATATTTGCTTTGGGAACTGCAAGCAGTATCGTTACTTTTGATTGCTTTCGATATATAGTGGGGACTATATATACGCAGATGCGGTTAGTTTCATTAGTCTTTACTGTGTTCCATCTTAGCATGTTTAACCACTTCCCTGAGTGCTTATGCATTCTAGATTTCCACAGTCAGTCATTCTTCAAGGGAAGGAAGTTTGAGTTAAGACTAAGGTTAGGGTTTGGTCATGCATTAATCAAGGATTGAATGCAAGTGACGCAAAAACTAACCTGTACTTGAAATGAGTTTCAAGTGATTGGAAGACCCACACCCGAGTTCACTTCATGGATTATGGTCACAAGTGACTCGGGATGATAATATCATTTCATCCTTAGACAGGAGATACATGTGTATCCAAAGCATGAGTCTGCTTTATTTTGATTATTTTCAAACGTGGTTCGTAACTGGCCACTATAAAGGGAGTTTTCAAATAAAGTATGAAGCATGTGGCGGGGCTATGTAGTCAAAAGGATTTGTTCCTCTGGTTAGAGAGATATCCCTGGGCCCCTCGATGATTGGGCACTGACACCAAAAATGTATGGCCGTGCTCGAGTTACAATGATTTTAGATCAGTTGTAAACTTGTTATTTTTGTCACCACCAATCTAGAATCGAGAAACAGAATCGTGAACGATCTGGAGATTGACATTTTTCCATGTCTCGTGTTCACACGGATATCGCGAACAAAGGGGCAAGTATGCTTTAGGAGCAAGTATGCTTTGCTAGAGCCGCTGCTTGTCTGTGGTGTTGGTAACGATGTATCATGTGCAAGTGGGAGTCTGTTGGAATATGCCCACTGATACACGCGTACTAGCATCACTGCTGATGAGGTACGAGCCTATTAGGTCACACGCCAAGGGTAGTTTCCGGCAGCACAACGCAAACAAGAGAGAATATGAGATTAGGGTTTCTGGCGACCTTCACGGGCCCTCACGGGCCGTGAAGAGGTCGTGAAGAGAAACCCTCCACGAGCCTTCACCACCCGGACAAAGTAGTCGTGGGAGCAGTGCCTTCACGAGTGCTTCACGGCCCGTGAGAGCCCGTAAAGGCAGGCGCCATTCTTTTAATTGGACCACTCGTTGGCCCAATGAGAGTGTGCGGTGGAACCCGGCCTATGAGTCCTTCACGAGTGCTTCACGGCCCGTGAGAGCCCGTGAAGACAGAAGTTAAAGTGACACTTTATTTTTATTGGACCTTTGTGATGATCCAATGAATGAGTGACAATTTGGCTGACTGTGGTTGCTTTGATATGAATATCAGAGTTTATAAAAGGCTTGGCACTCTCTCTTGGCATAACTCTTGCGTCTACACACACATAACACATATACATGGTTCTTTAGCATCTAGTGGGTTAGTGGTGTGTGTAATCTCATGAAGGCAAGTAGTTCTAGTGGTAGTGGCTGCTCCAGATTCACGAAGACAACGTGTGGTTCGTGTCTCGAGTCCTTAGCAAGACGGAATCTCGGCTACTTGGTGTGGACTATCAATAGAGGAGCTCGGTTTCGGCTTCACGTAGATCCTCCTAGCTCGGTGAATAGCTCTAGCCCCGTGATGGTATTATTTCTCCTCCCTCTCATTTGTTTTAGTTGCTATATTCGTTTGTAGTCACGATCCCCACTTGGGGAATACATGCATGTTGGTTTTGATACCCGAAAACCCCGGTTTTTGATGTCGTTGCTTCTGCTGCGTACGGGTGTTGGCGTGCATGGATTCCCTACATATTCCTCTTTCATCCTTCTTTTTTCTGAACACCCACTTGGTGACAATTGCTCTTTTGCCTCTTGGAAGTTCTACCAACTTCTACACTTGCTGAATTTGGAACTGTAAAAGTTCCTCTTGCATTGCTTCTACCCATGAAGGGTCTTTTAATGCCTCTATTGCTTTCTTTGGTTCTTTCTGAGATAGAAAGCAGGCATTCACATCAAACTGTTCAAGAGATACAACACTATTTTCATTTTGCAGCATTGATCTTGTTCGAATAAGAGAGGTAGGATCACCTATAATCTGCCTTATGGGATGATTCTTGTGAATTCTTGATGTAGGGATGTTTTCTTTAGGCAATACATTTCCCAAATTTGACATATCAACCTCAGAATCACTCTCATTCCCAAAAGAGTTACATACTTGATCTGCAACTGTTTCATGTCCAGATGCATGGTGTTGGTGAGGAACATGAGATTCCATCTCCTTTGAAGGATCAACATCATCATTCATTTGACCAACAACATTGGAAAAGTTACTTTCAGTCAACGGAATCACTACAAAGTCTTCAGGCACTTTGTTTTCACCAACAGTTGTTGGAATTGAACTAACAGTTTCAAAACTGTTGGAACTGTTGGAAACAGTTTGTTGGTCTGTACCAACAGCTGTAGGGACATCTACAACTATTTCTGTAGAAAACTCAAAAGACAAAGATTTGGTTAATGCATCAATATCAAATAACCACTCAGGACCATTACCTGCAACATTGATCCTATTCTCATTGAAAGACACATGCATACTCTCTTTTATGATCCTAGAAACATTGTTGAAGACTTTGTATGCTTTGCTTTGAGTGGAGTATCCTACAAAGAATCCTTCTTCTGCTTTACTTTCAAACTTGCCTAATTGTGACTTGGTATTAAGGATAGTGCAGGGACATCCAAATGGTTTCAAAAAGTTGATCAATGGATTTCTTTTAAGAAACAACTCATAAGGAGTTTTCCCTTTGGACTTGACAACTAGTACTCTATTTTGAACATAGCAAGCAGTGTTCATAGCTTCTGCCCAGAATATCATTGGGAGCCTAGAATCAGCTAGCTATAATGTTTGTTGTGTGTGTTTGTGCCAAGTTTCAATGCAATCCCAAGATGTCACATCTATTTGCTGTAAAGAGGATTTTTAGGTATCTCAAAGGCCAACAAAAATTGGGTCTTTGGTATCCTAAGGATTCACCATTTGAATTGGTGGCATACTTTGATAGTGACTATGGTGGAGCTAATGTGGATAGGAAATCAACTTCTGGAGGATGTCAATTCTTTGGCTCCAGGTTGGTATCGTGGCAGTGCAAGAAACAAACAACAGTTTCAACTTCAACAGCTGAGGCTGAATATATTGTTGCATCAAGTTGCTGTTCACAAGTGTTGTGGATCCAGATTCAGCTTCTGGATTATTGTATGACTTTCTTGAATACACCTATCTATGTTGATAACACAAGTGCTATCAGCATTGTTAACAATCCTGTGAAGCATTCAAAAACAAAGCATATAGAGATCAGGTTTCACTTAATCAAAGATTGCAATGAGAAAAAGTTAATTCAAGTTCTGAAAGTTCATACTGATGATCAGTTGGTTGATCTATTCACTAATGCATTTGATGTGAGCAGGTTTAACTTCTGATCTCAAATATTGGAATGATTAACTTTGAATAGTGGTTATTAGCTTATCTTTCTGTGTTTTTGTGTTTTCACACTAATAGTTTGAAAATGTTAGTCTTATGTCTAACAACTCTTTATGTAAGTGTTCAGGGATCTACAGTGCAAATTGCAACTAACAGTTCTCAACTGTTAGTACATAGGTGTCACAACTGTTAGGCAAACTGCCTGATCATTTAAGGGTGAGTGTTACAGTTGAAGTTCATTAACCAAACAGATCTCAACTATTAGTTCTTAGTTTTCCCTTCAACTATTAGTCAAGGGTATTTCAGTCTTTGCAAATATTCTGAGGCATTTTTGAATTTCATTTAATATGCATTGCATATATAAGCCATTCCCTACTCGCAGTTTTCATTACGCTTACTAAACTTCAATCGAACGCTAAACCCTAGACTTTCTCTTCGAAATCGCCATGGCTCCTCTTCCGTTTGTCAAGGATCACAACATGCTAGCCTTCCTCTCTAAACCTAATGAGTTGCATGTCTTTCATGACATGATCGAATACCTTACGTTGTCAAACGTCAACACTGACCTCACCATCAATCCAACTGTCTACACTTCCCATCTCGATCTATTCTGGAAAAATGCTACAATCACTGAAGTAGATGGAGTGAAATGGATCACTTCAAATGTTGATAATCATGCTATTTCACTCTCTGAGAATAGTATTCGAGAACACCTTCACCTTGATGATCTTGAGGGTGAGTATTCTGATTCGGTCTCATTGGAATTCTTGTACGAGTAGTTGGTTAAGCTGGGGTATGAGGGCCATAGGGGAAAGGGTACCTTTTACAAAGGGCAATTTTGTGCACACTTGAAATATTTGATTCACACTTTGCAACAATGTATCAGCCCCAAAAGAACTGGATAGGATGACTTTGGAAGTAACATTGCTTTGGCCCTAATTTGTTTGGCCAACAATCGGTGCTTCAACTTGTCTAAATTAATTTTTAATGGTATGGTAAAACATATCGTTACCAAATATGGTCTCTTTTTTATGTACCCCCAATTTGTGAAAACTTGTTTAAACTCTTTATTGCCAAATCTTCAAACTCACAAGAGGGTTCTAATTCTTTCTACTCATGTGGCCTCCACATTGAGCAAACTGTTGATCAATGGCATGAATTTTTCTAGTGCCATCACTCCACCACTCTCTACAATGGTGGGGTTTCTTTCAAGAAATAGAGCTGCCAGAGTTGAGCATGAAGCCCAAATCATTGCTACACCATCAACTCTGGAACCCACAGCTCATGATACTCAAATATCACCCTCTACTACCATTTCTCAAGCTACAACAAAAGACCCCTCTCTTATAACATTCAAAAAGAAGAAGAGAACTGTTGGTGCTCCGTCCACAATAGTCCCTATCACCCAAACTATAATCCCTGCACAGGTGCATTCACCTATGCAGAATATCCAAAGGGAACCCACAGTGCTGTCTCCCAAGCACACTGAGGAGGTGATCACTCCAAGGGAGAGTGATCATGTGGTTCTTGTGGCTGACACTACTGTTCCATCCGCAAGGGGTGAGCAGGACAGTGTCAACATAAGTAAGACCTCAACCACGACAACAAAGGCTGGTTAAACAGCTTTTGGAAATCCCTAGTACCAAGAACAAAGGGGTACTAGTGAGGGAACTTCTAGGAGTGACCCACCAGTTCTATCTCCCGATGATATGTTTGAGGTGGCAACATTAGCTGACATTGAGGCAAGTACGAAACAAAAGGCATTGACGAATCCCGAACTTGTACCATTTCTTGCTGCCTTCCTTTATCTTAAAAAGAGGATCTCCCTTCAAGACAAGCTTCTTGCCAAACACAATGAACTTATTATCAAGCAAGACAAACAGATCAAAGTCTTGTCGACTACTCTAAAGAAGGCTACAGATGTTCTTCAAGCCCATGATCAAATGCTTAAACAGTTTCATGCTACTCCTCGTTAAGCAGTTCCAAACAAAAAGGGGGAGAAGCCAATGATAAAGAAGCAAGTGCAAAATGTGCAAAGTAAACAAATAGTTGTGAAATCCAAACAAACAACTGCACCAGATACTCTAACAGTTGCAACTCCACAAACAACAGTTGCTCTAGAACAACTACAAACAGTTGTAAGTGCTCAATCAGATGAAGATAAATTGTCTGTAGTTGATAGAGGTTTTATAAATAGGATGATCATGTCTGGAGATTACCCAACAACAGATGTATTCAATTCATGGTCCGAAGCTAAACAAGATCACTTGATTGCGGTCGGTGCTCAAACACCTAATATCAGCACAATCAAAATGGCTCAGAAAATTGATGATGGATGGCTTGATGGTAAAGTGTCAAAGCTGGAGCCAATTGCACCTAAGCCAGGGTTCAAAGGCATTGCTATTGTAGAAGCAAAGAAGGATGAGAAGATGCCTCCTGTGCAAGGTAAGGGAAAGGAGATTGTGGTTAATATTCCAAAGCTCAAAATGTCAAAAGAACAACAAGAAGAACATGATCATGAGCTAGCACAAAGGTTGAATGCTAAGATTGAGCAACAAGAAGAAAGTGATCTAGAACTAGCTCAAAATATGGCAGCTGAGTTTACAAAGGAAATTGATGAAGAGGAAAAAGGAAAGAAGGTGGATAAGGGAGTTAAGAGAAAAAGGATTGAAAAGAAAAAGACTCAACAGTCTCAAATAATTAATAAACCATCAGAAAAGGCTAAAGCTGGTATGGTTCAAACCATTTTACAAGACAGACTCAGGATGGAGGTTGAAAAGAAATTAGAAAAGCTTGTGGAAGTTCAGCCATGTCAAAATTCCCACATCACTGAGTGGAGATTTTAAATGTTAAGAATTGAAACAGGAAAGCAAGGGGTGACAATTGTGAGAGAACATGGACCAATTGAAAGCTATGCTATCTTCTTACAATTATTGGAAAGTGTGACAAGAAGAGATGTGCAAGAAATGTATGAGTATGGCACAAGTCATTTTGGAGAAGCTGCTGGGATTGAATTCAGAGTGCTAATGAGGCATTTAGCAAGTATATGTGATCCTCTGAAGGTTATGCCTATACTGATAGCTGAGGAAGCTTTCCCAATCAGTAATGTAAAGGTGTATGCTAAGTCAAAGACTTATCACATAGTAATGGGAAATGCGATTACTCAATGGTTTGATATCGAATTTATAGAGCACAACAAAACAAAGCTCTTATATTTGTTGAAAGCAAAGTTCTTTGGCCTTGCTAAAGTTAAGAAAGATCTTATTCAGAGGCTAAAAGAAAGGTTGGAATCGTTACAGTCAAAGAAAGTATAATCTTCTTTCTTTATGTTTTGATTGTCACGGTTTGACTTTGCATATTTTTCTGTAGGTAAACCCTATAAAACAACTTAAGTGTATTGTTCAATACTTTAAGTTAGGGGGAGATTGTTGGGAAATTTGCTAAGTGATTGAAACTATTGGGCATGCAAAGGTAAAACTGTTAATGTGTTTGAGAAAACAGTTGAAAGCTATTAGTTTGATTTGTAAAAACAGTTGTAACTAACAGTTGTGATGAATGTTACAACTGTTAGTACAAAGAGCTTGGAACTATTATAATGATTATGACAAATGTTGAAAGGCATGAAAGAGAAGACTGTTAGAAGAATCACATTCAACAAACAGTTTCTGTTGAGCTATTTTTGGAAACTGCTATCTTTGTGGATTTGAAGGATTATCTTATCAAGTTGGAAGATTATCAAGATTATCTCGGAACATAGAAGATTAACCAACTGTCAACTATTCAAGGAAGATCAAGAGCTTATAAATACTTCATTAGAATATTATGTTAAGAATCGATAGTTTTGTAATTCAACTCTATCATAGTTTGCACTTATTCGTATTGTTTATTATTTTTCAGAAAGTGTATTAGCCTCCAAGTTTATTTGAAACCTAAGAACAAAGTGTGTTCTTCGTCTAACTAAAGAGTTAGATTGGAGGTGTGAAGGTATTTTTTTGGCAAAAACAAGTAGCAACGGAAGCAATATGTACAACAAAAATCGATGCCAAACTAATGAATACACTCCCATGGAGCAAAATCTAACAATGACATTGCAACTAATATGAACAAGGTAAGAAGAAAGGTTATACCTCAAAAGTGCAAAACACAAATCAACCTTCCTTGTCAAGCAGCTTATAATCCAACAAAGAACTCCTCCAATGAAGTCCACCCCAAGCTTGTTTGATTCCTAAGTTCTAGCAAGTTGATGTGCAACCACCAAAACAACAATCAAGTGTCTGTGTTTCTTGCTTCTTTTGCTCATGAACACCAAGAACAAGATGAACAAGAGAGAGAGAGTTCTAGTATCAACCAAGAGACAAAGTGTAAGCAAAAAACCTCACTTAGAGCAGATAACTCGTGGTCTCTTTGTCTACCACAATTATGAGAAGTTAAACCCATTAAACCAAGTGTTTAAGGCTGTTAATTCTGCTGTTACAGCGAACGTACACGGCCCGTGTAGATCTACACGGCCGTTTAGGCCCAAATTCCACATCCCCAATTGGGCTAAGACGGCCCGTGTCTAACGGGCACAACACGGCCCGTGTTCAACTACACGGCCCGTGTAGGCCCAAACTACACGACCTTGATCTGGGCTAATACGCCTCGTGTATGTTGGACTGGACACAGCCCGTGTTTAGGGAACATGGCCCGTGTACCACCCTGCCAAAACCCATTTTGGCCTTTTCCTCTCTTTTGCTTGATCATGTTGCCAGAATCAATACTTGGTGTGTGACCCAATAGGCCTATACCTCATCGGTAGGGCCATTAACTCATTCGTGTTAGAGGGCATATTCCAACAAGGTGTAGGTGAATATTGTAATCATCTTTGATTATTAATAAACATCTTGTGTTTTGAAAGTATCTCATTAAGTTGATTGAATTGTTCTTGTGTTTAAAACATTTATGGATCAATTATGTGTGATTCCGTAACTTCTTAGTTGATTGTGATCAAACTCGAAGATTGTCTTTTATATAAACTATGATTTCTTGTTATTAATTTTAGTATTAAACGTTCCTGACAATTTTTTGTTATGCCTATTACGGGCTTTGATGTGGTAATTGGGATGGATTGGCGCATCTATCAAAATGCTGAGATTCTCTGTTCCAAGAAGATGATTAAGATTCCTCTTTCTGATGAATCTTATGATGCAGCTTGAGGAGAGCGACGGGAGTCTGATATTCCTGTCATCTCTATTATTAAAGCTCAGAAATCTATTTCCAAATGTTTTGTCTCCTACTTAGCATATGTGATTGATGCCAAAATGGAGAAATAACCAGTCCAAGATATCAGGGTAGTGTCTAATTACCCTTAGGTGTTTTCTGAAGAACTTCCCGGTTTGCCACCGGTAAGAGATGTTGAATTTGAGATTGAACTTGTTCCCGGAGCTAGTCCAGTGGCTAGAGCTCCGTATCATCTTGCTCCATCGAAAATTCGACAGATGATGATTCAAATTTAGGAGTTGTTTAACAAAGGCTTTATTCGTCCGAGTTCCTCGCCATGGAGAGCAGCCGTATTGTTTGTCAAGAAGAAGGATGGAACGGTGCGTAGGTGTATAGATTACAGGGAACTTAACAAGCAAACTGTAAAGAATAAACATCCTCTTCCGCGAATAGATGATCTTTTCGATCAATTGTAGATAGGTAATTATTTCTATAAGATTGATCTGTTGGAACTCGTGGTGGGCATAAACGCAGCGGAAGCACACAATAAAGTAACATGCAAGACATAAAACGAAAGCACACACACAACCCACAACTAGTTCTAATGGTGGAATACACTACAAAGCAAATTGCAACTAAAGAACAAGAAGAAGAAGGAAGAAAGTACCTCCTTACCACGCCTAGAAATCAAGATCTTCAAAATTGGATGAGCTTGAGGAAACAAAAGGCTTCCTCCTCCATTGCTAGTCTACACCAAGAAGAATTTGATCCCCAAATGCTAGTGAACCATAGATGAACATTCTATAACGACTTCAACATCTGGAACAGCCCATGTAGCAACTCCTCTTGCACCATTGATCGTCATCATCAAGTAGAAAGAGTTGTGTTGTGTTCTATTGTGTTCATCTGCCCTAACCAGCCTCAAGACTCTCTTTTTGGCCGGACATAAAGCAAGCAAAGTGATTGGACCATAAAATGGTCCAATAAAACAAGAGTGTAATTACAGCTACCCTCTTCACGACCCCTCACGGGCTCTCACGGGTCATGAAGCCTAAGAGCGCCACGAGGGGACTTAGAACTCCACGAGCCGTGCCGCCCGGTCGAGACTCGTGAGGGCATCTCCTTCACGACCCCTCACGACCTCATCACGGGCCGTGAATCCCAAAGGAATCACGACGCGTGGCGGCCGTCAAACAATCGTTAGGGTAGCCTGCATCACGACCCGTGGAGCATCCTTCACGGTCGTGAGGCCCCGAATCAAAACATTTTTGATTCTTTAACATTCTCCTTCCACATTAAGATGTCGGGATCAATCCTTGGTGTGTGACCCAATAGGCTCGCGCTTCATTAGCAGTGATACCGGCATACGTGTGTCAGTGGGCAGATTCCAACAAACTCCTACTTGCACATGACACACTGTATCCATATGCATCACAGACAGGGAGCGGCCTCTAGCAAGACATCCCTGCCCCCAAATCAACGCGAGGTATGTCATGCCTGACAAGTACCTAATCACCATCCAAACGGGTTTGAAAAGGTCCTACAGATAAGTGATCAATCATCCTATTGTTCGCGATATCCTGGTGAACACGAGACATGGTACAAAGTCATTCTCCGATCGTTCACGATTATGTTTATCGATCAAGATTGGTGGTGACCAAAATATGCAAGTTGCAACTGATCAACTATCATTGCAAGTATGAGCACGGCCGTGCATATTGGTGTCAGCGCCCAATCATTGAGGGGCCCAAGGATATCTCTCTAAACAGAGGAACAAATTCCTTCGACTACATTGCCCCATTACATCAGTAATACTTTGCCCAAAAGCTTCCTTTATAACAACCAGTTACGGACTGCGTTTGAAAGCAATCAGAACAAGCCAGACCAATGTCGTGGAAACACATGTATCTCCGGTCAAAGGACAAAAGATATTATCATCCTAAGTTACTCTTGAAACTCTTTTCAAGTATAGTTAAAGTGTTGCGTCTCTTGTATCCAATCACCATTGAATACACAACCAACCCTTTCCCTCAGTCTTCGTTCGAACGTCCTTCCGATGAAGAGTGACCGACTGTGAACATTTAGAATGTAAAACATTCAGGGAAGTGGTAAACATGCTAAGATGGAACACAATAAAGGGAACTGAGACTACCCGCTACACGCGTTTTAACAAATCCCCATTTGATAATCGATACTAGCAGAAGCACAATGTTGCTTAACGTTCCTAAAATCAACATATCAAAATTTCAACTAAAACAAACTCAAGACAGGTCTTTGCAAGCACTAGTATGACCATCATCACTATCTTGCAACTACGGCTTTAGCAAAACGGATCCGCCACCATGCTATCCGTGTGTATTCGTAACATGACCATATATCTACCTCAATCAATCACTCAAAAGTGTGCGTTGGTGAGATAACGGCCTTTTGTCAAGCTATCACACCTTCATTGATTCATTAGAACTCAATAAGATCAAAGATGCTTGAGATAAAGGTCATTTTGCACAAGCCATCGTACTCTCATTGTCTCATAAGATCCCAATAGAGTCAGCGATGCTTTGAGAAGCAAACTTATTAACAACGCCGTATTTAGTAGGATCACGAACCCCGATAAAGATCGGTAGTTATCCTAAGAAGTATATAAGCAAACATTTGAATTACAACTTATTCTATGTTGCTTCTTACTATAGATCAACAAGAACATATTTCAATATTTCTTTACTCCTTTCATAGGTGTTGTATATCCTATAATCGTTCTGGATGCATAATTCTTGATATAAGCTTTTCCAAGCAAGATCAGGACATTAAGTCCAATACGCTGTATGTGCTAGACATATTTAGAATAGAATTACAAAATGTTCCCACTAGCTTTAGCATTCATCCATGTTTTATCATTGCCTTTTGAAAACTCAAACAAATGATTCTCATATCAAAGCAAAGATTCTAACATTGAGATGGCAACACGAGTCCATAAGTGGACTACTTAGGGTTTGTATATTAGGATACTTATTGATAGTGAAAGACCCTCGAAAATGTTGTGAGCATTTCCTCAGAAAATTCCTATTAAGGAATGTGGTCTTCACTTTCATCCACTATAGCCTAAAGGGCACTTATAATATAAGTATCTGTGTGGACTTCATCATAACCATCGGGAGAATGTTTCTAGATGATACCTTCATCATGGTCAATCACCGTGAAACTATTCCTACTAGTCGGTTTTTGAAGTAGTCTACAAACTTATCCATGTTGGTCTATCTCCTCAAATAACCAATCACACCTTGCGGGTTCACTCCCAGGTGTAGGATCAACCAAGTTGAAACCTTGGATATCCTTCATGGATAGTATCTCATCTTATCATAACGTCTTTCCTCCTAGCGGACTCCAAGCCCACTACGCTTTCCGGTAGTTGACGCATTCATCATGAACCATCATAAAGTTGTCTTCCTAAGATATAACGAGTTATATCTTTCTGGTCTTATGACAACTTCTACCAAGAGGTAATGATTCTCCAGCATTGCCATGATGAGTTTCAATCATTTCTGATTGGGTGCTAGTGTCAACATCAGGTCCTTCCATTCATGGTATACTTTACTCTCACTAGCATCCATGGATATTAATTTCTTAAGAGACGCTACCTTTGAGCAACTTACAAGTTCTCACTAGGTTTGTCAAGACAAATATTCCATAGTCTTGGTAGAGTACCTAATGAAGTAAATACCTCTAGATCCTGGGTTCCTCCACCTCACGTCTAAACGTAGGCTAGACAATCCAGACTTTAGAATAGACAAACAAGGATCCTACTCTTCGTCATATCCTCTAAGGCGTTTACATGACCATCTTTGTTATTTATAAGATTTAGAACTTATGCCCACCATTTTGGAGAATGACCCAAAACAATTTTGGATGTGAAAGTGTAACCTATCACTTGTCAGACCATATCAAAATGTCCAGTTCCTCATTTAGACGACCACATGTAACAATGTGTCTTAAGAGGAACGAATTGTGAGACAATCCCATAATTCTTATGATAGTCACATAATATAAAACTAAGGTACTCAACATCTTAACAAGATTCGATTATCATAGTTGCATTGCCCTCTCTATCATGTACCTCGTTATGGTGAGTTTTGAACACCTCTAAGGTTTCAAAAACTAGTCCATTAAAATAGACATACATTCCCTTCTACCATCACCGGTAAAGGTAACAAGGTATCTAAAGTTACTCCTTATTGTTTGCTTGAACGGTCAACACACTAAAAGTGTGAACGAAATCCAACAAGCTTTGAATCCTCTCACATACTCAAGTGAAGGATGTTTAAGTCATTTAACCTAGTAAACAAGATATGCATTTAACATTTGACCCATGGTCAAAGGGTTCCAAGTTCCTAAACCTCACGGATCTTGGTGAAGCAAGTCTTGTTCATATGGCTAAATCGACTTCTACATAAGGATAACTTCCTCAATACATTTATGATCGTTCTATTACTCCTTAAGCATAAGCTTATATTGAATGCCACGACATGGATATACTTTTAAATAAATTACCACTAATTTCAAAAGTCAAAGTAATATCCATCGTCAACAAAGGCGTTTAGATATAATGTTTCTAGCCATACATGGCATAAACATACATCCAATAAAGTAACAGAATAGCTGGAAGGAAAAGCAAGATACAAACTTCCAATCCTCTCAATAGGGACTACAACTATGTTTCCCACTTTTGAATTCTAGTTCTCCATGCCTCATCCGCATACTTCTCTTTTAACATCTTCACTTTGTAACAAACAAATTTGTGACAAACGTGAGGGTCATTGCTAGCGTTCAAAACCTAGCCTTTAGAAGTAGAAGAGCAATGGAGTTTGATCATGAATGTTCCTGAAGTCAAGAAGCTAATTTCTCTTACTCATAAGTGATTTTAACTCTTTCAGGCTCATAGGACAGGTGTAGTGGTGCCAATTTTCCAATATTTTCGTGAAGTAACACATTACCCCTTGTGGAGTCTTATCTTGAGGCGTAACCTCATTGCCCTCGAACTTCACACATAAGGTGGGTTTGGTAAAACCAAACTTTCCATTTGAGGTCAATTTCTTCTTCTCGGTTTCTTGATCCTTTATATTGTTAACGGGAGTTGGTGAGGCAAGCCATACTTTGGCAATGCAAGACTTAGCAGTCCACAACATGTCATAATGCTTCATCAAGGACTTCACCATATTGTGCATGTTGATAGTTCACAACGAACCATTTACATCATGTGGGTAGGGACTTTGGAGAATATACATTCACCACAAGCTCCCTCCCTATGGAGAATCCATGCCTCTCCTTTTGGTCCACATACGCCTTCTCCAGGATATGGACACTAATATTCCCGCCTTCATGCATCCTTCAACCGATCAAGGCCACGATGCACTTTTACATGCATATAGAGGTCTAGGTCGCGTTGGTAGTATTTTGTCTCTAGAAGGGATTTCTCAAAAATGTGCAACTTTGACTCATGGTAGAGGACAATCCTCAACAACCAAGCCTAGTCCACTAAGTCTACACTAATGAGTATCACCTTCTTTAGGAACGAACGGAGTTTTAAGTTGAAGCGGTGTTGTTAACGTTTGCCAATTAAAGATATTAGAATACACGTTTTAGTTAGTTTTGATACAATCCTCGTTACGATAATTACCCATTTAGTTTTAAGAAGAACAATTATCTTAACAAGGGCTAAAAACCTTATTTCACTTCACTACATGACGGGTTTGCTGCGGATCACTTCATGAAGGCCGGTAAACGCTTTACCAATTGCAATCCGAGATTACAACTCTTAGACACTTGCGGGATCCATCAACACTCATAGCGTCGGTTTGGCATGTTTGATCCCTTCTTACACCAATTCCTCGTTAAGCCGCTTTGGCAACTCGGTATAGGCACGGAAATTACCAAGGCGTATGAAGTTGGAATTGCTCACAAGTGATTCTCCTTTCAAGCCATAATAAGTTTAAAAATTTACAAACCGAATTAAATATTATTACAAACCATTGTGACAAAAAGTCACCAAATGAATGAATACATAAATAAACAACCAAACAACCAACACATAGGTGTAACGGGCAAGGCGTTACCGGACACAACAACAACCACAAACAAAAACATGGTGTGCCACAACAAAACCATGCAAAATGTATCTCGATTAAGATTGTTCAAACAAGCAAAGCACTCAAGGCACAAAAGGAACAATCCTTGTACATATGCATTAGTATCCCAAACACTTTGAGAACACATATGCATATATACACAATATAAGTATATGCATGTGTGCATTTTATGCCAAAACCACCCAATACATATAAATATACGAATCAAGACACATAAACGGGGCTTTTCAAGTGTCCAATCAAAAGGACAGATTCTGGAAAAACAGAATCGAAAGGTGCTAAAACCGAAAATTTATTTATTTTTATAAACAAGGATAAAAACACTGTTCACGAAGACCTTCACGGCCCAGAAGCCTTCACGGGCCCTCACGGCCCGTGAAGCCAATGAGCTCCATGACTCTGACATAGTCAAACCTTTCACGACCGAAACCCCATGAAGCCAATCATGTAGGCTTCACGACCCGTGAAGCTCTTCTGGACAGAATGTCCATTTTCGGATTTCAAGCCAACAAAGTGCAATTTCTTTGCAGAGATGGCTCTGATACCACTGTTGGAACTCATGGTGGGCACAAACGCAGCGGAAGCACACAAGAAAGTAACATGCAAGACATAAAATGAAAGCACACACACAACCCACAACTAGTTCCAATGGTGGAATACACTACAAAGCAAATTGAAACTAAAGAACAAGAAGAAGAAGGAAGAAAGTACCTCCTTACCATGGCTAGAAATCGAGATCTTCAAATTAGGATGAGCTTGAGGAAACAAAAGTCTTCCTCCTCCATTGCTAGTCCACACCAAGAAGAATTTGATCCCCAAATGCTAGTGAACCATAGATGAACATCCTATAACGACTTCATCATCTGGAACAGCCCGTGTAGCAACTCCTCTTGCACCATTGATCTTCATCATCACACTCAACACCACCAACTTAGTGTTAGAAGCATGAAATCTTTGGAGCCAAGAGAGAATATCAAGTAGAAAGAGTTGTGTTGTGTTCTATTGTGTTCATCTGCCCTAACCAGTCTCAAGACTCTCTTTTTGGCTAGCCATAAAGCAAGCAAAGTTATTGGACCATCAAATGGTCCAATAAAACACAAGTGTCATTACAGCTACCCTCTTCACGAACCCTCACGGGCTATCACGGGCCATGAAGTCTAAGTGCGCCACGAGGGGTCTTAGAACTCCACGAGCGGTGCTGCCCGGTCGAGACTCATGAGGGCATCTCCTTCACGACGCATGGCGGCCGTCGAACAATCATTAGGGTAGCCTGCTTCACGACCCGTGGAGCATCCTTCACGGTCGTGAGGCCCCGAATCAAAACACTTTTGATTCTTTGACATTCTCCTTCCATATTAAGCTGTCGGGATCAATCTTTGGCGTTTGACCCAATAGGCTCGCGCTTCATTAGAAGTGATACCGGCATACGTGTGTTAGTGGGTAGATTCCAACATGATCTTCAATCGGGGTACCATCATGTGCGAGTTCATTTAGAAGATATTCCAAAGACTTCCTTTCGAACTCGCTATGATCATTATGAATTTTTGGTTATGCCGTTTGGCTTAACCAATGCTCCTGTCATGTTCATGGATCTAATGAATCGTGTTTGTTGTCCATTTCTTGATAGATCCATGATTTATTTTATTGATGATATTCTTGTCTATTCAAAGACTAAAGGTCATCATGAGCTCCATCTTTGTCAAGTTCTCAAAACCCTTAAACGAGAATAATTATACGCTAATCTTTCTAAGTGTAAGTTTTGGCTTAGGAAAGTGCATTTCCTTGGCCATGTCATTTGTAAAGATGGTGTCAAAGCAGATACAGCTAAGGTGGAGGCTGTGATGAATTGGGGAGTTCCTCGAACTCCTTAAATTAAAAGTTTCCTTCGCTTGGCTGGCTACTATCAGCGGTTTATCCACGATTTCTATAAGCTTGCGGGTCCGTTGACCAAACTGACTCGCAAAGATGTAGCTTTTGTGTGTCGGAAGCAAAGGAGGGAGCCTTTCTGACCTTGAAGCGATTGTTATGTGAAGCTTTGATCCTCACCTTGTCTGATGGTTCGGAAGACTTTACTTTATATTGTGATGCCTCATACTCGGGTTTCGGTTGCTTCCTGATGCAACGTGATAAAGTGATTGCCTATGCTTCTCGGCAACTAAAATCACATGAAAGTAACTACCCAACCCATGATCTTGAGCTTGCTCCTATTGTGTTTGCATTGAAGTTGTAGAGGTATTAACTTTATGGCACAAAGTGTATAGTTTGCACTGATCACAAGAGTCTACAGTAGGTCTTTACCCAGAAAGAACTCAACATGCGGCAACACCGTTGGTTGGAGTTAAATAAAGACTATGATTGTGAAATAAACACCTTTCATAGCGAATGCTTTGAGCCGTAAAGGGCCGTCAGTATAAGCTAGATTTATGAAGATTACGGTGATGCCAAATTTGATTGCAAAATTGAAGGAAGCCTAGTAGATAGCTTTATAAGAAGACAATTTGAAATCTGAAACGATGAAGAAATTGAAAAACCAGTTAGGTGAAGAGAGTCTGGGTTGAAGACTTTTCAATCCAGAATATGGGTACCACTTGTTGGGGGTAGTCGTGAGCTGATTTTGTAAGAAGGTCACAAGTCTAAGTTGTCCATTCATCCGGGAAACACGAAGATGTACTACGATCTGAAGATGCTATATTGGTGGCCAACTCTCAAGAGGGACATCACTTAATTTGTTGAGAGATGTCAGATATACGCGCAAGTCAAGACGGAACACCAAAGGCCTTATGGCAATCTTCAACAACTTGATATTCTAGAATGGAAGTTTGATCATATCACGATGGATATGGGTCATCGCTGACTGGTTAACTAAAAGTGTTCATCTCTTAGCCACAAACGAGTCTGCGTCGTTGACTCGTTTGGCTTAGCTTTACATTGATGAGATTGTGTCACGTCACGTTCTTCCTTGTTCGATTGTTTTTGATCGTGACTCTCGTTCGTTTCTAATTTCTAGCAAAACTTACAGTGTGAGCTTGAAACTCGTGTTCATTTGAACATTGCTTACCACCCACAAACGGATGGTCAGTCTGAATGGACGATTCAGACTTTAGAAGATATGCTTCGTGCGTGTATACTCGAGTTTGGTGGTTCATGGGATTCTCATCTGCCATTGATTTAACTTGATTATAATAATTCATATCATTCGAGTGTTGGAATGCCACCTTACGAGATGCTCTATGGAAGACGATGTCGTATTCCAACTTGTTGGTTGGAACTGGGTGAGAAACAGTTTGCTAGACCTTCATTGTCCAGATTACATCTGATAAAGTAAACGTGGCTCTTGAAAAGTTGAAAGCAGCTCGTGACCGACAGAAGATGTATGCGGATCCTAGACATCGTCACGCTACATTTGATGTTGGTGATCGTGTATTCTTGAAAGTTTCTCCTTGGAAAGGCGTCATTCGTTTTGGACTTAAGGGCAAGTTGAGTCCACGTCTCAAAGAGATGGAAGATGAGGCTTTACATATAAATCATCAACCTGAGGATGAACGTTCTTAGCACAATGTTGAAGGTGGTAGACCTGAGCAAGATCAGGTAGCCTATATAAAGCGACTCGAGGAAGAGCTTCGTATAGCCAAAGAGCTCTTGTTGTAAATCACGTTGGGTAAAACATGCAAGACATGTTCATTTAAGAAGTTCTTGTCATGTAAACCTCTGACGTTTGAAAGAAGTTATAACCCCACTATTAGTATGTAGTGGCTCAGTGAGATGGAGCAAACGTTTTACTCTTGTGATTGTGAGCCAGAGTATTGCGTGAAATACGTAGTGCGAATATTGAAAGGACGCGCCATTTTCTTGTGGGATACAATGAAAGGCGCGGTTAGTAAAGAGGTGTTAAGGGCTCTTTCCTGGGAGCAGTTTTCCGAGAAACTATTGAATAAGTAATGTAAAGAGTACGACATGGAAAGAATGGAGAGGGAATTCAATAATCTCCAAAAAGGAGATAAGTCGATGGAGGATCTCAACACAAATTGGAGTTTTGCACCAAAGTGCGGGTAGCTGTGAGTCTGGACCAGGCATTTGAAGTGGCCCGATAAATGGAGGGAGATCGCATTTAGTGCAAGGGCGAATATGCCAGTATGGGTTTTAAGAGGAAGTTTCGGCCATCTAGTAAATCGTGTCCTTCCAAAGGACAATCCTCTGCAGGTGGAAAGACTGATACTTCCAAGAAACCAATACCTGACACTCCTTGGTGTTCTTAGTGTCTTACTTACCATTCTAGTGAATGTTCAAATGCTACCAGAAGGTGTTGGAGATGTGGGAAGAAGGGCCATGCTGGTACCGAATGTGGGTACAAAGAAGATGTTTGATATCAGTGCCGCAAGCCCGGTTACATAATGGTTGATTGCCCGGAGAGGCAAAGTGCTGGAACGAGAGGGTCCTCTAGAGGCCAGAAGAAAGATAATGTGCCTCGCGCAAAAGGGAGGGCATTCCAGATGATGGGAGAGAAGGCTAAAACAACATGGGATGTCATCATTGGTACATCCCTAATTAACTATACCCCTACATGTGTGTTATTTGACTCGGGAGCTACTTACTCCTTTGTCACTGTGTCTTGTTGTAAAAAGTTAAAATTGCCTGTTTCCAAGTTGGCTGATCCACTTAGAGTTGAGGTTGCTAGTGGTAAGATAGTCTCTGTTACAGTAATACAAAGTTCCTATAGTTGTTCTTGATGTGGAAGGGAATAGTCTCCCTATCTCATTTTTCGTTATGCCTATTGTGGGCTTTGATGTGAAGATATTTATTTGGCATAAACGAGTAGCAACGGAAGCAAGATACAATACAAAATAAACTAGCCAAACAAACACACATGCCATGGACCAATATCTAGACATAAAATTGCAACTAAACTAAAAGAACAAGATGGATAGAAATGTACCACTATGCAAGTACCACAATCTCACTCTTGTCAAGCTTCAAGAATCAAACAAGTCAAGCTTCAAAATCCAAGCTAGGATTTCTTTAGTGAAGTCCACCCCAAGTTGTGTTGATTCCCAAATACTAGTAAGTTGGTGTTACCACCAAAACAACAAGATCAAAGTATATCTAACCACTTTGTGCATCAAAACATGATCACAAAGTGTATGAACTCTAGAGAGAAAATTTGTATGAAACTCATATGTTCTTCATGTCCATTCTCTTCCAAAAACCACAGAGAATTTGTGACCCTTGAAGTTATCCAACTGAATGAAACTTTAATCCCATTAAAAATGAGCTTTAAAACCAATCAATCCTGCTGTTACAGAGCACATACACGGCCCGTGCTCATCAACACGGCCGTGTAGGCCCAAGGTTCACGGCCCTAACTGGGCCAAGATGACCTGTGTCTAATAGACCCAACACGGCCTGTGTTCAGCTACACGGCCGTGTAGGCCCAAAGCACACGGTCTCTTCTTGGGCCAAAACGCCCCGTGCTAGCTGGGCTGGACACGGCCCGTGTTCAACAACACGGCCCGTGTACCATCTTGCCAAAACCCATTTTGGCCTTTTCTCTCTCTTTTGCTTGATGGTGTTGCCGGAATCAATGCTTGGTGTGTGACCCAGTAGGCCTATACTTCATTAGCAGTGCTATTAACTCGTTCGTGTCAGCGGGCATATTCCAACAGACTCCCACTTGCACGTGGCACGACTACGAAAAATAACACAAACATAGAGCGGTCTCTAGCAAGACATCTATGCTCCCAAGTCAGTATAGGGTATGCCACTCTTGACAAGATCCCAATCATAAAATGATTGTCCTAAAGATAAATGAACATATTCATCCCTTTGTTCACGATATCCTATGTGAACACAAGACATGGAATAAATTCAACCTTCAGATCGTTCACGATTATGTTTCTCGATTCTAGATTAGTGGTGACCAACAAACCAAGTTAACATTGATCCATCATCAATATAACTTGAGCACGGCCATGCATATGAACGTCAGCACTCAATCATCGAGGGGCCCATGGATATCTTCTCTATACATAGAGGAACAAATTCCTTTCAACTACATAGTCCCGCCACATAGATAATACTCTACCCAATCATCTCCCTTATAATGACCGGTTACGGACCGCGTTAGAAAACGATCAAATCAAAGCAGACCTATGCTTTGGGATCACATGTATCTCTAGTTTAAGGATGAAACGTCATCATCATCCCGAGTTACTTATGACTAGAACCATGAAGCAAACTCGGGTGCGGGTCCTCCAATCACTTGAAACCCCTTTCAAGTATAGGCAAGAATCACGTTTAACAAAACCAACTCTTTACCTCAATCTTAATTTATACTTCCTTCCCATAAAGTATAACCGATTGTGGAGATTTTAGAATGATAAACATTCTCGGAAGTGTTTAAACATGCTAAGATGGAACACAATAAGGATTCATAAAATACCCGCCCTCGGCGTATTATTAAATCTCCATTTAATAATCGATATAGTATGAATTGCAATATTTCTTAACGTCCCCAAAATATAAGTACAAATCAATCATAAACCAAAGCATATTCAAGCCAAGTTATACGCATTAGACATGCTAATGGACCTAGTATGACAATCACCATAACAACGGCTTAACTAGTGGATTTGTCCCACAACATCCACTAGATCTTTTGTTATTCAATTATATCTCTTTTGACAAGATTACTTCAAAAGTATGCATCAAAGAGATCCTACTTTTCAAAAAATTAAAGTAATCACACACTCATTGTCTCAAAAACCCACAATAAGGTTAGTGATACTAAAAGAATCAACAAACAACACCACAAGTTAGGATCATCAACTTTGATCAAAGATCAACAGTTATCCTAGCAGAAACATGCATTAGAGTAACTACTTACTCTAAGCCTGTTCAAGTCATCAAACATCAAGAACATATCTCTATATTTCTTGAACTAAATACTATCCAATTTTATATCTCTTAAATGCCCCTATGAAGCAGTAATTCCTGAATTAGGTTTGCAGATAACCTAATATTGGGACATTATCTTCCATAGACATTTAACACTAGGAATACAACAAAGCTCCCACTAGCCCGGACATACGTAAAAGGCATTATCTATGCTTTTAGAAAACTCATCACTATGATCTTCTAATAGTAAGAAAAGATATCTTTCCTTAAAGATGCAAGAATAAGCCCGAAGTGGTCTTATCCACTTTTGTAGACATAATTCGGATACTACGGACGTATATTAAGACCCTCGGATAGTGTTATATGCACTTCCTCATCATATTGTTTCATGATGAAACGCGGTCATTAATGTCCACGAGTATCAAAAATTCTTCAACATAGCCACTAGGACAAGTTTCTCCGTAACCACCATGAAAAACTTTACCACTAGTCGGTATTTGAAGTTGTCTACAATTCCATCCATGTTAATCCCATCACTACCACCTTGGTATACACCTAGGTATGGGATCAAGTCAAGTCAAGCACTTGGACATTCCAAATGGATTGCATCTCCTTATCATTTACTTCTTTTATTTTTAGCGAATTCTGGATCCACTACGTCTTCCAATAGGTGGCGAACTCAACAAGACTCACCATTAAGTCATTACCACTTAGATATGAGAAACCCATATCTCTTTGGCTCTATATGACTCTAATCAGAATTAAAAGGAATTAAAAGAAGTAATGATTCTTAGTCAGGCATACCAGCATAACCATGCTGATCATCTATCAAAGATATCAGACTATATGCTAGTTTCATCATCAAGTCTTCATTTAAGTTCCACGTTCTTCCACTGGAATGCCTTAGTTTTAGTTTCTTTCTTCTTCCCCTTTTAAGCAACAAACATTGTTCTCAAAAGGTTAAATAACTAAAACTTAGAAGAACTCCTCAAATGTATTAGCACTTCTTGATTTCAAGTTTATCCTTCTCCCACTGAATGTAGAATGGATAACTCCGAACTATTAAGATAGACAAGCAAAGAACCTTTCTAGTCGTATCTTAATAAATGCTAAATAGACTATCAATTCAATTTGGATTTGAGGACTTAGTCACAATGGTGAATGAATATCTCGACAAATCGGACACACATTCTTGACCCGTCATAAACCGGATCAACAACACCCGGTTCCCTACTCCATGACACCATGTACCAATTCGTCTTAGTAGGATATGAATTGTGAAACAATTTCACTATATGGTCATCCAATATATAGATAATAGATACCTTAGCATCTTAACTAGATCTAAGTACCTTGATCTATATGCCCTATTGATTCTTAAAGTTGTTTTGGTTATTTCTGAACACCAACACGGTTTCAGACATATACCTAAACTAATAAACGTCTCGCCACTACTACCATCAAGGTAGTGACGAAGAAGTTTCGCTTACGTTATTCTTTGTGGTATGCTTGAACGGATTATCCCCAAAATGTGATCAATATCGAACAAGCTTATAATCCTCTCACAAACTCCATCGAAGGATCTCATAATCATCTTAGCCTAATAAACAAGATCAACATCAAAGCGTTTAGCCCGAGACTAAACTATTCCAAGATCCTAATCACATGGATCTAGGCGATATATTTCTTGTTTATATGATTAAGTTGATTATCTCACAAAGAGAACTCATCCAAACTATTTTGGATTCAGAATCAATTATTCATGAATATTCTATTACTTGTAACAAATCCTTGTGTATGCTATGACATGGGAAATTTTGAACAAAAATATCTCACAATAGATTTTCATAATAAATTTCGTATTTTAAGAATAACTCATTGTCACCACATGTAAAGTTGTACGCCACGCAGGGCAAAACAACACATGAGCTATGACATAAAACCTTGAATAAATAACGTTTAAAAAGGTTCAACATCAATTCTTAAAACTTCAAAATTTTTGTTCACCGTAATTAAAGCGAGCATACAAAGAGATGTTACTTGCCATGCAGGGCAATAAAATAAAGTAATAAATAAACCGGTGACAAAAGCGAGATCAAGTCTCCTTATCTTCTCTTGGAGGACAATCAGTGTGGTTTCCTCGTTCGAGATCCGGTTCTTCATGCTTTTCTTTCAACAAAGGACCTACACTTTGTAACAAACAAATTTGTGACAAACGTGAGTCAATCCGCTCGGGTCAACAACCCAGCTTATAGAAGAATAGCAATGAATCATGAACGTACCTGAAGATGGAAAGTTAACTCTCTCTTTCCTAAGAAGTTTTATATCCACTTGGCTCGTAGAGCAGGTGTGACGGCCCCAATTTCCAAATCTTCCACAGAAGTAGCAAACCACCTTTTCTTGAGTCTCTACTTGAGGCACATCCTCTATGCCCTTCGACTCAACATCAAGGATAGGCTTTGAAACTCCAACCATTCCTTTTAGGGTCGGTTTCTTCTTCCATTTCTTTTGTTTCTTTAAGCCCAATGCGGGAGGGTTGAGGTGGAATTATGCTTGGCCATGTCAGACTCCGCAGACTTCAACATGCCAAGCAATTCGCTTAAGGACTTCTCCATTCCTTGCATATGATAGTTTGTGACAAACTGTTCATATGATGCGGGCAGAGACTGGAGTACAATATCCACAGCGATCTCTCTCCAAATAGGAAATCCTAACCTCTCCATTTGGTCCACATTCGCCTTCATCTTAAGGACGTGAAGACCAACATTCCCGCCTTCCTACAGCCTACAACCGACTAGGCTTTTAATACACTCATAGTGTTCCTGCCTAACTTGTTGTCGGAACATGTCCTTGAGCTTGTTTAACATATCGTACACACTCATGTGCTTGAGCTGCTCTCGCAACTCCGAGGTCATAGTTGACAACATGAGGCAGGCAACATCGTGCGTGTCCTCAATACGTTTTTCATACCCGTATCGGACGGCCCAAGTCGCGTTGGTAGCAGGTGGCTCCGGAAGGGGTTCCTCAAGGATGTGCAACTTTGATTCATGGTGTAGGACAATTCTCAATTGCCTAAACCATGCAATAAAATTCACCCCCGTGAGTTTCTCCCTTTCTAGGAACACATGAACTGAGATGTTTGACGTTGTGTTGTTTTGGTTTAACATCTATAAATAACAATAATACGAGTTTTGGTTAGCTTAGATAAATCTTGTTAAAAATAATTACCCCATAGTTTTAGATAAAACAATTATTTGTAACAAGGGCTAAGAACCTTATTTCACCTAGCACCGTGACGGGTTTGCCGCGGATCACGTGGCGAAGCTATTTAGGCCGGCATCCATTTTACCAATTGTAATCTCTGTTACAACTCTTAGACACTTGCGGGATCCGTTGACATCCATCATGTCGGTTGGCATGTTTGATCCCTTCCTTACACCAATCTTAATATATAATTTTTGTTTAGCTCGTGCTTAGCTCGACAACTAATCAAGAATTATATACTAAAATTGTAAACCGTCCGACAAGACACACGGGTGGCACTCCCGACCATCAATTGGCTCGTGCTTAGCTCGACAACCAATCATGCGAGTTACCTCACTCACCTTCCACACAACTACGCAAGGAATGACTCATGCTTAGCTCGACAATCATCCTTGTTTCGTTAGATTCGGGTGGTGTCATCTTACGGATGGTGCGTGATTTACATTTTGAAAAACAGGATTTTGTTTCCGGTTTCTAAAAACCTTTTTGTGAATTAACAAAGTAAGTGTCAAAACGATTTTAAGCACTACTTAAATATAATACCAAGTTTATATTTTCTTTGTCAATTCTATTCGCGCGAGATTGTTAAACATTTTAACAAACGTTGTATTTTATTTAATTTTATAGAAAAATTGTCTAGCATGCGAATCCTAATCCATGCATAGAAAAATAAAACACAACCACGCAAATATATATATGTATATTTTGGTAACATGCCCAAAATTCCTATGCGTTTTCCCCGTGAGCCACAATGGGGAAAACGAGGCCAAAACCTAAGGACAAGGTAAAGTCTCGTTGGGTGTGCTCTCACCGAATCCAACACCTCCAATAGTGTGTTGATTCCTTCTTGCCAAGACGTCATCACCATGACTCCCGTTGACTTCTCCAATTCTAATTCTATACTATTTACAAATACATAGAATATATATATATATATATATATATAAACGACACGCAGGTCGCATTCCAACACTATTTATACAAATACAAGGGATAAAATAAATGGCGTGCAAGCCACACCAACAAATATATAAATAAATATTTACATCAGTATGGCACGCAAGCCACCAAAAACCGAATCAATCAACCACCACAACACATAGGTCTAAGGGCATATCCTGTTACCGTATTAACCAAACGCAACATAAGTGAAACATGGTGTGCCACACAAAACCATGATATAAATATATATCTATATTTTAGTCAAGATTGTCAACAACATCAAAGGCACCAAAATGACAATCCTTGTACATATGCATTAGTGTACTAAACCATTTTTGTGACACATATTCATATATACATTTATAAGTATATATTTGTGTACACTTCATGCCAAGTTACAACAAATACATAAATATAAAAACTAAAATATTAACACGTCTACGAATAAATCTATTCTAGCACAACAAGAGTCTCAATGGAAAAACCAATTTTAAGAAACCAATTTTCTTATATAAATGTACTTATATGGTTTTTGAGACTTGATGTAAAAACTAACATCTTAGGTGGGCTACAAATATACCAATTTTAGCCTAAGATGAATCTACATGAAAAACCATTTCTAGAAAACAATTTTCTAATATAAAAATATTTATATGAATATTATGTAGGCTACAAATATATCAATTTTAGCCTAACGAAAATCTACACGAAAAACTTTCAAGAAAACAATTTTCTTGTATAAAATATTCATATGGTTTTTCTAGACTCTTTAGTGCAAAGCCATGTTAGATATGGCTCTGATACCACTGAAGGTATTTATTTGGCATAAACGAGTAGCAACAGAAGCAAGATACAATACAAAATAAACTAGCCAAACAAACACACATGCCATGGACCAATATCTAGGCATGAAATTGCAACTAAAATAAAAGAACAAGATGGATAAAAATGTACCACTATGCAAGTTCCACAATCTCACTCTTGTCAAGCTTCAAGAATCAAACAAGTCAAGCTTCAAAATCCAAGCTAGGATTTCTCTAGTGAAGTCCACCCCAAGTTGTGTTGATTCCCAAATGCTAGTAAGTTGGTGTTACCACCAAAACAACAAGATCAAAGTATATCTAACCACTTTGAGCATCAAAACATGATCACAAAGTGTATGAACTCTAGAGAGAAAATGTGTATGAAACTCATATGTTCTTCATGTCCATTCTCTTCCAAAAACTACTGAGAATTCGTGACCCTTGAAGTTACCCAACTGAATGAAAATTTAATCCCATTAAAAATGAGCTTTAAAACCAATCAATCCTGCTGTTACAGAGCACATACACGGCCCGTGTTCATCAACACGGCCGTGTAGGCCCAAGGTGCACGGCCCTAACTGGGCCAAGATGACCCGTGTCTAATAGACCCAACACGGCCAGTGTTCAGCTACACGGCCGTGTAGGCCCAAAGCACACGGTCTCTTCTTGGGCCAAAACGCCCCGTGCTAGCTGGGCTGGACACGACCCGTGTTCAACAACACGGCCCATGTACCATCCTGCCAAAACCCATGTTGGCCTTTTCTCTCTCTTTTGCTTGATCGTGTTGTCGGAATCAATACTTGGTGTGTGACCCAATAGGCCTATACTTCATCAGCAGTGCTATTAACTCGTTCGTCTCAGCGGGCATATTCCAACATGATGTGGTAATTGGGATGGATTGGCTCAGCAGTCAAAATGCTGAGATTCCTTGTTCCAAGAAGATGATTAAGATTCCTCTTTCTAATGAATCTTATGATGTAGCTAGAGGAGAGCGACGGGAGTCTAACATTCTGGTCATCTCTGTTATTAAAACTCAGAACTCTATTTCCAAATGTTTTGTCTCCTACGTAGAATATGTGATTGATGCCAAGATGGAGAAATAACCAGTCCAAGATATCAGGGTAGTGTCTGATTACCCTGAGTTGTTTCCTAAAGAACTTCCCGGATTACCTCCGGTAAGAGATGTTGAATTTATGATTGAACATGTTCCCGAGCTACTCCAGTGGCTATAGCTCCGTATCATCTCGCTCCTTCGGAAATTCGCGAGATGATGACTCAAATTTAGGAGTTGCTTGACAAAGGCTTTATTCGTCTGAGTTCCTCGCCATGGGGAGCTGCCGTATTGTTTGTCAAGAAGAAGGGTGGAACGATGCGTACTTGTATAGATTACAAGGAACTTAACAAGCGAATTGTTCTGCGAATAGATGATCTTTTCGATCAGTTGCAGGGAGGTAATTATTTCTCTAAGATTGATCTTCGGTCGGGGTACCATCAAGTGCGAGTTCATGAAGAAGATATTTCAAAGACTGCTTTTCGAACTCTCTATGTTCATTATGAATTTTTGGTTATGCCGTTTGGCTTTACCAATGCCCCTGCCATCTTCATGGATCTAATGAATCGTGTTTGTTGTCCATTTCTTGATAGATCTGTAATTGTTTTTATTGATGATATTCTTGTCTATTCGAAGACTAAAGGTGAACATAAGCTCCATCTTCGTCAAGTTCTCAAAACCCTTAAACGAGAACAATTGTACGCTAAGATTTCTAAGTGTGAGTTTTGGCTTAGGGAAGTGTATTTCCTTGGCCATGTCATTTGTAAAGATGTTGTCAAAGCAGATAAATCTAAGGTAGAGGTTGTGATGAATTGGGGAATTCCTCGAACTCCTTCTTAAATTAAAAGTTTCCTTGGCTTGGCTGGCTACTATCGGCGGTTCATCCGCGATTTCTCTAAGCTTGCGGGTCCGTTGTACAAACTAACTCGCAAAGATGTAGCTTTTGTGTGGTCGGAAGCTCGGGAGGGAGCTTTTCGGACCTTGAAACGATTGTTATGTGAAACTCTGATCCTCACCTTGTCTGATGGTTCGGAAGACTTTACTTTATATTGTGATGCCTCATACGCGGGTTTGGGTTGTGTCCTAATGCAGCGTGATAAAGTGATTGCCTATGCTTCTCGGCAACTAAAATCACATGAAAGGAACTACCCGACCCATGATCTTGAGCTTGCTACTATTGTGTTTGCATTGAAGTTGTGGAGGCATTACCTTTATGGCACAAAGTGTATAGTTTGCACTGATCATAAGAGTCTACAGTACGTCTTTACCTAGAAAGAACTCAACATGCGGCACCACCGTCGGTTGGAGTTAAATAAAGACTACGACTATAAAATCCGTTACCACCCTTGTAAATCCAATGTCGTAGCGGATGCTTTGAGCCGTAAAGGACCGTCAGCAGAAGCTAGATTTTTGAAGATTACTGTGATGCCAAATTTGATTGCAAAATTGAAGGAAGCCTAGCAGATAGCTTTACAAGAAGACAATTTGAAATCTGAAATGATGAAGAAATTGAAAAACTAGTTGGGTGAAGATAGTCTGGGTTGAAGACTTTTCAATCCAGAATTTGGGTATCACTTGTTGGAGGTAATCGTGAGCAGATTTTGCAAGAAGCTCACAAGTCTAAGCTGTCCATTCATCTAGGAATCACCAAGATGTACTACGATCTGAAGATGCTGTATTGGTGGCCAACTCTCAAGAAAGACATCGCTTAATTTGTGGTGAGATGTCAAATATACGCGTAAGTCAAGACGAAACACCAAAGGCATTATGGCAATCTGCAACAACTTGATATTGCAGAATGAAAGTGGGATCATATCACGATAGATTTTGTGACAAAGCTGCCTAAGAGGTTCAGAGGGCACAATATGATATGGGTCATCGCTGACCGGTTAACTAAAAGTGCTCATTTCTTAGCCACAAACGAGTGTGCATCGTTTACTCTTTTCGCTAAGCTTTACATTGATGAGATTGTGTCATGTGACTCTCGGTTCGTTTCTAATTTCTAGCAAAGCTTACAGTGTGAGCTTGAAACTCGTGTTCATTTGAACACTACTTACCACCCACAAACGGATGGTCAGTCTGAACAGACGATTCAGACTTTAGAAGATATGTTTCGTGCGTATGTACTCGAGTTTGGTGGTACATGGGATTCTCATCTCCCGTTGATTGAATTTAATTATAATAATTCATATCATTCCAGCGTTGGAATGCCACCTTACGAGATGCTCTATGGGAGACGCTGTCGTACTCCAATTTGTTTGTTGGAACCCAGTGAGAAACAGTTTGTTGGACCTGAGATTGTCCAAATTACATCTGATAAAGTAAATATGCCTCTTGAAAAGTTGAAAGAAGCTCGTGACCGACTAAAGATGTATGCGGATCCTAGACGTCGTCTCGCTACATTTGATGTTGGTTATCGTGTATTCTTGAAAGTTTCTCCTTTGAAAGGCGTCATTCATTTTGGACTTACGCGTATGTGAATTGTGTAAATTAGTAGAATATGAAAATATTCTACTTTGTATATATGTAAATATGTATGTAAGTTAATTAAATATGTAAATGAAATGTGTATATATGTGTGCTAGCTAATTAATATAGAAGTTGAACTAAAGAAATGAGATTACGGTGCTTGGGTGTTAAGATATTTGTAAATCAAGAGGCAGTTTGCCTCTATATAAGAATACATACATACACACACACACATATATATATATATATATATGTGTGTGTGTGTGTGTGTGTTAAAGTTGAAAGTCAAGGCAAAAAAAACACACACACAAACACACACTCTCTTTCTCTCCCGTGAGTTTTTGAAAGAAGAAGACTTGCAAGATCTTGTGTTGGTTGAATCAAATAAAGTTTAGTATGATGTTTGTTATTGTTTTTCCCAATTAAGTATAAAACTAATAATGATTAATATCAAGGTGCGCAAATAGTTTAAATTAACAAACTTCTTCAAGTGCCAATTTCTCTCCTGCTAGTCTTCCAAGTTCATCAGCCACTCTCTTTTCTTTAGCTTTCGGATTTTCATCGTCTGAGACATCTTCAACATATGTACCCTTGCTCATTAGATCATCCAGACAACTGATTATTACTTTTCCTTTACCTTTATCTGCACGACTTGGTTGACCACTCGATGATGGTGCAATTGATTGAGTGGGAATCTGAGAAGCTTTAGCATCCCTTATTATTTGCTAACATTCAGCTCCATGTAACTCTGAACTGAAGAGTTTAGCTTCAGCTTTCATCTGATAAAGGAGACGCTTGAGCTCCCCCTCAGCAAGTGCCTTGGCTTCTTCAGCTTTGGCGAGCTTAGCCTCAAAATCTATCAAGGATTTAATTTTATTCTCTTCAGTGGCTTTGAGATGAGCCACTTCATCTTCTAATCTCTACATGGCTTCAACTCTTGAATACTTTCTTTGCCATTTGAGAAATTTTCGATTAGTAGCAGCTTTCCTTCTAATAATCTGACAGATTTTGCACTGTCTTCGAATTTTCTCCCCCCATAAAAGCTGCAGAGATTCCTGAAGCTTCTATTGATCAGGACAGGACCAAAATCTCATTGGAGAGGCTAGAGAAGGAGGGAGCAAATAAGGCTTGCAATTGACGTATTGCTGCTTCAGAAAGATTGACAGCATGAATGTTGTAAAGTATGGAGGACAAAGAAGTTAGAAATTTGGAGAGAGAGGAGAGTTGGGAGTTGAGTTTAGAGAACTCAATGGTGGCAGAATCAGCCATAGTTTTCACAAGACTCTGAAATTGTTTGAACATCCCATGACTTGTCAGATTTTGACAGTCAAGAGTTTTGGTGAGAGATGTGAACAGATGGGTAAGAGAATCAATAAGAGATTTAAGCTCAGTTTCGAGCTAGGTTTGATTATTGTCTATACAAGACTCCTGAAAAGTATTGGTCTTGACTAGTTGAGAAGCAGAAAGAACAATTTCAGATAGACTTTCCAGTGATGAAGCAATGTCTATTGAAGGCTTAGAGGGTTGGGAATGTACAGACTTGGGGGATTGAAGAAAATCAAAAGCATCACTGTCATCAAAAGGATTGACAGTTGTTTGAGGAGAAGTGAGGTCAAAGAGTGTGTTTAGAAGGGACGTGGAGGCCGTAGCATCAGTAGGAGTGACTGATACATCAAGGGCCTTGGGCATAGTTGCTTCAATTACAGTCTGGTGTATGACTGTGTCTTCATTGGCATGGGTAATCTCAACTGAAGGAGGTTGAACTACAGTCTCATTTATTTTGGGAGGTTGGGCATCACTCTCAGTTTGTTGTGGAACTGATAAATCATCTGCCCTGGTTGAATCCACAGTGTCATTTGGTATTTGTGACACATCAAGGGATTTAGGTGTAGTTTCATCTTCAGGGAGTACTGAAGAGTCATGAACTGGTTGGACCTCAGAAACTAGGGGAGTTGTAGTTTCATCATTTGTAGTAGGCTGAGCATCAAAGTCAGCTGATTTAGATGCTAACACACAATGTGCTTTGTCTATATCCATAGCATTAGTTGGGTTTACTGATGCATCAAGGGATAGAGGGAGAATTTCAGCAGAAACAGGAATGGTAGTTCCCTGCACTTGTGGAACCCGAGTTGTAGTGGGTGTGCTAGCAGACTCATTGGTGGGGATTTTTAAAGTCTCGGCTGACTTGTTTTTGCCAGTGTCCTGAACTTGTGGAAGTGGGACCTCAGGGACAACATGGGTTTTAGCTATCTCTTCATCAGTCATAATGTGTTCAGAAAGCTTAATTAAAGGAGATTTTACCTGAACAGCTTCGGTAGGTTTCGATCTTTGAATCTGAACCTTGCGGAGGACCAAAGGTGTTTCATCAGCGGAGTCCTCACCTAAAGCATAGTAGGAGAGGATGGGACTGGATGGAATGGTAGATTTTTAGCGTTTGGTGGTTTGTGAGTGATTTGGGTGGTTGAGTTGTGGTAGTGGTTGGTCTTGTTTTTGTGGTTGATTTTGTAGTAGTGGTTGATTTTGGAATAGCTAAAGGTTTGATTGATGGCTTAGAAGAAGTGGATATCAGTTTCCTTTTCTTTATTTTAGAAGGGGAAGACTGAAGCACATGGTTTTGGGTTTTAGAGGGTGCAGTTCCAGATGATAACCCTAAATATGGCAGAGGGATGGTAGTAGAAGGTTTCAGAGAGACGAGTGCAAGCATTGGTATGGTTAATGCAGGGTTGAAGGCAGACGAAGATCCTGTCCATACTGAACCTGGTAGTGAAGGGGATGGAAGCAGAACTGAAGCAGAGTTGTATTCATTAGTTATCAGCAAGGAGTAGATGACTAGGGACACAAACCGGGGAAAAGGAATGTGTTGAGACCTTGAGCGTGCCGTCAGTGAGACCATAAGGCTTTCCAAGTTGATTTCAGCGTAGTCAATGTTATGACCATGGATGATGGCATAAGCCATTTTTAAAACTGCTTCATTGACTTGGTCGAGACCACCTGTTTTGCTGGTCATACAAAAATTCAGATGTACAATAAGACGGTTCCACTCCTTTGGAAGACGAGTGCGAACCATTGAGTTACCTTTCACCTTGTGCTCGTCAGCGTACTGAAAGATGGAGAAGAGAAACTCCGTAGAATTTGTAGTGGATGAGGTGAGTTTCTGGCGGGGAAGATGGAGAATAGATGCAAGGAAATCCTTGGATATTTCAGCGGGCTTGCTACTAGAGAGCATACTGAAGTGAATACTTTGTCCGGAGGTTTTGGGGTTAATGAATTCAGCGGTCATCCAGAACTCACAGAGATGTTCTTCGAACATCGGAACCTTGCTGAGAGAGCAAAGTTCAACAGGTAGTTATGAAGGTAGGTCATGATTTGGTGAGATGGTGAGGATGGAGGAGGGATGTTGAGGTCAGCAGAGTAGTTGTTGTCCTTGAAGCAGATGGACGCAAGAGGAATTTTGGGAATGACATCACTGGGGAGAGTCACCTTCGCAGAAGAAATCTTGGGAGCCATGGGACCAAGCACAAAGATGATATTTAATCTTGCACAAAGAGAAATCGCCGGAGAAGGTGAATTTCAGGTAAAGAACTTGAAAAGGCGATTTAGGGGGTTTTAAAGAGGTTTAAATGAATCTAGGGTGAAAATGGGTGTGTGAAAGCGGAAAATAGGCAAGGATAGCTTTTGTGATGTCAAGCAGTTATTGATGAAACCATTTACCCGGTGTAACTTGGAAACAACTAATTTTCATCAACAAACCATTAGCAAAGAGATAAAATTTCACAAGGCAAAGGGATAAAAAAATCCAAATTTTGCTTTGGAGATTTTAATCAGAAAAAAAATTAAGGAAGCGAAACTAAATAACAATAAAAGAAGAAACACAATGCCAACAAGAATAAGAACTAAGCTTGGATATTACTAATTCCATATTAACCTAAGACGATTACATGATTTCGATCATGATTTAAATAGACTACCAAAAAGGAAAATTACAACCATGCTTAAGATGAAATATATATTTGAGATGATACATCAATCCCAATTCCTTCATCTAGAATGCAAACGGTGATCACGTAGAACACTGGAAAGAAAACGAACGTGATAGTAAACTCCATGAGTTTTGTAGAAGATGAAAAAGGAATGAAAATCTTCGGTTGTTTATAAAGAAAATTACTCATGATTACGCTTCAGTGATGATTTGACAGTCAGAGAGAGACGGGGTAAAAGTAATTATTCAAGCTTAGCTATTAGGGTGGGTGGCATTAAATGTGACAAGAAAGAATGAACAATAACAATCAAATTTACCTGAAATAGCTACATTTCTGAAGTATTTAGCTTTCCAATTTCGGCAACTAGTAAATTGAATCTATGTTCATGCAGAGCTTTTTTGAAAATGTCAGCAACCTGATGTTCAGTTGAGATAAACCGAAGCTCGATTTCATTTTTGGCGAAGTGATCTCGAATGAAATGATATCGAACATCAATATGCTTTGTGCGAAAGTGAAGCACAGGATTATTTGAAATTGCAATAGCACTAGTGCTATCACAATATATGGGAGTGCGCTTAAAGGAGATGCCATAGTCAGCGAGCTGATGTTGCATCCATAAGATTTGTGCACAACAACTCCCGGGTGAAATGTATTCAGCTTCAGTGGTGGATAAGGAGATGGAATTCTTCTTTTGCTTTGCCAACTTACTAGTTTTCCACCTAGTAGCTCATACCCACCTGTACTACTCTTCCTATCAATCTGACATCCGGCGTAGTCGGAATCTGAAAATCAATTAGATCAAAGCCGGAATCTCTGGAGTACCATAGCCCTAGTTCAGGTGTACCTTTCATATATCTGAAAATCCTTCTAACAGCTGTCAGATGTGATTCCTTTGGATTTGCCTGAAATCTTGCATAAAGGCATGTGGAAAACATTATGTCAGGACGACTAGCTGTCTGATATAACAAGGATCCGATCATCCCTCTGAACGTAGGAAGATCAACTGCTTTCCCGTTTGGATCAGATGTGAGCTTGGTTTTTGGGACGATGGGAGTCTTTATCGGGGATGAGTCTGAAAAGTTGAACTTTTTGAGTAATTCATTGAAATAATTCCCTTGATTGATGAAGATGCCTTGGTCAGATTGCTTAATCTAAAGCCCAAGGAAGATGTTCAGTTCTCCCATCATGCTCATTTTGAACTTCTCTAACATGATTTTCTCAAACTTCTTACATAAATGATCATCAGTAGAACCAAAAATAATATCATCAACATAAATTTGAACTAGAATGAGTTCACCTTTTTCTCTACATAGAAATAGAGTTTTGTCGATGTTCCCTCTTTGAAATCCATTCTTCAGAAGATGAGTGGATATTGTGTCATACCATGCACGCGGAGCTTGCTTCAGTCCATAGACAGCTTTGTCAAGCTTATACACATAGTTTGTAAACTTGGGACTTTCAAACCCAGGACGTTGTTGAACAAATACCTATTCGTGAAGTTCTCCATTCAGAAAGGCGCTTTTAACATCCATCTGAAAGACCTTGAATCCCTTGAAAGCTACAAAGGCGAGAAACATGCGTATGGATTCCAGACGAGCAACTGGAGCAAATGTTTCGTCATAATCTATACCCTCCTCTTGACAGTAACCATTTGCAACGAATCTGGCCTTGTTTCGTACCACTGATCTGGTTTCATCATGCTTGTTTCTAAAGACCCATTTTGTGCCAATAATGGACTTGTCTTCAGGTGGGGAAATTAGTTGCCAGACCTTGTTCCTTTCGAATTCGTTAAGCTCATCTTGCATCGCTACCACCCAGTTGGGGTCCTTCAGAGCTTCATCAACTTTCTTTGGCTCGATTTGGGATATAAATTTAGAGAACATGCAGAATGCAGAGGTAATAGAATTTCGGGTTTGCACTCTAGTGTTTGGATTGCCAATAACATTTGTGATGGGAGGAGCTCGACTCCATTTAGTGACTCTTGTTGGTTGCTCATGTTGCCCATCAGTATAAGAGACGTTTGGTTCCAATCGATCTTCAGTGACCTGATTCATATCAACAGACACAAGATTATCGTCAGTTTTTACCTCTTGAGAGTTGTCATCTAAGTCATCATTGAATGACTCTTGTAAAAGAGCATCAAATTCTTCAGAGACAATTTGATCAGTATGATTTGATGTTGACTGAGCATCGAATTCATCAAAAGTGACATTTATTGTTTCAACCACAGAGTTTTTCTTGGGAAGAAACACACGATAAGCTTTAAACACCCCTTGTTCCCCTTTTGGATCAAATTTGCTAATCTGATCTTTCATGTTCAGAATGAAACATGTGCTTCCAAAACCTTTGAAGTATCCAACGTTGGGTGACTTTAGATATAGTAACTCGTAGGGAGTTTTACTCTGTCGCTTGACAAATATGGATCTGTTCTGAGTGTAGCAAGCAGCATTAACAGCTTCAGCCCAGAAACACCATTTCAGAGATGCTTCAGCTAGCATAGTTCGGGCTGCTTCAATCAAAGTTCTATTTTTCCTTTCAACAACCCCATTTTGTTGAGGGGTATATGGAGTTGAGAAATTTTGGATGATACCATTTTCATAACAAAATTCTTGAAGAGTTGGGTTCCTGAACTCTGTTCCATGATCATTGCGAAGCTATTTAACTTGCGTGTCAAACTGTTTTTGAACACGATGAATGAAGCTCATTTGAATTTCAGCAGTATCACTTTTATTGCGCATGAAGAATACCCATGTGAATCTGGTGTATTCATCAATAACCACCAAGGTATATTTCTTGCCTCCCATGCTGGGTGAGCTTACAGGACCAAAGAGATCCATATGAAGTAACTAAAAAGCTGAGTTGACTTGGTTACAGTGTTTGGATTTGAAGAATGACTTCATTTGCTTTCCCTTCTCACACGCGTGACATAGCTTATCTTTCTGAAACCGAACTGACGGTAGACCTCTGGTAAGCTTAAGCTTAGAGAGTTTGCTGATGTTTTTGAAGTTGAGATGGGATAACCTTTTATGCCATAACCTTAACTTTGGAGTCGGCTTCTGAAAAGAAGCATGCATCTCTTTCAGAGGTGGCAGAGTTAAAATCTACAACATACATATTTCCCTGTCTTTTTCCTTGTAAGACCTCCTTGCCTTTCTTGTTGAAGATTGAACCCTTGGTCTTCTTGAAATGCACTCCATAATCTGCATCACATAACTGACTGATGCTGATAAGGTTGTGTTCAAGTCCTGTAACATGAGCAACATTTTTAATATTGACTGAACCTTGATTCAGATAACCATAACCATCTGTTTTGCCACATTTCCTCCACCAAATGTAACTTTAGGGCCATTTGCTGCTTGAACCCCATTCAGTAGGGATTTACATCCGGTCATATGCCTTGAATATCCACTATCAAGGTACCAAATGTTATCATGCTGATCCCCCTACACAGATAGTTTAAAGTCAGTTCATTTGATGAGCCCAAACTTTACTGGCTCCAAAACATAATGCTCATAAGAGCATCTAGAAATTTTGCATTCATTTGAGCAAGAGATCGCTTCGTGACCTCTTACTCCACACTTATAACACTTTCTAGTTGATTTAGAATTATGTGCCTTAATCCTTTTATTCTTCTTGTTTTTCTCTTTTTCACCAATTAACTTCAAAATTTTGAAAAGAGAATCCTTAACTTCTTTGAGTTTTGATATAGGCAGCGCAAAGGTTTTATTAAGGCTTTTGGTTTTGGAGGGTTTGGAATTTTCAGCTATGGATTTTGAAGATTCAACTGATTAATCTTCATCTAAAGGGATAATAGGGATAATGATGTTATAAAAGACAGTGGCTTCAGGAAGAAAGCTAGAGTCAGATAACTCAGCTATTTTGTTATCAGGAGGTATTTTACCAACTGATTCAGACGAAGACTGGTTGAGGGTTTCAGAAACGGTTTTAGATTGTGATATAGAGAGGGATTCCTTAATTGCTTCAGAAACAACTTCAGGTTGGGTTTCAGTAAAGTTTGGGGTAATAGGTATTTCAGGGATAGGTTCAGAAGTTTTGTTGGTACAGGTATCATACTCAGTGAGAAGTTGAAGATTTCTTATTTCAGAATTTGTTCTTTCAAAAAAAACTAGGATTCCGAATTTCTACCAACTGATTCAAATGAAGAGTGGTTGAGGGCTTCATAAATGGTTTCAGATTGTGATATAGAGAGGGATTCCTTAATTGTTTCAGAAACAACTTCAGGTTGGGTTTCAGTATAGTTTGGGGTAACAGGTATTTCAGGGATAGGTTCAGAAGTTTTGTTGGTACAGGTATCATACTCAGTTGGAAGTTGAAAATTTCTTATTTCAGAATTTGTTCTTTTAGAAAAACTAGGATTCAAAAATTCAGATTTAGTGAATCTCTTGTTAAGAAGATTTCGATTTCCAATATCATTAATGCTTATATCATTAAAAATCATTTTATTGACATTTTTACACTTCTTGCTAAAATTAGCTGCTTGTTTAATGTGTCCAATGCCTACTCTCTCTCTTTGAATAACCATCTGATTATTTATACTTTCAAATGCTAGTTTGTTAGGACTCAACCATAGATCAATAATCGACTGACGATCTATCACTTTTTCGTTAGAGTCTTGCAAATCCATTTTCACATTTTTGAGTTCATTTGTTAAAAATTCAAGATGATTTCTTAAGGCATATGATTCTTGAAGAATTTTTTTCATTTTTCTTTTCTACTACATTGATTTCAGAAGTGAGCTTGGTGATAGTTTGTTTAGATTTGTTTTGGTTGTTATGAGTAACTATCAGATCTGAACACAAATAAGCAAACATATC
Organism: Dittrichia graveolens; assembly: GCA_038502395.1. Lineage (NCBI taxonomy): Eukaryota > Viridiplantae > Streptophyta > Magnoliopsida > Asterales > Asteraceae > Dittrichia > Dittrichia graveolens. The sequence continues at coordinate 52,941,505 of JARJIL010000005.1, read as the reverse complement.
ATCCTTTTCATTCATTGAATAATTTTTGAAGTTAGATACCTTATACATCATGGTGGGATTCCATCCTTCTGCTGAGCTCAATTTTCCAGCCTCAGCAAGATCACTTCTGAAATTGCTTTCACTAGCCATTAAGCACATTTCAGGATGGGCAATTCTGAGGATTTCTTCCTCAACTGAAGAGGTTTCAGAATCTGTCCAAGTTAAGGTCATCAACAATCATGGCCTTTTCTTTCTTCTTCTTCTCACCGAATGCTTTAGGGCCTTATACTTGGCTTTGTATTTATCAGCCTTAGATGGAAACCCTTTCTTTGGATTTGAAAAGGTTTCCTTAACAAAGCAGTCAGCTGCATAGTGACCAGGCTTCCCACATTTGAAGCATTCATTTTTAGACCCTTCAGATGAGCCCTTTTTCTCTGAGGAGAACTCCTTCTCGAACTTTCTTCTTCCATCAGATTTAAACTTCTGAAACTTTTTATAGTTTTTCATGATGAAGGCTTTTTACTAGCATTCATTGTTAGACCTTTATTCCTCCTCAGCACCATTCATCTGAGGCTCATCTTCAGAATCAGAATCTTCAGTTGACCTGTACTTAACTCTTTGAGGGTTTTTAGAAACGAGGGCCAGAGTTTTCTTAAAGGCCTTCTTCAGATCAAATTTCTGAATGCGGGTTTGTTCATCGTTCAGCAGAATTCCGTAGAGTTTACGCATGTTCATGTCCCTAAGCATGTTGTTGGTTCTCAGGATCATGCACATAGTATCCCATTCAGACGGAAGAGAATCCAGGAATCTTTTTAGGATTTGGAATTTCTCTCTAACAACTCCAACTTCAGCCATGTCATTCAGTAGACATGTAAATCTTGTGTAAACCTCAGTGAGAGACTCTAAGTCTTTAGCACAGAAGCTTTCATACTTGCGTATGATGTTGGTCTACTTGTTCTCACAAACCTCAACAGTTCCTTCAAACGATATGCATATGCTCTCCCACATATCCTTAGCAGATTTTAGATTGCAAACAGTATGGATTATTTCATTAGGTAAAGCAATAACTATACTGTTTCGTATCTTGGCATCTAAACTAGCAAGCTTCTTCTCCTCCTTTGTCCATTGAGATCTTGGTTTAGGACGAGAAGTAATAGAGGTTTCAGCAGAACCAGTCTCCATGGATATGGTTTGAGGAATGAAAGGACCTTCCTCCAAAATAATGAGAGAGTTGCAATAAAGATTTTCCAAATAAAGTAACATTCTATTTTTTTAACTTGAAAAATGTTCGATTGAAAACTTTGGTGGTTTGGCAGAGGAGCCATTTTTGATGTAATCAAACTTCGACATATTGAACAGATCACTAACTTATAAATTAAATTAGAACCTGCTTTGATACCAATTGTTTTTCCCAATTAAGTATAAAACTAACAATGATTAATATCAAAGTGCGGAAATAGTTTTAAAGTAACGAACACATGAAAGTTTTCAAAGTAATATTATATTAATAACCAGACTTCAAAGAGTGCACAAGGACAAACTTGAGCACCAAGCACAAACTAATCAAGAACAAACTTCAATGCAAAATAGCGAACAAATGCTTAACCTTTTCTCGAACAACAAACTGGTATTTATTGGCTAAGTAAACTAATCCTGACCATCTAATTTAATTACACGTGTACCGCTCTTCACAAAATTAGGAACAGAAAACAAGATTGCCATTTCAAGCTCCTTCAGATGCGCAGATCATGCACTTTACATAAGAGGAAGATTCTGGTACCCAGACGTGTCTTCACTATAGAAGACCCTTTGATAACTGAAGACTAACTTCAGTTGGCGTTCACTTCAGAACAAATCTTTAGATGAACTTTAGGCTTCTTTCTTCACATGGAGCGTCAGAACAGTTTACAAAAGAATAAAGAATACTCCTTCAGGCACTTTCTTCGAAAGCTCCTTCAGGAATGGAATATATACAAATAAAGGACTAACAGTTATGAAGTCTAAACAGGATTGGAGTTAGTTGTGTGTTGTGTTTGTTGCTGGAACTCATTAAAGAAATGAAGAACTCCATTGTTAAGCATACAAAGCTTACTTTAAAAGTGGGTTTTGTTTGTATGATGATTATAATTGGATTTGATGAGTTCTTGATGTTTGTATAGATGTTATATGAATATTAAAAGTGTTTTGGAAGTGAAATAGACAAGCTTATGAATCTGGAAATAAGTTGGTTTGAAGAAAGCTTACTTCAGGCGCGGCGCGTTGAGTAAGAGGACACGACGCGTTCCCGAACTTTCATGCGACCTTCATGTTTCATCCGAGTTTTGTTCATCCAACATAATGGCCATCCGACCTTCACATGTATGGTCCGACCATTGATGATCACACTTTCGCATAAGAATGCGTCGCAACGTGTCCGGTGCCTGGACGCGACGCGTCGGGTGAAAATCAGATAGGATCATTTTTTATTTTAAGTAGTTTTATGGTATATGTAGAATTGGTTCATAAGAAGTTATTTTATGATTTTTATGAACCTTAGTTGGTTCTTGTATGTGTTCTAGTAATAGAACCTCGTAAGTGCAAACGCTTAACGCGAATGACGATGTTTCAGGGTGAACCAGTTACAATAGCAAAGCCGGAAGAGAATATCTATTTATTATAAGTTCCTGAGGTGAGTACCTACTTTTGTAAGCCTCAATAGAGGGATACTTGCTTGCTAGTTGCCTAGCTTGATTAGTTAACATAATGAAATGTTGTTTTCATGTAATATGCCATGCTCAATACCTGTTGATCACATGATGTATGCATGCCAGTCGAATCAAAATTGGAGCCGCCTAGTTAAACTAAATGATATGTATGTTACTGATCCTGATTGGATCAACTATGTTGGAATTGATGATATGCATGCTATGGATCCTGATTGGGTCCACCTTGTTGGAATGTATGAATATGCATGCTTAATGAATTATCCTAATTGGATCAGCTATGTGTATGTGAAATGTCCGCGTACTACTTGAAGCATGGTTAAGGTCAGCCAGTTATAGCTGAAATTCCGGGTCGCATGTTATGCAGGACCACCGTTCCTTAACGTGACTGGTAATCAGCCGGACTGTAGTTGGATTACCTAAGGAGCCTATGGTTCCATAACGATGCTTGGTGAACTGCTTTATGCTCCCTCAATAGCGCGGATGGTTGTATCTGATTCCCCGGTTTAATGTTATTGAGTGGGACTAGCTATCCTACAAGATATAACTCTTACCGATCTTGTCAAAACACCGCAATATGATAGGATAGAATTGATTGCTTATTCATGTGACATGTGACTTGATTTATTGATGCTTATGTTAAGTTTGTACTCACTAGCTACTTTATATAGCTAATGTTGTTGCGTTGACAATTTTTACAGGTAAACATTAGGCGGCCTGGTGAGAGGGGTTGCCTGTTGCTGGATATGATTATTTTGGGAAGGAAGACTCTGTTTATGTTATGTTAATATGGTCGGTTTGTGGGATAGTGTAACATCAAACAGCTTGTCTCGGAATTTTTATTGTAAATATCTTGTGTATAACATCTATGTTAAAATTTCCACTGTGTAATCTAATGATATTTAATCATAAAGGAATCCACATTTATTGAAAATGCAAATTTTTACTAATTAGCTATTTTATGAAGGCGGTGTTACACAATTGGTATAAGAGCCAACTCCTTGCTAGATTTGTTCAACATTACTTGGAAGTAACATCAAAAGTGTGAGAAACAAAACCCTAAAATTTTCCTCTGTTCTTAGTTGTGAAAAACCCATTTGAGTGAAAAACTTATTTTTCTCAAATCTACTTGTTTTTCAAGTACGTTTTGGAGATTTAGAAGCATTTAACTTGGAGAAAACAACATATTTTGGTAATGCTTATCTTATAAACAAACAACATATGAGTCTATATTTTGAATTTTTCTTGTTCTTCAAGTTCTTGGTGTTCTTCACCATTTCATTAAAAATTAGAATAAATTGTTATTATTTGGAGTTAAATTTGTTTATGAAAGTGTTTTTATAGCTAAGGGAGGTCAAAGCAAAAGTTAGTTGAAATTTTAGTGTGTTTTACGCAAATTCAGAAGTCTGTTCGTTAAGCAGAGGTCAGACTTGCAAGTTTTGGATTATTAGCATCATCTGTCTTAAGGCCATCCAACCTTTTATCACATCCGACTTTTAGCTGTGGTACATGCGACTTTAGACTCACCTGACTTTTAGGTTCATCTTACCTTTGAGTCATCCAATTTTCAGTTCATCCGAACTTTAAGTCATCTGATTTTGAGTCATCCGACTTTCAGTTCATCCGAACTTCAAGTCATCTAACTTTCAAGTCATCTGACGTTAAGTTCGTCCGAACCTCAAGTCATCTGACTTTCAGTTCATCCAAACTTCAAGTCAGTTGACTTTCAAGTCATCCGACTCTCAGTTCATCCAAACTTCAAATCATCCGAACTTTGAAATCATCCGACACTCGTACCACTCATCCGACCATCACCTAAAGCCATCAGACCTACACTTAAACACTTCCATCCGAAAGTCGTCTCAAAACTCTTCTATCCGACTTTGAAGACTTACAAATTCATCTGACTTTTGAACTTTGAAGGTCAAAAGTGAAAGCTTCTCACAAAATCAAACTTCCAAGTAAACTAACTAATTCATTTCAGGGAAAAGATCCACAAAGTGATAACATGAGTTCTAGTAATGAAATCCTTACAATTGGGACAGACACAAAACCCCCAGTCCTATTCAAAAATGAATACACGGTATGGAAAGGACGTTTTATGGATTTCATTGAACACAATGAAAATTATGGGGAAATGATGAAAGACAATATCTTCTACGGTGATGTCATTTTTGAAAAGATCATTGAAAAAGTTCCTGACAACAACCTATCGATAGTTGTTGAACCAAGACAAAAGCTCCCTTCCAAACTAACTGCAGAAGAGAGAGACAGTGTACGTGCTAGCAAGGATGCCAAATAGACAGTTTAACTTCAGCTAAAGCAATTTGGGATGAAGTTAAGCAACAAATGTAGGGCACTGAACAACGAGTGTTCATCAGAGAAACCTAACTTGTGAATAGCTTATAAGAGTTTAAGGAAAGAGAAGGTGAACTACTACAAGACACATACAATCGCTTCTATCGGCTACTGAATGAAATGAGAAATAATGGTGTCATGAGATCTGATCTTGACATAAATGTTAACTGTATCAATGCACTACATCCGGAATGGCAAGAACATGTTTAGCTGTACAAACATGTGAACCAGAAGCTCAAGGCAGTGTCTCACCACTCTATCTCTGAAGACCTGAATCGATTTCAGGATGAAGTGCTCGCAACAATCTCTACAAAACAATCCTCTGACCCTGTTGCACTCATAGCCGAGAGAAGATCAAGAGAAAGCTCCAGATCCTCAAAAGGGAAACAGGTTGCACCCGAATCTGACTTATCTAACGTAGAAACTAAATCCTCACACATGGAAGTTGTCATGAAGGCAAAGTCACTAATCACCAAGCCTTTTCAATACAAATACGGAAAGCCTAACAATCGTCAAGATAGAATAGAAGGAAGTCAACTAGAGGAGAAGAAGCGCTTCGAGAAGCCAACTGAAGCTCAAGAGGAAGAGAATAAGTGATAAAACTGTGGTAGAACTAGGCACTTCATCAAGGACTGTAGAAAACCTAAAACCAAAGATGCCGTGTACTACAAGAATAAGTTGAGTCTAACAAGTAAGAAAGCTAGTGGAAAGGCTATGCAAGTGGAGGAGGACCGGTTCTTGAGTGACACTGATGATTCGGATGAGGATGACTCGAATCAAGCTCACTTTTGCCTAATGGCTCAGATGCAGGTTCCTCAGATTAAAGTGATGATGAAAAGGAAGAGGTTGATGAAGAGTTTGAGGAATCTCAAACTGAAGATGTGGCTTCACATGGAAAGGTAAGTGTTGAGTATGCACAAACATTGGTTGAACATACTGAAAAACTGAACCGAAAAATTACTAAATTAGAATCTAAAATCAGAAGCCAATCAACTTCTTATTTACATGACCTTTAATCTAAACTTACTGCCAAGGAAAATGAACTAAACACCTTAAGAAACAAAAATGAGGTAATCATTCATAATCTTAAAGCAGCCAAAGTATCAGTAGAAAAGGATTTTTAAGTTCCTACAAAAGGAAAGGTGCCAACTATACAAAAAAATAAAAGGACTTGAAGACTAGTTAATAAAACGAGACCAAACGGCACAAACCATTTTCCTCAACAAACCTAAAGACACTTAAATTTCAAAATGGACATAGGAAGGCTTAGGTTTTGTTAATCCTAATATCAGCGACAAGATTACTGCAAAACAACTGTACGACTTTGAGAGTATGAGTATGGGATTAATGAAGAAAATGGTGTTCGTGGGACAAGTAGACAAACTTGTAGAGGAGGAGCACAAAAGATGTACCTCGAACATCAACCTCGTATGACTATGAAAACTTGAATCAATCATACGAAACAATTGAATTTGAACCAATAATTTCAGATGATCACTTTCGAAGTTATACACAATCAGAAATGGAATCTATGCCATCAGTTTCCGATTCTCCAACACAACATCGCATATACATTCCTCACATGGAATTACAACAAAGATTTGAACTGGTTGAAACCAAACTTTTAAATAAATCAATCAACTTTGAATTAGAAACAGCATTTTTATATGACATAATCGGCATTCTTGTAAATGAAAACACTCACCTTCATAATTCCGCTGCACCTAGCACATTTGATTCACACATCCCTCACGTGCACACTGATGATTGTTTCTCATTTACTCATTCTACACATAGCACAACTGCAAATGATCTGTCTTTCACTAACTCGAAATTAGTAGAAACAAATGAAGAATTTAAACTACTAATCAATGAGGATGACAAGGAGAAATTAAATTTAGCTAACTCAGGAGAAAGATGTAAAGAGTGTTGAAAGGAGTGTACAAAGTTGCAAAACCAGTCTTTTTGATCTTCACTTGAGACTCAACTCTTTTCGAAAATGAATATTTCAAAATGCATACATGTAACGAACAAAAATTCGAAATAGTTATTGTAATATTATTAAACGAGAAATAAAAAATATTTATAGAGTTTATTTATTTTAATAATAATTAAGGATATTATTATTAATTAAACAAAAAATATTGAAAGTTGGAAAATAAAAGAAAAATTCGGATTTTTAGAAGTTCGTAGCAACGTGATGCGTTGAAGATCGCGACGCGACATGTCGTTTGTCACGTGTGTCAGTAAGGTTGCGTGTGTCAGAAGCTAAGAGTTGCAGGTGTTAGCATCTGTATGCTTCACGATTGGTCAAATTGGTGGGGGTCGCGACGCGACGCGTTCCGGGATTTCTATATATATGGGTGTTTGACAGCCATTTTTCACACACAACACCCCAAGAGTCATTACTCTGCCAAAATTCTGAGCCGACCCGAGATCTTTGAGCCCACATAAGTGTCGGGTTTTATTTGTGAGCATATTCGTAGTTCCGGGAGATCGGAAACACCGTCAAGGGCATGGTTTTGACGAACGCTTCGCGTGGGTGAAGCCGAGAGGTATATTTCTCTAATCTTACGCTACTATTTCGATTATGAAGATGTTTAGGCTACATGCATGTCGAGTATATGCGTTTCTATGAAGTTTCTAAGCACGTGAATCGATAATCTTTGGTCAGGAGTTGTTATTTTGCATATCTAAGTATAATAAGCTAGTTTGGACTCGTTTAGGGTCTTTGGATCATGTTTTTATCGTAGTGATCTTCATAGGTTGTTTAAGGCGTTTGAGTTCGCGTTTTTGACGATCTGGAATTGTCGTTTGTCTTTTCGGGATCGTGTGTTTTGTTATTAGGACTGAGGTGAGTTCAATATTTCTCAAAACCGAGTACTAGAGAAAAACGATATATTTTCAAAAGTAATGATTTACTATGCAATGGTAATATGTGTTTATATATTACCTATGTAAGAAATATGTGATATATGTATGACTGTTATGTGTTATGAAATTGTATGATGATTATGCTATGTTATGAAGTTATGAGTTTTAACATAATATTGATTTATGAGACCTTGGGATGGGGGTAGTCCTATCCTTATTAATGATACCTAGTAGGTTGAACCTTCTAGGAAAAGTGCTAGCCATTTGTGGGTTACCGGACGTTCATGACAAGTTCGGGACAACGTGATGATGTATTTATACTCATTGGAATAATGTTTGTTACTAGAGGTTGTACCTTATTAAATATCATGTGGGTGTGAGGAGGTGTAAGAGGTAAAACACCGTTATTACTTCACCTGAACAGCATTGTGGAATACGTTGTATACCACGTCGCCGCAGTAGCGATAGTGGGAGATGTTACAGTCTAAGAATTATTGTAAGTCGCGCTCTAATGATTCTTAGACGGGTAATAACGTAACTCGTGAACCGGGTCTATATCTTGGGTTAAGATAATATCCCTAGACCATTAATGATGATTGTGATTATGATGATAATTATGATTTAGAGAATTATGATAACGAAGTATATGAAATGACTGTTATGTGATAATATGTTTAGTTGACCGTTATGTGCTAAATGTCAGATGAGGGGTTGGTCAACTATGGGAATGGGCGGGAATGGATTATTATTTATTTTGCTATTTCTGCCTATAGTATGATATGTTTTAACTTAATGTATTTTATGACTAAAGACTTCCGTTGCATGATTTTCTGATAAAAATGGCAAGATTTTTGTAAATGGAAAATTTTTGGGAAATCTCGGTCGTCACAATAAACCTGAGTCTACCTCTTTCCAGGCTAAGGATAAAATCATCGAGTAAAGCTCATCACATAGAGCTAGCACATCTAAACCATCTCAGTCAAAAGTTAAACGTACCAAAGAAAAAACAACACGACCCCGCAAACAACCAACTAAAGATGTTCCGTTAGTAATTTCTTCTTGTAACTCAAATGTACATCTAGGTGGTGACGTGAAGGGGGCGAAGAAGCAAATATTGGGATGGACGAAGAAGCATCAAGGAAAGGAAACAGAAGGAAGCAAAGAAGATTGTTTAATTTATCCCGCAAATTTCCCTAAACAAACAAATCTTTTCTTGTGTAATGATTCATCTATTTTGCGTGTTAACTCTATTCTAACTTATGATGATTATGTTAAAATTGAAACATTTTGCATGAGTGATGGTTGTGTAGAAGGACACTGTTCCTATCATTGTGTGTATGACCAAGATCGAAAGAATTATGGAGTTAAATCAAACATGGAATACAAATCATTCGAGTCATACCATGAGCAGGCTTCCTTCATAAATAGAAAAGGTAATAGAATTACCTACTGGCAAAAGAAACGTTCCAACAGATCACAATTCTAGATAAACGATGCATGTGTGACAACTAAGCACAATTCAAAATCACGGTTTTCCAACTACCAAACATCAAGCAAAGCTTTAACAAACAATTGGACACCAAATTGTATGTACTTTAATAACTAGAATCACGCTAAAAACAAAGCTGTTGAGAATAAAACACACTCAACAAATCAGAGAGCTAAGAAAGCTCAGATTCTACAGCCAAAACAACAATCGATTCAACACACCAAAGCCAAAGTCAAAACAGCCAATAAATTGTTGGGTTTTTGTGGTCGAAAAACACAACGGAAGCAAAACGGGTAGAAAAATGGTTTTCAATTTTGACCACGCAACACCCACAAAATTGACCAAAACTCTAGACATGACAAAGCAACAAAAAAAAGAGATATAGAAATAGTGAAGCTCTCCTGATTATCCTTCCAAGTATGAATGTAGAGAGAAAATGATATGAGAGAAACACACAGTACAACTTTGGGCTTGAATATCGATATTGCTATTAGGAATTGTCAAGTGTTCTAAGCGTTCAAAAGGTTACAATGGCAAAGGGCCTATTTATAGGCCACGCCTAAAATAAGGCTTTTCTACATTTTTAAAACTAACAATCTCCCCTTAAATGGTTAGAAAGCCTATTACATAAAAGATTGAAATGCAGAAAGAAATTAATTACAAGATAGATCTGTTTCTAATTCCAAACATCATCTGCCAACTCCTTATGATCCGACGACTATCCAGCGTCCTCTTAATTGCATCAACTGTCCTCATCAGCCTAGCCCTTTCTGACTCACATAAAGTTGATTGATCTTTATTAGCCCTTTCTTGGAGTCTGTGGAACAGCAGTTTTAGAGTACTGTATGAGTATGCCATCATGTCCACCATCCTAACGAAGATCTTTCGTCGACGTTGGTTGATGAAAACAATACCTCTTTTACTCGTAAAGCTTGGATGATTTTCATCAATAACGATTAGCTCTTCCAGGGTTTGTACACTTGGATGGTTTTGCAGTAGTTTGAGCACATTCACCTCGAGTTGATTACTCTCGGCTCCCAGTTGAAGATCGTGCTCTTGGATAAACTCTATAAACCTTCTCATATATTTCATCAGAGCTGATCGTCCTTGATATTCTTCATAGGACTTGTTGATCTTTGTAGATAGCTCCTCATATATGAACTCAATGTCATGAAGCTTGACATGTCGGAAGTCAGCCTCATTAAGAGAGATCTTTTGACCATCTGTCCTTTGCACATCATATACAACAAACTTGTACCTTAAAGATTTTTGCATTATGACTCGAAGTAGTTTGCTGATGGGGTACTCTAACACAATCTGCTCCCTCAGTGTTTTGTATTCATTAAAGATATGATTGTGTCTTCTCCTTTAAACTTCATCAAGACCCCTCAATTCTAGAGGAATCTTGTCTCTGATTTGAGTGGCAAAGATAGTAGGAATCTGATCCTCGAGGTAAGTAGCATTCACACCATATTTACCCCATAAAGGGTTTTTCATTGCGTCTCTTGTGAACATGTTAGGTCTATCAAGGCCTGGGTCTGATGATGTAAGGACTGAAGGAGCTGGTTGGATATTTGAAGGTAGTGGCCATTTAGATGTTTGTTGGAGTTGTTGAGCCTGCTCTGCTTGAAGATTTTTCCTCAGGATGTCGGCAGCCGACACCTGGAATTTGTTAGGTTCTGGAGGAAAGAGTTGATGAACTTCCTTTGAAATACCCTGGAGAACCCTTGTCAGGTTTAGCTTTCTGATTGCCTCCTTCATTTGCTTTTTAGTTACAAGCTCCTTCGCAGGCTTTGCAACCTTTGAAGCAGCAGGCTTTTGTATCACCGGCACTAGCATATCATCAAACCTGTCCACAATCTTGACTTCCTCTATTCTTTCTGGCAGTTTTCCAAAAGAGAACTCATCAATTTCTTTGACCAACTCATATGACTCATCCCTTTCTCCAATATTGTTGGTCCCAATGTGGGTAATCAAGCAACCGATACAGTGTAGAAAGGGGGATCGAATACACTTTAAAAGCAATCAAACAATTCAAACGAATGTATATTCAATAATCAATCAATTTATTACAATTTCACTCTTTAATCAAATCAACAGAATGATTTGATCTGACACTGATTACAAACTCAACTCTCTCTAAACACTTTTGGATCACAAACTAATTGATGATCGGATTTCTTGTTAAAACTGATTAACAAGAAATTGAAACTCTCGAACTTTGAACACACAAAGTAATTGCAACACACACAGTTTGCAACTTATGCAGTTTTTGCGCTGTGTATCACGTACGTATAAACATATTCAGAGGATATATTTATACTTGATTTATCAGCGAACAAATCGTGATTTAAAGATAGAACTTATCTTTTCTTTAAAACCGTAACAAACTATTTAATTAGAACATATCTAATTAAATTCGTTTGAGATCTCTATCCAACTAGCAGAGAGTTTAAATTGGATTTATATATCCTAATTTAAATGTCGTAGATATCGAGAGTAAATATCGAGATTTAAAACCCATTTAAATTCTCTGATCTGACTTCTGGCATTGAGTTGACTTACTCAGTCTTGACTTTGTCAAGCTAAGCTCTTGATTCTGTTCTTGAATCTTCAAACCTTCAAATCTTTATTCTGGAACCTATCTAGCTTAGAAGTCACTGAGTTATCTAGTACTTACATAGAAAACTCTATATCTGTTTGTATGCTGACTACTCTGCCTAAGCTGACCAATCTGTCTACAATAGACTTACATAATTCTTAATACTTAACCTATCATCTATACAATGTTATGGTTTGTCTGATCAAATCTAACTATTCTAAGCATGGGACTAACAATCTCCCTCTATTTGATGATGACAAAACATTTAATCATAATAAGCACACGTAAAAAGAATTATGTTAAGCAACTCTGGAACTGACCAAAGTTAATTCAGAAATAAGTATAGAACTGATCCGTACTTATTCACCATGTCTTGAACTTACAAGATTTTGTTATGTTACAAATCTGTTATAAGACTTGTATTATAAGTGTTGAAGTGACAATCACTTAGATTCTGAACTTATTAGAATTAATTTAAGTTCCGAACTTACAAAACTTATAGAACCGAACTTATCAGTTTATAATTAAATATATCAATCCTCAGCTTAAACTTACCAAGCTGGTTATTTGAACACACCAAACATAATTTTGAATATATCAAATAATAAACAGTTGAACATATCAAACATGAATTTTCATTAATGAGTATATCATTTACAATTTAAGCGTAATTAGTATGATCAGCTTATGCACACTTAGTGCTTACAAAATATAAGATTCTATTTTTCAGAATTTTCTTCCTCAACTTCCATCCACATGTTCAAACATTTTAATTCCCATATGGCAGCTTCCTTAATGGCACTGCTAAGAGTTTCTTCACCATCCTGATATTCTTTCATTTCATCCCTTCTGGACCTGATTTCCTGTTAAGCTGATATATGAATGGTGCGTTCTGAATTGAGTCATCACATAGAACCCTCGAATACAGAATTTGCTCCAAGCTGGCCAAATGTATATTTGCTTCTTCTAAAAAACATTGATTTCCTTCGATATCTATATACATGAAGCCTGATGTAGGTTGAATGATGTATGTATTTTCTTTAAACTCTACACCTTTGGGAATTTCTAAGCTGGGAGTTCTGTCTTTTCTTTGCCTTGCTGCTCTTTCTCTTGCAGCTTTGTTTCTGTTGAAGAAAACATCAAACTCACTTGTGGGAACTTCTCCAAGCTGATCAATTTTAAGAAATATTTTCTTCATCTCATCAATGACCTCCTGTTTGATCTGACTTTTATTCATCTTACGCACAATGGAGGCCACTATTTTCCACTTGGAAAATCCCAACTTATATATTCTTCTCAGATCCAATCCCACCTCAGCTTTGTTTTCTAATACAAAGTTGAGTATCACCAACTCAACTTTTCTACTCAAGGTCAGCTCTCTAATCTTATGACCAAAATATTTTCTCTTGTAGTAGTATCTGAGTTCATCGTCAGTTTATGGAATTGGCTTAGCTCTTGGTCCAAAGTAGTCAGCCTCAGCTTCAGCTAGTGTAGCATCAGCTTTGGCCTGTTCTCTTTGTAGTTCAGCTTGCCTCTGCTGTTCTTTCAACTCTTCCAATGACATACCCATTTCTTTGGCCATTTCTTGTAACATCTGTTCAGCTAACATATCACGGACCTTCTGTGTTGCATCAACTTCATGACTAGAGTAAGAGTCAGCTTCAGCAACTTGGGACTGACTTTGTTGCTCAGGCTCTGAAATGATGACTATCCTCCTCTTGGCTTGAGACTTAGTACTTGTTCTTTTCTTTCTCTTTCCAGTCTCAGTTGCTTTGCCTTTCCTTTTATCCATTCTTGGAACTAGAACAAACCCAGCTTCAACATTTATTGGCAGCTCAGTTTGAGGAGTTTTAGCAGGCACAACTTGAGTAGTCTCTAGTTGAGCTGATTTTCAACAGAGGCTTGGACACTTTGAGATGATTGGACTGTTGGAGTTTGTTGTTGTTGAGGAACTAGTCCTTGATCTTTTTCTTGTTGTTGGGGAGGCTGATCTACAACAAGTGTTTCTTCTTCAATTTTGATTACTTCAGTCTGCTCCCCCTCAACTTTATCATCTTTGTGCTATTTGGATTTTGATTCTTCCTCCCCCTTTTTGTCATCATCAATAGGGGAGGGTCTGAATGTAAGCACAAAGCATTCCAAAGCAGCCACGGACTTTGAAAGGTCACTTAACATGCCTATCAGTTTGGCTTTAACCTTCTTTCTTTTCTTATGTAGAAGCTCAAACTTGCATTTAAGATAATGCATTATGCTTTGGGCATCAATAGGCTCCTCATATCATTGTTTAAACTCAAAGTCCTCCTGGCCAGTGGAGGAGTGAACTTACACTGTAGGAGAGGCTTGAAAATATGCTTTTGGAGGTGAGTGGATGGGACCCATATCCAAAAGGTTGGCGCTGACCTCTGGAATCAAGGGGGCCAGAGTGGGAACCCTGTAATCCTTCCTGTCCTAAGAAAGGATCATTGACAGGTTGTGAAAGTGTGTGTAAGAAGGTAAATGAAGAAGAAGGACCAAATTCATGTAATTTGGTGGTAGGGTAGGCTGGGCTGAGTGATGAGGAGGGGGGTATTTGACCTTGGGTATTGGTCAGTATTTCAATGTTACCTTCACGGGTCTGTGAAGGCATAGAAGTAGGCTCTCCCATGGCCCTAGTAGGTATGGGCTGAGTAGACACCATACCCGGTATAGGCTGAAGGGTTGAACTGAGCCTTGAGGTTGGCACCTTAAGAGAAGGTGTCTCCCCCTCAACTCCTGCCGGTGGAGGTATCAATGTGATATCAGCTCCAAGGTCCTTTCGAGGTGAAGGACCACCCTTGGCAGATTTGCGTGTATAGGTAGAGGATATATCCTTGGTAGTAGTGGGCTGACCAAAGTTGGTTGTAGAGTGGATAGTGTATGGAGATGTTTGTGGTGGGGGAGAGGGGTTAGACAGAGATGGGCTTGACTCAGTATTATCTCCCAATTTAGGAGGTGGAGAAGTAAAGGAGAGAGAAGGAGATAAAGGATGCGAAGATATACCTACTGTACCTAGAAGTGGTGACTCAGAGCTAGGAAACAGACTCCTTTACTCAGAACTCGAAGTGGTGGAGGAAATTCTTTAAGCACGTGATCGGAGCTGAGGCCTTGGTTAGTCAGCGTGAGAAGACTCAACCTCAGAATCATTAGGTGCACTTCCTTCCTTCTCAGCTTCCTCGTCCGCATCTTCCTCATCCCCATTAGCTTCACTTGACTCAGGGGTTGGAAGCTGTGAATACACTCTCATCTGAACACTCAGTGTGGGATGCTCAGGGAATTTGTCATCTTTAAACATCCTTGAACTGAGGGCAGGGGTTGGAGTGGTTTCATACCTTCTCGCATATTGATATCCAAGCCTGTACTTGAATATCATGGATAAAAATAGAATAAATGGCACGTTTACATCCCTCACAGCTTTGGTGACTTGTGATCTAAGTACTTCAAAGATCAATTTTGCATAATCCACATTACGCCCATAATACATATTGTATATTAATTGCATCTCGAAGTCGTTGACATTGTCAAGACCACCAACTGTGTACCCAAGTGAACGTACCACCATGGATACCATAAAACCCCAACCGGTTTGGAAAACTGATTTCTTTTTTTACACCGGTTACGTGCGGATGACCTAAAAGTGGAAGCACACTTTTGGCTGTTTCCCTAGAAACAGGGGCGTCGAAATTTGGGATGACAGGTAATCGTAAGAGTCTGCGTAGAACATTCGCATCGACCACCATCCCCTGTTGTCCACTTAGGACAGTTCCCCGGATAACCCTGTGATCAGCTTCATAGCGACATGTGTACCAAAATTCTGTTAAGAGCTGAGGAACAAGAGCACCCGGACCTCCAAGAAAGGCATGAGCGAGTGGCCCTTTCCGAATATAGGAGACCCACTCCTCATATCCGCGACCACGTCTGGATTGCGGAATATCGACGCATGCTAGCACATTGTTTGGTTTGAATACAGGTAGGGCATTATTCTTGAAGTTTCCACAACGAATCATTTGATCGGCCAGATTAAGAATGAATCCTTCCATTGCTCTTGAGCTGAATGTGATCGATTGTACTTAGCAGATTTAGGGTTTCGCACTGAGTAAAACTAGGGTTTAGGAATTAGAGAGGGAGAATATGATTTGATAATGTAAACGACTTATGGTAAAAAATCTCCCTTTTTATACCTTTTCACTATGAGAGAAAAGTTACCGTTATTAAATGATAATAAATATTACCGTTACAGTGAAACCTATTATCAACCTTGTTACAACGGCTATATTAAATGTTAGTTACTCAAATTGACATATTTATTCATATTTTATCAAGATGACTGAAATTATACTTAAGAACATAAAAATTTATAAACGACTTACGTGTATAGAACATATCAAAAAAATTTTGGACTTACCATTTATGTTGGACTTACCATTTGTTAGGACTAACCTAAACTGTAACACCGCAAATCTCAAGCCATTTTTTTTATATATATGCCGCGGAAGCTCATAAATAAGATTATCCATAAAAACATTGTATTTACAATCAACAACCAACACTTTTTCACAAAACAATCATCAAACAACTTGGTGTTACAAAATACACATGGCTCGTTTCCATTTTAAAATACATATCAGAGCAGGGTAAAATTTTCCTTGCACGAGTACTAACAAAACACCAACCTGCAAAAACCAACAACTGAGGAAATTAGCACAAAGCTAAGTGAGAGGATACTACGACACATCAGCAAATAGCACGATCAATGGACAGGCACAAACACAAGCCAAACAATCCAGTGAACTTCTAGAGGACCGGCAGTTCTGCCGAACCTACAACCAATGCGGGCCAAAGCAAAGTTTACCGATAGCCCACCGCCAATTAGCACAGTTAGATCCCCTCCAATACAATGCATGCATGAGAGGGTCTACAACTGCTCATCCAATAGCGATCAGTCTCAGCTGAATTACTCGCTTAGCTAACCTCTACTAGCCGTACTACTCGCTTAGCTGGTCTCAAATACAATCTCTATCAGTTGTACTACTCGCTCAGCTGATCTTAAATCACAACCGAAAGCTCAATAATCAAATAAACACGAACAATCTATCAATCATACAATATTTCCATAGTAATCCATTTCCAGTCAAAGAAACAATCAACACAGTCACAAGCATCCAATAAATCATAATCATAACTTTTACCATCCGTGAGTTTACATCCACTCACCTTAGTCCACAATCGCGTTTGCTCAGTTGTCTAATATCACAGAGTCTTCGTAGTTCCTGAGAACATAACATACTGAAATCAGTCTCTGATTCATAAATATATATTCACAAATATTTATATACAACAAAACCATATCCAACATGCTAAATTTCACTTTAGAAAAGAAACATAAAAAGTCGGGCCCATACAAGTCGCATGGGGTCTAATTCGGACCCTTTTTTAGCTTGCCCGGGGCCTAAGGTCGGATGACCCAGGAACGGGACAAAAAGTCGGATGACCACCCAGGGCCTAAAAGTCGGATGACTCGGGGCCGGGGCCTGGGCCAAAAGTCGGATGACCACCCGGGGCCTAAAGTCAAGCGACTTTCACAAGCCCGGGGTCAATGGTCGGGCGACTTTCACCAGCCCGGGGCCAAAAGTCGGACCCTGTTCAGCACCCCTCAAAATTCATCTTCTTCTTCACTGTTCTTCTTCTAGCTTCAAACCAACTTTTCAAAACACAACCATAAATCTGGAAATCTTCAAATCATCAAGAAAACTCTTTCAAATTACAAACAACCGTCATAGAACACTTAAACAAACATCATGATCATACCAAAACTAATTAAAGCACCAAATCAAACAACATATGTCAAGAAAGCTTCAAATTTCCATCTATGGTGTTCTTCATGTATAAAATCATGCAACATAAAATATTCATTTTAATCACATAGTTAAATATGAATACGAATAAATAAACACACATCGCTCACCTCTAACCCGCTCACGACTAGGTCGGGTTTTCAGATGTTACAAATTTTCTCTCCTTTAGAGGATTCCGTCCTCGGAATCTCTTAGCGCACATTCAAATGAAAGTATCAACTTTTTATATACACTTCTGATTGTCAAGTCAATCAAACCTCATTTGCACTTTCATCTTAGTAACATCACAGAAATCTGTTTCTAGCATCTCTTTGTCATCTTATAATCATAAGAGTTCAACCGCTTCTCTTACTAATCTCTTCTTCAAATCAATAATTAGCTCTCGAATTGGGAGAATCTGTCTTTCAGCCTTTCCCTTTTTACACATACGCATTAGATAAACATCAAACATCTCATGAATACCTATTTAACTTAGATAGAAGATTCCAAATTAACTTTTATTCGTTCACTATCCACATATTGTTTCTCTCTTGCTTTAAATCAACATGTTGGAGTATTACAATGATGACCACATAACATCCTCCAAAGTTGTATATTGATATTCAACTAACAAAATTACTTCACACAAATTCAATTAAGGCAGATATAAATTTACCGAATCATCGTACTCTAACACATATGAACGCAATATATTCTCAAATATCTGCATAACTCTTTCTACTCAACTATCTAATAAGAATTCAGTCATACTGTTCGTCCCACGTTTCAATTCTTGTAGTAAACTTATTGAGAAGTTTAATCAATTATTTCAAATTCCTTCAGAAATCTCTATATAAAACATCATACCTTCAAATCATCTCATCAATATAATTCTTCTCAAAAGATCATGTCCTACTAGCGGTAAAAATACCAGCATTTCTTCCCGAACAATCATAGTCACTTGTAATATATCTGGATTTCATCTCATGTAGTAACTAGTTATAAACTCTATTGTATCTTGTCATCATCACCATTTGGGTATCTCTAATCGTCTCAACAATTTATAAATTTCTGATATTCTGTCTTGATTCAAACACAATCACGTCATATTTTCATGAATACATCTTGTCTACTCTACTTAGTAGGTTATCAATACTATATTTGGTATGGCATAATACACTTTTAATCCTTCCAAGTACCTAGCAATTTAAATTCGTAACTCTTTGTCAAGATCAATCTCCAATTCAAGCACAGGTACATGTACACAAAGGCCTATCAATCTTTAATCCATACGTTTTGGCAATTAATTCCTCTCTGTTCATTCTCAGTTGATAATCTCAATCACTGGTCCACTAATTTCTAGTAAAGGCAACTTTAATTCTATTCACCAAGTCAATTTTACTTTGATTCGCATAATTCCAATGTTATCATTATTAGTTCCCTCGCGTTTCGACATTTCTGACCACAATTTGCTTCTCCAATTTAATGTCAAATCTTTCGGTCCCCATCCTTGATTCATTCCGATCATTGTCTTTGCCACCTGCTCAGCTCGGTTGTATATAAACACTCACCACGCTCTTAATTATTAGGTCAATTCCACATACTTTTCTTTACATTCAATACTTTCATCTTATCCATACAAACGCATTTGCTGCAACTTCCCAGTCATGGGTTGAATTATTCTTCTCAAGATTTCTTAACTGCCATAGAACATAAACTATTTCTCAAATTCCGAAGCATAGCATCGTTTATCAATCCATCAAATACAACATATCATAAATCTCCTCAAATTCATCAATCAATAGATAAATAATCTTTACTCTTTAAGTTTACCAGTAACTCGTTACTTCAGTCATACTTTTATCAGAACATTTCTTGATTATCATTAAAAACTTCCAATCTTCAGTAATCATTCACTTTCCCTCTTCTTTGCACAAACATACATATACACATATACAAACACAGAAAACAAAACAAGACTTGTAACATATAACATAGCATATGATTTAACTATTCTGATTACTTTCTTCTTTGGTATTTCATACTCAATTTACATCATATCATGTATCACATACCTTACTATCATGGTCATCAGATAATTTCACAATATAGATAACATATACTATCAATTATCTCTACTTCTAGAGAATCATACTCTTCAGAAGTAAGTATACACACTAGCACACATAGGCATCAAACATTCATAATTACCTCCGAAGTTAATAAATGCACGTATGAATATAGAGGTTATCAAAACGTACCCGTTATATCATCTATGAATGTAGTAGTATCATCAGTCATCATATAGAATATCCTACCCCCTTGTTCAGAAGGGTTCTTTCTCTTTTGTTCACTTTTTGATGAGAATCCCCCAATCACTCCATCTCCTGACCCAAATCCTGTCTTTCTTTCAGCTCGGCACTCGCCTACTCGGTGCCCCTCTTCTAAATAGTTCCAACAAACATTCCTTGGAAACTAGCAACTCTTAACTTGATGTCCAAACCGTCCACATCTGACACAACGCAGTGTTTGGGATGTGCAAGATCCCATATGGTAAGACGTACAATTACCACACCATTGTGATCGTCGATTAGGCTCACCAGATGTAAGCCTACGATTCTGACTATCCTGATTCTGTCTATTCTGCCTTCCTTACCTTTGTTGATCACTATAATGTTCAAACCGGGATTTCTGCTGAGAAATCCTATCTTGTGTCATTCTAATTTTTGCCTTAACGTCACCTTCAGCTGACTTGGCTAACGTGAAAGCCTGGGATAAAGTGGTAGCCCACCTAGTGGCACTATGAAGATCAGGATGTAACACCCCGACAAAATGGGCAATCTTAGACTCTGCATCTGGTACCCAATGCTTTGCAAATCGCATTTTCTCGTAGAATTGATTGATGAGTTGGTCTACGGTCATATTTCTGGTCATCTAAAATTCCATAAATTCCTTCTTAATCTTTGCAATCTCAAAAGTACCACAATATTGTTCGCATAATTTATCCTAGAATTGACTCCAGGTCATACTCTCCTGTTGTTGCTCTTTAAAATGGCCGGTAATTGAATCCCACCAGACCATGGCATCTCCTTCCTGCATTCTTGATGCGTATTTCACTTTCAATTCATTTTCATAATTGCAGGCATCCAATGCCTTCACCATTTCCCTAAGCCAGTTCAAGGTGATACTAGGATCAGAACTCCCCCGATATTTAGAAGGTTTACAATCGAGGCACTGCTTGTATGTGCAAGGTTGTTTGTATCCCGGAAACGCAAATGGATACCCCTAGGATGTGGATACGGATAGAAGAAGGGTTGTTGCATCATCCGAGTCATTGGTGGTAAAGGTGTTGTCACTGGTGGTATAGTTGCCTGTGTGGGAATCGCAACTGGTACAGGGGTTGGTTCAGGTTTATTTAATCTTTGTTCCATATTAAGGACTTTACTTCGAAGATCCATCAATTCATTTTCCAGTTTAAATATATATTCACTTTGATCTTCCTCTTGCTTTTGGCCAGACGTTCCGGCTTGGATCACATTACTCAAATCTTCAGTTACTGGTGATTCTACTGCAGCTTGGGTCACAGGAATGATGGGGATCTCTCTGTCAACCATATCTGTACCAATCACCTCATCTCACAATTTCATTACCAAAAATCGTTAGTATTCAAAAATACTAACTACCACAAACAACTACAACTCACTCTAATTCCCCCGAAGAAAAACTTGACCCGTCACGAGCCATGTTTTGGGGATGCAACACTCTAGCCATGCCTGCATCGCCAAACCTAGGCTCTAATACCAAACTGTAACACCGCAAATCTCAAGCCATTTTTTTTATATATATGCCGCCGCGGAAGCTCATAAATAAGATTATCCATAAAAACATTGTATTTACAATCAACAACCAACACTTGTTCACAAAACAATCATCAAACAACCTCGTGTTACAAAATACACATGGCTCGTTTCCCTTTTAAAATACATATCAGAGCAAGGTCAACTTTTCCTTCCACGAGCACTAACACAACACCAACCTGCAAAAACCAACAACTGAGGGAAATTAGCATAAAGCTAAGTGAGAGGATACTACGACACATCAGCAAATAGCACGATGAATGAATAGGCACAAACACAAGCCAAACAATCTAGTGAACTTCCAGAGGACCGGAGGTTCTGCCAAACCTACAACCAATGGGTGCCAAAGCAAAGGTTTACCGATAGCCCACCGCCAATTAGCACAGTTAGATCACCTCCAATACAACGCATGCATGAGAGGGTCTACAGCTGCTCAACCAATAGCGATCAGGCCGAGTTGAATTACTCGCTTAGCTGACCTCTACCAGCCGTACTACTCACTTAGCTGGTCTCAAATACAATCTCTATCAGTTGTACTACTTGCTTAGTTGATCTTAAATCACAACCGAAAGCTCAATAATCAAATAAACACGAACAATCTATCAATCATACAGTATTTCCATAATAATCCATTTCCAGTCAAAGAAACAATCAACGCAGTGACAAGCATCTAATCAATCATAATCATAACTTTTACCATCCGTGAGTTCACATCCACTCACCTTAGTCGACAATTGCGTTTGCTCAGTTGTCTAATATCACTGAGTCTTCCTAGTTCCTGAGAACACAACATACTGAAATCAGTCTCCGATTCATAAATATATATTCACATATATTTATATACAACAAAACCATAGCCAACATGCTAAATTTCACTTTAGAAAAGAAATATAAAAACTCGGGCCCATACAAGTCGCACGGGGCCTAATTCGGACCCTTTTTAGCTTGCCCGGGGCCTAAAAGTCAGATGACCCGGGGCCGGGGCCAAAAGTCGGATGACCACCCAGGGCATAAAAGTCGGATGACTCGGGGCCGGGGCGAAAAGTCGGATGACCACCTGGGAACTAAAGTCGGGCGACTTTCACAAGCCCGAGGCCAAAGGTCGGGCGACTTTCACCAGCCCAGGGCCAAAAGTCGGACCCCTTTCAGCACCCCCTCAAAATTCATCTTCTTCTTCCCTGTTCTTCTTCTAGCTTCAAACCAACTTTTCAAAACAGAACCATAAATCTGGAAATCTTGAAATCATCAAGAAAACTCTTCCAAATTACAAACTAGCCTCATAGAACACTTAAACAAACATCATGATCATACCAAAACTAATTAAAGCACCAAATCAAACAAAAACCATATGTCAAGAAAGCTTCAAATTTCCATCTATGGTGTTCTTCAAGTATAAACATAAACCCAAAAATTAATTCATATCAAGGTAATCATAAACATGCTATAAACTCATTCTAACCTTAGTCTTGATTTATCAAGCACCAAGTCTTTACTTTGAAATTTCAAGTTTGTAGTTTCTTGAAGTTTCTTCACAATGATGCAAAAACACACACAACACCTTCAAGTGTGTATCAAAGTGAGGAGGTGATTCCTCCATATTACTCTTTTACACGTATACACACATACACAACAATTTAAGCATGAGGTGTTACTAATACACTTATCCAATTACACATATTTACTTACATATGTACATACTTTCATGCATACATATATACATACACATAAATCACCAATCTTACTAGCATGAGGTGGCACCACCACCCTTTTTTTTTAAATAACCATATACGCAGTGTGCTATACCGCTTTCTAGCATACAGTTCTTCAATTAATTAATCTTCCATAATTAATTAATATACAACGAGATATTTTATACAACCCTTGTACAAAATCAAGTTTATTTAACTTGTAAAATCATGCGACATAAAATCTTAATTTTAATCACATAGTTAAATATCAATACGAATAAATAAACACACATCACTCACCTCTAACCCGCCCACGACTAGGCCGGTTTTTTGGATGTTACATAAACATGTGGGACTTACCACACTTTTAGAACTAATTACTCAGTGCAGACTGAGTACTCAGCTTAGGTTGAGCACTCAGCTCGGAGTAAGCACTCAGCTCAGGTTTTGACACTTAGTCAAATTTAGCACTTAGCAAATATTAAACATAGACAAAAGAATGATAAAACATACCAAATTAAGGATTGAGCATTCCAAGCTTGCTTAGTAGTGTTGTGAATCTTGTGCCTTTAATTGGTTTAGTGAATATATCTGCAAGCTGATCTTCAGTTTCAATAAAGGCCAACTCTACCTTGCCCTTTTCTACTATGTCTCTGATAAAGTGATGTCATATTTCAATGTGTTTTGAACTAGAGTGAAAAACTGGATTGTGTGTAATGGCAATTACACTTTGGTTATCACAAAATATAGGAGTCTTTGAGAAATGCAAATCAAAGTCCTTAAGCTGATGTTGCATACAAAGTATTTGAGCACAACAGCTACCTGCTGCAACATAAATTGCCACTGAGTTCTGTTTCTTACTTGTCCAGCTGACTAATCTATCACCCAACAATTGACATCCTCCAGTGGTACTCTTTCTATCTAGACCACGACCAGCAAAGTCTGAGTCTGAGTAATCTATTAACTCAAATCCTGATCCTTTGGGATACCACAAACCTAAATTAGGTGTTCCTTTCAGATATATGAATATTCTTTTGACAGCTAGCAAGTGTGATTCCTTTGGATCAGCCTGATATCTTGCATAAACACATGTAGCAAACATTATATCAGGTCTACTTGCTGTTAGGTAGAGTAATGAACCAATCATCCCAAAAAATAAGTCATTTCACCCATCATGCTCATTCTATATTGATCAGACATTATCTTAGAGAACCAATCACATAGATTTTGGTTTGTTGAACTAGAGATAATGTCATCTACATAAATTTGAACCAGAATGACATGTCTTCTACTTTTTCTTATAAACAGGGTTTTGTCAATACTTCCCCTTATAAAATCTTTTGATAGTAGATAGGTGGATAGTGTATCATACGAGGCTCTTGGTGCTTACTTGAGTCCATAAAGAGCTTTGTCTAACTTATAGACATAATCTGGATGTTTAGAATCAACAAAGCCAGGGGGTTGTTTCACATAGACTTCCTCCAGTAGTGAACCATTTAGGAATACACTTTTGACATCCATTTGATACACTTTAATGTTCTTGAAGGATGCATAGGCTAGAAACAATCTTATAGCTTCAATTCTTGCAACAGGGGCAAAAGTCTAATCATAATCAATACCTTCTTCTTGTCTATACCCCTGAGCCACTAGCCTTGCCTTATTTCTGATCACTACTCCATCCTTGTCCATTTTATTTCTATAGACCCACTTAGTGACTATAATTGTTTTTCCTTTAGGGGCAGGGACAAGGGTCCAAACTTTATTTCTTTGAAATTTAGTCAGCTCCTCTTACATGGCTTAAATCCAATCCTCATCCTTCAATGCATCTACAATCTTCGTTGGTTCCATATGAGATAGAAAACTAGAGTATGCAAGATAATTCGCAGTAGCCTTTGAACTAGTTAACACACCATCTTCAATGTTACCAATAGTATCGTCAAAAGAATGATCCTTTAATACTTTGAAGGTGGTAGTAGGAGATTGTGGTTCTGAGTCTGGATCTGAGTAGTGTTCTTCAAGCTGAATAGGACTAACCTCTTCATTCCGAGTTGGGATTGAGATTTCACTAAGATCCTCAATCTATGTTGTACTTGAAGAGTCACCTAGATTCTCAGGCTGATGATCAGATTCAAGTAACTTATCAGACTGATCATCTTCAATGTTGATAGCTTCTTTAGGTGATACTTTCTTTTCAGATTGGCCACCATCTTCATCATGAGAATCATCCATAACATACATGGGATTCGATATGAGATCCTCTCTGCTCCTCTCAAGCTCACTCAGACTAACCGGGTCAGCTTGAGCTTTGTCAGATTCATCAAAACTTGTCTCATCAAATGTAACATTTATTAATTCTTCAATCACTTTTCTTTTAAGATTATAAACTCTGTAGGATTTTGAAATTGAAGAGTATCCAACAAATATGCCTTGATAAGCTTTTGGGTTCCAACTTATGGAGCTGATCTCTTTGGTTTAGCACATAGCATGTTGAACCAAAGATATGGAAATATACAATATTGGGTTTTCAGCCATGATACATCTGATAAGGTGTTTTACCGTGTCTTTTAACTATTACAGATCTGTTTTGAGTGTACCAGGCTGTACTTACAGCTTCTGCCCAGAAACTCAGCTTAAGCTTTGCTTCACATAACATGGTTCTGGCAGCTTCAATTAATGTTCTATTTCTCCTTTCAGCAACTCCATTTTGTTGTGGAGTTCTTACACATGAAAAATTTTGGATAATTCCCTTTTCTTCTGAAAAGCCTTCCAGTGTTGAGTTTCTAAACTCAGTTCCATGATCATTTCTGAGCTGCTTGATGGACTTACCCTTCTGCAACTCTTCTTGTTTTATGAAGCTGATTAACTCATTAGCAACTTCACTTTTGGCTTTTAAGAAGATTACCCAAGTAAATCCTGTGAACTAATCAACAATCACTAGGGTATACTTTTTGCCACTTAGGCTTGGGGTGCTTATAGGTCCAAATAGATCCATATGCAACAAATGCAACGGTTCTGTAATTGAAAAGCTCTGTTTGGATTTGAAGGATCCTTTATGATATTTTCACATCTTACAAGCTGAACAAAGTTTGTCCTTAGCAAATGTGATCTTTGGCAGACCAGAGACTTGCTCTTTGCTAGACAATTTGTTGATATATTTGATGTTCAGATGTGACAGTCTCTTGTGCCACAACCAACTCATCTTGGGAGTTGAGTCAGAGTACAAGCAGGTTTTTGTTGAAGGGTCTGCTGAGCTGAGATCTAACAGATAGATATCTCTTTCTCTTTTTTCCATAAGTATAGGTTTTCCCTTCTTGTCATAGATAGTCCCTACATGTTCTCTGAAGGTGACTTTATAATCCTCATCACACAATTGACTGATACTTATCAGATTGTGTTTAAGGCCTTCAACATATGTGACCTTCTTGAAAGTAACTATTCTAGCTGTTATCTTTCCATAGCCTTTAGTTCTTCGTTGAGAATTATCTCGAAATGTAACCTTTGGTCTTTCACTATTTTGGAATTCACTTAGAATCCCTTTGCTTCCTGTCATGTGCCTTGAGCATCCACTGTCTAAGTACCATTGGTAAGAGCCCTACACATGATAAACTAAACATATTAGTTTTTTTTAGGAACCCACTGTTTGGTGGGTTCTAAGGATGAGCACTTAGCTGATCCTATAGGCACTGACTGATCAGCTTGAGCAGGTTTTGATTCCTTCTTAGGCTGATCATCCTCTATATTCTCAGGCCTTAGATCGAGACTGACACAATCTTTGGCTTTATGACCTCTATCACCACAATTATAGCATTTTCTTCTAAAAATAGGTGTTTAGGAGATTTCTTTGAGTTTTCCAACATTAAATTTGGATTCAGTTTTAGGGTCATGGGATGTGTGTAACTTTTCAATCTTCTTATACAGCTTATCTACTGGATTTTCTCTAACTCTGGGCTTATGTTTGTCAGATTTTGTTTTATTATCCACAAAATATGAAGTCTAACTTACAAACTTGTGATGTGAAGTCTGACTTACAGATATTCTCCTATTTTTATAACTTCTTTCAGAACTGAATAGATAGTTATTTCTTTTTGACTTATTAGGAGTTATTGTGTCAAAGACAGTTGTCCTTTGAACAGGATGTTGATTCAGTCTTTTGAAAACTGACTTACGGTTTCTATTTGACTGAGAGCACTCAGCTTGATGGTTGGCATTTATAATTTGGGGGCCTTGAGTTGGTCTTACAAACTTATTGGTTTTGACCTGCTTACCATCTTTTTCTTCTAAGAACGTTTTAGGCAAAATTTCATTGAATTCATCATCCTTTGAGTCAGTACTTGCTATCTTATCATCAGCTACACAAGCTGTTGTTTGATAGTCACCCCCTAGTACAGCTTGTACTTGTTTTGGTATCTGCTGGTTGATACATTTCTCTACTTCTTTTAATGAGTTACACCAAGATTCACAATTCTTTCTTAGATTGTCAGCTTGATTCTTTGATTCTTGTAACTCTTCACTTAGAAGTTTGTTAATATGAAGCTGACACTCATAATCACTTTGAGTCTTTTTACCAGCATTTATGAGAGTTTCAGAGTTTTTAAGTTCATCTTTTAATTTTGATATTTCAGTTTTCAAATCAGATTGAACAATGAGAGAGGTTTTGAAGTCATTTAACAAGTAGTTGAACATTAAGCATTTCTGTTCATCAGTGTAAGAGCTGAAATTATTTACCTTCTACATTGAGGCAGGATCCCAGTTGGTCAGTTTACTCAGCTTAGCAGCTTCAGCTAGATCGTCGTCAAAAGAACTTTCTTTTAACTCATAGTCAACTTGTTCCTCTTTATCCTCAATGTCCATCAAACACCTATTTGGCTCATCATCATCTGATGCAGATGATTCAGTGTCCCAAGTCTCAGTATAGAGAAATTTGGTGTTATCAACTGGCTTGCCTTTGAGCTTCTGATACTTCTTTTTGTATTTTTCAGCTCTGTAGGCATTCTTGTTAGCTACTAAAGCTGACTCCCTTTTCTTAGTTCTACACTCAACATCTATGTGTCCTATCTTCTGACAATTATAGAACTTAACTTTCTTAGGATCAAAAGTAGACCTACCACTTTTACTTTTGTCAGATTGACTCCTTTCTTTTATGAACTTTCTAAAATTTCTTGCCAGCATAGATACTTGTTTAGTAAGAGCATTCATTCCTTCATCATCTGAATCTGAGTTGGAACTTATCTCCTAGACTCAGACTCGAAGTTTGTCTCAGCTTGAGACTTTCTTGATCCTTTCTTTTTCTTCACTACAACCAATGCAGATCCAGCACTATTAACATATTCTTCAATTGCTGCTGAGCCACTTTCTTCTGTTCCATGATTTGTTGATGATTTAGAAGAAAACCATAGATAGATCTAAGATCATATTTACCTAGGGTTCCTCCAGCATGAAGAGCAATGGTGATTTCATTAAATTGTTCAGGTAACACATCCAAGAACTTTAGCACCAACTCAGTTTCATCTTTCTTGACACCTACCAAGATCATATCGTTGATCAAGCGTTGAAACCTAGTAAATAGATCAGCCAGGGTTTCATCCTTTTTAGCAAAGAAAGTCTCATAAGTACGACTCAGATTAGTCTTCTTATGTTGCTTGACTAGGTCAGTGCCTTCATAAGTTACACTAAGAGTATCCCACATCTCTTTTGTTGTTTGGCACCCATCCACAGTATGCAATAGAGGATTTGTCAAAGCATTTGCTATAATGCTCTGTGCCTTGTCATCGAGATTGAACAGTTTGCGATCTTCATCAGTCTAAGATGCTTCAGGCTTGGGAGTTTCTCTAGATGGAGCAGTTTTGTCAGTGGCAGTGATATGGATCATGGGAATGATCGGGCCATCTTGAATCACGGTACTCATCCTGTGATCCATAGATTTTAGAAAAAACATGGCTCTAAACTTCCATATAGGATAGTGAGTGCCATCAAATATAGGACACCCTTTTGCTGCCATTGTTGGAATATGATTTGATTGCTTGTTACTAGAAATCTTGATCTCTCGACAGCGAATCTTGACCATCAACTTATGAAGAAACCTGCTCTAATACCAGTTGTTGGTCCCAATGAGGGTAAACAAGCAACCGATACAGTGTAGGAGGGAGGGTTTGAATACACTTTAAAAGCAATCAAACAATTCAAACGAATGTATATTCAATAATCAATTAATGTATTACAATTTCACTTTTTAATCAAATCAACAGAATGATTTGATCTGACATTGATTACAAACTCAACTCTCTCTAAACACTCTTGGATCACAAACTAATTGATGATCGGATTTCTTGTTAAAACTGATTAACAAGAAATTGAAACTCTCGAACTTTGAACACACAAAGTAATCGCAACACACATAGTTTGCAACTGATGCAGTTTTGCAGCTTATTCAGTTTTTGCTCTGTGTATCACGTACGTATAAACATATTTAGAGGATATATTTATACTTGATTTATCTGCGAACAAATCGTGATTTAAAGATAGAACTTATCTTTTCTTAAAAACCGTAACAAACTATTTAATTAGAACATATCTAATTAAATTCGTTTGAGATCTCTATCCAACTAGTAGAGAGTTTAAATTAGGTTTAGATATCCTAATTTAAATGTCGTAGATATCGATAGTAAATATTGAGATTTAAAACTCATTCAAATTCTCTGATCTGACTTCTAACACTGAGTTGACTTACTCAGTCTTGACTTTGTCAAGCTGAGCTCTTGATTCTGTTCTTGAATCTTCAAACCTTCAAATCTTTATTCTAGAACCTATCTCAGCTTAGAAGTCACCGAGTTATCTAGTACTTACATAGAAAACTCTAGATCTGTTTGTACGCTGACTACTCAGCCTAAGCTGACTAGCCCGTCTACAACAAACTTACATAATTCTTAATACTTAACCTATCATTTATACAATGCTATCGTTTGTCTCGTCAAATCTAACTATTCTAAGCATGGGACTAACAAATATCAGCAGTTTCAGTTTCAAATTCGAATACTGGGATGTCTGGTTCAGGCTTAGGTTGAGGTTTTTGTTGCAGTTCTTGTTCCTGTTGCTGTTGTTGTTGCTGTTGCTGTTGTTGCTTTTGCTGGATTTGTTGTTGTTGTTGTTGCTGCTTTGTTTCTGCCCTATCCCTATTGCAGCTGCTAATCTTCCGGTCAGAGGAGTAAAGGTCAAAACGCACGCTCTCTTCTCCCCCTCTTGACGATCATGATTGGGATCATCATCGTCATGCCTGCGCTTAAACGCAGCAGCTTGGGATTTGCACGTTGATTCGAGGTTAGTCATTCTGTTTTCCACTGAATCTAAGTTTTGAAAGACCATATTGCCCATATCCACCATAGAGTTTTGAATGGTTTCTTTGAATTCGTTTAGATTACTTACCTTGTAAGTTTGTTCATTCTGAAAGGTTGGAAGGAGACCTAGGTTTTGTTCACAGTCTGGGCTTTCTCCAGTAATCTAACATAGAGCAGGATTTTAATGTATCAGTGGTTAAGCCAGAGCCATCATCAACCTTGGTTTTAAGAGAAGCAAGTGTTTACTTGATTTTGGTTAAGCTTTCAGTAATCAGGTTGAGGGCCTCTAGCAATTCTTCTTTGGTAACAAACAGAGACTCACTAAGAGTACTCATTGAAGTTTCTACCACGGAGACAGAACTACTCACATGCAGAGCTGTAGTGGTGTATGCTCGGGTGAGATTTCCACCTGATCCTCGAATGGCACCTTCAGTAGTGCCACCTACAGGTGTTCTGGACGGTTGTTTCGTAAACAATGTCATTATCTGTGAAAGTGTTTGTTGGTGTCTTGGAAGAAATGTAGAAATTTGCGGTATATCGATGTGCTCTGAATGAACGGTCGAGGTCAGGAAAGGTAGACCTCTGGTTTCAATACCAGCCATCTCCGAATGAGAGGCTGATAGAGTATGTGCTATTTCTCCATGCGGTGAAACAAGCATCTGTTGAGAGATACTCGAGTGGCTGGAGGGTTAAATGTGCACTGTTGGGATGATAGTGGTTGTTTCAATACAAGAGCTAACAGTGTCACCTCCAGTAGCAGATGTAGCTTCCCGGATTTGTTGGCTTGGGGGACCCTCAACACTCTCTTCTTCTTTTCTTATCTCTCTCTCTCTCTCATCTTCCTCTTCCATTTCACTTTCATATTCATCATAAAATTCAAGATTGGTGTCAAAGTCTTGGCTTTCACCTGCTTTATCAAGAGGACCCGGTTGGTAGCCATACATAAATTTTGTTTCGTCGTTAAAGGCCTCGGGTAAATCAAGGAATAGATCTGAGAAGCTTAAATCCTCTTCCTTAGTCAACACTGGAATTTTTGCTCGTTGTTGCTCAGTGTTATCGCAGACCAGTGGTGCTCCTCCAGGGGTATACGTGGTAATGGCGATAGTGTCTGTTTTAAAGTCAGGCGCCACTAAACCAGTAAGAAGATCAGGGGACTCCGGTTGTTGCTCGGGGTCAGGGAGTACATTAGAAAATATATCAATCATATCTTGGATTTGTGAAGGATCATATTCAGCCCCTCCCTCGCTATGTGTTTCACCCTCATCCCCTTCACTACCTCTCTTTGAGCTTTTATCAATCTACTCTGCCCTCTCAGCTTCTCCCATAGAAGGCTGAGGCCTATCAACTAATTCCTCACTGGGTACTATGGGCCCTTGGGTAGGTACAACCGGCTCTGGTCGAACCATAGGACCCAAACCTACGCTCCCACTATAACTTCTCACCACATCATTTTGGGCACATAAATCCAGCAGGGAGACAGGGAATGGTTGCGGTTGCACAGGATGATCTCCGGTCATAGCTTTTACATATAAGAATTGTTTCAGCATGATTTAGCCGTTTCGGAATCTCCTCATTTCTGTCCATGGAAAACTAGACCATCATGTGTAAGAACATCTGATATGGCAGAAATATGCCCTTTGCTCTCTTGAGGTCTGAGAGTTTACCCTCTACATGCTGCATAATATCAAGAAAGATTAGTGTGGCAAAGTCAACATGCAAGTGATTGGTAGCAGCATACAAAAGCTTGATTTGATTGGAATTGGGGTATTCATATCCTGTGTTTAGGAGTGAGGCATCACTGAAGAATTGTGAGAAATGTATAGTATATTTGGTAGAGGTTGGCTCTTTTGAAATGAGATCTAAGTGGTAGATAGCCAACGTAGCCCATGGCTCGAATGCTCTGAAGAGAAGTAGTTTCATCAGGCATCTTCTAGAAATCAAGAAGTGGAGGCCTACTTCTGGCAGTAGGAAGCCGAAGGATTTCTCTCAGTCGACTGGTAGTGATGTTCAATGTAAAATGGTCTACATCACCGCGGATGGATACACGACCTGAGTCGGGATAGGTGTAGGTGTGAGCGGTGTGCCAGAATTGTTGGACATATAGTTCACGGACATGACTCCTAGAGGTTGATGGATTGTATGTAAGGGCGTGGTTAAGTGGATGGATTCTGAGTATTTTAATGATGATTGGGAAGTTTGGATTGTGAAAGTTATCGAGGTTTATGAAGTCATTGTTATCATGAGTGACAATGGATAGGAATTGATTGGTGGGAAGGAGTTGATCATCAGGGGTATGGCTTTGGCTTGCTGTCGAAGAACGGTGTGAGACACATTCATCTTCCATAGCCATTTTATCTTGTAAGAACATCCAATAGGTTAGATATTTGCACTTTGAAAAAGAACCCATTGAAATGCATTGACTTCTAAGGTAAAGCATCTATGTATGAAACATTTTGACCCGTGTTGACTTTTAAACATTGACTTTGAGTCAAACATAGTAAAATTAGTCAACACATTGTTGAAAAATGTATTAACACCTAAAATCCTTCATAGACAAAGTGATATTTTTGGTGAACAAAAATGTGTTGTGACACATTTTTTTACTATGAATACATGTATCTAAACACTTTTGTAACACTGAAATTTTTCTCATTTGGTCCATAACATGAAGATTTAGGCTAAAAGTGGAATCAAGCCCAATATTCAACCACTCGAAGAACACGAAGAACACTTTTCTAATTTTCCAAGTTTTTATTTGACAAAAACATTGTCCTAGTGTTCCTAAGCCCCATCGCACATCTCATGTGCATTAACAATATCATTTAGATGTCTTCTGAGTTGTGAAGTACCTCATCGAGCTTTAAACCTTTAAACACGTTTTAATCACTATTTGTTGCTTATATTATGTATACGTTGTGTTAAGTAGCAACTTTAACTCAAATGTAAAAAATTTGGACAGCAACTTTGATCACAATAAAAGAAATTGAGTAACCTGAAGTGTTCGAGAATTTGAAATTTTCGAAAGCGTGAAGAACACTCCACAATAACAGCCTATTTATAGGCAAGGGGTGCAACGGTAAAAAATTGGTTTCTACACGCTTGAAGTCCAAAGTATTTCGAAGGGAAATCTGCGCTCGAAGTGGTCTGGCTTCGAACTCGAAGTGAGTTGGTTTTGACTCTGGGAAGGGACACTGTTCATGAGCGCTCGAAGTGCATTGGATATGCACTATTTAGAATCTAAAGTCTACTAGCTTCGAATCGAAGCTTGTAAATGCGCTCGAAGTGAACTATCACTCAATGGTCTTCGTATGCGAAGTCTACTAGCTTCGAATTGAAGCTTGTAAATGCACTGGAAGTGAACTAGTCAATGGGCTTCGTATGCGAAGGCCTTTGACATCGAATGCGAAGTCAAGAAGCACTCGAAGCCTCCCCCTTGTGTATTTCGAATGCGAAGATTAATTTGATTTTCCTTGTGTATTTCGAATGCGAAGGCTGTAAGAAGTGTTCGAAGTTGTCCCTTCGAATGATTTGAATGATCATTTCGAATTCGATTAAGGTGCTAAATAGACTTTCAAGTTGGATTAAGATTAAGGACTTGGCTCGTCACATTTAATGTGTATACTAACAAGTCGAATACACGTATTTGACCCATTATGTTCCAGATCATTTTCAACAATATCCGGTTTCCTTTAACGTGACACCTTGTACAAATGTGTCTATGTTAGGGAATGAATTGTGAGATAATCCCGCAACTCATAATGTGGTCGTTGATATAGATTTAAGGTATCTTAGCATCTTAACTAGATCTAAGCATCCTATCTATATGTCCCAATTGATTCTTTTAATTAGTTTCTCTTTGTTATATGCTTGTACTGATTATCTACCAAAGGTGATCAATATCTTACAAGCTAGCATCCCTCTCACATATACCGTGAAGGGTTTCCTAATCATCTTACCCTAATAGATAAGATTAGCATCAAATGTTTAACCCGAGGTTAAACTAGTCCAAGATCCTAACCACTTGGATCTAGGTGATACTTATCTTATTTATACGGTTAAGTAGATTATGACAAAGAGCCGACTAATCCAAACTATTTTGGACTTAGAATCAATCATTCATGATTAAATATTACTTGTAACATGTATGACGTGACATGGATAATTTTAATTTTTATCAATCAACAAATATTTTTCAAAAACAAGATTCCAGTTTCAAGTGTGAATTCATCGTCATCAAATGTAGAATGATGCGCCATGAAGGCCAAAATAAAACATAAGCTATGACATGAACAAACTTCGAAATCGAATAAGCAATGCGAAAAAATCTTTTACAACCCAAAATTCAAAATCTCATCCATCGTCTTCATGAATATACAATAAAAGCTAAACTTGCCTCGCAGGGCATCAACAACAAAGTAATAATTGGACCGGTAAGAATAGGCGAGCTCAAAACTCCCAATTCTCTTGTAAAGGTCAGTCTTCCGATATACCACTTTTAGAGATCCGGTTCTTCATGCTCTTCTTTCTTCTTTTAAAGGGTACCTACACTTTTAACAAAATAAATTTGTGACAAACGTGATTTAATTAGCTCGGGTGAACAACCCAGTGAAATAGAAGAATTAGCAATGATCCATGAATGTACCTTGAGAGGGGAAATTACCTCTCTCTTTCCTTAGAAGTTTAATATCCTCTCGGCACGATGGGCATTCGTGACGGACCCAATCTCCAAATCTTCCACAGAAGTAGCAAACCACCTTTTCTTGAATCTCTTCTTGAGGCACACAATCATTGTCCTCAGATTCAACATGGGGAATAGGCTTGGACACTCCAACCTTTTCCCTTCGTGTTGGTTTCTTCTTATTTTTCTTTTGTTCCCTAGAACTCGTGGTAGGAATGGAAGAGGTGGATTCATGTTTGGCCATGTCAGACTCCGGAGTCTTCAACATACCATGCAATTCACCTAAGGTTTTCTCCATGCCATGCATGTAATAGTTCATGACAAACTGATCATATGATGCGGGCATGGACTGGAGTACTATATCCACAGCAAGCTCCCTCCCCATGGGAAAACCCAATCTTTCCATTTGGTCCACGTACGCCTTCATCTTAAGGACGTGGGCATTCACACTCCTACCTTCCTGCATTCTACAACCGACTAGGTTTTTAACACACTCATAGTGTTCCTCCCTTACTTGTTGTTGGAACATGTCCTTCAACTTGTCCATCATATCGTACACACTCATGTGCTCAAAGTGCTTTTGCAACTCCGAGCTCATAGTTGACAACATGAGGCAGGCATCATCGTGTGTGTCCTCAACACGCTTTTCATACGTGTATCGGACGGACCAAGTCGCGTTGCTAGGAGGTGGTTCCGGAAGTGGTTCCTCGAGGATGTGCAACTTTGACTCATAGCGAAGAACAATTCTCAATTGCCTAAGCCAGTCAACGAAGTTCACTCCCGTGAGTTTCTCCCTATGTAGGAACATACGAAGCGAATTGTTTGACGTGGTGTTATTATCGTTTGACATCTATAAATAACAAGAACACACGTTTTAGTTAGTTTGATATAATCATCGTTAAAATAATTACCCATAAAGTTTTAGAAAAACAATTTATCTTAAAAAGGGCTAAGAACCATATTTTACTCCACTACATGACGGGTTTACCGCGGATCACTTCATGAAGCTATTTAGGCCGGTAACCATTTTACCGATTTCAATCTCCATTGCAACTCTTATATACTTGCGGGATCCAACGACGTAAAATGGTCGGTTGGCATGTTTGATCCCTACTTACACCAATCCAAAATTAAAATTCTTGGTTGACTCGTGCTTAGCTCGACAATCACACAAGGATTTTAGTTTGCAATTGTAAATTGTCCAACAAGATACAAGGTAGCACACTCGACAATCATTGGCTTGTTCTAAGCTCGACAACCAATAACTCCAAGTCGCCACTCTCACCTTCCACACAGATTCACATGGAATAACTCGTGCTTAGCTCGACAATTATCCCATGCTTCACTAGAATCGGGTGTGTCATCTTATGGATGGTGCGTGATTTACGTCTTAGGAAACGGGCTTTTGTTTCTTGATTAAAACCAAGTTTTAATATTTGATTAACAAAGTAAGTGACAAAAACGATTTTCACTTTAAATATAAATACCAAGTTTATATTGTCTTGTTAATCGTTTACACGCGAGAGTTTGTTAACCAATTTAAAAACTCTTGTGATTTTATTAACTTAGAAAAGTTATCAAGCATGCGAGGAAACATAAACAACCATGCAAGAAATATGAATCACATCATACGCATACAAGGGGTTGGTAACCATGCCAAAAACCTATGTGTCCTACCCGCAAGCCAAGGAGAGAGGACTAGGTCTACTAAGGACACAAACCTAGACCATGGAGTGCTCCCACTGAATCCGCTACCTCCATCGGGACTAACCAGAGTACCGTTCTTTGGGCCCCAATGTAACGCCGCTGCCGCTTCTCCCCCTCATGGTGTCCTGGATCCTCAGGATCATCATGCTTACGTTTGCGTGTTTCCGATTGAGCCTTACACGACTCCTCCACAACTTCCAGCCTTTTTCTAATATTTGAGACAGTAGAGGTTAAGGCATTTAAGGCTTGTAGGACAGTATCTTGGAAGGTAGTGGAGCTGGAGGAGAAGGGCTGGGGTTGGTGTTTTAGTGCTGCTAGGATGGTTGATTGTTCGGGTGTAGGATGGGCAACACAGTTCAGTTTAGCATGTAGGAGGTCCTTGAGTTCATCGATTGAATAATATCACTCAATGACGGTAGGTGGGCGGTTTTCCAGGGCTCGGATTTGGGCTCTGAGGGAGTCGATTTTAGAGTGGAGTTGTGCGTTGACATACTCCCTCGGGCTAGAGTCTAGTGAAGAGAACTTAGAGTTTAGGAAAG
The DNA here is from genome assembly GCA_038502395.1 of Dittrichia graveolens. Lineage (NCBI taxonomy): Eukaryota > Viridiplantae > Streptophyta > Magnoliopsida > Asterales > Asteraceae > Dittrichia > Dittrichia graveolens. The sequence continues at coordinate 52,903,852 of JARJIL010000005.1, read as the reverse complement.
ACCTAAGTTCCAGTGTAACCCCGACCTCAGCAAGAGGCTCGGTTGGCATAGGTCTTTTAGACCCGTGGCCCTTACGTAGTGTTGGCACAATTGTAGCACTGGAGGGACTTCCGCTCGATCCTCGCGTTACCTCTGCAGTAGAGGCCGCTACGGGCGTTCTGGCAACGTCACGAAGACGTGCTAATGCAGATTGTGTCCTAACAAATGATTGAAAACCAGTTAAGGGTGGCGCTAGACTCAATGGTGCTCCGAAAGAAGATGTGGACGGGGGAGGCGGTCCACTGAATTCAAAGCCAGCAAACTCCGAGCGAGTAGCTGACTGCGTATGTGATAGATCCCCGTGAAATGAAACCACTTCCATTTAAGTAAGTAGAGTGGCTGGTGGGGTGAGGTGCATGCACTGGTGGGATGCCAGTGTCTGTTTCAATACCAGTCGGAACAGTGTCCCGACCGGTAGTAGATGAGGCTTCCCGGCTTTCTTGGTCTGGTGTACTCTTACTCTCATTATTTTCTTTCTCACTCGCGCTATCACTCACTACAACCTCTACTTCTTCGTCTTCTCTTTCCATAGCCGGTACATCACCAAAGGTGGCAGATATGTCTGATGAATCATGATGGATGTCCTCGGGGTGATCAGAAACTTGTCGCGTGCCGGTGGATTCGACACGGACTGGTGAAGGTCGTGGACCGAAGGAGATGGATTGTCCTGAGGAGGAGGATTCTGTTTGAGTCCTTTCTTCGGAGGACTTATTCTCTGGTTCAGCATGTGTGGAGGCCTCCGATTCACTGATTACAATTCCCTTGCTCTCTTGTATCTCTCCTCCCTCACCACTTCCACCGCCCCTCACAACAGATTCTTCTCTCTCAATCACAACCCTGCTCGGGGCACCCCTACGCACCCGAGCCCTAATACCACTAGGACCCTCACCAGGTACTACTACTCCCGGGGCAGGCACAACCGGCTCTGGTTGTGCTGGAGGAGCAATCCTATTAACCCTCATATACTCGCGCACTACCTCACTTTACTGATTCATCGTTCGAAGAAGGGCAACTGGTACAGGCATGGCTACAAAATCGGGAAGGTCTTTGATTCGTAAGAATCTGGCGATGCGTTGTACTTGGACTTGTGGCCTATTAAGTTGCCGAGGGATGGTGTGGTAGGTTTCCAGGTCTATGGCAATGAAGATGGTCAGGAATCGTTGAAAAGGTATAAAGGTTTTCTGGCGAGAGGTGTCCTTTTCTTTGACCATTCGGACGATCTCCTCGAATATGATGATGGCATAGTCCAAGTGGCGGTGGTAAGCAACACCAGCCAACAAGAGTAGGGAGTAGTAGGAGCCGCCATCGGTGCCTCGGTGAATACCAGTCAGGGTACGGGAGATAATTGTGGTTAGCGTCTGCTAGAGAGGCGCAAGATTTGTTCGTCTGAACTGATGAATTTGGTTTAGTTCTCCCTGATATCCAAGACCTCTGTTTAGGTCTAGTACCACATCTACACTTGGATTTTCATCAAAGTCAGCTCTCCCTGGATAGTGATCAGCAGGAGGTAAGTCCAATAGGTTTCTCAGTCGGACGGCAGAAAGAGTTGTGCGGATGTTCTCAGTACGACCCCGGAGGCACTTGTGTCCCAAGCGAGTGACACCCTTAGTAAAAGTGTACCACAGTTGCTGCAGATAGATCTCAGGTACATGGGTGGGTGATGTGTTTGGGTTTTCAGTGATGGCTTGGCGGAGAGGATGGGCACGGAAAATTTCAGTGATTATGGGGATCTTCTATCGGTGGCTAGATCAAAGTATACGTTGTTGCTCAGAGTTTCAAGCCTGTCAGCAGCAGGGACTAGGCTTTCCTCGGGAAGGGGTTGATTAGCAGCCATATGTCACAAATAAGATAGATCATATTAGCATAAGAGGAAAGACACATATTTGCTGATGAACATGTGAAGTCATGAATGAATATGTGTGCTAAGTTATATGCACATGTGAATGTTGGGCGTTGACTTTGACTTTGATTATGTAACCTATGAAATTTGAACCAAGGCGTAAAAATTTCTAAGTGTTGAAAGTTGGATGAGCTTAAATTATGCGACAGTCGGATGAGGTGAAAGTTGCATGAGAGTTACTCTTGAAAGTCGCATGAAGGTTAACTTGACAGTCGAATGGGTTAATTTTGTCTGAAAGTCGCATCAAAGTCGCATGAATGTAATAGTTATGTGAAAGTCGAAAATGATTTGGTTTCATACAAAAGTCGGATGAATTTGTTTAAGTTGAAAGTCGGATGAACATGTTCCACCGGAAAGTTGGATGAACATGTTTCATCCGAAAGTCGGATGAACTTGTTTCATCCGAAAGTCGGATGAAAATGTTTCATCCGAAAGTCGGATGGGACTGTTTCATCCGAAAGTCGGATGGACCAACGACTTGGTCTTTTCATAGTTATTTTATTTCAAAGGTCGCATGGTGTTAACTTACCCATTCGAAAGTCGCACAGACCAAACCTTATCCGAAAGTCGGATAGTCCAATTTCATCCGACTGTCGGATGAAATGCCATTTCCTTCATCCGACTGTTAAGAACACCCAGCTTAGTTCATATTATGTCCAAATTGATTTTTGACATATACTAAGTTCAGAGACTCAAAGTTGGTACCAAATGACTCGGAATTTAACCCCAAACAAGTTTGCACTCTCAAACAAGCCTAAAAAAAGCTATTTTAAGCACATTTGAACTTGAAACCCTCTTTTCTTCATAGCGAAGAACAGTGCCCTAAACATAACTCGATATTGTGTAACCTAGAACATGAAATTTGTGCCATTGTGTGCGCATACATTCAAGAATCACATTATATCAGTCAAACATTACAAGCAACACCGTTAATGGTGTTTTCATTCAAGAAGAACCAGAGAACCCCACTGTTCCATAAACAGGGGTTGTTAAACCAAAAAGAAACGGATTTTTGACATTTAAACCACAGAAGATTCACCCATTCTTGTTTCAATCCTCTTACCTTTCAGTTTTGTGTGATTTAAACACAACAAATTTCACTTCAAGTAAGTTCGATCGAAAGTAATTGAGAGGGAAGAAGATGAATACTGGTTTTGGCTTTTTGAAAGCGTGAAAGGAAAGGAACTATCGGGTTACCTATAAATAGAACTATCCGACGGTCGGATGGATCGGGGCTTTGATCCGACTGTCGGATCAACCCGGTTTGGTCCAAATTGGATGTTTAGGCCCATGACTTAAATTGCAGCATTATTTAAGCCCAAGAGGTGATTTTCCTTCTTTTTGTGATTTTCATTATGGTTCTCAATTTCACCATGACAAAAAGTTATTATTATTATTATTTTTTTTGTTATTCTTTTTGTGATTTTTCTATTTCATTTTTGGTGACATAAACACAGACAGTAAAATTAACATCTGACGAAGTATCATCGGTGAAGATGCACATTTCTCCCCCTACATGAATGCACGGAAAACATTCGTGTTCACCAGTGAATCCGCAACGTTCCCCCTAGACAGGAGCACCTGTATAACTGCACAGAGAAACAGTTAAGCTGTTCAGGACATGAAACAGTAGAGAATTAGAGTGTGAGATTAAGCATGCCGATCTTGGAAACCATAAATGAGAAGCGGGCTTCGTCCAGTGGTTTAGTGAACAGATCAGCCAGCTGATATCAATATGGTTGGTTTTGGAGTGATGGACAGGATTGCAGGAGATGGCAATGGCACTCTGAGAATCACACAACAGGGGAATCTTGGAGTAGGTAAGACCAAAGTCCCGCAGCTAAGTTCGCATCCACAGACTCTGAGAGCAGCAACTTGCAGCTACCACAAATTCAGCCTCGGCAATTGATGTAGAAACACAGCTTTGTTTCTTTGAACTCCAGCAGACCAAACGATCGCCCAAGTAGTGTTCACTCCCGGACGTGCTTTTCTTGTCTAACATTCACCCGGCATAGTCCGAGTCGGAATACGCAAGCAGTTCAAATGTTGAGTCGCGGGGATACCACAGACCAAGGTCAGAGGTCCCTTTCAGGTATTTGAGGATACGCTTCACGGCAAGTAAATGTGATTCTTTGGGATTTGCCTGAAAACGAGCACATAGACATGTAGAAAACATTATATCTGGTCTACTAGCCGTGAGATACAGTAGTGAGCCGATCATACCCCGATAAGTTTTCAAATCGACTGCCTTTCCATCAGAATCAGCAGACAATTTGGTTTTAGAAGACATGGGGGTTGATTTGGACGAGCAGTCTGACATTTCATATTTTCTTAATAAATCGTTAATATATTTGGACTAATTTATGAAAATGCCATTGGAAATCTGTTTGACTTGTAAGCCCAGGAAGAAATTCATTTCTCCCATCATGCTCATTTCAAAATTGCTCGCCATTAAATTTGAAACCTCTAGGCTGTACTTTGAGTTTGTAGAGCCAAATATGATATCATCTACATATATCTGAACCAAAATATAGTCATCCCCAATTCTCTTGGTGAAGAGTGTGGTGTCAATTCGTCCCTTCGAATATCCTTCACGAACCAGGTAGGCCGAGAGAACATCATACCAAGCCCGTGGAGCCTGTTTGAGTCCATAGTAGGCCTTATCAAAGATGTAAACGTCAGTCGGTCGTTTGGGATCAACAAAGCCTGCTGGTTGAGATACATAAACTTCCTTCTTAAGAATTCCATTCAGAAATGCCGTTTTGACATCCATCTGGTACACCTTGAAGTCCCTGTAAGCAGTATACACGAGAAAAAATCGAATGGCTTCAATACGGGCAATAGGAGCAAAGGTTTCATCGTAGTTAATACCCTCCTGTTGATTGTATCCTTTCGCTACTAGTCTGGCTTTGGTCCGAATTACCACACCGTCATAATCTTTCTTGCTCTTGAAGACCCATTTGGTGCCAACAATGGTGTTGTCGTGGGGTTGGGGCACCAGTCTCCAAACCTTTAAACGGGTAAACTGATCTAGCTCTTCTTGCATGGCAAGAACCCAGTCTGGGTCTTGTAGTGCGCCAGCTGTTCGTGTGGGTTCTAACATACTAAGAAAGCTGGAGAACTAACACTCATTTGCTGTGGCAGATCTGGTCTGAACGCCAGCATCTTTGTCTCTAATGATTTGCATCTCTAGATGTGCAGTTGTTGAATGGATGGTTCACCCTCAGGAGTGGATGATTCTGGGAAGGACTGATGAGTGTTGTCTTCGAGATCCTCAGTGGCAGCATCGCTGACAGTATTTACTGTGGAGTTGGATGCAGTGTATTGGTCACCAAGAATAAGGTGTGGGTTGGCAGATGAATTAACAGCCCCGGTTGTGGATGTGGTGGCAGTTTGCTATGTGAGTTCAAGGGATTCCTGAACAACATCTATGGGCCTGTCAATAGGTACACTATTAGTTCCAGAATCATTAGAGTCTAAGAAATCAAATATATACTTAAAATCAGAAGATTCATTAGCGTGTGTTATATTTGTTTCCTGTCGATTAAGTCCCGGTCCTGAACTGATATGTCCAGAAACGATTGCAGGTGACTCAGGTGATAGAGATGTAGTGGTTAAAGTATCATCAAAAGTCACATTTATACTTTCAATCACAGCATTTGTTCGTTTATTTAACACACGAAACGCTTTAGACTATGAGGAATAACCAAGGAAAATTCCCTCATCAGCTTTGGGGTCAAACTTTCCCAGGTTAGCCTTCTCATTGAGAACAAAGCACCGATTACCAAACACGTAAAAGTGTTTAATATTGGGTACTCTGCCATTTGCAAGTTCATAAGGAGTTTTGTTAAAGCGACGGTGCAAAATTGTGCGGTTTTGTGTGTAGCACGCTGTGTTAACAACTTCTGCCCAATAGGAAGGTGGCAAATCTGAATAGGACAGCATGGTTCGAGCTGCTTCTACAAGCGTTCAATTTCTTCGTTCGACTACTCGATTTTGCTCTGGAGTGTATGCTGCGGAGAGCTGATGCATGATTCCCACAGATTCAAGAAAAGAATCCAAGACTTTATTCTTGAATTCGGTGCCATTGTCGGTTCGAATAGTTCCAACCTTTCCTTGTGATTGATTCTGGACCTGTTTGAGGAACGAGATGATTGTAGATGGAGCTTCATCCTTCGCCCTCAAGAACATGACCCAAGTGTATCTTGAATAGTCATCAACTACCACGAAAATGTACTTCTTCCCATTACGAGACTGAACCCTCATCGGCCCGCACAAGTCCATGTGCAGCAGTTGGAGAGGAGCTTTTGTGCTGGACACCTATTTGATTTTGTGAGATGCCCGTTTCATTTTCCCTCTCTCATAGTGCTCACAGAGGTGCTCTTTTTCAAACTCCAGTTTGGGCAGTCCGCGAACCAGATCACCGTTGACTAATTTGTTTATATTCTTAAAGTTGAGGTGAGAGAGTTTGCGATGCCACATACATGTCAGTTCCGATGAGGCCTTGGACAGAAGACATACTGACTGTTTGCCTTCCAGATATGCAAGATCAATGGTATACAGATTTGACCTTCGGGACCCAGTCAGTACCGCATCACCATTTTCAGTCTTAACTGAGCAAGTTTTGGCCTTGAAGTTAACTTCTAACCCCTTGTCACAAAATTGCCCAATACTGAATAAGTTGTGTCCCAAACCTTTTACATATGATACTTTGCTTATTTTTATATTTTCTTTGATAATGTCTCCGGTGCCCATTATTGGAGCTACATGGTCGTTTCCGAAACGAACATTTCCCGAGTATTTTAGGACATAGTTCGTAAGGAGACTCTTTTCACCCGTCATGTGCTTCGGGCAGCCGGAGTCCAAGTACCACCGGCTAGATATCTGTACATTGAAGACAAAAGTTGTTGAGGTACCAATTGTGTATTGGGTCCTTGACTGTTAGCAAAAACAACAGTATCACATGTATTTTCAGTTAATGAGTTCGGTGTTAGAATGTTGGAAGTGCAAACTTGTGACACCGTTTGTGGTTGAGACGGTGATGGTATTATGGTTTCTTTGGATATTACGGGGAATTTGTTGTTCGAGATGTGGTGACGGATTATTCAATAACCACGTGATTACAACCTTTTGGTAGTGAGACATCATCGTCGATGTATGCACTTGATTTCTTTGGAAGTCTTGCTTTGGTTGTTTCAGTTATCACTTTGATGGGTTTGTATTGAACTGTAGGTTGTTTACGCTGTTTGAATTGAGTTTGCTTACTCAAGTGATTTGTGACAGTTGGTTTGGCAGCATTAGGATTGGCGTGATTCCCGTTATTGTGATATCTACGATTTGGAGTCCATGAAGTGTGCCCATTGGAAGATTTTGATTCTAGATTTTGTTTAACAGACACACTTTTGTTACTTATTTGGAATTTTGCTCTTGTGGAACATTTCTTTCGCCAATAGGTAATTTTGTTACCTCGTTTGTTTATGAAGTAAGCTTGTTCATGAGTGGATTCAAAGGATTTATAGTTTGAATTCGGTTTGATCCCTCGTTTCTTTCTATCATCATCATACACACATTTGAAAGTACAGTGACCTTCCATGCAACCATCACTCATGCAAAATATTTCTGTTTTAATAGAATCAAGTGGAGTTCAAACAGATTTAACATGTACGATTGACGAATCATTACAAAGTAACAAAGCTGTTTGTTTATTGAAAGTAGATGGGTAAATCAAACACTCTTCGTCTTGTCTTCCTCCATCTTTCTATTCTGGCTTCTTTCGCCATCCAAAAATCTGTTTTCTCTTGCTCCTCACATTTACACCTAGAAGGACATTTGGGTTAGAAGTAGATATTTCCAAACTATCATTCTTAGGGCGAGAGCGTGTTGTTTGTTTCTTGATTAGCTTTGTTTTGGATTTGGATGGTTTCGATGTACTATTCTTTCGTGATAATGGAGTATCAATTATCTTAGCTTTTCCTTTAAAGTGATTGGATTCAATTGTTTGCATTCTGAAAAAATCATTCTCAAGTGTATTTATTTCTCATGAAGAGTGAATAATGATTTTTCTGATTTTTTGCATTGTTCACAATTTTCACCAAGATTCATTGGAGATACATCACTTGCATGTATATCGAAATTTGAGTTTCCAGATGTTGAACATTCACCTTCTTGCACGTGTGGAAATGAGATTCTAGACGTGCTTATGGCAGCGGAATTTTGTGATTTGGTATTTTTAGTGGCAAGGTGATCAATCAGGTTATGAAGAATTGCTTTTTCAAAGTCAAGGATAATGTATCTATGGACAAGTTCAAGTTCAACTAACTCAAGGTGTCGTTGTAGATCCATATGTGGAATATAGAGGCAAGGCTCGGGTGGAAAATCCGAGATTGATGGTAATGACTCCATTTCTTTATGGGAGTAGCTTCGGAAGTAGTCATCGAAAATTGTGGGTTTGAAGACTTCGGTTATGTAGGACTGATTTAGGCTTTCGTAGTCTTACGAGGTTGAAGCTCTATTTGTGATGCGTCTCTTGTGTTCCTCCTCGGCCAGTTCGTCGACTTGTCCAACGAACACCATTTGCTTGGTTAATCCCATATTCATGCATTCAAAGTCGTATAACTGTTTAGCACTTATCTTGTCACTTATGTGAGGATTAACATAATCTAAACCTTCGTATGTCCACTTAAAAAATTTAACATCCTTAGGTTTGTTCAGAAAAATGGTTTGTACCGTTTGATCTCTTTTAATTAATAGGTCTTCGAGATCTTTTATTTTTTAGTACAGTTGACATCGTTCTTTTTGCAAAAACTTAAAATCTTCTTCAGCTGAGACTTTGGCCGCTTTTAAGTTATTAATTATTACCTCATTTTCACTTTTTAAGGTATTTAGTTCATTTTCTTTCACAGTTAATTCTGTTTGAAGGTTGTGTAAGTTAGAAGTTGATTGATTCTTGATTCAGTGTTCCAACTTAGAGATTTTACGGTTTTGTCGTTCGATGTGTTCAACCAGTGTTTGAGCGTACTCAATGTTTACCTTCCCAGAAATACCTGCATCATCAGTGTGTGTTTCTTCAAAGTCCTCAGCCCCATCAGCTTCATTCTCATCCTCATCATCTGAGGAGACCACATCATGAGCCATCAAGCAAAAATGAGCTTGATCAGTACTATCTTCGTCCGAATCATCTGTATCGGACAATTGATCTTCTTCAACAAGAATCGCTCTCCCACTCTCCCTTTTCTTTGTCAACCGCAGTTTGTTACGGTAGTATTCGGCATTTTTAGTCTTGGGTTTTCGACAATCTTTGATAAAATGCCCTGTTCTACCGCAGTTGTAACATTTCTTTTCCTCTTCTTGAGGTTCTGCGGGTTTGTCCGTCTTCTTTTTCTCATCAGCTACCATCCCCTCACCTTTTCTAGGTCCGGATGTGTACCGCTGTCGGTTATTGGTCTTTCCGTACTTGTTCTGGAAAGCCCTTGTAATCAATGACATAGCTTTCAGTACTGCATCCTTTTCTGACATCTCCATCTCTCCTTCCGAGGAGTCGGAGTCAAGCACAACCTGCTTCCGTTTGCTACCCCTGGATGATTCCCACGGTATCCTTTCAGCCACTAGTGCAACCGGGTCAGATGGTTGCTTCATCGAATGTTTGGTGAGAATTTCATCTTGAAACTAATTCAAGTCCTCATAAATCGAGTGGTGGGATACCGCCTTGTGATTCAGGTTAACATGTTTATACAAGTAACCATGTTCACTCCATTCAGGACCAAGTGCATTGATCCAATTGACGTTTATATCTAGATCAGATCTCGTTATGCCATGATTCCTCATTTTGTTCAACAGTCTGCAGAAGCGACTGTAAGTGTCCTGTAACAGTTCACCCTCCCTGGCCTTGAATTTCCGGAAGGTGTTAACAAGTTGTGTTTCCCGGATAAATGACCCTTGCTCAGTACCCTGCATTTGTTGTTTTACTTCGTCCAAATCTCTTTGGCAGAAGTCAAACTGTCTATCTTTGAGTAGATTTCCGCGCATAGCCCTGGTTTCAAGTAATATTTTGCGTCTTTGTCAGCGCGTGCACAGTCTTTCTCTTCTACAGTTAGTTCTGATGGGAGCTTCCGTCTCCTTTCGGCAAGAATTGGTGGATTGTTTTCTAGAACAGCCTCGACAAATTTTTCAAAAATAGCATCACCGTTTAGGATGCTGTCTTTCATCATTTCACCATATTTTTCATTATGCTCTATGAAGTCCATAAACCTTCCTTTCCTTACATTGTACTCATTTCTGAAAAGTACTGGAGGTTTAGTGTCTGTTCCTATGGCGAGGATTTCGTTGCTTGAACTCATCTTTACTCTAGATCCTTCTCCCTGAAATAGAATGGTTAGTGTGTGTGAGAAAACTTGTGACATTGGTTTAAGTGTTTGAGAATTGGGTGAAGTAGTCCAGTGTGACTTGATGCGACTGTCGGATGGTCCGAAAGTCGGATGGACTGAGAGTTCTTGGATTTGTGTTTCTTTGACTGTCGAATGGATTGATTGTTATCCGAAAGTCGGATGAGATTTTGGTCCGAAAGTCGGATGAAGTTCTAGGTGATCCAAAGGTCGGATGAAGTTCTATGTGATCCGAAGGTCGGATGAAGTTCTAGGTGATCCGAAGGTCGGATGAGATTTTCGTCCGAAAGTCGGATGAGCTTCGAGCCTAAAGGTCGGATGAATTTTTAAAAGTAAGTTCGCATTGTTTGTTTTGTGAAAGTCGCACGACAGTCGGATGGGCCAAAGTCGGATGAGCCTAGAGTCGCACGACTGTCGGATGGATAATAATCCAAAACTTGCAGGTCTGTACTCTGTTCGATAACAGACTGCTAATTTGCCTAAAACACACTAAAAACTCACTAAACTTTTGTTTTGACCTTTTCTTTTACTAGAAACACTTCTCTTTACTGATTTCAACCCAAAACAACAACAAATTTTTTGAAAATTTGATGAAACAGTAGACAACTTTAAGAATTTTGAAGAACACTAAATTTTCAAGAAAACTACCCAGATGTTGTCTGTTTATCCTAAAAAACACTTAAAAAGGTTTTATCCTTTTTGAATACTTCTTAGATACAACAAATAACTTAAAAAAACAAGAGATTTTGGCTAAATGGGTTTTCTTCTTTCTAAGCCTCACGTAAACAAGAACAGAAGCAGCTTCTGGGTTTGATTCTCACATACAGATGTTTCTTTCAGGTAATGTTGAACCAATCCAGTAGGAAGTTGGCTCTAATACCAATTGAAAGTCCTTTGTGGTGTAGAAGATGAGTAAACACGCATACTTGAGGTAAAGATGATGAAGTTGATATGAACAAGTATGAACACTTTGTATAAACTTTGAAGAATCTCTCTTAGTATTTCTGAACGTTAATGCAGAGATTGATATTACAAAGAGTTTCCTTGCAAACTAGGTTTGCAAGGCTTTAACTACTAGTACGCACATGGGCCCTAAAGCCTTATGGCCCAATACCATCTATTAACTAGACTAACTAATACATATAAGAAAAGTGGGCCTAGCCCATATAATAAACTAATCTAGTTAAACATATTACATACAAAAGAACACAAGTGTCACACCCCGCTAAAGCGGAAACACGAGGTGTCACAGCACAAGATATCATCGCACAAGGTAAATAGATAATAACCATTAGATTAAATTAACAAAATAAGTAGTTCGGATGAAACATAAATAAAGGTTACATAACCGAATAATATTTAAAGGACATTGTCTTGTACGATGCGTAAATAAAATAGATATTGTTTTTATAAAATGTGACGATGAAGATGAAGATGCCACACATCATGTTTGTAAGCATAAGGCACCTAACGGCGGTCACCTGAAAGCACGGGTAAAAGAAAAGGGTCAACTACTAGAGTTGGTGAGTTCATAGGTTTTTAATGTATGCACAAAACATCTTTTAAATGAGAAAAGTTTATATAATTGATGGAAGTTTTTGGATAAAAATCCAAGTATGAAATAATGATAGAAGATGTATTATATTGCCCAATACGTTGCACATGGTAGTAATAGACTATGATGATTGTTGCTTGAGCCATTATCCAACCTAGCCCACAACCAATTGCCCATGATAAACCTAAAGCCTATATTAAATGACGTTAGTAGTGGTAAAGTACATCTATAGTTCGTCAACCATAAATGGGAGACGTCGGAATCTCCAAATAGCGCTACTTACAAATACCATCGGCTCAGTAGCGGAGTTAAGGAATAATGTCCAACGAAAGGGCCTTACAACGATCACCCAAGCACATCAAAGAATAATACCATAAGTGCTCAAAATAATATTTGAAATAAATAAGAAGATAGGCAATAAACTTTTCATGAAACGTATACACATGCTTTCACCCCAAAATAATATGAAATACGGTAAAAAGGGGCTATGATACTCACTCGGTATGCAAAGGTGTTTTCTTGTAAGGATTTCTTGTTCCTACCGAAGCTCCTTTCCTAATATAAAAGGTATGTAGCTCTATTAGACTTATTTTATTTATTATTTTGTATTATTTATTTGTGGTTAACTTATTTATTTAAATAGTTAAAGGTTGTCTCTATTTTTCCATAAATCATAATTGTTCACTGAAATTTTCAGTTCCTTGAGTTGAACTTTAAAAATTAAAAACTATAATTTAGGAGTCATATTAAGGTTTAATATTTTAATATAATCTTACTACATGTTTCTAGAATGTCCAGTAAAAATATAGGAATTTATAATCCATGTTTAGTATTTTTAATAATTAAAAGTGTATAGGATGTCCACTGATCAGTGTCTGGATGACATGTTGTTACTAAAACGTCTGTTTAGGGCTCATACGACCTCCTTTTTACATGATTCAAACTGGGAAATAACCAAGACTCAAGGATTAAACTTTTAAAAAAAACTTGACGTAATTTGACCCAAGAATGAGTAAGTTACACGCGTTTAAAGTGTACCCTTCTAAATCTACCAGACTTCCAGATTCAACATATGGGTCTTTTTAAATATGTTTGAAGGATCAAACGTTCATGAAATTTAGTGAATCCAGGTTTAAATGAAAGGTAACACTTTAAACTAAGATTAGAAAAAAGAATCAACTGATTTTGATACCTACAACTCCAGATATAATAAAAACAAGTAGGGAGTTCTAACATCAGATTCTGCCAGATTTGTGATTCTTTTTGCTTATGGGTCATAACCTTAATATAACATGTTTATATTCATGAATAATCATATTGTATGAGTATAAGCTTTGATAATCCATGTTGTCTTACATCAATGGTAGGATGATACACATTTTATGTGTTCCTTACAACATTTGTTAAGATGAACACATGCATGATCAAAGTCTTATTTTCTTGATTTTTCGTTGATTAAGTTCCATACAACAACGGTAGGATGATGCACATTTCATGTGCTCCTTACAACATTGGTAGGATGTTTATATTTACATGATTATATATATATTAATAAAGGAAATAAGATGAACAACAAAGGAAATAAATAAAAGAAAGAAGAAAGAAGAAGAGAAGAAAGGTAGAAGAGTAGAGATGAGTGTTTTATGATCATCTTACCACTCTTTTCCTTGATTTTGTGTTTGATCTTCAAGAGATGATCAAGACTTGGATGTATTTGGGAGATTTTTGTTGGTGAAAGAAGAAGAGAGAAAAGAGAAGAGATGGAGTGTGGTGGTAAAGGAAATGATAAAGAGTAGTAGGGGGCTTATATAGAGCATGGGGGAGATCAAGTGGTGGTTCTTGGGAAGAGAAGGAGGCAAGAGAAATTTGAGGGGGGGGGGGATAGTGGTGGCCAGCCTCATGGGGGGGGAGGGGGGGGGGGTTTCTTTTATTTATTTTTTTTTGAATAATTAAGTGTAATTGGTTTAAATGAATTTTGTATAATTGTTGATTTTGTTTAAATCTTTTAATTACAAAGTTTTTATTACTTTTATTAGTTTATTTTTATATGTTTTATATTTTAACTTATTTATATTTATCATAATTTATTTAATTATTTTAATTGATATTATTTTTATTATTGTACCTGATTTGTAATTCTTGACTCGTAATTATTCGATTTTTCGAGCTCCGGAAGGTTCTAACCATATAGGCGGGATTTCTACGAAATCTAATATTATTATGGATGTATTTAAGTCATAATTACTATTTTTAGTCATACTAGGCTTAAAATTAGAATTTCTAATGGCTAACCTGGGAAATTTGTTGCCGAATGTCACAGTCTCCCCTGATTAAAAGAATTTCGTCCCGAAATTAATCGTTGACGTCTTGGACTTGCTTTTTGGCGAAGAGGTGTGGATATTTGAGTTTCATATAATCCTCATGCTCCCAAGTGTATTCAGGCCCGTGCCTTGAGTTCCAACGAACTTTCAAGATGGGAATCCTGCTTCTCCTTAGTCTTTTGACCTCCCGGTCAAGGATTTCGATTGGTTCTTCTACAAAGTGCAACCGGTCATCAACTTGCACATCTTTTAAGGGTAAGACTAAGGTTTCCTCCGTTTGGCATTTCTTTAAATTCGACACATGGAACGTGTCATGGATGGCGCTCAATTCTTGTGGCAGTTTTAGCTTGTAGGCTACCGGTCCGATCCTTTCGATTATCTCGAACGGCCCAACATACCTCGGACTTAACTTGTTCTTTTTACCAAAACGCACTATCCCTTTCCAAGGTGATATCTTTAGTAGGACTTTATCGCCAACTTGAAACTCTAGGGGTTTCCTGCGATTGTCGGCGTAGCTCTTTTGTCGGTCCCTAGCGGTTTTGAGCCTTTCCCTGATAATCTTTATCTTATCAGTGGTTTCCTGTACGACGTCTGGTCTGGACAATTGTCGGTCTCCGATTTCCAACCAGCTGAGCGGGGATCTACATTTGCGTCCGTACAATGCTTCATAAGGTGCACACTGGATACTGGTGTGATAACTATTATTGTATGAAAATTCAACCAGTGGCAAATGCGAGTCCCAGCTCCCACCAAAATCTAACACACAAGCACGTAACATATCTTCCAGCGTTTGAATAGTCCTTTCCGATTGTCCGTCTGTTTGGGGGTGGTAAGAGGTGCTTAAATTGACTCGCGTTCCCAATGCTTTCTGAAGTGATTGCCAAAATCGGGAAGTGAAGCGACTATCCCTATCCGAGATGATAGAGATGGGCACTCCATGACGCATGACGATCTCATTGATGTAGATTCGTGCCAACTTTTCCATCTTGTAATCTTCACGAATAGGTAGGAAATGTGCTAACTTTGTAAGTCGGTCTACTACTACCCAGATGGAATCGTACCCTTTTGCGGATCGGGGTAACTTAGTCACAAAATCCATAGTTATCTGTTCCCATTTCCATTCCGGGATTTCGGGTTGCTGCAATAATCCAGAGGGTTTCTGATGTTCTGCCTTAATCCTTGCACAAGTCAAACATTTCCCCACGTATAGGGCGACATCCTTCTTCATTCCGGGCCACCAATAGTATTCCTTCAAATCCTTGTACATTTTATCGGCTCCGGGATGAATAGAATACTTAGACTTATGTGCCTCATCCAATATCGTTAACCTTATGTTATCTACCTTGGGTATCCAAACCTTCTTTTCGAAGTAACGTACTCCATGAGTTCCAATCTCAAACCTGTGCTCCAAATGACGAAGGGTTTCCTCTTTTAGATTTTCTGCTTTTAATGCTTGCTCCTGAGCTTCAAGGATCCTTCCTTTCAGACTTGTTTGCACTACAGCTCCTAATGCTCGTACTCTCGTTGGTTTTACTCTTTCCTTCCTACTCAACGCGTCGGCTACCACATTGGCCTTGCCAGGGTGATATTTGATTTCGCAATCATAATCATTGAGTAGTTCTACCCATCTCCTTTGTCTCATATTGAGCATCTTTTGATCAAAAATATGCTGGAGACTCTTATGGTCAGTGTAGACTGTACACTTGGTGCCATATAAGTAGTGTCTCCATATTTTGAGTGCAAACACTACCGCTCCTAGCTCCAAATCATGAGTAGTGTAGTTTTTCTCATGAACCTTCAATTGTCTCGAAGCGTAGGCGATAACTTTGTCTTTTTGCATTAAAACACATCCCAACCCTTGGTGTGATGCGTCACAATAGACCACAAAGTTTTCTGATCCAGTTGGCAATGCCAAGATAGGTGCGTTGCATAGCTTCTGCTTTAAGGTTTGAAAGGCTTCTTCTTGCTTATCTCCCCAAATGAATTTCTTATCCTTCTGAGTCAAAGTCGTTAATGGTTGAGCCACGCGTGAAAAGTTTTCGATGAATCGCCTATAATATCCTGCCAGACCCAGAAATTGTCGAATCTCAGTTGGCGTCTTTGGTGCTTCCCACTTTTTAATTGCTTCGATCTTTGCTGGATCGACATGAATTCCATTTGAATTAACTACATGACCAAGGAAGTGTACTTCTCGGATCCAAAATTCACACTTAGAGAATTTGGCATACAATTTCTGGTCCTTGAGTAGTGTTAAGATTAATTTCAAATGCTGCTCATGATCTTCCTTGCTTCGCGAATAGATGAGGATGTCGTCTATGAACACTATAGCAAACTTATCTAGATATGGTCTACAGACCCTATTCATTAAGTCCATAAATACTGCTGGAGCGTTAGTCAACCCAAAAGGCATAACTAAGAACTCATAATGTCCATAGCGGGTTCTAAAGGCGGTCTTGGGGACGTCTTCTTCGCGAACTCTCAATTGGTGATATCCCGAGCGAGGATCGATTTTTGAAAAATATTTGGCGCCTTCAAGTTGGTCGAACAGATAATCGATTCGAGGGAGAGGGTATCGGTTCTTGATTGTTAACTTGTTGAGTTCCCGATAGTCGATACACATTCGTAGCGACCCGTCCTTCTTTTTGACGAAAAGAACTGGGGCTCCCCAAGGGGATGAACTTGGTTCAATGAAACCTTTGTGGAGTAATTCTTGTAGTTGTGCCGATAGCTCTTGCATTTCTGATGGGGCGAGTCGATATGGTGCTTTTGCCATGGGAGCCGCTCCAGGGACTAGATCGATATGGAATTCGACTTGCCGATTCGGGGGTAATCCTGGCAAATCTTCCGGAAATACTTCAAAAAAGTTTCGCACGACGGGAATTTCTTGAATATTTTTCTCACAGGTTTTCTTATTGATTATATGTGCTAGGAATGCCTTGTTTCCTTTCCTTAAGCATTTTCTCATTTTGATGGATGAGATTATCTTGAAATTCCTTCCGGATTTTTCTCCATACACCTTAAGTGTCTCACCATTAGCCGTCGGAATTCGGACGATCTTTTCGAAGCAACAGATTTCCGCTCGATGGCTAGAAAGCCAATCCATCCCAACAACTATGTCGAAACTTCCCATTTCAAGTGGGATTAAATCTATGGTATATGTTTTATCGGCTAAGCCCAAGGTGCAACCAGGGATTATGTCCTTAACGCTAGTTTTCTGACCGTTAGCAAATTCAATGATGTAAGGCTCTTTCATTTCTATGGTTTTTAGGTTTAGCCTTAACTTAAATCTTAATGATATGAAGCTTTTATCGGCCCCTGAATCAAATAGTACTGATGCGTAATAACCGTTTAGAGGAAACGTACCTGTAACGACATCGGGGTTTTGTCTAGCTTCATTTGCTCCAATCTCAAACACCCTGCCTCGTGCTTGATTTCCTTGGTTACTTTGGCTTGCAGGACGTGCTTGATTATAATTAGACCCTTGAGTTGGCCGCGAGCAGACGGTGCCATGGTGCTCCAAACTTCCGCATTTAAAGCATGGCTTTACTCGGCAAGTTTTGCTGAGGTGTCCTAGCCGCTTGCACCTAAAGAACACCATGCACTTCCCTTTGTGGTGTTTGTGGCACTTGTCACATTTGGGGTAGGATCTCCATCCTTTATCGGCCGCTTGCGCCTGAGCTCCGAAGTTTCTAGCCCTTTTTTGAGTCCTCGCAGCTTCTCCACCGGATGGCTTCCTCGGCATCTCCTCAAGCTTCCTCTTACCCTTGTCCTTGTTGCTCCCAAGCGATCCCGATCGGATGGCATTGTGGTTAAGTCTTGTAGCTAGATTTACCGCACTTTGGATGGTGTTGGGGTTTGCAGCCGTGACATTTGCCCGGATCTCAGGGGCTAGACCCCAAATGTATCTATCGATACGGTTTTCTTCCGGGGTCACCAAGTGCGGCACCAGCTTGGCCAAATCATGAAATCGGGTGTTGTAGGAGTTGATGTCATCCCCGATCATTTCATGATTCCACAGCTCGGCTTCTAGCTTTTGAATTTCACTCTTCGAGCAAAATTCGTCCCTTAATAGCCTGAGGAATGCATCCCAGGTGAGTTGGTGCGCAGCATTTCTTCCAAGCGTTTGCACTTGGATATTCCACCACGATAAGGCTCGCCCTTGCAGAAGACATGCTGCAAACTCCACCTTGTTTGCTTCCGTACATTTACTGATGCTAAGGACTGATTCCATGCTTTCAATCCAGTTTAGTAGACCGACACCTCCTTCCGTTCCAAAGAATTCTTTAGGGTTGCAAGCCCTAAAGGTTTTGTAGTTGCAATCTTGGGTTGGGGTTGGTACTCCTTGGTTTGTTTGAAGCCCAGCAGCAACTTGGCTAACTATGTTGGGTAATGTTGCAATCACTTGTTCCATGACAAGTTGATCTAACTCGGGGTTTGCTCTTCGTGGAGGCATCGTTCTAGAGCACAATCACACGACGATTTTTAGTCACTCAATCTAATCGGTTTTATCATACTACTCTATGTGTAACATGTGTAATTCATTCATGGCATTAAATATGACTTAATAGTACGAGATTTAATTAAATAATCAATCATTCACTTGGCACAAAATAATTACCAAAATCGGCTCTTTAAAAGATGCCATATATATTAATAAGGAGTTAATAGTAGCCATACAATCATACATCCTTCAAACCAACATAGGATATTTTAGTTCATAATCAACAAAAGAGAAGGACATTAAAACACAAGGTAGATCCACTCCAACCCATCTAGCGCCCAATTCCAATGTAAGCTAGCCCCACTAACATCATCAACACAACCCCTAAAACTAGGCATGTATGCACTAGCCTAATTAGTCTTCGGGCTTCTTGAGCCGCCTCTAAGGCTTGCCTTGCGTGATGGTGGTTAAGGTCCGCCATGTCTAAGCACGAACTAACCCTGTAGGTTTGGTAATCTAACATGCCTCTTATGTTATATAGCTCCAGAGACATGTGGTGGAATCTCCTCTTTTCTTCGTCGGTCATCCCGGATGAAGGTATCATCCGGATTCCCGTGAGGGCTCTTACTGGCTCGTTCACCTGCCGGGAAGTTTCTCCCATGGTAGGCTGGGGTGGTGCTACGGTTGCTCGTACTGGAATGGCTACCCTCTTTCGGGCAGTTTGTCTAACCCGAGGCCCGGTTGTTCCGGGGTTTGGGTTTTAGTTTGGTTGAGAGGAGGGAATGTCAAAGATCCTTACGGGTCTACGTAGGGGTTCTAAGAATCCTTCAGGCAGCTGGTATTGTGGGGATTGGTTACTATCGGTGGAAGATCTTTGGCTGTTCTCGGTAGGTCCACTTTCGCTTGACATGATCTGCAAGGTTTGAATAGACTTATTTACTAAATTCATAACTTAAATTGTCTATATATGAATGTTATGCTCATGCACACACACAATGATCATGATCTAGAAAGAAAGTAAATAAAATTTTGTTTCTAAGTATATATTTATTATAACTAACCTAAGTGCCATATCGTACATAGCTAAATTAGACATAGGTGATCAAGCTTTGTCTAATTGAGGTATAACAATGTGGTACTCAGCTTAATTATATTATCAATACACTTGATGCATTTTAAACAAATTATTTGGAAAAATTATTTTTATAAACCTTTGGTCATAGTTGTTGTTTTCCCCCCATAAGAAAAACAACATTCTCTATAACCTTAGGCTCTGATACCAAATCTGTCACACCCCGCTAAAGCGGAAACACGAGGTGTCACAGCACAAGATATCATCGCACAAGGTAAATAGATATTAACCATTAGATTAAATTAACAAAATAAGTAGTTCGGATGAAACATAAATAAAGGTTACATAACCGAATAATATTTAAAGGACATTGTCTTGTACGATGCGTAAATAAAATAGATATTGTTTTTATAAAATGTGACGATGAAGATGAAGATACCACACATCATGTTTGTAAGCATAAGGCACCTAACGGCGGTCACCTGAAAGCACGGGTAAAAGAAAAGGGTCAACTACTAGAGTTGGTGAGTTCATAGGTTTTTAATGTATGCACAAAACATCTTTTAAATGAGAAAAGTTTAAATAATTGATGGAAGTTTTTGGATAAAAATCCAAGTATGAAATAATGATAGAAGATGTATTATATTGCCCAATACGTTGCACATGGTAGTAATAGACTATGATGATTGTTGCTTGAGCCATTATCCAACCTAGCCGACAACCAATTGCCCATGATAAACCTAACGCCTATATTAAATGACGTTAGTAGTGGTAAAGTACATCTATAGTTCGTCAACCATAAATGGGAGACGTCGGAATCTCCGAATAGCGCTACTTACAAATACCATCGGCTCACTAGTGGAGTTTAGGAATAATGTCCAACGAAAGGGCCTTACAACGATCACCCAAGCACATCAAAGAATAATACCATAAGTGCTCAAAATAATATTTGAAATAAATAAGAAGATAGGCAATAAACTTTTCATGAAACGTATACACATGCTTTCACCCCAAAATAATATGAAATACGGTAAAAAGGGGCTATGATACTCACTCGGTATGCAAAGGTGTTTTCTTGTAAGGATTTCTTGTTCCTACCGAAGCTCCTTTCCTAATATAAAAGGTATGTAGCTCTATTAGACTTATTTTATTTATTATTTTGTATTATTTATTTGTGGTTAACTTATTTATTTAAATAATTAAAGGTTGTCTCTATTTTTCCATAAATTATAAGTGTTCACTGAAATTTTCAGTTCCTTGAGTTGAACTTTAAAAATTAAAAACTATAATTTAGGAGTCATATTAAGGTTTAATATTTTAATATAATCTTACTACATGTTTCTAGAATATCCAGTAAAAATATAGGAATTTATAATCCATGTTTAGTATAGGATGTCCACTGATCAGTGTCTGGATGACATGTTGTTATTAAAACGTCTGTTTAGGGCTCATACGACCTCCTTTTTACATGATTCAAACTGGGAAATAACCAAGTCTCAAGGATTAAACTTTTAAAAAAAACTTGACGTAATTTGACCCAAGAATGAGTAAGTTACATGCGTTTAAAGTGTACCCTTCTAAATCTGCCAGACTTCCAGATTCAACATATGGGTCTTTTTAAATATGTTTGAAGGATCAAACGTTCATGAAAATTAGTGAATCCAGGTTTAAATGAAAGGTAACACTTTAAAATAAGATTAGAAAAAAGAATCAACTGATTTTGATACCTACAACTCCAGATATAATAAAAACAAGTAGGGAGTTCTAACATCAGATTCTGCCAGATTTGTGATTCTTTTTGCTTATAGGTCATAACCTTAATATAACATGTTTATATTCATGAATAATCATATTGTATGAGTATAAGCTTTGATAATCCATGTGTTCTTACAACAATGGTAGGATGATACACATTTTATGTGTTCCTTACAACATTTGTTAAGATGAACACATGCATGATCAAAGTCTTATTTTCTTGATTTTTCGTTGATTAAGTTCCATACAACAACGGTAGGATGATGAACATTTCATGTGCTCCTTACAACATTGGTAGGATGTTTATATTTACATGATTATATATATATTAATAAAGGAAATAAGATGAACAACAAAGAAAATAAATAAAAGAAAGAAGAAAGAAGAAGAGAAGAAAGGTAGAAGAGTAGAGATGAGTGTTTTATGATCATCTTACCACTCTTTTCCTTGATTTTTTGTTTGATCTTCAAGAGATGGTCAAGACTTGGATGTATTTGGGAGATTTTTGTTGGTGAAAGAAGAAGAGAGAAAAGAGAAGAGATGGAGTGTGGTGGTGAAGGAAATGATAAAGAGTAGTAGGGGGCTTATATAGAGCATGGGGGAGATCAAGTGGTGGTTCTTGGGAAGAGAAGGAGGCAAGAGAAATTTGAGGGGGGGGGGGATAGTGGTGGCCGGCCTCATGGGGGGGGGGGGTTTCTTTTATTTATTTATTTTTGAATAATTAAGTGTAATTGGTTTAAATGAATTTTGTATAATTGTTGATTTTGTTTAAATCTTTTAATTACAAAGTTTTTATTAATTTTATTAGTTTATTTTTATATGTTTTATATTTTAACTTATTTATATTTATCATAATTTATTTAATTATTTTAATTGATATTATTTTTATTATTGTACCTGATTTGTAATTCTTGACTCGTAATTATTCGATTTTTCGAGCTCCGGAAGGTTCTAACCATATAGGCGGGATTTCTACGAAATCTAATATTATTATGGATGTATTTAAGTCATAATTACTATTTTTAGTCATACTAGGCTTAAAATTAGAATTTCTAATGGCTAACCTGGGAAATTTGTTGCCGAATGTCACAACAAGGTTAACAAACTATTTAATATCTAACACTTTCCCCACTTAACTTATTCCTCGCAATCAAATCTCCTTCATCTGGTACCCAATGTTTTGCAAATCGCATCTTCTCATAAAATTGTTTTATCAATTGATCCGCCGTCATATTTCCAATCATCTTCAACTCCATAAATTCTCTTTTAATCTTGGCAATCTCAAAAGTACCACAGTACTGCTCACAGAGTTTCTCCTGGAATTGACTCCAAGTAATACTCTATTGTTGATGCTCTGTAAAATGGCCAGTGATTGAATCCCACCAAACCATGGCATCCCCTTTTAACATCCTCGATGCATATTTCACTTTCAGTTCATTCTCACCGTTGCAAGCATCTAATGTCTTCGTCATTTCTCTAAGCCAATTCAACGTGTAACTGGGATCAGAACTTCCCTAGTATTCAAAAGGCTTGCAGTCGAGGAATTGTTTATATGTACAAGGTTGTTTATATCCTGGAAACAAAAATGGGTAACCTCCAGGTTGTGGATACGGATAAAAGAAGGGTTGCTGCATCATTTGAGTTATTGGTGGCAGAGGTACTGACACCGGTGGTATTGTTGCTTGTGTGGCTATCGCAATTGGTACAGGTGGTAGTTTTGGTTGGTTTAATCTCTGCTCCATGTTCAGGACTTTGTTTCGAAGATCCATCAATTCGTTCTCCAATTTATGGATATACTCACTTTGATCTTCTCCTTGCTCTTGCCCATATGTTCCTGCTTGGTTCACTTCTTCAATAACCGGTGTAGATTGGGTCACAGGAGGTAGGATGGGAGTCTCTCTATCGGCCATAATCTGTTACAATCACATCACCTCATAGCTCATTAGCATAAACCGTTAGTATCCAAAATACTAACTACTACAACAACTCTAACTCACCCTAATTCCCCCGAAGGAAAGCTTGACCCGCCACGAGCCAAGATTTGGGAATGCAACACTCTAGCCGTGCATGCATCGCCAAACCTAGGCTCTGATACCAAGCTGTAACACCGGAAATTCACAAGCCATTTTTTTAAATTTGTACTGCGGAAGCTTTAATTAAACAAACTTAAGTACTTATAAACCAATATTAACAATTATACAGTACTTATTCAAAACAAACAATAACTACAACTGTTTGGTGTTACAAAAATACTGGCTTGTATCTTTTTCAAAATAGTATCAGAGTGTGGTCAACTCTTCCTCCTCATCTACAGACACCAACCTGCAAAACATTAACTAAGGGGAATTAGCACAAAGCTAAGTGAGTAGAGGCTAAAGCAACAAACGCAAACATTCACAATCAATTAGTACTCATGTAAACACATATCCAGAGAAGACCGGCGGTTTGGCGCAGAACCTACAACCAATGCCGACCAAAGAAAAGGTTTACCGATAGCTTTCCACTAGATTGGCACAGTATACTCCCCTCTTAGCAACAAATGCAACAGAAAGGCTACTACTGTTCAACCAACCAGTTAGACAAGCCCAGCCCAAGTCCACGTATAGCTGACTTTTCAACGCAACTCAAAATCATCCTAAGAGTGCGTATCGACCAAATATTCATGCAGTAGTTATCAAAATTTCAATATTACATTCAACATTTCAACCAATCCAATCTCAATCCACAATCATGCTTCACATCTATAAAATTAACTGCAATCTTTACCATCCGTGTTCAACGTCCACTCACCTCAATTTCAGCACGAGCTCAGAAGTCTAATATTACTGAGTCTTAGGATTGCCTGTAAACACAGCAATAATCAAATAAGTCCCAATCTCATAAATATATCTTATCATATATTTATAAATCATTCATCAGACAAACATCAAACAATAAACAAATACAATTTAAAACACAAAGTATCGGATTTCCTAAAACTATCGGATTCCAAGAATCCGCAACTCATGTCTCGGATTGTACCACAATCGGATTTCACTTCACTCGGATTTTGGGGTCCGGATTTGAGACTATCGGATTCTCATCATTCGGATTTCAAATACTTCAGATTTTAGAATAAATCGGATTCAAGTAGTTGGTTTTCAAATAACCGGATTTAACAAGTGTAAGATTTGGGTCTTGGTTTTTTCACATTCGGATTTTAGGTATAGGATTCTCAAGTCTCGGATTTGCTTCCATTGAATTTGAGGTTCTGGATTACATACATAACAATCGGATTAAAGGTTTCTGGATTTTGGGTTATCGGATTCTAAAATATAGGATTCTAACTTTCGGATTTCATAAGTTCCCGGATTATATGTAACGGTTTTCAATACCCGGTTTTCCTTCCATTCGGTTTTCACCTTCTTCTTCAAGCAAATCCGAGGACTTCATCTTATCAACTCAAACCCAGAATTTATAACTTTCTTCAAATCATTTCAGAAACATGTTTAAACACTTCTAAACATATATTCATGCATCAAAGATCATTTAAACTTACAAATCTTATGAACACACAAAACCGACCCAAAACTCATGTTTCATTATAACCGATTCTAAAGTATTTCCTCATAAACTCATGTTATTTCTGTCATTAATCGAATCAACTAACATGTAAACACATCAAAGTATATATCTAACCTTTACTTGGATTAAAAACACTCCAAACTGATAATCCGATTCTTTCTATTTCTTCTTGATCTTCTTTGGTTTCTTTGACAGAGAAACACACAATTCACACACTTTCACCTTACCAAATTTGAGAATAATCAATTGAAGTTTACACCATCTACATGTTTACATGCAATTAAGCATGAGGTGGCACTCACCTAAACAATTAACCTATTATGCATACACGTGCACACATATAAATACTTACATACATACGGTTACACACACATATATATATATAAAACATGCAAAACCATCTAACTAATTAATTTAATCAATTAATTAAACATTTAATCATAACTAAAACAATAAAACACATATCACAAACCTGCTAATCTCCTAGCCCAGGTTTGAGGATGTTACACACAGCACACCCAAGTCCTTTCTTCCTTCACCAGATGGCTACTGTAGCTTCTTGGAGGATTAGGTCATCAGTTATTTATACCTTCATTTCCCTAGGCCCAAGTCCCCTTCATTCATCCTTAAAGCCCAACATCTTTTAGTTAAGGATCTTGTGTGCTTATACATACATTTATTAAGGGTCCATTGTCACCTGAACTAAGATTTTACTCATTATTTAATCTAGCCCAAACACATGTTACAAACACCTTAGTCCATTACTAAACTAGTTAACATTTATCAACACATTAGGCTCAATTATTATCTAACCAATCCTAGATAACAAGTCTATCTTCCCATGATACTAGTAGTATTATTGTCAATATAATAATTAACAATAAAAATTATAAATACTTCTTAAAGGCCAATGTTCTTTTAACTCTTGTAAGTCAATTAAACCTAAATGATCCACAAGTCTAGTAAATTAAGGTACTAATTGTATTATTTCTCTTTAATTTAATAATTTAATTTACGTTAAAGGGAACGGGTATTACCACTCTTCTCCATTTAAACACGAGTTCGTCCTTGAAATCGTTGCTCAACCCTTGATCCTTCACAAATTTCCAAATACCCTCTCCTTTTCTTATCAACTTTGGTGTTCCCCTATCCTCGATAACTCCTTTACCCTACTAATGAGGGATTTAACAACATTTTATTATATATCATCTCGTAAAGTAGCATGACCACTGAACATAATAACTATTAAAAGTAAGAAATTTCCGCTAGTGAAAGGTAATTATCTGTACTATCCACGGTGTCGAGTACATTAGATTTCACATATCTTCAAGTGTATATATTATCCTCTCACTCTAGTCCTCCATCCGAGGGTGATACGCAGTGCTAAAGTGCAATTTCATTCCAAATCTTTGATGAAACCTCTCCTAGAATCTTGAAGTAAATCACGTATCCCCGTCGGTCACCACCGACACCAGTGCACCATGCCTTGAGATCACTTTTTCAACATACACATTAGCCATGAGATCCATCATCACATAGACCCATCTCAACTCTGGAGTTTTTAACGGTTGCAATTTCTCGCAAGGTCCCCGGTGCCTAGCTCTCACCCGAGACATGTGGAAAACTTATCAACAGTTTTGCAAGATCTTGCTTCATTCATGTGGTTCTCTTCCTTAATAGCTTCTGCCTGAGTTGATTATATCATCCCAAAAGTGTAGCTATTACCGTTAGTCATACGCGCCACACCTAAGAGGTGTACATTTTGTCCTTCCGTCGAGCGCGCCCGTCACCACACTCTCTGTATCCGTCTGGTATGGGACTCAAAGTCACTATCTTAGATATGACCCTGCGAACTCCTCTATCTTAAATTCATATTTTTTTCGATCTAAATTATGTGTGAGGTATTGACCCCCGGATCATAGCTCATCTAATCCTTGATAGTCGTTGAACATTTAGAGTGACCTGTTCTTCCCTCTCACGAATATATAAATTTATGCTCCCTATTTAAAATGAATTCTCCCCCACTTAGAATTTGACTCCAAAATAATGCATTCCTACCACTACGTGAAGTTTCCTAAATTATTTTTTTACACAATCTTGCTGTAGATCCGCATTGACGACTAATGCAACTTTGATGGCCACATTTAAAACAGTTGGTGTCCAAACTACACAAACTCCGATATGTTTCTTCCCACAATTAGAGCATGACGGCAGTTCCTTTCTTCCCTCTTGCTTAAACTCGATGAACTTGTCTTTCTTAACCTAGCATTCATTTGCTTAGTCTTCCTCTTACCTTGTCTCTCCGCAGTTGGTTTTCCAGTTCTAATTCTCGGGCTCTCGCAGCCCTCATCATCTGGTCAAGAGTTTGATATTTCTTTGAATCCTCAAATTCTTGAATTTCTGTCTTCAAAACCCTTGTATAACGAAACATCTTCATTTTCGCGTTCGCAACTTACTCAGGGAAGAAATGAGACTTTTCTAGGAATAACTCGTTTAGTTCGTTGAGGGTCTCTGTCATTTGCCTCATCACGAGAAATTTGCTAGTAATCCTCTCCACCTCCACCTATGGTGTAAATTTCTCACTAAACAACTCTTTAAATGCTTCCCAAGTTGTACCCAGTAGTTCTTCACCCTTTTCTTGCACCAGGAGCGACCATAAGTCCTTGGCCACCCCTCTAAGCAGATTCACGGCAAACAACATCTTCTGATCCGTTGGACAATAACATGTATAAAAAGTAGTCTTTACATCGGCAACCCATCGAGTACCGGCCACCGGGTCAGGCTTGCCTTAAAAAATAGGTGGATTACATGCCGAGAAACCTCTATAAGTTCATCCTCCAGCGTACCGCCTGATTAATCACTTGATTCCCATGTCGACGGTTAATCTCCCTGACTGTATCCCCCTATCAACTTCCTTAGTCACCATAACTTTCATCTTCTCGGACATCTGTTGAAACATATTTAGCAGTATTTGATCAACTTTTCCTATGGTAGCCACGATTTGTTCATCCGAAACAGACTATTGTTAATCATTCACAGTCTCAACACCGCACAACGTTATCCTAGATTGTTGTCGTGGATCAGTTTCGATAGTGAAGGTAGCAGTGTCCCCATCCCGGGGTGTATTAGTGTTTCCTCTAATTTGCAGGTTCTGATTTCTCCTCGTAGTCACAATTTTGGAAGTATAGATAAAGCACTAAAATACAAGGCGGCTTTAACATACTGTCCTCCACATTAAATATGGTCTATCCAATCAATACGTTCATACACTATTCTTGAATTTGATGTAGCCATATACATAATAAGGCGCTCCTAAACACACTAAAATTGTACCACATCCTACAAGTACCCCTCACCTAATTCACAAGATTCCCAATGATTTTGTTATGTTCCAACATGTACCATGTGCTTGTAATAATATGGGCCCGTATATTACTCCCAACACACTATACATATTCGATCTTAATTTTACCACGAGAAATCCTGATTCACAGGCTTAGGTCATGTATTCCATCATAAATCACTATATAAAGCATCACCTATAAGGCATCACATATACTTTATCCCGTATAAGTCATCATGTATAAGTCGTCACGTATAAGTCATCGCTTATAAGGCATCACTTCTTTCATCGGTTTAATATAGTGTAAATATGGTGCTATGCATAACCCTAGCCATATAGGTATTCGAATGCTTGAATCTACCTTACCACAACATCAAACGAGAACATGCAATAAGGCCAACTCAGGTTTTCTAAACCTATATGTCCAGTTTCATGCATGGCATAATGTATTCACATTACACTAAGCATCAATATCCACAATATCACCAATGTCCGAGTAATAATCACAATTCATTAATCATACCATAAATAGGTGCTCACCAGGACCTTCGGCTTCAGCTGACAGCGCGTAAAAAAAATATTAATAATAATTTGTAAAAATGTTTTAGTTTGAAATTTTCACTTTGAAAAGTTCGTATCAAACCAAGGTTTAAGTCCAAACACACCACTTGTGCGCTTGAATCTCTTAAACCGAGGCTCTGATACCAATTTGTAACGCCCCAAATTTTTTTCTTGTTTATGTATAATGGTCATAATTAATTTCATAAAATCATTTAGACTAAAATAGTGAAAATATTTTCATTACACGCATCCATCAATTGTCTGCCCAACACACTACGGTGTTAAATCAATAAAATATTTAATTATATTTATTTATGGAAATCATAGTTGTAAACATGTTACGGAAGTATAGCTTTCATGCGGGAGCCTTCCTTTTGTCTACACACGACGGTCCTGAAAAATAATCAACAACACGGGTTAAGCATAAAGCTTAGTGAGCACACAACACTCATATATTATATCAGATAACACATTCGCAGATAATACACATCAAATCATATATGCCACACAGGCAGGGTGGCCGTCTGCCAAAAGGGCCATCTGCTCAAAATGCCACACAGGCAGGGTGGCCATCTACCATGCCACATAGGCGGGTAATCATCACAGTATCACATATGAACATGTATCACAATATAAGATATAAGTTAGTGTAACTCACCTGGATTTTAGCACAAAAGCATAAAATAGTAAAACAGTAAATCTGCGAGTCATGACTATTCACCCATAACAACCTACAATTAAAATATATCGTTTTAAGTACAATATATGGTAGTTAAGATTACTTAGTAGCTAATTAATCCCTCGTGATACTCAAAATATGTTAGTGATGCATATTGGGCCCAACATGTTACACTAGGCCCAATTCACTCGGCGATCCACCATCTCAATTTACCTCTACCAAAACTTTACTACTTACTTATCTCACTAAAAACATACTAGAATGCAATTATTCTCCCAAGAAATCTGTCTAAAAGATGAAACCAAACTTAAAGCTTTTTAATGACCAAACGGGTCAAAAATCCACGACTTTGACTCCAACGGATCAAGCCAAAAACAACGTTTTTGATCAAATCTTTGTAAAGACAGTTTGTTCCCCTTATTATGAGGGATTTATCTGCAAAATTTGAGGTCCTAACTTGAAAAGACGACAAAAGTCAAACATGCAAATATTTCGACATTTTCACCGTTTAAACTCGAATCTGATTTACATCACTTGGAATATTATATACTCATTCAAAGAAACATGTCTAGGGTCTTTAGATAGTGCAAAAGCCTATTATTTAGTTAATTCATGCGTTTCTTTACTTAACGGGTCGGTTTGAGCCGTTTCAATAAAACTTGCATAAATCAACAATCCTCCCATCTTTTACATTCATAAATATTCCCAAGAATATCACCCATAATAACCTCTATAATCATGATCAATTTCAATCATAATAGCTACTAATTCTAAATGTTCGTTTAATTAATAAAACTTCAAGTTTTAGTATTTCAAGTATGCAAGTTAGACTTGCAATCCATGTGCCACTGCAATTTGTGATCCCCTCATACTCTATGAATTGCAATTTAACTTTACCAACTAATTTGATATTCAACACAATACCCATTTGTAATTCAAGAGGACTATCTCATTTGTGATTCAAATACTATTCTTGGTTTGCAATTCATACCCATTGCCAAATTTACAATTCGAGTTTAGTTCTATTTGGTGATCTCAGTTATATCTTTATTTGCAATTCCACATAATTACCTAATTTATGATTCAAAGTAATACCCCTCTTATGGTTCAAGCATATAACTAATTTGTGATTCTAACACAAGTACTAATTGGTGATTCACTCCATACATCGATTTGTGAGCAATAAGGCATTTACGAATTCTGGATTATACATATAATCTAAAGTCTACCGCCTCAACAATTATATATATGTTAATTAGCCTTTCCATATATATATATATATATATATATATGTGTGTGTGTGTGTGTATGAACTTAACCACGCGTGCTATACATATATGAATATGTAGTTGGTGATAAATGGGCTTAAAGCCCAATAACCATCTGTAATGTCCCAAAAAAATTTTTTAACAATTAAACAAGACTACGATGGATAACGCATCACAATTAAAACCTTGTATCAGTTGATTACAACACCGGGTGATAACCCGTAGAATTCAAATGTAATAGTTCGGAATACATCATTAAAACAAATAGTGTAAATACTACCGAAGCTTGTGGAAAGATGAGCTATCAACTGCGTGTTGGAGCCCCGCCGTGGCCATCATCTGAAAAGAAGGTTAAACAACAACCATAAGCACGAAGCTTAGCGAGTACACTTACTTACAATCAACCATATGACATCACATCAATTGCTTAACATTCATGTTACATCTTTCATTCCCGCTACCGTAGTAGTCGGTCCCACATTCCCATTACCATAGTAGTCAGTCCCACATTCCCGTCACCAAAGTGAACGGTCCCATCATACCCGTCACCCTAGTGAACGGTCTAGTCATTCCCGTCACCGAAGTGGACGGTCCAATAATTCCCGCCACCGAAGTGCGCGGTCCCATCATTCCCGTCACCGAAGTGAACGGTCCAATCATTCCCGCCACCGAAGTGCACGGTCCCATCATTCCCGTCACCAAAGTGAATGGTTCAATCATTTCCGTCACCGAAGTGAACGGTCCAACATTCCCGTCACCGAAGTGAACGGTCTAAACAATAGCATAGCATGATACAAATATCAGTTCATCAATTTACTAGTCATCATTTCATCAATTCATCATTTCATCAATTAATCATCGGCAGTCTTAGTTCTCAACTTAGTTCACTAATACGCTTGTGGTTCCTTGCCAACCGACCGTCACCTATAATAGGTCTAAATAAATCAATACTATGTACGAAACTCTTGCTCGTTTGGTCATATAAATCGTTCGGGTGTCTCATTGGACCCCGTGCTAAGTTCATAAGTCGGACCACCTTGAGTCCTAAAAGTCGGATGGTTCAGTTAGCGTGTGCATGTTAAGTCGCATGGACCTTCTTAAACATAAGTTGCACGCGGTAAAATATGAAAGTCGGATGAAACAAAGTGTGAAAGTCGCATGAGGCATGCGAAAGTCGCATGGGGTTAACTGGGGTTCAACTGAAAGTTGCATGGAACAAAACAATAGGTCGCACGACTTATTTTCAAAAGTCGCATGGGGTCATTCATCCCTGTTAATTCATCTTTTTCATCTTTTAGGCTCCATGGCCAAAATCATGTTCTTACAAAACTCAACCAAATCACATCATTTTTGTTTCAAAACATTTCTTCATTCATTAAAACACCTCTTTCAAGATTTAAACATATTTCATCAAGCTTTCAAGCTCATATTTGCATTTCTCTTTCTCTGGTTCTTGTTAAACCTAGAACCCAAAAACCTATGTTCTAAAAGCATACTATCATCATCTAAACAAGATAAAATGGATACCTATAGTATCCTAGTTAGGTAAGAAACATTACCTGATGATTCTTGCAAAAATTCTTCAAGTTTCTTGACCGATTCTTGCCTCTTCTTCCTTGCCTCCTCGTGGGGTTTTAGCACAAACTCAAGAACACACACACTCAACTTTCTCTCTCAATGCAACAGTAACAGCCCTTTGGGGGCTGTGCCCTATTCCACTTTATATATACATCCTTTACAAGGCTTAAGCCTAAATTCACCTTGATTTGGCCCAACAATGATAAGTCCAATTATATACAACTAGTCCATTAATCCATATATATATATATATATATATATATATATATATATATATTCAAGCCCAACATCATTATCTAATATATTTTACAATTAAATTCACAATATTATTTCTCAACAAAATATTTCTCTTATTTATTTATTTAAAAGTTCGAGTATTACAACTCTCCCCCACTTAAACATGATTTCGTCCTCGAAATCTTTATTCGAACATGGAGGGGTAACTTTTCTTCATTTCTTCTTCGGACTCCCACGTCCACTCTGAACCCTTATGGTGCTCCCACCGCACCTTTACCATTCCCACTTCCCGGTTGCGTAGCCGTTTGGTCTTCCTTTCAAGAATCGCCACCAGTTTCTCGATGTAGTTCAGTCTTTCATCTATTGTGATATCCCCCAATGGTACAAACGCTGACTCATCGGCCAAACACTTCCTTAGATGGGATACATGGAACGTGTTGTGTATTTTTGACAATTCTTCGGGTAGCTCTAGACGATAAGCTACCTTACCAACTCTTGCTATAACTTTGAAGGGCCCAATAAATCTCGGGTTTAGCTTTCCACGTTTTCTGAATCGGATTACTCCCTTCCAGGAAGATATTTTCAGCAAAACATGATTACCAACTTGAAATTCGAGCACTAGTCTCCGTTTATCCGCATAGCTTTTCTGTCGGCTCTGAGCCGCTTTAAGTCGTTCACGGACTTGTTGCACATAATCTGAGGTCCTCTGCACTATCTCTGTGTTGCCAAGCTCTTTTTGGCAAACCTCACCCCAACAGATTGGGGTCCTACATTTCCTACCGTATAACATCTCGTACGGTGGCATACCAATGCTCGCGTGGTAGCTATTGTTATACGAAAATTTTGCTAGGGGTAAGTACAAATCCTAGCTTCCCCCAAAATCAATTACACACGCTCGAAGCATATCCTCCAATGTCTGGATAATTCGTTCACTTTGCCCGTCAGTTTGAGGGTGATATGAAGTACTCAAGTTCACCCTTGTTCCCAAATCCTCGTGGAACTTATTCCAAAATCTGGATGTGAATCGTACATCCCGGTCAGATATAATGGTCACCGGAACTCCGTGCCTCGAAACAATCTCTTTCACATAAACATCAGCCAATCTCTCAGCCGAACTGGCTTCTCGGATCGGCATGAAGTGAGCTCTTTTCGTTAGTCGATCAACCACTACCCAGATTGCATCATAATTCCTTGGTGTTTTCGGTAGTTTCGTTATCAGATCCATGGTGATATGCTCCCATTTCCACACTGAGATCTCTAGCGGTTGCAATTTACCATGCGGTCGTTGGTGCTCCGCTTTCACTCGTAGGCAAGTAAGGCACTTCTCAACATATTTGGCCACATCTCGTTTCATTCCTGGCCACCAATAGTCCATTTTCAAGTCCCTGTACATTTTCGTGGCTCCCGGATGTATAGAGAATTTCGACTTGCGCGCTTCATCAAGAATGAGATTCCGGACTTCAGTGACCTTGGGTACCCAAATTCGTCTGTATCGGGTCCATAACCCGCGGCTATCCTTAACCATCAATGCCATCTGCCCCTTTACCCTCTCGGTTTTCTGATTCGCTTCTTTGACTACTTCACTCTGGGCAGCTGAAATCGACTTAAACAGCGAAGTTGTAACCGTCATCCTTAAACATTTCACGTTCAACTGTGCATGGTTTGCCTTACGGCTCAGCGCGTCGGCTACAACATTAGCTTTTTCTGGGTGATACAAGATTTCGCAGTCGTAGTCCTTGACCAGGTCTAGCCATCTCCGCTGGTGCATGTTCAGATTCTTTTGATCAGCGAAGTACTTCAAACTCTTGTGATCTGTGTAAATGGTACACTTAACTCCGTACAAATAATGTCTCCATAACTTGAGCGCGAATACCACAGCAGCTAACTCCAAATCCTGGGTCGGGTAGTTGCACTCGTGCGTTTTCAATTGTCGCGAGGCGTAGGCAATCACCTTCCCTCTTTGCATCAACACACAGTCATGTCCCACATGGGACGCATCGCAATATACTACCAAATCCTCCATCCCCTCTGGTAAGGCTAATATCGGGGCTTCACACAACTTGCCTCGCAGAGTTTCTAACGCTTCATGCTATTTCTCTCCCCAATCGAAATGAACACTCTTCGTTGTCAGCTTGGTTAACGGTACTGCTATCTTTGAGAAATCCTTTATAAACCTCCTGTAGTAGCCGGCCAACCCTAGAAAACTTCGAATCTCCGTAGGAATTTTCGGTGTTTCCCACTTCATTACTGCCTCGATATTGGCGGGGTCGACTTTGATTCCCTCTCGGTTAACCAGGTGCCCGAGGAACTGAACTTCTTGCAACCAAAACTCGCACTTGGAAAACTTTGCGTACAACTTCTCCTTCTTTAAGGTTTCAAGTACTTCACGCAAATGTAGCTCGTGCTCGGCCTCCGTATTTGAGTATACCAGGATGTCATCGATGAATACGATCACAGACTTATCAAGCATTGGTCTACAGACTCGGTTTATCAAATCCATGAAAGCTGTCGTCGCGTTCGTACGACCAAAAGGCATGACAACGAACTCAAAGTGCCCATAGCGAGTGCGAAAAGCCGTTTTGGCTATATCCTCCTCCCGGACCTTGAGTTGATGATTCCCCGATCGTAAATCTATCTTGGAAAAACAGGCCGCCCCTTGCAGTTGGTCGAACAAGTCATCGATCCTTGGTAGTGGATAACGATTCTTGATTGTCACCTTGTTGACTTTGCGATAATCTATACACATCCTCAACTTTCCATCCCTCTTCTTCACGAAAAGGATCGGTGCTCCCCACGGTGAGCTACTCGGGCGTATGAAGCCCTTATCAAGCAGTTCCTAAAGTTGTGACATCAACGCCTGCATTTCTGGCGGTGCTAGGCGGTACGGCGCCTTTGCGATAGGTGCCACTCTCGGCACTAGGTCTATTCGGAACTCTACTTGCCTATCTGGCGGAATCCCCGGCAATTCCTCCTGAAACACTTCCGGATACTCACATACCACGGGTACGTCCAACACTATCAGCTTCTTCTTCTCCACTCTCGAGTCGACCACATGTGCTATGAAGGCCGTGCAGCCCTTACGTAGATACTTTGCCGCTTTAGACACGGTGCAGCATGCCGTCAATCCATTCTGTCGTTTGCCGTAGATGGAAATTTCTCCCCCACTTGCACTCTGGATCCGTATGATCCCTTGTTTACACATGATGTTGGCCTGGTGACGCCCCAGCCAATCCATTCCCACAATTACTTGGAACCCTCTCATCGGAGTCGGTAGCAGATCGATCGTAAACCGCACATCGTCTATCACTATTACATTATCCCTATAGATCGTGGTAACACACAAAGCCTTATCATCGGCTATCTCTACTTCTAACGGTGTTTCTAACTTCACTGGAGCTATTACAAACTTATTATAGAAAGTAGAAGATACAAAGGACTTACTCGCCCCGGAATCAAACAATACAAGTGCAGGTATAGAGTTAACAACGAATGTACCTGCGATCACATCGGGCTCCTTCTTCGCTTCCTCCATGGTCATTTGGAACGCCCGTCCCCGAGGCTTCGAAACCTCGGGCTTCTTCCCCTTATCTCCATCTGTGATTCGGAGCGGTGGTTTCCAAGCGGGTTTCCCGCTTCCTCCAGTAGCGTCTGGGCACTCAGCCATGCGGTGCCCTGGTTTGTTGCATTTAAAACACACATTCAGGTGGACCCTACAATCCTTCCCGTAGTGCCCACTCTTTCCGCATACAAAGCAGTTAATAGTTCCAGCTCGGCACTCCCCAGCGTGCCCCTTTCCCATTTCCCACATCTTGCCCCCGGATTTCGAACGGCGGGCTTGATGTTCCCAGTATTAGGCTTCTTAAATGGTTGCTTGCTCGCATTTGCTCCCAGTGCGGCCCGCTCCGCGGACCTCTTCTTGTTTCTTTCCATCAGATAAAGTTCCCTTTTTCTTGCTCCCTCAACCAGCTGGTCCAGTGTAGCATACTGGCCATTCGACACAAACTCCTGAATATCCTCCCTCAGTATCTGCGTGTACCGGTGTATTTGCAGTCTCTCATCATTTGCATAAGCCGTGCAGTACAACAGCTTTTCCTTGAATGTCGCGGTTATCTGATTAACCGTCTCCGTCGTCTGCTTGAGTTTCATGAACTCATCCATCACTCGCTCCACCTCCACTTTTGGAGCATACTCCCCAAAGAACAATTTCGTAAACTCTTCCCATTTCAAACTGGCGATGGCTTCGCCTTTCATCTTTCTCAGTAGGTTCCACCAATCCTTGGCCGCTCCCCTCAGAAAATTAGAAGCGAACCATACTTTCGACTGCTCAGCGCATCGGCTGGTAAATAAAGCTCCTTCGATCGCGGAGACCCACCGGGTGCTCCGCACTGGGTCTGGTACTCCATCAAATACAGGCGGCTGACACGCCGAGAAATCCCGGAAAGTCCCTCCGGGAATCACTTGATTCGCAGCTTGTGCTACCGGTTGAACGACCACAGCAGCCGCCGTAGCATCCTTTGCAGCCCATAGGGCTCCCAGCTTTTGATCCATCATCATGCCCATATCCTGTTTCAGATCCTCTATGATCTTGGGCAGTAGTTCTTTTAGGGTGTTGGTAACCACAATAATCACCAGTTCTGTCATCGCTTCATTCCTATATTCATCATCATCCATCACATTTTCCGGTACAACATTCTCCGGATTTACATTCTCAGGTTCGTTCAAGACTGGTTGTGCGCGGGGGTCACTCTCTCCCGTCACACTAGCATTTTCTCCATCTGGTGGGTTCTCAAAACCCGTTGTTATCACA
Source organism: Dittrichia graveolens (assembly GCA_038502395.1). Lineage (NCBI taxonomy): Eukaryota > Viridiplantae > Streptophyta > Magnoliopsida > Asterales > Asteraceae > Dittrichia > Dittrichia graveolens. The sequence goes on along the minus strand of JARJIL010000005.1, from coordinate 52,866,351 downwards.
GATCGGTTTCTTGTTGTCACCATACTGGATGTATAGACAATGCACTTAGTTAATAGGCAGCATTGCCACACAGCCCTCATCACTATATCAGTTCAGGTTTCACATATTTCATGTCATAAGTACAACTATCAGAAAACCCTAGTCAGTCTAAGGCACCCTAGCTACAGGCATCTTATCTTCTACATGTACCCCTCACCGGATTCACAAGATTCCCTTGGATGCTGGTAGGTTCCCGTAAGTAGCGTGTGCAACTAATAATATGGTCCCTATTATTACCAACACACTATACGTACTGGACCCTAACATTACCCTTGAAAATCCCGATTCACTAGCTTGGGCCATGTATCAATCATCTCATCAAGCATATAATCAGTTATCATGTAAGCATTAACATGTCATTCTATTCTGATTCTACTAGAGCACTTAAGTTGCAAAGTCTCAGCTATCATAGTTAGTATAATTTCAACATATCAGTTAATCATGATCATCATATCATAAACTCATACCTTCTACTCGTGTGTGGCCACTCGGACTAGCTCCAGCTGTTACCTCACGGTAACATTTATCACTTAAAAGAGTTTCAAAACTTTGTTTAAAAAAATCTTTCACGAACCAGGGTTTAAGTTCAAACACACGGAAACGTATTCGAATCTCTTAAACCAAGGCTCTGATACCAAGTTGTAACGTCCCAAATTTTTTTTTTAACAATTAAACAAGAGTACGATGGATAACGCATCACAATTAAAACCTTGTATCAGTTGATTACAACACCGGGTGATAACCCGTAGAATTCAAATGTAATAGTTCGGAATACATCATTAAAACAAATAGTGTAAATACTGCGGAAGCTTGTGGAAAGATGAGCTATCAACTGCGTGCTGGAGCCCCGCCGTGGCCATCACCTGAAAAGAAGGTGAAACAACAACCGTAAGCACGAAGCTTAGCGAGTACACTTACTTACAATCAACCATATGACATCACATCAATTGCTTTACATTCATGTTACATCTTTCATTCCCGCTACCGTAGTAGTCGGTCCCACATTCCCGCTACCATAGTAGTTGGTCCCACATTCCCGTCACCGAAGTGAACAGTCCCATCATACCCGTCACCGTAGTGAACGGTCTAGTCATTCCCGTCACCGAAGTGGACGGTCCAATCACTCCCGCCACCGAAGTGCGCGGTCCCATCATTCCCGTCACCGAAGTGAACAGTCCAATCATTTCCGCCACCGAAGTGCACAGTCCCATCATTCCCGTCACCAAAGTGAACGGTCCAATCATTTCCGTCACCGAAGTGAACGGTATAAACAATAGCATAGCATGATACAAATATCAGTTCATCAATTTACCAGTCATCATTTCATCAATTCATCATTTCATCATTTCAACGATTCATCATTCATCAATTCATCATTCATTAATCGTATAGCATGTAGCACATTTAACACGCAAATCACAGGGTTTAGATAGTAAGTAAGAATACTCACTTGTCTGCAGTCTTAGTTCTCAACTTAGTTCACTAATACGTTTGTGGTTCCTTGCCAACCGACCGTCACCTATAACAGGTCTAAATAAATCAATACTATGTACGAAACTCTTGCTCGTTTTCTCATATAAATCGTTCGGGTGTCTCATTGGACTCCGTGCTAAGTTCATAAGTCGGACCACCATGAGTCCTAAAAGTCGGATGGTTCAGTTAGCGTGTGCATGTTAAGTCGCATGGACCTTCTTAAACATAAGTTGCAAGGGGTAAAATATGAAAGTCGGATGAAACAAAGTGTGAAAGTCGCATGAGGCATGCGAAAGTCGCATGGGGTTAACTGGGGTTCAACTGAAAGTCGCATGGAACAAAACAATAGGTCGCACGACTTATTTTCAAAAGTCGCATGGGGTCATTCATCCCTGTCAGTTCATCTTTTTCATCTTTCAGGCTCCATGGCCAAAATCATGTTCTTACAAAACTAAACCAAATCACATCATTTTTGTTTCAAAACATTTCTTCATTCATTAAAACACCTCTTTCAAGATTTAAACAAATTTCATCAAGCTTTCAAGCTCATATTTGCATTTCTCTTTCTCTGGTTCTTCTTAAACCCAGAACCCAAAAACCTAGGTTCTAAAAGCATACTATCATCATCTAAACAAGATAAAATGGATACCTACAGTATCCTGGTGAGGTAAGAAACATTACCTGATGATTCTTTCAAGAATTCTTCAAGTTTCTTGACTGATTCTTGCCTCTTCTTCCTTGCCTCCTCGTGGGGTTTTAGCACAAACTCAAGAACACACACTCAACTTTCTCTCTCAATGCAACAGTAACAGCCCTTTGGGGGCTGTGCCCTATTCCACTTTATATATACATCCTTTACAAGGCTTAAGCCCAAATTCACCTTGATTTGGCCCAACAACGATAAGTCCAATTATATAAAACTTGTCCATTAATCCATATATATATATATATATATATATATATATATATATATATATATATATATATATATATATATATATATTCCAGCCCAGCATCATTATCTAATATATTTTATAATTAAATTCACAATATTATTTCTCAACAAAATATTTCCCTTATTTATTTATTTAGAAGTTCGGGTATTACACCATCTATCAATATTTTGGTAGTTTCCTAGAGAATTTGCTTGGCGATTACGGAACTCAAGAATAGCAACGTATGTCTGAGTTTTTATCTAATTCAAACTTGGTCAACTCACAACCATTTTGATTAATTCTTGATCCTATGGGTTCCTATCCTCATTTCAACCAATCCTCATCTTTTAATTAAATTTTCATAAAAGTTTTGACCCTGAAAAACCTATTAACACACTCGGTTTTCTTCTTTCCCCGTCGAGCAGAAAACAGCCACAAAACCCCATCAAAAGTCCTAATTCTTACTCCCATGATTCTCCATTACCATTTAGACAACTCTTACAAAGTTAACTGCATTATCGTTCAGATGAGAACCCCCCAAAAACTCGATTTTACAAAGTTAACTGCATTATCCCTCTATGGTCTCGACGGTGAGAAGGTTCACACACAGCACACCCAAGTCCTTTCTTCCTTCAGCAGACGGCTAATGTAGCTTCTTGGAGGATTAGCTCATCAGTTATTTATACCTTCATTTCCCTAGGCCCAAGTCTCCTTCATTCATCCTTAAAGCCCTACATCTTTGAGTTAAGGATATTGTGTGCTTATATATACATTTATTAAGGGTCCATTGTCACCTGAACTAAGATTTTACTCCTTAATTAATCTAGCCCAAACACATGTTACAAACACGTTAGTCCATTACTAAACTAGTTAACATTTACCAACACATTAGGCTCAATTATTATCTAACCAATCATAGATAACAAGTTTGTCTTTCCGTGATACTAGTAGTATTATTGTCAATATAATAATTAACAATAAAAATTATAAATAGTTCTTAAAGCCCAATGTTCTTTTAACTCTTGTAAGTCCATTAAACCTAAATGATCCACAAGTTTACTAAATTAGGGTACTAAGTGTATTATTTCTCTTTAATTTAATAATTTAATTTACGTTAAAGGGAACGGGTATTACATTAAGTCACATATGCATGAATACTTAGCGTATAGCATCAAATAAACAATAAACAACAATACTATCGGATTTCAATGAAATCCGCTACAAACTGTCGGATTTGAAGAAATCTGATACTAACTGTCGGATTTCAACCTCATCGTATGTCAACCATCAGAATCCATCATCAAATTACATTCTCTCGGATTCAAGGTAACCAGATTTCAAGTGTCGGAATTCATCCCATCGGATTGCTAAACTTCGGATTCTCCATCGGATTCCAACAACCCTAGATTTCATTAATGTCGGAATCCTCCACATTCGGATTTCACATCATCTTCTTCATTTCACAAACCGACAACTTCAAACATCCATAACCAGCTTTAGAGCTTTACAAAACATATTAAAGTTTACCTAAAAACATAACCAAACATCAATAAACATGTTATCATGCTTCATAAACACCTTTAAACCACATAATCACTTGAAACATACAAAAGCCACAAAAAAAGGTTTCTTATATGCTCATTCATGGTGTTCATATACAAACCCAACAAGTTATTGATAAAAACTATAGCATGTCACCTGGAATCATGATTTTAAGAACAATTCAAGAATCAAACTAACCTTAACTTGAATCTACGAATTCAATACTCCAAAATCCTATTCTTTGTTCTTCTTTTTCTCTCGACGCACACACAACACAACAGATTTAAAATGAGGAGGTGACTACCCCAGCTTGAAGATTTATCCACAAAAACCCACACATGCAATTCCCAATTAACCAAGCAGGAGCTGTATTACTACAATTAACCCACATGTACTCCATCTAAAACATGCATACGTACACACATATATTCAATTATAATAAACTTTACTTAATTAATAAAACAATTAATTTAAGCAAATTCAATATTAATAGATAAGTAAATACTTAATAAATAAATAATATATATAAACACAATTTACTTATCACTTAATTAAAATAATAATCAAGTATAATCTTACCGAAAGCCTACGTAACTACTAGGCCCAAATACAGGATGTTACAAATCCTCCCTTCTTAAAAGGATTCCGTCCTCGGAATCTATTCGCTTTCAAATAATCGAGGGTAATGAGCCTTTACATCCGCCTCAATTTCCCACGTCAAATCTGAACCCAAACTGTGTCTCCATTTAACCACTAACATCGGAATCTGTTTCTTGCGTACTTTAGTCACTTTCCGATCTAATAGTTCAATAGGTTCTTCTACTAGTTGCTTGCTTGAATCCACTTTAAGATCATGTAAAGGAAGTATCTGGCTCTCATCTTCCACTTTACATTTTCGTAAGTAACATACATTGAATGTGTTGTGAATACCTGACAATTCCATTGGAAGATCAAGTGTAACCGTCTGATCATTAACCACTCTTTCGACACGAAATGGCCCAATTTAATGAGGAGCTAGCTTTCCCCGCTTCCCAAAACGGATAACCCCCTTCCACGGCGAAACCTTTAGATAAACCAGTTCACCTTCAACAAAAGCAACAGATCTATGACGTGGATCAGCATACATCTTTTGTCGATTTCTTGTAATTTTCAACTTTTCTCGCACAATAGCCACTTTATCTACGATGATCTGTACAATATCAGGCCCTACATACTGTTTCCCACCCGCCTCTAACCAACACGTAGGAGTACCGTAGCGATGCCCATATAACATCTCATAAGGTGGCATACCAATACTCGAATGATAAGAATTATTGTAAGAAAATTCAATAAATGGCAGGTGGGAATCCCAAGAACCTCCATACTCCAACACACATGCACGCAACATATCCTCAAGTGTTTGAATTGTTCGTTCAGTTTGCCCGTCTGTCTGAGGATGATAAGATATACTCAAATTAACACGTGTACCCAACTCCCACTTTAAACTGTTCCAAGAATTAGACACAAACCTGGAATCTCAATCCGATACAATCGAAAGCGGGATACCATGTCGGGACACAACTTCATCAATATACAACTGAGCGAACTTGCTGAGTGATGATGTTTCACTAGTAGCCAAGAAGTGAGCACTCTTGGTCAATCTATCAACGATAACCCAAATCAAATCATGATTCTTCTGTGTACGTGGAAGTTTCGTCACAAAATCCATCGTTATGTGCTCCCACTTCCATTTTGGAATCTATAACTATTTCAATGATCCAGGGTTTCTGGTGCTCCCCTTTAACCTGTGCACAAATAGGGCAAGACTCCACAAACTGTGCAACATCTGTCTTAATCGTAGGCCACCAATACAACACCTTCAGATCGTTATACATTTTCGTGCTACCTAGATGAACAGATAATCTTGATTTATGAGCCTGAGTTAAAATCAATCCTCGGAGACCTCCAAGCAAAGGCACCCCTACACGAGATTGATATATTTTTAATCCCCGAGAATCATCATTTAAATCATTCTTTCTCTTTATCATAATCTTTGATTTCAGATTTTCATCCTTCAATACTTCCAACTGAGCTGCCTTCAATCTATCAATTAAGTCAAAAACTATCTTAATTCGCATAAAATAATTACTATTCCCAGTTCCCTTGCCACTCAAAGCATCGGCTACCATGTTGGCTTTTCCCGGATGATAACAAATTTTGCAATCATAATCTTTAACAAGTTATAGCCATCGTCTCTGTCGCATGTTAAGTTCTTTCAGTGAAAACACATACTGTAGGTTTTTGTGATCAGTACATACAATGCATTTTGTACCGTAAAGATAATGTCTCCATAATTTCAACGCAAAAACCACAGCTGCAAGTTCTAAGTTATGGGTTGGATAGTTCTTCTCATGAGGTTTCAACTGACGAGAAGCATATGCAATAACTCAATCCCGCTACATCAACACACAACCCAATCCGGGAAATGACGAATCACAGTAAACAATGAAGTCATATGAGCCCTCCGGTAGAGCAAGACTAGGAGCCTGACATTAAAGTCGTTTCAACGTCTGAAAAGCCCTTTCTTGTTCATCGTTCCACTTTAAGGGAACCTCCTTACGAGTTAATTTAGTCATGGGATTCGCAATTTTAGAAAAATCTTTAATAAACCATATGTAATAACCTGCCAATCCCGAGAAGCTTTTAATCTCAGAAGGCGACTTCGGAGCATCCCAATTCATTACAGCTTCTACCTTCGCCGTATCAACTTTTACCCCATCCTTGCAAATGACATGCCCAATATAGTGAACTTCTCGCATCTAGAATTCACATTTCGAATACTTGGCATATAATTGCTCCCGTTTCAAAGTTTCAAGAACTTGTCTCAAATGTATCTCGTGATCAGCTTCGGATTTAGAATAAACCAAAATGTCGTCAATAAATACAATCAAAGATTTATCCAAAAAACGGTCAACAAACCCGATTCATCAAATCCATAAAAATAGCAGGTGCATTAGTCAAACCGAATGGCATGACTAAGAATTCGTAATGGCCATACCGAGTACGGAAAGCAGTTTTGGCAATATCTTCGTCAGAAACTCGTACCTGGTGATAACGTGATCGCAGATCAATCTTTGAAAAATAAGAAGCACCCTGTAACTGATCAAACAAATCATAAATCCTAAGAAGAGGGTATTTATTCTTGATTGTGCTCTTGTTCAATTCTCTATAATCAATACACATCCGTAGCATTCCGTCTTTCTTTTTTACAAATAGTACCGGTGCACCCCACGACGATGGACTCGGACGAATAAAACCCTGATCTAGAAGATCCTGAATCTGTGTCATCATCTCCCTTATCTCGGAAGGAGCCAATCTATAAGGAGATTTCGCCACTGGATTAGAACCTGTAATCAAATCAATCTTGTACTCCACCTCTCGAACTGGAGGTAACCCAGGTAACTCGTCCGGAAATACTTCAGGATAATCAGATACTACTCGCACATCAGTAACTACACACTTTTCCTGTCTTGCATCTATACCATAGGCAAGAAAACATTCGCATCCCTTACTCAAGGATTTTCTAGATTTCAACAAAGAAATGATAGGAAACGCAAACTTATTTCTTGAAGGTATTCGTTTGGCCAAATCAAGTAACAACAGAAGCAAAGTATATAACAAAAATCGATGCCAAACAACGAATACTTTCCATGGACCAAACTCTAACAAAGGAATTGCAACTAAAATATATAAACAAGATGAGAAGATATGTTATACCTCAATGGTGCAAAACACAAAATAACCTTCCTTGTCAAGAGGCTTAGAATCAACCAAATAACTCCTCCAATGAAGTCCACCCCAAGCTTGCTTGATTCCCAAGTGCTAGCAATTTGATGTACAACCACCAAAACAACAATGAAGTGTGTGTATGTTTGCTTCTTGTGCTCAAGAACACCAAGAACAAGAGAGAGAGAGAGTTCAAGTGTCAACCAAGGGACAAAGTGTGAGCCAAAAGCCTCTCCTAGAGCAGATAACTCGTGGTCTCTTTGTCTACCACAATTATGAGAAGTTAACCCCATTAAACCAAGTGTTTAAGGCTGTTAATTCTGCTGTTACAGCAAACGTACACGGCCCGTGTACGTCTACACGGCCGTGTAGGCCCAAGGTCCACAGCCCCATTTGGGCTAAGACGGCCCGTGTCTAACTAGCACTGCACGGTCCATGTCCATCTACACGGCCCATGTAGGCCCAAACTACACGACCTCGAATTGGGCCAATACGCCTTGTGTATGTTGGACTGGACACGACCCGTGTACCATCCTGCCAAAACCCATTTTGACCTTTTCCTCTCTTTTGCTTGATCGTGTTGCCGGAATCAATACTTGGTGTGTGACCCAATAGGCCTATACCTCATCGGTAGTGCCATTAACTCATTCGTGTCAGCGGGCATATTCCAACAGACTCCCACTTGCACGTGACACGACTACGAAAAATAACACAAACATAGAGTGACCTCTAGCAAGACATCTATGCTCCCAAGTCAGTATAGGGTATGCCACTCTTGACAAGATCCCCAATCATGAAATGATTGTCCTAAAGATAAATGAACAAGTACATCCCTTTGTTCGCGATATCCAATGTGAACACAAGGCATGGAATATAGTCAACCTTCAGATCGTTCACAATTATGTTTCTCGATTCCAGATTAGTGGTGACCAACAAACCAAGTTAACATTGATCCATCATCAATGTAACCTAAGCACGGCCATGCATATGAACGTCAGCACTCAATCATCAAGGGCCCATGGATATTCTCTCTATACATAGTCCCGCCACATAGACAATGCTCTACCCAATCATTTCCCTTATAACGACCAGTTACGGACCGCGTTAGAAAACGATTAAAGCAAAGCAGACCTATGCTTTGGGATCACATGTATCTCTAGTTTAAGGATGAAATGTCATTACCATCCCGAGTTACTTGTGAATAAAACCATGAAGTAAACTCGGGTGCGGGTCCTCCAATCACTTGAAACCCCTTTCGAGTATAGGCAAGAATCACGTTTTATCAAAACCAATTCTTTACCTCAAACTTAATTCATACTTTTTTCCCACAAAGTGTGACCAATTGTGGAGACTTAAAGATTGTAAAACAATCTAGGGAATAAATTAAACATGCAAAGATAGAACACAATAAAGACTAAATGTAAGTAACCGCAACACGCGTATATATAGATCTCTACTATATAAATCGAAACAAACATTAGTAACATTATTGCTTAATGTTCCCAAATACATAATGGTCCAAACATAAATTAAAACTAAATCTAAACCTAGTCATGAGCAAATCTAACACCTATCGTCGTAGTGTGAGAATCATGAGAAGCTTGTGACAATGGTTTAGTAAACGGATCGGCCAAATTTCTTTCCGAGGTTACTCTACTAATAGCGACTTCACCACTTTCAACCATCTCTCTTATCAAGTGGTACTTACGAGGTATATGCCTCGTTCTCTTTTGAGCTCTCGGTTCCTTCGCTAAGGCTACCGCACCCTCATTGTCACAAAAGATCTCAATAGGGTTGGATATGCTAGGAACCACTCCAAGGTCTCGGATGAACTTCCTTATCCACACAGCTTCTTTAGTAGCTTCACTTGCCGCAATGTATTCCGACTCTGTAGTAGAATCAGCCACTGTGTCTTGCTGTGAACTTCTCCAAGTAATAGCCCCACCATTCAATAGGAACACAAACCCCGATTGTGATCGGCAGTCATCCCTATCAGTTTGGAAGCTAGCATCAGAGTAACCCTTTACTTTGAGCTCTTCCTCATCACCAAATATCAAGAACATCTCTTTAGTCCTCCTAAGATACTTAAGAATGTTCTACTAGTCAAGCTCAAAGCACATGACACATCAGGACGGGTACATAACATGGCGTACATGATCGAGCCCACGGCCGAAGCATATGGTACTCGCTTCATTACTTCTAGTTCCTCTTGAGAACTAGGACATTGAGTTTTACTCAATATCACTCCATGCGACATAGGAAGATTTCCTTTCTTGGAGTCCTCCATCTTGAACCGCTTCAAGACTTTGTCAATGTATGTACTTTGACTCAACCCAAGAAGTTTTATAGATCTATCTCTATAGATCTTGATACCCAGAATGTATGCCGCTTCTCCTAAGTCTTTCATTGAAAAGCATTTTCCAAGCCAAGTTTTGACACTTTGCAAGGTTGGAATGTCTTTACCAATTAGTAGGATATCATCTACATACAAGACTAAGAAAACAACGGTGCTCCCACTAGCCCTAACGTATACACATGGCTCGTCTAGACTTTTCGAAAAACCAAACTCTTTGATTTTCTCATCAAAGCATAGATTCCAACTACGAGATGCTTGTTTAAGTCCATAAATGGACTTCTTTAATCTACACACTCTATTAGGATGATTCGGATGTACAAAACCCTCAGGCTGCGTCATATACACCTCTTGAGAGAGCTTCCCATTAAGGAAGGCGGTTTTGACATCCATTTGCCGCATTTCGTAATCATGAAATGCGGCGAATGCCAAAAGTATCCTAATAGATTTCAACATGGCCACTGGGGAGAAAGTTTCATCATAGTCAACACCATGTGTCTGAGTGAAACCTTTAGCCACCAGTCGGGCTTTGAAAGTATTTACTTTTCCATCCATGTCGGTCTTCTTCTTGAAGACCAACTTACACCCTATTGGTTTACAACCGGGTGTGGGATCAACCAGTTCCCAAACCTGGTTATCCTTCATGGATTGCATCTCGTTATCCATTGCCTCCTTCCATTTAGCAGACTCATGGCGCGCTGCCGCTTCCCGATAGTTGGTGGGTTCATTACGATCCACCAATAACTCGTCGCCCTCAGATATGAGAAACCCATATCTCTCTGGCTCATGGCGAGTTCTACCAGATCTACGGGGAGGTAACGGATGTACGTTAGTCTCCGCATTGTCATGCTCAGACTCAACCTCACTAGGTTGTTGGCTAGTGCCAACGTCAGGTCTTTCATCCGTTGACTCTTGAACTTCTTCAAGATCAATCTTAATCCCGCCATGCTGATTGGATACTAACTCTCTTTCTAAAAAGACCGCCCTCCGAGCAACAAATACCTTGTTCTCGGAAGGTTTTTAGAATATATATTCAATACTCGCAGCTGGATATCCGATGAAATAACACTTTTCGGATCGGGGCTCTAACTTGTCATCTACCTCACGTCGTACGTAGGCTTGACAACCCCAAACCTTTAGAGAGGCAAGAACGGGAGGTTTCCCATGCCACAACTCGAAAGGTGTTTTCTCGACCTTCTTCGTTGGAATGAGATTAAGGATTCTTTTTGCCGTTTCAAGAGCATAACCCCAAAGGCTTATAGGCACTTGGGTGTGACTCATCATAGACCGAACCATATATAACAATGTTCGGTTCTTCCTCTCGGCGACACCATTTAATTGTGGCGTCCTAGGAGATGTAAGTTGTGAGATAATTCCACAACCCTTAAGATGATCACGAAACTCTTGACTAAGATACTCACCACCCCTATCGGATCTAAGTATCTTAATCTTCTTGCCCAATTGATTCTCTACTTCGTTTTGGAAAATCTTAAAGACCTCAAAGGTCTCGGACTTTTGTCTAACCAAGTAGACATACCCATACCTACTATAATCATCTATAAAGGTAACGAAGTATCTAGAATTGTCTCTTGTGACATGCTTAAATGGACCACACACATCGGAATGTATAATGTCCAATAAGACTCTTCCCCTTTCATTCACGCCGGAAAAGGGTGCTTTAGTCATCTTGCCTAATAAACAAGATTTGCATACTTCATTTGACTCATGGTCAAATGATTCCAAGATCCCATCCGCTTGGAGCTTGGCGATACGAGTCTTGTTTATATGGCCAAGTCGACCATGCCACAAAGACAATTTGTCTAAATCATTTTTAGACGTTGAATCAATATTCATGATTGAACGATTATCACTAACGTACGCATCTACTTCATAAATACCACGACAAGGATAAGCTTTAAAATAACAAATATTATTTTTAGAACAAACGATAACTCCATTATCAAAAGAAAAACCAAAACCGTTGTCGTGTAATGAATGAAAAGAAATAATGTGCCGCGCCACAAGCGGCAAATAGCATACCTTCAATAATAATATGGAAAAACCAGAATTAAAAGATAATTCAACTTCTCCCCGAGCCTTGACCGGGACAATCTTCTTGTTTCCCATTATCAAGTCAAGCTCGCCACTCTCCATCCTTCTACTTGTCCTTAGCACCTGCACAATCTTACAAACGTGAGTGCCACAGCCGGTATCTAATACCCAACTACCAGATGTAGAAGTATGATGGAGTTCAATCATGTACGTACCTGAGTCAGAAGTTCCTGCGATGCTCAACCCCTTGAGCTTCTTAAGACCTTCTAGGTACCCGGGCAGTTACGGCGCCAATGGCCCTTCTTCCTGCAGAAGAAGCATTCCGCTTCATTCGGAGTTTTAGCTTAGGGAACCATCTTCCCCTTGCCTTTACCCTCCGAAGCGGGGCCAGACTTGGCAGCGCCAATCTTCCCCTTCCCCTTACCCTTAGGGGTATAAGCGGTCCTCTTCTTCTTCTGGATTCGCCCCTCCCTTATAGCAAGAACGGGATTTGGAACGGCGGGCTTATTTTTGGTCATGCTTGACTCGGTTGTCTTAAGCATACCATGAAGCTCCATGATGGACTTATCCAAACTATGCATATGATAACTCATAACGAATTGATCATATGCGGTGGGCAGGGACCATAGGATCAAATCCACGGCTAGCTCCCTCCCTATGGTAAATCCGAGCCGCTCCATGCGCTCCACGTTTGCTTTCATGCGCAACACGTGAGCACTCACATTCCCGCCATCGGCCATCTTACTACCAAGTACCGTCTTGAGACATTCAAACCTCTCTTGTCTCGCTTGCTGCTGGAACATTTCCTTAAGCTGAGCGATCAAGTCAAAAGCACTCAAATGATCCATTTACTTTTGGAGCTCGGGGATCATAGTACTTAGGATGAGGCAAGTAATGTCCTCGGTATCCTTGACACGCTTCTCATAAGTGTCTCGGATAGCCCGAGTGGCATTGGCAGCAGGAGCCTCGGGTAGGGCCTCCTCTATGGTAACCATCTTCCCTTCTTGGCGCAGGACAAGTTTAAGTTGCCTAAACCAATCCAAGAAGTTGTTATGATTAAGTTTCTCCTTCTCAAGGAAAATTCTAAGCGAAAAATGGTTGGTGGTGTTGGTGTTGCTTGAAGACACCATCTAAAATAGCAACGTAGTTTAATTAGTTTGGAAATCCTTGTTAAAATAAGTACCCATAGTTTTAAACAAAACAATTTATTTGTAACAAGGGCTAAGAACCTTATTTCACCTTGCACCGTGACGGGTTTACCGCGGATCACGTGGCGAAGCTATTTTGGCCGGCAACTATTTTACCAATTGTAATCTCTATTACAACTCTTAGACACTTGCGGGATCCGTTGACATCCATTATGTCAGTTGGCATGTTTGATCCCTATCTTACACCAATCTTAATATATAATTTTTGTTTAGCTCGTGCTTAGCTCGACAACTAACCAAGAATTATATACTAAAATTGTAAATCGTCCGACAAGACACACGGGTGGCACTCTCGGCCATCAATTGGCGCGTGCTTAGCTCGACAACCAATCATGCGAGTTACCCCACTCACCTTCCAAACAACTACACAAGGAGTGACTCGTGCTTAGCTCTACAATCATCCTTGCTTCGTTAGATTCGGGTGGTGTCATCTTATGGATGGTGCGTGATTTACATTTTGAAAAATGGGATTTTGTTTCCGGTTTATAAAACCCTTTTGTGAATTAACAAAGTAAGTGTCAAAACGATTTTAAGCACTTTTAATATAATACCATTTTTATATTTCCTTTGTCAATTCTATTCGCGTGCAATTGTTAACCATTTTAACAAACATTGTATTTTATTTAATTTTTATAGAAAAATTATCTAGCATGTGAATCCTAATCCATGCATAGAATAATAAAATACAACCACGCAAATATCTATACATACGATTCGGAAACATGCCCATAATTCCTATGCGTTTTCCCCGTGAGCCACAACGGGGAAAACGAGGCCAAAAATCTAAGGACAAGATATGGTCTCGTTGGATGAGCTCCCACTGAATCCAACACCTCCAATAGCATGTTGATTCCTTCTCGCCAAGACGTCATCACCATGACTCCCGTTGACTATTTTGGTTTTAAATCTATACTATATACAAATACATAGAATATATATAAACGACACACAGGTCGCAATCCTATACTATTTATACAAATACATAGAATAAAAGAAACGGCATGCAAGCCGCACCAATAAGTAAATAAATTAATATTGTTACAACAATACAGCACGCAGGCCGCCAAAAACCAAAAATAATCACACATAGGTCTAGGGGCATATCTTTTTACCGAATCAAACCAAGTATATCAAATAGAAACATGTTGTTCCACACATAACCATGATATATAAGTATATATCTATATTTTAGTTAACATTGTCAAAACACCAAAGGCACTAAAAGGACAATCCTTGTACATATGCATTAGTGTATCAAACATTTTGAGACACATATTCATATATACATTTATAAGTATATATTTGTGTACACTTCATGCCAAGTTACAACAAATATATAAATATAAAATCTAGAATATATATTAACACGTCTACGAATAAATCTATTCTAGCACAACAAGAGTCTCAATGGAAAAACCAATTTTAAGAAAACACTTTTCTTATCCAAAAACACTTTTATGGTTTTTCTAGACTCAATAGTGCAAAGCCATGTTAGATATGGCTGTGATACCACTCAAGGTATTCATTTGGCAAAATCAAGTAACAAAGGAAGCAAAGTATATAACAAAAATCGATGCCAAACAACAAATACTTTCCATGGACCAAAATCTAACAAAGGAATTGCAACTAAAATATATAAACAAGATGAGAAGAAAGGTTATACCTCAATGGTGCAAAACACAAAATAACCTTCCTTGTCAAGAGGCTTAGAATCAAACAAATAACTCCTCCAATGAAGTCCATCCCAAGCTTGCTTGATACCCAAGTGCTAGCAAGTTGATGTACAACCACCAAAACAACAATGAAGTGTGTGTATGTTTGCTTTTTGTGCTCAAGAACACCAAGAACAAGAGAGAGAGAGAGAGATTTCAAGTGTCAACCAAGGGACAAAGTGTGAGCCAAAAGCCTCTCCTAGAGCAGATAAATCGTGGTCTCTTTGTCTACCACAATTATGAGAAGTTAACCCCATTAAACCAAGTGTTTAAGGCTGTTAATTCTGCTGTTACAGCGAACGTACACGGCCCATGTAGGTCTACACGGCCATGTAGGCCCAAGGTCCACGACCCCATTTGGGATAAGACGGCCCGTGTCCATCTACACGGTCCGTGTAGGCCCAAAATACACGACCTCGAATTGGGCCAATACGCCTCATGTATGTTGGACTGGACACGGCCCGTGTTCAGTAACACGGCCCGTGTACCATCCTGCCAAAACCCATTTTGGCCTTTTCCTCTCTTTTGCTTGATCATGTTGCCGGAATCAATACTTGGTGTGTGACCCAATAGGCCTATACCTCATCGGTAGTGCCATTAACACGTTCGTGTCAGCGGGCATAGTCCAACATTTCTTTCCCCTCGAGCCACCATGTGCGACCCATTAGACAACGGAAAAGAAATCAACTTTCTATGGAATTTAATACTTGCTTAATGCTTACTCAACCGGTCCATCCCCAAGACCACATCAAAACCAGCCAAAGGCATTCAAAGAAACGACACTTGGAAGCATCTACCATCAATATCAATTTCAGCCCCAGTCACAGAAGTCGTAACAGGAACTATCTTACTATCTACTACTTCTATCTCAAGTGGTACAGAAATAACAGTAGTAGGCAATTTTAATCTATCAAAAAATGCCATAGAAATAAAAGAGCGATTCGCTCCAGAATCAAACAACACACGAGCAGGTAGAGAGTTTATAAGAAACATACCGGTGATAACCTCATCAGTGGAAGTAGCATCATCTATTGTCATTCGAAACGCTCTACCCTCAGGTGTCGGAGGGTTCTATCTCTTCTGCCCCGCTGAGGATGATCCCCCAACTGCTCCTGCCCCTGTCCCTGTCCCTGACCCTATCCCTGTCCCTGCCTTCCTTCTTGAAGGACAATCATTAGCTCGGTGCCCTTCCTTCTGACAGTTCCAACAAACATTCCGAGGGAACCTACAATTTTTCGCCTCGTGCCTATGGGTTCCACAACGCACACATCACATGGTTTGGGTAGTATAATGGCATGTATGAGTAGATCTACATCTTGTACACCACAACGATTTTACATTTGTATCCCCCGTTGTTACCTTCCGGTTCTGACTTCCCTGCGACTGATTGCGTTGCCATATCTTCTTTTGTTGGCTACCAGTCTAATCATGGTTCGGCTTCTACAAAGTCGCTTTGTCTCGGTTCTATTTATCTCTTGCCTAGATGTCCCCCTCAGCAAACTTGGCTAAGGTGAAGGCCTGAGATGACGATCTAGCTAACAAAGTTGTGCTCCAATACTCGGGAAGTAATGCTCCAATGAAATGTTGAACCTGGGAAGGTTCATCAGGAACCCACTAAGTCAGAAACCTCAGTTTCGCATTGAACTGCTCTATCAATTCATCCACAAACATTTTCTTTGTCATACGCAATTCCATAAACTCCTGCCTTATCTTGTTCAACTCGAATGCATTGCAATATTGCTCACACAGTTTATTTCGAAATTGATCCCATGTAATCACATCTATCTGAGCTATGGATAGATGTGTAGTGATAGAATCCCATCAAACCATCGCCTTTCCCTTGGGCATCCTTGTAGCAAAACAAACTCTCATCTCATCCTCGCAATTGCAAGCATCGAGGATTCTAGCTGTATCTCGCAACCAGTTCAGTGTGATATTAGGATCATTGCTTCCATGATATTCCACAGGTTTATAATCCAAAAACTGTTGGTTTTATGTGCACAAGACACAAATTAATACGATATTACTCATAATAAATAAACCCATAGGGTCATACATTTACAATGAATGGACACCAATTACATATTTGAATATGATTTAAATATGTTTCCAACTCATTATATATATATAAGTATATATGCATTGTCGCATATTATTATTTATGTGAAATAATAATATCACTCTTATATATTGATATAAGAGTTACAAGTATATATTTGTTACAAGTAAATTGTTACTAGTAACAATTATATAAATGTATGTATTTCCTTGTTACAAGTAAAGAGTTACTAGTAACAATCAAGTATGTATATAAAATACATGTAGATGTATTTTATACATAGTATGAAATATCTAGTATATCTTTTATATATTTAAAAGATTAATAGCTAGAAATTCTCACAATGAGCAAGAAAGGGGCCATGTTGACTCTTTCCTTGCAACACCTTACCAAGCATGGTGTCTAGTGATCAAGAAGAAAGAACAAGCAAGAGGGGGCCTCCCTCTCTCCCATTTTCGGCCAAAATAAGGCCAAGACGGGCCTCCCTCTTGTGTTTTTACTTCTTGGCTATTTAAGTCTTCTTGCATGGCTTTTGTGAGATACTACTAGTTACCACCTCTATGCTTCTTTAGAAAAGTTCTAATTATTCTTGAAGCTTTGGAAAACATCTCTACATTCTTGTATTGGTGTTCTTCAAGTGAGTCAAGTGTGGTACTACAATACATACTCAAAATACATACATCTTGTTCAAAAAGAAGAACAAAGGTTGTTTCTTGCATTCTTGAATATCAAGGGTTGGAGAGACTAGCATCTTGGAGGTGTTGGACTCATTGATTTGTGGATACCTTCGAGGAAGTCTTCTCTTGGCTTCTCATAGATCAACCACTTCATCAACGGTTTACTCACACTACAAAGGTTGTAGTTCTAAACACCCTATGGTTGTTTTGTTTTTCTTAAAGCTTGCATATGGATCATTGGTGGGGAGTTTTTAATAGTTTAAAATTTTTGTTCATGCTTCCGT
The DNA here is from genome assembly GCA_038502395.1 of Dittrichia graveolens. NCBI lineage: Eukaryota > Viridiplantae > Streptophyta > Magnoliopsida > Asterales > Asteraceae > Dittrichia > Dittrichia graveolens. The sequence goes on along the minus strand of JARJIL010000005.1, from coordinate 52,848,252 downwards.
TGTTAAAATATATTTTGAAAAACCGAACAAACCCCAATAGTGGTATCAGAGCCACTTATGTATAGTTTTAAGAAACTTTATTTTGAGTATGTATTGTTTAAGAAAATGACAATTTTTCTTGTGTTATAAAAGTTGTGGATTTTCTTGTTGGCAACTTGTATATGTTTATATATTTATTTTTGGAAACAACCAAACTACATGCATGTTTGGTTGTAAAAGTTGCCTAAATATCAAGTGTTGATATATATGTTTGTTTGAGTGTATGTTGTGCATAACAAGCCATAGACCTTTTGTGATGTGTTGGAAATTCGATTTGGTTGTAAAATTATTCTTTCATTTGGTACGTAATAATAAGTTTAGTTTTGTTTCATCTTGTAGTATTTTGTAAGTAGTAGAATAGTTTAGACTAGTTTACTTTTATAAAAATGTAACAAGATGAAGAAATGACCAAGTTGGAGTTTTCAAGTGTGGTGGAGTCAACCATGAAGGCTTGGAGTCATTTGCACTACAAGGAGTTGTTTTGGCAAGTGGGAGCTTCAAATTCATCACAAGAGGAATATTTGCTCCTTAGTTATGACTTGGTATTATTGTATGGCTCACAAAAATACCACTTAGGATAAATGGCTTGGTTATGCACTTATACATGTTATTTGTGTGTGTTTATGTTTATATTATTATGCATGGTTGAAAATAGGATTTTGGCATGCTAGATAATATTTTTAACATAATATAAATCACACAATGGGAGTTTGGTATTTTAAGTTGACATAAAATAAGATGTAAAATGAATATAAAAAGAGTTTTGTAAAGATTAAAATTCATTATGTCAATATATATATATATATATGAGTTTTATAAAATAGAGATTTTAAAACTCAACCAAAATCCATTCACGCTTAATAAGAAAATTGTTTTATTACAAGCTAAAATTGGTCGTATTCGCGCGCTCGAAACTACACACGTTAATATAGGATATTAATACTAGTTTAAAATTGAACGCGTTGAGAGTTCATAAAATATGGATTTTAAGAATACTCAAGACCAATATATATATATATATATATAATATGATTTTATCAAAACGTGGACTTATTATTGTATGCATGCAATACTAGTCACACGACTCGTTTTGTTTTATTTAATAAATATACAAAACGGTAAAAGCCTTTTTTCAAAACGTAAGTCTATGTCATCCCATTTTAAGAGACTCGCTTGTTGCAACGACACTCACTTGGAGAGAGCATTAGCCAAACGCGTGGATTGTTTCGTTCCAACCAAGGTGTTTTTCCGCGAATTCCATGAACGTCTTGGGCCGGAAATTCACCGTCTTGAAATAGGAGGACTTAATCGGAATCTTATTACGGATAGAGCATTATCCAAACGTAAGGACGCCCGAGGCATAGATGGGATCAAACATGCCAAAATTGACAATCGTTGTCTAGGATCCCATAAAGATCTAGGAATTACATACGAGATGTAATTGGTAAACATTACCTACCTTGTTGTTTTAATTTGATGGATAGACCATTAGCCAAGCATTCAAAGTTAAGTTCAACTTGGATCCTAGCCTTTAAAAATTAAAGAATTTTAATTTTAAAGGGTATTAATTATTAAAGGATTAAATATCGAAAATACTAAATTGAACTTTGTTAATTTTGTAGATGGCCCCTAACTCAACTACGCCCATTAACAACTTATCTCTTCATTCAATCTTAGAGAAAGAAAAACTCTATGGTACAAATTTCTTAGACTGGTATCCTAACTTGAGAATCGTTCTTAAGCACGAAAATAAATTGTACGTACTTGAGAATCCCGTCCCTCAGGAACCTCCATTGACTGCGGCTGAAGCCGTTAGGGATGCATGGGTGAAGCATTCTGATGACTCGGTCGAAGTTGCATGCCTCATGTTTGCTACCATGTCTCTGGATCTTCAAAAGAACCTTGTGCAGCATGGAGCATATGAGATGCTTTGCCAGCTTAAGGAAATGTTCCAAAAGCAAGCGAAGCAAGAACGCTTTGAGGTCACTCGAGCCTTCCATGCATGCAAGATGGAGGAAGGTCAATCCGTTAGCGACTATGTGCTAAAGATGAAAGGATACATTGACCAGCTTGCTAGGCTTGGATCTCCCATAACCAACGAGTTTGCACAGGATATGATCCTTAACTCGTTGACCAAAGCCTATAATCAATTTGTCATGAATTATAACATGAACAATTGGAAGAAATCTGTCTCAAAGTTGCATGGGATGCTTAAAACTGCTGAGAGTAAGATTCCAAGCAAAACACCTCAAGTCTTGATGATTCAAGAAGGGAAAATCAAGAAGAAAAATAAAAACAACTCAAAAGGGAAAGGCAAAGCGAAGGCAAAGGGAAAGGACAAAGGCATGCAAGTTGCCAAGGCTCCTACACCCAAGACGGCGGGAAAGGTTCCCAAGAATGACCCGTGCTTTGAATGCGAGGTGGTAGGACATTGGAGGCGCAATTGTCCAACCTACCTTGCGCAGTGGAAAAAGAAGAAGGCTGGCGAGGCTAACACTTAAGGTATATATATGATTGAAATGTATACTTTTTCTATTAATTCCTGGGTATTTGATAACGGTTGTGGAACTCACATTTGTAACAATGTGCAGGGGTTGAGAAAAAGTAAGCTGTTGAAGCCAGGCGATTTGGATCTCCACGTGGGCAATGGAGCAAATGTTGTTGTTGATGCCCTTAGAACTTTTGAATTATTATTACCAAATGGCCTGTACTTAATATTAAACAATTGTTAGTATACATTTCACAACCGGTATCAAATACCCAGGAATTAATAGAAAAAGTATACATTTCAATCATATATATACCTGAAGTGCTAGCCTTTCCATCCTTCTTCTTTTTCAACTCCGCAAGGTAGGTTGGACAATTGTGCCTCTAATGTCCTACCACCCCGCATTCAAAGTACGGGTCATTCTTGGGAACCTTTCCCGCCGTCTTGGGTGTAGGAGCCTTGGCAACTTGCATTCCTTTGTCCTTTCCCTTTGCCTTCACTTTGCCTTTCCCTTTTGAGTGGTTTTTCTTTTTCTTCTTGATTTTCCCTTCTTGAATCATCAAGACTTGAGGTGTTTTGCTTGGAATCTTACTCTCAGCAGTCTGAGACAGATTTCTCCCAATTGTTCATGTTATAATTCATGAAAAATTGATCATAGGCTTTGGTCAACGAGTTAAGGATCATATCCTGTGCAAAATCGTTGGTTATGAGAGATCCAAGCCTAGCAAGCTGGTCAATGTATCCTTTCATCTTTAGCACATATCGCTAACGGATTGACCTTCCTCCATCTTGCATGCATGGAAGGCTCGAGTGACCTCAAAGCGTTCTTGCTTCGCTTGCTTTTGGAACATTTCCTTAAGCTGGCAAAGCATCTCATATGCTCCATGCTTCTCAAGGTTCTTTTGAAGATCCGGAGACATGGTAGCAAGCATGAGGCATGCAACTTCGACCGAGTCGTCGGAAGGCTTCACCCAAGCATCCCTAACGGCTTCAGCCGCATTCAATGGAAGTTCCTCAGGGACGGGATCCTCAAGTACGTACAATTTCTTTTCGTGCTTAAGAACGATTCTCAAGTTACGATACCAGTCTAAGAAATTTGTACCATTGAGTTTTTCTTTCTCTAATATTGAATGAAGAGATAAGTTGTTAACGGGCGTAGTTGAGTTAGGGGCCATCTACAAAATTAACAAAGTTCAATTTAGTATTTTCGATATTTAATCCTTTAATAATTAATACCCTTTAGAATTAAAATTATTTAATTTTTAAAGGCTAGGATCCAAGTTGAACTTAACCTTGAATGTTTGGCTAATGCTCTCTCCATCAAGTTAAAACAACAAGGTAGGTAACGTTTACCAATTACATCTCGTATGTAATTCCTAGATCTTTATGGGATCCTAGACAACGATTGTCAATTTTGGCATTTTTGATCCCATCTATGCCTCGGGCTTCCTCACGTTTGGCTAATGTTCTCTCCGTAATAAGATTCCGATTAAGTCGTCCTATTTCAAGACGGTGAATTTCTGGCCCAAGCCGTTCATGGAATTCGCGGAAAAACACCTCGGTTGTTACAAAAACAATCCACGCGTTTGGCTAGTGCTCTCTCCACGTGAGTGTCGTTGCAACAAGCGAGTGTCTTAAAATGGGATGGCATAGACTTACGTTTTGAAAAAGGGCTTTTACCGTTTTGTATATTTATTAAATAAAACAAAACGAGTCGTGTGACTAGTATTGCATGCATACAATAATAAGTCCACGTTTTGATAAAATCATATTATATATATATATATATACTGGTCTTGAGTATTCTTAAAATCCATATTTTACGAACTCTCAACGCGTTCAATTTTAAACTAGTATTAATATCCTATATTAACATGTGTAGTTTCGAGCGTGCGAATACGACCAATTTTATCTTGTAATAAAACCTTTTTATTATTAAGCTTGAATGGAGTTTGGTTGAGTTTTAAAATCTCTATTTTATAAAACTCATATATATATATATATATATATATATATATTTTGACATAATGAATTTTAATCTTTACAAAACTCTTTTTATATAAAATTAATTTTACATCTTATGTTATGTTGTCACACCCTGCTAAAGCGGAAACACGAGGTGTCACAGCACAAGATATCATCGCACAAGGTAAATAAATAATAACCATTAGATTAAATTAACAAAATAAGTAGTTCGGATGAAACATAAATAAAAGTTACAAAACCGAATAATATTTAAAGGACATTGTCTTGTACGATGCGTAAATAAAATAGATATTGTTTTCATAAAATGTGACGATGAAGATGGAAATGCCACACATCATGCTTGTATTCATAAGGTACCTAACGACGATCACCTGAAAGCACGGGTAAAAGAAAGAAAACGGTCAACTACTAAAGTTGGTGAGTTCATAGGTTTTTAATATATGCACAAAATATCTTTTAAATAAAAAAAATTTAAATAATTGATGGAAGTTTTTGAATAAAATCCAAGTGTGAAATAATGATGGAAGATGTATTATATTGCCCAATACGTTGCACATGGTAGTAATAGACTATGATGATTATTGCTTGAGCCATTATCCAACCTAGCCGACAACCAATTGCCCATGATAAACCTAACGCCTATATTAAATGACGTTAGTAGTGGTAAAGTACATCTATAGTTCGTCAACCATAAATGGGAGACGTCGGAATCTCCAAATAGAGCTACTTACAAATACCATCGGCTCACTAGCGGAGTTAAGGAATAATGTCCAACGAAAGGGCCTTACAACGATCACCCAAGCACATCAAAGAATAATACCATAAGTGCTCAAAATAATATTTGAAATAAATAAGAAGATAGGCAATAAACTTTTCATGAAACGTATACACATGCTTTCACCCCAAAATAATATGAAATACGGTAAAAAGGGACTATGATACTCACTCGGTACGCAAAGGTGTTCACTCGTAAGGATTTCTTGTTCCTACCGAAGCTCCTTTCCTAATATAAGAGGTATGTAGCTCTATTAGACTTATTTTATTTATTATTTTGTATTATTTATTTGTTGTTAACTTATTTATTTAAATAGTTAAAGGTTGTCTCTATTTTTCCATAAATCATAAGTGTTCACTGGAATTTTCAGTTCTTTAAGTTGAACTTTAAAAATTAAAAACTGTAATTTAGGAGTCATATTAAGGCTTGATATTTTAATATAATCTTAATACATGTTTCTAGAATGTCTAGTAAAAATATAGGAATTTATAATCCATGTTTAGTATTTTTAATAATTAAAAGTGTATGGGATGTCCACTGATCAGGGTCTGGATGACATGTTGTTACTAAATCGTATGTTTAAGGCTCATACGACCTCGTTTCTACATGATTCAAACTGGGAAATAACCAAGACTCAAAGATGAAACTTTTAAAAAAAACTATACGTATTTTGACCCAAGAATGAGTAAGTTACACGCGTTTAAAGTGTACCCTTCTAAATCTGCCAGATTTCCAGATTCAACATATGGGTCTTTTTAAATATGTTTGAAGGATCAAACGTTCATGAAAATTAGTGAATCCAGGTTTAAATGAAAGGTAACACATTAAACTAAGATTAGCAAAAAGAATCAACTGATTTTGATACCTAGAACTCCAGATATAACAAAAACAAGTGAGGAGTTCTAACATCAGATTCTGCCAGATTTGTGATTCTTTTTGCTTATGGGTCATAACTTTAATATAACATGTTTATATTCATGAATAATCATATTGTATGAGTATAAGCTTTGATAATCCATGTGTTCTTACAACAATGGTAGGATGATACACATTTTATGTGTTCCTTACAACATTTGTTTAGATGAAACACATGCATGATCAAAGTCTTATTTTCTTGATTTTTAGTTGATTAAGTTCCATACAACAACGGTAGGATGATGCACATTTCATGTGCTCCTTACAACATTGGTAGGATGTTTATATTTACATGATTATATATATATATATATAAAGGAAATAAGATGAACAACAAAGAAAATAAATAAAAGAAAGAAGAAAGAAGAAGAGAAGAAAGGTAGAAGAGTAGAGATGAGTGTTTTATGATCATCTTACCAACTCTTTTCTTTGATTTAGTGTTGGATCTTCAAAAGATGATCAACACTTGGATGTTCTTGGGAGATTTTTGTTGGTGAAAGAAGAAGAGAGAAAATAGAAGAGATGGAGTGTGGTGGTAAAGGAAATGATAAGGAGTAGTAGGAGGCTTATATAGAGCATGGGGGAGATCAAGTGGTGGTTCTTGGGAAGAGAAGGAGGCAAGAGAAAAGAGATGGGGGGTTTCTTTTATTTTTTATTTTTTATAAATTATGTGTAATTAGTTTAAATAAATTTGTATAAATGGTGATTTTGTTTAAATCTTTTAATTAACAAAGTTTTAATTATTTTGATGAGTTTATATATATGTTTTATATTTTAACTTATTTATATTTATTATGATGTATTTAATTATTTTTATTGTTATTATTATTATTATTGTATATGATTTGTAATTCTTGACTTTTAATAATTCGATTTTTCGAGCTCCGGAAGGTTCTAACCATATAGGCGGGATTTCTACGAAATCTAATATTATTATGGATGTATTTAAGTCATAAATACTATTTTTAGTCATACTAGGCTTAAAATTAGGATTTCTAATGGCTAACCTGGGAAATTTGTTGCCGAATGTCACATATGTCAACTTAAAATACCAAACTCCCATTCTTTGATTTATATTATGTCAAAAATATTATCTAGCATGCAAAAAATCCTATTTTCAACCATGCATAATAATATAAACATAAACACACACAAATAACATGTATAAGTGCATAACCAAGCCATTTATCCTAAGTGGTATTTTTGTGAGCCATACAAAAATACCAAGTCATAACTAAGGACCAAATATTCCTCTTGTGAGGAATTTGACGCTCCCACTTGCCAAAACAACTCCTTGTAGTGCAAATGATTCCAAGCCTTCATGGTTGACTCCACCACACTTGAAAACTCCAACTTGGTCATTTCTTCATCTTGTTTCATTTTTATAAAAGTAAACTAGTCTAAACTATTCTACTACTTACAAAATACAACAAGATGAAACAAACCTAAAATTATTATTACATACCAAATGAAAGAATAATTTTACAACCAAATCGAATTTCCAACACATCATAAAAGGTCTATGGCTTGTTATGCACAACATACACTCAAACAAACATATATATCAACACTTGATATTTAGGAAACTTTTACAACCAAACATGCATTTGGTTTGGTTGTTTACCAAAATAAATATATAAACATATACAAGTTGCCAACAAGAAAATCCACAACTTTTCTAACAAAAGAAAAATTGTTCATTTTCTTAAACAATACATACTCAAAATAAAGTTTCTTAAAACTACACATTAGTGGCTCTGATACCACTGTTGGGGTTTGTTCGGTTTTTCAAAATATATTTTAGCAACGGAAGCATGAACAACAATTTTAAACTTTTTAAAACTCCCCACCAATGATCCATATGCAAGCCTTAACAAGCAAAACCAACCATAGGGTGTTTAGAACTACAACCTTTGTAGCGTGAGTAAACCGTTGTTGAAGTGGTTGATCTATGAGAAGCCAAGAGAAGACTTCCTCCAAGGTATCCACAAATCAATGAGTCCAACACCTCCAAAATACTAGTCTCTCCAACCTTTGATATTCAAGAATGCAAGCAACAACCTTTGTTCTTCTTCTTGAACTAGATGTATGTATTTTGAGTATGTGTTTATGTATCACCTTTGCTAACTTGAAGAACACCAATACTAGAGAGTAAGGATGTTTATCAAGTATAAAACACTTAGAACAATTCTAAGAACAAAAAGAATGGTGATAGCATGCAAGTATGTTACAAAAGAGACCATGCATGTAATTCTAAAAGTCAAGAAGCAAAGCAAGAGAGGGAGGACCCCCTCCCTTGCATTATAGACAAAAACTAGAGAGGGTAGGGTCCCCTCTTGCCTCTTACTTCCTTACTTGTCCCATACATGCATGTCTTGGTTAAGTCTTATGCAAGAATACACCATATGGCCCCTTTCTTGCTCATTGTGAGAATTTCTAGCTATTAATCTTTTAAATATATAAAAGATATACTAGATATGTCATACTATGTATAAAATACATCTACATGTATTTTATATACATACTTGATTGTTACTAGTAACTCTTTACTTATAACAAGGATGTACATACATTTATATAATTGTTACTAGTAACAATTTAGTTGTAACAAATATATATTTATACATATATATATATATATATATATTCATGCATATGTATAAAATCATATGTTTATATTTATGTATTTGATATGCATTACATTATATCAATATATAAGAGTGATATTATTATTTCACATAAATAATAATATGCAACAATGCATATATACATATATATGTATATAATGAGTTGGAAACATATTCAAATATGTAATTGGTATCCATTTATTGTAAATGTGACCCTATGGGTTTATTTATTATGAGTAATATCGTATTAATTTGTGTCTTGTGTACATAGAACCAACAGAAGCTGCATGGATGAAGAAGTTCATTGCTGACCTTGGGGTAGTAACAAGCATTCAAGACCCCATAGAGATATTTTGTGATAATGAAGGTGCTATTGCCCAGGCAAAATAACCTAGATCATATCACAGCACCAAACACATCCTCAGGCGTTTCCACTACATACGGGATATAGTGGATAGAGGAGATGTGTGTATTCGCAAAGTTTATACAGATTAGAATCTTGCAGATCCTTTTACGAAACCTATTGCCTCGACTAAGCATGAGTCTCATACTAGGGCAATAGGTCTTCGCTTTGCAAGGGATTGGATTTGAATTGTAATTTAGTATTTGGATATTTTGGAACATTATGACAATATCTATTTTATCTGAATGATGTATGGGATATGATCACTTCATTAATATTTATTGTGTTCTTTATTAGCAATCCTTGAATAATTCTTTATTCTAAAACGTCCATAGTCGGTTATAACTATGGGAATAGTTATGAATTAAGACTAATGTGAATCGGTTGGTTGACTTTCATTCGTGATGAAAGTAGGCAAGAGGGTTTGCAGCCAAATTCACTAATGTTTGTTAGGGAACGAACATTGGACATGACCCGCTCTTAAGATCGCTTCATGGATCAGTGTCATAAGTAAATCTTGAGAAAAAGGTGGTATCTTTGTATCCTTAGACTTGAGACACATATTGGGACTCGAATATGAGGAGTATCATGCTTTAATGTGGTTAAACGCTATCCTTAACCGGGTAGTTATAAAGGCCATTATTAGGTATGATATGAGTCTTATAAGAGACGTATGTGGTCAAGATGGAATTTGTTTCTCTCATTTAATTGGGGGTATAATATCTCTGGGCCCTAAAACAAGTTGAACATTATATGAGAATTGATGACGATCCATGTCTCATGTTCAACAAGATGTTAAAACAAAGGGATAATTGATGACTTACCTATAACAATGATTTGTAGCTAGCGACTTAATTTCGTTGGTGAAAGTGTTGATCAACACACTTTATTTATTATTAGGGGCAATGGGATGTTGCTAGACGTTCTTACCATTGTCTATATCGGCTTAAGTTGTAACTTGTGCAAGTGGGAGATTGTTAGTTCTATGTGCACAAGACACAAATTAATACGATATTACTAATAATAAATAAACCCATAGAGTCACACATTTACAATCAATGGACACCAATTACATATTTGAATATGATTTAAATATGTTTCCAACTCATTATATATATATAAGTATATATGCATTGTTGCATATTATTATTTATGTGAAATAATAATATCACTCTTATATATTGATATAAGGTAATGCATATCAAATACATAAATATAAACATATGATTTTATACATATGTATGAATATATATATATATATATGTATAAATATATATTTGTTACAACTAAATTGTTATATAAATGTATGTATATCCTTGTTACAAGTAAAGAGTTACTAGTAACAATCAAGTATGTATATAAAATACATATAGATATATTTTATACATAGTATGACATATCTAGTATATCTTTTATATATTTAAAAGATTAATAGCTAGAAATTCTCACAATGAGCAAGAAAGGGGCAATGTTGACTCTTTCCTTGAAACACCTTACCAAGCATGGTGTCTAGTGATCAAGAAGCAAGAACAAGCAAGAGGGGGCCTCCCTCTCTCCCATTTTCGGCCAAAATAAGGCCAAGAGGGGCCTCCCTCTTATGTTTTTACTGCTTGGCTTTTTAAGTCTTCTTGCATGGATTTTGTGAGATACTACTAGTTACCACCTTTATGCTTCTTTAGAAAATTTCTAAGTATTCTTGAAGCTTTGAAAAACATCTCTACATTATTGTATTGGTGTTCTTCAAGTGAGTCAAGTGTGGTACTACAATACATACTCAAAATACATACATCTTGTTCAAGAAGAATAACAAAGGTTGTTGCTTGCATTCTTGAATATCAAGGGTTGGAGAGACTAGCATCTTGGAGGTGTTGGACTCATTGATTTGTGGATACCTTCGAGGAAGTCTTCTCTTGGCTTCTCATAGATCAACCACTTGATCAACGGTTTACTCACGCTACAAAGGTTGTAGTTCTAAACACCCTATGGTTGTTTTTTTTTCTTAAAGCTTGCATATGGATCATTGGTGGGGAGTTTTAAATAGTTTAAAATTGTTGTTCATGCTTCCGTTGTTAAAATATATTTTAAAAAACTGAACAAACCCCAACAAAAACTGCTTGTAAGTACATGGTTGTCTGTATCCCATGTTTGGAGGAAATCTCATGTAAGGAGAAGAATAAGATCCATGAGGAAACAGCGGATAGAAAAATGGTTGAGATGTCTGTTGACACACTGGTGGTAGCGGTATTGACACCGGAGGAATCTTTGCCAGAGTTGTAATTGCCGGGAAGATCGGTGGTATCTCAAGTGTAGTTGAAGCTATGGTAATGACCGGTGGTTGTGTTGCAGGAACTTTTCTTTGTTGTTGTAACTCCTTCCTTAGATCCTGTAACTGACCTTCAACCTGAAGATGTATTCATCTCTCTCCTCTCCAGCTATACCAGATGTACCAGCGTTTTGCAAAACTTCTACTATTGTTGTAGGAATTTCGACAGTTGACGGGACAATAGGGGCACCGGTTGAGTTATCATGATCAACCACTGTTTTCTGTAACAATCACATTATCTCAAAATGCCCATAACCAGGAACTCAACAACCATAGATTTCATTAATGTCGGAATCCTCTACATTCAGATTTCACATCATCTTCTTCATTTCACAAACCGACAACTTCAAACATCGATAACCATCTTTACAGCTTTACAAAACTTATTAAAGTTTACCCAAAAACATAACCAAACTTCAATAAACATGTTATTATGCATCATAAATACCTTTCAACCACATAATCACTTGAAACATACAAAACCCACTAACAAAGGTTTCTTATATGCTTATTGATAGTGTTCATATACAAACCTAACAAGTTATTGATAAAAACTGTAGCATGTTACGAGGAATCATGATTTCAAGAACAATAAAAGAATCAAACTAACCATAACTTGAATCTACGAATTCAATACACGAAAATTCTATTCTTTGTTCTTCTTTTTCTCTCAACGCACACACAACACAACAGATTTCAAATGAGGAGGTGACGAGCTTAAACTGATTATCAGGCACTCACATAAACAAACACCTTTTAATCGTTATGTTATGAGGCACTCACCTAATGAGCTTAAACTGATTATTATAGTGTTCCGGGTTCCCTCGATTGATAGGCTCACCTAAACAAACACCCCGTATATAAGAACAACTCGAAACAACAAACTGTATGCTGAAACAGGGCTCCTTACGGCCACAAGCAAGACTGCTTGTGCCCACAAGGGCAGAAACATGCTTGCACCCGTAAGCAAGGCCTTACGGCCATAAACAGTGAACCCCTTGCGGCCGCAAGGCTTGTCCCTTGCACCCACAAGCATGTTGCACAGAAAAGTGTGATTTCAGCCCCTGTTTTTACCAATTTCAACCCCAAAACACAACCAATCGATTCTAATCCAATTTCCAGTGTTCACATATGAAAGAAGTACTTAAACTAAGCTAGTAACAACTATCAATTCATACTTTAACATCAAATTCAAGGATTGGGATCAAAATCTCCATTTTGACCCATTTGCACCTAAATTCACGAATTAAATCAAAAACTCAACTTTAATTCAAGAATCTGATTTTTTATGACTTACAAATGATATAGAAACTGATTAGAATCAATTGTAGAAGTCAATTTGTAATTTTGACCCATTTGATCTAAGTGGTCAATACTCTAAGAACATGAAGGTTCATGGAAGAAAGCTTACAAATTAGAGTAGAGATGATGATTTACAGCAGATTGCAAGGTGAATCTAGCAACAAATACTGAAAATTTATGCCAATTGATGATTTATTCTTCTTCAAGTGCAAACCAAGAACAAAAGAAAGAACAAGGATAAGTGTCTGTGTTTGTGAAAAGGGTGTATACGTGGGTATACACAGACCGACTTGTGGGTTATCAATATCCACAAGTTGGTATTTTGTTCCCCTTTCCAACTTACAACTTAACGCACGAGTACCCGTTTTAACTAACAAGGATATTTTTGGAAACCTCGTTATAAACCATTTATTAATTCATTATTCTTATCTATTTTTAATAATATTTAATATTATCATTTCTTTATTATTTTCTTCTATTTATCCCATTAATCGATTATTTATATATAATTTATTTTATTCAATATTTAAATAGAATTTTAGACGTACAAGATTCGAACACGACTAGGCACAATCTGAGGTTGTTACATCAGATTCCTAAACAATTAGCTGCTCCATCCACTAGTGGTCAACCCAGTCATTTTGACAAAGGTAAAAGAATTATGGCAATAATCTCTCCGGATTATCTAATGAGGGTAGGTAAATATGGTGAAGATGACTTAGATGATGAAAATCCGTATGCCAAAGAGAAAGAGAATGGCTGATGAACTCGGAAGACAAGTAGCAGAGAAACTGGCTCTTGAAGAAGCTGCTACTAATAAAATTAACTTATCCCCTCCGGCATACCAACAAAAGCTTCAAGAGGAAATTGAAACTGAAAAAGAAAAACAGGAAAGAATGAAACAGATGACAACAACAAGACAAGAAGTATGGATGTTTTCTAGAAATCAAAGATTACATCGTGAGAAGATTACTTCAGTGAGACTGAAGAAAGAGAAAAATGAAAATTTTCTAAATCTTCAACGGAAAGATCTTCCATCTTTGTAACATACTCAATTACACAAGTCAAGCTTAAGTGTCCCTATTCTGAATGGGCTGAAATCATGGCATGCCTCTCAAAACACAAGCTGACTAAGAACGTTGAAACTATTCAGAGAGAAATCACCAAGGTGATCCAGTTTTATGAAGAGGAGATAAAGAAGACAGGATCCAAGGCTGGAATCATATCTCAGAAAGACAGACCCTCAAGGGCTGATAGAATAAAATTTCCGAGGAGGAAGCTCACACATAAAAAGTCTCAACAACAAATTCTTGAGTTAATCTCAATTGAAGAGCTTTCTAACTGCAGAGGCATCGATACATCATTACCTCCCGGATTCATTCCTAAAATTAGATTGTTCTTTCTAATCCAAGAGGTTTCTCCTTTCTTGATGCTCATGAGATAATTCGATTTCTAAGAGTGTCAGAATTTCCCAAAGCTGACGTTCTTCATGTGAAGTCTCTCAAATACTTTATTGAGCATAAAGATCCAGCTGTTAAAGACATTCTAAATGAGTATCTGAAACAAATCGAGCTCAAAACTCCCAATGAACCCATCCCTAATGAGTTCAAACCCAAAGTTAATTAGAGTACATTCATTCATTCTTTATTCTTTTCATTTATTATTCATTTTGTAAATAGTCATGGACTATAAATAAATAAGGGGAGATTGTTAGTCCTATATTTATATATATTCCATTCCTGGAGAGGCTTTCAAAGAAAGCGTCCGAAGGATTTTTCTTTATTCATTTGTAAATTGTTCTGACACACCTCATCTGAAGAAAGAAGACTTGAAGTTCATCTGAAGATTAGTTCTGAAGTGAGCACCAACTGAAGTAAGTCTTCAGTTATCAAAAGGTCTTCCTTTTTGAAAGCACGTTTCAGTACTAGCATCTTCGAGTTAAGTAAAGTGCGCAATCAGCGCTTCTGAAGGAACTTAAAACGACAATTTAGATTTCTGTTTCTAACGTTATGTAGAGTAGTACATGTGTAAATAAATTAGATGGTCGGGATTAATTTACTTAGCATATAAATACCTTCTCATTGTTCGAAAAAAGGTTAATCGTTTGTTCGCTAATTTGCATTCAAGTAAGTTCTTAATTAGTTTGTAGTCGGTGCTAAAGTTTGTTCTTGTGCTCTCATTGAAGTCTAGTTATTAATATAATATTACTTTGATAGCTTTCGTGTGTTCGTTATTTTAAACTATTTCCGCACTTTGATTATTAATCATTGTTAGTTTTTACTTCGTCGGAAAAAACAGTATTCTTTTTTAATAGTGAGACACGTGAATGTGTATGTGCTTGTGAAATATGTGGATTGGGATGATAGAATAATATAAATATTTGATTATTAAAGTAATTAGAGAATAGACGAATGATTAGTTATATATACTAGTTATATGGTAGGTGATTGAACTATTTATTGAAGTATAAATTATTGCCGACAACATATTACAAATTGTAGTATATTGATTATTGAGGTTGCGTGCCTTGTTGTGGAGTTGTATGCGATTGATTGTTGTTTCTCTTTGTGTATTAATGTGTTATTATATAAAATATAAAACTTGTGGATGGTTAACAATTATATAGCCTGTGTGGGTTGAGACTACCTGTAACACCGTATTTTCATACCAAAAATTTTCACTTTAAAAACACTGCGGAAGCGTTCACAAATACATAAAAGTATTTACAACTAATCACAAACCACAGTTTACAAAACAACTTGTTCAAAATATCAGTATAACAAAAACTACGGCTCGTCACAAATACACATGAGAGGCCTAGGTGATTACTCCCCAAGCTAACCACTCTCAGCCGAGCCGCTGACTTACCAAAACCTGTAAAAAGAGTGAGAGGTGGGGTATTAGCACAAAGCTAAGTGAATGGAGTACAACCACAACAGATATATCAGCCAGAACCGCATGATATCAACAACCACAAATAAGCACCCTGGGAAGACCGGCGGTTCTGTAAGAACCTACAACCAATGCCGGCCAAAGCAAATGTTTACCGATAGTTCATTTCCTATTCTCACACGGTATTACCTTAAGTTGCAACAAATGCATCAAAAGATCCCAATACTGATTAGCCGATAGCAAACAAACCCAACCCATAAGCCCAGTCGTAAACTGACTTCCCAACCATCATGTATACATATCACTAATGCAACAATTAATTAACAATTAATTAACAATCAACCAGTTAATCAATTATTAGACAATAATTCTATCGATGCATCAAACCAATAACAGTTGCAACCAAACCAGTACAACTAATATCACCTATGAGTAAACATTCACTCACCTCAAGATCTCAGCTTCTCCACTCAGTGATCTAATTTTACCGAGCCTTGTCTGTTCCTGAGAACACAACAAAATGAAATTAGTATCCAACTCATAAATATATATATATCAAACATATATTTATATCATCTTTAAATCAAACATAACATGTTAGATTCACATATGCATAAACACTTAGCATATAGCATCAAATATCCAACAAATAGCCAAACTATCGGATTTTAAGAGAAATCCGATACTACCATCGGATGCATGCAAAATCCGCTAAAACTCATCGGATTCATGTAAATCCGATACACCTGTTGGATTGGAAGACAATCCGCAACACTTAATCGGTTTTCAAGGAACTCCGATACTTCCTTCGGATTTCACCCTTGGGATATCAACTGTCGGATTCTTTATCGGATTACACATATGTTCGGATTTCATATACTTTCGATCCACCATCCGATTTGACCCCCTTTCGGATTTCCATTAGTTCAAACTTCATCTTTCAATAATCCGATAACTTCAATCCTCCATGAATCATATTTCCAGTTCATATAAAAATTGCCAAAACATATACAAACATGATTAAACATGCAATCATGCATTATAAACACCATAACACCCAAAAACAACACCAAACCCAACAAACCAATAAAGCAAGTTTGCATCTTGTTCATACATGGTGTTCATAATCAAAACCCATCATGTTAATAACAAAACCGTAGCATGTTAACAAGAAATCATGATTCAAGAACAAAACAATAATCACACAAACCTTAAACTTGAATCTACAATGAAATCACCATATCCGATTGCTTTGTTCTTCTTCTTGCTTTACTCTCGGTGTTCGCACACAATACACACACTATCAATCTTCAAAGTGAAGAAATGATTAATGACACCCACGTATGTATAGGTTGAAAACACAAGCAGGAGGTGGCATGTTAAAACCATTTTAAACACATGCACACACACACACAAATCCGTACATACATATATATATATATACATATATTAATCAACACTTAATTAAAAGTAAAGGATTAACAATTAATCATCATAAGTCAATTAATAATCCACATAATAACTTACTGAAGCCTACGAATCTACTAGGCCCAATCTTAAGATGTTACACTACCTATGTGGCGGTTGGTATAGCCTGTGTGGCGGGAGACTGCCTAAGTGGCGGTTGGTATAACGTGGGTGGCAATTATATAGTCTGTGTGGCGGGAAATTGCCTAAGTGGTAGTGGGTATAGACTGGGTGGTAATTGTATAGCCTGGGTGGTGGGAGACTGCCTAAGTGGCTGTTGGTGTAGTGTGGGTGGCAATTGTATAGCCTTTGGGGCATATCTAAGTGGTGGTTGGTATAGCCTGAGTGGCAATTGTATAGCGTGTGTGGCGGGAGACTTCTTAAGTGACAGTGTGCATAGCCTGGGTGGCAATTGTTTGCATAGCCTTGGTAGTAAAGTGGCAGATGGCGGGGACTCTGGTGGCTGCGATCCTCCCAGCCTCGCATCCTTCCGCTTAAACCAGCAGTGGCTCCAGCGAATCCAGGGCTCTAGTGAATTTAGCCGTGGCTCTAGCGACTATAGTGGTTCCGGTGGCGGCGACCTCCGACGACTCCAGTTTGTGTTTATGCTCTTGATAGAGTTTGCTAATTCTTGATTTTTTTATGTTACCTCATACTTGAATTTTGACATGTCTCTTCTTATTCATGTATTCAAGATCTATATTTTTTAAGAATCACATATCATCTGTTTATGTTTATTCATGTGTTCATGTCTTCTTTTTTTGTTACAATCACATTTCATATATAGAAATCATCTCATTTTTTCTGTTTATGTTTCTTTTTTTGTTTTACAAGGTTGTTCTGGAATTTGTTAGCATGATTGATTATGTTTGAGGGTTGTTTTCTCTAAAACTTCTATGCTACCAAATAAAAGAAATGATTCTTAAATGAAATCTCATTGCTACCAAATAGAAGATTCAATTCACATTCTCCAGAATAATTCTCTTTTTCTGCAATTTCATTCTCAGTACCAAACGTACTCTTAGTGAAAACTGCTTTCGATATAGCCGTAGCCCACACCATTTATGCTGTTTTTAAATAATGTGACGCTAAATTCCAAAAACCCTTTATTATTGAAAATGCTTCCGATTTACATATAATTGGTTTTAATTTTACAATATTAAAATGCAAATAAAAGAAAAAGAAAACTAATTGGGCGTTACAGTTGGGATCAAGAACAGCTGCTAAATCCTACGCTCAAGATTTCAACAATTTGGGATGAATGTTAAAACTATAGTTTGTATGAAATCTTAATGTGTAATTTTTCATGAGTATATATAGGGATTTGCGCTTGTAATGTGATATTTTTCTCCTAATACACAAAGAGGTTATGGTGAAAATTTGTGTTTCTAGAGAGCTTATATCATGTTGTTGATCCTTGATCTTTACATTCTTTGTATTTATCTTGATTACATGGAACCACAACTTATTGTAGTGCGTGTTTAGGCTAGTGACGGGGGTTGGTTCTCGTTTGTATATATAATATATGATAGTAAATGTGTTATTAAAGCAAATGAAGTAATGAACAAACAAACATATTTTTCATTCTCTCCGATCCCTTTCCCTCTATCTAACCTTCCAAATCTAGGATTCAAGCTTTGATGACCGATTTGTCATAGTAGAAGAAGATGGTGACCGTACATTATTATAGTAACAAAACTAGTTGTTTTTTAACGTGCGTTAGGAATGAACAAAATATATAAACTAACATTTAAACACATATATTCAAGTCGATTTAGGTTCCTTTTTTAGTATTTACCTCTTACATAATTATCCTTTATAAGAATGTTTATTCAACTTATTTTTATCTATATTTTGATACGAATGATAATGAATATTCGACAAAATGTATTTTAAGATGGTCACAAATATGTCTTCATATTTATGTCAATTATTAATTATTATATGTTAGAAATTATACAAAGAAAATAGAAAAACATAAAATGAATTATTTAAATATAAAATAATAAATTTCTAAGTTAAACACCTGATCTTTAATTTGACAACATTGGCTTTGTAAAGATAATTGTAATACCCATTTCCTTTAAGATTAGTTGATTTACTTAAATAAGTGAGATGATAACTGAGTACTTTAATTTAGTGGACTACTTGTAACTCTGAATCATTAGGTTTTATTGGGCCTTAAGAAGTGTTTATAATTCTTATTGTTAATTATAATATTGCCATTAGTACTACTAGTATTGTAGTAAGACTTAAGTATTATTTAGTATTGCCTAGATAATATTTAGGCCTAAAGTGTTGATAAATGATAACTAATTTAGTAACGGGCTTAATGATTTGTAGTGATATGATTTGGGGCTAAGAGGTTACAATGAGAGCTTGGGCCCAACTGATATTAAATTGTGTGTTGGACCTAGGAAACTAAAAATAAGATTTCAGGGCAAATTTCCAAATGTCTTATCACTGTAGCCACGATATCGTAGCGAGACAGTGTAACATCCCAAATTTTTATTGTAATACACAACAAATTCAAATCATAAATTTCATAATCACAACGTAAGTGCAACGTATATAATTACATCCCAATCTCAAATCTAATACATGTTTGAAATATAAAACGATAAATGTGTAAAGGAATTTAGTTTGTTAAATCATGCAGAAGAAATGTTGATGATGAGCTATCACTAACGTGCTGGTGCCCCGCCATGGTCACCCTTGCAAAACACGTTAAACAATAATTGTACAAAGTTTAACGAGTACACTACTTACAATCAAAACAGTTCATCACTGGACACATAGCTCATATCCACTACCGTAGTAAGTGGTCTCATCATACCCGTCTACTAGGACAGTCTCATCTTACACGTTGCCATTGTAACGGTCTAACATACCCGACACCGACACCGAAGTTTTAGTCTCATACCCGTTTCCGAAGTAACGGGTCTAAACATACCCGTTACCGAAATAACGGTATAAACATACCCGTTACCGAAGTAAATGGTTTAAACATACCCGTTACCAAAGTAAACGGTCTAAACATAACTTTCACGTATCTCATAACTTTATCACATAATTGGACATGGTCCATTGTATACGAGTCTATCTAGAATATAAGTAAGAATACTCACATGTCAGTAGTATCAGTCTCACTTAGTGTAAATCACTCAATTACTCAGTCACGAGTCTGGGGCATGAACCTACAATGCCATTAACTGGATCAATTCTGGTTACAACTAATTCAAGTTAGACCGACACCATGTGGGACCCGCATAAGTCGGACCACATAAGTCTAACCAACATAAGTCGGACCAACATAAGTCGGACCCACATAAGTCGGACTAATCATAAGTCGGACCCATATAAGTCCGTACTAATCATAAGTTGGACCCACATAAGTCGGACTAGTCATAAGTCGGACCGACTAGGTCAGACCAAGTCTAAGTCGGACCAACTAGGTCGGACCAAGGCTAAGTCGGACCAACTTCATCTTGGTCGGACGAAGACCATGTAACTCCAAGACGCCATTATCAAAAATCAAACTCTTTCAAAACTCAACTAATTCAGTTCATATTTGATGCTCCATTCATATAACTAAATCCTTTCGATTTATACCTATTTCCATCAAGGTTTTGCTCTATAAATCTCTCTACTGTCTCTCGGCTTTCTCTCTTTCTCGAAGGGTATTAAACAGACAACAACATCCGACTAAACAAGCTTAAATCCATACAAGACAATACCTAAACGATCACAATGACGTTGGAAACATTACATGATAGTTCCTTTAACAATTCTCTGAAGATTTGAGTGAGGATGAAGATCCTTTGTTCTTCCTCTATTCTTGGCTTTCGATGCACACACAACACACACAAAGTTTCTTGGAGTTGAATGGAAAAATGGAATGGTTCTTGTAACCGAGCCCTAATTCTTATTTATATTCAAAATTTATAAGGGACAGGCCCACCACAAATCCTCAAACCCAAGCCAAATTCTTTAATTAGGTCCACTAGCAATACTCCTTTATTTATTAATACTCGATCGATCCCAACAAGGGCAAAACTTCAGTCCAATAACTCAAAACACAGTTTATACATAATAATAACCATACTAGTATGAAACTTTTATTTATTTTGGAATTTGGGTATTATAACTCTCCCCCACTTAAACACGATTTCATCCTCAAAATCTTCACGCGAATAACGCAGGGTAGTTCTTCCTCATCTCATCCTCTTGCTCCCATGTCCATTCGGATCCTCTTCGGTGTTACCACTGAACCTTGACGGTTGTTACTCGCTTGTTGCATAGTTTTTTAATCTTTCTTTCAATGACCACAACCGGCCTCTCGACGTAGTTTAACTTCTCATCGATGGTGATGTCCTTTAAAGGTACAAACGCTATATTATCAGTTAAGCATTTTCTCAAATGAGATACATGGAAGGTGTTGTGTATTTTTGACAATTCTTCGGGTAGCCCTAGACGATAAGCTACTTTGCCGACTGTTGTTGTGACACCCGAGACTTTATTTAAATAACTCATCGACTTTGATTTATATAAACAGAATTTTCAGTTACAGCGGAAGCTAAAATAGAATAAAAGGCAAGAGTTCCTACTAGAACTTTATTAATAACTAAAAAAAACATCTCCAAGTGTCATCTGGTCCCATCATTTTAATGCCCGAAATCCATGCTTTTCTCTAACGGTTATATCCTGAGATATATACTTAAATGCATAAGCCTAATGGCTTAGTGATCTCACTTGTTTTGTGTAAAAAAATATCACATGCATTCATGATAAATATGAAATATAAAATTTAGAAAAAATGTTGAGATCTCAAAGTTTTGAGTACATTTATTATCTCATTTCAAAGCCATTTTCTGACATCGACTAGTGTACGTGCTATCCGTGCCATGACTTTTATACAATGTACTAGAAGGGCTAGACATGTATCTACCGGTAACAACTTAGTAACCACGAGATGTCTCCCACGTACTACTCGTACCAAAATATATTTATTAGCAACAACCATTACGTTTTCGCTCTTTTTATTATTTACCCAAAAACTCGAATATATATACGCATAAAAACAACATGCATGATATAAGACAGTAAAACGTTAAATATGATAAACATGGTGCATGAGGCAATTAGACATATAAGCACAATATATATCACATATATCTCAGTTTTGTAAAGGTATCACGAAACTCACCTTGACAACAATAGTATCGTACTTTTCCATCCAAATTTGATTCTAAGCACACTATATATTTTTTTTGTGTGGATGATTTGTTGTAGTTTGATAGCATGGTATTTATAGGAAGAAATAACCTAGTGACATAGATGTATAACTATTACACACTAGTATATATAGAGTATTAAGGTGGCTTATTTTTGTTCAATACTAGTAATTGGACTTCCTTAGTCACCATACACATTTGTAAAATAATTTACTAATGCTTATCAACATGGTAATTTCGTATATATTTCATGGATAAAACAATAATTTCCCTTAGCATAGCTTAGAGTTAGGTTAGCTTATGTTGTGATCTACATGTGTTCTAGTTTTGCCATGTGTCCTTTGCTATTCTTTTATAAATTTTATCTTTTTAACCCTTATTCCTTATAGTAAAATAAATGTACTTTGGTTATTATTATTATTACTATTATTATTTTTATTATTTTACTACAATATTTTAAAAGTCAAGAATTTAAAACTTACTTAAATTCTGAACTGACTTCTGACGCTGAGCTGATATACTTAGTCTTGACCTTGTCAAGATGACTTCTTGAATCTTGGATTATTGAATCTTCAAGTCTTCAAATCTTCAAGTTTTCATTCATAAGACCTATCACAGCTTAGAAGCCACTAAGTTATCTAGTACTTACATAGAAAACTTTATATCTATTTATACGCTGACTACTCAGGTGAAGCTGACTAGTCAGTTTATAATAGACTTTCATAATTCCTAACTCTTAACCTATTTGATGCTGAAAAAACATTGAATCAAATAAGTTATAGGTTAATAGAATTATGTTGAACCATTCTGGAACTAACCAAAGTTAGTTCTTGACATAAGTATTGAACTGATCCATACTTATTCACGTATCTTGAACTTACAAGATGTATATGTTACAAATCTATTATAAGAATTTTATTCTAAGTATTTGAATATACAAGTACTTAGATTCTGAACTTATCAGAAGAAATTTAAGTTCTGAACTTACAAAACTTGTATTACTGAACTTATCAGTTTACAATTGAACATATCAATCATCAGCTTAAACTTACAAAGCTGTCTGTTTGAACATATCAAACATAATTTTTGAACATATCAAATAATAAAACAGTTGAACATATCAAACTTGATTTTGTATTTATGAACGTATCATTTACATTTTAGCTTAATCTTTATGATTAGCTTCTGCACACTTACTGCTAACAAAAATTTAGAACTAATCTATTTACTCAACGTAATCTTCAACTTCTAACCACATATCAGAACATTTAAGTTCCCAAATTGCATCTTTCTTGATAGCATCAACCATAATTTCTTCACCTTCTAACATTTCTTTCATCTTAGCTTTTCTTGATCTGATTTCTTTTTTGAGATGATATCTGAATACCAAGTTCTGAATTGAGTCATCACATAGAATTCTCAAGTACAAAGTTAATTCCAGATTCGCCAAATGAAGATCTGCTACTTTCAAGAAACATTGATTACCTTCCACATCAAGATACAAGAATCCTTCCAAAGGTTGAGTGGTATAAGTGTTCTCTCTGAATTGAACTTACTCCGGAACTTGTAAAATGATGTCTCTTTTAGCTCGCTGGCTTGCTGCTCTAACTCTTGCAACTTTGCCTCGATTAAGAAAGGTATCAATTTCATCAGTAGGAATCTCACCAAGCTGATCGATTCTTATGAAGATTGTCTTATGCACATCATCTATCTCTTGTCTGATTTGACTCTTTTTCATCTGCTTGATAGTTGTGGCTAATGTCTTCAACTCTGAGAATCTAAACTTGTACAGACATCTCATATCTAAACCAATTTCTTGTTTGTTGTCTAGTACAAAGTTGATGATTACCAATCCTCCTTTTCTAGTTAGTGTAATTGATTCAATCTTGTTATTAAAATGTGTTATTTTATAACAATGCCTTAGATCCACATCTGAGTTGGGAATTGGGGCAGCTCTTGGACCAGAATAATCAGCTTCAGCTTCAGCTCTGGCAGCCTCAGCTTTAGCCTTTTCTCGTTGAACTTGAGCTTGTCGTTGCTGCTCTTTTATTTCCTCCACCGTTACGCTTAGTTCTTTAGCCATCTCTTGTAACATTTGCTCAGCAAGTATGTTACTGTCTTTCTGTGATGTATCAGCTTCATCACTTGAGTCAGATTCATGTGCAACTAATTGAGACTTACCCTGTTGCTCTGGCTCAGGTTTAGCAATGATAACCTTTCTTTTCTTTGCTAAAGGCATAACACTTCTTTTATTTCTTCTTACCATCTCAAACACCTTACTCTTCCCTTTATTTATTTGTGAAGTTGGAACGGACTCAGCTTCACCAAATCTTTGCAAATTGGCTTTAGAAAGATTGGTGTGAACAGCTTGAGATGTTTCTTCAAGTGGAGTTTCTGGTTGAGCTTGTGAAGTTGTAGTTATTTTGACTATAGGAGCATGTTGTTGTTGAGAAGGCTGATCTACAGTACTCATGAACTGATCATGAGCTTGTTCAAATTGTACTTCCTCTGTATGCTCCCCCTCAACCTTATCATCATGCTTCTTTGATTCATCCTCCCCCTTATTGTCATCATCAATAGGGGAGGGTCTGAATTTGAACATGAAGCTTTCCAAGTTGGCAACTAAAGTTGACAAATCATTTATTTTGTGCATTAACTTGGCTTTGTCAGCTTTCCTCTTCCTGTGAAGAAGCTCAAACTGAGTTTGTAAATAGCCCATAATGACTTGAGCATCGGTTTTCATCAGCTTGAACTCCTCAGGTCTTCGTCTCACATCAACATCCTCCTGTCTAGTGGAAGAGTGTATTTCCACCATAGGAGTAGCTTTTGAGTGTACCTCAATAGGTAAGGATGTGGGTCCCATATCCAAAGGTTGGTGAAGACCTATGGAATCAAGGGGGCCAAAATAGAGACCCTGTAAACCTTCCTGGTGTATGAAAGGTTCATTGACAGGTCGTGTGAGAGTGTGTGAGAATAAAAGAGAAGAATGACCAAGTTCGTGAGGTATGATATTGGGGTGAGCTAGGCTTATTGGTGAGGAGGGGGGTAATTGACCATAGGGATTGGTCCGTATTTCAATGTTACCTTCATGGGGTTGTGAAGGCATAGAAGTAGGCTCTCCCATGGCACTAGTAAGTATGGGCTGAGTAGACACCATACCCGGTGTAGGCTTAAGGGTTGAACTAAGCCTAGAGATTGGCACCTTAAGAGAAGGTGTCTCCCCATCAGCTCTTGCCGGTGGAGGTATCAATGTGATATCAACTCTAGTGTCCTTTTGAGATAAAGGACCACCTTTGGCAATTTTCCTTGTATAAGTATAGGAAGTGTCCTTGGTAGCAGTGGGCTGACCAAGGTTGGCTATAGATTGTAAAATAGATGGAGATGTTTGAAGTAGAGGAGAGGGGTTAGACTGAGTTGGGCTTGATTCAGTCCTATCTCCTAAGTTTGGAGATGGAGAAGTAAAAGAGAGAGAATGAGATAAGGGTTGAGAAATCATACCTGCTGCACCTAGTAGTGGAGACTCAGAGCGAGGAAACAAACTCCTTTGTGCATAACTCGAAGTGGTGGATGAAATTATTTGAGTACGAGGTCTGAACTGAGTCCTAGGTTGATCAGCTTGAGGAGACTCAGCCTCAGACCCAACATCATCACCCACTCCTCATATCCCCTGCCAATTTTGGACTTTGGAATGTCGGTGCAGGCGATGACGTTGTTTTGTTTGTAGATGGGGAGTGCGTTGTTCTTGAAATGTCCTCCACGGATCATTTGTTAAGTTAGATTTAGAGTATACCCCTCCATTGAAATCGAACTTATCGAAATGAATTGCACTTAGCAGTAGTAAGCACTTGGCAATGAATTCTGCACACAACAACGTTAGGTTTTAAGAGGGAAGAATATTATGGAAGTTTAAACGAAATATAATGAACAATCTCTCTTATTTATACCTTTACAATATGAGAGAAAAGTTACCGTTATCTGAGGGTAATAAATATGACCGTTACCGTAAAGACTTCTACGCAGTTTGTTACAACGGTTAAATTTGTTGTTAGTTGCCCAAACGCACACTGTTATATTGAAAAGATGTTTTATTAAAAAAATATATATCAGAAAAAATTTCTGAACTACTAAGGTTTATTTACCAGACACACCGTAAACATGTTAGACTTACCATATTGTTAGGACTAAGCTAGACTTGTGGAACTGACCACACCTTGGAACTGATTACTCAGCTGATCCTGAATGGTCAGCTTATATGGAGTATTCAGCTGATCCTGAACGTTCAGCTTGTATGAAGCACTCAGCTAATCCTGAACGTTCAGCGTTTGTGAAGCACTCAGCTTCAGCTTAAGCACTTAGCTCAGATTGAGCTCTCAGCTCAGATTTTGACACTTAGTCAAGTGTAGCACTTAGCAAAACTTAAACAGAGATAAAGAATGGAACATACCAATTAAAGGTTTAGCATTCCAAGCTTGCTGAGTAGAGTTGTAAATCTTGTGCCTTCTATTGGTTTTGTGAAGATATCCGCAAGCTGATCTTCAGTCTCAATGAAGACTAACTCTATCTTTCCCTTTTCTACAATATCTCTGATGAAGTGATGTCTTATCTCAATGTGCTTGGTTCGTGAGTGAAACACTGGGTTGTGTGTAATGGCAATAGCACTTTGATTGTCACAAAATATGTGAGTCTTTGAATAATGCAGATCAAAGTCCTTCAGCCGATGTTGCATCCATAGTATTTGAGCACAACAGCTCCCTGCAACTACATATTCAGCTTTAGCTGTTGAAATTGCCACTGATTTTTGTTTCTTGCTCGTCCAACTAATTAATTTTCCACCCAAAAGTTGACATCATCCAGTAGTACTCTTTCTATCAAGACCACATCATGCGAAGTCTGAATCGGAGTACCCTATCAACTCAAGTCCTGATCCTTTGGGATACCATAAACCTAAGTTTGATGTTCCCTTCAGATATTTGAGTATTCTTTTAACAGCTAGCAAGTGTCATTCCTTTGGATCAGCCTGATATCGTGCACAAACACATGTAGCAAACATTATATCAGGTCTGCTTGCTGTTAAATAGAGTAATGAACCTATCATTCATCAACACGTAGTCTGACACACAGACTTTCCATCAATGTCCTTGTGTAGCTTGACATTGTGTAACATTGGAGACTTTATGGGATGGCTTGAGTCTAATCCATATCTCTTAATCAGATCAAGGACATACTTGCTCTGATTAATGAATATACCATCTTCTTTCTGATAGATTTGAAGTCCCAAAAAATATGTCATCTCACCCATCATGCTCATTCTGTATTGATTAGACATTATCTTGGAGAACCAATCACACAGTTCTTGGTTTGTTGATCCAAAGATAATATCATCCACATAAATTTGAACCAGAATGACATGTCCTCTGCTCTTTCTTATATAAAGAGTTTTGTCAATACTTCCTGTGACAAAATCATTTGAGAGCAGATAGGTGGATAGTGTATCATACCAGGCTCTTGGAGCTTGCTTGAGTCCATACAAAGCCTTGTCCAACTTATAGACATAATCTGGATGTTTAGCATCAATAAAGCTAGGGGGTTTTTTCACATAAACCTCCTCCTGTAGTTCTCCATTTAAAAATGCACTTTTAACATCCATTTGATACACTTTAAAGTTTTTGAAGGCTGCATAGGCTAGGAACAAGCTTTAATCCTTGCAACAGGGGCAAAGGTCTCATCATAATCAATACCTTCTTCTTGTCGATACCCTTGAGCTACTAGCCTTGCCTTGTTCCTGATCACTACTCCATCCTTTTCGATTTTATTTCTATAGACCCACTTAGTGCCTATAATTGTTTTTCCTTTGGGAGCAGGGACAATGGTCCAGACCTTATTTCTTTGAATTTCTGTCAACTCCTCTTGCATAGCTTCAATCCAATCTTCATCTTTTAGAGCCTCTTTAGTCTTCTTTAGTTCCATTTGAGATAGAAAACTAGAGTAGGCAACATAGTTTGCATTTGCCTTAGATCTAGTTAACACACCATCTTCAACGTTCCCAATGACATCATCAAGAGGATGGTCTTTTAATACTTTGAAGGTTGTTGTGGGAGACCAAGGTTCTGGGTCTGATTCAGAGCAGTGTCTCTTAGGCTGAATAGGACTTAATTCTTCAGTCTGAGTAGGAATTTGATGATCACTTAGATCTTCAATCTGACATGTACCTGACGATTCACCGAGATTCTCAGGCTGATTATCTTTAATATTGATAATTTCTTTCAGTGATGCACGTTTGTCAGATTTACTATTATCATCATCATCAAAATCATCCATAACATACATGGGATTTGATGTGAGATCTTCTTTACTCCTCTCAAGCTCACTTAGACTAACCGAGCCAGCTTGAGCTCTGTTGGATTCATCAATACTTGTCTCATCAAACGTAACATGTACTGACTCTTCACTTACCTTTCTTTTAAGATTAAAGACTTTGTAAGCTTTAGAGATTGAAGAATATCCAACAAATAACCCTTGATCAGCTTTGGGTTCCAACTTATGGAGCTGATCTCTTTGGTTTAACACATAGCATGTTGAACCAAAAATATGGAAATATCCAATGTTGGGTTTTCTGCCGTGATACATCTCGTAAGATGTTCTACCATGTCTTTTCACTATAATTGATCTATTATGAGTATAGCAGGTTGTACTTACAGCTTATGCCCAGAAGGTTCTGTTTCTCCTTTCAGCAACTCCATTTTGTTGTGGAGTTCTTACAGATGAAAAATTCTGGATAATTCCTTTCTCTTCACAAAAGCCTTCAAGGGTTGAGTTTCTGAACTCAGTCCCATGATCACTTCTGAGTTGTTTAAGAGACTTACCCTTTTGCAACTCTTCTTGTCTTATGAAGCTGTTTAACTCATATGCAGCTTCACTTTTGGCTTTTAAGAAGATTACCCAAGTGAATCTTGTGAACTTATCAACAATCACTAGAGTATACTTTTTGCCACTTAGGCTTGGGGTGCTAATAGGTCCAAATGCAACATATGCAATGGTTCTATGATTGAGAAATTCTGTTTGGACTTGAAGGATCCCTTATGATGTTTTCCCATTTCACAGGATGAGCAAAGTTTGTCTTTAGCAAATGTGATCTTATGCAGACCAGAGACTAACTCCTTGCTAGACAACTTGTTAATATATTTGAAATTTAAATGAGACAGTCTTTTGTGCCATAACCAGCTCAGCTTGGGAGTGAAGTCAGAGTACAAGCAGGTTTCAGTTGAAGGATCTGCGGAGCTGAGATCTAACAAATAGATATCTCTCTCTCTTTTTGCCATTAATATTGGTTTTCCCTTCTTATTATAAATTGTCCCTGCATGCTTTCTGAAGGTAACTTCACAATCCTCATCACACAGTTGACTGATACTTATCAGATTGTGTTTAAGGACTTCAACATATGCTACCTTTTTAAAAGTGACTTTTCCAGCAGTTATCTTTCCATAACCTCTAGTCCTTCCTTCAGAATTATCCCCAAATGTCACCTTGGGTCCTTCATTGTTTTGGAATTCACTTAGAATCCCCTTGCTTCCAGTCATGTGCCTTGAGCATCGACTATCGAGATACCACTTGTAGCAGCCCTGCACATGATCAACTAAACTTATTAGTTTCTTTTTGGAACCCACTGTTTGGTGGGTCCAGAGGATGAGCACTTAGCTGATCCTTTGGAGTTTGATTTATCAGCTCGAACAGATTCTGGGTCTGTTTTGGACTGATCATCCTTTTCGTTTTCGGGTCTAAGATTGGTACTTACACAATCTTTGGCCTCATGACCTCTATCACCACACTTATAGCATTTTCTTCTATAGATGGGTGTTTGGGTGATTTTTACAGTTTTCCAACATTAAATTTGGATTCAGATTTAGGGTCATATGATGTAGATAACCTTTCAATCCTCTTCGACAGTTTATCTACTTGATTTTCACTGACTTTGGACTTACCTTTGTCAGCTTTATGGTTACCTTTATTTGGTGAGGTCTAACTTACAGACAACATTATGTTTTTACACATTCTTTCATGTATAACTTGAGAATTATGTCTTTTTGAGTTAACATGACATATTCTATCAAAAACAGTTGTTCTCACCGGATTGTAATCCAATCTTTGAAAACTGACTTACAGTTTCTGTTGGATCGTGAACATTTAGCTTGATGATTTGAGTGAATAACCTGAGGACTTTGGGTTGGTCTCACAAACTTATTGGTTTTGACCTGTTTCCCTTCCTAGTTCCTTAAGAATGTTCTTGGGAGTATGTCATCTAATTTCATCGTTTTGTCTTCAAGACTGACTTAATCTTCGATGATTTCATCAGCAGTAGCACTATAATCTCTCCCTAGTACTGCCTTTACTTGATTTGGTATCTGCTGGTTAATACACTTTTCTGCATCTCTTGGTGACTTACACCAAGATTCACAGATTTTTTTTAGATTGTCAGGTTGTTCTTTTGATTCTTGCAGTTCTTCACTTAGAAGTTTGTTTATATGAAGCTGAAATTCATAATCACTTTGGATCTTTTTACCAGTATTTAAGAGAGTTTCAGAGTGTTTAAGTTCATCTTTTAGTTTTGAAATTTCAGTTTTCAAACCAGATTGAACTGTGAGGGAGATTTTGAAGTCATTCAACAAATAGTTGAATATTAGACATTTTTGTTTATCAGTGTAAGAGCTAAAGTTATTTACCTTATACATTGAGGTAGGATCTCAGTTACTGGTTTGCTTGCTCAGCTTAGCTGCTTCTGCTAGATCCTCATGAAAGGAACTGTCTTCTAACTCATAGTCAACTTGTTCCTCTTCATCCTCAATGGCCATCAAACACCTATCTGGCTCATCATCATCTGAAGTGGATGATTCAGTATCCCAAGTTTCAGCAAGAAGGCCTTTGGTGTTTTCATCTGGCTTGCCTTTGAGTCTTTGATATTTCTTTTTATATTTATGAGCTCTGTAGGCATTTTTGTCAGCTACTGAAGCTGATTCTCCCTTTTTACTTGGCACTCAGCAGCTATGTGTTCTAACCTCTGACAGTTATAGCACTTAGCTTTTTTAGGATCAAAAGTAGACTTACCACTTTTGCTTCTGTCAGATTGACCCCTTCCTCTTCTGAACTTTCTAAAATTTCATGCTAACATTGCCATTTATTCAGTAAGAGCATCCATCTCTTCATCATCTGAACCAGAGTTAAGACGTACTTCCTCAGATTCAGATTCAGATTCAGAGTCAGTCTCAGCTTGAGACTTTTTAGATCCCTTCTTTTTCTTTTCTATAATTAATGCAAATCCAGCATCGTTTATAGATTCTTTTAGTTGTTGCTGGGCCACTTTCTTCTGTTCCATGATCTGTTGATGATTTAGAAGGAATCCATAGATAGATCTGAGATCATATTTTCCTAACGTTCCTCCAGCATGAAGTGCAATGGTGATCTCATTGAATTGTTCTGGTAACACATCCAAGAACTTGAGTACCAACTCATTCTCATCTTTCTTGACACCTACCAGGATCAGGATTAGATCATTTATCAAGCATTGAAATCTGGTGAACAAATCTGCCAGAGTTTCATTCTTCTTAGCAAAGAAAGTTTCATAAGAACGACTCAGATTTGTCTTCTTTTGTTGCTTGACCAGGTCAGTGCCTTCATACGTTACACTGAGAGTATCCCACATCTCTTTTGCAGTTTGGCACCCAGCCACAGTATGCAGAAGAGGGTTTGTTAAAGCATTTGCTATAATACTTTGTGCCTTATCATCAAGATTGAACAATTTACGATCTTCCTCAGTCCAGGATGCTTCAGGCTTAGGAGTTTCTCCAGAGGGAACAGTTTTGTCAGTGGCAATAATATGGATCGTTGGTATGATTGGGCCATCTTGAATCACGGTACCCATCCTGTGATCCACAGACTTCAGATATAGCATGGCTCTAAACTTCCACATAGGATAATCAGTGCCATCAAAGATAGGACACCCTTTTGCCGCCATTGTTGGTAGGTGACTTGATTTCTTGTTAGTGGACATCTTAACCTCTTGACAGCGGATCTTGATCTTCAACTTATGAAGAAACTTGCTCTTATACCAGTTGTTGGTCCCAAAGAGGGTGAACAAGCAACCGATACAGTGTAGAAGGGGGGGGGGGTTGAATACACTTTAAACAATCAAATAAATTAATCAAATGTATATTCAATTATCAACCAGTAAAATAACTTTTATCACTCTCTAATCAAATCAACAGGATGATTTGATGTTACAATGATTATAACCTCAACTCTCTTTAAACACTCTTGAATCACAAATAATTGATGATCTAATTTCTTGCTAAAACTGATTAACGAGAACTCTTGAAAACTCTCTCGAACTTTGAACTTACAAAGTTATCGCAACACACGCGTATCAAGTATCACAAACACACGTACGTTTTGAAACTTATGCAATCTTGCAACTTATGCAGTCGTCGTTGTGTATCGCGTATATGTTCTCGTACACACGTAAGAACATCTACTTGTGTTATATGAACCCATGAGAGCTTTATACTGATACTTGATATATCTACGAGTAAATCGCAGTTTAAAGATAGAACTTATATTTTATTTAAAACCGTAACAAACTCCTTAATTAGAACATATCTAATTAATTTCGTTTGAGATTTCTATCCAACTAATAGATAGTTTAAATTAGGTTTAGATATTCTAATTTAAATGTCATAGATATAGAGAGTTTATAACAGAGTTTAGAACTTACTTAAATTCTGAATTGACTTCTGAAGCTGAGCTGATATACTCAGTCTTGACCTTGTCAAGCTGACTTCTTGAATCTTGGTTTATTGAATCTTCAAGTCTTCAAATCTTCAAGTCTTCATTCTTAAGACCTATCTCAGCTTAGAAGTCACTGAGTTATCTAGTACTTACATAGAAAACTCTATATCTGTTTATAAGCTGACTACTCAGCTAAAGCTAACTAGTCAGTCTATAACAGACTTACATAATTCCTAACTCTTAACCTATTATATATACATATCGATAGTTTGTCTCATCAAATCTGACTATTCTAAACATGGGACTAACAAGTTTAAACAAATCTTTGAAAGTATTAAACACTTAAAGAATATAGCGGATTCAAACATATTTAATTAAATGATTATAAAGGCTATATTACATACTTCATTTTACAAACATTCACCTAACGTATATTTATTTATTTGTATGAACACTCCGCTAGTGGTAAGTATGAATCCGAGCTTCCTCCGAAATTGATCACGCAAGCCCCCAACATGTCTTCAAACATTTGAATCGTTCACTTACTTTGCCCATTCAGTTGAGGGTGATAACCTATGCTAAGGTTGATTTTTGTACCCAAGTCCTCGTGAAACTTGCTCTAGAATCTAGATGTGAATTGCACATCGTGATCATATATGATAGACACTGGCACAGCATGTCTAACATCCGTAATCCCGACCTAGTTGTGGGCGGTCAGTGGTAAGTTGATTTTGTTTATTTGCGAATCATTATATTTAATTATGTGAGTAGATGGATAACTATTATCGCATGATGAGGTAAAGTTGGATTAGTACGAGGATTAGATAATACCTCGATGTGCATTAATTAATTAGACGAATTAATTAATCGAGATTAACTAGTAAGGTAAATGTTAATCTGTAATTTGATTAAATCAATTAGTAAATTGATTTGCTAAATATGAAGATATATATGTGGAAGGATATTTACCGGAAACATATGTATGTATGACTGTATGTGTGGATGTATGCATGTGGGTATCTAATTGGATGACTATTATAAGCCACCTCCTGCTTTGGTGATGGATGACTATGTGTATACGTTTGTTATGAATAGTTCATCAGCTCATTACATAAATTTGCAAAACTGTGAAGTGTGTGTTTTAGCAAGAAAACCTTTCGTTGAAGAAACCAAGATTCTATACTTGAATCCGTGAGATTGAAGATTGTTGATTGTTGTAGCAAAACAGAGGTTAGCTGATGATTATAGCATGTTTAATAATGATTTGGTATGTTTTTCTGATGATATATATGTATATATGAAATACCATTGTTGGAGCTTGAAGCTCCATACTTGATAAATGGATTTTACTTGTTTTGATGTTTTAATTGGGTTTGAGTAGTTCTAGATGATGTTTATATGATATATATGGTTTATACATGTATTTAGAAGTGTTTGGGTTTGAATTCAGAGGTTGGAAAGTGAATTTGTAAGTTTTTAGTCGGCTGGATGTTGAAGAAGATAATGCAGGTTCGGACGCGACGCGTCCAAAGAAGGAATGCGACGCGTTCCCATAAAACCGACAATTATAGCGGATTTCTTTGAAATCCGACATGGGTAAAATCCGGAACCTTTGAATCTGACAAGTGGAAATCCGATACCAAGAATCCGGTAGTTGAAATCCAAGAACATAAAATCCGATGATCTGAAATCCGGAAATGGAAATCGGACAATTTCAAGTGACGCGACGCTTCAGGGGATTTTTAGGATTCTTTTATGTTTATTGATTCTTTGGTGCTATATGCTACATGTACATGCATATGTGAATCTAACATTTTGTGTTTGATTAAAGGAGATATAAATATATATATGTGGATATATATATATATATATATATATATATATATATATTTATGAATCAGATACTGATTTTGGTTTGTTGTGTTCTGAGGAGCAGACAAGGATCAGTAATATAAGATCAATGAGTGGGAGTTCGAAAACTCGAGGTGAGTGGACGTTTAACTCATGACTATTGTTAGTTGTAACTGGTTTTGGTTATAACTGTTTGTAGATTGACGCATGGATAGACTTATTGTCTGATAATTGATTAACTGCTTGTTTGTTAATTGATTGTTGCGTCAGTGATATGTATACATGCTTTTTGGGGTATCAGCTCGGCAAGGCTAAGGGATGGGTTGGTTTGCTATCGGCTAATCAGTATTTGGATCTTTTGATGCATGCATTGCAACTTAAGGATAATACTATGTGAGAATAGCAAATAAACTAACGGTAAACCTTTGCTTTGGCTGGCATTGGTTGAAGGATCTGCAGATCCGCCGTTGTTCCTGGAACACGATTATGTGATGGTTTGGTATTCTGCGGGCACGATTAATTGTTTATATTATGCGGTGTGATTGTCAGGTATCCTGCGGTTGTGACTGATGATTGGTTGTTGTAGTTTTACTTTCATTCACTTAGCTTTGTGCTAATCCACCATGTCACTCCATTTACAGGTTGCTGGTGAGTTCTGCGGTGTTACACCGTGCCTTGAGACTATTTTCTTCACATAAACATCATCTAATTTCTCAGCTGAACTGGCTTCTCGAATTGGTATGAAGTATGTGAAGGTATTTGTTTCGCATAATCAAGTAGTAGCGGAAGCATAATATAGATCAAAATTTCAAAGCAAACTAAACAAATACTTCCCATGGACGAAAATCTAGACATGGTCATGCAACTAAAAGAAATAAACAAGATAAGAAGAGTTGTACCACAATGCAAAGCACAAAGGATTCTTTCTTGTCAAGTCGCGAGAATCCAACCAAGAACTCCTCTAGTGTAGTCAACCCCAAGGTATATTGATTCCCAAATGCTAGTATGTTGGTGTTAGACACCAAAGCAACAACGAAAGTGTGTATCAACTAGAGAGAAAGCTAGCATGAACCAATACTCATAAGTGTGTAACAAAACTGTTCAAATGGCCTCCAAAACGTAACATTGAAGCTGCCAAATTAATTGACATCAACCCCATTAAACAGAGTGTTTAAGGCTTTTAATTCTGCTGTTACAGTGTACGTACACGGCCCGAGTCCATCGACATGGCCGTGTCTGCCCAAAGTCTATGGCCTCAAAATGCGCCAAGACGCACCGTGTCTAATGGGATAGACATGCCCCGTGTTTAATCACACGGGCGTGTCGGCCCAAAGTCCACGGCCTCAATTTAGGCCAAAACGCCCCATGCCTATTGGGCTAGACACGGCCCATGTTTAAACACACGGCCCGTGTCTCATCCTGCCAAAACCCATTTTGGCCTTTTTCTCTCTTTTGCTTGATCCCGTTGCCAGAATCAATGCTTGGTGTGTGACCCAATAGGCCTATACCTCATCAGTAGTGCCATTAACTCATGCGTGTCAGCGGGCATATACCAACAAACTCCCACTTGAACGTGACACGACTACGAAAAA
Source organism: Dittrichia graveolens (assembly GCA_038502395.1). Taxonomy (NCBI): domain Eukaryota; kingdom Viridiplantae; phylum Streptophyta; class Magnoliopsida; order Asterales; family Asteraceae; genus Dittrichia; species Dittrichia graveolens. The sequence continues at coordinate 52,811,582 of JARJIL010000005.1, read as the reverse complement.
TAACACAAACATAGAGCGGCCTCTAGCAATACATCTACGCTGCCAAGTCAGTATAGGTTATGCCACTATTGACAAGATCCCAATCATAAAATGATTGTCCTAAAGATAAATGATCATGTACATCCCTTTGTCCGTGATATCCTATGTGAACACAAGGCATGGAATATAGTCAACCTTCAGATCGTTCACGATTATGTTTCTCGATTCTAGATTAGTGGTGACCATCAAACCAAGTAGCATTGATCCATCATCAATATAACTTGAGCATGGCCATGCATATGAACGTCAGCACTCAATCATCGAGGGGCCCATGGATATCTTCTCTATACATAGAGAAACAAATTCCTATTGACTACATAGCCCCACCACATAGATAATACTCTACCCAATCATCTCTCTTATTACGACAAGTTACGGACCGCGTTAGAAAATAATCAAAGTAGAGCAAACCTATTCTTTGGAATCACATGTATCTCTAGTTTAAGGATGAAATGAAATTTTCATCCCGAGTTACTTATGACTAAAACCATGAAGTGAACTCGAGTGCGGGTTCTCCAATCACTTGAAACCCCTTTCACGTATAGGCAAGAATCACGTTTATCAAAACCATTTCTTTACCTTAATCTTAATTCATACTTCCTTCCCACAAAGTATGACCGATTGTGGAGATTTAAAGATTGTAAAACAACATTGGGAAGAGATTAAACATGCAAAGATAGAACACAATAAAGACTAAATGTAAGTAACCGCAACATGCGTATATATAGATCTCTACTATATAAATTGAAACAAACATTAGTAACATTACTACTTAATGATCACAAATACAAAATGGTCCAAACAAAAATTAAAACTCAATCTAAACCAATTCATGAGAAAATCTAACACCCATTGCCATAGCGTGAGAGTCATGAGAAGCTTGTGACAATGGTTTAGTAAATGGACCGGCCAAATTGCCTTCCGAGGTTTCCCTACTAATAGCAACTTCACCACTTTCAACCCACTCTCTGATCAAGTGGTACTATCGAGGTATATGCCACGTTCTCTTGTGAGCTATTGGTTCCTTAGCTAAGGCTACCGCACCCTCACTGTGACAAATGATCTGAATAGAGTCGGAGATGCTTGGAACCACTCCAAGGTCTCGGATGAAATTCCTTATCCACACAGCTTCATTTGCCGTAATGTATTCTGACTCTATAGTAGAATCAGCTACTGTGTCTTGCTTTGAACTTCTCCAAGTAATAGCACCACCATTTAATAGGAACACAAACCCTGATTGTGATCGACGGTCATCCCTATCTGTTTGGAAGCTAGCATAAGAGTAACCCTTTACTTTGAGCTCTTCCTCACCACCAAAGATCAAGAACATTTCTTTATTTCTCCTAAGATATTTAAGAATGTTCTTTACCACAACCCAATGGGCTTGCCCTGGGTTACCCTGTGTGACATTCGGCAACAAATTTCCCAGGTTAGCCATTAGAAATTCTAATTTTAAGCCTAGTATGACTAAAAATAGTAATTATGACTTAAATACACCCATAATAAAATTAGATTTCATAGAAATCCTGCCTATATGGTTAGAACCTTCCGGAGCTCGAAAAATCGAATTATTACGAGTCAAGAATTACAAATCAGGTACAATAATAAAAATAATATCAATTAAAATAATTAAATAAATTATGATAAATATAAATAAGTTAAAATATAAAACATATAAAAATAAACTCATAAAAGTAATAAAAACTTTGTAATTAAAAGATTTAAACAAAATCAACAATTATACAAAAATTCATTTAAACCAATTACACATAATTATTCAAAAACAATAAATAAAAGAAACCCCCCCCCCATGAGGCCGGCCACCCTAACCCCCCCCCCCTCAAATTCTCTTGCCTCCTCTTCCCAAGAACCACCACTTGATCTCCCCCATGCTCTATATAAGCCTCCTACTACTCCTTATCATTTCCTTTACCACCACACTCCATCTCTTCTCTTTTCTCTCTTCTTCTTTCACCAACAAAAATCTCCCAAGAACATCCAAGTGTTGATCATCTTTTGAAGATCCAACACTAAATCAAAGAAAAGAGTTGGTAAGATGATCATAAAACACTCATCCCTACTCTTCTACCTTTCTTCTCTTCTTCTTTCTTCTTTCTTTTATTTATTTTCTTTGTTGTTCATCTTATTTCCTTTATTTATATATATATAATCATGTAAATATAAACATCCTACCAATGTTGTAAGGAGCACATGAAATGTGCATCATCCTACCGTTGTTGTATGGAACTTAATCAACTAAAAATTAAGAAAATAAGACTTTGATCATGCATGTGTTTCATCTAAACAAATGTTGTAAGGAACACATAAAATGTGTATCATCCTACCATTGTTGTAAGAACACATGGATTATCAAAGCTTATACTCATACAATATGATTATTCATGAATATAAACATGTTATATTAAAGTTATGACCCATAAGCAAAAAGAATCACAAATCTGGCAGAATCTGATGTTAGAACTCCTCACTTGTTTTTGTTATATCTGGAGTTCTAGGTATCAAAATCAGTTGATTCTTTTTGATAATCTTAGTTTAAAGTGTTACCTTTCATTTAAACCTGGATTCACTAATTTTCATGAACGTTTGATCCTTCAAACATATTTAAAAAGACCCATATGTAGAATCTGGAAATCTGGCAGATTTAGAAGGGTACACTTTAAACGCGTGTAACTTACTCATTCTTGGGTCAAAATACGTCTAGTTTTTTGTAAAAGTTTAATCTTTGAGTCGTGGTTATTTCCCAATTTGAATCATGTAAAAAGGAGGTCGTATGATTCCTAAACAGACGTTTTAGTAACAACATGTCATCCAGACACTGATCAGTGGACATACTATACACTTTTAATTATTAAAAATACCAAACATGGATTATAAATTCCTATATTTTTACTGGACATTCTAGAAACATGTAGCAAGATTATATTAAAATATCAAGCCTTAATATGACTCCTAAATTACAGTTTTTAATTTTTTAAAGTTCAACTGAAAGAACTGAAAATTTCAGTGAACACTTATGAATAATGGAAAAATAGAGACAACCTTTAACTATTTAAATAAATAAGTTAACAACAAATAAATAATACAAAATAATAAATAAAATAAGTCTAATAGAGTTACATACCTTTTTATATTAGGAAAGGAGCTTCGGTAGGAACAAGAAATCCTTACAAGAAAACACCTTTGCATACCGAGTGAGTATCATAGCCCCTTTTTACCGTATTTCATATTATTTTGGGGTGAAAGCATGTGTATACATTTCATCAAAAGTTTATTGCCTATCTTCTTATTTATTTCAAATATTATTTTGAGCACTTATGGTATTATTCTTTGATGTGCTTGGGTGATCGTTGTAAGGCCCTTTCGTTGGACATTATTCCTTAACTCCGCTAGTGAGCCGATGGTATTTGTAAGTAGCGCTATTTGGAGATTCCGACGTCTCCCATTTATGGTTGACGAACTATAGATGTACTTTACCACTACTAACGTCATTTAATATAGGCGTTAGGTTTATCATGGGCAATTGGTTGTCGGCTAGGTTGGATAATGGCTCAAGCAACAAACCATCATAGTCTATTACTACCATGTGCAACGTATTGGGCAATATAATACATCTTCTATCATTCATGCATACTTTTATTTTATTCCAAAAACTTCCATCAATTATTTAAACTTTTCTCATTTAAAAGATGTTTTGTGCATACATTAAAAACCTATGAACTCACCAACTCTAGTAGTTGACCCTTTTCTTTTACCCGTGCTTTCAGGTGACCGCCGTTAGGTACCTTATGCTTACGATCATGATGTGTGGCATCTTCATCTTCATCGTCACATTTTATAAATACAATATCTATTTTATTTACGCATCGTACAAGACAATGTCCTTTAAATATTATTCGGTTATGTAACCTTTATTTATGTTTCATCCGAACTACTTATTTTGTTAATTTAATCTAATGGTTATTATCTATTTACCTTGTGCGATGATATCTTGTGCTGTGACACCTCGTGTTTCCGCTTTAGCGGGGTGTGACACCCTGATATCTACTAGTCAAGCTCAAATCGCATGACACATCAGGACGAGTTCATAACATGGCGTACATGATCAAGCCCACAACCGAAGCATATGGTACTCGCTTCATTACTTCTAGTTCCTCATGAGAACTCGGACATTGAGTCTTACTCAATATCACTCCATGTGACATAGGAAGATTTCCTTTCATGGAATCCTCCATTTTGAATCGCTTCAAGACTTTGTCAAATTATGTACTTTGGCTCAAGCCAAGAAGTTTTCTAGATCTATCTCTATAGATCTTGATACCCCGAATATATGCCACTTCTCCTAAGTCATTCATTGAGAAACATTTTCCAAGCCAAGTTTTAACGCTTTGCAATGTTGGAATATCTTTTCCAATGAGTAGGATATCATCCACATATAAGACTAAGAAAACAACGGCGCTCCCACTAGCCCTAACATATACAAATGGCTCATCTACGCTCTTCGAAAAACCAAACTCTTTGATTTTCTCGTCAAAACATAGATTCCAGCTACGAGATGCTTGTTTAAGTCCATAAATGGACTTCTTTAGTCTACACACTCTATTAGGATGCTTTGGATCTACAAAACCCTCAGGTTGCATCATATACACCTCTTCAGAAAGCCTCCCATTAAGGAAGGCGGTTTTGACATCCATTTGCCATATTTCATAGTCATGAAATGCGGCGATTGCCAAACGTATCCTAATGGATTTCAACATGGCCACTGGGGAGAAAGTTTGATTATAGTAGACACCATGTGTCTGGATGAAACCTTTAGCCACCAGTCAGGATTTGAATGTGCTAACTTTTCCATCCATGTCGGTCTTCTTCTTGAAGACCCATTTACTTCCTATTGGTTTACAATCGGGTGTAAGATCAACTAGTTCCCAAACCTGGTTATCCGCGATGGATTGCTTCTCGTTATTCACTGCCTCTTTCCATTTAGCAGACTCATGGCCCGCTACTACTTCCCGATATTTGGTGGGCTCGCTATGATCCACCAATAGCTCGTCGCCCTCAGATATGAGAAACCCATATCTCTCTTGCTCATGGCGGGCGCTACCGGATCTACGTGGAGGTAATGGATGTACGTTAGTCTCTGCATTTTCATGCTCAGACTCAACCTCACTAGGTTGTTGGCTAGTGTCAACGTCATGCCTTTCATCCGTTGACCCTTGAATTTCCTCATGATCAATCTTGTTTCCGCCTTGCTGATTGGATACTAATTCTCTTTCTAAAAAGACGGCCCTCCGAGCAACAAATACTTTCTTCTCGGAAGGTTTATAAAATACGTATCCAATACCTGCAGCTGGATATCCGATGAAATAACACTTTTTGGATCGGGGCTCTAGTTTGTCATCAACCTCACGTTTCACGTAGGGTAGACAACCCCAAACTTTTAGACAGGCAAGAACGGGAGATTTCCCATGCCACATGTCGAAAGGTGTTTTCTCGACCTTCTTCGTTAGTACGAGATTAAGGATCCTTGTTGCCATTACAAGAGCATAACCCCAAAAGCTTATAGGCACTTGGGTGTGACTCATCATAGACCGAATCATATCTAACAATGGTCGGTTCCTCCTCTCAGCGACACCATTTAATTACGGCGTCCTAGGAGGTGTAAGTTGTGAAATAATCCCGCAACTCTTAAGATGATCACGGAACTCCTGACTAAGATACTCTCCACCCCTATCGGATCTAAGTATCTTAATCTTTTTGCCCAATTGATTCTCTAATTTGTTTTGGATAGTCTTAAAGACCTCAAAGGTCTCAGACTTTTGTCTAACCAAGTAGACATACCCATACCTACTATAATCACCTATAAAGGTAAGGAAGTATCTAGAATTGTCTCTTGTGATGTGCTTAAACGGACCACACACATCGGAATGTATGATGTCCACTAAGTCTTTACCCCTCTCATTCACGCCGGTATAGGGTGCTTTAGTCATCTTACCTAATAAACAAGATTCACATACTTTATTTGACTCATAATCAAATGATTCCAAGATCCCAACCGCTTGGAGCTTGGCGATACGAGTCTTGTTTATATGGCCAAGTCGACCATGCCACAAAGACAATTTGTCTAAACCATTTTTAGACGTTGAATCAATATTCATGATTGATTAATTATTACTAATGTATGAACCTACCCTATAAATACCACGACAAGGATATGCTTTGAAATACCAAATATTATTTTTAAAACATATAATAACCCCATTATTAAAAGTAAAACCAAATCCATCGTCATGTAGCGCGTGAAAAGAAATAATATTCCTCACCACAAGCGGCGAGTAGCATACGTTCAATAATAATATAGAAAAACCAGAATTAAAAAATACATCTTTTCCTCGAGCCTTGACCGGGACAATCTCCTTGTTTCCCAATATCAAGTGAAGCTCTCCATTCTCCATCCTCCTACTTGCCTTTAGCACCTACACAATGTTACAAACGTGAGTGCCACACCCGGTATCTAATACCCAACTTCCAGATGTAGAAGTATGATAAAGTTCAATCATGTATGTACCTGAATCGGAAGTTCCTCCTATGCTTAACCCCTTGAGCTTTTTAAGACCTTCTAGGTACCCCGAGCAGTAACGGCGCAAATGGCCCTTCTTCCCGCAGAAGTAGTATTCCGCTTCATCCGGAGTTTTGGCTTGGGGAACCATCTTCCCCTTACCTTTACCCTCCAAAGCGGGGCTAGGCTTGGCAGCGCCAACCTTCCCCTTCCCCTTACCCTTAGGGGTATAAGCGGACGTCTTCTTCTTCTGGATTCGCCCTTCCCTTATAGCAAGAACGGGGTTTGGAATGGAGAGCTTGTGTTTAGTCATGCTAGACTCCGTTGTCTTAAGCATACCATGTAGCTCCATGATAGATTTATCCATACTATGCATATGATAACTCATAACGAATTGATCATACGTGGTGGGCAAGTACCATAGGATTAAATCCAATGCTAGCTCCCTCCCTATGGTAAATCCAAGCCGTTCCATGCGCTCCATGTTTGCTTTCATGCACAACACGTGAGCACTCACATTCCCACCATCGGACATCTTGCTACCAAGAACCGTCTTAACACACTCAAACCTCTATTGTCTCGCTTGCTGCTGGAACATTTCCTTAAGCTGAGCGATCAACTCAAAAGAACTCAAATGATCCATTTGCTTTTGGAGCTCGGGAATCATAGTACTTGAGATGAGGCAAGTAATGTCCTCGGTATCCTTGACACGTTTCTCATAAGCGTCTCAGATAACCCGAGTGGCATTGGCAGCAGGAGCCTCGGGTAGGTCCTCTTCTATGTTAACCATCTTTCCTTCTTGGAGTAAGACAAGCTTGAGTTTCCTAAACCAATCCAAAAAGTTGTTACCATTGAGTTTCTCCTTCTCAAAGAAAACTCTTACCGAAAAATGGTTGGTGGTGTTGGTGTTGCTTGAAGAAGCCATCTAAAATAGCAAAGTAGTTTTAGTTAGTTTGGAAATCCTTGTTAAAATAAGTACCAATAGTTTTAAGAAAAACGATTATTTACAACAAGGGCTAAGAACCTTATTTCACCTCACACCGTGACGGGTTTACCGCGGATCACATGGCGAAGATATTTAGGCCGGCAACCAATTTACCAATTGTAATCTATATTACAACTCTTAGACACTTGGGGGATCCATTGACATCCACTATGTCAGTTGGCATGTTTGATCCCTTCCTTACACCAATCTTAATATATAATTTTTGTTTAGCTCGTGCTTAGCTCGACAACTAACCAAGAATTATATACTAAAATTGTAAATCGTCCGACAAGACACACGGGTGACACTCTAGACCATTAATCGGCTAGTGCTTAGCTCGACAACCAATCATGCGAGTTACACCACTCACCTACCACACAACTACACAAGGAATGACTCGTGCTTAGCTCGACAATCATCCTTGCTTCGTTAGATTCAGGTGGTGTCACCTACGGATGGTGCGTGATTTACGTTTTGAAAAACGGGATTTTATTTCCGGTTTACAAAAACCTTTTGTGAATTAACAAAGTAAGTGTCAAAATGATATTAAGCACTTTTAAATATAATACCATCTTTATATTTTCTTTGTCAATTCTATTTGCGCGAGATTGTTAACCATTTTAACAAACGTTGTATTTTATTTAATTTTTAAAGAAAAATTGTCTAGCATGTGAATCCTAAACCATGCATAGAAAATAAAATACAACCATGCAAATAAATGTAATTCGGTAACATGCCCAAAAATCCTATGCGTTTTTCGCGTCAGCCACAACGGAGAAAACAAGGCCAAAACCTAATGACAAGGTAAAGTCTCATTGGGTGAGCTCCCACTGAATCTGAGACCTCCAATAACATGAGGACTCCATGTAGCCAAGACGTCATCATGTGACTCCCGTTGACACCTCCGGTTCAAATTCTATACTATCTACAAATACATAGAACTTTCAAAACGACACACATGTCGCATTCCTACACTATTAATACAATACAGCACGCAGGGCACCAAAAAATCAAATTAGTCAACCACCACAACACATAGGTCTAAGGGCATATCATGTTACTGAATCAAACCAAACACAACAAAATGCAACATGGTGTGCCACACAAAACCATGATACAAATATATGTATATATATTTTAGTTAAAATTGTCTAAAACATCAAAGGCACAAAATGACAATCCTTGTACATATGCATTAGTGTACCAAACCAATTTTGAAACACATATTCATATATACATTTATAAGTATATATTTGTGTACACTTCATGCCAAGTTATAACAAATATATAAATATAAAAACTAAAATATTATGGGGACTACAAATATATCAACATTAGTCCAACAAAAGTCTTTCCGAAAAACCATGGCAAGAAAACAATTTCCTTATAAAAAATTTTATACGGTTTTTCTTGACTTGTTAGTGCAAAACCACGTTAGATATGGCTCTGGTACCACTGATGGTATTTGTTTGGCATAATCAAGTAGTTGCGGAACCATAATATAGATCAAAATTTCAAAGCAAACCAAACAAATACTTCCCATGGACCAAAATCTAGACATGGTTATGCAACTAAAACAAATAAACAAGATAAAAAGAGTTGTACAACAATGCAAAGCACAAAGGATTCTTTCTTGTCAAGTCGTGAGAATCCAACCAAGAACTCCTCTAGTGTAGTCCACCCCAAGGTATACTGATTCCCAAATGCTAGTATGTTGGTGTTAGACACCAAAGCAACAACCAAAGTGTGTATCTCTCACTCTCTTGTGCACCAAAACTTGATCATCAAAAGAGAGTATCAACTAGAGAGAAAGCTAGCATGAACCAATACTCATGAGTGTGTTACAAGACTGTTCAAATGGCCTCCAAAACGTAACATTGAAGCTCCCAAATTAACTGACATCAACCCCATTAAACAGAGTGTTTAAGGCTGTTTATTCTACTGTTTCATTGTACGTACATAGCCCGTGTCCATCGACACAGCCGTGTCGACCCAAAGTCCTGTTAATATTAGAAAAATGTAGAAAAGCCCATGAGGCCCATGTAGTAGGCTTAGCCTATAAATAGGTTATTTCTTCCATGGGCGTGGTTAACCTTTTGACGTTGGAGCCATTTATGAAATATCATTCTTAACGTGAAAGTGTGTGTAGCTCTCTCTCTATCTCTCAATATTCATATCACTATTGATTACTTGAAGGTTCTTTGATCATAGAATTGATCTTTCAATTGGTATCAGAGCCTAACTTGATCTAAGTTGGCTCTTGATTGGGTAAATCATCGATTAACAAGTATCATCGAAGAAGCTTACTGTTAAGAAATCGAAGCTATGAAGGTTTGAGTGTTCGTCGTATTAAAATTAATTCTATTCATCTCGAAATAGATTCTACATTCAAAACAATCATTTAGGGTTTGAGTTGGATCAAAATCGAATGACTTTTTGAAGTTTTTTCGTGGAATACATCTACGGTTTTTGATTCATTAGTTCATCTGATTTAATTGGAATGATGGATTAATTGGTATACTCTAGATATACAAGGAATTGTGACCAACAAGGTATACAAATCGATTGGTTTTTCATTAAATTTGATAAGGATTGAAATTTCTGTCAAGAACATTTGAAGATGATGAAGAACAGTCGAGATCTGAGTGTTTGATCGAGTGGAATTAGTTTTTCGAAGATTTTTGGTGTTTATTGTAGAGTTCGAGCGCGGCTAGTATTGCAAAGAAAACTTCGAACAAGGCAGTTGAAAACAGATCCCGTAAAATCCGGAATTTGTTTCCTATAGAAGGCTTCGAGCGTATCAAATTTTCAAATTCGAAGGAAACATATCTCGAATTCGAAGACTATATACTTCGAGTTCGAAATTAATACAAGTTAAGTTCAAAACAGGCAACTTCGAGCACATTCTAATCCCAAAGTACAGTTCGAATTTGAAGTCTACTTCAATACCTTGACTTCGAGCGTATCATTTGTCCCAAATCCACTTCGAATACCAAACACAGACTTCGAGCGTATCCATTCAGAATACAATTTGAAACCAACTTGCCTTAATCATATTTCGTATTCGAAGATCATTTACTCAACACACTAATCCATTCGAAGTTAACTTCGAATATTGAAAACAAACTCAAAGACTGAAATCACACTTCTATTCGAAGACCAAAGAGTACTGTTCCATTCGAAGTTCATTTCAAGATTGACTTCGAATTCCAAGATTTACCTCACTTCGAATTTCAAGAATAGTCACGTCGAATTAATTGCACAATTCAATGTCACCACTTCGAACTAGTACTTCCAATTCGAAGACACCATCTTCGAACCCAATCAACCAACTTTTTCAAGTTAACAATCACTTTGAAACTTTCAAGCAATTCAATCAAAATGTCAAGTTCTAATGAGATATTGGCCATTGGCACAGACTCCGAACCCCCTGTTCTCTTCCGCAATGACTACCTAGTATGGAAAGGGAGGTTCATGGATTTTCTAGAATATAATGAAGTTTATGGTGAAATGATGTTCGATTCTATTCTCAACGGAGAAAAGAAATTCTACAGAATCATGGATGCACAACCTGACAACAATCCTCCAATTGTTGGAACAGTGAGAGAGAAAACTCATGATGAGTTAACAGCTGCTAAGAAAGAAAGAAAGAAGGCTGTTTGGTTGGCTAAGTATTATCTCAAACAAGGTTTATCATCTGAGATGTACATGAAGGTTGACAGCTTAGCTACTGCCAAAGAGATCTGGGATGAGATCAAATGTCAATTGCAAGGAACTGAGCAAGGAGAACATATAAAAAGAACACAATTGGTGAACATGTTTCACGAATTTACTACTAGAGAAAACGAACTGTTAATTGACACTTACAGTCGTTTCTGCAAGCTCTAGAATGAACTCAGGACAAACAAGGTTGAAAGGACGGATTTGGATATCAATTGCGTATTTCTTCGTGCTCTAGGACCAGAATGGAAAGAGCATGTCAAGCTATACAAACACATCAACCGAAATCTTACAATTGTCACATACCACAACATTTTTTAGGACCTTCAGCAATACCAAGATGAGGTCTCGAAAACATCTCCCAGACTCTCAGCTGACCCTTTAGCTCTAGTTGTTTCACAACCACCCCCCCGCGAGTCCTCCAGAACTCAGAAGTTCAAACAAGTCATCAAGGCCATGTCCTTCATCACCAAGGCTTATAAGAATATGTACTCAAAAACCAACAATCGCTAAAGGTACACTTCTGGGTCTCGAAGACCAGAAAACTATAAGGTGGCTGATAAACCAAGAATTGCCAAGGAGGAGAGAAAAGAAGATCGCAAATGCTACAACTGTGGGGGAAACAACCACTTCATAAAAGACTGCACACAAAAAAAGAAGAAAGACGCCGAGTACTATAAGCAAAAGCTCAGACTGGCCAAAAGGAAGAGTGCAGGAAGGGCCATGTTGGTGGAAGAAGACCAGTTCCTCACTGACACTTATGACAGTGATCTTGAGGAAAAGGCACAAGCTCAATTTTGCCTAATGGCAGACGTTGAAGATGAGTTTAGTGATGATGAAGCCAAGCCAGAGGCACAATATGACAATTCTTGTAATGAAGGGCTTGATGCTGCAAATGATAATGATGAGGTACACTCTAACTCCATTGCAAGTTGTGGTCTGAGCATGGAACATGTTCAGATCATCATATCACGAATGAAAAAGTTAGAGCAAAAGGTACTAAAATCAAAATTAAACAAAGAAAAACTAAAATAAGTAATTAGAAATCAAAAAATGTAATCCATACATGTTGAGAGAGAAATTGAAGAGCTCAAAACAAAAATCATTGAAAAAGAAAACGAACTCATTGAGCTAACTGCAAACATGAGCACCAAATTACATGACCAAAAGCAGAGAAGATCAGCGCCGAAAATGACGCAAAATTTATTTCAAGGGAAAGGGTGAACTGTGCTCAAAAATCAAAGAGCTTTAAGATACACTGATCAAATGGGGTCAAACAGAAGAAACAATTTTTCTCAATAAATCCAAAGAAAGAAAATTCTCAAAATGGACCTAAGATGGTCTTGGATTTGAAAACCCACGAATCAGTGAGAAAGTGACAGCCAAACAATTATATGATTTTAACTTATTGAATTGTGGCATCACAAAGAAAATGGTATTTGTCGGACGAGAAGAAGAGGTTGTGGAAGAAGATTTTAAAAGAAATACTCCACTAAAATCTGAAATTTATTTTAATTATCAGGAATTAAATGATTCTATCTCATCTAAGCCTCATAAGCTTAGTATGGCAGATGAGTCTAACGTTTTCACCTATCCCGATGATCTCAAAAAGCCGCAAGCAGTTTTGGAAACCCGATTATATATACCACATATGGTGTTATAAAGGCAACTCGAAAAGCTTGTAGCTTATTTTTATCAAACCATTATCACTGTTGATTTGGAAAGAGTAATAAATAAATCAGAAAAGAGTCTTCCATGTCACCTTCAAAAGAAAATCTTGACATGCACTTCCACTCCATCTACTTCTCAACCAACACGCAAATATACTAGAGAAGAAAAAGGGAAATCTACGGGGGAAGGATCACGGACATCAAAGTCACAACATAAATCAACTGAAACCACCAAAAGGCAACCGAATGCCATTCCCAAAGCCAATCTCACACACTCTTCCAAGAACAAATCAAAGTTACCATCAAATGTTGTCTAAAAGAACATAAAACCATTCACACCTAACCACGTTTTGAATGTTTCAGATGTAAGCAGAAAAGACAACAAGATGAAGAGTGTTTGCACCAATGGAAGCACAAGAAAGTTTAAACCCTGAGTTTCTAAGCCTTATTTTGTTCTTTTTAAAAAGTGTCATCACATTACGAATTTCTGTAGTAATTGTAATTCACTTTCCACAAAAGAAATGAAAGCAAGCACACATTTTTGCACGAGTCATGGGTGTTTGCATGGACATTGTGAATACAAGTGTGAATATGATAGGATTCAAAAACAAATGGGAATTAGTGCGTGTGAGAGGTGGAGACTACAAAGAGTTAGAGCGTACAGAAAGGGAGGATACAAAGAGTTAGAGCGTACAGAAAGGGAGGATACAAAGAGTTTTTGAAGGCTTGGAGTAAAACAGAATCTTAAACATGGAAATCTCAAATACAACGTACTAAGTTTCTTTCATCAAAGTGAAAATCAAATTCTTCAAAAACATCAAGTTCAAAAGCAAAACCAATCAAACAGCAAGAATCAAAACCATCCACCATAAAATCCAACCATACTACCACCAAAAAGAAACCCATATCTCAAACAAGTTGCAAAACCCAAAATGATTCAAATTTGGCAACGAAAAGATGTGGTTGAGGTAGTGGACGTCAAAAACATAGAAAGTCCACCAACTCTTGAAAGAGGAGAAATCTCTCTAACCATTGAATCAAAAATTGTTCCGGATCCTTTCTGGATTAAAACTTCAAGGTTTAACAAAGAACAACAAATTACTCAATGGAACACACCGAAAAGAGTACATTGTATTTTTCAAGACGTCGTTAACACTAAAGTTTCATCTAACAAGCAAGGACCCATTTCAAAATGGGGACCTAAACCTTCGTTATTCTCTGTGTGAAGGAACCAATCTCTGGTACCTGGACTCAGGCTCCACAAAGCACATGACCGGTGACAAGCGTCTTCTCAACAACTTCGTTCCCAAGTACTCCGGGAATGTTCGTTTTGGGAATGACAATGTTGCACCGATACTGGGGTACCGAGATATAGAAAAGAAAAATATCAAAATAAAGAAGGTTTCTTATGTAGAAGGACTGAGCCATAATTTGTTTAGCATTGGCCAGTTTTGTGACAAAGATTTAGAGGTTACATTAAAAAAGAATTCATGTTCAATGACAACAGACACACGTGATGTACTTCTCGCGGGAACACGAAAGTCTAACTTGTATTCAATTGATCTGAACAACTACAACACGAAGACCTCCGTTTGTCTACTCAGCAAGGCCTCATCAGACCTAACTTGGTAGTGGCAAAGAAAACTCTCCCATCTCGACTACCACAACATTAACAAACTAGTTACTGGAGATCTGGTGAGAGGCCTGCCTAAGTTGAAATTCTCCAAAGATCATCTGTGTGCAGACTGTGAAAAAGGAAGATGAAACGCACTTCTCACAAGATCAAGCAAATCTCCAGTACAACGAAAATAATGGAGCTTCTGCACATGGATATATGTGGTCCGATGAGAGTACAAACACGCAATAGGAAGAAGTATATCCTAGTAATTGTCGATGATTACTCTAGGTATACTTGTGTCATGTTCTTAAGGTCGAAAGATGAAGCAACTCCTACTATCAACAGCTTCATCAAACAAAAGCAGAACAAGTATGAACACAGTGTAGCCTCCATTCGCATGGATAATGGAACTGAGTTCAAGAAAAAATGCTTGTCAGACTACCTTGACCTCGTGGGGATCACTCATCAATTTTCTGTAGCATACACTCCACAGTAGAATTGAGTGGTGGAACGACGCAACCGAACTCTAGTTGAGGCTGCTAGTACCATGCTTGCTTACTCTGGTCTCCCGCCTTCCTATTGGGTTGATCTAGTCAAAAGAATATTCAAGTATCACAAGGGTACTCCTTATCTAGGTCTATGGTATCCAAGGGATTCTAGTTTACAATTATATGCCTATTCAGATGCCGACTATGCTGGTTGCATGCTTTACAGAAAGAGTACATTTGGCAGTGCACACTTTTTGGGAGATCGGTTAGTGTGTTGGGCGTCTAAGAAACAGAATTGTGTCTCTACTTCAACTGCTGAGGCTGAATATGTTGCTGCTACAATGTGTTGTTCTCAAAGTTTGTGGGTTAGGACTCAACTCTTTGACTTTGGCATACACTATAACAAGATACCTTTATTGTGTGATTCACAATCTGCTATTGCCATCTCATGCAATCCAATCCACCTCTCAAAGACCAAACACATTGACATAAAGTATCATTTTATTAAAGATAATGTGGAAAAAGGTCTAATAGAACTTCAATATTTCAAAACTGATGATCAACTGGCTGATCTGTTTATTAAACCATTAGACGAATCTCGTTTTAATGAGTTAGTATCCAAATTAGGTATGTAGAATTATAAAGTATGACTATCAGTCATTTATTGAATGGGTAGTGCACTTTGCTTGTTCATGTTGGAGATAAACCAAGCACAATTTGAGGTGGAGTGTCAATCATTCGTACAAGTTACGCATGCTTGTAGGGGGAGAAAATCAAAGCAAAATACAAAAACATTTACAAAATCAAAGAAAATTCAAAAACCTTGAGAAAATCAAAGAAAATTCCAAAAACATTCACAAAACAATCAAAAGTATCAAAAATGTGTTTTACTTCTTTAAAACTTGAAAAATACAAAAAGATCTTATTTACTTCGAATTCACAAAGTTTATTTCGAAGTCAATGGACTTCGAACACGAAGCATACAATCAAAAGTGGACTTCGAGCGCTCTTTAATGTTGGAATCTTCCCACCGACACACGTAGGCCGGCATCACTGCCAATGAAGCACGGGCCTATTGGGTCACACACCAAGTTTCAATCTCGACAGCCTGCTATAAGAGGAATGAGTCAAAATAGTCAAATTCCAGTTGGCCAAGGCTTCACGACCGTGAAGGATGCTTGACGGGTCGAGAAGCAGCTCGTGTCCACGAGTCATGTCGTGGGCCGCATGGTTCGTGAAACCATAGGGCTTCATGACCCTACACGGCCCGTGAAGGAGGTCATGAAGGCACAACCCTCACGATTCTTGCACTGCGCGGCACGGCTCGTGGAGGATTAATGGCCGGTCTTGGCGCATTTATCCTTCACGGCCCGTGAGAGCCCGTGAAGAAGTCGTGAATGCAGGATTCTAAGTGACACTTGTATTTGGTTGGACTATTTTGTTGGTCCAATGATGGTGTTTCACTTAGCTCCGACTCTGGGCTCTTTAAACAGATAGAATGCTTATAAAAGAGGTCCTTTTGGTGCATTCTACACTCTTGGTCATTTTGGTGCATTATACACATATTGTGAGTTCTTCCAGAGAGAGAGAGAGTAAGATCAATTGAGGGTGGTTAGTGCACAAGTGGTTAACAAGGGTGTTCTAGAAGATCATCAAGTGTTGGTGCCTTTTTTGGTTTGCTAGTACGAAGAGATTGAAGACTTCCTTGGTGTGGACTTGCATTAGGGCTTGTAGCCTTTTGTTTCAAGCTTACATCCCAAGTTCCTTTTGTTCTAGAGAATTATTAAAGTCTTCAAGGGTATGATTCACTTGCCTTTTTCTCTTTGTGCTTGTTTTTGGTTGCATGCATGTTCTTGTAAGTTTTCAACACCATTGGGAATTCATGGGATCGTTTTGTGTGTTTTTGTTGCTTCCGTTGCGTGCTATGATCCCCATGGAATCCCAAAAGTGGTATCAGAGCCATACTTGCAAGATGCATGCACCTTTGTGGCTTGAAAATCCATATTTTCGATTTTAGACATTCTGTCCAGAAGGTCTTCACGGGCCGTGGAGCTTGCTTCACGGGTCGTTAAGGCCACACGACCAGTCTCTTGGGGTGGTGGTCGTGATAGGTTTTTAATCTGTTTCACGGGTCGTGGAGCGTACTGCCTTCACGGCCCATGAGGGCCCGTGAAGAGAAGTAGCTCGTGAAGGTGTCGTGAACAGGCTGTTTTTGGCCTTTTTGTAAAAGAAAACTTGATATGGATTTTAGCATTTGATTTTGGTATTTCCAGAATCATTTTAAGCTTTTTAGCCTTGTAGATTAAGCCCCATAATATCCTAATTCTTTTATATGTATGTATTGGGTGGTTTTGGCATAAAATGCACACATGCATACATGTAAATTGTGCATATGTGAATATGGATTTCAAAGTGTTTGGAATCCTAATGCATATGTACAAGGTTTATTCTTGTGCCTTTAGTTTTTGAATAAACTTAATTGGGATATTGTTTTGTGCATGATTTGGTGTGGCACACCATGCTTTGTGGTTGTTTCGTTTTAGTGAGCACCGGTTTGAACCTAGACCTTTGTGTGGTTGTTTAGATGCTTTATTTATTGTTCATTCATTTGGTGTTTTGTACCACATTTGGTTTGTAATAATTTATTTTATCCGGTTTGTAATAATTTATTTATTTGTGGCTTGCACGCCAAAGTATTTATTCTTTGTAATTGTATATTAGCATAGAATAGATTATGTGGCTTGCATGCCATTTCTCTTTTAAATTATGTATGTAATGAGAAGAGAAGACCGGAGGCACCAACGGGAGTCTTGGGAGACGTCTTGGCTACCTCGGATCCGGAGGCGCGGGATCGAGTGGGAGCACGCCACGATGTCTTGGATTGTTTGTCCTTAGTAGACTTAGTTCCTCGGTTGGCTCACTGTGGAACACTTATGTTGGCTCAAATCGGTTTTGTATGTGTGGTTGTGTAGTTTTATTTATTTATTTTCTTGCGTGGTTGTAGGATCTTCGCATGCTTGAAAATCTTTTGAAAATAATAAAACTATATAGTTTTCCTTTATTGGTTAACCAACCCCGCTCGCTCATATGATTAACAAACAAATATAAAGTGTTTATGTTCAATTGGTGAAAAATGCGTTTTGTCAGTTATTTGTTAATCAAAACAAAAATAGGTTTTTAATCCGAAAAACAAAAGTCCCGTTTTTCTTAAAAACGTAAATCACACGCCATCCAAAAGATGACACCACCTGAATATAATGAAGCATGGGACAATTGTCGAGCTTAGCACGAGTTGTTCCATGTGGACTTGTGTGGAAGGTGCGTGTGGCGTCTTGAAATCTTTGGTTGTCAAGCATAGCACGAGCCAATTATTGTCAAGGGCGTCATCGTGTATCTTGTTGGATGATTTGCAATTCCAATTTAATACGCCTTGATAGTTGTTGTTCCTATACCGAGTTATCAATGCGGCTTATTGAGGAATCGGTGTGGGAAGGGATCAAACATGCCAAACCGGTGCTATGAGTACCGATGGATCCCGCAAGTGTCTAAGAGTTGTAATCACGGATTGCAATTGGTAAAGCGTTTACCGGCGTAAATACCTTCACGAAGTGATCCGCGGTAAACCCGTCATGTAGTGAAGTTATGTTGGGTTCTTAGCCCTTCTTAAATTTTAAGTGTTAAACTATTGCGTAATTATTTAACAAGGATTAAAATATGTCGAACTAACCTTTTGTGTGCTTTGCCTTCTTTTAGATGGCATCTACAAGCAACACCGCGACACACATGTCACTCCATCCATTTTTGAATAAAGAGAAACTTATTGGCGTAAACTTTATGGATTGGCATAGGCAATTGAGAATTGTCTTGCGCCATGAAAGCAAGTTGTACGTCCTAGAGGAACCTCTTCCGGAGGCTCCTGCTACCACCGCTACGCGGGCCGTTAAGGATGCTTATGAGAAGCGCCTTAAAGACACCAATGAGGTGACTTGCCTCATGTTGACGACCATGAATTCCGAATTGCAAAGGCAATTCGAGTACGTTGGTGCATTTGATATGATCTCACAGTTAAAGGAAATGTTCCAGCAGCAAGCTCCAAGGCAAAGGGAAGGAGAAGGCTAAGGTGGCAACACCCAAGCCCAAACCACTCCCGGCGCCGGAGCCGAAGGGGAAGGAACCCACACCTATAGCCCCCTCACCGGAAGAGGCCACCTGCTTCTTCTACGGGGAGAAGGGACACTACCGGCGTAGTTGCCCCAAGTACACGGAGGAGCTCAAGAGGATTCGCGCCAAGGGACAAGGCACCTCCGGTATGTATATGATTGAACTCCATAACACTTCTACTTCTAACGCTTGGGTCTTGGACACCGGGTGTGGTACTCAAATAGTTAATAATGTGCAGGTACTAAGAAGAAGTAGGGACTTGGTTGATGGGGAGCTGGATCTCAATATGGGAAACAAGGCGGTTGTCCCGGTTGAGAAGATAGGGAGCGTGGACCTCGCCTTTTCATCCGGCTTATTTATTACTTTATTAAATGTATCTTATTCGCCCTGCGTGGCAAGAAACATTTTATCATTTTATGCACTCATTGACGATGGATTTAATTTTAATTTCTCTAATGGAATTATTTCATGCTTTAAGAATGTTTTATTTTATTTTAAAGCACATCCATGTCGTGGCATGTATGAGACAAGCGTATGCTTGCAAAGTAATAGATCAATCATGAATGTTGGTTCAAAATCCAAATGTGATTTGGATAAGTTTTCTTTATGGCATGGTCGTTTAGGCCACATAAACAAGAAACGCATCGCCAAGCTCCAAGCGGATGGGATCTTGGAATCATTTGACCATGGGTCGGATGATGTATGCGAATCTTGCTTGTTGGGCAAAATGACCAAAGCACCCTTCACCGGCGTTTGTGAGAGGGGCAAAGACTTGTTGGATATCGTTCACACGGATGTGTGTGGTCCGTTCAAGCATGTCACTAGGGATAACTCAAGGTACTTCGTAACCTTTACCGACGATTTTAGTAGGAATGAGTATGTCTACTTGGTGAGACAAAAGTCGGAAACCTTTAAGGTTTTCAAGACTTTGAAAAACGAAGGTGAGAACCAATTGGGTAAACGAATTAAGATGCTCAGATCGGATTGTGGTGGTGAGTATCTAAGTTCGGAATTCCGAGACTATCTAAAAGATTGTGGAATCATTTCACAATTGACACCTCCTAGGACACCACTATTAAATGGTGTCGCCGAAAAGAGGAACCGGACATTGTTGGATATGGTTCGGTGTATGATGAGTCGTACGGATGTACCCATTAGCTTTTGGGGCTATGCATTAGAAACGGCCGTTAGAACTCTTAACCTTGTACCAACTAAGAAGGTCAAGAAGACACCTTTTGAGATGTGCCATGGAAAGGTTCCATCGCTATCATATCTAAAGGTTTGGGGTTATCCTACCTACGTAAGACGTGAGGTGGAGGACAAATTGGAACCCCGAGCCGAGAGGTGTTTGTTCATTGGATATCCGTCCGAGAACAAGGTATTTATTGCTCGGAGGGCCGTCTTCCTTGAAAGGGAGATGCTATCCAAAGACGCTAGTGGGAGAAAGGTAGATCTTGAAGAGATTCAAGAACCTTCGAATGACCAACCTGAAGTTGGCACTAGTTCACAAGATGATTCTCAGCATGGCGCTGCTGGAGAACCTGACACGGATCCTTTACCTCTTGGTGGATCATGATGAACCATCATCTTATCGGAACGCCGTGGTGGGCCCTGAGTCCGCTAGGTGGAAAGAGGCTATGGAGTCCGAGATGCAATCTATGTCGGATAACCAAGTCTGGGATTTGGTAGATCCGGTACCCGGGTGTAGACCCGTAGGGTGCAAGTGGGTCTTTAAGAAAAATACCAGCATAAATGGAGAGGTAGACACCTTCAAAGCCTGACTGGTGGCTAAGGGTTTCACGAAAACTCATGGTGTAGACTATGATGAAACCTTTTCCCCGGTGGCTATATTGAAGTCTATCCGGATACTCATGGCAATTTCCGCATTTCATGATTATGATATTTGGCAAATGTATGTAAAAACCGCGTTCCTTAATGGGACACTTAGCGAGGAGGTCTATATGACTCAACCCGAGGGTTTTGTACATGCCAAGCATCCAGATAAAGTCTGCAAGCTTAAGAAGTCCATTTATGGACTTAAGCAAGCATCGCGTAGTTGGAACCTATGCTTTGATGAGAAAGTCAAAGAGTTTGGCTTTTCGAAAAGCAAGGATTAGCCATGCGTATATCTCAGGACTAGTGGGAGCATAGTTGTGTTCCTAGTCTTGTATGTCGATGACATACTCCTCATTGGGAACGATTTCCCGACCCATCAAGGTGTAAAAACTTGGTTAGGGAATTGTTTTTCAATGAAGTATCTAGGAGATGCAACTTATATTCTTGGGATCTAAATCTATAGAGATAGATCCAAGAGGCTTATTGGGCTTAGCCAAAGTACATATGTTGACAAAGTCCTAAAGCGGTTTAGGATGGAAGACTCCAAGAAGGGGTTCATTCCAATGTCACATGGTTTGGTATTGAGTAAGACTCAATCCCCTAGTTCCCCAGAGGAACAGGAAGTAATGAAGCGAGTGCCATATGCTTCGGCTGTGGGCTCGATCATGTACGCCATGCTATGTACTAGGCCTGATGTATCGTGTGCCTTGAGCATGACGAGTAGATATCAAGCCAACCCTGGCGAAGCTCATTGGACGGCGGTGAAGAGCATTCTCAAGTATCTTCGGAGGACTACGGAGATGTTCTTAGTGTATGGAGGTGAGGAAGAGCTTAGAGTAAAGGGTTACTCTGATGCAAGCTTCCAAACCGATAGGGATGACTGCCGATCACAATCGGGGTTCGTGTTCCTATTAAACGGCGGTGCTATATCCTGGAGGAGCTCCAAGCAAGACACTGTGGCCGATTCCACTACCGAGTCGGAATACATTGCGGCCAGTGAAGCTGCTAAGGAGGCCATATGGAGGAAGAAATTTCTGCTTGATCTGGGAGTGGTTCCAAGCATGAGCGACCCTGTTGAGATCTTCCGTGACAACGAGGCTGCTGTTGCTTTGGCAAAGGAACCAAGGTCTCATTGACGCACGAGGCATATTCTGCGGAAATATCATTTTATCCGGGACGTGGTCGAAAATGGAGACATCGTCATCAGCAAAGTACACACGGATAGCAATTTGGCGGATCCGTTCACTAAACCGTTGTCGCAAGCTAAGCACGATGCTCACACACGTGCTATCGGGATTAGATTTGGCAGTGACTTGGTTTGAGTTGTATATTGGTTATTGTATTCGATGTATTTACTATGTTATTGGGAACATTAAGCAATATTGTATTTTTGAATGTATTTATTATTAAATGGAGATTTAATGATACGTGTGTAGCGAATACTTTCTTTAAATAATTATTGTGTTCCAACTTTGCATGTTTTATCACTTCCTTGAATGTTTCACATTCTAAATAGTCCACGATCGGTCATTCTTCATGGAAGGAAGTATGAACGAAGATCGAGGGAAATGATTGGTCATAGTGTTCAATGGGATTGAATACAAGGGACACAATATTTCACCTATACTTGAAAAGAGTTTCAAGTGATTGGACGACCCACACCTGATCTTACTTCATGGTACATGTCAAGAGTAAATCAGGATGATAATATCTTTTATCCTTAGACCGGAGATGCATGTGTTTCACTATTTTGGTTTGCTTTATTCTGACTGCTTTCAAACGTAGTCCGTAACTGGCTATCATAAAGGAGGCATTTGGGTAAAGTATTTCCATTGCATTAGAGGCAATGTAGTCGAAGGAATTTGTTCCTCTGTTAAGAGAGATATCCCTGGGCCCCTCGATGATTGAGAGTTGACACCAAAAATGAATCGCCATGCTCGAGCTTGCAATGATTGTTGATCAGTTGCACCTCGCCTTTTGATCACCACCAATCTTGATCGAGAAACATAATCGTGAACGATCGGAGAATGACTTTGTACCATGTCTCGTGTTCACTTGGATATCGCGAACAATAAGATAATTGATCACTAATCTATAGGACCATGTCAAACTCTTTTAGTTTAACTTGGTACTTGTCAGGGATGACATACCCCGTGTTTAGTTGGGGGCAGGGATGCCTTGCTAGAGGCCGCTCCCAGTTTGTGGTGCCCATGGGTATGGTGTGTCATGTGCAAGTGGGAGTTTGTTGGAATCTGCCCACCGACACACGTAGGCCGGCATCACTGCCAATGAAGCGCGGGCCTATTGGGTCACACGCCAAGTTTCCATCTCGCCAGCCTACTATAAGAGGAAAGAGTCAAAATGGTCAAATTCCAGTTGACCAAAGCTTCACGACAGTGAAGGATGCTCCACGGGCCGAGAAGCAGCTCGTGTCCACGAGTCCTGTTGTGGGCCGCATGGTTCATGAAACCCTAGGGCTTCATGGCCCTACACGGCCCGTGAAGGAGGTTGTGAAGGCACAACCCTCACGATTCTTGCGTTGTGCGGCATGGCTCGTGGAGGATTAATGGCCAGTCATGGCGCATTTATCCTTCACGGCCCGTGACAGCCCGTGAAGAAGTCGTGAAGGCAGAATTCTAAGTGACACTTGTATTTGGTTGGACCATTTTGTTGGTCCAATGATGGTGTGCCACTTAGCTCCGACTCTGGGCTCTCTGAACAGATAGAATGCTTATAAAAGAGGTCCTTTTGGTGCATTCTACACTCTTGGTCATTTTGGAGCATTATACACATATTGTGAGTTCTTCCATAGAGAGAGAGATAGCAAGATCAATTGAGGGTGGTTAGTGCACAAGTGCTTAACAAGGCTGTTCCAGAAGATCATCAAGTGTTGGTGCCTTCTTTGGTTTGCTAGTACAAAGAGATTGAAGACTTCCTTGGTGTGGACTTGCATTAGGGCTTGGAGCCTTTTGTTTCAAGCTTACATCCCAAGTTCCTTTTGTTCTACAGAATTATCAAAGTATTCAAGGGTATGATTCACTTGCCTTCTTCTCTTTGTGCTTGTTTTTGGTTGCATTCATGTTCTTGTAAGTTTTCACCACCATTGGGAATTCATGGGATCATTTTGTGTGTTTTTGTTGCTTCCGTTGCGTGCTATGATCCCCATGGAATCCCAACATTTAATTCAAACTCGAAGTCCGATCACTTCGAACTCGAAACCATTAATTTCAAGTTCACTTCGAGCACCCTCTTTGGACAAATTCGAAGTCTATGGAGTTCGACTACGAAGTCATCTAAGTCCAAGGTCATCTAAGTCCAAGGTCACTTCACCCCATATTCTATACCTTTCTCACCATTCTTCAACGGTGCCTCACCCCCAAACATACCGGATATAAATATCCCAACACCAACCAGACCAAAATCATATATGCTGCGGCTAATCACCTACACATTGATTATGCCTCTTTGATATTTCTTGATCTTGTGCAGCAAGTAGAAGGCAAATTGTCTGATCTTAAGCATGCAAAGGGCCGATTTCTGCCGTACCAAAGGTTCTTGCCAATGATGGTCCAGTTCGTGATGGACGGAAACGAGGAAATTCCTCGCCGGCCAAATCAAGCTTCAATCCAGCCTAAGCAGTTTCTCTATGTAAAGGTTCTCACCGCTGATCATCCGGTTCAACCTTAACCTTTTCCGGCTTCACTCCTGGATCTTTTTGCACAAAATGAAGTGGTGCAAGCTTATAGGGAGAGTGTAGGACTTGGCCCTATGGCGCAACCAGAGCCGGTTACACCTACCCTAGGGCCGATAGCTCCCAGTGAGGTAATAGAGACTAGGCCTCAGACTTCTACGGGGGAAGCTGAGCGGGGAGAGTCGAGAGATTAAAGTGATGAGAGGGGCGGTGAAGGGGATGTTGGTGATATACATAGTGAGGGAGGGGCGGAGTATGACCCTGCACAGATCCAGGCTATGATGGATTCATTTTCACATGTACTTCCAGATCCTAAACAACCGCAAGAATCCTCTACACTAGAAATAACTAAAGCTGCAACTGCTCCGGACTTTGCCTCTGATACTTTGGCTGTCATTGATTATACACTTGGAGCAGCACCACTGGTTCGTGATAATACTAACGAACAACGAGCTAAAAATCCCGTGGTGGCTGAAGAGGAAGATTTGAGCTTTTCTAACTTATTTCCAAATCTACCCGAGGCCTTTGACTCAGAAACTGAATTTTTATATGGCTAACAACCGGGTCCTCTTGACGAAGGTAGTTAAGGATATGACTTTGTGTTGGAATATGCCCGCTGACACGAACGAGTTAATAGCACTGCTGATGAAGTATAGGCCTATTGGGTCACACACCAAGTATTGATTCCGGCAACACGATCAAGCAAAAGAGAGAGAAAAGGCCAAAATGGGTTTTGGCAGGATGGTACACGAGCCGTGTTGTTGAACACGGGCCGTGTCCAGCCCCCAACTAGCACGGGGCGTTTTGGCCCAAGTAGAGACCGTGTGCTTTGGGCCTACACGGCCGTGCAGATGAACACGGGCCGTGTTGGGTCTGTTAGACACGGGATAACTGGGCCCAATTAAGGACGTGGGCTTTGGGCCTACATGGCCGTGTACAGGCTCTGTAACAACTTAATAAACAGCTTTAAACACTCATTTTTATGAGGTTAATGTGAGTGAATGAGAAGCCACGATTCATATGTCTCTGGAACAGACTTTTGGGAGTTCTAGAGTCTTATGCTAGAGTTCATACTCTCTCCTATTGTTCTTCTTCTTGGTGATCAAGTTTGGTGCACAAGAAGAAGGCAACATACACTTTGTGATCAAGCTTTGATGCACAAAGGTGTTGCTTGTTCTTGTATTGTGTTGTTTTGGTGGCTACATCAACCTACTAGCATTGGGTAATCAAGTGTGCTTGGGGTGGACTACTCTAGAGGAATTCTTCCTTGAATTCTACACACTTTGACAAAGAAGAAAGCTTTGGTGATCTAGCATTATGGTATAACCTTTCTTCTTTCTTATTTATTACATTCTAGTTGCAACTTCATGTTTAGATATTGGTCCATGGGCATGTGTGTTTGTTTGGCTAGTTTAGTTTTGTATTGTATCTTGCTTCCGTTGCTACTCGTTTATGCCAAACAAATACCTTCAGTGGTATCAGAGCCAAATCTAACATGGCTTTGCACTAATGAGTCTAGAAAAACCATAAGAATATTTTATACAAGAAAATTGTTTTCTTAAAAGTTTTTCGTGAATATCTTCATTAGGCTAAAATTGATATATTAGTAGCTTACATAATAATCATATAAATATTTTAATATTAGAAAATTATTTTCTAGAAATGGTTTTTCATGTAGATTCATGTTAGGCTAAAATTGGTATATTTGTAGCCTACCTAAGATGTTAGTTTTTACATCAAGTCTAAAAACCCATATAAGTACATTTATATAAGAAAATTGTTTTCTTAAAATTGGTTTTTCCATTGAGACTCTTGTTGTGCTAGAATAGATTTATTCGTAGACGTGTTAATATATATTTTTGTTTTTATATTTATATATTTGTTGTAACTTGGCATGAAGTGTACACAAATATATACTTATAAGTGTATATATGAATATGTGTCTCAAAAAAGGTTTGGTACACTATTGCATATGTACAAGGATTGTTATTTTGGTGCCATTGATGTTGTTGACAATCTTGACTAAAATATAGATATATATTAATATCATGGTTTTGTGTGGCACACCATGTTTCACTTATGTTGCGTTTGGTTGATTCGGTAACACGATATGCCCTTAGACCTATGTGTTGTGGTGGTTGATTGATTCGGTATTTTGGTGGCCTGCGTGCCATATTGATGTAAATATTTATTTATTTATTTATATATTTGTTGGTGTGGCTTGCACGCCGTTTATTTGATTCCTTGTATTTGTATAAATAATATAGGAATTCGACCTGTGTGTCGTTTACATATATTCTATGTATTTCTAAATAGTATAGAATTAGAGCCGGAGAAATCAACGGGAGTCATGATGATGACGTCTTGGCGAGAAGGAATCGACACGCTATTGGAGGTGTTGGATTCAATGAGAGCTCACCCAACGAGGCTCTACCTTGTCCTTAGGTTTTGGCCTTGTTTTCCCCATTGTAGCTCACGGGGAAAACGCATAGGATTTTTGGGCATGTTACCGAATGATACATATATATATATATATATTTGCATGGGTGTGTTTTATTTTTCTATGCATGGATTAGGATTCGCATGCTAGACAATTTTTCTATAAAATTAAATAAAATACAACGTTTGTTAAAATGGTTAACAATGTCTTGCGAATAGAATTAATATAGAAAATATAAACTTGGTATTATATTTTAAAAGTGATTAAAATCGTTTTGACACTTACTGTGTTGATTCACAAAAGGTTTTTATAAACAGGAAACAAAATCCCGTTTTTAAAAAGTAAATCACGCACCATCTGTAAGATGACACCACCCGAATCTAACGAAACAAGGATGATTGTCGAGCTAAGCACGAGTCATTCCTTGCGTAGTTGTGTGGAAGGTGAGTGAGGTAACTCACATGATTGGTTGTCGAGCTAAGCACGAGCCAATTGATGGTCGGGTGTACCACCCGTGTGTCTTGTCGGACGGTTAATTATTTTAGTATATAATTCTTGATTAGTTGTTGAGCTAAGCACGAGCTAAACAAAAATTAAATATTAAATTGCTTTAAGAAAGGGATCAAACATGCCAACCGACATAATGGATGTCAATGGATCTCGCAAGTGTCTAAGAGTTGTAATAGAGATTACAATTGGTAAAATGGTTGCCGGCCTAAATAGCTTCGCCACGTGATCCGCGGTAAACCCGTCACGGTGCGAGGTGAAATAAGGTTCTTCGCCCTTGTTATAAATAGTTGTTTTTGTCTAAAACTATGAGGTAATTATTTTTAACAAGGTTTATCTAAACTAACCAAAACTCGTATTATTGTTATTTATAGATGTCAAACCATAACAATACCACGTCAAATATCTCACTTCGTGTGTTCCTAGAAAGGGAGAAACTCATGGGGGTGAACTTTATTGCATGGCTTAGGCAATTAAGAATCGTCCTTCGCCATGAGTCAAAGTTGCACATCCTTAAGAAACCCCTTCCGGAGCCACCAGCTACCAACGCGACTTGGGCCGTCCGATACGGGTATGAAAAACGTATTAAGGACACGCACGATGTTGCCTGCCTCATGTTGTCAACTATGAGCTCGGAGTTGCGAGAGCAGCTCGAGCACATGAGTGTGTACGATATGTTAAAGAAGCTCAAGGACATGTTCCGACAGCAAGTTAGGCAGGAACATTATGAGTGTGTCAAAAGCCTAGTCGGTTGTAGGCTGCAGGAAGGCCGGAATGTTGGTCTTCACGTCCTTAAGATGAAGGCGAACGTGGACCAAATGGAGAGGTTAGGATTTCCTATTGGGAGAGAGCTCGCTGTGGATATTGTACTGCAGTCTCTGCCCGCATCATATGAACAGTTTGTCACAAACTATCATATGCAAGGAATGGAGAAGTCCTTAAACGAATTGCATGGCATGTTGAAGTCTGCGGAGTCCGACATGGCCAAGCATAATTCCACCTTAACCACTCCCGCATTGGGCTTAAAGAAACAAAAGAAAAGGAAGAAGAAACCGACCGTAAGAGGAAATTGGTGGTTTGCTGCTTCTGTGGAAGATTTGGAAATTGGGGCCGTCACGCTTGCCCTACGTGCCAAGAGGATATAAAACTTCTTAGGAAAGAGAGAGTTAACTTTCCATATTCAGGTACGTTCATGATTCATTGCTATTCTTCTATAAGCTGGGTTGTTGGCCCGAGCTGATTGACTCACGTTTGTCACAAATTTGTTTGTTAGAAAGTGTAGGTCCTTTGTTGAAAGAAAAACAGGAAGAACCGGATCTCGAACGAGGAAACCATGGTGATTGTCCTCCAAGAGAAGATAAGGAGACTTGACCTCGCTTTTGTCACCGGTTTATTTATTACTTTATTTTATTGCCGTGTGTGGCAAGTAACATCTCTTTGTATGCTCGCTTTAATTACGGTGAACAAAAATTTTGAAGTTTTAAGAATTGATGTTGAACCTTTTTAAATGTTATTTATTAAAGGTTTTATGTCATAGCTCATGTGTTGTTTTGCCTTGCGTGGCGTACAACTTTACATGTGGTGACAATGAGTTATCCTTAAAATACGAAATTTATTATGAAAATCTATTGTGAGATAATTTTGTTCAAAATTTCCCATGTCATGGCATACACAAGGATTTGTTACAAGTAATAGAATATTCATGAATAATTGATTATGTATCCAAAATAGTTTGGATGAGTTATCTTTGTGTGATAATCAACTTAATCACATAAACAAGAATTATATCGCCTAGATCCATGTGGTTAGGATCTTGGAATAGTATAGTCTTTGGCTAAACGCTTTGATGTTGATCTTGTTTATTAGGCTAAGATGATTATGAGATCCTTCGCCGGAGTTTGTGAGAGGATTATAAGCTTGTTGGTTGTTGATCGCACTTTGTGGATAATCCGTTCAAGCATACCATAAAGAATAACGAAAGAAAAGCCTCTTCATCACTACCTTGATGGTAGTAATTGCGAGACGTTTATTAGTTTAGGCATATGTCTGAAACCTTGTTGGTGTTCAGAATTAGCCAAAACAAATTTAAGAATCAATAGGGCATATAGATCAAGGTACTTAGATCTAGTTATGTGACATTCGGCAACAAATTTCCGAGGTTAGCCATTAGAAATTCCAATTTTAAGCCTAGTATGACTAAAAATAGTATTTATGACTTAAATACATCCATAATAATATTAGATTTCGTAGAAATCCCGCCTATATGGTTAGAACCTTCCCGAGCTCGAAAAATCGAATTATTAAAAGTCAAGAATTATAAATCATATACAATAATAATAATAATAATAATAATAACAATAAAAAAATAATTAAATACATCATAATAAATATAAATAAGTTAAAATATAAAACATATATATATATATATAAACTCATCAAAATAATTAAAACTTTGTTAATTAAAAGATTTAAACAAAATCACCATTTATACAAATTTATTTAAACTAATTACACAAAATTTATAAAAAATAAAAAAATAAAAGAAACCCCCCATCTCTTTTCTCTTGCCTCCTTCTCTTCCCAAGAATCACCACTTGATCTCCCCCATGCTCTATATAAGCCCCCTACTACTCTTCATCATTTCCTTCACCACCACACTCCATCTCTTCTCTTTTCTCTCTTCTTCTTTCACCAACAAAAATCTCCCAAGAACATCCAAGTCTTGATCATCTCTTAAAGATCAAACACAAAATCAAAAAAAAAAGAGTTGGTAAGATGATCATAAAACACTCATCTCTACTCTTCTACCTTTCTTCTTTTCTTCTTTCTTCTTTCTTTTATTTATTTTCTTTGTTGTTCATCTTATTTCCTTTATATATATCTATAATCATGTAAATATAAACATCCTACCAATGTTGTAAGGAGCACATGAAATGTGCATCATCCTACCATTGTTGTATGGAACTTAATCAACTAAAAATCAAGAAAATAAGACTTTGATCATGCATGTGTTTCATCTCAACAAATGTTGTAAGGAACACATAAAATGTGTATCATCCTACCATTGTTGTAAGAACACATGGATTATCAAAGCTTATACTCATACAATATGATTAATCATGAATATAAACATGCCATATTAAAGTTATGACCCATAAGCAAAAAGAATAACATTCTGGCAGATTCTGATGTTAGAACTCCTCACTTGTTTTTGTTATATCTGGAGTTCTAGGTATCAAAATCAGTTGATTCTTTTTGCTAATCTTAGTTTAATGTGTTACCTTTCATTTAAACCTGGATTCACTAATTTTCATGAACGTTTGATCCTTCAAACATATTTAAAAAGACCCATATGTTGAATCTGGAAATCTGGCAGATTTAGAAGGGTACACTTTAAACGCGTGTAACTTACTCATTCTTGGGTCAAAATACGTCTAGTTTTTTTTAAAAGTTTAATCTTTGAGTCGTGGTTATTTCCCAGTTTGAATCATGTAAAAAGGAGGTCGTATGAGCCCTAAACAGACGTTTTAGTAACAACATGTCATCCAGACACTGATCAGTGGACATCCTATACACTTTTAATTATTAAAAATACCAAACATGGATTATAAATTCCTATATTTTTACTGGACATTCTAGAAACATATAGCAAGATTATATTAAAATATCAAGCCTTAATATGACTCCTAAATTACAGTTTATAATTTTTAAAGTTCAATTCAAAGAACTGAAAATTTCAGTGAACATTTATGAATAATGGAAAAATAGAGACAACCTTTAACTATTTAAATAAATAAGTTAACAACAAATAAATAATACAAAATAATAAATAAAATAAGTCTAATAGAGCTACATACCTTTTTATATTAGGAAAGGAGCTTCGGTAGGAACAAGAAATCCTTACAAGAAAACACCTTTGCATACCGAGTGAGTATCATAGCCCCTTTTTACCGTATTTCATATTATTTTTGGGGTGAAAGCATGTGTATACGTTTCAAGTTTATTGCCTATCTTCTTATTTATTTCAAATATTATTTTGAGCACTTATGGTATTATTCTTTGATGTGCTTGGGTGATCGTTGTAAGGCCCTTTCGTTGGACATTATTCCTTAACTCCGCTAGTGAGCCGATGGTATTTGTAAGTAGCGCTATTTGGAGATTCCGACGTCTCCCATTTATGGTTGACGAACTATAGATGTACTTTACCACTACTAACGTCATTTAATATAGGCGTTAGGTTTATCATGGGCAATTGGTTGTCGGCTAGGTTGGATAATGGCTCAAGCAATAATCATCATAGTCTATTACTACCATGTGCAACGTTTTGGGCAATATAATACATCTTCTATCATTATTTCATACTTGGATTTTTATCCAAAAACTTCCATCAATTATTTAAACTTTTCTCATTTAAAAGATATTTTGTGCATACATTAAAAACCTATGAACTCACCAACTCTAGTAGTTGACACTTTTCTTTTACCCGTGCTTTCAGGTGACCGCCGTTAGGTACCTTATGCTTACAAACATGATGTGTGGCATCTTCATCTTCATCGTCACATTTTATAAAAACCATATTTATTTTATTTACGCATCGTACAAGACAATTTCCTTTAAATATTATTCGGTTGTGTAACTTTTATTTATGTTTCATCCGAACTACTTATTTTGTTAATTTAATCTAATGGTTATTATCTATTTACCTTGTGCGATGATATCTTGTGCTGTGACACCTCGTGTTTCCGCTTTAGCGGGGTGTGACAGATTTGGTATCAGAGCCTAAGGTTATAGGGAATGTTGTTTTTCTTATGGGGGGAAAACAACAACTATGACCAAAGGTTTATAAAAATAATTTTCCAAATAATTTTGTTTAAAATGCATCAAGTGTATTGATAATATAATTAAGCTGAGTACCACCTTGTTATACCTCAATTAGACAAAGCTTGATCACCTATGTCTAATTTAGCTATGTACGATATGGCACTTAGGTTAGTTATAATAAAAATATACTTAGAAACAAATTTTATTTATCTTCTTTCTAGAACATGATTATTGTGTGTGTGCATAAGCATGGCATATCATAAGTACTTGCATATATTAGCACACTTAGTAACCAATTTTATATATATCGAAGTCTGTAATGTCATCATTAGGTTGACGCACTAAGATTACATATTCTTTATCCATGGAGGTTAGAATAGAAACTTAGTAGGAGAGTCCCCGAGTTTCACGACCTAGTGTATTATCAACACCAACTTCCTGTGAAGCATGTGTTTGGCTCACGGCTAGGAAAAGAGTCTCTTTACCAACGAGAGTAACATCGTGACCTTTTCATTAGGAGGGAGAGAACTGCTAATTTAGGGAGCACATAGAAGCACCCTGAGTAGTAACGGGAACTATCGTAAGGACATTAAGGGTGACCCCTAAAGAGGGAAGGTGGATACAAAGCATATCACTAGAACTGAGTATTCATCATACTAGTTTAGACCACCGGCACCATGTCCTATGAAATTTTTTTGTCTATGCTCTCGGAGTCGCAACACCGTGAAGCGTTAAGAGCTGTGGGGACTACCATTGCAACAAGGAGGGCCGTGTAGATGATTTAAATATATATGTGCTTGGGAGGATATTTCGTTATAGTGATGGTGAGATTGCTAGTAAGTATGATGGTACGCTAGGGTTGTTTTTAAGGAGATTGAATTAGTGAAAGATTTGGAGTTTCTTTCGATTATTAAACTTGGTGGTTTTTTTTTTTTTTGATGATTTGTTAAACATTAATCACTTGATGTCTTTTAGGAAATCATTTTGGTACTTTTGGGAACTATATGATTGAACATATGTTGCTTAAATCACGTTATGAAATGTTTGATTTTACATGCATTGCTATATGATTGAACGGGAGTGTTAGTTGTTAGACCTTATATCTTAGGATCACCATAACCTAGCTAAGTAGAATTTGTACAAAGGAGAGACCCGAATGTGATTACTAGTATGTTTCTTCTGAACAATTATAATGCATCAATGCTATCTGACTCTAGAATATATAGAAGCTTAGTACCACTAGTTTTTAGGCCAAAACTCAATCTAAAATTTCAAATATTGAAAGGGGCCTATATCATGGAATTTGCTAATGGACAAGAAGTCAAGACTAGAGATATAATCACTAAGTGTACCTTGAACTTAGCTAGCAAAAACTTTAACGTAGACCATACCAATCAAATTAGGGAGCTTTGATGTAGTTGTTGGTATGTATTGGCTATCCAAAAATCAAGCTGAAATACTTCGTTCTGCAAAGATCATTCAGATTCCACTATCACAAGATGAAACGCTTGTCATATAAGGAAAAAAAGACTAGGAAGAACGTCAAGGTGGTATCATGCATAAAAATGCAAAAATATTTAAGAAAGGACTATATCGCATTCTTCGCTCACGTTGTAGAAACGGAGGTTTAGGAAAAGCACATTCACGATTTTCCAATCGTTCGGGATTCTCCCAAGGTGTTTCCGGATGAATTACTTGGATTACCCTCAGTTAGACAAGACAAATTTGGATTGATTTAATCCCTGGAGCCGCGCTCGTAGCAAAGGCACCATATCGGTTAGCCCCGTTGGAAATGTAGGAAATTGCCTGCACATCTTCAAGAGCTACTCGACAAAGGAATTATTCGACCAAGTACCTCACCATGGGGAGCCGTAGTCCTATTCGTCAAAAAGAAAGATGGATTGCTACGAATGTGCATACACTATAGGGAACTCAACATATTGACCATCAAAAATCAATACCCTCTTCCTCGAATCGATGACCTTTTCGATCAACTTCAAGGTGCTACCTATTTTTCTAAAATCAATATTCAATCTGGATATCATCAATTAAGAATCCGTGAAGAGGACGTGCCCAAAACCGCGTTTAGAACACGTTATAGTTATGCCCTTTTGATTGACAAACGCACCAATTGTCTTCATGGACGTAATGAACCGAGTATGCAGACTATACTTAGATAAGTTGTGATTGTGTTTGTTGATGATATACTCATTTACATGCGACAAAAGAGCACCATGAAAAGCATTTAAGGTTGATACTAAAGTTACTTAAGGATCAGAAGTTTAAAGTTACTTAAGGATCAGAAGTTGTATGCCGGGAATTACGTTTTCTAGGCCACGTAATTAATAGGAATTCATGTTGACCCAACAAAGATCGAAGCCATAAAGAAATAGGAACCCCATATATCCCGACTGAAATTGTAAATTTCTCGGTTAAGTACATTTATTTATAGCAAATTTCTCAAAATTTGCGCAACCACTCGCGGCATTAACTCAAAAGGATAAGAAGTTTGTTTGGTGAAAAAAAAAACATTTTCTACGCTTAAGAATAAGTTAGCAATGCACCAATTTTGGCGTTACCCGGAGGAACATATAACTTCGCGGTATATTGCGATGCGTCACACCAAGGATTGGGTTGTGTGTTGTTGCAAAAAGAGAAAGTCATTGATATGATTCGAGACAATTCAAAGTGCATGAGAAGAAATTTACTACCCACAACTTAGAGTTAGGAGCCGTAGTATATGCCCTTAAAAAAATGGAGATATTACCTTTATAGTACTAAGCGAACTATTTATACAGACCACAAGAGTCTTCAGCATATTCTTGATCCAAAGATGCTTGATATGAGGCGTAGAAGATGAGTAGAATGGCTTAGTGACTACGATTCTGATATCAAATACCATACTAGCAAGGCCAATATGGTCGCTGATGCTCTATGAAGAAACAAAAGAGTGAATCCATCTAGGGTACAAGCTTTAGGAGCAACCATTCAAACAAGCCTAAATGAAAGAATAGTTGAAGCTCAAAAAGAAGCATCAAAGACGGAAAATTTGAAGAACGAGACCCTATATCACTTGGAGCGATGATTCAAAACAGGCCAGATGGAGTGCACCACTTTGAAAACAAGAATTGGATAGCTAAGTTTAATAACCTTTAATCAACAATTTTAGACGAGGCTTATAATATTCAATCCACCCTAGAGCCGACAAAATGTTCTCAAGGAATACTATTGGTAGGTCTAGAATAAAGAAAGACGTCTCCTTGTTCGTGGGAAATGTTTAACTTGCGCAAGGGTTAAGACAGAACACCAGAAGCCATCCGGTTTGTTGCAACAGCCAGAATGGAATGGGAACATATAAGCATGGATTTCGTATCTAAATTACTCCGATCTGCAAAAGGGTACAATTCCATTTGGGTTATAGTAGATCGACTCACGAAATCGGCACCTTTTCTCCCTATACGGGAAGATTACAAAGTGGAAAACTGGCTCAGAATTATATTGACGAAGTTGTTGCCCGACACGCAGTACCAATTGCAATAATATCCGATAGAGGTAGTCGGTTCACATCCCGATTTTGGCAATCGTCACAAAGGGCGTTAGGTACGCAAGTAAACCTGAGCAGCACCTACCACCCTCAAACGGATGGGCAATCGGAGAGAACGATTTAGACACTAGAAGACATGTTGTGTGCATGCGTAATAAATTTTAGTGGAACTTGAGATTCACATATACTATTAGTTAAGTTTTCTTAGAATAATAGGTGTCACACTAGCATCCAGTGTGCACCATATAAAGTCTTGTATGGGCGCAAGTGTAGATCCCCACTTAATTTGTTGGAAATTGGCGATAGGAAATTAACTAGACCTGATATCATGCAAGCGGTCATCGACAAGAATACAATTATGAACGATAGGCTTAAGACTGCCAAAGATCATTAGAAAATTTACGCTGATAATCTCCGTAAGCCTTTAGAGTTCCAAGTGGGCGATAAAAGTGCTTATAAAGGTATTGCCGTGGAAGAAAATAGCACATTTTAGGAAAAGAGGAAAACTATATCCCAGATTCTTTAGACCATTTGATATAATTAGAAGAAATATGCGAGGGTCGTATATGCTTAAATTTCCACAAGAACTAAATGCCATACACGATACCTACCATGTGTCAAATCTAAATAAATTATTAGCTGATGAAACTCTAGTACTACCCCTAAAGTATGTTCAGATGATCGGTTAAATTTCGTACATGAACCAATTGAAATTCTTGACCGTAAGGTCAAACAGCTTAGAAAAAGTAAGATTCAAATTACAAAAGTTCGATTGGAATTCAAGTACGGACCCGAATACACATGGGAACGCGAAGACTACATGAAACAAAAAATATCCTCACCTCTTTAATAACGTTAGTACAAAGTAAATTTCGGGACGAAATTCTTTTAATCAGGGGAGACTGTGACATTCGGCAACAAATTTCCGAGGTTAGCCATTAGAAATTCCAATTTTAAGCCTAGTATGACTAAAAATAGTATTTATGACTTAAATACATCCATAATAATATTAGATTTCGTAGAAATCCCGCCTATATGGTTAGAACCTTCCCGAGCTCGAAAAATCGAATTATTAAAAGTCAAGAATTATAAATCATATACAATAATAATAATAATAATAATAATAACAATAAAAAAATAATTAAATACATCATAATAAATATAAATAAGTTAAAATATAAAACATATATATATATATATAAACTCATCAAAATAATTAAAACTTTATTAAAGGTTTTATGTCATAGCTCATGTGTTGTTTTGCCTTGCGTGGCGTACAACTTTACATGTGGTGACAATGAGTTATCCTTAAAATACGAAATTTATTATGAAATCTATTGTGAGATAATTTTGTTCAAAATTTCCCATGTCATGGCATACACAAGGATTTGTTACAAGTAATAGAATATTCATGAATAATTGATTATGTATCCAAAATAGTTTGGATGAGTTATCTTTGTGTGATAATCAACTTAATCACATAAACAAGAAATATATCGCCTAGATCCATGTGGTTAGGATCTTGGAATAGTATAGTCTTTGGCTAAACGCTTTGATGTTGATCTTGTTTATTAGGCTAAGATGATTATGAGATCCTTCGCCGGAGTTTGTGAGAGGATTATAAGCTTGTTGGTTGTTGATCGCACTTTGTGGATAATCCGTTCAAGCATACCATAAAGAATAACGAAAGAAAAGCCTCTTCATCACTACCTTGATGGTAGTAATTGCGAGACGTTTATTAGTTTAGGCATATGTCTGAAACCTTGTTGGTGTTCAGAATTAGCCAAAACAAATTTAAGAATCAATAGGGCATATAGATCAAGGTACTTAGATCTAGTTATGTGACATTCGGCAACAAATTTCCGAGGTTAGCCATTAGAAATTCCAATTTTAAGCCTAGTATGACTAAAAATAGTATTTATGACTTAAATACATCCATAATAATATTAGATTTCGTAGAAATCCCGCCTATATGGTTAGAACCTTCCCGAGCTCGAAAAATCGAATTATTAAAAGTCAAGAATTATAAATCATATACAATAATAATAATAATAATAATAATAACAATAAAAAAATAATTAAATACATCATAATAAATATAAATAAGTTAAAATATAAAACATATATATATATATATAAACTCATCAAAATAATTAAAACTTTGTTAATTAAAAGATTTAAACAAAATCACCATTTATACAAATTTATTTAAACTAATTACACAAAATTTATAAAAAATAAAAAAATAAAAGAAACCCCCCATCTCTTTTCTCTTGCCTCCTTCTCTTCCCAAGAATCACCACTTGATCTCCCCCATGCTCTATATAAGCCCCCTACTACTCTTCATCATTTCCTTCACCACCACACTCCATCTCTTCTCTTTTCTCTCTTCTTCTTTCACCAACAAAAATCTCCCAAGAACATCCAAGTCTTGATCATCTCTTAAAGATCAAACACAAAATCAAAAAAAAAAGAGTTGGTAAGATGATCATAAAACACTCATCTCTACTCTTCTACCTTTCTTCTTTTCTTCTTTCTTCTTTCTTTTATTTATTTTCTTTGTTGTTCATCTTATTTCCTTTATATATATCTATAATCATGTAAATATAAACATCCTACCAATGTTGTAAGGAGCACATGAAATGTGCATCATCCTACCATTGTTGTATGGAACTTAATCAACTAAAAATCAAGAAAATAAGACTTTGATCATGCATGTGTTTCATCTCAACAAATGTTGTAAGGAACACATAAAATGTGTATCATCCTACCATTGTTGTAAGAACACATGGATTATCAAAGCTTATACTCATACAATATGATTAATCATGAATATAAACATGCCATATTAAAGTTATGACCCATAAGCAAAAAGAATAACATTCTGGCAGATTCTGATGTTAGAACTCCTCACTTGTTTTTGTTATATCTGGAGTTCTAGGTATCAAAATCAGTTGATTCTTTTTGCTAATCTTAGTTTAATGTGTTACCTTTCATTTAAACCTGGATTCACTAATTTTCATGAACGTTTGATCCTTCAAACATATTTAAAAAGACCCATATGTTGAATCTGGAAATCTGGCAGATTTAGAAGGGTACACTTTAAACGCGTGTAACTTACTCATTCTTGGGTCAAAATACGTCTAGTTTTTTTTAAAAGTTTAATCTTTGAGTCGTGGTTATTTCCCAGTTTGAATCATGTAAAAAGGAGGTCGTATGAGCCCTAAACAGACGTTTTAGTAACAACATGTCATCCAGACACTGATCAGTGGACATCCTATACACTTTTAATTATTAAAAATACCAAACATGGATTATAAATTCCTATATTTTTACTGGACATTCTAGAAACATATAGCAAGATTATATTAAAATATCAAGCCTTAATATGACTCCTAAATTACAGTTTATAATTTTTAAAGTTCAATTCAAAGAACTGAAAATTTCAGTGAACATTTATGAATAATGGAAAAATAGAGACAACCTTTAACTATTTAAATAAATAAGTTAACAACAAATAAATAATACAAAATAATAAATAAAATAAGTCTAATAGAGCTACATACCTTTTTATATTAGGAAAGGAGCTTCGGTAGGAACAAGAAATCCTTACAAGAAAACACCTTTGCATACCGAGTGAGTATCATAGCCCCTTTTTACCGTATTTCATATTATTTTTGGGGTGAAAGCATGTGTATACGTTTCAAGTTTATTGCCTATCTTCTTATTTATTTCAAATATTATTTTGAGCACTTATGGTATTATTCTTTGATGTGCTTGGGTGATCGTTGTAAGGCCCTTTCGTTGGTCATTATTCCTTAACTCCGCTAGTGAGCCGATGGTATTTGTAAGTAGCGCTATTTGGAGATTCCGACGTCTCCCATTTATGGTTGACGAACTATAGATGTACTTTACCACTACTAACGTCATTTAATATAGGCGTTAGGTTTATCATGGGCAATTGGTTGTCGGCTAGGTTGGATAATGGCTCAAGCAATAATCATCATAGTCTATTACTACCATGTGCAACGTTTTGGGCAATATAATACATCTTCTATCATTATTTCATACTTGGATTTTTATCCAAAAACTTCCATCAATTATTTAAACTTTTCTCATTTAAAAGATATTTTGTGCATACATTAAAAACCTATGAACTCACCAACTCTAGTAGTTGACACTTTTCTTTTACCCGTGCTTTCAGGTGACCGCCGTTAGGTACCTTATGCTTACAAACATGATGTGTGGCATCTTCATCTTCATCGTCACATTTTATAAAAACCATATTTATTTTATTTACGCATCGTACAAGACAATTTCCTTTAAATATTATTCGGTTGTGTAACTTTTATTTATGTTTCATCCGAACTACTTATTTTGTTAATTTAATCTAATGGTTATTATCTATTTACCTTGTGCGATGATATCTTGTGCTGTGACACCTCGTGTTTCCGCTTTAGCGGGGTGTGACAAGTTAAGATGCTAAGGTATCTATTATCTTTATATTGGATGACCATATAGTGAATTGTTGAATTGTTTCACAATTCATATCCTACCAAGCCGCATTGCTACATGGTGTCGTGGAGTAGGGAACCGGGTGTTGTTGATCCGGTTTATGACGGGTCAAGAACGTGTGTCGGATTTGTTGGGATATTCATTTACCATTGTGACTAAGTGCTCAAAACCAAATTCAATTGATAGTCTATTTAGCATTTATTGAGATACGACTAGAAAGGTTCTTTGCTAGTCTATCTTATAGTTCAAAGTTATCCATTCTACATTCAGTGGGAGATGGATAAACTTGAAATCGAGAAGTGCTAATACATTTTAGGAGTTCTGCTAAGTTTTAGTTATTTAACCTTTTGAGAACAATGTTTGTTGCTTAAAAGGGGAAGAAGAAATAAACTAAAACTAAGACATTCCAGTGGAAGAACATGGAACTTAAATGAAGACTTGATGATGATACTAGCATATAATCTGATATCTTTGATAGATGATCAGCATGGTTATGCTGGTATGCCTGACTAAGAATCATTACTTCTTTTAATACTGATTAGAGTCATATAGAGCATCTAAGTGGTAATGACTTAATGGTGAGTCTTGTTGAGTTCGCCACCTATCGGAAGACGTAGTGGATCCAGAATTCGCTAAAAATAAAAGAAATAAATGATAAAGAGATGCAATCCATTTGGAATGTCCAAGTGCTTGACTTGACTTGATCCCATACTTAGGTGTATACCAAGGTGGTAGTGATGGGATTAGCATGGATGGAATTGTAGACAACTTCAAATACCGACTAGTGGTAAAGTTTTTCATGGTGGTTATGGAGAAACTTGTCCTAGTGGCTATGTTGAAGAATGTTTGATACTCGTGGATATTAATGACCACGTTTCGTCATGAAACAATATGTTGAGGAAGTGCTTATAACACTATCCGAGGGTCTTAATATACATCCGTAGTATCCGAATTATGTCTACAAAAGTGAATAAGACCACTTCGGGCTTATTCTTGCATCTTGAAGGAAAGATATCTTTGCTTACTGTTATAAGATCATAGTGATGAGTTTTCTAAAAGCATAGATAATGCCTTTTACGTATGTCAGGGCTAGTGGGAGCTTTGTTGTATTCCTAGTGAGAAATGTCTATGGAAGATAATGTCCCGATATTAGGTTATCTGCAAACCTAATTCGGGAATTACTGCTTCATAGGGGCATTTAAGAGATACAAAATTGGATAGTATTTAGTTCAAGAAATATAGAGATATGTTCTTCATGTTTGACGACTTGAATAGGCTTGGAGTAAGTAGTTACTCTAATGCGTGTTTCTGCTTGGATAACGGTTGATCTTTGATCAAAGTTGATGATCCTAACTTGTGGTGTTGTTTGTTGATTCTTAAAGTATCACTAACCTTATTGTGGGTTTTTGAGACAATGAGTGTGTGATTACTTTAATTTTTTTGAAAAGTAAGATCTCTTTGACACATACTTTTGAAGTAGTCTTGTCAAAAGAGATATAATTGAATAACAAAAGAACTTGTGGATGTTGTGGGACAAATCCACTAGTTACGCCGTTGTTATGGACTAGTGGTGTTTCTCATACTAGGTCCATTAGCATGTCTAGTGCATATAACTTGGCTTGAATATGCTTTGGTTTATGATTGATCTGTACTTATGTTTTGGGGATGTTAAGCAGTATTGCAATTCATACTATATCGATTATTAAATGGAGATTTAATAATACGCCGAGGGCGGGTATTTTATGAATCCTTATTGTGTTCCATCTTAGCATGTTTAAACACTACCAAGAATGTTTATCATTCTAAAATCTCCATAATCGGTTATACTTTATGGGAAGGAAGTATAAGTTAAGATTGAGGTAAAGAGTTGGTTTTGTTAAACGTGATTCTTGCCTATACTTGAAAGGGGTTTCAAGTGATTAGAGGACCCACACCCGAGTTCGCTTCATGGTTCTAGTCATAAGAAACTCGGGATGATGGTGACGTTTCATCTTTAAACTAGAGATGCATGTGATTCCAAAGTATAGGTATGCTTTGCTTTGATCGTTTTCTAACGCAGTCCGTAACTGGTCGTTATTAGGGAGATGATTGGGTAGAGTATTATCTATGTGGCGGGACTATTTAGCCGAAAGGAATTTGTTCCTCTATGTATAGAGAAGATATCCATGGGCCCCTCGATGATTGAGTGCTGACGTTCATATGCATGGCCGTGGTCAAGTTATATTGATGATGGATCAGTGTTAACTTGGTTTGTTGGCCACCACTAATCTAGAATCGAGAAACATAATCGTGAACGATCTGAAGGTTGACTTTATTCCATGCCTTGTGTTCACATAGGATATCGCGAACAAAGGGATGTATAAGTTCATTTATCTTTAGGACAATCATTTTATGGTTGGGATCTTGTCAAGAGTGGCATACCCTATACTGACTTGGGAGCATAGATGTCTTGCTAGAGGCCGCTCTATGTTTGTGTTATTTTTCATAGTCGTGCAACGTGTAAGTGGGGGTCTGTTGGAATATGCCCGCTGACACGAACGAGTTAATAGCACCGCTGATGAAGTATAGGCCTATTGGGTCACACACCAAGTATTGATTTCGGCAACACGATCAAGCAAAAGAGAGAGAAAAGGCCAAAATGGGTTTTGGCAGGATGGTACACGGGCCG
Organism: Dittrichia graveolens; assembly: GCA_038502395.1. Lineage (NCBI taxonomy): Eukaryota > Viridiplantae > Streptophyta > Magnoliopsida > Asterales > Asteraceae > Dittrichia > Dittrichia graveolens. The sequence goes on along the minus strand of JARJIL010000005.1, from coordinate 52,768,305 downwards.
TGTTGTTGAACACGGGCCGTGTCCAGCCCAACTAGCACGGGGCGTTTTGGCCCAAGTAGTGACCGTGTGCTTTAGGCCTTCACGGCCGTGTAGATGAACACGGGCCGTGTTGGGTCTGTTAGACACGGGCTAACTTGGCCCAATTAAGGCCGTGGGCTTTGGGCCTACACGGCCGTGTTGACCAACACGGGCCATGTACAAGCTCTGTAACAGCTGAATAAACAGCTTTAAACACTCATTTTAATGGGGTTAATGTGAGTGAATGTGAAGCCACGATTCATATGTCTCTTGAACAGACTTTTGGGAGTTCTAGAGTCTTATGCTAGAGTTCATACTCTCTCCTATTGTTCTTCTTCTTAGTGATCAAGTTTGGTGCACAAGAAGAAGGCAACATACACTTTGTGATCAATCTTTGATGCACAAAGGTGTTGCTTGTTCTTGTATTGTGTTGTTTTGGTGGCTACATCAACCTACTAGCATTGGGGAATCAAGTGTGCTTGGGGTGGACTACTCTAGAGGAATTCTTCCTTGAATTCAACACACTTTGACAAAGAAGAAAGCTTTGGTGATCTAGCATTACGATATAACCTTTCTTCTTTCTTGTTTATTACATTCTAGTTGCAACTTCATGTTTAGATATTGGTCCATGGGCATGTGTGTTTGTTTGGCTAGTTTAGTTTTGTATTGTATCTTGCTTCCGTAGCTACTCGTTTATGCCAAACAAATACCTTCAGTGGTATCAGAGCCATATCTAACATGGCTTTGCACTAATGAGTCTAGAAAAACCATATGAATATTTTATACAAGAAAATTGTTTTCTTGAATGTTTTTCATGAAGATCTTCATTTGGCTAAAATTGATATATTTGTAGCCTACATAATAATCATATAAATATTTTTATATTAGAAAATTGTTTTCTAGAAATCGTTTTTCATGTAGATTCATGTTAGGCTAAAATTGGTATATTTGTAGCCTACCTAAGATGTTAATTTTTACATCAAGTCTCAAAACCCATATAAGTACATTTATATAAGAAAATTGTTTTCTTAAAATTGGTTTTTCCATTGAGACTCTTGTTGTGCTAGAATAGATTTATTCGTAGACGTGTTAATATATATTTTAGTGTTTATATTTATATATTTGTTGTAACTTGGCATGAAGTGTACACAAATATATACTTATAAATGTATATATGAATATGTGTCTCGAAAATGGTTTGGTACACTAATGCATATGTACAAGGATTGTTATTTTGGTGCCTTTGATGTTGTTGACAATCTTGACTAAAATACAGATATATATTTATATCATGGTTTTGTGTGGCACACCATGTTTCACTTATATTGCGTTTGGTTGATTCGGTAACACGATATGCCCTTAGACCTATGTGTTGTGGTGGTTGATTGATTCGGTTTTTTGGTGGCGTGCGTGCCGTATTGATGTAAATATTTATTTATTTATATATTTGTTGGTGCGGCTTGCACGCCATTTATTTGATTCCGTGTATTTGTATAAATAGTATAGGAATGCGACCTGTGTGTCATTTACATATATTCTATGTATTTGTAAATAGTATAGAATTAGAGCCGGAGAAATCAACAGGAGTCATGATAATGACGTGTTGGCGAGAAGGAATCAACACGCTATTGGAGGTGTTGGATTCAACGGGAGCTCACCCAACGAGGCTCTACCTTGTCCTTAGGTTTTGGCCTTGTTTTCCCCATTGTGGCTCACGGGGAAAACGCATAGGATTTTTGGGCATGTTACCGAATGATACATATATATATATATATATATATATTTGCGTGGTTGTGTTTTATTTTTCTATGCATGGATTAGGTTTCGGATGCTAGACAATTTTTCTATAAAATTAAATAAAATACAACGTTTGTTAAAATGGTTAACAATTCGCGCGAATAGAATTAATAAAGAAAATATAAACTTGGGATTATATTTTAAAAGTGATTATAATCGTTTTGACACTTACTTTGTTGATTCACAAAAGGTTTTTATAAACCGGAAACAAAATGCCGTTTTTAAAATGTAAATCACGCACCATCCGTAAGATGACACCACCCGAATCTAACGAAACAAGGATGATTGTCGAGCTAAGCATGAGTCATTCCTTGCGTAGTTGTGTGGAAGGTGAGTGGGGTAACTCGCATGATTTGTTGTCGAGCTAAGCACGAGCCAATTGATGGTCGGGAGTGCCACCCGTGTGTCTTGTCGGACGGTTTAAAATTTTAGCATATAATTCTTGATTAGTTGTCGAGCTAAGCACGAGCTAAACAAAAATTATATATTAAGATTGGTGTAAGAAAGGGATCAAACATGCCAACTGACATAATGGATGTCAACGGATCCCGCAAGTGTCTAAGAGTTGTAATAGAGATTACAATTGGTAAAATGGTTGCCGGCCTAAATAGCTTCGACACGTGATCCGCGGTAAACCCGTCACGGTGCAAGGCGAAATAAGGTTCTTAGCCCTTGTTATAACTAGTTGTTTTTGGTTTAAAACTATGGGGTAATTATTTTTAACAAGGTTTATCTAAACTAACCAAAACTCGTATTATTGTTATTTATAGATGTCAAACCATAACAATACCACTTCAAACATCTCACTTCGTGTGTTCCTAGAAAGGGAGAAACTCACAGGGGTGAACTTTATTGCATGGCTTTAGCAATTGAGAATTGTCCTTCGCCATGAGTCAAAGTTGCACATCCTTGAGGAACCCCTTCCGGAGCCACCTGCTACCAACGCGACTTGGGCCGTCCGATACGGGTATGAAAAACTTATTGAGGACACGCACGATGTTTCCAGCCTCATGTTGTCAACTATGAGCTCGGAGTTGCGAGAGCAGCTCGAGAACATGAGTGTGTATGATATGTTAAACAAGCTCAAGGACATGTTCCGACAGCAAGTTAGGCAGGAACACTAGTCGGTTGTAGGCTGCAGGAAGTCGGGAATGTTGGTCTTCACGTCCTTAAGATGAAGGCGAATGTGGACCAAATGGAGAGGTTAGGATTTCCTATTGGGAGAGAGCTCGCTGTGGATATTGTACTCCAGTCTCCGCCCGCATCATATGAACAGTTTGTCACAAACTATCATATGCAAGTAATGGAGAAGTCCTTAAACGAATTGCATGGCATGTTGAAGTCTGCGGAGTCCGACATGGCCAAGCATAATTCCACCTCAACCACTCCCGCATTGGGCTTAAAGAAACAAAAGAAAAGTAAGAAGAAACCGAACCTAAGAGGAAAGGTTGGAGTTTCCAAACCTATCCTTAATATTGAGTCGAAGGACATAGAGAATGTGCCTCAAGATGAGACTCAAGAAAATGAGGTTTGCTACTTCTGTGGAAGATTTGGAAATTGGGGCCGTCACGCTTGCCCTACATGCCGAGAGGATATAAAACTTTTGAGGAAAGAGAGAGTTAACTTTCCATCTTCAGGTACGTTCATGACTCATTGCTACTCTTCTATAAGCTGGGTTGTTGGCCCGAGCTGATTGACTCACGTTTGTCACAATTTTGTTTGTTACAAAGTGTAGGTCCTTTGTTGAAAGAAAAGCATGAAGAACCGGATCTCGAACGAGGAAACCATGGTGATTGTCCTCCAAGAGAAGATAAGGAGACTTGATCTCGCTTTTGTCACCGGTTTATTTATTACTTTATTTTATTGCCCTGCGTGGCAAGTAACATCTCTTTGTATGCTCGCTTTAATTAAGGTGAACAAAAATTTCGAAGTTTTAAGAATTGATGTTGAACCTTTTTAAATGTTATTTATTCAAGGTTTTATGTCATAGCTCATGTGTTGTTTTGCACTGCGTGGCGTACAACTTTACATGTGGTGACAATGAGTTATCCTTAAAATACGAAATTTATTATGAAAATCAATTGTGAGATAATTTTGTTCAAAATTTCCCATGTCATGGCATACACAAGGATTTGTTACAAGTAATAGAATATTCATGAATAATTGATTCTGAATCCAAAATAGTTTGGATGAGTTATCTTTGTGTGATAATTAACTTAATCACATAAACAAGAAATATATCGCCTAGATCCATGTGGTTAGGATCTTGGAATAGTTTAGTCTCGGGCTAAACGCTTTGATGTTGATCTTGTTTATTAGGCTAAGATCATTATGAGATCCTTCGCTGGAGTTTGTGAGAGGATTATAAGCTTGTTGGTTATTGATCACACTTTGTGGATAATCCGTTCAAGCATACCATAAAGAATAACGAAAGAGAAGCCTCTTCATCACTACCTTGATGGTAGTAATTGCGAGACGTTTATTAGTTTAGGCATATGTCTGAAACCTTGTTGGTGTTCAGAATTAGCCAAAACAAATTTAAGAATCAATAGGGCATATAGATCAAGGTACTTAGATCTAGTTAAGATGCTAAGGTATCTATTATCTATATATTGGATGACCATATAGTGAATTGTGGAATTGTTTCACAATTCATATCCTACCAAGACGCATTGGTTCATGGTGTTGTGGAGTAGGGAACCGGGTGTTGTTGATCCGGTTTATGACGGGTCAAGAACGTGTGTCCGATTTGTTGGGATATTCATTTACCATTGTGACTAAGTGCTCAAAACCAAATTCAATTGATAGTCTATTTAGCATTTATTGAGATACGACTAGAAAGGTTCTTTGCTAGTCTATCTTATAGTTCAAAGTTATCCATTCTACATTCAGTGGGAGATGGATAAACTTGTAATCGAGAAGTGCTAATACATTTGAGGAGTTCTTCTAAGTTTTAGTTATTTCACCTTTTGAGAACAATGTTTGTTGCTTAAAAGGGGAAGAAGAAAGAAACTAAAACTAAGGCATTCCAGTGGAAGAACGTGGAACTTAAATGAAGACTTGATGATGATACTAGGATATAATGTGATATTTTTGATAAATGATCAGCATGGTTATGCTGGTATGCCTGACTAAGAATCATTACTTCTTTTAATACTTATTAGAGTCATATAGAGCATGTAAGTGGTAATGACTTAATGGTGAGTCTTGTTGAGTTCGCCACCTATCGAAAGACGTAGAGGATCTAGAATTCGCTAAAAATAAAAGAAGTAAATGATAAAGAGATGCAATCCTTTTGGAATGTCCAAGTGCTTGAATTGACTTGATCCCATACCTAGGTGTATACCAAGGTGGTAGTGATGGGATTAGCATGGATGGAATTGTAGACAACTTCAAATACCGACTAGTGGTAAAGTTTTTCATGGTGGTTATGGAGAAACTTGTCCTAGTGGCTATGTTGAAGAATGTTTGATACTTGTGGATATTAATGACCGCGTTTTGTTATGAAACAATATGATGAGGAAGTGCTTATAACACTATCTGAGGGTCTTAATATACATCCGTACTATCCGAATTATGTCTACAAAAGTGAATAAGACCACTTCAGGCTTATTCTTGCATCTTGAAGGAAAGATATCTTTGCTTACTATTAGAAGATCATGGTGATGAGTTTTCTAAAAGCATAGATAATGCCTTTTACGTATGTCAGGGCTAGTGGGAGCTTCGTTGTATTCCTAGTGTGAAATGTCTATGGAAGATAATGTCCCGATATTAGGTTATCTGCAAACCTAATTCAGGAATTACTGCTTCATAGGGGCATTTAAGAGATACAAAATTGGATAGTATTTAGTTCAAGAAATATAGAGATATGTTCTTCATGTTTGACGACTTGAATAGGCTTGGAGTAAGTAGTTACTCTAATGCGTGTTTCTGCTTGGATAACGGTTGATCTTTGATCAAAGTTGATGATCCTAACTTGTGGTGTTGTTTGTTGATTCTTAAAGTATCACTAACCTTATTGTGGGTTTTTGAGACAATGAGTGTATGATTACTTTAATTTTTTTGAAAAGTAAGATCTCTTTGATACATACTTTTGAAGTAGTCTTGTCAAAAGAGATATAATTGAATAACAAAAGAACTTGTGGATGTTGTGGGACAAATCCACTAGTTAAGCCGTTGTTATGGACTAGTGGTGTTTCTCATACTAGGTCCATTAGCATGTCTAGTGCGTATAACTTGGCTTGAATATGCTTTGGTTTATGATTGATCTGTACTTATGTTTTGGGGATGTTAAGCAGTATTGCAATTCATACTATATCGATTATTAAATGTAAATTTAATAATACGCCGAGGGCGGGTATTTTATGAATCCTTATTGTGTTCCATCTTAGCATGTTTAAACACTTCCGAGAATGTTTATCATTCTAAAATCTCCACAATCGGTTATACTTTATAGGAAGGAAGTATAAATTAAGATTGAGGTAAAGAGTTGGTTTTGTTAAATGTGATTCTTGCCTATACTTGAAAGGGGTTTCAAGTGATTGGAGGACCGACACCCGATTTGGCCGCTCTATGTTTGTGTTATTTTTCGTAGTCGTGCCACGTGCATGTGGGAGTCTGTTGGAATATGCCCGCTGACACGAACGAGTTAATAGCACTGCTGATGAAGTATAGGCCTATTGGGTCACACACCAAGTATTGATTCCGGCAACACGATCAAGAAAAACAGAGAGAAAAGGCCAAAATGGGTTTTGGCAGGATTGTACACGGGCCGTGTCTAGCCAAACTAGCACGGGGCGTTTTGGCCCAAGTAGAGACCGTGCGCTTTGTGGTTACACGGCCGTGTAGATGAACACGGGCCGTGTTGGGTCGGTTAGACACGGGCTAACTTGGCCCAATTAAGGCCGTGGGCTTTGGGCCTACACGGCCGTGTTGACCAACACGGGCCGTGTACAGGCTCTGTAACAGCAGAATAAACAGCTTTAAACACTCATTTTAATGGGGTTAATGTGAGTGAATGTGAAGCCACGATTCATATGTCTCTGGAACAGACTTTTGGGAGTTCTAGAGTCTTATGCTAGAGTTCATACTCTCTCCTATTGTTCTTCTTCTTAGTGATCAAGTTTGGTGCACAAGAAGAAGGCAACATACACTTTGTGATCAATCTTTGATGCACAAAGGTGTTGCTTGTTCTTGTATTGTGTTGTTTTGGTGGCTACATCAACCTACTAGCATTGGGGATTCAAGTGTGCTTGGTGTGGACTACTCTAGAGGAATTCTTCCTTGAATTCTACACACTTTGACAAAGAAGAAAGCTTTGGTGATTTAGCATTATGGTATAACCTTTCTTCTTTCTTGTTTATTACATTCTAGTTGCAACTTCATGTTTAGATTTTGGTCCATGGGCATGTGTGTTTGTTTGGCTAGTTTAGTTTTGTATTGTATCTTGCTTCCGTTGCTACTCGTTTATGCCAAATAAATACCTTCACTTTGATCCTCATGTAGAGGAAAAGGAAGAGGTGGAAGAAGAAGAAGAAGAAGAGGCGGTGCTAGAGGAGAGAGAGGTGAGAAAAGAAAAAGAGAGTGCTGAGGGTACCCCACACGCAAAAAGCCGGGAAGCCACACCTGCCATCGGAGATGACATTGTCAGCTCTGGTGTTGAAACAGTCACTGTCATCCCAACAGTTCACATTAACCCCTCCAGCCACTCGGGGGTCCCTCACTAGACACCAGTTTCATTCCACAAAGATTATACACATACTCTACCAGCTTCTCATTCGGAGATGGTTGATATTGAAACTAGAGGTCTGCCTCTCTCGACCTCTCCCTTTTCTTCCGATCACATTGACATACCGCAGATATCTGCTTTTCTTTCTAGACACTGAAAGTGCCATTCGAGGATCTGGTGGAAATCTCGGTGGAGTGTTCACAACTTCAGCTCCACATCCGAGTAGCTCCGCCTCTGTGGCGGAGACTTCAACAAGTACTATAAGTGAGTCTCCGTATGTTACCAAACAGAAATTGCAGAAGGCTCTCAACCCTATTACTAAGGGCATTGCGGACATCAAACAAACCCTTGCCTCTCTTAAATCAAAAGTTGATGACGGATCGAGCTTATCTACTAATACACTTAAATCCCAGGTTTATGAGCGTTTACTGGAAAAAGCCCGTGACCGCGAACAGAACCTGGATCTTCTTGAAACCCTTCGCAATGAACAAACATAAAAGGGTAGCAACCTCTCTACATTCAAAAGTTAGATTTTGTGGAAACAAGGCTGACAACGCTTGAAACAACTTGTAAATCCCAAGCTGCTGGGTCAAAACGCAGGCGTGATGATGATGATCCTGATCATGATCGTCACGAGGGGGAGAAAATACCCCGCGTTTTGACCTTTACCCCTTTGACCGAACGACTTGCAGCTGCTATGGGGATCGGGGAAGAACCAGAACCACAACAATCTCAACAGCAACAACAACAAAAGCAACAACAACTACAATCAGAACAACAACAGTCACAACAACAGCAACAACAACAACATATGTCTGAGCATGAACCTGCCATCCCAGTTTTTGAATTTGAAATGGAAACCGCCGATACTGATGAAAGGGATGAGTCAGATGAATTACTGAAACAGATTGAAGGGTTCTCATTTCAAAAGCTGCCAGAAAGAACCGAGGATGTCTAGATAATGGATAGATTTGAGGATATGCCCGTGCAAACCGTTCAAAAGCCAGCTTCTTCAAGGGTTCCAAAGCCTGCGAGGGAGTTGGTCACCAAAAAGCAAATGGAGGAGACCATCAAAAGAATACACTCACATTCTCAATGAATACAATACCCCAAGGGAGCAGATAGTGTTAGAGTACCCAATGAGCAAAGTACTTCGCGTAAGCATGCAAAAATCATTAAGATACAGATTTGCTGTGTATGATGTCCAAAGAGCAGATGGTCAGAAAATCTCCCTCAATGAAGCAGACTTTAGACATGTAAAGTTGCATGACATTTAGTTCATATACGAGGAGCTCTCTACACAAATCAACAAGTCCTATGAAGAACAACAAGGACGATCAGCTCTAATGAAATAAATGAGGAGATTTATTGAATTTATATAAGAGCATGATCTAAAATTAGGCGCCGAGAGTAATCAACTCAAGGTAAATTTGCTCACACCACTACAGCATCTTACCGATATACAAACCCTGGAGGAGCTCACAATCATTGATGAAAATCATCCTAGCTTCACAGGTCAACGAGGTCATCTTTCTCAATCAACGCCACCGAAAGATCATGGTACGGATGATAGACTTAATGGCATACTCAGATGGGACTCTTAAATTGTTATTTCACCATCTCTAAGAAAAGGCCGAAAAGGATCAATCTAACTTAAGTGAGACTGAGATGGATGGGCTAATACGAACCATTGAACAGGTCAAAAGGACGTTGGACGGACGGCGGATTATAAGGAGGTGGCATATGATGTTTGGCAAAAGAAATCTATCTACTTTGTAATTACTTACTTTATGCATTTCATTTCAATGTAATAGGCTTTATCTCCATTTACGGGGAGATTGTTAATATTAGAAAAATGTAGAAAAGCCCATGAGGCCCATGTAGCAGGCTTAGTGTATAAATATGTTATTTGTTCCATGGGCGTGGACAACCTTTTGACGTTGGAGCCATTTATGAAATATCATTCTTAATGTGAAAGTGTGTGTAGCTCTCTCTCTCTCAATATTCATCTCACTATTGATTACTTGAAGGTTCTTTGATCACAAAATTGATCATTCAAGTCCACAGCCTCAAAATGGACCAAGACGCCTCGTGTCTAATGGGATAGACACACCCCGTGTTTAATCACATTGCTGTGTCGGCCCAAAGTCCACGGCCTCGATTTAGGCCAAAACGCCCCATGCCTGTTGGGCTAGATACGGCTCGTGTTCAAACACACGGCCCGTGTCTCATCCTACGAAAACCCATTTTGGTCTTTTTCTCTCTTTTGCTTGATCGTGTTGCCGGAATCAATACTTGATGTGTGACCCAATAGGCGTATACCTCATCAGTAGTGGCATTAACTCGTGCGTGTCCGCGGGCATATACCAGTAGTATGCACTCTTACTCAACCGATCCACTACCACCCAGATTGCATTGAAATTCCTTGGCGTTTTTGGTAGATTTGTTATCAAGTCCATAGTTTTGTGTTCCCACTTCCAAAACGGTATCTCTAGTGGTTGCAGTTTACCATGCGGTCGTTAATGCTCGACTTTAACCTGTAGACACGTTAGGAACTTTTTCACGTACTTAGCCACATCTCTCTACATTCTTGGCCGCCAAAAATCCATCCTAAATCTCTGTAAATCTCGGTGGTTCGTGGGTGTATACAAAACTTTGACTTGTGTGCGTCATCGAGTATAAGGTTTCTGACATCCGTAACCCTGGGTACCGAGACTCGTCCATAACGAGTCCATAACCCGCGACTGTCTTTGACCATTAACTTCAATTGGCCCTTTATTCGTTGTATTTTCTAGTTTTCTTCTTTAATAGCCTCAACTTGAGCTACCAAAATTGATTCAAAAAGTGAAGTCGTGACTGTCATCCTCATGCATCTCACGTTTAACTGTAAATGATTCGTCTTGCGACTAAAAGCGTCTGCCACAACGTTTGCTTTCCCCGGATGATACATGATTTCACAATCGTAATCCTTGACTAAGTCTAACCATTTTCGCTAGCGCATGTTCAGATCTTTTGATCGGCGAAGTACTTTAAACTATTGTGATCAATGTATATCGTGCACTTGACTCCGTATAAATAGTGCCTCCAAATTTTGAGAGCGAAAACTACGGTTGCCAATTCCAAATCATGAGTCAGATAGCTAAACTCGTGGGGTTTCAACTGTCTTGAAGCGTAAGCGATTACTTTTCCTCTCTACATAAGTACACACCCAAGCCCTACATGTGAGGCGTTGTAGTAAGCCACCAAATCCTCCATCCCTTCGGGCAAGGCAAGTACCGGGGCGACTTCACAAAGTTTGCTCTAAAGGGTTTCGAACACTTTATGTTGTTCTGTTCCCCGGTCGAAATGAACGCTTTTCTTCGTCAGCGTTGTTAGTGGCACTTCTATTTTTCAAAAATCCTTAATGAACCTTCAATAGTAACCCACCAACCCTAGGAAGCTTCTGATCTCTGTGGGACTCTTCGGCGCTGCCTACTTCATAGCGGCTTATATCTTTGCCGGGTCTACTTTGATTTCTTCCAAGTTCACTAGATGTCCAAGAAATTGTACCTCTTGTAGCCAGAACTCACATTTTGAAATTTTTTCATACAATTTCTCTTTCTTCAAGGTCTTGAGTACCTGCCGTAAGTGCTTCTCATGCTCCACCTCAGTCTTGGAGTAAATCAAAATATTGTGGATGAACACTATTACTGATTTGTCAAGCATCAGTCTACAAATACTATTCATCAAATCCATGAAAGCCGCCGGTGCATTTGTGAGGCCAAAAGTCATAACCAGGAACTCAAAATGCCCATACTGCGTCTGGAAAGCCATTTTCGCTATATGTTCTTCTCGAACCTTGAGTTGGTGATATCTAGACCGTAGATCTACCTTCGAAAAATAAGCCACACCTTGTAACTAGTCGAATAGGTCATCAATCCTAGGCACTGGATATCGATTCTTTACTATCACCTTGTTCAGTTCATGGTAGTCTATGCACATTGTCAAAGCTCCGTCCTTCTTTTCACGAATAGGATTGGGGTCTCCCCAAGGAAAAGTATTCGGATGGATGAAACCCTTATCCAGTAGTTCTTGTAGTAGTGACATCAACTCTTCCATCTCTGGTATTGCTAAATGATACGGTGCTTTGGTGATAGGTGTTGTTCCCGGCACTAAGTCTATACGGAATTCCACTTGTCTGTCCGGTAGTACTCCAGATAGATCCTTACGAAACGCTACCAAATAGTCGCATACTATTGGCACGATAGATACCCCCAATTTCTTCTTTTCCATTCTCGAGTCAACTATGTGAGCTATAAAGGCGGTGTAACCCTTACGTAGGTACGTTGCAGATTTGGTTACAGTGAAACATGCCGTCAATCCTTTATGTCGTTTGTCATAGATAGAGATTTCTCCCCCTCTTGGATTCTCGATCTATGTAATTCCTTGCTTGCACAATAAGCTGGCCTCTTGATGGCCTAGCCAATCCATGCCCACAATTACTTGAAACTCTCTCATGGGGGTGGGTAAGAGGTCTATAGGAAATTTTACATTATCTATCGCTATCACATTGTTCCTATAGATGGTAGTTACACAAAAAGCCTTATCATTAGCTTTCTCTACTTCTAGCAATGTTTCTAGCTTCATCGGTTCTATTGAAAAAATTTTACAAAATGAAAAAGATACAAAGGATTTGCTAGCCCCAGAGTCAAAAAGTACAAGTGTAGGTAAAGAGTTTACAACGAATGTGCCTTTAATAACGTCGGGTTCTCTTTTGGCTTCTTATACAGTCATCTAGAAAGCACGGCTTCTAAGTATTGGGAATTCTGGTTTCTTCCCCTTCTCCCCATATGTGATTTTGAGTGGAGGTTGCCAATTCGTCCTCCCACTTCTTCCAGTCACCTCCGGGCACTCAGCCATACGTTGCCCCGGTTTGTTACACTTGAAACACTCATTTAGGTGAGTTTTGCAGTCTTTCCCATGATGTGCACCTCTCCCACATTTGTAACACCCATCTACTCTCTGTTGGCACTCCCCGCTATGCGTCCTCCCACACCATACGCACCTCATCCTAGTGTTTCATTTCTTAAGATGCGGCCTCTCTTATTGTTGCCTTGGGCGGCCCGTTCTGCTCTTCTCTTCTTGTTTCTCTCTGTCAAATATAGTTCTCTTTTTCGGGCCCCTTCAATCAGTTGGTCAAGCCTGGAATACTGACCATTTGCTACAAACTCCCGGATACCCTCCCTTAGCATTTGAGTATACATGTGCATCTACAACCCCTTATAATTGGCATACACCGGGAGTAGAGTAGTTTTTTCTTTGAATACAGCCGTGATATGATTAACAGTCTCCCTGGTCTGTTCCAGCATCATAAGTTTGTCCATAAATCTCTATACCTCCACCTTAGGTGCGTACTCCTCATAAAATTCGTCTATGTCATAATCGCGATAGCCTCGCCCCTCATTTTTCGTAACAAGTTCCACCAGTCCTTTTTCGCTCCCCTTAGTAGGTTGGAAGCATACCATACTTTTGTATCGTCAGCACACCGACTACTAAAGAAATCTCTTTCCACTGATGAGACCTATTTGGTACTCAATACGGGGTCCGGTAACCCTTCAAAAACCAGTGGCTAACAAGCCGAAAAGTCTGGGTAAGAACCTCCTTGTGTTACTTGGCGTCACTAGTTGGGTGGCGGGTGCTACTGCAGTAGCTTCCTTTGTGGCCCACAAAGAACCTAGTTTTTGATCAATCATGGTACTCATATTGTTTAATATCATGAATTTTAAGATGTCATTAAACACGATTAAGAAGATGGTTAAAATGCTGAAAAGATATTTTGTTTCATGTTTATAAAAGAGATAATGATATATAATAGTTAAATGGGAAAATAAATGTTTATAAGTGTGATTATATCAATTTGATGTTGTATGATCATGAAGTACAAATGATAGTGCACAAATTACAATTGGTTAAAGTTGGAAATGGTAGTGATGGAAAATCTTACAAGTTATTTATTATACAAGTAAATTGGGTGATCTTTAAGGGCTATGTATGTTAAGCTTGAGACTTGAAGGGTTGGAAGTGCAAAATTCTTATTTTAAAAGACCAAAAGATGGAGCAATTGACTCATTTGAGTCTTTTATTTCTGGAACCTTCAAGAGCAAGAAAGAAAGAAGAAATAAGGAAGCTAATATGGAAGATTGAAGCTAAATCAAGAAGATTACAAGCTTGATGTTGACTTTGAAGACAATTTTGTGATGTATTGTTGCTATATTGTCCATTGAAGCTTTGATTTGAGCTTGGTTTGGTGTATGGCATAAATGGATATGACTTCCAAGTAAGTTTTAATTTTTAGGCTTGTTGGATCTTAGTACTAAATGATGTGTATGATAGTCTCTTGTTGAATCATGTTGAGATTCTTGAGTTAATGGGTCAAATTTGGGAAAAATGGTGAAATTTGGGTTGAATAATCAAAGATATGTTAAAGGATGAAATTAGAGTTTTTTTTGATGTTGTTATAAACCTATTTTGATGTTGCAATTAAGCTTTGTTTGAAAAGAATTGGCAATTGGTCGATTTTGGGTAGGAAAAGAAAGAAGAATGTTACTATATACGAAAGCTCACGACATGTCCAAGGCATTTTTCCAGAGGTTTTTACGCGGCGCGAGATCCCTTGCCTCCTGGTGCGAGGTACCGTGAAACCCCCAAAAACCTTGTTTTGACGCCCTTTGACCTTGTAATTGTTTGGGGATTGATTCTAATGTTTGTAGAAGGTTTAAATGGACTATTTAGGACCCGAAAAAGGCGTCTAAGCATTATATTGAGTTCCTATTCTTAAGAGATCTTGGTTTTGGTTAACCTATTCAAGTTAACCTTATGTTTACACATCATCGGACTGTTGATCAACTATTTAAGATTTGGCTTTGTTAAGAAGTGATCCTCATCACTTCATTAGGTGAGTACACACTGCGGATACTTAACTTTTGTTAAAGTTTATAAGTCATCACAAATGTGCTTTATATGTTTGGTTAATGTTTTATGAAACTTATTGAATTAACGGATGTGGAAATTGTGTAATCTTTCCATGTGAATGAACTTTATTATGGAAACAAATGAGACCAATGGTCTACTTAGAGAAAGGTCTATGTTAACGTTGTGTTTTTACTTGAAAGCTTAATCACGTGATGAAAACCTTCATGTAGAGAGAAGATTATATTTGAGAGAAACACACACTACACCTTTTGATTTGAAATTTGATATTGCATTAATGCCAAAAGCGTTCAAAAAGATTACAAGGCCAAGGAGCCTAGGGCCTATTTATAGGCCAAGTATCTTGACTAGATCTATGTATCTTGATCTATATGCCCTATTGATTCTGAAAGTCATTTTGGCTAATTCTGAACACCAACAAGGTTTCAGACATATACCTAAACTAGTAAACATCCCTCAATTACTACCATCAAGATAGTGATGAAGAAGTTTCTCTTTTGTCATTCTTTGTGGTTTGCTTGAATGGATTATCCACAAAAGTGTGATCAATATCCAACAAGCCTTCAATCCTCTCACTAACTCCGGTGAAGGGTCTCATAATCATCTTAGCCTAATAAACAAGATCAGCATCAAACGTTTAGCCCGAGGTTAAACTATCCCGAGATCCCAACCACACGGATCTAGGCGATATGTCTCTTGTTTATGTGGAAAAGATTATCTCACAAAGATAACTTATCCAAACTATTTTTGGATTCAGAATTAGCTATTCATGAATATTTTATTACTTGTAACAAAATCTTGCATATGCCGTGACATGGATAATTTTGAATATAACAAATAATCTCATAATAATATATTTCAAAACAAATTTCATATTTAAAGAATAAACTCATCGTCATCAAATGTATAGTTGTGTGCCTCGCACGGCAAAGCAACACATGATCTATGACATGAATAAACTTTAAACAAACGATGCTAAAAAAAGGTTTAACATCAAGTCGTAAAACTTCAAAATTATATCCATCCTCTTAAAAAACAAGCATACAAAGAAATGTTACTTGCCACGCAGGGCAACAAATATAGTAATAAACAAACCGGCGAAAAAAGCGAGATCAAGTCTCCTTATTTTCTCTTAAAGGACAATCATCCTGGTTTCCTCATCCGAGATCCGGTTCTTCATGCTTTTCTTTCTTCCACCAAGAACCCACACTTCGTAACAAAATAAATTTGTGACAAACGTGTGTCAATCAGCCCGGGTCAACAACACAGCTTATAGAAGAATAACAATGAATCACGAACGTACCTTAAGCATGAAGTTAACTCTCTCTTTCCTTAGAAGTTTTATATCCTCTCGGCACGTAGGGCAGACATGACGGCCCCAATTTCCAAATCTTCCACACAAGTAGCAAACCACCCTTTCTTGAGTCTCTTCTTGAGGCACATTTTCTATGTCTTTAGACTCAATTTCAAGGATAGGCTTGGAAACTCCAACCTTTCCTTTTAGGGTCGGTTTCTTCTTCCTTTTCTTTTGTTTCTTTAAACCCAAGATGGGAATGGTTGAGGTGGAATTATGCTTAGCCATGTCAGACTCCGCAGACTTCAACATGCCATGCAATTCACTTAAGGATTTCTCCATTCCTTGCATGTGATAGTTTATGACAAACTAATCATATGATGTGGGCAGGGATTGGAGTACAATATCCACAATGAGCTCCCTCCCAACAGTAAATCCTAACCTCTCCATTTGGTACACGTTCGCCTTCATCTTGAGGACGTGGAGACTTACATTCCCGCCTTCCTGCATCCTACAATCAACTAGGTTTCTAACACACTTAAAATGTTCCTGCCTAACTTGCTGTTGGAACATGTCCTTGAGCTTGTTTACCATATTGTACACACTCATGTGCTCGAGCTGATTTTGCAACTCTGAGCTCATAGTTGACAACATGAGGCAGGCAACATCGTGCATGTCCTGAACACGTTTTTCATATCCGTATCGGACGGCCCAAGTCGAGTAGGTAGCAGGTGGCTCTGGAAGGGGTTCCTCAAGAATGTGCAACTTTGACTCATGGCGAATGACAATCCTCAATTGCCTAAGCCAGTCAATAAAGTTCACTCCCGTGAGTTTCTCCCTTTCTAGGAATACGAAGTGAGATGTTTGACATGGTGTTATTATGGTTTGACATCTATAAATAACAAGAATTCAAGTTTTGGTTAGTTAGATAAACCTTATTAAAGATAATTACCCCATATGTTTAAGAAAAACAATTATTTTAACAAGGGCTAAGAACCTTATTTCACCTCGCACCGTGATGGGTTTGCCGTGGATCCCGTGGCGAAGCTATTTAGGCCTATAACCATTTTACCAACTATAATCTCTATTACAACTCTTAGACACTTGCGGGATCCATTGACATCCACTATGTCGGTTGGCACGTTTGATCCCTTCCTCACACCAATCTCAATATATAATTTTGTTTAGATAATGCTTAGCTCAACAACTAACCAAGAATTATATACCAGAATTGTAAATCATCCGACAAGACACACGGGTGGCACTCTACACCATCAACTGGCTCGTGCTTAGCTCGACAACCAATCATACGATGTACCCCACTCACCTTCCACACAACTACGCAAGGAATGATTCGTGCTTAGCTCGACAATCATCCTTGTTTCGTTAGATTCGGGTGGTGTCGTCGTACGGATGGTGCGTGCTTTACTTTTGAAAAACGGGATTTTGTTTCCGGTTTATAAAAACCCTTTTTGTGAATTAACATAGTAAGTGTCAAAACGATTTTATGCACTTCAGAAATATAATACCAATTTTATATTTCCTTTGTAAATTCTATTCGCGTGAGATTGTTAACCATTTTAACAAACGTTGTATTTTTATTTAATTTTTTAAGAAAAATTGTCTAGCATGTGATTCCTAAACCATACATAGAAAATAAAACACAACCACACAAATAAATAAAATTCAGTAACATGCCCAAAATCCTATGCGTTTTCCGTGTGAGCCAGAACGGGGAAAACAAGGCCAAAACCTAAGGACAAGGTAATGTATCGTTGGGTGAGCTCCCACTGAATCCGACACCTCCAATAGCGTGTGGACTCCGTCTCGCCTATACGTCATCATCATGACTCCTGTTGACATCTCCGGCTGAAATTCTATACTATTTACAAATACATAGAATATTTGAACGACACGCAGGCCGTATTCCTACACTATTTATACAAATACATGGAATAAAAGAAATGGCGTGCAAGCCGCACCAATAAATAAATAAATAAATAGCTATTACATCAATATGGCACACATGCCACCAAAACCGAAATAATCAACCACCACAACACATAGGTCTAAGGGCATATCATGTTACCGAATTAACCAAACGCAACAAAAAGAAACATGGTGTGCCACACAAAACCATGATACATATAAATATATATTTTACTTAAGATTGTCCAAAACATCAAAGGCACAAAATGACAATCCTTGTACATGTGTATTAGTGAACCAAACTAATTTTGAAACACGTATTCATAATTACATTTATTAGTATATATTTGTGTACACTTCATGCCAAGTTACGAAAAATATATAAATATAAAAAACTAAAATATTATGGGGCAACAAACATAAATATATCACGACTAGTCCAATACCAGTCAACAAAAGTCAAACCGGAAAAAACCATAGCAAGAAAACAATTTTCTTATAATTTTATAAAAACTAAATTTTTCAAAAAATGCCAGGCATGACCGTACCCAACGGGTACGCCCTCAGGCACGAGGCGTACCTTGACCAAATGCATCCGGCGACTAGCACGCCCGTACCCCCATAGGTACGGCCGTGCCTCCCTTCTACCATTTGACAAATTACATATTTTATGGTTTTTCTTGACTTATTAGTGCAAAGCCATGTATCTGATACGACTGAAGGTATTTGTTTGGCATATTGAAGAAGAAGCAGAAGCATAGTATAGTTCAAAAATTTAATAGAATCCAAAGAAACACATCCATGGACCAAAATCTAGACATGGTATTGCAACTAAAGATAAATATAAACAAGCTAAGAAGAAATGGTTATACATTTAAGCAATACCACAATGTCAACTTCTTCTTGTCAAGTATGTAGAATTCAACAAGAGAATTCCTTAGCGTAGTCCACCCTAAGCACACTTGATTCCCAAATGCTAGTCTGTTGGTATAGACATCAAAGCAACAAGTTCAAAGTACGAGTATTGTCTTTTGTGCATCCAAAAATTGATCACCAAAAGGTATATGTGAACTCGAGAGAAAAACTATCAAGAACCCAAGTTATCTAACTCAAAATTACAGCGAAAAGGTCTCACATTCGTAACTTATGAAACTCACAAAATAACTCAATATTAATCCCATTAAAATGAGTATTAAAGGTTGTTGATTCTGCAGTTATAAGATACGGGCACGCCCGTGCCATATATGGCATGGTCGTGTCAGCCCAACAGACCACGGTCCAGCCGAAGGCCGGTACCCCCGTGCCTATTGGATTAGGCAAGCCCGTGCCTCACAAAGTATAGTCGTGCCTTACCTTGCCAAAACCCATTTTGGCCTTTCCTCTCTTTTGCTTGATCATGTTGCCGGAATCAATACTTGGTGTGTGACCAATTAGGCCTATACGTCATCAACAGTGCTATTAACTCGTGCGTGTCAGCGGACATATAGCAACACTTTCATAGCTTCTCTAGTGAACATGTTGTGTCGATCAAGGCCTTGGTATGATGAGATAGGAACTGATGGAGCTGGTTCGACGTTCGGAGATAGTGGCCATTCAGATGATTGTTGGATTTGTTTTGCCTGCTCAGCTTGTTGATTTTCTTCAGGATGTCGATAGCTGGAAGTTCTTTGGTTTAGGAGGAAAGAGTTGATGAACCTCCTTTGAAATGCCTTGGAGGACACTTGTTAGATTTAATTTCCTGATTTCATCCTCCATTTGATTTTTGGTGACCAACTCCCTCGCTGGCTTTGCAACCCTTGAAGAAGTTGGCTTTTGAATAACAGGCACCGGCATATCTCAAATCTGTCCACTATCTGGACTTCCTCCGTTATTTCTAGAATTTTGCCAAAAGAAAACTCATCTATTTGTTTTAGCAGCTCATTTGACTCATCCCTTTCACCGATATCTACAGTTTTAGTTTCAAATTCAAATATTGGGATGTCAAGTTCAGGTTCAAGTTTGTGTTTGTTGTTGTTTTTGTTGTGGCTGTTGCTGTTGTTGTTGCTAAGATTGTTGTTGTTGTTGTTTTTGAGATTTGCCCCGATCCCCGTTGCAGCCGCTAATCATTCGGTCAAAGGAGTAAAGGTCAAAACACTTGGTCTCTTCTCCCCCTCTTAACGATCATGATCGGGATCATCGTCGTCCCGCCTGCGCTTTGACCTGGCAACTTGGGATTTGCATGTAGATTCAAGAATGGTCATTCTGTTTTCCACCGAATCTAACTTCTGAAAGACCACATTGCCCAGATCCTCCACTGAGTTCATAATTGTGTCTTTAAATTCATAATTGTTCATTTTGAAGGGTTTGAAGGAGATCTAGGTTTTGTTCATGATCTGGGGCTCGCTCTATCAATCTGACGTAAAGCAGGCATTTCAAAGTGTCAGTAGATAAGCCCGTACCATCATCAACCTTTGTTTTTAATGAAGCAAGTGTCTGCTTAATTTCGGATAAGCTTTCTATGATCGGGTTAAGGGCCTCTTGAAATTCATCCTTTGTAACAAACAAGGACTCACTAAGAGTACTCGTTGAAGTCTCTACCACAGAGGTAGAGCTACTCGTGTGCGAAGCTCCAGTGGTGTACACTCCGGCGAGATTTCCACCTGATCCTCGAATGGGACTTTCAGTAGTGCCACCTATAGGTGTTCTGGACGGTAGTCTAGCGAACAACATCGTAATATATGCAAGTGTAGTTTGGTGTCTTGAAAGAAACGCAAATATCTGCAGTATGTCGATGCTCGTAGAAGGAACGGTCGAGGTCGGGAGAGGCAGACCTCTAGTTTCAATACCGGTAATCTCCGAGCGAGAGGCCGATAGAGTATGTGTTAATGCTCCCTTAGTTGAAACAAGCATCTGTTGAGAGATACTTGAGTGGCTGGAGGGGTAAGTGTGCACTGTTGGGATGACAGTGACTGTTTCAATACCAGAGCTGACAGTGTCAGCTCCGGTAGCATGTGTAGCTTCCCGGTTTTTGGGCTTGGGGGTCCCTCAGCAATCGATTTTTCTTTACTCACCTCTCTCTCTCCTACCTCTACTTCTTGCTCTTCCATTTCGCTTTCATACTCATCTTAGACATGAAGATTAGGATCAAATTCATGGCTTGCACTTGCTGTGTCAAGAGGACCCGGTTGATAGCCATACATAAATTTTGTTTCAGACTCAAAAGCCTCGGGTAAATCAGGGAATAGATCTGAGAAGCTTAAATCCTCTCTTTCTCAGTCACAACTGGAGTTTTAGCTCTTTGGCGTTCAGTATTATCGGAGACAAATGGTGCCGCGCCCGGAGTATTTGTGGTCAGGGCAAAGGTGTCAGTTTCAAGGTAAGGAGCCACTGCACCAGCAAGCAAATTAGGAGACTCCGGTTATTGTTCAGGTTTAGGAAGTACATCAGAGAATGAATCAATCATAGCTTGTATATGGGTAGGATCATATTCAGCCCTTCCCTCACTATGTGTATCTCCCTCAACCCCTTCACCACCCCTCTATGGGCTTTTCTCTCTCTACTCATCCCTCACAGCTCATCCCTCTTAGCTTCCCCCATGGAGGACTGAGGCCTATCAGCTATGTCCTCACTTGGTAGTACATGCCCTGGGGTAGGTACAACCGGCTCTGGCTGCACCATAGGACCCAATCCTATGCTCTGCCTATAATTTCAAATAATGTCATTCTGGCCTTGGAGATCCTGTAGGGAAATCGGGAATGGTTGCGGTTGAAGAGGATGATCAGATGTCAAAACCTTAACATACATGAACTGCTTCAGTTTGATAGCAACATGATTGGCCGTCTAGGTATCTCCTCATTTCTATCCATCGGAAACTAGACCATCATAGGTAAAAACCTTTGGTATGGCAGAAATCTGCCTTTGGCTCTCTTGAGATCAGAGAGTTTACCCTCCACATGCTTCATAATCTCAAGAAAAATTAGTGTGGCATAATCAATATGCAAGTGATTGGCAGCAGAATAG
Source organism: Dittrichia graveolens (assembly GCA_038502395.1). Classification (NCBI taxonomy): domain Eukaryota; kingdom Viridiplantae; phylum Streptophyta; class Magnoliopsida; order Asterales; family Asteraceae; genus Dittrichia; species Dittrichia graveolens. The sequence continues at coordinate 52,746,571 of JARJIL010000005.1, read as the reverse complement.
ATAAGTTTTATTTGGTCGGAGTTTGGGTATTCATAGCAAGTGTGTTTGGGAGTGAGGCCACGTTGAAGAATGGTTAGGAATGTGTAGTATATGGGGTGAAGGTTGGCTCTTTTGCAGTGGGAACGAAGAGGTAAGTCCCCAAGATAACCCATGGCTCGAATGCCTGCAAGGGCTGTGGTTTCATTAGGCATCTCCTGAAAGTCAAGAAGAGGAGGCCTACTTCTCGCAGTAGGAAGCCGGAGGATTTCCCCCAATCGGCTTACAGTGATGTTCAAGGTTAAGTGGTCAACATCACTGTGGATAGATACGCGACCGGAGTCAGGATTAGTATGAGTATGGGCGGTGTGCCAGAATTGTTAACGTATAACTCAGGGACATGTGTCCCAGATGTGGAAGGGTTATAAGTAAGAGCATGGTTTAGTGGATGAATGCGCAGAATTTCAGTGATAATGGGGAAGTTTGGGTTGCGAAAGTTTTCCAGGTTTATGAAGTCGTTATTGTCATGAGTGAAAACCAAGAGAAATTGATTTGCGGGAAGGAGTTGATCATTTCGGTTATGGGATTGGCTAGCTGTCAAAGAACGATATGAGACAGATTCATCTTCCATAGCCATGTTTAATCCTATAAGAACAGCCATTAGGTTAGATTTTTGCACATTGAAAAATAACTCATTGAAATGTATTGACTTGTTAGGTCAAAACATTCAAGTGTGATACACCTCGACTTTTGTTGACTTGGAAACATTGACGTAGAGTCAAATGTTTGAAAATTTTGATAACTCCGTAGTAAAATTGTAAAACACCCAAAAATCCTTCATTTACGAAGTGGTATTTTTGATGGACAAAAATGTGTTTTGACACATGTTTTACAATGAATACATGTATTTAAACAATTTTGTAACACATAAAATTTTCTCCTTTGGCCGATAACATCAAGATCTAGGCTAAAAATGAAATCAAGCCCAATCTTCAACCACTCGAAGAACACGAATAATAACACTTTTCAACTTTTTCGAGTTTTTCTTTGACAAAAACATTATCCTAGTGTTCCTATGTCCCATCACAAAGCACATTAGCATTAACATGTTCATTTGAACGTCGAACAATGCATTCGAAGTCAGAAAATGTTGTTTTCCAAGTTAAACAGTGCAAGTTAGATTTGATGCATTTAAACGTGTTTTTCTCATGGGATGTTTCTTAGTTAATGTATACCTTGGTTTAATGTAACAACTTTCACACAAAAGATCAAAATTTCGACAGCAAGTATGATCACAATGAGAGTAAAAAGTGTAGCCGGTAATTTTCGTGAAATGTAATGGTTGTGAAAGCGTGACCAACACTCAAAGTTAACCACCTATTTAAAGAAAAGGGTAACAGTAGCAATTTGAATTTTCACACGCTCGAAGTCCAAAGGGTTCGAGAGGGAAAAACGCGCTCGAAGTGGTCATAAGGACCACTATAGACTTCGAAGTCTAAGAGACTTTGAATACAAAATGTGAAGGGTTAGAACTCAAAGTGAGTTGTTCTTGACTGTTCAACGTACTGTTCATGGGCGCTCGAAGTGTATTCGAAGTCTACTAGCTTCTAATTGAGGCTAGTAAACGCGCTCGAATTCTTAATGGAATTGATGGTTTTGTATTCGAAGTCAACTAGCTTCGAATTTGGATGAATGTGTGCCCTCGAAGTCCTTTGACTTTGGTGTGCTTCGCATGCGAAGTCCATTTACCTCGAATACGAAGTTTAGGAGCGCTCGAAGTCTTCCATTTTTCCTTTCAGATATAAACAAATGTTTATTTCGAGTGCGAGGCGTTTAGGGAATTTTCGAATTCCATTAGACTTGAAAGTTCACTATGAATTCGAAGACCAAGAGTTCAAATTCGAAGTGAATGAGACTTAAGATTAAAATCTTTTAGTTCTTTTCTTCTTATAAACCAAAATTCAAATATTTTTGTATTTTTCAATTTTAAACTAATGAAAACACATATTTTTTATATTTTCTAGACTTTTGCATATGTTTTTGACATTTTCTTTGTTTTGAAATATGTTTTTGGTATTTTCATTGATTTATGAAATGTTTTAAGTATTTACTCCCCCTACAAGCATGCGTAAGTTGTACGGATGATTGACACTCCTCCTCAGATTATGCTTTCTTTAATCTGCAACATGAACAAACAAAGTGAAATACCCACTCAAAACATATGACTGATAGTTAGACATTATAATTCAACATGTCCAATTTGAATACTAAGTCATTGAAGCGAGTTTCGTCTAATGGTTTAGTGAACAAATCAGCCAGTTGATCATTAGTCTTAACATATTGAAGTTCTATCAGACCTTTTTCCACATTATATGTAATAAAATGATACCGTATGTCAATGTGTTTGGTCTTTGAGTGGTGAACTGGATTGCATGAGATAGCTATGGAAGAATGTAAATCACACAGTAGTGGGATCTTGTCATAGTGTAGGACAAAGTTTGAGAGTTGAGTCATAACCCACAAACTCTGAGAGTAGCACATTACAGCAGCAACATATTTGGCCTCAGCAGTTGAAGTAGAGACACAATTCTATTTCTTAGAAGCCCAACACACTAACCTATCACCCTGAAAGTGTGCACTGCTAGATGTGCTCTTTCTATCAAGCATGCAACCAACATAATCTACATCTGAATTGGCATATAACTGTAGATTTAAATGTCTTGGATACCACAAACCTAGACCAGGAGTACCCTTGAGATACTTGAATATCCTTTTTACTACCAGCAGATGTGATTCCTTTGGATTAGCCTAAAATCTAGCACATAAGCATGTAGAGAACATTATATCTGGCCTACTAGCAGTCAAATACAGTAACGAGCCTTTCGTACCCCGATATGTTTTTAAATCAACTGCTTTTCCCTCAAGGTCAGCAGAGAGTTTTGTTTTTGAGGACATAGGGGTAGATAAAGAGGAACAGCTGAGCATGCCATATTTCTTCAACAAGTCTTTAATGTACTTGGATTGACTTTTGAAAATGCCATGACTCAACTGTTTCACTTGTAATCCGAGAAAGAAGTTCATCTCTCCTATCATACTCATTTGAAATCGATTTTGCATGGTTAGTGCAAACTCATCACTGTACTTTAGATTTGTAGAACCAAAGTTCATGTCATTCACATAAATTTGTACAAAGATTAGATCCTTTCCTTTGGCTTTTGTGAGTAAAGTGGTGTCGGTTTTTCCTTTGCTATATCCCTCACTCAGCAAATATTCAGACAGGACATCATACCATGCTCTCGGGGCTTGATTTAGTCCATATAATGCTTTGTCCAGAACATAAACATGATGTGGGAGTTTGGGATTAACGAATCCTTCTAGATGCGATGTTGGTTATATGACCACTGATATACGTATATTGGATCACTGCCGGTGAGGCGCAGGCCTATTGGGTCACACGCCAAGTGTTGAATTCGACAGCACAAGTCAAGAGAGTAAATTTGTTTAATTAGGGTTTCTGTCAACCATCATGGGCCCTCACGGGTCGTAAAGAGTTCGTGATGTGAAGGTCCTCACGAGGCTTCATGGGACGATCAAGGGATCGTAGGGGTGATGCCTTCACGACTTCCTTCACGAGACGTAAGACCCCGTGAAGGCAGAAGTCAAAGTGACACTTTAATCTTATTAGACCTTTTGGTTGGTCCAATGATGGCAAGCCATGTTGGCCGAGCTTGGTGCCATTTGATCTCCCAAGTCACTAATATAAACCCATCTATTTATTCTTTGAAGAACCTTTTGACAAATCTCTTAACATACACACTAAAATACCACTAGAAGATCTCTTTGGAGTTGGAGGTGAAGTTAGCAAGGCAAAGAGGTTTGTTAGTGCTTTTCTTGAGGCTTTGTTCACGTGAGTGCAAGTGGAGTACCTCAAGCTTTAGAAAAGGCGATTCACGAAAGTCTTGGTGTGGATACTAATAGAGGAGCTCTTCTTGGAGTTCAAGTATTGCATCTACAACACCACAACCACTAGAGACATCAAGGGTATGGTCTCGTTTTCTGGTTTCCTTTGTTCTTCTTGTTGCTATCATTCTTTGTAGCTTGATCTCACTAAGTGAATATTGTGCATGTGTTTTGTAAACACGAAAACAATTTGTTTTTACTTCTTGCTTCCATTGTGCTTGGGTTTTTGACGTGCATGAGATTCCTTCAGTGGTATCAGAGCCATTGCTACATGATGATAGCACAAAATGGCACGAAAAAATGATTTTTGGAAGTTTTGGTAAACCGTCCAGTGAGTCTTCATGGGCTGTGGAGGTTCTCTTCACGGGTCATGAAGGCTACACGACCAGTGTAGTTTGGGGTCTGGTCGTGAAATGGTTTTTGGTTCTTCACGAGTTCTTCCGGGCCGTGAGCGATCATGAAGCTCTTGGGCTTCACGAGCCATGAAAGGTCGTGAAGGAGCTCGAGAATAGTGTTTTTGACCTTAAAAGAAATTTTTCGGTTTTTCGAGTCATTGATGTTCTTCTGCTTTTATTCAGTTGTTTCTGGAAATCCCAAATAATAGTTTGGTACCACTATGGGTATGCATGGTATGGTCATGGCATTAGATGCATACATGCATACACATATGTGTGTGTATACGAATATGGGTTTTAAAAAATGATTTTATGCCTTAATGCATATGTACAAGAATTTCCTTTGTGCCTTGAGTGTTTGTATAGGAAATTCTTCTCAAAATATTTTCTTGTTGTGGTTTTTGGCACAACACTTGTTTAGTGGTTGTTTGCCTTGTTCTTTGTTGGTAATCTTGGCCTTAGACCTTGTGGTTGTTTGTGGTTGTTTGGTGGTTGTTTTTGGCACACCCCTTGTTTAGTGGTTGTTTGTGGTTGTTCCTTTATTTGGTGACCTAGTGTCACATGGTTCGTAATAATAATTTATTTACTGATTAATTGTAATTATTATTGCGGCTTGTATGCCGTTTCATTTATCCGTGTACTTGTATTAGATGATAGAATTTTCGTGGCTTGCATTCCATTTTATTTCTATTTCATGTACTTGTATTCATGGAGCGTGGAGACCACAATCAATAATCAAGATGATATCTTGAAGATATAGGATCCGGTGATACCCATTGGAGGTGGTGGATCGAGTGGGAGCTATGACTATATTTGTATTGTGTCCCTAGTTGACCATGTTCTTCCCGATGGCTCACGCGTAGAACGCATAGGTTTTTGGCTTGGTTACCAACCCATTGCTATGCGTGTGTTGTGATTTATTTCTTGCATGGTTGTTTAGGTTTTCACATGCTAGATAATTTTTCAATTAATTAAGTCACAAGAGTTTTATAAAATTGGTTTATATTTCTCTCGCACGCGCACACAATTAACAAACCAACTAAAGTGAAAAATCGGAATTTGTCACTAAAATATGTCAATCAAAATTAATCGGAAACAAAAGCCCGTTTTTCCATAAAACATAAATCACGCACCATCCGTAAGACGGTGCCACCCAAATCTAACAACACAACGATTGGTTGTCGAGCTTAGCACGACCCAATCTTTGTGAAGTTGTGTGGAAGGTGAGCGTAGTAACTCGCAAACTTGGTTGTCGAGCTTAGCACGAGCCAATTCTTGTTGAGTGTACTTACCGCATGTCTTGATGGACGATTTATAATTTAAAATTAGAATTCTTGAAAGATTGTCGAGATTAGCACGAGTCTATCAACAATTCTAACTTGGGATTGGTGTAAGAAGGGATCAAACATGCCAAACGACCGGTGCTTGTCGTAGGATCCTGCAAAGACCAAAGTGTTGCAATAATGGATTGCAATTGGCAATATAGTTGTCAACCCGAAATAAGTTCATTGTATGATCCGCGGTAAACCCGTCATTTATGGAATTGAAATAGGGTTCTTGGCTTTGTTAAAATAATTAAATTTGTTCTTTGGGTAAATTGTTTTAACAAACTTAAATATCAAACTAACCAAATCTACTTTGCTATCTTAGATGGCATCTTCAAGTACCACGACCATGAGCAACATTTCTCTACGAATTTTCCTTGAGAAGGAGAAACTTGACGGTAGCAACTTCATGGATTGGCATAGGCACTTCGGATTGTCCAACTCCATGAAGGGAAATTGGATACCATTGAGGAAGCCATGCTCGAAGCCCCTGCGACTACGGCACCTAGGGTCGCCCGAGAGGCGTATGAAAAACGCCTCAAGGACACGGTGGAAATAATGTGCCTCATGTTAAGCACAATGAGCTCCGATTTGCAAAAGCAAATGGATCATTTAAGTGCTTACGACTTGCTCGCGCAGCTCAAGGACATGTTCCAACAGCAAGTGAGGCAAGAAAGGTACGAATGCCTCAAGGCCGTCCTAGGTTTCAAGCTCCAGGACGGGAACGTGAGCGCTCAGGTGTTGCGTATGAAAGCAAACATGGAGCGCATGGAGAGGCTAGGGTTCACCATAGGGAGGGAGATGGCGGTTGATCTCATCCTCCAATCCTTTCCCAATGCATATGATCAATTCACCGTGAGTTATCTTATGCATAGTATGGACAAAACCCTCATGGAGCTTCATGGGATGCTCAAGACCACGGAGTCAAGCATCTCGAAGCCCAATGCCACCTCTTCCAATCCCGTCTTGGCTATCCGGGAGGGCTGCATCCAAAATAAGAAACCGACTCCTTCCTATAAGGGAAAGGGTAAGGGTAAGGTTGGTGCAACCAATCCTACCCCTACCCTAGTAGTAAAGGGAAAAGGGAAGACTCCCCAAGCCAAGGCCCCGGAGGATGCGTAATGCTTCTTTTGAGGGGACAAGGGACATTATCGCCGAAGTTGCCCAAAGTACCAAGATGGCCTCAAGAAGCTCAAGGCAATGAGCATCTTGGGACCTTCAAACCAAGGTACGTTCATGATTGAGCTCCATCAAACTTCTATTTCAAAGGGATGGGTTTTAGATACCTGCTACGGCACTCACATTTGTAATATGGTGCAGGTGCTAAAGGGAAGTAGAGGCTTTGAGCGTGGAGAGATGGATCTAATTATGGGGAACCGAGAGGTTGTGCCCGTAGAAGCAAAAGGGAGTTTCGAGCTCTCTTTTAGAACCGGACTTTATGTTGTTCTTATTAATGTATGCTATTCGCCTTGCGTGGCTAGAAACATTATCTCTAACATGCCTTGTATGACGATGGTTTTTCCTCTAAGTTTATGAATGGATCTATTTTATGTTATAAAAAGGGTGTTTGTTATTTTAAAGCTTTACCATGTCATGGCTTATATGAAGTTGATGCATACATTGAGAACAAGAGACCTATCATGAATATTCTCAATCCACAAAATGTTTGGATAATATTCCTTATGGCATGTTCGTCTTACTCATGTGAACAAGACTCGCATCACCAAGGTCCAAGCGGATGGGATCTTGGAATCATTTAACCTTGGGTCAAAAGATGCATGCGAATTTTTTTTGCCGGGCAAAATAACTAAAGAACCCTTCACCGGTGTTAGTGAGAGGGGAAAGGATCTTTTGGATATCATTCACACCTATGTGTGTGGACCTTTCAAGAATGTCATAAGGAACAATACAAGATACTTCATAACTTTCACGAATGATTATAGTAGGTATGGATATATCAACTTGATAAGACAAAAGTCTGAAACCTTTGAGGTGTTCAAGACATTCCAAAATGAAGTAGAGAATCAACTGGCAAGAGGATTAAGATACTACGCTCGGATAGAGGCGGTGAGTATCTTACTTCCGAGTTTCTCGACCAACTTAGAAACTGTGGAATTATCTCACAATTGACACCTCCAAGGACTACACGGTTAAATGGAGTTGCGGAAAGGAGAAATTGGACATTGCTAGATATGGTCCGTTCTATGATGAATCAAACAGAGGTACCCATTAGTTTTTGGGGTTACGCTCTAGAGACGGCGGTAAGAATCCTTAACCTCGTACCAACAAAGAAAGTTGAAATAATAGCATATGAGTTATGGCACAAGAAAAATCACACTCTCTCATATCTTTGTGTATGGGGATGTCAAGCCTACGTGAGACGTAAGGCAAATGACAAACTAGAACCCCGTTCCGAAAGGTGTTACTTTATCGGATATCCTCCTGCCGGTATTGGATATATTTTCTATAAACCTTATGAGAACAAAGTTTTTGTTGCTCGAAGATCAGTTTTCCTTGAGAGGGAACTTATATCCAACATACTGAGGCAAAAGGATATCGATCTTGAAGAAGTTCAAGAATCAATCGATAAAGAACTTGATGTTGGTACTAGCAATCAAAGAAATCCATTTATGGACATACGCAACCCTCTTGTAGTTGGAATCATTGTTTTGATGAAAAGATCAAAGAATTTGGATTTTTGAAAAATGAAGATGAACCATGTGTATATGTCAGGGCTAGTGGGAGCTCAATAGTTTTCCTAGTTTTATATGTAGATGATATTCTACTCATAGGAAATCATATCCCAACCTTGCCTAGTGTCAAGGATTGGCTTGGGAATTGTTTTTCTATGACAGACTTGGGAAATGCAGGATGCATTCTCGCAATCAAGATCTATAGGGATAAATCTAGGAGGCTTATTGGTTTAAGCCAAAGTGCATATGTGGATAAAGTTGTTAAATGATTTAAGATGGAGGATTCTAAGAAAGGGAATCTCCCCATGATGCATGGGTTGGCATTAAGCAAGGCTTAATGCCCCAACTCCTAAAAGGAGTTGAACATGATGAAGCGAGTCCCATACGCCTCGGCTGTGGGATCGATCATGTATGCCATGTTATGCACTCGTCCCGATATCTCATGTCCCTTGAGCATGACTAGTAGATATCATGCAAATCCGAGAGAAGCTCACTGGAGGGTTGTAAAGAACATTCTAAAGTACCTTAGGCGTACTAAGGAAATGTTCTTAGTATTCGGTGGTGAGGAAGAGCTTAGAGTAAAGGGTTACTCTGATGCTAGCTTCCAAACCGATAGGGACGACTTCCAATCTCAATCGGGGTTTGTGTTCCTATTGAATGGTGGTGCAGTAAGCTGGAGGTGCTCAAAGCAAGACACAGATGCTGATTCAACAACCGAGTCAGAATATATTGCAGCAAGTGAAGTTGCTAAAGAAGCTGTGTGGATGAAGAAATTAATCCAAGATCTAGGAGTGGTTCCAAGCATCACCGACCCTATTGAGAATCTTTGTGACAATGAGCGTGCGGTGGTTTTGGAAAAGGAACCAAGAGCTCACAAGAGGACAATACACTTTCTTCGAAAGTATCACTTCATTAGAGAAGTAATCGAGAATGGTGTCGTTGTCATTAGCAGAGTACCAACAGATGGGAACCTTGCGTACCCATTCACTAAGCCGTTATCATAAGCTACTCATGATTCTCACGCTAGAGCTATAGGTGTTAGATTCGCTAGTGATTTGGCTTGACCTATGTATTTGGTTTGTTTGATTTGTAATTGTATTTTGGGAACATTGAAACGGTATCGTAACTTATGTTTGTTTGGTTATATAAATGGAGATTTATATATATGCTTGTTGCGGTCACAATCATCAAGTCCATACCGTGTTCCATCTTAGCATATCTAAACACTTCCTTGAATGTTTATCATTCTAAAACCTTCTAGAATCAGTCATTCTTCATATGGAAGGAAGAATGAAATAAAATTGAAGTAAGTTGTTGACCCAATGTTCAAAATGGTTGAATAAGGGTGCAACACTCACTTGTGCTTGAAAGGTGTTTCAAGTAACCAGAAGACCCACACCTGAGTTTACTTCATGGATCTATAGTCACAAGTATCTCGGGATGATAATATCATGTCATCCTTAGACTTGAGACGCATGGGTTTCCAGAGTATGAATCTGCCTTACTCTAATTATCTTCAAACACAGTTCGTAACTGGCTGTTATAAAGGAAATAATTGGGTAAAGTATGAAACATATGATGGGACTATGTGGTTAAAAGGATTTGTTCCTCTAATAAGAGAGATATCCCTGGCCCCTCGATGATTGGGAGCTGACATCCAATGTGCATGGTCTTGCTCAAGTTACATTGATTCTAGATTAGATGCAACTTGTCTATTTGGTCACCACCAATCTATTATCGGGAAACACAATAGTGAACAATATGGAGATTGACATATTCAATGTCTCGTGTTCCCAAGGATATCGCGAACAAAAGGATGCACATGATCACTTATCTATAGAACCTCATAAGCCCTTTAAGGCTATAAGATTTTTGTTGAGGATGACAACTCGCGCCGACTTGGGGGCATTGATGCTTAGCTAGAGCCGCTCTTTGTCTGTGATTAAAATATGACGTTGTATCATGCACAAGTAGGAGTCTGTTGGTTATATGCCCACTGATACACGTATATTGGATCACTTCCGATGAGGCGCGGGCATATTGGGTCACACGCCAAGTGTTGAATCCGACAGCATAACTCAAGAGAGTAAATTTGTTTAATTAGGATTTCTATCGACCTTCACGGGCCCTCACGGGTCGTGACGTGAAGGTCCTCACAAGGCTTCATGGGCCGGTCAAGGGATCGTGGGGGTGATGCCTTCACGACTTCCTTCAAGGGCCAGGAGAGCCCGTGAAGGCCGAAGTCAAAGTGACACTTTAATCTTATTAGACCTTTTGGTTGGTCCAATGAGGGCTAGCCATTTTGGCCGAGCCTGGTGCCATTTGATCTCCCAATTCACTTATATAAACCCATCTATTTACTCTTCAAAGAACCTTTTGCCAAATCTCTTAACGTACACACTAAAATACCACTAGAAGCTCTCTTTGGAGTTGGAGGTGAAGTTAGCAAGGCAAAGAGGTTTGTTAGTGTTGTTCTTGAGGCTTTGTTCACACGAGTGCACGTAGAGTACCTCAAGCTTTAGCAAAGGCGATTCACGAAATTCTTGGTGTGGATACTAATAGAGGAGCTCTTCTTGAAGTTCAAGTATTGGATCTACAACACCACAATCACCAGAGATATCAAGGGCATGGTCTCGTTTTCTGGTTTCCTTTATTCTTCTTGTTGCTTTCATTCGTTGTAGCTTGATGTCACTAAGTGAATATTGTGCATGTGTTTTGTAAACCCGAAAACAATTTGTTTTTACTTCTTGCTTCTGTTGTGCTTGGGTTTTTGACGTGCATGAGATTCCTTCAGTGGTATCAGAGCCATTGCTACAAAATGATAGCACAAAATGGCTCAAAAAATTGATTTTTGGAAGTTTTGGTAAACTGTCAAGTGGAAGTTTTGATTCTGGAATAAAGGAACTCATTTGCCATTGTAGAACGAGTCCTTACCCCATCTTAAACATTTCCTATAATCTGAGATTCGGGATGTGATTGTGTCCATCTTATTCCTCGGCGGTTCTGAATTGGAGGAAAGAACTCATTTAATTTATTTGTGAGTTCAATGTCTTCCTCATTTGTTATAGGTTCTGAATCATATATGGGAGTACCCTCATAAACCAGCTCATAAGGAACTACAACTGGACTGACAGTTGATGTAGACGGAAAATCCACGGTTGGATATGAAGACGAGTTGTCAACCTCCGTTGCAGTTGTAGCAGGAGACACTACATCATTCCTGTCACCAGTATTAGGAACATTAGATTCAGACTGTAAGAAATTAAATAAGAAATCTAAATTGTTTTCTGATGAACTTGGATTTGTATTGGTTTCTTTTATTTGAAGTACTGGTCCTGAACTGACTTGTCCAGAAGCAACTTCCTTTTTCTTTTCAAAAGTGTTAACATCCAACATATCGTCGAACGTAACATTTATGCTTTCAATAACACTGTTAGTTATGTTATTTAAAACCCTGTAGGCTTTAGACTCATGTGAATAACCTACGAAAATTGCTTCATCAGCCTTGGCCTAAAATTTCCGTAGATTATCCTTTTCATTGAGTACAAAGCACGTATTACCAAATATATGAAGATATTTGATATTACGCACAATGCCATATGCCAATTCATAAGGAGTTTTATTGAAATGTTTATGGATGAAAGACGATTATATGTGTAACACGCTATGTTGACTGCTTCAGCCCAATAGGAAGGCGGGAGACCGGAGTTTGATAGTATAGTACGAGCATCCTCAACCAGAGTTCGGTTGCATCATTCCACCAGTCCACTCTATTTTGGATTGTATGCTGTAGAAAATTGATGTGAGATCCCCACTAGGTCAAGATAGTCAGACAAGACTTTGTTTTTGAACTCAGTTCCATTATCTGTTCGAATGGATGCAACATTGTGTTCAAACTTGTTCTACTATTGTTTTATGAAACTGATGATGACAGGAGTTGCTTCATCTTTTGACCTTAAGAACTTGACCCAAGTATACCTAGAGTAATCATCAACAATGATTAGGATATACTTCTTCCCATTGCGTGTTTGGACTCTCATCAGACCACATAAGTCCGATGAGGCTTTAACCAGTTTGTTGATGTTGTGGAAGTTGAGATGTGAGAGTTTCCTGTGCCACTGCCAAGTTAAGTCCGACGAGGCATTACTTAGAAGACAAACTGAGTTCTACATGTTGTAGTTGTTCAAATCAATAGAATAAAAGTTAGACTTCCTTGTTCCTTGTTCCTGCTAGAAGCACATCACATGTTTCCGTTTTGATTGAACATGAATTCCTTGTAAAAGAAACCTCCAAGTCTTTGTCACAAAACTGGCCAACGCTAAACAAGTTATGGCCCAGTCCTTCTACAAAAGAAACCTTCTTGATTTTGATGCTCTTTTTCACTATATATCCATACACCAGTATCGGTGCTACATTGTCATTCCCAAAACGAACATTCCCGTAGTACTTGGGAACGAAATTTTTTAGAAGACTCTTGTCAACTGTCATATGCTTGGTGCAGCCTGAATCCAAGTACCAGAGATTAGGTTCCTGCACACAGAAAAGAGTGAAGATTTAGGTCCCCATGTGGAAATGGGTCCTTGTGTGTTAGATGATGCATTGGTGTCAACAACCTCTTGAAATAAGCAATGTATTCTTTTATGTGTCTTCCATGGAATCTTTTGTTCTTCTTTATTAAACTTTGATGTTTTAATCCAGAATGGATCAGAAACAATTTGACATTCAATTTTTAGAGGGATCTCTCCATTTTCAATAATTGTGGACTCCGTTGAGTCGTTGAGATCAAATACCTGAACCGTTTCTTTCCGTCTCCAAACTTCAACCATTTTACGTAGTGCAGCTGTTTGAGACTGAGATCTTTGTTTGGTGGTTACAGGTTTGTACGCTTTGGTGGTTGTCTTGGTTTATTTGTGTTTGGTAGTGTGAGCTTTTGAGCTTGACTGTTTTGATGGTTTAGACTTTGTTTTTGAGAAAGAATTTTTACGTAGTGATTGAGATTTCCTTGTCTTGGATTCTGTGTTGTTCCATGCCTTCAAAAATTCTTTGTACCATCCTCTCCGATATGTTACTAACTATTGAATGTGATTAATCTATTTTCATAATTCCAATAATTAATGAGATTTAGAGCATTGGTCACGCATTGATGAATGATTATTCCATGTGATGTGATAAAGGGTGTATTGATTTGATTTGACCCTTGTGATCTCTAATTCCCACAGGCACGAATTCCCAATTGTTTTCTAAGCCTATCATATTCACATTTGTATTCACAATGTCCGTCCAGACAACCATGACTTGTGCAAAAACACGTACTTACTTTCATTTCGTTTTTGGAAAGAGAAATACATTGACTGAAGAAATATGAAATGTGATGACACTTCTTTGAAAATTCAAAACATGGCTTAGATAAACTGGGTATGAACTGTCGTCTGTTATCTTTTGTGCAAACACTTCTCTTGTTGTTGTCTTTTCTTCTCATATCTAAAACAATTGAGTAATGGTTAGTTGCGAGAGACTTTGAATTCTTGTTGACAACTTTGGTTGGTGATTTTGGTTTGTACTTGTGAGAGTGTGTGATATTGGCTTTGGGAATGACATTTGGTTGCCTTTTGGTGGTTTCAGGATATTTGTGATGTTTTCTTTGAATCCATGAATCTTCCACCTTCATTTTACCTTTTTCTTCTCTGATATACTTTTTTGTTGGTTGGGAAGTAGAAGGTGTAGAAGTGCATGTCAAGATTTCCTTTTTATAGTGACATGAAAGACTCTTTTCTGATTCTATTACTTCCTTTTCTAAATAATTTGTGATGATGGTTTGAAAATAATAAGCTACAAGTGTTTCAAGTTGCCTTTGTAATACCATATGTCGTATGTAAACTCGGGCTTTCAAAACTACTTGTGGCTTCTTAAGATTTTCGGGATATGTAAGCATGTAATCATTATCTAACTCAATGAGCTTGTGAGGCTCAGATGTGCTAGACTCGTTTAGTTCCTGATAGTTAAAAGGAATTTCAGATTTTAATTTTGTCTTTCTTTTGAAATCCTCTTCTACCACTTCCTCCTCCTATCCAACAAATACCATATTCTTTGTGATGCCATCATTCATTAGATTAAAGTCGTATAATTGTTTGGCAGTCACTTTTTCACTGATTCTCGGGTTTTCAAATCCAAGACCATCGTAGGTCCATTTAGAGAATTTGCGTTCTTTGGATTTATTTAGAAAGATTGTTTGTTCTGATTGTCCCCATTTGATCAATGTATCCTCAAGCTCTTTTATCTTGGAGCATAGTTCATCCTTTTCTTTTATAACAAATTTAGTGTCATTTTCAGCACTAATTTTTTCAGCTTTGAGGCCATGAATTTGGGTGCTCATGCTTGCTGTTAACTCAATCAGTTTATTTTCTCTTTCAATTAGTTTTGTTTTGAGTTCAGCTATTTCTTTGTTAACCTTTCCATTTGTTGATTTCTTATTATTTATTTTAATTTTTCTTTGTTTGTTTTTGATTTTTGTACCTTTTTCTCTAACTTTTTCATGCGTGTCATGATGATCTCAGACCACAACCTATTAGGGAGTTAAAGTGTACCTCATCCTCAGCATCAAGCATTTCATCTTCTAAGTTATCATAGTGTGCCTCAGGCTCTTCTTCTTCTTTTTCTGAAAACTTATCCTAAACATCAGCCATTAGGTAAAATTGTGCTTGTGCTTCCTCATCCAGATCACTATTAGCGGTATTTGTGAGGAACTGGTCTTCTTCAACCATCATGGCCTTTCCTGCACTCTTTATTTTAGCCATCCTGAGTTTTTGCTTGTAATACTTAGCATCTTTATTTTTCTTTTGAGTATAATCTTTAATAAAGTGGCCATTACCCCCACAATTGAAACACTTTCTATCTTCCTTCTTCTGCACCTTCACGAATCTTGCCACTCCAGGGATTGGAGGGTTGTTATCTGGTTGTGCATTGATGATTCTGTAAAATTTCTTATCTCCGTTTAGAATAGAATCAATCATCATCTCGCCATACACCTCATTGTGTTCTAGAAAGTCCATAAACCTCCCTTTCCATACTAGGTAATCATTGCGGAAAAGAACAGGGGGTTTCGAGTCTGTGCCAATGGCTAAAATCTCGTTGGAACTTGACATTTTTGTTCAAATACTTGAAAGTTAGATAATGATCATTAACTTGAAAAATTTGGTGATTGGGGTTCGAACTTGGTTTCTTCGAAGAATGTTTCATATGAGATCTGTTCGAAGTAAGTTTCGAATTCGAAGATGGGAATGTATTCGGAAGTATTGGTTAGAAGTGGTGAATTCGAAATTAATAACAAGTAATTCGAAGTGAACTTTGCAGTTGACTTAGAATGTAACAGTTGTTTCGAATTCGAAAGATCAATTCAAAGAAAAGGATGTTCGAATGCGAAATAAAGTAAAACTTTGAAGTGAATTTTGGTTTTCGAAATGTGTTTGGAATTTTGGTTGCAAAGGAATGGAGAACACGCTCGAAGTCAATGGGTTGTGAAGTCGAAGTGGATTTGTGAGGCAAATGGACATGCTCAAAGACTTATTATTAAAGAGGATTTCGAGTTCGAAGTGAACTTTGAGGCTTTATTTCGAACTCGAAGTGTTAAGGTTTCGAACTCGAGATGTATTGCCTTCAAATTTGAGAATTAGATACGCTTGAAGTGTGCTATGAGAAATAGATTCCGGATTTTTAGGGATCTGTTTTCAACTGCCAAGCTCGAAGTCTTCTAATGAGTAACTAACCCGCTTGAAATCAACAGAAAAACACCAAAACCTTCAAAATGTAAATCTAAATCGAGCAAAAACTCAGATCTAGGCTGTTCTTGATGATCTTCATGTGTTCTTGACTGAATTTTTTAATCCTTATCAAAATCAATGAACAACAACTCGAATTATATATCATTCTACTCGCAATTCTTGGTAGATCAATAATAACCCAATGATTCCATCATCCTCATGAAATATGATGAACTTTTGAAGCAAAAAAACGTAGATATTTCCACGAACAACTTCAAAAACTCAATCGATTATGATCCAAATTAAATCATATCAAATTGTTTTCAAACTCATAGTTGATTTAGAGAAGAATGAGATCAAATTCAACACAAAACACACTCAACCTTCATAGCTTTGAATTCTGAACATTAACTTCTTTGATTCAACTTGTTTTTCGTCGATTCACCCAATCACTAGCCAACTTAGATCAAGTTTGGCTCTCATACCAATTGAAAGCTTAATCCCGTGATGAAATCCTTCATGTATTAGTGTAGAGAGAAGATGATATTTGAGAGAAACACACACTACGCCTTTTGCTTTAAAATCTGATTGTAACACCGCTTCCGAAAACAGCTACTTTTCTGATAATTCAACATTTGATTAAGAGTAGATCAACTTGACCAACTCAAAACATCAGATTTGGCAGCGAAAATTTTTCTTTTCAAAGTAACAACTGTTATTTACATTGTCATATTTTCAAAACATACACCGGTGTTACCTATCACAGGAAACCGACCATGGTATTAAATTACATTACACAACTAAAATAGTATTCCAGAACCACAAGGGTTATAAACATTCAAAAGCCACCCGCCTCACCAGGCCTTCTAGTCTTTACCTGAAAAGAGGCAATGTAGCACCATTAGCTAAACAACATAGCTAGTGTGTACATACTTATCAGAAGCATCAATAATGTAAGTCATGCGTCATATATCATACATAAGCAATCATTGATAACTTAACACATAGCGGTGTGCTGATAAGATCAGTAAGAGTCATGTCTTGCAGGGTAATCAATCCCGCTTAACAACTCAAACCGGGGGATCAGACACGACCAACCGTGCTGGTGTGGGAGCATAAAAAAGTCCACCAAACATCGTTCATAGAGCCAGAGGCTCTACAGGTAATTCAGCTACAATCGGCTTAATACCACTCACGTTTAGGCACAGCGGTTTGGTAGAACCTACGATCCGGGATGCCTCCCGAATCACCGTGAAATCCTGAAGTACTCATGGGATCCAGTTACAACCGACTGACATTAACCATGCTTCAGATAGTCTCTAGACAATGCACATACACACATACATACATATGATCCCACAGGGATCCATCATCTTACATGCAACATCATTCAGTTATTCATTTGCACATATCATCATGTAATAACTAAGCGGATCTAGTTTAGACCCGCTGGCATGCACCTCGTATGTATCTTAACACCATTCAAGACATATACTTACCTCAAGGAGCATACCTGCAAAAGCAAGTCAGATATGCATAATATATGTTGGAATATACCCGCTGACACGAACGAGTTAATGGCACTACCAATGAGGTATAGGCCTATTGGGTCACACACCAAGTATTGATTCTAGCAGCACGATCAAGAAAAAGAGAGGAAAAGGCCAAAATGGGTTTTGGCAGGATGGTACACGGGCCGTGTTACCGAACACGGGCCGTGTCCAGTCCAACATACACGAGGTGTATTGGCCCAATTCGAGGTCGTGTAGTTTGGGCCTACACGGGCTGTGTAGATGGACACGGGCCGTGTAGTGCCTTTTAGACACGGGCCGTCTTAGCCCAAATGGGGCCGTGGACCTTGGGCCTACACGGCTGTGTAGACCTACACGGGCCGTGTACGTTCGCTGTAACATCAGAATTAACATCCTTAAACACTTGGTTTAATGAGGTTAACTTCTCATAATTGTGGTAGACAAAGAGACCACGAGTTATCTGCTCTAGTAGAGGCTTTTGGCTCACACTTTGTCCGTTGGTTGACACTTGAACTCTCTCTCTCTCTCTCTCTTGTTCTTGGTGTTCCTGAGCACAAGAAGAAAACATACACACACTTGATTGTTGTTTTGGTGGTTGTACATCAACTTGCTAGCACTTGGGAATCAAGGAAGCTTGGGGTAGACTTCATTGGAGGAGTTCTTTGTTGGACTCTAAGCTACTTGATTAGGAAGGTTACATTGTGTTTTGCACCATTAAGGTATAACCTTTCTTCTTATCTTGTGTATATATTTTAGTTGCAATCCCATTGTTAGATTTTGGTCCATGGGAAGTATTCATTGTTTGGCATCGATTTTTGTTACGTAATTTGCTTCCATTGCTACTTGATTTTGCCAAACGAATACCTTGAGGGGTATCAGAGCCATATCTAATATTGCTTTGCACTATTGAGTCTAGAAAAACCATAAAAGTGTTTTTGGATAAGAAAAGTGTTTTCTTAAAATTGGTTTTTCCATTGAGACTCTTGTTGTGCTAGAATAGATTTATTCGTAGACGTGTTAATATATATTCTAGTTTTTATATTTATATATTTGTTGTAACTTGGCATGAAGTGTACACCAATATATACTTATAAATGTATATATGAATATGTGTCTCAAAATGTTTGATACACTAATGCATATGTACAAGGATTTTCCTTTTAGTGCCTTTGGTGTTTTGACAATCTTAACTAAAATATAGATATATATTTATATATAATGGTTATGTGTGGCACACCATGTTTCTATTTGATATACTTGGTTTGATTCGGTAACAAGAGATGCCCCTAGACCTATGTGTTGTGATGATTGATTATTTTGGTTTTTGGCAGCCTGCGTGCTGTATTGTTGTAACAATATTAATTTATTTACTTATTGGTGCGGCTTGCACGCTGTTTCTTTTAATCTATGTATTTGTTTAAATAGCATAGGATTGTGACCTGCGTGTCGTTTATATATATTCTATGTATTTGTATATAGTATAGATTTAAAACCAAAATAGTCAACGGGAGTCATGGTGATGACGTCTTGGCGAGAAGGAATCAACATGCTATTGGAGGTGTTGGATTCAGTGGGAGCTCATCCAACGAGACCATATCTTGTCCTTAGATTTTTGGCCTCGTTTTCCCCGTTGTGGCTCATGGGGAAAATGAATAGGAATTATGGGCATGTTACCGAATTGAATATATAAATATTTGCGTGGTTGTATTTTATTATTCTATGCATGGATTAGGATTCGCATGCTAGATAATTTTTCTATAAAAATTAAATAAAATACAATGTTTGTTAAAATGGTTAACAATTGTACACGAATAGAATTGACAAAGGAAATATAAAAATGGTATTATATTAAAAGTACATAAAATCGTTTTGACACTTACTTTGTTAATTCACAAAAAGGGTTTTATAAACCGGAAACAAAATCCCGTTTTTCAAAATGTAAATCACGCACCATCCATAAGATGACACCACCCGAATCTAATGAAGCAAGGATGATTGTCGAGCTAAGCATGAGTCATTCCTTATGTAGCTGTGTGGAAGGTGAGTGGGGTAACTCGCATGATTGGTTGTCGAGCTAAGCACGAGCCAATTAATGGTCGAGAGTGCCACCCGTGTGTCTTTTCAGACGATTTACAATTTTAGTATATAATTCTTGGTTAGTTGTCGAGCTAAGCACGAGCTAAAAAAAATTATATATTAAGATTGGTGTAAGATAGGGATCAAACATGCCAACCGACATAATGGATGTCAATGGATCCCGCAAGTGTCTAAGAGTTGTAATAGAGATTACAATTGGTAAAATGGTTGCCGGCCTAAATAGCTTTGCCATGTGATCCGCGGTAAACCCATCACGCTGCGAGGTGAAATAAGGTTCTTAGCCCTTGTTACAAATAATATGTTTTGCTTAAAACTATGGGTACTTATTTTAACAAGGATTTCCAAACTAATTAAAACTACTTTGCTATTATAGATGGCGTCTTCTAGTAACACCAACACCACCAACCATTTTTCACTTAGAGTTTTCCTTGAGAAGGAGAAACTCAATGGTAACAACTTCTTGGATTGGTTTAGGCAACTTAAACTTGTCCTACGCCAATAAGGGAAGATGGTTACCATAGAGGAGGCCCTACCCGAGGCTCCTGCTGCCAATGCCACTCGGGCTATCCGAGACGCTTATGACAAGCATGTCATTGATACGGAGGACATTACTTGCCTCATCCTAAGTACTATGATCCCCGAGCTCCAAAAGCAAATGGATCATTTGAGTGCTTTTGACTTGATCGCTCAGCTTAAGGAAATGTTCGAGCACCAAGCGAGACAAAAGAGGTTTGAGTGTCTTAAGACGGTCCTTGGTAGCAAGATGGCCGATGGCGGGAATGTGAGTGCACATGTGTTGCGCATGAAAGCAAACGTGGAGCGCATGGAATGGCTCGGATTTACCATAGGGAGGGAGCTTGCAGTGGATTTGATCCTATGGTCCCTGCCCACCGCGTATGATTAATTCGTTATGAGTTATCATATGCATAGTATGGATAAGTCCATCATGGAGCATCATGGTATGCTTAAGACAACGGAGTTTAGCATGACCAAAAACAAGCCCTCTGTTCCAAATCCCGTTCTTGCTATAAGGGAGGGCGAATCCAGAAGAAGAAAAGGACCGCTTATACCCCTAAGGGTAAGGGGAAGGGGAAGATTGTCGCTGCCAAGTCTGGCCCCGCTTCGGAGGGTAAAGGCAAGGGGAAGATTGTTCCCCAAGCTAAAACTCCGAATGAAGCGGAATGCTTCTTCTGCGGGAAGAATGGCCATTGGCGCCGTAACTGCCCGGGGTACCTAGAAGGTCTTAAGAAGCTCAAGGGGTTGAGCATCGCAGGAACTTCCGACTCAGGTACGTACATGATTGAACTCCATCATACTTCTACATCTGGTAGTTGGGTATTAGATACCGGTTGTGGCACTCATGTTTGTAACATTGTGCATGTGCTAAGGACAAGTAGAAGGATGGAGAATGGCGATCTTGACTTGATTATGGGAAACAAGGAGATTGTCCCGGTCAAGGCTCGAGGAGAAGTTGAATTATCTTTTAATTCCGGTTTTTCCATATTATTATTGAACGTATGCTATTCGCCGCTTGTGGCACGAAACATTATTTCTTTTCCTGCATTACACGACAATGGTTTTGGTTTTTCTTTTGACAATGGGGTTATTGTTTGTTTTAAAAATGGTATTTGTTATTTTAAAGCTTATCCTTGTCGTGGTATTTATGAAGTAGATGCGTATGTTAGTGATAATCGTTCAATCATGAATATTGATTCAATGTTTAAAAATGGTTTAGACAAATTGTCTTTGTGGCATGGTCGACTTGGCCATATAAACAAGACTCGCATCACCAAGCTCCAAGCGGATGGGATCTTGGAATCATTTGACCATGAGTCAAATGAAGTATGCGAATCTTGTTTATTAGGCAAGATGACTAAAGCACCCTTTTCTGGCATGAATGAGAGGGGAAAAGACTTATTGGACATTATACATTCCGATGTGTGTTGTCCGTTTAAGCACATCACAAGAGACAATTCTAGATACTTCGTTACCTTTATAGATGATTATAGTAGGTATGGGTATGTCTACTTGGTTAGACAAAAGTCCGAGACCTTTGAGGTCTTTAAGACTTTCCAAAACAAAGTAGAGAATCAATTGTGCAAGAAGATTAAGATACTTAGATCCGATAGGGGTGGTGAGTATCTTAGTCAAGAGTTTCATGATCATCTTAAGGGTTGTGGAATTATCTCACAACTTACACCTCCTAGGACGCCACAATTAAATGGTGTCGCCGAGAGGAAGAACCGAACATTGTTAGATATGGTTCGGTCTATGATGAGTCACACCCAAGTGCCTATAAGCCTTTGGGGTTATGCTCTTAAAACGGCAATAAGAATCCTTAATCTCGTTCCAACGAAGAAGGTCGAGAAAACACCTTTCGAGATGTGGCATGTGAAACCTCCCGTTCTTGCCTATCTAAAGGTTTGGGTTGTCAAGCCTACGTACGACGTGAGGTAGATGACAAGTTGGAGCCCCGATCAGAAAAGTGTTATTTCATCGGATATCCAGCTGCGGGTATTGGATATATATTCTATAAACCTTCCGAGAACAAGGTATTTTTTGCTCGGAGGGTGGTGTTATTAGAAAGAGAGTTAGTATCCAATCAGCATGGCGGGATTAAGATTGATCTTGAAGAAGTTCAAGAGTCAACGGATGAAAGACCTGACGTTGGCACTAGCCAACAACCTAGTGAGGTTGAGTCTGAGCATGACAATGCGGAAACTAACGTACATTCGTTACCTCCCCGTAGATCCGGTAGAACTCGCCATGAGCTAGAGAGATGTGGGTTTCTAATATCTGAGGGCGACGAGTTATTGGTGGATCTTAATGAGCCTACCAACTATCGAGAAGCGGCAGCGGGCCACCAGTCTGCTAAATGGAAGGAGGCAATGGATAACGAGATGCAATCCATGAAGGATAACCAGGTTTGGGAACTGGTTGATCCTACACCCGGTTGTAAACCAATAGGGTGTAAGTGGGTCTTCAAGAAGAAGACCGACATGGATGGAAAAGTAAATACTTTCAAAGCCCGACTGGTGGCTAAAGGTTTCACTCAGACACATGGTCTCGACTATGATGAAACTTTCTCCCCAGTGGTCATGTTGAAATCTATTAGGATACTTTTGGCAATCGCCGCATTTCATGATTACGAAATATGGCAAATGGATGTCAAAACCGCCTTCCTTAATGGGAAGCTCTCTGAAGAGGTGTATATGACGCAGCCTGAGGGTTTTGTACATCCGAAGCATCCTAATAGAGTGTGTAGATTAAAGAAGTCCATATATGGACTTAAACAAGCATCTCGTAGTTGGAATCTATGCTTTGATGAGAAAATCAAAGAGTTTGGTTTTTCAAAAAGTGTAGACGAGCCATGTGTATACGTTAGGGCTAGTGGGAGCGCCGTTGTTTTCTTAGTCTTGTATGTGGATGATATCCTACTAATTGGTAAAGACATTCCAAACTTGAAAAGTGTCAAAACTTGGCTTGGAAAGTGCTTTTCAATGAAAGACTTAGAAGAAGCGGCATACATTCTGGGTATCAAGATCTATAGAGATAGATCTAGAAAACTTATCAGGTTGAGTCAAAGTACATACATTGAAAAAGTCTTGAAGCGGTTCAAGATGGAGGACTCCAAGAAAGGAAATCTTCCTATGTCGTATGGAGTGATATTGAGTAAAACTCAATATCCTAGTTCTCAAGAGGAACTAGAAGTAATGAAGCGAGTACCATATGCTTCGGCCGTGGGTTCGATCATGTACGCCATGTTATGTACCCGTCCTGATGTGTCATGTACTTTGAGCTTGACTAGAAGATATCAGGGAAACCCGGGGTAAGCCCATTGGGTTGCGGTAAAGAACATTCTTAAGTATCTTAGGAGGACTAAAGAGATGTTCTTGATATTTGGTGGTGAGGAAGAGCTCAAAGTAAAGGGTTACTCTGATGCTAGATTCCAAACTGATAGGGATGGCTCCCGATCACAATCGGGGTTTGTGTTCCTATTGAATGGTGGGGCTATTACTTGGAGAAGTTCAAAGCAAGACACAGTGGCTGATTCTACTACAGAGTCAGAATACATTGTGGCCAGTGAAGCTGCTAAAGAAGCTGTGTGGATAAGGAAGTTCATCCGAGACCTTGGAGTGGTTCCTAGCATATCCGACCCTATTGAGATCTTTTGTGACAATAAGGGTGTGGTAGCCTTAGCGAAGGAACCGAGAGCTCACAAGAGAACGAGGCATATACCTTGTAAGTACCACTTGATAAGAAAGATGGTTGAAAGTGGTGAAGTCGCTATTAGTAGAGTAACCTCGGAAGGCAATTTGGCCAATCCGTTTACTAAACCATTGTCACAAGCTTCTCATGATTCTCACACTACGGCGATAGGTGTTAGATTTGCTCATGACTTGGTTTAGATTTAGTTTTAATTTATGTTTGGACCATTATGTATTTGGGAACATTAAGCAATAATGTTACTAATGTTTGTTTCGATTTATATAGTAGAGATCTATATATACGCGTGTTGCGGTTACTTACATTTTGTCTTTATTGTGTTCTATCTTTGCATGTTTAATTTATTCCCTAGAATGTTTTACAATCTTTAAGTCTCCACAATCGGTCATACTTTGTGGGAAGAAAGTATCAATTAAGATTGAGGTAAAGAATTGGTTTTGATAAAACGTGATTCTTGCCTATACTTGAAAGGGGTTTCAAGTGATTTGAGGACCCGCACCCGAGTTTACTTCATGGTTTTAGTCACAAGTAACTCGGGATGGTAATGACATTTCATCCCTAAGCTAGAGATACATGTGATCCCAAAACATAGGTCTGCTTTGCTTTGATTGTTTTCTAACGCGGTCCGTAACTGGTCATTATAAGGGAAATGATTGGGTAGAGTATTGTCTATGTGGCGGGACTATGTAGTCGAAAGGTATTTGTTCATCTATGTATAGAGAGAATATCCATGGGCCCCTCGATGATTGAGTGCTGACGTTCATATGCATGGTTGTGCTCAGGTTACATTGATGATGGATCAATGTTAACTTGGTTTGTTGGTCACCACTAATCTGGAATTGAGAAACATAATTGTGAACGATCTGAAGGTTGACTATATTCCATGCCTTGTGTTCACATTGGATTTCGCAAACAAAGGGATGTACATATTTATTTATCTTTAGGACAATCATTTCATGATTGGGGATCTTGTCAAGAGTGGCATACCCTACACTGACTTGGGAGCATAGATGTTTTGCTAGAGGCCGCTCTATGTTTGTGTTATTTTTCGTAGTCTTGTCACCTGCAAGTGGGAGTCTGTTGGAATATGCCCGCTGACACGAACGAGTTAATGGCACTACTAATGAGGTATAGGCCTATTGGGTCACACACCAAGTATTGATTCCGGCAACACAATCAAGCAAAAGAGAGGAAAAGGCCAAAATGGGTTTTGGCAGGATGGTACACGGCCCGTGTTACCGAACACGGGCCGTGTCCAGTCCAACATACACGAGGCGTATTGGCCCAATTCGAGGTCGTGTAGTTTGGGCCTACACGGGCCATGTAGATGGACATGGGCCGTGTAGTGCCTGTTAGACACGGGCCGTCTTAGCCCAAATGGGGCCGTGGACCTTGGGCCTACACGGCCGTGTAGACCTACACGGGCCGTGTACATTCGCTGTTACAGCAGAATTAACAGCCTTAAACACTTGGTTTAATGGGGTTAATTTCTCATAATCGTGGTAGACAAAAAGACCACGAATTATCTACTCCAGTAGAGGCTTTTGGCTCACACTTTGTCCCTTGGTTGACATTTGAACTCTCTCTCTCTCTTGTTCTTGGTGTTCTTAGTGTTCTTGAGCACAAGAAGCAAACATACACACACTTGATAGTTGTTTTGGTGGTTGTACATCAACTTGCTAGCACTTGGAGGAGTTCTTTGTTGGACTCTAAGCTACTTGACTAGGAAGGTTACATTGTGTTTTGCACCATTAAGGTATAACCTTTCTTCTCATCTTGTTTATATATTTTAGTTGCAATTCCATTGTTAGATTTTGGTCCATGGGAAGTATTCATTGTTTGGCATCGATTTTTATTATGTACTATGCTTCTGTTACTACTTGGTTTTGCCAAACGAATACCTTCAATATAATCATACACAATCATTCAAAGAGTCATCTAGCAACAAGTCTTACTCTATTGAGTCTCGTGAAAGTAGGTACTCACCTGAGTAATTTACAATGTATAGGTATTTGTTTCTATCCTCACTAATACAACAAATTCACCTAGAATATCATCACTTACACTAATCATCTAGACATACACAATAGGACAAAAAAAATTATAGAAACTTAACTTTGGACTTACCACAAATCCGCCAAAACTCTTGGATTTGGGAAATCCGATGGTTCCTACGGATTTGAGAAATCCGACACTTACACACACAGAATCCGACATTCATCTTGCGGATTCCAACATTAGGATTTCAACATGCATATGGAATCCGACACCTGTGGATTCCGACACATAGAAGGGAATCAAACATGAAATCCGATAGATATGCGGAAATCCGAAAATTCTAGCGGAATCCAACAATAGCGAATTTTGATAAACCATCGGATTCCGACACCTTCATGGTCTCGGAATCCGACACCTTGCATGTCTGAAATTCCGATACATTCATATGTCTTTTTAACAACTTCATACTTGTTGGTTCTACACCCAGAACACCTTAAAGCTTTATGTTCTATTCGTACAATGACCTTAAACACCTCAAATTTAAATAAGAACACCAAACATACTAAACCCACTTTCAAAGTAAGCTTTTCATGTTCTTCATGGATGTTGTCATATGGACTTGTGTTTCTAGCCATAACAACATGTATCTAATGTTTGAATACATCTAAATCACAATACTAACCTTTTGCAAATAAACAACCGCAAGTTCTTCCTTTTCTTCTTCCAAAATCCGAGAGCAGAGAGAGAGAAGTGTGCGTTTGCGTTTGTGTGTAGTTTACCAACTTTGACTTCTATAAGTCAGTTACACACACACACATTTACATATACACACACACACATTCCAGATGTGGCTTGCCTCTGGATTATTTTCTTATTTCTATTTCTTTTTCTTTAATTAATCTAAATTATACATATATATACTTAATACACGCATACATACTTGACACACTTAAAACACACAAACATACATGTATTCCATTAAACTTAAAAATTACATATAAATAAAACACTCCCTTATTACATTAACTACACACATGAAAATAGTATTTACCGCTAGGCCCAAGTTGAGGATGTTACAAATCAACCCCCCTTAAGAAGAATCCGTCCTCGGAATCTACTCAGTGATAAACAGGTGAGTGTATTTTGTCTTCATCTCGTCCTCAACTTTCCACGTCAGGTTTGGACCTAGGTTGTGCTTCCACTTTACAAGGACTAGCTTGATCATCTTCTTTCGTAGTTTCTTGACTTTCGTATCAAGAATTTCAACAAGTTCTTCAACTAGTCGCTTAGAAGAGTCAACCTTCAACTCCTGCAGTGGAATGATCTGCTCCTCTTCAACGTGCCACTTGCGTAAGTAGCACACGTTAAAGGTGTCGTGGATACCGGTTAGTTCAGGCGGCAGCTCTAGAGTCACCGTCTAATCATTTACTTTACGCACAATCTTGAATGGGCCATTGAAACATGGACTTAGCTTCCCCTTGCGCCCAAAAGGAATGATGCGCTTCCAAGGAGAAACTTTTAAGAACACGCGATCACCAACATCAAATGTAGCGGGACGACGCTTAGGATCCACATACATCTTTTTTCGGTCATGAGCTACTTTCAACTTTTCAAGAGCCACATTCAGTTTATCAGAAGTTATCTCGACAATTTCTGGTCCAGCAAACTGTTTCTCACCCGGTACCAACCAACAGGTCGGAGTGCAACTGCGTCTCCCATATAGCATCTCGTATGGTGGCATTCCAATGCTGGAATGATATGAATTATTATAAGCAATTTCAATCAATGGGGTATAAGAATCCCATGATCCACCAAACTTGAGTACACACGCACCAAGCATATCTTTCAACGTCTGGATCGTTCGTTCAGATTGGCCATCAGTCTGCGGATGATAGGCAGTGCTCGGATGAACACGAGTGCCATGCTCACGCTGCAAACTTTGCTAGAAAATTGACACAAATCAAGAGTCACGATCAGAAATAATCGAATAGGGAAGACCGTGACGTGATACCATCTCATCGATATACAACTAAGCTAAACAAGTCAGCGAAGAAGACTCGTTCGTTGCTAAGAAATGAGCACTTTTCGTTAACCGGTCAACAATGACCCATATCATGTCGTGCCCTCTGAATGTCTTCGGTAGCTTCATCACAAAATCTATCGTGATATTATCCTATTTCAACTCCGGAATATCTAGTTGCTACAGATTACCATAAGGTCTCTAGTGTTTTGGTTTCACTTGCGCGCATATCTGACATCTCTCCACAAATGAAGCGATGTCCTTCTTGAGAGTCGGCCACCAGTATAACATCTTCAGGTCATGGTACATCTTTGTAATTCCCGGATGGATGGACAATTTGGACATTTGGGCTTGTTGTAGTATTAGCTCACGGTTACCTCCAGCGAGAGGTACCCAAATCCTGGATTGAAAAGTCTTCAACCCATGATTATCTTCATTCAGCTGATCTTTCAATTTCTTCATTGTCTCTGCCTTCAGCTTATCTTCTTGCAGTGCTATCTGCTGAGCTTCTTTCAACTTAGAGATTAAATCTGGCACTACCACGATTCTCATAATTGTTGCTTCTGATGTCGGTCATTTACGGCTTAAAGCGTCTGCTACAACTTTGGCCTTACCAGGATGGTAACGGATCTCACAATCGTAGTCTTTTATTAACTCCAACCAACGGCGTTGCCGCATGTTGAGTTCTTTCTGGGAAAATACATACTGTAGACTTTTGTGATCAGTGCATATCACACACTTCGTGCCATAAAGGTCATGCCTCCACAGCTTCAATGCAAACACAACAACAACAAGCTCAAGATCATGACTTGGGTAGTTCCTTTCATGTGATTTCAACTGCCTAGAAGCGTAGGCAATGACTCTATCACGTTGCATTAGGATGCAACCTAAACCCGCGTACGAAGCATCACAATAGACTGTAAAGTCTTCTGAACCCTCAAGCAAAGTAAGGACCAGAGCTTCACATAACAATCATTTCAAGGTCTGAAAGGCTTCCTCCTGAGCTTCCCACCAGACAAATGCCACATCCTTATGAGTCAGTTTGGTCAAGGGACCCGCAAGATTAGAGAAATCGTGGATAAACCGCCGATAGTAGCCAGCCACGCCAAGGAAACTTTTAATCTCGGAAGGAGTTCGAGGAACCCCCAAATTCATCACAACCTCCACCTTAGCTGGATCTACTTTGACACCATCCTGACATATGACATGGCCCAGGAAATGAACTTCTCTAAGCCATAATTCACACTTGGACAACTAGCCGTACAATTGTTCTCGTGTAAGAGTTTCGAGAACCTAACGAAGATGAAGCTCATGATCAGCTTCCGTCTTCGAATAGACAAGAATATCATCGGTAAATACAATCACGGATCTATCAAGAAATGGATGACGAACACGATTCATTAGATCCATAAAAACAGCAGGGGCATTGGTTAAGACGAATGGCATAACCAGAAATTCATAATGACCGTAACGAGTTCGGAAAGCAGTCTTCCGAATATCTTCTTCATGAGCTCGCACTTGATGGTACCCCGACCGAAGATGAATCTAAGATAAACATGTAGATCCCTAAAATTGATCAAAGAGATCATCGATTCGTGTAAGAGGATACTTATTCTTTACAGTTCGCTTGTTAAGCTCCCTGTAATCTATACACATGCGCATCGCTCCGTCCTTCTTCTTCACAAACAATACAGAAGCTCCCCATGGCGAGGAACTCAAACGAATAAAACCTTTGTCGAGCAACTTCTGAACTTGAGTCATCATCTCTCTAATTTCAGAAGGTGCAAGACGATACGGAGATCGAGCCACAAGTGTAGCTCCTGGAAGAAGCTCAATCTTAAATTCAACATCTCTAATCGGAGGCAAACCCGGAAGTTCTTCAAGGAATACCTCAAGGTAATCAGACACTACCCGAATATCTTGGACTTGTCACAAAATATGCTAAATAGGAGTCACAACCTTCGGAAATAGACTTCTGAGCTTTAATCATGGAGACAATGGGAATATCAGAATCCTATCGTTCTACACGAGCAACAGCATAAGATCCATCAGAAAGAGGAATCTTAATCATCTTTTTGGAATAGAGAACTCAGCATCACGCTTGCTGAGCCAATCCATCCAATTACAACAACGTAGCCTACAATAGGCATAATGAAAAAGGAAATAGGGATACTACTCCCATCAATGTAAATCACAGCGATCGGGACTTTTTCTTTAACAGAGACTACTTTGCCGTCAGCAACCTCTACTCTGAGCAGCTTAGTTAGCGGAACAACGGGTAATTACAATCTTCTACGTCATGCCACAGATACAAAGGAGTATGTAGCTCCCGAATCAAACAATACACAAGCAGGGATATAATTAATAAGGAATGTACCCGTGATGACATCCCCTGCTGCTTTGGCCTCTTCTGCAGTCATCTGGAATGCCCTCCCTTTTGTGCGAGGCGCATCATCTATCTTCTGGCCCCTAGAAGACCCCTTCGTTCCAGCACCCTATCTCTCCGGGCAGTCGGTCATATTGTGCCCAGGCTTGTGGCCCCAATAATAGACATCTTCTTTAAAACCACACTCAGTAATAGCATAGCCCTTTTACCCGCACCTCCAGCATCGTCTGGTAGCATTCGAACACTCACTAGAATGATAAGTACGACACTGAGAACACCAAGGAGCGTCAGGTCTTGGCTTCATTGAAGTCTTAGTTTTCCCACCTGCTGAGGATTGTCCTTTGGAAGGACCCTATTTATCAGATGGCTGAAACTTTCTTTTTAACCCCCCAATAGCAGATTCGCCCCTGCAGTGAATACGATCTCCCTCCATTTGTCGAGCTATTTCGAAAGCCTGATCTAGATTAGGAGCAGCTCGTACATCAGGACGAAACTCCAATGGCAAAGTTGCCACGAAACTTCTTATCTTGGTGGTCTCATCGGCGATCAAATGAGGAATGAACCTCATCTCGTCAGTAAAAGCGGTGATGAGTTCTTCCATTGTCTTAACCCCCTTCTGGAGATTATTAAATTAACATTCCATTCTCTACATGTCGTACTCGGTGCAGTACTTCTTCAGCAACTTCTGAGAGAATTTCTCCCAAGACAGAGCACTCAGAATTTCTTCATCAACCAAGGCTTTTACCGTATCCCACCAGAAGATGGCACGGCCTTTTAGCATACGTACTGTGTATTTCACGCATTACTCGGCTTTGCACTCACAGGATTCAAATACTTGCTCCATTTCACGGAGCCACTGGATAGTAGCTGTGGGGTTATCACTCCCCTCAAACGTCCGAGGTTTTCAAGATAGAAACTTCTTGTAAGAACAAGTCTTGCGGGACTTGTTCAATGTGGCTTGCAACAAGAGCTCCTTGGCTATTCGGAGCTCTTCCTCCAGACGTCTGATATAAGTAGCTTAATCTGGCTCAGGCCTGCCACCTCCAGCATTGTGCTGAGAACGTTCATCCTTAGCTTGATGAGGCATATGAGAAGGCTCATCTTCCATCTCTTTCAACGCTTGCTCTGTATTGCCACGTTCGGCAGACATCTTTGAATTTTTTTTCTATATAATAGAGAAAGAGCAGTTAACACTCTATGTAACATCTTGATTTTGGGCCTAGTTGTTACGTATGCCATGGTACGTTTATACGTGATTAATGTTTGATTATTTGCTTGTTTAGCATTTAATTAAATGATTTTAATTAATGGTATTAATTAAAGTTGGTAAACTAATTAGAATGGATAAAATGTATATATGTGTGTGTAAGAATATATATATATATATATATATTCATTTCTATGTGTGCATGGTTTTGGAATTTAGGGAGGTTGACACCTCCTGCTTCTTTAATTGA
Organism: Dittrichia graveolens; assembly: GCA_038502395.1. NCBI lineage: Eukaryota > Viridiplantae > Streptophyta > Magnoliopsida > Asterales > Asteraceae > Dittrichia > Dittrichia graveolens. The sequence goes on along the minus strand of JARJIL010000005.1, from coordinate 52,714,748 downwards.
GCAATATTTATGTGAAGCAACATCTGATATGTTTCACTTTACAAAACCGACATAGTGTTTGTGTGTGTGTTTGAGAGAGAAAGCAAGAAAAGTGGTATACTTGAAAAGTTAAAGTGAAGACTTGTGGCTTGTTAATTCAAAGCAAAAGGTATGGTAATGTTCTTTGTTTGATACTGATCGTATTTATATGCTTTTCTGATGAAATAAAAGTGTATATAGTGAAACACCATGAAAGGAGCTTGAAGCTCCATACTTGACAAATGGTTTTTGTGTGTTTTGGTACTTTATTTGTTATTGATGTGTTCTTGACATTAGATACATGTCATAAGATGTTTATACATGTTTTAGAAGTGTTCATACTGGATTTCAAGTGTGTTAATCGGATTTGGAAAGTTGTAAGTCGGCTGGATGTTGAAGAAGATGATGCAGAGTCTGTCACAACGCGACACGTGTTAGTCCCATTTTAGAATAGTCAGATTTGATGAGACAAACTATCGATATGTATAGATAATAGGTTAAGAGTTAGGAATTATGTATGTCTGTTATAGTCTTACTAGTCAGCTTCAGCTGAGTAGTCAACGTATAAACTGTAGGAAATCCATGCACGCCAACACCCGTACGCAGCGGAAGCAACGACATCAAAAAACCGGGGTTTTCGGGTATCAAAACCGACCTGCATGTATTCCCCAAGTGGGGATCGTGACTACAAACGAATATAGCAACTAAAAGAAACGAGAGGGAGGAGAAATTATACCATCACGTGGCTGGAGCTATCCACCGAGCTAGAAAGATCTTCGAGAACCCGAAACCGAGCTCCTCTATTGATAGTCCACACCAAGTAGCCGAGATCCCGTCTTGCTATTGACCCGACACATGAGCCACACAAAGTCCTCGTGCTTCTGGAGCAGCAACAACACTAATAGAACTCCTCTTGCTCTTGATACACTCACTCAACTCACCATATCACTTCAAGTAGTATATTATGTGTGTGTATGTACAAAATGGCAAGAGCACCAAATGAGAGAGAGTCATATGCCTTTTATAAAGTTTGGAGAAGTTAAAATGCCACCAGAGTCGGCTGTCATGCCACTCATCCATTGGACCAACACAAAGGTCCAATAGAAATAAAGTGTCACTTTGACTTCTGCCTTCACGGGCTCTCACGGGCCGTGAAGCGCTCGTGAAGGCCTCATAGGCCGGGTTCCACCGTTCATTCTCATTGGGCCATCAAGTGGTCCAATTAAAAGAATGGCGCCTGCCTTCACGGGCTCTCACGGGCCGTGAAGCACTCGTGAAGGCCCTGCTCCCACGACTACTTGTCCGTGTCGTGAAAGCTCGTGGAGGGTTTCTCTTCACGACCTCTTCACGGCCCGTGAAGGCCCGTGAAGGTCGGCAGAAACCCTAATTTCATATTCTCTCATGTTTGCGTTGTGCTGCCGGAATCTACCCTTGGCGTGTGACCCAATAGGCTCGTACCTCATCAGTAGTGATGCTAGTACACGTGTATCAGTGGGCATATTCCAACAGACTCCCACTTGCACATGATACAACATTACCAACACCACAGACAGGCAGCGGCTCTAGCAAAGCAAACTTGCCCCCAAGTCGGTACGAGTTACGTCTTCCTCGACAAATCCTGGTAGCCTAGAAAGGCTAAAAGGTCCTATAGATAAGTGATCATAAACATCCCTTTGTTCGCGATATCCGTGTGAACACGAGACATGGAAAAATGTCAATCTCCAGATCGTTCACGATTCTATTTCTCGATTCTAGATTGGTGGTGACCAAAATAACAAGTTTACAACTGATCTAAAATCATTGTAACTTGAGCACGGCCATGCATTTTTGGTGTCAGCGCCCAATCATCGAGGGGCCCAGGGATATCTCTCTAACTAGAGGAACAAATCCTTTTGACTACATAGCCCCGCCACATGCTTCATACTTTATTTGATAACTCCCTTTATAGCGGCCAGTTACGAACCACGTTTGAAAGTAATCAAAATAAAGCAGACTCATGCTTTGGATACACATGTATCTCCGGTCTAAGGATGAAATGATATTATCATCTCGAGTCACTTGTGACCATAATCCTTGAAGTGAACTCAGGTATGGGTCTTCCAATCACTTGAAACTCATTTCAAGTACAGGTTAGTTTTGCGTTACTTGCATTCAATCCTTGATTAATGCATGACCAAACCCTAACCTCAGTCTTAACTCAAACTTCCTTCCCTTGAAGACTGACTGACTGTGGAAATCTAGAATGCATAAGCACTCAGGGAAGTGGTTAAACATGCTAAGATGGAACACAGTAAAGACTAATGAAAGTAACCGCATCTGCGTATATATAGTCCCCACTATATATCGAAAGCAATCAAAAGTAACGATATTGCTTGCAGTTCCCAAAGCAGATATAAAACAATCAACAACTAAAACAATATTTAAAGACAAATCATTTGCATAAGAAATTCTACATGACCTAGTATGTCAAACATCACTAGTCATTATGACTACGGCTTATTCAATGGATTTGCCATGCAACATCCATTTGTATTCTTGTTATCCTCTCAATTATCTTTTGACCAAACTACTTTATCCAAAGTATCCGTCAAAGAGATCATATAACGAAGCACTAAGGTACTCATATCCTCATCGCTACAAAAGTTCACAATAGGATCAGTGATACTTAAGAACTTCTCTAATCAATAATTAACAACATATAGTAGGATCAAAGACTTCGATCAAAATCAACAGTTATCCTATTAGAAATTAGTATTAGAGTAAAAAAAAACTTACTCCAAGGCTTATTTCCTGTCGTCAAACATTAAGAACATACACAAGTATTTCTTGTGATTCAAAATCATGTATCTCCTAAGTATTATCATGATACAATAATTCCCTATCTTAGGTTGATAGAACACTTAATAATGGGACATTATCTTCAATCGATACATACTTCTAGGTATACAATAAAAGCTCCCACTAGCCCTGACATATGTAAAAGTCTTATCTATGCTCCTAGAAAACTCATGACTTTGATTTTCTCATGAAAGCAAAGATCTTACTTTTACGATGTTAGTATAAGTCCAAAGGACTTATTCACACTTGTAGACTTAATTTGGATACTACGGATATCTAAGACCCTCGGAGAGTGTGGTAAGCACTTCCTCAATACGAAGTTCCATAAAGGAACGCGGTCTTGTATATCCGTGTACTATCCTTTATTGCCGTAAGAAGGCAACAATAGCAACAAGTATCAAATGATCTTCAACCTAGCCACTAGGAAAAGCTTCCACAAAAACCATCACGAAACCTTTACCCCTAGTCGGTATTTGAAGTAGTCTACAATACAATCTATGTTAATTCAATTTACACCTTCTCGGTTTGCACCTTGGTATGGAATTAAGCAAAGTATTCACATACTTAAAATGGATTTCATCTCATGATTAATTACTTCTCATAACCTTAGTGAACACAGGGCCCACCATGTCTTTCGATAGATGGTGATATGAGCAAAACTCACCATCAAGTCATTGCCACTTAGATATGAGGAACCCATATCTCTTTGGCTACATGACTTCTATCAGCCTTGAAAGTAATTACTCATGGTCAGGATAACCGGCATTCTCATGCCGATATTTGATCATATGCTAGTGCCTACATCAAGTCTTTCATTTAAGTTGCACGTTCTTCCACTGGAATGCTTTAGTTATTATCTTCCTTTCGAGTAACAAAGCATTGTTCTCGTAAGGTCAAATATCCAAAACCTATAAGAACCTTTTAAATGTATTAGCAGCATTTAAGTTCTTCAATCTCCCACCAAATGTAGATTGAAAATCTCCAAACTTTGATATACAAGCAAAGAACTCATTGAAGATATATCTCATAGTTGCTAATTAGACATTCAAGTTGGATTAAGATTAAGGACTTGGCTCGTCACATTCAATGTGTATACTAACAAGTCGAATACACATATTTGACCCATTATTTACCAGATCATTTTCAACAATATCCGGTTTCCTTCAACGTGACACCATGTACAAATGTGTCTATGTTAAGGAACGAATTGTGAGATAATCCCGCAATTCATAATGTAGTCATTGATATAGATTTAAGGTATCTTAGCATCTTAACTAGATCTAAGCATCCTATCTATATGTCCCAATTGATTCTTTTAATTAGTTTCTCTTTGTTATGTGCTTGTACGGTTTATCCACCAAAGGTGATCAATATCTTACAAGCTAGCATCCCTCTCACATACACCGTGAAGGGATTCATAATCATCTTACCCTTATAGATAGGATTAGCATCAAATGTTTAACCCGAGGTTAAACTAGTCCAAGATCCTAACCACATGGATCTAGGTGATACTTATCTTATTTACATGGTTATGTAGATTATGACAAAGAGCCGACTAATCCAAACTATTTTGGACTTAGAATAAATCATTCATGATTAATTATTACTTGTGACATGTATGTCTTGACATGGATAATTTTAATTTCTATCAATTAACAAATATTTTTCTAAAACAATATTCAAATTTCAAGTACGAATTCATCGTCATCAAATGTAGAATGATGCGCCTTGAAGGCCAAAATAAAACATAAGCTATGACATGAACAAACTTCGAAATCGAATAAGTAATGCGAAAAAATCTTTTACAACCCAAAAAATTCAAAAACACATCCATCGTCTTCATGAACATACAACAAAAACTAAACTTGACTCACAGGGCATCAAAAACAAAATAATAATGAAACCGGTAAGAATAGACGAGATCAAAACTCCCGATTCTCTTGTAGTGGTCAATCTTCCGAGTTACCTCTTTTAGAGACCCGGTTCTTCATGCTCTTGGTTCTTCTTTTAAATGGTACCTACACTTTGTAACAAAAATTAATTTGTGACAAACGTGAGTTAATTAGCTCGGTTAAACAACCCAGCGCAATAGAAGAATTAGCAATGAATCATGAATGTACCTTGACAGGGGAAATTAACTCTCTCTTTCCTTAGAAGTTTAATATCCTCTCGGTACGATGGGCATGCGTGACGGCCCCAATCTCCAAATCTTCCACAGAAGTAGCAAACCACTTTTTCTTGAATCTCTTCTTGAGGCACACAATCATGGTCCTCAGATTCAATGTGGGGAATATGCTTGGACACTCCAACCTTTTCCCTTCGTGTTGGTTTCTTCTTCTTTTTCTTTTGTTCCCTAGAACTCGTGGTAGGAATGGAAGAGGTGGATTCATGTTTGGCCATGTCAGACTCCGCAGTCTTCAACATACCATGCAATTCACCTAAGGTTTTCTCCATGTCATGCATGTGATAGTTCATGACTAACTGATCATATGATGCGGGCAGGGACTGGAGTACTACATCCACAGCAAGCTCCCTCCCCATGGGAAATTCTAGTCTCTCCATTTGATCCACGTACGCCTTCATCTTAAGGACGTGGGCACTCACACTCCTACCTTCCTACATTCTACAACCGACTAGGTTTTTAACACACTCATAGTGTTCCTCCCTTACTTTTTGTTGGAACATGTCCTTCAACTTGTCCATCATATCGTACACACTCATGTGCTCAAAGTGTTTTTGCAACTCCGAGCTCGTAGTTGACAACATGAGGCAGGCAACATCGTGTGTATCCTCAACACGCTTTTCATACGTGTATCGGATGGACCAAGTTGCGTCGCTAGCAGGTGGTTCCGGAAGAGGTTCCTCAAGGATGTGCAACTTTGACTCATAGGGAAGGACAATTCTCAATTTCCTAAGCCAGTCAACGAAGTTGACTCCCGTGAGTTTCTCCCTATGTAGGAAGATACGAAGCAAATTGTTTGACGTGGTGTTATTATCGTTTGACATCTATAAATAACAAGAATACACATTTTAGTTAGTTTGATATAATCCTCGTTAAAATAATTACCCCTAAAGTTTTTAGAAAAACAATTTATCTTAACAAGGGCTAAGAACCATATTTTACTCCACTACATGACGGGTTTACCGCGGATCACTTCATGAAGCTATTTAGGCCGGTAACCATTTTACCGATTGCAATCTCCATTGCAACTCTTAGACACTTGCGGGATCCAACGACATAAAACGGTCGGTTGGCATGTTTGATCCCTACATACACCAATCCCAAATTAAAATTCTCGGTTGACTCGTGCTTGGCTCGACAATCACTCAAGGATTTTATTTTGCAATTGTAAATCGTCCAACAAGATACATGGTAGCACACTCGACAATCATTGGCTCGTGCTAAGCTCGACAACTAATAACTCCAAGTCGCCACTCTGACCTTCCACACAGATCCACATGGAATAACTCGTGCTTAGCTTGACAATTATCCCATACTTCACTAGAATCGGGTGTGTCATCTTATGGATGGTGCGTGATTTACGTTTTAGGAAACGGGCTTTTGTTTCTAGATTAAAACCAAGTTTTAATATTTGATTAACAAAGTAAGTGACAAAAACGATTTTGACTATAAATATAAATACCGAGTTTATATTGTCTTGTTAATCGTTTACGCGCGAGAGTTTGTTAACCAATTTAAAAAACTCTTGTGATTTTATTAACTTAGAAAAGTTACCAAGCATGCGAGAAACATAAACAACCATGCAAGAAATATAAATCACATCACACGCATACAAAGAGGTTGGTAACCATGCCAAAAACCTATGCGTCCTACCCGCGAGCCAAGCCAGGAGGACTAGGTCTACTAAGGACACAAACCTAGACCATGGAGTGCTCCCACTGAATCTGCTACCTCCATCGGGACTAACCGGATCCAAGGTCTTCAAGACGTCTCCTCTTGACTCTTGATTGTGGTCTTCAAAACACAAGTACACAAAAGAAAGGAAACGGCATGCAAGCCACGCGCTTCCAATCAATCTAGTACAAGTATATATGAACAAATGAAACGGCATGCAAGCCGCGATAATTAATTACAAACCGAACGAATACATAATTAATTACATCACATGTGACACCAAGGTCACCAAATAAATCCAAACAACCAAACAAACCACAACGCACAACCACAAGGTCAAGGGCGATGGTTACCAACTAAAAGCAACAAACAACAACTACAAAGCACGGTGTGCCAAAACCGTGACCAAAAAATATTTCGGTAAGAATTTCCAACACAAACACTCAAGGCACAACAAGGAAATTCTTGTACATATGCATTAGGGCACAAAACCAACTTTTATACCCATATTTCATATATACACAACATATGTGTATGCATGTATGCATCTCATGCCAAGACCATACCTTACATACCCATATTTGTACCAAAATATTACGAGGGGCTAAACCAAAGGAATCTGCCAGAAAACAAAAACTCCTCCATGACCTGAAAAAACACGAAAAATTTTCTTTTAAGGACAAAAACTGCCCAGAAGCTCCTTCACGGCCCCTCACGGCTCGTGACGCCCAAGGGCCTCACGACCGATCACGGGTCAGAAGGGCTCGTGAGCCTAAAAACCAAGTTTCACGACTAAACAGTTCACGAGTGCCTTCACGATCTCTAACGGCTCGTGAAGCCCAAGAGCTTCACGACCGTTCACGGGCCATAAGGACTAGTGATGTCTGAAAACACTTCCCACAACCAGACCCTCACGAACACTGGTCGTGAGGCCTTCACGACTCGTGAAGAACACTTCACGGCCCGTGAAGAACTACTGGACAGAAAAACGAATCTTCCAAAAACGATTTTTCGAGCCATTTTTGTGCTATATCTTTGTAGCCTAGGCTCTGATACCACTGTAGGAAATCCATGCACGCCAACACCCGTACGTAGCGGAAGCAACGATATAAAAAACCGGGGTTTTCGGGTATCAAAACCGACATGCATGTATTCCCCAAGTGGGGATCGTGACTACAAACGAATATACCAACTAAAAGAAACGAGAGGGAGGAAAAATATTACCATCACGTGGCTGGAGCTATCCACCAAGCTTGAAAGATCTTGGAGAACCCGAGACCGAGCTCCTCTATTGATAGTCCACACCAAGTAGCCGAGATCCCGTCTTGCTATTGACCCGACACACGAGCCACAGAAAGTCCTCATGCTTCTGGAGCAGCAACAACACTAATAGAACTCCTCTTGCTCTTGATACACTCACTCAACTCACTATATCACTTCAAGTAGTATATTATGTGTGTGCATGTACAAAATGGCAAGAGCACCAAATGAGAGAGAGTCATATGGCTTTTATAAAGTCTGGAGAAGTTAAAATGCCACCAGGGTCGGCTGTCATGCCACTCATCCATTGGACCAACACAAAGGTCCAATAGAAATAAAGTGTCACTTTGACTCCTGCCTTCACGGGCTCTTACGGGCCGTGAAGCGCTCGTTAAGGCCTCATAGGCCGGGTTCCACCATTCATTCTCATTGGGCCATCGAGTGGTCCAATTAAAAGAATGGCGCCTGCCTTCACGGGCTCTCACGGGCCGTGAAGCACTCGTGAAGGCCCTGCTCCCACGACTACTTGTCCGTGTCGTGAAAGCTCGTGGAGGGTTTCTCTTCACGGCCCGTGAAGGTCACCAGAAACCCTAATTTCATATTCTCTCATGTTTGCGTTGTGCTGCCGGAATCTACCCTTGGTGTGTGACCCAATAGGCTCGTACCTCATCAGTAGTGATGCTAGTACACGTGTATCAGTGGGCATATTCCAACATAAACAGATATAGAGTTTTCTATTTAAGTACTAGATAACTCAGTTACTTCTAAGCAAAAATAGGTCTTAAGAATGAAGACTTGAAGATTTGAAGACTTGAATATTCAATAATCCTAGATTCAAGAAGTCAGCTTGACAAGGTCAAGACTGAGTATATCAGCTCAGCGTCAGAAGTCAGTTCAGAATTTAAGTAAGTTCTAAATTCTGTTATAAACTCTCTATATCTACGACATTTAAATTAGGATATCTAAACCTAATTTAAACTATCTATTAGTTGGATAGAAATCTCAAACGAAATTAATTAGATATGTTCTAATTAAGGAGTTTGTTACGGTTTTAAAGAAAAGATAAGTTCTATCTTTAAACTACGATTTATTCATAGATATATCAAGTATAAGTATAAACCTTGTGTTGGGTTTATATAACACGAATAGATGTTCTTACGTGGGTACGAGAACAGATACACGACGACGACCGCATAAGTTGCAAAACGTACGTGTGTTCGTGATACTTGATACGCGTGTGTTGCAATAACTTTGTAAGTTCAAAGTATGAGAGAGTTTTCAAGAGTTCTTGTTAATAAGTTTTAACAAGAAATTCGATCATCAATTTGTTTGTGATTCAAGAGTGTTTAGAGAGAGTTGAGGTTATAATCATTGTAACATCAAATCATCCTGTTGATTTGATTAGAGAGTGATAAAAGTTATTGTACTGGTTGATAATTGAATATACATTTGATTAATTTGTTTGATTGTTTAAACTGTATTCAACCCCCCCTTCTACACTGTATCGGTTGCTTGTTGACCCTCTTTGCGACTAACAACGCGTCCGGAAAGAGAACGCGACGCGTTCTTGTATATTCTCGGATTCTTGTGGAAATACGAGACCCAAAATCCGAGACTAGGAATCCTACAAGGTAAATCAGATAGTAGGAATCCGATGGTGAAATCCGGGACTTGAAATCCGACACATGGGTATCGGATTTGTGAAATCCGACACTTGGGTGCGACGCGACACGTCGGTAGCTTGGACACGACGCGTCCGCGGTTTTGAGTATTTTCTTGGTTGTTTGCTTTGATTAAAGCTATGGGTTATATGTTGTTGCATATGTGAATCTTACATGTGTGTTTAATTTAAAAGGATATAAATATATGTGTTTGGTATATATTTATGAATCAGTTACTAATTTCAGTTTATTCTGATCTTAGGAAAGGACAAGGCTCAGTAATATTAGACCACTGAGTGGGAGTTCAAGAATTCGAGGTGAGTTGATGTTTACTCACGGGTGGTATTAGTTGTAACTGGTTTGGTTGCAACTGTATATCGATTGATGCATGGATAGACTATTTGTCTGCTAGTTGATTAACTATGATATGTTAATTGATTGTTACGCCTGTGGTGAAGTCAGCTATCGGCTGGGCATATTGGGCTGGGTTTGTTTGCTATCAGCTAATCAGTATTGTGATCTTTTGATGCATTTGTTGCAACTTAAGATAATACTGTGTGAGAATAGCAAATAGACTATCGGTAAACCTTTGCTTTCGCAAACAAGAACCGCCGGTCTTCTCGTGAATAGTATTTTCTTGGTTGTAGGTTCCTGAAGAACCGCCGGTCTTCTCGTGAGGCAAAGGGTGATTATGTGTTTACTTTTCTTGATATCATGCGGTTACTTGCTAGTATATTTGTGGTGGTTTACTTCCATTCACTTAGCTTTGTGCTAATCCCCCACCTCTCACTACTTTTACATATGGCTGGTAAGTTCTGCGGTTCAGTGTGAGGGGGTATAGCCTTGGTGAATACTTGACGGGCACTCTGATTGGAATTGTGACGAGCCGTAGTTTTTGTAATACTGAGTTTTAAACTAATTGGTTTTGTTAAATAGTGTTTTATTGTCAGTTGTAAATACTTTTATGTTTTGGTAAACGCTTCCGTAGTGTATTTTAAAAGTGAAAATTTTATGGGTGAAAATACGGTGTTACAAGTTTGGTATCAGAGCCTTGGTTTGGCGATGTAGGCACCGTGGAAGTGTTGCATTCCCAAATCTTGGCTTGAGTTGGGGGTCAATTATTCCTTTAGTATAGGGATTAGGGTGAATGAGAGTATTGCTTGGGTGGTTAGTATGTGTTATACTAACGATTTTAAACTAATCAGTTGGTGAGATGTTGTGATTGTTATAGAGAACAATGGCTGATAATGAGCCTCAACTGGCGCCCTATTGTCCTAGCAACAGTTGAAACTCTACAGAGTGTTGGTACATCTGGTATAGCTGGAGATGAGAGGGATGAATACATATTTCAACTTGAGAGTCAGTTACAAGATTTGGGAAATGAGTTGGATCAACAGAGACAAGATTTTGTGAGTCAACCACCGGTTGTTATAGTGGCTTCTACTACACTTGAGATACCACCAATCTACCTGGCTAATACTATGTATATAGGAATGCCTTCTATGACGATACCATTTCCACTAGTGTCTCAACCATTCTATTACCCTATGTTTTCACAAGGATCGATGCTATATCCTTTCATGGGATTTCCACCTGGTATGGAATATAGACAACCGTGTACTTATAAACAGTTTTTGGATTGTAATCCCGAGGAGTATCATGGCAGCACAGATCCCAATGTTACCCTGAATTGGTTGCGAGATATTTCTAGAATTCTGGATGCTTGCAATTGTGAAGAGGAGATGAGGGTTTGTTTTGCCACTAGGATGTTGAAAGGAAAAGTGATGGTATGGTGGGATTCTATCACTACACATTTATTGAAAGCTCAGATGGATGCAATTACTTGGGATCAATTTCGAAATAAATTGTGTGAACAATATTGCAATGCTCTTGAGTTGAACAAGATAAGGTAGGAGTTCATGGAACTGCGTATGACGAAAAAGATGTCTGTGGATGAATTGATTGCGCACTTCAATTTGAAACTGAGATTTGTGACTCAGTGGGTGCCTGATGAACCTTCCCATGTTCAACATTTTATTGGAGCATTACTTCCTGAGTACAGGAGCACAGCTCGGTTGGCTGGATTGTTGTCCCAGGCTTTCACCTTGGCAAAGTCTGCTAAGGGGGACATACCGGAAAGAGATAAGCAAAATCGAGATGAGGCGGCTTTGCAAAAGCCGAGGTATGAACAGACTAGTAATCAGCAAAAGAGGAGTTGGCAAGGAAACCAGTCACAGGGAAGTCAGAACAGTGAGATAAACACTAAGGGTTCTGATCAGAGACCCAATGGTGTGGACGGTGTAGATCTACCCAGTCTAGGTAGTGTACTACTCAGACCATGCGATGTATGCGTTGTGGAACGTTAGGGCATGAAGCTAGGGAATGTGGTTTTCCCTGAAGTGTGTGCTGGAATTGTTAGAATGAGGGACACATGGCTAGTGAGTGTCCTTATAGGAGGAAGACTAGGACAAGGACTGGGGCAGAAGCGGTTGGGGGATCATTATCAGCAGGGCAAAAGAGAAAGAACCCTACTTTGCAAAAGGGTGGGGTGTACAATATGATGCCTAGTGATAACGCCACCGCCGATGAAGATGAAACGAGTATGTTTTGATAGAACTTTATACATGTGTGTGTGTGTGTTAATTAACTTTTAAGTTAATTGTGAATATTTTATGCATAGTATGTGCTAAAATGTTTGAGTTTATTTCAGATGAGACTGATTCTCTAGAAATAGAACTAAATGATAATAGATGATTTTCTAATTATGAGTTGTGTGTTATATATCAAGATATGGCATGATGATAAGAATGTGTGATGAGCATGATATACCATAGAGATATATGTGTAGATTAATTGAATTACATGGTGTAATGTGTATAATATGATTTATATACACATTATGTGTTTATGTTAATTTAATTGTGAAAAGAAAGAAGAAAGAGATGGATTGCTGCATATTGGACGAGTCTTGGATGTGTAGTATTGTTTATGTAAAGATATAAGTGGATATTTAATCTACTAACTACAGTTGATTCATGAGGATGCATAATGATTTTAAACGAATTTTGTGGTATGACGGGAAATCACAATTGCTAGTTTGAAATGTGATGCTATGCTTTGAGATTGAATGTATAGTGGATATCTTGTGTTAATAGAGATATCACGAGACGAAATTTTACCATGACTTGGAAGTTGCAGCTGATATAAGTGCAGTGATGTTATATTAAGTGTAAGAGAAGACATGTGTGATTTGGTCAATGAGAGACATATTAGATGACTAATTACAAGAGATTATCTAAAAAATTGAGACGGTGATCGGATTAAATCAGAGAAAGTAATTGTGGAATTTGATGTTACCTCGGAAAGACGACATGATGACAGATGTATTGATCTATGAAAAAGTTAGTGATGATAATATCTTATATACGCGAGTTGGATTATTTCTGACTTAGTGGATGAAACAAAATTTCTATTGCAAGAAAGTCTTGAAGAATGAAAAGGTTGACACCTTTGAGAATGAAAAGAGAGAAGAAGAATACAATGGCCGGAACTTATGAAGTGATAACTTGTGGATCTTGTGTGTGAAGATGCCTTCGCTTGGAGATGCCTTTGATAGGAAGTGCCTTTACTAAAATTTTGGAGTTGAACTCTGTTAATCCTTTTATTTGTTTATATTTCATTCCTTAAGAAGCTTTCGAAGAAAGCGACTAAAGGTGTAATATATCATTCTTTTGTAAACTGTTCTGACGAAATCTGAAGAAAGAAACCCGTAGTTCATATAAAGATTAGTTCTGAAGTGAACGTCAGCTGATATTTGTCTTCAGTCATCAAAGGGTCTTCTGAACTGAAGATGCATCTGATAACCAGGATCTTCCTGTTATGTAAAGTGCACGATCTGCGCATTCTTAAGGAGCTCGAAACGGAAATCTTGTTTTCTGTTCCTAATTAAGTGTAGAACGGTACACGTGTAAATAAATTAGATGGTCAGGATTAGTTTACTTAGCCTATAAATACCTGCTCGGTTAACGAGTAAAGGAAAAGCGTTTGCTCGCTAATTTGTATTCAAGTTTGTTCTTGTTTAGTTTGTACTCGGTGCTCAAGTTTGTTATTGTGCACTCTTTGAAGTTTGGTTATTAATATAATCTTTCTTTGAAAACTTTCGTGTGTTCGTTGCTTTAAAACTATTTCCGCACTTTTATTTTATTCATAGTTAGTTTTATTCACTTTTGGGAAAAACAATTGGTATCAGAGCAAGAGCAAGTTCTAATTTTATCTATAAATTAGTGATCTGTTCAACATGTCGAAGTTTGATTACATCGATAATGGCTCCTCTGCCAAACCACCAAATTTTTCAATCGAACATTTTCCAGTTGGAAAAATAGAATGCTTTTATATTTAGAAAACCTTGACTGCAATTCACATGTGGATTTGGAGGAAGGTCCTTATGTTCGTCAAACCATCTCCATGGAGACAGGTTCTTCTGAAACCTCCATTCCCTCTCGTCCTAAACCAATATCTCAATGGACAGAGGAGGAGAAGAAACTTGTGGGTTTGGATGCTAAAATACGAAACAGTATTGTCATTGCTTTACCTAACGAAATATTTCATACTGTTTGTAATCTGAAAACAGCAAAAGATATGTGGGAGAGCATCTGCATATCATTCGAAGGAACGGTTGAAGTTCATGAGAACATGAAGACGAACATCATACACAAGTATGAAAGTTTCGGTGCTAAAGACTCAGAGTCTCTCACTGAGGTCTACACAAGGTTCACATGTCTACTAAACGACATGACTGAAGTTGGAGTTGTTAGAGAGCAATTCCAAATACTCAATAGATTTCTGGATTCCCTCCCATCTGAATGGGACACCATGTGCATGATCCTGTGAACCAATAATATGCTCCGGGACTTGAACATGCGTAAGTTATATGGAATCTTACTGAATGATGAACAGACTCGCATTCAGAAAACTGATCTAAAGAAGGCATTCAAGAAAACCCTGGCTCTTGTTGCTGAAAATCCTCAAAGAGCTAAGTACAAGCAAACTAAGGACTCAGAATTCGATGATGAGTGTCAGATTAATGAAGCTGGGGAGGAGGAAATGTCTGATAATGAAGGTACTGAAAAAGCCTTAATCATGAAAAATCACAAAAAGTTTCAGAAGTTCAAATCTGAAGGGAAGAGACGATTTGATAAGAGGTTCTCTTTAGAGAAAAAGGGCGCCATCTGAAGGGTCCAAGAATGAGTGCTTCAAGTGTGGGAAGCCTGGTCATTATGCTGTTGAGTGCTATGTAAAGGAGACTTCCTCAAGTCCTAATAAAGGGTTTCCTTCAAAGGCTGATAAGTATAAAGCCAAATATAAAGCCCTCAAAGCCTCAAATGAAAGGAAGAAGGAAAAGGCCATGATAGCTGATGACCTGGGCTGGACTGATTCTAAAACTTCATCAGATGAAGAAGAAGAAAATGAAGTCAGTGGTAAATGTCTGGTGGCTGAAGAAATCTGTGGAACTGCACAACCTGAAATGTGTTTGATGGCCACTGAAAGCAAGTTCAGCAAAGATCTGGCTAAAGCTGAAAAACTCAGCTCAGCTGATGGATAGAACCCCTTGATGATGTATAAGGGCGGTCAGCATGATAACACTTGGTACCTTGACAGTGGATGCTCAAGGCACATGACCGGATGTAAGTCCCTACTGAATGGGGTTCAAGAAGCTAATGGCCCCAAGGTCACTTTTGGTGGAGGAAAATGCGGCAAAACTGATGGCTATGGCTATCTTAACCAAGGTTCAGTCAACATCAAGAATGTTGCCCATGTGACAGGACTTGAACACAATCTGATCAGCATCAGTCAGTTGTGTAATGCAGATTATGAAGTACATTTTAAGAAGACCAAAGGTTCAATCTTTAACAAGAAAAAAGAGGTCTTACAAGCAAAAAGGCAAGGCAACATGTATGTTGTTGATTTCAACACTGCTACCTCTGAAAAAGATGCTACCTTCTTTTCTGAAGCTGAGTCAAAGGTTAACTGGTTATGGCACAAAAGGCTTTCTCATCTCAACTTTAAAAACATCAGCAAACTCTCTAAGCTTAAGCTTACCAGAGGTCTACCGTCAGTTCGGTTTCAGAAAGACAAGCTGTGTCATGCATGTGAGAAGGGAAAACAAAAGAAATCAGCCTTTAAATCAAAACATTGCAACCAAGTTAACTCCGCATTTCAACTCTTCCATATGGATCTTTTTGGTCCTGTAAGTTCTCCAAGCATGGGAGGTAACAAGTATACTCTGGTTGTAATTGATGAATACACCAGGTTTACATGGGTATTCTTCTTGCGAAACAAAAGTGACACTGCTGATCTTCTGATGAGCTTCATTCGTCGTGTTCAAAGACAGTTTGACACGCATATAAAACAGCTTCGCAGTGATCATAGGACAGAGTTTAGAAACTCTAACCTCCAAGATTTTTTTGATGAAAATGGCATCATCCAAAACTTCTCAGCTCATATACCCCTCAACAAAATGGGGTTGCTGAAAGAAGGAACAGGACCCTGATAGAAGCAGCTAGAACGATGCTGGTTGAAGAATATCTAAAAGGCCAATTCTGGGCTGAAGCTGTTAATGCTGCGTGCTATATACAGAACTGGTCCATCATTGTAAAGCGCCACAGCAAAACTCCCTACGAGTTACTCTATCAGAAGTCACCTAATGTCGGATACTTCAAAGTCTTTGGATGTACATGCTTCATCCTGAACACCAAAGATCAGAAAAGTAAGTTTGATCCTAAAGGAGAACAAGGAGTGTTCTTAGGGTATTCTGATATTTCTAAAGCATATCGCATTTTTCTTCCCAAAAAGAACTCTGTGGTTGAAACAATAAATGTTATCTTTGATGAATTCAATGCAGAGTCAACCTCCAATCATATTGATCAAATAGTGTCCGATGAATTTGATGCTCTTCTACAAGAGTCATTTAATGATGATTTGGATAACTACTCTCAGGAGGTAAATACTGACAATGATATTGTTTCTGCTAATGTGAACCAGGTCACTGAAGATCTATTGGAAACAAATAATCCGTCTACTGATGAACAACAAGATCAACCACAACAGGTCACAAAATGGACTAGAGCTCATCCCATCACTAATGTAATTGGTGATCCAAACACTGGTGTGCAAACCTGAAATGCAACCATGTCTGCTTTCTGCATGTTCTCAGAATTTATTTCACAAGTCGAGCCAAAGAAAGTTGATGAAGCTCTGAAGGATCCTAACTGGGTAGTCGCTATGCAAGACGAGCTTAATGAGTTTGAAAGGAACAAAGTGTGGACACTGATTAACCCACCCGAAGACAAGTCTATTATTGGCACAAAATGGGTCTTCAGAAACAAACGTGATGAAACCGGGTCAGTTGTGAGAAATAAGTCTAGACTAGTTGCAAAAGGCTACTGTCAAGAGGAAGGGATAGATTATGATAAAACGTTTGCTCCTGTTGCTCGTTTGGAGGCAATACGTATGTTCTTAGCCTCTGCAGCCTTCAAGGGATTCAAGGTCTTTCAGATAGATGTCAAAAGTGCCTTTATGAATGGGGAACTACAAGAAGAAGTATTTGTTCAACAACCCCATAGATTCGAAAATCCCAAGTTTCCACACCACGTTTATAAGCTCGACAAAGCCCTTTATGGACTGAAACAGGCTCCACGTGCCTGGTATGATACTTTGTCCACTCATCTTCTGAACAATGGATTTCAGAGAGGGAACATCGATAAAACTCTATTTCATTGTAGAGAAAAAGGTGAACTCATTCTAGTTTAGATTTATGTCAATGATATTATATTTGGCTCTACTGAGAATCGCTTATGCAAGAAATTTGAGAAAATAATGTCCGAAAAGTTCAAAATGAGCATGATGGGAGAACTGAACTTCTTCCGTGGGCTTTAGATAAAGCAATCTGACCAAGACATCTTTATTAATCAAGGGAAGTACGTCAAAGACTTACTCAAGAAATTCAATTTTTCAGACTCTTCCCCAATGAAGACTACCATTGTTCCAAAGACCAAGCTTACTGCTGATCCGAACGGGAAATCAATTGATCTTCCTACTTTGAGAGGAATGATAGGATCCTTACTTTATCTGACAGCCAGTCGCCCTGATATAATGTTCTCCACATGTCTATGTGCAAGATTTCAGGCGAACCCAAAAGACTCACATCTGACGGCTGTCAGACGTATTTTCAGATACCTGAAAAGTACTCCTGAACTTGGGCTATGGTACTCCAGAGACTCCGGCTTCGAATTAATTGGATTTTAAGATTCAGACTATGTCGGATGTCAGATTGATAGGAAGAGTACTACAGGTGGATGTCAGTTACTGGGTGGAAAACTAGTAAGTTGGCAAAGCAAGAAGCAGAACTCCATTTCTCTATCCACCGCTGAAGCTGGATACATTTCAGCTGTGAGTTGTTGCGCACAATTTTTATGGATGCAACATCAGCTTACTGACTATGGTATCTCCTTTCAGCGAAATCCCATCTATTGTTATAACACAAGTGCTATTGCCATCTCCAATAATCGTGTACTTCATTCTCGCACAAAGCACATTGATGTTCGTCATCACTTTATTCGCGATCACATAGCCATAAACGAAATTGAGCTTCGGTTTATTTCCACTGAACATCAGCTGGCTAACATCTTCACCAAAGCCTTAGATGAACACCGGTTCAATCAGCTGATTGCAGAAATAGGAATGCTAAATCCCTCCACAATCTAGCTATTTTAGGTAAGTTTGATTGTTATTGTTCATTCTTTCTTGTCACATTTAATGCCAGCCACCCTAATAGCTAAGCTTGAATAATTACTTTTACCCCGCCTCTCTCTGACTGTCAAATCACCCCTGAAGCATAATCATGAGTAAATTTATTTATAAACAACCAAAGATTTTCTTTCCTTTTTCATCTTCTGCAAACCAAAGACACGATTCAAAGAAAATCTTTCACTTTCTCGAAAACTCATGGAATTCAGGATCACTTTTGTTTTCTTCCCAGTATGCTATGTGATCACCGTTCGCATCCCTGATGAAGGGATTGGGATAGAAGTTTCATCTCAAATATTTGTGTTATCTTAAACCTGAATGTATTTTTTTTGGCAGTCTATGTAAATCGTGATTAACTTCATGTAATCATCTTTTGTTAATATATGGAATTAGTAACTTCCAAGCTTAACTATTATTCTTGTTGGCATTGTGTTCTTCTTTATTTTTCTCTTTCGTTTCTTTTGTTTGTGAAGGAAAAATTTCAAATGCAAAGTTTGAATGATTTCTTTGTTCCTTTGTATTGTGAAATTTTATCTTCCTGCTAATGGTGTGTTGTTGAAGTATAGCTAGTTCCAAGGTAACTCTGGGAAAATTGATTTACCCAATAACTGTTTCACATCACAAAAGTTATCCTTGCGTAATTTCCAGCTTAACGCGCTTATTTTCACCCTAGATTTACTCAACCGCCAAGATTGGTTCAACTTAAACCCCTTTAAAACCCAATATTGCCTCTCCAAGTTCCTTACCTGCAACTAATATTCTCCGGCAATCTCTCTTGTTCAAAAGCAAAATCACCTCTTGTGCTTGACTCAATGGCTCCCATAATTGCATCTGCGAAGGTAACTCTTCCTTCTGATGTTGTCCCCAAAATCTCACTGGAATCCATCTGTTTCAAAGACAACAACCTCGCTGCTGACCTAGCTATCCCTTCATCTTCTTAACCTCTCCACCAAATAATGATCTATCTTCACAACTGCCCTTTGAACTTTGCTCTTTCTGCAAAGGTTCCAATGTTTGAAGAACATCTTTGTGAGTTCTGGATGACCGATGAAGTCATCAAGCTTAAAACCTCCGGCCAGAGTATAAACTTCAGTATGCTCTCTGGTAGCAAGTTTGCTGGACTTACCACGAAGTATCGTGCATCTGTTCTTCATCTTCCTCGTCGGGAACTCACATCATTCATTGCTAATGCTAAGGAGATGCTCTTCTCTTTCTTTCAATATGCTGATGAGGACAAGGTCAAAGGAAACTCTATGGTTCGCACTCGTCTCCCAAAGGAGTGGAACTGTGTTATTGCTCATCTGAATTTCTGTATGACGAGCAAAACTGGTAGTCTTGACCAAGTCAATGAAGCTGTTCTGAAAAAGGCTTATGCCTTAATCCATAGTCATAACATTGACTTCGCTGAACTTATCATGGAAAGTCTCGTGGTCTCACTAACATCTATAGCTAGGTCTTAACACATCCCTTTTCCAAGGTTTGTTTCATTGGTTATCTACTCGTTGTTAACACCTGAAGAATACAACTCTGCTTCGGTCCTACTTTCATCTCCTTCCCTACCGGGTTCAGTATGGACCGGCTCCTCATCTGCCTTCAACCCAGCACTGACTGCTCCGTTGCTTGCAATCGTCTCGCTGAAGCCTTCTCATGCTATTCCACCACCATATTCAGGTCTATCTTCTGAAACTGCCCCTTCCAAACGTCAACCTCAACCTTAAATCCCTCAGTCTTCTCCGTCAAAGACAAATAAAAGGAAGTTACTATCCACCACATCTATGTCATCCACCACCCCTTCAGCAATACCCAAATCCACCTCTAAACAACCTACTACCACTCACCCGCAAAAATCACTCTCTAAATGCCACAAACCCACCATGCCCTCCAGTCCAATCATATCTCACTATGCTTCCAGTGAGGATTCACCTGATGACACCCTGCTGATTCTTCGCAAGACTCAGCTTCACTCCTCCACAACAACAACCGTTGTTCAGGTAAGCTCTCCTTTACTCAAAGTCTCTAAACCTAGTTTGACTAATGAAGAGACAGCTCAAAACCAAGTTGTCCCTGAAGTCCCTCCTCCACCTTCACAAGTTCAGGACACTGACAAACACCAGTCAGCCGAGACTTCTTCTTTACCCACCATTGAGTCTGCCAGCAAACCCACAACAACTCAGGTACAACCAGAATAGGGAACAACCATTCCTGTCTCTGCTGATCTTCCCCCTCTATCCCTTAATGTATCAGAAAACCCATATGACACTATGGATATTGTCCAAGCACATGATGAGTCAGCACCCAAAACGACTGACACTGATGCTCAGCCTATTACCAATGATGAAACTACAATACCCCTAGTTTCGGAGGTCCAACCAGTTGATGATTCTTCAGTTCACCCTGAAGATGAGACTGCAACCAAATCCCTTGATGTGTCACCACTCCCCATTGACACTATGGATTCTACCAGGGCAAATGATTTATTAGTTTCAAACCAAACTGAGAGTGATGCCCAACCTTCCCTCATCAATGAAACTGAAGTTCAACCTCCTTCAGTAGAGATTCCTATTGCTAATGAAGACACAGTCTTAAACCCAACTGTAACTGAAGCTAATGCGCCTCAGGCCGCTGATGCATCAGTCACTTCTCTTGATGCTATGGCCTCCCCATCTCTCCTCAACACCTTGTTTGATATTCATTCTCCTGATACAACTGTCAATCCTTTTGATGACAGTGATGCTTTTGATTTTCTTCAATCCCCCAAGTCTGTACATTCTCAAACCTCTGAGCTTCCTATAGAAATTGCTTCCTCTTTGGAAAGTCTATCTGAACTTGTTCTTTCTGTTTCCACTTCTGTTCAGACCAATACATTTCAAGGTCAGTGTGTAGCCAACAATCAAGCAAAGCTTGAATCTGAGCTAAAGTCTCTTGTTGAATCCATCAACAATCAGTTTACCATCCTTAACAAAACCATTGATCGTAAAAATCTGATTTTTCATCAGATGTATAAGACTTTTCACCATCTCATCAAAACTATTGCTGATTCCGCCACTCTTGAGTTTTCCAAGCTGAACACTCAACTCTCTTCTCTCTCCTCCGCTGTAAATTCTCTTTCCTCCAAAGTTGACAACATCCATGCTGTCAATCTTTCTGCGACTTCAACTCGTCAGTTGCAAGATTTATTTGCTCCCTCCTTCTCTGGACTTGCAAGGGAGATTTCGGCCTTGTCACACTCGTTAGAAGCTTCAGGTCTCTCTACAACTTCTAAGGGATAAAAAGTATTCACGTGGTGAGTACGTACAAAGATTGGAAGAAGAAGTGGCACACCTCAAAGCCACTGAAGAAGACAAGAATAATGCCTTCATCGATTTCGAGGCCAAATTAGCCAAAGCTGAGGAAGCTAAGGCACTTGCTGAGGGGGAGCTCAAAAGTCTCCTTGATCAAAGAAAAGCTGAAGCTGATATGTTCAGGTAAGAACTTGATGGAGCTGAATGTCAGGAAATAATCACTAAAGCTAAAGCCTCTCAGATTCCTGTTCAATCAGCTGCTCCTTCATCCAGTGGTCCGCCAAGCCAAACCGACAAAGGTAAAGGATAAATGGTGATAGTCTCTTCGGATGATCAGATGAGTAAGGGTACATATGATCTAAGTGACTCAGATGACGAAAATCCAAGAATAAAAGACTTGAAAGTGTCTGAGGAACTTGGCAGAATAGTTGCAGAGAAATTTGCAATTGAAGAGCTTCCTGCTAACAAAACTGATCTTGATTCTCTCGATCTTCAAAAACAGATTCATGCAAACATTGAAGCTGGAAAACCTTCAGTTGAGGATAAGAAAAGAATCATGGAAAAAAAAGTAGAAAAGTGGTTAAGCTCTCGACACCAAAGAAGGCATCCAAATAAAATCACTGCAATTAAGCTGAAGAAGGTAAACAATGAAACCTGTCTGACGGTTCAGCACAAAAGCCTTCCTATCTTCAGCATACTATCTATCAAGTATGTTCAGCTAAACTATGCGGTGTTTGAATGGAATGAAATACTTGCTTGTTTATTAAAACGCAAGCAAACTGATGAGGTCAAGTTCATTCAGAGAGAAATCACCAAAGTCATTTAATATTATGAGGAGGAAGTAAAGAAGAGAGGATCTTACACAACTGTTATGCATAAAACGGAGAAACCCACTCGAATAGAAAAATTAAAATTTCAAAGAAGGAGGCTTACTCTCAAGAAATCTCAGAAACAAATTTTGGAGCTGATATCTCTTGGAGAGCTTCCAAATTGCAAAGTCTTCGACACTTCGTTGCCTCCTGGTCTCATTCCTGAAGTGGGTAAAGTTATCTCAAATCCGAGAGGATTTTATTTTCTCGATGCTTATGACAAGATTCGCTTTCAGAGAGTTTTAGATTTTGCCAAGGCTGACTGGCTTCATCTGAGATCTCTTCGATATTTCGACGACTATAAAGATCCGAATGTCAAAGACATTTTGGTGCAATACTCAAAGCAATTGGACCTTAAAACTCCAAAGGAATCCTCTCCTGAAGAATTCAAACCTGATATGTAGAATAGTAATTCTTTATTCTTTATTCTTTCTATTCTTTATTAATTTTGTACATAGTCATGGATTATAAACAAATAGGGGGAGATTGTTAGTCCTTTTATTTGTATATATTCCATTCCTGAAGAAGCTTTCGAAGAAAGTGACTGAAGGTGTAATATATTATTCTTTTGTAAACTGTTCTGACGACATCTGAAGAAAGAAGCCCGTAGTTCATCTGAAGATTAGTTCTGAAGTGAACGTCAGCTGAAGTTTGTCTTCAGTCATCAAAGGGTCTTCTGAACTGAAGATGCTTCAGATACCCAGGATCTTCCTGTTATGTAAAGTGCACGATCTGCGCATTCTCAAGGAGCTCGAAACGGCAATCCTGTTTTCTGTTCCTAATTAAGTGTAGAACGGTACACGTGTAAATAAATTAGATGGTCAAGATTAGTTTACTTAGCCTATAAATACCTGCTCGGTTAAAGAGTAAAGGAAAAGCGCTTGTTCGCTAATTTGTATTCAAGTTTGTTCTTGTTTAGTTTGTACTCGGTGCTCAAGTTTGTTCTTGTGCACTCTTTGAAGTTTGGTTATTAATATAATCTTTCTTTGAAAACTTTCGTGTGTTCGTTGCTTTAAAACTATTTCCGCACTTTTATTTTATTCATAGTTAGTTTTATTCACTTTTGGGAAAAACAAACTCTTACCTGGATTTATGAAATTAATTACCAATGCTATATCATGGAATAAAGACCTATAGGATGAGTATAGAAGATATACTATGTGAACAGAGATAGTATGTGATATGAGGTTTGACATATGGAGTGAAAATTGAAGTGGTATACCGAAAGCTTATGAAACCTTGAGATATTTGAGATATCTGAGAAGTGATGATGACAAGAAACGATGGAAATTGTATTTACCCTGATTGTGTAAAGAGAACCCTGGATATGTAACGAATTGTTATTGACTGTTCAGTATTTTATTACCAGTGAGGCGGTATTTGTTGGAAGATGAACTTGATTGAATATTTAAAGGGATGATTTGAAGATATGAGGATTCATATCTGATGGCTTGTAATGGAAAATGGAGATTTGTTTAAACTTATGAAGAGTCTACCAACGAGAGTTGGACGATGTGACAGGATTTTCCTGATGGATTGCCAAAGGTGGGATTGAAACACGATGATTCTTTGAACTCATATATATTATGATTGTGTGGGTGAACTAGATTCTGACGATGGGATATTAGAATACTTTGTGTGAAGTTGTGAGATTGTTGTGACAATACTTCAACCAGTTGACTTGAAGTAAGTAATTAACGATATGTGAATGCTTTGGCATGACAGATGGTAAATGATTGAAAGCAAATGTGAATTATGACTAGGATAGACATGAATTCAGGGGATGCTTGAAGAACAGGATTTATGAACTAACTGTTGGTTTAAAGTGGAGTTTTTGATGATAAGCTGTAAGGCTTGTGTGGTTATATATTAACAGTTGAAAGTGCAACGGAGTTTCTTGCAACTTAAGATAATACTGTGTGAGAATAGCAAATAGACTATCGGTAAACCTTTACTTCATGCGGTTACTTGCTAGTATATCTATGGTGGTTTATTTCCATTCACTTAGCTTTGTGCTAATCCCTCACCTCTCACTACTTTTACAGGTGGCTGGTAAGTTTTGCGGTTCAGTGTGAGGGGGTATAGCCTGGGGAACAATTGACGGGCACTCTGATTGGAATTGTGGCGAGCCGTAGTTTTTGTAATATTGTGTTTTAAACTGATTGGTTTTGTTAAACAGTGTGTTTATCGTCAAATGTAAATACTTTTATGTTTTAGTAAACGCTTCTGCAGTGTATTTAAAAAGTGAACATTTTATGGGTGAAAATACGGTGTTACACTCTATCTCACTTACTTATCTTACTAACAAGCTATCTTACAACATTTAGCATTAATATAACACTCTCACTCAACCCCCCCATAGGAACACTTATTTATGGTCGGGCCCGAGTTTGAGATCGGATACTCTTACAAGTACCCAATTCACTCAAACTTAGGCTATGATACCTAATTGTAACTCCGCTTCCAAAAACAGTTACTTTTGTGATAATTCAACGTTTCATAAAGAGTAGATCAACTTGACCAACTGAAAACATCAGATTTGGCAGCGGAAATTTTTATTTTTAAAGTAACAACTTTTATTTACATTGTCATATTTTCAAAACATACACCAGTGTTACCTATCACAGGAAACCGACCATGGTATTAAATTACATTACACAACTAAAATAGTGTTCCAGAACCACAAGGGTTATATACATTCAATAGCCACCCGCCTCACCAGGCCTTCTAGTCTTTACCTGAAAAGGAGCAACGTAGCACCATTAGCTAAACAACATAGCTAGTGAGTACATACTTATCATAAGCATCAATAAAGTAAGTCATGCATCATATATCATACATAAGCAATCATTGATAACTTAACACATAACGGTGTGCTGATAAGATTAGTAAGAGTCATGTCTTGTAGGGTAATCAATCACAGTCAACAACTCAGCCCGGGGGATCAGACATGACCAACCACGCTGGTGGGGGAGCATAAAGCAGTCCACCAAACATCGTTGACAGAGCAAGAGGCTCCACAGGTAATCCAGCTACAACCGGCTGATACCACTCACGTTAAGTCATGCCGGTTCTGCAGAACCTAAGATCTGGGATGCGTCATGAATCATCGTGAAATCCTGAAGTACTAATGGGATCAAGTTACAACCGACTGACCTTAACCATGCTTCAGATAGTCTATAGACAATGAACATACACACATACATACATATGATCCCACAAGGATCCATCATCTTACATGCAACATCATTCAGTTATTCATTTTCACATATCATCATGTATTAACTAAGCGGTTCCAGTCTAGACCCGCTCGCATGCACCTAGTACATATCTTAACACCATTCAAGACATATACTTAACTCCTAGAGCATACCTGCAAAGCAAGTTAGATATACATAATATAATCATACACAATCATTCAGGTAGTCATCTAGCAACAAGTCTTACTCTATTGAGTCTCGTGAAAGCAGGTACTCACCTGAGTAAATTACAACGTACAGGTATTTGTTTCTTTCCTCACTAATACAACAAGTTCACCTAGAATATCATCACTTACATTAATCATCTACACACACAATAGGACAACAAACAATTATAGAAACTTAACTTTGGACTTGCCACAAATCCGCCAAAACTGTCGGATTTGGGAAATCCGATGGTTCCTACCGATTTGAGAAATCCGACACTTGCACACACGGAATCCGACATTCATCTTGCAGATTCCAACATTTAGGATTCCAACATGCATATGGAATCCGAATCCTGCGGATTCCGACACATAGAAAGGAATCCGAAATGAAATCCGATAGATATGCAGAAATCCGACAATTCTAGCGGATTCCGACAATAGCGGATTTTGACAAACCATCAGATTTCGACACCTTCATGGTCTCGGAATCCGAAATCTTGCATGTCTGAAATTCCAATACATTCATAAGTCTTTTTAACAACTTCATACTTGTTGGTTCTACACCCAGAACATCTTAAAGCTTTATGTTTTATTCATACAATCACCTTAAACACCTCAAATTCAAACAAGAACACCAAACATGCTAAACCCACTTTCAAAGTAAGCTTTTCATGTTATTCATGGATGTTCTTATATGAACTTGTGTTTCTAGCCATAACAGCATGTATTTAATCTTTGAATATGTCTAAATCACAATACTAACCTTTTGCAAATCAATAACTGTAAGTTCTTCCTTTTCTTCTTCCAAAATCCGAGAGCAGAGAGAGAGAGAAGTGTGTATTTGCGTTTGTGTATAGTTTACCAACTTTGACTTCTATAATTCAATTATACACAAACACATTTACATATATACACACACTTTCCAGAGGCGATTTGCCTCTGGATTATTTTCTTATTTCTATTTCTTTTTCTTTAATTAATCTAAATTATACATATATATACTTAATACACGCATACATACTTGACACACTTAAAACACACAAACATACATGTATTCCATTAAATTAACAAGTACATATAAATAAAACACTCCTCTATTACATTAACTACACACACAAAAATAGTATTTACAACTAGGCCCAAGTTGAGGATGTTACACTGATATTGCATTAATGTCAAAAGCGTTCAAAAAGATTACAAGGACAAGGGGCCTAGGCCTATTTATAGGCCACGCCTACCAAATAGGCTTTTCTACATTTTTCTAATATTAACATTACTTGATAAGACATGATACTCCATATAGAAATGAGCTATGATTTGGTAATAACACATATGGTTTTGAGTTAATGAATTATGTTTACACTTAGAGTGTGTTTACCCCTATTGAGATGCCAATTATGATATTGTTTGTTGAGTATTCATGCTCAAGAGCTATGAGTTATGTGACGCTTATTTACATTCTAATAAGCTAAAATGCTTGAGTTACTTGGCCTCTATGGCATGTGCTTTATGTGACCCTTGTGGTATGAGTTTTGCTCCATACTAGTGTTTGAGATATAGTGCCTTTTACCATGATGGTTCCTAACCATTGGGTGACGTGTAGTGGTTCATGTGGCTTTGACAATTGGGAACCTAGATACATAGGTGGTTGAGGAATTGGTGCAAAGTGTGGAGGGGGATGATATACCCGTTATGACTGTGTGGTTCAAGAGGCTGAGGAGCGAACCAAACCAGTGTATACACGAGTGGACTTGGGTGACAGTTCATTCACTCCTGGCAACCATTGTATGGTGGACTGCTTGGTACTCCCCCCACCTTGATTGAATTATGTGGTTATCCCCCATGTGGGCACGTATTGACCATGGCTAGCTACCACGTGGAGATACTGTGACTTAATGGACAGACCCTCATCCTTTTGTGCTTAATGCGAATACTATTATAGTATGTATATTGCCAAAACTTGTGTTCTCAAAGACGATGACTTGGTTTTGAAAGATTAGAGGTTTTTGCTGTACTAACAAGCTATGTTTATAGCTAACTTGGTGTTTAAATGTTTTGTAACCGCAGGTAGATTATAGGCCTATGTGAGGCGGGTAGATGCTTTGGACATTTCTTTGGCTTGTTTTAGCTTTTAGTAATTCTGGACTTGCTATGTTTATAGCTAACTTGGTGTTTAAATGTTTTATATCCGCATGTAGATTATAGGCCTCTGTGAGGCATGTGGATGCCTTGGGCATTGCTTTGACTTGTTTTAGCTTATGGCAATTCTGGATTTCCTATTTGGTGGATTTCCTATTTGTCTGTTAATGGTCGTGAGATTTACTCTGGTAACACCAAAATCCTTTGGGTCAAATTTGTCAATGGAATCCATTATTAAACTTTGTACTGCATTTTGTAAAAAATACAATATATGAATTATAATACTTCCGCTTTTAGTTAAAGGGTTTTACATAAACCATGTTTTAGAACAAGTTTTGAAAAGTTTAAATTTGGACTGTAAATCAGGGTGTTACAAGTTGGTATCAGAGCCAGGTTTTGAGTGAATCAGGTACTCGAGTTAGTGATTGGTTTCAAACCAGGCCGAGATAAAAGGAAATCCAGTTTGTGTTGGGAGGGTAACTTGCGTTAGGTTGAGAGTTGCATGAGTGTTAGGTAACTCAAGTGTGTTTCCAGCCTTATGTTACTATGTTTGATTTAAGAGATGTGTTAAGCCTTACTTAATAGACTAGCTTGGGTAGCGATTTTGAAGTGGATTGTACTGTTGAGTATTTAGAACAGTGATCCTTGTCCAGATTGAACCTTGAGTTGGTGAAAGAAAGCTATTAAGATTTCATATTGAGACAATTGATGTCGATAAGTCCTTGATGGACTTGTTTGTAGTGCTATAGTAGTTTTGAAGGAAAGTTTTCTTTGATGATGTATAAGATGTTTTGCGCACTAAAATGAGAAAATAAGTTTTGTCAAAGATAAGTTTAGCGAATAGAAAGATGAGAACATATGGGTGAAACGATATATCCTAGTGTTTGTAGGGTAACAAGATATGAAGATATTAAGAAAGCATTGACAAGCTTCCCTAAGAAAGTAAGGCGAAGAAGTGATGAACTTCATAAGAGGGAGTTCGACAGAAAAGTATCGTTTATCCATGGCTCAAGGAGGGAGGCACCTTACGTGAAGTAACATAAAAGATGATTTAGTCTATAGAATGAACCCTTCATGCGACTGCGGTTATGGGTTTTGGATCACTAACGTTATTATTGATGAAATTATCTGTTGGTGCCCTCCTGTGTGTTTCTGCCTTGAGAATCTACTTCTGATTCGCATTTTCTTTGATAGATTAATATATATTGTGTCACCATAGTAATGGTGTGATTTAGTTCAATTAAGTTGAATTCCTTATCAAAAGCATTCATGGATCATGTGGTCCAAAGAGATTTATGTTGAGATGTGCAGTGAAAAAGTGTGAGTTTGAGTTAGAAAATGCTTTAGTCATATAAGCTGTCAAGTTTCAGTTGAAAGTTATAAACTACTCTTAGCACTTATTTAGATGCTTATAAGAGATAAGAAGTAAAAAATCAGTTGGTGGATTTCAATTGTATTTTGGCAATTGAGATCTTGTAATGAAATGTTTAAGGTTAGATCTTGGGTAATCCTTGTGATTAAAATTTTGTATAATCTTTGAGACAAAAACTCTTTAGTGTTTGGGACTCTTTCCGAAAATTAAGAATATGATGTTGTTCATTAGTGATGTGTTCACTTAAGAATCTGTGTAATTAAGTCTCTATTCTTTGATGACTTGGAGGGTTGTGTAAATGAAAGATAATACTTAGAGTGTTGAACCGCTTATAAGATGGACAAAATTATACGGTCAGTCTTTTGGTAAGAAAATTTGGTTTATAATTTGATGTGATCTTATGTATCAGTTAAACCCAAATAGTCAAATTGTTGTATTGTAAGTTCCTTGTAAGCTTAATTAAAATTTGGTAATTATTAATGGCCAAGAACTTGATAAGTCGAGTACGTGGCCCATTTTGGGTAAAATTGATAGAGTTTCTTAATGGTTACATCTAGTTATGGACTACCCAATGATTAAGATGGTTTATGAATGTAAAGTATATTAAGATTATAAATATTACACGTTACATTGTAATGGGAAGTCTATAAATCATACTCTGAGATGAAGAATCTTTAGAATCTCATGGTAATTACCATGAGAATCAAAAATGAATATTTGAGATTAATTAATTTTGTTTGTGTTACCTTGGAATAACATGTGATTTGATACTCAAAGGATTGATTCGCTCTATTTATGAGGTTGATACCTAAAGTAGATTTTAGAGATCAGAGGAGTTGATTTTGAATATGACGCTCCTATGTTTGATTTGAGACATGTTCTCTTACAATGAGATAGAGTTAAGACTCTTCTATACTAATGATAGAGGTCTTTTGTAAAGAGTAGTTGAGTTATATTTTGTTTCACATTATGTGGTGTCTTGGACCACAAGAGATGACTTGGTATTCGACCATAGGAAGCGTAAGTCGATTCTGGTAGCTTGAGTTAGCCGAGAGCTTTGAACTTGAGATCTGTTTTATCCAGGCATAGCAAAGGTTGTGGCCTAAGATTGGAGTCGCAAGATTATAGTCCTAATAGTTCTATTGAGGGTCTTTTAGAGCAAAAGATATATTTTGGACTAACTGAGGCGACTTAGCGGTGTACCACGAGAGGCCTTGCGGGATAAAGATTTCAAAGTAGAGTTTGTACGTGCAAATATGATCATTTTAAGAACGATAATTGTGTTATATTTTGCTATTGGATTGATGGGGCATCAAGGTTCGATATGAATTATGAGTTATTCGTGCTTAATGTGTACGGGTTCTAGCGAACCTTTTTTGGTATTATGTTATTTATGAGTAGGGAATTTAACATGTGCATTAGCTATTGATTGTTGATGGCAAGTATAGCCATTGAATTAAGATATGATCTTTTGAACAATTAAGTTAAGTGAAGTGTCATGGTTTAAATGGTAATTTATATACCATTTGAATTTCCGGAATATAATTTAGTTACATCCCTTTGGGTAGGTGGCAAGGTTGTTAAGAACCTTGAGAGAAGATGATATGATTAGGTCATTGTTGACCATTTGATAAAAATAATGTTATCATTTTTGTGACAATTTTGAGCTTACTTTCCCAAATATGTGGGCAAGTTATTTATAGTTGTGATTGTGTCAAGGCATGCGATCATGATATTTATTATGGTTAAACACTTTTGTGTTACTCCAATTATTGGAGAAATACTTATAAAGAACGCTTATGTTCATGTGTGGATTGCTAACTGTAACACCCCAAAATGGGCCTAGTTGTACCCTTTGTATTTAGGGTTGTACTCTTGTGAATTAAATTAGAATTCCAAGTTTAATGGAGGACAATATATATATATATATTGTTACTACTAAATGAGGTGTTGATAAAAAGTTGATAAAAACGAATAATAGTTATTAATTATTAAATGGTTTGAAATAAGGATTCCAAATATTTCCTCGTTAGAATTTATAGATAGCGTTTGGATGAGTTGTAAGTTGAAAAGGGGAACGAGATACCCGCCAAAAAAGAGCCTCCACCTAAAGAGGTGGTAGCCCCTTTTCCTCTTATTCTTTTCTTTTGCCATTCTTCTTATCTATTTTTTCATCTTTCTTTCTTTATTTCTTTTTTTGCTCACGCAAACACACATACATACAAATTACATAGAAATAAATCAAGATTGGTTTTCAAGAATCATCATCGTCATATCCTCTATGATTAGTAACTGTTTTTATCTACTCCTTTTATTGTTTTAAATAGTTTGGTGTATTAATGGGTAATTAACCAAAATCTTGAAAGACTATAACTTTGATAGACTATATTTTCAATAAGTGAATATAACATCAAAACTCATGTATTTGAGTCTAAACTATTTTAATGAGATTATTTTGATTTTGATGTTATAAAGTGCCTAAATAGTCCTAAACAATCTTTGTAAGTGTTGAGAGATGTTCGAGATTGATTTAGATATAATGGCGGTTTGTAACTTTTCTAGGGACGCGACGCGTTGGAGTAAAGATCGTGGCGCGTCCGGCTATTTAAGTGCGACACGACGCGTCAGAAGTTAAGACGCGACGCGTAAGATGTTAGGACGTGATGCGTCCGAGGATTAGGTTAGTAGTTTTACTATCTTTCATGTACTGATGCTTCGACTCTTATTATAGGCTTATATATGGACTAAAGGCATCGTTAGATGATTTATATAAGCATCCTGGACTCAGGTGAGTACGCACTCAACTCGTAATCATTATGTAGTATGTACTGACTTGTTGATTACCATTAGGTATATATGAGGCGTGATAGTTACGATTATGATTATCAAGATCGTAATGTTGAATATGAACATGTGTAAGTTAGTTGCATTGTTGTTAGACCGTTCGCATGAACATGAGTTAGTATTGAGGATTGGTTAGCAATTGACCAATACCCCAAGAAATAATTACTAAAGAAAACAAAGATGATCTCAACTATAAAGAGCTGATATTAACAATAATGGTGTGATATTCCATTGAATGTGCAGGTGATAATAATTCAAGAACGTGTGTTTATACAAACACAGAACATAAATGCTGACAAAAGATAAGAAGGTAGTTCAGGAATAATTTAGGCTGGTGTATACCTAAATGCATAATATGTTTAGTATCATGATGATATGATCAATATGATGCATGTATTGTTTAAGTTCACAATGAAAGTGAATGAATATGTGTTATATGATATGCCATGCATGTTAGTGGATCATGTTTGGATCAGCTGTGTTGAATTGTGATTATGTTGCCAACACATGCTTGTTATGGATCCGGATTCAATCACCTATGTTGTAGTTATGTATTCTACTTATTGAACATCAGTAGAACTTGTTGCTATGCATGCTATTGGACCCTGATGGGATCCCCTTCTTGAACATGTTGATAAGAATTCTTATTGATTGATCCTTATTGGATCAGCTATGTGTATGTGAATTGTCTGTAGACCTCTTGTGGCTATATTGGTTAAGGTCAGCCTATGGCTGGATCCTATGGGACCTTCGGGCATAGTTCGGGATCAACGGTGGCTACTCGTGGGCCATTCCGAGTAGTAAGTTCTGAAGGACCACCATTCCTTAACAAAGTTGGGGGTAATTGGCTATTCGCTGAGCCCAAAGGAGCCTGTGGCTTCATAACGATGCTTGGTGGACCGCTACATGTTCACCCACCAGCTTGGATAGTTGTGTCTAATCCCCCAGTTTGGGTTGTTGAGCTGGATTGGCTATCGTGCAAGATATGACTCTTACTGATCTTGCCAGCACTCCAACTATGTCATAGGATAACACTATTTGTGTTGCCATGCGATATGATTTTAAGAATGTTATGTCCAATGTACAACATGATGCTTATGGTTAAGTTTGTATTCACTAGCTTTTAAAGCTAACCCCCTTCTAGTATGTATGCTTTCTGCATATGCTTACCTTGTTTAAGCCTGGGGTTGCTTTTGTGGTGTTGGGACACTTATTGCTTGTTGTTAGGTATGATGGTCGGTCGATATTGATTGTTGGTAACACCCATTTGTAAAATGAAAACCCGGTTAGGTTGTTTTGAATAAATATAAGATTTCACTGTTTTGTTTATCAAACTAAAAAATTGTTTAATTTTATGTTTTAAAAATTTCAAAGTTGACCTTGAAATCGCGGTCTTACACTTAGTTTTACACTTAGATGACTTAACTGAAGCCGTGTTTATGTTGTGTCAAGGAGTGTAACGGGGCTTAGATTAATCATTACCATGCTCAAGTTTGCTTGCAGCTGTTTTAGTGTTTGAGAAATTGGAATACTTCCAATTGAGATAATGGAGAAGTAATGCAATTACCCACTTGATGACCTAGAATGTAAAGGAATAATTGGAAAATGAAGATATATTGCAAAGAACCCTTATGAGGTATTGTGGCATTTGAGGATTGAGAAGCTATGGTTAGTTCACTAATTAATGTCAACAATAGCAAGTCATGGGATTAGATGACTAAAGAGTCATCAAAGCATAGATTTTCGGTATGAAACTCTTGAATGCACAATTGAAAGTTATATATGAACCCTCTATTGGTGAGTTACTAGGCTATTTTAAAAGGGTATAGTTAAAAGAATTGATTTAAGTGTTGATTGAGAAAAGTTGTCGAAGTGGTTTATACTATTGGTTAAGTGTATCAAGTTACGACTAAAGCTTGAGTCTAGTTAAGAGAATTAATGGTCCGTATAGAAAGAAAGATTAAGAGATTATGTAAGGGTTGATACCGTATTTAAGTTAATTGATCCCAGTTAGGAGCGTAGTATAAAAATGTGGTAATACTTAAGCTTTTGGATTGATTTGATTCCGAGGACAAGGGAGGAATTGTAATATCACGAATTTTAAGATGTCATTAACTACTAGTAATAAGATGGTTAAAGTGCTCAAAAGAAATTTTGTTTCATGTTTATAAAAGAGATAATGATATATCATAGTTAAATGGGAAAATAAATGTTTATAAGTGTGATTATATCAATTTGATGTTGTATGATCATGTAGTCAGCAAATGATAGTGCACAAATTACAATTGGTTAAAGTTGGGAATGGTAGTGATGGCAAATGTCACAAGTTATTAATTTATTATTCAAGGAGTCTGGGTGATCTTTAAGGGCTATATATGTTAAGCTTGAGACTTGAAGGGTTGGAAGTGCAAAATCTTATTTTAAAAGCCCCAAAAATGGAGCAATAAACTCACTTGGGTCTTTTATTTCCGGAACCTTCAAGTGGAAGAAAGGAAGAATAAAGAAGGAAGCTAATATGGAAGATTGAATCTAAATCAAGAAGATTACAAGCTTGATGTTGACTTTGAAGTCAATTTTGTGATGTATTGGTGCTATATTCTCCATTGAAGCTTTGATTTGAGCTTCGTTTGGTGTAGGGCAGATATGGATCTGACTTCCAAGTAATTTCTAATTCTTAATCTTGTTGGATCTTAGTGTTAAATGATGTGTATGACAGTCTATTGTTGAATCATGTGCACATTCTTGAGTTAATGGGTCAAATTTAGGTAAAATGGTGAAATTTGGGTTGAATAATCAAAGATATGTTAAAGGATGAAGTTAGAGTTATTTTGTGGTGTTATAAACCTATTTTGATGTTGCAATTAAGCTTTGTTTGAAAAGAATTTGCAATTGGTCGATTTTGGGTATGAAAAGAAAGAAGAATGTTACTGTATACAACAGCTCGCGGCGCGAGCTTACTGTATCACAACACGAGGCCACTACTCTGTGCAAGGCATTTTTCGAGAGGTTTTTACGTGGCGCGAGATCCCTTGCCTCGTGGCTTGAGCTACCATGAAACCCCAAAAACCTTGTTTTGACCCTCCTTGACCTTGTAATTTTTTCGGAATTCATTCTAATGTTTATAGAAAGTTTAAATGGAGTCTTTATGACCCGAAAAAGGTGTCTAAGCATTATATTGAGCTCATATTCTTAAGAGGTCTAGGTTTTGGTTAACTTATTCAAGCTAACCTTATGTTTTGTGATCATATGACTATTGATCAAGTGTTTGAGCTTTGGCATTGCTAGGAAGTGATCCTCATCTCTTCATCAGATGAGTACACCCTGCGGATACAGAACTTTAGTTAAAGTTTATAAGCCATCACAAAGGTGCTTTATATGTTTGGAAAAATGTTTTATGAAACTTATTGAATTAAAGTATGTGGAACTTCTGTAATCTTTCTATGTTAATGAATTTTATTATGGAAACAAATGAGGCCAATGCTCTACTTAGGGGAAGGTCTATGTTAACGTTGTGTTTTTACTTGATAATTTCTTGAGACATGACACTCCATATAGGAGTGAGCTATGATCTTGTAATAACACATACCGTTTTGAGTTAATGAATTATGTTTACACTTAGAGTGTGTTATGGGCATTGAGATGCCAAATATGATATTGTTTGTTGAGTATTTATGGTCAAGAGCTATGAGTTATGTGATGCTTATTTACTTTCTGATAAGCTAAAATGCTTGAGTTACTTGGCCTTTATGGTATGTGCTTTATTTGTCCCTTGTGGTATGAGTTTTGGTCCAGACTTGTGTTTGAGATATAGTGCTTTGTACCATGATGGTTCCTAACCATTGGCTGACGTGTATTGGTTCATGTGGCTTCGGTAATTGGGAACCTAGATACACAGGTGGTTGAGGAATTGGTGCAAAGATTGGAGGGGGATGATATTACCCGTTATGACCATGTGGTTCAAGAGGCTGACGAGCGAACTGAACCAGTGTATACGCGAGTGGACTTGGGGAACATGTCATTCACTCCTGACAACCGTTGTATGGTGGACTGCTTCATGCTTCCCTCACTATGACGGGGAGATGTGGTTATCCCCCATGTGGTCATATGTTGACTGTGGCTAGCTACTACGTGGAGATACTGTGACTCAATGGACAAACCCGCATCCTTTTGTTCTTAATGTGAATACTATTGTAGTATGTATAATTCAAAAACTTGTGTTCTTAAAGACGATGACTTGGTTTTGAAGGATTAGAGTTTTTGGTTGTAATAACAAGTTATGTTTATAGCTAACTTGGTGTTTAAATATTTTGTATCCGCAGGTAGATTATAGGCCTATGTAAGGTGGGTAGATGCCTTGGGCATTGCTTTGACTTGTTTTAGGTCCTAGTAATTCTGGGTTTCCTATTTGTCTATTAATGGTCATGAGATTAACTCTCGTAAAACCAAAAGCCTTTGGGTCGAATTTGTCAATGGAATCCATTATTAAACTTTGTACTGTATTTTGTATTAGATACAGTATAAGAATTATAATCCTTCCGCTTTTAGTTAAAGGGTTTTATATAAACCATGTTTTAGAACAAGTTTTGAAAAGTTTAAATTTGGACTGTAAATCAGGGTGTTACATATCCTATTTCAGATCCTCAACTATCTTTGGCAATAACTCATTCAGGGTGTTGGTCACCACAGTTGTCCCTAGCTCCGTCGTATTCATCTCTCCAAATTCTTGTTCCTCATTCACCTGATGAATGTGTCTCACGACTGGCAGGACTATGTTTTCAGGAAGTGGTTGATTCAAGATGGGCTGCATACGAGGGTCATTTCCCCTATTACACTAGTCTCAGCTCCATCAGGTAGGTTCCCGCGACCCGTTTTTGCTGGTATCACATTTCTGTTTCTTGTAGTCACCATACTAGATGTATAGACAATGCACTAATTAATAGGCGGCATCGCCATACAGTCCTCATCATTATGTCCGTTCATATTTCACGTATAGCATGTCATAAACTTAGCTAGTAGACAACCCTAGATGTTCTATGGCACCCTAGCTATAGGCATCCTATCTCTTCAAGTATCCCTCACTAGATTCACAAGATTCCCCTCATAGGTTCTAATAGGTATCGTGTGCACATAATAATATAGGTGTTAGAACAATATTTGTAGTTGTGATCTAGATATACTTCAATGCTTATCTAGTTAATTTTTTACTTAGAATGTCACCTTATATGATATGTATATAAGGTGACTTAGTCTTTGTTTCAATGTAACCTTTGACATATATTCAATTATATTAAACACACTTAAAGGTGTTTCTACATATTCTCTCATCTTGATTCTACTTGTACTCGTTTATTGCTCTACAATTGGTATCAGAGCCTAATCTTTGATAAGATAAAGTTATTGATCGAAGAATTCAAGCAAAAACTGCAACATTTTGAAGCAAATTATCGGATTTGAGAAGATTTTGGTTGATTTTTGGCAAATTTTGATTTTTATCAAATCGAGACTGAAAATGGAGGATTAGTATCTTATTAGACTCGCAATCAACATTGGAGTAAGTCTGTGTAAGTCCGCGATCGAGTTTTACAACAGTTTGTACTGAATTGAAATTTTTGTATTTTTCGAGTTTGAAACCATTTTGATTGAAAATGTATTCTAGTGGTTGACTTTGGTTGTAAAGTGGATTCTAAACTGTAATTCACTAGTCTACGAACCTTGTGGAAGAAGAAATTCCCAAATTTGATCAAAATTTGAAGGAATTTGAAGTTTGGAAGTTGGCGGTTTGCACTGTGCAAGAACTATCGGATTTCAACTCAAGAACAGTCGGATTTCTAAAAGTCCGAAGGTTTTATCGGATTCCGACATTTTTCTAAGTGTCGGATTTTGACTATCGGATTTGGAGTTGCGGTTTTGAAATTACAAAGGTTTTGAGTTGCAGAATTATAGTTGCGGATTTGGATTTAGAGTTGGTTTGTTTGGTTTAAGCTACTATCGGATTGGTTAGATTGATTACTATCGGCTTTTGTGTTCAGGATTTGCTCACTCGGTTTTGAGTTCCGGATTTTGGAAATTATCGGTTTTTCAATCTGATTTCCAAGAATTGGAATTTGATCGGATTCACTTCAAACGGATTTCCAAGTATCGGAATTTGGAAAGTCTCGGATTTGCACAATCGGATTTCCAATTCATCGGATTTTGAAGTTCTCGGATTTGATCACTTACGGATTTCCAAATCATTGGATTTTGGAAAGTCTCAGATTTCTACAATCGGATTTCTACTTCAATCGGAATTCAAAATTGTCGGATTTTGAAGGAATCTGATTTCCAAGACTATCGGATTTCTAAAGTATCAAGCTATCGGATTTCCAAATTTGAAGGAATTCAATCGGATCTAGTGAGTATCGGATTTGTCTTACAAGTTGCAATCGGATTCTTCAATCAATATATTACAGAGTAAAGATCCTGAAGCAAGAATGAGTACATACAGTGACATCCTTTCGTTTGGTTCTGACGCTAAGTCACCTGTCTTGTACATAGGTGAGTACCATGTCTGGAAATGACGTTTCATGGACTTTATTGATAACAACGAGCAATATGGTGAGGAGATGAAGAAAAGTATAATAGAAGGAAATGATATCTTCTGAATTGATCAAGAAGCAAACCCTCACCATAATCCACCCTTAGATGAAATTCACAAGGAAAAGCTTCCATCTGAATATACAGCTGAAGAAAAACATAGGGCCACTGCGGATCGAAAAGCAAAATACTATCTGAAACATGGTCTTTCTTCAGAATTCTATATTAAAGTGAATGGCCTGAACACTGCTAAGGAGATATGGGATGAGATAAAAAGAAAGATGGAAGGCATTGAGTCTAGGGTCTGGATCAAAGAGACTACACTGGTTAACTCTTTTGACCACTTCAAAGCTAGAGATGGGGAAGCACTTATTGAAACTTATAGTCGCTACTGTAAATTGCTGAATGACCTTAGAAACCAGAAGCTTGATGATTACTCTGATCTCACAAAGAACACAACGTTTCTAAACTCTCTAGGGACTGAATGGAGATCCCAGGTGGACATCTATAGACAGATGAACCAGAAGATCCTCAAGAAAGTTACTCACCATATGATCTTTGAGGAACTAAACCAATATCAGGATGATGTTGGTCTTGGGGCACAGAAGAAAACTGTAGATCCACTGGCCTTAGTGGTTAATGAGAAAAGGGTACAGAGTTCAACAAATTTTTTCGAGATGAAACAAGTTCAAGAGACAGAATCTTCAGATTCGGAAGTAGAAAGTGTGGTAGACAATGAGAAAATATTGGAGGCTATGGCCTATTTAACTAACATGATGCAAAATTAGTTTCTAAAGAACAAAACGAACAACAGACAAAGGTTCACTTCTGGATCTAGTAGGAGAGATGACCAATTCCAGAAGAAGGATGGTCAAAGGCTTGAAAGAAGATATGAAAGGAAGGTAGAAACTGCCCAGGAACGTAAATGCTACAACTGTGGTGGCACTGGAAATTTCATTAAAGACGGCAAAAATCCTGTTAGTCCCATGTTTAGAATTGTCAGATTTGATGAGATAAACTATCGATATGTATAGATAATATGTTAAGAGTTAGGAATTATGTAAGTCTGTTATAGACTGACTAGTCAGCTTCAGCTGAGTAGTCAGCATATAAACAGGTATAGAGTTTTCTATGTAAGTACTAGATAACTTAGTTACTTCTAAGCTGAGATAGGTCTTAAGAATGAAGACTTGAAGATTTGAAGATTCAATAATCCAAGATTCAAGAAGTCAGCTTGACAAGGTCAAGACTGAGTGTATCAGCTCAGCGTCAGAAGTCAGTTCAGAATTTAAGTAAGTTCTAAATTCTGTTATAAACTCTCCATATCTATGACATTTAAATTAGGATATCTAAACCTAATTTAAGCTATCTATTAGTTAGATAGAAATCTCAAACGAAATTAATTATATATGTTCTAATTAAGGAGTTTGTTACGGTTTTAAAGAAAAGATAAGTTCTATCTTTAAACTGCGATTTATTCGTAGATATATCAAGTATAAGTATAAAACTTCTGTTGGGTTTATAAAAAACAAGTAGATGTTCTCACGTGTGTACGAGAACAGATACACAATACACAACGACGACTGCATAAGTTGCAAGATTGCATAAGTTGCAAAACGTACGTGTGTTCGTGATACTAGATACGCGTGTGTTGCGATAACTTTGTATGTTCAAAGTTCGAGAGAGTTTTCAAGAGTTCTTGTTAATCAGTTTTAACAAGAAATTAGATCATAAATTAGTTTGTGATTCAAGAGTGTTTAGAGAGAGTTGAGGTTATAATCATTGTAACATCAAATCATCCTGTTGATTTGATTAGAGAGTGATAAAAGTTATTGTACTGGTTGATAATTGAATATACATTTGATTAATTTGTTTGATTGTTTAAAGTATATTCAACCCCCCCCCCCATTCTACACTGTATCGGTTGCTTGTTCACCCTCTTTGGGACCAACAACTGGTATCAGAGCAAGTTTCTTCATAAGTTGAAGATCAAGATCCGTTGTCAAGAGGTTAAGATGTCCACTAACAAGCAATCAAGTCACATTCCAACAATGGCGGCAAAAGGGTGTCCTATCTTTGATGGCACTGACTATCCTATGTGGAAGTTTAGAGCCATGCTATATCTGAAGTCTGTGGATCACAGGATGAGTACCGTGATTCAAGATGGCCCAATCATACCAATGATCCATATTACTGCCATTGACAAAATTGTTCCATCTGGAGAAACTCTCAAGCCTGAAGCATCCTGGACTGAGGAAGATCGTAAACTGTTCAATCTTGATGATAAGGCACAAAGCATAGCAAATGCTTTAACAAACCCTCTTCTGCATATTGTGGTTAGGTGCCAAACTGCAAAAGAGATGTGGGATACTCTCAGTGTCACGTATGAAGGTACTGACCTGGTCAAACAACATAAGAAGACAAATCTGAGTCATTCTTATGAAACTTTCTTTGCTTAAAAGAATGAAACTCTGGTAGATTTGTTCACCAAATTTCAATGCTTGATAAATGATCTGATCTTGGTAGGTGTCAAGAAAGATGCGAATGAGTTGGTACTCAAGTTCTTGGATGTGTTACCAGAACAATTCAATGAGATCACCATTGTACTTCATGCTGGAGGAACCTTAGGAAAATATGATCTCAGATCTATCTATGGATTCCTTCTAAATCATCAACAGATGATGGAACAGAAGAAAGTGGCCCAACAACAACTAAAAGAATCTATAAATGATGTTGGATTTTCATTAATCGCAGAAAAGAAAAGGAAGGGATCTAAAAAGTCTCAAGCTGAGACTGACTTT
Organism: Dittrichia graveolens; assembly: GCA_038502395.1. Classification (NCBI taxonomy): domain Eukaryota; kingdom Viridiplantae; phylum Streptophyta; class Magnoliopsida; order Asterales; family Asteraceae; genus Dittrichia; species Dittrichia graveolens. The sequence continues at coordinate 52,673,022 of JARJIL010000005.1, read as the reverse complement.
GAATCTGAATATGAGGAAGTGCGTCTTAACTCTGGTTCAGAGGATGAAGATATGGATGCTCTTACTGAACAAATGGCAATGTTAGCAAGAAATTTTAGAAAGTTCAAAAAAGGAAGGGGTCAATCTGACAGAAGCAAATGTGGTAAGTCTACTTTTGATCCTAAGAAAGCTAAGTGCTATAACTGTCAGAGGTTAGGACACATAGCTGCTGAGTGCAGGGTAAAGAAGGGAGAATTAGCTTTAGTAGCTGACAAGAATGCCTACAGAGCTGATAAATATAAAAAAAATATAAAAGACTCAAAGGCAAGCCAGATGAAAACACCAAAGGCCTTCTTGCTGAAACTTGGAATACTGAATCATCTACTTCAGATGATGATGAGCCAGATAGGTATTTGATGGCCATTGAGGATGAAGAAGAACAAGTTTACTATGAGTTAGAAGATAGTTCCTTTGATGAGGATCCAGCAGAAGCGGCTAAGCTGAGTAAGCAAACCAGTAACTGGGATCCTGCCTCAATGTATAAGGTAAATAACTTTAGCTCTTACACTGATGAACAAAAATGTCTAATGTTCAACTATTTGTTGAATGACTTCAAAACCTCTCTCACAGTTCAATCTAGTTTGAAAACTGAAATTTCAAAACTAAAAGATGAACTTACACACTCTGAAACTCTCTTAAATGCTGGTAAACAGATCCAAAGTGATTATGAATGTTAGCTTCATATAAACAAACTTCTAAGTGAAGAACTGCAAGAATAAAAAAAACAAGCTGACAATCTAAGAAAAATCTCTGAATCTTGGTGTAAGTCATCAAGAGAAGCAGAAAAGTGCATTAACCAGCAGATACCAAATCATGTAAAGGCAGTACTAGGGGGAGATTATAGTGTTGCTGCTGATGAAATCATTGAAGATCAAGTCAGTCTTGAAGACAAAACGATGAAATCAGATGACATACTCCCAAGAACATTCTTAAGGAACAAGGAAGGGAAACAGGTCAAAACCAATAAGTTTTTTAGAACAACCCAAATTCCTCAGGTTATTCACTCAAACCATCAAGCTGAATGTTCACGATCCAACAGAAACTGTAAGTCAGTCTTCAAAAGATTGGATTACAATCCGGTGAGAACAACTGTTTTTGATAGAATATCTCATGTTAACTCAAAAAGACATAATTCACAAGTTATACATGAAAGAATGTCTAAAAACAGGAAGTTGTCTGTAAGTCAGATCTCACCTAATAAAGGTAACCATGAAGCTGACAAAGGTAAGTCCAAAGTCAGTGAAAATCAAGTAAACAAACTGTCGAAGAGAATTGAAAGGTTATCCACATCATATGACCCAAAATATGAATCCAAATTTAATGTTGGAAAACTAAAAGAAATCACCCAAACAACCATCTTTAGAAGAAAATGCTATAAGTGTGGTGATAGAGGTCATGAGGCCAAAACATACCCAGAATCTGTTCGAGCTGATAAATCAAATCCAAAGGATCAGCTAAGTGCTCATCCTCAGGATCCACCAAACAGTGGGTTCCAAAAAGAAACCAATACGTTTAGTTGATCATGTGCAGGGCTCCTACAGGTGGTATCTCGATAGTGGATACAAAAGGCACATGACTGTAAGCAAGGGGATTCTAAGTGAATTCCAAAACAATGAAGGACCCAAGGTGACATTTGGGGATAATTCTCAAGGAAGGACTAAAGGTTATGGAAAGATAACTGCTGGAAAAGTCACTTTCAAAAAGGTAGCATATGTTGAAGGCCATAAACACAATCTGATAAGTATCAGTCAACTGTGTGATGAGGATTATGAAGTCACCTTCAGAAAGCATGCAGGGACAATTTATGATAAGAAGGGAAAACCAATATTAATGGCAAAAAGAGAAAGAGATATCTATTTGTTAGATCTCACCTCCGCAGATCCTTCAACTGAAACCTGCTTGTATTCTAACTTAACCCCCAAGCTAAGCTGGTTATGGCACAAAAGACTGTCTCATTTAAATTTCAAATATATTTACAAGTTGCCCAGCAAGGAGTTAGTCTCTGGTCTGCCTAAGATCACACTTGCTAAAGACAAACTTTGCTCAGCCTGTTAAATGGGAAAACATCATAAGGGATCCTTCAAGTCCAAACAGAATTTCTCAATCATAGAACTATTGCATATGTTTCATTTGGACCTATTTGGCCTTATCAGCACCCCAAGCCTAAGTGGCAAAAAGTATACTCTAGTGATTGTTGATGAGTTCACAAGATTCACTTGCGTAATCTTCTTAAAATTCAAAAGTGAAGCTGCATATGAGTTAATCATCCTCATAAGACAAGAAGAGTTGCAAGAGGGTAAGTCTCTTAGACAACTCATAAGTGATCAAGGGACTGAGTTCAAAAACTCAATCCTTGAAGGTTTTTGTGAAGAGAAAGGAATTATCCAGAATTTCTCATCTGTAAGAACTCCACAACAAAATGGAGTTGCTGAAAGGAGAAACAGAACCTTAATTGAAGCTGCCAGAACCATGCTATGTGAGGCAAAGCTCAAGCTGAGCTTCTAGGCAGAAGCTGTAAGTACAGCCTGCTATACTCAGAATAGATCAATTATAGTGAAAAGACATGGTAGAACATCTTACGAGATGTATCATGGCAGAAAACCCAACATTGGATATTTCCATATTTTTGGTTAAACATGCTATGTGCTAAACGAAAGAGATCAGCTCCATAAGTTGGAACCCAAAGCTGATCAAGGGATATTTGTTGGATATTCTTCAATCTCCAAAGCTTACAGAGTCTTTAATCTTAAAAGAAAGGTAATTGAAGAGTCAGTACATGTTACGTTTGATGAGACAAGTATTGATGAATCCAATAGAGCTCAAGCTGACTCGGTTAGTCTGAGTGAGCTTGAAAGGTGTAAAGAAGATCTCACATCAAATCCCATGTATGTTATGGATGATTCTGATGATGATGATGATGGTGATAATCAACCTGAGAATCTCGGTGAATCGTCAGGTACATGTCAGATTGAAGATCTAAGTGATCATCAAATTCCTACTCAGACTAAAGAAGTAAGTCCTATTCAACCTGAGAGACACTGCTCTGAATCAGATCCAGAACCTCAGTCTCCCACAACAATCTTCAAAGTATTAAAAGACCATCCTCTTGATGATGTCATTGGGAACGTTAAAGATGGTGTGTTAACTACATCTAAGGCAAATGCAAACTATGTTGCCTACTCTAGTTTTCTATCTCAAATGGAACAAAAAAAGACTGAAGAGGCTCTAAAAGATGAAGATTGGATTGAAGCTATGCAACAGGAGCTGACAGAATTTCATAGAAATAAGGTCTTGACCCTTGTCCCTGCTCCCAAAGGAAAAACAATTATAGGCACTAAGTGGGTCTATAGAAATAAAATGGACAAGGATGGAGTAGTGATCAGGAACAAGGCAAGGCTAGTAGCTCAGGGGTATCGACAAGAAGGTATTGATTATGATGAGACCTTTGCCCCTGTTGCAAGGATTGAAGCTATGAGGTTATTTCTAGCCTATGCAGTCTTCAAAAACTTTAAAGTGTATCAAATGGATGTTAAAAGTGCATTTTTAAATGGATCACTACAGGAGGAGGTCTATGTGAAACAACCCCTGGCTTTATTGATGCTAAACATCCAGATTATGTCTATAAGTTGGACAAGGCTTTGTATGGACTCAAGCAAGCTCCAAGAGCCTGGTATGATACACTATCCACCTATCTGCTCTTAAATGATTTTTTCAGAGGAAGTATTGACAAAACTCTTTTTATAAGAAAGAGTAGAGGACATGTCATTCTGGTTCAAATTTATGTGGATGATATTATCTTTGGATCAACAAACCAAGATCTGTGTGATTGGTTCTCCAAGATAATGTCTAATCAATACAGAATGAGCATGATGGGTGAGATGACATATTTTTGGGACTTCAAATCTATCAGAAAGAAGATGGTATATTCATTAATCACAGCAAGTATGTGCTTGATCTGATTAAGAAATATAGATTAGACTCAAGTCATCCCGCAAAGTCTCCAATGTTACACAATGTCAAACTACACAAGGACATTGATGGAAAGTCTGTATGTCAGACTACATACCGAGGAATGATAGGTTCATTACTCTACTTAACAGTAAGCAGACCTGATATAATGTTTGCTACATGTGTTTGTGCACGATATCAGGCTGATCCAAAGGAATCACACTTGCTAGCTGTTAAGAGAATACTCAAACATCTGAAGGGAACACCAAACTTAAGTTTGTGGTATCCCAAAGGATCAGGATTTGAGCTGATAGGGTACTCCGATTCAGACTTCGCAGGATGTGGTCTTGATAGAAAGAGTACTACCGGAGGATGTCAACTTTTGGGTGGAAAATTAGTCAGCTGGATGAGCAAGAAACAAAACTCAGTGGCAATTTCAACAGCTGAAGCTGAATATGTAGCTGCAGGGAGCTGTTGTCCTCAAATACTATGGATGCAACATCAGCTGAAGGACTTTGATCTGCATTATTCAAAGACTCCCATACTTTGTGACAATCAAAGTGCTATGGCCATTACACACAACCTAGTGTTTCACTCAAGAACCAAGCATATTCAGATAAGACATCACTTCATCAGAGATATTGTAGAAAAGGGAAAGATAGAGTTAGTCTTCATTGAGACTGAAGATCAGCTTGCGGATATCTTCACAGAAGGCACAAGATTTACAAATCTACTCAGCAAGCTTGGAATGCTCAACCCTTAATTGGTATGTTCCATTCTTTATCTCTGTTTAAGTTTTGCTAAGTGCTACATTTGACTAAGTGTCAAAATCTGAGTTGAGTGTTCAAACTGAGCTGAGTGCTCAATCTGAGCTATGTGCTTAAGCTGAAGCTGAGTGCTTCATAAACGCTGAACGTTCAGGATTAGCTGAGTGCTTCATACAAGCTGAACGTTCATGATCAGCTGAATACTCCATATAAGCTGACCATTCAGGATTAGCTGAGTATCAGTTCCAAAGTGTGGTCAGTTCCACAAGTCTAGGTTAGTCCAAACAATATGGTAAGTCAATAATATGGTAAGTCCAACATGTTTACGGTGTGTCCCGTAAATAAACCTTAGTAGTTCAGAATTTTTTTTCTGATATATATTTTTTAATAAAACATCTTTTCAATATAACAGTGTGCGTTTGGGCAACTAACAATAAATTTAACCGTTGTAACAAACTGCGTAGAAGTCTTTACGGTAACGGTCATATTTATTACCCTCAGATAACGGTAAATTTTCTCTCATATTTTAAAGGTATAAATAAGAGAGATTGTTCATTATATTTCGTTTAAACTTCCATAACATTCTTCTCTCTTAAACCCTAACGTTGTTGTGTGTAGAATTCATTGCTAAGTGCTTACTACTACTAAGTGCGATTCATTTCGATAAGTTCGATTTCAATGGAGGGGTATACTCTAAATCTAACTAAACAAATGATCCGTGGAGGAAATTTCAAGAACAACGCAGTCCCCATCTACAAATAAAACAACGTCATCGCCTGCACCGACATTCCAAATTCCAAAATTGGCAGGGGATATGAAGAGTGGGTTTCCTACATTCGCAAGGGACCCCTGGCACATGCATTTCTTCGTGGACCTGCTGTGCTCATCCCTCAACTTCTTACGGAATTCTGCTATACGTGTAAACTGGATGCAACTCAACCGGTTATACGGGACACAGTCCTAAGTGGACAAGTGGCGATAGAAGTCGATGCATACTGTCTCCGCCGAATTCTTCATCTCCTGATTCACAATCAATATGAAGCGACGGTTTCTAGGGAAACATCACGAATTGTGTTACCCTTAATGGGTCATCCTCAAGTGATTGACATCATACGGAAATTTGTTTTCCAGATAGCATGGGGATTTATGGTATCCACTATGGTTCGTTCCCTTGGATACAAGGTGGGAGGCCTGGATAATGTAAATGACTTTGAAATGCAATTATTATACAACTTATTTTATGATCGACGAGTGGATTACGCTGAGTTGATCTTTGAGGCATTCAAGTCATTGGTGACCAAGAACAAAAGGGACACCATTGTACCCGTTGCAAGATTCATATCCATGGTCATCGAGGCGTGTTGGGAAGAAGATATAATGCTCAATATGAGTCAATCCCAACTCCTGTTCTTAGCTACAGGATGTTTGCCCAAGATATTTTCCCTGGGCACCCTACATTGAGTGCTCAGATGAGGGCGTATGTACAGCTTCCGACTCCTGAGTCGAGTGAAGCTGAGACAGAGGAGGAAGCTGCAGAAGAAGTGGGTGACGATGTTGGGTCTGAGGATGAGTCTTCATAAGCTGATCAACCTATGACTCATTTTAGACCTTGTACTCAAATAATTTCATCCACCACTTCGAGTTCAGAGCAAAGGAATCTGTTTCCTAGCTCTGAGTCACCACTGCTAGGTGCAACAGGTATGATTTCGCAACCCTTATCTCCTTCTCTCTCTTTTGCTTCTCCGTATCCAAACTTAGGAGATAGGACTTAGTCAAGCCCAACTCAGTCTAACCACTCTCCTCCACCTCAAACATATCCATTTATCTTACAATCTACAGCTAACCTTGGTCAGCCCACTGCTACTAAGGATATTTCCTACACCTATACAAAGAAAACTGCCAAAGGTGGTCCTTCACCTCAAAAGGACACTGGAGTTGATATCACATTGATACCTCCACCGGCAGGAGCTGAGGGGGAGACACCTTCTCTTAAGGTGCCAATCTCTAGGCTCAATTCAACCCTTAAGCCTATACCGGGTATGGTGTCTACTCAGCCCATACTTACTAGTGCCATGGAGGTAACATTGAAATACTGACCAATCCCCATGGTCAATTACCCCCTCCTCACCGATAAGCCTAGCTCACCCCAATATCATACCTCACGAACTTGGTCATTCTTCTCTTCTATTCTCACACACTCTCGCGTGACCTGTCAATGAACCTTTCATACACCATGAAGGTTTACAGGGTTTCCATTCTAGCCCCCTTGATTCCATAGGTCTTCACCAACCTTTGGATATGGGACCCACATCCTTACCTATTGAGAAACACTCAACAGCTACTCCTACGGTGGAAATACACTCTTCCACTGGACAGGAGGATGTTGACGTAAGACGAAGACCTGAGGAGTTCAAGCTGATGAAAACCGATGCTCAAGTCATTATGGGCTATTTACAAACTCAGTTTGAGCTTATTCACCGGAAGAGGAAAGCTGACAAAGCCAAGTTGATGCGCAAACTTAATGATTTGTCAACTTCAGTTTCCAACTTGGAAAATGTCATGTTCAAACTCAGACCCTCCTATATTGATGATGACTAAAAGGGGGAGGAAAAATCAAAGAAGAATAATGATAAGGGTGAGGGGGAGCATACAGAGGAAGTACAATTTGAACAAGTTCATGAGTACTGTAGATCAGCCTTCTCAACAACAGGCTCCAACAGTCCAAATAACCACAACTTCACAAGCTCAACCAGAAACTCCACTTGAAGAAACATATCAAGCTGTTCACACCAATCTTCCTCAAGCTAATTTGCCATAATTTATTGAAGCCGAGTCCGTTCCAACTTCACAAATAGATAAAGGGAAGAGTAAGGTGTTTGAGATGGTAAAAGGAAAGAAAATAAGTGTTATGCCTTTAGCAAAGAAAAGAAAGGTCATCATTGCTGAGCCTGAGCAACAAGGTAAGTCTAAACTAGTTGCACATGAATCTGACTCAAGTGATGAAGCTGATGCAGCACAAAAAGCCAGTAACATACCTGCTGAGCAAATGTTACAAGAGATGGCTAAAGAACTAGGCGTGACAGTGGAGGAAATAAAAGAGCAGCAACGACAAGCTGAAGTTCAACGAGAAAAGGCTAAAGCTGAGGCTGCCAGAGCTGAAGCTGAAGCTGATTATTCTGGTCCTAGAGCTGCCCCAATTCCTTACTCAGATATGGATCTAAGGCATTGTTATAAAAGAACACATTTTAATAACAAGATTGAATCAATTACACTGAGTAGAAAAGGAGGATTGGTAATCATCAACTATGTACTAGACAACAAACAAGAAATTGGTTTAGATATGAGATGTCTGTACAAGTTGGGATTCTCAGAGTTAAAGACAGTAGCCACAACTATCAAGCAGATGAAAAAGAGTCAAATCAGACAAGAGATAGTTAATGTGCTTAAGACAATCTTCATAAGAATCGATCAGCTAGGTGAGATTCCTGCTGATGAAATTGATACCTTTCTTAATCGAGGCAAAGCTGCAAGAGTTAGAGCAGCAAGCCAGCGAGCTAAAAGAGACATCATTTTACAAGTTCCAGAGGAAGTTGAATTCAGAGAGAACACTTATATCACTCAACCTTTGGAAGGATTCCTGTATCTTGATGTGGAAGGTAATCAATGTTTCTTGAAAGTAGCAGATCTTCATTTGGCGAATCTGGAATTAATTCTATACTTGAGAATTCTATGTGATGACTTAAGTCAGAACTTGGTATTCAGATATCATCTCAACAAAGAAATCAGATCAAGAAAAGCTGAGATGAAAGAGATGCCAGAAGGTGAAGAAATTATGGTTGATTCTATCAAGAAAGCTGCAATTTGGGAACTTAAATGTTCTGATATGTGGTTAGAAGTTGAAGATTACGTTGAGTAAATAGATCAGTTCTAAATTTTTGTTAGCACTAAGTGTGTAGAAGCTAATCATAAAGATTAAGCTAAAATGTAAATGATACGTTCATAAATACAAAATCAAGTTTGATATGTTCAACTGTTTTATTAGTTGATATGTTCAAAAATTATGTTTGATATGTTCAAACAGACAGCTTTGTAAGTTTAAGCTGATGATTGATATGTTCAATTGTAAACTGATAAGTTCAGTAATACAAGTTTTGTAAGTTCAGAACTTAAATTTCTTCTAATAAGTTCAGAATCTAAGTACTTGTATATTCAAATACTTAGAATACAAGTCTTACAATAGATTTGTAACATAAATATCTTCTGAGTTCAAGATACGTGAATAAGTATGGATCAGTTCAATACTTATGTCAAGAACTAACTTTGGTCAGTTCCAGAGTGTTTCGACATAATTCTATTAACCTATAACTTATTTGATTCAATGTTTTGTCATCATCAAATAGGGGGAGATTGTTAGTCCCATGTTTAGAATAGTCAGATTTGATGAGACAAACTATCGATATGTATAGATAATAGGTTAAGAGTTAGGAATTATGTAAGTCTGTTATAAATTGACTAGTCAGCTTCAGCTGAGTAGTCAGCGTATAAACAGGTATAGAGCTTTCTATGTAAGTACTAGATAACTCAGTTACTTCTAAGCTGAGATAGGTCTTAAGAATGAAGACTTGAAGACTTGAAGATTTGAAGACTTGAAGATTCAATAATCCATGATTCAAGAAGTCAGCTTGACAAGGTCAAGACTGAGTATATAAGCTCAGCGTCAGAAGTTAGTTTAGAATTTAACTAAGTTCTAAATTTTGTTATAAACTCTCTATATCTACGACATTTAAATTAGGATATCTAAACCTAATTTAACCTATCTATTAGTTGGATAGAAATCTCAAACGAAATTAATTAGATATGTTCTAATTAAGGAGTTTGTTACAGTTTTAAAGAAAAGATAAATTCTATCTTTAAACTGCGATTTATTCGTAGATATATCAAGTATAAGTATAAACCTTCTGTTGGGTTTATATAACACGAATAGATGTTCTTACATGTGTACGAGAACAGATACACGACGACGACTGCATAAGTTGCAAGATTGCATAAGTTGCAAAACTTACGTGTGTTCGTGATACTTGATACGCGTGTGTTGCAATAACTTTGTAAGTTCAAAGTTCGAGAGAGTTTTCAAGAGTTCTTGTTAATCAGTTTTAACAAGAAATTAGATCATAAATTAGTTTGTGATTCAAGAGTGTTTAGAGAGAGTTGAGGTTATAATCATTGTAACATCAAATCATCTTGTTGATTTTATTAGAGAGTGATAAAAGTTATTGTACTGGTTGATAATTGAATATACATTTGATTAATTTGTTTGATTTTTTAAAGTGTATTCAACCCCCCCCCCCCTTCTACACTTTATCGGTTGCTTGTTCACCTTCTTTGGGACAAACAAAGCCCAAGGTCAAGGACTCTGAATACTATAAGAATAAACTCAATCTGATTAAGCAGAGAAACAGTGGGAGGGCATTACTTGCTGAAGAGGATCAATTCCTTTCTGAAACAGACAACAGTGATGAAGATCCTAATATCCATGCCCAGTTTGTATTGATGGCTGAGGTAGAAGAATGTGAGTTCAAGAAAACAGATGGGGAAATTGAAGACAAAATAGTGGGAGATGACTCAGGATTCATGGCCAAATTTGATGAGTCAGATATTGAAAGTGAGTATGAAGAAGAAGATGAGATAGAAGCTGAGGTTGCTACTGAAAGCACCAACCCATCTGTTGTTGATCAACAAGAAAATGGAGAGAAGGTATTGACTAATGATTCTGAATTTCCTACTGAGTATATACTAACTCTTATGCAACTGGTGGAGCTCTTAACTTCACATAATCAATCACTCACGAACAAGAACCAGAAGTTGCATGAAAAGAATTTAAGTCTGAAAATGGAACAAGTAACAAAAGGTGAAGTCGAACTAACAAATCAATCATAAAAAATAGTACAACTTCAACTGGAAATAACAGACAAAGAAAATGAATTCATAAAGTTACAAAAAGAAACAGAATAAAAGTGCATTGTCCAAACCAAATCAACCACAGCTGTCAAACGACATAAATCCATCATTCCCTCCAGTCCCATTTTCTCCTACTCTGCTTCAGGTGAGGACTCTGCTGATGAAACTCCCTTAGTTCTCCGGAAAGTTCCGATTCAGAAATCAAAACCCACTTAAGCTGCTATGGTAAAATTGCCTTTAGTTTCGCTTTCAAAACATGTCATGACTGATGAGGAGATAGCTACAACCCATGCTGTCCTTGAGGTCCCAATTACACAAGTTTAGGACACTAATAAAAACCAGTCAGCCGAGAGATTAAAAGCCCCCTACCTATGAGTCTGCTAGCACACCCACTACAACTCAGGTTCCACCAGGTCAGGACACTACCATTCCTGAATCTGCTGAACTTACTCCACTATCCCTTAATGCGTTAGTCAACCCAACTGATGCTATGGATACAGACATAGCACATGATATGTCAGCACCCAAACCAACTAACCCAGATGCTCAGCCCATTACCAATGACGAAACTACCGTTCCCCTAGTTTCTGAGGTCTCACCAAATCATGACTCTTCAATTCTACCTGAAGAAGAAACTGTACCAAAATCTCTTGATGTTTCACAAAACCTAAATGACACTATGGATTCAACTAGGGAAGATGATTTATCAGTTACACACCAAACTGAGAGTGATGCCCAATCTCCCAAAATCAATGAAACTGAAGTTCTACCACCTTCAGTTGAGATTACCCATGCTCATGAAGACACAGTCTTAAACAAGACTATAACTGAAGCAATTCTGCCCAATGCCCTTGATGCATCGGTCAATCCTACTGATGCTATGGCCTCCAAATCCTTTCTAGACAAATTCTTTGATATCTCCTCTCCTCAAATAAATGTCAATCCTTTTGATGACATTGATGCTTTTGACTTTCTTCAATCCCCGAAATCAGTACAGTCCCAACCTTTTGAGCCTTCAATAGACATTGCTTCCTCTTTGCAAAGTCTATCTGAAATTCTTCTTTCTGTTTCTCAGTTAGTTAAGTCAAATTCTTTTCAGATGTCTTGCATACTAAATAATCAAACCCAGTTTGAAAGAGAATTCAAATCTCTTGTTGATTCTCTTACCCACCAACTCACATCTCTCACCAGAACCATCGATCGTCATAATCTGACATGCCTAGGGATGTTCAAGCAATTTCATAATCTTGTTACATCTCTGGCCGATTCTGCCACTGTTGAATTCTCCAGCCTTAATTCATAACTCTCCAATCTTTCACAATCTTTACGTCTATCCTCCAAAGTTGTTAAATTCCATGCTGTAAATCTTTCCGAAGCAGCAATCCGTCATCTACATGATGTATTTGCTCCCTCCTTCTCTGGCCTCTCCGTTGAGATTTCGGCCCTGTCCAGATCAATTGAAGCTTTAGGTATCTTTACAGCTTCTAAGGGGGAGAGAGTTCGAAGAAAGTCCAAAATCAGTCAAATAACAAGAAAGAAAGCCATCGCTAATCGCAAAATTATCAAATGGAAGAGAAAATTTTCTAGAGTTGATTCCATGCAAAGATTAGAAAATGAAGTTACTCACCTCAAAGCCACTGAAGAAAATAAAAATAAAGCCTTGATAGATATTGAGGCTAGGCTCGCAAAAGTCGAAGAAGAAAAAGCCAAAGCTGAAGAAGCTAAGGCACATGCTGAGGGGGAGCTCAAACGTCTCCTTGATCTAAGGAAAGGTGAAGCTGAACTCTTCAGATCAAAGTTAGATGGAGCAGAATGCTAGCAAATAATAAGAGATGCTGAAACAAGGGTATTGACTGAACAGAAAGCCTCTCAGATCCCTATACAATCAGCGGCTCCATGTACTAGCGGTCAACCTAGCCACGTTGACAAAGGTAAAGGGAAAGTAATAATAAGTTATTCGGATAATCTGATGAGAATAGATGGCTCTTGAAGAAGTTACTGCGAATAAAATTGACTTATCCCCTTTGGAGCACCAAAAATAGCTTCAGGAGGAGATCGACGCTGAAAAAGCTATGCAAGAAAAGAAGAAACAGATGATGAATGCTAAACTAGAAGAATGGTTGCTCTCTCGACGTCAAAGAATACATCCAGAGAAGATCAATTCAGTAAGACTGAAGAAAGTTAAAAATAAAATTTTTCTGAACCTTCAACGCATAAATCTTCCTATCTGTGTTGCATACTCAGTTAGACAAGTCAAGCTCAAGTGTGCTTTCACCGAATGGGCTAAGATCATGGCTTGTCTCTCAAAACACAAGCTGACTAAGGACGTTGAATTTGTTTAGAGAGAGATCACCAAAGTGATTGAGTATTACCAAGAGGAAACAAAGAAGAAAGGATCTGATGCTAATGTTTTACATCAAAAGGATAAACCCTCAAGAGCTGACAAATTAAAATTTCAGAGAAGAAAGCTCACACGCAAAAAGTCTCAGCAACAAATTCTGGAGTTGATTTCTATTGGAGAGCTTCTTAACTTCAAAGACATCGATACTTCCTTACCTCCCGGATTCATTCCTCAAGTAGGAAAAGTTCTTTCTGATCCAAGAGGGTTCTACTTCCTTGATGCAAATGATAATACTAGCTTTCAGAGAGTATCAGAATTCGCCAGGGCTGATGTGCTTCATCTGAAATCTCTCATATACTTCATTGATCATAAAGATCCTGCTGTCAAAGGCATTCTTGATGAGTACCTAAAACTAGTGGAGCTCAAAACTCCAAGTGAACCCATTCCGGATGAGTTCAAACCAATTATTTCGTAGAGTAATTTCCTTTATTCTTTATTCTTCTCATTGTTTATTATTCTTGTAAATAGTCATGGATTATAAACTAGTAGGGGGAGATTGTTAGTCCTATATTTGTATATACTCCATTCCTGAAGGAGCTTTCAAAGAAAGCGCCTGAAGGAGTATGTGTTATTCATTTGTAAATTGTTCTGACGCACCACATCTGAAGAAAGAAGCCAGAGTTCATCTGAAGATTTGTTCTAAAGTGAATGACAACTAAAGTAAGTCTTCAAAGGGTCTTCATCACTGAAGACACATCAGCGTACTAGCTTCTTCTTGTTATGTAAGTGCGCAATCAGCACATCTGAATGAACTTGAAACGACAATCTTTTTTTTGTTCCTAACCTCATTGTTACGAAGAATAGTACACGTGTAATTAAATTAGATAGTCAGGATTAATTTACTTAGCGTATAAATACCTTCTCATTGTTATTGAAAAGGTTAAGCATTTGTTCGCTAATTTGCATTCAAGTTTGTTCTTATTTAGTTTGTACTCGGTGCTCAAGTTTGTTCCTGTGCACTCTTTGAAGCCTGGTTATTAATATAATATTTCTTTGAAAACTTTTGTGTGTTCGCTATTTAAAACTATTTCCGCACTTTGATAAAATAATCATTGTTAGTTTTGTACTTCGTTGGGAAAAACAGTAATTCAGAGAGTTACATGGTCAACGAATCTGACAGCGATAACCTACAACACATTTACTTAATCAATACCGAGTATAAGTCTTTAGATCAGATCTGTGCTAATTCGCAAAATCACTCTTAGGTAGGACCACCGCTAAGTCGCACAAACACCCTTAGGTCAGACCATAGCTAACTCGCACAAGTGACTAAAGTCGAAGCACACTTCTCATGTTACACCACTCACTAAGTGGGGCAATCATTAGGTCGGAAAAGGCCTAAGTCGCACAACTCACTAAGTCATACCATCATCAAGTCAGGCAAGCCAGTAAGTCGCACAAGGCTTATCTTGGTTAGACCATTCATAAGCATAGTCGAACTTAAATTCCTGAAATCTATCCAAAACACAACCAAATCAAAAGACTCCAGTTTCTATAGATTTCTAAAAATGTATAATCACATCCACATGGGTGACATGTGAAACGTGTTGTCGATTCTTCACAGCTCCTCGGGTAGCTCTAACCGATATGCTACCTAGCCTACTCGCGCGAGCACTTTAAATGGACCAATGAACCTAGGATTTAGTTTACCTTGCTTCCTGAATCGAATAATTCCCTTCCAAGTCGAACCTTTAAGTAGTACGAAGTCCCCTACTTGGAACTTGAAGTCCGAACGTCTCTTATCTACGTAACTCTTTTGTTGACTTTGGGCTGCGCGTAACCCTTCCCGAATATTGTGTATATTTTCTATAGTCTTCTACACCACCTTTGTACTCTTTTCTGACTCTGAGTTGTGGTTTTCTACGTGAATATGTGAATTTTATTAGTGTTACTATAAAGAAAATTTTGGGTGTTACAACTTGGTATCAGAGCCTCAGATTAAGAGATTCAAGTGCACACGTGGTATGTTTGAACTTAAACCTTGGTTCAATACGAAATTTTCAAACTAAAATTTTTACAAAATATTTTTAAGGCGCTGGTTGGAGCTGGGTGTCCTAGTAAGCACTTATAGATGATGTGATGACTGAATTCTATTATTTTTCAGATATTCATGATACTGATGATGTTCATGCCCGGTGTACTGTGAATACTTTATGTCTTGCATGAAATTGGACATATAGGTTTAGAACACTTGTGTTGGCCTTATTTCATGTTCTTGTTTGTTGTTGTGGTAGGTTAGTTTCAAGCATTTGACTACCTATATGAATAGGGTTATGCATAGCAATGTATTCACACTATACTAGACCGATGCCTTATATGTGATGCCATATACATGATGCTTTATATGTTTGCATCTTTAGTGATATTTGACCTAAGCTTATGTATCGAGAGACTTAGTGATGATGCTAAGATCTAGTATGTATAGTGTGTTGGTGGTAATATGAAGGCATGTATTGTTAAAAACATACGGTACACATTAGAACTTGATGGAATCACCAAGAATTTCGTGGAGCTGGTAAAGGGTTACTTGTGTATTGAAGCATGCTTATAGCTAGAATTGTCCTAGTGTGCTTACGGTTGCTCTGAGATAAATAAAGTGTGTATTGTGGACTTATATGCTAGGAAGTTATATGTGATAATGCCTACCTAAGCTATAGTGTGTTATCCACACTTCAGAATGGCTGACACCCAAAGGAACCAAAATATACTCACTGGGAGAACTGCTAATGCACCCAGGGATGAGGGCACTGCTAGTCACACTACTAAAACTAATCCAAGGCATCAGCCAAAAATACCCGTTGATCCTACTTGGGTGAAAATGTAAATTCAATCGGGGTGACAAAGGAAAGGATAATAGCAACCGTGGGCAAGGCACTAGAATATATTCTCCCGAACATGTTCAAACAAATGGTTTATGAAATGAAGGTGATGGTTGCTGATGAGGTGGAACGAGAGCACTGGAAACCAAAGGAGCAAACACGCAACCTCGGCCGAGAGGAAAATCAAGGGGTTCCTAGGGGATGCAACTACAAAGAGTTCTCAGCATGCCAGCCACCTACTTTTGAGGGATAACCAGACCCGGTGGCTAGTTCCAGGTGGCTTGCCGAGGTAGGAGGAGCTTTTAGAACCATTTACTGCCCAGCGGATCGCAAGGTCCTATTTGCAAGCAACTTGCTTCGCAGGGTAGAAAAAGACTGGTGGTAACTCCTACTACTACAGAAAGGCGAAGCACTAGTTGAATCAACTTGGGATTATTTCAAGGGATTGTTCACTACAACATTCACCCCAAGAGTTGAGGTACAGATGAAACAGACAACAGAGACCATTACCGTGTTGAATGAAGTGTTCTTGCAGAAGGCTAGATTTTGTCCCCAAGTATGTGGTTGATGAACAGATGAAGATGTTCCTTTATATGGATGTCCAAAAAATGGAGATTAGGGAGTTTGTCGGTGAATCTAAGCACCAAAATTTAGACCAGATGATGAGTACAGTAAGGGCTAGGGAATAAGTGTTGGAGAAGCAAACTATAAAAAAGCAAAGAAATAGAAAGGTAGAGCGAGCCGATACTTGGCATTAGAAGATGAAGTGCACGGTACGAAAGCTGAGCGGAAGGAAGGAGCTATCAAAATGTACCAAGTGCAGGAAGCACCATGAAGGTGCATGTGGGGGCTGGGTTCCAAGCTGCTACAAGTGTAGACGGAAGGGTCATCTAAGTAGTGATTTTGGAGCAACTATGATGTTGTGTTTCGGATGTTACCATCCACGAACACGAGAGGGCTATATGTCCACGGGTGAATGCTAACCCCGTAAGGGAACCTGCCCCAGATACCCTTAGGATTACTGATGGTGCACATGGGAAGACGACTGAAGGACCAAACCGTAGAGGACGCGCCATCCAACTCACTATAGAATAAGTGAAAACAAAGTCGGATGTAGTTGAAGGTACTTTTCTTGTGAACTCGACACTTGCACTAGTATTGTTTGATTCAGGGGTAAGTAGGTCTTTTGTGTCTTTTACTATCTGTGATAACCTTAAAACTTCACTAATAACAACACTGTACAAGAGTAATGTAATTCAGATAAGAGAAGAAAATTCAACTTGAACTAATACCGATCGTGATGTGAGAGTTTCAAGTGATTATCGGTATGGATTGGCTGAGTCAACACCAGGCTACCATCAAATGCAAATGGCAGGAGGTAAGGGTTCAAACTCCAAGTGGGGAGTACTGATGATTGGCTGATGTAACACCCTGATTTTCAGTCCAAATTTAAACTTTTTCAATTCTCAATTAGAAACACATTTTTCAAATAATCGCGGAAGAATTTTCATTTTCTGTAAATATTTCAACAATAAAATTTTCAATAATTATAATCCAAAACCTTGGGGGTTACCATAGTCAATCTCACGACCATCAACATAGAGTAGGAAATGCAAGATTACCGGTAAAGTAACCAAAGCAAGACCTTGCCCAAGGCAGCTACCCACCTCACCAAGGCATCTAGACATCCTACGGATACAAAACATTTTCACACACTGGGTTAGCTATAAACATAGCTAGTGAGTACAACCAAAACATTTGTTTTATCAAAACCAAGTCATCCTTTTTCACTTTTGAAAACACAAGTTTGGCAATCAATATCCTTTTAAAATCATACACAATAGCACATAAGGATGCGAGTCTGTCCATTGGGCTACAATGTATCCACGTGGTAGCTAGCCACGGTTAACACGTGCCCACATGGGGGATAACCACATCACCCCGTCAACGTGGGGGATGCACGAAGCAGTCCACATTACAACGGTCATCTAGAGCGCATGCCCTGTTCACCAAATCCACTCGTGTTGCCCCGGGTTCGGTGGCTCGTCAGCCTAGTGAACACACACGGTCATGATGGCTACTAACATACCCCTCTACTCTCTACACCGATTCCTCAACCACCTGTACCTCGCGGTTCCTCAATTGTCGAAGCCACATGAACCTCTGTGTACGTCTCAATGACTAGGAACCCTATGGTATAGAGTTCATATCACACAGTGGTCCGGACCAAAACACATATACCTCAAAGCGCCACATAAGCACATACCCCGAAGGGTCACATAATCTCTTACCCCGGAGGGTCATATAATCACATACCCCGAAGGGTCACATAAATCATATGCCAACAAGGCCAAATATCACATGCCATAAGGCCATAAATATCATGCCATAAAGGCAAAGTAATCCAAGCATACAAGCTTATCACAAACACATAAGTGTCCTAAACATATCACATGAGCATACATGCTCAACAATCAAAACCATAATTGGCATCTCAATGCCCAAAACAACATTAGTGAAAACATATCTTTATTACTCAAAACCAAGTTTGTTGTTTCAAAATCAAAGCTCACTCCAACATGGAGTACCATGTTTCAAAACCATCTATTAAAACCAACTTTAGCTTTGACCATCTACAAAATGGAGCAATGGTCTTATTTTGGAAAAACATCATTTAAACACATCTTGTATCAAGTTTACAATGCCATATTCTTTAAACTCAAGGGTTACATAAAACATTTATAATTCAAATAAACCATATTCGTTGTTACCAAATCAAAGCTTACTCCCACATGGAGTATGGGTTCCAAAACCGTCATGTAAACAAACTTTAACATAAGCCATCTCCAAAATGGAGCAATGATCCTATTTGAAAATCATTTTCTCAAAATACCTCATATACTGAATTCATAATCTCAACATTCTTTAGTTTCATTAATCAATCATAAAACATTTGCAATTCATGCAATTCACTTTATGAACAAAACCATAGTCCACATCCTTTTATTCATCAAATTTTATCAAACAATCAAACACAATCATGATGACTTGAAAACTTTAACAAAACAGGGTATCCACAGGGTGTACTCACCTGAGGGTGTGATGAGGATCACAACCCCATCCAAACCAAAGCTTAACACTTGATCATAAACCTATGATCACCAAAACACAAGGTTAACTTAGTTAAGTTAACAATACATGGAAGTTACACACAAGTGTGGACTCAAAACACAACTTAATAGCTTATTTCGGGTCTTTCGGACCCCCTATGAACTCCCTAAAACCATTAGAACCAATCCCCAATCAATTACAAGGTCAAATGGGGTCAAAAACAACTTTTTGGAGGTTTCAGCGGGTCTCGCGTCGCGCAAAATTCTCTGAAAACTTGACCCTCGCCAAAAAGGATTCTCGCGCCGTGACACTTGATGGTCGTGCCGCGACGCGCCCGTAAACAGTAACCCTAGGCCTTTTCTTTGCTGCAGGCCCCGAATTTCTTCTTAATTTCCAAACAACAAGTCTTGTCTTCCTTCAAAACTTAAGAACCATGTCAAAAACCACCTCATATCTCAATTATAACCATTATCCAACACATTTAATCAACAAATTAATCATCAAATACCCTCAGTTCTTCCATTTTCAAGTTTTGACCCATTTTACCAAACAAACACAATTTTAACCATAGTTTCACCAAGATAACCTGTAAAATCACCATCAAACTCATTTATCAACACCTTAAACACATTTGATCACTTAAAACCATAACTTTGACAATTACCCCCAAACTTGACCCATTTAACATGATTTGTCAACATAAAAATCAAAGCTCATGCCAAACAACAACTCAAACTTAAAAATCAAACACCAATTTAAGATTAAACTTACTTGATTTGCAACCCACTTGTTTTGTTGCTTCCTTGATCCAAATCAAACACAAAAGAACCAAGAGATGAAGTCCAATCAGCCAAAACTTGAAGTTATACACTTGAATCACAAGTTCCCTCTTTGATTTCTTCTTCCCCCAAGCTTTCTCTCTCTAGAACTCTCTCTTGGCTCTCACGTCCCCCTCTCTCTATATGGTTCCAGATTTTTCGTCTTATTTCTTCTTCTTTGACTCAAAATAAAAAAGTCAACATATATTTATACATATTTACACAAATGGCCCTCCAAGCCTAATACCTTTTTCATTTGCCACCCAATTTAGCTACATATACACACTTAATAGCCATAAAATATAAACCAAGCACATAATTTACCAATTCTCACTAAAACTTATTTTTACATATAATTTTATAATTTTATAAAATTTCGGGTATTAGAATTCCTCCCTCCTTAATAGGATTCCATCCTCGGAATCGAATTCAATCCACAAGCTACTCACCATAGCATATTTTAAGTAAGATCCGGGATGAAATCGCATACTTAGCTAACAGTATCAACCTTTTCATAATCCTGCAATCATACTTTCTACCAGAGTAGTCATTACTCCTATCTAGTCTCAACATTGACCTAAGTCATAACATATTCTCTCAAGGTTCTTAACAACCCTGGCACTTCACACAACTTATCTGATTCAAAGATCACATCTTAATTTGCTGGTTATACTTGCCACTATCAATCAATAACTAATGCATGATCTCAAATCTTTTACACAACATTATCACAATACCAAAGAAAAGTTCACTTGAACCAGCATGCATTAAACACCAATAATGCCTAACTCACATCAAGACTTAAAGTTCGAATCGGCACAACAGCCGTGGTAGATATAATTTATCATCCTTAAGACAATCACCAAGGTAAGCACAGACCCTACTCAAAGATCTTAATCCCGCAAGGCCTTAGTCGTGCACCCCTAAGTCGCCTTATAAAATTCAAAACATCTTTTGGTCTAAAAGACCCACAACTACACTCTCTTTGCTATAATCTTGCGAGTCCAAATTTAGGTCACAACTTATGCCATGCCCGGATAAAACAGATCTCAAGGTCAAACTCCCGACCAACTAGAGCTACCGGCCTCGCCGCATACTCCTGATGGTCATATACTCCATCAACTCTTGTGGTCTCAAGGCACCACACTATGCTTAACACATGTAAGCTAGCTACTTGTCACAAGGACATCTATTATCAAAATAGAAGGATCTCACAGGATCTTCACTTTCGGGTTTAGCTCTACTAATTTCTAAATCTCTTTTGGTATCCAAAGGCATAAACATAAGGGAATCACCCTTAGGCATCAAACCACATGTTACTCTTTAGTAACAAAAATAACTAATTGATCTCAAATAATCATATTTGATTATGGTGGCAATAACCATTACGTTCTAAAGGTTCTCCCTCTCAGAGAAAAATCTATAAGCTTGTAATTACAACATCATCTATCATACTTTTGATCTTAATATATCTCACTTTCATAACTATCATGGTCATCAAGAGACTCTGTTCAACATTACCCAAACCGGGCCCACTTAGTCAACTTATCAGTTCTCAGTTATTAACACTTATCACAGTTCTAATGAACTTACAACAAATCATTCCAACTATTAGGGATAAGCTAATACATAAGGTCACACCAAGTTTTTTTTTTAATTCAAATTTTCATACCACACAACTGACCTTATAACTGGTCAATCCTTATAAGAGGTTCAATAGTCTACAATTTATCTTTCTTTTACACCACTCTCTAAATCATCAAAAAAGAGAGATTTGGTTACACAGATTCTTAAGTGATCACATCACTAATCAATAATACGACACTCTTAATTCCAAAAATCTCAACCATTAGAGAATTAAAATCTCTAAGATTAATTAACAACTTAATCACAAGATTACTCAATGTACAACCTTACTCAAACATTTCTTTACATTATCTCAATCGCAAGATACGATTGGGATTACTCAACAGACTTTATACTTCTTATCTCCTTAAAGCACTTATCAAGTGCTAGGAGCGGTTAATAGCTTTCAACTGAAACTTGAGAGCTTACGTGACTAAAGGTTCTCAATTCATTTTAGTCATTCTACATCACATCTCAATGTGAGACCCGTTAGATCACAAGATCTATACTTAATTTCCATGAGGAGTCCAACTCGTTTGGACTAACCTACACCACCTTGATGGTGACACAATATCTATCCTTCTATCATAGAAGATACACTTCAACAGAAGATTCCTGTTTTTCTCGGAGAAACACACAAACACTATTTCACTTATAACATAACTCTTCAGAGTAAGTCTATCATACATGAAACAATAACTTTAGTTTCAATTTCAACTTTACCAACAATCTCAATAGGGTTAATTCTTAGATAGAGAATCGATTCTCATGTCAGAACACATAAGATGATACTGATAGATAACCCTATCAATAACTCATTAATGATCCGAACCCGCAACCGCAATCGCAATCGCATAATGGCTTCATTCTATAGACTAAATCATCTTTTATATTGCTACACATAGGTGCCTCCCTCCTTGAACCAAGGATAATTGGCACTTTTCTGATCTAACTCCATTCTAGGAGAGTTCATAAATTGCTCACCTTATTAACTAAGGTATACTAAACAAATCCTCCAATATCATAATCTCATGTTTGTATTGGTGAATCTAATCATAATCAAGACTTAGGGGGTGTTTGGTAGAGAGAAAAGAAAGGGGGAGAATTGGTTTCTTTTGTTTGGGAGAAATGGTTATAGTTTTGTGAGGAGAAATGATTTCTCCACCCATTTCCATTTCTCTCTTTCCTTTGTATTTTCATTTCTCTTTAAATTGTGGAGAAATGGAGAGAAATGTCTATTTATCATCGTGGATGTCCGGTTGCGATGTGTTTTTGGCGTTCTACTCATCATCATCGACATCCGGCGAGGCGGCCAACGCTGCAACCACAGTCCGGCGACTTGAGCCACCATTTCTCTGTTTCATTTCTTTCATGATACAAATCACGAGAATCAAATCCAATTCTCCACACATTTCTATTTCTCTCCATTTCCATTTCTCCCATATTTCTATTTCCATTTCTCCTAATTTCTTCTCTCTCAACCAAACACCCCCTTAGTTTCTAATTCTAGTGCTCAAAGCATCTCACATATCCTCAAGGAAATCTTTCCTTCTAACCTAGGCTATCCTTACAAAGGATTCATCAATGACTTATCCATAAGACCGGATTCAGTACACAAGCTCAAACAGGTTTCTGTCTCTGTCCGAGGTTCTATATGAACCAGGACAACTATTCTTAGTACTCAACAGTACAATTAACTTCCAAACTGCTACCCAAGGTAGAATTTTTCATAAACGTATCTCATCTCAGAAGTCAAACTTAGTAACAGAGGGCTAGTGACACACTTGAGTTACCTCACACTCAGGCGACTCTCGTCCTAACCCAAGTTACCCCCTTCCAGCTCGAATAGATTTGCTATAATTGTAAGTCTGGTTTGAGACCAAATAGTAACTCGAGTGCACGATTTACTCAAACCCAGGCTTTGATACCAACTTGTAACACCCTGATTTTCAGTCCAAATTTAAACTTTTTCAATCCTCAATTTTAAATACATTTTTCAAATAATCGCGGAAGCATTTTCATTTTCTGTAAATATTTCAACAATAAACATTTTCAATAATTATAATCCAAAACCTTGGGTGTTACCACAGTCAATCTCATGACCATCAACATAGAGTAGGAAATCCAAGATTACCGGTAAACTAACGAAAGCAAGATCTTGCCCAAGGCAGCTACCCACCTCACCAAGGCATCTAGACATCCTGCGGATACAGAACGTTTTCACACACTGGGTTAGCTATAATTATAGGTAGTGAGTACAACCAAAACATTTGTTTTATCCAAACCAAGTCATCCTTTTTCAATTTTGAAAACACAAGTTTGGCAATCAATATACTTTTAAAATCATGCACAATAGCACATAAGGATGCTGGTCTGTCCATTGGGCCATAATGTATCCACATGGTAGCTAGCCACGGTCAACACGTGCCCACATGGGGGATAACCACATCACCCCGTCAAGGTGGGGGATGCACGAAGCAGTCCACCATACAACGGTTATCTAGAGCGCATGCCCTTTTCACCAAATCCACTCGTTCTGCCCTGGGTTCGGTGGCTTGTCAACCCAGTGAACCCATACAGTCATGATGGCTACTGACATACCCCTCCACTCACTGCACCGATTCCTCTGCCACCCGTACCTCGCGGTTCGTCAATTACGGAAGCCACATGAACCTCTTTGTACGTCTCAATGACTAGGAACCCTACGGTACAGAGTTCATATCACACAATGGTCCGGACCAAAACACATATACCCCGAAGGGCCACATAAGCACATACCCCAAAGGGTCACATAATCTCTTACCCCGGAGGGTCATATAATCACATACTCCGAAGGGTCACATAAATCATATGCCAACAAGGCCAAATATCACATGCCATAAGGACACAAATATCATGCCATAAAGGCCAAGTAATC
This sequence comes from Dittrichia graveolens, assembly GCA_038502395.1. Lineage (NCBI taxonomy): Eukaryota > Viridiplantae > Streptophyta > Magnoliopsida > Asterales > Asteraceae > Dittrichia > Dittrichia graveolens. The sequence goes on along the minus strand of JARJIL010000005.1, from coordinate 52,648,618 downwards.
CAAGCATACAAGCTTATCACGAACACATAAGTGTCATAAACATACCACATGAGCATACATGCTCAACAATGAAAACCATAATTGGCATCTCAATGCCCAAAACATCATTAGTGAAAACATATCTTTATAACTCAAAACCAAGTTTGTTGTTTCAAAATCAAAGCTCACTCCCACATAGATTACCATGTTTCAAAACCATCAATTAAAACTAACTTTAGCTTTGACCATCTCCGAAATGGAGCAATGGTCTTATTTTGGAAAAACATCATTTAAACACATCTTGTATCAAGTTTACAATTCCATATTCTTTAAACTCAAGGGTTTCATAAAACATTTATAATTCATATAAACCATATTCATTGTTACCAAATCAAAGCTTACTCCCACATGGAGTATGGGTTCCAAAACCGTCATGTAAACAAACTTTAACACAGGCCATCTCCCTATTTGAAAACCATTTTCCAAAAATACCTCATATATTGAATTCATAATCTCAACATTCTTTAGTTTCATTAGTCATCATAAAACATTTGCAATTCATGCAATTCACTTTATGAACAAAACCATAGTCCACATCCTTTTATTCATAAAAATTCATCAAACAATCAAACACAATCATGATGACTTGAAAACTTTAACAAAACAGGGTATCCACTGGGTGTACTCACCCGAGGGTGTGATGAGGATCACAACCCCATATAAACCAAATCTTAACACTTGATCATAAACCTATGATCACCAAAACACAAGGTTAACTTACTTACGTTAACCATACATGGAAGTTACATACAAGTGTTGACTCAAAACACAACTTAATAGCTCATTTCGGGTCTTTCGGACCCCCTATGAACTCCATAAAACCTTTAGAACCAATCCCCATTCAATTACAAGGTCAAATGGGGTCAAAAACAACTTTTGGAGGTTTCAAGGGGTCTCGCGCCGCGCAAAATTCTCTGTAAACTTGACCCTCGCCAAAAAGGATCCTCGCGCCGTGACACTTGATGGTCGTGCCGTGACGCGCCCGTGAACAGTAACCCTGGGCCTTTTCTTTGCTGTAGGCCCCGAATTGCTTCCAAATTTCCAAACAACAACTCATGTCTTCCTTCAAGACTTAAGAACCATGTCAAAAACCACCTCATATCTCAATTATAACCATTATCCAACACATTTAATGAACAAATTAATCATCAAATACCCTCACTTCTTCCATTTTCAAGTTTTGGCCCATTTTACCAAACTAACACAATTTTAACCATTGTTTCACAAAGATAACTTGTAAAATCACAATCAAACTCATTTATGAACACCTTAAACTTAATTTACTAATTCTCACTAAAACTTATTTTTACATATAATTTTATAATTTTATAAAATTTCGGGTATTACAGCTGAGAGCGCAACAAGACAGATGAAACCTTCTTTAAAGTAGTGAAAGCAAGGAAACACCTTGGGAATGAGTGTTCTACATTTTTAGCTTATGTAATTGAAGGCACATAGGAAAAGAAGGTAGTAGAGGTGAATGACGTACCAGTGGTTAGGGTATCTCCCGAAGTGTCCCCGAAGGATTTTCCAGGGGTGCCACCTGAACGATATGTTGAGTTTAGAATTGATAAAGTGCCAGGCATGGCACCGATAGCCAAGGCACCGTATAAACTAGCACCGCAAGAAAGTAAGGAATTGATGAGTCAACTATACGAATTACTAGGAAAATGATTCATATGGCCGAGTAGTTCATCCTATGGATCCCCAATAATCATTGTGAAGAAAAAGGATGGATCATTCCATATGTGCATTGACTACAAGGAATTAAATAAACTTACTGTCAAGAATCGTTACCCGCTGCCCAGGATAGACGGTTTATTCGATCAATTACAAGGAGAGTTGTGGTTATCTAAGATAGATCTTCAATCAGGGTATCACCAACTCTGAGTATGGGAAGAAAACATCACCAACTATGAGTTTGGGTAAGGCCATTTGGACTTACCAATACACCAGCCGCCTTCATGGATTTAATGAACATAATATGCCAACCCATGTTAGATCGATCAGTGATTGTCTTCATCGACGACATTTTGATATGCTTAAGACTCGGGAAGAACACGAATGACATATTGGGCAAGTACTAGAGATCTTGAAGCGAGAAAGATTGTATGTAAAGTTCTCCAAGTGTAGGTTTTGGTTACAAGAGGTTCAATTCTTGGGTCATATTCTGAACAAGGAAGGGATAAAAGTAGATCCAGCCAAGATCAAGGCACTGAAATGAGAACAATCGAAGAGTCCTATTGAGATTAGGAGTTTTCTAGGATTGGCAGGATACTATAGACGATTCATACAAGATTTCTCCAAGATTGCAACTCTTCTCACGAAGTTAAACAAGAAGAGTGAAAAGTTTATTTGGGGGACATTACAACAGACAACTTTCGAAACGTTACCACAAAAGTTATTTGGTGAAGTCCCCATTCGATTTTGTGCTCCTCGCTCTCTGCCATATACACGATGCGACACATACAATGTCTAGCTCTTAAAACGGCAATTGTGTTTAAGGTCCAAGGAAATTTTACCCTAAGCGGGTATTAGTACCTTTTCTTACAAGCCCAAGCCCTCTTATCTCTTAAGCCCATCTAAAGGCTCATTACTTGATCTTAATTAATTTAAATGTAAGCCCAATAATAAAACTCTTTTAAATGATTACTAGTGTTAATAATAACAATATAAATAACTTTTATTATTTATGAAAAACAGGTATTACAACTCTCCCCCACTTGGCTACAACTTCGTCCTCGAAGTCATTTTTCTCGAATTGTCTAGGGTAATACTTTCTCATCTCCCTCTCTTGTTCCCATGCCCACTTCGAGCTCTTGCGATGCTCCCACTGTCGGCTAAGCACTTCCTTAGATGTGATACGTGAAACATGTTACGAATCCTTCACAACTACTCTCGTAACTCTAAACAACACATCACCTTGCCTACTCATGCAATAATCTTGAATGGAGTGATGAACCAAGGGTTTAGCTTACCCCGCTTCATGAAACGAATGATCCCTTTCCAAGGTCATACCTTAAGTAACACGATGTCTCCCACTTGAATTTTCTATATATTTTCTGTCTACTCTTAGCTGCATGCAATCTTTCTCGAATTTTCTATATATTTTCTGTACTACTTCGGTACTCCCAAGTACTTTGTGTCCGACCTCACCCTAATAAATAGGTGTCTTATACCGCCTCCCGTATAGTATCTCGTATGCAGGCATCCTGATACTGACGTGAAAACTGTTGTTATACGAAACTCTACCAATGCTAGGTAAGTATCCTAGTTACTACCGAAATCTAACATATGTCATTAGCTTCCCCACAAGAGTTTGAATCGTCTTCTCACTTTGAACGTCTATCTATAGATGATAGGCGGTACAAAAGTGTAACCTCGTTCCCAAGTCGTAATGAAGTTTCTCCCAAAACCTCAAAGTGAATCTCGTATCTATGTCGGACACCACCGACACCAGCACACCATGCATGGAGAGTACTTATTTCACATACACATCAACGAACGCTGCCGACTAGAAAGTCTTGTGAATCCATATGAAGTGCACACTCTTCGTTAACCTATCTACCACCACCTAAATATTATCAAAAATTTTCGGTGTTCACCATAGTTTGGTAATAAAATCCATCATGATGTGCTCCCATTTCTATTCTATTTCTAACGGTTGTAGTTTTACGTGCAATCCTTGATGTTTAGCTTTGACCCTCAAGCATGTCAATTATCCCTCTACAAATTTCGTGACATCTCGCTTCATTCCGTGCCATCAATAATCTATTTTTAAATCCTAGTACATCCTCGTTTCCCCCTAGATAGATGGAAAATTTTGACGTATGAACCTCCTCCAGTAAAGTCATCCTGATACTGGTCACCATTGATACCCATATGTAACGCCCCCAATGTTCAAAAGTTGTTATGACTAAGTGTTATTAAATATTAGAGGTGTTTATAAAGCTAGAGTGGTTAAAACTATCAAAAAGAAAGTGAATTAAGTCAGGGGTTGTTTTGTCAATGGAGGATAGTTATGGATATATATATATATATATATATATATATATATATAATTGAGTTGTTTTAGTCAACACTTTTGCACACATATACTCAAGAACACAACTGAGATTCTAGCAGCCTTGAAGCAACATTGTGTAGCTAATTTTAGTGATGATTTATCACCATCTCAATCCATAGTAGATCAAGGTATGTTTGGTTAGTAGTTGTGTGTTCTTATGGGTTAAATGAGGATTTAAATAAGTGAACCATTGATCTTGATTGTTTTTTATGTGTTTATTGATGTACATAGCTGTTAGGGGTGTAGGAAAACACCCCTTTGCAGTGTTTAATCGTTTAGAATGAGTTTTGGTTAAAAAATAACGTTCAGGCCGATTGTCTGGTGTAGACCAGGGGAGGCACGGGCATGCCTATGGAGGGTACATGCATGCCTAATGCCCCGTGGAAAAACCTAGTTCATAAAGTGCTTTTCATGCTTTTTGGCTGAGGCACGGGCGTGCCTGACGGAAAGGCACTGCCATGCCTAGGAAGGCACAACCATGCCTAGGGTGTGCCTAGGGGTGCCTAGCTTGCAATATTTAGAATTTTTATAATTTATATATTGCTTGTAAGTACTATTTGTCGACGTATGTGGTGACTTTATAATCGATATTTGAGCTATTTTTTGAACAGTATGATATCTGTGTTATGAGATATGAATGTACTATATATTATATGAAAGTAGTAGGAAATAGAGTATGCGCGAGGTGTAACTTTGTACCAAGAACAGTGTTATGGTATATAGCGACGCAGTGGTGTAGCTGTTTACCAAAGTAGTGTAAGTGCCTGTGAGTTAATATATGTATACGTGCACACGGTGATATGATATGATATGTTATGTTATGACCAAATATGATATGAGATGATATGGTATGATGTGACATGATATGTATATATATATGTGTGTGTGTGTGATACAAGAATAGGTGTATAGTCATGTCGTGAGCATAACTATGCACAAGAGCAAAGTGTTGGGTTTTCGTGGTCTAAAATCGCAGCGGAAGCAAAACGAGTAGAAAATAATTTCAAAGTTTGACCACGAATACGCCCACCAAATGGACCAAAACTCTAGACATGACTAAGCAACAAAATAAAACATACAAAGAGATAGAGATATACCCTTGATGCTTTCTCCTTTGTATTCGCGAGTTTGGAGTTTAGAAGCCTCGTGTACTAACGTGTACACCTCTATTGAAGTCCACACCAAATCTTGATCTTTTCCCACTTGCCAGAGTGTTAGGTATGCCAACCTAAACACCACAAATATAGTCTACACAATATAGAACCAAAGCCTTGGAACTACTTTGTGTGTTCGAGAGAGTTTATGAAAATATGTATATTCTAGAAAAACCAATTCTTGGAACTTCACAACATTAGCATCATGGCCCTTATATAGACCTCAAAATCAGTTTAAATTTCGTGATCACTAATGTCATTTTCAGTTTCTAGAATAATGACAATTAACACCATACTTAACTAGCTTTCAAAGCCTAGTCAAGAGGTTGTTACTGCCAGAGGCACGGCCGTGCCTCACAAGGTACGGGCGTGCTAGCCCGAGAGGCCACGCCCAAGTCACACCCGACTTGGGCTCGTGCCTGTCCATTGGGCACAGGGCACGGGCGTGTCTCATAGAGGCACGGGCGTACCTAGCCACAGGCCACGCCCAAGTAACACCCGACATGGGCTCATGCCTGCTCGTAGGGCACGGCCGTACCTCATAGAGGCACGGGCGTGCCTTGGCCCACATGAACCAGTTTCTGGTTTTCTCTCTCATTAGACCATCTGTGATGCCGGAATCGATACTTGGTGTGGGACCCAATAGGCCCTTGCTTCATCAGTCATGATACCAACTCGTGTGTGTGTCAATGGGCATAATCCAACAGACTCCCACTTGCACATGAAAAACTCACGAATGGTGTCACCGACATAGAGCGGCCTCTAGCAAGGCTTCTATGCCCCCAAGTTAGCACAGGGTTTGTCTTCCCAAAATAAATACCTAACCAAAAGGAAAAGTCCTATAGATAAGTGATTATATACCCCTTCGTTCACGTTATCCCTGTGAACGCAGGTCATAGAATATGATCAACCCCAAATCATTCACGATTATGTTTCTCGATATAGACTAACTATGACTAACAAAACAAGTTGCATAATTGATCCACCATCAATTCAACTTGAGCACGGCCATGCATTTTGATTTGTCATCAGCTTAGTCAACGAGGGGCCCAAGGATATCTCTCAAAAGAGGAACGAATACCTTTGACTACACCGTCCTATCATAATAACAAGTTCTTGCCTGAAAACATCCCTTATAACAGCCAGTTACGAACTGCATTAGAAAGCAATCTAAACAAGTCCAAGTTAATAATAAATCAACGCGTGCATCTTTAGTAGAAGGATAAATAATATTATCATCCTGATTTACTCGTGATAATATCCATGAAGTAAACTCAGGTACGGGTCCTCCAATTACTTAATCACCATTAAGAACAGGCTAGTGTTGCGTAAACAAGTATTCAATCCAAGATGAAAACTTTACCAACCACTCGCCTCGATCTTAATTCACTAGCAAAGATATAACACAACAATGTTTCATAAACTAATCGCACAATGCGTATATTAAATCCCCATTTAATAGTCATTACAATAAGAAATACATTATTTCTTTAATGTTCTCAATAACAAATACAACTAAAACAATTAAACCAAGTCACTAGCAAATCTAATACCAATAGACTTAGCATGAGAATCATGTTTAACTTGTGACAAAGGTTTGGTGAGTGGATCTGCCAAGTTCCCCTCAGTCGGTACTCTACTAACCACAATATCACCATTCTCGATGATATCACGAATAAAATGATATTTTTGAGCAATGTGTCTCGTATGTCGAGGCGCTCTTGGTTCCTTAGCTAGAGCTACTGCTCCCTCATTGTCACAGAAGATCTCAATAGGGTTAGCGATGCTAGGAACAACTCCAAGGTCTTGAATGAATTTGTTCATCCAGACAGCTTCCTTAGCAGCCTCGCTTGCAGCAATATACTCTGACTCCGTGGTTGAATCGGCCACCGTACCTTGCTTGGAACTTCTCCAACTTATTGCTCCACCATTTAACAAGAATACAAATCCTGATTGAGACCGGCAATCATCCTTGTCCTTTTGGAAGCTAGCATCAGAATATCCAGTAACCCTGAGCTCCTCCGATCCAATGAACACTAAAAAAATTTCCTTAGTTCTCCGAAGATATTTAAGGATGTTTTTGACCGTAACCCAATGACTTTGACTAGGATTAGCCTGATATCGGCTCGTCATGCTCAAGGCATACGACACATCAGGCCGAGTTCATAGCATAGCATACATGATCGATCCCACTGCCGAAGCATACGGGACTCGACTCATTTCCTCTAGTTCCTTTTGAGAACTAGGACATTGAGACTTGCTCAACGCCATACCATGCAACATAGGCAAATTCCCTTTCTTGGAATCTTGCATCTTGAACCTTTTCAAGATTTTATCTATGTAAATACTCTGGCTCAAACCAATGACTCTCTAAGATCTATCTCTATATATCTTTATCCCCAAAATATATGCTGCTTCTCCCATGTCTTTCATAGAGAAACAACTCCTGAGCCAGGTTTTCACTTCCTGCAAGGTAGTCACGTCACTTCCTATGAGTAGTATGTCATCTACATACAAGACTAGGAAAACTACAGCACTCCCACTAGCCCTGACATACACACAAGGTTCATCCTTGTTTTTAGAAAAGCCAAACTCTTTGACCTTTTCATCAAAGCAAATGTTCCAACTCCGAGATGCTTGCTTAAGTCCATAAATGGACCTCTTAAGCTTGCAGACTCTATTCGGATATTTGGGGTTTACGTAACCATCAGGTTGTGCCATGTAAACCTCCTCTACCAACTTCCCATTAAGGAAGGCGGTCTTGACATCCATCTGCCATATTTTGTAATCGTAGTATGCAGCGATAGCCATTAGTATCCTAATAGACTTCAACATAGCCACCGGAGAAAAGGTTTCATCATAGTCTACACCATGAGTTTGAGTGAAACCCTTTGCTACCAGTCGGGCTTTGAAGGTGTCTACTTTCCCATCCATGTTAGTCTTCTTCCTGAAGACCCATTTGCACCCTACTGGCTTGTGGCCGGGTACAGGATCAACCAAGTCCCAGACTTGATTATCCGACATGGATTGCATCTCACTATCCATTGCCTCCTTCCACCTAGCAGACTCAGGGCCTGCTACGGCTTCCCGGTAGTTGGTCGGTTCACTATGATCCACCAATAGTTTGTCGCCCTCGGATATGAGGAACCCATATCTTTCCGGCTCATTACGAACTCTACTAGATCTACGAAGCTCTAATGGTTGTGTATCAGGTACCTCATCCACCATTGGTTGAGGTTCCACTTCTTCCGGTGCGCCAACCTTACAAGCGGTACTAGTGCCAACATCAAGTTTATCATTGGTGTCATCTAGAATTTCTTCTAGATCGACTTGCCTCCCACTGGCTTCTGCAGATATCAGCTCCCTTTCAAGGAAGACCGCCCTTCGAGCAACAAACACCTTGTTCTCCGAAGGTTTGTAAAACAAATATCCCATAGAACCAGCTGGGTAGCCAATGAAAATACACTTCTCAGCTCTGGGTTCAACTTTGTCTTGAGCTTCACGTCTCACGTAAGCCTCACAACTCCAGACCTTGAGATAGGCTAGCGAAGGAACCCTTCCATGCCACATCTCGAACGGTGTACTCGCAACCTTCTTTGTTGGTTCAAGGTTTAAGGTCCTAGCAGCGGTTTCCAAAGCATAACCCCAAAAACTTGCGGGATAGCTTTGTACGACTCATCATGGGCCGAACCATATCCAATAAAGTTCGGTTCCTCCTCTCAGCGACCCCATTTAATTGTTGTGTCCTGGGTGGATGAAGTTGTGAAATAATTCCACAATCCCTAAGATGATCAAGAAACTCGGTACTAAGATACTCACCACCCCTATCGGATCTGAGAATCTTAATCCGCTTGCCCAATTGATTCTGCACTTCGTTTTGGTATGTCTTAAACACCTCAAAGGTTTCAGACTTATGCTTAATTAAATAAACATAACCATACCTACTGAAATAATCAGTAAGAGTAACGAAGTACCTACAGTTGTTTCTTGTAGCAGACCTGAACGGACCACACACATCGGTGTTAACAATGTCCAACAAGTCTTTGCCCCTTTCACTAACGCCGGCGTAGGGTGCTTTAGTCATTTTGCCTAATAAACAAGAATCGCATACTTCGCTTGTCCCGTGGTCAAATGATTCCAAAATTCCATGCACTTGGAGTTTGGCGATACGTTTCTTGCTTATATGGCCAAGACGACTATGCCACAAAGACAACTTGTCCAATACACCTTCGGACTTAGAATCAATGTTCATGATTGATTTATTACCATCCAAACACACACTTGTTTCATAAATCCCACGACATGGATAAGCTTTAAAGTAATGAACATCATTTCTCAAACAAGACATAATTCCATTATTAAAACCAAAAGCATATCCATCGTCATACAAAGCGTGAAAGGAAATAATGTTTCGTGCCACGCAGGGCAAAAAACAAACATTCAATAAGGTAATAGTAAGTCCTGAAGGAAAGGCGTGATCAATACTCCTAATCCGTTCCACGGGAACCACATCCTTGTTTCCCATGATCAGGTCAAGCTCTCCAGCACCCAGCGCCCTACTTCTTTTTAGCTCCTGCACATTATTACAAATATGAGTGCCACAACCGGTATCAAGTACCCAGCCGTTAGAAGTAGCGGTATTGTGGAGTTCAATCATAAACGTACCTGAGTTACCCGCTCCCTTCGGTTTTACCCGCTTGAGCTCCTCAAGGTACTTTGGGCAAGAACGCCGCCAATGCCCCTTTTCCTTGCAGTGGAAGCACTCGGCTTCCGCAGGGTCCTCGGCCGGTGGAACCATCACGGCTTTCCCCTTGCCCTTTGGGGCCGGACTCGGGGTAGGTTTTGCAACCTTCCCCTTACCCTTTCCCTTAGATGGGGGAGCGCCTTTTCTTTTGGTTCTGCCTCCCTGGATGGCTAGGACGGGTTTGGACGAGGAGGGCTTCTTGGAAATGTTAGACTCGACGGTCTTTAACATTCCATGAAGTTCCATTAGGGACTTGTCCATGCCATGGACATGATAGTTCCACAGAAATTGTGAAAAGGAACTAGCAAGAGAACGGAGGATCACATCCACCGCCAACTCCCTCCCTAACGGGAATCCCAACCTCTCTAAGCGATCAACCAATGCTTTCATCTTAAGCACGTAAACGCTAACATTTCCGCCCTCCTGCATATGGCAATCGAAAAGGGACTTTAGTCACTCGAAGCGCTCTAGCTTAGTCTGCTGTTGGAACATTTCCTTCAGCTGGTTAAGCATATCATATGCTCCTAAATGTTCAATTTGCTTTTGAATCTCAGGAATTATTGACGAGAGCATAATGCAAGCCACTTCGTTCGTTTCCTTGACACGCTTGTCATACGCGTCTCGGACCGCCCTAGTCGCATTAGCCGTAGGTGGCTCCGGCAAAGGCTCCTCAATGGCCCACATCTTTTGTTTATACCTAAGGGCTATCCTTAGTTGCATGAACCAATCCCTGAAGTTTTGGCCATCGAGTTTGGCCTTTTCGAGGAACAACTTTAGAGAAATAGAGTTCGATGAAGATGTAGAAGCGTTGTTGGATGCCATCTACAAAATTTAGAGTACCAATTTTAGTTGTGAATCCTTGTAGAAATAATTACCCAATAGTTATAAAACATAATTATTTAAACAAGGCTAAGAACCATATTTCACTCTATCTCATGACGGGTTTACCGCGAATCATGAAATAAGTTATTTAGGCCGGTAGACAAATTACCGATTGCAACCATTGCAACTCTTAGATCCTTGCGGGATCCTTTCGACATCAAATGTCTAAGGCATGTTTGATCCCTTCATACACCAATCCTTTTATTATTTCTTAAATGACTCGGCTAGAGATCGACATCATTTAAGCAACATAAAAGAACTTGTAAGTCGCCCGTCAAGACACACGTTGGTACCCTAGCCCAATCATTGGTTCGTGCTTAAGCTCGACTACCAATATTGCGGGTTGCCACACTCACCTTCCACACAACTCCACAAGGCATGACTCGTGCTAATGCTCAACAATCATCCAAGTTTCGTTAGATTTGGGTGGTGTCGTCTTACGGGTGGCGCGTGACTTACTTTTCGAAAAACGGGTTTTTGTTTTTCCAGTTAAAATAACATTTTAACAACTTTTTACGAATTAGTAATTTAAGTGACAAAAACTCCTTTTTATTCACCATTTAATATAAACACTTTTATATTAATATTTGCCAATTCTTATGCGCGTAGAAATATAAACTCATTTATAAATCTCTTTTGTTTTATATATTTTTCAAAAATTCTCTAGCATGCAAATCCTAAAGAATTCAAATATAAAACAACCACGCATAAATATAAATAAATAAAAACCCGGTAACATGCCCAAATCCTAAGTGTTTTCCCCGTGATCCAAAATGGGGAAAAACATAGTCAATCTAGGGACAACACCAATGGATGCTCCGTCACGATCTCCACTCCGGCGAATCTCCTGGACTTGGTTCGTCAAGACGCCAACACCATGTCTCCCGGTCGGTTTTGATGTAATATTACATATTTGAAATAATCTAAGTACGAGTACATAATAATAAGAAAACGACATGCAAGTCGCGATCCTAATAATCTATTACGAGTACAAAGATTTAAATAAACGACATGCAAGTCGCACCAAATATAAATATTACAACATTACGGCGCGCAGGCCAAAAGCAAAACTGTCACACCCCGCTAAAGCGGAAACACGAGATGTCACAGCACAAGATATCATCGCACAAGGTAAATAGATAATAACCATTAGATTAAATTAACAAAATAAGTAGTTCGGATGAAACATAAATAAAAGTTACACAACCGAATAATATTTAAAGGACATTGTCTTGTACGATGCGTAAATAAAATAGATATTGTTTTTATAAAACGTGACGATGAAGATGAAGATGCCATACATCATGTTTGTAAGCATAAGGTACCTAACGGCGATCACCTGAAAGCACGGGTAAAAGAAAGGAAACGGTCAACTACTAGAGTTGGCGAGTTCATAGGTTTTTATTATATGAACAAAATATCTTTTAAACAAGAAAAGTTTAAATAATTGATGGAAGTTTTTGGATAAAATCCAAGTATGAAATAATGATAGAAGATGTATTATATTGCCCAATACGTTGCACATGGTAGTAATAGACTATGATGGTTTGTTGCTTGAGCCATTATCCAACCTAGCCGACAACCAATTGCCCATGATAAACCTAACGCCTATATTAAATGACGTTAGTAGTGGTAAAGTACATCTATAGTTCGTCAACCATAAATGGGAGACGTCGGAATCTCCAAATAGCGCTACTTACTAATACCATCGGCTCACTAGCGGAGTTAAGGAATAATGTCCAACGAAAGGGCCTTACAACGATCACCCAAGCACATCAAAGAATATTACCATAAGTGCTCAAAATAATATTTGAAATAAATAAGAAGATAGGCAATAAACTTTTCATGAAACGTATACACATGCTTTCACCCCAAAATAATATGAAATACGGTAAAAAGGGGCTATAATACTCTCTCGGTATGCAAAGGTGTTCACTCGTAAGGATTTCTTGTTCCTACCGAAGCTCCTTTCCTAACATAAGAGGTATGTAGCTCTACTAGACTTATTTTATTTATTATTTTGTATTATATATTTATTGTTAACTTATTTATTAACTAGTTAAAGGTTGTCTCTATTTTTCCATAAATCATAAGTGTTCACTGAAATTTTCAGTTCTTTAAGTTGAACTTTAAAAATTAAAAACTGTATTTTAGGAGTCATATTAAGGTTTGATATTTTAATATAATCTTAATACATGTTTCTAGAATGTCCAGTAAATATATAGGAATTTATAATCCAAATATGTCTTGTCTAACTAAGGGTAATCCAGGTAATTCATCCGGAAACACCTTGGGAGAATCCCGAACAATTGGAAAATCGTGAATGTGCTTTTCCTAAACCTCCATTTCTACAACGTGCGCGAAGAATGTGATATAGTCCTTTCCTAAATATTTTTGCATTTTCATGCATGATACCACCTTGACGTTCTTCCTGGTCTTTTCTCCTTATACGACAAGCATTTTGTCTTGTGATAGTGGAATTTGAATGATCTTTGCAGAACAATATTTTAGCTTGATTTTTTTTATAGCCAATACATACCAACAACTACATCAAAGCTCCCTAGTTTGATTGGTATGGTCTACGTTAAAGTTTTTGCTGGCTAAGTTCAAGGTACAGTTAGTGATTATATCTCTAGTCTTGAATTCTTGTCCATTAGCAAATTCCATGAAATAGGCCTCTTTCAATATTTGAAATTTTAGATTGAGCTTTGGCCTAAAAACTAGTGGTACGAAGCTTCTATATATTCTAGAGTCAGGTAGCATTGATGCATTATAATTGTTTAGAAGAAACATACTAGTAATCACATTCGGGTCTCTCCTTTGTACAAATTCTACATAGCTAGGTTATGGTGATCCTAAGATATAATGTCTAACAACTAAAACTCCCGTTCAATCATATAGCAATGCATGTAAAATTTTAAAATCATACATTTCATAACGTGATTTAAGCAACACATGTTCAATCATATAGTTCCCGTTACTACTCAGGGTGCCTCTATGTGCTCCCTAAATCAGCAGTTCTCTCCCTCCTAATGAAAAGGTCACGATGTTACTCTCGTTGGTAAGGGGACTCTTTTCCTAGCCGTGAGCCTAACACATGCTTCACAGGAAGTTGGTCTAGGTCGTGAAACTCGGGGACTCTCCTACTAAGTTTCTATTCTTTCCTCCATGGATAAAGAATATGTAATCTTAGTGCGTCAACCTAATGATGACATTACAGACTTCGATGTATATAAAATTGGTTACTAAGTGTGCTAATATATGCAAGTACTTATGATATGCCATGCTTATGCACACACACAATAATCGTGCTCCAGAAAGAAAATAAATGAAAAATGTTTCTAAGTATATTTTTATTATAACTAACCTAAGTCTCATATCGTACATAGCTAAATTAGACATAGGTGATCAAGCTTTGTCTAATTGAGGTATAACAATGTGGTACTCAACTTAATTATATTATCAATACACTTGATGCATTTTAAACAAAATTATTTTGAAAATCATTTTTATAAACCATTGGTCATAGTTGTTGTTTTCCCCCCATAAGGAAAACAACATTCTCTATAACCTTAGGCTCTGATACCAAATCTATCACACCCCGCTAAAGCAGAAACACAAGATGTCATACCACAAGATATCATCGCACAAGGTAAATAGATAATAACCATTAGATTAAAAATTAACAAAATAAGTAGTTCGGATGAAACATAAATAAAAGTTACACAACCGAATAATATTTAAAGGACATTGTCTTGTACGATGCGTAAATAAAATAGATATTGTTTTTATAAAACCTGACGATGAAGATGAAGATGCCACACATCATGTTTGTAAGCATAAGGTACCTAACGGCGATCACCTGAAAGCACGGGTAAAAGAAAGGAAACGGTCAACTACTAGAGTTGGTGAGTTCATAGGTTTTTATTATATGCACAAAATATCTTTTAAATGGGAAAAGTTTAAATAATTGATGGAAGTTTTTGGATAAAATCCAAGTATGACATAATGATAGAAGATGTATTATATTGCCCAATACGTTGCACATGGTAGTAATAGACTATGATGGTTTGTTGCTTGAGCCATTATCCAACCTAGCCGACAACCAATTGCCTATGATAAACCTAACGCCTATATTAAATGACGTTAGTAGTGGTAAAGTACATCTATAGTTCATCAACCATAAATGGGAGACGTCGGAATCTCCAAATAGTGCTACTTACTAATACCATCGGCTCACTAGCGGAGTTAAGGAATAATGTCCAACGAAAGGGCCTTACAACGATCACCCAAGCACATCAAAGAATAATACCATAAGTGCTCAAAATAATATTTGAAATAAATAAGAAGATAGGTAATAAACTTTTCATGAAACGTATACACATGCTTTCACCCCAAAATAATATGAAATACGGTAAAAAGGGGCTATGATACTCACTCGGTATGCGAAGGTGTTCACTCGTAAGGATTTCTTGTTCCTACCGAAGCTCCTTTCCTAATATAAGAGGTATGTAGCTCTATTAGACTTATTTTATTTATTATTTTGTATTATATATTTATTGTTAACTTATTTATTAAATAGTTAAAGGTTGTCTCTATTTTTCCATAAATCATAAGTGTTCACTGAAATTTTCAGTTCTTTAAGTTGAACTTTAAAAATTAAAAACTGTATTTTAGGAGTCATATTAAGGTTTGATATTTTAATATAATCTTAATACATGTTTCTAGAATGTCCAATAAATATATAGGAATTTATAATCCATGTTTAATATTTTTAATAATTAAAAGTGTATAAGATGTCCACTGATCAGTGTCCAGATGACATGTTGTTACTAAAACGTCTGTTTAGGGCTCATACGACCTCTTTTTTACATGATTCAAACTGGGAATTAACCACGACTCAACGATTAAACTTTTAAAAAAACTAGACATATTTTTAACCAAGAATGAGTAAGTTACACGCGTTTAAAGTGTATCTTTTTAAATCTGTCAGATTTCCAGATTCAACATATGGGTCTTTTTAAATATGTTTGAAGGATCAAACGTTGATGAAAATTAGTGAATCCAGGTTTAAATGAAAGGTAACACCTTAAACTAAGATTAGCAAAAAGAATCAACTGATTTTGATACCTAGAACTCCAGATATAACAAAAACAAGTGGGGAGTTCTAGCATCAGAATCTGCCAGCTTTAATATTCTTTTTGCTTATGGGTCATAACTTTAATATAACATGTTTATATTCATGATTAATCATCTTGTATGAGTATAAGCTTTGATAATCCATGTGTTCTTACAACAATGGTAGGATGATACACATTTTATGTGTTCCTTACAACATTTGTTAAGATGAAACACATGCATGATCAAAGTCTTATTTTCTTGATTTTTAGTTGATTAAGTTCCATACAACAATGGTAGGATGATGCACATTTCATGTGCTCCTTACAACATTGGTAGGATGTTTATATTTACATGATTATAGATATATATAAAGGAAATAAGATGAACAACAAAGAAAATAAATAAAAGAAAGAAGAAAGAAGAAAAGAAGAAAAGAAGAAAGGTAGAAGAGTAGAGATGAGTGTTTTATGATCATCTTACCAACTCTTTTCTTTGATTTTGTGTTTGATCTTCAAGAGATGATCAAGACTTGGATGTTCTTGGGAGATTTTTGTTGGTGAAAGAAGAAGAGAGAAAAGAGAAGAGATGGAGTGTGGTGGTGAAGGAAATGATGAAGAGTAGTAGGAGGCTTATATAGAGCATGGGGGAGATCAAGTGGTGGTTCTTGGGAAGAGAAGGAGGCAAGAGAAATTTGAGAGGGGGGGGGGGTAGGGTGGCCGGCCATGAGGGGGGGGGGATTTTCTTTTATTTTTTTTTGAATAATTAAGTGTAATTTGTTTAAATGAATTTTGTATAATTGTTGATTTTGTTTAAATCTTTTTATTACAAAGTTTTTATTACTTTTATGAGTTTATTTTTATATGTTTTATATTTTAACTTATTTATATTTATTATAATTTATTTAATTATTTTAATTGATATTATGTTTATTATTGTACCTGATTTGTAATTCTTGACTCGTAATAATTCGATTTTTCGAGCTCCGGAAGGTTCTAACCATATAGGCGGGATTTCTAAGAAATCTAATATTATTATGGATGTATTTAAGTCATAAATACTATTTTTAGTCATACTAGGCTTAAAATTAGGATTTCTAATAGCTAACCTGGGAAATTTGTTGCCGAATGTCACAAAAACCAACCACAAACAACACAAAGGGCTATGGGCAAATCAAGTTACCGGGCTACCACAACAAACACAACCAAACGAAAGCAATGGTGTGCCACAAAACCATATCCAAAAAATATATATATTTTGATGAAGATTGCAAAAACACTCAAGGAACAACAAGCAATCCTTGTACATATGCATTAACAATTTTAATACACCTTTAAAATTGTATATTCATATATACACCTAAAGATATATGATTTTGTGAACTTCATGCCAAGTCACACAAAACATATAAAATTAGGAATCAAAATATAGTGGGGATCAACAGAATCAACACTAGTCTAAAACCCGGATTTTAATATATTTAAACATATTGTTTCAAAAACCAATTCTGACCTAAAAACCATTAGGCACGGGCGTACCTCAGAGGGTACGGGCATGCCTGCCATTTTTTCAGTGTATAGTTTAAATAATTTTAAACAGTTTACGAATTCAGCCGGCACGGCCCGTACCCCCATTGGTACGCCCGTGCCCCGGTCGCCGGCACGGCCCGTACACCTAGAGGTACGACCGTGCCCGGTCACCGGAAAACCATTTTTGACAGAAAACTCAGAAAATCTGGTTTAACTCCAAAAGTACAAAGCAATGTTAGAGATGGCTCTGATACCACTGTTGGGTTTTCATGGTCTAAAATCGCAGCGGAAGCAAAACAAGTAGAAAATAATTTCAAAGTTTGACCAAGAATACGCCCACCAAATGGACCAAAACTCTAGACATGACTAAGAAACAAAATAAAACATACAAAGAGATAGAGATATACCCTTGATGTGTTATCCTTTGTATTTGCGAGTTTGGAGTTTGGAAGCCTCGTGCACTAACGTGTACACCTCTATTGAAGTCCACACCAAGTCTTAATCTTTTCCCACTTCCTAGAGTGTTAGGTATGCCAACCTAAACACCACAAATATAGTCTACACAATATAGAACCAAAGCCTTGGAACTGCTTTGTGTGTTTGAGAGAGTTTATGCAAATATGTATATTCTAGAAAAACCAATTCTTGGAACTTCACAACATTAGCATCATGGCCCTAATATAGACCTCAAAATCAGTTCAAATTTCATGATCACTAATGTCATTTTCAGTTCATAGAATAATGACAATTAACACCATACTTAACTAGCTTTCAAAGCCTAGTTAAGAGGCTGTTAATGCCTGAGGCACGGCCGTGCCTCACAAGTTACGGGCGTGCCAGCCCGAGAGGCCACGCCTAAGTCATGCCCGACTTGGACTCATGCCTATCCATTGGAGACAGGGCACGGGCGTGCCTCATAGAGGCACAGGCATACGTAGCTAGAGGCCACGCCCAAGTCATGCCCGACTTCGGCTCGTGCTTGCCCGTAGGGCACGGCCGTACCTCATAGAGGCACGGGTGTGCGTTGGCCCACCAAAACCAGTTTCTGGTTTTCTCTCTCATTAGACCATCCGTGATGCCGGAATCGATACTTGGCGTGTGACCCAATAGGCCCTTACTTCATCAGCCATGATACCAACTCGTGTGTGTGTCAATGGGCATAATCCAACACAAAGACAGGGTCAGTGAGCTATGTACCAATAGCAGATGGGATAGGCTACACCCGCGAGGTGTAGATAAGACCGGCATAGAGGATACCCAGTACGTGCAAGCGTAGCTTTGTATCCAAGATAGTAGAAAGGGTATATTGAGCTCTTTATACCGAAAAGAAGCGCTGGGGATATTCTACATTGAGGTGTAAATAATCCCTAGTAAAGTAGCAGTTATGCAGCTTGGGTACGAGACATCTAGAGGAGACTTTACTCTTGTTGTTACTGTTTGGATGAAAGATATCTTAGGGAGATTTTACTCTTGTTTTATGTAGTTATGCTCAGCTAGTATGCTCACCAAGCGTTAGCTTATGTTTCAGTATTGCATGTTATAGCTGATGCAGGTTCCAACAAGGATAGCTCATGATTTTCAAGAAGCAAACGTTGACACTACTTTTGTAAATATTAGCACATGTATGTTTATAAACTGTATTTTTGTGAAACTCTGATATCTTTTGGGTGCTAATTGTTTTTCCCGAATAAGTATAAAACTAACAATGAATAAGATCATAGTGCGGAAATAGTTTTAAAGCAACGAACACACGAAAGTTTTCAAAGTAAGATTATATTAATAACCAAACTTCAAAGAGTGCACAAGAACAAACTTGAGCACCGAATACAAACTAGATCAAGAACAAACTTGAATGCAAATTAGCGAACAAACGCTTAACCTTTTCTTGTTTAACGAGCAGGTATTTATAGGCTAAGTAAACTAATCCTGGCCATCTAATTTATATACACGTGTACCGCACTACACACAATTAGGAACAGAAAACAAGATTGCCGTTTCGAGCTCATTCAGAATGCGCAGATCGTGCACTTTACATAACAGGAAGATTCTCGTAGTCAGATGTATCTTCGGTGCAAAAGACCCTTTGATGACTGAAGACTAACTTCAGCTGAAGTTCACTTCAGAACTAATCTTCAGATTAACTTCAGGCTTCTTTCTTAGATGGTGCATGAGAATAGTTTACAAAAGAATAATATATTACAACTTCAGTCGCTTTCTTTAGGGATGGAATATATACAAATAAATGACTAACAATCTCCCCCTATTTGTTTATAATCCATGACTATTTACAAAATGAAATAAAGAATAGAAGGAATAAAGAATAAAGAAAAGCCCTTTCTACCCTATCGAGACAAGAATGGTGTTCTCGTCTTTCCAACAGGAGAATTTGTAGGTGTAGACTCCCCCCACTCGTTGCCCAGAGCCTTGACTTTCCATGTTTTTAGTCAAATGCACGCTATAACTAGCACTTTTTTCTCTGATAGGCTTACTATTCTAAATATCTGGTTTGAACTCTTCAGGAACGATTTCCTTTGGAGTTTTGAACTTCATTAGCTTCAAGTATTCAACCAGAATGTCTTTGACTTCCAGATTTTTATTGTCTATGAAATATACGAGATATCTCAGATGAAGCCAGTCAGCTTTGGCGAAATATGAAACTCTCTGAAAGCGAATCTTGTCATATGCATCAAGAAAATAAAATCCCCTTTGCTTTGAGAGAACTTTATCCACTTCAGGAATGACACCAGGAGACAACGTAGTGTCAAAACCTTTGCAATTTGGAAGCTCTCCAATAGATATCAGCTCCAAGATTTGTTGCTAAGACTTTTTGTGAGTGAGCCTCCTTCTCTGAAATTTTAACTTTTCAACTCGAGTGGGTTTTTCCTTATGTGGCATGACTACTGCACCAGATCCCTTCTTCTTCACTTTCTCTTCATAATATTCAATTACTTTGGTGATTTCTCGTTGAATGAACTTAACATCATCAGTTTGCTTGTGTTTTGATAAACAAGAAATTATTTCAGTCCATTCAAAAACAGCATAATTGAGTTGGACATTCTTGACAAATTGTACACTGAAGAGAGGAAGATTTCTACGCTCAACATTTGGAAATATTTCATTGTTAACTTTCTTTAGCCTTATTCCCATGATTTTATGTGGATGCATTCTCTGATGTCAAGAGCTTAACCACTTTTCTTGTTTTTCCTCCATGATTTTTTTCTTTTCCTCTTTTAAATATTTTTCAGCTTCAATATCCTCCTGAATCTGTTTTTGGTGATCGAAGGGAGATAGATCAATTTTGTTCGCAACAAGTTCTTCTAGTACCAATGTAACACCGTGCTTTTATGAACCAAAATTTTCTTTTCAAAATACAATTTAAGTTTTCAAACCACGTGGGTTTGACTATAGATAGAACATTTAAACCTGTCTTATAATTTAAAAATGTAGCAGAAGTAAAAATACGTGGCAAACTGTATAAACAGTCAAAATGTTGCCAAATACGACATTTGGTGTTACAGATACATAACCGGCCAACCATTATCTTTAAACAAACATAAACATAATATAACAGAGTTTTAAACATAATAATAGTGTTCCTCCCAAAGCATCTAGACTACCCGCAGGCTCCCAAGCTCACTATGGATCACCTGCACATGTGAGAGTAGTATCTGTTCGCTATAATAGCTAGTGAGTACACGATAGCACGCAATCAATATAAACATATAACATATCATCAATCATGCTCAAATAGTTCTATCGTAGCATTTCGCGATGAGCTGGCGTAGTCAGAAGGCGACATATCACACAGGGTTGCGAACCCGGCTCAATGCACCAAACTGGGATACCAGACACATCAACCGTGTCAGTGGGGGAGCTGTTAAGCGTCTATTGTTGCGTTTCCGAATCAACCGATTCTTCTGAGTAAAGCCCTAAGCAAAACCCACAGGGGACAAACCTTGTCCAGGGAAAACCTTGACCAATAGATAGGACAGCTTGGTCCGGGGCAAACCTTGCCCAATAGATCTGTACCGATCACAAACAAATAATCTGATTCAATCGAATCATCAATCAATCAATGCATAATCATATCCACATAACATACACCTAAACAGATGCATATTATTTATATCAATCAAATATCTGGCATCATCATGCTATTCATTCTTTACTTTATTGCGTGCACGCAATAACATATATCTATTTGTTGGGTTTTTGGGGTCTAAAATCGCAACGGAAGCAAAACAAATAGAAAATGAGTTTCAAAGTTGACCACGAATACGCCCACCAAATGGACCAAAAGTCTATCATGGTTAAGCAACAAAATAAAGATACAAAGAAATAGAGTCATACCCTTGATGCTATCTTCTTTGTACGCGCGGGTTTAGAGTTTGGAAGTCTCGTGCACTAACGTGTACACATCTATCGAAGTCCACACCAAGTTACTATCGCCTCCCACTTGCTAGAGTGTTAGATAAGCCTATCTAAACACAACCAAGATCACCAACACAAAAGAACCAAAGCCTTGGATGTCTTTTGTGTGCTTGAGAGAGAGAATTGTGCAATATATATTTGTATGCCTTTCAAAAACTAGCAACCTCACAATGGAATCATGCACCACATTATATAAACTCCACAAAAGAGAATAAAAATGTGCATGCATTGATAACCCATCAGTTACCAATTAAAATATCATAATCTCCTTCATAAACAGCCTTGAAAGCTGTTTAAGAAGACTATAACTGCACGGGGCACGGCCGTGCCTCACAAGTCACGCCTGACTTGGGCTCGAGCCTATCCATTGGGCACAGGGCACGGGCGTGCCTCCCAGAGGCACGGGCGTACCTAGCCACAGGTCATGCCCAAGTCATGCCTGACTTGGGCTTGTGCCTGCCCGTAGGGCACGACCGTACCTCATAAAGGCACGGGCGTGCCTTAGCCCACCAGAACCAGTTTCTGGTTTTCTTTCTCATTAGAACAACCGTGTGTGTGAGTGGGCATAATCCAACAGACTCCCACTTGCACATGACAAACTCACGAAAGGCGCCACCGACATAGAGCGGCCTCTAGCTAGGCATCTATGCCCCCAAGTCAGCAAAGGGTTTGTCTTCTCAAAACAAATACCTAACCAAAAGGAAAGGTCCTATAGATAAGTGATTATAGACCCCTACGTTCATGATATCCGTTGTGAATGCAGGTCATGGAACATGATCAACCCTAAGTCATTCACGATTATGTTTCTCAATATAGACTAACTATGACTAACAAAACAAGTTGCACAATTGATCCACTATCAATTCAACTTGAGCACGACCATGCATTTTGATTTGTCATCAGCTTAGTCAATGAGGGGTCCTCCATTTACTTAATCACCATTAAGTACAGGCTAGTGTTAGGTAAACAAGTATTCAAACCAAGATGAAAATTTTACCAACCACTCGCCTCGATCTTAATTCACTTCTTTCTTCCAATGACGAACGACCGATCATGGAGTATTTAGAATAAACAAATTTATTCATGGAAGTATTAAACATGCAAAGATATAACTGTTGGTCCCAAAGAGGGTGAACAAGCAACCGATACAGTTTAGAAGGGGGGGGGGTTGAATATACTTTAAAAAAATAATCAAATTAATCAAACGTATATTCAATGATAAAAAAGAACAATAACTATTATCACTCTCTAATCAAATCAACAGGATGATTTGATATTACAATGATTATAACCTCAACTCTCTCTAAACACTCTTGAATCACAAACTAATTGATGATCGAACTCCTTGTTAAAACTAATTAACAAGAACTCTTGAAAACACTCTTGAACTTTGAACTTACAAAATTATCGCAACACACACATATCAAGTATGACGAACACACGTACGTTTTGCAACTTATGCAGTATCACGTACTTGTTATTGTGTGTATTCACGCATTCGTTCGTCTGTTTATTCGTCTATGTTAAACCCATAAGAAGGTTTATACTTATACTTGATATATCTATGAACAAATAACAGTTTAAAGATAGAACTTATCTTTTCTTTAAAACCATAACAAACTCCCTAATTAGAACATATCTAATTAATTCTGTTTGAGATCTCTATCCAACTAAAAGATAGTTTAAATTAGGTTCAGATATCCTAATTTAAATGTCGTATATATAGAGAGTTTATAACAGAATTTAGAACTTACTTAAATTCTTGAACTGACTTCTGACGCTGAGCTGACTCACTCACTCTTGACCTTGTCAAGCTGAGTTCTTGAATCATGGTTTCTTGAATCTTCAAGTCTTCAAGTCTTCACTCTCAAAACCTATCTCATCTTAGAAGTCATAGAGCTATCTAGTACTTACATAGAAAACTCTATATCTGCTTATACGCTGACTACTCAGCCTAAGCTGATTAGTCAGTCTATAACAGACTTACATAATTCCTAACTCTTAACCTATCATCTATACATATCTATAGTTTTTCTCATCAAATCTAATTATTCTAAACATGGGACAAACAATCTCCCCCTATTTGATGATGACAAAATATTGAATCAAAGTAGGTATAGGTTAACATAATTATGTCGAACCACTCTGGAACTGACCAAAGTTAGTTCTTGAAATAAGTATTGAACTAATCCATACTTATTCATCATATCTTGAACTTACAAGATTTTTATATTACAAATCGATTATAAGACTTGCATTCTAAGTATTTGGATATACAACTACTTAGATATTGAACTTATTAGAATTAATTTAAGTTCTGAACTTACAAGAACTTATAAAATTGAACATATCAGTTTATAATTGAACATATCAATCATCAGCTTAAACTTACAAAGTTGTTTGTTTGAATATATCAAACATAATTTTGAACATATCAAATAATAAAACAGTTGAACATATCAAACTTGAGTTTGTATTAATGAACATATCATTTACATTGTAGCTTAATCTTTATGATTAGCTTCTGCACACTTAGTGTTTACGAAATCATAGAACTAATCTATTTAATCAATAGGATCTTCAACTTCTAACCTCATATCATAACATTTAAGTTCCCAGATTGCAGCTTTCTTGATAGCATCATTCACAATCTCTTCACCTTCTTGCAACACTCTCATCTCAGGTTTTCTTGATGTGATTTCTTTGTGGAGATGATATCTGAATACTGAGTTCTGAATTGAGTCATCACATAGAATTCTCAAGTATAGAATCAATTCTAGATTTTCCAAATGAAGATCTGCTACTCTCAAGAAACATTGATTACTTTCCACATCAAGATACAAGAATCCTTCCAAAGATTGAGTGATATAAGTGTTTTCCCTAAATTCAACTCCCTTTGGAACTTGTAAACCGATGTCTCTTTTAGCTCGCTGGCTCGTAGCTTTGCCTCGTTTCAGGAAAGTATCAATTTCATCAGCAGGAATCTCACATAACAGATCAATTCTTATGAAGAGTGTCTTAAGCACATCAAGTATCTCTTGTCTGATTTGACTCCTTTCATCTGTTTGATAGTTGTGGCTACGATTTTTAACTCTGAGAACCCCAACTTGTACATACATCTCATATCTAGACCAATTTCTTGTTTGTTGTCTAGTACAAAGTTGATAATTACCAATTTTCCTTTTCTACTCAGTGTAATTGATTTAATCTTGTGATTAAAATGTGTTATTTTATAATAATGCCTTAGATCCACATCTGAGTAGGGAATTGGGGTAGCTCTAGGTCCAGAGTAGTCAGATTCAGCTTCAGCTCTGGCAGCCTCAGCTTTAGCCTTTTCTCTTTGAATTTCAGCTTGTCATTTCTACTCTTTTATTTTCTCCATTGTCATGCCTAGTTCTTTTGCCATCTTTTGTAACATTTGCTCAGCAAGCATGTCACTGGCTTTTTGTGCTGCATCAACTTCATCACTTGAGTCAGATTCATGTGCAACTAGTTGAGACTTACCTTGTTGCTCTGGCTCTGGCTCAGCAATGATAACCTTTCTTCTCTTTACTAGAGGCATAACACTTCTTTTCTTTCTTTTTACCATCTCAAACACCTTATTCTTCCCTTTATCTATTTGTGAAGTCAGGACAGACTCAACTTCAACAAATTTTGACAATTCAGCTTGAGGAAGGTTGGTGTGAGCAGCTTGAGATGTTTCTTCATGTGGAGTTTTTGGATGAGCTTGTGAAGTTGTGGTAATTTTGGACTGTTGGAGTCTGTTGTTGTTGGGAAGGCTGATCTACTGTACTCATAAACTGATCATGAGCTTGTTCCTCAAATTGTACTTCCTCTGTATGCTCCCCCTCAACCTTATCATCACATTTCTTTGATTCTTCCTCCCCCTTTTTGTCATCATCAATATAGGAGGGTCTGCATTTAAGCATGAAGCTTTCCAAGTTGGCTATTGAAGTCGAAAGATCATGAAGTTATCGCATCAACTTGGCTTTATCATTTTTCCTCTTCTTGTGCAGGAGCTCAAACTGAGATTGTAGATATTCCATAATAACTTGAGCATTGGTGGTCATCAGCTTGGGCTCCTCAGGTCTTCTTCTTACCTCAAAGTCCTCCTGTCCATTGGAGGAGTGTATTTCCACCGCTGGAGTGGCTGTTGAGTGTTCCTCAATAGGTGAGAGTGTGGGTCCCATATCCAAAGGTTGGTGTTGACCTATGGAATCAAGGGGGCCAGAATGCGGACCCTGTAAACCTTTCTAGTGTATGAAAGGTTCATTGACAGGTCGTGCTAGAGTGTGTAAGAATGGAAGAGAAGAATGACCAATGTCGTGAGGTATGGTAGTGGGGTTAGCTAGGCTTAGTGTTGAGGAGGGGGGTATTTGACCCTGGGGATTAGTTAGTATTTCAATGTTACCTTCATGGGGCTGTGAAGGCACAGAAGTAGGCTCTCCCATGGCACTAGTAAGTATGGGCTGAGTAGACACCATACCCGGTATAGGCGTAAGGGTTCAACTGAGCCTAGAGGTTGGCACCTTAAGAGAAGGTGTCTCCCCCGCAGCTCCCGCCGGTGGAGGTATCAATGTGATATCAACTCCAGAGTCCTTTTGAGGTGAAGGACCACCTTTAGCAGTCTTTCTAGTATAGGTGTAGGATATATCTGTTGGAATATGCCCGCTGACACGAACGAGTTAATGGCACTACCGATGAGGTATAGGCCTATTGGGTCACACACCAAGTATTGATTCCGGCAACACGATCAAGCAATAGAGAGGAGAAGGCCAAAATGGGTTTTGGCAGGATGGTACACGGGCCGTGTTCCTGAACACGGGCCGTGTCCAGTCCAACATACATGAGGCGTATTGGCCCAATTCGAGGTTGTGTAGGTTGGGCCTACACGGGCTGTGTAGATGAACACGGGCCGTGTAGTGCCTGTTAGACACGGGCAGTCTTAGCCCAATTGGGGCCGTGGACCTTAGGCCTACACGGCCGTGTAGACCTACACGGGCCGTGTACGTTCGCTGTAACAGCAGAATTAACAGCCTTAAACACTTTGTTTAATGGGGGTAACTTCTCATAATGATGGTAGACAAAGAGACCATGAGTTATCTGCTCTTGTAGAGGCTTTTAGCTATCACTTGGTCCCTTGGTTGATATTAGAACTCTCTCTCTCTTGTTCTTGGTGTTCTTGAGCACAAGAAGAAAACATACACACACTTGATTGTTGTTTTGGTGGTTGTGCATCAACAAACTAGCATTTAGGAATCAAGGAAGCTTGGGGTGGACAACACTAGAGGAGTTCTTTGTTGGATTCTAAGCTACTTGACAAGGAAGGTTAACTTGTGTTTTGATAAATTGAGGTATAACCTTTCTTCTTATCTTGTTCATACTAGTTGCAATGTCATTGTTAGATTTTGGTCCATGGGAGTGTATTCTCTAGTTTGGAGATAATTTTTGTTATACATATTGCTTCCGTTACTGCTTGTTTTGCCAAACGAATACCTTCAGTGGTACCAGAGCCATATTAAAATTGGTTTTTCAATTGAGACTCTTGTTGTGCTAGAATAGATTTATTCGTAGACGTGTTAATATATTTTAGTTTTTATATTTATATATTTGTTGTAACTTGGCATGAAGTGTACACAAATATATACTTATAAATGTATATATGAATATGTGTCTCAAAAATGGTTTGATACACTAATGCATATGTACAAGGATTGTCTTTTTAGTGCCTTTGATGTTTTGACAATCTTAACTAAAATATAGATATATATATATTTGTATATCATGGTTATGTGTGGCACACCATGTTTCTATGTGATAGGTTTGGTTTGATTCGTTAACAAGATATGCCCCTAGACCTATGTGTTGTGATGATTAATTATTTTTGGGTTTTGGCGGCCTGCGTGCTATATTGTTGTAACAATATTTGTTCATTACTTATTGGTATGGCTTGCACACCGTTTCTTTTATTCTATGTATTTGTATATATAGTATATGATTGCGACCTGTGTGTCGTTTATATATATTCTATGTATTTGTATATAGTATAGATTTACAACCAAAATAGTCAATGGGAGTCATGGTGATGACGTCTTGGCAAGAAGGAATCAACATGCTATTGGAGGTGTTGGATTCAGTGGGAGCTCATCCAACGAGACCATATCTTGTCCTTAGATTTTTGGCCTCGTTTTCCCCGTTGTGGCTCACGGGGAAAACGCATAGGAATTTTGGGCATGTTACCGAATCATATGTATATATATTTGCGTGGTTGTATTTTATTAATCTATGCATGGACTAGGATTCGCATGCTAGATAATTTTTCTATAAAATTAAATAAAATACAATGTTTGTTAAAATGGTTAACAATTGGGCGCGAATAGAATTGACAAAGAAAATATAAAAATGGTATTATATTAAAAGTGCTTAAAATCGTTTTGATGCTTACTTTGTTAATTCACAAAAGGGTTTTATAAGCCGGAAACAAAATCCCGTTTTTCAAAATGTAAATCACGCACCATCCATAAGATGACACCACCCGAATCTAACGAAGCAAGGATGATTGTCGAGCTAAGCACGAGTCATTCCTTGTGTAGTTGTGTGGAAGGTGAGTGGGGTAACTCGCATGATTGGTTGTCGAGCTAAGCACGAGCCAATTAATGGTCGAGAGTGCCACCCGTGAGTCTTGTCGGACGATTTAAAATTTTAGTAAATAATTCTTGGTTAGTTGTCGAGCTAAGCACGAGCTAAACAAAAATTATACATTAAGATTGGTGTAAGATAGGGATCAAACGTGCCAACCGACATAATGGATGTCAACGGATCTCGCAAGTGTCTAAGAGTTGTAATAGAGATTACAATTGGTAAAATGGTTGCCGGCCGAAATAGCTTCGCCACGCGATCCGCGGTAAACCCGTCATGGTGCGAGGTGAAATAAGGTTCTTAGCCCTTGTTACAAATAAATTGTTTTGTTTAAAACTATGGATACTTATTTTAACAAGGATTTCCAAACTAATTAAACTACTTTGCTATTTTAGATGGCGTCTTCAAGCAACACCAACACCACCAACCATTTTTCACTTAGAGTTTTCCTTGAGAAGGAGAAACTCAATGGTAATAACTTTTTGGATTGGTTTAGGCAACTTAAGCTTGTCCTACGCCAAGAAGGGAAGATGGTTACCATAGAGGAGGCCCTACCCGAGGCTCCTACCGCCAATGCCACTCGGGCTATCTGAGACGCTTATGAGAAGTGTGTCAAGGATACCGAGCACATTACTTGCATCATCCTAAGTACTATGATCCCCGAGCTCGAAAAGCAAATGGATCATTTGAGTGCTTTTGACTTGATCGCTCAGCTTAAGGAAATGTTCCAGCAGCAAGAGAGACAAGAGAGGTTTGAGTGTCTTAAGACGGTACTTGGTAGCAAGATGGCCGATGGCGGGAATGTGAGTGCTCACGTGTTGCGCATGAAAGCAAACGTTGAGCGCATGGAACGGCTTGGATTTACCATAGGGAGGGAGCTATCCGTGGATTTGATCATATGGTCCCTGCCCACCGCGTATGATCAATTCGTTATGAGTTAGCATATGCATATTATGGATAAGTCCATCATGGAGTTTCATGGTATGCTTAAAACAACGGAGTCTAGCATGACCAAAAACAATCCCGCCGTTCCAAATCCCGTTCTTGCTATAAGGGAGGGGCGAATCCAGAAAAAGAAGAGGACCGCTTATACCCCTAAGGGTAAGCGGAAGGGGAAGATTGGTGCTGCCAAGTCTGGCCCCGCTTCGGAGGATAAAGGCAAGGGGAAGATGGTTCCTCAAGCTAAAACTCCGAATGAAGCGGAATGCTTCTACTGCAGGAAGAAGGGCCATTGGCGCCGTAACTGCCCGGGGTACCTAGAAGGTCTAAAGAAGCTCAAGGGGTTGAGCATCGCAGGAACTTCCGACTCAGGTACGTACATGATTGAACTCCATCATACTTCTACATCTGGTAGTTGGGTATTAGATACCGGCTGTGGCACTCACGTTTGTAATATTGTGCAGGTGCTAAGGACAAGTAGAAGGATGGAGAGTGGCGAGCTTGACTTGATAATGGGAAACAAGGAGATTGTCCCGGTTAAGGCTCGAGGAGAAGTTGAATTATCTTTTAATTCTGGTTTTTCCATATTATTATTGAACGTATGCTATTCGCCACTTGTGGCACGAAACATTATTTCTTTTCATGCATTACACGACAATGGTTTTAGTTTTTCTTTTCACAATGGGGTTATTGTTTGTTTTAAAAATGGTATTTGTTATTTTAAAGCTTATCCTTGTCGTGGTATTTATGAAGTAGATGCGTACGTTAGTGATAATCGTTTAATCATGAATATTGATTCAACGTCTAAAAATGGTTTAGAAAAATTGTCTTTGTGGCATGGTCGACTTGGCCATATAAACAAGATTCGCATCGCCAAGCTCCAAGCGGATGGGATCTTGGAGTCATTTGACCATGAGTCAAGTGAAGTATGCGAATCTTGTTTATTAGGCGAGATGATTAAAGCACCCATTTCCGGCATGAATGAGAGGGGAAAAGACTTATTGGACATTATACATTCCGATGTGTGTGTTCCGTTTAAGCACATCACAAGAGACAATTCTAGATACTTCGTTACCTTTATAGATGATTATATTAGGTATGGGTATGTCTACTTGGTTAGACAAAAGTCCGAGACCTTTGAGGTCCTTCAGACTTTCCAAAACAAAGTAGAGAATCAATTGGGCAAAAAGATTAAGATACTTAGATCCGATAGGGGTGGTGAGTATCTTAGTCAAGAGTTTTGAGATCATCTTAAGGGTTGTGGAATTATCTCACAACTTACACCTCCTAGGACGCCACAATTAAATGGTGTCGCCGAGAGGAAGAACCGAACATTGTTAGATATGGTTCGGTCTATGATGAGTCACACCCAAGTGCCTATAAGCTTTTGGGGTTATGCTCTTGAAACGGAAACAAGAATCCATAATCTCGTTCCAACGAAGAATTTCGATAAAACGCCTTTCGAGATGTGGCATGGGAAACCTCCCATTCTTGCCTATCTAAAGGTTTGGGGTTGTCAAGCCTACGTATGACGTGAGGTAGATGACAAGTTGGAGCCCCGATCCGAAAAGTGTTATTTCATCGGATATCCAACTGCGGGTATTGGATATATATTCTATAAGCCTTCCGAGAGCAAAATATTTGTCGCTCGGAGGGCGGTCTTTCTAGAAAGAGAATTAGTATCCAATCAGCATGGCGGGATTAAGATTGATCTTGAAGAAGTTCAAGAGTCAACGGATGAAAGACCTGACATTGGCACTAGCCAACAGCCTAGTGAGGTTGAGTCTGAGCATGACAATGCAGAGACTAACGTACATCCGTTACCTCCCCGTAGATCCGGTAGAACTCGCCATGAGCCAAAGAGATATTGGTTTCTCATATGTGAGGGCAACGAGTTATTGGTGGATCTTAATGAGCCCACTAATTATCGAGAAGCGGCAGTGGGCCACGAGTGTGCTAAGTGGAAGGAGGCAATGGATAACGAGATGCAATCCATGGTGGATAACCAGGTTTGGGAACTGGTTGATCCCACACCCGGTTGTAAACCTATAGGGTGTAAGTGGGTCTTCAAGAAGAAGACCGACATGGATGGAAAAGTAAACACTTTCAAAGCCCGACTGGTGGCTAAAGGTTTCACTCAGACACATGGTGTCGATTATGATGAAACTTTCTCCCCAGTGGCCATGTTGAAATCTATTAGGATACTTTTGGAAATCGCCGCATTTCATGATTAGAAATATGGCAAATGGATGTCAAAACCGCCTTCCTTAATGGGAAGCTCTCCGAAGAGGTGTATATGACGCAGCCTGAGGGTTTTGTACATCTGAAGCATCGTAATAGAGTGTGTAGATTAAAGAAGTCCATTTATGGACTTAAACAAGCATCTCGTAGTTGGAATCTATGCTTTGATGAGAAAATCAAAGAGTTTGGTTTTTCGAAGAGTGTAAACGAGCCATGTGTATACGTTAGGGCTAGTGGGAGCGCCGTTGTTTTCTTAGTCTTGTATGTGGATGATATCCTACTCATTGGTAAAGATATTCCAACCTTGCAAAGTGTCAAAACTTGTCTTGGAAAATGCTTTTCTATGAAAGACTTAGAAGAAGCGGCATACATTTTGGGTATTAAGATCTATAGAGATAGATCTAGAAAACTTCTCGGGTTGAGTCAAAGTACATACATTGACAAAGTCTTGAAGCGGTTCAAGATGGAGGACACCAAGAAAGGAAATCTTCCTATGTCGCATGTAGTGATATTGAGTAAAACTCAATGTCCTAGTTCTCAAGAGGAACTAGAAGTAATGAAGCAAGTACCATATGCTTCGGCCGTGGGCTTGATCATGTACGCCATGTTATGTACTCGTCCTGATGAGTCATGCGCTTTAAGCTTGACTAGTAGATATCAGGGAAACCCAGGGCAAGCCCATTGGGTTGCGGTAAATAACGTTCTTAAGTATCTTAGGAGGACTAAAGAGATGTTTTTGATCTTTGGTGGTGAGGAAGAGCTCAAAGTAAAGGGTTACTCTGATGCTAGCTTCCAAATTGATAGGGATGACTGCCGATCACAATCAGGGTTTGTGTTCCTATTGAATGGTGGGGCTATTACTTAGAGAAGTTCAAAGCAAGACACAATGGCTGATTCTACTACAGAGTCAGAATACATTGCGGCAAGTGAAGCTGCTAAAGAAGCTGTGTGGATAAGGAAGTTCATCTGGGACCTTGGAGTGGTTCCTAGCATATCCGACCCTATTGAGATCTTTTGTGACAATGAGGGTGCGGTAGCCTTGGCGAAGGAACCGATAGCTCACAAGAGAACGAGGCATATACCTCGTAAGTACCACTTGATAAGATAGGTGGTTGAAAGTGGTGAAGTCGCTATTAGTAGAGTAACCTCGGAAGGCAATTTGGCCGATCCGTTTACTAAACCATTGTCACAAGCTTCTCATGATTCTCACACTACGGCGATAGGTGTTAGACTTGCTCATGACTTGGTTTAGATTTAGTTTTAATTTATGTTTGGACCATTATGTATTTGGAAACATTAAGCA
This sequence comes from Dittrichia graveolens, assembly GCA_038502395.1. NCBI lineage: Eukaryota > Viridiplantae > Streptophyta > Magnoliopsida > Asterales > Asteraceae > Dittrichia > Dittrichia graveolens. The sequence goes on along the minus strand of JARJIL010000005.1, from coordinate 52,615,533 downwards.
ATAATGTTACTAATGTTTGGTTCTATTTATATAGTAGAGATCTATATGTACGCGTGTTGCAGTTACTTACATTTAGTCTTTATTGTGTTCTATCTTTGCATGTTTAATTTATTCCCTAGATTGTTTTACAATCTTTAAGTCTCCACAATCGGTCATACTTTGTGGGAAGGAAGTATGAATTAAGATTGAGGTAAAGAATTGGTTTTGATAAAACGTGATTCTTGTCTATACTTGAAAGGGGTTTCAAGTGATTGGAGGACCCGCACCCGAGTTTACTTCATGGTTTTAGTCACAAGTAACTCGTGATGGTAATGACATTTCATCCTTAAACTAGAGATACATGTGATCTCAAAGCATAGGTCTGCTTTGCTTTGATCGTTTTCTAACGCGGTCCGTAACTGGTCGTTATAAGGGAGATGATTGGGTAGAGTATTATCTATGTGGCGAGACTGTGTAGTCGAAAGGTATTTGTTCCTCTATGTATAGAGAGAATATCCATGGGCCCCTTGATAATTGAGTGCTTACATTCATATGCATGGCCGTGCTCGAGTTACATTGATGATGGATCAATGTTAACTTGGTTTGTTGGTCACCACTAATCTAGAATCGAGAAACATAATCGTGAACGATCTATAGGTCGACTATATTCCATGCCTTGTGTTCACATTGGATATCGCGAACAAAGGGGTGTACATGTTCATTTATCTTTAGGACAATCATTTTATGATTGGGATTCTTGTCAAGTGTGGCATACCCTATACTGACTTAGGAGCATAGATGTCTTGCTAGAGGCCGCTCTATGTTTGTGTTATTTTTCGTACTCGTGTCACGTGCAAGTCGGAGTCTGTTGGAATATGCCCACTGACACGAACAAGTTAATGGCACTACCAATGAGGTATAGGCCTATTGGGTCACACACCAAGTATTGATTCCGGCAACACGATCAAGCAATAGAGAGGAGAAGGCCAAAATGGGTTTTGGTAGGATGGTACACGGGCGTATTGGCCCAATTCGAGGTCGTGTAGGTTGGGCCTACACGGGCCGTGTAGATGAACACAGGCCGTGTAATGCCTGTTAGACACGGGCCATCTTAGCCCAATTGGGGCCGTGGACCTTGGGCCTACACGGCCGTGTAGACCTACACGGGCCGTGTACGTTCGCTATAACAACAGAATTAACAGCCTTAAACACTTGGTTTAATGGGGTTAACTTCTCATAATGATGGTAGACAAAGAGACCACGAGTTATCTGCTCTTGTAGAGGCTTTTGGCTATCACTTGGTCCCTTGGTTGACATTAGAACTCTCTCTCTCTCTTGTTCTTGGTGTTCTTGAGCACAAGAAGAAAATATACACACACTTGATTGTTGTTTTGGAGGTTGTGCATCAACAAACTAGCATTTGGGAATCAAGGAAGCTTGGGGTGGACAACACTAGAGGAGTTCTTTGTTGGATTCTAAGCTACTTGACAAGGAAGGTTAACTTATGTTTTGATCAATTGAGGTATAACCTTTCTTCTTATCTTGTTCATACTAGTTGCAATGTCAATGTTAGATTTTGGTCCATGGGAGTGTATTCTCTAGTTTGGCGATAATTTTTGTTATACATATTGCTTCCGTTGCTACTTGTTTTGCCAAACGAATACCTTCAATATCCTTGGTAGCAGTGGGCTGACCAAGGTTGGCTTTAGATTGTAAGTTAGATGGAGATGTTTGAGGTGGAGGAGAGGGGTTAGACTGAGTTGGGCTTGACTCAGTCTTATCTCCCAATTCTGGAGGTGGAGAAGTAAAAGAGACAGAAGGAGATAAGGGATGCGAAAGTATACTTGCTGCACCTAGCAGTGGAGACTCAGAGCTAGGAAACTGACTCCTTTGCTTAGAGCTCGAAGTGGTGGATGAAATTATTTAAGCACGGGGTCTGGGCTAAGTCCTAGGTTGATCAGCTTGAGAGGACTCAGCCTTAGAACCAACACCGTCACCCACTTCGTTCGCAGCTTCCACCTCTGTCTTAGCTTCACTTGACTCCGGAGTCGGAAGCTGTACATACACCCTCATCTGAGCACTCATTGTAGGTTGCTCAGGGAAAATATCATGGGCGAATATTCTGTAGCTGAGAACAGGAGTAGGGGTTGACTCAAATTGGGCAGTATATCTTCTACCCAACCTGTCCTCCATGACCATGGATATAAATCTTACGAAGGGGACAATGGTGTCCCTTATGTTCTTGGTCACCAATGACTTGAATGCCTCAAAGATCAACTCAGCGTAATCCAATCGTCGATCATAAAATAAGTTGTATAATACTTGCATTTCAAAGTCATTAACATAATCCAGGCCACCCACCTTGTATCCAAGGGAACGAACCACAGTGGATACCATAAATCCCCATGCCGTCTAGAAAACAGATTTTCGTATTACGCCAATAACTTGAGGATGACCCATTAGGGGTAAAACACTTCGTGATTTTTCCTTAGAAACCGTCGCTTCATGTTGATTATGAACCAGGAGATGAAGAATTCTGCGGAGACAATTTGCATCGATTTCTATCGCCACTTGTCCACTTAGGACTGTACCCCGAATGACCGGTTGGGTTGCATCCAGTTTACACGTATACCAGAATTCTGTGAGAAGTTGAGGGATGAGCACAGCAGGACCACTAAGAAATGCATGTCCCAGGGGTCCCTTGCGAATGTAGGAGATCCACTCCTCATATCCCCTACCAATTTTGGACTTAGGAATGTCGATACAGGCGATGACATTGTTTTTTTTGTAGGTGGGGAGTGCGTTTCTTGAAATTTCCACCACGGATCATTTGTTCAGTTAGATTAAGAGTATAACCCTACATTGAAATCGAACTTATCGTATTGGATTGCACTTAGGCGTCTATAAGGATTAGCACTGAGCAATGAACTCTACACACAACAACGTTAGGGTTTAAGAGAGTAGAGAAGAATATTTTGGAAGAGTAAACGAAATATGATGAAAAATCTCTCTTATTTATACCTTTTCAATGTGAGAGAAAAGTTACCGTTATCACAGGGTAATAAATATGACCGTTACAGTAACTTCCGGCTACGTAGTATGTTATAACCGCTATATTTAATGTACCATAATTTGACTTACACTGTTACATTGATCCGAATTCATTCAAGATGAACTGAATTATCATCAAGATTCCCTGTTTTTTAAAAAATGATTTGTAAACGACTTAAGGTTATTGGAAACAGGACGCACCGTAAATATTATAGACGCACTATATTGTTGGACATACTATTTGTTAGGACTAACCTAGAGATGTGGAACTGACCACACATCGGAACGGAGTACTCAGCTGATCCTGAGTGCTCAGCTTAGATGGAGCACTCAGCTTCTGATTTAGCACTTAGCTCAGATTGAGCACTTAGCTCAGATTGAGCACTCAGCTCAGATTTAGACACTTAGTCGTATATAGCACTTAGAAAAAAGTAAACAAAGATAAAGAATGGAACATACCAATTAAGGGTTGAGCATGCCAAGCTTGCCGAGTAGAGTTGTAAATCTTGTGCCTTCAATTGGTTCAGTGAAGATATCTGCAAGCTGATCTTCAGTCTCAATGAAGACTAGCTCTATCTTTCCCTTTTCTACAATATCTTTGATGAAGTGATGTCTTATCTCAATGTGTTTGGTTCTTGAGTGAAACACTAGGTTGTGTGTAATGGCAATATCACTTTGATTGTTACAAAATATGGGAGTCTTTGAATAATACAAATCAAAGTCCTTAAGCTGATGTTGCATCCACAGTATTTGAGCACAACAGCTCCCTGCAGCTACATATTCAGCTTCAGCTGTTGAAATTGCCACTGAGTTTTGTTTCTTGTTTGTCCAGCTAACTAATTTTCCACCCAAAAGTTGACATCCTCTAGTAGCTTTCTATCAAGACCACATCCTGCAAAGTCTGAATCTGAGTACCCTATCAGCTCAAATCCTAATCCTTTGGGATACCACAAACCTAAGTTTGGTGTTCCATTCAGATATTTGAGTATTCTTTTAACAACTTGCAAGTGTGATTCCTTTGGATCAGCCTGATATCGTGCACAAACACATGTAGCAAACATTATATCAGGTCTGCTTGCTGTTAAACAGAGTAATGAACCTATCATTCCTCTATATGTAGTCTTACATACAGATTTTCCATCAATGTCCTTGTGTAGCTTGACATTGTGTAACATTGGAGACTTTGCGGGATGGCTTGGGTCTAATCCATATTTCTTAATCAGATCAAAGACATACTTGCTCTGATTAATAAATATACCATCTTCTTTCTGATAGATTTGAAGTCCTAAAAAGTAAGTCATCTCACCCATCACGCTCATTCTGTATTGATTGGTCATTATCTTAGAGAACCAATCACACATACCTTGGTTTGTTGAACCAAAGATAATGTCATCCACATAGATTTGAACCAGAATGACATGTCCTCTACTCTTTCTTATGAATAGAGTTTTGTCAATACTTCCTCTAACAAAATCATTTGAGAGCAAGTAGGTGGACAGTGTATCATACCAGGCTCTTGGAGCTTTCTTGAGTCCATACAAAGCCTTATTTAACTTATAGACATAATCTGGATGTTTAGAATCCATAAAACCAGGGGGTTGTTTCACATAGACCTCCTCCTGTAGTGCTCCATTTAGGAATGCACTTTTAACATCCATTTGATACACTTTAGAGTTTTTGAAGGCTGCATAGGCTAGAAACAACCTTATAGCTTCAATCCTTGCAATATGGGCAAAGGTCTCATGATAATCAATACCTTCTTCTTGTCGATACCCCTGAGCTACTAGACTTACCTTGTATCTAATCACTACTCCATCCTTATCCATTTTATTTCTATAGACCCACTTAGTGACTATAATTGTTTTCCTTTGGGGGCAGGGACAAGGGTCCAGACCTTATTTCTTTGAAATTCTGTCAGCTCCTCTTGGATAGCCTCAATCCAATCTTCATCTTTTAGAGTCTCTTCAGTCTTCTTTGGTTCCATTTGAGATAGAAAACTAGAGTAGGCAGCATAGTTTGCATTTGCCTTAGATCTAGTTAACATACCATCTTCAATGTTCCCAATGACATCATCAAGAGGATGATCTTTTAATACTCTGAAGGTTGTAGTGGGAGACTGAGGTTCTGGGTCTGAGTCTGAGTAGTGTCTCTCAGGCTGAATAGGACTTATTTCTTCAGTCTGAGTAGAAATCGAAAGATCACTTAGATCTTCAATCTGACACGTACCTAATGATTCACCGAGACTCTCAGGCTGATTATCTTCAATATTGATAATTTCTTTCGATGATGCATATTTGTCAGATTTACCACCATCATCATCATCAGAATCATCCATAACATACATGGGATTTGATGTGAGATCTTCTTTGTTCCTCTCAAGCTCACTCAGACTAACTGGGTCAGCTTGAACTCTGTCGGATTCGTCAATACTTGTTTCATCAAATGTAACATGTACTGATTCTTCAATTACTTTCTTTTAAAATTAAAAACTCTATAAGCTTTAGAGATTGAAGAAAATCCAACAAATATCCCTTGATCAGCTTTGGGTTCCAACTTATGGAGCTGATCTCTTTGGTTTAGCACATAGCATGTTGAACCAAAAATGTGGAAGCATCCAATGTCGGGGTTTCTAGCATTATACATCTCATAAGGTGTTTTACCATGTCTTTTAACTATTACTGATCTATTATGGGTACAGCAGGCTGTACTTACAGCTTCTGCCAAGAAGCTTAGCTTGAGTTTTGCCTCACATAGCATGGTTCAGGCAGCTTCAATTAAGGTTCTATTTCTCCTTTCAGCAACTCCATTTTGTTGTGGAGTTCTTACAGATGAGAAGTTTTGGATAATTCCCTTCTCTTCACAAAAGCCTTCAAGGGTTGAGTTTCTAAACTCAGTCCCATGATCACAAAAGTCAAAGTAATATCCATCGTCAACAAAGGCGTTTAGATATAATGTTTCTAGCCATACATGGCATAAACATACATCCAATAAAGTAACAGAATAGCTGGAAGGAAAAGCAAGATACAAACTTCCAATCCTCTCAATAGGGACTACAACTATGTTTCCCACTTTTGAATTCTAGTTCTCCATGCCTCATCCGCATACTTCTCTTTTAACATCTTCACTTTGTAACAAACAAATTTGTGACAAACGTGAGGGTCATTGCTAGCGTTCAAAACCTAGCCTTTAGAAGTAGAAGAGCAATGGAGTTTGATCATGAATGTTCCTGAAGTCAAGGAGCTAATTTCTCTTACTCATAAGTGATTTTAACTCTTTCAGGCTCATAGGACAGGTGTGGTGGTGCCAATTTTCCAATATTTTCGTGAAGTAGCACATTACCCCTTGTGGAGTCTTATCTTGAGGCGCAACCTCATTGCCCTTAAACTTCACACATAAGGTGGGTTTGGTAAAACCAAACTTTCCATTTGAGGTCAATTTCTTCTTCTCGGTTTCTTGATCCTTTATATTGTTAACGGGAGTTGGTGAGGCAAGCCATACTTTGGCAATGCAAGACTTAGCAGTCCACAACATGTCATAATGCTTCATCAAGGACTTCACCATATTGTGCATGTTGATAGTTCACAACGAACCATTTACATCATGTGGGTAGGGACTTTGGAGAATATACATTCACCACAAGCTCCCTCCCTATGGAGAATCCATGCCTCTGCTTTTGGTCCACATACGCCTTCTCCAGGATATGGACACTAATATTCCCGCCTTCATGCATCCTTCAACCGATCAAGGCCACGATGCACTTTTACATGCATATAGAGGTCTAGGTTGCGTTGGTAGTATTTTGTCTCTAGAAGGGATTTCTCAAAAATGTGCAACTTTGACTCATGGTAGAGGACAATCCTCAACAACCAAGCCTAGTCCACTAAGTCTACACTAATGAGTCTCACCTTCTTTAGGAACGAACGGAGTTTTAAGTTGAAGCGGTGTCGTTAACGTTTGCCAATTAAAGATATTAGAATACACGTTTTAGTTAGTTTTGATACGATCCTCGTTACGATAATTACCCATTTAGTTTTAAGAAGAACAATTATCTTAACAAGGGCTAAAAACCTTATTTCACTTCACTACATGACGGGTTTGCTGCGGATCACTTCATGAAGGCCGGTAAACGCTTTACCAATTGCAATCCGAGATTACAACTCTTAGACACTTGCGGGATCCATCAACACTCATAGCGTCGGTTTGGCATGTTTGATCCCTTCTTACACCAATTCCTCGTTAAGCCGCTTTGGCAACACGGTATAGGCACGGAAATTACCAAGGCGTATGAAGTTGGAATTGCTCACAAATGATTCTCCTTTCAAGCCATAATAAGTTTAAAAATTTACAAACCGAATTAAATATTATTACAAACCATTGTGACAAAAAGTCACCAAATGAATGAATACATAAATAAACAACCAAACAACCAACACATAGGTGTAACGGGCAAGGCGTTACCGGACACAACAACAACCACAAACAAAAACATGGTGTGCCACAACAAAACCATGCAAAATGTATCTCGATTAAGATTGTTCAAACAAGCAAAGCACTCAAGGCACAAAAGGAACAATCCTTGTACATATGCATTAGTATCCCAAACACTTTGAGAACACATATGCATATATACACAATATAAGTATATGCATGTGTGCATTTTATGCCAAAACCACCCAATACATATAAATATACGAATCAAGACACATAAACGGGGCTTTTCAAGTGTCCAATCAAAAGGACAGATTCTGGAAAAACAGAATCGAAAGGTGCTAAAACCGAAAATTTATTTATTTTTATAAACAAGGATAAAAACACTATTGCATTGCCCTCTAAGAGGAACGAATTGTGAGACAATCCCATAATTCTTATGATAGTCACATAATATAAAACTAAGGTACTCAACATCTTAACAAGATTCGATTATCATAGTTGCATTGCCCTCTCTATTATGTACCTCGTTATGGTGAGTTTTGAACACCTTTAAGGTCTCAAAAACTAGTCCATTAAAATAGACATACATTCCCTTCTACCATCACCGGTAAAGGTAACAAGGTATCTAAAGTTACTCCTTATTGTTTGCTTGAACGGTCAACACACTAAAAGTGTGAACGAAATCCAACAAGCTTTGAACCCTCTCACATACTCAAGTGAGGATGTTTAAGTCATTTAACCTAGTAAACAAGATATGCATTCAACATTTGACCCATGGTCAAAGGGTTACAAGTTCCTAAACCTCACGGATCTTGGTGAAGCAAGTCTTGTTCATATGGCTAAATCGACTTCTACATAAGGATAACTTCCTCAATACATTTATGATCGTTCTATTACTCCTTAAGCATAAGCTTATTTTAAATGCCACGACATGGATAAACTTTGAAATAAATTACCCCTAATTTCAAAAGTCAAAGTAATATCCATCGTCAACAAAGGCGTTAAATATAATGTTTCTAGCTATACATGGCATAAACATACATCCAATAAAGTAATAGAATAGCTGGAAGGAAAGGCAATATACAAACTTCCAATCCTTTTTAATAGGGACAACAACTATGTCTCCCACTTTTGAATTCCAGTATTCTATGCCTCATCCGCCTACTTCTCTTTTAACACCTTCACTTTGTAACAAACAATTTGTGACAAACGTGAGCGTCATTGCTAGCGTTCAAAACCTAGCCTTTAGAAGTAGAAGAGCAATGGAGTTTGATCATGAATGTCCCTGAAGTCAAGGAGCTAATTTCTCTTACTTATAAGTGATTTTAGCTCTTTTAGGCCCATAGGGCACGCGTGGTGGTGCCAATTTTCCAATCTTTCCGTAGAAGTAGTAAATTACCCCATGTGGAGTCTTATCTTGAGGCGCAATCTCATTGCCCTCTGACTTCACATATAAGATAGGCTTAGAAAAACTAAACTTTCGGTTTTGAGGTCAATTTCTGTTGGAGATCTGCCCACTGACACACGTATGCCGGTATCACTGCTAATACAACGCTAGCCTGTTGGATCACACGCCAAGGATTGATCCCGACAGCTTTATGTGGATGGAGAAAGTCAAAGAATCAAAAGTGTTTTGATTCGGGGCTTCACGACCGTGAAGGGTGCTCCACGGGTCGTGAAGCAGGCCGCCCTAACGATTGTTCGACGGCCGCCACGCATCGTGATGCCTTTGGGCTTCACGACCCGTGACGAGGTCATGAGTGGTCGTGAAGGAGATGCCCTCACGAGTCTCGACCGGGCGGCACGGCTCGTGGAGTTCTAAGTCCCCTCGTGGCGCACTTAGGCTTCACGACCTGTGAGAGCCCGTGAGGGGTCGTGAAGAGGGTAGCTGCAGTGACAGTTGTGTTTTATTGGACCATTTGATGGTCCAATCAATTAACTTGCAAGATGGCCGAGTTTTGACTCCTAATCTGGTCATTTGAGGCTGTAAGGTGCATAGAACATATCACAACATTTCTCCTTTTACTTGTAGCCCTCTCTTGGTGCAATAGTAACACATACGTACACTAAGATGATCTTGAGTGTTCATGTGAGGCTTTCATGGCGCAAGAGGAGATCTACATGGGCTGTTCCAGATGATGGAGTCATGGTGGACATTCATCTATGGGTTGCTAGTACAATGGGATTAAGCATACTTGGTGTGGATTTGCAATGGAGAAGAAGCCTTTTGTTTCTTCATCTTCATCCTAATCCACATGTAGAGCTCGAATTCCAGCCATGGTAAGGAGGTACTTTCTACTCCTTCTTCTTGTTCTTTAGTTGCAATTTGCTTTGTAGTGTGTTCCACCATTGGAACTAGTTGTGGGCTTTGTGTGTGCTTTCATTTTATGTCTTGCATGCTACTTTCTAGTTTGCTTCTGCTGCGTTTGTGCCCACCACGAGTTCCAACAATTTCTTCTTCTCGGTTTCTTGTTCCTTTATAATGTTAGCGGGAGTCGGTGAGGCAAGCCATACTTTGACCATGCAAGACTTAGCAGTCCACAACATGCCATAATGCTTTATCAAGGACTTCTCCATATTGTGCATGTGATAGTTCACAATGAACCAGCTACATCACTTGGGAAGGGACTTTGGAGAATATACATTCACCACAAGCTCCCTCCCTATGGAGAATCCATGCCTCTCCTTTAGGTCCACATACGCCTTCATCTCAAGGATATGGACACTAATATTCCCGCCTTCTTGCATCCTTCAACCGATCAAGGCCACGATGCTCTTTTACATGCATATAGAGGTCTAGGTCGCGTTGGTAGCATTTTTGGTCTAGAAGGGATTTCTCTAAAATGTGCAACTTTGACTCATGGTAGAGGAGAATCCTCAACAACCAATCCTAGTCCACGAAGTCCACACTAATGAGTCTCACCTTATTTAGGAACGAACGGAATTTTAAGTTGAAGCGGTGTCGTTAACGTTTGCCAATTAAAGATATTAGAATACACGTTTTAGTTAGTTTTGATAGAATCCTCGTTACGATAAATTACCCATTTAGTTTTAAGAAAAAAAAATTATCTTAACAAGGGCTAAGAACCTTATTTCACTTCACCACATGATGGGTTTGGCGCGGATCACTTCATGAAGTTATTTAGGCCGGTAAACGCTTTACCAATTGCAATCCGAGATTACAACTCTTAGACACTTGTGGGATCCATCAACACTCATAGCGTTGGTTTGGCATGTTTGATCCTTTCTTACACCAATTCCTCGTTAAGCCGCTTTGGCAACTCGGTATAGGCACGACAATTACCAAGGCGTATTAAGTTGGAATTGTAAATCGTCCATCAAGATACACGGTGACACCCTTGACAATCATTGGCTCGTGCTAAGCTCGACAACCAATAATTTCAAGTCGCCACACTCACCTTCCACGCAGATCAACATGGAATAACTCGTGCTTAGCTCGACAATCATCCCATGCATCACTAGATTCGGGTGGTGTCATCTTACGGGTGGTGTGTGATTTACGTTTGAGAAAAACGGGACTTTTGTCTTTCCGGTTTAAAAAACCTCTTTTCAAGTTGATTAACAAACAAGTGACAAAACGCATTTTTCACTTTAATATAAACCAATTTATATTTATTTGTTAATCGTGAGCACGTGGGGTTTGTTAAACAATTTAACAACTCTTGTGATTTTATTATTTTGAAAAGTTTTCTAGCATGCGAATATCTTAAACAACCACGCAAGAAAATAACAAAATAAATCACAACCATGCACAAAGCAAATATCCGGTAACACTCCCCTAAACCCTATGCGCCCTCCCCGTGAACCAAATGGAGAGAGCAAGGCCAAACTAAGGACATAACCAAATGGCCTCGCCGGATATGCTCCCACTGAATCCGTCATCTCCAAATGATCCACCGGATCCGATATAGCCGAGACGTCTCCTCCACGACTCTCGATGGTTGTCTTCGGTCTTCTTTTCACAATTACAAACAATTTGAAAAGAAACGGCGTGCAATCTGCGATTGCTATTCTAAGTTACTTACAACAAGTACAAAGGAAAGCAATGGCATGCAAGCCATAATAAGTTTACAAATTTACAAACCGAATTTAATATTATTACAAACCATTGTGACTAAAAGTCACCAAATGAATGAATACATAAATAAACAACCAAACAACCAACACATAGGTCTAACGGGCAAGGCGTTACCGGACACAACAACAACCACAAACAAAACATGGTGTGCCACAACAAAACCATGCAAAAATGTATCTCGATTAAGATTGTTCAAACAAGCAAAGCACTCAAGGAACAAAAGGAACAATCCTTGTACATATGCATTAGTATCCCAAACACTTTGAGAACACATATTCATATATACACAATATAAGTATATGCATGTGTGCATTTTATGCCAAAACCACCCAATACATATAAATATACGAAGCAAGAAAAATAAATGGGGCTTTTCAAGTGTTCAAACAAAAGGACAGATTGTGGAAAAACAGAAACGAAAAGTGCTAAAACCGAAAATTTATTTCTTTTTATAAACAAGGATAAAAACACCGTTCACGAGACCTTCACGGCCAAGAAGCCTTCACGGGCCCTCACGGCCCGTCAAGCCCATGAGCTCCACGACTCTGATAGACTCAAAACCTTTCACGAGCGACACCCCATGAAGCCACTCGTGTAGGCTTCACGACCCGTGAAGCTAATGTCCGTTTTCGGTTTTCAAGCCATCAAAGTGCAATTTCTTTGTAGAGATGGCTCAGATACCACTGTTGGAACTCGTGGTGGGCACAAACGCAGTGGAAGCGCACAAGAAAGTAGCATGCAAGACATAAAACGAAAGCACAAACACAACACACAACTAGTTCCAATGGTGGAATACACTACAAAGCAAATTACAACTAAAGAACAAGAAGAAGAAGTAAGAATGTACCTCCTTACCATGCCTGGAAATCGAGATCTTCAAAATGGGATGAGCTTGAGGAAACAAAAGGCTTCCTCCTCCACTACTAGTCCACACCAAGAAGAATTTGATCCCCAAATGCTAGTGAACCATAGATGAACATCCTATAACGACTTTAATATATGGAACAGCCCATGTAACAACTCCTCTTGCACCATTGATCTTCATCATCACACTCAAGATCACCAACTTAGTGTTAGAAGCATGAAATATTTGGAGCCATGAGAGAATATCAAGTAAAAAGAGTTGTGTTGTGTTCTATTGTGTTCATCTGCCCTAACCAGCCTCAAGACTCTCTTTTTGGCCGGCCATAAAGCAAGCAAAGTGATTTGACCATCAAATGGTACAATAAAACACAAGTGTCATTATAGCTACCCTCTTCACGACCCCTCACGGGCTCTCACGGGCCGTGAAGCCTAAGTGCGCCACGAGGGGACTTAGAACTCCACGAGCCATGCCGCCCGGTCGAGACTCGTGAGGGCATCTCCTTCACGACCCCTCACGACCTCGTCACGCGCTGTGAAGCCCAAAGGCATCACGACGCATGGCGGCCGTCGAACAATTGTTAGGGAAGCCTGCTCCACGACCCGTGGAGCATCCGTCACGGTCGTGAGGCCCCGAATCAAAACACTCTTGATTCTTTGACATTCTCCTTCCACATTAAGCTGTCGGGATCAATACTTGGCGTGTGACCCAATAGACTCACGCTTCATTAGCAGTGATACCGACATACGTGTGGTAGTGGGAAGATTCCAACAATTTTGCCAAAAAACAAGAATGGCATACTTCGCTTGACCCGTGGTCAAAGGATTCCAAAATCCCATCCAATTGGAGAATGGCAATACGTTTCTTCCTTATATGGCCAAGACGACTATGCCACAAAGACAACTTGTCCAATACACCTATGGACTTAGAATCAATGTTCACGATTGATTTATTACCATCCAAACACACACTTGTTTCAAAAATACCACGACATGGATAAGCTTTAAGGAAATGAACATCATTTCTCAAACAAGAGATAGTTCCATTATTAAAATTAAACTCATAACCATCATCAAACAAAGCGTGAAAGGAAATAATGTTTCGTGCCACGCAGGGCGAAAAGCAAACATTTAATAAGGTAATAGCATGTCATGAAGGAAAGGCAAGATCAACACTCCCTATCTGCTCCACGGGAACCACATCCTTGTTTCCCATGATCAGGTCAAGCTCTACAGCACCCAGCGCCCTACATCTTTTTAGCACCTGCACATTATTACAAATATGAGTGCCACAACCGGTATCAAGAACCCAGCCGTTAGAAGTAAGGGTATTGTGGAGTTCAATCATAAACGTACCTGAGTTACCCGCTCCCTTCGGTTTTACCCGCTTGTGCTCCTTAAGGTACTTTGGGCAAGAACGCCGCCAATGCTCCTTTTCCTTGCAGTGGAAGCACTCGGCTTCCGCAGGGTCCTCGGCCGGTGGAACTATCACGGCTTTCCCCTTGCCCTTCGGGGCCGAACTCGGGACAGGTTTTGCAACCTTCCCCTTAACCTTTCCCTTAGAGGGGGGGGGAGCGCCTTTCCTTTTGGTTCCGCCTCCCTAGATAGCTAGGACGGGTTTGGACGAGGAGGGATTCTTGGACATGTAGGACTCGACGGTCTTTAACATTCTGTGGAGCTCCATTACGGACTTGTCTATGCCATGGACATGAAAGTTCCAAACAAATTGTGAAAAGGAACTAGGAAGAGAACGGAGGATCACATCCACCGCCAATTCCCTCCCCAACCTCTCCAAGCGATCAACCAATGCTTTCATCTTAAGCAAGTGAACGCTCACATTTCCGCCCTCCTGCATATGGCAATCGAAAAGGGACTTTAGGCACTCGAAGCACTCTAGCTTAGCCTGCTGTTGGAACATTTTCTTCAGCTGGTTAAGCATGTCATATGCCCCTAAATGTTCCATTTGCTTTTCAAGCTCAGGAATGATTGACGATAGCATAATGCAAGCCACTTCGTTCGTTTCCTTGACGCGCTTATCATACGCGTCTCGGACCACCCTAGTCGCATTAGCCGCAGGTGCTTCCGGCAAAGGCTCGTCGACGGTCCACATCTTTTGTTCATACCTAAGGGCTATCCTTAGTTGCATGAACCAATCCATGAAGTTTAGGCCATCGATTTTGGCCTTTTTTTAGGAACAATTTTAGAGAAATAGAGTTTCATGAAGACGTAGAAGCGTTGTTGGATTTCATCTATAAAATTGATCTTGCCCTAACCAGCCTCAAGACTCTCTTTTTGGCCGGCCATAAAGCAAGCAAAGTGATTGGACCATCAAATGGTACAATAAAACACAAGTGTCATTATAGCTACCCTCTTCACGACCCCTCACGGGCTCTCACGGGCCGTGAAGCCTAAGTGCGCCACGAGGGGACTTAGAACTCCACGAGCCATGCCGCCCGGTCGAGACTCGTGAGGGCATCTCCTTCACGACCCCTCACGACCTCGTCACGCGCCGTGAAGCCCAAAGGCATCACGACGCATGGCGGCCGTCGAACAATCGTTAGGGTAGCCTGCTCCACGACCCGTGGAGCATCCTTCACGGTCGTGAGGCCCCGAATCAAAACACTCTTGATTCTTTGACATTCTCCTTCCACATTAAGCTATCGGGATCAATACTTGGCGTGTGACCCAATAGACTCACGCTTCATTAGCAGTGATACCGACATACGTGTGGTAGTGGGAAGATTCCAACAATTTTGCCAAAAAACAAGAATCGCATACTTCGCTTGACCCGTGGTCAAAGGATTCCAAAATCCCATCCAATTGGAGTTTGGCAATACGTTTCTTGCTTATATGGCCAAGACGACTATGCCACAAAGACAACTTGTCCAATACACCAATGGACTTAGAATCAATGTTCACGATTGATTTATTACCATCCAAACACACACTTGTTTAGAAAATACCACGACATGGATAAGCTTTAAGGAAATGAACATCATTTCTCAAACAAGAGATAGTTCCATTATTAAAATTAAACTCATAACCATCATCAAACAAAGCGTGAAAGGAAATAATGTTTCGTGCCACGCAGGGCGAAAAGCAAACATTTAATAAGGTAATAGCATGTCATGAAGGAAAGGCAAGATCAACACTCCCTATCTGCTCCACGGGAACCACATCCTTGTTTCCCATGATCAGGTCAAGCTCTACAGCACCCAGCGCCCTACATCTTTTTAGCACCTACACATTATTACAAATATGAGTGCCACAACCGGTATCAAGAACCCAGCCGTTAGAAGTAAGGGTATTGTGGAGTTCAATCATAAACGTACCTGAGTTACCCGCTCCCTTCGGTTTTACCCGCTTGTGCTCCTTAAGGTACTTTGGGCAAGAACGCCGCCAATGCTCCTTTTCCTTGCAGTGGAAGCACTCGGCTTCCGCAGGGTCCTCGGCCGGTGGAACTATCACGGCTTTCCCCTTGCCCTTCGGGGCCGAACTCGGGACAGGTTTTGCAACCTTCCCCTTAACCTTTCCCTTAGAGGGGGGGGAGCGCCTTTCCTTTTGGTTCCGCCTCCCTAGATAGCTAGGACGGGTTTGGACGAGGAGGGATTCTTGGACATGTAGGACTCGACGGTCTTTAACATTCTGTGGAGCTCCATTACGGACTTGTCTATGCCATGGACATGAAAGTTCCAAACAAATTGTGAAAAGGAACTAGGAAGAGAACGGAGGATCACATCCACCGCCAATTCCCTCCCCAACCTCTCCAAGCGATCAACCAATGCTTTCATCTTAAGCAAGTGAACGCTCACATTTCCGCCCTCCTGCATATGGCAATCGAAAAGGGACTTTAGGCACTCGAAGCACTCTAGCTTAGCCTGCTGTTGGAACATTTTCTTCAGCTGGTTAAGCATGTCATATGCCCCTAAATGTTCCATTTGCTTTTCAAGCTCAGGAATGATTGACGATAGCATAATGCAAGCCACTTCGTTCGTTTCCTTGACGCGCTTATCATACGCGTCTCGGACCACCCTAGTCGCATTAGCCGCAGGTGCTTCCGGCAAAGGCTCGTCGACGGCCCACATCTTTTGTTCATACCTAAGGGCTATCCTTAGTTGCATGAACCAATCCATGAAGTTTAGGCCATCGATTTTGGCCTTTTTTTAGGAACAATTTTAGAGAAATAGAGTTTCATGAAGACGTAGAAGCGTTGTTGGATTTCATCTATAAAATTGATCTTGCCCTAACCAGCCTCAAGACTCTCTTTTTGGCCGGCTATAAAGCAAGCAAAGTGATTGAACCATCAAATGGTCTAATAAAACACAAGTGTCATTATAGCTACCCTCTTCACGACCCCTCACGGGCTCTCACGGGCCGTGAAGCCTAAGTGCGCCACGAGGGGACATAGAACTCCACGAGCCATGCCGCCCGGTCGATACTCGTGAGGGCATCTCCTTCACGACCCCTCACGACCTCGTCACGGGCCGTGAAGCCCAAAGGCATCACGACGCGTGGCGGCCATCGAACAATCGTTAGGGTAGCCTGCTCCACAACCCGTGGAGCATCCGTCACGGTCGTGAGGCCCCGAATCAAAACACTTTTGATTCTTTGACATTCTCCTTCCATATTAAGCTGTCGGGATCAATACTTGGCGTGTGACCCAATAGAATCACGCTTCATTAGCAGTGATACCGAGATACGTGTGGTAGTGGGCAGATTCCAACAATTTTTCCTAATAAACAAGAATCGCATACTTCGCTTGACCCGTGGTCAAACGATTCCAAAATCCCATCCAATTGGAGTTTGGCAATACGTTTCTTGCTTATATGGCCAAGACGACTATGCCACAAAGACAACTTGTCCAATACACCAATGGACTTAGAATCAATGTTCACGATTGATTTATTACCATCCAAACACACACTTGTTTAGAAAATACCACGACATGGATAAGCTTTAAGGAAATGAACATCATTTCTCAAACAAGAGATAGTTCCATTATTAAAATTAAACTCATAACCATCATCAAACAAAGCGTGAAAGGAAATAATGTGGAGTGCACATTATTTCGCAGTGGAAGCACTCGGCTGGGTTTATGATTGAACTCCACAATACCCTTACTTCTAACGGCTGGGTTCTTGATACCGGTTGTGGCACTCATATTTGTAATAATGTGCAGGTGCTAAAAAGATGTAGGGCGCTGGGTGCTGTAGAGCTTGACCTGATCATGGGAAACAAGGATGTGGTTCCCGTGGAGCAGATAGGGAGTGTTGATCTTGCCTTTCCTTCATGACATGCTATTACCTTATTAAATGTTTGCTTTTCGCCCTGCGTGGCACGAAACATTATTTCCTTTCACGCTTTGTTTGATGATGGTTATGAGTTTAATTTTAATAATGGAACTATCTCTTGTTTGAGAAATGATGTTCATTTCCTTAAAGCTTATCCACTCATATTTGTGAAAGGAAATAATGTTTCGTGCCACGCAGGGCGAAAAGCAAACATTTAATAAGGTAATAGCATGTCATGAAGGAAAGGCAAGATCAACACTCCCTATCTGCTCCACGGGAACCACATCCTTGTTTCCCATGATCAGGTCAAGCTCTACAGCACCCAGCGCCCTACATCTTTTTAGCACCTGCACATTATTACAAATATGAGTGCCACAACCGGTATCAAGAACCCAGCCGTTAGAAGTAAGGGTATTGTGGAGTTCAATCATAAACGTACCTGAGTTACCCGCTCCCTTCGGTTTTACCCGCTTGTGCTCCTTAAGGTACTTTGGGCAAGAACGCCGCCAATGCTCCTTTTCCTTGCAGTGGAAGCACTCGGCTTCCGCAGGGTCCTCGGCCGGTGGAACTATCACGGCTTTCCCCTTGCCCTTCCGGGCCGAACTCGGGACAGGTTTTGCAACCTTCCCCTTAACCTTTCCCTTAGAGGGGGGGGGAGCGCCTTTCCTTTTGGTTCCGCCTCCCTAGATAGCTAGGACGGGTTTGGACGAGGAGGGATTCTTGGACATGTAGGACTCGACGGTCTTTAACATTCTGTGGAGCTCCATTACGGACTTGTCTATGCCATGGACATGAAAGTTCCAAACAAATTGTGAAAAGGAACTAGGAAGAGAACGGAGGATCACATCCACCGCCAATTCCCTCCCCAACCTCTCCAAGCGATCAACCAATGCTTTCATCTTAAGCAAGTGAACGCTCACATTTCCACCCTCCTGCATATGGCAATCGAAAAGGGACTTTAGGCACTCGAAGCACTCTAGCTTAGCCTGCTGTTGGAACATTTCCTTCAGCTGGTTAAGCATGTCATATGCCCCTAAATGTTCCATTTGCTATTGAAGCTCAGGAATGATTGACGATAGCATAATGCAAGCCACTTCGTTCGTTTCCTTGACGCGCTTATCATACGCGTCTCGGACCACCCTAGTCGCATTAGCCGCAGGTGCTTCCGGCAAAGGCTCGTCGATGGCCCACATCTTTTGTTCATACCTAAGGGCTATCCTTAGTTGCATGAACCAATCCATGAAGTTTGGCCTTTTTTTAGGAACAATTTTAGAGAAATAGAGTTTGATGAAGACGTAGAAGCGTTGTTGGATTTCATCTATAAAATTGATCTTGCCCTAACCAGCCTCAAGACTCTCTTTTTGGCCGGCTATAAAGCAAGCAAAGTGATTGAACCATCAAATGGTCTAATAAAACACAAGTGTCATTATAGCTACCCTCTTCACGACCCCTCACGGGCTCTCACGGGCCGTGAAGCCTAAGTGCGCCACGAGGGGACTTAGAACTCCACGAGCCATGCCGCCCGGTCGATACTCGTGAGGGCATCTCCTTCACGACCCCTCACGACCTCGTCACGGGCCGTGAAGCCCAAAGGCATCACGACGCGTGGCGGCCGTCGAACAATCGTTAGGGTAGCCTGCTCCACAACCCGTGGAGTATCCTTCACGGTCGTGAGGCCCCGAATCAAAACACTTTTGATTCTTTGACATTCTCCTTCCATATTAAGCTGTCGGGATCAATACTTGGCGTGTGACCCAATAGAATCACGCTTCATTAGCAGTGATACCGAGATACGTGTGGTAGTGGGCAGATTCCAACAATTTTTCCTAATAAACAAGAATCGCATACTTCGCTTGACCCGTGGTCAAACGATTCCAAAATCCCATCCAATTGGAGTTTGGCAATACGTTTCTTGCTTATATGGCCAAGACGACTATGCCACAAAGACAACTTGTCCAATACACCAATGGACTTAGAATCAATGTTCACGATTGATTTATTACCATCCAAACACACACTTGTTTAGAAAATACCACGACATGGATAAGCTTTAAGGAAATGAACATCATTTCTCAAACAAGAGATAGTTCCATTATTAAAATTAAACTCATAACCATCATCAAACAAAGCGTGAAAGGAAATAATGTTTCGTGCCACGCAGGGCGAAAAGCAAACATTTAATAAGGTAATAGCATGTCATGAAGGAAAGGCAAGATCAACACTCCCTATCTGCTCCACGGGAACCACATCCTTGTTTCCCATGATCAGGTCAAGCTCTACAGCACCCAGCGCCCTACATCTTTTTAGCACCTGCACATTATTACAAATATGAGTGCCACAACCGGTATCAAGAACCCAGCCGTTAGAAGTAAGGGTATTGTGGAGTTCAATCATAAACGTACCTGAGTTACCCGCTCCCTTCGGTTTTACCCGCTTGTGCTCCTTAAGGTACTTTGGGCAAGAACGCCGCCAATGCTCCTTTTCCTTGCAGTGGAAGCACTCGGCTTCCGCAGGGTCCTCGGCCGGTGGAACTATCACGGCTTTCCCCTTGCCCTTCCGGGCCGAACTCGGGACAGGTTTTGCAACCTTCCCCTTAACCTTTCCCTTAGAGGGGGGAGCGCCTTTCCTTTTGGTTCCGCCTCCCTAGATAGCTAGGACGGGTTTGGACGAGGAGGGATTCTTGGACATGTAGGACTCGACGGTCTTTAACATTTCGTGGAGCTCCATTACAGACTTGTTCATGCCATGGACATGAAAGTTCCACACAAATTGTGAAAAGGAACTAGGAAGAGAACGGAGGATCACATCCACCACCAATTCCCTCCCCAACCTCTCCAAGCGATCAACCAATGCTTTCATCTTAAGCAAGTGAACGCTCACATTTCTGCCCTCCTGCATATGGCAATCGAAAAGGGACTTTAGGCACTCGAAGCACTCTAGCTTAGCCTGCTGTTGGAACATTTCCTTCAGCTGGTTAAGCATGTCATATGCCCCTAAATGTTCCATTTGCTTTTGAAGCTCAGGAATGATTGACGATAGCATAATGCAAGCCACTTCGTTCGTTTCCTTGACGCGCTTATCATACGCGTCTCGGACCACCCTAGTCGCATTAGCCGCAGGTGCTTCCGGCAAAGGCTCGTCGATGGCCCACATCTTTTGTTCATACCTAAGGGCTATCCTTAGTTGCATGAACCAATCCATGAAGTTTAGGCCATCAAGTTTTGCCTTTTTTTAGGAACAATTTTAGAGAAATAGAGTTTGATGAAGACGTAGAAGCGTTGTTGGATTTCATCTATAAAATTGATGTTGCCCTAACTAGCCTCAAGACTCTCTTTTTGGCCTGCCATAAAGCAAGCAAAATGATTGGACCATCGAATGGTCCAATAAAACACAAGTGTCATTATAGCTACCCTCTTCATGACCCCTCACGGGCTCTCACGGGCCGTGAAGCCTAAGTGCGCCACGAGGGGACTTAGAACTCCACGAGCCATGCCGCCCGGTCGAGACTCGTGAGAGCATCTCCTTCACGACCCCTCACGACCTCGTCACGGGCCGTGAAGCCCAAAGGCATCACGACGCGTGGCGGCCGTCGAACAATCGTTAGGGTAGCCTACTCCACAACCCGAGGAGTATCCTTCACGGTCGTGAGGCCCCGAATCAAAACACTTTTGATTCTTTGACATTCTCCTTCCATATTAAGCTGTCGGGATCAATACTTGGCGTGTGACCCAATAGAATCACGCTTCATTAGCAGTGATACCGAGATACGTGTGGTAGTGGGCAGATTCCAACAATTTTTCCTAATAAACAAGAATCGCATACTTCGCTTGACCCGTGGTCAAACGATTCCAAAATCCCATCCAATTGGAGTTTGGCAATACGTTTCTTGCTTATATGGCCAAGACGACTATGCCACAAAGACAACTTTTCCAATACACCAATGGACTTAGAATCAATGTTCACGATTGATTTATTACCATCCAAACACACACTTGTTTAGAAAATACCACGACATGGATAAGCTTTAAGGAAATGAACATCATTTCTCAAACAAGAGATAGTTCCATTATTAAAATTAAACTCATAACCATCATCAAACAAAGCGTGAAAGGAAATAATGTTTCGTGCCACGCAGGGCGAAAAGCAAACATTTAATAAGGTAATAGCATGTCATGAAGGAAAGGCAAGATCAACACTACCTATCTGCTCCACGGGAACCACATCCTTGTTTCCCATGATGAGGTCAAGCTCTACAACACCCAGCGCCCTACTTCTTTTTAGCACCTGCACATTATTACAAATATGAGTGCCACAACCGGTATCAAGTACCCAGCCGTTAGAAGTAGGGGTATTGTGGAGTTTAATCATAAACGTACTTGAGTTACCCGCTCCCTTCGGTTTTACCCGCTTGAGCTCCTCAAGGTACTTTGGGCAAGAACGCCGCCAATGCTCCATTTCCTTGCAGTGGAAGCACTCGGCTTCCACAGGTTCCTCGGCCGGTGGAACCATCACGGCTTTCCCCTTGCCCTTCGGGGCCGAACTCGGGATAGGTTTTGCAACCTTCCCCTTAACCTTTCCCTTAGAGGGGGGAGCGCCTTTCCTTTTGGTTCCGCCTCCCTAGATAGCTAGGACGGGTTTGGACGAGGAGGGATTCTTGGACATGTAGGACTCGACGGTCTTTAACATTCCGTGGAGCTCCATTACGGACTTGTCCATGCCATGGACATGAAAGTTCCACATAAATTGTGAAAAGGAACTAGGAAGAGAATGGAGGATCACATCCACCGCCAATTCTCTCCCCAACCTCTCCAAGCGATCAACCTCTCCGCCCTCCTGCATATGGCAATCGAAAAGGGACTTTAGGAACTCGAAGCACTCTAGCTTAGCCTGCTATTGGAACATTTTCTTCAGCTGGTTAAGCATGTCATATTCCCCTTAATGTTCCATTTGCTTTTGAAGCTCAGGAATCATTTACGAGAGCATAATGCAAGCCACTTCGTTCGTTTCCTTGACGCGCTTATCATACGCGTCTCGGACCGCCCTAGTCGCATTAGCCGCAGGTGCTTCCGGCAAAGGCTCCTCGATGGCCCACATCTTTTGTTCATACCTAAGGGCTATCCTTAGTTGCATGAACCAATCCATGAAGTTTTGGCCATCGAGTCTGGCCTTTTCGAGGAACAATTTTAGGGAAATAGAGTTTGATGAAGACGTAGAAGCGTTGTTGGATTCCATCTACAAAATTAGAGTACCAATTTTAGTTGTCAAATCCTTGTAGAAATAATTACCCAATTGTTATAAAAACTCAATTATTTGAACAAGGCTAAGAACCGTATTTCACTCTATCTCGTGACGGGTTTACTGCGGATCACGAAATAAGTTATTTAGGCCGGTAGACAAATTACCGATTGCAACCATTGCAACTCTTAGTTCCTTGCAGGATCCTTTCGACATCAAATGTCTAAGGCATGTTTGATCCCTTCATACACCAATCCTTTTATTATTCTTAAATGACTCGGCTAGAGATCGACATCATTTTAGCGTCATAAAAGAATTTGTAAGTCACCCGTCAAGACACACGTTGGTACCCTAGCCCAATCATTGGTTCGTGCTTAAGCTCGACTACCAATATTGCGGGTTGCCACACTCACTTTCCACACAACTCCACAAGGCATGACTCGTGCTAATGCTCGACAATCATCCAAGTTTCGTTAGATTTGGTTGGTGTCGTCTTACGGGTGGCGCGTGACTTACTTTTCGAAAAACGGGTTTTTGTTTTTCCAGTTAAAATAATATTTTAACAATTTTGACGAATTAACAATTTAAGTGACAAAAACTCCTTTTTAATCAAGGTTTAATATAAACACCTTTTTATATTAACGTTTGCCAATTCTTATGCGTGTAGAAATATAAACTCATTTATAAATCTCTTTGTTTTATATATTTTTCCAAAAATTCTCTAGCATGCAAATCCTAAAGAATTCAAATATAAAACAACCATGCATAAATAAAAATAAAGACCCGGTAACATGCCCAAATCCTAAGTGTGGCAACCTAGGAACAACACCAAGGGATGCTCCGTCACGATCTCCACACCGCCGAATCTCCCGGATTTGGTTCGTCAAGACGCCAACACCGTGTCTCCCGGTTAGTATGAAGCAATATTTACATATTTGAAATAATCAAAGTATGAGTACATAATAATAAGAAAACGACATGCAAGTCGCGATCCTAATAATCAATTACGAGTACAAATATTTAAATAAATGACATCCAAGTCGCACCAAATATAAATATTACAACATTACGGCACGCATGCCAAAACCAAAACCAATCCACAAACATCACAAATCCTATGGGCATATCAAGTTACCGGGCTACCACAACAAACACAACCAAACGAAAGAAATGGTGTGCCAGAAAACCATGTCCAACAAAGATATATTTTGATCAAGATTGCAAAACAACACTTAAGGCACAACAAGCAATCCTTGTACATATGCATTTGTGTAACACCGCTTCTGATTTTAGTTGCTTTAATGTCAAAACAGATTTTTAGCAGCGGAAATTTTTCTTTTAAAACAACGGTCATTTACATTATCAAAAGAACGTAGGTGTTACCAATGTACAGGAACCGACCATAGAATCATATTACATTACAACATATATCTACAAGTGTTCCACCCACAAGGGGCAATGTACATCCCAAAAGTAACCCGCCTCGTAGGCCCTCTAGTCTTTACCTGAAAAGGGAAACATAGTATCATTAGCTACACTAGCTAGTGAGTACATAGAATCATAAGCAACAATATAGCATGTCATGCGTCATTTCATAAACAGTCATTGCTAGCTTAGCACATAGCGGTGTGCTGACAAGATCGGTAAGAGTCGTGTCTTGCAGGGTAATCAATCCCGCTCAACAACTCAGACCGGGGAATCAGACACGACCAATCCACGCTGGTGGGGGAGCACAAGAAGGTCCACCAAGCATCGTTCTCAGAGCCAGAGGCTCTACCGGTAATCCAGCCACAATCAGCTAATCACCAATCACGTTAAGGCACGGTGGTTCTGCAGAACCTTGACCCGGGATGCACCCCGAGTCACCGTTAAATCCAGAAATGACCGAAGTCATGTTAGGATCCAGCTAACCGGCTGACCTTAACCATGCGTCAGATAGTCTGCAGACAGTTCACATACACATATACGTACATTTGATCCCACAGGGATCCATCATCTTTCATATAGCATCATACAGTTATTCATACGATCATATCATCATGTATTAACTAAGTGGTTCCAAACTGAACCCACTGGCATGCTCCTCACACATACTCTAACATCATACAAGTCATACACTTACCTCTTCGAGCGTACCTACAAAAGCAAGTTAGTCATACATAGTACATTCACATAGTCACTTAGCTTGCAAGCCTTACTCTACTGAGTCTCATGGTCATAGGCACTCACCTGAGCTGTTATAAGGCACAGGTATTCAACTTTGTCTTCTCAGATACAACAAGTTCACCTAGCATATCACATTGACCTCAATCATTCACATGTGCATTCAAGACTCGACAAAACAACATTTAATTCTGGACAATACACAAATCCGCCAAAACTGTCGAATTTGTGAGAAATCCGATGGTTCTGTCGAATTCATGAAATCCGACACTTCAAACCATGAAATCTGATACTTAACATTCGGATTCCAACACTTAGGAATCCCAACCATGCACACAAAATCCGACACTTGCGGATTCCGATACATAGAAGGAAATCCGATTCCAATGAAATCCGATACAATCGGATTCCGATACTTGGAATCCAAAACTATTGAAATCCGACTGACTTGCGGATTCCATATTTAAAAGGACTACAAAACATGAAATCCGACATAGTTGTGGAATCCGACACTTCTATCGGATTCCGACAATTCCTTCGGTTTCCAATACATGCGGATTACGACAACTTCATAGTTGCAGAATCCGACAACTTCATCAACTGTGATTCCGATAGCTTCATTTAATCATCTAAACAACTTCATTTTGGCTTGCTTTAAGCCCAGAACACCTTGGGTCATCATAACACCGTCATCTAATCGTCACACACACATGAAATCCCAACAAGAACACCATTCATGCAAAACCCACCTAGAAAGTGAGTTTCCATATTCTTCATGATGTTCTTGCATGGATTCATGCTTCTTAACATGTTACACAGAGTTCTAATCTTCTAAACATATCGGAATCATGTTGCTAACCTTTGAGATCAACAACCGACTTCTTCTGTTCTTCTTTTCTGGAAATCCGAGTGAGAGGGTAGAGAGACGAGAGAAAACTTGCGGTTTTGTATGTTTTTGCTATGTTTGACTAAAGTCAACTCAAACACACATATATATTTTCTAATTTCCAGAGGCGGTTGCCTCTGGCTTTCTTTACACTTGGTTCTCCTCTTTTAACTACATACATAGACACATGCATATATCCATACATGCATACGTACATACATACACATAACACTTAATCACATAACTTGCTTCTATTTAATTCAACAAATACTTACATAATACGTCTTATTACAATAACTATACATAACAAATACTTACATAATACGTCTTATTACAATAACTATACATACGTATCCACTAATTACAACTATGCCCAAGTTGAGGATGTTACAAATCTACCCCCTTAAGAAGATTCCGTCCCGGAATCTACTCAGTGATAAACAGGCGAGGGTACCTTGTTTTCATTTCGTCCTCAACTTCCCACGTCTGGTTTGGACCTAGGTTGTGCTTCCACTTCACAAGGACTAGTTTAATCATCTTTTTGCGTAGCTTCTTGACTTTCGTGTCTAGAATCTCAACAGGTTCTTCAACTAGTCGCTTGGAAGAGTCGACTTTCAATTCCTTCAAAGGAATAATCTGTTCTTCCTCAACGTGGCACTTGCGTAAGTAGCACACGTTAAAGGTGTCGTGTATTCCAGATAGCTCAGGCGGCAGCTCTAGAGTCACAGTTTGATCATTCACGTTGCGTATAATCTTGAATGGGCCGATGAAACGTGGACTTAGCTTCCCTTTGCGCCCGAAACGAATGACGCATTTCCAAGGAGAAACCTTCAAGAACCCGGTCACAGACTTCAAATGTAGCGGGATGATGCTTTGGATCCGCATACATCTTCTGTCGATCCCGAGCTGCTTTTAGCTTTTCAAGAGCCACATTCACTTTGTCAGAAGTAATCTGGACAATTTCCGGTCCAGCGAACTGCTTCTCGCCAGGTTCCAACCAACAGGTCGGAGTGCGACATCGTCTTCTGTAAAGCATCTCGTATGGTGGCATTCCAATGCTGGAATGATATGTATTGTTATAAGCAAATTCAATCAATGGGTGATGAGAATCCCATGATCCACCAAATTCGAGTACACAGGAACGAAGCATATCTTCTAACGTCTGTATCGTACGTTCAGATTGGCCATCAGTCTGCGGATGATAGGCAGTGCTCAGATGAACACGAGTGCCAAGTTCGCGTTGAAGACTCTGCCAAAAATTTGAGACAAACTGAGAGTCACGATCAGATACAATCGAATAAGGAAGACCGTTACGTGACACAATCTCATCAATATACAACTGGGCTAAACAGGTCAGCGAAGCAGACTCGTTCGTTGCCAAGAAATGAGCACTCTTCGTTAGTCGGTCAACGATAACCCAAATCATGTCGTGCCCTCTAGACGTTCTCGGTAGCTTCGTCACGAAATCCATCGTGATATTATCCCATTTCCACTCCGGAATATCTAGTTGCTGCAGATTACAATAAGGTCTCTGGTGCTCCGTCTTCACTTGCGCGCAGATCTGACATCTCTCCACAAATGAAGCGATGTCTTTCTTCAGTGTTGGCCACCAGTATAGCGTCTTCAGGTCGTGGTACATCTTTGTAATTCCCGAATGGACAGATAACTTGGACTTATGGGCATCCTGCAGAATCAACTCACGGTTACCTCCAACAGAAGGTACCCAAATCCTGAATTGAAAAGTCTTTAACCCACGATTATCTTTGGCAAGCTGATCCTTTAACTTCTTCATCGTCTCAGCCTTCAGATTTTCTTCTTGCAATGCAATCTGTTGAGCTTCCTTCAGTCGAGAAATCAAATCTGAGACAATGGTGATCCTCAAAAACTTAGCTTCTGTTATCGGTCCTTTACGGCTTAAAGCGTCCGCTACAACATTGGCCTTGCCAGGATGGTAACGGATCTCGCAATCGTAGTCTTTTATTAACTCCAACCAACTGCGTTGCCGCATGTTGAGTTCTTTCTGAGTAAAGACGTATTGAAGACTCTTGTGATCTGTGCAAATCACACACTTTGTGCCATAAAGATAATGTCTCCACAGCTTCAGTGCAAAGACAACCGCAACAAGTTCAAGATCATGGGTTGGGTAGTTCCGTTTGTGTGATTTTAACTGGCTAGAAGCGTAGACAATCACTTTATCATGTTGCATTAGGACACAACCCAAACCTGCGTAAGACGCATCACCATAAACCGT
Source organism: Dittrichia graveolens (assembly GCA_038502395.1). Lineage (NCBI taxonomy): Eukaryota > Viridiplantae > Streptophyta > Magnoliopsida > Asterales > Asteraceae > Dittrichia > Dittrichia graveolens. The sequence goes on along the minus strand of JARJIL010000005.1, from coordinate 52,587,286 downwards.
GAAGTCCTCCGAACCCTCAGGTAGAGTAAGGATTGGAGCTTCACATAACAACCGTTTCAAGGTCTGAAAAGCTTCTTCTTGAGCTTCCGACCAGACAAAAGCAACATCCTTGTGAGTTAGTTTGGTAAACGGACCCGCAAGCTTCGAGATATCGCGGATAAACCGCCGATAGTAGCCAGCCAAGCCAAGGAAACTTTTAATTTCGGAAGGAGTCCGAGGAACTCCCCAATTCATCACAGCCTCCACCTTAGCTGGATCTACTTTGACACCATCATGACATATAACATGGCCCAGGAAATGAACTTCCTTAAGCCAGAATTCGCACTTAGATAGCTTAGCACACAACTGTTCTCGCTTTAACGTCTCGAGAACTTGACGAAGATGAAGCTCGTGATCAGCTTCCGTCATCGAGTAGACAAGAATATCATCAATAAATACAATCACAGATCTGTCAAGAAACGGTTGACAAACCCGATTCATCAGATCCATGAAGACGGCAGGGGCATTGGTTAAGCCGAACGGCATAACCAGAAATTCGTAGTGACCATAACGAGTTCGAAATGCAGTCTTCGGCACGTCTTCTTCACGAACTCGTACTTGGTGATACCCAGACCGGAGATCAATCTTAGAGAAGCATGTAGCTCCCTGTAACTGAACAAAAAGATCATCTATTCGACGAAGCGGATACTTATTCTTTACAGTTCGCTTGTTAAGCTCCCTGTAATCTATGCACATTCGCATCGTTCCATCCTTATTCTTTACAAACAATACCGGAGCTCCCCACGGCGAGGAACTCGATCGAATAAAACCTTTGTCAAGCAACTCCTGAATTAGAGTCATCATCTCTCTTATTTCAGAAGGAGCAAGACGATATGGAGAACGAGCCACTGGTGTAGCTCCTGGAATAGTCAGACACCACCCGAATATCATGAACTGGTCGCTTCTCCATCGTAGCATCAATAACGTATGCCAGATAAGAGTCACAACCTTTGGCAATCGACTTCTGAGCTTTAATCATGAAGACGATAGGAATATCAAAATCCCGTCGTTCTCCACATGCAACAGCATAAGATCCATCAGAGAGAGGAATCTTAATCATCTTTTTGGAACAGATAATCTCAGCATCACGCTTGCTGAGCCAATCCATCCCTATCACGACATCAAATCCCGCAATGGGCATAACAAAGAAAGAAATAGGGATATTACTCCCGTTAATATAAATCACAGCTATTGGAACATTCTCTGTAATAGAGACTACTTTGCCGTCAGCGACCTCTACTCTGAGCGGCTCGGTTAAAGGAATAATAGGTAACTGTAATCTTCTACGACAGGCCATAGATACAAAGGAGTAGGTGGCTCCAGAATAAAATAAAACACTAGCAGGAATATAATTGATAATAAAAGTATCCGTGACGAATCTCCTGTTGCTTTGGCCTCATCCGCCGTCATCTGGAAGGCTCTGCCTTTCGTGCATGGCGCATCATCTCTTTCTAGTTCCCTAGAAGAAGAAGACCCTTTAGCTCCAGAGCTTTGTCTATTTGGGCAATCAGTCAGCTTGTGCCCAGGCTTGTGGCACCGATAACATACATCCTCTTTAAAACCACACTCAGTCGTAGCGTGGCCCTTCTGCCCGCACCTCCAGCAACGTCTGGTAGAGTTAGAACACTCACCAGATTGATAAGTACGGCATGGATTACACCAAGGAGAATTAGGCCTCGACTTCTTTGAGGAATCAGTCTTTCCGCCTGCTGAGGATTGTCCTTTGGAAGGACCCAATTTATCAGACGGATTGAATTTCCTATTTGACCCTGCACCGGCAGATTCGCCCTTGCAGTATAAGCGGTCACCTTCCAATTGTCGGGCTATATCAAAAGCCCGATCCATTTCAACAGCAGCCCGTACATGAGGGCGAAATTCCAGTGGCAGAGTTGCCACAAACCGACTTATCTTGGTGGTCTCGTCAGGAATCAGGTGGGGAACAAACCGCATTTTGGCAGTGAATGCAGTTATGTGCTCTTCAATTGGCTTAACCCCTTTTGGAAATCATTAAATTCCCTCTCCATTATTTCAAGATCATAATCGGTGCAGTACTTCTTCAGCACATTCTCAGAAAATTGCTCCCAGGTGAGAGCATTCAGCACCTCCTTATTAACAGAGGCTTTCAGCGTATCCCACCAAAAGATGGCACGACCTTTCAACATCCGTACTGCATACTTGACGCAGTACTCTGGTTCACCTTCACAAGATTCAAACACCTGCTCCATCTTCCAGAGCCATTGGATAGTAACTGTGGGGTTATCACTCCCCTGGAACGTTGGAGGATGGGAAGTCAAGAATTTCTTATACGAACAAGTCTTGTGGGGCTTATTCAACGTGGCTTGCAATAAGAGCTCCTTGGTTACTCCTCCAGACGCCTTATAATAGCAGCTTGATCTGGCTCAGGTCTGCCACCACCAATATTTTTCTGAGATCGTTGATCCTCAGCCTGATGAGGCATATGAGAAGCCTCATCCTCTAGTTCTTTAATAGCTTGTTCCGTATGGCCACGTTCGGCAGACATCTTATATCAACTTTCTACATGACAGAGAAAGAGCAGTTAATACTCAATCTCACTGACTGAACTTACAAATAAGTCATCAAATAATGCTTGCATACATATAAATCTTACTCAATCCCCCCCTTAAGGAACACTTCTTTATGGTCGGGCCCGAGCTTGAGATCGAATACTCTTACAAGTATCCAATTCACTCAAACTTAGGCTCTGATACCTAATTGTAACACCGCTTCTGATTTTAGTTGCTTTAATGTCAAAAGAGATTTTTAGCAGCGGAAATTTTTCTTTTAAAACAACAACGGTCATTTACACTATCAAAAGAACATAGGTGTTACCAATGTACAGGAACCGACCATAGAATCATATTACATTACAACATATATCTACAAGTTTTCCACCTACAAGGGGCAATGTACATCCCAAAAGTAACCCGCCTCGCAGGCCCTCTAGTCTTTACCTGAAAAGGGAAACGTAGTATCATTAGCTACACTAGCTAGTGAGTACATACAATCATAAGCATCAATATAGTAAGTCATGCGTCATTTCATAAACAGTCATTGCTAGCTTAGCACATAGCGGTGTGTTGACAAGATCGGTAAGAGTCGTGTCTTGCAGGGTAATCAATCCCGCTCAACAACTCAGACCAGGGAATCAGACACGACCAATCCGCACTCGTGGGGAGCACAAGGCGGTCCACCAAGCATCATTCTCAAAGCCAGAGGCTCTACCGGTAATCCAGCCACAATCAGCATATCACCACTCACGTTAAGGCACGGTGGTTCTGCAGAACCTTGACCCGGGATGCACCCCGAGTCACCGTTAAATCCAGAAATGACCGAAGTCCTGTTAGGATCCAGCTAACCGGCTGACCTTAACCATGCGTCAGATAGTCTGCAGACAGTTCACATACACATATACGTACATTTGATCCCACAGGGATCCATCATCTTTCATATTGCATCATACAGTTATTCATATGATCATATCATCATGTATTAACTAAGTGGTTCCAAACTGGACCCAATGGCATGCTCCTGGCACATACTCTAACATCATACAAGTCATACACTTACCTCTTCGAGCGTACCTACAAAAGAAAGTTAGTCATACATAGTACATTCATATAGTCACTTAATATGCAAGCCTTACTCTACTGAGTCTCATGGTCATAGGCACTCGCCTGAGTTGTGGAATCCGACACTTCTATCGGATTCCGACAATTCCTTCGGTTTCCAATACATGCGGATTCCGACAACTTCATAGTTGCGGAATCCGACAACTTCATCAACTGTGATTCCGATAGCTTCATTTAATCATCTAAACAACATCATTTTGGCTTCCTTTAAGCCCAGAACACCTTGGGTCATCATAACACCATCATCTAATCGTCACACACGCATGAAATCCCAACAAGAAAACCATTCATGCAAAACCCACCTAGAAAGTGAGTTTCCATATTCTTCAAGATGTTCTTGCATGGATTCATGCTTCTTAACATGTTACACACAGTTTTAATCTTCTAAACATATTAGAATCATGTTTCTAACCTTTGAGATCAACAACTGACTTCTTCTGTTCTTCTTTTCTGGAAATCCGAGCGAGAGGGTAGAGAGACGAGAGAAAACTTGCGGTTTTGTGTGTGTTTGTTATGTTTGACTAAATTCAACTCAAACACACATATATATTTTCTAATTTCCAGAGGCGGTTGCCTCTGGCTTTCTTTACACTTGGTTTTCCTCTTTTAACTACACACATAGAAACATGCATATATCCATACATGCATACGTACATACATACACATAAGACTTAATCACATAACTTGCTTTTATTTAATATGTCTCTCATACCACTGTTGGGTTTTCGTGGTCTAAAATCGCAACGGAAGCAAAACGAGTAGAAAATAAGTTTCAAAATTGACCACGAATACGCCCACCAAATGGACCAAAACTCTAATCATGGTTAAGCAACAAAATAAAGATACAAAGAAATAGAGTCATACCCTTGATGCTATCTTCTCTGTACGCGCGGGTTTGGAGTTTGGAAGTCTCGTGCACTAACGTGTACACCTCTATCGAAGTCCACACCAAGTTACTATCACCTCCCACTTGCTAGAGTGTTAGATAAGCCTATCTAAACACCACCAAGATGACCAACACAAAAGAACCAAAGCCTTGGATGTCTTTTGTGTGCGTGAGAGAGAGAAGTGTGCAATATGTATTTGTATGCCTTTCAAAAACTAGCAACCTCACAATGGAATCATGGACCACATAGGCCTTAGCCCACCAGAACTAGTTTCTGGTTTTCTCTCTCATTAGACCATCCGTGATGCCCGAATCGATACTTGGCGTGTGACCCAATAGGCCCTTTGCTTCATCAGCCATGATACCAACTCGTGTGTGTGTCAGTGGGCATAATCCAACACTATCATCATAACATTCACCTAATCAAGTGCATGCTATTATATATCAATGAGTTAAGCCTAGCATCATCATGCTATACAATCTACACTTAAACAAGTGCATATCAAAGTGTGTTAATATGTTAAGTCTAGCATCGTCATGCTTTACAAACTACACTTAGTCAAGTGCGTACTATAAGGTATGCAAATCATTGTATCCAATTCAATTCATTGTTAATATATGTTATAGATATATTAATTGTTATGTTATTAGGCACTCACCTGCTAGGCTACAATAAGCAAAGACCTTGCTTTGGCACTCACGGATTGTCAACTCGACCTATAATACCAACGCTTACGCATTAATCACTTGAACACGGAAGGAACGTCTAGCATACTTGAAACAATACTCTAATGATGTTATCTAACCATTTATTAACTAACTATAGTAGTCCAAGCAACAACATGCGAATACATAGCACAAAACAGCATTGTAAGCTGTGTGTAGGGGCATCGCGCCGCGACACCCTATGGGTCGTGCCGCGACCAGCTTGCAGTGCATAAACAGCTTGTTGTTTTGTGCACAACAATGCCATTTTTGCTCATTTCAACTCCAAATCAATTTTAGTAAAATTCTAGTGTTCCATAAGACCATTTGACAGCTGTGGATGTTTTCTAACATCAAAAACTCCTATCCAATTAATTCATACGAAAATCACAATTAAATGGACAAAGATGTGCGCATAATGGCCAATACTTGACAGAGACGAATTCCAACACTTGCAACATACCATATACACCTAATATGATGTATTGAAGGTGTTGCAACTGTCCAAACCCTTTAAAGTCTTTGTTTGGTATCATTTTTCAATTTCTTGCCTATTTATGGCCTATTTTTCACTATTTTAGCCAATTCAAGCAAAACTACCATTTCAATTCAAAACCAATATTCTAATCAATTTCATACAAGTCATATGAGCTTATTAGAACCATAAAAATTAGTTCTTGATGTGTAAAAACAGATTTAGCTCATTTTGGCCATTTTGACCCATTTAGGCTAAATATTGGATTTGTGCAAAAAAAACACCACTTCTAATCCACCAATTGAGTTCTAATCAATCCTAACAAGTTATAGGATCAAATAGAACACTAAATTTCAGTTCTTGAAGGTCAAATTCAGTTTGACCTGTATTTGACCAATTTTGACCAATTTGAGCCAAAATTCAAAACTCAACAAGAACATCACTTTAATTCATGGAATTGATTCCTATGTACTTAGAAACGATATTAGAACCTATTTCAATCATAAATTTCAGTTCTTGATTGCTAAATCAAAGAACCCACTTGAAACCTAGAATTTCAAGTCTTGAAAGAGCATAATCAAGAACAAGGATGAATATGAACTTACAATGATCAAAGGATGATTAGAAACAACTTGTGGGACTATTATGATCCTTATTTAGCTGCTGGAACAAAGCTTTATGATTTTTCTTTCAAAAACCCAAATTCAAGAACATGAAGAACAAGAGATGGAGAAGATGAAGATGGAGCTTACAATGAAGAAGGTGATGATCTAGGGCTGATTTAAGCCTGGATTTGCAGCTGGAAATTTGTATCTTTGATGATTCCTTGTTAACTTCTTCAAAGGATTCAAGAACAAAACCAAGTTTGAGAGGTGTGTGTGTGTAATGTCTATGTCGCTATGTGTGTGTGTATCAAACCCGACTTGTGGGTAATTATTATCCACAAGTGGGTATTTTGTTCCCCTTTTCAACTTACAACTCATCTCTCGTTTACCCGTTTCAACTAACGAGGATATTTTTGGAATCCTCGTTTGAAACCTTTCAATATTATATAATCTTTATCTATTTTTATTATTACTTCTAATAACCCATTTATTTATTATTTTCATATTTTATATCATTTTCTAAAATATATATATTTCATTTAATTAAATTAAATATTCGACGTATCACGATCACACACGTTTAGGCCCGTTTTGATGATGCTACAAATCTACCCCCCTTAAGAAGATTCCGTCCTCGGAATCTGCTTTTCAGAAAACAGATGGGGATAGAGTGCCTTCATATCCTCCTTGGTCTCCCACGTAAGGTTTGACCCGAGATTGTGCTTCCATTTAACCAAGACTAGCTGAATTGTCTTCTTCCTCAGCCGCTTAGCCTTTGTGTTCAAGATTTCAACTAGTTCAAAATTTCAACTAGTTCAAGCCAACAGGTAGGAGTGCGACAACGCCTACCATAAAGCATCTCATACGGTAGCATATCGATACGGGAATGATATGAGTTATTGTAAGCAAACTCAATCAAAGACAAATGAGAATCCTACGAGCCACCGTATTCAAGTACACATGCGCGTAGCATGTCTTTTAAGAGTTTGGATAGTCCTTTCGGACTGTCCATCTGTCTGAGGATGATATGCGGTACTCAAATGAACACGAGTACCAAACTCCCTTTGAAGACTGCTCTAGAAGTGTGATATAAATCGTGTATTCCTATCAGAGACAATAGATAGTGGAACACCATGTCGAGCAACAATTTCATTAATATATATCTGAGCAAGTCAAGGCATAGAAGAAGATTCATTTACAGCTAGGAAGTGTGCACTCTTGGTGAGTCTATCAACAATCACCTAGATAATGTCATGCCCTTTTGAAGTCCTGGGCAATTTAGTAACAAAATCCATAGTGATGTTGTCTCATTTCCATTCAAGAATTGGTAATTGTTGCAAATTACCATAGGGTTTTTGGTTCTCGGTATTCATCTGTGCACAGATCTGACATTTCTCCACATAGGAAGCAATGTCACGTTTCAAAGTAGGCTACCAATAAAGTGCCTTAAGATCATGGTACATTTTTGTGCACCCAGAATGAATAGATAGACGAGAACTGTGCGCCTCCTTCAAGATAAGTGTTAGTCCCTTGTTTAGAATAGTTATATTTGATGAGACAAACTATCAATATGTATAGATAATAGGTTAAGAGTTAGGAATTATGTAAGTCTATTATAGACTGACTAGTCAGCTTCAACTGAGTAGTCAGCGTATAAACAGATATAGAGTTTTCTATGTAAGTACTAGATAACTCAGTGACTTCTAAGCTGAGATAGTACTTAAGAATGAAGACTTGAAAATTTGAAGACTTAAAGACTTGAAGATTCAAGAATCTAAGATTCAAGAAGTCAGCTTGACAAGGTCAAGACTGAGTATGTCAGCTCGGCGTTAGAAGTCAGTTCCGAATTTAAGTAAGTTCTAAATTCTGTTATAAACACTCTATATCTACGACATTTAAATTATGATATCTAAACCTAATTTAAACTATCTATTAGTTGGATAGAAATCTAAACGAAAATTAATTAGATATGTTCTAATTAAAGAGTTTTTTACGGTTTTAAGGAAAAGATAAGTTCTATCTTTAAACTGCTATTTACTCGTAGATATATCAAGTATAAGTATAAACCTTCTCATGGGTTTTACACAGATGTATCGGTTGCTTGTTCATCCTCTTTGGGACCAACAACTAGTATCAGATCAAGTTTCTTCATAAGATGAAGATCAAGATCCGCTGTCAAGAGGTTAAGATGTCCACTAGTAAGCAATCAAGTCATATACCTACAATGGCGGCAAAAGGGTGTCCTATCTTTGATGGCACTGACTATCCTATGTGGAAGTTTAGATCCATGCTTTATCTGAACTATGTGGATCACAGGATGAGTACCATGATTCAAGATGGCCCAATCATACCAATGATCCATATTACTGCCACTGACAAAACTGTTCCCTCTGGAGAAACTCCCAAGCCTGAAGCATCCTGGACTGAGGAAGATCGTAAACTATTTAATCTCGATGACAAGGCACAAAGCATTATAGCAAATGCTTTAACAAACCCTCTTCTGCATATTGTGGCTGGGTGCCAAACTACAAAAGAGATGTGGGATACTCTCAGTGTCACGTATGAAGGCACTGACCTGGTCAAGCAACAAAAGAAGACAAATCTGAGTCGTTCTTATGAAACTTTCTTTGCTAAAAAGAATGAAACTCTGGCAGATTTGTTTACCAGATTTCAATGCTTGATAAATGATCTGATCTTGGTAGGTGTCAAGAAAGATGAGAATGAGTTGGTACTCAAGTTCTTGGATGTGTTACCAGAACAATTCAATGAGATCACCATTGCACTTCATGCTGGAGGAACCTTAGGAAAATATGATCTCAGATCTATCTATGGTTTCCTTCTAAATCATCAACAGATCATGGAACAGAATAAAGTGGCCAGCAACAACTAAAAGAATTTATAAACAATGTTGGATCTGCATTAATTGTAGAAAAGAAAAAGAAGGGATCTAAGAAGTCTCATGCTGAGACTGACTCTGAATCTGAATCTGAGTAAGTACGTCTTAACTTTGGTTCAGATGATGAAGAGATGGATGCTCTTACTGAACAAATGGCAATGTTAGCAAGAAACTTTAGAAAGTTCGAAAGAGGAAGGGGTCAACCTGACATAAGCAAAAGTGATAAGTCTACTTTTGATACTAAGAAAGCTAAGTGCTATAACTGTCAGAGGTTAGGACACATAGCTGCTGAGTGTAGAGTAAAGAAGGGAGAATCAGCTTCGGTAGCTAACAAAAATGCCTACAGAGCTGATAAATATAAAAAGAAATATCAAAGACTCAAAGGCAAGCCAGATGAAAACACCAAAGGCCTCCTTGCTGAAACCTGGGATACTGAATCATCTACTTCAGATGATGATGAGCCACATAGGTGTTTGATGGCCATTGAGGATGAAGAGGAACAAGTTGACTATGAGTTAGAAGATAGTTCCTTTGATGAGGATCTAGCAGAAGCGGCTAAGCTGAGTAAGCAAACCAGTAACTGGGATCCTGCCTCAATGTATAAGGTAAATAGCTTTAGCTCTTACACTGATGAACAAAAATGTCTAATGTTCAACTATTTGTTGAATGACTTCAAAACCTCTCTCACAGTTCAATCTAGTTTGAAAACTGAAATTTCAAAACTAAAAGATGAACTTAAACACTTTGAAACTCTCTTAAATGCTGGTAAAAAGATCCAAAGTGATTATGAATTTCAGCTTCATATAAACAAACTTCTAAGTGAAGAACTGCAAGGATCAAAAGAACAAGCTGACAATATAAGAAAAATCTGTGAATCTTGGTGTAAGTCATCAAGAGAAGCAGAAAAGTGCATTAACCAGCAGATACCAAATCAAGTAAAAGCAGTACTAGGGGGAGATTATAGTGCTGCTGCTGATGAAATCATCGAAGATCAAGTCAGTCTTGAAGACAAAACGATGAAATCAGATGACATACTCCCAAGAATATTCTTAAGGAACAAGGAAGGGAAACAGGTCAAAACCAATAAGTTTGTGAGACCAACCCAATGTCCTCAGGTTATTCACTCAAACCATCAAGCTGAATGTTCCAGATCCAACAGAAACTGTAAGTCAGTTTTCAAAAGATTGGATTACAATCCGGTGAGAACAACTATTTTTGATAGAATATCTCATGTTAACTCAAAAAGACATAATTCTCAAGTTATACATTAAACAGTGTCTAAAAACAGGAAGTTGTCTGTAAGTCAGACCTCACCAAATAGAGGTAACCATAAAGCTGACAAAGGTAAGTCCAAAGTCAGTGAAAATCAAGTAGACAGACTGTCGAAGATTATTGAAAGGTTATCCACATCATATGACCCTAAATCTGAATCCAAATTTAATGTTGGAAAACTGAAAGAAATCACCCAAACACCCATCTATAGAAGAAATTGTTATAAGTTTGGTGATAGAGGTCATGAGGCCAAAGATTGTGTAAGTACCAATCTTAGACCTGAAAATGAAAAGGATGATTAGTCCAAAACAAAACCAAAATTTGTTCAAGCTGATCAATCGAACTCCAAAGGATCAGCTAAGTGCTCATCCTCAGGACCCACCAAACAGTGGGTTCCAAAAAGAAACTAACATGTTTAGTTGATCATGTGCAGGGCTCCTACAAGTGATATCTCGATAGTGGATGCTCAAGGCACATGACAGGAAGCAAGGAGATTCTAAGTGAATTCCAAAACAATGAAGGACACAAGGTGACATTTGGGGATAATTCTCAAGGAAGGACTAAAGGTTATGGAAGGATAACTGCTGGAAAAGTCACTTTGAAAAAGGTAGCATATGTTGAAGGCCTTAAACACAACCTGATAAGTATCAGTCAACTGTGTGATGAGGATTATGAAGTCACCTTCAGAAAGCATGCAGGAACAATTTATGATAAGAAGGGAAAACCAATATTAATGGCAAAAAGAGAGAAATATCTATTTGTTAGATCTTAGCTCCGCAGATCCTTCAACTGAAACCTGCTTGTACTCTGACTTAACTCCCAAGCTGAGCTGGTTATGGCACAAAAGACTGTCTCATTTAAATTTCAAATATATTAACAAGTTGTCTAGCACAGAGTTAGTCTCTGGTATGCCTAAGATCATATTTGCTAAAGACAAACTTTGCTCGACCTGTGAAATGGGAAAACATCATAAGGGATCCTTTAAGTCCAAACAGAATTTCTCAATCACAGAACCATTGCATATGTTGCATTTGGACCTATTTGGACCTATCAGCACCCCAAGCCTAAGTGGCAAAAAGTATACTCTAGTGATTGTGGATGAGTTCACAAGATTCACTTGGGTAATCTTCTTAAAAGCCAAAAGTGAAGCTGCATATGAGTTAATCAGCTTCATAAGACAAGAAGAGTTGCCAAAGGGTAAGTCTCCTAAACAACTCAGTAGTGATCATGGGACTGAGTTCAGAAACTCAACCCTTGAAGGCTTTTGTGAAGAGAAAGAAATTATCCAGAATTTCTCATCTGTAAGAACTCCACAACAAAATGAAGTTGCTGAAAGGAGAAACAGAACCTTAATTGAATCTGCCAGAACCATGCTATGTGAGGCAAAGCTCAAACTGAGCTTCTGGGCAGATCCTGTAAGTACAACCTCCTATACTCATAATAGATCAATTATAGTGAAAAGACATTGTAAAACACCTTATGAGGTGTATCATGGCAGAAAACCCAACAATGGATATACCCATATTTTTGGTTCAACATGCTATGTGCTATACCAAAGAGATCAGCTCTATAAGTTGGAACACAAAGCTGATCAAGAGATATTTGTTGGATATTCTTCAATCTCCAAAGCTTATAGAGTCTTTAATCTCAAAAGAAAGGTAATTGAAGAGTCAATACATGTTACGTTTGATGAGACAAGTATTGATGAATCCAACAGAGCTCAAGCTGACTCGGTTAGTCTGAGTGAGCTTGAAAGGAGTAAAGAAGATCTCACATAAAATCCCATGTATGTTATGGATGATTCTGATGATGATGATAGTAAATCTGACAAGCATGCATCACTGAAAGAAATTATCAATATTAAAGATAATCAGCTTGAGAATCTCGGTGAATCATCAGGTAAATGTCAGATTGAAGATCTAAGTGATCTTCCAATTCCTACTCAGACTGAAGAAGTAAGTCCTATTCAGCCTGAGAGACACTACTCTGAATCAGACCCAGAACCTCAATCTCCCACAACAACCTTCAAAGTATTAAAAGATCATCCTATTGATGATGTCATAGGTAACATTGAAGATGGTGTGTTAACTAGATCTAAGGAAAATGAAAACTATGCAGCCTACTCTATTTTTCTATCTCAAATGGAACCAAAGAAGACTGAAGAGGCTCTAAAAGATGAAGATTGGATTGAAGCTATGCAAGAGGAGTTGACAGAATTTCAAAGAAATAAGGTCTTGACCCTTGTCCCTGCTACCAAAGGAAAAACAATTATAGGCACTAAGTGGGTCTATAGAAATAAAATGGACAAGGATGGAGTAGTGATCAGAAACAAGACAAGGCTAGTATCTTAGGGGTATCGACAAGAAGAAGGTATTGATTATGATGAGACCTTTGCCCCTGTTGCAAGGATTGAAGCTATAAGGTTGTTCCTAGCCTATGCAGCCTTCAAAAACTATAAAGTGTATCAAATGGATGCTAAAAGTGCATTTTTAAATGGAGCACTAAAGGAGGAGGTCTATGTGAAACAACCCCCTGGTTTTATTGATGCTAAACATCCAGATTATGTCTATAAGTTGGACAAGGCTCTGTATGGACTCAAGCAAGCTCCAAGAGCCTGGTATGATACACTAACCAGCTATCTGCTCTCAAATGATTTTGTCAGAGGAAGTATTGACAAAAATCTTTTCATAAGAAAGAACAGAGGACATGTCATTCTGGCTCAAATCTATGTGGATGACATTATCATTGGATCAACAAACCAAGATCTGTGTGATTGGTTCTCCAAGATAATGTCTAATCAATACAGAATGAGCATGATGGGTGAGATGACATATTTCTTGGGACTTCAAATCTATCAGAAAGAAGATGGTATATTCATTAATCAGAGCAAGTATGTCTTTGATCTGATTAAGAAATATGGATTAGACTCAAGCCATTCCGCAAAGTCTCCAATGTTACACAATGCCAAGCTTCACAAGGACAATGATGGAAAGTCTGTATGTCAGACTACATACAGAGGAATGATAGGTTCATTACTCTATTTAACAGCAAGTAGACCTGATATAATGTTTGCTACATGTGTTTGTGCACGATATCAGGGTGATCCAAAAGAATCTCACTTGCTAGCTGTAAAAAGAATACTCAAATATCTGAAGGGAACATCAAACTTAGGTTTGTGGTATCCCAAAGGATCAGGATTTGAGCTGATAGGGTACTCCAATTCAGACTTCGCAGGATGTGGTCTTGATAGAAAGAGTACTACTGGAGGATGTCAACTTTTGGGTGGAAAATGAGTTAGCTGGACGAGCAAGAATCAAAACACAGTTGCAATTTCAACAGCTGAAGCTGAATATGTAGGTGCGGGTAGCTGTTGTGCTCAAATACTGTGGATGCAACAACAGCTAAAGGACTTTGATCTGCATTATTCAAAGACTCCCATATTTTGTGACAATCAAAGTGCTATTGCCATTACACACAACCCAGTGTTTCACTTAAGAACCAAACACATTGATATAAGACATCACTTCATCAGAGATATTGTAGAAAAGGGAAAGATAGAGTTAGTCTTCATTGAAACTGAAGATCAGCTTGCAGACATTTTCACGAAACGAATTAAGGGCACAAGATTTACAACTCTACTCAGCAAGCTTGGAATGCTCAACCCTTAATTGGTATGTTCCATTCTTTATCTCTGTTAAATATTTGCTAAGTGCTATAGTTGACTGAGTGTCAAAATCTGAGCTGAGTGCTCAAACTGAGCTGAGTGCTATCAAAGCTAAGTGCTTAAGCTGAAGCTGAGTGCTTCACAAAAGCTGACTGTTCAGGATGAGCTAAGTGCTTCATATAAGCCGAACGTTCAGGATCAGCTGAATACTCCATATAAGCTGACCATTCAGGATCAGCTGAGTAATCAGTTCCAAAGTGTGATCAGTTCCACAATTCTACGTTAGTCATATCACAATGGTAAGTCTAATAATATGGTAAGTCCAATATATTTATGGTGTGTCCGGTAAATAAATGTCAGTCGTTTAGAAATTTTTCTGATATATTTTTCATAAAATATATTTTCAATATAACTGTGTGCGTTTGGGTAACTAACAATGAATTTAGCCGTTGTAACAAACTGCGTAGAAGTTTTTACGGTAACGGTCACATTTATTACCCTTAGATAACGGTAACTTTTCTCTCCCTTTGAAAAGGTATAAATAAGAGAGATTGTTCATCATATTTCGTTTAAACTTCCAAAATATTCTTCTCTCTTAAACCCTAACATTGCTGTGTGCAAAGTTCATTGCTAAGTGCTTATTACTACTAAGTGCAATCCAATATGATAAGTTCGATTTCAATGGAGGGGTATACTCTAAACCTGACTGAACAAATGATTCGTGGAGGAAATTTCAAGAACAATGCACTCCCCACCTACAAACAAAACAACGTCATTGCCTGTACCGACATTCCAAAGTCCAAAATTGGCAGGGGATATGAGGAGTGGGTCTCCTACATTCGCAAGGGTCCCCTAGCACATGCATTTCTTCGTGGACCTGCTGTGCTCATCCCTCAACTTCTCACGGAATTCTGGTATACGTGTAAACTAGATGCGACTCAACCGGTTTTACGGGGCACATTCCTAAGTGGACAAGTGGCGATCGAAGTCGATGCAAACTGTCTCCGCTGAATTCTTCATCTCCCGATTCATAATCAGTATGAAGCGACGGTTTCTACGGAAACATCGAGAAGTGTTTTACCCTTAATGGGTCATCCTCAAGTTATTGGCGTCATACGGAAATCTGTTTTCCAGACAGCATGGGGATTTATGGTATCCACTGTGGTTTGTTCCCTTGGATACAAGGTGGGAGGCCTGGATAATGTCAACGACTTTGAAATGCAATTATTATACAACTTATTTTATGATCGACGAGTGGATTACGCTGAGTTAATCTTTGAGGCATTCAAGTCATTGGTGACCAAGAACGTAAGGGACACCATTGTACCCTTTGCAAGATTCATATCCATGGTCATCGAGGACAGGTTGGGTAGAAGATATAATGCTCAATATGAGGCAATCCCTACTCCTGTTCTCAGCTACAGGATGTTCGCCTATGATATTTTCCCTGGGCACCCTACATTGAGTGCTCAGATGAGGGCGTATGTACAGCTTCCGACTCCTAAGTCAAGTGAAGCTGAGACAGAGGTGGAAGCTGCGGAAGAAGTGGGTGACGATGTTGGGTCTGAGGCTGAGTCTCATCAAGCTGATCAACCTAGGACTCAGTTCAGACCTCGTACTCAAATAATTTCATCCTCCACTTTGAGTTCTGAGCAAAGGAGTTTGTTTCCTAGCTCCGAGTCTCCACTGCTAGGTGCAGCAGGTATGATTTCTCAACCCTTATCTCCTTCTCTGTCTTTTACTTCTCCATCTCCAAACTTAGGATATAGGACTGAGTCAAGCCCAACTCAGTTTAACCCCTCTCCTCCACTTCAAACATCTCCATCTATTTTACAATCTATAGCCAACCTTGGTCAGCCCACTTCTACCAAGGATATTTCCTACACCTATACAAGGAAAACTACCAAAGGTGGTCCTTCACCTCAAAAGGACACTGGAGTTGATACACATTGATACCTCCACCGGCAGGAACTGAGGGGGAGACACCTTCTCTTAAGGTGCCAACCTCTAGGCTCAGTTCAACCCTTAAGCCTATACCGGGTATGGTGTCTACTCAGCCCACACTTACTAGTGCCATGGGAGAGCCTACTTCTGTGCCTTCACAACCCCATGAAGGTAACATTGAAATACTGACCAATCCCCAGGGTCAATTACCCCCCTGCTCACCAATAAGCCTAGCTCACTCCAATATCATACCTCACGAACTTGGTCATTCTTCTCTTCTATTCTCACACACTCTCGCATGACCTGTCAATGAACCTTTCATACACCAGGAAGGTTTACAGGGTCTCCATTCTAGCCCCCTTGATTCCATAAGTCTTCACCAACCGTTAGATATGGGACCCACATCCTTACCGATTGAGGAACACTCAACAGCCACTCCTACGGTGGAAATACACTCTTCCACTGGACAGGAGGACGTTGAAGTAAGAAGAAGACCTGCGGAGCCAACAATGATGACTACCGATGCTAAAGTCATTATGGACTATCTACAATCCTAGTTTGAGCTCCTGCATAAACAGAGGAAAGTTGACAAAGCCAAGTTGATGCACAAACTTAATGATTTGTCAAATTCAGTTGCGAACTTGGAAAGCTTCATGTTCAAACATAGACCCTCCCCTATTGATGATGACAAAAAGGTGGAGGAAGAATCAAAGAAGCATGATGATAAGGTTGAGGGGGAGCATACATAGGAAGTACAATTTGAACAAGCTCATGATCAGTTAATGAGTACTGTAGATCAGCCTTCTCAACAACAACAGGCTCCAACAGTCCAAATAACCACAACTTCACAAGCTCAACCAGAAACTCCACTTGAAGAAACATCTCAAGATATTCACACCAACCTTCCTCAAGACAATTTGCCAAGATTTGGGGAAGCTGAGTCTGTTCCAACTTCACAAATAAATAAAGGGAAGAGTAAGGTGTTTAAGATGGTAAAAAGGAAGAAAAGAAGTGTTATGCCTTTAGCAAGGAAAAGAAAGGTCATCATTGCTGAGCCTGAGCCTGAGCAACAGGGTAAGTCTCAATTAGTTGCACATGAATCTGACTCAAGTGATGAAGCTGATGCAGCACAAAAAGCCAGTGACATACTTGCTGAGCAAATGTTACAAGAGATGGCTAAAGAACTAGGCGTAATAGTGGAGGAAATAAAAGAGCAGCAACGACAAGTTGAAGTTCAACGAGAAAAGGCTAAAGCTGAGGCTACCAGAGCTGAAGCTGAAGCTGATTATTCTGGTCCTAAAGCTGCCCCAATTCCCTACTCAGATGTGGATCTAAGGCGTTATTTTACAAGAACACATTTTAATAACAAGATTGAATCAATTACACTGAATAGAAAAGGAGAATTGGTAATCATCAACTTTGTATTAGACAACAAACAAGAAATTGGTCTAGATATGAGATGTCTGTACAAGTTGGGATTATCAGAGTTGAAGATAGTAGCCACAACTATCAAGCAGATGAAAAAGACTCAAATCAGACAAAAGATAGTTTATGTGCTTAATACAATCTTCATAAGAATCGATCAGCTAGGTGAGATTCCTGTTGATGAAATTGATACCTTTCTTAATCGAGGCAAGGCTGCAAGAGTTAGAGTAGCAAGCCAGCGAGCTAAAAGAGACATCATTTTACAAGTTCCAGAGGAAGTTGAATTCAGAGAGAACACTTATATCACTCAACCTTTGGAAGGATTCTTGTATCTTGATGTGGAAGGTAATCAATGTTTCTTGAAAGTAACAGTCTTCATTTGGCAAATCTGGAATTAATTTTGTACTTGAGAATTCTATGTGATGACTCAATTCAGAACTCGGTATTCAGATATCATCTCAACAAATAAATCAGATCAAGAAAAGCTGAGATGAAAGAGATGCCAGAAGGTGAAGAAATTATGGTTGATGCTATCAAGAAAGCTGCAATTTGGGAACTTAAATGTTCTAATATGTGGTTAGAAGTAGAAGATTACGTTGAGTAAATAGATTAGTTCTATGTTTTTGTTAGCCTAAGTGTGTAAAAGCTAATCATAATGATTAAGCTAAAATGTAAATAATATGTTCATAAATACAAAATCAAGTTTGATATGTTCAACTGTTTTATTATTTGATATGTTCAAAAATTATGTTTGATATGTTCAAACAGACAACTTTGTAAGTTTAAGCTGATGATTGATATGTTCAATTGTAAACTGATATGTTCAGTAATATAAGTTTTGTAAGTTCAGAACTTAAATTTCTTCTGATAAGTTCAGAATCTAAGTACTTATATATTCAAATACTTAGAATACAAGTCTTATAATAGATTTGTAACATAAATATCTTGTAAGTTCAAGATACGTGAATAAGTATGGATCAGTTCAATACTTATGTCAAGAACTAACTTTGGTCAGTTCTAGAGTGGTTCAACATAATTCTATTAACCTATAACTTATTTGATTCAATGTTTTGTCATCATCAAATAGGGGGAGATTGTTAGTCCCATGTTTAGAATAGTCAGATTTGATGAGACAAATTATTGATATGTATAGATAATAGATTAAGAGTTAGGAATTATGTAAGTCTGTTATAGACTGAATAGTCAGCTTCAGCTGAGTAGTCAGCGTATAAACAGATATAGAGTTTTCTATGTAAGTACTAGATAACTCAGTGACTTCTAAGCTGAGATAGGACTTAAGAATGAAGACTTGAAAATTTGAAGACTTGAAGATTTGAAGATTCAAGAATCCAAGATTCAAGAAGTCAGCTTGACAAGGTCAAGACTAAGTATGTCAGCTCAGCGTCAGAAGTCAGTTCAGAATTTAAGTAAGTTCTAAATTCTGTTATAAACTCTCTATATCTACGACATTTAAATTAGGATATCTAAACCTAATTTAAACTATCTTTAGTTGGATAGAAATCTTAAACGAAAATTAATTAGATATGTTCTAATTAAGGAATTTGTTACGGTTTTAAAGAAAAGATAAGTTCTATCTTTAAACTACGATTTACTCGTAGATATATCAAGTATAAGTATAAACCTTCTCATGGGTTTTACACAGATATTCTTACGTGTGTACGAGAACAGATACGCGATACACAACGACGACTGCATAAGTTGCAAGACTTCATAAGTTGCAAAACGTACGTGTGATCGTGATACTTGATACGCGTGTGTTGTGATAACTTTGTAAGTTCAAAGTTTGAGAGAGTTTTCAAGAGTTCTTGTTAATAAGTTTTTGTTGGAGTATGCCCACTGACATACGCACACCAATTGATCACTACCAATGATGAATAGGCCTATTGGGTCACACACCGGGGATCAATCTCGACAACAACCAAAGTGGAGGGGCTAAAAGGAATCAATTGCATTTGAGTTCCAAATTGAGGTGGGCCAGAGAGAGTTCACGGCGTGAACTATTGTGCAGATAACTGTCAGCTTTTGCATGTTGCCACCACATCAACCAATGCATGTCTATCTTTACCAAGAGTTCTTGGCCGGGCTTGGGGCACTAAGGAGGCATCTTGGGGCTTTTAAATAGACCGTGCATAAGCCTTATTCATACTCTTGAACATTCTAACATACACACACACTTAAGGCATCTTGAGAGAAATAAAAGAAGAGTTCTTAGAGTGTTCTTGGTATGTTCTTGGAGGAGCTCGACTTGGAGCTATCATTGTTGCAGTTCTTGAGGTGATTTCAAGTCTTTGAATATCACCAAAAGCTTGCTAGTACAAGGAGATTGAGCAAACTCGCTGTGGACTATCGATAGAGGAAGGCTTGGTTTAGCTTTCTAGTTCATCCATCTAGTTTGATTTCTCCAGCTGCAAATCGTGTATGGTATAACTTCTTCTCCCTTGTTTTTCTTGTTGCATTACTTGCATGTAGAGTTTGGTCCATGTGGTGGGTTTTAATGGCATCTTGGTTCTTTGAACCACTTAGTTTTGTTTGATTCTTGTTCTCTTGCTTCCGTTGTGCGCCATGCTAAAACCCAACAGTGGTATCAGAGCCACCTCTACATCAGTTTTGCACTTGGTGGCCTAAAAACCGAAAAATCAAATTTTTGAAATCTGGCAGAACTACTTCACACCGTGAACTCCTTGGAGTTCACACCATGATGTTTATACAGAACTTGGATTTTTAGTTTTTCAAATTTCAATCTGTTTTGGTTCTTTGGTTTTTGGCCATTGTTGTTTCTTTGTGGATTTTTCCAGTTGTTAGATATCATGTGATGATATTGTTGCCTTTTATCTTGGTTTGTATATTTACATGTGGATTATGATTTTGGCATGAAATGCATAATTGCATGTACTAATATTATGTATATATGAATATGTTTCATCAAAAATGGTTTGGTGTTACTAATGCATATGTACATGAGATTATTTCTTGTGCCTTGAGTTTATTAAAATAATCTTAACAAGATAAAAATAGTTGCATGGTTTTGTGGCACACCATGCTTGTATGCTTTCTTTTGTTGTTTAGATAGCATGTTTGGTAACCATTTTACCCTAGACCTTTGGTTGTGATGTTTGGTTGCTTGTTGTATTTAATTCATTCATTTGGTGATTTTATATCACATGGTTTGTAATTAATTAATTTGTTTATTTATTTGGTATGTAAATGTATATTTTGTGGCTTGCATGCCATTTAAATTCCTTATATATTTGTAAAGTACTAGAAGATAGGGTTTTGTGGCTTGCATGCCATTTCTATCTTTTCTATGTATTTATTACTTGGAGGCAACCATCGGGAGTCATGGCTATGATGTCTTGGCGATCACAAATCCGGGAGGCCTAATGGAGGTAGCGGATTTTGTGGGAGCACATCCGAAGTCATTGGAAGTTTTTCCTTAGTTGACTTTGTTTTCCCGTTTTGGCTCACGGGAAAACACATAGGCTTAGGGGCATGGTTACCAATATTTTGTATGCGTGTGATGTGTTTTATTATTTATGCATGGATATTATGTTTATTGCATGCTAGATAACTTTTTATAAAAGTAATAAAAACACAAGAGTTTTAAATATGGTTTACGAACTCGAGCTCATAAGATTAACAAAGAGGATATAAAATTGGTTTATATTCAAAAGTGAAAAATTGTTTTTGTCACTAAACTTGTTAATCAAACCAAATTGGTTTTTTAACCGGAAAACAAATCCCGTTTTCTAAATGTAAATCTCACGCCGCCTATAAGATGACACCACCCGAATCTAGTCACGTAAGGAATGATTGTCGAGCTTTAGCCGAGTCAAACCTTACGTGAGCTGTGTGGAAGGTGATGGTGGCAACTCACAAGAATGGTTGTAGAGCTCTAGCCGAGCCAATCGTTGCGCAAGAGTACCACCGTGTATCTTGATGGTTGATTTACAATTTCGAAATAGAATTTTGAATGATTGTCGAGCTCTAGCCGAGATTATTCAAAATTTTATTTTGAAGTTGGTGTGGAGGGATCAAACATGCCAATACGACACAATGGTTGTCAATTTGGATCCCGCAAGGAACTAAGAGTTGTAATAATGGATTACAATCGGTAAAATGGTTACCGGCCTAAATAACTTACCACGTGATCCGCGGAAAACCCGTCATAGTGTAATGTGAAATATGGTTCTTAGCCCTAGTTAAGATAATTGTTTTTCTTAAAACTTATGGGGTAATTATTTTAACAATGATTATATCAAACTAACCAAAACTCATACTCTTGTTATTTATAGATGTCAAACCATAACACCACGTCAAACATTTCACTTCGTATGTTCCTAGAAAGGGAGAAACTCACGGAAGTGAACTTCATTGATTGGCTTAGGCAATTGAGAATTGTCCTTCGCCATGAATCAAAGTTGCACATCCTTGAGGAACCCCTTCCGGAACCACCTGCTACCAACGCAACTTGGGCCGTCTGATACGCATATGAAAAGCGTGTTGAGGACACACACGACATTGCCTGCCTCATGTTGTCAACTATGAGCTCAGAGCTGCAAAAGCAATTCGAGCACATGAGTGTGTATGACATGGTAAACAAGCATAAGGACATGTTCCAAAAGCAAGTTAGGCGGGAACACTACGAGTGTGTTAAAAATCTAATCGGTTGTAGGATGCAGGAAGGCGGGAATGTAAGTGTCCACGTCCTTAAGATGAAGGTGTACGTGGACCAAATGGAGAGGCTAGGATTTCCCATTGAGAGGGAGCTCGCTGTGGATATCATATTGCGGTTCCTGCCCACATCATATGACCAGTTTGTCATGAACTATCATATGCAAGGGATAGATAAATCCTTAAGTGAATTACATGGCATGTTAAAGACTACGGAGTCAAACATGGCCATGCATAATTCCACCTCATCCATTCCCATCTTAGGTTCAAAGGAACAAAAAAGAGGAAGAAGAAACCGACCCCAAAGGGAAAGGTTGGAGCTTCCAAGCCTATCCCTAACATTGAGTCCAAGGACATAGATAATGTGCCTTAAGAAGAGACTCAAGTGGTGGTTTGCTACTTCAGTGGAAGATTTAGAGATTGGGGTCGTCATGGCTGTCCTACATGCCAAAGGGATATAAAACTTCTAAGGAAAGAGAAATTTACATTTCCCTCTAAAGGTACATTCATGATTCATTGCTATTCTTCTAAAAGTTGGGATTGTTAACCCGATCTAATTGACTCACGTTTGTTACAAATTTGTTTTTGTTACAAAGTGTAGGTCCATGATGATAGGAAGAAAAGCATGAAGAAACCGGATCTCATTATGAGGAAACATGGATGCTTGTACTCTACGAGAATATTGGGATATTTGATCTCATCTTAATCACCGGTTTATTTGTTACTTGTATTTTGTTGCCCTGCGTGACAAGTGATGTTTCTTTGTATGTTCGTTTTGAGACGATGGATATAATTTCGAAAGTTTTGAGATTTTATGTAAAACTTTTTCATATTGTTTGTTCAAAGTTTATTCATGTCAAATTTTATGTGTTGTTTTGTCCTGCGTGACACACAACTTTACTTTTGATGACGATGAATCTTTTTCTTGAAATAAGAAAGTTATGAAAAATATTGTTGGATTCAATAATTATCCATGTCACGGCATACACAAGATTTTTGTTGCAAGTAATAAAATATTCGTGAATATATGATTCTGGATCCAAAATAGTTTGGAGAAGTTATCTTTGTGAAATAATCAACTTAACCACATAAACAAGAAAAGTATCACCTAGATCCGTGTAGTTAGGATCTCGAGATAGTTTAACCTCGGGTTAGACATTAGATGCTAATCTTGTTTATTAGGCTAGGATGATTATGAAACCATTCATTGTCATGTGTGAGAAGGATAAAAGCTTGTTGGATATTTATCACACTTTTGTGGATAATCCGTTCAAGCATAACATAAAGAATAACTAAAGGGAAACTTATTCATCACTACCTTCTAGTTGCAATTGAGGAAAGTTTTCTAGTTTGGGTAAATGTCTGAAACCTCGTAGGTGTTTAGGATTAACCAAAACCTTTTACGGAATCTATATGGCATATAGATCAAGATATTTGGATCTAGCTTAGATGCTAAGATACCTTGTATCTATAATAAATGACCATATAATGAATTGTGGTTTTTCCACATAATTCATTTTCTACTAAGATACAATGGTAAATGGTGTCATGTTGTGGGGAACCGGATATTATTGAATATAATCTGGTTTGTGATGAGTCATAAAGGTGTATCCCGCTTATTGATACACTCACTTAACATGGCGGACTAAGTCCTCACATCTAGAACCAATCGATGGTCTAATTAGCACTAAATAAGATATGACTAGAAAGAGTTATTTGCTTGTCTATCTCATAGTTTAAAGTTATAACATCTACATTCAGTGGGAGATGGATGAACTTGAGAGGTGCAAATACATTTAAGAAGTTCTTCTAAGTTTTAGATATTTAATCTTTTGAGAACGTTGTTTTGTTACTCTAAAAGGAGAAAATAACTAAAGCATTCCAGTGGAAGAACGTGGAATTTAAATGAAAGACCTAGTAATTGACACTAGCAAATAATCAATCTTGATTGATTAAGAACCAGCATTGATATGCTGGAATACCTGACTAAGTATCATTACTTTTATGTCTAATAAGAGTCATATGAAGGCAAAGAGATATGGGTCTCTCATATCTAAGCGAAAATGACTTGATGGTGAGTCATGTTGAGGTCACCATTAATTAAAAGACATAGTGAACCCGGATTCACTAAGTTAAAAGAAGTAATTGATCAAGAAATGCAATCCATTCGAATATCCAAGTATTTGACTTGGCTTAATCCCATACCTAGGTGAAAACGAAGAAGGTACAAGTGGGATTAATATGAATGGAGTTGTAGACCACTTCAAATACCGACTATATGAAAAGGTTTCATGATGGTTTTGAGGAAACTTTTCCTAGTGGTTATGTTGAAGGATATTTGACACCAGTGGCTATTATTTCCTTTTGTGGCAATAAGAGATAGCACACGGATATACAAGACCGCGTTCCGTCATAGAACAACATTATGAGGAAGTGCTCATAACACTCTCTGAGGGTCTTATGTATCCATAATATCAAAATTAAGTCTACAAGCATAGATGAAACCATTGTGGATTTATGCTAGCATCTAAAAGGTAAGATCTTTGCTTTTATTGAGGAAATCTACTAACGATTTTCTAGAAGCATGGATGAGACTGTTACATACGTCAGGGCTAGTGGGAGCTTTGTTGCATTCCTAAGTATATGTGTCTATTGAAGATAATTTCTCGATATTAAGTTGTCTATGGACCTAATTCAGGAATTATTGCTTCATTAGGACACTTAGGAGATACAAAATAGAATATTTTGAATTCAAGAAATACCGAGATATGTTCTTGATGTTTGACGACTAGAAAGGGTCTGGAGTAAGTAATTACTCTAGTGCAAGTTTCTATAAGGATAACTGTCGATCTTGATCAAAGTTTTGTGGTGTTAATTTGTGACATTCGGCAACAAATTTCCGAGGTTAGCCATTAGAAATTCCAATTTTAAGCCTAGTATGACTAAAAATAGTATTTATGACTTAAATATATCCATAATAATATTAGATTTCGTAGAAATCCCGCCTATATGGTTAGAACCTTCCCGAGCTCGAAAAATCGAATTATTAAAAGTCAAGAATTACAAATCATATACAATAATAATAATAATAACAATAAAAATAATTAAATACATCATAATAAATATAAATAAGTTAAAATATAAAACATATATATAAACTCATCAAAATAATTAAAACTTTGTTAATTAAAAGATTTAAACAAAATCACCATTTATACAAATTTATTTAAACTAATTACACATAATTTATAAAAATAAAAAATAAAAGAAACCCCCCATCTCTTTTCTCTTGCCTCCTTCTCTTCCCAAGAACCACCACTTGATCTCCCCCATGCTCTATATAAGCCTCCTACTACTCCTTATCATTTCCTTTACCACCACACTCCATCTCTTCTATTTTCTCTCTTCTTCTTTCACCAACAAAAATCTCCCAAGAACATCCAAGTGTTGATCATCTTTTGAAGATCAAACACTAAATCAAAGAAAAGAGTTGGTAAGATGATCATAAAACACTCATCCCTACTCTTCTACCTTTCTTCTCTTCTTCTTTCTTCTTTCTTTTATTTATTTTCTTTGTTGTTCATCTTATTTCCTTTATTTATATATATATAATTATGTAAATATAAACATCCTACCAATGTTGTAAGGAGCACATGAAATGTGCATCATCCTACCGTTGTTGTATGGAACTTAATCAACTAAAAATTAAGAAAATAAGACTTTGATCATGCATGTGTTTCATCTTAACAAATGTTGTAAGGAACACATAAAATGTGTATCATCCTACCATTGTTGTAAGAACACATGGATTATCAAAGCTTATACTCATACAATATGATTATTCATGAATATAAACATGTTATATTAAAGGTATGACCCATAAGCAAAAAGAATCACAAATCTGGCAGAATCTGATGTTAGAACTCCTCACTTGTTTTTGTTATATCTGGAGTTCTAGGTATCAAAATCAGTTGATTCTTTTTGCTAATCTTAGTTTAATGTGTTACCTTTCATTTAAACCTAGATTAACTAATTTTCATGAACGTTTGATCCTTCAAACATATTTAAAAAGACCCATATGTTGAATCTGGAAATCTGGCAGATTTAGAAGGGTACACTTTAAACGCGTGTAACTTACTCATTCTTGGGTCAAAATACGTCTAGTTTTTTTTAAAAGTTTAATCTTTGAGTCGTGATTATTTCCCAGTTTGAATCATGTAGAAACGAGGTCGTATGAGCCCTAAACAGACGATTTAGTAACAACATGTCATCCAGACCCTGATCAGTGGATATCCTATACACTTTTAATTATTAAAAATATTAAAAATGGATTATAAATTCCTATATTATAACTGGACATTCTAGAAACATGTATTAAGATTATATTGAAATATCAAACCTTAATATGAATCCTAAAATACGGTTTTTAATTTTTAAAATTCAACTTAAAGAACTGAAAATTTCAGTGAACACTTATGATTTATGGAAAAATAGAGACAACCTTTAACTATTTAATAAATAAGTTAACAATAAATATATAATACAAAATAATAAATAAAATAAGTCTAATAGAGCTACATACCTCTTATATTAGGAAAGGAGCTTCGGTAGGAACAAGAAATTCTTACGAGTGAACACCTTTGCATACCGAGTGAGTATCATAGCCCCTTTTTACCGTATTTCATATTATTTTGGGGTGAAAGCATGTGTATATATTTCATGAAAAGTTTATTGCCTATCTTCTTATTTATTTCAAATATTATTTTGAGCACTTATGGTATTATTCTTTGATGTGCTTGGGTGATCGTTGTAAGGCCCTTTCGTTGGACATTATTCCTTAACTCCGCTAGTGAGCCGATGGTATTTGTAAGTAGCGCTATTTGGAGATTCCGACGTCTCCCATTTATGGTTGACGAACTATAGATGTACTTTACCACTACTAACGTCATTTAATATAGGCGTTAGGTTTATCATGGGCAATTGGTTGTCGGCTAGGTTGGATAATGGCTCAAGTAATAATCATCATAGTCTATTACTACCATGTGCAACGTATTGGGCAATATAATACATCTTCTATCATTATTTCATACTTGGATTTTATTCAAAAACTTCTAGCAATTATTTAAACTTTTCTCATTTAAAAGATATTTTGTGCATATATTAAAAACCTATGAACTCACCAACTCTAGTAGTTGAACCTTTTCTTTTACCCGTGCTTTCAGGTGATCGTCGTTAGGTACCTTATGCATACAAACATGATGTGTGGCATCTTCATCTTTATCGTCACGTTTTATAAAAACAATATCTATTTTATTTTTGCATCGTACAAGACAATGTCATTTAATTTTTATTCGATTATGTAACTTTTATTTATGTTTTACCTGAACTACTTATTTTTGTTAAGTCAATATAATGGTTATTGTCTGTTTACCTTGTGCGATGATATCTTGTGCTGTGACACCTCGTGTTTCCGCTTTAGCGGGGTGTGACAGATTTGGTATCAGAGCCTAAGGTTATAGAGAATGTTGTTTTCCTTATGGGGGGAAAACACCAACTATAACCAAAGGTTTATAAAAATGATTTTTCAAAATAATTTTGTTTAAAATGCATCAAGTGTATTGATAATATAATTAAGTTGAGTACCACATTGTTATACCTCAATTAGACAAAACATGATCACCTATGTCTAATTTAGCTATGTACGATATGGGACTTATGTTAGTTATAATAAAAATATACTTAGAAATATTTTTCATTTATTTTTTTTCTGGAGCACAATTATTGTGTGTGTGCATAAGCATGGCATATCATAAGTACTTGCATATATTAGCACACTTAGTAACCAAATTTATATATATCGAAGTCTGTAATATCATCATTAGGTTGACGCACTAAGATTACATATTCTTTACCCATGGAGGTTAGAATAGAAACTTAGTGGGAGAATCCCCGAGTTTCACGACCTAGTGTATTATCAACACCAACTTCCTGTGAAGCATGTGTTAGGCTCACGGCTAGGAAAAGAGTCCCCTTACCAACGAGAGTAACATCGTGACCTTTTCATTAGGAGGGAGAAAACTGCTGATTTAGGGAGCACATAGAGGCACCCTGAGTAGTAACGGGAACTATCGTAAGGACATTAAGGGTGACCCCCAAAGACGGAAGGTGGGTACAAAGCATATCACTAGAACTGAGTATTCATCATACTAGTTTAGACCACTGGCACCATGTCCTATGTAATTTTTTTTTTCTATGCTCTCGGAGTCGCAACACCGAAGCGTTAAGAGCTGTGGGGACTACCATTGCAACAAGGAGGGCCGTGTAGATGATTTAATTATATATGTGCTTGGGAGGATATTTTTTTATAGTGATGGTGAGATTGCTAGTAAGTATGATGGTACGCTAGCGTTGTTTGTTAAGGAGATTGAATTAGTGAAAGATTTGGAGTTTCTTTCGATTATTAAACTTGGTGGTTTATTTTGATGATTGTTTTTTTTAAACATTAATCACTTGATGTCTTTTAGGAAATCATTTTGGTACTTTTGGGAACTATATGATTGAACATGTGTTGCTTAAATCATGTTATGAAATGTATGATTTTAAAATTTTACATGCATTGCTATATGATTGAACGGGAGTGTTAGTTGCTAGACATTATATCTTAGGATCATCATAACCTAGCTAAGTAGAATTTGTACAAAGGAGAGACCCGAATGTGATTACTAGTATGTTTCTTCTAAACAATTATAATGCATCAATGCTATCTGACTCTAGAATATATAGAAGCTTCGTACCACTAGTTTTTAGGCCAAAGCTCAATCTAAAATTTCAAATATTGAAAGAGGCCTATTTCATGGAATTTGCTAATGGACAAGAAGTCAAGACTAGAGATATAATCAATAAGAAAACCTGTGAGAAAAACATTCAAGAAATTCCCGTCGTGCGAAACTTTCTTGAAGTATTTCCGGAAGATTTGCCAGGATTACCCCCGAATCGGCAAGTCGAATTCCATATCGATCTAGTCCCTGGAGCGGCTCCCGTGGCAAAAGCACCATATCGACTCGCCCCATCAGAAATGCAAGAGCTATCGGCACAACTACAAGAATTACTCGACAAAGGTTTCATTCAACCAAGTTCATCCCCTTGGGGAGCCCCAGTTCTTTTCGTCAAAAAGAAGGACGGATCGCTACGAATGTGTATCGACTATCGGGAACTCAACAAGTTAACAATCAAGAACCGATACCCTCTCCCTCGAATCGATGATCTGTTCGACCAACTTGAAGGCGCCAAATATTTTTCAAAAATCGATCTTCGCTCGGGATATCACCAATTGAGAGTTCGCGAAGAAGACGTCCCCAAGACCGCCTTTAGAACCCGCTATGGACATTATGAGTTCTTAGTTATGCCTTTTGGGTTGACTAACGCTCCAGCAGTATTTATGGACTTAATGAATAGGGTCTGTAGACCATATTTAGATAAGTTTGCTATAGTGTTCATAGACGACATTCTCATCTATTCGCGAAGCAAGGAAGATCATGAGCAGCATTTGAAATTAATCTTAACACTACTCAAGGACCAGAAGTTGTATGCCAAATTCTCTAAGTGTGAATTTTGGATCCGAGAAGTACACTTCCTTGGTCATGTAGTTAATTCAAATGGAATTCATGTCGATCCAGCAAAGATCGAAGCAATCAAAATGTGGGAAGCACCAAAGACGCCAACCGAGATTCGACAATTTCTGGGTTTGGCAGGATATTATAGGCGGTTCATCGAAAACTTTTCACGCGTGGCTCAACCATTAACGACTCTGACTCAGAAGGATAAGAAATTCATTTGGGGAGATAAGCAAGAAGAAGCCTTTCAAACCTTAAAGCAGAAGCTATGCAACGCACCTATCTTGGCATTGCCAACTGGATCAGAAAACTTTGTGGTCTATTGCGACGCATCACACCAAGGGTTGGGATGTGTTTTAATGCAAAAAGACAAAGTTATCGCCTACGCTTCGAGACAATTGAAGGTTCATGAGAAAAACTACACTACTCATGATTTGGAGCTAGGAGCGGTAGTGTTTGCACTCAAAATATGGAGACACTACTTATATGGCACCAAGTGTACCGTCTACACTGACCATAAGAGTCTCCAGCATATTTTTGATCAAAAGATGCTCAATATGAGACAAAGGCGATGGGTAGAACTACTCAATGATTATGATTGCGAAATCAAATATCACCCAGGCAAGGCCAATGTGGTAGCCGACGCGTTGAGTAGGAAGGAAAGAGTAAAACCAATGAGAGTACGAGCATTAGGAGCTGTAGTGCAAACAAGTCTGAAAGGAAGGATTCTTGAAGCTCAGGAGCAAGCATTAAAAGAAGAAAATCTAAAAGAGGAAACCCTTCGTCATTTGGAGCACAGGTTTGAGATTGGAACTGACGGAGTACGTTACTTCGAAAAGAAGGTTTGGATACCCAAGGTAGATAACATAAGGTTAACGATATTGGATGAGGCACATAAGTCTAAGTATTCTATTCATCCCGGAGCCGATAAAATGTACAAGGATTTGAAGGAATACTATTGGTGGCCCGGAATGAAGAAGGATGTCGCCCTATACGTGGGGAAATGTTTGACTTGTGCAAGGATTAAGGCAGAACACCAGAAACCCTCTGGATTACTGCAGCAACCCGAAATCCCGGAATGGAAATGGGAACAGATAACTATGGATTTTGTGACTAAGTTACCCCGATCCGCAAAAGGGTACGATTCCATCTGGGTAGTAGTAGACCGGCTTACAAAGTCAGCACATTTCCTACCCATTCGTGAAGATTACAAGATGGAAAAGCTGGCACGAATCTACATCAATGAGATCGTCATGCGTCATGGAGTGCCCATCTCTATCATCTCGGATAGGGATAGTCGCTTCACTTCCCGATTTTGGCAATCACTTCAGAAAGCATTGGGAACGCGAGTCAATTTAAGCACCTCTTACCACCCCCAAACAGACGGACAATCGGAAAGGACTATTCAAACGCTGGAAGATATGTTACGTGCTTGTGTGTTAGATTTTGGTGGGAGCTGGGACTCGCATTTGCCACTGGTTGAATTTTCATACAATAATAGTTATCACACCAGTATCCAGTGTGCACCTTATGAAGCATTGTACGGACGCAAATGTAGATCCCCGCTCAGCTGGTTGGAAATCGGAGACCGACAATTGTCCAGACCAGACGTCGTACAGGAAACCACTGATAAGATAAAGATTATCAGGGAAAGGCTCAAAACCGCTAGGGACCGACAAAAGAGCTACGCCGACAATCGCAGGAAACCCCTAGAGTTTCAAGTTGGCGATAAAGTTCTACTAAAGATATCACCTTGGAAAGGGATAGTGCGTTTTGGTAAAAAGAACAAGTTATGTCCCAGGTACGTTGGGCCATTCGAGATAATCGAAAGGATTGGACCGGTAGCCTACAAGCTAAAACTGCCACAAGAACTGAGCGCCATCCATGACACGTTCTATGTGTCGAATTTAAAGAAATGCCAAACGGAGGAAACCTTAATCTTACCCTTAAAAGATGTACAAGTTGATGACCGGTTGCACTTTGTAGAAGAACCAATCGAAATCCTTGACCGGGAGGTCAAAAGACTAAGGAGAAGCAGGATCCCTATCTTAAAAGTTCGTTGGAACTCAAGGCACGGGCCTGAATACACTTGGGAGCGAGAGGATTATATGAAACTCAAATATCCACACCTCTTCGCCAAAAAGCAAGTCTAAGACGTCAACGATTAATTTCGGGACGAAATTCTTTTAATCAGGGAGACTGTGACATTCGGCAACAAATTTCCGAGGTTAGCCATTAGAAATTCCAATTTTAAGCCTAGTATGACTAAAAATAGTATTTATGACTTAAATATATCCATAATAATATTAGATTTCGTAGAAATCCCGCCTATATGGTTAGAACCTTCCCGAGCTCGAAAAATCGAATTATTAAAAGTCAAGAATTACAAATCATATACAATAATAATAATAATAACAATAAAAATAATTAAATACATCATAATAAATATAAATAAGTTAAAATATAAAACATATATATAAACTCATCAAAATAATTAAAACTTTGTTAATTAAAAGATTTAAACAAAATCACCATTTATACAAATTTATTTAAACTAATTACACATAATTTATAAAAATAAAAAATAAAAGAAACCCCCCATCTCTTTTCTCTTGCCTCCTTCTCTTCCCAAGAACCACCACTTGATCTCCCCCATGCTCTATATAAGCCTCCTACTACTCCTTATCATTTCCTTTACCACCACACTCCATCTCTTCTATTTTCTCTCTTCTTCTTTCACCAACAAAAATCTCCCAAGAACATCCAAGTGTTGATCATCTTTTGAAGATCAAACACTAAATCAAAGAAAAGAGTTGGTAAGATGATCATAAAACACTCATCCCTACTCTTCTACCTTTCTTCTCTTCTTCTTTCTTCTTTCTTTTATTTATTTTCTTTGTTGTTCATCTTATTTCCTTTATTTATATATATATAATTATGTAAATATAAACATCCTACCAATGTTGTAAGGAGCACATGAAATGTGCATCATCCTACCGTTGTTGTATGGAACTTAATCAACTAAAAATTAAGAAAATAAGACTTTGATCATGCATGTGTTTCATCTTAACAAATGTTGTAAGGAACACATAAAATGTGTATCATCCTACCATTGTTGTAAGAACACATGGATTATCAAAGCTTATACTCATACAATATGATTATTCATGAATATAAACATGTTATATTAAAGGTATGACCCATAAGCAAAAAGAATCACAAATCTGGCAGAATCTGATGTTAGAACTCCTCACTTGTTTTTGTTATATCTGGAGTTCTAGGTATCAAAATCAGTTGATTCTTTTTGCTAATCTTAGTTTAATGTGTTACCTTTCATTTAAACCTAGATTAACTAATTTTCATGAACGTTTGATCCTTCAAACATATTTAAAAAGACCCATATGTTGAATCTGGAAATCTGGCAGATTTAGAAGGGTACACTTTAAACGCGTGTAACTTACTCATTCTTGGGTCAAAATACGTCTAGTTTTTTTTAAAAGTTTAATCTTTGAGTCGTGATTATTTCCCAGTTTGAATCATGTAGAAACGAGGTCGTATGAGCCCTAAACAGACGATTTAGTAACAACATGTCATCCAGACCCTGATCAGTGGATATCCTATACACTTTTAATTATTAAAAATATTAAAAATGGATTATAAATTCCTATATTATAACTGGACATTCTAGAAACATGTATTAAGATTATATTGAAATATCAAACCTTAATATGAATCCTAAAATACGGTTTTTAATTTTTAAAATTCAACTTAAAGAACTGAAAATTTCAGTGAACACTTATGATTTATGGAAAAATAGAGACAACCTTTAACTATTTAATAAATAAGTTAACAATAAATATATAATACAAAATAATAAATAAAATAAGTCTAATAGAGCTACATACCTCTTATATTAGGAAAGGAGCTTCGGTAGGAACAAGAAATTCTTACGAGTGAACACCTTTGCATACCGAGTGAGTATCATAGCCCCTTTTTACCGTATTTCATATTATTTTGGGGTGAAAGCATGTGTATATATTTCATGAAAAGTTTATTGCCTATCTTCTTATTTATTTCAAATATTATTTTGAGCACTTATGGTATTATTCTTTGATGTGCTTGGGTGATCGTTGTAAGGCCCTTTCGTTGGACATTATTCCTTAACTCCGCTAGTGAGCCGATGGTATTTGTAAGTAGCGCTATTTGGAGATTCCGACGTCTCCCATTTATGGTTGACGAACTATAGATGTACTTTACCACTACTAACGTCATTTAATATAGGCGTTAGGTTTATCATGGGCAATTGGTTGTCGGCTAGGTTGGATAATGGCTCAAGTAATAATCATCATAGTCTATTACTACCATGTGCAACGTATTGGGCAATATAATACATCTTCTATCATTATTTCATACTTGGATTTTATTCAAAAACTTCTAGCAATTATTTAAACTTTTCTCATTTAAAAGATATTTTGTGCATATATTAAAAACCTATGAACTCACCAACTCTAGTAGTTGAACCTTTTCTTTTACCCGTGCTTTCAGGTGATCGTCGTTAGGTACCTTATGCATACAAACATGATGTGTGGCATCTTCATCTTCATCGTCACGTTTTATAAAAACAATATCTATTTTATTTTCGCATCGTACAAGACAATGTCATTTAATTTTTATTCGATTATGTAACTTTTATTTATGTTTTACCTGAACTACTTATTTTTGTTAAGTCAATATAATGGTTATTGTCTGTTTACCTTGTGCGATGATATCTTGTGCTGTGACACCTCGTGTTTCCGCTTTAGCGGGGTGTGACATAATTGTTGGTTCTTAAGTATCATTTACCCTATTGTGAGTTTTTGTGACAATGAGGGTATGATTACTTTAGCACTTTATGATATCTTTGACGGACACTTTGAGATAGGTCTGGTCAGTAGAGATATAAGTGAATAACAAAAGTACATGTGGGTGTTGTGTTACAAACCCACTAGTTAAGCCATTATTATTTACTAGTGATGTTTATCATACTAGGTCAGCTGGCATTTCTAAATGCATATAACTTGGCTTAAATATTATTTTGGTTAATGATTGATTAGTATTTATCTATTTGGGGAACATAAGCAGTGTTGTATATCATACTATATCGATTATTAAATGGAGATTTATTAATACGCCGGGGGCGGGTATTTTCATGAATCCTTACTGTGTTCCATCTTAGCATATTTAACCACTTCCCAGAATGCTTTATCATTCTAAATGTACACAGTCAATCATTCTTCATGGTGAGGAAGTTTGAATTAAGACTGAGGGAAGGGGTTGGTCACGTATCCAATAATGGATTGGATACAAGGGACGCAACACTTCGCCTATGCTTGAATTCTTCAAGTGATTGGACGACCCATGCCTGAAGTTACTTCATGGTTTCTATCACAAGTAACTCGGGATGATAATATCATTTCATCCTTAGACCGTAGATACATGTGTGTCAAAGCATGTGCCTGCTTTGCTCTGATTGCTTTCAAACGTAGTTCGTAACTGGCTGTTATAAAGGGAGCTTTTGGGTAAAGTAGGGTATATGTGGCGGAACAATGTAGTCAAAAGGATTTGTTCCTCTAGTTTAGAGAGATATCCATGGGCCCCTTGATGATTGAGCGCTGACGTTAAAATGCATGGCCGTGCTAACGTTGCAATGATGTTAGATCGATTGCAACTAGATTTTTGGTCACCATCAATCTTGATCGAGAAACATAATTGTGAACGATCTGGAGATGACATTTAACCATGTCTCGTGTTCACACGGATATCGCGAACAAAGGGATAATTTGATCACTTATCTATAGGGCCATTTCATACTTATGTTTGAGATTTGGCATTTGTCCAGGATGACAAAACCTATGCTGACTTGGGGGCAAAGATGCCTTGCTAGAGGCCGCTCTTTGTATGTGGTACTATGGGTACGGTATGTCATGTGCAATTGGGATTCTGTTGGAGTATGCCCACTGACATACGCACACCAATTGATCACTACCAATGATGTATAGGCCTATTGGGTCACACACCGGGAATCAATCTCGACATCAACCAAAGTGAAGGGGCTAAAAGGAATCAATTGCATTTGAGTTCCAAATTGAGGTGGACCAGAGAGAGTTCACGGCGTGAACTATTGTGCAGACAACTGTCAGCTTTTGCATGTTGCCTCCTACATCAACCAATGCATGTCTATCTTTACCAAGAGTTCTTGGCCGGCCTTGGGGCACTAAGGAAGCATATTGGGGCTTTTAAATAAACCATGCATAAGCCTTATTCATACTCTTGAACATTCTAACATACACACACACACTTAAGGCATCTTGAGTGAAATAAAAGAAGAGTTCTTAGAGTGTTCTTGGTAAGTTCTTGGAGGAGCTCGACTTGGAGCTATCATGGTTGTTGTTCGTGAGGTGATTTCAAGTCTTTGAAGATCACCAAAAGCTTGCTAGTACAAGGAGATTGAGCAAACTCGGTGTGGACTATCGATAGAGGAAGGCTTGGTTTAGCTTTCTAGTTCATCCATCAAGTTTGATTTCTCCAGCTGCAAATCGTGTATGATATAACTTCTTCTCCCTTGTTTTTCTTGTTGCATTACTTGGATGTAGAGTTTGATCCATGTGGTGGGTTTTAATGGCATCTTCATTCTTTGAACCACTTAGTTTTGTTTGATTCTTGTTCTCTTGCTTCCATTGGCCCGCCATGCTAAAACCCAACAGTTTTAACAAGAAATTCGATCATCATTTAGTTTGTGATTCAAGAGTGTTTAGAGAGAGTTGAGGTTATAATCATTGTAATATCAAATCATCCTGTTGATTTGATTAGAGAGTGATAAAAGTTATTGTACTGATTGATAATTGAATATACATTTGATTAATTTGTTTGATTGTTTAAAATGTATTCAACCCCCCCCCCTTTTACATTGTATCGGTTGCTTGTTCACCCTCTTTGTGACCAACAATAATATCGCGGTTCCCTCCAATGCTAGGTACCCAGATTCGGGACCTGTATGTCTTCAATCCCCTGCTGTCATCTTGTAGCTGCTCCTTTATCTTGGACATAACTTTAGCCTTCAGATTAGCTTCTGTTAAGGCTTCTTGCTGAGCCTCCTTCAGTCAAGTGATAAGATCAAAAACAATAGTGATTTTCATGAATTTAATTGTATCAGTGGAGCCCTCCCGGCTAAATGCATAAGCCACCACATTAGCCTTGCCCGGGTGGTATTTGATTTCAAAATCATAATCATTAATCAACTCTATCCACCTGCGTTGCCTCATATTGAGCTCCTTCTATGTAAAAACATACTGGAGGCTCTTATGATCTGTGAATACCAGACATTTGGTGCCATACAAGTAGTGACACCAAAGTTTTAGAGCAAAGACAACAGCTGCCAACTCAAGATCATGAGTCGGATAACACTTCTCATGTGGCTTCAGTTGGCGGGAAGCATAAGCTATAACCTTGTCCTTGTGCATAAGGACACTTCCCAAACCTACGTAAGAAGCATCACAATAAACGATAGAATCTTCTGGCCCATTTGGCAGAGTCAAAATTAGAGCTTGACACAACAATTGTTTCAATGTCTGAAAGGCATTATCTTGTTCATCAGACCACGAATAGGCAACATCCTTTCGTGTAAGCTTCGTCATAGGACCTGCTATTTTAGAAAAATTCTGAATGAACCGTCGATAGTAACCGGCAAGTCGTAGAAAGCTGCGAATCTCGGATGGGGTTTTGGGAATTCCCCAATTCATTAACGCCTTGACCTTTACTAGATCAACCATAACACCATCCTTGCATATAACATGACCAAGGAAGTGTATTTCTTCAAGTCATGACTCGTATTTCAGGGAATTTAGCATATAAGTGTTCTTGCATCAAAATGTCAAGAGCAATGCGAAGGTGTGTCTCGTGTTCTGCTTCAAATCTAGAATAAATCGGAATGTCATCGATGAATACAATGACAAATTTGTCAAGAAACACATGACAGACATGATTCATAAAATCTATGAATATAGATGGAGCATTCGTCAATTCAAAAGGCATATCAAAAAACTCATAATGCCCATATCTCGTTTAGGAAGCCGTCTTTGGAATATCTTCATCGCGTACACGGACTTGATGATAACTAGAACGAATATCTATCTTTGAAAAGCAAGTAGCACCCTGAAGTTGATCAAACAGGTCATCAATACGAGGAAGAGGGTACTTGTTCTTTACTGTTCGCTTATTCGGCTCCCTGTAATCAATGCACATCCGCATCGTCCCGTCATTCTTTTCGACAAACAAGACTGGAGCTCCCAAAGGTGAAGAGCTGGGACAAATGAAACCTCTATCAAGAAGTGCTTCCCTCACCATGAGCCATAGCATATGACCCGTCGTTAACCATCTCTTCGAACAAAGAATCTCAGCATTTCAGTTGCTGAGACAATCCCTTCAAATTACAACTTCAAATACCGCAATGGACATATCAAGAAACGAAATGGGAAAACCATTCCCGTCAATATAAATTACAGCCATGGGAACACTATCAGTGACAGTAACTACTATACAGCTAACAACTTCCACATTTAGTGGATTACTCAACGCGAAAACGGGTAACAGCAGTTTAACACGAAAAGACACAAAGACAAAACAATACATAGCTCCTTGCTTTCACCGATTTCAAATACCAACTCTATATCCCGTATCCATCTCTCGGTCACCGCCGGATCCATTGTGCCCTCAAAGGTGCAAATGGTTTACATGACAGAAAAAGCCTTAAGACCTGTGGCCGTTCTGTGCTATGGAATAGGAACAACTAGCATATGTTCCTCAATTGTCATTAATCGGTTTAGATTTCATCATTTACTATATGATACTTTCATAGGAACTGAGGTCAGTTCCTTTGTTTATCTTAATACTAGTAGTCCACACGACTACTATTACTTTGGCTATTCTTTCGGCATCACTTTTTTTGTCTAACATTATCAATCTGATTACATCAACAATCTTATTATACTTAATCAATCATGTTAAGAAAATAAGGAATTAAGCAACAATCATGTTAGTCATTAATCTCTCTCACACCCCAATACCTCCCGAGGAACACTTTAAATAATGGTCGAGCCTGAATTTGAGACTGAGTACTCTTTCAAATACCCAATTCACTCAAACTTAGGCTCTGAAACTAGCTTGTAACACCGTGCTTTTGAGAACCAAATTTTTCTTTTTAAAATACAATTTATGTTTTCAAACCGTGTGGGTTTGACTGTAAATAGAACTTTTTAAACCTGTCTTATAATTTAAAAATGCAGCGGAAGTAAAAATACGTGGAAAACTGTATAAACAGTCAAAATGTTGCCACATACGACATTTGGTGTTACGGATACATAACCGGTCAACCATTATCTTTAAACATACATAAAAATAATATAACAGAGTTTTTAACATAATAATAGTGTTCCTCCCAAAGCATCTAGACTACCCGCAGGCTCCCAAGCTCACTATCAACCACCTGCATATGTGAGAGTATTATCTGTTAGCTATAATAGCTAGTGAGTATACAATAGCATGCAATCAATATAAACATATCACATATTATCACTCATGATCAAATAGTTCTATCCTAGCATCTCACGATGAGCTGGCGTAGTCAGAAGGCGATATATCTCGCAGGGTAGCGAACCCGGCTCAATGCACCAAACTGGGGTACCAGACACATCAACCGCGTCAGTGGGGGAGCTGTTAAGCGTCCACTGTTGCGTTTTAGAATCAACTGATTCTTCTGAGTAAAGCCCTGAGCTAAACCCACTGGGGACAAACCTTGTCCAAGGCAAACCTTGCTCAATAGATAGGACAGCTTTGTCCGGGGCAAACCTTGCCCAATAGATCCGTACCGATCACAAACAAATAATCTGATTAAAATGAATCATCAATCAATCAATGCATAATCATATCCACAAAACATACACCTAAACAGATGCATGTTATTTATATCAATCAAATATCTAGTATCATCATGCTATTCATTCTTTACTTCATTACGTGCACGCAATAATATATATCCATCATCATAACATCCACCTAATCAAGTGCATGCTATTATATATTAATGAGTTAAGCCTAGCATCATCATGCAATACAATCTACACTTAAACAAGTGTGTATCAAACTGTGTTAACATGTTAAGTCTAGCATCGTCATGCTTTACAAACTACACTTAATCAAGTGTGTATAATATCCTCATAATCATTTATCATACATACTATAAGGTATGGAAATCATGGTATCCAATTCAATTCCTTGTTAATATATGTTATAGATATATTAATTGTTATGTTATCAGGCACTCACCTGTTAGGCTAGAATAAGCAAAGACCTTGCTTTGGCACTCACGGATTGTCAACTCGACCTATAATACCAACGCTTATGCATTAATCACTTGAACACGCAAGGAACGTCTAGGATACTTGAAACAATACTCTAATGATGTTATCTAACCATTTATTAACTAACTATAGTACTCCAAGCAACAACATGCGAATACATAGCACAAAACAGCATTGTAAGCTGTGTGTAGGGGCATCGCGCCGCGACCAGCCTGCAGTGCACAAACAGCTTGCTGTTTTGTGCACAGCAGTGCCATTTTTGCTCATTTCAACTCCAAATCAATTTTCGTAAAATTCTAGTGTTCCATAAGACCATTTGACACTTGTGGAATCTTTCTAACATCAAAAACTCCTATCCAATTAATTCAAACAAAAATCACAATTAAATGGACAAAGATGTGCGCATAATGGCCATAACATGACATAGACCAATTCCAACACTTGCAACACACCATATACACCTAATATGATGTATTGAAGGTGTTGCAACTGACGAAACCCTTTAAAGTCTTTGTTTGGTATCATTTTTCAATTTCTTGCCTATTTATGGCCTATTTTTCACTATTTTAGCCAATTCAAGCAAACCTACCATTTCAATTCAAAACAAATTTTCTAATCAATTCATACAAGTCATATGAACTTATTAGAACCTTAAAAATCAGTTATTGATATGTAAAAACAGATTTAGCTCATTTTTACCATTTTGACCCATTTAGGCTAAATATTGGATTTGTGCAAAAACACCACTTCTAATCCACCAATTGAGTTCTAATCAATCCTAAAAAGTTATAGGATCACTTAGAACACTAAATTTCAGTTCTTGAAGGTCAAATTCAGTTTTACCCGTATTTGACCAATTTTGACCCATTTGAGCCAAAATTCAAAACTCAACAAGAACACCACTTTAATTCATGGAATTGATTCCTATGTACTTATAAATGATATTAGAATATATTTCAATCATAAATTTCAGTTCTTGATTGCTAAATCAAAGAACCCACTTGAAACATAGAATTTCAAGTCTTGAAAGAGCATAATCAAGAACAAGGATGAATATGAACTTACAATGATCAAAGGATGATTAGAAACAACTTGTGGGACTATTATGATCCTTATTTAGCTGTTGGAAGAAAGCTTTATGAGTTTTCTTTCAAAAACCCAAATTCAAGAACATGAAGAACAAGAGACGGAGAAGATGAAGATTGAGCTTACAATGAAGAAGGTGATGATCTAGGGCTGATTTAAGCCTTGATTTATAGCTGGAAATTTGTATCTTTGATGATTTCTTGTTAACTTCTTCAAAGGATTCAAGAAAAACCAAGTTTGAGAGGTGTGTGTGTAATACGTATGTGGCTATGTGTCTGTGTATCAAAACCGACTTGTGGGTAATTATTATCCACAAGTGGGTATTTTGTTCCCCTTTTCAATTTAAAACGCATCTCTCGTTTACCCGTTTCAACTAACGAGGATATTTTTGGAATCCTCGTTTTAAACCGTTCAATATTTTATAATCTTTATCTATTTTTATTATTATTTCTAATAACCCATTTATTTATTATTTTCATATTTTATATCATTTTCTAAAATATATATATTTCATTTAATTAAATTAAATATTCGGCGTATCACGATCACACACGTTTAGGCCCGCTTAGAGGATGTTACAGCCAATTTCTCTGCTGCTATTCTGACAAGTTCATCAGCCACTTTCAAGTCTTTGCCTCTTGGATTTTCATCATCTGAGTCACTGAAATCATATATACCCTTACTCATCTGATCATCCGGAGAACTTATCACCATTTTCCCTTTACCTTTATCAGACTGGCTTGGCTGACCCCTAGATGAAGGAGCAGCTGATTGGATGGGAATTTGAGAGGCTTTAGCTTTAGTTATAATTTGCTGAAATTCAGCTCCATCTAGCTCTGAACTATAAAGTTCAGCTTCATCCTTTCATTGATCAAGGAGACTCTTGAGCTCCCCTTCAGCAAGTGCCTTAGCTTCTTCAGCTTTGGCTAATCTGGCCTCGAAATCGTTCAAGGCTTTAATCTTGTTTTCTTCAGTGGCTTTGAGGTGAGGCACTTCCTCTTCTAATCTTTGCAAGTATTCAACACGTGAATACTTTCTTTCCTATTTGACGATCTTCCGATCAACGGTAGCCTTTTTCCTCACAATCTGACAGATTTTAGACTGTATTCGAACTTTCTCCCCATTAGAAGTTGCAGAGATTCCTGAAGCTTCTACCGACCGGGACAGGGCCGAAATCTCTCTAGAGAGTCCAGAGAAGGAGGGAGCAAACACTTCTTGCAACTGACGAGTTGCGGCTTCAGAAAGATTGACATCATGGATGTTGTCAACCTTAGAGGAAAGAGAATTTAAAGATGTGGAGAGAGTAGAGAGTTGAGTGTTGAGTTTAGAAAACTTAAGAGTGGCAGAATCAGCTATTGTTTTTACAAGTTTCTGAAGGGTTTTGAACATCCCATGAAGTATCAGATTTTTACAATCAATGGTTTGGGTGAGGGTGGTGAACTGAGTTTTGATAGAATCAACAAGAGAGTGGAGCTCAGTTTCAAGCTTGGCTTGATTGTTGGCGACACAATGTCCTTGAAATGTGTTTGTCTTAATTGAATTAGAGACATAGAGGACGAGTTCAGATAGACATTCCAATGAGGAAGCAATGTCTATTGAAGGCTCAGAAGGTTGATAATGTGCAGACTTGGGGAATTGAAGAAAATCAAAAGCATCATTGTCATCAAAAGGATTGACAATTGTATCAGGAGAAGGGATATCAAACAAGTTGTTTAGGAGAGATGTGGAGGGCGTAGCATCAGTAGGAGTGACTGATGCATCAAGGGCCTTGGGCACATTTGCTTTAGTTAAAGTCTGAACTGAAGGAGGTTTAAGACTGTGTCTTCATTAGCATGGGGAATCTCAACTGAAGGAGGTTGAACTTCAGTCTCATTAATTTTGGAAGGTTAGGCATCACTCTCAATGTGGTGTGAAACTGATAAATCATCTGCCCGAGTAGAATCCATAGTGTCAATTGGGTTTTGTGACACATCAAGGGATTTGGGTGCAGTTTCATCTTTAGAGTGAACTGAAGAGTCATCAACTGGTTGGAACTCCGAAACTAGGGGAATTGTAGTTTCATCATTGGTGTTGGGTTGAGCATCAGAGTCAGCTGGTTTGGGTGTTGACACATCATGTGCTAGGTCGATATCCATAGGACCAGTTGGGTTTACTGATACATTAAGGGATGGAGGGGAAATTTCAGCAGAAGCAGGAATGGGGGTTCCCTATTCTAGTGGTACCTGAGTTGTAGTGGGTGTGCTAGCAGACTCATTGGTGGGATAGAGGAAGTCTCGGCTGATTGGTGTTTGTTAGTGTCCTAAACTTGTGGTAGTAAAAGTGGGACATCAGGAACAGCTTGGTTTTGAGCTATATCTTCATCAGTCAGACTAGGTTTAGAAAATTTAAGTAAGGGAGAGCGTACTTGAACATCTTCTTCAGATTTTGAAGAGTGAAGCTGGGTTTTGCGAAGAATCAACGGGGTATCATCAGGAGAATCCTCACTTGAAGCATAGTGGGAGATGATGGGACTGGATGGAATGTTGGGTTTGTGGCGTTTGGCTGTTGAGAGTGATTTGAGTGGTTGAGTAGTGGTTGTTTGTTTAGTGGTGGTGGATTTGGGTAGGGCTGAAGGTTTGGTGGATGGCTTAGTCGAAGTGGACATCAGCTTCCTTTTCTTGGTTTTCGATGGAGAGGACTGAAGCACTTGGTGTTAGGGTTTAGTAGGTGCAGCTTCAGTTGAGAAACCTGAATATGGTAGTGGAATGATAGGAGAAGGCTTCAGCGAGACTAGTGCAAGCATTGGTGTAGTCAAAGCTGGGTTTAAGGTAGATGAGGAGCCTGTCCATACTGAACCTGGTAGTGAGGGAGATGGAAGCAGAACTGAAGAATAATTGTATGCTTTAGTTGGTAGCAGGGAGTAGATAACCAATGATACAAACCTAGGATAAGGAATGTGTTGAGACCTTGTGCGGGCCGTTAGTGAGACCACAAGACTTTCCATGATGAGTTTAGCGTAGTCAATGTTGTGACCATGGATAATGGCATAGGCCATTTTCAAAATGGCTTCATTGACTTGGTCAAGACCACCGGTTTTGCTTGTCATACAGAAGTTCAGATGAGCAATCAGACAGTTCCACTCCTTTGGAAGACGAGTGCGAACCATAGAGTTTCCTTTGACTTTGTGCTCATCAGCATATTGTAAGAAGGAGAAGAGTAGCTCCTTAGCGTTGGCAGTG
Organism: Dittrichia graveolens; assembly: GCA_038502395.1. Classification (NCBI taxonomy): domain Eukaryota; kingdom Viridiplantae; phylum Streptophyta; class Magnoliopsida; order Asterales; family Asteraceae; genus Dittrichia; species Dittrichia graveolens. Next base: position 52,542,722 of record JARJIL010000005.1, on the reverse strand, counting down.
GATGAGGTGAGTTCCCGGCGAGGAAGATGGAGAACAGAGGCAAGAAATTTCGTGGTGATTTCAGCCGGCTTGCTACGAGAGAGCATACTGAAGTGAATACTTTGGCCGGAGGTTTTGGGTTTAATGACATCAGCGGTCATCCAGAACTTACAGAGGTGTTCTTCAAACATCGGAACCTTTACGGAGAGAGCAAAGTTCAACGGGCAGTTAAGAAGGTAGGTCATGATTTGGTGAAGTGGTGAGGATGAAGGAGGAATGGTTAGGTTAGTGGCGAAGTTGTTGTCTTTGAAACAGATTGACTCCAGTGGCATTTTGGGGACGACATCATTTGGAAGAGTTATCTTCGCAGAAGCAATTTTGGGGGCCCTGGAATCAAGCACAAGAGTTGTTTTTGCTTTTGAACAAGAGAACTCGCCAGAGAAGATGATTTGCAGGTAAAGAACTTGAAAAGGCAATATGGGGGTTTTATAGGGTTTAAAACTGAATCAATCTTGGCGGTTGAGTAAATCTAGGGTGAAAACGAGCGCGTGAAACCGGAAAATACGCAAGGATAACTTTTGTGATGTCAAACAGTTATTGGGTAAACCAATTTACCCGGTGTTATCTTGGAAATAGCTAAGCTTCATCAACAAACCATTAGCATGGAGATAAAATTTCACAATGCAAAGGGAAAAAGTATCCAAACGTTGCATTTGAAGTTTTAATCTCAACCAAAATAAAGTAGACGGAAGAATATAAAAAGAAGAACACAATGCCAACAAGAATAATAGTTAAGCTTGAAAATTAGTAATTCCATATATGAACAAAAGATGATTACATGATGTTAATCAAGATTTACATACACTGCCAAAAGAATATTACATTCATGTTTAAGATAACACAAATATTTGAGATGAGACTTCTATCCCAATCCTTTCATCAGGAATGCGAACAGTGATCACGTAGCACACCGGGAAGAAAACGGAAGTGATAGTGAACTCCATGAGTTTTCAAGAAAGTGAAAGATTTTCTGTGAATTGTTTCTTGTTTTGCAGAAGATGAAAAAGGAAAGAAAATCTTTGGATGTTTATAAAGAAAATTACTCATGATTATGCTTCAGAGATGATTTGACAGTCAGAGAGAGGTAGGGTAAAAGTAATTATTCAAGCTTAGCTATTAGGGTGGCTGGCATTAAATGTGACAAGTAAGAATGAACAGTAACAATCAAACTTACCTGAAATAGCTATATTGCTGAAGGATTTAGCATTCCTATTTCTGCAACCAGTTGATTGAACCGGTGTTCCTCTAGGGCTTTCGTGAAGATGTCAGCGAGCTGATGTTCAGTGGAGATGAATCGAAGCTCAATTTCATTCTTTGCTATATGATCTCGAATAAAATGATGGCATACATCAATGTGCTTTGTACGAGAATGGAGCACCGGATTATTGGAGATTGCAATAGCACTTGTGTTATCACAATAGATAGGAGTGCGCTGAAAGGAGATGCCATAGTCAGCGAGCTGATGTTGCATCCATAAGACTTGTGCGTAACAACTCCCAGCTGAAATGTTTTCAGCTTCAGCGGTGGATAGGGAGATAGAGTTCTGTTTTTGCTTTGCCAACTTACTAGTTTTCCACCTAGTAGCTGACACCCACCTGTAGTACTCTTCCTGTCAATCTGACATCTAGCATAGTCCGAATCTGAAAATCCAATTAATTCAAAGCCGGAGTCTCTGGAGTACCATAACCCAAGTTCATGTGTACCTTTCAGGTATCTGAAAATTCGTCTGACAGCCGTGAGATGTGATTCCTTTGGGTTCGCCTAAAACCTTGCACATAGGCATGTGGAGAACATTATATCAGGATGACTAGCCGTTAGATATAGCAAGGATCCGATCATCCCTCTGAATGTTGGAAGATCAACTGCTTTCCCATTCGGATCAGCTGTGAGCTTGGTTTTTGGAACAATGGGAGTCTTCATCGGGGAGGAGTCTGAAAAGTTGAACTTTTTGAGTAAGTCAGTGACATATTTCCCTTGATTAATGAAGATACCTTGGTCAGATTGCTTAATCTGAAGCCTAAGGAAGAAATTCAGTTCTCCCATCATGGTCATCTTGAATTTCTCTTACATGATTTTCTCAAATTTATTGCATAAACTATTTCTAGTAGAACCAAATATAATATCATCAACATAAATTTGAACTAGAATGAGTTCACCTTTTTCTCTACACTGAAATAGAGTTTTATGGATGTTCCCTCTCTGAAATCCACTCTTTAGAAGATGAGTGGACAAAGTATCATACGAGGCACGTGGAGCTTGTTTCAGTCCATAAAGAGCTTTGCCGAGCTTATACACATGGTGTGGAAAGTGGGGACTTTCGAATCCAGGAGGTTGTTGAACAAATACTTCTTCTTGAAGTTATCCATTCAGAAAGGCGCTCTTAACGTCCATCTGAAATACCTTGAATCCCTTGAACGCTGCAAAGGCTAGGAACATGTGTATCGCCTCCAGACGAGCAACTGGAGCAAACTTTTCATCATAATCTATTCCTTCCTCTTGACAGTAGCCCTTTGCAACTAATCTGGCCTTGTTACACACAACTGACCCGGTTTCATCATGTTTGTTTCTAAAGACCCATTTTGTACCAATAATGGACTTGTCTTCAGGTGGGGCAATCAGCTTTCAAACTTTGTTCCTTTCAAATTCATTAAGCTCGTCTTGCATAGCGACCACCCCGTTTGGGTCCTTCAGAGCTTCATCAACTTTCTTTGGTTCGACCTGTGATATAAATTCAGAGAACATGCAGAATGCAGATGTAATCGAATTTCAGGTTTGCACACCAGTATTTGGATTACCAATCACATTTGTCATAGGATGAGCTCGAGTCCATTTCGTGACCCTTTGTGGTTGCTCCTGTTGCTCCTCAGTAGAGGACTCATTTTTTTCCAAAAGATCTTTAGTGACCTGATTCACATTAATAGAAACAACATTATCGTCAGTATTTACCTCCTCAGAGTAGTCATCATTGAATGACTCTTTTAGAAGAGCATCAAATTCATCAGAGACAATTTGATCAGTATGATTTGAGGTTGAATTTGTATTGAACTCATCAAAGGTGACGTTTATTGTTTCTACCACAGATTTTTTCATAGGAAGAAAAACACGATAAGCTTTAGAAATGTCAGAGTAGCCTAGAAACACTCCTTGTTCCCCTTTGGGATCAAATTTGCTTTTCTGATCTTTGGTGTTCAGGATGAAGCATGTGCTTCCAAAAACTTTGAAGTATCCGACATTGGGTGACTTCAGATAAAGTAACTCATAGGGAGTTTTGTTGTGGCGCTTGACAATGATGGACCTGTTCGGAGTGTAGCAAGCACCATTAACAGCTTCAGCCCAGAAATGCTCTTTCAGAGATGCTTCAGCAAGCATAGTTCGGGCTGCTTCTATCAAAGTCCTGTTTCTTGTTTTAGCAACCCCATTTTGCTGAGGAGTATATGGGGCTGAGAAGTTTTGGATGATGCCATTTTCATCACAAAAATCATGAAGAGTTGTGTTCCTGAACTCTGTTCCATGATCACTGCAAAGCATTTAACTTGTGTGTCAAACTGTCTTTGAACACGACGAATAAAGCTCATCAGAGTTTCAGCAGTATCACTTTTGTTACGCAAAAAGAATACACATGTGAACCTGGTGTATTCATCAACAACAACCAGGGTATACTTCTTGCCTCCCATACTAGGGGAACTGACAGGACCAAAGAGATCCATATGAAGTAAGTGAAAGGCGGAGTTAACTTGGTTACAATGTTTGGATTTGAAGACAGACTTCTTTTGCTTTCCCTTCTCACATGCATGACACAGCTTGTCTTTCTAAAACCAAACTGACGGTAGACCTCTAGTAAGCTGAAGCTTAGAGAGTTTGCTGATTTTTTTGAAGTTGAGATGGGATAACCTTTTGTGCCATAGCTAGTTAACTTTGGAATCAGCTTCTGAAAAGAAACAAGCATCTTTTTCAGAGGTGGCAGAGTTGAAATCAACAACGTACATGTTACCCCGCCTTTTAGCTTGTAAAACTTCTTTGCCTTTCTTGTTAAAGATTGAACCTTTGGTCTTCTTGAAATGCACTTCATAATGTGCATCACATAACTAACTAATGCTGATCATGTTGTGTTCAAGTCCTGTTACATGAGCAACATTCTTAATGTTAACTGAACCTTAGTTAAGATAACCATAACCATCAGCTTTGCCACATTTTCCTCTACCAAATGTAACCTTGGGGCCATTTGCTGCTTGAACCCCATTCAGTAGGGACTTACATCCGGTCATATGCCTTGAGCATCCACTATCAAGGTACCAAATGTTATCATGCTGAAAGCCCAACACAGAAAGTTTAAAAGTTAGTTCATTTGAAGAGCCCAAACTTTACTTGGCTCTAAAACACACTGCTTAGGAGAGCAACAAGAAACTTTGCCTTCATTAGAACAAGAAGTCGCTTCATGACCTCTTACTCCACATCTATAGCACTTCCGAGTGGATTTAGAATTCTTTGCCTTAACTCTTTTATTCTTTTTCTCTTTTTCACCAATTAATTTTAAAATTTTCAAAAGAGAATCCTTAACTTCTTTGAGTCTGGATACGGGCAGAGCAAAGGTTTTATCACTGTTTTTGGTTTTGGAGGGTTTTGAATTTTCAGTTGTGGATTGTAAGGCATCAACTGATGGTTCTTCATTTGACGAGATCATAGGGATGATAATGTCATAGAAGCCACTGGCTTCAGGAAGAAAGCTAGAGTTGGATAACTCAGCTATTTTGATATCAGAAGATACTTCACCGACTGATTCAGACAAAGACTGGTTGAGGGTTTCAGTATAGGTTTCAGATACAACTTTAGGTTGGGTTTCAGTTATGGTTTCAGAAACAATTTCAGGTTGGGTTTTAGTAGGACTTAGTGTAATAGGTATTTTAGGGATTGGTTAAGTAGTTTTGTTGGAAAAAGTATCGTACTCAGTAGGAAGTTGAAGATTTCTAATTTCAGAATTTGTTCTTTCAGAAAAACTTGGATTTAAAACTTCAAATTTGGTGAATCTCTTTTTAAGGAGATTTTGATTTCCAACATCATTAATGCTCATGTCATTGAAAATCATTTCATCGACATTTTTACACTTTTTGCTGAAATCAGCGGCTTGTTTAATGTGTCCAATACCTACTCTTTGTCTTTGAATCACCATCTGATGATTTATACTCTCAAATGCTAGTTTATTAGGACTCAACCAAATATCAATAATCAACTGACGATCTTTCACTTTTTTGTTAGAGTCTTGCAAATCCATTTTCACATTTTTGAGTTCATTTGTTAAAAATTCAAGATGATTCCTTAAGGCATAAGACTCTTGAAGAAATTTTTCATTTTCTTTTTCAATGACATTTATTTCAGAGGTGAGCTTGGTGATAGTTTGATTAGATTTGGTTTGATTATTATGCGTAATTGTCAGATAAGAACACAAATAAGCAAACATATCATCCTTCTCATTCATTGAATAATTTTTTAAATTAGATACCTTATACATCATGGTGGGATTCCATCCTTCTGCTGAACTTAGTTTTTCAGCCTCACCAAGATCCTTGCTGAACTTGCTTTTAGTGGCCATTAAGCACATTTCAGGATGTGTAGTTCCGAGGATTTCTTCAGCCACCAGACACTTTCCTCTAACTTTATTTTGTTCTTCCTCATCTGAAGATGTTTTAGAATCAGTCTAGTTAAGGTCATGAGCAATCATGGCCTTTTCTTTCTTCTTTTCATTTGATGCTTTCAGGGCCTTATATTTAGCCTTGTATTTATCAGCATTGGATGGAAACCCTTTCTTAGGATTTGAGGAGGTCTCCTTCACAAAACAGTCAGCTGCAAAATGACCAGGCTTCCCACATTTGAAGCACTCATTCTTGGACCCTTCAGATGAGCCCTTTTTCTATGATGAGAACTTCTTATCAAATCTTCTCTTCCCATCAGATTTAAACTTCTGAAACTTTTTATAATTTTTCATGATAAAGGCTTTTTCGGTACCTTCATCATCAGATCTTTCAACCTCCTCAGCATCATTCATTTGAGGCGAATCTTCAGAATCAGAGTCTTCAGTTTGCTTGTACTTGACTCTTTAAGGATTTTAAGCAACGAAGGCCAGAGTTTTCTTGAAGGCCTTCTTCAAATCAGTTTTCTGAATGCGGGTTTGTTAGTCATTCAGCAGGATTTCGTATAGCTGACGCATGTTCATGTCCCTAAGCATGTTGTTGGTTCTCAGGATCATGCACATGGTATCCCATTCAGACGGGAGGGAATCCAGAAATCTGTTAAGTATTTGGAATTGCTTTCTGACAACTCCAACTTCAGTCATGTCGTTCAGTAGACATGTAAATCTGGTGTAGACCTCAGTGAGAGACTCTGAGTCTTTTGCACAAAAGCTTTCATACTTGCGTATGATGTTGGTCTTCTTGTTCTCACAAACTTCAACAGTTCCTTCGAACGATATGCATATGCTCTCCCACATATCCTTAGTTGTCTTTAGATTACAAACAGTATGAAATATTTCATTAGGTAAAGCAATAACAATACTGTTTCGTATCTTAGCATCTAGACCCACTTGCTTCTTCTCCTCCTCTGTCCATTGAGATCTTGGTTTCGGACGAGAGGGAATGGAGGTTTCAGCAGAACAGTCTCCATGGAGATGGTTTGAGGAATATAAGGACCTTCCTCCAAAATAACAAGAGAGTTGCAATCAAGATTTTCTAAATACAATAACATTCTGTTTTTCCAGCTAGAAAAATGTTCCATAGAAAACTTTGGTGGTTTAGCAGAGGAGCCATTATAGATGTAATCAAACTTCGACATGTTGAACAGATCACTAATTTATAGATAAAATTAGAACCTTCTCTGATACCAATTGTTTTTCCTGAATAAGTATAAAACTAATAATGAATAAGATCAAAGTGCGGAAATAGTTTTAAAGCAACGAACACACGAAAGTTTTCAAAGTAAGATTATATTAATAACCAAACTTCAAAGAGTGCACAAGAACAAACTTGAGCACCGAGTACAAAGTAAATCAAGAACAAACTTGAATGCAAATTAGCAAACAAACGCTCAACCTTTTCTCGTTTAACGAGTAGGTATTTATAGGCTAAGTAAATTAATCCTGACCATCTAATTTATATACACATGTACCGCTCTACACACAATTACGAACATAAAACAAGATTGCCGTTTCGAGCTCCTTCAGAATGCGCAGATCGTGCACTTTACATAACATGAAGATTCTGGTAGTCAGATGTATCTTCAGTGCAGAAGACCCTTTGATGACTGAAGACTAACTTCAGCTGACGTTCACTTCAAAACTAATCTTTAGTGCAGAAGACCCTTTGATGACTGAAGACTAACTTCAGCTGACGTTCACTTCAGAACTAATCTTCAGATGAACTTCAGGCTTCTTTATTCAGATGGTGCGTTAGAACAGTTTACAAACGAATAATATATTACACCTTCAGTCGCTTTCTTTGAAAGCTTTTTTAGGGATGGAATATATACAAACAAAGGACTCACACTAACTCGTAAAATAATGTTTTTAAATTAGAACTGGAAAAGTGGTGTTACAACTTGGTATCAGAGCCAAGGTTTAAGGGATTTGGGCATACCTTAGTATGATGCGTTAACTTAAACCATGATTTTGAGATTAAGTGGAGCTATCCCTAGGGCAGTACGGTTAGTAGCATTTTATGATTGATATCTGTTTACAGATTGAGTATGAGTTAGTCTGTTTATGCATGTACAATAGTTATGTTGCTAAGTGTTAAATGTTATGAAGCGGGAATCTGATTGGTTAAGTCAAGAATAAGTAAAGTATAGTGTGTTCATAATAATGTAGGGCACATATTATTATAAACACATGATACATACTTAAGCTTAGCAAGATCATGATGGACCTTGCAGATTATGTGGTTGATAGCATGATGATTTATGTATATAGACCAGTATACTTGTGATGGTAAAGAGAAAGTTGTTATAGTATTGTATGTTAAAGATTTCCGATCCTTAGAAAGAGTATGTAGAAAGAGTTAGTATGTGACTAACACAGTAACCTAAGGTAAGTAGATCTCAGGAAGCTAGAGACAGATATGAAGCAGATGCAATTCTTATCCCAACCATTAGACCTACGGGTAATCTTACTAGAGTGATTCCAAATATAGCGGAATTGCAAGGGTATAAGAACAATACACTAAGAGAGACAGTAGCTTCAGAGTTGGGTAAAGTCTTACAAATAACCATTCCTAATTTAAGCAACCAGTCGGTTGAGCAAGTGTAAGAGAGACTGAAAATGATGTTATAGAAACGAGTAGATGTAGCGGTGTAGGCTGGAATGATGTATGTTTAGAGAATTGAGAGAATCCAAGCCAGAATGGAATAGTTATAAGAATTAGGGTGTACTTACAAAGATTTTTGGCACACAAAGTACCTCTTCTTGGAGAAGGTTACATATTTGATTGTGAATAATCGTTAGCAAGCAGAGACATAAGGGGCATATCATATAATTAGGTGTCCAGTTGAATGTAAAGTTACGTACGATTCAAGGTTATTATGTGGAACATCAAAAGACCAGTACACTTTGTTGTTACCATGGAAAGAGAAGGCACAGATGGAGGCAACGATTAGGCCTCAGTATAAAAAAGTGATAGAAGTGCAGTCTGCACCAAAAAGCTTGAATAAATGAGATCACAGAAGAGTTTTAGCCTTATGACAGATGATAGAAACGGTGGATAATATCACGAAGAAATTGTTAGAAATGGCTCATCTTTGCACTGGATATGTTTCCTTTAAGCTTATGAAAATGCAACGATACATTTCGATACTTAGAAATGATATCTGTAAAGTTTAGTGATAGTTACCGGTAACACATCTAAAGATATGAGGAGTTTTGGTATAAAAGAAAGAATAGTGGTTGATCAGGTAAGGATTAGTACCTGGAAAAGTGAATGGTTGAACCAGTAAATACGTTAAGTAAGAGATCAGTGTTTGTATTATAGTGGGGAAGGCTAGTTCCTCGCTCAGATGTGAGAAAGTGTGAGAAGCAGAGGCATGTGCCTAGAGATTGTTAGAGTTCGCCCTAAGGGTGTTATTATTTTTACCAGTTGGGCATATTGAGCTTATTGCCCTAAGTCGATAGCTTTAGAGAAAAGCATAGTGAATCCTCTACCCCACTCTGTTTAAGCAAGGATAGGGGTATGTAAATGAAAGTGCAACTTATGGCTGTGGAGGAATCGGTGGAACCAAATACAGGTACCTTTATTGTTAATAGTACACCTACCCTAGTATTATTCTACTCTAGTAAAGCAAATCCTTGTTGTAGTTTCACGTTATGTTTAAATGAGTCTTCCACCCAGTATAATAGAATTTCCTCTTGAGAAAGAAGCAGCAGATGATGAGACTACTATTAAGAATAATGGGTTTAAGAATAAGGTGATAAAGAGAGATAATTACCGGTTTCCACATCATTCTTGTACCGCTTGTGGTGAAAGAGTTTGAGTAGTTGTTGGTATGAATATATTGGTCAGTATCAAGCGTAGATATAATGTGATCGGAGAACAGTACGAGTTTAGACCCCAAGCGGGGAAGAACTGTTTTGTTAAGGTAAAAGTACAAGAGTCAGTATTCTTGTTTGTTAGCGACAGTAAGAAAGTATCTAGTCTTTGGTTGCACAATGTTATGAGCTTTTGTGGGAGATTCTAGCAGGGAGAGGGAATATAGTAGCAGAGTACAGATATACAATAATTGATGAAGCCATTGCAAGAGTTGATGGATAAAAGTTATATCCAAGCTAGTAGCTTACCGTGAGGTGTATTGAGTTTAGTTGTGAAGAAGAGAAAGATGGCATGTTCAGAATGTGTATAGATTACATAGTTAATGAGTATCGTTTGTTGAACTATGTTGGATAAATTAGTGATTGTGACTATTGATCATTAGCTATTTACTCCAAGATTTCATAAGTACGTGGTGTTAGTTCTAGAGAAGTAGTAGAAATCCTATATAGGGAGAAATGGTATGTGAAATTATCCAAGTGTAAAGTTTAGTTATAAGAAGTGAAATTTCAGAATCTCGTTGTAAGATAGAAAGGGATTAAACAGATTCAGCCAGGAGAAAGCAGTGATGAAATGGGAGCCATCTAAGAACAATACAAAAAGTAAGGGGTTTCTTTGAGCATGAAGAGTACTATAAACGATTAATGTAACACTTGTTTAAGACAACAGTACCCTTACCCGGTTGATTAGAGAGACCATAGAATTCAAGATAAAAGATGATCATCAGCAAACGTTAGATACGTTGAAATATGTGTTTAGTATTCTAGTATTCAGATTGTTAGATGAAATGGAAGTTGTAATGGTTAGTAGTGATGTCTTTTATTAAGAGTTGGGTGGTGCAAAAAGAAGTTACTATTTATGTTTCTCACCAGTTAAAGATACATGAAAGCAACTCCCCAACCCATGATTCAGAATAGACAGCAATTATCCAGCTAAAGCCAGTCTGGTAGCAGGTGTTTTAAGCAAAAAGACAAAAACTATGCAAAAACAGTGAGAAAGTTACAGTAAATTTGATTGTCAGATTACCTAGAACTCATCGGGGGTTTGATGCTATATGAGAAATAATTGATAGACTCACAAGAAGGTAGATTATATTCCAGTAAAGAAAGCGTATTCTTCAGAAAGAGTGGCAGAAGTTTATTTGGAAGAAATAGTAGTTAGATGTGGAGGTTCCGTTTTACCTCAGTACAGTATTCCACCCTCGGGAGGAAGAACATTGTGAGAAAATGATACAGATATAGGGGGACAAACTTGGGTCATGTGTTGTTAATGTTAGAGGTAGTTGGGATACCTATCTACCATTAGCAGAGTTCTTTTATAGTAGCGGTTACTTTTTAGGTGTTAGTATGTTACCATACAAGCTAAAGTGTAAGATCCCGGTTTGTTAGGGTAAAGTTGGTCAGAGAAAGTTGAGCAGTACAAAAATAGTACAGTAAATGACTTGAGTATATATAGTAGATATGTGAGCAGTGTATAGTAACTCCGAATAAACAGAAATAGTATGTAGATAAGAAAGGATCATTGTTAGAATTCTAGATTTGGGACTATGAATTATTAAAGGTGGCAACATGGTAGAAGGTTAGCGGATCATCGCAGAGATGAGGTAAGGTAGCATACAGACTGGAATCATCAGAGATGTTCCACCTTCATGAGTAATTAGCAGATGAATCAGCAGTTATTCCTATGAGGAAGTGTCAGGGGATGAAAAGATCAGTGATATAAAATAGCCAGTGGCTATTTCACAGAGAAAGGGTTATGAATTTAGGTAATGAATGGATAGAACTTATGTAGGCACAGTGAAAGCATAGAAAGGTTTCAGATTTCACTAGGAGGTATGGGAGTCATGTTATGTGTGGTACGTATTTCATGATCAGAATGTTGCAGACCGTCTACTTCAGTAGCGAATAGTATATAATGTAAGATTATTGATTAGTATGTTGTAATAGCAATTAGAGAAGAGGAAATGTAAGACTACCGTTAGTGCACTACAGTAGCATTCAGCATGGTATGAGACAGAGTTATTTGTACAGTAGATTTCAGGGACGAAATCGTTCAAAGTGGGGAAGAGTTGTAACGCCCCCAATGTTCAAAAGTTGTTATGACTAAGTGTTATAAAATATTAGAGGTGTTTATAAAACTAGAGGGGCTAAAACTATTAACAAGAAAGGGAATTAAGTTCAGGTGGTGTTTTGTCATCAGAGGATAGTTATGGATATATATTTGACTTGTTGTTAGTCAACACTTTTGCACACATATACTCAAGAACACAACTGAGGTTTTAGCAGCCTTAAAGCAATATTGTATCGCCAATTTTAGTGATGATTTATCACCATCTCAATCCATAATAAATCAAGGTATGTTTGGTTAGCAGTTGTGTGTTCTTATGGGTTAAATAAGGATTTAAATTGGCGAATCATTGATCTTGATTGTTGTTTATGTGTTTATTGATGTACATAGCTGTTAGGGGTGTAGAAAAACACCCCTTTACAGTGTTTAATCGTTTAAAAAGAGTTTTGGTAAAAAAAACAACGTTTTGGCCGACTTTCTCATGTAGATAAGGGAAGGCACGGGCGTGCCTATGGACGGTATGGGCGTGTCTAATGCCCCGTGGAATAACCTAGTTCATAAGGTACTTCCTGTGCTTTTTGGCTGAGGCCCGAGCGTGCCTGAGAAAGGCATGGACATGCCTGAGGGAAAGGCACAACCATGCCTAGGGTATGCCTAGGGGGTGCCCAGCTTGCAATATTTTGAATTTGTATAATATATATATATATATATATTGCCTGTAAGTACTATTTGTCGACGTATGCGGTGACTTTATAATATATATTTGAGATGTTTTTTGAACCACCCTCGCTACTGAGGTGAGTATACTATTCCTTTAGCATGAATAGCATATGATTATGCATTAAATGAACAGTATGATATATGTGTGATGAGATATGAATGTATTATATATTATATGAAAGCAGCATGATACAGGGTACGCGTGAGGTGTAACTTTGTACCAAGAACAGTGTTATGGTATACAGCCACACAGTGGTGTAGCTGTTTACCAAAGCAGTGTAAGTGCCTATGAGTTAATATACGTATACGTGCACAAGGTGATATGATATGATATGTTATGTTATGACCATATATTATATGAGATGATATGGTATGATGTGACATGATATATATATATATATATGTGTGTGTGTGTGTGTGTGTGCGAGAGAGAGAGAGAGATACAAGTATAGGTGTATAGTCATGTCGTGAGCATAACTATGCACAAGAGCAGAGACTGGGTATACAGTGAGCTAAGTACCAATAGCAGCTGGGATAGGCTATACCCACGATGTGTAGATAAGACTGGCATAGAGGATACCCAGTACGTGCAAGCGTAGCTTTGTATCCAAGATAGTAGAAAGGGGTACATTGAGTTCCTTATACCTAAGATAAGTGTTGGAGATATTCTACACTAAGGTGTAAATAAACCCTAGTACAGTAACAGTTATGCAGATTTGTAGGTGATACAGCTTAGATACGAGACATCCCGAGGAGACTTTACTCATGTTGTTACACTTTGGATGCAAGATATCCTAGAGAGATTTTACTCCTGTTTTATGTAGGTATGCTCAGATAGTATGCTCACTAAGTGTTAGCTTATGTTTCAGTATTGCATGTTGCAGGTGATGCAGGTTCCAGCAAGGGTAAGGCCCAAGTGCGGTGCTCAGTCGGATAGCTTCTAATTTTCAAGAAGCAAACGTTGACACTACTTTTGTAAATGTTAGCACGTGTATGTTTAGAAACTGTATTTTTGTGAAACTCTAATATCTTTTTGGTGCTAACTCGTAAGATAATGTTTTTAAATTAAACATGAAAAGTGGTGGTACACCATATTCGTCCATAACGCGTGAGTAATTCCCCAATGTTTTTAACGAAATTCTTCACTTGGCCCTTACTTCTTCCTCTATTGTGGTTCTCTGTCTTAATTGTCTTTGTCTGTGCTGTCCGAATCAAATCCAATAGAGAAGTGGTAACCTTCATCCGTATACATTCCACCTATATAAACATACATCTCGACTTAAAACTGAATGCATTGGCCTTACCCGAGTGATATAGAATCTCACAGTCGTAATCCTTCACTAGATCTAAACACCTCCGTTGTCGAACGTTCAAATTCCCCTGATCCATGAAGTATTTCAGGCTCTAGTGATCAATATAGATGGTACCTTTCACCCTTTAGAGATAGTGTCTCCAATTCTTTAGCGCAAAAACTACGGCCACGGGCTCTAAAACAAGTGTCGGGTAGTTACTCCCATGAGGTTTAAGCTACCTCGAAGGTGTCCCAGAAGTTTAACCTCTTGCAACAAAAACTCATACTTGTAGAAATTCGCATATAATCTCTCCACCTCAATTCTCTAGTACTTCCCCAAGATGTCATTCGTGTTCTTCCCAAGCCTTAGAATATATTAAGATATCATCATTGTAAACAATCACCGATCAATACAACATAGGTTGGCATACCATGTTCATTAAATTCATGAAAGCGGCTGGTGCATTAGTAAGCCTAAAAGGCATTACCATAAACTTGTAGTGCCCATACCTCGTTCTCAACGCAATCTTAGTGGTGTCTTCTTATCGCACTCCAAGTTGGTGATATCCCAATCCATGATCTATCTTGGAAGACCACGATGCTCCTTGTAGTTAATTGAATAAATCGTCTATCATGGGTAGTGGGTAATGGTTCTTGATGATGAGTTTATTCAATACTCTATAATCGATACATGTCTGGAAAGACCCGCCCTTCTTCTGTACAACCAAAACCGATCATAGCACACTACTCGGCCTGGTAAACCCCTCGTCTAGTAATTCCTAAAGCTAACTCATCAGTTCCTTCCTTCTCTAAGGTGCTAACCGGTACAGTGCCTTAGACATGGGTGCAACACCTAACACTAAATCGTTTCTGAACTCCACTTGTCGTTCATTCTAGCAGTACCCCTTGTATATCCCTCAAAAATTCCCTAACCACCGGTACATCACTTACCCCCATTGCTTTTCTTTTCTTTGGTTCCATATATCATCTAGGATAAGAATGTTAAACAGTCGGGCTGCAAATAATAATTCACTTTCATTACCGTGCTTAAAGTTGCGTCTCTCTTCTTGCGTTCCTCGATAATCACTAATTCTCCCCCACTTGGGGTTCGAAATCTCACCTCTCTTGCTGGTTGCCTACAATTGTAGCTTGGTGTTGACTTAGCCAATTCATACCAACAATCATGTGAAATTCTCGCATCGCAACGTAATCAGTAACGTACTATAGGTTAAGTAGGCATTATCGCATATAACCTCCAAACATATAAGTCAACTATGCATACTTTTCTTATCTAAGTATCCCTAGCACACGAAGACAATCCTAGTTATAAACATTCTACAACACACAAGTGACCCCTCACCGGATCCACGGAATTCTTGATGATTCCGCTAAGTTCTAATATGTACCGTATGTTCGTAACAATATAGGCCTTCATATTATTACCAACACACTATACATACTAGATCTTAGCATCACCACTAAGTCTCTCGATTCATGGTTTGGGTCATGCATTACTAATGATTTAAGCATATGAAGCATCACGAGTAAAGCAACACGAATAAGCCATCACTTCTTTCATCAGCCTAGCATAGTGCAAAACGGTACTATGCATAACCCTAGTCATATATGAGGTCGAATGCTTGAATTTACCCTACCACAACAATCAAACAAGAACATGCAATAAGATCAAATCAAGTATTCTAAACCTATATAATATTCGTAGTACACAAGGCACCAATATCATCGGTATCATCAACATCAGAATAAAAATCAAAATTCAGTCATCATAAACACATCAATAAGTGCTCACTAGGACCCTCGGCTCAGCTGACAACGCGTTTAAAAATATATTGAAAAATTCAAGTTAGGTATCAAACCATTGTCAAATCCCAACACAACAATCAAACTAGAACATGTATCAGGATCTAACCCGTAGCCCCATACTTACCTAGTTTGAAAATATTATTTGAAAAGCTCGTATTGAACCAAGGTTTAAGTCCAAACACACCAATTGAATGTTTGAATCTCTCAAGCAGAGGCTCCGATACCAAATTGTAACGGACCAAAAAAAATTATAACACTAATAAAATTCATAATTTCATTACAATAAGAAAAATTAGAGCAATGATGTTTAATACAAGTACCCATTAGTAACCTACACAACACATGAGACTTACTGTGTTAAGTCAATAAAATATGTGATTATATTTGTTTATAGAAATCAGAGTTGTAAATGCATTACGGAAGTATAGATGTCACGCAGGAGCCTTCTCCTTGTCGACACACAACGGTCCTGAAAAAATCAACAACACAGGTTAAGCTTAAAGCTTAGTGAGCACACAATACTCATACATTATATTAGACACATATTCAGATAGTAATACACATCACCATACACATGCCACTCAGGAGAATATGCCACTCAGGGGAATATCATCACGGTATCACAAAGGAGCACGTATCGCAACATAATATATAAATTAATGAAACTCATCTGCATTTCAGCATATAGGCACAACACAATAAAACAGTAAATGTGCGAGTCACTACAATTCACCGAAAACAACCTACAATTAAAATATATCGTTTTAAGTACAAGATACAGTAGGTAAGATTACTCAATGCCTAATTAATCCCTCATGATATTCTAAGGGGGTGTTTGGTTCAAGTATTGTTTTTGAAATCCCATCTTGTGTTTGGTGGGATTTAAAATACCATCTTGTGTTTGGTTCATATTTCTTAGGCGGGATTTCCACCACCACTAAACTCCATTAATAGCCAACCACTACACCTGTTGCCACCATCGAAGAGGAAGGACGATGACGGCGAACGACGGTTTTATGATGGTGGACGACGAACGGTGGCGACAGCGAAGGCGAATGACGGTGGACGACGAACGACGACGGTTTTCTGACGGTGGACGATGAACGACGACGATAACGAAGGCGAACGACGGGGACGAAGGCGAATGACGGAGGACCACGAATGACGCCATGTTTCTGATGGTGGACGACGAACGACGGCGAAAACAAAGGCGAACGACGGTGGACGACGAACGATGCCGGGTTTCTGATGGTGGACGACAAATGACGGTGAAAACGACAGCGGACAAAGGCGAACGACGGTGGACGACGATTTGAAATCCCATCCCATTTTGCCAAACCAAACACCACATTTGGAGGGATTTAAAATCCTAATCCCATGAAATCCCCCCAAATGACACCAACCAAACACCCCCGAAGCATGCTAGTGATACACATTGGGCCCAACACCTTATATTAGGCCTAATTCGTTTGGCCTAATTCTTTTCTTACAGCACTCACTCCCTCACTTTGTTTTTGCCTCTCAGCATCTTCATCTACATTAAGCGCAGTAATATCATCATACATCATTTGCGTATCAATATCCGAAAAATCCATCATTTGGTCATAATCAGGTAAACTAGTATGTACTCTTTGACCATCAGGACCTAACTCCTCCTCAATCTGATCTGGAAACATTTTCTCAATATGTTTTTGGAATGAATCAGTGTCACATTCATATGTGTCTAGAGCAACTCCCTCTCTAAACTCGCCAACACCTTCACTTTCTTCGCCACCCCTCTCAATTATTTTTTCTCTTTTCTCTCCCCTGTCAGCTTCTCCCGTAGAAGACTGACTCCTAATATCACTAGCACTCGGGGATCCTAACGTTCTTGGGGTAGGATCAACAGGCTCATGTCGATCCATAAGAACAATGTTATGTAATCTCACATACTCCTGGACCACCTCGCTTTCCAGATCCAACAGATGTACTAACTCAGCAGGCATCACGAACAGTTGAATATCAGGCATCGCCAAGATTTTATATAATTTTATCATCATTTGAATCTGCACTGCTGGTTCATCATCACACCTCGAGATATCAGTATCTCTGGCCATCACCCGTTGAATAATCATAAACAGAAACCGCGGAAATTGTAAGAAGTTACATCTTTTCCCAGGAATCACTTTCTCCCTCACCACCTTGGCTATCTCAATGAACAACAATTCTGCATAGTCAAAATGAGAATGCTTAGCCATTCCAACCAGTACTTTCAATGCAAAGCCCCATCTATCCCTTTGGTCACACTCGTCAAACACCGCATGATTATAGCATATAGAGTTTGCCATTGAGGAACAAGTCCTGAACGTTTGAACTTTGACACGCCACTTAATTCGTCTCCTCTCCATCCAAGATCCATCACATAGGTTAGAATTTGTTTGTCGGTAGGGATTGGATCAAAGTCAGGTTTTGGTGGATAAGAGGTTGATTTGGGTAGTCTTAGAATTCTGCAGATGCTTTCAACACCCATCTCAAATTCCACTTGCTCTATTTGACCAGCAAGTACAGGAAGTCCTTTAGCACTTTCAGTCAAAGATAAGGAAATCCATAATTGTTGTACGTACACCTCCAGAACATGAGGGAATGCTTCAGTAGGATTAAAAGTGAATATGTGATTTAATGGGTGAGATGTTATAAGTTCGGTGATTATCGGGTATTCAATTTTGGTAATGTCTGGTACGAAGTAGGCGTTGTTTAGTTGGTTTTGTAAGTAATTGGCTTGAGGGAAAAGGGTATTGGATGGAATTTGAGCCATCTGTGAAATAAAACGATTAGTACAAATCTCAAAAATTTCCAAAAATTTTTGAAAATTTCTAAGTCTTGGCAAAAACCGACAATTAGAAATCCGATAAGATGAAATCCGACACATGTTAAAATCCGATTGAATTCTTTGAAAATCCGACACAAATGAAATTCCGATAGTTAATGTTTTTCAAAACCCGATGACTTTGAAAAACCGACACTCATTAATTTCAAAAATCCGAGTCTTTTGAACTTGAAATCCGAGAAGTATGAAATCCAATATTTTCAAAATCCGATGATATTGAAAATCCGGTTGTGTTAAAATTCGATTACCACTCAGATTTACATAAATCCGACAACCACTCGGATTTACATGAAATCCGACAACCACTCGGATTCATATAAAATCCGACAACCATTCGGATTTACATAAAATCCGATAACATTGAAATACTTTGCTTTGTTTGTTATTAAATCCAACACTTGTCAATAAGAACATTCGGATTTGTTATAATCCGATTGAACATGAAATCCGATTAACTATCGGATTTTCATGAAATCCGACAGTTCATGTTCATGAACAGAGCGACTTGTTCGACAATCCGATTCTTCAAAAAATCCTCACTTCTTTCATTTTTCACTTAAAATTCAACATATTTGTGCAATTAAACCTAAACTAAGAACTCCCTTTGGATCAAATAACACAAATAACCACTAGAATCCTTCCTCGTTTTAACCAACATTCCCGATTAAGCTCGAACAAAAACCGACATATTCAAAACCATTCAATAACCAACTTAAAGATCGAGTATTTTGAAATCGACAAACAACCCATTAATGTACAACTAAAACTGAGTCCAATCATGTTAACAACATATATGATTTTGAAGATTTTAACATAAAGTGATTCAGAGGGTTTTTCAGTCAAAAGAATCGATTAAAAACCAATCAAACGTTGATGAAAATGCAAACAAAGTATACCTTTAGAATCAGAAAGGTATTGCGAACATGGATCTGTTGTTTGTTTGCACAAATAAACACTTCGAAATTCTCGGATTCTTTGAACTCTCGGTTTCTTGAAAAGGTTTGGAAAACCGATAATGAAATCGGATTCTTGTTTTTATAGGAAAAAACCGACCCACGAAATCCGAATGGGTAAAATCCGATCCATAAGAAATCCGAATGGTGAAAATCCGATTAAAGTATCGGAATCCAACAAAAGTATCGGAATCCGACTACTGTTATTGGATTTTCAACATATTAAAAATTTGATTTTTCAAATCATTCACTCCCCCTAAACTTTATATTTCATCTTTAAAAATAATTCTTTGAATATGAAGATGAAATTTTCAAAAATTTGACAATTTTAAATCAAAAACTAACAATATAACTCTCCCTCAAATTATGCACAAACGTACAACAATTTGAGATGAAAAAAATATTTTTGCGTTTTGTGTGTTTTGTACATGTTTTTTATTTTTAATTTAATATATACAAAACCCGATATATTTTCTCCCCCTACAAGTATGAACCCTCAGTGATTCATAACTTGTATTTGCTCTGTCTGTCCATTTACCAAATTTGACCTGCACAACTAGCATATACCGTGTAAGATCTGTTGATTCAGAATGTTATGTTAAACTGTCAAATTCAACATTTCTAATCTTGACACTAAAGCATTAAAACGAGATTCGTCTAACGCTTTGGTGAAAATATCAGCAAGTTGATTATCTGTTTGAACATATTTTAATTCAATTAAACCTTTTTCAGCATAGTCTTTTATAAAATGATATCCGATGTCAATATGTTTCGTTTTAGAATGATGTACCGGATTGCATGTAATTGCAATGGCACTTTGAGAATCACACATTAGTAGGATTTTGTTATATACCAGACCAAAGTCGGAAACCTGAGTCCGAATCCTAATACATTGAGAACAGCAGCTAGCAGCAGCAATGTACTCTGCTTCAGCTGTTGATGATGAAACACAGTTCTACTTCTTGGACCCCAGCAAACCAGTCTGTCTCCCAAAAAGTGTGCACTCCAAGATGTGCTCTTTCGTTCTAGCATGAAACCGGCATAATCTACATCAGAATAGGAAATTAGTTCAAACCCAGAATCCCTAGGATACCACAAACCTAGATCTGGGGTACCCTTAAGATGTCTAAATATGCGTTTTACCGCCAGAAGATGAGATTCTTTAGGATTTGCTTGGAATCTGGCACAAAGACATGTAGAACACATAATATCCGGCCTACTAGCTGTTAAATATAGCAATGAACCTATCATTCCTCTATAAGTTTTCAAATCTACTGCTTATCCTTCCGGATCAGCAAATAGTTTTGTTTGAAAAGCCATGGGTGTTGAGATTGATGAACAGCCAGTCATATCAAATCTCTTTAACAGATCTTTGATATACTTAGCTTGATTTATAAAAATTCCATGGCTAAATTGTTTAATTTGCAATCTGAGGAAAAAATTAACTTCCCCCATCATGCTCATTTCAAATCGCTTTTTCATTGTATTTGAAAATTCATTGCCATATTTAGGATTTGTAGAACCAAATATTATGTCATCGACATATATTTGTACTAACACATAATCGTTTCCAATATCCTTTTTGAACAATGTGGTGTCAGTTTTCCCTTTGACATATCCTTCGTTAAGCAGATGTTCTGATAGCTCATCGTACCAAGCTCTCGGGGCTTGTTTTAAACCATATAGAGCTTTGTCCAGAATGTAGACGTCATTGGGTCTGTTAAGATCTACAAAACCTTCAGGTTGACTGACATACACTTCCTCTTTTAGTTTGCCATTGAGGAAGGCAATCTTCACATCCATTTGATATACAGTGAGGTTTCTGTAGGAAGCATAGCCTAGGAACAGTCGAATTGCTTCTATCCTTGCTACAGGGGCAAAGGTCTCATCATAATCTATCCCTTCCTGTTGATTATACCCCTTAGCCACTAGCCTAGCTTTATTCCTAACCACCACACCATCAGAATCCTTTTTATTCTTAAATACCCACTTCGTTCCAACAATTGATTTGCCTTCAGGTCGCGGAACCAGTCTGCAGACCTTGAGTCGGTCAAACTGATTTAGCTCTTCTTGCATAGCAATAATCCAATTAGGATCAGCTAGAGCTTCTGACACTCGTGTGGGTTCGACCATGCTTAGAAAACTAGAGTGTTGACATATGTTAGCTGTGGCAGATCGAGTTTGAACACCGGAGTCCAAACTTCCTATGATTTGAGTCTCTGGATGACTCATCAGCCAAACAGGTTCGGGGGATTGAACCTGAATGAAGTCATTAAGATTTTGAAGATCAATTGAATTAATGTCTTCTACTAATTGATCATATCTTGGACTTTGTTCATTTGCAGGGATATTTATAGCTTCAAACTCCGTGTTATCAGAATTTGTAGTCTGTTGAACTGTAGATACACTTGGTGGCTCAGTTATTAACACATACTCCTGCTAAATATCCTGCAAGACAGTAGATGTGTTATCATTCTTTTTAAAGAAATCAAACATAAAATCCAAGCTTATATCTTCTGAATGTGCGAATGACTCATCTTTTTTGTTATTTGTAAAAATTGAATGTTTGGATGAGTTAGGTTTACTCGTTAAGGAATTTAAATTGACTAAATCGTCAAACGTAACATTTATGCTTTCGACAATCATGTTAGTTCTCCGATTTAGAATTCTAAAAGACTTTTTGTCCATTGAGTAACCTAAAAAGACTCCTTCACCGGCTTTCGAATCAAACTTTGATAGTTTGTTCGACTCATTCAGCACAAAGCACCTATTACCAAATACATGAAAATATTTGATATTAGGTACTACTCCATTACATAATTCGTATGGAGTTTTATTAAAGAGACTATGAATTAAGGATCTGTTTTGGGTGTAGCATGTAGTATTCACGGCTTCAGCCAAGTAGGATGGTGGTAGCTTTGAGTATTGCAACATTGTTTTGGCAGCTTCAACCAAAGTTCTATTTTTCCTCTCAACTACTCCATTCTGCTCCGGAGTATATGCTGCCGAGAACTGATGATTAATTCCCTCATAATCTAAGTAGAAATCTAAAGTTCTTTTTTTGAACACAGTCCCATTGTCTTTTCGAGCACTCTTCACCGGTTGGCCGTTTTGAGTCTTGTGTTTCTTTAGAAAGAGAATCAATTGTTGTGGTACCTCACTCTTATGACTCACAAACCAGACCCAAGTGTACCGGGAATAATCATCCACCATCACCAAAATATATCGCTTTGCATTCCTTGACTGGACTTTCATTGGTCCGCAGAGGTCCATGTGAATCAACTATAAAGGCGCGGTAGTTGAAGATGTCTGGCTTACTTTGTGTGGAACTCTCTTCATTTTTCCCGCTTCGCGGTCTTTACAAAGATGATCTTTCTCAAATTTAAGCTTTGGTAGACCTCTGACCAAGTAACCATTCACCCGCTTGTTTATCTTTTTGAAATTCAAGTGCGACAACTTGTGATGCCATGACAAGTTTAGATCTGATGATGCTTTAGATAGCAGGCATACTGGTGCGCCGGAACCTTTCTCGGACAAGTCAATTGTATACAAGTTTGACTTTCTGTTGCCACCCAAAATTTCTGCTCCATCTTCAGTTCTTAATGAACAGGAGCTTTTCTTGAAAACTACTTCCATACCCTTATCACAGAATTATCCTATGCTAAAAAGATTGTGGCCTAAGCCTTCCACATAGGATACTTTTTCTATCTTCAAATTTCCTGTTTCTATTACCCCGTGGCCTAAGATCGGAGAGACTTGGTCATTCCCAAACTTTACATTCCCTGTATACTTGCTCACAAAGTGTTTGAGAAGACCTTTGTTCCCCGTCATATGTTTTGTGCAGCCCGAGTCCATGTACCAAAGATGATCTTTCTGCACAAGGAAAAGAAACTCGTTTGATTTGTGGTGTTAGATGTTTCAGTTGTTTTGACAACATTCAAACTTTCTTTGTTAAGCATTTTCTTTACAATCCATTTCCCAGTTGATTTTTCAGTTGATTTGACCACAGGTGAGAAATGCTTATTTTTTACAACATACACGCTTCTCGTTATGGGTTGATATGACACAGGTGTATTCATCATCTGTTTTTGATTCTTCGTTGAATATGATGTATATGATGAATTTGAAATAGCTTTCTGTTGATATTGATTAAAAGATGTGAATTTGTTACGAACTACTGGAGTTGGAGAGTGTGTTTGATTGTTGTTCATTATGTTCATATGTTCTCTCCACTGTCCTGGGCAGACTGGTATCTTGCGTTTAGCATACCTTTTTAATAATCCTGCTTTTTGATGTTTGTGAATCCATTGGTGAAAAATGAATCCATTCTTATTGACGAACCAAAACAGAATCTTATCATCATTTGGATTCTTCCAGTTTTTGTTGGATTTTAATCCTCTTTTCTGTTTATTTTGATGATGTTCACATTTGAAGTTACATTGTCCTTCAGGACAGCCAGCTCCAGCACAACACATTTTGTTATCAACTACTTTTGCTTTTGAGCTTTCTGTTTTGACTTTCCATGAAAAAAGTAACTCACAATTTTTATTACAGTATGATTTATGGATCTTACAAAATGGTTTCACTTTTTTCTTGCAATCAACATTGATTACATGTGCTTTCTTTTTGTCTATTCCTTGCAAATCTTCCTTCGCAATCCACTTCATTGATGCTTTTGTCTCTCTTTTCTTCACATCTTTGATGTTTGACTTCTTCATGCTGTTGCTTGAACCTTCTTTCCTTTTTGATTGAGCTGATTTTGATTTAGACAAGGAATTTTTGTTAGACACATGAAGTGATTTAACAAATTTTAAAACATGCACAGTTGATGTCTTTTTATTTTTGGCATTTCAGGAATCTGCTTTGTGTTTGAAGATGATCCTTTCTCTGTTATACTGTTTGTATCACAAAATTGATTGCATTTATGTGACATGAACTCTCTGCAAGCCTTCGGACACTGTGAATACACAATATCCAGATACCTGTCTAATTTAGTTAGCAATCTTTCCACCTTTTCTTCAAGCATCCTCCGTTCGATTCCATTGAAAATAAATTGTGGAATAAGATATTGTGCAATATCAGAATTTTAATCTTTTTCATCAGATATTTCAATCTTTATCTCAAATGCAGCGGAATTTATTTTCTTGTTAATATTGAATATAGTTTCTTTTAAAACACAATTTTCCACATCAAATTTAATTTTCTGATCGATGCATGCAACTTCAAGCAATTCCTGTCTCCTTTGTAATTCCATGTGTGGAATGTACACTCGAACATTTCCATCATTTGTTTCTTCAACAACTTTCTTTATAGCAGGTGGGATAGGAATGAAGCATTCTTCTAATGCACAACCACCACTCTTCTCAGTGTTTGTGTATGACGCGTTCAATTCATCATAATTAATCGATTTTTGCATTTTCTTTGTTGTTTTTCTTTTGAGTTCTTCTTCATGTTAAATTTCTTTTTCCCGCACAAACACCATTTTTGAAGTCCAACCTTGATTCATCTTTCTAATTGATACAGTTGAGTGCAATTGATCTTTGAGAAGAAGTTATTTTCATCATACCCTAACCCTTTATATCTGTTCTTGACATTTGGTTCAAGGTGTTTGAAAATACTATGACGTGTAGTTACTTGCTTTTTAACTATATCTTCGAGATGTTGAACTTTCTCATCAAGATTCCTTTTCTCCTTCATTATTAAATTTAAGTTTATCTCTGCAGACAGTTTGGCTGCATTCACGTCATGCACTTTTAACTCTTATTCTTTTTGGAATTTGTTGAGTGCATTTTCTTTGTCTTTTATTTCTTGTTGAAGTTCTTCTATTTTTGAGAATTGAGTTTTTAGTTCAACTTCACTTTTCGTTGCTTGTTCCATTTTTAGATTTATATTCTTTTCATGCAACTTCTGGTTCTTGTTCATGAGAGATTGCTTCTGGGAAGTTAGGATCTCCACATGTTGCATAAGAGTTAGTATATACTCAGTAGGAAATTCAAAGTCATCTGTTAATACATTCTCTTCATTCTCAGCAACTGATGGGTTAGTGCCTTCAGTAGCAACCTCTGGTTCAATTTCTTCCTCTTCCTCATATTCACTCTCCATGTCTGACTCATCAAATCTAGCCATAAAACCAGAGTCATTTCCTACGATTTCATCTTCACTCTCCCCATCGGTTTCCTCAAACTGACATTCCTCTACCTCAGCCATTAGAACAAATTGAGCATGGACATTGGGATCTTCATCACTGTTATCAGTGTCAGACAAGAATTGATCCTCTTCTGCAAGTAATGCCCTCCCACTATTTCTTTGCTTTATGAGGTTGAGTTTAGTCTTGTAATATTCTTAGTCCTTAACCTTGGGCTTTTTGCAATCCTTGACGAAATGCCCAGTTCCCCCACAGTTATAACATTTGCGCTCCTGGGCTGTTTCTACTTTTCTTTCATACCTTCTTTCCAATCTCTGACCATCCTTCTTTGGGAATTGGTCATCTCTCCTTCTTGAGCCAGACGTGAACCTTTGTCTGTTGTTTGTCTTGTTCTTCAGAAACTTATTATGCATCATGTTGGTCAAATAGGCCATTGCCTCCATGATCTTTTCATTATCAACCACATTTTCTTCCTCCGAATCTGAAGTTTCTGTCTCTATAACTTGTTTCAGTTTAACAAACTTCGTTGAGCTCTTAACTCTTTTCTTATTTACCACAGAGCCAATGGATCTACAGTGTCTTTTTGTGTACCTAAACCAACATCATCCTGATATTGATTTAGTTCCTCAAAAATCATATGATGTGTGAGTTTGTTGAGGTTCTTTTGATTCATTTGTCTGTAGATTGCCACTTGGGATCTCCATTCAGCCCCTAGAGAATTTAGAAACCTAGTATTATTCGTCAGATTAGAGTAATCATCGAGTTTCTGGTTTCTGAGGTCATTGAGTAGTTTACAGTAGCGACTATAAGTTTCAATCAGTGCTTCCCCATCTCTGGCTTTGAAATGATCAAAGGAGTTAACCAATGTAGTCTCCATGATCCAGATCCCTGACTCTATGCCTTCCATCTGACTTTTAATTTCGTTCCATATCTCTTTTGTAGTGTTGAGACCATTCACCTTGATGTAAAATTCTGAAGAAAGGCCATGTTTTAAATAGTATTTTGCTTTCTGATCAGCTGTGGCTCTGTGTTTTTCTTCAGCAGTATACTCAGATGGAAGCTTTTCTTGGTGGATTTCATCCAAAGGTGGATTATGATGAGGATTTTTCTCAGTGGATTTCATCCAAAGGTGGATTATGATGAGGATTTGCTTCTTGATCTATCCTAAAGATCCCATTTCCTTCCAGTATGCTTTTCTTCATTTCCTCACCATATTGCTCATTGTTGTCTATAAAATGCATAAACCGGGCTTTCCCTACATGATATTCTCTTCTATACAACACTGGTGACTTCGTGTCTGAACCGAATGAAAGTGTTTCACCATATGTACTCATTCTTGCTTTGAGTATCTTTTCTTTGTAAGATATTTGATTGAAGATTTCTTTTGTAATCTGAAATCCGATACTCACTGAAATTCAAAACTCACTTGTCTAAAATCCGAGGCTTAAAATCTGAATCCTATCAAAACTTCAAAATCCGAGACTTAAAAAACCGAGTGAATTTGAAATCCTAGTCAAAATCCGATAGAAGTGAATTCCGATGGATTCAAAAACCGATAGATTTGAAATCCGATAATGTTTTGAAATCCGGATATTTCAAAATCCGAGAGATTGAAAAACCGATTTGAAATCCGAATGATTCAAAATCCGAAAGATTAAAAAACTGATTTGAAATACGAATGATTCAAGATCTGTGAAATTCA
This sequence comes from Dittrichia graveolens, assembly GCA_038502395.1. NCBI lineage: Eukaryota > Viridiplantae > Streptophyta > Magnoliopsida > Asterales > Asteraceae > Dittrichia > Dittrichia graveolens. Next base: position 52,515,555 of record JARJIL010000005.1, on the reverse strand, counting down.
AATCCTATGATTTGAAATCCGAGATAATTCCAACTTTGTAAATCCGATCAATCAAATCCGTTGATTAAATCCGTGTCTCCAAAATCCGATACTTTGCAAATCCAAAACTCAACCAATGGCAAACTAAATCCGATTGCAAACCCCAAATCCGCAACTCAATCCTTGTATTTCCAAAATCCGCAACACAGAATCCGATAGAAAAGTATCGGAATCCAAAATAAATCTTCGGATTTTGTAAAATCCGATTGTTCTTGAGATCAAATCCGCAAGTTCTTGCAACTGTTGTAACCGCCAACTTTCAAACTTCAAATTCTTCCGAATTTAGATCAAATTCGTGAATTTTTTCTTCCAGAGAGTTCGTACACACACGAATTACAATTCAGAATCAAATTTACAACAAAATTCAACCTCTAGAATACATTTTAGATCAATTTTTCTCAAAAACCAAAAAATACAAAATCTCAAATTCAACACAAACTATTGTAGTGATTGATCGCGGACTTACACAGATTAATTCTAATGATGATTGCGAATCCAATAAACTTCCAATCATCCATATTCATACACAATTCGATAGAAATCAGATTATACTCAAAGTCGACCAAAATACCTCAAAATCTGACAAATTCCTTCGGATTGTTGCGGTTATCTCTCGAAATCTTCAATCAAGAGCCTTATCTTCGCAAAGATTTGGTTCTGATACCAATTGTAGAGCAATCAAATGAATACACAATAGATTCAAGTAGAGAGAAATGTATGGAAACACCTTAAAGTATGTGTTTTCTATTCAATATTATATCAAAGCTTACAAGGAAGGAAGACAACACTACTATGTATACTAAGTACAAAGTAAAACATAAAAACATTAAATTGTGACTAGACTTAAACACAAATATAACTCTAACACGGTCCACTAACCCATTATGCTTCTATGAAAACTTTACCACTTATTTATCTCACTAAAAACATATCAGAATGCAAGAATTATCCGAAGAAATCTGCCCAAAAGGTTATACCAAGCTTAAAGCTCTTTAATGAGCAAACGGGTCAAAAATCCACAACTTTGATTCTAACTAATGGAGCCCAAAACAACGTCTTTGACTAAAGTTTATAACTACGGCTTGTTCCCCTTATTATGATGCATTTATGTGCAAAATTTGAGGTCCTAAATCGAAAAGACGACAAAGTCACCAAAAGTCAAACTTGCAAATATTTTGGCATTTTTACCATTTAAACCCAAATCTGATTTGCATCACTTGCACTCTTATATATTTAGTATAAGAAACATGTCTAGGGTAATTGGATAGTCAATCATTTAGTTAATTCACATATTTCTTTACTTAACGGGTCATACTGACCCGTTTCAAAGAAACTTGCATAAAACAACAATTCAACCATCTTTCACATTCATAAAAATTCCCAACAATATCAACTTATAATAAGTACCATAACCATGCTCAAAATCAATTAGAATGGCTACTAGTTCCAAATGTTCATTTAATTTGTAAACTTGAAGTTCAAGAAATTCAAGTAGGCAAGTTTAACTTGTAATCCTTGTCCCACTATGATTTATGATTCAATGGCAATGATCCAATTTGTGATTTAAAATCAATAGCCCATAACCAATTTTCAATTCAAAGTCTTGTAACCAACTTTTAATTCAAAACTACAACTAGTTTGCAAATTCAAAGTCAAAACCCATTTTGTGATTCAACTTGAATAACCAATATGTGATTCAATACTCTTAACCAACTTGTGATTCAAACTCAATACCCATCTTTGGTTTAACACCATGAATCAATTTATGATTCCATTACAACAACTAAATTGTGATTCATAACCGAGATTCAATTTATGATTTAAAAATCAAAGCCTAATTTGTGATTCAATCTCAATAACTAGTTTGTGATTTAAAAGCAATATCCATTTTGTGATTCAAGGGAATACTAAAATCTGAATATAACACACACACACAAACACAAACACAGTAGCATAGGGTGGATTCAACCATGCCATATCTTTTCTAATCAAAACACAAATCTTCTATCACAAATGGTTTCTATCATCATTTATTAGCTTCCTACCAAATTAATTTGGGTTTCATCAAGTATCTAATCCACACTACTCACTTTTTCTCGCAGTTTTGCCGATGCACCTAGCATAGTAAACGAGTAGAAATCAGTCATTAATCCATGTTACGTCCATCATAAGATGTTATTAGTCTCATAAACATGTATCATAATCGTTAATTCGATTTTGAGCAAGCTTTGGTGGACCTAAGGTCCTGATTTCCCGTTGGTTTGGTTCTGAAGCAAAACCCACATGCCAGCCACATTAAATCAATTTTTTTGATTGCTTCTTGTGTTGTTTAAATCGCATATGATTTTAGTTATCATCTAGGTAAGTTCCTAATTCATAAAATTCAATTTATACTCCAATTAATAACTCAAACCATAGGTTTGATTGTAACATCCTTGATTTGTGCCTAGTCGTAATTAGTACATACGCGTATGTGAATTGATCGAATATGTGAAAGTTTAAAGTTGTATATATATATATATATATGTGTGTGTGTGTGTGGTGTGTGTGTGTAAGAAAGTTGGTTAAATGAAGTTAATAGAATATATATTTGAAGCTAATTATATATATTAAGTAAAATGTATATGTGAATTAATTGAATTAATTAAGAGGTGCTTTGTGAGATATTTAGAAGATTCAAAGGAGGTGATGACTTTGAATGAAAATATATATGTGTGTAGGTGTTAAGTTGACAAAGTTATTCAAAAGTAAAAAACACAAACAAACAAACACTAGCTATCTATCTCGTGAGTCCTTTAAGGGCATAATTATCCATGTTCTTGTTCAACCATGGGATAATAAGATTTAGCATACATATCTGTTATGGGTACACACAAATTGGTCATCAAACATTTTAGAAGTAATTCAATATCATATTATGAGATTGCTCAAGATTTGGCTCCTAATGAACTATTAGTCATGTGTTTATTCAACCATGAATTTTGCCTTAACTATATCTTCATGAATTTCAAGGGCATGATTTATGTCGAAAGATTTCTTGAAAGATTGTTCAACAATAATTATATGAAAATGGCATGTAGTGATGACTATGAATGATAGAGAATGATTGATCTTAGGATTTCCTAGCGACCCATATCTATTGTGATTTTTCAAAAAGATCTTTGATTTGTAGAACTTACGTTGTTTCAAGATCTTTACAGTTGGCTAGAGCTCTTGCCTAAGATAGCTCCTAATTGTTCTAACATCTTTGTGATATGAGCTCTTTGAATACCAAGGATTGCTTTTCTTTTTGATAAGAAGAAGCATGAGAAAGCTTGATTGCACAACAATGTATTTATTAACGCTTGTCTGGGGGAAAGAGGATACAAATCTTCTTGGAGTTTTTTCGGCTTCTATCGCTCAATCTTGTGCAAGGATAACAATAACTAAGTAAGATGACACAAGGAATGGTCTTTTTCTGGCTAAAGTGTTATCACCAGAGATGCAGATTTGGCAAAAATTCTTACTGGAGATGGTGAGGAAGATGAACATTAATTCACCAAGGGAATGTGAGAGAGTTTTGTGGTGGTTTGAGTGAGATTTGATTATGTCTCGAAAGACTCTATATCTAGATATGTTGACATTTAGACCATAGGCAGAACATGAGACATAGAGTTGAAAGGTAGATAAATGGTGTAACAAAAGTACACATCTTGTAGACTAGCCTGACCACGGTTGTAGGGTCATGGTTGGCCATAATTGAACGTGGTCAACGCCAATGAGTTTCCATTTTTCTGGATATTAGCTCAACGCGATTTTGATCTATTAGCTCAACGAGATTTTGATCTATGCCTTTAAATATTATATTTCAAGGATTAAGTTTTATCATTTCTAATCCCATTCTCTAATATTTTCAATCAAATATGTTTTTAGTCAATCATACATAGCCTTAAGTATTGTTTTCTTCCATAGATGGTTTTCTTGCAAACATGATTGTATTTTTGAACATTTACAAAACAAAGAGCTAGTGCAACATAAACTTCTTTGTTTATAAAATACTTTTAGAAATGGACTTCTATCATTCTTATTGACTCTTAATCAAGCAACTGGAGCAAATGCTAAAAATTTTGAATTTTCCCAGATTATACTATCGACGGTTGATGGTCCATGGTCGACTTTGTGCAACAGTGGTCATGGTCAGAAACCTCAGTTCGCAGAATTGAAAAACATGGTTGCACTTTATAAGGCATGGTCTACCGTACTTCCAATTTTTGGCCCTTTTTTTCATGATTTTGAATTGCTCATTTTAGTAATGTGAAAACTGAGCCTACATTTTTAAAGTCTTTAAAGCTCATACAAGGCATACTCCACCCAGGACACCGCAATTAAACGGGGTCACTAAGAGGAGGAACCGAATATTATTAGATATGGTTCGGCCTATGATGAATCAGACACAACTATGCATAGATTTTAGGTCTATGCTTTGGAAACTGCTGCTAGGACCTTGAACCTTGTACCAACAAAGAAGGTTGCAAGTATGCCTTTTGAGATATGGCATGGAAGAGCTCCTTCGCTTGCTTATCTCAAAGTTTGGGGTTGCGAGGCCTATGTAAGACATGAGGCTCAAGACAAACTAGAGCTCATGGCTGAGAGGTGTATTTTCATCAGTTATCCAGCTGACTCTATAGGATATCTGTTTTACAAACCATCCGAGAACAAGGTATTTGTTGCTCGAAGGGCAGTCTTCCTTGAGAGGGAGCTGATATACAAAGAGTTCAATGGGAGACAAGTTGATCTTGAATAAATTCAAGATGAAACCGATAAGAGGCCTGATGTTAAAATTAGTACTACTTCTGAGGTCGGTGAACCGGAGGAAGTAGAGACTCAACCATAATATATTAAGGTGCCTCACACACAAACATTGGCGCTCCATATATCTGGTAGAGTTCGTAACGAGCCACAAAGGTATGGGTTTCTAATATCTGAGGGCGGCGAGTTATTGGTGCATCATAATGAACCAATCAACTACCAAGAAGCTATAGTGGGCCTAGAGTCTGCTAAGTGGAAAGAGGCAATGGAAAGTGAGATGCAACCCATGGCCGATAATACTGGGACTTGGTTGATCCTTTACCTGGCTATAGGCTAGTAGGGTGCAAATGGGTCTTCAACAAGAAGACCGGCATGGATGGAACGGTAGACACCTTGACGGCTTGACTGGTGGCTAAGGGTTTCACTCAAACTCATGGTGTAGACTATGATGAAACCTTTTATCCAATGGCTATGTTGAAGTCTATTAAGATACCTATGGATATCATTGCATAGCACATTACAAGATATGGTAGATGGATGTCAAAACTTCCTTCCTTAACGGGAAGTTGGCAGAGAAGGTGTACATGGAATGACCTGATGGTTTTGTGCACCCCGTGTATTCTGATAAAGTCTGCAAGCTTAAGAGGTCCATTTATGGTCTTAAGCAAGCATCTTGAAGTTGGAATCTTTGCTTTGATGAGAAAGTCAAAGAGTTTGGCTTTTCCAGGAGCAAAGATGAACCTTGTGTTATGTCAAGCCTAGTGGGAGTGATGTAGTATTCTTTGTCTTGTATGTTGATGACATACTTCTTATGGGAAATGACATTACTACATTGCAAGAGGTCATAGCCTATCTTGGGAGTTGTTTCTCAATGAAGGAATTGGGAGAGGCAACATATATTTTGGGGATAAAGATCTATAGAGATAGATCTAAGAGACTCATTAGTTTGAGCCAGAGTACATGTATAGATAAAGTCTTGAAGAGATTCAAGATGCAAGATTCCAAGAAAGGGAATCTACCAAAGGTGCACGGTGTGGCATTGAGCAAGTCTCGATGTTCTAGTTCTCAAAAGGAAATAGACAGATGAGTCGAGTTCTGTATGCTTGGGCTATCAGATCAATCATGTACGCCATGCTATGTACTCCGCCTGATGTTTCGTATGCCTTGAGCATGACGAACAAATATTAGGCTAATCGTGGACAAAGTCATTGCAGATAAAAACATTCTCAAGTATATTCGGAGGACTCGAGAGATGTTTTTAGTGTTTAATAGATCGGAGGAGCTCAAGGTTACTGGCTATTCTGAACCTAGCTTCCAAACCGACAAGGACGATTACCGGTCTCAATTAGGGTTCAGGTTCCTGTTCAATGGTGGTGCTATTAGTTTGGACGATATCCAAGCAACATACCATGGTTGATTCAACCATGGAGTCAAAGTACATTGTTGCGAGTGAGGCTACAAAGGAAGTTGTACGGATGAAGAAATTCATTGAGGAATCTTGGAGTTGTTCCTAGCATGCTTATCCTATTGATATCTTTTTTGACAATGAGAGTGCCCTAGCTCTAGCTAAAGAACCAAGAGCATATCGATGCATGAGGCACATCGCTCGAAAATATCACTTTATTCGTGATATGATCGCGGATACGGAGATTGTGGTTAGTAGAGTACCGACTAAGGGAAATTTGGCTGACCCACTCGCCAAATCATTGTCTCGTGCCAAACATGCTTCTCATGCTATCAATAGGCATCAGATTTGCTAGTGACTTGGTTTGATTGTTTAGTTGTATTTTTGAATTTGAGAACGTTAAGCAATAATGTATTTTTGATTGTAATGATTATGAAATGAAGGATTTAATATATGCATGGTGTGATTACTTTCATGAAATCTTATTGTGTTTTATTATTCCATGTTTAATACTTCCTTGAATAAAATTCTTTATTCTAAATGCTCCACGGTCGGTCGTTCTTCATAAGGGAAGAAGAAATGAATTAAGATCGAGGTGAGTGGTTGGTAGAGTATTCATAATGGATTGAATACATAGTTACGCAACACTAGCCTGTACTTAATAATGGATCAAGTAACTGGGGACCCGTACCTATGTCTACTTCATGGAATTGGTCACAAGTAAATTAGGATGATAATATTATTTGTCCTTTTACTAAAAATACATGTGCTTCTTGAGTACTAGCTTGATTTTCCTTAGATTGCTTTCTAACGTAGTTTGTAACTGGCTTGCTATAAGGAATGTTTTTCAAGTAAAGACTTGTTGTTATGATGAAATGATGTAGTCAAAGGTATTCATCCCTCTTTTAAGATATATCCTTGTGCCCCCTCGTTGACTAAATTGATGACACCAAAATGCATGACGGTGCTCAAGTTGAATTGATAATGGATTAATTTTGCAACTTGTTTTTGTTTATTATAACACCCTGATTTTCGGTCCAAATTTAATTTTTTCAAAACTCAATTTAAATCATACTTGATACAAAACTCTTTAAACATTTCGTGGAAGCATCATAATATTCTTGAAATATTTCATCAAAATACAATAACATTTTAATAATAAAGTTTATCTCATATATATTTCCCAAAACCTTTTGGTGTTACCACAGTTAATCTCGCAACCATAAACAGAGAGTAGGAAATTCAAGATTACCGGAAAATTAACCAAAGCAAGTCTTGCCCAAGGCAGCTACCCACCTCACCAAGGCATCTATATAACCTGCGGATACAAAACATTTTCACACACTGGGTTAGCTATAAACATAGCTAGTGAGTACAACAAAAAAATTTGTTTTTATCAAAACCAAGTCATCCTTTTTCACTTTTGAAAACATTAGTTTGGTAGCTAGCCACGGTCAACACGTGCCCACATGGGGGATAACCAAATCACCCCGTCAAGGTGGGGGATGCACGAAGCAGTCCACCATACAATGGTTATTTGGAGTGCATGCCCTGTTCACCAAATCCAGTCGTGTTGCCACGGGTTCGGTGGCTCGTCAGCCCAGTGAACCCACACGGTCATGATGGCTACTGACATACCCCACCACTCTCTGCACCAATTCCTCAGCCACCCGTACCTCACGGTTCCTTAATTGCTGAAGCCACATGAACCTCTGTGTATGTAACAATGACTAGGAACCCTATGGTACAGAGTTCATATCACACAGTGGTCCGGACCGAAGCACATATACCCCCAAGGGTCATATAAGCACATTCCCCGAAGGGTCACATAAGCACATACCCCAAAGGGTCATAAAATCTCATACCCCGAAGGGTCATATAATCACATACCCCAAAGGGTCATATAAATCACATGCCATCAAGGCCAAATAATCACATGCCATAAAGGCCACAAATCACGTGCCATAGAGGCCAAGTAATTCAAATTTAGAAGTTTATCATAAAACGAGCAAGTATCACGGTTCATATCCCTTGAGACTAAATACTAAACAATTAAAATCATATTTGGCATCTCAATGCCTAAAAACATCATTATTATAAACATATCGTTCTTTTCTCAAAACCATGTTTGTTATTTCAGAATCAAAGTTCACTCCAATATGGAGTACCATGTTTCAAAACCTTCAATTATAACTAACTTTAACTCTGACCATCTCCAAAATGGAGCAATGGTCTTATTTTGGAAAAAACATCATTTAAACACGTCTCAAATCCAGTTCACAGTTCCACATTCTTAAACCCAAAGGTTTCATAAAGCATTTATACTTCACGAAAAACCATAGTATAAACAATACATGGTTTACACATTCTTTAAGTTCAAAACTCATAAACCATTTCAAATCATATAACCCGCATTATGAAACAATTCATTAGTTCCACAAACTTTGATTCATCAAGTTTCATCCACAATTGCCATACAAACAAACATAACATGATGACTTGAAACTTTTAAGCAAAAGTTGGGTATCCACATGGTGTACTCACCTGAGGGAGTGATGATGATCACAACCCCATCCAAACCAAAGCTTAACACTTGATCATAAACCTATGATCACCAAAACACAAGGTTAACTGACATAAGTTAACCAAAAACAAGGTTTCTAGACTTAGACACATTTTCGGGTCTAAAAAGACTTCATTTATCCCTTATAAAACCTTAGAATCAATCCCCACACATGAACATAGTCAAATGGGGTAAAAAACATGAATTTTGGTAGTTTTAGGGGGCCTCGCCCAGCGAGAAATTCTCTAGAAATCAAAGCCCTTCGTCCCCGCTGTGTCGCGCCGCGACGCCCAAGCAGGTCGCGCCGCGACGTGCCCTGCATAGCAACATTTTTCCTTCTTTTCTTGCTGCAAGTTTCCATTTCTTCATTTTCTTACATCAAACCTCATAATCAACCAACAAATCTTTAAAAACTCGACTAAAGCAACTTTATAACAACAAATATCATCACTATTGATCATCAATCATCATCAAGAACTCTTATACAAGAATCAACCCAATATTTGACCCATTTACCAAATCAAACACCATAAACTCAAATTTAAACTAAGAATCACTAACTACAACCTGTGTTACTCAAATCAAACACATCTTTAAGTTTAGAACTTACTTGCTTTGCAAAACCCAACTCAATCTCCAACTATCTTGCTTCAACCAAGCTCATGAATGAAGAAATTGAAGTCTAAACACTTCAACACTTGAATCAAACTCAAGAACTAGTAATTTTGCTTTGATCTCTTCTTCTTCTTCTTCTTGCTACAAACCCCCAAGGACTCTCTCTTCTCTCTTTTCTCTTTTTTTCTCTTCCATATGTTTCTTCCTTCCAAATGAAGGAGTTAATAAATATATATATTATATATATGCATATTTACATAATTATTCCCCCTTCTTTCACTCTCTCTACATATATATCATTATAGTTTATAAAACCCAAATACATTACTAATAACCCATAAATACCAACAAAACACATAACTTTATTATTTTCCAAGTAAATTGGCATTTTATATATACTTTTATATTTTCATAAAAATACAGGTTTTACATTTATCATAGTTAGTCTAGATCTAAAAACATAATCGTGGATGTGTTGGAGGTTGATTATGTTCCATGCCTTGCATTCACACTGGATATCATGAACAAATGGATAAATGATCACTTATCTATAGGACCATTCTTTTGGATTTGTTACTTCTCTCAGAAGACATACCCTATGCTGACTTGGGGGCATAGATGCCTTCCTAGAGGCCACTCTATGTTGGTGACACCTTTTGTTGATGTGTCATGTGCAAGTGGGAGTCTGTTAGATTATGCCCGATGACAAACACAAGTTGGTGCCATTGCAGATGAAGTATAGGCCTATTGGATCACACGCCAACTATTGGTTCTGGCATCACCACTTGTCAAAGGAGAGAAAAAAACCAGAAAATAGTTCTGGTAGGCGAGGCACGACCGTTCATGTTAGAGGTTTGGTCGTGCCCAATGGCTAGGCACAAGCCCAAGTCAGGCGTGACTTGGGTATGCCCATTAGGGTCGGCACGCCCATGCCCACATAGAGGCATGCCCATGCCTTTGCTATAATAGCCATTTTTAATTAGTCCTTTAAGACTAGTTAAAAGGGGGTTACAAGTTTTTAATGACAATACTAACGGTTTCTAGACTATGGTATGGGTCTATAAGAAGCTAGCTATGTCAAAGAATTCAAAGTTACATGGTTGTTTGAACTTGGTATATATATCTCTGTCATATACACTTAGAACACAAGGCTTGTGAGTTTTTAGTGTTAAACTTGTGGTGGCATTTTGGTTGGCATACCAACATTGTAGCAAATGGGAATCAAGGAGGGCTTGGTATGGACAACACTGGAGTTATCACTAACTTACTCCTTAAACTATGATGAATGTTCATGTCTGGTGATGTATTGTGATATGTGTTATGTTATTTATACGTAGTCGGGTGCTTGTTGTTTTTGTGCAGCTGGGCACTAGTTACTTATGTCTAGTTAGTGCCCGTGTGGCGATAGTTGATGTTGATGTGATGTGTTTGTTACTCAAATACATGCTATCTAGTATAATGTGGAAATATTGTGTCAGCCGACTAAGCTTTATACTTACCCGTGTGCATTTAATGTTTTTCAGTATTGTCTAGAGCAGACAAGGGCTAGGCACCGGTGTGACTGCATATTTTCCGCAATTTAAATTACTCTGATATTTTATTATAAAAACAATGATTTATTATTTGACCGTAAGTTTGTGTGTTGGACAGGTGACGGTTGAGAAAAGATTTTGAATATATTTCTAAATTAAGCTTAATTGAATTAATGAGATTATTTTATTATTATATTTAAAAAATTGCAGTGCTACATATACAAAGATGACTGATCATGTTTAATGATGTACTATGGTGTGATGATGTAATATTAAGCGCAACCGGGCGCTTGTTGTCTTATGCGCAGCTGTGCACTTATAATTATTTGTAACAACCTTAAAATGGGCCTAGTCGTGTTCGAATCTGGTACGTCTAGAACTCCTATTAAATATTGAATAAAAGGAATTAAATATAAATAATTGATTAACTAAGAAAATGAAGGAAAATAATAAAGAAATGATAATATTAAAATATTATTGAAAATGGATAATAATGATGAATTATTAAATGGTTTAGGACGAGGTTTCCAAAAATATTCCCGTTAGTTAAAACGGGTACTCGTGCGTTAAGTTGTAAGTTGGAAAGGGGAACAAGATACCCACTTGTGGATATGCATAACCCACAAGTGGGCATCATACGTGACCACCTCTTAAACAAAACACAGACTTTGTGTTTTGACTTATTGTGTGTTCTTGTGTTTCAAGCCTTTCAAGAGGAGTTCATTGAAGATTCAAGCAATCTGAATTTGTTGCTGTGAATTTGGGGTGTTGAATCAAGTTCTTAATCTGCTGCAAGTTACCTAATTCTAATCTCCTTGTTCAAAGTAAGTTCCAAGTCTTGTTCTTCATTTTCAAGTTTAAGTTCTAAATTGGGTTTCAATGATTTTGATCCCAATCTGTGTTTCTAAGATTGCCAATCTGTTTCTAAATGATTTCTAAGTGTTTAGGAATCAAATTCTGTAATTAAATTGAAGGTTTGAATGGATTTTGGAAATTAAAGTGTCAAATGGGTCAAAAAGAGTATTTTGGTCCCAATATCTGAATTTGATGTTTTGGTATGTAAAAATGGTACCTTTGAGTTATTTTTGATGAGTATTTTCATATGTGAACCTTAGAAACCGATTGGTAATACTCTGGTGAAGTTTTGGTAATTTTAGAATGGAAAACAGTAGGTTCTGCACGAACCTGCTGCTGTATATTGAAGGGAACAGGTGTGCCTCTCAAGAACAGACCGTACCTTAGGGCGTACCTAGGAGGCACAGCCGTACCTCCCAAGGGTACGGGGCGTGCCTAACCCTAGCGAGCCCGGGGGTACCCTGAAGTCACGGGGTGTACCTGAGACCCAGGTACGGGGCGTGCCACGCCAGGCACGGGCGTGCCTTGGCAAGGTACGGGCGTGCCCTGCCCCTGGCAGAATCTGTTTTACAAGGTTTTAATAGCTGTAAACCTTGTTTAGGTATTCCAGTTGATCCAGAAGCTTCGGTATCAAATAGTAGAGTATTCTAACTTGACAGGTGAGTGGTGATAACATAACTATTAATATACCTATAACATATATTAACAATGATTACAGAATTGTAAACCATGATTTGTACACGCACTTGTTCAAGTGTAGGATTGCATGATGATGTTAGAATATACCATGTTGACACAGTATAGTATGCACTTGATTAGGTGTATGCTATGATGAGTATTGAATATATATGCGCGCATTGACCGATGATTCGATTGAATCAATTGTTTGTTTGTGATTGATCCGGATCCTATGGACAAAGCTGTCGTGGACAAAGCTGTCCTGCAAGAACAAAGTTGTTCTACTTTTAGGACAAAGCTGTCCTCTTTGGGTATAGCTGCGGCTGTACAACAGAGGAATCTGCGGATTCCAAAACGCAGCGGTGGACGCTGTATAGCTCCCCCACGGGGGCGGTTGATGTGTTTGGTACCCCAGTTTGGTACATTGTGCCGGGTTAGCTCCCCTGCAAGATATGTTACCTCCTGACTACGCCAACTCATCGCGAGATGCTAGGATAGAATTATCTGAGCATGATTGATGATATGTGATGTATTTATGTTAATCATATGCTATTTGAGTACTCACTAGCTATTATAGCTAACCCTTTATGTGCAGGTGATCCTTAGTGAGCTCGGGACCCTGCGGGTAGTTTAATTTCTTAGGAGGAACACTGTGTTTGTAATAACTCTGATATTATGTTTGTATGTATTTGATAATGGTCGACCGGACAAGTAACAGTAACACCAAACTAGTATGTGACAACTTTTGATTGTAATATATTTGCCACGTGTTTTCTTTTTCCGCTGCGTGTTTTCAAATGAATAAGATAAATAAATGTTTAAAAAAAATCTGGTTCTCGAAATGGCGGTGTTACATTATTGCTTGGTAACATATGTGCAGCTAGGCACTTAATCGCATGTGTGGTGTTACTTGCTTGTGATGTGGGGTACTTGTGACCTCAATACGTGCTATGTGGTATAATGTGCATATACTGTGTTAGCTCACTAATTGTTACTTTATTATAATGAGTGCTTGTGATATGTGTGGCGCTTGTTTTATGCGCAGCTGTGCGCTTATAATTACTGTTTGGTAACTTATGTACACCTGGGCACTTAATCGCGTGTGTGATGTTACTTGATTATGATTTAGGGTACTTGTGACTTGAATACGTGCTATCTGGTATAATGTGCATATACTGTGTTAGCTCACTAAGCATTACACTTACCCGTTGCTTGAGGAACTATGCCTTTCTCCTCTGGCTCCGGGGTTGGGTTGGGCTTAGGTGTCACCACCTTTGCCTTCCCCTTCTCTTTGGGACTGGAGGCGGGTAGCTTCCTCTTACCACCACCCTCCTTGATGCCTAGAATGGGAGCGGAGGTTGATGGTTTTGCTTTGGCCATGTTAGACTAGGTGGTCTTCAACATGCCACATAACTCCATCAAGGATTTGTCCATATTGTCATGTGGTACACATGCATTATCATCACTGATGATGAGGTACAGGCATCACTTATGATGAGATACAGGCTTATTGGGTCATACGCCAAGGGTAGATTCCGAAAAAATAACCCAAACATGAGAGAATATGAAATTAGGGTTTCTAACGAGCTACACTGACCTTCATGGGCCGTGAAGAGGTCGTAAAGAGAAACCCTCCACAAGGCTTTACAACCCAGACAGGTAGTCGTGGAGGCACTGCCTTCACGGGGGTATCACGGCCCGTGAGAGCCCGTAAAGGCAGAAGTCAAAGTGACACTTTGATTTTATTGGACCTTTAGTTTGGTCCAATGAGATGTAGCCATCTAAGCAGACCCAGATGCCTTTTCATCTTCCTCCAGGTATATAAAAGGCATTAACTCTCTTATGTAGTCTCTCTTGACACTTCCAACAATATACACATGCATATATATGATACACATGCATATAATGTGTATCAACAATATACACATGCATATATGATACTTGGGCCGTGAAGGTTTCTTCACGAGTCATGAAGGCCACACGACTTGTGTTCATGAGAGGTCTGGTCATGAAGAGTGTTTTTGAACTTCACAAGTGTTTCTAGCCCTTGACCGGTTGTGGAGCTGTAGGGCTTCACGAGCCGTGAGGGGTCGTGAAGTTTCTCGTGAGTTGTTTAGTCATGAAACTTGGTTTTTAGGCTCACGGGCCCTTCTAACCCGTGACCGTTCATGAGGCCCATGGGCTTCACGAGCCTTGAGGGGCCGTGAAGGAGCTCTTCGGTAGTTTTTGTCCTTAAAAGAAAATTTTACGGTTTTTCGAGTCATGGAGGAGTTGTTGTTTTTCTAGCAGATTCAATTTATTTGGTTTGGAAATCCCCTTGTAATATTTTGGTACAAATATGGGTATGCAAGGTATAGTCTTGGCATGAGATGCATACATGCATGCACATATGTTACGTATATATGAATATGGGTGTAAAAATTGGTTTTGTGCCCTAATGCATGTGTACAAGAATTTCCTTTTGTGCCTTGAGTGTTTGTTTTGGAAATTCTTATAAAAATATTTGTTTGTCACGGTTTTGGCACAACATGCTTTGTGGTTGTTGTTTGTTCCCTTTTGGTTGGTAACCATTGCCCTAGACTTTGTGGTTGTGTTTTATGGTTGTTTTTTGTTTGTTTGGATTTATTTGGTGGCCTTAGTGTCACATGGGATGTAATTAATTATTCATTCATTTGATATGTAATTTTTATCGTGGCTTGCATGCCGTTTCATTATCCATATGTACATGTACTTGACTGATAGAAAGCGCGTGGCTTGCATGCCATTTCCTCTCTTTTATGTACTTGTATGTTGATCACCACAACCAAGAGTCAAGAGGTGATGTCTTGAAGACCTTGGATCCGGAGAGTCCCGATGGAGGTAGCAGATTTAGTGGGAGCACTACATAGTCTAGGTTTTTGTCCCTAGTAGACCATGTCCTGCCGGCTTGGCTCGTGGGTAGGATGCATAGGTTTTTGGCTTGGTTACCAACTCCTTGTATGCGTGTGGTGTGATTTCTTTTCATGCATGGTTGTTTGTGTTTGTTCGCATGCTAGATAACTTTTCAAAGTTAATAAAATCGAAAGAGTTTTTTAATTCGGTTAACAAACTCTTGCGCACACATGATTAAGAGGATAATATATTTGAAAGTGAAAATTGATTTTGTCGCTTACTTTGTTAATCAAAATTGAGACATGGTTTTAATCAATAAACAAAAGCCCGTTTTCAAAAATGTAAATCACGCACCATTCATAAGATAACACCACCCCATTATAGTCACTACAAAAAAAACCATTTAATGACATACAAAAAGTGCCACAAAAAAACCTAAAAAGTGTCACAAAAGACCCCTCTCGAAGCAGCGACACACAAAAAAGTGTCACCGGAAGCACTACTACTAAAGCCTTTTAGTGGCACTTTTCTAATGTGCCGTTGCAGACTTTTAGACTTTTCATGGCATATTTTTTTTGCCACAATATGCTAAATGTCTTTTGTGGCACAAATTTTGTGCCAATTAAAAACTATTGCTATTTAAAAATTCATACTACTTCTAGTGGCACATAATTTTTGCCACAAAATTGATGTTATCCATTTGAATGTCACTATTATTGAAATTAATTCTCTACTGTAATATAAAATAAAAACAAAACTATAAAATATATAAATCATAACACATTGCTCAAATTGAAAAATTAATCGTATTCACAAAATATTCCAAATGTTTGGAAACAGATGTCTAATAATTGTCAAATAAGTCTAAATATCAAATATAAAACATAAAGCTAACAAATGCTTGATTAAAAGCTTAAAACTTTATTATGCCGGTAAACTTCTTTCTCAAGCTTCATTCAAGCTGCATGGTCCGCGTGTTAACTCATTCTTAACAATGATATCAGCAATTCCTTATATAAAAAAAGACCTTTCTGTTATAACCTAGAGGGGGGGTGAATAGGTTATATGCCCGCTTTTTGAAGTTTTTAACAATATTTGCAAGTAATTAAAGAGTTTAAGGAAGAAAGATATCACCAATGAAGTAGTTTGGACGCAATGATTTATAGTGGTTCAAGCAAGGGTTAACAACCTTGCTCTACATCCACTCCTTGGCCTCACCCACCAAGAGTTGCTCCACTAACTTCTCTCTTTGAAGGTAGAGATAAACCTTTTACAACTTCTCTCTTTAGCTTACAAGAATTACACTTCACTCTTGCAAACAAGGTTAAGATAAACCTCACTTCACTCTAATTGGAAAGGCTAGAGTTGATCCTCACTACTCTCTAATTCTAAGGCTAGAGATGATCCTCACTTCTCTCTAATTCTAAGGCTAGAGATGATCCTCACTTCTCTCTAATTCTAAGGCTAAAGATGATCCTCACACTATTACAAATATATAAGAAGGTAATGTAGTGTTCGAACTTTAAATGATTTCACTTTTGCTTTATTCTTGATCTTGAAAGATTGAATATTTATCAAAGAATATGAGCTCACAAGATTTAGTATGTGTTCTGTATTTTTCAGATTGCAAGAGCTTGGTAAAACACAAGACTTGAGTTGCCTTAAATAAGGAAAAAAGGTGCAAGCTCAAAAAGTGTCCAGACTATCCACGGATGATCCACGGTCAACCGTGGCATCGACCGTCGGCCTGCTGGAACTTTTTGAGCCTTGTGAATATAGACGTTGGCCTTTTACCAAAACGACACACAACCCATTTTTACCATAAAAACGCACTGAAAAGAAGCCTAAGAAAAGTTGGGTTAATGCCATACTTCTTAAGTTTGAATTTAATCATGAAAATGGTAGTTTGGAAACCTAATGCACAAAGCATGTTGGAAGTTTACCTCTTTGGGAGATTCCTTTTGCTAAATATGGTTTTGACTTGTTTCAATGTAAAATTGTGTTTAGTATTTGCCAAAATGGGAATTTATTTGCTTTGACTTCCAAGCTTGTGATTTTTATAAAAGTTTTTATAAAAATTATTTTATAAAAACTTAAACTCATTTAATTATTTATTTTGTAAGCTCATAATCTTCAAACGTTTGTTTGCAGGAATCTTCGACATCGGCTTCTACTTGAACTCGGATCATAACGATTGGAGCTTGACCATTTGATGAAGCTTATTTTGTAGATCATAGATGAGAATATATTTGATTGAATATATATATGTATATGTGCACATATGTTAATGTTAGTACATACAATTATATAAACAAGTTGTATATTTTTGTGTCAACAAAAGAGGATATATTTGTAAGCCTATTTTTCCCAACAATCTCCCCCTTTTTGTTGAAGACAAAAATTTATAACTTGTATAAGAATTGTATATATAACTTTAACATGTTAACATGTGCATATATACATATATATGTATATATTCTTCTATCTTCTCCCCTCTTTTTTGTCTTAACAAAAAGGAGACTCCCCCTTGACATAAGCTCCCCCTCGAATGTAGAACTCCACTTCTTGAGGTATTTAATCTATAATGTATGAAAATACTACCAAGAACTTGCCAAAGAGATGTGAGTATAAGAAATATTCTAAATATACAATTATCACAAGTCAAGGTTCAAGTAACACAATTCATGGCATAATGATCATAGCAAATAGTAGCACATAGCATTTCAACAAACAGTCACCACAAATACTTCCCCTTGAATCACCACAATTTATCTTGTCATGACACTAGATTTGTAAAAGACCTTTGCTTTTGTAAAAGTATGACAAGATGTATAATACTTCAACATAATTGAGAGTGTGTTCAATGAATATAACAAACTCCTTGACAATAAATTCATAATGTGAATGTGTCCTAAAGTGGAGAAGATTTTGAAACTTTTATTAATCATGTGATAGCTAATGTTAGTTAAGACATATCAAGCATGAATAGATTGAGTTTAGGCATTAAAGAAAATTAAAAATTGAAAATCTCAAAAATTTCCAGGGGGCTGACGGAAGATGCACGGTATCGACCGTGGATCGACCGTGGTGCGTCTGCAGCATTATGTGAGTATGATGGTTGATACTACGGTCGACCGTGTATCGACCGTAGGTGAGCTGTTTGAAATTTTGGTTTTTTTTGTCCTTTTTGACATGATATGTATACATAACCAAATCTTACCTAAACAACTCTATTCTTACACAAAGCTTATTATTTATCTCTTATAATAGAGCCAAGAGAAATTTCTTTCTAATCAACAATCTCAACATGATTTCTTTTAAAAAATTTCACAAATCCTTATGATTCACATGATTCTTTAGTGCAAAAGGAGATCCCTAATACCTTTTGGAAGAAGAATTCGGGAAGATGAGAAGTCACGAAAAGGGAGTCATCAACCGTGGATCAACTGTGAATCCAACCGAGCCTTTGACCGCAACTTCAACTGTAAGGTAAAGTATTTTTTCTTGTGATGATTTTCAAGCTTTTTAAGAGAAAAATGGTGAAAATGGCGGCTAGGGTTTGTGGGGGAAGATGAGATGAGATGTAGTGGAGAGGAAAGAGAGATAAAAGGCAAAATAGGGTCAAAAATCCGTCAGGCCCACGAAGGTCCATACACTGTCAACCGTGATATCGACCGCGCCTTTTGCTTAGTTTTTGAATTTAGGCAGTGATCCGATGGTCGATCCACGGTATCGACCGTGAGTCGACCGTGGTTCTTCTGGAATGTATATTTTGACCATTTTCATGCATTTAGGTGTTATTTTTAAGGAACATGTTCCATTACTCCTAAACCAAGTTGTAATGTATCAAACATTTCAATTTTTAGCGGTTTAGAGAATATGTCAGCAATATTTTCACATGAAGCAACCTTTTCTAAATTTATATTTCTTTTTTGCATATTGTCACGTAGGAAATGATGCCTAATTTGAATGTACCATCTTCATATTATTTTATTTGAAGTCCGAGAAGATAATTCAACTCATCCATCATTCTCATATCAATTTCATTATGTATAAGATTTGAAAACTCATCACACAAATCTTGACATGTTGACCCAAATATGATATCATCCACATAAATTTGCACAAGCACGATGTTATTTTTCTTTTTCTTTGTGAACAATGTATTATCAACTTGACCTATACTATATTCATTTTTCAACAAGAATGATTTTAATTTATCATACCATGCTTTAGGTGCTTGTTTAAGGCCATGCAATGCTTTTCTAAGATTATATACATATGATGGTGTCTTCAAAAATCAAAATCGGGAGGTTGACATACATAGACTTCCTTATTTATAAAGCCATTTAGAAAAGAACTTTTGACATCCATTTGATATAATTTAAAATCTTGAGCACAACCATAAGCAAGTAGACTCCAAATGGATTCAAATCTAGTAACCGGAGCAAAGGATTCATCAAAGTCTATCCATTCTTGTTGATTATATCATCGGGCAACTAGTCTAGCTTTGTTTCTAAATACTCATTTAGTTTCAATTATTGTGGGACCACTAGGTAAAGGTACTAAGTCCCAAACTTGGCTTCTAATGAATTGATTAAACTCTTCTTGCATTGCCATTGCCCAATTTTTATCCTTAGTTGCCTCTTTAATATTCTTGGGTTCTATGTGTGACACAAAAGCAAAGAAGGTATTAAGGTTTTGGGCTTGGGATCTAGTGAGTCTTTGATTTAGGTTTCCTATAACTTGAGTTATTGGATCGTTTTCTACCTTTGATGATTTCATATGGTGTTTTACTTAACATTGGTCTAATCAAAGCTTGTAAAGAACTATTTTTCCTTTCAACAACCCCATTAGATTGGGGAGTGTGAGGAGCCAAAAAGTTATAAGAAACTCCATGTTTATCACAAAATGCTCCAAATTGCGCTACATTGACAACTTCTCTTTCATGGTTGTTATGAATTGAGATAATCATTCAACCCAATTGGTTTTGAATTTTCTTGCCAAGATTTTTGAATTTGTCAAAAGCTTCAATTTTTGTTTTCAAAATAGTGTCCATGTATATCTAGAAAAGTCATCTACAACAACTAATGTGTAGAAGTTTCCCCATAACTTTGAATTGATGAAGGCCCAAGGACATCTCATAGTTTTTATAGCATTTTAGATTTATGGGATGAGTGCACTTGTTTTTCTATCTTACACGCATCACAAAAATGATTATCGAATTTAACATTTGGTAAGACTCTAACAAGCTCATTTATAGTCAATGTTTGTACTAATCTCATGTTAGCATGTCCTAGTCTTCTATCGATTATAGATGCAAGACATACTTGTGTTAGGATTATCACCAAGTCTACATGTATAGAGTCCATTTCTCCTAACACCTTTTACTAAAACTTTATCATCTTTGCATATCAAGCTTTCATGTTTAGATAATTTAACATTTAGATCTTTATCACATAATTGACCAATACTTATTAAGTAGTAAGCTAAACCATTAACATGCTCAACATTCAAGAATTTGATATTGTCATGAAGAGTGTTACCTTTACCAACTACCTTTCTTCTTAGGTTACTTCCAAACACCACATGTCCTCCATCATACTCCTTGTATGAAGTGAAGAGTTCTCTATTACCGATCATGTGTTTTAAGCAACTATTATCAAGAATCCATTAATGGGACATAATCTCATTTTTGTTGCACCCCTACACTTGTGTAATTTTCATTCAAGCTTTTGGTACCCATTGTTTCATGGGTCCAGGATGGTTAGTATCAAAAACTCCTACTCTAATCCACCTTTGTGTAATCTTGAACCCTTTATGATACCATGTGTTCATAGAGTTAATAGGTTTATGAGAATGTCTTGATTTTTGAATTGTATTTGATTTAGGTTTCTTGAATCCAAGTCCATACCTTGTAGTTGGAGTATAAAACTTTCTCATTAATTCATTACTTGCAACCTTTGGCATACAAGTGGAAGAACTAGAAACAATGTTGCAATTTTGAACTTTTGGAAAATTCCAGTGAGACGACGGTCGATTCACGGTCGATACCGTGGGTCGACTGTGAGGCTCCTGGATTTTTTCTTCCTCTTTTTCTTTCACAAATTTGATAGGTGTTAAGTGACTAGTTGGCATGTTGTTTGAGTAACTTGAGAACCCAAGACCACCTTTATCTTTTGATGATTTTTGAATCTTTAACATCTCATCTAACTTGGTTGAACTATCTTCAAATTTTGACAAGGTAGTTGTGTCAAAATTTGTCTTTAGCTTACTTTCCAAATCTTTCAAGCTTGGAGATATATGAGAAGCAATTTTACTTTCTAGATCTTTTATTTTCAAGTTCAAGTTATCATTTTCATTTCTTAACTTGACATTTTCCTTTTTCAAGCTCTTGTTATCATTTTTTAACTCCTCATTTTTAGCAAGTATTTTAGAGCTAAAGTCACATAATTGATCATATTGATGGTCATCATTATCACTATAGTAGCTAGAATCGGAATGTACCTCACTTGTCTCAAAAGCCATGAGACATTTTTCTTCTTTTATTTCCTCTTCTTCATCACTTGAGGATTCTTTGACATGTTTAACTTTAAGTGCAATGGATTTGCTCTTTTCTTTCTTTAGCTTGGCAATCTCATCATCTTTTTGCATGATTACTTCATACACCTTGAGATTTTCTATTAGTTCATCCATTTGTAGTATGTTCAAGTCCTTTGACTCCTCAATAGCCGTCACCTTTGCTCTTCATTTTGGTGAAAGAGCCCTAAGAAACTTTCTTACAATATTTTTGTTAGAGTAAATAGTCCCAAGTGCCTTGAGACTAGTAACAATAGTATTAAACATTGCAAAAGCATCATCAATTTTCATATCATCAAATATTTGAAATTGTTCATATTTTTGCACAAGTAATTCAATTTTGTTATCTAGAACTTGAGCATTTCCTTGATGTGTGGTGACAAGAGATTTCCAAATTGCATTTGCACTTTCACACATGAAAACTCTTTCAAACTCTTTTCTAGGTAAAGCATTGTATAGAAATAGTTTTGCTTGAAAATTTTTTGAAATCATTTTCTTATCCTCTTGATCCCATTTTTCTTTAGGGGTTGGAACATAAGCATTTTGCTTAGAATCAAAGGTTTTTGGAACATGATCTCCTTCTTCAATAATCTCCCAAAGGTCAATATCTTTGGCCTTTACATAGGTAATGAATCTTTGCTTCCAATAGCAAAAGTTTTCTTCTTCAAGAAGTGGAGGTCTAACCATAGAATTCCCCTATACATAATTTTGTCCCATTTTATCAACTCAAATATTTTTGAAAAATATTTTTAGAAGATTTAAACAAGTTTTCAAAAAATTTCTAGAGCAACTTGCTCTGATACCAATTGTTAGAACCTAGAGGGGGGGGTGAATAGGTTATATGCCCACTTTTTGAAGTTTTTAACAATATTTGCAAGTAATTAAAGAGTTTAAGGAAGAAAGATATCACCAATAAAGTAGTTTGGACACAATGATTTATAGTGGTTCAAACAAAGGTTAACAACCTTGCTCTACATCCACTCCTTGGCCTCACCCACCAAGAGTTGCTCCACTAACTTCTCTCTTTGAAGGTAGAGATAAACCTTTTACAACTTCTCTCTTTAGCTTACAAGAATTACACTTCATTCTTGCAAACAAGGTTAAGATAAACCTCACTTCACTCTAATTGGAAAGGCTAGAGTTGATCCTCACTTCTCTCTAATTCTAAGGCTATAGATGATCCTCACTTCTCTCTAATTCTAAGGCTAGAGATGATCCTCACACTATTACAAATATATAAAAAGGTAATGTAGTGTTTGAACTTTGAATGCTTTCACTCTTACTTTATTCTTGATCTTGAAAGATTGAATATTTATCAAAGAATATGAGCTCACAAGATTTAGTATGTGTTCTGTGTTTTTCAGATTGCAAGAGCTTGGTAAAACACAAGACTTGAGTTGCCTTAAATAAGGAAAAAAGGTGCAAGCTCAAAAAGTGTCCAGACTGTCCACGGATGATCCACGGTCGACCGTGGCATCGACCATCGGCCTGCTGGAACTTTTTGAGCCTTGTGAATATAGACATTGGCCTTTTATCAAAACCACACACAACCCATTTTTACCATAAAAATGCACTGAAAAGAAGCTTAAGAAAAGTTGGGTTAATGCCATACTTCTTAAGTTTGAATTTAATCATGAAAATGGTAGTTTGGAAACCAAATGCACAAAGCATGTTGGAAGTTTACCTCTTTGAGAGATTCTTTTTGCTAAATATGGTTTTGACGTGTTTCAATGTAAAATTGTGTTTAGTATTTGCCAAAATGGGAATTTATTTGCTTTGACTTCCAAGCTTGTGATTTTTATAAAAATTGTCTCAATTTTTATAAAAATTTTATAAAAAATATTTTATAAAAACTTAAACTCATTTGATTATTTATTTTGTAAGCTCATAATCTTCAAATGTTTGTTTTTAGGAATCTTCGACATCGGCTTCTACTTGAACTCGGATCTTGACGATTGGAGCTTGGCCATTTGATGAAGCTTATTTTGTAGATCATAGATGAGAATACATTTGATTGAATATATATATGTATGTGTGCACATATGTTAATGTTAGTACATACAATTATATAACAAGTTGTATATTTTTGTGTCAACAAAAGAGGATATATTTGTAAGCCTATTTTTCCCAACACTTTCAATATTGACAACCGATCAATTTACCTTGTACTATATTTATGTGGAAAGATTAAAGTGATTACCATTCATATTATGACGTCCTGTGAGTGATCTTTGGTTAACTGATAGAGAGTTGTTCGTAACCAAAGAAAAACAAGGCACCTAAAACATATTAATGAAAAAAATTGTCAACACATATATATGTAGTAGCAAAAGAACAAGTAGACCATAAGTACCTCTATATTCATATTGTTAAGAACCGCAGGCAAGTTAGTATTAGGGATATGCTCTTGGATGATGTTCAACATAACATTGACAACGCTCTTTAGTTGGTGAATAGTTTGTGAATCCGTTTAAGAGTTGTCATTCTTTTTTACGGTTGGCATCCTTCCAACTAATAGAACCTAACCCCTTTTTTCTGGACCTTTAACTTTTGAGTAGTCATCATTTGTAAAATCCTCTAAATCTCCATGTGTGTTGGTGGAGCCACTTGCAATAGTTTTCAATGAAGCCTACATTTGTAATAATAAAGTTGAGCTTAAAAAACTTAAACATATTAATGATAATAGTTAAAATATGTAAAATACATTACCACAACTTCTGCAGTTTTATCATCGGCAATACTTCCATCTTTACGAGTTCGAGTTGCTACATACATTTCTCCTCGAGTTGGGTATACACCATTGTTGTTCATTGCCTGTTGGAAGAGTTAATTATTAGTGGTTATTAAGGAAATAAAAACCAAAAAAGACAATAATATATGTCAATAAAGCAAAAAGAATACCGTTTCATGAGCAAGTCTAGCAAATGATTTTGTCCTAGTTATATGAGGCTCATTCATCTTTGAGCGGCTCAATCTTTTTGAAGCACATGTAGTCTATGAAATACGGGAAATTAATACATGATATGCCTCCTTTGATCTAGTTCCATTATATATGGTGAAAATGAAATCAAAATTACAAATCATCGTTACGTGGAATTCTAAAGTAAACCAACGGTAACGAGTTCTTTAAATTGAGTTGGATTCAACCTATTATCATTGTTCGTTTGTTGTGCCATAATTTCATCAATAGTAAGGCTTAGATCATATCCGCATGCCTTTAATGAACTTTTCCATGTCCTCCATTTTTTCCCCATGCTTTGAAGGATCCATTTCTTAAACTCAGCTATTTGGTGTGGATGAATAATGAATTTGGAATACACATAGAAAAATTATATATTAGCATATATGAATAAACAAATACATATACTTCTTACCTTAATGAGTGAATACTTCTTAAGTTTGATAATAACTTACCTTAAGGAGTGAATACATGTCATCTTTCTTTTGCATGGGAACCTTTCACCAGTCTAAATATTCTATTGATACATGATCGGCTACCCTTACAAACGTCCCAAGGTACTGAACAAGCTCATTACTTTCATCCCCCACTGGCTTTCCAAACTTGTTAAATGTGACAACTATTCTTTCAGTACTATTCATTTTCCGTGTTTTGGATTTTTAAGTATAACCTCTTACCTTTTTGGAAGTACCTAGACAAGTTGAGATAAGAAAAGATGATGCAACTATTCTTTTTTTTAACGAGATATATTATAACCAAACACCCAAGGGACAAATTCTTTTCACGTTTGCAAGAAGCAAACACAACAGTGCTATTTCTAAACCAAGATCATCATAGGTCCCAATAAATAACCTTTAAAAACTACACATTACGTGTAACTATTTGACCTATTAACTAGAATAGTTAGTTATAAATTAATACACTAACAAATAGAAAAATCTACCGGAATAAAACACTTGGTTAATAATTAATAAAATAAAAAACCGAATAATTAAATAAAAAACAACGGGCACCGGCTGACCTTATAGAAAAACATAAGTGCAGAATTACAGAACCCGGCAGAATTAAAGAAAAACAGTTCGTGATCCAAACAGAATAATTAAATAAAATAACAGTCACCGTTAGACCCAACAGCACAAACAGAAACAGAGAAATAGAAGTGCAGAATTACAGAAACCGGAAGAATTACAGAAAAACAGTTCGCGATCCAAACAAAGTAATTAAATAAAATAACAGGCACGGGCAGACCCAACAGCAAATAAAGCAGGACCTCTAGCATATCAGTAAATTAAAACAAAACAGACTCAAACAGCAACAGAAAAACAAAAGAGAAATAGTGCAGAATTGCAAAAAAACATAAAAACAGTGTAGAAAAACTGAAAAACAGAAGTGTAGAAGGGCAGAATTACAGAAACATAAAAACAGTGATGAATTGCAGTAAATTGAAACAAAAACCAGGCTCAAACAGTCAAACTCCAAAATAGAAACCCATGTATCTACTAAAACCACAGAATAATTAAAACCGCAACCTAATTAAATAAAAAATAGCAGGCATTGGGTATCTACTAAACAGTAGCCACAGATGATGTGAATAATTGAACAAAAAGAACACATGTATCAACTAAAACCGCAGTCTAAAAAAAGGTATCAACTAAAACCGCAGTCTAAAAAAAGGTATCAACTAAAACCGCTGGTATCTATTAATAAAATAAAAAACAGAATAATTAAATAAAAAACAGCATGCATCAGGTATCTACTAAAACCGCAGCCTTTAAAAAGAACACATTACTGAAATGTTAAACAGTTGGTTAACAATTAAACAGCAGCCACAACACATTTGAATAATTGAACAAAAATAGTAGGCACCGGGTTCAAGCTGCTAAAACTAGTAATGAATAAAAAACAAGAGGCGCCGGTTAACAAGCTACTGAAATGTATCATTACAAATGTGAATCTAAGTTTGGTTAATATGCTAAGATGTAACTTATACAAATAGATGTACCTTGTTCATTTGTTGATATTAGACACTCGGAGGATTGTTGGTTATCAGATAGAAATTCTTGACAATTTGAGTGGCCACTTTGCATTTCACTAGCAAGATGACGTTGAGTTTCTAGAGCCTCGTGGTCTTCAACAGGCTCATTGAAGTCGGTGGAAGTGATGCACAGCCTCTTATGCCTACCCATACTGTCATTTTAAAATACATGCAACACAAATGAGTATATGCATTTAAGAAAATAATATGCAATAAAGAAAAGAAGAAATCAAGTATCCCATATACTAATGCATACACATGTATAGTATATAAAAGCATCAATATTTACCACATAATATTAAAGTTATCCAAAAGAAGCAATTGAGACATTGTTGATTTCTTCAACATCTACTTCGTGTTCCATATTGGGAGTAATGTCTATACCATCATCACCAATCCTATGCAAGTTGGGCACATCAAATGCGCAGTCATTCGAATAAAGAGCAACTTGATCATTGGCACTTCCCATATCAAATACATCTCTTAGTTTAGCATATCTGACCACCTCCCAATCTTTATGCTTGGGGTCTGTAATGTAAAACACCTTTTCCACTTGTGATGCCATTGCAAAAGGATCATGAGTTAAGTTAGCACCCGTATGTTCCTTGTATGAGAAATTCACCAATGTTACACCATTATCTTTCTTGCAGCCCCTATTGATGTCAACCCAATCACATTTGAATAAAACTACTCGTATTTGACAAGAGTAGTTTAACTCAATAATGTTATTCAATTTACCATAGTAGTTAATCACGCCATCAACAGGTCTTCTATCTCGACTACTAGCATAATTTGCACCTTCTACCGTAATAATGACACCGTTGTTTTGGGTTCTTAATGATTTTTCTTGTTTTATTGTGTGAAAATGGTATCCCTTAACAGGGTATCCAGAGTGTCGTTGCACATTTTTTAGTAGTCCACGAGCAAGCCATTTTAGATCTTGAGTTACTTCATCACCTTGCTCTTCCATACGTGAAATCTATAACATAGTTATTAATATTTATTAAACTAATATCTAGAACAACAAATTATAATATACTAAATATATATTTTGAATTACCCGTTTCTTGAACAAATCACTAAACAGTTGTCCATGAATCTTGTCAATTTCATAATCTTGTATCCAACGAGAACGGTATTGTACCTTGACTATCCGTTTGTGTTCCCTTTAATGAAAATTCATTTACTAAATTTTTGTGATAGATTAATGAAGAGCAAGAGTAACTAACAAGATCAGAAAAATGGATAATCTTACTCTCGAAAAGGTGTAACCGAGTCGACATTGAATAGGACATAACGATGTGCTTGAGTGAGAGACTTCTCATCGATGACTGAATTTGAAGACCTCCTTCTTTTGTGTAAAGATACTCCTGAATGCAAATTACACCCTATGGCACGACCAGGGCAAAGGTTGTTGGATTCTTCAATGTCATTTTGGTGACCTCATCATTATTCCTAACTGTTCTAGTAAAGACGGTTTCTACTTTTGATTGATATCTAGAGCAAAATGTTATACTTTCTTCGGCTAAATAACCTTCGGCAATTGAACCTTCAGGATGAGCTCTATTATGAACGTATGACTTAAGTTTTAGAAGGTCACTGTCATGTTATAGATTCAAGTCACTAAACATTTTAGAGATTTAAAAATGTAGAAAAAATAGATAAAATAAACAGCAATGTTTTCTACCTTTCAATTGGGTACATCCACCGAAATGCAACGAGACCTCCAAGCTTAACCAATCTGGTTAAATGGATCACCAAGTGCACCATTATAGTAAAGAATGAAGGAGGAAATATCTTCTCTAGTTTGCATAAAGTGACAGCAACTTTAGTCTCAATAAAATGTAGATCAACTTCAGATAATCCTTATAGCAAATGATCCTAAAAAAATCGCATAACTCGTTTATAATCGAGCTCACATTGTCCGGCAAAGTTCCACGTAATGCAATTGGTAAGTACTCCTGCATCAACATGTGACAATCATAGATTTTCTTCCCAATTAGTTTGCGCTTATTTAATTGTACACATCGAGAGATATTAGAAGAAAATTCATCGGCAGGCTTGATTGACTTGAGGGTTTTAAAAATTCAGTCTTTTCACCGCCGAGTCATTTGATAATATGCTTTTGGCATGAAAGTAATATTACTTTTAGGCCGCTTCTATGGATGTAATTCCTTTCTAATATCCATCTGTTGTAAATCAAGTCTTGTTTTATAATTTTCTTTTGACTTTTCTTCTTGACCTAATAATGTCCCAACTATGTTATCGTAAACATTTTTATGATGTGCATCACATCAAAATTATGACGCAACAAAAAATGCTCCCAATATGGCAACATAAAAAAATACTTTTCTTTTTTCATGGACCACCGTTAACATTATTAACAAGAAATTCTATGTTGTCTAGCTGTTATAAGACCTCCTTTCCAGATGGAGCAATAGGAGTAACTCTTAATTCTCGACGTCCTACAAATGATCTAACATCTAAATGCCAATGATGGTCGACTGGAAGCCACCTCCATTGGCACATGTAACACCATTTTCTTCCATGAGTTAGCCATTTGGAATTGGTATCAAAACCACATACAGGACATGTGAGTTCTCCTTTAGTGCTCCACCTTGATAGATTGGCATAACTTGGAAAATCTGATATGGTAGAAATAACAGAAGGCTTCAACTGGAAGTATTTTCTTGTTGAGGCATCGTATGTGTTAACTCCATCCTCCCATAATTCCCTTAATTCTTTGATCAAAGGTTGCATATACACGTCTATCTTGTTTCCAGGACCATTAGGACCGGGGATAATTAAGGAAAGGATGAAAGTTGGTTGCTTCATAACCAACCATGGTGGCAAGTTGTATGGAATTACAAAAACTAGCCAATACTGTGCGCCACATTCATTGTCCTAAAGGGGTTGAAGCCATCACTCACTAGAGCTAGACGAACATTTGGAGGATCACTAGCAAATTCAGGAAATTTTCATCAAAATCTTTCCAAACTAATGCATCTGCTGGATGCCGCAGTTTTCCATCTTTCACACGCTCATGCCACTTCATAAGGTTAGACGTCTTTGACGACATAAGCAATCTTTGAAGTCTAGGCTTTAAAGGAAACCGCCGTAAGATTTTATATGCTTTCTTCTTAGGAGGACTCACTTTGTTTTCTCGATTAGCTTCATGAACTTTCCATCTAGATGATCCACACAAAGAACAAACTTCATCTTTTACCTTGTCATCCCAAACTGCATGAAACCATTAGGACATGAATGGATTGTCTCATATCCTAATCCCAAGTTGGTCGTGATTTTTTTCACTTGTTGTGTTGTTTTAGGTAAGACATTTCCTTCGGGTAACAAATCCTTTAAAAACTCTAATAACATAGAAAATAATTTGTTACTCCATCCATTAAGACACTTTAAATAGTACAAATGTACCATACATGATAATTTGTTGTATTTGCAATTAGGGTACACCTTTCCTCAACTTCCTTAACAAGGTTATTGAATTGGCTTCTTTCACAGTTATTATCTTCTCTATTATTAGACGCGTTATCACGCATCTCACCTTCACTTCCACCTCTTGTTTCAAAAATATCATTCAACATTTCTTGCATTTTATGGTGAAAGATATCTTCTTCCTCGTTATGGATTGTGCTTGTTGACACAGTCGTTGTGCCTTCCCTATGATATACCCATTTGAAGTACTCTAGTCGAAACCCTAAACATATGAGGTGATCAACAACAATTTACCTACTTTGATATTTCATGTTTAGACAATTTGTACATGGACACTTTATGATCCTCCATTAAGGGATGCTCTCTCAAAAGTAAAGTTTAAGTAGGCTTGCACGCCATTAATAAAAGTTTGACTTGATCTTGGTGCATGATACATCCAAGATCTGTCCATGACTGAATGAAAAATAATAAAATTAGTAAAGCTTTCAAGAAACCATTTAGTCACTATTTGTAATCTATTTGGTAAAAAATTGGTTTAGTTCAAAGCTAAGATTCACAATTACCTTGTGTCTGTTAATTCCATCTCTAAGTCTATATAGGGTTCTTTGTCTAATTCATATTTAGTCTTGTGTATTTAGTTTGCTTAACTAGGCCAATGACTAGTTCATGGCAAACATATTGTAGAGTGCTGCTATTTATTACGCATTTCTTATCTTTATTTTTTAAAACCAAGAGCTCTAATTCCTACCGTTAATTAATTCAATAACACTAACACTGACTTATTGCCCGAAGTCGATAAACATAACATAATGTATAGCATTTAGTTATTTCCACATCTAAAGTAACAATATAAATCTTGAGGCTCTATTCTTCAAAATTTTGGCACAATATTATTCCACAGGGCCTAGTCATGTGTGATGCAAGAACTCCAACAGAAAAAAGATGAGCAAGATGGATCAATGCAAATTTTGTACCTAAAAAGTGTCTTTGTAATGTAGAGTAAAGTAAAGGGTAATGTTCCATAGTATCATTGACATTGTGCAATTCACGATAAAAATGAAGAAAAGGAAAAGAAAATTAGTATCCGGGAACTTATTAGCAATATATCTCCCAAATCTCACAATATTATAAATCACATAAAATAGAAAGTTTATTAATGTATCTATTGTATTTATCTCCTTCCATTGTAAAGTTCTATTATAAATAGATCAATATACACCTCAACAATTAAGGTGATTTTTCTCAAACCTAGTATGGTATCAGAGCATTAGAAAACCACTTCTAGAAGTAGACAACCTACGATAAACATCATGATCCGTAAAAAAATGCAGGGCATCTCCCCGAAGAACATACATACACGCTAGGAATATTATTGTTTGTCTAATTTAATTTTGATCTAAGATATGATCTTTTTTTGTCATGAATCATAAACATAATGTGCGTCACGACAAGGCAGATGACTAACTTACTTGTATTACATCATACTTAAAGACAAGGAACGAAATAACAGTTTTCTATAAAACAACTACCTTTTTAGTGACTAGCCTAATACTATACATGTAACTAGAAAACTGATATGGGAGTAGTTGCATTCAATAGACCACGTTTTTAATTGCTTCTTGCATTTCTAATAACTATAAACATATTGAAGTTGAAATGTACCTAATTTGGCACCCAAATTTAAAATCTAGTTCCACAGATTCAATTGTGAACTAACTTAGCCAGAGTAAGTTCACTCACGTCTTTTTCATCATTGATAAATATAATAAGTTCACTCACGCCTTTTTCGTTGTTGATAAATATAATGAAGAAATCGAGTACTAAATACTTCAATCCCAACAATTTCTAAGTCTCTCAACAACAATTTAGTAAAATCGATTTCTGAAATTAGCAGCAAGAATTAATCAAGAAGAATTGGCGGCATAAACAAATTAAGATTTATCAAGAAAATAGTTACTAAAATCAAACAACAATTTCTATGTCTTTCATATTAGGATTTATCTAGAAATTAAAATGGATTACTATCAACTTTGTCTATCCTAAAACATAGAATTTGATGATAACCAAACCCTACATTGAGTATGACTTAGAAAGAATTCAAACATGTGTTGTTTGAATCAAATTCTGTAAAAATATGCTAAGTATGGAACCATCAGCTGAGCATCAGATCCTACTTAAAAGTATTAGCCAGGGGATATCAGCCAAGGAGTATCGGATGAAGAAAACAAGTGAAGAAGATCATCAGCTGAGGAAAGTAAACCATAGTGAAGAAAGTTGATTAGCTGAGTGCCTACACCATGAGCAAGGACTTTGCTCAGCTACTCCACAGCTGAGTGAACAAATGGATCAGTTGAGGCCCAGAGCATCAGCTAAGTAAGTTTTCTCTTACACAAGTCATCTCTACACATAAACTGATGTATTTGAATGATCAGCTGAGTATTCTTGATTAACTGATCATACAAATACATGAGCTTATGTCCTCCTAAGTTTACTATTGATCAACTGAGCATCTATATGATCAGCTGAGAAATATGTATCAACTGAGTCCTAGCAAAAAGTGATCAACTGATATATTTTGTCAAATGAGTAGTGAAATTCAGAGTTCCTAGTACAATCTGTTAGCTGAGTCATGCAAAATGTCAAATCTACACTATCTTTTCAGATTGTAAGTCATATGTAAAAGGCAGAACATGTGTTGTTCTATTATGCCTTCGATCTTTGTTTGTAAAAGTAAAATGTACTTTTTGTATCAAGTATGAGACAAAAAAGGTTTGATCTTATCCTCTGGAAAAGGATAATGATACCTCAAACAGTCGAAGATCTTGAAGATTTGTTCAACAACTAAGTATGGCTAGCAATCCCATACTTGGTAATGTCAAATTAAACAGAAGCATGGTGTTGTTTAAAGTACAAGCATGGAATGGGAAAGAAACTTCTACACCACAGTAGATGTGGGTTTTAATATTTTATATTGTTAGTGGGTTGCACTTTTATAGAAAAGTATAATTACTTTTATCAAACAGTCAATTAAAGTAACTTTACTTTTCACCTACTACCTTTTCAATTAAAATATTATATTTCCACATCCTCTTTGTCTCCTTCCTTCATGCAACCGGATACACCAAGATTTCTATATATACTCATGCATGGTGGACATGCAAAATACAACACAGTGAAGTCTCTGAAGGTATTTGTTTAGCATAAATGAGTAGTAACGGAAGCAAGATACAATACAAAAACTAAAGTAGCCAAACAAAGGCACATGCCATGGACCAACATCTAAACATGAAGTTGCAACTAGAATATAATAAACAAGGTAGAAGAAAGTGTATACCACCATACAAGATCACCACAAGCTTTCTTCTCTGTCAAAGTGTGTGGAATTCAAGAAGAACTCCTCTGGTGAAGTCCACCCCAAGCACACTTGATTCCCCAATGCTAGTAGGTTGGTGTAGACACCAAAGCAACACCATTCATAAACAAGCAACACCGTTGTGCACCAAACAAAGTGTATATTGCCTTCTCTTGTGCACCAAACTTGAACACCAATAAGAAGAACAATTGGAGAGAGTATGAACTCAAGCATAAGACTCTAGAGCTACCAAGAGTCTGTTCCGGAGACATATGAATCGTGGCTTATCATTCACCCACATTAACCACATTAAAATGAGTGTTTAAAGCTGTTTATTCTGCTGTTACAGAGCCTTTATACGGCCCGTGTTGGCCAACACGGCCGTGTAGACCCAAAGCCCACGGCCTCGATTGGGCCAAGATAGCCCGTGTCTAACAGGCCCAACACGGCCCGTGTTCAGCTACACGGCCGTGTAGGCCCAAAGCACACGGTCTCTTCTTGGGCCAAAATGCCCCGTGCTAGTTGGGCTGGACACGGCCCGTGTTCAAGAACACAGCCCGTGTACCATGCTGCCAAAACCCATTTTGGCCTTTTTCTCTCTTTTGCTTGATCATGTTGCTGGAATCAATACTTGGTGTGTGACCCAATAGGCCTATACTTCATTAGCAGTGCTATTAACTCGTTCGTGTCAGCGGGCATATTCCAACAGACTCCTACTTGCACATGGCACGACTACGGAAAATAACACAAACATAGAGCGGCCTCTAGCAAGACATCTATGCTCCCAAGTCAGTATAGGGTATGCCACTCTTGACAAGATCCCAATAATAAAATGATTGTCCTAAAGACAAATGAACGTGTACATCCCTTTGTTCGCGGTATCCTATGTGAACACAAGGCATGGAATAAAGTAAACCTTCAGATCGTTCACGATTATGTTTCTCGATTCTAGATTAGTGGTGACCAACAAACCAAGTTAACATTGATCCATCGTCAATATAACTTGAGCACGGCCATGCATATGAACGTCAGCACTCAATCATCGAGGGGCCCATGGAAATCTTCTCTATACATAGAGGAACAAATTCCTTTCCACTACATAGTCCCGCCACATAGATAATACTCTACCCAATCATCTCCCTTATAACGACCAGTTACGGACAGAGTTAGAAAACGATCAAAGCAAAGCAGATCTATGCTTTGGAATCACATGCATCTCTAGTTTAAGGATGAATCGTCATCATCATCCCGAGTTTCTTATGACTAGAACCATGAAGCGAACTCGGGTGCGGGTCCTCCAATCACTTCAAACCTCTTTCAAGTATAGGCAAGAATCACGTTTAACAAAACCAGCTCTTTACCTCAATCTTAATTTATACTTCCTTCCCATAAAGTATAACCGATTGTGGAGATTTAGAATGAAAAACATTCTCGGAAGTGTTTAAACATGCTAAGATGGAACACAATAAGGATTCATAAAATACCCGCCCTCGGCGTATTATTAAATCTCCATTTAATAATCGATATAGTATGAATTGCAATACTGCTTAACGTCCCCAAAACATAAGTACAAACCAATCATAAACCAAAATATATTCAAGCCAAGTTATACGCATTAGACATGCTAATGGACCTAGTATGACAAACACCACTAGTCCATAACAACGGCTTAACTAGTGGATTCATCCCACAACATCCACAGGTTCTTTTGTTATTCAATTATATCTCTTTTGACAAGACTACTTCAAAAGTATGCATCAAAGAGATCTTACTTTTTAAAAAGGTTGAAGTTATCACACCCTCATTGTCTCAAAAGCCCATAATAGGGTTAGTGATACTTAAGAATCAACAACCAACACCACAAGTTAGGATCATCAACTTTGATCAAAGATCAACCGTTATCCTAGTAGAAACACGCATAGAGTAACTACTTACTCCAAGCCTATTCAAGTCGTCAAACATTAAGAACATATCTCTATATTTCTTGAACTAAATACTATCCAATTTTGTATCTCTTAAGTGCCCCTATGAAGCAGTAATTCCTGAATTAGGTTTCCAGATAACCTAATATCGGGACATTATCTTCCATAGACATTTAACACTAGGAATACAACAAAGCTCCCACTAGCCCTGACATATGTAAAAGGTTTTATCTATGCTTTTAGAAAACTCATCACTATGATCTTCTAATAGTAAGCAAAGATATCTTTCCTTCAAGATGCAAGAATAAGCCCGAAGTGGTCTTATCCACTTTTGTAGACATAATTCGGATACTACGGACGTATATTAAGACCCTCAGAGTGTTACAAGCACTTCCTCATCATATTGTTCCATGACGGAACGCGGTCATTAATATCCACGAGTACCCAACATTCTTCAAAACTTTACCACTAGTCGGTATTTGAAGTTGTCTACAATTCCATCCATGTTAGTCCCATCACTACCACCCTGGTTTACACCTAGGAATGGGATCAAGTCAAGTCAAGTACTTCGACATTTCAAATGGATTGCATCTCTTCATCATTTACTTCTTTTATTTCAATGAACTCTGGATCCACTACGTCTCCCGATAGGTTGTGAACTCAACATGACTCACCATCAAGTCATTGCCACTTAGATATGAGAAACCCATATCTCTTTGGCTTTATATGACTCTAATCAGAATTAAAAGAAGTAATGATTCTTAGTCAGGCATACCAGCATAACCATGCTGATCATCTATCAAAGATATCAGATTATATGCTAGTATCATCATCAAGTCTTTCATTTAAGTTCCACGTTCTTCCACCGGAATGCCTTAGTTTTAGTTTCCCTCTTCTTCCCCTTTTAAGCAAAAAACATTGTTCTCAAAAGGTTAAATAACTAAAACTTAGAAGAACTCCTCAAACGTATTAGCACTTCTCGATTTCCAGTTTATCCATCTCCCACTGAATGTAGATAAGCAAAGAACCTTTCTAGTCGTATCTCAATAAATGTTAAATAGACTATCAATTGAATTTGGATTTGAGGACTTAGTCACAATGGCAAATGAATATCCCAACAAATCGGACACACATTCTTGACCCGACATAAACCGGATCAATATTACCCGGTTCCCTACTCTATGACACCATGTACCAATGTGTCTTAGTAGGATATGAATTGTGAAACAATTCCACAATTCACTATATGGTCATCCAATATATAGATAATAGATACCTTAGCATCTTAAGTAGATACCTTGATCTATATGTCCTATTGATTCTTAAATTTTTCTTGGTTAATTCTGAACACCAACAAGGTTTCAGACATATACCCAAACTAATAAACTTCTCGCAACTACTACCATCAAGTTAGTGATGAAGAGGTTTCTCTTTCGTTATTCTTTGTGGTGTGCTTGAACGGATTATCCACAAAATATGATCAATATCCAACAAGCTTATAATCCTCTCACAAACTCCGGCGAAGGATCTCATAATCATCTTAGCCTAATAAACAAGATCAACATCAAAGCGTTTAGTCCGAGACTAAACTATTCCGAGATCCTAACCACATGGATCTAGGTGATATATTTCTTGTTTATGTGGTTAAGTTGATTATCACACAAAGATAACTCATCCAAACTATTTTGGATTCAGAATCAATTATTCATGAATATTCTATTACTTGTAACAAATCCTTGTGTATGGCATGACATGGGAAATTTTGAACAAAATATCTCACAATAGATTTTCATAATAAATTTCGTATTTTAAGAATAAACTCATCGTCACCACATGTAAAGTTGTACGCCACGCAGGGCTAAACAACACATGAGCTATGACATAAAAACCTTGAATAAATAACGTTTAAAAAAGGTTCAACATAAATTCTTAAAACTTCAAAATTTTTGTTCACCGTAATTAAAGCGAGCATACAAAGAGATGTTACTTGCCACGCAGGGCAATAAAATAAAGTAATAAATAAACCGGCGACACAAGCGAGATCAATTCTCCTTATCTTCTCTTGGAGGACAATCACCATGGTTTCCTCGTTCGAGATCCGGTTCTTCATGCTTTTCTTTCACCAAAGGACCTACACTTTGTAACAAACAAATTTGTGACAAACGCGAGTCAATCAGCTCGGGTCAACAACCCAGCTTATAGAAGAATAGCAATGAATCATGAACGTACATGAAGATGGAAAGTTAACTCTCTCTTTCCTAAGAAGTTTTATATCCTCTCGGCACGTAGGGCAGGCGTGACGGCCCCAATTTCTAAATCTTCCACAGAAGTAGCAAACCACCTTTTCTTGAGTCTCTTCTTGAGGCACGTCCTCTATGTCCTTTGACTCAACATCAAGGAAAAGCATGGAAACTCCAACCTTTCCTTTTAGGGTCGGTTTCTTCATCCTTTTATTTTGTTTCTTTATGCCCAAGACGGGAGTGGTTGAGGTGGAATTATGCTTGGCCATGTCAGACTCCGCAGACTTCAACATGCCATGCAATTCGCTTAAGGATTTCTCCATTCCTTGCATATGA
The DNA here is from genome assembly GCA_038502395.1 of Dittrichia graveolens. Classification (NCBI taxonomy): domain Eukaryota; kingdom Viridiplantae; phylum Streptophyta; class Magnoliopsida; order Asterales; family Asteraceae; genus Dittrichia; species Dittrichia graveolens. The sequence goes on along the minus strand of JARJIL010000005.1, from coordinate 52,477,333 downwards.
TAGTTTGTGACAAACTGTTCATATGATGCGGGCAGAGACTGGAGTACAATATCCACAGCGAGCTCTCTCCTAATAGGAAATCCTAACCACTCCATTTGATCCATGTTTGCCTTCATCTTAAGGACGTGAAGACCAACATTCCTGCCTTCCTGCAGCCTATAACCGACTAGGCTTTTAACACACTCATAGTGTTCCTGCCTAACTCGCTGTTGGAACATGTCCTTGAGCTCGTTTAACATATTGTACACACTCATCTGCTCGAGCTGCTTTCGCAACTCCGAGCTCATAGTTGACAACATGAGGCAGGCAACATCGTGCGTGTCCTCAACACGTTTTTCATACCCGTATCGGACGGCCCAAGTCGCGTTGGTAGCAGGTGGCTCGGGAAGGGGTTCCTCAACGATGTGCAACTTTGACTCATGGCGAAGGACAATCCTCAATTGCCTAAGCCATGCAATAAAGTTCACCCCCGTGAGTTTCTCTCTTTCTAGGAACACACGAAGTGAGATGTTTGACGTGGTATTGTTATGGTTTGACATCTATAAATAACAATAATACGAGTTTTGGTTAGTTTAGATAAACCATGTTAAAAATAATTACCCCATAGTTTTAGACAAAAACAACTATTTATAACAAGGGCTAAGAACCTTATTTCACCTCGCACCGTGACGGGTTTATTGCGGATCACGTGGCGAAGCTATTTAGGCCGGCAACCATTTTACCAATTGTAATCTCTATTACAACTCTTAGACACTTGCGGGATCCGTTGACATCCATTATGTCGGTTGGCATGTTTGATCAATCTTTATATATAATTTTTGCTTAGCTCATGCTTAGCTCGACAACTAATCAAGAATTATATACTAAAATTGTAAACCGTCCGACAAGACACACGGGTGGCACTCCCGACCATCACTTGGCTCGTGCTTAGCTCGACAACCAATCATGCGAGTTACCCCACTCACCTTCCACACAACTACACAAGGAATGACTCGTGCTTAGCTCGACAATCATCCTTGTTTCGTTAGATTCGGGTGGTGTCATCTTACGGATGGTGCGTGATTTACATTTTTTTTTAAAAACGGGATTTTGTTTCCGGTTTATAAAAACCTTTTGTGAATTAACAAAATAAGTGTCAAAACGATTTTAAGCACTACTTAAATATAAAACCAAGTTTATATTTTCTTTGTCAATTCTATTCGCGCGAGATTGTTAACCATTTTAACAAACGTTGTATTTTATTTAATTTTATAGAAAAATTGTCTAGCATGCGAATCCTAATCCATGCATAGAAAAATAAAACACAACCACACAAATATATATATGTATAATCCGGTAACATGCCCAAAAATCCTATGCGTTTTCACCGTGAGCCACAACGGGGAAAACGAGGCCAAAACCTAAGGACAAGGTAAAGTCTCGTTGGGTGAGCTCCCACCGAATCCAACACCTCCAATAGCGTGTTGATTCCTTCTCGCCAAGACGTCATCACCATGACTCTCGTTGACTTCTCCGGTTCTAATTCTATACTATTTACAAATACATAGAATATATATATATATACGACACGCAGGTCGCATTCCTACACTATTTATACAAATACACGGAATAAAATAAACGACGTGCAAGCCGCACCAACAAATATATAATTTAAATATTTACATCAATACGGCACGCAGGCCACCAAAAAACCGAATCAATCAACCACCACAACACATAGGTCTAAGGGCATATCGTGTTACCGAATTAACCAAACGCGGCATAAGTGAAACATGGTGTGCCACACAAAACCATGATATAAATATATATCTATATTTTAGTCAAGATTGTCAACAACATCAAAGGCACCAAAATGACAATCCTTGTACATATGCATTAGTGTACCAAACCATTTTTGTGACACATATTCATATATACATTTATAAGTATATATTTGTTTACACTTCATGCCAAGTTACAACAAATATATAAATATAAAAACTAAAATATTAACATGGCTACAAATATACCAATTTTAGCCTAACAAGAATCTTCATGAAAAACCATTTCTAGAAAACAATTTTCTAATATAAAAAATATTTATATGAATATTATGTAGGCTACAAACATTTCAATTTTAGCCTAGCAACCGTCTACACGAAAAATCATTTCAAGAAAACAAATTCTTGTATAAAACTTTTATATGGTTTTTCTAGACTCGTTAGTGCATAGCCATGTTAGATATGGTTCTGATACCACTGAAGGTATTTGTTTGGCATAAACGAGTAGCAACGGAAGCAAGATACAATACAAAAACTAAAGCAGCCAAACAAACACACATGCAATGGACCAACATCTAAACATGAAGTTGCAACTAGAATATAATAAACAAGGTAGAAGAAAGTGTATACCACCATACAAGATCACCACAAGCTTTCTTCTCTATCAAAGTGTGTAAAATTCAAGAAGAACTCCTCTAGTGAAGTCCACACCAAGCACACTTGATTCCCCAATGCTAGTAGGTTGGTGTAGACACCAAAGCAACACAATTCAAGAACAAGCAACACCTTTGTGCATCAAAGCTTGATCACAAAGTGTATATTTCCTTCTCTTGTGCACCAAACTTGAACACCAAGAAGAAGAAAAATTAGAGAGAGTATGAACTCAAGCCTCTAGAGCTAACAAAAGCCTGTTCCAGAGACATATGAATCGTGGCTTATCATTCACCCACATTAAACACATTAAAATGAGTGTTTAAAGCTGTTTATTCTGCTATTACAGAGCCTTTACATGGCCCGTGTTGGCCAACACGGCCGTGTAGGCCCAAAGCCCACGGCCTCGATTGGGCCAAGATAGACCGTGTCTAACAGGCCCAACACGACCCGTGTTCAGTTACACGGCCGTGTAGGCCCAAAGCACACGGTCTCTTCTTAGGCCAAAACGCCCCGTGCTAGTTGGGCTGGACACGGCCCGTGTTCAAGAACACGGCCCGTGTACCATGCTGCCAAAACCCATTTTGGCCTTTTTCTCTCTTTTGCTTGATCGTGTTGTCGGAATCAATACTTGGTGTGTGACCCAATAGGCCTATACTTCATCAGCAGTGCTATTAACTTGTTCGTGTCAGCGGGCATATTCCAACAGTCTCTACTCCACAGAAAGAAAATCTCATCAGTTGAGAAATTCGTAGAGTTTAAGCATTGTGTAGAATCAAACTTGTTCATTTGTTGAACACTCTATGTACATTAGTTGTTTTAGAGTTAGCTTGTCTTTGTGTTACACAAATAGATTGCTACCTTTTATTGTACTTAGAATTTCCGCTTCAAGTACATGTAATTCTTGATTCAATATCAATAAGATATATATAAAAGTATATCGGTGTGTCTTTAAATTTTTAAAAGCTAAAGTTTGTATTCAACCCCCCTTCTACAAACATTTGTGGTTGTGTACTCAATCTGGGACTAACAACTGGTATCAGAGCAGGTTAGATAATCAATATGTAGATCTGTTTTGCTTACTCTACAACTGCTTCTACTCCTCTCAAAATGACCTCATCATCAAAAAATATGAATATCTCAAACACTGGGTCTTTAACAAGATGTCCCATGTTTGATGCTGAAAATTTCTCCATGTGGAAAAGTAGAGCACATCTTTTCTTATTCACCCTTGATATCCAAATGCTTGAAATAGTCACTGATGGTCCTTATGTTCCAACATCAGTGTTATCCATTCCATCAGAATCTGAAGGTCAAACTTCCATAATAGAAAGAATCATAACCAAACCCATGCATCTGTGGTCAGATGAAGATAAGAGGTTGGTTAGTCTAGATGTTAAGGCTAGATCAGCGCTTGTCTCTACACTACCCAATGAGATCTATCATCAAGTGCTTAACTGTACTTCTGCTAAAGAGATGTTAGATACACTCATAGTTGCATATGAAGGGACTGAAGAGGTGAAGGAGAACAAGAAGCTCCTCCTCAACAGAGAGTATGAATTCTTCTTTGCTCAGAAAGGTGAGAGTCTTACATAGACATACACTAGATTCAACTGCCTAGTAAATGACTTGAAGAGGGCAGACATAACCAAGAGCAACTTTGTTTTGGTGATTAAGTTTCTAGACTCACTCCCTGAAACATGGGATCACTTTGTCACTGTTCTAAGACATAGTGAGAAGATAAAAGGAATGTCTCTGGTTGCTCTCTATGGTAACTTACTAAACCATGAGCAATTAGTCAAGCAAAGGAAGTTGTCATCCAAGGAGATGAAGGAGGTGGTGAAAGCGACACCAACTGCCCTTGTATCAAGAGATACAAATGTTGGAATATGCCCGCTGACACGAACGAGTTAATGGCACTACCGATGAGGTATAGGCCTATTAGGTCACACACCAAGTATTGATTCCGGCAACACGATCGAACAAAAGAGAAAGAAAGGCCAAAATGAGTTTTGGCAGGATGGTACACGGGCCGTGTGCTTGAACACAGGCCGTGTCCAGTTCAACATACACGAGGCGTATTGGCTCAGTTCAAAGGTCGTGTAATTTGGGCCTACACGGTCCGTGTATATGAACACGGGCCATGTTGTGCCTATTCGACACGGGTAGTCTTAGCCCAATTGGGGCCGTGGACTTTGGGCCTACACGGCCGTGTTGATCAACACAGGCCGTGTACGTTCGCTGTAACAGCAGAATTAACAACCTTAAACACTTGGTTTAATGGTGTTAACTTCTAATAATTGTGGTAGACAAAGAGGCAACGAATTCTCTGCTCTTGTAGAGACTTTTTGCTTGTTCTTTGGCTCTTGGTTGATACAAGAAAACTCTCTCAAACATTATCTTGTTCTTGGTGTTCTTATTGGTGCACAAGAGTCTAAGATAGATACTTGATTGTTGCTTTGGTGTTTTGCATCAACAAACTAGCATTTGGGAATCAAGGAAGCTTGGGGTGGACAACACTAGAGGGATTCTTATTTGGATTCTTAGCTTCTTGACAAGAAAGTTTTTCTTTTTTATTTGCATTGAGGTATAAACTTTTCTTCCCATCTTGTTTATCTTTTAGTTGCAATTTCATTGTTAGATTTTGGTCCATGGGAGCCTATTCGTTTGTTTAGCTTTGTTTTTTTTGTTATACATATTGCTTCCGTTGCTACTTGATTTGCCAAACGAATACCTTGAGTGGTATCAGAGCCATATCTAACATGGCTTTGCATTATTGAGTCTAGAAAAACCATAAAAGTGTTTTTGATAAGAAAATTGTTTTCTTAAAATTGGTTTTTCATGGAGACTCTTGTTGTGCTAGAATAGATTTATTCGTAGTCTTGTTAATATTTTAGTTTTTATATTTATATATTTGTTGTAACTTGGCATGAAGTATACACAAAGATATACTTATAAATGTATATATGAATATGTGTCTCAAAAATGGTTTGGTACACTAATGCATATGTACAAGGATTGTCTTTTTGGTGCCTTTGATGTTTTGACAATCTTAACAAATATATATATATATATATATATATGTATATATTTATTTATTTATCATGGTTATGTGTGGCACACCATGTTTCTATGTGATATGTTTTGGTTTGATTCGGTAACACGATATACCCTTAGACCTATGTTTTATGGTGGTTGATTATTTTGGTTTTTGGAGGCCTGCGTGCTGTATTGTTGTAACAATATTTGTTTATTTATTTATTGGTGCGGCTTGCACGCCGTTTCTTTTATTCTATGTATTTGTATAAATAGGATAGGAATGCGACCTGCGTGTCGTTTATATATATTCTATGTATTTGTAAATAGTATAGAATTAGAACCGGAGAAGTCAATGGGAGTCATGGTGATGATGACTTGGCGAGAAGGAATCAACACGCTATTGGAGGTGTTGGATTCAGTGGGAGCTCATCCAACGAGACTATTCCTTGTCCTTAGATTTTGGCCTAGTTTTCCCCGTTGTGGCTCACGGGGAAAACGCATAGGATTTTTTGGCATGTTACCGAATTATATATATATATATATATTTGCGTGGTTGTATTTTATTTTTCCTATGCATGGATTAGGATTCGCATGCTAGACAATTTTTCTATAAAATTAAATAAAATACAACATTTGTTAAAATGGTTAACAATCTCGCGCGAATATAATTGACAAAGAAAATATAAAGATGGTATTATATTTAAAAGTGCTTAAAATCGTTTTGACACTTACTTTGTTAATTCACAAAAAGGGTTTTTTATAAACTGGAAACAGTTTTTCAATTGACACTTACTTTGTTAATTCAGAAAAAGGGTTTTTTATAAATTGGAAACAGTTTTTCAAAACGTAAATCACGCACCATCCCCGAATCTAATGAAGCAAGGATGATTGTCGAGCTAAGAACGAGTCATTCCTTGTGTAGTTGTGTGGAAGGTGAGTGGGGTAACTCGCATGATTGGTTGTCGAGCTAAGCACGAGCCAATTGATGGTCGAGAGTGCCACCCGTATGTCTTGTCGGATGATTTATAATTTTAGTATATAATTCTTGGTTAGTTGTCGAGCTAAGCACGAGCTAAACAAAAATTATATATTAAGATTGGTGTAAGAAAGGGATCAAACATGCCAACGGACATAATGGATATCAACGGACCCCGCAAGTGTCTAAGAGTTGTAATAGAGATTATAATTGGTAAAATGGTTGCCGGCCTAAATAGATTCGCCACATGATCCGCAGTAAACCCGTCACGGTGCGAGGTGAAATAAGGTTCTTAGCCCTTGCTATAGATAAATGGTTTTGTTTACAACTATGGGTAGTTATTTTAACAAGGATTTCCAAACTAACTAAAACTACTTTGCTATTTTAGATGGCGTCTTCAAGAAACACCAACACCACAAACCATTTTTCGCTTAGAGTTTTTCTTGAAAAGGAGAAACTCAATGGTAACAACTTCTTGGATTGGTTTAGGCAACTTAAACTTGTCTTACGCCAAGAAGGGAAGATGGTAACCATAGAGGAGGCCGTACCCGAGGCTCCTGCTACCAATGCCACTCGGGCTCTAAAAGAAAATGGATCATTTGAGTGCTTTTGACTTGATCGCTCAACTTAATGAAATGTTCTAGCAGCAAGCGAGACAAGAGAGGTTCGAGTGTCTTAAGACGGTATTTGGTAGCAAGATGGCCGATGGCGGGAATGTGAGTGCTCACATGTTGCGCATGAAAGCAAACGTGGAGCACATGGAACGGCTCGGATTTACCATAGGGAGGGAGCTAGACGTGGATTTGATCCTATGGTCCTTGCCCACCGCGTATGATCATTTCGTTATGAGTTATCATATGCATAGTATGGATAAGTCCATTATGGAGCTTCATGGTATGCTTAAGACAACGGAGTCTAGCATGACCAAAAACAAGCCCGCCGTTCCAAATCCCGTTCTTGCTATAAGGGAGGGGCTAATCCAGAAGAAGAAGAAGAAGTCCGCTTATACCCCTAAGGGTAAGGGGAAGGGGAAGGGGAAGATTGGCGCTGCCAAGTCTAGCCTCGCCTAGGAGGGTAAAGGCAAGGGGAAGATGGTTCCCCAAGCCAAAACTCCGAATGAAGCGGAATGCTTCTTCTGTGGGAAGAAAGGCCATTGGCGCCGTAACTGCCCAGGGTACCTAGAAGGTCTTAAGAGGCTAAAGGGGTTGAGCATCGGAGGAACTTCCGATTCAGGTATGTACATGATTGAACTCCATCATACTTCTACATCTCGTAGTTAGGTATTAGATACCGGCTGTGACACTCACATTTGTAATATTGTGCAGGTGCTAAGGACAAGTAGAAGAATGGAGAATGGCGAGCTTGACTTGATAATGGGAAATAATGAGATTGTCCCGGTCAAGGCTCGAGGAGAAGTTGAATTATCTTTTAATTCCGGTTTTTCCATATTATTATTAAACGTCTGCTATTCGCCGCTTGTGGCGCGAAACATTATCTCTTTACATGCATTACACGACAATGGTTTTGGTTTTTCATTTGACAATGGAGTTATTGTTTGTTTTAAAAATAATATTTGTTATTTTAACGCTTATCCTTGTCGTGGTATTTATGAAGTAGATGCGTACGTTAGTGATAATCGTTCAATCATGAATTTTGATTCAACGTCTAAAAATGGTTTAGACAAATTGTCTTTGTGGCATGGTCGACTTGGCCATATAAACAAGACTCGTATTGCCAAGCTCCAAGCGGATGGGATCTTGGAATCATTTGATCACGAGTCAAATGAAGTATGTTAATCTTCTTTATTAGGCAAGATGACTAAATCACCCTTTTTCCGGCGTGAATGAGAGGGGAAAAGACTTATTAGACATCATACATTCTGATGTGTGTGGTTCGTTTAAGCACATCACAAGATACAATTCTAGATACTTCGTTACCTTTATAGATGATTATAGTAGGTATGGGTATGTCTACTTGGTTAGACAAAAGTCTAAGACCTTTGAGGTCTTTAAGACTTTCCAAAACGAAGAAGAGAATCAATTGGGCAAAAAGATTAAGATACTTAGATTCGATAGGGGTGGTGAGTAACTTAGTCAAGAGTTTCGTGTTCATCTCAAGGGTTGTGGAATTATTTCACAACTTACACCTCCTAGGACGCCACAATAAAATGTTGTCGCCGAGAGGAAGAACCAAACATTGTTAGATATGGTTCGGTCTATGATGAGTCACACCCAAGTGCCTATAAGCCTTTGGGGTTATGCTCTTGAAACGACAACAAGAATCCTTAATCTCGTTCCAACGAAGAAGGTCAGGAAAACACCTTTCGAGATGTGGCATGGGAAACCTCCCGTTCTTGCCTATCTAAAGGTTTGGGGTTGTCAAGCCTACGTACGATGTGAGGTAGATGACAAGTTAGAGCCCAGATCCGAAAGTGTTATTTCATCGGATATCCAGCTGCGGGTATTGGATATATATTCTATAAACCTTCCGAGAACAAAGTATTTGTTGCTCGGAGGGCGGTCTTTTTAGAAAGAGAATTAATATCCAATCAGCAAGGCGGGACTAAGATTGATCTTGAAGAAGTTCAAGAGTCAACGGCTGAAAGACCTGACGTTGGCACTAGCCAACAACCTAGTGAGGTTGAGTCTGAGCATGACAATGCAGAGGCTAACGTACATCCATTACCTCTCCATAGATCGGGTAGAACTATCGGGAAGCGGCAGCGGGCCACGAGTCTGCTAAGTGGTAGGAGGCAATGGATAACGAGATGCAATCCATGGAGGATAACCAGGTTTGGGAACTGGTTGATCCTACACTCGGTTGCAAACCAATAGGGTGTAAATGGGTCTTCAAGAAGAAGACGGACATGGATGGAAGAGTTAACACATTCAAAGCCCGACTGGTGGCTAAAGGTTTCACCCAGACACATGGTGTCGATTATGATGAAACTTTCTCCCCAGTGGCCATGTTGAAATCTATTAGGATACTTTTGGCAATCGCCGCATTTCATGATTATGAAATATGTCAAATGGATGTCAAAACCGCCTTCCTTAATGTGAATCTTTCCGAAGAGGTGTATATGACGCAGCCTGAGGGTTTTGTACATCCGAAGCATCCTAATAGAGTGTGTAGACTAAAGAAGTCCATTTATGGACTTAAACAAGCATCTCGTAGTTGGAATCTATGCTTTTATGAGAAAATCAAAGAGTTTGGTTTTTCGAAGAGTGTAGACGAGCCATGTGTATACGTTAGGGCTAGTGGGAGCACCGTTGTTTTCTTAGTCTTATATGTGGATGATATCCTACTCATTGGAAAAGATATTCCAACCTTCCAAAGTGTTAAAACTTGGCTTGAAAAATGCTTTTCAATGAAAGACTTAGGAGAAGCGGCATATATATTCTGGGTATCAAGATCTATAGAGATAGGTCTAGAAAACTTCTTGGGTTGAGTCAAAGTACGTACATTGACAAAGTCTTGAAGCGGTTTAATATGGAGTACTCCAAGAAAGGAAATCTTCCTATGTTGCATGGAGTGATATTGAGTAAGACTCAATGTCCTAGTTCTCGAGAGGAACTAGAAGTAATGAAGCGAGTACCATATGCTTCGGCCATGGGCTCGATCATGTACGCCATGTTATGTACTCTTCCTGATGTGTCATGCGCTTTGAGCCTGACTAGTAGATATTAGGGAAACCCAGGGCAAGCCCATTGGGTTGCGTTAAAGAACATTCTTAAGTATCTTAGGAGAACTAAAGAGATGTTCTTGATCTTTGGTGGTGAGGAAGAGCTCAAAGTAGAGGGTTACTCTGATGCTAGCTTCCAAACTGATAGGGATGACTGCCGATCACACACCAAGTATTGATTCCGGCAACACGATCGAACAAAAGAGAGAAAGGCCAAAATGAGTTTTGGCAGGATAGTACACGGGCCGTGTGCTTGAACACGGGTCGTGTCAAGTTCAACATACACGATGCGTATTAGCCTAGTTCAAAGGTCGTGTAGTTTGGGCCTACACGGGCCGTGTTGTGCCTATTCGACACGGGCCGTCTTAGCCCAATTGGACCGTGGACTTTGGGCCTACACGGCCGTGTTGATCAACATGGGCCATGTACGTTCGCTGTAACAGCAGAATTAACAGCCTTAAACACTTGGTTTAATGGTGTTAACTTCTAATAATTGTGGTAGACAAAGAGGTAATGATTTCTCATCTCTTGTAGAGACTTTTGGCTTGTTCTTTGGCTCTTGGTTGATACAAGAAAACTCTCTCAAACTTCATCTTGTTCTTGGTGTTCTTATTGGTGCACAAGAGTCTAAGATAGATACATGATTGTTGCTTTGGTGTTTTGCATCAACAAACTAGCATTTGGGAATCAAGGAAGCTTGGGGTGGACAACACTAGCGGGATTCTTATTTGGATTCTTAGCTTCTTGACAAGAAAGGTTTTCTTTGTGATTTGCATTGAGGTATAAACTTTTCTTCCCATCTTGTTTATCTTTTTGTTGCAATTTCATCGTTAGATTTTGGTCCATGGGAGCGTATTCGTTTGTTTGGATTTATTTTTTTTGTTAAACATATTGCTTCCGTTGCTACTTGATTTGCCAAACGAATACCTTCAACAATGATGAGAAGGTTTGAAGCTATTGGTTCTGGTTCTGATGAAGAAGGAAATGAAGAGGAGAGTGCTGGAGAAAGTGATGAGGAGAATGATTGTGAGGAGAATAACTTGGAGGAGTTAGTTGAAGGTGTAGCAATGTTGGTTAAGAAGTTCAGAACTTTCAAGAAGGGAAAGGGTGTCAAGAGGTTCAGCAAGAGGCCATCAAAGTTTATCAAGTATGATGCCTCCACAGCAGAGTGTTATAAGTGTGGCAAGATTGGCCACATAGCCAGTGACTGTAAGTCCAAATATAACACTGGTTCTTCATCTGTGCCAAAGCAAGAGGGAAAAATTGATTATGAAGCCAAGTATAAGAAACTCCTTGCTGCTGTCCTTGACAAGAAGAAGAAGAAAGCTCAGGGCCAAGTGCTTGTAGCAGAAGAAGAAGATTGGGCAGAAGTAGATCTTTCCTCAAATAAAGATGAGGTGATCTCTACTCAGTTCTACATGATGGCCAACAACAATGATGGTAGTTCCTTTGATGAAGACATGAAAAAGGCTGTCAAAGCTTGTTCAACTACCAACTAGGATCCTTCTTTTATGTATCAGGTTGGAAATTTTATTAACTATGATGATAATGAGAAGAATGCTATGTTTGATTATTTGTGTATTGATTTCCAGCCTGCTATTCAAATAGAGAAGAAGCTAAAACTAGAAGTAGAATCACTAAAGCAAAAATTAATTATTAAAGATGAGGAAACTAAGAAGATAAAAATCTTAAATGATGAGCTAGCTAATCAAAAGATACTTAATGAGATCTTAGTAAAAGAAACTAGTGAAGCAACCAAAAAGTTCAATGACCTTCAAAAAGTAGTAAAGTCTTGGTTTGTATCTGCAGAAAAGACCACTCAGTGTGTCATAGAGCAGATACCTAAACAAGTTCAAACTGTTATTAGTGGAAATTACTCTAAGGCTGCTAACTATGTTGATTCTAATAAGAACCTTAATATCTTAGACAAAGCTGATATTTTGCCACAGACTTTTCACAAGACTATTAAAGGCAAAAGTGTGTTCCCAAATAAGTTTGTTAGAAGCAAAAGTTCCCACTCAAAAGAATCAATTATTCCTTCTGTTGAATCATCCTCTAGTAAGGTTTCAGAATGTAAAAATACTAAGAATATAAAGTCAAATGATGTGAGTAAAGAAAAAGAATCATTGGTTGAGACCTTAGAGATATTATGTTGTCAAACCTTGAAAACAGATGACTTAAATCCTAGTATTTCACAAACTGAAGAATCATTAGCTAATACTACTTTATCAACTGATAGGTTAGTAGATGATAAATGCTCGGCTGATAACCTATCAGCTGATCATAGCTCATCTTCTAAACAATCAGTTGATCTAGAAGTAATTAACTCTCTTTCAATAGAAGAAACTATGAGTAAAAAGAATAATGTACACATTGTTCCCATTTCTGTCACTCCAAGGATTGGTCAAAACTTTCTAAACACAAAGATCAATCCAAGGTGCCTGTAAATAAAGACCTAAGAAATTTACAGGATAAGCTTCAAAAGCTGAATGGTCAAGTGTAACACCCGCAAACTTGTGCTAGTAGATTAGCAGGTTTACGGTACGTGTTTGTGTTTTAATTGCTTTAATTGTTATGTGAATTTAGTTTAATAAATTACTTGAATTAGAAATTAATAGAATGTATGTACGTATGTATGCATGTCCGTAAGTATGTATGTATGCATGTTTGTGAGTGGTTTACACGTGTGGGCTTAATGGAAGAATTGGTGTCGCCTAACCTAGCATGTACACAAGTGTGTGTGTGTGTGTGTATTACCTGTTCTATTGCCTCAAAGAAGATAAGGTGTGTGTGGGTGCCTTATTCTCTGTCAAGAAAAAACCGAAAGGAAGAAAAGAATCGGAATTCCATTACATTGTGTGATTAATCAAAGAGTTAAAGGTTGGTGTTATAAATTACTTTGTTATCATCCTTCTTGATTAAGTAGTCTGATATTTTGTGTTTGAAGATTGCATGTTAATATGAATAACACTATGTTCGGATTTGATAAAAAAATATGATTCTGATAATTTTGTGATTTCATGTGTAGATGGTGTTTTAATGCATGAAAATGTGTTTTAATATGTTAAATTATGATCTGATATGAATTGATGATTATTATGAAATCTGGGTTTGACGAGTTTTTGGTGAAACTATGATGTTCTCGGATTGCTGTGGAAGAAGATAGGAAAACCGATTGTTAGTAAATCTGGGTCTTATGAAATCCGAAAGTGCAAATCCGATTACCTTAGAATCCGATACTTGGTTTATAACAACCCCAAATCCGAATACTATATTTATATATGAAATCCTAAACTTGGAAAATGACAAGTCAGAATCCGATACCCAAAATCCGGAACTTGAAAACCGGGAATAGTGAAATCCGATACTTCTAAAACCGGGACTTAGTGAAATCCGATTAAGGAAAATCTGACAGTTTTGGGATTTATCGGATTCCCAAATCCGACAGAGGTAAAATCCGATAAGGAGTTGCGGTTTCTTGGAATCCGATAGTTTTGGAGAAATCTGATACTTTGTGCTGATTTATATTTGTATATTGATTGTTGGATGTTATGAATGAATTATGTATATATGATCAAATATATGAGGTTTGAACTGATTGATTGTTATTATGTTTTCAGGAAATCCAAAGGCTCAGTAATATTAGAATTCTGAGTGCTTCCCCTTAGATTGAAAGGTGAGTGGATGTTGGATGCGAATGGTAAAGATTGTGTTTAATATTACTGATGTGAGGCATAATTATATGAGATGGTTTGATATTGGAAGTGCTGATTGTGAATATTATGTATTATGACTGTTGCATGATTATTTGATCGATACGCACTCTTAGTATGATTTTGAGTTGCGTTTGAGAAGTCAGCTATATGTGGAATTGGGTTGGGCTCGTTTACTGGTTGGTGGAACAGTGGTAGCCTTACTGTTGCATATGTTGCTTCAGAGTGGGATTTCATTGTGCCAATTCAGTAGAGGGCTATCGGTAAACTTTTGCTTTGGCCGGCATTGGTTGTAGGTTCTGCGCCGAACCGCCGGTCTTCTTAGAGTTGTGATTACATGATTAATATTGACATGATATTTGCTTTTGGGTTTAGCCTCTACTCACTTAGCTTTGTACTAATTCCCCACAGTTGTTGCTTTTTGCAGATTTGTGTTTGTGAGTGCTCGTGGAAGGAGAAGTTGACCTGACTCTAATGTATAGAATTAAAATGAAACAAGCTAGTCTATTTTGTAACACAGAATTATGTTTGTTGGATTTTAAGAACAAATATTTTGTTTGTAAATATTTGTGAATGAAATGAATGTTTAAAGTTAATTAAAGCTTCCGCAGCGCAATTAATAAAAAAATGGCTTAGAATTTATGGTGTTACATCAAGTTAGTCAAATGATGACTGATAATTGTCAAATGACTGATAAGAAAACTCATATGCATTCAAACAATGTTGTTCAATGCTCCAAGGCCACAAAATCTCAAAAATGTTATAAATGTGGAAGCAAAGAACATAAGGCATTTGAATGTTCTTTAGAAGGGAATTCAAGACAGCGGACTTATAATGATAACATAGTTGTTCCTCTCATACATAAGAAACCTGAAATGAAGTGGAAAGCTAGGTGCATTCCACAGGGATCCACTAAGTAGTGGATTCCTACTTGTGTCACTAACTCTTCTTTCATTCAATCTGTGTAGGGTGTTGGTTAATGGTTTCTTGAAAGTAGATGTTCAAGAACTATGACAGGTAACAAGGCTTTGCTCAGTAACTACAAGAAGGAGAAAGGTCTGAGGGTGACTTTTGGTGACAACAATCATGGGAAAACAAAAGGCTATGGTGAACTTCATAATGGGAACCTCAAACTGTCCAAAGTATCTTATGTCAAAGGGCTAAAATACAATCTCATAAGCATAAGTCAATTGTGTGATGGAGATAATGAAGTCCACTTCACAAAGACATGAGGCTCCATAATAAGTAAGGAAGGTAATATAGTGTTAAGTGCCAAGAGAACCAAGGATGTGTATACACTTGACATGTCCTCTGGTGACCCTTCAAAGGAAACATGTTTGTACTCTAAGAATAATGAGGATATAAATTGGCTATGGCACAAAAGGTTTTTGTCACACCCCGCTAAAGCGGAAACACGAGGTGTCACAGCACAAGATATCATCGCACAAGGTAAATAGATAATAACCATTAGATTAAATTAACAAAATATGTAGTTCGGATGAAACATAAATAAAGGTTACATATCCGAATAATATTTAAAGACATTGTCTTGTACGATGCGTAAATGAAATAGATAATGTTTATATAAAATGTGACGATGAAGATGAAGATGCCACACATCATGTTTGCAAGCATAAGGTACCTAACGGCGGTCACCTGAAAGCACGGGTAAAAGAAAAGGGTCAACTACTAGAGTTGGTGAGTTCATAGGTTTTAATGTATGCACAAAACATCTTTTAAATGAGAAAAGTTTAAATAATTGATGGAAGTTTTTGGATAAAAATCCAAGTATGAGATAATGATAGAAGATGTATTATATTGCCCAATACGTTGCACATGGTAGTAATAGACTATGATGATTGTTGCTTGAGCCATTATCCAACCTAGCCGACAACCAATTGCCCATGATAAACCTAACGCCTATATTAAATGACGTTAGTAGTGGTAAAGTACATCTATAGTTCGTCAACCATAAATGGGAGACGTCGGAATCTCCAAATAGCGCTACTTACAAATACCATCGGCTCACTAGCGGAGTTAAGGAATAATGTCCAACGAAAGGGCCTTACAACGATCACCCAAGTACATCAAAGAATAATACCATAAGTGCTCAAAATAATATTTGAAATAAATAAAAAGATAGGCAATAAACTTTTCATGAAACGTATACACATGCTTTCACCCCAAAATAATATGAAATACGGTAAAAAGGGGCTATGATACTCACTCGGTATGCAAAGGTGTTTTCTTGTAAGGATTTCTTGTTCCTACCGAAGCTCCTTTCCTAATATAAAAAGGTATGTAGCTCTATTAGACTTATTTTATTTATTATTTTGTATTATTTATTTGTTGTTAACTTATTTATTTAAATAGTTAAAGGTTGTCTCTATTTTTCCATTATTCATAAATGTTCACTGAAATTTTTAGTTCTTTGAATTGAACTTTAAAAATTATAAACTGTAATTTAGGAGTCATATTAAGGCTTGATATTTTAATATAATCTTGCTATATGTTTCTAGAATGTCCAGTAAAAATATAGGAATTTATAATCCATGTTTGGTATTTTTAATAATTAAAAGTGTATAGGATGTCCACTGATCAGTGTCTGGATGACATGTTGTTACTAAAACGTCTGTTTAGGGCTCATACGACCTCCTTTTTACATGATTCAAACTGGGAAATAACCACGACTCAAAGATTAAACTTTTAAAAAAAACTAGACGTATTTTGACCCAAGAATGAGTAAGTTACACGCGTTTAAAGTGTACCCTTCTAAATCTGCCAGATTTCCAGATTCAACATATGGGTCTTTTTAAATATGTTTGAAGGATCAAACGTTCATGAAAATTAGTGAATCCAGGTTTAAATGAAAGGTAACACATTAAACTAAGATTAGCAAAAAGAATCAACTGATTTTGATACCTAGAACTCCAGATATAACAAAAACAAGTGAGGAGTTCTAACATCAGATTCTGCCAGATTTGTGATTCTTTTTGCTTATGGGTCATAACTTTAATATAACATGTTTATATTCATGAATAATCATATTGTATGAGTATAAGCTTTGATAATCCATGTGTTCTTACAACAATGGTAGGATGATACACATTTTATGTGTTCCTTACAACATTTGTTGAGATGAAACACATGCATGATCAAAGTCTTATTTTCTTGATTTTTAGTTGATTAAGTTCCATACAACAATGGTAGGATGATGCACATTTCATGTGCTCCTTACAACATTGGTAGGATGTTTATATTTACATGATTATAGATATATATAAAGGAAATAAGATGAACAACAAAGAAAATAAATAAAAGAAAGAAGAAAGAAGAAAAGAAGAAAGGTAGAAGAGTAGAGATGAGTGTTTTATGATCATCTTACCAACTCTTTTCTTTGATTTTGTGTTTGATCTTTAAGAGATGATCAAGACTTGGATGTTCTTGGGAGATTTTTGTTGGTGAAAGAAGAAGAGAGAAAAGAGAAGAGATGGAGTGTGGTGGTGAAGGAAATGATGAAGAGTAGTAGGGGGCTTATATAGAGCATGGGGGAGATCAAGTGGTGATTCTTGGGAAGAGAAGGAGGCAAGAGAAAAGAGATGGGGGGTTTCTTTTATTTTTTTATTTTTTTTATAAATTTTGTGTAATTAGTTTAAATAAATTTGTAGAAATGGTGATTTTATTTAAATCTTTTAATTAACAAAGTTTTAATTATTTTGATGAGTTTATATATATATATATATATGTTTTATATTTTAACTTATTTATATTTATTATGATGTATTTAATTATTTTTATTGTTATTATTATTATTATTATTGTATATGATTTGTAATTCTTGACTTTTAATAATTCGATTTTTCGAGCTCGGGAAGGTTCTAACCATATAGGCGGGATTTCTACGAAATCTAATATTATTATGCATGTATTTAAGTCATAAATACTATTTTTAGTCATACTAGGCTTAAAATTGGAATTTCTAATGGCTAACCTCGGAAATTTGTTGCCGAATGTCACAGTCTCCCCTGATTAAAAGAATTTCGTCCCGAAATTTACTTTGTACTAACGTTATTAAAGAGGTGAGGATATTTATGTTTCATGTAGTCTTCGCGTTCCCATGTGTATTCGGGTCCGTACTTGAATTCCAATCGAACTTTTGTAATTTGAATCTTACTTTTTCTAAGCTGTTTGACCTTACGGTCAAGAATTTCAATTGGTTCATGTACGAAATTTAACCGATCATCTGAACATACTTTAGGGGTAGTACTAGAGTTTCATCAGCTAATAATTTATTTAGATTTGACACATGGTAGGTATCGTGTATGGCATTTAGTTCTTGTGGAAATTTAAGCATATACGACCCTCGCATATTTCTTCTAATTATATCAAATGGTCTAAAGAATCTGGGATATAGTTTTCCTCTTTTCCTAAAATGTGCTATTTTCTTCCACGGCAATACCTTTATAAGCACTTTTATCGCCCACTTGGAACTCTAAAGGCTTACGGAGATTATCAGCGTAAATTTTCTAATGATCTTTGGCAGTCTTAAGCCTATCGTTCATAATTGTATTCTTGTCGATGACCGCTTGCATGATATCAGGTCTAGTTAATTTCCTATCGCCAATTTCCAACAAATTAAGTGGGGATCTACACTTGCGCCCATACAAGACTTTATATGGTGCACACTGGATGCTAGTGTGACACCTATTATTCTAAGAAAACTTAACTAATAGTATATGTGAATCTCAAGTTCCACTAAAATTTATTACGCATGCACACAACGTGTCTTCTAGTGTCTAAATCGTTCTCTCCGATTGCCCATCCGTTTGAGGGTGGTAGGTGCTGCTCAGGTTTACTTGCGTACCTAACGCCCTTTGTGACGATTGCCAAAATCGGGATGTGAACCGACTACCTCTATCGGATATTATTGCAATTGGTACTGCGTGTCGGGCAACAACTTCGTCAATATAATTCTGAGCCAATTTTCCACTTTGTAATCTTCCCGTATAGGGAGAAAAGGTGCCGATTTCGTGAGTCGATCTACTATAACCCAAATGGAATCGTACCCTTTTGCAGATCGGAGTAATTTAGATACGAAATCCATGCTTTTATGTTCCCATTCCATTCTGGCTGTTGCAACAAACCGGATGGCTTCTGGTGTTCTGTCTTAACCCTTGCGCAAGTTAAACATTTCCCACGAACAAGGAGACGTCTTTCTTTATTCTAGACCTACCAATAGTATTCCTTGAGAACATTTTGTCGGCTCCAGGGTGGATTGAATATTATAAGCCTCGTCTAAAATTGTTGATTAAAGGTTATTAAACTTAGCTATCCAATTCTTGTTTTCGAAATGGTGCACTCCATCTGGCCTGTTTTGAATCATCGCTCCAAGTGATATAGGGTCTCGTTCTTCAAATTTTCCGTCTTTGATGCTTCTTTTTGAGCTTCAACTATTCTTTCATTTAGGCTTGTTTGAATGGTTGCTCCTAAAGCTTGTACCCTAGATGGATTCACTCTTTTGTTTCTTCATAGAGCATCAGCGACCATATTGGCCTTGCTAGTATGGTATTTGATATCACAATCGTAGTCACTAAGCCATTCTACTCATCTTCTATGCCTCATATCAAGCATCTTTGGATCAAGAATATGCTGAAGACTCTTGTGGTCTGTATAAATAGTTCGCTTAGTACTATAAAGGTAATATCTCCATTTTTTAAGGGCATATACTACGGCTCCTAACTCTAAGTTGTGGGTAGTAAATTTCTTCTCATGCACTTTGAATTGTCTCGAATCATATCAATGACTTTCTCTTTTTGCAACAACACACAACCCAATCCTTGGTGTGACGCATCGCAATATACCGCGAAGTTATATGTTCCTCCGGGTAACGCCAAAATTGGTGCATTGCTAACTTATTCTTAAGCGTAGAAAATGTTTTTTTTTTTCACCAAACAAACTTCTTATCCTCTTGAGTTAATGCCGCGAGTGGTTGCGCAAATTTTGAGAAATTTGCTATAAATAAATGTACTTAACCGAGAAATTTACAATTTCAGTCGGGATATATGGGGTTCCTATTTCTTTATGGCTTCGATCTTTGTTGGGTCAACATGAATTCCTATTAATTACGTCGCCTAGAAAACGTAATTCCCGGCATACAACTTCTGATCCTTAAGTAACTTTAAACTTCTGATCCTTAAGTAACTTTAGTATCAACCTTAAATGCTTTTCATGGTGCTCTTTTGTCGCATGTAAATGAGTATATCATCAACAAACACAATCACAACTTATCTAAGTATAGTCTGCATACTCGGTTCATTACGTCCATGAAGACAATCGGTGCGTTTGTCAATCAAAAGGGCATAACTATAACGTGTTCTAAACGCGGTTTTGGGCACGTCCTCTTCACGGATTCTTAATTGATGATATCCAGATTGAATATTGATTTTAGAAAAATAGGTAGCACCTTGAAGTTGATCGAAAAGGTCATCGATTCGAGGAAGAGGGTATTGATTTTTGATGGTCAATATGTTGAGTTCCCTATAGTGTATGCACATTCGTAGCAATCCATCTTTCTTTTTGACGAATAGGACTACGGCTCCCCATGGTGAGGTACTTGGTCGAATAATTCCTTTGTCGAGTAGCTCTTGAAGATGTGCAGGCAATTTCCTACATTTCCAACGGGGCTAACCGATATGGTGCCTTTGCTACGAGCGCGGCTCCAGGGATTAAATCAATCCAAATTTGTCTTGTCTAACTGAGGGTAATCCAAGTAATTCATCCGGAAACACCTTGGGAGAATCCCGAACGATTGGAAAATCGTGAATGTGCTTTTCCTAAACCTCCGTTTCTACAACGTGAGCGAAGAATGCGATATAGTCCTTTCTTAAATATTTTTGCATTTTCATGCATGATACCACCTTGACGTTCTTCCTAGTCTTTTTTCCTTATATGACAAGCGTTTCATCTTGTGATAGTGGAATCTGAATGATCTTTGCAGAACAAAGTATTTCAGCTTGATTTTTGGATAGCCAATACATACCAACAACTACATCAAAGCTCCCTAATTTGATTGGTATGGTCTACGTTAAAGTTTTTGCTAGCTAAGTTCAAGGTACACTTAGTGATTATATCTCTAGTCTTGACTTCTTGTCCATTAGCAAATTCCATGATATAGGCCTCTTTCAATATTTGAAATTTTAGATTGAGCTTTGGCCTAAAAACTAGTGGTACTAAGCTTCTATATATTCTAGAGTCAGATAGCATTGATGCATTATAATTGTTCAGAAGAAACATACTAGTAATCACATTCGGGTCTCTCCTTTGTACAAATTCTACTTAGCTAGGTTATGGTGATCCTAAGATATAAGGTCTAACAACTAACACTCCCGTTCAATCATATAGCAATGCATGTAAAATCAAATATTTCATAACGTGATTTAAGCAACATATGTTCAATCATATAGTTCCCAAAAGTACCAAAATGATTTCCTAAAAGACATCAAGTGATTAATGTTTAACAAATCATCAAAAAAAAAAAAAAAAACCACCAAGTTTAATAATCGAAAGAAACTCCAAATCTTTCACTAATTCAATCTCCTTAAAAACAACCCTAGCGTACCATCATACTTACTAGCAATCTCACCATCACTATAACGAAATATCCTCCCAAGCACATATATAATTAAATCATCTACACGGCCCTCCTTGTTGCAATGGTAGTCCCCACAGCTCTTAACGCTTCACGGTGTTGCGACTCCGAGAGCATAGACAAAAAAAAATTTCATAGGACATGGTGCCGGTGGTCTAAACTAGTATGATGAATACTCAGTTCTAGTGATATGCTTTGTATCCACCTTCCCTCTTTAGGGGTCACCCTTAATGTCCTTACGATAGTTCCCGTTACTACTCAGGGTGCTTCTATGTGCTCCCTAAATCAGCAGTTCTCTCCCTCCTAATGAAAAGGTCACGATGTTACTCTCGTTGGTAAAGAGACTCTTTTCCTAGCCGTGAGCCTAACACATGCTTCACAGGAAGTTGGTGTTGATAATACACTAGGTCGTGAAACTCGGGGACTCTCCTACTAAGTTTCTATTCTAACCTCCATGGATAAAGAATATGTAATCTTAGTGCGTCAACCTAATGATGACATTACAGACTTCGATATATATAAAATTGGTTACTAAGTGTGCTAATATATGCAAGTACTTATGATATGCCATGCTTATGCACACACACAATAATCATGTTCTAGAAAGAAGATAAATAAAATTTGTTTCTAAGTATATTTTTATTATAACTAACCTAAGTCCCATATTGTACATAGCTAAATTAGACATAGGTGATCAAGCTTTGTCTAATTGAGGTATAACAATGTGGTACTCAACTTAATTATATTATCAATACACTTGATGTATTTTAAACAAAATTATTTTAAAAATTATTTTTATATACCTTTGGTCATAGTTGTTGTTTTCCCCCCATAAGGAAAACAACATTCTCTATAACCTTAGGCTCTGATACCAAATCTGTCACACCCCGCTAAAGCGGAAACACGAGGTGTCACAGCACAAGATATCATCGCACAAGGTAAATAGATAATAACCATTAGATTAAATTAACAAAATATGTAGTTCGGATGAAACATAAATAAAGGTTACATATCCGAATAATATTTAAAGACATTGTCTTGTACGATGCGTAAATGAAATAGATAATGTTTATATAAAATGTGACGATGAAGATGAAGATGCCACACATCATGTTTGCAAGCATAAGGTACCTAACGGCGGTCACCTGAAAGCACGGGTAAAAGAAAAGGGTCAACTACTAGAGTTGGTGAGTTCATAGGTTTTAATGTATGCACAAAACATCTTTTAAATGAGAAAAGTTTAAATAATTGATGGAAGTTTTTGGATAAAAATCCAAGTATGAGATAATGATAGAAGATGTATTATATTGCCCAATACGTTGCACATGGTAGTAATAGACTATGATGATTGTTGCTTGAGCCATTATCCAACCTAGCCGACAACCAATTGCCCATGATAAACCTAACGCCTATATTAAATGACGTTAGTAGTGGTAAAGTACATCTATAGTTCGTCAACCATAAATGGGAGACGTCGGAATCTCCAAATAGCGCTACTTACAAATACCATCGGCTCACTAGCGGAGTTAAGGAATAATGTCCAACGAAAGGGCCTTACAACGATCACCCAAGTACATCAAAGAATAATACCATAAGTGCTCAAAATAATATTTGAAATAAATAAAAAGATAGGCAATAAACTTTTCATGAAACGTATACACATGCTTTCACCCCAAAATAATATGAAATACGGTAAAAAGGGGCTATGATACTCACTCGGTATGCAAAGGTGTTTTCTTGTAAGGATTTCTTGTTCCTACCGAAGCTCCTTTCCTAATATAAAAAGGTATGTAGCTCTATTAGACTTATTTTATTTATTATTTTGTATTATTTATTTGTTGTTAACTTATTTATTTAAATAGTTAAAGGTTGTCTCTATTTTTCCATTATTCATAAATGTTCACTGAAATTTTTAGTTCTTTGAATTGAACTTTAAAAATTATAAACTGTAATTTAGGAGTCATATTAAGGCTTGATATTTTAATATAATCTTGCTATATGTTTCTAGAATGTCCAGTAAAAATATAGGAATTTATAATCCATGTTTGGTATTTTTAATAATTAAAAGTGTATAGGATGTCCACTGATCAGTGTCTGGATGACATGTTGTTACTAAAACGTCTGTTTAGGGCTCATACGACCTCCTTTTTACATGATTCAAACTGGGAAATAACCACGACTCAAAGATTAAACTTTTAAAAAAAACTAGACGTATTTTGACCCAAGAATGAGTAAGTTACACGCGTTTAAAGTGTACCCTTCTAAATCTGCCAGATTTCCAGATTCAACATATGGGTCTTTTTAAATATGTTTGAAGGATCAAACGTTCATGAAAATTAGTGAATCCAGGTTTAAATGAAAGGTAACACATTAAACTAAGATTAGCAAAAAGAATCAACTGATTTTGATACCTAGAACTCCAGATATAACAAAAACAAGTGAGGAGTTCTAACATCAGATTCTGCCAGATTTGTGATTCTTTTTGCTTATGGGTCATAACTTTAATATAACATGTTTATATTCATGAATAATCATATTGTATGAGTATAAGCTTTGATAATCCATGTGTTCTTACAACAATGGTAGGATGATACACATTTTATGTGTTCCTTACAACATTTGTTGAGATGAAACACATGCATGATCAAAGTCTTATTTTCTTGATTTTTAGTTGATTAAGTTCCATACAACAATGGTAGGATGATGCACATTTCATGTGCTCCTTACAACATTGGTAGGATGTTTATATTTACATGATTATAGATATATATAAAGGAAATAAGATGAACAACAAAGAAAATAAATAAAAGAAAGAAGAAAGAAGAAAAGAAGAAAGGTAGAAGAGTAGAGATGAGTGTTTTATGATCATCTTACCAACTCTTTTCTTTGATTTTGTGTTTGATCTTTAAGAGATGATCAAGACTTGGATGTTCTTGGGAGATTTTTGTTGGTGAAAGAAGAAGAGAGAAAAGAGAAGAGATGGAGTGTGGTGGTGAAGGAAATGATGAAGAGTAGTAGGGGGCTTATATAGAGCATGGGGGAGATCAAGTGGTGATTCTTGGGAAGAGAAGGAGGCAAGAGAAAAGAGATGGGGGGTTTCTTTTATTTTTTTATTTTTTTTATAAATTTTGTGTAATTAGTTTAAATAAATTTGTAGAAATGGTGATTTTATTTAAATCTTTTAATTAACAAAGTTTTAATTATTTTGATGAGTTTATATATATATATATATATGTTTTATATTTTAACTTATTTATATTTATTATGATGTATTTAATTATTTTTATTGTTATTATTATTATTATTATTGTATATGATTTGTAATTCTTGACTTTTAATAATTCGATTTTTCGAGCTCGGGAAGGTTCTAACCATATAGGCGGGATTTCTACGAAATCTAATATTATTATGCATGTATTTAAGTCATAAATACTATTTTTAGTCATACTAGGCTTAAAATTGGAATTTCTAATGGCTAACCTCGGAAATTTGTTGCCGAATGTCACAGTTTTCCCACCTTAATTTTAAAAATATTAACAAGCTGAGCAAGGGTGAACTAGTGTCATGATTACCTTCTCTGAATTATCTTAAGCCTAAACCTTACACTGCTTGTGAAAAGGGAAAGCAGCATAAGACATCATTTCCATCCAAGCAGGCCTTCTCAATTACAGAACCTTTCTATATGTTGCACATGGATCTCTTTGGTCCTGTTGCAACAGCTAGTATTGGTGGAAGTAAGTATGCTCTTGTATTGGTTGATGAATTCTCAAGACACACTTGGGTTTTCTTTCTTAAACCAAAGAGTGAGGCTGCTGAACAGATTATATGTTTTATCAAGAAGATGGAAGTGTTGAATGGCAATCTGGTGAGGAGTCTTAGAAGTTATCATGGAACTGAATTCAGAAATCAAACTCTGGAATCTTTCTGTGATGAGAAAGGGATATCTCAAAACTTCTCTGCTCCAAGAACCCCACAACAAAATTGTGTAGCTAAAAGAAGAAATAGAACATTGATTGAAGCTGCCAGAACCATGTTGTGTGAAAGTGGGTTATCTTTTAATTTCTGGGCTTAAGCTGTAAGTTATGCATGTTTCACACAGAACAGGTCCCTTATTATCAAGAGGCACAACAAAACTCCATATGAAGCGCTCAAGGGAAGGAAGCCAAGCATCAGTTTTCTGCACATTTTTTGTTGTCAGTGTTTCATACTCAATTATAATGATCAATTGCAGAAGTTTGCTCCAAAAGCTGATGAAGGAGTGTTTGTAGGTTAATCAGTGATTTACAAAGCATACAGAGTATACAACCTCAGAACCAAAGTCATAGAAGAATCCATCAATGTAAGTTTTAATGAAAATGACTTTGTTGTTTCTTGTTCTTTTAATCATGTTTCAGGTGAAGAATTTAATGATCTCATGCAAACTGGAGAAGACTCTCCAGAGCAAGTTGATCCCTCTCCACCAACTGTTCATGATGTAGATGAACCTGTTACTATCCAAATCTTTAACCATGTACAACCATCCTCATCCAATCCTATACCTCTACTGAATAATGTGGAAAATGACTCAACATCATTGGATTCTAATTCCATATCACACATTCCCTCTTCAGTAGAGATACCCACAGATTGCAACAATGAAGTTATACCTACCACTCTAAATGAACTCATCTCAACTGCTGATAGTCAACATATAACTTCTTCTCCACAAATCCAAATGAATCCCAATTCCTAAGAAATCCAAAAAGCCTTTAAATACCTCAAGCACCATCCTCATAATTTGGTGATAGGCAATACAGATGATCTACTTAAAACAAGATCAAAAGCTTGCAACATCTGTTTATATTCTGGATTTGTCTCAATGATTGAACCAAAGAAGGTTGATGAAGCTCTCAATGATCCCCACTGGGTGTCTAACATGCAAGAGGAACTGACAGAATTTGAAAGAAATAATGTATGGACTTTGGTACCTGATATCGCCCAAATTGAATAGTTATTTGGGGGCGATATCTGGTCGTTTCGTATGGTTTTATGAGTAATTTGGTCTTAATTGATACTTAATTCATTATTTCTGATATGTCAGGTCTTTAATGATTATCCATAGCAAAAGGAAGGAAAATCCCCAATATTTGGAAGAAATGGAAAAATCATGTTCCAGACACGTTTGTACGGCCCCGTAAAGTGCGTTGTACGGCCGTACATGTGCAAGACGCTAATGGCATATATAAGCATTTTTTCTCCCCCTTTTGACATAACTCGTTTTCCAGCCCTAGAACCTGAGGAGAGGCGATTTTTCTGCACATTTTCCAGAGGTTCAAGTCTAAGTTTCAAAGGATACATCCAGAGAGATCAAGATTTGGAGCTTGGATCTTGACTTGGAAGCTTCATCTTCATCTTCTTCCTTGGTTTCTTCAAGGGTTTAAGCTTTCCTTCATGTCTCCTTTAAATTTCAGTTTTGTTTACTTAGATTTCGTAATGTTTCGCATGGAGTAGTTAATTTTAGTGCTATTAGATGAGATTCAAGTAGGTTATTGACTTGGATTTGGGATTTTTGTAGGTTTCCCCAAAGTCCACCATTAATGGAAGCTTCAAGCTAGGGTTTCTTCTTAAATTGCTTGAATTCATGTTTTTCCCCAAATTTCCTTGACTAATTGAGGTAATAGACATATTGTGTTGATTGGTTCTTGGTTTCTTTGCAATTACTCCTAGTTGTGATGCCCAATTTGTGAGAACTAACACCTGGGTTTGGATTTTTACCATTGTTTGAGCAATTTGTTGATGAAATTGACTTTGAAATGCCTATCTTCTGATTAGTTGGAATATCTTTAAAGTTGATTTTTGTGAAATTGGCTACTTCGGAGAACGTCGGGGGTTAGTTTTCAAGAATTGATTGTTTAATTAACGGAGAACTTTGTTATTAAACGTGTTTAATACAACACTAAATCCTTGCTTGAATGTTTTTACAAAGTGGTAGATTCTAGTCACTCCTTATATCTTGTAAAATCATTCTAAGGAGACCTTCTTGTTTGATTTTATCTAATATTTGAAGTGTTTAGATGGTTTAAAGTTTTTCCCATCAAATTTATCAAATCATTGTCAATTAACTCTATTTGTAATCGAGCCTAGTAGCACTTCCTTCTCAAATCGAAAAGTTCTAAAAAATATCTCGTCTCTTTTATCTCGCTTGTTTTGATTGTTAACTTTAGGAATATAAACAATTGATCATAGATTAATTAATGATGACAACTTAGTATTGAGATTTCATCTTGCTTCCTTGAGGTTCGATACTCGGTCTTATAAACACTTTACTGCTATACGATGGGTTCACTGCTCGGTGTGTAGTTTAGTCTAGTATTTCCGTTTTATTTCAAATCATTTTTCATGTATATAACTGCACAACATCAGTTTTTGGCGCCGCTGCCGGGGAAGCAATTTTGATCTTTTGAAAAAGGTTCTAGTCATTAGTTTAGTCGATCCTTGTGAAAATTTATTTTTGCAAGTTACTTTACTTGTTTATTTCTGATTTGGGAAATCTACTTGGAGAATTTTCTTTGTTGTTTTGTAGTAGATGACCCGGTCTTCTTCTGAGGATATAGTGAATCCATTTGCCGAACCGGAGAGGATATTCTTTAGAAGAGTACGGAACCCGGAATTAGACGAATTTGGAGAAGAAAGTTCTTATCAACCAACACAACCCAACCCCGATTTGATACCACAACAAGAAATGGACGAAGAAAGAATACCCGGTTCTCTTTGGCAACCTAGAGTAAACCCGGCTCAACAAGATTCTATCAACCCACCGGGGGTAGCCGCCAATCATTTTGAAATCAAGTCATCCGTTATCACTATGATTCAAAACACATATCAATTTAGTGGTAACTCGGATGAAGATCCTAATTCTCACATCTCACGGTTTTTGAGGATTTGTGATATGTTCAAGATTCAACAAGTACCAAATGATGTCATTCGCCTACGATTGTTCCCATTTTCTCTACGTGAAAAAGCCCAAGATTGGTTAGAAGTTCAACCTCCTAACTCGTTTACTACTTGGGATGATTTATTACAAAGTTTCATGAAAAGATACTTTCCTCCCGCAAAGACCGCAAGGTTGAAAAACGACATCAACAACTTTAGACAACGTGAAGGGGATACACTTTATGACTCATGGGAGAGATTCAAAAAGCTTTTGAGATCATGCCCACACCATTGTATTATCTTGAGTGGTCAAATACAACTTTTCTATAATGGTTTATTCTTGGGAAGTCGTCAATCCATTGATGTGGCGGCCGGGGGAACAATCATGAACAAAACCGCTTCTTTTGCTTATCAAATGATTGATGAGATGGCTATGAACGATTGTGCATCCTACTCTTCAAATATGATGGGATCAAGTGAGTTGGCTAGTATTACTTCACAATTGCAAAAGCTAAATGAGAAGTTTAATCAATTTTCCAAGCCACAACCATCCGGAACTTCTCATGTTGCTCAAGAGATGTATCAAGTGGGAAATCAAGTTTTTGTGGATAATTGTGAATGGTGTGGAGGACCACATGATATTGGTTCATGTCATGCGTTCTTTGAACAAAATGAGCAAGTTATGCTATCTTTGGGTGACATTATTGAAGATCCAAACTTGGCAAGGCAGAATTT
Source organism: Dittrichia graveolens (assembly GCA_038502395.1). Taxonomy (NCBI): domain Eukaryota; kingdom Viridiplantae; phylum Streptophyta; class Magnoliopsida; order Asterales; family Asteraceae; genus Dittrichia; species Dittrichia graveolens. The sequence continues at coordinate 52,448,217 of JARJIL010000005.1, read as the reverse complement.
TAACCCCTAAGCACCCTATGGAAACAGTTTTAACCAACAACAAAAAAGCCACCCATACCCCGGATTCAAAGGAAACAATGCCCAACACTTAACCACACCCGGTTTCAACCCAAACGCACAAAAATTTCAACACCAATACCCTATGTAGCAAAATCCATCTTTCCAACACCAAAATCAATATTTCCCAACCCAAAACCAATACCGCCAATATCCACCCGGTCAAGGACCCGCTTATAGATTCAATGCCAACATTACACCTCAAGTGGAGGAAAAGAAAAGCAAAGTGGGGGATTTAATGGAGAAATTTTTAGTTGCTCAAGAAGCTAAAGACAGGGCTCAAGAGGTAAGAAATCAACAAGTTGATAACCAATTGAGAAATACCTAAGCTTCATTTCACAACCTTGAGAATCAAGTGGCCCAAATATCAAAGATGCTAATCGAACGTCCTTATGGTGGGATGCCAAGCAATACCGAGGTGAATCTTAAGGAAAAAGGGCCTCAACATCATGTCAATGTTATTTACTCAAGTGATGAGGATGGAAGTGTCAAAATAGAAGATGGAGGTGATTCAACCGAAGATGAAGCTGTTTTGGTAACTACAAGAGGAGGGAAAACAACCGGGATTGTCAAAACTTTACCTCATGATTCACGTGTTGTCTTAGAAGAAGTTGTGGAAGACTCGGAGAAGTCAATGGACCAAGTGCAACCTACAAGCTCACGAAGTACCGTAAGTGTCTCACCTCCGGCTCCCGTTACTTTAAAACCATATGTCCCGGTTCTTCCTTATCCTTCTCGTCTTAGAAAAGACAAGTTTGAAGCTCGATATGGTAAATTTTTGGAGCTTTTTAAGCAATTGCATATTAACCTTCCATTGGTGGAAGCATTGGCACACATGCCAAAATATGCTAAGTTTCTCAAGGAATTGTGCACTAACAAGAAGAAATTGGAGGAACTTGCTAATATAACGATGAATGAGGAGTGTTCGGCGATTCTACAAAACAAACTACCACCAAAGATTCAAGATCCGGGTAGTTTTACAATTCCATGTGTTATTGGTGATTTTAAGGTAACTAATGCTTTTGCCGATCTCAGTGCAAGTATAACCCTTATGCCTTATTCTTTATTTACAAAGTTGGGGCTAGGTGAGTTGGCACCTACTCAAATGAGCATTCAATTAGCTGATCGATCGATCAAAATCCCAAGGGGTATTGTGAAAAATATGCTTGTGAAAGTGGATAAGTTTATCTTTCCGGTGGATTTCGTTATTCTCGACATGGATGAAGATAGTCGAGTGCCATTTATCTTGGGTAGACCTTTTCTTGCCACCGCCCGAGCATTGATTGATGTTTTTGGTAAGACACTCACAGTTCGTGTTGGTGATGAAGAAGTGGTTTTTGACCTTACGAAATCTTTGAAATACTCTTCAAGACAAGATGACACACTCTACTATATGGATACTTCACATTTTGAGTTTGAAGAAGCTTATGATGATGATTTTAATGTGGAGGATATGGATAAAGTGGAAAAACTTGCTGAAAAAATGATTTGGTTAAGCACAAAAGTTGACTCAGAAAGTCAAAATCAAGAATTTTGGCCACTGGAGGTTTTGCACGGCCGTACTTATATCCGTACAAACCCCACTGGAATTTCGGAAATTGAAAAAAACCATCAGGTGCCCAAATATGTGAAGATGATCTTTTGGAAGATTTTCCTATGGGATTTGAAGATAAACCTTTTGATCCAGAACATGAAATTCGAGAACTAAAGCAACTTTAAAATTTTGATTCATCTCAAGTAATTGAAGAAGTTGAAGTGTTGATCTTAGAAGAAGGAAACAAGTTGAAGACATCCATTGAAGAACCACCCGAGTTGGAGTTAAAATCGTTACCCGAGCATCTTGAATATGCTTATCTTTATTGTACTTCTCAACTCCCGGTGACAATTGACAAGAATTTGACGATTGATGAAAAAGCAAGTTTGATTGAGGTATTGAAAAAGCATAAAATGGCCATTGCTTGGAAACTTTCGGATATCAAAGGTTTGAATCCATCATTTTGTACTCACAAGATACTGTTAGAGGAGGATATGAAACCGGTTGTTCAACATCAAAGGCGACATAACCCGAATATGCAAGAAGTTGTGAAAAAAGAGGTAATCAAGTTGCTTGATGCGGGCCTTATCTACCCGATTTCACATAGTTCATGGGTTAGCCCGGTATAAGTGGTCCCGAAGAAGGGTGGAATGACCGTGATCAAGAATTCAAAAGATGAACTGATACCTACAAGGATGGTAACGGGTTGGAGGGTTTGCATAGACTACCGGAAGCTCAACAATGCAACTAGGAAGGATCACTTTCCTTTGCCATTCATTGACCAAATGCTCGAAAGGTTATCCGATAATGAATTTTATTGCTTTCTAGACGGATTTTTGGGATATTTTCAAATCCCAATTGCTCCCGAGGATCAAGAAAAGACCACTTTTACTTGTCCTTACGGTACATTTGCCTATACACGCATGCCATTTGGTTTATGCAATGCCTCGGCTACCTTTCAAAGGTGCATGGTGGCTATTTTTCAAGACATGATTGAAAGTTGTATGGAAGTGTTCATGGACGAATTTTCCGTCTTTGGTAGCACTTTTGATATATGTCTTTCCCGTTTAGACAAAATGTTAACACGATGTGAGGAATCTCATCTTGTGTTAAATTGGGAAAAATATCATTTTATGGTCTGGGAAGGAATAGTTCTCGGTCATAAAATTTCAAGTGTGGGAATAGAGGTTGACCGAGCAAAGGTTGACACCATAGCTAATCTTCCCTATCCCACCAATGTGAAATCGATTAGGAGTTTCTTGGGTCATGCGGGGTTTTATCGTCGTTTCATTAAAGATTTTTCAAAAATCGCAAGACCCATGACCCGTTTGTTAGAAAAGGATGTTGTGTTTGATTTTACTAACGATTGTGTTGAAGCGTTTGATCTTTTGAAGGCTAAGCTCACATCCGCCCCTATCATGGTTGCACCCGATTGGAGTCTTCCTTTCGAATTAATGTGTGATGCTAGCGACTTTGCATTGGGGGCCGTTCTTGGACAAAGACGAGACAAGCATTTTCATCCCATATATTATGCAAGCAAGACTATGAATGAAGCCCAATCAAACTACACCACCACCGAGAAAGAGCTCCTTGCCGTTGTGTTTGCTTTTGATAAATTTAGATCCTATCTCGTGTTATCTAAAACCATTGTTTATACGGATCATGCGGCATTAAAGTTTTTATTAAGCAAGCAAGATGCTAAACCGAGACTAATTCGTTGGATCTTGTTGTTGCAGGAGTTCGATATTGAGATAAAGGACAAAAAGGGGGCCGAGAATGTAGCGGCAGATCATTTGTCAAGATTGGATCATGACAAGGAAAAGTCAAGATTGAAGCATCAAATTAAGGAGCATTTCCCGTATGAATCACTCTTTTTCACCGAGGTAAACGATGACACCCCTTGGTTCGCCGACTTTGCAAACTTTTTGGTTGGCTGGAATATTCCAAAAGGGTGGACGCATCAACAAAGAAAAAAGTTTTTAAAAGATGCGCGTCACTACTTTTGGGAAGATCCCTACCTTTTTCGAATTTGTGCCGACCAAATAATTATGCGATGTGTTGATGCTAAAGAAGCAAAAACCATTCTTAACCATTGCCATAGTGGACCAAGTGGTGGGCATCATGGACCGAATACCACCGCTAAAAAGGTATTCGAAGCGGGCTTTTATTGGCCTTCTATTTTTAAGGATGCAACCCGTTTGGTTAAATCATGTGATTCTTGTCAACGGGTTGGAAATATATACTCTCGAGATGAGATGCCCCTCACAACTATTCAAGCTTGCGAAATTTTTGATATTTGGGACATCGACTTCATGGGACCATTTCCCCCATCGAAGGGTAATCGTTACATATTAGTAGCCGTTGATTATGTTTCAAAGTAGGTAGAAACCCAAGCTTTGGCTACTAATGATGCTAGAGTTGTTGTGATTTTTCTAAAAAAGCTTTTCTCGAGATTTGGTACCCCAAAAGCTTTAATTAGTGATCGGGGGACACATTTTACAAACGCACAATTGGAAAAAGTTTTGAAAAGATATGGTGTGCATCACAAGTTCTCAACATCTTATCACCCACAAACTAGTGGGCAAGTTGAGAATACTAACCGAGGTTTGAAAAGAATTTTAGAAAAAACGGTTGGTAATAATAAGAAGGAATGGACCGATAAATTAGATGATGCTTTATGGGCATTTCATACGGCATTTAAAACACCCATCGGTTTTACCCCATATAAGCTTGTCTATGGAAAAGCATGTCACCTTCCTATTGAACTTGAACAAAAAGCATTTTGGGCCTTAAAAGTTGCAAATTTAGATTTGAATGGGTACCGTGAATTTAGAGCTTTACAATTGTTAGGGTTTGATGAAATTCGAGATGAGGCTTATGAGAACTCTCGGATTTACAAGGACCGGATGAAAAAGTTGCATGATAAACGCCTTAAGGAAACAAAACCATATGTCCCGGGTAATAAAGTCCTTTTTTTAAACTCACGTTTGAAGTTGATTTCACGGAAATTTAAGTCAAGGTGGTCGGGACCATTCACCGTTGTCAAGGTATATCCATACGGTACACTCGAGTTATCATCTACTAGTGGGGAGACGTTTAAGGTAAACGGTCATCGTGTCAAACATTACTTTGGTGATCCATCCATGGTTACAACAATTGAGGTAAGCAAGTTGTACCCCGAGAAAGTTGGGTCAAGCGAGTGACTCATTTTCACAACTTACCACATCACACCAAAATCGTTTTATGTTTCTCGATTTCATTCCCTAGTTTTCAAATTTGTTATATAAATAAATGAATAATATATTTAATATCTTTTCCAAATTAGAAAATACAAAAAAATATATAAAATATAAAATACAAAAAAATTCAGAAAATACAAAAAAATAAATAAATAAATAAATAAATAAGCACCAACATCTACACCTTCTTTTCTTATACCCAATTTCCACTACCCAAACTTTATCTAAGCATCTTTAAACCTAAGTCCAATCTTGAATAGCCCACATCTTCCTTTATTAAACCTAACACTTCAAGTCCACTTTCATTAACCAACTATCCTAAGCCCAAAGCCCATTACCTTACCCAATCCATCTACCCAATTCACCATTTACCCTAATAAATAAATAAAACCGTTCCAACCTTTAACAGCCGTAAATAAAAAAACCAAAACCACCATCGCTACCTACCATCGCCTCCATCGCCTCTACTTTTTCTGACCTAACCCCTAATCGACCCAACACTGGCCAACATTTCTACAACCACCACCACTACAGACACCGCCTGCAGTTCACCATCGAGGTCACCATTTTCTGCCCTAATAACCTAGCCGACTTCGATCGACACCTACGGTTTCCTTGTAGCTTCGAACCACCACCAGTTCATCCACAATTCTACAAAATCGAACCACAAGTGCCTCATTGTTCATCACTTTTCTGTACATTTCGATTTCACAAATCAAGGTACACAAATTTTCACTTCTCTGATCTCAAGTTACAAGTAGATGCACCAAAATTATTTCTTGTTTCTCGGGCTTTGTTGTTAGAATCGATTGAGTTCAATGACATCTGTAATTCATGTTTGTGTGGTTGGTTTCGTTTTGAATTTGACGAAATGACATCGAATGGGGGTTCATGAATACTAGTGACTTCATAATTGGGTTGTCGATTTCTATTCTGATTTTGAGAATTCTATGTCAAGTATGTTACTGCCATGAAATTTAACGTTTGAATCTTGTGGAACTTGAAAGTATAGTGTGGTATTTCTGATTGATGCAAGTATATTACCGAGATGATGGTTTTGATCTTTGAAAATTGGTATTACCTGGTTAATCATATGCTTGTTTGATTCAAGTAAATTGTTGAGTCTAAAACTGAATTTGGGGAACCATTATTTTGCCAATCTGTGCATCAGTTCTTCTACAAGGCACACTGCACCTTTTGTACGGCCGTAAATCTGGATTCACAGGCCGTACAAAACATTCTTCCCATTTTTAATTCCTCTTCTTTAATTAGTTTCTTTTGCTTAATTTTGCTTCCAGGGGTTTAATATTTAGTATAGTATAGTTTAATTCGTATCTTAGTGTTTGTTTGCTCATGTTTAGTTATTTTCTCTCGTTTTTGGTTTGTCTTCGTGTCCCTTTCTGTTTAGATAGTTGTTAGTGTTCGTTTTTGGTTTATTTCTTCTTTGTTTGCTTCTACTTGTTGCTGCAAGTATTTAGAGTTTGTTGTTCTCGTAGGCTTAGTTTGATTTTCTGTTTTCAGATGTCAACACCAAAAAAGAAACCGACACTTAAACGAACGCGGGAGGATACTAACTCTGCTGGGAACTTAATTATGTGTAAACATGCCGTTAGTTACAAAAAGAGCTTGAAAGCAGTTAAGGGATATGGGATTCAACCGTCTGTGATATTAGATTTTGAATTTCTGAGGAAAATTAACATTGCTGATCAGATACCACCATTCCTTACACCACCTTGGATGAAGTTGCTGTCTATAAATCAACCATACTATCCGGAGCTAATGAGAGAGTTGCATCCTTTGAGTTACACAACACCGATGCACCATATAACAAGGACGGGGCAATAAGTTTTCGCTTGCACAACAAACCCCACGTGATCTCTATTGCTGAATGGGCTGAAGCCACCACGTTGTACACCCGTGATGAAATCGCATCTGATGAATTCAACAATGCCTTGTTTTAAATGGACCGAATCCATACCAACCACGGCATTAAACTTCTGGAACACAATATCCTCTACCACTTTTACCCCATCCCGAACGAAGGCTAGTTGTCTAAACAGCACCATCCACCAAGTCCTCTACAAGATAATTGCTAGCATAGTGGATGCACGGGGTAATAAAGGAGCGGCGGTCACTAAATCCGATATTTTATACCTATAATGCCTCATCAACAACACCCTTTGCAATGTGGCGATTGCTTTTGCTCAATTCTTCAACAAATATCGCTCAGGAAAACAAACCAATGACTGTTTTGGTGCTGGAGTTATCACTGTTCTTGCACAACACTATCAAGTTCCCCTCTCCCGCTATGAGAAAAAGACTGACATCCGACTTCTTGACGAGGCATGGATGCTTCGGAACAACTTCATAGAGAAGTATAATGGCAGGTTCAGATTGACAAACTCTTCAAAATCCTCACGTGAAACCACACTTTCAGACAATGGTACCGAATGTAATGCAGTCCCGGATGCTGATGCCACACCTGGATCCCCTCATGCTCGTGCCTCCTTCTTCACCGCAGACTCCTCCATGTACACATCACGCCGCCCTCACGAGTCAGCTCCTCGTCATGATGACCGTTATATCGCAGAAATTGGTCGGGTAGTCGGATTAATTGCCGCCAGATTGGGTATCGACACATTTTTAGCATCTTCATCTGATGAATAGAATGGAAATCCCATTGACCCGACTATTGATCCATCGGCCACACCTGCTGTCATGCCTAGTGCTCCGTCCAATGATGCTGCTTCTGCGGACGTATGACCTTCTTATGGCATCTATTGCAGATTCTTTCTTTTGCCCTTTTTGCTACTAAGTTTACCATCTGGTCATGTATCTGAACACAATCACCACACCACGCTGCTGCACCCTCTTTTGCACACTCTTTTGATATATATATCTATGATTGTTGTGGTTGTGACCTGATCATTTTGTTGATTTATGTGCCATGTTTGGTCAGGCTGCTCCAGGTTCTTGCTGTCATTCAGTTCAGCTCGGTTTCCTAGTCCATTTAGTCTGGCAGAAATTGAAGATCAGGGGAGTTCTTGTCTTTTTCCTTGCTTCCTTTCAATTTTGTCCATTTCATTTTCAAACATTGAGGACAATGTTTACCTCAAGTGTGGGAAGGGGAGTAGTTACTACATTGTTTGTTGTCCCTTTTGGAAATCCTTATTTTTCACTCAAAATCACTCAATTTTTTTTTTGTTTTTATTAAAACAAAAACACAAAAAAAATTAGATAATTGTCCTTAGTTTCCATTTTAATAAGTGACTTAGGATTCTTTATCAGTTGTTAATCATTTAGTTCAATTTGATTTTAGCATTTAATTTGATTTCAAATTTCCATTTTTGCCAAATTCCCTACATTAAATTCAAGTCATTGTGTATTCGGGTTTTCAAATCTTTTACGGATTTTTGATGAATTCTTTCACTAGTCTCTTCTTTGTTAGACTGCTTGACTGTTTTGAGTGCTAAAAAAATAGTATGCGATCTATCATACCCCTTTGTAGATATAGAGTGAGGATTTTGGTTCTATTTTCACCTTTTGTTCTTAAGAAATTTAGACGCTTTCGGATTAGGTTCCATATTAGACCTTTTCATCCGCTTGAAGTTGAAAACCATCAATAAATGGCATTTATGCCATCGCAATTAATAATTGGTATTTTGCCATCACGAATCAATAAAGCCTAAAATGGATAGCGGGTGTGAAGCATAATATGGAAGCAATTGATTTTAGCTCTATCAACCGAATAATTGGAAATTGCCGAAATGCTAGAATTGATTGCAGGACCTTAAAAACATCGAATAATTGGTTTTTACCAAGGTTTCTGAGGTTTTCCTTTGAAGTAAGCTGATTTTGATCAAAAAGACAAATTGTGGTAATTCATCCAATATCCAAGATCTTTTGAGCAAAGGGGGGTTTGTCTAAGCGTTCTTAACAAGTTTGTCTTATCTCGAGTCTAGTCTTGTGAGTTCAATGTGGGAGCTAAATGATTTGGATAGATTTTTAATCCTTATTTGATTTGCCTATCCCGGATTTCACTTTTTGACAAATTATATTCAATATGGGTTTTGACATATTTGGTTAATTTCTTATCAAATTTGTTACTTTAATCTATTGAAATCTATGATTGCATTGAGATAATCATTTATTCACCTTGTTAAGTTCTTTAGTTTATGTTAGGTTTAGTTCATCTAATAATTGAGTGCATTTTAGTGAAATTGGTAGTTGCTTAGGGACAAACAACTTTTAAGTGTGGGAATCTTTGATATCGCCCAAATTGAATAGTTATTTCGGGTGATATCCGATCGTTTCGTATGGTTTTATGAGTAATTTGGTCTTAATTGATACTTAATTCATTATTTTTGATATCTCAGGTTTTTAATGATTATCCATAGCAAAAGGAAGGAAAATACCCAAAATTTGGAAGAAATGGAAAAATCATGTTCCAGACCCGTTTGTACGGCCCCGTAAAGTGCATTGTATGGCCGTACATGTGCCAGATGCTGATGGCATATTTAATCATTTTTTCTCCCCTTTTTCACATAACTCGTTTTCCAGCCCTAGAACCTAAGGAGAGGCGATTTTTCTACACTTTTTCCAGAGGTTCAAGTCTAATTTTCAAAGAACAAATCCAAAGAGAACAAGATTTGGAGCTGGGATCTTGACTTGGAAGCTTCATCTTCTTCCTTGGTTTCTTCAAGGGTTTAAGCTTTCCTTCATGTCTCCTTTAAATTTCAGTTTTGTTTACTTAGATTTCATAATGTTTAGCATGGAGTAGTTAATTTTAGGGCTATTAGATGAGATTCAAGTAGGTTATTGACTTGGATTTGGAATTTTTGTGGGTTTCCCCAAATTCCACCATTAATGGAAGCTTCAAGCTAGGGTTTCTTCTCAAATTGATTGAATTCGTGTTTTTCCCTAAATTTTCTTGACTAATTGATGTGATAGACATATTGTGTTGATTAGTTCTTAGTTTCTTTGCAATTACTCCTAGTTGTGATGCCCAATTTGTGAGAATTTACACTTGGGTTTGGGTTTTTACCATTGTTTGAGCAATTTGTTGATGAAATTGACTTTGAAATGCCTATCTTATGATTAGTTGGAATATCTTTAAAGTTCATTTTTGTGAAATTGGCTACTTCGGAGATCTTCGGGGGTTAGTTTTCAAGAATTGATTTTTTAATTAACGGATAACTTTGTTATTAAACGTGTTTAATGTAACACTAAATCCTTGCTTGAATGTTTTTACAAAGTGGTAGATTCTAGTCATTCCTTATATCTTGTAAAATCAATCTAAGGAGACCTTCTTGTTTGATTTTATCTAATATTTGAAGTGTTTAGATGGTTTAAAGTTTTGTCCATCAAATTTATCAAATCCTTGTCAATTAACTCTATTTGTAATCGAGTCTAGTAGCACTTCCTTCTCAAATCGAAAAGATCTAAAAAAAATATCCCGTCTCTTTTATATCGCTTGTTTTCATTGTTAACTTTAGGAATATAAAAAATTGATCATAGATTAATTAATGACGACAACTTAGTATTGAGATTTCATCTTGCTTCCTTGAGGTTCGATACTCGGTCTTACAAACACTTTACTACTGTATGATGGGTTCACTGACCGGTGTGTAGTTTAGTCTAGTATTTCTGTTTTATTTCAAATCATTTTTCATATATATAACTACACAACATCAGTACCCAAACCAAAGGATAAAACCATCATTGAAACAAAGTGGGTGTTCAGAAATAAACTAAATGAAAATGGGCAAATCATTAGAAACAAAGCAAGGCTAGTGGCACAGGGATATTGTCAAGAAGAAGGTATTGATTTTGATGAAACCTTTGCCCCTGTTGCAAGATCCATTAGACTGTTCCTAGCTTATGTTGCCATCAAGAACTTCAATGTGTGCCAAATGGATGTGAAGAGTGCATTTCTGAATGGAGACCTGAAAGAAGAGGTGTATGTAAAACAACCTCCTGGTTTTTAGGAGTCAAGCTTACCTGATCATGCTTACTTTCTAAACAAAGCTTTATATGGTCTTAAGCAAGCTCCAAGAGCCTGGTATGATACCCTCTCTTCTTTTCTCATCAACAAAGGTTTTACAAGAGGATGCATTGATAACACTTTGTTTATAAGGAAGTACAAAGGTGATGTGATACTTGTGCAGATATATGTAGATGATATAATATTTGGTCTACTAATTTAGAACTATGCAGAAAGTTTTCTAAACTCATGTCTGATAACTATTAGATGAGCATGATGGGTGAGTTAAACTATTTTCTTGGTTTTCAAATTAAACAAGAGGCTGATGGTATTTTCATTCATCAAACAAAGTATGTCAAAGATTTACTCAAAAAGTTTAATTTTGAAAATTGTTCTTCAATGAAAACACCTATGTCCACTTCAATCAAGTTAGGAAAGGACACTGATGGCAAATCAGTGAACATTACTACTTATAGAGGAATGATAGGGTCACTTTTATACCTCACTGCAAGTAGAACAGATATAATGTTTTCAACATGTCTCTGTGCAAGATATCAGGTAGAACATAAGGAATCACATCTTGCTGCTGTTAAAAGAATATTCAGATATCTCAAAGGAACTCCTAATCTTGGTCTTTGGTACCCCAAAGACTCAGATTTTGAGTTAGTTGGATATTCTGATTCTGATTTTGCAGGGTGTACATTAGACAGAAAAAGTACTACAGGTGGTTGTCAACTTCTAGGAGGAAGATTGATTAGTTGGTCTAGTAAGAAACAGAATTCAGTGTCAACATCCACTGCAGAGGCAGAATACATTGCTGCAGGAAGGTGTTGTGCTCAAATTTTGTGGTTACAAAGTCAACTAGTTGACTATGATGTGAAGTTTGAAGACACCCTAATTCTATGTGACAATACAAGTGCAATCTCCATCTCAAATAATCCAGTCATGCATTCAAAGACAAAGCATATTGAAATCAGACATCATTTTCTCAGAGATAATGTGCAAAAGAAGAAAGTAACTCTGCACTATATCAATACTGATTTGCAACTTGTAGATTTGTTCACAAAGCCATTAGATGAAGCAAGGTTCAATTTCCTAATATCCAAACTAGGTATGCTTAATTATTTAGATTAGAATAGTAATAATTTAGTTTCTGTTAATTTATAAGTGTTGAAAATCATGTGTTACTTATCTAAGCATATATAAGTCTTACTTAATCTGTGTAAACTGAGTAACTATGCTCAGCTGATATCTATCAGCTGATCACCCTAAGATAAGAAGGAAATGCTTAGCTAGGTACTTCTCTCAGCTGATAATCCAAATTTTCACTATCAGCTGATAGTTTTTCATCAGCTAATACCCCTCAGCTGATACATTTCTATGATCTGCTGATGGTTCAACACTTAGTAAATTTTCATCTTTTATGTTCATTTAATGCTTTTAACCCTAGTTATTTACTCCATCTGTCAGATTTCATTTAATAGCTAATTAATTTTTTTTCTATTAGAATTTTTGTCAGTATCTAACTGTAACACCCGCAACCCTGGGCTAGGAGATTAGCGGGTTGGCGGTACGTGATTGGTTGTTTTAATAACTTATGAGTTTTATTAAATTAAGTGATTATGTGTTTTAAAAAGTTAATTGATTAATATGAAATTATATTTATATATATATATATATATATATATATATGTTACTTGTGAATTAAAAGTAAAGAAAGTCATAAAGTGTGTATGCATGTATGTTGGTATGTATGTATGTATGCATGAGTTAAATTAAAAAAAGAATAGGATTTCAAAATCCTCTTGCCACCTCATGCTTGCTTATTATACAAAGATATGTATACGTGTATAGTTCTGCTCATATTTCAAAAGTGTTCAACGTGTAAGTGTGTGTTTTTTAAAGCAAAAACCGTATGTGAAGAAAAGCTACAAACTTGAAATCCTAAAGTCCAAATTTGGTGTTGTTTAATTCAAAAGGAAGGTGAGGAAGTATTTGTAGCTTGTTATAATACATGTTGGTATGTTTAGATGATGACACCATTGTTGAGGCAGATTTAAGATCTGCTAGATAAAGGGTTTATTCGTCCACCTACCGTGAATTGAATAAAAGAATGATAAAGAACAAGTATCCGTTGCCGAGAATCGATGATTTGTTTGATCAACTACAAGGAGCTTCGTTATTTTCTAAAATCGATTTGAGATCGGGATATCATCAGGTACGAGTATCTGAAGAAGACGTGTCAAAGATGACCTTTCGTACGCGCTACGGGCACTACGAGTTCTTGGTTACGCCGTTCGGCTTAACCAATGCACCTGCGATTTTTATGGATCTGATGAACAGAGTCTGTCGACCATTCTTGGATGATTTCGTGATAGTCTTCATTGATGATATATTAATTTATTCAAAGACTGAGCAGGAGCATGAACAACATTTGAGACAAGTTTTGGAAACTCTGAAGAAAGAACATTTGTTTGCTAAGTTCTCAAAGTGCGAGTTCTGGTTGAGGGAAGTTCAATTCTTTGGGCATGTTATATGTAATGAAGGAGTAAAAGTAGACCCTTCGAAAGTGGAAGCTGTGATGAACTGGAATGCTCCAAAGACACCGTCTGAGATCAAGAGTTTTCTGGGTTTGGCTGGATACTACCGCAGGTTTATCAAGGATTTTTCGAAGATTGAGGGTCCGTTAACTAAGTTAACTCGGAAAGACGTGAAGTTTGTTTGGGGTAGTGATCAAGACAAGGCTTTCCAGACTTTGAAACAGTTGTTATGCCAGGCTCCCATTCTTGCGTTGCCAAGTGGAACGGATGATTTTACTGTTTATTGCGATGCGCCGTTCGCTGGATTGGGATGTGTGCTTATGCAGAGGGATCGGGTGATTGCGTATGCTTCAAGACAGTTGAAACCACATGAAAAGAGTTACCCGACTCATGATCTAGAACTGGTAGTTGTCGTATTTGTCCTAAAATTGTGGAGACACTATTTTTATGGCACCAAGTGCGTGATTTGTACTGATCATAAGAGTCTTCAATATGTGTTTACACAGAAAGAATTGAACATGAGACAAAGACGATGGGTGGAGCTGATAAAAGACTATGATTGCGAGATTAGATACCACCCGGGAAAAGCGAATGTAGTAGCGGACGCCTTGAGCCGCAAGGGAGCGGGAGGTTCCATTAAATTCATGCGTATGGAGATTGTATCTGATTTAGTGGATAGAATAAAGCCTGCACTGCTAGAAGCCCTCAAGGAGGAAAACTTGAAGATTGAACTGATGAGGAAACGTAAGGACGAGCTTACTAATGATTCTCGCAGATTGAAAATGTATAAGACTCGTGTGTAGGTGCCTATGCGTGGAGAATTGAGGAAGTTAATTCTAACTGAAGCACACAACTCGAGACTGTCAGTTCACCCAGGAAGCACTAAAATGTACCACGATTTGAAAGTGCTTTACTGGTGACCTACTATGAAGGCAGATGTGGCTCATTTTGTGGAGTCATGCCATATTTGTGCTCAAGTGAAAGCAGAGCATCAGAAGCCCTACGGATCTTTGAAATAGTTAGAAATTCTTGAGTGGAAGTGGGAACATATAACGATGGATTTCGTGACTAAACTTCCGCGAACTCAGAGGAATCACGATATGATTTGGGTGATCGTGGATCGGCTGACGAAGAGTGCCCATTTTCTGGCTACCTGTGAGACGGCTTCTCTTAGCAAGTTGGCACAATTGTACTGACAGAGACTCCCGGTTTGTTTCTAACTACTGGAGGAGTCTACAGAGAGAATTGGGGACGCCAATTAACTTGAGTACTGCTTATCATCCCCAGACTGACGGTCAAACTGAACGAACCATACAGACACTCGAAGATATGCTACGTGCCTGTGTAATTGAGTATGGTGGATCTTGGGATTCGCACCTGCCATTGATAGAGTTTGCGTATAATAATTCTTACCAGTCCAGTATTGGAATGCCTCCGTATGAAATGTTGTACGGTCGTCGCTGCCGTACTCCGACGTGTTGGTTAGAGGCTGGTGAGAAAAAATTTGCAGGGCCTGAGATTGTTCAGATGACTGCTGTCAAGGTTGCTATAGCAAGAGAGAAATTGAAAGTGGCCACAGATAGATAGAAAATGTATGCGGATCCACGGCGTTGTCCAGTATCGTTTGATGTCGGGGAGTTAGTGTATTTGAAGGTCTCTCCTTGGAAGGGCGTGATTCGATTTGGCAAACGCAGGAAGTTAGCTCCCCATTACATTGGTCCTTTCAGGATTCACCAGATTGTAAATGACCAGACAGTTACATTGGATCTCCCAGCCGAGCTTGCAGGTATTCACGATACATTCAATGTCTGCTATTTGAGAAAATGTAAAGTTGAAGACGAGAGTCAGATTCTCCCAGCGCACGAACTGAAAGTAGATTCAAAGAAGAGATTGATTGAGGAACACGTTGAACTGTTAGATTGTAAAGTGACCAAGCTCCGAAAGAAGATACCGATGGTATTGGTCAAGTGGAAACACAGTCTAGGTTCTGATTTAACGTGGGAGACTGAGGCGGAAATGAAGGATAGATACCCTCAATTGTTTGAGCCGGAAAGGATTCCGAGGACGGAATCCTCTTAAGGAGGAGAGATTTGTAACACCCGCAACCCTGGGCTAGGAGATTAGCGGGTTAGCGGTACGTGATTGGTTGTTTTAATAACTTATGAGTTTTATTAAATTAAGTGATTATGTGTTTGAAAAAGTTAATTGATTAATATGAAATTATATATATATATATATATATATATGTTACTGGTGAATTAAAAGCAAAGAAAGTCATAAATTGTGTATGCATCTATGTTGGTACGTATGTATGTATGCATGAGTTAAATTAAAAAAAGAATAGGATTTCAAAATCCTCTTGCCACCTCCTGCTTGCTTATTATACAAAGATATGTATACGTGTATAGTTCTGCTCATATTTCAAAAGTGTTCAAGGTGTAAGTGTGTGTTTTTGAAAGCAAAAACCGTATGTGAAGAAAAGCTACAAACTTGAAATCCTAAAGTCCAAATTTGGTGTTGTTTAATTCAAAAGGAAGGTGAGGAAGTATTTGTAGCTTGTTATAATACATGTTGGTATGTTTAGATATTAAAAGGCATGAATTTATGTTGTTACACCATTGTTGAAGTTAGAAGAAAGCTTGGTAAATGGGTTTGTAGATTTTGTTGTTATACATGAATAAAAATATGTTTTTGATAGCTTGTTTGCATGATAAATGTTAGATACATGTTTTGTTGGAGGAAATATGAAGTTAGAATGAGATTTATGGAAATTTGGCTGCAAATCCGACACTTGAGGAAGAAGATGAGTCTGAAAATTTGCATGTAGTGACGCGACCATCATTCAAAAAATCAGGACTTAAGGTTTCGGATTGTAGAAATCCGAATGTTATGACAACCAGACTTGGGAAATCCGATTAATGTTACGGAATCCGACCTTTAAATCCGAAGAATGGCAAATCCGACTCCAAAAACAGATTCCTGATGAAATCCGCATGAAAATCCGATTGTTTGTTCTCGGTTTTGAAATCCGATACTCGTCGCGGCGCGACGAGGGGTATGTCGCGACGCGACAGGTCCCAAATCCGATTGTTTGCATACTTTTTATATAAGTTGCTTGGTTTGAGATAGTTTATTTGCTATGTGAATTAATCGAGTTGTTTTGATAAATTTGAGATATATATATATATATGAGAAGATATATTTATATATTCACGACTGATTTGATTGTTGCCGTGTTTTCAGGCAATCCAAAGACTCTGTAAAATTAGATTTCTGAGCACGTGTTGATTTTGAGGTGAGTGGGCGTTGATCGCGGATGGTAAAGATTTCGGTTAATGTTATTGGTGTGATGCATGATTGTGGTTGGATTGGATTGATTGAACTGTTGATTGTAATATTGATTATTGATATCTGCTGCATGAATATATGGTCGATACGCACTCTTAGTATGAATTCGAGTTGCGTTGGGAAGTCAGCTATACGTAGAATTGGGCTGGGCTCGTTCACTGATTGGTTGAACAGTGTTAGCCTTACTGGTGCATATGTTGCACTAGAGGGGGAGTGCATTGTGCCAATTCAGTGGAGGGCTATCGGTAAACCTTTGCTTTGGCTGGCATTGGTTGTAAGTTCTGCGCCGAACCGCCGGTCTTCTCGGGATACGTGATTATATGCTTTGATATTGACTGATGATGTTTGCTTTTGGTGTTTAGCATCTACTCACTTAGCTTTGTGCTAATTCCCCTCAGTTGTTTCTTTTGTAGGTTCGTTTTGTGAAGTTAGCAGAAGGAAAGGGATGACCTGACTCTAATATTATTTTTGAATGAAACGATCCAATAGTTTTTGTAACACAACAATTATACTTGTTTTTGTGAACAATGTTTGTACAGTTGTTAATGTTAGTTGTATGTAAATGGTTTGTTTGTTTGTTTAAAAGCTTCCGCAGTGTAATTAAAAAAAATTTGGCTTGGGTTTTACGGTGTTACACTAACGATCTCTGTTAACTAACCTTCATAAATATCTCACTTCCTCTCTCATTCACCTTTACCTGTTCAAACTCTCCAAATTCCCTCTCTCTCTCTAAAAAGAACTACCCTAACTTTTCTCTCTTGATACTCACTGTTCATCATCCCTACCAAATGGCCACCAATATTCCAAACCCTGCTGTCAACCCTGGAGAGAATGTTGCACCAAACCAACCAAATAACATTCTACTCTGCACCACCATCCATGCCTCACGAGAAAACCAAGGTTATGAGCCAATGATATAGTTTCTTCAGGCTCATCCTCTGTTCGATAGCCTTACTACTGATCCACACTACATATACCCCACACTCATTGGTGAAATATGGTACTGTGCAACCTACAACCTAAACGATAACACCATCAACTGCACCCTAGCCCAAGGAAACTACCATCTCCAAATCACCACTGAAACTCTTCGCGAAGCCACTGGTATTCCTCACTTCCCACCTTACACCGTTTTTCCCTCCAGAGCTTAAGTGCAAACCATTCTGCAAACCATCGGCTACAATGAACCTATACTGCATGGTCAAGTGAAAGTCTCTGCTCTTTCTCATCCTTGGAAGTATTTGGCCAACGTGGTCATACGCTGTTTTGGTCCCAAATTGTTAGTCCTAAGTGGTTCGAGTATGAATGGAGTAATGCAAGAATGTAGTGTGTAGAAGATTTACACCATACAAAACACACACTTAAACATTGATTATGGCAAAACTCACTTATTAGAAGGGTCATATCCCTATTCATACTCTCTAAGTATTTTCTCAAGTAAACTCCTATTTCTATACAATTTTATACTTTACATTCTCCCCTTTGTATTGAAATAGGAATGTAAACGCTAGTAAGCTAAGGACTGTCTTCCTTAGATTATATAAGCAGTTTTGGATGTAGCGTCCCACCAAATACATCAGTTTGAAACAATGCTTTATCTTGAGCTTTTGACTGCGGAAGCATAAATACTTTTGATGTGTTGGGAAGAATCTTCTTTTTGTCTCCCCCTACAATGTAGCTCAGATTGTTCCCATGTCTTTATAAGTCTGACAATCTTGACTCCCCCTAAACATGATATAGACTGACGTTTCTTTGTCTCTCTCCCCCTTGAGTAGACACAATAAATTTTCAATATGTTCTTTTACTCTCCCTCAACAACAACTGAATCAACAATGTAAAATTTTCTTACTTATTTTTTTTATTCTCCCCCTCATGATGATTATGATACATTATGAGCATCATGCATAAAGGACATCACTCTGAGATTCAGTTGTAACAAACATGGAAAAAGGGACGGGGAGGAGCCTACATATGCATGTCAAAAAGATCTCCATTTGTTGTATGACATGAGTAGATACTCGAACCACTCTCGATCGTTAAGGAGTGGTAATGATTTGATCTGAATTCGTGAAGATTTATAACTTTTGTGTTGGATGTAACCTGATATTGGAGATTAATGTTGTGAAGTAAGTCTCCCAATACCGTGTAATCAACCTTGACCAAATCACCGCAAGTCCCAAAAAAAAATCTGGAAGACATACGGGTGCAAAAGAACTTGGGTACACATAAGTGGGTAGGTGACTTTGATATAATAATCAGTGAGTCGGATCCATCCTTACTTAAGAGCATACGCATGTAATACAAATTTTTCTCAAAAAACCTGAAGTAATTTGATGTTGGTCAATCCTTCAAACAATTTCACCAACAATGTGATCTGGATTGTAAAAAATGACTGATATAAGATAACCAAGATTCAAAAGAAACAAGGAATAGATGGCCAAAATCTGGTTTTGAGACCAAAAATTGGTGACACTAAGAAAGAAAAACCAAAAATCAGTTAGGAAAGGGTAGGATAACTAGACATAAGGTACTAGACATTCAGCATCTAGAAACATCAGAATGATAATTGAAACTTTGAGAACTCCTGACTCAACCAAAAAATCCAAACACTTGTCTTAGGTATCAAGGTGACCAGATAATTCAGTCACAACGACTACGGGGGTTCGGGGGCAGCACCCCTGATAGCGGGCGGGGTCCAAGGGGCAGAGCCCCTGGCTCAAAACCCAAATCCGCCAATTCCCAAATCCGGTACTTTGAAATGCGATACTTTTAAATCCGGAAGAAGCAAAACCTGATACTTTCAAATTCGAGAATATTTCAAATTCTGACAATTTGAAAATCCGATTGAAGAGGAAATCCGATTCCTTCAAAATCCGACAATTTTGAATTCCGATTGGTGGAAATCCTAGAGATGTAAAATCCGATAATTTTTGAAATCCGAAGTGTAAATCCGATAATTTCAAATTCCGAAGACTTTGAAATCCGAAGATCACAATCCGAGAACTCAAATCAGATAACTTGACAATCCGAGGACTTGAAATTCCGATAACTTGGAAATCCGGTAAACACTTAATCGGATTTATGAAATCCGATAGCTTCAACTTTGAAATCCGGTACCTTCAAATTCTAAATCCGACAACTTCATATTCATCCCGCTCAGATTCAAAAGTTCTTCAAATTTGCACGAATCTGTATATTTCTTGCCCAGATCACTTCGCCTATCAATTACAATCAAACTTATCTCAAATTTTCTGATAAACAACAACGAATTGATAACGAATTAGACTATTTTCCCAAAAACCCGTTTTTCACAAAACATACTAAAATCTTCGATTTGCTTGCTGTTTTGTTGTTAATTTGATCTCGTTCACTCCAGAATGATTCTAAAATGATAATTGAGCATCAATCAACTATAATCTTCACGAAAATCACAAAATTTGACGAAAACCCAAAAATCTCAAAATGTGTTCTCAATTTTCTTCAAATTCTTCTATAATCTTGAACTTGTATGTTGAATTCATAATCAAATCACACTCCTTAGGCTCTTATACCACTTGATAGTCCCAAGTGGTTCGAGTATGAGTGGAGTAATGCAAGAATGTAGTGTGTAGAAGATTTACACCATACAAAACACACACTTAAACATTGATTATGGCAAAACTCACTTATTACAAGGGTCATATCCCTATTTATACTCTCTGAGTATTTTCTCAAGTAAACTCCTATTTCTATACAATTTTATACTTTACATTCTCCCCCGTTGTATTTATACGCTATCAGGGGCGCTGCCCCCGAACCCCCGTCGTCATGGTGACTGAATTAGAATCAATCTTTCTCAACTCATAGTCACTTTTATTGATTCTCTTACTACACTTTCAAATCATTATTATTGATTAAATTTGTGATCAAATCAAATCATTCCTAAAGGATCGTATAGTTTTTAGGTATCAAGATAAATATCAAGATGTCAACGAAGATTCCACAAGTTGAAGTAAATTTTGAGAAAAAGAAGGCAGAAGGATTGGTTAATGAGAATATCCAGCTCAAAGAGAAGATTTCTTCACTGAACAAAGAGATTCACACATTGACAGGGAGAAATACAATTTATGATGTAAGGATTGAACGTGTATCAGATGATATAATCAAAAAGATGAAACAGATGCAAATTCTGAGTGGAGAAAGTTCATTATTAAAAGAACAAGTTGAATTTGAAAAGAAAAGAGCAAGTGAATTACAAGTTGAAAATGATGAATTGCATGATAAGTTGAAACAACTTGAGCAACAGCTACTTGTTGAAAAAGTTGAGTTACAGAAAGAAACAAAGGTATTAGACCTAGAAAAGAGTTTGGAAAGTGAAAAGAAAATGTTTGAAGAAGAAAGAAGTAAGTTTGCGGAGAAAATCTCACAACTTGAAGTACATTATGAAGTGGAGAAAAAGAAAGCAGAGATTTTGTCAGAAGAGAATGACAAGTTTAAAGAACAAATTTCTAGAGTGTCTGAGAAACTTCAACTTTTGGAAAAGAAATGTCAAGAGTATAAAGTTGAAGTTGAGAAGAAGGAAGCAGATACAGAACAGGTAAAGAAAAGAGCAAATGATCTGAAAGAAGAGAATGTCAAGTTTAAAGACCTCATATCTGAATTTTCTGTTGAACGTCAAGATTTTCAAAGGATGTTGCAGAATAATGATAAGTTGATAGCAAGTTTAGGTATTGAAAAGGCTGAATTGCAAAGAAAAGTCACAGGACTTAAGCAACAACATCTTGCTTCTTCTAAACTAATTATTCCTAGCTCAGTTCTGAAAAACAAAATATCTGAGCTTCAGAAGACTCTAGACACAGAGAAGAAAACATTAGAGAGAGAGAGAGAGAGACTACAATTTTTTGCTAAACTAGTTCGCAATGCTTCTTGCTGAAAAAGCTTTTGAATCTACAAAGACTTCCGCTGACAATATCAATTTTGATTAAGAAACACGTTGTGGTAGCGATACTGACTCTTATTTTTCTATTGTAGATGCTGAAAGTAGAAAATCAGATAACGATTTCATTGATGCTTCTACTCCCAAAGCAACTATTTCTTCTCAAAAGCCAAACGTAACTGAATTCAGAAGTCAACAGAATGCATCTTATTCAAGATATATTGATTCTGAATTTTCAGTAACCTCAAATGATTCTTTATCAAAGACCAAACAAGCTTGGATTCCAAAGAAGAATCTAGGTGACAAGTTTGTAAAGATATCATCATTATGGATTGAAAAGAAGAAAACCACATAAACCTCAATATTTAATTCACCATGTGGTTCAATCAATCATGTGCATTCAAATGCATGTTTTTCATCATCAGAATTCTGTATCAAAAATGTTATAACTGATGAATTCTCATCCAACGCAATACCTACCAGGACATCTTCAAAAACTAAACCTAGAGTATCTGAGTTTCGAATGAAGAATGTCATCAATGATGGTTTTAAGTCCAATGCTGTACCACAAAGAAGAATGCATAGACAACATCATTCTGGTAAGGACAATCATGTTGATATGCAATATAATTCGTTTAAACATCTAAATACCAAATTCTTTTCTAAAGCAAAGCATAATGGAAATTTTATGCTCAAAACTGATGTCAAATATCCTTTTGTGGTATACTTAGTCAGACTTTCAAAAGAGAAGATTTGTAAAACTTCAAGAACTAATCATAAATTTGTTGTTCAAAATGGTATTCCCCAATGACACATAGGCCCAATGCATAGAAAGGTTCATAAACCTAACATAGCTGGACCCAACTTCAAGTGGGTACCAAAGTGTGCTTAATTTGTTTTTCAGATTAGTTAGAGACATTGTTGGAACACAATGAAGATTATTCAGAATACGTTGAAAAGTACATTGTGTTCAGTATGCTAACAATTTCAATCTCCTGACTTGAAGAAAGAAGAGTGTTCCCTGCAGTCCATTTCACATGTCATTGTATTCAACATTAACCCGAGTCTAATGATCTGAGAAACTTAATGTTTGTAGTTTATCATTCTTTGATATAACTTGTGTGATAATGGTTCATTATTTGCAGGGGGAGCAAGAACGACATAGATTCTTTGACAGACAAATCATTTTCGTCAAGAACCTAAAAGATTGCAATTTTGTTTAAAATGAAAACTATTTTTGTGCATTCTCGTAGGGGGAGCAAATTTTTTTTCTAACCTAGTTGATGAAAAATCATTTTCGAATTTCAATGCATCAACATAGGAAGAGTTTATTTTTTATTTTTTGCTTTCAAATCATTTTAAAAATGAAAATTTCAAAAACAATACAAAATTTTAAAATTCAAAAACATTTTCAATTTTCAAATTTTATCGTTTTTCCCATCGAGTAGACATTCATTCATCGATTTATTCTCATGTATTTCTTGATTCATTTGATTGTTGATCTTCTGAACGCTCATCTTTCATTTCTTGAATTCTATCCCGACAACAATTCTAGAAATCCTTCCTTTATTGTCGAATATTCCATTCATTATGGAAACCGTTCATTCTTGTGTCAATCATTTTTTTATGTGACACATACTTTTCAAGTGATCAATAAGGCACCAAAGAGTGAGGGAGTGTAGTATAATTCTACTCCTATGGTCAATCCAGAACCATAAGGACCTGCCCCAGGAGTTCACCTTATGCTTAAAAAAACAAAGTAATGGTTTAATAGGTCAAATAGGTGAGCAGATTCAGTTATCACGTGATACTGATTGGTGGGCAGAAATAAAATGAAAATGAGATGGGTGGAACAGGAGATGGGGGTACATATGATAAACAAATCACTTTGATCATACATGTTAAATCATTTTGTCATTTCATTTCATACTTTATATTTCTTTTATTGTTCATATTCTTTGATTGATCAAATCATTCTTGACAATCTTTTTCAACTGAATATTTCGTGAAAATCATTCTTGTTGACATCCATATGATTGCTCCTAATCATTTGAACAAATAATAAGTGTCAATTTGTATCCAACGGAGATACAAATATTCATTTTGGAAAGAGAGTTTGAGGGAGAAGTTGAAAAATATTTAGAAAGCCAAGGGTGAGATAGGATCAAAATAAAAGAAAGATCCTCTCAAAACAGTGTCAATGTGGGTAACCACATATACTACTAGATTTCATGTGTTGAAATTTGGTATTGAAGAAGACATCATGGACCCAGTGATGCAATGCACTAACCCCACCCAGCTACTCAATTATCTCTTAAAAGATGCTTGTTTCAACTTCACACAGAGAATTAGCACATCTCTATTGACTTCTCACTCGGAGATTGTTAATATTGAAACAAGGAGGACATGCTGCTCCGGTCCCCGACTTCTTTCATGCACTTATAGAGTCTAGAGCTTATTGCTATATAATTTTATTTCTTAGGACACATGATGGAAATGTCACAAGTATCTAGTTTTCGTAACTGTACCGGAACATCTTGAGTGTTATCTTTGTGATATTCACGATGATAGATGGAAATCCTACCAGTGCTATCATTATTTCAACACTGAACGTCGGTCACACAGTTTAAAAACTATTGTGTCAACGAGCAATCTATGTGATCTCGGTGTTAACATTTCCTAACGCGAACTTTGAGATGGTGCCCTAAAGACTGTCTCATATACTTTCATTGTAATATCATTCTGGTCACAATATCAAAGAGATACATATTTGATAAATTCAACTGAATGTCATGAGGAGGATTCTAAGCTATAAATGTTGAAGTATTCATGCACAAATCAAGCTGAATGTCAATTAAAATTGCATGATGTTCATAAAGAATCCTAATCATCATGAGGGGGAGAAAGTTTAAAGAAATTGAAATTCAGTTGATCTTGATAGAAGGAAACAAAAATATTAGCTGATTCTTACTGAGTTGAAGATGATGATGAGTTCTCATCAAAATTGTGCAGCTAAAGAAGGCCAGATTCATGTGTTGAGAGGGAGACAAAGAAAAGTTTAATTCTGAAAAATCAATATATGTCAAGTCAAGGGGGAGCAAAGAAAGTACATATCTATCAAATTTGAAAAAGATCAAGAGCTACATTCAAGGGGGAGAGAACAAAATATTCTTCATGCACAAGCAAAGCTTATTTTAAGACAAGAGAGCTCAAGATTAGAAAGAATAGGTTGAAGATTGGGAAAAGCTAAAAATCACTACATGTTATTTTGATAATACAACCAAAGGTTGAAAAGCCTAAGGTTACCAATGCAAAAGAGGAGTTTGAAGAGAAAAGGTGTCATTGTATGCTATCAAGTTTCAAGTTCTCATCAAGATGTTGGAGTGAATACTATTCTCAAAGTGAAGAGTCTCTATTTAAAGATGAGAAGTCATTTTGAAGACATCAAGTAAAGGTTTGAAGATTCTCCAAAGCTTCAAAAGAATATTAACTGAAAAAGAATATCTGCATGATTCAAGAGGGGAGATTGTTAAAGTTTGCGTCATATGCCAAAAAGACATAACATCTTCTATTTCTTTACAAAGGGGGATATTGTTAGGTTTATTAATTGTATAGAATAGAAGATTACATTTTGAGTGAAGTTTGTATTAATTACAAACTAGAGGGTCTTAATTGTAAATATACTCATGGAGTATATAAGCCTATGATTAAGGCTAATCATGTATCAATTGCCATAATCAATGATATGAACTATGTGTTAATGAAGGTGTAATTAGTATTCTCTCATAGTTCTACACATGCAATTGAAGATTAGCTTGATACTTGAAGAATTAAGGGATTATCACAAATCTGGAAGCCACCACCTCATCAATCAAACGGAGCTTTTGGTGCTCTATGCCCTAGTCTTTGGGGTAAACATTGACTTCGCTCAAGTTATCTTCTCTAACCTTGTTGAAAAAATCACCCAGAGCACAAACAAGAAATCATCAAGGTCTCAGGTGCCCTACATTCGATTCTTAAGCCTCATAGCTATGAGGGAGATTGGCGAAAATAATTATGTCAGTCTGATTGAACATCAAGAGCACATTCCTGTCCCTGCCATGGGTGAAAAGGTATTCCACTTAAGGCAAACAAAGGTCCTCCAATCACTGATCAAATGCAAGAGCTAATGCTAATGCTAGTGATGATAATGAAAGTGGAGATGATAATGATGGTGATGATGCTGAGGAAAGTCACACTTGCAACAACGATGATGATGATGATGCTGGTGATGGTGATGGTGGTGAATTCACTCCCATAAGTCCAATGGTACGGAGTCCTCTTGGTGGTGATTGTGATGCCCAAGAACAAGAGATCTCTGAGCAACTCCTTGAGCTCATTGATCGAAGCAGACACATCATGTCCCAAGGTAAGGACAGTTCTGATTCCACCTCGGAGGATATTCAGATGGTAGTCCCAACCTTTGATAGCCCATCCTCCTCTCCAGTCCATACACCAATCCAATAGCCAAGCTCTAGTGAACCTCATGTGGTTGCTAGTTCTACTCCCATCCGTAGCCCAATATATAGGTCAACAGAAGTGACTCATTATGAGCACTTTGAGGTAGTGCAATCCACACCTCTAACCTCAACTCCAATTACCCTTCGTCATGTTGAGAGGGAGCAATTAGATGTTGCCACCTTTAAGCCAGTGGATGTATCCTCACAACATGATACATCTGTAAAATTGGGATATATACCGCAATCTGAGACAACCTCCCAAAAAGTTGCTCTCATTGAAAGACAGACCTCAACCCAAGGTCATATTGTGTCTACCCCAATATTGAGTCAGCCAATACCATTCACATTCTCCCAACAGAATGTGGATCCAATAAGGGATTCCCTACTAGTGAGTGCCTCCCACACTCACTCCACTTATCTTGCACCTCTAATCAATTCAATTCTTACATAAGCGCAACTTGCCAATGCTAGTGGTACAAACCAACCACTGGTACGGGGCTCAACAGTCTTTCCCAATGAGTTTGAGCTTATACACCAAGGCTCAAATGAGGGAACACAAACCTTACCTAATTTCTTTGAACCCATATCCACTCCTTCTACCTCTCAACCATCTACCACTACCCAAACACCAAATCTAACCCTTATACAAACCATAAACCAAAACATTGATAACTTAACCCAAACCTTCCAAACCCAAACTTCCACTTAACTGTCTAGACTTGCAAAAGATATTGAGTCCCTTAAAACCCCAACCCAACCCTCCCCTGCACCTACTGCCTCTCCTTTTGATCTCACCCCCATCTTAGCCAAAATATACCATCTCTCTACCCTTATTCCCTCTCAACCACAACTTCCCATCATACCTCAATCCACTATCTCTTCCCTCAACCAAACCATCTCAAACCTACTATCCCAACTCCAAACCCTACGCCCAATCAACCTAAACATTTCTGTCCCTATCCCATAACAACTCCTACCCATGCCTTCTTACCTTAAAGGTAGCGTTGATAACATTGAAACCCTTACAGAACAATCCAGAATGAGTCATCTCTCATTGTGGAAAGCCTTAAAAGATCTCAAGGATGACCTCTCCCTCCTGCTCTCTAAACTTATACCTACCCCTTCCTCAATCCATACACCTACCCCTGCCCCTACCCCATCCCCTAAACCAACCACAGGTGACTCCCCTCCCCCTTTTGATGATACCAAAAAGGAGGAGAAATTCTCAAGTTCATCTAGGGAGGATGATCCTTATTCTGAGGAGATAGATGCTGCTTATAATGAATCTGCCACCAAAATCTTGCAGCAGGAGGCACCCAAAGCAACAGCTCCTCCTCCTCTCAAAAGAAAAGCACATTCTGAGAGGGAGCAAAGGTTTCCTAAAAGATTGAAAAGAATGGCTAACAGGCCAAAGCCAAGAAGGAAAGTTGCTAAGGGTTTCTCTCCTCTAATAGCCATTGAGTCTGATTCTGATGATGAGGATGATAATCCACTCTCTGACATCCTCAAAAGAAGAAGACAGAGCCCAAAACCATCTGCTACACCAGTCCAATCAACTCCAACAGTCCAAAAGTCTTCAACCTCTGCTCCCAAAGACAAAGGCAAAAAGAAAATGACACCTGAGCAAGTTGAAGCAGATGAATAAATGCAAAGTGAGCTTCCACTCAAAGAGCAAGAAGAAAGGGAGAATGCCCAAATGGCTCAAGCATTGGGTGTTTCAGTTGAAGAGATCTACCAAGCCAAGGAGCTAGCATATCAACAAGAACAAGAACAAGTTCAAAATCAAGCTGCTGCTCAACAAAAACTAGCAAGGGAGAAATCTCAATCTGAACTGCTCAAAGCTAGATCTCATGCGGATGCCATCAAAACCTTCTTCAACCTTGATCTATTTGCTCCCTACAATCATAGTCAACAAAGGCTACAAAGCTTTCAGAGAAAAGATCAATATTTTGAGAAATAGAACAGAACCAACTCCAATCACAAGAGCCACTGTCCACAAAGGTGATGGTGAACCCTACCTCAAAGCAATAAGTCAAAACAACTTCAATAGAAGTGAAGTTGTATCATATGAGAGGTGTCACATTTATGGGTTCACAGAATTAGTTGAGATCCTGTACCTCCTCTTCAAATCCAAATCCAAGCTCAAAGTTCAATTCATCCAAAAGATTCAAAATTGGATAGCTCTAGCTGTGTCACAAAGGGCCTTCACTCCAGATGACTATTATAGGCATGTGCACACAGTTGATAATCTTCACAAGAAAGGCTCCAAGCCCTTTAAACCATTTGAGCTAAGAGAGGTACTGCCCCAGCATGAGTACTTGTATGATTTTGAGGGTCTCAACACAACTCTACCACTGAACATCACCCCTAAGCTTTACAAGTTTATAGTTATGCCTGTTGAAGGTATATTCTTTCTGGATAGAGTTGGTAATTGGAGGTTCTTTAGACAGTCTGAAATCCATAAAGCTGGCAAGAGCTTTCTCTTTGAACTAATAACATCTACAAGAGGCAGAACTGGAAATGAGCATTTTGAAGCCCTTGTACAAGCCCAATGTGAAGTCTTAGCTGAAGCAGATCCCCATGCCAAAGATTTTGAAGTAAGAGAAGAACAATGGTGAGATGATTGAAGACTGATCTAACTCTAAAGACTTGTTGATTTAGTTGATTGTATATTATGTTTAGACTAGTTTAGTTAGTAGTTAATCTCTGTAGACAAATTTATACATTTCTTTATTCTGTTATTTCAAGTGATGTTTATGTATATCAGAAAATCAAAAACATATAAAAATGGAAAAATGAAAAGATACCACAAAAACAACACAAAATGGTATGACACAGAAAAAGATTCCACAAAAACAGAACAAAATGGAACACTAGAAAAGAAACCAAAAACAGAACAAGGTTCAAAATCAAAAGAGCTACCAAAACAGATAGCTAGGTAGCCAAATGTACTTAAAAAGTTTAACTATTTTGTATTCGAAGTAAAACTGATTCTTCAAAAAGAAAAAGGTCTTGTCATCATCAAATAGGGGGAGATTGTTGGGGAGATAATCACTTCACCCTAATAATCAACTCTACCTATCCTAAAACATAAAATTTGATGATAACCAAACCCTACATTCAGTATGACTTAGAAAGAATTCAAACATGTGTTGTTTGAATCAGATTATGTAAAAATATGCTAAGTATGGAACCATCAGCTGACCATTAGTTGAGCATCAGATCCTACTCAAAAGTATCAGCCAAGGGATATCAGCCAAGGAGCATCAGATGAAGAAAACAAGTGAAGAAGACCATCAGCTGAGGAAAATAAACCATCAACTAAGTGAATAAAGTTGATCAGCTGAGTGCCTACACCATCAGCTGAGCAAGGACTTTGCTCAGCTACTCCATCAGTTGAGTGAACAAATAGATCAGCTGAGGCCCGTAGCATCAGCTAAGTAAGTCTTCTCTTACACAAGTTATCTCTACACATAAACTGATGTATTTGAATGATCAGCTGAGCATTCTTGATCAACTGAACATACAAATACATGAGCTTATGTCCTTCTATGTTTACTACTGATCAACTGAGCATCTATATGATCAGCTGAGCAATATGTATCAATTGAGTCCTACCAAAAAGTGATCAACTGATATATTTTGTCAACTGAGTAGTGAAATTTAGAGTTCCTAGTACAATCTGTTAGCTGAGTCATTCAAAATGTCAAATCTACACTATTCGTTTTAGATTGTAGGTCATATGTAAAAGGCAGAACATGTGTTGTTCTATTATGCCTTAGATCTTTGTTCGTAAAAGTAAAATGAACTTTTTGGATCAAGTATGAGACAAAAAGATTTGATTTTATCCTCTGGAAAGGATAATGATACGTCAAACAGTCGAAGATCTTGAAGATTTGTTCAACAACTAAGTATGGCTGGCAATCCCATACTTGGTAAAGTCAAATCAAACAGAAGTATGGTGTTGTTTAAAGTACAAGCATGGAAAGGGAAAAAACTTCTACACGACAGTAGATGTGGGTTTTAATATTTTATATTGTAAGTGGGTTGCACTTTTGCACAAAAGTACAATTACTTTTATCAAACAGTTGATTAAAGTAACTTTACTTTTCACCCACTACCTTTACAATTAAAATATTATAATTCCACATCCTCTTTGTCTCCTTCCTTCATGCAACCGGATACACCAAGATTTCTATATATACTCATGCATGGTGGACATGCAAAATACAACACAGTGACGTCTCTACACTACAGTAAGAAAATCTCAACAGTTGAGAAATTCGTAGAGTTTAAGCATTGTGTAGAATCAAACTTGTTCATGTGTTGAACACTATATATACATTAGTTGTTTAGAGTTAACTTTGTAGGAAATCCATGCACGCCAACACCCGTACGTAGCGGAAGCAACGACATCAAAAACCAGGGTTTTCGGGTATTAAAACCGACATGCATGTATTCCCCAAGTGGGGATCGTGACTACAAACAAATGAGAGGGAGGAGAGATATACCATCGCGGGGCTCGAACTATCCATCGAGCTTGGAAGATCTTCAAGAACCCGAAACTGAGCTCCTCTATTGATAGTCCACACCAAGTGAGCGAGATTCTGTCTTGCTATTGACCCGACACACGAACCACGCAATGTCCTTGTGCCTATGGAACAACCACAACAATAGAAGAACTTGCCTTCATAAGATTACACACTCATCCAACTCACTAGTAGCTCAAGAACCATATAGAAGTCCTATGTGTGTGTTCAAGCAAGAGTTCTTTCATGAGAGTGATATATGCCTTTTATAGAGGATGAAAATCGTTCTAAAGAAACCAGAGTCGGCCATAATGCCACTCTCCCATTGGACCAATACAAAGGTCCAATAGAAACAAAGTGTCACTTTGACTTCTGTCTTCACGGGCTCTCACGGGATGTGAAGCACTCGTGAAGACCTCATAGGCCGGGTTCCACCACACACTCTCATTGGGCCAACGAGTGGTCCAATAAAAAGCATGGCGCCTGCCTTCACGGGCTCTCACGGGCCATGAAGCCCTCGTGAAGACAGTGCCCCCACGACTACATATCTAGGTGGTGAAGCCTCGTGGATGGTTTCTCTTCATGACCTCTTCACGGCCCGTGAAGGTCGCCAGAAACCCTAATTTCATATTCTCTCATGTTTGGGTTGTGCTGCCGGAATCTACCCTTGGCGTGTGACCAAATAGACCCGTACATCATCAGTAGTGATGCAAGTACACGTGTATCGGTGGGCATCTTCCAACAGACTTCCACTTGCACATGATACAGCGTTACCAACACCACTGACAAGCAGCGGCTCTAGCAAAGCATGCTTGCCCCCAAGTTGGTACGAGTTCCATCATCCTCTACAAATCTTGGTAGCCTAGAAAGGCTAAAAGGTCCTATAGATAAGTGATCATAAACATCCCTTTATTCGCGATATCTATGTGAATACGAGACATGGAAAAATGTCAATCTCAAGATCGTTCACGATTATGTTTCTCGATTCTAGATTGGTGGTGACCAAAATAACAAGTTTGCAACTGATCTAAAAGCATTGTAACTTGAGCACGGCCATGCATTTTTGGTGTCAGCGCCCAATCATCAAGGGGCCAGGGATATCTCTCTTACAAGAGGAACAAATCCTTTTGACTACATTGACCCGCCACATGTTTCATACTTTATTTGAAAACTCCCTTTATAGTGGCTAGTTACGAACCACGTTTGAAAGCAATCAAAATAAAGCAGACTCGTGCTTTGGATACACATGTATCTCTGGTCTAAGAATGAAATGATATTATCATCCCGAGTCACTTGTGATGATAATCCATGAAGTGAACTCAGGTGTGGGTCTTCCAATCACTTGAAACTCATTTCAAGCACAGGTTAGTTTTGCGTCACTTGCATTCAATCCTTGATTAATGCATGACCAAACCCTAACCTCAGTCGTGGCTCAAACTTCCTTCCCATGAAGAATGACTGACTGTGGAAATCTTGAATGCATAAGCACTCAGGTAAGTGGTTAAACATGCTAAGATGGAACACAGTAAAGACTAATGAAAGTAACCATATCTTGCGTATATATAGTCCCCAATATATATATCGAAAGCAATAAAAAGTAACGATACTGCTTACAGTTCACAAAGCTAACATAAAACAATCAACTACTAAAACAATATTTCAAGCCAAATCACATGCATAAGAAATGCTACATGACCTAGTATGACAAACATCACTAGTTATTATGACTACGGCTTATTCAATGGATTTGCCATGCAACATCCATTTGCATTCTTGTTATCCTCTCAATTATCTTTTGACCAAACTACTTATTCAAAGTATCCGTCAAAGAGATCATATAACGAAGTACTAAAGTACTCATATCCTCATTGTTACGAAAGTTCACAATAGGATCAGTGATACTTAAGAACTTCTCTAATCAATAATCAACACCACTAAGTAGGACCAAAGACTTCGATCAAGATCGATAGTTATCCTTATTAGAAGTTAGTATTAGAGTAAAAACTTACTCCAAGGCTTATTTCTTGTCGTCAAACATCAAGAACATACACAAGTATTTCTTGTAATTCAAAATTTTGTATCTCCTAAGTATTATCATGATGCAATAATTCCCTATTTCATGTTCATAGAACGCTTAACAATGGGACATTATTTTCAATCGATACATACTTCTAGGTATACAAAAAAAGCTCCCACTAGCCCTGACATATGTAAAAGTCTTATCTATGCTTCTAGAAAACTCATGCTTTGATCCTCTCATGAAAGCAAAGATCTTACTTTTACGATGTTACCATAAGTCCAAGGGACTCATCCATGCTTGTGGACCTTATTTGGATACTATGGATATCTAAGACCCTCGGAGAGTGTGGTAAGCACTTCCTCAATACATAGTTCCATGAAGGAACACGGTCTTGTATATCCGTGTACTATCTTTTATTGCCATAAGAAGGCAACAATAGCAACGAGTATCAAATGACCTTCAACATGACCACTAGGAAAAGTTTCCACAATAACCATCATGAAACCTTTACCCTAGTTGGTATTTGAAGAAGTCTACAATACAATCCATGTTAATTCCATTTGCACCATCTCGATTTGCAACTTGGTATGGAATTAAGCAAAGTATTCGCATACTTAAAATGGATTTTATCTCATGATTAATTACTTCTCATAACCTTAGTGAATACAGGGCCCACTATGTCTTCCGATAGATGGTGATATGAACAAGACTCACCATCAATTCATTGCCACTTAGATGTGAGGAACCCATATCTCTTTGGCTACATGACTTCTATCAGCCTAGAAAGTAATTACCCATGGTCAGGATAACCAGCATTCTCATGCCGATATTTGATCATATGCTAGTCCCAACATCAAGTCTTTCATTAAAGTTGCACGTTCTTCCACTGGAATTCTTTATTTATTATCTTCCTTTGGAGCAATAAAACATTGTTCTCATAAGGTCAAATATCCAAAACGTATAAGAACCTTTTAAATGTATTAGCACCATTTAAGTTCTTCAATCTCCCACCATATGTAGATTGAAATTCTCCAAACTTTGATATATACAAGCAAAGAACTCTTTCAAGATATATTTCATAAGGTGCTAAATAGACTTTCAAGTTGGATTAAGATTAAGGAGTTGGCTCGTCACCTTCAATGTGTATATTCTAACAAGTCGAATACACATATTTGACCCATTATTTATCAGATCATTTTCAACAATATCCGGTTTCCTTCAACGTGTCACCATGTACAAATGTGTCTATGTTAAGGAATGAATTGTGAGATAATCCCGTGACTCATAATGTGGTCATTTATATAGATTTAAGGTATCTTAGCATCTCAACTAGATCTAAGCATCCTATCTATATGTCCTAATTGATTCTTTTAATTAGTTTCTCTTTGTAATGTGCTTGTACGGATTATCCACCAAAGGTGATCAATATCTTACAAGCTAGCATCCCTCTCACATATACCGTGAATGATTTCATAATCATCTTACCCTAATAGATAAGACTAGCATCAAATGTTTAACCCGAGGTTAAACTAGTCCAAGATCCTAACCACATGGATCTATACGATACTTGTCTTATTTATATGGTTAAGTAGATTATGACAAAGAGACAACTAATCCAAACTATTTTGGACTTAGAATTAATCATTCATGATTAATTATTACTTGTAGCATGTATGTCGCGACATGGACAATTTTTGATTTTTTTATCAATCAACAAATATTTTTCAAAAACAAGATTCAAATTTCAAGTATGAATTCATCGTCATCAAATGTAGAATGATGCGCCTTGAAGGCCAAAATGGAACATAAGCTATGACATGAATAAACTTCGAAATTGAATAAGTAATGAGAAAAAAAACTTTTACAACCCAAAATTCAAAAAGTCATCCATCGTCTTCATGAACATACAACAAAAACTTAACTTGCCTCGCAGGGCATCAAAATAAAGTAATAATTAAACCGGTAAGAATAGGTGAGATCAAAACTCCCAATTCTCTTTTACATGTCAATCTTTCAAGTTTCCTCTTTTAGATATCCGGTTCTTCATGCTCTTGGTTCTTCTTTTAAATGGTACCTACACTTTGTAACAAAACAAATTTGTGACAAACGTGAGTTAATTAGCTCGGGCGAACAACCCATCGAAATAGAAGAATTAGCAATGAATCATGAATGTACCTTGAGAGGGGAAATTAACTCTCTCTTTCCTTAGAACTTTAATATCATCTCGGCACGATGGACATGCGTGACGGACCCAATCTCCAAATCTTCCACAGAAGTAGCAAACCACTTTTTCTTGAATCTCTTCTTGAGGCACACAATCACTGTCCTCAGATTCAATGAGGGGAATAGGCTTGGACACTCCAACCTTTTCCCTTCGTGTCGGTTTCTTCTTCCTTTTCTTTTTGTTCCCTATAACTCATGGTAGGAATGGAAGAGGTGGATTCATGTTTGGCCATGTCAAACTCCGTAGTCTTCAACATACCATGCAATTCACCTAAGGTTTTTTCCATGTCATGCATGTGATAGTTCATGACAAACTGATCATATGATGCGGGCAGGGACTGGAGTACTATATCCACATCAAGCTCCCTCCCCATGGGAAATCCTAGTCTCTCCATTTGGTCCACGTACGCCTTCATCTTAAGGATGTGGGCACTCACACTCCTACCTTCCTGCATTCTACAACCGACTAGGTTTTTAACACACTCATAGTGTTCCTCCCTAACTTGTTGTTGGAACATGTCCTTCAACTTGTTCATCATATCGTACACACTCATGTGCTCAAAGTTCTTTTGCAACTCCGAGCTCATAGTTGACAACATGAGGCAGGCAACATCGTGTGTGTCCTCAACACGCTTTTCATACATGTATCGGATGGACCAAGTCTCGTCGCTAGCAGGTGGCTCCGGAAGAGGTTCCTTAAGGATGTGCAACTTTGACTCATAGCGAAGAACAATTCTCAATTGCCTAAGCCAGTCAATGAAGTTCACTCCCGTGAGTTTCTCCCTATGTAGGAACATACGAAGCGAATTGTTTGACGTGGTGTTATTATCGTTTGACATCTATAAATAAGAAGAATACACGTTTTAGTTAGTTTGATATAATCCTTGTTAAAATAATAACCCATAAAGTTTTAGAAAAACAAATTATCTTAATAAGGGCTAAGAACCATATTTTACTCCACTACATGACGGGTTTACCGCGGATCACTTCATGAAGCTATTTAGGCCGGTAACCATTTTACCGATTGCAATCTCCATTGCAACTCTTAGACACTTGCGGGATCCAACGACGTAAAACGGTCGGTTGGCATGTTTGATCCCTACTTACACCAATCGCAAATTAAAATTCTTGGTTGACTCGTGCTTAGCTCGACAATCACACAAGGATTTTAGTTCGCAATTGTAAATCGTCCAACAAGATACATGGTAGCACACTCGACAATCATTGGCTCGTGATAAGCTCGGCAACCAATAACTCCAAGTCGCCACTCTCACCTTCCACACAGATCCACATGGAATAACTCGTGCTTAGCTCGACAATTATCCCATGCTTCATTAGAATCGGGTGTGTCATCTTATGGATGGTGCGTGATTTACATTTTTAGGAAACGGGCTTTTGTTTCTTGATTAAAACCAAGTTTTAATATTTGATTAACAAAGTAAGTGACAAAACCAATTTTCACTTTAAATATAAATACCAAGTTTATATTGTTTTGTTAATCGTGTACGCGCGAGATTTTGTTAACCAATTTAAAAACTCTTGTGACTTTATTAACAAAGAAAAGTTATCAAGTATGCGAAGAAAGATAAACAACCACGCAAGAAATATAAATCACATCACACGCATACAAAGGGGTTGGTAAGCATGCCAAAAACCTATGCGTCTTACCCGCGAGCCAAGCCGGGAGGACTAGGTCTACTAAGGACACAAACCTAGACCATGGAGTGCTCCCACTGAATCTGCTACCTCCATCGGGACTTACCGGATCCAAGGTCTTCAAGACGTCTCCTCTTGACTCTTGATTGTGGTCTTCAAAACATAAGTACACAAAAGAAAGGAAATGGCATGCAAGCCACACGCTTCCTATCAATCTAGTACAAGTACAAATGGATAAATGAAACGGCACGGAAGCCGCGATGATTAATTACAAACCAAATGAATAAATAATTAATTACAACACATGTGAGACTAAGGTCACCAAATAAATCCAAACAACCAAACAAACCACAAGGCACAACCACAAGGTCTAGGGCGATGTTTACCAACTAAAAGCAACAAACAACAACCACAAAGCACGGTGTGCCAAAACCGTGACCAAAGGAATATTTCGGTAAGAATTTCCAACACTAACACTCAAAGCACAACTAGGAAATTCTTGTACATATGCATTAGGGCACAAAACCAACTTTTATACCCATATTCATATATACACAACATATGTGTATGCATGTATGCATCTCATACCAAGACCATACCTTACATACCCATATTTGTACCAAAATATTACGAGGGGTTAACCAAACGGAATCTGCCAGAAAACAGAAACTCCTTCATGACCCGAAAAACCATAAAATTTTCTTTTAAGGACAAAAACTGCCCAGGAGCTCCTTCATGACCCCTCACGGCTCTTGAAGACCAAGGGCTTCACGACCGATCACGGGACAGAAAGGGCTCGTGAGCCTAAAAACCAAGTTTCACGACTATACTGTTCACAAGTGTCTTCACGACCCCTCACGGCTCGTGAAGCCCAAGAGCTTCATGACCGGTCACGGGCCATGAGGACTCGTGAAGTATGAAAGCACTTCCCACGACCAGACCCCACACGAACACTGGTCGTGCGGCCTTCACGACCCGTGAAGAAACCTTCACGGCCCGTGAAGGCCTACTGGACAGAAAAATGAATCTTCCAAAACGGTTTTTCGAGCCATTTTCATGCTATATCTTTGTAGCCTAGGCTGTGATACCAATGTAGCCGATTGTGACTACAAACGAATATAGCAACTAAAAACAAACGAGAGGGAGTAGAGATATACCAATGCGGGGCTGGAACAATCCATCGAGTTTGGAAGATCTTCAAGAACCCGAAACTGAGCTCCTCTATTGATAGTCCACACCAAGTGATGGAGATTCCGTCTTGCTATTGACCCGACACACGAACCACGCAATGTCCTTGTGCCTCTGAAACAGCCACAACAATAGAAGAACTTTCCTTCATAAGATTACACACTCATCCAACTCACCAGTAGCTCAAGAACCATATAGAAATCCTATGTCTGTGTTCAAGCAAGAGTTCCTTCATAAAGAGTGATATATGCCTTTTATGGAGGCTGAAAATCGTTCTAAAGCAACCAGAGTCAACCATAATTCCACTCTCCCATTGGACCAACATAAAGGTCCAATAGAAACAAAGTGTCACTTTGACTTCTGTATTAACGGGCTCTCACGGGCCGTGAAGCACTCGTGAAGACCTCATAGGCCGGGTTCCACCGCACACTCTCATTGGCCAACGAGTGCTCCAATAAAAAGCATGGCGCCTACCTTCACGGGCTCTCACGGGCCGTAAAGCCCTCGTGAAGACAGTGCCCCCAAGACTACATGTCCGGGTGGTGAAGCCTCGTGGAGGGTTTCTCTTCACGACCTCTTCACGACCCGTGAAGGTCGCCAGAAACCCAAATTTCATATCTCTCATGTTTGGGTTGTGCTGCCGGAATCTACCCTTGGCGTGTGACCCAATAGGCCTGTACCTCATCAGCGATGATGCTAGTACACGTGTATCAGTGGGCATCTTCCAACAAGCTTGTCTATGTGTTAGACAAATAGATTGCTACCTTTTATTGTACTTAGAATTTCCGCTTCTAGTACAAGTAATTATTGATTCAATATCAATAACAATTATATAAAAGTATATCGGTGTGTATTTAAATTTTTAAAAGCTAAAGTTTGTATTCAATCCCCCCTTCTACAAACATTTGTTTTTGTGTACTCAATCTAGGACTAACAATTACTGAATTTAAAATCAATTACTAAAATCGATTACTGAAAATAAAATCAATTACAGATCTAGGGTTTATGCACATTACAAACTCAACTGGATATTAACATACCTCGAATTAAAAGCTACCGAAGCCTTGGAAACCTAGGTTGAGCAATTTTTGGCAGCTGAAAAGGGGTCGATTGAAGGTGTGGAGAAGTAGGTGACAAATTAGTTGAAGAAGAAGGCGTGAGGAAAATCGAAAAAGTGTTAGTCATGAGTAGCAACAAAATTGATTTAATAGTTGGGAGCAGCAAAATCAATTGAAGAAGAAGCTGTAATATGTGTACCTTAAATCAATAAGTCGATTCCTCTGTTAAATGTTAGTCGGCGGTAGGAGTTCAACGTTAGTCGGTGGTAGCAAGTTCAACGTTGGCGTTAGCGAGTCTGAAGGCTCGTCTATGTAGTCAATCGAGTGGGTGAGTAAAGGAGAAGAGGGAAAGTCAAGTGAGAGAACTCGGAAGGAAAAGAGGGAAACATATGTGTAATTTTTTTTATGGATAGGAGGGAGATGTAGAACAATATCGTGGCAACGTAGACCTAAGTGAAGTGGTCATATTGGATCCTTGGGAACCATCACAAGTACGGCCCTCTAATCCCAATCCACATTCCATAGCTTCTGCTTTTGCTCCGCGCCTTTATAAAGTCGTTTTCAAGCTAAAAGTGCACTAGTGAGCCCCGTAGTAGCAACAGATTTGCGTGCCCAGAAGGATATCAACTCTGCTCTCCTAAAGTATGGTTTACTTTGGAAGATTGACGATCGGACGCCTCCCTTGGTTTGTTGTACTTTTTTTATGGGAGGGAAAGTAAGGAGGTAAAAATATAGAATGGAGGGCGAATGAATTTTTTTTTGTTTTCTAATAGGTTATAGAAAATTTTTAGTAGCATATTTTATATTTATATTATTATTGACTTTTAAATTAATCGCATAAAATATAAAATGCCATTAGAACTATCTAGTTCTTTTAAGGCATATATGTAAAGTGCCATTAAAAACGTATAATTAGTGGCACAAAAACTAAATGTCATTAAAATTATGTCCCACTAAATGGTCTTTTTTTTTGTAGTGAGTGAAACATGGGATGACTGTCAAGCTTAGCACGAGTTGTTACAAAGTGCATGTGTTTAACAGAAGAAGTAGGCGGATGAGGCATGGAGAGCTAGATCTCAAGTTGGGAAACTTAGATGTTGTCTCGGTTGAGAGGATTGGGAGTTTAGACCTCGCCATTCCATCTAGATAATTTATTACTTTGTAGGATATATATTATCCGCCCTGCGTGGCAAGAAAAATATTATATCTTTTATGCCTTGGTAGACGGTGGATATTACTTTGAGTTTTAATATATATATATATATATATATATATATATATATGTGGTTTATTTATTTCAAAGTCTATCCGTGTCATGGCATTTATAAGCTTTTGTTTAAAACTAATAGAATAATCACCAATGATGTGTTTGAATCCAAAAATGGTTTGGACAAGTTATCCTAATGACAAGTTATTTTAGCAATATAAACAAGTCTTACTTCACCAAGGTCCCGTGTGGTTTGGAATCTTTGATACATTTGATAATCGATTAAATGTTGAGTGTAAGAATTGTTTATTAGGCTAATAACTTGTACATCCTTCATCGGCGTATGTGGGAGGATTGAAAGCTAGTTGAATTATGGTCACACTTTTGTTTATAATTCATTCAAGCAATACATGGGATAACGAAATATACTTTGTTACCTTTACCTGTGGTGGTAGTAGGAATGGGTATGTTTGAAACCTTTGAGGTGTTCAAAGCTTACCATAACGAGGTATGTGAGTCAAGTGGTTAAGATACTTAAATCTTGTAGAGATGTTAAGTACCTTAATTTGTGAATTTTGTAACCATCATAAGAACTATGAGATTTATCTCATAATTTACTTCTCCTAGGACACATTGGTGTATGGGGTCGCTTATAGGAGAAATTGGATATTCTTAGATATAATCTAGTATTGATGGGTTGTAAATTCATACCCAAGGATTTTAGTTGCTCAAATGTGACGAGCAATGTTCTAAATATAGAACCAATTTTGTTACCTTTACCGGCGATGGTAGTAGGCATGGGTATGTTTGCTCCAATTCTACTATGAATCTTAGGAGATAAGACTAGAAAGTGTAACTTTGCCTATCTATCTCAAATCCTAGATTGTCCAGCCTACGTGTAGACGTGAGGTGGAGGAATCGGGAATCTAGATATGCAGTTCCATTAGGCATTATGCTAAGACCATGGGGTGTTTGTTTCACAAGCTCTTAAGAACAAGTTTTGTTGCTCAATGGTAAGTGGAAACCTAATATTTGTGGGAGCCAGTGGGAGTAAACTGATCCTTGAATGGTAAAACCTGATGTTGGCACTAGCATTCAATCAGCGAAGATTGGAACTTAACATGGCGATGCTGGAGTACGTGGCATAAATCATTACTCTTCCTATATTTGATAAAAGTCGTCGTAAGGCCGGATAGATATATGGTTGTATCTAGAGGAAGACGACTCTGGTGGATTTTGTTAAATTCATCAACTATCAAAAGTCATAGTAGGCCTCGAGTCTACTAGAAGGAGAGAGGGAATGAAAATGAGATGCAACCCATGTCAGATACCAAGTATTGGACTTGGTTGATCCGAAATATTGGTGTAGATCCAAGGGATTAAGACAACTTCAAATACTGACTCGTGGTAAATGTTCCATTATGATTGACCATTAGGATGGTATCATAAGGAAATATGCCCGGTGGTTATGTTGAAGATTACTTGGATACATATGGCTAGCACTGCCTTCTATTGGCTATGATGGTATGGCAGTTCAATGTAAAGGTCGTATTCATTCATAGGATTTTTGAGGATGTGTTTTAACACTTACCGAGAATCTTATACATTGTGAGTATCCTCGTAAAGTCTATAATCTCATGAAGTCTATTTGTAAGACTAAAGTAAGCATCTCAGAGTTGTAATCTTCGCTTTTATGAGAAAATCATGGGTTTGAGTTTTCAAGAAGAGAAGATTAAACTTGGATACATGTCAAAGCTAGTGGGAGCGCTTGTATTCCTAGTATTATGTATCTTTGATATACATCTTATTGAAGATAACGTCATAACTTGGCGGTTCATAAAACCTGGGTTGAGGAATTATTGTTTTATAAGAGGATTTAAGAGATACAAAGTGGACTTTTTGGAGTGACAAAGACTAAGATAATGATAGTACAACATGATGGATTACTCTGTTAACTTGATTAGCAACTTGGTTTATCACATAGATTCTTTTCACTCATTTTAGACATACTTGGAAGAGCTTTTGGTACATTGTTCTTCAAGTTGATGTTAGGTGGTGACAAGGAGCGTAGAGTAATGTATTACTCTAGGTGAAAGTTGTTGTTGTTAACTAGAATGTTCTCAACTACAATAGTTCCTTAAAGCATCACTAACTCTATTGGGTTCTTTTGAGACAATGAGAGTATGATGGCTTATATATATGAACCATAGTATTGTGCATTGTGACTCTATTGGGATCTTTTGAGACAA
Organism: Dittrichia graveolens; assembly: GCA_038502395.1. Lineage (NCBI taxonomy): Eukaryota > Viridiplantae > Streptophyta > Magnoliopsida > Asterales > Asteraceae > Dittrichia > Dittrichia graveolens. The sequence goes on along the minus strand of JARJIL010000005.1, from coordinate 52,405,972 downwards.
TGAGAGTACAATGGCTCATAGACTAGAACTATTGTTCGAAGCGTCTTTGACTCTATTAGGTTCTTTGAAACAATGAGAGTACAAGGGCTTGATCAAAAGGACCATGATCTTACCGACGCATAATTTATAAGTGATTGGTCGAGAGTATAGATATGGTGGACATTAGAGTACATATGGATGTCACGTTGTGAATCCATTTACTAAGCTTTAGTCGTGAGCTAGTGATGATTTTTCATACTAGGCTTGCATATACTTTGTCTACAAGTGGCTTTAGCTTGAGTTTATTTTAGTTGAAGTTGATATGTTTGAGTTAGGAACATTAAGCAATAATGTGCTTGGACTGTATCGATTATCAAATGGGGATTTGATAATGCGTGCGGAGCGGGTACTTTCGTTACCCTTTTTTGTGTTCCATCTTAGTATGTTTTATTGCTTCCTTGAATAACATGGTTATTCTAAATGCTCCACAGTCGGTGATTCTTCATGAGGAAGAAAGAAGTGAATTAAGACTGAGATAAGTAGTTGGTAAAGGTATTCATCTTAGATTGAATACATGGTTACGCAACACTCATCATGTACTTGATAATGGATCAAGTGACTGGAGGACTAACACCTGAGTTTACTTCATGGTCATGGTCACAAGTAAATCAGGATGATAATATCGTTTATCCTTATACTAGAGATACATGCGATCTTTGAGTATTAGCTTGTCTTGCTTTCTAACGTAGTTCATAACTGGTTGCTGTAAGGGAAGCTTTCAAGTAACATTTTTCTACTACGATGGGACTATGTATTCGAAAGGATTTGTTCCACTTTTAGAAAGATATCCATGGGCCCCTCGTTGACTGAGCGCTAAAACAATAGTCACCATCAGTCTCGATTGAGAAACATAATTGTGATGTTTTGGGGATAACGGTGTTCCATGACCTACATTCACACCGGATATCGTGAACGAAGGGATGAATGATCACTAATCTATAGGACCATTATTTTTATGTCAGTACTTGTCATGGATGACATACCATATGCTGACTTGGGGGCATAGATGCCTTACTAGATGCCGCTCTATGTCAGTGTTACCTTTCGTAGGTGTGTCATGTGCAAGTGGGAGTTTGTTGGAATATGCCCACTAACACACACAAGTTGGTGACATGGCTAATGAGGCATAGGCCTACTAGGTCACACGCCAAGTATTGATTCCGGCAACAGCTTTGAACGAGAAAGATAAAAATGCCAAAAGATAGTTTTGGTGGGCCGGGCATGGCCACACCTGATGAAGGTACGAGAATGCCCTTCGGCTAGGTACGGGCCCAAACACAAGCATGTCTAGGGTGTACCAGATCAGGCCGGCACAAGCGTGCCTAGTGATGCACGGGCATGCCTAGTGCTGAGGCACGAGACCAAGTCGGACGTGATATGGGTGTGCCCGTAGGGCTTGTTGGGTTTTGGTGGCATCTAGAAAACACAACGGAAGAAAAACGAGTAGAAATATACCACCAACACACCACCCAATGGACCATACTCTTGACAATGACAATGCAACTAAAAGAAAGGAACAAGAAGAAGAAATATACCATACAAGCACTTGAACTTCCTTACTGATGATGAAGGTGTTGGATATGAGAACACAACTGAGTGCTCCTCTACTGGTATCCACACCAAGCACGATTGAATCCAACTTGCTAGAAATGCTTGGAAGCTGCCAAGAACACCACCAATGTTGAACTAACACCACTTGAAGATCATAAAAACCAATACTATCTTCCTAGTTTGTATTAAGAGAGTTTTGGTTGAAATGCTTACTTGTAACAAATCCCATTAGCTACATGAACTTGCGTAGTCTACCCAAAACAAGTCATATGACTTTTGAATGACTAGAATTTGTAACTCATGTTACAAGCATCAAATAGACATAAAGCACCATTTAAAATAGTCTTAAAAGACCAATTAAAGAGGCTGTTACAGCATGAGGCACGATTGTGCCTCACAGGGCATGCCCGTGCCAGCCCACGGGCACTCCCAACTCACGTCCGACTTGGGTTCGTGCCATTAGCACTAGGCACGGCCGTACCTCTACGAGGCATGCCTGTTCCGGCCCCACTTGGTACGCCCTAGGCACGCCGGCGTTGGCCTCGAACCTGGACTAGGGCACGCCCGTACCTTCCCAAGGCACGGTGGTGCCCGACCCTACCAAAACCAACTTTTGGCGTTTTTCTCTCCCTCATTCAAAGGTGTTGCCAGAATCAATACTTGGCATGTGACACAATAGGCCTATGCCTCATCGGTAGTGATACCAACTCGTGTGTGTCGGTGGGCATTTTCTAACATACTCCCAATTGCACATGGCACACCTACGAAAGGTAACACCGACATAGAGCGGCTTAAGCAAGGCATCTATGCCCCCAAGTCAGCATAGGGTATTTTACCCATGACAAGTAGCAACCTGTAAAGAATGGTCCTACAGATAAGTGATCATTCATCCCTTCGTTCACGATATCCGATGTGAATGCAGGTCACGGAACATCATCAACCATAACACATCCACGATTATGTTTCTCAATCTAGACTAACCATGACGAACAATACAAGTTGCAAAATTGATCCATTATCAATTCAACTTGAGCAATGCCATGCATTTTGATTTCATCAGCTTAGTCAACGAGGGGCCAGGGATATCTCTCTAACGAGGAACAAATACTTTTGGCTACATCGTTCCGTTATAATAGCATGTTCTTCCCTAAAAACTTCCCTTATAACAGCCAGTTACGAATTGCGTTAGAAAGAAATCTAAACTAGACCCCATTATTAATCATGAAGTGCATGTATCTCTAGTAAAAGGACAAACAATATTATCATCCTGATTTACTCGTGATCATGTCCATGAAGTAAACTCAGGTATGGGTCCTCCAATCACTTGATCCACAGGATAAGTGTTGCATAACCATGTATTCAATCCGAGATGAATACATTTACCAACCACTTACCTTAGTCTTACTTCACTTCTTCCTTCCACTGAAGAACGACCGACTGTGGAGTATTTAGAATAACCATGTTATTCAAGGAAGTGATTAAGCATACTAAGATGGTACACAATATAGGCTAACGAAAGTACCCGCTCCGCACACATTACCAAATCCCCATTTGATAGTCATACAATCAAAGCACATTATTGCTTAATGTTCCCAACTTAAACATATCAAATTCAACTAAAACAAACTCAAGCCAAAGCCACTTGCAAACCAAGTGTATGTAAGCTTATAATGAAAAATCATCACTAACTTGCAACTAAAGTTTAGTAAATGGATTCACAAAGTAACATCCATGCATACTCTAACAATTACCATATCTCTTCTCTCGACCAAACACTTATAAAGTGTGCGTCGGCAAGATCATGGTCCTTTGTTTCAAAGAACCCAATAGAGTCAACGATGGCTTCGAACAATAGTTATTGTCTATGAGCCATTGTAATCTCATTGTTTCAAAAGAACCTAATAGAGTCACAATGCACAAGACTATGGTTCATATATATATATATAAGCCATCATACTCTTATTGTCTAAAAAAACCTAATAGAGTCAATAATTCTTAAAGAACCATTCTAGTCGATAACATCCCACTCAATAACGCAACAAAAACAATTTCACCAAGAGTAACATTTTACTCTAAGCTTCTTGTCACCACCAAACATTAACTTGAAGAATAATGTGCCAATAGTTCTTCCAAATATGTCAAAACGAGAGAAAAGAAACCATGTGATAAACCAAGTTTCTAATTAAATTAACACACTAGTCCATCACGTTTCAATATCATTCTCTTAGTTTTGTCACATCGAAAAAACCATTTTGTATGTCCTAAATCTTCTTATGAAGCAATAATTCCTCAACCCCGGTTTTATGAATCGCCAAGTTAGGATATTATTCTTAATAAGATGTATATCAAAGATACACAATATTAGGAATACAAGCACTCCCACTAGCTCTATCATACATCCAAGTTTAATCTTTCCTTCTCGAAAACTCAAAACTATGATTTTCTTACAAAAGTAAAGATTACAACCTTGAGATTTTTATTCAAGTCTACGAGTAGACTTCTTAGGCTTGCGGACCTTACGAGGATACTTACGATGAACATGACTCTCGGAAAGGAAATTCCTATGATGGAATCCGGTCTTTACATTCAAATTCTACCTCTTCATAGCCATGAAAAGGTAGTGAGAATCTCAGGTATCCGAGTAGTCTTCAACATAACCACTAGGAAATTTTCAATATGATACCATCCTCATGGTCAATCATAATGGAACATTTACCACTAATCGGTATTTGAGGTTGTCTACATGTTAGTCTTCATCTTCAAAGACCCATGTATACCTTTAAGTTTTCACCAAGGTATTGGGTCATCTAAGTACAATACTTGAATATCCGACATGAATTGCATCCAATTTGCATTACCTATCTCCTTTTAGTAGACTCTAGGCACCACTACAATTTTCGATAGTTGATAAATTCAACTAATCCATCATCAAGTTATCTTCCTCTATATATAAAACATATATCTATCCTGCCTTACGTCAACTCCTATCAGATATAGGAAGAGTAATGATTTATGCCAGGTACTTAAGCATCGCCATGCTGAGTTACAATCCATACTGATTGTACGCTAGCGCCAACATCAGGTTTTACCATTCAAGGCTCCATTTACTCCCACCTCCCATAGATATTAGGCTTCCACGTGCCATTGAGCGACAAAACCTTATCCTCAAAAGATTGTGAAACAAATATCTCATGGTCTCAGCAAAATGCCTAATGAAGTAGCATCTCTAGTCCCCGGATTCTTCCACCTCACGCGTACACGTATGCTGGACAATCTAGGCTTTGAGATAGACAAGCAAAGACACTCTTTCTAGTCTTATCTTCTAAGATACATGCTAGACCATTTTTGTTAGACTTATATATATAGAACATTGCCCACTATATTTAAGCATCCCAAAACTTTGGGTATAAATTTGTGATTTCATCAAGACTCGAATATATCCAAGAATGTTCGGTTACTCCTCTATACGACCCATTATGCCAATATGTCCTAGGAGAAAATTATAAGATAAATCTCATAATTTTAATGATGGTTACAAAATTCACTATTTAAGATACTTAACATCTTTACAATATTTAAGCAACTTAACCTTTTGCTCACAAACCTCCTTATTGTAATTATTGAACACCTCAAAGGTTCCAAATATACCCATCCCTACTTCCACTTACGGTAAAGGTAACAAAGTACATGTAGTTATCCCCATGGATTTGCTTGAACAAGTTAAACACACAAGTGTGAACTAATTTCAACAAGCTTTCAATCCTCCTACATACGCTGACGAAGGATGTACTAGTTATTTAGCCTAATAAATAATTCTTGCAACCAACAATTGATCAACTATCAAATGTATCCATGACTCCAAACCAAACGGACCTTCGTGACGCAAGTCTTATTTACTTGACTAAATTGATCTTGCCACTACGAATAACTTATCCAAACCATTTTGGTCATAAACATATTATTCATGACTATTTTATTACTTTTAATCAAAAGCTTATAAATATCATGACATGGATAAACTTTGAAATAAATAAACCACAAATATATATCAAATACAAAGTAATATCCATCGTCAACCAAGGTATAATAGACTTAATATTTCTCTCTCCATGCATGGCAGATAATATATTAATCTAATAAAGTAATAAAATAGCTAGATAATATGGCAAGATCTAAACTCCCAATCCTGTCAATCGATACAACATCTAAATTTCCCAATCTTTAGCTCTAGCTCTGCATGGTTTATCAGCTACTTCATCCGTTTAACACCTACACTTTGTAACATAATATTTTTGCAACAAACATGAGTATTATAGCAAGCATTACAAAAATTCTAGCTAGGTAGTTGAAAAGCGATGAGTATTATTTTTGCAACAATACTTTGTAACATAATATTTTTGCAACAAACGTGAGTATTATTTTTGCAACAAATGTATCTCATGACGAGGAGCTATTTCCTTGCCTCATAGAAAGCTTTATCTCCTTCGAACACTCAGTATAAGCGTGGAGGCGCCAATCTCCATATTTACCGCATAAATAGCAAACTTCTCCCTTAGAAGTCGTATTCTCTTTCTCCGTTTTACGTTCCTCAAACAACCGGCTGTGAAGGAACTTGCGTTTAGCCATGTTAGACTCGAAAGTCTTCAGCATGCCATGCAACTCGTCTAAGGATTCCTCCATTTTGTCCTTTTGATAGTTTTTGATAAACTCATCATAAGACGTGGGGGGGACTAGAGAATCATATTCACCGCAAGCTCTCTCCCAATGGGAAATCCTAGCATTTCCATTTGGTCTACGTATGCCTTCATACAAAGGATATGAACATTAACCTTCTCACCTTCATGCAGGCGACAACCGATAAGCGCCTTGACACACTCAAAGTGTTCCTTTCTAATATTCTATTGGAACATGTCCTTCAACCGATAGTCATGTCATGTGCACTCATATGCCCGAGTTGCTTTCGCAGCTCATAGTTGATAACATGAAAGAAGAAACATCTTTTGTGTACTTGGCACGCTTGTCAAAGGCATTTCTTGTGGCCCAACTCGCGTTCGTAGCAAGTGGTTCCAGAAAAGGTTCCTCGAGGATGTGCAACTTAGATTCGTGCCGAAGGACAATACGCAATTGCGTATGCCAATCCACAAAGTTCACGCCTACGAGTTTCTCCTTCTCTAGGAACGATTGGAGTGATAAATTCGGTGTTGCATTGTTAACGTTTTTCATCTACAATTTAAGAGTACACGTTTTAGTTAATTTAGATATAATTCTTGTAGAAATAATTACCTAAATAGTTTTTCAAAACCAATTATTTAAACAAGGCTAGGAAATATTTCACTTTACCTTATGAAAGGTTTACCGTGGATCACAAAACAAAGCTATTTAGGCCGGTAACCATTTTACCGATTGCAAACACTTTGCAACTTCTAGATCCTTGCGAGATCCATCGACATCCAAGATGTCTTTCAGCATGTTTGATCACTTCCCGCACCAATTCTTACTTGATCCCCTTAAATGACTCGGCTAGAGCTTGACGCCACCTAAGTGTCACAAGAAGAATTGTAAACCGCCCGTCAAGACACACGGTGGTACTCTCGACCAATAATTGGCTCGTGCTAAGCTCGACAACCAATATTACGAATTTCCACACTCACCTTCCACACAGTTCAACTAGGCATGACTGGTGCTAAAGTTCGACAATCATCAGAGTTTCACTAGATTCAGGTGGTGTCATCTTACGGATGGCACGTGATTTACATTTTAAAAACGAGATTTTGATTTTCCTGGTTAAACCATTTTTAACACATTTGCGAATTAATAAATCAAGTGATAAATACAATTTCTATACGCTTATAATATAATACACTTTTATATTATTTTGTTAATTCTATACGCATGGAAAGATATATAAACCACTTTTATAAATCTCTGCGTTTTTATATATTTTGAAAAATTATCTAGCATGCGATTTCCTACACATCCATGCAAAATAATAAATATATAAAAACAACCACGCATCAACAATAGTTCGGTAACATGCCCAAATCCTATGCCTTCTCCCCGTGAGCCATACGAGAAAAACAAGGTTAACTAAGGAATCCAAGATCCAAAGTACCCAGTTGAGTGTGTTCCCACTGAAGTCGGCATCTCCAAAAAGCAATCCGGACTCCACGTTGCCGAGACATCAACGCTGTGACTCCCGTTGGTATATTACAAATAAAATCAACTTCTATACTATTATACAAATACATAGAAGAAGAAATGGTGCGCAAGCCACAATCCTATGCTACTAATACTAGTACAAAGGAATAAATAAACGGCATGCAAGCCGTACCATATAATAATAATAAAATTACAATAATACGGCATGCAGACCACCAAAAAACAAATAAACCAGCCACCACAACACATACGTCTAAAGGGCATCTAGTTACCGAACCACAAATAAACACAACCCATCCAAAACCATAGTGTGCCACAAAACCATGTCAAATATAATTCTGATCAAGATTGCCAATAAAACACTAAAGTCACAAAACCAGTCCTTGTACATATGCATTACTAATTTTAATACACCTTTAAAATTACATATTCATAAATACAGTTATATATATATATATATTATGCACTTCATGCAAAGCCATACAAAATATATAAATTCTAGAAATTAAAATATAGTGAGGAAATCCAAAACCAAGACTAGTTAAAAATCAACAAATCCAGATTTTTAAATATAATTTAAAAAATATGTTTCAAAAACAATTTCTGGACCAAAATGCGAAGGGCACGGGCGTACCCCATGAAGGGTACGTGAGTGCCAGCCCATATGCCAGCGTACAGTTTAAACAACTTTATGCCTTAAAACGATTCTGCCAGCATGGCCCGTACCCCACTGGTACGGCCATGCTCTGGCCGCCGGCACGCCCCATACCCAAGAGGTACGGCCGTTCCCGGTCACCGGAAAACCAAATTTTGACTAGAAAACTTAAAATTCCGATTTCAATCCAAATGTGTAAAGCCATGTTAGAGATGGATCTGATACCATTGATGGGTTTTGGTGGCATATAGAAAACGTAGCAGAAGAAAAACGAGTAGAAATAATTTTCAATTTTATACCACCAACACACCACCTAATGGACCATACTCTAGACAATGACAATGCAACTAAAATAAAGGAACGAGAAGAAGAAATATACCATATAAGTTTTTCAACTTCCTTATTGATGATAAAGGTGTCGGATAAGAGAACACAACTGAGTGATCCTCTACCAGTATCCACACCAAGCACGATTGAATCCCACTTGCTAGCAATGCTTGGACACAGCCAAGAACACCACCAATGTTGAACTAACACCACTTGAAGAACATAGAAACCTATACTATCTTCCAAGTGTGTATTAAGAGAGTTTTGGTTCAAATGCTTACTTGTAACAAATCCCATTAGCTACATGAACTTGCATAGTCCACCCAAAACAAGTCATATGACTTTTGAATGACTAGAATTCGTAACTCATGTTATAAGCATCAAATAGCCATAAAGCACCACTTAAACTAGTCTTCAAAGACCAATTAAAGAGGCTGTTACAGCATGAGGCACGACCGTGCCTGATAGGGCACGTTCGTGCCACACAGGACACACCCGTGCCAGCCCACAGGTACACCCAAGTCATGCCTGAGTTGAGCTCGTGCCTTTAGCACTAGGCATGGACGTACCTCTATGAGGTACACCTGTGTCGGACCCGCTTGGTATGCCTATGCACGCCGGCCTTAGGCCCGTACCTAGCCTAGGGCACACCCGTATCTTCACAAGGCACGGTTGTGCCCGGCCCTACCAAAACCAACTTTAGGTGTTTTTCTCTCTCGTTCAAAGGTGTTGCCGGAATCAATACTTGGTATGTGACCCAATAGGCCTATGCCTCATTGGCAGTGATACCAACTCATGTGTGTCGGTGGGTATTTTCCAATAAGCCAACGTAATTAGGCTTTTAAGTCTAGATTAGGTGTGACTTTATGGCTATTAACTCTAGCAAGAGAATTACGAATTGTAGTCCTTTTTGTAACTTGTAATTGTGCTAAAGAAGTTCTTGTTTTTGAAAAACATCATTTGAACTATATCTCTCAAAAATACACACTTGGAAGAATTTAAGGCAATCTTCATGTTGGTGTTGATTCAAGGTGGTATTTGTAACACCGGAAAATCACAAGCCATTTTTTTAAATGCACTGCGGAAGCTAATTCAAATCAACTTAATTACATTAAACCAATATTTACTAAAGTACAATCATTGTTCAAAGTCAACAACATCATCTACTACTGTTTGGTGTTACAAAATAATTGGCTCATCTCTTTTTAAAACAAGTATTAGAGTGTGGTCAACTCTTCCTTCTTCAATCACAAACACGGACCTGCAAAACATCAAAGGATTAGCACAAAGATAAGTAAGTAGAAGCTAAACACCAAAATCAAATATCCACAATCAATATCAAAGCATGTAATAACATATCCAAGAAGACCGGCGGTTCGATGCAGAACCTACAACCAATGCCGGCCAAAGCAAAGGTTTACCGATATCTCTCCATTGAATTGGCACAGTAAACTCCACCTCTGAAGCAACATATGCAATAGAAGGGCTACTACTGTTCAAGCAACTAGTAGACGAGCCCTGCCCAAGTCCACGTATAGCTGACTTCCCAACCCAACTCAAAATCATCGTAAGAGCGCGTATCGACCAAATAGTCATGCAACAGATATGAACAATCAATATCACAATCAACAGTTCAATCAATCCCATCCAATGTCAATCATATCATGCATCACATCAATAACATTAACTGTAATATTTACCATCCGCGATTAACGTCCACTCACCTCTATTTCAGCACGTACTCATATATCTAATATTATTGAGCTTTTGGATTGCCTGAAAACACATCAATTACCAAATCAGTCTCAATATCATAAATATATCTATCCATATATTTATAATTCATTTATCAAATAAACAAATACAAATTCAAAACACAAAGTGTCGGATTATCCAGACCTATCGGATTTAGGAATGTCGGATTTTCACAAACTGTCGGATTTAATCAAAGTATCAAATTTCATCAAAGTATCGGATTTCATAAAGGTATCGGATTTTACTTCACCGGATTTGGGGTTATCGGATTTTCATCACTCGGATTCTAACAGTATCGGATTTGGGACTATCGGATTTAGATTCAAGTCTCGGATTTTGGGTTGTATCAATTTTCAAATTTCCGGATTCTAAGTTCTCATTTTCCAAGTATCGGATTTATGGGCATTCGGATTTCACAAGTGTCGGTTTTATGAGTGTCGGATTTCAATACTTCCGGTTTTCATGCTCTCATATTTCCTCTTCTTCTTCACTCAAATCCGCCAACTTCATCACCATAACTCAAACCTTGATTTCATAGATTCATCAAATCATTCCAGAAACATGATTAAACATATTTAAACATAGATTCATGCATCAAAAGATTATTTAAACACATAAATCATATGAACACACAAAACCCACAAAAACTCATATTTCTTCAAATCCGATCCTAGTGTTCTTTATTTAATCATGTTAATTCTACCAGAAATTATTCAATTAAACATTTAATCATGATAGCGATAACATCTAACCTTGAACTTGAATCACACAACTATGAAAATCCGATTGTTCTTCTTTTGTTCTTCCTTCGGCCGAGAGAAACTCAAAGCACACACACACAATATTCTTTTCTTTGAAGGGATAATGAGAAGGTAATTTCATGCTAACCTCACTAGTTTAAACATACACACATTTTAAAGCAAGAGGTGGCAAATCCCCCTCTTTAAACTCCCATGCCACTACACGTATACACATAAATACATGCATACATACACGCATACGGTTCTTCCATCATACATACAAATTATTTTATGTAATTTAATTTAATTAATTAAGTAATCAACCAATTAATCATGTTAAAACAATTAAGCACATATCACAAACCTGCTAATCTCCTAGCCCAGGTTCGCGGGTGTTACAAATCTCTCCCCCTTAAGAGGATTCCGTCCTCGGAATCCTTTCCTGCTCAAACAATTGGGGATATCTTTCTCTCATCTCTGCCTCAGTCTCCCAAGTTAGGTTAGAACCCAAACTATGCTTCCACTTAACCAATACCATTGGTATCTGCTTCTTTCGGAGTTTGGTCACTTTACGATCCAATAGTTCAACGGGTTCCTCTATCGATCTCTTCTTTTAATCAACTTTCAGTTCATGTACTTCAACCTTGCATTTTCTTAGATAGCAAACAAAAAAGTATCGTGAATTCCAGAAAGTTCACTGTCTAATCGTTAACTATCTGACGAATGTGGAAGGGACCAATGTAACGGGGAGCCAACTTCCCGCGTTTACCGAAATGAATTACACCCTTCCACGGAGAGACCTTCAAATAAGCTAACTCTCCCACAATAAGTGAAGGCGGAGCACCAGAAACCATACGGGGAGCTTCAACAACTTGACATCCCCGAATGGAAGTACGTCTTAACTCTGCTTAAGACGATGAAGAGATGGATGCTCTTACTAAACAGATGGCAATGTTAGCAAGAAACTTTAGAAATTTCAGAAGAGTAAGGGGTCAATCTGACAGAAGCAAAAGTGGTAAGTCTACTTTTGATCCTAAGAAAGCTAAGTGCTATAACTGTCAGAGGATAGGACACATAGCTGCTGAGTGTAGAGTAAAGAAGGGAGAATCAGCTTCAGTAGCTGACTAGAATGCCTACAGAGCTGATAAATATAAAAAGAAATATCAAAGACTCAAAGGTAAGCTAGATGAAAACACCAAAGGCCTCCTTGCTGAAACTTGGGATACTGAATCATCTACTTCAGATGATGATGAGCAAGATAGGTGTTTGATGGCCATTGAGGATGAAGAGGAACAAGTTGACTATGAGTTAGAAGACAGTTCCTTTGATGAGGATCTAGCAGAAGCAGCAAAGCTGAGTAAGCAAACCAGTAACTGGGATCCTGCCTCAATGAATAAGGTAAATAACTTTAGCTCTTACACTAATGAACAAAAATGTCTAATGTTTAACTATTTGTTGAATGACTTCAAAACCTCTCTCACAGTTCAATCTAGTTTGAAAACTGAAATTTCAAAACTAAAAGATGAACTTAAACACTTTGAAACTCTCTTAAATGCTGGTAAAAAGATCCAAAGTGATTATGAATGTCAGCTTCATATAAACAAACTTCTAAGTGAAGAACTGCAAGAATCAAAAGAACAAGCTGACAGTCTAAGAAAAATCTGTGAATCTTGGTGTAAGTCATCAAGAGAAGAAGAAAAGTGCATTAACCAGCAGATACCAAATCAAGTAAAAGAAGTACTAGGAGGAGATTATAGTGCTGCTGCTGATGAAATCATCGAAGATTGTTAGTCTTGAAGACAAATCGATGAAATCAGATGACATACTCCCAGGAACATTCTTAAGGAACAAGGAAGGGAAACAGGTCAAAACCAATAAGTTTGTGAGACCAACCCAAAGTCCTCAGGTTATTCACTCAAACCATCAAGCTGAATGTTCCAGATCCCACAAAAACTGTAAGTCAGTTTTCAAAAGATTGGATTACAATCCGGTGAGAACAACTGTTTTTGATAGAATATCTCATGTTAACCAAATAAAGGTAACCATAAAGCTGACAAAGGTAAGTCCAAAGTCAGTGAAAGTCAAGTAGACAAATTGTCGAAGAGGATTGAAAGGTTATCCACATCATATGACCCTATATCTGAATCCAAATTTAATGTTGGAAAACTGAAATAAATCACCCAAACACCCATCTTTAGAAGAAAATGCTATAAGTGTGGTGATAGAGGTCATGAGGGCAAAGATTGTGTAAGTACCAATCTTAGACCTGAAAACGAAAAGGATGATAAGTCCAAAACAGACCCAGAATCTGTTCGAGCTGATCAATCAAACTCCAAAGGATCAGCTAAGTACTCATCCTCAGGATCCACGAAACAGTGGGTGCCAAAAAGAAAATAATATGTTTAGTTAATCATGTGCAGGGCTCCTACAAGTGGTATCTAGATAGTGGATGCTCAAGGCACATGACTGGAAGCAAGGGGATTCTAACTGAATTCCAAAATAATGAAGGACCCAAGGTGACATTTGGGGATAATTCTCAAGGAAGGACTAAAGGTTATGGAAAGATAACTGCTGGAAAAGTCACTTTCAAAAAGGTAGCATATGTTGAAGGCCTTAAACACAATCTGATAAGTATCAGTCAACTGTGTGATAAGGATTATGAAGTCACCTTCAGAAAGCATGAAGGGACAATTTATGATAAGAAGGGAAAACCAATATTAATGGCAAAAAGAGAAAGAGATATCTATTTGTTAGATCTCAGCTCTGCAGATCCTTCAACTGAAACCTGCTTGTACTCTGACCTAACCCCCAAGCTGTGTTGGTTATGGCACAAAAGACTCTCTCATTTAAACTTCAAAAATATTAACAAGTTGTCTAGCAAAGAGTTAGTCTCTGGTCTGCCTAAGATCACATTTGCTAAAGACAAACTTTGCTCAGCCTGTGAAATGGGAAAACATCATAAGGGATCCTTCAAGTCCAAACAGAATTTTTCAATCACAGAACCATTGCATATGTTGCATTTGGACCTATTTGGACCTATCAGCACCCCAAGCCTAAGTGGCAAAAAGTATACTCTAGTGATTGTTGATGAGTTCACAAAATTCACTTGGGTAATCTTCTTAAAAGCCAAAAGTAAAGCTGCATATGAGTTAATCAGCTTCATAAGACAAGAAGAGTTGCCAAAGGGTAAGTCTCTTAAACAACTCAGAAGTGATCATGGGACTGAGTTCAGAAACTCAACCCTTGAAGGCTTTTGTGAAGAGAAAGAAATTATCCATAATTTCTCATCTGTAAGAACTCCACAACAAAATGGAGTTGCTGAAAGGAGAAACAGAACCTTAATTGAAGCGGCCAGAACCATGCTATGTGAGGCAAAGCTCAAACTGAGCTTCTGGGCAGAATCTGTAAGTACAGCCTGCTATACTCAAAATATATCGAGTATAGTTAAAAGACATGGTAAAACACCTTACGAGATGTATCATGGTAGAAAACCCAACATTAGATATTTCCATATTTTTGGTTCAGCATGCTATGTGCTAAACCAAAGAGATCAGCTCCATAAGTTTGAACCCAAAGCTGATCAAGGGATATTTGTTGGATATTCTTCAATCTCCAAAGCTTACAGAGTCTTTAATCTTAAAAGAAAGGTAATTGAAGAGTCAGTACATGTTACGTTTGATGAGACAAGTATTGATGAATCCAACAGAGCTCAAGCTGGCTCGGTTAGTCTGAGTGAGCTTGAGAGGAGTAAAGAAGATCTCACATCAAATCCTATGTATGTTATGGATGATTTTGATGATGATGATGATAGTAAATCTGACAAATGTGCATCACTGAAAGAAATTATCAATATTGAAGATAATCAGCCTTAGAATCTCGGTAAATCATCAGGTATATGACAGATTGAAGATCTAAGTGATCATCAAATTCCTACTCAGACTAAAGAAGTAAGTCCTATTCAGCCTGAGAGACACTACTCTGAATCAGACCCAGAACCTCAGTCTCCTACAACATCCTTCAAAGTATTAAAAGATCATCCACTTGATGATGTCATTGGGAACGTTGAAGATGGTGTGTTAACTAGATCTAAGGCAAATGCAAACTATGTTGCCTACTCTAGTTTTCTATCTCAAATGGAACCAAAGAAGACTGAAGAGGCTCTAAAAGATGAAGATTGGATTGAAGCTATGCAAGAGGAGCTGACAGAATTTCAAAGAAATAAGGCCTGGACCCTTGTCCTTGCTCCCAAAGGAAAAACAATTATAGGCACTAAGTGGGTCTATAGAAATAAAATGGACAAGGATGAAGTAGTGATCAGAAACAAGGCAAGGCTAGTAGCTCAGGGGTATCGACAAGAAGAAGGTATTGATTATGATGAGACCTCTGCCCCTGTTGCGAGGATTGAAGATATAAGGTTTTTCCTAGCCTATGCAGCCTTCAAAAACTTTAAAGTGTATCAAATGGATGTTAAAAGTGCATTCCTAAATGGAGCACTACAGGAGGAGGTTTATGTGAAGAAACCCCTTGGCTTTATTGATGCTAAACATCCAGATTATGTCTATAAGTTGGACAAGGCTTTGTATGGACTCAAGCAAGCTCCAAGAGCCTGGTATGATACACTATCCACCTATCTGCTCTCAAATGATTTTGTCAGAGGAAGTATTGACAAAAATCTTTTCATAAGAAAGAGTAGAGAACATGTCATTCTGGTTCAAATTTATGTAGATGACATTATCTTTTCATCAACAAACCAAGATCTGTGTGATTGGTTCTCCAAGATAATGTCTAATCAATACAGAATGAGCATGATGGGTGAGATGACGTACTTTTTGGGACTTCAAATCTATCAGAAAGAAGATGGTATATTCGTTAATCAGAGCAAGTATGTGTTTGATCTGATTAAGAAATATGGACTAGACTCAAGCCATCCCGCAAAGTCTCCAATGTTACACAATGTCAAGCTTCACAAGGACATTGATGGAAAGTCTGTATGTCAGACTACATATAGAGGAATGATAGGTTCATTACTCTATTTAACAGCAAGCAGACCTGTTATAATGTTTGCTACATGTGTTTGTGCACGATATCAGGCTGATCCAAAGGAATCACACTTCCTAGCTGTTAAAAGAATACTCAAATATCTGAAGGGAACACCAAACTTAGGTTTGTGGTATCACAAAGGATCAGGATTTCAGCTAATAGGGTACTCTGATTCAGACTTCGCACGATGTGGTCTTGATAGAAAGAGTACTACTGGAGGATGTCAACTTTTGGGTGGAAAATTAGTCAGCTGGACGAGCAAGAAACAAAACTCAGTGGCAATTTCAACAGCTGAAGCTGAATATTTAGCTGCAGGGAGCTATTGTGCTCAAATACTGTGGATGCAACATCAGCTGAAGGACTTTGATCTGCATTATTCAAACACTCCTATTTTGTGACAATCAAAGTGCTATTGCCATTACACACAACCTAGTGTTTCACTCAAGAACCAAGCACATTGAGATAAGACATCACTTCACCAGAGATATTGTAGAAAAGGGAAAGATAGAGTTAGTCTTCATTGAAACTGAAGATCAGCTTGCGGATATCTTCACGAAACCAATAGAAGGCACAAGATTCACAACTCTACTCAGCAAGCTTGGAATGCTCAACCCTTAATTGGTATGTTCCATTCTTTATCTCTGTTTAATATTTGCTAAGTGCTATATTTGACTAAGTGTCAAAATCTGAGCTAAGTGCTCAAGCTGAAGCTGAGTGCTTCACATAAGCTGAACGTTCAGGATCAGCTGAGTGCTTCATATAAGCTGAACGTTCAGGATCAGCTAAATACTCCATATAAGCTGACCATTGAGGATCATCTGAGTAATCAGTTCCAAAGTATGGTCAGTTCCACATGTCTAGGTTAGTCCTAACAATATGGTAAGTCCAACATATTTATGGTGTGTCCGGTAAATAAACGTTAGTAGTTCAGAAATTTTTTTCTGATATAATTTTTTTCATAAAATATCTTTTCAATATAACTGTGTGCGTTTGGGTAACTAACAATAAAATAAGCCGTTGTAACAAACTGCGTAGAAGTTTTTACGGTAACAGTCATATTTATTACCCTCAGATAACGGTAACTTTTCTCTCACGTTGAAAAGGTATAAATAAGAGAGATTGTTCATCATATTTCGTTTAAACTTCCAAAATATTCTTCTCTCTTAAACCCTAACGTTGTTGTGTACAGAGTTCATTGCTAAGTGCTTATTACTGCTAAGTGCAATCCAATACGATAAGTTCGATTTCAATGGAGAGGCATACTCTAAATCTAACTGAACAAATGATCCGTGGAGGAAATTTCAAGAACAATGCACTCCCCACCTACAAACAAAACAACGTCATCACCTGTACCGACATTCCAAAGTCCAAAATTGGCAGGGGATATGAGGAGTGGGTCTCCTACATTCGCAAGGGACCCCTGGCGCATGCATTTCTTCGTGTACCTGCTGTGCCCATCCCTCAACTTCTCACGGAATTCTGGTATATGTGTAAACTCGATGTAACCCAACCGGTTATACGGGGCACAGTCCTTAGTGGACAAGTGGCGATAGAAGTCGATGTAAACTGTCTCCGCCGAATTCTTCATCTCCCGATTCATAATCAATATGAAGCGACGGTTTCTAGGGAAACATCACGGAGTGTTTTACCCTTAATGGGTCATCCTCATGTGATTGGCGTCATACGGAAATCTGTTTTCCAGACGGCATGGGGATTTATGGTATCCACTGTGGTTCGTTCCCTTGGATACAAGGTGGGAGGCCTGGAGGTATGTTTTCAAGCTCTGAGTCTCCACTGCTAGGTGCAGCAGGTATGTTTTCACAACCCTTATCTCCTTCTCTCTCTTTTACTTCTCTATCTCCAAACTTAGGAGATAGGACTGAGTCAAGCCCAACTTAGTCTAACCCCTCTCCTCCACCTCAAACATCTCCAACTATCTTATAATCTACAGCCAACCTTGGTCAGCCCACTGCTACCAAGGATATATCCTACACCTATACAAGGAAATCTGCCAAAGGTGGTCCTTCACCTCAAAAGGACACTGGAGTTGATATCACATCCATACCTCCACCGGCAGGAGCTGAGGAAGAGACACCTTCTCTTAAGGTGCCAACCTCTAGGCTCAGTTCAAACCTTAAGCCTATACCGGGTATGGTGTCTACTCAGCCCATACTTACTAGTGCCATGGGAGAGCCTACTTCTGTGCCTTCACAGCCCCATGAAGGTAACATTGAAATACTGACCAATCCCTAGGGTCAATTACCCCCCTCCTCACCAATAAGCCTAGCTCACCCCACTACCATACCTCACGAACATGGTCATTCTTCTCTTCTATTCTCACACACTCTCGCACGACCTATCAATGAACCTTTCATACACCAGGAAGGTTTACAGGGTCTCCATTCTCGCCCCCTTGATTCCATTGGTCATCACCAACCTTTGGATATGGGACCCACATCCTTACCTATTGAGGAACACTCAACAGCTACTCCTACGGTGGAAATACACTCTTCCACTGGACAGGAGGACGTTGAAGTGAGACAAAGACCTGAGGAGTTCAAGCTGATGACCACTAATGCTCAAGTCATTATGGACTATTTACAAACTCAGTTTGAGCTTCTACACGGGAAGAGGAAAGGTGACAAAGCCAAGTTGATGCGCAAACTTAATGATTTCTCAACATCAATTGCCAACTTAGAAAGCTTCATGTTCAAACTCCGACCCTCCGCTATTGATGATGACAAAAAGGGGGAGGAAGAATCAAAGAAGTGTAATGATAAGGTTGAGGGGGAGCCTACAGAGGAAGTACAATTTGAACAAACTCATGATCAGTTCATGAGTACTGTAGATCAGTCTTCTCAACAACAACAGGCTCCAATAGTCCAAATAACCGCAACTTCACAAGCTCAACTAGAAACTCCACTTAAAGAAACATCTCAAGCTATTCACACCAACCTTCCTCAAGCTAATTTGCCAAAATTTGTTGAAGCTGAGTCCGTTCCAACTTCACAAATAGATAAAGGGAAGAGTAAGGTGTTTGAGATGGTAAAAAGAAAGAAAAGAAGTGTTATGCCTTTAGCAAAGAGAAGAAAGGTCATCATTGCTGAGCCTGAGCTAGAGCAATAGGGTAAGTCTCAATTAGTTGCACATGAATCTAACTCAAGTGATGAAGCTGATGCAGCATAGAAAGCCAGTGACATACTTGCTGAGCAAATGTTACAAGAGATGGCTAAAGAACTAGGCATAACAGTGGAGGAAATAAAAGAGCAGCAACGACAAGCTGAAGTTCAACGAGAAAAGGCTAAAGCTGAAGCTGCCAGAGATGAAGCTGAAGCTGATTATTTTGGTCCAAGAGCTGCCCCAATTCCCTACTCAGATGTGGATCTAAGGCATTGTTATAAAAGAACACATTTTAATAACAAGATTGAATCAATTACACTTAGTAGAAAAGGAGAATGGGTAATCATCAACTTTGTAGTAGACAACAAACAAGAAATTGGTCTAGATATGAGATGTCTCTACAAGTTGGGATTCTCAGAGTTGAAGACAGTAGCCACAACTATCAAGTAGATGAAAAAGAGTCAAATCAGACAAGACATAGTTGATGTGCTTAAGACAATCTTCATAAGAATCGATCAGCTAGGTGAGATCCCTGCTGATGAAATTGATACCTTTCTTAATCGAGGCAAAGCTGCAAGGGTTAGAGCAGCAAGCCAGAGAGCTAAAAGAGACATCATTTTATAAGTTGCAGAGGGAGTTGAATTCAGAGAGAATACTTATATCACTCAACCTTTGGAAGGATTCTTGTATCTTGATGTGGAAGGTAATCAATGTTTCTTGAAACTAACAGATCTTCATTTGGCAAATATGGAATTAATTCTGAGATGAAAGAGATGCCAGAAGGTGAAGAAATTATTGTTGATGCTATCAAGAAAGCTGCAATTTGGGAACTTAAATGTTCTGATATGTGGTTAGAAGTTGGAGATTCCGTTGATTAAATAGATTAGTTCTATAATTTTGTAAGCACTAAGTGTGTAGAAGCTAATCATAAAGATTAAGCTAAAATGTGAATGATATGTTCATTAATACAAACTCAAGTTTGATATGTTCAACTGTTTTATTATTTGATATGTTCAAACAGACAGCTTTGTAAGGTTAAGCTGATGATTAATATGTTCAATTATAAACTAATATGTTCAGTTGTATAATTTTTGTAAGTTCAGAACTTAAATTACTTCTGATAAGTTTAGAATCTAAGTAGTTGTATATTCAAATACTTAGAATACAAGTCTCATAATAGATTTGTAATATAAAAATCTTGTAAGTTCAAGATACGTGAATAAGTATGGATCAGTTCAATACTTATTTCAAGAACTAACTTTGGCTAGTTCCATAGTTGTTCAACATAATTCTATCAACCTATAACTTATTTGATTCAATGTTTTGTCATCATCAAATAGGGGGAGATTGTTAGTCCCATGTTTAGAATAGTTAGATTTAATGAGACAAACTATCGATATGTATAGATAATAGGTTAAGAGTTAGGAATTATGTAAGTCTGTTATAGACTAACTAGTCAGCTTCAGCTGAGTAGTCAGCGTATAAACAGATATAGAGTTTTCTATGTAAGTACTAGATAGCTCAGTGACTTCTAAGCTGAGATAGGTTTTAAGGATGAAGACTTGAAGACTTGAAGACTTGAAGATTCAAGAATCCAAGATTCAAGAAGTCAGCTTGACAAAGTCAAGAATAAGTATGTCAGCTCAGCGTCAGAAGTCAGTTTAGAATTTAAGTAAGTTCTAAATTCTATTATAAACTATCCATATCTACGACATTTAAATTAGGATATCTAAACCTAATTTAAACTATCTATTAGTTGGATAGAAATCTCAAACGGAATTAATTAGATATGTTCTAATTAAGAAGTTTGTTATGGTTTTAAAGAATAGATAAGTTCTATCTTTAAACTACGATTTATTCGTAGATATATCAAGTATAAGTATAAACCTTCTTTTGGGTTTTACATAGATGTTCTTACGTGTGTACGAGAACAGATACGCGATACACAACGACGACTACATAAGTTGCAAGACTGCATAAGTTGCAAAACGTACGTGTGTTCGTGATACTTGATACGCGTGTGTTGCGATAACTTTGTAAGCTCAAAGTTAGAGAGAGTTTTCAAGAGTTCTTGTTAATTAGTTTTAACAAAAAATTCGATCATCAATTAGTTTGTGATTCAAGAGTGTTTAGAGAGAGCTAAGGTTATAATCATTGTAATATCAAATCATCCTGTTGATTTGATTAGAGAGTGATAATAGTTATTGTACTGGTTGATAATTGAATATACAGTTGATTAATTTGTTTGATTGTTTAAAGTTTATTCAACCCCCCCCCCCCTTCTACACTGTATCGGTTGCTTGTTCACCCTCTTTGGGACCAACAGAGTTCATTTTCACAATTACAGGCATCCAGTGCCTTTACCATCTCCCTTAGCTAGTTTAAGGTGATATTGGGATCAGAACTCCCTCGGTATTCAGAAGGCTTGCAGTTAAGATACTGTTTATAAGTGCATGGTTGCTTGTATCTTGGAAACGCAAATGGGAATGCTCCTTGTTGTGGATATGGGTAGTAGAATGGTTGTTGCATCATTTGAGTCATTGGTGGCAATGGTACTGACACAGGTGGTATGGTTGCCTGTGTGGAAATCGTAGTTGCTACAGGGGTTGGTTCAGGTTGTTTCATTCTTTGTTCCATGTTATGAACCTTATTTCAAAGATCCATCAGTTCATTCTCCAACTTGAAGATGTATTCACTCTGATCTTCCTCTTGTTCTTGACCAGACGTTCCAACTTGGTTTACATTATCCAAATCCTCGATTACTGGTGCCACTGCTGCAGCTTGGGTCACAGGAGGTAGGATGGGAGTCTCTTTGTCAACCATAATCTGTTACAATCACATCACCTCATAACTCATCAGCATAAACCGTTAGTATCCAAAATATTAACCACTACAGACAACTCTAACTTACCCTAATTTCCCCGAAGGAAAGCTTGACCCATCACGAGCCAAGATTTGGGAATGCAACACTCTAGCCGTGCATGCATCGCCAAACCTAGGCTCTGATACCAAACTGTAACACCGGAAAATCACAAGCCATTTTTTTAAATGCACTGCGGAAGCTAATTGAAATCAACTTAATTACATTAAACCAATATTTACAAAGTTACAATCATTGTTCAAAAGTCAACAACATCATCTACTACTGTTTGGTGCTACAAAATAATTGGCTCGTCTCTTTTTAAAACAAGTATAAGAGTGTGGTCAACTCTTCCTTCTTCAATCACAAACACGAACATGCAAAACATCAACTAAGGGGGATTAGCACAAAGCTAAGTGAGTAGAGGCTAAACACCAAAAGCAAATATCCACAATCAATATCAAAGCATGTAATAACATATCCTAGAAGACCGGCGGTTCGGCGCAGAACCTACAACCAATGCCGACTAAAGCAAAGGTTTACCGATATCTCTCCACTGAATTGGCACAGTAAACTACACCTCTGAAGCAACATATGCAACAGAAGGGCTACTACTGTTCAACCAACCAGTAGACGAGCCCAGCCCAAGTCCACGTATAGCTGACTTCCCAACGTAACTCAAAATCATCCTAAGAGCGCGTATCGACCAAATAGTCATGCAGCAGATATCAACAATCAATATCACAATCAATAGTTCAATCAATCCAATCCAATCTCAATCATATCATGCATCACATCAATAACATTAACTATAATATTTACCATCTGCGATTAACGTCCACTCACCTCTATTTCAGCACGTACTCAGATGTCTAGTATTACTGAGCTTTTGGATTGCCTAAAAACACAACAATAACCAAATCAGTCTCAATCTCATAAATATATCTATCCATATATTTATAATTCATTTATCAAATAAACAAATACAAATTCGAAACACAAAGTGTCGGATTTCCCGTAACTATCGGATTTAGGAATGTCGGATTTCACAAACTGTTGGATTTCATCAAAGTATCGGATTTCATCAAGGTATCGGATTTTACTTCACCGGATTTGGGGTTATCAGATTTTCATCACTCGGATTCTAAGAGTATCGGATTTGGGACTATCAGATTTAGGTTCAAGTCTCAGATTTTGGGTTGTATCAATTTTCAAGTTTCTGGATTCTAAGTTCTCATTTTCCAAGTGTCGGATTTATGGGCATTCGGATTTCACAAGTGTCGGTTTTATGAGTGTGGGATTTCAATACTTCCGGTTTTCATGTTCTCGGATTTCATCATCTTCTTCACTCAAATCCGACAACTTCATCACCATAAATCAAACCCAGATTTTATAGATTCATCAAATCATTCTAGAAACTTGTTTAAACATATTTAAACACAGATTCATGCATCAAAACATTATTTAAACACATAAATCATATGAACACACAAAACCCACCAAAACTCATATTTCATCAAATCCGATCCTAGTGTTCTTTATTTAATCATGTTAATTCTACTAGAAATCATTCAATTAAACATTTAATCATGATAGCAATAACATCTAACCTTGAACTTGAAGTGAATCACACAACTATGAAAATCCAATTGTTCTTCTTTTGTTCTTCCTTCGGCCGAGAGAAACACAAAGCGCGCACACACACAATATTCTTTTTTTGAAGGGATAATGAGCAGGTAATTGCATGCTAACCTCACTAATTTACACATACACACATTTTAAAGCAAGAGGTGGCAAATCCCCCTCTTTAAACTCCCATAACAATACACGTATACACATAAATACATGCATACATACACTCATACGGTTCTTCCATGATACATACATAAAAATTATTTTATGTAATTAATTTAATTATATAATTAATCAACCACTTAATCATGTTAAAACAATTAAGCACATATCACAATCCTGCTAATCTCCTAGCCCAGGTTCGCGGGTGTTACAGTATTCTTGGCGGCGTCCAAGCTCTCTAGCAAGTGGGAATCTTTAGCACTTGGTGTGGATACCAGTACAGGAATACTAGTTTGTATTCTTCTATCCATCTTCATCAGCAACAAGAGAAGAAGACATGTTGAATGGTATAATTCTTGCTCTTGTCCTTTTCTTTTTAGTTGCATTGCTATTGTTTAGAGTATGGTCCATTGGGCAGCGTATTGGTGGCATTATCTTGAAAATTGTTTTACACGTTTTTATTTCCGCTGCGTTTTCTTGATGCCATGGATACCCAACATGTCTTACTAGAGGCTGCTCCAGTCTATGGTGCCCATGGATACACTGTGTCATGTTCAAGTGGGAGTTTATTGGAATCTAACCACTGACACACGTATGTTGGTATCCCTGCTAATGAAGCACGAGCCTATTGTGTCACACGCCAAGTTACAATCCCGACAGCCTACTATAAGAGGAATGGGTCAAATTCAATCTAACCTAGATTTCACAACGGTAAAGGATGAGCCAAGGGTCTTGAAGCACCGTGCTTCCACGAGTCCCTTCCGGGCGGCACATGTCGCGATACCTTTAGGCTTCACGGCCCGTGACAGCCCCTGAGGGGTCAGGAAGGGAGAAACTCAAGAGTCACTTATATTTTATTGGACCTTTTGATGGTCCAATCAAATTTAAAACTATAGTTGACCATGTGGAGTTCTGGGTGACTTTGTGGCCTATAATAACCCCTTTCTTCCTCTTTATGCAACTTATACACCTTGAGAGCTCATCCATTTGAGAGAGTAGTGAGCTTGTGGCTGTGCATCAATGGTTCTTGAGGTTGCTCCAGATTCAACTACAAGTGTTGGTGACTTGATTTTGGGTTGCTAGTACATTCGTCTTGTTGATCAACTTGGTGTGGACTTTCAAAGGAACTCGAGGCCATCTGTTTCAAGTATCATCCAACCACCTTGTTATGCAGCCGAATTTGGAGCTCATTAGTGGTATAATTTTCTTCTGCCTTGTTCTTTCTTTGGTTCATATGTTCTTGCAAAGATCCACCGCCATTGGGATTCATTAAGGCTTTGTTTTTGTGTGTTTTCTTTGCTTCCATTGCGTGTTTGGCTCTTTAGTGAATCCTAACGGATACCACGCCCGAGGTGATTGATTCAGGTCATATAATGCGTTGTCAAGTATATAGACATGATCAGGTTTATTGGGGTAAACAATTCCTTATTGCTGGCTGACATAGACTTCTTCCTTGAGGACACCATTCAGGAAAGTTATTTTAGCATCCATCTAGTAAACCTTGAAGTCCTGAAATGCTGCATCGCTAGAAATAAGCATATAGCTTCAATTCTTGCTACTAGGGCAAATGTCTCATCATTATCAATCCTTTTTGTGGATTGTATCCCTTAGCAACTAGCCAAGCTTTGTTTCTTATTACTACAACGTCATAATCCTTTTTGTAATTGAAGACCCATGTAGTGTTGGAGTATGCCCACTGAGAAACATACGCCAATATCACTATCGATGAAGCATAGGTCTATAAGGTCACACACCGAGGGTTGATCTCGACAGCAACCAAAGTGGAGGGGCTGAAAGGAATCAATTGTTTTTTAGTTTAATCAAAAGTGGGCGACGTGAACTCCTTAGAGTTTACGGCGTGAACTTTTGTCAGTGTTGCTGTCAGCTTTTGCCTTTTGCCTCCATGCTCCACCAATGCATGTCGACCATTGGCCTTTAGCCTGCCTTGGGGCACTGAAGGGGCATCTAGACAATTATATAAGGACCATGCATATTCTTCCTTGAGTCTCTTGCTATAATCAACACATAAACACTTAGACCAATTTGTGAGGTGTTATTATAGAGTGTCTTTTGTGTGTTCTTGAGAGAGATTTCTAGAGGAGTACAAAGGAGCCTTTGTAGTGGCTATTCCATTGATGACTTCAAGTCTTTGAAGATCACCAAAGCTTTCTAGTAAAATGAGATTACACAAAGTCAAGGTGGACTTGCAATAGAGGAAGGCTTGGCTTAGCTTTTAAAGAATCATCCACTTTGTTCATTTCCAGCTTCGAATACAAGGGTATAACTTCTGTCTTCCTTTGTTTTTCATGTTGTAACTCTTGCATGTAGTGTTTGGTCCATGGTTTGGGGTTTTATGGCCTTTTGGTTCTTGGTTTCTTCTTGTTTTGCTTCTGTTGTGCAGCCTAGGAAACCCAAACAGTGGTATCAGAGCCACCTCTACATGAGTTTTGCTTCTGTTGCACGCCCTGAAAAATCAAAAAACAATTTTTTTAAACTGTCCGGATGAACTTCACGCCATGAACTTCTTGGAGTTCACGCCATGAACTTCATACATAATTTTTTATAGTTTTTTGACTTAAAAATGTTTTGGTTTTTTGGTTTTGGCCTTTGTTGTTTGTTTCTAGTTTTTTCTATTATCTAGATACCCTATGATGTTGGTCCCAAAGAGGGTAAACAAGCAACCGATACAGTGTCGAAGGGGGGGGGTTGAATACACTTTAGACAAGTAATCAAATTAATCAAACGTATATTCAATGATCAAATAGAACAATAACTATTATCACTCTCTAATCAAATCAACAGGATGATTTAATATTATAATGATTATAAACTCAACTCTCTCTCTCTCTAAACACTCTTGAATCACAAACTAATTGATGATCGAACTTCTTGTTAAAACTGATTAACAAGAACTCTTGAAAACTCTCTTGAACTTTGAACTTACAAAGTTATCGCAACACATGCGTATCAAGTATCACGAACACACGTTCTACAACTTATGTAGTCTTGCAACTTATGCAGTCGTCATTGTGTATCACACGTTCTTTTTCGTTTGTCTATGTATTCGTATCTTGAAACCCATAAGAAGGTTTATACTTATACTTGATATATCTACCAACAAATCGCACTTTAAGGTTTATACTTATACTTAAAACTCTTTTTCATCTATTTGATAGTTATGGCTGCGATTTTTAACTCTGAGAACCCGAACTTGTACAGACATCTCATATCTAGACCAATTTCTTGTTTGTTGTCTAGTACAAAGTTGATAATTACCAATTCTCCTTTTCTACTCAGTGTAATTGATTCAATCTTGTGATTAAAATGTGTTCTTTTGTAACAATGCCTTAGATCCACATCTGAGTAGGGAATTGGGGCAGCTCTAGGTCCAGAATAGTCAGCTTCAGCTTTAGCTCTGGCAGCCTCAGCTTTAGCCTTTTCTCTTTGAATTTCATCTTGTCGTTGCTGCTCTTTCATTTCCTCCACTGTTATTCCTAGTTCTTTAGCCATCTCTTGTAATATTTTCTCAGCAAGCATGTCACTGGCTTTCTGTGCTGCATCAGCTTCATCACTTGAGTCAGATTCATGAGCAACTAGTTGAGACTTACCTTGTTGCTCTGGCTCAGGCTCAGCAATGATGACCTTTCTTCTCTTTGCTAGAGGCATAACACTTCTTTTCTTTCTTTTTACCATCTCAAACACCTTACTCTTCCCTTTATCTATTTGTGAAGTTGGAACGGACTCAGCTTCAACAAATTTTGGCAATTCAGCTTGAGGAAGGATGGTGTGAGCAACTTGAGATGTTTCTTCATGTGGAGTTTCTGGTTGAGCTTGTGAAGTTGTGGTAACTTGGACTGTTGGAGCCTGTTGTTGTTGGGAAGGCTGATCTACAGTACTCATAAACTGATCATGAGCTTGTTCCTCAAATTGTACTTCCTCTGTATGCTCCCCCTCAACCTTATCATCACATTTCTTTGATTCTTCCTCCCCCTTTTTGTCATAATCAATAGGGGAGGGTCTGAATTTAAGCACGAAACTTTCCAAGTTAGCTACTGAAGTCAAAAGATCATGAAGTTTTCGCATCAACCTGGCTTTATCATTTTTCCTCTTCTTGTGTAGGAGCTCAAACTAAGATTGTAGATATTACATAATGACTTGAGCATTGGTGGTCATTAGCTTGGGCTCCTCAGGTCTTCTTCTTACCTCAAATTTCTCCTGTCCAGTGGAGGAGTGTATTTCCACCGTAGGAGTGGCTGTTGAGTGTTCCTCAATAGGTGAGAGTGTGGGTCCCATATCCAAAGGTTGGTGCTGACCTATGGAATCAAGGGAGCCAGAATGCGGACCCTGTAAACCTTCTTGGTGTATGCAAGGTTCATTGACAGGTCGTGCTAGAGTGTGTAAGAATGGAAGAGAAGAATGACCAATGTCGTGAGGTATGGTAGTGGGGTGAGCTAGGCTTAGTGGTGAGGAGGGAGGTATTTGAACCTGAGGATTGGTCACTGTTTCAATGTTACCTTCATGGGGCTGTGAAGGCACAGAAGTAGGCTCTCCCATGGCACTAGTAAGTATGGGCTGAGTAGACACCATACCTGGTATAGGCGTAAGGGTTGAACTGAGCCTAGAGGTTGGCACCTTAAGAGAAGGTCTCTCCCCCTCAGCTCCTGCCGGTGGAGGTATCAATGTGATATCAACTCCAGATTATGACACTTAGTCGAATATAGCACTTAGCAAAAATTAAACAGAGATAAAGAATGGAACATACAAATTAAGGGTTGACCATGCCAAGCTTGCTGAGTAGAGTTGTGAATCTTGTGCCTTCAATTGGTTTAGTGAAGATATCTGCAAGCTGATCTTTAGTCTCAATGAAGACTAACTCTATCTTTCCCTTTTCTACAATATTTCTGAGGAAGTGATGTCTTATCTAAATGTTTTTGGTTCTTAAGTGAAACACTGGGTTGTGTGTAATGGCAATAGCACTTTGATTGTCACAAAATACGGGAGTCTTTGAATAATACAAATCAAAGTCCTTAAGCTGATGTTGCATCCATAGTATTTGAGCACAACAACTCCCTGCAGCTACATATTCAGCTTCAGCTGTGAAAATTGCCATTGAGTTTTGTTTCTTGCTTGTCCAGCTAACTAATTTTGCACCCAAAAGTTGACATCCTCCAGTAGTATTCTTTCTATCAAGACCACATCCTGCGAAGTCTGAATCGGATTACCCTATCAGCTCAAATCCTGATCCTTTGGGATACCATAAACCTAAGTTCGGTGTTTCCTTCAGATATTTGAGTATTCTTTTAACAGCTAGCAAGTGTGATTCCTTTCAATTAGCCTGATATCATGCACAAACACATGTAGCAAACATTATATCAGGTCTGCTTACTGTTAAATAGAGTAATGAACCTATCATTCCTCTATATGTAGTCTGACATACAGATTTTCCATCAATGTCCTTGTGTAGCTTGACATTGTGTAACATTGGAGACTTTGCGGGATGGCTTGAGACTAATCCATATTTCTAAATCAGATCAAAGAGATACTTGCGCTGATTAATAAATATACCATCTTCTTTCTGATAGATTTGAAGTCCCAAAAAGTAAGTCATCTCACCCATCATGCTCATTCTGTATTTATTGGACATTATCTTAGAGAACCAATCACACAGACCTTGGTTTGTTGAACCAAAGATAATGTCATCCACATAGATTTGAACCAAAATGACATGTCCTCTACTCTTTCTTATGAATAGAGTTTTGTCAATACATCCTCCAACAAAATCATTTGAGAGCAAATAGGTGGACAGTGTATCATACCAGGCTCTTGGAGCTTGCTTGAGTCCATACAAGGCCTTGTCTAACGTATAGACATAATCTGGATGTTTAGAATCAATAAAACCAGGGGGTTGTTTTACATAGACCTCCTCTTGTAGTGCTCCATTTAGGAATGCACTTTTAACATTCATTTGATACACTTTAAAGTTTTTGAAGGCTGCATAGGCTAGAAACAACCTTATAGCTTCAATCCTTGCAACAGGGGCAAAGGTCTCATCATAATCAATACCTTCTTCTTGTCGATACCCCTGAGCTACTAGCCTTGCTTTGTTTCTAATCACTACTCCATCCTTGTCCATTTTATTTCTATAGACCCACTTAGTGCCTATAATTGTTTTTCCTTTGAGGGCAGGGACAAGGGTCCAGATCTTATTTCTTTGAAATTCTGTCAGCTCCTCTTGCATAGCCTCAATCCAATCTTCATCTTTTAGAGCCTCTCCAGTATTCTTTGGTTCCATTTGAGATAGAAAACTAGAGTAGGTAGCATAGTTTGCATTTGCCTTAGATCTAGTTAACACACCATCTTCAATGTTCCCAATGACATTATCAAGAGGATGATCTTTTAATACTCTGAAGGTTGTAGTGGGAGACTGAGGTTCTGGGTCTGAGTCTGAGCAGTGTCTCTCAGGCTGAATAGGACTTACTTATTTAGTCTGAGTAGAAATCAAAAGATCACTTAGATCTTCAATCTGACATGTACCTGATGATTCACCGAGACTCTCAGGCTGATTATCTTCAATATTGATAATTTCTTTCAATGATGCACGTTTGTTAGATTTACTACCATCATCATCATAATCAGAATCATCCATAACATACATGGGATTTGATGTGAGATCTTCTTTGTTCCTCTCAAGCTCACTCAGATTAACTAGGTCCGCTTGAGCTCTGTTGGATTCGTCAATACTTGTTTCATCAAATGTAACATCTACTGATTCTTCTATTACTTTTCTTTTAAGATTAAAAACTCTATAAGCTTTGGAGATTGAAGAATATCCAACAAATATCCGTTGATCGGCTTTGGGTTCCAACTTATGGAGTTGATCTCGTTGGTTTAGCACATAGCATGTTGAACCAAAAATGTGGAAGTATCCAATGTTGGGTTTTCTACCATGATACATCTCATAAGGTGTTTTACCATGTCTTTTAACTATTACTGATCTATTCTGGGTATAGCAGGCTGTACTTACAGCTTCTGCCCAAAAGCTCAGCTTGAGCTTTGCCTCGAATAGCATGGTTCTGGCAGCTTCAATTAAGGTTCTATTTCTCCTTTCAGTGACTCCATTTTGTTATGGAGTTCTTATAGATGAGAAGTTTTAGATAATTCCCTTCTCTTCACAAAAGCCTTCAAGGGTTGAGTTTCTAAAATCAGTCCCATGATCACTTCTGAGTTGTTTAAGAGACTTACCCTTTTGCTCTTCTTGTCTTATGAAGCTGATTAACTCATATGTAGCTTCACTTTTGGTGTTTAAGAAGACCACCCAAGTGAATCTTGTGAACTCATCAACAATCACTAGAGTATACTTTTTGCCACTTAGGCTTGGGGTGCTAATAGGTCCAAATAGGTCCAAATGCAACATATGAAATGGTTCTGTAATTGAAAAATTCTGTTTGGACTTAAAGGATCCCATTTCACAAGCTGAGCAGGGTTTGTGTTTAGCAAATATGATCTTGGGCAAACCAGATACTAACTCTTTGCTAGACACTTTGTTAATATATTTGAAATTTAAAGGCGATAGTCTCTTGTGCCATAACCAACTCAGCTTGGGAGTTAAGTTAGAAAACAAGCAGATTTCAGTTGAAGGATCTGTGGAGCTGAGATCTAACAAATAGACATCTCTCTCTCTCTTTTAGCCATTAATATTGGTTTTTCCTTCTTATCATAAATTGTTCCTGCATGCTTTTTGAAGGTGACTTCATAATCCTCATCACACAGTTGACTAATACTTATCAGATTGTGTTTAAGGCCTTCAACATATGCTACCTTTTTTAAAGTGACTTTTCCACCAGTTATCTTTCCATAACCTTTAGTCCTTCCTTGAAAATTATCCCCAAATGTCACCTTGGGTCCTTCATTCTTTTGGAATTCACTTAGAATCCCCTTGCTTCCTATCATGTGCCTTGAGCATCCACTGTCTAAATACCACTTGTAGGAGCCCTGCACATGATCAACTAAACATATTAGTTTCTTTTTGGAACCCACTGTTTGGTAGGTTCTGAGGATGAGCACTTGGCTAATACTTTAGAGTTTGACTGATCAGCTCGAATAGATTCTGGGTCTATTTTGGACTGATCATCCTTTACGTTTCATGTATAAGATTGGTACTCACAGAATCTTTGGCCTCATGACCTCTATCACCACACTTATAGCATTTTCTTCTAATGATGGGTGTTTGGGCGATTTCTTTGAGTTTTCAAACATTAAATTTGGATTCAGTTTTAGGGTCATAAGATGTAGATAACCTTTCAATTCTTTTAGACAGTTTGTCTACTTGATTTTTACTGACTTTGGACTTACCTTTGTCAGTTTTATGGTTACCCTTATTTGGTAAAGTCTGAGTTACAGACAACTTCCTGTTCTTACACATCTTTTCATATTTGGCTTGAGAGTTATGTCTTTTTGAGTTGACATGAGATATTCTGTCAAAGACCATTGTTCTCACAGGATTGTAATCCAATCTTTTGAAAACTGACTTACAGTTTCTGTTGGATCTGGAACATTCAGCTTGATGGTTTGTATGAATAACCTAGGGACTTTGGGTTGGTCTCACAAACTTATTGGTTTTGACCTGGTTTCCATCCTTGTTCCTTAAAAATGTTTTTCGGAGTATATCGCCTGATTTCATCGTTTTGCCTTCAAGACTGACTTGATCTTCGATGATTTCATCAGCAGCAGCACTATAATCTCCCCCTAGCACTGCTTTTACTTGATTTGGTATCTGCTGGTTAATACATTTTTCTAGTTTCTCTTGATGACTTACACCAAGATTCACAGATCTTTCTTAGATTATCAGCTTGTTATTTTGAATCTTGTAGTTCTTCACTTAGAAGTTTGTTTATATGAAGTTGACATTCATAATCACTTTGAGTCTTTTTACCAACATTTAAGAGAGTTTCAGAGTGTTTAAGTTCATCTTTTAATTTTGAAATTTCAGTTTTCAAACTAGATTGAACTGTGAGAGAGGTTTTGAAGTCATTCAACAAATAGTTGAACATTAGACATTTTTGTTCATCAGTGTAAGAGCTAAAGTTATTTAACTTATACATTGAGGCAGGATCCCAGTTATTGGTTTGCTTACTCAGCTTAGCCGCTTCTGCTAGATCCTCATCAAAGGAACTGTCTTCTAACTCATAGTCAACTTGTTCCTCTTCATCCTCAATGGCCATCAGACACCTATTTGGCTCATCATCATCTGAAGTAGATGATTCAGTATCCCAAGTCTCAACAAGAAGACCTTTGGTGTTTTCATCTGGCTTTCCTTTGAGTCTTTGATATTTCTTTTTATATTTATCAGCTCTGTAGGCATTCTTTTCAGCTACTGAAGCTGATTCTCCCTTCTTAACTTTGCACTCGGTAGCTATGTGTCCTATCCTTTGACAGTTATAGCACTTAGCTTTCTTAGGATCAAAAGTAGACTTACCACTTTTGCTTCTGTCAGGTTGACCCCTTCCTCTTCTAAACTTTATAAAGTTTCTTGCTAACATTGCCATTTGTTCAGCAAGAGCATCCATTTCTTCATCATCTAAACCGGAGTTAGGACTTACATCCTCAGATTCAGATTTAGAGTCAGTCTCAGCTTGAGACTTTTTAGATCCCTTCTTCTTCTTTTCTGCAATTAATGCAGATCTAGCATTATTCATAGATTCTTTTAGTTGTTGTTGGGCCCCTTTCTTCTGTTCCATGATCTATTGATGATTTAGAAGGAAACCATAGATAGATCTGAGATCATATTTTCCTAAGGTTCCTCCAGCATGAAGTGCAATGGTGATCTCATTAAATTGTTCTCGTAACACATCGAAGAACTTGAGTACCAACTCATTCTCATCTTTCTTGACACCTACCAAGATCAGATCATTTATCAAGCATTGAAATCTGGTAAACAAATCTGCCAGAGTTTCATTCTTTTTAGCAAAGAAAGTCTCATAAGAACGACTCAGATTTTTCTTCTTATGTTGCTTGACCAAGTTAGTGCCTTCATACGTAACACTGAGAGTATCCCACATCTCTTTTGCAGTTTGGAACCCAGCCACAGTATGCAGAAGAGGATTTGTCAAAGCATTTGCTATAATGCTCTGTGCCTTGTCATCAAGGTTGAATAGTTTACGATCTTCCTCAGTCCAAGATGCTTCAAGCTAGGGAGTTTCTTTAAAGGGAACAGTTTTGTTAGTGGCAGTAATATGGATCATTGGTATGATTGGGCCATCTTGAATCATGATACTCATCCTGTGATCCACGGACTTCACATATAGCATAGCTCTAAACTTCCACATAGGATAGTAAGTGCCATTAAAAATAGGACACCCTTTTGCCGCCATTGTTGGTATATGACTTGATTGCTTGCTAGTAGACATCTTAACCTCTTGACAGCAGATCTTGATCTTCCACTTATGAAGAAACTTGCTCTGATACCAGTTATTGGTCCCAAAGAGGGTAAACAAGCAACCGATACAGTGTAGAAGGGGGAAGGGGGTTGAATACACTTTAGACAAGTAATCAAATTAATCAAACGTATATTCAATGATCAAACAGAACGATAACTATTATCACTCTCTAATCAAATCAACAGGATGATTTGATATTACAATGATTATAAACTCAACTCTCTCTCTAAACACTCTTGAATCACAAACTAATTGATGATCGAACTTCTTGTTAAAACTGATTAACAAGAACTCTTGAAAACTCTCTTAAACTTTGAACTTACAAAGTTATCGCAACACACGCGTATCAAGTATCACGAACACACGTTCTGCAACTTATGCAGTCATCGTTGTGTATCACACGTTCTTTTTCGTTCGTCTATGTATTCGTATCTTGAAACCCATAAGAAGGTTTATACTTATACTTGATATATCTACGAACAAACCGCAGTTTAAAGATAGAACTTATCTTTTCTTTAAAACCGTAAGAAACTCCTTAATTAGAACATATCAAATTAATTTCGTTTAAGCTCTCTATCCAACTAATAGATAGTTTAAATTAGGTTCAGATATCCTAATTTAAATGTCATAGATATGGAGAGTTTATAATAGAATTTAGAACTTACTTAAATTCTTGAACTGACTTCTGACACCGTCAAGCTGAGTTCTTGAATCTTAGGTTCTTGAATCTTCAAGTCTTCAAGTCTTTACTCTTACAACCTATCTCAGCTTAGAAGTCACCGAGCTATCTAGTACTTATATAGAAAACTCTATATCTGTTTATATGCTGACTACTCAGCCTAAGCTGACTAGTCATAATTCCTAACTCCTAACTCCTAACCTACATAATTCCTAACTCCTAACCTATCATCTATACATATCTATAGTTTGTCTCGTCAAATCTAATTATTTTAAACATGGGACTAACATATGATGATCTAGTTGCCTTGTATCTTGGTTTCTATATTTACATGTGGATTATTATTTTGGCATGAAATACGTAAATGCATGTACTTATATTATGTATATATGAATATGTTACATCAAAAATGGTTTGGTGTTACCACTAATACAAAAAAGACCTTTAGTCATACTTTTTCGAAAACAGACCAGTCACACTTTTGATTTAAAGTGTGACTAAAGGTCATTTTTTGAATTCTGTCATACTTTTAGTCACATTTAATTTTATTTGTGTGACCATTGCATAGTAAATAAATACCTTTATTTACACTTAAACATAAAAACGTGACAATTGTGTAGTAAGTAACTACATTTAGTCACTCTTAATCAAACAAATGTGACAATTACTAGCCACACTCGTAAAAAGTGTGACCAAATGTCATGATATGCCACTCATATGTGAATAAAAGTTGTGATGGATTTTTAAAGAGACCATAGATATATATATGGTCACATTAAGTAATTATTTATGTGTTTATATCATTAGTGAGTTTAGTCACACTTTTTTCAATGTAGCTAAAAGTTAATACATATGCTCACATTAATTATTTGTTTATGTGTTTGTATTATTCACTTAGTAAAATAAACAAATGATGATGTATTTCATTATGCGTGACTACAGATGACTACTTGTCATGATAATAAAAAAAAGATGTGAGTGTAAGCATTATATGGTGATGGTTTAATTTCCTATGTGTGACTAAAGTTAAATCATGTTCTTGATAAAATGGAAAACGTGTGACTTTAGTTAAAAAATAGTCATCATAAAAGAAAATTATGTGACCTTAAGTAGTTGATGGTCACTTATTTAATAATTATGTGTTTTTTAAAGAAAAAAACATATGACATGTATTTGATGATCACACTTAATTAATTATTATGGTCAATAGTGATAACAACTGTTATGGTTAACATAAATTTATGTGACTATACGTTATAGATAGTCACACTTTTGAAAACATTAAGTGACCGTAAAATATTTTTAGTGTAACACCCGCAAACCTGTGCTAGTAGATTAGCGGGTTTACGATATGTGTTTGTTTGTGTTTTAATTATTTTAATTTGATTATGTGATTATTTAAGTGATATTAATTATTTAATTAATTTAGAATTATAAGTATGTATGTATATGTGACCGTGAGTGTGTATGCATGAATGTAAGTGGAAATACACGTGGGGTGTATTGGGTGTTGGTATCACCTACTTTGCATGTACATTATATGTGAGTATATAAAACATCACATTATTTGCAAAAGAAGTGTATGTGTGTGTGTTTCTCTGCCAAAGAAGAAAACCGAAGAAGAAGAAGGACCATCGGAATTTCAGATTTGTGTTTTAGATCCAAGTTAAAGGTTAGATATTTATATGATGAATTTGCATACTAGTTTGATTAGTCTCATAGTTAAATAAACATGAATATATGTAGAACACTAGAATCGGATTCCGGTTTGAAACTTGAGTTTTTATGGGTTTTATGTGATCATATGAAATACATGTTTGTATGACGTTTTAATGCACGAAATATGTGTTTTATGATGATAAAACATGTTTTCAATGATTTTAATGAATTTATGAAATCTGGGTTTGAGATATAATGTTATGAAGGTGGCGGATTTGATGAAATGTTGAAGTTAGCGGATTTGGTGGAAGGAAATGGTAAAACCGAAAGTTCAAAACTGGAAGTTATGGAAAACCGACACTCACAATCCTAATGACTATAAATCCGATACTTAGTATATGCGAATTAAGAATCCGATTGTGTTATGAATTGATATTTAAATCCGAGACCTTGAAATCCTTGACTAAATCCGATTGCTATGTTTGTATAAAATGAAATCCTAAACTTGGAAAATGACAAGTCAGAATCCGATACATGAAATCCGGAACTTGAAATCCGGGAATATTGAAATCCGACATTTCTAAAACCAAGACTTAGAATCCGATATATGTGTTGCGGATTTCTAAGAATCTGATACCCTAGTTGCGGATTTTCAAGAATCCGAGAAGTGAGAATCCGATAGTCAAAATCCGACATTCTGTGTTTTGATTTATATTCGTTTATTCGATTGTTTAATATCATGAATGACATATAAATATATGATTAAGTATATATTTATGGATTCGGACTAATTAATTATTATTATGTTTTCAGGCAATCCAAAGACTCAGTAACATTAGAATTCGGAATGCTTCAACTGAGATTGAAAGGTGAGTGGATGTTGGATGCGAATGGTAAAGATTTGGTTAATATCATTGATGTAATGCATGATTGTATGTGATGGTTTGATATTGGAACTGCTGATTGTGAATATTATGTATTGATGACTATTGCATGACTATTTGATCGATACGCACTCTTAGTATGATTTTCACTGTGCCAATTTAGTAGAGTGCTATCGGTAAACCTTTGCTTTGGCCGGCATTGGTTGTAGGTTCTGCGCCGAACCGCCGGTCTTCTTAGTGTTGTGATTACATGATTAGTATTGACTTGATGTTTGCTTATGAGTTTGGCTTCTACTCACTTAGCTTTGTGCTAATTCCCCACAGATATTGCTTTTTGCAGGTTTGTGTTTATGAGTGCTCGTAGAAGGAGAAGTTGACCTGACTCTGATGTCTAGATTTAAAAATGAAACGAGCCAGTCTTTTGTAACACAGAGTTTTGTTTGTTGACTTTAAAGAATAGATATTTTGTTATTGTAAATATTTGTGAATGAAATGAAGGTTTACAGTTAATTAAAGCTTCCGCAGCGCGAATTTAAAAAAATGGCTTAGAATATTGATGGTGTTACAGTTTGGTATCAGAGCCTTAGTTTGGCGATGCATGCACGGCTAGAGTGTTGCATTCCCAAATCTTGGCTCGTGACAGGTCGAGCTTTCCTTCAGGGGGAATTAGAGTGAGTTAGAGTTTCTTGTAGTAGTTAGTATTTTGAGTACTAACGGTTTATGCTAATAAGTTGTGAGATGATGTGATTGTAACAGATATGGCTGAAAGAGAGACCCCTATCCTCCCTCCTGTGACCCAATCATCTGCAGAGGCACCTGTGATAGAAAACTTGGATACTGCTAATCGAGCAGGAACATCTGGGCATGAACAGGAAGAAGATCAAAGCGAATGCATATTCAAACTGGAGAATGAACTGATGGATCTTAGAACTAAAATCAATAACTTGGAACAAAGATTAACCCAATCTGAACAAACTCCAGTACCATATCCGATCTCTACTCAGGTAACAATACCACCGGTATCAATGCCTCTACCACCGATGACACAGATGATGCAGCAACCGTTTTATTTTCCGTATCCACAACCGGGAGCTTACCCTTTTGCGTTCCCTGGGTTTAAACAACCATGCACGTATAAACAATTTCTTGACTGTAAGCCTTCGGAGTATAGTAGAAGTTCTGACCCTAACATAACCTTGAACTGGCTGAGGGAAATGGTAAAGGCATTAGATGCCTGTAATTGTGAAAATGAGTTGAAGGTGAAATATGCATCAAGAATTTTGAAGGGTGATGCTATGGTTTGGTGGGATTCAATTACTGGCCATTTTACTGAACAACAACAAGAGAGCATTACTTGGAGCCAGTTCCAAGAGAAACTTTGTGAAAAGTATTGTGGTACGTTCGAGGTTACTAAGATCGAGAAAGAATTCATGGATCTACAAATGACCGGAAATATGACAGTAGATGATCTGATTAAGCAATTTAATCAGAAAATGAGGTTTGTGAAACATTGGGTACCCGACGAAGAGTCCAAGATTGCTCACTTTGTTGGAGCACTTCACCCTGATCTTCGTAGCACCACTAAGTGGGCTACCACCCTATCACAAGCTTTTACTTTGGCTAAGACTGCAGAAGGGGATTTGATTGCCAAGAATATATTAAGTGGGGGAGAAGATTGCCCAACAAAAATCAAGGATCGATCATTATAATACCCAACAGAGACAGGGTGGACAGGGCAGTGGATATAGACAGGGAGACCAGAATAGGAGGTGGAATGTAAGGGGGTCAACGCAGAGAGCACCGTGGTGTGGTCGGTGCAAATCATATCAGAATAGGCAGTGTACGCCCCAAACTAGAAGGTGTGTTAAGTGTGGCCAGTTTGGCCATGATTTGAAGGATTGCTGGTTCCACGCGGTGTTTGTTGGAACTGCCAGAAGGAAGGGCACAGGGTAGGTGAGTGTCTAGTAGGAAAGAAAGCAGGATCTGGAACAGGGGCGGGGACAGGTGGGGGATCATTTTTAGCTGGTCAGAAGAGAAAAGATCCACCTACTACTGAGGGTAGGGCTTTTAAGATGCCGGTGGAGGATGCCACCACTACTGACGATGTCATAACCGGTATGTTCTTGATTAACTCTATCCCTGCAAGAGTGTCATTTGATTTTGGAGCTAATCGCTCATTTGTGTCTGTGGAGTTTTGTGGTAGATTAAACATAGCTGTTATTAAACTTGCTAAAACCCTAGAAATAGAAGTAGCAGATGGCATGATGGTTCCAGTGACGACTGCTGGTGTGTGTTTTCCTGTTTATTTTCTTGTTATGCCCCTATCTTGTTTTGATGTGGTATTGGGTATGGATTGGTTGAGTCTGAATCAAGCAAGTATAAAATGCCACAAGAAGTTAATTCCGTTCCCATTAGCGGATGGTACAAGAGTGATAGCAAGGGGTGAGAAAGTCGGGTCTGCAATAACAATAATATCGTGTTTAAAGGCAAAGAAAGCATTGAATAAAGGATGCGAGTCATACATAGTGATGTGCGTGTAGCGTACCAGTTTTAAATTTATAAAATCCGAATTATTTAGCACGACTACAACACAAATATGCAAGAGAACCTAATCGTATCATAGTATAGTAAATAAGTACGGGTGTCGAACACAAGGGGAACGGGTATGATTTTGATTATAACTATACTAATTAAATATTAAACTAATTAAAACAACTAAAGGGGGAATTTAGAATCTTATCAATAAAGATCCAAACTTTATTATCCAACTCACTAAATAATGATAACAAGAACCAAGAATAAACCAAAAGAAGTGGAAAGCAACAAACTTTATGGATTTAAACTTATCAATTCAAAGGTTTCCCTCCCTAGACTCGATTTCACCTCTTTTTAGCTAATTAATTCAATTAATACGTGCAATGGACAATAAATTACCATATACCGATTCCTATATTCCTTAGCATTTTGATCGAATTAACTATGCAATTTAATCAAACTTCAGGTCATGAAGTCGATTAAAGCACAAAGTTATCCGGTTTTAAGTTCGTGTCAAGAAAGACTTAATATTTATGTTTGTTTAGGTTAACAAAACATATATTAACATATAAATGGTCATTATATGTTCACACACATTAAAGTTTCCTTTTTTAGAAGTTTAACCTAGGATTGGTCTATCACTAGTCTAGATTGTCTATTGGTTCTAAACAATCAAGATTCAAGTTACACAAGTGGATTGATCCTCCAACTCGTGCAAGCTCAGTAAATAAACTCTAAAAACAGAAACCAAAACA
This sequence comes from Dittrichia graveolens, assembly GCA_038502395.1. Taxonomy (NCBI): domain Eukaryota; kingdom Viridiplantae; phylum Streptophyta; class Magnoliopsida; order Asterales; family Asteraceae; genus Dittrichia; species Dittrichia graveolens. The sequence goes on along the minus strand of JARJIL010000005.1, from coordinate 52,364,984 downwards.
CATGTGGATCATCAATTAAGCAATACAAGACAAATAATATAGCAAACATGTCCAAATTAACATAAATTAATCAACTTTAACAAGAAAGAACTAGCCTAGAAACATCCCAATAAACTTCTAGAAATTAATAAACATTAAAAACAGAAGATGGATAAGAAAGAATGATAAAACCCGGATGATCTAAAGCGGAAATCTTCAAAATCTAAGCTCCTCAGCCCCTGGAACGTCTTCTTGGCTCTTTTTCGCCGCAAGGGGTCGAATGAATTGAGTTGGAATTCATAAAGTCGACTGGAATGAGCCCTATTTATAGATTTCGAAAAACATGGGATCGTGCCGCGACAATGAGTTTTAGCCCGATCCTAACTCTTTGAAAATTCAACCTTGTCGTCATCCGTACACGCGTCGCGCCGCGACAGGTTACTTAGTCGCGCCGTGACGACACTTGGCAAGAGGATAAGGCTTATCCGGACTAGTTTGTCGCGCTGCTACACTTGAGGCTATCGCGCCGCGATGACCTCTTTTGGCGCCGGTGGGCTCTTCTTGGGCTTGGGCCTATCATTTCTTTCTTTCTTTTATTTATTTTCTTCTTTTGGGCTTCTTTCTTTTTCTATTTTCTTTTCTTTCTTCGGCCCATTTATTTTTCTCGACTTCTTTTTGTTTTCCCTACTTCTCGAGCTTTATTTATTTTTCTCAATTATTTGGATATTTCCCCTTTTTAGCCTGCAAAACATAAAAGAAACGGTAAACGTATTTTTTTACAATTAAATGCACAATTTGCGGCTAAAACCAACCCGATATCGCATAATATTTATATATATTTAGCGCGATATCAAAATACCCCACACTTGAACTTTGTTTGTCCTCAAGCAAATCACAACTCTATCTATGCTTAAACTTTAAATAATAACACCATTCTCAAAAAATTAAAAATATAATTTACGAATGTCAAAAAGGTTGATTAAAACAAATCATAACCTATACTTAGAATTATGCATATACCTATGATTAGATCCTTATTTACTTTTAACCATTCCTAAAGAATATTCTTATCTATACACATCCAATCCTTAATTTAAAAATTGCAATTATATTTAATTCTGTTAAGTTACCCTTTGAAAATCCCCTGACCTCAAGACTTATTGCAGATTTCCAACTTTATTTGCACATATGTTTTCTCTCTTTTCAGCTCTTTTTTATATAAGCCTATACTTTCTATGGAACCCATGTAGCGAATTCTCAACTCAACCGATCCAAAACCAGTTGGCTTTAGGTGATTAGGTGTAGAACACCCCTCAGAGTTTACTAATTCGAGTTTCAAAGGCCATGTATTTGACTTATATATTTTCTAGCTCTTTTGCATATTTTTTTCATTTTTTGCACATTGGCTTTTTTCACTCTTTTTTTTCTAACATATGCTTATAAAAATTGGAAATTCAACTCAGTCTATTTTTGTCAAGCTTAGACTCAAAAAGGGCTTAACCTTATATTTTATTACAGCGATTCAAAAATTAAAGATTGGATACTATAAATAGAAATTTCTAGAGAATTGGCGAAAAGGCACAAGCACTATGCATAAAAGCTAAATATAACTATGAAATGTTTATAAATAAACAGTCTTGACAATCTTAAATAATATCTAACTTTTAACTCGAATGATATTAAAAATTTAAAATTTAACGCCCAAATAAAATAATAATTTAACACGAGGACAAAAGAAGTTCAAGCGAGGAAATGTTTTATAACCCCTTACCCCACACTTAAATTGTACAATGTCCCCATTGTACATAAAATAAAAGATAACACAAGGTAGAAAAAGGTTAGAAAAACTCCTTGGGTATTATTAGGCGAACGGAGCAGATAGATGTTAGCATATACGCGCACTCCATAAATTAAAATCCCTTCACTGAAATATATATCACTCAAAGCATATTGTCAGACACATAGAAATATAAACATCAAAGGATAGTAAATGTCTGAATGTGATTCTGTATGAAGGATTCTAGAAGCATATATGAAGAATTATCTAGGCTAGGACTCTAAAAATGAAAACAAAAGGAAACAAACCTAACTCACTTTCGTAGGAATCATGGTTGCATTTAGCGTATGCAACAAGCCTTTAAACCCCTCGGTAGCCTGAGTGGACGAGTTATAGTCTCGTGAGGGTTTCTAGGCAACACACCCACAAAGTTGAACAGAAAGGAAATGAAATACAAAAATAAAGAAGAAAGAAAAACCTAAACTAACCACGGGTTGCCTCCCGAGAAGCGCTTGTTTTTGTCTGAGTCTCTAGCTTGACTCCCAATTTACTTCTTATGAATTCGAACGAATAACCCCACACTCGTAATCAAGTGCGGGTGGTAATATTTATACATACCGGGTGTTGTATAGTCGTTACCAATTTGAAATGCTACTGCGAGTGTTGCGTTCCACTACACCTCCCTGGTTTCCATAAACATCTCTCTTGCGTTCTGAATTTTGGATCTCCTAGTGATTGTGAACTCAATTGTGACTCAAGCATAGTCTCCAACTGGCTCCCGATGTTGTCTAAGTTATGCTCCTGATCCTTTTCTGCACTTGAAGTACTCCACAGAATTCCCGGCGCCAAAGGGATTCCATAATGCGACTCCAACTCCTCACTCAATCCCGTGGTTACCTCCTTTTTTGAGTTTGGAGCGTCCTCCTCGAAGAGTAGAAATTCCCAATAGTCCAAGATTTCATCTGCACAATTCTCCACGTCTTCTCTCTCAAGAAGGGAGGATCCCCATGCGGGTTTTGGTTCTAAACCTAACGTGGGTGTTGGTTAGACGAGGGTCGACAATTCATCCTTTGAATGGTCTTCTGGTTCCTCAAGCAGATCAGCGAGACACTCCAGAATATCTCCATCAGACTGAACATCTTCTCTCGACTCCACCACCACACAAGGATCAAAATGTATACTGTCATCAGAATCGGAGTCGTCTGAATAGTACGGTTCAGGACAAACATGTGGTTCATCAGGAGAGCCAATCGGGTGGTCATTCTCATCATCTTTTGGGAAAAATTCGTAATCATCCCGTTCGATGCCATCGTCGTAAAATTCATTCAACAAATCTTTAAGGAAGGACTCCCAACAGATCGGTTGATCCTCGGGCCAATACATAATCACAAAAGAGACATCGATAGAAAACTAGAATAGCACTAGAAACGACTAGCTCTTTGAAAATTCAACCTTGTCGTCATCCGTACACGCGTCGCGCCGCGACAGGTTACTTAGTCGCGCCGTGACGACACTTGGCAAGAGGATAAGGCTTATCCGGACTAGTTTGTCGCGCCGCTACAGTTGAGGCTATTGCGCCATGACGACCTCTTTTGGCGCCGGTGGGCTCTTCTTGGGCTTGGGCCTATCATTTCTTTCTTTCTTTTATTTATTTTCTTCTTTTGGGCTTCTTTCTTTTTCTCTCTTCTTTTCTTTCTTCGGCCCATTTATTTTTCTCGACTTCTTTTTATTTTTCCCGACTTCTCGGGCTTTATTTATTTTTCTTGATTATTTGGATATTTCGCCTTTTTAGCTTGCAAAACATAAAAGAAACAGTAAACGTATCTTTTTACAATTAAATGCACAATTTCCGGCTAAAACCAACCCGATATCGCATAATATTTATATATATTTAGTGCGATATCACACAGCATATCTGATTGATGGGAAAAAGGAAAAGCAAGCTATGACTAACATCCGGGTGGTAACGGAATACCCGGAAGTGTTTCCAGAGGAATTACATGGGCTGCCTCCAGTTCGAGAGGTAGAATTCAAAATAGATCTAATTCCTAGTTCCCGACCTGTGGCTAAAGCACCGTACAGACTGGCGCCTTCATAAATCCGAGAAATGATGACACAGATTCAAGACCTATTACATAAAGGATTTATCCGTCCAAGTTCATCTCCGTGGGGTGCACCAATGTTGTTTGTAAAGAAGAAATATGGTACATTGCGTATCTACATTGATTACCGGGAATTGAATAAGAGAACGATAAAAAATAAGTACCCGTTACCCGGAATCGATGATTTGTTCAATCAACTGCAGGGAGCTTCTTTCTTCTCGAAGATAGATTTAAGATCGGGTTACCATCAAGTAAGGGTGTCAAACAAGGATGTCTCAAAGACAACTTTCCGTATGCGATATGGTCACTATGAGTTTATGATTATGCCATTCAGTCTAACCAATGCACCTGCGATATTTATGGATCTTATGAACCGAGTCTGTCGACCATTTCTTGATAAGTTTGTTATTATCTTCATTGATGATATTTTGATTTATTCGAAGACTGAGTTAGAGCATGAACAGCATTTGAGACAGATCTTGGAAACTCTGAAGAAAGAACAGTTGTATGCGAAGTTTTCAAAATGTGAATTTTGGTTAAGAGAAGTTCAGTTTTTGGGGCATATAATTTGTAAGGAAGGGGTAAAGGTAGATCCTTCGAAGGTAGAGGTAGTGATGAGCTGGAATGCTCCAAGAACACCATGAGAGATAAAGAGTTTTCTAGGATTGGCTGGGTACTACCGTAGATTTATCAAGGATTTTTCTAAGATTGCGGGTCCATTAACCAAGTTAACTCGAAAGATGTGAAATTTATGTGAGGTAACGAACAAGATAAGGCTTTTTAGATATTAAAAGAATTGTTGTGTCAAGCTCCAATCCTTGCCTTGCCAAGTGGATCTGAAGATTTTATAGTGTATTGTGATGCATCATTGGCTGGTTTAGGGTGTGTATTAATGCAGAGGGATCGGGTGATTGCTTATGCTTCCAGACAGTTAAAACCACACGAGAAGAATTACCTGACACATGACTTGGAGCTGGCAGCAGTTGTATTTGCCCTGAAGCTGTGGAGACACTATCTATACGGCACCAAATGCGTAATTTGTACAGATCATAAGAGCCTGCAGTATGTGTTTACTCAGAAAGAAATAAATATGAGACAGAGACGCTGGGTAGAATTGATAAAAGATTATGACTGCGAGATTAGATATCACCCTGGAAAGGCAAATGTGATGGCAGAGGCCCCTGAGCCGTAAAGGAACCGGAAGTCCTATTCAATTTATGCGTATTGAGATAGTATCTGATCTGATAGATAGACTGAAGTCTGCTCAGTTGGAAGTGTTGGAATATGCCCGCTGACACGAACGAGTTAATAGCACTGCTGATGAAGTATAGGCCTATTGGGTCACACACCAAGTATTGATTTCGGCAACATGATCAAGCAAAAGAGAGGAAAAAGCCAAAATGGGTTTTGGCAGCATGGTACACGGGCCGTGTTCTTGAACACGGGCCATGTCCAGCCCAACTAGCACGGGGCGTTTTGGCCCAAGTCGAGACCGTGTGCTTTGGGCCTACACGGCTATGTAGGTGAACACGGGCCGTATTGGCTATACAAGACACGGGCTAACTTGCCCCAATTGAGGCCGTGGGCTTTGGGCCTACACGGCCGTGTTGATCAACACGGACCGTGTACAGGCTCTGTAACAGCAGAATAAACAGCTTTAACCATTCATTTTAATGGGGTTAATGTGAGTGAATGAAAAGCCACGATTCATATGTCTCTGGAACAGACTTTTGGGAGCTCTAGAGTGTTATGCTAGAGTTCATGCTCCCTCCTATTGTTCTTCTTCTTGGTGATCAAGTTTTGGTGCACAAGAGAAGGTAATATACACTTTGTTTTCTAGAAATAGTTTTTCATGTAGATTCATGTTAGGCTAAAATTGGTATATTTGTAGCCTACCTAAGATGTTAGTTTTTACATCAAGTCTCAAAAACCATATAAATACATTTATATAAGAAAGTTGTTTTCTCAAAATTGGTTTTTCCATTGAGGCTGTTGTTGTGCTAGATAGATTTATTCGTAGACGTGTTAATATATTTTAGTTTTTATATTTATATATTTGTTGTAACATGGCATGAAGTGTACACAAATATATACTTATAAATGTATGTATGAATATGTGTCTCAAAAATGGTTTGGTACACTAATGTATATGTACAAGGATTGTAATTTTGGTGCCTTTGATGTTGTTGACAATCTTGACTAAAATATAGATATATATTTATATCATGGTTTTGTGTGGCACACCATGTTTCACTTATGTTGCATTTGGTTAAATCGGTAACACCATATGCCCTTAGACCTATGTGTTGTGGTGGTTGATTGATTCGGTTTTTTGGTGGCCTTCATGCTGTATTGATGTAAATATTTATTTATTTATATATTTGTTGGTGCGGCTTGCACGCCGTTTATTTTATTCCGTGTATTTGTATAAGTAGTGTAGGAATGCGACCTGCGTGTCGTTTATATATATATTCTATGTATTTGTAAATAGTATAGAATTAGAACCGGAGAAGTCAACGGGAGTCATGGTGATGACGTCTTGGCGAGAAGGAATCAACACGCTATTGGAGGTGTTGGATTCGGTGGGAGCTCACCCAACAAGACTTTACCTTGTCCTTAGGTTTTGGCCTCGTTTTCCCCGTTGTGGCTCACGGGAAAAACGCATAGGAATTTTGGGCATGTTACCGAATTATACATATATATATATATATATATATATATATTTGCGTGGTTGTGTTTTATTTTTCTATGCATGGATTAGGATTCGCATGCTAGACAATTTTTCTATAATATTAAATAAAATACAACGTTTGTTCAAATGGTTAACAATCTCGCGCGAATAGAATTGACAAAGAAAATATAAACTTGGTATTATATTTAAAAGTGCTTAAAAATCGTTTTGACACTTACTTTGTTAATTCACAAAAAGGTTTTTAGAAACCGGAAACAAAATCCCGTTTTTCAAAATGTAAATCACGCACCATCCGTAAGATGACACCACCCGAATCTAACGAAACAAGGATGATTGTCGAGCTAAGCACGAGTCATTCCTTGCGTAGGTGTGTGGAAGGTGAGTGGGGTAACTCGCATGATTGGTTGTCGAGCTAAGCACGAGCCAATTGATGGTCGGGAGTGCCACCCGTGTGTCTTGTCGGACGGTTTACAATTTTAGTATATAATTCTTGATTAGTTGTCGAGCTAAGCACGAGCTAAACAAAAATTATATATTAAGATTGGTGTAAGGAAGGGATCAAACATGCCAACCGACATATTGGATGTCAATGGATCCCGCAAGTGTCTAAGAGTTGTAATAGAGATTACAATTGGTAAAATGGTTGCCGGCCTAAATAGCTTCGCCACGTGATCCGCGGTAAACCCGTCACGGTGCAAGGTGAAATAAGGTTCTTAGCCCTTGTTATAAATAGTAGTTTTTGTCTAAAACTATGGGGTAATTATTTTTAACAAGGTTTTTAAACTAACCAAAACTCGTATTATTGTTATTTATAGATGTCAAACCATAACAATACCACGTCAAACATCTCACTTCGTGTGTTCCTAGAAAGGGAGAAACTCACGGGGGTGAACTTTATTGAATGGCTTAGGCAATTGAGGATTGTCCTTCGCCATGAGTCAAAGTTACACATCCTTGAGGAACCCATTCCGGAGCCACCTGCTACCAACGCGACTTGGGCCGTCCGATACGGGTATGAAAAATGTGTTGAGGACACGCACGATGTTGCCTGCCTTATGTTGTCAACTATGAGCTTGGAGTTGCGAAAGCAGCTCGAGCACATGAGTGTGTACAATATGTTAAACAAGCTCAAGGACATGTTCCGACAGCAAGTTAGGCTGGAACACTATGAGTGTGTTAAAAGCCTAGTCGGTTGTAGGCTGCAGGAAGGCGGGAATGTTGGTCTTCACGTCCTTAAGATGAAGGCGGACGTGGACCAAATGGAGAGGTTAGGATTTCCTATTAAGAGAGAGCTCACTGTGGATATTGTACTCCAGTCTCTGCCCGCATCATATGGTCAGTTTGTCACAAACTATCATATGCAAGGAATGGAGAAGTCCTTAAGCGAATTGCATGACATGTTGAAATCTGCGGAATCTGACATGGCCAAGCGTAATTCCGCCTCAACCACTCCTGTCTTGTGCTTAAAGAAACAAAAGAAAAGGAAGAAGAAACCAACCCTAAAAGGAAAGGTTGGAGTTCCCAAGCCTGTCCTTAATATCGAGTCGAAGGACATAGAGAATGTGCCTCAAGATGAGACTCAAGAAAAGGTGGTTTGCTACTTCTGTGGAAGATTTGGAAATTGGGGCTGTCACGCCTGCCCTACGTTCCGAGAGGATATAAAACTTCTCAAGAAAGAGAGAGTTAACTTTCCATCTTCAGGTACGTTCATGATTCATTGCTATTCTTTTATAAGCTGGGTTGTAGACCCGAGCGGATTGACTCACGTTTGTTACAAAGTGTAGGTCCTTTGTTGAAAGAAAATCATGAAGAACCGGAACTCGAACGAGGAAACCATGGTGATTGTCCTCCAAGAGAAGATAAGGAGACTTGATCTCGCTTTTGTCACCGGTTTATTTATTACTTTATTTTATTGCCCTGCGTGGCAAGTAACATCTCTTTGTATGCTCGCTTTAATTACGGTGAACAAAAATTTTGAAGTTTTAAGAACTGATGTTGAACCTTTTTTAAACGTTATTTATTCAATGTTTTATGTCATAGCTCATGTGTTTTTTTGCCCTGCGTGGCGTACAACTTTACATGTGGTGACGATGAGTTATTCTTAAAATACGAAATTTATTATGAAAATCTATAGTGAGATATTTTGTTCAAAATTTCCCATGTCATGGCATACACAAGGATTTGTTACAAGTAATAGAAAATTCATGAATAATTGATTCTGAATCCAAAATAGTTTGGATGAGTTATCTTTGTATGATAATCAACTTAATCACATAAACAAGAAATATATCGCCTAGATCCATGTGGTTAGGATCTTGGAATAGTTTAGTCTCGGGCTAAACGCTTTGATGTTGATCTTGTTTATTAGGCTAAGATGATTATGAGATCCTTCGCCGGAGTTTGCGAGAGGATTATAAGCTTGTTGGATATTGATCACATTTTGTGGATAATCCGTTCAAGCATACCACAAAGAATAACAAAAGCGAAACTTCTTCGTCACTATCTTGATGGTAGTAATCGCGATATGTTTATTAGTTTAGGCATATGTCTGAAACCTTGTTGGTGTTCAGGATTAGCCAAAACAAGTTTAAGAACCAATAAGGGCATATAGATCAAGGTACTTAGATCTAGTTAAGATGCTAAGGTATCTATTATCTATATATTGGATGACCATATAGTGAATTGTGGAATTGTTTCACAATTCATGTCCTACTAAGACACATTGGTACATGGTGTCATGGAGTAGGGAACCGGGTGTTATTGATCCGGTTTATGACGGGTCGAGAATGTGTGTCCGATTTGTTGGGATATTCATTGGACATAGTGAATAAGTCCTCAAATCCAAATTCAATAGATAGTCTATTTAGCATTTATTAAGATACGACTAGAAAGGTTCTCTGCTTGTCTATCTTAATAGTTCGGAGTTATCCATTCTACATTCAGTGGGAGAAGGATAAACTTGAAATCAAGAAGTGCTAATACATTTGAGGAGTTCTTCTAAGTTTTAGTTATTTAACCTTTTGAGAACAATGTTTGTTGCTTAAAAGGGGAAGAAGAAAGAAGCTAAAACTAAGGCATTCCAGTGGAAGAACGTGGAACTTAAATGAAGACTTGATGATGATACTAGCATATAATCTGATATCTTTGATAGATGATCAACATGGTTATGCTGGTATGCCTGACTAAGAATCATTACTTCTTTTAAGTCTGATTAGAGTCATATAGAGCCAAAGAGAAATGGGTTTCTCGTATCTAAGTGGTAATGACTTAATGGTGAGTCTTGTTGAGTTCGCCACCTATCGGAAGACGTAGTGGATCCAGAATTCGCTAAAAATAAAAGAAGTAAATGATAAAGAGATGCAATCCATTTGGAATGTCCAAGTGCTTGACTTGACTTGATCCCATAACTAGGTGTATCCCAAGGTGGTAGTGATGGGATTAACATGGATGGAATTATAGACAACTTCAAATACCGACTAGTGGTAAAGTTTTTCATGGTGGTTATGGAGAAACTTATCCTAGTGGCTATGTTGAAGAATGTTTGATACTCGTGGATATTAATGACCGCGTTTCGTCATGAAACAATATGATGAGGAAGTGCTTATAACACTATCCGAGGGTCTTAATACACGTCCGTAGTATCCGAATTATGTCTACAAAAGTGGATAAGACCTAAGACCAATTCGGGCTTATTTTTGCATCTTGAAGGAAAGATATCTTTGCTTACTATTAGAAGATCATAGTGATAAGTTTTCTAAAAGCATAGATAATGCCTTTTACGTATGTCAGGGCTAGTGGGAGCTTTGTTGTATTCCTAGTGTGTTAAATGTCTATGGAAGATAATGTCCCGATATTAGGTTATCTGCGAACCTAATTCAGGAATTACTGCTTCATAGGGGCATTTAAGAAAAATTGGATAGTATTGAGTTCAAGAAATATAGAGATATGTTCTTCATGTTTGACGACTTGAATAGGCTTGGAGTGAGTAGTTACTCTAATGCGTATAACTTGGCTTGAATATGTTTTGGTTTATGTTGGATTTGTACTTATATTTTGGGGACATTAAGCAATATTGCAATTCATACCATATCGATTATTAAATGGAGATTTAATAATACGCCGAGGGCGGGTATTTTATGAATCCTTATTGTGTTCCATCTTAGCATGTTTAAACACTTCCGAGAATGTTTTTCATTCTAAATCTCCACAATCGGTTATACTTTATGGGAAGGAAGTATAAATTAAGATTGAGGTAAAGAGTTGGTTTTGTTAAACGTGATTCTTGCCTATACTTGAAAAGGGTTTCAAGTGATTGGAGGACCCGCACCCGAGTTTGCTTCATGGTTCTAGTCATAAGAAACTCGGGATGATGATGACGTTTCATCCTTAAACTAGATATACATGTGATCCCAAAGCATAGGTCTGCTTGGCTTTGATCGTTTTCTAACGCGGTCCGTAACTGGTCGTTATAAGGGAGATGATTGGGTAGAGTATTATCTATGTGGCGGGACTATGTAGTCGAAAGGAATTTGTTCCTCTATGTATAGATAAGATATCCATGGGCCCCTCGATGATTGAGTGCTGACGTTCATATGCATGGCCGTGCTCAAGTTACATTGATGATGGATCAATGTTAACTTGGTTTGTTGGTCACCACTAATCTAGAATCGAGAAACATAATCGTGAACGATCTGAAGGTTGACTTTATTCCATGCCTTGTGTTCACATAGGATATCGCGAACAAAGGGATGTACATGTTCATTTATCTTTAGGACAATCATTTTATGATTGGGATCTTGTCAAGAGTGGCATACCCTATACTGACTTGGGAGCATAGATGTCTTGCTAGAGGCCGCTCTATGTTTGTGTTATTTTTCATAGTCATGCCACGTGCAAGTGGGAGTCTGTTGGAATATGCCCGCTGACACGAACGAGTTAATAGCACTGCTGATGAAGTATAGGCCTATTGGGTCACACACCATGTATTGATTCCGGCAACACGATCAAGCAAAAGAGAGGAAAAGGCCAAAATGGGTTTTGGCAGCATGGTACACGGGCCGTGTTCTTGAACACGGGCCGTGTCCAGCCCAACTATCACGGGGCGTTTTGGCCCAAGTCGAGACCATGTGCTTTGGGCCTACACGGCTGTGTAGGTGAACACGGGCCGTGTTGGCTATACAAGACACGGGCTAACTTGGCCCAATTGACGCCGTGGGCTTTGGGCCTACACGGCCGTGTTGATCAACACGGGCCGTGTACAGGCTCTGTAACAGCAGAATTAACAGCTTTAAACACCATTTTAATGGGGTTAATTTGAGTGAATGAAAAGCCACGATTCATATGTCTCTGGAACAGACTTTTGGGAGCTCTAGAGTCTTATGCTAGAGTTCATGCTCCCTCCTATTGTTCTTCTTCTTGGTGATCAAGTTTTGGTGCACAAGAGAAGGTAATATACACTTTGTGATCAAGCTTTGATGCACAAAGGTGTTGCTTGTTCTTGTATTGTGTTGTTTTGGTGGCTACATCAACCTACTAGCATTGGGGAATCAAGTGTGCTTGGGGTGGACTACTCTAGAGGAATTCTTCCTTGAATTCTACACACTTTGACAAAGAAGAAAGCTTTGGTGATCTTGCATTATGGTATAACCTTTCTTCTTTCTTGTTTATTACATTCTAGTTGCAACTTCATGTTTAGATGTTGGTCCATGGCATGTGCGTTTGTTTGGCTAGTTTAGTTTTTGTATTGTATCTTGCTTCCGTTGCTACTCGTTTATGCCAAACAAATACCTTCAGGAAGCCCTAAAAGAAGAAAATCTTAAGATTGAGATAATGAAAAAGCGAAAGGATGAACTGAATGACGATTCTCGTGGATTGAAAACAATTAAAACTCGTGTGTGGGTGCCTAAACTTGGAGAATTGAGACAATTGATTTTAACAGAAGCACACAAGTCGAGATTTTCAATACACCCAGGAAGCACTAAAATGTATAACGATCTGAAAGTACTTTACTGGTGACCTATGATGAAAGCAGATGTGGCACATTTTGTAGAATCGTGTCATGTTTGTGCGCAAGTAAAAGCAGAACATCAGAAGCCTTATGGGTCTTTGAAACAGTTGGAGATTTCAGAGTGGAAGTGGGAACACATTACGATGGATTTTGTAACAAAATTACCACGAACTCAGAGGAATCATGATATGATATGGGTGATAGAGGATCGTTTGACAAAGAGTGCTCATTTTCTAGCCACCTGTGAGACAGCTTCGTTGGGTAAAATGGCACAACTGTACATAGATGAGATCGTTGTGAGGCATGTTATACCGTTGTCAATTGTATCTGACAGGGATTCAAGGTTTGTATCTAATTTTTGGAGGAGTTTGCAAAGAGAATTGGGAACTAGAGTTAACTTGAGTACAACCTATCATCCTCAGACAGACGGTCAGACTGAGCGAACCATACAGACACTTGAGGATATGTTGCGAGCTTGTGTAATAGAGTATGGTGGATCTTGGGATTCACACCTGCCATTGGTAGAATTTGCATATAACAACTCTTATCACTCAAGTATTAGAATGCCGCCATATGAAATGTTGTACGGCCGTAGCTGCCATACTCTGACTTGTTGGTTAGAGGCGGGTGAGAAACGGTTTGCAGGTCCTGAGATTGTACAGATGACTGCTGATAAGGTTGCTATCACCAGAGATAAGTTGAAAGCAGCAAGAGATATACAGAGAATATATGCGGATCCGAAACTATGTCAAGTAAAGTTTGATGTGGGAGAATTGGTATACTTAAAAGTTTCTCCGTGGAAAGGTGTAATTCGCTTCGGCAAACGTGGGAAGTTGGCTCCCCGTTTCATTGGTCCTTTCCGTATTCGTCAGGTTGTAAACGATCAAGGAGTTACACTATATCTTCCCCCAGAGCTTGTAGTAATTCACGATACATTCAATGTGTGTTATCTGAGGAAGTGTAAGATTGATGATGAAAACCAGATTCTCCTAGTGCATGAATTAAAAGTTGATGCAAAGAAGAGACTAATAGGAGAACCGATTGAACTGTTAGATCGAAAGGTGACCAAACTACGAAAGAAAGAGATACCTATGGTATTGGTTAAATGGAAACACAGTTTAGGTTCTGATTTAAACTGGGAGACTGAGGCAGAAATGAAAGAAAGATATCCCCAGTTATTTGAGCTGGAAAGGATTCCGAGGACGGAATCCTCTTAAGGAGGGGAGATTTGTAACACCCGCAAACCTGGGCTAGTATATTAGCGGGTTTACGGTATGTGTTTGTTTGTGTTTTAATTATTTTAATTTGATTATGTGATTATTTAAGTGATATTAATTATTTAATTAATTTAGAATTATAAGTATGTATGTATATGTGACCGTGAGTGTGTATGCATGAATGTAAGTGGAAATACACGTGGGGTGTATTGGGTGTTGGTATCACCTACTTTGCATGTACATTATATGTGAGTATCTAAAACTTCACATTATTTGCAAAAGAAGTGTATGTGTGTGTGTTTCTCTGCCAAAGAAGAAAACCGAAGAAGAAGAAGGACCATCGGAATTTCAGATTTGTGTTTTAGATCCAAGTTAAAGGTTAGATATTTATATGATGAATTTGCATACTAGTTTGATTAGTTTGATAGTTAAATAAACATGAAAATACGTAGAACACTAGAATCGGATTTGGGTTTGAAACTTGAGTTTTTATGGGTTTTATGTGATCATATGAAATACATGTTTGTATGATGTTTTGATGCACGAAATATGTGTTTTATGATGATAAAACATGTTTTGAATGATTTTAATGAATTTATGAAATCTGGGTTTGAGATATAATGTTATGAAGGTAGCGGATTTGATGAAATGTTGAAGTTAGTGGATTTGGTGGAAGGAAATGGTAAAACCGAAAGTTGAAAACCGGAAGTTATGGAAAACCGACACTCACAATCCTAATGACTATAAATCCGATACTTAGTATATGCGAATTAAGAATCCGATTGTGTTATGAATTGATATTTAAATCCGAGCCCTTGAAATCCTTGACTAAATCCGATTGCTATGTTTGTATAAAATGAAATCCTAAACTTGGAAAATGACAAGTCAGAATCCGATACATGAAACCCGGAACTTGAAATCCGGGAATATTGAAATCCGACATTTCTAAAACCATGACTTAGAATCCGATATATGTGCTATCGGTAAACTTTGCTTTGGCCGGCATTGGTTGTAGGTTCTGCGCCGAACTGCCGGTCTTCTTAGTGTTGTGATTACATGATTAGTATTGACTTGATGTTTGCTTTTGAGTTTGGCTTCTACTCACTTAGCTTTGTACTAATTCCCCACAGATGTTGCTTTTTGTAGGTTTGTGTTTGTGAGTGCTCGTGGGAGGAGAAGTTGACCTGACTCTCATGTCTAGATTTAAAAATGAAACGAGCTAGTCTTTTGTAACACAGAGATTTTTTGTTGACTTTAAAGAACAGATATTTGTTATTTTAAATATTTGTGAATGAAATGAAGGTTTAAAGTTAATTAAAACTTCCGCGGCGCAAATTTAAAAGAAAAATGGCTTAGAATATTGATGGTGTTACATTTAGCTACGTTTAAAGTATTTTTGTGTGACTAAAATTGAATAATATTACGGATGGTGTATAATTTTGTGTCAAAGTTTAACAATCCGCCATGTATTAGGTTGTAGCCTAGTGGTAAGCACTTACGTGCTTTGGTATGATGTTTGCTCATTGACCAATGGTCATGGGTTCAAGTCATGTTGAGCACAAATAGAAGTAGATTTAGGAGCTATTAAAAAATGTATTCAAACATTCGTGTGACTATAGGTTATAGATAGTCATACTTTTGAAAACATATTGTGAGCATAAAATGTTTTCAGCTATGTTTTAAGTATTCATGTGTGACTTAAACTAAATAATATTGTCAATGATGTATAATTGTGTGTCAAAACCTAACAATTTGTCATGTATTCATACGTTCGTATGACTATGGGTTATAAATAGTCATATTTTTGAAAACTTTGTGTGACCATAAAATAGTTTCACCTACATTTTAAGTATTTGTGTGTGACTAAAACCTAAACAATAGTCACACTCGACTATATTAACACACACAATATGTGACTAAAAGGTAAACGATAACCACACTTATAACAAATTTGTGTGACCATGGGTTGAACAACAGTCACTCAAATAACAAAATTGTGTGTCTAGAAATGGTTGTTGGTCACACTTTTGCATGAATATTTTGATTTCAACATGAAAAATCCATAACCTATAGTCACACTTTTAAGCTACGGTCACATTTTTTCATATGATATGGTCACTAAATTTTCGTATGACCATAGCATGCCTAAAATGGCCCGATCTTTGGTCAAACTTTTGATGAAAAAAAAGTGTGACCGTATGCCTATGGTCACACTTTTTTGGTGTGTCTAAAGGTCATTGTTGTACTAGTATACTAATGCATATTTACATGGGATTATTTCTTGTTCCTTGGGTGTTTTAAATAATCTTAGCCAAGCTACATAAGTTGCATGGTTTTAAGGCACACCATGCTTGTATGTTTTCTGGTGATGTTTGGATAGCATGTGTTGGTAACCATATATGCCCTAGACCTTTGGTTGTGATGGATGGTTGTGTTATTTTATTACTTTATTCATTTGATGACTTTGTGTCACATGGTTTGTAACTAATAATTTATTTATTTATTTGGTTTGTAAATTTATATTTGTGGCTTGCATGCCATTTTATTTCCATATTTGTGTAAAGTACTAGAAGATAGGACTTTGTGGCTTGTATGTCATTTCAATCTTTTCTATGTATTTGTAATATCGAGGAAACCATCGGGAGTCATGGCTATGACGTCTTGGCGATCACAAATCCGGGAGGCCTAATGGAGGTGCCGGGTTTAGTGGGAGCACGTCCTAAGACATTGGAAGTTTTTTCTTAGTTGACTTTATTTTCCCGTTTTGGCTCACGGGAAAACTCATAGGCTTTTGGGCATGGTTACCGATATTTTGTATGCGTGTGATGTGTTTTATTGTTTATGCATGAATATTAGGATTATTGCATGATAGACAATTTTTTTATAAATAATTAAAAACACAAGAGTTTTCAAAATGGGTTTTTACTCGCGCACATAAGAGTAACAAAGAGGATATAAAAATGGTTTATATTCAAAGTGAAAAATTGGTTTTGTCACTAAATTTGATAATCAAATCAAAATGGTTTTTAACCGGACAACAAATCCCTTTTTCTAAAAGTAAATCGCACACCACCCATAAGATGACGCCACCCGAATCTAGTCACGCAAAGTTAATTGTCGAGCTTTAGCCGAGTCAATCCACGTGTGAGCTGTGTGGAAGGTGTGTGTGCAACTTGCATGGTTGATTGTCGAGCTCTAGCCGAGTCAACCATGGGACAAGAGTACCACCTTGTATCTTGATGGTTGATTTACAATTTCAAAATAAAATTTTGAAGAATTGTCGAGCTTTAGCCGAGTTATTCAAAATCTAAGTTTGAAGATGGTGTGGAGGGATCAAACATACCAATCCGACACAGTGGTTGTCAAATTGGATCCCGCAAAGAACTAAGAGTTGCAATAATAGATTGCAATCGGTTAAATAGTTACCGGCCTAAATACATTTAACACATGATCCGCGGAAAACCCGTCATAGTGTAAGGTGAAATACGGTTCTTAGTGTAACATCCTCAAAAAAAAGCCTAGACGCGCGCGAATTTGGTACGTTAGATATTTTAAATAAATTAAATAAAATATATATTTTAGTTATTGGTATAAATTATGAAAAATAGTTATTAAATGAGATTATAAAAATAATAATAAAAATAGATAATAAATAATAAAATAATAAACGGTTTAATATAAGGATTCTAAAGATATACCCATTAATTGAAACAGGTAAACGAGGGCCGAGTTGTAAGTTGAAAAGGGGGACAAAAATACTCATTTGTGGATATTTTTAACCCACAATTTGGTCCATAGCCTTATCTCTTACATAGAATCACAAACACACACACACACACACACCATACCTATACACACATTAAAACACACACACACCATGCGTATACACACACTCCTCTTGTTCTTGCAATCTTGAAGTAGAAATCAAAGAGGAATCATTCAAGCTTCAAATTTCAGCAACTAATCCAAGTTATACTCTCATCTTCATCATCATCAGCTCATCCTAGTAAGTTCATGTTTCTTCAAGTTCATCATTTTGGGTTTCTAGGTTGAAATGGGTCAAGCTCAAATTAACCATCAAAGAACTGATTTGTTTGATGTAGTATGTTAAAAATGGTGTTTCTAGCTTAGTTAGATCCTATGTAGCATATGTAAACACTGTAAATTCATTACAAGTAGTTTGGGAATGAATTGATTGAGTTATGGACTTAACATGCGATGGAAATTCGACACTGGTCTATAACAGGTGTGCTTGCGGCCGCAAGGAAGCTTGTTTATGTTGCTTGCGGGCGCAAAACTCCTTACGGGTGCAAGCAAGAAGGCTTGTGGCCACAAGGAGGTATTGTGCAGTAACAGCAAACAGTTTTCTTGTTTTCTGTCTATTGACGTATGGGAAGTCTGTTTAGCCTAATAAACGGATTAAGGATGTAGTTAGGGGATTAATGTTAGTGTTCTAGTTGTTATAAATTTTTTAAATATCTAAATGTAAGTTATGTGTTATAACTGCAAAAGACGGCTCGAAAGAGCCGAAACACTATATTTTCTTGGTGAGCAGTTAACCTAATCATAATAATAAGAATGCTATATAGTTGAATGGGTATTAAAAACCAAAGATTTGATACTTATGCATGTTAAAGGCTTTTGTAGGCCAATTGTGTCATGATTTGATATGTATGCATGTTAAAGGTTTTTGTAGGCCAATCTTGATATGGTATGGCTTTTGTAGGCTAACTATGATATGTTATGGCTTTTGTAGGCCAATTTGTTATGCTATGGCTTTTGTAGGCCAATTTGATACGATATAGCTTTTGTAGGCCAACTTTGTTATGCTATGGCTTTTGTAGGCCAATGTCTGTTAGTACCGGTACTTTGTTAGATGTTTAGGGCTAACTTGTCTAGATCTAGTTGGGCCCTTCTGCTGTCAACTATGATGTGCGGTGATTCGACGATCGAGAATCTTGGTTCTTGCAGAACCTCCATCTCTCAGCTTAATGATGGGCTCTCAGTTCCTACTAATCCCGATTGGGTATTGTTCCCATTAACACAATGGTAGAACGCTACCCGCTTCTCCACCGGTGCGGTGGAAGTATTCGGTTTCCCGGTCAGGATCATTGAGCCGGGTTAGCTACCTTGCAAGACGTGATGCCTACTGACTAACCGGTGCTTCACAATGTGCTAGGATGGACTTTATTGTTGATATGAGATATATGATATTTTTGTTATGATGCTTGCACTTAACTATTATTCACTAGCTCTTTATAGCTAACCCTCGCATGTACATTCCTATGCGCAGGTAACTAGATTGTACTCGTGAGGACGGTAGCCTGCTATGGTTTATACTACTGGATTATGGGGAACACGTTTGCATGTTTTGTTTATATTTTGTATATATTATGTAATGGTTAAATGATATTAGGTAACGCCTTTGTTTATCTTTTGACGTAACTTATTTATATGTTGTAAGTATTAAATTAGATATTAAATGTTTCTGCTGAGACAACTGTAAATATTTTTATTAAAACAGGTTTTGGAAATATTGTATTTACAGCTGTATCCTCAATTTTAGCGGCGTTACACTTACCCCTTGTTAAAATAATTGTTTTTCTTTAACACATGGGGTAATTGTTTTTAAAAGGTTTATCAAACTAACTAAGACTACTTTGCTTTAATAGATAGCATCTTCAAGCACCAACAACACCACCCACTTCTCTCTTAGTATTTTTCTAGAGAAGGACAAACTTGATGGAAGCAACTTTATGGATTAGTCTAGGTAAGTACATATTGTCCTACGACATGAACATAAGTTGGTCGCCATTGAGGAACCCCTTCCGGAAGCCCCTTCTACCGATGCAAATAAGGCCATTTGTGATGTGCATGATAAGCGTGTCAAACATACCAACGAGGTTACTTTCCTCATTCTAAGCACGATGAGCCCTGATTTGTAAAAGCAAATGGAGCATCTAAATGCTTATGAGATGATGCTTCGGCTGAAGGACATGTTCTAACAGCAAGGAAGGCAAGAATGGTATGGGTTCTTTAACAACCTACTCAGTTGCAGACTATAGGACGTCGGGAATGTAAGCCTCTACTTGCTCAAGATGAAGCACTAGTGAAGCGCTTGGAGAGACTAGGGTTTACCATAGGAAGGGAGATGGCGGTGGATACTTTCATGTGATCCTTTCCTCCATCATATGATCAATTCATTGTGATTATCATATGCATGGAATGGACAAGTCCTTAATAGAGCAACATGGTATGTTGAGAACTAAAGAGTCCCACATAACCAAACAAAAGCCCATCTCTCCAACTCCCGTCTTGGTAATCAAGGAAGGTGACGCTAAGAAAAGGAAGGAACAGGTCTCTACCCCGAATGGTAAAGGTAAGAGGAAAGTTGGGGCTCCCATGCCTAACCTACCCTGGAGCCTAAGCCAAAAGGTCTTATTCCCCTGACAAAGACTCCGGAAGAGGCGGTTTGATTCTTCTGCGGGGTAAAAGGGCACATGCGCCAGAGCTGCCCAAAGTACCTAGAAGACCTCAAGAAGCTTAAAGCTTCGGGATAGGGTGCTTTTACTTCAGGTACATTCATGATTGAAGTCCATCATACTTCTACTTCAAATGGTTGGGTTTTGGATACCGGTTGCGGCACTCACATTTCTAGTATTGTGCAAGTGCTATCGGAAAGTAGAAGGCTGAGAGATAGAGAGCTGGATCTTATAATGGGGAACAAGGAGGTCATCCCTATTTTGAGGAAAGGAAGTGTGGAGCTAAGTTTTAGATCCGGTTACTCTATTATTTTAAAATATGTATTTCATTCGCCAAATGTGGCTAGAAACATCATTTCACTTTTTGCTTTGTATGATGATGGATATTTCTTTAATTTTGATAATGGAATTGTCTCTTGCTTTAAAGATAACGTTTATTATTTTAAAGCGTATCCATGTCATGGTATACACTCCTTGGTAATCTGCAATTCTTCAATTCATGGCCGAACTGGCCACACTTCACGCATCACATTGTCTGGGGCGTACATTGCCCATAGTGATAGGATTTGCACCTGTTACACCAAGGTGCCCTTTGAGCAGACCCACCTGTAGTAGGCATCCTACTCTGATTTCCCTACCTGCTTCCACTACTCTATCCTCCCTGCTTCTGCTGAGCGTTATAATGTTCAAATCGTGAAATCTGTTGGGAGATTCTCTCCCCGCTCAATCTATTCCTCGCAATTATATCCCCTTCAGCCGATTTGGCTAAAGTGAAAGCCTGGGATAGGGTGGTAGCCCACCTAGTGGCGCTACGCAGATCCGGATGCAGTGCCCCCACAAAATGGGCAATCTTCGATTCTTCATCAGGCACCCAATGTTTAGCAAATCGCATTTTCTCGTTGAATTGCTTGATTAATTGATCCACAGTCATGTTCCCGGCCATCTGCAGATTCATAAATTCTTTCTTAATCTTAGCAATTTCAAAAGTACCACAATACTACTCACAAAGTTTCTCCTGGAATGACTCCAGGTTATGCTCTCATGTTGCTTCTCTGCAAAATGCCCAGTAATCGAATCCCACCAGACCATAGCGTCTCCTTTAAGCATCCTCGATGCATACTTCACTTTGAGTTCAATTTCGCAATTACAGGCATCAAGTGCCTTAGACATTTCTCTCAACCAGTTCAAGGTAGCATTAGGATCGGAATTCCCTTGCTACTCAGAAGGTTTGCAATCTAGAAATTGCTTGTAGGTGCACGGTTGTTTGTATCTGGGAAACGCAAAGGGATAAGCTCCCGGTTGTGGATACGGGTAGTAGAATGGTTGTTGCATCATTTGGGTCATTGGTGGTAAAAGTGTTGGTATAGTTTCCTGTGTAGGAATCGCAACTGGTACTGGGGTTGGTTCTGGCTGGTTCTGTTGCTGCTGCTCCATGCTCTGAACTTTATTCCTAAGCTCTACCAGCTCATTTTCCAGTTGATACACATAATCACTTTGATCCTCTTCCCGGGCTTGGCCCGATGTTCCCGCAGTTTCAGTATTCCCCAATTGCTCAATCACTGGGGCTTCATTTGCAGCTTGGGTCATAGGAGGAAGGATGGGAGTCTCTCTGTCAGCCATAATTTGTTACAATCACATCACCTCATAGCTCATTAGCATAAACCATTAGTATCCAAAATACTAACTACTACAAACAACTCTAACTCACCCTAATTCCCCCGAAGGAAAGATTGAACCGTCACGAGCCAAGATTTAGGAATGCAACACTCTAGCCGTGCATGCATCACCAAACCTAGGCTCTGATACCAAACTGTAACACCGGAAAACTCAAGCCATTTTTTTAAACGCTGCGGAAGCTTTAATTTAAACAAACATATAATATACAAACCATCATTTACAAATGTACATCATAGTTCTTAAACAACAGTAACGTTTTGGTGCTACAAAAACTATAGGCTCGTTTCATTTAATAAAAATATCAGAGTGGGGACAACTTCTCCTTCAGCAACTACAAACACGAAACTGCAAATCAACAACTAAGGGGAATAGCACAAAGCTAAGTGAGTAGAGGCTAAACACCAAAAGCAAACATTCACAATCAACATCAATCACGTAATCACATATCACGAGAAGACCGGCGGTCCGGCGCAGAACCTACAACCAATGTTGGCCAAAGCAAAGGTTTACTCATAGCTTTCCACTGAATAGGCACAGTAAACTCCACCTCTGAGCAACAAATGCAACAGAAGGGCTACTACTGTTCAACCATCCAGTTAGACAAGCCCAGCCTAAGTCCACGTATAGCTGACTTCTCAACGCAACTCAAAATCTTCATTTGAGCGCGTATCAACCAAATAGTCATGCAGCTGTTATTAACAATCAATATCACAATCAGCAGTTCAATCAATCAATCCAATCTCAATCACATCATGCATCACATCAATAACATTAATCATAATCTTTACCATCCGCGACTAACGTCCACTCACCTCAAAATCAGCACGAGCTCAGAGATCTAATATTACTGAGTCTTTTGATTGCCTGAAAAGACAGTAACAATCAAATCAGTCTAGAATATATATAAATATATTTACCCACATATATTTATGTTATAGTATCCATAATAATCCCACACAACATAAACACATGAAACACAACCAGAAGATATATCAAACAAAGTTACAAAACATGAAAATCCATGGACGCGTCGCATCCAACAAGACGACGCGTCGCGTCGGGCCTTCGAGCGGCCACTTCGCATGGGGTTTCGAATGGGGCTTCGCATAGAAACTTCTAATGGGGCTTCGAATGTAGACTTCGAGCGGACCTTTCGCGCTTTGCATGGAGGCTTCGAGCGCCTCCCCTTCGCACCACAAGGACTTCGAAGTCAACTGACTTCGAGCGGCCCATTCCTTCGAATTCGAAGGGAACGCGTCGCGTTCCCCTCCTGGACGCGTCGCGTTTCGTAAAATCCAGAATTATCTTCTTCTTCTTCCATGTTCAATCGACCAAGAACACCATAGATAAAATCCGGAACTCTATAAACTTACTAAAACTCAGTAGAAACATATGTTGGTTCTATGTGCACAAGACACAAATTAATACGATATTACTGATAATAAATAAACCCATAGGGTCACACATTTACAATCAATGGACACCAATTACATATTTGAATATGATTTAAATATGTTTCCAACTCATTATATATATATAAGTATATATGCATTGTTGCATATTATTATTTATGTGAAATAATAATATCACTCTTGTATATTGATACAAGATAATGCATATCAAATACATAGATATAAACATATGATTTTATATGTATGTATGTATATATATGCATAAATATATATTTGTTACATATAAATTGTTACTAATAACAAATTATATAAATATATGTATATCCTTGTTACAAGTAAAGAGTTACTAGTAACAATCAAGTATGTATATAAAATACATGTAGATGTATTTTATACATAGTATGGCACATCTAGTATATCTTTTATATATGTATTTATCAAGGAAAGTAGAAAATCCCTCATTAATTCAAATGGGGGCCATGTTGTGTATACTTGAAAGCAATCAACCAAGGCATGGACTAGATGTACAAGCATGGAAGGAAGGCAAGAGGGGACCCTCCCCCCTCACCTATTTTCGGCCGAAAATGGGAGCCAAAGGGGGCCTCCCTCTTGTTGTTTCACTTCTTGATCTTATTTAGTACATGCATGGTTCTTTGTTCTAACTATTGCATGCTACCACCTTTAGGCTTCTTTTAGAAAAGTTCTAAGTATTCTTGAAGCTTTGAAAACATCTCTACATTCTTGTATTGGTGTTCTTCAAGTAAGTCAAGTGTGGTGCTACAATACATACATCTTGTTCAAGAAGAAGAACAAAGGTTGTTGCTTGCATTCTTGAATATCAAGGGTTGGAGAGACTAGCATCTTGGAGGTGTTGGACTCATTGATTTGTGGATACCTTGGAGGAAGTCTTCTCTTGGCTTCTCATAGATCAACCACTTCATCAACGGTTTACTCACGCTACAAAGGTTGTAGTTCTAAACACCCTATGGTTGTTTTGTTTCTTAAGGCTTGCATATGGATCATTGGTGGGGAGTTTTAAAAGTTTATAATTGTTGTTCATGCTTCCGTTGCTAAAATATATTTTGAAAAAAAAAACCGAACAATCCCCAACAGTGGTATCAGAGCCACTTATGTATAGTTTTAAGAAACTTTTTGAGTATGTATTGTTTAAGAAAATGGACAACTTTTCTTTTGTTAGAAAAGTTATGGATTTTCTTGTTGGCAACTTATATATGTTTATATATTTATTTTGGGAAACAACCAAACCAAATGCATGTTTGGTTGTAAAAGTTGTCTAAATATCAAGTGTTGATATATATGTTTGTTTGAGTGTATGTTGTGCATAACAAGCCATAGACCTTTTGTGATGTGTTGGAAATTCGATTTGGTTGTAAAATTATTTTTTTCATTTGGTATGTAATAATAATTTTAGTTTTGTTTCATCTTGTTGTATTTTGTAAGTAGTAGAATAGTTTAGACTAGTTTACTTTTATAAAAATGTAACAAGATGAAGAAATGACCAAGTTGGAGTTTTCAAGTGTGGTGGAGTCAACCATGAAGGCTTGGAGTCATTTGCACTACAAGGAGTTGTTTTGGCAAGTGGGAGCTTCAAGTTCATCACAAGAGGAATATTTGGTCCTTAGTTATGACTTGGTATTTTTGTATGGCTCACAAAAATACCACTTAGGATAAATGGCTTGGTTATGCACTTATACATGTTATCTGTGTGTGTTTATGTTTATATTATTATGCATGGTTGAAAATAGGATTTTTTGCATGCTAGATAATATTTTTTACATAATATAAATCACACAATGGGAGTTTGGTATTTTAAGTTGACATAACATAAGATGTAAAATGAATTTTATATAAAAGGAGTTTTGTAAAGATTAAAGTTCATTATGTCAAAATATATATCTTTATATATATATATATATATATATATATATATGAGTTTTATAAAATAGAGATTTTAAAACTCAACCAAACTCCATTCAAGCTTAATAATAAAATGGTTTTATTACAAGCTAAAATTGGTCGTATTTGCGCGCTCGAAACTACACACGTTAATATAGGATATTAATACTAGTTTAAAATTGAACGCGTTGAGAGTTCGTAAAATATGGATTTTAAGAATACTCAAGACCAATATATATATAAAATATGATTTTATCAAAACGTAGACTTATTATTGTATGAATGCAATACTAGTCACACGACTCGTTTTGTTTTATTTAATAAATATACAAAACGGTAAAAGCCCTTTTTCAAAGCGTAAGTCTATGCCATCCCATTTTAAGACACTCGCTTGTTGCAACGACACTCACGTGGAGAGAGCATTAGCCAAACGCGTGGATTGTTTTTGTAACAACCGAGGTGTTTTTCCGCGAATTCCATGAACGTCTTGGGCCGGAAATTCACCATCTTGAAATAGGACGACTTAATCGGAATCTTATTACGGAGAGAGCATTAGCCAAACGTAAGGAAGCCCGAGGCATAGATGGGATCAAACATGTCAAAATTGACAATCGTTGTCTAGGATCCCATAAAGATCTAGGAATTACATACGAGATGTAATTGGTAAACGTTACCTACCTTGTTGTTTTAACTTGATGGAGAGAGCATTAGCCAAACATTCAAGGTTAAGTTCAACTTGGATCCTAGCCTTTAAAAAATAAAGAATTTTATAATTCTAAAGGGTATTAATTATTAAAGGATTAAATATCGAAAATACTAAATTGAACTTTGTAGATGGCCCCTAACTCAACTACGCCCGTTAACAACTTATCTCTTCGTTCAATCTTAGAGAAAGAAAAACTCAATGGTACAAATTTCTTAGACTGGTATCGTAACTTGAGAATCGTTCTTAAGCACGAAAAGAAATTGTACGTACTTGAGAATCCCGTCCCTGAGGAACCTTCATTGACTGCGGCCAAAGCCGTTAGGGATGCTTGGGTGAAGCATTCCGACGACTCGGTCGAAGTTGCATGCCTCATGCTTGCTACCATGTCTCCGGATCTTCAAAAGAACCTTGAGGAGCATGGAGCATATGAGATGCTTCGCCAGCTTAAGGAAATGTTCCAAAAGCAAGCGAAGCAAGAACGCTTTGAGGTCACTCGAGCCTTCCATGCATGCAAGATGGAGGAAGGTCAATCCGTTAGCGACTATGTGCTAAAGATGAAAGGATACATTGACCAGCTTGCTAGGCCTGGATCTCCCATAACCAACGAGTTTGCACAGGATATGATCCTTAACTCGTTGACCAAAGCCTATGATCAATTTGTCATGAATTATAACATGAACAATTGGGAGAAATCTGTCTCAGAGTTGCATGGGATGCTTAAAACTGCTGAGAGTAAGATTCCAAGCAAAACACCTCAAGTCTTGATGATTCAAGAAGGGAAAATCAAGAAGAAAAAGAAAAACAACTCAAAAGGGAAAGGCAAAGCGAAAGCAAAGGGAAAGGATAAAGGCAAGCAAGTTGCCAAGGCTCCTACACCCAAGACGGCGGGAAAGGATCCCAAGAATGACCCGTGCTTTGAATGCGGGGTGGTAGGACATTGGAGGCGCAATTGTCCAACCTACCTTGCAGAGTTGAAAAATAAGAAGGCTGGCGAGGCTAGCACTTCAGGTATATATATGATTGAAATGTATACTTTTTCCATTAATTCCTGGGTATTTGATACCGGTTGTGGAACTCACATTTGTAACAATGTGCAGGGGTTGAGAAAAAGTAAGCTGCTGAAGCCAGGCGATTTGGATCTCCACGTGGGCAATGGAGCAAATGTTGCTGTTAAAGCCCTTGGAACTTTTGAATTATTATTACCAAATGGCCTGTACTTAATATTAAACAATTGTTGTTATGTACCTAGTTTAACTAGGAATATTATTTCAGTAGCTCGGTTAAGAGAATCTGGATTCACTTTTGGTTTCGTTGATGATGGCATTCGTGCCTTCAAAAACGACATTTTGTATTTTGAGGCTCGCCCTCTTAATGGAATATATGAAGTTAATCTTAAAAGATCTCTTGATGATAATTCTATATATACCAGTAGCACCAAACGACCTAAGTATTACTTAAGTCAAACATACCTATGGCATTGTCGACTTGGTCATATAAACAAGAAATGCATTGCAAAACTTCAAAAGGATGGAATTTTAAAATCAAACGATTCTAGCTCATTTGAAGTTTGCGAATCATGTTTATTTGGGAAGATGACTAAGGCTCCTTTCTCCGGTTCAAGTGAAAGAGCCAAAGATCTATTAGGAATCATACATACGGATGTATGCGGTCCTTTTAGATCAATGTCTAGGGATGGTGATAGATACTTCGTTACATTCACCGATGATTATAGTAGATTTGGTTATGTTTATTTGATGAAACATAAACATGAAACATTTGAGATGTTCAAGCTGTTTCAAAACGAAGTACAAAATCAACTCAACAAAACAATCAAGGCCCTTCGTTCCGATCGAGGTGGTGAGTACTTAAGCCAAGAGTTTATGGATCATCTTAGTAATTGTGGGATTATCTCACAACTTACTCCTCCTAGAACACCACAACATAATGTGTATCTGAAAGGAGGAACCGAACTCTACTAGATATGGTTCGGTCTATGATGAGCCGAAGTACTCTGCCCTCGTCCTTTTGGAGTTATGCTTTATTAACTGCTGCGCGCATATTGAATATGGTTCCAACCAAGAAGGTAGATAAGACACCATATGAGATGTGGTATGGAAAGCTTCCAAACTTATCTTACTTGAAAGTCTGGGGTTGTGAGGCTCATGTACGACAAGCTTTAAGCAAACTCGATCCTAGATCTATCAAATGTAATTTTGTGGGATATCCTAAAGATTCATTAGGATATTATTTCTACAACCCAGCTGAGAACAAAGTGTTTGTTTCTAGGCATGCCACTTTCTTAGAAAAGGAGTTTTTTTCGAAAGAGGCAAGTGAGAGCAATGTTGACCTTGAAGAAATTCAAGAACCACAAAATACAAGTCAGGTTGACACTAGCACTCAACAAACGGTTGTTGAACCTGAACAATTGGTTGTTCAAGAACCTACTGAAACACAAAGTGTTCGTAGATCTAGTAGACCTCGTCAAGAACCCAAGAGATACGGATTTCTCGTGTCCAATGATGAGATTTTCTTGGTAGACTCTTCTGAGCCTACTAACTACCAAGATGCTATATCGGATCCGGAATCCGATAAATGGCTTGATGCCATGAACACTGAGATGCAGTCCATGTATGAAAATCAAGTATGGGACTTGGTTGATCTTCCTCCCAATAGTAAGACTGTAAGGAGCAAGTGGGTCTTCAAGAAGAAGACAGACATGGATGGAAATGTACACACATTTAAGGCAAGGCTAGTGGCGAAAGGTTTCACTCAAACTCATGGTATTGACTATGATGAAACTTTCTCTCCGGTAGCCATGATTAAATCTATTAGAATACTTATTGCCATAGCTGCATATTATGACTATGAGATATGGCAAATGGATGTCAAAACGGCTTTTCTAAATGGACACTTAAGTGAAGATGTCTATATGGTTCAGCCTGAAGGTTTTGTAGATCCTAAGTATCCTAATAAGGTGTGCAAGCTTAAAAGATCCATCTATGGACTAAAGCAAGCATCTCGAAGTTGGAATCTTCGATTTGATGAGAAAATAAAAGAGTTTGGTTTTATCAAATCAGAAGATGAACCGTGTGTTTACAAGAAAACTAGTGGGAGCGCATTAGCATTCCTTGTCTTGTATGTTGATGACATACTACTCATTGGAAACGACATCCCGACCTTGCAAGACATCAAGTCTTGGCTTGGGAAGTGTTTCTCAATGAAAGACTTGGGAGAAGCCGCCTACATTCTTGGAATAAAGATCTATAGGGATAGATCTAGGCATCTTATTGGCCTAAGTCAAAGTGCATATATTGACAAAATCTTGAAACGATTCAAGATGGAGAATTCTAAGAGAGGATTCTTGCCAATGGCACAAGGCACGGTTTTGAGTAAAGCTCAAAGCCCTAGCACAAGAGAAGAGCTAGATAGAATGAGTGAGATCCCATATGCTTCTGCAATTGGATCCATCATGTATGCCATGCTATGCACTAGGCCACATGTCTCGTATGCTTTGAGCATGACGAGCAGATACCAGCAAAACCCAGAAGATAGCCATTGGATGGCAGTCAAGAACATTTTAAAATACTTGAGAAGAACCAAAGACATGTTCTTGATCTATGGGGGTTTGGAAGAAGATCTTTGTGTAAAGTGTTACACAGATGCTAGTTTCCAAATGGATCGAGATGATTCTCGATCACAATCGGGCTATGTCTTCGTTATGAATGGAGGCGCGGTTGCTTGGAAAAGTTCTAAGCAAAGTGTAGTTGCACAATCCACTACAGAATCTGAATACATTGCTGCTTCTGAGGCTGGACAAGAAGCTGCATGGATGAAGAAGTTCATTGCTGACCTTGGGGTAGTAACAAGCATTCAAGACCCCATAGAGATATTTTGTGATAATGAAGGTGCTATTGCCCAGGCAAAAGAAACTAGATCACATCACAGCACCAAACACATCCTCAGGCGTTTCCACTACATACGGGATATAGTGGATAGAGGAGATGTGTGTATTCGCAAAGTTCATACAGATCAGAATCTTGCAGATCCTTTTACGAAACCTCTTGCCTCGACTAAGCATGAGTCTCATACTAGGGCAATAGGTCTTCGCTTTGCAAGGGATTGGATTTCAATTGTAATTTAGTATTTGGATATTTTGGAACATTATGACAATATCTATTTTATCTGAATGATGTATGAGATATGATCACTTCATTAATATATATTGTGTTCTTTATTAGCATGTTTAAATCCATGAATAATTCTTTATTCTAAAACGTCCATAGTCGGTTATAACTATGGGAATAGTTATGAATTAAGACTAATGTGAATAAGTTGGTTGACTTTCATTCGTGATGAAAGTAGGCAAAAGGGTTTGCAGCCAAATTCACTAATGTTTGTTAGGGAACAAACATTGGACATGACCCGCTCTTAAGATCGCTTCATGGATCAGTGTCATAAGTAAATCTTGAGAAAAAGGTGGTATCTTTGTATCCTTAGACCTCAGACACATATTGGGACTCGAGTATGAGGAGTATCATGCTTTAATGTGGTTAAACGCTATCTTTAACCGGGTAGTTATAAAGGCCATTATTAGGTATGATATGAGTCTTATAAGAGACGTATGTGGTCAAGATGGAATTTGTTTCTCTCATTTAATTGGGAGTATAATATCTCTGGGCCCTAAAACAAGTTGAACATTATATGAGAATTGATGACGATCCATGTCTCATGTTCAATGAGATGTTAAAACAAAGGGATAATTGATGACTTACCTATAACAACGATTTGTAGCTAGTGAGTTAATTTCGTTGGTGAAAGTGTTGATCAACACACTTTATTTATTATTAGGGGCAATGGGATGTTGCTAGACGTTCTTACCATTGTCTATATCGGCTTAAGTTGTAACTTGTGCAAGTGGGAGATTGTTGGTTCTATGTGCACAAAACACAAATTAATACGATATTACTGATAATAAATAAACCCATAGGGTCACACATTTACAATCAATGGACACCAATTACATATTTGAATATGATTTAAATATGTTTCCAACTCATTATATATATATAAGTATATATGCATTGTTGCATATTATTATTTATGTGAAATAATAATATCACTCTTGTATATTGATACAAGATAATGCATATCAAATACATAGATATAAACATATGATTTTATATGTATGTATGTATATATATGCATAAATATATATTTGTTACATATAAATTGTTACTAATAACAAATTATATAAATGTATGTATATCCTTGTTACAAGTAAAGAGTTACTAGTAACAATCAAGTATGTATATAAAATACATGTAGATGTATTTTATACATAGTATGGCACATCTAGTATATCTTTTATATATGTATTTATCAAGGAAACTAGAAAATCCCTCATTAATTCAAATGGGGGCCATGTTGTGTATACTTGAAAGCAATCAACCAAGGCATGGACTAGATGTACAAGCATGGAAGGAAGGCAAGAGGGGACCCTCCCCCCTCACCTATTGTCGGCCGAAAATGGGAGCCAAAGGGGGCCTCCCTCTTGTTGCTTCACTTCTTGATCTTATTTAGTACATGCATGGTTCTTTGTTCTAACTATTGCATGCTACCACCTTTAGGCTTCTTTTAGAAAAGTTTTAAGTATTCTTGAAGCTTTGAAAACATCTCTACATTCTTGTATTGGTGTTCTTCAAGTAAGTCAAGTGTGGTGCTACAATACATACATCTTGTTCAAGAAGAAGAACAAAGGTTGTTGCTTGCATTCTTGAATATCAAGGGTTGGAGAGACTAGCATCTTGGAGGTGTTGGACTCATTGATTTGTGGATACCTTGGAGGAAGTCTTCTCTTGGCTTCTCATAGATCAACCACTTCATCAACGGTTTACTCACGCTACAAAGGTTGTAGTTCTAAACACCCTATGGTTGTTTTGTTTCTTAAGGCTTGCATATGGATCATTGGTGGGGAGTTTTAAAAGTTTAAAATTGTTGTTCATGCTTCCGTTGCTAAAATATATTTTGAAAAAAAAAACCGAACAATCCCCAACAACATATACAAACATTTTAAACAATCTTTTATGCATCCTAAACATCTTTAATCAATCAAACAATAAAATCCAACAAAACCCATTTGTTCATAAAAAGCTTCAACTTAAACATTGTGATTCTACATACATGCATGTAAATCAACAAGAAATCATGTTAGGATGATTCTAAACCTTCTATAATCATAAACTAACCTTTGTTTTGATTTAAGGAACACCAAATCTTCTATACACAAATTCAAGTTGCAAGATGTTGAGGTTTCTTCACAAGAAGGTTTTCTCTCAATTTTCACACCCTACACACTATGCACTTTTGATAGAAAATGAGCAGGTAATTCTTGAAGACCACGTATACATGCATAATATTCTAGTAAGTAGGAGGTGGCAACTCCTCCTTTGATTTCTCACTAACACATACATGTACACAAATACATACATATACTAACATACATACGAACACATGCATGTACATAATTATTCCAACTTAATTAATTAATTTACTAATTAACCAATTAATTGCATTAAAACAGATCAGCACATACCGCAATCCTGCTAATCTTCTAGCCCGGGTTTGCGGGTGTTACAACACGTGCATCGTTAGTGGGTAAAGCTTGCGCCTCAACCCATTTCGATACGTAATCGACGGCTACCAGAATGTATTTGTTTCCACGGGAAGTAGAAAAGGGGCCAACGAAATCAATACCCACACATCAAATATTTCGCATACTTGAATGTTGTGTTGTGGCATCTCATTCCGTGCAGAGATATTTCCCGTACGTTGGCACGCGTCACATTCCTTCACAAGGCTTTATGCATCCTTGAAAATGGTAGGCCAATAGAATCCGGCTTCAAATACCTTCTTTGCGGTGTAGGCCGCACCGTGGTGTCCCCCGGTTGGCCCACTGTGGCATTCCCTCAGTATTTTCCTCGCCTCTTCTCCCGACACACATCTTCGGATAATGTTGTCCGCACAATGACGAAAAAGATAAGGATCATCCGAATAGTAATACTTCACATCAGTGATGAATTTCTTTTTTTGCTGATGTGAAATTCCTTTCAGGAAGATACCCACGGCTAGATAGTTCACAAAGTCAGCATACCAGGGCGTAGTCTGACTTACCTGCAATAGATATTCGTCTGGAAAATCATCCCCAATGTTAGCTTCGTGCAGCTCCTCTAATTCGTGGTTTTCCAGACGTGACAAGTGATCAACAGCGACATTCTCTGCTCCTTTCTTATCTTTAATTTCTATATCGAACTCTAGAGTAACAGAATCCACCGAAGAAGTCGCGGCTTGGAGTCCTGTTTGCCGAATAGAAATTTCAGAGCAGAGTGGTCGGTGAACACGACGGTTTTTGATAAGATAAGGTATGAACGGAATTTAACAATAGCGAAAACGATGGCCAGTAACTCTTTTTCCGTTGTGGTGTAGTTCTCCTGCACCGGATTTAGAGTTTTGCTCGCGTAGTAGATTGGCTGGAAACGGCTATTGACCCTCTAACCTAATATTGCACCGAGCGCGTAGTAACTTGCATCACACATAAGTTCGAAAGGCAAGTTCCAATTAGGCGCGACCATGATTGGTGCGGTGGTGAGTTTCTCCTTTAGGGTATTAAATGATACTAAACACTCTTTGGAAAATCGTATTTAGCATCTTTCAATAAAAGCCGAGTTAAAGGCCGCGTAATTTTAGAGAAATCCTTAATGAATCTCCGATAAAATCCTGTGTGGCCAAGAAAACTCCTAACCCCTTTGGCATTTGTCAGTGGTGGAAGTTTAGATATGAAATCTATTTTTGCTTGATCCACCTCAATGCCGACTTTAGACACCTTGTGCCCAAGAACTATTCCCTCGTTTACCATGAAATGGCATTTCTCCCAGTTAAGCACCAGATTTGTCTCCTCACAACGCGCAAACATTCGATCCAGATTAGATAGACAAGAGTCGAAAGAATCGCCAAAGACCGAGAACTTATCCATAAAGACCTCCATGAAATCCTCCACCATATCGTGAAAGATCGCAGTCATGCACCGCTGGAACGTGGCTGGTTCGTTGTAGAGGCCAAAAGGCATGCGTCGGTATGCGAAGGTTCCATACGGGCATGTGAAGGTTGTCTTCTCTTGATCCTCGGGGTTTATCAAAATATGGAAATAACCAGAAAAACCATCGAGAAAACAATAGAAGGCATTTCCGGATAAATGCTCAAGCATTTGATCAATGAACGGAAGCGGGAAGTGGTCCTTGTGTGTGGCATCATTCAACCAGTGATAGTCGATGCACACTCGCCAATCGGTGACTGTACGAGTAGGAATCAGCTCATTCTTCTCGGTCACGACCACAGTCATCCCACCTTTCTTAGGAACCACGTGAATCGGGCTGACCCACGGGCTGTCAGATATCGGGTAAATAAGACCGGCGTCAAGTAGTTTCATGACCTCTTTCTTCACGACCTCCTGCATTTTCGGATTTAATTGTCACTGTGGTTGGATTACAGGTTTTGCCTCGTCCTCCATCAAGATTTTATGCGAGCAGAATGACGTACTAATTCCTTTAATGTCGGAAATAGACCATGCAATCGCCTGTTTACACTCTTTGAGGACGACAATCAACCTCTCCTTCTCAGCAAGGATAACGCGGATGAAATGATAACGGGAAATTGCGAATCGGTTCCTAAATAGGCATACTCTAAGTGTTTCGGAAGCTCTTTAAGTTCAAGAGGTTTGCTGGAAACTGGGAACGCGTCGGGTTGTAAACCCGGACGCATCGCGTTCCCTTCCTTTGGCAACTCAGATCGCGACTCAAAAGAAGAATGCGACGCGTTTTCTGAACCAACGCGTCGCGTTTTCTGCAGTTCTGCCCTATCATTAGTTTCTTCAATACCTTCCTCCAGAAGCTTCTCAAGCTCTTCCAGGTCTCTATCAGCATCAAAAAAATCCTCTCCCATGGGCGTTTGACCCTCCATGTCTTTATCTTCCACCTTTCTTACTTCCTCTTCAAGTAGTTAGTCAAAAACGTCAACGAAAAACACCGAATCATCACAGTATTTTGAATGTTTCATGGATTTGTCAATTCCAAAGGTAACGGCATCAGTACTGACCCTGAGTGTGAGTTGAGATTCTTGTATATCGAATAACGCACGAGCGGTGCTCAAGAACGGTCTTCCGAGGATTATCGGAACCTGATCATCCTCCTCCATATCGATTACGATGAAGTCGGCGGGAAAGATAAACTTATCAATTTTAACCAACAAATCCTCTACAATCCCTCGCGGGTAAGTAACTGATTTATTGGCCAAATGGATAGCCATACGAATCGGCTTCGGCTGAGGAAGTTCCAGTTTTGCATAGAATGAATATGGCATTAAATTCACGCTAGCACCGGAATCGGCTAATGCATGACTGATCGGGAGATTACCAAATTGGCAAGGTAAAGTCAGGCTACCCGGATCAGTCATTTTCTTCGGAAGTTTGTTTAGCATTGCAGCTGAACATTCGTCATTCATCGTCACACTCGAGACTGCTTCCACTTTCTTGCTATTAGTCAGCAGCTCTTCCATAAACTTTGCATACTTTGGCATTTGAGCCATTGCTTCAACGAACGGAATATTTATGTGCAAAGATTTGAGATGGTCTAAAAGCTGAGATATTGCTCGTCTTGTTTCTCTTTCTTTAGCCTTTTTTGAAAAGGAATAGGTGTCCAATAAGGTTTCACTGGTGGCACGGATGATGGTTTCTTAACTAGCTTAGGCTCGGTTGCCTTTGCCTTACCTTTGTCTTGTTCCTTATCGATAGGAACAACAGGTGGAGCAGTGGGTGGAGCATCGTCGGTTTTGGGAAAGAAATCCTCATGTGTCTTGCCTGACCTGGTGGTCACGGCTTTGACATCTCTTCGAGGATTGTTTTCCATGTTACGCAGAAGAGTACCCGGAAAAAGTTCCTGAAGAACTTTTGAGATTTGACCGACTTGGGTTTCAATATTATGAATAGACGCTTGCTGATTCCGAAGTGCTGCTTCGGTTGATACCCCTATTTTCTTAACCAACTCCTCGGTTTCTTTGTGCCTCTGATCGGACGCGGCTGCGTATCGTGTAAGCATGTCCTCGAAGTTTGGTTTTTTCTCCGGCTCCTTGGGTCGGTCTCGCTAGTAGAATCCTGGAGCACTTTGCTTGTACCGCCCTTCCATCTCCTTACAATGCTCAGGATAGGGTTTCCAGTTGGGCTTCTTGTTGCGGAAGAACGCCTCGTCCTCGGGATAATCGTAATTATCGCCTGAAGAATAACACGCAGATTCTTTCAAATTCCCACTTTCATGGTATGGGCAATCTTTGTCGAGATGAGGACCGCTACAGTTGTCATAACCGACCTGCATAGCATGAATATTTTGATTGACATTTTTCATATCACGCCCCAGTGCATCCAGTTTGGCACTGAGGGCAGCTATGTTATCAGATGAGTCGGCTGCGGCTGCCGGCTTTCTGAGGAAAGACGAATCTCTCATAGAGTGCCACTGATGGGAGTGCTGAGCCATCTCCTCAATTAGGGCATATCCCTCCGCGGGAGTTTTCTTCGGTATCGGTCCTTGTGAATCGACCATTTGTCTCGTGTAGATATTAATACTGTTATAAAAAATTTGGATGACCCGGTGGGGATTTAAATCTTGTTGCGGGCAGTTCTGCAACCTTTCTTTGTAGCGATCCCAGGCGTCATATAGAGTCTCGTCCTCCAATTGCATGAAATTCTGAATTTGCATTTTCATTTTTGCAATTTTGGATGGAGGACTGAATTGTTTGATACAGCGGATTTTAAGCTCATCCCATGTACGGATGGGTGGCTCGGATCTCAACCAACGTTGGCTGCGTCCTAGAGTGTTATCGGAAACACTCGCAGCATAATGGCATCTCTACTTACCCTAGGGATGTGGAAGTAGTTAGCAATCTCGAGAATGGCCTCGACATGCTGATTTGCATCCTCGTTGTCCTTTCTGGTGAAAGGACTCTCGCGCAAAAGATGTAAGAATTGACCCTTGATTTTGAAAGATCGTTCTTCAGGGATCTCGGGTCGATGGATCCCTGCTCCGGTTCCCTCGCTAACACGGCTCGCATACTCCTCCAATGACATGTTGGCGAAGTTCTCTATCATTTTCAGAACTGGTTTTTTCTCGCGTTTGATTCGTAGGCGTTGATGAAAAATTCGTTCGGGTTCGTCGAAAGGCAAGACGATATCAGAAGAAGGCTTTCTGGGCATGCACTAACCTAATTCGAAAGTTGGCAGCACGTAACTCCACGCGAAGAAGGGCGAAAGAAAGAAAAGAAGAATTCTGGAAACGTGGGAACGCGTCGCGTTTATCTCTGGAACGCGCTGCGTTTGACGAGGGACAGAAAACCCTAATCATGCTAAAGAAGCGAACGCGTCACGTTGACGGATATGACGCGTCGCGTTTTCATGCCAACAGAATTCTCGTAACTATTTTTGTAGCTTTTAATATTTTATGATAACAAATGATAACCCTAACATTGTTGAGCTTGTAGCCTAGCAACTACAAGCCCTAATTCCTAACCTCGTCACCCAGATCAGCAACAACCTAGGTAATAAGCATAACAACGGTGGTGATGATGATAACACGAACGTTAGTGGTGATGAAGTTAACAAAATGGGGAACGTCCGTGATGTGCGATTTACGTACCAGTTTTAAATTTGTAAAAATCGTATATGTTTTAAATACGACACAATAGGCAAGTGTACCTAATCGTGTAGCAGTATAGAAAATAAGTACAGGTGTCGAACTCTCGGGGAACGAGTATGATTCTAGATATAATTAAACTAATTATCTAAATAATATTAAAACTAAAAAGTAGTAAACAGGGGGAATTGGCAATTTAGCAGAAGAAAGCAACGAATCCAGTCAAGCCTAGAGTTACTGTTAGTCTCATGATTAGAATAGTTAGATTTGATGAGACAAACTATAGATATGTATAGATGATAGGTTAAGAGTTAGGAATTATGTAAGTCTATTATAGACTGACTAGTCAGCTTAGGCTGAGTAGTCGGCGTATAAACAGAATAGAGTTTTCTATATTAGTACTAGATAGCTCAGTGACTTCTAAGCTAAGATAGGTTTTAACAGTGAAGACTTGAAGACTTGAAGATTCAAGAACCCAAGATTCAAGAACTCGGCTTGGCGAGGTCAAGACTGAGTAAGTCAGCTCAGCGTCAGAAGTCAGTTCAAGAATTTAACTAAGTTCTAAATTCTGTTATAAACTCTCCATATCTACGACATTTAAATTAGGATATCTGAACCTAATTTAAACTATCTATTAGTTGGATAGAGATCTCAAACGGAATTAGTTAGATATGTTCTAATTAAGGAGTTGTTACGGTTTTAAAGAAAAGATAAGTTCTATCTTAAAACTGTGATTTATTCGTAGATATATCAAGTATAAGTATAAACCTTCTTATGGGTTTCGATACACACATACGACGACTGCATAAGTTGCAAAGCGTACGTGTGTTCGTCATACTTGATACGCATGTGTTGCGATAACTTTGTGAGTTCAAAGTTCGAGAGAGTTTTCAAGAGTTCTTGTTAATCAGTTTTAACAAAAAGTTCGATCATCAATTAGTTTGTGATTCAAGAGTGTTTAGAGAGAGTTGAGTTTATAATCAGTGTAATATCAAATCATCCTGTTGATTTGATTAGAGAGTGATAATAGTTACTGTTCTATGTGATTATTGAATATACGTTTGGTTAATTTGATTATTTGTTTAAAGTGTATTCAACCCCCCCCCCTTCTACACTGTATCGGTTACTTGTTTACCCTCTTTGGGACCAACAACTAGTATCAGAGCAAGTTTCTTCGTAAGTTGAAGATCAAGATCCGCTGTCAAGAGGTTAAGATGTCAACTAGCAAGCAATCAAGTCATATCCCAACAATGGCGGCAAAAGGGTGACCTATTTTTTATGGCACTGACTATCCTATGTGGAAGTTTAGAGCTATGCTATATCTGAAGTCCGTGGATCACAGGATGAGTACCATGATTCAAGATGGCCCAATCATACCCATGATCCATATTACTGCCACTGACAAAACTGTTCCCTTTGGAGAAACTCCCAAGCCTGAAGCATCTTGGACTGAGGAAGATCGTAAACTGTTCAACCTTGATGATAAGGCACAGAGCATTATAGCAAATGCTTTGACAAATCCTCTTCTGCATAATGTGGCTGGGTGCCAAACTGCAAAAGAGATGTGGGATACTCTCAGTGTTACGTATGAAGGCACTGATTTGGTCAAGCAACATAAGAAGACAAATCTGAGTCGTTCTTATGAGACTTTCTTTGCCAAAAAGAATGAAACTCTGGCAGGTTTGTTTACCAGATTTCAATGCTTGATAAATGATCTGCTCTTGGTAGGTGTCAAGAAAGATGAGAATGAGTTGGTACTCAAGTTCTTGGATGTGTTACAGAACAATTCAATGAGATCACCATTGCACTTCATGCTGGAGGAACCTTAGGAAAATATGATCTCAGATCTATCTATGGTTTCCTTCTAAATCATCAACAGATCATGGAACAAAAGAAAGTGGCCCAGCAACAACTAAAAGAATCTATAAATAATGCTGAATCTGCATTAATTGCAGAAAAGAAGAAGAATGGATCTAAAAAGTCTCAAGCTGAGACTGACGCTGAATCCGAATCTGAGGAAGTCGTCCTAACTCAGGTTCAGATGATGAAGAAATGGATGCTCTTACTGAAAAAATGGCAATGTTAGCAAGAAACTTTAGAAAGTTCAGAAGAGGAAGGGGTCAACCTGACAGAAGCAAAAGTGGTAAGTCTACTTTTGATCCTAAGAAAGCTAAGTGCTATAACTGTCAAAGGATAGGACACATAGCTACTGAGTGCAGAGTTAAGAAGGGAGAATCAGCTTCAGTGGCTGACAAGAATGCCTACAGAGCTGATAAATATAAAAAGAAATATCAAAGACTCAAAGGCAAGCCAGATGAAAACACCAAAGGTCTTCTTGCTGAGACTTGGGATATTGAATCATCTACCTTAGATGATGATGAGCCAAATAGGTGTTTGATGGCCATTGAGGATGAAGAGAAACAAGTTGACTATGAGTTAGAAGATAGTTCCTTTGATGAGGATCTAGCAGAAGCGACTAAGCTGAGTAAGCAAACCAGCAATTGGGATCCTACCTCAATGTATAAGGTAAATAACTTTAGCTCTTACACTAATGAACAAAAATGTCTAATGTTCAACTATTTGTTGAATGAATTCAAAACCTCTCTCACAGTTCAATCTAGTTTGAAAACTGAAATTTCAAAATTAAAAGATGAACTTAAACACTCTGAAACTCTCATAAATGCTGGTAAAAAGACTCAAAGTGATTATGAATGTTAGCTTCACATAAACAAACTTCTAAGTGAAGAACTACAAGAATCAAAAGAACAAGCTGATAATCTAAGAAAGATATGTGAATCTTGGTGTAAGTCATCAAGGGAAGCAGAAAAATGTATCAACCAGCATATACCAAATCAAGTAAAAGCAGTGCTAAGGGGAGATTATAGTGCCGCTGCTGATGAAATCATCAAAGAACAAGTCAGTCTTGAAGACAAAACTATGAAATCAGATGATATACTCCCAAAAACATTTTTAAGGAACAAGGATGGAAAACAGGTCAAAACCAATAAGTTTGTGAGACCAACCCAAAGTCCCCAGGTTATTCAAACAAACCATCAAGCTGAATGTTCCAGATCCAACAGAAACTGTAAGTCAATTTTCAAAATATTGGATTACAATCCTGTGAGAACAACTTTCTTTGATAGAATAACTCACATCAACTCAAAAAGACATAACACTCAAGCCAAATATGAAAGGATGTCTAAGAACAGGAGTTGTTTGTAAGTCAGACTTCACCAAATTAGGGTAACCATAAAGCTGACAAAGGTAAGTCCAAATAAGGTAACCATCAAGTAGACAAACTGTCTAAAAGGATTGAAAGATTATCCACATCTTATGACCCTAAAACTGAATCCAAATTTAATGTTGGAAAACTCAAAGAAATCACCCAAACACCTATCTTTAGAAGAAAATGCTATAAGTGTGCTGATCGAGGTCATGAGGCATAAGATTGTGTAAGTACCAATCTTAGACCTGAAAAAGTAAGGGATGATCAGTCCAAAACAGACTCAGAATCTGTTCAAGCTGATCAGTCAGACTCTAAAGGATCAGCTAAGTGCTCATCTTCAGAACCCACCAAATAGTGGGTTCCAAAAAGAAACTAATATGTTTAGTTGATCATGTGAAGGGCTCCTACAAGTGGTACCTAGACAGTGGATGCTCAAGGCACATGACAGGAAGCAAAGAGATTCTAAGTGAATTCCAAAACAATGAAGGACCCAAGGTGACATTTGGAGATAA
Source organism: Dittrichia graveolens (assembly GCA_038502395.1). Taxonomy (NCBI): domain Eukaryota; kingdom Viridiplantae; phylum Streptophyta; class Magnoliopsida; order Asterales; family Asteraceae; genus Dittrichia; species Dittrichia graveolens. Next base: position 52,323,549 of record JARJIL010000005.1, on the reverse strand, counting down.
TTCTCAAGGAAGGATTAAAGGTTATGGAAAGATAACTGCTGGAACAGTCACTTTCAAGAAGGTAGCATATGTTGAAGGCCTTAAACACAATCTGATAAGTATCAGTCAATTGTGTGATGAGGATTATGAAGGTACCTTGAGAAAGCATGCAGGAAAAATTAATGATAAGAAGGGAAAACCAATATTAATGGCAAAAAGAGAGAGAGAGAGATATCTATTTGTTAGATCTTAGCTCCGCAGATCATTCAACTGAAACTTGTTTGTATTCTGACTGAACTCCCAAGCTGAGTTGGTTATGGCACAAGAGACTATCTCATCTAAATTTCAAGTATATTAACAAATTGTCTAGCAAAGAGTTAGTCTCTGGTCTACCTAAGATCACATTTGCTAAAGATAAACTCTTCTCAGCTTGTGAAATGGGAAAACATCATAAGGGGTCTTTCAAGTCCAAACAAAATTTTTCAATTACATAACCATTGCATATGTTGCATTTGGACCTATTTGGACCTATAAGCACCCCAAGCCTAAGTGGTAAAAAGTATACTCTAGTGATTGTTGATGAGTTCACAAGATTCACTTGGGTGGTCTTCTTAAAAGCCAAAAGTAAAGCTGCATATGAGTTAATCAGCTTCATAAGACAAGAAGAGTTGCAAAAGGGTAAGTCCCTTAAACAGCTCAGAAGTGATCATGGGACTGAGTTTAGGAACTTAACTCTTGAAGGCTTTTGTGAAGAAAAGGGAATTATTCAAAATTTCTCATCTGTAAGAACTCCACAACAAAATGGAGTCGCTGAAAGGTGAAATAGAACGTTAATTGAAGCTGTCAGAACCATGCTATGTGAGGCAAAGCTCAAGCTGAGCTTCTGGGCAGAAGCTATAAGTACAGCCTGCTATACCCAGAATAGATCAATAATAGTTAAAAGACATGGCAAAACACCTTATGAGATGTATCATGGCAGAAAACCCAATATTGGATACTTCCACATTTTTGGTTCAACATGCTACGTGCTAAACCAAAGAGATCAGCTCCATAAGTTGGAACCCAAAGCTGATCAAGGTAATTGAAGAGTCAGTACATGTTACGTTTGATGAGACAAGTATTGACGAATCCGACAAAGCTCAAACTGATCCAGTTAGTCTGAGTGAGCTTGAGAGGAGCAAAGAAGATCTCACATCAAATCCCATGTATGTTATGGATGATTCTGATGATGATGATGGTGGTAAATCTGACAAATGTGCATCATCAAAAGAAACTATCAATATTGAAGATAATCAGCCTGAGAGTCTCGGTGAATCATCAGGTACATGTCAGATTGAAAATATAAGTGTTCTTTCAATCCCTACTCAGACTGAAGAAGTAAGTCCTATTCAGCCTAAGAGACACTCCTTAGACTCAGACCCAAAACCTCAGTCTCCCACTACAACCTTTAAAGTATTAAAAGATCATCCTCTTGATGATATCATTAGGAACATTGAAGATGATGTGTTAACTACATCTAAGGCAAATGCAAACTATGTTGACTACTCTAGTTTTCTATCTCAAATGGAACCAAAGAAGACCGAAGAGGCTCTAAAAGATGAAGATTGGATTGAGGCTATGCAAGAGGAGCTGACAGAATTTCAAAGAAATAAGTTCTGGACCCTTGTCCTTGCCCCCAAAGGAAAAACAATTATAGGCACTAAGTGGGTCTACAGAAATAGGGTACCCTTTTGCCGCCATTGTTGGTATGTGAGTTGATTGCTTGCTAGTAGACATCTTAATCTCTTGATAGCGGATCTTTATCTTCAACTTATGAAGAAACTAGCTCTGATACCAGTCGTTGGTCCCAAAGAAGGTGAACAAGAAACCGATACAGTGTAGAAGGGGGGGTTGAATACACTTTAAACAATCAAACAAATTAATCAAATGTATATTCAATTATCAATCAGTACAATAACTTTTATCACTCTCTAATCAAATCAACATGATGATTTGATATTACAATGATTATAACCTCAACTCTCTCTAAACACTCTTGAATCACAAACTAATTGATGATCGAATTTCTTGTTAAAACTGATTAACAAGAACTCTTGAAAACTCTCTCGAACCATGAACTTACAAAGTTATCGCAACACACGCGTATCAAGTATCACGATCACACGTACGTTTTGCAACTTATGCAGTCTTGCAACTTATGCAGTCGTCGTTGTGTATCGCGTATCTGTTCACGTACACATGTAAGAACATCTATGTAAAACCCATGAGAAGGTTTATACTTATACTTGATATATCTACGAGTAAATCGCAGTTTAAAGATAGAACTTATCTTTTCTTTAAAACCGTAACAAACTCCTTAATTAAAACATATCTAATTAATTTTAGTTTAAGATTTCTATCCAACTAATAGATAGTTTAAATTAGGTTTAGATATCCTAATTTAAATGTCGTAGATATAGAGAGTTTATAACAGAATTTAGAACTTACTTAAATTCTGAACTGACTTCTGACGCTGAGCTGACATACTCAGTCTTGACCTTGTCAAGTTGACTTCTTGAATCTTGGATTATTGAATCTTCAAGTCTTCAAATCTTCAAGTCTTCAAGTCTTCATTCTTAAGACCTATCTCAGCTTAGAAGTCACTGAGTTATCTAGTACTTACATAGAAAACTCTACATCTGTTTATACGCTGACTACTCAGCTGAAGCTGAGTAGTCAGTCTATAACAGACTTACATAATTCCTAACTCTTAACCTATTATCTATACATATCGATAGTTTGTCTCATCAAATCTGACTATTCTAAACATGGGACTAACAGTACTGGTATTGAAACAAGTGACACACAGCTCCATGTCACGCCTATTCATTCTACGCACATCGAAAACTATTAACAAATGGTTGATTTCCTTTCTAAACACAAGCATACACTAGAAGCACTTAGTAGTCTATTCCGTGATAGAGCTGCTGGAACTACCATAGGTGAAGCCCTAACAGGCCACATCCAAGGATTGGTAGGAAAACCCGCCACAGTCATCACAACTCCAGCTGTGCATATGGGTGGTCCTTCAACTTCTGCATTCGTTTCAGAAGGGTTTGGTGCCTCAACGGGTAATCTAAGTGATCCCGGAGTTACCCCAACTGAAACATAATCGGCTAAGGAATTTGTTTCCAAAGCTGATTTTGAAATTGCACTTGAACACATACATGTCAGAATTGATGATACACAACGGCTGCAAGTTGAAAGGTTAAATGAATTGAAAAAGCAAAATGATCGCATTAAGGCAAAATTAGATGAGTTGATTAAGAAAAGAGAAAGTGAAATAAAAGATAAAGTGACTGATGTTATGACTGTGGATCATTTGAAGAGTGTTTTGCTGGTGAAATTGATTGGTCGTGGTGATAGTTCTACTGAGGACTTTGATCTATTAACTTTGCTGAGAACAGGAGTTGAATCAACATGCAAAACTGCTGCCGGGTCATCAAAAAGGCCTAGGCATGACGATGACGATTCAGACACCGATCGTCTTGAAGGGGAGAAATGATTAAAGATATACTTTGATACCCCGGCTGCTCAGCGAATTAGTGCAGTTGCTGCCAAATTGGAAGAAACTTCATTTAAAGAAAAATACAAAGGTAACCAGACTGAGTTAGAGGTTATAGAGAAAGGATTTGAGTTTGAGAATGTTGAGGAGGTTGAGGATGAGGATTTGACGCTAGCATTGTGGCTAAGCAAATAGACGGTTGAAAAGCCTTAATCTAAATTGGAAAGTTATAATTTGGAAAGCATATTGAAAGTGAACAAAGAAGTTATAGAATAGTTTCCGCCATCTCGGGTAAATTCAAAAAAACTCCTGCTAATATCATCAAACAACAACAAAAAGAAGCTCAAATATGTGAATTATCTAAAGAATCTGAATGGGAAATTCCTTTGACTGCACAAATAGATCCGGTTCACACCGGGTCTTTGCCAAATGTAAGTAAAAGCTATGTGTTGACCAGAGAGGCATTGAGAAAGAAAGACAGAAACTGGAGATACCAAGACATACCTGTGGCCTTTCTGGAGGAGAAATTCATCAACAGTTACACAGATCGGATTGAGGAGATGCTAGATATCAACTTGATGGGTACTAAGAATGTGGATGATGCTAAAATGAAATTTTTCCTCGGCATGCACATTGCAAAGAAAGAGGATGTTGAATCAGCATACCAAATTATGAAGCTCAACTATGTCGCAATACAAAGAGTTATATTCCATGATATGGTTAGATTTCTTGTCAGAAGGTCAGATTTGAAAAGTTATACAATAGGGCATGTTGACCTGATATTCTTAAGCCTTGGTGACGTAAACTTCTTGATTTAGCGGCTTGAATCCAAACTTAAAAGAATGTGGAGGAATCTGCATGTTATCAAAAGCTCTGGGAGTTTATAAGACATAGAAGCCAAAGGGCAGAGGAAACTGATCTTCAGTTGGGAGCAGAAGCTGATAAAGAAAAAATCAATGTGCTGAAACCAAAAACAAGTCATTCAAAGCTAAACCAACTAGATATGTTTTAGGTGATATGGAGTTGTGATGATAAGTTCGAAGGAAATGAGGGGATTGTTCTGTTTAATAGCAAAAATGATAAATTCTTTATGAGGTTTGATGAGGCGAATGTGTAGTCAGACGGTTCATTGAAAATTTGGTCTATCAAAATTAAGGAGTACAACATGAGCTTAAAAGAAAACATTGATCAAGCGCCGAGAGTCAGACTAATAGAGGTGATAAAATTGTTCGATGCCAAACGTGATGAAAGAAAGATGATTAGGCATTGGCAGAGAAAAACTAAGAAGAGGAACATGGACTAGACACAAACAAGGGGTAGATTGTTAGAAATAGACTTTGTGTTTGTCTTCTAGTTAGATCTTATGTTTAAATAGTTAATATTGTACTTAGAAGGTCATATATAGGGATTTGTGTATATAGTGACCTTAGACTTTATTCCTTGTAACTCTTGCATATTATCAAATATATCAACACACACATTAAGGTGTATTTTGCGTATTTGCTCTCATCTTGAATCTACATTGTACTCATTTTTGCTCCTACAGTTATATGATTTTATGGTAATTATTTTATGTTCAAATTATATGATTTAGATGGGTAATTTGTGTTTATGAAGATTGAACTCAAAGAACTCCATTAATGGAAGTAAAGTGTGAAACTTGAAGACTGGGTTTCAAGATTTGATGGTGATAAATGTGTTTTGATGTTAGATTGTATGTTATTAATAATTTATATTAAGTTCTATAAGGTTAGGATGTGTTTATGGTCGAGTTTCAGATCTGTAAATCGAATTTTTATGTGTTTGTGAGCAGTTCGGAATTGTTACCAATTTCTAGGCTGTTTTGTAAAAATTCTTAAAATCAACGAAGCATCGTTAAAGATCGTATTTTATATCGTTGGAAAGTTGGAGATGTCTACTTTAATTTGTATTTAGAGTCCAGAAGCTAATTTGAGATTTAGGTTGGCCTAAAGATCGATTTAAAGTAGTTGTGTCAAATTTGAGAATGTATTTGACAAATGGAAAACAAGATTTTGTTTAGTATTTGACCTTAAGCTCTTATGAGTTGTTGTTCATTGTTAGTACTTGTTGTATGTATATGTTTATATGATATATATATATATAAAGGTGTTTTGATGATGAATCATGGTTAGTAAGTTCTTGAATTAATTATGAAAATATTAATGCTAAATGCCTACTAATTTAATTTCAAGAAACGGACTTCGATGACTCGTATTCTAGTTCCGTTGATTCCTGCATGTTTTCTATCATATATATAGTGATCTTAGATTATTGGACATGTATTTCAAGTTGGTTTTACATGTTAGGCATAACGGGTTGGTTTTGACCCGTTTGCGAGTAAATTGTTATTTATATGTACTTAGTACATGTTTTGATGCTTATAACATGTTTAATATCATGAATATAGATTGTATGCAACTTAGACATGTTATAAATGTTGGTTTTCACATGTGAAATGCAACCGGTTGGTTTTGACCCGTTTGGTGCTAAACTTGATATTTTGAGATAATTATGAATTGATTACTAATTCTGGCTATCATGTGTTCTCAGGATGAGACAAGACTTAGTGAAATTAGATTACTGAGTTGGTGATTCGGAGATCTAAGCTGAGTGGATGTTTAACTCACTTATGGTTTAGTTCTATCGGTTTGGTAACAACAGTTTTGGTTGATGTTCGGATAGACTTATTGTCTGGTGTTTGATTAACTGGTTTTGTGATAATTTATCATTGACATGTGCACATGATTCGGTGAGAAGTCAGTTTTGGACGGACATATGGGCTAGGTTTGTTTGCTATTTGCTAATCAATATTTGGATCTTTTGATGCATTCGTTGCAACTTGTAACACCGTCTTTGAAACCTTAAAATCAATATAAATTTGAGTTTTGAAACTGCATGGGTCCGTTTGTAAATATAATGTTTACCTGTTAGTTATCTTAACCGAATTTCAAAAGCAAAGCAGCAGAATTTTAAAAACAATAAACAAACACAAGCATGTTTAACTATTACAGTTTAAGGCACATGTTTGGCGTATATACAAATATACAAAACAAAACTTCCAAACAGGACAACCGGTGTTACTTTTATCTAAACCGACCATTGCATAAACAAATACCAAGTGTAGTGTTCCAAAAAAGCCTGTACAAAAGCATAAAGGTTCCCGTCTCACCAGGCCTACCTATTCTTTGTCCGAAAAAGGGAAACAACAACACGATTAGCTATTTAAAATAACTAGTGAATACAGACAGGTATGAGTACAATAATAGAAAGTCATGAATCAAGAATGAGCATACTATGCTATCCTAACATATAGCGGTAATGCTGACATGTCCAGCAGTGCTATATCTTGCCAGATAGCTAGTCCGGCTCAATAACAACCACTGCGGGAATCAAACACTGCCAACCATGCGGGTTTCATCATCTAAGTGACTCCACCTGCTCGTTACGGAGCCAAAGGCTCATTAGGCTCAGCCAGTTAAGGCAATCACCCCAAGAGTTTAAAGGAATTGCACTCGAGTACCATTAGTCCTGAACAATTGCCCGAAGGCCCCTAAGACCCAGCCGAAGCTGACCTTTCATACACATATGTCCGGACTTTTCACATAGCTCATCAATATCCCATAATAGGGATCATAGCATGCATGCTTTCACATATGAATTCATATTTATCAAAATATCACATGAATATACATGTACTTAAATACATGTCAAATATATCATTCATCATGTCAATACTTGTTTTCTAAGCTTATATAAATAAATAGACAAGTCTATGTGAAATAAATAGCATACCGTGTTCGTTTAAACAAATAGCATTAAAAAAACTCCTTCATTGGATTCATAAGAGTCGGTACTCACCTTGGTGCTTAAAACAACACAATTATGTACTTGTCCTTCCTTGAATGCTTAATTACCTATTGTACACATATAAGTCCACTTAGAATACCACATATCACATACAAATGCTAATTCTAGTGTTAAGTTTTCTAATTGTGTCTAAGTTAGTAAAAATTCTTAAACTAACCTAAATACCCCAAAATTGGTCAAAATTGATTCAACTGTTGTCCATATACCCTGTATATTGAAAAACCACAATCTGCCTGCTGCACACAAGGTCGTGCCGCGACACCCTAATGGGTCGTGCTGCGACGCAGCTTCAGTGCTGCGATTTTGTGCCCTGCTCAGCTATATTTCCCATTCAAACCCAACCTTAACATATTCTTAATTGTTTCCAACATATGTACAGAGTTTGGGACATCAAAAGGAGTTCATATACACTACAATAACATTGTTTAACAACAAATTCATGTTTGATTCACCAATTCATCATATTTGACCCATTTGGTCAATTTCAAGAAATACAATCAAGTTGACATCTTTAATACTCAAAATCAGTCCCAAACTACTCCCTAATGATCCTAGAACATATTGCAATAAAGAAATCTAAACTTTATGGGCTAAACTCGTTTTACCCATTTTGTCCTAAATTCTAATAATGAAGAACAAGTGAAGAAGAAGCTTACTAGTAGCAAGATGATGATGATGAGAAGGTTATGGACAGATGAGGAACGAGATTTAAGCTTTACTTCTGCTCCTTGATTGATATTGATTTGAATCTCCTTCAAGAACAAGAGAAGAACAAAAGCGTGAGTTGTGTGTGTTTCGTGGTGTGTGTGTTTTGTCTGAGAAATGATAACTTAAGAACCGACTAATGGTTTTTGAGTTATCCACAAGGGGTATTTTGTTCCCCTTTTCAACATACAACACAACACCCGAATAACCGTTTCAACTAACGAGTTTATTTTTGGAAACCTCGTTTGGAACCAGTTATTATTTTATAATTCTTTTCTAATTTTATTTCTATTTTTAATTTCACATTTAACTAGCTAATAGCTAATTTCTATTAATTCTTAAAAATATATTTATATTTAATTCGTTTAAATAAATTGACATACCAAATGGAGTGCACGAATAGGCCCGATTTGAGGATGTTACAACTCTACCCCCTTAAGAAGATTCCGTCCGCGGAATCTGTTCATCTGGGAATAAGTGAGGGTATCGTGCCTTCATGTCATCCTCTATTTCCCATATCAGGTTAGGACCTAGGTTGTGCTTCCACTTCACAAGAACCAGTCTGATCATCTTCTTACGCAGCTTCTTTGTCTTTGCGTTAAGAATTTCAACTGGCTCCTCTACAAGGCGTTTAGCTGAATCAACCTTCAACTCTTGCAGTGGTAGAACTTGGTTTTCCTCAACTTTACACTTTCTCAAATAGCATACATCGAATGTGTTGTGAATACCAGATAACTCAGGAGGCAATTCAAGAGATACAGTCTGCTCGTTGACTTTTCGGGTAATTCTGAATAGACCAATATAACGTGGACTCAACTTACCTTTGCGTCCAAACCGAATTACACCCTTCCAAGGGGATACCTTCAAGAAAACCCGATCACCCACACTGAATTCAACAGGTCGGTGCTTTGGGTCTGCATATATCTTTTGACGATCACGAGCTGCTTTTAGTTTCTCCAGAGCTATCTTGACTTTATCAGAAGTAATCTACACAATTTAAGGTCTGGCATACTTCTTCTCACCCGGTTCAATCCAACAAGTGGGAGTGCGACAACGCCTCCCGTAACATTTCATATGGTGGCATCCCGATACTAGAATGATAAGAGTTATTATAAGCAAACTCTATCAAAGGGAGATGAGAATCCCAAGAACCACCATATTCAAGTACACATGCCCTAAGCATGTCTTCAAGAGTCTGAATTGTTCTTTCAGACTGACCATCCATTTGTGGATGATAAGCAGTACTCAGATGAACCCGTGTGCCAAGCTCACGTTGCAAACTTTGCCAGAAATTAGACACAAAACGAGAGTCATGGTCAGAAATAGTAGAACAATGTAAACCGTGACGTGTGACAATCTCGTTGATATAGAGTTGAGCTAGGCGTGTCAATGATGCAGATTCGTTTGTAGCAAGAAAATGGGCGCTTTTGGTCAATCTGTCAACAATGACCCAAATCATATTATGCCCCTTTAGTGTCTTGGGTAGCTTTGTGACAAAATCCATTACAATATGATCCCACTTCCATTCCAGAATGTCAAGCTGTTGCAGATTGCCATAAGGCCTTTGATGCTCGGTTTTGACCTGTGCACATATTTGACACTTCTCCACAAATGAAGCAATGTCTCTTTTAAGAGTAGGCTACCAATATAGCTTCTTGAGATCATAATACATCTTTGTAATACCTGGATGAATACACAACCTAGAATTGTGTGCTTCCTATAATATCAGATCACGGTTGTCTCCAATAAATGGTACCCAGATTCGGGATTGAAAAGTCTTCAAACCCCGACTATCTTCGGCTAGCTGATCCTTTATCTTCCTCATAGTCTCAGCTTTCAGATTCTCCTCCTGTAGAGCCAATTGCTGTGATTCTTTCAATTTTGAAATAATATCAGGAACCACAGTTAGCCTCATAAATTTGGCTTCAGCTGACACCCCTTTTCTGCTTAAGGGATCAGCTACTACATTAGCTTTGCCCGGAGGATAACGGATCTCACAATCATAGTCTTTGATTAACTCAATCCAGCGTCGTTGCCTCATATTGAGTTCTTTTTGAGAAAAGACATATTGTAAGCTTTTGTGATCCGTGCATACAACACATTTTGTGCCATATAAGTAATGTCTTCACGGCTTCAATGCAAATACAACTGCTGCAAGTTCAAGATCATGTGTTGGGTAGTTCTTTTCATGTGGTTTTAATTGCCTTGAAGCATAGGCAATCACATTATCGCGTTGCATTAGAACACAAACCCAATCCAGAATAAGATGCATCACAATAAACGATAAAATCCTCCGACCTGTTAGGAAATGTAAGAATCGGAGCTTCACATAATAGCCGCTTCAAAGATTGAAAGGATTGCTCCTATTCATCAGACCACACATAAGCAACATCCTTCCATGTCAATTTAGTAAGAAGACCAGCGAGTTTAGAAAAATCCCGGATAAACCGCCGATAATAGCCAGCTAGACCAAGAAAACTCTTGATCTCTGTAGGAGTTTTGGGAACCTCCCAATTCATCACTGCCTCTACTTTAGCAGGGTCCACTTTAACACAATCGCAGATAACATGGCCAAGAAAGTGCACCTCCCGAAGCCAAAACTCACATTTAGAAAGTTTGGCATAAAGTTGTTCTCGTCTGAGAGTATCGAGAACTTGACGAAGGTGTGATTCATGTTCAACTTCAGTTTTTGAAAAGATTAGAATGTCAACGATAAAGACTATCACGAACCTGTCCAGAAATGGACGACAAACTCGGTTCATGAGATCCATGAAGATATTTGGTGCATTGGTTAAGCCATATGGCATAACCAAGAGTTCATAATGGCCGTAGCGTGTATGAAAGGCAGTCTTCGGTATGTCTTCAGTATGAACCTGTACTTGATGATACCCTGATCGAAGGTCAATCTTGGAAAAGCACGTTGCTCCCTGAAATTGATCAAACAAGTCATCTATGCGCGGGAGTGTGTATTTGTTCTTTACAGTTCGCTTATTAAGCTCCTTGTAATCTATGCACATTCGCATAGTACCATCTTTCTTCTTGACGAATAAAACTGGAGCTCCCAAAGGAGAAGAGCTCGGGTGAATGAAGCCCTTGTCAAGTAGTTCTTGTATTTGATTCATCATCTCGCGGATCTCTAAAGGGGCGAGACGATATGGAGCTTTAGCCACCGGAGTAGCTCCTGGAATAAGATCGATCTTGTATTCAACATCCCTGACTGGAGGTAGCCCGGGTAATTCATCTGGAAACACCTCAGGATATTCTGACACTACCCTGATGTCTTTAACTGGTTGCTTCTCCTTCTTAGCATCAATAACATATGCTAAGTAGGATGTACTACCTTTCGCCAATGATTTGGAAGCTTTGATAACTGAGAAGATAGGAATGTCAGATTCCCGTCCTTCCCCCCTTGCTATTGCATAAGACTCATCTGATACAGGAAACTTGATAATCTTCTTAGAACACAGAATCTCAGCATTGCGAGTACTGAGCCAGTCCATTCCAATCACAATATCAAACCCAACAATAGGCATGATAAGGAATGAAACAGGGAAACTAACGTCATCAACATAGATAACCGCGATAGGAACTTTATCAGCAACAGAAACTATTCTACCATTAGCGGTCTTTACTATAATCGGATCAATTAATGCAGATGTAGGCAATTGCAGCTTATGACAAAAGGATACCGAGACAAAAGAATAAGTAGCCCCGGAATCAAACAATACACATGCTGGGGTATAATTAACAAAGAAAGTACCCGTAATCACATCTCCAGCAGTCTTGGCCTCCTCGGCCGTCATCTGAAACGCACACCATTTAGCACGTGGGGCGCCGTCTTTCTTCGGCTCAGAAGATGAACCACCAGCTCGGGTATTAGAACTCTGTGGGCATTTGGCTATTGTGTGCTCAGGGCGGCGACATCTGAAGCAGACATCCTCCTTAAACTTGCAATCCTCCACTGGGTGGCCTTTAATACCACATCTAGCACACCTTCTGGTAGCTCTAGAACAATCACCAGAATGAGTGGAATGGCATTGATTGCACCACGAGCATTCAGATTTAGGCTTCTTGTAATCTCCAGATTTTGTACCTACAGAAGATTGTCCTTTTAAAGGACTTGGGTTAGAAGAGTGTTCGTCCCAAAGAGGGTGAACAAGCAACCGATACAGTGTAGAAGGGGGGGTTGAATACACTTTAAACAATTAAAAAAATTAATCAAACGTATATTCAATTATCAAACAGGACAATAACTGTTATCACTCTCTAATCAAATCAACAAGATGATTTGATATTACAATGATTATAAACTCAACTCTCTCTCAACACTCTTGAATCACAAACTAATTGATGATCGAATTTCTTGTTAAAACTGATTAACAAGAACTATTGAAAAACTCTCTCTAACTTTGAACTTACAAAGTTATCGCAACACACGCGTATCAAGTATCACGAACACACATACGATTTGCAACATATGCAGTCTTGCAACTTATGCAGTCTTCGTTGTGTATCGCGTCTCTGTTCTCGTACACACGTAAGAACATCTTATTTGTAAAACCCATTAGAAGGTTTATACTTATACTTGATATATCTACGAACAAATCGCATTTTAAAGATAGAACTTATCTTTTCTTTAAAACCGTAACAAACTCCTTAATTAGAACATATCTAATTAATTCCGTTTGAGATTTCTATCCAACTAATAGATAGTTTAAATTAGGTTTAGATATCCTAATTTAAATGTCGTAGATATGGAGAGTTTATAACAAAATTTAGAACTTACTTAAATTCTAAACTGACTTCTGACGCTGAAACACTCAGTCTTGACCTTGTCAGTCTGAGTTCTTGAGTCTTGGGTTCTTGAATCTTCAAGTCTTCACTCTTAAAACCTATCTCAGATTAGAAGTCACTGAGCTATCTAGTACTTACATAGAAAACTCTATATCTATTTATACGCTGACTACTCAGCTTCAGCTGACCAGTCAGTCTATAACAGACTTACATAATTCCTAACTCTTAACCTATCTTCTATACATATCTATAGTTTGTCTCATCAAATCTAACTATTCTAAACGTGGGACTAACAATCTCCCCCTATTTGATGATGATAAAACATTGAATCAAATTAGGTATATGTTAACAGAATTATGTTGAACCACTCTGGAACTGACCAAAGTTAGTTCTTGAAATAAGTATTGAACTGATCTATACTTATTCACGTATCTTGAACTTACAAGAGTTTTACATTACAAATCTATTATAAGACTTGTATTCTAAGTATTTGAATATACAATTACTTAGATTTTGAACTTATCAGAAGTAATTTAAGTTCTAAACATACAAAACTTATACAACTGAATTTATCAGTTTACAATTGAACAAATCAATCATCAGCTTAAACTTACAAAGCTGTTTGTTTGAACATATCAAACATAATTTTGAACATATCAAATAATGAAAAGTTGAACATATCAAACTTGAGTTTGTATTAATGAACACATCATTTACATTGTAGCTTAATCTTTATGATTAGCTTCTGCACACTTAGTGCTTACAAAATAATAGAACTAATCTATATACTCAATAGGATTTCCAACTTCTAACCACATGTCATAACATTTAAGTTCCCAAATTGCAGCTTTCTTGATAGCAGCATTCACAATCTCTTCACATTCTAGCATCATCTCAGCTTTTCTTGATCTGATTTCTTTGTTGAGATGATATCTAAATACAGAGTTCTGAGTTGAGTCATCACATAGAATTCTCAAGTACAGAATCAATTCTAGACTTGCCAAATGAAGATCTGCTATTCTCAAGAAACATTGATTACCTTCTACATCAAGATACAAGAATCCTTCCAGCGGTTGAGTTATATAAGTGTTTTCTCTAAATTCAACTCCCTCTGGAACTTGTAAACCGATGTCTCTTTTAGCTCGCTGGCTCGCTGCTCTAACTCTTGCAGCTTTGCCTCGATTAAGGAAAGCATCAATTTCATCAGCAGGGATCTCACCTAGCTAATCAATTGTTATGAGGAGTGTCTTAAGCACATCAACTGTCTCTTGTCTGATTTGACTCTTTTTCATGTGCTTGATAGTTGTGGCTACGATCTTCAACTCTGAGAACCCCAACTTGTACATACATCTCATATCTAGACCAATTTCTTGTTTGTTGTCTAGTACAAAGTTGATAATTACCAATTCTCCTTTTCTACTCAGTATAATTGATTCGATCTTGTTATTAAAATGTGTTCTTTTATAACAATGCCTTAGATCCACATCTGAGTAGGGAATTGGGGTTGCTCTAGGTCCAGAATAGTCAACTTCACCTTCAGTTCTGGCAGCCTCAGCTTTAGCCTTTTCTCGTTGAATTTCAGCTTGTCGTTCCTGCTCTTTTATTTCCTCCACAGTTATGCCTAGTTCTTTAGCCATCTCGTGTAACATTTCCTCAGCAAGCATGTCACTGGCTTTCTGTGCTGCATCAGCTTCATCACTTGAGTCAGATTCATGTGCAACTAGTTGAGACTTACCCTGTTGCTCCGGCTCAGGCTCAGCAATGATGACCTTTCTTTTCTTTGCTAGAGGCATAACACTTGTTTTCTTTCTTTTTACCATCTCAAACACCTTACTCTTCCCTTTATCTATTTGTGAAGTTGGAACGGACTCAGCTTCAACAAATTTTGGCAAAGTAGCTTGAGGAAGGTTGGTGTGAGCAGCTTGAGATGTTTCTTCATGTGGATTTTCTGGTTAAGCTTGTCAAGTTGTGGTAATTTGAACTGTTGGAGCCTGTTGTTGTTGAGAAGGCTGATCTACAGTACTTATAAACTGATCATGAGCTTCTTCAAATTGTTCTTCCTCTGTATGCTCCTCCTCAACCTTATCGTCACACTTCTTTGATTCTTCCACCCCCTTTTTTGTCATCATCAATAGGGGAGGGTCTGAGTTTGAGCACGAAGCTTTCCAAGTTGGCAACTGAAGTTGACAAATCATTAAGTTTGCGCATCAACTTGGCTTTGTCATCTTTCATCTTTTTATGCAGGAGCTCAAACTGGGATTGTAGATAGTCCATAATGACTTTAGCATCGGTAGTCATCAGCTTGGGCTCCTCAGGTCTTCTTCTTACATCAACGTCCTCCTATCCAGTGGAAGAGTGTATTTCCACCGTAGGAGTGACTGTTGAGTGTTACTCAATAGGTAAGGAAGTGGGTCCCATATCCAAAGGTTGGTGCTGACCTATGGAATCAAGGGGGCCAGAATGCGGACCATGTAAACCTTCCTAGTGTATGAAAGGTTCATTGACAGGTCATGCTAGAGTGTGTAAGAATAGAAGAGAAGAATGGCCAAGTTCGTGAGGTATGGTACTGGGGTGAGCTAGGCTTAATTGTGAGGAGGGGGTATTTGACCCTGGGAATTGGTCAGTATTTCAATGTTACCTTCATGGGGCTGTGAAGGCACAGAAGTAGGCTCTCCCATGACACTAGTAAGTATGGGCTGAGTAGACACCATACCCGGTTTAGGCTTAAGTGTTGAACTGAGCCTAAAGGTTGGCACCTTAAGAGAAGGTGTCTCCCCCTCAGCTCCTGCCGGTGGAGGTATCAATGTGATATCAACTCCAGAGTCCTTTTGAGGTGAAGGACTACCTTTAGCAGTTTTCCTTGTATAGGTGTAGGATATATCCTTGGTAGTAGTGGTTGACCAAGGTTGGCTGTAGATTGTAAGATGGATGGATATGTTTGAGGTGGAGGAGAGGGGTTAGACTGATTTGGGCTTGACTCAGTCCTATCTCCTAGTTTTGGAGATGGAGAAGTAAAAGAGAGAGAAGGAGATAAGGGATGCGAAAGTATACCTGCTGCACCTAGCAGTGGAGACTCATAGCTAGGAAACAGACTCCTCTACTCAGAGCTCGAAGTAGTGGATGAAATTATTTGAGTACGGGGTCTGAGCTGAGTCCTAGGTTGATCAGTTTGAGAGAATTCAGCATCAGAACCAGCATCGTCACCCACTTCTTCCGCAAGTTCCTTCTCTGTCTCAGCTTTACTTCACCCATGAGTCGAAAGTTGTACATACACCCTCATCTGAGCACTCATTGTACGGTGCCCAGGGAAAATATAATGGGCGAACATTCTGTAGCTGAGAACAGGAGTAGGGATTGACTCATATTGAGCAGTATATCTTCTACCCAACCTGTCCTCGATGACCATGGATATAAATCTTGCAAAGGGCACAATGGTGTCCCTTATGTTCTTGGTCACCAATGACGTGAATGCTTCAAAGATCAACTCAGCGTAATCCACTCGTCGATCATAGAATGAGTTGTATAACAATTGCATTTCAAAGTCATTCGCATTATCCAGGCCTCCCACCTTGTATCCAAGGGAACGAACCACAGTGGATACCATAAATCCCCATGCCATCTTGAAAATAGATTTCCGTATGACGCCAATCACTTGAGGATGACCCATTAAGGGTAAATCACTTCGTGATGTTTCCCTAGAAACCGTCGCTTCAGACTGATTATGAATCGGGAGATGAAGAATTCGGCGGAGACAGTTTGCATCAACTTCTATCGCCACTTGCCCACTTAGGACTGTACCCCGTATAACCGGTTGAGTTGCATCCAGTTTACACGTATACCAGAATTCCGTGAGAAGTTGAGGGATGAGCACAGCAGGACCACGAAGAAATGCATGTGCCAGGGGTCCCTTGTAAATGTAGGAGACCCACTCCTCATATCCCCTGCCAATTTTGGAATTCGGAATGTCGATACAGGCGATGACATTGTTTTGTTTGTAGGTGGGGAGGGCGTTGTTCTTGAAATTTCCACCACGGATCATTTGTTCAATTAGATTACGAGTATAACCCTCCATTGAAATCGAACTTATCGTATTGAATTTCACTTAGCAGTAGTAGGGATTAGCACTGAACAATGAACTTTGCACACATCAACGTTAGGGTTTAAAAGAGAAGAATATTTTGGAAGTTTAAACGGAATATGATGTAAAATCTCTCTAATTTATACCTTTTCAATGTGAGAGAAAAGTTACCGTTATCGGAGGGTAATAAATATGACCGTTACCGTAAAAAAAACTTCTACGCAGTTTGTTACAACAGCTAAATTTACTGTTATATTGAAAAGATATTTTTATGAAAAGAATATATCATAAAACATTTCTAAACGACTAACGTTTAGTTACATACACACCGTAAATATTTTGGACTTACCATATTGTTGGACATACCATTTGTTAGGACTAACCTAGACATGTGGAACTTACCACACTTTGGAACGGAGTACTCCGCTGATCTAGAGTGTTCAGCTTAGATGGAGTACTCAGCTGATCCTGAATGTTTAGCTTAGATGAAGTACTCAGCTGATCCTGAATGTTCAGCTTAGATGGAGTACTCAGCTGATCCTGAATGTTCAGCTTAGATGGAGTACTCAGCTGATCCTAAATGTTCACCTTAGATGGAGCACTTAGCTTCAGATATAGCACTCAGCTCAGATTGAGCACTTAGCTCAGGTTGTGACACTTAGTCAAATGTAGCACTTAGCAAAAATTAAACAAAGATAAAGAATGCAACATACCAATTAAGGGTTGAGCATACCAAGCTTGCCAAGTAGATTTGTGAATCTTGTGCCTTCTATTGGTTTAGTGAAGATATCCGCAAGCTGATCTTCAATCTCAATGAAGACTTACTCTATCTTTCCCTTTTCTACAATATCTCTAATGAAGTGATGTCTTATCTCGATGTGCTTGGTTCTTGAGTGAAACACTGGGTTGTGTGTAATGGAAATAGCACTTTGATTGTCACAAAATATAGGAGTCTTCGAATAATGCAAATCAAACTCCTTAAGCTGATGTTGCATCCACAGTATTTGAGCACAACAGCTCCCTGCACCTACGTATTCAGCTTCAGCTGTTGAAATTGCCACTGAGTTTTGTTTCTTGCTTGTCTAGCTAACTAATTTTCCACCCAAAAGTTGACATCCTCCAGTAGTACTCTTTCTATCAAGACCACATCCTGCGAAGTCTGAATCTGAGTATCCTATCAGCTCAAATCCTGATCCTTTGAGATACCACAAACCTACATTTAGTGTTCCCTTCAGATATTTGAGTATTCTTTTAACAACTAGCAAGTGTGATTCCTTTGGATCAGCCAGATATCGTGCACAAACACATGTAGCAAACATTATATCAGGTATGCTTGCTGTTAAATAGAGTAATGAACCTATCATTCCTCTATATGTAGTCTAACATACAGATTTCCCATCAATGTCCTTGTGTAGCTTGACATTGTGTAACATTGGAGACTTTGCGGGATGGCTTGAGTCTAGTCCATATTTCTTAATCAGATCAAAGACATACTTGCTCCGATTAATAACTATACCATCTTCTTTCTGATAGATTTGATGTCCCAAAAAGTACGTCATCTCACCCATCATGCTCATTTTGTATTGATTGGACATTATCCTAGAGAACCAATCACACAAATCTTGGTTTGTTGAACCAAAGATAATATCATCCACATAGATTTGAACCAGAATGACATGTCCTCTGCTCTTTCTTATGAAAAGAGTTTTGTCAATACTTCCTCTGACAAAATTATTTGAAAGCAAATAGGTGGATAGTGTATCATACCAGGCTCTTGGAGCTTGCTTGAGTCCATACAAAGCCTTGTCCAAATTATAGACATAATCTAGATGTTTAGAATCAATAAAACCAGGGGGTTGTTTCACATAGACCTCCTCCTGTAGTTCTCCATTTAGGAATTCACTTTTAACATCCATTTGATACACTTTAAAGTTTTTGAAGGCTGCATAGGCTAGAAACAACCTTATAGCTTCAATCCTTGCAACAGGGGCAAAGGTTTCCTCATAATCAATACCTTCTTCTTGTCGATACCCCTGATCTACTAGCCTTGCCTTGTTTCGAATCACTACTCCATCCTTGTCCATTTTATTTCTATAGACCTACTTAGTGCCTATAATTGTTTTTCCTTTGGGGGCAGGGACAAGGGTCCAAACCTTATTTCTTTGAAATTCTATCAGCTCCTCTTGCATAGCTTCAATCTAATCTTCATCTTTTAGAGCCTCTTTAGTCTTCTTTGGTTCCATTTGAGATAGAAAACTAGAGTAGGCAGCATAGTTTGCATTTGCCTTTGATGTAGTTAACACACCATCTTCAATGTTCCCAATGACATCATCAAGAGGATGATCTTTTAATACTCTGAAGGTTGTATTGGGAGACTGAGGTTCTGGGTCTGAGTCAGAGCAGTGTCTCTCAGGCTGAATAGGACTTACTTCTTCAGTCTGAGTAGGAATTGGAAGATCACTTAGATCTTCAATCTGACATGTACCTGATGATTCACTGATATTCTCAGGCTGATTGTCTTCAATATTGATAGTTTCTTTCAATGATGCACATTTGTCAGATTTTCTACTATCATCATCATCAGAATCATCCATAACATACATGGAATTTGACGTGAGATCTTCTTTGTTCCTCTCAAGCTCACTCAGACTAACCGGGTCAGCTTGAGCTCTGTTGGATTCATCAATACTTGTCTCATCAAACGTAACATGTACTGACTCTTCAGTTACCTTCCTTTTAAGATTAAAAACGCTGTAAGCTTTGGAGATTGAAGAATATCCAACAAATATCCCTTGATCAGCTTTGGGTTCCAACTTATGGAGCTGATCTCTTTGGTTTAACACATAGCATGTTGAACCAAAAATGTGGAAATATCCAATGTTGGGTTTTCTGCCATGATACATCTCGTAAGGTGTTTTACCAAGTCTTTTAATTATAATCGATCTATTCTGAGTATAGCAGGCTGTACTTACAGCTTCTGCCTAAAAGCTCAGCTTGAGCTTTGCCTCACATAGCATGGTTCTGGCAGCTTCAATTAAGGTTCTATTTCTCCTTTCCGCAACACCATTTTGTTGTGGAGTTCTTACAGATGAGAAATTTTGGATAATTCCCTTTTCTTCACAAAAGCCTTTAAGAGTTGAGTTTCTGAACTCAGTCCCATGATCACTTCTGAGTTGTTTAAGAGAATTACCCTTTTTCAACTCTTCTTGTCTTATGAAGCTGATTAACTCATATGCAGCTTCACTTTTGGCTTTTAAGAAGACTACCTAAGTGAATCTTGTGAACTCATCAACAATCACTAGAGTATACTTTTTGCCACTTAGGCTTGGGGTGCTAATAGGTCCAAATGCAACATATGCAATGGTTCTGTATTGGAAAAATTCTGTTTGGACTTGAAGGATCCCTTATGATGTTTTCCCATTTCACAAGCTGAGCAGAGTTTGTCTTTAGCAAATGTGATCTTAGGCAGACCAGAGACTAACTCTTTGCTAGACAGTTTGTTAATATATTTGAAGGATCTACGGAGCTAAGATCTAACAAATAGATATCTCTCTCTCTCTCTTTTTGCCATTAATATTGGTTTTCCTTTCTTATTATAAATTGTTCCTGCATGCTTTCTGAAGGTGACTTCATAATCCTCATCACACAGTTGACTGATACTTATAAGATTGTGTTTAATGCCTTTAACATATGCTACCTTTTTGAAAGTGACTTTTCCAGCAGTTATCATTCCACAACCTTTAGTCCTTCCTTGAGAATTATCCCCAAATGTCACCTTGGGTCCTTCATTGTTTTGGAATTCACTTAGAATCCCCTTGCTTCATGTCATGTGCCTTGAGCATCCACTATCTAGATACCACTTGTAGGAGCCCTGCACATGATCAACTAAACATATTAGTTTCTTTTTGGAACCCACTGTTTGGTGGGTCCTGAGGATGAGCACTTAGCTAATCCTTTAGAGTTTGATTGATCAGCTCGAACTGATTCTGGGTCTGTTTTGGTCTGATCATCCTTTTCAGTTTCATGTCTAAGATTTGTACTTACACAATCTTTGGCCTCATGACCTCTATCACCTCACTTATAGCATTTTCTTTTAAAGATCGGTGTTTGGGTGATTTCTTTGAGTTTTCCAATATTAAATTTGGATTCAGTTTTAGGGTCATTAGATGTGAATAACCTTTCAATCCTCTTCGACAGTTTGTCTACTTGATTTTCACTGACTTTGGACTTACCTTTGTCAGCTTTATGGTTACCTTTATTTGGTGAAGTCTGACTTACAGACAACTTCCCGTTTTTAGACATCCTTTCATATATGGCTTGAGAATTATGTCTTTTTGAGTTAACATGAGATATTCTATCAAAAACAGTTGTTCTCACAGGATTGTAATCCAATCTTTTGAAAACTGACTTACAGTTTCTGTTGGATCTGGAACATTCAGCTTGATGGTTTGTGTGAATAACCTGACTTTGGGTTGGTCTCACAAACTTATTGGTTTTGACCTGTTTCCCTTCCTTGTTCCTTAAGAATGTTCTTGGGAGTATGTCATCTGATTTCATTGTTTTATCTTCAAGACTGACTGGATATTCGATGATTTCATCAGCAGCAGCACTATAATCTCCCCCTAGCACTGCTTTTACTTGATTTGGTATCTGCTGGTTAATACACTTTTCTGCTTCTCTTGATGACTTACACCAAGATTCACATATTTTTCTTAGATTGCAGCTTGTTCTTTTGATTCTTGCAGTTCTTCACTTAGAAGTTTGTTTATATGAAGCTGACATTCATAATCACTTTGAATCTTTTTACCAACATTTAAGAGAGTTTCAGAGTGTTTAAGTTCATCTTTTAGTTTTGAAATTTCAGTTTTCAAACTAGATTGAACTATGAGAGAGGTTTTTAAGTCATTCAACAGATAGTTGAACATTCGACATTTTTGTTCATCAGTGTAAGAGCTAAAGTTATTTACCTTATACATTGAGACAGGATCCCAGTTACTGGTTTGTTTACTCAGCTTAGCCGCTTCTGCTAGATCCTCATCAAAGGAACTGTCTTCTAACTCATAGTCAACTTGTTCCTCTTCATCCTCAGTGGCCATCAAACACCTATCTGACACATCATCATCTGAAGTAGATGATTCAGTATCCCAAGTCTCAGCAAGAAGACCTTTGGTGTTTTCATATAGCTTGCCTTTGAGTCTTTGATATTTCTTTTTATACTTATCACCTCTGTAGGCATTCTTGTTAGCTACTGAAGCTGATTCTCCCTTCTTAACTCTGTACTCAGCAGCTATGTGTCCTATCCTTTGACAGTTATAGCACTTAGCTTTCTTAGGATCAAAAGTAGACTTACCACTTTTACTTCTGTCAGATTGACCCCTTCCTCTTCTGAACTTTCTAAAGTTTCTTGCTAACATTGCCATTTGTTCAATAAGAGCATCCATCTCTTCATCATCTGAACTGGAGTTAGGACTTACCTCCTCAGATTCAGATTCAGAATCAGTCTCAGCTTGAGACTTTTTAGATCCCTTCTTCTTCTTTTCTGCAAGTAATGCAGATCCAGCATTATTGATAGATTCTTTTAGTTGTTGCTTGGCCACTTTCTTCTGTTCCATGATCTGTTGATGATTTAGAAGGAAACCATAGATAGATCTGAGATCATATTTTCCTAAGGTTCCTCCAGCATGAAGTGCAATGGTGATCTCATTGAATTGTTCTTGTAACACATCCAAGAACTTGAGTACCAACTCATTCTCATCTTTCTTGACACCTACCAAGATCAGATCATTTATCAAGCATTGAAATCTGGTAAACAAATTTGCCAGAGTTTCATTCTTTTTAGCAAAGAAAGTTTCATAAGAACGACTCAGATTTGTCTGCTTATGTTGCTTGACCGGGTCAGTGCCTTCATATGTGACACTGAGAGTATCCCACATCTCTTTTGCAGTTTGGCACCCAACCACAGTATGCAGAAGAGGGTTTGTTAAAGCATTTTCTATAATGCTTTGTGCCTTTTCATCGAGATTAAACAGTTTACGATCTTCCTCAGTCCAGGATGCTTCAGGCTTGGGAGTTTCTATAAGAGGGAACAGTTTTGTCAGTGGCAGTAATATGGATCATTGGTATGATTGGGCCATCTTGAATCACGGTACTCATCCTGTGATCCACAGACTTCAGATATAGTATGGCTCTAAACTTCCACATAGGATAGTCAGTGCCATCAAAGATAGGACACCCTTTTGCCGCCATTGTTGGTACGTGACTTGATTGCTTGCTAGTAGACATCTTAACCTCTTGACAGCGGATCTTGATCTTCAACTTATGAAGAAACTTGCTCTGATACCAGTTGTTGGTCCTAAAGAGGGTGAAAAGCAACCGACACAGTGTAGAAGAGAGGGGGGTTGAATACACTTTAAACAATTAAACAAATTAATCAAACGTATATTCAATTATCAAACATGACAATAAATGTTATCACTCTCTAATCAAATCAACAAGATGATTTGATATTACAATGATTATAAACTCAACTCTCTCTCAACACTCTTGAATCACAAACTAATTGATGATCGAATTTCTTGTTAAAACTGATTAACAAGAACTCTTGAAAAACTCTCTCTAACTTTGAACTTACAAAGTTATCGCAACACAAGCGTATCAAGTATCACGAACATACATACTATTTGCAACTTATGCAGTCTTGCAACTTATGCAGTCTTCGTTGTGTATCGTGTCTCTGTTCTCGTACACATGTAAGAACATCTTATTTGTAAAACCTATAAGAAGGTTTATACTTATACTTGATATATCTACGAACAAATCGCATTTTAAAGATAGAACTTATCTTTTTTTAAAACCGTAACAAACTCCTTAATTAGAACATATATAATTAATTCCATTTGAGATTTCTATCCAACTAATAGATAGTTTAAATTACTTTTAGATATCCTAATTTAAATGTCGTAGATATGGAGAGTTTATAACAGAATTTAGAACTTACTTAAATTCTGAACTGACTTCTGACGCTGAGCTGAACCACTCAGTCTTGACCTTGTAAGGCTGAGTTCTTGAGTCTTGGGTTCTTGAATCTTCAAGTCTTCAAGTCTTAAAGTCTTCACTCTTAAAACCTATCTCAGCTTAAAATTCATTGAGCTATCTAGTACTTACATAGAAAACTCTATATCTGCTTATACGCTGACTACTCAGCTTCAGCTGACAAGTTAGTCTATAACAGACTTACATAATTCCTAACTCTTAACCTATCTTCTATACATATCTATAGTTTGTCTCATCAAATCTAACTATTCTAACCATGGGACTAACAAAGAGGACTGGAACTTCCTCTTGTTGCTTCCTCCTGCAGATTCACCCCTACACTAGATGCGATCACCCTCCATTTGTTGAGCTGTTTCAAAGGCTCGATCCAGATCACTAGCCGCTCTGACATGAGCCCGAAATTCTAATGATAGAGTGGAAACAAAATTCCATATCTTTAGATTCTCATCAGTTAATAAATGAGGTACAAACCTCATTTTATTAGAAAAAGCACTGATATGTTGCTCCATAGTCTTATCTCATTTTTGGAGATTGTTAAACTCACATTCCAGCCGTTCCATATCATACTCAGTGCAGTACTTCTTATGCACTTTCTCTGAAAATTACTCCCAAGATAAAGCTTCAAGTACCTCCTTTCTAACAGAGGCTTTGACTGTGTCCCACCAGAATATGGCACGACCCTTCAACATCCGAACTGCATACCTGACGCAGTACTCGGATTCACATTCGCAGAACTCAAAGGCCTGCTCCATCTCTCTAATCCACCTCATGGTAACTACGGGGTCATCACTCCCCTCGAAGGTAGGTGGGTGACACGACAAGAATTTCTTGTAAGAACATGGCTTACAGGTTGGTTTACCCAAAGCCGAGTTGAGTAGAACCTTCTTTGCAGTACGGAGCTCCTCCTCAGGGTGTCTGATGTACACCTGTTGCACGTTCTCAGCTGGAGCACCTTGAGAATGGTGCTGAGACTGCTGATCTGCAGCCTGCTGAGGTATATGGGAGTCTTCGTCCTCCATTTCCTTTAGTTCCTGTTCAGTAGCACCCGGTTGTGTAGACATTTTCAACTTTTGCTATATGAAAGAAGGATTATTTATTATAGCAATTATACTTACACATATACATATAGACTAACTATTAACAAGTACTTATCATATAACTCGCATACTCAAACCCCTTTACCCAATTAGTAACACTTCATAATGGTCGGGCCCGAGTTTGAGATTGAATACTCTTTCAAGTACCCAATTCCCTCAAACTTAGGCTCTGATACCTAACTTGTATCACCGCCTTTGAAACCTTAAAATCAGTATAAATTTGAGTTTTCAAACTGCATGGGTCCATTTGTAAATAGAATGTTTACCTGTTAGTTATCTTAACCGAATTTCAAAAGCAAAGCAACGGAATTTTAAAAACAACAAACAAACCCAAGCCTATTTAACTATTACCGTTTAAGGCACATGTTTGGCGTATATACAAATATACAAAACAAAACTTGCCAAACATGACAACCGGTGTTACTTTTATCTAAACCGACCATTGCATAAACAAATACCAAGTGTAGTGTTCCAACAAAAGCCTGTACAAAAGCATAAGGGTTCCCGTCTCACAAGGCCTACCTATTCTTTGTCTGAAAAAGGGAAACAACAACACGATTAGCTATTTAAAATAGCTAGTGAATACAGACAGGTATGAGTACAATAATAGCAAGTCATGAATCAAGAATGAGCATATAATGCTATCCTAACATATAGTGGTAATGCTGACATGTCCAGTAGTGCTATATCTTGCCAGATAGCTAGTCCGGCTCAATAACAACCACTGGGGGAATCAAACACTGCCAACCGTGCGGGTTTCATCACCTATGTGACTCCACCTGCTCGTTACGGAGCCAAAGGCTCATTAGGCTCAGCCAGTTATGGCAATCACCCCAAGAGTTTAAAGGAATGGCACTCGAGTACCATTAGTCCCGAACAATCGCCTGAAGGCCCTTGAGACCCAGCCGAAGCTGACCTTTCATACACATATGTCCAGACTTTTCACATAGCTCATCATTATCCCATAATAGGCATCATAGCATGCATGCTTTTACATATGAATTCATATTTATCAAAATATCACCATGAATATACATGTACTTAAATACATGTCAAATATATCATTCATCATGTCAATACTTGTTTTCTAATCTTATATAAATAAATATACAAGTCTATATGCAATAAATAGCATACCGTGTTCGTTTAAACAAATAGCATTCAAAAACCTCCTTTATTGGATTCATAAGAGTCGGTACTCACCTTGGTGCTCAAAACAACACAAATATGTACTTGGCTTTCCTTGAATGCTTAATTACCGATTGTACACATATAAGTCCACTTAGAATACCACATATCACATACAAATGCTAATTCTAGTGTTAAGTTCTCTAATTGTGTCTAAGTTAGTAAAAATGCTTAAACTAACCCAAATACCCCAAAATTGGTCAAAATTGATTCAACCATTGTCTACATACCCTGTATATTGAAAAACCACAATCTGCCTGCTACACACAAGGTCGCGCCGCGACGCAGCTTTAGTGCTGCTATTTTATGCCCTGCTCAGTTGTATTTCCCATTCAAACCCAACCTTAACATATTCTTAATTGTTTCCAACATATGTACAGAGTTTGGGACATCAAAAGGAGTTCATATACACTACAATAACATTGTTTAACATCAAATTCATGTTTGATTCACCAATTCATCATATTTGACCCATTTGGTCAATTTCAAGAAATACAATCAAGTTGACATCTTTAATACCCAAAATCAGTCTCAAACTACTCCCTAATGACCCTAGAACATATTTCAATCAAGAAATCTAAACTTTATGCGCTAAACTCGTTTTACCCATTTTTGACCTAAATTCTAAAAATGAAGAACAAGTGAAGAAGAAGCTTACTAGTAGCAAGATGATGATGATGAGAAGGTTATGGACAGATGAGGAACAAGATTTAAGCTTTACTTCTGCTCCTTGATTGATCTTGATTTGAATCTCCTTCAAGAACAAGAGAAGAACAAAAGCGTGAGTTGTGTGTGTGTTTCGTGGTGTGTATGTGTGTGTGTGTGTTTTGTCTGAGAAGTGATAACTTAAGAACCGACTAATTGTTTTTGAGTTATCCCCAAGGGGTATTTTGTTCCCTTTTTCAACATACAACACAACACCCGAATAACCGTTTCAACTAACGAGGATATTTTTGGAAACCTCGTTTGAAACCAGTTATTATTTTATAATTCTTTTCTAATTTCATTTCTATTTTTAATTTCACATTTAACTGGCCAATAGCTAATTTCTATTAATTCTTACAAATATATTTACATTTAATTCTTTTAAATAAATTGACATACCAAATGGAGCGCACGAATAGGCCCGATTTGAGGATGTTACATAACTGAAGGGTAATACTGTGTGAGAATAGCAAATGAATTATCGGTAAACCTTTTCTTTGTGCTTCATTCACTTAGCTTTGTGCTAATCCCCCACCTCTCACTCCAATTTTATAGGTTTCGGTAAGTCGGTGGTTCAGTTGAGGAGTGACATGCTCGGGGAATAATTGACCGATCCTCATATATTGTTTTGATGAGCCATTGGTTTATGTAACACTACACTGTTGATGTTGTTTTGAAAACAATTAACCCTGTTTTTTATGTATTGGTTTTGTAAATATATATGTATATATATATATGTATATATTAATCTATCGCTTCCGCAGCGATTTAAAAAAATGGGTTGAAATCGTGGTGTTACAATTTGGTATCAGAGCCTATGTTTGGGGATGTGTGCACTGTTTGGGTGTTCCATTCTCAAATCTTGGCTTGAGTTTGGTCAATTATTCCTTGTGTGCGGGGATTGGGGTGAATGCAATTTGTTGATATTAGCATGTTGTATACTAACGGATTTATCTAATAAAAGGTGAGATGTTGTGATTGTTACACACATGGCTAATAATGAGCTTCCAGGTGTCCTCATAATCCCTAGAACCATAGAAACTTCTATAGCACCTATAGAGATTCCTCTACAGACATGTACTTCTGGTACTACTACCGATGATAGAATGGAGTATATATATTTTAACCGGAGGAGCAATTGCAGGATTTTAGAAAAGAGTTGCAACTACAGAAATAGGCACAAGCAACGCAACCACCAGTTATTACACCAGTTCCTACTATCTCTTAGATACCACCTTTAACAGTACCACTTACCACTAAATCTCAACCGGTATCACAACCATTTCTATATTCGGTAATTTCTCAAGGATCATTTTCTTATCCATACATGGGATACCCGCCACAGATGGGATTCAAACAGCCTTGTACATATAAGCAATTCTTGGATTGCAAACCATCTGAATTTCATGGCACCAGGATCCGAATATCACTAAGAATTGGTTGAGGGATACTCTTAAAGTCCTTGATGCTTGTAATTGTGAGGATAATTTGAGAGTCAGATTTGCTACACGAATGTTAAAAGGTAGTGCCATGGTCTGGTAGGATTCTTTAACTTCACATCTTGCCCGAGCTCAAACAGATTCAATAACTTGGGATCAATTTCAATCTAAGGTATGTGAACAATATTGCAATGCATTTGAGCTGAATAAAATTAGAAAGGAATTCCTGGACCTCCAGATGATAGAAAAGATGAGTTGATTCAGCAGTTTAATGAAAACTTAAGATTATTTTATCAAGTGGGTACCAGAGGAGGCATCACAGGTACAACACTTTATTGGAGCACTGCTACCAGAATACATGAGTACCACCCGGTTAGCCGGTAATCTATCACCGGCCTTTACTTTGGCTAAATCTGCAGAGTGTGATGTCAAGCCACGAGAGAAAATGAACAGGGATAAAGCGTCTTTGTAGAAGCCAAAGGATGACCAGTCGGGTAACCCGCAGAGAAGGAGATGGCAAGGAAATCAGTCACAAGGAAGTCAGAACCACAAGACAACATCAAGTGGTTCTAATTAGAGGCCATAGTGGTGTACTAGATGTAAATATTTTCATTTAGGACCATGCACTCATCAGAATATGCGGTGTATTCGTTGCGAGGCTTTTAGGCATGAGATAAAAGATTGTAGATTTTCCCGTAATGTGTGTTAGAACTGCCATAACGAGGGGTATAGGGTTGGAGAGTGTCCTTCTACAAGGAGGACGGATACTGGTTTAGGGACAGGGGCAGGGGCATCTAGGGGGTCATCATCAACTAGGCAGAAGAGAAATAACCCTCCTACAACCGATGGTAGGGCATTTTGTATGATAGTAAATGATCCTACATCCATTGATGATGTGATCACGGGTATGTTTCTTATAAACTCCATACCAGCGCGTGTATTATTTGATTTTGGAGCAAAACGCTCCTTTGTTTTTGTGGCTTATTGTGACTTATTGAATTTGCCCACTATTGTTAAGCCTTCCCCACCCGAGGTTGAAATAGCCGATGGTAAGATAGTTCATGTCACAACTTCTGTGTCTGGAGCTGAGATAGATATTGATGGTAGATATTTTCCTGTCTCATTTTTGTTATTGCCTCTATTTGGATTTTATGTAGTCTTGGATATGGATTGGTTGAGTAGGCACAAAGCTAGCATTAAATGTCATAGGAAATTGATTTCTTTTCCTTTGGCTGATGGGTCACACGTAGTGGCTCGCGGGGAGAGGGTTATGTCTGTCTTTCCTCTTATATCTTACACGAAGGCTAGAAAATCTCTGGCCAAGGGGTGTGAATGCTTTATTGCTTATACTAGTGTCTAAGTATCCGGAGGTATTCCCTAATGAGTTATCTGATTCGCCTCCGATTCGAGAGGTAGAGTATAGAATTGATTTGATTCCAGGTTCCAACCCAGTGGCAAAGTCTCAATACAAGTTAGCTCCTTCTAAAATCAGGGAGATGATGACACAGATTCAGGATTTATTGGATCGGGGTTCATTCGTCTTAGTTCATCACCGTGGGGTGCACCGGTTTTATTTGTTAAAAAGAAAGGCAGTACTCTACACATGTGTATTGATTATAGGGAATTGAACAAGAGGATGGTAAACAATAAATACCCAATACCCCGAATTGATGATTTATTTGATCAGCTCTAGGGTGCATCATACTTTTGTAAAATTGATCTGCGGTCAGGCTATCATTAGGTACGAGTTGTTGATGTGGATGTTTCTAAAACTACTTTCCGTACCAGGTATGACTACTATGAGGTTCTTGTCATGCCATTCGGCTTGACTAACGCATCTGCTATTTTCATGGATTTAATGAACCGGGTATGTCGGCCATTTCTGGATAAATCTATTATTGTATTCATTGATGACATCCTGGTATATTCTAAATTTGAGGCTTATCACGAGATACCTTTGAGACAAGTACTTGAAGCTCTTAAACGGGAGCAAATTTTTGCTAAATATTCTAAATGCGAGTTCTGGATGTGGGAGTTGCATTTTCTAGGGTATGCTATCTTCAAAGATGGGGTTAAAGTCGATCCGGCTAAGGTTGAAGCGGTAATGATATGGAATGCTCCTAAATCTCCTCTAGAGATTAAAAGCTTTCTTGGATTGGCGGGATATTATTGAAGGTTCATCAATGATTTTTCTAAAAATGCGAGTCCTTTAACTAAATTAACCCGCAAGGAGATTCGATTTGAGTGGAATGATGAACAGGAGGTTGCTTTTCAAACATTGAAGCAACTTTTATGTCAGGCTCTTATTCTTGCAATGCTAGATGGGTCGCATGATTTTATAGTTTATCGTGACGCATCGTTTACAGGTTTAGATTGTGTATTAATGCAGCGTCATAAAGTTATTGCTTATTCTTCTCGACAGCTGAAACCTCACGAGGAGAACTATCCAACCCTTGATTTGGAAATTGCAGCCGTAGTTTTTGCATTGAAGCTGTGGAGACACTACTTATACCGTCCGAAATGTGTTATATGTACTCATCATAAGAGTTTGCAGTATGTGTTTTCACATAAAGAACCGCATATGTGGCATAGGCGATGGTTAGAACTTATAAAAGACTATCATTGTGAGATCCGCTATCACCCGGGGAAAGCTAATGTTGTAGCCAATGCTTTAAGTCGTAAGGGAGTGGGTGATGGTATTTGTTTTATGCATATTGAGATAATTTCTGACTTGATTGATAAGTTGAAAGCAGCACAGTTGGAGACACTAAAAGATGAAAATCTGAAGACAGAGATTATGTTAAAAAGAAAAGATTAATTGCATGATGATTCGCGGGGATTGAAGTTGTATCAATCTCATGATTGGGTGCCGTTACTCAGGGGTCTTTAGGGTTTGATTTTGTTAGAGGCTCACAAGTCGAGATTTTCAATACACCCAGGTAGCACAAAAACGTATAATGATCTGAAAGTGTTGTATTGGTGGCCCACACCAAAGAAAGATGTTGCACAATTCATGGAATCTTGTCATATATGTGCTCAGGTCAAAGTAGAGCAACAGAAACCCTATGAACTGAAAGTCGATTCAAAAAAGAGATTGGTGGAAGAACCCGTTGAGTTGTTGGATTAGACAGTGACGAAACTACGCAAGAAACAGATTCTGATGGTGTTGGTTAAATTGAAACACAGCTTGGGTTGTAATCTGACATGGGAGATTGAAGTAGAAAAGAAGCTCGCTACCATCAATTTTTTGTGCACGAGGAGATTCCTAGGATGGAATCCGTTTAAGGAAGGGGGATTTGTAACACCCTAGTCACTTTCCTAGTAAGACGTGCCATGGTATGTTTGTTACTTGTTAATTGCTTTAATTAGAGAATTATTTAATTTAATTTAAAGCCAAGAGGTTAAAAAGGGAAAATATATATTTTATATTTTTATATGTTTAATTTACCATTTGGATTTGCTTTTAGATAAGGGTCACTAATAATACCTCGTTGGTAAATAATTAATTGACTAGGACTGCTTAATTAATTAACAGTGAGTTAGAAAGTAGGTAAGTGTATTGTGTGTAAAAATCGTGACTCATGTTACAGCCACCTCCACCTCTTCATTCTTCATAGTTGAACTTATCTTCTTTGAGTGTTATTGCTTTGGCTTGAAGAAACAATTAGACGCACCCCATTTGATCTTTGATTCTTGCATTTTGTGTTGGATAATTCCAAATTTGAAGGTAAGTATTGTTCTAGATTGACTCTAGCTTCTTCCAGGCTCTTGTTGTTAATTTTGGGCTCTTGAAGTTTTGGGTATTTGAGTAATTGATGAATTTAGTTTGGTTTGATAATTGGTAGTAGTTATATGATGTTATGGTAATGATTTTATGTTCAAATTATATGATTTAGATGGGTAATTTGTGTTTAAGAAGATTGAGCTCAAAGAACTCCATTAATGGAGGTAAAGTGTGAAACTTGAAGATTGGGTTTCAAGATTTGATGGTGCTAAATGTGTTTTGATGTTAGATTGTATGTTATTAAAAATTTATGTTATGTTCTATGAGGTTAGTTTGTGTTTATGGTCGAGTTTCAGATCTGTAAATCGAATTTTTATGTGTTTGTGAGCTGCAGTTCGGAATTGTTACCAATTTCAAGGCTGTTTTGTAAAAATTGTTAAACTCAACGAAGCATCGTTAAAGGTCGTATTTTATATCGTTGGAAAGCTGGAGATGTCAACTTTAATTTGTATTTAGAGTCCATAAGCTAGTTTGAGATTTTGGTTGGCCTAAAGATCGATTTACAGAAGCTGTGTCAAATTTGAGAGTGTATTTGACAAATGTAAAACAAGATTTTGTTTAGTATTTGACCTTAAGATCTAATGACTTTTTATTCATTGTTAGTACTTGTTGTATTTATATGTTTATATGATATATATATATATAAATGTGTTTTGATGATGAATCATGATTAGTAAGTTATTGAATTATTTATGAAAATGTTAACGCTAAATGCCTACTAATTTAATTTCATGAAACGGACTTAGATGACTTGTATTGCTATTCTGTTGATTCCTACATGTTTTCTATCATATATATAGTGATCTTAGATTATTTGACATGTATTTCAAGTTGGTTTTACATGTTAGGCATAACGGGTTGGTTTTGAGCCGTTTGTGAGTAAATTGTTATTTATATGTACTTAGTACATGTTTTGATGCTTGTAACATGTTTAGTATCATGAATATAGATTGTATGCAACTTAGACATGTTCTAAATGTTGGTTTTCACATGTGAAATGCAACCGGTTGGTTTTGACCCGTTTGGTGCTAAACTTGATATTTTGAGATAATTATGAATAGATTACTAATTCTAACTATCATGTGTTCTCAGGAGGAGACAAGACTTAGTGAAATTAGATTACTGAGTTGGTGATTCGGAGATCTAAGGTGAGTGGATGTTTAACTCACTTATGGTTTAGTTCCATCGGTTTGGTAGCAACTGTTTTGGTTGATGTCCGGATAGACTTATTTATCTAGTGTTTGATTAACTGGTTTTGTGATAATTTATCATTGACATGTGCACATGATTCGGTGAGAAGTCAGTTTCGGCTAGGCATATGGGCTAGGTCTGTTTGCTATTGCCTAATTAGTATTTGGATCTTTTGATGCATTCGTTGCTACTTAAATGTAATGTTGTGTGAGAATTGCAAATGAACTATCGGTAAACCTTTGCTTTGTCTGGCATTGGTTGTTGGTTCCTACAGAATAGCCGGTCTTCTCAATTGCTTGTTTATTGTTGTATCTTTCGGTTTCATTGATGTTATTGGTTAGTTTAACTTCATTCACTTAGCTTTGTGCTAATCCCCCACCTCTCACTCTAATTTTAGGTAAGTCAGTGGTTCATTTGAGGAGTGGCATGCTTGGGGATTAATTGAACACTACTCTGATATTGTTTTGATGAGCAATTGGATTATGTAACACTACACTATTGATGTTGTTTTGAAATCAATTAACCCTGTTTTTAATGTATTGGTTTTGTAAATATATATGTGTATATATTAATCTATCGCTTCCGCAACAATTTTAAAAAAAATTGGTTGAAATTGTGGTGTTACACTATGGCTTCGTGGTAGTTGGTGTGTTCTTCATGATCCACCAATAAATTCTCACCCTCAGATATGAGAAGCCCATATCTCTCTGGTTCGTGACGTGATGTACTAGATCTACAAAAGAAGTAATGGATCGTTGTTAGGAACCAACTCATTGTCATGCTCAATTTCAACCACTTTGGGGTGGGTGCTAGTGCCGAAATTAGTCCCTTCATCCGTTGGTTCTTGAATTTCTTCAAGCTCAATCTCTTTTCCACCAGACTGCATGGATATTGGTTCTCTTTCAATTAAAATTTCCCTTCTTGCAACAAACACTTTGCTTTCGGAAGGTTTGTAAAACAAATATCCCATGGCTCCAGTATGATATCCAACGAAATAACACCACTCTGATCGGGGTTTGAGTTTGTCCTATACCTCATGCCTAACGTACGTAGGACATCCCCAAACCTTGAGATATGATATCTCGAGCTACTCCATTCCACATCTCATAAGGTGTTCTCTGGACTTTCTTTATCGGTTCGAGGTTAAGTATCCTAGCCACCGACTCAAGAGCGTACCCCTAAAAACTAACGGGTATATTTGTGCGACTTATCATGGATAAAACCATGTCTAATAATGTCCGATTCCTCTACTCGGCGACACCATTTAATTGTGGCGTCCTATGAGGAGTTAATTCTGAGATTATCCCACAATTTTTAAGATGGTCACAAAACTTAAGCTTAGATACTCACCTCCCCTATGGGATCATAGTATCTTTATAGTCTTGCCCAATTGATTCTGTACTTCTTTTTGGAATGTGTTGAAAACCTCAAATGTTTGAAACTTATAACTAATCAGGTAGACATATCCGTATCTACTAAAATCATCGGTAAGTATCTTGAGTTGTCTCTTGTGACATGCTTGAATGGACCGCACACATAAGTATGCACAATGTCGAACATGTCCTTGCCCATTTCACCCACACCGGTAATGGGAGATATTGTCATCTTACCCAATAAACAAGATTCGCATGCTACATATGACCCGAGGTCAAATGATTCTAACATCCCATCCGCTTGGGGCTTGGTGATGCGCTTCTGGTTTATGTGGCCAAGGCGACTATGCCACAAAGAAAACTTGTCCAATCTATTCTTCGACTCAGAATCGGTATTTATGATTGTTCTATTATTAGAGATATATGCATCAACTTAGAAAGAGGGGCACAGAGTGGGTGACTGCCCGTTGAGCAAGAGGTCAGGGTCTGGGTCAAGAGGGGGAGGAGCTAGGGGATCGTCTTCAGCGGGTCAGAAAAGGAAGAACCCACCCACTGCTGAGGATCAGGCATTTAAAATGACGGTGGATAATGCCACCACCACAGACGACGTTATCACGGGTATGTTTCTAATAAACTCTACTCCTGCTAGAGTATTGTTTGATTCTGCAGCAAATCGCTCCTTTGTTTCTGTGGAATTTTGTGATAGATTAAATGTACCTGTGATTGAACTTGCTACTGCTTTAGAGATAGAAGTAGTTGATGGTATGATGGTTCCGGTCACGACTGCTGTGGCTGGAGCTAAAATTGATATAGATGGCGTGTGTTTTCGTGTTTATTTTCTTGTTATGCCATTGTTGGGGTTTGATGTGGTGCTCGGGATGGATTGGTTGAGTTTGAATCAAGCCAGTATCAAGTGCCACAAGAAGTTGATTTCTTTCCCGTTGGCTGATGGTACAAGAGTGGTAGCAAGAGGTGAGAAAGCTGGGTCTGTGATCCCGATTATTTCGTGTTTGAAAGCTAAGAATGCATTGGATAGGGGATGTGAATCTTATTTGGCATACATCATTGACGGGAAGAAAGAAAAGCAGGCAATGAGTGATGTCCGGGTGTTAACGGAATACCCGGAAGTGTTTCCAGAAGAATTGCCAGGATTGCCTCCGGTTCGTGAGGTAGAATTCAAGATTGATCTAATTCCTGGATCTTGACCAGTGGCGAAGGCTCCGTACAGGTTGGCACCTTCAAAAATCCGGGAGATGATGACGCAGATTCAAGATCTGCTAGATAAAGGGTTTATTCGTCCAAGTTTGTCCCCGTGGGGAGCACCAGTATTGTTTGTGAAGAAGAAAGATGGTACGTTGCGTATGTGTATCGACTACCGTGAATTGAATAAGAGGACAATAAAGAACAAGTATCCGCTGTCGAGAATCGATGATTTGTTTGATTAGCTGCAGGGAGCTTCGTTCTTTTCTAAGATTGATTTGAGATCGGGTTATCATCAGGTACGAGTATCTGAGGAGGATGTATTGAAAACAGCCTTTCGTACGCGCTACGGGCACTATGAGTTCTTGGTTATGCCGTTCGGCTTAACCAATGCATCTGCGATTTTTATGGATTTAATGAACAGGGTATATCGACCATTCTTGGATAATTTTGTGATAGTCTTCATTGATGATATACTGATCTATTCAAAGACTGAGGAGGAACATGAACAGCATTTGAGACAAGTTTTAGAGACACTGAAGAAAGAACATTTGTTTGCCAAGTTCTCAAAATGTGAATTCTGGTTGAGAGAGGTTCAGTTCTTGGGGCATGTTATCTATAATGAAGGAGTGAAAGTGGATCCTTCGAAAGTGGAAGCTGTGATGAACTGGAATGCTCCAAAGACACCATCCGAGATAAAGAGTTTTCTGGGTTTGGCCGGGTACTACCGAAGGTTTATTAAAGACTTCTCTAAGATTGCGGGACCGTTGACTAAGTTAACTCGGAAAGACGTGAAGTTTGTTTAGGGTAGTGAACAAGATAAAGCTTTTCAGACTTTAAAGCAGTTGTTATGTCAGGCTCCCATTCTTGCATTTCCAAGTGGATTAGATGATTTTACTACTTATTGTGATGCGTCGTTTGCTGGATTGGGATGCGTGCTTATGTAGAGGGATCGGGTGATTGCGTATGCTTCAAGGAAGTTGAAACCACATGAAAAGAATTACCCGACTCACGATTTGGAGCTAGCAGCTGTCGTATTTGCCCTAAAACGGTGGAGACATTATTTGTATGGCACCAAGTGCATGATTTGTACTAATCATAAGAGTCTTCAGTATGTGTTTACACAGAAAGAACTGAATATGAGACAGAGACGATGGGTGGAGTTGATAAAAGATTATGATTGCGAGATTAGAGACCACCCTGGGAAAGCAAATGTGGTGACAGATGCTTTGAGTCATAAGGGAGCTGGAAGTTCAATCTAGTTTATGCGTATGGAGATAGTATCAGACTTAGTGGATAGACTGAAGTCTGCCCAGCTGGAAGCTCTTAAGGAGGAAAATGTGAAGAATAAATTGATGAAGAAACAAAAGGATGAACTTGCAGATGATTCTCGTGGATTGAAAGTATATAAAACTCGTGTGTGAGTGCCTATGCTTGAAGATTTGAGGAAGTGATTTTGACAGAAACACACAAGTCGAGATTGTCAATAAACCCAAGAAGCACTAAAATGTATAACGACCTGAAAGCGCTTTACTGGTGGCCTACTATGAAAGCAGATGAGGCACAGTTTGTGGAGTCATGCCATATTTGTGCACAGGTTAAGGCGAAGCATCAGAAGCCTTACGGATCTTTGAAACAGTTGGAAATTCCTAAGTGGAAGTGGGAACATATAACGATGGATTTCGTGACTAAACTTCCGCGAACTCAGAAGAATCACAATATGATTTGGGTGATCATGGATCGACTGACGAAGAGTGCCCATTTTCTGGCTACATGTGAGATGGCTTCTCTGAGTAAGCTGGCTCAATTGTACATTGATGAGATTGTTGCGAGGCATGGTATACCGTTGTCGATAGTATCTGACAGAGACTCAAGGTTTGTTTCTAATTTCTAGGGGAGTCTACAAAGAGCGTTGGGGACAAGAATTAATTTGTGTACCGCTTATCATCCCCAGACTGACGGTCAGACTGAACGAACCATACAGACACTCGAAGATATGTTACGTGCCTGTGTAATTGAGTATGGTGGATCTTCGGATTCGCACCTGCCGTTGATAGAGTTTCCTTATAATAATTCTTACCACTCCAGTATTGGAATGCCTCCGTATGAAATGTTGTACGGTCGTCGCTGCCGTACTCCGATGTGTTGGTTAGAGGCTGGTGAGAAACAGTTTGCAGGACCTGAGATTGTTCATTTGACTGCTGATAAGGTTGCTATAGCTAGAGAAAAGTTGAAAGCGGCCAGAGATAGACAGAAAATATATGCAGATCCACGACGTCGTCCAGTAACATTTGATGTGGGAGAGTTAGTGTATCTGATAGTGTCACCATGGAAAGGCGTGATCCGTTTTTGCAAACACGGGAAGTTGGCTCCCCGTTTCATTGGTGCTTTCCGCATACGGCAGATAGTTAATGATCAGACAGTTACATTGGATCTTCCATAGAGCTTGCAGGAATTCATGATACGTTTAATGTTTGTTATTTGAGGAAATGCAAGGTTGAAGATGAAAGCCAGATTCTCCCAATGCACAAATTAAAAGTGGATTCGAAGAAGAGACTGATTGAGGAACCTGTCAAACTGTTGGATCGTAAAGTGACCAAGCTCCGTAAGAAGCAGATTTCAATGGTGTTGGTCAAGTGGAAGCATAGCTTAGGTTCTGATTTGACTTGGGAGACCGAAGCTGAGATGAGGGATAGATACCCCACTTGTTTGAACGAGAAGGGATTCCGAGGACGGAATCCTCTTACGGAGGGGAGATTTGTAACACCCGCAAACCCGGGCTAGGAGATTAGCGAGATTGCGGTATGTGCTTATCTGTTTTAATGCAATTAATTGGTTAATTAGTAAATTAATTAATTAAGTTAGAATAATTATGTACATGCATGTGTTCGTATGTATGTTAGTATATGTATGTATTTGTGTACGTGTATGTGTTAGTGAGAAATCAAAGGAGGAGTTGCCACCTCCTACTTACTTGAATATTATGCATGTATACGTGGTCTTCAAGAATTACCTGCTCATTTTCTATCAAAAGTGCATAGCATGTAGTGTGTGAAAATTGAGAGAAAACCTTCTTGTGAAGAAACCTCAACATCTTGCAACTTGAATTTGAGTATAGAAGATTTGGTGTTCCTTAAATCAAAACAAAGGTTAGTTTATGATTATAGAAGGTTTAGAATCATCCTAACATGATTTCTTGTTGATTTACATGCATGTATGTAGAATCACCATGTTTAAGTTGAAGCTTTTTATGAACAAATGGGTTTTGTTGGATTTTATTGTTTGATTGATTAGAGATGTTTAGGATGCATAAAAACATGTTTAAAGATGTTTGTATATGTTTCTAGTGTGTTTTAGTAAGTTTATAGAGTTCTGAATTTTATCTATGGTGTTCTTGGTCGATTGAACATGGAAGAAGAAGAAGATAATTATGGATTTTACAAAACGCGACGCATCCAAGAGGGGAACGGGACGCGTTCCCTTCGAATTCGAAGGAATGGGCAGCTCGAAGTCAGTTGACTTTGAAGTCCTTGTGGTGCGAAGGGGAGGCGCTCGAAGCCTCCATGCGAAGTGGGAAAGGTGCACTCGAAGTCTACATGCGAAGCCCCATTCGAAACCCAATGCGAAGTGGCCGCTCGAAGGCCCGACGCGACGCGTCGTCCTGTTGGACGCGAAGCGTCCATGGATTTTCATGTTTTGGAACTTTGTTTGATATATCTTCTGGTTGTGTTTCATGTGTTTATGTTATGTGGGATTATTATGGATATTATGACATAAATATATGTGGGTAAATATATTTATATATATTCGAGACTGATTTGATAGTTGTTGTGTTTTCAGGCAATCAAAAGACTCAGTAATATTAGATCTCTGAGCTCGTGCTGATTTTGAGGTGAGTGGACGTTAGTCGCGGATGGTAAAGATTACGATTAATGTTATTGATGTGATGCATGATGTGATTGAGATTGGATTGATTGATTGAACTGTTGATTGTGATATAGATTGTTGATAACTGCTGCTTGACTATTTGGTCGATACGCGCTCTTAGGATGATTTTGAGTTGTGTTGAGAAGTCAGCTATACGTGGACTTGGGCTGGGCTTGTCTAACTGGTTAGTTGAACAGTAGTAGCCCTTCTGCTGCATTTGTTGCTCAGAAGTGGAGTTTACTGTGCCTATTCAGTGGAAAGCTATCGGTAAACCTTTGCTTTGGCCAACATTGGTTGTAGGTTCTGCGCCGAACCTCCGGTCTTCTCGTGATATGTGATTACCTGATTGATGTTGATTGTGAATGTTTGCTTTTGGTGTTTAGCCTCTACTCACTTAGCTTTGTGATAATTCCCCTCAGTTGTTGATTTGCAAGTTCGTGTTTGTAGTTGCTGAAGGAGAAGTTGACCCCACTCTGATATTTTGATTAAATGAAACGAGCCTTTAGTTTTTGTAGCACCAAAATGATACTGTTGTTTAGTAACTATGATGTACATTTGAAATGATGGTTTGTATATTATATGTTTGTTTAAATTAAAGCTTCCGCAGCGTTTTAATAAAATGGCTTGAGTTTTCCGGTGTTACACGTGTCATCGTGAAATTCTTACGCAAATTATTCTCTCGGTTTGTCGTTCCTAAAGCTCTCATAAGTGATAGGGGCACCCACTTCGCAAATTCTCAAATGGAAAAGGTGTTACAAAAATATGCTGTAAACCCTAGATTTGCAACTGCCTACCATCCTCAAACGAGTGGGCTAATCGAAGTGACCAATCGTGCTATTAAACAAGTCGTAGAACGGGCGGTCAACGGGAATAGGAAGGAATGGTTGGATAAGTTGGATGATGCGCTTTGGGCCTTTAGGACTGCCTTTAGGACACCCATAGTTAGTACACCTTTCAGGTTAGTATGGCAAAGCGTGTCACCTGCCGGTGGAAATAGAACACAAAGCATATTGGGCGTTGAAGACTTGCAATCTAGATATGGATGGTGCACGGGATAACCGGTTGATGCAACTTAACGAGCTCATTGAATTACGTAACGAGGCGTATGAGAGTTCGTTAATTTACAAAGATCGCACCAGGAAGTGGCATGATGCACGACTGCGAGGGAACAAGAACTTCGAACCAGGAGATAAGGTGCTGTTATTCAATTCTAGGTTACGATTATTTCCCGAGAAGTTGAAAACCAGATGGTACGGTCCGTTTGTGGTGGTGAAAACATTTCCACATGGTGCAATTGAACTGAAATCGGAGGACGGCTCAACCTTTAAAGTGAACGGACACCGCGTGAAGCATTACGTGGAGGGAATTCTTGAGGAAACTGAGGGTGAGGCTTTACGCCTCGACGTGATAACACCCTAAGTGTGGGGTGGAGTCTAGCTTATGACTCGTATCAAAAGAAGCGCTTGCGGGAGGCAACCCGTTGTTCGGTTTGTTTTATTTTCTTTCGTTTTTGTTTGTTTTTCGTTGTTTTGTTTGTTTCTGTGTAGGTACACTTTCTGGACTCTCATTATTATTCCTCTGGAGCAAGCGTGGTGCATTAACATGGCCCGGAAGATCACAAGGTACACAAAATTTTAATTGTGAAAATTGAACAAACGCGACGCGTTTATTAATTCAAGCGTGCTTCAAAAAGTGGAAAAAGGAAAAAACGCAACGCGTTTTGGTCTTGGACCCGATGTGTTTTCACGAACAGACTTATATTCAAATTTCCCTTTCTTTTTCTTCACTTTACCAAAACACACACACATCTCAAACCCGACACGTCTTCGGCGAATCTCCAACACCCTTTCGAACCCTGCCGCGTTTTCTGCATACAACTCGAAGGAGACCCCGATTCGACAGCCTACACTCATCTTCCATCATTCATTGCTTTGTAATCGCTATTCATGTAAGTTTCGAGCCCTAATTTTGCGATTTAGCGTCAACTAGAAACTTCTTATTCAGAGTCACCACTGATTGTGTGGGGTTTTTCACTATTTATTAATGCTTCATGCTCGTCAACTGCTACTTGGTAGTTTAATGGTCGAATAATGTTGAGTTCGTTTTGTTCTAGTCGAAATCCTCGAAAAAATTAGGGTTTTTAGGGTTTCTGTTGCAAAAATTAGAATTAGGGGATAATGTGTTTGTTATTTTGCTATTTGTGTGACTTGTGGTACTCACTTGGTGCTTAAAAATGCTTTACATCACTTCTGATTGTGAGTTATGGAAGGAAACGAGCTCGACAGACAAACCCCTGTTTGGGTCGTCTTTTACCTCGCGGACGCAACGCGTTCGGGGCTCGGACCCGACGCGTTCTCTACTTTTGAGCAAATTGACATTTTTCTGTGTTTTAGAGTACTCTATAGTCTTGTGGCATGTTATTACATCTGTTTTTCTTCCAGTTTCATGTTTCTATTTTACCTCTGTGGTCTTATGCTTTTTTCTGAAAAAACTACCTGCGTATGCGTGCATGTTTACTTATTTCTTGTCATGATATGCTGTGTTTGGGGGCAAGTAATCTATGTCTTACTTCTGATTGTCGCCTCTGCTATGGTTGATAGACTGTGTGTCTAGGCTACATTTTTCATGATTGGGGTTCATGCTGGTTTTTCTGATTCATTTCTGTCCATTTTGCCATTATCTAATGTATTGAATTGAATTGTAATTCTCTAGTATGTCTGATAGAGGGCATGGTAGAGGACTAGCCCGTAGAGTAGCGCAGCCCGAGCCTGTAGCTCCAATCCCCCCTGCACCAGCCGTTCAACACGAGTGGTTGGTTTTTCCCGAGACCATTCCGGCGCAATACCGGAATGAGTACATCTCCAGACTCACGCAGCTGTTGCGCAAGGAGATCGAGGTGGCCCACTCTCTTGATTGGGAGGTTGCCACATCCGCCGGCAT
This sequence comes from Dittrichia graveolens, assembly GCA_038502395.1. Classification (NCBI taxonomy): domain Eukaryota; kingdom Viridiplantae; phylum Streptophyta; class Magnoliopsida; order Asterales; family Asteraceae; genus Dittrichia; species Dittrichia graveolens. The sequence continues at coordinate 52,280,664 of JARJIL010000005.1, read as the reverse complement.
CACAGCCTTGCTCACTCCTCTACTGATCTAGGAGTATCGAGGCCCGATCAGTCGGTTCTGTTCACCTGCAGGGCATGGGAGCGCCTTTTCAGCATCAGGGAGCCCATCTACCGGGAGTTGATGTTGGAGTTCTACTCCACCCTCAACTTCAACCACGTATCCGCCGTCTACCCCGACCGCAGGGTTATATCCTTCCATGTAGGGGGCCGGAGCAGGGAGTGCTCCCTCCTCAAATTTAGTTGGAGGCTGGGCCTCTATACGAGAGAGGAGACATCCAGTCAGCATTTCCAGGCCTTCCTCCTTGCGTGTCTGCGCAGCCCGCCAACGGACTTCAGCCTGGCCAAGTTTTGGCATACGATTGCCAACGGCCCGTACATTGCTACTTGAGCTGCTGAGAGTAGCATCCGCGCCCCGATCCACCGCCTGATATCCACATTGGTTACTCACCGCAAAGGCGGTGAGAAGGTCACCGTCACTGATTTATTCTTCATGTACTGCTTACTCACCCCAGGCACGCTCTGCAACGTGCCATATTCTATTGCCTTCTTCTTGGCTCGTAAGGGCACGGGGCCCAAGCAGGCGAGCCCCCTCTGCGTTGGTCAGTTCATCACCCGCTTGGCCAGATCCTATGGGATTCTCACTGCCGCTTTTGAGGCCATACTGCTGCTGATGGAGCCGCGTTTGTTGGGGGAGTACTATCTTGAGGTGATGCGGGTGCTCGAGCGGACAGCATTCGGCAGGATGTTGCGGGTTGAGGACGCAGATGAGGAGGAGGTGCTGGAGGCTGGAGGGGCCGGTGAGGGCCGGGAGCCAGAGCAGCCACCGCGGAGGAGACGTAGGAGACGTTCTCCGGGTGCTGCTGCTGAGGAGGAGGAGCAGACGCAGACCGCCGCACCAAGGACTCACGCCTTAGGTGCTTTTATGGACGACATGCGATGGTTCATGTACGGGTTGCAGCATCAGGTCTAGTGGCTGGGAGAGGCCTTGACTATGGTGGCTCAGCGCCAGGACCAGATGTTGCCGACGCCGTTTCCTGTTGCGCCCACACTATTCCCTGACTGGCAGACGCGTTTCCCTGCTGGCAGGTCTGAAGATGAGGCCAGACCTTCGGGTTATGGGGACCGAGAGTCTTCTGAGGATGAGTCAGAGGAGTGATACTTGTATATTTAGTTTAGTTTATGTATTTATTTTTAGTTGTTTTATTTTGAATATTGTCACTAACTCGATTCATGATTGTATATATTTATTTCTATTTGGTTGTGCTGTGTTGATATTATGGTTAAGTTATGTGGTTTAGATTCCGCTTAAACTGTATGGACTGCGTGCTTATGTTGGCAGTCAATTTAGCATCAATTTTTTATCACTCTACTCGCCATGTCAGAGACATACCTCAGGGGAGTTTGTTTCTGATCTTTTTTCTACCCTTTATTTTTATTTTGCTTTGTTCTTATATACAATGAAGACATTGTATGATTTAAGTGTGGGGTGGGTGGTTAGAAAAAGATTCTCCAGTGCATTTGAGCTTTACTTGAAATCTTGAAAATTATGATGAAAGTTAGGCTAGAAATTAAAATTTTTGATATCATTCGAGTAAGAATCAAGTGCCAGTTAAAAATGTAAAGATAAATGATTGGTAAACAAATGGTAAGGTTGTGCTTAGCTTTTATATCATAGTATTTGTGGCTTCTCGTCATTTTCAAATAGTATTTGATTTATAAATAGCCGAAAGTAAATTTGTGAATTATTATCAAAATCAGCAAGGTTTAGCGTTTTTGAATCTAAGTTTGACAACAATAGGCTAAGTGGAAATTTTAAGTTTTGTATTCATATGCTATGCAAAAAGAAAAGAAAAAATGCCTACAATAAAAAAAAGAAATGAAATATCTGTTGGAATAATAAGTCAAATATGTGGCCTTTGAAACTCGAATTAGTAGGCTCTGAGGGGTGTTCTACACCTAACCACCTAAAGCCAACTGGTTTGGGATCAGTTGAGTCGAATGTTCGCTACATGGGTTCCATAGAAAGTCATGAACTTATATAAAAGAATGAAAGAATGAAAGCATATGTTTATTAAAGCTTGTAAATCTGCAATAAGCTTTGAGGTTAGGGGATTGCTTAAAGGTAATTTGACTATGTGCTGATTTTATAAATAATTCATGAATAGAATTTTGGTTATTTGTGAGGAAAATGATTATTTGAGTGGTGAGAAGTTAAAAAGGATCAATACACAAATATATATATATATGATTCTAGAGACAATCGGTATGGTTCTGTTTTTAATCATTTGTACTGACTTTGGTAAGTAGCACTTGGTTTCTTTTTAGATTGATGTTGAAAGATTGATTTTCTATGCCTGATTGAGTTGTAATTTGCTTGAGGACAAGCAAAGCTCAAGTGTGGGGTATTTTGATATCGCGTTATTTTGATATATATTCGTTGTGATAAATGGGAATTAAATGTTATATATTCTTTAAATCATGACAAATGGTACTTAAAGTGTCTAATATTCATGCATAGGTCATAAAATACTCAATGGCGAGAGTTTAAGCGGAAAAGGCGAAAAAAGACTCGAGAAACAAAAGAATATCATAAAGTCATAAAAGGCGTGAACGCGACGCGTCGGAGGGTTTAACGCGATGCGTTCCGGTGAAAACAAGCGAACTTGTCGGGCAAGATTGTTAAGACGCGACGCTTCCAAGGGTGTAACGCGACGCGTTCCCGGCTGGATTAGAACTCTATAAATAGACATCTTTTATTCAAAAAGAGGGATGCTAACCCTTCCAGCCGGCCCTAGACGAACGAATACGATGAATTTGAAGCTCTGGAGCAGGATTCTTGCACTTTGATTGAAGATTGAAGCATTTGAAGTGAAGATTGAAGGTTTATCTTCCTAGATTCTATGTAACACCGGCATTGCATATACCAGATTTTAGCAAAAATTTGCGTTTTTAAATAAACGTGAACTTAATCACGATCATATAACATTGAGCAGCGGAAATATTTACAATAAACATTGTTTCAGTATCTGGTGTTACTCTACCACAACCGACTATAATGTATTTATTACAACATTTAGTGTTCCAGCAAAATATCCAGAGGCAGGGGACCCGGCTCACCGGGCAATCTAACTGCGATCTGCAAAAACAGTTAACATGGCACCGTTAGCTACACTTAGCTAGTGAGCACAAACTTAGCATAAACTTCATTAGAGTAAGTCATACATATGAGGAAGCAGGCCGGGCCCTACGGGCGGGCATCTCCCGCAACACAAGCAGCATTGTTCGCCACCACCCGAGAAGCAAAAGATTATAGAGTCCAGGCTGAAAATAATCTTCTACTACAGTATCAGTTGGGTAGCGGAACCTTTTTATGATAGGATAGGGTTACCAGTCTTTCGATGCTATCCTATCACATTGTGGTGTGCTGACACGATCGGTATAAGTTGTTTATGCAGGATAGCTAGTCCCACTCAACACCAATACACCGGGGGATCAGACACAACCCTCCGCGCTGGTGGGGGAGCATAAAGCAGTCCACCAAGCATCGTTAACGGAACCAGAGGTTCCTAAGGTAATTCAGCCCTTTCTGACTAATTAACCCTCATGATAAAAGGCACGGCGGTTCTGCAGAACCTACGATCCGGAACGTTACCTCGAATCACCGTTAAATCCCGAGTCTCCTGATCAAGGGTCCCTGGGATCCAGCTAACCAGCTGACCTTAACCATGCTTGTAAATGTTCGCGAACACATACACATATCTTGATCATTTACCTAGCATGCGTATTCATTTACTTCTTTTAGCATGCATTTACATTCAGTAACTTCTTTATGGATCCAATCTGGATCCCTAGCATCCATATCATCGTATCTTTACTTAACTGATTCATTCAAAATCAGTATCACACATAACATTTATTTAACTAAGTGGTTCCAGTTCTGGATCCCGCTGGCATGCACTTAACTTTATATACAACAAGTACTTAACATGGCATTGTACTTTAAGTAACATGGCAATTCTTATTCATTCACTTAAGAGCACAAGTGCACTTCAATCACTTAGCACATAATTCTTCCTCTACTGAGGCTTATGGAAGTCGATACTCACCTGAGCGGCTTAAACAGATAACTATTCAATTTCCTGCCTTGTCTAGGATGTCAAGTTTACCTAGAGCATTAGAATTTACATTAATTATCTTAATCATACTTAGAATAGCTACAAAGCCAACAAAGGAAATCCCAAAATCCGGATTCCACATAAATCCGACAAACTGTCGGATTTCATGCAATCCGACACTTCAAGGGAAATCAGACACATTTGAGGAAATCCGATACATCATCAGATTTCAACACTTAGATCATCTCATTGACTTAATAAAACAATGGAATCCGATACACCATCGGAATCCGATACTTTTATCGGAATCCGACACTTTCAAAAGAATCCGATTCTTTCGGATCTGCCTTGCAATTATACATATGAACTTTAGGAAATCCGATACTTATCGGATTTAGAACAATAACTCGGATTTAGACTTGAAACGAATTCCGACACCACTAAGTCCCAGAATCCGACACTATCGGATTTGAGCAACATGTGGATTCCGACATTGTCAAGTTCCGGAATCCGATAGATTCATTCATGTTTTAATCATAAGAACAGTTTCATGTGTATTAAATCTTAACAACAAACAAGTATTTACCTTTACTTGGAATAAAAAAAACACTAAATCCTTGCTTCAAGAAAACGAGAGAGAAACCGAGATATAGTAGAGAGAATCCGAGAGTTTCTTATGTGAGTGTGTTCTTGCCTTTTTCACCAACTTTGACCATAAGTCAAAGTTTTACATATTTATACATTTTCATATCCAGAGGCACCGCCTCTAGATAATAATTTTCTTTTCTTTTCTTTTTGTCTCAACTTAACTTAATTTGTATATATACATATATACACACAAAACACATAAGCACATAACGTATATACAATTAACTCTTCATTAACATCACTAACTTACAAGTTCATTAACTTAATACACGTTTAACAGCTAGGCCCAGATCGAGGATGTTACAAATCTACCACCTTAAGAAGATTCCGTCCTCAGAATCTACTCACTGATAAACAGGTGAGGGTATCTTGTTTTCATCTCGTCCTCGACTTCCCATGTCAGGTTCAGACCTAAACTGTGTTTCCACTTGACAAGAACTACCTTGATCATCTTATTACGTAGCTTCTTGACCTTTGTGTCAAGAATTTCAACAGGTTCTTCTACGAGTCGCTTAGAAGAGTCAATCTTCAGTTCTTGTAACGGAACAATCTGTTCCTCTTCAACGTTGCACTTACGCAAGTAACATACGTTGAAGGTATCATGGATTCCAGATAGCTTAGGCGGCATCTCAAGAGTTACCGTCTGATCATTGACTTTATGCACGATCTTGAATGGGCCTATGAAACGTGGACTTAGTTTCCCTTTGCACCCAAAACGAATAACGCCCTTCCAAGAGGAAACCTTCAAGAATACACGATTAGCGGGACGACGCTTAGGATCCGCATACATCTTCTGTCGATCTCGAGCTGCTTTAAGTTTTTCTAAAGCCACATTCACTTTATCTGAAGTTATCTGGACGATCTCAGGTCCAGCGAACTGTTTCTCTCCGGGTTCTAACCAGCAAGTCGGAGTGCAACATCGTCTCCCGTAGAGCATTTCGTACGGTGGCATTCCAATACTGGAATGATACGAATTATTATAGGAAAATTCAATCAATGGGAGATGAGAATCCCATGATCCAACGTATTCAAGTACACACGCTCGAAGCATGTCTTCAAGAGTTTGAATTGTTCTTTCTGATTAGCCATCGGTCTGCGGGTGATAGACAGTGCTTAAATGCACACGAGTGCCTAACTCACGTTGCAAACTTTGCCAGAAGTTAGATACAAATCTGGAGTCACGATCAGAAACAATTGAACAAGGAAGACCGTGACGTGTTACTATCTCATCAATATAAAGCTGTGCCAAACAAGTCAATGAAGCTGACTCGTTGGTTGCCAAGAAATGAGCACTTTTAGTTAGTTGGTCAATAATGACCCATATCATATCATTCCCTCTGAACGTCTTTGGCAACTTTGTCACGAAATCCATCATGATGTGATCCCATTTCCATTCCGGAATGTCAAGTTGTTGCAAATTGCCATAAGGCCTTTGATGCTCTATCTTGACTTGGGCACATATCTGACATTTCTCCACGAATGAAGCAATGTCTTTCTTAAGAGTGGGCCACCAATACAACCTTTTCAGATCTTAGTACATCTTGGTTATACCCGGATGGATAGACAACTTAGACTTGTGAGCTTCTTGCAGAATCAGCTCACGATTACCCCTGAGAAGAGGCACCCAAATCCTGGATTGAAAAGTCTTCAACCCACGATTATCTTCACCAAGCTGGTCTTTTCACTTTTTCATCGTTTCATATTTCAGATTGTGTTGGTCCCAAAGAGGGTGAACAAGCAACCGATACAGTGTAGAAGGGGGGGTTGAATACACTTTAAACAATTAAGCAAATTAATCAAATGTATATTCAATTATCAACCAGAACAATAACTATTATCACTCTTTAATCAAATCAACAGGATGATTTGATATTACAATGATTATAACCTCAACTCTCTCTAAACACTCTTGAATCACAAACTAATTGATGATCGAATTTCTTGTCAAAACTGATTAACAAGAACTTTTGAAAACTCTCTCTAACTTTGAACTTACAAAGTTATCGCAACACACGCATATCAAGTATCACGAACACTGTACGTTTTGCAACTTATGCAGTATCACGTACTTTTTATCGTATATCTTCGCATTCGCTCGTGTATGTATTCGTGTATAAAAACCCAGAAGAAGGTTTATACTTATACTTTATATATCTACGAACAAATCGCAGTTTAAAGATAGAACCTATCTTTTCTTTAAAATCGTAACAAACTTTCTAATTAGAACATATCTAATTAATTCCGTTTGAGATTTCTATCCAACTAATAGATAGTTTAAATTAGGTTTAGATATCCTAATTTAAATGTCGTAGATATGAAGAGTTTATAACAGAATTTAGAACTTACTTAAATGCTGAACTGACTTCTTACGCTGAGCTGACATACTCAGTCTTGACTTTGTCAAGTTGACTTCTTGAATCTTGGATTCTTGAATCTTCAAGTCTTCACTCTTAAAACCTATCTCAGCTTAGAAGTCACTGAGCTATCTAGTACTTACATAGAAAACTCTATAACTGTTTATACGCTAACTACTCAGCTTCAGCTGACCAGTCAGTCTATAACAGACTTATATAATTCCTAATTCTTAACCTATCATCTATACATATCTATAGTTTGTCTCATCAAATCTAACTATTATAAACATGGGACTAACAATCTCCCCCTATTCGATGATGACAAAACATTGAATCAAATTAGTTATAGGTTAACAGAATTATGCTGAACAACTCTGGAACTGACCAAAGTTAATTCTTGAAATAAGTATTGAACTGATCCATACTTATTCACGTATCTTGAACTTACAAGATATTTATGTTACAAATATATTATAAGAATTGTATTCTAAGTATTTGAATATACAACTACTCAGATTCTGAACTTATTAGAAGTAACTTAAGTTCTGAACTTACAAAACTTATACAACTAAACATATCAGTTTACAATTGAACATATCAATCATCAGCTTGAACTTGCAAAGCTGTTTGTTTAAACATATCAAACATAATTTTGAACATATCAAATAATGAAAAGTTGAACATATCAAACTTGAGTTTGTATTAATGAACATATCATTTACACGGTAGCTTAATCTTTATGATTAGCTTCTACACACTTAGTGCTTACAAAATTATAGAACTAATCTATTTAATCAATAGGATCTCCAACTTCTATTAATACTGTTATAAAAAGTTTGGATGACCCGGTGGGGATTTAAATCTTGTTGCGGGCAATTCTACAACCTTTCTTTGTAGCGATCCTAGGCGTCATATAGAGTCTCGTCCTCCAATTGCATGAAATTCTGAATTTGCATTTTCATTTTTGCAATTTTGGATGGAGGACTGAATTGTTTGATAAAGCGGATTTTAAGCTCATCCCATGTATGGATGGGTGGCTTGGATCTCAACCAACGTTGGCTGCGTCCTGGAGTGTTATCGGAAACACTCGCAGCATAATGGCATCTCTACTTACCCTAGGGATGTGGAAGTAGTTAGCAATCTCGAGAACGGCCTCAACATGCTGATTTGCATCCTCGTTGTCCTTTCTGGTGAAAGGACTCTCGCGCAAAAGATGTAAGAATTGACCCTTGATTTTGAAAGATCGTTCTTCAGGGATCTCGGGTCGATGGATCCCTGCTCCGGTTCCCTCGCTAACATGGCTCGCATACTCCTCCAATGACATGTTGGCGAAGTTCTCTATCATTTTCAGAACTGGTTTTTTCTCGCGTTTGATTCGTAGGCGTTGATGAAAAATTCGTTCGGGTTCGTCGAAAGGCAAGACGATATCAGAAGAAGGCTTTCTGGGCATGCACTAACCTAAGTCGAAAGTTGGCAGCACGTAAATCCACGCGAAGAAGGGCGAAAGAAAGAAAAGAAGAATTCTGGAAATGTGGGAACGCGTCGCGTTTATCTCTGGAATGCGCTGCGTTTGACGAGGGACAGAAAACCCTAATCATGCTAAAGAAGCGAACGCGTCACGTTGACGGATATGACGCGTCGCGTTTTCATGCCAACAGAATTATCGTAACTATTTTTGTAGCTTTTAATATTTTATGATAACAAATGATAACCCTAACATTGTTGAGCTTGTAGCCTAGCAACTACAAGCCCTAATTCCTAACCTCGTCACCCAGATCAGCAACAACCTAGGTAATAAGCATAACAACGGTGGTGATGATGATAACACGAACGTTAGTGGTGATGAAGTTAACAAAATGGGGAACGTCCGTGATGTGCGATTTACGTACCAGTTTTAAATTTGTAAAAATCGTATATGTTTTAAATACGACACAATAGGCAAGTGTACCTAATCGTGTAGCAGTATAGAAAATAAGTACAGGTGTCGAACTCTCGGGGAACGAGTATGATTCTAGATATAATTAAACTAATTATCTAAATAATATTAAAACTAAAAAGTAGTAAACAGGGGGAATTGGCAATTTAGCAGAAGAAAGCAACGAATCCAGTCAAGCCTAGAGTTACTGTTAGTCTCATGATTAGAATAGTTAGATTTAAAGAGACAAACTATAGATATGTATAGATGATAGGTTAAGAGTTAGGAATTATGTAAGTCTATTATAGACTGACTAGTCAGCTTAGGCTGAGTAGTCGGCGTATAAACAGATATAGAGTTTTCTATATTAGTACTAGATAGCTCAGTGACTTCTAAGCTAAGATAGGTTTTAACAGTGAAGACTTGAAGACTTGAAGATTCAAGAACCCAAGATTCAAGAACTCGGCTTGACGAGGTCAAGACTGAGTAAGTCAGCTCAGCGTCAGAAGTCAGTTCAAGAATTTAACTAAGTTCTAAATTCTGTTATAAACTCTCCATATCTACGACATTTAAATTAGGATATCTGAACCTAATTTAAACTATCTATTAGTTGGATAGAGATCTCAAACGGAATTAGTTAGATATGTTCTAATTAAGGAGTTGTTGCGGTTTTAAAGAAAAGATAAGTTCTATCTTAAAACTGTGATTTATTCGTAGATATATCAAGTAAGTATAAACCTTCTTATGGGTTTCGATACACACATACGACGACTGCATAAGTTGCAAAGCGTATGTGTGTTCGTCATACTTGATACGCATGTGTTGCGATAACTTTGTGAGTTCAAAGTTCGAGAGAGTTTTCAAGAGTTCTTGTTAATCAGTTTTAACAAAAAGTTCGATCATCAATTAGTTTGTGATTCAAAAGTGTTTAGAGAGAGTTGAGTTTATAATCAGTTTAATATCAAATCATCCTGTTGATTTGATTAGAGAGTGATAATAGTTACTGTTCTATGTGATTATTGAATATACGTTTGGTTAATTTGATTATTTGTTTAAAGTGTATTCAACCCCCCCCCTTCTACACTGTATCGGTTACTTGTTTACCCTCTTTGGGACCAAAAACTAGTATCAGAGCAAGTTTCTTCGTAAGTTGAAGATCAAGATCCGCTGTCAAGAGGTTAAGATGTCAACTAGCAAGCAATCAAGTCATATCCCAACAATGGCGGCAAAAGGGTGACCTATTTTTTATGGCACTGACTATCCTATGTGGAAGTTTAGAGCTATGCTATATCTGAAGTCCGTGGATCACAGGATGAGTACCATGATTCAAGATGGCCCAATCATACCCATGATCCATATTACTGCCACTGACAAAACAGTTCCCTTTGGAGAAACTCCTAAGCCTGAAGCATCTTGGACTGAGGAAGATCGTAAACTGTTCAACCTTGATGACAAGGCACAGAGCATTATAGCAAATGCTTTGACAAATCCTCTTCTGCATACTGTGGCTGGGTGCCAAACTGCAAAAGAGATGTGGGATACTCTCAGTGTTACGTATGAAGGCACTGATTTGGTCAAGCAACATAAGAAGACAAATCTGAGTCGTTCTTATGAGACTTTCTTTGCCAAAAAGAATGAAACTCTGGCAGGTTTGTTTACCAGATTTCAATGCTTGATAAATGATCTACTCTTGGTAGGTGTCAAGAAAGATGAGAATGAGTTGGTACTCAAGTTCTTGGATGTGTTACAGAACAATTTAATGAGATCACCATTGCACTTCATGCTGGAGGAACCTTAGGAAAATATGATCTCAGATCTATCTATGGTTTCCTTCTAAATCATCAACAGATCATGGAACAAAAGAAAGTGGCCCAGCAACAACTAAAAGAATCTATAAATAATGTTGGATCTGCATTAATTGCAGAAAAGAAGAAGAAGGGATCTAAAAAGTCTCAAGCTGAGACTGACTCTGAATCCGAATCTGAGGAAGTCGTCCTAACTCAGGTTCAGATGATGAAGAAATGGATGCTCTTACTGAAAAAATGGCAATGTTAGCAAGAAACTTTAGAAAGTTCAGAAGAGGAAGGGGTCAACCTGACAGAAGCAAAAGTGGTAAGTCTACTTTTGATCCTAAGAAAGCTAAGTGCTATAACTGTCAAAGGATAGGACACATAGCTACTGAGTGCAGAGTTAAGAAGGGAGAATCAGCTTCAGTGGCTGACAAGAATGCCTACAGAGCTGATAAATATAAAAAGAAATATCAAAGACTCAAAGGCAAGCCAGATGAAAACACCAAAGGTCTTCTTGCTGAGACTTGGGATACTGAATCATCTACCTCAGATGATGATGAGCCAAATAGATGTTTGATGGCCATTGAGGATGAAGAGAAACAAGTTGACTATGAGTTAGAAGATAGTTCCTTTGATGAGGATCTAGCAGAAGCGACTAAGCTGAGTAAGCAAACCAGCAATTGGGATCCTACCTCAATGTATAAAGTAAATAACTTTAGCTCTTACACTGATGAACAAAAATGTCTAATGTTCAACTATTTGTTGAATGAATTCAAAACCTCTCTCACAGTTCAATCTAGTTTGAAAACTGAAATTTCAAAATTAAAAGATGAACTTAAACACTCTGAAACTCTCATAAATGCTGGTAAAAAGACTCAAAGTGATTATGAATGTTAGCTTCACATAAACAAACTTCTAAGTGAAGAACTACAAGAATCAAAAGAACAAGCTGATAATCTAAGAAAGATATGTGAATCTTGGTGTAAGTCATCAAGGGAAGCAGAAAAATGTATCAACCAGCATATACCAAATCAAGTAAAAGCAGTGCTAAGGGGAGATTATAGTGCCGCTGCTAATGAAATCATCAAAGAACAAGTCAGTCTTGAAGACAAAACTATGAAATCAGATGATATACTCCCAAAAACATTTTTAAGGAACAAGGATGGAAAACAGGTCAAAACCAATAAGTTTGTGAGACCAACCCAAAGTCCCCAGGTTATTCATACAAACCATCAAGCTGAATGTTCCAGATCCAACAGAAACTGTAAGTCAATTTTCAAAATATTGGATTACAATCCTGTGAGAACAACTTTCTTTGATATAATAACTCACATCAACTCAAAAAGACATAACACTCAAGCCAAATATGAAAGGATGTCTAAGAACAGGAGTTGTTTGTAAGTCAGACTTCACCAAATAAGGGTAACCATAAAGCTGACAAAGGTAAGTCCAAATAAGGTAACCATCAAGTAGACAAACTATCTAAAAGGATTGAAAGGTTATCCACATCTTATGACCCTAAAACTGAATCCAAATTTAATGTTGGAAAACTCAAAGAAATCACCCAAACACCTATCTTTAGAAGAAAATGCTATAAGTGTGCTGATCGAGGTCATGAGGCATAAGATTGTGTAAGTACCAATCTTAGACCTGAAAAAGTAAGGGATGATCAGTCCAAAACAGACTCAGAATCTGTTCAAGCTGATCAGTCAGACTCTAAAGGATCAGCTAAGTGCTCATCTTCAGAACCCACCAAATAGTGGGTTCCAAAAAGAAACTAATATGTTTAGTTGATCATGTGAAGGGCTCCTACAAGTGGTACCTAGACAGTGGATGCTCAAGGCACATGACAGGAAGCAAAGAGATTCTAAGTGAATTCCAAAACAATGAAGGACCCAAGGTGACATTCGGAGATAATTCTCAAGGAAGGACTAAAGGTTATGGAAAGATAACTGCTGGAACAGTCACTTTCAAGAAGGTAGCATATGTTGAAGGCCTTAAACACAATCTGATAAGTATCAGTCAATTGTGTGATGAGGATTATGAAGTCACCTTGAGAAATCATGCAGGAACAATTAATGATAAGAAGGGAAAACCAATATTAATGGCAAAAAGAGATAGAGAGATATCTATTTGTTAGATCTTAGCTCCACAGATCATTCAACTGAAACCTGTTTGTATTCTGACTGAACTCCCAAGCTGAGTTGGTTATGGCACAAGAGACTATCTCATCTAAATTTCAAGTATATTAACAAATTGTCTAGCAAAGAGTTAGTCTCTGGTCTGCCTAAGATCACATTTGCTAAAGATAAACTCTTCTCAGCTTGTGAAATGGGAAAACATCATAAGAGGTCTTTCAAGTCCAAACAGAATTTTTCAATTACATAACCATTGCATATGTTGCATTTGGACCTATTTGGACCTATAAGCACCCCAAGCCTAAGTGGTAAAAAGTATACTCTAGTGATTGTTGATGAGTTCACAAGATTCACTTGGGTGGTCTTCTTAAAAGCCAAAAGTAAAGCTGCATATGAGTTAATCAGCTTCATAATACAAGAAGAGTTGCAAAAGGGTAAGTCCCTTAAACAGCTCAGAAGTGATCATGGGACTGAGTTTAGGAACTTAACTCTTGAAGGCTTTTGTGAAGAAAAGGGAATTATTCAAAATTTCTCATCTGTAAGAACTCCACAACAAAATGGAGTCGCTGAAAGGTGAAATAGAACGTTAATTGAAGCTGTCAGAACCATGTTATGTGAGGCAAAGCTCAAGCTGAGCTTCTGGGCAGAAGCTATAAGTACAGCCTGCTATACCCAGAATAGATCAATAATAGTTAAAAGACATGGCAAAACACCTTATGAGATGTATCATGGCAGAAAACCCAATATTGGATACTTCCACATTTTTGGTTCAACATGCTACGTGCTAAACCAAAGAGATCAGCTCCATAAGTTGGAACCCAAAGCTGATCAAGGTATATTTGTTAGATATTCTTCAATCTCCAAAGCTTACAGAGTTTTTAATCTTAAAAGAAAGGTAATTGAAGAGTCAGTACATGTTACGTTTGATGAGACAAGTATTGACGAATCCGACAGAGCTCAAACTGATCCAGTTAGTCTGAGTGAGCTTGAGAGGAGCAAAGAAGATCTCACATCAAATCCCATGTATGTTATGGATGATTTGATGATGATGATGGTGGTAAATCTGACAAATGTGCATCATCAAAAGAAACTATCAATATTGAAGATAATCAGCCTGAGAGTCTCGGTGAATCATCAGGTACATGTCAGATTGAAAATATAAGTGTTCTTTCAATCCCTACTCAGACTGAAGAAGTAAGTCCTATTCAGCCTGAGAGACACTCCTTAGACTCAGACCCAAAACCTCAGTCTCCCACTACAACCTTTAAAGTATTAAAAGATCATCCTCTTGATGATATCATTAGGAACATTGAAAATGATGTGTTAACTAGATCTAAGGCAAATGCAAACTATGTTGACTACTCTAGTTTTCTATCTCAAATGGAACCAAAGAAGACCGAAGAGGCTCTAAAAGATGAAGATTGGATTGAGGCTATGCAAGAGGAGCTGACATAATTTCAAAGAAATAAGTTCTGGACCCTTGTCCTTGCCCCCAAAGGAAAAACAATTATAGGCACTAAGTGGGTCTACAAAAATAGGGTACCCTTTTGCCGCTATTGTTGGTATGTGACTTGATTGCTTGCTAGTAGACATCTTAATCTCTTGATAGCGGATCTTTATCTTCAACTTATGAAGAAACTAGCTCTGATACCAGTCGTTGGTCCCAAAGAAGGTGAACAACCAACCGATACAGTGTAGAAGGGGGGGTTGAATACACTTTAAACAATCAAACAAATTAATCAAATGTATATTCAATTATCAATCAGTACAATAACTTTTATCACTCTCTAATCAAATCAACAGGATGATTTGATATTACAATGATTATAACCTCAACTCTCTCTAAACACTCTTGAATCACAAACTAATTGATGATCGGATTTCTTGTTAAAACTGATTAACAAGAACTCTTGAAAACTCTCTCGAACTTTGAACTTACAAAGTTATCGCAACACACGCGTATCAAGTATCACGATCACACGTACGTTTTGCAACTTACGCAGTCTTGCAACTTATGCAGTCGTCGTTGTGTATCACGTATCTGTTCATGTACACATGTAAGAACATCTATGTAAAACACATGAGAAGGTTTATACTTATAGTTGATATATCTACGAGTAAATCGCAGTTTAAAGATAGAACTTATCTTTTCTTTAAAACCGTAACAAACTCCTTAATTAAAACATATCTAATTAATTTTAGTTTAAGATTTCTATCCAACTAATAGATAGTTTAAATTAGGTTTAGATATCCTAATTTAAATGTCGTAGATATAGAGAGTTTATAACAGAATTTAGAACTTACTTAAATTCTGAACTGACTTCTGACGCTGAGCTGACATACTCAGTCTTGACTTTGTCAAGTTGACTTCTTGAATCTTGGATTATTGAATCTTCAAGTCTTCAAATCTTCAAGTCTTCAAGTCTTCATTCTTAAGACCTATCTCAGCTTAGAAGTCACTGAGTTATCTAGTACTTACATAGAAAACTCTACATCTGTTTATACGCTGACTACTCAGCTGAAGCTGACTAGTCAGTCTATAACAGACTTACATAATTCCTAACTCTTAACCTATTATCTATACATATTGATAGTTTGTCTCATCAAATATGACTATTCTAAACATGGGACTAACAGTACTGGTATTGAAACAAGTGACACACAGCTCCATGTCACGCCTATTCATTCTACGCACATCGAAAACTATTAACAAATGGTTGATTTCCTTTCTAAACACAAGCATACCCTAGAAGCACTTAGTAGTCTATTCCCTGATAGAGCTGCTGGAACTACCATAGGTGAAGCCCTAACAGGCCACATCCAAGGATTGGTAGGAAAACCCGCCACAGTCATCACAACTCCAGCTGTGCATATGGGTGGTCCTTCAACTTCTGCATTCATTTCAGAAGGGTTTGGTGCCTTAACGGGTAATCTAAGTGATCCCGGAGTTACCCCAACTGAAACATAATCGGCTAAGGAATTTGTTTCCAAAGCTGATTTTGAAATTGCACTTGAACACATACATGTCAGAATTGATGATACACAACGGCTGCAAGTTGAAAGGTTAAATGAATTGAAAAAGCAAAATGATCGCATTAAGGCAAAATTAGATGAGTTGATTAAGAAAAGAGAAAGTGAAATAAAAGATAAAGTGACCGATGCTATGACTGTGGATCATTTGAAGAGTGTTTTGCTGGTGAAATTGATTGGTCGTGGTGAAATTGATTGGTCGTGGTGATAGTTCTACTGAGGATTTTGATCTATTAACTTTGCTGAGAACAGGAGTTGAATCAACATGCAAAACTGTTGCCGGGTCATCAAAAAGGCCTAGGCATGACGATGACGATTCAGACACCGATCGTCTTGAAGGGGAGAAATGGTTAAAGACATACTTTGATACCCCGGCTGCTCAGCGAATTAGTGCAGTTGCTGCCAAATTGGAAGAAACTTCATTTAAACAAAAATACAAAGGCAACCAGACTGAGTTAGAGGTTATAGAGAAAGGATTTGAGTTTGAGAATGTTGAGGAGGTTGAGGATGAGGATTTGACGCTAGCATTGTGGCTAAGCAAATAGACGGTTGAAAAGCCTTAATCTAAATTGGAAAGTTATAATTTGGAAAGCATATTGAAAGTGAACAAAGAAGTTATAGAATAGTTTCCGCCATCTCGGGTAAATTCAGAAAAACTCCTGCTAATATCATCAAACAACAACAAAAAGAAGCTCAAATATGTGAATTATCTAAAGAATCTGAATGGAAAATTCCTTTGACTGCACAAATAGATCCGGTTCACACCGGGTGTTTGCCAAATGTAAGTAAAAGCTATGTGTTGACCAGAGAGGCATTGAGAAAGAAAGACAGAAACTGGAGATACCAAGACATACCTGTGGCCTTTCTGGAGGAGAAATTCATCAACAGTTACACAGATCGGATTGAGGAGATGCTAGATATCAACTTGATGGGTGCTAAGAATGTGGATGATGCTAAAATGAAATTTTTCCTCGGCATGCACATTGCAAAGAAAGAGGATGTTGAATCAGCATACCAAATTATGAAGCTCAACTATGTCGCAATACAAAGAGTTATATTCCATGATATGGTTAGATTTCTTGTCAGAAGGTCGGATTTGAAAAGTTATACAATAGGGCATGTTGACCTGATATTCTTAAGCCTTGGTGACGTAAACTTCTTGATTTAGCGGCTTGAATCCAAACTTAAAAGAATGTGGAGGGATCTGCATGTTATCAAAAGCTCAGGGAGTTTATAAGACATAGAAGCCAAAGGGCAGAGGAAACTGATCTTCAGTTGGGAGCAGAAGCTGATAAAGAAAAAATCAATGTGCTGAAACCAAAAACAGGTCATTCAAAGCTAAACCAACTAGATATGTTTCAGGTGATATGGAGTTGTGATGATAAGTTCGAAGGAAATGAGGGGATTGTTTTGTTTAATAGCAAAAATGATAAATTCTTTATGAGGTTTGATGAGGCGAATGTGTAGTCAGACGGTTCATTGAAAATTTGGTCTATCAAAATTAAGGAGTACAACATGAGCTTAAAAGAAAACATTGATCAAGCGCCGAGAGTCAGACTAATAGAGGTGATAAAATTGTTCGATGCCAAACGTGATGAAAGAAAGATGATTAGGCATTGGCAGAGAAAAACTAAGAAGAGGAACATGGACTAGACACAAACAAGGGGTAGATTGTTAGAAATAGACTTTGTGTTTGTCTTCTAGTTAGATCTTATGTTTAAATAGTTAATATTGTACTTAGAAGGTCATATATAGGGATTTGTGTATATAGTGACCTTAGACTTTATTCCTTGTAACTCTTGCATATTATCAAATATATCAACACACACATTAAGGTGTATTTTGCGTATTTGCTCTCATCTTGAATCTACATTGTACTCATTTTTGCTCCTACAGTTATATGATTTTATGGTAATTATTTTATGTTCAAATTATATGATTTAGATGGGTAATTTGTGTTTATGAAGATTGAACTCAAAGAACTCCATTAATGGAAGTAAAGTGTGAAACTTGAAGACTGGGTTTCAAGATTTGATGGTGATAAATGTGTTTTGATGTTAGATTGTATGTTATTAATAATTTATATTAAGTTCTGTGAGGTTAGGATGTGTTTATGGTCGAGTTTCAGATCTGTAAATCGAATTTTTATGTGTTTGTGAGCTGCTGTTCGGAATTGTTACCAATTTCTAGGCTGTTTTGTAAAAATTCTTAAAATCAACGAAGCATCGTTAAAGATCGTATTTTATATCGTTGGAAAGTTGGAGATGTCTACTTTAATTTTTATTTAGAGTCCAGAAGCTAATTTGAGATTTAGGTTGGCCTAAAGATCGATTTAAAGTAGTTGTGTCAAATTTGAGAGTGTATTTGACAAATGGAAAACAAGATTTTGTTTAGTATTTGACCTTAAGCTCTTATGAGTTGTTGTTCATTGTTAGTACTTGTTGTATGTATATGTTTATATGATATATATATATAAAGGTGTTTTGATGATGAATCATGGTTAGTAAGTTCTTGAATTAATTATGAAAATATTAATGCTAAATGCCTACTAATTTAATTTCAAGAAACGGACTTAGATGACTCGTATTCTTGTTCCGTTGATTCCTGCATGTTTTCTATCATATATATAGTGATCTTAGATTATTGGACATGTATTTCAAGTTGGTTTTACATGTTAGGCATAACGGGTTGGTTTTGACCCGTTTGCGAGTAAATTGTTATTTATATGTACTTAGTACATGTTTTGATGCTTATAACATGTTTAATATCATGAATATAGATTGTATGCAACTTAGACATGTTATAAATGTTGGTTTTCACATGTGAAATGCAACCGGTTGGTTTTGACCCGTTTGGTGCTAAACTTGATATTTTGAGATAATTATGAATTGATTACTAATTCTGGCTATCATGTGTTCTCAGGATGAGACAAGACTTAGTGAAATTAGATTACTGAGTTGGTGATTCGGAGATCTAAGCTGAGTGGATGTTTAACTCACTTATGGTTTAGTTCTATCGGTTTGATAACAACAGTTTTGGTTGATGTTCGGATAGACTTATTGTCTGGTGTTTGATTAACTGGTTTTGTGATAATTTATCATTGACATGTGCACATGATTCGGTGAGAAGTCAGTTTTGGACGGACATATGGGCTAGGTTTGTTTGCTATTGGCTAATCAATATTTGGATCTTTTGATGCATTCGTTGCAACTTGTAACACCGCCTTTGAAACCTTAAAATCAATATAAATTTGAGTTTTGAAACTGCATGGGTCCGTTTGTAAATATAATGTTTACCTGTTAGTTATCTTAACCGAATTTCAAAAGCAAAGCAGCAGAATTTTAAAAACAATAAACAAACACAAGCCTGTTTAACTATTACAGTTTAAGGCACATGTTTGGCGTATATACAAATATACAAAACAAAACTTCCAAACAGGACAACCGGTGTTACTTTTATCTAAACCGACCATTGCATAAACAAATACCAAGTGTAGTGTTCCAACAAAAGCCTGTACAAAAGCATAAAGGTTCCCGTCTCACCGGGCCTGCCTATTCTTTGTCTGAAAAAGGGAAACAACAACACGATTAGCTATTTAAAATAGCTAGTGAATACAGACAGGTATGAGTACAATAATAGAAAGTCATGAATCAAGAATGAGCATACAATGCTATCCTAACATATAGCGGTAATGCTGACATGTCCAGCAGTGCTATATCTTGCCAGATAGCTAGTCCGGCTCAATAACAACCACTGCGGGAATCAAACACTGCCAACCATGCGGGTTTCATCATCTAAGTGACTCCACCTGCTCGTTACGGAGCCAAAGGCTCATTAGGCTCAGCCAGTTAAGGCAATCACCCCAAGAGTTTAAAGAAATTGCACTCGAGTACCATTAGTCCCGAACAATTGCCCGAAGGCCCCTAAGACCCAGCCGAAGCTGACCTTTCATACACATATGTCCGGACTTTTCACATAGCTCATCATTATCCCATAATAGGGATCATAGCATGCATGCTTTCACATATGAATTCATATTTATCAAAATATCACATGAATATACATGTACTTAAATACATGTCAAATATATCATTCATCATGTCAATACTTGTTTTCTAAGCTTATATAAATAAATAGACAAGTCTATGTGCAATAATTAGCATACCGTGTTCGTTTAAACAAATAGCATTAAAAAAACTCCTTCATTGGATTCATAAGAGTCGGTACTCACCTTGGTGCTCAAAACAACACAATTATGTACTTGTCCTTCCTTGAATGCTTAATTACCTATTGTACACATATAAGTCCACTTAGAATACCACATATCACATACAAATGCTAATTCTAGTGTTAAGTTTTCTAATTGTGTCTAAGTTAGTAAAAATTCTTAAACTAACCTAAATACCCCAAAATTGGTCAAAATTGATTCAACCGTTGTCCATATACCCTGTATATTGAAAAACCACAATCTGCCTGCTGCACACAAGGTCGCGCCGCGACACCCTAATGGGTCGTGCCGCGACGCAGCTTCAGTGCTGCGATTTTGTGCCCTGCTCAGCTATATTTCCCATTCAAACCCAAGCTTAACATATTCTTAATTGTTTCCAACATATGTACAGAGTTTGGGACATCAAAAGGAGTTCATATACACTACAATAACATTGTTTAACATCAAATTCATGTTTGATTCACCAATTCATCATATTTGACCCATTTGGTCAATTTCAAGAAATACAATCAAGTTGACATCTTTAATACTCAAAATCAGTCCCAAACTACTCCCTAATGATCCTAGAACATATTGCAATAAAGAAATCTAAACTTTATGGGCTAAACTCGTTTTACCCATTTTGACCTAAATTCTAATAATGAAGAACAAGTGAAGAAGAAGCTTACTAGTAGCAAGATGATGATGATGAGAAGGTTATGGATAGATGAGGAACGAGATTTAAGCTTTACTTCTGCTCCTTGATTGATATTGATTTGAATCTCCTTCAAGAACAAGAGAAGAACAAAAGCGTGAGTTGTGTGTGTGTTTCGTGGTGTGTGTGTTTTGTCTGAGAAATGATAACTTAAGAACCGACTAATGGTTTTTGAGTTATCCACAAGGGGTATTTTGTTCCCCTTTTCAACATACAACACAACACCCGAATAACCGTTTCAACTAACGAGTTTATTTTTGGAAACCTCGTTTGGAACCAGTTATTATTTTATAATTCTTTTCTAATTTTATTTCTATTTTTAATTTCACATTTAACTGGCCAATAGCTAATTTCTATTAATTCTTACAAATATATTTATATTTAATTCGTTTAAATAAATTGGCATACCAAATGGAGTGCACGAATAGGCCCGATTTGAGGATGTTACAACTCTACCCCCTTAAGAAGATTCCGTCCGCGGAATCTGTTCATCTGGGAATAAGTGAGGGTATCGTGCCTTCATGTCATCCTCTATTTCCCATATCAGGTTGGGACCTAGGTTGTGCTTCCACTTCACAAGAACCAGTCTGATCATCTTCTTACGCAGCTTCTTTGTCTTTGCATTAAGAATTTCAACTGGCTCCTCTACAATGCGTTTAGCTGAATCAACCTTCAACTCTTGCAGTGGTAGAACTTGGTTTTCCTCAACTTTACACTTTCTCAAATAGCATACATTGAAAGTGTTGTGAATACCAGATAACTCAGGAGGCAATTCAAGAGATACAGTCTGCTCGTTGACTTTTTGGGTAATTCTGAATAGACCAATATAACATGGACTCAACTTACCTTTGCGTCCAAACCGAATTACACCCTTCCAAGGGGATACCTTCAAGAAAACCCGATCACCCACACTGAATTCAACAGGTCGGTGCTTTGGGTCTGCATATATCTTTTGACGATCACGAGCTGCTTTTAGTTTCTCCAGAGCTATCTTGACTTTATCAGAAGTAATCTACACAATTTAAGGTCTGGCATACTGCTTCTCACCCGGTTCAATCCAACAAGTGGGAGTGCGACAACGCCTCCCGTATAACATTTCATATGGTGGCATCCCGATACTAGAATGATAAGAGTTATTATAAGCAAACTCTATCAAAGGGAGATGAGAATCCCAAGAACCACCATATTCAAGTACACATGCCCTAAGCATGTCTTCAAGAGTCTGAATTGTTCTTTCAGACTGACCATCCGTTTGTGGATGATAAGCAGTACTCAGATGAACCCGTGTGCCAAGCTCACGTTGCAAACTTTGCCAGAAATTAGACACAAAACGAGAGTCATGGTCAGAAATAGTAGAACAATGTAAACCGTGACGTGTGACAATCTCGTTGATATAGAGTTGAGCTAGGCGTGTCAATGATGCAAATTCGTTTGTAGCAAGAAAATGGGCGCTTTTGGTCAATCTGTCAACAATGACCCAAATCATATTATGCCCCTTTAGTGTCTTGGGTAGCTTTGTGACAAAATCCATTGTAATATGATCCCACTTCCATTCCAGAATGTCAAGCTGTTGCAGATTGCCATAAGGCCTTTGATGCTCGGTTTTGACCTGTGCACATATTTGACACTTCTCCACAAATGAAGCAATGTCTCTTTTAAGAGTTGGCTACCAATACAGCTTCTTGAGATCATAATACATCTTTGTAATACCTGGATGAATACACAACCTAGAATTGTGTGCTTCCTATAATATCAGATCACGGTTGTCTCCAATAAATGGTACCCAGATTCGGGATTGAAAAGTCTTCAAACCCTGACTATCTTCGGCTAGCTGATCCTTTATCTTCCTCATAGTCTCAGCTTTCAGATTCTCCTCCTGTAGAGCCAATTGCTGTGATTCTTTCAATTTTGAAATAATATCAGGAACCACAGTTAGCTTCATAAATTTGGCTTCAGTTGACACCCCTTTTCTGTTTAAGGGATCAGCTACTACATTAGCTTTGCCCGGATGATAACGGATCTCACAATCATAGTCTTTGATTAACTCACTCCAGCGTCGTTGCCTCATATTGAGTTCTTTTTTAGAAAAGACATATTGTAAGCTTTTGTGATCCGTGCAAACAACACATTTTGTGCCATATAAGTAATGTCTTCACGGCTTCAATGCAAATACAACTGCTGCGAGTTCAAGATCATGTGTTGGGTAGTTCTTTTCATGTGGTTTTAATTGCCTTGAAGCATAGGCAATCACATTATCGCGTTGCATTAGAACACAAACCCAATCCAGAATAAGATGCATCACAATAAACGATAAAATCCTCCGACCCGTTAGGAAATGTAAGAATCGGAGCTTCACATAATAGCCGCTTCAAAGATTGAAAGGATTGCTCCTATTCATCAGACCACACATAAGCAACATCATTCCGTGTCAATTTAGTAAGAAGACCAGCGAGTTTAGAAAAATCCCGGATAAACCGCCGATAATAGCCAGCTAGACCAAGAAAACTCTTGATCTCTGTAGGAGTTTTGGGAACCTCCCAATTCATCACTACCTCTACTTTAGTAGGGTCCACTTTAACACAATCGCAGATAACATGGCCAAGAAAGTGCACCTCCCGAAGCCAAAACTCACATTTAGAAAGTTTGGCATAAAGTTGTTCTCGTCTGAGAGTATCGAGAACTTGACGAAGGTGTGATTCATGTTCAACTTCAGTTTTTGAAAAGATTAGAATGTCATCGATAAAGACTATCACGAACCTGTCTAGAAATGGACGACAAACTCGGTTCATGAGATCCATGAAGATATTTGGTGCATTGGTTAAGCCAAATGGCATAACCAAGAATTCATAATGGCCGTAGCGTGTATGAAAGGCAGTATTCGGTATGTCTTCAGTATGAACCCGTACTTGATGATACCCAGATTGAAGGTCAATCTTGGAAAAGCACGTTGCTCCTTGAAATTGATCAAACAAGTCATCTATGCGCAGGAGTGTGTATTTGTTCTTTACAGTTCGCTTATTAAGCTCCTTGTAATCTATGCACATTCGCATAGTACCATCTTTCTTCTTGACGAATAAAACTGGAGCTCCCAAAGGAGAAGAGCTCGGGTGAATGAAGCCCTTGTCAAGTAGTTCTTGTATTTGATTCATCATCTCGCGGATCTTTGAAGGGGCGAGACGATATGGAGCTTTAGCCACCGGAGTAGCTCCTAGAATAAGATCGATCTTGTATTCAACATCCCTGACTGGAGGTAGCCCGGGTAATTCATCTGGAAACACCTCAGGATATTCTGACACTACCCTGATGTCTTTAACTGGTTGCTTCTCCTTCTTAGCATCAATAACATATGCTAAGTAGGATGTACTACCTTTCGCCAATGATTTGGAAGCTTTGATAACTGAGAAGATAGGAATGTCAGATTCCCGTCCTTCCCCCCTTGCTATTGCATAAGACTCATCTGATAAAGGAAACTTGATAATCTTCTTAGAACACAGAATCTCAGCATTGCGAGTACTGAGCCAGTTCATTCCAATCACAATATTAAACCCAACAATAGGCATGATAAGGAATGAAACAGGGAAACTAACGTCATCAACATAGATAACCGCGATAGGAACTTTATCAGCAACAGAAACTATTCTACCATTAGCGGTCTTTACTATAATCGGATCAATTAATGCAGATGTAGGCAATTGCAGCTTATGACAAAAGGATACCGAGACAAAAGAATAAGTAGCCCCGGAATCAAACAATACACATGCTGGGGTATAATTAACAAAGAAAGTACCCGTAATCACATCTCCAGAAGTCTTGGCCTCCTCGGCCGTCATCTGAAACGCACACCATTTAGCACGTGGGGCGCCGTCTTTCTTCGGCTCTGAAGATGAACCACCAACTCGGGTATTAGAACTCTGTGGGCATTTGGCTATTGTGTGCTCAGGGCGGCGACATCTGAAGCAGACATCCTCCTTAAACTTGCAATCCTCCACTGGGTGGCCTTTAATACCACATCTAGCACACCTTCTGGTAGCTCTAGAACAATCACCAGAATGAGTGGAATGGCATTGATTGCACCACGAGCATTCAGATTTAGGCTTCTTGTAATCTCCAGATTTTGTACCTACAGAAGATTGTCCTTTTAAAGGACTTGGGTTAGAAGAGTGTTGGTCCCAAAGAGGGTGAACAAGCAACCGATACAGTGTAGAAGGGGGGGTTGAATACACTTTAAACAATTAAAAAAATTAATCAAACGTATATTCAATTATCAAACAGGACAATAACTGTTATCACTCTCTAATCAAATCAACAAGATGATTTGATATTACAATGATTATAAACTCAACTCTCTCAACACTCTTGAATCACAAACTAATTGATGATCGAATTTCTTGTAAAAACTGATTAACAAGAACTCTTGAAAAACTCTCTCTAACTTTGAACTTACAAAGTTATCGCAACACACACGTATCAAGTATCACGAACACACATACGATTTGCAACATATGCAGTCTTGCAACTTATGCAGTCTTCGTTGTGTATCGCGTCTCTGTTCTCGTACACACGTAAGAACATCTTATTTGTAAAACCCATTAGAAGGTTTATACTTATACTTGATATATCTACGAACAAATCGCATTTTAAAGATAGAACTTATCTTTTCTTTAAAACCGTAACAAACTCCTTAATTAGAACATATCTAATTAATTCCGTTTGAGATTTCTATCCAACTAATAGATAGTTTAAATTAGGTTTAGATATCCTAATTTAAATGTCGTAGATATGGAGAGTTTATAACAAAATTTAGAACTTACTTAAATTCTAAACTGACTTCTGACGCTGAAACACTCAGTCTTGACCTTGTCAGACTGAGTTCTTGAGTCTTGGGTTCTTGAATCTTCAAGTCTTCAAGTCTTCACTCTTAAAACCTATCTCAGATTAGAAGTCACTGAGCTATCTAGTACTTACATAGAAAACTCTATATCTATTTATACGCTGACTACTCAGCTTCAGCTGACCAGTCAGTCTATAACAGACTTACATAATTCCTAACTCTTAACCTATCTTCTATACATATCTATAGTTTGTCTCATCAAATCTAACTATTCTAAACATGGGACTAACAATCTCCCCCTAGAGAAAACATTGAATCAAATTAGGTATATGTTAACAGAATTATGTTGAACCACTCTGGAACTGACCAAAGTTAGTTCTTGAAATAAGTATTGAACTGATCCATACTTATTCACGTATCTTGAATCTACAAGAGTTTTACATTACAAATCTATTATAAGACTTGTATTCTAAGTATTTGAATATACAATTACTTAGATTTTGAACTTATCAGAAGTAATTTAAGTTCTAAACTTACAAAACTTATACAACTGAACTTATCAGTTTACAATTGAACAAATCAATCATCAGCTTAAACTTACAAAGCTGTTTCTTTGAACATATCAAACATAATTTTGAACATATAAAATAATGAAAAGTTGAACATATCAAACTTGAGTTTGTATTAATGAACACATCATTTACATTGTAGCTTAATCTTTATGATTAGCTTCTGCACACTTAGTGCTTACAAAATAATAGAACTAATCTATATACTCAATAGGATTTCCAACTTCTAATCACATGTCATAACATTTAAGTTCCCAAATTGCAGCTTTCTTGATAGCAGCATTCACAATCTCTTCACATTCTAGCATCATCTCAGCTTTTCTTGATCTGATTTCTTTGTTGAGATGATATCTAAATACAGAGTTCTGAGTTGAGTCATCACATAGAATTCTCAAGTACAGAATCAATTCTAGACTTGCCAAATGAAGATCTACTATCCTCAAGAAACATTGATTACCTTCCACATCAAGATACAAGAATCCTTCCAGCGGTTGAGTTATATAAGTGTTTTCTCTAAATTCAACTCCCTCTGGAACTTGTAAACCGATGTCTCTTTTAGCTCGCTGGCTCGCTGCTCTAACTCTTGCAGCTTTGCCTCGATTAAGGAAAGCATCAATTTCATCAACAGGGATCTCACCTAGCTAATCAATTGTTATGAAGAGTGTCTTAAGCACATCAACTGTCTCTTGTCTGATTTGACTCTTTTTCATCCGCTTGATAGTTGTGGCTACGATCTTCAACTTTGAGAACCCCAACTTGTACATACATCTCATATCTAGACCAATTTCTTGTTTGTTGTCTAGTACAAAGTTGATAATTACCAATTCTCCTTTTCTACACAGTGTAATTAATTCAATCTTGTTATTAAAATGTGTTCTTTTATAACAATGCCTTAGATCCACATCTGAGTAGGGAATTGGGGCAGCTCTTGGACCAGAGTAGTTAGCTTCGGATTCAGCTCTGGCAGCCTCAGTTTTAGCCTTTTCTCGTTGAACTTCAGCTTCTCGTTGCTGCTCTTTTATTTCCTCCACCGTTACGCCTAGTTCTTTAGCCATCTCTTGTAACATTTGTTCAGCAAGTATGTCACTAGTTTTCTGTGCTGCATCAGCTTCATCACTTGAGTCAGATTCATATGCAACTAGTTGAGACTTACCCTATTGCTCTGGCTCAGGCTCAGCAATGATGACCTTTCTTTTCTTTGCTTGAGGCATAACACTTCTTTTCTTTCTTTTTACCATCTCAAACACCTTACTCTTCCCTTTATCTATTTGTGAAGTTGGAACGGACTCAGCTTCAACAAATTTTGGCAAATTAGCTTGAGGAAGATTGGTGTGAATAGCTTGAGATGTTTCTTCAAGTGGAGTTTCTGGTTAAGCTTGTGAAGTTGTGGTAATTTGGACTGTTGGAGCCTGTTGTTGTTGAGAAGGCTGATCTACAGTACTCTTGAACTGATCATGAGCTTGTTCAAATTGTACTTCCTCTGTATGCTCCCCCTCAACCTTATCATCACACTTCTTTGATTCTTCCTCACCCTTTTTGTCATCATCAATATGGGAGGGTTTGAGTTTGAGCATGAAGCTTTCCAAGTTGGCTACTGAAGTTGACAAATCAGTAAGTTTGCGCATCAACTTGGCTTTGTCATCTTTCCTCTTCCTGTGTAGAAGCTCAAACTGAGTTTGTAGATAGTCCATAATGATTTGAGCATCAGTGGTCATCAGCTTGGGCTCCTCAGGTCTTCTTCTTACCTCAACGTCCTCCTGTCCAGTGGAGGAGTGTATTTCCACCGTAGGAGTGGCTGTTGAGTGTTCCTCAATCGGTAAGGATGTAGGTCCCATATCCAAAGGTTGGTGCTGACCTATGGAATCAAGGAGGCCAGAATGAAGACCCTGTAAACCTTCCTGGTGTATGAAAGATTCATTGACAGGTCGTGCAAGAGTGTGTGAGAATAGAAGAAAAGAATGACCAAGTTCGTGAGGTATGGGAGTGGGGTGAGCTAGGCTTATTGGTGAGGAAGGGGGTAATTAACCCTGGGGATTGGTCAGTATTTCAATGTTACCTTCATGGGGCTGTGAAGGCATAGAAGTAGGCTCTCCCATGGCACTAGTAAGTATGGGCTGAGTAGACACCATACCCGGTATAGGCTTAAGGGTTGAACTTAGCCTAGAGGTTGGCACCTTAAGAGAAGGTGTCTCCCCCTTAGCTCCTGCCGGTGGAGGTATCAATGTGATATCAACTACGGTGTCCTTTTGAGATGAAGGACCACCTTTGGCAGTTTTCCTTGTATAGGTGTAGGATATATCCTTGGTAGAAGTGGGCTGACCAAGGTTGGATGGAGATGTTTGAGCTGGAGGAGAGGGGTTAGACTGAGTTGGGCTTGACTCAGTCCTATCTCCTAGTTTTGGAGATGGAGAAGTAAAAGAGAGAGAAGGAGATAAGGGATGCGAAAGTATACCTGCTGCACCTAGAAGTGGAGACTCAGAGCTAGGAAACAGACTCCTTTGCTCCGAACTCGAAGTGGTGGATGAGATTATTTATGCACTAGGTTTGAGCTGAGTCCTAGGTTGATCAGCTTGAGGGGACTCAGCCTCTAAATCAACATCGTCACCCACTTCTTCCGCAGCTTCCTCCTCTGTTTCATCTTCACTTGACTCAGGAGTCGGAAGCTGTATATACACCCTCATCTGAGCACTCATTTTGGGGTGCCCAGGGAAAATATCATGGGCGAACATTATGTAGCTTAGAACAGGAGTAGGGATTGACTCATATTGAGCAGTATATCTTCTACCCAACCTGTCCTCGATGACATTGGATATAAATCTTGCGAAGGGTACAATGGTGTCCCTTATGTTCTTGGTCACCAATGACTTGAATGCCTCAAAGATCAACTTAGTGTAATCCACTCGTCGATCATAAAATAAGTTGTATAGTAGTTTCATTTCAAAGTCATTTACATTATCTAGACCTCCCACCTTGTATCCAAGGGAACGAACCACAGTCGATACCATAAATCCCCATGCCGTCTAGAAAACAGATTTCCTTATGACGCCAATCACTTGAGGATGACCCATTAAGGGTAAGACACTTCGTGATGTTTCCCTAGAAACCGTTGCTTCATACTGATTATGAATCGGGAGATGAAGAATTCGGCGGAGTCAGTTTGTATCAACTTCTATCGCCACTTGTCCACTTAGGACTGTGCCCCGTATAACCGGTTAAGTTGCATCCAGTTTACACGTATACCAGAATTTCGTGAGAAGTTGAGGGATGAGCACAGCAGGTCCATGAAGAAATGCATGTGCCAGGGGTCCCTTGCGAAAGTAGGAGACCCACTCCTCATATCCCCTGCCAATTTTGGACTTTGGAATGTCGGTACAGGCGATGACATTGTTTTTCCTTTGGGGGCAGGGACAAGGGTCCAAACCTTATTTCTTTGAAATTCTGTCAGGTCCTCTTGCATAGCTTCAATCCAATCTTCATCTTTTAGAGCCTCTTCAGTCTTCTTTGGTTCCATTTGAGATAGAAAACTAGCGTAAGCAGCATAGTTCGCATTTGCCTTAGATCTAGTTAACACACCATCTTCAATGTTTCCAATGACATCATCAAGAGAATGATCTTTTAATACTCTGAAGGTTGTAGTAGGAGACTGAAGTTCTGGGTCTGAGTCAGAGCAGTGTCTCTCCGGCTGAATAGGACTTACTTCTTCAGTCTGAGTAGGAATTGGAAGATCACTTAGATCTTCAATCTGACACGTACCTGATGATTTACCGAGACTCTCAGGCTGATTATCTTCAATATTGATAATTTCTTTCGATGATGCACATTTGTCAGATTTACTGTCATCATCATCATCATCAGAATCATCCATAACATACATGGGATTTGATGTGAGATCTTCTTTGCTCCTCTCAAGCTCACTCAGACTAACCAGGTCAGCTTGAGCTCTGTTGGATTCATCAATACTTGTCTCATCAAATGAAACATGTACTGACTCTTCAATTACCTTCCTTTTAAGATTAAAAACTCTGTAAGCTTTGGAGATTGAAGAATATCCAACAAATATCCCTTGATCAGCTTTGGGTTCCAACTTATAGAGCTGATCACTTTAGTTTAGCACATATCATGTTGAACCAAAAATGTGGAAATATCCAATGTTGGGTTTTTTGCCATGATACATCTCGTAAGGTGTTTTACCATGTCTTTTAACTATAATCGATCTATTTTGAGTATAGCAGGTTGTACATACAGCTTCTGCCCAGAAGCTCAGTTTGAGCTTTGCCTCACATAGCATGGTTCTGGCAGCTTCAATTAAGGTTCTATTTCTCCTTTCAGCAACTCCATTTTGTTGTGGAGTTCTTACAGATGAGAAATTCTGGATAATTCCTTTCTCTTCACAAAAGCCTTCAAGGGTTGAGTTTCTGTACTCAGTCCCATGATCACTTCTAAGTTTTTTAAGAGACATACCCTTTTGCAATTCTTCTTGTCTTATGAAGATGATTAACTCATATGCAACTTCACTTTTAGCTTTTAAGAAGATTACCCAAGTGAATCTTGTGAACTCATCAACAATCACTAGAGTATACTTTTTGCCATTTAGGCTTGGGGTGCTAATAGGTCCAAATTCAACATATGCAATGGTTCTGTAATTGAAAAATTATGTTTGGACTTGAAGGATCCCTTATGATGTTTTCCCATTTCAGAAGCTGAGCAGAGTTTGTCTTTAGCGAATATGATCTTAGGCAGACAAGAGACTAACTCTTTGCTAGACAATTGGTTAATATATTTGAAATTTAAATGTGATAGTCTCTTGTGCCATAACCAACTCAGCTTGGGAGTTAAGTCAGAATACAAGCAGGTTTCAGTTGAAGGATCTGCAGAGCTGAGATCTAACAAATAGATATCTCTCTCTCTTTTTGCCATTAATATTGGTTTTCCCTTTTTATCATAAATTGTCCCTGCATGCTTTCTGAAGGTGACTGCATAATCCTCATCACACAGTTGACTGATACTTATCAGATTGTGTTTAAGGCCTTCAACATATGCTACCTTTTTTAAAGTGACTTTTCCAGCAGTTATCTTTCCATAATCTTTAGTCCTTCCTTGAGAATTATCCCCAGATGTCACCTTGGGTCCTTCATTGTTTTGGAATTCACTTAGAATCCCCTTGTTTCCTGTCATGTGCCTTGAGCATCCACTGTCAAGATACCACTTGTAGGAGCCCTGCACATGATCAACTAAACAGATTAGTTTCTTTTTGGAACCCACTGTTTGGTGGGTTCCAAGGATGAGCACTTAGCTGATCCTTTGGAGTTTGATTGATCAGCTCGAACAGATTCTGGTTCTATTTTGGACTGATCATCCTTTTCGTTTTCAGGTCTAAGATTGGTACTTACACAATCTTTGGCCTCAATGACCTCTATCACCACACTTATAGCATTTTCTTCTAAAGATGGGTGTTTGGGTTTTCCAACATTAAATTTGGATTCAGTTTTAGGGTCATATGATATGGATAACCTTTCAATCCTCTTCGACAGTTTGTCTACTTGATTTTCACTGACTTTGGACTTACCTTTGTCAGCTTTATGGTTACCTTTATTTGTTAAAGTCTGACTTACAGACAACTTCCTGTTTTTAGACATCCTTTCATATATATGGCTTGAGAATTATGTCTTTTTGAGTTAACATGAGATATTCTATCAAAAAAACAGTTGTTCTCACAGGATTGTAATCCAATCTTTTGAAACTGACTTACAGTTTCTGTTGGATCTGGAACATTCAGCTTGATGGTTTGAGTGAATAACCTGAGGACTTTGGGTGGTTGGTCTCACAAACTTAGTGTGGTTTTGACCTGTTTCCCTTCCTTGTTCCTTAAGAATGTTCTTGGGAGTATGTCATCTGATTTCATAGTTTTGTCTTCAAGACTGACTTGATCTTCGATGATTTCATCAGCAGCAGCACTATAATCTCCCCCTAGCACTGCTTTTACTTGATTTGGTATCTGCTGGTTAATACACTTTTCTGCTTCTCTTGATGACTTACACCAAGATTCACAGATTTTTCTTAGATTGTCAGCTTGTTCTTTTGATTCTTGCAGTTCTTCACTTAGAAGTTTGTTTATATGAAGCTGACATTCATAATCACTTTGAATCTTTTAACCAGCATTTAAGAGAGTTTCAGAGTATTTAAGTTCATCTTTTAGTTTTGAAATTTCAGTTTTCAAACTAGATTTAACTGTGAGAGAGGTTTTGAAGTCATTCAATAGATAGTTGAACATTAGATATTTTTGTTCATCAGTGTAAGAGCTAAAGCTATTTACCTTATACATTGAGGTAGGATCCCAGTTACTGGTTTGCTTACTCAGCTTAGCCGCTTCTGCTAGATCCTCATCAAAGGAACTGTCTTCTAACTCATAGTCAACTTGTTCCTCTTCATCCTCAATGGCCATCAAAAACCTATCTGGCTCATCATCATCTGAAGTAGATGATTCTGTATCCCAAGTCTCAGCAAGAAGACCTTTGGTGTTTTCATCTGGCTTGCCTTTGAGTCATTGATATTTCTTTTTATACTTATCAGCTCTGTAGGCATTCTTGTTAGCTACTGAGGCTGATTCTCCCTTCTTAACTCTGCACTCAGCAGTTATGTGTCCCATCCTCTGACAGTTATAGCACTTAGCTTTCTTAGGATCAAAAGTAGACTTACCACTTTTGCTTCTGTCAGATTGACCCCTTCCTCTTCTGAACTTTCTAAAGTTTCTTCATAACATTGCCATTTGTTCAGTAAGAGCATCTATCTCTTCATCATCTGACCCGGAGTTAAGACTTACCTCCTTAGATTCAGATTCAGAGTCAGTCTCAGTTTGAGACTTTTTAGATCCCTTCTTTTTCTTTTCCGCAATTAATGCAGATCCAGCATTATTGATAGATTCTTTTAGTTGTTGTTGGACCACTTTCTTTTGCTCCATGATCTGTTGATGATTTAGAAGGAAACCATAGATAGATCTGAGATCATATTTTTCTAAGGTTCCTCTAGCATGAAGTGCAATGGTGATCTCATTGAATTGTTCTGGTAACACATCCAAGAACTTGAGTACCAACTCATTCTCATCTTTCTTGACACCTACCAAGATCAGATCATTTATCAAGCATTGAAATCTGGTAAACAAATTTGCCAGAGTTTCATTCTTTTTAGCAAAGAATGTTTCATAAGACCGACTCAGATTTGTCTTCTTATGTTGCTTGACCAAGTCAGTGCCTTCATACGTAACACTGAGAGTATCCCACATCTCTTTTGCAGTTTGGCACCCAGCCACCGTATGCAAAAGAGGATTTGTCAAAGCATTTGCTATAATGCTTTGTGCCTTGTCATCAATGTTGAACAGTTTACGATCTTCCTCAGTCCAAGATGCTTCAGGCTTGGGAGTTTCTCCAGAGGGAACAGTTTTGTCAGTGGCAGTAATATGGATCATTGGTATGATTGGGCCATCTTGAATCACGGTACTCATCCTGTGATCTACGGACTTCAGATATAGCATGGCTCTAAACTTCCACATAGGATAGTCAGTGCCATCAAAGATAGGACAACCTTTTGCCTCCATTGTTGGTATATGACTTGATTGCTTGCTAGCAGACATCTTAACCTATTGACAGCGGATCTTGATCTTTAAGTTATGAAGAAACTTGCTTTGATACCAGTTGTTGGTCCCAAAGAGGGTGAACAAGCAACCGATACAGTGTAGAAGGGGGGGTTGAATACACTTTAAACAATTAAACAAATTAATCAAACGTATATTCAATTATCAAACAGAACAATAACTATCATCACTCTCTAATCAAATCAAAAGGATGATTTGATATTACAATGATTATAACCTTAACTCTCTCTAAACACTCTTGAATCACAAACTAATTGATGATCGAATTTCTTGTTAAAACTGATTAACAAGAACTTTTGAAAACTCTCTCTAACTTGGAACTTACAAAGTTATCGCAACGAACGCGTATCAAGTATCACGAACACTGTACGTTTTGCAACTTATGTAGTCTTGCAACTTATGCAGTATCACGTACTAGTTATCGTATATCTTCGCGCATTCGCTCGTGTATGTATTCGTGTATAAAAACCCAAAGGAAGGTTTATACTTATACTTGATATTCCAACAAATCGCAGTTTAAAGATAGAACTTATCTTTTCTTTAAAACCGTAACAAACTTCCTAATTAGAACATATCTAATTAATTCCGTTTGAGATTTCTATCCAACTAACAGATAGTTTAAATTAGGTTTAGATATCCTAATTTAAATGTCGTAGATATGGAGAGTTTATAACAGAATTTAGAACTTACTTAAATTCTGAACTGACTTCTGACGCTGAGCTGACATACTCAGTCTTGACTTTGTCAAGCTGACTTCTTGAATCTTGAATTCTTAATCTTCAAGTCTTCAAGTCTTCACTCTTAAAACCTATCTCAGCTTAGAAGTCACTGAGCTATCTAGTACTTACATAGAAAACTCTATATATGTTTATACGCTGACTACTCAGATTCAGCTGACCAGTCAGTCTATAACAGACTTACATAATTCCTAATTCTTAACCTATCATCTATACATATCTATAGTTTGTCTCATCAAATCTAACTATTCTAAACATGGGACTAACAGATTGTCATCCTGCAAAGCTAACTGCTGGGCATCTTTTAACTTTGCAATCAAATCTGATACAACAGTAAGCTTTATGAACTTTGCCTCTGCTGCTGGCCCTTTACGGCTCAACGCATCCGCTATAATATTGGCTTTACCGGGATGGTAGCAAATCTCACAGTCGTAGTCTTTGATTAACTCCAACCAACGGCGCTACCGCATGTTGAGTTCTTTCTGTGTAAAGACATACTGCAAGCTTTTGTGATCAGTTCATATCATACACTTAGTGCCATAAAGGTAGTGCCTCCACAATTTCAGTGCGAAGACAACAGCAGCAAGTTCGAGGTCAAGAGTTGGGTAGTTCCTTTCGTGAAATTTCAGTTGCCGAGAGGCATAAGCAATCACTTTATCTCTCTTCATAAGAACACAACCCAACCCCGCATAAGAGGCATCACAATAAACAACGAAGTCTTCCGAAACTTCCGGTAAGGCAAGAATCGGAGCTTCGCATAACAATCACTTTAAGGTCTGGAACGCTTCTTCTTGAGCTTCCGACCAGACAAATGCAATATCCTTACGGGTTTGTTGGAATCTGCCCATCGACACACGTAGGCCGACATCACTGCCAATGAAGCGCGGGCCTATTGGGTCACACGCCAATTTTCAATCTCGACAGCCTACTATAAGAGGAAAGAGTCAAAATGGTCAAAATCCAGTTGACCAAGGCTTCACGACCGTGAAGGATGCTCCACGGGTCGTGAAGCAGCTCGTGTCCATGAGTCCTGTCGTGGGCCGCATGGTTCGTGAAACCCTAGGGCTTCACGACCCTACACGGCCCGTGAAGGAGGTCGTGAAGGCACAACCCTCACGATTCTTGCAGTGCGCGGCACGGCTCGTGGAGGATTAATGGCCGGTCATGGCGCATTTATCCTTCACGGACCGTTAGAGCCCATGAAGAAGTCGTGAAGGCAGAATTCTAAGTGACACTTGTATTTGGTTGGACCATTTTGTTGGTCCAATGATGTAGTGCCACTTAGCTCCGACTCTGGACTCTTTAAACACAGAGAATGCATATATTAGAGGTGTTCTTTGTTCATTGAATACTCTTGGACATTATGGTGCATTAGACACATATTGTGAGTTCTTCCATAGAGAGAGAGAGAGAGAGAGAGCAAGATCAATTGAAGGTGGTTAGTGAACAAGTGGTTAACAAGGCTGTTCCAGAAGATCATTAAGTGTTGGTGTCTTCTTTGGTTTGCTAGTACAAAGAGATTGAAGACTTCCTTGGTGTGGACTTGCATTAGGGCTTGGAGCCTTTTGTTTCAAGCTTACATCCCAAGTTCCTTTTGTTCCAGAGAATTATCAAAGTCTTTAAGGTTATGATTCACTTCCCTTCTTCTCTTTGTGCTTGTTTTTGATTGCATGCATGTTCTTGCAAGTTTTCACCACCATTGGGAAATCATGGGATCATTTTGTGTGTTTTTGTTGCTTCCGTTGCGTGCTTTGATCCCCATGGATTCGCAACAGTGGTATCAGAGCCATACTTCTAAGATGCATGCACCTTTGTGGCTTGAAAATCCATATTTTCGATTTTGGACATTCTGTCCAGAAGGTCTTCACGGGCCGTGGAGCTTGCTTCACGGGTCGTGAAGGCCACACGACCAGTCTCGTGGGGTGGTGGTCGTGAAAGGTTTTTAATCTATTTCACGAGTCGTGGAGCGTACTGCCTTCACGGCCCGTGAGGGCCCGTGAAGAGCAGTAGCTCGTGAAGGCATCGTGAACAGGTTGTTTTTGGCCTTTTTGAAAAAGAAAACTTGATATGGATTTTAGCATTTGATTTTGGTGTTTCCAGAATTATTTCAGGCTGTTTAGCCTTGTAGATTAAGCCCCATAATATCCTAATTCTTTTATATGTATGTATTGGGTGGTTTTGGCATAAAATACACACATGCATACATGTAAATTGTGTATATATGAATATGGATTTCAAAGTGTTTGGAACCCTAATGCATATGTACAAGTTTTATTCTTGTGCCTTTAGTTTTTGAATAAACTTAATTGGGATATTGTTTTGTGCATGGTTTGGTGTGGCACACCATGCTTTGTAGTTGTTTCCTTTTTGTGAGCACCGGTTTGAGCCTAGACCTTTGTGTGGTTGTTTGGTTGCTTTATTTGTTGTTCTTTCATTTGGTGGTTTGTACCACATTTGGTTTGTAATAATTTATTTAATCCGGTTTGTAATAATTTATTTATGTGTGGCTTACACGCCAAAGTATTTATTCTTTGTAATTGTATATTAGCTTAGAATAGATTGTGTGGCTTGCATGCCATTTCTCTTTAATTATGTATGTAATGAGAAGAGAAGATCGGAGGAACCAACGGGATTCTTGGGAGACATCATGGCTACCTCGGATCCGGAGGCGCGGGATCGAGTGGGAGCACGCCACGAAGTCTTGGATTGTTTGTCCTTAGTAGACTTAGTTCCTCGGTTGGCTCACCGGGGAACACTTAGGTTGGCTCAAATCGGTTTTGTATGCGTGGTTGTGTAGTTTTATTTATTTGTTTTCTTGCGTAGTTGTAGGATCTTCGCATGCTAGAAAATCTTTTGAAAATAATAAATTTACATAGTTTTCCTTAATTGGTTAACAAACCCCGCTCGCTCACATGATTAACAAACGAATATAAAATGTTTATGTTCAATTGGTGAAAAATGCATTTTGTCACTTATTTGTTAATAAAAACGAAAAGAGGTTTTTAACCGGAAAAACAAAAGTCCTGTTTTTCTTAAAAACGTAAATCACACGCCATCCAAAAGATGACACCACCCGAATCTAATGAAGCATGGGACAATTGTCGAGCTTAGCACGAGTTGTTCCATGTGGACTTGTGTGGAAGGTGCGTGTGGCGTCTTGAAATCTTTGGTTGTCGAGCTTAGCACGAGCCAATTATTGTCAAGGGCGTCATCGTGTATCTTGTTGGACGATTTGCAATTCCAATTTAATACGCCTTGATAATTGTTGTGCCTATACCAAGTTATCAAAGCGGCTTATGGAGGAATCGGTGTGGGAAGGGATCAAACATGCCAAACCGGTGCTATAAGTACCGATGGATCCCGCAAGTGCCTAAAAGTTGTAATCACGGATTGCAATTGGTAAAGTATTTACCGGCCTAAATACCTTCACGAAGTGATCCGCGGTAAACCCGTCATGTAGTGAAGTTATGTTGGGTTCTTAGCCCTTGTTAAATTTAAGTGTTGAACTATTGGGTAATTATTTAACAAGGATTAAAATATGTCGAACTAACCTTTTTGTGTGCTTTGCCTTCTTTTAGATGGCATCTACAAGCAACACCGCGACACACATGTCACTCCGTCCATTTTTGGAGAAAGAGAAACTAATAGGCGTAAAATTTATGGATTGGCATAGGCAATTGAGAATTGTCTTGCGTCATGAAAGCAAGTTGTACGTCCTAGAGGAACCTCTTCCGGAGGCTCCGGCTACCACCGCTACGCGGGCCATTAAGGATGCTTATGAGAAGCGCCTTAAAGACACCAATGAGGTGACCTGCCTCATGTTGACGACCATGAGTTCTGAGTTGCAAAGGCAATTCGAGGACGTTGGTGCGTTTGACATGATCTCGCAGCTATTGGAAATGTTCCAGCAGCAAGCGAGGCAAGAACTCTACGAGTGTGTCAAGGCCTTTATAGGGTGTCGGATGCAGGAGGGTGGGAACGTGAGCTCCCACGTGCTTCGAATGAAGCAATACGTGGACCAGCTCGAGAGGTTTGGCTTTCCAATGGGGAAAGAGTTGGCTACGGATATTATCCTCCAATCTTTGCCTCACGCATATGGTCCGTTCATTGTGAACTACCATATGCATAACATGGACAAGTCCTTGATGGAGTTGCACGGCATGTTGAAGACCGCCGAGTCTAACATGGCCAAGGCAAAGCCATCGACCTCCGCACCCGTCCTAGCCATCCATGAGGGTGGTGCTAAGAGGAAGCGGCCCGCTTCAAGCTCCAAGGGCAAAGGGAAGGGGAAGGCGAAGGTGGCAACACCCAAGCCCAAACCACTCCCGGCGCCGGAGCCGAAGAGGAAGGAACCCGCTCCTATAGCCCCCTCACCGGAAGAGGCCACCTGCTTCTTCTGCGGGAAGAAGGGACACTACCGGCGTAGTTGCCCTAAGTACACGGAGGAGCTCAAGAGGCTTCGCACCAAGGGACAAGGCGCCTCCGGTATGTATATGATTGAACTCCATAACACTTCTACTTCTAACGCTTGGGTCTTGGACACCGGGTGTGGTACTCACATAGTTAATAATGTGCAGGTACTAAGAAGAAGTAGGGACTTGGTTGATGGGGAGCTGGATCTCATCATGGGAAACAAGGCAGTTATCCCGGTTGAGAAGATAGGGAGCGTGGACCTCGCCTTTCCATCCGGCTTATTTATTACTTTATTAAATGTATCTTATTCGCTCTGCGTGGCAAGAAACATTTTATCATTTTATGCACTTGTTGACGATGGATTTAACTTTAATTTCTCTAATGGAATTATTTCTCGCTTTAAGAATGATTTATTTTATTTTAAAGCACATCCATGTCGTGGCATATATGAGACAAGCGTATGCTTGCAAAGTAATAAATCAATCATGAATTTTGGTTCTAAATCCAAATGTGATTTGGATAAGTTATCTTTATAGCATTGTCGTTTGGGCCACATAAACAAGAAACGCATCGCCAAGCTCCAAGCGGATGGGATCTTGGAATCATTTGACCATGGGTCGGATAATGTATGCGAATCTTGCTTATTGGGCAAAATGACCAACGCACCTATCACCGGCGTTTGCGAGAGGGGCAAAGACTTGTTGGATATTGTTCACACGGATGTGTGTGGTCCGTTCAAGCATGTCACTAGGGATAACTCAAGGTACTTCATAACCTTTACCGATGACTTTAGTAAGTATGGGTATGTCTACTTGGTGAGACAAAAGTCAGAAACCTTTGAGTTTTTCAAGACTTTCAAGAACGAAGTTGAGAACCAATTGGGTAAACGAATTAAGATGCTCAGATCGGATCGTGGTGGTGAGTATCTAAGTTCAGAATTCCGAGACTATCTAAAAGATTGTGGAATTGTTTCGCAATTGACACCTCCTAGGACACCACAATTAAATGGTGTCGCCGAGAGGAGGAACCGGACATTATTGGATATGATTCGGTGTATGATGAGTCGTACGGATGTACCCATTAGCTTTTGGGGCTATGCATTGGAAACGGCCGTTAGAATCCTTAACCTCGTACCAACTAAGAAGGTCAAGAAGACACCTTTTGAGATGTGGCATGGAAAGGTTCCATCGCTTTCATATCTAAAGGTTTGGAGTTCTCCTGCCTACGTGAGACGTGAGGTGGAGGACAAATTAGAACCCCGAGCCGAGAGGTGTTTGTTTATTGGA
The DNA here is from genome assembly GCA_038502395.1 of Dittrichia graveolens. Lineage (NCBI taxonomy): Eukaryota > Viridiplantae > Streptophyta > Magnoliopsida > Asterales > Asteraceae > Dittrichia > Dittrichia graveolens. The sequence goes on along the minus strand of JARJIL010000005.1, from coordinate 52,240,269 downwards.
TATCCTGCCGGGTCTATGGGATATTTGTTCTACAAACCGTCCGAGAACAAGGTATTTGTTGCTCGGAGGGACGTCTTCCTTGAAAGGGAGATGCTATCCAAAGACGCTAGTGGGAGAAAGGTAGATCTTGAAGAGATTCAAGAACCTTTCAATGACCAACCTGAAGTTGGCACTAGTTCACAAGATGATTCTCAGCACAGCGCTGCTGGAGAACCTGACACGGATCCTTTACCTCTTAGGAGATCCGGTAGGAGTCGTAACGAGCCAGAGAGATATGGATTTCTCATGTCTGAGGGTTGCGACCTAATGGTGGATCATGATGAACCATCATCTTATCGGAACGCCGTGGTGGGCCCTGAGTCCGCTAGGTGGAAAGAGGCTATGGAGTCCGAGATGCAATCTATGTCGGATAACCAAGTCTGGGATTTGGTAGATCCGGTACCCGGGTGTAGACCCGTAGGGTGCAAGTGGGTCTTTAAGAAAAAGACCGGCATAGATGGAGAGGTAGACACCTTCAAAGCCCGACTGGTAGCTAAGGGTTTCACGCAAACTCATGGTGTAAACTATGATGAAACCTTTTCCCCGGTGGCTGTGTTGAAGTCTATCCGGATACTCATGGAAATTGCCGCATTTCATGATTATGAGATTTGGCAAATGGATGTAAAAACCGCGTTCCTTAATGGGACACTAAGCGAGGAGGTCTATATGACTCAACCCGAGGGTTTTGTACATACCAAGCATCCGGATAAAGTCTACAAGCTTAAGAAGTCCATTTATGGACTTAAGCAAGCATCGCGTAGCTGGAACCTGTGCTTTGATGAGAAAGTCAAAGAGTTTGGCTTTTCGAAAAGCAAGGATGAGCCATGCGTATACGTCAGGGCTAGTGGGAGCATAGTTGTGTTCCTAGTCTTGTATGTCGATGACATACTCCTCATTGGGAACGATGTCCCGACCCTTCAAGGTGTAAAAACTTGGTTAGGGAATTGTTTTTCAATGAAGGATCTAGGAGATGCAACTTATATTCTTGCGATCAAAATCTATAGAGATAGATCCAAGAAGCTTATTGGGCTTAGCCAAAGTACATATGTTGACAAAGTCCTAAAGTGGTTTAGGATGGAAGACTCCAAGAAGGGGTTCATTCCAATGTCACATGGTTTGGTATTGAGTAAGACTCAATCCCCTAGTTCCCCAGAGGAACGGGAAGTAATGAAGCGAGTGCCATATGCTTTGGCTGTGGGCTCGATCATGTACGCCATGCTATGTACGAGGCCTGATGTATCGTGTGCCTTGAGCATGACGAGTAGATATCAAGCCAACCCTGGCGAAGCTCATTGGACGGCAGTGAAGAGCATTCTTAAGTATCTTCGGAGGACTAAGGAGATGTTCTTGGTGTACGGAGGTGAGGAAGAGATTAGAGTAAAGGGTTACTCTGATGCAAGCTTCCAAACCGATAGGGATAACTGCCGATCAATCGGGGTTCGTGTTCCTATTAAACGGTGGTGCTATATCCTGGAGGAGCTCCAAGCAAGACACCGTGGCCGATTCTACTACCGAGTCGGAATACATTGTGGCCAGTGAAGCAGCTAAGGAGGCCATATGGATGAGGAAATTTATGCTTGATCTGGGAGTGGTTCCAAGCATCAGCGACCCTGTTAAGATCTTCTATGACAACAAGGGTGCCGTTGCTTTAGCAAAGGAACCAAGGTCTCATCGACGCACAAGGCATATTCCGCGGAAATATCATTTTATCCGGGACATGGTCGAAAATGGAGACATCGTCATCAGCAAAGTATACACGGATAGCAATTTGGTGGATCCGTTCACTAAACCGTTGTCGCAAGCTAAGCACGATGCCCACACACGTGCTATTGGGATTAGATTTGCTAGTGACTTGGTTTGAGTTGTATATTGGTTATTGTATTCGATGTATTTACTATGTTATTGGGAACGTTAAGCAATATTGTATTTTTGAATGTATTGATTATTAAATGGAGATTTAATGATACGCGTGTAGCGAATACTTTCTTTAAATCATTATTGTGTTCCAACTTTGCATGTTTGATCACTTCCTTGAATGTTTTAACATTCTAAATTGTCCACGATCAGTCATTCTTCATGGAAGGAAGTATGAACGAAGATCGAGGGAAATGATTGGTCATAGTGTTCAATGGGATTGAATACAAGGGACGCAATATTTCGCCTATACTTGAAAAGAGTTTCAAGTGATTGGACGACCCACACCTGATCTTACTTCATGGTACATGTCAAGAGTAAATCAGGATGATAATATCTTTTATCCTTAGACCGGAGATGCATGTGTTTCACTATTTTGGTTTGCTTTATTCTGACTGCTTTCAAACGTAGTCCGTAACTGCCTATTATAAAGGAGGTATTTGGGTAAAGTAATGCCATTGTATTGGAGGCAATGTAGTCGAAGGAATTTGTTCCTCTGTAAAGAGAGATATCCCTGGGCCCCTCGATGATTGGGCACTGACACCAAAAATGCATGGCCATGCTCGAGCTTGCAATGATTGTTGATCAGTTGCGACTCACCTTTTTGGTCACCACCAATCTTGATCAAGAAACATAATCGTGAACGATCGGAAAATGACTTTGTACCATGTCTCGTGTTCACTTGGATATCGCGAACAATAAGATAATTGATCACTTATCTATATGACCATGTCAAACTCTTTTAGTTTAACTTGGTACTTGACAGGGATGACATACCCCGTGTTTAGTTAGGGGCAGGGATGCCTTGCTAGAGGCTGCTCCCTGTCTGTGGTGCCCATGGGTACGGTGTGTCATGTGCAAGTGGGAGTTAGTTGGAATCTGCCCACCGACACACGTAGGCCGACATCACTGCCAATGAAGCGCGGGCCTATTGGGTCACACGCCAAGTTTCAACATCGACAGCCTACTATAAGAGGAAAGAGTCAAAATGGTCAAAATCCAGTTGACCAAGGCTTCACGACCGTGAAGGATGCTCCACGGGTCGTGAAGCAGCTCGTGTCCACGAGTCCTGTCGTGGGCCGCATGATTCGTGAAACCCTAGGGCTTCATGACCCTACACGGCCCGTGAAGGAGGTCGTGAAGGCACAACCCTCACGATTCTTGCAGTGCGCGGCACGGCTCGTGGAGGATTAATGGCCGGTCATGGCGCATTTATCCTTCACGGACCGTTAGAGCCCATGAAGAAGTCGTGAAGGCAGAATTCTAAGTGACACTTGTATTTGGTTGGACCATTTTGTTGGTCCAATGATGTAGTGCCACTTAGCTCCGACTCTGGACTCTTTAAACACAGAGAATGCATATATTAGAGGTGTTCTTTGTTCATTGAATACTCTTGGACATTATGGTGCATTAGACACATATTGTGAGTTCTTCCATAGAGAGAGAGAGAGAGAGAGCAAGATCAATTGAAGGTGGTTAGTGAACAAGTGGTTAACAAGGCTGTTCCAGAAGATCATTAAGTGTTGGTGTCTTCTTTGGTTTGCTAGTACAAAGAGATTGAAGACTTCCTTGGTGTGGACTTGCATTAGGGCTTGGAGCCTTTTGTTTCAAGCTTACATCCCAAGTTCCTTTTGTTCCAGAGAATTATCAAATTCTTCAAGGGTATGATTCACTTCCTTTCTTCTCTTTGTGCTTTTTTTGGTTGCATGCATGTTCTTGCAAGTTTTCACCACCATTGGGAAATCATGGGATCATTTTGTGTGTTTTTGTTTCTTCCGTTGCGTGCTTTGATCCCCATGGATTCCCAACATCAGCTTGGTCAACGGACCCGCAAGTTTCGAAAAGTTGCGAATAAATCGCCGATAGTAACCGGCCAAGCCAAGGAAACTCTTTATTTTAGAGGGAGTTTGAGGAACCTTCCAATTCATTACCACTTCCACCTTAGCCGGATCTACTTTAACGCCTTCTTGACAGATAACATGGCCAAGGAAATGAACTTCCCTAAGCCAGAATTCACATTTAGAAAACTTGGCGTACAATTGTTCTCGTTTAAGAGTCTCGAGAACCTGACGAAGATGAAGCTCGTGATCACCCTCAGTCTTCGAGTAAACAAGAATGTCGTCAATAAAAACAATCACGGATTTATCAAGATAAGGACAACAGACACGATTCATCAAATCCATAAATATGGCAGGAGCATTGGTTAAGCCGAATGGCATAACCGACCGTAACGAGTCCGGAAAGCCGTCTTCGGAATGTCTTCTTCGTGGACTCATACTTGATGATACCCCGAACGGAGATCAATCTTCGAGAAATACGTAGCTCCCTACAACTGATCAAAAAGATCATCGATATGTGGAAGAGGATACTTATTCCTTACAGTTCGCTTATTCAGCTCCCTGTAATCAATACACATCCTCATGGTTCCATCCTTCTTTTTGACAAATAGAACAGGAGCTCCCCAAGGTGAGGAACTAGGACGAATGAAACCTTTTTCGAGTAATTCCTGGATTTGCATCATCAACTCGTAGATTTTAGAAGAAGCGAGACGATATGGAGATCTAGCTACAGGTGTAGCTCCAGGAATCAGTTCTATCTTATACTCAACATCTCTTACCGGAGGTAAACCCGGTAATTCATCAGGAAAGACCTCAGGGAATTCAGAAACTACCCTGATATCTTGAACTAGTCGCTTTTCCATCGTAGCATCAATAACATATGCCAGGAAGGAATTACAACCTTTAGCAATAGACTTATGAGCTTTAATAACGGAGATAACATGAATATCAGAATCCCGTCGTTCTCCACGAGTAACTGCATAAGATCCATCAGCAAGAGGGATCTTAATCATCTTCTTGGAACAGAGAATCTCAGTATCACGCTTTCTAAGCCAATCCATTCCAATCACGACATCAAAGCCCACAATAGGCATAACAAAGAATGAGATAGGGATACTACTCCCATCAATATAAATAACGGCAATAGGGACTTTCTCGGTAACCGAGACTACTTTGCCGTCTGCAACTTCTACATTAAGAGGCTCGTCTAAAGGCGTAACTGGTAACTGGAGTATTTTACGGCAAGCAACAGAAACAAAAGAATATGTTGCTCCTGAATCAAATAGTACACTGGCAGGAAAATAATTAATAAGAAATGTAGCAGTGACGACATCACCTGCAGCCTTTGCCTCCTCTGCAATCATTTGAAATGCCCGCCCTTTAGCCCGCGGGGCATTATCTTTCTTCTACCCTCCAGAAGACCCAGCTGCTCCAGAGCTTTGTCGGTCAGGGCATTCCACCATTTTGTGACCGGGTTTGCGACACCGGTAACAAACGTCTTCTTTATATTGGCACTCATTCACTGAGTGCCCTCTTTGCCCACACCTGCCGCACCTCCTGGTTGCTACGGAACATTCTCCAGAATGGTAGGTACGGCATGAAGAACACCAAGGATCGTTAGGTCTTGGTTTCTTAGGAGCTTCAGTTTTCCCACCTCCTGGGGATTGCCCTTTTGAAGAGCCCGATTGAAGAGATGGCTGAAACTTCCTTTTACTACCACCACTAGCATAGTCACCCCGACACTGTATACGATCACCTTCCATTTGTCGGGCCACTTGAAACGCCCGATCCAGTGTTGGAGCTGCCCGCACATGGGCACGGAATTCCAGTGGCAGAGTCGCCACAAACTTTCTTATCTTCGTGACTTCATCTGGGATCAGGTGTGGAACAAACCTCATCTTATCAGTAAATGAGGTGATGTGTTCTTCAATTGGTCTATCTCCCTTACGGAGATCTGTAAACTCCCGCTCCATCCGCTCCATATCATACTCTGTACAGTACTTCTGGAGCACTTTTTCAGAAAACCGCTCCCAAGAGAGAGCACTCAATACCTCTTTGTTAACCGAGGCCTTCACGGTATCGCACCAAAATATAGCACGACCCTTTAACATGCGTATCGCATAATTCACATGATACTCGGGCTCGCACTCGCAAGATTCAAAAGCTTGCTCCATTTCACGGAGCCATTGGATAGTGATAGTGGGGTTATCACTCCCCTCATACGTTGGCGGGTGACAGGTCAAGAATTTCTTATACGAGCAGGGCTTGCGTGCTTTGGTGAGAGTGGATTTTAACAAGAGCTCTTTAGCTAGACGGAGCTATTCCTCTAGACGCTTTATATAAGCTAGCTGGTCTAGATCAGGTACTGCGCCATCAACATTATGCTGAGGGCGTTGGTCTTCGGCTTGGTGAGGCATGTGAGAAGCCTCATCTTCTAACTCTTTGAACGCTTGCTCGGTGTTAGCTTTATCAGCAGACATTTTCTTATCTCTTCTATATAACACAGAAGAGTAATCAGTGCTTAGTCATTCTTGCTCGTCATATCTAACAAGCTATACTATAGCAAGTAATAATCATGTAACTCTCATACTCAATCCCCCCCAAAGGAACACTTATTATGGTCGGGCCCTTGTTTGAGATTGAATACTTTTGCAAGTACCCAATCCCTTCAAACTTAGGCTCTGATACCTACTTCTAACACCGGCTTTGCATATACCAGATTTTAGCAAAAATTTGCGTTTTAAAACAAACGTGAACTTAATAACGATAATATAACATTCAGCAGCGGAAATATTTACAATAAACATTGTTTCAGTATCTGGTGTTACTCTACCACAACCGACCATAATGTATTTATTACAACATTAAGTGTTCTAGCAAAATATCCAGAGGCAGGGGACCCGGCTCACCAGGCAATCTAACTTTGATCTGCAAAAGCAGTTAACATGGCACCGTTAGCTACACTTAGCTAGTGAACACAAACTTAGCATAAACTTCATTAGAGTAAGTCATACATATCAGGAATAAGCATACAATGCTATCCTATCACATTGTGGTATGCTGACACGATCGGTATAAGTTGTTTCTTGCAGGATAGCTAGTCCCACTCAACACCAATACACCGGGGGATCAGACACAACCCTCCGCGCTGGTGGGGGAGCATAAAGAAGTCCACCAAGCATCGTTAACGGAACTAGAGGTTCCTTAGGTAACTCAGCCATTTCTGACTAATTAACCCTCATGATATAAGGCACGACGGTTCTGCAGAACCTACGATCTGGAACGTTACCTCGAATCACCGTTAAATCCCGAATCTCCTGATCAAGGGTCCCTGGGATCCAGCTAACCGGCTGACCTTAACCATGCTTGTAGATGTTCGCGAACACATACACATATCTTGATCATTTACTTAGCATGCGTATTCATTTACTTCTTTTAGCATGCATTTACATTCAGTTACTTCTTTATGGATCCAATCTAGATCCCTAGCATACATATCATCATATCTTTACTTAACTGATTCATTCAGAATCAGTATCACGCATAGCATTTATTTAACTAAGCGGTTCCAGTTCTGGATCCCGCTAGCATGCACTTAACTTTATATACAACAAGTACTTAACATGGAATTGTACTTTAAGTAACATGGCAATTCTTATTCATTCACTTAAGAGCACAAGTGCACTCAAATCACTTAGCACATAATTCTTCCTCTACTGAGGCTTATGGAAGTCGGTACTCACCTGAGCGGCTTAAACAGATAACTATTCAATTTCCTGCCTTGTCTAGGATGTCAAGTTTACCTAGAGCATTAAAATTTACATTAATTATCTTAATCATACTTAGAATAGCTACAAAGCCAACAAAGGAAATCCCAAAATCCGGATTCCACATAAATCCGACAAACTGTCGGATTTCATGAAATCCGACACTTCAAGGGAAATCCGACACATTTGAGGAAATCCGATACATCATCGGATTTCAACACTTAGATCATCTCATTGACTTAATAAAACAATGGAATCCGATCCACCATCAGAATCCGATACTTTTATCAAAATCCAACACTTTCAAAAGAATCCGATTCTTTCGGATTTGCCTTGCAATTATACATATGAACTTTAGGAAATCCGATACTTATCGGATTTATAACAATAACTCGGATTTAGACTTGATATGAATTCCGACACCACTAAGTCCCGGAATCCGACACTATCGGATTTGAGCAACATGCTGATTCCGACACTATCAAGTTCCGGAATCCGATAGATTCATTAATGTTTTAATCATAAGAACAGTTTCATGTATATTAAATCTTAACAACAAACAAGTATTTACCTTTACATGGAATCAAAAAAACACTAAATCCTTGCTTCAAGAAAACGAGAGAGAAAACCGAGAGATGGTAGAGAGAATCCGAGAGTTTCTTGTGTGAGTGTGTTCTTGCCTTTTTCACCAACTTTGACCATAAGTCAAAGTTTTACATATTTATACATTTTCATATCCAGAGGCACCGCCTCTGGATAATAATTTTCTTTTCTTTTCTTTTGTCTCAACTTAACTTAATTTGTATATATACATATATACACAAAACACATATGCACATAACGTATATACAATTAACTCTTGATTAACATCACTAACTTACAAGTTCATTAACTTAATACACGTTTAACAGTTAGGCCCAAATCGAGGATGTTACATTCTAAGTTTAGTTGCTACTTAATCATGTTTAGCTCTGTCCTTACGAATTTCTATAGTTGTATTCCTCTGATTATGGGCTAAACACCCTGTATTCTCTACTTGGACATGATTACCTTTGATAATTAGTTGGATTTCAATGTTTGGATTGCTTTTAATGGTATATTTGTTATGATTAGCTTTTTCAAAGATCCAAGTGTGATCAAGTTCTGATTTTTATGCCTAAAATCTAAGTTTTCATAGGTTATATGACCATTCTTCCTATGTTTGCTTGAATTATGAATTTCTATGAACATTAGGATTCATAACTAGTGATTGGCCATATCCTAGGGTTAGGATTAAAGATTGAAACTTTATTGTGCTTGCTATTGTCTTGGTTGACCATTCTTTGATAATAGATTGATTTTGTGAATTAACAAATCAAAAGATTAAGTCTATCATAACTCGAACAGTTTGGCTAGTTAAAGATTAATTAATTGCATGACCATTGAGTTAATTGTCTGAGACTATAGGGTTAGTGAGTCTGACCAGGAGATCTAACCACTTTAGAAATCGGTATGTCGTTTTAAGTAATCCATTGCACTTCATTGAAATCTGCTAATTTGATTAGGGAACCAGTTGTCCGAGTAGAGATACTTCACTTCTTCTTGATTAAATCCAAGTTTAATTGCATTCTCGCTTCCTTAGCTTTGAAATCTGATTTTTGGTAACTCTAGGCTTGACTGGATTCGTTGCTTTCTTCTTCTAAATTGCCAATTCCCCCTGTTTACTGCCTTTTAGTTTTAATATTATTTAGATAATTAGTTTAATTATATCTAGAATCATACTCGTTCCCCGAGAGTTCGACACCCGTACTTATTTTCTATACTGCTACACGATTAGGTACACTTGCCTATTGTGTCGTATTTAAAACATATACGGTTTTTACAAATTTAAAACTGGTACGTAAATCGCACATCACGGACGTTCCCTGTTTTGTTAACTTCATCACCACTAAAGTTCGTGTTATCATCATCACCACCGTTGTTATGCTTATTACCTAGGTTGTTGCTGATATGGGTGACGAGGTTAGGAATTAGGGCTTGCAGTTGCTAGGCTACAAGCTCAACAATGTTAGGGTTATCGTTGTTATCATTTGTAGCACCACCGCTTCCGGCGCCACGACCTATGTTGCGGTTATATCTTCTTGGAGGTATGTTAGATACAAAGGCAAGTACATAATTTAAACGGAAGAAAAATCATGAGTATCGGTACTCTTAGTATTTTGTATGTCATGTGTTATAGCACTTGACTACTTTCAACCATATAGTTATATAGAAATTCAGTAAGTAAAGTTCTCCTATCAGCTTAAAAAGGACTTTCTCAGGTCGGTCTCTCGCGTACTATCTTAACCCGAAACCGTAGTCCGTTTCACAGGATGCTTAACCATGCTTTAAGTGTCATCGTGCTAGGTATGTGTGCATGACGGTGACCAGGTGCAATGCATCCATACTTATCACAACTCTGCTTAAGGCGCTAATAATCATCCCGATTCACTAACATAGGTCGATACTCTACTTCCTATAGGTCTAGGTAATTATGAACACTCGGCCATGTATGACACTAGATCACATAGTCGTTCGAATTATTGGCCCTACTCTAAGGCAACATCAAACGAGAACATGAAGTAAAGCTAGGTCAAAAATTCTAAGTCTATATGATTTTGAATCTTACATTATTAGAAGTGCTCACACAACCCTTCCCTTTATTTTCTAACAACATATAATAATAAACAAATACTTGCACATAGTCATTCGAAGAGGCTTTGCATGTATGCTTTGGGTTGCACAGAAATTTGTAACTAACAATACGTGTTAGTCGTAAACAAGATAATAAATAATTAAATAACTCGCCTCTTTATTTATACTTAATCTTAGTGGTTCGAAAACCGTACAAAGCTTATGAGAGATAAATCAAATATTGTTAATAAATCAAATATATAAGATAGGTGCTCGCTATTCGTTGGTAGGATCCCCGGAATCCACTCCGGGGTATTCCTTAGGGTCTTCTTCGGAATCTCCTTCCGCTCCCCTTAGTAATTCTATTAGTTCCATTTGTGCATTGAGCCTTTCTTCGAGCTCTAGGATCCTTTGTCCTTGTTGCATTTGTTCTCTTGATTGGAGATCCGACCTCTCTTTTAGTATATTCACTTGATTTTGAAGTTGATGGTCGGTACGATTCTCCCCCACCACTCTCAATCTTTCGTATGGATCCTCGTACCTTGCCGGTACGGACTCCGGGTGATCGAGAGGGGCGTATTGAGGACGACTTGTCGCCTCATGTTCGGGCACGTGGTACTGCCCGTCCATTGTTTGAATCATCCCGACCGATTGTATTACTATTTTGAGTCGACGTATTTCATTCTCTTGTTCCTGGATATGTTCATCTCTTTCCTCGAGTTTCCTTTTCAAGGAAGCGATCGTCAACTCAGAGCGTGTAGGGGTTTGAATTGTGCGTACCATCCTTTCCTAGATAGAATAATTAACGGAGGTTAAAATTTTGAAGAATGTCGTCCGTGGTTTGCGTTAGCCGATTTGGCTGAAGCGTGAGAATTCGCGAAATGAAATAGCGTGCACATATAGTTCCTATTATGCAACTATATGATGTACTTAGTTGATAGTATAGGTCAAGCCACCTAATTCTCTATAACCAATGGCTCTGATACCAATCTATCACACCCCGCCAAGGCGGAATCGCGAAGTGTGACGGAGAGGATCGTCATAACACATTGATATAAAATAGAGAAAATCACTAAATGCAATTAATCCAACGTGTCACAACATTTTCCCGACACAAGAGGAGTCTTGTGCCGTGTTAAGTCGGTTCCACGGCAACATAGACAACCAACGAAAATAAATGATCGTGCGAAAGTAAACCCCACAACCCAGGTCAGGTATACGGGCAACAAGCCCAAAACCAAATAATAATTTGAAGTATTAACAAACACCCACATCACAAAATAATAAGAAGAGTTCGATTCTCACTATGAGCCACGCTAAGGCCCGACTAGAGTTTTCTAGGATCCTTAAGCGTTAGCGTTAGTATTACCTGAAAATGAACACTCTAAAAATGTCAACACAATGGTTGGTGAACTCGTAGGTTTAAACAAAATAATTGATTTGCCGTGAGTACAATAGTATGACAATGGATATAGTGTAACACATACTCGCAAGTAGGAATAATGATAACCGGACCACATGTCCAATAGGGATAATGATAACCGGACCACATGTCCAATAGGAATAATGATAACCGGACCACATGTACAATAGGAATAATGATAACCGGACAACAATGTCCAATAGGAATTTGTCATCCAACAACGCCTACCAGCTGGAGCACTAAGTTGGCTAAATAGGAATATTGGAATTCAATTGGCATAACCCATCATCGGGTTCACACAAGCATGTAGCACATAATCCAAGTTGTCAAAAAGAATTTAAATTCACAGCATAAGAAATAAAGCAATTTATTGAGTGTCATTTTCCCCCAAGAAAACATGCAAAAAAGAGCCATGAGTACTCACCTTGAGTGTTGGTGGTAGCTAGTGAGATGTATTGCGCTCAAAAATCTACAATAGGTTTCATGAAATTAGTTCTCATGGTGTGAAACTCTTAGGTAGTAATCTAAGTTTGATAGACTACTCTCGTATTAATTCGGATAATGTCTTTCTTATGTTAGGTGTATTTGTTTTATCACTTAGATTTGTTATAAGTTCCATTACTTTATTTTAATGCTTTTAAAAATTCTTTTTAGGACTCAAGTAGTTTTCTGGCAGAATTTGTAGTCATATTTTGTATTTTTAAACCCCTCTAAATAACCTAGTTAAATTCCTAAATTTTTATGAATTGTACTTCCATGTCTCTAGATAAAACCTTAATTTTTCCAGAATTTATTCTTTTACTTTTGGGTTTAGTATCCAAAAGTGTACTGAAGTTGTCACTTTTTGTTATTGTGTATACCCATCTTTCAAAACTACCATTTAGTGTATCCAACTTTCTAAAACTACCATTTAGTGTATCTAACCTGGTATAATAGGTCACATGCTGACGTTGCGTCGGTGTTGCTGAGGTGGCAACTGATTTGGACGCTGACATGTATAATCCTTGTTTAAAAATAATTTGAAAAGAAAATAAAATAAAATAAATATAATAATACTAATAATAACAATAAAACAATCTCTCAAAAACTAAAACTTCCACCGATATATGTGATTCATGCGATACATCAATCGGTTGATTCATGGTTCCATATTCGATTCATGGTTCCATATTCGATTCATGGTTCCATATTAGATTCATGTGTTACAGTAGTTGATTCATGGTTCCAGATTTCATCGATTTCAATATTCGATTTTAAGGTGCGATTCGACTCCATCTGTAACGATTTGGGGTTCGATTTAGGGTTCTTAGGGTTCATCTCCATCTGTAATGATTTAACTCGTTTTTAAGGTGTGATTTTCATCCGAAGGTTTTTAAGATTGAAGATTGAAGGTTGACTCCATCTGAAGGTGCGATTTTCATCTCCATCTCTAACGATTTAGGGTTCATCTCCATCTGAAGGTTTAAAGGTGCGATTTTAGGTCGATAGATCTGTAATGACATATTTGTAATGATTTTCATCTTGTTTTTTAAGATTGAAGATTGAAGGTCGATAGATCTGTAACGATTTCCATCTCCATCTGAAGGTTTAAAGGTGCGATTTTAGGGTTCTTGTTAGTAGATTGAATGTTGATTCATGTTTTTGTTGAATTTCAGATCTGTGATTCATGTTTTTGTTCTGTATGATTCTTGTTTTTGTTCTTGTTAATGGTTTCAAATTCTCCAGATTTACTCGATTTTTCAAAATATCCATTCTTCTTTTTGTTCAATTTCTGTTTATGCGTGATTAGGTTTCTGTTGTATGTGTGATTATGGTTTTAAATCGTGATTCAAGTATGTAACCGATTCAAGAAATGATTGAAGGTTTTCTTGTTCGTGATTATGGTTTCTACTTTCTGGGTTTCATCTTATGAACATGCTTCAAGTTCTTGTTCTTGTATGAATTATGGATTTTAGTTTTTAAAATTAATACTGATGTGGCAACAATAAATGACATGGAATTAAAAATATTTGAAAATGTAAAAAATTACCTGTAACCGGATGAATAGGTTTTAGGATGCATAAAATGGTAGTTTTAGAAAGTTGGATACACTAAATGGTAGTTTTGAAAGATGAGTATACACAATAGCAAAAAGTGACAACTTCAGTACACTTTTGGATACTAAACCCTTTACTTTTATATTAAACTAAATTCGTGATAATCAACTAAACTGAAAATACCACTGTTTTATGCGACAGAAAGTTTATTACTATTTAAAATAGTAAACTAATGAATTAATTTCTAAAATTTTTACAGAACTCTATAGACACGTGAAGCTTCATCTTGTATGAATCTCACGGTTTTATTCATCAAAATAAGTGATTTATAATGCGGATAAGTTACCTATGCTTCTGTCCCAATAATCCAGATTTGCGCACCAAAAGGTTTTAATTTCTTTGGATGATCAAACGATATCATTTTGAGATGAGATCAATTGGAGTAGAAAGTAAACTCAAAGTACTTCTGTTTAGACTTAAAATACGAAATAAAAGTCCACGAATTGCCCAAGTTATGACCTCTTAAACACGACCCAAAGTTTCTGTCAGATTCTAGATTTTATGTTCCTCATCTTTTAGTAACAAGTTTTAGCCTTTTGATTGTGTTTTGCTTATTATTCATAGAAATATTTTTTTATATATGTTTTTATTGTTTCTTACATTTTTCTTGTATATTCATCACTTAGGGTTTTCAAATAGATAAATAAAGAGGATGAAGGTGTAGAGAAATGATGAGAAAGATTAGATCGATTACCGATTTGCCGATTGTGAGTTTGGATCTTCAAGACTCCAAGTTCTTCAAGGATTGATCATGGGAGTTCACAAAAATCAGAATTTGTTATGATAAGGAATGAATCAACTTGATTAAGGGTTAGGGATTGTGTAGTTCTTACTTTAATACTCGAAATTCTTGAGTTATCTTCTTGATTCCTTACTTTGTTGCCTAGTGTTCGAAGAGCAAGATCAAGAGAGGAGAGAATGGATGAAGAACAATCCAATAGAGAATGAGGGAGAGAATGAGGGAGATAGATATGGGGATCTATTTTTGAGAGAGAACGGAGGAGGAGAGGGTGTGATGTTTTAGGAAAGGAGCCTATGTATTAAAGTTGAGATTCAAGTTAATTTTGGTTATGTTTTGAAATTTGAAAAGTCCACCCTCTTTTCCCCCCATGACTTGGCCGATTTTTGTAGTAATTTTCTATATGTATATATAATTTTTTTTATTCATATTACTTCTTTGAGTAGGAGTGCAAGTGGTGCACTTAACCTTGCCATGTGTTACAATTCATGTTATTAATTAGGGTTATTAGATTTTAAGAGTTGTTCTAGAGTTTTATTAATTTGGTTTGTAATGCCAACTTATTTGTTGTGTTATTATTACTATTACTTTAATTTTGGTGTCATACGGTTGCTTGTTAGTGTATTAATCTTCTTTAAAATTATTCGAGTCTCAATAGAGTTTATGTACTTATAACAACTGTTCCAAGAATTGTACTTTTATTCTCATAAACTCTATTTAGTACTTGAGCTTGTGTCACCCTTGATGTGCATTCCAGGTGCCTGTAACGAATTTGTTTCACACTTTAGGCATGTAACTATAGGATTATCTAAGTGTCATGGTCTTAATAGTGCGTAAAGATGATATACCTTCTAATACTCATCACTTATTTGGATTTTTAGGATTTCAAGGGAAATCAAATACGTGAAGCATAATAACAACAAGTTGAGAGTCTAAACTGGCTAACCTGCTCTAGTGACGGATATCACAATATAATTCTTGGTTAGTTGTCGAGCTAAGCACGAGCTAAACAAAAGTTATATATTGAGATTGGTGTAAGAAAGGGATCAAACGTGCCAACCGACATAATGGATGTCAATGGATCCCGCAAGTGTTTAAGAGTTGTAATAAAGATTACAATTGGTAAAATGGTTACCGGCCTAAATAGCTTCGTCACGTGATCTGCAGTAAACCTGTCACGGTGTGAGGTGAAATAAGGTTCTTAGCCATTGTTATAAATAATCGTTTTTGTTTAAAACTATGGATACTTATTTTAACAAGGATTTTCAAACTAACTAAAACTACTTTGCTATTTTAGATGGCGTCTTCAAGCAACACCAACACCAACACCACCAACCACTTTTCGCTAAGAGTTTTCCTTGGGAAGGAGAAACTCAATGGTAACAACTTTTTGGATTGGTTTAGGCAACTCAAGCTTGTCTGACGCCAAGAAGGAAAGTTAGTTACTATAGAAGAGGTCCTTCCCGAGGCTCCTGCTGCCAATGCCACTCGGGCTATCCGAGACGCTTATGAGAAGCGTGTCAAGGATACCGAGGACATCACTTGCCTCATCTTAAGTACTATGATTCCTGAGTTCCAAAAGCAAATGTATCATTTAAGTGCTTTTGACTTGATCGCTCAGCTGAAGGAAATGTTCCAGCAGCAAGCAAGACAAGAGAGGTTTGAGTGGCTTAAGACGGTTCTTGGTAGCAAGATGTCCGATGGCGGGAACGTGAGTGCTCACGTGTTGCATATGATAGCAAACGTAGAGCGTATGGAATGGCTTGGATTTACCATAGGGAGGGAGCTAGCCGTGGATTTAATCCTATGGTCCTTGCCCACCGCGTATGATCAATTCGTCATGAGTTATCATATGCATAGTATGGATAAATCCATCATGGAGCTACATGGTATGCTTAAGACAACGGAGTCTAGCATGACCAAACACAAGCCCGGCGTTCCAAATCCCGTTCTTGCTATAAGGGAAGGGCGAATCCAGAAGAAGAAGAAGTCCGCTTTTACCCTTAAGGGTAAGGGGAAGGGGAAGATTGGCGCTGCCAAGCCTAGCCCCATCTTGGAGGGAAAAGGCAAGGGGAATATGGTTCCCCAAGCCAAGACTCCGGATGAAGCGGAATGTTTCTTCTGCGGGAAAAAGGGCCATTGGCGCCGTAACTGCCCGGGGTACCTAGAAGGACTTAAGAAGCTCAAGGGGTTGAGCATCGGAGGAACTTCTGATTCAGGTACATACATGACTGAACTCCATCATACTTCTACATTTGGAAGTTGGGTATTAGATACCGGTTGTGGCACTCACGTTTGTAACATTGTGAAGGTGCTAAAGGCAAGTAGGAGGATGGAGAATGGAGAGTTTGACTTGATAATGGGAAACAAGGAGATTGTCCTGGTCAAAGCTCGAGGAAAAGTTGAATTGTCTTTTAAATCCGGTTTTTCCATATTATTATTGAATGTATGCTACTCGCCTCTTGTGGCGAGGAATATTATTTCTTTTCATGCGTTACATGACGATGGGTTTGGTTTTTCTTTTGAGAATGGAATTATTTCATGTTTTAAAAATAATATTTGTTATTTCAAAGCTTATCCTTGTCATGGTATTTATGAAGTAGATGCATACATTAATAATAATCAAACAATCATGAATATTGATTCAACGTCTAAAAATGGTTTAGACAAATTGTCTTTGTGGCATGGTCGACTTGGCCATATAAACAAGACTCGTATCGCCAAGCTCCAACCGTTTGGGATCTTAGAATCATTTGACCATGAGTCGAATGAAGTATGTGAATCTTGTTTATTAGGCAAGATGACTAAAGCACCCTTTACCGGCATGAATGAGAGGGGTAACGACTTATTGGACATCATACATTCCGATGTGTGTGGTCCGTTTAAGCATATCACAAGAGACAATTTTAGATACTTCATTACCTTTATAGATGATTATAGTAGGTATGGGTATGTCTACTTGGTTAGACAAAAGTCTGAGACCTTTAAGGCTTTTAAGACTTTCCAAAACGAAGTAGAGAATCAATTGGACAAAAAGATTAAGATACTTAGATCCGATAGGGGTGGTGAGTATCTTAGTCAAGAGTTTCGTGATCATCTTAAGAGTTATGGGATTATCTCACAACTTGCACCTCCTAGGACGCCGCAATTAAATGGTGTTGCCGAGAGGAGGAACCGGAAATTGTTAGATATGGTTCAGTCTATGATGAGTCACACCCGAGTGCCTATAAGCTTTTGGGGATATTCTCTTGAGACGGCAACGAGGATCCTTAATCTCGTACCAACGAAGAAGGTCGAGAAAACACCTTTCGAGATACGGCATGGGGAACCTCCCGTTCTTGCCTATCTAAAGGTTTGGGGTTGTCTAGCCTATGTGAGACGTGAGGTTGATGAAAAGTTAGAACCCCGATCCGAAAAGTGTTATTTCATCGGATATCCAGCTGCGGGTATTGGATACATATTCTATAAACCTTCCGAGAACAAAGTATTTGTTGCTCGAAGGGCGGTCTTTTTAGAAAGAGAATTAGTATCCAATCAGCAAGACGGAAATAAGATTGACCTTGAAGAAGTTCAAGGGTCAACGGATGAAAGGCCTGACGTTGGCACTAGCCAACAACCTAGTGAGGTTGAGTCTGAGCATGAGAATGTAGAGACCAACGTACATCCATTACCTCTCCGTAGGTCCGGTAGAGTTTGCCATGAGCCAGAGAGATATGGGCTTCTCATATCTGAGGGCGATGAACTATTGGTGGATCATAATGAGCCCACCAACTATCGGGAAGCAGTGGCGGGCCACGAGTCTGCTAAGTGGAAAGAGGCAATGGATAACGAAATGCAATCCATGGCGGATAACTAGGTTTGGGAACTGGTTGATCTTACACCCGGTTGTAAACCAATAGGGTGTAAATGGGTCTTCAAGAAGAAGACCAACATGGATGGAAAAGTTAACACATTCAAAGCCCGATTGGTGGCTAAAGTTTTTACCCAGACACATGGTGTCAACTATGATGAAACTTTCTCCCCAGTGGCCATGTTGAAATCTATTAGGATACTTTTGGCAATCGCCGCATTTCATGATTATGAAATTTGGCAAATGGATGTCAAAACCGTCTTCCTTAATGGGAAGCTTTCCGAAAAGTTGTATATGACGCAACCTGAGGGTTTTGTACATCCAAAGCATCCTAATAGAGTGTGTAGACTAAAGAAGTCCATTTATGGACTTAAGCAAGCATCTCGTAGCTGGAATCTATGCTTTGATGAGAAAATCAAAGAGTTTGGTTTTTCGAAAAGCGTAGATGAGCCATGTGTATACGTTAGGGCTAGTGGGAGCACCGTTGTTTTCTTAGTCTTATATGTGGATGATATTCTACTCATTGGAAAAGATATTCCAACCTTGCAAGGTGTTAAGACTTGGCTTGGAAAATGTTTCTCAATGAAAGACGTAGGAAATACGGCATATATTCTGGGTATCAAGATCTATATAGATAGGTCTAGAAGACTTCTTGGGTTGAGCCAAAGTACATATATTGACAAAGTCTTGAAGCAATTCAAAATGGAGGATTTCCAAGAAAGGAAATCTCCCTATGTCACATTGGGTGATATTGAGTAAGACTCAATGTCCTGGTTCTCAAGAGGAACTAGAAGTAATGAAGCGAGTACCATATGCTTCGGTCGTGGGCTCGATCATGTATGCCATGTTATGTACACATCCTGATGTGTCATGCGCTTTGAGCATGACTAGAGATATCAAGGAAACCCAGGGCAAGCCCATTGGGTTGCGGTAAAGAACATTCTTAAGTATCTTAGGAGAACTAAAGAAATGTTCTTGATCTTTGGTGGTGAGGAAGAGCTCAAAGTAAAGGGTTACTCTGATGCTAGCTTCCAAACTGATAGGGATGACTGCCGATCGTAATCGGGGTTTGTGTTCCTATTAAATGGTGGAGCTATTACTTAGAGAAGTTCAAAGCAAGAGACAGCAGCTGATTCTACTACAGAGTCAGAATATATTGCGGCATGTGAAGCTACTAAAGAAGCTGTGTGGATAAGGAAGTTCATCCGAGACCTCGGAGTGGTTCTAAGCATCTCCGACCCTATTGAGATCTTCTGTGACAATGAGGGTGCGGTAGCCTTAGCAAAGGAACCAAGACCTCGAAAGTACCAATTGATCAGAGAGATGGTTGAAAGTGGTGAAGTCGCTATTAGTAGGGTTACCTCGGAAGGCAATTTGGCCAATCCGTTTACAAAACCATTGTCACAAGCTTCTCATGATTCTCACACTATGGCAATAGGTGTTATATTTGCTCATGACTTGGTTTAAATTAAGTTTTAGTTTATGTTTGGATCATTTTGTATTTGGGAACATTAAGCAGTAATGTTACTTATGTTTGTTTCGATTTATATAGTAGAGATCTATATATACGCATGTTGCGGTTACTTTCATTTAGTCTTTACTGTGTTCTATCTTTGTATGTTTAACCTTTTCCCAAGATTGTTTACAATCTTTAAATCTCCACAATCAGTCATACTTTGTGCGAAGGAAGTATGAATTAAGATTGAGGTAAAGAATTGGTTTTGATAAACGTGATTCTTACCTATACTTGAAAGGGTTTTCAAGTGATTGGAGGACCCGCACCCGAGTTTACTTCATGGTTTTAGTCATAAGTAACTCGGGATGGTAATGTCGTTTCATCCTTAAACTAGAGATACATGTGATTCCAAAGCATAGGTTTGCTCTGCTTTGATTGTTTTCTAACGCGGTCTGTAACTGGTCATAATAAGGGAGATGATTTGGTAGAGTATTATCTATGTGGTGGGACTATGTAGTCAATAGGAATTTGTTCCTCTATGTATAGAGAAGATATCCATGGACCCCTTGATCATTGAGTGCTGACGTTCATATGCATGGCCGTGGTCAAGTTATATTGATGATGGATCAATGTTGCTTGGTTTGTTGGTCACCACTAATCTAGAATCGAGAAACATAATCGTGAACGATCTGAAGGTTGACTTTATTCCATGCCTTGTGTTCACATAGGATATCGCGAACAAAGGGATGTACACGATCATTTATCTTTAGGACAATCTTTTATGATTGGGATCTTGTCAAGAGTGGCATACCCTATACTGACTTGGGAGCATAGATGTCTTGCTAGAGGCCGCTCTATGTTTGTGTTATTTTTCGTAGTTGTGTCACGTGTAAGTGGGAGTCTGTTGGTATATGCCCGCTAACACGCACGATTTAATAGCACTGTTGATGAGGTATAGGCCTATTGGGTCACACACCAAGTATTGATTCCGGCAACACGATCAAGCAAAAGAGAGAAAAAGGCCAAAATGGGTTTTGTCAGGATGAGGCACGACCGTGCCTTGTGAGGCACGGGCGTGTCTAATCCACAGGCACGGGGCGTACTAGCCTTGGGCTGGACCGTGGTCTGTTGGGCCGACACGGCCGTGCCGTATGTGGCATGGGCGTGCCCGTACATTGTAACTGTATAATCAACAGTCTTAAACACTCATTTTAATAGGATTAAAGTGTGGTTAATTAGCTGTTAATTGTGCTACGGTTTTGGCTCTCT
Source organism: Dittrichia graveolens (assembly GCA_038502395.1). Taxonomy (NCBI): domain Eukaryota; kingdom Viridiplantae; phylum Streptophyta; class Magnoliopsida; order Asterales; family Asteraceae; genus Dittrichia; species Dittrichia graveolens. The sequence continues at coordinate 52,219,226 of JARJIL010000005.1, read as the reverse complement.
AGATGAGACCAAGTGACTAATACTTTGAGTTGGTTCATGCTTAAGTTGATACTAACCTTTGGTGATCAAGACTTTGGTGCACAAAGGTGATATACATAAATTGTTCCTGTTGCTTTGGTGTTTACACCAACACACTAGCATTTGGGAATCAAGATAGCTTGGGGTGGACTACACTAGAGGAGTTCTTGGTTGAATTCTCACATCTTGACAAGAAGGAAGTTCTTTGTGATCTTGCATTGTGGTATAACCTTCCTTCCTATCTTGTTTATATTTTTTTAGTTGTAATACCATGTCTAGATTTTGATCCATCGAGAAGTATTTGTTTGGATTCTTTTGTTTTCATATATATTTTGCTTCCGCTTTGTCTTGAATATCCCAAACGAATACCTTCACATAGTACATGTCACAATAGTGGTCCGGACCAAATCACATACCACAAAGGGTCACATATCACATGCCATAAAGGCCAAATAATTCAAGCATCAAGCTTATCACAAAACACAAAAGTGTCACAATTCATATCACTTGAGCATAAATGCTCCATAAACAATATCACATATGGCATCTCAATGCCCACAATACATCATGAGTGTAAACATATCTTTCATTACTCAAAACCATGTTTGTTGTTTCAAAATCAAAGCTTACTCCTACATGCAGTATCAAGTTTCAAAAACCATCATGTAAAAACACAACTTTAACATAGACCATCTCCAAAATAGAGCAATGGTCTTATTTTGAAAACCATTATTAAAACACATCTTATATTGAGTTCATAATTTCCACATTCTTTAAATTTAAAAACTTCATAAAACATTTGTCAATCATAGAAAACACGATATAACATAAATCCATAGTTCCACATCCTTTGATTCAACAAGCTTCATCAACATTTGCCAAACAATCAAAACACAATCATGATGACTTGTAACTTTTAACAAAAATTAGGTATCCGCAGGGTGTACTCACCTGAGGGTGTGATGAGGATCACAACCCCATCCAACCAAGTCTCAAACACTTGATCATAAACATATGATCACAAAACATAAGGTTAACTTACATAAGTTCACCAAAAACAAGGTTTCTAAACTCAATTCTAGCCTTAGACACTCTTTCGCGTCTAAAAAAACTTCATATATCCATTATAAAACCTTAGAATCAACCCCCAAACAAGTACATAGTCAATTGGGGTCAAATTAATCAGCTTTAGAGGTTTCAGGGTGCCTCGCGCTGCGAGCTCTAGCTGGAGCAGAGGCGTCATGCCGCGAGCCCTACCTGGGTCGCGTCGCGACGTGCGTGAACAGTGCCCTATCAGCTTGTTTTCTTCACAAAATCGACCAAAACTCCATTTTTTCCCAAATCAAACTTGTTTGCAGTATTCACAACATCCATAAACACTTCATACAACAAAATATTAACATTTATCACTACTTTAACCATCAAAACCCTAACCTCCCAATTTCTTGCCATTTTGACCCATTTGCTAAATCAAACATATACTTCAACCAAAATTCACAAATTTCAACTATAAATCACTGATTACAACACTTGAAACTAAAAATCAAACTTAATCACAAGTTTAGACTTACTTGATTAGTAAACCCCACTTGTATTTACTTTCTTGCTCAAGCTAAGCTTCAGATGATAAAGAAGATGAAGAACATACATCCAAATCTTGGGTTTAATCACTTAACCCACCCAATTTTCCTTTGATTTCTCCCTTCTTCTCTTTTACTCTTTCTAGAACTCTCTCTTTGCTCTCCCATGTTCCAACCGCCATCACAAATGGAAGTCTTGACTTCCATTTGACTATTATACACCCACACACATCTATTTACATATTTGGTCCTTGATCTATCTTTCCCTTTTCATTTATTACCAATTTTAATTTATAACACCTACATATACAACCCATAACATATAAGTAACATTATAAACACCTAATTTACTAAATATCCATCTAAACTTGCATATATATTAATATTATAATTTCCCAAAATTACGGATATTACATTGTGAGTAGAAGATATAGTAGTAGTTAATAGACCATCAGTCAAACATCTATCATCTATCTTTTGAACAACAAATATAGAAGCTCAAGTTAATGGTTTTTCAGCTAGCTTAACACTTGAGTTTAAGTCATCTGTTTTCAAGGATGGACAGTAGAATGTCTCTTTGGTATCAACATATGATTCCTTACATTTACTAACGTCTTTTGAACTTATTTTCTCATTAATAGTATTATATTTTAATTATGAAATTAGAACAAAATTTAAATCATCTATGGGAGTGATCAAGTCTTTCTAATGAGGGTTTTGACTTTTAGCAAATCTGTTTGTGAACACACTCTTTCCTAACAAGTTTGTAAAATGCTTGTGGTAGAATGTCAGCTTTTTCTAAGGTATTTATGTTCTTATTAAAATCAACACAATTAGCAACCTGTGAGTAATTTCCTCCTATGATAGCTTGAACTTGTTTGGGAATCTGCTCATTGACATACTAAGTGGTCTTTTCGTAGATACACACCAAGACTTCACTACTTTCTGAAGTTCATTAAACTTTTGAGTTACTTCATTGCTTTCTTTTATTAAGAATTCAATAAATATCTTCTGAGGCTAGTTCATCTTTCAGAATTATTATCTGTTAAAGTTCCTCATCTTTAAGAGTTAATTTCTGCTTAAGTGACATTACTTCTGCTTTTAGCTTTTTTCTCTCTTTTAATACCATACTGGAAATCAACAGACAAGTAATCAAACATGGAGTTCTTTTCATTTTCATCATAAGTTACATGGAAAAAAGATGTCAGTTGGTGGTCGTGTATGCTTTGGCAATATTTTTCATATCCTCATCAAAGGAGCTACTTTCACCAGTTTGGGCCATCAGACAAAGCTTGGCTGAGATCTCCTCATCTTCTCCTAAAGATAGATCTTCCTTAACACAGTCTTCTTCTTTAGCCATTAATCCTTTCTCTTGGCTTTTCTTCTTCTTCTTTTCAAGAACAGCAAAAAGATTTTTATACTTGGCTTCAAAGTCCACTTTTCCTTCTTGCTTTGACATAGCTTTTGGTCCAGAGGTACTCTTGGTTGCAATATGACTAATCATGTCCTAAGAGTAGCACTTAACTGTGGAGGCATCAAACAATGATCTGATTTGGATTTTGCATCTTTTGGATTCCTGTTGCTGAATCTTTTAACACCCTTTACCTTATTGAAAGGTTTAAAATTTCTAACCAGCATGGCAGCTTGTTCAAGACTGCCTCAAGACTCTCTAAGTCTTCATCCTCTCCAATTTCTTCCTCAGCTTCACTCTCCTCCTCTTTATCATCTTCACTAGAGTATTTACCATCAACCACAAAGATTCTCAACCGACTATCTTTTGAGACAAGGGCAGTGGATGATGTTTTAATCACTTCATCTCTTTGGAGTCTATCTTCCTTTGCTTGGTAGACTGCTCATGGTTTAAAATATTACCATAGAGCTCAACTGTAGACATACCCTTAATCCTTTCACCATGTCTAAGTATAGTGACAAAGTGATCCCAAGACTCTGGAAGAAAGTCAAAGAACTTGTTGACCAAGACAAAATTTCTCTTGTTGAGATTTGACCTTTTAAGATTATAATTAGGTAGTTGAACCTGGTGTAAGTCTGAGTGAGACTTTCACCTTTGTGAGCAAAGAATAACTCATACTCATGGTTGAGAAGAAATCTTTTGTTTTCTTTAACTTTCTGTGTGCCTTCATAGGCAACGGTCAAAGTATCTATCATCTCTTTAGCTCAAACACAATTAAGAACTTGATGATAGATTTCATTAGAAGAGAAGAGACAGTGACATACCTAGCTTTGACATCAACGTTTACAAGTCTCCTGTCTTCTTCAGACCATTGGTGAATGGGCTTTGTTATCACCCTTTCGGTAGACGTTTGATCATTAGACTCTACAGTATACTCGGGATGGACAGACAAACATAAGGACCATTCGGAATAATGTCCAACATATCTAACGTGGATAGGAAGAGAAGAGTTCTACTTTTCCATATTAAAAAAATTTTAGTATCAAACACAAGACACCTTGTGAGTGAACCAATGTTTGATATGTTTGCTGAAGTAGATCATGATGCCATTTAGTGGGGGGTAGAAACAATTGTAGAATAAGCAAAACAGATCAAGATATTGATTATCTAACATGCTCTGATACCAATTATTAGTCCCAGATTAAGTACACAAACAACAAATATTTGTAGAAGGGGGTTGAATACAAACTTATGCTTTTTAAAATTTAAATGCACACTCTAATACTTTATTATAATTCTTATTGATATGAATCAAGAATTACACGTATATGGAAGCGAAAATTCCAAATACAATTAATATTAAAGTATTAGAGTGTGCATTTAAATTGTATTTGGAATGAGATGATAAATATAATTCTTAGAGTGTGCGTCATGAAAAGTTCAGATGATAAATATCGATCATGAAAAGTTCAGATGATAAATATTGATCATTGAAAGTTCAGATGATAAATATCGATCATGAAAAGTTCAGATGATAAATATCGATCATGAAAAGTTCAGATGATAAATATCGATCATGGAAAGTTGAGATGACCATCTCATTTGACTGAAGACAATGTAAATCTTGTCGACCTAGATAAGTCTATCATATTAGAACTAAGTGTTGAAATAGTATACTTAGCTGAAAGGTTTAGATGCGTCAGCTCAACAAAGAGTTACTCAGCTGATCACACTGAGATGCTCCGAGTCATTTAGCTGAGAGACTTCAAAAGTTCAGCAAATGGTTTTCTGCACTTGCATTCTTCTCCGGTCGTTGTCTCGACTAAAACTTAGTACTTTAGTAAGTCTTTGACAATACTTTAGAATTTGTAATTCTTAAGTCAGAAATCAAATAACACATGTTTAATTTCATTCCAAGTCTTTACTAAAGATCTAGTTTTGTTAACATCAAACTCTATATATTTCAATAGACGAACTTAATTATTGGATTGAAATAATTATCTCCCCACCAAATATGTTTAAGCAAAAAGACACAAAATAATTATAATTATAGGAAAACATTTTACAAAAGTAATAAATAAGATATCAAGATAAAATGTTCAATTTTTTATATCAAATTAAAACAGTAAATTTTAGACCCTTAAAAGTAAAAACAATAAAATACCTTAATATATTAAACTTTTTGCACAGCAAACACACACCTCATAATATACACCTACGATTTATAATTAAGCAAAAGAATTTCTTATAATAGCGTAGTTAAAATATATGTCACAAAATCAGATGCTATAATTAAAGATACTGAAACTGAATTACATAATAAAAATACATGTGAGAAATGTTTAATATAGTCCTAATTTAATTTATAGTCCTAAAGGATAATTTATAGCCATTAGATTTTAACATTCAATGGTCCAGATTAAATCTTAGATTATAATCAAAATTGATATATTTGTATAAAAGAGAGCATTTATGACTTTTTAACTATTGGTCCTCACTTTCTCTCTTCTCTAATTTATTTAAAATTAATTATCTCACAAACCGTTAATCGTTAGACGAAACGAATTATACCGTTGCGATCCTTGTGTTCCCCTCTTTTATTAGAGAGGTCGCTTGATATACTTTTGACAAAAATTTTTTTCTTATTTTGTTAAATTGGACTTAAATTTTATTAAAGTATAATCACATGTGATTGATAGCGGTGTGATCAATATAGTCTTTATAAAATTATAGTTTGGTGTTTGCTAATCAGGCAAAGTTCTATGGTTTAGTAACAAAAAATCAACAATTGAAAGTGATTCTAAGTTATTAGTTGTTTCATACGACATGTGATTATCTATCTCTTATACATGCACATAATTACATGTGATTAGATTAAATATAACATTTTTATGTCACATATTTGACAGAATCAATCACATGTGATTTTGTACAGAATCACATGTGATTGAATACGAAAAACATAAGATTTGGTATTCAATCACATGTGATTTTGTACAGAATCACATGAGAGTTTGTACAGATTCAAATGTGAATGAATACCAAAAAACATGAGATTTGGTATTCAATCATATATGATTGCATAGAGGATTGTTCAAACGAGAACCATTCTTATTACTAGACCCAATATAAAAGATATCGAATTCGAAGGAGAACACATCTAGACCTTTGATAGAGGGGATAGAGTGTTGCTAGTACATAATATATGCATTCACGAGTAGACAATGCAATTAGATTGGGTGAAATTGAATATGTACATACATGTATAAACAGTTTTAAGCAAACGTTGATTTATTTAAGCAAACATTCAAAATTAATAAACGTTAAATGATATACAATTTAAGAAGATAAAAAAGTTAATAAAACAACACATTGAATATTGTTATGAATCACATGTGATTATACATTAATAAAATTTAAGTCCAACCTAAAAAAAATAAAAAAAAAGTTTGTCAAAAGTATATCAAGGGACCTCTCTAATAAAAGAGGGGAACACGAGGATCACAACGGTATAATTGGTTTCGTCTAACGATTACCGGTTTGTGAGATAATTAATTTTAAATAAATTAAAGGAAAGAGAAAGTGGGGACCAATATGCAAAAAGTCAGAATTGTCCTTCCTTAAATCAATTTTAATTATTATCTAAGATTAAATCTAGACCATTGATCTTGAAATCTAATTGCTAAAAATTGTTCCTCAGGACTATACTTTTATTAAGGACTATATTGAACAAAACTCATGTTAAATAATGTTAAAATAGGTTAGACAAAAATGAATATAGTAAAAAAACACCTTCGGTAAGAATAAAAAAGAAGTAAAACGCAAAAACTTTGATGAGAGTTAAAAAGAATAGGCTGGAGGAAAAAATAGAGCTTCAATCATGCTTGATTTGATGAACATGGAAGAAAGCCTCGATTTGATGAACAAGAGAAGCAGTATTGTCTATTTGTTGAAGAATAGGGAATAAAGCTTCGATTATGCGCCTTTCAAAAAAAGATTCGATTATGCTCGATTTGTTGAAGAACGGGGAAGAAAGCTTCAATTCACGATTTCAAACTTTTGGAGTTCACAAGTCTTTGGTGGATGGCGTAGGCTCAATTGATGATGAACAAGAAGATCCGAACTCTTCGATTCGCATATATATTAAATCGATTGGCAAATCTATGATCGGATTCATGACTTCATATGTCCCTATTATAATATGGATACTAAGCTAATTTATGTATGGAACTGGGAAATGGTGGTTGATGAGAACATAAGAAGGTGGACGGCGGTGTTGAAAAGATCAAAAAGAGAGAAGGGTGACGGAAATCATTGTATTAGACCAATCAGAGGGGGTGGGAAGGTAGGTGTTTGAAGATGGGAAGAGGAAATGTGTAGAGGGAAACCAGTTCTTTAATAAAAACCGGTTTATATGAGTAAAACTCATTGGACCGGTTTCTAATTAAAAACCGGTCTTTATTATAGTGTATAGAGACCGGTTTTTAAGTTAGGAACCGAGTACCTATGACTTTTACTCATATGAACCGGTTCTCTAACAAATAACCGGTTCCATAGTTGTATATAAAGACCCATTTTTTAATGAACCAATTCCCATAAGAGGGTCTCCATAGTTAATTGTGTAGTAGTGTTAGTGCCTAACTAAGAAAATAGAGAGAGTTTAACTTAATGCTTGTAAGACTTTACAAAACCTAATTTTTTAAAGAGTTTCCTCTTATTCAGGCTCCTTACGGGCGTTAAGCATTTGGCTAAGATATACGCGATCTAACTGGTATTACCTGTGACCGTTTTTGAAGCAACCCTATGGCCATCTCTTAATTGAAAACCTCAAGATTTGAACCCTTAACCTCCCCTATAGGAAGACAAGAGTAATAACCGCCAAGCCAAAACCTAATTAGAAACCCAAACTCATTGTCATGAGTTATTTATTATGGGCGGAAGTTTTTACAAGTCTATTGTGTTTCTTGGTTTTTGTGATCGAGGATTTCGGCCGAAGTATTTCATAATTGTCTGTTTTAATTTTTATAGATAAAGATGTTTAGGGTGGTTTTAACAAGTCAAACACCACTTTTCCATGTAAGTTATGGTTATTAAAAAAAGATTATTAATTATTAACGTATATTACTATTTGATCCATTTCCTCTCACATACTACACATCATATTAATCAATTACAGTATTCAATACATGTCATACACTCATATATATCATATCATAGGGGTCAACTGAGATTACCAAACAGGTCCAAATAAAATCACTCTTATTTATCCCTTTTGGTAGTGGGTTGTTTGCGTGTGTATTAGTTTGCGCAGGGGGTATGTGTTGTTATTGTTTTTATGCATTTTATTAGGCTATGAACATTCATCTTCCTTATTCTACTTGGCACATCATTTTTCCTTTCCATCTTCCTTCATCCCACTCTAATCACTCTAACCCTCACATCCATCAACCATCCATATTTATATATATATACATACATATATATATAGGGGAGGGTTCATGCGAAAATCTTCTTATTTACGAAAAGTACGAGAAGCAATTTCAGCCATCGATTGTTTTTTGATCTTGTAGTTCATATTAATTATAATTAATATTTTTATATAATTCAAAAGGGCAAATTAGTAAACACTAATCTTTTTCTCTCTCTTCCTTTAATTAATTTTTTTCTCTTTCTATAAATTTTTCTTTTAGATTTTTAAAATTTAATCTATTTTATTATTAATACGATGTTCATTATTAAACACCACCTACGCTTACAAATTTTTCATTATATATACCATGTTCATTAGTGTACACAACCATTCCCAACAGTTATCAGACTCGTTAATAAACTTTTTAGACCATATAATTCGACGTTCGTTAGTGAGCATGTATACCAGGTTTTTCCTTAAAACAATAAATGTACAATCGTGAACCTATAATAAATTTTTTTATCCTTGACCATTTAACGTGTATTCACCGTTGAATATATGATTTCTCTTAAAAAACATACGGTCAACCATTTTTACCGGTGAACTAAATTAATTTGTTCAATGATAAACAACTACAAAAATAAACTTTATAAACAACTTGTAAATCTGTTCAATGATAAACATGTATAAAAAAAACTTTACAAACAACTTATATATTTGTTCAATGATAAATATGTATAAAAGAAACTTTAAAAACAACTTATAAATTTGTTGAATGATAATTATGTAAATAAAATTGCACACTATATCTTTCTCATAGCAGCAAGCCACCGACAATTAGTTCCTGCCTCTAATCATCTTCTTCTTGGTTCACGGTGAAGAAAAAAGCTTTGATCTCCAGCGCCACACGTATAAATCGAGTAGACCAACACTACCACACTCAACCTTTATCACCGTCTCGTGCTTTTCTCATTCACTTATAACTTCTAGCCCTTGCTCGCATTGATGACGGTGTCTATGAAGGTGGCAATGGTGGTGAGCAGGGCTGCAATGACGACGTCTTTGAAGGCATCAAGAGGGCGGCGACGGTGGCTGGGAGGGAAGCGACTCGGAACCATAGACACCGCACAACACCTAAAAGACCACCATCGGTGTCTTTGAAGGCAGCGGCGACGCGCGAGACCATCATCCGCAACCAGATCTACAACGAAAATAAGAATGAAAAAGAGAAAGGGATGGTGAACGGCGGTGGTCACCTTCAGATCGATGGCAGTTTCTGGCATTCAAGTAAAGAAAAAAAGCAGTGGCGGCGGTCTTCAAGCCCGCCATCAATAACGGTGGTTGGTGGTGATGGTGGGTTGCGGGGACGGCAGGGAGAGAGATAGCGACAGACGGTGGGAGTGGTGGTGTTGCTCGGTTGTGGAAGAAGGATTGATGTCGGCTGTGGAGGCGGAGTGAAGGTGGCAAAGCGACGACGGCTGCATGGCTGGGCGGCGATGAAGATGGAGAACTAGGGTTTTCACTTTTCAAAATGAAGGGTTGTGGGAGGTGTACGTGTTATAGAGAGAGGAGACTTTTTAGTTTTCAAAGAAGTGTACCGTATGTATAGAGAGAGAAGGATATTTTTTAGGCTTTTCAAAGGATATGGGGAGGTGATTATTTAATTGAGTTAAAATAGGTAAATATTATTTTAAGAAAAATGACTATTTTATCCTTTTAATTTTATATAACAATCCTTAAAAATATAACTTAATTACCAAAATGCCATACATAATCCTAGTCTTTGATTAAATGATCTGATGGTTGTAAACGTTTCTCGTATTTTTCGCAAATAAACTCCTTTTCGCATGAACCTTCCTCTCTCTCTCTCTCTCTCTATATATATATATATATATATATATATATATATATATATATATATATATATATCTTACTCCTATATAATACATTTACAACATTAAAAACTCTTAATTTTAAGTAACTTGAATGTACTAAAATACCCCTTCTTAACCATTTCATTCTCTCTCCTAATTTACTTTAACTTTTAAAATACCCCTTTTAACCATTTCATTCTCTCTTCTAATTTACTTTAACTTTTTATCTATTTAAAATATCTCTCTAACACTAAAACACCCTCTCATACAAACACAATTATCCACTCACATCAACATAATTTTTAAAATCTTATTAACTGTCTTCTCCTTATCTTACTCCTACAAAATACATTTACAACCTTAAAAATACTTACTTTTAAGTAACTTAAATGTACTAAAATACCCCTTCTTAACTATTTCATTCTCCTAATTTACTTTAACTTTTAAAATACCCCTTTTAACCATTTCATTCTCTCTCCTAATTTACTTTAACTTCTTATCTATTTAAAATATCTCTGTAACACTAAAACACCCTCTCACACAAACACAATTATCCACCCGCATCAACATAATTTTCAAAATCTTATTAACTGTCTCCTCCTTATTTCATAAATATAAATATTTTTCTTATTCTAATGTTTTTTAGAATTTATTTTTAAAATTAATAAAATAGTTGATACAAATAAAAAAATAAAAAACTAACATTGTATGATACTTTTTCGTGACATTGAATTGCGCGAATAACATATTATTACATTTTTAAAAGCAACATGCGGAATTCATTTGTCTTCACAGCATTACGCGAGTACCTTGCTAGTATGTATATATATATATATATATAATATATATATATATATATATATATAATATATATATATATATATATATGACACACACAGTACTATCAGATTTTTAAAATAAAAAAAAAACCAGCGTGACTCTCAACCAGCTAGTTGGATGTGAGTAGTCTTAGTGGTGACAAAGGGTTGGTCACTAAGATTGTAATGAGAGTGCATGTTTAAATGTCATTAAAAGAAGTTAGGTTAAGAGTGCATTAGACTTGGTCGCAAAAAATATATGTCTTCAGTGTAGCGAATGAAATGTGATCACTAGTGAATATGTGTGCATGAATAATGGTTACGAAAGAGTTAAAAATATATTTAAATAAATTAAAGGAATAAACATATTTAACATAATAATGATAATAACACTAATAGTTAAAAACATACAACTATCAAAATACAAAAATATATTTAAATAAAGATAAATTGCCGAAAAAGGTAACATAAATATCGAAAATTGCCAATAAAGGTAACGTTCAATTTTTTTGGCCGAGTTGTCGAGATAGAATTATAAATTTCAATTTGTAACAAAAAAGGATATAATGACCTCTTAGACTTAACAAAAAAAGGATTATAAATTTCAATTTGGAACAAAAACAGGTATAAATTTCTCGCATTATACCCTTTTTTGTTATAAATTGAAATTTATAATCATTTCTTGGTCAAAAAAATTGAACGTTACCTTTATTAGTAAAATTTTAAAATAACTTTCTCGGCAATTTGCCCTTTAAATAAAAATAAGAATTCAAAAACTCCAAAATTCTATACTAGTTTTGATAAAAGAAAACCACAAAATATAATTTTATCAATTTATTAATTTCATTGATAAAATAATATTAATAAGATATTAAAACTAAATTTAAATATTATAAAGTAATATAAACTAAAAATATTTACCAAAAGGACCATTTAATACAACTTGAAAGAATAAGGACCGAAAGTGTTACGTGAGAAAAGGGTAAACTTGTCATTTTCAAAATGTTAATCCTTTTTCAGTTATTTTTAATGGTTAAAAGACCAAACTGTTACAAATCTTAAATCACATGGTTATCAGTGATTTTAAAAACTAAAGAACGAAACTTAAAATTTATGCAAACCACATGGACGAAATTTGTAGTTTACTCTATGTTTTCTTAAGTAATTATTTTAGTTATCAATATATATACTTTTCTTAAATTAATGTTAAAATCAATTTTAAATAATACTATAACAGAAATATATAATTAAAGGGTGATGATTTGTGTATACAATTTTTGGTCATACACAACAAAAAGTGATTGTTTTGACTATTATATAATTGAATTTGTGGATAAGAATAATGGATACTGCATTGATAGGGGAAGTCATAATTGTTATGTATGACAAAATGTTGCATACAAATCATTACCCGTAAATAAAAGATAAAGAAAAGACAAAACAATCATAAGTTGTAATTAGAAAGTAAAGTGCGGTAGTAATAATTAGTTTATTATTGTATTATAAACATAAGAGAAATTATATATGTTCTTACTTTTTATTTTTACTTCATCCTCCTACTTATTTAATGTTTGACATGTATAATGCACTCATTTTCTTTTCTCATATCATCTCTTGATTTTAGCAGTTGTCTTCATCAAGTGAGTAAGAAGATAAATATGAATAAAAAGTAGAAGGATATATCATTTCTCTAAATATAAATGTGAAGGTAGTAATGTATATTTAGGTATCTTCAACAAGAGTTTGCCACTATTAGAGACAATAGCTTGTCCACTCATCGGTACAACTTTTTGTTCGAGTTCTATTTAGAATTTGAGAGACCAAAAGCTTGTAGCCTAGCAGTTTTAAGATATTAGAAGGTGTTTCTTATGTCTTTTGGTTATAGGTTCAAGTCCCGTTATGAACAAAAGATGTAGATTTAGGAGTAGATTTGTGTATGCTTGTGTTCTGCTGTTAAAAAAATTTAGAATTTGAGAGATGATTTATGCACTACAAGAATTAGCGATTTACAACGATTATGACATTTTTACCCTCACAAACTTCTAAAAAAAATTTCTTATCCACGTATTTAAGGGTAGTATTGACGAAATACATGAAGAGTCCTTTAAAAAATTTAAATAATATTTTAAAATATTTTTATCTCTCTCCATCAAAAAAGGACATTAAAATATATATGGTCAAAAGTCTTTTCTCTCCACCTCATTCTCTCGGATCTTAAAGTGGACTCTCTCTAGTCCCTCCCTTTTTCCGGTAAGGAGCCTCCGGCCACCACCCAAGGCGACGAGCCTCCGGCTATCACCCATGGTCCCGACCTTCACGCTAACACCACAAAACCACATTAATCTATATATACTACACCACTACCACCATAGATACTCTACCATAAGAACGCCACTGTCACTATCGCAACCACTGTCACCAACATGACACAGTCGCCACCGTAAAACTGCCATCATGATAAAAACACCTCCCAGATCGGAACTTCACGACCACCGCGAGTCCGCCACCATCGCAAGATGCCACCACCGAACTTCCACGACCACCGCAGCCACCTCGTCATGTAACACCCCAATTTTAGAAAAGATATTTAAAATGAATTGTTAAATAAAATTTGAGAAAAATAAGTAGAAGTTATAGATTATTAAATGGTTTGAAATAATGATTTCAAATATATCCCCATTAGGATTTATGGTTGACGTATAGATGAGTTGTAAGTTGAAAAGAGTAGCGGGATAGCCGCTAAAAGTTGGGCCACCGACTAGTGTCGGCAACCCTTCCTCCTTGTTTCTAGTTCCTTCTTCTTTTTCTATTTCTTTGTTTTTCTCCTTACTTCTTCTTATAAGCAAGTTAAAGATTACTTGTGATCAAAAGATGTTTGTATGTTGTTTATTATAGCAAGTAAGTGTTTTGGGTATGTTTAAAAGCATTAGAAATGAACTAAATATGATTTGAGTGTTTTCTCGTCGTAGACAGTATGTTCTGGACATTGTTGTTCCTATTGAAGGGCACGGGCGTGCCCCTCAAGAACAAACCGTGCCCTAGGGCGTACCTGAAGAGGCACGGGCGTGTCTCAAAAGGTACAAGTATGCCTAACCCTAGATAAGCCTAGGTTGTGCCTGTTGACCACAGGCGTACCTGTGAGTGAGGACACGGTCATGCTTAGGAAGGCACGGGCACGTGATATCGTCTAAATTATACATATTATTTATATCCGATATCTCATTCTTTGATTGAATAGGTTGATTATTCACTTAATTTATTATAATATGTGTTTTAAGACTCTTGTGAGAAGAAATGGAGAATTTGATAAAGAAATGATGTCGAAAAGAGAAAGAGAGAAAAAAATTGACAGCTTTGACACCTCTTCAATGTTTTAATCGTATCTCACTCATACAAACTCGAAACGAGGTGAATCAAAAAGCTACGGAAACTAGACAAAAGGGTTCACAATAATATCATGTTTGTGATATCTAATTGAGCCGTAATTCTCTGCATGTTGGACGAGAGATACAAGCCACAAATTAAAAGGAAATTGAATTAGTATTTGGGCCTGGTGTATTGTTAGGAAGCCCAAATGAATTAAAATGTGTTTGCTTCATATTCACGTGAAAGCTGGAACATCTCTTGTACAGAGATCTGAATAAAAACACAAGAGATTTATCATATGTGAAGCTTATTGGGCCGAGGATATCAAAGAAGAAGGGAAAGGCCAACATCGTTTTTGGGCCATTAAAAAAAGACGGCAACCGAGTAGCCAACAAAAAGAAATAAAAGGAGAGCAAATAAGGGTTTTAGGGAGATATTAAAAAACGGCGGCTACGAAAGATACAATTTTTCGAGAGGCGGCAGTCCACGGAGGAAACGAAAGGCGCATCACAAATCTTGATTTCTTCGTTATTGAGTTATTTATTATTTGTAAGCTTTAATAATGTTTACATTTAATTTGTTTTTTGATTCATGTTTGATATCTAGTATTATTATGGGTTAAGTTTTCATTGTATTTGCCATGATGAACAACCACTAGGTTTGATATGTAATTCTATGATTTTATATTTTATGATTAGTTTTGTTTATACTTAATCGTGATTCTTGAGTTTTTGATCTTAACATTTGCAAAGTAATCTGTTAGATACAGTTTGTGCATGATCTGAGACAATGACTTGCATGTGTATTTTCTTCTAGAATATTGTTTGCTTGATCTGAGACAATGACGTTTGCATGCAATAGGATAGATAACTTTTCTGAGATAATGAGGGTTAAGATTATTCAGTAATACCTTAGATAAAAGTTTGAGTCTGATTCACCATACAACGAGGGTTGAGTGTGTTTTAGAGAGATTAAGTCATAATCGGATTACTAGGACTGATGGTTGTTGGTTCGAACGCCCTTAGAAACTGATCATATTAACTGTGCTTATAACAAATTGAACCTAGGGGAGTGATTCATTGGTAAATACGTCTCTGTCATCTGATTTAAACTCTTTGAAAATTGTTTCCTTAGTTTACTGCTTTAACCAATTTGCAATACATTGGCAGCGGTTAGCTGCTAGTTTCATGTAACGCCGATCCTTAAATTTCAGAGTATATTTTTTTTATTAAAAACACGTGCGGAAGCTATAATATTTAATTAACATTTTACAACTTATATCAATATAAGTTGTAACAAAAGAGTACTGTTTAACAACATTCCAAACGTTACCAACTCGGTCGACCATTACTCTAATTATTACATAACATTGTCTTTACATAGTGTTCCCCCAAGACCTAACATGACATCCCTGCAGCTACCCGTACTCACCTTCAATCTATTTACCTGCATATGGAATGTACATGAGAGGGTTAGCTATAAATAGCTAGTGAATAACAATTAAAGCGGAAGCAGTATATTAACAGTATCAAAACACATTTCATGAATCACATAACTTCATTCAAGTCTATCCTAACACATGGTGAAGTACCGGTTGTCAGCAGGCATCACGTCTTGCAGGGTTATAAGCCCGGCTCAATGATCCTCATTGGGGAAACCGATACTTCCTCCGCGCCGGTGGAGAAGCGGGTAGCGGTCCACCATTGCGTTATCGGGAACATATCCCATTTGGGACCAGTGGGAACTGAGAGCCCCGAGTTAGTATCGAGGGGCGGCGGTTTAACAAGAACCAAGATTCGTGATCATCGAATCTCCGCACATCCTAGCTGGCGACACAAGGCCCCAACTCAAGACCCAGATAATCTGGCCCCAACCTTTACAAGGTAGTAGTACCGGCACTTAAACAATGACCTACTCCGGCCTTATCACAAACACAAATGGCCTACTCCGGCCCTTACATATCAAGATTGACCTACACATGCCTTTCATATATCAGTAATGACCTACACAGGTCTTTAAGCATACATACATATCATTTAATTAACACAATAGATTCATGCAACCTTTAAACATGCATATCTACAATTCCTTGGTTTGTAACATACAAAACATCTTTGTAATACTATTAATATCATGCTCGAATTAACTGTTACTCACCTGTGGAGTTATAACAGGCAAGCACTAAATCACAGATGATTCTTGATCAACTGGTATACCTAAATAAACATCCCGTATATCAAAACAACGCGAGACAGCAAACTGTGTGCTGGAACAGGGCTCCTTGCGGCCACAAGCAGCATTGCTTGCGCCCACAAAGACTGACAGGTCCCTTGCGCCCGCAAGGCAGGCCTACGGCCGTAAGCAAGGTTCCCTTACGGCCGCAAGGACTGCTGTGCAGACCTGCGATTTCCAGTCTCTGTTCTTGCTGTTTTATACCCCAAAACTCAACCAAACGATTCCAAATTAAATTCCAGTGTTCACATATGAAATGGTCAATACAACTAAGCTAGAAACAACACTTAATTCACACTTTAACATACTATTCAAAGATTTGGACCAAAATCACCATTTTTGACCCATTTGTGCTTTCTAACTAAATTCAATCAAAAACACCTCTTTAATTCAAAACTCAGATTGCTAAACACTTAGAATTGATGTAGGAACATGTAGGAATCATTTATTTCAGTTGGATATATCAACTTGGGAATTTGACCCATTTGACCTAAATGGTCAAAACATCAAGAACATGGAGAATTGGAACTTACAAAGAACAATTAGGTTGAAGAAGATGACTAAAGCTGATTGTAGCTTGGATTTAATCTTGAATTGCAACAGATTTGAGTCTTGATTGATTCTTCTTCTTGCTTTCTCCTTCAAGCTTTTGTCAAGAACATACACATACATAGGAAGAAATGAATTGTCTGTGGGTTTACACGTGAATAAGGCAAAAGACCGCCTTGTGGGTTTCATTTATCCACAAGTGAGTATTTTCCCCTTTTCAACTTACAACTTAATGCACGAATACCCGTTTTAACTAACAGGGATATTTTTGGAAACCTCGTTCTAAATCATTTAATATTCTTTTATTCTTTTCTATTTTTATCAATATTTCATATATTAATTTAATAACTATTCTAGTTACTTTTCTTTAATATCTACAAATATAAATATCTTATTCAATTTATTTAATTTATTACACGTACTACGTTAGCATGCGTCTAGGCCCTTTGTGAGGATGTTACATTTCAAAAACCCCATATTTATTTTTATAGTATTTTAGTTTAGCTAGTTAATTCCTTGATAGTACATTCAATTTCTGTTCCCTGAGGATACGATCCTTGTCTTGCTCTGGTTACTACTAAACGATCGGGTGTGCTTGCTCGTTAGCGTGTCAGTCAAATTAGGTTAGATTAGTGTTAAAATTTAAGACTGATATTCGCGTATCACATTTTTGGCGCCGGGGAACGGGGACCGACTGTGCTATTTAGAAATTTCTAGTTATCCGATCCTTATTCGAGGTTTTACCTCGAGTAAGTTGCCATTTTAGTAGTTTAATTTTTTTTATTTCTTTAGTCTCCTTCCTATAGTTTAGAACTAGTATTTAGGTGTTGCTTGATCTTTCCACTGCTGGCCATGCAAGTGTATGACCCGTAGCTCCACGCCATTCTTGGAAATTCTGCAACCACGGAGGATTTTCGAGAAGCATCTGATCCTGAGGAAGAGTTCGAGGGACCACCATCACCTATGGCAAACGAGGATGATACACCAATGTGGTCCGCCCGAGAGACTACACCACAAGCCCCGGAGGCTGCTATTCAAGTTTCTAAGATTAAT
This sequence comes from Dittrichia graveolens, assembly GCA_038502395.1. Lineage (NCBI taxonomy): Eukaryota > Viridiplantae > Streptophyta > Magnoliopsida > Asterales > Asteraceae > Dittrichia > Dittrichia graveolens. The sequence goes on along the minus strand of JARJIL010000005.1, from coordinate 52,200,915 downwards.
GATGCGGGATTTGAGATCAAAGGACAATTCGTCAGTATAGCTAGAGAACTAAACTTTGATGGGAGGATTAAGCATGACCCGAACCGTCATATCCAGTCTTTCCTCGCCATCTGTGAGCTGTTTATAGTTAGAGGAGCTGCTTCTGACGCTGTGCGCTCGAGAGTCTTCCCATTTACTCTAATTGGGGAAGCTCAAGAGTGGCTTGAGTCCTTAGAACCGGGATCCATCACAACATGGAATGACATGAAGAATCTTTTCATGTCATTGCCACTTAGATATGAGAAACCCATATCTCTTTGGCTCTACATGACTCTAATCAGAATTAAAAGAAGTAATGATTCTTAGTCAGGCATACTCGCATAACCATGCTGATAATCTATCAAAGATATCAGGTTATATGCTAGTATCATCATCAAGTCTTTCATTTAAGTTCCACGTTCTTCCACTGGAATACCTTAGTTTTAGTTTCTTTCTTCTTCCCCTTTTAAGCAACAAACATTGTTCTCAAAAAGCTAAATAACTAAAACTTAGAAGAACTCCTCAAATGTATTAGCACTTCTTGATTTCAAGTTTATCCTTCTCCCACTGAATGTAGAATGGATAACTTCGAACTATAAGATAGACAAGCAAAGAACCTTTCTAGTCGTATCTCAATAAATGCTAAATAGACTATCAATTGAATTTGGATTTGAGGACTTAGTCACAATGGCAAATGAATATTCCAACAAATCGGACTCACATTCTTGACCCGTCATAAACCGAATCATTATCAATAACACCCGGTTTCCTACTCCATGACACCATGTACCAACACGTCTTAGTAGGATATGAATTGTGAAACAATTCCACAATTCACTATATGGTCATCCAATATAGATAATAGATACCTTAGAATCTTAACTAGATCTAAGTACCTTGATCTATATGCCCTATTGATTCTTAAAGTTGGTTTGGCTAATTCTGAACACCAACAAGGTTTCAAACATATGCCTAAACTAACAAACGTCTCGCAATTACTACCATCAAGGTAGTGATGAAGAGGTTTCTCCTTCGTTATTCTTTGCGGTATGCTTGAACGGATTATCCACAAAGTGTGATCAATATCCAACAAGCTTATAATCCTCTCACAAACTCCGGTGAAGGATTTCATAATCATCTTAGCCTAATAAACAAGATCAACATCAAAGCGTTTAGCCCGAGACTAAACCATTCCGAGATCCCAACCACATGGATCTAGGCGATATATTTCTTGTTTATGTGGTTAAGTTGATTATCACACAAAGATAACTCATCCAAACTATTTTGGATTCAGAATCAATTGTTCATGAATATTCTATTACTTGTAACTAATCCTTGTGTATGTCATTACATGGAAAATTTTGAACAAAATATCTCACTATAGATTTTCATAATAAACTTCATATTTTAAGAATAAACTCATCGTCACCCCATGTTAAGCTGTGACATAAAAACCTTAAATAACCAAGGCTTAAATAAGGTTTTACATCAATTCTTAAGACTTCAAAATTATGTCCACCGTAAATGAAAACGAGCATACAAAGCGATGTTATTTGCCACGCAGGGCAATAAAACAAAGTAATAAATAAACCGGTGACGCAAGCGAGATCAAGTCTCCTTATCTACTCTTGGAGGACAATCACCATGGTTTCCTCGTTCGAGATCCGGTTCTTCATGCTTTTCTTTCAACAAAGGACCTACACTTTGTAACAAACAAATTTGTGACAAACGTGAGTCAATCAGCTCGGGTCAACAACCCAGCTTATAGAAGAATAGCAATGAATCATGAACGTACCTGAAGATGGAAAGTTAACTCTCTCTTTCCTGAGAAGTTTATATCCTCTCGGCACGTAGGGCAGGCGTGATGGCTCCAATTTCCAAATCTTCCACAGAAGTAGCAAACCACCTTTTCTTGAGTCTCTTCTTGAGGCACATTCCCTATGTCCTTCGACTCAATATCAAGGATAGGCTTGGAAACTCCAACCTTTCCTTTTAGGGTCGGTTTCTTCTTCCTTTTCTTTTGTTTCTTTAAGCCCAATACGGGAGTAGTTGAGGTGGAACTATGCTTGGCCACGTCAGACTCCGCAGACTTCAACATGCCATGCAATTCACTTAAGGATTTCTCCATGCCTTGCATATGATAGTTTGTGACAAACCGATCATACGATGCGGGCAGAGACTGGAGTACAATATCCGCAGCGAGCTCTCTCCCAATAGGAAATCCTAACCTTTCCATTTGGTCCACGTTCGACTTCATCTTAAGGACTTGAAGACCAACATTCCTGCCTTCCTGCAGCCTACAACCGACTAGGCTTTTAACACACTCATAGTGTTCCTGCCTAACTTGCTGTTGGAACATGTCCTTGAGCTTTTTTAACATATTGTACACACTCATGTGCTCGAGTTGCTTTCTCAAATCCGAGCTCATAGTTGACAACATGAGGCAGGCAACATCGTGCGTGTCCTCACTACGTTTTTCTTACCCGTATCGGACGGCCCAAGTCGCGTTGGTAGTAGGTGGCTCCGGAAGGGGTTCCTCAAGGATGTGCAACTTTGATTCATGGCGTAGGACAATTCTCAATTGCCTAAACCATGCAATAAAGTTCACCCCCGTGAGTTTCTCCCTTTCTAGGAATACACGAAGTGAGATGTTTGACGTTGTGTTGTTTTGGTTTGACATCTATAAATAACAATAATACGAGTTTTGGTTAGTTTAGATAAACCTTGTTAAAAATAATTACCCCATAGTTTTAGATAAAACAATTATTCGTAACAAGGGCTAAGAACCTTATTTCACCTCGCACCGTGACGGGTTTGCCGCGGATCATGTGGTGAAGCTATTTAGTCCGGAAACCATTTTACCAATTGTAATCTCTATTACAACTCTTAGACACTTGCGGGATCCGTTGACATCCATTATGTCGGTTGGCATGTTTGATCCCTTTCTTACACCAATCTTAATATATAATTTTTGTTTAGCTCGTGCTTAGCTCGACAACTAATCAAGAATTATATACTAAAATTGTAAACCGTCCGACAAGACACACTGGTGGCACTCCCGACCATCAATTGGCTCGTGCTTAGCTCGACAACCAATCATGCGAGTTACCCCACTCACCTTCCATACAACTACGCAAGGAATGACTCGTGCTTAGCTCGACAATCATCCTTGTTTCGTTAGATTCGGGTGGTGTCATCTTACGGATGGTGCGTGATTTACATTTAAAAAAACGGGATTTTGTTTCCGGTTTATAAAAACCTTTTGTGAATTAACAAAGTAAGTGTCAAAACGATTTTAATCACTTTTAAAATATAATACCAAGTTTATATTTTCTTTGTTAATTCTATTCGCGCGAGATTGTTAACCATTTTAACAAACATTGTATTTTATTTAATTTTATAGAAAAGTTGTCTAGCATGCGAATCCTAATCCATGCATAGAAAAATAAAACACAAACACGCATATATATATATATGTATAATTCGGTAACATGCCCAAAAATCCTATGCGTTTTCCCCGTGAGCCACAACGTGGAAAACGAGGCAAAAACCTAAGGACAAGGTAAAGTCTCGTTGGGTGAGCTCCCACCGAATCCAACACCTCCAATAGTGTGTTGATTCCTTCTCGCCAAGACGTCATCATCATGACTCCCGTTGACTTCTCCGGTTCTAATTCTATACTATTTACAAATACACAGAATATATATATAAACGACACGCAGGTCGCATTCCTACACTATTTACACAAATACACGGAATAAAGTAAACGGCGTGCAAGCCGCACCAACAAATATATAAATAAATATTTACATCAATACGGCACGCAGGCCACCAAAAACCGAATCAATCAACCACCACAACACATAGGTCTAAGGGCATATCATGTTACCGAATTAACCAAACGCAACATAAATGAAACATGGTGTGCCAAACAAAACCATGATACAAATATATATCTATATTTTAGTCAAGATTGTCAACATCATCAAAGGCACCAGAATGACAATCCTTGTACATATGCATTAGTGTACCAAATCATTTTTGTGACACATATTCATATATATATTTATAAGTATATATTTGTGTACACTTCATGCCAAGTTACAACAAATATATAAATATAAAAACTAAAATATTAACAAGGCTACAAATATGACAATTCTAGCACAACAAGAATACAACAAGAGTCTCAATGAAAAACCAATTTTAAGAAAATAATTTTCTTATATAAATGTATTTATATGGTTTCTGAGACTTGATGTAAAAACTAACATATTAAGTAGGCTACAAATATACCAATTTTAGCCTAACAAAGATCTACATGAAAAACCATTTCTAGAAAACAATTTTCTAACATAAAAAAAACCTTATATGAATATTATGTAGGCTACAAATATATCAATTTTAGACTAGCAACCATCCATACGAAAAATCATTTCAAGAAAACAATTTTTTTGTATAAAACTTTTATATGGTTTTTCTAGACTCATTAGTGCAAAGCCATGTTAAACCTGGCTTTGATACCACTGAAGGTATTTGTTTGCCATAATCGAGTAGCAACGGAAGCAAGATATAATACAAAACTAAACTACCTAACCAAACAAACACTTCCTATGGACCAATATCTAAACATGGAAATGCAACTAAATAAAATAAACAAGGAAGAAGAAAGGTTATACCATAATGCAAGATCACCAAAGCTTTCTTCCTTGTCAAAGTGTGTAGAATTCAAGGAAGAATTCCTCTAGAGTAGTCCACCCCAAGCACACTTGATTCCCCAATGTTAGTAGGTTGATGTAGCCACCAAAACAACACAATACAAGAACAAGCAACACCTTTGTACATCAAATCTTGATCACAAAGTGTATATTACCTCCTCTTGTGCACCAAACTTGATCACAAAGAAGAAGAACCATTGGAGAGAGTATGAACTCTAGCATAAGACTCTAGAGCTACCAAAAGTCTGTTCCAGAGACATATGAATCGTGCCTTATCATTCACTCACATTAACCACATTAAAATGAGTGTTTAAAGCTGTTTATTCTGCTGTTACAGAGCCTGTACACGGCCCGTGTTGGTTAACACGGCCGTGTAGGCCCAAAGTCCACGGCCCCAATTGGGCTAAGACGGCCCGTGTCTATCAAGCACTACACAGCCCGTGTTCGTCTACACGGCCCGTGTAGGCCCAAACTACACGACCTTGAATTGGGCTAATACACCTCGTGTATGTTGGACTGGACACGGCCCGTGTTCAGGAACACGGCCCGTGTACCATCCTGCCAAAACCCATTTTGGTCTTTCTCTCTCTTTTGCTTGATCGTGTTGCCGGAATCAATACTTGGTGTGTGACCTAATAGGCCTATACTTCATCAGCAGTGCTATTAACTCGTTCATGTCAGCGGGCATATTCCAACACCTCTCCCATGTCCTTCATAGAGAAACATGTTCCCAACCAAGCCTTAACACTCTTAAGTGTTGGAACATCGTTTCCTATGAGTAGTATGTCATCGACATATAAGACTAGGAATGTAGTGTTGCTCCCACTAGCCTTGACATATACGCATGGTTCATCTTCGCTTTTGTTAAAACCAAAGGTTTTAACCTTCTCATCAAAGCAAAGATTCCTGCTACGAGATGCTTGCTTTAGTCCATAAATGGACTTCTGCAGCTTGCACACTTTATCAGGATGGTGTGGATGCTTAAAACCTTCAGGTTGTGCCATATACACATCCTCATTAAGTTGTCCATTGAGGAATGTTGTTTTAATATCCATCTGCCAGATCTCATAGTCATAGTATGCAACTATTGCTAAGAGAATCCTGATGGAATTTATCATGGCCACTGGGGAGAAGGTTTCCTCATAGTCAACACCATGAGTTTGAGTGAAACCCTTAGCCACTAGTCGTGCCTTAAAGGTGTGCACATTTCCATGCATATCGGTCTTTTTCTTGAAGATCCATTTACACCCAACGGTTTTACAACCTGGTGTAGGATTAACTAAGTCCCAGACTTGGCTATCCTGCATGGATTGCATCTCGCTGTCCATTGCCTCCTTCCATTTAACGGACTCTCTGCCCACCATTGCTTCCCGGTAGTTTGTAGGTTCATCAGAATCTACTAATTCATCATTTCCAGAGACGAATAACCCATATCTCTCCGGTTCTTGATGAATCCTACCAGACCTACGTGGATCAGATGGTACAATGTCAGATTCCTCAGCTTCCATCGGCTGAGGCTCGCTAGTGTCAACTTCAGGTTCCATGTTAGTTGTCTCTTGAATTTCTTCAAGGTCAACTCGTTTCCACTATCCTCTTTGGATAACATGTTCCTTTCTAAAAAGACAGCCCCTCAAGACACAAACACTTTGTTCTCGGAAGGCATATAGAATATGTATCGATATGAGGATGCCGGGTAACCGATGAATAGACACCTCTCAGATCTAGACTCTAGCTTGTCTTGAGTCTCACGTCTAAAGTAAGCCTCGCAGCCCCAGATTCTTAAATACTGAAGAGATGGCATTTTACCAAACCACATCTCATAAGGTGTCTTTGAAACCTTCTTAGCTGGAACGCAGTTAAGGATCCTAACCGCAGTTTCTAAGGCATAACCCCAGAAACTTATCGGTAGCGTAGTCCGGCTCATCATGGACCGAACCATATCAAGCAATGTTCGGTTCCTCCTCTCGGCAACCCCATTATGTTGTGGTGTCCTTGGAGGAGTTAATTATGAGATAATCCCACAATTTCTAAGATGTTCGCGGAACTCAAGACTAACATACTCACCACCTCTATCAGATCTGAGTATCTTAATCTTCTTGCCCAGTTGATTTTCTACTTTGTTTTGAAACGTTTTAAACAAGTCAAACGTTTCATGTTTATGTCTAACAAGATAAACATAACCATATCTACTGATATCATCAATAAATGATACGAAGTATCTAGCATTGTCTCTTGTGCACGATCTAAAAGGTCCACACACATCCGTGTGTATGATATCCAATAGATCTTTGCCCCGTTCCTTTGAACCGGTGAACGGCGCCTTTGTCATCTTGCCTAGTAAGCAAGACTCGCATTCTTCATTAGATCCAAGATCAAATGATTCCAAAATCCCATCCACTTGGAGTTTGGTGATGCGGGCTTTGCTTATATGGCCAAGACGACTATGCCACAAAGACATTTTATCCAAAGTATTGGATTCGCTAGTACCAACATTCATGATTGAATATTTATTATTATTGTTACAAACATCAGTTTCATAAACACCATGACAAGGATAAGCTTTGAATATTAAGATAAAATCTTAAAATATGGATATGACTCCTTTATTAAAACTAAAATCAAAATTATCCTTGAATAATGCGTGGAAAGAAATAATGTTTCTACAAATACTAGGAGAATAGTAACAATCTAATAATAAAATAGAGGAGCCGGAAGGAAAAGACAGTTCATAGCTTCCAATCCACTCCACATCAACAACTTGCTTGTTGCCCATGATCAGGTCTAGCTCTCCTTTCTTCAATATTCTACTTTCCTTTAGACCCTGCACATTTGTAAAAGTGTGAGATCCACATCCCGTATCTAGTACCCAGGAGTTAGAAAAAGAAGTTGAATTAAGTTCAATCATGTATATACCTGAAGGCCTAATACCTTTGGCCTTAAGCTTCTTCGGCTCATCCAGATATATAGGACAAGTACGCCTCATATGACCCTTCAGATAGCATTGGTAGCAGGTCGCATCTTCGAGCGTCGTGGCCTCAGGAGCAGGAGCTTTGTAGGAATTCCCTTTGGCTGCAGGCTTAGTCTCAACAACTGCTTTAACTTTACCCTTGGCCCTGGAAGACCCCTTCTTCTTTTTAACTCCACCCTCACAGATGGCTAACATTGGAGAGGCACTAGAGGTAGGAGTTTTGTGCTTGGCCATGTTCTCTTCAACATTCTTGAGCATGCCATGCAACTCCATAAGTGTTTTGTTCATGTTATGCATGATGTAGTTCGTAACGAACTGCTCATATGCCCTGGTCAATGAACTAAGGACGATGTCAGCAACCATCTCCTTCTGAACTTCAAAACCCAACCTCTGAAGCTGGTCAACATACAACTTAATTTTCAAGACGTGTTGATCTCATAATATCAAACCGTTCCTGGTGTGCTTGCTGTTGGAACATTTCCTTCAGCTGCACAATCATGTCATACGCACTACGACCATCGAAGCCCTTTTGGAGCTCCGGTGTCATAGTGGTAAGCATTAAACAGGCAACCTCGAGAGACTCCTTCTTATGCTTTGCGAAAGCATCCCTCACATTCTGCGCAGCGTTAGCCCTTGGTTCCTGAGGAACAGGCTCATCTAGGACATACTCCTTGTGTTCATACCTAAGGACGGTCCTTAAGTTACGCAACCAATCAAGGTAGTTAATCCCAGTAAGTTTATCCTTCTCAAGGAAGGATCGCAGTGTTAAATTAGAATGGGATGATGAAGACATCTACAAAAAAAGAAGTTCAATAGTTTTAGTTTTCACCGAATAAATATCCTTGTTAAAATAATTACCCAAAAAATCGTTTTAAGAAGGCTAAGATCCATATTTCATTTCAAGTCTGTGGAGGTTTGTCGTGCCCACGAAAGAGAAACTATTTAGGTAGGTAAAGAATTACCAATCGCGACCACATGTCTGATTCTTAGATCCCTGCGGGGTTCGATACGACAAGCGTGTCAAATGGCATGTTTAACCCCTTCCACGCCGACCCCTTCCCGAAGACGGTTTACCTAACAACGGGTCTGGATCGCAAGTCATCCCTAATAAAACACGTAGTCATCCGGCCCAGGACTCCCGGGAATTGCGAATACTCACCAATTCTAGATCCAGCCCAGGACTCCCGGGTATTGCGAACCTAGAACCGATGTGTGTCTTAAAATGGGCGTGTGACTTACATTTAAAAAAACAGGTTTTTGTTTTCCAAGTTAAAAGAATTTAACTTTTAAGCAAAATCATGTCAAACCATATAGTTTTAGAAATTGCTTTGTTTACACGAGTTGTACCGATTTTATAACACATACATGTTTGACTACCAAAGACAAGTGGCCAGGTAGGTCGATCGGGAGGCAGGATCCTTTCAGTCAAAATACCTTTCGGAAAATCCAACAACCAAGCCGAATGCGACTATTCTAGACACCACTTTCTTGGTTATGTCTACTTATGAAGTGTTCTTTATAAAACGTTTTTATATTTAAGCATCATACGAGATTAATATAAAATAAATACAACCACGCAAACAAAATAAAGATTGGAAACCATGCCATATAAACCTATGCGTCTTCACGTGAGCCAACGAGAAGACATGGTCAAATCTAGGGACAAAAATAAACCATCGTGGTGGCGGTCGGCTCCCACTGAATCATGGCACCATCCTTGGTCCTTGACTTCACGCCTTACCGGGACATCCTCTTTTGATTCCATCACTCCGGTCTTCGGTTAATTACATTTGTATAATTGTAAATAAATTACCTATCCTATCCTATTCTAATATACATTACATAGAATTAGGAAACGACATGCAAGTCGCGGTTACAATTACAAATATCCAAAAGAAACGGCACGCAGGCCGCACAAAACCAAAAACCATAATAAAGCAAACACACCACAACAAAGGTCTATATGTCAAGGCATAGAGATTACCAACCAAACGTGCACAACAATTATTCTATTAAAATACCAAACGAAACAAAAGATGGTATTTCGTATAAACGTACACCGTGTATGTATCCGTATGATTTTCATGCCAAAATCATCTAGATACATCTCACATGTATAATAGAATATCTGGGCAAAACAGAATAATACGAAGAATAACATAAACGAGTCAAAAATCAGGTTTCTTGAACTGTGAACAGTAAGCCACGGCCGTGGCTTAGGAGGTACGGCCCGTGCCCACGAACACGATCTTGGTACGGGGTGTGTCAATATTCCAGAATTGAAAAAATTAAATTTTTAAATAAGCATGGTCGTACCTCAAGAGATACACCCGTGAACTTTAATAAGTCACGGTCGTGCACCAAAAGGTACGCCCGTGCCCTCGCCCATCGCAGTGGGCTCGCAAGCCCAAAGCCCATGTCCTGATATGGAATAATCGACGCTGGTACAGGCTCAAGCACGGGCGTGCCCGAGGTCGTGTTAGTGACTGAAGATGTAAAAATTCGATTTTTAACAGATCAATGTGCTCAATTATTGTGCAACCTGGGATACCACTGATAGAACATCATGGTGATCTTGACATAAAAGTTTTTGGCAGCGGAAAAGGATTTATCACCACGATGTAGAACCAGGGTACGATTTGCACAATCTAATTAGCAACAAATAAAGTGGGAAGAAAGAAGGGTTATACCTTTGGAGTTCAAGGCTTGTAGAAGCTCCTTCTTTTGACACCGTAAGAACCTTGGTGCGATCGGGTGCTAGCCGTAAGCCTCCGGGAACTCGGGCAGAACTTCCTTCCCTAATGTAAACTACCAATGTGTCTACTAGTATGACTCTTAGGGTTTTTCGGTCCCAAAACCAGAGCCTTATGACTCCTATTTATAGGAGAAGGAATTATAGTTCAATTAGGAAACCAAATTTGGTAAATCTCCAAGTCAGGCGCCGGGCATGCCCGTGCCGGCCCTTTGGGCCTTGACTTAAACTAGCCCACTAAGAGAGTCACCGGTTAGGCAGACACGGTCGTGATCCATAAGGAACGCCCGTGCCTCCCACCAGAGGTACGCCCATGCCAATAGTGGCACACCCCCGAGAGGTACGCCCCGTGCCATATCAGGCACGGCCGTGCCTCGCCATTTGGTTCTTTTCCCGTCATTCTTGCGAGATGATCGCTGATATTCTTGTCGTGTGACCAGAAGGCCCTTGCGTCACCGACCGTGTTACTGGTTCACCAATGCTAATGGGCATATATCTACACGAGCAAGTTCGGACATTCTAACGAGTAATGGATGATGATATCAGGGAGAAGATCAATTTGGCATGTGGTGGGATCTTCCAGTATAAAATCCCAAGGGAAACTTACAAATTGCTTGAGGATATATCTATTAATAAGCAGGGCTGGAATGTCGAGAGAAAGTCGTCTAGAAGGACGGTAGCTGCAATTGAGGACGAGGGTAGCCGAGACACTGTCGCATCCTTAGTGAATAATCAAAAATCATTAGAGAGGAAAGTTGATAAACTCATCTAATCCATCCACGCTATGCAGGTAGGATATGAATCATGCGGAGGACCTCATCTCACCAAAGACTGTGAGGATCGCCCAATGAATCAAACCCAAGATGTGAATTTTCTCAATCAGAGATCCGGAGGTAACTACCAGGGAGGTGGATCGTACTAGCAGGGGAACCGAGGTAACTTCCAGAGACAAAACCTACCGGTCAGTAGAGTCATTGAAGACTACAGTCCAATACAAACCAATGCATGAACGAGTAGATTCAGAGAAATCAGCAAGCTTCCATTCAGACTGTGGAGTGTGATTTGGGGAGGTTGGCAAAAATTCTAGCGGGTCGGCAGAGTGGGTCGCTACCGAGCAATACCCAACAGAACCCGAATGCTGATAAACATCAAAACGAGCACGTCAAAGCCATTATGACTCGTTCAGGTAAGTCCGTTGGTAATAATACTATTGAGTCTACTAACAATTTTTCTCCTCCTAGTGTGCAGGATTATTCATCTGATGATGAGATTGAGACTCCAGTAAAAGAGAAGAAACCGTCTCCGAAAGGCCACTCAACCTCCTCAGCAGAGTCCAACAAGAAGAAGGACACTCAACCTTCTCTAAAGGAGTACCAGCCAAAATTGCCATTTCCTAACCGTCTCCGAAAGGAGCGCATAAAAGAGCAATATGGTAAGTTTGTTGATCTACTTAAACAGATTAGAATTAGTGTGCCTCTTGTTGATGTGATTGTAGGTATACCCAGTTATGGGAAATTTTTAAAAGACTTGGTGTCCAACCGGAGGAAGTTGGAGGAGGCCACTACCTTACCACTTGGGGAGCAATGTTCAGCCATTCTGCAGACTGCACCCCTGTCTCTTAAACTAGGAGATCTAGGGAGTTTCATTATCCCTTGCCTTTTAGGTTCTGATACTGTTTGCATTGCTTTAGCAGACTTAGGAGCTAGCATTAATTTAATGCCATCTACTTTGTATGCTAAACTAGATTTAGGAGAACTTAAGCAAACCAGAATGTGCCTGCAACTTGCTGATCATAGTTTTAAATATCCTATAGGCGTAGTTAAGAATGTCCCTGTTAAAGTGGATAAATTTGTTTTTCCTACTGATTTTGTCATATTAGAAATGAAAGAGGATAGTCATGTGCCTTTAATTCTTGGTAGGCCATTTCTAAATACTGCAGATGCTATTGTACATGTCTCGAAAAAACAACTAAATCTAGGCATAGCTTATGATAGGGTTATTTTTTCTATAGACAAAACCATGTCACATGCACACACTGCTGACGACTCCTACTATTTTGTTGATATCATTGATGATTGCCTCAATGCCGAAGTGGAGAATTTTTTGATGACCGGCACATCTAAGGAAAGCTTGTTGGGTAATGGTACTGATGCCATTAACCCGGATGCCATGATGCGAGAGATCAAAGAAATCCTACATGCTGACACCGTAGATGCCCAATCGACCGATGGAGCATTTGAGCAAATCTCTCCCAGTGAGAAAATCCGGATCAAAACCTCTCTGGAGGATCCTCCTACTCTTGAACTAAAACCTCCACCTTCCCATCTTGAGTATGCTTATTTTCAAGGAGATTCTTCCCTCCCTGTTATCATTTCTTCCACCCTTTCTGAGAGTGAGAAACAGAGTCTGATTCATGTCTTTAAGGCCCATAAAGGGGCAATAGCCTGGAAAGCTGCCGACATACCTGGGATAAATCCCTCTTACTACACACACAAAATTCTCATGGAAGACACTTATAAGCCATGTGTGTAGTGACAGAGGAGATTGAATCCAAATATGAAGGAGGTAATTAAGAAAGAGGTGATAAAACTACTGGATGTACTACTGGATGTCGGGCTCATCTATCCCATCTCTGATAATCCTTGAGTGAGCCCCGTTCAGGTATTTCCTAAAAAGGGAGGTATGACCGTTGTTCTCAATGAATGGAACGAACTCGTTCCAACTCGTATGGTCACAGGATGGCGGGTATCCATTGACTACAGAAAACTCAATGATGCTACCCGTAAGGATCATTTCCCGCTCCCTTTCATCGATCAAATGCTAGAGAGACTGGCAGGGAACGAGTTCTATTGTTTCCTTGACAGCTTCTTTGGTTACTTTCAGATCTCAATAGACCCGAAGGATCGGGAGAAGACCACCTTCACCTGTCCTTTTGGGACTTTCGCTTATAAGAGGATACCATTTGGCCTTTGTAACGCTCCCGCTACTTTTCAGCGGTGTATGACGGCAATCTTCCATGACATGATTGAGGACTGCATAGAGGTTTTCATGGACGATTTTTCTGTCTTCGGCAATTCTTTCGATTCTTGTCTTGCTAGCCTTGATCGTATCATGGCTCGATGCGAGGAGTCTCACCTCGTGTTGAACTGGGAAAAATGTCACTTTATGGTCCAAGAAGGCATTGTTCTCGGACATAAAATCTCAAGTGTGGGGTTGGAGGTCAACAAATCCAAAATCGACGTTATCGCGAGACTTCCTCCACCCACAAATGTTAAATCTATTTGTAGCTTCTTGGGTCACGCCGGCTTCTATAGGCGTTTTATCAAAGATTTTTCCAAAATCGCCCGGCCGATGACCCAGCTATTCAAGAAGGATAGACCATTCGTTTTCTCACCAGAATGTGTGAAATCCTTTGATCTGTTAAAATATGAGCTCACACACGCACCTATCATGGTGCCGCCCGATTGGTCCCTTCCATTCGAGCTTATGTGTGATGCGAGTGATTATGCACTCGGGGCGGTGTTGGGCCAACAAAAGAACAATCATTTTCAGCCCATCTACTATGTGTGTAAGACTCTTACAGATGCGCAGGAGCATTATACCACTACCGAAAAGGAGCTCCTGGCTGTAGTATTTGCATTCGACAAATTCCGTCCATACTTAGTCCTATCGAAGACCATAGTATACACCGACCACTCCGCTCTCAAATATCTGTTTTCCAAACAAGATGCAAAACCCAGGCTCATTTGTTGGATTCTGCTCCTGCAAGAATTCGATATTGAGATCCGGGATAAGAAAGGCGCTGAAAATTTGGCCGCCGGTCATCTTTTTAGACTCGAGAATCCAAATCTCGAAGAGCTCAATGAGTCTACTATCGAAGACACGTTTCCTGATGAGTTCTTACAGATGATCGAGTCTCAACAAGAGGAAGAACCTTGGTATGCTGACATAGCTAATTATCTAGCAGCAGGGTTCATCCAAAAGAGGCCGACACATCAACAGAAACGAAAATTTCTGTCTGGTACCCGCCCCATCTGTTTCGTCTTGGCGCAGACTATGTCTTGCGCCATTGTGTGTTTGGTACTAAAGCCAAACAAATTCTGCGTAAATGTCATGAAGGTCCCACCAGAGGACATTTCGGTCAGAATTACACCGCTAAAAAGGTGTTGGACAAGGGTTTTTACTGTCCAACCCTTTTCAAAGATAAATTCAACATGGTCAAAACCTGTGATGCATGGCAGCGAGCTGGGAACATCTCCAAAAGAGATGAAATGCCCCAGCAAGGCATCCAGGTTTGTGAGATATTCGATGTATGTGGGATAGACTTCATGGGTCCATTCCCTACATCTCACAAAAATAAATACATACTCGTGGTTGTCGATTATCTGTCCAAATGGGCTGAGGCAAAAGTCTTTCCTACAAATGACGCTCAAGTAGTCGTCAATTTTCTAAAAACTCTGTTTTTGCGATTTGGGTGTCCGAAAGCACTCATCAGTGATCGAGGCTCTCACTTCTGTACTCAACAGTTGGAGAAAGTCTTGAAACGATATGGGGTAACCCATAGATTCTCGACCCCATATCATCCGCAGACGAGCGGACAAGTCGAAAACATAAATCGTGGGTTGAAACGTATTCTTGAACGGACCATCGGGTTTAACCCAAAGTATGGTCCGAAAGCTCGATGATGCCTTGTGGGCATTTCGGGCGGCTTACAAAACACCCACGAAATCTACTCCGTACCGTATGGTTTACGGTAAAGCTTGTCACCTTCCTATCGAGATTGAGCATCGCGCATTTTGGGCATTGAAAAATGCCAATCTCGACCCTGAAGAGGGAGGAAAACATAGATTTCTCCAATTAAACGAACTGGATGAGTTGAGGTACAAAGCCTATGATAACTCATTAATGTATAAGGAGAGATCAAGAATGTTACATGACAAACGCTTGAAAATCGTTAAAGAATTCAAAGCGGACAACAAAGTTTTACTTTTCAACTCGCGTTTGAAATTCACGCCGGGAAAACTTCGGTGACTGGTCCTTATACAGTCATCAAAGCATCGCCTATGGGTTTCGTTGATCTTGAGTCGGATAGGAGTCCATTCCGAGTTAATGGACATCGCATGAAATATTACAATGAGATGCAAGAACCCGACCTCGAGGAGGTCATGCTAATCTGCCCCAAGTAATTTAACTCGGGGGCGAGTCAAGCTTAGGACTCGGAAATAAACAAGGCGCTTTTGAGAAGGAAACCCGATTCCGTAGTTTTCTTTCCATTCGTTTTGTTTATAAAACCCAAAAATACAAAAACAAAATCAAAAACAAAAAAAAGTTCAAAAAATTAGATTTATTTCTTTGCTTTGTGTTTGTGTGTTTTTTTCTGTTGCTTGCAGTAGTTAATCTACCCCAAGGGAGTATTGTTCCTTTAAACTCCTATGATTTCCACATTACTATGATTGTATCATTGCATTGGGGACAATGCAAATTTCTAAGTGTGGGGTGGAGGTTAAATACTTAACCGATTGCTTGTTGTCCGGTGAGCACTATCTTTGAGCTTAGATAGTTTTTAAATTTTGCCAATTGTGCCAGAAATTTTAATTTTTAGGCACGTCGCTAATTGTTAATAGAGTTGTTAAGAAAAAGAATTTAACTTGGTGGCGGGATTATGTTTAGATTCTATGTATCAATGTTTGTGGCTTTTCATCATTGTAAAAATTTTTAGCTCACTTTTAATCTTAAATGATTCAGAAAGTACAAAAAGTCTTGCATAATAAATATGATATAGCCTTCAAAAAATTAGAATCAGCGTGACGGTATCCTGAGATACCATAATAAATAATGAGATAGCTGAATCCTGACGAAAATAGGTTGAGGTTGATTCTTTAGTTTTACAAATCTTATGTGTTGCTTACAAGAGTTATATGCCTAAATTAATAGTGATAAACGCTATGTGGCTTTTTGGATTCGGATAAGTAGACCCGAGGGATATTTCAAATCTAGCATACTAAGGCCAACTGGTTTAGATATGTTGGCAAAAAGTCCGCTACATGGATCCATTAGAAAGTCACGTTTGATCTATTAAATTAAAAAAAAAGCAAAAAGAAAGGCATAAAAAAGAAATGAAAAGAAAAAAAGTAGTACATTAGTCGAGTAAACTTTGAAATCACCAATAAACCTTGAGGTCGGGAGTTTTCTAGAGGAATATGTTAACAAAATATGCAAGAATGATTACGATTTGAGTTATAAAGGATTGATTAGTGTAGTGAGAAATTATTTAGAATAATAAAAAGTTAAAGAGGATTTTTACACAAACATGTGCATGGATCTGAATACAACTTGTAGTTGCCGAGTTGAGTGACGTTTCTGACGATTCTTTTGACAGTTTGACGTGTACACGGAAGTTGTTTATTGAGTTATTCATGTGCTCTATCTGGTGTAGTGGTTTTTAAAAGATAATTTGCTTGAGGACAAGCAATGTTTAAGTGTGGAGTGTTTGATATCGTCTAAATTATACATATTATTAATATCCGATATCTCATGCTTTGATTGAATAGGTTGATTATTTGCTTAATTTATTGTAATATGTGTTTTAAGACTCTTGGGAGAAGAAATGGAGAATTTGATAAAGAAATGATGAAGAAAAGAGAAAGAGAGAAAAAAATTGACAGCTTTGACACCTCTTCAATGTTTTGATCGTATCTCACTCATATGAACTCGACGGGGTGATTCAAAAAGATACGAAAACTAGACAAAAGGGTTCACAATAATATCATGTTTGTGATATCTAATTGAGCCGTAATTCTCTCCATGTTGGACGAGAGATACAAGCCACAAATTAAAAGGAAATTGAATTAGTATTTGGGCCTGGTGTATTGTTAGGAAGCCCAAATGAATTAAAATGTGTTTGCTTCATATTCACGTGAAAGCTGGAACATCTCTTCTACATGAGATCTGAATAAAAACACAAGAGAATTATCATATGTGAAGCTTATTGAGCCGAGGATATCAAAGAAGAAGGGAAAGGCCAACATCGTTTTTGGGCCATTAAAAAAAGACGGCAACCGAGTAGCCGAAAATAAGAAATAAAAGAAGAGCAGATAAGGGTTTTAGGGAGATATTAAAAAAACGGCGGCTACGAAAGATACAATTTTTCGAGAGGCGGAGTCCACGGAGGAAACGAAAGGCACATCACAAATCTTGATTAAGCTTGATTTCTTATCGTTGTGTTATTTATTATTTGTAAGCTTTAACAATATTTATATTTAATTTATTTTTTGATTCATGTTTGATATCTGATATTATTATATGCTAAGTTTTCATTGTATTTGTCATGATGAACAACCCCTAGGTTTGATATGTAATCCTATGATTTTATATTTTATGATTAGTTTTATTTATGCTTAATCGTGATCCTTGAGTTTTTGATCTTAACCTTTGCTGAATAATCTGTTAGATACAGTTTGTGCATGATCTGAGACAATGACTTGCATGTGTATTTTCTTCTAGAATATTGTTTGCTTGATCTGAGACAATGACGTTTGCATGCAATATGATAGATAACGTTTCTGAGATAACGAGGGTTAAGGTTATTCAGTAATACCTTAGATAAAAGTTTGAGTCTAATTCCATGATAGTACATTCAATTCCTGTTCCCTGAGGATACGATCCTTGTCTTGCCCTGTTTACTGCTATACGATCGGGTGCGCTTGCCCGTTAGTGTGTCAGTCAAATTAGGTTAGATTAGTGTTCAAATTTAAGGCTGATATTCGCGTATCAGTGCGCCAGATCCTATGCATTATTTAGAAGTTTTGTTTTGAATTGAGTAAGAGTAATGATTATCATATACTTATTCTAAGTCATTTGAGGACCTAAAGAAAAGATAAGAGAACGCGTGAAAAATGCTAGACTACACGTGAGTACCTTTGTTACAGTTGAAGTTCATTAACCAAACAGTTCTCAACTGTTAGTTCTAAATCTTCCTTCAACTGTTAGTCAAGGGTATTTCAGTCTTTGCAAATATTCTGAGGCATTTTGAACTGCATTTAATATGCATTACATATATAAGCCATTCCCTCCTCGCAGTTTTCATTACGCTTACTAAACTTCAATCGAGCGCTAAACCCTAGACTTTCTCTTCGAAATCGCCATGGCTCCTCTTCCGTTTGTCAAGGAACACAACATGCTAGCCTTCCTCGCTAAACCTGCTGAGTTGCATGTTTTCCATGACATGATCGACTACCTTACACTGTCAAACCTCAACACTGCTCTCACCATCAATCCAACCATCTACACTTCCCATCTCGATCAATTCTGGAAAAACGCTACACTCACTGAAGTAGATGGAGTGCAATGGATCACTTCAAAAGTTGATAATCATGATGTTTCACTCTCTGAGAATATCATTCGAGAACACCTTCACCTTGATGATCTTGAGGGTGAGTATTCTGATTCGGTCTCATTGGAATTCTTGCACGATGAGCTGGTTAAGCTGGGGTATGAGGGTCCTAGGGGAAAGGGTACCTTTTACAAAGGGCAATTTTGTGCTCACTGGAAATTTTTGATTCATACTTTACAACAATGTATCAGCCCCAAAAGAACTGGATGGAATGAGTTTGGAAGTAACAATGCTTTGGCCTTAATCTGTTTGGCCAACAATCGGTGCTTCAACTTTTCTAAAGATCTAGAACTAACAGTTAAGTACATTAATGAGCCTATCATAGACCTATACAAGTGTATGTCTACATCCTCCCCCTCAGGATCTGCTCCCACCTGTTTGTGTGTTTCCATTGGAGTACTTGCCAGCTTCACATCTTGATATCCAAACTTGTCCAAAATATCTTTGACATACTTTGACTGACTAAGAAAGATACCGGATGGCTTCTGCTTCACCTGTAATCCTAAGAAAAATGTAAGTTCTCCCATGGAACTCATTTGAAATCTCTTATGCATGATGGCTTCAAACTCCTTGTAAAGATTGTCATTAGTGGATCCAAAGATTATATCATCAACATAGATTTGTACAAGCAAAATTCTGTTTTAACAATCTTTGTGAACAATGTCTTATCAACAGTGCCTCTTTTAAAACCATTTTCAATCAAATGAGATGACAATGTCTCATACCAAGCTCTAGGAGTCTGATGTAAACCATATAAGGCTTTATCCAACCTATATACCCTATCAGGATATTTTGAGTCTTCAAAACCAGGGGGTTGACATACATATACCTCCTCATCAATAGTTCCATAGAGAAAAGTGGATTTGACATCCATTTGATATACCTTAAACCCTTTGAAGCTTGTAAAAGCAAGGAACAATCTAATTGCTTCTATTCTTGCAACTGGTACAAAGACATCATCATAATCTATACCCTCTTCTTGAGTATAACCCTGTGCAACAAGCCTAGCATTATTCTTGATTACTATTCCTCTTTCATCCTTCTTATTTCTGAACACCCACTTGGTGCCAATTGCTATTTTGCCTCTTGGAAGTTCTACCAACTTCCACACTTGCTGAATTTGGAACTGTAAAAGTTCCTCTTGCATTGCTTCTACCCATGAAGGGTCTTTTAATGCCTCTATTGCTTTCTTTGGTTTTATCTGAGATAGAAAGCAGGCATTCACATCAAACTGTTCAAGAGATACACCACTATTTTCATTTTGCAGCATAGCTCTTGTTCGAATAGGAGTGGTAGGATCACCTATAATCTGCCTTATGGGATGATTCTTGTGAATTCTTGATGTAGGGATGTTTTCTTCAGGCAGTACATTTCCCAAATTTGACATATCAATCTCAGAGTCACTTTCATTCCCAGAAGAGTTACACTTGATCTGCAACTGTTTGATGTCCAGATGCATGGTGTTGGTGAGGAACATGCGATTCCATGTCCTTTGAAGGATCAGCATCATCATTCATTTGACCAACAATGTTGGAAGAATTACTTTCCGTCAAAGGAATCACTACAAAGTCTTCAGGCACTTTGTTTTCACCAACAGTTGTTGGGATTGCACTAATAGTTTCAAAACTGTTGGAATTGTTGGAAACAGTTTGTTGGTCTTTACCAACAGCTGTAGGGACACCTGCAACTGTTTCTGTAGAAAACTCAAAAGACAAAGATTTGGTTAATGCATCAATATCAAATAACCACCCAGGACCATTACCTGCAACATTGATCCTATTCTCATTGAAAGACACATGCATACTCTCTTCTATGATCCTAGAAACATTGTTGAAGACTTTATATTCTTAGCTTTGAGTGGAGTATTGTAACGAACGGAAATTCGAAACAATTATCGTAATGTTATTTATCGAGAAATAAATAATATTTATTGAGTTTATTTATTTTGATAATAAATAAGGATATTATTATTATTTAATAAAATGATTGAAAGTTGGAGAAAAACAAAAGAAAATATGTTCTCAGCAGCTCTATAAATAAGAGTTATTTGGCTGCCATTTTCACACACCAACTTCAAGAGTCGTTACTCTGCTAAATTTACGAGTTTTCCCGAGATCCTTGAGCCTACATTAGTGTCGGGTTTCGTTTGTAATCGTATCTTTAGTTACGGGAGTTCGGAAACATCGTCGAGGGCGTAGTTTTGACCAAGGCTTCGCGTGGGTGAACACGAGAGGTATAATTCTATCATATTACGCTTCTAGTTCGATTCTTAAGATATACGAGTTGCATGCATGTCGTGTGTGTGCGTTTTACGAAGTTTATTAGCGTGTGACGCGTTAATCTTTGGTCGCGAGTTGTTTTTCGGCATGTCCAAGTATTCTAAGCTAGTTTAGACTTCTCTAGAATCTTTGGATCATGTTTTTAACGTAGTAACCTTCAATAGGTTATTTGTGGCGTTTGAGTTCGCGTTCTTGACGATCCGTGAGCGTTATTTGTCTTTTCAAGCTCGTGTGTTTTGTTATCTAGACTAAGGTGAGTTCAATATTTCTCAAAACCGAGTACTAGACAAAAATGATATATTTTCAAAAGTAATGATTTACTATAAAATGGTAATATGAGTTTATATATTACCTATGCATGAAATATGAGATATATATATATATATATATATATGATTGTTACGTGTTATGAAATCGTATGATGATTATGCTATGTTATGAAGTTATGAGCTTTAACGTAATATTGATTTACGAGACCTTGGGATGGGGGTAGTCCAATCCTTATTAATGATGCCTAGTAGGTTGAACCTTCTAGGAAAAGTGCTAGCCATTTGTGGGTTACCGGACGTTCATGACAAGTCTGGGATAACGTGATGATGTATTTATACTAATTGGAATGATATTTGGTACTAGAGGTTGTACCTTATTAAATATCATGCGGGTGAGAGGAGGTGTAAGAGGTAAAACACCGTTATTACTTCACCTTAACGGCATTGTGGAATACGTTATATACCACGTCGCCGGAGTAACGATAGCGGGAGATGTTGCAGTCTAAGAATTACTGGAAGTCGCGCTCTAATGATTCTTAGACGGGTAATAACGTAACTCGTGAACCGGGTATATACCTTGGGTTAAGATAATATCCCTAGACCGTTAATGATGATTATGATGATGACGATAGTTATGATTTAAAGAATTACGATAACGGAGTATATGAAATAACTGTTTGAGGTACTATGATTAGTTGACCGTTATGTGCTAAATGTCAAATGATGGGTTGGTCAACTATATGAATGGGCGGGAATGGATTATTATTTATTCTGATATTACCGTTTAAAGTATGTTATGTTTTAATTGAATCTTTTCTTAACTCTATTGACTCACGAGGCTTTAAGCTGACACTTGTTTCTTGAAATGTGTCTTATACTCGTGCAGGTTGCTTAGAGTTTGCTTGTGAGACAGGGACTTTGGGTAGTTTACTGTCTTAGATGATACCATTTTGTTTTATCGCATCAAACAATTTATGTCTTTATGATTAATGTTTATGAACGTGATGTCGTGATTTTCAAACTGATGTAATCTCTTATCGTTTTGGTAAGATGTATTTTATAGCTAAAGACTTCCGTTGCATGTTTTCGGATAAAATTGCAAGATTTTTGTAAATGATAAATTTTGGGAAATCGCGGTCGTCACAAGTTGGTATCAGAGCCGCGTTTTGAGCGAACTAAGCATTGAGTCCGATGCTTAGACTTACAACTGTTAACGGCTCATTAAGAAAGAACAAGACTTCTAAGGGGGGGGGAGGGTGTGTGCTGAGTGTTATAGGAATTCTAGATCTTTTCCTTATAGTTTAACTCTACCTCTTTTCCTTATAAGAATTCTTATACATATCTACGAACTTAAGAAGTATATTTTCGACTCATTTCTTGTGTCCTCCATAGAAGATGGTGGTCACACGCAAGAACAATGGCAAACAAGGTACTAATCAAGGGAGTGGAGCTGGTGGATCACATCCACAGCACGAGGATGAGGATGTGGGAAGTTTTCACTCACAACCACACGTTGAAACAGTTCCAACTACTATCGAAGGGACTGCGTCTACTAAGGAGTATACGGAAAGGAGTAGCTATAGTAGGGCTAGCACAATCAAAATTGCTTCTTTGGAGCAGCAGTTGAAGATTCGAGATAATCAAATAGCTCAAATGAGGAAGGCTATTATAGCTGCGGGTCTCCTTAAAGAGAGCACTGAACTAGACCAGAATGATGAAAGTGAAGCAAGCAGTAAGGACAAACGCCATGGTTCTGAACCTCGTCAAAGGACTGCGAAGGCAGAGGGTAGTTCATTTAGAGCTTTCATGTGTTGCAAACCTCCAGTTTTTAAAGGGGGTGAAGATCCATTGGTTTGTTCTCCATGGTTGATGAAGATGGAGCAAGTTTATGACTCGGGGGATTTTACTAATCAACAACAGGTCCGTTATGCCATTCGGATGCTTGAGGGAGAGGCTCTTGAATGGTGGAACTCTGTCTACCAAAACCTTTCTGAGATAGTTCGGAAAGAGATTACTTGGTCCCAGTTTGTTGAGAAGGTGCAGAATCATTTCTGCAATTTGGGTGCACAAAGGCGAGCTGAGAGAGAATTTTTGGAGTTGAAGAAGGGGATGATGTCGATCAGCAAGTACAACACGATTTTCTCGGATAAGCTTACTTTTGCCAGGAGAGTTTGTCCTGATGAAGCTTCTTTGGTAAACCAGTATATGGGAGGTTTACCGTTTGAGTACCGGTCTGCTATCCGTAATAAGTCTACCCTGGATGTGGCAATGGAGGAAGCGAGGAATATTGAGGAAGACTTGGGTTTGAAGAATCCAGTCAGCGGAGAGAAGAGAAAGTGGGAGGGGCCATCTGGGTCCTTAAAGAAAAAGAAGTTTGGGTCCGAGGGCAAGAAGAAGGACCTAAATTTCTGCAAGACTTGTCACTCTTCCCATAAGGGTCCCTGCACTAAAAACACTATGAGTTGAAGGAGGTGTGGTAAGATTGGGCACACTAGTTTCGAGTGCACAAGTTTTGAACTTATGTGCTATTATTGCTAGGAGATGGGGCACATGGCTTCTGCCTACCCGAAACTGAAAAACAAGAGTGCTGATAGTAGCAAGAAGCCTGCTGCGAGTAAACCTACTAGATGAGCTTTCAAGATGACTACCGATGATGCTCGCAAGAATGATGAGGTGATTTCTGGAACTTTTATGATAAATTCTATGCCTGCTAAAGTACTATTTGATTCTGGTGCTAGTCGATCTTTTGTTTCGCATGCCTTCTGTGCTAAATTTGATAAACCCCGTAGTACTTTAGATTTGGCTTTAGTTGTTGAGATCGCGGTTGGAAAACCCATTACTATTCGTGATAAGTTTAATGATTGTGTTATTTCTATTGATGGTAACGATTTTATGGTGACACTACTTCCTCTAGAGATATAGAGTTTTGATGTAGTAATAGGTATGGACTGGATGTCTAGTCTTAAGGCTGAAATTATTTGTTCTAAAAAGCTTGTACACATACCTCTTTCTACTGGAAAGTTTGCTATTGCCTTTGGAGAAAGGTGCCCGGGAAGTCCGATTCTACTTTCAGTGATGAAAGCACGCAAGTGCTTATCCAAAGGTTGTTCAGCTTTCTTGGCTTACGTCATATCTTCTGCAAAGAAGAAGGTTGAATTACGGAATGTGGAGGTGGTAAAGGAATATCCGGACGTTTTTCCCGAAGATTTGCCCGGATTACCGCCAACACGTCATGTTGAATTTCAAATTGATCTTGTTCTAGGTGCAGCACCGATTGCTAAGGCACCTTACCATTTAGCTCCGTCCGAGATGAAAGAGATGATGACCCAACTACAAGAACTTTTGGATAAGGGTTTCATTCGACCAAGTTCCTCACCATGGGGAGCGCTAGTTTTGTTCGTTAGAAAGAAGGATGGTACCATGCGGATGTGCATTGACTATCGGGAGTTGAACAAGGCTACGGTTAAGAATAAGTACCCTTTACCAAGAATAGATGATCTTTTTGATCAGTTGCAAGGTGCTTGTTACTTTTCGAAAATCGATTTACGTACGGGATATCATCAAGTGAAGGTCCGAGATGAAGACATTCACAAGACGGCTTTCAGAACTCGCTATGGCCACTATGAGTTTCTTGTAATGCCTTTTGGTTTAGCTAATGCTCCGGCTATGTTTATGGATTTAATGAACCGAGTTTGTCGTCCTTTTCTGGATAAATCGGTTATTGTATTTATCGATGATATTTTTATTTACTCTCGTAGTGAGGATGATCATCGCAAGCATTTGCGTGAAGTTCTTGATACCCTTCGCCAAGAGAAACTCTATGCCAAATTTTCGAAGTGTGATTTCTGGATGCGAGAAGTCCAGTTTTCAGGACACGTGATTAGTCAGGATGGATTGAAGGTAGATCCAACTAAGATCGAGGCGGTCGAGAAGTGGGAGTCGCCCAAGACTCCAACTGAAATTCGAAGTTTCTTAGGTCTGGCCGGTTATTATAGGAGGTTTATTAAAGATTTCGCAAAGATAGCGACCCCTATGACCCGTCTGACAAGGAAGACAGAACTCTTTAAGTGGACTGAGAAGCAAGAAAATGCTTTTCAAACTTTAAAGAAGTGTTTGTGTGAAGCTCCTATTCTATCCTTACTAGAAGGTAATGAAGACTTTGTTGTATATAGTGATGCATCCTACTCGGGTTTGGGATGTGTTCTTATGCAACGAGGGAAGGTGATTGCCTACGCTTCAAGGCAATTGAAAGATGCAGAATTGAATTATCTGACTCACGATTTAGAGCTTGCAGCTGTAGTTTTTGCTCTTAAATTGTGGCGTCATTACTTGTATGGGACAAGGTGTGTCATCTACACTGATCACAAGAGTCTACAATATATTCAGAATCAGGAACTGAATATGAGGCAGAGGAGATGGATGTAACTTTTGATAGATTACGATTGCAAGATTAGCTACCATCCAGGTAAAGCTAACGTGGTAGCTGATGCGTTGAGCCGAAAAGAACCGAGGTCATCCTACCGACTTAAATCTATGGGTATTATTGTCAGATCCGACATCTTTGAGCAGATTCGAACCGCTCAAATTGAAGGATTGAAGGAAGAGAATCTAAAAGACGAAGTCATGGTTAAGCAACAAGCGGATTTAACTGAAGATAACCGCGGGTTGAAGACTTTCAAGGGTCGTGTTTGGGTTCCTAAAGTCGGTGGTGTTCGTGACACTTTGTTACGCGATGCTCACCGTTCTAAATATTCTATCCACCCAGGAAATACTAAGATGTATCTTGATCTAAAAGCCAACTACTGGTGGCCGGGTATGAAAGTAGATATTTCCGATTATGTGGCAAGGTGCGTGACGTGCTCTCAAGTCAAGGCGGAGCACCAGAAGCCGTATGGGGAATTACAGCAACTTGAGATACCAGAATGGAAATGGGACAAAATCACCATGGATTTTATTACCAAGTTGCCCAAGACTGCTCGTGGAAATGACATGATAGGCTAACCAAAAGTGCTCACTTTTTAGCCACCAAGGAGAAGGAAAAGTTAGAGAACTTGGAAAAGTTAGAGAACTTGGCTAAGTTGTATATTCGCGAGATCGTCATGAGACATGGGATACCTTTATCGATTGTCTCGGATCGAGATAGCCGGTTTGCATCAAGGTTTTGGCACAAATTGCAGGAGGAATTAGGTACGCGAGTGCACTTGAGCACGGTGTATCATCCTTAGACGGACGGCCAGAGTGAAAGAACGATTCAAACTTTGGAAGATATGTTAAGAGCTTGCGTGATAGAGTATGGCGGAAGTTGGGACTCTCACTTACCTCTAGTAGAATTCGCATACAACAACACTTATCATGCAAGTATTGGTATGGCTCCGTTTGAAATGCTTTATAGTAGAAAATGTCGCACTCCTACCTGTTGGTTAGAACCGGGTGAAAAGCAGTTTTCGGGTCCGGAAATTGTTCAGCTCACTACAGATAAGGTAAAAGTGGCCCGTGAACGTTTAAGGGTAGCTCGGGAGAGACAAAAGAAATACTCCGACAAGAAGCACCGACCCAAAACTTTTGAAGTCGGTGAGAAAGTAATGTTGAAGGTCTCGCCCTGGAAGGGTATTATCCATTTTGGGAAACGGGGTAAGCTTGGACCTCGTTTTATCGGTCCGTTTTTGATACTTGAACGTGTTGGAGAGCAAGCTTACAAACTTAAGTTGCCACAAGAGCTGGAAGGAATACACAATGTGTTCCATGTATGCTATTTACGAAAATTCTTGGCCAAGGAACCAAGTATACTACCTCTGGACGAACTCCGCGTTGACGAAAGTAAGAAGTTGATCGAAGAACCCGTTGCAATCTTGGATCATAAGGTCAAACAACTCCGAAAGAAACGGGTGAAATTGGTGAAGGTACAATGGAAGAATAAGCATGGTGGGGAGATGACGTGGGAAACTGAAGACGAGATGAAGGCTAGGTACCCCCAGCTGTTTTCTGAATCGATTCCGAGGACGGAATCTTTGTAAGGAGGGAAGAATTGTAACGAACGGAAATTCGAAACAATTATCGTAATGTTATTTACCGAGAAATAAATAATATTTATTGAGTTTATTTATTTTGATAATAAATAAGGATATTATTATTATTTAATAAAATGATTGAAAGTTGGAGAAAAACAAAAGAAAATATGAAATCCTGCATATGTCGCGGCGCGACGCGTTGTCGGATGCATGCGTCAGCCGATTGCGTGTGTCAGACTGTTACGTGTGTCAGAACCTTGCGTGTGGCAGACTTGGCGTATACGGGGAGTCGCGACGCGACGCGTCGGTGGGTCGCAACGCGACGCGTTCTCAGCAGCTCTATAAATAAGAGTTATTTGGCTGCCATTTTCACACACCAACTTTAAGAGTCGTTACTCTGCTAAATTTACGAGTTTTCCCGAGATCCTTGAGCCTACGTTAGTGTCGGGTTTCGTTTGTAATCGTATCTTTAGTTACGGGAGTTCGGAAACACAGTCGAGGGCGTAGTTTTGACCAAGGCTTCGCATGGGTGAACACGAGAGGTATATTTCTATCATATTACGCTTCTAGTTCGATTCTTAAGATATACGAGTTGCATGCATGTCGTGTGTGTGCGTTTTACGAAGTTTATTAGCGTGTGACGCATTAATCTTTAGTCGCGAGTTGTTTTTCTGCATGTCCAAGTATTCTAAGCTAGTTTAGACTTCTCTAGAATCTTTGGATCATGTTTTTAACGTAGTAACCTTCAATAGGTTATTTGTGGCGTTTGAGTTCGCGTTCTTGACGATCCGTGAGCGTTATTTGTCTTTTTAAGCTCGTGTGTTTCGTTATCTAGACTAAGGTGAGTTCAATATTTCTCAAAACCGAGTACTAGACAAAAATGATATATTTTCAAAAGTAATGATTTACTATAAAATGGTAATATGTGTTTATATATTACCTATGCATGAAATATGAGATATATATATATGTTTGTTATGTGTTATGAAATCTGATGATTATGCTATGTTATGAAGTTATGAGTTTTAACGTAATATTGATTTACGAGACCTTGGGATGGGGGTAGTCCAATCCTTATTAATGATGCCTAGTAGGTTGAACCTTCTAGGAAAAGTGCTAGCCATTTGTGGGTTACCGGACGTTCATGACAAGTCTGGGACAACGTGATGATGTATTTATACTCATTGGAATGATATTTGGTACTAGAGGTTGTACCTTATTAAATATCATGTGGGTGTGAGGAGGTGTAAGAGGTAAAACACCGTTATTACTTCACCTTAACGGCATTGTGGAATACGCTATATACCACGTCGCCGGAGTAACGATAGCGGGAGATGTTGCAGTCTAAGAATTACTGGAAGTCGCGCTCTAATGATTCTTAGACGGGTAATAACATAACTCGTGAACCGGGTCTATACCTTGGGTTAAGATAATATCCCTAGACCATTAATGATGATTATGATGATGACGATAGTTATGATTTAAAGAATTACGATAACGGAGTATATGAAATAACTGTTTGAGGTACTATGATTAGTTGACCGTTATGTGCTAAATGTCAAATGATGGGTTGGTCATCTATATGAATGGGAGGGAATGGATTATTATTTATTCTGATATTACCCCTTAAAGTATGTTATGTTTTAATTGAATCTTTTCTTAACTCTATTGACTCACGAGGCTTTAAGCTGACACTTGTTTCTTGAAATGTGTCTTATACTCGTGCAGGTTGCTTAGAGTTTGCTTGTGAGACAGGGACTATGGGTAGTGTACTATCTTAGATGATACCATTTTGTTTTATCGCATCAAACAATTTATGTCTTTATGATTAATGTTTATGAACGTTATGTCGTGATTTTCAAACTGATGTAATCTCTTATCGTTTCGGTAAGATGTATTTTATAGCTAAAGACTTCCGTTGCATGTTTTCTGATAAAATTGCAAGATTTTTGTAAATGATAAATTTTGGGAAATTGCGGTCGTCACAAGTATCCTACAAAAAATCCTTTTTCTGCTTTACTTTCAAACTTGCCTAATTGTGACTTGTTATTAAGGATAGTGCAGGGACATCCAAATGGTTTCAAAAAGTTGATCAATGGTTTTCTTTTAAGAAACAACTCATAAGGAGTTTTCCCTTTACACTTGATAACTGGTACTTTATTCTGAACATAGCAAGCAGTGTTCACAGCTTCTGCCCAGAATGTCATTGGGAGCCTGGAATCAGCTAGCATTGATCTAGCAGCCTCTATCAAAGTCCTATTCCTTCTCTCAGCCACTCCATTCTGTTGTAGAGTCCTAGGAGCACTATACTGTCTTTCAATCCCTTTTTCCTCACAAAAACTGTTTAGCTCATAGTTCTTGAACTCAGAACCATTGTCAGATCTACTGACTTTCACCTTCAAATCAGATTGATTTTCAATTCTAAGAATAAGAGATTTAACTAACTATGCAGTTTCATCCTTAGATCTAAGAGATTGAACCCAAGTGAATCTAGTGAAATCATCAACTATGACTAAACAATAAGCTTTCTTCCCTATACTAATCACAGATGTAGGACCAAAGAGATCCATATGCAATAATTGTAAAGGTGCAGAGATGGAAGAAACTTCTTTGGACTTAAAAGAAGTTTTGTGTTGCTTGCCTTTGAGACAAGCAATACAATGATCATCACATGAGAATTCCTTTTGGGGTAAACCTCTTGCCAAACTATTTTTAGCTAACAAATTCATGGTTTTAAAGTTCATGTGACACATCCTTCTATGCCAAATGGCAGACTCATCATGAGATGCCTTTGAGAGTAAACAACTTAAAACATGCTGCTGAGTAACTTTTTGTGTATCCAAACAGTATACATTATCCTTTCTTGGTGTTCTTAAAAGAATATCCTTTTCAGTCAACTTAAAATCTTTTGAAAGGATAATGCATTCAGTATCTGTAAACAAGACTTTGTTCCCAATGTCACAGATTTGAGACACACTTAACAGATTGTACTTGAGTTGTTCAACAAAGAAAACATCATTAAAAGTAAGGGTACCTGCTTCAACAGCTCCTTTACCTGTGATTTTTCCTCCCTTTGGATTTCCTCCAAATGCTACATATCCTCCATTGATTCTTTTGAAATCCTTCAAGCAGTTTGGATTTCCAGTCATGTGCCTTGAGCATCCACTATCCACATGCCAGATAGCTCCTTGATTGGCCCTATGAATGCTCTCCACAAAAGAAAATCAGTTAGTAGCAGGAAGTACCTAGGCCATACAGGTCTTGGGTACACCATTCAAGTCATAATACTTAAATACAGATTGAGTTTTCTTAATTTCATCCCAATTATATTTCTCTATTTTGTGTGAAGAGTATTTAGTGAAAACATGTGGTTTCCAACTATTGTGGTTAACAGTTGAGACTTTGGAACACTTAGCTTTTGGATTTGACACAACAGTTGAGTCAGTTGGTGGCTCAATTTGACTTTCAGATGAATTAACAGTGTTAGCTTCTTCAACATCTGTTTGTTTCTGCAATTTTACCCAAGCCAGACCAACATCCTTAGTTTTTGGCTTAACAGTTGAAAAACTGTTGGACTGTTTTGGCTTAACAGTTGAAGAACTGTTGAACTGTCTTGGTTTAACACTTGAAGAACTGTTAGACTGTTTTCTGATACTTGGTCTCTGGGCTCTATAGAACTGTGGGTTATGATAACAGTTGTGAGCCAAATGATTTGCTCTCCCACAAATGTAACACCTTTTGGTTTTGACTATATGCACCCCATTTCTTTGTGCCCATAGCTGATTTCTATTTCTTTGATTTCCCCTCACTGGTGCTGAAGGAGGAAACTTTTGCACACCATGTTGTTTGCATGTGAAAACAGGCACTTCAATATGCCTCTTCACATGTTTGGAATGAGATTGTAGTTTTGAAGCTTCCTTCTTTTGCTTTGCAACTGCAACTTCATCAACCTTCTCCTTTCCTTTTGTCTTAAATCTGACAGTTGAGGTTTTTGGGTTAGAACTGTTTGGGTTCTTTGTGGGACTGTTAGTGTAAAGATGGGGACTGTTTTCAACAGTAGTGGAACTATTTATAGAGTTTACAGATTTAAAAGGTTTTGGTTCACTAGTGGAGGGTTCAGAAGATGATTTTACAAACATCACATGTTGTGAATAAGATTTAGGTGTTGTAGGTTCACAACAAATGTGATTTTCAATTGGAATGACTTCTTCTTTCTTCACAAAACCCTCCTTCTTCTCATCAATCACCTCATAGGCAATTCCCTCCACTTCTCTTTCAAACTGTGGATCAGCTGACTTCAATTCTTCTTGTAACGGTTCATTAACATACCTTTCAGCTACATCAGACATGGGAGTTATGTAGTTATGATTGTATGAAGGTGGAGTCTATTTATAGCCTATGTATGTTTTTACTTTGTTTGTGATCTGTGATTTTAACAAGGTTTCAAGCTTAAGAGTTAATGCTTTGAACATGCTCAAATCTATGTCCACACCATCCAATTTCTTGATAAGCTCATCTATCTTACTCTCTTTCTCCTTAAGACTATCAACCTCTTCTTGAAGTTGCTCTTTCTCCCACTTATGATACTTTCTATCATAATCCATTTGCAGTTCATTAGCCTGATAATCTTTGATTTTCTTTTCAAAGCTTTCAATAACAGCACTGGTTTCATACCTTCTTTCTTCCATTTTGCTCAGAGCAGCACAAACTTTTTTGTTGTGCTCCCTAAACCTTTAACTAGAGCTCTACATTCACCAGGACATAGTTTAGAAGATACCTGAATGTCTTCTGTTTCTGATGAATCCATGTTGATGGAGGAGTTAGTCAATGCCATCAATGCTTTGTTGTGAGTGGCTTGCTCTGCTTGATCACTCCAATCAAACCCATGACCTTATTGTGAGACCAATGCTGATGAGGTGGAATTTGAATTTTGACCTTGATGCTGGCCTTGTCCACCAGATCTGCGTTCCCTAGCAAAGTGACCAGGCTAATGACATTTGAAACATCTTACTTTGGATTTATCAAATCCAGCTTGGCCATCAGCCCTGAAGTTCATATTTTCCCTTCCTGTTCTTTTGATGAATCTTTTTGCTCTCACAGTTAGCATAGCCATCTGCCACTTGAGATCCATCTCCTCAAGATCATCTAGATGCACTTGTTCAAGATCCTCATTTGTGAGAGTTGAATGTGCATGACTAGCAAGGAATGCTTCAAGCACTGCATCAGAAGTATTCACATATACTCCAGTAACTGTACCTACACCGCCATCAGCTGAATTAGTTAAAGAAAGATTTGAGTCCGTACCTGAGGATGAAAGAAGAGTATCATTGTGGCTAGGGGTCATAGACTTCCTTTTTCCCTCAATTTCCCCTTCAAACACAATCAAACTGTTGTATAGATCATCTAATTCTATATCTTCTAGAGAATCCTTAGTTCTCCATGGTGCAACATAAACTGTCCATTCATCACCTAAGGACCTGAGAAACTTTCTATTGATCTCATCTTGCTCTATTCTAACTTTTGCATTCTTAAGTTGACTCACCAGCTTATAGAACCTATCAAAAATTTGAGTGATGCTTTCATTCTTTCCACTAGAAAAGTTCTCATAGGCTTGTTTTAGAAGATCCCTTTGATTTCTTTTGGAACTTGCATTCCCTGCAAACCTTTTCTCTAAAGCATTCCATAATTCATGAGCACTCTCAAACTTCTTAAACTGATGTTGATACTCATTTGGAATAGCAATCTGAAGAATGCTGAGAGCTTTCATCTCAAGCATCCTCTCTTTTCTTTCAGCATCTGTTTTTTGTGATGGTTTCTTCCTTGGTTTTCCAGTTTCATCTAAATCAATAGGAGTTGTGGATTCATTCTCAATGATTTCCCAAACAGCATAGTCCATTAATTGAACATGCTACTTGATTCTCAGTTTCCACATCTCAAAATCAGTTGGTTTGAGTATGGGAACACGAATGTTTGACCCAGATCCAGTTTTATCAGAAGATCCACCAGACTCCATTGCAATAAAGTGATTGAAAACTCACAATAGAACTTTAGAAAGACTTTAAAACTCAAACACAGCAGATCTGTGTAAAACCTTCAACTGGTGATCAAAGGAACCTTAATGTTAAGGCTCTGATACCACTTATTAGGATCGAATATTACCAAAATCAATAACAAGAATTATCTTTTGAATCTAAATCAGAGTTATATAAAATACAGTCTTTGAGTTTGATCACAATCAACTAAGAAGTTGAGGAATCACACTTAATTGATTAATAAAGGTTTTAATCACAAGAACAATTCAATCAATTCACTGAAATACTTTCAAAACACAAGATATTTATTAATAATCAAAGATGATTACAATATTCACCTACACCTCCAATCTAACTCTTTTGTTAGACGAAGAACACACTTTGTTCTTAGGTTTCAAAGAAACTTGGAGGCTAATACACTTTCAGAAAGTAATAAACAATACGAATGAGTGCAAACTCTGACAGAGTTGAATTACAAAACTATCGATATCTACAAAATATTCTAAACGAAGTATTTATAAACTCTTGATCTTCCTTGAATAGTTGACAGTTGGTTAACCTTCTATCTTGCAAGATAATCTTGATAATCTTCCAACTTGATAAGATATCCTTTAAATCCACAAAGATATCAGTTTCTAAAAATAGCTCAACAGAAACTGTTTATTGAATGTGATTCTTCTAACAGTCTTCCTTTTCATGCCTTTCAACAGTTGTCATAATCAGTCTAATAGTTCCAAGCTCTTTGTACTAACAGTTACAACATTCATCACAACTGTTAGTTACAACTGTTTTCACAAATCACACTAACAGTTTTACCTTTGCATGTCCAACAGTTTCAATCACTTAGCAAATTTCCCAACAACCTTAACCTGATACTTAGGGATATTAATTACTTGTGATTGTATGTAGTTAATATTAATATGAGATGTATTGCATGTGTGATATTATATGTTGACGTTGAAAGCTTTACTAATAACTAATTGGTAAAGAGTACAAAGGTATATACGAAATTAATAGAGACGAATATAACAATATTGGTGAGAAATGAAACAAAAACCTTATTGTAACTAAGAGTGAAATATGTTGGTATTATAATATATGATGAGAAATGAGTTTGAATAATTAGAAAATAAATGGAGACCACATGAACAAATAGAGAAAAGAGCGAGATTAATAATTAATGGTTAATCTAGCGGTTTAATGTGTAACTATGATTAACATACGTGAACTCACGAATTTAGAGAATATACGATGGTTTAAATAAGCGGTGTTGATGTGTATATAATTAAAGAGAATGAGTTCTTAGAAAGATATATGTTATAAATACACATCTATATACATAATGAGTATGTATGGTAATACTGAGAAGAGTGGTATCTTTATGAGATACATAGCGAGGTGTTAAATATAAGAGTAGCCGTACATGTGTAAGTAAATATGTAAACATACAAATATGATAGAAAAAACTATGTCTATACACATATATTCAATAATAGAGAAAGGAGAAAGGAAATGAGCGAGCGGTGTAAGAATAAAATAGAGACGGGGTAACATGTAATAATATATAAATGTTATACGCGTATGCCATAATTAGATGAATCAAAAGGAAGAGAATCACTGGAGTTATAAACATTGTATGTTTAGCTATAATTGCGCTAATTATAGCCTGTCAAAGTAACTACGTGGGTGATGACAAATATGTGAGATATATATATATATATATATATACATATATGAAAGATGATGTTTAAGTCAATACGACCATATGCGATATGTATATTGCATGATATCGCTTTAGCCTGAGAGACACATGTGGTTGGTCTATAAGATGCTAGATGCTGAGTCAATGTGACTACCAAATATGGGATTATATATGAGTCCATGATGATGGTATAAATATCTATGATGTAGTGTCCCGAAAAAAATTGGATTCAAATAGAAATTTTGTAATCACTGATATAGATACTGCCAAATGTTAATTAGAACTCGAGTAAATGTTTGAACTGTAATAAGAAATTTAAAACAACATAGAAGGCCGCAGAAGTAAGGTTGAGGATGAGCTATAAGGCACGTGCTGGAGCCCCGTCGTGGTCATCACCTGAAAAGTAGTTAAGCAACAACAGTAAGCACAAGGCTTAGTGCGCACATTGCTTACAAACTAATTCAAATCATCACATCATAAATTTGTTCCACATATGCAACGTTGATCATTCCCGCGACCTTAGTAGACGATAACTCATTCCCGAAGTGAACGGTCCAATCATTCCCGTCACTGAAGTGAACGGTCTCATCGTTTCCGTCACCGTATATACATATACCACATGTCACGATTACATAAGTCACCAAGTTAGATTGTAAGTAAGAGTACTCACTTGTTAACAGTTTAGTCACGTAGTTCTTAGTTTAGAAATTCACTTGCGGTTACTCGTCAATTGGCAGTCACCTACAACAATTCTAATTGAACTAATACCGGTTACGAGTCCCTGACTCAATTTGCACAAATACCGAGGCCCCAAGTCGGGCCTTACTTCTAGATTCCATAAGTCAAACCCAGTATCAAATCTCATAAGTCGGACCACATGTCAAGTAAGTCGGACCACACACTAAGGTCCTAAGTCGGACCACATTTTGAGTAAGTCGGACCAAGTACCAATTTCATAAGTTGGACCATCTGTCAAAGTCGGACCAAGTACCGATTTCATAAGTCGGACCATGTGTAAAGTTGGACCAAGTGCCAACTTCATAAGTCGGATCATGTGTCAAAGTCGGAACATGTGTCAAAGTCGGACCAAGTACCATGTTGCACATACCCTCACATAGAAGTTCATGTGTATATACATATATATATCTAAGTCAATACAGGGAGCTTCGAACTTCTTTAAAACACCACTAACTCGAAATCTAACATTTACAAATCATATCTCCACTTATTTACACCCTTTGTTTAATATTAAACTTGTATTTAACCAACTTCTTAAGAACGAAACCCACAAATTCTTTCTCTGCTCGTAACTTCAGAACCCACACCCGCACAAACTTACACAACAGGCATGAATCATACTTAAAACCCACTAAAATCACAAAGAATTGTATTATTAATAGCTCAGGGATCATACCTTATCACTTTTCCTTGATTTCTTGATGACTGGGTGCAAAGATGGAGATCATTGCTTCTTCCCTTGCTACTCTCGATACACACAGAATATACCACACACACACACACACACACTCACTTCTTAGGTGACAAAAGGAAGATGGAGATATCTTAGGGGTTGTGCCCTAGCCCTCCATTTATACCTTCTCAAAAGAGGCCTTAGCCCACTATTTTAATTAGCTGAGCCCACTTAGTTGCATCAAGCCCATTTGCTTAATCTACAACTTTTCATTAATAGTCATTAAAGTCCAATAGGTTCACTTAGCCCACAATTAAATTGCAACTTTAAATAATAATAACAATTATCCTCATAAAATTATTCTTTTATTCAATTTGGAAATTCGGACATTACATATGACGTCACTTATAAATGTATGTATGTGTTGTATATGTTATGTGTAATGTGTTACACAAATGCTTGAGCGGCAAATGAGATGCTTGAGTGGGAATGAGATGCCTAAGTGGCAAATGAGATGTCTGAGTGGCAAAACCAAGGCATGAGTGGCACAACTTGATATGTGTACATTTATATGTTAATTATTATTATTTGATTATTTGTTGAACACTCACCAGGCTTTCTAGCTAATTCTTTCCGTTGTTTATTCATTTCAGCTTTTATGACAGACGAGACTTACACATGGACATGCTGAAGAGTTTTTTTATAACATTAAAGGAAAACTATTTTTATATTACCTATACCAGTTGTTGCCCTATTTTAAATCAGTATTATTGTTTTTCTGTGTTGCACACTTTTAAAAAAATATGCTTTACATGTCATGACTACTCCCTCTGAGATCTGGTTCATAAAGTGTCTCATGTGTTTTAAGAAATCTACATATCTACTCTCTCTCTCTATTTCTCTCTCGCTACTTTCCTTGTGTTTGATTTTTGCTTCCCCAAATCTAGAATTTCAGATTTCATGTGTGCTTAGAAGATTTAGGGTTTGGTTTTGTGTGTCCAAATTTGTGATTAGGCGTTCAGATCTACAAAGTAGATTTCTTGGTTGTTTAGAAGTGGTTGACGGTGGTGAATATGATGGTTCAATACTGATTTTTAGATGTAAACACAATATACACTTAAATCGAAAACATCTCACACACTAGATCTAAACACATACATAAACACACGCTCTGTTTAAAAAAAGAAAGAGAAGAACATTGTGGTGGAGACTAAGAGTGTCAATGGTGTTGACAAGGGTGTTGACCACAGTAATGGTGCCCATGAGCGGTGACAAATGGTGCTCGTCGAAAAATAAGAGGGAAGGAAGAGTATGAGTGAGAATGAGAGTGAGAGTGAGGGTCAGAGCTAATATGTCTAAACAAAAAAAATAATAATTTATTTTTATTTTTAATAATAAAATGATTTTTAAATAATATTAAATTAAAGAAAATGAATAAGAACTAATTATGTAAAAGGTAAAATGTTCATTTTAAAAAATTTAATATTTTTTAACGGTTAAAGAACCATCGGTGTTTAATTTTTGAAAATTAAGAACTAAAATTGCAAGATTTTAAATAAATGATTGAAAGTATGATGTAGATATATCTTTAAAAAAATCGATGTAGTTAAATCTATTTTATTATGCATAAATATAATCTTCAAATTTATTTATTATAAAATGTTTAGACCACAATACCAAGTTGAAAAAAATAGTTTATGAATTTATACAAACTAGCATGGTACCCGCGCAATGCGGCGATATCATATAGTTTCTACCCGATAATTTGTTCATTTTGGGAATTTACGTAATACGGTGACAACGAATAATTTTACATTGATAATATGTCTATTTTCTTTATTTTCCTGTTCTTAATCAACACTTTTATTATTTTTAAATAAACTTTGAGAACAATTAAATAAGAAAAAAAGTCTTTACTTATAAAATAAGTTAAATTGCATGAAAATACTGAGTGTAAATTAGTAATTTGAAACTATTTAAAATTAAGAGATTAAGAAAATAGTAAACTAATTTGAAACTATTAATTATATGAGCTATTTAAAAAAATTTAAAATATATGTTTATATATTCTTATTATAGATTATTTAGATTTATGAGTTTTACTTGTACACTTTTTCTGATAATTATGTTAAAATATTTATTACATGATATAATATTTAATATAAAAGTTTGATTATGAAAGTATTTTTTAATATTAAGTTAAGTTATTTGAATTTTTTAAATATGAAAGGTTTAGTTATTAAAATAGAATATAAGATTCTTATTAACTCTATTTAATAGTTAATTTATATAATAGTTTCCATTTAGTTTATATGAGAGGTAGTTTAGTAATTTCAAAAGATTTAAAATTTAATAAATTAAACAAAATGACTAAATACTTTATAATATAGATAAAAAGTCGGCGAAAAAGTGTGTAGTACTAACCAATGTTTTAAAACCCGGGTTTTTTGTTGACCCGGGCTCCTCACCGGGTCACGGGTCAACCGGTTCGACCGGCGGGTCAACCCAGTTTTCAGATTTTTAAATTTTTTAAAATATATATGCATATGTGTGTATATATATGTATGTATATAAACTTAGAAACAATTACTAATATGTTAAGAAACTAAATAATCTATCAAACATAAAATGAAATTCTATTGAGAGGGTTACATGAACTCAATGAAGGTTTATGCTTGAACAACAGTTACATGTCGGAGATGACAGAGGGCAGGAGTTGTCGTCGACTGCCGAGAGGGGTTCACAACTCATTTTTAGGGTTTCTGTCGAGAGAGGGTTTCAAAGTATCAATTGTCGAGACGACTAATCGCTAAATTTTTATGTTTTTTAAAAAAATATTAAAATAAAAAAACTAAAAACCGGGTCAACCTGGGTCGACCGGTTCAACCATAAACCCGGACGGGTCAATGCGGGCTAGAAATGAGCAAAAACCCGATGTACATTGACCCGGTCTCCTCACCGGGTCACGGGTCAACCGGTCGGACCGGCCGGGTCAACCCGGGTTTTAAATAATCAACCAGTCAACTACTAACAACTAAATAATCAACCAGTCAACTTGAAATGTGAATTCGACCCACAAATCCACAACTTATTGAACTCAAAATTCAGACCGTTGAATTGGCAGAGGGAAATAATTGGTTAATGACGAGAATCAAGGCATAAAAAAAATACTTAACGTGATTGTTTACTTGCTTTGGCCTCAGCTGTCTCCGGCAAGTTGACCACGAATTAGTTCATGAATCAAGTTCAAATTCTCCTCTAGAGATTTTGAAGAATCGAAACAACTTATTCAAGGTTCCAGGCAAACAGTTTCATCTTCATCTAGTAACCCAAAATTCCCAAAATTCATGTTCTTCGTCTTGTTAATTCAAGCAATAATACACTCCTGCATCAGATGCTTTCTGAATTTAGAACTGATTTTGTTGCGAATTTGAGAATCAAATTATTCTTGCTCTTGTGATTTGGGTCTGATTAATTGCTTAGATCCATATGGAGTTGAAATTTTATAACATGAAAAGTGAACTTGTAGCTTTTTAGGATATGATTCTGTATTTATTTATTGATATAATTGTGTGCACATTGCAAAAGTAAGTAGAAAAGCTTTCATATATGGTGTATACATGTTAGAAAGGGGAATTCTTTCCTTCGGTGGTGTTTGGGGTTGTAATTTTGAAATGGGAAAAGGATTTGTGTAGCTACAAGCACCTATTATAGATTGCCAAAGTCTCTTAGCAGTTTGCTTACATTCTTAAGTTTTTAAATTTTTTTTTCCTGTAGGCATGGATGTTGTTTCAAGTAGCTTAACAGCTGTTTCCTTGCTATGGACACCTCTTGAAGCCTGCTGTTTTTATTCAAGAAATTTTGAAGAAAGAGTGAGGAAACTGCATAGTGAACTGGAAGCTCTAAGTGTAGGAAATCCATGCACGCCAACACCCGTACGCAGTGGAAGCAACGACATCAAAAACCGGGGTTTTCGGGTATCAAAACCGACATGCATGTATTCCCCAAGTGGGGATCGTGACTACAAACGGATATAGCAACTAAAACAAACGAGAGGGAGGAGAAATTATACCATCATGGGGCTGGAGCTATCCACCGAGCTAGGAAGATCTTCGTGAACCCGAAACCGAGCTCCTCTATTGATAGTCCACACCAAGTAGCCGAGATTCCGTCTTGCTAACGACCCGAGACACGAACCACACGTTGTCTTTGTGAATCTGGAGCAGCCACTACCACTAGAACTACTTGCCTTCATGAGATTACACACACCACCAACCCACTAGATGCTAAAGAACCATGTATATGTGTTATGTGTGTGTAGAAGCAAGAGTTATGCCAAGAGAGAGTGCCAAGCCTTTTATAAACTCTGATATTCATATCAAAGCAACCAGAGTCAGCCAAATTGTCACTCATTTATTGGACCATCACAAAGGTCCAATTGAAATAAAGTGTCACTTTAACTTCTGTCTTCACGGGCTCTCACGGGCCGTGAAGCACTCGTGAAGGCCTCATAGGCCGGGTTCCACCGCACACTCTCATTGGGCCAACGAGTGGTCCAATTAAAAGAATGGCACCTGCCTTCACGGGCTCTCACGGGCCGTGAAGCACTCGTGAAGGCACTACTCCCACGACTACTTTGTCCGGGTGGTGAAGGCTCGTGGAGGGTTTCTCTTCACGACCTCTTCACGGCCCGTGAAGGTCACCAGAAACCCTAATTTCATATTCTCTCATGTTTGCGTTGTGCTGCCGGAATCTACCCTTGGCGTGTGACCCAATAGGCTCGTACCTCATCAGCAGTGATGCTAGTACACGTGTGTTAGTGGGCATATTCCAACAGACTCCCACTTGCACATGATACAGCGTTACCAACACCACAGACAAGTAGCGGCTCTAGC
The DNA here is from genome assembly GCA_038502395.1 of Dittrichia graveolens. Classification (NCBI taxonomy): domain Eukaryota; kingdom Viridiplantae; phylum Streptophyta; class Magnoliopsida; order Asterales; family Asteraceae; genus Dittrichia; species Dittrichia graveolens. The sequence goes on along the minus strand of JARJIL010000005.1, from coordinate 52,159,471 downwards.
AAAGCATACTTGCCCCCAAGTCGGTACGAGTTACGTCATCCTCGACAAATCCTGGTAGCCTAGAAAGGCTAAAAGGTCCTATAGATAAGTGATCATAAACATCCCTTTGTTCGCGATATCCGTGTGAACACGAAACATGGAAAAATGTCAATCTCTAGATCGTTCACGATTCTGTTTCTCGATTCTAGATTGGTGGTGACCAAAATAACAAGTTTACAAATGATCTAAAATCATTGTAACTTGAGCACGGCCATGCATTTTTGGTGTCAGCGCCCAATCATCGAGGGGCCAGGGATATCTCTCTAACTAGAGGAACAAATCCTTTTGACTACATAGTCCCGCCACATTCTTCATACTTTATTTGATAACTCCCTTTATAGCGGCTAGTTACGAACCACGTTTGAAAGTAATCAAAATAAAGCAGACTCATGCTTTGGATACACATGTATCTCCGGTCTAAGGATGAAATGATATTATCATCCCGAGTCACTTGTGACCATAATCCATGAAGTGAACTCAGGTGTGGGTCTTCCAATCACTTGAAACTCATTTCAAGTACAGGTTAGTTTTGCGTCACTTGCATTCAATCCTTGATTAATGCATGACCAAACCCTAACCTCAGTCTTAACATAAACTTCCTTCCCTTGAAAAATGATTGACTGTGGAAATCTAGAATGCATAAGCACTCAGGGAAGTGGTTAAACATGCTAAGATGGAACACAGTAAAGACTAATGAAAGTAACCGCATCTGCGTATATATAGTCCCCACTATATATCGAAAGCAATCAAAAGTAACGATATTGCTTGCAGTTCCCAAAGCAAATATAAAACAATCAACAACTAAAACAATATTTAAAGCCAAATCATATGCATAAGAAATGCTACATGACCTAGTATGTCAAACATCACTACTCATTATGACTACGGCGTATTCAATGGATTTGCCATGCAACATCCATTTGTATTCTTGTTATCCTCTCAATTATCTTTTGACCAAACTACTTTATTCAAAGTATCCGTCAAAGAGATCATATAACGAAGCACTAAGGTACTCATATCCTCATTGTTACAAAAGTTCACAATAGGATCAGTGATACTTAAGAAATTCTCTAATCAATTATTAACACCATATAGTAGGATCAAAGACTTCGATCAAGATCGATAGTTATCCTATTAGAAATTAGTATTAGAGTAAAAAACTTACTCCAAGGCTTATTTCTTGTCGTCAAACATTAAGAACATACACAAGTATTTCTTGTGATTCAAAATCTTGTATCTCCTAAGTATTATCATGATACAATAATTCCCTATTTTAGGTTCATAGAACACTTAACAATGGGACATTATCTTCAATCGATACATACTTCTAGGTATACAATAAAAGCTTCCACTAGCCCTGACATATGTAAAAGTCTTATCTATGCTCCTAGAAAACTCATGACTTTGATTTTCTCATGAAAGCAAAGATCTTACTTTTACGATGTTAGTATAAGTCCAAAGGACTTATTCACACTTGTAGACTTAATTTGGATACTACGGATATCTAAGACCCTCGGAGAGTGTGGTAAGCACTTCCTCAATACGAAGTTCCATAAAGGAACGCGGTCTTGTATATCCGTGTACTATCCTTTATTGCCGTAAGAAGGCAACAATAGCAACAAGTATCAAATGATCTTCAACATAGCCACTAGGAAAAGCTTCCACAAAAACCATCACGAAACCTTTACCCCTAGTCGGTATTTGAAGTAGTCTACAATATAATCCATGTTAATTCCATTTACACCATCTAGGTTTGCACCTTGGTATGGAATTAAGTAAAGTATCTGCATACTTGAAATGGATTTCATCTTATGATTAATTACTTCTTATAACCTCAGTGTACTCATGGCCCACTATGCTTTCCGATAGATGGTGATTTGAACAAAACTCACCATCAAGTCATTGCCACTTAGATGTGAGGAACCCATATCTCTTTGGTTACATGACTTCTATCAGCCTTGAAAGTAATTACTTATGGTCAGGGTAACCGGCATTCTCATGCCGATATTTGATCATATGCTAGTGCCAACATCAAGTCTTTCATTTAAGTTGCACGTTCTTCCACTGGAATGCTTTAGTTATTATCTTCCTTTCGAGCAACAAAACATTGTTCTCATAAGGTCAAATATCCAAAACCTATAAGAACCTTTTAAATGTATTAGTAGCATTTAAGTTTTTCAATCTCCCACCAGATGTAGATTGAAAATCTCCAAACTTTGATATATATACAAACAAAGAACTCTTTCAAGATATATCTCATAGTTTCCAAATAGACTTTCAAGTTGGATTAAGATTAAGGACTTGGCTCGTCACATTCAATGTGTATACTAACAAGTCGAATACACATATTTGACCAATTATGTTCCAGATCATTTTCAACAATATCCGGTTTCCTTTAACGTGACACCATGTACAAATGTGTCTATGTTAAGGAATGAATTGAGAAATAATCCCGCAATTCATAATGTAGTCATTGATATAGATTTAAGGTATCTTAGCATCTTAACTAGATCTAAGCATCCTATCTATATGTCCCAATTGATTCTTTTAATTAGTTTCTCTTTGTTATATGCTTGTACGGATTATCCACCAAAAGTGATCAATATCTTACAAGCTAGCATCCCTCTCACATATACCGTGAAGGGTTTCATAATCATCTTGCCCTAATAGATAAGATTAGCATCAAATGTTTAACCCGAGGTTAAACTAGTCCAAGATCCTAACCACATAGATCTAGGCGATACTTATCTTATTTACATGGTTAAGTAGATTATGACAAAGAGCCGACTAATCCAAACTATTTTGGACTTAGAATCAGTCATTCATAATTAAATATTACTTGTAACATGTATGTCGTGACATGGATAATTTTAATTTTTTATCAATCAACAAATATTTTTCAAAACCAAGATTCAAGTTTCAAGTTTCAAGTGTGAATTCATCGTCATCAAATGTAGAATGATGCGCCTTGAAGGCCAAAATAAAACATAAGCTATGACATGAACAAACTTCGAAATCGAATAAGTAATGCGAAAAAATCTTTTACAACCCAAAAATTCAAAATCTCATCCATCGTCTTCATAAACATACAACAAAAACTAAACTTGCCTCACAGGGCATCAAAAACAAAGTAATAATGAAACCGGTAAGAATAGGCGAGATCAAAACTCCCAATTCTCTCGTAGAGGTCAATCTTTCGAGTTACCTCTTTTAGAGATCCGGTTCTTCATGCTCTTGGTTCTTCTTTTAAATGGTACCTACACTTTGTAACAAAATTAATTTGTGACAAACGCGAGTTAATTAGCTCGGGTGAACAGCCCAGCGAAATAGAAGAATTAGCAATGAATCATGAATGTACCTTGAGAGGGGAAATTAACTCTCTTTTTCCTTAGAAGTTTAATATCCTCTCGGCACGATGGGCATGCGTGACGGCCCCAATCTCCAAATCTTCCACAGAAGTAGCAAACCACTTTTTCTTGAATCTCTTCTTGAGGCACACAATCATTGTCCTCAGATTCAATGTGGGAAATAGGCTTGGACACTCCAACCTTTTCCCTTCGTGTCGGTTTCTTCTTCTTTTTCTTTTGTTCCCTAGAACTCGTGGTAGGAATGGAAGAGGTGGATTCATGTTTGGCCATGTCAGACTCCGCAGTCTTCAACATACCATGCAATTCACCTAAGGTTTTCTCCATGTCATGCATGTGATAGTTCATGACAAACTGATCATATGATGCGGGCAGGGACAGGAGTACTATATCTACAGCAAGCTCCCTCCCCATGGGAAATCCTAGTCTCTCCATTTGGTCCACATACGCCTTTATCTTAAGGACGTGGGCACTCACACTCCTACCTTCCTGCATTCTACAACCGACTAGGTTTTTTACACACTCATAGTGTTCCTCCCTTACTTGTTGTTGGAACATGTTCTTCAACTTGTCCATCATATTGTACACACTCATGTGCTCAAAGTGTTTTTTCAACTCCGAGCTCATAGTTGACAACATGAGGCAGGCAACATCGTGTGTGTCCTCAACACGCTTTTCATACGTGTATCGGACGGACCAAGTCGCGTTGCTAGCAGGTGGTTCCGGAAGAGGTTCCTCAAGGATGTGCAACTTTGACTCATAGCGAAGGACAATTCTCAATCGCCTAAGCCAGTCAACGAAGTTCACTCCCGTGAGTTTCTCCCTATGTAGGAACATACGAAGCGAATTGTTTGACATGGTGTTATTATCGTTTGACATCTATAAATAACAAGAATACACGTTTTAGTTAGTTTGATATAATTCTCGTTAAAATAATTACCCATAAAGTTTTAGAAAAACAATTTATCTTAACAAGGGCTAAGAACCATATTTTACCCCACTACATGATGGGTTTACCGTGGATCACTTCATGAAGCTATTTAGGCCGGTAACCACCTTACCGATTGCAATCTCCATTGCAACTCTTAGACACTTGCGGGATCCAACGACGTAAAACGGTCGGTTAGCATGTTTGATCCCTACTTACACCAATCCCAAATTAAAATTCTTGGTTGACTCATGCTTAGCTCGACAATCACACAAGGATTTTTGTTTGCAATTGTAAATCGTCCAACAAGATACATGGTAGCATACTCGACAATCATTGGCTCGTGCTAAGCTCGATAACCAATAACTCCTAGTCGCCACTCTCACCTTCCACACAGATCCACATGGAATAACTCGTGCTTAGCTTGACAATTATCCCATGCTTCACTAGAATCGGGTGTGTCATCTTATGGATGGTGCGTGATTTACGTTTTAGGAAACGGGCTTTTGTTTCTTGATTAAAACCAAGTTTTAATATTTGATTAAAAAAGTAAGTAACAAAAACGTTTTTCACTTTAAATATAAATACCAAGTTTATATTGTTTTGTTAATCGTGTACGCGCGAGAGTTTGTTAACCAATTTAAAAACTCTTGTGATTTTGTTAACTTAGAAAAGTTATCAAGCATGTGAAGAAACATAAACAACCATGCAAGAAATATAAATCACATCACACGCATACAAAGAGGTTGGTAACCATGCCAAAAACCTGTGCGTCCTACCCGCGAGCCAAGCCGGGAGGACTAGGTCTACTAAGGACACAAACCTAGACCATGGAGTGCTCCCACTGAATCCGCTACTTCCATCGGGACTAACCGGATCCAAGGTCTTCAAGACGTCTCCTCTTGACTCTTGATTGTGGTCTTCAAAACACAAGTACACAAAAGAAAGGAAATGGCATGCAAGCCACGCGCTTCCTATCAATCTAGCACAAGTACATATGAACAAATGAAACGGCATGCAAGCCGCAATAATTAATTACAAACCGAACGAATAAATAATTAATTACATCACACGTGACACCAAGGTCACCAAATAAATCCAAACAACCAAACAAACCACAAGGCACAACCACAAGGTCTAGGGCGATGGTTACCAACTAAAAGCAACAAACAACAACTACAAAGCACAGTGTGCCAAAACCGTGACCAAAGAATATTTCGGTAAGAATTTCCAACACAAACACTCAAGGCACAACAAGGAAATTCTTGTACATATGCATTAGGGCACAAAACCAACTTTTATACCCATATTCATATATACACAACATATGTGTATGCATGTATGCATCTCATGCCAAGACCATACCTTACATACCCATATTTGTACCAAAATATTACGAGGGGTTAACCAAACGGAATCTGCCAAAAAACAGAAACTCCTCCATGACCCGAAAAACCACGAAATTTTCTTTTAAGGACAAAAACTGCCCAGAAGCTCCTTCACGACCCCTCACGGCTCGTGACGCCCAAGGGCCTCACGACCGATCACGGGTCAGAAGGGCTTGTGAGCCTAAAAACCAAGTTTCACGACTAAACTGTTCACGAGTGCCTTCACGACCCCTCACGGCTCGTGAAGCCCAAGAGCTTCACGAACGGTCATGGGCCATGAGGACTCGTGAAGCCTGAAAACACTTCCCACGACCAGACCCCTCACGAACACTGGTCGTGTGGCCTTCATGACTCGTGAAGAACACTTCACGGCCCGTGAAGACCTACTGGACAGAAAAATGAATCTTCCAAAAATGGTTTTTTAAGCCATTATCGTGTTATATCTTTGTAGCCTAGGCTCTGATACCACTGTAGGAAATCCATGCACGCCAACACCCGTACGCAACGGAAGCAACGACATCAAAAACCGGGGTTTTCGGGTATCAAAACCAACATGCATGTATTCCCCAAGTGGGGATCGTGACTACAAACGAATATAGCAACTAAAACAAATGACAGGGAGGAGAAATTATACCATCACGGGGCTGGAGCTATCCACCGAGCTAGGAAGATCTTCGTGAACCCGAAACCGAGCTCCTCTATTGATAGTCCACACCAAGTAGCCGAGATTCCGTCTTGCTAACGACCCGAGACACGAACCACACGTTGTCTTTGTGAATCTGGAGCAGCCACTACCACTAGAACTACTTGCCTTCACGAGATTACACACACCACCAACCCACTAGATGCTAAAGAACCATGTATATGTGTTATGTGTGTGTAGAAGCAAGAGTTATGCCAAGAGAGAGTGCCAAGCCTTTTATAAACTCTGATATTCATATCAAAGCAACCAGAGTCAGCCAAATTGTCACTCATTCATTGGACCATCACAAAGGTCCAATAGAAATAAAGTGTCACTTTAACTTCTGTCTTCACGGGCTCTCACGGGCCGTGAAGCACTCGTGAAGGCCTCATAGGCCGGGTTCCACCGCACACTCTCATTGGGCCAACGAGTGATCCAATTAAAAGAATGGCGCCTGCCTTCACGGGCTCTCACGGGCCGTGAAGCACTCGTGAAGGCACTGCTCCCATGACTACTTTGTCCGGGTGGTGAAGGCTCGTGGAGGGTTTCTCTTCACAACCTCTTCACGGCCCGTGAAGGCCCGTGAAGGTCGCCAGAAACCCTAATTTCATATTCTCTCATGTTTGCGTTGTGCTGCCGGAATCTACCCTTGGCGTGTGACCCAATAGGCTCGTACCTCATCAGCAGTGATGCTAGTACACGTGTATCAGTGGGCATATTCCAACACTAAGCACTAGACAGAATGATCTAAAAATAGAAATAACTAGTGGTATGGTAAACCAAAGAAAGAAGCTAAGAAGTGAGATACAGTTGTGGATTAAAAACGTCGAGAATATTGTGGCTGAAGTTAAGCAGATTGAAACTGAAGTCAATAGATGTATGAAAGGGTGTTTAGGTTTCCCTAATTACCGTTCACATTACAGATTAGGTAAGATGATGGTGAAGAAAATTAATGATATGAGTGAGCTTCAAGCTAAAGGAGTATTTTCAAACGGGATCTTTATCGACTCTTTTCCAGAGATTGGCATAATCCTACCAACGACAGGATTAGTTGGTGATAAAACTTTTAACAGAGTTTCAAAGGCGATTTGGAAACTATTGGGTGATATGAATACTTGTAAGATTGGTGTTCACGGAATAGGGGGTGTGGGTAAGACATCTATAATGATGCATATTTATAACCAACTAATTGAATGTAAGATTTTCGATCGGGTTATTTGGGTGAACGTTTCAAAAACTTTTAATCTCGAGAAATTGCAACTAGGTAATTTAAATGCTACAAATTTGGAACTCTCAGAGAATGAGAATGTGATACGGAGATCAACAAGATTGCTTGAACATTTACAAGGGAAAAAGTTTGTTCTCATCTTAGATGACATGTGGCAGAAGTTTTCCTTAGAAGAGGTTGGTATCCCGCAACCAAACATAGATAATGGGTGCAAGTTTGTATTCATAACCCGTGTTATGGAAGTTTGTCGTGGAATGGAAACTCAAAAGGAAATCAAAGTTGAGCTTTTATCCAAGAACGAGGCATGGGATTTATTCACAAGCAAATCGGGTCCAATTCATAGCGATGAGATAAACCCCATAGACAGGCTGTCTGTGAAAATTGTGGAGGATTGCCACTTGCGATTATCACAGTGGCACGAGCGATGAGGAGATTCGAGAATAAAAGATTGTGGGAGAATGCACTCGAAGAATTAGAAAGCTCAAGGGCGGATATTGATGGTATGGAAAATGATGTGTTTTCCCGGCTCAAGTTTAGCTATCTTCGCTTAAAAGATGAACATATTCAAGCTTGTTTTTTGTATTGTGCATTGTACCCTGAAGATCACAAAATCCATGCTGCAGAACTTATAGAATACTGGATGGCAGAAAAACTGATTACTGAAGTCGGAGATCGAGAAAAAGAAATCAACAAAGGATACACAGTGCTAGAAAAGCTTAAAGATGCTTGTTTGTTGGAGGAAATTGAGCCAAATTATTAAAGATGCATGACTTAATAAGGGATATGGCTATCATGATTGCTAGAAATGGTCCAAGATTGATAAACAAATCTGCATTGAATTTAAATCGATTGGCAAAGGAATGGATTGAAAACGTTGAGTGGATGTCTGTAATGGATAACAACATACCTGTTCTACCCGATAATCCCAACTGCCAAAAACTGTCAACTTTGCTTCTTCAAAGAAATCCTCTGTCTGAAAGAATTCCTGATACATTTTTTGCGCAGATGAAGAGTCTTAAAGTACTTGATCTCTCTAAAACCGAGATGGTGTCTTTACCTGAGTCTATTTCGACTTTGTCTAACCTGCGTTCATTACTTTTAAGCTTTTGCAAGTTGAAGGAGCTTCCTTCGTTGACGATGTTGAAGGAGTTGAGGGTGTTGGATTTGTCACATAGCCGTTTGAGGAGGTTACCACCTGATTTCGAAAACTTGAAAATCTGAGGCGTTTGGATTTGTCATACACCGAAAAACTTAAGGCATTCCCGTTTGGTGTTATCCAAAAGCTTTTTTGTTTAGAAAACTTTTCGATGTTTAGAAGCAAATGGAGATGGTCATCTAGCAGAGGAGTTACTGAAGGAGTTGGATTTGTCGAAATTTCAAGATTGATAGGTTTGACCAATCTCGGCTTGTCTTTTGAGGATCGAGAAAGTTTTATCCACTATGTGAGATCTAACCACTAGCGAGATCTGCATAGTTACCATCTTGGTATTGGTATATTATCCATTTTTCTACCGATTTCAAAGGGAACTCGTAGTATTGAAATTCAAGGTTATAACCTCGTTTCACAAGACAATGTGATCGAGCTCCCGAATAACATCCTGCAGTTGGCATTGCAAAGTTGCCATGATATTACTTTTTTGTCAAAGCTGTCTGAGAAAACCAACTTGGAAAGTTTGAGACAATGTTACCTCTCAAACTGCAATGGCATGGAATTCATAACAACGTCTAGTAATCGTTTCCCAAATCTTGAGTTACTGGTTCTTCGAAAACTACCCAAGCTGAAGACGATATCCAACAGTATTGTGGCATCAAATCAAATTTTTACAAAACTCAAAAGTCTTCAAATCCATAGCTGCAATAGCATGAAATATTTGTTTTCAACCCGTATGCTGCTGCAAGACTTCCAAAAGCTCGAAGAGATTGAAATATGGAACTCGAGCTTGATTGAACAGATGGTTGAAGAAGAAACCGGAGGAAATATTTCTGGTTTTCCAACTGTCGAACTCCCAAACCTCCGTCGATTGTCGTTTTCTGCATTACCTGAATTGAAATTTATTACAAAAGGGGTTCTGGTTTGTGATTCCCTTGAAACACTTGAGATATGGGATTGTGAGAAGTTGAAGGCTCTTCCATTCTCCATTAACTCATTGCCATTTTCACTTAAGCATATTAATGGAAACAAAAACTGGTGGGATGGATTGGAATGGGATGAAACTAACTGCAAGAGTCTTCTGCAACCATTCTTTGATCAAGGTATATAAAACTACATGCTTCATTATTTCAATGTGATCTTGTTGGGTAATAAAAGGTTACAAGTTATTCAATTCATTTTTCTTTTTGGTTTAAAAGCCCAAAACCACACCCTTTCAAATGTATCAAATTGTTTGACAAAGATTCTAAACGATGAAAATAATTTATTGCAGAGTAATATATGATTGTTTAATAGAAAAGTGCGTAAAAATGAGAAATTAGGGTAAACCACCATGTGTTTGCTTAATAACTCGAGGAGTATTTTCAGATAGAATGATTCAACAATTTTTTTCATTAAACATAATTTTTATTCAACGGTAGATCAAAGACGGTGAATATTTAATGATTCAACATTCAACACCTAATAGTTTTATCAACATTCTATCACATTGTTGGTAGGATTTTTATTAAGTGCTAGAGAGGTTAACAATTGCAAATTATTGTAGTGGAACGTATAATTGTTTTATAGGAAAGCGTGTAAAAAAGAAGTTTTAGGGTAATTTAGGTGCGTAATAATTCAAAAGAGGTGCTAAAAATGATTCAATAGTATTTTTTTGCCACATTATATATCCATACAATTTGCAAGAAAAAAACAAGGGTTTAGTTTTCAAAAGTGTATCAAACTTGTCATTTTTTGTTATTGTATATACTCAACTTTTAAAATTATCATTTGAGGTATCAAAGTTTTAAAACTACCGTTTAGTGTATGGTAACTTGTTATAGCAGGTTAATGCTTATGTGGCATAAGTTTATGTTATGTGGCAATGACATATGGCGGATGATGTGGCAGATAATATGTAATTTTCAACTAAAAAATAATTGAAAATGAAATTAATATTAATTTAATTTAATTTAATAATATAGTATAATAAATAATTTTCATTTTCATCTTCAACCATTTGAACACCATTCGATTTGGGGTTTCAATTCGGGGCTTCAACCGAACACAACCACCATCGACCACCATTGACTGCACCACCTATCTTCTTAGGGTTTCGATTTGGGACTTGATCGACTGCTACTTTAGATATACGATTTCGATTTAGGGCTTCATCGACTGCTGCTTCTGATATGCACCGAGTGCACCACCATTCAATTTGGGCTTCATCGTGTTGATGATTCATGAAAACAAGATACAAATATATAAAAACGCAGCGGATAGAATCACCAAGAGATAGGATCTATGTATTGCCACTATAATCAAACAATAGAAAGGAATACAAGATATACCTTGTTGTGGTTATGTGTGTAGCCTTGAAACTTAGTGTTCAATGTAGAACACCTCTATTGTAGTCCACACTACACTTCCTTGATCACCAATGGATGCTAGTCCTCCTTGTAATGCTTCAAAACCACCAAGAACAATCTTGTGTTTGAAGGAGAGAAATCAAAAACACCAAGGGGTGTTGAGAGGGGGAGGGGCGAATTAGGGATAAGAGAGAGGCAAGATTAGGTTATAATTTTCATGCTAATCATGTCCTTATATAGACCCTTAAGTCTTTTAGGGTTTCTCTCTTAATGGCCCCTTTAATTAAATCAAGCAAAATAAACAATATATTAAGTCATACTTAATCCATTGAGCCCGTTAAATATTTCTCACATTACTTAGGTTATATAATAATGTAAATACCCTAATTACATTACTATTAGTTAATGTCTCAGTGTATATGTGTGTGACCCCATAGGATCACGTGTGTCTAGTCATATAATTATATATTATGACACGAGCATAAACCAATAGCCCCCACTTGCCAGGTCATAATAACAAGTAACTATACAAGCAAAGGTTAGCGTCTAGCAACACGCCTATGCCCCTAGAGACACATGTGATTAGTTTCTTAAACTTCTCGCTTTATAGTCGTGTATAAATCATTCATCCCTTTGTTTCAGATACTATGTATAATATTAGACATGGCGCACATGTCATTTCTAATATTCATACAATTTTGTTTCTATGTCTGAAGATTGAAATAGATTACCAAATTCATATAAGCATCATCTTAATGACATTTGGGTACGGTCGTCACTCATCTATCCAATTCATCGAAGGACCCGGTAGTTTCTTACTCTATTACTCGTAGAGGAACAAATCCTATCTTGACGGCACATGTTTGACGTGAGTTTCACATCACTGCTGAAAATTGATTTTTATAACAGCCTTATTCAGGACTACGTTTGATCACATCAAAGATTGACATTTCAACTCACTCAAAACCTGCTTGCATCTCAAGTCTAAGGACGAGTGGCATAACCATTTATTATCGAGATTTACAGTTGACATAAAACCATGCAGTGACCTCTCGACGGTTGGGTCAGTCCAACGTTCATCACCAATGAACGACATGTGAGTTGGGTGGCATCATCATTAATATTTATTCATAATAAATATCACCCACACTCTCACATTTTCCTTAATTCAATAATACTCTCATATCATCAACTGGCAATGGGCAATTTAGAATATCAAATATTCATGGATTAAACATACAAATATAGAGCATAGTTAATATAAATGAAAACAATCATACCAAGTATATTAATTCATTATCGAATAAAAACTGTTTCATGCTCCAATTATTCAAATACTAAAATAGATTTATATGAGACTATTAGAAGGTCGAAGCCCAATGTTCCTAGCATGTTCGATGTGCTTAGTACATGACATTGGCTTCGTAGAACGGTGTGCTAAGTTGTCATCTGTGTGTACTTTGAGAAGCCGAATTTCACCCATCTTGATAACTTCACGGATGTAGTGGTATTTTCTGAGAAAGTTCTTGGCACCCTTTTGAACTCCAGGTTCGTTGGCTATGATAATGGCACCCGAATTATCGTAGTACATATCCATATGATTTTCATTGCTAGGGACGACGGCAAGCCCAGAAATGAACTTTCGTATGCAAATAGCCTCCATTGCAGCCTCAGAAGCAGCTATGCATTTAGCTTTGGTAGAAGACCTTGCAGTAGTGCTCTGCTTAGCACTCTTCCAGTCAACTGCTTCTTCGTTCATAACAAAAACATATCCGGTCTGAGATCGAGTGTCATCTCAATCTGTTTTGAAACCAGCATCAGTGTAGCACGTAACATTAAGCTCCCTTTCGATGTCACCCCCTAGGAACATATCTCTAGTATTTTGAAGATACTTTAATATGTTCTTAACAGTAGTCCAGTGACTCTCACCCGGATTCTGCTGGTATCTACTCGTCAGGTTCTGAGAAAATTCTACATCAGGTCTAGTGCACCTCACCGTATACATGATGGAGCCTACAACCAAAGCATAAGGGATTCCCTTCATTCGCTTTACCTCATCAGGTGTGGAGGGTCCTTGAGTGTTACACAAGTTTACATTGGGTTGCATTGGAAGACTTCCACGTTTGGAAGCATCCATTCTAAACTGCTTTAGAATTTTGTTAATGTAAGAACTTTGAGTTAAACCTTTCAACTGCTTTGATCTATCTCAATAGATCTTGATTCCAAGGATATACGCCGCTACCCTTAAATCTTTCATGCCGAAACATTTTCCAAGCCAGGATTTTACATCTTGTAGCATTGGAATGTTGTATCCAATGAGCAATATGTCATCAACATATAAGATTAGAAAAACGAAGATGCTCCCACTAGCTCTCAGGTATAGACATGGTGTTGGTTTATGCTCGTGTCATAATATATAATTATATGCGTCGACACATGTGAGCCTATGGGGTCACACACATATACACCGGGACATCAACTAATAGTAATGTAATTAGGGTATTTACATTATTATATAACCTAATCTTGCCTCTCTCTTAATCCTAATTCGCCCCTCCCCCTCTCAACACCCCTTGGTGTTTTTGATTTCTCTCCTTCAAACACAAGATTGTTCTTGGTGGTTTTGAAGCATTACAAGGAGGACTAGCATCCATCGGTGATCAAGGAAGTTTAGTGTGAACTACAATAGAGGTGTTCTACATTGAACACTAAGTTTCAAGGCTACACACATAATCATTACAAGGTATATCTTGTATTCCTTTCTATCCTTTGATTATAGTGGCAATACGTAGATCCTATCTCTTGGTGATTCTATCCTCTGCGTTTTTATATATATTTATATCTTGTTTTCCTGAATCATCACAATGTGTCGTATTATGTGGCTAAAACTTGTCTTTTTTTTGTTTGGTTTATATGGATCAAAATATCTAGAAGCCCTAGGCTGATGTTTTTAATCATATGATGATATTAAATAATGGATTTTTATAAACCCTAAAGCCACTTGTTACCTATACACTACCTAGATTCATTATTGTAATGATTTGTTTGTTTGATTGGCTGGATTCTCTCTTAGTTTAAGATCTTAAGATCCATGGCTTAAAGCATGCTACAAGAAAAAGGGTCTTTTGGGACCAACTTTTTTGGTACGGAAGAAAAACCGTGCCAAATAAGTGTTTTAGGCACAGTTTTGACCATCTTGCCAAATTACTATGTTTTTGGAACAAAATTTGAAAACCCGTTCCAAATAACTGTGTAATTGGAACGACTCTAAAAAACTGTGCTAAATATATGTCTTTTGGTACGATTTTGAAAATTTGTGCCAAAAAATTATTTATTTGGAACGATCAAATGAAACTGTGCCAAATAATTGTGTCTTTTGGTATGATTTTAAAAAATGGTGCCAAAAAATTATTTATTTGGAATGACTAAATGAAACTGTGCGAAATAATTATTTATTTGGAACTACTCTAAAAAACCATGTCAAATAATTGTCTTTTGAGATGGTTCTAAAAAACTATGCCAAAAAACTATTATATGGAATGACTCAAAAAAAATTGTGCCAAATTAAAAGTATCAGAGAAACCATGCCATATAATTTGGAATGACTATAAAAAACCAATGTTTTAAAACCAAGTTTTTTAATTGACACGGTCTCGTCACCGGGTTACCTCATATGCTAGACATTACACAAAATATGCTCAGAATTTACACATCTGAGTTCAAATGGCAAAGAAATTACATGAAAGAGTTCAAATGGAGCAGGAATCGGCGGCCGATGACGAAGTTTTGAAGCTGAAGGTGCGATGGTGGAGGCTAACGAATTTCCAAAGCCAAAGGCGGTACCGGCGGTGGTTATCGAGTTGTCGAGTAAGGCTAACCAAATGGAAGCTGCTATTTATAGTAGGCTGAAAGTGGAGATACGCACGTAAGAGAACTCCATCGAACCCGAAGGTGTGATGGAGGCCGACCAAATGGGGACTATGAGTTTGAGATGCGTTTTTAGGGTTAAGATTTTTTTTAAATATATAAACCGGGGCCAGGTCGCTCTGAGCCGGAAATTACCAAAAAAAGGTATATGTTGACCCGCTCTTGTGGCCGGTCCCTGAGTCAACCGGGCCGAGCCGGGTCTTGATGTTAGTTGGTGGTCATTGGAAAAGTGGAAAAGTAGAGTGAAAAGTAAACACTTTACTCCATTCAAAAATAATCCGGAGAAGTTATTGACTCCTCCTGCTGATAGTCGGATAGACCCTAAGAAGTGGCCAGTTTTGATAGATTATTGGAAGCGTGAAGATGTTGAGGTATATGCAATAACAGTCAAGCAATCTAGTTTTTAGTTGTCATTTTCAGTTAACACACTACTACGTAAATGAGAAATATTAATTGACTATTAACTGATTTAATTATCCTGATTTTTACAGGCTAAATCTTTGAGAAATGCCGCTAAACGAAAGCATTTAGAATTCTTACCAAGGACCAGAAGAACATTTCATGCTAATATTCGAGAGGAGGTATATATAAATATAGATGAATTTTGTGTGTTTTTATATATTATTTTTTAATAATTAATTATTTAGGATTCTAACTAGATATTGTTAATAATGTTTATCTAGATGAAAGCTAACAATGAGGATACTTCTCGTGCTAAAGTGTTTATAAAAAAACGTAGTAAGAAAGATGATCCCATACCATATGATGATACCAGAAAGTTGGTTGTAAGTTGATTATATAATAAATCACATCAAGTTATATTTAAAATGTTCATTGTTATGAAATATAGTGTTTATATTCCAGGAAATGATGAATGAGAAGTTGAATGAGATTCCAGAATCAAATCAAAGTGATGCTCTCAAAGAAAAAGTTTTCACTGATCTATTAGGGTCTGATGGACATGGGCGGGTGAGGACGTTTGGCACGGGACTATCTCGTCGCGTTGTTCTTGGTACCGGCTCACGTTTTGTAACGACCAGAAATTCAAGATATTATTTAGAGAATATATACATATACTTTTCGTTAATTATAATTGGATAACTAATAAGACGATTGGGGATTTAGTTGGAAATTAATAGACTCGTGATTTAAAGGTGACATTTTAATGAGATAAAAAGGATAGGGACCAAACGGCTTAATAAGGAAATCATTAAGGATGAAAGGGGGATGAAGGATTAAAGTTTAATTAGGGTTATTAAACTCTTTTGGCAGCCCTAAATGAGATATACAGCAGTTTCTTGAAGCCATCTTGTGCTCGAAGGTATGGTCAGTGGGAAAAGACAAAGAACTGGCTGAAGGTAGATGTTGGTTTGTGAATTCTTTCTAATTCTCGGATTTAAAGTTTTAGTTGAATGGTTGTTGGTTTCTGATTTACGGATTTAGGAAATTAATTCATATAGCTATCATAAGTTATTAAATGTTGTTCTTGAAATTAAATCTCTAATTAACGGACGAAAAGATCCAACTGCAACGCAAGATTCAAATGAGGCATGTGTTAAACGCAGAAACCCCGAAATGAATAATTGTTTTACGTGTTGCTTAACTATGCGGATTCCGGGACGGAATCTTTTTAAGGAAGGGAGAATTGTAACGACCAGAAATTCGATATATATTTTCCGTTAATTATGATTAGATCATATTTAGACGGTTGGAATCATAATTAAAAATAATAATAGGTCTCTGTGACTTAAAAGTTATATTTTTGAAGTGAACAAAATAATAGGGACTTAGGGGTTATTAAGGGGATACTTTGAGGGTGAATTAGTGAACTAAGGACCGAGATTAATTAGGGTTAATCCCCTATTTGGCAGCCTCAATCTTCACGGCAGTTTTTTAGGCTTTCGTTTCTCTCGATCGGCCGATTAGAACACAAGGATTCGTGGTGAATTGGTGAAGAACATCTATCAAGTAAGTACCTTTAACTTTTACTCATGTGTCCAAAGTGATTTGTATTAAGAATTTGAGGTTTGATGGTGGTTTTTACGGCTGTTACGGTGGGGTTTTTGGGAGTATCGACTTTGAAGGTTAGGTGTTAATTGAATGGATAATTGTTGTTTAAACGGTGGATTGATGGTAAAGGATTACTCCTTGATGTTAATTTTGAATATATGAATGTTAAGTTTTATGTTTTATCAAGAATTGTTTTACATGATTTGATTTGTGGGGCTGTCGACGACTGGTTCATGTTAATTACCATGTTAACTAATGACCATTAAATTACAATTAGATCATAGGTTAATTTACGATTATGTTAGGCGAAGAAGTGAATTGTAATTGGCTACAAATTAATGTTCAATTACAGTTTTTTGTGGGTGGGTAAGGGAATTACTATTGATCTATGATATTGAATTGCAATTTATGGAGTGATATAAGATTTCCTTGTACAGTTAATTACGATTCTATCATGCACAAACTGAATTGCAATTGGAGTTGGATTATGAATTACGATTGGCTTCAAGGTTCAACTACGATTTTTTCGTGTATGGTAACATGGAATACGATTGAATTCCTCACTTCGGTTGAATTACGATATGTCGTATGTGAACTACGATTGAGCATATGAAGTAATTACGATTCATATATAATGGAAAGGGAACTACAAGGAATTGAATTGTGATTAGTATTTAGGAGTTAATTAGGATTGGACTAATGGCTTGAACTAAAATTGTGGTTATGTGGGAATATAAAATTACAATTCGTTGAAAGGACCAATTACGATTGTCTTGTTTAAGAGGAGATTAAAATTCAAGGTTAGTGTTGAAATACGACTCTTCTTGGCATCTTTGAATTGCGATTGTGATAGAATTGGTATTCTAGTGTTTTGAAGAATTGGGTTTTCCTATGGCTAGATAGGATTTACGATCCATATTTTGTGTTACGGTGTGTTTCATGTTCGTCACTCGGTCACTTATTAGGATTCATTTATCCTATAGGTTGCTCGGTAATCCTCTCGGTGATTCATTGGGCTAATTTCTCCGGGACTGCAGGTGAGTTCAATAGTTTTATAAACATCGAGTACATAGACAAAATCTATGTTTTTTAATGGTTTAAATGAAAATGAATTTAATGTTTTAATGTGCTGAGTGTATTACTTGCAATTAAAGGATTCATGTGCTAAATCGATGAAAACCTTGACCTTATGTGTGCCTTGTTTCTTGATTACCAGTTTTTCGGTTTGTAATGTTTGGGGCATGTTTTTGGCCGATCTTTTTCGTCATTTATAGCCATCATTTTCTTTACTGTATTTTTAGTAGAATAAATGTATTTTAGTTTAAAAAATTGTAATCGTTGCTCAATGACGAATGGTGATCAAGTTGAACACAAAGGCAAAATTTCGTACTTGTTGGATAGCTGGCACGAAAACGAAGATTCCCGGAGCTAGACAACTCGGATTGATCTGAATTCTTTTTTTTTTGGAGTTTCACAAAACATAGACCTACAACATTACACTAGGGTACTTTGATTGAGGAAGACTCTTTGTGCATGTTTTCAGGGCCTGAAGTTGCTGCTGTGAAGTATGGAACTTTGAGGACCATGGTACAAGCAGGTGTCTTTTATGGGTTTATGTTGGCCCATCCCTAGTAGCCCTTTTGGTCTGTCATGATGCTCATGAGAAGAAACATTTGTGGTTGTGTTTAATTATTTATTCGTGTTGTTTGCATGGTTGTTCATATTATATGTACCAACTTGCAAAAGAAGTTAAAATTAAGTCAAACACCACACTTTTATGAAATTACAATAAAGTTGAACTTTTAAGTTAAAATATTGTTTTTAACAAACGCTACAGATGAAGAGTGCATGCTTCTTTCGTACACTTGTGAATCCTAACTATTGAAGAGTGCATGCTTTTTACCTATTGAAGAACCCTAATTATTGAAGATGAGCCCTAAATCAAAATTGCATATTAGAAGCTAGTGTCAAGGTTGAAGCACTCGATGTTGATGCAACCGTCAAACATGAAGCAAAATCGAAACTGTCGGAACAATTGTTGAAGTAAAATCCTTAATTGCATATCAGAAGCAGCAGTCGATGTGTTGGTTTATGCTCGTGTTGATGTGTGTATAGCGAACCAGTTTTAAATTTATAAAATCCCAATTATTTAGCACGACTACAACACAAATAGGTAAGAAGACCTAATCGTGTCGTAGTAGAGTAAATAAGTACGGGTGTCGAACACTTGGGGAACGAGTATGATTTTGAATATAACTATACTAATTAAATATTAAACTAATAAAAACAACTAAATGGGAGAATTTAGAATCTTATCAATAAAGATTCAAACTTTATACTCCAACTCACTAATAATAATAGCAAGAACCAAGAACAAACCAAAGAAAGCAGAAAACAGGCTTTATCGGAGTTAGGCTTATGAAATAAAGATTCCCTCCCTAGATTCGATAAAACTCTCTTCAAGTCAATCAATTAAGTGCACGGACAACTAAATATCATATACCGATTCATATATCAGTTAGATTCTTGGTCCGAATATCTAACCCTATAGGCTATAACCATGCAATTAACTAACCCTATGGTCAAGGAGTCAATTTAAAGCAAGATTAGTCGTTTTAGTTCGTATCAGTCAAGATTTTGCCTTTAGTGATCGTCTAAATCAACAAACCATTCAATTAACATATAAAAGTCATCATATGCAATTGCACACACATTAAAGTTCCTATCTTTTCATATTTAAGCCTAGGATTTGGTCTGTCACTAGTCAAAACTACTTATTGGTCCTAAATAGTCATGATAAAAGCCACACAAGTGGCTTGGTCCCTCTACTCATGCAAACTCAGAATATACACATGTAAAAACAAGATCTAAAACACATGTGATATTAGATAGAACTAAAATTGATAAATATATGAAATATAGCATCATAAACACACAAATCAATTAACTTTCAAAGAATTCATCTCCTCTAGGAAGGAATACATGAAATACTAGCATAGGAACATCATAAAATACTTCTGGAATCAATAAATATATGAAAAACAGAAGATAAATAAATAAGAATGATAGAATCGTGACAATCCAAAGCCGAAATCTTCAAACAATCCAATCCTCTAAATCTGAACTCCACAACCCTTGGAATGTTTTAGGAACGTTGTCGACTTATATATCCATCTCAAAGCTGTCGTCGACTTCAATATAAATAAATAAATAAATAAATAAATAAATAAATATATATATATATATATATATATATATATATAAAAGCTGTCGTCATCTCCCCTTTTTTATTGTTGCCAGCCTCTTCTTTTTCCTTTTTTCCAGCTTACATTTATATGATATATATTGATCCACCTCTCTTCCAATCTTCTAGTATAACTCCAACTCTTTTACTTTGAATTTAAATCTATTTTGAATTTGCTATTACGTTTCTTTCTTTTCTTCTTTTTTTTATAGTTATATAATATATAATATATATAATATACAGGGTTTTGTTCAATATAGTCCTTAATAAAAGTATAGTCCTGAGGAATAATTTTTAGCAATTAGATTTCAAGATCAATGGTCTAGATTTAATCTTAGATAATAATTAAAATTGATTTAAGGAAGGACAATTCTGACTTTTTGCATATTGGTCCCCACTTTCTCTTTCCTCTAATTTATTTAAAATTAATTATCTCACAAACCGGTAATCGCTAGACGAAACCAATTATACCGTTGCGATCCTCGTGTTCCCCTCTTTTATTAGAGAGGTCCCTTGATATACTTTTGACAAACTTTTTTTTCATTTTTTTAGGTTGGATTTAAATTTTATTAATGTATAATCACATATGATTTATAACAATATTCAATGTGTTGTTTTATTAATTTTTTTATCTTCTTAAATTGTATATCATTTAACGTTTATTAATTTTAAATGTTTGCTTAAATAAATCAACGTTTGCTTAAAACCGTTTATACATGTATGTACATATTCAATTTCACCCAATCCAATTGCATTGTCTACTCATGAATGCATATATTGTGTACCAGCAACGCCCTATCCCCTCTATCAAAGGTCTAGATGTGTTCTCTTTCGAATTCGATGTCTTTTATATCGGTTCTCGTTTGAACAATCCTCTATGCAATCATATATGATTGAATACCAAATCTCATGTTTTTTGGTATTCATTCACATTTGAATCTGTACAAACTCTCGTGTGATTCTGTACAAAATCACATGTGATTGAATACGCAATCACATGTGATTGATTCTGTCAAATATGTGACATAAAAATGCTACATTTAATATAATCACCTGTAATTATGTGCATGTATAAGAGATAGATAATCACATGTGTTATGAAACAACTAATAACTTATAATCATTTTCAATTGTTGATTTTTTGTTACTAAACCACAGACCTTTGTCGGATTATCAAACACCAAACTATAATTTTATAAAGACTATATTGATCACACCTCTATGAGTCACATGTGATTATACTTTAATAAAATTTAAGTCCAATCTAACAAAATGAGAAAAAAATTTTTGTCAAAATTATATCAAGTGACCTCTCTAATAAAAGAGGGGAACACAAGGATCGCAACGGTATAATTCATTTCGTCTAACGATTAACGGTTTGTGAGATAATTAATTTTAAATAAATTAGAGGAGAGAGAAAGTGGAGACTAATAGTTAAAAAGTCATAAATGCCCTTTTTTATACAAATATATCAATTTTGATTATAATCTAAGATTGAATCTGGACCATTGAATCTTAAAATCTAATGGCTATAAATTATCTCTTAGGACTATAAATTAAATTAAGACTATATTGAAAATTTCTCATAATATACAATATCTATTAATTAAGATATAGTGAAAGGTTTATTCGAGAACTGTTTTTATTGCGAGAACCGCGAGAACCAATCTTAGCTATACAATTCCTCCTCCTTCAATTGGATTGTCTACCCATGAATTCCTTACATGCACCCTGTCACACCCAATCCCCCCACACTCTTCATCCATGAATTCCATTATCCAAAATGAATGGCTAAGATTGATTCTCGCGGTTCTCACAATAAAATTGGTTCTCAAATAAACCATCCCCTTAAGATATATATACTACATAAATATATAAAATATATCCTATCTCATTTATTTTTTAATCTTTAATCTACTCAAATAATTTCTTTTACGCATTTTTAGCCTGCAAAATAACAAAGAAACAATAAACGTATCTTTTTACAATTAAATGCATAATTTTCGGCTAAAATTAAACAAATATCGTCCGAAATATATATGTAATAAACTCAATATCAAAATACCCCACACTTGAAAGTAATCAATACCATTCTTTGAAAAATTAAATATTATTTAGAAATGTCAAAAAGATTGATTACAAACAAATCATAAGTTATATCTAGACTTATTCACATACCCATGATTTAATCCTTATTTACTCTTCAACCATCCCAAATAATCTATACGTTTATAAATACTCAAACCTTAATTTATGAATTGCATTTATATTTAAATTGGTTAATTTACTCTTTAGGAATCCCACAACCTCAAAACTTATTGCAGATTTTTCAACTTTATTTTTATATATGCTTTTCATTTTTCAACTCTCTTTTTTCTTTGACTTATGTAGCAAACATTGGCTACTCTTTTTTTCGAGTCCTAAATGCTATATATATATATATCTTTTTTCCTTTGCCTTAGTATTTTTTTTGCTTTTCTGCATATTTTTCATTTTTGCATAATGGTTTTTTTCTTTTTTTAAAGCATATGATTAGAAAAATTAAAAAATTCTACACAGCTTATTTTTGTCAAGCTTAGACTCGGAAGGGCTTAACCTTATATTTTATGTAGCAATTCAAAAATTAAAATTTGGTTACTATAAATAGAAATTTCTAAGGTAATGATGAAAAGCCACAAGCACTGTGTATAAAAGCTAAACATATCCTATGAATTTATTTATTAATCAAACAATTTAACATTTTTAATTAATATCTAGTTTTTACTTGAATGATATCAAAAAATTTTAAAATTTAACGCCCAAATAAAATAATAATTTAACACGAGGACAAATAAATGTCAAGCGAGAAAATAATTTCTAACCCCTACCCAGACTTAAATTGTACAATGTTCCCATTGTACACAAAATAAAATAAGGTAGAAAAAGGTTAGAAAAACTCTGTGGGTATAATAGGCTATTGGAGCATATAGATGTCAGCATATACGCGCGTACTCCATAAATTAAAAGCCATAGCTAAAATATAAACCACTTAGAGCAAATCGTTAGACACATAGAAATATATATACATCAACGGATGGGAATGTCTGAATGTGATTTTATATGAAGGATTCCAGAAGCATATATGAAGAATTATCTAGGCTAGGATTCCCTAAAACAAAATCAAAAAGAAAAATCTAACTCACTTTCGTAGGAATCACGGTTGCATTTAGCATATGCAACAAGCCTTTAAATCCTTCACTAGCCCAAGTGGACGAGTTATAGTCTCGTGAGGGTTTCTAGACAACACACACAGAAAGTTGAACAGAAGGAAACGAAATACAAAAATAAAGAAGAAAGAAAAACCTAAACTAATCACGGGTTGCCTCGCGAGAAGCGCTTGTTTTTGTCTGAGTCTCTAGCTTGACTCCGAATTTATTTCTTGTGAATTTGAATGAATAACCCCACACTCGTAGGTGGTAATATTTATACACACCGGGCGATGTATATTTGTTACCAACTCCGGATGATGAAGCTTGATGTGCGAAATTCATATCAGTTTTAAATTTATAAAAACCGTATATATCTTAAGTACGAACACAATAGACAAGTGTACCCAATCGTGTAGCAGTATAGAAAATAAGTACAGGTGTTGAACTCACGGGGAACGAGTATGATTTTAGATATAATTAAACTAATTATCCAACTAAGATTAAACTAAAAAGCAGTAAATAGGGGGAATTGGCAATTTATCAGTAGAAAGCAACAAGTCCAAACCTAGATCCTAAAATTACCAAAAACTCAGATTCAGAAGCTAAGACAACAAGAAGTCAAATAAGTTGGATTTAAAACAATCGGAATCAAAATATCTCTACTTAGACTATAGATTTCCCTTTTCAAAACAGTGGATTTCAATGCAAGTGCAATGGATAACACCTAACAACATACCGATTTCTAAAGTGGCCAGATCTTATGGTCAGACTCACTAGTCCTATAGTTTCAAAGAAACCAACCCAATGTTCATGGAATTAATTAACTCATTAACTAGAAAATTGATTCAAATTATGCTAGACTTATCCTATCGATTTGTTAATTCACAAAATCAATCAATTACCAATGAATGGTCATCAATAGCAATTGCAAGCACATTAAAGTTTCAATGTTTAAACCTAACCCTAGGATATGGTCAATCACTAGTTATGAATCCTAATGGTCATAGAAATCCATGATACAAGCAATCAAAGGAAGAATGATCATACAACCTATGAAAACTCAGATTTAGGAATAAAAATCAAAACTTTAATACACTTGGATCTTTGAACAAGCTAGAACATAACAAATATATCATTAAGTATCATCCAAGCATTAAAATCACACCATTAATCAAGAGTTATCATGTCTAAGTAGAGATAACAGGGAATTAGCCCATAATCAGAGGAGAGCAGTAAGAAAAACACAAAAACAGTAGACTAGACATGATGAATATCAAACCAATGTGTGAATCTTAGATGTAAGCCTTCAATCCTTGCTTCTACAAGCTCAATCTCCTAGCTATCTTCAAGAAATCTGCTCCAGAACTCCAAATTCGTCGTCTTGGTTCATCTAGGGCCGGATGGAAGAGTTGGAATCCTTGTTTTGGAACAAAACAAGTCTATTTATAGAGTTTATTTCCAGCCGGAAATGCGTCGCGTTTTCCCCTTGGACGCGTCGTGTCTTTCTTTTCTTGCTCGACAAGATCGCCCAACTTCAATGAAACGCGTCGTGTTTAACTCCTCGACGCGTCGCATCCTCGAATTTTCTGACTTTATGATTTCTTTTATATTTCAAGTCTTTTTCCGTCTTTTCCGCTCAAAATTTTCACCAACGAGTATTTATGACCTTGCACTAACAGATATAAACTTTTAAGTACCAATTGTCATTTTCAAAGAAATATTTGACATTTAAATACCATTTATCGCAATATATATATATATATATATATAACGCGATATCAAAGCTAGAACCGCATTCCATTACACCTTCTCGGTCCCACAAATATCTCTCTCACGTTTTGAATCTTGGATCCTCCCTGTGATTGTGAACTTAATTGTGACTCAAGCAAAGACTCCAACCGGCTCCCGATGCTGTCTAAGATAACCGCCTGATCCTTCTCCACACGCGAAGTACCCCACAAAATTCTCGGCGCCAAAGGAATTCCATAATGCGACTCCAACTCCTCACTCGATCCCGTGGTTACCTCCTTTTCTGATTTTGGAGCATCCTCCTCGAAAAGTAGAAATTCCAGATAGTCCAAGATTTCATTTGCACAGTTTTCCACGTCTTCTTTCTCAAGAAGGGAGGGTCCCCAAATGGGTTTTGGTTCTAAACCTAATGTGGGTGTTGGTTGGACGAGGGTTGACGGTTCATCCTTTGAATGGTCTTCTGGTTCCTCAAGCAGGTCAGCGAGACACTCTAGAACTTCTCTATCATCTTCTATCGACTCCACCTCCACACAAGGCTCAAAATGTATATTGTCGTCAGAATTGGATTCGTCTAAATAGTACGCTTCAGGACTTAAATGTGGTTCATCAGGAGAGCCAATTGGGTGGTCATCCTCATCATCTTTTGCAATGAAGTCGAAGTCATCTCGTTCGATGCCATCGTCGTAAAATTCGTCCAACAGATCTTTAAGGAAGGAATCCCAACAGATCGGTAGATCCTCGGGCCAAATCATATTCACATACGGGACATTGAAGGAAACCCAGAAAAGCGCGCCAAAAACAACTAAACTAGGATAGGTAAAAACTAGAAATTAACTTCTTTTTGAGCCGAAACTTGCGGGAAGGATCGTTTAATAAAGAATTAGTCAAGTTATACCAAAATAAAACCGTTCCCCGGCAAAGGCGCCAAAAACTTGATGTGCATATAGCATACCCGTTTTAAATTTATAAAATCCGAATTATTTAGCACGACTACAACACAAATAGGCAAGATGACCTAATCGTATCGTAGTATAGTAAATAAGTACGGGTGTCGAATACTTGGGAAACGAGTATGATTTTGAATATAACTATACTAATTAAATATTAAACTAATAAAAACAACTAAAGGGGGAATTTAGAATCTTATTAATAAAGATTCAAACTTTATACTCCAATTAAGTGTACAGACAACCAAATATCATATACCGATTACTATATCAGTTAGATTCTTGGTCCGAATATCTAACCCTATAGGCTATAACCATGCAATTAACTAACCCTATGGTCAAGGAGTCCATTTAAAGCAAAATTAGTCTTTTTAGTTCATATCAATCAAGATTTTACCTTTAATAATCGTCTAAATCAACAAACCATTCAATTAACATATAAAGGTCATCATATGTAATTGCACACATATTAAAGTTTCCATCTTTTCATGTTTAAGCCTAGGATTTGATCCATCACTAGTCAAAACTACTTATTGGTCCTAAATAGTCATGATAAAAGCCTCATAAGCGGATTGGTCCTCCTACTCATGCAAACTCAGAATATAAACATGTAAAAACAAGATCTAAAACACATGTGGATCTTTGGTAGAACTAAAATTGATAAATATATGAAATCTAGCATCATAAATACACAAAGCAATTAACTTTCAAAGAATCCATCACCTCTAGGGAGGAATACATGAAATACTAGCCTAGGAACATCATAAAATACTTCTGGAATCAATAAATATATGAAAAATAGAAGATAAATAAATAAGAATGATAAAACTGTGACAATCCAAAACTGAAATCTTCAAACAATAAGCTCCAATCCTTCAAATCTGAACTCCACAGCGCGTGGAATGTTTTAGGAATGCCGTCGACTTATATATCCATCTCAAAGCTGCCGTCGACTTCAATATATATATATATATATATATATATATATATATATATATATATATATATATATAGGGGAGGGTTCATTTGAGAACCAATTTTATTGCGAGAACCGCGAGAACCATTTGTTGTCATCGATCATAATTAATCAATGGTTAATATTAATTGTGGTAAACATGTAATTAATTAAAAACATAGCCGTCATTTTCAATTTTCAAAAATGTTAGAGGGGTATTTTAGGCAAATTGCCTAAATAAAGGGGGACCATTTACCCCCGCTTTTTTAAAACTAAAATATCTACCAAACGCAAAAGTATTAAAATACGAAAATTATACCAAATTAACAAGAAAAATATGCTCTTTAATATGACATCCATATTGCTATACTTTTTCAAAAAAATAAAATTCGTTTTTGCCGGGTTTTTTTTCTAGCACAACATGAGATATTTACACGTGTACATATAACACTCGATTTTTTTCAAGCACATGTGCGTATGTGCACCAACTGTTCATACTTTATAGGTGTGTATGGGTGCACATACGCACCGTGCACGTGTGCATCTCTTGCAGATATACATATATGCACATATAGACGTACCACTCATTTTTTTCAAAGAAAAAAATTTCATTTTTGTTGGGTTTTTTTCCACCACAGCATCATATATGTGCACATGTGCACGTACCACTCGTTTTTTTTCGAGCATAGGTGTAGATATGTGGACATGTGCATATTATAGTAGATTTGTTTCAGCACATACAGTAAAGTCACATATGCACGGTGCATATACAACCTGTTCATACTACTAGGTTTTGTTTTAGCACATATGCGTCTGGGTGCATATATGCACGTGCACATGTGGATCTTGTGCATATATGCACATGCACACCTAGATGCGTGTGTGCACGTTAGGGTTGTAAACGAACCCAAAGACCGGTGAACCATTCGTGAAGTGTTTGGCGGGAAGTTCGTTTATGTTCGTTTATTTAATAAGCAAACGAACACGAACAAAAATATTTGTTCGATTAATTAAAAGAACGAACACGAACAAAGACCCTCGTTCGTTCATTTATGTTCGTGAACGTTTGTTTATCCATTTGTTTATGTTCATTTATACGTATGTATATATGTGTATGAACATATATATATATACATACACACACATTCTCACACACACATATATACACTTAGTTATTGTGTGTTTATATTTAATAATGTTAGGTTTGTATTATATTTGTATATGTGTTCGTTCGTTTATGTTTGGCTAAAGTTAAATGAACGAACATGAACATAAATATTCATTCGTTTGTCCGTTCGTGTTCATTTTTTGTTTGGCTAAAGTTGAATGAATTAACATAAACACAAATATTCGTTCGTTTATCCGTTCGTGTTTGTTTTTTTGTTCCACTAAAGTTAAAAGAACCAACACAACAAGCCTCCGTTCATTTTGTTTACAACTCTAGTGCATGTGTAACTCAAAGTTGGTTTAGTCAAATGCATTGTTAACTTAAAAAATTCTAACAAAAAGGATTTTAGGGGTATAAATACTTAATATATAACTAACAAAGTTCTAACAAAAATGTAAATGATTATGATTAATAAATAATGAATGAAATAAAAAAAGAAATACAAAATTATAATTTTTACTATCTAAAGAAATAGAAAAAAAAAGTAAAAAAATCACCATAAGAAAATTGGCTATAAAAAATTTATCACTGATTTTACTTCAAATCAATTCAAAGTGAAAATAAAAAAGACGGCGCAAAATAAAATGGTGCCCAACTCATTACTTAATGTTATTAATGACAATTATGTCCTTTTTAATTTAATTTTAAAAGACAAGATAATAATTGATTGGTTCACAATGGTTCTCGCGATTCTCGTAATAAAAACGGTTCTTAAATAAACTTTTTTTTTTCTCTCTCTCTATATATACAGGGAAAAGATCATTTAAGAATCATTTTTATTGTAAGAACTACAAGAACCATTATAGACCAATCAATTATTTTCTTGTCTTAAATTAATTAAATTAAATTAAAAGGACAAAATTGTCCATTACAAATTTGAAATTGTTTCGGCTGCACAGTTTTTTTCTTTATAAATGTTGTGCTAGCTTCTTTCATTTCATATCCTTTAGCTATTTAGCTGCTGCTTCTTTTTCTTGTATTTCTATTTTTATTTTTTGCATTTCTTTTTTTTTTTGTTTTTACTTCTTTCTCTATTTATTAATCAAAATCATATACATTTTTATTGGAGATCGACAAGTAGAATTAATTTAATTTTGACAAGTAGAATAACCAAAAGTATATAAAAAGACCACTTTTTTATTGATTGGCCTACTTTAAGTTGCACATACACTAGAGTTGTAAACGAACGAAACGAACACAAACAGAGACGTGTTCTCGTTCGTTCGCTTAACTTTAACCAAACAAAAAACGAACACAAACGGATAAACAAACGAAAATTTTTGTTCATTTTGCTTTAGCCGAAAATAAACGAACACAAACGAACGAACACATATACAAATATAATACAAACCTAACATTATTAAATATAAACAAACATTAACTACGTGTATGTATACGTGTGTGTATGTATATATATTTATGTACACTCACACACATATATACATACATATAAACGAACATAAACAAACGTTCATGAACATAAATGAACAAACGAGGTTTTTTGTTTGTGTTCGTTCATTTAACTAAACGAACAAATATTTTTGTTCGTGTTTGTTGGTTCTTTGCACCGTGCATATGTGACTTTATTGTATGTGAACATATACGATGCCGTGTTGTAAAAAAACCCAATAAAAACGATTTTTTTTTAAAAAAGCGAGTGGTACGTCTATATATGCATGTGCATATATACACGAGATGCACACGTGCACGGTGCATATATGGACCCAGACGCACATATGTAGTATGAACAGGTGATACACATATGCACATGTGATTGAAAAATCAAGTGTTATATGCACATGTGCAAATATCTCATGATGTGCTAGAAAAAAACTCGGCAAAAACAGATTTATTAAAGAGCATATTTTTCTCATTAATTTGATATAATTTTCGTATTTTAATACCTTTCCGTTTAGTGGATATTTTAGTTTTAAGAAAGTGGGTGTAAATGACCCCCCTTTATTTAGTCAATTTGCCTAAAATACCCCTCCAACATTTTTGAAAATTTAAAATGACGATTGTGTTTTAATTAATTACATGTTTACCGCAATTAATATTAACCATTGATCAATTATGATCAATGGCCACAAACGATTCTCGCGGTTCTCGAAATAAAATTAGTTCTCCTTTTTTATTGTTGCCGGCCTTTTTTTTTTCCTTTTTTCCGGCTTACATCTATATGATATATATATTGCTCCACCTCTCTTCCAATCCTCTACTATAACTCCAACTCTTTTACTTTGAATTTAAATATATTTTGAATTTGCTATCACGTTTCTTTCTTTTCTTCTTTTTTTATAGTTATATAATATATAATATATATATAATATACAATATCTATTAATTAAGATATATATACTATATAAATATATAAAATATATCCTATCTCATTTATTTTTTTTAATCTTTAATCTCCTCAAATAATTTCTTTTTCGCCTTTTTAGCTAGCAAAATAACAAAGAAACGGTAAACGTATACACCGACACATCAACTAATAGTAATGTAATTAGGGTATTTACATTATTATATAACCTAAGGAATGTGAGAAATATTTAATGAGCTCAATGGATTAAGTATGACTTAATATGTTGTTTATTGGGTTTGATTTGATTAAAGGGGTCATTAAGAGAGAAGCCCTAAAAGAATTAAGGGTCTATATAAGGACATGATTAACATGAAGATTATAACCTAATCTTGCCTCTCTCTTATCCCTAATTTGGCAGCCACCCCCTCTCAACATCCATATGGTGTTTTTGATTTCTCTCCTTCAAACACAAGATTGTTCTTGGTAGTTTTGAAGCATTACAAGGAGGACTAGCATCCATTGATGATCAAGGAAGTGTAGTATGAACTACAATAGAGGTGTTCTACATTGAACACTAAGTTTCAAGGCTACACACATAATCATTACAAGATATATCTTGTATTCCTTTTTATAGTTTGATTATAGTGGCAATACGTAGATCCTATCTCTTGGTGATTCTATCTGCTGCATTTTATATATATTTGTATCTTGTTTTCCTGATCATCATACGTATGTGCCGTATTATTAACGGTTGTATATGTAAAAGTGGCTAAAACTTGTCTTCTTTTTTTTTTGGTATATGGATCAAAATCTGGACAGCCCTAGGTTGATTTTTTTATCATATCATGATCTTAAATAATGGATTTTTATAAAACCAAAAGCCACTTGTTATCTATACACTTCTTAGATTCATTATTGTAATGATTTGTTTGTTTGATTGGCATGATTCTCTCTTAGTATAAGTTTTTAAGATCCATGGTTTAAAGCATGCATCTTTAACCATGGACCAAGCCAAAACCTTCTTTATTTTCATTTATATGTGGTTCATGTGCAAAACCGATGAAAACCTTGACCTTGTGTGTGCCTTGTTTCTTGATTACCGGTTTTTCAGTTTGTAATGTTTGGGGGGCATGTTTTTGGCCGATCTTTTTCGTCATTTAAAGCCATTGTTTGGGCATTTTCTTTATTGTATTTTTAGGAGAATAAATGTATTTTAGTTAAAAAAAATTGTAATCGTTGCTCAATGACGAATGGTGATCAAGTTGGACAAAAAAGGCAAATTTTCGTAGTTGTTGGACAGTTGGCACGAAAACAAAGATTCCCGGAGCTAGACAACTCGGATTGACCTGATTCTTTTTTTTGGAGTTTCACAAAACATAGACCTACAACGTTACACTAGGGTACTTTGATTGGGGAAGACTCCTTGTGCATGTTTTCAGGGCCTGAAGTTGCTGCTGTGGAGTATGGAACTTTGAGGACCGTGGTACAAGCAGGTGTCTTTTATGGGTTTATGTTGGCCCATCCCTAGTAGCCCTTTTGGTCCGTCATGGTGGCTAACGAGACGAAACATAGGATTTTATCGTTTGAGGTTTTGCACATTTGTGGTTGTGATTAATTTTTTATTCGTGTTGTTTGCATGGTTGTTCATATTGTATGCACTAACTTGCAAAAGAAGTTAAAATTAAGTCAAACACCACACTTTTATGAAATTACAATAAAGTTGAACTTTTAAGTTAAAAATTTGTTTTTAACAAACGCTATGGATGAAGATTGCATGCTTCTTTCATACACTTATTTTCTCAAAATATATATACTCGTCACAATTTTAAGTCATGCCGTCCAATTAGATTGAAATCGCTTGCCGACATTATTTGCATTGGCGTGAGACGTGAGAAAATTATGTCTCCGAGGTAATTATTGTCTAAAACATCATGTGATTCAAAGAAGAACAAGAACCCTAATCGAACCCTAAATCAATGTAAACAAGAACCCTAAATTGATTTAAACATTAAATCGATGAACATATCTAAATCCTAATTTTTACCTTATGACCCCTAACTGTTGAAGAAGAGCCCTAAATCAAAATCACACATCAGAAGAATTGTCGAGGTTGAACCACTCGATGTTGAAGCAACTGTCGGACATGAAGCAACTATTGAAGTAAAACCCTTAATCGCATATTAGAAAGACATCAACTAATAGTAATGTAATTAGGGTATTTACATTATTATATAACCTAAGTAATGTGAGAAATATTTAATGTGCTCATTGGATTAAGTATGACTTAATATATTGTTTACTGGGCTTGATTTAATTAAAGGGGTCACTAAGAGAGAAACCCTAAAAGGCTTAAGGGTCTATATAAAGACATGATTAGCATGAAGGTTATAACCTAATCTTGCCTCTCTCTTGTCCCTAATTTGGCTGCCGCCCCCTCTACACCCCTTTGGTGTTTTTGATTTCTCTCCTTCAAACACAAGATTGTTCTTGGTGGTTTTGAAGCATTACAAGGAGGACTAGCATCCATTGGTGATCAAGGAAGTGTAGTGTGGACTACAATAGAGGTGTTCTACGGTGAACACTAAGTTTCAAGGTTACACACATAACCAAAACAAGGTATATCTTGTATTTTAGTTTTAAAAAGTTGTAATCGTTGCTTAATGACGAATGGCGATCAAATTGAAGACAAAGGCAAATTTTCGTAGTTGTTGGACAGTCGGCACGAAAACGGAGATTTCCGGATCTAGACAACTCAAATTGACCTGATTCTATTTTCTTGAGTTTCACAAAACATAGACCTACAACATTACACAAGGGTACTTTGATTGGGGAAGATTCCTTGTGCACATTTTCAGGGCCTGAAGTTGCTGTTGTGGAGTATGGAACTTTGAGGTCCGTGGTACAAGCAGGTATCTTTTATGGGTTTATGTTGGCCTGTCCCTAGTAGTCCTTTTGGTCCGTCGTGATGGCTCACGAGACCAACCATAGGATTTCATCGGTTGAGGTTTTGCACATTTATGGTTGTGTTGTTTAATTTTTTATTCGTGATGTTTGCATGATTGTTCATATTGTATGCACTAACTTGGAAAAGAAGTTAAAATTAAGTCAAACACCACACTTTTATGAAATTACAATAAAGTTGAACTTTTAAGTTAAAAAATTGTTTTTTAACAAACGCTACGGATGAAGAGTGCATGCTTCTTTCGTACACTTATTTTGATTAACACGTTTTTTTTTCAAAATATATATACCGGTCACAATTTTAAGTCATGCCGTCCAATTTGGTTGAAATCACTTGCCATCATTATTTGCCTTTGCGTGAGACGTGAGAAAATTATGTCTTCGAGGTTGTCTATGCGTGAGACCTAGATCTATTTTTACATGATTTCAAATTGGATGACTTAATCGTGTTAGGTGGTGAGACCTTAACCCGACACAAAGATAGGACAAAATATGACTTGACACTAGTTGATGTGTCACTAGGTTTCATGAGTCCTATAAAGATCTAAGAATTGCACTTGTAATGCAATTGGTGATCGTCACCTTCCTATTGAGTCAATCATTGCTAGCAAATCAACTGATGTAATGTTAGAAGTTCAATGAGGATCTTAGCATTTCCAAAACAAACCTAAACAATTCTACTATAAGGCCGGTTCTTGAAAAAGAAAAATTGAATGGAATCAACTTTATCGACTGGTTTCGAAACATGAGGATTGTCCTTAGAGCATAAGTT
This sequence comes from Dittrichia graveolens, assembly GCA_038502395.1. Lineage (NCBI taxonomy): Eukaryota > Viridiplantae > Streptophyta > Magnoliopsida > Asterales > Asteraceae > Dittrichia > Dittrichia graveolens. The sequence continues at coordinate 52,125,117 of JARJIL010000005.1, read as the reverse complement.
AATTCATTTGGAAGAACCCTTACATGAGGAACCTCTGTCACTGCTTCTGCTGTCGTTCGTTCTGCCTATACTAAAAGGTTTAATGAACAAAGAGAGGTAGCTGCTCTTATACCCGTAGGCATGACCCCCGAGATTCAAAACAACATGGAGGAACTCCCAGCTGAGTTACATGATATGTTGAAGCTTGCAGAGCAAGGGTTGCCCAAGAAAGCAATCAGGGAAGGAAAAATCCAAAAACCAAAACCACAAAACAAGGGCAAAAGTCATGGTTAGGGCAATGGTAAGCAAGTTTACAGCCCCAAGCCAAAGATTCCACCACCTACTAAAAAGAAGCACTCTGCAAAGGACGCCACTTGTCATGACTGTGGAGTGATGGACCACTACAGGAGGAACTGTCCTGCTTATCCGGCAGAGTTTAAGAAGAACAAAGTTGGTGAAACTAGCGCATCAGGTATCTTCACTATAAAACTTTAAGAAGAACAAAGCTGCCCCTTGTTGAAACATAGTTTTCAACTCTTTCAGCATCTCAAAAGCTAGGAGTTCCTCCAAGTCCTTTGGATCTTGGGGGTCATGCTTACCAGTATAAGAGTAGCTACCTGTCTTTGTTCCTTAAACCTTTTAGTGTAGGCAGAACGAATGATAGCATAAGGGTTCTTCCAAATGAATCAACTCATTTTCAGCTCTAAGGAGCAGTGACAGGAGGTTCCTCATGTAAGGGTTCTTCCAAATGAATCAACTTATTTTCATCTCTAAGGACAATCCTCAGGTTTTGAAACCAGTCGATAAAGTTGATTCCATTCAATTTTTCTTTTTCAAGAACCGACCTTATAGTAGAATTGTTTAGGGTTAGTTTTGGAGTTGTCATCTACACAAGTACAAATTTAAATTAGTATTCTCAATAGTTAGTCCCTTTTAAAAATTAACTACCCTTTGTTTTAATTTTAAAACAATTAATTTTTGAAAAGGCTAAGATCCTCATTGAACTTCTACCATCACATTAGTTGATTAGCTAGCAATGATCGACTCAATAGGTAGGTGAAGATCACCAATTGCATTACAAGTGCAATTCTTAGATCTTTATGGACTCACGGCACCTAGTGACAAATCAACTAGTGTCAAGTCATATTTAGTCCTATCTTTGCCTCGGGTTAAGGTCTCACCGCCTAATGCGATTAAGTTATCCAATTTGAAATCGTGTAAAAATAGATCTAGGTCTCACATATAGACAATAATTACCTCGGAGACATAATTTGTTCACATCTCACACAAAGGCAAATAATGACGGCAAGTGATTTCAACCTAATTGGATGGCATGACTTAAAATTGTGACGGGTATATATAAATATTTTGAAAAAAAAAACGTGTTAATCAAAATAAGTGTACAAAAGGAGCATGCACTCTTCATCCATAGCGTTTGTTAAAAAATATTTTTTAAACTTAAAAGTTCAACTTTATTGTAATTTCATAAAAGTGTGGTGTTTGACTTAATTTTAACTTCTTTTGCAAGTTAGCGCATACAATATGAACAACCATGTAAACATCACGAATAAAAAATTAAACAACACAACCACAAATGTGCAAAACCTCAACCAATGAAATCCTATGTTTGGTCTCGTGATCCATCAGGTAAGACCAAAAGGGCTACTAGGGACGGGCCAGCATAAACCCATAAAAGACACTTGCTTGTACCACGGTCCTCAAAGTTCCATACTCCACAGCAACAACTTCAGGCCCTGAAAATGTGCACAAGGAGTCTTCCCCAATCAAAGTACTCTTGTGTAATGTTGTAGGTCTATGTTTTGTGAAACTCCAGAAAAAAGAATCAGGTCAATCCGAGTTGTCTAGATCCTGAAATCTCCGTTTTTGTGCCGGTTGTCCAACAGCTACGAAAATTTGCCTTTGTCTTCAATTTGATCATCATTCGTCATTGAGCAACGATTTAAATTTTTTAAACTAAAATACATTTATTCTCCAAAAAATACAGTAAAGAAAATGTCCAAACCATGGCTACAAGTGACGAAAAAGATCGGCCAAAAACATTGCACTCAAACATTACAAACCGAAAAACCGGTAGTCAAGAAACAAGGCACACACAAGGTCAAGGTTTTCATCGGTTTTGCACATCAACCACATATAAATTACAATAAAGAAGGTATTGGCTTGGTCCATGGTTAAAGATGCATGCCTTAAACCATGGATCTAAAAAACTTATACAAAGAGAGAATCAAGCCAATCAAACAAACAAAACATTACAATAATGAATCTAGGAAGTGTATACGTAGCAAGTGGCTATAGGGTTTATAAAAATCCATTATTTAAAATAATCATATGATAAAAAAATCAGCCTAGGGCTGTCGAGAATTTGATCCATATAAACCATGAAAAAAAACAAGTTCATAGCCACTTTTACATATACAACCGTTCATCATACGGTACATACGTATGGCTCGAGATACCACTGTTGATGATTCATGAAAACGAGATACAAATATATAAAAATGTAGCAGATAGAATCACCAAGAGATAGGATCTACGTATTGCCACTATAATCAAACAATAGAAAGGAATACAAGATATACCTTGTTGTGGTTATGTGTGTAGCCTTGAAACTTAGTGTTCAATGTAGAACACCTCTATTGTAGTCCACAATACACTTCCTTCATCACCAATGGATGCTAGTCCTCCTTGTAATGCTTCAAAACCACCAAGAACAATCTTGTGTTTGAAGGAGAGAAATCAAAAACACCAAAGGGGTGTTGAGAGGGGGCGGCAGCCGAATTAGGGACAAGAGAGAGGCAAGATTAGGTTATTATCTTCATGATAATCATGTCCTTATATAGACCCTTAATCCTTTTAGGGTTTCTCTCTTAAATGCCCCGTTAATTAAATCAAGCCCAATAAACAATATATTAAGTCATACTTAATCCGTTGAGCCCATTAAATATTTCTCACATTACTTAGATTATATAATAATGTATATTCCCTAATTACATTACTATTAGTTGATGTCTTAGTGTATATATGTGTGACCCCATAGGCTAATGTGTGTCTAGCCATATAATTATATATTATGACACGGGCATAAACCAACACATCGACTGCTACTTCTGATATGCGATTAAGGGTTTTACTTCAACAGTTGCTTCATGTTCGACAGTTGCTCCAATAGTTTCGATTTTGCTTCATGTTCGACAGTTGCTCCAACATTTTCGATTTTGCTTCTTGTTTGACAGTTGCTTCATGTCCGACAGTTGCTTCAACATCGAGTGGTTCAACCTTGATAGTTTCTTATGATATTCCATTTTGATTTAGGGCTCATCTTCAACCGTTAGGGTTCTTCAACAGTTAGGGTTCATAAGGTAAGAATTAGGGTTTAGATCTGTTCTTCTATTTAATGCTTAAATCAATTTAGGGTTCTTGTTCAGATTGATTTAGGGTTCGATTAGGGTTCTTGTTCTTCTTTGAATCACATGATGTTTTCGACAGATAATTTCTTAATGTTTTTTACATATGATTTTGTGTTTCATCATTAGATTACGTGTATTGGTTTCTTGTTCATACACAGATTAGTGATTTTGGATCTTGGTTTATTGTAAATGTTGTTCTTCATCATCTTCATCTTCATATTGTCCAGATTTGTTCATGTTGTTCTTCATTTAGTGTTCTTCATGGGTTGATGTGACATTCATTAATGATATGGCTGTACATGTGTCATTTGTGTGATATTAAAATAAATAAAAAATGATAGATTTATTGGTTACATGTCTAGCAGGTAATCTAATACATTAATTGGTAGTTTTGAAAAGTTAGATACACTAAATGGGAGTTTTAAAAATTGGGTATATACAATAGCAAAAAGTAACAAGTTCAATATACTTTTGGAAACTAAACCCAAAAAACAATGTATATGATAAATAGTTGGGAAAACACTTTTTTAATAAGAGTTTTGTTCACCAAAATATATCCAAGTTGACATATTTTGCTATTGTATGTATTGGACTTAAAAATTTTCTATTGTGTGTATCGAACTTTTAATTTGTCATTATTGTGTGTATTAAACTTTCTATTCTATGTACTAAACTTGTAAGTTTTTTACGTTTTTATGTAACCAAAATATATACAATAGCAACAAATTAAAATCTTGATACACACAAGACAAACTTTTAAAGTTTGATACGTACAATAGCAAAACATGACAACTTGGATACATTTAAATGAACTAAACCCTTTTAATAAATGCTAGATAGTTAAGTTGGCTACGTTTGTTGTTTTTGAAGCCTATGTAATGGGTTCGGCCCTCATTATGCTTTTTTTTTGTTTTGTTTTAATTCGTACTCTTTTTTTTTTATTTCCTTTTTTTTCCTTTATTAACTTTTGTCGTAATTCTTTTCCTTTTTCTTTTTCCAATATTTAGTGGAATACCCGAACTTCAAAATAAGTAAATAAAAGAATATTTTACCGAGAAAATAATATTGTGTTGAGTTGTGAAGTTTATGTTGGACAAGTTAAGTTCTATTGAGTTATGTATATTTGTATATGTTTGGGCTTGAATGAATTAAGTAAATGGTGGACTAGACATGTGTGTGTTATTGGATTTGTGTTCTTGGGCCCAATTAATGTGGATGTTGGGCCTAAGCCTCTTTGGAAAGTATATATATATAGTGAAATAGGGCACAACCCCCAAAGTGATTGTTACTGTTTCATTGAGAGAGAAAGTCTGAGTGTGTGCTAAAACCCCACGAGAAAACAAGGAAGAAGGTGCACGGATCATCTGGGAAACTCAAAGAATTGCTACAAGAATCATCAGGTAATGTTTCTTACCTCACTAGGATACTGTAGGTATCAATTTTATCTTGTTTGGATGATGATAGTGTGATTTAGAATCTGGGTTTTTGAGTTCTGGATTTAAGAAGAACCAGAGAAATAGAAATTTAAATATGAGGTTGAAAACTTGATGAAATGTGTTTAAATCTTGAAAGAAGTGCTTAAATGAGTGGAGAAATGTTTTGAAACCAAAATGAAATGATTTAGTTGAGTTTTGAAAGAACATGATTTTGGACATGGAGCCTGAAAGTTGAAAAAGATGAACTGACAGGGATGAATGTATCCCATGCGACTTTTGAAAATAAGTCGTGCGACCTATTGCTTTGTTTCATGCGACTTTGCCAACTTTACACCATGCGACTTTTGTAATAAGTCGTGCGACCTTCCCTCATTTCCATGCGACTTATGGTTTGAATCAATGCGAAACTCACCAAATAACCCTCATGCGACACTTGAAACCCATGCGACTTTCAAACTTAAAACACATCCATACGACTTTTCTCTCTCAGCCACCCCATGCAACTGTCGCATGGGGCATTCATGCGACTTTCATTGATTCACCCTTATTCCATGCGACTTTTGCATTACCACCCCATGTGACCTTTGACCCTACCCATGCGACTTATACCCAAGATTTCACCCCATGCGACATATGAGTTGAAATCCGATAGTTACAATCCGACGAGATGAAATCCTGAAGTGGAAATCCGGTAGTTGGTTGATAGTTGAAATCCGATAGTTCTAAGTTGAAATCCGACACTTTTACACTCAACGCGATGCGTCTGTTCGATGGACGCGACGCGTCCCCGACTTTATGGACTTTAATGCATTTCTTATTGTCACATGCCTTGTGAGGCTCGAATGTATTATGTGAGTAAACGAGCAAGGGATTCGTATACGGTATTGTTTTATTAGACCCATTGTAGGTGACGGTCGATTGGCAAGTAACCACAAGTGTTCTAGTAAGCTAAGACTGTGAGATTGAACTGCTGACATGTGAGTATTCTTACTTACTATCTAAACCCTATGATGTATGTGTTAAATGTGTTATGTGCTATATGATTGATGAATTTATGAAATGATGACCGATGAATTGATGAAATGATATTATGTTATGCTATGCTATTGTTTAGACCGTTCACTTCGGTGACGGGAATGATGAGACCGTTCACTTCTGTGACGGGAATGATTGGACCGTTCACTTCGGTGACGGGAATGACTGGACCGTTCACTTCCGTGATGGGTATGATTGGACCGTTCACTCTAGTGACGGGAATGTGGGACCGACTACTACGGTTGCGGGAATGTGGGACCAACTACTACGATAGCGGGAATGAAAGATGTAACATGAATGTAAAGCAAATGATGTGATGTCATATGGTTGACTGTAAGTAAGTGTACTCTCTAAGCTTCGTGCTTACGGTTGTTGTTTAACCTTCCTTTCAGGTGATGGCCACGGCGGGGCTCCAGCACGCGGTTGATAGCTCATACTCCACAAGCTTCCGCATTGTTCAATCCATTTTGTGTTATGATGTATTCCAAACTATGATATTTGAATTCTACGGGTTATCACCCGGTGTTGTAATCAACTTATACAGTGTTTGATCTTTGGTGAATTATTAGTTGTACTCCTTGTTTGTTAGAAAAAATTTTAGACGTTACAACTTGGTATCAGAGCCTTGGTTTAAGAGATTCAAATACATTTCCGCGTGTTTGAACTTAAACCTTGGTTCGTAAAAGATTTTAAAAAAGTTTTGAAACTTTTTCAAATGATAAATGTTACGATGAGCTATCAGCTGGAGCTAGTCCGAGTGGCCACACGCGAGTACAAGGTATGAAATTATGATATGATGATCACGATTAACTGGTATGCTAAAGTTATGATATACTGACTATGATGCCTGAGACTTGCAAATCTTGATGCTCTAGTAGAATCAGGATAGAATGACATGTTAATGCTTACATGATAACTAACTGTATGCTTGATGAGATGATTGATACATGGCCCAAGCCAGTGAATCGGGATTCCTAGTGGTAATGACCAGATCCAATACGTGTAGCATGCTTGTAATAATAGGGCCCGTATTATTATTTGCACACGACACTTATTGAAACTTGTCAAAATCTGGGGAATCTTGTTTATCCGGTGAGGGGTACTTGTAGAGATAAGATGCCTATAGCTAGGATGCCTTAGAATGACTAGGGTTTCCTGATAGCTGTACTTATGACATGAAATACGTGAAACATGAACTGATATAGTGAGAAGGACTTTGTGGCAATGCCGCCTGTTAATTAAGTGCATTGTCTATACATCCAGTATGGTGACTACAAGAAATCTATCTGTGATACCGACAGGTTTTGAGAACCCACCTGATGGAGAAAATGCTAGTGTGACGGGAGAAAGTGACCCCCGTGCGCTAAGGAATCAAAGGTTTGGTTTGCTTCCAACTTCCCGAGGGGAGCAGCCAAGGATTGGTGGAACCTACTGAGAAAGATGAAGGGCGAAGCTATCGCCGGGTTGAAGTGGGAGGAATTTACCAAAATGTTCTTTGAGGAGTATGCTCCAAAAGTTGAGGTGGAGCGGGTGATGGATGAGTTCATGAAACTCAAGCAAACGACTGAGATGGTTAATCAGATAACCGCGATATTTAAGGAAAAACTGTTGTACTGTCCGGCTTATGCAAATGATGAGAGGCTGCAGATACACAAGTATACGCAGATGCTGAGGGAGGATATTCAAGAATTTGTATCAAATGGTCAGTATGCTACACTTGATAAGCTAGTTGAGGGAGCCAGGAAGGGGGAACTTTTTCTGATGGAGAGAAACAAGAAGAGGTCGGCCGAGCGGGCTGCTCTGGGAGGAAATGCAAGCAAGCAACCGTTCAAGAAGCCTAATACTGGAAACTTCAAGCCCGCCGTTAGAAATTCGAGGGCAAGATGTGGGAGATGTGGTAAGGGGCACGCTGGGGAGTGTCGAGCTGGAACCATCAATTGCTTTGTGTGTGGAAAGAGTGGGCACTACGGGAAAGATTGTAGGGTCCACTTGTTGGTTCTATGTGCACAAGACACAAATTAATACGATATTACTGATAATAAATAAACCCATAGGGTCACACATTTACAATCAATGGACACCAATTACATATTTGAATATGATTTAAATATGTTTCCAACTCTTTATATATATATAAGTATATATGCATTGTTGCATATTGTTATTTATGTGAAATAATAATATCACTCTTGTATATTGATACAAGATAATGCATATGAAATACATAAATATAAACATATGATTTTATATATGTATATATATATATATATGTATAAATATATATTTGTTACAAGTAAATTGTTACTAGTAACAATTATATAAATGTATGTATATCTTTGTTACAAGTAAAGAGTTACTAGTAACAATCAAGTATGTATATAAAATACATGTAGATGTATTTTATACTTAGTATGACATATCTAGTATACTCTTTTATATAAATTGAAAGAAAACTAGAAATTCACATATTAATCCTTCAAAGGGGCCATGTATTGCTTCTTGATTGGAATGGACCAAGGCATGGACTAGATGTACAAGCATGGAAGGAAGACAAGAGGGGACCCTCCCCCCTCACCCATTTTCGGCCGAAAATGGGAGCCAAAGGGGGCCTCCCTCTTGTTGCTTCACTTCTTGATCTTATTTAGTACATGCATGGTTCTTTGTTCTAACAAGTTTATGCTACCACCTTTCCTTGAGTTCTTAGAAAAGTTCTAAGTATTCTTGAAGCTTTGAAAACCTCTCTACATTCTTGTATTGGTGTTCTTCAAGTGAGCAAAGTGTGGTGCTAGAATACATACTCATATACATACATAGTAAGTTCAAGAAGAAGAACAAGAGGTTGTTGCTTGCTTGCTTGAATTTCAAGGGTTGGAGAGACTAGCATCTCAAAGGTGTTGGACTCATTGATTTGTGGATACCTTGGAGGAAGTCTTCTCTTGGCTTCTCATAGATCAACCACTTCATCAACGGTTTACTCACGCTACAAAGGTTGTAGTTCTAAACACCCTATGGTTGTTTTGTTTCTTAAGGCTTGCATATGGATCATTGGTGGGGAGTTTTAAAAGGTTTAAAATTGTTGTTCATGCTTCTGTTGCTTAAATATATTTTGAAAAAACCGAACAAACCCCAACAGTGGTATCAGAGCCACTTATGTATAGTTTTAAGAAACTTTTTGAGTATGTATTGTTTAAGAAAATGGACAACTTTTCTTTTGTTAGAAAAGTTATGGATTTTCTTGTTGGCAACTTATATATGTTTATATATTTATTTTGAGAAACAACCAAACCACATGCATGTTTGGTTGTAAAAGTTGCCTAAATATCAAGTGTTGATATATATGTTTGTTTGAATGTATGTTGTGCATAACAAGCCATAGACCTTTTGTGATGTGTTGGAAATTCGATTTGGTTGTAATATTATTTTTCATTTGGTATGTAATAATAATTTTAGCTTTGTTTCATCTTGTTGTATTTTGTAAGTAGTAGAATAGTTTAGACTAGTTTACTTTTATAAAAATGTAACAAGATGAAGAAATGACCAAGTTGGAGTTTTCAAGTGTGGTGGAGTCAACCATGAAGGCTTGGAGTCATTTGCACTACAAGGAGTTGTTTTGGCAAGTGGGAGCTTCAAGTTCATCACAAGAGGAATATTTGGTCCTTAGTTATGACTTGGTATTTTTGTATGGCTCACAAAAATACCACTTAGGATAAATGGCTTGGTTATGCACTTATACATGTTATTTGTGTGTGTTTATGTTTATATTATTATGCATGGTTGAAAATAGGATTTTTTTGCATGCTAGATAATATTTTTTACATAATATAAATCACACAATGGGAGTTTGTTATTTTAAGTTGACATAACATAAGATGTAAAATGAATTTTATATAAAAGGAGTTTTGTAAAGATTAAAATTCATTATGTCAAAATATATATCTTTATATATATATATATATATATATATATATATGAGTTTTATAAAATAGAGATTTTAAAACTCAACCAAACTCCATTCAAGCTTAATAATAAAATGGTTTTATTACAAGCTAAAATTGGTCGTATTTGCGCGCTCGAAACTACACACGTTAATATAGGATATTAATACTAGTTTAAAATTGAACGCGTTGAGAGTTCGTAAAATATGGATTTTAAGAATACTCAAGACCAATATATATATATAAAATATGATTTTATCAAAACGTGGACTTGTTATTGTATGCATGCAATACTAGTCACACGACTCGTTTTGTTTTATTTAATAAATATACAAAACGGTAAAAGCCCTTTTTCAAAACGTAAGTCTATGCCATCCCATTTTAAGACACTCGCTTGTTGCAACGACACTCACGTGGAGAGAGCATTAGCCAAACGCGTGGATTGTTTTTGTAACAACCGAGGTGTTTTTCCGCGAATTCCATGAACGTCTTGGGCCGGAAATTCACCGTCTTGAAATAGGAAGACTTAATCGGAATCTTATTACGGAGAGAGCATTAGCCAAACGTAAGGAAGCCCGAGGCATAGATGGGATCAAACATGTCAAAATTGACAATCGTTGTCTAGGATCCCATAAAGATCTAGGAATTACATACGAGATGTAATTGGTAAACGTTACCTACCTTGTTGTTTTAACTTGATGGAGAGAGCATTAGCCAAACATTCAAGGTTAAGTTCAACTTGGATCCTAGCCTTTAAAAATTAAAGAATTTTATAATTCTAAAGGGTATTAATTATTAAAGGATTAAATATCGAAAATACTAAATAGAACTTTGTTAATTTTGTAGATGGCCCCTAACTCAACTACGCCCGTTAACAACTTATCTCTTCGTTCAATCTTAGAGAAAGAAAAACTCAATGGTACAAATTTCTTAGACCGGTATCGTAACTTGAGAATCGTTCTTAAGTACGAAAAGAAATTGTACGTACTTGAGGATCCCGTCCCTGAGGAACCTCCATTGACTGCGGCCAAAGCCGTTAGGGATGCTTGGGTGAAGCATTCCGACGACTCGGTCGAAATTTCATGCCTCATGCTTGCTACCATGTCTCCGGATCTTCAAAAGAACCTTGAGGAGCATGGAGCATATGAGATGCTTGGCCAGCTTAAGGAAATGTTCCAAAAGCAAGCGAAGCAAGAACGCTTTGAGGTCACTCGAGCTTTCCATGCATGCAGGATGGAGGAAGGTCAATCCGTTAGCGACTATGTGCTAAAGATGAAAGGATACATTGCACAGGATATGATCCTTAACTCGTTGACCAAAGCCTATGATCAATTTGTCATGAATTATAACATGAACAATTGGGAGAAATCTGTCTCAGAGTTGCATGGGATGCTTAAAACTGCTGAGAGTAAGATTCCAAGCAAAACACCTCAAGTCTTGATGATTCAAGAAGGGAGAATCAAGAAGAAAAAGAAAAACAACTCAAAAGGGAAGGGCAAAGCAAAGGCAAAGGGAAGGGACAAAGGCAAGCAAGTTGCCAAGGCTCCTACACCCAAGACGGCGGGAAAGGTTCCCAAGAATGACCCGTGCTTTGAATGCGGGGTGGTAGGACATTGGAGGCGCAATTGTCCAACCTACCTTGCAGAGTTGAAAAAGAAGAAGGCTGGCGAGGCTAGCACTTCAGGTATATATATGATTGAAATGTATACTTTTTCCATTAATTCCTGGGTATTTGATACCGGTTGTGGAACTCACATTTGTAACAATGTGCAGGGGTTGAGAAAAAGTAAGCTGCTGAAGCCAGACGATTTGGATCTCCACGTGGGCAATGGAGCAAATGTTGCTGTTGAAGCCCTTGGAACTTTTGAATTATTATTACCAAATGGCCTGTACTTAATATTAAACAATTGTTGTTATGTACCTAGTTTAACTAGGAATATTATTTCAGTAGCTCGGTTAAGAGAATCTGGATTCACATTTGGTTTCGTTGATGATGGCATTCGTGCCTTCAAAAACGATATTTTGTATTTTGAGGCTCGGCCTCTTAATGGAATATATGAAGTTAATCTTAAAAGATCTCTTGATGATAATTCTATATATACCACTAGCACCAAACGACCTAAGCATGACTTAAGTCAAACATACCTATGGCATTGTCGACTTGGTCATATAAACAAGAAACGCATTGCAAAACTTCAAAAGGATGGAATTTTAAAATCAAACGATTCTAGCTCATTTGAAGTTTGCGAATCATGTTTATATGGGAAGATGACTAAGGCTCCTTTCTCCGGTTCAAGTGAAAGAGCCAAAGATCTATTAGGAATCATACATACGGATGTATGCGGTCCTTTTAGATCAATGTCTAGGGATGGTGATAGATACTTCGTTACATTCACCGATGATTATAGTAGATTTGGTTATGTTTATTTGATGAAACATAAACATGAAACATTTGAGATGTTCAAGCTGTTTCAAAACGAAGTACAAAATCAACTCAACAAAACAATCAAGGCCCTTCGTTCCGATCGAGGTGGTGAGTACTTAAGCCAAGAGTTTATGGATCATCTTAGTAATTGTGGGATTATCTCACAACTTACTCCTCCTAGAACACCACAACATAATGGTGTATCTGAAAGGAGGAACCGAACTCTACTAGATATGGTTCGGTCTATGATGAGCCGAAGTACTCTGCCCTCGTCCTTTTGGAGTTATGCTTTATTAACTGCTGCGCGCATATTGAATATGGTTCCAACCAAGAAGGTAGATAAGACACCATATGAGATGTGGTATGGAAAGGTTCCAAACTTATCTTACTTGAAAGTCTGGGGTTGTGAGGCTCATGTACGACAAGAAGCTTTAAGCAAACTCGATCCTAGATCTATCAAATGTAATTTTGTGGGATATCCTAAAGATTCATTAGGATATTATTTCTACAACCCAGCTGAGAACAAAGTGTTTGTTTCTAGGCATGCCACTTTCTTAGAAAAGGAGTTTCTTTCGAAAGAGGCAAGTGAGAGCAATGTAGACCTTGAAGAAATTCAAGAACCACAAAATACAAGTCAGGTTGACACTAGCACTCAACAAACGGTTGTTGAACCTGAACAATTGGTTGTTCAAGAACCTACTGAAACACAAAGTGTTCGTAGATCTGGTAGACCTCGTCAAGAACCCGAGAGATACGGATTTCTCGTGTCCAATGATGAGATTTTCTTGGTAGACTCTTCTAAGCCTACTAACTACCAAGATGCTATATCGGATCCGGAATCCGATAAATGGCTTGATGCCATGAACACTGAGATGCAATCCATGTATGAGAATCAAGTATGGGACTTGGTTGATCTTCCTCCCAATAGTAAGACTGTAGGGAGCAAGTGGGTCTTCAAGAAGAAGACAGACATGGATGGAAATGTACACACATTTAAGGCAAGGCTAGTGGCGAAAGGTTTCACTCAAACTCATGGTATTGACTATGATGAAACTTTCTCTCCGGTAGCCATGATTAAATCTATTAGAATACTTATTGCCATAGCTGCATATTATGACTATGAGATATGGCAAATGGATGTCAAAACGGCTTTTCTAAATGGACACTTAAGTGAAGATGTCTATATGGTTCAGCCTGAAGGTTTTGTAGATCCTAAATATCCTAATAAGGTGTGCAAGCTTAAAAGATCCATCTATGGACTAAAGCAAGCATCTCGAAGTTGGAATCTTTGATTTGATGAGAAAATAAAAGAGTTTGGTTTTATCAAATCAGAAGATGAACCGTGTGTTTACAAGAAAACTAGTGGGAGCGCAGTAGCATTCCTTGTCTTGTATGTTGATGACATACTACTCATTGGAAACGACATCCCGACCTTGCAAGACATCAAGTCTTGGCTTGGGAAGTGTTTCTCAATGAAAGACTTGGGAGAAGCCGCCTACATTCTTGGAATAAAGATCTATAGGGATAGATCTAGGCGTCTTATTGGCCTAAGTCAAAGTGCATATATTGACAAAATCTTGAAACGATTCAAGATGGAGAATTCTAAGAGAGGATTCTTGCCAATGGCACAAGGCACGGTTTTGAGTAAAGCTCAAAGCCCTAGCACAAGAGAAGAGCTAGATAGAATGAGTGAGATCCCATATGCTTCTGCAATTGGATCCATCATGTATGCCATGCTATGCACTAGGCCAGATGTCTCGTATGCTTTGAGCATGACGAGCAGATACCAGCAAAACCCAGGTGATAGCTATTGGATGGCAGTCAAGAACATTTTAAAATACTTAAGAAGAACCAAAGACATGTTCTTGATCTATGGGGGTTTGGAAGAAGATCTTTGTGTAAAGTGTTACACAGATGCTAGTTTCCAAACGGATCGAGATGATTCTCGATCACAATCGGGCTATGTCTTCGTTATGAATGGAGGCGCGGTTGCTTGGAAAAGTTCTAAGCAAAGTGTAGTTGCACAATCCACTACAGAATCTGAATACATTGCTGCTTCTGAGGCTGGACAAGAAGCTGCATGGATGAAGAAGTTCATTGCTGACCTTGGGGTAGTAACAAGCATTCAAGACCCCATAGAAATATTTTGTGATAATGAAGGTGCTATTGCCCAGGCAAAAGAACCTAGATCACATCACAGCACCAAACACATCCTCAGGCGTTTTCACTATATACGGGATATAGTGGATAGAGGAGATGTGTGTATTCGCAAAGTTCATACAGATCAGAATCTTGCAGATCCTTTTACGAAACCTCTTGCCTCGACTAAGCATGAGTCTCATACTAGGGCAATAGGTCTTCGCTTTGCGAGGGATTGGATTTGAATTGTAATTTAGTATTTGGATATTTTGGAACATTATGACAATATCTATTTTATCTGAATGATGTATGGGATATGATCACTTCATTAATATATATTGTGTTCTTTATTAGCATGTTTAAATCCATGAATAATTCTTTATTCTAAAACATCCATAGTCGGTTATAACTATGGGAATAGTTATGAATTAAGACTAATGTGAATAAGTTGGTTGACTTTCATTCGTGATGAAAGTAGGCAAAAGGGTTTGCATCCAAATTCACTAATGTTTGTTAGGGAACAAACATTGGACATGACCCGCTCTTAAGATCGCTTCATGGATCGGTGTCATAAGTAAATCTTGAGAAAAAGGTGGTATCTTTGTATCCTTAGACCTGAGACACATATTGGGACTCGAGTATGAGGAGTATCATGCTTTAATGTGGTTAAACGCTATCTTTAACCGGGTAGTTATAAAGGCCATTATTAGGTATGATATGAGTCTTATAAGAGACGTATGTGGTCAAGATGGAATTTGTTTCTCTCATTTAATTGGGAGTATAATATCTCTGGGCCCTAAAACAAGTTGAACATTATATGAGAATTGATGACGATCCATGTCTCATGTTCAACGAGATTTTAAAACAAAGGGATAATTGATGACTTACCTATAACAACGATTTGTAGCTAGTGAGTTAACTTCGTTGGTGAAAGTGTTGATCAACACACATTATTTATTATTAGGGGCAATGGGATGTTGCTAGACGCTCTTACCATTGTCTATATCGGCTTAAGTTGTAACTTGTGCAAGTGGGAGATTGTTGGTTCTATGTGCACAAGACACAAATTAATACGATATTACTGATAATAAATAAACCCATAGGGTCACACATTTACAATCAATGGACACCAATTACATATTTGAATATGATTTAAATATGTTTCCAACTCGTTATATATATAAGTATATATGCATTGTTGCATATTGTTATTTATGTGAAATAATAATATCACTCTTGTATATTGATACAAGATAATGCATATGAAATACATAAATATAAACATATGATTTTATATATGTATATATATATATATGTATAAATATATATTTGTTACAAGTAAATTGTTACTAGTAACAATTATATAAATGTATGTATATCTTTGTTACAAGTAAAGAGTTACTAGTAACAATCAAGTATGTATATAAAATACATGTAGATGTATTTTATACTTAGTATGACATATCTAGTATACTCTTTTATATAAATTGAAAGAAAACTAGAAATTCACACATTAATCCTTCAAAGGGGCCATGTATTGCTTCTTGATTGGAATGGACCAAGGCATGGACTAGATGTACAAGCATGGAAGGAAGACAAGAGGGGACCCTCCCCCCTCACCCATTTTCGGCCGAAAATGGGAGCCAAAGGGGGCCTCCCTCTTGTTGCTTCACTTCTTGATCTTATTTAGTACATGCATGGTTCTTTGTTCTAACAAGTTTATGCTACCACCTTTCCTTGAGTTCTTAGAAAAGTTCTAAGTATTCTTGAAGCTTTGAAAACCTCTCTACATTCTTGTATTGGTGTTCTTCAAGTGAGCAAAGTGTGGTGCTAGAATACATACTCATATACATACATAGTAAGTTCAAGAAGAAGAACAAGAGGTTGTTGCTTGCTTGCTTGAATTTCAAGGGTTGGAGAGACTAGCATCTCAAAGGTGTTGGACTCATTGATTTGTGGATACCTTGGAGGAAGTCTTCTCTTGGCTTCTCATAGATCAACCACTTCATCAACGGTTTACTCACGCTACAAAGGTTGTAGTTCTAAACACCCTATGGTTGTTTTGTTTCTTAAGGCTTGCATATGGATCATTGGTGGGGAGTTTTAAAAGGTTTAAAATTGTTGTTCATGCTTCCGTTGCTTAAATATATTTTGAAAAAACCGAACAAACCCCAACACCACTTGAACCTGTGTTTTAAGTGCAACAAACCGGGGCACCGCATGGCTGAGTGCCCGGAAGCTACTGGAGGAAGTGGGAAACCTGCTTGGCAACCATCGCTCCGAATCACTGATGGGGATAAAGGAAAGAAGCCCGAGGTTTCAAAGCCCCGGGGACGGGCGTTCCAGATGACCGTGGAGGAAGCAAAGAAAGAGCCTAATGTAATCGCAGGTACATTCGTTGTTAACTCTCTACCTGCACTTGTATTATTTGATTCCGGGGCGAATAAGTCCTTTGTATCTTCTACTTTTTGTAATAAGTTTGTAATAGCTCTGGTGAAGTTAGAGACACCATTAGAAGTAGAGATAGACGATGATAAGGCTTTGTGTGTTACCACGATCTATAGGGATAATGTAATATTGATAGACGATGTACGGTTTACTATAGACCTGCTACCAACTCCGATGAGAGAGTTCCAAGTAATAGTGGGAATGGATTGGCTGGGGCGTTACCAGGCCAATATATTGTGCAAACAAGGGATCATACGGATCCAAAATCTAAGTGGGGGAGAAATCTCCATCTACGGCAAATGACAGAATGGATTGACGACATGTTGCACCGTGACTAAAGCAGCCAAGTATCTACGCAAGGGCTGCACAACCTTCATAGCTCATGTGTTCGACTCGAGAATGGAGAAGAAAAAGCTGACAGTGTCCGATGTACCTGTGGTATGTGAGTATCCGGAAGTATTTCTGGAGGAGCTGTCGGGGATTCCGCCAGACAGGCAAGTGGAGTTCCGAATAGACCTAGTGCCGGGAGTGGCACCTATCGCAAAGGCACCGTACCGCCTAGCACCGCCAGAAATGCAAGAGCTGATGTCGCAACTGCAAGAACTGCTCGATAAGGGCTTCATATGCCCAAGTAGCTCACCGTGGGGAGCACCGATCCTTTTCGTGAAAAAGAAGGATGGAACCTTCAGGATGTGTATAGATTATCGCAAGCTTAACAAGGTGACAATTAAGAATCGTTATCCGCTGCCAAGGATCAACGACTTGTTCGACCAACTGCAAGGAGTGGTCTATTTTTCCAAGATAGACTTGCGATCGGGATATCATCAACTCAAGGTCCGGGAGGAGGATATAGCCAAAACGGCTTTTCGCACGCGCTATGGGCACTTCGAGTTTGTCGTCATGCCTTTCGGTCTTACAAACGCGCCGGCAGCTTTCATGGATCTAATGAACCGAGTCTGCAGACCAATGCTTGATAAGTCCGTGACTGTATTCATCGACGACATCTTGGTTTACACAAAGACGGAGGCCGAGCACGAACTGCATCTACGGGAAGTACTCGAAACCTTAAAGAGGGAGAAGCTTTACACAAAGTTTTCCAAGTGCGAAATCTGGTTACAGGAAGTTCAGTTTCTCGGGCATCTGGTTAACCGAGAAGGAATCAAGGTCGACTCCGCCAAGGTCGAGGTTGTGATGAAATGGGAAACGCCAAAGAGTCCTACGGAGATTCGAAGCTTTATGGGATTGGCCGGTTACTACAGGAGGTTTATTAAGGATTTCTCAAAGATAGCAGTGTCATTAACCAAGCTGACAAAGAAAAATGTTCGTTTCGATTGGGGAGAAAAACAGCAAGGAGCATTCGAGGCCCTTCGGGGAAAATTGTGTGAGGCCCCGATACTGGCCTTACCGGAAGGGATGGAGGATTTAGTAGTTTATTGTGACGCGTCCCATGTGGGACTTGGCTGCGTATTGATGCAAAGAGGGAAGGTGATTGCCTACGCCTCACGACAACTGAAACTGCACGAGTGCAACTACCCAACTCATGACTTGGAGTTAGCTGCTGTAGTGTTCGCACTCAAGTTATGGAGGCATTATTTGTACGGAGTTAAGTGTACCATTTATACAGATCACAAGAGTTTGAAGTACTTCGCTGATCAAAAGAATCTAAATATGCGCCAACGGAGATGGCTAGACCTGGTCAAGGACTACGACTGCGAAATCTTGTATCATCCCGGAAAAGCTAACGTTGTAGCAAACGAGCTAAGCCGTAAGGCAATATTGCACAGTTAAATGTGAAATGTTTAAGGATGACGGTTACGACTTCGCTGTTTGAGTCAATTTCAGCTGCCCAAAGTGAAGCAGTCAAAGAAGAGAATCAGAAAACCGAGAGGGTAAAGGGCCAGATGGCGTTGATGGTTAAGGATAGCCGCGGGTTGTGGACCCGATACGGATGGATTTGGGTACCAAAGTTCACTAAAGTCCAGAATCCCATTCTTGATGAAGCACACAAGTCGAAATTTTATATACATCCGGAAGCCACGAAAATGTACAAAGACTTGAAAATGGACTACTGGTGGCCAGGAATGAAGCGAGATGTGGCAAAGTATGTTGAAAGGTGTCTTACTTGTCTACGAGTGAAAGCCGAGCACTAGCGAACACACGGTAAATTGCAACCGCTAGAGATACCTGTATGGAAATGGGAGCATATAACTATGGATCTGCTAACGAAACTACCAAAAACACCAAGAAATTATGAGGCAATTTGGGTAGTGGTTGATCGGTTAACGAAAAGCGCTCACTTCATACCGATCCGAGAGGCGAGTTCGGCCGAGAGGTTGGCGGACATCTATGTGAAAGAGATAGTTTCAAGGCACGGAGTGCCGGTGACCATTATATCGGATAGGGATGTGCGGTTCACATCCAGATTTTGGAACAAATTTCATGAGGATTTGGGAACGAGGGTGAACTTGAGTACGGCGTATCACCCTCAAACTAACGGGCAAAGTGAACGGACTATCCAAACATTGGAGGATATGCTACGAGCGTGTGTAATTGATTTCGGGGGAAGCTGGGATTTGTACTTACCCCTAGCGGAATTTTCGTATAACAATAGCTACCACGCGAGTATTGGTATGCCGCCGTACGAGATGTTGTATGGTAGGAAGTGTAGAACCCCGATCTGTTGGGGTGAGGTTGGACAGAAAGAGCTTGGCGACACAGAAATAGTACAGAGAACCTCCGAGTATGTACAACAGGTTCGTGAACGACTGAAAGTGGCTCAGAGCCGACAGAGAAGCTATGCGGATAAACGGATATCAGTACTGGAATTTCAAGTTGGTGATTATGTATTGCTGAAAGTATCCCCATGGAAAGGAGTGATACGATTCAGAAAGCATGGGAAACTGAATCCAAGGTTTATTGGACCTTTCAAAGTTATAGCAAGTGTTGGTAAGGTGGCTTACCGTCTGGAGCTACCCGAGGAGCTATCAAAGATACATAACATGTTTCATGTATCTCACCTGAGAAAGTGTTTAGCCAACGAATCAGCATTTGTACCGTTGAGGATATCACCGTAGATGAAAGACTGAACTACATCGAGAGACCAGTTGCGATTCTTGAAAGAAAGACCAAACGGCTACGCAACCGGGAAGTGGGAATGGTAAGGGTGTAGTGGGAGCACCGCAAGGGTTCAGAATGGACATGGGAGTCCGAAGAAGAAATGAAGAAGAGTTACCCCACCATGTTCGAGTGAAGATTTCGAGGACGAAATCATATTTAAGTGGGGGAGAGTTGTAATACCCGAACTTCAAAATAAATAAATAAAAGAATATTTTACTGAGAAAATAATATTGTGTTGAGTTGTGAAATTTATGTTGGACAAGTTAAGTTTTATTGGGTTATGTATATTTGTATATGTTTGGGCTTGAATGAATTAAATGAATGGTGGACTAGACATGTGTGTGTTATTGGATTTGTGTTCTTGGGCCCAATTAATGTGGATGTTGGGCCTAAGCCTATTTGGAAAGTATATATATAGTGAAATAGGGCACAACCCCCAAACGGATACTTACTGTTTCATTAAGAGAGAAAGTCTAAGTGTGTGTTTGAGTGTGTGCTAAAACCCCACGAGAAAACAAGGAAGAAGGTACAAGGATCATCTGGGAAACTCAAAGAATTGCTACAAGAATCATCAGATAATGTTTCTTACCTCACTAGGATACTATAGGTATCAATTTTATCTTGTTTGGATGATGATAGTGTGATTTAGAATCTGGGTTTTTGAGTTCTGGGTTTAAGAAGAACCAAAGAAATAGAAATTTAAATATGAGCTTGAAAACTTGATGAAATGTGTTTAAATCTTGAAAGAAGTGCTTAAATGAGTGGAGAAATGTTTTGAAACCAAAATCAAATGATTTGGTTGAGTTTTGAAAGAACATGATTTTGGCCATGGAGCCTGAAAGTTGAAAAAGATGAACTGATAGGGATGAATGTATCCCATGCGACTTTTGAAAATAAGTCGTGCGACCTATTGCTTTGTTTCATGCGACTTTGCCAACTTTACACCATGCGACTTTTGAAATGAGTCGTGCGACCTTCCCCTCATTTCCATGCAACTTATTGTTTGAATCCATGCGACACTCACCAAATAACCCTCATGCGACACTTGAAACCCATGCGACTTTCAAACTTAAAACACATCCATGCGACTTTTCTCTCTCAGCCACCCCATGCGACTTTCGCATCATGCGACTGTCGCATGGGTCATTCGTGCGACTTTCATTGATTAACCTTTATTCCATGCGACTTTCGCATTACCACCCCATGTGACCTTTGAACCTACCCATGCGACTTATACCCAAGATTTCACCCCATGCGACATATGAGTTGAAATCCGATAGTTACAATCCGATGAGATGAAATCCTGAAGTGGAAATCCGGTAGTTGGTTGATAGTTGAAATCCGATAGTTCTAAGTTGAAATCCGACACTTTTACACTCGACGCGATGCGTCTGTTCGATGGACGCGACGCGTCTCCGACTTTATGGACTTTAATGCATTTCTTATTGTCACATGCCTTGTGAGGCTCGAATGTATTATGTGAGTAAACGAGCAAGGGATTCGTATACGTTATTGATTTATTAGACCCATTGTAGGTGACGGTCGATTGGCAAGTAACCACAAGTGTTCTAGTAAGCTAAGACTATGAGATTGAACTGCTGACAGGTGAGTATTCTTACTTACTATCTAAACCCTATGATGTATGTGTTAAATGTGCTATGTGCTATATGCTTGATGAATTTATGAAATGATGAAATGATGACTGATGAATTGATGGACTGATATTATGTTGTGCTATGCTATTGTTTAGACCGTTCACTTCGGTGACGGGAATGAGTGAACCGTTCACTTCGGTGACGGGAATGACTGTACCGTTCACTTAGGTGGTAGGAATGATTGGACCGTTCACTTCGGTGACGGGAATGACGAGACCGTTCACTACGGTGACGGGTATGATGGGACCGACTACTACGGTAGCGGGAATGTGGGACCGACTACTATGGTAGCGGGAATGAAAGATGTAACATGAATGTAAAGCAAATGATGTGATGTCATATGGTTGACTGTAAGTAAGTGTATTCGCTAAGCTTCGTGCTTACGGTTGTTGTTTAACCTTCCTTTCAGGTGATGGCCACGGCGGGGCTCCAGCACGCGGTTGATAGCTCATACTCCACAAGCTTTCGCATTGTTCAAACAATTTTGTGTATTGATGTATTCCAAACTATGATATTTGAATTCTACGGGTTATCACCCGGTGTTGTAATCTATTTATACAGTGTTTGATCTATGGTGAATTATTAATTGTACTTCTTGTTTGTTTGAAAAAAAAAATTTAGGACGTTACATTTAGGTTTTAAAATTTATTATTACATTCAAACAATTAATTATATGTGACTTTTGTTTTTCTTTTATACTATTTAATATATAATATCTAATGTAATTATAAATATATGTTTGTAACCATCGTATTTTTATTTACATTTTGACATAAATTTGTCGTAATATAATGTTTATGTTAAAAATATATTTTTAAAGAAAGTTTTGTTCAACATAATTAGTATATTACACTATTATTCGGGGTTTTTGGTTCTCAACAAACATTATAGATCAAAATGTAAAAGAGAAAATTTGTTAGTCGTAATATGAAAAGTAAAACTGTAATCAATATAATTTGAATATCCTAAATGTTTAGTTTTTTTTTTGTCAAACTTATAAGAGATAAATCATTAGACGTAATATGGATATGAAATTTAAATCGGTTTGAATTTGAACATCCTAAATGTTTAAATTTCTCACGTTTTATTTTAATATTTACATTCATATGTAGTTTATATATTTTCTTTATACTAACAAAGCTTTTGATTGTAAGCATTAATAATACTAACAATTATGTTTTACATAATATAAAAGTTAAAACAAATAATGCATTACAAATGTAAAAGTCTATACTTTTTCCTACTTTAGTTTAAATACTTATTTTTGGATTTAACTTTTAGGGTTAATTTCATATATACCCTTATTAAACATTAAAATATCTTATTTGCCCATCTTAACTTATAAATATCCTATATACTCTTCTTAAGTTTTTAAAATATCTTATTTGCCCAGATTAACTTATAAATATCCTATATACCCTTCTTAAGCTTTCAAAATACCATATTTGCCAAAATCACCCTTTTTATTAATTTTTAATCATTTTAAATGAATCATAATTATGAAATATAATTCAATGACTATTATACCCCTCTTTTAAATCTATTTATAAAAACATCACTTATATCCTTACTACTCATATTTATCCAAGTTATATATATATATATACATATACGATTTTATTAATTAATTTGAATGATTGAGTATGGTTTATGCGCGTGTGTGTATATATATATATATATATCATGTAATTAACGCACCAATCAAGGTACCTACACAATTAAGAAAAGCATTATTATTTTAATCAATTCTAATTTCTTAAAACAAAAGAATTACGCATGATATATTATATATATATATGCATTAACTGTATTCGATCATCCAAATTAATTAATAGAATCGTGTGTGTGTATATATATATATGTATATATAACTTGGATAAATACGAGTAATAAGGGTATAGATGATGTTTTATGAATATATTTAAAAGAGGGGTATAATAGTCATTGAATCATATTTTATTATTATAATTCATTTAAAATGATTAAAAATTAATAAAAAGGTGATTTGGGAAAATATGATATTTCGAAAGCTTAAGAAGGGTATATAGGATATTTATACGTTAAGTTGCGCAAATAAGATATTTTGAAAACTTAAGAAGGGTATATAAATATTTATAAGTTAGGCTGGACAAATAAGATATTTTGATGTTTAATAAGGGTATATATGAAATTAACCCTAATTTTGATATTTTGTTCGTCCTAAGATCCCAATGCAACGTGGGGGTTTAAATCAACTTGTTAAACATCAAAATATCAAAATTAGGGTTAAGAGCTTGTTGGAGCTTATAGCTTTTTATTTTATAAAAATAAGCTTCTAGTATTGTTCGGATAAGAAAGCTTAAAGCTTTTTTTTAAATAATAAGCTCTAAAAATTAAGCTATTAAAAGTAGCGATTAGAATTTAGCTTAAAGCTTTTTATGTCTAAATTACCAAATTAACCTTGTATTTAATTTAGAATTGCCGATGCACACTCCTTATAACAAATTCTCACTGTTTGTTCTTATGCTTCTTATAACAAATTCTCAGTGGAGTTAACGTAATATTTTTTTCATTGCAATTTGTTATTCTTGCTGTTTGACAATTTTAATATATGTAAACTAAGTACTAGATTATATTATTACATTTTCTTTAAAATCGGACATAAATCTTGTTATATTTATAGATCTTAAGGGAATAGATTATTTCATGTTAGTCTACTCAGATATACTAGTTCATTTTTACATGTATTAATCTCTAGTTTTGATGTTTAAACATGCATTCTTAACATTTAGATACGATGAAAAGAGAATATAATATTTGGAAGTTACTAAAGAATGGAGAAACCGGGCTTGGTTGGGACGAGAGTACAGGGAAACTTAGTTGTTCAAATGAGTGGTGGAAGAAAAAAATTAAGGTACGATTACTTAAATTACTCAAATTATAAATTACGACAACATATTATTATTAAGTATATTTATACATTTTTTGTTTATTGTTATTATTTGTAGTCTTTTTACCTTTGCCCTTTTTGGTCATTTTACACTATTCATTTTCAGCTACCAGCTATTTTACCGAACACATATACAAATAAAAACTCCAGCTTCAGCTTCCAGCTTCTAGCCACCAGCTTCCAGCTACCATCTAATTCTGCCAAACACACCCATAATCTATACTTCTATACTATATTATAAAGTATTTAAGTTTTTTGCTTAAACTCTTAAATTTTAAGTGTTTTGAAATTACTAAATTACCCTCATATAAGCTAAATTGAGTAACATATTTAATAATTAAACTTTATTAAACTTTACATATTTAAGAAAATTAAAGTCAATACAATTTTTTTAAAAGTCAAAGTCATTACAAATTAACTTAACTATTAAAAAATATTTTCATATTTTTTTTTCAATTATGGAGAACTATATAGTAAAGTAAATTGAAAAAAGATAAAAGAAAATAGACAGGTCACCAAATGAAAATTATTCGCAGTCATTGTATTACATGAATACATACTCCCTACGTCTTGAACATATTAACGAGTAAAATCATTGTAATACATATCCAGTGGTGGAAAATTAACAATTGCAAATTATTGAATTTAATTAGAAAGTATGATTCACCTTCGATCAGTAAACAAGTATCAAGTTATACATCTTCATTTTGCAATGAATTAGCTACTCCATCGTCATCGTCGTCGTCGTCAATGCCATCATCATCATCCCAGTGGCGTAAAATGAATCTCTTATCTGGTACATATCCTTCATCTGTCAAATGTCTAAACAACACCAACAAAACACCAAATATCACTTGTGTTTGTGGGTGCATACGATCATCGACAACAAAGCTATGAACTTGTTTATCGATCTCAATCCAACTCACTCCCGTATCCTTCAACACCCCTACCTTCTTCATTCTTCTTATAGTTTCGGCTCTGTCTTTCCAATTTCCTTTCGAAGAATAAATATTAGCCATTAAAATGTAAGGCACGGGGCTATCTGGTGTTGCAGAAGATAACTGAGTAGCTGCATACTTCCCTATATCCGAGTTCCCATGGAAGCTACAAGCACCTAACAGTGCTTGCCACAATTGTACATCTGGCTTCATGGGTAGTAATTCAATATAACTTCTCGCTTCATTTAGAAACCCCGCGCGGCCTAACATGTCAACTATACAAGCATGATGCTCTTTTCGTGGACTAATTCCACACTCGGTTTTCATCGACTCCAATATCTCCATTCCTTTACTTACTAAACCTACATGGCTACAAGCATGAAGCAACGAGAGAAATGTAATATCCGTTGGTTGTATACCATTTTGTCTCATTTCTTCATATAATGTAAGAGCTCTGAAAGCATTTCCATGGCGAGCGAAAGCTGCAATCATGGAGTTCCATGAGACAGAGTTTGTATAAGGCATACTTTCAAACACTTTGATGGATTCACCTAATTCGCCGCATTTTGAGTACATGTTGATTAGCCCGTTGCTTACAAAAAGGTTTGAACCAAACCCTTTTTTAACAACTAAAGATTGGATTTGCTTACCGAAAGATAAAGAAGTATCACCACCAAACACTCCTAAAATTGCAGAAACCATGTTTGGATCAATCTTGATTCCTTCTTTCACCATTCTCACAAACAAATGAATAGCTTCTTCCTCAAATCCATTTTGTGCAAAACCAGCAAGAATCACTGTCATGGAGACCTCATCAAGAACTTGAGCAGACTCGAATATCTGCCATGATTCTTTCATGCTACCACATTTAGAGTACATATCCATAAGTGCACTTTCTATATGTAAATCCGAATGCATGCCTAACTTCAAAAGAAGACCATGTATTTGACACCCTTCTTTAAGTGCCTGCAAACCGGAACAGGCAAGTAGCGAACTCATGTAAGTTAATGTATTAGGAGACGTTAACCCTCTCTTAGGCATTTTCACAAACACCTTCAAGCTTTCTTCACAATATCCATTTTGTGCAAGACCAGATATCATTGCTGTCCAAGTAACTACATTTCTATGATCACTAATCTCTACGAAAACTTGTCTTGCGGAACAAAACCACCCACAACCAAAATAAGCTGTGATTAAGGCATTCGCTATAGTAGTTTCCTGCTCGTACCCTTGAACAATAACCAAGGCATGAATCATCTCGTTAACTTTAGAGAATTCCCATCCTTCACACACAGATAAAATGGTGGTGATTGTTCCTTGATCAAAACGATGACAACCAGAAGAACAATACATGATTTTAAAGTAATCAAACCCAATATTAAAAAAACCTTTCCTGAAAAACCCTGATATAATGGTGTTCCACGATACAGAATCCTTCATAGTCATTTTGTCAAACAGTTTGGATGCATCAGACAAGTAGCCACATTTTGAATAGAGAAAGAGAATAGAATTCCAAACAGCAAGATTATATCGAATGTCGATTGGGTTATCTAATAATAGTGGGTTTTTGATTAAGGAGCAATGTATTGAAGATCCAATTTTGAAATTGCCTTGTCTTCCAGAAATGGACAGAAGACGGCATAATTGTTCCTGATTTAGAATGAATTGTGGTGATGAAGTAAGAGAGGAGAGACATATAGGAAGAGTGGTTGTTAGTTTTCGAAAAACCCATGCTCGATTCATCCATGAAAACGATTCGAGATGCCAACAACTAGAACCGCCGATTATATAAACTTCAATCTCAAACTCGTTTATTTATAATACTAACATTTATTCTATCTATCTATATGATGACTTTTAACACTGTATTTTTGGGAAAGAACCGAAAAGAAAGTAAAAGAATATAAACTCAAATCTGTTCTCCTTCTTTTCTTTTTAAATATAGACAGATTTGGAGAGAAGGTGTCACGGATACAATTTTAATTCTTATATGATTATTAAAGTACCCTTAACCTAATATATAAACCTACATAGTCACTATTCTCATGTCGGTAGTTTTTGCTCTTTTCTATTTTCAAGGTTAGCACTCTGTTTATCTTTCAGATTTGAATTTGAAATTCTCCTCCATATTTATTAGTGAGTGATGCGACTGATTTATATATATATATATATATATATATATATATATATATATATATATATATAGGGGAAGGTTCATTTAAGAATCGTTTTTATTGCGAGAACCAATCTTAGCCGTTCATTTTGGATAATGGAATTCATGGATGAAGAGCGTGGGGGATTGAGTGTGGCAGGGTGCATGTAAGGAAATCATGGGTGGGCAATCCAATTGAAGGAGAGGGAATTGGATGGCTAAGATTGGTTCTCGCGGTTCTCGCAATAAAAACGGTTCTTAAATGAACCTTTCACTATATATATATATATAAATATATATATATATATATATATATATATATATAGGGGAGGGTTCAAACGAGAACTGTTTTTCGTATGAGAACTGCGAGAACCAGTCTTGGCCGTTCATTTTGGATAATGTAATTCATGGATGAAAAGCGTGGGGGATTGAGCGTGGCAGGGAGCATGTAAGGAATTCATCGGTGGGCAATCCAATTGAAGAAGGGGGAATTGGACGGCTAAGATTGGTTCTTGCGGTTCTCGTACGAAAAACAGTTCTCGTTTGAACTTTTGCCTATATATATATATATATATATAGAAATAACATAAATATAGAACCACTCTTAAACATAGAACCTAAAGAACCATTTTGGGTCTTTAGATTAACTTGATCAAGGGTTGATATTAAGTTGTGGCAAAATTGTAATTATCATACATAATTATGATGCTATAATTAAAAAGAAGGGCAAAAAAGAAATTGAAAAAACATCATTAGCTTCTCACGCCTCCTCACCTGATCACTATCACATTTATTTTAAAAAAACCCATTAATGATTCTAATGATCATAACTATCTTATGTGTAACGCCCCAAATTTAAAAAGAACCACAATAGTACAAAATTTTCATTTAAAAAAAATGCACATTTAGTTTAAAACGTACGCGAAAGCATTTTACTATAAAACCAAAGTACCGCCAAAAGATATATATAAGAGTACATACTTAGTGTACTTTAAAAGTCGAATATTTACAGAACTGAGCGTTAAAATTGTTTCAAAAGATTTACCCAAAAAGTAGTCAAACAGGAGCCTTGCCCTTATTCTTGCCGCGTCCTGCAAAAGATTAAAAAGCAGTATCTGATAAGCTACGAGAGATTAGTGAGTATTCCAAACTAATAACATATAAACACACGTATAGAATCATATAAAGATAATACACGTATGTCAGATAATCATTGCTAACCACTGGTTCTAGACCCAGGGCAGCCACCTTTGTAACAGTACTGTATCACCTTTGAACCTTACTGCACATAGCAGTTCGGTATATATACACATATGAATAACATTACATGTTATGATCTGTTATGATAGCATACATGCTGCAGATATGATTAATAGTCTAGAAGACTCACCTTATGATATTTATGATAAGTAATGATCCACAGGTAACGATAACTCAGATAAGTAATTCAATCACCGTCCTATATGAATAATATGATAAAGTGTTACAACACTTGAATACTGATCTGAAATAGGGCCTACACGGGCCGTGTCCCTCATAATACACGACCTATGTTGGCTACATGGCCAGTGTCATCTAGTCCTACTACACAGGCCGTGTACCTCATGTTCTACACGACTATGTAACCCTACATGGCCTCGTGACCGCCTTTGACAATCCGACAGTTCAAAATCCGCAAGTTCATACTACACGGGCCGTGTACCTCTACACGGGCCGTGTATCTAACAGACATTCCGACAGTTCATACAATTCTAACATGATTCACCATAGAATCATGTATTTAAACTCACAAAACCTCAAGAACAAGAGTTTATTCATACCTTAACAAGCAAGGTTAGATTAGATGTTATAGAACTGAAGTTGTAGCTGTGTTTTTTACTCTTAGAATGACAAGAGATCAAAGAAAGTTGTTGTGTTTTAGTTCTTGAACATGTATGTGTGCATGAACTTCTAAAGGAACAACCATATATATATATATATTTAAGTATGGCCTATTAGCATTTTTGGTCCCTAGACTTGTAATACTTATATTTTTGGCGGTTTTAACCCCTCTAGTTTTATAAACACATCTAATCTCATAACGGTAACTTATAACACGTATATATCACTTCCTCTTTAATTATTAAATATAAGAATTTTCGAACCTTGGTTGTTACATCATGCCTAAGATTTTTAACAAAAAAATTATACCATTGGGTTCAGTTTTTCTTGCTCTATAAATCAAGACCACTCTTCCCATATTTCTAAAAATTTTATTTTGAAAATGCAAATTACGAAAATGCAAATTTCATATCTGAACATGCATATGTGGATGAAGATGATAATCAAAATGCAATTCTTCATACTCCAAAAAATTGGTTGATAATTCAATGATTTTTTAACTATGTAGTGTTTTGTGTATGAAATTTGTATTTTAGTGTTGTATATGGAATTTGCATTTTGGGTTTGAACATGTAATTTTTTTAGCGGCATCTGCATTTTAGTTAATTCAGTGACGCACTATAATGCATTTTGGTTTATTTGATGTTATATTTTACATTTTTTGTTTATTGTATACTTTCTTCATGAATTATTGACCTGCAATTTCATTGAATCAGATTGTTAAATGCAGATGAGAGTCATGAGTTTTCATTTTCATTTGCTAATCGGTATTTTCATTGAATGGGTTTGTGAAGTGCATTTTTATTGAATCAGATTTGTGAAATGCAGATGAGAGTCGTGAGTTTGCATTTTTGTTATCTGTTCTTTTTTTTTCATTTTTCAGTAGAAAATATACGAACATGCATATATATATGAAAATGCAAATATATAAACATGCATTTTTGATGTGAGAGTACTGTGCTGTTTGCATTTTAAAATTTTAGACTGTAGTTACTTGCATTTCACATGTTGCTGTTTGCATTTTAGACTGTTGTTACTTGCATTTCACATGCTGCTATTTGTATTTTAGACTGTTGTTACTTGTATTTCACATGCTGCTGTTTGCATTTTATCCTCTTTAATTCAAGATCAATCTCGACATATTTATGAAACCTTTTTTTTAAAATACATGTTTGAAAATGCAAAATGCAAAATCGGAAATGCAAGTGTATCTAAATAGAAAAAAACAAAACAGAAGATTCACAGATCATCATCGAAAATGCAACAAAAATATACAACACAAAATAAATTAAAATGCAAATCAAACATTCATATGCGAAACCATTATGATATATAATCAAAATGCAAAACCAATAACCATCACTAAAAATGTATTTTAATTGAAAATGCTACTGTTTGCATTTTAGATTGTTGATTTGCATTTTAATTTGAATGTTTGAAAATGCAAATCATTATCGTAGTCATTCCTTGCATTTAGATATTTGTTTGCATTTAGATATTGTTTGTACATGTTGCATTTACATGTTGCATTTAGATATTTGTTTGCATTTAGATCTGTTCTTTTCATTTCTGAGATCGATATTTGTTTGCATTTAGATATTGTTTGTAAAATTCGACGTCCATGTTCTTTTCATTGTCTTAGTCATGCCTTGCATTTAGATATTTGTTTGCATTTAGATATTGTTTGTACATGTTGCATTTAGATATTTGTTTGCATTTAGATCTGTTCTTT
This sequence comes from Dittrichia graveolens, assembly GCA_038502395.1. Taxonomy (NCBI): domain Eukaryota; kingdom Viridiplantae; phylum Streptophyta; class Magnoliopsida; order Asterales; family Asteraceae; genus Dittrichia; species Dittrichia graveolens. The sequence goes on along the minus strand of JARJIL010000005.1, from coordinate 52,093,888 downwards.
TCATTATCATAGTCATTTTGCATTTACATGTTGTTTGTAAAATTGTTACATTAACATAGTTATATCAGTTTGCATTTACATGTTGTTTTGTACTATTGTAACATTGATTTGGAGATATTTGTTTGCATTTAGATATTGTTTGTAAAATTCGATGTCCGTGGTTCGACATCTGATCTGTTCTTTTCATTATCGTAGTCATGCCTTGCGACAATCTGCGTATCCTCAACGACGATGGTGACCATCGCTGCCGATGATTTCTCCCCGGTCGTCGTTCTAGGCCATGAAAAAGGCAAAATTTCTAGAGCAAAGGTCATTGTTTGCATTCACGAAAAATGCAAATTGATTCATTTGGTTTGCATTTTGATTATCTTCTTCATTTTGGTTATCTTCTTCATCGGGATTTGCATTTTTGTTATCTTCTTTATGTGGATTGCATTTTGCATATTCGTCAACAATTTGCATTTTGAAAAAAAAAATTAGAAAACATATTAATCCTGTCTTGAATTAAAGAGGATAAAAAACTGAATCTAATGGTATTTTTTTTTTTGCAAAAATTCTTAAGGATGAATATATTATGACCATTTGAATGTTTAGTAGGATTTTTAAAAAAAAATGGAAGTTTGGAGGTTTGAAGGAGAGGGAGACGTGAGTGTTAAATTGTATTTCAGTTTCCAGTTTTGCCCTTACCCTTGATGCCACATGTCATCGTCAGGTTTGTTCTTTAGGTTCTATGAATAAGTAAGGTTCTATATATAACCTCACCCTATATATATATATTGTTAGTCCCATGTTTAGAATAGTTAGATTTGATGAGTCAAACTATAGATATGTATAGATGATAGGTTAAGAGTTAGGAATTATGTAAGTCTGTTATAGACTGACTAGGCAGCTGAAGCTGATTAGTCAGCGTATAAACAGATATAGAGTTTTCTATGTAAGTACTAGATAGCTCAGTGACTTCTAAGCTGAGATAGGTTTTAAGAGTGAAGACTTGAAGACTTGAAGATTTGAATACTTGAAGATTCAAGAACTCAGCTTGACAAGGTCAAGACTGAGTAAGTCAGCTCAGCGTTAGAAGTCAGTTACAGAATTTAAGTAAGTTCTAAATTCTGTTATAAACTCTCAATATCTACGACATTTAAATTAGGATATCTAAACCTAATTTAAACTATCTATTAGTTGGATAGAAATCACAAACGGAATTAATTAGACATGTTCTAATTAAGGAGTTTGTTACGGTTTTAAAGAAAGGATAAGTTCTATCTTTAAACTGCGATTTGTTCGTAGATATATCAAGTATAAGTATAAACCTTCTTATGGGTTATCTACACGAACACGTACACACATACGCGAACACAGAGGTGATACACAACGACGACTGCATAAGTTGCAAGACTGCATAAGTTGCAAAACATACGTGTGTTCGTGATACTTGATACGCGTGTGTTGTGATAACTTTGTAAGTTCAAATTTCGAGAGAGTTTTCAAGAGTTCTTGTTAATCAGTTTTAACAAGAAGTTCGCTCATCAATTAGTTTGTGATTCAAGAATGTTTAGAGAGAGTTGAGGTTATAATCATTGTAATATCAAATCATCATGTTGATTTGATTAGAGAGTGATAATAGTTATTGTTCTGTTTGATAATTGAATATACATTTGATTAATTTGTTTATTTGATTTAAAGTGTATTCAACCCCCCTTCTACACTGTATCGGTTACTTGTTCACCCTCTTTGGGACCAACAACTGGTATCAGAGCAAGTTTCTTCATAAGTTGAAGATCAAGATCCGTTGTCAAGAGGTTAAGATGTCTACTAGCAAGCAATCAAGTCATATACCAACAATGGCAGCAAAAGGGTGTCCTATTTTTGATGGCACTGACTATCCTATGTGGAAGTTTAGAGCTATGCTATATCTGAAGTCCGTGGATCACAGGATGAGTATCGTGATTCAAGATGGCCCAATCATACCAATGATCCATATTACTGCCACTGACAAAACTGTTCCCTCTGGAGAAACTCCCAAGCCTGAAGCATCTTGGACTGAGGAAGATCGTAAACTGTTCAACATTGATGACAAGGCACAAAGCATTATAGCAAATGCTTTGACAAATCCTCTTTTGCATACGGTGGCTGGGTGCCAAACTGCAAAAGAGATGTGGGATACTCTCAGTGTTACGTATGAAGGCACTGACTTGGTCAAGCAACATAAGAAGACAAATCTGAGTCGTTCTTATGAAACGTTCTTTGCTAAAAAGAATGAAACTCTGGCAAATTTGTTTACCAGATTTCAATGCTTGATAAATGATCTGATCTTGGTAGGTGTCAAGAAAGATGAGAATGAGTTGGTACTCAAGTTCTTGGATGTGTTACCACAACAATTCAATGAGATCACCATTGCACTTCATGCTGGAGGAACCTTGGGAAAATATGATCTTAGATCTATCTATGGTTTCATTCTAAATCATCAACATATCATGGAACAGAAGAAAGTGGCCCAAAAACAACTAAAAGAATCTATCAATAATGTTGGATCTGCATTAATTGCAGAAAAGAAAAAGAAGGGATCTAAAAAGTCTCAAGCTGAGACTGACCCTGAATCTGAATCAGAGGAAGTAAGTCTTAACTCCGGTTCAGATGATGAAGAGATGGATGCTCTTACTGAACAAATGGCAATGTTAGCAAGGAATTTTAGAAAGTTCAGAAGAGGAAGGGGTCAATCTGACAAAAGCAAAAGTGGTAAGTCTACTTTTGATCATAAGAAAGCTAAGTGCTATAGCTGTCAAAGGATAGGACACATAGCTGCTGAGTGTGGAGTTAAGAAGGGAGAATCAGCTTCAGTAGCTGGCAAGAATGACTACAGAGCTGATAAGTATAAAAAGAAATATCAAAGACTCAAAGGCAAGCCAGATGAAAACACCAAAGGTCTTCTTGTTGAGACTTGGGATACTGAATCATCTACGTCAGATGATGATGAGCCAAATAGGTGTTTGATGGCCATTGAGGATGAAGAGGAACAACTTGACTATGAGTTAGAAGACAGTTCCTTTGATAAGGATCTAACAGAAGCGGCTAAGCTGAGTAAACAAACCAGTAACTGGGATCCTGCCTCAATGTATAAGGTAAATAACTTTAGCTCTTACACTGATGAACAAAAATGTCTTATGTTCAACTATCTGTTGAATGACTTAAAAACCTCTCTCACAGTTCAATCAAGTTTGAAAACTAAAATTTCAAAATTAAAAGATGAACTTAAACACTCTGAAACTCTCTTAAATGCGGGTAAAAAGATTCAAAGTGATTATGAATGTCAGCTTCATATAAACAAACTTTTAAGTGAAGAATTACAAGAATCAAAAGAACAAGCTGACAATCTAAGAAAGATATGTGAATCTTGGTGTAAGTCATCAAGAGAAGCAGAAAAGTGTATTAACCGGCAGATACCAAATCAAGTAAAAGTAGTGCTAGGGGGAGATTATAGTGCTGCTGCTGATGAAATCATCGAAGATCAAGTCAGTCTTGAAGACAAAACGATGAAATCATATGATATACTCCCAAGAACATTCTTAAGAAACAAGGATGGGAAACAGGTCAAAACCAATAAGTTTGTGAGTCCAACCCAAAGTCCTCAGGTTATTCATACAAACCATCAAGCTGAATATTCTAGATCCGACAGAAACTGTAAGTCAGTTTTCAAAAGATTGGATTACAATCCAGTGAGAACAACTGTCTTTGACAGAATATCTCACGTCAACTCAAAAAGACATAACTCTCAAGCCATATATGAAAGGATGTCTAAAACAGGAAGTTGTCTGTAATTCAGACTTCACCAAATAAGGGTAACCATAAAGCTGACAAAGGTAAGTCCAAAGTGAGTGAAAATCAAGTGGACAAACTGTCTAAAAGGATTGAAAGGTTATCCACATCTTATGACCCTAAAACTGAATCCAAATTTAATGTTGGAAAACTCAAAGAAATCACCCAAACACCCATCTTTAGAAGAAAATGCTATAAGTGTGGTGATAGAGGTCATGAGGCCAAAGATTGTGTAAGTACCAATCTTAGACCTGAAAATGAAAAGGATGATCAGTCCAAAATAGACCCAGAATCTGTTCGAGCTGATCAATCAAACTCTAAAGGATCACCTAAGTGCTCATCCTCAGGACCCACCAAATAGTGGGTTCCAAAAAGAAACTAATATGTTTAGTTGATCATGTGCAGGGATCCTACAAGTGGTATCTAGACAGTGGATGCTCAAGGCACATGACAGGAAGCAAGGGGATTCTAAGTGAATTCCAAAACAATGAAGGACCCAAGGTGACATTTGGGGATAATTCTCAAGGAAGGACTAAAGGTTATGGAAAGATTACTGCTGGAAAAGTCACTTTCAAAAAGGTAGCATATGTTGAAGGCCTTAAACACAATCTGATAAGTATCAGTCAACTGTGTGAAGAGGATTATGAAGTCACCTTCAGAAAGCATGCAGGGACAATTTATGATAAAAAGGGAAAACCAATATTAATGGCAAAAAGAGAGAGATATCTATTTGTTAGATCTCAGCTCCGCAGATCCTTCAACTGAAACCTGCTTGTATTCTGACTTAACTCCCAAGCTGAGTTGGTTATGGCACAAGAGACTATCACATTTAAATTTCAAATATATTAACAAGTTGTCTAGCAAAGAGTTAGTCGCTGGTCTGCCTAAGATCACATTTGCTAAAGACAAACTCTGCTCAGCTTGTGAAATGGGAAAACATCATAAGGGATCCTTCAAGTCCAAACAGAATTTTTCAATTACAGAACCATTGCATATGTTACATTTGGATCTATTTGGACCTATTAGCACCCCAAGCCTAAGTGGCAAAAAGTATACTCTAGTGATTGTTGATGAATTCACAAGATTCACTTGGGTAGTCTTCTTAAAAGCCAAAAGTGAAGCTGCATATGAGTTAATCAGCTTCATAAGACAAGAAGAGTTGCAAAAGGGTAAGTCTCTTAAACAACTCAGAAGTGATCATGGGACTGAATTCAGAAACTCAATCCTTGAAGGCTTTTGTGAAGAGAAAGGAATTATCCAGAATTTCTCATCTGTAAGAACTCCACAACAAAATAGAGTTGCTGAAAGGAAAAACAGAACCTTAATTGAAGCTGCCAGAACCATGCTATGTGAGGCAAAGCTCAAGCTGAGCTTCTAGGCAGAAGCTGTAAGTACAACCTGCTATACTCAGAATAGATCAATTATAGTTAAAAGACATGGTAAAACACCTTACGAGATGTATCATGGTAGAAAACCCAACATTGGATACTTCCACATTTTTGGTTCAACGTGCTATGTGCTAAACCAAAGAGATCAGCTCCATAAGTTGGAACCCAAAGCTGATCAAGGTATATTTGTTGGATATTCTTCAATCTCCAAAGCTTACAGAGTCTTTAATCTTAAAAGAAAGGTAATTGAAGAGTCAGTACATGTTACATTTGATGAGACAAGTATTGATGAATCCAACAGAGCTCAAGCTGACCCGGTTAGTCTGAGTGAGCTTGAGAGGAGCAAAGAAGATCTCACATCAAATCCCATGTATGTTATGGATGATTCTGATGCTGATGATGGTGATAAATCTGACAAATGTGCATCATCGAAAGAAACTATCAATATTGAAGATAGTCAACCTGAGAATCTCAGTGAATCATCAGGTACATGTCAGATTGAAGATCTAAGTGATCTTCCAATTCCTACTCAGACTGAAGAAGTAAGTCCTATTCAGCCTGAGAGACACTGCTCTGACTCAGACCCAAAACCTCAGTCTCCTACTACAACCTTTAGAGTATTAAAAGATCATTCTCTTGATGATGTCATTGGGAACATTGAAGATGGTGTGTTAACTAGATCTAAGGCAAATACAAACTATGCTGCCTACTCTAGTTTTCTATCTCAAATGGAACCAAAGAAGACTGAAGAGGCTCTAAAAGATGAAGATTGGATTGAAGCTATGCAAGAGGAGCTGACAGAATTTCAAAGAAATAACGTCTGGACCCTTGTCCCTACCCCCAAAGGAAAAACAATTATAGGCACTAAGTGGGTCTATAGAAATAAAATGGACAAGGATGGAGTAGTGATCAGAAACAAGGCAAGGCTAATAGCTCAGGGGTATCGACAAGAAGAAGGTATTGATTATGATGAGACCTTTGCCCCTGTTGCAAGGATTGAAGCTATACGGTTGTTTCTAGCCTATGCAGCCTTCAAAAACTTTAAAGTGTATCAAATGGATGTTAAAAGTGCATTCCTAAATGGAGCACTACAGGAGGAAGTCTATGTGAAACAACCCCCTGGTTTTATTGATTCTAAACATCCAGATTATGTCTATAAGTTAGACAAGGCTTTGTATGGACTCAAGCAAGCTCCAAGAGCCTGGTATGATACATTGTCCATCTATTTGCTCTCAAATGATTTTGTCAGAGGAAGTATTGATAAAACTTTATTCATAAGAAAGAGCAGAGGACATGTCATTCTGGTTCAAATATATGTGGATGACATTATCTTTGGTTCAACAAACCAAGATCTGTGTGATTAGTTCTCCAAGATAATGTCTAATCAATACAGAATGAGCATGATGGGTGAGATGACGTACTTTTTGGGACTTCAAATCTATCAGAAAGAAGATGGTATATTTATTAATCAGAGCAAGTATATCTTTGATCTGATTAAGAAATATGGATTAGACTCAATCCATCCTGCAAAGTCTCCAATGTTGCACAGTATCAAGCTACACAAGGACATTGATGGAAAATCTGTATGTCAGACTACATATAGAGGAATGATAGGTTCATTACTCTATTTAACAGCAAGCAGACCTGATATAATGTTTGCTACATGTGTTTGTGCACGATATCAGGCTGATCCAAAGGAATCACACTTGCTAGCTGTTAAAAGAATACTCAAATATCTGAAGGGAACACCAAACTTAGGTTTGTGGTATCCCAAAGGATCAGGATTTGAGCTGATAGGGTACTCAGATTCAGACTTCGTAGGATGTGGTCTTGATAGAAAGAGTACTACTGGAGGATGTCAACTTTTGGATGGAAAATTAGTTAGCTGGACGAGCAAGAAACAAAACTCAGTGGCAATTTCAACAGCTGAAGCTGAATATGTAGGTGCAGGGAGTTGTTGTGCTCAAATACTGTGGCTGCAACATCAGCTTAAGGACTTTGATTTGCATTATTCGAAGACTCCTATATTTTGTGACAATCAAAGTGCTATTGCCATTAGACACAACCCAGTGTTTCACTCAAGAACCAAACACATTGAGATAAGACATCACTTCATCAGAGATACTGTAGAAAAGGGAAAGATAGGGTTAGTCTTCATGGAGACCGAAGATCAGCTTGCAGATATCTTCACTAAACCAATTGAAGGCACAAGATTTACAACTCTACTCAGCAAGCTCGGCATGCTCAACCCTTAATTGGTATGTTCCATTCTTTATCTCTGTTAAATTTTTGCTAAGTGCTACATTTGACTAAGTGTCAAAATCTGAGCTGAGTGCTCAATCTGAGTTGAGTGCTCAATCTGAGCTGAGTGCTAAATCTGAAGCTGAGTGCTTCATCTAAGCTGAACACACAGGATCAGCTGAGTACTCCGTTCCAAAGTGTGGTCAGTTTCACATGTCTAGGTTAGTCCTAATAAATGGTATGTCCAACAATATGGTAAGTCCAACATACTTATGGTGTGTCCAGTAAATAAACGTCAGTCGTTTAGAAATTTTTTATGATATATTCCTTTCATAAAAATATCTTTTCAATATAACAGTGTGCGTTTGGGTAACTAACAATAAATTTAGCCGTTGTAACAAACTGCGTAGAAGTTTTTATGGTAACGGTCATATTTATTACCCTCTGATAATGGTAACTTTTCTCTCACATTGAAAAGGTATAAATAAGAGAGATTTTTCATATTTCGTTTACTATTCCAAAATATTCTTCTCTACTCTCTTAAACCCTAACATTGCTGTGTGCAGAGTTCATTGCTCAGTGCTAATCCTTACTACTGCTTAGTGCAATCCAATTCGATAAGTTCAATTTCGATGGAGGGTTATACTCTTAATCTAACTGAATAGATGATCCATGGTGGGAATTTCAAGAACAACGCACTTCCCACCTACAAACAAAACAACGTCATCGCCTGTACCGACATTCCAAAGTCCAAAATTGGCAGGGGATATGAGGAGTGGGTCTCCTACATTCGCAAGGGACCCCTGGCACATGCATTTCTTCGTGGACCTACTGTGCTCATCCCTCAACTTCTCACGGAATTCTGGTATATGTGTAAACTGGATACAACTCAACCGGTTATACGGGGTATAGTCCTAAGTGGACAAGTGGCGATAGAAGTCAATGCAAACTGTCTCCGCCGAATTATTCATCTCCCGATTCATAATCAGTATGAAGCGACGGTTTCTAGGGAAACATCACGAAGCGTTTTACCCTTAATGGGTCATCCTCAAGTTATTGGCGTCATACGGAAATCTGTTTTCCAGACGGCATGGGGATTTATGGTATCCACCATGGTTCGTTCTCTTGGATACAAGGTGGGTGGCCTGGATAATGTGAATGACTTTGAAATGCAACTATTATACAACTTATTTTATGATCGACAAGTGGATTACGCTGAGTTGATCTTTGAGGCATTCAAGTCATTGGTGACCAAGAACATAAGGGACACCATTGTGCCCTTCGCAAGATTTATATCCATGGTCATCGAGGACAGAATGGGTAGAAGATATACTGCTCAATGTGAGTCAATTCCTACTCCTGTTCTCAGCTACAAAATGTTCGCCCATGATATTTTCCCCGGGCACCCTACAATGAGTGCTCAGATGAGGGTGTATGTACAGCTTCCGACTCCTGAGTCAAGTGAAGCTGAGACAGAGGAGGAAGTTGCGGAAGAAGTGGGTGACGATGCTGGTTCTGATGCTAAATCCCCTCAAGCTGATCAACCTAGGACTCAGCTCAGACCCAGTGCTCAAATAATTTCATCCACCACTTCGAGTTCTGAGCAAAGGAGTATGTTTCCTAGCTCTGAGTCTCCACTGCTAGGTGCAGCAGGTATACTTTCGCAACCCTTATCTTCTTCTCTCTCTTTTACTTCTCCATCTCCAAAATTAGGAGATAAGACTGAGTCAAGCCCAACTCAGTCTAACCCCTCTCCTCCACCTCAAACATCTCCATCTATCTTACAATCTAAAGCCAACCTTGGTCAGCCCATTGCTACCAAGGATATATCCTACACCTATACATGGAAAAATGCCAAAGGTGGTCCTTCACCTCAAAAGGACTCTGGAGTTGATATTACATTGATACCTCCACCGGCAGGAGCTGAGGGGGAGACACCTTCTCTTAAGGTGCCAACCTCTAGGCTCAGTTCAACCCTTAAGCCTATACCGGGTATGGTGTCTACTCAGCACATACTTACTAGTGCCATGTGAGAGCCTACTTCGGTGCTTTCATAGCCCCATGAAGGTAACATTGAAATACTGACCAAACCCCAGGGTCAAATACCCCCTCCTCACCACTAAGCCTGGCTCACCTCACTACCATACCTCATGACATTATTCGTTCTTCTCTTCCATTCTTACACACTCTAGCACGACCTGTCAATGAACCTTTCATACACCAGGAAGGTTTATAGGGTCCGCATTCTGCCCCCCTTGATTCCATAGGTCAGAAACAACCTTTGGATATGGGACCCACATCCTTACCTATTGAGCAACACTCGACAGCCACTCCTACAGTGGAAATACAGTCCTCCACTGGACAGGAGGATGTTGAGGTAAGAAGAAGACCTGAGAAGGCCAAGCTGATGACCACCGATGCTCAAGTCATTATGAACTACCTACAAACTCATTTTGAACTCCTACACAGAAAGAGGAAAGATGACAAAGCCAAGTTGATGCACAAACTTAATGATTTATCAACTTCGGTAGCCAACTTGGAAAGCTTTATGCTCAAAATCAGACCCTCCCCTATTGATGATGACAAAAAGGGGGAGGAATAATCAAAGAAGTGTGACGATAAGGTTGAGGGGGAGCATACAGAGGAAGTACAATTTGAAGAAGCTCATGATCAGTTTATGAGTACTGTAGATCAGCCTTCTCAACAACAACAGGCTCCAACAGTCCAAATAACCACAACTTCACAAACTCAACCAGAAACTCCACATGAAGAAACATCTCAAGTTGCTCACACCAACCTTCCTCAAGCTAACTCGCCAAAATTTGTTGAAGCTGAGTCCGTTCCAACTTCACAAATAGATAAAGGGAAGAGTAAGGTGTTTGAGATAGTAAAAAGAAAGAAAAGAAGTGTTATGCCTCTAGCAAAGAAAAGAAAGGTCATCATTACTGAGCCTGAGCCAGAGCAACAGGGTAAGTCTCAACTAGTTGCACACGAATCTGACTCAAGTGATGAAGCTGATGCAGCACAGAAAGCCAGTGACATGCTTGCTGAGCAAATGTTACAAGAGATGGCTAAAGAACTAAGCATAGCAGTGGAGGAAATAAAAGAGCAGCAATGACAAGCTGAAATTCAAAGAGAAAAGGCTAAAGTTGAGGCTGCTAGAGTTGAAGCTGAAGCTGACTATTCTAGTCCTAGAGCTGCCCCAATTCCCTACTCAGATGTGGATCTAAGGCATTGTTATAAGAGAACACATTTTAATAACAAGATTGAATCAATTACACTGAGTAGAAAAGGAGAATTGGTAATTATCAACTTTGTACTAGACAACAAACAAGAAATTGGTCTAGATATGAGATGTCTGTACAAGTTAGGGTTCTCAAAGTTGAAGACAGTAGCCACAACTGTCAAGCAGATGAAAAAGAGTCAAATCAGACAAGAGATAGTTGATGTGCTTAAGACAATCTTCATAAGAATTGATCAGTTAGGTGAGATTCCTGCTGATGAAATTGATACTTTCCTGAATCGAGGCAAAGCTGCAAGAGTTAGAGCAGCAAGCCAGCGAGCTAAAAGAGACATCGATTTACAAGTTCCAAAGGGAGTTGAATTCAGAGAAAACACTTATATCACTCAACCTTTGGAAGAATTCTTGTATCTTGATGTGGAAGGTAATCAGTGCTTCTTGAAAGTAGTAGATCTTCATTTGGCAAATCTGGGATTGATTCTGTACTTGAGAATTCTATGTGATGAATCAACTCAGAACTCAGTATTCAGATATCATCTCCACAATGAAATCAGATCAAGAAAAACTGAGATGAGAGAGCTGCCTGAAGGTGAAGAGATTGTGAATGATGCTATCAAGAAAGCTACAATATGGGAACTTAAATATTATGACATGTGGTTAGAAGTTGGAGATCCTATTGATTAAATAGATAAGTTCTATAATTTTGTAAGCACTAAGTGTGCAGAAGCTAATTATAAAGATTAAGCTACAATGTAAATGATATGTTCATTAATACAAACTGAAGTTTGATATGTTCAACTGTTTTATTATTTGATATGTTCAAAATTATGTTTGATATGTTCAAACAGACAGCTTTGTAAGTTTAAGCTGATAATTGATATGTTCAATTACAAACTGATATGTTCAGTAGTATAAGTTTTGTAAGTTTAGAACTTAAATTACTTTTGATAAGTTCAGAATCTAAGTAGTTGTATATTCAAATACTTAGAATACAAGTCTTGTAATAGATTTGTAATATAAACATCTTGTAAGTTCAAGATATGATGAATAAGTATGGATCAGTTCAATACTTATTTCAAGAACTAACTTTGGTCAGTTCCAGAGTAGTTCGACATAATTCTGTTAACCTATACCTACTTTGATTCAATATTTTGTTATCATCAAATAGGGGAGATTGTTAGTCCCATGTTTAGAATAGTTAGATTTGATATAGATATGTATAGATGGATAGGTTAAGAGTTAGGAATTATGTAAGTCTGTTATAGACTGACTAGTTAGCTGATATAGAGTTTTCTATGTAAGTACTAGATAGCTCAGTGACTTCTAAGCTGAGATAGGTTTTAAGAGTGAAGACTTGAAGACTTGAAGATTCAAGAACCCAAGATTCAAGAACTCAACTTGACAAGGTCAAGACTGAGTAAGTCAGCTCAGCGTCAGAAGTCAGTTACAGAATTTAAGTAAGTTCTAAATTCTGTTATAAACTCTCAATATCTACGACATTTAAATTAGGATATATAAAACTAATTTAAACTATATATTAGTTGGATAGAAATCGCAAACGGAATTAATTAGAGATGTTCTAATTAAGGAGTTTGTTACGTTTTAAAGAAAGAATAAGTTCTATCTTTAAACTGCGATTTGTTCGTAGATATATCAAGTATAAGTATAAACCTTCTTATGGGTTATATACATGAACACGTACACACATACGCGAACACAGAGGTGATACACAACGATGACTGCATAAGTTGCAAAACGTACGTGTGTTCGTGATACTTGATACGCGTGTGTTGCGATAACTTTGTAAGTTCAAAGTTCGAGAGAGTTTTCAAGAGTTCTTGTTAATCAGTTTAGAAGTTCGATCATCAATTAGTTTGTGATTCAAGAGTGTTTAGAGAGAGTTGAGGTTATAATCATTGTAAGATCAAATCATCCTGTTGATTTGATTAGAGAGTGATAATAGTTATTATTTTGTTTGATAATTGAATATACATTTGACTAATTTATTTATTTGATTTAAAGTGTATTCAACCCCCCTTCTACACTGTATCGGTTGCTTGTTCACCCTCTTTGGGACCAACATATATATATATATATATAGAGAGAGAGAGAGGAAGGTTCATGTGAAAAGCTTTTATTTTGCGAAAAGTGCGAGAAGCATTGTAGACCATCAGATGAATTATTTAATGGATTAGATTGCTTATGGCAGTTTTGTAATTAGTCTCAAAATTAATGATAATAAATAAATATAAAAATGGTTATAATGGTAATTTGAAATTAAAAAACCCTTGATATATCTCACCATCCCTCAAATCACGGACACATCCAGTCCATTATACATTTATACCTCTCCCTCTCTCTCAATACCTCTCTTTCTCTCTCTATATATTGATGCCTCTCTCTCTCTCTCTCGCAAACTTCAAGCTTGTTTTCAACCAAAAATCTTCAACATCAACTCCAGATCCGCCGGCCACCAGGGAAGAACATGGGACTGTGTCGTTGGAAGACAAACCACCGTCACACCCAACCTAGAACCGCCGGCCACCACTGCAACAATCGGGTGCGGCGAGTTTAGGGTTTTCTCCATGGGTTCTCGATAAATCAAACTAATAAGAAGAATTAGATGGAACAATCGAGGGTGGATCTGTGTTCCAGCCGAGCGTTTCGATCCACATCAACCCTCGTGTAAATCTCTGATGGCCTGAGATCTCGCCGGCGGCGACTTCACACACGAGAAAAGGTTGGATCTTGTGTTCTCTAATGATACTAGTGATTCTTGTGCGGCACGAGTTCCCGACGAAAGGGTTCTTTTGTATTTTCATTCTCGTATTTTGTTTTTGCTTGTTTTAAGATTTTTAATTTGAAAGTTGAGGCTTGATGATACTAATAATGGGACTTTATTTAAGGTCTTTTCCAAGTTTGATTGTACTGTTTGTTCATTGAAATTACAGAAAAAAGAACATGGTATCTTTAGAAAATTTGTTTTTGTTTTGTGTTGCAAGGAATGAAAACAGATGGTTTATGTTTAAGGTGTTTGTTAGTAAACAATCAAGGCATCTTTAGTTTTCAATGGCTCTGTTTATAGTTATATATATGTATATTTGTTCATCAGCTACCAAGCATACATTAATTGTTTATGGGTAGGGTTTGTTCATCCGTGACCAAGCATAAATTAATTGTTGAGCGGAAATAAGAACCATAGATTTTGTTTGTGAAAGTACAATTTTAAATTCACCGGTAAACAAGTAGAGAATAATTGACTTAAAATAGTATTGAGCGGAAAGCTCACCTATTTTTTGCCATGTTCAGTATTGAATAGTGTAAAATTTATTTTTAAACTCGTATACTTTTGGTTGTATTCATTATTGAATACAACAATGATGATAAACTCGTAAATTTTTTGGAGTGTGTTCACCGTTGAACTCTGTAAAAGTAATAATTTATTAGTAAATTATTTTTAATTTATTTTGTTTTTTAGGAGAGAAAATAGGAGAGAGAAAAGTTTTGGGTTTACTATTATACCCTTTTAAATTAAAAAAATTAAAAAACTTAATTAATATAGACCATTAGATCAAATACAAATAAATGACTGAGATTGTTTCTCGCACTTTTCGCAAATAAAACACTTTTCGCATGAACCCTCCCCTATATATACATATATATATATATATACATATATATATATATACATATATATATATACATATATATATATACATATATATATACATATATATATACATATATATATATATATATATTTGAGAACCGTTTTTATTGCGAGAACCAATCTTAGCCATTCATTTTGGATAATGGAATTCGTGGATGAAGAACGTGGGGGGATTGAGTGTTTCATGGTGCATGTAAGGAATTTATGGGTGGGTATTCCAATTGAAGAAGGGAGAATTGGACGCCTGGACGGCTAAGATTGGTTCTCGCGGTTCTCAAATGAACTTTTCACTATATATATATATATATATATATATATATATATATATATATATATATATATATATATATATATATATATATATATATATACAGAGTGGCGGATCCAGAATTTCCGAATGTTGGAGGGTGATTTTTTAAGTAGTCTAAAAAAACTTAAACATACGAAAGAAAATGACAAGAGATAGCAAACTAGATTTCATTGAGTACGACAAACAAAAAAAATGCATTATAAATTTGTCTTTTACATATATTCATCTTTTGAAGCCTTCGATTACATCTTGATTTGAAACTTTAGCAAGAATCTCCTTTTCTACAGCATACATCAGACACGAGCTCAGGAAATTGTCACTAATTTGATTACGCAAATCCGTCTTCACAAGCTTCATTGCAGAAAAAACATCTCTCAACTGTTGTGGTTCGCACGGACAAAACTAGAGTTAACGTTAATAACCGATAACCAAAGGATAAGAGAGATGCTTTCTCGTCTTTATCATCACTCTAGAAAGGTCGGCAATGTCATTCAAGTTGGCAAAATATATATCATTCCGCACATTGTGATGGTACATGTCAAGTTGATGTTCAAGGGTAATTCTTTCCACATCATCAAAATCACAAGGATACAACTCGCTCAATCTTATTAACTTTGATGCGTCAAACTTTGAAAACGAATCACATGGATTCAAAGCCGCCATATTTTTTAGTAATTCGGTGTTTATCTCGTTAAAGCGATCACCAAATTCTTGAATTTGCATATCTAGCACCGTGTTGAAACAATCAAACTTGTAATAATGTTGATTGGGGATATTGACCCTTCGTCTCTTGCTTCTTAGATTAACATGATTTTCCTCCATCTTCAACATTGGAATATTATGTTTTTCACAAAAAAGAATGGACTATCTTCAAAAGTGAATCAGAACCCTCTCTTTTAAATTCTTGCAATTTTTCTTTTGTTGAATCCACCAATTTCACCGCTTCTATGATATCTTGATCTTTCATTTGGAAAGCTCGTGATAATATATCTGTTACACCTAGAATATGCAACATCAAATGCAAATAAAACATGAAGTCAAATGATTCAAGATAATTTAAAAGACTAGTTGCTTCATTTTGTTTAGAACCACTAGTGCCTTCTTCTTCAACATACTCAAGCACCTTAATGACAGATGGAAATAAAGCAACCAAACGCAAGATAGTATTGTAGTGAGAATTCCATCGCGTGTCTCTGGCTCGTTTAAGAGAAAGCTCTTGGTTTAACCCACTTCCAGTTTTAAGTTCATCATTACCAATTTCTTTTACAACTCTCTCTTTCTCAAGTTCTCGAAGAATATCTTTCCGTTTGCTAGAAGCACACACCACATTCATTAAAGTAGCTAACATGTCAAAAAAATTCACAACTCCCAAATGTTTTCTTGCAACCGCCACAATACTAATTGAAGTTGAGGAGAAAAACAATGTACATAATATGCCGATCTATTTTCTTCCAAGATTTTTGCTTTTAAACCATTAAATTCGCCACGCATATTGCTTGCCCCATCATAACCTTGACCTCTTACTCAATTCCAGCTAAATTTATGTTTAACAAAAAAAAAGTTAGTGGAAGCTTTAAGAGATGAAAAGGATGTATCCATCACATGAACAATACCAACAAATCTCTCTTTAACAAGTCCACTTGTATCAACATATCGAAAAATAATGGTCAATCATTCCTTTTTTGATATATCACTTGACTCATCTACTAGCAAAGCGAAGATATCATCACCAATTTATTTAAAAATTAATTCAAGTACTTCTTCTTCAAAACAAATAGCAACATCTTTTTGAATACAAGGAGCCACCATATGATTATTGCCCGAAGCATTTCTTAAAGTAACCTTACGGAAATCCTCATTTTGACTAATAATTAAGTCTAATGTTGTAACACCGCCTTTGAAAACTTAAAAATCAGTTAAAATTCGAGTTTTCAAACTGCATGGGTCCGTTTGTAAATTGAATGTTTACCTGTTAGTTATCCTAACCGAATTTCAAAAGCAAAGCAGCGGAATTTTCAAAAACAATAAACAAACCCAAGCCTATTAAACTATTACAGTTTTAACACGTGTTTGGCGTATATACAAATATACAAAACAAAACTTGCCAAACACGACAACCGGTGTTACTTTAAACTAAACCGACCATTGTATATATGGTATACCAAAAAGTAGTGTTGCTCAAAAGCCCGTACAAACGCATAAGGGTTCCCGTCTCACCAGGCCTGCCTATACTTTGTCTGTAAAAGAGAAACAACAACAGGATTAGCTATTTAAAATAGCTAGTGAATACAGACAGGTATGAGTGGAATAATAGCAAGTCAAGAATCAAATATGAGCAAACAATGCTATCCTAACAATTAGCTGTAATGCTGACATGTCCAGCAGTGCTATATCTTGCCAGATAGCTAGTCCGGCTCAATAACAACCACCGGGGGAATCAAACACTGCCAACCGTGCTGGTTTCATCACCTAGGTGACTCCACCTGCTCGTTACGGAGCCAAAGGCTCATTATAAGGCAATCACCCCAATAGTTAAAGGAATGGCACTCGAGTACCATTAGTCCTGAACAATTGCCCGAAGGCCCCTAAGACCCAGCCGAAGTTGACCTTTCATACACATATGTCCGGACTTTTCACATAGCTCATCATTATCTCATAAAAGAGATCATAGCATGCATGCTTTCACATATGAATTCATATTCATCAAAATATCATAATAAATATACATGTACTTAAATACATGTCAAATATATCATTCATCATGTCAATAACTTGTTTCTAAGCTTATATATATAAATATACAAGTCTATTTGCATATAAATAGCATACCGTGTTCATTTAAACAAATAGCATTCAAAAACCTCCTTTATTGGATTTATACAAGTCGGTACTCACCTTGGTGCTCAAATATAACACCAATATGGATTTGGCCTTCCTTGATGCTTAATTACCTATTGTTTACATAAAGGCCCATTTAGATTATCACATATAAACACATATACTATTACTAGTGTTAATATTCCTAATTATGTGTTTAATTTGGTAAAATGCTCAAACCATCCTAAATACTTCTAAATTGGTTAAAAGTAATGCAACTATAGTCCTTATAGCATGTATGCTGAAAAACAAGTTTCTGTTTGCTGCTGCTATGGTCGCGCCGCGACCCCCTAATGGGTCGCGCCGCGACACCCTAATGGGTCGCGCTGCGACATTCAACCAGGGCCACGAACATGTGTTCTGCACAGCTTTATAACCATTCCAAACCCAAACTTAAATTGCTATAATTGATTTCTAGTATATGTACAATATTTGGGATACCATTAGGAGTTCATAAACATCAATAAAACATATTATAACATAAGATTCAAGGTTGAATCATCAATGCACCATATTTGACCCATTTGGTCAATTTCAAGAATTACAACCAAGATAGCAACTTTAATACACAAAATCAGTTCTAGACTACTTGTAAGTGACTTTAGAACATATTACAATAAGAAATTCCAGACTTTAATGGCTAATTTCGTTTTGACCAAATTTGACCTAATTGCTAAAATGAAGAACAAGAGAGGAGAGCTTACAAGAAGTCAAGATATATGATGATTAGAAGCTTATAAACAGATTTGGAATAAGATTGGAGCTTGATTTCAGTCCTTGATCTTGATTTGGTTGATGCTTCTCCTTCAATCTTCAAGAACAACCAAGAGAAAAGAAAGCGTGAGGTGTGTGTGTTTTCTGATGGTGTTTGTGTGTGTGTACAGATGTGGAGACTATTAAAACCGACTTTGGTTTTTGAGTTATCCACAAGGGGTATTTTGTTCCCATTTTCAACATACAACATGACACCCAAGTAACCGTTTCAACTAACGAGGATATTTTTGGAAACCTCGTTTGAAACCAGTTATTATTTTATAATTCTTTTCTATTTTTATTACTATTTTTAATTTCACATTTATCTAGCCAATAACTAATTTCTATTAATTCTTACAAATATATTTATATTTAATTCATTTAAATAAATCGACATACCAAATGGAACGCACGAATAGGCCCGATTTGAGGATGTTACAACTCTACCCCCCTTAAGAAGATTCTGTCCTCGGAATCTGTTCAACTAGGAATAAGTGGGGGTATCGTGCCTTCATGTCATCCTCGGTTTCCCATGCCAGGTTGGGACCTAGGCTGTGCTTCCACTTGACAAGAACCAGTCTGATCATCTTCTTACGCAACTTCTTTGTCTTCGCGTTAAGAATTTCAACTGGCTCCTCTACAAGGCGTTTAGCTGAATCAACCTTCAATTCTTGCAGAGGTAGAACTTGATTCTCCTCAACTTTACACTTCCTCAAATAGCATACATTGAAGGTGTTATGAATACCAGATAACTCAAGAGGTAATTCAAAAGATACAGTCTGCTCGTTGACCTTTCGGGTAATCCTGAATGGACCAATATAATGAGGACTCAGCTTGCCTTTGCGTCCAAACCGAATTACACCCTTCCAAGGGGATACCTTCAAAAATACCCTATCGCCTTAACTGAATTCAACAGGTTGGCGCTTTGGGTCTTCATATATCTTTTGACGATCACGAGCTGCTTTTAGTTTCTTTAGAGCTATCTTCACTTTATCAGAAGTAATCTGCACAATTTCGGGTCCGGCATACTGCTTCTCACCCGGTTCAAGCCAACAAGTGGGAGTTCGACAACGCCTCCCGTATAACATCTCATATGGTGGCATCCTAATGCTAGAATGATAAGAGTTGTTATAAGCAAACTCTATCAAAGGGAGATGAGAATCCCAAGAACCACCATATTCAAGTACACATGCCCTAAGCATGTCTTCAAGAGTCTGAATTGTTCTTTCAGACTGACCATCCGTTTGTGGATGATAAGTAGTACACAGATGAACCCGTGTGCCAAGCTCACGTTGCAAGCTTTGCCAGAAGTTAGACACAAAACGAGAGTCACGGTCAGAGACAATAAAACAAGGTAAACCATGACGAGTGACTATCTCGTTGATATAGAGTTGAGCTAGGCGTGTCAATGATACATATTCGTTTGTAGCAAGAAAATGGGCACTTTTGGTCAAACGGTCAACAACGACCTAAATCATATTATGCCCTTCAGTGTCTTAGGTAGCTTGGTGACAAAATCCATTGTAATATGATCCCACTTCCATTCTGGAATGTCAAGCTGTTGCAGATTGCCATAAGGCCTTTGATGCTCGGTTTTGACCTGTGCACATATTTGACACTTCTCCATGAATGAAGCAATGTATCTTTTAAGAGTAGGACACCAATACAACTTCTTGAGATCATAATACATCTTTGTAATACCTGGATGAATAGACAACCTGGAATTATGAGCTTCTTCTAGTATCAACTCACGGTTGCCTCCAATAAATGGTACCCAGATTCGGGATTGAAAAGTCTTCAAACCCCGACTATCTTCAGCTAGCTGATCCTTTATCTTTCTCATAGTCTCAGCTTTCATATTCTCCTCCTGTAGAGCCAATTTATGTGATTCTTTCAATTTTGAAATGATATCAGGAACCACAGTTAGCTTCATGAATTTGGCTTTAGTTGAAACCCCTTTTCTGCTCAAGGCATCAGCTACTACATTAGCTTTGCCTGGATGATGACGGATCTCACAATCATAGTCTTTGATTAACTCAATCCAGCGTCGTTGCCTCATATTGAGTTCTTTTTGAGAAAAGACATATTGTAAGCTTTTGTGATCCGTGCATATAACACATTTTGTGCCATATAAATAATGTCTCCACAGCTTCAATGCAAATACTATTGCTGCGAGTTCAAGATCGTGTGTTGGGTAGTTCTTTTCATGTGGTTTTAATTGCCTGGAAGCATAGACAATTACTTTGTCGCGCTGCATTAGAACACAACCCAATCCAGAATAAGATGCATCACAATAGACGATAAAATCCTCCGACCCGTTTGGCAAGGTAAGAATTGGAGCTTCACATAATAGCCGCTTCAAAGTTTGAAAGGATTGCTCCTGTGCATCAGACCACACATAAGAAACATCCTTCCGTGTCAATTTAGTAAGAGGACCAGCGAGTTTAGAAAAATCATGAATAAACCGCCGGTAATAGCCGGCTAGACCAAGAAAACTCTTGATCTCTGTAGGACTTCTGGGAACTCCCCAATTCATCACAGCTTCAACTTTAGCAGGGTCTACTTTAACACCTTCACTGCAGATAACGTGACCAAGAAAATGCACCTCCCGAAGCCAAAACTCACATTTAGAAAGCTTGGCATAAAGTTGTTCTCGCTTAAGAGTTTCGAGAACTTGACGAAGATGTGATTCATGTTCAGCTTCGGTTTTTGAATAGATCAAGATATCATCAATAAATACTATCACAAACTTGTCCAGAAATGGACGACAGATTCGGTTCATGAGATCCATAAAAATAGCTGATGCATTGGTGGAGCCGAATGGCATCACCAAGAATTCATAATGGCCATAGCGGGTACGAAAGGCCATCTTCGGAATGTCTTCAGCTTGTACCCTTACTTGATGGTACCCTGATCGGAGATCAATTTTAGAGAAGCAAGTTGCTCCCTGCAATTGATCAAACAAGTCATCTATACGCGGGAGTGGGTATTTATTCTTTACAGTTCGCTTATTAAGCTCCCTGTAATCTATGCACATTCGCATAGTCCCATCTTTCTTCTTGACAAATAGAATTGGAGCTCCCCAAGGAGAAGAGCTCGGGCGTATGAAGCCTTTGTCAAGTAATTCTTGAATTTGATTCATCATCTCGCAGACTTCAGAAGGAGCGAGACGATACGGAGCTGTAGCCACTGGAGTAGCTCCGGGAAGAAGATCAATCTTATAATCCACATCCCTGATTGGAGGCAGTCCGGGTAATTCATTTGGGAAGACTTCAGGATAATCTGACACTGCCCTGATATTTTCTACTGGTTGTTTCTCCATATGAGTATTAATAACATAAGCGAAATAGGAGACACAACCTTTTGTAACAAATTTCTGAGCTTGAATCACCGAAATGATAGGAATATCAGACTCCCGTCCTTCTCCCCTCGCAATAGCATAAGACCCGTCGGCCAGAGGAAATCTGATTATCTTCTTAGAACATATAATTTCAGCATCTCTACTGCTGAGCCAATCCATCCCGATCACAGCGTCAAAGCCCGCGATAGGCATAATAAATAATGAAATTGAAAAGCTATGCCCATCGATATAAACAAGTGCTACCGGAACTTTTTCGGTAACTGGAACTACTTTACCATCAGCCACTTCTACTTTAATTGGATCAGTTAATAGGGAAACAGGTAGTTGTAGATTTTTGCAACAAGATACGGAAATAAAAGAGTAAGTAGCTCCAGAATCAAACAATATACATGCTGGGGTAGTTTTAATAAGAAAGGTACTCGTGATCACATCACCCGCAGTCTTGGCCTCCTCGGCCGTCATCTGGAATGCATGCCCTTTGGCACGAGGGGTGCCATCCTTCTTTGGCTCAGATGATGATCCTCCAGCTCGTTTGTTAGAACCCCGTGGGCATTTGGCGATTCTATGCCCAGGCTGGCGGCATCTGAAGCAGACATCCTCCTTAAACTTGCAATCCTCCACTGGGTGGCCTTTGATACCACATCTAGCACATCTTCTGGTAGCTCTAGAACACTCACCAGAATGGGTGGAACGGCATTGATTGCACCACGAGCCTTCAGATTTAGGCTTCTTGTAATCTCCAGATTTTGTACCTGCAGAAGATTGTCCTTTTAAAGGACTTGGGTTAGAAGAGGATTGGAACTTCCTCTTATTGCTTCCTCCTGTAGATTCACCCCTGAACTGGATACGACCGCTCTGACATGTGCTCGAAACTCCAAAGGTAATGTGGCAACAAACTTTCGTATCTTCAGATTCTCATCGGTTAATAAATGAGGTACAAACCTCATTTTATCGGAAAAAGCACTGATGTGTTGCTCCATAGTCTTATCTCCTTTTTGGAGATTGTTGAACTCACGTTCTAAGCGTTCCATATCGTACTCAGTGCAGTACTTCTTTTACACTTTCTCTGCAAATTGTTCCCAAGATAAAGCTTCAAGTACCTCCTTTCTGGTAGAGGCTTTGACCGTGTCCCACCAGTATATGGCACGGCCCTTCAACATCCGAACTGCATACCTGACGCAGTACTCGGATTCACACTCGCAGGACTCAAAAGCTTGCTCCATTTCTCTGATCCACCTCATGGTAACTACGGGGTCATCACTCCCCTCAAAGGTAGGTGGGTGGCACGATAGGAATTTCTTGTAAGAACATGGCTTACGGGTTGGTCTACCCAAAGACGAGTTGAGTAGAAGCTCCTTTGCAGTACGGAGCTCCTCTTCAAGGCGTCTGATGTACGCCTGTTGCACGTTCTTAGCTGGTGCACCTTCAGAATGGTGCTGAGACTACTCATATGCAGCCTACTGAGGTATATGGGAGGCTTCGTCCTCCATTTTCTTAAGTGCTTGTTCAGTAGCACCCGGTTGTGCAGACATAATTCAACTTTTGCTTTATGAAAGAAGGATTATTCATTTTAGCACTTATACTTACACATAAACATATAGAATAGCTATTAACAAGTACTTATCATATAACTCTCATAATCAAACCCCTTTACCAAATTAGGAACACTTCATAATGGTCGGGCCCGAGTTTGAGATTGAATACTCTTTCAAGTACCCAATTCCCTCAAACTTAGGCTCTGATACCTAACTTGTAACACCGCCTTTGAAAACTTAAAAATCAGTTAATATTCGAGTTTTCAAACTGCATGCGTCCGTTTGTAAATTGAATGTTTACCTGTCAGTTATCCTAACCGAATTTCAAAATCAAAGCAGCGGAATTTTCAAAAACAATAAACAAACCAAGCCTATTAAACTATTACAGTTTTAACACGTGTTTGGCGTATATACAAATATACAAAACAAAACTTGCCAAACACGACAACCGGTGTTACTTTAAACTAAACCGACCATTGTATATATTGTATACCAAAAAGTAGTGTTGCTCAAAAGCCCGTACAAACGCATAAGGGTTCCCGTCTCACCAGGCCTGCCTATACTTTGTCTGTAAAAGAGAAACAACAATAGGATTAGCTATTAAAATTAGCTAGTGAATATAGACAGGTATGAGTGCAATAATAGCAAGTCATGAATCAAATATGAGCATACAATGCTATCCTAACAATTAGCGGTAATGCTGACATGTCCAGCAGTGCTATATCTTGCCAGATAGCTAGTCCGGCTCAATAACAACCACCGGGGGAATCAAACACTACCAACCGTGCTGGTTTCATCACCTAGGTGACTCCATCTGCTCGTTACGGAGCCAAAGGCTCATTAGGCTCAACCAGTTAAGGCTATCACCCCAAGAGTTAAAGGAATGGCACTCGAGTACCATTAGTCCCGAAAAATTGTCCAAAGGCCCTTGAAACCCAGCCGAAGCTGACCTTTCATACACATATGTCCGGACTTTTCACATAGCTCATCATTATCTCATAAAAGAGATCATAGCATGCATGCTTTCACATATGAATTCATATTCATCAAAATATCATAATAAATATACATGTACTTAAATACATGTCAAATATATCATTCATCATGTCAATAACTTGTTTCTAAGCTTATATATATAAATATACAAGTCTATTTGCATATAAATAGCATACCGTGTTCATTTAAACAAATAGCATTCAAAACCTCCTTTATTGGATTCATACAAGTCGGTACTCACCTTGGTGCTCAAATATAACACCAATATGGATTTGGCCTTCCTTGATGCTTAATTACCTATTGTTTACATAAAGGCCCATTTAGATTATCACATATAAACACATATACTATTACTAGTGTTAATATTCCTAATTATGTGTTTAATTTGGTAAAATGCTCAAACCATCCTAAATACTTCTAAATTGGTTAAAAGTAATGCAACTATAGTCCTTATAGCATGTATGCTGAAAAACAAGTTTCTGTTTGCTGCTGCTATGGTCGCGCCGCGACCCCCTAATGGGTCGCGCCGCGACACCCTAATGGGTCGCGCCGCGACATTCAACCAGGGCCACGAACATGTGTTCTGCACAGCTTTATAACCATTCCAAACCCAAACTTAAATTGCTATAATTGATTTCCAGTATATGTACAATATTTGGGATACCATTAGGAGTTCATAAACATCAATAAAACATATTTTAACATAAGATTCAAGGTTGAATCATCAATTCACCATATTTGACCCATTTGGTCAATTTCAAGAATTACAACCAAGATAGCAACTTTAATACACAAAATCAGTTCTAGACTACTTGTAAGTGACTTTAGAACATATTACAATAAAAAATTCCAGACTTTAATGGCTAATTTCGTTTTGACCAAATTTGACCTAATTGCTAAAATGAAGAACAAGAGAGGAGAGCTTATAAGAAGTCAAGATAGATGATGAATTGAAGCTTATAAACAGATTTGGAATAAGATTGGAGCTTGATTTCAGTCCTTGATCTTGATTTGGTTGATGCTTCTCCTTCAATCTTCATGAACAACCAAGAGAAAAGAAAGCGTGAGGTGTGTGTGTGTACAGATGTGGAGACTGTTAAAACCGACTTTGGTTTTTGAGTTATCCACAAGGGGTATTTTGTTCCCCTTTTCAACATACAACATGACACCCAAGTAACCGTTTCAACTAACGAGGATATTTTTGGAAACCTCGTTTGAAACCAGTTATTATTTTATAATTCTTTTCTATATTTATTACTATTTTTAATTTCACATTTATCTGGGCAATAACTAATTTCTATTAATTCTTACAAATATATTTATATTTAATTCATTTAAATAAATCGACATACCAAATGGAACGCACGAATAGGCCCGATTTGAGGATGTTACAAATGTTTCCAAGAAGTTTCCTTTGAAAATAGAATCATCGTTTTCAAGATGCCCACAAAATAGTAAAGCACATTTCAACAAAAATCTACAAGCATCCATTGTAGCCTTTAATCGAATCTGGTATTCTTTTTTGACAATATCACTTTGTTTATCAAGAGCAACGACAATAGATTGTTTTTGTCTCATTAGATCTTCACAATTTTTAATGCTCTATTGTGAAAACTATTAACATCACACACATGACTAGAAAGTATCTCTGTTTTATTCCAACCACTAAACCTTCCGTCACAAATGCATCATTCCCACACTGATGATTAACATGATCTCTAAATAAGTAACAACATAAGCAAAAGGCTTTATCCCTCTTTACACTATACTCTAACCAATTGTCATATTTAGCAAACCATGGTTCGATAAAACGTCTTGGCTTATTCCCTATGATTGTTTTTAGGAAGTCATGGCCAGGTGGTTGACAAAGACCTCTAAGCCAATATGCACGTCTTATTTCATCTCTTTGGTTAGGATTATAATTCAAAAATTCTTGGTCTATCAGAAGGGTCCCAAGGAAGGTCATTCATATCTATTACGTTAATAGGTGTAGAACAACTAGAGCTACGTTGTTGAGTCTTATTAGTAGTATTAAACTTTGAAGATTCTTCACCAATATTATCTAATGTTGACAAAGAAGGTAATTTTCTTTTCAAAAACCTTCCATATTTTTTTTCTAAACAAATAACCTATTAATTAACAAATAGCAAAAGTTATTAACTATTATACATAAAGTTTAAATCACTAATCGTTAACATTTAACAACTATTATAATATATGCAAAAAAAGAAGAAGCAGACGAGCAGTAAAGGAGATTAGCAGAATAGCTACAACTATTATAATAGATGCAAAAAAACAAAATAAGCAATAAGGAAGAATAGCTATTATGAGAAAATGCAAACCTACGACGCTAAATTTTTTCCCGAATGACAACCTACGGCAGTAACTAGTTTACTTCCCAATTTCTCATTCAATTTAAAATACCAAATACCTATTCTTTGAAGGAGAAAACGAAGTTGATGACTTACAAGTTACAATCGGGACTCAATCGAGGAGATGAGGACCGACAATTTCAATCAAGATTCAATCCAGAAAGCCAACGACTCGGCTATGTGCTTAAGTGCTTTGATCGAGATTCGAGCTGTGGAGGAGAAGGAGAGGACGGAGAACAATTCTATAAAAAAATTGGGTTGTTGGGGGCCTCCCCCCCTCTCTTGCAAGTGGATCCACCCGTGTGTGTATATATATATATATATATATATATATATATATATATATTATACACCTGTTGTGCTGTAGCTTGCAATATATATATATATATATATATATATATATTGTTTGTGATCAGTTTGATTTAATGTATATAGGTTACAATATATATATCTATATCTATTGTAAGAGGTGTAAGAGTGATTGTTAGCTATTAGATTTCATAAATAATCAATAAAATAAGTCAAAACTTGTTGATTAATAACAGTCAATTAAATTATGTTTAGGGGTAAATCAAGAAATGAAAAACCATGTAACAGCTACTAAAACTAATTCATTTCCTAAAATTACGTATGTTCCTAAAATTACGTCAGAACCTAAAAAAATGATGAACAAAAACTAGATTCAAGTGATACACAACTAATGTTTATGAAGAAAAAATTGATTCAAAACTATATATCATTCATCAAAAAGAGTTGATGAACTACCCATAAAAAGACTTGGCTCCTAAATCACTTACAAATTCAACTTTTCAACAAACTATCACTTATAATTGATGAACATGACTAGAAAAAAGAGTAAACCTCAATGAACATAAAGAAAATACATAAACAATCAACAACCTTTGCTAGTCCAATGCTTAGAATAGTTAGATTTGATGAGACAAACCATAACTATGTATAGATGACATGTTAAGTGTTAGGAATTATATAAGTCTGTTGTAGACTGACTAGTCAGCCTAAGTTGAGTAGTTAGCGTACAAACAGATATAGAGTTTTCTATGTAAGTACTAGATAACTGAGTGACTTCTAAGCTGAGATAGGTTTTTAGGATGAAGACCTAAAGACATGAAGATTCAAGAACTCAGCTTGATGATGTCAAGTTTGAGTAAGTCAGCTCAGCACTAGAAGTCAGTTCAGGAATTTAAATAAGTTTTAAATTCTGTTATAAACTCTCGATATCTACGACATTTAAATGTTGGGTTTTCGTGGTCTAAAATCGCAACGGAAGCAAAACGAATAGAAAATAATTTCAAAAGTTGACCACGAATACGCCCACCAAATGGACCAAAACTCTAGACATGTCTAAGCAACAAAATAAAACATACAAAGAGATAGAGTTATACCCTTGATGCTTTCTTCTTTGTATTCGCAAGTTTGGAGTTTGGAAGCCTCGTGTACTAACGTGTACACCTCTATTGAAGTCCACACCAAGTCTTGATCTTTTCCCACTTGCTAGAGTGTTAGGTACGCCAACCTAAACACCACAAAGATGTCTACACAATAGAACCAAAACCTTGGAACTACTTTGTGTGTTTGAGAGAGTTTATGCAAATTATATCAACTTAGTATATTTCTTTCAAGCAACCAAAACCATTAGACTTAGTGTGGTTTATATAGAACTCAAATTTGAGTTCAAAAAAACGTGCAACAATTAATCTTATGGCTGTTACATGATCAATACACATAAACACCATTTAACTAGCTTTGAAAGCCTAGTTAAGGGGCTGTTACTGCATGAGGCACGGCCGTGCCTCATAAAGTACGGGTGTGCCAGCCCAAGAGGCCACGCCCAAGTCACGCCTGACTTGGGCTCGTGCCTGCCCATAGGGCACGGCCGTACCTCATAGAGGCACGGGCGTGCCTTGGCCCACCAGAACCAGTTTCTGGTTTTCTCTTTCATTAGACCATCCGTGATGCCGGAATCGATACTTGGCGTGTGACCCAATAGGCCCTTGCTTCATCAGCCATGATACCAACTCATGTGTGTGTCAGTGGGCATAATCCAACAGACTCCCACTTGCACATGACAAACTCACGAAACGCATCACCGACATAGAGCGGCCTCTAGCAAGGCATTTATGCCCCCAAGTCAGCACAGGGTTTGTCTTCCCAAAACAAATACCTAACCAAAAGGAAAGGTCCTATAGATAAGTGATTATGTACCCCTTTGTTCATGATATCCGTTGTGAATGCAGGTCATGGAACATGATCAACCCCAAATCATTCACGATTATGTTTCTCGATATAGACTAACTATGACTAACAAAACAAGTTGCATAATTGATCCACCATCAATTCAACTTGAGCACAGCCATGCATTTTGATTTGTCATCAGCTTAGTCAACGAGGGGCCCAAGGATATCTCTCAAAAGAGGAACGAATACCTTTGACTACACCTCCCTATCATAATAACAAGTTCTTTCCTGAAAACTTCCCTTATAACAGTCAGTTACGAACTGCGTTAGAAAGCAATCTAAACAAGTCCAAGTTAATAATCAAGCAACGCGTGCATCTCCAGTAGAAGGATAAATAATATTATCATCCTGATTTACTCGTGATAATATCCATGAAGTAAACTCAGGTACGGGTCCTCTAATTACTTAATCACCATTGAGTACAGGCTAGTGTTGCGTAAACAAGTATTCAATCCAAGATGAAAACTTTACCAACCACTTGCCTCGATCTTAATTCACTTCTTCCTTCCAATGAAGAACGACTGATAGTGGAGCATTTAGAATAAACAAGTTTATTCATGGAAGTATTAAACATGCAAAGATAGAACACAATAATGTTTCATAAAGTAATCGCACCATGCGTATATTAAATCCCCATTTAATAGTCATTACAATAAGAAATACATTATTGCTTTAATGTTCTCAATAACAAATACAACTAAAATAATTAAACCAAGTCATTAGCAAATCTAATCCCAATAGAATTAGCATGTGAATCATGCTTAGCTTGCAACAAAGGTCTGGTGAGTGGATCTGCCAAGTTCCCCTCAGTCGGTACTCTACTAACCACAACGTCACCATTCTCGATGATATCACGAATAAAATGATACTTTCGAGCAATGTGTCTCGTACGTCGATGCGATCTTGGTTCCTTAGCTAGAGCTACTGCACCCTCATTGTCATAGAAGATCTCAATAGGGTTAGCGATGCTAGGAACAACTCCAAGGTCTTGAATGAATTTCTTCATCTAGACGGCTTCCTTAGCATCCTCGCTTGCAGCAATATACTCTGACTCCGTGGTTGAATCGGCCACGGTATCTTGCTTGGAACTTCTCCAACTTATTGCTCCACCATTCAACAAGAATACAAATCCCGATTGAGACCGGCAATCATCCTTGTCCGTTTAGAAGCTAGCATCAGAATATCCAGTAACTCTGAGCTCCTCCGATCCACCGAACACTAAACACATTTCCTTAGTTCTCCGAAGATATTTAAGGATGTTTTTAACCGCAACCCAATGACTTTGACCAGGGTTAGCCTGATATCGGCTCGTCATGCTTAAGGCATACGACACATCAGGCCGAGTACATAGCATAGCATACATGATCTATCCCACTGCCGAAGCATACGGGACTCGACTCATTTCCTCTAGTTCCTTTTGAGAACTAGGACATTGAGACTTGCTCAACACCATACCATGCAACATAGGCAAATTCCCTTTCTTGGAATCTTGCATCTTGAACCTCTTCAAGACTTTATCCATGTACATATTCTGGCTCAAACCAATGAGTCTCTTAGATCTATCTCTATAGATCTTTATCCCCAAAATATATGCTGCTTCTCCCATGTCTTTCATAGAGAAGCAACTCCCAAGCCTGGTTTTTACTTCCTGCAAGGTAGTCACGTCACTTCCTTTGCTACCAGTCGGGCTTTAAAGGTGTCTACTTTTCCATTCATGTTAGTCTTCTTCCTCAATACCCATTTGCACCCTACTGGCTTGTGGCCGGGTACCGGATCAACCAAGTCCCAGACTTCATTATCCGCCATGGATTGCATCTCACTGTCCATTGCCTCCTTCCACCTAGCAAACTCAGGGCCCACTACGGCTTCCCGGTAGTTGGTCGGTTCACTATGATCCACCAATAGTTCGTCGCCCTCGGATATGAGAAACCCATATCTTTCCGGCTCATTACGAACTCTACCAGATCTATGGAGCTCTAATGGTTGTGTATCAGGTACCTCATCCACCATTGGTTGAGGTTACACTTCTTCCGGTGCGCCGACTTCAGAAGCGGTACTATTGCCAACATTAGGTTGATCATTGGTGTCATCTAGAGTTTCTTCTAGATCGACTTGCCTTCCACTAGCTTCTGCAGATATCAGCTCCCTTTCAAGGAAGACCGCCCTTCGAGCAACAAACCCCTTGTTCTCCGAAGGTTTGTAAAACAAATATACCATAGAACCAGCTGGGTAGCCAATGAAAATACACTTCTCGGCTCTGGGTTCAAGTTTGTCTTGAGCTTCACGTCTCACGTAAGCCTCACAACCCCAGACCTTGAGATAGGCTAGCGAAGGAACCCTTCCATGCAACATCTCGAACGGTGTACTTGCAACCTTCTTTGTTGGTACAAGGTTTAAGGTCCTAGCAGCAGTTTCCAAAGCATAACCCCAAAAACTTGCGGGTAGCTTTGTACAACTCATCATGGGCCGAACTATATCCAATAAAGTTCGGTTCCTCCTCACAGAGACCCCATTTAATTGTGGTGTCCTGGGTGGAGTAAGTTGTGAAATAATTCCACAACCCCTAAGATGATCAAGAAACTCGGTACTAGGATACTCACCACCCCTGTCGGATCTGAGAATCTTAATCCGCTTGCCCAATTGATTCTGCACTTCGTTTTGGTATGTCTTAAACACCTCAAAGGTTTCAGACTTATGCTTAATTAAATAAACATAACCATACCTACTGAAATCATCAGTAAAAGTAACGAAGTACTTACAGTTGTTTCTTGTAGCAGACCTGAACGGACCACACACATCCGTGTGAACAATGTCCAACAAGTCCTTTCCCCTTTGACTAACGCCGGTGAAGGGCGCTTTAGTCATTTTTCCTAATAAACAAGAATTGCATACTTCGCTTGACCCGTGGTCAAACGATTCCAAAATCCCATCCACTTGGAGTTTGGCGATACGTTTCTTTCTTATATGGGAAGACGACTATGCCACAAAGACAACTTGTCCAATACACCTTTGGACTTAGAATGAATGTTCATGATTGATTTATTACCATCCAAACACACACTTGTTTCATAAATCCCACGACATGGATAAGCTTTAAATTAATGAACATCATTTCTCAAACAAGAGATAATTCCATTATTAAAACCAAACTCATATCCATCGTCATACAAAGCCTGAAAGGAAATAAATTTTCGTGCCACGCAGGGCGAAAAACAAACATTCAATAAGGTAATAGCAAGTCCTGAAGGAAAGGTGAGATCAACACTCCCTATCTGTTCCACGGGAACCACATCCTTGTTTCCCATGATCAGGTCAAGCTCTCCAGCACCCAGCGCCCTACTTCTTTTTAACACCTGCACATTATTACAAATATGAGTGCCACAACCGGTATCAAGTACCCAGCTGTTAAAAGTAGCGGTATTGTGGAGTTCAATCATAAACGAACCTGAGTTACCCGCTCCCTTCGGTTTTACCCGCTTGAGCTCCTCAAGGTACTTTGGGCAAGAACGCCGCCAATGCCCCTTTTCCTTGCAGTGGAAGCACTCGGCTTCCGCTGGGTCCTCGGCCGGTGGAACCATCACGGTTTTCCCCTTGCCCTTCGAGGCCAGACTCGGGTTAGGTTTTGCAACCTTCCCCTTACCCTTTCCCTTAGAGGGGGAAGCGCCTTTTCTTTTGGTTCCGCCTCCCTGGATGGCTAGGATGGTTTTGGACGAGGAGGGCTTCTTGGACATGTCGGACTCGACGGTCTTTAACATTCCGTGAAGTTCCATTAGGGACTTGTCCATGCCATGGACATGATAGTTCCACACAAACTCTGAAAAGGAACTAGGAAGAGAACGGAGGATCACATCCACCGCCAACTCCCTCCCTAACGGGAATCCCAACTTCTCCAAGCGATCAACCAATGCTTTCATCTTAAGCACGTGAACACTCACATTTCCTCCTTCCTGCATATGGAAATCGAAAAGGGACTTTAGGCACTCGAAGCGCTCTAGCTTAGCTTGCTATTGGAACATTTCCTTCAGCTGGTTAAGCATGTCATTTGCTCCTAAATGTTCCATTTGCTTTTGAAGCTCAGGAATCATTGACGAGAGCATAATGCAAGCCACTTCGTTCGTTTCCTTGACACGCTTGTCATACGCGTCTCGGACCGCCCTAGTCGCATTAGCCGCAGGTGCCTCCAGCAAAGGCTCCTCGATGGCCCACATCTTTTGTTCATACCTAAGGGCTATCCTTAGTTGCATGAACCAATCCATGAAGTTTTGGCCATCGAGTTTGGCCTTTTCGAGGAACAACTTTAGGGAAATAGAGTTTGATGAAGATGTAGAAGCGTTGTTGGATGCCATCTACAAAATTTAGAGTACCAATTTTAGTTGTGAATCCTTGTAGAAATAATTACCCAATAGTTATAAAACTTAATTATTTGAACAAGGCTAAGAACCATATTTCACTCTATCTCATTACGGGTTTACCGCGGATCATGAAATAAGTTATTTAGGCCGGTAGACAAATTACCAATTGCAACCATTGCAACTCTTAGATCCTTGCGGGATCCTTTCGACATCAAAATGTCTAAGGCATGTTTGATCCCTTCATACACCAATCCTTTTATTATTTCTTAAATGACTCGGCTGAAGATCGACATCATTTAAGCAACATAAAAGAATTTGCAAGTCGCCCGTCAAGACACACGTTGGTACCCTAGCCCAATCACTGGTTCATGCTTAAGCTCGACTACCAATATTGCGGGTTTCCATACTCACCTTCCACACAACTCCACAAGGCATGACTCGTGCTAATGCTCGACAATCATCCAAGTTTCGTTAGATTTGGGTGGTGTCGTCTTACGGGTGGCGCGTGACTTGCTTTTCGAAAAACGGGGTTTTGTTTTCCCGGTTAAAATAATATTTTAACTATTTTGACTAATTAGCAATTTAAGTGACAAAAACTCCTTTTTAATCACCATTTAATTTAAACTCCTTTTATATTAATATTTGCCAATTCTTATGCGCGTAGAAATATAAACTCATTTATAAATCTCTTTTGTTTTATATATTTTCAAATATTCTCTAGCATGCAAATCCTAAAGAATCCAAATATAAAACAACCACGCATAAACATAAATAAAGACCCGGAAACATGCCAAAATCCTAAGTGTTTTCCCCGTGAGCCAAAACGGGGAAAACATAGTCAATCTAGGGACAACACCAATGGATGCTCCGTCACGATCTCCATTCTGGCGAATCTCCCGGACTTGGTTCGTCAAGACGCCAACACCGTGTCTCCCGGTCGGTTTTGATGCAATATTACATATTTGAAATAATCTAAGTACGAGTACATAATAATAAGAAAACGACATGCAAGTCGCAATACTAATAATCTATTACGAGTACAAAGATTTAAATAAGCGACATGCAAGTTGCACCAAATAAAAATATTACAATATTACGGCACGCAAGCCAAAACCAAAACCAAAACCAACCACAAACATCACAAAGTCTATGGACATATTAAGTTACCGGACTATCTCAACAAACACAACCAAACGAAAGCAATGGTGTGCCACAAAACCATGTCCAACAAAGAGATATATATATATATATATATATATATATATATATATATTGATCAAGATTGCAAAAACACTTAAGGCATAACAAGCAATCCTTGTACATATGCATTAACAATTTTAATACACCTTTAAAATTGCATATTCATATATACACCTAAAGATATATGTTTTTGTGAACACCATGCCAAGTCACACAAGACATATAAAATTAGGAATCAAAATATAGTGGGGATCAACAGAATCAAGACTAGTCTAAAACCCGGATTTTAATATATTTAAACATATTGTTTCTAAAACCAATTCTGACCAAAAAATCATTAGGCACGAGCGTACCTCCGAGGGTACGGGCGTGCTTGCCATTTTGTCAGTGTACAGTTTAAACAATTTTAAACAGTTTACGAATTCTGCCGGCACGGCCCGTACCCCCACTTGTACGCCCGTGCCCCGGCCGCTGGCACGGCCCGTACCCCTAGAGGTACGACCGTGCCCGGTCACCGGAAAACCATTTTTGACAGAAAACTCAGAAAATCCGGTTTAACTCCAAAAGTTCAACGCCATGTTAGAGATGGCTCTGATACCACTGTGGGTTTTCGTGGTCTAAAATCGCAACGGAAGCAAAACGAATAGAAAATAATTTCAAAAGTTGACCACGAATACGCCCACCAAATGGACCAAAACTCTAGACATGACTAAGCAACAAAATAAAACATACAAAGAGATAGAGTTATACCCTTGATTCTTTCTTCTTTGTATTCGCAAGTTTGGAGTTTGGAAGCCTCGTGTACTAACGTGTACACCTCTATTGAAGTCCACACCAAGTCTTGATCTTTTCCCACTTGCTAGAGTGTTAGGTACGCCAACCTAAACACCACAAAGATGTCTACACAATAAAACCGAAACCTTGGAACTACTTTGTGTGTTTGAGAGAGTTTATGCAAATTATATCAACTTAGTATATTTCTTTCAAGCAACCAAAACCATTAGACTTAGTGTGGTTTATATAGAACTCAAATTTGAGTTCAAAAAAACGTGCAACAATTAATCTTATGGCTGTTACATGATCAATACACATAAACACCATTTAACTAGCTTTGAAATCCTAGTTAAGGGGCTGTTACTGCATGAGGCATGGCCGTGCCTCATAAAGTACGGGCGTGCCAGCCCAAGAGGCCACGCCCGACTTGGGCTCGTGCCTGTCCATTGGGCACAGGGCACGAGCGTGCCTTCCAGAGGCACGGGCGTACCTAGCCATAGGCCACGCCCAAGTCACGCCCGACTTAGGCTCATGCCTGCCCGTAGGGCACGGCCGTACCTCATAGAGGTACGGGCGTGCCTTGGCTCACCAGAACCAGTTTCTGGTTTTCTCTCTCATTAGACCATCCGTGATGCCGGAATCGATACTTGGCGTGTGACCAAATAGGCCCTTGCTTCATCAGCCATGATACCAACTCGTGTGTATGTCAGTGGGCATAATCCAACATTAAATTAGGATATCTAAACCTAATTTAAACTATCTATTAGTTGGATAGAAATCGCAAATGAAATTAATTAGATAAGTGCTAATTATTACGGTTTTAAAGAAAAGATAAGTTCTATCTTTTAAATCACGATTTGTTCGTAGATGAATTAAGTATAAATATAAATCTTCTTATATGTTTAAAAGAAGAGGTTTTGCATAAGTTGAAAAAGTACGTGTGTTCGTCATACTTGTTACACGTGTGTTGCAATAGCTTTGTGTGTTCAAAGTTCAAGAGAGTTTTCAGTGTTCTTGTTAATCACTTTTAACAAGAAGTTCGATCATCAATTAGTTTGTGATCCAAAAGTGTTTAGAGAGAGTTGAGTTTGTAATCGGTGCAAGATCAAATCATCCTGTTGATTTGATTAAAGAGTGAAATTGTAATACTTTGTTTGATTATTGAATACACATTCAATTGACTTGTTTAATTGCTAATAAAGTGTATTCAACCCCCCTTCTACACTATATCGGTTGCTTGTTTACCCTCTTAGGGACCAACAACTGGCATTAAAGCCTGTTTCTTCATAAGTCGAAGATCAAGATCCGCTGTCAAGAGGCCAAGATGTCTGCTAACCAGCAATCAAATCATATTCCAACAATGGCGGCAAAAGGGTGTCCTATATTTGATGGCACTGACTATCCTATGTGGAAGTTCAGAGCCATGTTGTTTCTAAAGTCTGTGGATCACAAGATGAGTACCGTGATTCAAGATGGCCCAATCGTTCCCATGATCCAAATCACTGCCACTAACAAAACTGTCCCCCCTGTCGAAACTCCCAAGCCTGAAGCATCTTGGACTGAGGAAGATCGCAAACAGTTCAATCTTAATGACAAGGCACAGAGCATCATAGCAAATGCTTTGACAAATCCTCTTTTGCATACTCTGGCTGGGTGCCAAACCGCAAAAGAGATGTGGGATACTCTCAGTGTCACTTATGAAGGCACTGAAATGGTCAAGCAACATAAGAAGACAAATCTAAGTCGTTCTTATGAGACCTTCTTTGCTAAGAAGAATGAACCCTGGCTGATTAGTTTACTAGGTTTCAATGCTTGATCAACGATCTGATCTTGGTAGGTGTCAAGAAAGATGAAACTGAGTTGGTGCCAAGTTCTTGGATGTGTTACCGGAACAATTCAATGAGATCACCATTGCTCTTCATGCTGGAGGAACCTTAGGTAAATATGATCTCAGATCTATCTATGGTTTTCTTCTAAATCTTCAACAGATCATGAAACAGAAGAAAGTGGCCCAGTAACAATTGAGATAATCTGTCAAAAGTGTTGGATCTGCATTGGTTGCAAAAAAAAAAGAAGAAAGGATCAAGAAAGTCTCAAGTTGAGACTGACTCCGAGTCTGAGTCTGAGGGGGTAAGTTCTAACTCAGACTCAGATGATGAAGAGATGAATGCTCTTACTAAACAAATGTCTATGCTGGCAAGAAATTTTAGAAAGTTTAGAAAAGTAAGGGGTAAATCTGAAAAGAGAAAAAGTGGTAGGTCTGCTTTTGATTATAAGAAAGCTAAGTGCTACAACTGTCAGAAGATAGGACATATAGCTGCAGAGTGTAGAGCTAAGAAAGGGGAGTCAGCTTCAGTAGCTGACAAGAATGCCTACAGAGCTAATAAATACAAAAAGAAATATCAGAAGCTCAAAGGCAAGCCAGATGAAAACACCAAAGGTCTATATGCTGAAACTTGGGACACTGAATCATCTACTTCAGATGATGATGAGCCAAATAGGTGTTTAATAGCCATTGAGGATGAAGAGGAACAGGTTGACTATGAGTTAGAAGAAAGCTCCTTTGATGAGGATCTAGTTGAAGATGCTAAGCTGAGTAAGCTGACCAACTGGGATCCTGCCTGAATGTACAAGGTAAATAATTTTAGCTCTTACACTGATGAGCAGAAATGCTTAATGTTCAACTACTTGTTGAATGACTTCAAAACCTCTCTTATTGTTCAATCTAATTTGAAAACTGAAATTTCAAAATTAAAAAATGAACTTAAACACTCTGAAACTCTCATAAATGCAAAAAGACTCAAAGTGATTATGAGTGTTAGCTTCACATCAACAAACTTCTAAGTGAAGAGTTACAAGAATCGAAGGATCAAGCTGATAATCTAAGAAAGATCTATGAATCTTGGTGTAAGTCATCAAGAGAAGCAGAGAGATGTATCAACCATCAGATACCAAATCAGGTAAAAGCAGTGATAGGGGGAGATTCCAGTACTGCTGCTGACGAGATTGACAAAGATTGAGTCAGTCTAGAAGATAAAAATGTGAAATCTTATGATATTCTACCAAAAACATTTTTGAGAAACAAGGATGGTAAGTAAAAACCAATAAGTTTGTGAGACCAACCCAAAGCCCCCATGTTATTAATGTAAGCCATCAAGCCGAGTGATCTAAATCCAATAGGAACTGTAAGTCAGTTTTCAAAAGATTGGATTACAATCCTATTAGAACAACTGTCTTTGATAGGATAACTCATACCAACTCAAAAAGACATAACTCTCAAGTCAGTTCTGAGAGAACTTCTAAGAACACGAAGATGTCTGTAAGCCATACCTCACCAAATAAGGATAACCATAAATCTGACAAAGGTAAGTCCAAAGTCAGAGAAAATCAAATAGACAAACTGTCTAAGAAGATTGAAAAGTTATCCACATCTCATGACCCTAAAACTGAATCCAAATTTAATGTTGGAAAAATTAAAGAAATCACCCAAACACCTCTTTTCAGAAGAAAGTGCTATAAGTGTGGTGACAGAGGTCATGAAGCCAAGAATTGTGTAAGTTCCAATCTGAGGCCTGAGAAAATAGAGGATGATCAGCCTAAAAAGGACTCAGAACCTGCTCACGCTGATCAGTTACCCTCTAAAGGATCAGCTAAGTGCTCATCCTCAGAACCTACCAAATAGTGGGTTCCTAAATGAAACTAATATGTTTAGTTAATCATGTGTAGGGCTCTTACAAGTGGTACTTAGACAGTGGATGCTCAAGGCACATGACAGGAAGAAAAGGAATTCTAAGTGAATTCCCAAACATTGAAGGACCCAAGGTGACATTTGGGGATATTTCTCAAGGAAGGACTAAAGGCTATGGAAAGATAACAGCTGGAACAGTCACTTTCAAAAAGGTTGCATATGTTGAAGGCCTTAAACACAATCCGATAAGTATCAGTCAATTGTGTGATGAGGATTATGTAGTCACCTTTAGAAAATATGCAAGGACAATTTATGATAAGAAGGGAAAGCCAATATTAATGGCAAAAAGAGAAAGAGATATATATCTGTTAGATTTAGCTTAGACCCTTCAACAGAAACCTGCTTGTACTCTGATTCAACTCCCAAGCTAAGTTGGTTATGGCACAAGAGACTGTCACACCTGAATTTCAAATATATTAACAAATTGTCTAGCAAAGAGTTAGTCTCTATCTGCCAAAGATCACATTTGCCAAAGACAAACTTTGTTCAGCTTGTGAGATGGAAAAACATCATAAAGGATTGTTCAAGTCCAAACAGAGTTTTTCAATTACAGAACCATTGCATATGGACCTATTTGGACCTATAAGCACCCAAGCCTAAGTGGAAAAAAGTACACCCTAGTGATTGTTGATGAGTTCACAAGATTTACTTGGGTGATCTTCTTAAAAGCCAAAAGTGAAGCTGCTAATGAGTTAATCAGTTTCATATAACAAGAAGAGTTGCAAAAGGGTAAGTCCATCAAGCAACTCAGGAGTGATCATGGGACTGAGTTTAGAAACTCAAACCCTGGAAGGCTTTTGTGAAGAAAAGGGAATTATCCAGAATTTCTTATCTGTAAGAACTCCACAACAAAATGGAGTTGCTGAAAGGAGAAATAGAACTTTAATTGAAGCTGCCAGAACCATGTTATGTGAAACAAAGCTCAAGCTGAGCTTCTAGGCAGAAGCTGTAAGTACAACCTGCTATACACAGAACAGATCTATAATAGTTAAAAGACATGGTAAAGCACCTTATGAAATGTATCATGGCAGAAAACCTAACATTGGATATTTCCATATTTTTGGTTCAACATGCTATGTGCTAAACCAAAGAGATCAGCTCCATAAGTTGGAACCTAAAGCTAATCAAGGCATATTTGTTGGATATTCTTCAACTTCTAAATCCTATAGAGTCTACAAACTTAAAAGAAAAGTAATTGAAGATTCAGAATATCTCACATCAAATCCCATGTATGTTATGGATGATTCTGATGATGAAGAAGGTGGCAAATCAGATAAGACAGTGTTATTGAAAGAAGCCATCAAGATTGAAGATGATCACACAGATAAGGTTCATGAATCTGATCATCATCCTAAGAATCTATGTGAATCTTCAGGTACAAATCAATTTGAGGATCTAAGTGATTTATCAATACCAAGTCAGAAGAAGAAGTCAGTCCTATTCATCATGAAGGACACAAGCCAGATCCAGACTCAGAACCACAGTCTCCTACTACAACCTTCAAAGTATTAAAAGACCATCCCCTTGATGATATTATTAGTAACATTGAAGATGGTGTGTTAACTAGATCAAAGGCTACTGCAAACTATGTTGCCTATTCTAGTTTTCTATCTCAGATGGAACCAAAGAAGACGGAAGATGCACTAAAGGATGAGGATTGGATTGAAGCCATTCAAGAGGAGCTGACAGGAATTTCAAAGAAATAAGGTCTGGACCCTTGTCCCTACCCCTAAAGGAAAAACTGTTGTAGGAACTAAGCGGGTTTATAGAAATAAAATGGACAAGGATGGAGTAGTGATCAGAAATAAGGCAAGGCTAGTGGCTCAGGGGTATAGACAAGAAGAAGGTACTGATTATGATGAGACCTTTGCCCCTGTTGAAAGGATCGAAGCTATAAGATTGTTCCTAGCCTATGCAGCCTTCAAGAACTTTAAAGTGTATCAAATGGATATTAAGAGTGCATTCCTAAATGGATCACTACAGGAGGAAGTCTATGTGAAACAACCCCTGGTTTTATTGATCCTAAACATCCAGATTATGTCTATAAGTTGGACAAGGCTCTTTATGGACTCAAGCAAGCACCAAGAGCTTGGTATGATACACTATCCACCTATCTGCTTTCAAACAATTTTATTAGAGGAAGCATTAACAAAACTTTATTTATAAGAAAAAGTAGAGGACATGTCATTCTTGTTCAAATTTATGTAGATGACATTATCTTTGGCTCATCTAACCAAAGTCTATGTGATTGGTTCTCTAATATAATGTCTAATCAATACAGAATGAGCATGATGTGTAAGATGACTTACTTTTTGGGACTTCAAATTAACCAACAGAAAGATGGTATACTTTTTAATCAGAGCAAGTATATCTTTGATCTGATTAAGAAATATGGACTAGATTCAAGCCATTCTGCAAAGTCTCCAATGTTACACAATGTCAAGCTGAACAAGGACATTGATGGGAAGTCTGTATGTCAGACTGCATATAGAGGAATGATAGGTTCATTACTCTATCTGACAGCAAGCAGACCAGATATAATGTTTGCTACATGTGTCTGTGCAAGATATCAGGCTGATCCAAAGGAATCACACTTGCAAGCTGTCAAAAGAATACTCAAATATCTGAAGAGAACACCTAATTTAGGTTTGTGGTATCCCAAAGGATCAGGATTTGAGTTGATAGGGTACTCAGACTCAGATTTCGCAGGTTGTGGTCTTGACAGAATGAGTACTACCGGAGGATGTCAACTGTTGGGTGATAAGCTAGTCAGCTGGACAAGCAAGAAACAAAACTCAGTGGCAATCTCCACAGCTGAAGCTGAGTATGTTGCAGCAGGGAGCTGTTGTGCTCAAATACTGTGGATGCAACATCAGCTCAGGGACTTTGATTTACATTATTCAAAGAATCCCTTATTCTGTGACAACCAAAGTGAAATTGCCATTACACACAATCAGTTTTCCACTCAAGAAAAAAACACATTGAGATAAGACATCACTTCATCAGAGACATAGTAGAAAAGGGAAAGGTAGAATTAGTCTTCATTGAAACCGAAGATCAGCTTGTAGATATCTTCACTAAACTAATTGAAGGCACAAGATTCACGACTCTACTTAGCAAGGTGGGTATGCTCAACCCTTAAATTGGTATGTATCATTATTCTTTTGTCTTTGTTCAATATCAGCTAAGTGCTAAATTTGACTAAGTGTCAAAATCTGAGCTGACTTACTCACTCAGAGCTGAGTGCTCAATCTAAGCTGAGTACTCAGTCTACGCTGATTAATCAGTTCTAAAGTGTGGTCAGTTTCACATGTCTATGTCAGTCCTAATAAATGGTAAGTCCAACATTATGGTAAGTCCAAAATTTATTAAAGGTATGTCCTTTTTAAATAAACGTAATTCGTTTATAAAGTTTTCTAGATATGTTCTTAAAAGTAATTCCATTAATCTTGGTAAAATCCGGATTAATGTAACAGTGTTAGTTTAGGTAACTTACATTCAATAGAGCCGTTGTAACAAATCGTTTTTACCGTAACAAATATATTTATTACCACTTAATAACGGTAACGTTTCTCTCATATTGAAAAGGTATAAATAGAGAGACTCGTCACCGTATTCCGTCTACGCTCTCAAATCTTATTCCTCCCTCTCTATTCTTTAAACCCTAACATTGCTTTGTGAAGAATCAATCGCTCAGTGCGAAACCCTAAAATTGCTAAGCGCAATTTCACACAATTAGTTCAATACCAATGGAGGGATACATTCTTAATCTGACTGATTAGATGATCCGAGGAAGTACATTCAAGAACAATGCACTTCTGGTGTACAAACAGAACAACGTACTGGCGTGCATCGACATTCCACAATCCAAACGAGGTCACAGATATGAGGAGTGGGTCTCCTATGTTCGCAAAGGACCCCTATCACATGCCTTTCTTGATGGTCCTAACATTCTGATTCCTCAGTTGCTGACAGAATTTTGGTATACCTATCGCTATGAAGCTGATCATAAGGTTATTAAGGGAATAGTCCTAAGTGGACAACAGGGGATGATGGTTGATGCGAATGTTCTACGGAGAGTATTACGACTACTTGTGGTCCCACATTACGATGAACCTGTTTCAAGGAAAACAGCTAGGAGCATGCTACCACTCTTGGGTCATCCACAAGTAACCGGAGTGATCAAGAAGTCAGTCTTCCAAACCAGTTGGTGGTTTTGATAATGTCAATGATTTTGAGATGCAGCTGTTGTTCAATATGTATTATGGAAGACAAGTAGATTACGTAGAGCTGATCTTTGAGGTACTCAGATCACAAGTCACCAAAACGGTGAGAGATGTAAATGTGCCCTTCATCCGCTTTCTATCGATGGTATTCGACGACAAGCTTGGAGCTCAATATGCAAGTAGATATGAAACTACTCCAACCCCTGCCCTCAGCTCAAGAATGTTCAAGGATGATATATTCCCCGGGCACCCAGAAATGAGTACTCAAATGAGGGCCTTTGTACAGCTCCGACTCCTGAGTCAAGTGAAGCTGAGGAGGATGAAGAAGCTGAGGAGGAAGAAGGTGGAGCTATTGATTCTGAGGCTGAGTCCTCCGAAGCTGAACAACCAAGGACTCAGCTCAAACCTTGTGCACAAAGGATTTCTTCCACCACTTCCAGCTCTGAGCAAAGTAGTTTATTTCATAGCTTTGAGTCCCCACTGCTAGGTGCAACAGGTATAACTTCTTATCCCTCATCTCCTTCTCTCTCTTATATTTCTCCACCACCTAAACAGGGAGATAAGACTGAGTCAAGCCTAACTCAGTCTAACCCTTCTCCCCCACCACAAACGTCTCTATCTATTCTCCAATCTAAAGCCAACCTTGGTTAGCCCACTGCTACCAAGTTAATTTCCCACACCTATACACGTAAAACTGCCAAAAGTTATCTTCACCTCAAAAGG
This sequence comes from Dittrichia graveolens, assembly GCA_038502395.1. Classification (NCBI taxonomy): domain Eukaryota; kingdom Viridiplantae; phylum Streptophyta; class Magnoliopsida; order Asterales; family Asteraceae; genus Dittrichia; species Dittrichia graveolens. The sequence goes on along the minus strand of JARJIL010000005.1, from coordinate 52,050,053 downwards.
ACCCTGGAGCTGATGTCACACTGATACCTCCACCGGCAGGAGCTGAGGGGGAGACACCTTCTCTTAAGGTGCCAACCTCAAGGCTTACTTCACCCATTCAGCCTATACTGGGTATCGTATCTACTCAGCCCATACCTACTCGAGCCATGGGAGAGCCTAGTTCTGTTCCTTCACAGACCCATGAAGGTTACATTGAACATCTGACCAATCCCCAGGGTCGTCTAACCCCCTCTTCACCACTCAGCCAAACCCCCACTACCACCATATCACATGACTTTGGTCCTTCTACTTCATTTCTTTTCTCATACCCTCATGCACGACCTGCCAATGATCCTCCCAAAAACCAGGAAGGATTACAGGGTTTACATTATGGCCCCCTTGATTCAAGAGGTCAGCACCAACCTTTGGATATGGGGCCCACAATCTCACCTCAGGAGGAATACTCTAAAATCTCTCATACAGTGGAAATTCATTCCTCTACTGGCCATGAGGGCTTTGAGCTCATAAAGAGGTTAGAGGAGCCCAAATTCGCCTCCTTTGATGACACTGAAGCCACTGATGCCCAAGCCATATTGAGATATCTTAAAATATAGTTTGAGCTTCTACACAAGAAAAGGAAGAAAGATAAAGCCAAGCTGATGGGAAAATTAAATGACCTTTCCAAGTTAGTGGCAGAGTTGGAGGCTTCGTGCTCAAGCTGAGAAACTCCGCTGTTGATGATGACAAAAAGGGGGAGGAAGAATCAAAGAAAAAGAATGATGAGGTTGAGGGGGAGAACACGGAAAGAGTAGATATTGAAGAAGAAACTCATGATCAGTTCATGAGTATCGTAGACCAGCCTCCTCAACGACAAGATCAAGAGGCCCCAACAGTCTAAACAATTATAGCTTCATCAGTCCAGTCAGCTCAACCATAAACTCCACATGCAGAAACTCCTCAAGTTGTGCCTACCGAAATTCCTCAACTTGAGCTACCAAAGAGTGCTGAAGCTGAGTTTGTTCCAACTTCACGAGATGATAGAGGGAAAGGTAAGGTTATAGAGACTATGAAAAGAAAGAAGAGAACAAGTGTTGTGTCTCTAGCTAAGAGGAGGAAAGTTATCATCTCAGAACTTGAGCAACAAGGTCAGTCCCAGATTGCTGAAGCTGACTCTGACTCAAGTGATGAAATGGATGCCATTGAAAAGGCAAACACTGCATTGGCTGAACAGATGGTGAAAGAGATGGCTGGGGAAATAGGTATGTCAGTGGAGGAATTGAGAGAACAACAAAGACAAGCTGAGCTGCAAAGAGAACAAGTTAAAGCTGAAGCTGACTATCATGGTCCGAGAGCTGCTCCAATTCCCTACTCAGATATTGATCTAAGACATTGCTATAAGAGAAGACATTTTGATCACAAGATTGAATCTCTTAAACTAAGCAGAAAGGGAGAATTGGTGATAATCAACTTTGTACTAGACAACAAAAATGAGATTGGTTTAGTTATGAGATGTCTGTACATGTTGGGTTTTTCAGAATTGAGACTATAGCCACAACTATCAAAAAGATGAAAAAGAGTCAGATTAGACAAGACATAGTTGATGTGCTTAAGAAACTCTTCATTAAAATTGATCAATTAGGTGAAATTCCTGCTGATGAAATAGATACCTTCCTGAACAGAAGCAAAGCTGCAAGAAGTAGAGCAGAAAGTTTACGAGCTAAAAGAGATATCAGTTTACAAGTTCCAGAGGGAGTTGAATTCAGAGAAAACAATTACATAGATCAACCTTTGGAAGGATTCTTGTATCTTGATGTGGAAGGTAACGAGTGCTTTTTGAAGGCAGCAGATCTTCACTTAGCAAACCTAGAGCTGATTCTGTATTTGAGAATTCTGTGTGATGACTCAGTTCAGAACTCATCATTCAGGTATCAACTGAACAGAGAAATCAGATCTAGAAGAACTGAAATGAAAGAGTTACCAGAAGGTGAAGAAACACTCAACGGTGCTATTAAAGAAGCAGGAATCTGGGAATTAAAATGTTTGGATCTATGGATGGAAGCTGAAGAAAGAGATCCTGAAGATCAAAGTAAATGTGAAAACTTCGCTGATTTCAAAACTATAATAAGTTGATCTTATAGTTCTGAATATTGTAAGCACTAAGTGTTCATAAGCTAATCATAATGATCAAGCTAAAATGTAAATGATATGTTCATTAATGAAAATTCAAGTTTGATATGTTCAACTGTTTAATTATTTGATATGTTCAATATTATGTTTGGTATGTTCAAACAAATAGCTTTGTAAGTTCAAGCTGAGGTTAGACAGGTTCAACTATAAACTGATAAGTTCAGTTCTTTAAGTTTTATAAGTTCAAAACTAAATTCTGATAAGTTCAGAATCTAAGTGTTTGTCAGTTCAATACTTAGAATACAAGTCTTATAATAGATTTGTAACATAAAAAATCTTGTAAGTTCAAGACATGATGAATAAGTACGGATCACTTCAATAATTATTTCAGAACTAACTTTGGTTAGTTCAAGAGTTGTTCAACATACTTTTTTTAACCTATGCTTATTTTGATTTAATGTTTTGTCATCATCAAATAGGGGGAGATTGTTAGTCCCATGCTTGGAATAGTTAGATTTGATGAGACAAACCATAGCTATGTATAGATGATAGGTTAAGTGTTAGGAATTATGTAAGTCTGTTGTAGACTGACTAGTCAGCCTAAGCTGAGTAGTCAGCGTACAAACAAATATAGAGTTTTCTATGTAAGTACTAGATAACTCAGTGACTTCTAAGCTGACATAGGTTCTTAGGATGAAGACATGAATATTCAAGAACTCAGCTTGTCAAGTCTGAGTAAGTCGGCTCAACGCCAGAAGTCAGTTCAAGAATTTAAATAAGTTTTAAATTCTGTTATAAACTCTCGATATCTACGATATTTAAATTAGGATATCTAAACCTAATTTAAACTATCTATTAGTTGGATAGAAATAGCAAACAAAATTAATTAGATAAGTGTTAATTAAAGAGTTTGTTACGGTTTTAAAGAAAAGATAAGTTCTATCTTTTAAATCACGATTTGTTCGTAGATGAATCAAGTATAAGTATAAACCTTCTTATATGTTTAAAAGAAGAGATTTTGCATAAGTTGAAAAAGTATGTGTGTTCGTCATACTTGATACGCGCGTGTTGCGATAGCTTTGTGTGTTCAAAGTTCAAGAGAGTTTCCAGTGTTCTTGTTAATCAGTTTTAACAAAAAGTTCGATCATCAATTAGTTTGTGATCGAAAAGTGTTTAGAGAGAGTTGAGTTTGTAATCAGTGCAAGATCAAATCATCCTGCTGATTTGATTAAAGAGTGAAATTGTAATACTTTGTTTGATTATTGAATATACATTCCATTGACTTGTTTAATTGCTAATAAAGTGTATTCAACCCCCCTTCTACACTATATCGGTTGCTTGTTTACCCTCTTAGGGACCAACAACCTTTCCCTTGTTTTCATTACTTTTGTATGTTTTGATTACCTTTTTTGAAATAATCAAACCAGTATTTCATCAATAAAATTTGATAAACTATCTATTTTTAACTCTATATACATTTACGAACAAAAAAATTGAAGATCATCACTTGAATCATCATCATGAAAACGTAAATCACATAAAACCCATATTCTGATGAACAAAAAAACCCAAGTCTTGAAGAAAGTCTTTAATGCACTAACTACTGGTACAAACAAATGAAAAAGTCTTGCTTAAAATATTTCCTGAAACAAATATTCCGATGAACAAAAAAACCCAAGTCTTGAAACCAAATACCAATAGGTGAAAAGACCCATCACTTGAAGTCGTAAAATAGGTTCTGTATCACATCCATAATCTCCCTAAACTTTGGCACCGCCGACCACATATTGTGTGTAACACTGTAATTTTGACCTAGATTTTTCATTTTAAAATACTGCGGAAGCAATAAAATAAAACTAAAAGTATTTACAACTGAATGTACAAAGACAGTTTTCCATGCCAGGAGTAATTCAAAATACAAGTGTTACAAAAACAACGGCTCATCATAAACAAAATATCAGAGGGCTAGTCAATTATTCCCCAAGCTAACCCATTATCAGCCGAGCCGCTTACTTACCCAAAACATGTAAAAAGAGGGAGAGGTGGGGGATTAGCACAAAGCTAAGTGAATAAAAGTAAACCACAACATAAAATCAATCACAACCGCAAGATACCAAAACAACAAGTAATCGTGCCTGAGAAGACCGGGGTTTCTGCAGGAACCTACAACCAATGCCGGCCAAATCAAAGGTTTACCGATAGTATATTTGATATTCTCACACAATATTACCCTTAAGTTTCAACGAATGCATCAAAAGATCCAAATACTGATTAGCCGATAGCAAACAAACCCAGCCCATAGCCTTGCCTAGTTGACCACTTAAATAATCATGTATACATATCACTGACGCAACAATTAATTAACCAAAACAAGTTAATCAATTATCAGACATAAAGTCTATCCATGCATCAATCCATAAACAGTTGCAACCAAAACCAGTTACAACCAATATCATCCGTGGGTTAACATCCACTCACCTCGTGTTCTTAATCTTCACTTAGTGATCTAATTTTACTGAGCCTTGTCCATTCCTGAGAACACAATAAACCGAAATTAGTATTCGATTCATAAATATACATCAACACATATATTTATATCCATTCTAACTATTCACAACAAGTTAGAAGAACCCAACATGTAGACACACAAAGCATCACAATTGATAATGAATCAAAATCTTCAAAACATGAATTAGCCGGGGACGCATCGCGTCCAATACCCTGACGTGTCGCGTCGGGCCCTCAACTTAAGGCCACTTGTGAAGAACCCATATAAACTTCATTTAGCATGCTTAGAATCATCAAGAACACATTTAAAACATCAAAATCATCAAGAACAACATAACCCACTTGTGAAGTTTTCTATCATGTTCATCCATGGTGATCTTGATTAAACCCAGCAACTTATTAATAGCGAATATAGCATGTTAAACATGATTCATGATTCAAAACAAATAAAAGAATCATACCAACCTCAACTATGGATTATGAATCTCAAACTTCAACTTTCCAAGCTTGTTCTATGTTCTTCTTTTTCTTTCAAAGCATACACACACACACACTACAACAAACTTTCAAAAATGAGGAGGTGACTAAACTAGTTGTGCTTATCCAAATTAAAACCCACGTATGCATGTTATCACATAAAACAAAGCATGAGGTGGTTATCACTTTGAATATTAATCACCCACATGTACATGCATACGTACACACACACACACACATATATATATATATGTATATCATTATATAATATATAAATCTAAACTTTATTTAAATAATTAAATAATACTTAATCAAATAATAATTAAGTATTACTCACCAAAGCCTTTTTTAACTACTAGGCCCAAAATCAGGAAGTTACAAATCCTCTCTCCTTAAAAGGATTCCGTCCTCGGAATCTATTCACATTCAAATAAACTAGGATAACGAGTCCTCATATTCGCCTCAGTTTCCCATGTTAAATTTTAACCCAAACTGTGTCTCCACTTAACCAATACCATCGGAATCTGTTTCTTGCGTAGCTTAGTCACTTTCCGATCTACCAATTCAATGGGGTTTTCCACTAATTTCTTACTCGAATCCACTTTTAAATCATGTAAAGGACGAATCTGGATTTCATCATCCACTTTACATTTCTGCAAATAACATACATTAAATGTATTATGAATAGCTGACAATTCCGCATGAAGATCAAGTGTAACCGTCTGGTCATTTACTACCCGTTGGATGTGAAACAGCCCAATAAAACGAGGAGCTAGTTTCCCACGCTTCCCAAAGCGGATAACCCCTTTCCATGGCGAAACTTTCAAATAAACCAGTTCACCCTCAACAAATGTAACGGATCTACGACGTAGATCAGCATACATCTTTTGTCGATCTCTAGCTGCTTTTAACTTTTCTCGTGCAATTGCCACTTTTTCAGTGGTGATCTGAACAATGTCAGACCCTGCATACTGTTTCTGACCTGCCTCCAACCAACACGTAGGAGTACGGCAGTGACGCCCATACAACATCTCATAGGGTGGCATAATGATACTCGAATGATAAGAATTATTGTACGCAAACTCAATCAAAGGCAAGTGGGAGTCCCAAGAACCCCCATATTCATTTCCTCAAGTGTCTGAATAGTTCGTTTAGTTTGACCGTCTATCTAAGGATGATAAGCTGTACTCAAATTAATACGTGTATCCAACTCCCGCTGTAAAATGTTCCAGAAATTAGACACAAATATGGAATCTTGATCCGATACAATCGAAAGCGGTATACCATGCGGGGATACAATCTCATCAATTTACAATTGAGCCAATTTCCTAAGCGATGTTGTTTCATCGGTAGCTAGAAATAAGCACTTTTTGTCAATCTATCAACAACTACCTAAATTATATCTTGTTTCTGCTGTGTACGTGGAAGTTTAGTCACAAAATCCATTGTGATGTGCTCCCACTTTCACTCTGGAATCTGCAATTGTTTTAATGATCCATAGGGTTTCTGGTCCTCTGCTTTAACCTATGCACAAATATGGCAAGACTCCACAAACTATGCAACATTTGTCTTCATCGTAGGCCACCAATATAACACTTTGAGATCGATATACATTTTAGTGCTACCTAGGTATATAGATAATCTTGATTTATGAGCCTCAGTCGAAACCAAACCTCGAAGACCCTCAAGTAACGACATCCATACACGAGACTGATATACTTTTAATCCCCGTGAATCAACATTCAGACCATTCTTTCTTTTCAACATAACTTCTGCTTTCAGATTTTCATCTTTCAAGGCTTCCTACTGATCTGCCTTCAATTTATCGATCAAGTCAGAAATTAATTCAATTCGCATAAAATAAATTCCGTCACCTGCTCCCTTACGACTTAAAGCATCAGCTACCATGTTGGCTTTTCCCGGATGATAACGAATCTCACAATCATAATCTTTGATGAGTTCTAGCCATCGTCTCTGTCGCATATCATGTTCCTTCAGTGAAAACTTATACTGTAAACCTTTATGATCAGTACAAACAATGCATTTTGTGCCGTAAAGATAGTGTCTCCATAATTTCAACGCAAAGACCACAACTTCAAGTTCTAAGTCATGGGTTGGATAGTTCTTCTCGTGAGGTTTCAACTGTCGAGAAGCATAAGCAATAACTCTATCCCGCTGCATCAATACACAACCCAACCCTGCAATCGACACATTACAGTAAACAATAAAATCATCTGATCCATCCGGTAATGCAAGAATTGGAGCCTGACATAAAAGTCGTTTCAATGTTTGAAAAGCTGCTTCCTGTTCATCATTCCACTTAAATGGAACCTCTTTGCGAGTTAATTTAGTCATAGGAATCGTAATTTTGGAAAAATCCTTTATAAATCGATGATAATAACCTGCCAATCCCAAAAAGCTCTTAAGACTTAGGAGCATTCCAATTGATTATAGCTTCAACTTTAACCCCGTCCTCACAAATGACATGCCCCTGAAAATGAACTTCTTGCATCCATAATCCACATTTAGAGTACCTGGCATATAATTGTACCCGTTTCAAAGTTTCAAGCACTTGTCTCAAATGTATTTCATGATCAGCTTCGGATTTAGAATAAACCAGAATGTCGTCAATAAATACAATCACAAATTTATCCAAAAACGGTCGACAAACCCGATTCATTAAATCCATAAAGACAGCAGGTGCATTAATCAAACCGAACGGCATGACTAAAAACTTATAATGGCCATACCTGGTACGAAAAGCAGTTTTGGCAACATCCTCGTCAAAAATTCGTACCTGGTGATAACCTAATCGTAGATCAATCTTTAAGAAATAAGAAGCACCCTGCAATTGATTGAATAAATCATCAATCATGGGTAGAGGGTAATTATTCTTGACCGTCCTCTTGTTCAATTCTCTGTAATCAATACACATCCGCAGAGTACCATCCTTCGTTTTCACGAATAAAACCGGTGCACCCCATAGCGACAAACTAGGACGAATAAAACCCCTATCCAAAAGATCCTTAATATGCATCATCATCTCCCTGATCTCAGAAGGAACCAATCTGTAAGGAGACTTTGCCACTGGATTAGAACATGGAATTAAATCAATCTTGTACTCCACCTCTGAAACGGGAGGCAGCCCAGGTAACTCATCAGGAAATACTTCAGGATATTCAGATACCACTCGCACATCTGTAACTGTCCGTTTTTTCCTTCCTTGCATCAATAGCATAATCCAGAAAACATTCGCAACCTTTGCTCAAGGATTTTCTTGCTTTCAATAAGGAAATAATAGGAAACGCAAACTTATTTCTTTCCCCATGAGCCACCATGTGCGACCCATCAGATAACGGAAAAGAAATCAACTTTCTGTGGCATTTAATACTCGCCTTATGCTTACTCAACCAGTCCATGCCAAAAACCACATCAAAACCAGACAAAGGTAATACAAGGAATGATACTAGAAAGCATCTACCATCAATATCAATCTCAGCCCCCATCACAGAAGTTGTAACAGGAACTATCTTACCATCAACTACTTCTATCTCAAGTGGTACAAAAATAACACTGGTAGGCAATTTTAATCTATAAAATGACAAAGAAATAAAAGAGCGATATGCTCCAGAATTAAACAACACGCGAGCAGGTAGGGAGTTTATAAGAAACATACCGGTGATAACCTCATCGGTGGCGGTAGCATCATTTACTGTCATTTGAAAAGCCCTACCCTCAGGTGTCGGAGGGTTCTTTCTTTTCCGCCCCGCTGAGGATGATCCCCCAACTGCCCCTGCCCATATCCCCGTCCTAGCCTTCCTCCCCGAAGGAAACTCATCCACTTTATGTCCCTCCTTCTGACAATTCCAGCAAACAATACGAGGAAACCTGCAATCTTTCACCTCATGTCCAAAAGCTCCATAAAGTATACATCGCATGGTTTGAGCAGTACACTGCCCAAAGTAGGTAGATCTACCCCATGTACACCATTGCGATTTCAAATTCGAACCCCCAGTTGTTGCCTTACGGCTTTGATTTCCCTGCGACTGGTTTCCCTGCCATTTCTTTTTCTGTTGATTTCCAGTCTGTTCCACCCTTGACTTCTGTATAGTCGCTTTGTCACTTTTCATTTTCTCTCTTGCTTTAATATTCCCCTCGGCAGACTTGGCCAAGGTAAAGGCTTGAGACAACGATCCGGCCAACCGAGTTTTGCTCCTGTATTCCAGAAGTAATGGTCCAATAAAATGCTAAACCTGTGATGGTTCATCGAGTACCCACTGAGTCATAAACCTCAGTTTCACATTAAAATTCTCAATCAAATCATCAACGAACATCTTCTCCGTCACATGTGTTATTATGGAATCCCACCATACCATTGCCTTTCCTTTCAACATCCGAGTAGCAAATCGGACCCTCATTTCATCTTCGCAGTTACAAGCATCCAAAACTCTAATTGTATCTCGCAACCAATTCATTGTAACATTAGGGTCCGTATTACCATGATATTCCGCGGGCTTGTAATCCAGAAATTGTTTGTAGGTACATGGTTGTCTGTATCCCATGTTTGGAGGAAATCCCATGTAGGGATATGAAAACGATCCTTGAGGAAACAAAGGATAGAAAAATGGTTGATACGTCGGTTTAGATACTCGTGGAAGCGCTATCGATACCAGAGGTATATCTGCCAGAGTAGTAATAGCTGGGAATATTGATGGTATCTCAAGTGTAGTTGAAGCTACTGTGATAACCAGTGGTTGAGTTACAGCAACCTGTCATTGTTGTTCTAACTCTTTTCTCAGATCCTGTAATTGTCCCAGATATACTCATCCCTGTCATCTTCAGTTGTTCCTGTTGTACCAACGTGTTGAGGAATCTCTGTAGTTGCTGTAGGAATTTCCACTGTAGACGGGACAAAAGGGGTACCAGTCGAATTCTCATTATCAGCCATTGTTCTTTGTAACAATCACAACATCTCATGATTTATTAGATAAACCCGTTAGTACATAACATACTAAACTCCACAATACTCTCATTCACCCCAATCCCACACCCAAGGAATAATTGACCCAACTCGAGCCAAGATTTGGGAATGCAACACTTCCAACTGTGCTCACATTGCCAAACCAAGGCTCTGATACCAAGCTGTAACATCGTAATTTTGACCTAGATTTTTCATTTTAAAATACTGCGGAAGAGATAAAACAAAACTAAAAGTATGTACAACTAAATGTATAACGACAGTTTTCTAAGTCAACGGTAATTCAAAATACAAGTGTTACAAAACAATGGCTCATCACAAATAAAATATCAGAGGGCCAGTCAATTATACACCAAGCTAACCCACTCTCAGCCGAGCTGTTGACTTACCCAAAACCTATAAAAAGAGTGAGAGGTGGGGGATTAGCACAAAGCTAAGTGAATTAAAGTAAACCACAACATAATATCAATCACAACCACAAGATACCAAAATAACAAGTAATCATGCCCCGAGAAGAGCACCGGTTCTGCAGGAACCTACAACCAATGCCGGCCAATGCAAATGTTTACCGGTAGTTCATTTGCTATTCTCACACAATATTACCATTAAGTTGCAATGAATGCATCAAAAGATCCAAATATTGATTAGCTGATAGCAAACAAAACCAGCCCATAGCCTTGCCGAGTTGACCTCTCAAATAATCATGTATACACATCACAGAAACAACAATTAATTAACCAAAACCAGTTAATCAATTATTAGACATAAAGTCTATCCATGGATCAATCCATAAACAGTTGCAACCAAAACCAGTTACAACTAATATCATCTGTGAGTTAACATTCACTCACCTCATGTTCTCAATCTTCACTCAGTGATCTAATTTTTCTGAGCCTTGTCCGTTCTTGAGAACACAACAAACTGAAATCAGTATTTGATTCATAAATATACATCAACACATATATTTATATCCATTTTAACTATTCACAACAAGTTAGAGGCACCCAACATTTAGACACATAAAGCATCACAATTGATAATGAATCAAAAGCTTCAAAACATGAATTAGCCAAGGACGTGTCGCGTCCAATACCTTGACGCGTCACGTCGGGCCTTTGAACTAAGGCCACTTCGAGCGGCATCTTTGAAGAAGAAGACTTTGAAGGGACCCCCCTTTGAGCCAAGAAGGCTTCGAGCGTCACTCATTCGAGCCAAGGAGGCTTCGAGCGCCCCCTTGGACGCGTCGCGTCGCGTCTTCTTCCAGAATTAAACCTGCAACTTTCTTCATCTTCCAGCTCCATATAATTTTCAAATACTCATAAAATACTGAAAATCACTTTCTAATAATTCTAAACCTATATAAACTTCATTTAGCATGCTTAGAATCATCAAGAACACATTTAAAACATCAAAATCATCAAGAACAACATAACCCACTTGTGATGTTTTCTATCATGTTCATCTATGGTGATCTTTATAAAACCCACCAACTTATTAATAGCAAATATAGCATGTTAAACATGATTCATGATTCAAAACAAATAAAACAATCATACCAACCTCAACTATGGATTATGAATCTCAAACTTCAACTTTCCAAGCTTGTTCTATGTTCTTCTTTTTCTTTCAAAGCATACACACAGACACTCCAGCAACCTTTCAAAAATGAGGAGGTGACTAAACTAGTTGTGCTTATCCAAATTAAAACCCATGTATGCATGTTATCACGTAAAACAAATCATGAGGTGGTTATCACTTTGAATATTAATCACCCACATGTACATGCATACGTACACACACACACACACATATATATATATATATATCAATATATAATATATAAATCTAAACTTTAATTAAATAACTAAATAACACTTTATCAAATAATAATTAAGTATTACTCACCAAAGCCTTTCTTAATTACTAGGCCAAAAATCCTGATGTTACATTGTGACTTCAGATAAGGATTACCGGTGACTTCTTAACGACGACAACGATCAACAACAATGTTTTTCCCAATCGATGTAAAAACTAACAATGATAATAAATCAAAGTGCGGAAATAGTTTTAGAATACGAACACACGAAAATTTTCAAAGCAGGATTATATTAATAATCAAACTTTAAAGAGTACTCAAGAACAGACTTGAGCACTGAGTACAAACTAATTAAGAGCTTACTTGAAAACAGAATAGCGAACAAATGCTTACCTTTCTCAAACAGTGAGAAGGTATTTATACGCTAAGTAAACTAATCCTGACCATCTAATTTATTTACACGTGTACTGCTCTACATAAAGTTGGGAACAAAAATCTACTGTCGTTTAAGTTCCTTCCAAAGTGCTAATTGCGCACATTGCTTAACTGGTAGATGCTAGTACTGAAACGTGCTTTTAGTAATGGAGACCTCTTGATAACTGAAGACTTACTTCAGTTTGAGTTCACTTTAGAACTAATCTTCAGATAAACATAAGGCTTCTTTCTTCAGATGTGTAGCGTCAGAATGGTTTACAAAAGAATAAAGAATGATCCTTCAAATGCTTTCTTTGAAAGGCATCTTCAGGAACGGAATATATACAAATACGAGACTAACAATCTCCCCCTATTTGTTTATACTCCATGACTATTTACACAAATAAATAAACAATAAAGAATACAAAGAATGAAAGAATGTACTCCAAGTAATTATAGGTTTGAACTCATCAGGGAGGGGTTCACTGGGAGTTTTCAACTCAATCTGCTTCAGATATTCATCTAGGATGTCTTTTGTAGAAATATCTTTATGATCTATGAAATATCTGAGCGACTTCAAATGCAGATAGTCAGCTTTTGCAAAATCTGAAACTCTCTGGAATCGTACTTTGTCATTTGCATCGAGGAAAAAGAAACCTCTGGGATATGATAAGACTTTTCCAATGTAATATCCCAAAAAAAAACTAAACAAATAAACGAGCACCAAAGCATACGATTGATAATCTACCATAATTAGAACATTGTGTATCTTAGATTACAACCTAGGGTGAAAACCCGTAAAAGCTTAGAGTCGATTGTAATTGTTTTGGAATACATCGTTAAATACAAAATAGTTTAAAACATTGCGGAAGCTTGTGGGAGATGAGCTATCAACTGCGTGCTGGAGCCCCGCCGTGGCCATCACGTGAAAAGAATGTTAAACAACAACCGTAAGCACGAAGTTTAGCGAGTACTTTTACTTACAATCAACCATATGGCATCAAGAACTTGTTTCCATCATCATCTTACATCTTTCATTCCCGCTGCCGTAGTAGTCGGTCCCACATTCCTGCTACCGTAGTAGTCGGTCCCACATTCCCGCTACCGTAGTAGTCGGTCCCACATTCCGGTCACCGAAGTGAACGGTCCAATCATTCCTGCCACCGAAGTGAACGGTCCAATCATTCCCACCACCGAAGTGAACGGTCCCGTCATTCCCGTCACCGAAGTGAGCGGTCCAATCATTAAGCAAGGCATAACACATCATCAATTCATCAATTCATAGATTCATCAAATCATATAACATGCAACACGTCAATCACGTACATCATTAGGTTTAGATAGTAAGTAAGAATACTCACCTATCTGCAGTCTTAGTTTCTCAATCTTAGTTCACTAATTCACTTGTGATTACTTGCTAACCGGCTGTCACCTACAATAGGTCTAATTAAATCAATACCGTGTACAACTCCCTTGTTCGTTTGTTCACATAATTCATTCTGGTCTCACATTGGACCCCGTTACTAAGTTTCATAAGTTGGACCATATAAAAGTTGCATGGCCACCTGCCATATGAAAGTCGCATGGAGTAAGAGTCGCATGGGGTGTATTTGTACTAGTATGAAAGTCGCATGATATATATATATATATATATATATATATGGGGTCAATGTCACATGGTAGGTTCTATATTTGGTGAAAGTCGCATAGTGTATATATATATATATATATATATATATATATGAGGTGAATGTCGCATGGCAGGTTTACGAAGGTCGCATGGGGTAACATGCGAAAGTCGCATGGGTTACTGAAAGTCGCGTGGGGTATCAACAGACAAAGGTCGCATGGGTATCAACACAAAGGTCGCATGGGGTATCAACACAAAGGTCGCATGGGTATCAACACAAAGGTCGCATGGGGTATCAACACAAAGGTCGCATGGGTATCAACACAAAGGTTGCATGGGGTATCAACACAAAGGTCGCATGGGTATTAAGTATGAAAGTAACATGAGGGTATTGGAAGTCGCATGGGGGGTAACAAGTGGCCATGCGAAAGTCGCATGGCACGGGAATCATCCCTATCAGTTCATCATTTTCATTTCTCAGGCTCCATGGCCAAAATCAAATTCTTTCAAAACTCAACCAAACCATTTCATTTTTGTCACAAAACATTTCTCCACTCATTTAAACAGTCACTTCAAGATTTAAATATATTTCATCAAGTTTTAAGAGCTCACATCTTAATTATTTTCTCTAGTTCTTTCTTAAACCCAGAACCTCAAAAACCCATATTCTAACTCATGCTACCATCATTCAAACAGGATAAAATTGATATCCACAGTACCATAATGAGATAGGAAACATTACCTGATGATCCTTTTATCAATTCTTTAAGTCCACAACTAAATCTTGGCTCCTCCTTCCTCTGTTCCTCGTGAGTGTTTTTGCACACACAAACACACACTAATTTCTTTGTTTGAATGAATGAAACAGTAGTAAGATGTTAGGGGTTGTGCCCTAGACACCCTTTTATACCTTCCTTAAAAGGCCTTGGCCCATCAATAGCCACTTAAGCCCACCAAGTAATTAACCTAATTAAATTATTTACCTTTGTCTAATAAGCCAACCATTTATACATATATATGTATATATATATATATATATATTCAAGCCCAATTAAATCAACTAGTCTACCATTAAATCCATAATCCAACACAATATTATTTCCTCAATAAAATATTCTTTTATTTATTTTCGAAGGTTTGAGTATTACAACTCTCCCCCACTTAAACACGATTTCGTCCTTGAAATCTTCATTCGAACATTGCGGGGTATTTCTTCCTCATTTCTTCCTCGGACTCCCACGTCCACTTTGAACCCTTGCGGTGCTCCCACTTCACCTTTACCATTCCCACTTTCCTGTTGCGTTGTCGTTTGATCTTTCTTTCGAGGATCGCAACCGGTCTCTCGATGTAGTTTAGTCTTTCATCTATGGTGATGTCCTCCAATGGTACAAATGCCGACTCGTTGGCTAAACACTTTCTTAGATGAGACACATGAAATGTGTTGTGTATCTTTGATAACTCCTTGGGTAGCTCGAAACGGTAAGCCACCTCGCCAATTCTTGCGATAACTTTGAAAGGCCCAATGAACCTTGGGTTCAATTTTCCTCGTTTTCGGAATCGTATTATTCCTTTCCATGGAGATACTTTTAGCAATACATAGTCACCAACTTGGAATTCCAGTAACGATCTCCATTTAGCCGCATAGCTCTTCTTCCGGCTTTGAGCCGCTTTTAGTCATTCGTGAACTTGTTGTACTTACTCTGAGGTTTTCTGTACTATTTCTGTGTTACCAAGTTCTTTCTGTCCAACCTCACCCCAGCAGATCGGGGTTCTACACTTCCTACCATACAGCATCTCGTATGGTGGCATGCCGATACTTGCGTGGTAAATACAAATCCCATCTTCCCCTGAAGTCAATCTCACAAGCTCTTAGCATATCTTCCAGCGTTTGGATAGTTGGTTCACTTTGTCCGTCAATTTGGGGGTGATATGTTGTCCTCAAGTTAACCCTTGTTCCCAAATCCTCATGAAATTTACTCCAAAATCTGGACGTGAATCGTACATGCCTATCAGAAACGATGGTTACCGGCACTCCGTTCCTTGAGACTATTTCTTTTACATAGATATCAGCCAACCTCTCGGCTGAACTAGCTTCTCGAACCGGTATGAAGTGAGCGCTTTTAGTTAACCGATCAACCACTACCCAGATTGCATCATAGTTCCTTGGTGTTTTAGGTAGCTCGTTAACAGATCCATAGTTATGTGCTCCCATTTCCATACGGGTGTTTCAAATGGTTGCAATTTACCATGTGGTCGCTGGTGCTCAGCTTTCACTCGTAGACATGTAAGGCACTTTTCGACATACTTAGCCACATCTCTCTTCATTCTTGGCCACCTGTAATCCATTTTCAAGTCTCTATATATTTTCGTGGCTCCTGGATGTATAGAAAATTTTGACTTGTGCGCATCATCAAGAATGAGATTTCAGACTTATGTGATTTTCGGTACCCAAACTCGTCTGTATCGGGTCCACAACCCGCGGATATCCTTAACCATCAACGTCATCTGGCTCTTGATCCTCCCAGTTTTCTGGTTTTCTTCTTTGATTGCTTCGCTTTGGGCTGCTGAGATCGATTCGAATAGTGAAGTTGTAACAGTCATCCTTAAACATTTCACATTCAGCTGTACATGGTTTGCCTTACGGCTTAGCGTGTCCGCTCCAACGTTAGCTTTTCCCAGATGATACAGGATTCCACAGTCGTAGTCCTTGACTAGGTCTAGCCACCTCCACTGGCGCATATTCAGATTCTTTTGATCAACGAAGTACATTAAACTTTTGTGATCCGTGTATATCGTGCACTTAATTACGTACAAATAATGTCTCCATAATTTGAGTACGAACACTACAGCGGCTATCTCTAAATCGCGAGTCGGGTAATTTCACTCGTGCGGTTTCAGTTGTCGTGAGGCATAGGCAATCACTTTTCCTCTTTGCATCAATACGCAGCCAAGTCCCACATGGGACTCGTCGCAATAAACTACGAAATCCTCCATTCCTTCCGGTAAGACTAGTATCAGTGCTTCACACAATTTTCCTCAAAGGGTCTCGAATGCTTCCTGTTGCTTTTCTTACCAATCAAAACAAACGTTCTTCTTTGTCAACTTCGTCAGTGGCACCGCTATCTTCGAGAAATCCTTAATAAACCTCCTGTAGTAGCCGGCCACCCTAGAAAACTTTGGATCTCCGTAGGACTGTTCGGCATTTCCCATTTCATCATAGCCTCGATCTTTGCTGGGTCGACCTTAATTCCTTCCTGATTAACCAAATGCTCGAGAAATCACGAGTACTTCCCATAGGTGTAGTTCGTGCTTGGCTTCTGTCCTTGAGTAAACCAAGATGTCATCGATGAATACTATCACGAACTTGTCAAGCATTGGTCTGCAGACTCGGTTCATCAGATCCATGAATGTTGTCGGCGCATTTGTGAGACCGAAAGGCATGACAACAAACTCAAAGTGCCCATAGCGCGTGTGAAAAGCTGTTTTGGCTATATCCTCCTCCCGGACCTTAAGTTGATGATGTCCCGGCTGTAAGTCTATCTTTGAGAAACAGACTGCTCCTTGAAGTTGGTCAAACAAGTCATCGATCCTTGGCAACGGATAACGATTCTTAATTGTCACCTTGTTGAACTCGTGATAATCTATGCACATTCTGAGGGTTCCATCTTTCTTTTTCACGAAAAGGATCGGTGCTCCCCACGGTGAGCTACTTAGGTGTACGAAGCCCTTATCAACAGTTCCTGAAGTTGTGACATCAGCTCTTGCATTTCTGGCGGTGCTAGTCGGTACGGTGCCTTAGCGATAAGTGCCACTCCCGGCACTAGGTCTATACGAAACTCTACTTGTCTGTCTAGCGGGATCCCTGGCAATTCTTCCGAAAATACCTCCGAAAAATCGCATACCACTAGTACATCCGAAACTGCCAATTTCTTCTTTTCCATCCTTGAGTCAACCACATGAGCTACGAATGCCGCGCAACCCTTATGTAGATACTTTGCCGCCTTTTCACGATGTAGCACACCGCCAATCCATTCTGTCGTTTACCGTAAATGGAGATTTCTCCCCCACTTGGATTTTGAATCCATATGATCCCTTGCTTGCACAAGATGTTGGCCTGGTGACGCCCTAGCCAGTCTATTCCCACTATTACTTGGAACTCTCTCATAGGAGTCGGTAGAATATCTATAGTAAATTGTACATCATCTATCACTATTACAGTATCCCTATAGACTGTGGTAACACACAAAGCCTTATCATTGGCTATTTCTACCTCTAACGGTGTCTCTAACTTCACCGGTGCTATTACAAATTCATTACAAAAAGCAGGATACAAAGGACTTACTTGCCCCGGAATCAAATAATATAAGTGCAGGCAGAGAGTTAATAATAAATGTACCTACAATCACGTCGGGCTCTTTCTTGGCCTCCTCCACGATCATCAGAAATGCGCGCCCGCGAGGCCTTGAGACTTCTGGTTTCTTTTCTTTATCCCCATCGGTGATCCAGAGCTGTGGTTGCCAAGCTGGTTTCCCGCTGCCACCAGTCGCTTTTGGGCACTTGTCCATGCGGTGCCCCGACTTGTTATACTTGAAGCACACATTCAAGTAAACTCTACAATCTTTCCCATAGTGTCCACTCTTCCCACACACAAAAAAATTAATGGTTACAGCCTGGCACTCCCCAGCGTGCCACTTTCCACATTTTCTGCATCTTGCCCCTGGATTTCTAACGGCGGGCTTCATTCGGTTTCTTGAATGGTTGTCTGCTTGCATTTCCTCCCAGTGCAGCCCGCTCAGCGGACCTCTTCTTGTTTCTTTCTATCAGATACAGTTCCCTCTTTCTTGCTTTCTCAATCAGCTGGTCCAGTGTAGCCTACTGGCCATTTGAAACAAACTCTTGGATATCCTCTCGCAACATCTGCGTGTCCCTGTGAATCTGCAACCTCTCGTCCATAATCTGGGCAATACAGTAATTTCTCCATGAATACCACGATTATCTAATTAACCGTCTTAGTGGTTTGTTTGAGTTTCATGAACTCATCCATCACTCGCTCCACCTCAACCTTAGGAGCATACTCCTCATGGAACAGCGCCGTAAACTCTTCCTAGGTCATCTCGTAATTGACTCACCCTTCATCTTCCTCAACAAATTCCACCAGTCCTTGGCCGCTCCCCTAAGGAAGTTAGAAGCAAACCAAACCTTCGAGTCTTCAACACAACGGCTGGTAAAGAAAGCTCCTTCTATTGCAGAGACCCATCTAGTGCTCCACACCGGGTTTGGTACTCCATCAAACATAAGCGGCTGACACGCCGAAAAATCCCTAAAGGTCCCTCCTAGGGCCACCGGATTAGTAGTTTGTGCTACCGGTTGGGCGACAACAACAGCCGCAATAGCTTCTTTTGCAGCCCATAGGGCTCCCAGTTTTTGATCGATCATAGTGCCCATATCTTGTTTCAAATCCTCCATGATCTTAGGCAGTAGTTCTTTCAACGTGTTGGTAACCACAATGGTCACCAATTCCGTCGTAGCCTCATTCCTATATCCCTCATCATCCATTACATTTTCCAGTACAACGTTCTCCGGAGTCACGTTTTCAAGTTGGTTCAAGACTAGTTATGCATGGGGGTCATTCTCTCCCGTCACACTAGCATTTTCTCCATCAGGTGGGTTCTCAAAACCCGTTGGTTTCACAGATTGGTTTCTTGTAGTCACCATAATGGATGTATAGACAATGCACTTAATTAACATGCGGCATTGCCACACGGTCCTCATCACTATATCAGTTCATATTTCACGTATTTCAAGTCATGAGTACATCTATCAGGCAACCCTAGTCATTCTAAGGCACCCTAGCTACAGGCATCTTATCTCTACAAGTACCCCTCACCAGATTCACAAGATTCCCCAGATTTTGATAAGTTTCAAAAAGTGCCGTGTGCAGATAATAATATGGGCCCTATTATTACAAACACGCTACACGTATTAGATCTGGTCATTGTAATACCCTATTTCCGTATAAAAAATAAATGAATATTTTATTGGATGATGCGATTTTTATATATATGTTGGAGTTGTTTATGATTTATGGAATTTAAGTTGTTATTGGATTTGGTGGGTTATTTAGTCTATTGAATAAACAAGTAATTGGGCTACCTTATGGTTGGGCTCATTAATTAAGAGAAATGGAATAAAAGTGTGAAAGAACTAAGCCTTATGGGCTTATAGCTAGTGCCATTGTTGGGCCCAAGGCCTTATTTGAAACAAGTATAAAGGGAGGATTAGGGTGCAGCCTCCAAGATTTCACTGTTACATTGAGAATTTTAGTGTGTGCCTGTGTGTGCAAAACCCACGAGAGAGCATGGAGTAAAGTGTCAAGAATCATTTGGAAACTCAAGGTTTTGGCAAAAGAATCATCATGTAATGTTTCCTATCTCTCTATGATGTTGTAGGTATCAATTTTACCTTGTTTGGATGATTATAGAGCTAGATAAGATCTAGGTTTTTGGGTTTATGAAGTACAATGGTAAAGAATCTGAGCTAGGAACTTGAATACTTGTTGTGTTGTGTTTAAATCTTGAAGGAAGTGCTTATATGAATGGAGAAATGTTTTGAAACAAAAATAAAGTGATTTGGTTAAGTTTTGAGAAGGTTGTGATTTTGAAAATGGAGTTTCAAGTTCTGGGTTTTTCAAAAAAAAAGATGAATTGTGATGGAAGGCAATAAGTCGTGCGACCCTCCATATGGGTCCATGCGACTTTCGAATGGAGTAATGGTTTGTTAATGCGACTTCCAGATGGTCCATGCGACTTTCAAGAAGTCCCATGCGACTGTCGGATTTCCACAAGTGTATTCATGCGACTTTTGCATGACAAAGCTACTTCCATGCGACTTAAGTATACATTCATGTGACTATCGGATTACACAAGTATATATATTCATGCGACTGTCGGATGGCATATGTATATTCATGCGACAGTCGGATTGCATAAAAGTCGGATTTGCATAAGTATCGTATTTGCATAAGAGTCGGATTTGCATAAGTATTGGATTTGCATGAGTATCGGATTTGCATAAATGTGTCGGATTTTGCATAAGAATGTCGGATTTCATAAGTGTAATAGTCATGCGACTGTGGATTTCACAATAGCCATGCGACTGTCGGATTTCGCAATAGTAATGCGACTGTCGGATTTCATGACATCCATGCGACTGTCGGATTGTTTAAGTGGTGCCATGCGACTTTCAGTGTTAGGTCCGGCCTAGGGAGGCCCGACTTAGGGTCTGTAGTATACCCAAAGCTAATCAGTGGAGATATCTGTATTGTAGATCCTTGCGACTGGAATTGTTAACTTACAGCTCGTGAAATCTGTATGTTATATCTTATGTGATGATTTAACTTATGTGTTATATGTGAAGTGAAGGGTTACGTTATATTGTGGTGAAAACGTAACTATGGCACAATCAAACATAGTGTGAAATCCTTGGTACGGCTTAGATAGTCAACTGTGACCCAAAGTGTGAAATCGTCGTCAGTGCACTGCGTCGGTAGTATGTGTAATGATATGTGATCATGGATTTGTGTTATGATGTGACATGTACATGCCTACTATGGTGTGTAAGTTGGAGTGCTCGCTAAGCTTTATGCTTACTGTTGTTGAACTTATTCTTTTCAGGACCTGATCGTGGGGAGGCTCCAGCAGGATGAAGACGGCTCATCATTTATTTAATCGTTTCCGCTGTTTTAATTACTTAAACATTTAGTTGGAACAATGTTTGTAATATTACTTAAATACATTTTAACTACGGGTAGTTCCGGGTGCGGGACCTCGTATGACCTTTTGTTGAATGCATTTATATTTCTATTTATATAAAAATATTTGGGACGTTACAGCTTGGTATCAGAGCCTTGGTTTAAGGGATTCAAGCATGCAAGAGGTGTGTTTGGACTTAAACCTTGGTTCTAAAACATTTTTAAATAACAAATTCATTTTTAAAACCGAACGATGAGCTGTCAGCTGGAGCTTGGTCCTAGTGAGCATGAAGTGAAGCATAGTATATATTTATATAGTTGGTGAAATATACTGTGTAGTTGAATCCATGATATATGCTAGAGTAGTTCCTAACTGTATCCATGTTTAGACATGTCGTGAATACTGTACACCATGTGTAATGGTAACCATATAGGCTTAGAACGGATGATTTGGCCTTATTTCATGTTCTCGTTTGATGTTGGGGTAGGGTAGGATTAGACACTCAAAGTGTAACACCCCAATTTCAATAAAAGATATAAAAGTTGAATATTTTCATAATAGCACGCATATCATTTAAAATTCATAAGCGGACGCATTTTCATTACAAAACCGTGCTAATATCAACAGATACACCAACAAGTACAGACTTAGTGTACTGTCAAGGTTAAATATTTACACAAACGGGCGTTATAGTTTATCGTTCAAAAACTGAAAAGCAGTCAAATAGGAGCTTCGTCTTTGCCTTTGCTGCATCCTGCAAAACATTTTAAAAACGGTATATGATAAGCTACGAGAGCTTAGTGAGTAATCTAAACAAATCATCATATGAGCACACATATACAATCACATGAAGATAATACACGCATGTTTGGTAATCAAAGCTAGCCTCTGGTTCTAGACCCAGGGCAGCATCATAGGTCACAATATTGTACCGCATCTGAGCCTTACTGCACATAGCATGTTAGAAATCTGATATGAAACTACACATGCTGCTGATATGAATTGAAGTCTAGAAGACTCACCTTCTGATATGTATAATCTGAATAGAACCACAAACGATAGAGAACAATGTATAGGTCCACAACTTGTTTCTACAACATAATATCAATAGTATATGTATTAACATCTGCTGACTAATCAAACTGAACTGAACAGGGCTAGGGCACGGCCGTACCTGTCAAAGGCAGGCCCGTGCCTGCAGCTAGGGCACGACTGGGCTTGACCCAGGCATGGGCGTACCTATCCTACAGTCACGCCCGTGCCTATCTAAGGTACGCCCGTGCCCTCCCCTGGTCTGCACAATTCTGACCGACAGAAGCTGTAAATCCGGCCAAAACTTACATAATTCAATACCAATCACTCTAAAAACGTGTATAGGGTGTTTTCCTACACCCATAACACCTAAACAACATAACAAACAACAAATTAACACACTTTGATCCTTGTGATCAATCTTTGACTCACTAGAATATGAAGAACACTAAAACTAACTAAGCTACACATACCTCTATCAAGCAAGGCTGATATGATGCTATAAACTGATATAATTGTTGTATTTGAATCACTAAAATCGCCAAGAACCAAGGTGTAGCAGCTGTGTTGATTGCAAGTATGTAAGTTGTAATAAGAGTTCTTGTACATGAAAGTCCATATATATCTATAAGTTCATGATATATGCATATTTGGTCCCTGGACAATTTCAGCTTATAAAATGGCAATTTAAGTCCCTCTAGTTTTAAAAACACATCTAATCTCATAAGGGTAACTTATATAAACATATAACACCTCCTATTAAATGATAATTTTAGAAATTCAAACCTTGGGTGTTACAACTCTTCCCCACTTGGAATGATTTCGTCCTCGAAATCAACTGTGGAAGAGTTGTGGACAATTATGCATCATTTCCTGTTCAGGCTCCCAAGTAAAGTCTGAGCCTTTCCTGTGCTTCCATTGTACTTTGACCAGTCCAATCTGTTTGTTACGTAGGGTCTTGATTTTTCTTTCCAGTATAGCTATAGGTTGCTCCACATAGTTCAGTTTATCATCTATAGTAACATCTTCCAACGGCACAATTTCTGAGATGTGATACATGGAAGGTGTTATGAATCTGAGACAGTTCAGCTGGTAACTCTAATCTGTAAGCAACCTTTCCCACACGTGCAATAATTCTGAATGGTCCAATAAACCTTGGACCGAGCTTTCCTCTCTTTCTGAATCTGATAACGCCTTTCCACGGTGATACTTTCAACAACACATAGTCTCCCACCTGAAACTCAAGCGGTGATATGCGTCTATCTGCATAACTTTTCTGTCTACTCTGGGCAGTTAACAATCTGTCTCTAATAAGTTGAATTTGTTCTGTCATTTGTTGAACTACTTCTGTGCTACCCAGCTCTCTCTGACCCACTTCACCCCAGCATACCGGAGTTCTGCACTTTCTACCATATAACATTTTATACGGGGGCATCCCGATACTAGAATGATAGCTGTTGTTATATGAAAACTCTGCTAATGGAAAATAAGAATCCCATCTTCCCCCGAAATCAATAACACATGCCCGCAACATATCTTCAAGAGTTTGAATGGTTCTCTCACTTTGACCATCAGTCTGAGGGTGATATGCTGTGCTGAGATGTAATTTAGTTCCGAGATCCCCATGAAATTTGCTCCAGAATCTAGAAGTAAATATGGTATCTCTGTCTGACACAATTGAAACTGGTACACCATGGCGAGTCACAATCTCTTTAACATAAACATCTGCCAATCTTTCTGAAGGATAAGTCTCCTTAATGGGAATAATATGTGCACTTTTAGTTAACCTGTCTACGATTACCCATATAGCATCATAACCACGTGGGGTCTTAGGTAATTTGGTAATCAGGTCCATAGTAATGTTTTCCCATTTCCAGACTAGAATTTCTAACGGTTGCAACTTCCCGTGAGGTTTCTGATGTTCAGCTTTCACTTGCAAACAAGTAAGGCACTTTTCTACATATTTTACTACATCACACTTCATGCCTGGCCACCAATAATCAATCTTCAGATCCTTATACATTTTTGTGGCTCCTGGATGAATAGAGAATCTGGACTTATGAGCTTCACTAAGAAGTGTCTGACGTGCATCACCATAAACCGGTACCCATATACGACCATAACGGGTCCATACATCACGACTGTCTTTAATAAAATCTGCCACTTGCCCCTTAATTCGCTTAGAGTTATGATTCTCACATCTGATTGCTTCTAACTAAGCTTTTTGTATAACATCAATGATAGGCGTCGTAATTTTCATCTTTAGAAATTGGTTCTTCACAAGGACCATTCCTGACTTTCTGCTTAGAGCATCAGCTACCACATTTGCTTTTCCTGGATGATAGAGTATATCACAATCATAATCTTTCAACAATTCCAGCCAACGCCTCTGTCTCATGTTGAGATTCTTCTGATCTTTGAAATACTTCAAACTTTCATGATCTGTATAAATAATGAATCTCACACCATATCAATAATGCCTCCATATCTTGAGTGCAAAGACTACTGCTGCTAACTCCAAATCATGAGTTGGGTAGTTACTTTCATGTGGCTTCAACTTCCGTGAAGCATAAGCTATAACTCTACCTTTCTGCATCAGTACACAACCTAACAGTCAATATGAAGCATCACAGGATACTACCATATCTTCAACCCCTTCTGGTAAAGCGAGAACTGGTGCCTCACATAACTTCTGTTTAAGAGTTGAGAAAGCAGACTGTTGTTCACTACCCCAAACAAATTCGGTATTCTTTTTAGTTAACTGGGTTAAAAGAACGGCGGTTTTGGAAAAATTCTGAATAAATCTCCTGTAATAGCCTGCCAATCCTAGAAAACTTCGGACTTCAGTAGGGTTCCTTGGCGGTTCCCATTTCATCACAGCATCTACCTTCACATGATCCACTTTAATTCCATCTAGATTAATTAAATGACCTAGAAATTGCACTTCTTGAATCCAAAATTCACATTTAGAGAATTTGGCATATAATCGTTCTCTTCTCAATGTTTCCAAAACTTCTCTGAGGTGCCTTTCGTGATCCTCCAGATTCGTCGAATAAATCAGTATATCGTCAATAAACACAATCACTGATTTATCTAACATCGGTCTGCAAACTTTGTTCATCAGATCCATAAAAGCTGCTGGTGCATTCGTAAGACCAAACGGCATCACTACGAACTCAAAGTGTTTGTATCGGGTTTTGAACGCGGTTTTAGGAATATCTTCTTTTCTGATTTTCAACTGATGATATCCCGACCTTAAGTCAATTTTCGAAAACCACGATGCTCCTTGCAACTGATCAAACAGATCATCTATTCTGGGTAACGGGTATTTTTTCTTGATGGTAACCTTATTAAGTTCACGATAATCAATGCACATACGAAAGGTAGCATCCTTCTTCTTAACAAACAATATTGGAGCACCCCAGGGAGAACTACTGGGTCTAATAAACCCCTTATCTAATAGTTCCTGCAGTTGTTTCATCAATTCTTGCATCTCTGGTGGAGCAAGTCTGTATGAAGCTCTGGCAACTGGTGAAGCTCCAGATACTAAATCAATCCTAAACTCGACTTGTCTGTCTGGTGGCACACCTGGTAAGTCTTCAGGGAAGACATCAGGGTATTCACATACTACCCTTACATCATCTAGGCTCGTCTGTCTATTTTCTAGTTTCGTATCTATCACATAAGCTAAGAAAGCTGTATACCCACTCTGCAAATACTTTTGGGCTTTAGACACCGAACATACGTATGACTTTCCCTTTCTGATATCACCACATATAGATAGTTCTTCCCCACTTGGGGTATGAACTCGTATAACTTTCTGCCCACACATGATGGTAGCCTGGTTAAAACCTAACCAATCCATTCCAACCACTACTTGGAATTCTCTCATAGTCATGGGTATAAGTTCAATAGGGAATCTAACTGTATGTATTTCTAACACATTACGCTTATATACATCAGATACAATTACAGTTTTATCATCAGCAATTTCAACTTCAAGGGGAGAATCTAGCTTTTCACATATTTGGTTGAAATTTTTGAAGAAAGAAACAGATACAAATGATTTACTTGCACCAGAATCAAATAGCACAAGAGCAGGCAAGTTGTTAACAAGATATGTACCTGTTACTACATCCGGTTCGGTTTTAGCTTCCTCAGCCGTAAGCTGGAAAGCCCTTCCTTTGGGTCTAGAAGTTTCTTCCTTCTTAACTTCTTTCACCCCAGAACTTCGTGGTGGGGGTAAGGCTAGAGTGGGTCTCGATCCGGTAGACGGTGCATTTGATGACAGTTTTGGGCATTCGGACCTCTGATGGCCCGGTTGATAACAATTAAAGCATACACATAACGGATTCTTGCAATCCCTCCCCACATGACCTGTCTTACCACACTTATAACATGCAGAAGACCCGAGCCGACATTCTCCCAGATGATGCTTCTTACAGTTCTGACATAACGGATAAGTCTTTTGCACCACCTTCTTATCTGATGGCTCAACTCTCTGTTTCTTGTACACTGGTGCAGCTTTCTCTCTCACTTTTCTCTCTTTATCCTGCCTCTCTAATTCCAACTCCCTTGCTCTAGCCGCGTCCATCATGGACTTCAAATTCTGATGCTTACTGGCATCAATAAACTCTCTCACGCTTGGCTTAAGTACCATCATATTCCTGTACATTTTCATCTTCTCGTTTGCAACATAATCGGGCAGAAGCGTGCTTGTTCTAGGAATTTAGCATTGATCTCTGGAACAGTTTCTGTGGTATGCTTTAGTCTGTGAAACTCATCTACTATCCTGTCAATCTCGGACTGGGGAACGAACTGCTCTATCACAAGTTCTTTAAACTGCTCCCAAGTCATGGTTTCAATATGTGTATAATCCCTCTGCTTCACCTCCATATCCCACCAATCTTTTGCAGCACCACGCATCTGATTGGTAGCATACCTCACTTTAAACTCAGGTGCGCATGAACATGTATGGAAAGCACCTTCTATCTCTGAGATCCATCTGTGGCTGATAACTGGATCTGTAGATCCCTGAAACAACTGAGGTTGACATGCTGAGAAATCTCTGAACGTGCAAACCTTAGGGGCATCACATATAATCACTTGTGGCTGGGGATTAAATCCTTCACCACCTGCAGCGAATCTGGTTGCCAACTCTTGTCTGATCATTTCCCTGTTCTGATCTTTTATCTGCTCAACCACCTAGGTAACGATGAAGGGAATGCTCTGTTCTAATGCTCTTCTAATTTCTCTTGACACTGTCTCCTGTACTGTAGGCTCCACTTTTATTTCATTCAAATCCGGTGCTCCCTCATTCACTATCGTTTGATTCCTAATTGGAATCTGCTCACCAGTAACACTGGTTTCTATACCCTCTAGTCTATGGCTAGGACCACCTGTCTGTCTATTGGCTACTCGCGAATCTCTAGTGTTAACCATCCTAATAGTATAGATAAAGCATTAAGATATAAGGTAGCTTTATCACACCACCCTCTATATCAACTTACTACTCACATATCTAACAACTCAGTATACCTTATCTTTAAACCAAAGTATTTCTATACATACTAAGTCATTCTATTCAAACATACTACACCAAGTATACTATCTTCTTACAAGTACCCCTCACCCGATTCACAAGATCCTTCATGATTCCATTGAGTTCCAACATGTATCATGTGTTTGTAATAATATGGGCCTATATTATTCTAAACACACTACACACGTTCGATCTTAACTTTATCACAAAAAGTCCCGATTCACAGGCTTAGGCCAAGTATCATTAGTATAATATCATATAATCATGTATATCATAAAGATTCTGCATATAACAAATCAATCTCCATATAAAGTACAACAAATATACACTGTTAGTTTACTCACCAAGCTGCAAGTACAAGCCTCCAGTTTGACAAAATTTTCAAAACCATGGTTCAAGTCCAGAATGTGCTTCACACAATCCAGATCTCTCAAACCGTGGCTCTGATACCAAGTTGTAACGCCCCAATTTAAATAAAAGATATAAAAGTTGAATATTTTCATAATAGCACGCATATCATTTAAAATTCATAAGCGGAAACATTTTCATAACAAAACCGTGCTAATACCAAAAGATACACCCACAAGTACAGGCTTAGTGTACTATCAAGGTTAAATATTTACACAAACGGGCGTTAATTGTTTATTGTTCAAAAACTGAAAAGCAATCAAACAGGAGCTTTGCCTTTGCCTTTGCTGCATCCTACAAAACATTTTAAAAACAGTATCTGATAAGCTACGAGAGCTTAGTGAGTAATCTAAACAAATCATCATATGAGCACACGTATACAATCACATGAAGATAATACACGCATGTCTAGTAATCAAAGCTAGCCTCTGGTTCTAGACCCAGGGTAGAATCATAGGTCACAGTACTGTACCGTATCTGAGCCTAACTGCACATAGAAGTACGCTTACATATTCACATGTATAACACAGCATCTTAGAAATCTGATATGAAACTACACATGCTGCTGATATGAAGTGAAGTCTAGAAGACTCACCTTCTGATATGTATAATCTGAATAGATCCACAAATGATATTGATCAATGTATAGGTCCACAAATTGTTTCTACAACATAATATCAATGGTATGTGTATTAACATCTGCTGACTAATCAAACGGAATTGAACAGGGCTAGGGCACGGCCGTACCTGTCAAAGGCACGCCCGTGCCTGCAACTAGGGCACGGCTGGGCTTGACCCAGGCATGGGCGTACCTATCCTACAGTCACGCCCGTGCCTATCTAAGGTACGCCCGGGTTTGCCACGGGGCGAAAGGCACGCCCGTACCCTCCTTGGGTACGCCCGTGCCCTCCCCTGGTATGCACAGTTCTGACCGACAGAAGCTGTAAATCCTGCCAAAACTCACATAATTCAATACCAATCACTCTAAAAACGTGTATAAGGTGTTTTCCTACACCCATAATACCTAAAAAACATAACAAACAACAAATTAACACACTTTGATCCTTGTGAACAATCTTTGACTCACTAGAACATGAAAAACACTAAAACTAACTAAGCTACACATACCTCTATCAAGCAAGGCTGATATGATGCTATAAACTGATATAATTGTTGTATTTGAATCACTAAAATCGCCAAGAACCAAGGTGTAGCAGCTGTGTTGATTTCAAGTATGTATGTTGTAATAAGAGTTCTTGTACATGAAAGTCCATATATATCTATAAGTTCATGATATATGCATATTTGGTCCTTGGACTATTTCAGCTTATAAAATGGCAATTTAAGTCCCTCTAGTTTTAAAAACACATCTAATCTCATAAGGGTAACTTATATAAACATATAACACCTCCTATTAAATAAAAATTTTAGAAATTCAAACCTTGGGTGTTACACAAAGACTTGTATGACTTAGCATTATACGTGTATGTATTCGTGATTTGGATAGACTAGGATATGATGGCTGGTGTGTTGAACCTTGTATGTTTGCATGATTTTATGACGATATGAAATGCAATCTGCAAAGTGTATATGGAATGTTATGTGATGCATGACCCAAGCCTGTGAATCGGGATTTCAGATGGTGACGATAAGACTTGGTATGTGTGATGTGCTCAGAATAATATAAGGGCCCATATTTTTGTGAGCACATGATACATGTCAGGACTTGCCGGCATCATAGGGACTCTTGTGAATCAGGTGAGGGTACTTGTAGGACTGTAGTATGCCTATAGTATAGGAGTGCCTTAGCGAGTAGGGCTACTTCAGATGAGGTGAACGGCATGCTAGAAATTGTATGTGATGTGGATATAGACTGCGGTGTGAGTAGGATAGTATGATAAAGCCACCTGCTTAAAAAGTGTGTTATCTATACTTTCAGAATGGTGAACACGAGGAGGAACCGCAATCTCATTGCTACTGCTGGAACTGGAACCAGCTATGGGCCCGAGGGCCTAGACACCAGCGTCACTCGGAGACAGACCCCCGCGAACAGCCAATACTGAATGAGGGGTATGAGGATGCTAACCCGAGAGTTGTGACACCGGAAAACGCAATTCTGGCTACTGATGAGGAAGAGACAGACAGAGAGGCTCTTCTAGCCGCCAAGGTGACCGCCGACGTGATGAAAGAGCTAAGGGAGATTTTGTCCCAGATCATTACCGAGATCAAGGAGGATATGGGCAAGATGATGGATCAGAAGCTGAGTGTCCTATGGGCAGCTAGGGAAGCTGCTACTCCAATTGTTACCCCAACAACGAACCAGACACAACAGGGTGGTAGCTACAGAGACTTCTCAGCGTGTCAGCCACCAATCTTTGAGGGGAATATGGACCCCATTAAGAGCGCCCAATGGATTTCCAAGGTGGAAGGAGCCTTTCACACTAGTCGTTGCGTGGATGGGAGCAGAGTGTGGTTCGCGTCGAATCTTCTTAGAGGAGCAACAAAGACTTGGTGGAACCTTTTGAGGCAAAGGAAGGGGAACTGATTTCTGCCATGACATGGGATGAGTTCAAGGAGTTGTTCAAAGACCAGTTCGCTCCTAAGGTGGAAAGAGAGAGGTTGATGAATGAGTTTCTGAAGCTTAAGCAGACTACTGAAATGGTGAATGAGATCACCGCCATCTTCAAGGAGAAGGTTTTGTTCTGCCCTGCCTATGTGGCAGATGAAAGTCTACAGATGCACCGTTATTCCCAAATGCTAAAGGAAGATATCCGGGAGTTCGTGACGACGGGTAGGTGCACGAGTTTGGAAGAAATGATTGAGGTGGCTAGGAAGAGGGAGATGGGTTTGGAACTACGGGCTAAGAAGCAAACTATAGGGCAAGCTGCAGTGGGTACCGTGCAAGGGAAAGCGTCAGAGAAAAGATTCAGGACTGGGGGTTCCCGACCTGCGGGAAAAGGTGATCACGTGAAATGTCCCAAGTGTGGAAGAGGGCATGCGGGAGAGTGCCGTCTGGGGCAGATGAACTGTTACAAGTGTGGAAGACCGGGCCACGTGACCAAAGATTGTTGGTCCAACATGAGTGTTTGCTTCAGATGCAACCAATCGGGGCATCGTATGGCATAATTCCCGGGAGCTGCCACGGGTAGTGGGAGGCCTGCTCAACAACCACCTTTGATGATCACAAACGGGGAGAAAGGGCAAGTACCGAGGGCTCGAGGGAGGGCCTTTCATATGACAGTGGAAGAAGCAAAGATAGAACCGGATGTAATTGCAGGTACTTTCATTGTTAACTCTATGCCTGCATTAGTGTTATTTGACTCGGGTGCTAGTAAATCTTTTGTTTCTGCTTCTTTCTGTAAAAGTTTTAGCATTTCACCGGTAAGGTTGGAGACACCTTTAGAAGTAGAAATAGCAGACGAGAAAGCTGTCAATGTATTTGTTATTTTTAAAGACAGTGTAATAGAGATAGGAGAAGAGAAGTTCCCTATAGACCTTATACCGATTCAGATGAGGGAGTTCCAAGTGGTAGTAGATATGGGCTGGTTAGGTCGTCACCAAGCCAGTATTTTGTGCAAGCAAGAAGTCGTGCGGGTCCAAACCCCAAGTGGGGAAGAGATTCTAATCTACGGCGAGCATCACAAAGGGAGAACGACACTGTGTACGGCGGTTAAGGTGGCTTAGTATATTCGTAAGGGATACACAACATTTCTAGCGCATATGGTCGACAGCAAGATGGAGAAGAGTAAGAGGAGCTTGCGGATGTACCCGTGGTGTGCGACTTCCCAGAAGTGTTTCCGGAGGATCTCCCTGGGATTCCTCCCGACCGCCAGGTGGAGTTTAAAATCGACCTTGTGCCGGGTACCGCGCCAATAGCGAAAGCTCTGTATCGACTAGCACCACCGGAGATGCAGGAGTTGATGTCTCAGCTGCAAGAAATATTGAACAAAGGGTTTATCCGACCAAGTAGTTCACCGTGGGGAGCACCGATCTTGTTCGTCAAGTAAAAGGATGACACGTTCCGTATGTGTATAGACTACCGCCAACTGAATAAAGTAACCATCAAGAACAGATACCCTCTATAACACCGGCTTTGCATATACCACATTTTAGCAAAGATTTGCATTTTTAAACAAACGTGAACGTAATCACGATTAATTGACATTAAGCATCGGAAATATTTACAACAAACGTCGTTTCAGTATCTGGTGTTACACTACACAAACCGACCATAATGTATATATTACAACATAAGTGTTCCAGCCAAATATTCAGAGGCAGGGGACCCGGCTCACCAGGCAATCTATCTTTGATCTGCAAAAGCAGTTAACATGGCACCGTTAGCTACACTTAGCTAGTGAGCACAAACTTGGCATAAACTTCATTAGAGTAGAACATGCGTAACAGGAATAAACAAACAATGGTATCCTATCATATTGTGGTGTACTGACACGATCGGTATAAGTTGTTTCTTGCAGGATAGCTAGTCCCGCTCAACACCAATACACCGGGGGATCAGACACAACCCTCCGCGCTGGTGGGGGAGCATAAAGTAGTCCACCAAGCATCGTTAACGGAACCAGAGGCTCCTTAGGTAACTCAGCCGTTTCTGACTGATTAACCCTCATGATAAAAGGCACGGCGGTTCTACAGAACCTACGATCTGGAATGTTACCTCGAATCACCGTTAAATCCCGAATCTCCTGATCAAGGGTCCCTGGCATCCGGCTGACCTTAATCATGCTTGTTGATGTTCGCGAACACATACACATATCTTGTTCATTTACTTAGCATGCATATTCGTTTACTTCTTTTAGCATGCATTTACATTCACTTACTTCTTTCTGGATCCAGTCTGGATCCCTAACATACATATCATCATATCTTTACTTAAGTGATTCATTCCGAATCAGTATCATGCATAACATTCATTTAACTAAGCGGTTCCAGATTTGGATCCCGCTGGCATGCACTTAACTTTATATACAACAAGTATTTAGCATGGCATTGCACTTTAATTAACATGGCAATTCTTATTCGTTAACTTATGAGCACAAATGCGCTCAAATCACTTAGCACATAATTCTTCCTCTGCTGAGGCTTATGGAAGTCGGTACTCACCTGAGTAGCTTAACAGATAGTTATTTAACTTCTTGCCTTGTCTAGGGTTTCAAGTTCATCTAGAACATTAGGATTTACATTAATTATCTTAACATACTTAGAATAGCTACAAAGCCAACATAGGAAACCCCCAAATCCGGATTCCACATAAATCCGACGGACTGTCGGATTTCATGAAATCCGATACTTTAAGGGAAATCCGATACTTTATGAAATCTGACACTCATCGGATTTCAACACTTATGAACTTGGAAACTTGGTCACAAAGTTGGAAATCCGACCTTCAATGGGAATCCGATTCTTTTATCGGAATCTGACACTTTTGTCGGAATCCGATACTTTCGGATTTTGACTTGCAATTTAGATGTGGCCTTTGGGAAATCTGATACTTATCGGATTTAGATCAATAACACGTATTTAGACTTGATGCGGATTCCAACACCCCAAAGTCTCGGAATCCGACACATCATCGGATTTGGTAACATGCGGATTCCGACATTATCAAGTTCCGGAATCCGATAGATTCATGGCTGGAAATCCGCCAGTTCTATCTTGGCTCATTTCCAGATTTTGTTCTTGTTGGTTTTGACATTTATACATTCTGAAAACACTTATTTTCGTTTGTATGACTTTGAAAACACATCAAATCCACACAATAACACCAAACAACCAAAACCCACTTGCAAAGTAAGCTTTGAATGTTCTAAGTGATGTTTTGCAAGGATTTGAGTTTCAATCATGCTTTTTCCACTTAACAAGAACTAGCTTGATCATCTTCTTTCGTAGCTTCTTGACCTTTGTGTCAAGAAGTTCAAAAGGTTCTTCTACGAGTCGCTTAGAAGACTCAACATTCAGTTCTTGTAACAGAACAATCTATTCCTCTTCAACGTTGCACTTACGCAAGTAGCATACGCTGAAGGTATCGTAGATTCAAGATAGCTCAGGCGGCAACTCAAGAGTTACCGTCTGATCATTGACTTTATGCACGATCTTGAATGGGCCTATGAAACATGGAGTTAGTTTCCCTTTGCGCCCAAAGCGAATAACGCCCTTCCAAGGGGAAACCTTCAAGAATACACGATCACCGACATCGAATGTAGCGGGACGACTCTTAGGATCCGCATACATCTTCTGTCGGTCTCAGGCTGCTTTAAGCTTTTCTAAAGCCACATTCACTTTATTTGAGTTCATTTGGACAATCTCAGGTCCAGCAAAATGTTTCTCTCCGGGCTCCAACCAGCAAGTCGGAGTACGACATCGTCTCCCGTAGAGCATTTCGTATGGTGGCATTCCAATACTGGAATGATACGAATTATTATAAGCAAACTCAATCAATGGGAGATGAGAATCCCATGATCCACCGTATTCAAGTACACACGCTCGAAGCATGTCTTCAAGAGTCTGAATCGTTCTTTCTGATTGGCCATCGGTCTGCGGGTGATAGGCAGTGCTCAGATGCACACGGGTGCCTAACTCACGTTGCAAACTTTTCCAGAAATTAGATACAACTCTCGAGTCACGATTAGAAACAATTGAACAAGACCGTGATGTGTTACTATATCATCAATATAAAGTTGTGCCAAACGAGTCAACGAAGCCGACTCGTTAGTTGCCAAGAAATGAGCACTTTTTAGTCAATCCGTCAACAATGACCCAAATCATATCATGCCCTCTGAACGTCTTTGGCAACTTTGTCACGAAATCCATCATGATGTGATCCCATTTCCATTCCGCAATGTCAAGCTGTTGCAAATTGCCATAAGGCCTTTGATGCTCTGTCTTGACTTGGGTACATATCTGACATTTCTCCACGAATGAAGCAATGTCTTTCTTTAGAGTGGGCCACCAATACAACCTTTTCAGGTCGTTATACATCTTGGTGGTACCCGGATGGATAGATAACTTAGACTTGTGAGCTTCTTGCAAAATTAGCTCACGATTACCCCCGAAAAGAGGCACCCAAACCCTGGATTGAAAAGTCTTCAACCTACAATTATCTTCACCCAGTTGGTCTTTTAACTTTTTCATCGTTTCAGATTTCAGATTGTCCTCTTGCAAAGCTAATTGCTGGGCGTCTTTTAACTTTGCAATCAAATCTGATACAACTGTAAGTTTCATGAACTTTGCCTCAGCTGCTGGCCCATTACGGCTCAAAGCATCTGCTATAATATTGGCTTTACCGGGATGATAGCGGATCTCACAGTCGTAGTCTTTGATTAACTACAACCAACGGCGCTGCCGCATATTGAGTTCTTTCTGCAAGCTTTTGTGATCTGTGCATATCACACACTTAGTGCCATAAAGGTAGTGCCTCCACAATTTCAGTGCGAAGACAACAGCAGCAAGTTCGAGATCGTGAGTTGGGTAGTTCCTTTCATGAGATTTCAGTTGCCTAGAGGCATAAGCGATTACTTTATCTCTTTGCATGAGAACACAACCCAACCCCGCATAAGAGGCATCATGATAAACAACGAAGTCTTCCGAACCCTCCGGCAAGGTAAGAATCGGAGCTTCGCATAACAATCGCTTTAAGGTCTGAAATGCTTCTTCTTGAGATTCCGACCAGACAAATACAACATCCTTACGGGTCAGCTTAGTCAACGGACCCGCAAGTTTCGAGAAATTGCGAATAAATCGTCGATAGTAGCCGGCCAAGCCAAGGAAACTCTTTATTTCAGAGGTAGTTCGAGGAACCTCCCAATTTATTACCGCTTCTACCTTAGCTAGATCTACTTTAACGCCTTCTTGACAGATAACATGGCCAAGGAAATGAACTTCCCTAAGCCAGAATTCACATTTAGAAAACTTAACGTACAATTGTTCTCGTTTAAGAGTCTCGAGAACCTGACGAAGATGAAGCTCGTGATCAGCCTCAGTCTTCGAATAGACAAGGATGTCATCAATAAAAACAATTACAGATTTATGAAGAAAAGGACGACAAACGCAATTCATCAAATCCATGAATATGGCAGGAGCATTGGTCAAGCCGAATGGAATAACCAAGATTTCATAATGACCGTAACGAGTCCGGAAAGCCGTCTTCGGAATGTCTTCTTTGTGGACTTGTACTTGATGATACCCCGAACGGAGATCAATCTTCGAGAAATACGTAGCTCCCTATAATTAATGGAAGAGATCATCGATACGCGGAAGAGGATACTTATTCTTTACAGTTCGCTTATTCAGCTCCCTGTAATCAATACACATCCTCATGGTTCCATCCTTCTTTTTAACAAACAAGACAGGAGCTCCCCAAGGTGAGGAACTAGGACGAATGAAACCTTTTTCGAGTAATTCCTGGATTTGCGTCATAATCTCGCGGATCTCAGAAGGAGCAAGACGATATGGAGATATAGCTACAAGTGTAACTCCAGGAATCAGTTCTATCTTATATTCAACATCTCTTACCGGAGGTAAACCCGGTAATTCATCAGGAAAGACCTCAGGGTATTCAGAAACTACTCTGATATCTTGTACTGGTCGCTTTTCCATCGCAACATCAATAACATATACCAGGAAGGAATCACAACCTTTAGTTATAGATTTCTGAGCTTTAATAATGGAGATAACAGGAATATCAGAATCCCGTCGTTCTCCTCGAGCAACTCCATAAGATCCATCAGCAAGAGGGATCTTAATCATCTTCTTGGAACAGAGAATCTCAGCATCGCACTTGCTAAGCCAATCCATTCCAATCACAACATCGAAGCCCATAATAGGCATAACAAAGAATGAGACAGGGATACTACTCCCATCAATATAAATAACGGCAACAAGAACTTTCTTGGTAACCGAGACTACTTTGCCGTTTGCAACTTCTACATTAAGAGGCTCGTCTAGAGGCATAACAGGTAACTGGAGTCTTTTACAGCAAGCAACAAAAACAAAAGAATATGTTGCTCCAGAATCAAATAGTACACTGGCAGGAAAGTAATTAACAAGAAATGTACCAGTGACGACGTCACCTGCAGCCTTTGCCTCCTCCGCAGTCATCTGAAATGCCCGCCCTTTAGCACGCGAGGCTCAATAGCCTTGTCTCTCGGGGAACTCAACCATTTTGTGACCGGGTTTGCGACACCGGTAACAAACGTCTTCTTTATATCAGCACTCATTCACCGAGTGCCCTCTTTGCCCACACCTGCCGCACCTCCTGGTTACTACAGAGCATTCCCCGGAGTGATAGGTACGGCATGAAGAACACCAAGGATCGTTAGGTCTTGGTTTCTTAGGAGCTTCAGATTTCCCACCTCTTGAGGATTGCCCTTTTGAAGAGCCTGATTGGAGAGATGGCTGAAACTTCCTTTTGCTACCACCACTGGCATAATCACCCCGACACTATATACGATCACCTTCTATTTGTCGGGCCACTTGAAACGCCCGATCCAGTGTTGGAGCTACCCGCACATGGGCACGGAATTCCAGTGGCAGAGTCGCCACAAACCTTCTTATCTTAGTAACTTCATCTGGAATCAGGTGTGGTACAAACCTCATCTTATCAGTGAATGAGGCTATATGCTGCTCAATCGGTCTATCTCCCTTCCGGAGGTCATTAAACTCCCGCTCCATTCTTTCCATATCATATTCGGTGCAGTACTTCTGTAGCACCTTCTCAGAAAACTACTCCCAAGAGAGAGCACTCAATATTTCTTTGCCAACAGAGGCCTTCACAGTATCCACCAGAATATAGCACGCCCCTTTAACATGCGTATTGTGTAATTCACACGATACTCAGGCTCGCATTCACAAGATTCGAAAGCTTGCTCCATTTCGCGGAGCCATTGGATCGTAATAGTGGGGTTATCACTCCCCTCATATGTTGGCGGGTGGCACGTCAAGAACTTTTTATACGAGCAGGGCTTACGTGCTCTGGTGAGAGTGGACTTTAACAAGAGCTCTTTTGCAAGACGGATCTCTTCTTCTAGACGCTTTATATACGCTAACTGGTCTGGATCAAGTACTGCGCCACCAGCACTATGCTGAGGGCGTTGGTCTTCGGCTTGTGAGGCATGTGAGAAGCCTCATCTTCCAGTTCTTTGAGCGCTTGCTCAGTATTTGCTTTATCAGCAGACATATTCTTTATCTTAACTCTTCTATATAACACAAAAGAGTAGTCAGTACTTAGTCATTCTTGCTCGTCATATCTGACAAGCTATAGCAAGTAATAGTCATATAACTCTCATACTCAATTCCCCCCCCCCCCAAAGGAACACTTATTATGGTCGGGCCCTTGTTTGAGATTGAATACTCTTGCAAGTACCTAATTCCCTCAAACTTAGGCTCTGATACCTACTTGTAACACCGGCTTTGCATATACCAGATTTTAGCAAAGATTTGCGTTCTTAAACAAACGTGAACTTAATCACGATTAATTGACATTAAGCAGAGGAAATATTTACAACAAACGTCATTTCAGTGTCTGGTGTTATACTACACAAACCGACCATAATGTATATATTACAACATAAGTGTTCCAGCCAAATATCCAGAGGTAGGGGACCCGGCTCACCAGGCAATCTATCTTTGATCTGCAAAAGCAGTTAACATGGCACCGTTAGCTACACTTAGCTAGTGAGCACAAACTTGGCATAAACTTCATTAGAGTAGAACATGCTAACAGGAATAAGCAAACAATGCTATCCTATCATATTGTGGTGTGCTGACACGATCGGTATAAGTTGTTTCTTGCAGGATAGCTAGTCCCGCTCAACACCAATACACCGTGGGATAAGACACAACCCTCCGCGCTGGTGGGGGAGCATAAAGCAGTCTACCAAGCATCGTTAACGGAACCAGAGACTCCTTAGGTAACTCAGCCGTTTCTGACTGATTAACCTTTATGATATAAGGCACGATGGTTCTAAAGAACCTACGATCCGGAATGTTACCTCGAATCACCGTTAAATCCCGAATCTCCTGATCAAGGGTCCCTAGGATCCAGCTAACCAGCTGACCTTAATCATGCTTGCTGATGTTCGCGAACACATACACATATCTTGTTCATTTACTTAGCATGCATACTCGTTTACTTCTTTTAGCATGCATTTACATTCAGTTACTTCTTTCTGGATCCCTAGCATACATATCATCATATCTTTACTTAACTGATTCATTCCGAATCAGTATCATGCATAGCATTCATTTAACTAAGCGGTTCCAGTTCTGGATCCCGCTGGCATGCACTTAACTTTATATACAACAAGTATTTAGCATGGCATTACACTTTAATTAACATGGCAATTCTTATTCATTAACTTATGAGCACAAATGCGCTCAAATCAGTTAGCACATAATTCTTCCTCTACTGAGGCTTATGGAAGTCGTTACTCACCTGAGTAGCTTAACAGATAGTTATTTAACTTCTTGCCTTGTCTAGGGTTTCAAATTCACCTAGAACATTAGGATTTACATTAATTATCTTAACATACTTATAATAGCTACAAAGCCAACATAGGAAATCCCCAAATCTGGATTCCACATAAATCCGACAGACTATCGGATTTCATGAAATCCGATACTTTAAGAGAATCCGATACTTTAAGGGAAATCCGATACTTTATGAAATCCTACACTCATCGGATTTCAACACTTATGAACTTGGAAACTTGGTCACAAAGTTGGAAATCCGACCTTCAATGGGAATCCGATTCTTTTATCAGAATCCGACACTTTTGTCGGAATCCGACACTTTCAAGGAAATCCGATACTTTCGGATTTTGACTTGCAATTTACATGTGGCCTTTAGGAAATCCGATACTTATCGGATTTAGATCAATAACTCGGATTTAGACTTGATGCGGATTCCGACACCCCAAAGTCTCGGAATCCGACACTTCATCCGATTTGGTAACATGCGGATTCCGACATTATCAAGTTCCGGAATCCGATAGATTCATGGCTGGAAATCCGCCAGTTCTATCTTGGCTCATTTCCAGATTTCGTTCTTGTTGGTTTTGACATTTATACATTCTTAAAACACTTATTTTCGTTGGTATGACTTTGAAAACACATCAAATCCACACAATAACACCAAACAACCAAAACCCACTTGCAAAGTAAGTTTTGAATGTTCTAAGTGATGTTTTGCAAGGATTTGAGTTTTACTCATGCTTTTGATCATAAAAACAGTTTCATATGTATTAAATCTTAACAACAACAAGTATTTACCTTGATTTGGAATTCAAAACCACCAAATCCTTGTTGTTTCAAGAAACGAGAGAAAACCGAGAGAGAAGGAGAAATCCGAGAGTTTTGTGCTTGGGTTTGCTTTTGTGATGTTTGACCACTTTGACTTTTACATACATATATATGTTTTCCACAATCCAAAGGCACCGCCTCTGGATTCTTTCAATTCTTTTTTTTCTTCTTTGCAACTTTACTTATATATATATACACACACATATACAATTACTCTTCATTAATGTTATTAACTCATTTAACTTACAAGCTTACTAACTTAAATATACATTTAACAGCTAGGCCCAAATCGAGGATGTTACACCCTCTACCCAGGATCGACGATTTATTCGATCAACTGCAAGGTGCAGCCTGGTTTTCAAAGATTGACCTACGTTCAGGCTATTATTAGTTAAAAGTAAAGGAACGAGACATCGAGAAAACGGCATTTAGGATGAGATACGGTCATTTCGAGTTTGTGGTGATGCCCTTCGGATTGACGAACGCACCAGCTGCGTTTATGGATTTGATGAACAGAATTTGCTGACCAATGTTGGATAAGCCAGTAATTGTATTCATAGACGACATCTTGATCTACTCCTAGACAGAGAAAGAGGACGAAGATCACCTACGGATGATGCTACAGACTTTGACGCTAGAAAAGCTTTATGCCAAGTTCTCCAAGTGCGAGTTTTGGTTGCGGGAAGTGCAATTTCTAGGGCATGTAGTGAACCAGGAAGGTATTAAAGTGGATCTTGCTATAATCGAAGCGGTGATGAAGTGGGAGGTGCCGAGGAGTCCTACCGAAATTCGAAGTTTCTTGGGATTGGTCGGGTATTATCGAAGGTTCATTCAAGACTTCTCTAAGATCGCAGTACCCCTGACGAAGATGACCAAGAAGAATGTGCGCTTTGTTTGGGGTTAGGAGCAACAGCAAGCATTCGAGATTCTACAGAGGAAATTATGCGAGGCACCAATCTTAACCCTGCCGGAGGGAGTGGACGGTATGGTGGTCTACGGCGACGCATCACACGTGGGGCTGGGGTATGTACTGATGCAACGGGGAAAAGTAATAGCATACGCTTCGCGACAGCTGAAACCGCATGAGTGTAACTATCCGACCCACGACTTGGAATTAGCTGCAATGGTTTTTGCACTAAAAATATGGAGACACTACTTGTATGGGGTCAAATGCACCATCTACACCGACCACAAAAGCCTGAAATACTTCGCCGACCAGAAGAATCAGAACATGAGGCAGAGGAGGTGGATCGACCTAGTCAAGGATTATGACTGCGAGATTCTCTATCACCCAGGGAAAGCCAACGTCGTGGACGATGCCTTGAGTAGAAAGGCCAGTATTTTACTGCTACCAGCACAGTGTATGAGATTGACCGTGACAACGACATTGTTAGATTCTATTCGAGCCGCTCAACATGAGGCACTGAAGGAAGAGAACCATAGATCGGAACGGATTAAAGGGTAGAAAGCATTATTCTCCGAAGACAGCCGAGGGCTGATGACACGTTTCGGACATATCTGGGTACCAAAGATAACGGACATGTTGGATTATGCCCACTGACACACACACGAGTTGGTATCATGGCTGATGAAGCAAGGGCCTATTGGGTCACACGCCAAGTATCGATTCCAGCATCACGGATGGTCTAATGAGAGAGAAAACCAGAAACTGGTTCTGGTGGGCCAAGGTACGCCCGTGCCTCTATGAGGTACGGCCGTGCCCTATGGGCAGGCACGAGCCCAAGTCGAGCGTGACGTGGGCGTGGCCTGTGGCTAGGTATGCCCGTGCCTCTAGGAGGCACGCCCGTGCCCTGTGCCCAATAGACAGGCACGAGCCCAAGTCGGGTGTGACTTAAGCTTGGCCTTTTGGGCTGGTACGCCTATGATTTAAGGAAAATAGAGACAACCTTTAAAAATTTAATAAATAAGTTAATAACAAATAAATAATACAAAATAATAAATAAAATAAGTCTAATAGAGCTACATACTTCTTATATTAGGAAAGGAGCTTCGGTAGAAACAAGAAATCCTTACGAGTTAACACATTTGCATACCGAGTGAGTATCATAGCCCCTTTTTACCGTATTTCATATTATTGTTGGGGTGAAAGCATGTGTATATATTTCATGAAAAGTTTATTGCCTATCTTCGTATTTATTTCAAATATTATTTTGAGCACTTATGGTATTATTCTTTGATGTGCTTGGATTATCGTTGTAAGGCCCTTCGTTGGACATTATCCCTTAACTCCGCTAGTGAGCCGATGGTATTTGTAAGTAGCGCTATTTGGAGATTCCGACGTCTCCCATTTATGGTTGACGAAATATAAATGTACTTTACCACTACTAACATCATTTAATATAGGCGTTAGATTTATTCATGGGCAATTGGTTATCGGCTAGGTTGGATAATGGCTCAAGCAACAATCATCATAGTATATTACTACCATGTGCAATGTATTGGCCAATATAATACATCTTCTATCATTATTTCATACTTGGATTTTATTCAAAAACCTTCATCAATTATTTAAACTTTTTCTCATCTAAATGTTATATTGTGCATATATTAAAACCTATGAACTCACCAACTCTAGTAGTTGACCGTTTTCTTTCTTTTACCGGTGCTTTGAGGTGATCGTCGTTAGGTACCTTATGCATAGAGGCATGATGTGTGGCATCTTCATCGTCACATTTTATAAAAACAATA
The DNA here is from genome assembly GCA_038502395.1 of Dittrichia graveolens. Taxonomy (NCBI): domain Eukaryota; kingdom Viridiplantae; phylum Streptophyta; class Magnoliopsida; order Asterales; family Asteraceae; genus Dittrichia; species Dittrichia graveolens. The sequence continues at coordinate 52,006,367 of JARJIL010000005.1, read as the reverse complement.
TCTATTTTATTTACGTGTCGTACAAGACAATGTAATGGTTATCGTCTATTTACCTTGTGCGATGATATCTTGTGTTGTGACACCTCGTGTTTCCGCTTTAGCGGGGTGTTGCAGTTCGGCCCATGATGAGTCGCACAAAGCTACCCGCAAGTTTTTGGGGTTATGCTTTGGAAACTGTTGCTAGGACCTTAAACCTTGTACCGGAAAAGAAGGTTGTGAGTACACCATTCGAGATGTGGCATGGAAGGGTTCCTTCACTAGCCTATCTCAAGTTCTAGGGTTGTGAGGCTTACGTGAGACGTTAAGCTCAAGACAAACTTGAACCCAGAGCCGAGAACTGTATTTTCATTGGCTACCCAGTTGGTTCTATGGGATATTTGTTTTACAAACCTTCGGAGAACAAGGTGTTTGTTGCTCGAAGGGCGGTCTTCCTTGAAAGGGAGCTAATATCTGCAGAAGCCAGTGGGAGGCAAGTCGATCTAGAAGAAATTCTAGATGACACCAATGATCAACCTGATGTTGGCACTAGTACCGCTTATGAGGTCAGCGTACTGGAAGAAGTGGAACCTCAACCATTGGTGGATGAGGTGCCTGATATACAACCATTAGAGCTCCGTAGATCTGGTAGAGTTCGTAACGAGCCGGAAAGATATGGGTTGCTCATATCCGAGGGCGACGAACTATTGGTGGATCATAGTGAACCGACCAACTACCGGGAAGCCGTAGCGGGCCCTGAGACTGCTAGGTGGAAGGAGGCAATGGACAGTGAGATGCAATCCATGGTGGATAATCAAGTCTGGGACTTGGTTGATCCAGTACCCGGCCACAAGCTAGTAGGGTGCAAATGGGTCTTCAGGAAGAAGACTAACATGGATGGAAAAGTAGACACCTTCAAAGCCCGACTGGTAGCAAAGGGTTTTACTCAAACTCATGGTGTAGACTATGATGAAACCTTTTCTCCGGTGGCTATGTTGAAGTCTATTAGGATATTAATGGCCATCGCTGCATATTACGATTACGAAATATGGCAGATGGATGTCAAGACTGCCTTCCTTAACGGGAAGTTAGCAGAGGAGGTTTACATGGCACAACATGATGGTTACGTAAACTCCAAATATCCTAATAAAGTCTGCAAGCTTAAGAGGTCCATTTATGAACTTAAGCAAGCATCTCGGAGTTGGAACATTTGCTTTGATGAAATGGTCAAAGAGTTTGGCTTTTCAATAAGCAAGGATGAACCTTGTGTATATGTCAGGGCTAGTGGGAGTGCTGTAGTTTTTCTAGTCTTGTATGTAGATGACATACTACTCATAGGAAGTGACGTGACTATCTTGCAGGAAGTGAAAACCTGGCTTGAGAGTTGCTTCTCTATGAAAGACATGGAAGAAGCAGCATATATTTTAGGGATAAAGATCTATAGAGATAAATCTAAAAGACTCATTGGTTTGAGCCAGAGTACGTACATAGATAAAGTCTTGAAGAGGTTCAAGATGCAAGATTCCAAGAAAGGGAATTTTCCTATGTTGCATGGTATGGCGTTGAGCAAGTCTCAATGCCCTAGTTCTCAAAAGGAACTAGAGGAAATGAGTCGAGTCCTGTATGCTTCGGTAGTGGGATCGATCATGTATGCTATGCTATGTACTCGGCCTGATGTGTCGTATGCTTTGAGCATGACGAGCCGATATCAGGCTAACCCTGGTCAAAGTAATTGGGTTGTGGTTAAAAACATCCTTAAATATCTTCGGAGAACTAAGGAAATGTTTTTAGTGTTCGGTGGATCGGAGGAGGTCAGAGTTACTGGATATTCTGATGCTATCTTCCAAACGGACAAGGATGATTCCCGGTCTCAATCGGGATTTGTATTCTTGTTAAATGGTGGAGCAATAAGTTGGAGAAGTTCCAAGCAAGATACTGTGGCTGATTCAACCATGGAGTCAGAGTATATTGCTGCAAGCGAGGCTGCTAAGGAAGCCGTTTGGATGAAGAAATTCATTCAAGACCTTGGAGTTGTTCCTAGCATCGCTAACCCTATTGAGATCTGTCACACCCCGCCAAGGCGGAATCGCGAAGTGTGTCGGAGAGGATCGTCATAACACATTGATATAAAATAGAGAAAATCACTAAATGCAATTAATACAACGTGTTACGACGTTTCCTCGACACAAGAGGAGTCTTGTGCTGTGTTAAGTCGGTTCCACGGCAACATAGACAATCAACGAAAATAAATGATCGTGCGAAAGTAAACCCCACAACCCGGGTCAAGTATACGGGCAACAAGCCCAAAAACAAATAATAATTCAAAGTATTAACTAACACCCACATCACAAAATAATATGAAGAGTTCGATTCTCGCTATGAGTCACGCTAAGGCCCGACTAGACCCTTCTAGGATCCTTAAGCGTTAGTGTTAGTATTACCTGAAAATGAACACTCTAAAATGTCAACACAATGGTTGGTGAGCTCGCAGGTTTAAACAAAATAATTGATTTGTCGTGTATACAATAGTTTGACAATGGATATAGTGCAACACATACTCGCAATAGGAATAATGATAACCGGACCACAATGTCCAATATGAATATTGATAACCGGACCACAATGTCCAATATGAATATTGATAACTGGACCACAATGTCCAATATGAATGTTGATAACCGGACCACAATGTCCAATATGAATGTTGATAACCGGACCACAATGTCCAATATGAATGTTGGTAACTGGACCACAATGTCCAATATGAATGTTGATAACCGGACCACAATGTCCAATATGAATGTTGTCATCCAACAAGGCCTACCAGCTGGAGCACTAAGTTGGGTAAATTTGAATTCAATTGGCTTAACCCATCACCGGGTTCATTTGATTGACTTAACCCATCACGGGGTTAGTTTGATTGACTTAACCCATCACGGGGTTAGTTTGATTGACTTGACCCATCATCGGGTTCACACAAGCATGTAACACATAATCCAAGTTGTCAAAAAGAAAAGAATTTCAATCCACGGCATGAAAAATAAAGCAATTTATTGAGTGTCATTTTCCCCCAAGAAAACATGCAAAAGGGGCCACGAGTACTCGCCTTGAGTGTTGATAGTAGCTAGTGAGATTTTTCCGCTCAGAGATCTACAATAGGTTTCATGACATTAGTTCCTATGGTGTGAAACTCTTAGGTAGCAATCTAACTTTGATAGATTGCTCTTGTATTGTATCCAATACTTCGAATAATGCCTTTCTTATGTAAGGTATACTTGTATTATCACTTAGGTTTGCTATAAATTCTATTATTTTGTTTTAATGCTTTTAGAAATACTTTTTAGGATTCAAGTACTTTTCCGGCAGAATTTGTAGTCCCATTTTGTATTTTTAAACCCCTCTAAATAACCTAGTTAAATTCCTAAATTTTTATGAAATGTACTTCCATGTCTCTAGATGAAACCCTAATTTTTCCAGAATTTATTCTTTTACTTTTATATTAAAATAAATTCGTGATAATCAACCTAACCGAAAATACCACTGTTTTACGCGACAGAAAATTTATTTCTATTTAAAATAGTAAACGAACGAATTAATTTCTAAACTTTTTACAGAACCCTAAACACACATAAAGCTTTGTCTTGTATTAATCTCACGGTTTTATTTAACAAAATAAGAGTTTTATAGTGCGGGTAAGTTACCTATGCTTCTGTCCCAAAAATCCAGATTTGCGCACCAAAATGTTTTAATTTGTTTGGACGACCAAAAAATATCATTTTGAGATGAGACAAATTGGAGTAGAAATTAGACTCAAAGTACTTCTGTTTAGACTTAAAATACGATAGAAAAGTCCACGAATTGCCCAAGTTATGACCTTTTAAAAACAACTCAAAGTTTCTGTCAGATTCTCAAAACTTTTAAAAGGTAGTTTTGATTCAAGTATAACACAAGTGTTTGTAAGAATCGGCATTCATGAGTATTAAACTTGATTTTGAATGTTCTTGGGTGTTTAGTTTAGGGGTTGCTTCATTATCCAAGGTTATGGAAAAGAACAAGAAAGAGATATAAGATACATAAGAATAGATTCATACCTAAGTATTTTCGAATGATGACCAACGTGTCTTAATCTCTTGAAATCTTGAAGAACACACCCAAAGCTTGTTCTTGGCCTTCAAAAAATAGAAGATGGAGAGAGTAGGGATGATGATTTCGATGGGTGGGGGCTAGGGTTTATGGAGTTGGTGTTTTCTATTTTTGGAATTGCTTTAGAATTAGGAAAACAAATTTCCATGGTTAAACAAAAGCCTTTTTCTTTTCTTTTCTTTTTTTTAAAAAAAAGCTGGCCGAAATTTCTTACATATATATATATATATATATATATATATATTATTGTTACTTAATATCATTACTATTTTGTATTTAACATGCTACATTTCTTGTAGGTGCATTTGATATTTCATGTGTTACAATTCATATTATCGGTTTAAGTTATTAAATTTTAAGAGTTGTTCTAGGGTTTTAATATTTTGGTTTGTAGTTCCAACTTGCTTGTTGTGTTATTATTATTATTACTTTAATTTTGGTGTCATATGGTTGCTTTTTAGTGCACTATACTTCTTTAAAAGTTACTCGAATCCTAACAGAGTTCATGTACTTATAGCAAATGTTCTAATACTTGCACTCTTATTCTACTGAGCTCAATTTAATATTTGAACTTGTGTCACCTTTGATGTGCATTCAAAGTGCATGTAACGAATTTGTTTCACACTTTAGGCATGTAACTATAGCATTGCCTAAGTGTCATGATCTGAATAGTGCATAAAGAGGATATACCTTCTAATACTCATCACTCATTTGGATTTTTAATATTTTAAGAGGAATCAAATGCATGAAGCATGATAACAACAAGTTGAGAGTCTAACTGGCAAACCTGCTCTGGTGACGGATGTCACAAGATTTTCTGTGACAATGAGGGTGCAGTAGCTCTAGCTAAGGAACCAAGAGCGCATCGACGTACGAGACACATTGCTCGGAAATATCATTTTATTTGTGATATCATCGAGAATGGTGACATTGTGGTTAGTAGAGTACCGACTGAGGGGAACTTGGCAGATCCACTCACAAAACCTTTGTCACAAGTTAAGCATGATTCTCATGCTAAGTCTATTGGTATTAAATTTGCTAGTGACTTGGTTTAATTGTTTTAGTTGTATTTATTATTGAGAACATTAAAGCAATAATGTATTTCTTATTGTAATGACTATTAAATGGGGATTTAATATACGCATGGTGCGATTACTTTATGAAACATTATTGTGTTCTATCTTTTCATGTTTAATACTTCCATGAATAAACTTTTTTATTCTAAATTCTCCACGATCGGTCGTTCTTCATTGGAAGGAAGAAGTGAATTAAGATCGAGGCGAGTGGTTGGTAAAGTTTTCATCTTGAATTGAATACAGGTTTACGCAACACTAGCCTGTACTTAATGGTGATTAAGTAATTGGAGGACCCGTACCTAAGTTTACTTCATGGATATTATCACGATTAAATCAAGATGATAATATTATTTATCCTTTTACTGGAGATGCACGCGTTGCTTGATTATTAGCATGGACTTGTTTAGATTACTTTCTAACGCAGTTCGTAAGTGGCTGTTATAAGGGAAGTTTTCAGGCAAGAACTTGTTATTATGATAGGACGGTGTAGTCAAAAGTATTCTTTCCTCTTTTGAGAGATATCCTTGGGCCCCTCGTTGACTAAGCTGATGACAAATCAAAATGCATGGCCGTGCTCAAGTTAAATTGATAGCGGATCAATTGTGCAACTTGTTTTGTTGGTCATAGTTAGTCTATATCGAGAAACATAATCGTGAATGATTTGGGGTTGGTCATGTTCCATGACCTGCATTCACAACGGATATCGTGAGCGAAGGGGTATATAATCACTTATCTATAGAACCTTTCCTTTTGGTTAGGTATTTGTTTTGGGAAGACAAACCCTGTGCTGACTTGGGGGCATAGATGCCTTGCTAGAGGCCGCTCTATGTCGGTGATGCCTTTCGTGAGTTTGTCATGTGCAAGTGGGAGTCTGTTAGATTATGCCCACTGACACACACACGAGTTGGTATCATGGCTGATGAAGCAAGGGCCTATTGGGTCACACGCCAAGTATCGATTCCGGCATCACGGATGGTCTAATGAGAGACAAAACCAGAAACTGGTTCTGGTAATCCAAGGCACGCCAGTGCCTCTATGAGGTACGGCCGTGCCCTATGGGCAGGCACGAGCCCAAGTCGGGCGTGACTTGGGCGTGGCCTGTGGCTAGGTACGCCCGTGCCTCTAGGAGGCACGCCCGTGCCCTGTGCCCACTGGACAGGCACGAGCCCAAGTCGGGCGTGACTTGGGCGTGGCCTTTTAGGCTGGTACGCCCGTGCCTTGTGAGGCACGGCCGTGCCCCGTGCAGTTAAAGTCTTCTTAAACAGCTTTCAAGGCTGTTTATGAAGGAGATTATGATATTTTAATTGGTAACTGATGGATTATCAATGCATGCACGTTTTTATTCTCTTTTGTGGAGTCTATATAATGTGGTTCTTGATTCCATTGTGGGGTTACTAGCTTTTGAAAGGCATACAAACACATATGCACACTTCTCTCTCTCAAGCACACAAAAGACATCCAAGGCTTTGGTTCTTTGTGTTGATCATATCTGTGGTGGTTAGGTTGGCACACCTAACATTCTAGCAAGTGGGAAACGATCAAGACTTGGTGTGGACTTCGATAGAGGTGCACACGTTAGTGCACGAGACTTCCAAACTCCAAACCCGCCCGTACAAAGAAGATAACATCAAGGGTATAACTCTATTTCTTTGTATGTTTATTTTGTTGCTTATCCATGTTTAGAGTTTTGGTCCATTTGGTGGGCGTATTCATGGTCAATTTTTGAAATTCTTTTTCTACTCGTTTTGCTTCCGTTGCGATTTTAGACCACGAAAACCCAACAGGACACGCATGCTACACTACTCGATAAGGCTCACAAATCTAAGTTTTCTATCCATCCAGGCTCGACTAAGATGTACCGAGACCTTAAGACAGATTATTGGTGGCCGGGGATGAAGCGGGACGTGATGAAATTTGTGGAGAAGTGTTTAACTTGCCTTCGAGTCAAGGCCAAGCATCAGAGGCCTCACGGAAAGCTTCAACCTTTAGAGATCCCGGTTTGGAAGTGGGAACACATCACTATGGATTTGATCACTAAGCTACCGAAGACTCCAAGAAATTTTGATGCGATTTGGGTAATCATCGACCGACTAACTAAGAGCGCTCACTTTATCCCGATCAAGGAAGCTTTTTTAGCGGAGAAAATGGCAGACGTGTACGTCAAGGAAGTAATATCGCGACATGGGGTGCCGGTGACCATCGTATCAGATAGGTATGTAAGGCTTTACTTCGAGGTTTTGGCAGAAGTTTCATGAGTATTTGGGGACTCGGGTGAACCTTAGCACGTCTTATCACCCACAGACTAACGGCCAAAGCGAAAGAACCATACAAACCCTAGAGGATATGCTACGAGCATGTGTGATCGACTTTGGGGGAAGTTGGGATTCTTATCTACCGTTCGCAGAATTCTCCTACAACAACAACCACGCAAGTATCGGCATGCCTCCGTACGAGATGTTGTGCGGGAGGAAGTGTAGAACCCTCATCTGTTGGGGAGAAGTAGGTCAGAGGGAGCTTGGCAATACGGAAATTGTGCAGAAAATGTCCGAATACGTCCAGCAAGTGCGAGAAAGCTTGAAAGCCGCGCGGAGCCAATAGAAAAGTTATGCTGATAAGAGACGGTCTCCGCTAGAATTCCAAGTTGGAGATTTCGTGCTGTTAAAAGTGTCTCCATGGAAGGGCGTGATTCGATTTCGGAAGCGAGGAAAACTGAACCTGAGGTACATAGGACCTTTCAAGGTTAATGCCAGGGTTGGGAAGGTTGCGTATCAGTTAGAGCTACCGGACGAATTGTCGAGGATTCACAATACATTCCATGTATCTCATCTTCGGAAGTATGTAGCGGACGAGTCCACGTTTGTGCCATTGGAGGACATAACAGTGGACGAGAGACTGAATTATGTTGAGAGGCCAATAGCCATATTGGAATGAAAAGTTAAACAGCTACGCAACAAACAGTTAGCAACGGTCAAGGTTCAGTGGGAGCGCCGTAAAGGATCTGAGTGGACTTGGGAACCAGAGGACGAGATGAAGCAGAACTACCCCGAATTGTTCAAGTAAAGATTTCGATGACGAAATCGTATTTAAGTGGGGGAGAGTTGTAATACCCTGTTTCCGTATAAAAATTAAATGAATATTTTATTGGATGATGCGATTTTTATATATATGTTGGAGTTGTTTATGATTTATGGAATTTAAGTTGTTATTGGATTTGGTGGGTTATTTAGTTTATTGAATAAACAAGTAATTGGGCTACCTTATGGTTGGGCTAATTAATTAAGAGAAATGGAATAAAAGTGTAAAAGAATTAAGCCTTATGGGCTTATAGCTAGTGCCATTGTTTGGCCCAAGGCCTTATTTGAAACAAGTATAAAGGAAGGATTAGGGTGCAACCTTCAAGATTTCACTGTTACATTGAGAGTTTTAGTGTGTGTGTGTGCCTGGGTGCAAAACCCACGAGAGAGCAAGGAGTAAGGTGTCAAGAATCATCTAGAAACTCAAGGTTTTGGCAAAAGAATCATCAGGTAATGTTTCCTATCTCTCTATGATGTTGTAGGTATCAATTTTACCTTGTTTGGATGATTATAGAGCTAGATAAGATCTGGGTTTTTGGGTTTTTGGGTTTATGAAGTACAATGGTAAAGAATCTGAGCTAGGAACTTGAATACTTGTTGTGTTGTGTTTAAATCTTGAAGGAAGTGCTTATATGAATGGAGAAATGTTTTGAAACAAAATAAAGTGATTTGGTTAAGTTTTGAGAAGGTTGTGATTTTGAAAATGGAGTTTCAAGTTCTGGGTTTTTCCAAAAAAAAAAGATGAACTGTCAGGGAAGGAAATAAGTCATGCGACCCTCCATATGGGTCCATGCGACTTTCGGATGGAGTAATGGTTTGTTCATGCGACTTCCAGATGGTCCATGCGACTTTCAAGAAGTCCCATGCGACTGTCGGATTTCCACAAGTGTATTCATGCGACTTTTGCATGACAAAGCTACTTCCATGCGACTTAAGTATACATTCATGCGACTATCGGATTACACAAGTATATATATTCATGCGACTGTCGGATGGCATATGTATATTCATGCGATAGTCGGATTGCATATGAGTCGGATTTGCATAAGAGTCAGATTTGCATAAGTATCAGATTTGCATGAGTATCGGATTTGCATAAATGTGTCGGATTTTGCATAAGAATGTTGGATTTCATAAGTGTAATAGTCATGCGACTGTCGGATTTCACAATAGCCATGCGACTGTCGGATTTCGCAATAGTCATGCGACTGTTGGATTTCATGACATCCATGCGACTGTCGGATTTCATGACATCCATGCGACTATCGGATTGTTTAAGTGGTGCCATGCGACTTTCAGTGTTAGGTCCGGCCTAGGGAGGCCCGACTTAGGGTCTGTAGTATACCCAAAGCTAATCAGTGGAGATATATGTATTGTAGGTCCTTGCGACTAGAATTGTTAACTTACAGATTGTGAAATCTGTTGCGTTTGTCTGTGCTGCAGATCAGGTGAGTTACCCTAACTTATACATGATATTAGTGTGAAATGTGTATCTTATATCTTATGTGATGATTTAACTTATGTGTTATATGTGAAGTGAAGGGTTACGTTATATTGTGGTGAAAACGTAACTCGGGCACAGTCAAACATAGTGTGAAATCCTTGGTACGGCTTGGATAGTCAACTGTGACCCAAAGTGTGAAATCGTCGTCAGTGCACTGCGTCGGTAGTATGTGTAATGATATGTGATCATGGATTTGTGTTATGATGTGACATGTACATGCCTAGTATGGTGTGTAAGTTGGAGTGCTCGCTAAGCTTTATGCTTACTGTTGTTGAACTTATTCTTTTCAGGACCTGATCGTGGGGAGGCTCCAGCAGGATGAAGACGGCTCATCATTTATTTAATCGTTTCCACTGTTTTAATTACTTAAACATTTGGTTGGAACAATGTCTGTAATATTACTTAAATACATTTTAACTACGGGTAGTTCCGGGTGCAGGACCCCGTATGACCTTTTGTTGAATGCATTTATATTTCTATTTATATAAAAAAAATTTGGGACGTTACAACTTGGTATCAGAGCCTTGGTTTAAGGGATTCAAGCATGCAAGAGGTGTGTTTAGACTTAAACCTTGGTTCTAAAACATTTTTAAATAACAAAATTCATTTTTAAAACCGAACGATGAACTGTCAGCTGGAGCTTGGTCCTAGTGAGCATGAAGTGAAGCATAGTATATATTTATATAGTTGGTGAAATATATTGTGCAGTTGAATCCATGATATATGCTAGAGTAGTTCCTAACTGTATCCATGTTTAGACATGTCGTGAATACTGTACACCATATATAATGGTAACCATATAGGCTTAGAACGGATGATTTGGCCTTATTTCATGTTCTCGTTTGATGTTGGGATAGGGTAGAATCAGACGCTCAAAGACTTGTATGACTTAGCATTGTACGTGGATGTATTCGTGATATGGATAGACTAGGATATGATGGCTGGTGTGTTGAACCTTATATGTTTGCATGACAATCTCCCCCTATTTGTTTATACTCCATGACTATTTACAAAAATAAATAAACAATAAATAATACAAAGAATGAAAGAATGTACTCTAAGTAATTATAGGTTTGAACTCATTAGGGATGGGTTCACTGGGAGTTTTCAACTCAATCTGCTTCAGATATTTATCTAGGATGTCTTTTGTAGAAATATCTTTATGATCTATGAAATATTTGAGCGACTTCAAATGCAGATAGTCAGCTTTTGCAAAATCTGAAACTCTCTGGAATCGTACTTTGTCATTTGCATCGAGGAAAAAAAACCTCTGGGATTTGATAATGCTTTTCCAATGTAACGTCCCAAAAAAAATTTTAAACAAATAAACGAGCACCAAAGCGTACGATTGATAATCTACCATAATTAGAACATTGTGTATCTTAGATTACAACCCAGGGTGAAAACCCGTAAAAGCTTAGAGTCGATTGTAATTGTTTTGGAATACAACATTAAATACAAAATAGTTTAAAACATTGCGGAAGCTTGTGAGAGATGAGCTATCAACTACGTGCTGGAGCCCCGCCGTGGCCATCACCTAAAAAGAATGTTAAACAACAACCGTAAGCACGAAGCTTAGCGAGTACTTTTACTTACAATCAACCATATGGCATCAAGAACTTGTTTCCATCATCATCTTACATCTTTCATTCCCTCTACCGTAGTAGTCGGTCCCACATTCCCGTCATCGAAGTGAACGGTCCAATCATTTCCGCCACCGAAGTGAACGGTCCAATCATTCCCGTCACCGAAGTAAACGGTCCAATCTTTCCCGCCACCAAAGTGAACGGTCCCATCATTCCCGTCACCGAAGTGAGCGGTCCAATCATTAAGCAAGGCATAACACATCATCAATTCATAGATTCATCAAATCATATAACATGCAACACGTCAATCACGTACATCATTAGGTTTAGATAGTAAGTAAGAATACTCACCTATCTGCAGTCTTAGTTTCTCAATCTTAGTTCACTAATTCACTTGTGATTACTTGCCAACCGGCTATCACCTACAATAGGTCTAATTAAATCAATAACGTGTACAACTCCCTTGTTTGTTTGCTCACATAATTCATTCGGGTCTCATATTAGACCCCGTTACTAAGTTTCATAAGTTGGACCATATAAAAGTTGCATGGCCACCTGGCCATATGAAAGTCGCATGACCACCTTGGCCATATGAAAGTCGCATGACCCTTCTCAAAACATAAGTCGCATGGAGTAAGAGTCGCATGGGGTAACATGCGAAAGTCGCATGAGGTACTGATAGTCGCATGGGTTAATGAAAGTCGCATGGGGTATCAACACAAAGGTCGCATGGGGTATCAACACAAAGGTCGCATGGGTATCAACACAAAGGTCGCATGGGGTATCAACACAAAGGTCGCATGGGTATCAAGTATGAAAGTCGCATGAGGGTACTGGAAGTCGCATGGGGGGTAACAAGTGGCCATGCGAAAGTCGTATGGCATGGGAATCATCCTTGTCAGTTCATCATTTTCATTTCTCAGGCTCCATGGCCAAAATCAAGTTCTTTCAAAACTCAACCAAATCATTTCATTTTTGTCACAAAACATTTTTGCACTCATTTAAACACTTCCTTCAAGATTTAAATATATTTCATCAAGTTTTAAGAGCTCACATCTGAATTCTTTTCTCTGGTTCTTTCTTAAACCCAAAAAACCTCAAAAACCCATATTCTAACTTACGCTAGCATCATTTAAACAAGATAAAATTGATATCCACAATACCATAATGAGATAGGAAACATTACCTGATGATCCTTTTATCAATTCTTTAAGTCCACAACTGAATCTTGGCACCTCCTTCCTCTGTTCCTCGTCAAGGTTTTTGCACACACAAACATACACTGATTTCTTTGTTTGAATGAATGAAACAGTAGTAAGGTGTTGGAGGCTGTGCCCTAGCCACCCTTTTATACCTTCCTTAAAAGGCCTTGGCCCATAAATAGCCATTTAAGCCCACCAAGTAATTAACCCAATTAAATTATTTACCTTTGTGTAATAAGCCAACCATTTATACATATATATGTGTGTATATATATATATATATTCAAGCCCAATTAAATCAACTAGTCTACCATTAAATCCATAATCCAACACAATATTATTTTCTTAATAAAATATTCTTTTATTTATTTTCGAAGGTTCGAGTATTACATCCAACATCTGGAACAAATCCTGGAGGTAGAGATGTGTCAATACCTCTGCAGTTAGAAAGCTCTCCCTTAGAAATTAATTCAATAATTTGTTGCTGTGACTTTTTGTAGGTTAGCTTCCTTCTCTGAAACTTTATTTTTTCAGCTCTGGTATTTTTATCTCTTTCAGAGACAATTTAAGGTACAGATCTTCTCTTCTTTATTTCTTCTTTATAGAATTTAATTACCTTGGTGATCTCTCTCTGAACTATTTCAACATTTTCCGTCAGTTTGTGCTTAGACAGACATATCATTATTTCAGCCCATTCAGAATAAGCACACTTCAGTTTGACTTGAGTTATTAAGAATTTTACGAAGACTGGATGAGCTTTACGTTGAAGATTCAGAAAATTTTCATTATTTTCCTTCCTAAGTCTAACCGAAGTTATTTTCTCACGATTTAATCTTTGATCTCTTGTGGACAGCCATGCCTACTTTCTTTCAGCTACCAGTTGTTTCTTTTTGGCTTGTCTTTCCTTTTCAACTTCAATCTCTTCGTGAAGCTTTTGTTGGTATACACGAGGAGACAAGTTAACCTTATTTGCAGCAGCTTCTTCAAAAGCAAGCTCTTCAGTGATCCTTTTCTCTTTAATGAACGGATTCTGATCATCAAAGTCGTCTGATTCGTTTTCGACATATTTGCCTACTCTCATCAGATCATCTAAAGAACTGAATACCATGAGCTTTTTGCCTTTGTCAGCTCTACTAGGTTGACCACTGGTTGATGGAACATGTTGTTCTTCAAAAATCAAGGCTGCTGAAGTAAGTTGTTTCAGTTCAGCACTTGATGTGGTTGTTTCAGCCGTTGCTCTTCTTTCAGCTGCGTTTAAAATTTCGTGACACTCGGCTCCATCAATCTCAGATCTAAACTGATCTGCTTTAGCCTTCCTTTGATCTAAGAGGACTTTAAGCTCCCCCTCAGCTGTTGCCTTAGCTTCTTCAGCTTTGGCTTTCTCCTGTTCAGCTATTAACAGTTGCGCCTTAATATCTTCCAAGGCTTTATTTTGATTTTCTTCCATGGATTTTAAGCGTGCCACTTCATTTTCTAGGTTTTACATTGCATCAGCTCTTGAAAATTTCCTTTGCCATAGAAGAAATTTTCGATCGGCTACAACTATCTTCCTTATTATTTGACAGATTTTGAACTGTCGTCTGAATCCCCCCCCCCCCCCCCTTAGAAGTAGAGGAGGCTCTGGATGCTTCTATAGACTTAGATAGGTCCTGAATCTGATTAGAAAGCCATGCAAAGGAAGGAGCAAACAATTCCTGTACACGATTTATTGCGGCTTTAGAGAGGTTGACCGCATATAATTTTTCAACAGAAGAAGAAAGGCTATTTTACAGTGAAGGAAAGAATTTGGAGTTGGGATTTGAGAGAGGAAAATTCAATGGTGGCAGACTCAGCCATAGTAGAGAGCATATGATGAAGCTGTTTGTACATTTTGTGTCTTAGTTGATTGTTGAAATCCTGAGATAGAGAAGTGGATTTCTGAAGCAAAGATTCCCCAAGAGATTTGAACTCGATGTGAAATTTGTGTAGATCAGTTAGAGAACAAGAGTTCTGAAACGAAGTAGTTTTCACTAGATGAGAGTGAGATAGAAGGGTTTCAGGGAGACATTAAAGAGAAGAGGCAATGTCCACTGAAAGTTCAGAGAATTGAGAATGTACAGATTTAGGGGATTGAAGAAAGGCGAATTCATCAATGTCATCTAAAGGATTGATTTCTATTTGTGGAGAGAAAAAGAGAGAGCAAAGAATTTATCGATGGAGGGATGGGAAGCCATAGCAACAGTGGGCGTAACTGATGCAGGGGCTTTGAGGGATGGTGCTTCAGTTACACTCTGGTCTATGAATGTGTCTTCATTAGCAATAGGGATCTCAACTGAAGAGGGTGGTGTTGGAGTATGCCCACTGATGCATGTACGCCAATATCACTACCAATGAAGCATGGGCCCATTGGGTCACACACCAGGGAATAATTTATACAACAACCAAAGTTAAGGGGCTAAAACGAATCAATTGTATTTGAGTTCAAATTGAAGTGGGCCACGAGAAGTTCACGGCGTGAACTCTTGTCTGACAGCAGATAACTTTTTGCATGTTGCCTCCCACTTCAACCAATGCATGTCTATCCCACTCATTACTTGATGGCCGGCCTTGGGGCACTAAGGGGGCATCTTGGGGCTTTTAAATAGACCATGCATCAGCCTCATTCACACTCTTGATGATTCTAACACACATACACACTAGAGCTACATTGTGAGAGCATATAGAGTGTTCTAAGGTGTTCTTGAGAGAATATTACAAGGGAGCTAATATGGTTGTTGTTCCTTTGGTAATTTCAAGTACGTAAAGATTACAAAGGCTTGCTAGTACAAGGAGATTGAGTAAACTCGGTGTGGACTATCGATAGAGGAAGGCTTGGTTTAGCTTTCTAGTTCATCCATCAAGTTTGATTTCTCCAGCTGCAAATCGTGTATGGTATAACTTCTTGTCCCTTGTTTTTCTTGTTGCGTTACTTGCATGTAAAGCTTGGTCCATGTGGTGGGTTTTAATGGCATTTTGGTTCTTTGAACCAATTGGTTTGTTTGTTTCTTGTTCTCTTGCTTCCGTTGCGTGCCATGCTAAAACCCAACAGTGGTATCAGAGCCACCTCTACATCAGTTTTGCACTTGGTAGCCTAAAAAACCGAAAAATCAAAGATTTTGAAATCTGGCAGAACTACTTCACGGCGTGAACTCTTTGGAGTTCACGGCGTGAAGTTCATACAGTATGTGTTTTTTCAGTTTTTCAAATTTCAATCTATTTTGGTTCTTAAGTTTTTGGCCTTTGTTGTTTGTTTTTGGTTTTTCTAGTTGCTAGATATCTTGTGATGATCTTGTTGCCTTTTATCTTGGTTTGTATATTTACATATGGATTATGATTTTGGCATGAAATGCATAATTGCATGTACTTATATTATGTATATATGAATATGTTTCACTAACAATAGTTTGGTGTTACTAATGCATACGTACATGGGATTATTTTTTTATGTGCCTTGAGTTTATAAAATAATCTTAACCAAAATAAAAATTAGTTGCATGGGTTTTGTGGCACACCATGCTTGTTAGCTTTCTTGTGATGTTTAGATAGCTTGTGTTGGTAACCAATTTGCCCTAGACCTTTGGTTATGATGTTTGGTTGTATTGATTTATTTAATTCATTCATTTGGTGATTTTATATCACATGGTTTGTAATTAATTAATTGTTTATTTATTTGGTATGTAAATATGTATATTTTTATGGCTTGCATGCCATTTAAATTCCTTATATTTGTAAAGTACTAGAAGATAGGTTTTTGTGGCTTGCATGCCATTTCTATCTTTTCTATGTATTTGTTATTTGGAGGTAACTATCTGGAGTCATGGCTATGACGTCTTGGCAACCACAAATCCGGGAGGCCCAATGGAGGTAGCGGGTTTAGTAGGAGCACATCCGAAGTCATTGGAAGTTTTTCCTTAGTTGACTTTGTTTTCCCGTTTTGGCTTACGGGAAAATGCATAAGCTTAGGGGCATGGTTACCAATATTTTGTATGAGTGTGATATGTTTTATTTGTTTATGCATGGATATTAGGATTATTGCATGCTAGACAACTTTTTATAAAAGTAATAAAAACACAAGAGTTTTAAATAGTTTTGTTAACTCGCACGCGCATAAGATTAACAAAGAGGATATACAATTGGTTTATATTCAAAGTGAAATATGTTTTTGTCACTAAATTTGTTAATCAAATCAAAATGGTTTTTTTTAACCGGAAAACAAATCTCGTTTTCTAAATGTAAATCTCACGCCACCCATAAGATAACACCACCTGAATCTAGTCACGCAAGGAATGATTGTCGAGCTTTATCCGAGTCAAACCTTACATGAGTTGTGTGGAAGGTGATGGTGGCAACTCGCAAGATTGGTTGTCGAGCTCTAGCCGAGCCAATCGTTGGGCAAGACTACCACCATGTATCTTGATGGTTGATTTACAATTTCGAAATAGAATTTTGAATGATTGTCGAGCTTTAGCCGAGATTATTCAAAATTTTAGTTTGGAGTTGGTGTGGAGGGATCAAACATGCCAATACGACACAATGGTTGTCAATTTGGATCCCACAAGGAACTAAGAGTTATAATAATGTATTACAATCGGTAAAATGGTTACCGGCCTAAATAGCTTTACAACGTGATCCGCGGAAAACCCGTCATGGTGTAATGTGAAATATGGTTCTTAGCCTTTGTTAAGATAATGGTTTTTCTTAAAACTTATGGGGTAATTATTTTAACAAGGATTATATCAAACTAACCAAAACTCGTACTCTTGTTATTTATAGATGTCAAACCATAATAACACCACGTCAAACATTTCACTTCGTATGTTCCTAGAAAGGGAGAGACTCACGGAAGTCAACTTCATTAATTGGCTTAGACAATTGAGAATTGTCCTTCGCCATGAGTCAAAGTTGCACATCCTTGAGGAACCCCTTCCAAAACCACCTGCTACCAACGCGACTTGGGCCGTCCGATACGCATATGAAAAGCGTGTTGAGGACACACACGACGTTGCCTGCCTCATGTTGTCAACTATGAGCTCAGAGCTACAAAAGCAATTCGAGCACATGAGTGTGTACGACATGGTAAACAAGCTTAAGGACATGTTTCAAAAGCAAGTTAGGCGGCAATACTAGGAGTGTGTTAAAAACCTAATCGGTTGTAGGATGCAGGAAGGCGGGAATGTAAGTGTCCACATCCTTAAGATGAAGGCGTACTTAGACCAAATGGAGAGGCTAGGATTTCCCATTGGGAGGGAGCTCGCAGTGGATATTGTATTGCGGTCCCTACCTGCATCATATGATCAGTTCATCATAAACTATCACATGCATGGATTGGAAATACCCTTAAGTGAATTGCATGGCATGTTGAAGACTTCGGAGTCAAACATGGCCAAGCATTATTCTACCTCATCCATTCCCATCTTGAGTTCAAAGGAACAAAAGAAAAGAAAGAAGAAACCGACCCCAAAAGGAAAGGTTGGAGTATCCAAGCCTATCCCTAACATTGAGTCCAAGGACATAGATAATGTGCCTCAAGAAGAGACTCAAATGGTGGTTTGCTACTTTTGTGGAAGATTTGGAGATTGGGGCCGTCATCCTTATTCTACATGCCAAAGGGATATAAAACATCTAAGGAAAGATAAAGTTACATTTTCCTCTAAAGGTACATTCATGATTCATTGTTATTCTTCTAAAAGTTGGGATTATTGACCCGAGCTTATTGACTCGCGTTTGTTACGAATTTGTTTTTGTTACAAAGTGTAGGTCCATGATGATAGGAAGAAAAGCATGAAGAAACCGGATCTCATTATGAGGAAACATGGATGCTTGTCCTCTACGAGAAGATTGAGATATTTGATCTCATATTTATCACCGGTTTATTCATGTCAAGTGATATTTCTTTGTATGCTCGTTTCAAAGATGATGGATATAATTTTGAAAGTTATGAGACTTGATGTAAAACTTTTTCATATTCTTTGTTCAAAGTTTATTCATGTCAAAGTTTATGTGTTGTTTTGTCCTGCGTGACACACAACTTTACTTTTGATGACGATGAATCTTTTTCTTGAAATAAGAAAGTTGTTATGAATAATATTTTGAGATGATTGTTGGATTCAAAAATTATCCATGTCACGGCATAAAAAAGATTTTTGTTGCAAGTAATAAAATATTCATGAATATATGATTCTGGATCCAAAATAGTTTGGAGAAGTTAGCTTTGTGAAATAATCAACTTAACCACATAAACAAGAAAAGTATCACCTAAATCCGTGTGGTTAGGATCTCGGGATAGTTTGATCTCGGGATAGTTTAACCTCGGGTTAGACATTAGATGCTAATCTTGTTTATTAGGCTAGGATGATTATGAAACCCTTCATTGTCATGTGTGAGAAGGATAAAAGCTTGTTGGATATTGATCAAACTTTAGTGGATAATCCGTTCAAGCATAACACAAAGAATAACTAAAGGGAAACTTCTTTATCACTACCTTCTAGTAGCAATTGCGGAAAGTTTTCTAGTTTGGGTAAATGTCTGAAACCTCGTTGGTGTTCAAGATTAATCAAAACTTCTTACAGAATCTATAGGTCATATAGATCAAGATATTTAGATCTAGCTTAGATGCTAAGATACCTTGTATCTATTATAAATGACCATATAATGAATTGTGGTTTTTGCACATAATTTATTTCCTACTAAGACACATTGGTACATGGTGTCATATTGTGGGGAACCGGATATTATTGAATATGATCTAGTGATGAGTCATAAATGTGTATCCAGCTTATTGATACACTCACTTAACATGACATACTAAGTCCTCACATCTAAAACCAATCGATGGTCTAAATTAGCACTAAATAAGATATGACTAGAAAGAGTTCTTTACTTGTCTATCTCATAGTTTAAAGTTATCCCATTTACATTCAGTGGGTGATGGATGAACTTGAAAGGTGCTAATACATTTGACAAGTTCTTCTAAGTTTTAGATATTTAACCTTCTGAGAACGGTGTTTTGTTGCTCTAAAAGGAGAAAATAACTAAAGCATTCCAATGGAAGAACGTGGAATTTAAATGAAAGACCTAATGATTGACACTAGCAAATAATCAATCTTAATTCATTGAGAACCAACATTAATATGCTGGTATACCTGACCAGGTATCATTACTTTTATGTCTGATAAGAGTCATATGAAGGCAAAGAGATATGGGTCTCTCATATCTAAGTGGCGATGACTAGTCATGTTGAGGTCACCATCTATCGGAAGACATAGTGAACCCGGATTCACTAAGTTAAAAGAAGTAATTGATCAAGAGATGCAATCCATTCAAATATCCAAGTATTTGACTTGGATTAATCCCATACCTAGGTGAAAACCAAGAAGGTACAAGTGTGACATATGTCACCAGAGCAAGTTTGCCAGTTAGACTCTCAACTTGTTGTTATTATGCTTCATGCATTTGATTCTCCTTGAAATCCTAAAAATCCAAATAGGTGATAAGTATTAGAAGGTATATCCTCCTTACGTACTATTCAGACCATGACACTTAGATAATCCTATAGTTACATGCCTAAGGTGTGTAACAGATTCGTTACATACACCTTGAATGCACATCAAGGGTGACACAAGTTCAAATATTAAATTGAGCTCAGGAGAATAAGAGTGCAATTCTTGGAACATTTGTTATAAGTACATAAACTCTATTAAGATTCGAGTAATTTTTAAAGAAGTATAGTGCACTAACAACAACCGTATAACATCAAAACTAAAGTAGTAATAATAATAACACAACAAATAAGCTGACATTTCAAACCAAAGTAATAAAACTCTAGAACAAACCCTTAAGACCTAATAACACTAACTAATAGCATAAATTGTAACGCATGGCAAGGTTAAGTGCACCACTTGCACTCCAACTCAAAGGAATAAAACAAATAAATAAATATATATATATATATATATAAGGAAAAGTGAAAAAAATCGGCCAAAATGGGGGGAAAGGGGAGGATTAAATTCAAAATTTAAAACACAACAAAAAATAACATGATTCTATTTTAAATGCCTAGAACTATTTCCTAATCACCTCACCTCCTTCATCTCGCTCAAAATTGGCCACCATACCTCTCCTCTCTTTGATTTGTTCTTCAAAACACAAGGATCAAGCAAGAAACCAAGAAGATAACACAAGGAACCAACAAGAAACCAAGAAGAGAACATAAGGAATTCGGGTGTTAAGGTAAGAACTACAAATCTCTAATCCTAATCAAGTTTTTTTCACTCTTAGTCATAACAAAATCTGACTTCTATGAATCCCCGTGTTCGATTCTTGAAGAACTTGGAGTCTTGAAGATCCAAACTCACAATCGGTAAACCGGTAATCAATCCTTCTTATCGTCTCTCTACACCTTCTTTCTCTTTATGTATCTATTTGAAAACCCTAAGTGATGGATATAAAAGAAAAAAATGTAAGAAACGATACAAACATATATAGAGAAAACGATTTTGATGAACAATGAGCAAAACACAATCAAAAGGCTAAAACTTGTTACTAAAAGACGAGGAACATAAAATCTAGAATCTGACAGAAACTTTGGGTCGTGTTTAAAAGGTCATAAATTGGGCAATTCGTGGACTTTTATTTCGTATTTTAAGCCTAAACAGAAGTACTTTGAGTCTATTTTCTACTCCAATTGGTCTCATCTAAAAATGATATCGTTTGATCATCCAAACAAATTAAAACATTTTGGTGCGTAAATCTGGATTATTGGGACAGAAGCATAGGTAACTTATACGCACTATAAATCACTTATTTTAATGAATAAAACCGTGAGATTCATACAAGACAAAGCTTTACGTGTCTATAGAGTCTGTAAAAATTTTAGAAATTAATTCATTCGTTTACTATTTTAAATCGTAATTAACTTTCTGTCGCATAAAACAGTGGTATTTTCGGTTTAGTTGATTATCACGAATTTATTTTAATATAAAAGTAAAAGAATAAATTCTGGAAAAATTAGGGTTTCATCTAGAGACATGGAAGTACATTTCATAAAAATTTAGGAATTTAACTAGGTTATTTAGAGGGGTTTAAAAATACAAAATATGACTACAAATTCTGCCAGAAAACTACTTGAGTCCTAAAAAGAATTTTTAAAAGCATTAAAATAAAGTAATGGAACTTATAACAAATCTAAGTGATAATACAAATACACCTAACATAAGAAAGACATTATCCGAATTAATACAAGAGTAATCTATCAAACTTAGATTACTACCTAAGAGTTTCACACCATGAGAACTAATTTCATGAAACCTATTGTATACTTTTGAGCGGAATACATCTCACTAGCTACTACCAACACTCAAGGTGAGTACTCGTGGCCCCTTTTTGCATGTTTTCTTGGGGGAAAATGACACTCAATAAACTGCTTTATTTCTCATGCCGTGAATTGAAATTCTTTTTGACAACTTGGATTATGTGCTACATGCTTGTGTGAACCCGATGATGGGTTAAGCCAATTGAATGTGTGAACCCGATGATGGGTTAAGCCAATTGAATTCCAATATTCCTATTTAGCCAACTTAGTGCTCCAGCTGGTAGGGCTTGTTGGATGACAAATTCCTATTGGACATTGTGGTTCGGTTATCATTATTCCTATTGGACATGTGGTCCGGTTATCATTATTCCTACTTGCGAGTATGTGTTACACTATATCCATTGTCATACTATTGTACTCACGGAAAATCAATTATTTTGTTTAAACCTGCGAGCTCACAAACCATTGTGTTGACATTTTTAGATTGTTCATTTTCAGGTAATACTAACGCTAATGCTTAAGGATCCTAGAAGACTCTAGTCGGGCCTTACCGTGACTCATAGCGAGAATCGAACTCTTCTTATTATTTTGTGATGTGGGTGTTTGTTAATACTTCGAATTATTATTTGGTTTTGGGCTTGTTGCCCGTATACCTGACCCGGGTTGTGGGGTTTACTTTCGCACGATCATTTATTTTCGTTGGTTGTCTATGTTTCCGTGGAACTGACTTAACACGGCACAAGACTCCTCTTGTGTCGGGGAAACATCGTGACACGTTGGATTAATTGCATTTAGTGATTTTCTCTATTTTATATCAATGTGTTATGACGATCCTCTCCGTCACACTTCGCGATTCCGCCTTGGCAGGGTGTGACAACAAGCGGGATTAATAAGAATGGAGTTGTAGACAACTTCATATACCCACTACATGAAAAGGTTTCATGATGGTTAAGAGGAAACTTTTCCTAGTGGTTGTGTTGAAGAATTTTTTATACTAATAGCTATTATTGCCTTTTGTGGCAATATGAGATTGCACACGGATATACAAGACCGCGTTCCATCATAGAACAATATTATGAGGAAGTGCTCATAACACTCTCCAAGGGTCTTATGTATCCATAATATCAAAATTAAGTCTACAAACATGGATAAATCCATTATGGATTTATGCTAGCATCTAAAAGGTAAGATCTTTGCTTTTATTGAGGAAATCTAGTGATGATTTTCTAGAAGCATGGATGAGACTTTTACATAAGTCAGGGCTAGTAGGAGCTTTGTTGCATTCCTAAGTATGTGAGTCTATTGAAGATAATGTCCCGATATTAAGTTGTCCGTGGACCTAATTCGGGAATTATTGCTTCATAAGGACACTTAGGAGATACAGAATAGATTATTTTGAGTTCAAGAAATACCGATATATGTTCTTGATGTTTGACGACTAGAATAGGCTTGGAGTAAGTATTTACTCTAATGCAAGTTTCTATCAGGATAACTGTCGATCTTGATCGAAGTTTATGATCCTACCTTGTGGTGTTAATTGTTGGTTCTTAAGTATCACTTACCCTATTATGAGCTGTTGTGACAATGAGGGTGTGCTTACTTTAGCACTTTATATTATGATATCTTAGACGGACACTTTGAGAGAGGTCTAGTCAGTAGAGATATAAGTAAATAACAAAAGTACATGTGAATGTTGTATTACAAACCCACTTGTTAAGCCGTTGTTATTGACTAGTGATGTTTATCATACTAGGTCAGTTGACATTTCTAAATGCATATAACTTGACTTAAATATTATTTAGGTTTAAGATTGATTTGTGTTTATCTATTTGGGGAACATTAACCAGTATTGTATTTCATACTATATCGATTATAAATGGAGATTTAATAATGCGCCGAAGGCGGTATTTTCATGAATCCTTACTGTGTTCCATCTTAGCATGCTTAACCACTTCCCAGAATCATTTATCATTCTAAATGTCCACAGTCAGTCATTCTTCATGGGAGGAAGTTTGAATTAAGACTGAGGGAAGGGGTTGGTCACGTATCTAATAATGGATTGGATACAAGGGACGCAACACTTCGCCTGTGCTTGAATTCTTTAAGTGATTGGACGACCCATACCTGAAGTTACTTCATGGGTTCTATCACAAGTAACTCAGGATGATAATATCGATTCGTCCTTAGACCGTAGATACATGTGTGTCAAAGCATGTACCTGCTTTGCTTTGATTGCATTCAAACACAGTTCGTAACTGGCTGTTATAAAGGGAGCTTTTGGGTAAAGTATGGTGTATGTGGCGGAACAATGTAGTCAAAAGGATTTGTTCCTCTAGTTTAGAGAGATATCCATAGGCCCCTCGATGATTGAGAGTAGACGTTAAAAATGCATGGCCGTGCACAAGTTGTAATGATGTTTGATCGATTGCAACTAGATTTTTTGGTCACCATCAATCTTGATCGAGAAACATAATCGTGAACGATCTGGAGATGACATTTAACCATGTCTCGTGTTCACATGGATATCGCGAACAAAGGGATAATTTGATCACTTATCTATAGGGCAATTTCATACTTATGTTTGAGATTTGGCATTTGTCCAGGATGACAAAACCTATGCTGACTTGGGGGCAAAGATGCCTTGCTAAAGGCTACTCTTTGTCTGTGAAACTAAGGGTACGATGTGTGATGTGCAAGTGGGAGTCTGTTGGAGTATGCCCACTGATACACGTACACCAATATCACTACTAATGAAGCATGGGCCTATTGGGTCACACACCGGGGATTAATCTCGACAACAACCAAAGTGAAGGGGCTAAAAGGAATCAATTGTATTTGAGTTCAAATTGAAGTGGGCCAGGAGAAGTTCACGGCGTGAACTAAGGCGAGTTCAGAGCGTGAACTCTTGTCTGACAGCAGACAGCTTTTTGCATGTTGCCTCCCACTTCAACCAATGCATGTCTATCCCACTCATAACTTGATGGCCGGACTTGGGGCACTAAGGGGACATCTTGGGGCTTTTAAATAGACCATGCATCAGCCTCATTCACACTCTTGATGATTCTAACACACATACATACTAGAGCTACATTGTGAGAGCATATAGAGTGTTCTAAGGTGTTCTTGAGAGAATATTACAAGGGAGCTAATATGGTTGTTGTTCCTATGGTAATTTCAAGTACATGAAGATTACCAAGGCTTGCTAGTACAAAGAGTTTGAGTAAACTCGGTGTGGACTATCGATAGAGGAAGGCTTGGTTTAGCTTTCTAGTTCATCCATCAAGTTTGATTTCTCCAGCTGCAAATCGTGTATGGTATAACTTCTTGTCCCTTGTTTTTCTTGTTGCATTACTTGCATGTAGATCTTGGTCCATGTGGTGGGTTTTAATGGCATTTTGGTTCTTTGAACCAATTGGTTTTGTTTGTTTCTTGTTATCTTGCTTCCGTTGCGTGCCATGCTAAAACCTAACAGGTGCAACTTCAGTATCATTGATTTGGTTAAGGGGGGCATCACTCTCAGTTTGGTTTTCAACTAATATATCATTTGCCCTGGATGAATCCATAGTGTCAATGGGGTTAGGTGACACATCGAGGGATTTTGGGGAGGTCTCATCTTCAGGGTGAACTAAAGAATCATGGACTGAGGGGGCTTCAGAAACTATGGGAATTGTAGTTTCTTCATTAGCTGCTGAAGTTGCATCAGGGTTAGAGGGTTGCATTTCTGACACATCATGTGCATGGTCTATATCTATAGAATCAGTTGTGTCATTACATTTGGGTGGCATTGTCTCATGGATGGTGCGTGATTTAAATTTCTTGGAAAACAGGCTTTTGTTTCCGGTTAATTTTAGATTAACATATTTAGTGACAAAACCCGATTTTCACTTTTAATAGTTTGTTAATCATATGCGCTCGTGAGAGAAATATAAACCAATTTATAGAACTCTTGTGATTTAATTTTTATAGAAAAATTTTCTAGCATGCTATATCCTAAACAACCATGCAAGAATTAAAATCACATCACACGCATAGCAAAAGGGTCAGTAACCATGACATAACCTATGTGTCCTTCCCGTGATCCAATGGGAAGAACATGGTCTACTAGGGATACAACACAAATAATATGCTCCTGCTAAATCTGCCACCTTCATCGGGCATCTCTGGATTCACCTTCTTCAAGACATCACCTAGATTCTTGATTGTGGTCTTCAAGATACAAAATACAAGTACATGATATAGAAATAAATGACATGCAAGCCACGATATTTCTATCAACTAATACAAGTAGACGGATGAAAAAGGGCATGCAGGCCGCAATAATTATTACAAATAATAAATAAATGAATAATTACAATTATTACAAATCAAGTGACACAAGGTCACCAAAAGAATGAAACAACCACAAGGTCTAAGGCCAAGGTTACCAACCTAAACAAGGCAAACAACCACAAACACACGGTGTGCCAAAACCGTGACAACAATTATTTTGATAAGAATTTTCTAAACCAACACTCAAAGCACATAAGGAAATTCTTGTACATATGCATTAGGGTACAAAACCAATTTTCACACCTATATTCATATATACACAAACATATGTGTATGCATGTATGCATCTAATGCCATGACTATACCATGCATACCCATAGTTGTATAAAATACCATTTAGGGATTTTCTAGAAAACAAAAAAGCATCACAGAATGCTAACAATGACTCCAAAAACCGCAAAATTTCTTTTAAGGCCAAAAAATTGTTCATGAGCTCCTTCACAACCCCTCACGGCTCATGAAGCCCAAGGGCCTCACGACCGGTCACGGCCCGGAAGAACTCGTCAAGCACAAAAACCATTTTCATGACGAAACCTCAAAGCACACTGGTTGTGTAGCCTTCACGACCCGTGAAGAAGACCTCCACAACCCGTGAAGGCTTACCGGACAGATTTCAAAACTTCCAAAAACCGATTTTCGAGCCATTTTGTGCTATAATCATGTAGCAATGGCTCTAATACCACTAAAGGAATCCCATGCATGCTACAATACCCATAAGCAACGGAAGCACAAGGTTTAAAAATGAGTTTTCGGGTATTTAAAACCACATGCACACGATTCTTTGAGAGGATCAATACTACAAATTAAGTATAGCAACAAGAAAATAAGAAACCAAGAAGAGGAGATCATACCTGTAACACCGCTTCTGAATTCAGTTACTTTAATGACAAATCAGGTTTTAGCAGCGGAAATTTTTTTCTTTTTAAAACAACAAACTGTTATTTACATTAATAACTTATCAAAACAACTTTGGCGTTACCAAGTACAGGAACCGACCATTGTATCACATTACATTACAACATATAATTACAAGTGTTCCACCCACTAGGGGCAATGTATTTCCCAAAAGCAACCCGCCTCGCAGGACATCTAGTCATTACCTGAAAAGGGAAATCATAACATCATTAGCTACACTAGCTAGTGACTACATACAATCATAAACATCAAAATAGTAAGTCATGCATCACTTCATAAAAAATCATCGCTAGCTTAGCACATAGCAGTGTGCTAACAAGATCAGTAAGAGTCGTGTCTTGCAGGGTAATCAATCACGCTCAACAACTTAGACCGGGGGATCAGACACGACCAACCGCGCTGGTGGGGGAGCATAAAGCAGTCCACCAAGCATCGTTTATAGAGCCAGAGGCTCTACAGGTTATCCAGCTACAACCGGCTGATCACCACTCACGTTAAGGCACGGCGGTTCTGCAGAACCTATGATCCAGGATGCCTCCTGAATCACCGTGAAATCCCGAGGGATCCAGTTACAACCGACTGACCTTAACCATGCGTTAGATAGTCTGCAGACAGTTCACATACACATATACGTACATTTGATCCCACAGGGATCCATCATTTCACATATAACATATTTCGGCATTCATACATACATATCATCAAGTATTAACTAAGTGGTTCCAATCTGGACCCACTGGCATGCACCTGACATATATTCTAACATCACACAAGTCATGCACTTATCTCCTCGAGCGCACCTGCAAAAGCAACATACAAAACATTCACACAGTCATTTAGCATGCAAGCCTTACTCTACCGAGCCTCATGAAAGCAGGCACTCACCTGATTAGCTTATAACGTTCGTTTACTTAATGTTGGTTCAGCTGACACGTTCACCTAAAACATTCGGCAATCGCGTTAAGCGTTTGCACGCATTAAGTTCTATCACTAGAACACTTGCAAGACCTTCCTAATAGTCATGAATCATTCATTAAACTTTTCTTTGACACTACATAACCTATTCAACAAGAACACATAAAAAAAACATATTCTTGCTGAAAAGGCCCCGTCGCGCCACGACCATCTAATGCGTCGCTCCGCGACACACGAAAATCGGATCAAATGTCGCATAGTTCATGCGAAAGTCGGACCACGTGGACATATGGACAATCCGACTGTCGGATCACTAGGTCGGATGGGTCATCCGACTGTCGGACCTAAAAGTCGGATGGCTGGTTCGAAGGTCGGACCAAAAAGTCGCATAGGGCATTTCTGACGGGGTCGCGCCGCGATCTCGTACTTTACAGTTTTACCATCTTCTTCATTTGACATGCATGCGACTTTCTTTATCCATTTTAAAAACCCAGATTTTCAAATATGTTATTTTCACTTTTAAAACATCTTAGAACTTCATACACCACCTACATGAACTTCATAAACACATCAAAACCTTTTAAAAACATCAAAACATGAGAAACCCACTTATAAAGTAAGCTCTCATGTTCTTCAATGGTGTTTTCAACTCTAACTCAACTTCCAGCCACAAAGCATACATATTTCTAGCATAATACACATATAATCTCTACTACAAACACCATACTAACCTCATTTTGAGTCTAGGACTTCAAATCCTTCAACTTCAAGAATTCTTCTTCAAAAACTTACGAGAGCAGTGAAAAGTATGTTTGTGTTTGTATGTTTTTGCTAGCTTTGACTTTGCAAGTCAATTCTACACTACACACACACATATATATCTTATCTAGAGGCAAACCGCCTCTGGATAAAATATCTTCTTTCATTTTCTTTATCCTTTTCTTTCTTCTTTTCTTTTCTAATTTATACAATTAGTACATATATATATATACTTAATATATACATATACACACATACACATAATTAACATACATACATATTCAATTAAACAAATAATCAATTAACCTTCTCATTAATATAATAAACTTACAATTTGAACTCTTCACTTAATCTACTACTTTTACACACACGTACATACTATTCACAACTAGGCCCAAGTTGAGGATGTTACAATACCCTTGATGTCTGTGATTGTAATGAGCAAGATGAGGATGTCTAAGAACCCGAAGTGAGCTCCTCTAAAGATATTCACATTAAGTATATGTAGACCCGTCTTGCTAATGACCTAAACACTATAAACACCTCTTTGGCTTCATGATCTGGAACAACACTATGCGTGGAACCTATTAACTACACCCTTCCTTGAACTCTCTCTTATAAGAAACAACTGTATATTTGGTGTAAGTTGAGGTGAGTGACAAAAAAAAGTTCTTAGGCAAGAGTAGGAGCCTTATATAGGCAATATGGAAGTTCTTAGGTTGAGCATTTCAATCTCTTCTTGGAGAGTATCTGCTCTGTTCTTTTCGATTTCATACCCTTGAAGTTTTGAAGGTTTATGATGAATCTTTGTTGATGATTTTGGATGTTTCTTACACAATTTGAAAAGTTGTTCTGTGTGTTCATCCACCGAGTCATCGTATAAAAGAAACATATTATTCAACATTGTCTTCAATTATTCTTCTGTTTTTGTAATGCAAGGGTTGATTGCTCACCAGGTTGAAAAATTCTCTTGAATAGAAATCCTGGTTAGATTCTATCTTTGGAAAACTTGAATCACGGAATGATCAATAGAAGTTATAATAGATTTGATATGAACACCAAAGAAATTCAATTGTTTTTGAAAATCTTTTAAGTTGACCGAATTCGAGTACCAAAATGATTGGAAGTCGGTTGTTAATTATGGGGAATCTGTTGAAGCGTCGATGACCGGAATCGGGTTTTCAAAATGTTAGTTTTCGATTAAATTTTTTTGACCGAATTCGGGTTCAAAAATGATAGGAAAAATCGGTTAAAGATTATTCAACTAGAATGACCAACTTCGGGTATCAAAATGTTGGAAATCGGTTGAAAATTTTGTTGACCGAATTCGGGTTTCAAAAATGACCGAAAATTGCGTTGAAAAAGTTGTTTGACCGAATTTGGTTTAAAAACGATTGAAATTCTATTGACTAACTCAAAAAAGGAATGACCGAATTTCGGTTGAAACTAGAAAAATTGTTGTGACCGAATTCGGTTGAAAAATTGTTTAACTTTGAAAGTCGGTTGACGTTTGAAATTCAGTTAAACTTGATCTTTAAAAAATGATTGACTGAGTTCGGTTGAATGTGATAACCGAATTCGGTTGACCTTTGAATTTCGGTTGACTTGAAAATTTAGTTGACCTTTGGAACTTTGAGGTTTGGAATTCGGTTAATCGAATCGACTGACTGAATTTGGTGGATAGAATTTAGGTTGACCAAATTCGGTTGACTCTGGAAAGCTTGAAATTCTGTTAACTTGAATTCCAGTTAAGTTGGAAATTCGGTTGAAACTTCTTTTACGACCGAATTCGGTCGTATACTTGAAAGTTTTCAAGTGATGATTTTCGGTTGTTCTTTGAATCTTCAACTCTGTTTTTCGGTTGTTCTTGGGCTAATGAACACCAGATTTGATTCCAATTCAATGTTATTTGTTTAACCAAAATTCTTTCACCAATTGATGCGCAATGATAAACAAACAACTTCTTCCGTTTTCTATTCAAAACAACTTCAAATCAATGAGAATTTAATGATTATCCTCAAGAATACTTCGAACTCAAAAACATCTCAGATCTGAAAATTAGCCATCAAAATGTAATCTAATTGGATTCAAACCAATTCGCAATGGTACTATAACATCAAACGATCACAGATCAATGCTTATATGAATCAAAACACATAATTTCTCGAAAAATTTTGATCAACTCGAAGAACACCTCTCAGTTTTAAGAAAAACTTCAAAAAGTTCGAATTATGATCTTTATCAAATATCCACTCCTTCTAGCTCTGATACTTATTAGTCCCAAGTGATTCAAGCCTCCATCAATTCACATGGTTGATATATATATGTAAGATCTATATTGAATATGATAAACACACACTAAAATATGTAGATCTTTTCATTCAATATGGCAACCGATAATCAATTCCTCTAAGGAATTGCTATATATACTCATCGTTACCATTAAAGTCCCTATTGTTTGTATTTAATACAAACTTCACACATAATGTAAACTTATATTTCTATATAATATTAAATTTTATCAGAAAATTTATAGATGTTGATTCAGTGGATGGACTTGTGTTCTGCAACCAAGTTGTTAAAGGCTTAGTTAATGCTAGTTGTTTCCCTAACTTTTAAAAATTAATACTTTAAATATTAAGTCTTTGTAAAAATTTTCAACAAATGCTTTCGCTACTATTTCTAAACTGGATTTTAGTTACAATAAAGTTTGTGTATTTTTCATAAAATATTATTTTGAAAACGAGGTGTTACAAAAGTGTTAGAAATTCGTGCTCAATAAGTCATCAAACATGACTTTAATTTGAAAACTGTTTACATAAAATCCATGATTTTAGTTTCATATCATATTGTTATTTATATGAAATTTAACTATCATATTGTTTCAGATCAAAGTAACTTTTTAAATCATAACATATAACTATCTATAGTTAACTTTTTAAATAATAAATCTTAACTCCTGATTATATCTAATAAAATATTTACATAAATAAGCATACGTTATTTATTAGAGTATAAATCTGTAATTAATAATTCAACCATGAAATGTTTTAACTAACTTTTTTAGACAACATATAAGTTATTGTATGATAAAACACAATAAGTTTATTGCCTTAATTAAGTTTTGATAAATTCATTATAGTAAAATTCATTGGCTTATCTAAATTCTAAACAAATTACACAAATACTTAAGTTGATATTAACTATTTTACAATAAAAGTAGTTTAAGTTTATAATGCATTTATTGTAAATATTTTTAAAATGTATTTATACAATTTATAAAAATAAAAAATATCGGTACAATTAGGGAAAGGTTGATAGTATGTAATAAGTTGGTAAAAATAAAAATAGTAAAATTAGAAAGATATTGTAACAATTTTCCCTTTTGTGAAATCTCTAACCTAATTCTTGATGTTACTTAATAGTCAAACCATTAAATAACTATATATAAAACATTTATATGAATTTCCTTTGACATATAAGTTAATAAAAGATTTCATTGCTATGTATATATTTGTGCCAAAAAAACAAAAAAAAAATGTCGCCATGCTGCAAAGAAATCAACATTCATATAATGACCAGATTACCGAAAAAACTCACAAAAACTAGCAATAAACACACATGTACCAAAATCGCAACTAATTAGCCTCCATCATTGCTAGTCAAGGTTTTTCAGAAAGCAATCTCTCTACGTACCGGTAAGGTATGATTGTTTACATCTTACGTCCCTCATACGTAAAGTCTAGGTCATGTTGTTGCTACTGCTGCTAGTCGAGCAACTAAACCTCGTAGAGTCTAATAAGTAATCAACAACCTGGATCGTGTCTAATACAAAGATAATACACACATTACAACAATCACAATTGTGAGACCAGGAGGAAAAAAAGAGGTGTGTGATAATAGTTTGCTAAACTACAATATCACCATATGCTGCCCCTAGTTGCTAGGTATTAGCTTATTAATCATCATTTTAGCTGAAAACACAAGCTTAAACGCAAATATTCTCGTATATTACCTTTTTAATGAACAGTATGTTCACTATCATAATTCCAGCCATGAAGCGAAACACGCGGGGTGACACCTTTTGGTACTTCAAATGACATTGTGACAGTCATTTCTTCACCAGGAACCAATGAAAAATAGTTGTCTGAATAATGAACTGGAAGAATTCTTGTGTCTTCATCTTTCTTATGATCTTGATTCGAACCATGAACCGAGAAATTAAGAAAAAAAGCGACCCCGATATCAGCACCATTTATTTCCGACACTCTAACATCATCATCATCATCTCTTGAAAAAGAACTGTACAACTTTTGCAGTAACCCGATTCTTTTTCTGGTATCTAATGATTTCGAATCAGAATCAAAATCACCATTGTTGTTTCTTTCCACAAACTTGTTCATGTGGAGTAAACTTTTGGTCTCTGGTTTCTTTGATGTGTTCTGTACAAGCACACGAACGTTATAAGTTGACCCGCTAATGGAAATATCGGAAGTCATCTTCAGGGGTATCTTCTTTTTTCTGTAGGGTTCCAGTAGTTTATAATCACCACCGGGTAAATATAGCCAGTAAAAGTTTCTTGATAATATATGAAAATTTGAAATGTTGTAGAGCTTGAGAAGAAGAAAGTAGACAGATTTAGGATTTGTGGACTTTGGATATTTCATCTCGAAAATTGGTACAGTTTTCTTTGCTGGCACGGAGAGCGTTTCAGAAACTTTGTAGTAAGGACATGCTCCTTCAAGATCCCACACAGACACCTCAATTGCCACATCAGCAAGTTCATGTGATGTAGTGTTAACCACCTGGATTAAAGGGATGAAGAGTAAGAGGGTGTTTGGATCTAGCAGTAGTAGTGTGTCGTTAAAAATTTAAAATATACACTAGAAACCCACAACGGTATCTTCTTCTTTGTTTCCTCCAACAGCATAATTTGTTTATCCGAACTAGCTAAATTCTTTAAAAAAACCATTTACCTCAACTTGTAACACGAATTTAGAAATTAACAATTTACCTCTATGAAATAAGTTGCCAGATTTAACTGGACATGTATCGGTTCTGCAGCATGTCGACAACCATAAAATCCCGCAGTCTGGTCATGAAGATGATCATAAAATTGGCCTCGGAGGCCCGTCCATGGATTCTGTGTTTTCCATATCAGAACACCTGTGTATTTAGTCCACATACGCGATGTCCATCCCTCTAATAACGCTCTATATTGAATATAATTCACCAATTGGGCCTGTCAAGCATTTAAAGCAAACACCAACTCAGAACCAAAAGTAAACAATACAAAATGCATATGCGAAAATTTTGACCCGTTCACTTATCAATGGGTCAATTTATCCCAAACTGTCAAACAGGTTACAATTAACTTCAGTTGAATAAACTATTTTCCAAGTGTACAATCTACTAAGCCATTTTTTATACAAACATTAAGGTTATATCCTAATAAATATTAACTATTTTAAAATTCTTTTAAAACATAAACAAGTAATTAATAGTGAAGAATAAAAGTGGAACTGACGATTTTGATGCATTGACTTATTAATGGGTCAATTTGGGTTCTTTTCATTCCACAGGGCAACATGTCAAATAAAAAATTTGGTTTAACGGAGAATAGTCAATTCGGTTGAAGTTGAAAGCTGTTTAAAATCTATTTTTATAGCGTAAAACCTAATTAATCACATTTTTATTCAAATATTTAGTTTATATTGCAAAAATATTGCTTTCGAATAATAATTAAGCATTAAATAATCATATCTTATTTAAAAGGACCAATAGTGTGTTGGGGGATCAACCTACTCCACCCAACCTATTTTGACCCGTACTAAAAGATGACCATTTCGACTTGACCCCCTCTTTCTATCTATAATAAAAGGTAAAAGCATAAAAACATGGAGTTTGTGGTCTACCTTGACACAAAAATCATCAAGATCCTTTGGTTTACCATAAAGTAGTATCTGATCATGTACCAAATCTGGTTTCGAATAAGGAATGTATTTATGGTAAACCCATATTGGGTTTGCGACTTCCTCAACGTAACCACTCGGTAACTCGTTAAATAAAGGAATCTGCCATCCTTCTGGTGGCATTGTTGCTCTTATAGTGGCAGAAACAGGCATTCCCACATTACCAACTTCAGGGTTAAACCCGTATTTATAAAAATCATCTTTAAAAAAGTTTTCAGGGTTTTGAATTTCATATGGTCCATCAGTCCAACCACCCTGCCCATCTGCAAATCCTTCCCACAACGACCCTTTTATGTAAACACGTGTTCCATCTAGATATTGACTAGGATCCATTGAAGTCAAAGATGTTTCATCCTTCGACTTATTGTTTTCGTTCACTTTGAGGAAAAAGGGATGAAGTTTTAGATCATTTGTTAAAGCTTCATTGATGTCAGGTGGTGGTATTTGTTCATTTCCTCCAACCCATAAAGCAAGACTAGGATGATTTCTTAGAAGCTTAACAGTGTCCCGTGCACAGTATAAGAAAAGTTCGTGATCTAATGGGCCATCAGGGTTGGAGACTGGGTCACCTCTACCATCAACATCTCCTGTGATCCAAAACTCTTGCCAAACCTGCAAAAATGATATAAATGTCTATCAATCTGATACATCTTTAAGTAGAATTTGTATGCAAGACTTATGTAGAGATGGCAATGGCAAGTTGGTTAACGCCGTAACAGACTGGGTGACCTGAAACACTTTCTGCCCAAAACTTCTAATTGTTTTATTAATAGTTAGTGTGTCAAATATAATAGCAAAATTATTTTATCTCAATTATAAAATCTTGTTGTGTATAAAACACACGAGAGTTTCATGCATTAGAAATTTGCTGTTGGAGACTTTCATGCATTAGAAACTTGCTGTTGGAGACTTTTGACCATTCGACTCATTTGACCAGTTTATATTTAACTAATTTCTTGAATTGCATGTGTTTGACCCAGTAGAGATAAAAATAACCTGCATCGACCCATTTATGAGTAAATGGGTCCAAATTGCCACCTACATATGCAAGTTAAGTTACAACTTTTGTGTAACATTTGTCTATGAACAAATTGTTCAGGATCCAAATTTATTATCTTTTCATGATTTTATTCTTTGCAAAGATGCACACAATTAATTTCTGTTATATTACATGTCAATCCAAATCGAAGAGTTCACATTTTAGTTTAAAATTAAAGGTTACTAAACTAAATTTATTGCATGCAATATTTTAGCTCAAACCACCCTTTAAAGGTTAGAAGGAGAAAATAATAAGATTTACCAGCAAACCATAAATATCACAGTAGTGATAGAAATCAGGTCTCTCAGCCAATCCACCACCCCAACAACGTATCATATTAAAGTTCATATCTGCATGAAACTTGATGTCCGTTTTGTAACGTTTTTTTGAAAGTCTGAGCAAACCATCAGATAAAATCCAATTTCCACCACGTATAAATATAGGCTCTCCATTGACTTTAAACAGTCTGCAAAAAGGAGACGATAATAAGCACAATTAGAGGTTGTTAGATGGGCGGGTTGTGTAATGAGTCACAGCAGTTAATTTCTTTTCTATTGGATGTGTTTGCCGGAACATCTTTTGTCAACAAAAACTAACCAAATAATCAGCCTGTCAGATTACAAAGATTAAATTATTTGAATAATTTATTTTTAATTTTACACTTAAATTAATGGTGACTTATACCTTCCACCAGTAGCACTATCGATCTCGCTCTGAATTTTACGAAAGCCAAAATCATGATTCCAGGTATCAGACTCTCCATAATCATCAACATCAACGACAATTTCAACATTATAAAGGGATTGCTTGCCCATTCCATTTGGCCACCATAAATCTGGTTTGTAGAAAAAAATCTGCAAAAAGCAGAATCATCAAAAAATTTCAAATGGAGATAAGTCATTATTGATTAAAAACTTCACCTCTGGAAATGTATACTGAACATGTGATCTGGCAGGGATTGATAACTGTTTTGTCTGAAGATGCTCAATTAAAGAAGTATTTCCTTCAAGTTCAGTTGACACTTGAATTTTTAAAGAACAATCAGCTGCTTTAGCACTTCTGTTTACCAATTCTGCTGTAGTATGCAAATAAACCCTCTTGTAATCATCAAAAAATGATGAAACCAAATGAGGATCAACAATTTTTACAGGCTGCAATGTTGTAGATAAAAACTATAATCAAGAATTATATGTTAAATACTAAAATAAAAACAATTTAGTCATTTAATCATGGACTCACCCCAGCAACAGTGATGGATACCTCATCCCAAATGCCAGTGTTCCTATCCCTGCAAAAGATTATACAACAAGAATAAAGAACAGAACACAGAACTTTCCATTTTCTTTCCAAGGACAATGTTACATTTTTCTCTTTCCTTAATTTTCATCATAATGTACTCCTTTTGTGAATTAGTGATAATTAATCGAAAAGAGTACCTTTGGTTTGGATCCACATGTTTCTTGTATTTTGTACTTATGAAGAGACATATTAGATGTCTGATTAGCAATCGGACATCTAGTAAATAATATGAGAAATAGGATACTTATTTAAGTATTCACCAAGTCAGATATTAAATCTTGTAAGAAAATAATGAGTGAACAGACTAGTATTTTTTTAGGAAGTTTTTCCCTGTTAAGGCTCCTCCTGGGGTGCCCCGAGCCTTTGGCTCAGATGTACGCAGTCTAACCGGTGTTACCCGTGGCTTTTTCCGCAGAACCCCCTATGGCCATCCCTTAATTGAAACCCCGAAGATTCGAACCCTTGACCTCCCTTATGGAGGGCCAGAGTACTAACCGGTGGACCATCAAAGTGATGGTATCAGTAACAACTAGTATGGATATACTATATAAATTACAAAGTAAATGATAGCGAGTAGTCAGTAGTGAGTAGTGCTCCAAATGTAAGGAAAAGGAAAAGAAAAACGAGGTAAATATTGTTACTGCAGTTAAAAAAAAGAGATCTTTGATTTAGTACTAACGAATAAATAAAAGATAACTAAGAACAAGTGGATACAGACATGAGACAATGACTATCATTTGCAGAAAAAAGTTCGGAAGGGAAAAAACAGAATGTTTCAATCTGTTAGAGAATTGATGTTTTTACCTGATGGGAGCCATCCAATCCCACCCCTGAACATATTGTGTTGCAACATCTTTTCCAATCTGAAATAAAGAAAATAATGAATATGAATATAGTAAAGATGAGAAAATGTGTGTGTTGGGTAACGGGTCAAAAAATTGATTGATATCTAACCTCATGATCACCACCTTGACCTCCTTGAGGAGGAATGGTACCAGGGTGATCAGGTGGATGAACAAGAACTGCAAGCATATTTTGACCATTGGGATGAAGAAAATCAGTAACATCAATTGAATGCCTGCGAAACATGCCCTTTGGAAGAATAATTTGGTTTCCATTTAAATATACTTCAGCAGAGTAATTGATTCCCCGAAAATTGAGATCAACATGCTGCTCACTTGACTGAACAATACATGAAATACAACTATTTAGTTGGGATTAATTTCTCTTAACAATTATATACATATCAATGATCTAATTAGCACGTAACTAAAAAATTTGCACAGATTTTAGCAGAAAATTTAATTGGAAGTGTGAAACATTTTGCATTTCTTCAGCTCACATTTATTGGAATATTCCAAAACAATCCAGGAAAAGAAAAGGTAGAATGTGATGTCACACTTTCAGAGTTTAACTTCAATATTAGTGACCTATCAGATTATCAGTGTTTCAACACTCTTAAAATAAAATTGACAGATGGAACTTGAGAAAACTATTGAAAAGTTTTCTTCATAATCTTAACAGATTAAAAGATGGATTGAAGAAAGCTTTTTCCCACTCGAACAAGTGCAGTTTAGCAAGATTTTGTGACAGATTATTAAAATTAGTCTACAGCTATTATTTGTAGTTTTTCAGAATACCCCAAAGTTGGAACCAATTGTTTTAACATTGATAATCCATCGAGTTATTCTGTCATTTTTTCTTATTCTTGTTGATTATTTACAACAGCATGACACAGTTTCATTAGTAATATTCTCTTACTGTGAACTTGATTTGTTCCAACTTTTATGAGCATCAAGAGGAATCATGTGTTCTTAAACATGGTTCTCAAGTGCATTTCAAAACCATCCTATAAAAAGAAACAGTCGGTTAGACCAAATTAACCACAAATAAAATACTTCTAACAGAATGTAAGGCATACCAGCTTACAGTCAAAGATTGTGAAAAACCAGAAGGTGTAGTATTCCCTCCCAGAATCACCAATGTCCATAATCGCTTCATTCTTCAACCCGTAAAAAGGATCTGGAATGAGGTTGTTCTTTACAAGAGTTGCCAAAACACTGCCAACAAAATTATCTCAGCCTATGAAAGTAATAAAATTATCACCAAAATTTAATTTAAAAATGCCAATCTGAATTCTAACTGAGTAGGATAAAAACTATCCAATGACCGTTTTATTTCCAAGTGGGTATAATATGAATATATGATTTTATTTGGAGGGTGATTTCCATGGCAATAAAATCCAGTAAAATTATCCAATCTAGTATAATCTTCATATGAATGAAGAAGATAAATAAAAGCACCAAGTGTTAGAATGATAACATATTGTAGGATGCTAAGACATTTAAGGAACTTTGGGTTGTATGAACCATTATAGCTAGTATTTTACCCGCGCAATGCAGCAGGAAACAATACGTTTATTTTTATAAGATGTCAATTTAATCTGTCGCTTTTGAACTAACTTAGAGTGAGAAGAGTGTGACTATCGATAACATGTTGACTTTATACAAATTTAAAATTAACCGAACACTTAAGTTCGACGAACAACATCATTTTTTTGCTTATATGATTAAATTTTTGGTTTCTACTAAAACTAGTTTAGTTTACTAATAATTAATTGGATGTCTTAGTTGTACAACCCAAAATGGTCTTAAATTCAACCCAAATTTTGTTTAAATTGCTTTTAAGTATTGTAAAAGATGATTTAGTTGTACAACTTAACTTAAAATGGTCTTAAAAATACGAGCTAAATGTTTTATATAGTAGTAGAGATAATCTAATTTAAAATCAGAAATCAACAATAAGAAGTATCTCAATGTTAAAATCCTTCACATAATTATTAAATTTGCAGTTCTGGATTTTATATGCTTTATATATAAAGTAAGAAGACATAAATAATAAACATTAGGTCTCTAACTTAGGCAAGTTATTTAGGAAAGTACCATGATCCCATTACTAGTCAGCTATCAAGTGTCAATATTACTTTCAAAATGAAAAACTGGTAAGAATTTATTATTGCAAATTCAACACTAGAATTATACAATTATTTTTGCTCTAATAATGACTAATCTACTCCTCCTCCCAAAAATAAGTGCAAAGTCCTACTAAGTCTAGTGTTCTGGAGTTATGATTTAAGGTAATAATATAAGGTAAATTTGTCTTATACTTTCCATTTAAATCCTTCTATTTCCTCTCTTTTTCTTTCTTAAATGAAACTCAAGAACATCTCTTTTTCTGATTTCCTTTAAAATCACTCCATTTCCCTCCTTAAAAAAAACCAAGAATACTGTTATAAAACACAAAGTTGATGTGTATGGACAATTTTAATGTACAAATCACCTTAAATGGTTTCGTATACATTTGTGATAATATTAATATTCCATAAATCTAATAAAAGCAGTTACCACATTCTAAATTCTGTGCAATTATTACTAATTACATAAGTTTGATTACATAAGTGTGAGTTCAATTAGAAAAATTCTATGCATTCCTACTGTATCCTCCACTCACCAAAAGATAACATGTGTGATCCACTAATCCTCTTTTCTCACCTCTGTTGATTTTAACAGTTGTGTTGATCCTATGAGTAAGTGATAAGTAGGAATATTTTGTATGATCATATAAAACATCTAGTTCAATTAATTAACAACATTTATCATTTCCAGCTACTAAATGTGCAATTAGTTTATGTCGCAAGTTTTGAAGGTAAAGAAACATAGCAATTAATTATACAGCATCCTAAAATGGAAACTCATCAAGGGAGTGATTAACATTTTGTCTCGAAAATTTTACAAGAAACCATGAAAAATCAACAAATATTAATATGCATCGATTAAATAACAAAACAAAACTTAAAACTAACAATTTCAATATGAATCTGTACAAACAAGAGAGTAGAGAGTGATTAAATTCCATACGTTCCAGGAATCACAGCAGGCATCCAAGGAGAAACATCGGAAGGAGGATTAGTTGTCGTCAGCTGAATTCCGGTGAGTTGAACATCGGAAGATCGAGCAGCCAACCATCCTTCCTCTAGCACCTTCTTCCCTTGCTCATCCCCCATTTTTGAACCTTAATTACAGCAGCTGAAGCTTGTAATTAATGCATATGAAACCCTAAATAGCAACAGCTTTCCTTCACGCACATCACTCACAGATTGAAATGCAGCTGTAGCCAGTTCTATATTTGAGGTTTCGTCCTATTGTCGGTTTGATTTTTGTCTTTTTCTGCAATCAATTTGTATACTGGAACGGAGGTTTTAAAGATTCCTAATGATGGTCATCAACAAGATAACTCAATTGTCACTAATTTTGAAGTTTTGTAGAGTATGTGTATGCAGAAAAGATAAGGGATATACTATTAGAAAAATTAAAAAAAAACGTTTATATACTATTAGAAAAATAAAAAAATGTTTAATATATTCCGTATTTAATTTATAGTTTAAAAGATTAACTTTAGTTCTTGGACTAGTGATATCAATGATCTATATTGTATTCTAAAAATTTGGACGGAGTGATATTTTTGTAATTCGCATGAGATGCTTTTACAAATCAAATGTGATTGTATACTAAATTATCTGTGATTGAATATTAAAAGTTTAAGACTATTTTTTTACATGGACTTTATTGAACACAATTCTAGAAATATATATTCAAATATTTGTTTAAATACGGTTTAATTATTAAAATTTTGCTTGAATCATTAAAGTTCTTTTGTTAATAATGTTAGTGTAAAGCCCCAAATTTTTTTTTCACGAGTATAAATATAAATATGTATTCATTTTAATGTAAATATAAGAATTTAATCATATCACGTTAAAACTGTAGGCATTCAGAATACAATAGTAAATTCTTAAACTAATTAATTACAAATACAAAGTTCAATAAAATATTTGTTTAATAAAACAGCGGAAACGTTGGGATTAAGTGAGCCGTCTTTACATTGCTGGAGCTTTCCAACGATCAGATCCTGAAAAGGATAAATCAACAACAGTAAGCATAAAGTTTAGCCAGCACACACACTTACACACCACACTAGGCATGTACATAACACATAACAATTAAGGTTCACATATCAATTCACATAATACCGACGCAACACTTTGGGTCACAGTTGACTGTCCAAGCTGTACCAAGGATTTCACGTGTCTGACTGTGCCCGAGTTACGTTTTCACCACAATATAATGCAACCCTTCACTTCACATATCCATATATCATTTACACATTCACACATACAAATAAATCGCATAATACCGACGTAGTTCACTGTCGACGATTTCACACTTTGGGTCACAGTTGACTATCCAAGCCGTACCAAGCATTTCACGTGTCAGACTGTGCCCGAGTTGCGTTTTCACCATAATATAACACAACCCTTCACTTCATATATCAACAATTCATGTAATTTATACAAATAAGCATACAATAGTTACACACATTTAACACTAGTATAATGTATAAGTTAGTGTAACTCACCTGGTTGCAGCACACTATACTTAACAGAAATAAATCATGTAACCGCACTGTTCGTCTCTACCGGCAAACACCTACAATAGCAGATCCAGTAAGGTTAATATTCTTTTATCTATGTATACGTGTTTCATTTATTTATTTTATTTATTCCCGTAATCGTATATACAAAACTCTCGACCTACCCCAAAGTCAAGTCGGATGGGTCTAGGCCCACTTTCATTTCCCCCGAGTTTGGTTTACGATCCATACGTGAAACCCCGTTTGATTTGAATTGAAAACCCAAGTCTTCAATTCAATTGAAAACTCTTCAATTCAGTTGAAAACCAAGTTTTCAATTCAGTTGAAAAGTCTTCAATTCAATTGAAAACCCAAGTTTTCAATCCAATTGAAAACCAAGTATTCAATCCAATTGAAAACCAAGTTTTCAATCCAATTGAAAACACCAGTTTTCAACTTACTTGAAAACCCTAAGGGGGTGTTTGGTTGGAAGGAATTCGTGGAAATTGGTGGGAATTGGAATCCAATTCCAACCAATTCATATGTTTGGTTGGAAAGTTTGGAAGGAATTGGAATTGGGAAGACGGAAAACTTTCCCTCATTGGAAGGAATTCAGATTCCTTTCAATAACCTATGGAAGTTGAATTCCAATCTTCTTCTCCCGACTCAAAGCCCAACATCAACCGGCGATTGAGGCGATTTAGGTTAACCAGCGATCGGCGAGCGACAAGGGAACCGGCTACGACCTGCGCGACGACAACTACGACCGGCTACGACCTGCGCAACGACGACGACCTGCTCAACTTCAACCGGCTACGACCTGCAGGACGACAACCTTGCTTGGCGGCGACGACCTGGCTTGGATTAGGGCTACCACCTGCGGCGGTGGTAGAGGTAGCGATAGTGGTGGCAACTCCGATTTGGGTGGTTTATGGTGGGGCGGTGGTAGAAGTAATTCCAATTCCTAGCACTACCAAATATGTAAGCTAAGAATTTAGATTCTAATTCTAAATCCTTCAAAATCAAATTCCTTAATGGATTCCAATTCCATTGGAAAACAATCAGCCAACCAAACACCCCCTAAGTTTTCAATCAAACCCATAAAGGTTTTCAGTTGAGACCATAACACGAACATTTTCAATTGAGGAATCCTTTGTGGAGGCTCAACCCTTAGTTTTCAATTCAACCATAACATCATCATCATCATCATCTTTTATGAACTCAAACTAAAATCGTTTAACTCCTCATTGAACCGTGCTATTTTAACTATTTAAAAATTTTCAATCATTATATAGCTATACTGTTACCCATCAATTGAAACTATATCACAATTGCTTCACCTCAAATCTTGATTAAAACTATCAGCTTGCAATGGCAGTAACCACTATATATATATATATATATATATATATATATATAGGTTAGAGATCAAGTAAACAGAAAATTAAAGTAAAAAGGGTAAAAAAGATGATTATTTGATCATTTTTCGGTATATATATCAACTAATAATCGTTAGTTCATCATCTTTATTGA
This sequence comes from Dittrichia graveolens, assembly GCA_038502395.1. Lineage (NCBI taxonomy): Eukaryota > Viridiplantae > Streptophyta > Magnoliopsida > Asterales > Asteraceae > Dittrichia > Dittrichia graveolens. The sequence goes on along the minus strand of JARJIL010000005.1, from coordinate 51,962,248 downwards.
TTAAAACTAGTTCTTCATCAATTTCTTTTTGATGAATCCAACATATTCATCACTTTTTAGATGAAAGCATTTTGTTCATCAACAAATTTTTCCAAAATTTTGTTTTCAAAATCTGTATTTGAAATCAAAAAGAAATTAATGAAGAACTAGTTTTAATCAATAAAGATGATGAACTAATGATTATCAGTTGATATATATACCGAAAAATGATCAAATAATCATCCTTTTTACACTTTTTACTTTAATTTTTTTATTTGATCTCATCCCTATATATATATATATATATATATATATATATATAATGGATTAATAAAGGTCATATGCTTAAACATAGAACCCAAAGGTCAAATCCGGACCATTAGATTTTTTAAATCAATGGTTAAGATTTAATAATGGCATTACTGTAATTAAGTAAATAATTATAAGATTTAATTATAGAAAAAGGGTATTAAGGAACTTCTAAACTCACGCCTCCTCTTAAAGCTTCTCAAAAGTTAGTTTTTAAAATTTTTATTTACCTCTTAAATCTTTAAATGATCATAACTATTTCAATTTTAAGAATTTGAGCAAAAAAAATTATACCAATATGCTCATTTTTTAATCTTCTTTCAAACAAGACCACTCTTCATATATTTTAAAAAATTTTATCTGGAAAATGCAAACTATATGAAAATGATACCAAAATGTTATCATTTTGAATCATGTGAATTTTTATTATTTTCGACTGTAACCGTGTATATCTATATCATTTTCAGCTAAAAACATGTGTATTTATATCTTTTCGGCTAAAAACATGTATATTTATATCATTTTTGGGCTAAAAACATGTGTATTTTTATCATTTTCGGGCTAAAAACATATGAAATTTTATCATTAAATTGTTATCATTTTCGGCTGGAAAGTTATCATTTCCAGCCACCGAGAATGATAATTTCCAGCCACCCAAAAATGATAACTTTCCAGCCGAAAATGATAATATTTTTCAGCTACTAAAAATGATAACTTTTAACCACCGAAAATGACAACTTTCCAACCGAAAATGATGAATTTCCAGCATACCAATTTTAGTTGAAAATGATACAATTTTTCAAATTAAAATTATAATAATATACAACATTTTAAATGATAGAAACAGACTCATTTTTCGGCCGAAAAGTGATATAAATACACATGGTTTAGCCGAAAATGATATAAATATATTTCTTCCGGCTGAAATGATATAAATACACATAGTTACAGCCAAAAATGACAATTCACTTGTCTTAGCCCGAAAATGATAAAATTTCACATGTTTTTTGCCCAAAATGATATATATACACATGTTTTTAGCCGAAAATGATAAAGATATACATGGTAACAGTCGAAAATGATAAAAATTCACATGATTCAAAATGATAACATTTTGGTATCATTTTCATATGGTTTGCATTTTCGAAATAAAATTTTCAGAAATATGGGAAGAGTGGTCTTGTTTGAAAGAGGATTAAAAAATGAGTAGATTGGTATAATTTTTTTGCTCAAATTATTAAAATTGAAATAGTTATGGTTATTTAAAAATTTAAGTGGTAAATAAAAAAATAAAAAAGGAAATTTTTGGGAAGGCTTAAGGAAACATGTGTTTATAACTTTTTTTTATAATTTATATTTTATCCTTTTAAATGAGTGGCTTAAAATTAGACTTTGAGTTTTACGTGGGACTATATAAATCCTTACCCACTATATATATATATACACACAGCCACGACACCACTTCAAACCCCCATTAAATTACTAGATTTTTGTAGCTTCAAGTTCCTAACAACAAAGATTCCAAATTCAAGTTCCAAATTAATACCAATTTACTATTCAGTAATTGTGATTTCAACACATTAATTAGTGGTCTACCCTCAATATTTCCAATGAATCAAAATCATCATCGGTTCATCTTCAGGGAGTGTTCTTGGCTCAAACCCACATTCAACATTCAAAATCGAACTTGTTCAAATTGAAATCAAACCATGTAATGTTGATAGCATTAATTCTCAATCATTCCATAGGTAGATCCTTATCAATTAGTTGGAGTTTCAACAAAGATTAAGAAGTAAAAATTTCCGATTAAACTCCCGTTTCTTCTTGTCTCCACGAACAGCTTGTTCACAAAGCTTAAAATCCCTAGAACTCTATAGAAATGAAATTTAAGTATCAATGGATCCTCGTGAATGTATTCATAGTGGCACCGGATCTTACCTGAGGTTGATCTTCCCAAAATTGGTGGTGAAAACTTGAGATTCTTGGTCCTTTCTTCTTACTGTACACCGATACCCACATACCCACACATAAACGATTCAATCACAGTCCATGACGTTACTGTTCGTACGAGTTACCGGTTCAATCCATACCTTCGATTTTCTCTTTGGTTCGTGAAGCAGGAGTCACCTCCTGTTCGCCGCCACCCTCCCTTCGATGGTGCTCATAGCTCGCCGGAGTACACCAGCAGTACCGGAATCGACTTAGAAGATCGGAGGAATGATTTGATGCACAAGCATTGTAGAAACGCTTTCCTTTCTTCTTGGATAATCTCCAGAAGACACACACATGTTGGCTTCTTTTTAGTGGGGCCGCCATCGTGATAGCCAAAAATGGCTTGCCCTAATTTGATACTCCCATATGGCACATATATACATCCTAGGCCCAATAGTCCATTAATAAAAATTAACAAGCCCAAACTATTATATGTACATAAAATGGCCCAATTTAATCTTTCTAGCATTAATCACTCGGTCTCCACATCCATACATAAGAATTACAACCATAAAAATAATATTATTACAGATGATAATAATGAACTCGTTGCTATAAATATTAACCACCTAATTATTATAATAGGCCCAACAAGATTCAAAGTCGATAGCCAAACACAATGGATACATAAATTCTTTTCTTTAAGATATACATGTATATATATATATACTAGCAAGTTACTAACGCAATGCTACGACGGCAAATAATTTCTATTTTACATCATGTTGCTTTTAAAAATGTAATAATATGTTACTCGCGCAATTCAATGTCACGAAAAAGTATCGTACAATGTCAGTGTTTATTTTTTTTATTTGTATCAACTATTAATTTTAAAAATAAATTCTAAAAAACATTAAAATAAGAAAAAAAATTATATTTATGTAAGGAGGGAGAAGTTAATAAGTTGATGTGGGTGGATAATTGTGTTTATGTGAGAGGGTGTTTTAGTGTTAGAGAGATATTTTAAATAGATAAAAAGTTAAAGTAAATTAAGAGAGAGAATGAAATAGTTAAGAAGAGGTATTTTAAAAGTTAAAGCAAATTAGGAAAGAGAATGAAATGGTTAAGAAGGGGTATTTTAGTACATTCAAGTTACTTAAAATTAAGAGTTTTTAAGGTTGTAAATGTATTATAAAGAAGTAAGATATACATATATATATATATATATATATATATATATATATATATAACAACTTTTATTTTAAATGATCTCGTTCTGAATCAAAAACGGGTATTAAAGTTAGACTATGTAATTTATGCTTATGATAATTAGAAGGTATCTAAATGTAATATCCTAGTCTTTAAATAGAGACCAATGTAATATGCTATTATTAATGAAATATTGTTGGGGAGATAATCACTTCACCCTAATAATTAACACTGTCTATCCTAAAACATAGAATTTGATGATAACCAAACCCTACATTTAGTATGACTTAGAAAGAATTCAAACATGTGTTGTTTGAATCAGATTCTGTAAAATATGCTAAGTATGGAACCATCAGCTGACCATCAGCTAAGTATCAGATCCTACTCAAAGTATCAGCCAAGGGATATCAGATAAGGAGCATCAGATGAAGAAAACAAGTAAAGAAGACCATCAGCTGAGGAAAGTACACCATCAGCTGAGTGAACAATGGATCAACTCAGAGCATCAGCTAAGTAAGTCTTCTCTTACACAAGTCATCTCTCTGCATAAACTAATGTATTTAAATGATCAGCTGAGCATTCTTGATCAACTGATCATGTAAATACATGAGCTTATGTCCTCCTAAGTTTACTATTGATCAACTGAGCATCTATATGATCAGCTGAGCAATATGTATCAACTGAGTTCTAAAAAAAATTGATCAACTGATATATTTTGTCAACTGAGTAGTGAAATTCAAAGTTCCTAGTACAGTCTGTTAGCTAAGTCAAGCAAAATGTCAAATCTGCTCTATCTTTTCAGATTGTAAGTCATATGTAAAAGGCAGAACATGTGTTGTTCTATTATGCCTTAGATCTCTGTTTGTAAAAGTAAAATGCACTTTTTGGATCAAGTATGAGACAAAAAGGTTTGATCTTATCCTCTGGAAAAGGAGAAAGATACCTCAAACAGACGAAGATCTTGAAGATTTGTTCAACAACTAAGTATGGCTGGCAATCGATACTTGGTAAAGTCAAATCAAATAGAAGCATGGCTGTTGTTTAAAGTACAAGCATGGAAAGGGAAAGAAAGTTCTACACGACAGTAGATGTGGGTTTTAATATTTTATATTATGAGTGGGTTGCACTTCTGTAGAAAAGTACAATTACTTTTATCAAACAATTGATTAAACTAACTTTACTTTTCACCCACTACCTTTACAATTAAAATATTATATTTCCACATCCTCTTTGTCTCCTTCCTTCATGCAACCGGATACGCCAAGATTTCTATAAATATACATGCATGGTGGACATGCAATATACAACACAGTGAAGCCTCTACTCCACAGAAAGAAATCTCATCAGTTGAGAAATTCGTAGAGTTTAAGCATTGTGTAGAATCAAACTTGTTCATGTGTTGAACACTCTGTATACATTAGTTGTTTTAGAGTTAGCTTGTCTATGTGTTAGACAAATAGATTGCCACCTTTTATTGTACTCAGAATTTACGCTTCTAGTACATGTAATTCTTGATTCAAAATCAATAAGAATTATATAAAAGTATATCAGTGTCTTTAAATTTTTAAAAGCTAAAGTTTGTATTCAACCCCCATTCTACAAACATTTGTTGTTGTATACTCAATCTGGAAATAACAACTGGTATTAGAGCAGTTTAGATAATCAATATCTAGATCTGTTTTGCTTATTCTACAACTGCTTCTACCCCTCTCAAAATGGCCTCATCATCAAACAACATGAATATCTCAAACACTGGGTCTTTAACAAGATGTCCCATGTTTGATGCAGAAAATTTCTCCATGTGGAAAAGTAGAGCACATCTTTTCTTATCTACACTTGATATCCAAATGCTTGAAATAATTACTGAGGGTCCTTATGTTCCAATATCTGGGTTATCCATTCCATCAGAATCCGAAGGTCAAACCTCTACAACATCTGTGGTATACCGCTTTCGGTTGTATCAGATAGAGATTCCAGGTTTGTGTCGAACTTCTGGAACAGTTTACAGCGGGAGTTGGGTACGCGTGTTAATCTGAGTACAGCTTACCACCCTCAGACAGACGGGCAATCTGAGAGAACTATTCAGACACTCGAGGATATGCTGCGGGCATGTGTGTTAGAATATGGAGGTTCTTGGGATTCCCATCTACCGTTGATAGAATTCGCGTATAACAATTCTTACCATTCAAGTATCGGTATGCCGCCTTATGAGATGCTCTATGGTCGTCGCTGCCGTACTCCTACTTGTTGGTTAGAGGCGGGTGAAAAACAGTATGCAGGGCCTGATATTGTGCAGATCACCGCAGATAAAGTAGCTATTGCGCGAGAAAAGTTGAAAGCTGCGAGGGATCGACAAAACATGTATGCTGATCCGCGTCGTAGGTCTGTTACTTTTGTTCAGGGGGAATTGGTTTATCTGAAGGTTTCTCCGTGGAAGGGGGTTATCCGTTTTGGGAAGCAGGGAAAGCTAGCTCCGCGGTATATTGGACCGTTTCGTGTTCAACGGGTGGTTGATGATCAGACGGTTACTCTTGATCTTCCAGCGGAATTATCAGGTATTCACAATACCTTCAACGTTTGTTACTTGCAGAAATGTAGAGTTGAGGATGAGAGTCAGATTCTACCTCTACATGATCTTAAAGTAGATTCCAGCAAGAAACTAGTGGAGGAACCCATTGAACTACTAGATCGGAAAGTGACAAAACTGCGTAAGAAACAGGTTCCGATGGTTCTAGTGAAATGGAGGCACAGCTTGGGTTAAGACTTAACGTGGGAAACTAAAGCCGATATGAGAGCTCGATACCCTCATTTGTTTGTTAATGAATAGATTCCGAGGACGGAATCCTGTTAAGGGGGGAGGATTTGTAACATCCTCAGATCGGGCCTAGTAGTTTTAATGACTTTGGTATGATAACTTGTGATTAGTTTTGATTAATTACTTGTTATTGATAACTTATGTGGTTTTAATTAATTGTTAATTAATTAAAGGATAAATGAGGAAATATGCTTAGAATATATATGCATGTACGGTTATGTATATAAATATATATGTATATGTGTACTAGTATGCATGGATGTGTAATGACACCTCATGCTACATATATTAAGAAAGGCATAAGTGGGTTTATAGTGAATTAACTTCCAAAAATGGTTTCTCACTTGAAAACCGATACTTGGTGTTGTATGTGTTCTTGAGAGAAGAAAAGCAAGAAAGCAAGTTAACTTGATTAGTAGAAGTTGAGATTTGTTGAGTGTTAATTCAAAGTAAAGGTATGGTTGTGATCCTTGCATGATTCTGATCATTGTGATATGTTTAGTTTGTAAAGATATGCTAAGATCATGAAGTTGCCATTGTTGAAGTTTAGAAGTAAACTTACTTGGTGGGTTTTGCATGATTTGCCATGTTAAAAAGGTTTGATGTGTTCTTGTTGTTGTATACATGTTATAAGGTGTTTATACATGTTTTAGAAGTGTTCATAATGTTTTATGAGGGTTTTAATCGGATTTGGGAAGCTTAAGTTAGCTGGAAATCCGTCACTTTTATGGAGAAGACAACCTGGAAAAAGGGTGTCGCGGTGCTACGCTTAGGGTCGCGGCGCGACTAGGGTGAAATCCGAAGGATTGGGTTTCGGATTGTAAGAATCCGATAAATGGCAAAACCGACCCTTGGAAATCCGAAACTTGGCAAAATCCGTCACTGAAATCCGGGTTATTGGAAATCCACCACGAAATCCAATTGAGGAGTTCCGGATTTTGAAATCCGACACAGGTCGCGGCGCGACGGGCACTGTTTCAGAAAGTTAATTATTATTAATATGTTTTACTTGGTTTAAGTTAGCATATTAACTATATGATATATGTTTATACATATGTGAATCATACATGCTTATGTTTGATTAACATGATATAAATTTATGTGTTTGACATATATTTATGAATCGTTACTGATTTCAGTTTGTTGTGTTCTCAGGAACAAACAAGGCTCAGTAATATAAGATAACTGAGTAGAGAAACTGAAAGCTTGAGGGGAGTGGACGTTTACTCACAGATGTTATTAGTTGTAACTGGATTGGGTTGCAACTGTTATTGTTTTGACGCATGGATAGATTGTGCATCTGATAATTGATTAACTGTTGATTGTTAATTAATTATGCGTCAGTGATATGTATACATGAGGATTGGGAAGTCAGCTTCGGCTGGGCATATGGGCTGGGTTTGTTTGCTATCGGCTAATCAGTATTGGGATCTTTTGATGCATTTGTTGCAACTTAAGGTAATACTGTGTGAGAATAGCAAATGAACTATCGGTAAACCTTTGCTTTGGCCGGCATTGGTTGTAGGTTCCTGCAGAACCGCCGGTCTTCCCGGGGCACGATTATCTGTTATGTGTTGTTGATATTGATGCGGTTATTTGCAGATATATCTGTTGTGGTTTTACTCCATTCACTTAACTTTGTGCTAATCCCCCACCTCTCACTCTTTTTACAGGTTTTGGTAAGTCAGCGGCTTGGCTGAGAGTGGTTAGCTTGGGGAGTAATCACCTAAGACTCTGATATGTTATTTTGTGACGAACCATGTTTTGTAATACTGATATTTAAACAGTTGTGTTTGTACAGTTGTAAACACTTTGGTTAATTATTCGCTTCCGCAATGTTTATGAAAATGAAAAATTTTGGGTTAAAAATAGGGTGTTACAAGTTTGGTATTAGAGCCTTGATTTGGCAGTGTAGGCACAGTGGAAGTGTTACATTCCCGAATCTTGGCTCGTGGTAGGTCGATTACTCCTTGGGTGTGGGATTGGGGTGAATTGGAGTGTAGTTAGTCTGTTGTGTACTAACAGATTTATCTAATAAATCGTGATGTGATGTGATTGTTACAGATAACAATGGTTGATCGTGATCACTCGACTGCTGCCCCTATTGTCCCGTCTTCTGCTGAAGTCCCTACAACAGTGGAAACGTTGCTAAATCCGGTACATCTGGTACCGCTGCAGATGAAAGAGACGAGTACATATTTCAGTTGGAGGGCCAACTGCAAGATTTGCGAAAGGAACTGGAGCAACAAAGACAAGCTCCTATGATTCAACCCCGGGTTGCTACTGTGTCATCAACTACGGTTGCGATACCCCCTATCTTTCCAGCAGTGACTACGTTGTCAGAGGTTCCTCCGATGTCAATGCCGATACCACCGTTTACTCAACCGATGACTTAACCTTTTTACTATCCGTTATTTCCTCAGGGGCCCTATCCGCAAGGATCTGTTCCACAGGGGTCGATGCCTCAAGGATCCTACTCTTATCCGTTTATGGGATATCCACCGAATATGGGATTTAGACAGCCATGTACTTACAAGCAATTCCTGGATTGTAAACTAGAGGAATACCATGGCAGCACGGATCCTAATGTCACTTTAAACTGGTTGAGAGACACAGGGAGGATTTTGAACGCGTGTAACTGTGAGGAAGAAACGAGAGTATGCTTTGCCACCCGGATGCTGAAAGGCAAGGCGATGATTTGGTGGGATTCCATTACCACCCACTTATCAAGAGCTTAGATGGATTCAATTACATGGAATCAATTCCGGGATAAACTATGCGAGCAGTATTGCAATGCCTTCGAATTGAATAAGATAAGGCAGGAATTCATGGAATTGAAGATGACCAGGAGGATGTCTGTTGATGAATTAATTGAACAATTTAACTCGAAGCTGAGGTTTGTAACTCAGTGGGTACCGGATGAATCTTCACAGGTTCAACATTTTATCGGAGCTTTGTTACCAGAGTACAGGAGTACCGCTCAACTGGCTGGATCATTGTCTTAGGCCTTCACCTTGGCAAAGTTTGCTGAGGGAGACATTCAAGCTAGGGATAGACAGAACAAAGACGAGGCGGCTGCGCAGAAGCCGAAGTATGACCAGGCAGGTGGTCAACAAAAGAAGAAATGGCAGGGCAATTCTTCGCAGGGTAATCAGAGTCGGAAGCCGACTACAGGGGGTACGGATACGAAGTCTCAATGGTGTACCCGATGCAAATCTAGTCACACTGGGCAGTGTACTACCCAGACCATGCGTTGTTTGCGTTGTGGTACGCATGGGCATGAAACGAAAGATTGCAGGTTTCCCTGCAATGTTTGTTGGAATTGTTTGAAAGAGGGACACAGGGCTGGTGATTGCCCTACTGGGAGAGGAGCCGGGACGGGGACGGGGGCAGGGGATGTTGGGGGATCATCATCAGGGGCGCAGAAACGAAAGAATCCTCCGACACCGGAGGGTAGGGCGTTCCGGATGACAGTAGACGATGCTACTGCTACTGATGATGTTATCACTGGTATGTTTCTTATAAACCCCCTACCTGCGCGTGTGTTATTTGATTCTGGAGCGAATCGCTCCTTTATTTCTGTAGCTTTTTGTGAAAAGTTGAAATTACCTGTTACTGTTATTTCTGTACCGATTGAGATAGAAGTAGCAGATGGTAAGGTAGTTCCTGTTACAAATTCTGTGACTGGGGCTGAGATAGATATCGATGGTAAGTGCTTTCCAGTGTCATTTCTATTGATGCCAATAGCAGGGTTTGATGTGGTTTTGGGAATGGATTGGCTGAGTAAGCACAGGGCGAGCATTAAATGTCATAGGAAATTGATTTCTTTTCCATTGTCTGATGGGTCGCACGTGGTGGCTCGAGGGGAAAGGAACAGGTCTACGTTTCCTATTATTTCTATGTTGAAGGCTAAGAAATCCTTGAGTAAGGGATGCGAGTGTTTTCTAGCATATGCTATTGATGCTAGGAAGGAAAAACGGGCAGTTACTGATGTGCGAGTCGTATCAGATTTTCCTGAAGTGTTTCCGGATGAGTTACCTGGGCTACCTCATGTTTGAGAGGTAGAGTACAAGATTGATTTAATACCAGGTTCGAATCCAATGGCTAGATCTCCTTATAGGTTGGCTCCTTCTGAGATTAGGGAGATGATGACACAGATTCAGGATTTATTGGATCGGGGTTTTATTCGTCCGAGTTCTTCGCCGTGGGGTGCACCGGTTTTGTTTGTGAAAAAGAAAGATGGCACGCTACGGATGTGTATTGATTACAGGAAACTGGATAAGAGGACGGTAAAGAATAAATACCCTCTGCCCAGGATTGATGATTTATTTGATCAGTTGCAGGGTGCTTCGTATTTCTCTAAGATCGATTTGAGATCAGGTTATCACCAGGTACGAGTTTCTGACAAAGATATTGCCAAGACTGCTTTCCGTACCCGGTATGGTCATTATGAATTCTTAGTCATGCCGTTCGGTTTGACTAATGCACCTGCAGTATTTATGGATTTGATGAACCGGGTTTGTTGACCGTTTTTGGATAAATCTGTGATAGTATTTATCGACGACATTTTGGTTTATTCTAAATCCGAAGCTGATCACGAGATTCATTTGAGACAAGTTCTTGAAACCTTAGAACGAGAGAAATTGTATGCCAAGTACTCAAAGTGTGAATTCTGGATGCGAGAAGTTCACTTTCTGGGGCATGTAATTTGCAGTGATGGAGTGAAGGTTGATCCGGCAAAGATAGAAGCTATAATGAATTGGGAGGCTCCGAAGTCACCTTCGGAAATTAAAAGCTTCTTAGGATTGGCAGGATATTACCGACGGTTTATCCGAGATTTTTCTAAAATTGTGAATCCCATGACTAAGTTAACTCGCAAGGAAGTTCCATTTAAGTGGAATGATGAACAGGAGAGGGCTTTTCAGACACTGAAACAACTTTTATGTCAGGCTCCTATTCTTGCGTTACCGGATGGGTCAGATGACTTCATAGTGTATTGTGATGATTCTCTGGCAGGGTTGGGTTGCGTGTTGATGCAGTGGGATAGAGTTATCGCCTATGCTTCTCGTCAGTTGAAACCTAATGAGAAGAACTATCCAACCCATGATTTGGAACTGGCAGCTGTGGTTTTTGCGTTAAAGTTATGGAGACATTATCTTTACGGTACAAAGTGTGTTATTTGTACGGATCACAAAAACCTACAGTATGTATTTTCACAGAAGGAACTCAATATGCGACATAGACGATGGCTGGAACTTGTTAAAGATTATGATTGCGAGATTCGCTATCATCCCGGGAAAGCCAACATGGTAGCCAATGCCTTGAGTCGCAAAGGAGTTGGTGAACATATTAAATTCATGCGAATTGAAATAGTCTCCGACTTGATCAATAGATTGAAGGCAGCTCAGTTGGAAGCCTTGAAAGATGAAAATCTGAAGTCAGAGATTATGACTAAGAAGAAGAATGACTTAACTGATGATTCTAGGGGATTGAAAGTTTATCAATCTCGGGTTTGGGTGCCTTTGCTTGGAGGTCTTCGGAATTAGATTATGACTGAAGCTCACAAGTCTAGACTATCTGTTCATCCAGGTAGCACAAAAATGTATAATGATCTAAAGGTGCTGTATTGGTGGCCTATAATGAAGACATATGTTGCACAGTTTGTGGAGGCTTGCCATATTTATGCACAGGTCAAGGCAGAGCACCAGAAACCCTATGGATCATTGAAACAGTAGCAGATTCTAGAGTGGAAATGGGAGCATATAACGATAGATTTCGTAACGAAACTTCCACGTACGCAGAGGAATCATGATATGATTTGGGTGATCGTTGACAGATTGACCAAGAGTGCTCACTTCTTGGCTACCAGTGAGACGGCGTCACTCAGTAAGTTAGCTCAGTTGTATATAGATGAAGTTATTTCCCGACATAGTATACCGCTTTCGGTTGTATCAGATAGAGATTCCAGGTTTGTGTCGAACTTCTGGAACAGTTTACAGCGGGAGTTGGGTACGCGTGTTAATCTGAGTACAACTTACCACCCTCAGACAGACGGGCAATCTGAGAGAACTATTCAGGCACTCGAGGATATGCTGCGGGCATGTGTGTTAGAATATGGAGGTTCTTGGGATTCCCATATACCGTTGATAGAATTCGCGTATAACAATTCTTACCATTCAAGTATCGGTATGCCGCCTTATGAGATGCTATATGGTCGTCGCTGCCGTACTCCTACTTGTTGGTTAGAGGCGGGTGAAAAACAGTATGCAGTATGCAGGGCCTGATATTGTGCAGATCACCACAGATAAAGTAGCTATTGCGCGAGAAAAGTTGAAAGCTGCGAGGGATCGACAAAACATGTATGCTGATCCGCGTCGTAGGTCTGTTACTTTTGTTGAGGGGGAATTGGTTTATCTGAAGGTTTCTCCGTGGAAGGGGGTTATCCGTTTTGGGAAGCAGGGAAAGCTAGCTCCGCGGTATATTGGACCGTTTCGTGTTCAACGGGTGGTTGATGATCAGACAGTTACTCTTGATCTTCCAGCAGAAATATCAGGTATTCACAATACCTTCAACGTTTGTTACTTGCAGAAATGTAGAGTTGAGGATGAGAGTCAGATTCTACCTCTACATGATCTTAAAGTAGATTCCAGCAAGAAACTAGTGGAGGAACCCATTGAACTACTAGATCGGAAAGTGACGAAACTGCGTAAGAAACAGGTTCCGATGGTTCTAGTAAAATGGAGGCACAACTTGGGTTAAGACTTAACGTGGGAAACTAAAGCCGATATGAGAGCTCGATACTCTCAGTTGTTTGTTAATGAATAGATTCCGAGGACGGAATCCTGTTAAGGGGGGAGGATTTGTAACATCCTCAGATCGGGCCTAGTAGTTTTAATGACTTTGGTATGATAACTTGTGATTAGTTTTGATTAATTACTTGTTATTGATAACTTATGTGGTTTTAATTAATTGTTAACTAATTAAAGGATAAACGAGGAAATATGCTTAGAATATATATGCATGTACGGTTATGTATATAAATATATATGTATATGTGTACTAGTATGCATGGATGTGTAATGACACCTCATGCTACATATATTAAGAAAGGCATACGTGGGTTTATAGTGAGTTAACTTCCGAAAATGGTTTCTCACTTGAAAACCGATACTTGGTGTTGTATGTGTTCTTGAGAGAAGAAAAGCAAGAAAGCAAGTTAACTTGATTAGTAGAAGTTGAGATTTGTGAGTGTTAATTCAAAGTAAAGGTATGGTTGTGATCCTAGAATGATTCTGATCATTGTGATATGTTTAGTTTGTAAAGATATGCTAAGATCATGAAGTTGCCATTGTTGAAGTTTAGAAGTAAACTTACTTGGTGGGTTTTGCATGATTTGCCATGTTAAAAGGGTTTGATGTGTTCTTGTTGTTGTATACATGTTATAAGGTGTTTATACATGTTTTAGAAGTGTTCATAATGTTTTATGAGGGTTTTAATCGGATTTGGGAAGCTTAAGTTAGCTGGAAATCCGACACTTTTATGGAGAAGACAACCTGGAAAAAGGGTGTCGCGGCGCTACGCTTAGGGTCGCGGCACGACGAGGGTGAAATCCGAAGGATTGGGTTTCGGATTGTAAGAATCCGATAAATGGCAAAACCGACCCTTGGAAATCCGAAACTTGGCAAAATCCGACACTGAAATCCGGGTTATTGAAATTCCACCACGAAATCCGATTGAGGAGTTCCGGATTTTGAAATCCGAGACAGATCGCGGCGCGACGGGCACTGTTTCAGAAAGTTAATTATTTTTAATATGTTTTACTTGGTTTAAGTTAGCATATTAACTATATGATATATGTTTATACATATGTGAATCATACATGCTTATGTTTGATTAGCAGGATATAAATTTATGTGTTTGACATATATTTATGAATCGTTACTGATTTTAGTTTGTTGTGTTCTCAGGAACAAACAAGGCTCAGTAATATAAGATCACTGAGTGGAGAAACTGAAAGCTTGAGGTGAGTGGACGTTTACTCACAGATGTTATTAGTTGTAACTGGATTGGGTTGCAACTGTTATTGGTTTGACGCATGGATAGATTGTGCATCTGATAATTGATTAACTGTTGATTGTTAATTAATTGTGCATCAGTGATATGTATACATGAGGATTGGGAAGTCAGCTTCGGCTGGGCATATGGGCTGGGTTTGTTTGCTATCGGCTAATCAGTATTGGGATCTTTTGATGCATTTGTTGTAACTTAAGGTAATATTGTGTGAGAATAGCAAATGAACTATCGGTAAAACTTTAATTTGGCCGGCATTGGTTGTGAGTTCCTGCAGAACCGCCGGTCTTCCCGGGGCACGATTATCTGTTATGTGTTGTAGATATTGATGCGGTTATTTGCTGATATATCTGTTGTGGTTTTACTCTAATCACTTAGCTTTGTGCTAATCCCCCACCTCTCACTCTTTTTACATGTTTTGGTAAGTCAGCGGCTCGGCTGAGAGTGGTTAGCTTGGGGAGTAATCACCTAGGACTCTGATATGTTATTTTGTGACGAGCCGTGTTGCATATGAAGGGACTGAAGAGGTGAAGGAGAACAAGAAGCTCCTCCTCAACAGAGAGTATGAATTCTTCTTTGCTCAGAAAGGTGAGAGTCTTACACAGACATACACCACGTTCAACTGCCTAGTAAATGACTTAAAGATGGCAGACATAACTAAGAGAAACTTTGTTTTGGTGAACAAGTTTCTAGACTCCCTCCTTGAAACATGGGATCACTTTGTCACTGTACTAAGACATAGTGAGAAGATAAAGGGAATGTCTCTGGTTGCTCTCTATGGTAACCTACTAAACCATGAGCAATCAGTCAAGCAAAGGAAGTTGTCATCCAAGGAGACGAAAGAGCTCGTGAAAGCTGCACCAACTATCCTTGTATCAAGAGATACAAAGATGAGAAGCTTTGCAGCTATTGATTCTGGTTCTGATGAAGAAGGAGATGAAGAGGAGAGTGCTGGAGAAAGTGATGAGGAGAATGGTTGTGATGAAAATAAATTGGAGGAGTTAGTTGAAGGAGTAGCCATGCTGGTTAAGAAGTTCAAACCTTTCAAGAAGGGAAAGGGTGTCAAGAGGTTTAGCAAGAGGCCATCAAAGTTAGTTAAGTCCAAATCTACATTTGATGCCTCCACAGCAGAATGTTATAAGTGTGGCAAGCTTGGCCACATAGCCAGTGACTATAAGTCCAAATATAACACTGGTTCTTCATCTGTGCCAAAGCAGGAGGGGAAAATTGATTATGAAGCCAAGTATAGGAAACTCCTTGCTGCTGTCCTTGACAAGAAGAAGAAGAAAGCCCAGGGCCAAGTTCTTGTAGCAAAAGAAGAAGATTGGGCAGAAGAAGATCTTTCCTCGGATGAAGATGAGGTGATCTCTGCTCAGTTCTGCATGATGGCCAACAACAATGATGGTAGTTCCTTTGATGAAGACATGAAAAAGGCTGCAAAAGCTTGTTCAACTACCAACTAGGATCCTTCTTCTATGTATCAGGTTGGAAAGTTTATTAATTATGATGATAATGAAAAGAATGCTATGTTTGATTACTTGTGTATTGATTTCCAGTCTGCTATTCAAAGAGAGAAGAAGCTAAAACTAGAAGTAGAATCACTAAAGGAAAAATTAATTCTTAAAAATAAGGAACTTAAGCAGATAACGATCTTAAATGATGAGCTAGCAAATCAAAAGATACTTAATGAGATCTTAGTAAAAGAAACTAGTGAAGCAACCAAAAAGTTCAATGACCTCCAAAAAGTAGTAAAGTCTTGGTGTGTATCTGCAGAAAAGAACACTCAGTGTGGCAAGGAGCAGATACCCAAACAAGTTCAAGCTATTATTGGTGGAAATTACTCTAAGGCTGCTAACTATGTTGATTCTAATAAAGATTGGTCAAAAACTTCGTAAATACAAAGATCAATCCAAGGTGTCTATAAATAAAGACCTAAAAATTTACAGGATAATCTTCATAAGTTGAATGGTCAAGTTAGTCAAATGATGACTGATAATTATCAAATGACTAATAAGAAAACTTATAGGCATTCAAATAATGTTGTTCAATGCTCCAAGGCCACAAAATCTCAAAAATGTTATAAATGTGGAAGTAAAGAGCATAAGGCATTTGAATGCTCTTTAGAAGGGAATTCAAGACAGCGGACTTGTAATGATAACATAGTCATTCCTCTCATACATAAGAAACCTGAAATGAAGTGGAAAGCTAGGTGCATTCCACAGGGATCCACTAAGTAGTGGATTCCTACTTGTGTCACTAACTCTTCTTTCATTCAATCTATGCAGGGTGTTGGTTCATGGTTTCTTGACAGTGGATGTTCAAGAACTATGACAGGTAACAAGGCTTTGCTCAGTAACTATAAGAAAGAGAAAGGTCCAAGAGTGACTTTTGGTGACAACAATCATGGGCAAACAAAAGGCTATGGTGAACTTCATAATGGGAACCTCAAGCTGTCCAAAGTATCATATGTCAAAGGGTTGAAATACAATCTCATAAGCATAAGTCAATTATGTGATGGAGATAATGAAGTCCACTTCACAAAGACAGGAGGCTCCATAATAAATAAGGAAGGTAATACAGTGTTAAGTTTCAAGAGAACCAAGGATGTGTATACACTTGACATGTCCTCTGGTGACCCTTTAAAAGAAACATGTTTGTACTCCAAAAATAATGAGGATACAAATTGGTTGTGGCACAAAAGGCTTTCCCACCTTAATTTCAAAAATATCAACAAGTTGAGCAAGGGTGAACTAGTGTAAGGACTTCCTTCTCTGACTTATCTTAAGCCTAAACCTTGCACTGCTTGTGAGAAGGGAAAGCAACATAAGACATCATTTTCATCTAAACAAGCCTTCTCAATTACAGAACCTTTCTACATGTTGCACATGGATCTCTTTGGTCCTATTGCAACTGCTAGTATTGGAGGAAGTAAGTATGCTCTTGTACTGGTTGATGAATTCTCAAGATACATTTGGGTTTTCTTTCTTAAAGCAAAGAGTGAGGTTACTGAAGAGATTATATGTTTTATCAAAAAGATGGAAGTGTTGAATGGCAATCTGGTGAGGAGTCTTAGAAGTGATCATGGAACTGAATTTAGAAATCAAACTCTAGAATCTTTCTATGATGAGAAAGGGATATCTCAAAACTTCTATGCTTTAAGAACTCCACAACAAAATGGTGTAGTAGAAAGAAGAAATAGAACATTGATTGAAGCTGCCAGAACCATGTTGTGTGAAAGTGGGTTATATTTTAATTTCTGGGCTGAGGATGTAAGTTGTGCATGTTTCACACATAACATATCCCTTATTATCAAGAGGCACAACAAAACTCCATATGAAGTGCTCAAGGGAAGGAAGCCAAGCATCATCTTTCTGCACATTTTTGGTTGTCAATGTTTCATACTCAATCAAAAAGATCAACTGCAGAAGTTTGCTCCAAAGGCTGATGAAGGAGTGTTTGTAGGTTACTCAGTGATTTCCAAAGCTTACAGAGTATACAACTTCAGAACCAAAGTCATAGAAGAATCCATCAATGTAAGTTTTAATGAAAATGACTTTGTTGCTTCCTGTTCTTCTAATAATGTTTCAGGTGAAGAATTTAATGATCTCATGCAAACTGGAGAAGACATTCCAGAGCAAGTTGATCCCTCTCCACCAACTGCTCATGATGTAGATGAAGCTGTTCCTATCCAAATCCTTAACTATGTGCAACCATCCTTATCCAATCATGTACCTCTACAGAATCATGTGGAAAATGACTCAACATTATTGGATTCTAATTCCATATCACACATTCCCTCTTCAGTAGAGATACCTACAGATTGTAACAACGAAGTTATATCAGCCACTCAAAATGAACTCATTTCCACTGCTGATAGTCAATATGTAACTTATTCTCCCCAAATCTACATAAATCCTAACTCCCAAGAAATCCAAAAAGCCTTCAAAGACCACAAGTACCATCCTCATAATCTGGTGATAGGAAATATAGATGATCCAGTTAGAACAAGATCAAAAGCTTGCAATATCTGTTTATATTATGGATTTGTCTCAATAATTGAACCAAAGAAGGTTGATGAAGCTCTCAATGATCCCTACTGGGTGACTGCCATGCAAGAGGAGCTGGCAGAATTCAAAAGAAATAATATATGGACTTTGGTACCCAAACCAAAGGATAAAACCATCATTGGAATAAAGTGGGTGTTCAGAAACAAGTTAGATGAAAATGGGCAAATCATCATAAACAAAGCAAGGCTAGTGGCATAGGGGTTTTGCCTAGAAGAATGTATTGATTTTGATGAAACCTTTGCCCCTGTTGCAAGATTGGAAGTTATCAGACTGTTCCTAGCCTATGCTGCCTTCAAGAACTTCAATGTATTCCAAATGGATATGAAGAGTGCATTTCTGAATGGAGATCTGAAAGAAGAGGTGTATGTAAAACAACCTCCTGGTTTTGAGGAGTCAAGCTTACCTGATCATGTATTCTTTCTAAACAAAGCTTTATATGGTCTTAAGCAAGCTCTAAGAGCCTGGTATGATACCCTCTCTTCTTTTCTCATTAACAAAGGTTTTACAAGAGGATGCATTGATAGCACTTTGTTTATAAGGAAGTACAAAGGTGATGTGATACTTGTGCAGATATATGTAGATGATATAATATTTGGGTCTACAAATTTGGAACTATGCAAAAAGTTTTCTAAACTCATGTTTGTTAACTATCAGATGAGCATGATGGGTGAATTAAACTATTTTCTTGGTTTGCAAATTAAACAAGAGGTTGATGGTATTTTCATTCATCAAACAAAATATGTCAAAGATTTACTCAAAAAGTTTGATTTTGAAAATTGTTCCTCAATGAAAACACCTATGACTACTTCTATAAAGTTAGGATAGGACACTGATGGCAAATCAGTGAACATTACTGCTTATAGAGGAATGATTGGGTGACTTTTACACCTCACTGCAAGTAGACCAAATATAATGTTTTCAACATGTCTCTGTGCAAGATATCAAGCAGATCCAAAAGAATCACATCTTGTTGCTGTTAAAAGAATATTCAAATATCTCAAAGGAACTCCTAATCTTGGTCTTTGGTACCCCAAAGACTTAGATTTTGAGTTAGTTGGATATTCTGATTCTGATTTTGCAGGGTGCACATAAGACAAAAAGAGTACTTCAAGTGGTTGTCAACTTCTAGGAGGAAGATTGATTAGTTGGTCTAGTAAGAAACAGAATTCAGTGTCAACATCCACTGCAGAAGCATAATACATTGCTGCAGGAAGCTGTTGTGCTCAAATTTTGTGGTTACAAAATCAACTACTTGATTATGATGTGAAGATTGAAGACACCCCAATTCTGTGTGACAATACAAGTGTCATCTTCATCTCAAATAATCCAGTCATGCATTCAAAGACAAAGCATATTGAAATCAGACATCATTTTCTCAAAGATAATGTGCAAAAGAAGAAGGTAACTCTGCACTACATCAACACTGATTTGCAACTTACAGATTTGTTCACAAAGCCATTGGATGAAGCAAGGTTTAATTTCCTAATATCCAAACTTGGTATGCTTAATTTTTAGATTAGAATAGTGATAACTTAGTTTGTGTTTATTTATAAGTGTTAAAAATCATGTGTTACTTATCTAAGCATCTCTAAGTGTTACTGAATCTATGTAAACTAAGTAACTTTGCTCAGCTGATGTCTATCAGCTGATCAAATTTACTCAGCTGATCACCCTCAGATAAGAAGGAAATGCTCAGCTAAGTACTTCTCTCAGCTGATACTTCTAAATTTTCACTATCAGCTAATAGGCTTTCATCAGCTGATACCTTTCAACTAATACATTTCAATGCTCAGCTGATGCTTTAACACTTAGTAAATTTTCATCTTTTGTGTTCATTTAATGCTTTTTAACCCTAGTTATTTACTCCGTCTGTCAGATTTCATTTCATAGCTAATTAATTTGTTTTCCGTTAGAATTTTTCAGTCTCTAACGATCTCTGTTAACTACCCTTCATAAATATCCCATTTCCTCTCTCATTCATCTTTACCTGTTCAAACACTCCAAATTCCCTCTCTCTCTAAAAAGAGTTACCCTAACTTTTCTCTCTCGATACTCAACGTTCATCATCCCTACCAAATGGCCACCTATATTCCTGACCCTGTTGTCAACCCTGATGAGAATGTTGCTCCAAACCAACCCATGAACATAACTCCAAATAACATTCTTCTGTGCACGACAATTCCCGCCTCTCGCAAAAATCAAGGCTATGAGCCTATGGTACAGTTTCTTCAGGCTCACCCTCTGTTCGAAAGCCTTACTACCGATCCCCACTATATATACCCCACAATCATCGGTGAGCTATGGTACTCTGTAAACTACAACCTCAATGACAATACCATTCATTGCACCCTATCCCAAGGAAACTATAATCTCCAAATCACCACTGAAACATTACGCAAAGCCACTTGTAACACCCGCAAACCAGGGTTAATTGATTAGCGGGTTAACGGTACACGATTTCGTGTTTAATTATGTTTGATTTGTATAAGTGGTCATTTAAATTAATTGGTTAATTAAATAATGTGTAAAATAAATATACGTATGTAACTGGATAAAAGAAAAGAATGGAAAAGATAGTATGTATGTATGGTAATTGGTATGTATGTATGCATGCAAATTGAAAGATGAGTTTTAAATCAAGACACCTCATGCTTAGTTTCTATAAATTTATATGCGTACGTGTATATATGACTATATTGAAGATAATTTGTTCATTATCTCAAAGTTAAGTGTGTGTGTGTGTGCTAAAAGTGTGAGTTATCCTCTTGTTGAAGAAACATCCGTAGAAACTTTCTAAACTTTGCAAACTTAGAATTTGGATTTAAGAAGCTATCATTTGATATTGTACAAGAAGGTTGGTTCATGATTATTATTATATGATTATAGAATGGTATGTTATGTTTATTGTTGTGTTTTACAAGATAAGAAGTATAACACCATGAATGAAGTATGAAGCTAACTTGGTGAAATGGGTTTTGCATGTTGTAATGATTTATGTGTTTAAAAGATGTTCTTGATTCATGGAATCATGTTTATAGATGTTGGTATATGTTTTTGGTATGTTTTGTTAAATCTAGATTTTGTCCATGGAGGTTAAGGTTGTATGATTTTGTGTTGGGGAAGATGATGAGAAAAACCGATATCTCAAACCGATAAGTCTCGAAATCCTATAGTTTGAAATCCTCTAGTTTGAAATCCTCTAGTTTGAAATCCTATAGTTTGAAATCCTATACTTTGAAATCATACACTTTGAAATCCTACACTTTGAAATCCTACACTTTGAAATCCGACACTTTGAAATCCGACACTTAAATCCGGTACTTTGAATCCGGAACTTGAAAACCGATAAACCCAAATCCGATACCAAAATCCGACTGCATCGCGGCCCAACGCAGATGATGGTCGCGGCGCGACCGGGGCTATTTCAGAAAGTTTTCTGTTTTGCTTTGTGTTCGTGTTGGACATGTTGGGTTATCACTTATATGATTATATTAAGTTGTTACAAGTAAAAGAGATATTAATATATGTGGATAGATATATTTATGAATCAGAGACTGATTTCAAATTTGTTATGTTCTCAGGAACTGCGAAGACTCAGTGATATTAGACAACTAAGCAAACGGGATCGAGGACTGATGTGAGTGAAAGTGTACTCACGAGTGGTGATGGTGGTAACGTTTATGATTGCGTAATTTGAGATATCCGTTCGTCATGATAGACTGTTTAGTCTGGTTTTCTATGTTAGACTGTTTTGCCATGTTAGACTGTCTGGCCTGTTATGTGTTGTTAGATTGTGTTGACTGATATTACTAGTAGTTGATTGTTGCTTGTTGTTTGAGATCTCTTGGTTTGTTGGGCGACCAATGTACATGGTTAATTATATGTGCACGTGGTGAGACCTGTACGTATGGTTAATGATATGCGTACATGGTTACGGGTCAGCTGCATGTTATTGGGTTGGGCTATCTGCTATTGGTTACACAGTTCTTGATCTTCTATGCATTTGTTGCAACAGAAGGGATTTAACTGTACCAAGTAGCAACTAGCTATCGGTAAACGTTTGCTTTGGCCCGCATCGGTAGCAGGTTCTGCAGAACCGCCGTTCCTTTAGAGGTTGGACTGGTTTGTGAGAATTGTTTGATCTGTTTGAGATCTGTTTGCTTGTTCAGTTGGTGATTGCTTGTGCTTGTTGTTGTTGGTTGCTTGTTTGTAGCTTCCATTCACTTAACTTTGTGCTAATTCCCCTCGGTTGATTGCTTTTTGCAGGTTTGGCTGTTTAGCCTTGTTTGTGGGAAAGGGAAATTTGACCAATGCTCTGATATTATGTTTTGAGAAGAGACGCGCCGTGTTTTATAAATATTTTGTAACACAACTTGACGTAGTGTTTTGTGAATAGTACTTTGTACTTTGTGGGTGTTTGTTTTAATGAATCAGTAAACGCCTCCGTAGCTATTTAAAAAAAATTGGCTGGAGATTACGATGTTACAAGTTTGTAACAGAGCCTTGATTTGGCGATGCAGGCACGGCTAGAGTGTTGCATTCCCAAATCTTGGCTCGTATTGGGTCAAACTTTTCTTGGGGGAATTAGAGTGAATTGGTGAAGCTGTGTGTTAGTTAGTATGTTATGTACTAACAGTTTATCTAATGAGATTGTGAGATGATGTGATTGTACAGATATGGCTGACAGAGATACGCGTGCTGATCCTCCTGTGACGCAAACTATGATTGAAACTTTAGTGATTGATACCGTGGATACTACGAATCGTGTGGGTACTTCGAGTTATTAACAGGAAAATGATTGAGAGGAATATATTTACAAGTTAGAGAATGAACTTCAGGAACTCAGAGATATAGTTCGTGGTATGGAAAAGAGAGGATTAATTAGAGTGTGTTATCACAGATACCAACAACTGTTACTACCCAACCTACTACTTTTCCGGTTACCGTTCCGCTTCCTCCGGTAACGCAAGTGACTCAACCGTTGTTTTTCAATCCTCTCACCTTACAGGGAGATTATCCTTTTGGATATCCGGGATTTAAACAGCCTTGTACGTACAAACAATTTTTGATTGTAAACCATCAAAATATCATGGGAGTACTGATCCGAATGTGACTTTGAATTGGTTGCGAGAAATGGTAAAGGCTGTTAATGTTTGCAATTATGAGGATGAATCTAAAGTTAAATTTGCGACTTGTATGCTTAAAGGAGATGAGATGGTATGGTGGGATTCAACAACCAGACATTTTACCGAGGAACAACAGGAGAGTATCACTTGGAATCAATTTCAAGTGAAGTTGTGCGAGCAATATTGCAGCTCATTCGAGGTTGCAAAAATCAAGAAAGAATTTATGGATTTGAATATGACAGGAAATATGACGGTAGACGATTTGATTAAACAATTTAATGAGAGACTGCGATTTGTGAAACAGTGGGTGCCTGATGAGGCATCTCAGATACAACATTTTATGGGAGCTTTGCTTCCAGAATATCGAAGTACTACCAGATGGGCGAATACATTATCACAAGAATTTACTTTAGCCAAGTCGGCCGAGGGTGATGGAAAGGAAAGAAATAAAATGAATAGAGAACATATTTCACAGCAGAAGTCTAAATTTGAACATTTTAATGCTCAGGAAAGACAGAGCAGCGAAGTGGCCAGAGACAAAGGAATCAAAATAATAGATCTATGAAGGGTGGGCTTAAACAAAGTTCGCGATGGTGCCGTCGGTGCAGATCTGTTCATACGGGGCCTTGCACGCCCTAGACATTGCGTTGTGTTCGATGTGGGTTATTCGGACATGAGATTAAGGACTGTGGCTTTCCTCGTAGTGTGTGTTGGAATTGTCAAAAAGAGGGTCATCAAACGGGTGAATGTTATGAAGAAAGAAAAACGGGGTCGGGGTCAGGAGTGGATGCAGGTGGGGGATCCTCGTCAGTAGGTGGACAAAAGAGAAAGATTCCTTCTCCGCAAGAGGGTAGAACTTTCGATATGATGGCTGACGATGTTGCCAATATCGAAGATGATATAACGGGTACATTTTGATAACCTTTATGTCTGTATGTGTGTTTATTAACTTAAAAGTTAACTATTGATGTTTGATGCCTATGTGTGCTAAGTGTATATGCTTACTTCCGAAGAGAATGATTCTCTAGAAGTAGAGTTAGTTGATATTATTATATCTAAATCGTGAAATTATCTGATGCTATTTGTCAGAAAATGATATGATGGTACGTATAATGATGTGAATTGCGTATGAGATACTAAAGAAGAATGTTTCCAGATTAGTTGAATTGCATGCTATGTTATGTGTTGTAAGATATGCTTTGCAAACTGTGTTTGTATATGTGTATTTTTATGTTTATGATTGTGCAAAGAAGAAGAGAAGTGAATAAATTGCTGAGAATTGGAAGATATTAATGGCAACCAAGGGATGTTTTGATAAAGTATATGACTGAGATTATGAGTATTGTTATTAAATCTACTGAGTAAAGATAATTTATGATGATGATTAATGAACATGAAGAGATTATG
Organism: Dittrichia graveolens; assembly: GCA_038502395.1. Lineage (NCBI taxonomy): Eukaryota > Viridiplantae > Streptophyta > Magnoliopsida > Asterales > Asteraceae > Dittrichia > Dittrichia graveolens. Next base: position 51,937,334 of record JARJIL010000005.1, on the reverse strand, counting down.
GTATGTTGAGATATTGTTTTGTTGGATTAATATATGATTTTATGTTATGAAAATTGGAGGAATAATTTATGCTCTACGATAGTTAAAGATTTCTGGGAGGAATGATTTAAACCATGACTTGGAGATTGTAATAGATGCGTTTATGTTGACTATGTGGAAAATATGGATTATAAAAGTATGGGTGACTGACTTGATTATTAAACGAGGTAGCAAATACTTATATACAGATGAGTTGGACATGTGGAAGAGACAATGTTTGGTGTGAATAAAAGAATGTGAATGAGAAATTTAAATATTACCTCAGAAGGATAAACTGATGTTAGACATGTGGTAATATGAGGGAGTCTATGATGATAACCTTGGAATTATATGAGTTAAACTATACAAGACTTGATGGATAACACTGAAATTGCCTTTACTGGAAGTTGATGACTTAATGATTGAAAGTATCAAGTATTAGAATGACAAGGATCGTTACAGATTAAGTAAGTCTGAGACGTGCAGAATTGTTTGAGTAAAAGATGTAATTTATACTTAATTACAAGGAGTTATATATGTAAAAGAGCTAGTTAATGTTGGAATATGCCCGCTGACACGAGCGAGTTAATGGCACTACCGATAAGGTATAGGCCTATTGGGTCACACACCAAGTATTGATTCCGGCAACACGATCAAGCAATAGAGAGGAAAAGGCCAAAATGGGTTTTGGCAGGATGGTACACGGGCCGTGTTCCTGAACACGGGCCGTGTCCTGTCCAACATACACGAGGCGTATTAGCCCAATTCAAGGTCGTGTAGTTTGGGCCTACACGGGCCATGTAGTGCTAGATTGACACGGGTTATCTTAGCCCAATTCGGGCCGTGGACTTTGGGCCTACACGGCCGTGTAGACCTACACGGGCCGTGTACGTTCGCTGTAAAAGGAGAATTAACAGCCTTAAACACTTGGTTTAATGAGGTTAACTTCTCATAATTGTGGTAGACAAAGAGACCACGAGTTATCTGCTCTTGTAGAGGCTTTTGGCTATCACTTTGTCCCTTGGTTGACATTAGAACTCTCTCTCTCTTGTTCTTGGTTTCTTGAGCACAAGAAGCAAGATACACACACACTTGGTTGTTGCTTTGGTGATTACACATCAACTTGCTAGCACTTGGGAATCAAACAAGCTTGGGGTGGACTTCATTGGAGGGGTTCTTTGTTGGATTCTAAGCTACTCGACAAGGAAGGTTAACTTGTGATTTGATCAATTAAGGTATAACCTTTCTTCTTATCTTGTTCATATTAGTTGCAATGTTATTGTTAGATTTTGGTCCATGGGAGTGTATTCGCTAGTTTGGCATTGATTTTTGTTATACATGTTGCTTCCGTTGCTACTTGTTTTTGCCAAACGAATACCTTCAGTGGTATCAGAGCCATATCTAACATGGCTTTGCACTATTGAGTCTAGAAAAACCATAAAAGTGTTTTTGGATAAGAAAAGTGTTTTCTTAAAATTGGTTTTTCCATTAAGACTCTTGTTGTGCTAGAATAGATTTATTCGTAGACGTGTTAATATATTTTAGTTTTTATATTAATATATTTGTTGTAACTTGGCATGAAGTGTACACAAATATATACTTATAAATGTATATATGAATATGTGTCTCAAAAATGGTTTGATACACTAATGAATATGTACAAGGATTGTCCTTTTAGTGCCTTTGATGTTTTGACAATCTTAACTAAAGTATAGATATATATTTATATATCATGGTTATGTGTGGCACACCATGTTTCTATGTGATAAGTTTGGTTTGATTCGGTAACAAGATATGGCCCTAGACCTATGTGTTGTGATGATTGATTATTTTGGTTTTTGGCAGCCTGCGTGCTGTATTGTTGTAACAATATTTATTTATTTACTTATTGGTGCGGCTTGCACGCCGTTTCTTTTATTCTATGTATTTGTATAAATAGTATAGGATTGCGACCTGCGTGTCGTTTATATATATATTCTATGTATTTGTATATAGTATAGATTTAAAACCAAAATAGTCAACGGGAGTCATGGTGATGACGTCTTGGCGAGAAGGAATCAACATGCTATTGGAGGTGTTGGATTCATTGGGAGCTCATCCAACGAGACCATATCTTGTCCTTAGATTTTTGGCCTCGTTTTCCCCGTTGTGGCTCACGGGGAAAACGCATAGGAATTTTGGGCTTGTTACCGAATCATATGTATATATATTTGCGTGGTTGTATTTTATTATTCTATGCATGGACTAGGATTCACATGCTAGATAATTTTTCTATAAAATTAAATAAAATACAATGTTTGTTAAAATGGTTAACAACTGCGTGCGAATAGAATTGACAAAGAAAATATAAAAATGGTATTATATTAAAAGTGCTTAAAATCGTTTTGACGCTTACTTTGTTAATTCACAAAAGGGTTTTATAAACAGGAAACAAAATCCCGTTTTTCAAAAAGTAAATCATGCACCATCTATAAGATGACACCACCCGAATCTAACGAAGCAAGGATGATTGTCGAGCTAAGCACGAGTCATTCCTTGTGTAGTTGTGTGGAAGGTGAGTGGGGTAACTCGCATGATTGGTTGTTGAGCTAAGCACAAGCCAAATTAATGGTCGAGAGTGCCACCCGTGTGTCTTGTCGGACGATTTACAATTTTAGTATATAATTCTTGGTTAGTTGTCGAGCTAAGCACGAGCTAAACAAAAACTATATATTAAGATTGGTGTAAGTTAGGGATCAAACATGCCAACCGACATAATGGATGTCAACGGATCCCGCAAGTGTCTAAGAGTTGTAATAGAGATGACAATTGGTAAAATGGTTTCCGGCCTAAATAGCTTCGCCACGTGATCCGTGGTAAACCCGTCACGGTGCGAGGTGAAATAAGGTTCTTAGCCCTTGTTACGAATAAATTGTTTTGCTTACAACTATGGGTACTTATTTTAACAAGGATTTCCAAACTAATTAAAATTACTTTGCTATTTTAGATGGCCTCTTCAAGCAACACCAACACCACCAACCATTTTTCACTTAGAGTTTTCCTTGAGAAGGAGAAACTCAATGGTAACAACTTCTTGGATTGGTTTAGGCAACTTAAACTTGTCCTACGCCAAGAAGGGAAGATGGTTACCGTAGAGGAGGCCCTACCCGAGGCTCCTGCTGCCAATGCCACTCGGGCTATCCGAGACGCTTATGAGAAGCGTGTCAAGGATACCGAGGACATTACTTGCCTCATCCTAAGTACTATGATCCCCGAGCTCCAAAAGCAAATGGATCATTTGAGTGCTTTTGACTTGATCGCTCAGCTTAAGGAAATGTTCCAGCAGCAAGCAAGACAAGAGAGGTTTGAGTGTCTTAAGACGGTACTTGGTAGCAAGATGGCCGATGGCGGGAATGTGAGTGCTCACGTGTTGCGTATGAAAGCAAACGTGGAGCGAATGCAACGGCTCGGATTTACCATAGGGAGGGAGCTAGCCGTGGATTTGATCCTATGGTCCCTGCCCACCGCGTATGATCAGTTCGTTATGAGTTATCATATGCATAGTATGGATAAGTCCATCATGGAGCTTCATGGTATGCTTAAGAAAACGGAGTTTAGCATGACCAAAAATAAGCCCGCCGTTCCAAATCCCGTTCTTGCTATAAGGGAAGGGCAAATCCAGAAGAAGAAGAGGTCCGCTTATACCCCTAAGGGTAAGGGGAAGGGGAAGATTGGCGCCACCAAGTCTAGCCCCGCTTCGGAGGGTAAAGGCAAGGGGAAGATGGTTCCCCAAGCTAAAACTCCGAATGAAGCGGAATGCTTCTTCTGCGGGAAGAAGGGCCATTGGCGCCGTAACTGCCCGGGGTACCTAGAAGGTCTTAAGAAGCTCAAGGGGTTGAGCATCGCAGGAACTTCCGACTCAGGTACGTACATGATTGAACTCCATCATACTTCTACATCTGGTAGTTGGGTATTAGATACCGGCTGTGGCACTCACGTTTGTAATATTGTGCAGGTGCTAAGGACAGGTAGAAGGATGGAGAATGGAGAGCTTGACTTGATTATGGGAAACAAGGAGATTGTCCCGGTCAAGGCTCGAGGAGAAGTTGAATTATCTTTTAATTCCGGTTTTTCCATATTATTATTGAACGTATGCTATTTGCCGCTTGTGGCACGACACATTATTTCTTTTCATGCATTACACGACAATGATTTTGGTTTTTCTTTTGACAATGGGGTTATTGTTTGTTTTAAAATGGTATTTGTTATTTTAAAGCTTATCCTTGTCGTGGTATTTATGAAGTAGATGTGTACGTTAGTGATAATCGTTCAATCATGAATATTGATTCAACGTCTAAAAATGGTTTAGACAAATTGTCTTTGTGGCATGGTCGACTTGGCCATATAAACAAGACTCGTATCGCCAAGCTCCAAGCAGATGGGATCTTGGAATCATTTAACCATGAGTCAAATGAAGTATGCGAATCGTGTTTATTAGGCAAGATGACTAAAGCACCCTTTTCCGGCGTGAATGAGAGGGGAAAAGACTTATTGGACATTATACATTCCGATGTGTGTGGTCCGTTTAAGCATATCACAAGAGACAATTCTAGATACTTCGTTACCTTTATAGATGATTATAGTAGGTATGGGTATGTCTACTTGATTAGACAAAAGTATGAGGCCTTTGAGGTCTTTAAGAGTTTCCAAAATGAAGTAGAGAATCAATTGGGTAAAAAGATTAAGATACTTAGATCCGATAGGGGTGGTGAGTATCTTAGTCAAGAGTTTCGTGATCATCTCAAGGGTTGTGGAATTATTTCACAACTTACACCTCCTAGGACGCCACAATTAAATGGTGTCGCCGAGAGGAAGAACCGAACATTGTTAGATATGGTTCGGTCTATGATGAGTCACACCCAAGTGCCTATAAGCCTTTGGGGTTATGCTCTTGAAACAGCAACAAGAATCCTTAACCTCGTTCCAACAAAGAAGGTCGATAAAACACCTTTCGAGATGTGGCATGGGAAACCTCCCATTCTTGCCTATCTTAAGGTTTGGGGTTGTCAAGCCTACGTACGACGTGAGGTAGATGACAAGTTGGAGCCCCGATCCGAAAAGTGTTATTTCATAGGATATCCAGCTGCGGGTATTGGATATATATTCTATAAACCTTCCGAGAACAAGGTATTTGTTGCTCGGAGGGCGGTCTTTTTAGAAAGAGAATTAGTATCCAATCAGCAAGGTGGCACTAAGATTGATATTGAAGAAATTCAAGAGTCAACGGATGAAAGACCTGACGTTGGCACTAGCCAACAACCTAGTGAGGTTGAGTCTGAGCATGACAATGCGGAGACTAACGTACATCCGTTACCTCCCCGTAGATCCGGTAGAACTAGCCATGAGCCAGAGAGATATGGGTTTCTCATATCTGAGGGCGACGAGTTATTGGTGGATCTTAATGAGCCCACCAACTATCGGGAAGCGGCAGCGGGCCACGAGTCTGCTAAATGGAAGGAGGCAATGGATAACGAGATGCAATCCATGGAGGATAACCAGGTTTGGGAACTGGTTGATCCCACACCCGGTTGTAAACCAATAGGGTGTAAGTGGGTCTTCAAGAAGAAGACCGACATGGATGGAAAAGTAAACACTTTCAAAGCCCGACTGGTGGCTAAAGGTTTCACTCAGACACATGGTGTCGACTATGATGAAACTTTCTCCCCAGTGGCCATGTTGAAATCTATTAGGATACTTTTGGCAATCGCCGCATTTCATGATTACGAAATATGGCAAATGGATGTCAAAACCGTCTTCCTTAATGGGAAGCTCTCCGAAGAGGTGTATATGACGCAGCCTGAGGGTTTTGTACATCCGAAGCATCCTAATAGAGTGTGTAGATTAAAGAAGTCCATTTATGGACTTAAACAAGCATCTCGTAGTTGGAATCTATGCTTTGATGAGAAAATCAAAGAGTTTGGTTTTTCGAAGAGTGTAGACGAGCCATGTGTATACGTTAGGGCTAGTGGGAGCGCCGTTGTTTTCTTAGTTTTGTATGTGGATGATATCCTACTCATTGGTAAAGATATTCCAACTTTGCAAAGTGTCAAAACTTGGCTTGGAAAATTCTTTTCAATGAAAGACTTAGGAGAAGCGGCATACATTCTGGGTATCAAGATCTATAGAGATAGATCTAGAAAACTTCTCGGGTTGAGTCAAAGTACATACATTGACAAAGTCTTGAAGCGGTTCAAGATGGAGGACTCCAAGAAAGGAAATCTTCCTATGTCGCATGGAGTGATATTGAGTAAAACGCAGTGTCCTAGTTCTCAAGAGGAACTAGAAGTATTGAAGCGAGTACCATATGCTTCGGCCGTGGGCTCGATCATGTACGCCATGTTATGTACTCGTCCTGATGTGTCATGCGCTTTAAGCTTGACTAGTAGATATCAAGGAAACCCAGGGCAAGCCCATTGGGTTGCGGTAAAGAACATTCTTAAGTATCTTAGGAGGACTAAAGAGATGTTCTTGATCTTTGGTGGTGAGGAAGAGCTCAAAGTAAAGGGTTACTCTGATGCTAGCTTCCAAACAGATAGGGATGACTGCCGGTCACAATCGGGGTTTGTGTTCCTATTGAATGGTGGGGCTATTACTTGGAGAAGTTCAAAGCAAGACACAGTGGCTGATTCTACTACAGAGTTAGAATATATTGCGGCAAATGAAGCTGCTAAAGAAGTTGTGTGGATAAGGAAGTTCATCCGAGACCTTGGAGTGGTTCCTAGCATATCCAACCCTATTGAGATCTTTTGTGACAATGAGGGTGCGGTACCACTTGATAAGAGAGATGGTTGAAAGTGGTGAAGTCGCTATTAGTAGAGTAACCTCGGAAGGCAATTTGGCCGACCCGTTTACTAAACCATTGTCACAAGCTTCTCATGATTCTCACACTACGGCGATTGGTGTTAGATTTGCTCATGACTTGGTTTAGATTTAGTTTTAATTGATGTTTGGACCATTATGTATTTGGGAACATTAAACAATAATGTTACTAATGTTTGTTTCGATTTATATAGTAGAGATCTATATATACGCGTGTTGCGGCTACTTACATTTAGTCTTTATTGTGTTCTATCTTTGCATGTTTAATTTATTCCCTAGATTGTTTTACAATCTTTAAGTCTCCACAATCGGTCATACTTTATGGGAAAGAAGTATGAATTAAGATTGAGGTAAAGAATTGGTTTTGATAAAACGTGATTCTTGCCTATACTTGAAAGGGGTTTCAAGTGATTGGAGGACCCGCACCCGAGTTTACTTCATGGTTTTAGTCACAAGTAACTCGGGATGGTAATGACATTTAATCCTTAAACTAGAGATACATGTGATCTCAAAGCATAGGTCTGCTTTGCTTTGATCGTTTTCTAACGCGGTCCGTAACTGATCGTTATAAGAGAGATGATTGGGTAGAGTATTATCTATGTGGCGGGACTATGTAGTCGAAAGGTATTTGTTCCTCTATGTATAGAGAGAATATCCATGGGCCCCTCGATGATTGAGTGCTGACGTTCATATGCATGGCCGTGCTCAAGTTACATTGATGATGGATCAATGTTAACTTGGTTTGTTGGTCACCACTAATATAGAATCGAGAAACATAATCGTGAACGATCTGTAGGTTGACTATATTCCATGCCTTGTGTTCACATTGGATATCCCGAACAAAGGGATGTACATGTTCATTTATCTTTAGGACAATCATTTTATGATTGGGGATCTTGTCAAGAGTGGCATACCCTATACTGACTTGGGAGCATAGATGTATTGCTAGAGGCTGCTCTATGTTTGTGTTATTTTTCGTAGTCGTGTCACGTGCAAGTGGGAGTCTGTTGGAATATGCCCGCTGACACGAACGTGTTAATGGCACTACGGATAAGGTATAGGCCTATTGGGTCACACACCAAGTATTGATTCTGGCAACACGATCAAGCAATAGAGAGGAAAAGGCCAAAATGGGTTTTGGCAGGATGGTACACGGGCCGTGTTCCTGAACACGGGCCATGTCCAGTCCAACATACACGAGGCGTATTAGCCCAGTTCAAGGTCGTGTAGTTTGGGCCTACACGGGCCGTGTAGTGCTAGATTGACACGGGCTATCTTAGCCCAATTTGGGCCATGGACTTTGGGCCTACACGGCCGTGTAGACCTACACGGGCCATGTACGTTCGCTGTAACGGCAGAATTAACAGCCTTAAACACTTGGTTTAATGAGGTTAACTTCTCATAATTGTGGTAGACAAATAGACCACGAGTTATCTGCTCTTGTAGAGGCTTTTGGCTATCACTTTGTCCCTTGGTTGACATTAGAACTCTCTCTCTCTTGTTCTTGGTGTTCTTGAGCACAAGAAGCAAGATACACACACACTTGGTTATTGCTTTGGTGATTACACATCAACTTGCTAGCACTTGGGAATCAAACAAGCTTGGGGTGGACTTCATTGGAGGGGTTCTTTGTTGGATTCTAAGCTACTCGACAAGGAAGGTTAACTTGTGATTTCATCAATGAAGGTATAACCTTTCTTCTTATCTTGTTCATATTAGTTGCAATGTTATTGTTAGATTTTGGTCCATGGGAGTGTATTCGCTAGTTTGGCATTGATTTTTGTTATAGATGTTGCTTCCGTTGCTACTTGTTTTTGCCAAACGAATACCTTCAGTTAAATGATAGTTGATCCTTGTGAACTGAAGATATATGTGATTTGAAGAATGACAGATTCAGTTCATTAGAAAATGAGGAATAGAAAAGAGGAATGTAATGACCTGAGCATATGAAATGAAGACTCGTAGATCTTATGCATGAATTGCCTTTGCTAGGAAGTACCTTTGCTTGGAATTGGAAATTTAATTTGAACAAGACTTATGAAACTAAACTACCAATGCACTTGGAAGGGCTAAAAATTGTAAAATGCCAGAAAAGTATTAGCTGCGAGTTGTTACGTGAGTATCATGGTAATGTTTTGACATGTTAGTTGAAGGCAAGAATGAAGCAATATGTGAAATTCTTTGATTGGATAAACAGGTTAATGTGAACAAGTATTCAAGAGATGTATTGATATTATCTAAATGTGTAAATGTAAAAGAAAATGAGTTGAACGAGAGATTTATCACCTCTATGAGTTATATGCTGAGTTGAAAAAGAAATTTGAAAGAGAAGATTTGTTGACCTCTGGTGATTATAAGATGATAAAGATATGCAGAAATGGAATTCGGTGTGATGGTAAGACGGAAACACATATAGGAATTACAATTGACTTGATAACCAGAAATGAATATGGAGAGTTGAGACTTCCGTTTGATGTGTGCCATAAGATTCTGAGGACGGAATCCTCTAAAGGAGGGAAGATTTGTAAGACCCGCAAACCCGGGCTAATTGATTAGCGGGTTAACGGTACATGATTTCGTATTTAATTATGTTTGATTTGTATAAGTGGTAATTTAACTTAATTGGTTAATTAAATAATGTGTAAAATAAATATACGTATGTTACTGGATAAAAGAAAAGAATGGAAAAGATAGTATGTATGTATGGTAATTGGTATGTATGTATGCATGCAAATTGAAAGATGAGTTTTAAATCAAGACACCTCATGCTTAGTTTCTATAAATTTATATGCGTACGTGCATATATGACTATATTGAAGATAATTTGTTCATTATCTCAAAGTTAAGTGTGTGTGTGTGCTAAAAGTGTGAGTTATGCTCTTGTTGAAGAAACCTACGTAGAAACTTTCTAAACTTTGCAAACTTGGAATTTGGATTGAAGAAGCTATCATTTGATATTGTACAAGAAGGTTGGTTCATGATTATTATTATATGATTATAGAATGGTATGTTATGTTTATTGTTGTGTTTTACAAGATTAGAAGTATAACACCATGAATAAAGTATGAAGCTAACTTGGTGAAATGGGTTTTGCATGTTGTAATGATTTATGTGTTTAAAAGATGTTCTTGATTCATGGAATCATGTTTATAGATGTTGGTATATGTTTTTGGTATGTTTTGTTAAATCTAGATTTTGTCCATGGAGTTTAAGGTTGTATGATTTTGTGTTGGGGAAGATGATGAGAAAAACCGATATCTCAAACCGATAAGACTCGAAATCCTATAGTTTGAAATCCTCTAGTTTGAAATCCTCTAGTTTGAAATCCTATAGTTTGAAATCCTATACTATGAAATCCTACACTTTGAAATCCTACACTTTGAAATCCTATACTTTGAAATCCTACACTTTGAAATCCTACACTTTGAAATCCGACACTTAAATCCGGTACTCTGAATCCGGAACTTGTAAACCGATAAACCCAAATCTGATACCGAAATCCGATTGCATCGTGGCCCGACGCAGATGATGGTCGCGGCGCGACTGGGGCTATTTCAGAAAGTTTTCTGTTTTGCTTTGTGTTCGTGTTGGACATGTTGGGTTATCACTTATATGATTATATTAAGTTGTTACAAGTAAAAGATATATAAATATATGTGGATAGATATATTTATGAATCAGAGACTGATTTCAAATTTGTTATGTTCTCAGGAACTGCGAAGACAGTGATATTAGACAACTAAGCAAACGGGATCGAGGACTAAGGTGAGTGGAAGTGTACTCAGGAGTGGTGATGGTGGTAACGTTTATGATTGCGTAATTTGAGATATCTGTTCGTCATGATAGACTGTTTAGTCTGGTTTGCTATGTTAGACTGTTTTGCCATGTTAGTCTGTCTGGCCTGTTATGTGTTGTTAGATTGTGTTGACTGATATTACTAGTAGTTGATTGTTGCTTGTTGTTTGAGATCTCTTGGTTTGTTGGGCGACCAATGTACATGGTTAATTATATGTGCACGTGGTGAGACTTGTACGTATGGTTAATGATATGCGTACATGGTTACGGGTCAGCTATCGCATGTTATTGGGTTGGGCTATCTTCTATTGGTTACACAGTTCTTGATCTTCTATGCATTTGTTGCAACCGAAGGGGTTTAACTGTACCAAGTAGAAACTAGCTATCGGTAAACCTTTGCTTTGGCCCGCATCGGTTGCAGGTTCTGCAGAACCGCCGTTCCTCTAGAGGTTGGATTGGTTTGTGAGAATTGTTTGATCTGTTTGAGATCTGTTTGCTTGTTTAGTTGGTGATTGCTTGTGCTTGTTGTTGTTGGTTGCTTGTTTGTAGCTTCCATTCACTTAGCTTTGTGCTAATTCCCCTCGGTTGATTGCTTTTTGCAGGTTTGGCTGTTTAGCCTTGTTTGTGGGAAAGTGAAATTTAACCAATGCTCTGATATTATGTTTTGAGAAGAGACGCACCGTGTTTTATAAATATTTTGTAACACAACTTGACGTAGTGTTTTGTGAATAGTACTTTGTACTTTGTGGGTGTTTGTTTTAATGAAATCAGTAAACGCTTCCGCAGCGATTTAAAAAAATTGGCTTGAGATTACGATGTTACAAGTTTGGTATCAGAGCCTTGATTTGGCGATGCAGGCACGACTAGAGTGTTGCATTCCTAAATCTTGGCTCGTGTTGGGTCAAATTTTTCTTGGGGGAATTAGAGTGAATTGGTGAAGCTGTGTGTTAGTTAGTATGTTATGTACTAACAGTTTATCTAATGAGATTGTGAGATGATGTGATTGTACAGATATGGCTGACAGAGATACGCCTGCTGATCCTCCTGTGACCCAAACTGTGGTTGAAACTTCAGTGATTGATACCGTGGATACTACGAATCATGTGGGTACTTCGAGTAATGAACAGGAAAATGATTGAGAGGAATATATTTACAAGTTAGAGAATGAACTTCAGGAACTCAGAGATATAGTTCGTAGTATGGAAAAGAGAGGATTAATCAGAGCGTGTCATCACAGATACCAACAACTGTTACTACCCAACCTACTACTTTTCCGGTTACCGTTCCGCTTCCTCCGGTAACGCAAGTGACTCAACCGTTGTTTTTCAATCCTCTCACCTTACAGGGAGATTATCCTTTTGGATATTCGGGATTTAAAGAGCCTTGTACGTACAAACAATTTTTGATTGTAAACCATCGAAATATCATAGGAGTACTGATCCGAATGTGACTATGAATTGGTTGCGAGAAATGGTAAAGGCTTTTAATGTGTGCAATTACGAGGATGAATCCAGAGTTAAATTTGCGACTCGTATGCTTAAAGGAGGTGCGATGGTATGGTGGGATTCAATAACCGGACATTTTACTGAGGAACAACAGGAGAGTAGCACTTGGAATCAATTTCAGGAGAAGTTGTGCGAGCAATATTGCAGCTCATTCGAGGTTGCAAAAATCAAGAAAAAATTTATGGATTTGAAGATGACAGGAAATATGACGGTAGACGATTTGATTAAACAATTTAATGAGAGACTGCGATTTGTGAAACAGCGGGTGCCTGATGAGGCATCTTAGATACAACATTTTGTGGGAGCTTTGCCTCCAGAATATCGAAGTACTACCAGATGGGCGAATACATTATAACAAGCATTTACTTTAGCCAAGTCGGCCGAGGGTGATGGAAAGGCAAGAAATAAAATGAATAGAGAACATATTTCACAGCAGAAGTCTAAATTTGAACATTTTAATGCTCAACAAAGACAGAGCGGCGAAGTGGCCAGAGACAAAGGAATCAAAATAATAGACCTATGAAAGGTGGGTCTAAACAAAGTTCGCAATGGTGCCATCGGTGCAGATCTGTTCATACGGGGCCTTGCACGCCCCAGACATTGCGTTGTGTTCGATGTGGGTTATTTGGACATGAGATTAAGGACTGTGGCTTTCCTCGTAGTGTGTGTTGGAATTGTCAAAAAGAGGGTCATCGTACTGGTGAATGTTATGAAGAAAGAAAAACGGGTTCGGGGTCAGGAGTGGATGCAGGTGGGGGATCCTTGTCAGCAGGTGGACGAAAGAGAAAGATTCCTTCTGCGCAAGAGGGTAGAACTTTAGATATGATGGCTGACGATGTTGCCAATATCGAAGATGATATAACGGGTACGTTTTGATAACCTTTATGTCTATATGTGTGTTTATTAACTTAAAAGTTAACTATTGATATTTGATGCCTATGTGTGCTAAGTGTATATGCTTACTTTCGAAGAGAATGATTCTCTAGAAGTAGTGTTAGTTGATATTATGTTATCTAAATCGTGAAATTATCTGATGCTATTGTTCAGAAAATGATATGATGGTACGTATGTGATATTTGAAATGATGTGAATTGGGTATGAGATACTAAAGAAGAATGTTTCCAGATTAGTTGAATTGTATGCTATGTTATGTGTTGTAAGATATGCTTTGCAAACTATGTTTGTATATGTGTATTTTATGTTTATAGATTGTGCAAAGAAGAAGAGAAGTGAATAAATTGTTGAGAATTAGAAGATATTAATGGCAACCAAGGGATGTTTTGATAAAGTATATGACTGAGATTATGAGTATTGTTATTAAATCTACTGAGTAAAGATAATTTATGATGATGATTGATGAACCTGAAGAGATTATGGTATGTGTTGGTCCCAAAGAGGGTGAACAAGCAACCGATACAGTGTAGAAGGGGGGGGGGGGGGTTGAATAGACTTTAAACAATTAAACAAATTAATCAAATGTATATTCAATTATCAAACAGAACAATAACTATCATCACTCTCTAATCAAATCAACAGGATGATTTGATATTACAATGATTATAACCTTAACTCTCTCTAAACACTCTTGAATCACAAACTAATTGATGATCGAATTTCTTGTTAAAACTGATTAACAAAAACTCTTGAAAACTCTTTTGAACTTTGAACTTACAAAGTTATCGCAACACACACGTATCAAGTATCACGAACACTGTACATTTTGCAACTTATGCAGTCGTGCAACTTATGCAGTATCACGTACTTGTTATTGTATATCTTCTCACATTCGTTCATGTATATATTCGTGTATTAAAACCCAGAAGAAGGTTTATACTTATACTTGATATATCTACGAACAAATCGCAGTTTAAAGATAGAACTTATCTCTTCTTTAAAACCGTAACAAACTTCTTAATTAGAACATATCTAATTAATTCCGTTTGAGATTTCTATCCAACTAATAGATAGTTTAAATTAGGTTTAGATATCCTAATTTAAATGTCGTAGATATGGAGAGTTTATAACAGAATTTAGAACTTACTTAAATTCTGGACTGACTTCTGACGCTGAGCTGACATACTCAGTGTTGACTTTGTCAAGCTGACTTCTTGAATCTTCAAGTCTTCAAGTCTTCAAATCTTAAAACCTATCTCAGCTTAGAAGTCACTGAGCTATCTAGTACTTATATAGAAAACTCTATATCTGTTTATAAGCTGACTACTCAGCTTCAGCTGACCAGCCAGTCTATAATAGACTTACATAATTCCTAACTCTTAACCTATCATCTATACATATCTATAGTTTGTCTCATCAAATCTAACTATTCTAAACATGGGACTAACAATATCCCCCTATTTGATGATGACAAAACATTGAATCAAATTAGGTATAGGTTAACAGAATTATGCTGAACCACTCTAGAACTGACCAAACTTAGTTCTTGAAATAAGTATTAAACTGATCCATACTTATTCACGTATCTTGAACTTACAAGATGTTTATGTTACAAGTCTATTATAAGACTTGTATTCTAAGTATTTGAACATACAACTACTTAGATTCTAAACTTATCAGAAGTATTTTAAGTTCTGAACTTACAAAACTAATACAACTGAACATATCAGTTTATAATTGAACATATCAATCATCAGCTTAAACTTACAAAGCTGTTTGTTTGAACATATCAAACATAATTTTGAACATATCAAATAATAAAAAGTTGAACATATCAAACTTGAGTTTGTATTAATGAACATATCATTTACATTGTAGCTTAATCTGTATGATTAGCTTCTGCACACTTAGTGCGTACAAAATCATAGAACTAATTTATTTAATCAATAGGATCTCCAACTTTTAACCACATGTCATAACATTTAAGTTCCCAAATTGCAACATTCTTGATAGCATCATTCACAATCTCTTTACCTTCTGGCATCTCTCTCATCTCAGTTCTTCTTGATCTTATTTCTTTGTTGAGATGATATCTGAATACTGAGTTCTGAATTGAGTCATCACATAGAATTCTCAAGTACATAATCAATTCCAGATTTGCCAAATGAAGATTTGTTACTTTCAAGAAACATTGATTACCTTCCACATCAAGATATAAGAATCCTTCCAAAAGTTGAGTGATATAAGCATTCTCTCTAAATTCAAATCCCTCTGGAACTTGTAAAATGATGTCTCTTTTAGCTCGCTGGCTTGCTGCTCTAACTCTTGCAGCTTTGCCTCGATTAAGGAAGGTATCAATTTCATCAGCAGGGATCTCACCTAGCTGATCGATTCTTATGAAGATTGTCTTAAGCACATCAACTATCTCTTGTCTGATTTGACTCTTTTTCATCTGCTTGATAGTTGTGGCTACGATCTTCAACTCTGAGAACCCCAACTTGTACAGACATTTCATATCTAGACCAATTTGTTGTTTGTTGTCTAATACAAAGTTGATGATTACCAATTCTCCTTTTCTACACAGTGTAATTGATTCAATCTTGTTATTAAAATGTGTTCTTTTATAACAATGCCTTAGATCCACATCTAAGTAGGGAATTGCGGTAGCTCTTGGACCAGAATAATCAGCTTCAGCTTCAGCTCTGGCAGCCTCAGCTTTAGCCTTTTCTCGTTGAACTTCAGCTTGTCATTGCTGCTCTTTTATTTCCTCCACTGTTACGCCTAGTTCTTTAGCCATCTCTTGTAACATTTGCTCAGCAAGTATGTCACTGGCTTTCTGTGCTGCATCATCTTCTTAACTTGTGTCAGATTCATGTGCAACTAGTTGAGACTTACCTTGTTGCTCTGGCTCAGGCTCAGCAATGATGACCTTTCTTTTCTTCGCTAGAGGCATAACACTTCTTTTCTTTCTTTTTACCATCTCAAACACCTTACTCTTCACTTTATCTATTTGTGAAGTTGGAACGGACTCAGCTTCAACAAATTTTGGCAAATTAGCTTGAGGAAGGTTGGTGTGAACAGCTTGAGATGTTTCTTCAAGTGGAGTTTCTGGTTGAGCTTGTGAAATTGTGGTAATTTGGACTGTTGGAGCCTGTTGCTGTTGAGAAGGCTGATCTATAGTACTCATGAACTGATCATGAGCTTGTTCAAATTGTACTTCCTCTGTATGCTCCCCCTCAACCTTATCATTACACTTCTTTGATTCTTCCTCCCCCTTTTTGTCATCATCAATAGGGGAGGGTCTGAGTTTGAACATGAAGCTTTCCAAGTTGGCAACTGAAGTTGACAAATTATTAAGTTTGCGCATCAACTTGGCTTTGTCATCTTTCCTCTTCCTGTGTAGAAGCTCAAACTGAGTTTGTAGATAGTCCATAATGACTTGAGCATAGTTGTTCATCAGCTTGAACTCCTCAGGTCTTCGTCTTACCTCAACGTCCTCCTGTCCAGTGGAAGAGTGTATTTCCACCGTAGGAGTGGCTGTTGAGTGTTCTGCAATAGGTAAGGATGTGGGTCCCATATCCAAAGGTTGGTGATGACCCGTGGAATCAAAGGGGCCAGAATGGAGACCCTGTAAACCTTCCTGGTGTATGAAAGGTTCATTGACAGGTCGTGTGAGAGTGTGTGAGAATAGAAGAGAAGAATGAACAATGTCGTGAGGTTTGGTAGTGGAGTGAGCTAGGATTATTGGTGAGGAGGGGGGTAATTGACCCTGGGGATTGGTCAGTATTTCAATGTTACCTTCATGGGGTTGTGAAGGCACAAAAGTAGGCTCTCCCATGGCACTAGTAAGTATGGGCTGAGTAGACACCATACCCGGTATAGGCTTAAGGGTTGAACTAAGCCTAGAGGTTGGCACCTTAAGAGAAGGTGTCTCCCCCTCAGCTCCTGCCGGTGGAGGTATCAATGTGATATCAACTCCAGTGTCCTTTTGAGGTGAAAGACCAGCTTTGGCAGTTTTCCTTGTATAGGTGTAGGATATCTCCTTGGTAGCAGTGGGCTGACCAAGGTTGGCTGTAGATTGTAAGATAGATGGAGATGTTTGAGGTGGAGGAGAGGGGTTAGACTGAGTTAGGCGTGACTCAGTCCTATCTCCTAAGTTTGGAGATGGAGAAGTAAAAGAGAGAGAAGGATATAAGGGTTGCGAAATTTTACCTGTTGTACCTAGCAGTGGAGACTCAGAGCTAGGAAACAGACTCCTTTGCTCAGAACTTGAAGTGGTGGATGAAATTATTTGAGTACGGGGTTTGAACTGAGTCCTAGGTTGATCAGCTTGAGGGGACTCAGCATCAGAACCAACATTGTCACCCACTTCTTCCGTAGCTTCCTCCTCTGTCTCAGCTTTACTTGACTCAGGAGTCGGAAGCTGTACATATACCCTCATCTGAGCACTCATTGTAGGGTGCGCAGGGAAAATATCATGGGCGAACATTCTGTAGGTGAGAATAGGAGTAGGAATGGACTCATATTGAGCAGTATATCTTCTACCCAACCTGTCCTCGATAACCATGTATATAAATCTTGCGAAGGGCACAATGGTGTCCCTTATGTTCTTGGTCACCAATGACTTGAATGCCTCAAAGTTCAACTCGGCATAATCCACTCGTCGATCATAGAATAAGTTGTATAACAGTTGCATTTCAAAGTCATTTACATTATCCAGGCCTCCCACCTTGTATCCAAGGGAACGAACCACAGTGGATACCATAAATCCCCATGCCGTCTGGAAAACAGATTTCCGTATGACGCCAATAATTTGAGGATGACCCATTAAGGGTAAAACACTTCGTGATGTTTCCCTAGAAACCGTCGCTTCATACTGATTGTGAATCGCGAGATGAAGAATTCGGCGGAGACAGTTTGCATCGACTTCTATCGCTACTTGTCCACTTAGGACTGTGCCCCGTATAACTGGTTGAATCGCATCCAGTTTACACGTATACCAGAATTCCGTAAGAAGTTGAGGAATGAGCACAGCAGGTCCACGAAGAAATGCATGTGCCAGGGGTCCCTTGCGAATGTAGGAGACCCACTCCTCATATCCCCTGCCAATTTTGGACTTTGGAATGTCGGTACAGGCGATGCCGTTATTTTGTTTGTAGGTGAGGAGTGCGTTGTTCTTGAAATTTCCACCACGGATCATTTGTTCAGTTAGATTTAGAGTATACCCCTCCATTGAAATCGAACCTATCGTATTGGATTGCACTTAGCAGTAGTAAGCACTTAGCAATGAACTCTGCACACAGCAACGTTAGGGTTTAAGAGAGAAGAATATTTTGGAAGTTTAAACGAAATATGATGAAAATTCTCTCTTATTTATACCTTTTCAATGTGAGAGAAAAGTTACCGTTATCTGAGGGTAATAAATATGACCGTTACCGTAAAAAAACTTCTACGCAGTTTGTTACAACGGCTAAATTTATTGTTAGTTACCCAAACTCACATTGTTATATTGAAAAGATATTTTTATGAAAAAAATATATCATAAAAAATTTCTAAACGACTGACGTTTAATTACCGGACACACCGTAAATATTTTGGACTTACCATATTGTTGGACATACCATTTGTTAGGACTAACCTAGACATGTGGAACTGACCACACTTTGGAGCTGATTACTCAGCTGATTCTGAGTGTTCAGCTTAGATGGAGTACTCAGCTGATCCTGAATGTTCAGCTTAGATGGAGTACTCAGCTGATCCTGAATATTCAGCTTAGATGGAGTACTCAGCTGATTCTGAATGTTTAGCTTAAATGAAGCACTTAGCTTCAGATTTAGCACTCAGCACAGGTTTTGACACTTAGTCAAATGTAGCACTTAGCAAAAATTTAACAGAGATAAAGAATGGAACATACCGATTAAGGGTTGAGCATTCCAAGCTTGCCGAGTAGAGTTGTAAATCTTGTGCCTTCAATTGGTTTCGTGAAAATATCCGCAAGCTGATCTTCAGTCTCAATGAAGACTAACTCTATCTTTCCCTTTTCTACAATATCTCTGATGAAGTGATGTCCTATCTCAATTTGATTGGTTCTTGAGTGAAACACTGGGTTGTGTGTAATGGCAATAGCACTTTGATTGTCACAAAATATAGGAGTCTTCGAATAATGGAAATCAAAGTCTTTAAGCTGATGTTGCATCCACAGTATTTGAGCACAACAGCTCCCTAAAGCTATGTATTCAGCTTCAGCTGTTGAAATTGCCACTGAGTTTTGTTTCTTGCTTGTCCAACTAACTAATTTTCCACCCAAAAGTTGACATCCTCCAGTATTACTCTTTCTATCAAGACCACATCCTGCAAAGTTTGAATCGGAGTACCCTATCAGCTCAAATCCTGATCCTTTGGGATACCACAAACCTAAGTTTGGTGTTCCCTTCAGATATTTGAGTATTCTTTTAACAGCTAGCAAGTGTGATTCCTTTGGATCAGCCTGATATCGTGCCTAAACACATGTAGCAAACATTATATCAGGTCTGCTTGTTGTTAAATAGAGTAATGAACCTATCATTCCTCTATATGTTGTCTGACATACAGATTTTCCATCAATGTCCCTGTGTAGCTTGACATTGTATAACATTGGAGACTTTGCGGGATGGCTTGAGTCTAATCCATATTTCTTAATCAGATCAAAGACATACTTGCTCTGATTAATAAATATACCATCTTCTTTCTGATACATTTGAAGTTCCAAAAAGTACGTCATCTCACCCATCATGCTCATTATGTATTGATTAGACATTATCTTGGAGAACCAATCACACAGATCTTGGTTTGTTGATCTAAAGATAATGTCATCCACATAAATTTGAACTAGAATGACGTGTCCTCTGCTCTTTCTTATGAAAAGAGTTTTGTCAATACTTACCCTGACAAAATCATTTGAGAGCAAATAGGTGGATAGTGTATCATACCAGGCTCTTGGAGCTTGCTTGAGTCCATACAAAGCCTTGTCTAACTTATAGACATAATCTGGATGTTTAGCAACAATAAAACCAGGGGGTTGTTTCACATAGACCTCCTCCTGTAGTGCTCCATTTAGGAATGCACTTTTAACATCCATTTGATACACTTTAAAACTTTTGAAGGCTGCATAGGCTAGAAACAACCTTATAGCTTCAATCCTTGCAACAGGGGCAAAGGTCTCATCAAAATCAATACCTTCATCTTGTCGATACCCCTGAGCTACTAGCCTTTCCTTGTTTCTGATCACTACTCCATCCTTGTTCATTTTATTTCTATAGACCCACTTAGTGCCTATAATTGTTTTTCCTTTGGGGGCAGGGACAAGGGTCCAGACCTTATTTCTTTAAAATTCTGTCAGCTCCTCTTGCATAGCTTCAATCCAATCTTCATCTTTTAGAGCCTCTTCAGTCTTCTTTGGTTCCATCTGAGATAGAAAACTAGCATAGGCAACATAGTTTGCATTTGCCTTAGATCTAGTTAACACACCATCTTCAATGTTTCCAATGACATCATCAAGAGAATGATCTTTTAATACTCTAAAGGTTGTAGTTGGAGACTGAGGTTCTGGGTCTGATTCAGAACAGTGTGTCTCAGGCTGAATAGGACTTACTTCTTCAATCTGAGTAGGAATTGGAAGATCACTTAGATCTTCAATCTGACATGTACCTGAAGATTCACCGAGACTCTCAGGCTGATTATCTTCAATATTGATAATTTATTTTGATGATACACATTTGTCAGATTTACTATCATCATCATCATCAGAATCATCCATAACATACATGGGATTTGATGTGAGATCTTCTTTGCTCATCTCAAGCTCACTCAGACTAACCAGGTTAGCTTGAGCCCTGTTGGATTCATCAGTACTTGTCTCATCAAACGTAACATGTACTGACTCTTCAATTAACTTTCTTTTAAGATTAAAGACTATAAGCTTTGGAGATTGAAGAATATCCAACAAATATCCCTTGATCAGCTTTGGGTTCCAACTTATGGAGCTGATCTCTTTGGTTTAGCACATAGCATGTTGAACCAAAAATGTGGAAGTATCCAATGTTGGGTTTTCTGCCATGATACATCTCGTAAGGTGTTTTACCATGTCTTTTAACTATAATCGATCTATTCTGAGTATAGCAGGCTGTACCTACAGCTTCTGCCCAGAAGCTCAGTTTGAGCTTTGACTCACATAGCATGGTTCTGGCAGCTTCAATTAAGGTTCTATTTCTCCTTTCTGCGACTCCATTTTGTTGTGGAGTTCTTACAGATGAGAAATTCTGGATAATTCCCTTCTCTTCACAAAAGCCTTCAAGGGTTGAGTTTCTGAACTCAATCCCATGATCACTTCTGAGTTGTTTAAGAGACTTACCCTTTTGCAACTCTTCTTGTCTTTTGAAGCTGATTAACTCATATGCAGCTTCACTTTTGGCTTTTAAGAAGATTACCCAAGTGAATCTTGTGAACTCATCAACAATCACTAGAGTATACTTTTTGCCACTTAGGCTTGGGGTGCTAATAGGTCCAAATGCAACATATGCAATGGTTCTGTAATTGAAAAATTCCGCTTGGACTTGAAGGATCCCTTATGATGTTTTCCCATTTCATAAGCTGAGCAGAGTTTGTCTTTAGAAAATGTGATCTTAGGCAGACCAGAGACTAACTCTTTGCTAGACAACTTGTTAATATATTTGAAGTTTACATGAGACAATCTCTTGTGCCATAACCAACTCAGCTTGGGAGTTAAGTCAGAATACAAGCAGGTTTCAGTTGAAGGATCTGCGGAGCTGAGATCTAACAAATAGATATCTCTCTCTCTCTCTCTCTTTTTGCCATTAATATTGGTTTTCCCCTCTTATCATAAATTGTCACTGCATGCTTTCTGAAGGTGACTTCATAATCCTCATTACACAGTTGACTGATACTTATCAGATTGTGTTTAAGGCCTTCAAGATATGCTACCTTTTTGAAAATGACTTTTCCAGTAGTTATCTTTCCATAACCTTTAGTCCTTCCTTGAGAATTATCCCCAAATGTCACCTTGGGTCCTTCATTGTTTTGGAATTCACTTAGAATCCCCTTGCTTCCTGTCATGTGCCATGAGCATCCACTATCTAGTTACTACTTGTAGGAGCCCTGCACATGATCAACTAAACATATTAGTTTCTTTTTGGAACCCACTGTTTGGTGGGTCCTGAGGATGAGCACTTAGTTGATCCTTTGGAGTTTGATTGACCAGCTCGAACAGATTCCGAGTCTGTTTTGGACTGATCATCCTTTTCGTTTTCAGGTCTAAGATTGGTACTTACATAATCTTTGGCCCCATGACCTTTATCACCACACTTATAGCATTTTCTTCTAAAGATGGGTGTTTGGGTGATTTATTTGAGTTTTCCAACATTAAACTTGTATTCAGTTTTAGGGTCATATGATGTGGATAACCTTTCAATCCTCTTCGACAGTTTGTCTACTTGATTTTTATTGACTTTGGACTTACCTTTGTCAGTTTTATGGTTACCTTTATTTGGTGAAGTCTAACTTACAGAAAACTTCTTGTTTTTAGACATACTTTCATATATGGCTTGAGAATTATGTCTTTTTGAGTTAACATGAGATATTCTATCAAAAACAGTTGTTCTCACAGGATTGTAATCCAATCTTTTGAAAACTGACTTACAGTTTCTGTTGGATCTGGAACATTCAGCTTGATGGTTTGAGTGAATAACCTGAGGACTTTGGGTTGGTCTCACAAACTTATTGGTTTTGACCTGTTTCCCTTCCTTGTTCCTTAAGAATGTTCTTGGGAGTATGTCATCTGATTTCATCGTTTTGTCTTCAAGATTGACTTGATCTTCGATGATTTCATCAGCAGCAACACTATAATCTCCCCCTAGCACTGCTTTTACTTGATTTGGTATCTGCTGGTTAATACACTTTTTTGCTTCTCTTGATGACTTACACCAAGATTCACAAATTTTTCTTAGATTGTCAGCTTGTTCTTTTGATTCTTGCAGTTCTTCACTTAGAAGTTTGTTTATATGAAGCTAACATTCATAATCACTTTGAATCTTTTTACCTGCATTTAAGAGAGTTTCAGAGTGTTTAAGTTCATCTTTTAGTTTTGAAATTTCAGTTTTCAAACTAGATTGAACTGTGAGAGGTTTTGAAGTCATTCAACAGATAGTTGAACATAAGACATTTTTGTTCATCAGTGTAAGAGCTATAGTTATTTACCTTATACATTGAGGCAGGATCCCAGTTACTGGTTTGCTTACTCAGCTTAGCCGCTTTTGCTATATCTTCATCAAAGGAACTGTCTTCTAACTCATAGTCAACTTGTTCCTCTTCATCCTCAATGGCCATCAAACACCTCTCTGGCTCATCATCATCTGAAGTAGATGATTCAGTATCCCAAGTCTCAGCAAGAAGACCTTTGGTGTTTTCTTCTGGCTTGCCTTTGAGTCTTTGATATTTCTTTTTATATTTATCAGCTCTGTAGGCATACTTGTCAGCTACTGAAGCTGATTCTCCCTTCTTAATTCTGCACTCAGCAACTATGTGTCCTATCCTCTGACAGTTATAGCACTTAGCTTTCTTTGGATCAAAAGTAGACTTACCACTTTTGCTTCTGTCAGATTGACCCCTTCCTCTTCTGAACTTTCTAAAGTTTCTTGCTAACATTACCATTTGTTCAGTAAGAGCATCCATCTCTTCATCATCTAAACCAGAGTTAAGACTTACTTCCTCAGATTTAGATTCAGAGTCAGTCTCAGCTTGAGACCTTTTAGATCCCTTCTTTTTCTTTTCTACAATTAATGCAGATCCAACATTGTTTATAGATTCTTTTAGTTATTGCTGGGCCACTTTCTTCTGTTCCATGATCTGTTGATGCTTTAGAAGGAAACCATAGATAGATCTGAGATCATATTTTCCTAAGGTTCCTCCAGCATGAAGTGCAATGGTGATCTCATTGAATTGTTCTAGTAACACATCCAAGAACTTGAGTACCAACTCATTCTCATCTTTTTTGACACCTACCAAGATCAAATCATTTATCAAGCATTGAAATATGGTAAACAAATCTGCCAGAGTTTCATTCTTTTTAGCATAGAAAGTTTCATAAATGACTCAGATTTGTCTTCTTATGTTGCTTGACCAAGTCAGTGCCTTCATACGTGACACTGAGAGTATCCCATATCTCTTTTGCAGTTTGGCACCTAGCCACAGTATGCAGAAGAAGATTTTTTAAAGCACTTGCTATAATGCTTTGTGCCTTGTCATCAAGATTGAACAGTTTATGATCTTCCTCAGTCCAGGATGCTTCAGGCTTGGGAGTTTCTCCAGAGGGAATAGTTTTGTCAATGGCAGTAATATGGATCATTGGTATGATTGGGCCATCTTGAATCACGGTTTTCATCCTGTGATCTACAGACTTCAGATATAGCATGGCTCTAAACTTCCACATAGGATAGTCAGTGTCATTAAATATAGGACAACCTTTTGCCGCCATTGTTGGTATATGACTTGATTGCTTGCTAGCAGACATCTTAACCTCTTGACAGCGGATCTTGATCTTTAAGTTATGAAGAAACTTGCTCTGATACCAGTTGTTGGTCCCAAAGAGGGTGAACAAGCAACCGATACAGTGTAGAAGGGGGGGTTGAATACACTTTAAACAATTAAACAAATTAATCAAACGTATATTCAATTATCAAACAGAACAATAACTATCGTCACTCTCTAATCAAATCAAAAGGATGATTTGATATTACAATGATTATAACCTTAACTCTCTCTAAACACTCTTGAATCACAAACTAATTGATGATCGAATTTATTGTTAAAACTGATTAACAAGAACTCTTGAAAACTCTCTCGAACTTTGAACTTACAAAGTTATCGCAACACACGCGTATCAAGTATCACGAACACTGTACATTTTGCAACTTATGCAGTGGTGCAACTTATGCAGTATCACGTACTTGTTATTGTATATCTTCTCACATTCGTTCATGTATGTATTCGTGTATAAAAACCCAGAAGAAGGTTTATACTTATACTTGATATATCTACGAACAAATCGTAGTTTAAAGATAGAACTTATCTCTTTTTTAAAACCGTAACAAACTTCTTAATTAGAACATATCTAATTAATTCCGTTTGAGATTTCTATCCAACTAATAGATAGTTTAAATTAGGTTTAGATATCCTAATTTAAATGTCGTAGATCTGGAGAGTTTATAACAGAATTTAGAACTTACTTAAATTCTGGACTGACTTCTGACGCTGAGCTGACATACTCAGTCTTGACTTTGTCAAGCTGACTTCTTGATTCTTCAAGTCTTCAAGTCTTAAAACCTATCTCAGCTTAGAAGTCACTGAGCTATCTAGTACTTACATAGAAAACTCTATATCTATTTATAAGCTGACTACTCAGCTTCAGCTGACCAGTCAGTCTATAACAGACTTACATAATTCCTAACTCTTAACCTATCATCTATACATATCTATAGTTTGTCTCATCAAATCTAACTATTCTAAATATGGGACTAACAGTATGTTGAGATATTGTATTGTTGGATTAATATATGATGTTATGTTATGAAAATTGGAGGAATAATTTATGCTCTACGATAGTTAAAGATTTCTGGGAGGAATGATTTAAACCATGACTTGGAGGTTGTAATAGATGCGTTTATGTTGACTATGTGGAAAATATGGATTATAAAAGTATGGGTGACTGACCTGATTATTAAACGAGGTAGCAAATACTTATATACAGATGAGTTGGACATGTGGAAGAGACAATGTTTGGTGTGAATAAAAGAATGTGAATGAGAAATTTAAATATTACCTCAGAAGGATAAACTGATGTTAGACATGTGGTAATATGAGGGAGTCTATGATGATAACCTTGGAATTATATGAGTTAAACTATACAAGACTTGATGGATAACACTGAAATTGCCTTTACTGGAAGTTGATGACTTAATGATTGAAAGTATCAAGTATAAGAAAGACATGGATTGTTACAGATTGAGTAAGTCTGAGACGTGCAGAATTGTTTGAGTAAAAGATGTAATTTATACTTAATTACAAGGAGTTATATATGTAAAAGAGCTAGTTAAATGATAGTTGATCCTTGTGAACTGAAGATATATGTGATTTGAAGAATGACAGATTCAGTTCATTAGAAAATGAGGAAGAGAAAAGAGGAATGTAATGACCTGAGCATATGGAATGAAGAGTCGTAGATCTTATGCATGAATTGCCTTTGCAAGGAAATACCTTTGCTTGGAATTGGAAATTTAATTTGAACAAGACTTATGAAACTAAACTACCAATGCACTTGAAAGGGCTAACAATTGTATAATGCCAAAAAAGTATTAGTTGCGAGTTGTTATGTGAGTATCATGGTAATGTTTTGACATGTTAGTTGAAGACAAGAATGAAGCAATATGTGAAATTCTTTGATTGGATAAACAGGTTAATGTGAACAAGTATTCAAGAGTTGTGTTGATTTTGTCTAAATGTGTAAATGTAAAAGAAAATGAGTTGAACGACAGATTTATCACGTCTATGAGTTATATGCTGAGTTGAAAAAGAAATTTGAAAGAGAAGATTTGTTAACCTCTGGTGATTATAAGATGATAAAGATATGTAGAAATGGAATTCGGTGTGATGGTAAGACGGAAATGCATATAGGAATTACAATTGACTTGATAACCAGAAATGAATATGAAGAGTTGAGACTTCCGTTTGATGTGTGCCATGAGATTCCGAGGACGGAATCCTCTAAAGGAGGGAAGATTTGTAACACCCGCAAACCCGGGCTAATTGATTAGCGGGTTAACGGTACACGATTTCGTGTTTAATTATGTTTGATTTGTATAAGTGGTAATTTAACTTAATTGGTTAATTAAATAATGTGTAAAATAAATATACGTATGTTACTGGATAAAAGAAAAGAATGGAAAGATAGTATGTATGTATGGTAATTGGTATGTATGTATGCATGCAAATTGAAAGATGAGTTTTAAATCAAGACACCTCATGCTTAGTTTCTATAAATTTATATGCGTACGTGTATATATGACTATATTGTAGATAATTTGTTCACTATCTCAAAGTTAAGTGTGTGTGCGTGTGCTAAAAGTGTGAGTTATCCTCTTGTTGAAGAAACCTCCGTAGAAACTTTCTAAACTTTGCAAACTTGGAATTTGGATTGAAGAAACTATCATTTGATATTGTACAAGAAGGCTGGTTTATGATTATTATTATATGATTATAGAATGGTATGTTATGTTTATTGTTGTGTTTTACAAGATTAAAAGTATAACACCATGAATAAAGGATGAAGCTAACTTGGTGAAATGGGTTTTGCATGTTGTAATGATTTATGTGTTTAAAAGATGTTCTTGATTCATGGAATCATGTTTATAGATGTTGGTATATGTTTTTGGTATGTTTTGTTAAATCTAGATTTTGTCCATGGAGGTTAAGGTTGTATGATTTTGTGTTGGGGAAGATGATGAGAAAAACCGATATCTCAAACCGATAAGACTCGAAATCCTATAGTTTGAAATCCTCTAGTTTGAAATCCTCTAGTTTGAAATCCTATAGTTTGAAATCCTATACTTTGAAATCATACACTTTGAAATCCTACACTTTGAAATCCTATACTTTGAAATCCTACACTTTGAAATCCTACACTTTAAAATCCGACACTTAAATCCGGTACTTTGAATCCGGAACTTGAAAACCGATAAAACCAAATCCGATACCAAAATCCGACTGCATCGCGGCCCGACGCAGATGATGGTCGCGGCTCGACCGGGGCTATTTCAGAAAGTTTTCTGTTTTGCTTTGTGTTCGTGTTGGACATGTTGGGTTATCACTTATATGATTATATTAAGTTATTACAAGTAAAAGAGATATTAATATATGTGGATAGATATATTTATGAATCAGAGACTGATTTCAAATTTGTTATGTTCTCAGGAACTGCAAAGACTCAGTGATATTAGACAACTAAGCAAACAGGATCGAGGACTGATGTGAGTGAAAGTGTACTCACGAGTGGTGATGGTGGTAACGTTTATGATTGCGTAATTTGAGATATTCGTTCATCATGATAGACTGTTTTGTCTGGTTTGCTATGTTAGATTGTTTTACCATGTTAGACTGTCTGGCTTGTTATGTGTTGTTAGATTGTGTTGACTGATATTACTAGTAGTTGATTGTTGCTTGTTGTTTGAGATCTCTTGGTTTGTTGGGCGACCAATGTACATGGTTAATTATATGTGCACGTGGTGAGACTTGTACGTATGGTTAATGATATGCGTACATGGTTAGGGGTCAGCTATCATATGTTATTGGGCTGGGCTATCTGCTATTGGTTGCACAGTTCTTGATCTTCTATGCATTTGTTGCAACTGAAGGGGTTTAACTGTACCAAGTAGGAACTAGCTATCGGTAAACCTTTGCTTTGGCCCGCATCAGTTGCAGGTTCTGCAGAACCGCCGTTCCTCTAGAGGTTGGATTGGTTTGTGAGATTTGTTTGATTTGTTTGAGATCTGTTTGCTTGTTCAGTTGGTGATTGCTTGTGTTTGTTGTTGTTGGTTGCTTGTTTGTAGCTTCCATTCACTTAGCTTTGTGTTAATTCCCCTCGGTTGATTGCTTTTTACAGGTTTGGCTGTTTAGCCTTCTTTGTGGGAAAGAGAAATTTGACCAATGCTCTGATATTATATTTTGAGAAGAGACGTGCCGTATTTTATAAGTATTTTGTAACACAATTTGACGTAGTGTTTTGTGAATAGTACATTGTACTTTGTGGGTGTTTGTTTTAATGAAATCAGTAAACGCTTCCACAACGATTTAAAAAAAAATTGGCTTGAGATTACGGTGTTACACCACTGGTATTCCTCACTTCCCACCTTACACCGCTTTTCCCTCAAGAACTCAAGTTCAAACAGTTTTGCAAACAATCTGTTACCATGAGCCCGTTGTGCATGGTCAAGTGAAAGTCTCTGCTCTTTCCCATCCGTGGAAGTATTTGGCCAACGTAGTCATCCGTTGCTTTGGTCCTAAATATGCAAGCCACCATCTCATCAATCAAACAGAGCTTCTGGTGCTCTATGCCCTAATTTTCGGGGTCAACATTGATTTTTCTCAGGTTATATTCTCTGATCTTGTTGACAAAATTACACAGAGCACCAACAAAAAGTCATCAAGGTCTCAGGTGCCCTACATTCGATTCCTAAGCCTGATAGAAATGAGAGAGATTGGTGAAAACGACTATGTGAGTCTAACTGAACATCAAGATCACATTCCTTTCCCTGCTATGGGTGAAAAGGTATTTCATTTTATAAAGGCGGACAAAGGTCCTCCCATCACTTCTCAAATGCAAGAGTTGATTGATGTTGCTAAAGAGAATGCAAATGCTGTTAATGATGATGAAAATGGTGATGATAATAATGATGGTGATGATGCTGAGGAGAGTCACAATGGAAGTAACCATGATGATGATGATGCAAGTGATGGTGGTGCTGGCAATGTTGATACCTTTGGTGATTCTGAATTCACCCCCATTAGTCCAATGAAAATGAGTCCTCTTGGTAATGATGCTAATCTTCAAGAGCAAGAAATCTCTGAGCAACTCCTTGAGCTCATTGATAGGAGCAGGCACATCATGTCCTAAGGTAAGGACACCACTGACTCCACCTCTGAGGATATTCAAATGGTAGTCCCAACCTTTGATAGCCCATCCTCCTCTCCAGTCCATACACCTATTCAACAGCCAAGCTCTAGTGAACTTCATGTGGTCACTAGTTCTACTCCCATCCGTAGCCCCCTATATACAAGGTCAACAGAAGTGAATCATTTTGAGCACTTTGAGGTAGTGACATCCACACCTCTGACCTCAAATCCAATTACTCTTCCTCATGTTGAGGGGGAGCAATTGGATGTTTCCAACCTTAAGCCAGTAGATGTATCCTCACAACAGGATACATCTGTAAAAATGGGACATAAACCGCCATCTAAGACAGCCTCCCAAAAGGTTGATCTCATTGAAAGACAGACCTTAACCCAAGGTCATACGGTGTCTACACCTATATTGAATCAACCTATACCATTCACGTTCTCCCAACAGAGTGTGGATCCAATAAGGGATTCCCTAATATTGAGTGCATCCCACACTCACTTCACCTATCTTGCACCTATAATTAATTCAATTCTTACACATGCACAACCTGCCAATGCTGTGGTACAAACCAACCACTTGTACAGGGCTCAACAGTCTTTCCTAATGAATTTGAGCTTATACACCAAGGCTCAAATGAGGGAACACAAACCTTACCCAATTTCTTTGAACCCATCTCCACTCCTTCTACTTCTCAACCCTCTATCTCTACCCTAAACCAAAACCTTACCCTTGTCCAAACCATCAACCAAAACCTTGATAACCTAACCAAAACCTTCTATACCTTCCAAACCCAAACCAATACTCAACTGCCACAACTTGCAAAAGACATTGTGTCCCTTAAAACCCCAATCCAACCCTCACCTGTACCTCCTACCCCTTCCAATGATCTTACCCCCATCTTAGTAAAACTAGAACAATTATCTACCCATCTCCCATCTCAACACCATCCTCCTATCTTACCTCAATCTATTATCTCTTCCCTCAATCAAACCATCTTAAACCTTCTAACCCAATTCCAAACCCTACGCCCAATCACCCCAAACATTTCTCTCCCCATACCAGAATAACTCCTACCTATGCCTTCCTTTCTCAAAGGCATTCTTGATGATATAGAAGCCCTCACAGAACAAAGCCGAATGAGCCATCTTTCCTTATGGAAAGCTCTTAGGGATCTCAAGGATGACCTCTCTCTTCAAATCTCTAAACTTACCTCTACCCCAACCTATCCCTTCCTCAACCCATACACCTACCCCTGTCCCTATCCCATCCTCAAAACTAACCACAGGTGACTCCCCCCTCCTTTTGATGATGCCAAAAGGGGGAGAAATTCTCAAGTTCAACAAGGGAGGATGATCCTGATTCAGAGGAAATAGATGCTGCATATTCTGAAACTGCCACAAAAATGCTGCAGCAGGAAGCACCTAAAGCAACAACTCCTCCTTCTCTTAAAAGAAAATCACCTTCTGAGGGGGAGCAAAGATTTCCAAAGAGATTGAAAAGAATGGCAAACAGGCCAAAGCCAGTTGCTGAGGGTTGCTTTCCTCCAATTGCTATAGAGTCTGATTCTGATGATGAGGATGATACTCCACTGTCTGACATCCTCAAAAGAAGAAGACAGAGCCCCAAACCATCTGCTCCACCAGTCCAATCAATTCCAACAGTCCAAAAGCCTTCAACCTCTGCTCTCAAAGACAAAGGGAAAAATAAAATGACGCCAGAGCAAGTTGAAGAAGATGAACAAATAAAAAGGGAGATTGCATTTAAAAAGCAAGAAGAAAGGGAGAATGCCCAAATGGCTCAAGCATTGGGTGTTCCAGTTGAAGAGATCTACCAAGCCAATGAGTTAGCATACCAACAAGAACAAGAAAAATCTCAAAATCAAGCTGCTGCTCAACTAAAACTGGCAAGGGATAAATCTCAAACTGAATTACTCAAAGCAAGATCTCATGCGGATGCAATCAAAACCCTGTTCAGCCTCGATCTATCTGCTCCTTACAACTTAAGTCAACAAAGACTGCAAAGCTTTAGAGAAAGAATCAACATTCTGAGAAACAGAACAGAACCAACTCCTTTCACAAGAGCCACTGTCCATAAAGGTGATGGTGAACCCTACCTCAAAGCTATAAGGCAGAACAACTTCAATAGCTGTGAAGTTGTATCATATGAGAGGTGTCACATCTATGGGTTCAGAGAATTGGTTGAGATCCTGTACCTCCTCTACAAATCCAAATCCAAGATCAAAGTTCAATTCATTCAAAAGATTCAGAATTGGATAGCTCTTACTGTGTCACAAAAGGCCTTCACTCCAGATGACTACTATAAGCATGTGCACACAGTGGATAATCTACACAAGAAAGGATCCAAGCCCTTTAAACCGTTTGAGCAAAGAGAGGTACTGCCCCAACATGAGTACTTATATGATTTTGAGAGTCTCAACACAACCTTGCCACTCAACATCACCCCTGAGCTTTTCAAGTTTATATCTATGCCCGTTGAGGGTATATTCTTTCTGGACAGAAGTGGCAGTTGGAGGTTCTTTAGACAGTCTGAAATCCCCAAAGCTAGCAAGAGTTTTCTCTTCGGACTAAGGATATCTACAAGAGGCAGAACTGGAAATGAACAATTTAAAGCCCTTGTACAAGCTCAATGGAAGTCTTAGCTGAAGTAGATCCTCGTGCTAAAAACTTTGAAGTAAAAGAAGAACAATGATGGGATGATTGAAGACTGATCTAACTCTAAAGACTTGTTGATCTTTAGTTGATTGTATATTCTGTTTGGTCTAGTTTAGTTAGTTAGTAGTTATTTTCTGTAAATACTTCTGTACATTTCTTTATTCTGTTATTTCAAGTGATTTTATGTAAATCAGAAAATAAAAAAACATATAAAAATGGAAAAATGAAAAGATACCACAAAATAGAACAAAATGGTACAACAAAGAAAAAGATTCCACAAAAACAGAACAAAATGGAACACTAGAAAAGAAACCAAAAACAGAACAAGGTTCAAAATAAAAAGAGCTACCAAAAACAGATAGCTAGGTATCCAAATGCACTTAAAAGTTTAAACATTTTGTATTCAAAGTCAAATTGATTCTTCAAAAAGAAAAAGGTTTTGTCATCATCAAATAGGGGAGATTGTTGGAGAGATAATCACTTTACCCTAATAATTAACTCTGTCTATCCTAAAACATAGAATTTGATGATAACCAAACCCTACATTCAGTATGACTTAGAAAGAATTCAAACATGTGTTGTTTGAATCAGATTCTATAAATATATTAAGTATGGAACCATCAGCTGAGTATCAGATCCTACTCAAAGTACCAGCCAAGGGATATCAGCTAAGGAGCATCAGATGAAGAAAAGAAGTGAAGAAGACCATCAGCTGAGGAAAGTACACCATCAGCTGAGTGAACAATGGATCAGCTGAGGCCCAGAGCATCAGCTAAGTAAGTCTTCTCTTACACAAGTCATCTCTCTACATAAACTGATGTATTTAAATGATTAGCTGAGCATTCTTGATCAACTGATCATGTAAATACATGATCTTATGTCCTCCTAAGTTTACTATTGATCAACTGAGCATCTATATGATCAGCTGAGCAGTATGTATCAACTGAGTTCTAAAAAAAATTGATCAACTGATATATTTTGTCAACTGAGTAGTGAAATTCAAAGTTCCTAATACAGTCTGTTAGCTGAGTCGAGCATAATGTCAAATCTGCTCTATCTTTTCAGATTGTAAGTCATATGTAAAAGGCAGAACATGTGTTGTTCTATTATGCCTTAGATCTCTGTTTGTAAAAGTAAAATGCACTTTTTGGATCAAGTATGAGACAAAAAGGTTTGATCTTATCCTCTGGAAAAGGAGAAAGATACCTCAAACAGACGAAGATCTTGAAGATTTGTTCAACAACTAAGTATGGCGGCAATCTCATACTTGGTAAAGTCAAATCAAACAGAAGCATGTCTGTTGTTTAAACTACAAGCATGGAAAGGGAAAGAAAGTTCTACACGACAGTAGATGTGGGTTTTAATATTTTATATTGTGAGTGGGTTGCACTTTTGTAGAAAAGTACAATTACTTTTATCAAACAGTTGATTAAAGTAACTTTACTTTTCACCCACTACCTTTACAATTAAAATATTATATTTCCACATACTCTTTGTCTCCTTCCTTCATGCAACCAGATACGCCAAGATTTCTATAAATATACATGCATGGTGGATATACAACACAATGAAGCCTCTACTCCACAGAAAGAAATCTCATCAGTTGAGAAATTCATAGAGTTTAAGCGTTGTGTAGAATCAAACTTGTTCATGTGTTGAACACACTATATACATTAGTTGTTTTAGACTTAGCTTGTCTATGTGTTAGATAAATAGATTGCCACCTTTTATTGTACTCAGAATTTCCGCTTCTAGTACATGTAATTCTTGATTCAAAATCAATAAGAATTATATAAAAGTATATCAGTGTGTCTTTAATTTTTTAAAAGCTAAAGTTTGTATTCAACCCCCCCCTTCTACAAACATTTGTCGTTGTGTACTCAATCTGGGTGTAACGCCCCAAATTCCAGAATTTGAAATATTAAGATCAAACACATATAAGTGTTCGCATCTGAAAGTGTGACATAAAAGAGGAAGCATAACTTGTTTTAAACCCTGATGTATCAAAAGATACGCACATAAATATTGCCACAAGTTTAGTACCAAAAACTTGATATTTACAAACCAGGCGTTAAGTGTTTCAAAGAGTTTATCAAAAAGTAGTCAAACCGAAGCTTTGCCCTTGCCTTTGTTAAAACCTGCAAAACATTTTAAAAATAGTATCTGATAAGCTAGGAGAGCTTAGTATGTAAACCAGACTAAACATCATATAAACACACGTATAAGATCATATGAAGATAATACACGTATGTCTGGCAATCAATGCTAGCCTCTGGTTCTAGACCCAAGGCAGCAACATAGGTCACAGTACTGTACCATAATTGAGCCTTACTGAAAGTAGCAGTAAGCACCCCACCTCTGAGACCTACTGCACAAAGCAGTAAGCTTATACACACATATGAATAACATTACCTGTCAGTAATCTGATATAATAACACACATGCTGTAAATATGAATAGTAGTCTAGAAGACTCACTTTCTGATTATAATATTATGCAACGATCCACAGATGTCAATGATACAGGTAATATGCCAATCACCTCCTATATAAACAATACATAAATATCACATAAGGACATTCTGATTTGAAATAGGGCCTACACGGGCTATGTATCCCTACACGGGCCGTGTATCCCTACACGGGTCGTATCCCTTGTATGCTACACGGCCTAAGCTGGCAACATGGCCAGTGTGGTCTAGTCACCCTACACGGGCCGTGTACCTCTCATGCTACACGACCATGTAACCCTACATGGCCCTGTGACCGCCTTACACACTACACGGCCGTGTACAGCTACACGGGCCGTGTATACTACAGACCCAGCAGACTGTTCTTAGCAAGAACTGTCGGATTTCACCAAAAATCCGATAGTTTCATCATAAAATCGACTAGAGGTGTTTTCCTACACCTCATACAACTGATAAACATAATCTAAACAATATAAAACATTGCTAGCATGATTCCACCATTGAATCATGTGTTAAATTCACAAAACCTTAGGAACAAAGGTTTTAAACCTTACCTCAAGTCTTGGATACTTGCTAGGATCTTCAAATGCTACTAGTTCTGTTGTTTGCTCAAAGAAACAAAGTTGTTAATGGTCTGATCTTGAGTACTCGTGGGTTTGCAAAGAAGAATTGCCAACTTTGACTTCTAATCTCAAAGTTGGTGACTTATATATATCAGTTTCAACTAATGACACAATAGGTCCCTGCACTTAAACAACTTATAATTTGACGGTTTTAACCTCTCTAGTTTGAAACCACATATTAGCACATATATCCATTTATAACTCATATATCACTTATACATTTTCTCGTTTTAACTTATAAATAAAATCCTGGATGTTACACTGGGACTAACAAATATTACAAGGTTTAACTTGGTGTCAGAGTCAAGTAATCCTCAACCGACCCTAACCCTAAATCGGGGACCTGTAACCCTTCTTCTCTTTTTATCAAAACAAAACCAATTAATCAACCATGGCCGTCATGGTCCATTGTTGCCTTTACTGCTGCAGATAAGGCTTTCAATTCAGACCGAGTTCATGTTGTAACACCGCCTTTGGAAATATTAAATTCAGTAAAAATTTGAGTTTTTAAACTGCATGGGTCTGTTTGAAAATCGAGTGTTTACCTGTTGGTTACTTAACTAGTAATTCAAAACAATGCAGCGGAATTTTTAAACCAAACAAACCCTATTAACTATTACAGCTTCAAAACACATGTTTGGCATATATACATATATACAATACAAAAGTTGCCAAATATAAGACCCCGGTGTTACTTTATCCTAAACCGACCATTGTATCAAAATACCACAAGTAGTGTTCCTCCTAAATGGTATGTACAAAAGCTACAAGTATCCCCATCTCATCCGTTTCGAGTTCGGGTCAGTTTCGTGTCGACCCAGTTTCGACCCATTTATTTTCGTGTCAGGTTCGGGTCATGACAATTTTTTGGTCTCGACCTTCAGGTCAACCCATTTACGCCAAATGTCATCGACGAGAATTTTTTCGGTTTTCGAATATGGTTTTCGACTACGATTTTCCAATACGGTTTTCCGTTTCAACTACGCTTTTCTTTATCAGTATTTCAAATTCCATCTTTGTTTTCCAACATCCGGCAAAAATTTCGAAAATAATTTTCATTTATGTCCTAACTTCAATAATCAATGTTCGTTTCGATTGTATTCAAACTTCAATTCGATATTTATTTCGGTTTGATTGAAATTTTGATTTTACATTTTTATTCATTTATATAAATAAATATAATAAAAACTATGATGTATTATTATTCCATCAAAATAAATAATGTCATTAAACAATTGAATAAACTAATATTATTCATCATAAAATAGAATTATGAATCGATTCAAAATACTAAATTATTACCTATCAATGAATTAACAGTAAAAGTATCAAAATCTTATAGTGAAAATAACACATACCAAAATAACGTACTATTGTTTTAACTGTAAATCTTTTATTGTTTATTCTGAGTTTTTAACGTTTAAGGGTTTTATACTTTTGTTTGGCGGTATTTATTGCCCTAAAATGTCATTCTCTTATTTGATTCATAATCTCCTTTTGAAATTTTAAATTTTAAATATTAAAGAAAATTTTAAAATGTTATAGTTTTACCTTTAAATGGGTCATACGGGTCATTTTCGGGTTGTCGGGTTGACCCTAACCCGACCCATTTATTTTCATGTCAACCTGCTTTTTGTAACACCGGCTTTGCATATACTTGATTTTTAGCAAAAATTTGCGTTTTTAAACAAACGTGAACTTAATCACGAACAATTATCATTAAGCAGCGGAATATTTACATAAAGCATTGTTTCAGTATCTGGTGTTACTCTACCACAACCGACCATAATATATTTATTACAACATTAAGTGTTCCCACAAAATATCCAGAGGCAGGGGACCCGGCTCACCAGGAAATCTAACTTCGATCTGCAAAAGAAGTTAACATGGCACCGTTAGCTAGTGAGCACAAACTTAGCATAAGCATCATTAGAGTAGAACATGCATATCAGGAATAAACATACAATGCTATCCTATCACATTGTGGTGTGCTGACATGATCGGTATAAGTTGTTTCTTGCAGGATAGCTAGTCCCACTCAACACTAATACACCGGGGGATCAGACACAGCCCTCCGCGCTGGTGGGGGAGCATAAAGTAGTCCACCAAGCATCGTTAACAGAACCAGAGGCTCCTTAGGTAACTCAACCATTTCTGACTGATTAACCCTCATGATATAAGGCACGGCGGTTCTGCAGAACCTACGATCAGGAATGTTACCTCGAATCACTGTTAAATCCCGAATCTCCTGATCAAGGGTCCATGGGATCCAGCTAACCGGCTGACCTTAACCATGCTTGCTGATGTTCGCGAACACATACACATATCTTGTTCATTTACTTAGCATGCATATTCGTTTACTTCTTTTAGCATGCATTTACATTCAGTTACTTCATTATGGATCCAATCCCGTTCCCTAGCATACATATCATTAAGCTTTCACTTAACTGGTTCATTCGGAATCAGTATCATACATAACATTTACTTAACTAAGCGGTTCCAGTTCTGGATCCCGCTGGCATGCACTTAACTTTATATACAACAAGTACTTAGCATGGCATTGTACTTTAAATAACATGGCAATTCTTATTCATTAACTTATGAGCACAAGTGCACTCAAATCACTTAGCACATAATTCTTCCTCTACTGAGGCTTATGGAAGTCGGTACTCACCTGAGTGGCTTAAAACAGATAACTAATCTACTTCTGCCTTGTCTAGGGTGTCAGTTCACCTAGAATATTAGGATTTACATTAATTATCTGAACATACGAAGAATAACTACAAAGCCAACAAAGGAAATCCCGAGATCCGGATTCCACATAAATCCGACAAACTGTCGGATTACATGAAATCCGACACTCAAGGGAAATCCGACACATTGTGAAATCCGACACTCATCGGATTTCAACACTTATGAACTTGGAAACTTTGACATGCAATTTGGAAATCCGACCTTCAATCGGAATCCGATACTTTTATCGGATTCCGACACTTTTGTCGGAATCCGACATTTTCAAAGGAATCCGATACTTTCGGATTTAACTTTGCAATTTATATATGAACTTTAGGAAATCCGATACTTATCGGATTTAAAACAATAACTCAGATTTAGACATGATACGGATTCCGACACCACTAAGTCCCGGAATCCGACACTTATCGGATTTGTCAACATGCGGATTTGGGCAACTAGTGGATTCCGACACACTCATGTCTCGAAATCCGACAGTATCAACCCAGAAACCGCCATCTTCATGTATGGCTTATTTTCCAGAATTTTATTCATAGTTTATACATTTGTACATTTCAAAAACACCCATTTTCATTAGTATGGTTCCAAAAACTCATCAAACCCACACAATAACACCAAACAACCAAAACCCACTTGCAAAGTAAGCTTTGAATGTTCTAAGTGGTGTTTTGCAAGAGTTTGAGTATCTAACCACGTTTTAAACATAAAAACCATTTCATATATGTTAAATCTGAACAACAACCATATGTTTACCTTTGTGTGGATTTAAAACCACCAAATCTTTGGCTTCAAGAAAACAGAGAGAGAAAACCAAGAGCAAGAGTAGAGAGAATCCGAGAGTTTCTTGTGGTGTTTGCTTTAGCAATGTTTGACCACCATTTGACTTTTCACACATATATATACCTTTCTCAATCCAGAGGCACCGCCTTTGGATTTTCTTCTAATTCTTTTCTTTCTTTTCTAATACATATACATATATATATATATACACCTTAACACATTAATACACATATATACAATTAAATTTTCATTCATCTAACTAAATATGGATTCCTTACATAAGTTTCTTATCTTAAACATAATTATACATGACAAACAGCTAGGCCCATATCGAGGATGTTACAAATCTACCCCCCTTAAGAAGATTCCGTCCTCAGAATCTACTCAGTGATAAACATGTGAGGGTATCTTGTTTTCATCTCGTCCTAGACTTCCCACGTCAGGTTCGGACCTAAACTGTGTTTCCACTTAACAAGAACCAGCTTGATCATCTTCTTTCGTAGCTTCTTGACCTTCGTGTCAAGAATTTCAACAGGTTCTTCTACGAGTCGTTTAGAAGATTCAACCTTCAGTTTTTGTAACGGAACAATCTATTCCTCTTCAACGTTGCACTTACACAAGTAACATACGTTGAATTTATCGTGGATTCCAGATAGCTCAGGCAGCAGCTCAAGAGTTACCGTCTGATCATTGACTTTATGCACGATCTTGAATGGGCCTATGAAACGTGGACTTAGTTTCCCTTTGCGCCCAAAGCGAATAACGCCCTTCCAAGGGGAAACCTTCAAGAATACTCAATCACCGACATCGAATGCAGCGGGGCGACGTTTAGGATCCGCATACATCTTCTATTGATTTCAGGCTGCTTTAAGTTTTTTTAAAGCCACATTAACTTTATCTGAAGTTATCTGGACAATCTCAGGTCTAGCGAACTGTTTCTCTCCGGGCTCCAACCAGCAAGTCGGAGTGCGACATCGTCTCCCGTAGAGCATTTCGTACGGTGGCATTCCAATACCGTATTGATACGAATTATTATAAGCAAATTCAATCAATGGGAGATGAGAATCCCCTAATCCACCGTATTCAAGTACACACGCTTGAAGCATGCCTTTAAGAGTTTGAATCGTTCTTTCTGATTGGCCATCAGTCTGCGGGTGATAGGCAGTGCTCAAATGCACACGAGTGCCTAACTCACGTTGCAAACTTTGCCAGAAATTAGATACAAATCTGGAGTCACGATCAGAAATAATTGAACAAGGAAGACCGTGACGTGTTACTATCTCAGCGATATAAAGTTGTGCCAAACGAGTCAACGAAGCCGACTCATTGGTTGCCAAGAAATGAGCACTTTTAGTCAGTCGGTCAACAATGACCCATATCATATTGTGCTTTCTGAATGTCTTTGGAAACTTTGTCTCGAAATCCATCCTGATGTGATCCCATTTCCATTCCGGAATGTCAAGCTGTTGCAAATTGCCATAAGGCCTTTGATGCTCTGTCTTGACCTGGGCACATATCTGAAACTTCTCCACGAATGAAGCAATGTCTTTCTTCAGAGTGTGCCACCAATAGAACCTTTTCAGGTCGTTATACATCTTGGTGGTACCCGGATGGATAGATAGCTTAGACTTGTGAGCTTCTTGCAGAATCAGCTCACGATTACCTCCAAGAAGAGGCACCCAAACCATGGATTGAAAAGTTTTCAACCCATAATTATCTTCACCCAGCTGGTCTTTTAACTTTTTCATCATTTCCAATTTCAGATTGTCATCTTGCAAAGCTAACTGCTGGGCGTCTTTCAACTTTGCAATCAAATCTGATACAACGGTAAGCTTCATGAACTTTGCCTCAGCTGCTGGCCTCTTACGGCTCAACGCATCCGCTATAATATTGGCTTTACCGGGATGGTAGCGAATCTCAAAGTCATAGTCTTTGATTAACTCCAACCAACGGCGTTGCCGCATGTTGAGTTCTTTTTGTAAAGACATACTAAAAGCTTTTGTGATTGGTGCATATCACACACTTAGTGCCATAAAGGTAGTGCCTCCACAATTTCAGTGCGAAGATAACAGCAGCAAGTTCGAGATCGTGTGTTGGGTAGTTCCTTTCGTGAGATTTCAGTTGCCGAGAGGCATAAGTGATTACTTTATCTCTTTGCATAAGAACACAACCCAACCCCGCATAAGAGGCATCACAATAAACAACGAAGTCTTCCGAACCCTCCGGTAAGGTAAGAATCGGAGCTTCGCATAACAATCGCTTTAAGGTCTGGAACGCTTCTTCTTGAGCTTTCGACCAGACGAATGCAACATCCTTACGGGTCAGCTTGGTCAACGGACCCGCAAGTTTAGAAAAATTGCGAATAAATCGCCGATAGTAGCCGGCCAGGCCAAGGAAACTCTTTATTTTAGAGGGAGTTCGAGGAACCTCCCAATTCATCACCGCTTCCACCTTAGCCGGATCTACCTTAATGCCTTCTTGACAGATAACATGGCCAAGGAAATGAACTTCCCTAAGCCAGAATTCACATTTAGAAAACTTGGCGTACAATTGTTCCCGTTTAAGAGTCTCGAGAAGCTGACGAAGATGAAGCTCACGATCAGCCTCAGTCTTCGAATAGACAAGAATGTCGTCAATGAAAACAATCACAGACTTATCAAGAAAAGGACGAAAGACGCGATTCATCAGATCCATGAATACGGCAGGAGCATTGGTTAAGCCGAATGGCATAATCAAGAATTCATAATGGCCGTAACGAGTCCGGAAATCCGTCTTCGGAATGTCTTCTTCGTGGACTCGTACCTGATGATACCCCAAACGGAGATCAATTTTCGAGAAATACGTAGCTCTCTGCAACTGATCGAAGAGATCATCGATACGCGGAAGAGGATACTTATTATTTACAGTTCGCTTATTCAGCTCCCTGTAATCAATACACATCCTCATGGTTCCATCCTTCTTTTTGACAAATAAGACAGGAGCTGCCCAAGGCGAGGAACTAGGATGAATGAAACCCTTT
Organism: Dittrichia graveolens; assembly: GCA_038502395.1. Lineage (NCBI taxonomy): Eukaryota > Viridiplantae > Streptophyta > Magnoliopsida > Asterales > Asteraceae > Dittrichia > Dittrichia graveolens. The sequence goes on along the minus strand of JARJIL010000005.1, from coordinate 51,895,224 downwards.
TCGAGTAATTCCTGGATTTGCGTCATCATCTCGCAGATTTTAGAAGGAGCAAGACGATATGGAGATCTAGCTACAGGTGTAGCTCCAGGAATTAGTTCTATCTTATATTCAACATCTCTTACCTGAGGTAAACCCGGTAATTCATCAGGAAAGACTTTAGGGAATTCAGAAACTACCCCGATTTCTTGAACTGGTCGCTTTTCCATCGTAGCATCAATAACGTATGCCAGGAAGGAATCACAACCTTTGGCTATAGACTTCTAAGATTTAATAATGAAGATAACAGGAATATCAGAATCCTGTCGTTCTCCTCGAGCAATTGCATAAGATCCATCAGCAAGAGGAATCTTAATTGTCTTCTTGGAACAGAGAATCTCAGCATCACGCTTGCTAAGCCAATCCATTCCAATCACAACATCGAAGCCCACAATAGGCATAACAAATAACGAAATAGGGATACTACTCCCATCAATATAAATAACGGCAATAGGGACTTTCTCGGTAACCGAGACTACTTTGCCGTCAGAAACTTCTACATTAAGAGGCTCGTTTAAAGGCACAACAGGTAACTGGAGTCTTTTACGGCAAGCAACAGAAACAAAAGAATATGTTGCTCCTGTATCAAATAGTACACTGGCAGGAAAATAATTGATAAGAAATGTACCAGTGACGACATCACCTGCAACCTTTGCCTCTTCTGCAGTCATCTGAAATGCCCGCCCTTTAGCATGAGGGGCATTATCTTTCTTTTGCCCTCCAGAAGACCCAGCTGCTCCAGAGCTTTGTCTGTTAGGGCACTCAACCATTTTGTGACCGGGTTTGCGACACCGGTAACAAACGTCTTCTTTATATCGGCACTCATTCACCAAGTGCCCTCTTTGCCCACATCGGCCGCACCTCCTGGTTGCTGCAGAGCATTCTCCAGAATGGTAGGTATGGCATGAAGAACACCAAGGATCATTAGGTCTTGGTTTCTTAGGAGATTTGGATTTCCCACCTCCTGAGGATTGCCCTTTTGAAGAGCCCGATTGGAGAGATGGCTGAAACTTCCTTTTACTGCCACCACTAGCAAATTCACCCCGACACTGTATTCGATCACCTTCCATTTTCCGGGCCACTTGAAAGGCCCGATCCAGTGTTGGAGTTGCCCGCACATGGGAACGAAATTCCAGTGGCAGTGTCGCCACAAACTTTCTTATCTTGGTAACTTCATCAGGGATCAGGTGTGGAACAAACCTCATCTTATCAGTAAATGAGGTGATATGCTCTTCTATCGGTCTATCTCCCTTCCGGAGATCTGTAAACTCCCGTTCCATTATTTCCATATCATACTCGGTGCAGTACTTATGTAGCACCTTTTCTGAAAACTGCTCCCAAGAGAGAGCACTTAATACCTCTTTGTTAACCGAGGCCTTCACGGTATCCCACCAGAATATAGCATGACCCTTTAACATGTGTATCGCGTAATTCACACGATACTCGGGCTTGCACTCACAAGACTCAAAAGCTTGCTCCATTTCACGGAGCCATTGAATAGTAACAATGGGGTTATCACTCCCCTCATAAGTTGGCGAGTGACACGTCAAGATTTTTTTATACGAGCAGGGCTTGCGTGCTTTGGTGAGAGTGGACTTTAACAAGAGCTCTTTAGCTAGACAGAGATCTTCCTCCAGACGCTTTATATATGCAAGATGGTCTGGATCAGGTACTGTGCCACCAGCATTATGCTGAGGGCGTTGGTCTTCGGCTTGGTGAGGCATGTGAGAAGCCTCATCTTCTAATTCTTTGAGCGCTTGCTCAGTGTTTGCTTTATCAGCAGACATTTTCTTATCTCTTCTATATAACACAGAAGAGTAATCAGTACTTTATCATACTTTCTCATCATATCTGACAAGCTATGTCATAACAAGTAATAATCATGTAACTCTCATAATCAATCCCCCCCAAAGGAACACTTATTATGGTCGGGCCATTGTTTGAGATTGAATACTTTTGCAAGTACCCAATTCCCTCAAACTTAGGCTCTGATACCTAGTTATAACACCGGCTTTGCATATACTAGATTTTTAGCAAAAATTTGCGTTTTTAAACAAACGTGAACTTAATCACGAACAATTATCATTAAGCAGCGGAAATATTTACATAAAGCATTGTTTCAGTATCTGGTGTTACTCTACCACAACCGACCATAATATATTTATTACAACATTAAGTGTTCCCACAAAATATCCAGAGGCAGGGGACCCGGCTCACCAGGAAATCTAACTTCGATCTGCAAAAGAAGTTAACTTGGAACCGTTAGCTACAGTTAGCTAGTGAGCACAAACTTAGCATAAGCATCATTAGAGTAGAACATGCATATCAGGAATAAACATACAATGCTATCCTATCACATTGTGGTGTGCTGACACGATCGGTATAAGTTGTTTCTTGCAGGATAGCTAGTCCCACTCAACACCAATACACCGGGGGATCAGACACAACCCTCCACGCTGGTGGGGGAGCATAAAGCAGTCCACCAAGCATCGTTAACAGAACCAGAGGCTCCTTAGGTAACTAAGCCATTTCTGACTGATTAACCCTCATGATATAAGGCACGGCGGTTCTGCAGAACCTACGATCCGGAATGTTACCTCGAATCACCGTTAAATCCCGAATCTCCTTATCAAGGGTCCCTGGGATCCAGCTAACCGGCTGACCTTAACCATGCTTGCTGATGTTCGCGAATACATACACATATCTTGTTCATTTACTTAGTATGCATATTTGTTTACTTCTTTTAGCATGCATTTACATTCAGTTACTTCATTATGGATCCAATCTGGATCCCTAGCATACATATCATTAAGCTTTCACTTAACTGATTCATTCGGAATCAGTATCATACATAACATTTACTTAACTAAGCGGTTCCAGTTCTGGATCCCGCTGGCATGCACTTAACTTTATATACAACAAGTATTTAGCATGGCATTACACTTTAATTAACATGGCAATTCTTATTCGTTAACTTATAAGTACAAATGCGCTCAAATCAGTTAGCACATAATTCTTCCTCTACTGAGGCTTATGGAAGTCGGTACTCACCTGAGTGGCTTAAAACAGATAACTAATCTACTTCTGCCTTGTCTAGGGTGTCAGTTCACCTAGAACATCAGGATTTACATTAATTATCTGAATATACGAAGAATAGCTACAAAGCCAACAAAGGAAATCCCGAAATCCGGCTTCCACATAAATCCAACAAACTGTCGGATTACATGAAATCCGACACTCAAGGGAAATCCGACACATTATGAAATCCGACACTCATCGGATTTCAGCACTTATGAACTTGGAAACTTTGACATGCAATTTGGAAATCCGACCTTCAATTGGAATCCGATACTTTTATCGGATTCCGACACTTTTGTCGGAATCCGACATTTTCAAAGGAATCCGATACTTTCGGATTTAACTTTGCAAATTATATATGAACTTTAGGAAATCTGATACTTATCGGATTTAAAACAATAACTCGCATTTAGACATGATACGGATCCCGACACCACTAAGTCCCGGAATCCGACACTTATCGGATTTGGCAACATGCGGAATTGGACAACTAGCGGATTCCGACACACTCATGTCTCGGAATCCGACAGTTTCAACCCAGAAACTGCCATCTTCATGTATGGCTTATCTTCCAGAATTTTATTCATAGTTTATACATTTGTACATTTCAAAAACAACCATTTTCATTAGTATGGTTCCAAAAACTCATCAAACCTACACAATAACACCAAACAACCAAAACCACTTGCAAAGTAAGCTTTGAATGTTCTAAGTGGTGTTTTGCAAGAGTTTGAGTATCTAACCACGTTTTAAACATAAAAACCATTTCATATATGTTAAATCTGAACAACAACCATATGTTTACCTTTGTGTGGATTTAAAACCACCAAATCTTTGGCTTCAAGAAAACCGAGAGAGAAAACCGAGAGCAAGAGTAAAGAGAATCCGAGAGTTTCTTTTGGTGTTTGCTTTAGCAAAGTTTGACCACCATTTGACTTTTCACACATATATATACCTTTCTCAATCTAGAGGCACCGCCTCTGAATTTTCTTCTAATTCTTTTCTAATACATATACATATATACACCTTAACACATTAACACACATATATACAATTAACTTTTCATTCATATAACTAAATATGGATTATTTACATAACTTTCTTATCTTAAACATAATTATACCTGACAAACAGCTAGGCCCATATCGAGGATGTTACAAATTTGACCCGTTTCAGGTTCGTGTCGGATTCGTGTCACTTTTTTAGTGTCGGGTTTTGGGTCGACCCAGAAATTATCAGCCTTAGTTGTAGAGAAAACAACCCACAATAGTCACAAATTTGCTTTTACCCTCTCTCCAACCATCTACGGTTTTTTGAATGCTATGATCGAACCATTCATAATCACCAACCATATGATCAGTTACGCAAATGGCACCATGAAATGCCTTGAATCAAAGATCACAACAGCAAATGTAACAACTGATAACCCTAGCTATCCCCGCTGGATTGCAAATGATGTCCATGTTTGAATGTTGATTTTATTGACCATCTGTGAAGCTTCTTTTCAACACATTCAAGGTACAACTTCTAGACATTTGTGGCTATCATTAGAACGTGCATATGCACCGAATTCTGCCTCTCGTGAATATACTTTAAAAACCTAGTTGCTGTGAATTGAGATGAAGGGTGAGGAAACTCCACTTACTTATCTTACCCAAGCAATGGAATATGCATCTACTTTGGCAAATATTGGTAAACCTATGAAGGACAAGGATTTGGTTATGATTACTATCTCAACTTTACGAGATGAATATAACGGTTTAAAGTGTAATTTGCTGACTCGTCAACCACCTGTCACCTTCCATGATCTGCATGGTATTTTATCAAATCATAATTAGTAAAACAGCCTCTTCCACTACTACATCAACACATGTGTATACTGCTAAAACTGGAGGTACTTCATCTAATCCTTTACTCAACTTAACAGCCATTCAATCTTAACCTAGCAACTTACATTTGATAACCTCTAACTAGGGTATCAATTACACCCTATTGGCTCACAAAATACTCAACCACAAGCTCATTACGCCTCTCGACCATCAAATAATCGAAAAACATGTTGGGGAAATTTTTGTGGCCAATAAAGAGGTAACTACAACAATCAGGTCGTGATAATAATTCTTCAACTCAACAATTCCGATGGTTCCAACTCAAAGTATAGTATATGGGCGTTGTAACCGTTGTGGTATAGGTCATCTACCATGTCAGTGTCCCAATCAGTCCAACAGATCTAGTCCTCAAGCCAATTCTGCAACTTGTTTAGATTCTGGATCTACATCAGCAACAACATGATTTCGTGACACGGGTGCTAATAGTCATGTTACTCCTGACTTATTATGTCTTGACAACTCCGACACATAACGTCTCGGCCATCCTCATCAATGAGTTTTTAATTTTATTATTTCTAGTTGTTCTTTAACAATTTCTACAAAATTTAGTATCTCTTTATGTACTTCTTCTCAATTAGGCAAGTCTTCTAACTTTCATTACCTAGTTCTACTTTTCATAGCAATAAAATTTTGGATTTGGTATATTGTGATGTTTGGTGTAACATCCTCAAAACGGGCCTAAACGTATCTGAATATGGTACGTCAATTATTTAATTTAATTAAATAATATATATATATATATATATATATTCTAGGAAATGATATAAAATATGAAAAACAATAAATAAATGGGTGATTAAAAATATTAATAAATATAGATAAAGATTATAAAATATCGAACGGTTTCAAACGAGGATTCCAAAAATATCCTCGTTAGTTGAAACGGTTAAACGAGAGATGAGTTGTAAGTTGGAAAGGGGAACAAAATACCCACTTGTGGATAATAATAACCCACAAGTGGGCATATGGCAGATACCTCACGTGAATAGCCAAACACAAAACACATACAAATTCCATTTTGCTTTCTCTTATCTTGGTGTTCTTGGCTTTGAAGGAGATTAAAGAGAAATTCATGTACCAATCTGATTTCTTGCTGGAACTCAATTGCAATCTGCTGTAACAATCCATCTTCATCATCTTCAATCTTCATTGTAAGCTTTCCTTCCATGAAAACACCATGTTCTTCATTTTTGAGTTTTGAAGAGAAACTCACTAAGCTTTGTTCCAGCAGTGAATTAAGGATTAGAATCACTCCAAGATCAGTTCCTAAACAACCTTTGATCATTGTAAGTGCCAATTCATCCTTGTTCATGCTTGTGTTTTTCATGTTCTTGAAATTTTAGGTTTTGATGGGTTATTGTGATTTTGTAATCAAGAACTGAAATTGATGATTGAAATAGGTTTTAATATCATTTATAAGTGTATAGGAATCAATTCCATGAATTAATGTAGTGTTCTTGATGAGTTTTGAATTTTGGCTCAAATGGGTCAAAATTGGTCAAATACGGGTCAAACTGATTTTGACCTTCAAGAACTCAAATTTAGTGTTCTAATTGATCTTATAACTTGTTAGGATTGATTAGAACTCAATTGGTGCATTAGAAGTGGTGTTTTTGCACAAATCCAATATTTAGCCTAAATGGGTCAAAATGGCCAAAATCTGTTTTTACACATCAAGAGTTGATTTTTAAGGTTCTAATAGGTTCATATGACTTGTATGAATTGATTAGAACATTGGTTTTGAATTGGAATGGTTGTTTTGCTTGAATGGGCTAAAATAGTGAAAAATAGGCCATAAATAGGCAAGAAATTGGAAAATGATACCAAATAATGAGTTTAAAGGTTTTGGTCAGTTGCAACACCTTCAATACATCATATTAGGTGTATATGGTGTATTGCAAGTGTTGGAATTGGTCTACACCAAGTTTTGGCCATTTGCGCACGTCTTTGTCCATTTAATTGTGATTTTCGTATGAATTTCGTGTTGGAATAGGAGTTTTTGATGTTAGAAAGCTTTCACAAGTGTCAAATGGTCCTATGAAACACTGGAATTTTACCAAAATTGATTTGCAATTGAAATGAGCCAAAATGGGGTTGCTGTGCACAAAATAGATTGCAGCTGCAGCTCTGCAGAATGGTAAGGCTGTGTCGCGGCGCGATGCCCCTGCACATAGCCTTTTGTGCTGTTTTGTGCTACGTGTTCACATGTTGTTGCTTGGACTGCTATAGTTAGTTAATAAATGGTTTAATAACACCATTAGAGTATTGTTTCAAGTATCCTAGACGTTCCTCGCGTGTTCAAGCGATTAATGCGTAGATATTGGTGTTATAGGTTGAATTGACAATCCGTGTGTGTCAAAGCAAGGTCTTTGCTTATTCTAGCCTATCAGGTGAGTGTCGAATGACATAACAATTAATATACCTATAACATATATTAACAATGATCACGGAATTGTATACCATGATTTGTACACGCACTTGTTTAAGTGTAGGATTGCATGATGATGCTAGAATATACCATGTTGACACAATGTAGTATGCACTTGATTAGGTGTATGCTATGATGATGATTGAATATATGCGTGCATTGATTGATGATTTGAGTGAATCAGAATACTTGTTTGTGATTGGTCCGGATCTTATGGACAAAGTTGTCCAACATAAGAACAAAGTTGTTCTACTTAAGGACAAAGCTGTCCTCTTCGGGTATGGCGTATGATATACAATAGAGGAATTGGTTGATTCCAAAACACAACGGTGGACGCTTAACAGCTCCCCTACCGGAGCGGTTGATGTGTCTAGTACCCCAGTTTGGTGCATTGAGCCGGGTTAGCTCCCCTGCACGATATGCTACCTCCTGACTACGCCAGCTCATCACGAGATGCTAGGATAGAACTATTTGAGCATGATTAATGAAATGTGATGTACTTATATTGATTGCATGCTATTTGGTACTCACTAGCTATTATAGCTAACAGATGCTACACTCCACATGTGCAGGTAATCCTTAGTGAGCTCGGGAGCCTGCGGGTAGTTATTTGCTTTGGGAGGAACACTGCTTTTATGTTTAAACTCTGTTGGATCATGTTTATTTTTTTAAGATAATGGTCAGCCGGTTATGTATTCCGTAACACCAACTATTGTTTGTGGCATCATTTTGACTGTTTATATAGTTTGCCACGTGTTTTTACTTCCACTGCATTTCTAAATTTTAAGACAGGTTTGATTGTTCTATTTACAGTCAAACCCACGCAGTTTGAAAACTTAAATTGTATTTTAAAAAAAATTGGTTCTCAAAATCACGGTGTTACAAGCTGGTATCAGAGCCTAAGTTTGAGTGAATTGGGTATTTTAAAGAGTACTCAGTCTCAAATTCGGGCTCGACCATTATTTAATGTGTTCCTCGGGAGGTATTGGGGTGTGAGAGAGATAAATATGATTCACATGACTAACACTGTTGTTGATTATTTGCTTATTTGATTAACATGATTAATCAAGTATGGAAAAGTATACTAAGTATGTCTGACTTTAATGATCTAACAGAACTTAGAGATTGACAACGTCGTGAAGCGATGACAGAGAGGCGTATATTCGTGACTTGGAGGCTCGTCTTAAAGCCTCTGAGGAACGATTTCCTGAAAAGAAAATGGCCATGGGATTGAAGGCCTTTATGATGTGTTCACCACCTACTTTTAATGGTGATATGGATATGGTTGTCGCGGAGCGGTGGATCCGTGATACTGAATTGGCGTTTGAAACTTGTGAGGCCGAAGAGTCCAAGAAGGTGGCTTATGCCTGAAAGATGATGTGGGGTCGAGCGGTTTCCTGCTACGATACAGTTATGGCTTCAACACCGGCTGTTGTCCTTAATTTCATGACATGGACGGATTTTCTAAGGATATTGAGGGCTAAATACTGTTCAGCCCAAGTAGTAGAATCGGTAGATAACGAGTTCCGAGCCTTGTCTAAAGGCAACCGATCAGTAGAGGAGCTTATCACCAGGTATACCGAATTGGTCCGTTTTGTGCAGGGTTCTTTACCTGATGAGGATGCAAAGATTAATCGGTTTGCACTCGTTCTGCCACCGGAGTATCGATCATCCGTCCGGTTTTCCACCTCTCTTGATAAGGCATTTGATATTACACGCTGGTATGAGACTGACCATGCATCACAGGCTGGGGAACTTTCAAAAGGAAGTTTGAACAGTCTTCAGGGTCGAAGGCTTCAGGTGGAGGATCATGGCAGAGGCAACCACAACAACACCAGCAGCAACAAGGGAGTTCAAGGTATAGTCCTTCTGATGATCAATGGTATGCTTCGTGTCGATCTAGGCATACCGGGCATTGTACTAAGGATACTGAAAGGTGTCCTAAATGTGGCCAAAAGGGGCATACAGCTGAAAGCTGTAAACGTAAAGACAATGTGTGCTATAAGTGCTTCAAGCCTGGACACCGATCGGCTGACTGTAGGTCGGGTTCCAACACCAGATCAGGAGGAGCTGGTGGATCTTCCTCGGGTCGGGGGAAGAATGTTGCACCACGTGCACCAGGCAGGGCTTTTCAAATGACAGCCGATGAGGCTAAAGCTGCAGGTGATGTTATCACTGGCACCTTTCTTATTAATAATTCTCCCGCCTGTGTTTTATTTGATTCAGGAGCAACATATTCTTTCATCTCTGCATTCTTATGTGCTAAACTGCAACTGCCTATCTGTACACTGACGGATCCATTAAGCGTTGAAGTTGCTAGTGGTAGGATAGTCTCTGTTGTTCATAGAGTTCCTATTGCACTGATTAATATTGACGGGACTAGTTTCCCTGTTTCTTTTCTGGTTATGCCGATTGCTGGGTTTGATGTAGTAATCGGGATGGATTGGCTCAGCAATCAAAATGCTGAGATTATTTGCTCTAAAAAGATTATTAAAATTCCTTTCTCTGACGGGTCATATGTTGTGGCTCGTGGTGAAGGAAGAACTTCTGAAACTCCATTGATTTCTTTGATGAAAGCTCTCAAATTTGTAGCCAAGGGATGTGAGTCCTATTTGGCTTATGTTATTGATACACACATGGAGAAGAAAGCTGTAAATGACATTCGGGTAGTTTCTGAATACCCGGGTGTTTTCCCTGATGAATTACCGGGTTTGCCACCGGTAAGGGATGTAGAATATCAGATAGATCTTGTACCAGGTGCTACGCCTGTAGCAAGATCTCCTTATCGTCTTGCACCATCTAAGGTCCGCGAGATGATGACTCAGATACAGGAACTTCTTGATAGAGGTTTCATTCGTCCCAGCTCTTCGCCTTGGGGAGCTCCAGTCTTGTTTGTTAAAAAGAAAGACGGGACGATGCGGATGTGTATTGACTATAGGGAGCTAAATACGCGAAGTGTAAAGAACAAGTACCCTCTTCCTCGAATTGATGATCTGTTTGATCAACTTCAAGGTGCTACTTGCTTTTCAAAGATAGATCTTCGTTCTGGTTATCATCAAGTCCGTGTACGCGATGAAGATATTCCAAAGACGGCTTTCAGGACGAGATATGGGCACTATGAGTTTCTTGTGATGCCTTTCGGATTGAAGAATGCTCCAGCAATATTTATGGATCTTATGAACCGTGCCTGTCGTGCCTTTCTTGACAAATTTGTCATAGTATTCATCGATGACATTCTTATTTATTCCAGATCTGAAGCGGAACACGAGACACATCTTCGCATAGTTCTTGACACTCTGATGCGAGAACAATTATATGCTAAATTTTCTAAATGCGAGTTCTGGCTCGAAAAGATACACTTCCTTGGGCATGTGATAAGCAAGGATGGTGTAATGGTTGATCAAGCAAAAGTTGAGACGGTGATGAATTGGGGAATTCCCAAAACCCCATCTGAGATTCATAGCTTCTTAGGACTTGCCGGTTATTATCGGCGATTCATCCAGAATTTCTCTAAGATTGCAGGTCCTTTGACGAAGCTTACACGAAAGGATGTTCCCTATTCGTGGTCTGATGAACAAGACAATGCCTTCCAGACATTGAAGCAATTATTATGTCAAGCTCCAATTCTGACTCTGCCAAATGGGTCAGATGATATTATTGTTTATTGTGATGCTTCTTACGCAGGTTTGGGAAGTGTCCTTATGAAAAAGGAAAAAGTGATAGCTTATGCTTCCCGCCAACTGAAGCCACATGAGAAGAGCTATCCGACTCATGATCTGCAGTTGGCAACTGTTGTCTTTGCTCTGAAACTATGGCGCCACTACTTGTATGGCACCAAATGTGTGGTATTCACTGATCATAAGAGCATCCAGTATGTTTCTACACAGAAGGAGCTTAATATGAGGCAACGCAGGTGGATGGAATTGATTAAGGACTATGATTGTCAAATCAAATACCACCCGGGCAAGGCTAATGTGGTGGCTGATGCATTAAGCCGAAAGGGCTCTATTGATAGCATCAAATTCATGAAAATCACCATTGTTTCTGATCTTATCAATGGACTGAAGGAGGCTCAGCAGGAAGCCTTATTAGAAGCTAATCTAAAGGCAGAAGTTATGGCTAAATTGAAGGAGCAGCTACAAGATGACAGCAGGGGATTGAAGACATACAGGTCCCGAATCTGTGTACCTAGCATCGGAGGGAACTGGGATCTTATCTTGAAGGAGGCACACAGTTCTCGTCTATCTGTTCATCTTGGGTGCACTAAAATGTGCCATGATCTTAAGGCACTTTATTGGTGGCCTACTCTTAAACGTGACATTGCCTCTTATGTGGAGAAATGTCAGATATGTGCATAGGTGAAGACCGAGCACCAAAGACCCTATGGTAATTTGGAACAATTACCAATTCCAGAATGGAAATGGGACAACATTACCATGGATTTTGTTACTAAACTACCCAGGACTTCAAAAGGGCATGACATGATATGGGTGATTCTTGACAGACTCACCAAGAGTGCACACTTCCTAGCAGTTAATGAATCTTCTTCTATGCCTCCTCTTGCTCAGTTATATATTAATGAAATTGTCGCCCGACACGGTGTTCCTCTATCTATTGTCTCTGATAGGGATACACGGTTTGTTTCACACTTCTGGAGCAGTCTTCAAAGGGAGCTCGGTACTTGTGTTCATTTGAGTACCGCATATCATCCACAGACAGATGGACAGTCCGAAAGGACTATTCAAACTCTTGAAGACATGCTACACGCATGTGTACTTGAATACGGTGGCTTGTGGGATTCTCATTTGCCTTTGATTGAGTTTGCTTATAATAACTTGTTAGTCCTTTTATTTGTATATATTCCATTCTTGAAGAAGCTTTCAAAGAAAGCGACTGAAGGTGTAATATATCATTCTTTTGTAAACTGTTCTGACGACATCTGAAGAAAGAAGCCCGTAGTTCATCTGAAGATTAGTTCTAAAGTGAACGTCAGCTGAAGTTTGTCTTCAGGCATCAAAGGGTCTTCTGAACTGAAGATACATCTGATAACCAGGATCTTCCTGTTATGTAAAGTGCATGATCTGCGCATTCTGAAGGAGCTCAAAACGGCAATCTTGTTTTCTGTTCCTAATTAAGTGTAGAATGGTACACGTGTAAATAAATTAGATGGTCAGGATTAGTTTATTTAGCCTATAATTACCTGCTCGATTAACGAGTAAAGGTTAAGCGTTTGTTCGCTAATTTGTATTCAATTTTGTTCTTGTTTAGTTTATACTCGGTGCTCAAGTTTCTTCTTGTGCACTCTTTGAAGTTTGGTTATCAATATAATCTTACTTTGAAAACTTTCGTGTATTCGTTGCTTTAAAACTATTTCCGCACTTTGATTTTATTCATAGTTAGTTTTATTCACTTTTGGGAAAAACAATTGGTATCAGAGCAGGTTCTAATTTTATCTATAAATTAGTGATCTGTTCAACATGTCGAAGTTTGATTACATCGATAATGGCTCCTCTGCCAAACCACCAAAGTTTTCAATCGAACATTTTTCAAGTTGGAAAAATAGAATGCTTTTATATTTAGAAAACCTTGACTGCAATTCACTTGTGGTTTTGGAGGAAGGTCCTTATGTTCCTCAAACCATCTCCATGGAGACTGGTTCTGCTGAAACCTCCATTCCTTCTCGTCCTAAACCAAGATCTCAATGGACAGAGGAGGAGAAGAAACTTGTGGGTTTGGATGCTAAAATACGAAACAGTATTGTCATTGCTTTACCTAACAAAATATTTCATATTGTTTGTAATCTGAAAACGGCAAAAGATATGTGGGAGAGCATCTGCATATCGTTCGAAGGAATGGTTGAAGTTCGTGAGAACAAGAAGACGAACATCATACGCAAGTATGAAAGTTTATGTGCTAAAGACTCAAAGTCTCTCACTGAGGTCTACACAAGGTTCACATGTCTACTGAATGACAAGACTGAAGTTGGAGTTGTAAGAGAGCAATTCCAAATACTCAACAGATTTCTGGATTCCCTCCCATCTGAATGGGACACCATGTGCATGATCCTAAGAACCAATAATATGCTCAGGGACATGAAAATGCGTAAGTTATACGGAATCTTGCTAAATGATGAACAGACTCGCATAATGAAACCCTTTCTTAGGATTTGAGGAAGTCTCCGTATAACTTTCTCCTAAGAAAGGGTTTCCTTCTAAGGCGTAAGTTATACGGAATCTTGTTGAATGATGAACAGACTGATTCTGAAACTTCATCAGATGAAGAAGAAGAAAATGAAGTCAGGGGTAAATGTCTAGTAGCTGAAGAAATCTATGGAACTGCACATCCTGAAATGTGTTTGATGGCCACTGAAAGCAAGTTCAGCAAAGATCTGGCTGAAGCTGAAAAACTCAGCTCAGCTGAAGGATGGAACCCCTCGATGATGTATAAGGGCGGTCAGCATGATAATACTTGGTACCTTGATAGTGTATGCTCAAGGCACATGACTGGATGTAAGTCCCTACTGAATCGGGTTCAAGAAGCTAATGGCCCCAAGGTCACTTTTGGTGGAGGAAAATGTGGCAAAACTGATGGCTATGGCTATCTTAACCAAAGTTCAGTCAACATCAAGAATGTTGCCCATGTGACAGGACTTGAACACAATCTGATCAGCATCAGTCAGTTGTGTGATGCAGATTATGAAGTACATTTTAAAAAGACCAAAGGTTCAATCTTTAACAAGAAAGGAAAAGATGTCTTACAAGCAAAAAGGCAGGCAACATGTATGTTGTTGATTTCAATTCTGCTACCTCTGAAAAAGATTCTTGCTTCTTTTCTGAAGCTGATTCAAAGGTTAACTGGTTATGGCACAAAATGCTTTCTCATCTCAACTTCAAAAACATCAGCAAACTCTCTAAGCTTAAGCTTACCAGAGGTCTACCGTTAGTTCGGTTTCAGAAAGACAAGTTGTGTCATGCATGTGAGAAGGGAAAACAAAAGAAATCAGCCTTTAAATCAAAACATTGCAACCAAGTTAACTCCGCATTTCATCTCTTACATATGGATCTTTTTGGTCCTGTAAGTTCTCCAAGCATGGGAGGTAAGAAGTATACTCTGGTTGTAATTGATGAATACACCAGGTTTACATGGGTATTCTTCTTGCGAAACAAAAGTGACACTACTGAAGTTCTGATGAGCTTCATTCATCGTGTTCAAAGACAGTTTGACACACATATAAAACAGCTTCGTAGTGATCATGGGACGGAGTTCAAAAACTCCACCCTCCAAGATTTTTGTGATGAAAATGGCATTATCCAAAACTTCTCAGCTCCATATACCCCTCAACAAAATAGAGTTGCTGAAAGAAGGAAGAGGACCCTGATAGAAGCAGCTAGAACGATGCTGGCTGAAGCATCTCTGAAAGGCCATTTCTGGGCTGAAGCTGTTAATGCTGCGTGCTATACACATAACAGGTCCATCATTGTAAAGCGCCATAGCAAAACTCCCTACGAGTTACTCTATCAGAAGTCACCCAATGTCGGATACTTCAAGGTCTTTGGAAGTACATGCTTCATCCTGAACACCAAAGATCAGAAAAGCAAGTTTGATCCTAAAGGAGAACAAGGAGTGTTCTTAGGCTATTATGATATTTCTAAAGCATATCACATTTTTCTTCCCAAAAAGAACTCTGTGGTTGAAACAATAAATGTTACCTTTGATGAATTCAATGCAGAGTCAACCTCCAATCATACTGATCAAATCGTGTCCGATGAATTTGATGCTCTTCTAAAAGAGTCATTTAATGATGATTTGGATGACAACTCTCAGGAGGTAAATACTGACAATGATATTGTTTCTGCTAATGTGAACCAGGTCACTGAAGATCTCTTGGAAACAAATAATCCCTCTCCTGATGAACAACAAGATCAACCACAACGGGTCACAAAATGGACTAGAGCTCATCCCATCACTAATATAATTGGTGATCCAAACACTGGTGTGCAAACCCGAAATGCAACCACGTCTGCTTTCTGCATGTTCTCTGAATTTATTTCACAAGTCGAGCCAAAGAAAGTTGATGAAGCTCTGAAGGATCCTAACTGGGTAGTCACTATAAAAGACGAGCTTAATGAGTTTGAAAGAAACAAAGTGTGGACACTGATTAACCTACCTGAAGACAAGTCTATTATTGGCACAAAATGGGTCTTCAGAAACAAACGTGATGAAACCAGGTCGGTTGTGAGAAATAAGGCTAGACTAGGTGCAAAAGGCTACTGTCAAGAGGAAGGGATAGATTATGATGAAACGTTTGCTCCTGTTGCTCGTTTGGAGGCAATACGTATGTTCTTAGCCTTTGCCGCCTTCAAGGGATTCAAGGTCTTTCATATGGACGTCAAAAGCGCCTTTCTGAATGGGGAACTACAAGAAGAAGCATTTGTTCAACAACCCCCTGGATTCGAAAATCCCAAGTTTCCACACCACGTTTATAAGCTCGACAAAGCCCTTTATGGACTGAAATAGGCTCCACGTGCCTGGTATGATACTTTGTCCACTCATCTTCTGAAAAATGGATTTCAGAGAGGGAACATCGATAAAACTCTATTTCAGTGTAGAGAAAAAGGTGAACTCATTCTAGTTCAGATTTATGTCGATGATATTATATTTGGCTATACTGACAATCGCTTATGCAAGAAATTTGAGAAAATAATTTCAAAAAAAGTTCAAAATGAGCATGATGGGAGAACTGAACTTCTTCCTTGGGCTTCAGATAAAGCAATCTGACCAAGGCCTCTTTATTAATCAAGGGAAGTACGTCAAAGGCTTACTCAATAAATTCAACTTTTTAGACTCTTCCCCAATGAAGACTCTCATTGTTTCAAAGACCAAGCTTACTGCTTATCCAAATGGGAAAACAGTTGATCTTCCTACCTTCAAAGGAATGATAGGATCCTTACTTTATCTGACAGCCAGTTGCCCTGATATAATGTTCTCCACATGCCTATGTGCAAAATTTCAGGCGAACCCAAAAGAGTCACATTTGACGGCTATCAGACGTATTTTCAGATACCTGAAAGGTACTCCTGAACTTGGGCTATGGTACTCCAGAGACTCCGGCTTCGAATTAATCGGATTTTCAGATTCAAACTATGCCGGATGTCAGATTGATAGGAAGAGTACTACAGGTGGATGTCAGTTACTGGGTGGAAAACTAGTGAGTTGGCAAAGCAAGAAGCAGAACTCCATTTCTCTATCCACCGCTGAAGCTGAATACATTATGCAACATCAGTTTGCTGACTATGGTATCTCCTTTCAGCGAACTCCCATCTATTGTGATAACACAAGTGCTATTGCCATCTCCAATAATCCCGTACTTCATTCTCGCACAAAGCACATTGATGTTCGTCATCACTTTATTCGCGATCACATAGCCAAAAATGAAATTGAGCTTCGATTCATTTCCACTGAACATCAGCTGGCTGACATCTTCACCAAAGCCTTGGATGAACACCGGTTCAATCAGCTGGTTGCAGAAATAGGAATGCTAAATCCCTCCACAATCTAGCTATTTCAGGTAAGTTTGATTGTTACTGTTCATTCTTTCTTATCACATTTAATGCCAGCCACCCTAATAGCTAAGCTTGAATAATTACTTTTACCCCGCCTCTCTCTGACTGTCAAATCACCTCTGAAGCGTAATCATGAGTAAATTTATTTATAAATAGCCCATGATTTTCTTTCCTTTTTCATCTTCTGCAAATCAAAATCCGATTCTAAGAAAATCTTTCCCTTTTTCAAAAACTCATGGAATTTACAATTACCTTCGTTTTCTTCCCAGTATGCTATGTCATCACCGTTCGCATCCCTGATGAAGGGATTGGGATAGAAGTTTCATCTCAAATATTTGTGTTATCTTAAACATGAATGTATTTTTTTTCTTTTGGCAATCTATGTAAATTGTGATTAACTTCATGTAATCATCTTTTGTTAATATATGGAATTAGTAATTTCCAAACTTAACTATTATTCTTGTTGGCATTGTGTTCTTCTTTATTTTTCTCTTTCGTTTCTTTTGTTTGTTAAGAAAAAATTTCAAATGCAAAGTTTGAATGATTTCTTTGTTCCTTTGTATTGTGAAATTTTATCTTCCTGCTAATGGTGTGTTGTTGAAGTATAGCTAAGTTCCAATATAACTCTGGGTAAATTGGTGTACCCAATAACTGTTTGACATCACAAAAGTTATCCTTACGTAATTTCCGGCTTCACGCGCTTATTTTCACCCTAGATTTACTCAACCGCCAAGATTGATTCAGTTTAAACCCCTTTAAAACCCAATATCGCCTCTCCAAGTTCCTTACCTGCAACTAATATTCTCCGGCGATCTCTCTTGTTCAAAGGCAAAATCACCTCCTGTGCTTGACTCAATGGCTTCCAAAATTGCATCTGCGAAGGTAACTCTTCCTTATGATGTTGTCCCCAAAATCCCACTGGAATCCATCTGTTTCAAAGACAACAACTTTGCCGCTGACCTAGCCATCCCTTCATCTTCTTCACCTCTTCACCAAATAATGATCTATCTTTGCAACTGCCCATTGAACTTTGCTCTTTCGGCAAAGGTTCCAATGTTTGAAGAACATCTCTGTGAGTTCTGGATGACCGCTGAAGTCATCAAGCCTAAAACCTCCGGGCAAAGTATAAACTTCAGTATGCTCTCTGGTAGCAAGTTTGCTGGACTTACCACAAAGTATCTTTCATCTGTTCTTCATCTTCCTCGCCGGGAACTCACCTCATTCACTACTAATGCTAAGGAGCTGCTCTTCTCCTTCTTTCAATATGCTGATGAGCACAAGGTCAAAGGAAACTCTTTGGTTCGCACTCATCTCCCAAAGGAGTGGAACTGTCTGATTGCTCATCTGAATTTCTGTATGATGAGCAAAACTGGTGGTCTTGACCAAGTCAATGAAGCTGTTCTGAAAATGGCTTATGCCTTAATCCATGGTCATAACATTGACTTCGCTGAACTTATCATGGAAAGTCTCGTGGTCTCACTGACATCAAAAGCTAGGTCTCAACACATCCCTTTTCCAAGGTTTGTTTCATTGGTTATCTACTCGCTGTTAACACCTGAAGAATACAACTCTGCTTCGGTCCTACTTTCATCTCCTTCCCTACCAGGCTCAGTATGGAACGGCTCCTCATCTGCCTTCAACCCAGCACTGACTGCTCCAATGCTTACAATCGTCTCGCTGAAGCCTTCTTCTGCTATTCCACCACCGTATTCAGGTCTATCTTCTGAAGCTGCCCCTTCCAAACCTCAACCTCAAATCGCTCAGTCTTCTCCATCGAAGACAAAGAAAAGGAAGTTACTATCCACCACATCTAAGTCATCCACCAACCCTTCAGCAATACCCAAATCCATCTCTAAACAACCTACTACCACTCACCCGCAAAAATCACTCTCTAAACGCCACAAACCCACCATGCCCTCCAGTCCCATCATATCTCACTATGCTTCCAGTGAGGATTCGCCTGATGAAACCCCGCTGATTCTTCGTAAGACTCAGCTTCACTCCTCCACATCAACAGCCGCTGTTCAGGTAAGCTCTCCTTTAATAAAAGTCTCTAAACCTAGTCTGACTGATGAAGAGACAGATCAAAACCAAGCTGTCCCTGAAGTCCCTCCTCTACCTTCACAAGTTCAGGACACTGACAAACACCAGTCAGCCGAGACTTCTTCTTTACCCACCATTGAGTCTGCCAGCAAACCCACTGCAACTCAGGTACCACCAGAACAGGGAACAACCATTCCTGTCTCTGCTGATCATCCCCCTCTATCCCTTAATGTATCAGCAAACCCAACTGACACTATGGATATTGACCAAGCACATGATGAGTCAGCACCCAAAATGGCTGACACTGATGCTCAGCCTATCACCAATGATGAAACTACAATACCCCTAGTTTCGGAGGTCCAACCAGTTGATGATTCTTCAGTTCACCCTGAAGATGAGACTGAAACCAAATCCCTTGATGTGTCACCAATCCCCATTGACACTATGGATTCTACCAGGGTAAATGATTTATTAGTTTCAAACCAAACTGAGAGTGATGCCCTACCTTCCCAGATCTATGAAACTAAAGTTCAACCTCCTTCAGTAGAGATTCCTAATGCTAATGAAGACACAGTCTTAAACCCGACTGTAACTGAAGCAAATGAACCTCAGGCCCCTGATGCATCAGTCACTCCTCCTGATGCTATGGCCTCCCCATCTCTCCTGAACACCCTGTTTGATATTCCTTCTCTTGATACAACTGTCAATCCTTTTGATGACAGTGATGCTTTTGATTTTCTTCAATCCCCCAAGTCTGTACATTCTCAAACCTTTGAGCCTCCAATAGACATTGCTTCCTCTTTGGAAAGTCTATCTGAGCTTGTTCTTTCTGTGTCTACTTCTGTTAAGTCCAATACCTTTCAAGGTCAGTGTGTAGCCAATAATCAAGCAAAGCTTGAATCTGAGCTAAAGTGTCTTCTTAAATCCATCGACACTCAGTTTACCACCCTCAACAAAACCATTGATCGTAAAAATCTGATTTTTCATGAGTCGTATAAAACTATTCACCATCTTATCACAACTATAGCTGACTCTGTCACTCTTGAGTTTTCCAAGTTGAACTCTCAAATCTCTTCTCTCTCCTCCACTGTAAATTCCCTTTCCTCCAAGGTTGACAACATCCATGTTGTCAATCTTTCTGAGTCTGCAACTCGTCAGTTGCAAGATTTATTTGCTTCCTCCTTCTCTGGACTTTCGAGGGAGATTTCGTCCTTGTCTCACTCGGTAGAAGCTTCAGGTCTCTCTACAGCTTCTAAGGGGGAGAAAGTAAGAAGACAGTCCAAATCTGTCAGATCATAAGAAGAAAGGCCACCGCTGATCGGAAAATATTCAAATGGGATAAAAAGTATTCACGTGGTGAGTACCTACAAAGATTGGAAGAAGAAGTGGCACACCTCAAATCCATTGAAGAAGACAAGAATAAGGCCTTGATCGATTTCGAGGCCAAATTAGCTAAAGCTGAGGAAGCTAAGGCACTCGCTGAGGGGGAGCTCAAAAGTCTCCTTGATCAAAGAAAAGCTGAAGCTGATATGTTCAGGTCAGAACTTGATGGAGCTGAATGTCAGCAAATAATCACTGAAGCTAAAGCCTCTCAGATTCCTATTCCATCAACTTCTCCTTCATCCAGTGGTCAGCCAAGCCAAACTAACAAAGGTAAAGGAAAAATGGTGATAGTCTCTTCGAATGATCAGATGAGTAAGGGTACATATGATCTAAGTGACTCAGATGACGAAAATCCAAGAATAAAAGACTTGAAAGTGGCTGAAGAACTTGGCAGAATAGCAGCAGAGAAATTTGCAATTGAAGAGCTTCCTGCTAACAAAACTAATCTTGATCCTCTCGATCTTCAAAAACAGATTCATGCAAACATTGAAGCTGAAAAAGCCTCAGTTGAGGAGAAGAAAAGATCATGGAACAAAAAGTAGAAAAGTGGTTAAACTCTCGACACCAAAGAAGGCATCCAGATAAAATCACTGCAATCAAGCTGAAGAAGGTAAACATTGAAACCTGTCTGACGATTCAGTGCAAAAATCTTCCTATCTTCAACATACTATCTATCAAGGATGTTCAGCTGAACTATGCGGTGTCTGAATGGAATGAAATACTTGATTGTTTATCAAAGCGTAAGCAAACTGATGAGGTCAAGTTTATTCAGAGAGAAATAACCAAAGTCATTGAATATTATGAGGAGGAAGTAAAGAAGAGAGGATCTGACGCAACTGTCATGCATCAAACGGAGAAACCCACTCGAGCAGAAAAATTAAAATTTCAAAGAAGGAGACTTACTCTCAAGAAATCTCAAAAACAAATTTTGGAGCTGATATCTCTTGGAGAGCTTCCAAATTGCAAAGGCTTCGACACCTCGTTGCCTCCTGGTCTTATTCCTGAAGTGGGTAAAGTTATCTCAAATCCGAGAGGATTTTATTTTCTCGATGCTTATGACAAGATTCGCTTTCAGAGAGTTTCAGATTTTGCCAGGGCTGACTGGCTTCATCTGAGATCTCTTCGATATTTCATAGACTATAAAGATCCGAATGTCGAAGACATTTTGGTAGAATACTCAAAGCAATTGGAGCTTAAAACTCCAAAGGAATCCTCTCCTGAAGAATTCAAACCTGATTTGTAGAATATTAATTCTTTATTCATTTTGTACATTGTCATGGATTATAAACAAATAGGGGGAGATTGTTAGTCCTTTTATTTGTATATATTCCATTCCTGAAGAAGCTTTCAAAGAAAGCGACTGAAGGTGTAATATATCATTCTTTTGTAAACTATTTTGACGACATCTGAAGAAAGAAGCCCGTAGTTCATTTGAAGATTAGTTCTGAAGTGAACGTCGGCTGAAGTTTGTCTTCAGTCATCAAAGGGTATTCTGAACTGAAGATACATCTGATAACCAGGATCTTCCTGTTATGTAAAGTGCACGATCTGCGCATTCTGAAGGAGCTCGAAACGGCAATCTTGTTTTCTGTTCCTAATTAAGTGTAGAACGGTACACGTGTAAATAAATTAGATGGTAAGGATTAGTTTACTTAGCCTATAAATACCTGCTCGATTAACGAGTAAAGTTTAAGCGTTTGTTCGCTAATTTGTATTCAAGTTTGTGCTTGTTTAGTTTGTACTCGTGCTCAAGTTTGTTCTTGTGCACTCTTTGAAGTTTGGTTATCAATATAATCTTACTTTGAAAACTTTCGTGTGTTCGTTGCTTTAAAACTATTTCCGCACTTTGATTTTATTCATAGTTAGTTTTATTCACTTTTGGGAAAAACATAACTCATATCATTCTAGTAGCGGTATGTCACCGTATGAGATGCTTTATGGTAGGCGTTGTCGCACACCTACCTGTGGGCTTGAACCACAGGAGAAATAGTATGTTGGACCTGATTTGGTCTAGATTACTGCTGATAAAGTCAAGTTTCCACGGGAGAAGCTTAAAGCAGCCAGAGATAGGCAAAAGATGTATGTAGATCCGAAACGCAGGCAGGTTACCTTTGAAATAGGTGATCGGGTATTCTTGAAGGTTTCTCCATGGAAGGGTGTTATCAGGTTTGGTAAGAAGGGCAAGTTGAGCCCACGATATAATGGTCCTTTCAGAATCATTCAGAAAGTCAACGAGCAGACAGTATCTTTGGAGTTCCCTCCAGAGTTATCAGGTATTCATAATACCTTTAATGTTTGCTATCTTTGCAAGTGCAAGGTAGATGAAGATCAGATTCTACCTCTGCAAGACCTAAAAGTGGATTCTTCTACACGGCTCGTGGAAAAACCAATTGAAATCTTGAACACAAAGACCAAGCGGTTGAGGAAGAAGACAATTCAGCAAGTATTGGTCAAATGGAAGCATAATCTCGGATTGAACCATACGTGGGAGACCGAGGAGGATATGAAGGCATGCTATCCCCATTTGTTTTCTGAAAAGCAGATTCCGAGGACGGAATCTTCTTAAGGGGTGTAGATTTGTAACATCCTCAAAACGGGTCTAAACGTGTCCGGATATGGTACGTCAATTATTTAATTTAATTAAATAATATATATATATTCTAGGAAATGATATAAAATATGAAAAACAATAAATAAATGGGTTATTAAAAATATTAATAAATATAGATAAAGAGTATAAAATATCGAACGGTTTCAAACGAGGATTCCAAAAATATCCTCGTTAGTTAAAACGGCTAAACGAGAGATGAGTTGTAAGTTGGAAAGGGGAACAAAATACCCACTTGTGGATAATAATAACCCACAAGTGGGCATATGGAAGATACCTCACGTGAATAGCCAAACACAAAACACAGACAAATTCCATTTTGCTTTCTCTTATCTTGGTGTTCTTGGCTTTGAAGGAGATTAAAGAGAAATTCATGTACCAATCTGATTTCTTGCTGGAACTTAATTGCAATCTGCTGTAACAATCCATCTTCAACCTTCATTGTAAGCTTTCCTTCCATGAAAACACCATGTTCTTCATTTCTGAGTTTTGAAGAGAAACTCACTAAGCTTTGTTCCAGCAGTGAATTAAGGCTTAGAATCACTCCAAGATCAGTTCCTAAACAACCTTGGATCATTGTAAGTGCCAATTCATCCTTGTTCATGCTTGTGTTCTTCATGTTCTTGAAATTTTAGGTTTTGATGGGTTATTGTGATTTTGTAATCAAGAACTGAAATTGATGATTGAAATAGGTTCTAATATCATTTATAAGTGTATAGGAATCAGTTCCATGAATTAAAGTAGTGTTCTTGATGTGTTTTGAATTTTGGCTCAAATGGGTCAAAATTGGTGAAATACGGGTCAAACTGATTTTGACCTTCAAGAACTGAAATTTAGTGTTCTAATTGATCTTATAACTTTTTAGTATTGATTAAAACTCAATTGGTGCATTAGAAGTGGTGTTTTTACACAAATACAATATTTAGCCTAAATGGCCAAAATGGCCAAAATCTGTTTTTACACATCAAGAACTGATTTTTAAGGTTCTAATAGGTTCATTTGACTTGTATAAATTGATTAGAACATTGTTTTTGAATTGGAATGGTTGTTTTGCTTGAATTGGCTAAAATAGTGAAAAATAGGCCATAAATAGGCAAGAAATTGGAAAATGATACCAAAAAATGAGTTTAAAGGTTTTGGTCAGTTGCAACACCTTCAATACATCATATTAGGTGTATATGGTGTGTTGCAAGTGTTGGAATTGGTCTACACCAAGTTTTCGTCATTATGCGCACGTCTTTGTCCATTTAATTGTGATTATTGTATGAATTGATTGGATAGGAGTTTTTGATGTTAGAAAACTTCCACAAGTGTCAAATGGTCCTATGAAACACTAGAATTTTACCAAAATTGATTTGGAATTGAAATGAGCCAAAATGGGGTTGCTGTGCACAAAACAGATTGCAGCTGCAGACTGGTCGCGGCGCGACACAAGGCTTTGTCGCGGCGCGACACAAGGCTTTGTCGCGGCGCGATGCCCCTGCACACAGCCTTTTGTGCTGTTTTGTGCTACGTGTTCGCGTGTTGTTGCTTGGACTGCTATAGTTAGTTAATAAATGGTTTAATAACACCATTAGGGTATTGTTTCAAGTATCCTAGACGTTCCTCGCGTGTTCAAGTGATTAATGCGTAGATATTGGTGTTATAGGTTGAATTGACAATCCATGTGTGTCAAAGCAAGGTCTTTGCTTATTCTAGCCTATCAGGTGAGTGTCGAATGACATAAAAATTAATATACCTATAACATATATTAACAATGATCACGGAATTGTATACCATGATTTGTACACGCACTTGTTTAAGTGTAGGATTGCATGATGATGCTAGAATATACCATGTTGACACAATGTAGTATGCACTTGATTAGGTGTATGATATGATGATGATTGAATATATGCGCGCATTGATTGATGATTCGATTGAATCAGAATACTTGTTTGTGATTGGTCCTGATCTTATGGACAAAGCTGTCCATCATAAGAACAAAGTTGTTCTACTTAAGGACAAAGTTAATATATATATATATTTGTATATGTGTATTTGTGTATGTGTGAAGTATATATATATGTACTAGTAATAAAGAAAAGAAGAAATGAAATAAATATATTTAGATATTTATCCAGAGGCGGTTTTCCTCTGGATAAGATAAGAATGATATATATATGAAAAGAGTTGAGGTAATTGACTCTTAAAGTCAAATAAAGCAAGAACTTGAAAAACACACATACAAACACACACTTGTTCTCTCTTCTCTCGTGAGTTTTGAAGAAGAAGATTGAAGGTTTGAATCCTTGAATTCAAATAAGGTGAGAATGTGTTTGTAGTAGAGTCTAGATGTGTTTTGTATTGGTTTTGTGTTTGAATCATGGCAAAACTTTAAGTTCATTCAAGAACACCATTAAAGAACATGAAGCTTGCTTCACAAGTGGGTTTTGGGTTGATATGGTGTTTTGTTTGGATTTGATGATTTTATGAACCTTGTATAAGTATTGTATGAAGTTTAAAAGTGTTTTGGAAGTAAAATCAGTATGTTTAAGATTTTGGTTTGTTCTGCAAATGATCATGCAGCAAAACCAGTCAAGTCATGTAATCTTCCAGCTGACAGTCGCATGGGTCATGCGACCTAAACCATGCGACTGTCGCATGAAGCCATGCGACTCTTGCATGGTGCCATGCGACTTTCTGGTGAATGATTATTTTGTTTCATGCGACTTATGGAGAAGTGTCGTGCGACTTTTGGTTTGCTCGGGTGACTGTCGCATGGATTAAGAAGCTGGCCATGCGACTTTGTCATCTGACAGTCACATGGGGTTATGCGACTGTCACCTAGGCCATGCGACTTTCATAGTCCAAGTCATGTGACTGTCGCATGCTTGTAGCGCGACGCGACGCGTTCGGTGCTTGGACGCGACGCGTTGGGTGAATTTAAGAAAAGTTTAGTTTCAAATAGAACTTAACGTATGCAAACGCTTAACACGATTGCCGATGTTTTAGGTGAACGTGTCAGCTGAACCAGCTTTAAGTGAACGAACGTTGTAAGCTAGTCAGGTGAGTGCTTGCTTTCATGAGACTCAGTAGAGTAAGGCTTGCCTGATAGATGACTATGTACTATGTATGACTAACTTGCTTATGCAGGTACACTCGAAGAGGTAAGTGTATGACTTGTAAGATGTTAGAATATGTGACAGGAGTATGCTAGTGGGTCCAGCTTGGAACTACTTAGTTAATTTACGATGCTATGCATGAATGACTGTTCGAAAGATGTCGGATCCCTGTCGGATCAAACGTATGTATATGTGTATGTGAATTGTTTGCAGAATAACTGAAGCATGGTTAAGGTCAGCCGGTTGTAGCTGAATCCTTCGGGATTTCACGGGGATTCAGGAGGCATCCTGGATCATAGGTTCTGCAGAACCACCGTGCCTTAACGTAAGTGGTGATCAGCCAGTTGTAGCTGGATTACCTGTGGAGTCTTTGACTCTGTGAACGATGCTCGGTGGACTGCCTTGTACTACCCCACCAGCGCGGATTGGTCGTGTCTGATCCCCCGGTTTGAGTTGTTGAGCGGGATGGATTACCCTGCAAGACACGACTCTTACCGATCTTGTCAGCACACCGCTATGTGCTAAGCTAGCAATGATTGTTTATGATACGATGCATGACTTAATCTATTGATGCTTATGATTGTATGTACTCACTAGCTAGTGTAGCTAATGATGCTATGATTGCCTATTTCAGGTAAAGACTAGATGGCCTGCGAGGCGGGATACTTTTGGGAATTTTGTTGCCCCTTGTGGGTGGAACACTTGTAATTGTATGATATAATGTATTATGATATTATGTTCGGTTCCTGTACTTGGTAACACCTGCGATATTTTGAGAAGCTGTTAATGTGAATAAACTATTTGGTTGTTTTAAAATGAAAAATTTCCGCTGCTAAATCTGTTTTGTCATCAAAGCAACTGAATTCAGAAGCGGTGTTACAATTAGGTATCAGAGCCTAAGTTTGAGTGAATTGAGTACTTGTAAGAGTATTCGATGTCAAGCTCGGGCCCGACCATAAAGAAGTGTTCCTAAAAGGGGGGGATTGAGTGAGAGTTATATGCATGCTAGCATTATATGATGACTTGTTTGTAAGTCAAGTAAGTGAGATTGAGTATTAATTGCTCTCTCTCTGTTATGTGAAGTCTAGAAAGATGTCTGCCGAACGTGTCCATACAGAACAAGCAATTAAAGAGCTAGAAGATGAGGCTTCGCATATGCCTTATCAGGCTGAGGATCAGAGATCTCAGCAAGATATTGGTGGTGGCAGACCTGAGCCAGATCAGGCTGCAATTATAAGGCGGTTGGAGGAGGAGCTTCGTGTGACGAAGGAGCTCTTGTTGCAAGCTACATTGAACAAGCCACACAAGACTTGTTCATATAAGAAGTTCTTAACTTGCCATCCTCCAACGTTTCAGGGGAGTGATAACCCCACAATGACTATACAATGGCTCCGGGAGATGGAGCATGTGTTTGAATCATGTGAGTGCGAACCGGAATATTGCGTGAAATACGCAATACGAATGTTAAAGGGCCGTGCCATCTTCTGGTGGGATACGGTTAAAGCTTCAGTTCGTAAAGAAGTGTTGAGTGCTCTCACTTGGGAGCAGTTTTCTGAAAAGGCGCTCAAGAAGTATTGCACCGAATATGACCTAGAGAGGATGGAAAGAGATTTCAACGATCTCAAGAAAGGGGACACGCCGATTGAAGAGCATATAACCGCGTTTACTGATAAGATGCGGTTTGTTCCCCATTTGATCCCCAATGAGACCACCAAGATAAGGCGGTTTGTGGCAACTCTGCCACTGGAGTTTCGCCCGCATGTGAGGGTTGCTGTGGAACTGGATCGGGCGTTTGATATTGCCCGACAACTAGAAGGTGACCGCATTTACTGCAAGGGCGAATCTGCCGGTGCAGGGTCAAAGAGGAAATTTAATCCGTCTGATAAATCGGGTCCTTTCAAAGGACAATCCACTGCAGGCGGGAAGACAGATTCCTCCAAGAATCCGAGGCCTAATTCTCCTTGGTGTTCTCTATGCCGAACTTCTCACTCTGGTGAGTGTTCCAACTCTACCAGACGTTGCTGAGGTGCGGGCAGAAGGGCCACGCTACAACGGAGTGTGGTTTTAAAGAGGATGTGTGTTATCGGTGCCAGAAGCCCGGGCACAAGTTGACTGACTGCCCAGATAGGCAGAATACTGGAGTTAAAGGGTCTTCTTCTTTTAGAGGACCGAGAAGAGATGACGCGCCCTGCGCGAAAGGCAGGGCATTTCAGATGACGGCGGACGAGGCCAAAGCAGCAGGGGATGTCGTTACTGGTACTTTTCTTATTAATTATCTCCCTGCTAGTGTTTTATTTGATTCTGGAGCTACCTACTCCTTTGTATCTGTGGCCTATCGTAGAAGATTGCAATTACCTGTCGTTTCTTTAACTGAGCCGCTTAGAGTAGAAGTCGCTGACGGCAAAGTAGTCTCTATTACAGAGAAAGTCCCAATAGCTGTGATTTATATTGACGGGAGTAATATCCCTATTTCCTTCTTTGTTATGCCCATTGCGGGATTTGATGTTGTAATTGGGATGGATTGGCTCAGCAAGAGTGATGTTGAAATTATCTGTTCCAAAAAGATGATTAAGATCCCTCTTTCTGATGGATCTTATGTTGTTGCACGTGGAGAACGACGGGATTCTAATATTCCTATTGTCTCCATGATTAAATCTCAAAAGTCGATTGCCAAAGGTTGTGACTCTTATCTGGCATACGTTATTGATGCTACGATGGAGAAGCGACCAGTTCATGATATTCGGCTGGTGTCTGACTACCCTGAGGTATTCCCTGAAGAACTTCCGGGTTTGCCTCCGATTCGTGATGTTGAATTTAAGATTGAACTTATTCCAGGAGCTACACCTGTGGCTCGTTCTCCGTATCGTCTTACTCCTTCTGAAATAAGAGAGATGATGACTCAAATTCAAGAGTTGCTCGACAAAGGTTTTATTCGTTCGAGTTCCTCGCCGTGGGGAGCTCCTGTATTGTTTGTGAAGAAGAAAGACGGAACGATGCGAATGTGCATAGATTACAGGGAGCTGAACAAGCGAACTGTAAAGAATTAGTATCCGCTTCCTCGAATAGATGATCTTTTTGATCAGTTGCAGGGAGCTACATGCTTCTCTAAGATTGATCTCCGGTCGGGGTATCACCAAGTACGGGTTCGTGAAGAAGACGTGCCGAAGACTGCATTTCGAACTCGTTATGGTCACTACGAATTTCTGGTTATGCCATTCGGCTTAACCAATGCCCCTGCCGTCTTCATGGATCTGATGAATCAGGTTTGTCGTCCTTTTCTTGACAGATCCGTGATCGTATTTATTGATGACATTCTTGTGTACTCGGAGATGGAAGCTGATCACGAGCTTCATCTTCGTTTGATTCTCGAGACGTTAAAGCGAGAACAGTTGTATGCTAAGCTGTCCAAGTGTGAATTCTGGCTTAAGGAAGTTCATTTCCTTGGCCATGTTATATGTCATGACGGTGTCAAAGTAGATCCAGCTAAGGTGGAGGCTGTGATGAATTAGGGAGTTCCTCGGACTCCTTCTGAAATTAAAAGTTTCCTTGGCTTGGCTGGCTACTATCGGCGGTTTATCCGCGATTTCTCGAAGCTTGTGGTTCCGTTGACCAAACTAACTCGCAAGGATGTTGCTTTTGTCTGGTCGGAAGCTCAAGAAGAAGCTTTCCAGACCTTGAAACGATTATTATGTGAAGCTCCAATCCTTACTTTGCCTGAGGGTTCGGAGGACTTCACGGTTTATTGTGACGCTTCGTATGCGGTTTTGGGTTGCGTCTTGATGCAACGTGATAGAGTGATTGCCTACGCCTCTAGGCAGTTAAAATCACACGAACGGAACTACCCAACCCATGATCTGGAACTTGCTGCCGTTGTCTTTGCACTAAAGCTGTGGAGACATTATCTTTATGGTACAAAGTGTGTGATTTGCACAGATCACAAGAGTCTTCAATACGTTTTTACTCGGAAAGAACTTAACATGCGGCAACACCGTTGGTTGGAGTTAATAAAAGACTATGACTGTGAAATCTGTTACCATCCTGGCAAGGCCAATGTTGTAGCGGATGCTTTAAGCCGTAAAGGACCGACAACAGAAGTTAAGTTTATGAAGATTGCTATTGTCTCGGATTTGATTTCTCGACTGAAGGAAGCTTAGCAGACGGCATTGCAATATGAAAATCTAAAGGCTGAGACAATGAAGAAGTTAAAGGATCAGCTTGCTGAAGATAATCGTGGGTTGAAGACTTTTCAATACAGGATTTGGGTACCTTCTGCGGGAGGTAACCGTGAGCTGATTCTGCAGGAAGCCCATAAGTCCAAATTATCTGTCCATCCGGGAATCACAAAGATGTACCACGACTTGAAGATGCTTTACTGGTGGCCAACTCTGAAGAAAGGGATCGCTTCATTCGTGGAGAGATGTCAGATCTGCGCGCAAGTGAAGACGGAGCACCAGAGACCTTATGGTTATCTGCAGCAGTTGGATATTCCGGAGTGGAAATGGGATAATATCACGATGGATTTCGTGACAAAGCTACCAAGAACATCTAGAGGGCAAGACATGATCTGGGTTATTGTTGATTGACAAACAAAGAGTGCTCATTTCTTGGCAACGAACGAGTCTGCTTCGCTGAACCGTTTAGCCCAGATGTATATTGATGAGATTCTGTCACATCACGGCCTTCCTTGTTCTATTTTATCTGATCGTCACTCTCGGTTTGTCTCGAATTTTTGGCAGAGTCTGCAACGCGAACTTGGCACTCGTGTTCATCTGAGCACCGCCTATCATCCGCAGACTGATGGCCAATCTGAACGTACGATACAGACATTAGAAGATATGCTTCGTGCCTGTGTACTCGAATTTGGTGGATCGTGGGATTCTCATCTCCCATTGATTGAATTTGCTTGTAACAATTCATATCATTCCAGCATTGGAATGCCACCATACGAGTTGCTTTACGGAAGACGATGTCGCACTCCGACCTGTTGGTTGGAGCCTGGCGAGAAGCAGTTCGCTGGACCGGAAATTGTCCAGATTACTTCTGATAAAGTGAATGTGGCTCTTGAAAAGCTAAAAGCAGCTCGGGATCGACAGAAGATGTATGCGGATCCAAAGCGCCGTCCCGCTACATTTAAAGTCGGTGACCGTGTGTTCTTAAAAGTTTCTCCTTGGAAAGGCGTCATTCGTTTCGGGCGCAAGGGGAAGCTAAGTCCACGTTTCATTGGCCCATTCAAGATTATACGTAAAGTGAATGATCAGACAGTGACTCTAGAGCTGCCGCCTGAGCTATCTGGAATACACGATACCTTTAACGTGTGTTACTTACGTAAGTGACACGTTAAAGAAGAACAGATCATTCCTTTGCAGTAATTGAAAGTCGACTCTTCCAAGCGACTAGTTGAAGAACCCGTTGAGATTCTTGACACGAAGGTCAAGAACCTACATAAGAAGATGATCAAACTAGTCCTTGTGAAGTGGAAGCACAACTTAGGTCCAAACCTGACGTGGGAAGTTGAGGATGAGATGAAGACAAGATACCCTCGCCTGTTTATCACTGAGTAGATTCCGAGAACGGAATCTTCTTAAGGGGGTAGATTTGTAACATCCTCAACTTGGGCCTAGTTGTAAATTGTACGTTCGAATGAGTGATTAATGTAATAGGAATATTTGATTGTAAGACTTTGTGAATTAATTGAGGTTAAGTTAATATATGTATATTTGTATATGTGTATTTGTGTATGTGTGTGAAGTATATATATATGTACAAGTAATAAAGAAGAAATAAAGAAAAGAAGAAATGAAATAAATATATTTAGATATTTATCCAGAGGCGGTTTGCCTCTGGATAAGATAAGAATGATATATATATATATATATGAAAAGAGTTAAGGTAATTGACTCTTAAAGTCAAATAAAGCAAGAACTTGAAAAACACACATACAAACACACACTTGTTCTCTCTGCTCTCGTGAGTTTTGAAGAAGAAGATTGAAGGTTTGAATCCTTGAATTCAAATAAGGTGAGCATGTGTTTGTAGTAGAGTCTAGATGTGTTTTGTATTGGTTTTGTGTTTGAATCATGGCAAAACTTTAAGTTCATTCAAGAACACCATTAAAGAACATGAAGCTTGCTTCACAAGTGGGTTTTGGGTTGATATGGTGTTTTGTTTAGATTTGATGATTTTATGAAGCTTGTATAAGTATTGTATGAAGTTTAAAAGTGTTTTGGAAGTAAAATTAGTATGTTTAAGATTTTGGTTTGTTATGCAAATGATCATGCAGCAAAACCAGTCAAGTCACGTAATCTTCCAACTGACAGTCGCATGGGTCATGCGACCTATGCCATGCGACTGTCGCATGGATGGTGTGACTGTCGCGTGAAGCCATGCGACTCTTGCATGGTGCCATGCGACTCTTGCATGGTGCCATGCGACTTTCTGGTGAATGATTATTTCGTTTCATGCGACTTATGGAGAAGTGTCGTGCGACTTTTGGTTTGCTCAGGTGACTGTCGCATGGATTGAGAAGCTAGCCATGCGACTTTGTCATCTGACAGACGCATGGGGCTATGCGACAGTCACCTAGGCCATGCGACTTTCATAGTCCAAGTCATGTGACTGTCGCATGCTTGTAGCGCGACGCGACGCGTTCGGTGAATTTAAGAAAAGTTCAGTTTCAAATAGAACTTAACGTATGCAAACACTTAACGCGATTGCCAATGTTTTAGGTTAACATGTCAGCTGAACCAGCTTTAAGTGAACGAACGTTGTAAGCTAGTCAGGTGAGTGCCTGCTTTCATGAGACTCAGTAGAGTAAGGCTTGCCTGATAGATGACTATGTACTATGTATGACTAACTTTCTTATGCAGGTACGCTCGAAGAGGTAAGTGTATGACTTGTAAGATGTTAGAATATGTGACAGGAGTATGCCAGTGGGTCCAGTTTGGAACTACTTAGTTAATTTACGATGCTATGCATGAATGACTGTTCGAAAGATGTCGGATCCCTGTGGGATCAAATGTACGTATATGTGTATGTGAATTGTCTGCAGACTAACTGAAGCATGGTTAAGGTCTGCCGGTTGTAGCTGAATCCTTCGGGATTTCACGGGGATTCAGGAGGAATCCTGGATCATAGGTTCTGCAGAACCACCGTGCCTTAACGTGAGTGGTGATCAGCCGGTTATAGCTAGATTACCTGTGGAGTCTTTGACTCTGTGAACGATGCTCGGTGAACTGCCTTGTGCTCCCCCACCAGCGCGGATTGGTCGTGTCTGATCCCCCGGATTGAGTTGTTGAGCGGGATGGATTACCTGCAAGACACGACTCTTACCGATCTTGTCAGCACACCGCTATGTGCTAAGCTAGCAATGATTGTTTATGATACGATACATGACTTAATCTATTGATGCTTATGATTATATGTACTCACTAGCTAGTGTAGCTAATGATGCTATGATTTCCCTTTTCAGGTAAAGACTAGATGGCCTGCGAGGCGGGATACTTTTGAGAATTTTGTTGCCCCTTGTGGGTGGAACACTTGTAATTGTATGATATAATGTATTATGATATTATGGTCGGTTCCTGTACTTGGTAACACCTGCGATATTTTGAGAAGCTGTTAATGTGAATAAACTATTTGGTTGTTTTAAAATGAAAAATTTCCGCTGCTAAATCTGTTTTGTCATCAAAGCAACTGAATTCAGAAGCGGTGTTACAACTGCTTTTATGTTTAAACTCTGTTAGATCATGTTTATGTTTGTTTAAGATAATGGTCAGCCGGTTATGCATTCCGTAACACCAACTGTTGTTTGTGGCATCATTTTGACTTTTTATATAGTTTGCCACGTGTTTTTACTTCCGCTGCATTTCTAAATTTTAAGACAGGTTTGATTGTTCTATTTACAGTCAAACCCACGCAGTTTAAAAACTTAAATTGTATTTTAAAAAGAAAAATTTGGTTCTCAAAATCACGGTGTTACATTTGGGGACCCTCTCCCACTCTTTCTTGTTCATGGTTGTAGATTTTTTATTTTATGTGTTGATCATTATATGGTTTTATTCTCTTGCACATTAATTTTATGATTACTCAACCTTTACAAAGTTTACCACCATGGTTAAACGCCAATTCCATACTAAATTGAAAATTGTCCAAACTGATTGGGGAGGAGAATTTCGATCTCTCACCCCCTTCTTCACTTCACTTGGCATTACTCGTCGACGCTTCTATCCTCACACTAGTGAACAAAATGGGATTGTTGAGCGTCGTCACCGACATGTTGTGGAAACTGGTCTTACCCTTCTTGCTCAATCTCATCTTCCACAACACTTTTGGCTTTTGAAACTGCCATTTATCTTATCAATCATCTACCATCTCGAACTTTTTCCCACAAATCTCCCTTCCAATAGGTTTATAATGGCTTTTAAATTAGTTCTGTTCTTTCAAATTCCACGAAACAAACTGGAACTTGGAGCACCTCAAATTGATCACAGTAGCATCCAAAAGGTCAAATACACTTCAAAGTCTCAAGTTATTAGCATATGATAATTACTTCTTCACAATATCACAATTTCTCCTGTCTTGGCCTCTGTGTTTAGTTCTCCTGAACTTACAAGACTCAAATGAGGCAAAGAAAGTCACATCCAAAGGTTATAAACCCACAATTTGGAATAGATACTCCAAAGTTTAAAATGCCTCGTTTTGACAACCATAACTTTGTCACAACACTTATTAATCAGACTTAAATAGAACAAGTAATCAATTATAGTAAAACCATCATTATACATATATTTCACCATAAAATTAAAATAATATCATTAAACTTAAAGTATTCATATTACACAACTAGACCCAAAATTGAGATGTTACACAAACACATACTTTTCTCACTAAATAATTAAATCACACATACCGTTGGCATGCCAGCCGAATCATGAGCACGGTGGGGACGGGCTTCCCTAAAAGCCTGAAGGTATTCGTTTGGCAAAAACAAGTAGCAACGGAAGCAATGTATATAACAAAATAAAAGGCCAAACAAATGAATACACTCCCATGGACCAAAATCTAAGCATGAACTTGCAACTAAGATAAACAAGATGAGCAGTGTAAAACCCGTAATTTTGTAAAATTATAAAAATATATAAAATTGCCAATCTGTATGGTATTAGTAATTATGTGTATGTTATGTTATTTAAATGTTATATAATATGTATGTGTGTCTACACCTTGAATTGGTAACAAAATGCAAAAAAGAAAGGAAGGTGAGGGACCTATTATGTAAATATGTATATATATCTACCTAATTGACTCAATAATTGAGTCAAGGAAAGAAAAAAGAAGAAGAAAAATCTGGAGCACCATCGAGAGAGGGAGAAAAGGGAGGGTTCTAAAGAAACTTGGAAGAAGAAGAAGAAGGAGAAGTCAAGGAAAAGTGGAAGATCAAGAGCTTGGGTTCAAAACTTGGTGTT
The DNA here is from genome assembly GCA_038502395.1 of Dittrichia graveolens. NCBI lineage: Eukaryota > Viridiplantae > Streptophyta > Magnoliopsida > Asterales > Asteraceae > Dittrichia > Dittrichia graveolens. Next base: position 51,859,628 of record JARJIL010000005.1, on the reverse strand, counting down.
ATTTCTTCTTATTCTTCAACCATAGTTGGATTTGGGCAAAGAAAGTAAACCATTCAAGTTAGGGTTTATCAATCAAGTAAGTTCTAACTTGAAATTTGTGTTGATTTGAGTTATATATGATGTATTTGGTGATTCTTAGTTTAGATTTGGGCTTAATGTGTTTAATGGGCCAAAGTTAGGGAGATTGTTGAAATTAGGGCTTGAAATGATCAAATGTGCCAAAAGGGTTGGTAATTGGGTTTGATGGTGATTTTACATGTGGTATTGGTGATTGGTTGCTAAAAGATTGGTTGATTGTAGTGACTGTTGGTTATTTATGTTGAAAATTTGTTTAATGGGTCAAAATGGGAAAATTAGTGTGGATAGAGTTTTGATGATCAAATTTATGTTAAATGTTGTTGTTAGCATGCTTTGAAGTGTATTTGATAGTTAGAAATGCTGCAAATAAAGTTTGATATGGAAAACTTGAGGATTGGGTTTTAGTTTGGTAAATATGTGGAAAAATCGGACCCTGCAGCAACAAAAAAGGCCTAGAAACACTGTTCACGGGGGCTCGCGGCGCAATCCCCATTTGTCGCGGCGCGAAGTTGGTTTTTGGCAAAGGTCATTTTTCTAGAGATTTTTCCGCGGCGCGAGGACCCCTGAAATGTCCAAAAACTTGTTTTTGTCCCCATTTGACCTTGTAATTGATTGGGGTTTGTTTCTAATGGTTTTAGGGAGTCCGAAAGACCCGAAATGAGCATTTAAGTTGTGTTTTGAGTCCATGCTTGTGTATTACTTCATTGTATGGTTAACATAACTAAGTTAACATTGTGTTATGATCATAGGATCATTGTGCAAGTGATTTGTGGCCTTGTTTTGAAGTGGAAGTGATCCTCATCACTTCAATCAGGTGAGTTGTGCCCTGCGGATACCCAAAATGCTTTTAATGTGCAAGTCATCAAATGTTTCCTTATGAACTATGTTTATGTATATGTACGGCATCAATGTGAATTGTTATTGATATTATCATGTTTATGATAATGATTTATGCAATTGAATATATGATTCACCTGTTTTGAAGCATGTTATGCTATGTATTGACAATGGCAAGTTGTGACCTTGTTTGTATAACTTGCATGTGATTATATGACCCTTCGGGGTAAGTGATTATGTGACCCTTCGGGGCATGTGCTATGTGACCCTTCGGGGTATATGTGCTTTGGTCCGAACCGCTGTTTGTGATATGAACTCTGTACCATAGGATTCCTAGTCATTGAGACGTACACAGAGGTTCCTGTGGCTTCGGCAATTGAGGAAACCTGAGGTACGGGTGGCTGAGGGATCGGTGCAGAGAGTGAAGGGGTATGTCAGTAGCCATCATGACCGTGTGGATTTACTAGGCTGACGAGCCACCGAACCTGGGTAACACGAGTGGATTTGGTGAATAGGGCTTACAATCCAGAGAACCATTGTATGGTGGACTGCTTTGTGGTTCCCCCACTATGACGGGAGATGTGGACACACCCCCACGAGGACTTATTGACCATGGTTGGCCCCTATGGAATATACAAGTATAAGTGGACTTGTCCCCCACTTCTTGTGTGAACTGTTTAAGGATGCCATAAATGTTTTATGATCTATGATGACTTGTTTACCTATTTAAATGGTTTTGGCACACTCACTAGCTTCTGCTAATAAAATTTGTTTTTTTGTTTTTGTATCCGCAGATAAGCAATAGTATGATGCCGGTGAGGCGGGTAGTCACTTTTGGGAGAAGCTTGTTGCCTTTGGATATGTTTGGAATACATGATTATTCTCATTTTGTTTAATAGTAATTAATGGTCGTGTATTCGGGTCAACAAGTAACACCCCTTTCGTAAATCTGACAAGCTTCCGCATTTTGATGTAAACAAACACACTAATGATGATGTTTTGTTGAAATTTAAAAAGTTCAAATTTGTACCAAAATTCAGGGTGTTACAAGTTGGTATCAGAGCCGAGGTTTGAGAGAATCGAGCACTTTAGCGAGTGTTTGGTCTCAAACCGAGGCCGACCATTAATATGAGATCCAAACATATCGGGTGGGCTTATGGGTTAAGTTTAGATTTGCATGAGAGTTAGGGAAACTTTGTTCCCAATTGTGATAAACTGTTGAATATTGTGCCTTAATGTGCTACCTGTTGTTGTCTTAATGTGTGTAGTAGACAAGAATTTGAGGCATGGATGCCCACAACGATGACAACTTCCTATTTGTTCAACCCGGAGGTGATGAAATACCTCCAGAGCACTCTCAACCGGGTGGAAATCCTGGTTCTCATCACACTCAGCACTCTCAACCCCACTCGGGTAACCCACATGATCAGTCTTCTATGATAGCTCAACTCCTGACACGCATCCAGGAGTTAGAAAATCAACTGAAAAGAACTCATGAAACCCAAAGAACTACGACTCATGGAGAGTCTAGTGATGCTTCTATCTCAAGGAAACCCACCGTTTCCTACAAGACCTTCCTGAACTGCAAGCCTCCTACCTATGAAGGTAGTGATGACCCGATTGTGACTTTTAGCTGGATCCGTGAGATGGAACAAACCTTCACCTCTTGTGACTGTGATGAGGAACACAAAGTTCCTTACTCTGTGAGACAACTCAAAGGGAGGGCTCTCGTTTGGTGGAATACTGTCAAGGCAGCAATGCCCAAAGGTGAAGCTGACAAGCTGGGTTGGAATGAATTCCTTGAACTGTTTCAACAGGAATTCTGTACTGACAGAGATTTGGAACACCTTGAAAGGGAGTTCCTAAACATGAAATTGGGTGATTCCTCTATGGATGAGCATGTTCGCAAGTTCAATGAACGTCTTAGCTTTGTGACCACTTGGATTCCTGATGAAAAGGCTAAACTGAAGCGGTTTGTTAAGACCGTACCCCCGGAGTAGAAAATCCACATCAGAGATTGTTCTAGTCTCCTCTCGGCCACTCAAAAGGCCAAGTTCTTATTTGATGACTTCAAGGCCTCGAAGCAAGACAAAAAGTTAAGTGGTGAAAAGAGAAAGGCTGAGCCCTCTGGTGGACAGTCTAAGAAGAAAGCAACCCCATCCTCCTTCTCCAAGCCCAAAACTGATGATTCTAAACCACAGTGGTGCAGGATGTGTAGGTCTCCCCATAAGGGAGACTGCAATAAAGATACCAAAGCTTGTTTTCGTTGTGGCAAGCCTGGCCATGCCCCTACCGATTGCAAGTATAAGGGAAGTGTTTGCTTTACGTGTCACAAGCCGGGCCACAAGATGGCGGATTGCCCTCAGCGTAAGGAGGGAGGAACCGGTGGTTCATCCTCAAAGGGCAAAGACCCTCCAAAAGCAAAAGGGCGAGCCTTTTAGATGACAGCGGAGGAGGCTCGTGAGGCGGGGGATGTAGTGTCTGGTATGTTTCTATTGAACTCTACCCCTGCCTATGTGTTATTTGATTCCGGAGCCAATAGATCATTCATATCCTATGCTTTCGGTGAGAAATTGAAATTACCTTTTAGCAAGCTTGCCAAACCTCTTGATGTAGAAATTGCCGATGGCAAGATCATTTCTGTGACTGATATTTGTGATTGTTGTGTTGTTGATCTTGATGGGAGTTCTTTCCCAATTCATTTGTTACCGGTTGACATATCTTCTTTCGATGCGGTCATCGGTATGGATTGGCTTAGTGCTAATAATGCAGAGATTCTTTGTTCTAAGAAATTGATCAAGATCCCTTTACCCAATGGTGAATGTGTTATAGCTCGAGGCGAGAAGCGTAAATCCGGATTAGAAATTTTATCCGTTATGAAGGCTCAAAAATGTATCCGGAAAGGTTATGAATCCTTCTTGGCATATGTCCTTGATGCCAAAAAGAAGAAACAAAGTGTTGGAGATGTCAAAGTGGTTAGTGAATTTCCCGATGTGTTTCCTGATGATCTTCCCGGCTTACCTCCGGTTCTTGAGGTTGAGTTTCAAATTGATCTTGTTCCCGGGGCAACTCCTGTTGCCAAAGCTCCTTACCGTCTAGCACCATCGGAGATTCGGGAAATGATGGCCCAAATCCAAGACCTTTTGGATAAGGGATTTGTTAGGCCGAGTTCCTCGCCTTGGGGAGCACCGGTTTTATTTGTGAAGAAAAAGGATGGTACTCTCCGGATATGCATTGATTATCGGGAGTTGAATAAAAGAACCATCAAGAATAAATACCCGCTCCCTCGCATTGATGATTTGTTTGATCAGCTTCAAGGAGCAAGTTACTTTTCCAAGATTGATCTTCGTTCGGGTTATCATCAAGTTCGTGTTAAAGAAGATGATGTTCCCAAAACAGCTTTCAGAACTCGCTATGGCCATTATGAATTCCTTGTGATGCCTTTTGGTCTAACCAATGCTCCGGCGGTGTTCATGGATCTTATGAATTGAGTGTGCCGGCGTTTCTTGGATAAGTTTGTGATTGTGTTCATTGATGATATCTTGGTTTATTCTAAAACCGAGAAGGATCACGAAGTTCATTTGCGGGAAGTTCTTGAAGTTCTTCGACACGAAAAGTTTTATGCAAAATTCTCCAAATGTGAATTTTGGCTTCGAGAAGTCCAGTTCCTTGGCCATGTTATCTGCGAGGAAGGAGTCAAAGTTGATCCTTCTAAGATCGAAGCGGTTATGAAGTGGGAGTCTCCAAAATCCCCTTCCGAAATCAAAAGTTTTCTTGGTCTCGCGGGTTACTACCGTCAGTTCATTCGTGATTTCTCCAAGATAGCGGGGCCGCTAACCAAGCTGACCCGTAAGAATGTTCCCTATTCTTGGATTGATGTTCAAGAAGGTGCTTTTCAAACTCTTAAGAAATTGTTGTGCCAAGCTCCTATTTTATCTCTTCCAGAGGGATCACAGGATTTTGTGGTTTATAGTGATGCATCCAAGTCTGGTTTGGGATGTGTGTTGATGCAACGAGGCAAGGTTATTGCTTATGCTTCTCGGCAATTGAAGCCTCATGAAGCCAATTATCCTACTCATGATTTAGAGATGGCTGCAGTGATCTTTGCTTTGAAACTTTGTAGCCATTATCTTTATGGTATCCACTGTGTGATCTTCACCGATCATAAAAGCCTTCAACACATCTTTGATCAGAAAGAGTTGAACATGCGGCAACCGCCGTTGGCTCGAATTGATTAAAGACTATGATTGTGAGATTCGGTATCATCCGGGTAAAGCTAATGTTGTGGCGGATGCTCTGAGCCGCAAAACTCAAGCAGATGCCTTCTGTTACCAATCGTTTCGAATGGAGGTGATCTCCGACTTGGTAGAAAACCTGAAGACGGCTCAACAAGAGGCATTGAAAGAGGAAAACCTTAAAGAGGAGCAAATGTCGAAACTCAAAGATCGCCTAGAAGAAGATAGTCGTGGTTTAAAGATCTTTGTGGGTCGTGTTTGGGTGCCAAAGCTTGGCAACAACCGTGAGGTGATTCTACATGATGCCCATCGTTCTAAAATGTCCGTGCATCCGGGTTGCACAAAAATGTATCATGATTTAAAATCTCTGTATTGGTGGCCCGGGATGAAAGTTGATATTGCTTCTTATGTTAAGAAGTGTGCCATTTGTGCGCAAGTCAAGATTGAACATCAACGTCCATACAGAAATCTTCAACCCTTGGAGATTCCGGAATGGAAATGGGATCACATTACTATGGATTTTGTCACAAAATTGCCAAAGACTGCTAAGGGACACGACATGATCTGGGTCTTAGTGGATCGTTTGACCAAGTGTGCTCACTTTCTGGCCACTCGTGAGACAGCGTCTTTAGACAAGTTGGCCAAGTTATACGTGGATGAGATTGTGTCTAGGCATGGAGTACCTCTGTCTATCGTCTCGGATAGAGATTCGAGATTTGCATCCAACTTTTAGAGAAGTCTTCAAAGAGAATTGGGTACTCGTGTCCATTTGAGTACAGCTTATCACCCGCAGACGGATGGTCAATCCGAAAGGACCATTCAAACATTGGAGGATATGTTGCGTTCTTGTGTTCTAGAATTTGGCGGATCATGGGATTACCATCTACCCTTGATCGAGTTTGCCTACAACAACTCCTACCATTCTAGCATTGGTATGCCTCCCTACGAAATGCTATATGGAAGGCGATGCCGAACCCCTACGTGTTGGCTTGAACCGGGTGAGAAACAGTATGCAGGCCCGGAGATTGTTCAATTGACCGCCGACAAGGTCAAAATTGCACTTGAAAAGCTCAAAGCCGCGCGTGATCGTCAAAAGATGTATGCCGACAAGAAAAGAAAGCCTATGACTTTTGAAGTAGGTGATCAATTGATGCTTAAAGTTTCACCTTGGAAAGGGGTGATTCGGTTTGGCAAGCGGGGCAAGTTGAGTACAAGGTATATTGGACCCTTCAAGATTCTCAAGCAAGTCAATGAGCAAGCATACGAGATAGAGCTACCTCCGGAATTGGAAGGTGTTCACAACACGTTCCATGTTTGCAACTTCAAGAAGACTAAAGTAGAAGATGACCAAGTCATTCCCATCAATGAGTTGCAGGTTGATCCGAAGAAGCGATTGGTGGAAGAACTAGTTGCAATTGTGGATAGAAAGACTAAGAAGCTAAGGAAACGCTTGATTCCTCTAGTCTTGGTGCAATGGAAGCATAGTCAAGGCCATATCCTAACTTGGGAGGCTGAAGATGACATGAAAACCCGTTACCCTCATTTGTTTAGCTAGTAATGATTCCGAGGACGGAATCCTTGTAAGGAAGGAGGAAATGTAAAACCCGTAATTTTGTAAAATTATAAAAATATATAAAATTGCCAATTTGTATGGTATTAGTAATTATGTGTATGTTATGTTATTTAAATGTTATATAATATGTATGTGTGTCTACACCTTGAATTGGTAACAAAATGCAAAAAAGAAAGGAAGGTGAGGGACCTATTATGTAAATATGTATATATATCTACCTAATTGACTCAATAATTGAGTCAAGGAAAGAAAAAAAAGAAGAAAAATCTGGAGCACCATCGAGAGAGGGAGAAAAGGGAGGGTTCTAGAGAAATTTGGAAGAAGAAGAAGGAGAAGTTAAGGAAAAGTGGAAGATCAAGAGCTTGGGTTCAAAACTTGGTGTTATTTCTTCTTATTCTTCAACCATAGTTGGATTTGGGCAAAGAAAGTAAACCATTCAAGTTAGGGTTTATCAATCAAGTAAGTTCTAACTTGAAATTTGTGTTGATTTGAGTTATATATGATGTATTTGGTGATTCTTAGTTTAGATTTGGGCTTAATGTGTTTAATGGGCCAAAGTTAAGGAGATTGTTGAAATTAGGGCTTGAAATGATCAAATGTGCCAAAAGGGTTGGTAATTGGGTTTGATGGTGATTTTACATGTGGTATTGGTGATTGGTTGCTAAAAGATTGGTTGATTGTAGTGACTGTTGGTTATTTATGTTGAAAATTTGTTTAATGGGTCAAAATGGGAAAATTAGTGTGGATAGAGTTTTGATGATCAAATTTATGTTAAATGTTGTTGTTAGCATGCTTTGAAGTGTATTTGATAGTTAGAAATGCTGCAAATAAAGTTTGATATGGAAAACTTGTGGATTGGGTTTTAGTTTGGTAAATATGTGGAAAAATCGGAGCCTGCAGCAACAGAAAAGGCCTAGAAACACTGTTCACGGGGGCTCGCGGCGCGAGCCCCATGTGTCGCGGCGCGAGGTTGGTTTTTGGCAAAGGTCATTTTTCCAGAGATTTTTCCGCGGCGCAAGCCTCTTGTCTTGTGGCGCGAGGACCCCTGAAATGTCCAAAAACTTGTTTTTGTCCCCATTTGACCTTGTAATTGATTGGGGTTTGTTTCTAATGGTTTTAGGGAGTCCGAAGGGAGTCCAAAAGACTCGAAATGAGCGTTTAAGTTGTGTTTTGAGTCCATGCTTGTGTATTAATTCATTGTATGGTTAACTTAACTAAGTTAACATTGTGTTATGATCATAGGATCATTGTGCAGGTGATTTGTGGCCTTGTTTTGAAGGGGAAGTGATCCTCATCACTTCAATTAGGTGAGTTGTGCCCTGCGGATACCCAAAATGCTTTTAATGTGCAAGTCATCAAATGTTTTCTTATGAACTATGTTTATGTATATGTATGGTATCAATGTGAATTGTTATTGATATTATCATGTTTATGATAATGATTTATGCAATTGAGTATACGATTCACCTGTTTTGAAGCATTTTATGCTATGTATTGATTATGGCAAGTTGTGACCTTGTTTGTATAAGTTGCATGTGATTATATGACCTTTCAGGGTAAGTGATTATATGACCCTTCAGGGTAAGTGATTATGTGACCCTTCGAGGCATGTGCTATGTGACCCTTCGGGGTATATGTGCTTTGGTACGGACCGCTGTTTGTGATATGAACTTTATACCATAGGGTTCCTAGTCATTGAGACGTACACAGAGGTTCCTGTGGCTTCGGCAATTGAGGAACCGCGAGGTACGGGTGGCTGAGGGATCGGTGCAGAGAGTGGAGGGGTATGTCAGTAGCCATCATGACCGTGTGGGTTCACTGGGCTAACGAGCCACCGAACCCGGGTAACACGAGTGGATTTGGTGAACAGGGCTTACACTCCAGACAACCGTTGTATGGTGGACTGCTTTGTGCTTCCCCCACCTTGACGGGAGATGTGGACACACCCCCACGAGGACTTGTTGACCATGGTTGGCCCCTATGGAATATACAAGTATAAGTGGACTTGTCCCCCACATCTTGTGTGACCTGTTTAAGGATGCCATAACTGTTTTATGATCTATGATGACTTGTTTACCTGTTTAAATGGTTTTGGCACACTCACTAGCTTCTGCTAATAAAATTTGTGTTTTTGTTTTTGTATCCGCAGATAAGCAATAGTATGATGCCGGTGAGGCGGGTAGTCACTTTTGGGAGAAGCTTGTTTCCTTTGGATATGTTTGGAATACATGATTATTCTCATTTTGTTTATCTGTAATTAATGGTCGTGTATTCGGGTCAACAAGTAACACCCCTTTTGTAAATCTGACAAGCTTCCGCATTTTGATGTAAACAAACACACTTATGATGATGTTTTGTTGAAATTTAAAAAGTTCAAATTTGTACCAAAATTCAGGGTGTTACAAGAAGAAAAGATTATACCTCAATGCAAAACAATGATCTTTTCTTGTCAAGCTCCAAGAATCCAAAGGACTCCTCTAGTGTAGTCCACCCCAAGCTACCTTGATTCCCAAATGCTAGTAGGTTGGTGTAAACACCAAAACAACAATCAAGTGTGTGTTTCTTGCTTCTTGTGCGCCATGAACACCAAGAACAAGATGAACAAGAGAGAGAGAGAGTTCTAGTATCAACCAAGAGACCAAGCACAAGCCAAAAGCCTCTACTAGAGTAGATAACTCGTAGTCTCTTTGTCTCCCACAATTATTAGAAGTTAACACCACTAAACCAAGTGTTTAAGGGTGTTAATTCTGCTGTTACAGCAGACGTACACGGCCCGTGTTGATCAACATGGCCGTGTAGGCCCAAAGTCCACGGCCCCAATTGGGCTAAGACGGCCCGTGTCTAACAGGCACAACACGGCCCGTGTTCATCTACATGGCCCGTGTAGGCCCAAACTACACGACCTTGAACTGGGCCAATACGCCTCGTGTATGTTAGACTGGACACGGCCCGTGTTCAGGAACACGGCCCGTGTACCATCCTGCCAAAACCCATTTTGGCCTTTCTCTCTATTTTGCTTGATTATGTTGCCGGAATCAATACTTGGTGTGTGACCCAATAGGCCTATACCTCATCGGTAGTGCCATTAACTCGTTCGTGTCAGCGGGCATATTCCAACAAAGCCAGCCCAAAACCAGCCAGGGCCGGGGTCAGTATAGAATGAAGGGGATACTTCCGGTGTGTCTTCTAGTGGTTAGGCTTAGTATTATACTATAAATAAATGAATACATTATACCCCTTACTAACTTACAAAATTACTATTTTAGCTCAATGAACTATTTTTATCAACTTTCACCTTTCACCTTTTTTTTCGTTAGAAGTTATCACCTTATAATCAATTCACAAAGTAAAGGCACTATTCTTTTAAAATTTTCAATTTTAATTCTTACATTTTTTTCACTATATACCGTTAAGTTAATATAAGGTTACATTTGATCTAATTAAATTACATACTATTATTTTCAAATCAAATGGTCTTTGGATGAGTGGTATCAAGTTGTATTAAGATATCGCTCGCACTTTAAACTTAAGGGTTCAATTCATGTTATACATCATTTCAATTTTTCAATTTAGCCCTTGATAAATTTTCGCTCTTTACTCTTCAGTTTATATAAGTTACATTTGATTACATAACATTACTAGGTAATGTAGCCCCATAAACATAATGTAATCAGAAAATGTAGTAGATGCATGTTAAGTTAAATATTGTCAACGTATGCTAACTTTGAACAACCATCTTATATATTATATTATATGTAAATTAAATTAGAAAGAATATGATAATTTGAATATTACTCAACTCAATAGCTTCATATACCTTGTTAAAATCAATTTATAAACTTTTATTCATAATTACACCTTATAATCAGTTTACAAAACAAACACTATTTATTTCAATTTTTATTTTATCCCCTTAATAAATTTTTATTTTTCACCCTTTAATTTGTATAAATTAAATTTGATCTTTAATTTTTAATTTTCACCCAAAAATAAATTTTTATTTTCACCATCAATTTACATAAGATTACATTTTACCTAATGAGATAATTTTTAGTTTAGTTAACTACTTGATAAACTACAATTTGCTAAAAAATAACTCTTTTTTCTTCTTAAAGAACGATTATCAAACTAAATAATATGTATGTATATTGCCTTCGAACAATAATCTTATCTATAATATTATATATAATTTAAATTAATATGAATGTGATTATTTAAAATCTAATCCGACGCAATGCGCGAAACCTTGTTTATTTCTTTTGACTTTGACAGTAAGTTCTTACACCATATACTAACTTTGACTTTTAGCAGAAAAATTGATAACCTTCATCACTTTTACACTTACCATGTTTTTAAATCAGAATACAGAGCGCAACAGAGGCTTTGAGATCCTGGGTGTATTTTGATATCGTATTATTCATGTGGTTTGCAACTTGCAAATCTTCGATTGTTAACGTGGGATCTAGATTTATTGGTGTGATAGTAATTACTAACGCAACAGAGAGTGATATGTAAAATAAATAATATGACATTAAATACGTTAAATGGTAAGTTTTGAGAGTTTAGAATGTTAAAAGGTAAATCTGAAAATTAGATACATACAATAACAATACGTATGAAGTTAGATACTTCTCTAAACTAAATTCTAAGATCCCGTTTGTTTCGTAAAATTTAAAAGAATGAAATTGAATTCTTTAAATTCCTAAGTATCGAGATTCATACCACGTTTGTTTGTTAAAAAAATGAATTGAATTTAATTCCATTACAAAATCCAATATTTTGTTTAATTTGTAAATTTATCGGAATAATTGGAAAGAAATTAGGCCGCATTTGTCTCACGGAATTCAAAGGAATGGAATGAGATTCCTATTTATGTTTGTTTCGCTGAAAAATAAATGGAATTGAATTCTATTCCAATCCTATTTTGTGTTTTTTTGCAAATTATTGCAATGGAATCATATCAAAAGACTAAAATACTCTTGATTCATTTTGTATTAAAACATTATATAATTATGTTTGTAAAACGTACCCACACCCAACCCCCAACCCCCGGGCCACCCACACCCCCACCCCCACCCCCGACCCCCCCCCCCACACACACACATAACACAATCTTTTTTTCAAGAATAAAAGAAAATATATATCGCCATCACCACCAACGTCGCTACTGCCAACCACCACCTGCCACCGCCACGTTCGTCGTCGCTCCCACCACTAACCACCGTCTCCGCCATCGTTACTGCCGACCACCACCCACCGCCACCACGTCCGCGGTTGCCACCACAGTTGCCACTCCCACCACCAACCGCCGTCGCCACAGTCACCGCCGAGCACCACCAGTTGTTGCTTCCCCTACTAACAGCCGCCACCACCTACAGTAGGGTGGGGTGGTTGGGGTAAGGGTAGGGGTAGTGAGGGTGGGGTGAGGTAGGGTAAGGTGGGGTAAGGGTATGATGGGGTGGGATAGGGTTAGGGTGAGGTAGGAGTGGGGGTGGGGGTGAGGGGTGAGGTAGGGTAGGGTGGGGTAAGGGTATGATGGGGTGGGGTGGGGTGGGGTGGGGTGGGGTGGGGTGGGGTTAGGGTGGGAATTTGTTATGATGGAAGGATTAACCGATTAGCGTTAAATCAAAGTTAATCTTCTCTTTTGTCAACATTCAATAGGAAAACGAATTCAATTCCACCTAACCTATTACATGAATTGAAATCCATTACCTAAAGAAATATTAAAATTCCAAAGAATTTGATTCCATCCCAAATAATATTAACAAACGCAAAATATAACAAAATTTTATTTAAATTCTATTCCATTTTTTCACATTTTGGTGAAACAACAAAACCTTATATCAAATGACAAAAAAAAAGGGATATAGGATTGGAATGTGAGAAATTCCATGGGATTCCTGCCAAGCAGGAGAAGCAATTTTGGGTGAGAGTTCTTTGATTAAAAAAAACAAAAGTTGCATAATTTTAATTAGCTTGGAGGCTTTGGTGGTTTGGTTTAGCTTAAAAACGCTAACCAAATGTGAAAACTTAACCCATTTACATAAATCTATCAAATAGTTGTTTGATCTGAATTGTTTTTTTAATTACAGAAGTTTGTGAAATTCCTAATATACCCCTTTGATATATTGGGTTTATGGGACTCATCGTTTCCTTAAGCCGGTTAAATCCGCGACTTTTAAACCCACCGCCTCTGTAGCAATATAGAAGCATCCCACATTGGTGAGAGGGGGGATTTTACTCCTATCTAACACATTTTAAAGCCGTCAGAGGCAACCTAAAGCGGACAATATCGTTGGTCAGTTTCATGGTTACAATACTAACAGATTTTGATCTGAATTATCATTTAAAATATAAAAAGGGTCATGCTAAAAGCCCACAAGATTAACTGAAAACGATATACCTTCTTATAGAAAAAAAGAAGTTTACACTCTAAAAAATTATTTATAGTAATCACATTAAATGCATTAGAGATTACCAAATCCATATCGAGCATCATTTGAGCTGCCAAAGTGCAGAATACAATGACCAAAGATTCAAAGAGCTTTTGACCTAGCGTTACTATGGAGTTAATAAGATGTCCCTCCCACGTAGACATACGGCTAATTAGGTAGGTGTGTGTTTGCCATTAAAAAAATACAGAATACAATGGATTACCACCTAGGAATTATCAAATAACTTAGATCCACAAATTCGAATCTGGAAAGTAAAATAATAAAGAGATTCTAAACCCTAACCTTTGGGACAAACAATATAGCGACATAGTATGCGTGTACTATTCAGGCTAAAATCACTTGAACGGTGTCTGTAACTATTTCTAGGTGACTAATAAGAGCAATATTGTCCCGTCCCCCCTCCCCTTCCGGGCCGGGAGAAAAAAGAAAACGCATACACAGATTGTAGAAAGTCAAAACATGAATAGAAAATCATCCGGCTTTGGATGTTCTTGCTACAGGTGGAAGTACAACTGAATTAAGGTCAGCAGCGTAAGGTGTCCACAACCCTAATCCTCCCCTGGTTTCTTTTAATCCACTGTTGTTGCCTTTAAACTCGTTTAAGGATTTCACCCACTCGATTTTAGAGGAATGCTCACGAGTGTGAGGGTGTAATATAAAGATGGAGTTATACTCACAGTTTGGGAACATGAAAAACTTGAATTTGCCTTTTAGTCTGTATACCACAAATCCAAAGCTTAGCTGATCTCTTGGTGTGAACAGATTCACCTCGTTGAACCACAGACAACTAAACAAGTTATTCAGCGGTGTATGTTCCCGGATGATTATAGCCCCTTCTGGCACATCTGGTCAAGAATAATGGCATTATAATTAATAATATTTACAAATATGGAAAAAAGTACAAGTACAAAAACAAAACGTTAAGGAAAGGAAGTCGTAATTCGTAAATTTAACAATATGATCCCTTCAGCGACTCATAAGAAGTTCCAATTCGAGACAACCATCACTAGAAATTAACATATCCTTTGTTGAGAAAGATTCATCTAAAGTCAAATATGTTTAGTGTAGGGAGGAAATATGAAATAATATAAATTATTTCAAACAAAAAAGTAACTACTTGATCGCCCTCGTTAAAGTAGAAAAGAATGTTCATTATAGTCCATAATTAATTCAGAGTCTTTAGGGACTAATTTTAGCATTTGGATCAATGACATCAATGGTCCAGATTAAATTTTAAAAATTTGGGGGGAGTGATATTTTCGTAATTTTTCGTAATTCACGTGTGATGCTTTTAATCTAAGACTATTTATTTACACATGTTAGCATAACAAAGAGTTGACAAGATTGATCTCTTCCCAAAAATTCCACTATTCTGTTACTGTTGGAGGATACATAACTATTTAAGAAATTTGTTGAATTTGAAGAACATTTTCTTATGGTTCTGTTGGTAGTTAGACATTGCATATTTCAAGAATAGGGATATAAGATAACACGGTTAAAAAGATAGCAACTTACCGCTTTTAGTTTGTTTCAAAGGGCTCCAAGGCTCTAACCCCTCATAACGATATATTTTCATGTGGAGATCAATAAGAGGCCGTGCATATCGTTTTCTTCGCTTATTAGAATCAGCTTCTTCATAAATATTTTTATGATGCTTGTGTTGAGCTATGGCAAATGTATGCTTCCCACGCCATAAATACCTGCATGTAAAAAAGGCAAAACTTCATCTCAATTTTCATATTTTACCAACAACAAAAGTCAAAAAAGCTTGAAAACTTTCATTCCTTGATAATTAGTAATTTTTTCATATATGAATCAAACATTCAAAAGGCATATTGTTTAACTAGTCATGGGTCGACATGGATTGTCTTTTATCTCAAACAGGTCAAATTACATAATCATCCAAAAAGGGAACAAGTCGAAACAACTTGAAAATGGTGCAAAAGTGTTTACAGGTCAACCAACCTAAATCGTATTCGTATTATTCAAACATTTAAATTATTATTGTAAGAGCATTCTTCTGTGATCAAAGTTAATACACTAACTGTTCACTAAAAATGTAAACAAGAAAATGTTTGCAGGTCAACCAACCCAACCCAACCCATTTCAAGTTTTCAACACGAAACTGCTTTGACCCATTATTCAACTAGACCCATTTCAACCCAAATCCGTTTCGACTTGTTACTAAACCCGCTCATCTTGCCACCTCTATTACGTTCAACTATCAAGTAACAGAATAATATAACTAAGGCGGTCCATTTTTTCAATGCTTCAACTAACTTAGTAATTACCCCAAAATGCTACTATTTAGCCAATATTGTAGACAATAATAAACAAATGCTCATAATAGAAAAATGATACCTTTCTAACATAAGCAACGGATCTATAATTAGCTCCATTTTTCCATCAATCCAAATGCTGTAAAGAGCTTGAGGAAAGAGCCTGTGAGTCAATATCTTAGGAACTTTCCCGTTCCTTCTAGGCTCATCATACGGTGGATTTTTAAGCAAAACAAGACGCCAAATACCTACCCATTGTCCCCCGTCACCTTCTTCTCTCACACTAACATTTGTCTTAATAAAATCTAGAGATATTTTATCCACCACCATAAGAAAACAAAAAAGCTTCTTGGATCGCGGGCTTACATTTGATGGCTGATGAGGTGTATCATATCCATCAAATATTCCAGATGCAACCACAAATTTACATCTTTTAACATATTCAATGTCTTTTCGAGACATTTCTGCGCCACCATTAGGCATAAACCCACAATGTACCTAAATAAGAACAGAAAATAAGTAAAAACAGTAACAAGTAACAAACAAATTGTTTTCGCACATTTACCTTCATGCTTGATTTTAGCCTATAACTTTCATCTCTCTGTTTCCAGCTTTGATGTCCTCCAAATAGTGGAGATTCTGATCCATTTGATTTCACGTTATCCTCCTCAAAATAGGATAAACTTTGAACAAACTTTGAAGGAGATCTTTTTTCTGGTATAATTACTTTTTCCGGATCGTTGGCCAGGGGAATATTACAGCCTAACACATATTACGGAACTAAAAATGAACCTCTCTATGATGATTGATAGTTTTCACAAAAAAGTAAAATATAAAAAAGGTAATATCTAGGAGCCTTACGATGTGGTGGTGTTACTAGCCCCATTGTGTGTAGCATATGAAAAACTGTGCTTTCTTTGTTGCAGATAGCTGCACATTAGGCCAAAAAAAAACATAATACATCAAAAACATAGAGAATAAAAAGGTATGTGCTGAATGTGCAATGCTGAACTTCGAAAAATATATATACAACAATATGAAAGGAAAAAAACATGTATATGATTTCAATACCTGAAAGAAAAACAAGAGAAGATTGACAGGTCCATATATGAAATAATAATACGGCAAGAATAAGCAGCATCCATAGAATACCACCCACTAAAAGCAAACGAATAAATCCCCTTTTCCAGATAATTTTCAACAGGTAATCTGAAGAAGTCTTTTCAGCATCAAAGAAACCATCATCTCCATTTGCACCTATCAAAAGTTCAAAACACCATTTCATACCTATGTAGTAAAATTCCACGAGAAAAACTATGATAACTTATAAAATACCTTTAGTTTCCAAGTTATTATTTAAACGATCAGGGCGACGGCTTGCCCGTAAAGAAACAAATCGGTGAGCATTGTTATCCATACTTAGATCTCTCCTACATTTAACATTGATGGAATCACAAGATTCTCAATATCATTCTGCACAAGATCTGCATAGATACAAGGTTAAAAGATTCAATATTTATCAGGTTAAATCAAAGAAAATAATGAAGACGTAGAATTTCAGTGATATTACCTTTACGCCTGCGTTGCTTTCTGGCCAGCCCCTTCGAGTCTGCATGTGTGAGTTCCAGCCACCAAGCATAATTGTTATTATTTTTTCCCAGATAACAAATATAAAAGCATTTAAGGTATATCCTTATTTTACATATAATACATGTTTTAGATGACAAACCCAAAGTTACAATCCGAAAAAAAAAAATGCCTAACAACCGACTAACGATATGTGACATTCAAAAATACACACAAACATGTCAAAATACATAAATTATCACTTGTACTTTTGCTTGGTTCCTTTATCAATTATACAAGTATTTATCTTCTTCTTCTGTTTTTTTGTATGAAGATAGTATTAGATATTCTGATATTCAACAAAATTTAGTTCACTGGGTTCAGCTCTATGTGTTAAAATTTGGACTACACCACGTATATACGTAGTATCAAGTGCATACTACAGTCTACAGGCATGTACACATACATATCACATATGTTGTATTTGAATGAGTGTGTGTGTGTGTGTGTCCCTATATATACGTGGATCACTATTATATAGTTTGGACATAACTTTTAAGGGATCAAATTGTTGATATGGGTCGTATAGGACTAATAAGGACAATGTGTAGAACTCCTGGGCTATAGCTTTCGCTTGATGGAGGTTAAATTGACTAGTAAAGGTCAAGTCTCATCATCTTATTTATGTATAAATCGGCAAAAGTGTTGAACTTACAAACATATATATATAAATCTTCAAACATTCCATAAGATCCTTAAAATTGTAAAAATCTGTAACATCTATTACTAACATGTATTTACATCTTTAAGTTTGATCATCTTCGAGTTTGCAAACATTAAAACATATATTGCTAAGCTGGATATACACATCTACACATTTTATCATCTTCTTTATGTATGAATCTGCAAACATCCAAATGACCCTGACATTGTATCCAGATGACCCTTGCTAACATATATTTATAAGCTGCTAAAGTGTTAATCATCTTCTTTATGGTCTTACTAATAGATTAAGTTTATTTCACAATCTAATCCACATACAGCAGATCCACATCCTGACCAACATACAAGTAGAGAAATAGCAACAAGAATGCATAATTCCAATGTTTTATAAAGTTCTATTTCCAATTCAATTTCAATCATCAGTTACACACTTCGACCTTACTCACCCTTATCGCATCATATCATAAGTCCCTACAAATCAGCTAAAAACACTGAAATTAAAACAATGTGAACTGTAGCTGAGCAGTGATACAGTGATAAAATAAAATGCACAAATGAATAGATTTAGTATCGATCAGAAATCGTGAGGCAAAAGTAAGGAACGATCCGAGACTGACCTGAGCAAATTTCGGGAATAGAAAATCGTTGTCGGCAGAAGTGTTGCTGCAATCCTGTCTTCCTTACCTGAATCTACTACTCGAAATCGACTCCCTGTGCTTCTAAAACACCTGCCGTCGCATCTCCTTGACGAGTCCAGCCTCCTCGTCGCTTTTCCCCAGTCACAGTCGTCGCCCTCTTCTGATCCGGTTACGGTCTTAGTATCGAGTTCTAGCCGCTAAGGATGAGGGAAGATAGGTGAGCTAAGGATGGTGGATTTCAGCCCCCCTGATCTATTAATCGTCGACTGAAGAGAGAAGTGGAGAGGTAACCGATCGATACTGTGTTCGCCAGGGTGTTCACGGCGAAGGTAGATGATCTTTTACTAACTCGTTACGGGATGGGTATCTAATTTTATAAATCGAAACCGAATCGCAGACGGGGTTAATGGAAAGGAGATTGGTATTTACGGAATTTTTATTTTTTTGTTTAAACAAATTCAGATTCATATTCTTAAAAACAATAAATAATGGTAGAAATAATTTAATAATAAATAATTATAGAAATAAATCAACAATATTAAATAAATCACTTATAGAAATCAAGCAGATCTTATCAATTTCAGTGTCTTTATGTTAAACTCTTGACTGTTACAAGTTTGTAAACTTTCAATGTCGAAGCTTAAAAAAACAATTGTGGGAGACAATAGGGGCTACTAAAGGTAAGTTGGATCGGTTTTGAGGAATTTAAGCTTTATAATGGCTTTTGTTATTTCATATTAACAAATATATTTTTTTAAATAAGTTTAAAGCATGCGGGCCGAGTCAATTTTTAAAATCCATACTCACCCCATATTCAACGGGTACCCTAGTTTTCGGGTTTTTTAGGTTACGGGTATCAGTTTTTCCGGTTTCGATTCATGCAGGACAAGTCGGTTTTTCAGTTTTTTAAACACCCCTAGTGTTTGCGGGCGAAGGCAACAAAAGGATTCGGAAGAAAAAGAAAAAAAATAGCTTTTGTTTTCAAGTTTAATTTAACTAAGGGGGTGTTTGTTTTAGCTTATTTAAGGCTTATTTTTTATAAGCTCGTTTTTTCTGGCTTATTTTTTATGAGTCCGGCTTATTTTCTTCTTGTATCTCATAATAAGCTCAAAAGTCAGAAAATAAGCCAGAAAAAACTAACTTATAAAAAATAAGCCCGAAAAATAAGCCGTAAATAAGCTAAAACAAACACCCCCTAAACTGAGGAAATGGTTGGATATGGAGGGGTGTTTAAGTCAACATGTCAAGATTGGAATTCAATTATATACATACATACATACATACATATATATATATATATTGTTGACAGAGCAGAGAGAAACTCTACCCTGTCAGCACAGAAATGTCAGGTCATTGCTGATTGGAAATTGTGACATTGCAGCCCTGTGTTTAACTGCTACAAAACCATGTAATTAACTGCATTCTGAATATGACGTGGCATATACTGGAAAGCTACTTGTAATGGGATACAACTACTTCTAATGGACAAAATAAAACTGTAAATCTAAACACTTAAAAACTGCTAAAAACTAGGAAGAACTAAAAACAAAAGCAGTTCAAAAATATTTGAAGTGTCCGCATAAAATGACATAAAAAACGAAATTATAAACTGCCATAGTAAAAAACTGTAAATCAACCAAACAAAAACTGCTTTTGAAAACCTCCTTTTGTGGCTTAAAAGCTGGTCGAACTTGAAACTACATTTCCATATCTTTTTTGATATGTAAACACCTCTTCTCTTCTTCTTGGCTTATGATTTCTGTGAAAACACGTCAATGCCATTAAAATGGGAGTCTATCTGCAACAGATGCAAGCATTAATTAGGCATGTATATGATCGAATCAGAGTATTAAATACAGACTCACATGGCAACGATTTCCTAGCAACAAGGTAAGTTTTTGTATAGACATTAAACAACTCATTTCTATCATCAATAGTTCTTTAATTGTTATAGAGTTTTGTGATTTCCACACTACTACACAGAGGTTCACGGTATCTACTTATATACACTAATTTATAATAATTCAGTTATATCATCTTATGAAGTTATTTTTGGTTTACTTTTTATAATTCAATACACCCCAGCAAGTATACATACATTTTGAAAGTGATATTAAAATGTAATGTTAAATTAACGAAGCAACCAACCAGTGTGTTAATTTTTTAAAAGCATGTTTAGTGTGTTAATGTTACTAGCAAGCTACCTTTTTTGGTAGAAACGAGGTGGAATACCCTAAACCCTAAATACTTATAAGTAGAATTAATGTTAATGTTGTTGGCAATGTTGTTGGTATTCATGTTAAAACTAATATCAACAACATTAATGTTAATACCAACAGTATTAATGTTAATACCTACTGTTAGTTGGTATTAATATAAATAATAATCCAGTTGCACATCAGGCTCTATTGCTAAAAATTATGAAAGTAGTGAAAATCAAGTAACCACATACAAAGTCTTTAAATAGCTGTAACATCCTCAACTTGGGCTTAGTTGTAGATATCATGTACGAGTACTTGATTAATGTAATATGAAGCATTTATGTGTATATGTGTGTTTATTATGTGATTAAGTAGAAAAGAAGAAAATAGGAGAAGAAATCCAGAGGCAAACCGCCTCTGGAATATGTGTGTGTATATAGAGATATGTGTATGTTTTGTTGACTCAAAAGTCAAAGGTGATAAACACAAAACACAAACACACTCCTCTCATTGCTCTCTCTCTCTGCTCTCGGTTTTCAAAAGAAGAACAAGCAAGAGTCGATTGATCAGTCACAAAAGGTTAGTATTATAGATTCTTGTGTGTTTGAAGGTTGTATTCATGTTGATAAACATGAACTCGTGCAAGAACACTTTGAAGAATATGAAAACTTAATTTCTAAGTGGGTTTTGCATATATCGTGTTCTTGTCAAGATTTGATGTGTCTAAAATATCTGTACAAAGAGAACATGAAGTCCTAAGGTGTTCTGGGCTTAAAACTAACGAGAATGAAGTTGCTAAAATGATTAAATGAAGCTGTCGGATTTACAGTGTATGAATGTGTCAGATTCCGAGACTATGATAGTGTCGGAATCCGCATGTGTTGAAATCCGATAGTTTTGTCGGAATCCGCTAGAAGTGTCAGATTCTGCATCGGACGGATTGTCGGATTTCATGGCCCGGATTTCCTTGTGTCGGAATCCGCAAGTGCCGGATTCCGTATGCATGTAAAGATGCCTAGGTGTTGGAATCCGCAAGTTGTCGGATTTCCTTGTTTTGTCGGATTCCGATAGTGTCGGATTCCACAACTAAGCCAAAGATGTCTAAGTGTTGGAATCCACAGGTAATTGTCGGATTCCGCATGTAAGTGTTGGATTTTCCCAAAATCTGCAAGAACCATCGGATTTCCCCAAATCCGACAGTTTTGGCAGATTTGTGCTAAGTCCAAGTATAAATGTTGTTTTGTATGTTTTGCTATGCATGTATGAATGATTAAAGTGAGTATGATATTTTAGGTGAACTTGTTGTAGTGGAGTCAAAGCCAGAAACCTGTACGAAGTAAGCCACTCAGGTAAGTGTCTACTTTCATGAGACTCCGTAGAGCAAGTCTTGCATGCCAAGATGACTATGTGATTGTGTGTGAATGTGTATGTATGTATGTCTAACCTGTCTATGCAGGTATGCTGAAGAAGATAAGTGTAAGTTTCTGAATGATGTTATGATTGCTTGTAAGATGTGTAATAGGTGCATGCCAGCGGGTCCAGATTGGAACCACTTAGTTAATATCTGATGATATGCATGAATAATGAACTATATGATGATGCATGTGAAAGTATGAATAAATGATTGTATGAAGGATCCCTATGGGATCATATGTATGATATATGACGATGATGGATCCCTGTGGGATCAAATGTACGTTTATGTGTATGTGCACGGTCTACAGACCATTTGACATCTGACATCTGACATCTGACGCATGGTTAAGGTCAGCCGGTTAGCTAGATCCTAACAGGACTTCGGTCATTTCTGGATTTAACGGTGACTCGGGGTGCATCCCGGGTCGAGGTTCTGCAGAACCGCCATGCCTTAACGTAAGTGGTAATCAGCCGGTTGTAGCTGGATTACTTGAGGAGTCTTTGGCTCCGTGAACGATGCTTAGTGGACTGCGTTATGCTCCCCAACCAGCGCGGATGGTTGTGTCTGATCCCCCGGTCTGAGTTATTGAGCAGGGCAGACTCCCCTGCAAGATATGACTCTTACTGATCTTGTCAGCACACCGCTACGTGTTAAGCTAGCAATGCTTGCTTATGTACGATATGATGTGTACGATACGATATGTGTGATATGATATGTATGATATGATATGTATGATATGATATGTATGTGATGTCTGTTGCATGACTCACTGTATTGAGGCTTATGCTAAGTATGTACTCACTAGCTAGTGTAGCTAACGGTGCTATGATTTCCCTTTTTAGGTAAAGACTAGAAAGCCTGGAGATGCGGGTGAGTTTTGATGTAAATAGCCCTTGTGGGTTGGAACACTTTATGTTGTAATGTATGTTTGATATTATGGTCGGTTCCTGTATGTTAGGTAACACCAATGAATGTTTTGGAAACAAAGATGACGTAATTAACTGTTTGTTAATATTAAAAGAAAAATTTCCGCTGCTAAACCTGAATTATCACGAAAGTAACTGTTTTTAGAAGCGGTGTTACAATTAGGTATCAGAGCCTAAGTTTGAGTGAATTGGGTACTTGTAAGAGTATTCGATCTCAAGCTCGGGCCCGACCATAAAGAAGTGTTCCTATGGGGGGTTGAGTGAGAGTGTTATATGAGTATTAGCATTATATGATGACTTGTAAGTTAAGTAAGTGAGATAGAGTATTAACTGCTCTTTCTCTGTTATATAGAAGTCTAGAAAGATGTCTGCCGAACGTGGCAATACAGAGCAAGCTCTGAAAGAAATGGAAGACGAGGCTTCTCATATGCCTCATCAGGCTGAGGATCAGAGATCTCAGCACAATGTTGGAGAGGGCAGACCTGAGCCAGATCAGGCTGCTATTATTAGGCGATTGGAGGAAGAGCTTCGAATGACAAAGGAGCTCTTGTTGCAAGCTACACTGAACAAGCCCCGCAAGACTTGTTCATACAAGAAATTTCTAACTTGCAATCCTCCGACGTTTCAGGGGAGTGATAACCCCACCGTTACTATCCAATGGCTCCGGGAGATGGAGCAAGTGTTTGAATCCTGTGAGTGCGAACCGGAGTACTGTGTTAAGTATGCAGTACGGATGTTAAAAGGCCGTGCCATCTTCTAGTGGGATACGGTAAAAGCTTCGGTTCGAAAAGAAATACCGAGTGCTCTCACTTGGGAGCAATTCTCTGAAAAGGTGCTGAAGACGTATTGCACCGACTATGACCTGGAAAGAATGGAGAGGGAATTTAATGATCTCCAGAAAGGAGATAAGCCGATTGAAGAACACATAACCGCGTTCTCTGATAAAATGCGGTTTGTTCCCCATCTAATCCCAGATGAGACCACCAAGATAAGGCGGTTTGTGGCAACTTTGCCACTGGAATTTCGCCCACACGTGCGGGCTGCTACTGAACTAGATCGGGCGTTTGATATAGCCCGACAATTGGAAGGTGACCGTTTATACTGCAAGGGCGAATCTGCCGGTGCAGGGTCAAAGAGGAAGTTTCAGCCGTCTCATAAATCGGGTCCTTCCAAAGGACAATCCTCTACAGGCGGGAAAACTGATTCCTCTAAGAAGCCGAGGCCTGATTCTCCTTGGTGTTCTCAGTGTTGCACTTACCATTCTGGTGAGTGTTCTAGTTCTACCCAACGGTGCTGGAGGTGCGGACAGAAGGGCTACGCTAGTTCTGAATGTGGTTTCAAAGAAAATGTCTGTTACCGATGCTATAAGCCTGTGGCACAAGTTGACAGATTGTCCGCAAAAGACAGGGTGCCGGATCTAAGGGGTCTTCTAGAGGCCAAAAGAGAGACGATGCACCTCACGCGAAGGGGAGGGCGTTTCAAATGACAGCGGAGGAGACCAAAGATGCGGGGGATGTCAATACCGGTACATTCCTTACTAACTGTTCCCCTGCATATGTGTTCTTTGACTCTAGAGTTGATTACTCCTTTGTTTCTTTGTTTTTGTTGTTAGAAGTTAAGATTACTTGTTTTTAAGATGATCGATCCACTTAATGTGGAAATTGCTAGTATTAAGGTAGTCTCTGTTAAAGAGAAAGTTCCAATACCTGTTCTCGATGTCAAGGGAAGTAGTTTCCCTATTTCGTTCTTAGTTATGCCTATTGTGGACTTTGATGCTAGTGTTGGGATGGATTGGCTCAGTAGTCATAATGCTGAGATTTTCCGTTCCCAAGAAAAAGATGATTAAGATTCCTCTTCCTGATGAATCTTATGTTGTAGCTTGTGGAGAATGACAGGAGTCTAGTATTCCTGTTATCTCCGTTGTTAAGAACTTAGAATTCTGTTTCGAAAGTTGTGACTCTTTCTTTGCATAATTATTTATACCAAGATAGAGAAACGACCAGTACTAGATAGCAGGGTAATGTTTGATTACCTTGATGTGTTTCCTGAAGAACTGTCGGGTTTACCTCCGGTCAGTAATGTCAAATGAAAGATTTAGTTGTTCCGAGAGATACTGCGGTGGCTAGAGTTCCATCTTTGATATGTTCTCAAGGTTTTTGAAGGAGAACAATTGTACGCCAAGTTGTTTAAGTGTGAGTTTGAAAGATGTAAATTTGTGATTGTATAACCTTCAAGCAATTAATGGCAAGATGAATATCGAGAGAGAGAAAGAGAGCTACACACACTTTCACGTTCAAATGATATGTCATATAATTCAGGAAACGTCAAAAGCTCCTTTTGCCCACGGTACAAAGGTCCTATATATAGACTATGCCTACTACTTGGGCCTCATGGGCTTTCCTACATTTTAACTAATATTAACAATATCCTCCTAAATGGAGAGAAAGCCAAATACATTGAAAATTAAATGCAGAAAGTAAGTAATTAAAAAATAGATCGATTTCTTATGCCAAACATCATCTGTCACCTTCTAATAATCGACGGCTGTCCAATGCCCTTTTGACTTGTTCAATGGTACGTATCAGCCCAGCCAATTCAGTTTCACTTAAGTCAGAATGATTCTTTTCGGCCTTTTCTTGGAGACTGTGAAATAGCAGTTTAAGAGTCCCATTTGAGTATGGCATTAAGTCTATCATCCGAATTAAGATCTTTCGGCGGCGTTGATTGACAAAGATGACTCCTCTTTGACCCGAGAAGCTAGGATGATTTTCATCAATGATTGTGAGCTCCTCAAGGGTTTGTATATATGTATGCTGCTGCAGAGGTCTGAGCAGATTCACCTCGAGTTGATTACTCTCGGCGCCTAATTGTAGATCATGCTCCTGTATAAATTCAATAAATCTCCTCATATATTTATTGGAATATGCCCGCTGACACGAACGAGTTAATAGCACTGCTGATAAAGTATAGGCCTATTGGGTCACACACCAAGTATTGATTCCGGCAACATGATCAAGCAAAAGAGAGGAAAAGGCCAAAATGGGTTTTGGAAGGATGGTACACGGGCCATGTCCAGCCCAACTAGCACGGGGCGTTTTGGTTCAAGTAGAGACCGTGTGCTTTGGGGCTACACGGCCGTGTAGATGAACACAGGCCGTGTTGGGACTATTAAACACGGGCTAACTTGGCCCAATTGAGGCCGTGGGCTTTGGGCCTACACGGCCGTGTTGATGAACACGAGCCGTGTATGTGCTCTGTAACAGCAGAATTGATTTGCTTTAATACTCATTTTAATGGGGTTAAGTGGTATTCAATTTGGACTACTCAAGGGCCACGAAAATACAGAGAGTTTGAGGGTGAAGAACATGAGTTAGAACATATGAACTCTTAAGATTATTCTCTCTAATGATCATCACTTTGTGATCAAGTTTTGATGCACTAAAGTGTTATTTGTTCTTGTATTGTGTTGTTTTGGTGGCTACACCAACTTACTAGCATTTGGGAATCAACACAACTTGGGGTGGACTTCACTAGAGAAATCCTAGCTTGGATTTTGAAGCTTGACTTGTTTGATTCATGAAGCTTGACAAGAGTGAGATTGTGGTACTTGCATAGTGGTACATTTCTATCCATCTTGTTCCTTTATTTTAGTTGCAATTTCATGTCTAGATATTGGTCCATGGCATGTGTGTTTGTTTGGCTAGTTTAGTTTTGTATTGTATCTTGCTTCCGTTGCTACTCGTTTATGCCAAACAAATTCCTTCAGTGGTATCAGAGCCATATCTAACATGGCTTTGCACTAATGAGTCTAGAAAAACCATGTGAATATTTTATACAAGAAAATTGTTTTTTGAAAGTTTTTCGTGTAGATCTTTGTTAGGCTAAAATTGATATATTTGTAGCCTACATAATATTCATATAAAAATTTCATATTAGGAAAATTATTTTCTAGAAATGGTTTTTCATGTAGATTCATGTTAGGCTAAAATTGGTATATTTGTATCTTACCTAAGATGTTAGTTTTTACATCAAGTCTCAAAAACCATATAAGTATATTTGTATAAGAAAATTGTTTTCTTAAAAATTGGTTTTTCCATTGAGACTCTTGTTGTGCTAGAATAGATTTATTCGTAGTCGTGTTAATATATTTTAGTTTTTATATTTATATATTTGTTGTAACTTGGCATGAAGTGTACACAAATATATACTTATAAATGTATATATGAATATGTGTCTCAAAAATGGTTTGGTACACTAATGCATATGTACAAGGATTGTCCTTTTGGTGCCTTTGATGTTTTGACAATCTTGACTAAAATATAGATATATATTTATATCATGGTTTTGTGTGGCACACCATGTTTCACTTATGTTGCGTTTGGTTAATTCGGTAACACGATATGCCCTTAGACCTATGTGTTGTGGTGGTTGATTGATTCGGTTTTTGGTGGCCTGCATGCCATATTGATGTATATATTTATTTATATATTTGTTGGTGCGGCTTGCACGCCGTTTATTTTATTCCGTGTATTTGTATAAATAGTGTAGAAATGCGACCTGCGTGTCGTTTATATATATATATATGTATATATTCTATGTGTTTGTAAATATTATAGAATTAGAACCGGAGAAGTCAACGGGAGTCATGGTGATGACGTCTTGGCGAGAAGGAATCAACACGCTATTGGAGGTGTTGGATTCGGTGGGAGCTCACTCAAAGAGACTTTACCTTGTCCTTAGGTTTTGGCCTCGTTTTCCCCGTTGTGGCTCACAGGGAAAACGCATAAGATTTTTGGGCATGTTACCGAATTATACATATATATATATTTGCGTGGTTGTGTTTTATTTTTCTATGCATGGATTAGGATTCGCATGCTAGGCAATTTTTCTAGAAAATTAAATAAAATACAACGTTTGTTAAAATGGTTAACAATCTCGCGCGAATAGAATTGACAAAGAAAATATAAACTTGGTATTATATTTAAGTAGTGCTTAAAATCGTTTTGACACTTACTTTGTTAATTCACAAAAGGTTTTATAAACCGGAAACAAAATCCCGTTTTAAAATGTAAATCACGCACCATCCGTAAGATGACACCACCCGAATCTAACGAAACAAGGATGATTGTCGAGCTAAGCACGAGTCATTCCTTGCGTAGTTGTGTGGAAGGTGAGTGGGGTAACTCGCATGATTGGTTGTCGAGCTAAGCACGAGCCAATTGATGGTCGGGAGTGCCACCCGTGTGTCTTGTCGGACGGTTTACAATATTAGTATATAATTCTTGATTAGTTGTCGAGCTAAGCACGAGCTAAACAAAAATTATATATTAAGATTGGTGTAAGGAAGGGATCAAACATGCCAACCGACATAATGGATGTCAACGGATCCCACAAGTGTCTAAGAGTTGTAATAGAGATTACAATTGGTAAAATGGTTGCCAGCCTAAATAGCTTCGCCACGTGATCCGTGGCAAACCCGTCACGTGCGAGGTGAAATAAGGTTCTTAGCCCTTGTTACGAATAATTGTTTTATCTAAAACAATGGGGTAATTATTTTTAACAAGGTTTATCTAAACTAACCAAAACTCGTATTATTGTTATTTATAGATGTCAACCCATAACAATACCACGTCAAACATCTCACTTCGTGTGTTCCTAGAAAGGGAGAAACTCACGGGGGTGAACTTTATTGCATGGCTTAGGCAATTGAGGATTGTCCTTCGTCATGAGTCAAAGTTACACATCCTTGAGGAACCCCTTCCGGAGCCACCTGCTACCAACACGACTTGGGCCGTCCGATACGGGTATGAAAAACGTGTTGAGGACACGCACGATGTTTCCTGCCTCATGTTGTCAACTATGAGCTCAGATTTGCGAAAGCAGCTCGAGCACATGAGTGTGTACAATATGTTAAACAAGCTCAAGGACATGTTCCGACAGCAAGTTAGGCAGGAACACTATGAGTGTGTTGAAAGCCTAGTCGGTTGTAGGCTGCAGGAAGGCGGGAATGTTGGTCCTCACGTCCTTAAGATGAAGGCAAACGTGGACCAAATGGAGAGGTTAGGATTTCCTGTTGGGAGAGAGCTCGCTTTGGATATTGTACTCCAGTCTCTGCCCGCATCATATGATCAGTTTGTCACAAACTATCATATGCAAGGAATGGAGAAGTCCTTAAGCGAATTGCATGGCATGTTGAAGTCTACGAAGTCCGACATGGCCAAGCATAATTCCACCTCAACCACTCCCGTCTTGGGCTTAAAGAAACAAAAGAAAAGGAAGAAGAAACCGACCCTAAAAGGAAAGGTTGGAGTTTCCAAGACTATCCTTAATGTTGAGTCGAAGGACATAGAGAATGTGCCTCAAGATGAGACTCAAGAAAAGGTGGTTTGCTACTTCTGTGGAAGATTTGGAAATTGGGGCCGTCACGCCTGCCCTACGTGCCGTGAGGATATAAAACTTCTCAGGAAAGAGAGAGTTAACTTTCCATCTTCAGGTACGTTCATGATTCATTGCTATTCTTCTATAAGCTGGGTGTTGACCCGAGCTGATTGACTCACGTTTGTCACAAATATGTTTGTTACAAAGTGTAGGTCCTTTGTTGAAAGAAAAGCATGAAGAACCGGATCTCGAACGAGGAAACCATGGTGATTGTCCTCTAAGAGAAGATAAGGAGACTTGATCTCGCCTTTGTCGCCGGTTTATTTCTTACTATTATTTTATTGCCCTGCGTGGCAAGTAACATCTCTTTGTATGCTCGTTTCAACTACGATGGACATAATTTTGAAGTTTTAAGAATTGATGTAAAACCTTTTTAAGCGTTGTTTGTTCAAGGTTTTTTATGTCATAGCTTATGTGATGTTTTGCCCTGCGTGGTGTATAACTTTACATGTGGTGACGATGAGTTTATTCTTAAAATACGAAATTTATTATGAAAATCTACTGTGAGATATTTTATTCAAAATTTCCCATGTCATGGCATACACAAGGATTTGTTACAAGTAATAGAATATTCATGAATAACTGATTCTGAATCCAAAATAGTTTAGATGAGTTATCTTTGTGTGATAATCAACTTAGCCACATAAACAAGAAATATATCGCCTAGATCCATGTGGTTAGGATCTCGGAATAGTTTAGTCTCGGACTAAACGCTTGGATGTTGATCTTGTTTATTAGGCCAAGATGGTTATGAGATCCTTCGCCGGAGTTTGTGAGAGGATTATAAGCTTGTTGGATATTGATCACACTTTGTGGATAATCTGTTCAAGCACACCACAAAGAATAGCGAAAGGGAAATTTCTTCGTCACTACCTTGATGGTAGTAGTTGCGAGACGTTTATTAGTTTGGGCATATGTCTGAAACCTTGTTGGTGTTCAGAATTAGCCAAAACAACTATAAGAATCAATAGGGCATATAGATCAAGTTACTTAGATCTAGTTAAGATGCTAAGGTATCTATTATCTATATATTGGATGACCATATAGTGAATTGTGAAATTGTTTCACAATTCATATCCTACTAAGACACATTGGTTCATGGTGTCATGGAGTAGGGAACCGGGTGTTGTTGATCCGGTTTATGACGGGTCAAGAATATGTGTCCGATTTGTCGAGATATTCATTCGCCATTGTGACTAAGTCCTCAAATCCAAATTCAATTGATAGTCTATTTAGCATTTATTGAGATACGACTAGAAAGGTTCTTTGCTTGTCTATCTTATAGTTCAAAGTTATCCATTCTACATTCAGTGGGAGATGGATAAACTTGAAATCGAGAAGTGCTACTACATTTGAGGAGTTCTTCTAAGTTTTAGTTATTTAACCTTTTGAGAACAGTGTTTGTTGCTTAAAAGGGGAAGAAGAAAGAAACTAAAACTAAGGCATTCTAGTGGAAGAACGTGAAACTTAAAAGAAAGACTTGATGATGATACTAGCATATAATCTGATATCTTTGACAGATGATCAGCATGGTTATGATGGTATGCCTGACTAAGAGTCATTACTTCTTTGAATTCTAATAAGGGTCATATAGAGCCAAAGAGATATGAGTTTCTAATATCTAAGTGGCAATGACTTGATGGTGAGTCGTGTTGAGTTCCCCAGTGGAACCCGAATTCGCTAAAGATATGAGAAGTAAATGATAAAGAGATGCAATCCATTTGAAATGTCAAGTGCTTGACTTGATCCCATACCTAGGTATAAACCAAGGTGGTGGTGATGGGATTAACATGGATGGAATTGTAGACAACTTCAAATACCGACTAGTGGTAAAGTTTTTCATGGTGGTTATGGAGAAACTTGTCCTAGTGGCTATGTTGAAGAATGTTTGATACTCGTGGATATTAATGACCGCGTTTCGTCATGAAACAATAGGATGAGGAAGTGCTTATAACACTCTCCGAGGGTCTTAATATACGTCCGTAGTATCTGAATTATGTCTACAAAAGTGGATAAGACCACTTCGGCCTTATTCTTGGCCTTATTCTTGCATCTTGAAGGAAAGATATCTTTGCTTACTACTAGAAGATCATAGTGATGAGTTTTCTAAAAGCATAGATAAAATCCTTTTACGTATGTCAGGGCTAGTGGGAACTTTGTTGTATTCCTAGTGTTAAATGTCTATGGAAGATAATGTCCCGATATTAGGTTATTTACAAACCTAATTCAGGAATTACTGCTTCATAGGGGCATTTAAGAGATACAAAATTGGATAGTATTTAGTTCAAGAAATATAGAAATATGTTCTTGATGTTTGACGACTTGAATAGGCTTGGAGTAAGTAGTTATTCTAATGCGTGTTTCTGCTAGGATAACGGTTGATCTTTGATCAAAGTTGATGATCCTAACTTGTGGTGTTGTTTGTTGAATCTTAGGTATCACTAACCCTATTGTGGGCTTTTGAGACAATGAGGATGTGATTATTTTAACCTTTTTTGAAAAGTAAGATCTCTTTGATGCATACTTTTGAAGTAGTCTTGTCAAAAGAGATATAATTGGATAACAAAAGAACTTGTGGATGTTGTGGGACAAATCCACTAGTTAAGCCGTTGTTATGGACTAGTGGTGTTTGTCATACTAGGTCTATTAGCATGTCTAATGCGTATAAATTGGCTTGAATATGTTTTGGTTTATGATTGATTTGTACTTATGTTTTGGGGACGTTAAGCAGTATTGCAATTCATACTATGTCGATTATTAAATGGAGATTTAATAATACGCCGAGGGCGGGTATTTTATGAATCTATATTGTGTTCCATCTTAGCATGTTTAAAGACTTCCAAGAATGGTTTCCATTCTAAAATCTCCACAATCGGTTATACTTTATGGGAAGGAAGTTTAAATTAAGATTGAGGTAAAGACTTGGTTTTGTTAAACGTGATTCTTGCCTATACTTGAAAGGGGTTTCAAGTGATTGGAGGACCCGCACCCGAGTTCGCTTCATGGTTCTAGTCATAAGAAACTCGGGATGATGATGACGTTTCATCCTTAAACTAGAGATGCATGTGATTCCAAAGCATAGATCTGCTTTGCTTTGATCGTTTTCTAACGCGGTCCGTAACTAGTCGTTATAAGGGAGATGATTGGGTAGAGTATTATCTATGTGGCGGGACTATGTAGCCGAAAGGAATTTGTTCCTCTATGTATAGAGAAGATATCCATGGGCCCCTCGATGATTTAGTGCTGACGTTCATATGCATGGCCGTGCTCAAGTTATATTGATGATGGATCAATGTTAACTTGATTTGTTGGTCACCACTAATCTAGAATCGAGAAACATAATCGTGAACGATCTGAAGGTTGACTTTAGTCCATGCCTTGTGTTCACATAGGATATCTCGAACAAAGGGATGTACATGTTCATTTATCTTTAGGACAATCATTTTATGATTGGGATCTTGTCAAGAGTGGCATACCCTATACTGACTTGGGAGCATAGATGTCTTGCTAGAGGCCGCTCTATGTTTGTGTTATTTTTCGTGGTCGTGCCACGTGCAAGTGGGAGTCTGTTGGAATATGCCCGCTGACACGAACGAGTTAATAGCACTGCTGATACAATATAGGCCTATTGGGTCACACACCAAGTATTGATTCCGGAAACATGATCAAGCAAAAGAGAGGAAAAGGCCAAAATGGGTTTTGGAAGGATGGTACACGGGCCGTGTTGTTGAACACGGGCCGTGTCCAGCCCAACTAGCACGGGGCGTTTTGGCTCAAGTAGAGACCGTGTGCTTTGGGGCTACACAACCGTGTAGATGAACACGGGCCGTGTTGGGACTGTTAAACACGGGCTAACTTGGCCCAATTGAGGCCGTGGGCTTTGGGCCTACACGGCCGTGTTGATGAACACGGGCCGTGTATGTGCTCTGTAACAGCAGAATTGATTTGCTTTAATACTCATTTTAATGGGGTTAAGTGGTATTCAATTTGGACTACTCAAGGGCCACGGAAATACAGAGAGTTTGAGGGTGAAGAACATGAGTTAGAACATATGAACTCTTAAGATTATTCTCTCTAATGATCATCACTTTGTGATCAAGTTTTGATGCACTAAAGTGTTATTTGTTCTTGTATTGTGTTGTTTTGGTGGCTACACCAAATTACTAGCATTTGGGAATCAACACAACTTGGGGTGGACTTCACTAGAGAAATCCTAGCTTGGATTTTGAAGCTTGACTTGTTTGATTCTTGAAGCTTGACAAGAGTGAGATTGTGGTACTTGCATAGTGGTACATTTCTATCCATCTTGTTCTTTTATTTTAGTTGCAATTTCATGTCTAGATATTGGTCCATGGCATGTGTGTTTGTTTGGCTAGTTTAGTTTTGTATTGTATCTTGCTTCCGTTGCTACTCGTTTATGCCAAACAAATTCTTTCAATATTTCATTAGAGTTGATCGTCCTTGTTGTTCTTCATAGGACTTGTTGATCTTTGTGGAGAGCTCCTCGTATATGAACTCAATGTCATGCAGCTTTACATGTCTGAAGTCTGCTTCATTGAGGGAGATTTTCTGACCATCTGCTCTTTGTACATCATACACAGCAAATTTGTACTTTAATGATTTTTGCGTGCTAACCCGAAGTACTTTGCTAGGGGTGACCATGAGTACCGAAAATACCGAACCGTACCGGTACCGAGTTAGAGCTTTCGGTCCGGTACTCGGTACTTGAAATAGTGCTAAATCGGTATTCGGGACTAGTACCGGAAAAACTACGTAAAATAGGTACCGGTACCGTAGTATGAATACTCGGTACGGTATTCGGTATCATCTTTAAACCAAATTCGGTATTCGGTAAAACCGGTACCGGTTCCGGTACCATGCTCACCCCTATACTTTGCTGATTGGGTACTCTGACACTCTTTGCTCCCTTGGGGTTTTGTATTCGTTGAGAATGTGAGTGTATCGTCTCCTTTGCGCATCATCAAGACCCCTCATTTCTGGGGGAATCTTGTCTCTGATTTGAGAAGCGTAGATGGTAGGGATCCGATCCTCAAGGTAAGCAGCATTTACACCATATTTTCCCCAAATAGGGTCTTTCATGGCTTCCCTGGTGTACATGTTGTGTCTATCAAGTCCTGGGTCTGAAGTATTTGGAATTGGACGTGTCGGTTGGACATTAGGAGGAATAGGCCAATCTGATGATGTTTGTTGTTGTAATAGTGCCTGCTCAGTTTCTTGATTTTTCCTCAGGATGTCAGCAGCAGACACCTGGAATTTCTTAGCTTTAGGAGGAAACAGTTGATGAACCTCCTCTGATATGCCCCGGAGAACCCTGGTAAGATCTAGCCTTTTAATGGTCTCCTCCATTTGCTTTTTAGTGACCAACTCCCTCGCAAGCTTTGCAACCCTTGAAGAAGCTGGCTTTGGAATGGTTTGCACGGGCATATCATCAAATCTATCCACTATCTGAACCTCCTCGGTTCTTTCTGGCAGCTTTTCAAACGAGAACCCTTCTATCTGTTTCAATAATTCATCTGACTCATCCCTTTCATCAGTATCTGCGGTTTCCATTTCAAATTCAAAATCTGGGATGGCAGGTTCAGGCTCAGACATATGTTGTTGCTGTTGCTGTTGCTGTTGTTGTGGTTCTGGTTCTGCCCCAATCCCCATAGCAGCTTCAAGTCGTTCGGTTAGAGGGGTAAAGGTCAAAACGCGGGGTCTTTTCTCCCCCTCGTGGCGATCATGATCGGGATCATCATCATCATGCCTATGCTTTGACCCAGCAGCTTGGGATTTACAAGTAGTTTCAAGCGTTGTAAGCCTTGTTTCGACAGAATCTAGCTTTTGAAATACCACATTCCCCAGATCCTCCATTGAATTCATGACTGTTTCTTTAAACTCAGAGAGGTTGCTACCCTTATATGTTTGTTCATTGCGAAGGGTTTCAAGGAGATCCAGGTTTTGTTCGTGGTCGGGGGCTCTTTCCAGTAACCGGGCATAAAGCAGGGATTTGAGTGTGTCAGAAGATAAGCTCGAGCCGTCATCAACTTTTGATTTCAGAGAAGCAAGTGTTTGTTTGATGTCAGCTATTCCCTCAGTAATAGGGTTGAGAGCCTCCTGCAGTTCCTCTTTTGTAACATACCGAGACTCACGTAGAGTGCTCGTTGAAGTCTCCGCCACAGAGGCGGAGCTACTCGAAAGTGGAGCTGATGTTGTGAACACTCCACCGAGATTTCCACCCGATCCTCGAATGACACTTTCAGTAGTGCCACCTACGGGTGTTCCGGACGGTTGCATTGTAAACAACGTCGTAATATGTGCTAGTGTGGTTTGGTGTCTTGAAAGAAACGCAGAAATCTGCGGTATATCGATGTGCGCTGAAGAAAGAGGCGAGGTCGAGAGAGGCAGACCTCTGGTTTCAATACCAGCCATCTCCGAATGAGAGGCCGGTAGAGTATGTGTATAATCTCTGTGTAATGAAACAAATGTCTGTTGAGAGACACCTGAGTGGCTGGAGGGGTTAATGTGCACTATTGGGATGACAGTGACTGTTTCAACACCAGAGCCGACAATGTCAACTCCGATGGCAGGTGTGGCTTCCTGGCTTTTTGGGCTTGGGGGACCCTCAGCACTCTCTTTTTCTTTTCTCTCCTCTCTCTCCTCTACCACAACCTCTACTTCTTCTTCTTCCACCTCTTCCTCTTCCTCAAAATCATATCCTTCACTGCCTTCGTCAAGAGGGCCCGATTGATAGCCATATAAGAATTCTGTTTCTGAGTCGAAGGCTTCGGGTAGATTTGGAAATAAATCAGAGAAGCTCAAATCTTCCTCTTCAGCCACCACTGGTGCTTTGGCTCGTTGTTCGTCTGTATTATCATGAACAAGTGGTGTTGCTCCAGGGGTAAAATCAATAACAGCTAAAGTATCAAAAGCAAAATCCGGAGCAGTTGAAGCTGTTGTTATTTCTGGTGCAGAGGATTATGGTACATGTTCTGGATCTGGAAGCACATCGGAAAAGGAATCTATCATAGCCTGGATTTGCGCAGGGTCATACTCCAACCCTCCCTCGCTATGTGTTTCACCAACATCCCCTTCACCACCCTTCTCATCACTTTTATCGCTCGTCTCTCCCCGCTCAGCTTCCCTGGGGAAGGCTGAGGCCTACGTTCTAGTACCTCACTTGGAGCTATGGGCCCTTGGGTAGGTGCAACCGGCTCTAGTTGCGCCATAGGACCAAGTCCTACACTCTCCCTATACGCTCGCACCACTTCATTTTGTGCACACAAATCCAGGAGCGAAGCCGGAAAAGGTCGAGGTTGAACCGGATGATCAACAGTGAGAACCTTGACATACATGAACTGCTTTGGCCTGATAGAAGCATGATTTGGCCGGCGGGGAATTTCCTCATTTCTGTCCATGGCGAATTGGACCATCATCGGCAGGAACCTTTGGTACGGCAGAAATCTGCCCTTTGTGCGTTTAAGATCAGAAAGTTTGCCTTCAACTTGCTGCACAATATCTAGAAATATCAAAGAGGCATAATCAATGTGTAAGTGATTAGCCGCAACATATATAAGTTTGATCTGATTTGTGTTTGGATATTCATATCCAGTATGCTTTGGAGTGAGACATCGTTGAATAATGGTGAGAAATGTATAGAAGATGGGGTGAAGATTTGCTCGTTTGAAGTGGGAACGGAGTTGTAAGTCCCCAATGTATCCCATTGCATGAATGCCCTCAAAGGCAGTTGATTCATCAGGCATCTCCTCAAAATCAAGGAGAGGAGGCCTACTTCTAGAGGTTGGGAGTTGAAGTATTTCACGGAGTCTACTGGCGGTTATAGTGAGGGTGAAGTGATCTATATCACCACGAACTGAGACTTGACCAGTGTTTGGATTTGTATGGGTATGAATGGTATTCCAGAACTATTGTACATACAATTCAGGAACATGGGTTCCAGAGGTTGAAGGATCAAAAGTGAGAGCATGGTTTAGTGGGTGTATGCGGAGTATTTCAGTTATGATTGGGAAGTTTGGGTTTCTGAAGTTGTTGAGGTTGATGAAATAGTTATTATCATGAGTGACCACTGAAAGAAATTGGGTTCTTGGAAGGAGTTGGTCATCAAGGTTATGGGATTGGCTAGCTGTCGAAGAATGGTACGAGACAGAATTGTCTTCCATATCCATAGTATGTCCTGTAAGAATAGCCAAATGTGTTAGACAATTGATCATTCACATGTGAAGCTCTTGGTCAAAACCCAAAAATTTTATAACACTCGAGAAAATTTTCATTGAGGAAGTGATGATTTTTATGAACAAAAATGTTTTTAGACACATGTTTTACAATGAATACATGTATCTAAACATTTTCTTAACACTGAAAATTTTCCCATTTTGTCCATAACATG
The DNA here is from genome assembly GCA_038502395.1 of Dittrichia graveolens. Taxonomy (NCBI): domain Eukaryota; kingdom Viridiplantae; phylum Streptophyta; class Magnoliopsida; order Asterales; family Asteraceae; genus Dittrichia; species Dittrichia graveolens. The sequence continues at coordinate 51,821,855 of JARJIL010000005.1, read as the reverse complement.
AAGATTTAGGCAAGAGTTGAAATCAAGGCCATCTTCATCCACACGAAGAACACTTTTCAAATTTTGTAAGTTTTTCTTTGATGAAAACTTTGTTCATGTGTTCCTAAGACCCATCGCAAGTGTGGAATAAGTTAACATAATCGTTTGAAGATCGAACAATGCTTTGGAAGTTCAAAAAGGTGGTTTCCGAGTTCTACAGTACACTGTTCGTTTTTGCTCATTCGAATGCAAAGTAAAGTTGTGTTGTCATGCATTTTATGTATACCTTTGGGAAATGAGCACGTTTATCACAAAAGTTCAAAATTTTGGCAGCAACGTATGAATACTTATCGCACAAAAATCGTAACCGGAGACTCGTAAAAAGTAGATGTAAGAATGCGTATGAAATACGTCTTTCCCACATCTATTTATAGTAAAAAAAATTCAAACGGTAACTATTCTAAAATCACGCTCGAAGTGTGAAGGGATTCGAGGTAAAAAGACGCGCTTGAAGTGTTCTTGAGGACCACTGTTGAGCTCGAAGTCCAAGCGGCTTCGAATTCGAAGTGTTAAAGCTTCGAACTCGAAGAGATTTGGGTTTGATCACTGTTCATGTCCGCTCGAAGTCCATTGAATTGGTACTGTTTAGAATGCGAAGTGTACTAGCTTCGAATAGAAGCTAGTAAACGCGCTCGAAGTGCACTGAGGCTTAGTGACTTCGTATTCGAAGTCAACTGAGTTCGAATTGGCTCCCATAGAACACGCTCGAAGTGGCCTTAGAATTAAAACCTTCGTATGCGAAGTCCATTGACTTCGTATTGTCCAAAGGCCGCTCGAAGTGAGCTCGAAATTGAGGATTTCGAGTTCGAAGTGCTCTAACTTCGAATTTGAATTAAAGTAGAAGTCCACTTTTGATTACATGCTTTGTGTTCGAAGTCCATAGACTTCGAAGTATTTGTGTACTTCGAGTTCGAAATCCATTGACTTCGAATAAGACTTGTGAATTCGAAAATAATAAAATCTTTTTGTATTTTTCAACTTTCAAAGAAAGAAAACATATTTTTGATATTTTTCTTTGTTTTGTGAATGTTTTTGGTATTTTCTTTGATTTTCTAAATGTTTTTGATATTTTCTTTGAGTTTCTAAATGTTTTTGATATTTTCTTTGATTTTCTCCCCCTACAAGCATGCGTATCTTGTACGAATGATTGACACTCCCCTCAAATATTGCTTGGATTATCTGCAATATGAACAAACAAAGTGAACTACCCACTCAATAAAAGGCTGGTGGTCAGACTTTATAATTCAAATACCTAATTTGGATACTAAATCATTAAAACGAGATTTGTCTAATGGTTTAGTAAACATATCAGCTAGTTGATCATCAGTCTTGACATATTGAAGTTCTATTCGACCTTTCACCACATTTTCTTTAATAAAATGATACCGTATGTCAATGTGTTTGGTCTTTAAGTGGTGGACTGGATTGCATGAGATGGCAATGGCAGATTGTGAATCACACAGTAATGGTATCTTGTCATAGTGTAGGCCAAAGTCAGAGAGTTGAGTCCTAATCCACAAACTTTGAGAGCAGCACATTGCAGCAGCAACATATTCAGCATCAGCAGTTGAAGTGGAGACACAATTCTGTTTCTTAGAAGCCCAACACACTAACCGATCTCCCAAAAAGTGTGCACTGCCGGATGTACTCTTTCTGTCCAGCATTCAACCAGCATAGTCAGCATCTGAATAAGCATATAATTGAAGACTAGAATCCCTTGGATACCATAGACCAAGATCAGGGGTGCCCTTGAGATACTTGAATATTCTTTTGACTGCCAGCAGATGTGATTCCTTTGGATTAGCCTGAAATCTAGCACATAAGCATGTAGAAAACATTATATCTGGTCGACTAGCCGTTAGATACAGTAATGAGCCAATAATACCCCTATATGTTTTTAAATCAGCTGCTTTTCCGTCAAGATTAGCAGACAGTTTTGCTTTGGAAGACATGGGGGTAGATAGTGAAGAACAACTAAGCATGTCATACTTCTTCAACAAGTCTTTAATGTACTTGGATTGACTAATGAAGATGCCATGACTCAGCTGTTTCACTTGTAATCCGAGAAAGAAGTTCATCTCTCCCATCATACTCATCTGAAAATGATTTTGCATGGTATAAGCAAACTCATCACTGTACTTGGGGTTTGTGCAACCAAAAATAATGTCATCCATATAAATTTTTACTAAGATTAAATCCTTTCCTTTGGCTTTGGTGAACAAAGTGGTGTCGGTTTTTCCTTTTATGTATCTCTCACTCAACAAATATTCTGACAGGACATCATACCAAGCTCTCGGGGCTTGTTTTAGTCCATATAGGGCTTTGTCAAGAATATACACATGTTGAGGTAATTTGTAATTGACAAAACCTTATGGTTGAGACACATAGACCTCTTCCTTGAGGATACCATTTAAAAAGGTTGTCTTAACGTCCATTTGAAAAACCTTGAAGCTTTTATAGGCAGCATAGGCTAAGAAGAGTCGAATGGCTTCTATCCTAGCTACAGGAGCAAATGTTTCATCGTATTTTATACCCTCCTGTTGATTGTAACCCTTAGCAACTAGCCTAGCTTTGTTTCTCACCACTGTTCCATCGGAATCCCGTTTATTCTTAAAAATCCACTTGGTACCAACCACTGCTTTTCCCTCTAGAAGTGGTACCAGTCTCCAAACTTTGAGCCTTTCAAACTGGTTAAGTTCTTCTTGTATTGCAATGACCCAATCTGCATCGTTTAGAGCATCGGAGACTTTTGTGGGTTCTATCATGGATGGAAACTGGAATAGAGACACTCATTTGCCGTTGCAGATCGAGTTCTTACTCCATCTTGAACATTGCCTATTATTTGAGATTCAGGGTGGGATTGTGTCCATCGTATACCTCGGGGGTTTTGGATCGGAGGAAATAACTCATTTAAGCGATTTTAGAGTTTAATGTATTCCTCTGTTGATATAGGATCTGAATCATAGACTAGAGTTCCCTCATAAACCGGCGCATGAGGAGCTATGACTGGATTGATAGTTGATGTAGACGGAGAATCCACGGTTGGATATGAAGACGAGTTGCCAACCTCCGTTGCAGTTGTAGCAGGAGACACCGCATCACTCCTGTCATCAGCATTTTGAACATCAGATTTAGACTGTAAGAAATCAAATAAGAAATCTAAATTATTTTCTGATGATGATGGATTTATATTTGTTTCTTTTCTGTAAAGAACTGGTCCTGAACTGACTTGTTCAGAAGCAACTTCATTTCCCTTTATAAACGTGTTAACATCCAACATGTCATCAAATGTAACATTTATACTTTCCATAACACAGTTAGTTCTTTTATTTAACACTCTGTAGGCTTTTGACTCATGTGAATAACCTAGGAAAATTGCTTCATCAGCCTTGGCATCGAATTTCCCTAGATTATCCTTTTCATTGAGTACAAAGCACCTATTACCAAATATATGAAGATATTTGATATTAGGCACAATGCCTTTTGCCAATTCATATGATGTTTTATTAAAACGCTTATGTATGAAAGAACGATTATGTGTGTAACACGCAGTGCTGATGGCTTCAGCCCAATAGGAAGGCGGGAGACCAGAATAAGCAAACATGGTACGAGCAGCCTCAACCAGAGTTCGGTTGCGTCGTTCCACGACTCCATTATGTTGTGGAGTGTATGTTGCAGAAAATTGATGAGTAATCCCCACGAGATCAAGGTAGTCTGACAAGCATTTGTTCTTGAACTCAGTTCCATTATCAGTGCGAATGGAGGCCACACTGTGTTCATACTTGTTCTGCTGTTGTTTGATGAAGCTGATGATAGTAGGAGTTGCTTCATCTTTCGAGTTTAAGAACTTGACCCAAGTATATCTAGAGTAATCATCAACAATTACTACGATATACTTCTTCCCATTGCGTGTTTTTACTCTCATCGGACCACATAGATCCATGTGCAGAAGCTCCATTGTTTTCTTTGTACCGGAGATTTGCTTTACTTTGTGTGATGTGCGTTTCATCTTTCCTTTTTCACAGTCTGCACACAGATGATCTTTGAAGAACTTCAACTTAGGCAGGCCTCTCACCAGATCTCCAGTAACTAGTTTGTTGATATTGTGGAAGTTGAGATGGGAGAGTTTCCTGTGCCACTGCCAAGTGAGGTCTGATGAGGCCTTGCTGAGTAGACAAATGGAAGTCTTCGTGTTGTAGTTGTTCAGATCTATTGAATATAGGTTAGAATTTCGTGTTCCCGCAAGAAGTACATCACCCGTGTCTGTTGTCACTGAACATGAATTCTTTTTTAATGTAACTTTCAAATCTTTGTCACAGAACTGACCAATGCTAAACAGATTACGGCCCAGTCCTTCCACACAAGAGACCTTATTTATTTTTATATTTTTCTTTTCTATATCTCCGTACCCCAGTATTGGTGCAACATTGTCATTCCCAAAACGAACATTCCCGGAGTACTTGGGAATGAAGTTGTTGAGAAGACGTTTGTCACCGGTCATGTGCTTTGTGCATCCTGAGTCTAGGTACCAGAGATTTGGTTCCTGCATACAGAGAAGAAAGAAGGTTTAGGTACCCATTTTGATATGGGTCCTTGCGTGTTAGATGAAACATTGGTGTGAACTATGTCTTGAAAAATGCAGTGTATTCTTTTTGGTGTCTACCATTGAATCATTTGTTGTTCTTTGTTAAACCTTGAAGTTTTCATCCAGAAAGGATCAGGAATAATCTTTGATACAATGGTTAGAGGAGTTTCTCCTATTTCAAGAATTGGGGAACGTGCTGTGTTTTTGATGTCCATAACTTCAACCACATCTTTACATTGCCAAATTTGAATCATTTTTGGTTTTGCAACTATTTGAGATATGGGTTTCGTTTTAGTGGTAGTATGGTTGGCTTTAATGGTGAATGGTTTTGTTTCTTGCTGTTTGATTGATTTTGCTCTTGAGCTTGAGGTTTTTGATTTTCTCTTTGATGACTGAGACTTGGTGCATTGTGATTGAGATTTTCATGTGTTACATTCTGTTCTATTCCAAGCCTTCAAAAACTCTTTGTAGCCCCCCTTTCTATACGCTTCTAGCTCTTGAATCGTGATGAGTCTATTTGTATAGTTCCAATAATTCATGAGTTTTAGAGCGTGTTTAGTCACCTACTGATGAATGACTATATCATATGAGGAAATAAAGGGGGCATTTACTTGATTTGACCCAAGTGGTCTCCACCTCTCACATGCACTAATACCCAATTGTTTACGAAGCCTGTCATATTCACACTTGTATTCACAATGTCCATGCAAACATCCATTACTTGTGCAAAAATGTGTGCTTGCTTTCATTTCTTTTGAGGAAAGTGAATTACAATTACTAAAGAAACTTGTAATGTGGTGATACTTTTTAGAAAAATCAAAACACGGCTTAGAAACTCTGGGTTTAAACTTTCTTGTGATTTCATTGGAGCAAACACTCTTCATCTTGTTGTCTTTTCTGCTTACAGCTAAAACATTCAAAACGTGGTTAGGTGTGAATGGTTTTATGTTCTTGTGGACAACATTTGGTGGTGATTTTGGTGTGTTTTTGGAAGAGTGTGTGAGATGGGCTTTGGGAATGGCATTCGGTTACCTTTTGGTGGGTTCAGTTAATTTATGTTGAGACTTTGAAGTCCATGATCCTTCCACCGTAGATTTCCCTTTTTTTCTCTGGTATATTTGCGTATTGGTTGAGAAGTAGATGGAGTGGAAGTGCAATGTCAAGATTTTCCTTTAACAGTGACATGAAAGACTCTTCTCTGATTTATTTATTTCTCTTTCCAAATCATCAGTGATAATGGTTTGATAATAATAAGCTACAAGCTGTTCAAGTTGCCTTTGTAACACCATATGTGGTATATATATTCGAGCTTCCAGAACTGTTTGTGGCTTTTTGAGATCCTCAGGATAGGTGAAACCATTAGACTCATCTATCATACTAAGCTTATGAGGCTCAGATGAGATAGAATCATTTAATTCCTGATAATTAAAATAAATTTCAGATTTTGGTGGATTATTTCTTTTAAAATCTTCTTCCATAACCTCTTCTTCTCGTCCAACAAATACCATTCTGTTTGTGATGCCAACATTCATTAAGTTAAAGTCATATAATTGCTTGGCTGTCACCTTCTCACTGATTTGTTGGTTTTCAAATCCAAGACCATCATAGGTCCATTTTGAGTATTTTCTTTCTTTGGATTTGTTTAGAAAAATTGTTTGTTCTGTTTGACCCCGTTTGATCAGTGTATCTTCAAGCTCTTTTATTTTTTTAGCACAGTTCACCCTTTTCCTTAAAAATAAATTTTGCATCATTTTCGGCGATGATCTTCTCTGCTTTTAGGTCATGCAGTTGAGTGCTCATGTTTGCAGTTAGCTCAATGTGTTCGTTTTCCTTTTCAATGATTTTCATTTTGAGCTGTTCAATTTCTTTATCAACATGTATGGATTCCATTTGTTGATTTCTGATTACTTCTTTTAGTTTTTCGTTGTTTAGTTTTGATTTTAGTACCTTTTTCTCTAACTTGTTCATTCGTGATATGATGATCTGAACATGTTCCATGCTCAGACCACAACCTGCAATGGAGTTAGAGTGTACCTCATCATCATCATTGACAGCATCGAGCCCTTCATCATCAGAATTGTCATATTGTGCCTCTGGCTCGGCTTCATCATCACTAAACTCTTCTTCAACGTCTGCCATTAAGCAGAATTGAGCTTGTGCCTCTTCCTCAAGATCATTGTCATCAGTGTCAGTGAGGAACTGGTCTTCTTCCACCAACATGGCCCTTCCTACACTCTTCTTTTTGGCTAGTCTAAGCTTTTGCTTGTATTACTCGACATCTTTCTTCTTTATCAGTGTGCAGTCTTTTATGAAGTGGCAGTTTCCCCCACAATTGTAGCATTTGCGATCATCTTTCCTCTCGTCCTTGGCAATTCTTGGTTTCTCAACCACCTTATAATTTTCTGGTCTTCGGGACCCAGAAGTGTACCTTTGGAGATTGTTGGTTTTAGAATACCTATTCTTAAAAGCCTTGGTGATGAATGACATGGCTTTGATGACTTGTTCCATTTCTGTACCATCTGACTCATCAGATTCTGAGTCAGATATAGCCACTTGTTTGAATTTCTGAGTTCTGGAGGACTCGCGGGGGGTTGGTTCTGAAGCAATTAAGGCCAATGGATCAGCTGTGAGTCTGGGAGAAGTTTTTGAGACCTCATCTTAATATTGTTGAAGGTCCTAAAAAATGTTGTGGTATGTGACAATTGTAAGGTTTCAGTTGATGTGTTTGTACAGCTTGACATGCTCTTTCCATTCTGGCCCCAGAGCACGAAGAAATGCGCAATTAATATCCAAGTCTGTCCTTTCAACCTTGTTTGTCCTGAGTTCATTTTGGAGTTTGTAGAAACGACTGTAAGTGTCAATTAACAGTTCGTTCTCCCTAGCAGAAAATTTGTGAAACATGTTCACCAATTGTGTTCTCTTTATGTGCTCTCCTTGCTCAGTCCCTTGCAATTGTCGTTTGATCTCATCCTAGATCTCTTTGGCGTTAGCTAAGCTATCAACCTTCATGTACATTTCAGAAGATAGACCTTGCTTTAGATAATACTTCACCAACCTATCAGCTTTCTTTCTTTCTTTCTAAGCAGTTGTTAATTCATCATGAGTTTTCTCTCTCACTGTTCCAACAATTGGAGGATTATTGTCTGGTTGTGCATCCATGATTCGATATAATTTCTTTTCTTCGTTGAGAATAGAATCGATCATCATTTCTCCATAAACTTCATTATGCTGAAGAAAATCCATGAACCTCCCTTTCCATACAAGGTAGTCATTTCGAAAGAGAACTGGGGGTTTGGAATCCGTGCCAATTGCCAATATCTCATTGGAACTTGACATTTTTTTGATTGAATTACTTGAAAGTTTCAAAGTGATCGTTAACTTGAAAAGGTTGGGTGATTGGGTTCGAAGAAGGTTTCTTCAAATTGGAATGGTTTGAAGTGGTGAATTCGTATTGAGCTATGAGTTCGAATTGGAATTGTTCGAAGATGATTAACTTGGAAGTAGTTTGAGGTTATTCTTGGAATTTGAAGTAAATTTAGAAATGAACTTCAAAAGGAACAATTCTTTTGATCTTCGAGTAGAAGTGAGTTCTTTGAATGTTTTGTTTTTGGAGTCAACTTCAAATGAATTAGTGACTTTGAATACGGAATGTGATCAAGGTAAGTTGGTTTCGAATTGTATTCTGAGTAGACACTCGAAGTCTGTGGTAATGCGCTCGAAGTCCAAGGGTTGCAATGGACTTTGAGTTCGAAGTGTTGTTTGGAATAAAATCCGCTCGAAGTCAAGGAATTTGAATGGGCTTTGAATTCAAAGTGTTCTTGTGGAGTTAACTCAGCTCGAAGTTGCCTATAACTTGTTTTGAACTTTTACTTTGTGTTGATTTCGAATTCGAAGTGTATATTCTTCGAATTCGAAATATAGTTTCTCCGTATTGAACTATTTGACACGCTCGAAGCCTTCTTTAGGTAACAACTTCCGGATTTTACGGGATTTGTTTCCAACAACCTTGCTCGAAGTCTTCTTTGCAAGATTAGGCGTGCTCGAACTCTACAGTAAACACCAAAAACTTTCGAAAAATTGATTTCACTCGATCAAACACTCAGATCTCGACTGTTCTTCATCATCTTCAACCGTTCTTGACAAAAATCACACTCCTTATAAAAAACAATGCAAAATCAATTGATTTTTATACCCTCTTGGTCGTAATCCTTTGTAGATCCAGAGTATATCAATTAATTCATCTTTCCAATTGAATCAGATGAACTAATGAAACAAAACTGTCGATGTATCCCACTAAAACTTCACAAATTCGTTTGATTTTGATCCAACTCAAATCATAATTGATTGTTTAGAATTTAGAGTCGATTTTGAGATAAATAGAATCAATTCTAATAGGATAAACACTCAAACCTTCATAGCTTCGATTTCAAATCAGTAGCCTTCTTCGATGATGCTTGTTAGTCGCTGTTTTCCCAATCAAGAGCCAACTTAGATCAAGTTAGGCTCTGATACCAATTGAAAGATGTAAATTTGTGATTGTATAACCTTCAAGCAATCAATGGCAAGATGAATATCGAGAGAGAGAGAGAGAGAGCTACACACACTTTCACGTTCAAATGATATGTCATATAATTCAGGAAACGTCAAAAGATCCTTTTGCCCACGGTACAAAGGTCCTATATATAGGCTATGCCTACTACTTGGGCCTCATGTGCTTTCCTACATTTTAACTAATATTAACAGAGTTCTGACTAAGGGAAATGTATTTCCTTGGTCATGGTATCTATAAGAATGATGTCAAGTAGATTAAGCTAAGATAGAAGTTGTGATGAATTAGGGAGTTCCTCGAACTCCTTTTGAAATTAAAAGTCTCTTTGCCTTAGCTGACTACTATTGGCGGTTCATCCGCAGTTTCTTGAAGTTTGCGGGTCCGTTGGCTAAACTGACTCGTAAAGATAAATCTGTTGTATTTGTTGTCTGTTCGGAAGACTTTACTGTCGAATGTAAAATCTATTACCTCCCTGGTGAAACCAGTGTTGTAGAGGACTGTCAACGGGAGCTAAGTTTATGAAGATCGCGATAATATCAGATGTGTCATTAAGTTGAGATGAATACCAGAGACCTTGTAATTAGTCGCGACGATTTGAGACTTCGAAATTGATGTTCATTTTATTTGTTGCAAATGAGTCTGCATTTGTAGACTTATTTGATTCAGTTTATGTTAATGAGACTGTGACACGTCACAGTCTTTCTTGGTTGTTTTGATTTTGACGGTCTATTGTTTCTAGTTCTAACAAGGTTGCAACGTGAGTTAGACACTTGTGTTCATCTGAGCACTGCCTATCGCTTGCAAACTGATGGTCAATTGAAGCTGAGTCCACGTTCTATAGACCCATTCAAAGTCGTAAGTGAAGTCAGTTACCAACCGGTAACTTTTGAGCTACCGCCTGAACTAGTTGTATACATGTCACCTTTAACGTGTGTTACTTACGCAAGTGCCACGTTGAAGAAGAATTTGTAGAGATTCTTGAGACAAAGGTTAAGATGCTGCGCAAGAAGAAAAACAAGCTAGTCCTTTTGAAGTAAAAGTACAACCTAGGTCCAAACCTGATTTAGGAAGTTGAGGACGTGACGAAGGCAAGGTACCCTAGTCTGTTTATTACTAAGTAGATTCCGAGGACGGAATCTTCTTAAGGGGGTAGATTTGTAACATCCTCAACTTGGGCCTAGTTGTAGATATCATGTACAAGTACGTGATTAATGTAATAGGAAGCATTTATGTGTATATGTGTGTTTATTATGTGATTAAGTAGAAAAGAAGAAAATAGGAGAAGAAATCCAGAGGCAAACCGCCTCTGGAATATGTGTGTGTATATAGAGATATGTGTGTGTTTTGTTGACTCAAAAGTCAAAGGTAATAAACACAAAACACAAACACACTTCTCTCGTTGCTCTCTCTCCCTACTCTCGGTTTTCAAAAGAAGAACAAGCAAGAGTCGATTGATCAGTCACAAAAGATTAGTATTATAGATTCTTGTGTGTTTGAAGGTTGTATTCATGTTGATAAACATGAACTCGTGCAAGAACACTTTGAAGAATATGAAAACTTACTTTCTAAGTGGGTTTTGCATATATGGTGTTCTTGTCAAGATTTGATGTGTCTAAAAATTACGAGAATGAAATTGCTAAAATGATTAAATGAAGCTGTCGGATTTACAGTGTATGAATGTGTCGGATTCTGAGACTATGGTAGTATCGGAATCTGCATGTGTTGAAATCCCATAGTTTTGTCGGAATCCGCTAGAAGTGTCGGATTCCGCATCGGACGGATTGTCGGATTTCATGGCCCGGATTTCCTTGTCTCGCGGAATCCTCAAGTTCCGTATTCCGTATGCATGTAAAGATGCCTAGGTGTTGGAATCCGCAAGTTGTCGGATTTCCAAAGTATCGGATTTCCTTGTTTTGTCGGATTCCGATAGTGTCGGATTCCACAACTAAGCCAAAGATGTCTAAGTGTTGGAATCCACAGGTAATTGTCGGATTCCGCATGTAAGTGTTAGATTTTCCCAAAATTCGCAAGAACTATCGGATTTCCCCAAATCCGACAGTTTTGGCGGATTTGTGCTAAGTCCAAGTTTAAATGTTGTTTTGTAAGTTTTTCTATGCATTTATGAATGATTAAAGTCGGTATGATATTTTAGGTGAACTTGTTGTAGTGGAGTCAAAGCCAGATACCTGTATGAAGTAAGCCACTCAGGTGAGTGCCTACTTTCATGAGACTCCGTAGAGCAAGTTTTGCATTCCAAGATGACTATGTGATTGTGTGTGAATGTGTATGTACGTATGTCTAACCTGTCTATGCAGGTATGCTTAAGAAGATAAGTGTAAGTTTCGGAATGATGTTATGATTGCTTGTAAGATGTGTAATAGGTGCATGCCAGCGGGTCCAGATTGGAACCGCTTAGTTAATATCTGATGATATGCATGAATGATGAACTATGTGATGATGCATGTGAAAGTATGAATGAATGATTGTATAAAGGATCCCTATGGGATCATATGTACGATATATGATGATGGATCCCTGTGGGATCAAATGTACGTTTATGTGTATGTGCACGGTCTGCAGACCATTTGACATCTGACATCTGACGCATGGTTAAGGTCAGCCGGTTAGCTGGATCCTAACAGGACTTCGGTCATTTCTGGATTTAACGGTGACTCGGGGTGCATCCCGGGTCGAGGTTCTGCAGAACCGCCGTGCCTTAATGTGAGTGATAATCAGCCGGTTGTAGCTGGATTACTTGAGGAGTCTTTGGCTCCGTGAACGATGCTTGGTGGACTGCGTTATGCTCCCCCACCAGCGCGGATGGTTGTGTCGGATCCCCCTGTCTGAGTTATTGAGCGGGACAGACTCCCCTGCATGATATGACTCTTACTGATCTTGTTAGCACACCGCTATGTGTTAAGCTAGCAATGCTTGCTTATGTACGATATGATGTGTACGATACGATATGTGTGATATGATGTGTACGATACGATATGTGTGATATGATATGTATGTGATGTCTGTTGCATGACTCACTGTATTGAGGCTTATGTTAAGTATGTACTCACTAGCTAGTGTAGCTAACGGTGCTATGATTTCCCTGTTCAGGTAAAGACTAGAAAGGCTGGAGAGGAGGGTGTGTTTTGATGTAAATACCCCTTGTGGGTTGGAACACTTTATGTTGTAATGTATGTTTGATATTATGGTCGGTTCCTGTATGTTAGGTAACACCAATGAATGTTTTGGAAACAAAGATGACGTAATTAACTGTTTGTTAATATTAAAAGAAAAATTTCCGCTGCTAAACCTGAATTATCACGAAAGTAACTATTTTCAGAAGCGGTGTTACAGTAGCTATATCCAATATTCCAATATAAGACTTCCAATTTCCATTTAACAAATTGCAAAAGATAGCTAAGAAAATATATTGAAGCAGTTAAATTCAACCAAATCAATATATTGAAGTTCATAGTTCGATTTCAGTTGATTCGTTTTGTTTTTAAAAGTTGGTAAATCCCACAAAACACACAACCTGAGTAGTCATTTGACAAACTTACAAATATAGAGATTGTATATGGACGCTTAGAATTTTGCAGAATAAAAACACAAAACATAAAACTTACCTGATTTTCATCTCACTTTATGCTTGCTGTACAGTTTTGAACCCTTGATTATATGAAAATCCAAAGGAGAGAAGCAGCAAGTTATCAAAGAAGGTAGATGTTTGGATTTAACATCTGTTTCATAATACGAAATGAAACAAAAAATATATGATGAAATCCAAATAACATAGAAACCGGTGACAATCAATTTGAATGCACAATTGCGCATAACTAATATTAATACGAATTGAATGCAAGATCAACTTCTACCAAGAAGTTAGTTAAGCAGCCATGACAAATTGAATGCAAGACCTTACTGACCAGGCATTCAATAGGTTAACATAGAAATTGCTCGATTCGGCTTTGCATCTAATGAGTCAATTAGGTAACCTTTAAAACTTAATTAAATTTGAAATGGTCGAAAGTGACCCGTAGTGCATTTAAATGCTTGCAACCTCATAGATAGCTTTTTTAGAAATATTGGACTTATATTTTATTGATAACTATTTATAAAACTCAAGAAAAGAAACTTTTTGTAGGTTAAGAGGTGTTTTGACAGGTTTCAAGACTCTCAAGGATAAATTGAGCGGAGAGAAGGTTCAACAATTGTTGACTCAAACACAACATAAGCCATCCAAAGCTGATTTCCTGAAGTCAGTAGTCAGACTTGAGGATAGGCTAATGAGACTGGTACAGAGAATATGTCAATATGCTATGCATCACTTTTACTGAAGCATCATCCAAATGGGCCTAGGTCTGATCAGTTATATATAGCTGATTAAGGGGAGAAAAGGGGGACAGTGATTTTATTTCCATTTTGAATGTGCTATTAGAGGGGGACAGTTAGTTTGGATCTTCTCTAAATCTGGCAAGAGAGATTTCCATTTGGTTTCCCTCTCTGATTTTGTAATTTCATCTACTATTTTTAGTTGATGAAATCATCTTAATTCTGTTGCTAAAGGCTAAATTTCCATTATCATTAGTTTATTTCTATCACCCTTCTATTAGTCAGATGGACTATCTTTGCATAGAAATTATAAGTCATTTATTAAAATAATACCCGAAGCCTCCCACATCTGCTTGCTATTATCTCAGCAGTTTCAAGAGCCCTTTTCAGGTTAAAAGAATATATGGCAGAAATGTTGGACTCTCTTGATAATCTTTCAGCCACCTCTAGCAAGATCATACATTTTTGGGTTACTAAATTTATTGAATTCAATACAAAGAAAAATATAGCACAAGTATTATGTTGATAAATCATAACAGAAATATGCAAAGAGGTACAATCCATGGACATTAAGGACCATCACAAACTAATCGTAAAAAATGTATGATTTTGCATTCAAGTTGTAATAATCACTTTTCAATGTGTTTATTTTTTAAGAAAATGCTCATTGCTTGGGAAAATATAATAAAAGTATAAAACTGTCGGATGGCGACTTTTTTAACAAGCTAAACAACTACCCACTAAATCTGAAAAATAAAAACTACTAAGAAGAAAAAAAAACCACATCACTCTAATCTAACTAGAAAAAAATTGCTATAAACGACATTTTAAAATGCCAGTAAGTGTGACATGGCTGATGAATAAAAAAACAGACCTCTAAAATCTAACCAAACATTTAAATTGCTATTTAACTAAACAATTAAAGTAGACTGCTAATCTAAGAAAAATTAAACCATTAAACTAAACATTTAAATAGCTATTTAACTAAACAATTAAACTACAAATAAACTGCTAATAAACAAAAAAACGTGGGTAGAAAATTTAAAAAAAAACTGAACAATTTAACTCTCTAGGTTTGAGTTTCTTAATCTGCAACAGTAACTAACCAAAAAAACGTGGATTAAAATCCTTAAAAACTGCTATAATAGTAGTGGCCCATGTTTATAAACTAATTTACAGTTTTCAGTAAGTGGGGTTGTGGTTATTTTACAGCCACTATAGTGATTCTATAAATATCTAGCCTCATTATTCTTTCCAGATAAATCACAGCACAACAGAGAAAATCGTATTTGATTATGGCTGACAAAAACAACACATTTGTACCCATGAAAACCCGAAAGATGATGCTACAAACGGAGCAGAATTCATTGCTAAACACAACTGGGTACAATTTAGATTTATCTAATTCTTTTTCTAACATCTTATCAGGTCTTGGTAATCACTGATTGCACTTTTCAGTTTGTTTTTGTACAGAGCCACATAACATGATTACCCACATTTATTTGTACATATGTAGAAAAGTAGACTGAAATTGCCTAAACAAGTATAGAAGATGTTAGACAACTTTTTAAAAAGAAAATGTAGACTGATTTTTCTATAAACCTGATAATGACACACACACGCACGCATGCGCGCGCGCACATACACACACACACACACACACACACACACATATATATATATATATATATATATATATATGAAAGCATAAATACCTAGCCCCATTATTCAAAATTTACCTTTCCAAATAAATAACAGCAGAGCACAGCACATTGTATTTGATTATGGACGACAAACAAGCACATTTGTACACATCCACATAACATGATTACCCACATATACTCATACATATATATAATTTTGTTATAGGTGTTGGTTTCTGGGCATAGAAGATGTTAGACTGTTTTATAAGATAAGTAGACTGTTTTTTTATAATATAGACTCAAAATGTGCATAGAAGATGTTAGATCACTTAAATAGAAAATGTAGACTGTTTTTTCTATAAAACTGATAATGACGCATAAAATTTTATAAAAAAGCAGTATTACAAAAGGAGTTGATTTAAGTGTAAATAGAATCAAATCATGAATCGCCTGAGTAATAATAAGGGAAAAAACATGTCTCATATTAAATACATGTAAAAAAACATGTTCTTAAATGTGAGACATACATTCTATAGAAATTGTAATACAAAATGAGCTGATTTTACCACTGTTTATGCATGTTTATTTTGATTTATTGTCTCACTCTCAACCTGCCGAGAAAAAAGAGCCAGCCATTGATTCACCTCTCATTCCATCCTCCATCATCACTCAAGCGGTAATAAAACGTTTACTAAAAGATTAATTTACTTTATTACAAATTCGGTGCATTAAATGGTATCTAAAAAGAGATTTAAAACCATAGGTGGCGATTGAATATCCCCGATGGTCAAGTGAGGTTTGGTTTGACCACTATCAAAACGAGCACAAACGCCAATGCAAACAGGTAGTTTGTACATATAATTTTTTGTTATTTTCTAAATAAAATACATGAATATAAGTATTAAAATATTGTGCTTTGTCCATTTGTTCTCCAATTGAAACGAGCTCAAAACCTTTTGTTAGTCCCAAGTAGTTCGAGTATGAATGGAGTAATGCAAGAATGTAGTGTGAGAGATGATTAACACCATACAAAACACACACTTAAACATTGATTATGGTAAAACTCACATATTACAAGGGTCATATCCCTATTTATACTCTATGAGTATTTTCTCAAGTAAACTCCTATTTCTATACAATTTTATACTTTACATTCTCCCCCTTTGTATTGAAATAGGAATGTAAATGCTAGTAACCTAAGGACTGTCTTCCTTAGATTATATAAGCAGTTTTGGATGTAGCGTCCCACCAAATACATCAGTCTGAAACAATGCTTTATCTTGAGCTTTTGATAGCGGAAGCATAAACACTTTTGATGTGTTAGGAAGAATCTTCTTTTTGTCTCCCCCTACAATGTAGCTCAGATTGTTCCCATGTCTTCATAAGTCTGACAATCTTGACTCCCCCTAGACATGATATAGACTGACGTTTCTTTGTCTCTCTCCCCCTTGAGTAGACACAATAACTTTTCAATATGTTCTTTTACTCTCCCTCAACAACTGAATCAACAATGTAAAATTTCTTTACTCATTATATTTTTTCTTATTCTCCCCCTCATGATGATTATGATACATTATGAACATCATGCATAAAGGACATCACTATGAGATTCAGTTGAAACAAACATGGAAAAGGGATGGGGAGGATCCTACATATTCATGTCAAAAAGATCTCCATTTGTTGTATGACATGAGTAGATACTCGAACCAGTCTTGATCGTTAAGGAGTGGTAATGATTTGATCTGAATTCTTGAAGATTTATAACTTTGTGTTGGATGTAACCTGATATTGGAGATTAATGTTGTCAAGTAAGTCTCCCAATACCGTGTAATCAACCTTGACCAAATCACCGCAAGTCCCAAAATTTTTTTGGAAGACATACGGGTGCAAAAGAACTTGGGTACACATAAGTGGGTAGTTGACTTTGATATAATAATCAGTGAGTCGGATCCATCCTTACTCAAGAGCATTCGCATGTAATACAAAATTTTCTCAAAAACCTGAAGTAATTTGATGTTGGTCAATCCTTCAAACAATTTCACCAACAATGTGATCTGGGTCGTCAGAAATGACTGATATAAGATAACCAAGATTCAAAAGAAACAAGGAATAGATGGCCAAAATCTGGTTTTGAGACCAAAAATTGGTGACACTAAGAAAGAAGAACCAAAAATCAGTTAGGAAAGGGCAGGATGACTAGACATAAGGTACTAGACATTCAGCATATGGTAGCAATAACCCAAAGTAAACCAAATCTAGAAACATCAGAATGATAACTGAAACTTTAAGAACTTCTGACTCAGCCAAAAAATCCAAACACTTGTCTTAGGAATCAAGGTGACCAGATAATTAAGTCACAACAACTACGGGGGTTCAGGGGCAGCGCCCCTAATAGCAGGGTCCAAGGGGCAGAGCCCCTGGCTGGTTAAAATTGCTATGGAGAAAATGATAAGAAAATTGAAATTCTTCCCACATCCGCCAAATCCCAAATCCGGTACTTTCAAAATCCGCCACTTTCAAATCCAGTAGAAGCCAAATCCGATACTTTTCAATCCGGAAGAAGCGAAATCCGATACTTTCAAATCCGGAAGAAACCAAATCCGAGACTTTCAAATCCGGAAGAAGCCAAATCCGATAGAAAGGCAAATCCGGTACACACAATCGGATTTATGAAATCCGCATAAACCAAATCCGGTAAATACTATCGGATTAATGAAATCCGATAACTTCATCTTCCAAATCCGATACATTCATATTCAAAATCCGGTACTTCATCTTCATCCCGTTCAGATTCAAAAATTCTTCAAATTTGCACGAATCTATATATTTCTTGCCCAGATCACTTCGCCTATCAACTTCAATCAATCCTATATCAATTTTTCTGATAAACAACAACGAATTGATATCGAATTAGACGATTTTCCCCAAAACTCATTTTTCACAAAACATACTAAAATCTTCGATTTGCTTGCTGTTTTGTTGTTAATTTGATCTCGTTCACTCCAAAATGATTCTAAAATGATAAACGAGCATCAATCAACCATAATCTTCACGAAAATCACAAAATTTGATGAAAACCCAAAAATCTCAAAATGTGTTCTCGGTTTTCTTCAAATTCTTCAAAAATCTTGAAGTTGTATGTTGAATTCAGAATCAAATCACACTCCTTAGGCTCTGATACCACTTGTTAGTCCCAAGTGGTTCGAGTATGAATGGAGTAATGCAAGAATGTAGTGTGAGAGATGATTAACACCATACAAAACACACACTTAAACATTGATTATGGCAAAACTCACATATTGCAAGGGTCATATCCCTATTTATACTCTATGAGTAGTTTCTCAAGTAAACTCCTATTTCTATACAATTTTATACTTTACACCTTGCATTTTGGAAATGGGATGAGGTTATTGACATACCATGGCAGGACGAGGAAGAAGAATGTGACTCGGGTATGCCCAGAATGAAGCGAAAAAGATCAAACCATGTTTTGGTTTTCAGTCAAAACAAGGTGATTATCTTGAATGATGAGAAAGAGAAAGAGGAAGATGAAGGGTATGAGGGAGGTGATGAGAAAGGGTAGTCATATGTCTTTGGGAGTTTCTTTTTCTATGGTTGTTAGTTTGAATAGTAGCTTTACAATGTTTTTGTTTCTTTAAAACATATGTGTGTTTGGTACTTTGTTTATTATATTTGTCCGTTCAGTTTGTTTACGATGTTACTATATATGCACTAATATATTTACATAATATGTTTTTAAGTATTCAATTAGAGTTAGGATATTCAGAATTATATAAAAAATTTGGTCGATTCAGATTTTGGGTGTTCAAAATGAATACCAATGATCAAATATTAGTTTAAGTATAGAAAACAGAATCGGGATATAATGAAACAGGTCAAGTACATGTTCTTGCTGTTATAATAAAGGAAAATACAATTTGGATATAATGAAAAAAGCTACACTATATGTACTTATGTATTTATATAATCTGTTTTTGTAATATTCAAGATAGTGTAACGTCCCATTTTTTTTAAAACAACTCATTCATAATAGATGTCGGTAAAAAACTAATTAAACTAGATCGATAAGTTGCGAAAGCTTGGATAATGAGCTATCAGTGCCGAGCTGGAGCCCCGCCGTGGTTATCACCTGAAAAGAGTTAAAACAACAAAGCTTAGTGAGTAAACTAGATCGATAAGTTGCGGAAGCTTGGATAATGAGCTATCAGTGTCGAGTTAGAGTCCCGCCGTGGTTATCAACTAAAAAGAGTTAAAACAACAATTGTAAGCCCAAGGCTTAGCGAGTATACTACTTACAAACCAAATAGTTCACGTAACTGCTCAAAGCTCATACCCACTACCGTAGTAAGTGGTCTCATCATACCCGTCACTAGGACGGTCTCGTCTCCACCGTTGTCGTCACAACGGTCTAACATACCCGGCACCGGAGTGTACGGTCTCATACCGTAACATCCTCAACTTGGGCCTAGTTGTAAATTGTATGTACGAGTGTGTAATTAGAATGATAGGAGGATGTCTTATTTGTATGTATTTATTAGGATTAAATGAATATATGTATGATTTACTTGATGTTTTAATGTTAAATAAATATATGCATGTTATGTGTTAAGTATGTATGTATTTATTATATATATATATATATGTTAGATTAAATATTGTGTTCATTATATTAGTTTAGTTATGTTTGTCATTTAATATTGTAGAGGGTAGATTAAGTAAATACCTTATGGGTATATATACTAGTCTACCTACCCCAAGTTAATGGAGCACTTCATTATTCCTAAAAGTGTGTGTGTGAATTCTCTATTCTCTCTCATCAATTCATACATCATTATTGTGGATTTGCTCCAATATCATCAATAAATTTATTATTATTTGGGGCCAACAAGTGGAATAAGAGCCAAGCTTGATAAAAGTAAGGCTCGTGATTGTGTATTCATCATCAAAGATAAGAATTCGAAGATTAAGGTTTGATTGTTCTCTATCTTTAATTTGAAGCTATTTAGATTTGGATTTTTAAAGGTTTCTCGTAATTTTTTATTGCGATTGTTGCCTTTAAAATCCATTTTAAAACAAGTGGATAATTAATTTGGTTGGTTATTAATTGAGATCTGAGATCTACGAATCAAAAGGAATAAATTTCGAGGCTATTATTCAAATGTTACATCAATATTCAAATTTTATTGAAGAACACTTGAAGAAGTTGAAGAACAGTGAAGAAATATTAAATTCCTCTGAAAAACAAATGAAAAAGGTTTGCTAGAAAACTTCGAGCTGTTAGTCACGCGTTTGTTCACTTCAAAATTGTTTGTTACAAACAATATCCCTTAAAATCAGGAAACTTGTCTTCTCTTCAGACTTCGAGCGCCTTATTTTTTTTTTTTTGGAAAATTCAAAGTTTGAAAGTTTGACTTTTGTTAACACACTTCGAGCGCCTGTTTTGTGTTTCCCAAGCACACTTCGAACTCCATTTTATTTCCATCCAAAGTCTCCAATTAATTCCATACGAAGCAATACCCTTCGAGCGCCTATTTGTTCTTCCCAAGCACACTTCGAAGTCACCATTTAAATTCCATTCGAAGTCCACTACACTCATTCACACTTCGAACAACAATTCTTTTTCTTAGCCAATCACAATTATATCACATGCTTCAATTCAAAGTCCACATTTAATATCCATGCACACTGGAATTCCTCTATTCAATTCGAAGTCCACATACAATTCGAAGTTCTTTTTTTTAATTAGCCACACTTCAAACTCAATTCAATTCTAGGCATCACATGCATACTTCGAACAACACAAAGCTCCTTGTTTTTTATTAGCAATACACTTCGAGAACATGCAAACTTCAAACTCCATGCACACCAATAAATTCCATGCACAATTCGAAGTCCACAATTGACAGCCATGCGCACTTCAGCCCATGCACACTTCGAGCCCATTAATCCATGCACACTTCGAGCTTGTATAATCCATGCACACGTCGAGCTTGTAAATTCCATTCAAACTTCGAGCTTAACAATTCATGCACACTTCAAGCACCATTAATTTCCATTCACACTTCGGACACATTTTTTTAGCCATTTCTTCGAGCACCTTTTTATTTGCCGTTCATTTCGAAACACCGAATCCTTGGAAATCTTTGTTTTAAATTCAAACAAACCTTTAAATCAACTCCGAACTCTTTCATATCTTGTTTGATCACTTCGAATTTCAACCTCGAACACAATCACAACCTTACCTCTCAAGTTAACGATCATTTCAAGTGTGTGTTCATCTCTTGAAGCTTTCATCATAAATCTTGCTCACAACACTTGATTACAATCATGATACAAACCGATGAAGAAAAACTTAAACTATTTGATCTTTGGGTAGATTTTGGCGAGAGACAGAAAAAGAGGGCAGATGATTTGGAAAAAGAAAATGCAAAACTTACCCAACAACTTTCTGAATTGACTGAGAAATTTCACAAGTCCGAGAGCAAATTTCAAGAGTTTGAGATTGATGAATGTGCCAAGTAAAGAAATCTTGAGCAACAATTGTTGGATATTCAAAGAAAGTCAACCGAAGAAATAATGCATTTTGAGACCGAAAGAAATCAATTTGTGATTAAAATTCAGAAATTGGAGTAAGACTTACAAAAGTGTGTAGAAGAAAAGGTCACGACATCTTCTGATTCTCAAAAAGTTCAAAAATGTAAGTTTGCCAAAAGAAAGTCCTTGCAGGTGAATCATCAAACAGTCACATGCATCTAAACTTTAAATGGTCTAAGGATCATTATTCAAGTTCCAAGTCATACACAAAGCAGTTCATAAACATGGTCAAGCTTCGGAGAAAGCTTTGGAATGAAAGCAAAGATAATATTGAAGAAATGAAAGAGAAAACTCTTCTTCAAAAGAATTGTGGTACACCTCATCATGCTACTTATCCATTTGCACGTGTTAGTCAAACAAGATCATTCTCGAATACTAACATGAATGCACGTCTTCCCACCTTGCCAGAGCTTAAATATCCATGTGTGGTTCATTCCGTCAAACATGTCTTAAGACTTTCTAAAGAGAAGATTTTCATAAAACCACCTTACTTTTCGGTGGATGTTTACCATAAGAAGATAAATGCTTGTAAGGTCAAGGGGGAGCACAGAAATGAAAAGATTTCAAGTCATCAATGAAGATTGAGAGCTTCATTCAAGGGGGAGGGTATTTTTCTCTTGAAGAATAACCAAGATGCTAAAACAGAAGATTCTCTCAAGATCAACTACCACAGCAAAAGAAGATAATGTTTTGTTTATTTTGCTTTATTTGTATAATGAACACAAAGGGGGAGATTGTTAGATTAAATATTGTGTTCATTATATTAGTTTAGTTATGTTTGTCATTTAATATTGTAGAGGGTAGATTAAGTAAATACCTTATGGTATATATACTAGTCTACCTACCCCAAGTTCATGGAGCATTTCATTATTCCTAAGAGTGTGTGTGTGAATTCTCTATTCTCTCTCATTAATTTATACATCATCATTGTGGATTTGCTCCAAGATCATTGATCATCATTATTATTTGGGACCAACAATATATATATATATATATATATATATATATGTGTGTGTGTGTGTACTAATTATATTAATAATTGAAAGAAAAGAATAAAGAAAAAAAAGAAAAAGAAAGAAGATATTTGTCCAGAGGCGGTTTGCCTCTGGATAAGATTTATATGTTTGTGTAAGTGTTATCATTGACTCACAAAGTCAATTGTAGCAAAACTCTAAATAACACACTCAAACACACACTTGATAAATCTCTTGTGAGTTCTTGAAGAAGTTCTTGAAAGATTTGAAGTTCTAGACCTAAAACAAGGTTAGTATGGTGTTTGTAGTATAGATTATACATGTAATATGCTAGAAATATGGGTGTTATGTGGCTGGAAGTTATGTTGGAGTTGAAGACTCCATTGTTAAACATGAGAGCTTACTTTACATGTGGGTTTCTCATGTTTGATGTTTTTAAAAGGTATTAATGTGTTTGTGAGGTTCATGTAGGTGGTATATGAAGTTCTAAGATGTTTAAAGAAGTCAAAACTAACAAGTTTCAAATCTGGGTTTTTGAGTTTGGATAATAAAGGTCGCATGGAAGTTGCATGAAAGAGATGGTAAAACTATAAACCATAAGATCGCGGCGTGATAGGTTTATGGTCGGGGCGCGACCCCATCAAAGAATACACTATGCGACTATTTTATCCGACATACGAATGAACCATCCGACCCTTTGGTCCGATAGTCGGATGGCCCATCCGACTTGATGGTCCGACTGTCGGATAGCCCATGTGATTATTTAATTCTACTTTCGCATGGATCAAGTGATTTCTGGTCTGACTTTCATGTATCGCGGTGCGACGCTTAAGGTGGTCGCGGCGCGACAGGGCCATTTAAGAAAGAATGTGTTTTTATTACATGTTCTTGTTGAATAGGTTATGTAGTGTCAAAAGCAAGTTTAATAAGTGATTCATGAGTATTAGAAAGATATTGTAAGGTTCCAGTAATAGAACCTAATGCGTGCAAACGCTTAACGCGATTGCCGTTGTTATAGGTGAGCGTATCAGCTGAACCAGAATTAAGTAAACGAACGTGTAAACTAGTCAGGTGAGTGCATGCTTTCATGAGACTTAGTAGAGTAAGGCTTGCATGTTAAATGACTATGTGAATGTTTTGTGTATAACTAACTTGCTTTTGTAGGTATGCTCAAGGAGGTAAGTTTATGTATTGCAAGATGTTACGAAGTATATTAGGTGCATGCCAGTGGGTCCAGACTGGAATCACTTAGTTAATATATGATGCTATGCATGAATGGCTACCTGAAAGATGTTATATGTAAGATGATGGATCCCTGTGGGATCATATGTACGTGTATGTGTATGTGCACTGTCTGTAGACTATCTGACGCATGGTTAAGGTCAGTCGGTTGTAACTGGATCCCATTAGTACTTCGGGATTTCACGGTGATTCGGGAGGCATCCCGGATCCTAGGTTCTGCAGAACCGCCATGCCTTAACGTGAGTAGTAATCAGCCGGTTGTAGCTGGATTACTTGTGGAGCCTCTGGCTCTGTGAATGATGTTTGGTGGACTGCTTTATGCTCTCCCTCTAGCGCGGTAGGTCGTGCCTGATTCCCCAGTTTGAGTTGTTGAGCGGGATTGATTACCCTGCAAGACACGACTCTTACTGATGTTGTCAGCACACCGCTATGATGCATGACTTACTATATTGATACTTGTGATTGTATGTACTCACTAGCTAAGTGTTAGCTAATGATGTTATGATTTCCCATTTTCAGGTAAAGACTAGATGTCCTGCGAGGCGGGTAGCTTTTGAATGTACATAACCCTTGTGGGTGGAACACTTGAAAGTTTTATGTTGTAATGTAATGTAAACAGATACTATGATCGGTTCTTGAACTTGGTAACACCAATATGTTTTGAAAAGTCAGTAATGTAAACAACAGTTAATCTTATTGTGTTAAAAAGAAAAATTTCCGCTGCTAAATCTGAGTTGTCATTAAAGATGTTGATTTTTAGAAGCGGTGTTACAAATAGGTATCAAAGCCTAAGTTTGAGTGAATTGGGTACTTGTAAGAGTATTCGATCTCAAACTCGGGCCCGACCATAAAGAAGTGTTCCTATGGGGGGTTGAGTGAGAGTGTTATATGTATGTCATTATTGTACGATGATTTATAAGTAAGATAGAGTATTAACTGCTCTTTCTCTGTCATATAGAAAATTGATATAAGATGTCTGCTGAACGTGGCAATACAGAACAAGTATTAAAAGAGATGGAGGATGAGGCTTCTCATATGCCTCATCAAGCTGAAGATCAGAGATCTCAGCACAATGCTGGAGAAGGCAGACCTGAGCCAAATCAGGCTGCTTATATTAGGCGGTTGGAGGAAGAGTTGCGTATGACTAAAGAGCTCTTATTGCAAGCAACGTTGAACAAGCCCCGCAAGACTTGTTCATACAAGAAATTTTTATCTTGCAAGCCTCCAACATTCCAGGGGAGTGATAACCCCATAGTTACCATACAGTG
The DNA here is from genome assembly GCA_038502395.1 of Dittrichia graveolens. Classification (NCBI taxonomy): domain Eukaryota; kingdom Viridiplantae; phylum Streptophyta; class Magnoliopsida; order Asterales; family Asteraceae; genus Dittrichia; species Dittrichia graveolens. The sequence continues at coordinate 51,796,611 of JARJIL010000005.1, read as the reverse complement.
GCTCCGGAAAATGGAGCAGGTATTTGAATCTTGTCAGTGTGAACCTGAGTATTGCGTGAAATACACAGTACGCATATTAAAGGGCCGTGCCATCTTTTGGTGGGATACGGTGAAAGCTTCTGTTAGCAAGGAAGTACTAAATGCTCTCTCTTGGGAGCAGTTCTCTGAGAAGGTGCTGATGAAATATTGCACCGAATATGATATGGAGCGGATGGAGAGGGAATTCACTGATCTCCAGAAAGGGGATAAGCCAATTGAAGAACATATAATGTAACACCCGCAAACTCGGGCTAGGAGATTAGCGGGTTGGCGGTATGTGATTTGTTGCGTTTAATTTGTTATGTGTTTATTTAAGAGTTAATTGAATTAATTAACTTAATTTATATATATATATACATATATATATATATATATGAATAGTAGTACTGGAGAAAAGAAAGAAAGGAAAAGAAAGCTAGATGTATGTATGTATGTATGTAAGGTATGTATGCATGATGAAATAGAAATGACACCACCTCATGCTTTGATTAAAGTAAATAAATGTGTACGTGTATGTCTGCTCATATTTTTTCTAGAAAGTGCAAGTGTGTAGTGTGTGTAAGTTGAGAGAAAAACCTTTGGTGAAGGAAACCTTCAAAGCAAGCAAACTTGGAATTTATAAGTCAAGATTTGGTGTTTGATAATTCAAACTAAAGGTGAGGATATGTTTATATCATGTTTTGATTTAGTTTGATATGTTTATTTGTTAAAATACATGATCATATGAGAAATCACCATGTTTAAGTTTGAAGCTTTTTATGAACAAATGAGTTTTGATGGATTTTGTGTTTTGTTGGATTAAAAGATATTTAGGATGTATTAAATTATGTTTAAAGATGGTTATATATGTTTTTAGTGAGTTTTGGTAAGTTTTGTAAATTCTGGGTTTGATCCATGGAGTTTTTGGTGGCTATTTATTAAAGAAGATGATGAAAAGAATAATTAAATAATAAAAATTAATTAAATTTAAGGGCCCATCCTTTAGGCTTTGAATTCGAAGTGGCCTTTGGGAGGAGCTCTAAGTGGCCTTTGGGAGAAGCTCGAACTGGCCTTGGGCAGGAGCTCGAAGTGGCCTTTGGGGAGGAACTAGAAGTGGCCTATGGAGGATCCGCTCGAAGTGGCCTATGGAGGATCCGCTCGAAGTGGCCTATGGGGGACTCCGCTCGAAGTGGTCTTGGCTCGAAGGGGGATCCGCTCGAAGTGGCTTGTTTCGAATGGAGATCTGTTCGAAGTGGACTTCTGCTCGAAGTGGCCTTCTGCTCGAAGTGGCCTTCTGTCCGAAGTGGCCTTCTGCTCGAAGTGGTATTCCGTTCGAAGTGGCCTTCTGTTCGAAGTCTAAACCACTAGAAGGCTTTTGTGACATGTTTGGCTATATTTTTCAGAATGTGGGATTTTGTTTGATTGGATATTTTTGAATTGTTATTTGTGGGTTTATATTGAAAATTATGAAATAAATATATGAAGAAATATATATTTATGATAGAAAAGACTGATTCTGGTGTTGTTGTATTTTCAGGGAACACAAAGACTCAATAATATAAGATATCTGGGTTCCCCGTTTGAGAACAAGAGGTGAGTGGATGTGAACTCACAGATGGTAAAAGTTATGATTGTGATTGATTTGATGCTTGTGACTGCGTTGATTGTTTGTTTGACTGGAATTGGATTATTATAGAAGTACTGTATGATTGATATATTGTTCGTGTTTATTTGATTGTTGAGCTTTCGGTTGTGATTTGAGACCAGCTAAGCGAGTAGTACGGCTTGTAGAGGTCAGCTAAGCGAGTAATTCAGCTGGGCCTGATCGCTATTGGTTGAGCAGTTGTAGACCCTCTCATGCATGCGTTGTATTGGAGGGGATCTAACTGTGCTAATTGGCGGTGGGCTATCGGTAAACCTTTGCTTTGGCCCGCATTGGTTGTAGGTTCGCAGAACCGCCGGTCCTTTGGAGTTCATTGGATTGTTTGGCTTGTGTATTTGGTGACTGTTCACTGATCGTGCTATTTGCTGATGTGTCGTAGTATCCTCTCACTTAGCTTTGTGCTAATTCCCCTTAGTTGTTTGTTTTTGCAGGTTTGTGTTTTGGTGGTGCTCGTGGAAGGAAAAGTTGACCCTGCTCTGATATGTATTTTAAAATGGAAACGAGCCATGTGTATTTTGTAACACCAAGTTGTTTGATGATTTGTGTTGTGAACAAGTGTTGGTTGTTGATTGTAAATACAAATGTTTTATGTTTAATCTTGATTAAAAGCTTCCGCGGCGTATTAAAAAAATGGCTTGAGATTTGCGGTGTTACAGTTTGGTATCAGAGCCTTGGTTTGGCGATGCAGGCACGGCTAGAGTGTTGCATTCCCAAATCTTGGCTCGTGACGGGTCAAGCTTTCCTTCGGGGAATTAGAGTGAGTTGGAGTTGTTTGTAGTAGTTAGTATTTTGAGTACTAACGGTTTATACTAATGAAATTGTGAGATGATGTGATTGTTACACATATGGTTGATTGAGAGATTCCCATCATTCGTCCTGTGACCCAAGCTGCAGCAGAAGCACCAGTAACTGAAGATTTGAGTAATGTGAACCAAGCCGGAACATCTAGCCAAGAGCAAGAGGAGGATCAAAGTGAATACATATTTAAACTGGAAAATGAATTGATGGATCTTCGAAGTAAAGTCCTTAACATGGAGCAAAGATTAAATCAAACTGAACCAACCCCTGTACCAACTGCGATTTCCACACAAGCAACCGTACCGCCAGTGTCAACACCTTTACCACCAATGACTCAGATGATGCAACAACCCTTCTTCTATCCATATCCACAACATGGAGGGTATCCATTTGTGTTTCCAGGATACAAACAACTCTGCACATACAAGCAGTTCCTTGATTGTAAACCTTCTGAATATCAGGGGAGTTCTGATCCCAGTATCACCTTGAACTGGCTTAGGGAAATGGCGAAGGCATTGGATGCCTGCAATTGCGAAAATGAATTGAAAGTGAAATACGCATCGAGAATTCTGAAGGGAGACGCCATGGTCTGGTGGGATTCAATTACCGGCCATTTTACAGAGCAACAACAGGAGAGTATCAGCTGGAGTCAATTCCAGGATAAATTATGCGAACAGTATTGTGGTACTTTTGAGATTGCAAAGATTAAGAGGGAATTTATGGAATTGCAGACGACCAGAAATATGACCGTAGACCAACTCATCAAACAATTCAACGAGAAAATGCGATTTGCAAAGCATTGGGTACCAGATGAAGAGTCTAAGATTGCCCATTTTGTCGGGGCGTTACATCCAGATCTTTGTAGTGCCACTAGGTGGGCTACCACTTTATCTCAGGCTTTCACGCTAGCCAAGTCGGCTGAAGGAGATTTAATTGCAAGAAATAAATTGAGTGGGGAAAGAATTTCCCATCAGAAATCAAGATTTGAACATTATAATGATCAACAAAGGCAAGGAAGGCAGAATAGACAAAATCAGGATAATCAGAATCGTAGGCTTACGTTTGGTGGGCCTAATCGACGATCACAATGGTGTGGTAATTGTACGTCTTACCATATGGGATCTTGCACATCCCAAACACTGCATTGTGTCAGATGTGGATGGTTTGGACATCAAATTAAGGATTGCCAGTTTCCAAGGAATGTTTGTTGGAACTGTTTAGAAGAGGGGCACCGAGTAGGCGAGTGTCGAGATGAAAGAAAGACAGGATTTGGGTCAGGAGATGGAGTGACTGGGGGATCCTCATCAGCAAGTGGACAAAAGAGAAAGAACCCTTCTGATCAAGGAGGTAGGATATTCAATATGAGGACTGATGATATTGCTACATTCAAAGATGATATAACAGGTACGTTTTGATAACCTCTATACTCGTACGTGTATTTATTAACTTCAGAGTTAAATATGAATGTTTGATGCCTATGTGTGCTAGTGTGTGTACTTACTTCTGAACAGTATGATTCTCTAGAAGTAGAGATAATTAATAGTATATGTTATCTAAATCGTGAAATTATCTGATGACCATGATAGTAAGGAATGTGATACATGATATGATGTAAATTGAGTATGAAATACCAGAGAAGAATGTTATCAGAATAGTTAAATCATATGCTATGTTATGTGTTGCAAGACTTGTCTTGTTTTCTGTGTCTGCATATGAGTATATATATGTTTGTGCAAAGAAGAAGGAAAGTGAATGATTACTGAAGATTGGAAGAAATTGATGATAATCAAGAGATGTTTTGATAAAGGTATGACTAAAGTACGAGTTATTGGTAAACCTAATGAGTGAAGATAATATTGATGGATGAACTTGAGAAGATTTATGATACGTTGAGATAATATATTTGGTGGATTAATATATGATGCTATGCTTTGGAATTTGAGGAATGGTTTATGTTCTGCGGTAGTTAAGAATTCTTGAGAGGAATGATTCAACCCATGACTTGGAAGTTACAGCAGATGCGTATGTATGGATAATATGAAAGTATCGAATATAAAGAAAGGTATGTAGAATAAAGCTAATTTTTAAAAGAACGGTGGATGTTTATATACAACTGAGCTGAGCAGGTGGCAGAGACAATGATTGGAATAAACCAAAGATTGTGATCGAAAGATTTGACATTACATTGGAAAGACAAATTGTTGTCAGAAAGGTTGAAATGCAAGGGAGTTAATAATGATAATACTGGTATTAGGTGAAATGAAGTATACATGATTTAATGGATAAAGTTAGTATTTCCTTTACTGGAAGTTAATGAACCAATGATTGAAATTATCAAATACGAAGAAGAACAAAGAGGAATCAATTGCCAAAATATATGGACTGAAGACTTAGAGAACCTTGTATATATGTACCTATGCTTGAATTGGAGATTGATCTTTACAAAGATTTACGAATTTAAATTGCCGGTGCACATTGGAAGGACTAAAAGTGTATTATGTCATACCAAATATAGTATTGATAACCTACTAAACGGAATAGACAAGATGTATTCATGAAAATATGACGTGATTGTGTTTGAAGCAAGACAGAATATCATAAATTTATAAGCTGTGGAGACGATTAGAGATACCAGAATGGTGATGATGACAAGATACAATAGAATTTATAACTAGTTACTACATGAGATGAAATCCAGATATACTACAAGTGACTATGATTGTTCAGAAAGAAATACTGGTATTTTTACCACTAGTGAGACGTGATTTTTTGAGAAGAATTATATTGATGAGATGATTTGAAGGTATGATGTTTTATACTCAGAGATTTCTAAAGGAATTTGAAATAATTGATTAAGCTTCTGGAGGAGTTTACTACTAGGATTGAAACATGAGACAAGCAACGACTGAATTTCTATCAAATAAGATGAATAGAATGGATTATACGAACATTTGAGAATGAATTGTGTCTATATGTGTTGGATTTTGATGATTCGTGGAATTCATAATCAAATTGATTAGATAAATATCACAAGATTTATATCGGATGGATGTTAAAGAATCAGTTGAGAATTGTTATATGGAATTCGTTAGTTAAGATACACAAATCAAGGTGAACAAGTATTCGAGATATGCTATGTTATTGTATAAGTGAAAGAGAAAATGATTAACAGACAGATTTCTCAAACCTATGAGTTATATGTTGAGTTAAGCAAATATTGAAAAGAAGAGTTGTTGACCTCTGACAATTGTAATGATAAAGATGTGTGGAGAATGGAATTCGGTCTGATGATGGAAAATACATATGAGTTATAAATGTCTAGATATCAAGAAATGAATATGGAGAGTTGATATTTCCGTCTGATGTGTGATATGAGATTCCGAGGACGGAATCCTCTTAAGAAGGGGAGATTTGTAACACCCGCAAACCCGGGCTAGGAGATTAGTGGGTTGGCGGTATGTGATTTGTTGCGTTTAATTTGTTATGTGTTTATTTAAGACTTAATTGAATTAATTAAATTAATTTAAATATATATATATATATATATATATATATATATATATATATATGAATAGTAGTACCGGAGAAAAAAAAGAAAGGAAAAGAAAGCAAGATGTATGTATGTATGTATGTAAGGTATTTATGCATGATGAAATAGAAATGACACCACCTCATGCTTTGATTAAAGTAAATAAATGTGTTTGTGTATGTATATAATTAAAGCAAAAGGTTGTCTGCTCATATTTTTTCTAGAAAGTGCAAGTGTGTAGCGTGTGTAAGTTGAGAGAAAAACATTTGGTGAAGGAAACCTTCAAAGCAAGCAAACTTGGAATTTATAAGTCAAGATTTGGTGTTTGATAATTCAAACTAAAGGTGAGGATATGTTTATATCATGTTTTGATTTAGTTTGATATGTTTATTTGTTAAAATACATGATCATATGAGAAATCACCATGTTTAAGTTTGAAGCTTTTTATGAACAAATGAGTTTTGATGGATTTTGTGTTTTGTTGGATTAAAAGATGTTTAGGATGCATGAAATTATGTTTAAAGATGGTTATATATGTTTTTAGTGAGTTTTGGTAAGTTTTGTAAATTCTAGGTTTGATCCATGGAGTTTTTGGTGGCTATTTGTTGAAGAAGATGATGAAAAGAATAATTAAATAATAAAAATTAATTAAATTTGAGGGCCCATCCTTTAGGCTTTGAATTCGAAGTGGCCTTTGGGAGGAGCTCGAAGTGGCCTTGGGGAGGAGCTCGTAGTGGCCTTTGGGGAGGAGCTCGAAGTGGCCTTTGAGGAGGAGCTCGAAGTGGCCTTGGGCAGGAGCTCGAAGTGGCCTTTGGGGAGGAGCTAGAAGTGGCCTATGGAGGATCCGCTCGAAGTGGCCTATGGAGGATCCGCTCGAAGTGGCCTATGGGGGACTCCGCTCGAAGTGGCCTATGGGGGACTCCACTCGAAGTGGTCTTGGCTCGAAGGGGGATCCGCTCGAAGTGGCTTGTTTTGAATGGAGATCTGTTCAAAGTGGCCTTCTGCTCGAAGTGGCCTTCTGTTCGAAGTCTAAACCACTCGAAGGCTTTTGTGACATGTTTGGCTATATTTTTCAGAATGTGGGATTTTGTTTGATTGGATATTTTTGAATTGTTATTTGTAGGTTTATATTGAAAATTATGAGATAAATATATGAAGAAATATATATTTATGATAGAAAAGATTGATTCTGGTGTTGTTGTGTTTTCAGGAAACACAAAGACTCAGTAATATAAGATATCTAGGTTCCCCGTTTGAGAACAAGAGGTGAGTGGATGTGAACTCACGGATGGTAAAAGTTATGATTGTGATTGATTTGATGCTTGTGACTGTGTTGATTGTTTGTTTGACTGGAATTGGATTATTATAGAAGTAGTGTATGATTGTTAGATTGTTCGTGTTTATTTGATTGTTGAGCTTTCGGTTGTGATTTAAGACCAACTAAGCGAGTAGTACGGCTGGTAGAGGTCAGCTAAGCGAGTAATTACAAATGTTTGATGATTTGATGATTTGTGTTTATGCTCTGATATGTATTTTAAAATGGAAACGAGTCATGTGTATTTGGTAACACCAAGTTGTTTGATGATTTGTGTTGTGAACAAGTGTTGGTTGTTGATTGTAAATACAAATGTTTTATGTTTAATCTTGATTAAAAGCTTCCGCGGCGTATTAAAAAAATGGCTTGAGATTTGCGGTGTTACATATAACCTCGTTCACTGAAAAAATGAGGTTTGTTCCCCATTTGATCCCTGACGAGACCACCAAGATAAGGAGGTTTGTGGCAACTCTGCCACTGGAATTTTGCCCTCACGTACGGGCTGCTACCAATCTGGATCGGGCTTTCGAAATAGCTCGACAAATGGAGGGAGACCGCATCCACTGCAAGGGCGAATTTGCCAGTGGGGGGTCAAGGAGAAAGTTTAAACCGTCTGACAAATCGGGTCCTTCTAAAGGACAATCCTCTACAGGAAGAAAGACTGACTCTTCAAAGAAGCCGAGGCCTGATTCTCCTTGGTGTTCTCACTGTCGTACTTACCATTCTGGTGAGTGTTCTAACTCTACCAGACGGTGCTGGAGGTGCGGGCAGAAGGGTTCACGCTACTACTGAGTGTGGTTTCAAAGAAGACGTATGTTATCGGTGCCACAAGCCCGGGCACAAGCTGACAGACTACCCGGAAAGACAGGGTGTAGGAGCAAAGGGGTCTTCTTCTTCTACAGGCCTGAAAAGAGACGATGCGCCCCGCGTAAAAGGCAGGGCTTTCCAGATGACGGCGGATGAGGCCAAAGCAGCAGGGGATGTCATCACTGGTACTTTTCTTATAAACTATATCCCTACTTGTGTTTTATTTGACTCTGGAGCTACCTACTCCTTCGTATCTGTGGCATGTCGTAGAAGATTACAGTTACCTGTCGTTCCATTAACTGAGCCGCTTAGAGTAGAGGTTGCTAACGGCAAAGTAGTCTCTGTTACAGAGAAAGTCCCGATAGCTGTGATTTATATTGATGGGAGTAGCATCCCAATTTCATTCTTTATTATGCCTATTACGGGCTTTGATGTTGTGATCGGGATGGATTGGCTCAGCAAGCGTGATGCTGAGATTATCTGTTCCAAAAAGATGATTAAGATCCCTCTTTTTGATGGATCTTATGCGGTTGCACGTGGAGAGCGACGGGATTCTGATATTCCCATTGTCTCCATGATTAAAGCTCAAAAGTCGATTGCTAAAGGTCGTGACTCTTATCTGGCATACGTTGTTGATGCTACGATGGAGAAGCGACCAGTTCATGATATTCGGGTGGTGTCTGACTACCCTGAGGTATTCCCTAAAGAACTTCCGGGTTTGCCTCCAATTCGTGATGTTGAATTCAAGATAGAGCTTATTTCAGGAGCTACACCTGTGGCTCGATCTCCGTATCGTCTTGCACCTTCTGAAATAAGAGAAATGATGACTCAAATTCAGGAGTTGCTAGACAAAGGTTTTATTCATTCGAGTTCCTCACCGCGGGGAGCTCCTGTGTTATTCGTGAAGAAGAAGGACGGAACAATGCCAATGTGCATAGATTACAGGGAGCTTAACAAGCGAACTGTAAAGAATAAGTATCTGCTTCCTCGAATAGATGATCTTTTTGATCAATTGCAGGGGGCTACATGCTTCTCTAAGATTGATCTCCGGTCGGGGTATCACCAAGTACGAGTTCATGAAGAAGATGTTCCGAAGACTGCATTCCGAACTCGTTATGGTCATTATGAATTTCTGGTTATGCCGTTCGGTTTAACCAATGCCCCTGCCGTCTTCATGGATCTGATGAATCGGGTTTGTCGTCCGTTTCTTGATAGATCCGTGATTGTATTTATTGATGATATCCTTGTTTACTCGAAGATGGAAGCTGATCATGAGCTTCATCTTCGTCAGGTTCTCGAGACTCTAAAGTGAGAACAATTGTATGCCAAGTTGTCTAAATGAGAATTCTGGCTTAGGGAAGTTCATTTCCTGGGCCATGTTGTATGTCAAGATGGTGTCAAGGTAGATCTGGCTAAGGTGGAAGCTGTGATGAATTGGGGGGGTTCCTCGAACTCCTTCCGAAATTAAAAGCTTCCTTGGCTTGGCTGGCTACTATCGGCGGTTTATCTGCGATTTCTCGAAGCTTGCGGGTCCGTTGACCAAACTAACTCGCAAGGATGTGGCATTTATCTGGTCGGAAGCTCAAGAGGAAGCTTTTCAGACCCTGAAGCGACTGTTATGTGAAGCTCCGATCCTTACTCTGCCTGAGGGCTCGGAGGACTTCACGGTGTATTGTGACGCCTCTTACGCGGGTTTGGGTTGCGTCCTGATGCAACGTGATAGAGTGATTGCCTACGCTTCTAGGCAGTTGAAATCACATGAACGGAACTACCCAACCCATGATCTGGAACTTGCTGCTGTTGTGTTTGCACTGAAACTGTGGAGGCATTACCTTTATGGCACAAAATGTGTGATTTGCACAGATCACAAAAGTCTTCAGTATGTCTTTTCTCAGAAAGAACTCAATATGCGGCAGCGCCGTTGGTTGGAGTTAATAAAAGACTACAATTGTGAGATCCGTTACCATCCTGGCAAGGCTAATGTTGTAGCGGACGCTTTAAGCCGTAAGGGACCGACGGCAGAAGCTAAGTTTATGAGAATCATGATTGTGCCAGACTTGATTGCTAAACTGAAAGAAGCCCAGCAGACTGCATTGCAAGAAGGAAATCTTAAAGCTGAGACGATGAAGAAATTAAAGGATCAGCTTGCTGAAAATAATCGTGGGTTGAATACTTTTCAATCCAGGATTTGGGTACCTCTTGTTGGAGGTAACCATGAGCTGATTCTACAAGAAGCCCATAAGTCCAAGTTGTCCGTCCATCCGGGAATCACAAAGATGTACCATGATTTGAAGATGCTATACTGGTGGCCAACTCTCAAAAAGATATCGCTTCATTTGTGGAGAGATGTCAAATATGCGCGCAAGTGAAGACCGAACACCAGAGACCTTATGGTAATCTGCAGCAACTAGATATTCCGGAGTGGAAATGAGATAATATCACGATGGATTTCGTGACAAAGTTACCGAGGACGTCCAGAGGGCACGACATGATCTGGGTTATTGTGGATCGACTGAGATTGTGTCACGTCATGGTCTTCAATGTTCAATTGTGTCTGATCGTGACTCTTGGCTTGTCTCAAATTTCTGGAAAAGTCTACAACACGAACTTGGCACTCGTGTTCATCTGAGCACTGCCTACCATCCACAGACTGATGGCCAATCTGACCGTACGATCCAGAAGTTAAAAGATATGCTTCGTGCGTGTGTACTAGAGTTTGGTGGATCATGGGATTCTCATCTTCTATTGATTGAATTTGCTTATAATAATTCATATCATTCCAGCATTGGAATGCCATCATACGAGATGCTATATGGAAGACGATGTCGCACTCCGAGCTGTTGGTTGAAGCCTGGAGAGAAGCAATTCGCTGGACCTGAAATTGTCCAGATTACCTCTAACAAAGTGAATGTGGCTCTTGAAAAGCTGAAGGCAGCTCGGGACCGACAGAAGATGTATGCGGATCCTAAGCGACGTCCCGCTACATTTGAAGTCGGTGATCGCGTGTTCTTAAAAGTTTCTCCTTGGAAGGGCGTTATTCGTTTTGGGTAACTCTAGAGCTGCCGCCTGAGCTAGCTGGAATCCACGACACCTTTAACGTGTGCTACTTACGCAAGTGCCACGTTGAAGAAGAACATTTCATTCCACTGCAGGAATTGAAAGTTGACTCTTCCAAGCGACTAGTTGAAGAACCTGTTGAAATTCTTGACACCAAGGTCAAGAAATTGCGCAAGAAGATGATCAAGCTAGTCCTTGTGAAGTGGAAGCACAACCTACGTCCAAACCTGACTTGGGAAGTTGAGGACGGAATGAAGACAAGGTACCCTCACCTGTTTATCACTGAGCGGATTCCGAGTACGGAATCCTCTTAAGGGGGGTAGATTTGTAATATCCTTAACTTGGGCCTAGTTGTAAATTGTATGTACGAGTGTGTAATTAGAATGATAGGAGGATGTCTTATTTGTATGTATTTGTTAGGACTAAATGAATATATATATGATTTACTTGATGTGTTAATGTTAAATAAATATATGCATGTTATGTGTTAAGTATTGTTGGGGAGATAATCACTTCACCCTAATCATTAACTCTGCCTATCCTAAAACATAGAATTTGATGATAACCAAACCCTATATTCAGTATGACTTTGAAAGAATTCAAACAGGTGTTGTTTGAATCAGATTATGTAAAAATATGCTAGGTATGGAACCATCAGCTGACCATCAGCTGAGCATCAGATCCTACTCAATGTATCAGCCAAGGGATATTAGCCAAGGAGCATCAGATGAAGAAAACAAGTAAAGAAGACCATCAGCTGAGGAAAATAAACCATCAGCTGAGTAAAGAAAGTTGATCAGCTGAGCAAGGATTTTGCTCAGCTACTCCATCAGCTGAGTGAACAAACGGATCAGCTGAGGCCCAGAACATCAGCTAAGTAAGTCAACTGATCATACAAATACATGAGCTTATGCCCTCCTAAGCTTACTATTGATCAACTGAGCATCTATATGATCAGCTGAGTAATATATATCAACTGAGTCCTAGCAAAAAGTGATCAACTGATATGTTTTGTCAACTGAGTATTGAAATTCAGAGTTCCTAGTACAATCTGTTAGCTGAGTCGTGCAAAATGTCAAATCTACACTATCTTTTCAGATTGCAAGTGATATGTAAAAGGCAGAACATGTGTTGTTCTATTATGCCTTAGATCTTTGTTTGTAAAAGTAAAAATGAACTTTTTGGATCAAGTATGAGACAAAAAGGTTTGATCTTATCCTCTGGAAAAGGATAATGATACCTCAAGCAGACGAAGATCTTGAAGATTTGTTCAAACAACTAAGTATGGCTGGCAATCCCATACTTGGTAAAGTCAAATCAAACAGAAGCATGATGTTGATTAAAGTACAAGCATGGAAAGTGAAAGAAACTTCTACACGACAGTAGATGTGGGTTTTAATATTTTATATTGTGAGTGTGTTGCAATTTTGCAGAAAAGTACAATTACTTTTATCAAACAGTTGATTAAAGTAATTTTACTTTTCACCAACTACCTTTACAATTAAATTATATTTTCACATCCTCTTTGTCTCCTACCTTCATGCAACCGGATTTACCAAGATTTCTATATATACTCATGCATGGTAGACATGCAAAACACAACACATTGAAGTCTCTACTGCACAAAAAGAAAATCTCATCAGTTGAGAAATTAGTAGAGTTTAAGCATTGTGTAGAATCAAACTTGTTCATGTGTTGAACACTCTTTATACATTAGTTGTTTTAGAGTTAGCTTGTCTATTTGTTAGACAAATAGATTGCCACCTTTTATTGTACTTAGAATTTCCGCTTCTAGTACATGTAATTCTTGATTCAATATCAATAAGAATTATATAAAAGTATATCGGTGTGTCTTTTAATTTTCAAAAAGCTAAAGTTTGTATTCCACCCCCTTCTACAAACATTTGTTGTTGTGTACTCAATCTGGGACTAACAAGTATGTATGTATTTATTATATATATATATATATATGTGTGTGTGTGTGTGTGTGTGTGTACTAGTTATATTAATAATTGAAAGAAAAGAATAAAGAAAAAAAAAGAAAGAAGATATTTGTCCAGAGGCGGTTTGCCTCTGGATAAGATTTATATGTTTGTGTAAGTGTTATCATTGACTCACAAAGTCAATTGTAGCAAAACTCTAAAAAACACACTCAAACACACACTTGATAAAGCTCTCGTGAGTTCTTGAAAGATTTGAAGTTCTAGACATAAAACAAGGTTAGTATGGTGTTTGTAGTATAGATTATACATGTAATATGCTAGAAATATGGGTGTTGTGTGGCTGGAAGTTATGTTGGAGTTGAAGACTCCATTGTTAAACATGAGAGCTTACTTTACATGTGGGTTTCTCATGTTTGATGTTTTTAAAAGGTGTTAATATGTTTGTGAGGTTCATGTAGGTGGTATATGAAGTTCTAAGATGTTTAAAAAGTCAAAACTAACAAGTTTCAAATCTGGGTTTTTGAGTTTGGATAATAAAGGTCGCATAGAAGTTGCATGAAAGAGATGGTAAAACTTTAAACCACGAGATCGCGACGCGATAGGTTTATGGTCGGGGAGCGACCCCGTCAAAGAATACACTATGCGACTATTTTATCCGACATACGAATGAACCGTCCGACCCTTTGGTCCGACTGTTGGATGGCCCATCCGACTTGATGGTCCGACTGTCGGATAGCCCATCCGACTTGATGGTCCGACTGTCGGATAGCCCATCTGACTTGATGGTCTGACTGTCGGATAGCCCATGTGATTATTTAATCCAACTTTCGCATGGATCAAGTGATTTCTCGTCCAACTTTCATGCATCGCGGCGCGACACTTAAGGTAGTCGCGGCGCGACAGGGCCTTTTAAGCAAGAATGTGTTTTTATTACATGTTCTTGTTGAATAGGTTATGTAGTGTCAAAAGCAAGTTTAATAAGTGATTCACGAGTCTTAGAAATATATTGTAAGGTTCTAGTAATAGAACCTAATGCGAGCAAATGCTTAACGCGATTGCCGTTGTTATAGATGAGCGTATCAGCTGAACCAGAATTAAGTAAACGAACGTGTAAACTAGTCAGGTGACTGCGTACTTTCATGAGACACAGTAGAGTAAGGCTTGCATGTTAAATGACTATGTGAATGTTTTGTGTATAATTAACTTGCTTTTGCAGGTATGCTCAAGGAGGTAAGTTTATGTATTGCAAGATGTTACGAAGTAAATTAGGTGCATGCCAGTGGGTCCAGACTGGAACCACTTAGTTGATATATGATGCTATGCATGAATGACTACCTGAAAGATGTTATATGTAAGATGATGATCCCTGTGGGATCATATGTACGTGTATGTGTATGTGCACTGTCTGCAGACTATCTGACGCATGGTTAAGGTCAGTCGGTTGTAACTGGATACCATTAGTACTTCGGGATTTCACGGTGATTCAGAAGGATCCTAGGTTCTGCAGAACCGCCGTGCCTTAACGTGAGTGGTAATCAGCCGGTTGTAGCTGGATTACTTGTGGAGCCTCTGGCTCTGTGAACGATGTTTGGTGGACTGCTTTATACTCTCCCTCCAGCGTGGTAGGTCGTGCCTGATTCCCTAGTCTGAGTTGTTGAGCGGGATTGATTACCCTGCAAGACACGACTCTTACTGATCTTGTTAGCACACCGCTATGTGCTAAGCTAGCAATGATTGTTTATGATATGATGCATGACTTACTATATTGATACTTCTGATTGTATGTACTCACTAGCTAAGTGTTAGCTAATGATGTTATGATTTCCCTTTTCAGGTAAAGACTAGATGTCCTACGAGGCGGGTAGCTTTTGAATGTACATAACCCTTGTGGGTGGAACACTTGAAAGTTTTATGTTGTAATGTAATGTAAACAAATACTATGGTCGGTTCCTGAACATGGTAACACCAATATGTTTTGAAAAGTCAGTAATGTAAATAACAGTTGATCTTAATGTGTTAAAAAGAAAAATTTCCACTGCTAAATCCGAGTTGTCATTAAAGATGCTGATTTTCAGAAGCGGTGTTACACATACCCGACACCGATGTGTACGGTTTCATACCCGATACCGAAGTGTACGGTCTAACATGTAACACCGGATTTGTAAATCCCAAAATTAGCAAAAATTTACGTTTTTCATAAACATGAACTCAATCACGATTAAATAACATTAGGTTAAGCAACGGAAGTTAACCCAAAAAGGTTTACATGCGTTATTTACAATCAAAACTTTGTATCAAGTGTTTGGTGTTACTCTAATATAACAACCGACCATAATATCACATTACAACATAAAGTGTTCCATCCAAAAAATATCCAGCAGAAGGCAACCCCGCTCACCAGGCAACCTATTCTTTATCTGCAAAAAGAGTCAACGTGGCACCATTAGCTATACACATAGCTAGTGAGTACAAACTTAACATAAACATCAATAAAGTAAGTCATGCATCACAGGAATAAGCATACAATGCTATCCTATCACATTGTGGTGTGCTGATAAGATTGGTATAAGTCATTTCTTGCAGGATAGCTAGTCCCGCTCAACAACAATAAACCGGGGGATCAGACATGACCATCCGCGCTGGTGGGGGAGCATAAAGCAGTCCACCAAGCTACCCCTCATGATATAAGGCACAGGGGTTCTGCAGAACCTACGATCCGGAATGTTACCTCGAATCACCGTTGAGCGCCGAATCACCTGATCAAGGATCCCTAGAACCCAACTACAAAGTTGACCTTAACCATGCTTGAAGATGTCTGCGAACTTTTCGCATACACATAATTGGTCCAATCTTGATCATTCACTTAGCATGCATAATCATTTAATTCATTAAGCATGCATAGTCATTCATTTCATCATTACAGATCCAATCTGGATCCCTAGCATACATATCATTAAGCTTTCACATAACTGATCCTTTAAAGATCAATATCATACACATCAATTATTTAAACTAGGCGGCTCCAATTCTGGATTCCGCTGGCATGCACTTAGCTTACATTCAACAATTACTTAACATGGCATTGTGCAATAAAGTATCATGGCAATGCTTACATATTTACTTTAAGCATACACAGAACTTAAAACATCTTTGCATTACACTTAATACATTTAGCAAGTAAGTCTTCTTCTACTGAGGCTTACGGAAGTCGGTACTCACCTAAGTAGCTTAATTAACCAGATTACTTTAACTCCGGTTCAGCTAATTTGGTAAGCTTACCTAGAATCATTACTTACATCAATCATCTATTCATACAAAGTATAACTACTAAATAACATAGGAATCCCCAAATTTGGACTTAGTACAAATCCTCCAAAACTTGCGGATTCTTGGGAAATCCGACACTTACGGATTTTGGGAAATCCGACACATATACTATCGGAATCCGACATACAAGGAAATCCGACATACTATCGAATCTGGCATACATGGAAATCCGACATACCATCGGAATCCGGCATACATGCGGATTTGACAAACTTGCGGAGTCCGACATATATTGCGGAATCTGACAACTTGTGAATTGATAAACTTGCGGATTCTGATACTTTTACAATTCTCGAAATCTGACACATTCATAGACAGGAATCCCGCCACCTTCTTAATTCATTTCCAGGATTTTATTCTCGTTAGTTTTGCATTTAAAACACTTTGAAACATCATATTTCATCTGTATAAACTTTACAACTTATCAAATCCAAACAAACAAAACCCACTTGTGAAGTAAGCTTTGAGTGTTCTTCAATGGTGTTTTGCATGAATTTGAGTTTTAGTTATGATTCAAGCAAAAAACCGATTTCAAACATGTTTAAACCTTACAACAATTACATGTTTACATTTGCTTGATTCAACAACACCAATTATTCTAACTTCCAAGACTTCCAAGAGAGTAAGTGTGTGCGTTTGTATGTGTGTTTGTAAGTTTACCACCTTTGACTACTTTAGTCAATATACATTTGCATATATATATATATATATATATATATATATATAGGGATGAGATCAAATAAAAAGGAAATTAAAGTAAAAAGTGTAAGAGGGATGATTAATTGATCATTTATTGGTATATACATCAACTGATAATTGTTAGTTTATCATCTTTATTGATTAAAACTAGTTTTTCATCGATTTCTTTTTGATGAATCCAACATATTCATCACTTTTTAGACGAAAACATTTTGTTCATCAACAAATTATTCCAAAATTTTGGTTTCAAAATCTACATTTGAAAATCTCTTTTGCTCTGTAAAAAGTGATGAATATGTTGGATTCATCAAAAATAAATCGATGAAGAACTAGTTTTAATCAATAAAAAGGATTTTTTTATTGCCTCTTACCCTTTTTACCATAAAATCCTTTTTACTTGATATCTACCTATATATATATATATATATATATATATAACCCACATCTCTGGACCTTTTCTTCTTTTCTTTTCTTTCTTTTTTTCTTTTATTCATTTTCTAGATATATTTACATATATATACACATATACATTAAGATACAATTACACACACACACATATATATATATATATATATACATACTTACATTTAAACACAACTTCTTATATTTAACTAATACACAAATATACATTCTCGTTAATATAATTACCTTACATAATTTACTATCTTACGTACACTCATAACGTTTTACAACTAGGCCCAAATCGAGGATGTTACATAACATACATGTCACCGGAGTGAACGGTCTAATCATACCCGTTACCGAAGTAAACGGTCTAATCACATTCGGTTATAACTCATAGTTGTTCACGTATTCACATGAATAAATAAACATCTGGAATCTAGTTAGATCATAAGTGAGAATACTCACCTGTCAGCTAGCTTAGTTACTCAGTTCCTACCAAAGGACTTTACTTGCTTAAGTCTGTAATTGACTATTACCTTATCCAAGTCTAAATATGGTTAATACCGGGTACTAACTTTACTTACTTACACAACTCTCTATGAGTTGGATGGGTACATTCTACTGGAAGTCAAATAAACATACTGAAAGTCGCATGGGTCTACTCAAGGTCGCATGGACACTTCTAAAAGTCGCATGAGTATACTGAAAGTCGCATGGTGCATGCTGAAAGTCGCATGAATGCATACACTATTACTAAAAGTCGCATGGAACAACTACATTAGCTGAAAGTCGCATGAATGTACATATATCTTAACTGAAAGTCGCATGGCACAATTACATGGGCTAAAAGTTGCATGGCACATATTGTGCTACTGAAAGTCGCATGGCAAGTTCACATGTACTACTGAAAGTCGCATGGCACATATTATGCTACTGAAAGTCGCATGGCAAGTTCATATGTACTACTGAAAGTCACATGGCACATATTATGCTACTGAAAGTCGCATGGCAAGTTCACATGTACTACTGAAAGTCGCATGGCACATATCATACTACTGAAATTCGCATGGTAGTTTACATGTACTACTGAAAGTCGCATGGCATATATCATACTACTGAAAGTCGCATGGCACATATCATACTACTGAAAGTCGCATGGCACATATCATACTACTGAAAGTCGCATGTTAATTTACATGTACTACTGAAAGTCGCTTGGCACATATCATACTACTAAAAGTCGCATGAAATCATTTATATACACTAAAAGTCGCATGGCAAGCACAATCACTCATGTGACTGTCGCATGGACTATGTCGTTCCCTGACAGTTCATCATTTTGAAAAACACAGACTCCATAGCCAAGATCAAGCTTTCTCAAAACTCAACCAATGCAACTCATTCTTGTTGCAAAATATTTCTCCACTTATTTAAAACTTTCCTTCTAGATTCAAACTATATTTTATCAACTTACAAGGTGTTGTTGGTTTAATATTTCTTCTGGGTTTTTCTCAAGTATTCAAAAACCTAAAACCCAGATTCGAATCATTCAATCATCACCTTAACATAGCAAGAATTTGTGTCTACATGATTCTAAAGGGTTGGGAAACATTACCTGATGATTTCCTTGCAAATTCTTAAGTTCCACAAGAAGCTTGGTTCCTCTCCTTCTCTGTTTCTTCGAAGAATGGCACTCACCCACGCACACACTTTCTCTATTTCAATGGAACAGTGATTTGATAGAGAATGTTGGGGACTATGCCCTAAACCTCTATTTATACCCTCCTACAACACATTCTGTGGGCCTAAGCCCAATACAAAACCTCAAGTCCAAATCTCCAACCAGAAACTCTTATTGGATTGATATGCATATATATATATATATATATATATATATATAATAGGGTAAAGATCAAGTAAAAAGGTTTTTATGGTAAAAAGGGTAAGAGGCAATAAAAAAATTATTTTTATTGATTAAAACTAGTTCTGCATCAATTTATTTTGATGAATTCAACATATTCATCACTTTTTACAGAGCAAAAGAGATTTTCACGTGTAGATTTTGAAACCAAAATTTTGAAATAATTTGTTGATGAACAAAATGCTTTCATCTAAAAAGTGATGAATATGTTGGATTCATCAAAAAGAAATCGATGAATAACTAGTTTTAATCAATAAAGATGATGAACTAACAATTATCCATTGATGTATATACCGGAAAATGATCAAATAATCATCCCTCTTACACTTTTTACTTTAATTTCCTTTTTATTTGATCTCATCCCTATATATATATATATATATATATATATCTTAAATGAACTTCCAACCAACAATGTACATATAAAAATCACCATAAATATCCATTAAAATACTCTTATACATTTTTAAATTACGGGTATTACAGATAGATACTTATATATTATAAATAAGAATATGTTTTTATAAAAAGAGATCATATACTTATTATATTTATTAATCTGTTTGTATACAGACAGTTTAAATGTACTTATATTTGATTTTGGTGACATTTGTACGTTAGGCTCAAGTGTTTAAGTATGTAATCTTACCTTATAGATTGATAATCTATTTTTGTAATATTCAAGACAGATACTTATATATATATATAAGAATATGTTTTTATAAAAACAAATCATATACTTATTATATTTATTAATCTGTTTGTATACAAACAGTTTAAATGTACTTATATTTGATTTTGTGCTGACATTTGTACATTAGGTTCAAGTGTTGACCGATTATTCACTAATTTTTGAAAGCACATAATTTCTGGTTTTATACAAACAACTCGAAAAATTATTATAATTATCTATCTGTTTTTATAAAAACAACCGACATATATGTACTTTTGTATTTATATAATCGGTTTTTACAAAAACAGATCAAATACTTATATAATTTGTTTTAATATAATGAGGTTTTATTTATATTCTTATATATAGAGTTATAGTAATAAATTTTATATTAGTTTAGCTTCTTCAGAACATTGGTCATATTGTTTTACTAAAAAGTTTTGATTTTTAGTAACATTATGCAACTTTTATTATTATTAGTGATATATATATATATATATATTTATATATATATATATTTATAACTATAGTAAATTTTATAACCATAATCACATAACCGTTAAATTTTATAACAATAGTTGTAGGAAACTTAATGTAACATCTTGAATTTGGCCTAGTAGTTATGTAGGCTTCGGTACGTTTATACTTGATTATTATTGATTATGTGTTTATTTATGTACTAAATTAAATGGCTTTAATTAGTTTATTAAAGTTTATATATATATATGTATATTTATATATATATGTACGCATACATGAGAGATATATATATTTGGTTTTATGTGACTAAGCATGAGGTAATTATAGATAATTACACCTCATGCTTTATCTTGATTGAATATGCATACGTGGGTATTGGTAAGCATTCACCTCCTCATTTTCTTCTTGCTAAAGAAAAGTGTTGTGTGTGTTTTGAGAGAAAACTAATAACAACCTGGGAGTTGGATTCTTGAAGTTGATAAATTCAAGTTAAAGGTTGGTGAACTTCTTTTATTGTTTTGAATCATCATGTCATATTCGATGTTAATAACTTGCTGGGTTTCTATCTTAATCACCATGGTTTAAACATGATAGAAAACTTGACAAATAAGTTAAGTAGGTTTTGATATGTTTTTGAGTTATATGGTGTTCATGATGATGTTAAGCATGTTATAAATAGTTTAAACATGACTTGGTGTGATTTTAGTAAGTTTACGTTACTGGATATTTGATCCATGAATGAGATATGTCGGCTGGAAGTTTTGAAGTGGAAGAAGATGAATTGTGTGACCCCAAGAAATTTGATGATGATGAAATCCAATGATGATAAATCCGATGATGATGAAATCCGGTATTGATGAATCCGGTAAAGATGAATCCGGTAATGATGAAATCCGATCCCCTAAACCGGATTTCCTTGAAATACGACAACCGTAGACGCGTCGGTTTCTTGGACGCGACGCGTCCGAGGGTTTTTCAGAATATGTTGATGTTTTTCGATTTTTGATGTTGTATGCGATATGTATATTCATATGTGAATTTAGCATATCGTATATGGACAATAGAGATATAAATATATGTTATGATATATATTTATGAATTGGATACTGATATGGATATTATTGTGTTCTCAGAAACGGACAAGGCTCAGTAATATTAGACCACTGAGTGGAGATTGAGAACGAGTGGATGTTACCTCACAGATGACATTAGTTGTAACTGGTTTTGGTTGCAACTGTTTATGGATTGAGGCATGGATAGACTTTATGTCTGATAATTGATTAACTGGTTTTGGTTAATTAATTGTTGCGTCAGTAATATGTATACATGTTTATTTGAGAGGTCAGCTCGGCAAGGCTATGGGATGGGTTTGTTTGCTATCGGCTAATCAGTATATAGATCTTTTGATGTATTCATTTCAAGTTAAGGGTAATACTGTGTGAGAATAGCAAATGAACTATCGGTAAACCTTTGCTTTGGCCAGCATTGGTTGTAGGTTCCTAAAGAACCGTCGGTCTTCTCGGGGCACGATTACTTGTTGATTTGATATCTTGCGGTTGTGGCTGATATTCTATTGTGGTTTACTTTCATTCACTTAGCTTTGTGCTAATATTCCACTTCTCACTCTTTTTACAGGTTTTTGGTAAGTCAGCGGCTCGGCTGAGAGTGGGTTAGCTTGGGGAGTAATTGACTGGCCCTCTGATAATTCATTTGTGATGAGCTGTAGTATTTGTAACACTGATATTTTGAATTATGGTTGACTCGGAAAACTGTTTGTTTATATTTAGTTGTAAATATTTTCAGTTTATGATATCCCTTCCGCTATGTTTTAAAATGAAAAATCTAGGTCAAAATTACGGTGTTACACTTAACTCCTACTGAAATGTAGGGGTAATGGGCAGTTTTAGAGCTTGTACTAAATATGGGGGCAATTATATGCTATATAAC
Organism: Dittrichia graveolens; assembly: GCA_038502395.1. Lineage (NCBI taxonomy): Eukaryota > Viridiplantae > Streptophyta > Magnoliopsida > Asterales > Asteraceae > Dittrichia > Dittrichia graveolens. The sequence continues at coordinate 51,774,029 of JARJIL010000005.1, read as the reverse complement.
TCCCCTTTTATTCCAGTATTCTTTTTAAAAATCTCCGGCAAGAAGGTAACTTTATTACATAATTATAAATCATGTTTCTTTAGATTATCAATGGTGCGGTAAATTTTTAGTACTTTTCTGTTTCACAGAGTTATGCCAGTTTCTAGGATTATAGCATAAAGCATCACACAAAAAGAAACACATGTCAGTTTTTAGGTTTATTGTGTTTTAATCTCAGTATTGCATAGTTCCTGGCCACCATTCATAGTGCTTTTGTTGCTTTTATCTTTAGTACATTATATGTTTAATGAAAGTATGGAACCTTGACCAGGGGCAGGGTTCAAGACACTTTAAGTGTCAGGTCAAGTCTTTGAAAATGTTCCAAAAAGAACAGATAATTCCAACTTTGAATAATAATAATAATAATAATAACAAAACAACAACTCGCTACACACAAGCAACCCAATTTTAGGTATTCATAAAATTACACCAAAGCTACACATTACCTGATAATAAAGAAAATCAAATCCCAAGAAATTATCACAAAATTTACGAATGAATAACATGTCATAATTTCCACCAAAAATGTTGGTTCTCGTACTAACTTCTATTCACTACTTTTGTAATTTTTAGCAATAGAGCCTGATATGCAACTGGATTAATATTAATACTAACTTAGGGACTGTTTGTTAAAACAAAATGATTAAGCACCGAATGATTATGTGGTCTGAATAATTCAAAGCGCTCTGAATGAATCTGCCTCTGAATGTGATATGCTATATGATAAAGGTTCTGAATGAACAATCTGAATGATGCAAATTATCATTTTAACCTTAATGGTGATATATTATATTATAAGATATGATATGATTGTTTAATAAAATAAAGTGCGAAAGGAGGAGTATTAGGGTAAAAATATTTGGTGCTTAATGATTCAGATTGCACTTTAAGGTAGAATGATTCAGTAACATTATGTTAAATCATTTAGCAAAGTCTTCATTCAGAGACAATAATCAAACATGCTAAATGCTGAATGATTCAGCATTCAACGCTGAATGGTTCCATTAAGCAGCAAACAAACAGCCCCTTAATACTTAATACTGTTTCATATATATATATATATATATATATATATATATATATATATAGATATAGTTTCATGGACATTTATACAATCAGAAATAAATGTTTCCTGACTTTCCTCAACTGATTAAGCATTATATAGTCTGACTTTCAATGTGAGACCTAGCACTACTTGAATGAAACTTATGGAAATTCTACAAATTAAACGCACATGTTAACCTACTGGTATTCATCCACCAAAAGGTAAATCATAAATGTAGTTGCCATGTCTTAATTGAGAAAGACTTGTATCCATATCCATCCATATCAGATAATAAAGTTGCAAGTGCTAATCTTTAATCGATAAGAGAAATTAACATTATTAGAATTAACATATTTTGGAGGACTCTGATTATTGAGTATTTAAATACTTACACATACAAAACGAATTTATGGTTATTAATGATGAATCTACCAAAATATAACCTAGTGCAAACATCAATAAAAACCACATTAGATCTAAAGAACACACCAATCATAAACTCAGCATAGTACCATCCCAAACTTTATCATTATACCAACCAACAATTCCATTTATATTAGTACCCCATTTGACAGAATTTAACCCATTCTTACACACACAATAAGAGTATGCACATCTCTCAAATATGATACAAATAGTTACGAAAATGCCACTAACCAGTGAGATAGTATAATCCATTGCCTTTTTTATTCCCACAAAGCCTAAAGCATTCCATTATATTGATTAAATTCAAAACAGCTTACTGTCCATGCATATATTGATCACAAAATTACACTTCACTTATGTATGTAAAACTGAGAACCAAAATGTAATAAACTAAAATACTGATCACACTTTACTTATTTTTATATTGATTAAATTCAAAACAGCTTACTGTCCATGCATATATTGATCACAAAATTACCATACTGTCCATGCATTATTAGAATTAACATATTTTGGCCAGATGACTCTGATTATTGAGTGTTTAAATAATTACACATACAAAACGAATTTATGGTTATTAATATGAATCTACCAAATATAACCTACTGCAAACATCAATAAAAACCACATTAGATCTAAAGAACACACCAATCATAAACTAAAACAACATAAAACTTGTCATTCCCCAATAATAAATAATGGCAACACGTAATAATTTAAATAATACCACACAGATTTTAGGAAAACTACTTTTATGAAAGCTTGGGTTTTTATCTAAATACCTAAATCCGATGGTCATTTCAAAGATTTGGTAAACAATATGAAGTTTTATAGAAGGGAAATGAAGAAACCCCATAATATATACTAGGAAGAGCAACGTGAAAAGGTTAATAGATTGTTTTTTAGATTGATAAAAAATAGCGAGAGAAAATGGGACTTAGTCTATATAATATCTTTGGGATTATCCAAACGATAGGTATGTCATGGAGTTGTATATAATTTATTAATTTGTTATTATGTTTGTTTTTAAAAAAATACCAACATACTTAGCAATGGTTCCATCATTAGGGATGAATATAAGCCCTTTAATCCCGCCACAACAGCTAGGTCCAATCACCATGTCATTCTCTACCTGAAATTAGAGTATTACAAACATTTAATTGCTTTAGAAACATACGATTAACTTCAGTGACAATGAACGTTAGGAACGCTACCGCTAAACTCAAATCAAGACACGCAAAAACTAATCATGACTTGATAACAAAACTTCTCACCCACACAACTTAAAGAAAATCCGATTATACACTTCCTAAAGCATAGATCTGGTACAAAATATGACAAGCATTAAAATAGAATTGAAGTATACGAGTTTTCAAGCCCGGATCTGTCAAAAAAGGCACTGAGTTGTTGATATATGTTGCAATATGTATAAATAAAGACTTATCTCACTACATTTATGAGCAAACAACACGGATCTTAGAGTATATGTCGAATAGAGACATAGATTTAGGGATACTTACATATTTCTCTCAAAAAATTCGATGCCCTGTGTTTAGCTGCTGCGTCGGTCTACCTAGGGTTTTTGACTCTCTAATAGTTGTGGATGGTGACAATCTGACACATGGTGGAGGCTGAGTTCGGTGTTCAATGGAGGCATAGATAGAGATGAAAATTTTGAAGGTTTGGGGCTCGATTTTTGGAGAAGATGGAGCTGGTTTATTGAAAGATTGGGGCTACATTTCTTGGTGATGGGAATGGCAATGATCCCGCGTTAGTATTCAAGATGGGCACCGAAGGTGTAGGTGGGTGCGCCGCTCAAGGTGGTGGTGCGACAAACATGGCGGAGGCAGTGGCAGTCCGAACCGACCTTGAAATCTTGAAGGATAAGTTTGTTTGGAAATTAAGTGAAGGAGATGAAACTCATGGGTATGAAGGTGGGATGGAATGAAAATAGTGTGAGCGGCTAGGGTTTTGAGAGCAAGTATGGCTAGGGTTTTCAAGAAATAGGATGGTTTTACACTATGAAGTTATCCCGGGCCTTCGGTGGATTAAGAATGATGCATGCATCATTTAATTAAACCCATTAAATAGAACTGTATTTATTTAAATTGGGCCTGCTCTTATTGGAAATTTGGAACTAATTCTAGTAGTGTTTTTCTTTTAGTTTGAAACTTTTATAAAACAAATAAAAAGAGGTAATAAGTACTAACCGTTTATAAATAAAGAAGAATGTTCAATATAGTTCATAATTAATTAATAGTCTTAAGTGACTAATTTTAGCCTTTGGATCAATGACATCAATGGTCCAGATTGTATTTTAAAAACTTATGCGGAGTGACATTTTTGTAATTTTTCGTAATTCGTATGTAATGTTTTTACAAATCACATGTGCTTTTACATACACTAATATATTTTAAGAATATATTGTACTAAACAATTATTTCGTATTAATATAGTTGGAGTTAATTTAACTTCAATGCAGTTTGCTCTTGTGTTTTATGACTATCCATAAACTAGACCAAACTAAAATTGTTGCTAAAAGATTTATTTTTTCTATTTTTATTTGTTATTTTCTATATTATATTATAAGACAATGCGTTAAATGTCTTTTTTTTAACTTTAAAAAATGCTAAAAGTAACAATTTAATATTATATATAACTAAATGAAAACCTCAACCTAAATAAAGTCTATTAGATGTGTTAGTGCATACATGGTTACATATTGAGAAATGCACTCCTTGTTTTGATAATGATAAAAATTTAAACATGTGATTGCTTATCAAAATTATTCATATGTTCATGTGCTACATTCTTAAGATATTAACAAAAATCAAATTGATGATCAAGTGAATAACAATCATAGTGAAGACCTCAAATCAACAAGAAAAGAAGAAAAAAAAACAAGAAGAATATGAAAATCAACGTTCACGGTTGATCCACGGTCAAACGTGCATGAGTCGTCACTGCATTGTCTTTAAGCTACGATATCATCTTTCGCGCTCACGCTCAAAGTTATTGGACAATTGAAGACGATATCTTAAAAGAATAATAAGATAATATAAGCTCACAATTTTTATAAAATAACATTTTATCCAAACTTTTATAAATATGTCACACATATTTTATAAAAATACTTCACAATTTTATTAATTTGTCTTGTATGCATATAAAACAAACTATAATAAAACAAATGATTTTCCATTGTGTCAAAAACTAAATATAATTTTGTATTGAAATACCTCAAAACCAAAAATAGAAAAGGATCTTCTATTTGGGGTAAATATCCAACATAAATTTTCCAAATCCTCCTAACCTTCCAAATTTGCATAAAGAATTCAAACTCTTTTAGTAGGTCAACTTGGGACTTTTATAAATGCTTTTTCTAGTGATTTTTTATGGCAAAAAGTGTTTAGATATGGTACAATACAAAGTGTAACGTTCATATCTAAAATATCAAAAATTATGCACTTGCACCCCACGGCATGTCCACGGTCGACCGTGACATCTTCCGGTGGAGATCTGGACAAAATTAGCTTTTGCCGTTTTACAACTATTTGAATAAGCTTGCAACCGCACTTTTTCTAGGCTTTAAACACTGAAAAGTCAGACTAAATATTAGATCTTGTGAGCTCAAATTCCATACAAAAGGCCATCTTTCAAGATCAAGATCAAGAGCAAGATTGTAAAGCTTTGAAGAGCAAATCTACATCTCATTCTATCATTTTATTTGTATAATTGTGTGAGGATTAACTCTAGCCAACAAGTTAGAGTGAAGTACGAGGATTAACTTTAGAAAATATAATTAGAGTGAAGTTAGGCACATCTTAGCCTTGTTTACAAGAAAGAAGATTATTTCTTGTAAGCTAAAGAGATAAGTTGTAAAGGTTTATCTCTACCTTTAAAGAGAGAAGTTTTAGTGGAGAAAACTATTGGTGGGTGATGCCAAGGAGTGGATGTAGTGCAAGTTTGTTAACACTTGCATGAACCACTACAAATCTCTTGTCTACTACTTGGTGATATCTCTCTATCCCTACTCTTTCTATTTCTTGCAAATATTTGTTGTGTTGTTATAAACTTCAAGATCAATATTTAAAACACAACTTTCTAATTTTTAGAAAAAGTGGTAAAACAAGTAAAAGAACCTATTCACCCTCCCTCTAGGTTCCTACAATTGGTATTAGAGCAAGTTGCTCTAAAGTTTTTGTATAAATTGTTTTGAGATATAACGTGCTTTATTAATTATTGAAATACAATTTTTTACAAAAATCTTGAGTTAGATCCATGGACTTAAATGTTAACCTAAAATTGGGGGTTTATATGGCCACTTTACCTATGTTTATTGAATGTAACACCACCTTTGTAAAATAGCGAATTAGCAAAAATTTCCGTTTTTCATAAACGTGAACTTACTCACGATTAATTATCAATAAATTACGCAGCGGAAATTTTAACGGAAATGTTATACATCTGATATTTACAATCAAAATTCTGTATCAACTGTTTGGTGTTACTCTAACACATCAACCGACCATAACAACAAATATTTACATCATACAAAGTGTTCATTCCCAAGTTATTCATATCAAACAACAGGCAACCCCGCTCACCAGGCCGCCTAATCTTTATCTGCAAAAAGGGTCAACGCAGCAACATTAGCTATACAACATAGCTAGTGAGTACAAACTTATCATAAGCATCAATAAAGCAACTTGTATATCACAGGAATAAGCAATCAATTCTATCCTATCACATTGCGGTGTGTTGACAAGATCGGTAAGAGTCATATCTTGCAGGATAGCTAGTCCCGCTCAACAACATTAAACCAGGGGATCAGGCACAACCATCCGTGCTGGTGGGGGAGCCTAAAGCAGTCGACCAAGCGTCGTTACGGAACCATAGGCTCCTCAGGTAATCCAGCTACAGTCCGGCGGTCCTACGACCCGGAATTTCCAGCCTCCAGTCACCGTTAATCCCGAATTATAGCCCAAAGACCCGTTAACCATGCTTCAAGTTGTTCGTGAACATCTCACATACACATAGCTGATCCAATCAGGATCATTCATTAAGCATGCATATTCATACATTTCAACGAGGCAAATCCAATCTGGATCCATAACATTCATATCATCAATTTCCAACGTAGTTGATCCAATCAGGATCAGTATCATACATATTATTTAGTTTAACTAGGCTGCTCCAATTTGGATTCCGCTGGCATGCACTCATCATATGATTAACAAGTATCCAACATGGCATAGTACAACAAGGCAACATGGCAAGACTTACATCTTTACTCTTAAGCATACATGCAACAAAAGCTACAATAAACATCTCTTTATCACATACAATCAACCAGCAAGCAAGTCTCCCTCTATTCAGACTTATGAAAGCCGGTACTCACCTGAGTAGCTTATAACACTGATTACTTTAACTCCGGTTCAGCTAACTCGGCAAGTTCACCTAAAATCATCATTATTTGCGTTAAGCGTTTGCACATATGAGATTTTATTACTAGAACCCTTACAAGAACCTTCTAATGTTCATAAATCACTTATTATATTCACTTTTGACATAACATTACATATCCAACAAGAATATGTAATAAAACAAAGTCTTGCTGAACAGGCCCCGGTCGCGTTGCGACCTACATGCCCGTCGCGTTGTGACGTGTAAAGTCAGACCGGAGAGTCTCACAACTCATCCGAAAGTCGGACCAATAAGTCGGATGGGTCATCCGAAAGTCAGACCAACAAATCGGATGTCCAAATAAGTCGCATGGTTCTAAAAGTCGGATTGATGGGGTCGCGCCGCGACCTTAAACATGGTCGCGCCGTGATCATGTTTTTGGTAGTTTATCATCTTCTTCATTTTATATACCATCCGACTTATATTTCGATATTCAAAAACCAAAAACTTCAAACTTGTTAGATTCACTCCAAAAACACTTTAGAACTTCATATATCATCTATATAAAACTCAAGAACTCATTAACACCATTTAAAAATATCAAACAAACAAAACCCACTTGTAAAGTAAGATTTGTATGCTTGTCAATGGGGTTCTTCACTCCAACATGGATTTCTAGCCATAATACAACACACAACTAACTTCCTTCATGCTTAAACTTCAAAGCAAACATCAACTAACCTTTCTTTGATTCAAACAACCTTAAGCTCTTCAATCTCTTTTTCTTCCAGGAGCTCACTAGAGAGTAAGTGTGTGTGTTTGTATGTGTGTTTTCTAGTTTGACTAATATTTGTCAACTTTTAAACAGACACAAATATATATGAATTCTTATCTAGAGGCAAACCGCCTCGGAATTTCTTTCTAATTATTTTAATTAACATATCTAGTACATATATATACTTTTAACTTTAACAACTAATACACAAATATATATATATACATATACATATTTATGTCTCATTAAACCCATCTCAATCAACTAAATACATAAATACTTACAACTTACAATATTCACATTCTATTAATTTTCATACGCGCATATACATATTTCAACTAGGCCCAAATCAAGGATGTTACAAATCTACCCCCCTTTAGAATAGTCCGTCCTCGGAATCCGCTCAGTGATAAACAGGTGAGGGTATCTTGCCTTTATCTCGTCCTCGACTTCCGAAGTTAGGTTTGGACCTAAATTGTGCTTCCACTTCACAAGAACCAGCTTGATCATCTTCTTGCGTAGCTTCTTGACCTTCGAGTCAAGAATTTCAACTGGTTCTTCTACGAGTCGCTTAGAAGAGTCAACCTTCAGTTCTTGCAATGGAAGAATCTGTTCTTCTTCAATGTTACACTTGCGTAAGTAGCACACGTTAAAAGTTTCATGAATTCTAGCTAGCTCAGGCGGCAGCTCAAGCGTTACCGTCTGATTATTGACTTTACGAACAATTTTGATTGGGCCTATAAAATGTGGACTTAGCTTCCCCCCTTGCATCCAAAACGAATGACGCCTTTCCAAGGAGAAATCTTCAAGAATACACGATTACCAATATCAAATGTAGCGGGAAGGCATTTGGGATCCACATACATCTTTTGTCAGTTACGAGCCGCTTTCAACTTCTCAAGAGCCACATTCACTTTATTAGATGTAATCTAGACAATCTCAGGTCCAACGATTTGTTTCTCCCCAAGTTCAATAAATGGGAGATGAGTGTAACATGAACCACCAAACTCGAGTACACATGCACGAAGCATATCTTCCAATGTCTGAATCGTCCGCTCCGATTGGCCATCTGTTTGCGGGTGGTAGGCGGTGCTCAAATGAACACGAGTGCCAAGCTCACATTGCAAACTTTGCTAGAAATTGGAAACAAATCGAGAGTCACGATCAGAAACAATCGAACAAGGAAGACCGTGACATGACACAATCTCATCACTATAAAGCTGAGCCAAACGAGTCAATGAAGCAGACTCGTTTGTGGCCAAGAAGTGAGCACTTTTAGTCAACCGGTCAACAGTGACCCATATCATATCATGCCCTTTGAATGTCTTGGGCAGCTTTGTCACAAAATCCATCGTGATATGATCCCACTTCCATTCCGGAATATCAAGTTGTTGCAGGTTTTCATAAGGTCTCTGATGTTCCGTTTTGACCTGCGCACATATCTGACATCTTTCCACAAATTAAGTGATGTCCTTCTTAAGAGTTGGACACCAATACAACATTTTCAGGTCGTAGTACATCTTGGTGATTCCCGGATGGACGGATAACTTGGACTTGTGAGCTTCTTGCAAAATCAACTCACGATTACTCCAACAAGAGGTACCCAAATCCAGGATTGAAAAGTCTACAACCCACTATTATCTTCACCCAGCTGGTCTTTCAATTTCTTCATCGTCTCAGCCTTCAGATTGTCTTTTTGCAAAGCAATTTGCTAGGCTTCCTTTAGCTCTGCAATCAAATCTCGCACCACCGTAATCTTCATAAATTTTGCTTCTGCTGATGGTCCTTTACGGCTCAAAGCATCCACTACAACATTGGCTTTACTAGGGTGGTAACGGATTTCACAATCGTAGTCTTTAATTAACTCCAACCAACGGCGCTGCCGCATGTTAAGTTCTTTCTAGGAAAATACATACTGCAGACTCTTTTGATCAGTGCATATTACACACTTCATGCCATAAAGGTAATGCCTCTACAACTTCAATGCAAACACAACAGCAGCAAACTCAAGATCATGGGTTGGGTAGTTCCTCTAATGTGATTTCAATTGCCGAGAAGCGTACGCAATCACTTTATCATGCTGCATCAAGACACAACCCAGACCCGCATATGAGGCATCACAATAAACTGTGAAGTCTTTTGATCCATCAGGCAAAGTGAGGATCGGAGCTGCACATAACAACCGCGTGAAGGTCTGAAAGGCTCCCTCCTAAGTTTCCGACCACACAAAAGCTACATCTTTGCGAGTCAGTTTGGTCAATGGATCTGCAACCTTAGAGATATCGCGAATAAACCGCCAATAGTAGCCAGCCAAGCCAAGGAAACTTTTAATTTCAGAAGGAGTTCGAGGAACTCCCCAATTCATCACAACCTCTACCTTAGCTAGATCTACTTTGACACCATCTTTAGAAATGACATGGCCAAGGAAATGCACTTCCCTAAGCCAGAATTCACACTTACAAAGGTTAGCATACAACTGTTCTTGTTTAAGAGTTTCGAGAACTTGACAAAGACGAAGCTCATGATCAGCTTCAGTCTTCGATTAAACGAGAATATCATCAATAAAGACGATCACGGATCTATCAAGAAATGGACGACAATCATGATTCATTAGATCCATGAAGATTGCAGGGGCATTGGTTAAGCCGAACGACATAACCAAAATTTCATAATGACCGTAGCAAGTTCGAAAAGCGCTCTTCGGGATATCTTCTTCATGAACTCGCACTTGATGGTACCCCGACCGGAGATCAATTTTAGAGAAATAAATAGCTCCCTACAATTGATCGAATTGATCGTCTATTCGAGGAAGAGGATATTTATTCTTTACAGTTTGCTTGTTAAGCTCCTTGTAATCTATACACATACGCATCCTTCCATCCTTCTTCTTGACTAACAACACGGGAGCTCCCTACGGCGAGGAACTCGGATGGATAAAGCCTTTGCCAAGCAAATCCTAAATTTGAGTCATCATCTCACGAATTTTAGAAGGAGCGAAACGATATGGAGCTTGTTGGGGGAGATAATCACTTCACCCTAATAATCATCTCTGTGTATCTTAAAACATTGAATTTGACGATAACCAAACCCTACATTCAGTATGACTTAGAAAGTATTCAAACATGTGTTGTTTAAATCAGATTCTGGAAAATATGCTAAGTATGGAACCATCAGCTGAGTATCAACTTCTATTCAAAGTATCAGCCGAAGGACATCAGTTGAGGAGTATCAGATGAAGAAAACAAGTGTAGAAGACCATCAGTTAAGGAAAATCATCTATTAGCTGAGTAAAGAAATTTGATCAGCTGAGTGCTTATACCATCAGCTGAGCAAGGATTTTGCTCAGCTATACCATCAGCTGAGTGAATGTTGGAGAAGCTGAGGCCCAGAGCATCAGCTAAGTAAGTCTTTCTAAACACAAGTCATCTTCCTACATAAATTGTAACATCCTGATTTTGGGCCATGTTGTTACATAGGCCAATGTATGTTTATACGTGATTAATATTTGATTATTTGCTTGATTGGCATTTAACTAAATGATTTTAGTTAATGGTATTAATTAATATATATATATATATATATATATATGTGGAAAATATATCTACTGAAGATTATTGTATGTTTGTGTGTAAGCATACATGTACGTGAGTATGTAGGTAAGCATGTGTGTGCATGACACACCTCATGCTTAGTTTAAAGTGCATATTTGTATGTGTATATATATATTTGTGAAGTTCTATCTTCTCAATATTCATGTTGTAAAGTGTGAAGTGTGTGCTAGTAAAACCATTGTTGAAGAAAGTTAAAAAAGTTGAATACTTGAATTCGTGGAAGTGAAGATTGTTGATTGTTAAATCAAAACAAAGGTTAGTTGATGTTTATATCATGCTTAGTAATGATTTGGCATGCTTTTCTGGTGATATACATGTATATATGATGAATCACCATTGGTGAGTTCATGAAGAAACCTTGTTTGGTGGGTTTTGTTTGATTTGATGACTTTGATGTTTTTAACATGCTCTTGATGTTTCTAGACATGCTAAATGATGTTTCTACATGTTTAGAAGTGTTAGAAATTGATTTCCAGAGTTGTGTGTTTGGCTGGATATTTGGCTATGGAGTTTTGTCAAACGAAGAAGATGAAGAATAATCTGGAAGTCTGGAAATCGCAACGTTGTGGCGCGAAACCTATAGGTCGTGGCGCGACCTTAAGGTTTCGAGTTCGAAAGATTGTGGTTCGAAAAAGGGGACTTCGCATTCGAAGGTTTGGCCGCTCGAAGGCTTGTCGCGACGCGACGGGTCCAGGGTTGTGACGTGACGCGTCAGGTTCGAATTCGAAGTAGATTGTTCGAAGGCTTGTAGTGCAAAGTGGCTGCTCGAAGGAACATCGCGACGTGACGCGTTGATGGTTGCGACGCGATGCGTTCACATTTTGTGGATTTTCTTGGTTATTTGCATTGTTAATGTTATGGGTTATATGTTGATGCATATGTGTATTGTATGAATTATATACATTATGTGTTTACTGTTGTTGATATCATTCGGTTATGTGATTGATTTATCTGTGGTGGTTTACTTCCATTCATTTAGCTTTGTGCTAATCCCCCACCTCTCACTACTTTTACAGGTGGCTGGTAAGATCTGCGGTTTTGTTGTGAGGGGGTGTAGCTGGGGAATAATTGACAGGCACTCTGATTGGAATTGTGACGAGCCGTAGTTTTTGTAATAATGTATTTCAAAATGGTTGCTTTTGTTAAACAGTGGTTTATCGTCAGTTGTAAATACTGTTATGTTTTGGTAAACGCTTCCGCAGTGTATTTAAAAAGTGAAAATTTTATAGGTGAAAATATGGTGTTACAAGTTTGGTATCAGAGCCTTGGTTTGGCGATGTAGGCACAGTGGAAATGTTGCATTCCCAAATCTTGGCTCGAGTTGGGGTCAATTATTCCTTGAGTGTGGGATTAGGGTGAATAAGAGTATTGCTTGGGTGGTTAGTATGTGTTATACTAACGGTTTTAAACTAATCAGTTGGTGAGATGTTGTGATTGTTACAGAAAACAATGGCTGATAATGAGAACTCGATTGGCGCCCCTATTGTTCCTGCAACAATGGAAACTCTACAGAGTGTTGGTACATTTGGTACAGCTGGAGATGAGAGGGATGATTACATCTTTCAGCTTGAGGGTCAGTTACAAGATTTAAGAAAGGAGTTGGATCAACAGAGACAAGATTTTGCGAGTCAACCCCCGGTTGTTACAGTGGCTTCTACTACACTTGAGATACCACCAATTTTTCCAACCAATACTATGTATACAGGTATGTCTTCTGCATCGATACCATTTCCACCAGTGTCTCAACCGATGTCTCAACCATTCTACTACCCTATGTTTTCGCAAGGATCGATGCCATATCCTTTCATGGGATTTCCACCTGGTATGGGATTTAGACAACCGTGTACTTATAAACAGTTCTTGGATTGTAAACCCGAGGAGTATCATGGTAGCACCGATCCAAATGTTACCCTGAATTGGTTGCGAGATATCTCTAGAATTTTGGACGCTTGCAATTGTGAAGAAGAAATGAGGGTTTGTTTTGCCACCAGGATGTTGAAAGGAAAAGCGATTGTTTGGTGAGATTCTATCACTACACATTTATCGAGAGCTCAGATGGATGCAATTACTTGGGATCAATTTCAAAGTAAATTGTGTGAACAGTATCGTAATGCGTTTGAGCTAAACAAGATAAGGCAGGAGTTCATGGCACTGCGTATGACGAAAAAGATGTTTGTGGTGAATTGATTGAGCAGTTCAATTTGAAACTGAGATTTGTGACTCAGTGGGTACCTGATGAACCTTCCCAGGTTTAACATTTCATTGGAGCATTACTTCCTCAGTACAGGAGCACAACTAGGCTGGCTGGATCGTTGTCCCAGGCTTTCACCTTGGCAAAGTCTGCTAAGGGGGACATACAGGCAAGAGATAAGCAAACCCGAGATGAGGCGGCTTTGCAGAAGCCAAGGTATGAACAGACTGGTAATCAGCAAAAAAGGAGTTGGCAAGGTAACCAGTCACAGGAAAGTCAGGACAGTGGAGTAGCCATTGAGGATTCTGATCAGAGACCGCAATGGTGTGGACGGTGTAGATCTACCCATTCTGGGCAGTGTACTGCTCAGACCATGCAATGTATGAGTTGTCGAACGTTAGTGCATAAAGCTAGGGAATGTGGTTTTCCTCGGAGTGTGTGTTGGAACTGTCAGAATGAGGGACACAGGGCTGGTGAGTGTCCTTCTGGAAGGAAGACTGGGACGGGGACTGGGGCAGAAGCGGTTGAGGGATCATCATCAGCAGGGCAAAAGAGAAAGAACCCTACTGTGCGAGAGCGTGGGGTGTACAATATGATGGCTAGTGATAATGCCACCGCCGATGAAGATGAAACGGATATGTTTTCATAAAACTATATACCTGTATGTGTGTGTTAATTAACTTTCAAGTTAATTGTGGATATTTTATGCATAGTATGTGCTAAAATGTTTGAGTTTATTTCAGACGAGATTGATTCTCTAGAAATAGAATTAAATGATAATAGATGATTTTCTATTATGAGTTATGTGTTATATATATATATATATATATATATATATATATCAAGATATGGTATGATGATAAGTATGTGATACTTGACTTAAATGCTAAGTGAGCATGATATACCATAGAGGGATATGTTCAGATTATTTGAATTGCATGATATAATGTGTATCGTATGAATTATATACATTATCTATTTATGTGAATTCAATTGTGTAAAGAAAGAAGAAAGAGATGGATTGCTGCAAATTAGGCAAGTCTAGGATGTGCAGTATGGTTCAGGTAAAAAGTGTGATGGAGATTATAAGTAGATGTATAATCTACTAAGTATAGTTGATTCATGAGGATGAATGATGATTTTAAAAGAAGTTTGTGGTATGACGGGAAATCGCAATTGTTGGTTTGAAATGTGATGTTATGCTTTGAGATTGGATGTATAGTGGATATCTAGTATTAATTGAGATATCACGAGACGAAATTTTACCATGACTTGGAAGTTGAAGTTGATATAAGTGCAGTGATGTTATATTAACTGTTAGAAAAGACATGTGTGATTGACTTGGTCAATAAGAGATATATCAGAAGAAGTTATCCGAACGATTGAGACGGTGATCGGATTAAATAAGAGAAAGTTATTGTGGAATTTGATGTTACCTTGAAAAGACGACATGATGACAGATGTGTTGATCTGTGAAAGAGTTAGTGATGATAACATCTTGTATATGCGAGTTGGAAGTATCTCTGACTTAGTGGATGAATTAAGATTTCTTTGGCAAGAAAGTCTCGGAGAATGAAAAGGTTGACACCTTTGAGTATGAAAAGAGAGAGGAGGATTGCAATAACCTGAACTTATGGAGTGACAACTTGTGGATCTTGTGTGTGGAGATGCCTTTGCTTGGAGATGCCTATGCTTGAAATACCTATGCTTGGAGATGCCTATGCTTGGAGATTCCTTTGCTAGGAAGTGCCTTTGCTAAAACTTCGGAGTTGAACTTTTACCTGGATTTATGAAATTAATTACCAATGTTATATTGTGGAGTAAAGACCTGCAGGATGAGTATAGAAGATATACGATGTGAATAGAGATAGTATGAGATATGAGATATGACATATGGAGTGCAAATTTAAGTGGTATACCGGAAACTTATGTAACCTTGAGATATTTGAGATATTTGAGATATCTGAGGGGTGATGATGACAAGCGAGATGGTATCTGTTAGACAGATGGATTTAACTGAATGTTTGAAAGGGATGATTTGAAGATATGAGGATTCATATTTGATGGCTTGTGATGGAAAATGGAGATTTGTTTAAACTTATGAAGAGTTTACAAACGAGAGTTGGACGATGTGACAGGATTTTTCTGATGGATAGATGAAGGTGTGATTGAAAAACGATGATTTGTGGAACTCATATCTATTTTGATTGAGTGGGTGAACTAATTTCTGACAGTGATATATCAGAATACCTTGTGTGAAGTTATGAGATTATAGTGATAATACTTCAACCTGTTGACTTGAAGTAAGTAATAAACGACATGTGAATGCTTTAGCATGATGGATAATGAATGAATGGAAGCTATTGGGATTTATAACTGAGTTAGACATAAATTCAAAAAATGCGTGAAGACGAGATTTATGAACTAACTGTTGGTTTGAGGATAAGCTGTAAGGCTTGTGTGGTTATATATTAAAAGTTGAAAGTGCGATGGAGTTTATCTGGTTAAACTTTCGGAAGAAGACATGAATAGTTGACATTGTGGTTGATGTGTGTGCAGTGAGATTCCGAGGACGGAATCCTTTTAAGGAGGGAGGATTTGTAACATCCTAATTTTGGGACTAGTTGTTACATAGGCCAAGGTATGTTTATACGTGATTAATATTTGATTATTTGCTTGATTGGCATTTAGCTAAATGATTTTAGTTAATGGTATTAATTAATATATATGTGGAAAATATATGTGGAAAATATATGTACCGAAGATTATTGTATGTTTGTGTGTAAGCATACATGTATGTGAGTATGTATGTAAGCATGTGTGTGCATGACACACCTCATGCTTAGTTTAAAGTGCAAGTGTGAACGTGTATATATATATTTGTGAAGTTCTATCTTCTCAATATTCATGTTGTAAAGTGTGAAGTGTGTGCTAGTAAAACCATTGTTGAAGAAAGTTAGAAAAGTTGAATACTTGAATTCGTGGAAGTGAAGATTGTTGATTGTTAAATTAAAACAAAGGTTAGTTGATGTTTATATCATGCTTAGTAATGATTTGGCATGCTTTTCTGGTGAAATACATGTATATATGATGAATCACCATTGGTGAGTTCATGAAGAAACCTTGTTTTGTGGGTTTTGTTTGATTTGATGACTTTGATGTTTTTAACATGCTCTTGATGTTTCTAGACATGCTAAATGATGTTTATACATGTTTAGAAGTGTTAGAAATTGATTTCCAGAGTTGTGTGTTTGGCTGGATATTTGGCTATGGAGTTTTATCAAATGAAGAAGATGAAGAACAATTTGGAAGTCTGGAAATCGCAACGTCGCGGCGTGACCTTAAGGTTTCAAGTTCGAAAGATTGTGGTTCGAAAAAGGGGACTTCGCATTCAAAGGTTTGGCCGCTCGAAGGCTTGTCGCGACGCGACGGGTCCAAGGTCGCGACGCGACGCGTAGGGTTCGAATTCGAAGTGGACTGTTCGAAGTCTTGTAGTGCGAAGGGGCTGCTCGAAGGAACATCGCGACGCGATGCGTTGATGGTCGCGATGCGACGCGTTCGCAGTTTGTGGATTTTCTTGTTTATTTGCATTGTTAATGCTATGGGTTATATGTTGATGCATATGTGTATCGTATGAATTATATACATTATGTGTTTACTATTGTTGATATCATTCGGTTATGTGATTGATTTATCTGTGGTGGTTTACTTCCATTCATTTAGCTTTGTGCTAATCCCCCACCTCTCACTACTTTTACAGGTTGCTGGTAAGATCTGCGGTTTTGTTGTGAGGGGGTGTAGCTGGGGAATAATTGACAGGCACTCTGATTGGAATTGTGACGAGCCGTAGTTTTTGTAATAATGTATTTCAAAATGGTTGGTTTTGTTAAACAGTGGTTTATCGTCAGTTGTAAATACTGTTATGTTTTGGTAAACGCTTCCGCAGTGTATTTAAAAAGTGAAAATTTTATAGGTGAAAATACGGTGTTACATAAACTAATGTATTTAAATGATCAACTGAGCATACTTGATCAAATGATCATATGAATACATAAGCTTATGTCCTCCGAAGATAACTATTGATCAACTGAGCATTTGTATGCATCAACTGAGTCCCACCAAAATTATTAACTGATCTATCTTTTAAACTGAGTAGTAAAAGTTAAAGTTCCTATTACTTTCTGTTAGCTGAGTCGAGCAAAATGTCAAATCTGCTCTTTCTTTCCGATTATAAATGTTATATGTAAAAGGCAGAACATGTTTTGTTCTATTATGCCTTAGATCTTTGCTTGTGAAAGTATAAAGCACTTTTTGGATCAAGTATGAGATAAAAAGGTTTGATCTTATCCTCTGGAAAAAGAGAAAGATACCTCAAACAAATGAAGATCTCAAAGATTTGTTTCAACAACTAAAGTATGGTTGGCAATCCCATACTTGGTAAAGTCAAATCTAGAAGAAGCATGGATGTTGTATAAAGTACAAGCATGGAAAGGGAAAGACAGCCTTACAAGGTAAAAGGTGTGAAATTTAATATTTTATATTTGAGTGGGTTGCACTTTTTTAGAAAAATACAATTACTTTTATCAAACAGTTGATTAAAGTAACTTTACTTTTCCCCCACTAACTTTACAATTAAAATATTATATTTCCATACACTCTTTGTCTCCTTCCTACATGAAACCGGATGCCCAAGCTTCTATATATATTCATGCATGGTGGACATGCAAAATCAAGCTTCTACACAACACAAAGCAATCTCATTAGTTCAGAAAAATTCGTAGAGTTTAAGCATTGTGTAGAACCAAACTTGTTCATGTGTTGAACACTCTTTAAGATTAGTTGTTTTAGAGTTAGCTCGTCTATGTGTTAGACAAATTGATTGCCACCTTTTATTGTACTTAGAATTTCCGCTTCTACTACATGTAATTCTTGATTCATAATGTAACACCCAAGGTTCGAAATTCCTAAATTATTATTTAATATGAAGGGTTATATGTTTATACAAGTTGCCTTTATGCGATTAGTTGCGTTTGTAAAACTAGAAGGGCTAAAACCGTCAGATTATAAGTTGATTAAGTGCAGGGACCTATTGTGCCATTAGTTGAAACTTATATATATAAGTCACCAACTTTGACATTAGAAGTCAAAGTTTTCACTTCTTCTTCTGCCATTCACGAACACAAAATCAGAGCTTTATTAACTCCTTTCCTTTGAGAAAAACAGTAGAGCAAGAGCCTAGAACAAGAACATAGCAAGTGTCCAAACTTGAGGTAAGGTTTAAACCTTTTTTTTTGAAGTGTAAGTTTAAACACATGATTCAATGGTGGAATCATGTTAGGAATGTTTTATATTGATTAGATTATGTTTATCAATTGTATGGGGTGTAGGAAAGCACCCCTAGTCGGTTTTTATGAAAATAGTATCGGATTGTTGGTGAAATCCGACAGTTCTTGTTAGAACAGTCTGCTGGGTCTGTAGCGTAAACGGGCCGTGTAGTGTTAAAGGCGGTCACAGGGCCATGTAAGGTTACATGGTCATGTAGCATGAGAGGTACACGGCCTGTGTAGAGGTACACGGCCCGTGTAGGGTGACTAGACATCACTAGCCATGTGGCCAGCTCAAGTCGTGTAGCTTATAAGGGACACGACACGTGTAGGGATACACGGCCCGTGTAGGCCCTGTTTCAAATCAGAATGTCTTTATGTGATATTTTATGTATTGTTATATAGGAGGTGATTGACTTATTACCTGTGGATCATTGCATATTGTAACACCCGCAAACCTGGGCTAGGAGATTAGCGGGTTTGTGGTATGTGTTTAACTGTTTCATTATGTTTAGATGATTAATTGAATTAATTCTAACTATGTGATTAATTTTTATGCGTGAATGGTATGTGTTATACGTATGTATGATGAACCATATGCATGGATGTATATATGAAGTGTGTACGTGGGCTGTTTCGATGAGGTGATGCCACCTCTTGATTTCAAGGGGTATACGTGGGGGGGGTAGTTGTCTAGTGTCACACCCCGCTAAAGCGGAATTACGAGATGTAACAGTTTACGGTTTACAGTTTCCATATGGGAAGATGAGGAAGACATAATGCAACTAAGATAAAGATATCCTTAGTTACTAACAATGTAATAACGTAGGGGTCAAGTGTACTTAAAGCACTATAGGTATAAGAATGGCATCTATAAGGTGATGTGTCATGCAATTATTCATGCAGTGATTACACACACAAAAACACATGCTACTTAAGTTTAAAGATAAATGTCCACTTAAACAAACTTCTAATATAACTAATTCGAGCGTTGCACTATCTTTACTAAATTAAACATAGGTGATCAAGCTTTGTTTAATTATGGACTGATAGTGTAATACTCGACTTAATTATACTAGTAATTTGTTTTGTAGTTTTGAATGTTATTTCCAGCTTTAGGCTATAGTTTAGGTTTTCTAAAAGAAAACTAGTGTTCTCTATAACCTTCGGCTCTGATACCAAATCTGTCACACCCCGCTAAAGCAGAATTACGAGATGTAACAGTTTACGGTTTCATAGCATAAGGTACAAGATCACACCAACCATAGATAATTAAAAGTAGTACAATTGTTTATGACAAGTTTCGATAATTGTTCAAAAGTTTGGAAAATAACATAATGTAAATTGCTAGATAATGCTGCCACATGCATGCCAAACAGGTGCTGACCACTTACTAATGATTTCCTGAAAAGCATGATAAAGAGAGTGTCAACTATAGAAATAGTTGGTGAGATCACAGGTTTTGATATGCAATAAAATAAGATTTTAATGCCAAAACCGTTCATCACTGAACGATGAGTATGTAAATCGGTTGTTTAGTTTGCACGTGGTATAAGTATATGCAGAATGCTAACGCAAAGAGCCCACTACCTAAGCCTACTGACTGAATGCCCATAGAGTAATAAACAATGCCTGTTTCACAGTAATTATGAACTTACACAAGTAAGTGGGGTGTCAACCTAATAGCGCTATCCATAGATTACTAACGGCTCGATACAATGAGTTAATAGGTAGTGTTGAACGGTGGGACTTACATAAAGAGAGAAACTCATAATCGTTAAAAATAAGCATATATACCAAAGTGCGAAGATAAGATAACAGTTTGATAAACAGATCAACCGATGATTTAAATTGTAGCATGCTTTTCCCCCAAAAATATTCAAAACAATAAAACGTGGGGCCGTGAATACTCACCTGACAAAGTCTAACGCGTTCTTAAAATAATTCGTAAGGTCTTGAATTCCCGCGGTGCTTCCTTCCTAGTGGAATAATATCCTATTATTAGTCCCCAAGTTCTAGTTATTAAAATTAATAATTAATCTTGTATTGTTTATATTGATTTTATAGTGATATCGTTATATGTTACAATTATATATATATATTTACCCAACTTTATTTCATGTGAATACATTTATATTTTTTGTTTTATATTTTATATTTACTTTTTAGGTGTTTCTATCTTATTTATATGATTTTTATACTTTAATTATTATTTTTCAAGTCTCAGTCATAAATATTTTATTCTTCTTTATTTACTGTGCAAGTCCTTTTCTGTCAGCTTCATGGGTTGTACTTTGGTGCAATGTTTAGTATCCTAATGAATTATTTAAGGTTTCAAGTTTTTATATCTTATTATAATATGTCTTTAGAGAATACTGTAAAAATATTAGAATTTTTAAAGATTTATAGGTATTTTATTTGATTTATTTAAATTTAGAGATCACTTGTCAAAATCTAGTTAACACTCTCATATTGTGTTAAGGGTTTGAGTGACCAAACGACCTTATTTTTAGATGATTCAAATTGCGTTAAATTTCTAACTCGATAATGCAACTTTTAAAAAAATTGACCATTTTTAAGTTTCTGTGTACCAAGTTATGATTGATTAAAGTTCATCCATGAAATTATCCAGATTTCTCAGTTTTGTGCATGCAATTTATTTTACATAGTTAATGGGTCAAAAATTAATATTTTTGAGTGAGGTTAACTTTATTTAAAATATAACTCATTAAATTAAATATCCAAAAGAAAAACCAATTTATTTGAATAATATTTGAGTGGTTTAACAACCATGCAATTGGGTCACTTTATTGAACAATGAGCTTTCTGACATATCTAGCTTGATACACGTGGTTGGAGGGTAAAATCCTCATGAAATCTTGAATTTCCACTTGGAAGTGAAGCTCAACACAGAGATAAAACTTTTTAAAAAAGAATCAAATCGTTTGGTTAAATATTCATTAAGTTATGGTCATTTTAAGTCAACACAAACTTTCTGCCAGAATCAGATCTTTACACCATATCAACTAATAGCTTACATTTAGTGTTCATCACCACCAATATTATGATTTTATCATTTTATTTAGTTGATTACTCAAATATTCCAGATTTTAAAACAAAAATTCCATGCATGATCATATCATGATAGATCCTTCAAAGAAAACCACATGCATGTGCAAAAACCCACATGCATGTGCATAAAAACACTAATTTCTTGAGTTCTTGTTGCTTGATTCATAAAGTTTTAATTTTGAGTTGAACATTTTTATGTTTTTAGTGAATGTATCATCATAAAAACACTTTGGTGTTCATAAAATTTCAGAAACTCAAGAAATCTTGAAGAAAAAGTAAGAAAAATGCAAGAAATGAAGAGATTACCCAAGAGATTGCTACCTATGCTTGCTTACTTTGAATCTTTTGCTTCAATCCTTCAAGAACAATTTAAAATATGGAAGCTTATGATGATTTGCAGCTGATTTGGGGGTTGGAATGTAGAGAGAAGGTGGAGAGAATGGGCTTAGAGAGAGAGAGAGAGTGTGTGAGGTGGTGCAAATGAGTGGAAGATGACTAGAATATATGCATGTAGATAGAGTGTTGTAGTGGGTTTGTGAGGTGGGACATGGCTGGCCAAATTTTGATATTATTATTATTAGTATTATTATTATTATTATTATTATTATTATTATTATTATTATTATTATCTTTTGTTTAATTAATATGTATAATGTGTGTGTGTTGGATGTATTTTGTACATTGGTGGTTCAATTAAAGTCAATACTTACAAGTTTTTGATTAGTATTGTTGGTATTTATATAAGTTTTATATTTGGGATAGATAATATATGTAATGATTGTTATATAAAATTTATAAATCTGGACTTTTAATTAGGCGGTTTTACCGATTTTACGATTTTGAAGGTTTTAAGCACATCGCCGGGATTTTTAGGGGATAAAAGGTTTTTACAAAATAAATTATGTTATTAATACTATTTGTAGCTATTAAAAACCTATAATAAAGTTTTCTAGAAGCTAACCTGAAATTCTAATTGACGGTTGTCACAGTCTCCCCCAGTTGAAAGAATTTCGTCCCGAAATTAGCTTTTGACATCTTCGGACTACTTCTGGGCAAAGAGGTGAGGATATTTAAGTTTCATATAATCCTCTCGTTCCCATGTATATTCCGATCCATGCCTTGAGTTCCAACGAACTTTCAAAATTGGAATCTTCTTTCGTCTGAGTCGCTTGATTTCTCGGTCGAGAATTTCGATTGGTTCTTCTTTGAACGACAAATTCTCGTCAACTTGAATGTCTTCTAAGGGTACGACTACTGATTCATCAGCCAAACACTTCTTGAGATTTGCTACGTGGAATATATTATGGATGGCATTCATTTCCTGAGGCAGTTTGAGTTTATATGCTACCGGACCGATCCTTTCAATGATCTGAAATGGTCCAACGTACCTAGGGCTTAATTTTCCTTTCTTTCCAAAACGTACTAGCCCTTTCCATGGTGACACCTTTAGAAGTACTTTATCCCCGACTTGGAATTCTAAAGGCTTTCTGCGGTTATCTGCGTAACTCTTCTAACGATCTCCCGCGGTTTTAATTCTATCTTTAATGATCGAAATCTTGTCGGTTGTTTCTTGCACAATATCAGGTCCAATTAATTGGTTATCACCAACTTCACACCAACTAAGTGGTGAACGACACTTCCGTCCATACAAAGCTTCATAAGTCGCACACTGAATACTGGTATGGTAGCTGTTGTTGTATGAAAATTCCACCAAAGGTAATTGAGAATCCCAACTTCCGCCAAAATCTATCACACAAGCCCTTAACATGTCTTCTAACGTTTGTATAGTTCGCTCAGTCTGTCCGTCGGTTTGTGGATGATAAGTTGTGCTCAAATCTAATCGTGTACCGAGTGCTTTGTGAAGGGACTGCCAGAATCGAGACGTGAAGCGGCTATCTCTATCTGAAATGATTGAAATTGGCACTCCATGGCGTGTAATGATTTCATCAATGTAAATTTGGGCAAGCTTCTCCATCTTGTAACTTTCTTTGATAGGAATGAAATGTGCAGACTTTGTCAATCGATCCACTATTACCCAAATTGCATCATGACTCCTAACTGTCCTGGGTAATTTGGTTATGAAGTCCATGGAAATTTGTTCCCATTTCCACTGTGGAATCTCTAGTTGCTGCAACAAACCAGATGGCTTTTGATGTTCTGCTTTGACTTTTGAACAAGTCAAACACTTTTCCACATACAAAGCTACGTCCTTCTTCATTCCCGGCCACCAATAATATTCCTTGAGATCCTTGTACATTTTGTCTGCGCCGGGATGAATTGAATACCTAGATTTATGAGCTTCGTCTAGGATTGTTGATCGCAAGTTGTTAATTTTTGGTATCCACACTTTGTTTTCAAAGTAGTGGACTCCATCAGATTTAGTTTCAAATCTATGTTCGAGTTGGTGCAAGGTATCATTCCTCAAGTTTTCCCCTTTTAACGCCTGATCCTGATCTTCGAGGATTCTTGTCTTTAGGCTTGTTTGAACAAGTGCTCCTAATGCTCACACTCTTGAAGGTTTAGCCCTTACCTTCCTACTAAGCGCGTCGGCTACCACATTAGCCTTGCCTGGGTGATATTTAATTTCACAATCATAGTCGTTGAGTAACTCCACCCATCTTCTTTGCCTCATGTTGAGCATTTTCTGATCAAGGATGTGTTGAAGACTCTTGTGATCGGTGAAGATAGTGCACTTAGTACCGTACAAATAATGTCTCCAAATTTTAAGTGCAAAAACTACTGCTCCAAGTTCTAGATCATGAGTTGTGTAGTTCTTCTCGTGAACTTTAAGTTGTCTTGAAGCATATGAAATAACTTTGTCTTTTTGCATCAATACACATCCCAAACCTTGATGAGAGGCATCACAATACACTACAAAGTTCTCCGATCCTTCTGGTAATGCCAGAATTGGTGCATTGCATAGCTTGTGCTTTAGCTTCTGGAATGCTTCTTCCTGTCTGTCACCCCAACTAAACTTCTTGTCTTTTTGAGTCAACGAGGTTAGTGGCTGGGCAATCTTAGAAAAGTCCTTAATGAATCGTCGGTAATACCCAGCTAAACCCAAAAATTGACGAATTTCGGTTGGAGTCTTTGGGGCTTCCCATTTTTCAATAGCTTCAATTTTTTTAGGATCTACGTGAATCCCTTTTTTGCCAACAATGTGACCAAGAAATTGTACTTCCCGAATCCAAAATTCACATTTGGAGAATTTGGCATACAACTTTTGGTCCTTGAGTAATTCCAGCACTAGCTTTAAATGTTGCTCGTGATCTTCTTTGCTACGGGAATAGATCAATATATCATCTATGAAAACTATAACAAACTTGTCTAAATAGGGTCTACAGACTCTATTCATCAGATCCATGAACACAGCTGGGGCGTTTGTGAAACCAAAAGGCATAACAAGAAACTCGTAATGTCCATAACGAGTCCTAAAAGCCGTTTTAGGTGTGTCTTCTTCGCGAACTCCCAATTGATGATATCGTGAATGGAGATCGATTTTTGAAAAATATGATGCACCTTGCAGTTGGTCAAATAGATCATCGATTCGAGGAAGGGGATATCGATTTTTGATTGTCAATTTATTTAATTCACCATAATCAATGCACATTCTAAATGAACCGTCTTTCTTTTTGACGAATAATACAGGCGCTCCCCACGGTGAGGAACTCGGCCGTATACATCCTTTGTCCAAAAGTTCCTGAAGTTGGCTTGACAACTCCTGCATCTCAGATGGCGCTAAGCGGTAAGGCGCTTTGGCTACTGGTGCTGCTCCAGGAACTAAATCAATTTGGAATTCCACTTGCCATGATGAAGGTAAACCAGGTAGATCATCCGGGAATACTTCTGGATAGTCTCTGACTACGGGAATATCCTGGATCCGTTTCTCCTTTGACTTCTTATCCATGACGTAAGCCAAAAACGCAACACATTTCTTCCTCAAACATTTCCAAACCTTCATACACGATACAATCTTCAGGCCTTTCCCTGGTTTATCTCCTTGTATAACAAGGGTGTCATCGTTCGAAAGAGGTATCTTCACGACCTTTTTGGAGCAACAAATTTCTGCTCGATTTTTGGACAACCAATCCATACCCATAACTACGTCGAAACTTCCCAAATTAATAGGTATAAGATCGATATTAAATAACTTATCACCTAAGTTCAAAGTGCAATCAATTAGGACATCACTAGTCTTAGTTTCATGACCATTGGCGAATTCAATTATATAGGCATCTTCCAATTTCATAGATTTCATATTGATCATGGATCTAAATTCTGCATAAATGAAACTCCTATCCGCTCCAGAGTCAAATAATACAGATACATAATGATCGTTCAAGAGAAACGTACCGGTTACCACGT
This sequence comes from Dittrichia graveolens, assembly GCA_038502395.1. Taxonomy (NCBI): domain Eukaryota; kingdom Viridiplantae; phylum Streptophyta; class Magnoliopsida; order Asterales; family Asteraceae; genus Dittrichia; species Dittrichia graveolens. Next base: position 51,747,775 of record JARJIL010000005.1, on the reverse strand, counting down.
TTTGGTCTTGCTTCGCTTCTTCGGCTCCGATGACAAATGCTCGACCTCGCGCCTGGTTTCCGGCATTGTTATGGTTTGGTCCTCGGTTCAGATTAGGACACGTGTTTCGAAAGTGGTCCCGACTCCCACATTCGAAGCATGCCCCTTTTACTTCGTTCGTTTCTTTGGTTGCCTTGCTGTCATTGGTGATATGTCCAATCTTCTTGCAATTTGTACGGGTAGGGCAAACACCCCCATGGTGAAAGTTGCATTTGTTACACTTGGGTTGTGGGCCGCTGTAACATCCAGCTTCTTGAATTTGGACCCCAAAGTTCTTTGCTCCCTTGAATTTCTTGTCAGGCCTAGCACCGTTCTTTTTCCTTGACTGGTTTTCCCACTTCCTTTTTCCTTCAACCTTTGTCTGGGCAACCTTCCCTGAACGGACCGCATTATTGGTCAACCGATTTGCTAAACTCACAGCACTTTGAATAGTCGTGGGGTTTTCCGAGGTAGCCATTCCTCGGATTTCGGGTGATAACCCCCAGATATACATCTCGATTTTATTCTCTTTAGGTGTAACCATTCGAGGCACTAGTTTTGTGAGTTCGTGAAAACGGTCAGTGTATTTACCAATCTCCATCCCCACCATTGTATGGTTCCAAAACTCAGCTTCCAATTTCTGAATTTGGTCTCTCGGGCAGAACTCTTCCATGAGCAATTTCTTGAAATCTTCCCAGCTTAATCTGTTTGCTTCTTCTCGACCACGGGTTTGGACATGCGTGTTCTACCAGGTCAGTGCTCTGTTCTGAAGTAGACAAGCTGCAAACTCTACCTTGCAATCATTAGAACACTTGCTAATACTGAGTACGGATTCCATACTCTCTATCCATTGTAGCAATCCAACAGCACCCTCTTTCCCATGGAATTCCTTTGGGTTGCACGCTCTAAACGTCTTGTAGGTACACCCTAGGTGGTTGTTGTTGTTGTTGTTATTTCATCTTCCACCTTCATTGTTTCTATTTTCATCATTGATTCCCCTTCCGTTATTATTCCCTTGGTTAGCATTAATACCCGCAGTGACTTGGCTGACAATGTTCGGTATTGCTGCAGTGATCTGTTGAGCCACTAATTGTGCCAGGTCAGTCTCTTGGTCATTGTTGTTCCTTCGTGTGATTCTTTTAGGTGGCATGATTCTAGAAATACAACCATAAACATTTATTTTAATGAAAGTTTGTCACAATTTAGACCATAACAAACAAAACAAAAAAAAATATTTTTTTATACAATAAGATACGAAATTTTGTATAAATAGTAGCGAACTACATCAATATGACAATAAGAAGGATTTTTCATTTTCACAATACACGAGTACATTGTTCATACATATTTTCGCATTTAAAATAAAAGTACAAAATTTGATGTGAACATACATCAATGCGATACGTTTTAAATCCCCACAGATGAAATTGTCTGAAAAACCGAATACAAAATATCAAATGTAATAGTATACTAGATAAAAGTTTTTGGACTAAATAACTGATATGACCATCCTCTAATCAGTACCACCACAAATAAACAACCACCAACAACACCATGGCCGCAAGAACCAATCCTCCAATCTATCGACCTAGGAGCTCCATTCTCCTAACAGCACGCATGGCCTCATCAGCAACTTCCTTGGATCGGTATGCAGTCTGCAATAGGTGATGGTTAAGTTCTGTTGAAGCAGATACAACGTGCTGCTCATAGGTTAGTGTCCGACGGAGGTCTGCAACCTCAGACATCAACCCCCTGAAGTAATACGCCTCCTCCCAGGTCATACCAGGAGCGTGTTCGATAGGGACACCAGTAACTGATGTGGAGGGTCCTGCATCCCTTCTCATGGATGTCCCTGCTGTTGCCCTCATAGGGATAGAGACCCTCTTTCGAGGTGTCATCCGGATACGGGGCCCACGAGGTAGAGTAGTAGTGGGCTGAGGTGGGATATGTAAGACGGGTGTAGGTGACTCCTAAGGAATATCGCTAGGAGTACTACTGCATGACACTTCATGCTCTGACCCGTGATCCTCAGATGGGTCCTCCTCTTCAGAGGTAGTAGGGTTGTGTCGTGGGTAACGTCCGGTAACGTAGCCGAACTCATCAGCAGAGTAAACCGTATGGGAAGATGAGGAAGACATAATGCAACTAAGATAAAGATATCCTTAGTTACTAACAATGTAATAACGTAGGGGTCAAGTGTACTTAAAGCACTATAGGTATAAGAATGGCATCTATAAGGTGATGTGTCATGCAATTATTCATGCAGTGATTACACACACAAAAACGCATGCTACTTAAGTTTAAAGATAAATGTCCACTTAAACAAACTTCTAATATAACTAATTCGAGCGTTGCACTATCTTTACTAAATTAAACATAGGTGATCAAGCTTTGTTTAATTATGGTCTGATAGTGTAATGCTCGACTTAATTATACTAGTAATTTGTTTAGTAGTTTTGAATGTTATTTCCAGCTTTAGGCTATAGTTTAGGTTTTCTAAAAGAAAACCAGTGTTCTCTATAACCTTCGGCTCTCATACCAAATCTGTCACACCCCGCTAAAGCGGAATTACGAGATGTAACAGTTTACGGTTTCATAGCATAAGGTACAAGATCACACCAACCATAGATAATTAAAAGTAGTACAATTGTTTATGACAAGTTTCGATAATTGTTCAAAAGTTTGGAAAATAACATAATGTAAATTGCTAGATAATGCTGCCACATGCATGCCAAACAGGTGCTGACCACTTACTAATGATTTCCTGAAAAGCATGATAAAGAGAGTGTCAACTATAGAAATAGTTGGTGAGATCACAGGTTTTGATATGCAATAAAATAAGATTTTAATGCCAAAACCGTTCATCACTGAACGATGAGTATGTAAATCGGTTGTTTAGTTTGCATGTGGTATAAGTATATGCAGAATGCTAACGCAAAGAGCCCACTACCTAAGCCTACTGACTGAATGCCCATAGAGTAATAAACAAGGCCTGTTTCACAGTAATTATGCACTTACACAAGTAAGTGGGGTGTCAACCTAATAGCGCTATCCATAGATTACTAACGGCTCGATACAATGAGTTAATAGGTAGTGTTGAACGGTGGGACTTACATAAAGAGAGAAACTCATAATCGTTAAAAATAAGCATATATACCAAAGTGCGAAGATAAGATAACAGTTTGATAAACAGATCAACCGATGATTTAAATTGTAGCATGATTTTCCCCCAAAAATATTCAAAACAATAAAACGTGGGGCCGTGAATACTCACCTGACAAAGTCTAACGCGTTCTTAAAATAATTCGTAAGGTCTTGAATTCCCGCGGTGCTTCCTTCCTAGTGGAATAATATCCTATTATTAGTCCCCAAATTCTAGTTATTAAAATTAATAATTAATCTTGTATTATTTATATTGATTATATAGTGATATCGTTATATGTTACAATTATATATATATTTACCAAACTTTATTTCATGTGAATACATTTATATTTTTTGTTTTATATTTTATATTTACTTTTTAGGTGTTTCTATCTTATTTATATGATTTTTATACTTTAATTATTATTTTTCAAGTCCCAATCATAAATATTTTATTCTTCTTTATTTACTGTGCAAGTCCTTTTCTATCAGCTTCATGGGTTGTACTTTGGTGCAATGTTTAGTATCCTAACGAATTCTTTAAGGTTCCAAGTTTCTATATGTTATTATAATATGTCTTTAGAGAATACTGTAAAAATATTAGAATTTTTAAAGATTTATAGGTATTTTATTTGATTTATTTAAATTTAGAGATCACTGGTCAAAATCCAGTTAACACTCTCATATTGTGTTAAGGGTTTGAGTGACCAAACGACCTTATTTTTAGACGATTCAAATTGCGTTAAATTTCTAACTCGATAATGTAACTTTTAAAAAAAGTTGACCATTTTTAAGTTTCTGTGTACCAAGTTATGATTGATTAAAGTTCATCCATGAAATTATCCAGATTTCTCAGTTTTGTGCATGCAATTTATTTTACATAGTTAATGGGTCAAAAATTAATATTTTTGAGTGAGGTTAACTTTATTTGAAATATAACTCATTAAATTAAATATCCAGAAGAAAAACCAATTTATTAGAATAATATTTGAGTGGTTTAACAACCATGCAATTGGGTCACTTTATTGAACAGTAAGCTTTCTGACATATCTGGTTTGATACACGTGGTTGGAGGGTAAAATCCTCATGAAATCTTGAATATCCACTTGGAAATGAAGCTCAACACAGAGATAAAACTTTTTAAAAAAGAATCAAATCGTTTGGTTAAATATTCATTAAGTTATGGTCATTTTAAGTCAACACAAACTTTCTGCCAGAATCAGATCTTTACACCATATCAACTAATAGCTTACATTTTGTGTTCATCACCACCAATATTATGATTTTATCATGTTATTTAGTTGATTACTCAAATATTCCAGATTTTAAAACAAAAATTCCATGCATGATCATATCATGATAGATCCTTCAAAGAAAACCACATGCATGTGCAAAAACCCACATGCATGTGCATAAAAACACTAATTTCTTGAGTTCTTGTTGCTTGATTCATAAAGTTTTGTTTTTGAGTTGAACATTTTTATGTTTTTAGTGAATGTATCATCATAAAAACACTTTGGTGTTCATAAAATTTCAGAAACTCAAGAAATCTTGAAGAAAAAGTAAGAAAAATGCAAGAAATGAAGAGATTACCCAAGAGATTGCTACCTATGCTTGCTTACTTTGAATCTTTTGCTTCAATCCTTCAAGAACACTTTAAAATATGGAAGCTTATGATGATTTGCAGCTGATTTGGGGGTTGGAATGTAGAGAGAAGGTGGAGAGAATGGGCTTAGAGAGAGAGAGAGAGTGTGTGTGAGGTGGTGCAAATGAGTGGAAGATGACTAGAATATATGCATGTAGATAGAGTGTTGTAGTGGGTTTGTGAGGTGGGACATGGCTGGCCAAATTTTGATATTATTATTATTATTATTATTATTATTATTATTATTATTATTATGTTGAAATGTTGTTTTGATGCATGAAATATGTGTTTATGATGTTAAAACATGTTTCTGGAATGATTTGATGAATTCATAAATTCTGGGCTTAAGTTGATATGATGAAGCTCTCAGATTTGGTAAGGAAGAAGGTGAATTCCGATTGATTAGAAAACCGATAGTTTGGAAAACCGGAAGTTCAAAATCCTAGTTATTATAATCCGAAACCCAAATTCGATTGAAGTCAAATCCGGGACTTTGATGAAATCCGATAGTCTCGGAATCCGAGTGAAGGGAAATCCGACAATTGACAGAATCCGATAATGGTTTGCGGATTCTTGGAATCCGACAGTTTTTGTAGAATCCGACACTTGTGTTTTGAACTTGTATTTGTTTATTGTTTAATGTTTGTTTGATGAATGATTTATAATATATAGATAAGATATATTTATGAGGTTGGGACTGATTTGATTATTGCTGTGTTTACAGGCAATCCTAAGACTCAGTAATATTAGACTTCTGAGCTCGTGCTAAAATTGAGGTGAGTGGACGTTGAACACGGATGGTAAAGATTGTAGTTAATTTTATTGATGTGAAGCATGATTGTAGTTTGAGATTGGATTGATTGAACTGTTGATTATGATAATGATTTGTTAATAACTGCTGCATGAATATTTGGTCGATACGCACTCTTAGGATGATTTTGAGTTGCGTTGAGAAGTCAGCTATACGTGGACTTGGGCTGGGGTTGTCTAACTGGTTGGTTGAACAGTAGTAGCCTTTCTGTTGCATTTCTTGCTCAGAGGGGAGTTTACTGTGCCAATCTAGTGGAAATCTATCGGTAAACCTTTGCTTTGGCCGGCATTGGTTGAGGTTCTGCGCCGAACCGCCGGTCTTCTCTGGATATGTGATTACATGATTTAAGATTGATTGTGAATGTTTGCGTTTGTTGCTTTAGCCTTTACTCACTTAGCTTTGTGCTAATTCCCCCCAGTTGATGCTTTGCAGGTTGGTGTTTATAGTTGAAGAAGGAAGAGTTGACCACACTATTTATAGTTGAAGAAGCAAGAGTTGACCACACTCTGATAAGTATTGTGAAAAAGAGACGAGCCAGTTATTTTTGTAACACCAAATAGTTGTTATGTTAAGCTTTTGAAAAATTATTATACATTTGTAAATATTGGGTTTTATATAATTAAGTTGGTTGAGTTAGCTTCCGCAGTGCAATTAAAAAAAATGGCTTGTGATTTTTCGGTGTTACACATATTATTATAAACAGAAGGTGAGTCTTCTAGACTTCACTTCATATCAGCAGCATGTGTAATTTCATATCAGATTACTTCATATAAGCGTACTGCTATGTGCAGTAAGGCTTAGATGTGGTACAGTACTATGACCTATGTTGCTGCCCTGGGTCTACAACCAGAGGCTAGCATTGATTGCCAGACATGCGTGTATTATCTCCATGTGATTGTATACGTGTATTTATACGATGTTTTGTTTAGATTACTCAGTAAGCTCTCGTAGCTTACCAGATACTGTTTTTAAAATGTTTTGCAGGACAAGAACAAAGCTCCTGTTTGACTACTTTTGAGTTTTAAATGTAAAACACTTAACGCCCGTTTATGTAAATATTCCACTTTAACAGTACACTAAGTTTGTACTTAAGGGTGTATCTTTTGATACTAGTATGGTTTTACTATGAAAACGTTTCCGCTTATGTCTTTTTAACAGTATACGTGCTTTTATGAAAAATATTCTACTTTTATATCGTTTATTGAAATTGGGGCGTTCCAACTTGGTATTAGAGCCACGGTTTTAGAGATCTGGATATGTGTTATACACAGTCTGGACTTAAACCATGGTTTTGAAAATTTTGTCAAACTGGAGGCTTGTACTTGCAGCTTAGTGAGTATACTAACAGTGGATATTTATTGTACATTATATGGAGATTGATATGTTATATGCAGAATCTTTATGACATACATGATTATATGACATTACATTGCTGATACTTGGCCTAAGCCTGTGAATCGGGACTTTTTGTGATAAAGTTAAGATCGAACGTGTGTAGTGTGTTTAGAATAATATAGGCCCATATTATTACAAACACATGATACATGTTGGAACTTGATGGAATCATGAAGGATCTTGTGAATCGGATGAGGGGTACTTGTAATAAGGTAGTATACCTGGTATAGTATGTTTAAATAGAATGTCTTAGTATGTATAGAAATACTTTGGTTTTAAAGATAAGGTATACTGAGTTGTTAGATATATGAATAATTAGTTGATACAGAGGGTGGTGTGATAAAGCTACCTTATACCTTAATGCTTTATCTATACTATCAGGATGGTAAACACTAGAGGTTCTCGAGCAGCCAATAGATAGGAGGGTGGTCCCAGCCATAGACCAGAAGGGGTAGAAACCAGTGTTAGTGGTGAGTAGATTCTGATTAGGAATCAACCGAGTGTGAATGAGGGAGCACCAGATCTAAATGAAAGGATTGTGGAGCCTACAGTACAAGAGACAGTTGCCAGGGAGATTAGCAAGACTTTGGAATAGAGTATTCCTTTTATTGTTACTCAGGTGGTTGAGCAGATAAAAGATTAGAACCGCGAAATGATCAGACAAGAGTTTGCAACCAGATTCGCTGCAGGTGGTGAAGGATTCAATCCCCAACCACAAGTGATTATTCGTGATGCACCTAAAGTTTGCACATTCAGAGATTTCTCGGCATGTCAACCTCCGTTGTTTCAGGGATCTACAGATCCAGTTATTAGTCATAGATGGATCTCAGAGATAGAGGGTGCTTTCCATACATGTTCATGTGCACCTGAATTTAAAGTGAGGTACGCTACCAATCAGATGCGTGGTGCTGCAAAAGATTGGTGGGATATGGAGGTGAAGTAGAGGGGTTATACACAGATTGAAGCTATGACCTGGGAGGAGTTTAAGAAAATTGTGATAGAGCAGTTCGTTCCCCAGTCCGAGATTGACAGGATTGTGGATGAGTTTCACAGGCTGAAGCAGAGAAAATGAAGATGTACAGGTATATGATGATACTCAAACCCTGTGTAAGAGAGTTCATTGATGCCAGCAAACATTAGACGTTGAAGTCCATGATGGATGTGGCTAGAGCAAGGGAGTTAGAATTGGAGAGGCAGGATAAAGAGAGGAAAGTGGTTGAGAAAACTGCAACAGTATACAAGAAGCAGAGAATAGAACCATCAGATAAGAAGATGGTACAGAAGACTTACCCAATATGTCAAACTTGTAAGAAACATCATTTGGGAGAATGTCGGCTTGGTCCTTCTGCGTGTTACAAGTGTGGTAAGTCAGGTCATGTAGGGAGGGATTGTAAGAATCCACTACGGGTATGTTTCAACTATCTTCAAATACACAGTCTACCGGGTCAAAACCTACTCCAGCCTTACCCCCACCACGAAGCTCTGGGGTAAGAGAAGTCAAAAAGGAAGATGCTCCCAGATCCAAGGGCAGAGCTTTCCAACTTATGGCTGAGGAAGCTAAGACCGAACCAGATGTAGTAACAGGTACATATCTTGTCAACAACTTGCCTGCTCTTGTGCTATTTGATTCTGGTGCAAGTAAAACATTTGTATCTGTTTCTTTCTGCAAAAATTTCAACCAAATGTGTGAAAAGCTAGATTCTCCCCTTGAAGTTGAAATTGCCAAATGAATTGTCTCAGATTCATAACACTTTCCATGTATCGCAACTTAGAAAATGTTTAGTAGACGAGTCTGCAATTGTACCTTAGGAAGATTTTACTATTGATGATAAACTGAACTATGTGGAGCAACCTATAGCTATATTGGAAAGAAAGATCAAGACTCTACGTAACAAACAAATTGGATTGGTCAAAGTCCAGTGGAAGCACAGGAAAGGCTCAGACTTTACTTGGGAGCCTGAACAGGAGATGATGCATAATTATCCAGAACTCTTTAACAGTTGATTTCGAGGACGAAATCATTCCAAGTGGGGAAGAGTTGTAACACCCAAGGTTCAAAATTCCTAAATTATTATTTAATAGGAAGGGTTATATGTTTATACAAGTTGCCTTTATGCGATTAGTTGCGTTTGTAAAACTAGAGGGGCTAAAACTGTCAGATTTTAAGTTGATTAAGTGCAGGGACCTATTGTGCCATTAGTTGAAACTTATATATATATATATATATATATATATATATAAGTCACCAACTTTGACATTAGAAGTCAAAGTTTTCACTTCTTCTTCTGCCATTCACGAACACAAAATCAGAGCTTTAACAACTCCTTTCCTTTGAGCAAAACAGTAGAGCAAGAGCCTAGAACAAGAACATAGCAAGTGTCCAAACTTGAGGTAAGGTTTAAACCTTTGTTTTTGAAGTTTTGTAAGTTTAAACACATGATTCAATGGTGGAATCATGTTAGGAATGTTTTATATTGATTAGATTATGTTTATCAGTTGTATGGAGTGTAGGAAAACACCCCTAGTCGGTTTTTATGAAGATAGTATCGGATTCTTGGTGAAATCCGACAGTTCTTGTTAAAACAGTCAGCTGGGTCTGTAGCGTACACGGCCCGTGTAGCGGTACACGGCTATGTAGTGTTAAAGGCGGTCACAGGGCCATATAAGGTTACATGGTCGGGTAGCATGAGAGGTACACGGCCCGTTAGAGGTACACGGCCCGTGTAGGGTGACTAGACAGCACTAGCCATGTGGCCAGCTCAGGTCGTGTAGGCCCTGTTTCAGATCAGACTGTCCTTATGTGATATTTTATTTATTGTTATGTAGGAGGTGATTGACTTATTACCTGTGGATCATTGCATATTATTATAAACAGAAGGTGAGTCTTCTAGACTTCACTTCATATCAGTAGCATGTGTAATTTCATATCAGATTACTAACATGCGATGTTATATATGTGTATATGTAAGCGTACTACTATGTGCAGTAAGGCTTAGATGTGGTACAGTACTGTGACCTATGTTGCTGCCCTGGGTCTAGAACCAAAGGCTAGCATTGATTGACAGACATGCATGTATTATCTCCATGTGATTGTATACGTGTGTTTATATGTATACGTGTATACTGTTTTGTTTAGATACTGTTTATATGATGTATTATCTCCATGATGATGTTTTGTTTTGTTTAGGAGTATAACTTACTTGATTTTGCAACTCCAACCAAGGTAGTAGCTTTCTTGTTGAAACCAAGTTGAAATGAAGAAGCTTTAACCCCAAACACTTGATTTCTTGGATCCAAACACATAAGCCTTCACTTTTCCCCTTGAATTCTCCTCCTTCTTCCTCACCCCTAGAACTCTCTCTTCTCTTCTCTTTTGGTTTTGTCTAGATTCTTCTTCTCTTTTCTTTTTCTTTTTCCTTCTTTTTGGCTTTTATAACCACACACACACACAAATTACACCATTGGCCCTCCAACTTTCTTCATACTTACATACATCATCTTATTTACCCAACATGTAATATATATATATATAACTACATCTTAAACCACAATTTTATAAATTTTACTTAACTTGCAATATATATATATATATTTATACTTTACAAAATTTCGGGTTTTATAATTCCTCCCTCCATAGCAGGATTCCGTCCTCGGAATCCAATCAATTCTCAAGTTTAGATATTTCCACATGTTTGCACTAGGATCCTAACTAGGATCATTTAATTCAACTATTAGTATCAACTCTTTCATAATCAAAGCTCAAGATCAATTTCGTTAACTAGACTCTTTTAAACTAGCTTAGTATCTCACCACTAAATGGTTTATAATTATCTCCCAATTGGACTATCAGAGATTAATATCATTAACCCGAGCTTTACAGCTCTTAAGCCATATAGTCTCATGGACAACTATTACTCACACTAGCTGGTGATCTACCAATCACTTCTAAGTTTTCAAACACTATGGCAAATGCCAGCTTTGGCAAACCACCCATTCATGAACATATACGTTACTTATAAATATTTCTCCCATAATTCAAGTAACTCATAAGTGTCTATTCATAACTGAATATCATGATCCCATGTCTTAGCACAATCATATTCTTAAAGCACTTGCCCATAGTTTGGACAGACAAACACATAAGTATCATTAAAATGAAATCATTTTTTTCACCCATTGGTCAACGAAGACCCAAATCATATAATCTCCTCATAAGGTTCTTAACAACCTTGGCACTACACATAACTTATCTGTTTCAAGGATCACATCTTAATCTGCTGGCTATACTTGCCACTATCAGTCAATACTAATACACGAAATCAAATCTACGCACAATATTCACACAATACCAAGGAAAAGTTCACTAGAACCAGTATACTTTAAACGCAATAACTCATAATTCATATCAACTCTTAAAGTTCAAATTGACCCATTGGTCAAAATTTCACAATATCGTCCTTAAGACGATCATATCTACAAGCACAATCTTCCTTAGAGTTCTTTATCCAGCAAGGCCTCTCGTTGAGCCCCCCTAAATCGCCTCATAAGTCCATAACAACCTTTTGGTCTAAAAGACCCACAACATCACTATTAGGACTATAATCTAGCGACTCCAAACTTAGGTCACAACTTTTGCCATGCCTGTATAATCAGATCACAAGGTCAAACTCTTGACCAATTAGAGCTACCGGCATCGCCGCATGCTCCAGATATTCAAGTACATAGTCAACTCCTGTGGTCTCAAGGCACCACACAATGCTTAACACATGTAGGCTAGCTACTTGTCACAAAGACATCTATTATCAAAATAGAAGGATCTTAACCTTATCTCATAGCCTGAGGACCTGCCTCAATGCATGCACATGAGCTTCAATTTCGGGTTCAGCTCCACTAATTTCTAAATCTCTTTTCGAGGGTCCGAACACATAAACAGAGTGAATCACTCCTTAGGTAACAACTACCCATTACACTAAGTTGTCACAATCAAAACGGATTTAACCCAAAGAATCACATTTGATTCCCAAAGGTATCCACTATGAGGTCCTAAAGATTCTTCACCTCAAAGGTAAATCTATAGAACCCCAACACCATTTCACATAAAATTTTATGTTCTTAATGGAATTCTTATTTCATACATCAACCGGATTATGGATCCGACCATAACTTATGGTAATCATAAGAAACTCCTTTCAACACTACCCAATACGGGCCACTTAGTCAACTTATCAAATTATCAATCATTAACACTTATCACAGTTCTAATGAACTTACCATTACTCATTCCCACTATCGGGAATAACCTGATACATAAGGTCACACCAAAATGTGATCCAAGTTTCCATATCACAAAACTGACCTTATAATTGGTCTACCCTCATAAGAGGTTCAATAATTCACAATTATCTTTCTTTAACACAACTCTCTAAATCATCAAAGAAGAGAGATTTGGTTACGCAGGCTCTTAGGTGATCAAATCACTAATCAATAGCTTCACAATCTTAATTTCATAAAATCTCAACCACTAGAGAGTTCAAATCCCTAAGGTTAATCAACAACTTAACTATAAGGTTACTCAGAGTACAACCTTACTTAAACATTTCGTTACATAATCTCAATCACACGATACGATTGGGATTCCCCCAACTTACTTATACCTCTTATCTCCTCTAAGCACATAACAAGTGCCAATAGTGGTTATCAGCTTTCAACTGAAACTTGAGAGCTTATGGGACTAAAAGATTTTCAATTCAAACTTAATCATTCTACTTCACATCTCAATGTGAGATCCATTAGATCACAAGATCTATACTAGATTTCCACGAGGAATCCAACTCATTTGGACCAAACTACACCACCTCAATGGTGACACAATATCTATCCTTCTATCATAGAAGGCACAATTTAGCAAAAGATTCCTGTTTCTCTCGAAGAAACATACAAACACTATTTCATTTATAACTTAACTCATAAGAGTAAGTCTATCATACATGAAACAATAACTTCAATTTCAATTTCAACTTAACCACTAATCCCAATAAGATTTATACTTAGATAGAGAAACAACTCTCAAGTCAAAACACATAGAGTGTCACTAACGGATGACTCTAACAATTATCCATAAAGGATCCGAACCCGCAACCGCAGTCGCATAAAGGGTTCATTCTATAGACCAAATCGTCTTTTATACCACATCTCATAGGATGCCTCCCTCCTTGAACCAAGGATAATGGCGCTTTTCTGATCTAACTCCATTTCATGGAGTTCATCACTTACTCACCTTAGCATTAATGCATACTAAACAAGGCTTCCAATATCATAATTTCATGTTTCTATTGGAGAAACTGGTCTTAATCAAGATTCAGTTTCTCATATATCATCAAGGAAACATTTTCTTCTAAACCAGGCTATCCTTGCAAAGGATTCATCCAGGACTTATCCATAATACAGGATTCTACACACAAGCTAAAACAGCTTTCTGTCTCTATCCGAGGTTCTATGTGAACCAGGACATCTATTCTTAGTACTCAACAGTACAATTAACTTCCAAACTGCTACTCAAGGTAGGCTTTCTAATAAATGTATCTCATCTCAGAAGTCAAACTTAGTAACGGAGGGCTAGTGACACACTTGAGTTACCTAACACTCAGGCAACTCTCAACCTAACCCAAGTTACCCTCTTCAAGTTCAAATGGATTTCCTGTAATGGTCGGCCTGGTTTGAGACCAAACACTAACTTGAGTGCATGATTCTCTCAAACCCAGGCTCTGATACCAACTTGTAACACCCTGATTTTCAGACCAAATTTAAATTTTTCAAAACTCGATTTAAATCGTACTTTATACAAAACTCTTTAAACATTTCGCGGAAGCATCACAATATTCTTGAAATATTTCATCAAAATACAATATCATTTTATCAATAAAGTTTATCTCATAAACACTTCCCAAAACCTTTTGGTGTTACTACAGTTAATCTCACGACCATACACAGAGAGTAGGAAATCCAAGGTTACCGGAGAATTAACCAAAGCAAGGCTTGCCCAAGGCAGCTACCCACCTCGCCAAGGCATCTATACAACCTGCGGATACAAAACATTTTTCATACACAAAGTTACCTATAAACATAGCTAGTGAGTGCAACCAAAACCTTTGTTTTATCAAAACTAAGTCATCCTTTTTCACTTTTGAAAACATAAGTTTGACAATCAATTAAGCTTTTGAAAGCATACACATAATAGCACATAAGGATGCGGGTCTGTCCATTGGGCCACAATGTATCCACGTGGTAGCTAGCCACGGTCAACACGTGCCCACATGGGGGATAACCACATCACCCCGTCAAGGTGGGGATGCAAGAAGCAGTCCACCATACAACGGTTATCTGGAGTGTAAGCTCTGTTCACCAAATCCACTCGTGTTGCCACGGGTTCGGTGGCTCGTCAGCCCAGTGAACCCACACGGTCATGATGGCTACTGACATACCCCTCCACTCTCTCCACCGATCCCTCAGCCACCCGTACCTCAGGGTCCCCCCAAATGCCAAAGCCACAGGAACCGCTGTGTACGTCTCAATGACTAGGAACCCTATGGTATAGAGGTATATCACACAGTGGTCTGGACCGAAGCACATATACCCCGAAGGGTCACATAAGCACATACCCGAAGGGTCACATAGGCACATTCCCCGAAGGGTCATAAAACCACTTACCCCGAAGGGTCATAAAAACTGTTGCCATGAAGGCCATAGTTATCTTGCCATAAAGGACAATTAATCCAAACATAACAGTTCATCAATAAAACGAGCAAGTTTCACAATTTATAACTCTTGAGCATAAAAACCTAACAATCAAAACCATATTTGGCACCTCAATGCCGAAAAACAACTTTCGTATGAACATATCTTTATTTCTCAAAAACATGTTACAGTTGGCATTTCAATGCCCAAGATATCATAAGTAAAAACTTGAATTTCACTAATCTCAAAATCATGTCTTTTGTTTCAAAATCAAAGCTTACTCCATCATGGAGTGTCATGTTTCAAAACCGTTCATTAAATCACAATTTAAACCTAGACCATCTCCAATATGGAGCAATGGTCTTATTTTGAAACCCACAATTTAAAACACACCTTAATTTGAGTTCCCCAATTCCATATTCTTTGAAACCCAATAATTCCATAAAGCATTGTAACTCATATAAATCATCATATAAAACAATACTTAATTTTCAAAAGCCTCATATACATTTTCAAATCATATAACCCGCATTTATAATCAATTGTGTACTCAACATCCTTTGATTCATCATGAATCATCAAAAATTGCCAAACAATCAAAACACATAGATGACTTGAAAACTTTAACAATTTTGGGTATCCGCAGGGTGTACTCACCTGAGGGTGTGATGAGGATCACAACCCCATCCAAAGCAAAGCTTAAACACTTGATCATAAACCTATGATCACAAAACACAAGGTTAACTAACATAAGTTAACCAAAAACAAGGTTTCTAGACTCAATTCTAGACTTAGACACATTTTTGGGTCTAAAAAGACTCCATTTATCCCTTATAAAACCTTAGAATCAATCCCCAACCAAGTACATAGCCAAATGGGGTCAAAAACACACATTTTGGAAGTTTCAGGGTGCCTCGTGCTGCGAGAAATTCTCTGGAAAACAAGGTGCATCGACCCATGTGTGTCGCGCCACGACACTATGTCTGTCGTGCCGCGACGGGCCCTGCACAACCCAGATCCTTCTTCTTCTTGCTACAAATCCGACCAAAATTAAACATTTCCCCAGAAACTTCATTTGTAGCAAATAACTAACTATTTTAACTACAAAACATTTCACCAAACAACCACATAACTAGGATTCATCAAATCATGGGTAATCAACTCAAATTCAAGGGATTTTTGACCCATTAACTCAATCAAACCTCCATTTTCAACCAAGAATCACCAAATCTAACATGTGTAACTCCAATCAAACAAAAGTTAGGAGTATAACTTACTTGATTTTTCAACTCCAACCAAGGTAGTAGCTTTCTTGTTGAAACCAAGTTGAAATGAAGAAGCTTTAACCCCAAACACTTGATTTCTTGGATCTAAACACATAAGCCTTCACTTTTTCCCTTGAATTCTCCTCCTTCTTCCTCACCCCTAGAACTCTCTCTTCTCTTCTCTTTTGATTTTCTCCAGATTCTTCTTCTCTTTTCTTTTTCTTTTTCCTTCTTTTTGGCTTTTATAACCACACAGACACAAATTACACCATTGGTCATCCAACTTTCTTCACACTTACATACATCATCTTATTTACCCAACATGTAATATATATATATATATATATATATATATATATATAACTACATCTTAAACCACAATTTTATAAATTTTACTTAACTTGCAATATATATATATATATATATATATAATTTACAAAATTTCGGGTTTTACACCCCCCCTTCTACAAACATTTGTTGTTGCGTACTCAATCTGGGACTAATAACTCGCATGGGATGCATTTCTCAAGCTACTAAGGGACGAATTTTGCTTAAAAAGTGAAATTCAAAAGTTAGAAGCCGAACTTTGGAATCATGAAATGGTCGGAGGCGACATCAACTCATATACTACTCGATTTCATGATTTGGCCAAGCTGGTACGACACTTACTGACCTCGGAGGAAAATCGTATTGATAGGTATATTTGGGGTCTAGCCCCTAAGATTCGAGCCAACGTCACAGCTGCAAACCTGAACACCATTCAAAGTGCGGTGAATCTGGCTACATGACTTACCCACAATGCTATTCGTTCAGGATCGCTTGTGAACTACAAAGAAAAGGGTAAGAGAAAACTTGAAGAGGTGCTAAAGAGGCCATTCGGTGGAGAAGCTGCCAAGAATCATAAGAAAGCAAGAAACTTTGGAGCTCAGTCACAAGCAGCAGATAAAGGATGGAGGTCTTATCCTAAATGTGACAAGTGTCACAAACACCATGAAGGGAAGTGCATGGTATGCTTTAGATGTAAGAGGTTAGGACATCTCATCAAAAGTTGCAGAGTGAATCCATGCTATAAGTGTGGAAGTCTGGAGCACCATGCCACCGCCTGCTCGCGACCAACTCAAGGGTCTAATTCTAATCAAGCACGTCCTACAAACCAAGGCAATCAAGGAAATCAAGCACGAGGCAGGGTGTTTGAGATTGGAGTGAATGAAGCCAGACAAAACCCCGATGTAGTTACAGGTACGTTTCTTCTAAACGGTTACTATGCATCAGTACTATTTGATTTAGGGGCAGATAAAAGCTTCATATCATTAAGATTTAAGTTAAGGCTAAATTTAAAAACCGTAAAGATGAAAGAGCCTTACAACATTGAATTTGCTATGGTAAAAAAACTAGTGTTAAGGATATAATCCCTGGTTGTACCTTGGGCTTAGCCGATAAAACATATACCATATATCTAATCCATCTCGAAATGGGAAGTTTCGACATAGTTGTTGGGATGGATTGGCTCTCTAGGCATCGAGCGGAAATATGTTGCTTCGAGAAGATCGTACGAATCCCGACGCCTGATGGTGAAACGCTTAATGTGTATAGAGAAAAGTCCTGAAGGGATTTCAAAATAATCTCATCCATTAAGATGAGAAAGTTTTTAAGAAAGGAAAATGAGGCATTCCTAGCACATATAATCAATAAAGAAACCGGTGAGAAAAACATCCAAGAAATTCCCGTTGCACAAGATTTTCGTGAAGTATTTCTGGAGGATTTGCCAGGATTACCCCCGAATTGGCAAGTCGAATTTCACATCGATCTAATTCCTTGAGCAGCACCCGTGGCAAAAGCACCATATTGACTGGCCCCATCAAAAATACAAGAGCTGTTGGCACAACTCCAGGAACTACTCGATAAAGGTTTCATTCAGCCAAGTTCATCCCCTTGGGGAGCCCCGGTTCTTTTTGTCAAAAAGTAGGACGGGTCGCTAAGAATGTGTATCGACTATAGGGAACTCAACAAAATGACGATCCAGAACCGCTACCCTCTCCCTCGAATCGATGACCTGTTCGACCAACTTCAAGGCGCCAACTATTTTTCAAGAATTGATCTTCGATCGGGATATCACCAATTGAGAGTTCGCGAAGAAGATGTCCCTAAGACCGCATTTAGAACCCGTTATGGACATTACGAGTTCTTAGTTATGCCTTTTGGGTTGACTAATGCTCCAGCAGTGTTTATGGACTTAATGAATAGGGTCTGTAGACCATATTTAGATAAGTTAACAATAGTGTTCATTGACGACATTCTTATCTATTCGCGAAGTAAGGAAGATCATGAACAACATTTGAAATTGATTGTAACACTACTCAAGGACCAAAAGTTGTATGCCAAATTCTCCAAGTGTGAATTTTGGATCTGAGAAGTACACTTCCTTGGTCACGTAGTTAATTCGAAGGGAATTCATGTTGATCCAGCAAAGATTGAGGCAATTAAAAAGTGGAAGCACCAAAGACGACAACTGAGATTCGGCAATTTCTTGGTTTGGCAGGTTATTATAGGCGATTCATCAAAAAAATTTCATGAGTTTCCCAACCATTAACGACTTTAACTCATAAGGATAAGAAATTCATTTGGGGAGATAAGCAAGAGGAAGCCTTTCAAACCTTGAAGCAAAAGCTATGCAACACACCTATTTTGGCATTGCCAACACGAACAGAAAACTTCGTTGTCTATTGTGAGGCATCACACCAAGGGTTGGGATATGTTTTAATGCAAAAAGACAAAGTTATCGCCTATGCTTCGAGACAATTGAAAGTTCATGAGAAAAACTACACTACTCATGATCTGGAGTTAGGAGCGGTGGTGTTTGCTCTCAAAATATGGAGACACTATTTATATGGCACCAAGTGTACTGTCTACACTGACCATAAGAATCTCTAGTATATTTTTTATCAAAAGATGCTCAATATGAGGCAAAGGCGATGGGTAGAACTACTCAACGATTATGATTGCGAAAACAAATATCACCCAGGCAAGGCCATTGTGGTATCCGACGCGTTGAGTAGGAAGGAAAGAGTAAAACCAACAAGAGTCCGAGCATTAGGAGCTGTTGTACAAACGAGTCTGAAAGGGAGAATCCTTGGAGCTCAGGAGCAAGCATTAAAATCAGAGAATCTGAAGGACGAAAATCTCCGTCATTTGGAGCACAGATTCGAGATTGGAGCTGATGAAGTACGTTACTTCGAAAAGAAGCTTTGGATATCTAAGGTGAATAATAGACGGTTAACGATATTGGATGAGGCACATAAATCTAAGTATTCTATTCATCCCGGAGCCGATAAAATGTACAAGGATTTGAAGGAATACTATTGGTGGCCCGGAATGAAGAAGGATATCGCCCTATATGTGGTAAAATGTTTAACTTGTGCAAGGATTAAGGTACAACACCAAAAACCATCTAGATTACTACAACAACAAGAAATTCCGGAATGGAAATGGGAACAGATAACTATGGATTTTGTGACTAAGTTACCCCGATCCGCTAAAGGGTACGGTTCCATCTAGGTGAGAGTAGATCGGCTTACGAAGTCAGCACATTTTCTTCCCATTCGTGAAGATTACAAGATGGAAAAACTGGCACGAATATACATCAATGAGAAGGTCATGTGACATGGAGTGCCTATCTCTATCATCTCGGATAGGGATAGTCGCTTCACGTCACGTTTTTGGCAATCACTTCAGCGAGCACCGGGAACACGAGTCAATTTAAGCACCTCCTACCACCCTCAAACAGACGGTCAATCGGAAAGAACTGTTTAAACACTAGAGGATATGTTACGTGCTTGTGTGTTAGATTTGGCGGAAGCTGGGACTCGCATTTACACTGGTTGAATTTTCATACAATAATAATTATCACACCAGTATCTAGTGTGCACCCTATGAAGCCATGTACGGACGCAAGTGTAACATCCTCAGAAAGGGCCTAGACGTATGCTGACGTGGTACGAGTAATAAATTAATAAATTGAATAAAATATATATATATATTTGTAGATATCAAGAAAAATAACTAAAATAGTTATTTAAATGAATAAATAAAATATTGATAAAAATATAAAAGAATAAAAGATTATTCAATGGTTTAGAACGAGGTTTCCAAAAATATCCCCGTTAGTTAAAACGGGTACTCGTGCGTTAAGTTGTAAGTTGGAAAGGGGAACAAAATACCCACTTGTCGATAAATATTACCCACAAGTCAGCATTTCTTTTGAACACCACGTACACAAGCAGACAACTCATTTTCTCTTGTGTATGTGTTCTTATGTTCTAAGCTTTTCAAGAAGGGTTCAAGAGGAGAAATAAAAGAGAAGATCATCAAGCTTGGATTTTGTTGCTGAAAATCGAGTTTGAATCAAGCTACAACCTGTTCTAAATCATCTTCTCCATCCATTTCATCCTTGTAAGTTCCATTTCTCCATGTTCTTCAAGAAATTAGGTTTTGGTGGGTTTTTAAGTCAAACCCGAATTTGACCATTGTGAACTGATTTTGAAGCTTCTAATGCTTCCTACAACTCATATAGATGCTAAAGAACACATAACATGGATTAGAATTGGTTGAATTGATCAAAACCAAGATTTGATCAAAATGGTCAAAATAGGCAAAAACGGGTCAAACTGAAATTGACCCTCAAGAGCTGAAATTTAGTGTTCTAATTGTTCTTATGAAGTGTTAGGATTGATTAGAACTCATATGTTTGATTAGAGGCAGTGTTTATGCATATGTTCAAAATTGGCCTAAATGGGTCAAAATGGCGAAAATGAGTGGAATCTGTTTTTACACATCAAGGACTGATTATTAAGGTTCTAATAAGTTCATATCACTTGTATGAATTGATTAGAACAATGGTTTTGAATTAAATTGGTGGTTTTGCTTGAATTGGTAAAAATAGTGCTAAAATAGACTTTAAATAGCCAAAAATTGGAAAATGATACCAAACAGAGGTTTTAAAGGAAATGGTCAGTTCCAATAGCTTCAATAAGTCATTTGGAGTGTGAATGATGTATTGGTAGAGTTGGAATTGATGTATTGCAAGTTTTGGCCATATTGAACACATTCTTGCTATTTAAGACTTGAATTTTGTATGGATTGATTGGATAAGTGTTAGGGATGTTAGAAAGCACCTACAAGTGCCAAATGATGTTATGGAACAAAGAAAATTGATTAGAGTTGAATTGGTATTGGTTTGGACCAAAATGGCACTGCTGTGCAGAAACTGCAAATAGGGCCTTGCTGCACGCGACACAACGCATCGATGGCTTGGACGCGACGCGTCCAAGCAGTTGCTGCACATGTTGCTGTTTTGTGTTATTCTTTCGCGTAGAAGTGTTTTGGTCATGGTTATAAGTTAGTAAACAAGTTAGGAACATTGTTAGGACATTATTCTAGATGTCTTGATGATTTCCTTGGATGTTTAAATGTCTAAATATAAACGATTTGATAGAGGTGCTAACGACAACTAAAGCAAGTTGGAGTTGTACAGTTACCTGTTAAGCTCAACAAGTGAGTATCAGTTAACTCGAGTATGATATTAATAGTATTACAAAGATGTTTTTGTGTGATAAACCATGAAATGGTAGTTATGCATGTTTAGAGGTTTAAATGAACCAATTGTGATAACCAAATGATATGTATACATGTTTAAAGACCAGAGTAGGTCATTATTGATATGTTGAAGACCTGTGTAGGTCAGCCTTGATATGTACGCATGTGAAAGACCTTGTAGGTCATTATTGAAATGTGAAAAGGCCTGTTTAAGTCACTTTTGATGTGTGAAAGACCTTGTAGGTCATTGTTGAAATGTGAAAAGGCCTGTTTAGGTCACTTTTGATATGTAAAAGACTTTGTAGATCATTGTTGATATGTGAAAAGACCTGTTTAGGTCACTCTTGATATGTAAAGGGCCGGAGTAGGCCATTGTGTTTGTGAAGAGGCTGAGTAGGCCATTGTTTGAGTGCCGGTACTACATTGTAGAGATTGTGGTGCGGGATTCGATGATCACGAATCTTGGTTCTTGCAAAACCGCCGCCCTCAATACTAACTCGGGGCTCTCAGTTCCCACTGAACCCAAATGGGATATGATCCCGAAGACGCAATGGTGGACTGCTAACCACTCCCCTACCGGCACGGAGGAAGTATCGGTTTCCCCAGTGAGGATCATTGAGCCGGGTTCGCTACCTCGCAAGACATGATGCATGCTGACTAACCGGTGCTTCACTATGTGTTAGGATAGACTTGAATGAAGTTTTGTGATGCATGTAATGTGTTTTGATACTGTTAATATACTGCTTCTGTTTAATTGTTATTCACTAGCTATTTATAGCTAACCATCTCATGAACTCTCCATATGCAGGTAAATAGACTGAAGGTGAGGACGGGTACCTGCTGGTAGTTCATGTTAGGTTTTGGGGAACACTATGTAAAGTCTGTATTGTACATTGATTAGTGTAATGGTCGAGCAAGTTGGTAACCCTTGGTGTTTTGATTAACAATACTTTTGTATTACAACTTATATTTATATAAGTTGTAAAATGTGAAATAAATAATTTGCTTCCGCACGCGTTTTGATAAAAAAATAATACTCTGAAATTTAAGGACCGGCGTTACACAAGTGTAGATCCCCGCTCAGCTGGTTGGAAATTGGGGACCGGCAATTGTCAAGACCAGATGTCGTATAGGAGACCACTGATAAGATCCAGATTATGAAGGAAAGGTTGAAAACCGCTAGGGATCGACAGAAGAGCTACGCCAACAATCGTAGGAAACCCCTAGAGTTTCAAGTTAGTGATAGAGTTCTACTGAAGATATCACCTTGAAAGGGAATATTACGTTTTGGGAAAAAGAACAAATTAAGTCATAGGTATGTTGGGCCATTTGAGATCATTGAAAGGACTGGACCGGTAGCTTACAAGCTTAAACTGCTACAAGAATTAAGCGTTATCCATGACACGTTCCATGTGTTGAATTTAAAGAAATGCCAAACCGATGAATCCTTATTCTTACCCTTAAAAGATGTGCAAGTTGATAACCATTTGCACTTCGTAGAAGAACCAATCGAAATCCTTGACGGGGAGGTCAAAAGACTGAGGAGAAGCAAGATCCCCATTTTAAAGATTCGTTGGAACTCAAGGCATGGGCCTGAATACACTTGGGAGCGAGAGGATTATATAAAACTCAAATATCCGCACCTCTTTTCCAAAAAGCAAGTCTAGGACGTCAACGATTAATTTCGGGACAAAATTCTTTTAATCATGGGAGACTGTGACACCTCGTGTTTCCGCTTTAGCGGGCTGTGACATTATGTTGTCAAATCTTGAAAACAAATGACTTAAATCTTAGTATTTCACAAACAAAAAATCATTAGCAAATACTACTTTATTAACTGTCTTGTTAGTAGATGGTAAATGCTCAGCTGATGGTCTGTCAACTGATCATAGCTCATCTTCCAAACAATCAGTTGATCTAGAAGTAATCAACTCTCTTTCAATAGAAGAAACTATGAGTAAAAAGAATGATGTTTAAATTGTTCCCATTTCTGCCACTCCAAAGATTGGTCAAAAACTTTCTAAATCCAAAGATCAATCCAAGGTGGCTATGAATAAAGACTTAAAAGATTTACAGGATAAGCTTCATAAGCTGAATAGTCAAGTTAGTCAACTGATAACTGATAGTTGTCAGAAAACTGATAAGAAAACTCATAGGCATTCAAATAATATTGTTCAATGCTCCAAGACCACAAAATCTAAAAAATGTTACACGTGTGGAAACAAAGAGCATAAGGCATTTGAATGTTCTTTAGAAGGGAATTCAAGACAGCGGACTTGTAATGATAACATAGCTATTCCTTTTGTTCATAAGAAACCTGAAATGAAGTGGAAAGCTATGTGCATTCAACAGGGATCCACTGAATAGTAGATTCCTACTTTTGTCACTAACTCTTCTTTCATTCAATCTGTTGTAACATCCTCAAAACGGGCATAAACGTGTGCGATCGTGATACGTCGAGTATTTAATTGAATTAAATAAAATATATATATTTTAGAAAATGATATAAAATATGAAAATAATAGATAAATGGGTTATTAAAAATATTAATAAAAAAAGATAAAGGTTATAAAATATCGAACGGTTTCAAACGAGGATTCCAGAAATATCCTCGTTAGTTGAAACGGTTAAACGGGAGATGAGTTGTAAGTTGAAAAGGGGAACAAAATACCCACTTGTGGATAATAATACCCACAAGTCGGTTTTGGGCTTTTGAATACACAGACTACACACACATACGTATACACACACACATCTTCAAAGCATTCTTTCTGTTCTTGCAAAGTTAGAAGAAGAAGATCAAAGGAGCATAACAAACAACAAAATTCCAGCAGCAAATTGAAGACTATATTCATCCTAGAACATCATCTTCATCATCTCCATCACCTAGTAAGCTTCATCCATGGCTTTCTCTTCATTCTTGAATTTTGGGTTTTTGAAGAAAACTCATAAAACTCTTGTTCCAGCAGATACATAAGGATCAAAATCATCCCACAAGTTGTTTCTAATCATTCTTTGATCATTGTAAGTGCCAATTAATCCTTGTTCTTGATTATGCCTTTCAAGACTTGAAATTCTAGGTTTCAAGTGGGTTCTTTGATTTAGTAATCAAGAACTGAAATTTATGATTGAAATAGGTTCTAATATCAATTATAAGTGTATAGGAATCAATTCCATGAATTAATGTAGTGTTCTTGATGAGTTTTGAATTTTTGCTCAAATGGGTCAAAATTGGTCAAATACGGGTCAAATTGATTTTGACATTCAAGAACTGAAATTTAGTGTTCTAAATGATCCTATAACTTGTTAGGATTGATTAGAACTCAATTGGTGCATTAGAAGTGGTGTTTTTGCACAAATCCAATATTTAGCCTAAATGGGTCAAAATGGCCAAAATGGCCTAAATCTGTTTTTACATATCAAGAACTGATTTTTAAGGTTCTAATAGGTTCATATGACTTGTATGAATTGATTAGAACATTGGTTTTGAATTGGAATGGTTGTTTTGCTTGAATTGGCTAAAATAGTGAAAAATAGGCCTTAAATAGGCAAGAAATTGGAAAATGATACCAAACAAGGAGTTTAAAGGTTTTGGTCAATTGCAACACATTCAATACATCATATTAGGTGTATATGGTGTGTTGCAAGTGTTGGAATTGGTCTACATCAAGTTTTGGCCATTATGCGCACGTCTTTGTCCATTTAAATGGGATTTTCGTATGAATTAATTGGATAGGAGTTTTTTATGTTAGAAAGCTTCCACAAGTGTCAAATGGTCCTATGAAACACTAGAATTTTACCAAAATTGATTTGGAATTGAAATGAGCTAAATTGGGCTTGCTGTGCACAAAACAAACAATTGCTGCAGCTCTGCACACTGGTCGTTGCGCGACACCCCTACACACAGCTTTCTTTGCTGTTTTGTGCTACGTGTTCGCGTGTTGTTGCTTGGAATGCTATAGTTAGTTAATAAATGGTTTAAAAACACCATTAGGGTATTGTTTCAAGTATCCTAGACGTTCCTCGCGTGTTCAAATGATTGATGCGTATGTCTTGGTATTATAGGTTGAATTGACAATCCGTGAGCGCCAAAGCAAGGTCTTTGCTTATTCTAGCCTAACAGGTGAGTGCCTGATAACATAACGATTAATATATCTACAACATATATTAACAATAAATTGAATTGAATACCCGGACTTGTAAGCAATTGATTAAGCGTTTGAATATGTTGTTGAAAGGTTGTATACCTTGTAGTATGTATGATAAATGATTATCAGGATATTATACGCACTTGATTAAGTGTAGTTTGTAAAGCATGACGATGCTAGACATAAAATGTTGACACAGTATGATACGCACTTGTTTAAGTGTAGATTGTATAGCTTGATGATGTTGGGCTTAACTTATTGATATACATAATAGTATGCACTTGATTAGGTGTATGTTATGATGATAGATATATATACACATTATTGTGTGTGCGCAATGAGGTAAAGAATGAATGGCATGATGATGCTAGATATTTGATTGGTATAAATAATATGCATCTGTTTAGGTGTATGTTATATGGACATGATTATTGATTGATTGATGATTCGGTTGAATCAGATTATGTGTTTGTGATTGGGCAAGGTTTGCCCGGACAAAGCTGTCCTACCTGTTGGGCAAGGTTTGCCCCGGACAAAGCTGTCCTACCTCTTGGGCAAGGTTTGCCCCGGAAAAAGCTGTCCTTTTCGGGTATAGCTGCGGCTGTACAACAGAGGAATCGGTTGATTCCAAAACGCAACGGTGGACGCTTAACAGCTCCCCCACCGGAGCGGTTGATGTGTCTGGTACCCCAGTTTGGTGCATTGAGCCGGGTTCGCTACCCTGCGAGATATGCTACCTCCTGACTATGCCAGCTCATCGCGAGATGCTAGGATAGAACTATTTGAGCATGATTGATGATATGTGGTATGTTTATATTGATTGCAAGCTATCGTGTACTCACTAGCTATTATAGCTAACAGATACTACTCTCCACATGTGCAGGTGTTCCTTAGGCTGTGAGCTCGAGTGCCTGCGGGTAGTTGCATGTTTTTAGTAGGAACACTGGATTTTGTTTAACTCTGTTATAATATGTTTAAGTTTGTTTAAAGATAATGGTCGGCCGGTTATGTGTCCGTAACACCAAATGTCGTATGTGGCAACGTTTTGACTGTTTATACAGTTTGCCATGTATTTTTAATTCCACTGCACTTTTAATTTATAAGACAGGTTTAAATATTCTATTTATAGTCAAACCCACGCGGTTTGAAAACTTAAATAGTATTTTAAAAAGAAAATTTTGGTTCTCAAAAGCACGGTGTTACAAGCTGGTATCAGAGCCTAAGTTTGAGTGAATTGGGTATTTGAAAGAGTACTCAGTCTCAAATTCAGGCTCGACCATTATTTAAAGTGTTCCTTGGGAGGTATTGGGGTGTGAGAGAGATTAATATGACTGACATGATTGTTGCTTAATTCCTTATTTGCTTAACATGACTGATTAAGTATAATAAGTATACTAAGTATATTAAGACTTTAATGGTCTAATAGAATCAAGAGATGTTTAGATCAATCTGATTACATCAGATTGATAATGTTAGATAAGAATTGATGCCAAAAGAATAGCTGAAGTAATAGTAGTCTTGTGGACTACTAGTATTAAGATAAACAAGGGAACTGTCCTCAGTTCCTATGAAAGTAGCATATAGTAAATGATGGAATCTAAAACGATTAATGACAATTAAGGAACATATGCTAGTTGTTCCTAATCCATAGCACATAATGACCACATGTCTTAAGGATTTTTCAGTCATGTGAATCATATATACCTTTGAGGGCACAACGAATCCGGCGATGATCGAGAGATGGATACTGGATATAGAGTTAGTATTCGAAACTGGTGAAAGCAAGGAGTTACGTATTCTTTTGTCTCTGCGTCTTTTCGTGCTTAATAGCAATCACCTGTTCTCGCGTTGATTGATCCACTGAATGTGGAAGTTTTTAGCGGTAAAGTAGTTTCTATCACGGATAGTGTTCCCATGGCTGTAATTGATATTGACGGGAATAGTTTTTACCATTTCGTTTCTTGTTATGCCCAGTGCGGGATTTGATGTTGTAATTTGAAGGGATTGGCTCAGCAACTGAAATGCTGAGATTCTTTGTTTGAAAAGATGGTTAAAATTCCTCTGTCCGACGGGTCATATGTTGTGGCTCGTGGTGAGGGAAGAATTTCTTGATAGAGGTTTCATTCGTCCCAGCTCTTCACCTTTGGGAGCTCCAGTCTTGCTTGTCGAAAAGAAAGACGGGACGATGCGGATGTGCATTGATTACAGGGAGCTGAATAAGCGAACTGTAAAGAACAAGTACCCTCTCCCATGTATTGATGATCTTTTTGATCAACTTTAGGGTTCTACTTGCTTTTCAAAGATAGATATTTGTACTAGTTATGATCAAGTCCATGTACGCGATGAAGATATTCCAAAGACGGCTTTTAGAACGAGATATGGGCATTATGAGTTTCTTGTGATGCCTTTCGGATTCATGAATGCTCCAGCTATATTCATGGATCTTATGAACCGTGCCTGTCGTGCGTTTCTTGATGAATTTGTCATTGTATTCATTGATGACATTCTGATTTATTCTAGATTTGAAGTAGAACACGAGAACGCTTATATGCAAAATTCTCTAAATACAAGTCTGACTTGAAGAAATACACTTCCTTGGTCATGTAATATGCAAGGATAGTGTGACATTCGGCAACAAATTTCCCAGGTTAGCCATTAGAAATTCTAATTTTAAGCCTAGCATGACTAAAAATAGTAATCATGACTTAAATACATCCATAATAATATTAGATTTCATAGAAATCCCGCCTATATGGTTAGAACCTTCCGGAGCTCGAAAAATCGAATTATTACGAGTCAAGAATTACAAATCAGGTACAATAATAAAAATAATATCAATTAAAATAATTAAATAAATTATGATAAATATAAATAAGTTAAAATATAAAACATATAAAAATAAACTCATAAAAGTAATAAAAACTTTGTAATTAAAAGCTTTAAACAAAATCAACAATTATACAAAATTCATTTAAACCAATTACACATAATTATTCAAAAATAAAAAATAAAAGAAACCCCCCCCCCATGAGGCCGGCCACCCTAAACCCCCCCCCCCCCCCTCCAATTTCTCTTGCCTCCTTCTCTTCCCAAGAACCACCACTTGATCTCCCCCATGCTCTATATAAGCCTCCTACTACTCCTTATCATTTCCTTTACCACCACACTCCATCTCTTCTCTTTTCTCTCTTCTTCTTTCACCAACAAAAATCTCCCAAATACATCCAAGTCTTGATCATCTCTTGAAGATCAAAGACAAAATCAAGGAAAAGAGTGGTAAGATGATCATAAAACACCCATCTCTACTCTTCTACCTTTCTTCTCTTCTTCTTTCTTCTTTCTTTTATTTATTTTCTTTGTTGTTCATCTTATTTCCTTTATTTATATATATATAATCATGTAAATATAAACATCCTACCAATGTTGTAAGGAGCACATGAAATGTGCATCATCCTACCGTTGTTGTATGGAACTTAATCAACTAAAAATCAAGAAAATAAGACTTTGATCATGCATGTGTTTCATCTTAACAAATGTTGTAAGGAACACATAAAATGTGTATCATCCTACCATTGTTGTAAGAACACATGGATTATCAAAGCTTATACTCATACAATATGATTATTCATGAATATAAACATGTTATATTAAAGTTATGAACCATAAGCAAAAAGAATCACAAATCTGGCAGAATCTGATGTTAGAACTCCTCACTTGTTTTTGTTATATCTGGAGTTCTAGGTATCAAAATCAGTTTATTCTTTTTGCTAATCTTAGTTTAAAGTGTTACCATTCATTTAAACCTGGATTCACTAATTTTCATCAACGTTTGATCCTTCAAACAAATTTAAAAAGACCCATATGTTGAATCTGGAAGTCTGGCAGATTTAGAAGGGTACACTTTACACGCGTGTAACTAACTCATTCTTGGGTCAAATTACGTCTAGTTTTTTTTAAAAGTTTAATCTGTGAGTCGTGGTTATTTCCCAGTTTGAATCATGTAAAAAGGAGGTCGTATGAGCCCTAAACAGACGTTTTAGTAACAACATGTCATCCAGACACTGATCAGTGGACATCCTATACACTTTTAATTATTAAAAATACTAAACATGGATTATAAATTCCTATATTTTTACTGGACATTCTAGAAACATGTAGTAAGATTATATTAAAATATCAAGCCTTAATATGACTCCTAAATTATAGTTTTTAATTTTTAAAGTTCAACTCAAAGAACTGAAAATTTCAGTAAACACTTATGATTCATGGAAAAATAGAGACAACCTTTAACTATTTAAATAAATAAGTTAACCACAAATAAATAATATAAAATAATAAATAAAATAAGTCTAATAGAGCTACATACCTTTTATATTAGGAAAGGAGCTTCGGTAGGAACAAGAAATCCTCACAAGAAAACACCTTTGCATACCGAGTGAGTATCATAGCCCCTTTTTTACCGTATTTTATATTATTTTTGGGGTGAAAGCATGTGTATACGTTTCATGAAAAGTTTATTGCCTATCTTCTTATTTATTTCAAATATTATTTTGAGCACTTATGGTATTATTCTTTGATGTGCTTGGGTGATCGTTGTAAGGCCCTTTCGTTGGACATTATTCCTTAACTCCGCTAGTGAGCCGATGGTATTAGTAAGTAGCGCTATTTGGAGATTCCGACGTCTCCCATTTATGGTTGACGAACTATAGATGTACTTTACCACTACTAACGTCATTTAATATAGGCGTTAGGTTTATCATGGGCAATTGGTTGTCGGCTAGGTTGGATAATGGCTCAAGCAATAATCATCATAGTCTATTACTACCATGTGCAACGTATTGGGCAATATAATACATCTTCTATCATTATTTCATACTTGGATTTTTATCCAAAAACTTCCATCAATTATTTAAACTTTTCTCATTTAAAAGATCTTTTGTGCATACATTAAAAACCTATGAACTCACCAACTCTAGTAGTTGACCCTTTTCTTTTACCCGTGCTTTCAGGTGACCGCCGTTAGGTACCTTATGCTTGCAAACATGATGTGTGGCATCTTCATCTTCATCGTCACAATTTATATAAACATTATCTATTTCATTTACGCATCGTACAAGACAATGTCCTTTAAATATTATTCGGTTATATAACCTTTATTTATGTTTCATCCGAACTACTTATTTTGTTAATTTAATCTAATGGTTATTATCTATTTACCTTGTGCGATGATATCTTGTGCTGTGACACCTCGTGTTTCCGCTTTAGCGGGGTGTGACAGATAGTGTTATGGTTAATCTAGTAAAGGTCGAGGCGTAATGAATTGGGGAATTCCCAAAACTCCATCAGAGATTCACAGTTTTCTAGGACTTGCCGGTTGCTATCGGCGGTTCATTCTGAATTTTTCTAAAATAGTAGGTCTTATGACGAAGCTTACACGAAAGGATGTTCCCTATTCGTGGTCTAATGAACAAGACAATGCATTCCAAACATTGAAACAACTTTTATGTCAAGCTCCAATTCTGACTCTGCCTAATGGGTCAGAAGATTTTATTGTTTACTGTGATGCTTCTTACGCAGGTTTGGGAAGTGTCCTTATGCAGAAGGACAAAGTTATATCATATGCTTCCCGCCAACTGAAGCCACATGAGAAGAGCTATCCGACTCATGATCTGGAGTTGGCAGCTGTTGTCTTTGCTCTGAAACTATGGCGCCACCACTTGTATGGCACCAAATGCGTGGTATTCACTGATCATAAGAGCCTCCAGTATGTTTATACACAGAAGGAGCTCAATATGAGGCGACGCAGGTGGATCGAGTCGATTAATGATTATAATTGTGAAATCAAATACCACCCGGGCAAGGCTAATGTGTCTGGTACCCCAGTTTGGTGCATTGAGCCGGGTTCGCTACCCTGCGAGATATGCTACCTCCTGACTACGCCAGCTCATCGCGAGATGCTAGGATAGAAATATTTGAGCATGATTGATGATATGTGGTATGTTTATATTGATTGCATGCTATCGTGTACTCACTAGCTATTATAGCTAACAAATACTACTCTCCACATGTGCAGGTGTTCGTTAGGCTGTGAGCTCGGGTGCGTGTGGGTAGTTGCATGTTTTTAGGAGGAACACTGGATTTTGTTTAACTCTGTTATAATATGTTTAAGTTTGTTTAAAGATAATGGTCGGCCGGTTATGTGTCCGTAACACCAAATGTCGTATGTGGCAACGTTTTGACTGTTTATACAGTTTGCCACATGTTTTTAATTCCGCTGCACTTTTAATTTATAAGACAGGTTTAAATATTCTATTTACAGTCAAACCCACGCGGTTTGAAAACTTAAATAGTATTTTAAAAAGACAAATTTGGTTCTCAAAAGCACGGTGTTACATCTGTGCAGGGTGTTGGTTCATGGTTTCTTGATAGTGGATGTTCTAGATCTATGACAGGCAACAAGGCTTTGCTCAGTAATTTCACACCCCGCTAAAGCGGAAACACGAGGTGTCACAGCACAAGATATCATCGCACAAGGTAAATAGACAATAACCATTATATTGACTTAACAAAAATAAGTAGTTCGGGTAAAAGATTAAATAAAAGTTACATAATCGAATAAAAATTAAATGACATTGTCTTGTACGATGCGAAAATAAAATAAATACTGTTTTTAAAACGTGACGATGAAGATGAAGATGCCACACATCATGTTTGTATGCATAAGGTACCTAACGACGATCACCTGAAAGCACGGGTAAAAGAAAGAAAACGGTCAACTACTAGAGTTGGTGAGTTCATAGGTTTTTAATATATGCACAAAATATCTTTTAAATGAGAAAAGTTTAAATAATTGATGGAAGTTTTTGGAATAAAATAAAAGTATGCATGAATGATAGAAGATGTATTATATTGCCCAATACGTTACACATGGTAGTAATAGACTATGATGATTGTTGCTTGAGCCATTATCCAACCTAGCCGACAACCAATTGCCCATGATAAACCTAACGCCTATATTAAATGACGTTAGTAGTGGTAAAGTACATCTATAGTTCGTCAACCATAAATGGGAGACGTCGGAATCTCCAAATAGCGCTACTTACTAATACCATCGGCTCACTAGCGGAGTTAAAGAATAATGTCCAATGAAAGGGCCTTACAACGATCACCCAAGCACATCAAAGAATAATACCATAAGTGCTCAAAATAATATTTGAAATAAATAAGAAGATAGGCAATAAACTTTTCATGAAACGTATACACATGCTTTCACCCCAAAAATAATATGAAATACGGTAAAAATGGGCTATGATACTCACTCGGTATGCAAAGGTGTTCACTCGTAAGGATTTCTTGTTCCTACCGAAGCTCCTTTCCTAATATAAGAGGTATGTAGCTCTATTAGACTTATTTTATTTATTATTTTGTATTATATATTTATTGTTAACTTATTTATTAAATAGTTAAAGGTTGTCTCTATTTTTCCATAAATCATAAGTGTTCACTGAAATTTTCAGTTCTTTAAGTTGAACTTTAAAAATTAAAAACTGTATTTTAGGAGTCATATTAAGGTTTGATATTTTAATATAATCTTAATACATGTTTGTAGAATGTCCAGTAAAAATATAGGAATTTATAATCCATGTTTAATATTTTTAATAATTAAAAGTGTATAAGATGTCCACTGATCAGTGTCTGGATGACATGTTATTACTAAAACGTCTGTTTAGGGTTCATACGACCTCTTTTTTACATTATTCAAACTGGGAATTAACCACGACTCAACGATTAAACTTTTAAAAAAAACTAGACATATTTGTACCCAGAATTAGTAAGTTACACGCGTTTAAAGTGTACCTTTTTAAATCTGTCAGATTTCCAGATTCAACATATGGGTCTTTTTAAATATGTTTGAAGGATCAAACGTTGATGAAAATTAGTGAATCCAGGTTTAAATGAAAGGTAACACCTTAAACTAAGATTAGCAAAGAGAATCAACTGATTTTGATACCTAGAACTCCAGATATAACAAAAACAAGTGGGGAGTTCTAGCATCAGAATCTGCCAGCTTTAATATTCTTTTTGCTTATGGGTCATAACTTTAATATAACATGTTTATATTCATGATTAATCATCTTGTATGAGTATAAGCTTTGATAATCCATGTGTTCTTACAACAATGGTAGGATGATACACGTTTTATGTATTCCTTACAACATTTGTTAAGATGAAACACATGCATGATCAAAGTCTTATTTTCTTGATTTTTAGTTGATTAAGTTCCATACAACAATGGTAGGATGATGCACATTTCATGTGCTCGTTACAACATTGGTAGGATTTTTATATTTACATGATTATATATATATATATATATAAAGGAAATAAGATGAACAACAAAGAAAATAAATAAAAGAAAGAAGAAAAAAGAAAAGAAGAAAAAAGAAAAGAAGAAAGGTAGAAGAGTAAAGATGAGTGTTTTATGATCATCTTACCAACTCTTTTTCTTTGATTTGTCTTTGATCTTCACAAGATGAACAAGGGTTTGATGTTCTTGGGAGATTTTGTTGGTGAAAGAAGAAGAGAGAAAAAAGAAGAGATGGAGTGTAAGAAAATAAGATAGAGAGTAAGTTGGTTGAAGGTAGTGTGAAAAATGAATAAAAAGGGTTGGTATTTATAGAAAAAAAAGAAGAAGAGAGTGAGGGGGGGGGGTGAGGTGGTGATGATGGTTGAGTGTGTAAGTAAAATAAATGATTGTGTTGTGTTGAGTTGATTTCTATTTTCTTTTTCTTTTTCTTTTTGTTTATTATATACAATATATATATATATAATTATATACATGTTTTTATATATAAATGTATATAATTTTATTTATTTATTATTATTATTATTATATTATTTTATTATTTATTATTTTTTTATATAAATATAAAAAAATATATATATATATATACATTTGCTTTTGGGGACGGTTGTCACAGTCTCCCCTAGTTAGAGAAATTTCGTCTCGAAATTTACTTTGTACTAACGTTATTAAAGAGGTGAGGATATTTATGTTTCATGTAGTCTTCGCGTTCCCATGTGTATTCGTGTCCGTACTTGAATTCCAATCGAACTTTTATAATTTGAATCTTACTTTTTCTAAGTTGTTTGACCTTACGGTCAAGAATTTCAATTGGTTCATGTACGAAATTTAACCGATCATCTGAACATACTTTAGGGGTAGTACTAGAGTTTCATAAGCTAATAATTTATTTAGATTTGACACATGGTAGGTATCGTGTATGGCATTTAGTTCTTGTGGCAATTTAAGCATATACGCCCCTCGCCTAATTCTTCTGATTATATCAAATGGTCTAAAGAATCTGGGATATAGTTTTCCTCTTTTCCTAAAATGTACTATTTTCTTCCACGGCAATACCTTTATAAGCACTTTTATCGCCCACTTGGAACTCTAAAGGTTCACGGAGATTATCAGCGTAAATTTTCTAATGATCTTTGGCAGTCTTAAGCCTATCGTTCATAATTGTATTCTTGTCGATGACCGCTTGCATGATATCAGGTCTAGTCAATTTCCTATCGCCAATTTCCAACAAATTAAGTGGGGATCTACACTTGCGCCCATACAAGACTTCATATGGTGCACACTGGATGCTAGTGTGACACCTATTATTCTAAGAAAACTTAACTAATAGTATATGTGAATCTCAAGTTCCACTAAAATTTATTACGCATGCACACAACATGTCTTCTAGTGTCTAAATCGTTCTCTCCGATTGCCCATCCGTTTGAGGGTGGTAGGCGCTGCTCAGGTTTACTTGCGTACCTAACGCCCTTTGTGACGATTGCCAAGATCGGGATGTGAACCGACTACCTCTATTGGATATTATTGCAATTGGTACTGCGTGTCGGGCAACAACTTCGTCAATATAATTCTGAGTCAGTTTTCCACTTTGTAATCTTCCCGTATAGGGAGAAAAGGTGCCGATTTCGTGAGTCGATCTACTATAACCCAAATGGAATCGTACCCTTTTGCAGATCGGAGTAATTTAGATACGAAATCCATGCTTATATGTTCCCATTCCATTCTGGCTGTTGCAACAAACCGGATGGCTTCTGGTGTTCTGTCTTAACCCTTGCGCAAGTTAAACATTTCCCACGAACAAGGAGACGTCTTTCTTTATTCCAGGCCTACCAATAGTATTCCTTGAGAACATTTTGTCGGCTCCAGGGTGGATTGAATATTATAAGCCTCGTCTAAAATTGTTGATTAAAGGTTATTAAACTTAGCTATCCAATTCTTGTTTTCGAAGTGGTGCACTCCATCTGCCCTGTTTTGAATCATCGCTCCAAGTGATATAGGGTCTCGTTCTTCAAATTTTCCGTCTTTGATGCTTCTTTTTGAGCTTCAACTATTCTTTCCTTTAGGCTTGTTTGAATGGTTGCTCCTAAAGCTTGTACCCTAGATGGATTCACTCTTTTGTTTCTTCATAGAGCATCAGCGACCATATTGGCCTTGCTAGTATGGTATTTGATTTCACAATCGTAGTCACTAAGCCATTCTACTCATCTTCTACGCCCCATATCGAGCATCTTTGGATCAAGAATATGCTGAAGACTCTTGTGGTCTGTATAAATAGTTCGCTTAGTACTATAAAGGTAATATCTCCATTTTTTAAGGGCATATACTACGGCTCCTAACTCTAAGTTGTGGGTAGTAAATTTCTTCTCATGCACTTTGAATTGTCTCGAATCATATCAATGACTTTCTCTATTTGCAACAACACACAACCCAATCCTTGGTGTGACACATCGCAATATACCACGAAGTTATATGTTCCTTCGGGTAACGCCAAAATTGGTGCATTGCTAACTTATTCTTAAGCGTAGAAAATGTTTTTTTTTCACCAAACAAACTTCTTATCCTCTTTAGTTAATGCCGCGAGTGGTTGCGCAAATTTTGAGAAATTTGCTATAAATAAATGTACTTAACCGA
Source organism: Dittrichia graveolens (assembly GCA_038502395.1). NCBI lineage: Eukaryota > Viridiplantae > Streptophyta > Magnoliopsida > Asterales > Asteraceae > Dittrichia > Dittrichia graveolens. The sequence goes on along the minus strand of JARJIL010000005.1, from coordinate 51,711,027 downwards.
GAAATTTACAATTTCAGTCGGGATATATGGGGTTCCTATTTCTTTATGGCTTCGATCTTTGTTGGGTCAACATGAATTCCTATTAATTACGTGGCCTAGAAAACGTAATTCCCGGCATACAACTTCTGATCCTTAAGTAACTTTAAACTTCTGATCCTTAAGTAACTTTAGTATCAACCTTAAATGCTTTTCATGGTTGCTCTTGTGTCGCATGTAAATGAGTATATCATCAACAAACACAATCACAACTTATCTAAGTATAGTCTGCATACTTGGTTCATTACGTCCATGAAGACAATTGGTGCGTTTGTCAATCAAAAGGGCATAACTATAACGTGTTCTAAACGCGGTTTTGGGCACGTCCTCTTCACAGATTCTTAATGGATGATATCCAGATTGAATATCGATTTTAGAAAAATAGGTAGCACCTTGAAGTTGATCGAAAAGGTCATCGATTCGAGGAAGAGGGTATTGATTTTTGATGGTCAATATGTTGAGTTCCCTATAGTGTATGCACATTCGTAGCAATCCATCTTTCTTTTTGACGAATAGGACTACGGCTCCCCATGGTGAGGTACTTGGTCGAATAATTCCTTTGTCGAGTAGCTCTTGAAGATGTGCAGGCAATTTCCTACATTTCCAACGGGGCAAACCGATATGGTGCCTTTGCTACGAGCGCGGCTCCAGGGATTAAATCAATCCAAATTTGTCTTGTCTAACTGAGGGTAATCCAAGTAATTCATCCGGAAACACCTTGGGACAATCCCGAACGATTGGAAAATCGTGAATGTGCTTTTCCTAAACCTCCGTTTCTACAACGTGAGCGAAGAATGCGATATAGTCCTTTCTTAAATATTTTTGCATTTTCATGCATGATACCACCTTGACGTTCTTCCTGGTCTTTTCTCCTTATATGACAAGCGTTTCATCTTGTCATAGTGGAATCTGAATGATCTTTGCAGAACAAAGTAATTCAGCTTGATTTTTGGATAGCCAATACATACCAACAACTACATCAAAGCTCCCTAATTTGATTGGTATGGTCTACGTTAAAGTTTTTGCTGGCTAAGTTCAAGGTACACTTAGTGATTATATCTCTAGTCTTGACTTCTTGTCCATTAGCAAATTCCATGATATAGGCCTCTTTCAATATTTGAAATTTTAGATTGAGCTTTGGCCTAAAAACTAGTGGTATGAAGCTTCTATATATTTTAGAGTCAGATAGCATTGATGCATTATAATTGTTCAGAAGAAACATACTAGTAATCACATTCGGGTCTATCATTTGTACAAATTCTACTTAGCTAGGTTATGGTGATCCTAAGATATAAGGTCTAACAACTAACACTCCCGTTCAATCATATAGCAATGCATGTAAAATTTTAAAATCATACATTTCATAACGTGATTTAAGCAAAACATGTTCAATCATATAGTTCCCGTTACTACTCAGGGTGCCTCTATGTGCTCCCTAAATCAGCAGTTCTCTCCATCCTAATGAAAAGGTCACGATGTTACTCTCGTTGGTAAGGGGACTCTTTTCCTAGCCGTGAGCCAAACACATGCTTCACAGGAAGTTGGACGCTTAACAGCTCCCCCACCGGAGCGGTTGATGTGTCTGGTACCCCAGTTTGGTGCATTGAGCCGGGTTCGCTACCCTGCGAGATATGCTACCTCCTGACTACGCCAGCTCATCGCGAGATGCTAGGATAGAACTATTTGAGCATGATTGATGATATGTGGTATGTTTATATTGATTGCATGCTATCGTGTACTCACTAGCTATTATAGCTAACAGATACTACTCTCCACATGTGCAGGTGTTCCTTAGGCTGTGAGCTCGGGTGCGTGCGGGTAGTTGCATGTTTTTAGGAGGAACACTGGATTTTGTTTAACTCTGTTATAATATGTTTAAGTTTGTTTAAAGATAATGGTCGGCCGGTTATGTGTCCGTAACACCAAATGTCGTATGTGGCAACGTTTTGACTGTTTATACAGTTTGCCACATGTTTTTAATTCCGCTGCACTTTTAATTTTTAAGACAGGTTTAAATATTCTATTTACAGTCAAACCCACGCGGTTTGAAAACTTAAATAGTATTTTAAAAAGACAAATTTGGTTCTCAAAAGCACGGTGTTACATCTGTGCAGGGTGTTGGTTCATGGTTTCTTGATAGTGGATGTTCTAGATCTATGACAGGCAACAAGGCTTTGCTCAGTAATGTCACACCCCTCTAAAGCGGAAAAACGAGGTGTCACAGCACAAGATATCATCGCACAAGGTAAATAGACAATAACCATTATATTGACTTAACAAAAATAAGTAGTTCGGGTAAAAGATTAAATAAAAGTTACATAATCGAATAAAAATTAAATGACATTGTCTTGTACGATGCGAAAATAAAATAAATACTGTTTTTATAAAACGTGACGATGAAGATGAAGATGCCACACATCATGTTTGTATGCATAGGGTACCTAACGACGATCACCTGAAAGCACGGGTAAAAGAAAGAAAACGGTCAACTACTAGAGTTGGTGAGTTCATAGGTTTTTACTATATGCACAAAATATCTTTTAAATGAGAAAAGTTTAAATAATTGATGGAAGTTTTTGGAATAAAATAAAAGTATGCATGAATGATAGAAGATGTATTATATTGCCCAATACGTTGCACATGGTAGTAATAGACTATGATGATTGTTGCTTGAGCCATTATCCAACCTAGCCGACAACCAATTGCCCATGATAAACCTAACGCCTATATTAAATGACGTTAGTAGTGGTAAAGTACATCTATAGTTCGTCAACCATAAATGGGAGACGCCGGAATCTCCAAATAGCGCTACTTACTAATACCATCGGCTCACTAGCGGAGTTAAAGAATAATGTCCAACGAAAGGGCCTTACAACGATCACCCAAGCACATCAAATAATAATACCATAAGTGCTCAAAATAATATTTGAAATAAATAAGAAGATAGGCAATAAACTTTTCATGAAACGTATACACATGCTTTCACCCCAAAAATAATATGAAATACGGTAAAAAAGGGCTATGATACTCACTCGGTATGCAAAGGTGTTCACTCGTAAGGATTTCTTGTTCCTACCGAAGCTCCTTTCCTAATATAAGAGGTATGTAGCTCTATTAGACTTATTTTATTTATTATTTTGTATTATATATTTATTGTTAACTTATTTATTAAATAGTTAAAGGTTGTCTCTATTTTTCCATAAATCATAAGTGTTAACTGAAATTTTCAGTTCTTTAAGTTGAACTTTAAAAATTAAAAACTGTATTTTAGGGGTCATATTAAGGTTTGATATTTTAATATAATCTTAATACATGTTTCTAGAATGTCCAGTAAAAATATAGGAATTTATAATCCATGTTTAACATTTTTAATAATTAAAAGTGTATAAGATGTCCACTGATCAGTGTCTGGATGACATGTTGTTACTAAAACGTCTGTTTAGCGCTCATACGACCTCTTTTTTACATGATTCAAACTGGGAATTAACCACGACTCAACGATTAAACTTTTCAAAAAAACTAGACATATTTTTACCCAAGAATGAGTAAGTTACACGCGTTTAAAGTGTACCTTTTTAAATCTGTCAGATTTCCAGATTCAACATATGGGTCTTTCGAAATATGTTTGAAGGATCAAACGTTGATGAAAATTAGTGAATCCAGGTTTAAATGAAAGGTAACACCTTAAACTAAGATTAGCAAAGAGAATCAACTGATTTTGATACCTAGAACTCCAGATATAACAAAAACAAGTGGGGAGTTCTAGCATCAGAATCTGCCAGCTTTAATATTCTTTTTGCTTATGGGTCATAACTTTAATATAACATGTTTATATTCATGATTAATCATCTTGTATGAGTATAAGCTTTGATAATCCATGTGTTCTTACAACAATGGTAGGATGATACACGTTTTATGTATTCCTTACAACATTTGTTAAGATGAAACACATGCATGATCAAAGTCTTATTTTCTTGATTTTTAGTTGATTAAGTTCCATACAACAATGGTAGGATGATGCACATTTCATGTGCTCGTTACAACATTGGTAGGATTTTTATATTTACATGATTTTATATATATATATATATATATATAAAGGAAATAAGATGAACAACAAAGAAAATAAATAAAAGAAAGAAGAAAGAAGAAAAGAAGAAAGGTAGAAGAGTAGAGATGAGTGTTTTATGATCATCTTACCAACTCTTTTTCTTTGATTTGTCTTTGATCTTCACAAGATGAACAAGGGTTTGATGTTCTTGGGAGATTTTGTTGGTGAAAGAAGAAGAGAGAAAAGAGAAGAGATGGAGTGTAAGAAAATGAGAGAGAGAGTAAGTTGGTTGAAGGTAGTGTGAAAAATGAATAAAAAGGGTTGGTATTTATAGAAAAAAAAGAAGAAGAGAGTGAGGGGGGGTGAGGTGGTGATGATGGTTGAGTGTGTAAGTAAAATAAATGATTGTGTTGAGTTGGGTTGATTTTTATTTTCTTTTTCTTTTTCTTTTTCTTTTTGTTTATTATATACAATATATATATATATAATTATATACATGTTTTTATATATAAATGTATATAATTTTATTTATTTATTATTATTATTATATTTTTTTATTATTTATTATTTTTTTATATAAATATAAATAAATAAATATATATATATATATATATATATATATACATTTGCTTTTGGGGACGGTTGTCACAAGTAACTATAAGAAAGAGAAAGGTCCAAGGGTGACTTTTGGTGACAACACCTATGGGCAAACGAAAGGCTACGGTGAAGTTCATAATGGAAACCTCAAACTGTCGAAAGTATCAAATGTCAAAGGACTGAAATACAATCTCATAAGCATAAGTCAATTAGGTGATGGAGATAATGAAGTCCACTTCACAAAAACAGGAGGCTCTATAACAAATAAAGAAGGTAATATAGTGTTAAGCGCCAAGAGAACCAAGGATGTGTACACTCTTGACATGTCCTCTGGTGACCATTTAAAGGAAACATGATTGTACTCAAAAAATATTGAGGATACAAACTGGCTATGGAACAAGAGGCTTTCCCACGTTAATTTTAAAAATATCAACAAGTTGTGCAAGGGTGAACTAGTGTCAGGATTGCCTTCTCTGACTTATTCTAAGCCTAAACCTTGTATTGCTTGTGAGAAGGGAAAGCAGCATAAGACAACATTTCCATCTAAGCAGTCCTCTGAACCTTTCTATATGTTGCACATGGATCTCTTTGGTCCTATTTCCACTGCTAGTATTGGTGGAAGTAAGTATGCTCTTGTATTGGTTGATGAATTCTCAAGATACACTTGGGTTTTCTTTCTTAAAGCAAAGAGTGAGGCTGTTGAAGAGATCATATGCTTTATCAAGAAGATGAAAGAGTTGAATGGCAATCTAGTGAGGAGTCTTAGAAGTGATCATGGAACTGAATTCAGAAATCAAACTCTGGAAACTTCTGTGATGAGAAAGGGAAACTTCTCTGCTCCAAGAACCCCACAACATAATTGTAATACCCGTTCTCTAAATAGCATTAAGGGTAATATTTTATTTCAAATGTCGTGTAACAAGAGGACTCTTGACAATTAGGGTTTTTATTGGTTTAACTACTTTAATAAAAAGAATTATTATTTGTGCTTCAAATTAAGATTGTACACCCCCATTTAGGGCACAAGGCCCAAAAAACCTTGCTACAGCCGCTCAAACGATTAAGTGTTCTGGTATGCGTGTTGTGTGATTACCTTGGTCAATGTCATATTCAGAATTTCGTTGTTCGGCTCTTAATGGACAATTACTAGTGATCAAGAGATTCAATGTTGGGTACACTTATGGATTACCAATTTAACTATGGGCTTAGAATGAACTAAAGGGATATTGGGCTTGGGATTTAACTGTGTGTAAGGGTCCGATTAGGGCATAACCCTTTACTGTAGCCGCCTATCTTTCTTCCCGTGTCTGGTAATCGCGACTCATAGCAGAGAGAGAGAGACATCGAGAGGAGCAACCGAGAGAACGGGACCATCTCCTCACAATCCTTGAAGAATCGATCGATAATTCTAAGGTATGTAATCCTCACCTACAACTCTCGATTGTTCAATTTTTATTGTTGTTCGTATGGTTGCTGAACTGAAACCATAATATGGGATTTTAGCTATCAAGCCTCACTCGAAATCATGATTAATTGTTGTGGATGTGTTGCTTATCAAGCATAATCTAAGAAAATTGAAACTAGAATATTAGGTGGTGTTCTTTCTCGATCAATACTTGTTGTTCGAATAGGGGAAGAAACAAACAGAGAGGTTTAACTTGATTTGTGTATTGAACCTTCATGGAATTCTAATTAAACAGCAAGGGTTTTCATTTTAGAGATGGGGGATTGATGAACTAATGTTCTTGCTGTGGTTTGGTTACTTGCAAAACAGACTACGAAACTGGATTTCAAGTTTAGCTCTCTTGATTCGCTCACAATTGATGATGAAATCAGTCACACGAATTGCCAATTACTCATATATATATATATATATATGTGTGTGTGTGTGTGTTTGTGTATATATATATATATATATATATATAGTGATGGGATCATGTGTGAACCCAACAAAATGTTCGCAAATTGGGTGCTGATTGCGAACTTCACAAATGAGAACCAAAGTCAACTTTTTTGTGCTTCTATATTATTATTATTATTATTATTATTATTATTATTATTATTATTATTATTATTATTATTATTATTATTATTTTTATTATTATTTGTGTATGGAAAGATAAGATGCAGTGTTTTTAGATAAGATGCGGTGATTTTATACTAGATGCGGTGATTTTATGCTAGATGCAGTGGTTTTTAAAACAAGATGTATTTGTTCTTAAATGAGAATCCATCGATTAATTCGTGCACGATGAACTAGTTTTAAGAGAATTCCATGTTTTTTAGATATTATGCAATGATTTTAAGTTGGATGTAATGATTTTATAAACTAGATGCAGTGGTTCCTAGAGTTCTCATTTTAAGAGGTGTTCTCGTTGGATCCTCACCCTATATATATATACATATATATATATATATATAGTTATTGTTGGGGAGATAATCACTTCACCCTAATAATCAACTCTGCCTATCCTAAAACATAGAATTTGATGATAACCAAACCCTACATTCAGTATGACTTAGAAAGAATTCAAACATGTGTTGTTTGAATCAGTTTATGTAAAATTATGCTAAGTGTGGAACCATCAGCTGAGGAAAATAAGCCATCAGCTGAGCATCAGATCCTACTCAAAGTATCAGCCAAAGGTTATTAGCCAAGGAGCATCAGATGAAAAACAAGTAAAGAAGACCATCAGCTGAAGAAAATATTCCATGAGCTGAGTGAACAAATTGATCAGATGAGTGAACAAATTGATCAGCTGAGTAAGAAATTGATCAGCTAAGTGCCTACTGTATCAGCTGAGTGAACAAATAGATCAGTTGAGGCCCAGTAGATCAGCTAAGTAAGTCTTTCTTTACACAAGTCATCTCCCCACATAAACTGATGTATTTGATTGATCAGCTGAGCATTCTTGATCAACTGATTATGCAATACATGAGCTTATGCTCTCCTAAGCTTACTATTTATCAGTTGAGCATCTATATGATCAGCTGAGCAATATGTATCAACTGAGTCCTAGCAAAAGGTGATCAACTGAAATATTTTGTCAACTGAGTAGTGAATATCAGAGTTTCTAGTACAATCTGTTAGCTGAGTCGTGAAAAATGTCAAATCTACTCTATCTTTTCAGATTGTAAGTCATATGTAAAAGGCAGAACATGTGTTGTTCTATTATGTCTTAGATCTTTGTTTGTAAAAGTAAAAATGCACTTTTTGGATCAAGTATGAGACAAAAAGGTTTGATCTATCCTCTAGAAAAAGGATAATGATACCTCAAACAGACGAAGATCTTGAAGATTTGTTCAAACAACTAAGTATGGCTGGCAATCCCATATTTGGTAAAGTCAAATCAATCAGAAGCATGGTGTTGATTAAAGTACAATCATGGAAAGGGAAAGATACTTCTACACGACAGTAGATGTGGGCTTTAATATTTTATATTGTAATGGGTTGCACTTTTGCAGAAAACTACAATTACTTTTATCAAACATTTGATTAAAGTAACTTTACTTTGCACCCACTAGCTTTACAATTAAAATATTATATTTCCACATCCTCTTTGTCTATTACCTTCATGTAACCGGATTCACCAAGACTTCTATATATACTCATGCATGGTGGACATGCAAACACACAATACAATATAGTGAAGTCTCTACTACACAGAAAGAAAATCTCATCAGTTGAGAAATTTGTAGAGTATAAGCATTGTGTAGAATCAAACTTGTTCATGTGTTGAACACTCTATATACATTAGTTGTTTTAGAGTTAGCTTGTCTATGTGTTAGACAAATTAATTGCCACCTTTTATTGTACTAAGAATTTCTGCTTCTAGTACATGTAATTCTTGATTCAATATCAATAAGAATTATATAAAAGTATATCAGTGTGTCTTTAATTTTTTAAAAGCTAAAGTTTGTATTTAACCCCCCTTTCTACAAACATTTGTTATTGCGTACTCAATCTGGGACTAACAACTGGTATCAGAGCAGGTTAGATAATCAATATCTAGATCTGTTTTGCTTACTCTACAACTGCTTCTACCCCTCTCAATATGGCCTCATCCACAAACAACATGAATATCTCAAACACTGGGTCCTTAACAAGATGTCCCGTGTTTGATGCTGAAAATTTCTCCATGTGGAAAAGTAGAGTACATCTTTTCCTATCCACCCTTGATATCCAAATGCTTGAAATAGTCACCGATGGTCCTTATGTTCCAACATCAGTGTTATCCATTCCATCAGAATCTGAAGGTCAAACCTCTACAACTGAAAGAATTATAACCAAACCCATGCATCTGTGGACAGATGAGGATAAGAGGTTAGTTAGCCTAGATGTTAAGGCTAGATCAGCTCTTGTCTCTGCACTTCCTAATGAAATCTATCATCAAGTGCTTAACTATTCTTCTGCAAAAGAGATGTTAGATACACTCACAATTGCATATGAAGGGACTGAAGAGGTGAAGGAGAACAAGAATCTCCTCCTCAACAGAGAGTATGAATTCTTCTTTGCTTAGAAAGGTGAGAGTCTTACATAGACATACACCAGGTTCAACTGCCTAGTTAATGACTTGAAAAGGGCAGACATAACCAAGAGCAACTTTGTTTTGGTGAACAAGTTTCTAGACTCCCTCCATGAAACATGGGATCACTTTGTCACTGTTCTAAGACATAGTGAGAAGACTAAGGGAATGTCTTTGGTTGCTCTCTATGGTAACTTAATCAACCATGAGCAATCAGTCAAGCAAAGGAAGTTGTCATCCAAAGAGATGAAGGAGGTAGTGAAAGCTGCACCAACTGCCTTTGTATTAAGAGATACAAAGATGAGAAGCTTTGCAGCTATTGATTTTGGTTCTAATGAAGAAGGAGATGTAGAGGAGAGTGCTGGAGAAAGTGATGAGGAGAAGGATTGTGAGGAAAGTAATCTGGAGGAGTTGGTTGAAGGTGTAGCTATGCTGGTTAAGAAGTTCAGACCTTTCAAGAAGGGAAAGGGTGTCAAGAGGTTCAGCAAGAGGTCATCAAAGTTTGTCAAGCCCAAATTCACTTTTGATGCCTCCACAGCAGAGTGTTATAAGTGTGGCAAGACTGGCCACATAGCCCGTGACTGTAAGTCCAAATATAACACTGGTTCTTCACTTGTGCAAAAGCAGGAGGGCAAGATTGATTATCAAGCCAAGTATAAGAAACTCCTTGTTGCTGTCTTTGACAAGAAGAAGAAGAAGAAAGCCTAGGGCCAAGTTCTTGTTGCTGAAGAAGAAGATTGGGCCGAAGAAGATCTCTCCTCAGATGAAGATGAGGCGATCTCTGCTCAGTTTTGCATGATGGCCAACAACAATGATGGTAGTTCCTTTGATGAAGACATGAAAAAGGTTGCTAAAGCTTGTTCAACTACCAACTGGGATCCTTCTTCTATGTATCCGGTTGGAAAATTTATTAACTATGATGATAATGAGAAGAATGCTATGTTTGATTACTTGTGTATAGATTTCCAGTCTGCTATTCAAAGAGAGAAGAAGCTAAAACTAGAAGTAAAATCACTAAAGGAAAAGTTAATTCTTAAGGATGAGGAACTTAAGCAGGTAACAATCTTAAATGATGAACTAGCTAATCAAAAGATACTTAATGAGATCTTAGTAAAAGAAACTAGTGAAGCAACCAAAAAGTTTAATGACCTCCAAAAAGTAGTAAAGTCTTGGTGTGTATCTGCAGAGAAGACCACTCAGTGTGTCAAGGAGCAGATACCCAAACATGTTCAAGCTATTATTGGTGGAAATTACTCTAGGGCTGCTAACTATGTTGATTCTAGTAAGAACCTTAATATCTTAGACAAGGCTGACATTTTGCCACAGTCCTTTCACAAGACTGTTAAAGGCAAAAGTGTGTTGACAAATTGTTAGAAGCAAGAGTTCCCACTCAAAAGAAACAATTATTCCTTCTGTTGAATCATCCTCTAGTAAGATTTCAGAATGTAAAAATACTAATAACACAAAGTTAAAGGATGTGATTAAAGGAAAGGAATCATTAGTTGAGACCTCAGAGACATTATGTTGTCAAACCTTGAAAACAGATGACTTAATTCTTAGCATTTCACAAACTAAAGAATCATTAGCTAATACTACTCCATCAACTGATAGGTTAGTAGATGATAAATGCTCAGCTGATAACCTGTCAGCTGATCATAGCTCATCTTCTAAACAATCAGTTGATCTAAAAGTAATCAACTCTCTCTCAATAGAAGAAACTATGAGTAAAAAGAATGATGTTCACATTGTTCCCAATTCTGCCACTCCAAAGATTGGTCAAAAACTTTCCAAAAACAAAGATCAATCTAAGGTGCGTGTGAATAAAAACCTAAGAAATTTATAGGATAAGCTTCATAAGCTGAATGGTCAAGTTAGTCAAATGATGACTAACAAGAAATCTCATAGGCATTCAAACCATGATGTTCAATGCTCCAAGGCCACAAAATCTAAAAAATGTTATAAATGTGGAAGCAAAGAGCATAAGGCATTTGAATGTTCTTTAGAAGAGAATTCAAGAGAGCGGACTTGTGATGATAACTTAGTCACTCCTCTCATACATAAGAAACCTGAGATGAAGTGGAAAGCTAGGTGCATTCCACAGGGATCCACTAAGTAGTGGATTCCTACTTGTGTCACTAACTCTTCTTTCATTCAAATCTGTGCAGGGTGTTGGTTCTTGGTTTCTTGATAGTGGATGTTCAAGAACCATGACAGGTAACAAGGCTTTGCTCAGTAACTACAAGAAAGAGAAAGGTCCAAGGGTGACCTTTGGTGACAATAACCATGGGCAAACTAAAGGCTATGGTGAGCTTCATAATGGGAACCTCAAGCTGTCCAAAGTTTCATATGTCAAAGGGCTAAAATATAATCTCATAAGCATAAGTCAATTGTGTGATGGAGATAATGAAGTCCACTTCACAAAGACAGGAGGCTCCATCATAAATAAAGAAGGTAATACAGTGCTAAGTGCCAAGAGAACCAAGGATGTGTATACACTTGATATGTTCTCTGGTGACCCTTCAAAGGAAACATGTTTGTACTCCAAGAATAATGAGGATACAAACTGGCTGTGGCACAAGAGGCTTTCCCACCTAAATTTCAAAAACATCAACAAGTTGAGCAAGGGTGAACTAGTGTCAGGACTACCTTCACTGACTTATCTTAAGCCTAAACCTTGCACTGCTTGTGAGAAGGGAAAGCAGCATAAGACATCATTTCCATCCAAGCAGTCCTTCTCAATTACGGAACCTTTCTATATGTTGCACATGGATCTCTTTGGCCCTGTTGCAACTGCTAGTATTGGTGGAAGTAAGTATTCTTTTGTATTGGTTGATGAATTCTCAAGATATACTTGGGTTTTCTTTCTTAAAGCAAAGAGTGAGGCTGCTGAAGAGATTATCTGTTTTATCAAGAAGATGGAATTGTTGAATGGCAATCTGGTGAGGAGTCTTAGAAGTGATCATGGAACTGAATTCAGAAATCAAACTCTGGAATCTTTCTGTGATGAGAAAGGGATATCTCAAAACTTTTCTGCTCCAAGAACCCCACAACAAAATGCTGTAGCTGAAAGAAGAAATAGAACATTGATTGAAGCTGCCAGAACCATGTTGTGTGAAAGTGGGTTACCCTTTAATTTCTGGGCTAAGGCTTTAAGTTGTGCATGTTTCACACAGAACAGGTCCCTTATTATCAAGAGGCACAACAAAACTCCATATGAAGTGCTCAAGGGAAGGAAGCCAAGCATCAGCTTTCTGCATATCTTTGGTTGTCAATGTTTCATACTCAATCAAAAAGATCAATTGCAGAAGTTTGCCCCTAAAGCTGATGAAGGAGTGTTTGTAGGTTACTCAGTAATTTCTAAAGCATACAGAGTATACAACCTCAGAACCAAAGTCATAGAAGAATCTATCAATGTAAGTTTCAATGAAAATGACTTTGTTTCTTCTTGTTCTTCTAATCATGTTTCAGGTGAAGAATTTAATGATCTTATGCAAACTGGAGAAGTTCCTCCAGAGCAAGTAGATCCCTCTCCACCAGCTGCTTATCATATAGATGAACCTGTTCCTATCCAAACTTTTAACCATGTACAACCATCCTCATCCAATCCTATACCTCTACTGAATCATGTGGAAAATGACTCAACATCATTGGATTCCAATTCTATATCACTCATTCCCTCTTCAGTAGAGATACCCACAGATTGCAATAATGAAGTTATATCAGCCACTCAAAATGAACTCATTTCTACTACTGATAGCCAACATGTAACTTCTTCTCCCCAAATCCAAATGAATCCCAATACCCAAGAAATCCAAAAAGCCTTCAAAGACCTCAAGCACCATCCTCATAATTTAGTGATAGGCAACATATATGATCCAGTTAGAACAAGATCAAAAGCTTGCAACATCTGCATGTATTCTGGATTTGTCTCAATGATTGAACCAAAGAAGGTTGATGAAGCTCTCAATGATCTCCACTAGGTGTCTGCCATGCAAGAGGAACTGGCAGAATTCAAAAGAAATAATGTATGGACTTTGGTACCCAAACCAAAGGATAAATCCATCATTGGAACAAAGTGGGTGTTCAAAAATAAGCCAGATGAAAATGGGCAAATCATCAGAAACAAAGCAAGGCTAGTGGCACAGGGGTACTGTCAAGAAGAAGGTATTGATTTTGATGAAACCTTTGCCCCTGTTGCAAGATTGGAAGCTATCAGACTATTCCTAGCCTATGCTACCTTCAAAAGCTTCAAAGTGTTTCAAATGGATGTGAAGAGTGCATTTCTGAATGGAGATTTGAAAGAAGAGGTGTATGTCAAACAACCTCCTAGTTTTGAGGAGTCAAACTTACCTGATCATGTTTACTTTCTAAACAAAGCTTTATATGGTTTTAAGCAAGCTCCAAGAGCCTGGTATGATATCCTCTCTTCTTTTCTCATTAATAAAGGTTTTACAAGAGGATGCATAGATAGCACTTTATTTATTAGGAAGTACAAAGGTGATGTGATACTTGTGCAGATATATGTAGATGATATAATATTTGGGTCTAGTAATTTGGAACTATGCAAAAAGTTTTCTAAACTCATGTCTGATAATTATCAGATGAGCATCATGGGTGAGTTAAACTATTTTCTTGGTTTGCAAATTAAACAAGAGGTTGATGGTATTTTCATTCATCAAACAAAGTATGTCAAAGATTTACTCAAGAAGTTTGATTTTGAAAAATGTTCTTCAATGAAAACACCTATGTCTACCTCTATCAAGTTAGGACAGGACACTGATGGCAAATTAGTGAACATTACTACTTATAGAGGAATGATTGGGTCACTTTTATACCTCACTGCAAGTAGACCAGATATAATGTTTTCAACATGTCTCTGTGCAAGATATCAAGCTGATCCTAAAGAATCACATCTTGTTGCTGTTAAAAGAATATTCAGATATCTCAAAGGAACTCCTAATCTTGGTCTTTGGTACCCCAAAGACTCAGATTTTGAGTTAGTTGGATATCCTGATTCTGATTTTGCAGGATGCACATTAGACAGAAAAAGTACTTCAGGTGGTTGTCAACTTCTAGGAGGAAGATTGATTAGTTAGTCTAGTAAGAAACAGAATTCAGTGTCAACATCCACTGCAGAGGCAGAATACATTGCTGCAGGAAGCTGTTGTGCTCAAATTTTATGGTTACAAAATCAACTACTTGACTTTGATATGAAGTTTGAAGACACCCCAATTCTATGTGACAATACAAGTGCAATCTCCATCTCAAATAATCCAGTCATGCATTCAAAAACAAAGCATATTGAAACCAGACATCATTTTCTCAGAGATAATGTGCAAAAGAAGAAGGTAACTTTGCATTACATCAACACTGATTTACAACTTGCAGACTTATTCACAAAGCCATTAGATGAAACAAGGTTCATTTTCCTATTATCCAAACTAGGTATGCTTAATTTTTAGTTTAGAATAGTGGTAATTTCGTTTGTGTTAATTTATAAGTGTTGAAAATTATAAGTTACTTATTTAAGCATATCTAAGTCTTACTTAATTTGTGTAAACTGAGTAACTATGCCCAGCTGATCAAATTTACTCAGCTGATCACTTTAAGATAAGAAAGACATGCTCAGCTAAGTACTTTACTCAGCTGATACTCCAAATTTTCACTATCAGCTGATAGTTTTTCATCAGCTGATACCCCTCAGCTGATACATTTTCATGATCAGCTCATACTTCTACACTTAGTAAATTTTTACCTTTTACACTCATTTAATGCTTTTTAACCCTAGTTATTTACTCCGTTTGTCTGATTTCATTTAATAGCTAATTAATTTGTTTTCCGTTAGATCTTTTGTCAGTATCTAACGATTTCTGTTAACTAATCTTCATAAATATCTCCATTTCTATCTCATTCACCTTTACCTGTTCAAACATTCTAAATTCCCTCTCTCTCTCTCTACAAAGAACTACCCTACCTTCTCTCTCGATACTCACTATTCATCATCCCTACCAAATGGCCACCTATATTCCAGACCCGGCTGTTAACCCTGGTGAGAATGTTGCACCCAATCAACCGATGAATATAACTCCCAACAACATTCTACTCTGCACCACCATCCCTGCCTCGCGAGAAAACCAAGGTTATGAACCAATGGTTGAGTTCCTTCAAGCTCATCCCTTGTTTGATAGCCTCACCGCTGATCCACACTACATATACCCTACCATTATCGGTGAACTATGGTATTCAGCAACCTATAACCTAAACACCAACACCATCCACTGCACCCTAGCCCAAGGAAACTACCATCTCCAGATCACCACCAAAACTCTTCGTGAAGCATCTGCTATCCCTCATTTCCCACCTTACACCGCTTTTCCCTCGAGAGCAGAAGTTCAAACAGTTTTGGAAGCCATAAGCTACAATGAACCTGTAGTGCATGGTCAAGTTAAAGTCTCTACTCTTGCTCATCCGTGGAAGTATTTGGCCAACGTGGTCATACGTTGCTTTGGTCCAAAATTTGGTAGCCACCATCTCATCAACCAAACCGAACTTCTTGTGCTCTATGCCCTAGTCTTCGGGGTAAATATTGACTTTTCTCAAGTCATAATTTCTGACCTTATTGATAAAATCACCCAGAGCACCAACAAGAAATCATCGAGGTCGCAGGTTCCCTACATTCGACTATTAAGCCTGATCGCTATGAGGGAGATTGGAGAGGATGATTATGTGGGCTTAACTGAACATCTTGAGCCTATTCTTGTCCCTGCCATGGGTGAAAAGATATTCCATTTCTTAAAGGCAAACAGAGGTCCTCCAATCAATGCCCAAATGCAAGAGCTAATAGATGCTGCAAACGACAATGCAAATGCTGATGATGGTGATGAAAATGATGATGATAATGATGGTGATGATGATGCTGATGAAAGCCACACTGGCTATAAGGATGATGATGATGCTGGTGATGGTGATGCTGGTGATTTTGCTCCTATCAGTCCAATGGAGTTATGTCCTCTTGGTGATGATGGTGATGCCTAAGAATAAGAGATCTCTGAGCAACTTCTGAAGCTCATTGACAGAAGTAGGCACATCATGTCCCAAGATAAGGACAATACTGATTCCACCTCTGAGGATATTCAAATGGTAATCCCAACCTTTGATAGCCCATCCTCCTCTCCAGTCCATACACCACTCCAACAGCCAAGCTCTAGTGAACCTCCTGTGGTCACTAGTTCTACTCCTATCCGTAGCCCCATATATACAAGGTCACCAGAAGTGACTCATTATGAGCACTTTGAGGGAGTGCAATCCATACCTCTGACCTCAACTCCAATTACCCTTCCTCATGTTGAGGTGGAGCAATTGGATGTTGCAACCTTATAGCCAGTGGATGTATCCTCACAACAGGATACATCTGTAAAAATGGGACTTAAGCCGTTAGCTGAGACAACCTCCCAAAAGGTTGATCTCATTAAAAGACAGACCTCAACCTAAGGTCATACTGTGTCTCTCCCACAATTGAGTCAGCCTATACCATCCACATTCTCCCAACAGAATGTGGATCCAATACGGGATTCCTTGTTATTGAGTGCATCCCACACTCAGTCCACTTATCTTGCACCTATTATTGATTCTATTCTTACACAAGCACAACCTGCTAATGCTAGTGGTACAAACCAATCACTTGCACATGGCTTAACACTCTTCCCCAATGAATTTGAGCTTATACACCAAGGCTCAAATGAGGGGACACAAACCTTAACAAAGTTCTTTGAACCTCTCTCCACCCCTTCCACCTCTAAACCATCTACTTCTACCCAAACCCCAAACCTTACCCTTATCCAAACAATAAACCTAACCCTTGATCACCTAACCCAAACCTTTCAAACCTTCCAAACCCAAACCTCTGCTCAATTGTCTCAACTTACAAAAGACATTGAGTCTCTAAAAACCCCACTCCAACCCTCCCCTGCACCCATTAATCTTACCCCAATCCTAACCAAAATCGACCATCTATCCACCCTTCTTCCCTCTCAACCACAAATTCCCATCCTACCTCAATCTACTATCTCTACCCTAAACCAAACCATCTCCAACCTATTCTCCCAACTCCAAACTCTCCGCCTGATTAACCCAAACATATCTATCCCCATTCCAGAACAACTCATCCCAATGCCTTCTTTTCTAAAAGGCATCCTTGATGATATATAAGCCCTCACTGAACAAAGCCGACTGAGCCATCTTTTCCTATGGAAAGCTCTTAGGGATCTCAAGGATGAACTCTCTCTCCAAATATCAAACATTACATCTACCCCTTCCTCAACCCATACACCTACCCCTGCCATTACCCCATCTCATAAACTTGCAGCAGGTGACTCCCCTCCTTCTTTTGATGATGCCAAAAAGGGGGAGAAATTCTCTAGTTCTTCAAGGGAGGATGATCCTGACTCAGAGGATATAGATGCTGCCTATGCTGAAACTGCAACCAAAATCATCCACCTCTTAAAAGAAAAACACCTTCTGAGGGGAGCAAAGGTTTCCTAAAAGATTGAAAAGGATGGCAAACAGGCCAAAGCCTAAAAGAAAAGTTGTTGAGGGTTGCTCTCCACAAATCAATATAGAGTCTGATTCTGATGATGAGGATGATACTCCACTATCTGACATCCTCAGAAGAAGAAGAAGAAGACAGAGCCCAAAGCCATCTGCTCCACCAGTCCAATCAACTCCAACAGTCCAAAAGGCTTCAACCTCTGCTCCTAAGGATAAAGGCAAACAAAAAATGACAGATGAGCAAGTTAAAGCAGATGCACAAATGAAAAGGGAGCTTGCTCTTAAAGGAAAGGAAGAAAGGGAAAATGCTCAAATGGCTCAAGCATTAAGTGTTTCAGTTGAAGAAATCTACCAAGCCAAAGAGCTAGCATATCAGCAAGAGCAAGAACAAGCTCAAAATCAAGCTACTGCTCAACACAAATTGGCAAGGGAGAAATCTCAGTCTGACCTACTCAAAGCTAGATCTCATGCTGATGCCATCAAAACCCTCTTTAACCTTGATTTATCTTCTCCCATAAATCTTAGTCAACAAAGACTTCAAAGCTTCAGAGAAAGAATTAACATTGTGAGAAACAGAACAGAACCAACTCCAATAACAAGAGCCACTGTCCATAAAGGTGATGGTGAACCCTACCTCAAAGCTATAAGGCAAAACAACTTCAACAGCTATGAAGTTGTATCCTATGAGAGGTGTCACATATATGGGTTCACAGAGTTAGTTGAGATCCTGTACCTTCTCTTCAAATCCAAATCCAAGCTCAAAGTTCAATTCATTCAGAAAATTCAGAATTGGATAGCTCTAGCTGTGTCACAAAGGGCCTTCACTCCAGATGACTATTACAGGCATGTGCACACAGTTGATAATCTTCATAAGAAAGGTTCCAAGCCCTTCAAACCATTTGAGCTAAGAGAGGTACTACCCCAACATGAATTCTTATCATATTTTGAGGGTCTCAACACATCTCTTCCATTGAACATCACCCCTGAGCTATACAAGTTTATAATTATGCCTGTTGAAGGTATATTCTTTTTGGACACAGCTGGCACATGGAGGTTCTTTAGACAGTCTGAAATCCTAAAAGCTAGCAAGAAGTTTCTATTTGGGCTAAGGATATCTACAAGAGGCAGAACTGGAAATGAAAATTTTGAAGCCCTTGTTCAAGCCCAATGTGATGTCTTAGCTGAAGCTGATCCCCATGCCAAAGATTTTGAAGTTAAAGAAGAACCATGGTGGGATGATTGAAGACTGATTCTAACTCTGAAGTTTTTGTTGTTAGTTAGTTAGTAGTCTATCTATGTAAACACTTATGTACATTTCTTTATTCTGTTATTTCAAGTGATGTTTATGTATTTCAGAAAATCAAAAGCATATAAAAATGGAAAAATAAAAAGAAACCAAAAACAGAACAAGGTTCAAATAAAGAGAGCTACCAAAAACAGATAGCTAGGTAGCTTATTGTACTTAAAAGTTTAAATCTTTTGTAATTCGAAGTCAAAATGATTCTTCAAAAAGAAAAGGGTTTTGTCATCATCAAATAGGGGGAGATTGTTGGGGAGATAATCACTTCACGCTAATAATCAACTCTGCCTATCCTAAAACATAGAATTTGATGATAACCAAACCCTACATTCGGTATGACTTAGAAAGAATTCAAACATGTGTTGTTTGAATCAGTTTATGTAAAAATATGCTAAGTGTGGAACCATCAGCTGAGGAAAATAAGCCATCAGTTGAGCATCAGATCCTACTCAAAGTATCAGCCAAAGGATATCAGCCAAGGAGCATCAGATGAAGAATACAAGTAAAGAAGACCATCAGCTGAGAAAAACAAACTATCAGCTGAGCAAAATTGTTGATCAGCTGAGGAAAATATTCCATTAGCTGAGTGAACAAATTGATCAGCTGAGTGAAGAAATTGATCAGCTAAATGCCTACTCTATCAGCTGAGTGAACAAACAGATCAGCTGAGGCCCAGAGCATCAGCTAAGTAAGTCTTCCTTTACACAAGTCATCTCTGCACATAAACTGATGTATTTGATTGATCAGCTGAGCATTCTTGATCAACTGATTATGCAAATACATGAGCTTATGCTCTTCTAAGCTTACTATTGATCAGCTGAGCATCTATATGATCAGCTGAGCAATATGTATCAACTGAGTCCTAGCAAAAAGTGATCAACTTATATATTTTGTCAACTGGGTAGTGAATATCAGAGTTCCTAGTACAATCTGTTAGCTGAGTCGTGAAAAATGTCAAATCTACTCTATCTTTTTAGATTGTAAGTCATATGTAAAAGGCAGAACATGTGTTGTTCTATAATGCCTTAGATCTTTGTTTGTAAAAGGAAAAATGCACTTTTTGGATCAAGTATGAGACAAAAAGGTTTGATCTTATCCTCTGAAAAAGGATAATGATACCTCAAACAGACGAAGATCTTGAAGATTTGTTCAAACAACTAAGTATGGCTGGCAATCCCATATTTGGTAAAGTCAAATCAATCAGAAGCATGGTGTTGATTAAAGTACAATCATGGAAAGGGAAAGATACTTCTACACGACAGTAGATGTGAGCTTTAATATTTTATATTGTAATGGGTTGCACTTTTGCAGAAAAGTACAATTACTTTTATCAAACATTTGATTAAAGTAACTTTACTTTGCACCCACTAGCTTTACAATTAAAATATTATATTTCCACATCCTCTTTGTCTCTTACTTTCATGCAACCGGATTCACCAAGACTTCTATATATACTCATGCATGGTGGACAACACACAATACAATATAGTGAAGTCTCTACTACACAGAAAGAAAATCTCATCAGTTGAGAAATTCGTAGTGTATAAGCATTGTGTAGAATCAAACTTGTTCATGTGTTGAACACTCTATATACATTAGTTGTTTTAGAGTTAGCTGGTCTATGTGTTAGACAAATTGATTGTCACCTTTTATTGCACTTAGAATTTCCGCTTCTAGTACATGTAATTCTTGATTCAATATCAATAAGAATTATATAAAAGTATATTAGTGTGTCTTTAAGTTTTTAAAAGCTAAAGTTTGTATTCAACCCCCCTTCTACAAACATTTGTTGTTGCGTACTCAATCTGGGGCTAACAATTATTATTATTATTATTTGTGCATGTAAAGATAAGATGCAGTGTTTTTAGATAAGATGCAGTGATTTTATGCTAGATGCAGTGATTTTATGCTAGATGCAGTGGTTTTTAAAACAAGATGTATTTATTCTTAAATGAGAATCAATCGATTAATTCGTACACGATGAACTAGTTTTAAGAGAATTCCATATTTTTTAGATATTATGCAATGATTTTAAGTTTGATGCAATGATTTCATAAACTAGATGCAGTGGTTCCTAGGGTTCTCATTTTAAGAGGTGTTCTCGTTGGATCCTCACGCTATATATATATATATATAGTTGTTGTTAGGTAGTCATGAATTAGGTAACGGATTTTAGATCGTTAAAATGATACAAATCATAAACCGTATATTTGTTGCTGTGACATGAATTACAAATTTGGTACCATATATGCTAGATGATTGTGTTAGATGGATAATGGGCCGAGGGATTTAAAGGCCAAGGATGAATTTGTTGGTTCTATGTGCACAAGACACAAATTAATACGATATTACTGATAATAAATAAACCCATAGGGTCACACATTTACAATCAATGGACACCAATTACATATTTGAATATAATTTAAATATGTTTCCAACTCGTTATATATATATATAAGTATATATGCATTGTTGCATATTATTATTTATGTGAAATAATAATATCCCTCTTGTATATTGATACAAGATAATGCATATGAAATACATAAATATAAACATATGATTTTATATATGTATATATATATATATGTATAAATGTATATTTGTTACAAGTAAATTGTTACTAGTAACAAATTATATAAATGTATGTATATCTTTGTTACAAGTAAAGAGTTACTAGTAACAATCAAGTATGTATATAAAATACATGTAGATGTATTTTATACATAGTATGGCACATCTAGTATATCTTTTATATATGTATTTATGAAGGAAACTAGAAAATCCCTCATTAATTCAAATGGGGGCCATGTTGTGTATGCTTGAAAGCAATCAACCAAGGCATGGACTAGATGTACAAGCATGGAAGGAAGGCAAGAGGGGACCCTCCCCCCTCACCCATTTTCGGCCGAAAATGGAGCCAAAAGGGGGCCTCCCCTTGTTGCTTCACTTCTAGATCTTATTTAGTACATGCATGGCTCTTTTGTGTACAAGTT
The DNA here is from genome assembly GCA_038502395.1 of Dittrichia graveolens. NCBI lineage: Eukaryota > Viridiplantae > Streptophyta > Magnoliopsida > Asterales > Asteraceae > Dittrichia > Dittrichia graveolens. The sequence continues at coordinate 51,688,974 of JARJIL010000005.1, read as the reverse complement.
CATGCTACCACCTTTCCTTGAGTTCTTAGAGAAAAGTTCTAAGTGTTTGATACTTGAAAAACATCCTTACTTTGTAGTATTGGTGTTCTTCAAGTGAGCAAAGTGTGGTGCTAGAATACATACTCATATACATACATAGTAAGTTCAAGAAGAAGAACAAGAGGTTGTTGCTTGCTTGCTTGAATTCCAAAGGGTTGGAGAGACTAGCATCTTGGAGGTGTTGGATTCATTGATTTTGTGGATACCTTGGAGGAAGTCTTCTCTTGGCTTCTCATAGATCAACTACTTCTTCAACGGTTTACTCACGCTACAAAGGTTGTAGTTCTAAACACCCTATGGTTGTTTTGTTTCTTAAGGCTTACATATGGATCATTGGTGGGGAGTTTTAAAAAGTTTAAAATTGTTGTTCATGCTTCCGTTGCTAAAATATATTTTGAAAAACCGAACAAACCCCAACAGTGGTATCAGAGCCACTTATGTATAGTTTTAAGAAACCTTTTGAGTATGTATTGTTTTAAGAAAATGGAAAACTTTTCTTTTGATAGAAAAGTTGTGGATTTTCTTGTTGGCAACTTATATATGTTTATATATTTATTTTGGGAAACAACCAAACCACATGCATGTTTGGTTGTAAAAGTTGCCTAAATATCAAGTGTTGATATATATGTTTGTTTGAGTGTATGTTGTGCATAACAAGCCATAGACCTTTTGTGATGTGTTGGAAATTCGATTTGGTTGTAAAATTATTTTTCATTTGGTATGTAATAATAATTTTAGTTTTGTTTCATCTTGTTGTATTTTGTAAGTAGTAGAATAGTTTAGACTAGTTTACTTTTATAAAAATGTAACAAGATGAAGAAATGACCAAGTTGGAGTTTTCAAGTGTGGTGGAGTCAACCATGGAGGCTTGGAGTCATTTGCACTACAAGGAGTTGTTTTGGCAAGTGGGAGCTTCAAGTTCATCACAAGAGGAATATTTGGTCCTTAGTTATGACTTGGTATTTTTGTATGGCTCACAAAAATACCACTTAGGATAAATGGCTTGGTTATGCACTTATACATGTTATTTGTGTGTGTTTATGTTTATATTATTATGCATGGTTGAAAATAGGATTTTTGCATGCTAGATAATATTTTTACATAATATAAATCACACAATGGGAGTTTGGTATTTTAAGTTGACATAACATAAGATGTAAAATGAATTTTATATAAAAGGAGTTTTGTAAAGATTAAAATTCATTATGTCAAAATATATATATATATATATATGAGTTTTATAAAATAGAGATTTTAAAACTCAACCAAACTCCATTCAAGCTTAATAATAAAATGGTTTTATTACAAGCTAAAATTGGTCGTATTTGCGCGCTCGAAACTACACACGTTAATATAGGATATTAATACTAGTTTAAAATTGAACGCGTTGAGAGTTCGTAAAATATGGATTTTAAGAATACTCAAGACCAATATATATATAAAATATGATTTTATCAAAAACGTGGACTTGTTATTGTATGCATGCAATACTAGTCACACGACTCGTTTTGTTTTATTTAATAAATATACAAAACGGTAAAAGCCCTTTTTCAAAACGTAAGTCTATGTCATCCCATTTTAAGACACTCGCTTGTTGCAACGACACTCACGTGGAGAGAGCATTAGCCAAACGCGTGGATTGTTTTTGTAACAACCGAGGTGTTTTTCCGCGAATTCCATGAACGTCTTGGGCCGGAAATTCACGGTCTTGAAATAGGACGACTTAATCGGAATCTTATTACGGAGAGAGCATTAGCCAAACGTAAGGAAGCCCGAGGCATAGATGGGATCAAACATGCCAAAATTGACAATCGTTGTCTAGGATCCCATAAAGATCTAGGAATTACATACGAGATGTAATTGGTAAACGTTACCTACCTTGTTGTTTTAACTTGATGGAGAGAGCATTAGCCAAACATTCAAGGTTAAGTTCAACTTGGATCCTAGCCTTTAAAAATTAAAGAATTTTATAATTCTAAAGGGTATTAATTATTAAAGGATTAAATATCAAAAATACTAAATTGAACTTTGTTAAATTTTGTAGATGGCCCCTAACTCAACTACGCCCGTTAACAACTTATCTCTTCGTTCAATCCTGGTATCGTAACTTGAGAATCGTTCTTAAGCACGAAAAGAAATTGTACGTACTTGAGGATCCCGTCCCTGAGGAACCTCCATTGACTGCGGCCAAAGCCGTTAGGGATTCTTGGGTGAAGCATTCCGACGACTCGGTCGAAATTTCATGTCTCATGCTTGCTACCATGTCTCCGGATCTTCAAAAGAACCTTGAGGAGCATGGAGCATATGAGATGCTTGGCCAGCTTAAGGAAATGTTCCAAAAGCAAGCGAAGCAAGAACGCTTTGAGGTCACTCGAGCTTTCCATGCATGTAAGATGGAGGAAGGTCAATCCGTTAGCGACTATGTGCTAAAGATGAAAGGATACATTGACCAGCTTGCTAGGCTTGGATCTCCCATAACCAACGAGTTTGCACAGGATATGATCCTTAACTCGTTGACCAAAGCCTATGACCAATTTGTCATGAATTATAACATGAACAATTGGGAGAAATCTGTCTCAGAGTTGCATGGGATGCTTAAAACTGCTGAGAGCAAGATTCCAAGCAAAACACCTCAGGTCTTGATGATTCAAGAAGGGAGAATCAAGAAGAAAAAGATAAACAACTCAAAAGGGAAGGGCAAGGAAAAGGCAAAGGGAAAGGACAAAGGCAAGCAAGTTGCCAAGGCTCCTACACCCAAGACGGCGGGAAAGGTTCCCAAGAATGACCCGTGCTTTGAATGCGGGGTGGTAGGACATTGGAGGCGCAATTGTCCAACTTACCTTGTAGAGTTGAAAAAGAAGAAGGCTGGCGAGGCTAGCACTTCAGGTATATATATGATTGAAATGTATACTTTTTCCATTAATTCCTGGGTATTTGATACCGGTTGTGGAACTCACATTTGTAACAATGTGCAGGGGTTGAGAAAAAGTAAGCTGCTGAAGCCAGGCGATTTGGATCTCCACGTGGGCAATGGAGCAAATGTTGCTGTTGAAGCCCTTGGAACTTTTGAATTATTATTACCAAATGGCCTGTACTTAATATTAAACAATTGTTGTTATGTACCTAGTTTAACTAGGAATATTATTTCAGTAGCTCGGTTAAGAGAATCTGGATTCACATTTGGTTTCGTTGATGATGGCATTCGTGCCTTCAAAAACGATATTTTGTATTTTGAGGCTCGGCCTCTTAATGGAATATATGAAGTTAATCTTAAAAGATCTCTTGATGATAATTCTATATATACCACTAGCACCAAACGACCTAAGCATGACTTAAGTCAAACATACCTATGGCATTGTCGACTTGGTCATATAAACAAGAAACGCATTGCAAAACTTCAAAAGGATGGAATTTTAAAATCAAACGATTCTAGCTCATTTGAAGTTTGCGAATCATGTTTATATGGAAAGATGACTAAGGCTCCTTTCTCCGGTTCAAGTGAAAGAGCCAAAGATCTATTAGGAATCATACATACGGATGTATGCGGTCCTTTTAGATCAATGTCTAGGGATGGTGATAGATACTTCGTTACATTCACCGATGATTATAGTAGATTTGGTTATGTTTATTTGATGAAACATAAACATGAAACATTTGAAATGTTCAAGCTATTTCAAAACGAAGTACAAAATCAAGTCAACAAAACAATCAAGGCCCTTCGTTCCGATCGAGGTGGTGAGTACTTAAGCCAAGAGTTTATGGATCATCTTAGTAATTGTGGGATTATCTCACAACTTACTCCTCCTAGAACACCACAACATAATGGTGTATCTGAAAGGAGGAACCGAACTCTACTAGATATGGTTCGGTCTATGATGAGCCGAAGTACTCTACCCTCGTCCTTTTGGAGTTATGCTTTATTAACTGCTGCGCGCATATTGAATATGGTTCCAACCAAGAAGGTAGATAAGACACCATATGAGATGTGGTATGGAAAGGTTCCAAACTTATCTTACTTGAAAGTCTGGGGTTGTGAGGCTCATGTACGACAAGAGGCTTTAAGAAAACTCGATCCTAGATCTATCAAATGTAATTTTGTGGGATATCCTAAAGATTCATTAGGATATTATTTCTACAACCCAGCTGAGAACAAAGTGTTTGTTTCTAGGCATGCCACTTTCTTAGAAAAGGAGTTTCTTTCGAAAGAGGCAAGTGGGAGCAATGTAGACCTTGAAGAAATTCAAGAACCACAAAATACAAGTCAGGTTGACACTAGCACTCAACAAACGGTTGTTGAACCTGAACAATTGGTTGTTCAAGAACCTACTGAAACACAAAGTGTTCGTAGATCTGGTAGACCTTGTCAAGAACCCGAGAGATACGGATTTCTCGTGTCCAATGATGAGATTTTCTTGGTAGACTCTTCTGAGCCTACTAACTACCAAGATGCTATATCGGATCCGGAATCCGATAAATGGCTTGATGCCATGAACACTGAGATGCAATCCATGTATGAAAATCAAGTATGGGACTTGGTTGATCTTCCTCCCAATAGTAAGACTGTAGGGAGCAAGTGGGTCTTCAAGAAGAAGACGGACATGGATGGAAATGTACACACATTTAATGCAAGGCTAGTGGCGAAAGGTTTCACTCAAACTCATGGTATTGACTATGATGAAACTTTCTCTCCGGTAGCCATGATTAAATCTATTAGAATACTTATTGCCATAGCTGCATATTATGACTATGAGATATGGCAAATGGATGTCAAAACAGCTTTTCTAAATGGACACTTAAGTGAAGATGTCTATATGGTTCAGCCTGAAGGTTTTGTAGATCCTAAGTATCCTAATAAGGTGTGCAAGCTTAAAAGATCCATCTATGGACTAAAGCAAGCATCTCGAAGTTGGAATCTTCGATTTGATGAGATAATAAAAGAGTTTGGTTTTATCAAATCAGAAGATGAACCGTGTGTTTACAAGAAAGCTAGTGGGAGCGCAGTAGCATTCCTTGTCTTGTATGTTGATGACATACTACTCATTGGAAACGACATCCCGACCTTGCAAGACATCAAGTCTTGGCTTGGGAAGTGTTTCTCAATGAAAGACTTGGGAGAAGCCGCCTACATTCTTGGAATAAAGATCTATAGGGATAGATCTAGGCGTCTTATTGGCCTAAGTCAAAGTGCATATATTGACAAAATCTTGAAACGATTCAAGATGGAGAATTCTAAGAGAGGATTCTTGCCAATGGCACTAGGCACGGTTTTGAGTAAAGCTCAAAGCCCTAGCACAAGAGAAGAGCTAGATAGAATGAGTGAGATCCCATATGCTTCTGCAATTGGATCCATCATGTATGCCATGCTATGCACTAGGCCAGATGTCTCGTATGCTTTGAGCATGACGAGCAGATACCAGCAAAACCCAGGAGATAGCCATTGGATGGCAGTCAAGAACAATTTAAAATACTTGAGAAGAACCAAAGACATGTTCTTGATCTATGGGGGTTTGGAAGAAGATCTTTGTGTAAAGTGTTACACAGATGCTAGTTTCCAAACGGATCGAGATGATTCTCGATCACAATCGGGCTATGTCTTCGTTATGAATGGAGGCGCGGTTGCTTGGAAAAGTTCTAAGCAAAGTGTAGTTGCACAATCCACTACAGAATCTGAATACATTGCTGCTTCTGAGGCTGGACAAGAAGCAGCATGGATGAAGAAGTTCATTGCTGACCTTGGGGTAGTAACAAGCATTCAAGACCCCATAGAAATATTTTGTGATAATGAAGGTGCTATTGCCCAGGCAAAAGAACCTAGATCGCATCACAGCACCAAACACATCCTCAGGCGTTTCCACTACATACGGGATATAGTGGATAGAGGAGATGTGTGTATTCGCAAAGTTCATACAGATCAGAATCTTGCAGATCCTTTTACGAAACCTCTTGCCTCGACTAAGCATGAGTCTCATACTAGGGCAATAGGTCTTCGCTTTGCAAGGGATTGGATTTGAATTGTAATTTAGTATTTGGATATTTTGGAACATTATGACAATATCTATTTTATCTGAATGATGTATGGGATATGATCACTTCATTAATATATATTGTGTTCTTTATTAGCATGTTTAAATCCATGAATAATTCTTTATTCTAAAACGTCCATAGTCGGTTATAACTATGGGAATAGTTATGAATTAAGACTAATGTGAATAAGTTGGTTGACTTTCATTCGTGATGAAAGTAGGCAAAAGGGTTTGCAGCCAAATTCACTAATGTTTGTTAGGGAACAAACATTGGACATGACCCGCTCTTAAGATCGCTTCATGGATCAGTGTCATAAGTAAATCTTGAGAAAAAGGTGGTATCTTTGTATCCTTAGACCTAAGACACATATTGGGACTCGAGTATGAGGAGTATCATGCTTTAATGTGGTTAAACGCTATCTTTAACCGGGTAGTTATAAAGGCCATTATTAGGTATGATATGAGTCTTATAAGAGACGTATGTGGTCAAGATGGAATTTGTTTCTCTCATTTAATTGGGAGTATAATATCTCTGGGCCCTAAAACAAGTTGAACATTATATGAGAATTGATGACGATCCATGTCTCATGTTCAACGAGATGTTAAAACAAAGGGATAATTGATGACTTACCTATAACAACGATTTGTAGCTAGTGAGTTAACTTCGTTGGTGAAAGTGTTGATCAACACACTTTATTTATTATTAGGGGCAATGGGATGTTGCTAGACGTTCTTACCATTGTTTATATCGGCTTAAGTTGTAACTTGTGCAAGTGGGAGATTGTTGGTTCTATGTGCACAAGACACAAATTAATACGATATTACTGATAATAAATAAACCCATAGGGTCACACATTTACAATCAATGGACACCAATTACATATTTGAATATGATTTAAATATGTTTCCAACTCGTTATATATATATATAAGTATATATGCATTGTTGCATATTATTATTTATGTGAAATAATAATATCCCTCTTGTATATTGATACAAGATAATGCATATGAAATACATAAATATAAACATATGATTTTATATATGTATATATATATATATATGTATAAATGTATATTTGTTACAAGTAAATTGTTACTAGTAACAAATTATATAAATGTATGTATATCTTTGTTACAAGTAAAGAGTTACTAGTAACAATCAAGTATGTATATAAAATACATGTAGATGTATTTTATACATAGTATGGCACATCTAGTATATCTTTTATATATGTATTTATGAAGGAAACTAGAAAATCCCTCATTAATTCAAATGGGGGCCATGTTGTGTATGCTTGAAAGCAATCAACCAAGGCATGGGCTAGATGTACAAGCATGGAAGGAAGGCAAGAGGGGACCCTCCCCCCTCACATAAAGAAACCAAAAACAGATAGCTAGGTAGCTTATTGTACTTAAAAGTTTAAATCTTTTGTAATTCGAAGTCAAAATGATTCTTCAAAAAGAAAAGGGTTTTGTCATCATCAAATAGGGGGAGATTGTTGGGGAGATAATCACTTCACGCTAATAATCAACTCTGCCTATCCTAAAACATAGAATTTGATGATAACCAAACCCTACATTCGGTATGACTTAGAAAGAATTCAAACATGTGTTGTTTGAATCAGTTTATGTAAAAATATGCTAAGTGTGGAACCATCAGCTGAGGAAAATAAGCCATCAGTTGAGCATCAGATCCTACTCAAAGTATCAGCCAAAGGATATCAGCCAAGGAGCATCAGATGAAGAATACAAGTAAAGAAGACCATCAGCTGAGAAAAACAAACTATCAGCTGAGCAAAATTGTTGATCAGCTGAGGAAAATATTCCATTAGCTGAGTGAACAAATTGATCAGCTGAGTGAAGAAATTGATCAGCTAAATGCCTACTCTATCAGCTGAGTGAACAAACAGATCAGCTGAGGCCCAGAGCATCAGCTAAGTAAGTCTTCCTTTACACAAGTCATCTCTGCACATAAACTGATGTATTTGATTGATCAGCTGAGCATTCTTGATCAACTGATTATGCAAATACATGAGCTTATGCTCTTCTAAGCTTACTATTGATCAGCTGAGCATCTATATGATCAGCTGAGCAATATGTATCAACTGAGTCCTAGCAAAAAGTGATCAACTTATATATTTTGTCAACTGGGTAGTGAATATCAGAGTTCCTAGTACAATCTGTTAGCTGAGTCGTGAAAAATGTCAAATCTACTCTATCTTTTTAGATTGTAAGTCATATGTAAAAGGCAGAACATGTGTTGTTCTATAATGCCTTAGATCTTTGTTTGTAAAAGGAAAAATGCACTTTTTGGATCAAGTATGAGACAAAAAGGTTTGATCTTATCCTCTGAAAAAGGATAATGATACCTCAAACAGACGAAGATCTTGAAGATTTGTTCAAACAACTAAGTATGGCTGGCAATCCCATATTTGGTAAAGTCAAATCAATCAGAAGCATGGTGTTGATTAAAGTACAATCATGGAAAGGGAAAGATACTTCTACACGACAGTAGATGTGAGCTTTAATATTTTATATTGTAATGGGTTGCACTTTTGCAGAAAAGTACAATTACTTTTATCAAACATTTGATTAAAGTAACTTTACTTTGCACCCACTAGCTTTACAATTAAAATATTATATTTCCACATCCTCTTTGTCTCTTACTTTCATGCAACCGGATTCACCAAGACTTCTATATATACTCATGCATGGTGGACAACACACAATACAATATAGTGAAGTCTCTACTACACAGAAAGAAAATCTCATCAGTTGAGAAATTCGTAGTGTATAAGCATTGTGTAGAATCAAACTTGTTCATGTGTTGAACACTCTATATACATTAGTTGTTTTAGAGTTAGCTGGTCTATGTGTTAGACAAATTGATTGTCACCTTTTATTGCACTTAGAATTTCCGCTTCTAGTACATGTAATTCTTGATTCAATATCAATAAGAATTATATAAAAGTATATTAGTGTGTCTTTAAGTTTTTAAAAGCTAAAGTTTGTATTCAACCCCCCTTCTACAAACATTTGTTGTTGCGTACTCAATCTGGGGCTAACAATTATTATTATTATTATTTGTGCATGTAAAGATAAGATGCAGTGTTTTTAGATAAGATGCAGTGATTTTATGCTAGATGCAGTGATTTTATGCTAGATGCAGTGGTTTTTAAAACAAGATGTATTTATTCTTAAATGAGAATCAATCGATTAATTCGTACACGATGAACTAGTTTTAAGAGAATTCCATATTTTTTAGATATTATGCAATGATTTTAAGTTTGATGCAATGATTTCATAAACTAGATGCAGTGGTTCCTAGGGTTCTCATTTTAAGAGGTGTTCTCGTTGGATCCTCACGCTATATATATATATATATATATATATATATATATATATAGTTGTTGTTAGGTAGTCATGAATTAGGTAACGGATTTTAGATCGTTAAAATGATACAAATCATAAACCGTATATTTGTTGCTGTGACATGAATTACAAATTTGGTACCATATATGCTAGATGATTGTGTTAGATGGATAATGGGCCGAGGGATTTAAAGGCCAAGGATGAATTTGTTGGTTCTATGTGCACAAGACACAAATTAATACGATATTACTGATAATAAATAAACCCATAGGGTCACACATTTACAATCAATGGACACCAATTACATATTTGAATATAATTTAAATATGTTTCCAACTCGTTATATATATATATAAGTATATATGCATTGTTGCATATTATTATTTATGTGAAATAATAATATCCCTCTTGTATATTGATACAAGATAATGCATATGAAATACATAAATATAAACATATGATTTTATATATGTATATATATATATATGTATAAATGTATATTTGTTACAAGTAAATTGTTACTAGTAACAAATTATATAAATGTATGTATATCTTTGTTACAAGTAAAGAGTTACTAGTAACAATCAAGTATGTATATAAAATACATGTAGATGTATTTTATACATAGTATGGCACATCTAGTATATCTTTTATATATGTATTTATGAAGGAAACTAGAAAATCCCTCATTAATTCAAATGGGGGCCATGTTGTGTATGCTTGAAAGCAATCAACCAAGGCATGGACTAGATGTACAAGCATGGAAGGAAGGCAAGAGGGGACCCTCCCCCCTCACCCATTTTCGGCCGAAAATGGAGCCAAAAGGGGGCCTCCCCTTGTTGCTTCACTTCTAGATCTTATTTAGTACATGCATGGCTCTTTTGTGTACAAGTTCATGCTACCACCTTTCCTTGAGTTCTTAGAGAAAAGTTCTAAGTGTTTGATACTTGAAAAACATCCTTACTTTGTAGTATTGGTGTTCTTCAAGTGAGCAAAGTGTGGTGCTAGAATACATACTCATATACATACATAGTAAGTTCAAGAAGAAGAACAAGAGGTTGTTGCTTGCTTGCTTGAATTCCAAAGGGTTGGAGAGACTAGCATCTTGGAGGTGTTGGATTCATTGATTTTGTGGATACCTTGGAGGAAGTCTTCTCTTGGCTTCTCATAGATCAACTACTTCTTCAACGGTTTACTCACGCTACAAAGGTTGTAGTTCTAAACACCCTATGGTTGTTTTGTTTCTTAAGGCTTACATATGGATCATTGGTGGGGAGTTTTAAAAAGTTTAAAATTGTTGTTCATGCTTCCGTTGCTAAAATATATTTTGAAAAACCGAACAAACCCCAACAGTGGTATCAGAGCCACTTATGTATAGTTTTAAGAAACCTTTTGAGTATGTATTGTTTTAAGAAAATGGAAAACTTTTCTTTTGATAGAAAAGTTGTGGATTTTCTTGTTGGCAACTTATATATGTTTATATATTTATTTTGGGAAACAACCAAACCACATGCATGTTTGGTTGTAAAAGTTGCCTAAATATCAAGTGTTGATATATATGTTTGTTTGAGTGTATGTTGTGCATAACAAGCCATAGACCTTTTGTGATGTGTTGGAAATTCGATTTGGTTGTAAAATTATTTTTCATTTGGTATGTAATAATAATTTTAGTTTTGTTTCATCTTGTTGTATTTTGTAAGTAGTAGAATAGTTTAGACTAGTTTACTTTTATAAAAATGTAACAAGATGAAGAAATGACCAAGTTGGAGTTTTCAAGTGTGGTGGAGTCAACCATGGAGGCTTGGAGTCATTTGCACTACAAGGAGTTGTTTTGGCAAGTGGGAGCTTCAAGTTCATCACAAGAGGAATATTTGGTCCTTAGTTATGACTTGGTATTTTTGTATGGCTCACAAAAATACCACTTAGGATAAATGGCTTGGTTATGCACTTATACATGTTATTTGTGTGTGTTTATGTTTATATTATTATGCATGGTTGAAAATAGGATTTTTGCATGCTAGATAATATTTTTACATAATATAAATCACACAATGGGAGTTTGGTATTTTAAGTTGACATAACATAAGATGTAAAATGAATTTTATATAAAAGGAGTTTTGTAAAGATTAAAATTCATTATGTCAAAATATATATATATATATATATATGAGTTTTATAAAATAGAGATTTTAAAACTCAACCAAACTCCATTCAAGCTTAATAATAAAATGGTTTTATTACAAGCTAAAATTGGTCGTATTTGCGCGCTCGAAACTACACACGTTAATATAGGATATTAATACTAGTTTAAAATTGAACGCGTTGAGAGTTCGTAAAATATGGATTTTAAGAATACTCAAGACCAATATATATATAAAATATGATTTTATCAAAAACGTGGACTTGTTATTGTATGCATGCAATACTAGTCACACGACTCGTTTTGTTTTATTTAATAAATATACAAAACGGTAAAAGCCCTTTTTCAAAACGTAAGTCTATGTCATCCCATTTTAAGACACTCGCTTGTTGCAACGACACTCACGTGGAGAGAGCATTAGCCAAACGCGTGGATTGTTTTTGTAACAACCGAGGTGTTTTTCCGCGAATTCCATGAACGTCTTGGGCCGGAAATTCACGGTCTTGAAATAGGACGACTTAATCGGAATCTTATTACGGAGAGAGCATTAGCCAAACGTAAGGAAGCCCGAGGCATAGATGGGATCAAACATGCCAAAATTGACAATCGTTGTCTAGGATCCCATAAAGATCTAGGAATTACATAGGAGATGTAATTGGTAAACGTTACCTACCTTGTTGTTTTAACTTGATGGAGAGAGCATTAGCCAAACATTCAAGGTTAAGTTCAACTTGGATCCTAGCCTTTAAAAATTAAAGAATTTTATAATTCTAAAGGGTATTAATTATTAAAGGATTAAATATCAAAAATACTAAATTGAACTTTGTTAAATTTTGTAGATGGCCCCTAACTCAACTACGCCCGTTAACAACTTATCTCTTCGTTCAATCCTGGTATCGTAACTTGAGAATCGTTCTTAAGCACGAAAAGAAATTGTACGTACTTGAGGATCCCGTCCCTGAGGAACCTCCATTGACTGCGGCCAAAGCCGTTAGGGATTCTTGGGTGAAGCATTCCGACGACTCGGTCGAAATTTCATGTCTCATGCTTGCTACCATGTCTCTGGATCTTCAAAAGAACCTTGAGGAGCATGGAGCATATGAGATGCTTGGCCAGCTTAAGGAAATGTTCCAAAAGCAAGCGAAGCAAGAACGCTTTGAGGTCACTCGAGCTTTCCATGCATGTAAGTTGGAGGAAGGTCAATCCGTTAGCGACTATGTGCTAAAGATGAAAGGATACATTGACCAGCTTGCTAGGCTTGGATCTCCCATAACCAACGAGTTTGCACAGGATATGATCCTTAACTCGTTGACCAAAGCCTATGACCAATTTGTCATGAATTATAACATGAACAATTGGGAGAAATCTGTCTCAGAGTTGCATGGGATGCTTAAAACTGCTGAGAGCAAGATTCCAAGCAAAACACCTCAGGTCTTGATGATTCAAGAAGGGAGAATCAAGAAGAAAAAGATAAACAACTCAAAAGGGAAGGGCAAGGAAAAGGCAAAGGGAAAGGACAAAGGCAAGCAAGTTGCCAAGGCTCCTACACCCAAGACGGCGGGAAAGGTTCCCAAGAATGACCCGTGCTTTGAATGCGGGGTGGTAGGACATTGGAGGCGCAATTGTCCAACTTACCTTGCAGAGTTGAAAAAGAAGAAGGCTGGCGAGGCTAGCACTTCAGGTATATATATGATTGAAATGTATACTTTTTCCATTAATTCCTGGGTATTTGATACCGGTTGTGGAACTCACATTTGTAACAATGTGCAGGGGTTGAGAAAAAGTAAGCTGCTGAAGCCAGGCGATTTGGATCTCCACGTGGGCAATGGAGCAAATGTTGCTGTTGAAGCCCTTGGAACTTTTGAATTATTATTACCAAATGGCCTGTACTTAATATTAAACAATTGTTGTTATGTACCTAGTTTAACTAGGAATATTATTTCAGTAGCTCGGTTAAGAGAATCTGGATTCACATTTGGTTTCGTTGATGATGGCATTCGTGCCTTCAAAAACGATATTTTGTATTTTGAGGCTCGGCCTCTTAATGGAATATATGAAGTTAATCTTAAAAGATCTCTTGATGATAATTCTATATATACCACTAGCACCAAACGACCTAAGCATGACTTAAGTCAAACATACCTATGGCATTGTCGACTTGGTCATATAAACAAGAAACGCATTGCAAAACTTCAAAAGGATGGAATTTTAAAATCAAACGATTCTAGCTCATTTGAAGTTTGCGAATCATGTTTATATGGAAAGATGACTAAGGCTCCTTTCTCCGGTTCAAGTGAAAGAGCCAAAGATCTATTAGGAATCATACATACGGATGTATGCGGTCCTTTTAGATCAATGTCTAGGGATGGTGATAGATACTTCGTTACATTCACCGATGATTATAGTAGATTTGGTTATGTTTATTTGATGAAACATAAACATGAAACATTTGAAATGTTCAAGCTATTTCAAAACGAAGTACAAAATCAAGTCAACAAAACAATCAAGGCCCTTCGTTCCGATCGAGGTGGTGAGTACTTAAGCCAAGAGTTTATGGATCATCTTAGTAATTGTGGGATTATCTCACAACTTACTCCTCCTAGAACACCACAACATAATGGTGTATCTGAAAGGAGGAACCGAACTCTACTAGATATGGTTCGGTCTATGATGAGCCGAAGTACTCTACCCTCGTCCTTTTGGAGTTATGCTTTATTAACTGCTGCGCGCATATTGAATATGGTTCCAACCAAGAAGGTAGATAAGACACCATATGAGATGTGGTATGGAAAGGTTCCAAACTTATCTTACTTGAAAGTCTGGGGTTGTGAGGCTCATGTACGACAAGAGGCTTTAAGAAAACTCGATCCTAGATCTATCAAATGTAATTTTGTGGGATATCCTAAAGATTCATTAGGATATTATTTCTACAACCCAGCTGAGAACAAAGTGTTTGTTTCTAGGCATGCCACTTTCTTAGAAAAGGAGTTTCTTTCGAAAGAGGCAAGTGGGAGCAATGTAGACCTTGAAGAAATTCAAGAACCACAAAATACAAGTCAGGTTGACACTAGCACTCAACAAACGGTTGTTGAACCTGAACAATTGGTTGTTCAAGAACCTACTGAAACACAAAGTGTTCGTAGATCTGGTAGACCTTGTCAAGAACCCGAGAGATACGGATTTCTCGTGTCCAATGATGAGATTTTCTTGGTAGACTCTTCTGAGCCTACTAACTACCAAGATGCTATATCGGATCCGGAATCCGATAAATGGCTTGATGCCATGAACACTGAGATGCAATCCATGTATGAAAATCAAGTATGGGACTTGGTTGATCTTCCTCCCAATAGTAAGACTGTAGGGAGCAAGTGGGTCTTCAAGAAGAAGACGGACATGGATGGAAATGTACACACATTTAATGCAAGGCTAGTGGCGAAAGGTTTCACTCAAACTCATGGTATTGACTATGATGAAACTTTCTCTCCGGTAGCCATGATTAAATCTATTAGAATACTTATTGCCATAGCTGCATATTATGACTATGAGATATGGCAAATGGATGTCAAAACAGCTTTTCTAAATGGACACTTAAGTGAAGATGTCTATATGGTTCAGCCTGAAGGTTTTGTAGATCCTAAGTATCCTAATAAGGTGTGCAAGCTTAAAAGATCCATCTATGGACTAAAGCAAGCATCTCGAAGTTGGAATCTTCGATTTGATGAGATAATAAAAGAGTTTGGTTTTATCAAATCAGAAGATGAACCGTGTGTTTACAAGAAAGCTAGTGGGAGCGCAGTAGCATTCCTTGTCTTGTATGTTGATGACATACTACTCATTGGAAACGACATCCCGACCTTGCAAGACATCAAGTCTTGGCTTGGGAAGTGTTTCTCAATGAAAGACTTGGGAGAAGCCGCCTACATTCTTGGAATAAAGATCTATAGGGATAGATCTAGGCGTCTTATTGGCCTAAGTCAAAGTGCATATATTGACAAAATCTTGAAACGATTCAAGATGGAGAATTCTAAGAGAGGATTCTTGCCAATGGCACTAGGCACGGTTTTGAGTAAAGCTCAAAGCCCTAGCACAAGAGAAGAGCTAGATAGAATGAGTGAGATCCCATATGCTTCTGCAATTGGATCCATCATGTATGCCATGCTATGCACTAGGCCAGATGTCTCGTATGCTTTGAGCATGACGAGCAGATACCAGCAAAACCCAGGAGATAGCCATTGGATGGCAGTCAAGAACAATTTAAAATACTTGAGAAGAACCAAAGACATGTTCTTGATCTATGGGGGTTTGGAAGAAGATCTTTGTGTAAAGTGTTACACAGATGCTAGTTTCCAAACGGATCGAGATGATTCTCGATCACAATCGGGCTATGTCTTCGTTATGAATGGAGGCGCGGTTGCTTGGAAAAGTTCTAAGCAAAGTGTAGTTGCACAATCCACTACAGAATCTGAATACATTGCTGCTTCTGAGGCTGGACAAGAAGCAGCATGGATGAAGAAGTTCATTGCTGACCTTGGGGTAGTAACAAGCATTCAAGACCCCATAGAAATATTTTGTGATAATGAAGGTGCTATTGCCCAGGCAAAAGAACCTAGATCGCATCACAGCACCAAACACATCCTCAGGCGTTTCCACTACATACGGGATATAGTGGATAGAGGAGATGTGTGTATTCGCAAAGTTCATACAGATCAGAATCTTGCAGATCCTTTTACGAAACCTCTTGCCTCGACTAAGCATGAGTCTCATACTAGGGCAATAGGTCTTCGCTTTGCAAGGGATTGGATTTGAATTGTAATTTAGTATTTGGATATTTTGGAACATTATGACAATATCTATTTTATCTGAATGATGTATGGGATATGATCACTTCATTAATATATATTGTGTTCTTTATTAGCATGTTTAAATCCATGAATAATTCTTTATTCTAAAACGTCCATAGTCGGTTATAACTATGGGAATAGTTATGAATTAAGACTAATGTGAATAAGTTGGTTGACTTTCATTCGTGATGAAAGTAGGCAAAAGGGTTTGCAGCCAAATTCACTAATGTTTGTTAGGGAACAAACATTGGACATGACCCGCTCTTAAGATCGCTTCATGGATCAGTGTCATAAGTAAATCTTGAGAAAAAGGTGGTATCTTTGTATCCTTAGACCTAAGACACATATTGGGACTCGAGTATGAGGAGTATCATGCTTTAATGTGGTTAAACGCTATCTTTAACCGGGTAGTTATAAAGGCCATTATTAGGTATGATATGAGTCTTATAAGAGACGTATGTGGTCAAGATGGAATTTGTTTCTCTCATTTAATTGGGAGTATAATATCTCTGGGCCCTAAAACAAGTTGAACATTATATGAGAATTGATGACGATCCATGTCTCATGTTCAACGAGATGTTAAAACAAAGGGATAATTGATGACTTACCTATAACAACGATTTGTAGCTAGTGAGTTAACTTCGTTGGTGAAAGTGTTGATCAACACACTTTATTTATTATTAGGGGCAATGGGATGTTGCTAGACGTTCTTACCATTGTTTATATCGGCTTAAGTTGTAACTTGTGCAAGTGGGAGATTGTTGGTTCTATGTGCACAAGACACAAATTAATACGATATTACTGATAATAAATAAACCCATAGGGTCACACATTTACAATCAATGGACACCAATTACATATTTGAATATGATTTAAATATGTTTCCAACTCGTTATATATATATATAAGTATATATGCATTGTTGCATATTATTATTTATGTGAAATAATAATATCCCTCTTGTATATTGATACAAGATAATGCATATGAAATACATAAATATAAACATATGATTTTATATATGTATATATATATATATATATGTATAAATGTATATTTGTTACAAGTAAATTGTTACTAGTAACAAATTATATAAATGTATGTATATCTTTGTTACAAGTAAAGAGTTACTAGTAACAATCAAGTATGTATATAAAATACATGTAGATGTATTTTATACATAGTATGGCACATCTAGTATATCTTTTATATATGTATTTATGAAGGAAACTAGAAAATCCCTCATTAATTCAAATGGGGGCCATGTTGTGTATGCTTGAAAGCAATCAACCAAGGCATGGGCTAGATGTACAAGCATGGAAGGAAGGCAAGAGGGGACCCTCCCCCCTCACATAAAGAAACCAAAAACAGATAGCTAGGTAGCTTATTGTACTTAAAAGTTTAAATCTTTTGTAATTCGAAGTCAAAATGATTCTTCAAAAAGAAAAGGGTTTTGTCATCATCAAATAGGGGGAGATTGTTGGGGAGATAATCACTTCACGCTAATAATCAACTCTGCCTATCCTAAAACATAGAATTTGATGATAACCAAACCCTACATTCGGTATGACTTAGAAAGAATTCAAACATGTGTTGTTTGAATCAGTTTATGTAAAAATATGCTAAGTGTGGAACCATCAGCTGAGGAAAATAAGCCATCAGTTGAGCATCAGATCCTACTCAAAGTATCAGCCAAAGGATATCAGCCAAGGAGCATCAGATGAAGAATACAAGTAAAGAAGACCATCAGCTGAGAAAAACAAACTATCAGCTGAGCAAAATTGTTGATCAGCTGAGGAAAATATTCCATTAGCTGAGTGAACAAATTGATCAGCTGAGTGAAGAAATTGATCAGCTAAATGCCTACTCTATCAGCTGAGTGAACAAACAGATCAGCTGAGGCCCAGAGCATCAGCTAAGTAAGTCTTCCTTTACACAAGTCATCTCTGCACATAAACTGATGTATTTGATTGATCAGCTGAGCATTCTTGATCAACTGATTATGCAAATACATGAGCTTATGCTCTTCTAAGCTTACTATTGATCAGCTGAGCATCTATATGATCAGCTGAGCAATATGTATCAACTGAGTCCTAGCAAAAAGTGATCAACTTATATATTTTGTCAACTGGGTAGTGAATATCAGAGTTCCTAGTACAATCTGTTAGCTGAGTCGTGAAAAATGTCAAATCTACTCTATCTTTTTAGATTGTAAGTCATATGTAAAAGGCAGAACATGTGTTGTTCTATAATGCCTTAGATCTTTGTTTGTAAAAGGAAAAATGCACTTTTTGGATCAAGTATGAGACAAAAAGGTTTGATCTTATCCTCTGAAAAAGGATAATGATACCTCAAACAGACGAAGATCTTGAAGATTTGTTCAAACAACTAAGTATGGCTGGCAATCCCATATTTGGTAAAGTCAAATCAATCAGAAGCATGGTGTTGATTAAAGTACAATCATGGAAAGGGAAAGATACTTCTACACGACAGTAGATGTGAGCTTTAATATTTTATATTGTAATGGGTTGCACTTTTGCAGAAAAGTACAATTACTTTTATCAAACATTTGATTAAAGTAACTTTACTTTGCACCCACTAGCTTTACAATTAAAATATTATATTTCCACATCCTCTTTGTCTCTTACTTTCATGCAACCGGATTCACCAAGACTTCTATATATACTCATGCATGGTGGACAACACACAATACAATATAGTGAAGTCTCTACTACACAGAAAGAAAATCTCATTAGTTGAGAAATTCGTAGTGTATAAGCATTGTGTAGAATCAAACTTGTTCATGTGTTGAACACTCTATATACATTAGTTGTTTTAGAGTTAGCTGGTCTATGTGTTAGACAAATTGATTGTCACCTTTTATTGCACTTAGAATTTCCGCTTCTAGTACATGTAATTCTTGATTCAATATCAATAAGAATTATATAAAAGTATATTAGTGTGTCTTTAAGTTTTTAAAAGCTAAAGTTTGTATTCAACCCCCCTTCTACAAACATTTGTTGTTGCGTACTCAATCTGGAGCTAACAATTATTATTATTATTATTTGTGCATGTAAAGATAAGATGCAGTGTTTTTAGATAAGATGCAGTGATTTTATGCTAGATGCAGTGATTTTATGCTAGATGCAGTGGTTTTTAAAACAAGATGTATTTATTCTTAAATGAGAATCAATCGATTAATTCGTACACGATGAACTAGTTTTAAGAGAATTCCATATTTTTTAGATATTATGCAATGATTTTAAGTTTGATGCAATGATTTCATAAACTAGATGCAGTGGTTCCTAGGGTTCTCATTTTAAGAGGTGTTCTCGTTGGATCCTCACGCTATATATATATATATATATATATATATATATATATAGTTGTTGTTAGGTAGTCATGAATTAGGTAACGGATTTTAGATCGTTAAAATGATACAAATCATAAACCGTATATTTGTTGCTGTGACATGAATTACAAATTTGGTACCATATATGCTAGATGATTGTGTTAGATGGATAATGGGCCGAGGGATTTAAAGGCCAAGGATGAATTTGTTGGTTCTATGTGCACAAGACACAAATTAATACGATATTACTGATAATAAATAAACCCATAGGGTCACACATTTACAATCAATGGACACCAATTACATATTTGAATATAATTTAAATATGTTTCCAACTCGTTATATATATATATATAAGTATATATGCATTGTTGCATATTATTATTTATGTGAAATAATAATATCCCTCTTGTATATTGATACAAGATAATGCATATGAAATACATAAATATAAACATATGATTTTATATATGTATATATATATATATGTATAAATGTATATTTGTTACAAGTAAATTGTTACTAGTAACAAATTATATAAATGTATGTATATCTTTGTTACAAGTAAAGAGTTACTAGTAACAATCAAGTATGTATATAAAATACATGTAGATGTATTTTATACATAGTATGGCACATCTAGTATATCTTTTATATATGTATTTATGAAGGAAACTAGAAAATCCCTCATTAATTCAAATGGGGGCCATGTTGTGTATGCTTGAAAGCAATCAACCAAGGCATGGACTAGATGTACAAGCATGGAAGGAAGGCAAGAGGGGACCCTCCCCCCTCACCCATTTTCGGCCGAAAATGGAGCCAAAAGGGGGCCTCCCCTTGTTGCTTCACTTCTAGATCTTATTTAGTACATGCATGGCTCTTTTGTGTACAAGTTCATGCTACCACCTTTCCTTGAGTTCTTAGAGAAAAGTTCTAAGTGTTTGATACTTGAAAAACATCCTTACTTTGTAGTATTGGTGTTCTTCAAGTGAGCAAAGTGTGGTGCTAGAATACATACTCATATACATACATAGTAAGTTCAAGAAGAAGAACAAGAGGTTGTTGCTTGCTTGCTTGAATTCCAAAGGGTTGGAGAGACTAGCATCTTGGAGGTGTTGGATTCATTGATTTTGTGGATACCTTGGAGGAAGTCTTCTCTTGGCTTCTCATAGATCAACTACTTCTTCAACGGTTTAGTCACGCTACAAAGGTTGTAGTTCTAAACACCCTATGGTTGTTTTGTTTCTTAAGGCTTACATATGGATCATTGGTGGGGAGTTTTAAAAAGTTTAAAATTGTTGTTCATGCTTCCGTTGCTAAAATATATTTTGAAAAACCGAACAAACCCCAACAGAATTCGTATTTAATTAAAGTTGAATTGCAAATTACTTTATGGCTGTTATAAGATTCATATGAAGTGAATTACACACACATATATTAGTATTGAATCACAAATTGAATCCTTGTCATGGAATCACAAATTGAATTGACAAATGGATTGCAAGTTGGACTTGCCTACTTGAGTTGCTAAAACTTGAAGCTTTATTAATTAAATAAACATTTAGAATTAGTAGCTATTCTAATTGATTTTTAGCATGGTTAGAGAGGTTATTGTAAGGTGAAGTTATTGGAAGCATTTACGAATGCAAAACCTGGGTAGATTGTTGATTTATGCAAGTTTTGTTGAAACGGGTCACACCGACCCGTTAAGTAAAGAAACGCGCGAATTAACTAAATGATTGGATTTTGAACTATATAAAGACCCTAGAAAAGTTTCTTAGAATTATTATATAAGAGTGCAAGTGATGCAAATCAGATTCGGATTTAAACGGTGAAATGCCGAAATATTTGCAAGTTTGACTTTTGTTGACTTTTGTTGTCTTTTCGAGTTAGGACCTCAAATTTTGCAAATGAACCCCTCATAGTAAGGGGAACAAGCTGTCTTTAGAAAGTTTTTGTCAAAAACGTCGTTTTGGGCTCGATCCGTTAGAGTCAAAGTTGTGGATTTTTGACCCTTCTGGTCATTAAAGAGCTTTAAGCTTGGTTTCATCTTTTGGGTAGATTTCTTAGGAGATTACTTACATTCCAGTATGTTTTTAGTGAGTTAAGTAAGTGGTGAAGTTTTGGTAGGAGTGAATTGGGTTGGTGGATCGCCGAGCGAACTTGGGCCTGGTGTAACATGGTGTGCCCAATGTATCACGAGAGATTAATTAGGTACTGAGTAATCTTACCTATTGTATCTTGTACTTAAAATGATGTATTTTAACTGTAGGTTGTTATTGGTGAATTTTCGTGACTCGCAGATTTACTGTTTTACTATGTTGTGCTTTTGTGCTGAAATCCAGGTGAGTTACACTAACTTATATCTTATATTATGATACGTGTTCATGTGTGATACTGTGATGATTACCCGCCTGTGTGGCATTTTGAGCAGATGGCTCCTTTGGCAGATGGCCACCCCGCCTGTGTGGCATTTTGAGCAGATGGCTCCTTTGGCAGATTGCCACCCCGATTGTGTGGCATTTTGAGCACATGGCTCTTTTGGAAGACGGCCACCCCGCCTGTGTGGCATATATGATGTGATGTGTATTATCTGTGAATGTGTTAGTTGGTATAATATATGAGTGTTGTGTGTTCACTAAGCTTTGTGCTTAACCCGTGTTGTTGATTATTTTTCAGGACCGTCGTGTGTCGACAAGAGGAAGGCTCACGCGTGACAGCTATACTTCCGCAACATGTTTACAACTCTGGTTTCTATAAACAAATGTAATTAATTATTTTATTGATCTAACACCGTAAGTCCCGTGTGTTGAGCAGAAAATTGATGGATGCATGTAATGAATATATTTCAAGTATTTTAGTCTAAATGATTTTATGAAATTAATTATGGACATTATATATAAAAAAAATTTGGGGCGTTACAACTTGGTATCAGAGCCTTGGTTTAAGAGATTCAAGCGCGCAAGTGGTGTGTTTGGACTTAAACCTTGGTTCAATACGAAATTTTCAAACTAAAGTTTTTACAAATTATTCAAACGCGCTGTCAGCTGGAGCCGAAGGTCCTGGTGAGCACTAATTGATGAATTGTGATTTTTACTCGGACATTGGTGATATCGTGGATATTGATGCTTAGTGTACTGTGAATACATTATGCCATGCATGAAACTGGACATATAGGTTTAGAAAACCTGAGTTGGTCTTATTGTATGTTCTCGTTTGATGTTGTGGTAGGGTAGATACAATCATTTGACTACCTATACGGCTAGGGTTATGCATAGCACCATATTCACATTATACTAAGCCGATGAAAGAAGTTATGCCTTATAAGCAATGACTTATACGAGACGACTTATACATGATGACTTATACATGATGACTTATACGTGATAACTTATATGTGATGCTTTATATTGTGATTTATGATGTGATACATGACCTAAGCCTGTGAATCGGGACTTCTCATGGTAAAGTTAAGATCAGATGTGTATAGTGTGTTCGGAGTAATATATGGGCTCATATTATTACAAGCACATGATACATGTTGGAACTTAATGGAATCATAGGAAATCTTGTGAATCAGGTGAGGGGTACTTGTAGGATGTAGTACACCTTTAGTGTGTTTAGGAGTGCCTTAGTGTGTAGGGCTACTTCGAATTCGATAATAGGTGTACAAACGTATTGATTGGATAGAACCTATTTTATATGGAGGACAATATGGTAAAGATGCCTTATATTTTGGTGCTTTATCTATTGATGTGCGTTTTACGTACTAGTTTTAAATTTATATTTTTACCAATTTAATTATCAAAAACTGCACGAATAGGCAAGTGAACCTAATCATTTAGTAATATAGTTAGTAAGTCGGGTGTCGAACTCTTGGGGAACAGGAGCAAATACTGATTTTATTAAATTAATATAGAATTAACTAAATAAACTAATTAAACCAAATACAGACAATTAAATATTAAATAAAAGCAATTAAGATATTAAATTAAAGTAATTAACTACATAAATGGGAATTGGTGATCAAGATTCAAACTTTATTTATCTAAATGATTCCTAACACTACTAAAATACTCAAAAGCAACCAAAAGTAGCCAAAAGCAAAGATTTTATGGGTTTAACTATCAATTAAAAGACTTTCCCTCCCTAGACTTGATTGCACCCTTTTCAAGTTGATTTGATTAATTAAAGTGGTTCATTGGACAATTAATTAACACTATACCGATTTCTATATTGTTAGACTCATGATCCGAGTATCCAACCTTTTTAATCATGCAATTTACTAATATATTGGTCATTAAATCAATTAACTACACAGTTAAGCACAATTAAGTTCGTATCTATCAAGTTCTAATCTTTAATGATTGATTAAGTTACCAAATCATTTAATTAACACATGAAAGTCATCATATATTAGTTATAACACATTAAAGTTCCTATCTTGATGGTTTAAGCATAGGATTTGATCAATCACTAGTCAAAACTAATTATTGGTCCTAATTAGCATTGATTAAAGTTATATAAATGGATTGGACCTCCAATTTACATTAACTCAGATTATAAACTTCTCAAAAACAGAACTAAAACATGCAAGGATCTTTGATTAAACTTGAAAGATAAATATAATGCAATTAATGTCAATAATATGTAAATTAATCAACTATAAAGGGTGTCATCTCCTCTAGGGAGGAAAACAGAGACAACTAGCCGAGAACAATCATATTACACTTCTGGAAATTATAAATAAACATTAAGAACAGAAGTAGAATGATAAAACCGTAAATAAGCTAGAAATCCAAGCCTTTAGCCTCCAAATTGAGCTTCAATCCTTCAAATCAGCCTTCAAGCCTTCTGGGATGTCTTCTTGAACGTATTTTGCAGAGTATATGTAGAAGAATTTGAGTGGTTAACCCCAAATCCGAACTAGAAGTGAGTTTAAATAGTTTTATGAAAACAGGGGCGTCGCGCCGCGACGAGAAATTTCATCCCGATCCCACTTCTTTGAAATTCAATTCTGACGTTATCCTGATGCATCGCGCCGCGACATAGTACTTGGTCGCGCCGCAACCCCACATGACAAGCAGATTGGCCTTATCCGGAATACACCGTCGTGCTGCGATGTTTAAGGGCGTCGCGCTGCGACCCCTTCTTTTGCGCCCGGCGAACTCTTTTCTTTTTCTTTGGGCCTAGCATTAATTGGGCTTTTAATTATTCTTTGTTTGGGCTTTTGGCCTCATTCCATTTTCTTTCTTTCTTTTAGACTTCTTCTTTCTTGGGCTTCTCTTATTTTCATTTTACTTCGTAGGCTTATTTTCCAATTAATTCATTGTTTTCGCCTTTTAGCCTGCAAAATATAAAAGAAACGATAAACACATCTTTTTATACTTAAATACATATTTTTCGGCTAAAATCAACCCGATATCGCACAATATTTATATATAATTAACGCGATATCAAAATACTCCACACTTGAACTTTGCTTGTCCTCAAGCAAATCACAACTCTATGCAGACTAAAAATTTAAATAACTTAAATCATTCTCGAAAAGTTAAATATCAATTACAAATGTCAAAAAAGTTGATTCAAAACAAAACATAAATTATACTTAGAATTATGTACATACCCATGATTATATCCTCTTTTAACTTTCCACTGCTCCTAAAGAATACTCCTATCTCTATATACATCCAAACCTTAACTTAAAAATTGAATTCAGATTTAATTTGGCTAAGTTATCCTTTGAAAATCTCCCGACCTCAAGAATTATTGCAGATTTCCAACTATATTTATACATATGCTTTTTATCTTTTCAGATCTTTTATATAAGCCTATGACTTTCTATGAAACCCATGTAGCGAATCCTCAATTCAACCGATCCCAAATTAGTTGGCTTTAGGTGATTAGGTGTAAAACACCCCTCAGAGTTTACTAATTCGAATTCCAAATGTCATTTATTTGACTTATATATTTTTCTAGCTCTTTTGTATATTTTTTTCATTTTTGCACATTGGCTTTTTTCACTTCTTTTTCTTTTTTTTTCCAAACATATGTTTATAAAAATTGAAAATTCAACTCAGTCTATTTTTGTCAAGGTTAGACTCAAAAAGGGCTTAACCTTATATTTTATGTAGCAATTCAAAAATGAAGGATTGGATACTATAAACTCGAATTTCTAAAGAATTGGCGAAAAGCCACAAGCACTATGCATAAAAGCTAAATATATCTTATGAATTGTTTATAAATAAACAAACCTAACAACCTTAAATAATATCTAACTTTTAACTTGAATGATATTAAAATTTTAAAATTTAATGCCCAAATACAATAAATAATTTACTACAAGGACAAATTAAGTTCAAGCGAGTAATCTTTTTCTAACCCCCTACCCCACACTTAAATTGTACAATGTTCCCATTGTACACAATAAAAATATATCAAGGTAGAAAAATATGAGAAATGGCTCCCTGAATATTATACAGGCGAATGGAGCAATAATATTAGCAATCGCTGAACTGACTGCCAGCATATAAGCACACTCCACATATCAACCAAATATGCTGAAAAGTTAAACAACTCATGCACAAAAGATTAGATAAATACTAGAATTAATATATATTAAAGTTTTACATGTACATCATAGAATTAAAATGTAACACCGCTTCTGAATTCAGTTACTTTAATGACAAATCAGATTTTAGCAGCGGGAATTTTCTTATTAAAAACAACAAACTGTTATTTACATTAACAACTCATCAAAAGAACGTTGGTGTTATCAAGTACAGGAACCGACCATAGTATCTATTTACATTACATCATATAAGTACAAGTGTTCCACCCACAAGGGAAATGTACAACAAAAAGTCTCCCGCCTCACAGGACAACTAGTCTTTACCTGAAAAGGGAAATCATAATATCATTAGCTACACTAGCTAGTGAGTACATACAATCATAAGCATCAATACAGTAAGTCATGCATCATATTATTAACAATCATTGCTAGCTTAGCACATAGCGGTGTGCTGACAAGATCAGTAAGAGTCGTGTCTTGCTGGGTAATCAATCCTGCTCAACAACTCAAACCGGGGAATCAAACATGACCAATCCGCGTTGGTGGGGGAGTATAATGCAGTCCACCAAACATCATTCTCAGAGTCAAGGACTCCACAGGTAATCCAGCTACAATAGGCTGATCACCACTCACGTTAAGGCACGGCGGTTCTGCAGAACCTATGATCCAGGATGCCTCCTGAACCTCCGTGAAATCCCGAGGGATCTATTTACAACCGACTGACCTTAACCATGCGTC
Organism: Dittrichia graveolens; assembly: GCA_038502395.1. NCBI lineage: Eukaryota > Viridiplantae > Streptophyta > Magnoliopsida > Asterales > Asteraceae > Dittrichia > Dittrichia graveolens. The sequence goes on along the minus strand of JARJIL010000005.1, from coordinate 51,661,896 downwards.
AGATAGTCTGCAGACGGTTCACATACACAAATACGTACATTTGATCCCACAGGGATCCATCATTTCACATATAACATCATACAATTATTCATACGTCCATATCATCATATATTAACTAAGTGGTTCCAAACTGGACCCACTGCATGCTCCTGACATATACTCTAACATCACGTAAGTCATACACTTACCTCCTTGAGCGTACCTGCAAAAGCAAGTTAATCATACATAGTATATTCACATAGTCACTTACCGTGCAATCCTTACTCTACTGAGTCTCATGAAAGAAGGCACTCACCTGAGCTGTTTGCTATGCACAAGTATTTGATTTTGAGTCCTCTAATATAACAAGTTCACCTAGCATATCATACTTATATTAGTCATTCACATGTGCATACAAGACTTACTAAACAACCATTTAACTTTGGACATAACACAAATCCGCTAGGACTGTCGGATTTGGGGAAATCCGATGGTCCTGTCGGATTCATGAAATCCGACACTTAACAATCGGATTCAAACTCTTGAAAAATCCGATGCTTTCAATGAAATCCGATACTATCGGATTCCAAAACTCAGAATCCGAAACCAAGGAAATCCAACAACTTGCGGATTCCAACATATAGAAAGAATCCCACACTTGGGCAGAAATCCGATAGACATGCGGAATCCGACACTTCTATCGGATTCCGACAGTTCCTTTGGTTTTCCATACTTGCGGATTCCGACAACTTCATCAAGGAATCCGACAACCTCATAGACTAGAATTCCGAAGCATTCATTTGGTCATGTAAACAACTTTATTTTGGCTTGCTTTAAGCCTAGAACTTATTAGAACATCACTCTCTATTCATCTATCCATCATAAACACATTAAATCATTTTAAAACACCAAATATACCAAAACCCACTTTAAAGTAAGCTTTTGCATGTTCTTCATGGTGTTCTTGCATGATTTCATGATTCTAATATACATACAATCTTTTAACATCCTTGATTCTAGGCTGCTAACCTTTTGTAGATTACAATCGAGAGCTTCTTGTTCTTCTTTGAAAATCCAAGAGAGCAACGAGAGAAAAGAGAGAGGAGAGAAAGTGTGTATATTTGTTTTGCTAGGTTTGACTCTAGTCAACTTACCACACACACATGTATGTTTACATACAACAGTGGCGGTTTCCACCTTACCTCACTAGAGGTTTTCCTTTTCTTTAATTAACTACATACACACATACTTAATACATACACATATTCACACATGCATAGGTACATACATATAAACACATAAATACACATAACTTGCATTTATTAACTTAACTTAATCATGTACATACAACAATTTATTCCTATTACATCAATTACGTACACTCACGTACCAATTACAACTAGGCCCAAGTTGAGGATGTTACAAATCTACCCCCTTAAGTGGATTCCGTCCTCGGACTCTGCTCAGTGATAAACAGGTGAGGGTACCTTGTATTCATTTCGTCCTCAACTTCCCACGTCAGGTTTGGACCCAGATTGTGCTTCCACTTCACAAGGACTAGTTTAATCATCTTCTTGCGCAGTTTCTTGACCTTTGTGTAAAGAATCTAAACAGGTTCTTCAACTAGTCGCTTGGAAGAGTCAACTTTTAATTCCTGGAAAGGAATGATCTGTTCTTCCTCAACGTGGCACTTACGTAAGTAGCACACGTTAAAGGTGTCATGTATTCCTGCTAACTCGAACTGCAGCTCTAGAGTCACCGTCTGATCGTTCACCTTACGTACAATCTTGAATGGGCCAATATAACGAGGACTTAGCTTCCCCTTGCGCCCGAAACGAATGACGCCCTTCCAAGGAGAAACCTTTAAGAACACACGGTCACCTACTTCAAATGCCGCGGGACGACGCTTTGGATCCGCATACATCTTCTGTCGATCCCGAGCTGCTTTTAGCTTTTCAAGAGCCACATTCACTTTGTTAGAAGTTATCTGGACGATCTCAGGTCCAGCGAACTGCTTCTCACCAGGCTCCAACGAACAGGTCGGAGTGCGACATCGTCTTCCGTAAAGCATCTCGTATGGTGGCATTCCAATGCTGGAATGATATGAATTGTTGTAAGCAAATTCAATCAATGGGAGATGAGAATCCCACGATCCACCAAATTCGAGTACACAGGCACGAAGCGTGTCTTCTAACGTCTGTATTGTACGTTCAGATTGGCCATCAGTCTGCGGATGCTAGGCAGTGCTCAGATGAACACGAGTGCCAAGTTCGCGTTGCAGACTCTGCCAAAAACTTGAGACAAACCGAGAGTCATGATCAGATAAAATTGAACATGGAAGACCGTGACGTGACACAATCTCATCGATATACAACTGGGCTAAACGGGTTAGCGAAGCAGACTCGTTCGTTGCCAAGAAATGAGCACTTTTCGTCAATCGATCAACGATAACTCAGATCATGTCGTGCCCTCTGGACGTTCTCGGTAGCTTCGTCATGAAATCCATCGTGATATTATCCCATTTCCACTCTGGAATATCGAACTGTTGTAGATTACTATAAGGTCTCTAGTGCTCCGTCTTCACTTGCGCTCAGATCTGACATCTCTCCACAAATGAAGCGATGTCTTTCTTCAGAGTTGGCCACCAGTATAACATCTTCAGCTCTTGGTACATCTTTGTGATTCCCGGATGGACGGATAATTTGGACTTTTGGGCTTCCTGCAGAATCAGCTCACGGTTACCTCGGACAGAAGGTACCCAAATCCTGGATTGAAAAGTCTTCAACCCACGATTATCTTCGGCAAGCTGATCCTTTAACTTCTTCATCATCTCAGCCTTCATATTTTCTTCTTGTAATGCAGTCTGCTGAGCTTCCTTCAGTCGAGAAATCAAGTCTGACACAATCGTGATTCTCATAAACTTAGCTTCTGTTGTCGGTCATTTACGGCTTAAAGCGTCCGCTACAACATTGGCCTTAAAAGGATGGTAACGGATCTCACAATCGTAGTATTTTATTAACTCCAACCAACGACGTTGTCGCATGTTGAGTTCTTTCTAAAAAAAGACATACTAGAGACTTTTGTGATCTGTGCAAATCACACACTTTGTACCATAAAGATAATGCCTCCACAGCTTTAGTGCAAACACAACAGCAGCAAGCTCCAGATCATGGGTTGGGTAGTTCCGTTCATGTGATTTCAACTGCCTAGAAGCGTAGGCAATCACTTTATCACGTTGCATCAGGGCGCAACCCAAACCCGCATAAGAGGCGTCACAATATACCGTGAAGTCCTCCTAACCCTCAGGCAGAGTAAGGATTGGAGCTTCACACAACAATCGTTTCAAGGTCTGAAAAGCTTCCTCTTGAGCTTCCAACCAGATAAAAGCAACATCCTTGCGAGTTAGGTTGGTCAACGGACCCGCAAGCTTCGAGAAATCGCGGATAAACCGCCGATAGTAGCCAACCAAGCCAAGGAAGCTTTTAATTTCGGAAGGAGTCCGAGGAACCCCCTAATTCATCACAGCCTCCACCTTAGCTGGATCTACTTTGACATCGTCATGACATATAACATGGCCAAGGAAATGAACTTCCTTAAGCCAGAATTCACACTTAGACAACTTGGCATACAATTGTTCTCGCTTTAGAGTCTTGAGAACCTGATGAAGATGAAGCTCGTGATCAACTTTCGTCTTCGAGTAAACAAGAATATCATCAATAAACACAATCACGGATCTATCCAGAAACGGATGACAAACCTGATTCATCAGATCCATGAAGATGGCAGGGGCATTGGTTAAACCGAACGGCATAACCAGAAATTCGTAATGACCATAACGAGTTCGAAATGCAGTTTTTGGAACATCTGCTTCGTGAACTCGTACTTGGTGATACCCCGACTGGAGATCAATCTTAGAGAAGCATGTAGCCCCCTACAACTGATCAAAAAGATCATCTATACGAGGAAACAAATACTTATTCTTTACAGTTCACTTGTTCCACTCCCTATAATCTATGCACATTCGCATTGTTCCGTCCTTCTTCTTTACAAATAACACAGGAGCTCCCCACGGCGAGGAACTCGATCGAATAAAACCTTTGTCGAGCAACTCCTGAATTTGAGTCATCATCTCTCTTATTTCAAAAGGAGCAAGACGATACGGAGAACGAGCCACATGTGTAGCTCCTGGAATAAGTTCAATCTTAAATTCAACATCACGAATTGGAGGCAAACCCGGAAGTTCTTCAGGGAATACCTCAGGGTAGTCAGACACCACCCGAATATCACGAACTGGTCGCTTCTCCATTGTAGCATCATTAACGTATGCCAGATAAGAGTCACAACCTTTAGCAATCGACTTTTGAGCTTTAATCATGGAGACAATGGGAATATCAGAATCCCGTCGTTCTCCACGTGCAACAACATAAGATCCATCAGAAAGAGGGATCTTAATCATCTTTTTGGAACAGATAATCTCAGCATCACGCTTGCTATGCCAATCCATCCCGATCACAACATCAAAGTACGCAATAGGCATAATAAAGAAAGAAATAGGGATACTACTCCCGTCAATATAAATCACAGCTATTGGGACTTTCTCTGTAACAGAGTCTACTTTTCCGTCAGCGACCTCTACTCTGAGCGGCTCAATTAGGGAAACAACATGTAACTGTAATCTTCTACGACACGCCATAGATACAAAGGAGTAGGTAGCTCCAGAATCAAATAAAACACTAGTAGGGATGTAATTGATAAGAAAAGTATCCGTGACGACATCCCCTGCTGCTTTGGCCTCGTCAACCGTCACCTGAAAAGCCCTGCCTTTTGCACGGGGCGCATCATCTCTTTTAGGGCCTCGAGAAGAAGAAGACCCCTTTGCTCCAGTACTTTGTCCGTCTGGGCAGTCAGTCAGCTTGTGCCCGGGCTTGTGGCACCGATAACATACATCTTCTTTGAAACCACACTCTGTTGTAGCGTGGCCCTTCTGCCCGCACCTCCAGCAATGTCTGGTAGAGTTTGAACACTCACCACAGTGATAAGTTCGGCATTGAGAACACCAAGGAGAATTAGGCCTCGGCTTCTTCGAGGAATCAGCTTTCCCGCCTGTAGAGGATTGTCATTTGGAAGGACCCGATTTATTAGACGGATTGAACTTCCTCTTTGACCCTGCACCGGCACATTCACCCTTGTAGTACAAACGGTCACCTTCCAATTGTCGGGCTACATCAAACGCCCGATCCAGTTCAGCAGCAGCCCGAACATGCGGGCAAAATACCAGTGGCAGAGTTGCCACAAACCGCCTTATCTTGGTGGTCTCGTCTGGGATTAGATGGGGAACAAACCGCATTTTATCAGTGAACGCGGTTATGTGTTCTTTGATTGGCGTATCCCCTTTCTGGAGATCATTGAAATCCCTCTCCATTCTCTCCAAATAATAATCGGTGCAATACTTCTTCATCACCTTTTCAGAAAACTGCTCCCAAGTGAGAGCACTCAGCATTTCTTTTTGAACCGAAGCTTTTACCGTATCCCACCAAAAGATGGCACGACCTTTCAGCATACGTATTGCGTATTTCACGCAATACTCCGGTTCGCATTCACATGACTCAAACACTTGCTCCATCCGGAGCCATTGAATAGTAACAGTGGGGTTATCACTCCCCTGGAACGTTGGAGGATTGCAAGTTAGAAACTTCTTGTACGAACAATTCTTGCGGGGCTTGTTCAAGGTAGCTTGCAATAAGAGTTCCTTTGTTACTCGAAGCTCCTCCTCCAGCCGCCTAATAATTGCAGCCTGATCTGGCTCAGGTCTGCCCTCTCCAACATTGTGCTGAGATCTCTGATCCTCAGCCTGATGAGTCATATGAGAAGCCTCATCCTCTAATTCTTTGATAGCTTGTTCGGTATGGCCACGTTTGGCAGACATTTTGTATCAACTTTCTATATAACAGAGAAAGAGCAGTTAATAGTCAATCTCACTTACTCTACTTAACAAGTCATCATGTAATGCTAACATGCATATAACACTCTCACTCAATCCCCCCCATAGGAATACTTCTTTATGGTCGTGCCCGAGCTTGAGATCAAATACTCTTACAAGTATCCGATTCACTCAAACTTAGGCTCTGATACCTAATTGTAACACCGCTTCTGAATTCAGTTACTTTAATGACAAATCAGATTTTAGCAGCGGAGATTTTATTTTTTAAAACAACAAATTGTTATTTACATTAACAACTCATCAAAAGAACGTTGGTGTTACTAAGTACATGAACCGACCATAGTATCTATTTACATTACATGATATAAGTACAAGTGTTCCACCCACAAGGGCAATGTACAACAAAACGTCTCCCGCCTCACAGGGCATCTAGTCTTTACCTGAAAAGGGAAATCGTATTATCATTAGCTACACTAGCTAGTGAGTACATACAATCATAAGCATCAATACAGTAAGTCATGCATCATATTATTAACAATCATTGCTAGCTTAGCACATAGCGGTGTGCTGACAAGATCAATAAGAGTCGTGTCTTGTAGGGTAATCAATCTTGCTCAACAACTCAAACCGGGGAATCAAACACGACCAATCCGTGTTGGTGGGGGAGCATAATGCAGTACATCAAACATCGTTCACAGAGTCAAGGACTCCACAGGTAATCTTGCTACAACTGGCTGATCACCACTCACGTTAAGGCACGGCTATTCTACAGAACCTATGATCCAGGATGCCTCCTGAACCTCCGTGAAATCCCGAGGGATCTAGTTACGACCGACTGACCTTAACAATGCGTCAGATAATCTGCAGACAGTTCACATACACATATACATACATTTGTTCCCACAGGCATCCATCATTTCACATATAGCATCATACAATTATTCATACGTCCATATCATCATATATTAACTAAGTGGTTCCAAACTAGACGCACTGGCATGCTCCTGACATATATTCTAAAATCACGTAAGTCATACACTTACCTCCGCGAGCGTACCTGCAAAGCAAGTTAATCATACATAGTATATTCACATAGTCACTTAGCATTCAAGCCTTACTCTACTGAGTCTCATGAAAGCAGGCACTCACCTGAGCTGTTTGTTATGCACAGGTATTTGATTTTGAGTCCTCTAATATAACAAGTTCACCTAGTATATCGTACTTATATTAGTCATTCACAAGTGCATACAAGACTTACTAAACAGCCATTTAACTTTGGACATAACACAAATCCTCTAAGACTGTCCGATTTGGGGAAATCCGATGGTCCTGTCGGATTCATGAAATTCGACACTTAACAATCGGATTCCAACACTTGGACAATCCGATGCTTTCAATAAAATCCGATACTATCGGATTCCAACACTCAGAATCCGAAACCAAGGAAATTCGACAACTTGCGGATTCCAACATATAGAAAGAATCCGACACTTGGGCAGAAATCCGATAGACTTGCGGAATCCGACACTTCTATTGGATTCCAACAGTTCCTTCGGTTTTCCATACTTGCGGATTCCGACAACTTCATTAAGGAATCCGACAACCTCATAAACTGGAATTCAGATGCCTTCATTTGGTCATCTAAACAACTTTATTTTGGATTGCTTTAAGCCCAGAACTTATTAGAACATCACTCTCTATTCATCTATCCATCATAAACACATTAAATCATTTTAGAACACCAAATATACCAAAACCCACTTTAAAGTAAGCTTTTTCATGTTCTTCATGGTGTTCTTGCATGATTTCATGATTCTAATATACATACAATCTTTTAACATCCTTGATTCTAGGTTGCTAACCTTTTGTAGATTACAATCGAGAGCTTTTTGTTCTTCTTTGAAAATCCGAGAGAGCAACGAGAGAAAAGAGAGAGGAGAGAAAGTGTGTATATTTGTTTTGCTAGGATTGACTCTAGTCAACTTACCACACACACATGTATGTTTACATACAACAGTGGCGGTTTCCACCTTACCTCACTAGAGGTTTTCCTTTTCTTTAATTAACTACATACACACATACTTAATACATACACATATTCACACATGCATACGTACATACATATAAACACATAAACACACATAACTTGCATTTATTAACTTAACTTAATCATGTACATACAATAATTTATTTCTATTACATCAATTACATACACTCACTTACCAATTACAACTAGGCCTAAGTTGAGGATGTTACAAAAAATAAAAGCCATCTCTCAATCCTCGTCTTCTGAGTCATTACCCGTATATCCACACGGCCCCGGCATGTGGGTCTCTGATGGGGGGAAGCGCGAACACCAGTTTGGATACGGGGGAGGGTATGGTGAGAACGGCGGTGGCGGATATCCATAATGGGTTAAGAGGGTGGATAGACTTGAGTGCATATACTGTTGGTTTTGCTCGTGCACCACCTGGCGCGCGTGCACCTGATCGTTGTAGTACCCCAGTCCATCTATTTTCATATACATGTTACCCATTTGGTCGGTAGACGGTCAATCGACCCGGATATCTGCGGCAGCGAGTAAGGCTACGGCCCCTCATCTTTGGGCCCCAGCGCCCATCTCCTACGGTGCACATGGGCGCGCCTGCTGCTCCTGCTCTTGCCCAGGCCCCTGCTCAACCTCTGGATCAGGCCTATGACCATCCGCGGGTACAACTCAATAGCCCCCATCATATTTCCTCTCCAGGACCCGCATCGTCTCCAAATACCCGATATTCATCAGGCGCGGCTCGTACCGCACCTGCCTCACCTCCTCCTGAAGTGTCAGAAGCCCATATGAATGGGCCAACTTGGTGACAAACTGGCCACCACAGATAGGACTCGTCTATTTGGACCAAGCGGCCCGACGAGCAAGGAAGAAGGACAAGTGGAACGACACGTTGATCAACATGCTAGGAGTCAGGATACTGTAGAGAAACATCAGGTCAACCTCCGTGGCCTTCTAGCCACCTCGGCGATGGGAAATGGAGGTGGAGATAAGACGGTGGAGCAGGCGGTGGACAGGAGGCGGATGCTGCTCTCGACGGCTCTATGGGGCTCATACCCCCGTTGGCGATCATTGCCCACATCTCCGCATGGGAGAAATCCTCGGGCTCATTCCGCTCGCAGCTCATAAGGAATTTCTCGAAGAACGGGCTGGAGGTCTCTACGGGCGTGTACAGCCCCATGCGATGACTGAATTCTGCGAGACTACACTCGCGACTTGCTCCTCCAAGATGAAAAGGCAGAAACCGACGATTAGTAACGTCGGTGGTGACAGAGTTGAGCTGGACAGTGGAGAAGAACTCCAAACACAACTCCCGGAAAACCGGCTCACGTAAGTGGAATAACCGCTCCCATGCGTTGCAGGTAAACAACACAGTCCCGTCTGCAGCCCGGAACTGTTGTTGCAAAAAGCCAAGGAGCTTGTTTGAGAGCCCAACTCCATCAGTAATCTCCCACTCAAGAGAATGGGGGATGTCAATCTCTCTATGAAGATGCTCTTGCAACAGGGAGATATATTCTGCTCGCAGACGGGCAGGCAGAGTGGGTGCAAATACCAACCACGGGTAATAGACCGCAGGGCCTTCTTGAATGGCTATCTCCTCTTCTTGTCTGGCCCTTCGTCCACGTGCACGGGCAGCCATTGCTGTGTACAAGGGCAAAAATCACGGTTAAGCTCAGAATATTAACAGATCTATCCCAGATCAATAGGAAACATGCAGAACTACCACAGATGTTCACCAACAACCATTACAAGGGCAGAAACCCCGGTTTTGGAAAAAAACCATACTCGGAAGATAACTTTGCAGAAAGAGAGATGATATAAACGAATGTAATGTAGATGTACGGTGCATGAGTGCTTAAAATGACATAGTAATGATAATTATCATATTTAAACAACAAGAAGTTGAAAAAAAATCAGATTTCATTTCGGGTTTGTTGAAAACCCTTAATTTCTTGAAGTGAAATCTGTAAATTTCGCATGCATGGCTGAAATAATCTTTTAGATATGAATCTTTTAGAGATTTGAGCATGAATAACAGTAAAACAACCAAGAAATCGAGAAACTCAAGCAAGATTTCGGAAATGTTACTACAATTAACAAGATCGAGAGAAAATAACGTAACGGGGGAGGAAAAACACGTACTGTCGTGTTAGATGTTGAAGATCTCGCAAGAAAATGAGTAGATCCGGCGTTGGAAGCTCGAAATTGGAAGAAATTTGACTGTTCGCGGCGCTAAAGTGGAATAGGTTTGTGGAGAAGACGACTGAAACAAAACTCTTTTAAAATGTTCTGGAAGAGATCGCGCCGCTACAAGTACAGGTGTAAAGCCGCGACGACACATGTTTGAAGGAGGCTAGAACGACACTGCCACGTCGCGCCGCTACGGAGTCAAGTGTCGTGCCGCTACGACGCATGACGCAAAAGTGGTGGACCTCACACTGGACACGTCGCGCCGCTACATAGGCACGTGTCACGCTGCTATGCTATGTGGCACATGCTAGGCAGATCTTGAAAATCAAGATCGCGCAATGACGCTTAAGGGCGTAGCGCCGCGATGACTTGTGTCGTGGTCTGGAGTGACGGGCTAAAACAACACGTGGCCCTGCGACATTTAGAGGTCGCGCCGCGATCTGAGACTTTTCCACATTTCTTCGTTTAGAGATTTCTCCCGCGGGTTTGGACAACGGATAGTTCCTACGGCTCGAAATATCATATATGAGTGTGTATGAAGATCGGCGTAATCTAGGAATCTTGAAAAACGACAAAATGAACGAAAAATGAAAACAAAGAAAAACCTAACTCACTTTCGTAGGAATCACAGTTGCATTTAGCATATGCAACAAGTCTTTAAACCTCTCGGTAGCTCGAGTGGATGAGTTATAGTCTCATGAGGGTTTCTAGGCAACACACCCACAAAGTTGGAATACGGGGTGCCTCCCAGAAGCGCTTCTTTAAAGGAGTCTTTTAGCTGGTCTCCACTCCACACTTAGGGCTTTAGTACGGCGAGGTTGATATCCTCACCTTCCCTTTCCTCAGGCATTCCTTCCAAGTAATGCTTTACTCGGTGCCCGTTGACTTTGAAAGTAATTCCCTTTGAATCAAGTAGTTTGATTGTGCCGTATGGGAATACTTTACTAACCACGTATGGTCCGTACCATCGGGTTTTGAGTTTTCCAGGAAACAACTTCAACCGCGAGTTGAAGAGAAGAACTTTGTCGCCCGGTTTGAAGTGTTTGATTTCTTTCAAACGTGCATCGTGCCATTTTTCGTACGATCTTTATAGATCAATGAATTCTCGTACGCTTCGTTTCGCAATTCATCTAACTCGTTTAGCTATAAGAAACGGTTGGCACGTGCTTTATCTAGATCAGGATCGCATGCCTTCAATGCCCAATACGCCTTGTGCTCTACCTCTACTGGCAGGTGACATGCCTTTCCGTAGACTAACCTAAAGGGTGTGGTGCCTAAAGGAGTCTTGTAGGCAGTCCTAAACGCCCAGAGTGCGTCATCGAGTTTATCTACCCATTCCTTACGGTTCCCGTTCACCGATCATTCTAGAATTCGTTTCAGCGCGCGATTGGTAACCTCGGTTTGCCCGCTTGTTTGTGGATGATATGGCGTTGCAAATCTATGGTTCACACCATATTTTTGCACCGCCTTCTCCATTAAGCTGTTAGTGAAATGTGTACCCCTATCACTAATCAAGAGTTTAGGGATACCAAACTGAGAGAATAATTTCTTTAAGAATTTCACTACGACTCGTGCATCATTGGTGGGTAAGGCTTGTGCCTTGGCCCACTTCGACACATAGTTGACAACTACTAAGATATATTTATTTCCGCGGGATGAAGGAAACGGACCCATAAAGTCTATACCCCACACATCGAAGATCTCGCATACTTGGATGTTGTGTTGGGGCATCTCGTTTCGGGAATATATATTACAGGCCCTCTGACAGGCATCGCACTCCTTTACGAGGGTGTGTGCGTCTTTAAAGATTGTGGGCCAATAAAATCTGGCTTCAAATACCTTCTTTGCGGTGTAGACTACACTGTGGTGTCCCCCGGTGGGCCCACTATGGCAATCCCTTAGTACTTCCTTCACCTCATCTCCCGAAACGCACCTCCGGATAATGTTGTTTGCGTAGTGTAGAAATAGATAGGGTTCATCCCATAAGTAGTACTTCACATCTGCAAAGAATTTCTTCTTTTGCTGATGTGTCATACCTTTCAGGAGAACTCCTGCAGCTAGGTAGTTCACGAAGTCTGCAAACCAGGGAGGCTCATTGCTGACCTTCATTAGATGCTCGTCTGGGAAGTTGTCAACGATGTCAAACAAGTACTTCAGAGCAAAATGATCAGTGAAGACGATAGTTTTGGATAGAATCAGATAAGATCAGAATTTATCAAAGGCATAAACCACAGCTAGGAGTTCTTTTTCAGTAATAGTGTAGTTCTCCTGAGCTGGGTTCAGGGTTTTACTCGCGTAATGAATTTGTTGGAAACGATTATTAACCCTTTGGCCGAGGACTGCCCCTACCGTGTAATCGCTGACATCACACATAAGCTCAAACGGCAGGGTCCAGTCTCGAGCAATCATGATCGGGGCAGTAGTGAGTTTCTCCTTTAATGTATTAAAAGCAGTTAAACACTCATCGGATAACTCGAATTTAACGTCTTTTAATAGGAGTTGTGTTAGAGGCTTTGTGATTTTTGAGAAATCTTTAATAAAGCGGCGATAGAATCCCGCGTGGCCTAAGAAACTCCTTACCCTTTCACATTAGTAAGCGGTGGTAATTTAGTGATAGTGTCTATCTTAGCTCTATCCACCTCTATGTCTGCTTGTGAAACTTTGTGTCCCAGCACTATGCCATCTTGTACCATGAAATGGCACTTTTCCCAGTTTAGCACAAGGTTGGTTTTTTCACAACGGGCGAGCATTTTGTCCAGGTTAGATAAGCAAGAGTCGAAAGAATTTCCGAATACCGAGAAGTCATCCATGAATACTTCCATGAAATCTTCCACCATATCGTGCAATATGGCGGTCATGCATCGTTGGAAGGTTGCTGGAGCATTACACAGATCAAACGGCATCCTTCGGTAAGCAAACATCCCCTATGGACATGTGACGGTCGTCTTTTCCTGGTCCTCGGGTGTGATGGGAATCTGGAAGTAACCAGAGAAACCATCTAGGAAGCAATAGAATGCATTACCAAAAAGACGTTCAAGCATCTAATCTATGAATGGGAGGGGGAAGTGGTCCTTACGAGTGGCATCATTTAATCTGCGGTAATCAATGCACACTCGCCAACCAGTGACAGTTTTGGCAGGAATGAGTTCGTTCTTTTCATTAGTCACCACTGTCATCCCTCCCTTTTTAGGAACCACGTGGATTGGACTAACCCACGGGCTGTCTGAAATGGGATATATCATACCAGCGTCTAAGAGTTTGACAATTTCTTTCTTCACAACCTCTTGCATTTTAGGATTTAAACGGCGGTGAGGTTGGACTACCGGTTTGGAATCATCCTCCATAAGAATTTTATGTGAACAGTATGATGGATTGATTCCTTTGATATCAGAAATGGACCAGGTGATCGCTTTTTCCATTGTTTAAGGACATCGACAATTTTGATTTTCTCAGACTCGGATATTGCCGATGATATGATAATGAGGAATGTAGAATTCTCCCCTGGATACGCATACTCCAGGTGTGGAGGTAATACCTTTAGCTCAGGACTAGGACTCGAGAGTGGCGGTGCATCCTTGGCTATGTCTGGAGGTTCTGGATCCTCCTTTACTTCAACAGCCTCTACGTGCGATGATGCAGCCTGTCGCGACGCGTTCATCGCGCTGCGCGCCGCGACGGCGGAAAATCCTGCACATCAGAACTTGGCTCTGGCCCTTCTGCTAGCAGCCTCTCCAACTCCTCCAGGTCTCTCTCATCATCCAAGAGACCTTCCCCTAGTGGCATTTGCCCTTCAGCTCCATGTGTGTCGAACTTTTGCAGTTCGCTCTCAAGTAGGATATCGACTATATCCACAAAGAAGGCAGAGTCATCACAAACTTTGGAATGTTTCATGGATTTATCAATCCCAAATGTGATAGCATCTGTGCCTACCCTGAGTGTCAGCTGTGACTCATTAATATCGAATAATGCACGAGCTGTACTCAGGAAGGGTCTGTCCAAGATGATGGGAACTGTATCATCCTCATCCATATCTATAACGATAAAGTCCGCAGGAAAGATGAATTTGTCTACTTTAACTAGCAAGTTCTTAACTATCCCGCGTGGATAGGTGACGGACTTGTTTGCCAGATGTATAGCCATGCGAACGGGTTTAGGCTCACGCAAATCTAGTTTGGTGAAGAAAGAGTATGGCATCAGGTTCACGCTCGCTCCCCAGTCAGCAAGTGCATGACTAACGGGTAGATTGCCAAACTGGCATGGCAAAGTAAGACTCCCAGGATCAGTCATCTTCTATGGGATCTTATTGAGCATTGCTGCTGAGCACTAATCGTTCAGAGTGACACTCGACACTTCTTCCATATTCTTGCGGTTGGTAAGAAGGTCTTTCATGAATTTGGGATACTTTGGCATTTAAGACATATCCTTAACAAACGGGATGTTGATGAGAATGGATTTCAGGTGCTTTAGAAATTTCGGGTACTGCTCATCCTTCTTGTCTTGCCGAAGACGTTGCAGATAAGGTATCGGAGGACAGTAAGGATTCACTAGTGGCGGAACAGATGGAACAGATGGAGTGGGTGGAATAGTTGGAATAGTGTCTGGATCAAGAGTAACCTCCTTCTCCTTCCCATTCCCTTTGTTTGGCTGAGTGGGCTGTGGCTCGATAGGATCATCATGGGAGCTGGAAGGTGGTGGGCCTGCAGCTTCTTTTCCACTCCTGGTGGTCACAGTTTTAATTTAGGCCTTTGGGTTTGATTCAGTGTTACTAGGAAGAGTGCTAGGAAAATGGTCCTGGAGAACCCTAAAGATCTACCCAATCTGGGCCTTTGGGTTCGGTTCAGTGTTCCTCGGTGCGGCCTCAGTAGAAATGCCTATCTTCTTCACTAACTCCTCAGTCTCCTTATGCCTCTGATCTGATACTGCTGCGAAGCATGTGAGCATATCCTCGAAATTAGGCTTCTTCTCTGGCCCCTTTGGTTGTTCTCTCTAATAGAACCCTGGGGCAGACTGCCTAAATCGTCCCTCCATCTCCTTGCGGTATTCAGGATATGGTTTCCAGTTTGGCTTTCTATTGCGGAAGAAAGCCTCGTCCTCTGGATAACACGCAGATTCGTTGAGATTCCCAATCTCGTCATATGGGCAATCTCTCGCAAGATGAGATCCACTGCAGTTGTCACAACCGACCTGCATAGCGTGAATGTTTTGATTCACCTTTTTCATGTCACGCCCTAGTGCATCCAGCTTGGCACTAAGGGCCGCTATGCAATCAGTGAGTCAGTTGTAGCTGCAGTCTTCCTCCGGTAGGAAGAATCTCTAGAAGAATGCCACTGATGGGAATGTTGAGCAATCTCCTCGATCAGGACGTACCCTTTGGTGGGTGTTTTTGTAACATACTGATTTTGGGCCTAGTGGTTAAATAGGCCAAGTTATGTTTAAATATGATTATTATTTGAGTATGAGGTTATTTAAATTAATTGTTAGTATTGATTTAGTAAAGTTAAGAAAATATATGTACGTATGCATTCATAGTGGAGATATTTATGATTTGTGAGTCATCATCAAATATGGCACCTCCTGCTTAGTAAACTGTGTATGCATACGTGGGTTTAAGACCTTTTGAGGAAGGTTTCCTGTTTAATATTTGTTTCTGGAGAAAAGTGTGTGGTGTGTGTATTGTGAGAGAAAAGCTAAGAAAATCTAGAACTTGAAAGTTGGATCTTGTGGGTTGTTAATTCAAGAAAAGGTTAGTATGATTCTTTGTTTGTTTAGAAATCATGAAAACATGTTTAATATGCTAGTTGTTGGGTTTATATAAACATCACCATGAAAGAGTTCTTGAGGAAACCTTGTTTGGTGGGTTTTGTTGGATTTAATGGTTTTGATGTTTTAAACATGTTCTTGATGCTTCTTTGCATGCTAAATGATGTTTATACATGTTTAGAAGTGTTAGAAATTGATTTCCAGAGTTTATGTATAAGCTGCATATATTGGTTATGGAGTTTGAGGGTGATATGAGGAAGAAGAAGATGGTAAGATTCTAGAAATCGCGACGTCGCGGCGCGACCGGATGTTTCGAGTTCAAAGGTTCTGTTCAAAGAAAGATGACTTCGCATTCGAAGGTTAGCCGCTCGAAGGCTTGTCGCGACGCGACGGGTCAAGGGTCGCGACGCGACGCATCGGGTTCGAATTCGTAATGGGCTGTTCGAAATCCATTATGGTGCGAAGGGGTTGTTCGAAGGAACGTCGCGACGCGACGCGTTGTTCACAGATTTGTGGATTTTCTTGGTTATTTGCATTGTTAATGCTATGGGTTATTCTCACACCGTGCTTTTGAGAACCAAATTTTTCTTTTTAAAATACTAATTAAGTTTTCAAACCGCGTGGGTTTGACTGTAAATAGAATATTTAAACCTGTCTTATAATTTAAAAATGCAGCAGAATTAAAAACACGTGGCAAACTGTATAAACAGTCAAAACGTTGCCACATACGACATTTGGTGTTACGGACACATAACCGGCCGACTATTATCTTTAAACAAACTTAAACATATTCTAACAGAGTTAAACAAAATCCAGTGTTCCTCCTAAAAACATGTGGAGAGTAGTATCTGTTAGCTATAATAGCTAGTGAGTACACGATAGCATGCAATCAATATAAACATATCACATATCATCAATCATGATCAAATAGTTCTATCCTAGCATCTCGCAATGAGCTGGCGTAGTCAGGAGGTAGCATATCTCGCAGGGTAGCGAACCCGGCTCAATGCACCAAACTGGGGTACCAGACACATCAACCGCTCCGGTGGGGGAGCTGTTAAGCGTCCACCGTTGCGTTTTGGAATCAACCGATTCCTCTGTTGTACAGCCGCAGCTATACCCGAAAAGGACAGCTTTGTCCGGGGCAAACCTTGCCCAATAGGTAGGACAGCTTTGTCCGGGCAAACCTTGCCCAACAGGTAGGACAGCTTTGTCCGGGCAAACCTTGCCCAACAGGTAGGACAGCTTTGTCCGGGTAAACCTTGCCCAATCACAAACACATAATTTGATTCAACCGAATCATCAATCAATACATAATCATGTCCACATAACATACACCTAAACAGATGCATATTATTTATACCAATCAAATATCTAGCATCATCATGCCATTCATTCTTTACCTCATTGCGCGCACGCAATAATGTATATATATCCATCATCATAACATACACCTAATCAAGTGCATACTATTATGTATATCAATAAGTTAAGCCTAGTATCATCATGCTATACAATCTACACTTAAACAAGTGCGTATCATACTGTGTCAACATGTTAAGTCTAGCATCGTCATGCTTTACAAACTACACTTAATCAAGTGCGTATAATATCCTGATAATCATTTATCATACATACTACAAGGTATACAACCTTTCAACAACATATTCAAACGCTTAATCAATTGCTTACAAGTCCGGGTATTCAATTCAATTTATTGTTAATATATGTTATAGATATATTAATCGTTATGTTATCAGGCACTCACCTGTTAGGCTAGAATAAGCAAAGACCTTGCTTTGGCGCTCATGGATTGTCAATTCAACCTATAATACCAAGACATACGCATCAATCATTTGAACACGTGAGGAACGTCTAGGATACTTGAAACAATACCCTAATGGTGTAGACCAATTCCAACACTTGGAACACACCATATACACCTAATATGATGTATTGAAGGTGTTGCAACTGACCAAAACCTTTAAACTCATTATTTGGTATCATTTTCCAATTTCTTGCCTAATTAAGGCCTATTTTTCACTATTTTAGCCAATTCAAGCAAAACAAACATTCCAATTCAAAACCAATGTTCTAATCAATTCATACAAGTCACATGAACCTATTAGAACCTTAAAAATCAGTTCTTGATGTGTAAAAACAGATTTAGGCCATTTTGGCCATTTTGACCCATTTAGACTAAATATTGGATTTGTGCAAAAACACCACTTCTAATGCACCAATTGAGTTCTAATCAATCCTAACAAGTTATAGGATCATTTAGAACACTAAATTTCAGTTCTTGAAGGTCAAAATCAATTTGACCCGTATTTGACCAATTTTGACCCATTTGAGCCAAAATTCAAAACTAATCAAGAACACTACTTTAATTCATGGAATTGATTCCTATACACTTATAAATGATATTAGAACCTATTTCAATCATAAATTTTAGTTCTTGATTGCTAAATCAAAGAACCCACTTGAAACCTAGAATTTCAAGTCTTGAAAGATCAAAATCAAGAACAAGGATGAATTGGAACTTACAATGATCAAAGGATGATAAGGAACTACTTGTAAGACCAATTAGAAGCTTAATTCTCTGCTGGAACAAAGGTTTATGAGTTTCTCTTCAAAACCCAAAAATCAAGATTGAAGAACAAAGCATGGATATAGAACTTACTAGGTTAGAGATGAAGAAGATGATGTTCTAGGATGGATTAGGACTTCAATTCTCTGCTGGAACTTAGCTTGGTAAATCTCTCTTGACTTCTTCTTCTTGAATTTGCAAGAACAAGAAAAGTAAGGGTGTGTGTGTGTATACGTATGTGTGTGTGTAGTCTGAGTATTCAAAAAGCCTAAAACCGACTTGTGGGTATTATTATCCACAAGTGGGTACTTTGTTCCCCTTTTCAACTTACAACTCATCTCCCGTTTAACCGTTTCAACTAACGAGGATATTTCTGGAATCCTCGTTTGAAACCGTTCGATATTTTATAACCTTTATCTATTTTTATTAATATTTTTAATAACCCATTTATCTATTATTTTCATATTTTATATCATTTTCTAAAATATATATATTTTATTTAATTCAATTAAATACTCGACGTATCATGATCGCATACGTTTAGGCCCGTTTTGAGGATATTACAGTTATATGTTTCTACATATGTGAATCTTACATGTTTATGTTTGATTGAAAGGATATAAATATATGTGTTTGGTATATATTTATGTATCAGTTACTGATTTCAATTTATTCTGATCTCAGGAAAGGACAAGGCTCAGTAATATTAGACCACTGAGTGGGAGATCGAGAACTCGAGGTGAGTTGAATTTTACTCACGGGTGATATTAGTTGTAACTGGTTTGGTTGCAACTGTATGTGGATTGATGCATGGATAGACTGATTGTCTGCTAATTGATTAACTGTGTTATATTAATTGATTGTTGCGCCTATTGTGAAGTCAACTGACGGCTGGGCATACTGGGTTGGGTTTGTTTGCTATCGGCTAATCAGTATTGTGGTCTTTTGATGCATTCTTTGCAACTTAAGATAATACTGTGTGAGAATAGTAAATAGACTATCCGTAAACCTTTGCTTGGCCGGCATTGGTTGTAGGTTCCTGCAGAACGGCCGGTCTTCTCGTGAGGCAAAGGGTGATTATGTGTTTACTGTTGTTGATATCATGCGGTTATTTGCTGATATATTTGTGGTGGTTTACTTCCATTCACTTAGCTTTGTGCTAATGCCCCAACTCTCACTACTTTTACAGGGGACTGGTGAGTCCCGCGGTTTAGTTGTGAGGGGTGTAACCTGGGGAATAATTGACAGACACTCTGATTGGAATTGTGACGAGCCGTAGTTTTTGTAATACTGTATTTCAAACTGATTTATTTTGTTAAAACAGTGGTTTAACTTCAGTTGTAAATACTTTTATGTTTTGGTAAACGCTTCCGCAGTGTATTTAAAAGTGAAAATTTTATGGGTTAAAATACGGTGTTACAAGTTTGGTATCAGTGCCTTTGTTTGGCGATGTAGGCACAGTGGAAGTGTTGCATTCCTAAATCTTGGCTCGAGTTGGGGGTCAATTATTCCTTGAGTGTGGGGATTAGGGTGAATGTGAGTATTTCTTGGGTGGTTAGTATGTGTTATACTAACGGTTTTAAACTAATCGGTTAGTGAGATGTTGTGATTGTTACATAAAACAATGGCTGATAATGAGAACTTAACAGGCGCCCCTATTGTGCCAGCAACAGTGGAAACTCTATAGAGTGTTGGTACATCTGGTACAGCTGGAGATGAGAGGGATGAATACATCTTTCAGCTTGAGGGTCAATTACAAGATTTAAGAAATGAGTTGGATCAACATAGACAAGATTTTGCGAGTCAACCACCGGTTGTTACAATGGCTTCTACTACATTTGAGATACCACCAATTTACCCGGATAATACTATGTATACAGGGATGCCTTCTGCATAGATACCATTTCCACCAGTGTCTCAACCAATGTCTCAACCATTCTATTACCCTATCTTTTCACAAGGATCGATGCCATATCCTTTCATGGGATTTCCACCTGGTATGGGATTTAAACAACCGTGTATGTATAAACAGTTCTTGGATTGTAAACCCGAGGAGTATCATGGTAGCACATATCCAAATGTTACCCTGAATTGGTTGCGAGATATCTCTAGAATTCTGGATGCTTGCAATTGTGAAGAAGAAATAAGGGTTTGTTTTGCCACAAGGATGCTGAAAGGAAAAGCGATGGTTTGGTGGGATTCTATCACTACACATTTATCGATAGCTCAGATGGATGCAATTACTTGGGATCAATTTCGAAATAAATTGTGTGAACAGTATTGCAATGCTTTTGAGTTGAACAAGATAAGGCAGGAGTTCATGGAACTGCGTATGACGAAAAAGATGTATGTGGATGAATTGATTGAGCAGTTCAATTCGAAACTGAGATTTGTGACTCAGTGGGCGCCTAATGAACCTTCCCAGGTTCAACATTTCATTGGAGTATTACTTCCTGAGTACAGGAGCACAACTCGGTTGGCTGGATCGTTGTCCTAGGCTTTCACCTTGGCAAAGTCTGCTGAGGGGGACATACAGGCAAGAGATAAGCAAAATCGAGATGAGGCGGCTTTGCAGAAGCCGAGGTATGAACAGAGTGGTAATCAGCAAAAGAGGAATTGGCAAGGAAACCGGTCACAGGGAAATCAGGGCAGTGGGGTAACCATTGGGGATTCTGGTCAGAGACCACAATGGTTTAGACGGTGTAGATCTAACCATTTTGGGTAGTGTACTGCTCAGACCATGCAATGTATGCATTGTCGAACATTAGGGCATGAAGCTAGGGAATGTGATTTTCCCCGAAGTGTGTGTTGGAACTGTGAGAATGAGGGACACAGGGCTGGTGAGTGTTCTTCTGAGAGGAAGACTGGGACAGGGACTGGGGCAGAAGCGGTTGAGGGATCATCATCAGCAGGGCAAAAGAGAAAGAACCCTACTGTGCGAGAGGGTGGGTTGTACAATATGATGGCTAGTGATAATGCCACCGCCGATGAAGATGAAACGGGTATGTTTTGATAAAACTTTATACCTGTATGTGTGTGTTAATTAACTTTCAAGTTAATTATGGATATTTTATGCATAGTATGTGCTAAAATGTTTGAGTTTATTTCAGATGAGACTGATTCTCTAGAAATAGAACTAAATGATAATAGATGATTTTCTATTATGAGTTATGTGTTATATATCAAGATATGGTATGATGATAAGTATGTGTGATACTTGATTAAATGCTAAGTGAGCATGATATACCATAGAGATATATGTTTAGAATAATTGAATTTCATGATATAATGTGTATCATAAGATTTATATACATTATGTGTTTATGTGAAATCAATTGTGCAAAGAAAGAAGATAGAGATGAATTGCTGCAAGTCTGGGATGTGCTGTATTGTTCAGGTAAAAGGTGTGCTGGAGATTATAAGTGGATGTATAATCTACTGAGTGCGGTTGATCCATGAAGTTAAATGATGGTTTTAAACGAATTTTGTGGTATGACGGGAAATCGCATTTGTTGGTTTGAAATGTGATGCTATGCTTTGAGATTGGATGTATAGTGGATATCTTGTGTTAATTGAGATATCACGAGACGGCATTTTACCATGACTTGGAAGTTGTAGCTGATATAAGTGCAGTGATGATATATTAACTGTGAGAGAAGACATTTGTGATTGAATTGGTCAATGAGAGATGTATTAAATGACTGATTAAAAGAGGTTATCTGGAAGATTGAGACGGTGATCGGATTAAATCAGAGAAATTGATAGTGGAACTTGATGTTACATTGGGAAGACGACATGATGACAGATGTGTTAATCTGTGAAAGAGTTAGTGATGATAACATCTTGTATATGTGAGTTGGAAGTATCTCTGACTTAGATGATGAATCAAGATTTCCTTGCCAGAAAGTCTTGAAGAATGAAAAGGTTGAAACCTTTGAGATAGAGAAAGAAAAAAGAGGATTGCAATGAACTGAACTTATGTAGTGACATTTTGTGGATCTTATATGTGAAGATGCCTTTGCTTGGAAATGCCTTTGCTTGGAAATTCCTATGCTTGGAGATGCCTATGCTTGGAGATTGCCTTTGCTAGGAAGTGCCTTTGCTAAAACACTAGAGTTGAATTTTTACTTGGATTTATAAATTTAATTGCCAATGCTATATTATGGAATAATAACCTGAGGGTTGAGTACTGATGCTATATTATGTAAATAGAGATAGTATGTGATATAAAATATGACATATGGAGTGTAAGTTGAAGTGGTATACCAAAAACTTATGTAACCTTGAGATATTTGAGATATTTGTGAGGTGATGATGAAGACGAGATGGAAATTGTATTTGACTTGATAAAATAAAGAGAAAGCAAAATATGTTATGAGTGGTCATTAACTGTTCAGTATTTTACTATCTGTGAGACGGTATTTGTAACACCGTAAATTCTCAAGCCATTTTTTTAAACCGCTGCGGAAGCGTTAACTGTTTTCATTAAAACATATACAAAGTACAAAGTATATACATGACATACATATCCTTTTCTTTCTTTCCTTTCTATACCAGTAACACAATTGTATATTTATATTCATAAATATATATTTTCAATTTAATCGAACTCTAAATCAAATAAATCACAAAATCATCTTACGCAAAATAAATACGAAATTACCTGCCGCTAACCCGCTCATCAACTAGCCCAGGTTTGCGGATGTTACAAATCTTCCCTCCTTTAGGGGATTCCATCCTCAGAATCCTATAGCACATATCAAGCAGATTCTCCACACTTCATATTCATTCATCACTGACTGTCAATTCAATTGTAACTCATACATAGCTTCATCTTACTACCAGCCACCTGTCTTTCTTAGTTTACAATCATCAGTTGTTTATCAGTTCATCCTTCAAACCTCTCCTTCAGTTCCACATTCAACTCAACACGTAACTCACAGATTCAATTAGTCTGTCTTTCAACTCATTCTCTTTCACATTCAAGCATATAGTCAAAGTCAACATATCTCTTGAATACTCACAGTACTATGTTTCTCTCAATTAACAAGTTTCACGTACATTTCATTCACTATCTGTCATTTAAAATACTCACATATCGCTTTCTGCTTACTTTCAACGAACATGTCGGTACATTATTCCGATATTCACATAACAACTCACAATTGACATGTTAACACCCACTTGGTCAAATTCACATCCTGTCAATCTAATCAACTGTTTATAATTTCCACGAAACATCAAAATTCAATACAAACACAAGTTCATTCACACATATCTGTCTAATTCTTTCTACTGCACTATCCGACAAGGATTCAGTCACACTGTTCACTTCACGTCTCAATTCTTGTAATAAATCATTTAGAAATTATTCACTGCATCTCAATCTTTCATCAACAGTCTCAATATATAAATCATCGTATCTTTGCATCATTTGTTCAATATAATTTGCCTAACCAAGGCCATCTCACTGGTGATATCATACTAGTACTTCTTACTGATCAATCAATAATCACTCGTGATATATCCAAATCCCTTTTCATATAATAAATCGGGCGTTAATTCCATCGCAACTTGTTTTCACAATCATTCTGATATCTCAATTTATCTCGTCAATATACAATCCTGCTCAATAATGCCGTCTCACTGGCAATTACCCGTAATATACATATTCAGACTCCATCATGTAAGGTAAATCATATATAAGCTTTATCACAGCTCACTTCCATCATTTTGGCATATGAAATCATCTCCACAGTTCATAAATTTCTAATACTCTGCCTTGACTCATACACAGTTTCTACATCATGTTCATCCCTTTAGTAATTCATCAATTAAATACTCTGTATGGCATTATATCATTTAGCCCTTCCAAGTGCGCTGGCAATTAATTTCATAAGTCTTGTTCGAATTAAATTTTCAATTCCAAGCAAAGGCATTTTCCTAGCAATTCATGTATAAGGTTCACAAGTCTTCATTCCACATGCTCAGGCCATTATATCATTCTTCAAATCACATATGTCTTCAGTTGACAGATAACCACTATCGTTTAGTCAACTCTTTCATATTCACCGCTTCTGTCAATTACATCTTTTACTCAAACATTCCTGTACATTTCAGATTTATCCAATCTGTAGCAATCAATCTCTTTCTCATATTTCAATCATTAAGTCATCCATTTCCAGTATAAAGGCAATTTCAATTTCGTTCATCAAGTCGCATATACTTCAATTCACATAACTCTAGTGTTATCATCGTAAACTCCCTCATATTTTCACATGTCTACTAGCAATGATCCTACCCAGATAATATTACAATTCCTCATTCACATTCTTCTATTCATTCTGAACTCTGTCTCTATCATATATTCAATTCATCTGTATATAAGCATTCGCTTCTTATTTTAATACGCATGTCAATCATACACGTCTTTCTTTACAATTGACACTTCCCACATAGTCAATACAAACATATCATGTCCAGTCTTCAAGTCACGGATTAAATCATAATTCATTCTTTAATCCCATAGCATAACATCATTTACTGATCCAACAGTTTCCATATTTCAACATACCCTAATCTCTTCAGATTCATCATTTATCATCATCAATTATCTTTACCCAGTAAATTTAATATCAAAAATCCGTAATCTCAATCATATCTTCATCAAAACATCTCTTGGTTCACGCAAATTTTTTTTTCAAATCTCAACAATTTATTCTCTTCCACTCATCTTTGCATAAACAAATATATACACATATACAAATACAGCATGCTTAAACATATACCAATTACAGAACAGTCGTACAACACATTGCATAACATGCAATTTTAACTAATCTAAGATATTCTTTCCTTAGCATATCATATTCAATTCACATTTCACGTATCACATATGTACCATCATATCATTTCCTGACATTAATACCATATACTTTCACGATAACATATCATCAATTATTTTTACTTCTAAAGAATTATGTTCTTTCAGAAGTAAACACATACACTTAGCACACATAGACATCAAGCATCAACAATTAACTCTAAAGTTAATAAACATACGCACAAATATAAGAGTTATCAAAACGTACTCGTCATATCATCGTTGATGTCAACATCGTCATCATTCATCATATCAAAATTTCTACCCTCTAGCACAGAAGGGTTCTTTCTCTTTCGTCTAACTGCTAACTAGGATCCCCCACCTGCATCCACTCCTGACCCCGACACCAATTTCCTTTCCTCTGTACAATCATTCGTATGATGACCCTCTTTCTGACAATTCCAACATACACCTCGAGAGAAACCACATTCCTTGATCTCATGTCCAAACAATCCACATCGGATGCAACGCAAAGTCTGGGGTTTGCAAGGTCCCGTATGTACAAATCTACACCGGCGACACTACAACGAACTCTGTTTAGGTCTACTTGCCTTAGACTTCTTGTTTCGATTCTTCTGTTTCTGGCCACTCTGCCCAGTCTGCCCACTCTGTCTTTGTGGTTCACTAACACGTCCAATCATTGATTTATGTTGTAAGATACACTCTCTTTTCATTCTATCTCTTGCCTTTCCATCACCCTCAGTCGTCTTGGCTAGAGTAAACGCTTGTGATAAGGTACTTACCCATTTGGTAGTACTTCAATATTCTGGAAGCAAAGCTCCCACAAAATGTTGTATCTTTGTTGCCTCATCTGGCACCCACTGTTTCACAAATCGCAGTCTCTCATTGAATTGTTTAATCAAATCATCTACTGTCATGTCTCTTGTCATCTTTAAATCCATGAACTCTTTTCTGATTTTCTCAATCTCAAATGAACTACAATATCGTTCACATAGCTTCTCTTGAAATTGATTCCAAGTAATACTTTCCTGTTGTGCTTCGGTAAAATGCCCAGTTAATGAATCCCACCATACCATCGCATCACCTATAAGCATACGAGTCGCAAATTTAACTCTGGATTCATCCTCGCAATTGCACGCATCAAGAGTTCTTACCATCTCTCGCAACCAATTCAAAGTCTTGTTCGGATAAGTACTTCCATAATATCTCGATGGTTTACAATCCAAAAATTGCTTGTACGAACAAGGTTGCTTAAATCCCGGATATCCAAAAGGATAGTCTCCCTGTAAGGTGGAAGGATTGAAAAATAACGGTTGCGTCACTGATGTTACCGGAGGAAACGGAGCGGTAACCGGCAAAATAGTAGATTGGGTAACAACAGTTGTTGGTATCTGTGATGACATATTCGGATTAATCCTCTCTCTTCCGATACCACGAACTATATCCCTGAGTTCCTGAAGTTCATCCTCTAACTTGCGAATATATGCCTCTCGATCATTTTCCTGTTCATAACCCGCACGATTAATCATATCCACAGTGTCAATCACTGAAGTCTCAACCACCGTTTGGGTCACAGGAGGATCAGTAGGGGTATCTCCGTCAGCCATATCTGTACAATCACATCATATCACAATCTCATTAGATAAACCGTTAGTACATAACATACTAACTAACAAACAGCTTCACCAATTCACTCTAATTCCCCCAAGGAAAATTTGACCCAACACGAGCCAAGATTTGGGAATGCAACACTCTAGCCGTGCCTGTATCGCCAAACCTAGGCTCTGATACCAACTTGTAACACCGTAAATTCCCAAGCCATTTTTTTTAAACCGCTACGGAAGCGTTAAATGTTTTCATTAAAACATATACAAAGTACAATGTACTTTTACAAACATCACATCAAGTTGTGTTACAAAATAATTACAAACATGGCTCGTCTCTTCTCAAAACATAATATCAGAGCGTTGGTCAAATTTCCCTTCCCCATAAACAAAGCTAAACAGCCAGACCTGCAAAAAGCAATCAACTGAGGGGAATTAGCACAAAGCTAAGTGAATGGAAGCTACAAACAAGCATCCTCAAACAACAAGCACAAGCAATCACCAATTGCACAAGCAAACCGATCTCAACAGATCAAACAATCACAAGCCAATCCAATCAATCACTAGCGAAACGGCGGTTCTGCAGAACCTGCAACCGATGATGGCCAAAGCAAAGGTTTACCGTTAGCTATTTGCTACTTGGTATAGTTAAAGCCCCTTCTACTGCAACAAATGCATAGAAAGTCTAGAACCGTGCAACCAATAGCATATAGCCCAGCCCAAAACATGCGATAGCTGACCCCCAACCATGTACGCATATAATTAACCATAAGTATAGGTCTCGCCACGTGCACATATAATTAACCATGTACACTGGCCACACAACAATCAAAACAATCCCAATCAACAAGCAACAATCAACGAATCACATTTACACAGTCTGTCAACACATACCAAATAACAAATTCCATACTGGCAATTTAAACAGTTCTTCATGGCATCTTGGATTTATCCAGTCTAGCATGGCATCTTATCAAAGCATCTCAGACTAAACAGTCTAGCAAGGCAACTCAGACTAAACAGTCTAGCAAGGCAACTCAGACTAAACAGTCTATCATGTCAACTTAGACTAAACAGTCTAACATGGCAAATCCAAATCATAACAATATCTCAATACATGTAACCACAAATGTTACCGCCATCACCACTCGTGAGTACACTTCCACTCACCTCAGTCCACGTTCCCGTCTGCTCAGTTGTCTAATATCACTGAGTTTTTGCAAATCCTGAGAACACAACAAACCGAAGTCAATCCCTGATAAATATATATCCATAATATATATTTACATCTCTGTATAACTTGTAAACAACATACAATAATCATACAAACAATAACCCATCACTTTCCATACGAATACATAGCAAAAATACACAAAATCCTCAAAAATGGTCTGTCGCGCCGCGACCAAGCCATGCGTCGCGCCGCGACGCTACTCGGATTTGGGTTCCGTATTTCGGGTTGCGGATTTCAGGGTTCCGGATTTACTATTGTCGGATTCCGAAGGACCCGGATTTTGGGGTGTCGCGCCACGACCCCTATACGTCGCGCTGCCACGCGTCGCGGATTTGCTTTCTTCCTCCTTGAACTGTCAGATTTCCAGCCAACTTACACAAATATTTCATTTTCCAACTTTCATTTTCTCAATTAAAAATACTTTTAATACATATGAAACTTCATGTAACATCATAATAAACATGAATAACTTATCAAATCCAATTAAAATCTATTTTCCATCAAAACCCATAAATCAAGTTTTGAGCTCCAAGTTCCTATCATGGTAGTTCTTCATTCTAGCATGTATTTCAACATATAATCACATCAAAACAATCCATAACATCATATAAACACATACCAATCTTCAGTTTGAATTATGATTAACCAAATCCTCAACTTGAATTTCCAAGTTTCCTTCTTTCTAGCTTTCTTCAACAAGAGGTTTTGCAAACACACACACTTTCACACTCACTATGTGCTGGTGAATTGAAACACACGTATACATACTCTTTCACTTTAATTTAAGCAGGAGGTGGCCAACTTCAATTCTAAAATTCTATTCTTTTCTTTCATTCAATAAACATCCATGCATACATACCACACTTACATACATGACATACATATCCTTTTCTTTCTTTCTTTTTTATACGAGTAACACAATTGTATATTTATATTCATAAATATATATTTTCAATTTAATCCAACTCTAAATCAAATAAATCACAAAATCATCTTACGCAAAATAAATACGAAATTACCTGCCGCTAACCCGCTAATCAACTAGCTCGAGTTTGCGGATGTTACAGTATTTTTTGGATAGATGGATTTAATTGGATGTTTGAAAGGGATGATTTAAAGATATGATGATTCATATTTGATGGCTTGTGATGAAAAAATGGAGACTTGTTTAAACTTATGAAGAGTTTACAAACGAAGATTGAAATGAGAGTTGGACGATGTGACATGATTTTTTTTCCTGATGGATAGTCGGATGTGTGACTAAAACTGGACGATTTATGGAGCTCATATCTATTTTTTAATTGTGTGGGTAAACTAAATTCTGAAGATGGGATGTCAGAATACTTTGTGTGAAGTTATGAGAATGTGGTAATGATACTTCAACCTGTTGATTTGAAGTAAGTGATAAAATACATGTGAATGCTTTGGCATGACAGATAATAAATGATTGGAAGCTATTGGGATTTATGACTGAGTTAGACATAAATTCAGAGAATGCTTGAAGACAGGACTTATGAACTAATTGTTGGTATGAAATGAGTTCAGAAAGATAAGCTGTAAAGCTTGTGTGGATATAGAGTGACAATTGAAAGGGCGATGGAGTTTATCTAGTTAAACTTTTGATAGAAGACATGAATAGTTGACATTGTGGTTGATGTGTGTGTAGTGAGATTCCGAGGACGGGATCCTTTTAACGAAGGAGGATTTGTAACATACTGATTTTGGGCCTAGTGGTTAAATAGGCCAAGGTATGTTTAAATATGATTATTATTTGAGTATGAGGTTATTTAAATTAATTGTTAGTATTGATTTAGTAAAGTTAAGAAAATATATGTACGTATGCATTCATAGTGGAGATATTTATGATTTGTGAGTCATCATCAAATATGGCACCTCCTGCTTAGTAAAGTGTGTATGCATACGTGGGTTTAAGACCTTTTGAGGAAGGTTTCCTGTTCAATATTTGTTTCTGGAGAAAAGTGTGTGGTGTGTGTTTTGTGAGAGAAAAGCTAAGAAAAGCTAGAACTTGAAAGTTGGATCTTGTGGGTTGTTAATTCAAGAAAAGGTTAGTATGATTCTTTGTTTGTTTAGAAATCAAGAAAACATGTTTAACATGCTAGTTGTTAGGTTTATATAAACATCACCATGAAAGAGTTCTTGAGGAAACCTTGTTTTGTGGGTTTTGTTAGATTTAATGGTTTTGATGTTTTAAACATGTTCTTGATGCTTCTTGGCATGCTAAATGATGTTTGTACATGTTTAGAAGTGTTAGAAATTGATTTCCAGAGTTTATGTATAATCTGCATAATTTGGTTATGGAGTTTGAAGGTGATACGAAGAAGAAGAAGATGGTAAGATTCTTGGAATCGCGATGTCGCGGCGCGACCGGGTGTTTTGAGTTCGAAGAAAGGTGACTTCGCATTCGAAGGTTGGCCGCTTGAAGGCTTGTCGCGACGTGACGCGTCGGGTTTGAATTCTTAATGGGTTGTTTGAAGTCCATTGTGGTGCGAAGGGGTTGTTCGAAGGAACGTCGCGACGCGACACGTTGATGGTCACGACGCAACGCGTTCACAGTTTTGTAGATTTTCTTGGTTATTTGCATTGTTAATGCTATGGTTTATGTGTTTCTACATATGTGAATCTTACATGTTTATGTTTGATTGAAAGGATATAAATATATGTGTTTGGTATATATTTGTAAATCGGTTACTGATTTCAGTTTATTCTGATCTCAGGAAAGGACAAGGCTCAGTAATATTAGACCACTGAGTGGGAGTTCGAGAACTCGAGGTGAGTTGATGTTTACTCACGGGTGATTTTAGTTGTAACTGGTTTGGTTGCAACTGTATGTGGATTGATTCATGGATAGACTGATTGTCTGCTAATTGATTAACAGTGTTATGTTAATTGATTGTTGCGCCTATTGTGAAGTCAGCTGACGGTTGGGCATACTGGGCTGGGTTTGTTTGCTATCGGCTAATCAGTATTGTGGTCTTTTGATGCATTCGTTGCAACTTAAGATAATACTGTGTGAGAATGGCAAATAGACTATCGGTAAACCTTTGCTTGGCTGGCATTCATTGTAGATTCCTGCAGAACGGCCGGTCTTCTCGTGAGGCAAAGGGTGATTATGTGTTTACTGTTGTTGATATCATGCGGTTATTTGCTGATATATCTGTGGTGGTTTACTTCCATTCACTTAGCTTTGTGCTAATCCCCCACCTCTCACTACTTTTACAGGTGGCTGGTGAGTCCTGCGGTTTAGTTGCAAGGGGGTGTAGCCTGGGGAATAATTGACAGACACTCTGATTTGAATTGTGACGAGCCATAGTTGTTGTAATACTGTATTTCAAACTGATTGGTTTTGTTAAACAGTGGTTTAACTTCAGTTGTAAATACTTTTATGTTTTGGTAAACGCTTCTACAGTGTATTTACAAGTGAAAATTTTATGGGTGAAAATACGGTGTTACAGTTTTCTTTGGTATTGGTCCCTGAGAATAGACCATCTGTCTAGTGCAGACATTAATACCATTGTAGAACGTCTGGACAACCTGGTGAGCATTTAGATCATGTTGTGGACAATTTTGGAGCATCTCCTTATATCTGTCCTAAGCGTCATAGAGGGTTTCGTCTACAGATTGCATGAAGTTTTGGATTTGCATCTTCATTTTGGCAATCTTTGATGGAGGACTGAATTGTTTGATGAAGCGAGTTTTGAGCGCCTCCCATGTACGGATGGTGGGCTCGGATCGTAACCAACATTTGGCTGCACCCTGGAGTGTTATCGGAAACACTCGCAGCATAACAACATCACGACTAACTCCCGGCATCTGGAAGTAGTCAGCAATCTCGAGAACGGCCTCAACATGCTGGTTGGCGTCCTCGTTATCCTTACCGGTGAAAGGAGTCTCGCGCAGAAGGTGAAGGAACTGGCCTTTGATATCAAAAGTTCTCTCCTCGGGTATTTTAGGTCGGTGAATACCCACTCCGGTGCCCTCGCGCACACGGCTCGCGTACTCCTCGAGTGACATGTTGTCGATATTCTCTGCCATTTTTCATGCTCGCTCTCTCTCACGTTTAACTCGTAGAAGTCGATGAAATTCGCTTTCCGGTTCGTCAAAAGGCTGAACTAAGTCAGAAGTGGGTTCTAAGGACATGCACTACCCTAAAAACCCTAAGTGAGGTCACTAGATTAAAGTATTAAACTTAATTAAGGCCTGGAATTAATTTATCTAAAAGCATAAAATAAAAAATAGAAGTTTCTGTTATGGTCGCAACGCGTCGCGGCGCGACAGTGGCCTTCGTCGTGGCGCGATCAGTGGAGAGAAAACTCAAACTTGTTCCTTTTGAGCCGAAACTCGCGGGAGACAACGGTTAACACTAAATTAACACAATAAAAACAGATTAAGACCGTTCCCCGGCAACGGTGCCAAAAACTTGATGTGCATTTTACGTACTAGTTTTAAATTTATATTTTTACCGATTTAATTACCAAAAACTGCACGAATATGCAAGTGAACCTAATCGTTTAGTAATATAGTTAGTAAGTCGGGTGTCGAACTCTTGGGGAACGGGAGCTAATACTGATTTTATTAAATTGATATAGAATTAACTAAATAAACTAATTAAACCAAATAAAGACAATTAAATATTAAATTAAAGCAATTAAAATACTAAATTAAAGCAATTAACTAAATAAATGGGAATTGGTGATCAAGATTCAAACTTTATTTATCTAAATGATTCCTAACACTACTAAAATACTCAAAAGCAACCAAAAGTAGCCAAAAGCAAAGATTTTATGGGTTTAACTATCAATTAAAAGACTTTCCCTCCCTAGACTTGATTCCACAATTTTTAAGTTGATTTGATTAATTAAAGTGGTTCATTGGACAATTAATTAACACTATACCGATTCCTATATTGTTAGACTCATGATCTGAGTATCCAACCTTTTTAATCATGCAATTAACTAATGTATTGGTCATTAAATCAATTAACTACACAGTTAAGCACAATTAAGTGCGTATCTAACAAGATCTAATCTTTAATGATATATTAAGTTACCAAATCATTTAATTAACACATGAAAGTCATCATATATTAGTTCTAACACATTAAAGTTCCTATCTTGATTGTTTAAGTCTAGGATTTGATCAATCATTAGTCAAAACTAATTATTGGTCCTAATTACCATTGATTAAAGATATATAAATGGATTGGACCTCCAATTTACATTAACTCAGATTATAAACTTCTCAAAAACATAACTAAAATATGCAAGGATCTTTGATTAAACTTGAAACATAAATATAATGCACTTAATGTCAATAATATGTAAATTAATCAACATTAAAGGGTGTCATCTCCTCTAGGGAGGAAAACAGAGACAACTAGCCGAGAACAATCATATTACACTCTGGAAATCATAAATAAACATTAAGAACAGAAGTAGAATGATAAAACCGTAAATAAGCTAGAAATCCAAGCCTTTAGCCTCCAAATTGAGCTTCAATCCTTCAAATTAGCCTTCAAGCCTTCTGGGATGTCTTCTTGAACGTATTTTGCAGAGTATAGGTAGAAGAATTTGAGTGGTTAACCCCAAATCCGAACTGGAAGTGAGTTTTAATAGTTTTCTGAAAATAGGGGCGTCACGCGGCGACGAGGAATTTCATCCCGATCCTACTTCTTTGAAATTCAATTCTGACGTTATCCTGACGCGTCGTGCCGTGAAAAAGGACTTGGTCGCGCCGCGACCCCACGTGACAAGCAGATTGGCCTTATCCGGAATACACCGTCGCGCCGCGATGTTTAAGGGCGTCACGCCGCGACCCCTTCTTTTGCGCCCGGTGAACTCTTTTCTTTTTCTTTGGGCCTAGCTTTAATTGGGATTTTAATTATTCTTTGTTTGGGCTTTCGGCCTCATTCCATTTTCTTTCTTTCGTTTAGACTTCTTCTTTCTTGGGCTTCTCTTATTTTCATTTTACTTCCTGGGCTTATTTTCCAATTAATTCATTGTTTTCGTCTTTTAGCCTGCAAAATATAAAAGAAACGATAAACACATCTTTTTACACTTAAATACATATTTCCCGGCTAAAATCAACCCGATATCGCACAATATTTATATATAATTAACTCGATATCAAGGAGACTAATCGACGACCCGAGAACCCGGTAAAGAACCAAGGTACCATTGGTGTAACACCGTAAATCTCAAGCCATTTTTTATAAATTGCTGCGGAAGCGTTCTCTTATTTCATTAAAACAAACACTCACAAAATACAGAGTATCATTTACAAAATACAACATCAACTTGTGTTACAAAAGATTTATAAAACACGGCTCGTCTCTTCTCAAAACACAATATCAGAGCATTGGTCAAATTTCCCTTCCCACAAACAAAGCTAAATAGCAAATCACACAATCCTTCAAAAAGCAATCAACCGTGGGGAATTAGCACAAAGCTAAGTGAATGGAAGCAACAAACAAGCTAACAACAACAACAAATCACAACTGAACTTCTGAGCAACAATCACCAACAATCCGTCAATTCAACAGTCTCTCAAATCCCGAGGACCGGTGGTTCTGCCGAACCTACAACCGGTGCAGGCCAAAGCAAAGGTTTACCGATAGTCCTCTGCTCAACCAACCGCAGATGAGCCCAGCTCTTTCAACAGCAGCTGACCCCAACCAGCCCTTTCACATAAGCTAACCTCTACCAACCCGTTACAACAGAAGTTGGTTCTCAAACAATCACAAATACGCATAAACACAATCACAACTCTACCAACCCGTTACAACAGCAGTTGGCAAGCTAATACACATCTTACAACTCATATACATACATAACCATACATGCTCCCATACATACATACATACATACTCTCATATTTTTTTTCTCCAACATATTTTCACAAGCATATTAATTCCTAATTAATTATTCTTCATATAACAATTACTCTTATCTTTTGTAGATATTTCCAACAATAATATTTCTTAATTAATTAACTTAACACACAATCGAGGTATTTTCTACAATCCTCGTACCAAATTCAATCATAATTCATACGATACTAATTATCCCTTTAATCTTGTAATTAATCTTTAAATACGCATATACAACACATTCCAACTTACCATTGGCCCGCCTACAACTAGGCCGGGTTTTCGGATGTTACAATTGGGCAATGTACTTATAGAGATTTCCCGACGTGTGATCCACCTGTCTTCGAAGGGAAACCTAACCCCATGATCAATACTCTTTAGGTAGTGGAGGTAGAAACTGTTTTCCGCATGTGTTGTCGTACGATAGATCGAAAGGTGTTGGGTGCCATGGATCTTCTTAGAGGGGCAACCAGGGATTAGTGGTCGTTGTTGGTGCAACAAAGGGGTTTATGCGGCTGAGTAGTTCGCCATGAGGAGCATTGATTTAAATTGTAAAGAAAAAGGATGGGTCTTTCGGATGTGTATCGGTTATAGGGAGTTGAACAAACTTACCATCAAAAACGGTTACCCACTATCCAGGATAGACGACTTGTTTGATCAACTACAAGGAGAATCGGGGCTTTTCAAGATAGATCTTCGATCTGGATATCAACTGCGAGTACAGGAAGAAGATATCGGTAAGACTGCATTTAGAACGAGGTGTGGGCACTACGAGGTTATGGTAATGCTCTTTGCATTCTCCAACGTACCAGTCACTTTCATGAATTTAAAGAACAGGGTATGCAGACCTTGGTTGGATCAATCAGTGATTGTCTTTAGCGATGATATCTTAACATATTTTAATGTTAAGAAAAACACGAACGACATCTTTGGGAAGTACTAGAGACATTGAAACGATAGAGATTATACCGAAGATCTACAAGTACGAGTTTTGGTTGCAAGAGGTTCAATTCCTGGGACACCTAGTGAACAAGGATGGGATAAAGGCGATCCCCTATGCTTTGAGATAACTTAAACATCACGGGAGCAACTACCTGACACCTGTTTAGGGCTCGCGCTCGTAGTTTCGCGCTAAAGATTTGGAGACACTATCCCTACGGGGTGAAATGTACCATCTATATTGATCACAAGAGCCTGAATTACTTCGCGTATCAGAAGAGTTTGAACATGCGGCAACGGAGATGGTTAGATCTAGTGAAGGATTACGATTGTGAGATTCTTTATCACCCATGCAAGGCTAGTGTAGTGGCCAATGCACTGAGCTGTGAGTCGGGATGTATGTTATTACGGGTGAAATGTCTACGGGTGGCGGTTACCTTCGCTATTCTATTTGATTCGAACGGCACATACATAGTCAATTGAGATAAATGGTTAAAGCGAAATACCGATTTATACCCTCACGGCTATGTGGAGGGCTTGTGTTTTAGACTGGAGTGGTAGTTGGGATACTTCGTAGAGTTTTCGTGCAACAACAGTTTTTTTTACGCAAGTATCAGGATGCCTACATACTAGATGCTTTATGGGAGGCAATGCATGATGGCTATTTGTTGGGGTGATGTCGGGCATAGAATATTTAGGAGTACCGATGTAGTACAGAGAAGATTCGGGAAAGACTACGCGTAGCTCAAACAGACAAAAGAGCTACGAAGACAAGAGGCACTTAGACTTGTAATTTCAAGTGGGAGACTTCATGTTACTTAAGGTATCGCCTTGGGAAGAGATCACTCGTTTCTGAAATCGAAGTAAACTAAAACCTTGGTTCATAGGTCTGTTCAGGATTATTACATGAGTAGAGAAGGTGGTGTATTGATTAGAGCTACCCGAGAAATTAGCAGGGATTCATAACATGTTTCACATGTCACGCTTGAGCAAGTGCCTAGCGGACGAGTCTATTTTCGTATCGTCCGAAGACATTGTGGTGGACGAGAACTCGAATTATATAGAAAGACCTGTTGTTATCCTATATCGTGAAACTAAAGTTCTACGAAACAAGCGAATCGAGATAGTGCAAGTACCGTGGGAGCATTGCACGGGTTCAGAATGGACATGGGAACTGAAGACAGAAATTAGAAAATACTACCCCACATTATTTGAGTAGTGACGTCGAGGAAGAAGTAGTATTTAAGTGGGGGAGAGTTGTAATACCCATTTTCTAAATAGCATTAAGGGTAATATTCTATTTCAAATGTTGTGTAACAAGAGGACTCTTGACAATTTGGGTTTTTATTGGTTTAACAACTTTAATAAAAAGAATTATTATTTGGGCTTCAAATTAAGAGTGTACACCCCCACATAGGGCACAAGGCCCTAAACACCTTGTTACAGCCTCTCAAACGATTAAGTGTTCTGGTATGCGTGTAGTGTGATTACCTTGGTCAATGTCATATTAAGAATTTCGTTGTTTGGCTCTTAATGGAAAATTACTAGTGAACAAGAGATTCAATGTTGGGTACACTTATGGATTACCAATTTAACTATGGGCTTAGACTGAACTAAAGGGATATTGGGCTTGGGATTTAACTGTGTGTATGTAACACCATAAAATCTAAGCCATTTTTTTAATTGCGTTGCGGAAGCATAATTAATCAAACACACATTTCATTCACACAAACATTTACAAAACAAAATATATGTTCTAAATTCCAATAAACATAACTTCGTGTTACAAAATAAACTGGCTCGTTTCATTTTTAAATCTTGACATCAGAGTTAGGTCAACTTCTCCTTCAACGAACCCTCACAAACACAAACCTGCAAAAAGCAACAACTGTGGGGAATTAGCACAAAGCTAAGTGAGTAGAGGCTAAACCCAAAAGCAAACATCAACAACCAATACTAAAACATGTAATCACAAATCCAAGAAGACCGGCGGTTCGGCACAGAACCTACAACCAATGCCGGCCAAAGGAAAGGTTTACCGATAGCCCTCTACTGAATTGGCACAGTGAAATCCCACTCTGATGCAACATATGCGTCAGTAAGTCTACCACTGTTCAACCAACCAGTAGACGAGCCCAGCCCAATTCCACGTGTAGCTGACTTCTCAAACGTAACTCAAAATCATACTAAGAGTGCGTATCGATCAAATATTCATGCAGCAGACATCAATAAATAATAATCACAATCAACAGTTCCACAACAATCCATCAATCACAATCATGCATTACATCAATAACATTAACCATAATCTATACCATTTACGTTCAGCATCCATTCACCTTTCAATCTCAAATGAAGTACTCAGAAGTCTAATGTTACTGAGCCTTTAGATTGCCTAAAAATACAATAATAACCACTCAGTCTCAATCTCATAAATATATCTGACCACATATATTTATAATTCATCCATGACATAAAAACAAACAATAAATAAATACAAATCCAAAACACAAAGTGTCGGATTTCTAGAAACTATCGGATTTCCAAGAATCCGCAATTCACAAGTATCGGATTCTTCAAAGTATCAGATTTTGGGTCTTGGATTCTCAATCTGTCGGATTTCACCATTCTCGATTTAGGAGTTCCGGATTCTTGACTTTCGGATTTAGAACTATCGGATTTACAAAGTACCGGATTCAAGTATATCGGATTCTATCAATCGGATTTCCAACTACCGGTTTTGGGTTCCGGATTTCATATGTATCGGATTCTAAGTTCTTGGTTTTTAAGTGTAGGATTTCATATTTATATACAACAATCAGATTTGAGGTTCTCATATTCCATATATCGGATTTAAGGTTATTCGGATTTCAAAGTCTCGGTTTTCACAAGTGTCGGTTTTATTCAAAAATTCCGGATTTTCTCAACTATCGGTTTTGGGCTTCGGTTTTACAAACAATCGGTTTTCACCATCTACTTCACTCTCTCAAATCCGACAACTTCATCAACAACATGATTTTAAAACCCAGAACTTCTAAACTTATTTAAAACTTATAAATATCATGGTTAATCATATTCAAACATGCATTCATACAATAGAAACACTTTTAATCACATGAATCATCTAAACATGCAAAACCCACTTAATCACATACACTTCAAACATGATTCATGGTGTTCTTAACATGAAAACTTCAAACTTAAAAGAAATCATGTTTATAAAATCAGATAACTAATCAAGAAGGGTAATAACATGATAATTTATACACACCAACCTTTAAATCTTGATTTTAAGAACACAAAGTAAGATCCCGATTCTTTTCTTCTTCTTTTCTTTCTTTTGGTTTTCTTGGCAGAGAGCAAAGCACACACACACCTTTTCTTCTTTTGGAAATAATGGTAGGTGATTTAGCACCCACCCAAGTTTACATGCAGATTTTCAAAAGAGGTGTCACCCTCATGTTCTACTTACTACACGTGGTTATCCACTAAACCACACACAATCATTTTAACTCATGCAACATGCCATACATACATTCCTACGTTCATACATACTATTTATTTTTCACCTGAAAACATATACCAAGTTAACACCTAAACAAATAAATCTAATTAATTTAATCAATTGAATAACTCATAAAATCAAATAATCATTTAAAACACAATTAAACACATACCGTAAACCCACCAATCTACTAGCCCAGGTTTGCGGGTGTTATAGTGTAAGGGTCCGATTAGGGCATAAGCCTTTACTGTAGTTGCCTATCTTTCTTCCCTGTGTCTGGTAATCGCAACTCACAGCAGAGATAGAGACATCGAGAGGAGCAACCGAGAGAACGGGACCATCTCCTCACAATCCTTGAAGAATCGATCGATAATTCTAAGGTATGTAATCCTCACCTACAGCTCTCGATTGTTCGATTTTTATTGCTGTTCGTATGGTTGCTGCACTGAAACCATAATGTGGGATTTTAGCTATCAAGCCTGAGTCGAAATCACGATTAATTGTTGTGGATGTGTTGCTTATCAAGCATAATATAAGAAAATTGAACCTAGAATATTAGGTGGTGTTCTTTCTCGATCAATACTTGTTGTTCGAACAGGGGAAGAAACAAACAGAGATGTTTAACTTGATTTGTGCATTGAACCTTCATGGAATTCTAATTAAACAGCAAGGGTTTTCATTTTAGAGATGGGGGATTGATGAACTAATGTTCTTGTTGTGGTTTGGTTAATTGCAAAACAGACAACGAAAATGGATTTCAAGTTTAGCTCTCTTGATTCGCTCACAATTGATGATCAAATCAGTAACACGAATTGCCAATCACTCATACATATATATATATGTGTGTGTGTATATATATATATATGTATATAGTTGTTGTTAGGTAGTCATGAATTATGTAACGGATTTTAGATCGTTAAAATGATACAAATCATAAACCGTATATTTGTTGTTGTGGCATGAATTACAAATTTGGTACCATATATGCTAGATGATTGTGTTACATGGATAATGGGCCGAGGGATTTAAAGACCAAGGATGGATCCGTATTTAATTAAAGTTGAATTGCGAATTACTTTATGGCTGTTATAAGATTCATATGAAGTGAATTACACACACATATATTAGTATTGAATCACAAATTGAATCCTTGTCATGGAATCACAAATTGAAGTGGCAAATGGATTGCAAGTTGGACTTGCCTACTTGAATTGCTAAAACTCGAAGCTTTATTAATTAAATGAACATTTAGAATTAGTAGATATTCTAATTGATTTTGAGCATGGTTAGAGAGGTTATTGTAAGGTGAAATTATTGGAAGTATTTACGAATTCAAAACATGGGTAGATTGTTCATTTATGCAAGTTTTGTTGAAACGGGTCACACCGACCCGTTAAGTAAAGAAACGCGTGAATTAACTAAATGATTGGATTTTGCACTATCTAAAGACCCTAGACATGTTTCTTAGAATGATTATATAAGAGTGCAAGTGATGCAAATCAGATTCGGGTTTAAACGGTGAAATGCCGAAATATTTGCAAGTTTGACTTTTGTCGTCTTTTCGAGTTAGGATCTCAAATTTCGCAGATGAACCCCTCATAATAAGGGGAACAAACTGTCTTTAGAATTTTTTTGTCAAAAACGTCGTTTTGGACTCGATCCGTTAGAGTCAAAGTTGTGGATTTTTGACCCGTTTGGTCATTAAAGAGCTTTAAGCTTGGTTTCATCTTTTGGGCAGATTTCTTAGGAGATTACTTACATTCTAGTATGTTTTTAGTGAGTTCAGTAAGTGGTGAAGTTTTGGTAGGAGTGAATTGGGTTGGTGGATCGCCGAGCGAACTTGGGCCTGGTGTAACGTGTTGGGCCCAATGTATCATGAGAGATTAATTAGGTACTGAGTAATCTTACCTATTGTATCTTGTGCTTAAAACGATGTATTTTAATTGAAGGTTGTTATCGGTGAATTGTCGTGACTCGCGGATTTACTGTTTTACAATGTTGTGCTTTTGTGCTGAAATCTAGGTGAGTTAGACTAACTTATATCTTATATTATGATACGTGTTCATGTGTGATACTGTGATGATTACCCGCATGCGTGGCATTTTGAGGAGATGGCTCCTTTGGTAGACGGTGACCCCGCGTGTGTGGCATTTTGAGCAGACGGCCACCCCGCCTGTGTGGCATATATGATGTGATGTGTATTATCTGTGAATGTGTTATCTTGTATAATATATGAGTGTTGTGTGTTCACTAAGCTTTGTGCTTAACCCGTGTTGTTGATTATTTTTCAGGACCGTCGTGTGTCGACAAGAGGAAGGCTCCTGCGTGACAGCTATACTTCCGCAACGTGTTTACAACTCTCATTTCTATAAACAAATGTAATTAATTATTTT
Source organism: Dittrichia graveolens (assembly GCA_038502395.1). NCBI lineage: Eukaryota > Viridiplantae > Streptophyta > Magnoliopsida > Asterales > Asteraceae > Dittrichia > Dittrichia graveolens. The sequence continues at coordinate 51,619,984 of JARJIL010000005.1, read as the reverse complement.
ATTGATCTAACACCGTAAGTCCCATGTGTTTGAGCAGACAATTGATGGATGCGTGTAATGATTATATTTTAAGTATTTTAGTCTAAATGCTATTATGAAATTAATTATGGACATTATATATAAAAAACATTGGGGCGTTACAAGAATGGTGTAGCTGAAAGAAGAAACAAAACATTGATTGAAGCTGCCAGGACCATGTTGTGTGAAAGTGGGTTACCTTTTAATTTGTGGGCTGAGACTTTAAGTTGTGCATGTTTCACACTGACCATATCACTTTTTATCAAGAGGCATAACAAAACTCCATATAAAGTGCTCAAGGAAAGGAAGCCAAGCATCAGCTTTGTGCATATTTTTAGATGTCAATGCTTTATCCACAATCAAAAGGATCAATTGCAGAAGTTTACTCCAAAGGCTAATGAAGGAGTGTTTGTAGGTTACTCAGTGGTTTTCAAAGAATACAGACTATACAACCTCAGAACCAAAGTCATAGAAGAATCCATCAATGTAAGTTTTAATGAAAATGACTTTGTTGCTTCATGTTCCTCTAATCATGTTTTAGGTGAAGAATTCAATGATCACATGCAAACTGGAGAAGCCACTCTAGAGCAAGTTGATCCCTCTCCACCAACTGCTAATGATTTAGATGAACATGTTCCCATTTAAATCTTCAACCATGTACAACCAACCTCATCCAATCCTATACCTCTACTGAATCATGTGGAAAATGACTCAACATCATTGGACTCTAATTTCATATCACACATACCCTCTTTAGTAGAGACACCCACAGATTGTGAAAATGAAGTTATATCAGCCACCCAAAATGAACTCATTTCTACTGCTGATAGTCAACATATAACTTCACCTCCCCAAATCCAAATTCATCCCGATTCCTAAGCAATCCAAAATGCTTTCAAAGACCACAAATATCATCCTCATGATCTGGATATATTCAATATAGAGGATCCCGTTAGAACAAGATCAAAAGCTTGCAACATATGTTTTTACTCTGGATTTGTCTCTCTGATTGAACCAAAGAAGGTTGATGAAGCCCTGAATGATCCCCACTGGGTGACTGCCATGTAAGAAGAGCTGGCAAAATTAAAAAGAAATAATATATGGACCTGGGTACCCAAACCAAAGGATAAAACCATCATTGGAACAAAGTGGGTGTTCAGAAACAAGCTAGATGAACATGGGCAGATCACAAGAAATAAAGCAAGGCTAGTGACACAGGGGTATTGTCAAGAAGAAGGTATTGATTTTGATGAAACCTTTGCCCCTATTGCAAGATTGGAAGCTATTAGATTGTTCCTAGCCTATGCTGCCTTCGAGAACTTCAAAGTATTCCAAATGGATGTGACGAGTGCATTTCTGAATGGAGATCTGAAAGAAGAGGTGTATGTCAAACAACTTCCTGATTTTGAGGAGTCAAGATTACTTGATCATGTATTCTTTCTCAACAAAGCTTTATATGGTCTTAAGCAAGCTCCAAGAGCCTGGTATGATACCCTCTCTTCTTTTCTCATTAACAAAGGTTTTACAAGAGGATGCATTGATAGCACTTTATTTATAAGGAAGTACAAAGGTGATGTGATACTTGTGAAGATATATGTAGATGATATAATATTTGGGTCTACTAATTTGGAACATTGTAAAAAGTTTTCTACACTCATGTCTGATAATTATCAGATGAGCATGATGGGTGAATTAAACTATTTTCTTGGTTTGCAAATTAAAAAAGAGGTTGATGGTATTTTCATACATCAAACAAAGTACATTAATGATTTACTCAAAAAGTTTGAGTTTGAAAATTGTTCTTCAATGAAAACACCTATGTCTACTTCTATTAAGTTAGGAAAGAACGCTGATGGAAAATCAGTGAACCTTACTTCTTATAGAGGAATGATTGGGTCACTTTTATACCTCACTGCAAGTAGACCAGATATAATGTTTTCAACATGTCTCTATGCAAGATATCAAGAAGATCCAAAGGAATCACATCTTGCTGCTATTAAAAGAATATTCAAATATCTCAAAGGAACTCCTAATCTTGGTATTTGGTATCCCAAAGACTCAGATTTTGAGTTAGTTGGATATTTTGATTCTCATTTTGCTAGGTGTACACTAGACAGAAAAAGTACTTCACGTGGTTGTCAACTTCTAGGAGGAAGAATAATAAGTTGGTCTAGTAAGAAACAGAATTTTGTATCAACATCTACTTCAGAGGTAGAATACATGGCTGCAGGAAGTTGTTGTGCTCAAATTTTGTGGTTACAAAATCAATTACTTGACTATGATGTGAAGTTTGAAGACACCCCAATTCTTTGTGACAATACAAGTGCCATCTCTATCTTAAATAATCCAGTCATGCATTAAAAAACAAAGCATATTGAAATCAGACATCACTTCCTAAGAGATATTGAGCAAATGAAAAAGGTATCTCTACACTACATCAACACTGATTTGCAACTTGCAGACTTGTTCACTAAACCATTGGATGAAGCAAGGTTCAATTTCCTAATATTCAAACTAGGTATGCTTAATTTCTAGATTAGAGTAGTAGTAGTTACGTTTCTGTTAATTGATAAGTGTTGAATATCATGTTTTACTTATCTAATTAAGCATCTCTAAGCCTTACTGATTCTGTGTAAGCTAAGTATGTTTGCTCAGCTAATGCCTATCAGCTGATCAAATTCACTCAATGATCACCCTCAGCTAAGGAAAAAATGCTCAGCTAAGTACCTCTCTCAGCTTATAAAGCCTAAATTCTCACTATCAGCTGATGATTTTCCATCGGCTGATGTCTCTCAACTGATACAAATCAAGGCTCAGCTAATGGTTCAACACTTAGTCAATTTTTATCTTTTATGTTCAGTTAATGCTTTTTAACCCTAGTTATCCGTCTGTCAGATTTCATTTAATAGCTTATTATTGTGTTTTCTGTTACAACTTTTGTGAGTGTCTAACGATCTCTATTAACTACACTTCATAAATACCCTACTTCATCTCTCACTTCTCTTTACCTGTTCAAATTCTTCAAACTCCCTCTCTCTCTCTCTCTCTTTAAAAAGCTTTACCCTAACATTCTCTCTTGATATTTCTTCATTTCTCTCACTTTTCATCATCCCTACCAAATGGCAACCTACATCCCTGATCCCGTAGTCAACCCTGGTGAGAATGTTGCACCCAACCAACCAATGAATATCACTCCAACAACATTCTATTGTGCACCTCCATTCCCGCCTCACGCGAAAATCAAGGGTATGAACCAATGGTGCAGTTCCTTCGAGCTCACCCTCTTTTCGAAAGTCTCACTGCTGATCCTCACTATATTTTCCCCATTGTCATTGGAGAACTTTGGTACTCCGCCACCTACAACATAAATGACAACACAATCCATTGTACCCTAGCCCAAGGAAACTTACACCTGCTAATAACCACTGAAACTCTAAGAGAATCCATTTGTATTCCCAACTTTTCTCCCTACACTGCTTTTCCCTCTAAAGTCGAAGCCTAAACCGTTCTTCAAAACCATAGGCTACAATGAGCCTGTTGTACACGGACAAGTCAAAGTCTCTACTCTCTCGCACCCATGGAAGTATCTGGCCAATGTGGTCATTCGATGTTTTGGTCCAAAATCTGGAAGCCACCATCTCATCAATCAAACCGAGCTTCTGATCCTATATGCCCTAGTGTTTGGGGTAAATATTGACTTTGCTCAGGTCATCTTCTCTGAGCTTGTTGATAAAATAACTCAGAGCACCAACAAGAAATCCTCTAGAGCTCATGTGCCTTACATTCGCTTTTTAAGTATGGTTGCAATGATGGTGATTGGTGAAAATGATTATGTTGGACTCAATGTACATCTTGAAAGTATTCCTGTCCCTGCCATGGGTGAGAAAGTCTTCCTTTTTATCAAGGCAAACAGAGGTCCTCCTATCACTGCTCAAATGCAAGAATTAATTGATGCTGCTGATGAGGCAAATGTAGATGATGTGGATGGTGATGGTAGTGGTGGTGATAGTAATGATGGTGGTGGTGCTGATGAAAGTGGTAATGGTGACAATGCTGGCAGTAATGGTGATGAAAATGATAGTGAAGATGGTGGTGATGCTGGTGATGCTGGTGATCATGTTTTTGCTACTCCCTTAAGTCCAATGATCATTAATCCCCTTGGTGATACTGTTGTGCAAGATCAACCAGAACAAGAAATCTCTGAGCAACTAGTTGAGCTCATTGATAGAAGCAGGCACATCATCTCCCAAGGTAAGGATAGCTCTGACTCTACTTCTGAGGATATTCAAATGGTAGTCCCAACCTTTGATACCCCATCCTCATCTCTAGTCCATACACCAATCCAACAACCAAGCTCTGGTGAACCTCCAGTAGTTACTAGTTCTACTCCTCCCCGTAGCCCCCTATACACAAGGTCAATAGAGGATGTTCATCTTGAGCCCTTTGAGGTAGTGACATCCACACCTCTGACCACAACTCCAATTACCCTTCCTCATGTTAAGGGGGAGCAATTGGATGTTGCACACCCTAAGCCAGTAGATGTATCCTCCCAACAGGATGCATCTGTAAAAATGGGACTTAAACTGCAATCTGAGACATCCTCCCAACAGGGTGGTCTCACCGAAAGACAGACCTCGTCCCAAGGTCACACTGTGTCTACACCCATTTTGAGTCAGCCTATACCATTCACATTCTCCTAATAGAATGTGGATCCAATAAAGGATTCCCTAATATTGAGTGCATCCCACACTCACTCCACATACCATGCACCTATTATTGATTCTCTTCTTACATATGCACAGCCTGTCAATGCTAGTGGTACAAACCAACCTCTAGTACAGGGCTCAACAGTCTTTCCTAATGAATTTGAGCTTATACACCAAGGCTCAGATGAGGGAACCCAATCCTTACCCAAGTTCTTTGAACCAATCACAACCTTCTCCTCCTCTCAACCCTCTACCTCAAATCTAAACCAAAATCTTACCCTTCTCCAAAGCCTCAACCAAAACCTTGAAAACTTAACCTAAACCTTCCACACCTTCCAAACAGAAATAGATACTCGATTGTCCAAGCTTGCAATGGAAATAGAGTCACTTAAAACCCCAACCCAACCCTCCCCTGCACCTATCCTAGTCCCAACTGACCTTACTCCCATTCTAACCAAAATAGACCAATTATCTATCCTTCTCCCATCTCACTAACCTACTCCTATCTTACCTCAATCCACTATCTCTTCCCTTAAAAAAACCATTTCTAAACTTCTAACCTAACTTCAAACCCTACACCCAATCAACCCAAACATTTTTGTACCTATCCCAGCCGAACTCCTACCCATGCCTTCTTTCCTAAAAGGCACCCTTGATGATATAGAAGCCCTCACTGAACAAAGCAGAATGAGCCTCTTTCACTATGGAAAGCTCTTAGGGATCTCAAGGATGACCTCTCTCTTCAAATCTCTAACTTACCTCTACTCCAACCTATACAGCTTTGTTAACCCATACACCTACCCCTGTCCCTACACCATCCTCAAAACCCACCACATGTGACTCCCCTCCTCCTTTTGATGATGCCAAAAAGGGGGAGAAATCTTCAAGCTCAACAAGGGAGGATGATCCTGATTCAGAGGAAATCAATGCTGCCTACAATGAAACAACCACCAAAATCTTGCAGCAGGAAGCACCCAAAGCAACAGCTCCTCCTGTTTTCAAAAGAAAAGCTACTTCTAAGGGGGAGCAAAGATTTCCTAAAAGATTGAAAAGAATGGAAAAAAGGCCAAAATCCAAAAAGAAAGTTGCTGAGGGTTGCTCTCCACATATTAACATTGTGTCTGATTCTGATGATGAGGATGATACTCCACTATCTGACATCCTCAAAAGAAGAAGACAAAGCCCTAAACCATCTGCTCCACCAGTCCAACCAACTCCATCAGTCCAAAAGCCTTAAACCTCTGCTCCAAAAGACAAATGAAAAAGAAAAATGACACAAGAGCAAGTTGAAGAGGAAGAGCACAGAAAAAGGGAGCTCGAGCTTAAAGAGAAAGAGGAAAGGGAGAACATACAAATGGCTCAAGCCTTGGGTGTTCCAGTGGAAGAAATCTACCTAGCCAAAGAGCTATCATATCAACAAGAACAATAAAAAGCTCAAAGCAAAGTTGCTGCTCAAACAAAATTGGCAAGGGAGAAGTCTCAAGCTGAGCTACTCAAAGCTAGATCCCATGCGGATGCAATCAAAACCCTGCTCAGTCTTGATTTGTCTGCTCCCTATAACCTAAGTCATCAGAGGATCCAAAGCTTCAGAGAAAGAATCAATATCCTAAGAAACAGAACCGAGCCAATTCCTATCACAAGAGCCTCTGTCCATAAAGGTGATGCTGAACCCTACCTCAAAGCTATAAGGCAAAACATCTTCAACAATTGTGAAGTTGTATCATATGGAAGGTGTCATGTTTATAGGTTCAAAGAACTGGTTGAGATCCTATACCTTCTCTACAAATCCAAGAGCAAGCTTAAAGTTCAATTCATTCAAAAGATTCAAAATTGGATAGCTCTTGCTGTGTCTCAAAAGGCCTTCACTCTTGATGATTACTATAGGCATGTGCATACAGTTGAAAATCTACACAAGAAAGGCTCCAAGCCCTTTATTCCATTCGAGCTAAGAGAGGTACTGCCCCAACATGAATATCTATATGATTTTGAGGGTCTTAACACATCTTTGCCACTCAACATCACCCCTGAGCTCTTCAAGTTTATATATATGCTTGTTGAGGGCATCTTCTTTGTGGACAGAGGTGGCTCATGGAGATTCTTTAGACAGTCTGAAATCCCTAAGGCAAGCAAGAGTTTTCTCTTCGGGCTAAGAGTATCTACAAGAGGCAGAACAGGAAATGACCAATTTGAAGCCCTTGTACAAGCTCAACGTGAAGCCCTAGTCGAAGCAGATCCTCTAGCAAAAACCTTTGATGTTAAAGAAGAAGAATGGTGGGATTGAAGACTGATCCATCTTTGAAGACTTGTTGATCACTTTAGTTGATTGTATATAACTTGTAAATTCTGTTTAGACTAGTTTAGTTAGTAGTTAATCTCATGTAAATACTTCTGTTCTTTCCTTTATTCTGTTATTCAAGTGATGTTTATGTATATCAGAAAATCAAAAATATATAAAAATGGTAAAATAAAAAGATACCACAAAAACAAAATAAAATGGTACAACAAAGAAACTGATTCTACAAAAACAGAACAAAATGAAACACTAGAAAAGAAACCAAAACGCAGAACAAGGTTCAAAATAAAAAGAGCTACCAAAAACAAATAGCTAGGTAGCCAAATGCACTTAAAATTTTAAATATTTTGTATTCGAAGTGAAACTGATTCTTCAAAAAGAAAAAGGTTTTGTCATCATCAAATAGGGGGAGATTGTTGGGGAGATAATCACTTCACCCTAATAATCAACTCTGTCTATCTTAAAACATAGAATTTGATGATAACCAAACCCTACATTCAGTATGACTTAGAAAGTATTCAAACATGTGTTGTTTGAATCAGATTGTAGAAAATATGCTAAGTATGGAACCATCAGTTGAGTATCAGCCTCTACTCAAAGTATCAGCCGAAGGACATCAGCTAAGGAGTATCAGATGAAGAAAACAAGTGTAGAAGACTATCAACTGAGGAAAATCATCTATCAGTTGAGTGAAGAAATTTGATCAGCTGAGTGCTTACACCATTAGCTGAGCAAGGATTTTGCTCAGCTATACCATCAGCTGAGTGAATGTTGGCTAAGCTGAGGCCCAGAGCATCAGCTAAGTAAGTCTTTCTAAACACAAGTCATCTTCCTACATAAACTGATGTATTTAAATGATCAGCTGAGCATACTTGATCAACTGATCATATCAATACATAAGCTTATGTCCTCCTAAGATAACTATTGATCAACTGAGCATTTGTATGATCAGCTGAGCAATATGTATCAACTGAGTCCCAGCCAAAATGATCAACTGATCTATCTTTTCAACCGAGTAGTAAAAGCTAAAGTTCCTATTACTTTTTGTTAGCTAATTCGAGCAAAATGTCAAATTTGCTCTTTCTTTGAGATTGTAAATGTTATATGTAAAAGGCAGAACATGGGTTGTTCTATTATGCCTTAGATCTTTGTTTGTAAAAGTATAAAGCACTTTTTGGATCAAGTATGAGACAAAAAGGTTTGATCTTATCCTCTGGAAAAGGAGAAAGATACCTCAAACAAACGAAGATCTCGAAGATTTGTTTCAACAACTAAAGTATGGTTGGCAATCCCATACTTGGTAAAGTCAAATCTAAAAGAAGCATGGCTGTTGTATAAAGTACAAGCATGGAAAGGGAAAGACAGTCTTACAAGGCAAAAGGTGTGAAATTTAATATTTTATATTGTGAGTGGGTTGCACTTTTTCAGAAAGGTACAATTACTTTTATCAAACAGTTGATTAAAGTAAATTACTTTTCACCCACTAACTTTACAATTAAAATATTATATTTCCATACACTTTTTGTCTCCTTCCTACATGGAACCGGATGCCCAAGCTTCTACTACAAATTAATACTCATACCCCTCTCTCTCTTTCAACCTCCAAACTTCCATTTAAAAAAATCCTACTAAACATTCAAATTATCATAATATATTATTGTTTAATAATTTTAGCAAAAAAAAATATACCATTAGATTCAGTTTTTTATTATCTCTAATTCAAGACCAGGTTCGAAATGTTTTCCAATTTTTTTTACGAAAATGCAAATTGTTTGACGAAAATGCAAATGCTGCCCAAAATGAAGAAAAAAAACAGATAACAAAAAATGCAAATTATTTAACGAAAATACAAAATGCAAAATGCAACGGACATAAAAGAAGATAACAAAAATGCAAATAACCGAAAATGCGAATAATATTAAGTCATTAACATGCAAATAACCAAATGATTTGCATTTTGGTTCTCATTTTTCATTTTCGGAAGGTGGAGCCATAATTTTCATGTAATTTACAAAATTGCCACCTTCAAATCTTAACCATTAATTTAGATAATCCAATGGTCCAGATTTGTTTTTTAGGTTCTATAATTAAGACATTATTGATATGTAACTATTGAAAAAATCCTAAGATATTCTAATATTAATGTGTGTGGAAATAATCATTTAAGTTAGTCATGAGAATGAAAATGTATTGATATAAAATAAAGTTAACCTTAAATGACTATTAAGGTAATTAGAATCAAACGTGTGATATAAAAAACTTATATGGATGTAACTCATTGAACGTCTTGCAAAGCTCAATCCATATTCATACGCAATGATTTTTGATTAAGTTATAAATTTGATTGATGTGGTGATTTTAATGACATATTACTTATGTCATATTACTTGGACTTGTGCTTTAAATTAAACAAAGTTAACTTTAAGTCCAATTAAATATATGCATGAGAAATATCAAATTATGTTGAAAATCATTATATGCCAAACTTGTGTTTGATTAGTTCTCAAAATAATTATTGATATTTGATTTAATGAAATAAAGTTAAAATGTACAAACTACATCTAAACAAGAGTTTTTTTTCTTTTTTTGAAGTGAGAAATATTGTACTTAAAGTTAATATTGCATATTGATGAACAATATTTCAAAAGTTGATATACCATGTTTATGTTCATTACATTAGCTTAAATGATTATATGCAATGCTTGAATAGAAGCCCTTAAATGAGTTTTTTTAAAGGCCTCTTAAAAAGATTAATATTCATATGTTCTATATATGCATACACATGCTCTAATGATAAATCACTTGTCTCAAATTAATAGTTTGCTCCAAGCCCATGAATTTTGTTGTCAAATATTTTGTTTGAGTTTAAGTGATTAAGCAAGTAATTGTAATTTATCATTCACATAAGTAACATTGTCTTAGAATCTAAAAGATATCATATTATGAATCGAGACAACTTACTTTGATATTAAGTCTTGATAAGATTGCGCTCATAAGTTATACAAATGCTTTAAAATTAGTAAATATATATTAAAGAAATATGTATCACATACACACAAAAGTTACATAATTCTTTAACTAAAAACATCACAGAACTAAAGTTTTAAACTCATGGTCCATACCATTGGTAAACCACCAACAATCTGGTCAAGAAATAGAAATATTATGCAAAAACAAAGTAATTGAAAAAAAAAACACTTCACAGTCGATTCACGATCAACCCACAATTGATGTCATGGTCCGACCGTGAGCATTACGCCATACTTTGATTGATATTCTAAATTTCAAATTTCAAGCGATTGTTGACCCAAGATTGATACCGTAGATAGACCGCGAAAATACTGTCCAATTCTACAAAAAAATATATAAATGATCATCACCCACCAATAAATCATATTATTATCTATTACTATGAGAAATTATACAAACTTCTGCGAACATCATTAATTGTAAACAAATAAACAAAAGCGTGTTCATGTTATTAACTTGGTATGCCTAAACCTTTATGCATAAAATGAATTATAACACTTTGGTTTAGTGCAATAATATGAAAACATGCAACCTTTTATGATGTTTAAGTTTGAATATCTTGTTTTGAGTCCTAATTTTAGTAACTTCATTCAAAAAGTCAAGATTTTTTTGTAAAGGTGATAAATTAATTAAATTTGTAGCATCATTATAAAATTATCATCTTACATAATGGTTATGATAGTGAGCTAAAATAAAATAAATATATCATAAGCAAACAAGTAAATATGAAGTAAAGATAAAATATCATAATATAAATAGACATATGCATATATCTTATACAATTCATAATTCTTGATTCAAAGTAATGTCACACTAAAAGTTGAGTTGTGACATAAGATTTTGAAAAATCATTTTGGTTCAACATTTCATATGTTAATTTTAAAAGAACTCACTAAGTAATTGCATGTATGAAGTAATAAAGTTAAATTAACAAAACTTATGCCTAAATTTTATATCTTACATGGTTTGAAAAACTAAAATGCTAACATGCAACTTATATATGATGCTCATTATATCTTGTCTTAGTACATTGACTTGAATTATATAGATAAGATAGATCACCAGGATAACAATACATGCTAAATTATGATATCTTGGTTCATGTTTGACATATCCTTGTTCTTCAAGTTATCATATTACATATGTGATATCCTTACATGAAATATTGTTAACATATGTAACATTATGATATGTCATACTTGATCATCAAATCTTAAATAATTATCATGTATTAGAAAATAAATATCAAATTGTTTTCAAGCTATCTTATGCATGGAGTTTTCATATAAGATCACTATCAAAATAGTTATTGAGGTAAGTTTATGATGAAACATATGTTAAAATATTTAAAAGGTGAAGAAATATATATTAACATATTGATTGTTGCAAGTGGTTCTCTCATACTATCTTGTCATGGTGCTTAATGAATTACTCTTCAAAATCAAGATAGTAAAATTGATGACACATTATGCCTTATATAAGAAATCACTTTGATTGTCATCTTGATATATACTTGAGTATGCCTATATACTTAAATAACGATCTTATGTGTGACACACTTAACTTGATTATCACTTGACACATAAAACTATGAGGTATACTTGCATAATGAATGATTTTAGTATATGTATTGCAAGTTGTTGTACTCATGGGAACACTTTTCTTTGATCATCTTAATCTTATTGAATAATATGAATACACATAAATGGATAAGAAAATGTGAATATAAGTTAAAGTAACAAGTAAAATAATATTTAAGCCTATTTGGATTATAAAAAAAAAGATAAGATTAAGTAATCGTGAACCAAACATCTAACTAGACAATTTTTGTAGGATTCACGAGAATTAGGAAATTTTTGTATACTTATGATTCTTAATGTAAGTATATTTAATTGAGTATACATAGCTATTGAAGATCAAGATAATAATCTTAAATGACATTATGTGCTTCAAACATGAAATCGTTATAAATGTCATCCTAAGTGTATACATTGGTCACTTACTTGATTAAATCATTTATGCTCCATTTATAGTCTCATATTAAAATATAGAAAATAATAATTATATCTTAGATGTACCAAAATATTCATGAAAGAATAAACAAATGAAGAAACAAAGGTATCGATATAAAATTTTGATATAAACATTGATTAAACCTTTATTTGCTACATAATAAAAAATGAATAAATATAAATTAGTTATGAATAGATTAATATTGAGATAAACACCATAATCTAGAGCTAAGAAAATTTTGATATTCATCTCAACATTAGGTTTATGGATGTTGGTTGTCCCTAACGTAATGTGCACATTTTAAGGGGGGAGTCACAAACCAAAAAGAAAATCTCATATATATTTATTCACACCCTCACTTACTATCATTAGCATAAATAGTTGATTATGATTCCTAAGTCTCCCATGATGTCTAATTGAGTATATTTGATCTCTCCTAAATTGAGTTTATACATACACTTTTGTATATTTTGCACTTGTGTTTTGCTTTGTCTGTCTTTTTATCAAGTGTTAGGTCAAGGGGATCATAAATCAATGGGGAGCTTTGATCAAATATGAAACATCATTTTAGAGAAAGCATCAATAGGGGAGTATGTACTAAGGGGGAGCTTCTATCATAGGAGAATGTTCCTTTTTGATTGGACAAAAGGGGGAGAAGAATGTACATATGCAACATTGTTAATATGAATAATTTTGTTAGCAATCTTATTAGATGTTACATATTTTGTCATCATCAAAAAGGGGGAGATAGTTAGTTCATACATGATCACATATTGAGAAATGCACTCCTCGTTTTGATAATGATAAAAATATGAACATGTGATATATTGCTTATCAAAATTATTCATATGTTCATGTGCTACATTCTTAAGATATTAACAAAAATCAAATTGATGATCAAGTGAATAACAAACATAGTGAAGACCTCAAATCAACAAGAAAATAAGAAAACAAACAGGAAGAAAATGAAAATCAACGTTCACGGTTGATCCATGGTCAATCGTGCATGAGCCGTCACTACATTGTCTTCAAGCTACGATATCATCTTTCGCGCTCACGCTCAAAGTTATTGGACAATTGAAGACGATATCTTAAAAGAATAATAAGGATAATATAAGCTCACAATTTTTATTAAATAATATTTTATCCAAACTTTTATAAATATGTCACACATATATTTTATAAAAATACTTCACACTTTTATTAATTTGTCTCCTATGCATATAAGACAAACTATAATAAAACAAATGATTTCCCAATGTGGCAAAAACTAAATATAATTTCGTAGTGAAATACCTCTACACCAAAACTAGAAAAGCATCTTTTATTTGGGGTAAATATCCAACATAATTTTTCCAAATCCTCCTAACCTTCCAAATTTGCATAAAGAATTCAAACTCTTTTGGTAGGTCAACTTGGGACTTTTATAAATGCTTTTTGTAGTGATTTTTTATGGCAAAAAGTGTTTTGATATGGTACAAAACAAAGTGTAACGTTCATATCTAAAATATCAAAAATTGTGCACTCGCACCCCACGACGTGTCCACGGTCGACTGTGACATCTTCCGTGGAGATCCGGACAAAATTAGCTTTTGCCCTTTTACAGCTATTTAAAGAAGATTGCAACCTCACTTTTTGTAGCCTTTGAACACTAAAAATTTAGACTTAAATATTAGATCTTGTGAGCTCAAATTCCATACAAATGGCCACCTTTCAAGATCCAGATCAAGAGCAGGATCGTAAAGCTTTGAAGAGCAAATCTACATCTCATTCTATCATTTTATTTGTATAATTGTGTGAGGATTAACTCTAGCTAATAAGTTAGAGTGAAGTGCGAGGATTAACTCTAGCCAATATAATTAGAGTGAAGTTAGGCACATCTTAGCCTTGTTTGCAAGAAAGAAGATTATTTCTTGTAAGCTAAAGAGATAAGTTGTAAAGGTTTATCTCTCCTTTAAAGAGAAGTTTTAGTGGAGCAAACTCTTGGTGAGTGATGCAAAGGAGTGGATGTAGTGCAAGTTTGTTAATACTTGCATGAACCACTATAAATCTCTTGTCTACTACTTGGTGATATCTCTCTATTACTCTTTTTATTCCTTGCAAATATTTGTTGTGTTGTTATAAACTTCAAGATCAATCTTTAAAACACAACTTTCTAATTTTTAGAAAAAGTGGTAAAACAAGTAAAAGAACCTATTCACCCCCCTCTAGGTTCCTACAAGATGTTTGTTATAGTATATCTTGACTTGATAACTAAAATTTTTAAATTAATATATTATAAAATAAATTAAGTAAATTAAATTCTAACCTACAAAATACCAATATATAAACTAAAGTTAAGTAAATTGTTTTAGAATAATATCTATAAAACCAAAAAAAAAGTTTATCATCTTGCTATATTTATAGTTTATACAGTAGCGTAGTCCATAGTCGTTGCCGGCGATAAACAAGTGGATAGTGTTTAAATTTGTCGTAGTGGAGAGTGTTTGAAGAGAATCTGGAGAGGTCGATGTACCGTAGGCGCCTAGGGTTTTATGAGATACAGTGGGGTTTTGAAATAAGAGTGAAGATGTAAAGATTTTAGGGTTTACTTAAAAGTGAGAATATGTAGAAGACTAGAAATATTTAGGTGTTATAAATATGGGCTTGGTTATAATACGAGTTTGGTGAAGATTATTAAGCTTATAATTTTTATTAAATGTCTTAATATCATATTCTTTATTAATTTATAATATAACAATGTAACCTTATAATAATCAATTTTATAATATAATCTTATAATATAAACCATATTATAATAATTAATTATAATTTGATATTTTATTAACTAACTATATTAGATCCCGTTTGATTTATGGGCATTTTTAAAAAATAATAAATAGTAAACATTAGTAAAAATATAAATGATTATAAGACTCAAAAAATAAGAATATAAAAGATAATAAATTATAAAAATTCAAGAAATAAGATGTTTCTAAATCAATCAAATGATTACAAGACACTCGACAAAAAATAAAAATGAATCAAATTCTTAATAAAACATTTAATTGCTTGATTATCATAACAAATACCAAAAACTGATATGTTGATTCATTTAACTATGTGTTATGTTGTAGGTGTGTTAACTAAGTCTTTATTATTTTTGCTTTAAACAAATATTGATAGGGATTGTACCTAGACATCATGATACACAACCAAAACGAAAATTGTGATCCTAATTGAGCTACGGTTGACAAACACAATGATTTACATAACTGTAGAACTCATTTACCTACGCCTAATGTTTCTCGAATTGCTCAATTATCATGCTCTGGAACCATACATGTGGAGGGCGTACATAATATTAATACTATAAATGGTTTACATCAACCTACACCATCAATATAATCTACAAGACGTCCCTGTGTAAGCGAAGCATCTTTAAGTTCCTAGTAGACCCAAACAAATAATGTCATGCAAGTTTGTGTTGCAAACCACAATACTGTAGCTTAGCCGGTATGACATCGAGGTCGACCCCCTATTTCTATTCTTCATAACGCTAGAAGTAATATTGAAGTTCCACGATCACGACTTGCGGGTGAACTCATCAGCCAAATGGTGATATTGTAGTTCAACCGCTATGACGTCCGGGTAGACCCCGACAACCGAACAATCGCAATGTTAGAGCTCGTGTTAGTGAAACCCGTGTATATGTTCCACATGATTCAAATCCTCTTAATCGTTCTTCATCTTTATCAAGTAAGTCCAATTAATACCTTTATTCCTCCATTACCATCAAATTAGACACTCTTTGTTTAGTAATGCTTGATTTACAGGTGTGAATTTACATGGTAATCAAATGTTCGAGCCTCCCCATCAAACACCTTTACACATGTTTTCATCAACGACGGTTGTTGGAGCTGATCGTACCCCCGTCCATCTTACTAGCCAATCAGCTATAAATGCACCTTTATCTCCAACGACTTCTGACATTGTCAGCCTAAATGCACCAAACATTAACTAGTCGACCCCTTCTTCTACAACACCAGCAATGCCTTCTTTGATAAACATACAAAGAAGTGTGTCAATGTTTATCGAAATGCACGGAAACGTCGTAAGTAACATCAACTCATACATATTTTCTTTTAAATGGATAACAAGATTTATCTATATATCATTTTACATTATCATATATTCCGATCTTAGGGAGGATGACTGAGTACTTAGACTCAGAGAATTCGGAACACACATGAACACGTTGCGGAGCAAAGTTTTGGTATGGTGAGCGAACAATAAGACGTTCTTCCATGTCTAATCGACGATTCTCTACGGTTGTGGTGAAGGAAAAGTTCGGTTGCCATTGCTTCTCCAACCATCGCAACTATTAAAAGAATTTATGAAATATAATGGTGGAGATCGTGCAAAAGTATTTAGAAAGAATATGAAAGTTCTATGGACGACCTAGATTTGCCCGGTTATACATTTATGATACTGAGCATGAGGTCGATAACCGGCTATATGCGTTAAACAGAACATCTCATAGTAATGCCTGGGTTACAGGTGTGACTTTACATGGTAATTAAATGTCCGAGCCTCCCCATCAAACACCTCAACTCATGTTTTCATCAATAACGGTTATTGGAGCTGATCGTACCCCCGTCCATCTTACCAGACAATCAGCTGTAAATGCACCTTTATCTCCAACGAATTCTGACATTGTCAGCCAAAATGCACCAAGCATTAATTGGTCGACCCTTTCTTCTACACACCAGCAATGCCTTCTTTGATAAACATACAAAGAAATGTCGGTATTTCGACTGTCAATGTTTATATAAATGCACGACAACGTCGTAAGTAACATCAACTCATACATATTTTCTTTTAAATGGATAACAAGATTTATCTATATATCATGTTACTTTATAATATATTCCGATCTTAGGGAGGACGAATGAGTCCTTAGACTCAGGGAATGCGGAACACACATGAGCATGTTGCAGAGCAAAGTTTTGGTATGGTGAGCGAACAATAAGACGTTCTTCCTTGTCTAATCCACGATTCTCTACGTGTTGTGGTGAAGGAAAAGTTCGGTTGCCGTTACTTCTCCAACCACCGCAACTGTTAAAAGAATTAATGGAATATAATGGTGGAGATCGTGCAAAAGTATTTAGAAAGAATATGAAGGTTCTATGCGCGATGTTTTCATTCACTTCAACCGGGGGAAAGATACATAAGGATGTAAACAATGTTCTTGGACCATACACATTTCGTTTGAATGGGCATAACCACCACCATATTGGGACTTTGTTACCATTGCATGAGGATGGATGGCCTAGATTTGCCCAGTTATACATTTACGATACTAAGCATGAGGTCGATAACCGGCTATACGCGTTAAACAGAACACCTCACAGTGCTGATACGCCCATTATGCGTTCGTTAGTTCAATATCTGATAAGAATGCTTGACAAGCATAACCCGCTGGTGCAGTCATTTAGGATGGCAAGAGAACGATTTAGGGATTCCTCGATGCACTATGTCACTATTTGATTGATTAGCACACGTCAGAGTGATGGGAGACAATACAACTTACGAACTGCTTTTGAGGTGGCTGCACTTATTCCAGGTGATGGTTACCTAATAGACTCGCGTGATATGATTGTTGAAGCACGAGGTGGTGAAAAGGGTTGTAATTCGATTAAGCGTATTACTGTGTTACACCCAAGTTTTATGGCCTCACAATATCCGTTGCTTTTTCCTTATGGAGAAGATGGATTTCATTTATATATACTTGTGAATGTTTCGTAATGTTTCCTAATCTGCACAGTGTTGGTCGTTTGTTTCACACGTATATTGTCGATGCTTATACTGTCGTTCTTGATCATGATCTTGATTGGTACAAAAGAAACTAGGATACAATTCGTTTAGAAGTATACAATGGATTGCATTATCACATTGCTAACGGGGAGACTAATCCTGAGTCTATTGGTCGAAGGGTAATCTTGCCTTCATCATTCACCGGTGGACCTAGACACATGATACAGCAGTATCACGATGCAATGGCTATATGCCGTTGAGCTGGAGCTCCCGATCTTTTTGTAACCATGACGTGTAATCCACGATGGCATGAGATTCAACGTCATGTCCAAAATAGTGTACCAGGTCAACCAGCAAATGATAGACCGGATATCATCATTTAGGATGTGTCAAAATTGGTAATATATTTTTTAAAAACTTTAGTTTTTTAAGATTATACTATTTTTTCATAATGATTTTTTTTTGGTTTAGTTATCTATACAATTGAGTTCACGAAGCGTGGATTGCCGCATTGTCATGCTATCATATTTCTATGTGAAGATGATAAGATTTTGTCATCCGAGGAGATTGACCATGTCATATCCCCAGAGCTTCCGTCCGAAGAGAATGACCTTGCAGGGTTTGAAGCTATCCGTACTCACATGATGCACAGACCATGTGGAGATCTCAATCATTAAAGTCCATGCATGGACAAGGACAAAAATGGGTGCCAAAAAGGATACCCCAAGGAATACTGTGAGGAAACATTCATTAGGTCTGATGGGTGGCCCTGTTATAGAAGATCGAATAATGGAAGGAGGGCAAAAGTTGGATGGCATGATATCATGATTGACAACCATTGTGTTGTTCCACATCACCTCGATTTAGTTGTCAAGTATGGTTGCCATATTAATGTTGAATGGTGTAACCAGGGATTGCTGATCAAGTATCTTTTTAGTTATATCAACAATGGTCCTGATCGTGCAACCGTCATAATAGATGGTCAGAACAACAAAACCTCCTTTCGATCACTACTACGACATGAAAACGAAATCGAGGAATACCTGAACTATTGTTACATTTCGGCTTAAGAGGCATGTTGGAAGTTATTTGGCTTTGAGATGCATTATCGGTCTCTCGTTGTCGAAAGACTTCCTTTTGATGAATAAGATGAGAACATAGTTTACTTTAGAAACAATGCGAATATACGAAGTGTTTCCGATCGGATTACCTCTACAATGTCTATGTTCACTGAATGGATGACGGCAAATCAAATATATCCAGAGGGTCGGAGCCTTACATATGCGGAGTTTCCTACCAGGTTTACATGGCACGAAAAGGAAAAACAATGGAGGCCACATCAGAGTAGGTTTGCCATCGGTCGTATTTACTTTGTCACCCCTTCAATGGGTGAGAAGTATTATTTGAGGATGTTACGAAATGTTGTGAGGGGTCCTAGAAGTTACGATGAAATAAAAAAAGTAGATGGTTTCACGCATCCAACAATTTTATCTGCCTGCAAGGCATTAAATTTGTTAGGTATGATGTTGAGTGGATACATGCAATAAAAGAGGTATCCCAATGGCAACTAGAGAATCAACCGTGGGAGATTTTTGTTACCATACTGTTGTTTTGCACGGTTACAGATTACGTGAACTTTTTTAGAGAAAGTCATCCGTATTTGTCAGAGGATGTTGCTTACAATCAACATAGGTCGTTGAAGAATGAATCAGTGGTGTTTACAGACGAAATAGATCATGAATTACACATTGATGGAGATAGATGCAATTTTAAATCAAAATAATAGATCATTATCTAATTTCCCAGACCTTCCTCAAATTGATCAGCGTGTGATTAATATAATTAGGAATAGGTTAATTGCTGAAGAGAGAAGATATAATGTAAACGATGAGCATGCACAGTTTATTAGTTTGTATAGTGGGTTAAATCCACAACAAAAGGAAGAATATCATACAGGAAACAAACGCTCAAAACGGGGGTTTGTTCTTCGTATATGGCAGTGGAGGTACCGGTAAAACATACTTATGGAAGACAATCATCTATTCGTTTCGTTCACATGGTAAAATCGTGTTATCTGTTGCCTCCTCAGGCATATCTTCACTTTTATTTCCCGATGGGCGAACAACACATTCGTGGTTCCGTATCCCCATTGAACTTGACAATAAATCATGTTGTTGAATTGATGTTAGTTCGGATCTTTCCGAGTTGATTAGAGAGTCTGAACTAATCATTTGGGATGAGGCCCCGTTACAGCACCGATATGCATTTGAAGCTGTTGATAGAACATTTTGCGATATTTTTAAGCAACTTAGTCCCGATGCTAAAAGCCAAGTGTTTGGTGGTAAAGTTGTCGTCCATGGTGGTGACTTTAGACAAATTTTACCAGTTATTACAAATGCAAGAAGGAATGAAATTGTTGCTTTTTCTATAAACAAGTCGTCGGTCATCTAGAGTAGTTGTAAGGTATTTGTCTTGTCTATTAACATGCGTCTTCGTGATTCGATGGTTGATGCAACAAATGTGGAACGGATGATGCAATTTAATAAATGAATACTTGACATGGGGGATGGTAGCCTTCATGCTATTTCACTTAGTAATGAGCCCGAGGCTACCTGGATCACCATTCCTGATGACCTTTTAATTCCTGTATCACATGATCCTATTACTGCTATTGTATGAGCCACATTTCCCGACATTTCAAATATAATAAGCGATATTGATTATCTAAAGGACAGATGTATTCTATGTCTAACAAATGACGCCGTTGATCAAATTAATTCTCATGTTCTTGGTAGTATGATAAGTGATACGCATGAGTTGCTTAGTGCAGATAGTATATGTGCAACCACTGAGGAAATGAAAATCATGTATCATGTATCCGCCTGGGTTTCTTAACACATTGTGATTCTCTGGGATACCAAACCATAAACTTGAATTGAAGATTGGTGGCCCGGTCATATTGCTTCGTAACATCAACTTTCAATGAGGTCTATGTAATGAGACACGTCTTGTGATAACTCAGGTTACCCGTTTGGTTCTCAAGGCAACTATAATCACCGGGACTCATGTTGGTGAAAACGCATTTATCGGAAGGATTGATATGACTCCAACTGATACATCATGGCCTTTTCAATTTAAACCGGACAGTTTCCAGTTAAAGTGCATTTTGCTATAACAATCAACAAAAGTCAAGGCCAAACATTTAATAATGTTTTTGCTTACCTACCGAAGCCAATATTTACACATGGTCAACTTTATGTTGTTGCATCTCGCGTCACTTCTCGCGATGGACTTCGATTTTATATTGACAATGGAGGAAAGTGTGCTAATAATCTGACACACAATATTGTTTATAAGGAGGTTTATTACAATTTACCATTAGGTATGGGTAAATTTGATTATCTGTGTATGCACATACATCCTCTTTCTCTCAACCACACAATGTGTATAAATATACATATGTGCATGTGTGTGCGTATACAATTATATGTGTGTGTAAATCTTTGCATTTTACCCTTACCTTTTTACTGATAATATTCTGTTTTTTGTAGTTAATACTTAAGCAAGATGAATATTCCATATCGTTATATTAATGACTTGCTACCTAACATGACCTATAAGTGGACTATTCATGTCATGGTCTCACGCGTGTGGACTACCTGTAATCCAAACACGAATCTTGTTCTTTCTCTAGATATGATATTGTCCAATGAACGGGTAAATTCTTATATGTTATTTATTGATGTATGATAATGTATGAGACTTATTAATGACTTGCTACCTAACATGACCTATAAGGTTCCTCTGAATCTTATGAACAAATTCAAGTGCTATATTAAGGAGGGTTATGTGTACAAGCTACATAGATTCACCGTGCTTAACTATAACACGCTATATCGACCTTTAAATCGTGCATTCTTTATCAAGTTCACACCGTCAACATCTGTACAAGATCCGCCTATTCAGTTACAGATGTTTGAAAGATATGTTTTTGAGTTTGTCTCATTCGACATGCTCCATACCCATGCCGAAAAAGATATGTTTTTGAGTTCCTCCCGATTCTTTTCAAGCTTACAGGCCAACTCATCTTCCATATGTGTTATATCCCCCAACATCAGAAATCTAAGCTCGACCTCGTGAAATGTATACCTTTTCCCATCTGATCTGGTGACGTGAAAGTGAACCATTGAGTAGTTGAGGAAGTTACGCAAGTACACGAACTCGATCTTGACAATTGGATATTTGGAGGCCACTTGTTGTCTTTTGCTTGTATGGAAGGTGGCGGCGAATCGGACAGACTTTTCATGCTCTTGTGAGTTCAGTACATATAGATCGTCAACCTCTATGACCACCTCTAAGAAGATTTCCGGAATTCTTTCTTCCAGATAATGAGTATTCAGCCATTGAGTAGGCCAGCGAGGTTGGTCTTTAGCAAGTGCTTCCCTTGTCCTGATATTTCTCCTTTCTGCTATGATTCTTTCGTGAGTGGCCAGGGGTTTAGGTCCTCCATGATAGGTTGCAGGTACCGGCCACTCACCCTCTTTTTGCTCAGATCCTTGAGGTTGTTGCTGACTTATAAGATCTATAGGTGCGATATTGAATTGCCCCTGTTCGGGTGGAAAAATGTCAAGCAGCTCCCTGTTTACAGTTGTGAAGACCTTGCGTATATTGATCAACGGAGTCTCTTCCACTTCCTCAGTAATTGGCCTTTTGCCTTTGGATTTTTCAGTTGAAGATTCAGGAAGGGGAGATTCTGGTTCTGTTGTATGTGTTTGGATTTGCGGGATTTGGATTGTTGGGATTTGGACTGTTGGAGTTTCGGGTCTTTCTGTCTCTGACTCTGCCCCCTGACCAACATCAAATTCAAAATATTGATCAGCGGAGTCTCTTCCACTTTCTCAGTAATTGGCCTCAGCTGGTTGTTGTTTGCTCCCCTACCACTGCCGCTTTGACCCTCTGACGGCTTGGATACTGGGGCGGCTTCAATTCTGAGTACTGTGCTTTGAGCCCCAATGTATCGCCGCTGCCGCTTCTCCCCCTCATGATGTTCTGGAAACTCAGGATCATCATGCCTACGCTTGCGAGATTCGGATTGAGCTTTGTAGGACTCCTGCACTACTTCAAGCCTTTTGCTTATACTTGATACGGTGGCGGTTAGGGCATTCAAGGCTTGTAGGACTGTATCTTGGAAGGTGGTGGAGCTGGAGGAGGCGGGCCGGGGTTGTTGTTGCAGTGCTGCAAGTATGTTGGATTGTTCGGTTGTAGGATTGGCAACACTGTTTAGCTTGGCATGTTGGAGGTCCTTGAGTTCATCGATTTAATAATCTCTCTCAATGACAGTGGGTGGTCGGTTTTCCACGGCACGGATTTGGGCTCTGAGGGAACTGATTTCAGTATGGAGTTGTGTGTTTACGTACTCCCTCAGGCCGGAGTCAAGAGATGAGAACTTGGAATCCATGAAGGATCTTAGTTCCGGTGTAACCCCGACCTCACTCAGAGGCTCGGTTGGCACAGGTCTTTCAGACCCGTGGCCCTCATGCAGTGTTGGCAGAACGGTAGCACTAGAGGGACCTCCGCTCGATCCTCGCAGTACCTCTGTAGTAGAGGCTGCTACGGGCGTTCCGGCAGCGTCACGAAAACGTGCTAGTGGTGATTGTGTCCTAGCGAAAGAATGAAAACCTATTAAGATTGGCGCTAGACTCGATTGTGCACGAAAGGAGGATGTGGACGGGGGAGGCAGTCCACTGATTTCAAAGCCAGCAAACTCCGAATGAGTTACCGATTGTGTATGTGATGATTCCCCGTGCAATGAAACTACTTCCAGTTGAGTGGAAGTAGAGTGGCTGGTGGGGTGAGTTGCATGCACTGGTGGGGTGCCAGTGTCTGTTTCAATACCAGCCGGAATAGTGTCCCGACCGGTAGTAGATGAGGCTTCCCGGGTTTCTCGGTCTGGGGTCCTGTCACCCTCTTTCTTTTCTTTCTCACTCTCACTATCGCTTACCACAACATCTATTTCTGCATCTTCTCTTTCCATTAACGGTACATCACCAAAGGTGGCAGATATGTCAGACAGATCATGATGGATATCCTCTGGATGATCAGATACTTGTCGCGTGCTAGTGGATTCAGCACGGACAGGGGAGGGTTGCGGGCCAAAAGAGATTAACTGCCCGGAGGAGGATGATTCTGTTTGAGTCCTTTCTGTTGAGGACTAACTCGCGGATTCGGCATGGGTGGAGGTCTCTGAGTCACTGATCACAACTCCCTCGCTCTCTTGTATCTCTCCTACCTCACCACTTCCACCACCCCTCTCTTCGATTGTTCCCTCTCAAGCACAACCCTGCTCGGGGCACCTTTGCGGACCCGAGCCCTAATACCACTAGGACCCTCCCTGGTGCTACTGTTCCCGGGGCAGGCACAACCGGCTCTGGTTGCGCCAGAGGAGCGATCCTATTTTCCCTCATATACTCACGCACAGCCTCACTCTCTTGATTTAGGATTCGAAGAAGGGCAACAGGCACTGGCATGGCTACAATGTTGGGTAGGTCTCTCATCCAAAGAAATCTGGTTATGAGTTGTACTTGGACTTGTGAGTTGTTGAGTCTCCTAGGAATGGTGTGGTAGGTTTCCAGATCGGTGGCAATGAAGATGGTCAGGAATCGTTGGAAGGGTATGAAAGTTTTCTGGCGAGTGGTGTCTTTCTCCTTGACCATTCGAACAATCTCCTCAAAAATGATTGTGGCGTAGTCTAGGTGGCGGTGGTATGCAACACCAGCCAACAGCAGTAGAGAGTAGTAGGATCTGCCATCTGTACCCCGGTGAATGCCAGTAAGGGTACGGTAGATTATAGTAGCAAGCGTCTGCCAATGAGGCGGAGGGTTTGTTCGTCGGAATTGATTAATCTGGTTCAGCTCCCCTTGATATCCAAGACCTCTGACTAGGTCAAGTACTACATTAACCCCAGGATTTTCGTCAAAGTCAGCCTTGTCTGGATAGTGATCAGCAGCAAGTAGGTAAAGTATGTTTCTAAGTATGATAGCTGAAAAAGTTGTGCGGACATTCTCAATTCTGCCACGGAGGCACTTGTGTCCTAATCGAGTGACACCCTCTGTAAAGGTATACCACAGTTGTTGCAGGTAGAGTTCAGGTACGTGGGTGGGTGATGTATTTTGGTTTTCAGTAATGGTCTGGCTGAGAGGATGAGCACGGATGATTTCAGAGATTATGGGAATTTTGGTATCTGTCTCCAAGTCAAAGTACAGATTGTTGCTCAGAGTTTCAAACTTGTCAGCAGCGGAGACTAGGCTTTCCTCGGGGAGGGGTTGGTTGGCAGCCATCTGTCACAGATAATATAGATCAGATTAACACAAGAGAGACAGATAGTGTTGGATGCACATGTGAATGTATGAAGGAATATGTGTTTTGGAGTTCAATGCACATGTGAATGTTTGGTTTTGACTTTGACCTTAAGTTTTGACTTATGAATTTTGACCCTTAATTGGAGTATTTTAAATCAAGTCAAAAATTTCCTAAGTGTTGAAAGTCAGATGGACATAAGTCATGCGAAAGTCGCATGAGATGAAAGTCGCATGAGGGGAAATCTGACATGAGTTGCAAAATCCGATAACATGAAATCCGACTATTTAACCATAGTAGTTTCAAAATCCGATAAACTGAAATCCGCCAATCTCAACACTATCGGATTTTCATCAAATCCGATTGTTCATCAAAAGTCGCATGAAAAAGTGAATTTGAAAGTCGCATGAAAGTTTGATGGTGAAAGTCGCATGAAATTTTTGAACTTGAAAGTCGCATGAATTTAACAATTATGCGAAAGTCGGATGGACTTAAGTCATGTGAAAGTCGGATGGTTTTAAAACATGTGAAAGTCGAATGGTTTTAAAAACATGCGAAAGTCGGATGGCACAAGTTGCACTCGAAAGTCGGATGAACACATTTCATGAGAAAGTCGGATGAACGAAATTCATCCGAAAGTCGGATGGACAAATGAGTCATGCAAAAGTCAGATGGACTTGAATCATGCAAAAGTCGGATGACTTAAAACTTAGTCTTTTCAGAGTTATGAAGTCACGAAAGTCGCATGGTGTAAACTTCCTTATTCGAAAGTCGCATAGAACAAGGTTCATCCGAAAGTCGGATAGACCAACTTCATCCGACTGTCGGCTGAGTCAAACCTTTCTTCATCCGACTATTATGAACATTCAGTTTGTTCATATAAAGACCAACCATGACTTTGACGAAATGTAAACTTATGGACTCAAGTTTTATACCAATAGACTCGGATTTTGACATCAAACAACTGTGTACTCTCAATCAAACCTAACCATCCCTAAATTTTGTACATTTTGACTTGAAGAACTCTGTTATTCACAATGAATAACAATACCCAAGAACAAACAAAAAATTTCCATTTGACTCGATTGTGTGTGATTTTGAAGGCTATTTTGGTTCCAGTGTGTTCGCATACATCCAAAAGTCACTCTATGCCCTTCAAACACAACAAACAACACCATTTATGGTATTTTTTATTCAAAAACATAGATGGCCCAACTTTTCGATAACAGGGGTTCAACAACCACAAAAAGTTCGATTTTGATGTGTAAATGTGCAAGGGATTCACCATTTCTTGTTCAAATCATCTTAACTTTCAGTTTAGTGTAGTTTAAATGCAAAATTTGCACTAGAAATAGGTTTCAAGCGAGAACAGTTAAGAAGGCAAGAAGATGAACAACTTTTTGAAGATTTGAAAAGTTTGGAAGCGTGAGAGGAAAGAAAGGTCGGATAGTTCCTTTTATAGACTATCCGACAGTCGGGTGGGTCGGGGCTTTGATCCGACTGTCAGATCGACCCGGTTTGGCCCAAACTTGATGGTTGGCCCAATCTATTCTATTTAAGCCCACGGCTTAGAATTTAGCATTATTTAAGACCAATATTAATTATTCTTTCTTTTTGTTGTTTTCTACTTCACTTAAAAAACATAAAATAAACAACTGACAACGAATCATCCGAAAAGATGAATTCTGAACATTTCTCCCCCTACACGAATGCACGGAAAAAATTCGTGTTAACCAGTGAACCGCATCGCTCCCCCTAGACAGGAGCATCAGTATAGCTGCACAGAGAACAAAAATAATGCGTAAATCTATTCAAGACAATATAAGAGTAAGGAATTACAACTTGAGATTCAGCATTCCAATTTTTGATACCAGAAATATAAATCAAGCTTCGTCTAGTGGTTTAGTGAACAAATCAGCCAGTTGATGATCAGTGGGAACATACTGTAGTTCGATCAGACCCTTTTCAACGTTGTCTTTCAAGAAATGATACCTGATATCAATATGCTTGGTTTTAGAGTGATGGACAGGATTGCAAGAAATGGAATTGCACTCTGAGAATCACATAGCAGTGGAATCTTAGAGTAGGTAAGACCAAATTCCCGCAGCTGAGTTCGCATCCACAGACTCTGAGAACAGCAACTGGCAACAGCCACAAATTCAGCTTCAGCAGTTGATGTAGACACACAGTTCTGTTTCTTTGAACTCCAGTAGACCAAGCGATCTCCCAAGAAGTGTGCACTCCCTGACGTGCTTTTCCTATCCAACATAGACCCGGCATAATCCGAGTCGGAGTACGCAAGCAATTCAAATGATGAGTCACGGGGATACCACAGACCAAGATCAGGTGTCCCTTTCAGGTATTTAAGGATACGTTTCACAGCAAGTAGATGTGGATCTTTTGGATTTGCCTGAAAACGAGCACAGAGACAGGTAGAAAACATTATATCTGGTCTACTAGCCGTTAGGTACAGTAAAGAGCCGATCATTCCCCGATAGGTTTTCAAGTCAACTGCCTTTCCGTCAGGATCAGCAGACAACTTGGTTTTGGAAGACATGAGGGTTGATTTGGACGAGCAGTCCGACATTTCATAGTTTCTTAATAAATCATTAATATATTTAGACTGATTTATGAAAATGCCATTGGAGAGTTGTTTGACTTGTAAGCCGAGGAAGAAGTTCATTTCTCCCATCATGCTCATTTCAAAGTTGCTCGCCATTAGTTTTGAAAACTCTAGACTATACTGTGGGTTCGTAGAGCCAAATATAATATCGTCTACATATATCTGGACTAAGATGTAGTCATCCCTAATTTTCTTTGTGAAGAGGGTGGTGTCAATTCATCCCTTTGAATAGCCTTCACGAACCAGATAGGCCGATAGAACATCATACCAAGCCTGTGGAGCCTGTTTGAGTCCATAGAGGGCCTTATCAAGTATGTAAACGTTGTGTGGTCTTTTGGGATCAACAAATCCTTCTGGTTGAGATACATAGACTTCCTCCTTAAGGATTCCATTCAGAAATGTCGTTTTGACATCCATTTGGCATACCTTGAAGTCCATGTAAGCAGCGTACGCGAGAAATACTTGGATGGCTTCAATACGGGCAACAGGAGTGAAGGTTTCATCATAGTCAATACCCTCCTACAGGTTGTATCCTTTTGCTACCAGTCTGGCTTTGTTTCGAATCACAACACCATTGGAATCTTTCTTGTTCTTGAAGACCCACTTGGTGCCAACAATTATCTTGTCATTGGGTCGGGGCACTAGTCTCCAAACCTTTAAACGGGTGAACTGATCTAACTCTTCTTGCATAGCAAGAATCCAGTATGGGTCCTGCAGGGCATCAGAAGTTCGTGTTGGTTCTATCAAGCTAAGAAAGCTGGAGAATTGACACTCATTAGCTGTGGAAAATTTGGTTTGAATGTCGGCATCTTTGTCTCTGATAATTTGCGTTTCAGGATGTGCAACCGTCCACTTGGTGATATGGGGAAGGGTGTTGTCAACTATTTCATCAGTAGCATCCTGGGGGGAAGAATTCATCCAGGCGTTGTTGAATAGAAGTTTCACCCTCAGGAGTAGAGGACTCTGGGATGGACTGAGTTGTAGTATTTTTGTGGTCCTCAGTGTCAGCATCGTCGACAGTGTTCACTGTAGAGTTGGATGCAGTGTACCGTTCACCCAAAACGAGGAATGGGTCAGCAGATGAATTAACAGGTCCTAATGTAGATGCAGTGGCTATTTGCTGCGTGAGTTCAAGGGATTCCTGAACGACACCTGTAGGCCTGTCAATAGGTACACAATTAGTTTCAGAGTCATCATCAACTAAGAAATCAAATATATACTTTAAATCTGAAGATTCCTTTGCGTGTGTTATATTTGTTTCTTGTCGATTAAGTCCCGGTCCTGAACTGATGTGTTCAGAAACGATTGTAGGTGACTCATTTGATAAAGATGTGGTTGTTAAAGTATCATCAAAAGTCACATTGATACTTTCAATCACAACATTTGTTCGTTAATAACAAAGCAACGATTACCAAACATGTGAAAGTGTTTAATATTGGGCACTCTGCCATTTGCCAGTTCATAGGGAGTTTTGTTAAAGTGACGGTGCAAAATTTTTCGGTTTTGGGTGTAGCATGCTGTGTTGACCGCTTCTGCCCAATAAGAAGGTGGCAAATCAGCATAAGACAGCATGGTTCGAGCCGCTTCTACAAGCGTTCGATTTCTTCGTTCAACCACTCCATTTTGTTCTGGAGTATATGCTGCATAGAATTGATGCATGATTCCCACTAAGTCAAGAAAAGAATCTAAGACTTTGTTCTTGAATTCGGTGCCATTGTCGGTCCGGATGGTACCAACTTTTCCTTGCGATTGATTCTGCACATGTTTGAGGAACGAGATAATTGTAGATAGAACTTCATCCTTCGTTCTCAAAAACTTGACCCACGTGTGTCTCGAATAGTCATCAACTATCACGAGAATGTACTTCTTCCCATTCCGAGATTGAACCCTCGTCGGCCCACACAAGTCTCCGTGCAACAGTTGGAGAGGTGCTTTTGTGCTGGACACCTGTTTGATTTTGTGAGATGCTCGTTTCATTTTGCCCCTTTCACAATGTTCACATAGGTGTTCTTTTTCAAACTTCAGCTTGGGCAATCCGTAAACTAAATCACCGTTGACCAGTTTGTTGATATTTTTAAAGTTCAGGTGAGATAGTTTGCGATGCCACATCCAGGTAAGTTCCGATGAGGCCTTGGACAGAAGACATAGTGACTGTTTTCCTTCCAGGTCTGC
Organism: Dittrichia graveolens; assembly: GCA_038502395.1. Classification (NCBI taxonomy): domain Eukaryota; kingdom Viridiplantae; phylum Streptophyta; class Magnoliopsida; order Asterales; family Asteraceae; genus Dittrichia; species Dittrichia graveolens. The sequence goes on along the minus strand of JARJIL010000005.1, from coordinate 51,589,977 downwards.
TAGATCAATGGTGTACAGATTTGACCTTCTGGACCCAGTCAGTACCACATCACCGTTTTCAGTCTTAACTGAGGAAGTTTTGGCCTTGAAGTTAACTTCTAACCCCTTGTCACAAAATTGCCCAATACTGAACAGATTGTGTCCCAATCCCTCTACATACGATACTTTGCTTATTTTTATATTTCTTTAATAATGTCTCAGCTTCCCATTATTGGTGCCATGTGGTCGTTTCCAAAACGAACATTTCTCGAGTATTTTGGGACATAGTTCGTGAGGAGATCCTTTGTCACACCCCGCTAAAGCGGAAACACGAGGTGTCACAGCACAAGATATCACCGCACAAGGTAAATAGATAATAACCATTAGATTAAATTAACAAAATATGTAGTTCGGATGAAACATAAATAAAGGTTACATATCCGAATAATATTTAAAGGACATTGTCTTGTACGATGCGTAAATGAAATAGATAATGTTTATATAAAATGTGACGATGAAGATGAAGATGCCACACATCATGTTTGCAAGCATAAGGTACCTAACGGCGGTCACCTGAAAGCACGGGTAAAAGAAAAGGGTCAACTACTAGAGTTGGTGAGTTCATAGGTTTTAATGTATGCACAAAACATCTTTTAAATGAGAAAAGTTTAAATAATTGATGGAAGTTTTTGGATGAAAATCCAAGTATGAAATAATGATAGAAGATGTATTATATTGCCCAATACGTTGCACATGGTAGTAATAGACTATGATGATTGTTGCTTGAGCCATTATCCAACCTAGCCGACAACCAATTGCCCATGATAAACCTAACGCCTATATTAAATGACGTTAGTAGTGGTAAAGTACATCTATAGTTCGTCAACCATAAATGGGAGACGTCGGAATCTCCAAATAGCGCTACTTACAAATACCATCGGCTCACTAGCGGAGTTAAGGAATAATGTCCAACGAAAGGGCCTTACAACGATCACCCAAGCACATCAAAGAATAATACCATAAGTGCGCAAAATAATATTTGAAATAAATAAGAAGATAGGCAATAAACTTTTCATGAAATATATACACATGCTTTCACCCCAAAATAATATGAAATACGGTAAAAAGGGGCTATGATACTCACTCGGTATGCAAAGGTGTTCACTCGTAAGGATTTCTTGTTCCTACCGAAGCTCCTTTCCTAATATAAGAGGTATGTAGCTCTATTAGACTTATTTTATTTATTATTTTGTATTATTTATTTGTTGTTAACTTATTTATTTAAATAGTTAAAGGTTGTCTCTATTTTTTCATTATTCATAAATGTTCACTGAAATTTTCAGTTCTTTGAGTTGAAATTTAAAAATTAAAAACTGTAATTTAGGAGTCATATTAAGGCTTGATATTTTAATATAATCTTGCTATATGTTTCTAGAATGTTCAGTAAAAATATAGGAATTTATAATCCATGTTTGGTATTTTTAATAATTAAAAGTGTATAGGATGTCCACTGATCAGTGTCTGGATGACATGTTGTTACTAAAACGTCTGTTTAAGGCTCATACGACCTCCTTTTTACATGATTCAAACTGGGAAATAACCACGACTCAAATATTAAACTTTTAAAAAAAACTAGACGTATTTTGACCCAAGAATGAGTAAGTTACACGCGTTTAAAGTGTACCCTTCTAAATCTTCCAGATTTCCAGATTCAACATATGGGTCTTTTTAAATATGTTTGAAGGATCAAACGTTCATGAAAATTAGTGAATCCAGGTTTAAATGAAAGGTAACACTTTAAACTAAGATTAGCAAAAAGAATCAACTGATTTTGATACCTAGAACTCCAGATATAACAAAAACAAGTGAGGAGTTCTAACATCAGATTCTGCCAGATTTGTGATTCTTTTTGCTTATGGGTCATAACTTTAATATAACATGTTTATATTCATGAATAATCATATTGTATGAGTATAAGCTTTGATAATCCATGTGTTCTTACAACAATGGTAGGATGATACACATTTTATGTGTTCCTTACAACATTTGTTTAGATGAAACACATGCATGATCAAAGTCTTATTTTCTTGATTTTTAGTTGATTAAGTTCCATACAACAACGGTAGGATGATGCACATTTCATGTGCTCCTTACAACATTGGTAGGATGTTTATATTTACATGATTATATATATATATATAAAGGAAATAAGATGAACAACAAAGAAAATAAATAAAAGAAAGAAGAAAGAAGAAGAGAAGAAAGGTAGAAGAGTAGAGATGAGTGTTTTATGATCATCTTACCAACTCTTTTCTTTGATTTAGTGTTGGATCTTCAAAAGATGATCAACACTTGGATGTTCTTGGGAGATTTTTGTTGGTGAAAGAAGAAGAGAGAAAAGAGAAGAGATGGAGTGTGGTGGTAAAGGAAATGATAAGGAGTAGTAGGAGGCTTATATAGAGCATGGGGGAGATCAAGTGGTGATTCTTGGAAAGAGAAGGAGGCAAGAGAAAAGAGATGGGGGATTTCTTTTATTTTTTTATTTTTTATAAATTATGTGTAATTAGTTTAAATAAATTTGTATAAATGGTGATTTTGTTTAAATCTTTTAATTAACAAAGTTTTAATTATTTTGATGAGTTTATATATATATATATATATATGTATATGTTTTATATTTTAACTTATTTATATTTATTATGATGTATTTAATTATTTTTATTGTTATTATTATTATTATTGTATATGATTTGTAATTCTTGACTTTTAATAATTCGATTTTTCGAGCTCGGGAAGGTTCTAACCATATAGGCGGGATTTCTACGAAATCTAATATTATTATGGATGTATTTAAGTCATAAATACTATTTTTAGTCATACTAGGCTTAAAATTGGAATTTCAAATGGCTAACCTCGGAAATTTGTTGCCGAATGTCACAGTCTCCCCTGATTAAAAGAATTTCGTCCCGAAATTAATCGTTAACGTCTTGGACTTGCTTTTTGGCGAAGAGGTGTGGATATTTGAGTTTCATATAATCCTCTCGCTCCCAAGTGTATTGAGGCCCGTGCCTTGAGTTTCAACGAACTTTTAAGATAGGGATCCTGCTTCTCCTTAGTCTTTTGACCTCCCGGTCAAGGATTTCGATTGGTTCTTCTACAAAGTGCAACCGGTCATCAACATGCACATCTTTTATGGGTAAGATTAAGGTTTCCTCCGTTTGGCATTTCTTTAAATTCGACACATGGAACGTGTCATGGATGGCGCTTAGTTCTTGTAGCAATTTTAGCTTGTAGGCTACCGGTCCAATCCTTTCGATTATCTCGAATGGCCCAACGTACCTAGGACTTAACTTGTTCTTTTTACCAAAACGCACTATCCCTTTCCAAGGTGATATCTTTAGTAGAACTTTATCGCCAACTTGAAACTCTAGGGGTTTCCTGCGATTGTCGGCGTAGCTCTTTTGTCGGTCCCTAGCGGTTTTGAGCCTTTCCCTGATAATCTTTATCTTATCAGTGGTTTCCTGTACGACGTCTAGTCTGGACAATTGTCGGTCTCCGATTTCCAACCAGCTGAGTGGGGATCTACATTTGCGTCTGTACAATGCTTCATAAGGTGCACACTGGATACTAGTGTGATAACTATTATTGTATGAAAATTCAACCAGTGGCAAATGCGAGTCCCAGCTCCCACCAAAATCTAACACACAAGCACGTAACATATCTTCCAGCGTTTGAATAGTCCTTTCCGATTGTCCTTCTGTTTGGGGGTGGTAAGAGGTGCTTAAATTGACTCGCGTTCCCAATGCTTTCTGAAGTGATTGCCAAAATCGGGAAGTGAAGCGACTATCCCTATCCGAGATGATAGAGATGGGCACTCCATGACGCATGACGATCTCATTGATGTAGATTCGTGCCAGCTTTTCCATCTTGTAATCTTCACGAATGGGTAGGAAATGTGCTGACTTTGTAAGCCGGTCTACTACTACCCAGATGGAATTGTACCCTTTTGCGGATCGGGGTAACTTAGTCACAAAATCCATAGTTATCTGTTCCCATTTCCATTCCGGGATTTCGGGTTGCTGCAGTAATCCAGAGGGTTTCTGGTGTTCTACCTTAATTCTTGCACAAGTCAAACATTTCCCCACGTATAGGGCGACATCCTTCTTCATTCCGGGCCACCAATAGTATTCCTTCAAATCCTTGTACATTTTATCGGCTCCGGGATGAATAGAATACTTAGACTTATGTGCCTCATCCAATATCGTTAACCGTATGTTATTCGCCTTGGGTATCCAAACCTTCTTTTTGAAGTAACGTACTCTATCAGTTCCAATCTCGAATCTGTGCTCCAAATGACGGAGGGTTTCCTCTTTTAGATTTTCTGCTTTTAATGCTTGCTCCTGAGCTTCAAGGATCCTTCCTTTCAGACTTGTTTGCACAACAGCTCCTAATGCTCGTACTCTCGTTGGTTTTACTCTTTCCTTCCTACTCAACGCGTCGGCTACCACATTGGCCTTGCCTGGGTGATATTTGATTTCGCAATCATAATCATTGAGTAGTTCTACCCATCGCCTTAGTCTCATATTGAGCATCTTTTGATCAAAAATATGCTGGAGACTCTTATGGTCAGTGTAGACGGTACACTTGGTGCCATATAAATAGTGTCCCCATATTTTGAGTGCAAACAATACCGCTCCTAACTCCAAATCATGAGTAGTGTAGTTTTTCTCATGAACCTTCAATTGTCTCGAAGCGTAGGCGATAACTTTGTCTTTTTGCATTAAAACACATCCCAACCCTTGGTGTGATGCGTCGCAATAGACCATAAAGTTTTCTGATCCAGTTGGCAATGCCAAGATAGGTGCGTTGCATAGCTTCTGCTTTAAGGTTTGAAAGGCTTCTTCTTGCTTATCTCCCCAAATGAATTTCTTATCCTTCTGAGTCAAAGTCGTTAATGGTTGAGCCATGCGTGAAAAGTTTTTGATGAATCACCTATAATATCCTGCCAGACCCAGAAATTGTCGAATCTCAGTTGGCGTCTTTGGTGCTTCCCACTTTTTGATTGCTTCGATCTTTGCTGGATCGACATGAATTCCATTTGAATTAACTGCATGACCAAGGAAGTGTACTTCTCGGATCCAAAATTCACACTTAGAGAATTTGGCATACAACTTCTGGTCCTTGAGTAGTGTTAAGATTAATTTCAAATGCTGCTCATGATCTTCCTTGCTTCGCGAATAGATGAGGATGTCGTCTATGAACACTATAGCAAACTTATCTAAATATGGTCTACAGACCCTATTCATTAAGTCCATAAATACTGCTGGAGCGTTAGTCAACCCAAAAGGCATAACTAAGAACTCATAATGTCCATAGCGGGTTCTAAAGGCGGTCTTGGGGACGTCTTCTTCGCGAACTCTCAATTGGTGATATCCCGAGCGAAGATCGATTTTTGAAAAAAATTTGGCGCCTTCAAGTTGGTCGAACAGATCATCGATTCGAGGAAGTGGGTAATGATTTTTGATGGTCAATATGTTGAGTTCCCTATAGTCGATACACATTCGTAGAGATCCATCTTTCTTTTTTGACGAATAGGACTAGGGCTCCCTATGGTGAGGTACTTGGTCAAATAATTCCTTTGTCGAGTAGCTCTTGAAGATGTGCAGACAATTCCTACATTTCCAACGGGGCTAACCGATATGGAGCCTTTGCTACGGGCGCGGCTACAGGGATTAAATCAATCCAAATTTGTCTTGTCTAACTAAGGGTAATCCAGGTAATTCATCCGGAAACACCTTGGGAGAATCCCGAACGATTGGAAAATCATGAATGTGCTTTTCCTAAACCTCCATTTCTACAACATGCACGAAGAATGCGATATAGTCCTTTCCTAAATATTTTTGCATTTTCATGCATGATACCACCTTGACGTTCTTCCTGGTCTTTTCTCCTTATACGACAAGCGTTTCGTCTTGTGATAGTGGAATCTGAATGATCTTTGCAGAACAATATTTCAGCTTGATTTTTGGATAGCCAATACATACCAACAAATACATCAAAGCTCCCTAGTTTGATTGGTATGGTCTACGTTAAAGCTTTTGCTAGCTAAGTTCAAGGTACACTTAGTGATTATATCTCTAGTCTTGACTTCTTGTCCATTAGCAAATTCCATGATATAGGCCTCTTTCAATATTTGAAATCTTAGATTGAGCTTTGGCCTAAAAACTAGTGGTACGAAACTTCTATATATTCTAGAGTCAGATAGCATTGATGCATTATAATTGTTCAGAAGAAACATACTAGTAATCACATTCGGGTCTCTCCTTTGTACAAATTCTACTTAGCTAGGTTATGGTGATCCTAAGATATAAGGTCTAACAACTAACACTCCCGTTCAATCATATAGCAATGCATGTAAAATTTTAAAATCATACATTTCATAACGTGATTTAAGCAAAACATGTTCAATCATATAGTTCCCGTTACTACTTAGGGTGCCTCTATGTGCTCCCTAAATCAGCAGTTCTACCACAATTGTAACATTTCTTTTCCTCCTCCTGAGGCTCTACGGGTTTGCCAGTCTTCTTTCTCTCTTTAGATACCATCCCATCACTCTTCCTTGCCCCGGATGTGTAACGCTGTCTATTGTTGGTCTTTCCATACTTGTTTTGGAAAGCTCTTGTAATCAGTGACATTGCTTTCAGCACAGCATCCTTCTCTGACATCTCTATCTCTCCTTCCGAGGAGTCGGAGTCGACCACAACCTGCTTTCCCTTGCTCCCTGTCGATGATTCCCGTAGTCTTCTTTCAGCCACTAGTGCAACCGGGTCAGATGGTTGCTTCATTGAGAGTTTGGTGAGGACCTCATCTTGAAATTGGTTCAAGTCCCCATAGATCGAGTGGTGAGATACCGCCTTGAGATTCCGATTGACATGCTTATATAAGCGGACATGTTCACTCCATTCTGGACCAAGAGCATTGATCTAGTTGACATTGATATCTAAATCGGATCTCGTCACGCCATGATTCCTCATTTCATTCAGAAGTCTGCAGAAACGACTGTATGTATCCTGCAGCAGCTCTCCTTCCCTGGCCTTGAATTCCCTGAAGGTGTTAACAAGTTGAGTTTCCCTAATGAACGATCCCTGTTCAATACCCTGCATCTGTTGTTTTACTTCATCCTAAATTTATTTGGTAGAAGTCAAACTGTCTATTTTGGAGTAGATTTCCGTGCATAACCCTTGTTTCAAGTAAATTTTGAGTATTTGTCGGCGTGTGCACGGTCTTTCTCTTCAGCAGTTAGTTCTGATGGAAGCTTGCGTCTCCTCTCAATAACAATTGGTGGATTGTTATCGGGAACAACCTCGATAATCTTTTCAAAGACGGCATCACCGTTTAAGATGTTGTCTTTCATCATCCCGCTATACTTCTCATTGTGTTCTATAAAGTCCATAAACCTTCCTTTCCATACGTTATATTAATTTCTAAAAAGTACTAGAGGTTTAGTGTCTATGCCGATGGCAAGAATTTCATTGCTGGAATTCATCTTTTCTTGGATCTTTCTCCCTGAAGTAAATTGGTTAGTTTGTGTTTGAGAAAACCCTTGAAAGTAGGATGAAGTGTTTGAAGGTTGAGTGATGTTATCCGACTGTCGGATTGTTTGACTATCGGATTTGGCTTATGCGACTGTCGGATTTGATGCAACTGTCGGATGATCCGAAGGTCGGATGAACTAAAAAGTATTGGATTTATGTTTGTGTGATTGTCGAATTGTGACTGCCGGATTTTGTGTGGTACGACTATCGGATTTGGATACGAAAGTCAGATGAACTTTAATGATCTGAATGTCGGATGAGTTTTACAATCCGAAAGTCGGATGAAACTTTGAAAGTCGGATGAGACTTTTAAAAGTCGGATGATTTGAGTGATCCAAAAGTCGGATGAAGCTTGAAGGTCAGATGAGCAAAAATCAAAAGTCTTATGACCTTTGGGTTAAGAGTCGCACGACTGTCGTATGACCTAAGAGTCGCACGACTGTCGGATGGATAATAATCCAAAACTTGTAGGTCTGTACTCTGTAACAGACTGCTAATTTTGCCCAAAACACACTAAAAACTCACTAAGCTTTTGTTTTGACCTTCCTTTTCACTAGAAACACTTACCTTTACTGATTTCAACCCAAAACAACAACAAATTCTTTGAAAATTTGATGAAACAGTAAAAAACTAAAAGAACTTGAAGAACACTAAATTTTCAAGAACACTACCCAGATGTTGTTTGTTTGTCCTAGAAACACTAAAAAGGTTTTATCCTTCTTAAATACTTCTAAGACACAACAAATAACTTGAAAAACAAGAGGATTTGACTAAATGGGTTTTTTTCTTTCAAAGCTTTACGTGAACAAGAACAGAAGCAGCTTCTGGGTTTTGTTTCTCACACAAAGGTGTTTCTTTCAGGTAATGTTGAACCAATCCAGTAGGGAGTTGGCTCTGATACCAATTGAAAGTCCTTTGATGTGAAGAAGATGAGTAAATAATGAATACTTGAAGTAAAGATGATGAAGTTTAGTATGAACAAGTATGAACACTTTGCATGAACTTGAAGATTCTCTCTTGTATATTGCTTGAACGTAAGAATGCAGAGAATACAATTGCAAAGGTTGCCTAAATACACAAGCCTCATGGGCTTAAAAGCCACATGGGCCCAAAGCTAATTAACTACACTAGTCTAAGAAATACATAAGGCAAGTGGGCCAAGCCCATTACATAAACTAGTCTAGTAAATATAAATTACATACAAAAGAACACAAGGTTAACAAACTAATTAATATCTAACAGGTGGTGATCCTGATTGGATCCGTGATTTCTTTCTCGATAGTTTGCTTGCTCGACGTGTCGTTCTTGGCATCAAGATTGAAAAGTTCAATCTAACAGCTAAATATGTTCGTAGGTTTATGGTCACTAGGTACTATGGTGACACGATTGATGCTTTGGATATATACATTCATCCAAATTCGAGTATAAGGCAAACAATGTTGCCATCTATGGTTGCTTCTTCTACCGAAAACGAGGGTGATATTATTGACAATACAACTCCACCACATGTCAACAAGGAAGAGCACAGGACGATGGACGGAATTCAAGGGGGTCCAAGATCCGAAACAACATCATCTGTTGTGTTAGGTGAATCTAAAGGTCATGGTATAAGTGCTACAATCACAGATGGACAAACAATAAATGATAAATGTGAAGAAAGCACTATCGTTGATGTTGATGTCATAAAACCTTAGTTGAATGTGGACCCTGCATCTGCCACAGATTCGATTGGTCTGCAGGTGATATGCACACAAGTGAGGAAAAGGAAAAGATGGTGGATGAACTTCAGCTTGGTTCAACATCCAAAGGAACAATCTCAACCACTAAAACAAGTGAATTAAAGGGTTCTCCAAGAAGTGCTATAAGCATGGATATGCAAACTATTAATGAGACATGTGAAGAGATTGCCGGTACCGAGGTTGATCGTGTGGAAGCTCAAAATATTAGTAACGAGATGGTTGTGACCGATGAAATTTGTAACATCCCAAAATGGGCCTAGTTGTACCCCTTGTATTTAGGGTTGTACCCTTGTGAAATAAATTAGAATTCTAAGTTTATAGGAGGACAATATATATATTCTTAATACTAAATGAGGTGTTGATAAAAGTTGACGAAAATGAAAAATGGTTATTTATTATTGAATGGTTTCAAATAAGGATTTCAAATATATCCTCGTTAGAATTTACGGATAGCGTTTTGATGAGTTGTAAGTTGAAAAAGGGAGCGGGATACCCGCCAAATGGGGCCACCACCAAAGAGGCGGCAGCCCCCCTGACTTATCTTTTCTTTTGTTTCTTTTCTTCATTCTTCTCTTCCTTATCCTTTCTTTCTTTCTCTTTTTCCTCTGAACAAACACACACACACACATAGCTCAAATAAATTGGAGAATTAATCAAGTTTGAAGCTAGATATTTAGGGAGAAGATTACAACTATCATTTGGGGACAAGTAAGTATTGTTATCTACTTTTGTTTATTGCTTTAGAAGGTTTGGAGTGTTAATGAGTAATTAACCCAAATCTAGAAAGGATTGTTAAAATAAGTTTTAATATATGTTAGTAGACTCCTTAAGAGGATAGGAGAGTGTACAAATGATTAAGTTTCAATTATAAACTAATTGGAGTTCTTGAATCAAATCATGATTCTTGCAATTAAGTGATGTTAGGAGGTCTCCTATTGGTCCCTATAACTTAGATAGACTATCTTTATGTAAATAAGTGAAAATAAGATCAAAAATGATGTTTTGAGTCTAAACTATTTTAATGGGATTATTTTGATTTTAACATTATAAGGTGCCTAAATAGTCCCAAACAAGTTTTGTAAGTGTTAGGAGATGTTTGGGATTTATTTAGATGACATTTAGTCGAGTTTTATCTACAGAAAATAAATGGCGGTTTTGGGTGTTTTCACGTCGCACCGCGACATTTTAACGAGTAGCGCCGCGACCGACGTTTCTAGCATGACGCGACGCGTCAGTAATTGGGACGCGACGCGTCAGGGTGTCAGTTAGCAGTTTTACTGTTTTTCGCGTACCGATGCTTGGGTTATTATTATAGGTTTATATATGGACTAAAAGGCATCGTTAGAAGTTTATATACTAAGGTGAGCACCGACTTAACTTGTAATCATTATGCACTATATATGGATTTATTGATTACCATTAGGTATATATGATATATGATAATTATGATTAGGATTAGTGATTATAAAGTGAATTTAAACTGGTGTTTATAGAAACGCTAAGTATAGATGCCTGTACGGTTTATGTTTACAATGATAATGAACAAATACGTATTATATGATATGTGTGCATGTTGATGGATCCGGATTGGATCCGCCTTGTTAAGTTGTTAGTTATTGTAGAGTGCATGCCAGCGGATCCAATTTGGAGCCGCCTAGTTAGACTTGATGATATGTATGTTATATTGGATTGTGATTGGATCACCCATGTTGTATTTGTGTATTCTACTCATTGAATGTGAGTAGAACTTGTTATTATGTTTGCTATGGATCCTAGTTTGGATCAACCATGTAGAATTATTGTTATATATGCTATTGGACCCTGATGGGATCCCCATGTTGAAACAAGTATTACCATGATAAATGATATGCCAGACATGTATTTAAGTAAATGTGCATATATTGTTAAATATGAGTTATATGTAAATGCATGCATGCACTTGTCCCTAAAAAGGGTTCTTGATGATTTATCTGTATGTCCAGACTAACATGTAATTAAGGTCAGCTTCGGCTGGGTCCAGTGCCTTATGGCTAAGATTCTGGATCAATTGTACTAGAGTACCATTCCTTTCAGCACTTGGGGTGAGTGCCTTAAATGGCTGAGCCTATGAGCCTTTGGCTCCTTAATGAGCACGGTGATTCACTTATGTGATGAAACCAGCACGGATGGTAGTGTCTGATTCCTCGGTGGAAAATTGTTGAGCTGGATTAGCTACCTGGCAAGATATGATGCCTGCTGGTAGGATCAGCACTACGCTATGTGATAGGATAGCATTGTTTGCTAAATCCTGTGTTATATGACTCGCATGTATCTATGTTGCCATGTTGCTATGCTCATTATATGAAGAATATGATGCCTTATGTGTTGCATGATGCTTAGGGTTAAGTTTGTATTCACTAGCTTTTAAAGCTAACCCCCTCTTAGTATATTTGTATATGTTTTGCAGATGTATGCTTAGCCTGGGCAAGGGACTGCTTATATTGTGCTGGGACATTTGTTGCTTATTTCATGTATGATGGTCGGTCGGTATTAATATTGGTAACACCCGTTTGTAAATAAAGAAAATGTTTTATGACTTCCACTGTTTTGTTATGAAACTTAAATAATGTTTGAAATTAGGTTTTTTACAAATCAAAACTTTTACTCTGAAATTGTGGTGTTACAATTAGGTATCAGAGCCTAAGTTTGAGTGAATTGGACATCTGATGGGTGTTCAGTCTCAAACTCGGGCCCGACCATCATAGTGTCCCAAAATTGTTATGAGTATGTCATGCATTATATGCAGATATTTGTGAGGTAAGAATGATTCTTGCTTAAGTATTGTTAAACTAGGTTGCCTAGAGATAGGATTGCCTAGTAGAATGAAAGTGATAGCTTGATGTTAAGTCACAAGAAGTGAATTGGAAGCAAGAAAGTATAGAACCATGAGACTAATAAGAATGTAAAACTTATGATAAGTTCCTTAATGGTACAAATTGGTAGGCTTATGCAAGATAACTCAAAATGATAACCGTAAAAGTTTAAAAATACGACTACCAATATATTTATTGGTTACATAATAAAGCGATGTTTAGATCAATCTGATGTAATCAGATTGAAAATGATAGATTAAGAGTGGTGCCAAATGAATAACTGAAATAATAGTAGTCTTGTGGTCTACTAGTAGTATGATAAACAGGGGAACTGTCCTTAGTTCCTATGAAAGGTAACAAATAGTAAATGATGAAGTCTAGTCACGGATTCTATTTGAATCCTGAAGTATGAGGAAGAGTTTTGATGAATAGCTTATTGGGTTTTGGTGGCATCTAGAAAACGCAGCGGAAACAAAAATGAGTATAAAAAAATTCAATTTATGCCACCAACACACCACCCAATGGACCAAACTCTAGACAATAGCAAAGCAACTAAAAGAAACGAACAAGTAGAAGAAATTATACCATACACGCGGATTTAGACATGCGGATTTATCATGCGGATTCCGACACCATGTCTCGGAATCCGACACTTAATCGGATTTGGGAAACATGCGGATTCCGACACCTTCATGTCTCGGAATCCGACTGTTTCAACCCAGAAACCGCCATCTTCATCTATGGCTTATTTTCCAGAATTCGATTAATCGTTTATACATTTTTGCATTCTAAAAACATCCATTTTCGTCAACATGACTTGATAAACACATCAAGCCCACACAATAACACCAAACAACCAAAACTCACTTGCAAAGTAAGCTTTGAATGTTCTAAGTGATGTTTTGCAAGGATTTGAGTTTCAATCATGATTTTAATCATAAAAATAGTTTCATATGTATTAAATCTTAACAACAACAAGTAGTTACCTTTGTGTGGAATCAAAACCACCAAAATCCTATTCTTCAAGAACTCAAGAATATATCACAATCCAGAGGCACCGCCTCTGGATTCCTTTAATTCATTTTCTTTTTAATCTCATATATTTGTATACATATACACAAAACACTTTACACATAAACACCATTAATATACAATTAACTTTTCATTATCATAACTAGCTTACAACTTTAATTACACATCTAACAGCTAGGCCCAAATCGAGGATGTTACAAGGGATATCTCTCTAAAGAGGAACGAATACCTTTGACTACATCGTTCCATCATAATAACAAGTTCTTGCTTGAAAACTTCCCTTATAACAGCCAATTACGAACTGCGTTAGAAAGCAATCTAAACAAGACCATATTGTTAATCAAGAATCGCATGTATCTCCAGTAGAAGAACAAACAATTTTATCATCCTGATTTACTCGTGATCATGTCCATGAAGTAAACTTAGGTGCGGTTCCTCCAATTACTTGATGACTATCAAGTACAAGCTAGTGTTGCGAAAACATGTATTCAATCCACTATGAATACTTTTCCAACCACTTGCCTCGATCTTAATTCACTTCTTCCTTCCAATGAAGAACGACGATCGTGGAGCATTTAGAATAAATAAATTTATTCAAGGAAGTAGTTAAACATACTAAGATGGAACACAATAAAGGCTAACGAAAGTACCCGCTCCGCGCACATTATCAAATCTCCATTTCATAATCGATACAATCAAAGCACATTATTGCTTTAATGTTCCCAACTCAAAACATATCAAATTCAACTAAACAAACCTAAGCTAAAGCCACTTGTAAACCAAGTGTATGCAAGCCTAGTATGAAAACCCATCACTAGCTGACAACTAAAACTTAGTAAGCAGATTCACAAAGTGACATCCATGCGTACTCTAACAATCACCATATCTTCTCTCGACCAAACGCTTATAAAGTGTGCACCGGCAAGATCATGGTCCTTTGTCCAAGCCTTCGTGCTCTCATTGTTCCAAGGAACCAAATGGAGTCACAATGCATAAGACTATGGTTCATATAAGCCATCATACTCTTATTTTATCAAAAGAACCCAATTAGAGTCAATAATGTTTAAAGAACCATTGTAGTCGATAACGCTCCACTTAACAACACAACAATAACAATTCACCAAGAGTAATATATTACTCAAATTTCCTTGTTACCACCGAACATCAACTTGAAGAACAATGTACCAAGAGTTCTTCCAAGTATGTCAAAATTTAGAGAAAAGAAACCATGTGATAAACCAAGTTGCTAATTAAATTAACACACTAGTTCATCATGTTTCAATATCACTCTCTTAGTTTTGTCACTCCGAAAAGTTCACTTTCGTATCTTACAATTCTTCTTATGAAGCAATAATTTCTTAACTCCGGTCTTATGAACCGCCAAGTTAGGATATTATCTTCAATAAGAAGTATATTATGGATATACAATTTAAGGAACACAAGCGCTCTCACTAGCTCTGGCATACATCCAAATTTAATCTTTCCTTTTCGAAAACTCAAATCTATGATTTTCTCATTAGAGTGAAGATTACAACCTTGCGATATTTATCCAAGACTACGAGGATACTTTCAACATACAAGACTTTCGGAAAGTGTTAAAACACCCTTCCTAAAAATTCCCATGAAGGAACACGATCTTTACATTGCAGTGATAAACACATGTATCCGAGTAACCTTCAACATAACCACTAGGAGAATTTCCTTATGATACCATCCTCATGGTCAATCATAACGGAACATTTATCATTAGTTGGTATTTGAAGTTCTAGTCCATTGATAGATTTCTTGGGCTCGTAGACTTTACGAGGATACTTATAGTGTACAAGACTCTCGGATAGTGTTAAAAAACTTCCTCAAAATTCCTATAAAGGAATAGGGTCTTTACAATTCACTTCCATACTTTCATAGCCATGAGAAGGTAGTGATACATCATAAGTCATCCAAGTAGACTTCAACATAATCACCAGGAAAAATCTCTTTTATGATACCGTCCTCATGGTCAATCATATTAGAACTTTTACCACCGGTCAGCATTTGAAGTTGTCTACAATCCATGCATATCCTTAGGTTTACGCCAAGGCATCGGATCAACCAAGTCCAATACTTGGATATCCTACATGGATTGTACCCCATTCTCATTACCTCTCTCCTCCTAGTAGACACTAGGGCCACTACGACTTCCAATAGTTGATGAATTCAACTAATCCATCATCGAGTTATCTTCCTCTAGATATAAAACATATATCTATCCGGCCTTACGACAACTCCTATCAGAAATAGGAAGAGTAACGATTCATGCCAGGTACTCCAGCATCGCCATGCTGAGTTCCAATCATTACAGATTGTATGCTAGTGCCAACATCAGGTTTTACTCCCACTGGCTCCCATAGATATTAGACTTCCACTTGCTATTGAGCGACAAAACTTGTGCTCAAAAGTTCGTGAAACAAATATCTCATGCCTAATGGAGTAGCATCTTTTGTCCCCGGATTCTACCACCTCACGTCTACACGTAGGTTGGATAATCTAGGTTTTGAGATAGACAAGTAAAGACACTCCTTCTAGTCTTTTCTCCTAAGATGCGTACTAAACCATCTTTGTTGATTTTATATATAGAACATTGCCCGCCATACTTAAGCATCCCAACACATTGGGTATGAATTTGCGATCCATCAAGACCCGAACATATCCAAGAGTATTCGGTTTCTCCTCTATGCGACCCATATGCCAATGTGTCCTAGGAGAAATAATTTAGGAGACAAATCCCACAATTCTTATGATGATCACAAGATTCATATATTAAGATACTCAACATCTTTAGAAGATTTAAGTAACTTAACCTTTCGTCCACAAACCTCATTAAGGTAATCAATGAACACCTCAAAGGTTTCAAATATACCTATCCCTACTACCACCACGGGTAAGGTAACGAAGTGCAAGTAGTTATCCCCATGGATTTGCTTGAATGAATTAAACACACAAGTGTGAACTAATTACAACAAGCTCTCAATCCTCTTACATACGCCGATGAAAGATGTACAAGTCATTTAAACAATTCTCGCACTCAACATTTGATCAATTATCAAATGCATCCAAGATTCCAAACCACACTGAACTTGGTGACGTAAGTCTTGTTTATATAGCTAAATAATCTTGTCACTTGGATAACTAATCCAAACCATTTTTGGATTTAAACACATTATTCATGATTACTTTATTACTTTTAAGCAAAAGCTTATAAATGCCATGACATGGATAACCTTTGAAATAAACCACTAATATATAAATATATCAAATACAAAGTAATATCCATCGTCAACCAATGCATAATAGACTTAATATTTCTCTCGCCACGCATGGCAGACAAGATATTAATCTAATAAAGTAATAAAATAGCTAGATGAAATGGCGAGATCAAAACTCCCAATCCTCTCAATCAAGACAACGTCCAAGTTTCCCAATCTTGAGCTCTAGCTCTCCATGCCTTATCAGCTACTTCTTCCGTTTAACACCTACACTTTGTAACAAAACAATTTTGCAACAAACGCAGGTGTTATAGCCATCATTTCAATAAAACTAACTAAGAAGTAGAAAAGCAATAGAGTTAACCATGAATGTACCTGATGACGATGAGCTATTCCCTTGCCTCATAGGAAGCTTTAACTCCTCCGAACACTTAGGACAAGCGTGGCGGCGCCAATCTCCATATTTACCGCATAAATAGCAAACTTCTCCCTTAGGAGTCGTATTCTTTTTCTCGGTTTTACGTTCCTCAAATAACCGCGTGGGAACGAACTTGCGTTTGGCCATGTTAGACTCGAAAGTTTTAAGCATGCCATGCAACTCGTCTAAGCATTCTACCATTTTGTCCTTTTGATAGTTTTTGATAAACTCATCATAAGACGTGGGCAGGGATTGGAGAATCATATTCACCGCAAGCTTCCTCCCAATGGGAAATCCTAGTATTTCCATTTGGTCAATGTATGCCTTCATACGGAGCACATGAACACTAACCTTCCCACCTTCCTGCAACCGGCAACCGACAAGGGCCTTGACACACATAAAGTGTTCCTCTCTAATCTGATGTTGGAACAGGTCCTTCAACCGATTAATCATGTCGTACACACTCATATGCCTGAGTTACTTTTGCAGCTCGCAGCTTATAGTCGATAACAAGAAAAAAGAAACATCTTTTGCATCCTCGATACGTTTTATAAAGGCGTATCTAGTGGCCCAACTTGTGTTGGTAGCAGATGGTTTCGGAAGAGGTTCCTCGAGGATGTGCAACTTAGATTCATGGCGAAGGACAATTCGCAATTGCCTATACCAATCAACAAAGTTCACACCTACGAGTTTCTCTTTTTCTAGGAACGAACGGAGAGATAAATTCGGTGTTGCGTTGTTAATGTTTGTCATCTACAATTTTAGAGTACACGTTTTAGTGAATTTCGATATAATCCTTGTATAAATAATTACCCAAATAGTTTTCAAAACCAATTATTTAAACAAGGCTAGAAACCATATTTCACTTTACCTTATGACGGGTTTACCGCGGATCACAAAGCAAAGCTATTTAGGCCGGTAACCATTTTACCGATTGCAAACACTTTGAAACTTCTAGATCCTTGCGGGATCCATTGACAATCAAAATGTCTTTTGGCATATTTGATCCCTTCTCGCACCAATTCTAACTTGATCCCCTTAAATGACTCGGCTAGAGCTCGACGCCACCTAAGTGTCACAAAAAGAATTGTAAACCGCCCGTCAAGACACACGGTGGAACTCTCGCCAATAATTGGCTCGTGCTAAGCTCGACAACCAATATTGCGAGTTACCACACTCACTTTCCACACAGTTCCACTCGGCATGACTCATGCTAAAGCTCGACAATCATCCAAGTTTCACTAGATTCGTGTGGTGTCGTCTTACGGATGGCGCGTGATTTACATTTTAAAAACAAGATTTCATTTTTCCGGTTAAAACAATTTTAACCCATTTTGCGAATTAACAAATCAAGTGATAAATACAATTTTTATCCACTTATAATACGTTACAAATTTATATTATCTTGTTAATCCTATATGCGCGGAAAGAAATATAAAACAATTTTATAAATCTTTGTGTTTTATATATTTTGGAAAAAATTATCTAGCATGCGATATCCTACACGTCCATGCAAAATAATAAATATATAAAACAACCACGCATACATAATAGTTCGGTAACATGCCCAAATCCTATGCATCTTCCCCGCGAGCCACACGGGGAAAACAAGGTCAACTAAGGAATCCAATAACCAAAGTACCCAGTCGGGTGTGCTCCCAATGAAGTCGGCATCTCCAAAAGACAATCCGGACTCCACGTTGCCGAGACATCAACGCCATGATTCCCGCTGGTTTATTACATACAAAATCAACTTCTATACTATTTTACAAATACATAGAAGAAGAAATGGCATGCAAGCCACAATCCTATGCTACTAATACAAGTACAAAGGAATAAATAAACGGCATGCAAGCCGCACCAAATAATAATAATAAAAATTACAAAAATACGGCACACAGGCCACCAAAACCAAATAACCAAACACCACAACACATAGGTCTAAAGGGCATCTAGTTACCGAACCACATCCAAACACAACCAAAGCAAAACCATGGTGTGCCACAAAACCATGTCAAACATATTTTGATTAAGATTGCCAACAAAACACCCAAGGCACAAAACGCAATCCTTGTACATATGCATTAGTAATTTTAATACACTTTTAAAATTACATATTCATATATACACCTTTAAATATATATATTTTTATGTACTTCATGCCAAGCCATACAAAATATATAAATTCAAGGAATCAAAATATAGTGGGGAATGACCATATCCAAGACTGGTCCAACACAATCAAAAACCGGATTTTAAGAACACCAAATATCACAGTTTCGAAAATCCAGATTCCGGCCAAAACACGACGAGGCACGGGCGTACCCTATGAAGGGTACGGGCTTGCCCTCCGTGTGCCAGTACACTGATTTAAACATTTTTAATCTGGTTAAAAGAAATCGGCCGGCACTGCCCGTACCCCACCGGTACGGCCGTACCCGGCCGCCGGCATGCCCCGTACCCCATAAGGTACGGCCGTGCCCGGTCACCGGAAAACTCATTTTTGACAGAAAATTCCGGTTTTCAAACCAAGAGTGCAAAGCCATGTTAGAGAACGCTCTGATACCACTGTTGGGTTTTAGTGGCATCTAGAAAACGCAGCGGAAACAAAAACAAGTATAAAACAATTTCATTTTATGCCACCAACACACCACCCAATGGACCACACTCTAGACAATAGCAAAGCAACTAAAAGAATGGAACAAGTAGAAGAAATTATACAATACAAGTTCTTCAACTTCCTTGTTGATGTTTCAAACGGAGTGGACTTGAGAATATAAAGATGTATTCCTCTATCGGTATCCACACCAAGCTTGGTTTGATTCCCACTTGCTAGAGAACTTGTATGCCAACAAGAACATCACCACTATAGAACTACCATCACTTGAAGATTTCCAAGTGTGTCTTGAGAGAGAGAGAGAGAGATATATATGAACCAACTTAATGTTGCAAGTTCATATGTCTTTTGGTTTAATCCTTTCTAGTAATCATTTCAATATGGTTCCAACCAACTTAATGGTACATAGAAGCTAGTCATATATAGAGAAAATGACCACCAAATCGTAACTCATAATACTAGGAATTAAATGCCATAAAGCCACATTAAACTAGTCTTAAAAGGCTAGTTAAATAGGATGATACATAGTGAGGCACGGCCGTGTCTCATGGGGCACGCCCGTGCCAGCCCACGGGCACACCCAAGTCACCCCCGATTTGGGCTCGTGCTTTCGCACAGTACACGGCCGTACCTCGACGAGGCATGCCCGTGCTGGCCCCAACGGGTACGCCCTAGGCACGCCGGCCTTGGGCCCGTACCTGGCATAGGGCACGCCCGTACCTTCACAAGGCACGGCCGTGCCCAGCCTAACCAAAACCCATTTTCGTATTTTTTTCTCTCTCTTGTTCAAAGGTGTTTGCCGGGATCAATACTTGGCGTGTGATCCAATAGGCCTATGCCTCATCGGCAGTGATACTAACTCGTGTGTGTCAGTGGGCATATTCCAACATAGCTATGCTAAGATAAATGTCGATTAGAGTTGAATATTAGTTAAATACAGTCGTTCTAATTTTAAATAATTAGAATGATTGATGATGAAATGTTAAACAAACATGAGTTGATAAGAGTTGAATTTGGAATACAAAGATATTAAAGAAGTATACTTTTGATATGATGTGGTACCTCAACGATACATGATGTCTTATGATAGATGAAAATCTAAATGACATGTGAAACGCTATAAGCGTATTGGTGAAATCTAAGTGATTAATAAAAGATGAATTGTGGGTTCACGATTAGTTAACCCAAAATGTTGAATGAGATTGAAAGGAAGTAAGATTAACTCGATTAAGTTAGCAGTTTTCTTTGGTATTAGAAAGAAAGTCGTAAGTTGTTTGAATTAAGATGGGTAAGTGTAATAAACACTTCACAGTTGAACCATTCGTGAGATCGAGTTATAGTCATAAAATCGTTGTTAGGATTTAATGTAATGAGCTCAAAGCTCGATTGTTGATTGTGTGTCTAGCTAATCAAACGTGTGTGATTTCAAAAAAAAAAGTATAAGTAATGATATGTCATGGTTCAAATGAACAATGACATTAGGACATAAAAATCCAAATGCATAAGTAAAGAGTTGAAAATTTCTAAAAGTTGAGAGTGAAATGAATATGAAGGTCCCTCAATAATCGGTGGTTACAAGTAAACAAGTGAAGTATATATATATATACATATATATATATATATGTTAGTCCCAAACAGGGTGAACAAGCAACCGATACAGTGTAGAAGGAGGGGTTGAATACACTTTAAACAAATAATCAAATTAATCAAATGTATATTCAATGATCAAATAGAACAATAACTATTATCACCCTCTAATCAAATCAACAGGATGATTTGATATTACAATGATTATAAACTCAACTCTCTCTCTCTCTCTAAACACTCTTAAATCACAAACTAATTGATGATCGAACTTCTTGTTAAAACTGATTAACGAGAACTCTTGAAAACTCTCTCGAACTTTGAACTTACAAAGTTATCGCAACACATGCATATCAAGTATCACAAACACACATACGTTTTGCAACTTATGCAGTCTTGCAACTTATGCAGTTGTCGTTATGTGTCACGTCTCTGTTCACGTACACACGTGAGAACATCTATGTAAAACCCATAAGAAGGTTTATACTTATACTTGATATATCTACGAACAAATCGCATATTAAAGATAGAACTTATCTTTTCTTTAAAACCGTAACAAACTCCTTAATTAGAACATATCTGATTTATTCCGTTTGAAATTTTTATCCAACTAATAGATAGTTTAAATTAGGTTTAGATATCCTAATTTAAATGTCGTAGATATGGAGAGTTTATAACAGAATTTAGAACTTACTTAAATTCTGAACTGACTTCTAACGCTGAGCTGACATACTCAGTCTTGACCTTGTCAAGCTGGCTTCTTGAATCTTGGGTTCTTGAATCTTCAAGTCTTCAAGTCTTCACTCTCAAAACCTACCACAGCTTAGAAGTCACCGAGCTATCTAGTACTTACATAGAAAACTCTATATCTGTTTATACGCTAACTACTCAGCTTCAGCTGACTAGTCAATCTATAACAGACTTACATCATTCCTAACTCTTAACCTATCATCTATACATATATATAGTTTGTCTCATCAAATCTAATTATTCTAAACATGGGACTAACAATCTCCCCCTATTTGATGATGACAAAACATTAAATCAAAGTAGGTATAGGTTAACATAATTATGTCGAACCACTCTGGAACTGATCAAAGTTAGTTCTTGAAATAAGTATCGAACTGATCCATACTTATTCACATATCTTGAACTTACAAGATGTTTATGTTACAAATCTATTATAATACTTGTATTCCAAGTATTTGGATATACAACTACTTAGATTCTGAGCTTATCAGAAGTAATTTAAGTTCTGAACTTACAAAACTTATACAACTGAACATATCAGTTTATAATTGAACATATCATCAGCTTAAACTTACAAAGCTGTATGTTTGAACATATCAAGCATAAATAATAAAAAGTTAAACATATCAAACTTGAGTTTTTATTAATGGACATATCATTTACATTGTAGCTTAATCATTTTGATTAGCTTCTGCACACTTAGTGCTTACAAAATTATAGAACTTATCTATTTAATCAATAGGATCTCCAACTTCTAACCACATATCATAACATTTAAGTTCCCAAATTGCAGCTTTCTTGATAGCATCATTCACAATCTCTTCACCTTCTGGCAGCTCCCTCATCTCAGTTTTTCTTGATCTGATTTCTTTATGGAGATGATATCTGAATACTGAGTTCTGAATTGAGTCATCACATAGAATTCTCAAGTACATAATCACTTCCAGATTTGCCAAATGAATATCTGCTACTCTCAAGAAGCATTGATTACCTTCCACATCAAGATACAAGAATCCTTCCAAAGGTTGAGTGATATAAGTGTTTTCTTTGAACTCAAATCCCTTTGGAACTTGTAAATCGATGTCTCTTTTAGCTCACCGGCTTGCTGCTCTAACTCTTGCAGCTTTGCCTCGATTCAGGAAAGTATCAATTTCATCAGCAAGAATCTCACCTAACTGATCAATTCTTATGAAGATTGTCTTAAGCACATCAACTATCTCTTGTCTGATTTGATTCTTTTTCATGTACTTGATAGTTGTGGCTACTCTTCAATTCTGAGAACCCCAACTTGTACAGACATCTCATATCTAGACCAATTTCTTGTTTGTTGTCTAGTACAAAGTTGATGATTACCAATTCTCCTTTTCTACTCAGTGTAATTGATTCAATCTTGCTATTAAAATGTGTTTTCTTATAACAATGCCTTAGATCCACATCTGAGTATGGAATTGGGGTAGCTTTAGGTCCAGAATAGTCAGCTTCAGCTTCAGCTCTGGCAGCTTCAGCTTTAGCCTTTTCTCGTTGAATTTCAGCTTGTCGTTGCTGCTCTTTTATTTCCTCCACTGTTATGCCTAGTTCTTTAGCCATCTCTTGTAACATTTGCTCAGCAAGCATGTCACTGGCTTTTTGTGCTGCATCAGCTTCATCACTTGAGTCATATTGATGTGCAACTAGTTGAGACTTACCCTGTTGCTCTGGCTCAGGCTCAGCAATGATGACTTTTCTTCTCTTTGCTAGAGGCATAATACTTCTTTTCTTTCTTTTTACCATCTCAAACACTTTATTCTTCCCTTTATCTATTTGTGAAGTCGGAACAGACTCAGCTTCAACAAATTTTGACATTTCAGCTTAAGGAAGGTTGGTGTGACCAGCTTGAGATGTTTCTTCATGTGAAGTTTCTGGTTGAGCTTGTGAAGTTGTGGTAATTTGTACCGTTGGAGTCTGTTGTTGTTGAGAAGGTTGATCTACAGTACTCATGAACTGATCATGAGCTTGTTCCTCAAATTGTACTTCCTCTGTATGCTCCCCCTCAACCTTATCGTCACACTTCTTTGATTCTTCCTCCCCCTTTTTGTCATCATCAATAGGGGAGGGTCTGAACTTGAGCACGAAGCTTTCCAAGTTGGCTACTGAAGTTGATAAATCATTAAGTTTGTGCATTAACTTGGCTTTGTCAGCTTTCCTCTTTTTATGCAGGAGCTCAAACTAGGATTGTAGATATGTCATAATGACTTGAGCATCGTTGGTCATCAGCTTGGGCTCCTCAGATCTCTGTCTTACCTAAAAGTACTCCTGTCCAGTGGAGGAGCTTCTTTCCACCGTAGGAGTGGCTGTTGAGTGTTCCTTAATAGGTAAGGATGTGGGTCCCATATCCAAAGGTTGGTGCTGACCTATGGAATCAAGGGGGCCAGAATGGAGACCCTGTAAACCTTCCTAGTGTATGAAAGGTTCATTGACAGGTTGTGCTAGAGTGTGTAAGAATGGAAGTGAAGAATGAACAATTTCGTGTGGTATGGTAGTGGGGTGAGCTAGGCTTAGTGGTGAGGAGGGGGGTATTTGACTCTGGGATTGGTCAGTATTTCAATGTTACCTTCATTGGGCTGTGAAGGCACAGAAGTAGGCTCTCCCATGGTACTAGTAAGTATGGGCTGAGTAGACACCATACCCGGTTTAGGCTTAAGGGTTGAACTGAGCCTAGAGGTTGGCACCTTAAGGGAAGGTGTCTCCCCCTCAGCTCCTGCTGGTGGAGGTATCAATGTGATATCGACTCCGGAGTCCTTTTGAGGTGAAGGACCACCTTTGACAGTTTTCCTTGTATAGGTGTAGGATATATCCTTGGTAGCAGTGGGCTGACCAATGTTGGCTGTAGATTGTAAGATAGATGGAGATGTGCGAGGTGGAGGAGAGGGGTTAGATTGAGTTGGGCTTGACTCAGTCTTATCTCTTAATTTTGGAGATCGAGAAGTAAAAGAGAGAGGAGATAAGGGTTGTGAAATTTTATCTGCTGCACCTAGCAGTGGAGACTCAGAGCTAGGAAATAGACTCCTTTAATCTGAACTCGAAGTGGTGGATGAAATTATTTGAGGACTAGGTCTAAGCTGAGTCCTAGGTTGATCAGCTTGAGGGGACTCGGCCTCAGAACCAACATCGTCACTCACTTCTTCCGCAACTTCCTCCTCTGTCTCACCTTCACTTGACTCAGGAGTCGGAAGCTGTACATACACCCTTATCTGAGCACTCATTGTAGGGTGCCCAGGGAAAATATCATGGGTGAACATTTTGTAGCTGAGAACAGGAGTAGGAATTGACTCATATTGAGCAGTATATCTTCTACCCAATCTGTCCTTGATGACCATGGATATAAATCTTGCGAAGGGCATAATGGTGTCCCTTATGTTCTTGGTTACTAATGACTTGAATGCCTCAAAGATCAACTCAGCGTAATCCACTCGTCGATCATAAAATAAATTGTATAATAGTTGCATTTCAAAGTCATTCACATTATCCAGGCCATCCACATTGTATCTAAGGGAACGAACCACAGTACATACCATAAATCCCCATGCCGTCTGGAAAACAGATTTCCTTATGACGCCAATAACTTGAGAATGACCCATTAAGGATAAAACGCTTCATGATGTTTCCCTAGAAACCGTCGCTTCATACTGATTATGAATCGGGAGATGAATAATTCGGTGGAGACAGTTTCCATCGACTTCTATCGCCACTTGTCCACTTAGGACTGTACCCCATATAACCGGTTGAGTTACATCTAGTTTACACGTATACCAGAATTCCGTGATAAGTTGTGGGATGAGCACAGCAGGTCCACGAAGAAATGCATGTGCCAGGGGTCCCTTGCGAATGTAGGAAACCCACTCTTCATATCCCCTGCCAATTTTGGACTTTGGAATGTCGGTACAGACGATGACGTTGTTTTGTTTGTAGGTGGGGAGTGCGTTGTTCTTGAAATTTCCACCACAAATCATTTGTTCAGTTAGATTCAGAGTATACCCCTCCATTGAAATCAAACTTATCGTATTGGATTGCACTTAGTAACAATAAGGATTAGCACTGAGCAATGAACTCTGCACACAGCAACGTTAGGGTTTAAGAGAGAAGGATATTTTGGAAGTTTAAACGAAATATGATGAAATAGCTCTCTTATTTATACCTTTTTAATGTGAGAGAAAAGTTACCGTTATCGAAGGGTAATAAATATGACCGTTACCGTAAAAACATCTACGCAGTTTGTTATAACAGCTAAATTTATTATAAGTTACCCAAACTTATACTGTTATATTGAAAAGATAATTTATGAAAAAAATATATCAGAAAATAAATTTCTAAATGACTGGCGTTTATTTACCGGACACACCGTAAATATTTTGGACTTACCATATTGTTGGACATATCATTTGTTAGGACTAACCTAGACATGTGGAAGTGACCACACATTGTAACGAAGTACTCCGTTGATCCTGAGTGTTCAGCTTAGATGAAGTACTCAGCTGATCCTGAATGTTCAGCTTAGATGAAGCACTCGGCTTCAGATTTAGCACTCAGCTCAGATTTTGACACTTAGTCAAATGTTGTAAATCTTGTGCCTTCAATTGGTTTAGTGAAGATATCCGCAAGCTGATCTTCAGTCTCAATGAAGACTAACTCTATCTTTCCCTTTTCTACAATATCTCTGATAAAGTGATGTCTTATCTCAATGTGTTTGGTTCTTGAGTGAAACACTGGGTTGTGTGTGATGGCAATAGCACTTTGATTGTCACAAAATATGGGAGTCTTTGAATAATGCAAATCAAAGTCCTTAAGCTGATGCTGCATCCACTGTATTTGAGCACAACAGCTCCCTACAGCTACATATTCAGCTTCAGCTGTTGAAATTGCCACTGAGTTTTGTTTCTTGCTCGTCCAGCTAACTAATTTTCCACCCAAAAGCTGACATCCTCCAGTAGTACTCTTTCTATCAAGACCACATCCTGCAAAGTCTGAATCAAAGTACCCTATCAGCTCAAATCCCGATCCTTTGGGATACCACAAACCTAAGTTAGGTGTTCCCTTCAGATATTTGAGTATTCTTTTAACAGCTAGCAAGTGGGATTCCTTCGGATCAGCCTGATATCGTGCACAAACACATGTAGCAAACATTATATCAGGTCTGATTGTTGTTAAATAGAGTAATGAACCTATCATTCCTCTATATGTAGTCTGACATACAGATTTTCCATCAATGTCCTTATGTAGCTTGACATTGTGTAACATTGGAGACTTTGCGGGATGGCTTGAGTCTAATCCATATTTCTTAATCAGATCAAAGACATACTTGCTCTGATTAATAAATATACCATCTTCTTTCTGATAGATTTGAAGTCCCAAAAGTACGTCATCTCACCCATCATGCTCATTCTGTATTGATTAGACATTATCTTGGAGAACCAATCACACAGACCTTGGTTTGTTGAACCAAAGATAATGTCATCCACATAGATTTGAACCAGAATGACATGTCCTCTGCTCTTTCTTATGAATAGAGTTTTGTCAATACTTCCTCAAACAAAATTATTTGAGAGCAAATAGGTGGACAGTGTATCATACCAGGCTCTTGGCGCTTGCTTGAGTCCATACAAAGCCTTGTCTAACTTATAGACATAATCTAGATATTTAGAGTCAATAAAACTAGGGGGTTGTTTCACATAGACCTGCTCCTATAGTGCTCCATTTAGGAATGCACTTTTCACATCCATTTGATACACTTTAATGTTTTTGAAGGCTGCATAGGCTAGAAACAACCTTATAGCTTCAATCATTGCAACAGGGGCAAAGGTCTCATCATAATCAATACCTTCTTCTTGTCGATACCCCTGAGCTACTAGCCTTGCCTTGTTTCTGATCACTACTCCATCCTTGTCCATTTTATTTCTATAGACCCACTTAGTGCCTATGATTGTATTTCCTTTGGGTGCAGGGACAAGGGTCCAGACCTTATTTCTTTGAAATTCTGTCAGCTCCTCTTGCATAGCCTCAATCCAATCTTCATCTTTTAGAGCCTCTTCAGTCTTCTTTGGTTCCATTTGAGATAGAAAACTAGAGTAGGCAGCATAATTTGCATTTGCCTTAGATCTAGTTAACACACCATCTTCCATGTTTCCAATGACATCATCAAGAGAATGATCTTTTAATACTTTGAAGGTTGTAGTGGGAGACTGAGGTTCTGGGTCTGAGTCAGAGCAGTGTCTCTCAAGCTGAATAGGACTTACTTCTTCAGTGTGAGTAGGAATTGAAAGATCACTTAGATCTTCAATCTGACATGTACCTGATGATTCACCGAGACTATCAGGCTGATTATCTTCAATATTGATAATTTCTTTCGATGATGCACCTTTGTCAGATTTACTATCATCAGAATCATCCATAACATACATGCGATTTGATGTGAGATCCTCTTTGCTCCTCTCAAGCTCACTCAGACTAACCGGGTCAGCTTGAGCTCTGTTAGATTCATCAATACTTGTCTCATCAAACGTAACATGTACTGACTCTTCAATTACCTTTCTTTTAAGATTAAAGACTTTGTAAGCTTTGGAGATTGAAGAATATCCAACAAATATCCCTTGATCAGCTTTGGGTTCCAACTTATGGAGCTGATCTCTTTGGTTTAGAATATAGCATGTTGAACCAAAAATGTGGAAATATCCAATGTTGGGTTTTCTGCCATGATACATCTTTCTGCTTCTCTTGATGACTTACACCAAGATTCAAAGATTTTTCTTAGATTGTCAGCTTGTTCTTTTGATTCTTGTAGTTCTTCACTTAGAAGTTTGTTTATATGAAGCTGACATTCATAATCACTTTGAATCTTTTTACCAGCATTTAAGAGAGTTTCAGAGTGTTTAAGTTCATCTTTTAATTTTGAAATTTCATTTTTCAAACTAGATTGAACTGTGAGAGAGGTTTTGAAGTCATTCAACAGATAGTTGAACATAAGACATTTTTGTTCAGCAGTGTAAGAGCTAAAGTTATTTACTTTGTACATTGAGGCAGGATCCCAGTTACTGGTTTGTTTACTCAGCTTAGCCGCTTCTGCTAGATCCTCATCAAAGGAACTGTCTTCTAACTCATAGTCAACTTGTTCCTCTTCATCCTCAATGGCCATCAAACACCTGTTTGGCTCATCATCATCTGAAGTAGATGATTCAGTATCCCAAGTCTCAGCAAGAAGACCTTTGGTGTTTTCATCTGGCTTTCCTTTGAGTTGTTGATATTTCTTCTTATATTTATCAGCTCTGTAGGCATTCTTGTCAGCTACTGAAGCTGATTCTCCCTTCATAACTCTGCACTCAGCATCTATGTGTCCTATCCTCTAACAGTTATAGCACTTAGCTTTCTTAGGATCAAAAGTAGACTTACCACTTTTGCTTCTGTCAGATTGACCCCTTCCTCTTCTGAACTTTCTAAAGTTTCTTGCTAACATTGCCATTTGTTCAGTAAGAGCATCCATCTCTTCATCATCTGAACCGGAGTTAAGACTTACTTCCTCAGATTCAAATTCAGAGTCAGTCTCAGCTTGAGACTTTTTAGATCCCTTCTTTTTCTTTTCTGCAATTAATGCAGATCCAGCATTATTGATGGATTATTTTAGTTGTTGTTGGGCCACTTTCTTCTGTTCCATTATCTGTTGATGATTTAGAAGGAAACCATAGATAGATCTGAGATCATATTTTCCTAAGGTTCCTCCAGCATGAAGTGCAATGGTGATCTCATTGAATTGTTCTGGTAACATATCCAAGAACTTGAGTACCAACTCATTCTCATCTTTCTTGACACCTACCAAGATCAGATCATTTATCAAGCATTAAAATCTGGTAAACAAATCTGCAAGAGTTTCATTCTTTTTACCAAAGAAAGTTTCATAAGAACGACTCAGATTTGTCTTCTTATGTTACTTGACCAATTCAGTGCCTTCATATGTAACACTGAGAGTATCTCATATCTCTTTTGCAGTTTGGCACCCAGCCACAATATGCAGAAGAGGATTTGTCAAAGCATTTGCTATAATGCTTTGTGCCTTGTCATCAAGGTTGAACAGTTTACGATCTTCCTTAGTCCAAGATGCTTCAGGCTTGGGAGTTTCTCGAGAAGGAATAGTTTTGTCAGTGGCAGTAATATGGATCATTGGTATGATTGGGCTATCTTGAATCACGGTACTCATCCTGTGATCCACGGACTTCAGATATAGCATGGCTCTAAACTTCCACATAGGATAGTCAGTGCCATAAAAAATAGGACACCCTTTTGCCGCCATTGTTGGTATATGACTTGATTGCTTGCTAATTGACATCTTAACCTCTTGACAGCGGATATTGATCTCCAACTTATGAAGAAACTTGCTCTGATACCAGTTGTTGGTCCCAAAGAGGGTGAACAAGCAACCGATATAGTGTAGAAGGGGGGGTTGAATACACTTTAAACAAATAATCAAATTAATCAAATGTATATTCAATGATCAAACAGAACAATAACTATTATCACCCTCTAATCAAATCAACAGGATGATTTGATATTACAATGATTATAAACTCAACTCTCTCTCTCTAAACACTCTTAAATCACAAACTAATTGATGATCGAACTTCTTGTTAAAACTGATTAACAAGAACTCTTGAAAACTCTCTCGAACTTTGAACTTACAAAGTTATCGCAACACACGCGTATCAAGTATCACGAACACACGTACGTTTTGCAACTTATGCAGTCTTGCAACTTATGCAGTCGTCGTTGTGTGTCGCGTCTCTGTTCACGTACACACGTAAGAACATCTATGTAAAACCCATAGGAAGGTTTATACTTATACTTGATATATCTACGAACAAATCGCATATTAAAGATAGAACTTATCTTTTCTTTAAAACCGTAACAAACTCCTTAATTAGAACATATCTAATTTATTCCGTTTCAAATTTCTATCCAACTAATAAATAGTTTAAATTAGGTTTAGATATCCTAATTTAAATGTCGTAGATATGGAGAGTTTATAACAGAATTTAGAACTTACTTAAATTCTGAACTGACTTCTACGCTGAGCTGACATACTCAGTCTTGACCTTGTCAAGCTGACTTCTTGAATCTTGGGTTCTTGAATCTTCAAGTCTTTAAGTCTTCACTCTCAAAACCTACCTCGGCTTAGAAGTCTCCGAGCTATCTAGTACTTACATAGAAAACTTTATATCTGTTTATACGCTGACTACTCAGCTTCAGCTGACTAGTCAGTCTATAACAGACTTACATAATTCCTAATTTTAACCTATCATCTATACATATATATAGTTTGTCTCATCAAATCTAATTATTCTAAACATGGGACTAACAATATATATATATATATATATATATACATACGAATGAAATTTAGTTAATGTTATGAATGGGTAGTGTTTTGATAAACACCATTCTTAACATAAGATGAAATATGAGAAATTATTTAGAAAGATATAATGTGAAAGTAAATAATGCGAGAACCAACGATGTTTAAGGTTGTATTAAGCAATGTATATATGTGTAATAAAAGAATACTTGGAGGTATTCCAAGTGTAATGTGACTTTCAAGTGGGTTAAGAATTAACCTACAATTGTAAGTGGTTATGATAATAGTAAGATGTTTGAGTGACTCGATCACTCGAAAGAATTAAGGTTGACCCGGTAAAAGACGCATAAATAACATTAAGTACATGTGAAAGATAACTGTTAGGTAAAGTGTTTAATAGACAGCAAGTTTGTTGAACACTGCCTCGGATGGAAGATGTAAAGTTGTCATAAGTATAATGTAAGTGTTAATGATGCTAATATGATAATGAAGTGTTTAAGTACTGAATGTGTGACTGATGTTACACAATCAGTTGTAAGATTGTATGATATACAGACGTTGTAAGTGTATAGTGTGATAAAAGATGATTAAATTGATCATGCTAGTATGTGAATCCAATGATGAAGGATAATGATTAGAGAGTAATGTGAACAATAGATTCTCTAGAATCTATTAATTCAATTGAGACAATCCTTGTATAAAGATTTGTACTTAAACAAAAGTATACTTGTGAATAGGATTTAACCTTTCGAGGTAAAGTGGTTATGTATGAATGATTGAAGATGTTAACCAGAGATCTATAAGTGAAACTAATGTTAACCATCAGTGATTAGAGTATAGAAATGCAGGTAAAGTAATGAAATAAAACCATGAGAGTAGGTATCTGTACATGTACGTGTACGTGTACGGATTAGAGAAATAAGTGTTTAAATATCTAGTTAAGTTGTCAATGATGACTACACACGGGAACACTTGTATTATGATAAGAGAAGTGGACATTTTGTGTAAAGTTTGAATGTAAGATGAATGTTGATTCATTCGTAATATTTTATTGAACTCTATAATGTGAAATAAAGGTCATGATGAATTTAGAACCCAAAGGGGTGTATTTGATGTTTGTGATATTAAGATTAATTGTAAGTGTTGTTTATTGTTAGATGATAAATATGGTTTATAACTACATAGATAGCTGTGGTAGGATTCCGAGGAAGGAATCCTCTTTAAGGAGGATAAATTTGTAACATCTCAAAATGGGCCTAGTTGTACCCCTTGTATTTAGGGTTGTACCCTTGTGAAATAAATAAGAATTCTAAGTTTATAGGAGGACAATATATATATTGTTATTACTAAATGAGGTGTTGATAAAAGTTGACGAAAGAGAAAAATAGTTATTAATTATAGAATGGTTTGTGATAAGGATTTCAAATGTATCCTAGTTAGAATTTACAGATAGCGTTTTGATGAGTTGTAAGTTGAAAAGGGGAGCGGGATTCCCGCCAAATGAGGCCACCACCAAAGAGGTGGCAGCCCCCTTGACTTATCTTTTCTTTTGTTTCTTTTCTTCATTCTTCTCTTCCTTATCCTTTCTTTCTTTCTCTTTTTCCTTTGAACAAACACACACACACATAGCTCAAATAAATTGGAGAATTAATCAAGTTTGAAGCTAGATATTTGGGGAGAAGATTACAACTATCATTTGGGGACAAGTAAGTATTCTTATCTACTCTTGTTTATTATTTTAGAAGGTTTGGAGTGTTAATGGGTAATTAACCCAAATCTAGAAACGATTGTTAAAATAAATTTTAATATATGTTAGTAGACTCCTTAAGAGGATAGGAGAGTGTACAAATGATTAAGTTTCAATTATAAACTGATTGGAGTTATTGAATCAAATCTTGATTCTTGCAATTAAGTGATTTTAGGAGGTCTCCTATTGGTCCCTATAACTTAGATAGACTATCTTTATGTAAATAAGTGAAAATAAGATCAAAACTGATGTATTGAGTCTAAACTATTTTAATGGGATTATTTTGATTTTAACATTATAAGGTGCCAAAATAGTCCCAAACAAGCTTTGTAAGTGTTAGGAGATGTTTGGGATTGATTTAGATGATATTTAGTCGAGTTTTATCTACAGAAAATAAATGGCGGTTTTGGGTGTTTTTGTGTCACGCCGCGACATTTTAAAGAGTAGCGCCGCGACCGACGTTTCTAGCATGACGCGATGCGTCAGGGCGTCAGTTAGCAGTTTTATTGTTTTTCGCGTACCGATGCTTGGGCTATTATTATAGGTTTATATGTGGACTAAAAGGCATCGTTAGAAGATTAATACGAGCATCCTGGACTAAGATGAGTACCGACTTAACTTGTAATCATTATGCAGTATATATGGATTTATTGATTACCATTAGGTATATACGATATATGATAATTATGATTAGGATTAGTAAGATTATAAAGTGAATTTAAACTGATGTTTATAGAAATGCTAAGTATAGATGCCTGTACGGTTTATGTTTACAATGATAATGAACAAATACATATTATATGATATGTATGCTTGTTGATGGATCCGGATTGGATCCTCCTTGTTAAGTTGTTAGTTATTGTAAAGTGCATGCCAGCGAATCCAAATTGGAGCCTCCTAGTTAGACTTGATGATATGTATGTTATATTGGATTGTGATTGGATCACCCATGTTGTATTTGTGTATTCTACTCATTGAATGTGAGTATAACTTGTTATTATGTATGCTATGGATCCTGGTTTGGATCAACCATGTAGAATTATTGTTATATATGCTATTGGACCCTGATGGGATCCCCATGTTGAAACAAGTATTACCATGATAAATGATATGCCAGACATGTATTTAAGTACATGTGAATATATTGTTGAATATGAGTTATATGTAAATGCATGCATGCACTTGTCCCTAAAAAGGGTTCTTGATGAGTTATTTGTATGTCCGGACTAACATGTAATTAAGGTCAGCTTCGGCTGGGTCCAGTGCCTTTGGGCTAAGATTCTGGATCAATGGTACTCGAGTACCATTCCTTATGTGATGAAACAAGCACGGATGGTAGTGTCTCATTCCTTGGTGGAAAATTGTTGAGCTAGATTAGCTACCTGGAAAGATATGATGCCTGCTGGTGATAGGATAGCATTGTTTGCTAAATCCTGTGTTATATGACTCGCATGTATCTATGTTGCCATGTTGCTATGCTTATTATGTGTAGAATATGATGCCCTATGTGTTGCATGATGCTTAGGGTTAAGTTTGTATTCGCTAGCTTTTTAAGCTAACCCCTCTCCTAGTATATTTGTATATGTTTTGCAGATGTATGCTTAGCCTGGGCAAGGGAGTGCTTATATTGTGCTGGGACATTTGTTGCTTATTGCAGGTATGATGGTCGGTCGGTATTAATATTGGTAACACCCGTTTGTAAATAAAGAAAATGTTTTAAGACTTCCGCTGTTTTGTTATCAAACTTAAATAATGTTTGAAATTAGGTTTTTTAAAAGTCAAAACTTTTACTCTGGAATTGTGGTGTTACAATAATGGGGCTCCTTATACATGTGCTACCAACACAAGTGAGATCATTTCTAATAGTTTGCATGAGGATAAGACCGAGACTGAGGTAGCTGACATGCATCATATGACAGATACGGAGGATGTATGAGTGGAAATGGTTCACCTTGAGACCAAATATGCACAGTGACATATTTATTTTCATACTATTGTGTTTATTGGAGTTTCCTACACTGCTTTGGTTATTTATTTGTTATGATTGTGTTTGAAGTGTTCGGTTTTTGATATTAATACGTGTTTTATTATTGACAATATCATAAAACACTTATAAAATGCTTTAGAGTTATTATTGTTCAAATTATTAAAATTATTTATTTAACAACTCAGTACTCGAATGGTCTCATCATTCCTAATGTAATAATTGAAACACATGAACACATTTTACTTTATACGTATTCATTTTATTCTTTATAATCATTCATCTATTAATATCACGCAAGGTAACGACAATAATATGTCTAAAAGTGACTATACACGTACATTGTTTACTTAACTGACACATAGTCTAAATATTTTATATATTAATCTGAAACATTATTCGTCTATAATAATAGTTGTTTTTTCAAATAATATAAAAAAACACACGATGCAGTTTTACAAAAATAATAAAAACAAAACTAAAGCCCGGTAATATTATGACGAGAAGTATAAGATAAAACCTAGTTATTATAAACAATACTTTAATATACGTAAAATCCATTAGTAATGAATAATAAAGCTATGATAATGAGTTGTAATAATATTACAATACACATTGAAAAAAATAATCGTATATTTTGCAAATGGAAAGAATTTGTAGGAAAATGGACGGTCGTCTCTCAGCAGAAGTGTTCCCATAGTACCGTATGTATGGTGGAACTTCGAAAAGGTTTTCGTGGAATTCGTTTGGAAGAATGAAAAAAAATATGATTTATTTATTTTTACTCGATAAGAAGTTAAATTATTTAAATATATAGGTTTCTATGTTATCATACTTATTACCATTTCTAATGTATTTACTAAACATCACTTTGAATTTTAGAGAAACAAAATGACAGCACTCATTCACGGTGACTTGATTCCTTCATACGAAAACAGAGATTTGACTGGAAAAGATTTTCGTTTACATCATTTTCAAGTGCAACCAATTTTCGACCAGCATCCGAGGTATAAGGGTTATAGTTTTGTCCACAATGAGTGGAGATAGTGATTAACAATAAAACAAATCTTGAGGTGGCGCTTGTAACGCCCCAATTTCAATAAAAAATATAAAAGTAGAATATTTTCATAAAAGCATGCATATCATTTGAAATTCATAAGCGGAAACGTTTTCATAACAAAACCGTGCTAGTACCAAAAGATTCACCCATAAGTACAAACTTAGTGTACAGTCAATGTTAAATATTTACACAAACAGGCGTTAGTGTTTATCGTTTAAAACTGAAAAGCAGTAAAATAGGAGCTTTGTTCTTGCCCTTGCTGCATCCTGCAAAACATTTTAAAAACAGTATCTGATAAGCTACGAGAGCTTAGTGAGTAATCTAAACAAAACATCATATGAACACACGTATGCAATCATAGGAATATAATACATGTATGTCTGGAAATCAATGCTAGCCTCTGGTTCTAGACTCAAGACATCAACATAGGTCACAGTACTGTACCGCATCCGAGCCTTACTACACATAGCAGTACGCTTACATATACATATGTATAACATAGCATGTTAGTAATCTGATATGAAATTACACATGCTGCTGATATGAAGTGAAGTCTAGAAGACTCACCTTCTAATATTTATGATCTGAGATAATCCACAAATGATAATGGTTCAGTGAATAAGTCCACAACTTGTTTCTACAATATAATATCAATAGTGTATGTATCAACACCTGCTGACTAGTCATAATAAACTGAACAGGGCTAGGGCACGGTCATACCTAGCAAAGACACGCCCGTGCCTACAACTAAGGCACGACCAGACTTAACTCAGGCATGGGCGTACCTATCCTGCAGTCACGCCCGTGCCTATCTAAGGTACGCCCGTGACTATGCCTTAAAGCATGGGGGTACCTCAAGAACTAGGGTTTGCCACGGGGCCCTACGCCCGTGCCCTCCTTAGGTACGCCCATGCCCTCCCGTGGTCTGCACAGTTCTAACCGACCGAAACTGTAAATCCGGCCAAAAACACATAAACTCAATTCCAATCATTCTAAAAACATGTATAGGGTGTTTTCCTACACCCATAACATCTAAACAACCTAACTAACAACAAATTAGCACACTTTGATCCTTGTGATCAATTCTTGACCCATATTAAGATTAAGAACACAACAACTAATCAAGCTACACATACGTCTACTATGTTGGGTTGTTATGATGCTAATCAACTGAAGAACTTGCTGTAATTAAGTCACTAAAATCACCAGAATGAAAGGAATAGCAGTTGTGTTTGTCTTAAAAGTGTGTATGTAGTAAGTTGGTTACTAGAAGAACATTCATATGTATATCTATAACTTTGGCATAATTACACAAATGATCCCTGGACTATTTCAACTTATAAAATGACAATTTAATTCCCTCTAGTTATATAAACACGTCTAATCTCATAAGGACTACTTGTATAAGCATATAACACATCCTATTAATTATAATTTAGAAATTTTGAACCTTGTGTGTTACAACTCTTCCCCACTTGGAATGATTTCGTTCTCGAAATCAACTGTTGAAGAGTTCTGGATAATTATGCATCATTTCCTGTTTAGGCTCCCAAGTAAAGTCTAAGCCTTTCCTGTGCTTCCATTGGACTTGGACCAGTCCAATCAGTTTGTTACGTTGGGTCTTGATCTTTCTTTCCAATATAGTTATAGGTTGCTCCACGTAGTTCAGTTTATCATCAATAGTGACATCTTCCAACGGCACAACTGCAGACTCATCTGCTAAAAAATTTCTGAGATGCGATACATGTAAGGTGTTATGAATCTGAGACA
The DNA here is from genome assembly GCA_038502395.1 of Dittrichia graveolens. Classification (NCBI taxonomy): domain Eukaryota; kingdom Viridiplantae; phylum Streptophyta; class Magnoliopsida; order Asterales; family Asteraceae; genus Dittrichia; species Dittrichia graveolens. The sequence goes on along the minus strand of JARJIL010000005.1, from coordinate 51,552,232 downwards.
GTTCATCTGGTAACTCTAATCTGTAAGCAACCTTTCCCACACGTGCAACAACTTTTAATGGTCCAATAAACCTTGGACCGAGCTTCCCCCTCTTTCTAAATCTAATTACGCCTTTCCACGGCGACACTTTCAACAGTACATAGTCTCCCACCTGAAACTCAAGTGGTGATCTGCGTCTATCTGCATAACTCTTCTGTCTACTCTGGGCAGTTAGCAATCTATCTCTGATAAGCTGAATCTGTTCCGTTGTTCGTTGAACCACTTCTGTGCTACCCAACTCTTTCTGACCCACTTCACCCCAGCATACAAGAGTTATGCTCTTTCTACCATATAACATTTCATACGGGGGCATCCCAATACCGTAATGATAGTTGTTATTATATGAAAACTCTGCTAATGGCATATAAGAATCCCAGTTTCCCCCGAAATCAATAACACATGCTCGCAGCATATCTTCCAGAGTTTGAATAGTTCTTTCACTTTGGCCATAAGTCTAAGGATGATATGTTGTGCTGAGATGTAATCTAGTTCCAAGATCTTCATGAAATTTGCTCCAGAATCTAAAAGTAAATCTGGTATCCCTGTCTGACACAATAGAAACTGGTACACTATGGCGAGTCACAATCTCTTTTACATAAACATCTGCCAATCTTTCTGAAGGATAGGTTTCCTTGATGGGAATAAAATGAGCACTTTTAGTTAACCTGTCTACAATTACCCATATAGCATCATAACCATGTGGGGTTCTGGGTAATTTGGTAATCAGGTCCATAGTAATATTTTCCCATTTCCAGACTGGAATTTCTAATGGTTGCAACTTTCCGTGAGGTTTCTGGTGTTCAGCTTTCACTTGTAAGCAAGTAAGGCATTTTTCTACATATCTTGCTACATCACGTTTCATGCCTGGCCACCAATAATCAATCCTCAGATCCTTATACATTTTAGTAGCCCCTGGATGAATAGAGAATCTAGACTTATGAGCTTCATTAAGAAGTATTTGGCGTGCACCACCATAAACCGGTACCCAAATACCACCATAACCGGTCCAAACATCATGACTGTCTTTAATCAAATCTGCCACCTGCCCCTTAATTCGCTCAGAGTTATGATTCTCACTTCTGATTGCTTCTAACTGAGATTTTCGTATAACATCAATGATAGGCGTTGTAACAGTCATCCTTAGAGATTGGTTCTTCACAAGCACCATTCCTGATTTCCTGTTTCAAGCATCAGCTACCACATTTGCTTTTCCCGGATGATAGAGTATATCACAATCATAATCTTGCAACAATTCTAGCCAACACCTCTGTCTCATGTTGAGATTCTTCTGGTCTTTAAAATATTTCAAACTTTCATGATCTGTATAAATAGTGAATCTCACACCATACAAATAATGCCTCCATATCTTGAGTGCAAAGACTACTACTGCTAACTCCAAATCATGAGTTGGGTAATTACTTTCATGTGGCTTCAACTGCCGTGAAGCATAAGCAATAACTCTACCTTTCTGCATCAATACACAACCCAATCCACGATATGACACATCACATAATACTACCATATCTTCAACCCCTTCAGGTAAGGCAAGAACTGGTGCCTCACATAACTTCTGTTTAAGAGTTGAGAAAGCAGACTGTTGTTCACTACCCCAAACAAATTCGGCACTCTTTTTAGTCAACTGAGTTAAAGGAACAGCGGTTTTGGAAAAATTCTGAATAAATCTCTGGTAATAGCCTGCCAATCCCAGAAAACTTCGGACTTCAGTAGGGTTCTTTGGTGGTTCCCATTTCATCACAGCATCTACCTTTACAGGATCCACTTTAATTCCATCTTGATTAATTAGATGACATAAAATTGCACTTCTTGAATCCAAAATTCACATTTAGAGAATTTGGCATATAATCGTTCTCTTCTCAAGGTTTTCAAAACTTCTCAGAGATGTCTTTCATGATCCTCTGGATTCTTCGAATAAATCAGAATATCGTCAATAAACACAATCACCGATTTATCTAGCATTGGTCTACATAATCTATTCATCAAATCCATAAATGCTGCTGGTGCATTCGTAAGACCAAACGGCATCACTACGAACTTAGAATGTCCGTATCGGGTTCTGAACGCGGTTTTAGGAATATCTTCCTTTCTGATTTTTAACTAATGATATCCCGACCTTAAGCCGATTTTTGAAAACCACGATGCTCCTTGTAACTGATCAAATAAATCATCTATTCTGGGTAAAGGATATTTGTTCTTGATGGTCACCTTATTAAGTTCACGATAATCAATGCACATACGAAAGGTACCATCCTTCTTTTTAACGAACAATATTGGAGCACCCCATGGACAGCTACTGCGTCTAATAAACCCCTTATCTAGCAGTTCCTGAAGTTGTTTCATCAATTCTTGCATCTCTGGTGGAGCAAGTCTGTATGGAGCTTTGGCAACTGGTGAAGCTCCTGGCGCTAAATCAATTCTGAACTCAACTTGTCTGTCTGATGGCACACCCGGTAAGTCTTCAGGGAAGACATCAGGGTATTCACATACTACCTTTACATCATCTAGACTCGTCTGTCTCTTTTCTAGTTTTGAATCTATCACATAAGCTAAAAAAGTTGTATACCAATGCTGCAAATACTTTCGGGCTTTAGACACCAAACATAGACATGATTTTCCCTTTCTGACATCACCACATATAGTTAGTTCTTCCCCACTTGGGGTATGAACTCGTATAACTTTCTGCCCACACATGATGGTAGCCTGATTATAGCCTAACCAATCCATTCCAACCACTACTTGGAATTCTCTCATAATCATGGGTATAAGTTCAATAGGGAATCTAACTATATCTATTTCTAACACATTACGTTTATACACATCAAATACAATTACAGATTTATCATCAGCAATTTCAACTGCAAGGGGAGAATCTAGCTTTTCACACATTTGGTTGAAATTTTTGCAGAAAGAAACAGATATAAATGATTTACTTGCACCAGAATCAAATCGCACAAGAGCAGGCAAGTTGTTGACAAGATATGTACCTATTACTACATCTGGTTCAGTTTTAGCTTCATCAGCTGTAAGCTGGAAAGCTCTTCCTTTGGATTTGGGAGCATCTTCCTTTTTCACTTCTCTTACCCCAGAGCTTCGTGGTGGGGGTAAGGCTGGAGTAGGTCTCAATCGGGTAGACTGTGCGTTAGATGAAAAATCCGGGCATTCGGACCTCTGATGGCCCGGCTGATAACAGTTGAAACATACACGTAACGGATTCTTACAATCCCTCCCCACATGACTTGTCTTGCCACACTTATAACATGCAGAAGACCCGAGCCGACATTCTCCCAGGTGATGCTTCTTACAAGTCTGACAAATTGGGTAAGTCTTTTGCACCACCTTCTTATCTGATGGCTCAACTCTCTGCTTCTTGTAGACTGGTGCAGCTTTCTCAACCACCTTCCTCTCTTTATCTTGTCTTTCCAATTCCAACTCCCTTGCTCTAGCCGTGTCCATCATGGACTTCAACGTCTGATGTTTACTGGAATCTATGAACTCTCTTACACTCGGTTTGAGTACCATCATGCACCTGTACATCTTCATCTTTTCGTTTGCAACATAATCGGGATAAAAGCGTGCTTGTTCTAGAAATTTAGCATTGATCTCTGGAACAGTTTCTGTTTTCTGCTTCAGTCTGTGAAACTCATCCACTATCCTGTCAATCTCAGACTGGGGAACGAACTGCTCTATCACAAGTTCTTTAAACTGCTCCCAAGTCATAGTTTCAATCTGAGTATAACCCCTCTGCTTCACCTCGATATCCCACCAATCTTTTGCAGCACCACGCATCTGATTGGTAGCGTACCTCACTTTAAATTCAGGTGCACATGAACATGTATGGAAAGCACCCTATATCCCTAAGATCCATCCGTGGCTAATAATTGGATCTGTAGACCCCTGAAACAACGGAGGTTGATATGCCGAGAAATCTCTGAACGTGCAAACCTTAGGTGCATCACGAATAATCACTTGTGGCTGGGGATTGTATCCTTCACCACCTGCAGCGAATCTGGTTGCAAACTCTTGCCTGATCATCTCACGATTCTGGTCTTTTATCTGCTCAAAAGGAATACTCTATTCCAAAGCCTTGCCAATCTCCCTGGCAACTGTCTCTTGTACTGTAGGCTCCACAATCCTTTCATTAAGTTCTGGTGCTCCCTCATTCACAATCGGTTGATTCCTAATTCAAATCTGTTCACCAGTAACAGTGGTTTCTATCCCTTCTGGTCTATGGCTGGGACCACCTTCCTTTCTATTGGCTGCTCGCGAACCTCTAGTGGTAACCATCCTGATAGTATAGATAAAGCATTAAGGTATAAGGTAGCTTTATCACACCACCCTCTATATCAACCTGCTACTCAAATATCTAACAACTCAATATACCTTATCTTTAAAACCAAAGTATTTCTATACATACTAAGGCATTCTACTTAAACATACTATACCAGGTATACTACCTTATTACAAGTACCCCTCACCCGATTCACAAGATTATTCATGATTCCATTAAGTTCCAACATGTATCATGTGTTTGTAATAATATGGGCCCTATATTATTCTAAACACACTACACACGTTCGATCTTAACTTTATCACAAAAATTCCCGATTCACAGGCTTAGGCCAAGTATCATCAGTATAATATCATATAACCATGTATATCATAAAGATTCAACATATAACATATCAATCTCCATATAAAGTACAATAAATATCCACTGTTAGTTTACTCACCAAGCTGCAAGTACAAGCCTCCAGTTTGACAAAATTTTCAAAACCATGGTTCAAGTCAAGACTGTGCTTCACACAATCCAGATCCCTCAAATCGTGACTCTGATACCAAGTTGTAACGCCCCAATTTCAATAAAAGATATAAAAGTAGAATATTTTCATAAAAGCACACATATCATTTGAAATTCATAAGAGGAAACGTTTTCATAACAAAACCGTGCTAGTACCAAAAGATTCACCCATAAGTACAAACTTAGTGTACAGTCAAAGTTAAATATTTACACAAACAGACGTTAAGTGTTTATCGTTTAAAACTGAAAAGTAGTCAAACAGGAGCTTTGTTCTTGTCCTTGTTGCGTCCTGTAATACATTTTAAAAACAGTATCTGATAAGCTACGAGAGCTTAGTGAGTAATCTAAACAAAACATCATATGAACACACGTATGCAATCATAGGAATATAATACATGTATGTCTGGAAATCAATGCTAGCCTCTGGTTCTAGACTCAAGACATCAACATAGGTCACAGTACTGTACCGCATCCGAGCCTTACTACACATAGCAGTACGCTTACATATACATATGTATAACATAGCATGTTAGTAATCTGATATGAAATTACACATGCTGCTGATATGAAGTGAAGTCTAGAAGACTCACCTTCTAATATTTATGATCTGAGATAATCCACAAATGATAATGGTTCAGTGAATAAGTCCACAACTTGTTTCTACAATATAATATCAATAGTGTATGTATCAACACCTGCTGACTAGTCATAATAAACTGAACAGGGCTAGGGCACGGCCGTACCTGGCAAAGGCACGCCCGTGCCTGCAACTAAGGCACGACCAGACTTAACTCAGGCATGGGCGTACCTATCCTGCAGTCACGCCCGTTCCTATCTAAGGTACGCCCGTGACTATCCCTTAAAGCACGGGGGTACCAGAAGAACTAGGGTTTGCCACGGGGTGAAAGGCACGCCCGTACTCTCCTTGGGTACGCCCGTGCCCTCCCCTGGTCTGCACAGTTCTGACCGACAGAAACTGTAAATCCGGCCAAAAACACATAAACTCAATTCCAATCATTCTAAAAACATGTATATGGTGTTTTCCTACACCCATATCATCTAAACAACCTAACTAACAACAAATTAACACACTTTGATCCTTGTGATCAATTCTTGACCCATATTAAGATTAAGAACACAACAGCTAATCAAGTTACACATACCTCTACTATGTTGGGTTGTTATGATGCTAATCAACTGAAGAACTTGTTGTAATTAAGTCACTAAAATCGCCCGAATGAAAGGAATAGCAGCTGTGTTTGTTTTGAAAGTGTGTACGTAGTAAGTTGGTTACTAGAAGAACATTCATATGTATATCTATAACTTTGGCATAATTACACAAATGATCCCTGGACTATTTCAACTTATAAAATGACAATTTAAGTCCCTCTAGTTATATAAACACATCTAATCTCATAAAGACTACTTGTATAAACATATAACACTTCCTATTAATTATAAATTTAGAAATTTCGAATCTTGGGTGTTACAACGCTGGATAACAACTTTCCTATTTACCCATTGGTTCCTCCAATCAAAACTCTGGTGCGTGACAAAACTATACACAAAATGATGATTGGTATGTATACGTTCGGTGATTATACTAATAGTCTTATATAAATAATATAATAGTTTTATATTGCATGTCTTATTATGAATAATATTTTTTAGATGTTGTTGGCAAAATTACCAGAGGAGGCCGACTACGTTATGGTGGTGGTTGTGAGTTATTTCTCAAAGATGGAAAGTAAGTTAATACTCGTGCTATATGTTTTGTAATGTTTATAAATTACGAGTTTTGTTGTTCTATGGTTGGTAGTTGTATATATATTCTATTATAATATTTTTTTAACATATTAATTATACTTTACTTATTAATAGGGGTGGTCTTATTAAGTTGATTGTGTACGATACTCTTAATATACGTCCAGTTAGGTTTGCCGTTGCAATTAGAGATAAATCAATAATATTTGCATCTCGAGTTAAACTTATTCATCAGAATTCAAGTAAGTTAGAATTTGATTTTTTTATGTTGTATACATTTTCAATGTCATAAGATAATTCATTACAATTGCATTTATCATTTCAGTGAACATTTTGATTGCAGCGGAATTAACCGAGATCATATTTGAGCCAAGGATGTTGGAGGCAGCCAAAGTAAAATATAGGATGTTACGTTAGTTTATTTTTATGTATTTGGATAAATAACTTCTTGGTTTTATGTTCTTTATGTATCGTTCTGTGATATGTAAACTTAAAATTTTTCATGTTTGGCAACTTATTTTAAGCATAATGACCTTTTTGCTCATCTTTTAAATCTAAAAAATAAGTACGACAAATTTACACAAGTACATGATATGTATTTAACAAAATTAGCACATATATACACGCATGTATATATATTAGCAAAACTGACCCGACCAACGACCGGGTATATCACTAGTTTATGATTGTTTTCGTCTTTGTAGCATTGGTGATAGTAAGATTGGATCGACATAATAAGATCCTATAAAATTTATATTTTTTCAAGGGGATGCAATTCATATATAATATAAATATATATTATAAAATTTTGCAGGAGTTAAAAACAAACTTTAAACATTATAATAACAGGATGCAAGTAATGAGCTTAAGTTTACTTTAGAAAAACTAAAGTCAATTAAATCCAAAGTGGTTAAGCTTTAAAATAATTTTAAGTAAAAATATAGCTCATACAATGATATTAAATGCATACCAAGCCAAAGTTTATTACTTTTAAAGCTTACAATTCAAACTAAACTTTGAGTGTTCATATCACCTATATAATGTCACAACTAATGTTATAATACACTCAAAAATCACATGTGTGAGTGTTGTAATGGATCTTTCTTAGCAACAAAGATGGGAGATATTCTATAGAGTTTTATAGAATAAAAGGTTAGTAAATTGATGAATTCTGATCTACTGGTTATTTATTTGAATAAGTTTTTGTTCGTGTATATTTATTAAGGATTAAATAAATATATAATTAAAGATTTTACAAGTTAATTAAAAGGAATTATGGTTTTAGTTTTTAATTATAAAGGGGCCGAAAATTTAAGGTTTTAATTAATTAAAATCAGTTTTTAAATAATTAGGATAATAGATTTTGTCTTAATTATTTAAATGGTGTTTGGATAAAAGAAAACTCTATTATTTTAATAGAATTGCATCCTAATTCAAATAATTTTTTATACTTATAAATAAAAGGCTAAGGTTAAAGGTTTAAGTTTGACAAATATTATTTATAATGGGACCAAAATGTAAATCATTGGGTTATTTGAATGTTAATGACTTAATATTATTTACATTTTCACTTATTTGTATTTTTGTTATCTTTTTTATGTCGGTTGCATTTTCATTTTGCATTTTCGTCAAATGATTTGCATTTTTGTTATTTGTTCTTTTTTTAATTTTCGGCAACATTTGCATTTTCGTCAAACTATTTGCATTTTCGTCAGACAATTTACATTTTCGTAAAAAAAAATTAGAAAAAATTTCAATCTTGGTCTTGAATTAAAGAGGGTAAAAAACTGAATCTAATGGTATATTTTTTTTGTTTGCTAAAACTATTAAACATGAATATATTATGAAAGTTTGGAGGTTGAATGAGAGAGGGGGGCTTGGGTATTAATTTGTAATTCTTTCTCCAGTTTTACTCTTATTCTTAATGTCACGTGTTTTTACCAGGTTTGTTCTTTAGGTTCTATGAATAAGCAAGGTTCTATGTATAACCCCACCCTATATATATATATATATATGTTATGGTTTTTCAAAATTATATATATATATATATATATATATTAGTTTTTAAAAATGGTATATATATATATATGTGTGTGTATATATATATATATATATGGGCTTTTCAAAATTGTACATATATATATTTGTTAGGTTTTCGAAATATTATAATATATATATATATATATTGAAAAGTTTATTTCAGAACCATTTTTATGCAAGAACCGTGAGAACCAATCTTAACCGCCCAATTCCCCCTCCTTCAATTAGATTGCCCACCTATAAATTCCTTACATGCACCTTGTCACACTCAATCATCTCACGCTCTTCATCCATGAATTTCATTATCCAAAATAAACGGTTAAGATTGGTTCTCGCGGTTCTCACTCTAATATTGGTTCTAAACGGAACCTTCACCTACATATATATATATATATATATATACTATATAAAGCATTTAACACTCTCTCCTCCTTAATTTTAAGACTTCTTAAACTTCAATCAAAACAACATCTTGGCCTTTCATTCTATTTAACTTAATCTCAACCACTCAATCTTTAACCATTCCAATCTCTCTCCTAATTTACTTTAACTTTTTATTCAATTAAAATATAATCTCACATAAACATAAACAAAAACTATTCGACTCCGCAGCATTGCACGGGTACAATGCTAGTGTATATATATATATATATTATTGTTAGTTTTCAAGAAGGAAAAATGATGTGTGCACCTAAAAGTACATATCTAAGGTGATTTCACACTTACAAATACTTAAATGAATAAATGATAATATGACTAACATACCCTTCATTTTAGTTGTTTGTAAGTGTGAAAACACTTCAAATAAATAATGTTAGAACCATATATCATATCTCCTTTCAAGAAGTATATATATTTATCAAATTATTATTTTTCAGAAAGTACATATATTTATTAGGTCCATTTGAAGAACTTGTGGACTGTTGCTACATCTATCCGCCGGGTCCGTTTAGATTATCGTGTTGGTCCATTCTCCATCTTCCCGAGCTTGGACCGCATGCTACAAACATAAAAGAAACCCGTTAGAAGGGGACCCGAGGCCGAAGCCCCAGGATACACCCTCCAACGCTCAAGTCAGAACTCGTATACGCATCTATTACTATTAAATATACTTAGAACATATATATGAAGAATATACATATATGTAGAGGGAGAGAGTATAAAGAGAGAGGAGTAGAATATAGGAGCCGAGAGGAGATCCCCTTCAATCTTGTGGGGTGCTCCCTTATTGGTGATTTTAGTGTTATCAAATCCATCTAGTATAATCGGGATTGACTTTGAGACTAGCCGATTCTAGACTTGATTATATTTTGAGTTTGGAGGTGCGGAGCGCACACTTGAATAAATTAAGTTAGTGTCGGGATACGGTACGGGGTCCGGAGGCTGGCCCCTAGAGGGGTTCCAAGGGGCATCGCCGGATGAAAAGCCACCCAACCGCCAGATGAAAAGCCACCGCCGCCACCAGCCGGGGCAGCGCCGCGTAGCAAAAATTATTTATATATTTATATATAAAAATACGACTAACCACCGCCCAACCGCCGGATGAAAAGCCGCCGCCATCACCAGCCGGGGTAGCGCCCCGTAGAAAAAATTATTTATATATTTATATATATAAATACGACTAACCGCCGGATGAAAAGCCGCCGCCGCCACCAGCCGGGGCCACTCCCCGTAGCAAAAATTATTTATATATTTATATATATAAATACGACTAACCACCGGATGAAATGCCGCTGCCGCCACCAACCACCGCCGCCGGCGGCCAATAAACCGCCATGGTAACTTTCGAGTAACCGCCCATATTTTGCCTATAAAAGGCCATTTTCGGCCATTTTAGTTTAGACACAAAAACCGAGGCAAAACAAGAAAAGGCGGAATACGAAAAACACGAAAGTATACATACGATATACGTATAAAAGAATACGATTTACAAGTCGTTATTCTGACGAAATAGTCTAAAATAAACGAAAGATAAGCAAAAACATTATGTGTTTGGATTTGAATCAAGCCTGTAATTCAAAACGAGTTTCTTGGATTATCCTACATCTGAATTCGTGATACCCCAGGCAAAAGGGTCGAATTACAGATTACGGACGTATAAAAAGAATACGATTTATAAGTCGTTATTCTGACGAAATAGTCTCAAATAAACGAAAGGTAAGCAAAAGCATTATGTGTTTGGATTTGAATCAAGCCTATAATTCAAAACGAGTTTCTTGGATTATCCTACATCTGAATTCGTGATACCCCAGGCAAAAGGGTCGAATTACAGATCACGGAAAGTGTATTCAACATGATCCACGAAATTATCCAAGTTATTATTGTTATTCTTATTTCCTACAAACCCTTTCCTCCAACATCCCTTTTATAGAGAGGGAGTGAGTAGAGAAAGTAAAAGAGGAGATGGTGTAGGGTTATCCCTTTGATACTTCTCCATAATCCGGGTATTACATGTTGGTTACTTCATAATATACATCGGGTATTACATAAGGTTTGGATCGGTAAGTAAACTTCGGGTCCGATCCACAAGTGAACCTCAATTCGGGTTGTAGGTATGACCTACGTCATCAAGTCCCCCAGTCTAGTATGATGTGGTTTAGCCACATTATGCTAGACTCATATTCTTCATGCTACTTGTTGTTTCTTTTATGAATTGTTTATGTTGTTATGTATTTCTGTTTAAATGTCATACCATGTTTTGGTTGCATAATGTTAACACTACCAAATATGTGTCCAGACCCTATATTCATCGGATGCCATTAGGGGTCTTAATCCACGAGGATTTTCAATATGTGCCGGACCAACGGCCGGACCTTGTTTTTGAAGGATACCTTATTAGGCCTTACTCCATAAAGATCAATATGTGCCCGACCAATGGCCGGACCTTCTTTTTAAAGGATACCTTATTAGGTTTTACTCCACAAGGATTTTCAATATGTGTCGGACCAATGGCCGGACCTTGTTTTTGAAGGATACCTTATTAGGTCTTACTCCACAAGGATTTTCAATATGTGCCGGACCAATGGCCGGACCTTGTTTTTGAAGGATACCTTATTAGGTTTTACTCCACAAGGATTTTCAAAATCAAGCATTAAATAGATTATACTAGTCCTTTGGACATTTATCAAGTCATAAAATTTGTATAGAGGTGTATATCATGCAATGACTTGCACACTCTCCTCTGAACATTCATGACATATGATCTCTTTGCTTAGCTTTGCCATATTGTTTGATCTGTGCTTCATTTTCACAATTAGTATTTTGTAAATAACATATTTTTAGCCTATCGCCATGTAATGAACATCCTTTTAGGCTATCACCGTGTGATAAACATTTTTGGCTATCTCCTTATAAACGCGTTTTTCATAACCAAGACCGTTGTCGAAAGTTACGGATCGAATTATGAGTTGTGCTCAACCTGTCAATGATGCGAGCCGTTGCTTGGATCATGGGGTCGTTTATTGGGTATACCCATTCCGATTTAGCCCATCGGCTATTTACTTGGGTTAAATAATATTGATCATATTAAATATTGTCAATCCGAATAGCATCAATCAGAATAACGTCAATCAAATTAATAGCATTTGTGTATGTTCATTCCATTCTTTCACATTATATTGCTCGCCGAAAATGGTTTGATCCAAAATGAGGTTTAAAAGAAGTCACATTGGTTCCTCGAACATTTTTATCACGCTGTAGGACATGTTGGATATATGCCCACTGATACACGTATATTGGATCACTGCCGATGAGGCACGGGCCTATTGGGTCACACGCCAAGCGTTGAATCCAACAGCACATGTCAAGAGAGATAATTATGGTTTCTGTCGACCTTCACGGGCCCTCACGGGTCGTGAAGAGGTCGTGACGTGAAGCCCTTCACGAGGCTTCATGGGCCGGTCGGGGATCGTGGGGGCGATGCCTTCACGACTTCCTCATGGGCCGTGAGAGCCCGTGAAGGCAGAAGTCTAAGTGACACTTTGATATTATTGAACCTTTTGTTTGGTCCAATGGAAGGGTGCCATTATGGCCGACCCTGGTGCCTCACAGACTTCCTTTCTACTTATAAAAGTGCATGTTTTCTCTTTTGAAAGAACCTTTTGCCGTTTGACTAACCTACACACTTGAGAGAGCTTGTGAGATACATAAAAGCTTTGAGAGAGAGTTTGTGTGGGTGTTGTCAAGAGTTCATCTGCTGTTCTTGGGCCGTTGTTCACGTGGTGAAAGCATAGTGGTTCAAGCTTTAGCAAAGGTGGTTCACGCAAGGCTTGGTGTGGATATCAATAGAGTGACTCGTCTTGGAGTTCAAGCATTATAACTACTACAACAAATCAACCAGAGACATCAAGGGTATGGTCTCACTTTCTGGTTTCATTTGTTCTTCTTGTTGCTATCATGTCTTGTAGCTAGATCCCACTATGTGTTTCTTGTGCATGAGTTTTGAAAACCCGAAATGAACTTGTTTTTTATCTTCATGCTTCCGTTGTGCTTGGGTTTTGTTGTGCATGAGAAACCTTCAGTGGTATCAGAGCCATTGCTAGAAGATGGTAGCAGAAAATGGCTCGAAAAATCGTTTTTTGGAAGTTTTGGCATTCTGTCCAGAAGGCCTTCACGAGCCGTGAAGTTCTCTTCACGGGTCGTGAAGGTCACACGACTAGTGTAGTTTGGGGTCTGGTCGTGAAATGGGGTTTTGGTGCTTCACGAGTTCATCTGGGCCGTGAGCGGTCGTGAAGCCCTTGGGCTTCATGAGCCGTGAAGGGTCGTGAAGGAGCTCGTGAACAGTGTTTTTGACCTCAAGAGAAATTTTTCGGTTTTTCGAGTCATTGCTGTGTTTCTGTTTTAGTTCAGATGATTCTGGAAATCCCCAAATAATATTTTGGTACCACTATGGGTATGCATGGTATGGTCATGGCATTAGATGCATACATGCATACACATATGTGTGTGTATATATGAATATAGGTTTTAAAAATTGGTTTTATGCCTTAATGCATATGTACAAGAATTTCCATTGTGCCTCGAGTATTTGCTTGGAAATTCTTATCAAAATATTTGCTTATTGCGGTTTTTGGCACACCGTTTGTTTTTGTGGTTGTTTGCCTTGTTCTTTGTTGGTAACCTTGGCCTTAGACCTTGTGGTTGTTTGTGCTTGCTTCCTTTTTTTTATTTGGTGACTTAGAGTCACATGGTTTGTAATAATTATTTATTTATTGAGTATTGTGGTTATTATTGCGGTTTGCGTACCGTTTCATTTATCCGTGTACTTGTAATAGATGATAGAATATTCGTGGCTTGCATGCCATTTCATTTCTATTTTATGTACTTGTACTCATGGAGCATGGAGACCACAATCAAGAATCTAGGATGATGTCTTGAAAAATAGAAGATCCGGTGATTCCCGTTGGAGATGGTGGATCAAGTGGGAGCTATGACTTTTTGTATTGTGTCCCTAGTTGACCATGTTCTTCCCGTAGGTTCACGGGTAGAATGCATAGGTTTTGGCTTGGTTACCAACCCCTTGCTATGCGTGTGTTGTGATTTATTTCTTGCATGGGTTGTTTAGGTTTTCGCATGGTAGAAAATTTTTCAATAAATTAAATCACAAGAGTTTTATAAAATTGGTTTATATTTCTCTCGCGCGCGCTCATGATTAACAAAACCAACTAAAGTGAAAAATAAGTTTTTGTCACTCAAATATGTTAATCAAAATTAATCGGAAACAAAAGCCCGTTTTTCCATAAAACATAAATCACGCACCATCCGTAAGACGATGCCACCCAAATCTAACAACACAATGATTGGTTGTCGAGCTTAGCACGAGCCAATCTTTGTGGAGTTGTGTGGAAGGTGAGCGTAGTAACTCGCAAACTTGGTTGTCGAGCTTAGCACGAGCCAATTCTTGTGGAGTGTACTTACCGCATGTCTTGGGGGACGATTTATAATTTCAAATTAGAATTCTTGAAAGATTGTCGAGCTTAGCACGAGTCAATCAACAATTCTAAATTGGGATTGGTGTAAGAAGGGATGAAACATGACAAACGACCGGTGCTTGTCGTAGGATCCCGCAAAGACCAAAGAGTTGCAATAATGGATTTCAATTGGCAATATGGTTGCCAACCCGAAATAACTTCCTTATGTGATCCGCGGTAAACCCGTCATATATGGAAGTGAAATAAGGTTCTTGGCTTTGTTAAAATAATTAAAAATTTGTTTTGGGTAAATTGTTTTAACAAACTTAAATATCAAACTAACCAAATCTACTTTGCTATTATAGATGGCATCTTCAAGTACCACCACCACGAGCAACATTTCTCTACGAGTTTTCCTTGAGAAGGAGAAACTCGACGGTAGCAATTTCATGGATTGTCATAGGCAACTTCGGATTGTCCTACGCCATGAAGGGAAATTGCATATCATTGAGGAAGCCTTGCCCGAAGCCCCTGCGACTACGGCACCTAGGGCCACCCGAGAGGCACATGAAAAACACCTCAAGGACACGGAGGAAATAACGAGCCTTATGCTTAGCACAATGAGCTCCGATTTGCAAAAGCAAATGGATCATTTAAGTTCTTTCGACTTGCTCGCGCAACTCAAGGTCATGTTCCAACAGCAAGCGAGGCAAGAAAGGTACGAATGCCTCAAGTCCGTCCTAGGTTGCAAGCTCCAGGATGGCGGGAACGTAAGCGCTCATGTGTTATGTATGAAAGCAAACATGGAGCGCATGGAGAGGTTAGGGTTCTCCATAGGGAGGGAGATGGCGGTTGATCTCATCCTCCAATCCTTGCCCAATGCATATGATCAATTCATCGTGAGTTATCATATGCATAGTATGGACAAAACCCTCATGGAGCTTCATGGGATGCTCAAGACCGCGGAGTCAAGCATCTCGAAGCCCAAGGCCACCTTATACAATCCCGTCTTGGCTATCCGGGAGGGCCGCATCTAAAAGAAGAAGCCAAATCCTTCCCATAAGGGAAAGGGTAAGGGCAAGGTTGGTGCCACCAAGCCTACCCCTACCCCGGTGGCAAAGGGCAAGGGGAAGATTCCCCAAGCCAAGGCCCCAGAGGATGCGCAATGCTTCTTTTGCGGGGACAAGGGGCATTATCGCCGAAGCTGCCCAAAGTACCAAGATGGCCTTAAGAAGCTCAAGGCAATGAGCATCTCGGGACCTTCGAACCAAGGTACGTTCATGATTGAGCTACATCAAACTTCTATTTCAAAGGGCTGGGTTTTAGATACCGGCTGCGGCACTCACATTTGTAATATGGTGGAGGTGCTAAGGGAAAGTAGAGGCTTGGAGCGTGGAGAGCTGGATCTAATTATGGGGAACCGAGAGGTTGTGCCCGTAGAAGCAAAAGGGAGTGTCGAGCTCTCTTTTAGAACCGGTCTTTCCATTGTTCTTATTAATGTATGCTATTCGCTCTACGTGGCAAGAAATATTTTATCTTTACATGCTTTGTATGACGATGGTTTTTCTTTTAAATTTATGGATGAATCTATTTTATGTTATAAAAATGATGTTTGTTATTTTAAAGCTTTACCATGTCATGGCATATATGAAGTTGATGCATACATTGAAAATAAGAGACCTATCATGAATATTGATTCTCAATCCAAAAATTGTTTGGATAAATATTCCTTATGGCACGGTCGTCTTGCTCATGTAAACAAGACCCGCATCACCAAGCTCCAAGCGGACGAGATCTTGGAATCATTTGACCTTGGGCCAAAAGATGTATGCGAATCTTGTTTACTAGGCAAAATGACCAAAGAACCCTTCACCGAAGTTAGTGAGAGGGGAAAGGATCTTTTGGAAGTCATTCACACCGATGTGTGTGGTCCTTTCAAAAATGTCACAAGGAACAATACTAGATATTTCATTACCTTCACGGATGATTATAGTAGGTATGGATATATCTACTTGATTAGACAAAAGTCTGAAACCTTTGAGGTGTTCAAGACATTTCAAAGTGAAGTAGAGAATCAATCGGGTAAGAAGATTAAGATACTACGATCGGATAGAGGCGGTGAGTATCTTACTTCGGAGTTTCTGGACCATCTTAGAAAATGTGGGATTATCTAACAATTAACTCCTCCTAGGACTCCACAATTAAATGGAGTTTCCGAAAGGAGAAATCGGACATTATTAGATATGGTCCGTTCTATGATGAGTCAAACGGAGGTACCCATTAGTTTTTGGGGTTACGCTCTAGAGACGGCGGTAAGAATCCTTAACCTCGTACCAACAAAGAAAGTTGAAACAACACCATATGAGTTGTGGCACAAGAAAAAGCCCACTCTCTCATATCTTCGTGTATGGGGATGTCTAGCCTACGTGAGACGTGAGGCGAATGACAAACTAGAACCCCGTTCCAAAAGGTGTTATTTTATCGGATATCCTCCTGCCGGTATTGGATATATTTTCTACAAACCTTCAGAGAACAAAGTTTTTGTTGCTCGAAGAGCCGTTTTCCTTGAAAGGGAACTTATATCCAACGTACCGAGGCAAAAGGAAATAGACCTTGAAGAAATTCAAGGAACACCCGATAAAGAACTTGATGTTGGCACTAGCAATCAACCATCAATGGTTGACACCGAGCAAAGTGAAGCTGCGGTACCTGACACACTTCCACTTCCTACCCCACGTAGATCCGGTAGAGCTCATCATGAGCCAGAGAGATATGGATTTCTCATATCTGGGGGAAATGAGCTATTGGTGGATCAAGATGATCCCACCAGCTACCGAGAAGCAATGGCGGGCCCTGAGTCTGCCAAGTGGAGGGAGGCGATGGAAAGCGAGATAGATTCCATGTCGGACAACCAGGTTTGGGAACTAGTTGATCCAACACCCGGGTTTCGACCTGTTGGGTGTAAATGAGTTTTCAAGAAGAAGACCAACATGGACAATACCTTAGACACTTTCAAAGCCCGATTGGTGGCAAAAGGTTTCAAACAAACACCGGGTGTTGACTATGATGAAACTTTTTCACCAGTGGCCATGTTGAAGTCCATTAGGATCCTCCTTGCCATAACTGCTTTTCATGATTATGAGATATGGCAAATGGATATAAAAACCGTTTTCCTTAACGGGAAGCTTTCTGAAGAGGTGTATATGACACAACCTGAAGGTTTTATACATCCTAAGTATCCTAACAAGGTATGTAGGCTTAAGAAGTCCATTTATGGACTTAAGCAAGCCTGTCGTAGTTGGAATCTTTGTTTTGATGAAACGATCAAGGAATTTGGATTTTTGAAAAACGAAGATGAACCATGCGTGCATGTCAGGGCTAGTGGGAGCTCAATAGTTTTCCTAGTTTTATATGTAGATGATATTCTACTCATAGGAAATCATATCCCAACCTTGCGTAGTGTCAAGGATTGGCTTGGGAATTGCTTTTCTATGAAAGACTTGGGAAATGCGGGATACATTCTTGGAATTAAGATCTATAAGGAT
The DNA here is from genome assembly GCA_038502395.1 of Dittrichia graveolens. Classification (NCBI taxonomy): domain Eukaryota; kingdom Viridiplantae; phylum Streptophyta; class Magnoliopsida; order Asterales; family Asteraceae; genus Dittrichia; species Dittrichia graveolens. Next base: position 51,534,119 of record JARJIL010000005.1, on the reverse strand, counting down.
AGGTCTAGAAGGCTTATAAGTTTAAGCCAAAGTGCATATGTGGATAAAGTCGTTAAACGATTTAAGATGGAGGATTCTAAGAAAGGGAATCTCCCCATGATGCATGGATTGGAATTAAGCAAGGCTCAATGCCCCAACTCCCAAAAGGAGTTGAACATAATGAAGCGAGTCCTATACGCTTCGGCTGTGGGATCGATCATGTATGTCATGTTATGCACACGCCCCGATGTCTCATGTGCCTTGAGCATGACTAGTAGATATCAGGCGAATCCGGGAGAGGCTCACTGGAGGGCTGTGAAGAACATTCTAAAGTACCTTAGGCGTACAAAGGAAATGTTCTTGGTATACGGTGGCGAGGAAGAGCTTAGAGTAAAGGGTTACTCTGATGCTAGCTTCCAAACCGATAGGGACGACTGCCAATCTCAATCGGGGTTCGTGTTCCTATTGAATGGTGGTGCAGTAAGCTGGAGGAGCTCAAAGCAAGACACAGTTGTTGATTCAACAACCGAGTCAGAATATATTGCAGCAAGTGAAGCTGCTAAGGAAGCTGTGTGGATGAAGAAATTCATCCAAGATCTAGGAGTGGTTCCGAGCATCACCGACCCTATTGAGATTTTTTGTGACAATGAGGGTGCGGTGGCTTTGGCAAAGGAACCAAGAGCTCACAAGAGGACAAGACACATTCTTCGAAAATATCACTTCATTAGAGAAGTAATCGAGAATGGTGACGTTGCCATAAGTAGAGTACCGACGGATGGGAACCTTGCGGACCCATTCACTAAGCCATTATCACAAGCTCCTCATGATTCTCACACTAAAGCTATAGGTGTTAGATTCGCTAGTGATTTGGCTTGACCTATGTATTTGGTTTGTTTGATTTGTATGATTTGTATTTGTATTTATGGGAACATTTAAACGGTATTGTAACTTATGTTTGTTTCGATATATGAATAGAGATTTATATATACGCTTGTTGCGGTCACAATCATCAAGTCCATACCGTGTTCCATCTTAGCATGTTTAAACACTTCCTTGAATGTTTATCATTCTAAAACCTTCTGCAATCGGTTATTCTTCATATGGGAGGAAGAATGAAATAAGATTGAAGTAAGTGGTTGGACTGGTATTCAAAATGGTTGAATAAGGGTGCAAGACTTACTTGTGCTTGAAAGGTGTTTCAAGTGACCAGAAGACCCACACCTGAGTTGACTTCATGGATCTATTAGTCACAAGTATCTCGGGATGATAATATCATTTCATCCTTAGACTTGAGACGGATAGGTTACCAGAGTATGAATCTGCCTTACTCTAGTTATCTTCAAACGCAGTTCGTAACTGGCTGTTATAAAGGAAATAATTGGGTAAAGTATGAAACATATAATGGGACTATGTGGTCGAAAGGATTTGTTCCTCTAGTAAGAGAGATATCCCTAGGCCCCTCGATGATTGGGAGCTGACATCAAATATGCATGGCCGTGCTCAAGTTACATTGATTTTAGATCAGATGCAACTTGTCTAATTTGGTCACCACCAATCTGTAATCGAGAAACATAATAGTGAACGATCTGGAGATTGACATATTCCATGTCTCGTGTTCACAAAGATATCGCGAACAAAAGGATGCACATGATCACTTATCTATAGAACCTCATAAGCCTTTAAGGCTATTAGGTTTTTGTCGAAGATGACAACTCGCGCCGACTTGGGGGCATTGATGCTTAGCTAGAGCCGCTCTTTGTCTGTGATTAATATATGACGATGTATCATGTGCAAGTGGGAGTCTGTTGGATATATGCCCACTGATACACGTATATTGGATCACTGCCGATGAGGCACGGGCCTATTGGGTCACACGCCAAGCGTTGAATCCGACAGCATATGTCAAGAGAGATAATTAGGGTTTCTGTCGACCTTCACGGGCCCTCACGGGTCGTGAAGAGGTCGTGACGTGAAGCCCTTCACGAGGCTTCATGGGCCGGTCGGGGATCGTGGGGGTGATGCCTTCACGACTTCCTCATGGGCCGTGAGAGCCCGTGAAGGCAGAAGTCTAAGTGACACTTTGATATTATTGAACCTTTTGTTTGGTCCAATGGAAGGGTGCCATTATGGCCGACCCTGGTGCCTCACAGACTTCCTTTCTACTTATAAAAGTGCATGTTTTCTCTTTTGAAAGAACCTTTTGCCGTTTGACTAACCTACACACTTGAGAGAGCTTGTGAGATACATAGAAGCTTTGAGAGAGAGTTTGTGTGGGTGTTGTCAAGAGTTCATCTGCTGTTCTTGAGCCGTTGTTCACGTGGTGAAAGCATAGTGGTTCAAGCTTTAGCAAAGGTGGTTCACGCAAGGCTTGGTGTGGATATCAATAGAGTGACTCGTCTTGGAGTTCAAGCATTATAACTACTACAACAAATCAACCAGAGACATCAAGGGTATGGTCTCACTTTTTGGTTTCATTTGTTCTTCTTGTTGCTATCATGTCTTGTAGCTAGATCCCACTATGTGTTTCTTGTGCATGAGTTTTGAAAACCCGAAATGAACTTGTTTTTTATCTTCATGCTTCCGTTGTGCTTGGGTTTTGTTGTGCATGAGAAACCTTCAGGACATGCTTCGGTGTATAACATGCGGAGACTTATTTGCAAGTGTATTGTTCTGAAATAGATTCAAGCGTATATATAATTTCTTTTTCTTATTTGTCACATATAGTAATAATGATAGACGAGATGTTATTATTTCTCATACAAGAACCACAAAGTTTAATCTATCTTAACAAGACAAGGTGGTATAATACCACTATAGTCTCCCAGTTCAATTGTACTAGTTTACTAGTACTATTGAACTCAAATAAGTTAGTTTCATGCATGTATCTACGTGAGAGGGTTTCTCCCATTTTTATAAGTTTTACTGAGTTGTTCATAGTAATTTAAATTGTTGTAAGCTTATAGTTATTTTTAGACATAAATTTGTTGTTTAGAAATATAACTAGAATGTATTGACCTGTGGGTGTTAGATGATAATACAATCATTTAGTAATAGAATGATATCGGGGGAAAGATGGTAATTGGATAATGACCGAACGAGGATCAATAACTAAAGCTTTGTAATTACTGTCATAAGTTGGAAACTTGTGTTTTGGAAATTTTGTGTCTGCATTATGACTCGTAATGCTAGAAAGAAACGATTCATTTATTAAAATGGACTAGATCATGTGTCTCATATATATTATTATTTTCGAAGGAAGGTGATGATGTATATCCGGACTTCCACGTCCGGATTGACGTAGAAAAAAAGTTAAAATATACCGAATGGCTTCCTAAGCTTTGGCTTCGGACCGTGTCAATAGAGTAGGAACAACATCCAATGTAGTGGCGGTTAAACACGTATCCTATTGACCGTTTAGTAACCCTACAAATACAGGTATTTAAACAAGTACGTAGGTCATGACTTTTCTCCTAATTACCATATTCAATGTGGTGACTTCATTTTGAAAGATACTTATTCCTATGCCTATGCCTATGCCTGGTCACAAGCTTTTGTCTCGTGACAATTGATGAGTAGACCAATGGTGCTCTTTATTTTTAGGTACTACCTACTTCCGGTGGAGCTTGTTTCGTCCTCCGATAGTTATGCAACCTATGGTGTTTCCGGAAGTGGTTTACTAATCCGGAGAAGTTGTTTTAGATCAATATTCTAGAGATAGCTCCGGAAGCCAAAAAGTTTCTTTTAAAGCATTGAAGGGTTATTGTTTCGGAAAACGTTCTTAGACTTCTTTCGTTCCTACTCTGGAGGTGGTGGTTTAGAGGTAATGTTTTTGTAATGCTTCAAAGATAAAGAGTCTTAAAGGTCCAAAACGAGGTTTGGATTTAAAAGAGCTTTATTTTGGAAAATTTAAGAGGTTTGTCTCGAACATGGAGATACTAAGGAGCATTTCTTTTTAAGACATGTAGGTTAGTTACTTGCAATGTTTACCACTTTTATTGTTTAAGCTTCAAATAAGATGAATTCTAATTAAAATGGGTTCCAAATGGGACACACTTCGAACTACTCGAATCACATGCTAGACATCCATTAAGCGAGTTTCATAAAATGACACTCAACATGTAAACTTTAGTAGCGGCAAAGCTTTAAAATTATTGTCAAAGTAGACACATTTGAAAAATCAAGGCTCCGCCGAGGTAGGTGTTCATGGTGACAAGCCAAAGGATATGCTAACGAATATGCCAATGAAAATTTGTTACGGCGAATAAACAACTAATGATTAGGGATCAAACGCCACAAAAGTCGTGGTCCTCGAGTAATTACTCAAAGATACTTCAAGTCAGAGCATAATCGTCCAACATCCATTATCCTTGTTAAACTATAATTAAGAGATCAAATAACATACCACTAACTTTATAGCCAAACCCGTATGCAGTTAGGTACATACTCAAACACATCTTAGTTCGCAATTGCTTTGTAATCCTTTGTAGGATAGATTTATAATTATAACTTTAATCAAATTGGTCATACTTGAATTGGCCGTATTTATTTTAATGTCTCGATCTTTTTGGGAACTAAAATCCGCTACACAAGATTTGCAATTGTTTATAAATGTTAGAATAACAAATCACACATAAGAGGTTCGCGATGGTTAACATATATATATATATATATATATATAAAAGTATAGTATTACGAGTAATCCTAATTTATGTTGGCATGACATGCGTAGAACTTAAGTCACGATTCATATACCACTTGAAGGAAGCAATTACAAAGGTGTCTAGTTTCCATATTAATTTTCACAGTAACAATGTCTTTAATTGTGTTTATATGACAATGACCGAACAATTTTAAATAAAGTAGTTTAAATAAAATTATGAGAGAATATTACTAAATCGCAAGACAGACGGCATTGAGATAGAATGCGATAACTTGACAAATAATTATTCATGTTGTGATCATATTTTTGTTATAAGAGTGTGTACGTCTATTTTTTAATTCGTTTCTAAAAGATACATGATTATAAATTTAGTGTCTAATGTCATTAAAGGCATGACCATAATTAACATATCAGTCTTAAAACCACTAATTGATTATTTGATTTTTTAAATCATCTTCTCGAGTAATAACATATTTTAAGTACATATATGTAGTTTCCTATATTTACTTTTCAAATAAAAGGATTTTGTCTATATATATTTCATTCGTATTTCAAGTAGACATGTATTATTCATATTTTGTATTGTATTATTAGCAGTTTTACATTTATACCTTGTGCTTTTTGACTAATACATTGTATTTTAAAAGATGCAATACTACAGTACACCTTTAGCTTACTTTTTCTAGTAATCTTTTTCATAGTAAAAATAAGGAAATAATACGTTAAAATTATGTAACTCCTTTGCTTTAATTATTTATAATAAAGCACTTTGCCGAGCATTAGCTGTATTACAAATTTTGATCCTACTTGAAGTAACTTTTTGTTTTAGCGATCTTGGTAGAATGTCACAGATGTAGGAAATTTGGACACTACAGAAAGGATTGCAATTAACTGCCGACACCGTAGGAGCAATCAAACCTCATACAAGAAGATGAGGAACCAACACTGCTAATGGCCACAAACAAAACTGAACACGAAGAAGTACTGTTGAATGAAGGACAGTTTCAACCCGAAAAATATGCAACTACTGATGAAAGCATATGGTACTTGGATAATGGGGCAAGTAACCACATGACGGGCATCAAGAATCACTTTAAGGATCTTGATGAGAATATAACAGAACGTGTTCGTTTTGGAGATGGATCCTATATAGATATAAAAGACAAAGGATCTATATTGATAGGATGTAGGAATCAAGACCAGAAGATTATAACTGAAGTTTACTACACCCCGAATCTCAAAAGCATCATACTGAGTTTGGGACAACTCACGGAGATTGGATGCAATGTTGTCATGAAAGGAAATCAATTAACTTTACATGACAAGAATGAGAGGCTGCTTATGAAGGTTTAAAGATCAAAGAACAAACGCTACAGCATCAGACTAAAAATTGGTACACCCATTTGTCTCATGGCTAATTTAGATAATAAAGTATGGTTATGGCACGCTAGATTAGGTCATCTAAATTTCAAGGACATTAAATTGATGACAAGAAAGAATCTAGTGGAAGGATTACCAAACATAAATCACGCAGGACAGGTTTGTGATGCCTGTTTATTAGAAAAACACAGTAGAACTCCATTTCCGAGTCAAGCTAAGTTCAGATCAAAGAAACCACTTGATCTAATATATGGAGATCTCCGTGGTCCAATAAGCTCAACCACACAATCAGGAAAGCAATACATCTTCTTGCTAATAGATGATTGTACACGATTTATGTGGGCATACTTTTTAGCATAAAAAGATCAAGCACTTCATAAATTCAAGGAATTCAGATGCAAAGTTGAGACAGAAATGAGGACCAAAATAAGGATGCTGAGAACGGATAGAGGAGGTGAATTCACATCAAATGAATTCACAAAATACTGTAAAGAGAACGGTATAATGAGGCAGCTGACAGCACCCTACTCACCACAACAAATCGGAGTAGTAGAAAGAAAGAACAGAACTGTACTTTCTACTACTAGAAGCATGATGAAAGCAATGAGTTTGCCACAGAACTTTTGGGGTGAAGCAGTAAGACACGCTGTATACATACCGAACAGAGTGCCTACAAAAGCTCTGGAAAACATGACTCCATATGAAGCACTCTGCAACAGAAAACCAAATCTGGAAAACCTAAGGATATTTGGCTGCACAACTTATGCTAAGGTAACACTACCTCATCTACAAAAACTTGATGATAGAAGTGTTCCCATGATTTACTTAGGAGTAGAGGAAGGATCAAAAGCATATAGACTTTATGATCCAAATAAAGAAAAGATACACATAAGCAGGGATGTTAAGTTTATGAAAAACAAACCATGGAATTGGGATAACAAGGGAGAAGACATACAAGACTCAGAACGGAGAAGTCTTGCGGCAAAAGGAAACGATGATGGAAATACTACATCAATCGACTCGGATGGCATAAGAAATGCCTATCAGGAACAGGAACAATTTACTGCTCCAAACTCTCCAATAACCCCACATACATACACCTACAACCCACACTCAGAAGAGGAACAAGCAACTGTTAGTTCAATGAGGAGTTCAGATAACTATGATGATACACCAGTACAAGGTTTCAGAGACATGAATGCAATATATAACAATACATTAGCAACAGAGACTGAAAGCTTATTACTTACGGAAGAGGAACCACGTAACTACAAGGAGGCATCAAAGGATAAAGAATGAATTGAAGCCATGCTAGCTGAACTTGACTCAATTAACAGGAATAAAATATGGACCCTAACTACTTTGCCTATAAATCAAAAGGCAATAGGACTTAAATGGGTCTTTAAGACGAAGAAGGACGCAAAAGGTGAAATCGTCAAATACAAAGCAAGGTTAGTAGCAAAAGGGTATGTGCAGGAACAAGGAATAGACTTCGACGAAGCATTTGCACCAGTTGCACACATCGAGACAATTCGTTTAATCTTAGCACTGGCTGCATACCATGGATGGCAAGTACATCACCTGGATGTTAAGTCAGCATTTTTACATGGTGAATTAAAGGAAGAAGTCTATGTTACACAACCCGAAGGCTTTGTACAACCTGGAAATACAGGGAAAGTTTACAAGCTCGCAAAAGCATTGTATGGCTTAAGGCAAGCACCACGAGCTTGGAATATGAAGCTTGATCAAACCTTAAACTCATTAGGCTTTAAGAAATGTAATCTCGAACAAGCAGTTTACATGAAAAGAAATAAGACTTCCACATTAATAGTTGGAGTTTATGTGGATGACCTGATCGTCACCGGCACTCCAAGGAAGGAAATAGACTTGTTCAAACAACAAATGGAAGATAAATTTGAAATGCGCGATCTAGGATTGCTAGGATATTATCTTGGAATAGAAGTTACTCAGACAGGAGGAGAGCTTACAATCAAGAAAACAGGCTACATCAACAAAATCTTAAAGGATGCAAATATGATGGATAGTAATGACACAAAGATACCGATGGACTCGGGAACAAAGTTACTAAAAACAGAAGACGGAAATCCAGTGGATGTAACCTACTACAGAAGCATAATTGGATGTCTAAGGTACCTATTACATACTAGACCGGATCTAAGTTATTCGGTTGGATTACTTAGCAGATTTATGCAAGAACCAAAGGATCACCATCTAAAGGCGATAAAGCAAGTGATCAGATACATTAAAGGAACCAAGGAGCACGGCATTATATACAAAAGAGAAGGAGGCTGCAAAATTACAGGTTATAGCGACAGTAGTTATGGGATCAATATTGATCAAGGAAAAGGAACTACTGGAATAGTATTCTATTTTGGAGAATCACCTATTACCTAGTGCACTCAGAAGCAACCAACAGTGCACTCTCATCATGTGAATCAAAATTCATGGCAGCTACTGGAGCAGCATGTCAAGCTCTATGGTTAAAACGGTTACTTAGTGAACTTACGGGCTGGAAGGAGGAAAGAATAACACTGAAAGTTGATAACATTTCAGCAATAGCACTCATCAAAAACCCCGTGTTTCATGGAAGAAGTAAGCATATCAACATTCGTTACCATTTCATTCGCGCATGCGTAGAGAATGGACACATCAATGTGGAACACATTAGTGGAGAACTACAGCGAGCAGATATACTGACAAAAGCATTGCCAAGACTGGAGTTTACTACTATGAGGCAAATGCTTGGAGTTCAAGATTTACAACAAAGCAACGATCGAGATTAAGGGGGAGAATGTGGACCTAATCCCGATCAGTAGCATTATTAATATTTAGAATAAGTGTATATAACACACACACAAACACACCCCGTAGGGGCGGCAGCCGCCACCGGTAACTGCCATATGGCGGTTTTAAGCCAATAACCGCCACCACCGTTAGTATATATACATATATCTGTAAACACAATTGGTTGTCGTCGATCATATATACAATTATCATATTTCAGTAACTACTTGTTCTTTTACGTGAATCAAACGATCAGGGACAACATAAGTGTCATCATGGAACAACAGGTGATTTCGAACCAAAGAATCATGAAGTAGAGATTCGAGAGCCTTGGTAGTCGCCCCTGATACACACACTCTTGCTTCTCCCCCCCTTTTTTAGCCATCTCACATGTTTGGATGGATATAAATGTTTTTGAATCCTCTAGCGGTGATACTATGCATGTTTTCAAAGAAAGGATAGGAAAATGAGAAAACAAAGGCGACCCTTGATTTGTAACCACATTAATGTGAGGTAATGTACTTGAGAGAGACTGGTTTTGGAAGAAGATAGACTACCTTAGGGTCCAAGGATAACAATGGCAAAGGGTATGCTTTAATTTTTGTACGTTAAGCATTGTAGCATACACTATATATTATCCTCATCTTGAATCATTTGTATCGTTTGGTAATTTGTGTATATGATTGTATTCAATGTTACTCATATAAAATATTTCTTTGAATCAGAGAGCCGTTTTGCATGAAAGCTTTCATTTTTTGTTTGAAGCTTTCGAATAAATAGATGAAGATATGTTAAGCAGTAACATGCATATTCATAACCACGCAAGTAATCAGGTCATAAAGCAATATGAGTTTGATACTTTAGAACCTGATATATACGATGTGAAAATAAAACTTTGATAAATTAAGCCAAAACTGAAGTAAAAGTTTGATGGTTAAACTATTATTGACCTTACTTTTTACGACAATTTGCCCTAATATAAATTTGAGCCGGATACGTTAGGTTTCACCCATGGCTTATGGATTGAGTTGAGGGATGAGTTTTATCTTTAGGGTTCATTCATTAATTAAACTTAATTAGGGGTGTTTGGTAGAGAGAAAAGAAATGGGGAGAATTTGTTTCTCTTGTTTGGGAGAAATGGTTATAACTTTAGAAGGAGAAATGGTTTCTCCACCCATTTCCATTTCTCCCATTCCTTTGTATTTTCGTTTCTCTTCAAATTATGGAGAAATTGAGAGAAATGACAACCAATGTCTACTCATCATTGTCGATGTCCGGTTGCGATGTGTTTCCGGCATTTTAATCATCATCGTCGACGTCCGGCAAGGCAGCTAACACCGCAACCGTCGTCCGGCGACTTGAGCCACCATTTCTCTGTTTCATTTCTTTCCTGATACCAAACAAGGAAATCAATTTCAATTCTCCACACATTTCTATTTCTCCCCATTTCCATTTCTCCCCTATTTCCATTTCCATTTCTCCTAATTTCTTTCCTCTGTACCAAACACACCCTTAGTTTAGTTTAATTGATGAACCAAATATTGTGTTCTTCGGCCGAAAAGTTTTAAATTTTTTGGTTTTTGGGCTTTTGGCCCAAGAGTTAAGAAATACTGTGTCTTAAATAGTCACGCTCAGCTTCGTTGTTAGATTTTCGAAAGGTTTTTATCGTAAGGATCCTTTCTCTTGATTAATATCATCCTTAACTTAATAGTCAAAAGAGTCACTTTTGGATTAGACCTTTCATACAAATTAATTGTTGGACTTCAACATAATAGAAATGCAATTCGGACCGAAATTCATATTTAAAACCCGATTATGTATATGTATGATAAAGTACAAATCCTCTTTCGAGCAGAGGTGAGCTTCAGTAGAAATTAGTAAGGAAGAAGGAGTCTCATTTCTCTCATAAGAATTACAGAATGAGCTTACATCAGATATATATCCCCAAATGGAAGATACTGGAAAAGAAATAACATAAAGAAAAAATAGAAAAAGAATAATTAATAAATATCCCACTAGGTTTGTTGGACACGTGAGCCTGCACCCCAACAAACTATCTTATATAATCTTTTAGATTAGAGGGAACTTTGGTAATTCTATCACTAGTACTTCTTGGAGTGGTGGTAGTATTATTTGGGATCGTATCATTTCCTGCTCCTCTGAAATTGACCTTGACCTCAAGGTCAAAATTCGGAAATCTTTTACGAAAATTAGTTAGCTCTTCCCAAGTGGCTTCTTCATCTGACAAGTTGAGCCATTTGACTTGTATAAGAGGTGGGTTGGCTTCTTTGTTAACGGAAAGAATGGCTTCCGGTATGAGACTGGATGGCAGGGACGGTGGTAGTGGATCTGGTTCAGGTGGTTTTGGTCCTGTATACGCTTTCAAAAGGGAGATGTGAAAAATGGGGTGTATGGCAAATGAAGAAGGTAATTCAAGTTTGTACGCAACCTTCCCAATTCGTTCAATAATTGGATATGGGCCAAAATATCGTTTTGCTAACTTCTGGGAAGAGCGATGAACCACTGAATGTTGGCGGTAAGGTTGAAGTTTTACCAAAACGAGGTCACCAATATCAAAGCTCTTGTCTGTGCGGTGTTTGTTTGCCTGTTGGGACATTTGGTTCTGAGCTCGAGAAATGTTGCTTTTCAACTGTTGAAGCAGATGGGTTCTATGAGTAAGAGAGAGGTCTACTTCTTGATTATCTGAATTTCCTTGTATGTAATGAGGAATGGAAGGAGGTTTCCTTCCATAAACAGCTTCGAAAGGGGTCATACATATGGACGATTGCCATGCAGTGTTATATGACCACTCAGCCCATGGAAGGTAACGGTGCCACAACTTGGGTCTGTCTTTTATGAAACAACGCAAGTAATCCTCTAAGCAACGGTTCAAAACTTCCGTTTGACCGTCTGATTGTGGGTGATATGCGCTACTCATTGCTAAAGTGGTTTTGTTAAGTGCGAATAATTCCGACCAAAACTTGCTAAGAAACAAAGGGTCTCGATCACTCACTATTGATCGTGGGATGTCATGGAGGCGAATAAATTCTGTGGTAAAAATAGCAGCAAATTTTTTAGCATTTAAGTGAGGAGGAAGGCCAATAAAGTGGGCTGCTTTGGTCAACCTGTCCACAATGACCAAGATTGACGTTTTCCCCATTGATACCGGTAAACCTGTAATGAAATCCATCGAAATTTCATCCCAAACCAGTTCTGGAATCGGGAGAGGTTGCAACAGGCCCAAGGGAGGGGCAATGGAGTATTTCACTTGTTACAAGTTGTGATGAAGTGATGAACGTCCTTTCGCAAATGAGGCCAGAAATAACTAGCTGAAATTCTGGCAATTGTTCGTTTAATTCCCGCATGGCCTCCTGTGTTTGATGAGTGATTATCTTGAAGAATATCATGACGTAAGTTGCTGACGTTAGGAACAAACAAACGCGATTTAAAGTAGAGTAAACCATCTCTACTCATGTATGAGGGGTTTGATTGTGTTGCTTTCTTGTAAAAGGCTTGTCCTTTCTCATCACTGACACAATATTCGCGAATAGTATCCACGAACGAAAACACCGGTTGAGATAAATTAGTCATGATGAAAAATTGTTGACGGGAGAGCGCATCTGCTGCAGCATTTTGGTGTCCTGCTCGGTACACAATCTCATAATCAAAGCCCAAAAGCTTTGTGAGCCAATATTGTTGTTCCGGTGTTTGAATGGTTTGAGTCATTAAGGACTTCAAACTTTTATGCTCAGTGATAATGATAAAGTGCCTGCCCAAGAGATAATGCCTCCATTTGGCTACGGCTGTAGTAATGGAAAACATCTCTCTTACATATGTGGAAGAAGATTGTAACCGGGGTGATAATTTCTTGCTGAAGAATGCAAGCAGGTGGCTTTCTTGGCTTAGGACTGCGCCAATGGCCACCCCTGAAGCATTTGTTTCGATTGAAAATTTTTTAGAGAAGTCTGGTAGGCGCAAAACCGGGGCAGAAGTCATCGCTTGCTGTAACTTATGGAAGGCTTGGGTCTGATCACTTTGCCACTTGAAACTATCTTTTTTAAGAATATCCGTTAGAGGGGCTGCAATGGAAGCATAGTGCCACACAAACTTACGGTAATAACCCGTTAAACCCAAGAACCCGCGGAGTTACCGAATGTTAATCGGGGTTGGCCAGTTACTAATTGCATCAATTTTGCTCGGATCTGTGGCTACCCCTTCAGAAGAAATGATGTGTCCCAAAAATGTTATGGATGTAAGCCCAAATGAACATTTTAATTCCTTCACGTAAAACTAATTTTTCTGTAAAATTGTGAGAACATGGGACAAGTGTAATAAATGGTCCTCAAAGGTATGACTGTAAATGAAAATGTCATCAAAGAATACAACAACAAATTTACGTAATTCTGAGCGAAACAGGTTGTTCATCGTAGCTTGAAACGTTGATGGTGCATTAGAAAGGCCAAAAGGCATTACCATGAATTCAAAATGCCCATCAGTGGTTCTAAAAGTTGTTTTTGAAATCGAAGTTGGGCTTAAACGAATCTGAAAATAACCCTGTCTCAAATCCAATTTTGAAAAAAATTTTGCACCATTAAATTCGTCTAACAATTCATCAATAGTAGGAATAGGAAACCTGTCTTTGATTGTGATCGAATTGAGGGCTCTATAATCCACACAAAACCTCCAAGTGCCGTCCTTTTTCTTTACTAATAACACTGGAGATGAAAATGGACTTGTACTTGGTCTTATGACACCATCATTGAGCATTTCTTTGATTAAACGGGTTATTTCTTCCTGTTGGAACTGGGGATATCTGTATGGTCGAACGTTTACGGGTTGGGAGTTAGGTAATAGATGGATGTGGTGGTCGTGAACCCTATGAGGTGGTAACGATGATGGGGCAGAAAATAGTGAAGAAAATTTAAAGAGAATCGAAGTGATTTCTAGATGGGTGTGTGTTTGTTTTGATGTATCTGATATGGGGTTACATGAAAGTGAATTGAAAGCAATGATAGAATTGGAGTCAAAGGAATCTTTCAGTTTAGAATGAGTGACAGTTGTGATGGGAACATTGGCATTTCCAATGACCGAAACCATTTGACCCTTTACATGAATGTCATGGCAAAGGCAGAGTGGTTTGTTAAAACAGGGCCTAAAGAGCGTAACCAAGAATTTCCCAATACAAAGTTGCAACCGTGAACAGGAAGGATGTGAATATCACTGATGAAATCGATATTTTGAATGGAAAATAAAAGAGAACGAAGGATACCTTCTGTGTGCAAATTTTGACCGTTGCCCACTCGAACGACGAATTTGGTATCCACAGATGGATGGAGTCCCATAGCTTTGAGACATTGAGGGTGGATGAAATTGTGACTGCTACCACTATCGATGAGAGTGGCTAGGGGTTTCCCTTTGATGTATGTAATACAACGAAAAGTGGAGGATGGAGAAGTGCCTGCAAACGAAGCGAGAGTAATGGTGAAGAGACAAGAAGAATCGGTGAGTAGGTCTAAAAGCGGGTTAGGTGGTATTGGATCTGGTGGGACAACATCCATTTCCATTAATGGTTTATCGTGAATTGAAGGTGGGTCAGAGTAATGGACTAAAGAGAGAAATTGGGCCTTGCATTTGTGTGTTGGGCCAAACTTTTCATCACATTTGAAACAGAGGCCTTTTTCTCGTCTCTGTTGGACCTCAGTAGGAGTTAGCCTACGAAAAGAAGGTGTTGGTTTAGAAGTTAGAAGACCGGTGGTGGATTGAATAGTGGAAGGAGAAGTATGTGTGGTTGGTGATAGGGTGGTTATCGTACCGGTGGCGAGCAGGGGTTTCAAATAACGATTTGTTGGAAAAAGAGTTTTGGAGTTCAGTTTATCTTCTATTAATCGGGCTAAACCCATGGCCTCTGTTACAGAACTTGGGTTTAGGATTTGTAGTTCTCGTAATATATCAGGTTTAAGGCCAGATAGGTAGCAATTAAGGAGAGAGCGAGGAGATAACCCAAATACCTTGTTAGAAAGGGCTTCAAAATCTGATGTGTAAACAATGACGGATGACTGCTGGAACAATTTGTATAATGCAGCCTCATGATTGATGAACGAAGAAGGACCAAATCTGTCTTCAATTGCTTGACAAAATTCTAGCCATGATGAGAGTCGTTGGTTCCGATACAACCAATTAAACCAACTGAGGGCTTCACCCCTAAAGAAGAACGATGCAACTTGGATTCGGTGGATTTCAGGTATGTTATGAAGATTGAAATACCGGTCGGTTTGTAGGATCCAATCGCTAGGGTTAGAGCCGTCGAATGGAGATAGTTCCAAACGAATGGGTCTAAGCTCGAATGGAAATTGAGGAGGTACTATGGTTCGCGTGTTCGGTGGAGGGTTTGGTTGTGGGTTTGTATGGAAGGAAGAAGAAGAAGAAGGGGATTGAGGGTCTGGCGATTTTTGTAACCTAGCCAAATGAACCAGAATTTCATTAACTGAGGTGTTGAGCGATTTAAGTTGGGATTGAGTGGATTGTAATTGAGTGTTGGGAGTTTGTGATGACTGGAGGAGTGCTGCTATGGTAGCATCGTGACCAGCAATGGCAGTCTGTAGTTGATTTGTGATTGTATTCAGAGAATTCAGGTTGTCTTCGGTGGTCTGCCATGTGGTAGGCATGGTGGAATTAGAAATAAAAGAAAGCTAGGGTTGGGATTAGAAGATAAAATGGAAGAAGAATGGTGATAAGGAGGAACGATGATGATGATGATGGAAGAAAAACTCAATAAAAGCATCAATGGTAAAGTACAAATCCTCTTTCCTATCAATGTATATTTTATTCGAAAATTTTATATCGATTAATAAAAAATAGAGGTTTATCTTTCAGATTTAAAAGAATACAAGGTTTAGGTTTGATTTATAAATTTTATTAGGATTTAAATCTAAGAATTTTATAAATCGGATGAAACCTCGTTAGTTTATATTTTAGTCTTAAAACAAATGGATTTATGAAGGTTAATTCCATAAATGGATAAATATAAACTTACTACAATTTTTTTCGAGTGGCATAACCTATTAAAATTGTCGGCTTTAAGGTTTGACCAAATTTTATCGGTTTTATTAGATAAAAAAGTATTTTATATAATAAAGATTTAATATTTTTTAATTAAATCGGGTTTTCGCAATACTTCATAAAATGTCTATTTTGGTCGACTCTTATGTATGACAATTTTATGACTTTATTTTGTTTTGTTTGATTAACAAGATTAATCAGGAAGGACAAAGAAATAGTTAAAGGGTCGATTTGCTTTCTTTTGATGCCGGTGAGTGTGTGTATATATATATATATAGAAAAAAGTTCATTTGAGAATCGTTTTTATTGCGAGAACTGCGAGAACCAATCTTAGCCGTATAATTCCCACTCCTATATATATATATATATATATATATATATATATATATATATATATATATATAGGTAAAAGTTCATTTGAGAATCGTTTTTATTGCGAGAACTGCGAGAACCAATCTTAGCCGTATAATTCCCACTCCTTCAATTGGATTGCACACCCATGAATTCATTACATGCACCCTGCCACACCCAATCCCCCCACGCTCTTCATCCATGAATTCCATTATCCAAAATAAACGGCTAAGATTGGTTCTCGCAATAAAAAACGGTTCTTAAATGAACTTTCCCCTATATATATACTAGAATCATACCCGCGCAATGCTGCGGCGGCAAATAGTTTTTGATTTACAATATGTCGCTTTCAAGAATGTAGTGATATGTTATTCGCGCGATTCAATGTCATGAAAAAGTTTTCTACAACAACATGTCCGTTTTTTTTAAATTTTCTCTTATTTACATCTAACTATTTTATTAATTTTAAAAATAAATTCTAAAAGACAATAAAATAAGAAAAAGATTTATATTGATGAAATAAAGAGAAGAGTTAATAAGATTTTGAAAATTATGTTGATGTGGGTGGATAATTGTGTTAATATGAGAGAATATATTTTGAATAAAAAGTTAAAGTAAATTAGTAGAAAATAAAATAGTTAAAGATTGAGTGGATGAGATTAATTTAGATTAAATGAAGGGTCAAGATTTTATATTGATTGAATTTTAAGAAGTCTTAAAATTTAAGAGAAGAGAAAATGTTAAATGATTTATATAGAAGTATAGATATTTTTTGATTGTAAAATTAAAATAGTTGACTTATTTTTAGTCCCATTTTATTTATAGATCACATTTACGGTTTTGGCATGTGAATGCAAATTTTTTATTTAAATGAGTCAACTATTGGGATTCACTAAGGCTACGAGCACGCAACGAAAACAAATAAAACACACACAAAAGCACACCTAATATCTTTGCAAACATGACATAAAACCAAAGAAAGAGCAAAGGGAGAATAGATATACCCTTGAAGACTTTGAAATCAACCGGTCACGAAGTGTGGGATTAATGATGGTAGACAAATGCCCTCCAACTCTAGATTGAAGTCCACAACAGTTGATGAACTATTTGGAACAACCCTCTTTGCTCTACTGTGCACAACAATCTCCAAACACAAGAAGTAACACCACTCTCTTAGTATGAACTCTCAAGTATATGTTCTCTACTCAAAGCCTGACGCGACGCGACGAGACGCGTCATGTTGTTGGACGCGACACGTCTAGCAAATTTCAGTATTTGGAGTTTTGTTTAATTGAGTGTTTGGGGTGTTCTATATGTGTTTATGTTATATGGGTTTATTATGAGTATTTTGATATAATTATAATTGGGTATATATAATTATGTATCGGAAACTAATTTCGGTGTTGCTATGTTTTCAGGCAATACCAAGGCTAAGTGATATTAGATATCTGAGTGCATCATTGAGAATAAGAGGTGAGTGGATGTTAACTCACGAATGGTAAAGATTATGATTGATATGATTGATGTGATGCATGCGTTTGTGATTGATAGACTGTTGATGTAACACCCGCAAACCCGGGTTAGTCGTTAGCGGGTTAGCGGTACGTGTTTATTTGTGTTTAAATTTATTTATGTGTTTTAAAATGGAAAGGTAATATATTATGCTTAATTAATTAATTAACTAAATTGAAATTAATATGTATATATGAATATGAGGTAATATATGTATGCATGGAGTTATGTATGCATGCATGTAAATAAATGAATGGATAAATATTACAAACACCTCATGCTTGGATATTTGAAAATGTGTGTATACGTGTATATGGCTAGCATGAGTTTCACTAGCTCATTTGTATCAAGTTTGAAAAGGTGAAAGTGTGTGTGCTTCCTTCATTGTGAAGAAAACTCAAAAACTTGCAACTTGAAAGTTAGAATCAAAGGTTTGTTGATTGTTAAATCAAAATAAAGGTTAGTTTATGATTCCAGCATGTTTGTGATCATCTTGGTATGTTTTCTTGCTAAGTTATATGTATATATGAAGAATCACCGTTGATGGAGCTTGAAGCTCAAACTTGACAAGTGGGTTTTGTTTGATTTAATAGTACAAGTGATTAAAAGATGTTGTTGATACTTGTTAGCATGTTTAAATATGTTTGTATATGTTTATTATAAGTTTTAGTAAGTTTGGTAAGTTCTGGAATGATTCATGCTGTTTTGAGTCGGCTGGGATTTTTGAAGAAGATGATGAAATCTGGAAAATTTAAGTTCGCGACACGACGAGGGCCAAGGTCGCGGTGCGATCTAGCTATTTCGAGTTCGAAGAGAAGGCTTCACATTCGAAAGGGGAGCCGCTCGAAGGCTTGTCGCGACGCGACGGGTTGGTTTTGAACTCTGACGAAGGGTGCTCGAAGTTTGTTGTGTTTGAAGGGTCCGTGCGAAGTAGACTTTGAATTCGAAGTCTGGGCTAATCGAAGGCACATCGCGGCGCAACAGGGTGTTGGTCGCGGCGCGACCTCGACTTTTCAGAAAGAATATTCTTTGATTGTTCACTAATGTGATGTCTTTTTATGATTATTATTATTATTATGTGGAAGTTAATGCACTATTTAAGGGTATATGTTAAATAAATATATGTGGGTATATATAATTATGAATTAGAAACTGATTTCGGTTTTGTTGTGTTTTTAGGAAACACAAAGGCTCACTAACATTAGACATCTGAGTGCGGATTTTGAGATCAAGAGGTGAGTGATTGTTAACATATGGATGGTAAAGATTATGGGTGATATGATTGATGTCATGCATGTGTTTGTGATTGATAGACTGTTGAGTCTGATTATTGTTGATTGTTGATTGATTATCTGATTGTATGATTACTTGTCCGATACACACTCTTTGGATGATATTGAGTTGTGTTTAAGAAGTCAGCTATACGTAGAATTAGGCTGGGCTGGACTGCTGATTGGTTGAACAGTTGTAGTCCTACTGATGCATACGTTGTGTCAGAGGGGAATTTAACTATGCCAATTCAATGGAGGGCTATCGGTAAACCATTGCTTTGGCCGGCATTGGTTGTAGGTTCTACGCTGAACCACCGCTCTTCTTGATTGTGTGGTTACATGCTTTTGTATCGATTGATGATGTTTGCTTTCGTATTTAGCTTCCTCTCACTTAGCTTTGTGCTAATTCCCCACAGTTGATTGTTTTGCAGGTTTGTGAGTCTGTGGTGTTTGTGAAAGGATAAGTTGACCCTGCTCTGATATTGAATTTTGTTTGAAATGAGCCATGCTTTATTTTGTAACACAATGAAGGAACAATGTTGTATTGTAACAGATGTTTTTAATTTGTGGTTATGTAAATCTTGTTTATTTAAAGCTTCTGCAGCGCGTTTAAAAAAATGGCTTAGGATTTTACGGTGTTACAGTTGAGTTTGATGTTTGTTGGTTATTGATTGATTGTATGATTATTTGGTCGATACGCACTCTTTGGACGATATTGAGTTGCGTTTGAGAAGTCAGCTATACGTAGAATTGGGCTGGGCTCGTCTGTTGATTGGTTGAACAGTTGTAGTGCTACTGACGCATGCGTTGTGTAAGAGGGGAATTTGACTATGCCAATTCAGCGGAGGGCTATCAGTAAATATTTGATTTGGCCGGCATTGGTTGTAGATTATGCGCCGAACCACCGGTCTTCTTGGTTATGTGGTTACATGCTTTTGTATTGATTGTTAATGTTTGCTTTCGTTTTTAGCTTCCTCTCACTTAGCTTTGTGCTAATTCCCCACCGTTGATTGTTTTTGCAGGTTTGTGAGTTTCTGGAGTTTGTTAAGGGAATGCTTTACCCCGCTCTAATATTGGTTTTTATTTTGAAACGAGACATATTCTGTTTTGTAACACAGTGGATGTTTTGATGGTAGTATTTGTAATCAGTTGTAAATATTTATGTTTTATGAAAACCTTTGTTGGATGCTTCCGCAACGTTATAAAAAAATGGATTAGGATTTTACGGTGTTACACCCTATGCTGACTTGGGGGCATAGATGCCTTGCTAGAGGCCGCTCTATGTTGGTGCTACCTTTCGTAAGTGTGTCATGTGCAAGTGGGAGTTTGTTGGAATATGCCCACTGAAACACACGATTTGCTAACATTGCCGATGAAGCATAGGCCTATTGGGTCACATGCCAAGTATTGATTCCAGTAACACCTTTGAACGAGAGAGAGGAAAATGCCAAAAGATGGTTTTGGTGGGCCGAGCACGGCCGTGCCTAGTAAAGGTACGAGCGTCTCCATAGGCCGGGTACGGGCCCAAATCCGGCGTGACTTGGGCGTACCTTTTGGGGCTAGCACGGGCGCACCTTTTGGAGGTACGGCCGTACCTAGTGCTAAAGCACGAGCCTAAGTAGGGCTTGACTTGGGTGTGCCTGGGTGGGCCGGCAAGGCGTGCCTTTGGAGCATTGTCGTGCCCGACGCTATAACAGCCAGTTTAATTAGACTTTTAAGGCTAGATTAAATGTGGCTTTATGGAATTTAACACTAGCATCTTTATGGACAATTTTTTGGTCTTGAGAGTGATTAGACTTGTTTTTAAGAGTGCTTATAAGTTTACCAATCATTTTTGGTTAACACATGAACTTATTTCTCTCACAATACACACTTGGAAGACACTTTGATTCAAAGGTGATCTTTGAGTTGGTGCATAATCTTGGTAGTGTTCTTGTTGGCATACAAGCACTCTAGCAAGTAGGGATCAAAACGAGCTTGGTGTGGATACCGGTAGAGGAACACTCCGTTGTGTTCTAACATCCGACGCCATCAACAACAAGGAAAGGAGACATCTTGATTGGTATAATCTTATTGTCTCATTCTTTTCTTTTAGTTGCATTGCTAGTGTTTAGAGTTTGGTCCATTGAAAGGTGTATTGGTGGACATTTCTTGAAAATTGTTTTACCCATTTTTAGCTTCCGTTGCGTTTCTTGATGCCACCAATACCCAACACTTCTACCCTAATTGGGGTTTAAATACCATTCCCTTCTTTCTAAATTGTGACTTCAGGTCCCTTGTCACAATAATTATATATATATATATTCACTTTCTATTAACCACTACAATAACCATGAAGGAACAACTTATCATTATAATGTTTTACACGACTTTCTAGAAACGGATGTTGCAATAATAATAATAATAAT
This sequence comes from Dittrichia graveolens, assembly GCA_038502395.1. Lineage (NCBI taxonomy): Eukaryota > Viridiplantae > Streptophyta > Magnoliopsida > Asterales > Asteraceae > Dittrichia > Dittrichia graveolens. The sequence goes on along the minus strand of JARJIL010000005.1, from coordinate 51,512,694 downwards.
AATAATAATAATAATAATAATAATAATAATAATACTTTACGCATCACACTAGGTATACACACATCAATCACAAATATACATGATCACATAAATCATTACATAGAATACCGAAGCAGTGCATTGACGACGATTTCACTCTTTAGCTCATAGTTGAGTACCCAAGCAGTACAAGGGTTTCACGTGTTTGAATATGCTTGAGTTGTGTTTTCACCAAAATATGACATAACTTTTCACTTCATTGCATAAACTGTTGGGGTTTGTTCTGGTTTTTATAATCAATTTAATAGCAATGGAAGCGTGAACACGTGTACAACAATTTTAAACTCTTTAAAACTCCCCACCAAGATCCATATGCATGTACTAAGAAAACTAAAAACAATCATAGGGGGTTTAAGATATACAACCTTTGTAGCGTGAACCGGTATTAGTGGAGACTAGAAATGACAAGGAACGAAGTGTAGCTTTCCCTCCAAGGTATCCACACGCGAGCAACATCTGACACCAACCGAGTGCTAGCCCTTTCAACCCTATATGTAGACAACACTAAGTAGAAGCAAGAAAAACTCTTTTCTTCTTCCTAACTTGTGTTCAAGTCTACTAATTGTTATGGCTTTTCAACACTCTGAAAACCACCATAAAGTTTAGATCTCTTTCAACCCTTTGAAAGAATCATAAACTATATTCTTGTATATGTTTTGCATGAGAAGGAGAACAAGTTGGTTAATGTTTGTTCAAGTCTCTACTTAAACAATCATCCAAAACCAACCTATAAACAAAAGAGATTATCTTTTTATAAAATAACTTCCACTTTGTTTTTGAATATGGAGCCGTAAGTTAGCATACCCCATTTCTTCTTGCTAGTGCATGCCATATATATATATATATATATATATATATATATATATATATATATATATATGTAGCACCGCATTTGAAACCTTAAAATCAGTAAAAATTTGAGTTTTCAAACTACATGGGTCCGTTTATAAATTGAATGTTTACCTGTTAGTTATCTTAACCGAATTTCAAAACCATTGCAGCGGAATTTAAATCAATAAACAAACCCACGCCTATTAACTATTACAGTTTAAAAACACATGTTTGACGTATATACAAATATACAATACAAAAATAGCCAAACATGCCAACCGGTGTTACTTTTAACTAAACCCACCATTGTATATATTATATACCAAAAGCAGTGTTCCAAATCAAAACCTGAACCACAGCTACAAGTGTTTCCCACTCACCAGGCCTGCCTATTCTTTGTCTGAAAAAGGGAAACAACAACAACATTAGCTATTTAAAATAGCAAGTGAATACAGACAGGTATGAGTTCAATAATAGCAAGTCATGAATCAAGAATGAGCATACAATGCTATTCTAACATATAGCGATAATGCTGACATGTCCAGCAGTGGTATATCTTGCCAGATAGCTAGCCCGGCTCAATAACAACCACCGGGGGAATCAAACACTACCAACCGTGCTGGTTTCATCACCTAAGTGACTCCACCTGCTCGTTACGGAGCCAAAGGCTCATTAGGCTCAGTCAGTTAAGGCAATCTCCCCAAGAGTTTAAAGGAATGGCACTCGAGTACCATTAGTCCCGAACAATTGCCCGAAGGCCCCTGAGACCTAGCCGAAGCTGACCTTCCATACACATATGTCCAGACTTTTCACATAGCTCATCATTAACCCATAATAGGGATCATAACATGCATGCTTTCACATATGAATTCATATTTATCAAAATATCACAATAAATATACATGTACTTAAATACATGTCAAATATATCATTCATCATGTCAATACGTGTTTCCTAAGCTTATATATATAAATATACACGTCTATGTGCAATAAATAGCAAACCGTGTTCGTTTAAACAAATAGCATTCAAAAACTTTCTTTATTGGATTCATAAGAGTCGGTACTCACCTTGGTGCTCAAAACAACACAAGTATGAATTTGGCCTTCCTTGAATGCTTAATTACCTATTGTACACATATAAGTTCACTTAGGTTACCACATATATACACATATACTAATACTAGTGTTATTATTCCTACTTATGTGTTTAATTGAGTAAAATGCTTAAACCATCCTAAATACCTCTAAAATGGTCAAAAATGATACAAGAACATTACATATACTTAGACCATTTAAAAACAACAAACTGTTGACTACTGCCATGGTCGCGCCGCTACACAGCTTCAGAGCTGCGAGAATGAGCCCCCTTCAGCTGTTGTTTTTCATTTCAACCCAATTTTGACGTGTTCTTTATTAATTCCAGCCTTTGTATTAGTTTTGGGACATCAAAGGGAGTCTATAAACATTAAAATTACTAACTCTAACATCTTATTCAAGATTAATCCATGAATTCACCATATTTGACCCATTTGGCCAATTTCAAGAAACACAATCAAGATTGCAACTTTAATTCGTAAAATCAGTTCCAAACAACTCCCAAATGATCGTAGAACAGGTTGCTATCAAGAATTCTAAGCTTTAATGGTCAAATTCGTTTTACCCATTTTTGACCTAATTACAAAAATGAAGAACAAGGAAGAAGAAGCTTACTAGGGATGAATATGATGATGAATTGAAGCTTATGAATAGATTAGAAACAAGATTCAAGCTTTAATCCAGCTCCTTGGTTGATCTTGGCTTAAATCTCCTTCAAGAACAAAATGGGAAGAGAAGTGAGGGTGTGCGTTTACGTGTTTGTATGTGTGTTTGTCTGAAATTGGATAAACATAAGAACCGACCGTGGTTCTTTATTATCCAATTTAGGGTATTTTGTTCCCCTTTTCAACATACAACACAACACCCGAATAACCGTTTCAACTAACGAGGATATTTTTGGAAACCTCGTTTGAAACCAGTTAATATTTTATCATTCTTGTCTATTTTAATTACTATTTTTAAATTCACATTTATCTGGCCAATAGCCAATTTCTATTAATACTTTCATATATATATATATATATATATTCATATTTAATTCATTTAATTAAATTTCACATACCAAATGGAGCGCACGAATAGGCCCGATTTGAGGATGTTACAACTCTACCCCCCTTAAGAAGATTCCGTCCTTGGAATCTGTTCATCTGGGAATAAGTGAGGGTATCGTGCCTTCATGTCATCCTCTGCTTCCCATGTCAGGTTGGGACCTAGGCTGTGCTTCCCCTTGACAAGAACCAGTCTGATCATCTTCTTACGCAGCTTCTTTGTCTTTGCGTTAAGAATTTCAACTGGCTTCTCTACAAGGCGTTTAGCTGAATCAACCTTCAACTCTTGTAGAGGTAGAACTTGGTTTTCCTCAACTTTACACTTTCTCAAATAGCAAACATTGAAAGTGTTGTGAATACCAGATAACTCAAGAGGTAATTCAAGAGATACAGTCTGCTCGTTGACTTTTCGGGTAATTCTGAATGGACCAATATAACGTGGACTCAGTTTGCCTTTGCGTCCAAACCGAATTACACCCTTTCAAGGGGATACCTTCAAGAAAACCCGATCACCCACACTGAATTCAACAGGTCGGCGCTTTGGGTCTACATATATCTTTTGACGAACACGAGCTGCTTTTAGTTTCTCAAGAGCTATCTTGACTTTATCAGAAGTGATCTGCACAATTTCGGGTCCGGCATACTGCTTCTCACCCGGTTCAAGCCAACAAGTGGGAGTGCGACAACGCCTCCCGTATAACATTTCATATGGTGGCATCCCAATACTAGAATGATAAGAGTTATTATAAGAAAACTCTATCAAAGGGAGGTGAGAATCCCAAGAACCACCATATTCAAGTACACATGCCCTAAGCATGTCTTCAAGAGTCTGAATTGTTCTTTCAGACTGACCATCCGTTTGTGGATGATAAGCAGTACTTAGATGAACCCGTGTGCCAAGCTCACATTGCAAGCTTTGCCAGAAGTTAGACACGAAACGAGAGTCACGGTCAGAAACAATAGAACAAGGTAAACCGTGATGTGTGACTATCTCGTTGATATAAAGTTGAGCTAGGCGTGTCAATGATGCAAATTCGTTTGTAGCAAGAAAATGGGCACTTTTGGTCAATCGATCAACGATGACCCAAATCATATTATGCCCCTTCAGTGTCTTAGGTAACTTTGTGACAAAATCCATTGTAATATGATCCCACTTTCATTCTAGAATGTCAAGCTGTTGCAGATTGCCATAAGGCCTTTGATCTCGGTTTTGACCTGTGCACATATTTGACACTTCTCCATGAATGAAGCAATGTCTCTTTTAAGAGTAAGCCACCAATACAGCTTTTTGAGATCATAATACATCTTTGTAATACCTGGATGAATAGACAACCTGGAATTATGAGCTTCCTCTAGTATCAACTCACGGTTGCCTCCAATAAATGGTACCCAGATTCGGGATTGAAAAGTCTTCAAACCCTGGTTGTTATCAATAAGCTAATCCTTCAGCTTTCTCATAGTCTTAGCTTTCAGATTCTCCTCTTGTAGAGCCAATTGTTGTGCTTCCCTCAATTTTGAAATAATATCAGGAACCACAGTAAGCTTTATAAATTTTGCTTCAGTTCAAACCCCTTTTCTGCTCAAGGCATCAACTACTACATTAGCTTTGCCTAGATGATAACGGATCTCACAATCATAGTCTTTGATTAACTCAATCCAGCGTCGTTGCCTCATATTGAGTTCTTTTTGAGAAAAGACATATTGTAAGCTTTTGTGATCCGTGCATACAACACATTTTGTGCCATATAAGTAATGTCTCCACAGCTTCAATGCAAATACTACTGCTGCGAGTTCAAGATCGTGTGTTGGGTAGTTCTTTTCATGTGGTTTTAATTGCCTTGAAGCATAGGCAATCACATTATCGCGTTGCATTAGAACACAACCCAATCTAGAATAAGATGCATCACAATAGACGATAAAATCCTCCGACCCGTTAGGCAATGTAAGAATCGGAGCTTCACGTAATAGCCGCTTCAAAGATTGAAAGGATTGCTCCTGTGCATCAGACCACACATAAGCAACATCCTTCCGCGTCAATTTAGTAAGAGGACCAGCGAGTTTAGAAAAATCGCGGATAAACCGCCGATAATAGCCAGCTAGACCAAGAAAACTCTTTATCTCTGTAGGAGTTTTGGGAATCTCCCAATTCATCACTGCCTCTACTTTAGAAGGTTCTACTTTAACACCATCCCTGCAGATAACATGGCCAAGAAAGTGCACCTCTCGAAGCCAAAAATCACATTTAGAAACTTTGGCATAAAGTTGTTCTCGTCTGAGAGTATCAAGAACTTGACGAAGGTGTGATTCATGTTCAGCTTTGGTTTTTGAAAAGATCAAGATGTCATCAATAAAGACTATCACGAACCTGTCCAGAAATGGACGACAAACTCGGTTCATGAGATCCATGAAGTTAGCTGGTGCATTGGTTAAGCCGAATGGCATAACCAAAAATTCATAATGACCGTAGCGTGTACGAAAGGCAGTCTTCGGTATGTCAATCTTGGAAAAACATGTTGCTCCCTGCAATTGATCAAACAAGTCATCTATGCGCGGGAGTGGGTATTTTTTCTTTACAGTTCGCTTATTAAGCTCCCTGTAATCTATGCACATTCGCATAGTGCCATCTTTCTTCTTGACGAATAAAACTGGAGCTGCCTATGGAGAGAAGAGCTCGGGCGAATAAATCCCTTGTCAAGTAATTCTTGAATTTGGTTCATCATCTCGCGGATCTCTGAAGGAGCGAGACGATATGGAGCTTTAGCCACCGGAGTAGCTCCTGGAACAAGATCGATCTTGTACTCAACATCCCTGACTGGAGGCAGCCCGGGTAATTCGTCTGGAAACACCTCAGGATATTCTAATACTATCCTGATGTCTTCAACTGGTTGCTTCTCCATCTTAGCATCAATAACATATGCTAAGTAAGATGTACAACCTTTCGCCAATGACTTAGAAGCTTTGATAACTGAGATGATAGGAATGTCAGATTCCCGTCCTTCCCCCCTTGCTATTGCATAAGGCCCATCTGATAAAGGAAACTTGATAATCTTCTTAGAACACAAAATCTCAGCATTGCGAGTACTGAGCCAGTCCATTCCAATCACAATATCAAACCCATAAATAGGCATGATAAGGAATGAAATAGGAAAACTAACGCCATCAATATAGATAACCGCGATAGGAACTTTATCAGCAACAAAAACTATTCTACCATTAGCGGTCTCTACTGTAATCGGCTCAATTAATGCAGATGTAGGCAATTGCAACTTATGGCAAAAAGATACCGAGACAAAAGAATAAGTAGCCCCGGAATCAAACAATACACATGCTAGGGTATAATTAACAAAGAGAGTACCCGTGATCACATCTCCAGCAGTCTTGGCCTCCTCGGCCGTCATCTGGAACGCACGCCCTTTAGCACGAGGGGCGCCATCCTTCTTCGGTTCAGAAGATGAATCACTAGCTCGGGTATTAGAACTCTGTGGGCATTTGGCAATTCTGTGCCCTGGCTGACGACATCTGAAACAGATGTCCTCCTTAAACTTGCAATCCTCCATTGGGTGGCCTTTGATACCACATCTAGCACACCTTCTAGTAGCTCTAGAACAATCACCAGAATGAGTGAAACGTCATTGGTTGCACCACAAGCCTTTAGATTTAGGCTTCTTATAATCTCCAGATTTTGTACCTGCAGAAGATTGTCCTTTCAAAGGTCTTGGGTTAGAAGAAGACTGGAACTTCCTCTTGTTGCTTCCTCCTGCAGATTCACCCCTGCACTGGATGTGATCGCCCTCCATTTGTCGAGCTGTCTCAAAGGCTCGATCCAGATCACTAGCCGCTCTGACATGTGCTCTAAACTCCAAAGGTAATGTTTTGACAAACCTCCGGATCTTTGTAGTCTCTTCAGTCATCAAATGAGGAACAAACCTCATTTTATCAGTAAATGCACCGATGTGATCCTCCATAGATTTATCCCCTTTTCGGAGATTGTTGAATTAATGCTCCAATTTATCCAAATCATACTCAATGCAGTATTTCCTCTAGAATTTCTCACTGAATTGCTCCCAAGTCAGAGCATTAAGTACCTCCTTATTGACAGAGGCTTTGACCGTGTCCCACCAGAAGATGGCACGACCCTTCAACATCCTTACTGCATATTTCACGAAGTATTCAGGTTCGCATTCGCAGGACTCGAATGCCTGCTCCATCTCTCTAATCCACCTCATAGTAACCGTTGGGTCATCACTTCCCTCGAAGGTAGGTGGGTGGTACGATAAAAACTTCTTGTAAGAACATGGCTTACGGGTTGGTTTACCCAAAGCAGAATTGAGTAGAAGCTCCTTTGTAGTACGGAGCTCCTCCTCAAGGCGTCTAATGTATGCCTGTTGCACGTTATCAGTTGGAGCACCCTCAGAATGGTGCTGAGACTGCTCATCCGCAGCCTGCTGAGGTATATGGGAGGCTTCGTCCTCCATTTCCTTAAGTGCCTGTTCAGTAGCACCCGACTGGGCAGATATATTTCAACTTTTGCTATATGAAAGAAGGATCATTCATTATAGCAATTATACTTACACATAAACATATAGACTAACTATTAACAAGTACTTATCATATAACTCTCATACTCAAACCCCTTTACCCAATTAGGAACACTTCATAATGGTCGGGCCCGAGTTTGAGTTTGAATACTCTTTCAAGTACCCAATTCTCTCAAACTTAGGCTCTGATACCTAAATTGTAACACCGCCTTTGAAACCCAAAAAATCAGTAAAAATTTGAGTTTTCAAACGGCATGGGTCCGTTTGTAAATTGAATGTTTACCTGTTAGTTATCTTAACAGAATTTCAAAACCATTGAAGCGGAATTTAAATCAATAAACAAACCCACGCCTATTAACTATTACAGTTTAAAAACACATGTTTGGCGTATATACAAATATACAATACAAAAATAGCCAAACATGCCAACCGGTGTTACTTTTAACTAAACCCACCATTGTATATATTATATACCAAAAGCAGTGTTCCAAATCAAAACCTGAACCACAGCTACAAGTGTTTCCCACTCACCAGGCCTGCCTATTCTTTGTCTGAAAAAGGGAAACAACAACAACATTAGCTATTTAAAATAGCAAGTGAATACAGACAGGTATGAGTTCAATAATAGCAAGTCATGAATCAAGAATGAGCATACAATGCTATCCTAACATATAGCGATAATGTTGACATGTCCAGCAGTGGTATATCTTGCCAGATAGCTAGCCCGGCTCAATAACAACCACCGGGGGAATCAAACACTACCAACCGTGCTGGTTTCATCACCTAAGTGACTCCACCTGCTCGTTACGGAGCCGAAGGCTCATTAGACTCAGCCAGTTAAGGCAATCACCCCAAGAGTTTAAAGGAATGGAACTCGAGTACTATTAGTCCCGAATAATTGCCCAAAGGCCCCTAAGACCCAACCGAAGCTGACCTTCCATACACATATGTCCGGAATTTTCACATAGCTCATCATTATCCCATAATAGGATTATAGCATGCATGCTTTCACATATGAATTCATATTTATCAAAATATCACAACAAATATAAATGTACTTTAATACATGTCAAATATATCATTCATCATGTCAATACTTGTTTCCTAAGCTTATATATATAAATATACAAGTCTATGTGCAATAAATAGCATATCGTGTTCGTTTTAACAAATAGCATTCAAAAACATCCTTTATTGGATTCATAAGAGTCGGTACTCACCTTGGTGCTCAAAACAACACAAGTATGAATTTGGCCTTCCTTGAATGCTTAATTACCTATTGTACACATATAAGTTCACTTAGGTTACCACATATATACACATATACTAATACTAGTGTTATTTTACCTACTTATGTGTTTAATTGAGTAAAATGCTTAAACCATCCTAAATACCTCTAAAATGGTCAAAAATGATACAAGAACATTACATATACTTAGACCATTGAAAAACAACAAACTGTTGACTGCTGCCATGGTCGCGCTGCGACACCTTCATGTGTCACGCCGCTACACAACTTCAGAGCTGCGAGAATGAGCCCCCTACAGCTGCTGTTTTCCATTACAACCCAAGTTTGACATGTTCTTTATTAATTCCAGCCTTTGTATTAGTTTTGGGACATCAAAGGGAGTCTACAAACATTAAAATTACTAACTCTAACATCTTATTCAAGATTAATCCACGAATTCACCATATTTGACCCATTTGGCCAATTTCAAGAAACACAATCAAGATTGCAACTTTAATTCGTAAAATCAGTTCCAAACAACTCCCAAATGATCCTAGAACAGGTTGCTATCAAGAATTCTAAGCTTTAATGGTCAAATTCGTTTTACCCATTTTTGACCTAATTACAAAAATGAAGAACGAGGAAGAAGAAGCTTACTAGGGATGAAGATGATGATGAATTGAAGCTTATGAACAGATTAGAAACAAGATTCAAGCTTTAATCCAGCTCCTTGGTTGATCTTGGCTTAAATCTCCTTCAAGAACAAAATGGGAAGAGAAGTGAGGGTGAGTGTGTGTTTACGTGTTTGTGTGTGTGTTTGTCTGAGATTAGATAAACATAAGAACCGACCTTGGTTCTTTATTATCCAATTTAGGGTATTTTGTTCCCCTTTTCAACATACAACACAACACCCGAATAACCGTTTCAACTAACGAGGATATTTTTGGAAACCTCGTTTGAAACCAGTTAATATTTTATCATTCTTGTCTATTTTAATTACTATTTTTAAATTCACATTTATCTGGCCAATAGCTAATTTCTATTAATACTTTCATATATATTCATATTTAATTCATTTAATTAAATTTCACATACCAAATGGAGCGTACGAATAGACCCGATTTGAGGATGTTACAATATATATATATATATATATATATATATATATATTCAACCTCCCTCTAAATTATTTCATATATATTAATACATGTATGTACGTCTTTTTTCCTAAAATATCACAAATGGACATCAATTCCATTTGTCTTTTTGGCCGTAGTTCAACAAGGAAAAAGAGGGGACTCCATATATATCATGTCATCAAGAATAAATTGAGAGGAGGTCCTCCATATATTGATGTGAATGACCATATTTTAATTGACATACATACAAGCAACATACTAGAGAAAAGGAGGGTCCTATTCTTTATTAAGTATTTATGTATGAATATAAACATATGTTTTATCCTATAAAAACATTATATAAATACTTGCAACACATTATGGGAATACATCTATATATATTTTCTTATAACAAGATGTATAATATGTATATATATATATATATATATATATAATATGAGTAACAAGTTTTGTAACACCGTATTTTCAACCCAAAAATTTTCACTTTTAAATACACTGCGGAAGCGATTAAATACCAAAGTATTTACAACTAATTACAAACCACTGTTTACAAAATACTTGTTCAAAATATCAGTATTACAAAACACGGCTCGTCACAAATTATCTATCAAAGTTCTAGGTGATTACTCCCCAAACTAACCACTTTCAGCCTAGCCGCTGACTTACCAAAACCTGTAAAAAGAGTGAGAGGTGGGGGATTAGCATAAAGCTAAGTGAATGGAGTAACATACAACATATATATCAACTTGAACCGCATGATATCAACAACCACAAATAAACACCCTAGGAAGACCGGCAGTTCTGAAGGAACCTACAACCAATGCCATTCTCACACAGTGTAATCCTCTGGTAGCAACAAATACATCCCAAGGTCTTAATACTGCTTAGCCAATAGCAAATGAACCTAGCCCATAAGCCTAGTAAAAAACTGACTTCCCTTCCATCATGTATACATATCACATAATACAACAATTAACATCAACAGTTAATCAATCACCAACTAAACATCAAACCATCAATAGTTGAAACCAAACCAGTACAACTAATATCACGCGTGAGTAAACATCCACTCACCTCTGGTTCTCCGCTTTTCCACTCAGTGATCTAATAAATCCCCGATCTAATAAATCCCCAATTCAGCTTAGTCATACCTCGGCTTCTACAAAGCCGCCTCATCCTTGTTTTGCTTGTCTTTAGCCTGGATGTCCCCCTCAGCAGATTTTGCTAAGGTGAAAGCTTGGGACAAAGATCCAGCTAATCGCGTGGTGCTCCTGTACTCTGGCAACAATGCCCCAATAAAATGCCGAACCTAGGAAGGTTCATCAGGCACCCATTGAGTCACAAACCTCAGTTTAGCGTTGAATTGCTCAATCAATTCGTCCACCATCATCTTCCTCGTCATCTTTAGTTCCATGAACTCCTGCTTTATTTTATTCAATTCAAAGGCATTGAAGTACTCTTCACACAATTTATCCAGAAATTGATTCCATGTGATAGAATCCATATGTGCTCTCGATAAGTGGTTGGTAATGGAATCCCACCAAACCATTGCCTTGCCTTTGAGCATCCTGGTGGCAAAGCAAACTCGCATCTCCTCCTCAGAATTGCAAGCATCCAAAATCCTTGTAGTATCTCTTAACCAGTTCAGTGTAACATTGGGATCCGTGCTACAGTGGTATTCATCCGGTTTACAATCCAAGAACTGTTTGTAGGTACACGGTTGCCTGTATCCCATGCCAGGTAGAAATCCCATAAACGGATACGAATAAGATCCTTGTGGCATCGACCCCTGTGGAACAGATCCTTGAGGATAGGATCCCTGAGGAAACAATGGATAGTAGAAGGGTTGAGACATCGGTTGTGTAAATGGTGGTATCGGCATTGACATCGGAGGCACCTCTGCCAATGTAGTAACCGCTGAAAAAATAGGTGGTATCTCAATAGTAGTTGAAGTTATAGGCATGACTGGTGGTTGTGCTGCAGGAACCTGTCTTTGCTGCTCCAGCTCTTTCCTTAGATCCTGTAGTTAACCCTCCAATTGAAAAATGTACTCATCTCTCTCATCACCCGCTGTACTAGATGTACCAGTGTTGGTAGGAACTTCAACGGTTGAAGTAGGGACCTCAGTAGAAGATGGGACAGTAGGGGCACCAGTTGAGAAATCACGTCCAGCCATTCTTATCTGTAACAATCACATCACCTCACGATTTATTAGATAAATCCGTTAGTACATAACATACTAACTCCACCACACTCCAATTCACCCCAATCTCACACCCAAGGAGTAATCGACCTACCACGAGCCAAGATTTGGGAATGTAACACTTCCACTGTTCCTACATCGCCAAACCAAGGCTCTGATACCAAACTTGTAACACCGTATTTTCAACCCAAAAATTTTCACTTTAAAATACACTGCGAAAGTGATTAAATACCAAAGTATTTACAACTAATTACAAACCACTGTTTACAAAATACTTGTTCAAAATATCAGTATTACAAAACACGGCTCGTCACAAATAATCTATCAGAGTCCTAGGTGATTACTCCCCAAGCTAACCATTTTCAGCCGAGCTGCTGACTTACCAAAACCTGTAAAAAGAGTGAGAGGTGGGGGATTAGTACAAAGCTAAGTGAATGGAGTAACATACAACATATATATCAACTTGAACCGCATGATATCAACAACCACAAATAAACACCCTAGGAAGACCGGCAGTTCTGAAGGAACCTACAACCAATGCCAGCCAAAGCAAAGGTTTACCGATAGTCCATTTGCTATTCTCACACAGTGTAATCCTCTGGTAGCAACAAATACATCCCAAGGTCCTAATACTGCTTAGCCAATAGCAAATGAACCTAGCCCATAAGCCTAGTAAAAAACTGACTTCCCTTCCATCATGTATACATATCACATAATACAACAATTAACATCAACAGTTAATCAATCACCAACTAAACATCAAACCATCAATAGTTGAACCCAAACCAGTACAACTAATATCACGCGTGAGTAAACATCCACTCACCTCTGGTTCTCCGCTTTTCCACTCAGTGATCTAATTTTACTGAGCCTTGTCTGTTCCTGAGAACACAACAACCAACCATCAGTATTTAACTCATAAATATATATATCAAACATATATTTATATCCATTTAATCAAACATAAACATGTAAGATTCACATATGTATGCACATATAACACATAGCATTAAACAATGCAATCAACAATCAAAACTGTCGGATTTCATAGGAAATCCGACACTACCATCGGAATCCGCCACTTCTATCGGATTTCAAAGAAATCCGATACATCTATCGGATTTGAAGGAATCCGCAACTTCAATCGGATTTCCACACTTGTATCTTAACTTGGCACCCACAATCGGATTTCAAACCATCGGATTCAAGAGTATCGGATTTCCAATACTCGGATTTCCATCATCTTCTCCACAATCCGCCACCTTCATCCTTTCAAGAATCCGGCAACTTCAAACTTGTATAAATTAACTTTCCAGATCATAAAATTCATATGCAAGTTTATCAAAACACATATAAACATGTTTAAACATGCAAGCATGCATCAAAAACACCTTTATACCCAAAAACACCAAATCCGACAAAAGCATGATCACATGATGTTCATACTAAAACCCAGCAAGATTAACACCTTAGCATGTTCACCAATTCAATAAGCATAGCATGATACAAGAATTATGATTCAAGAACAAATCAATAAACATACAAACCTTGTTAGCGTGAATCACAAATTCACAATCACCACAAAATCCGATTGTTTGCTCTTAGCTTTGCTATCGGTTTCACACAAGGTTACACACACATAAGCAAACTTCAAAGTGAAGTAATACTTCACTAAGTCCACGTATATACATAAGAAAGCAGGAGGTGGCATGCTTTAATTCTTTTAAATACATGCACACACACAATACCGTAGATACAAATACATATATACATATCATTAACCAATACTTAATTAAAAGTAAAGCATTAACAATTAATCACAAAATGGTTCACGTGTAACATACCCAAGCCTACGTGTCTACTAGGCCCAATATCAGGATGTTACAAATCCTCCTCCCTTAAACTGGATTCCGTCCTCGGAATCAAACAAATACGGGTAACGAGCTTTCATGTCGGCCTCGGTTTCCCACGTCAAGTCTGAACCCAAACTGTGTTTCCACTTAATCAGAACCATCAGAATCTGTTTCTATCGTAGTTTCGTCACTTTCTGATCTAGTAGTTCAATGGGTTCTTCCACCAACTTCTTACTTAAATCAACTTTAAGAACATGTAGAGGTAGAATCTGACTCTCATCCTCAACTCTACATTTCCGCAAGTAACAAACGTTGAAGGTATTGTGAATACCTGACAATTCTGCCGGAAGGTCGAGAGTAACCGTGTGATCATTAACCACCCGTTGGACACGAAACGACCCAATATAATGAGGAGCCAACTTCCCGCTTCCCAAAACGGATAACCCCCTTCCATAGAGAAACCTTCAGATATACCAATTCACCCTCAACAAACACAACCGACCTACGACGTGGATCAACATACATCTTCTGTCGATCCCTCGCAGCTTTCAACTTTTCTCGCGCAATAGCTACTTTATCTGCGGTGATCTGCACAATATCAGGCCCTGCATACTGTTTCTCACCCGCCTCTAACCAACAGGTAGGAGTACGGCAGCGACGACCATATAGCATCTCATATCACGGCATACCGATACTCGAATGATAAGAGTTGTTGTACGCGAATTCGATTAACGGTAGATGGGAATCCCAAGAACCTCCATATTCCAACACACATGCTCGCAACATATCCTTAAGTGTTTGAATAGTTCGCTCAGATTGGCCATCTGTCTGAGGATGGTAAGATGTACTCAGATTCACACGTGTACCTAACTCCCGCTGTAAACTTTTCCAGAAGTTCGACACAAACGTGTAATCTCTATCGGATACGATCGAAAGCGGTATACCATGTCGGGAAACAACTTCATCTTTATACAACTGAGCCAACTTATTAAGTGATGTCGTCTCACTGGTAGCCAAGAAGTGAGCACTCTTGGTCAATCTGTCAACGATCAACCAAATCATATAATGATTCCTGTGTGTGAGTGGAAGTTTAGTTATGAAATCCATTGTTATGTGCTCCCACTTCCATTCTGGAATATGCAAATGTTTCAATGATCCATAGGGTTTCTGGTGCTCTGCCTTAACCTGTGCACATATATGGCAAGACTCCACAAACTGTGCAACATCTGTTTTCATTGTAAGCCACCAACTTTAAATCGTTATACATTTTTGTGCTACCTGGATGAACAGATAGTCTAGACTTGTGAGCCTCAGTCATAATCAAACTCCGAAGACCTCCAAGCAAAGGCACCCAGACACGAGATTGATAAACCTTCAATCCCCTAGAATCATCCACCAGATCATTCTTCTTCTTAGTCATAATCTCTGACTTCAAGTTTTCATCTTTTAAGGCTTCCAACTAAGCTGCCTTCAATCGATCAATTAAGTCAGAAATTATTTCAATTCGCATAAACTTGATATGTTCACTAACTCGCTTGGGACTCAAAGAATCGGCTACCACGTTGGCTTTCCCTGGATGATAGCGAATCTCGCAATCATAATCTTTAACAAGTTCAAGCCATCTCCTCTGTCGCATATTAAGTTCTTTCGGCGAAAACACATACTGTAGGTTTTTGTGATCCGTACAAATGACGCACTTTGTACCATAAAGATAGTGTCTCCAGAATTTTAACGCAAAAAACCATAGCTGCCAGTTCTAAATCATGGGTTAGATAGTTCTTCTCATTAGGTTTCAACTGACGAGAAGCATACGCAATCACTCTATCCATTTGCATCAACACGCATCCTAACCCTGCCAATGATGCGTCACAGTAAACTATGAAGTCATCTGACCGATCCGGTAAAGCAAGAATAAGAGCCTGGCACAAGTGTCGTTTCAACGTCTGAAAATCTCTCTCCTGTTCATCACTCCATTTAAATGGAACCTCCTTGCGAGTCAATTTAGTCATGGAATTCGCTATCTTAGACAAATCTTTAATAAATCGCCTATAATACCCAGTCAATCCCAAGAAGCTTTTAATCTCAGAAGGCGACTTCGGAGCCTCCCAGTTCATTACTGCTTCTATCTTTTCCAGATGAACCTTGACTCCATCACAGCAAATGACATGCCGCAGAAAGTGAACTTCTCGCATCCAGAATTCACACTTCGAGTACTTGGCATACAATTGCTCCCGTTTCAGAGTTTCAAGAACTTGTCTCAAATGAATCTCGTGATCATCCTCAGATTTAGAATAAACCAGTATGTCGTCAATAAATACTACCATAGATTTATCCAGAAACGGTCGACAAACCCGGTTCATCAAATCCATAAACACTGCAGGTGCGTTAGTCAAACCGAATGGCATGAATAAAAACTCATAATGGCCATACCGGATACGGAAAGCAGCCTTAGCAACATCTCCGTCAGAAACTCGTACCTAGTAATAACCCGATCTCAAATCAATCTTCGAGAAATACGAAGCACCCTACAACTGATCAAATAAATCATCAATCCTGGGCAGAGGGTTTTTATTCTTCACTGTCCTCTTATTCAGTTCTCTGTAGTCAATACACATACGTAGAGTACCATCTTTCTTTTTCACAAACAAGACTGGTGCACCCCACGGTGAAGAACTTGGACGAATAAATCCCCGATCTAATAAATCCCGAATCTGCGTCATCATCTCCCTAATCTCCGAAGGAGCCAACCTATAAGGAGATCTATCCACTGGATTAGAACCTGGTATTAAATCAATCTTGTACTCTACCTCTTGAACGGGAGGTAGCCCAGGTAACTCATCTGGAAACACTTCAGGGTATTCTGATACGACCCGCACATCAGTAACTGCCCGCTTCTCCTTTATAGCATCATTAGCATATGCTAGAAAACACTCACAGCCTTTACTCAAGGATTTCTTGGCCTTTAACATAGATATAATAGGAAACGCAGACTTGTTTCTTTCCCCTCGAGCCACCACATGCAGCCCATCAGATAACGGAAACAAAATCAGCTTCCTATGACACTTAATACTCCCCTTGTGCTTACTCAACCAATCCATCCCCAATACCACATCAAAACCTGCCAATGGCAACATTAGGAATGATACAGGAAAGCACTTACCATCTATGTCAATCTCAGCACCCGTCATAGAAGTCGTAACATGCACTATCTTACCATCTGCTAATTCTATTTCAATCGATATAGAGATAATAGTAGTAGGAAAATTCAACTTAGCACAAAATGCTACAGAAATAAAGGAGCGATTCACTCAAGAATCAAATAATACATGAGCAGGTAGGGAGTTTATAAAGAACGTACCGTTGATAACATCATCAGTGGCAGTAGCATCATCTACTGTCATCTTGAACGCCCTACCCTCCAGAGTCGGAGGATTTTTTCTCTTCTGCCCTCTTGCCACCGACGAACCCCCAACCGCCCCTGCCCCTGTCCCTGACCCTGTCCCAGCCCCTCGTCTTCTCCCTGTTGGGCAATCACCTGCTCTATGCCCGAACTGATGATAATTCCAACAGACATTTCGAGGGATCGGCAATCCTTGGATTCGTGCCCATGAATTCTGCATCTCACACAATGCATAGTCTGAGAAGTACACTTCCCGGTGTGAGTAGCCCTACACCTTGTGCACCATTGAGATTTAATCCCCGAATCTCCTATAGGCGCTTTTCTGCTTTGGTTGCCGTGGGACTGGTTACACTTCCACTTCTTTTTCTGCTGGCTACCCCCAGCTTAGTCATACCTCGGCTTCTACAAAGCCGCCTCATCCTTGTTTTGCTTGTCTTTAGCCTGGATGTCCCCCTCAGCAGATTTTGCTAAGGTGAAAGCTTGGGACAAAGATCCAGCTAATCGCGTGGTGCTCCTGTACTCTGGCAACAATGCCCCAATAAAATGCCGAACCTAGGAAGGTTCATCAGGCACCCATTGAGTCACAAACCTCAGTTTAGCGTTGAATTGCTCAATCAATTCGTCCACCATCATCTTCCTCGTCATCTTTAGTTCCATGAACTCCTGCTTTATTTTATTCAATTCAAAGGCATTGAAGTACTCTTCACACAATTTATCCCGAAATTGTTTCCATGTGATAGAATCCATATGTGCTCTCGATAAGTGGGTGGTAATGGAATCCCACCAAACCATTGCCTTGCCTTTGAGCATCCTCGTGGCAAAGCAAACTCGCATCTCCTCCTCAGAATTGCAAGCATCCAAAATCCTTGTAGTATCTCTTAACCAGTTCAGTGTAACATTGGGATCCGTGCTACCGTGGTATTCATCCGGTTTACAATCCAAGAACTGTTTGTAGGTACACGGTTGCCTGTATCCCATGCCAGGTAGAAATTCCATAAACGGATACGAATAAGATCCTTGTGGCATCGACCCCTGTGGAACAGATCCTTGAGGATAGGATCCCGGAGGAAACAATGGATAGTAGAAGGGTTGAGACATCGGTTGTGTAAATGGTGGTATCGGCATTGACATCGGAAGCACCTCTGCCAATGTAGTAACCGCTGAAAAAATAGGTGGTATCTCAATAGTAGTTGAAGTTATAGGCATGACTGGTGGTTGTGCTGCAGGAACCTGTCTTTGCTGCTCCAGCTCTTTCCTTAGATCCTGTAGTTAACCCTCCAATTGAAAAATGTACTCATCTCTCTCATCACCCGCTGTACTAGATGTACAAGTGTTGGTAGGAACTTCAACGGTTGAAGTAGGGACCTCAGCAGAAGATGGGACAGTAGGGGCACCAGTTGAGAAATCACGTCCAGCCATTCTTATCTGTAACAATCACATGACCTCACGATTTATTAGATAAATCCGTTAGTACATAACATACTAACTCCACCACACTCCAATTCACCCCAATCTCACACCCAAGGAGTAATCGACCTACCACGTGCCAAGATTTGGGAATGTAACACTTCCACTGTTCCTACATCGCCAAACCAAGGCTCTGATACCAAACTTGTAACACCGTATTTTCAACCCAAAAATTTTCACTTTAAAATACACTGCGAAAGTGATTAAATACCAAAGTATTTACAACTAATTACAAACCACTGTTTACAAAATACTTGTTCAAAATATCAGTATTACAAAACACGGCTCGTCACAAATAATCTATCAGAGTCCTAGGTGATTACTCCCCAAGCTAACCATTTTCAGCCGAGCTGCTGACTTACCAAAACCTGTAAAAAGAGTGAGAGGTGGGGGATTAGTATAAAGCTAAGTGAATGGAGTAACATACAACATATATATCAACTTGAACCGCATGATATCAACAACCACAAATAAACACCCTAGGAAGACCGGCAGTTCTGAAGGAACTTACAACCAATGCCATTCTCACACAGTGTAATCCTCTGGTAGCAACAAATACATCCCAAGGTCTTAATACTGCTTAGCCAATAGCAAATGAACCTAGCCCATAAGCCTAGTAAAAAACTGACTTCCCTTCCATCATGTATACATATCACATAATACAACAATTAACATCAACAGTTAATCAATCACCAACTAAACATCAAACCATCAATAGTTGAAACCAAACCAGTACAACTAATATCACGCGTGAGTAAACATCCACTCACCTCTGGTTCTCCGCTTTTCCACTCAGTGATCTAATTTTACTGAGCCTTGTCTGTTCCTGAGAACACAACAACCAACCATCAGTATTCAACTCATAAATATATATATCAAACATATATTTATATCCATTTAATCAAACATAAACATGTAAGATTCACATATGTATGCACATATAACACATAGCATTAAACAATGCAATCAACAATCAAAACTGTCGGATTTCATAGGAAATCCGACACTACCATCGGAATCCGCCACTTCTATCGGATTTCAAAGAAATCCGATACATCTATCGGATTTGAAGGAATCCGCAACTTCAATCGGATTTCCACACTTGTATCTTAACTTGGCACCCACAATCGGATTTCAAACCATCGGATTCAAGAGTATCGGATTTCCAATACTCGGATTTCCATCATCTTCTCCACAATCCGCCACCTTCATCCTTTCAAGAATCCGGCAACTTCAAACTTGTATAAATTAACTTTCCAGATCATAAAATTCATATGCAAGTTTATCAAAACACATATAAACATGTTTAAACATGCAAGAATGCATCAAAAACACCTTTATACCCAAAAACACCAAATCCGACAAAAGCATGATTACATGATGTTCATACTAAAACCCAGCAAGATTAACACCGTAGCATGTTCACCAATTCAAGAATCATAGCATGATACAAGAATCATGATTCAAGAACAAATCAATAAACATACCAACCTTGTTAGCGTGAATCACAAATTCACAATCACCACAAAATCCGATTGTTTGCTCTTAGCTTTGCTATCGGTTTCACACAAGGTTACACACACATAAGCAAACTTCAAAGTGAAGTAATACTTCACTAAGTCCACGTATATACATAAGAAAGCTTGAGGTGGCATGCTTTAATTCTTTTAAACACATGCACACACACAATACCGTAGATACAAATACATATATACATATCATTAACCAATACTTAATTAAAAGTAAAGCATTAACAATTAATCACATAATGGTTCACGTGTAACATACCCAAGCCTACGTGTCTACTAGGCCCAATCTCAGGATGTTACAAATCCTCCCCCCTTAAACTGGATTCCGTCCTCGGAATCAAACAAATACGGGTAACGAGCTTTCATGTCGGCCTCGGTTTCTCACGTCAAGTCTGAACCCAAACTGTGTTTCCACTTAATCAGAACCATCAGAATCTGTTTCTATCGCAGTTTCGTCACTTTCTGATCTAGTAGTTCAATGGGTTCTTCCACCAACTTCTTACTTAAATCAACTTTAAGAACATGTAGAGGTAGAATCTGACTCTCATCCTCAACTCTACATTTCCGCAAGTAACAAACGTTGAAGGTATTGTGAATACCTGACAATTCTGCCGGAAGGTCGAGAGTAACCGTGTGATCATTAAGCACCCGTTGGACACGAAACGACCCAATATAATGAGGAGCCAACTTCCCGCTTCCCAAAATGGATAACCCCCTTCCATAGAGAAACCTTCAGATATACCAATTCACCCTCAACAAACACAACCGACCTACGACGTGGATCAACATACATCTTCTGTCGATCCCTCGCAGCTTTCAACTTTTCTCGCGCAATAGCTACTTTATCTGCGGTGATCTGCACAATATCAGGCCCTGCATACTGTTTCTCACCCGCCTCTAACCAACAGGTAGGAGTACGGCAGCGACGACCATATAGCATCTCATATCACGGCATACCGATACTCGAATGATAAGAGTTGTTGTACGCGAATTCGATTAACGGTAGATGGGAATCCCAAGAACCTCCATATTCCAACACACATGCTCGCAACATATCCTTAAGTGTTTGAATAGTTCGCTCAGATTGGCCATCTGTCTGAGGATGGTAAGATGTACTCAGATTCACACGTGTACCAAACTCCCGCTGTAAACTTTTCCAGAAGTTCGACACAAACGTGTAATCTCTATCGGATACGATCGAAAGCGGTATACCATGTCGGGAAACAACTTCATCTATATACAACTGAGCCAACTTATTAAGTGATGTCGTCTCACTGGTAGCCAAGAAGTGAGCACTCTTGGTCAATCTGTCAACGATCAACCAAATCATATCATGATTCCTGTGTGTGAGTGGAAGTTTAGTTATGAAATCCATTGTTATGTGCTCCCACTTCCATTCTGGAATATGCAAATGTTTCAATGATCCATAGGGTTTCTGGTGCTCTGCCTTAACCTGTGCACATATATGGCAAGACTCCACAAACTGTGCAACATCTGTTTTCATTGTAAGCCACCAACTTTAAATCGTTATACATTTTTGTGCTACCTGGATGAACAGATAGTCTAGACTTGTGAGCCTCAGTCATAATCAAACTCCGAAGACCTCCAAGCAAAGGCACCCAGACACGAGATTGATAAACCTTCAATCCCCTAGAATCATCCACCAGATCATTCTTCTTCTTAGTCATAATCTCTGACTTCAAGTTTTCATCTTTTAAGGCTTCCAACTGAGCTGCCTTCAATCGATCAATTAAGTCAGAAATTATTTCAATTCGCATAAACTTGATATGTTCACTAACTCGCTTGCGACTCAAAGAATCGGCTACCACGTTGGCTTTCCCTGGATGATAGCGAATCTCGCAATCATAATCTTTAACAAGTTCAAGCCATCTCCTCTGTCGCATATTAAGTTCTTTCTGCGAAAACACATACTGTAGGTTTTTGTGATCCGTACAAATGACGCACTTTGTACCATAAAGATAGTGTCTCCACAATTTTAACGCAAAAACCATAGCTGCCAGTTCTAAATCATGGGTTAGATAGTTCTTCTCATTAGGTTTCAACTGACGAGAAGCATACGCAATCACTCTATCCATTTGCATTAACACGCAACCTAACCCTGCCAATGATGCGTCACAGTAAACTATGAAGTCATCTGACCGATCCGGTAAAGCAAGAATAAGAGCCTGGCACAAGTGTCGTTTCAACGTCTGAAAATCTCTCTCCTGTTCATCACTCCATTTAAATGGAACCTCCTTGCGAGTCAATTTAGTCATGGAATTCGCTATCTTAGACAAATCTTTAATAAATCGCCTATAATACCCAGTCAATCCAAAGAAGCTTTTAATCTCAGAAGGCGACTTCGGAGCCTCCCAGTTCATTACTGCTTCTATCTTTTCCAGATGAACCTTGACTCCATCACAGCAAATGACATGCCGTAGAAATTGAACTTCTCGCATCCAGAATTCACACTTCGAGTACTTAGCATACAATTGCTCCCGTTTTAGAGTTTCAAGAACTTGTCTCAAATGAATCTCGTGATCAGCCTCAGATTTATAATAAACCAGTATGTCGTCAATAAATACTACCATAGATTTATCCAGAAACGGTCAACAAACCCGGTTCATCAAATCCATAAACACTGCAGGTGCGTTAGTCAAACCGAATGGCATGACTAAAAACTCATAATGGCCATACCGGATACGGAAAGCAGCCTTAGCAACATCTCCGTCAGAAACTCGTACCTAGTGATAACCCGATCTCAAATCAATCTTCGAGAAATACGAAGCACCCTACAACTGATCAAATAAATCATCAATCCTGGGCAGAGGGTATTTATTCTTCACTGTCCTCTTATTCAGTTCTCTGTAGTCAATACACATACGTAGAGTACCATCTTTCTTTTTCACAAACAAGACTGGTGCACCCCACGGTGAAGAACTTGGACGAATAAATCCCCGATCTAATAAATCCCGAATCTGCGTCATCATCTCCCTAATCTCCGAAGGAGCCAACCTGTAAGGAGATCTAGCCACTGGATTAGAACCTGGTATTAAATCAATCTTGTACTCTACCTCTCGAACGGGAGGTAGCCCAGGTAACTCATCTGGAAACACTTCAGGGTATTCTGATACGACCCGCACATCAGTAACTGCCCGCTTCTCCTTTATAGCATCATTAGCATATGCTAGAAAACACTCACAGCCTTTACTCAAGGATTTCTTGGCCTTTAACATAGATATAATAGGAAACGCAGACTTGTTTCTTTCCCCTCGAGCCACCACATGCAGCCCATCAGATAACGGAAACAAAATCAGCTTCCTATGACACTTAATACTCGCCCTGTGCTTACTCAACCAATCCATCCCCAATACCACATCAAAACCTGCCAATGGCAACATTAGGAATGATACAGGAAAGCACTTACCATCTATGTCAATCTCAGCACCCGTCATAGAAGTCGTAACATGCACTATCTTACCATCTGCTACTTCTATTTCAATCGACATAGAGATAATAGTAGTAGGCAAATTCAACTTAGCACAAAATGCTACAGAAATAAAGGAGCGATTCACTCAAGAATCAAATAATACATGAGCAGGTAGGGAGTTTATAAAGAACGTACCGTTGATAACATCATCAGTGGCAGTAGCATCATCTACTGTCATCTGGAACGCCCTACCCTCCAGAGTCGGAGGATTTTTTCTCTTCTGCCCTCCTGCCACCGACGAACCCCCAACCGCCCCTGCCCCTGTCCCTGACCCTGTCCCAGCCCCTCGTCTTCTCCCTGTTGGGCAATCACCTGCTCTATGCCCGAACTGATGACAATTCCAACAGACATTTCGAGGGTATCGGCAATCCTTGGATTCGTGCCCAAGAATTCTGCATCTCACACAATGCATAGTCTGAGAAGTACACTTCCCGGTGTGAGTAGCCCTACACCTTGTGCACCATTGAGATTTAATCCCCGAATCTCCTATAGGAGCTTTTCTGCTTTGGTTGCCGTGGGACTTGTTACACTTCCACTTCTTTTTCTGCTGGCTACCCCCAGCTTAGTCATACCTCGGCTTCTACAAAGCCGCCTCATCCTTGTTTTGCTTGTCTTTAGCCTGGATGTCCCCCTCAGCAGATTTTGCTAAGGTGAAAGCTTGGGACAAAGATCCAGCTAATCGCGTGGTGCTCCTGTACTCTGGCAACATTCCACTGCCTCTAATAGTAAACAAAGATGCGCCGTTTATAGCATCCACCAATCTCTTAGCTCACAAGATATAAATTAGTATTTTAGGCAATGTTTTAGTTATCCCTTTGTTGCTGACATCCTATTGAACATCAGACATGGATTGTCATTAATCTCATAAAGTTCAACCTTAGTAGAGCGCTCTAGATGTCTAGCTCTCAATTTAGTGAGAGGAACAAATCCCTTTTTGATTCATATGCCTCTCAATTTAGTGAGAGGAACATATGCCTCTCATATGATTCATATCACACCTAATGATGGCCTTTATAACCACCCGGTTAAGGGTAGCGTTTAACCATATTAAAGCATGATACTCTTTATACTTGAGTCCCAATATGTATCTTGAGTCCCAATATGCCTCTCATATGATTCATATCACACCTAATGATGGCCTTTATAACCACCCGGTTAAGGGTAGCGTTTAACCATATTAAAGCATGATACTCTTTATACTTGAGTCCCAATATGTATCTCAGGTCTAAGGATACAAAGATATCACCATTTTCACAAGAATCACTGATGACACCGATCCATGAAGTGATCTTGAAAGTGGGTCAAGTCTAATTTTTGTTCTCTAACAAACACCCGTGAATTTGGCTGCAAAACTTTTGCCTATTTCATCACTATGAAAATCAACCAACCAATTCAACATAGTCTTCATTCATAACTGTAACACCGCTTCTGAATTCAGTTGCTTTAATGACAAATCAGAGTTTGGTAGCGGAAATTTTTCTTTTTAAACAAAATTAACTGTTGTATACATTAACATTACTTTTAAAAAACCCTAGAGGCGGTTACCAATTACTTCACATATTAATATTCACAAAACCCTAGAGGCGGTTACCAATTACTTCACTAGGGGTTTTCCTTTTCTCTAAATTAATTACATATATACACACTTAGTATACACATGCACACGTACACACATAAATACACATGTATTCATTTAATTCAACAAGTACTTACAAAAAAATACCTCTTATTACAATAACTATACATACGTACGTACAATTTCAACTAGGCCCAAGCTGAGGATGTTACAAATCTACCCCCCTTAAGAGGATTCCGTCCTCGGAATCCGCTCAGTGATAAACAGATGAGGGTATCTTGCCTTCAGTTCGTCCTCAACTTCCCAAGTCAGGTTTGGACCCAGATTGTACTTCCACTTCACAAGGACTAGTTTGATCATCTTCTTGCGTAGTTTCTTGACCTTCGTATCAAGAATCTCAACAGGTTCTTCAACTAGTCGCTTGGAAGAGTCTACTTTCAATTCCTGCAAAGGAATAATCTGTTCTTCTTCAACGGGGCACTTGCGTAAGTAGCACACGTTAAAGGTGTCGTGTATTCCAGATAGTTCAGGCGGCAGCTCTAGAGTTACCGTCTGATCATTCACTTTGCGTACAATTTTGAATGGCCAATGAAACGTGGACTTAGCTTCCCCTTGCGTCCGAAACGAATGACGCCCTTCCAAGGAGAAACCTTTAAGAACACACGGTCACTGACTTCAAATGCCGTGGGATGACGCTTCAGATCCGCGTACATCTTCTGTCGATCCCGAGCTGCTTTTAGATTTTCAAGAGCCACATTCACTTTGTCAGAAGTAATTTGGACAATCTCAGGTCTAGCGAACTGCTTCTCGCCAGGCTCCAACAAACAGGTCGGAGTGCGACACTGTCTTCCGTACAGCATCTCGTATGGTGGCATTCCAATGCTGGAATGATATGAATTGTTGTAAGCAAATTCAATCAATAGGAGATGAGAATCCCATGATCCACCAAACTCGTGTACACAGGCACGAAGCATATCTTCTAACGTTTGGATCGTACGTCAGATTGGCCATCAGTCTGCGGATGATAGGCCGTGCTCAAATGAACACGAGTGCCAAGATCGCGTTGCAGACTCTGCCAAAAATTCAAGACAAACCGAGAGTCACGATCAGATACGATCGAACAAGGAAGACCATGACGTGACACAATCTCATCGATATACAATTGGGCTAAACGGGTCAGCGAAGCAGGCTCGTTCGTTGCCAAGAAATGAGCACTTTTCGTAAGTTGATCAACGATAACCCAGATCATGTCATGCCTTCTGGACGTTCTCGGTAGCTTCGTCACGAAATCCATCGTGATATTATCCCATTTCCACTCCGGAATATCCAGTTGTTGCAGATTACCGTAAGGTCTTTGGTGCTCTATCTTCACTTGCACGCAGATCTGACATCTCTCCATAAATGAAGCGATGTCTTTCTTCAGAGTCGGCCACTAGTATAGCATCTTCAGGTCGTGGTACATCTTTGTGATTCCCGGATGGACAGATAGTTTGGACTTATGGGCTTCTTGCAAAATCAGCTCACGGTTACCTCCGACAGAAGGTACCCAAATCCTGGACTGAAAAGTCTTCAACCCACGATTATCTTTGGCAAGCTGATCCTTTAACTTCTTCATTGTCTCAGCCTTCAGATTTTCTTCTTGCAATGCAGTCTGTTGAGCTTCCTTCAGTCTAGAAATCCAATATGACACAATCGTGATTCTCATAAACTTAGCTTCTGTTGTCGGTCCTTTACGGCTTAAAGCGTCCGCTACAACATTGGCCTTGCAAGGATGGTAACGGATCTCACAATCGTAGTCTTTTATTAATTCCAACCAACGGCGTTGCCGCATGTTGAGTTCTTTCTGAGAAAAGACGTACCGAAGACTTTTGTGATCTGTGCAAATCACACACTTTGTGCCATAAAGACAATGTCTCCACAACTTCAGTTCAAAGACAACAGCAGCAAGCTCCAGATCATTGGTTGGGTAGTTCCGTTCGTGTGATTTCAACTGCTTAGAAGCGTAGGCAATCACTTTATCACGTTGCATTATGACGCAACCCAAACCCGCGTAAGAGGCGTCACAATATACCGTGAAGTCCTCCGAACCCTCAGGCATAGTAAGGATTAAAGCTTCACATTGCAACCGTTTCAAGGTTTGAAAAGCTTCTTCTTGAGCTTCCGACCAAATAAAAGTAACATCCTTGCGAGTTAGTTTGGTCAACGTACCCACAAGCTTCGAGAAATCGCAGATAAACCGCCGATAGTAGTGAGCAAAGCCAAGGAAGCTTTTAATTTCGGAAGGAGTCCGAGGAACTCCCCAATTCATCACAGCCTCCACATTAGCTAGATCTACTTTGACACCATCATGACATATAACATGGCCAAGGAAATGAACTTCCTTAAGCAAGAATTCACACTTGGATAGCTTAGCATACAATTGTTCTCGCTTTAGAGTCTCGAGAACCTGACGAAGATGAAGCTCGTGATCAGCTTCCGTCTTCGAATAGACAAGGATATCATCAATAAACACAATCACGGATCTGTGAAGAAACGGACGGCAAACCGATTCATCAAATTCATGAAGACGGCAGGGGCATTGGTTAAGCCAAAAGGCATAACCAGAAATTCGTAATGACCATAACGAGTTCGAAATGCAGTCTTCGGAATATCTTCTTCACGAACTCGTACTTGGTGATACCCCGACCGGAGATCAATCTTAGAGAAGCATGTAGCTCCCTGCAACTGATCAAAAAGATCATTTATACGAGGAAGCGGATACTTATTCTTTACACTTCGCTTGTTCAGCTCCCTGTAATCTATGCACATTTGCATTGTTCCGTCCTTCTTCTTTACAAACAATACAGGAGCTCCTCATGGCGAGGAACTCGAATTAATAAAACCTTTGTCTAGAAACTCCAAAATTTGAGTCATCATCTCTCTTATTTCAAAAGGAGCAAGACGATACGGAGAACGAACCACAGGTGTAGCTCCTGGGATAAGCTCTATCTTGAATTCAACATCACGAATCGGAGGCAAACCCGGAAGTTCTTCAGGGAATACCTCAGGGTAGTCAGACACCACCCGAATATCACGAACTGGTCGCTTCTCCATCGTAGCATCAATAACGTATGCCAGATAAGAGTCACAACCTTTAGCAATCGACTTTTGACCTTTTATCATGGAGACAATAGGAATATCAGAATCCCGTCGTTCTCTACGTGCAACAGCATAAGATCCATGAGAGAGAGGGATCTTAATCATCTTTTTGGAACAGATAATCTCAGCATCACGCTTGCTGAGCCAATCCATCCTGATCACGACATCAAAGCCCGCAATAGGCATAACAAAGAAAGAAATAGGGATATTACTCCCGTCAATATAAATCACAGCTATTGGGACTTTCTCTATAATAGAGACTACTTTGCCGTCAACGACTTCTACTCTGAGCAGCTCAGTTAAAGAAACAACAGGTAATTGTAATCTTCTACGACACGCCACAGATACAAAGGAGTAGATAGCTCCAGAATCAAATAAAACACTAGCAGGGATATAATTAATAAGAAAAGTACCCGTGACGACATCCCCTGCTGCTTTGGCCTCATCGGCCGTCATCTGAAAAGCCCTGCCTTTTGCGCGGGGCGCGTCATCTCTTTTAGGGCCTCGAGAAGAAGAAGACCCTTTTGCTCCAGTACTTTGTCTGTCTGGGCAGTCAGTCAGTTCGTGCCCAGGCTTGTGGCACCGGTAACACATATCCTCTTTAAAACCACACAGTGTCGTAGCGTGGCCCTTCTACCCGCACCTCCAGCAACGTCTGGTAGAGTTAGAACACTCACCAGAGTGGTATGTACGGCACTAAGAACACCAAGGAGAATTAGGCCTCGGCTTCTTGGAGGAATTTGTTTTCCCGCCTGCAGTGGATTGTCCTTTGGAAGACCCGATTTATCAGACGATTGAAATTTCCTCTTTGACCCTGCTCCGGCAGATTCGCCCTTGCAGTACAGACGGTCACCTTCCAATTGTCGGGCTATATCAAAAACCCGATCCAGTTCAACTGCAGCCCGAACGTGTGGGCGAAATTCCAGTGGTAGAGTTGCCACAAACCGCCTTATCTTGGTGGTCTCGTCAGGAATCAAATGGGGAACAGACCGCATCTTGTCAGTAAACGCGGTTATATGTTCTTCGATTGGCGTATCCCCTTTCTGGAGATCATTGAAATCCCTCTCCATTCTTTCTAGATCATAATCGGTGCAATACTTCTTCAGCACCTTTTCAGAAAATTGCTCCCATGTGAGAGCACTCAGCACCTCCTTATTAACAGAGGTTTTCACCGTATCCCACCAAAAGATGGCACGGCCCGTTAACATCAGTATTGCATACTTGACATAGTACTCAGGTTCACATTAGATTCAAAAACTTGCTCCATCTCCCGGAGCCATTGTATGGTAACTGTGGGGTTATCACTCCCCTGGAACGTTGGAGGATGGCAAGTCAGAAACTTCTTATACGAACAAGTCTTGCGAGGCTTGTTGAGCGTGGCTTGCAATAAGAGCTCCTTTGTTACTCGAAGCTTCTCCTCCAATCGCCTAATAATAGCAGCCTGATCTGGCTCAGGTCTGCCACCACCAACATTGTGCTAAGATCTCTGATCCTCAGCCTGATGAGGCATATGAGAAGCCTCATCTTCCATCTCTTTCAGAGCTTGCTCTATATTGCCACGTTCGGCAGACATCTTTCTAGACTTCTATATAACAGAGAAAAAGCAGTTAATACTCAATCTCACTGACTTAACTTACAAATCATCATATAATACTAACATACATATAACTTTCACTCAATCCCCCCCTTATAGGAACACTTCTTTATGGTCGGGCCCGAGCTTGAGATCGAATACTCTTACAAGTACTCCATTCACTCAAACTTAGGCTCTGATACCTAATTGTAACACCGCTTCTGAATTCAGTTGCTTTAATGACAAATCAGAGTTTGGCAACGGAAATTTTTCTTTTTAAACAACATTAACTGTTGTATACATTAACATTACTTTCAAAATATCATTGGTGTTACCAAGTACAGGAACCGACCATAGTATCTAATTACATTACATCATAAAAATACAAGTGTTCCACCCACAAGGGGCAATGTAATTCCTAAAAGCATCCCACCTCTCAGGGCATCTAGTCTTTACTTGAAAAGGGAACATAGCACCATTAGCTACACTAGCTTGTGAGTACATGCAATCATAAGCATCAATACAGTAAGTCATGCATCATATCATAAACAATCATTGCTAGCTTAGCACATAGCAGTGTGCTGACAAGATCCGTAAAAGTCGTGTCTCGGAGGGTAATCAATCCCGCTCAACAACTCAAAGCGGGGAATCAGACACGACCAATCCGCGCTGCTGGGGGAGCATAAAGCAGCCCACCAAGTATCGTTCACAGACTCAAAAACTCCACAGGTAATCTAGCTACAACCGGCTGATCACCACTCACGTTAAGGCACGGCGGTTCTGAAGAACCTATGATCCAGGATGCCTCCTGAATCACCATGAAATCCCTAAGGATCCAGTTACAACCGACTGACCTTAACCATGCGTCAGATAGTCTGCAGACAGTGCACATACACATATGCGTTCAGTTGATCCCACAGGGATCCATCATTTCACATATAACATCATACAGTTATTCATACGTTCATATCATCATATATTAACTAAGTGGTTCCAATCTGGACCCACTAGCATGCACCTGATACATATTCTAACATCATACAAGTCCTACACTTACCTCCTCGAGCTACTTGCAAAATCAAGTCAGTCATACATAGTACATTCACATAACATTTAGCAGGAAAGCCTTACTCTACTGAGTCTCATGATCGTAGGCACTCACCTGAGCTGTTTATTAGGCATAGGTACTTGGTTTTGACTTCACAAATACAACAAGTTCACCTAGCATAACACATTCATTTCAATCATTCACATGTGCACTCAAGACTTATAAAACAACATTTAATTTTTGGGCTTAACACAAATCTTCTAGGACTTTCGGATTTAGGAAATCCGATGATCCTGTCGGATTCATGAAATCCGATACTTTCAAACCATGAAATCCGATACTTCCCTTGATCGGATTCCAACACTTAGGAATCTCACTACTCATATGAAATCTGACACTTGCGGATTTCAACACATATAAGGAAACCCGATACTTGGGAATCCGACACTTTAGGAAATCCTAATCATGAAATCCGATAGACTTGCGGAGTCCGACACTTCTATCGGATTCCGACAATTCCTTCGGTTTTCACCACATGCGGATTCCGACAACTTCATAGTTTCGGAATCGGACAACTTCATTAGCTACAATTCCGACACACTCATTTGGTCATCTAAACAACTTCTAATTCGATACTTTTAAGCCCAAAACATGCTAGGACAGCATAACATCATCATCTAATCATCATAAGCACATGAAATCCCAACAAGAACACCATTCATGCAAAACCCACTTAGGAAGTGAGTTTCCATATTCCTTAAAGTGTTCTTGCATGGATTCACGGCTCTAACATGCTACACATGATCTTAATCTTTCAGACATAACAGAATCACGTTGCTCACCTTTGTGGATCGACAATCAACTGTTTCTTGTTCTTCTTCTGAAATCCGAGAGCAACGAGAGAGTAGAGAGAAAAGCGTGTTTTTGGTGTTTACTATCTTTGACTTGTAAAGTCTACAATACTTGTACACACATATTCATATTCACAAAACCCCAGAGGCGGTTACCAATTACTTCACTAGGGGTTTTCCTTTTCTCTAAATTAATTACATATACACACACTTAGTATACACATGCACATGTACACACATAAATACACATGTATTCATTTAATTCAACAAGTACTTACACAAAATACCTCTTATTACAATAACTATACATACGTACGTACAATTTCAACTAGGCCCAAGTTAAGGATGTTACAGTAATTGCTCCCGCAGTTATGACCGACCATGGACCATTTAGAATAACAAAGTTATTCAAGGATTAAACATGCTAATATAGAACACAATATTATTAATGAATATGGTCATAATCAATACATGCTCACCCCATGAGACATCACAATATTAGATAAGATAATATTGCTTGCCGTTCTAAATATCCAAATACTAAAAGTATAGATACAACTTAATCATATATGAATAGAATTCATATTAGACATAACAATAATGTTTAGTCCACAATGATTAACAACCAAAGGATCTATACGAACTTAATCCTTTTCGGACTTTATTTTAGTTTTATCTTTCACCGATAAAGTCTATGGTTTGATAACATCCAAGTGTTTTATAATTCTTCTGTTCTAACAAAGAACTTAAGTCTTCAAGGTAATCCCGTGGGAAGGATTTGCCTTTATATCAAACATGATATACATGATGAAACACTTCATCATAAAACGGTTTTATAGTAGCATATAATGGTACTATACACTTGGTTTGGAACTCTTTCCAATACATTTCATAAGATTATTAACTCTATTGCGATTATGGATACAATATCCATTTGTTCGAAACCGTCTTGTGTGTAACCCCTTTACGCACAAATCTCTATTCAAACAAGAACACGCTTATTGTGACTCAAGCACACATAAGTATGTTTTGATGGTAATCCCTTTAAAAAGATACAACTACGATCTATCTTGTAGTCCTCAAAGCACACAAGATAAGAGCCCTAGTGTGTAGCATGCATAATGAAACCATTGTCAAAACAATATTCATCATGCGATCTTCCTCAAACTCGGTGAGTAAGAACACTGAGTAAAACTCAGGTTTATGCTAAGTAACTTAAAAAGGGAAACTCTCGTTGAGTTTTATATCTTGAACTACTTGAAGATGCAGTCACTTGTGTACACTATGCTTCAATCTGGTACTTTGATTTGATCTTTCCCTTAAGGATCATGTTTCAAGATTATAGGCTCCTTTCTTCCATTTCTATCATTTGAAAATAACTTCCAAGATAAGATATTCCATCTTACAATGTTGGAAATAATTTCTAATGATCATTATATCTCCCACATAACTACAGAAGAAATATTACTCTGCTTTGCTAGTATTATATTGAACATTTGTCAAATCTATAACAATTGATAAAATCAAGCAAGTTGATTTTTTCACCCAATCATAGATTCTATTTTGAGATAATTGCTATAATCCACAAATAGATTAATTGCAACTTACACATTTAGAATACCTTGTGTGATGCTTCAATTATTCGTCCTCGCTTCGATTTCCTAAAAGTAAATAGAATCCACACACACTTGCAAATAAAAGATAGTAAACTATACTCGTATTGCAAAGATTATTCTAATTAGGTCATCTATAACCAACCATGATAAGTTCTACTCATAGTAAACACAATCAGCTACAAGAATACTTTTCATGTTGGTAGTGTATGAACTTGTGTCCACTTCTTCTCCATGATATTCTTTCAAAAGATTAATTGCATCTAATAGCCATGCTATTTACAGGTGCAATTACCAAGTTCCAAAACTTGGTTCTTGGAAATGAAATGCATCTCACTACTCATGATCTAATGCAATATTAATATTGCATATGGTAGATGGCGGCGTCACAAAGACTCATTAAATCATTACTTGATACGTGAAATAACATTTCTCGGATCTTTTATAATTTTTACCAATATCATGAATACGACAAGTACCTGAGCAACTAATTTGGTCAAGTCTAACAACTCGTAGTCAAATAATAGCATCAACCATTGGTTCTTTAGTGTGTCATTCAAACTCCTTTTGAAATTCACAATGCTCCCACTAATTATTATGGAATGAAAAAAAAACTTTTCATAAAAGAATCGGGAAAGCAACAACCAAGTTGTTCTTAATTGAGCTTACAAGAATAAATTCTCACAATGTGGTAAAGCAAGATCCTTATGATTGTCAAATATCGTAAAGACATTACAATCTTAGATTACATAAGATAAACTTGGAACTCATTTCCAATCTATATCAAATATAGAGTCTTATTAATAATTTGATTGGAATCTAACGTAACGATTATGTTCATAGTCTAAAGCATATCCCACAATTTACAACGAATGTATAGTATGACTCGTCATACTACCAGCTCAAATATTTGCCAACTTGAAAAGATCGAATAGCATATATTGTCTTGCCTAGCTAAAATAGTACTTTATTATGTAATCTTTTGAACAAGTCAAAAGTTCCATATGCATGTCTTAACAAGTAGACATAAAACAATCTTCTGAACACAGAGAGATTAGTTAAAGTACGATGATCTACTTGTTGGGGTTTGTTCGGTTTTTCAAAATATATTTTAGCAACGGAAGCATGAACAACAATTTTAAACTTTTAAAACTCCCCACCAATGATCCATATGCAAGCCTTAAGAAACAAAAACAACCATAGGGTGTTTAGAACTACAACCTTTGTAGCGTGAGTAAACCGTTGATGAAGTGGTTGATCTATGAGAAGCCAAGAGAAGACTTCCTCCAAGGTATCCACAAATCAATGAGTCCAACACCTTTGAGATGCTAGTCTCTCCAACCCTTGAAATTCAAGCAAGCAAGCAACAACCTCTTGTTCTTCTTCTTGAACTTACTATGTATGTATATGAGTATGTATTCTAGCACCACACTTTGCTCACTTGAAGAACACCAATACAAGAATGTAGAGATGTTTTCAAAGCTTCAAGAATACTTAGAACCTTTCTAAGAACTCAAGGAAAGGTGGTAGCATGAACTTATTAGAACAAAGAACCATGCATGTACTAAATAAGATCAAGGAGTGAAGCAACAAGAGGGAGGCCCCCTTTGGCTCCCATTTTCGGCCGAAAATGGGTGAGGGGGGAGGGTCCCCTCTTGTCTTCCTTCCATGCTTGTACATCTAGTCCATGCCTTGGTCCATTCCAATCAAGAAGCAATACATGGCCCCTTTGAAGGATTAATGTGTGAATTTCTAGTTTTCTTTCAATTTATATAAAAGAGTATACTAGATATGTCATACTAAGTATAAAATACATCTACATGTATTTTATATACATACTTGATTGTTACTAGTAACTCTTTACTTGTAACAAAGATATACATACATTTATATAATTGTTACTAGTAACAATTTACTTGTAACAAATATATATTTATACATATATAAAATCATATGTTTATATTTATGTATTTCATATGCATTATCTTGTATCAATATACAAGAGTGATATTATTATTTCACATAAATAACAATATGCAACAATGCATATATACTTATGTATATATAACGAGTTGGAACATATTTAAATCATATTCAAATATGTAATTGGTGTCCATTGATTGTAAATGTGTGACCCTATGGGTTTATTTATTATCAGTAATATCGTATTAATTTGTGTCTTGTGCACATAGAACCAACAATCTCCCACTTGCACAAGTTACAACTTAAGCCGATATAGACAATGGTAAGAACGTCTAGCAACATCCCATTGCCCCTAATAATAAATAAAGTGTGTTGATCAACACTTTCACCAACGAAGTTAACTCACTAGCTACAAATCGTTGTTATAGGTAAGTCATCAATTATCCCTTTGTTTTAACATCTCGTTGAACATGAGACATGGATCGTCATCAATTCTCATATAATGTTCAACTTGTTTTAGGGCTCAGAGATATTATACTCCCAATTAAATGAGAGAAACAAATTCCATCTTGACCACATACGTCTCTTATAAGACTCATATCATACCTAATAATGGCCTTTATAACTATCCGGTTAAAGATAGCGTTTAACCACATTAAAGCATGATACTCCTCATACTCGAGTCCCAATATGTGTCTCAGGTCTAAGGATACAAAGATACCACCTTTTTCTCAAGATTTACTTATGACACTGATCCATGAAGCGATCTTAAGAGCGGGTCATGTCCAATGTTTGTTCCCTAACAAACATTAGTGAATTTGGCTGCAAACCCTTTTGCCTACTTTCATCACGAATGAAAGTCAACCAACTTATTCACATTAGTCTTAATTCATAACTATTCCCATAGTTATAACCGACTATGGACGTTTTAGAATAAAGAATTATTCATGGATTTAAACATGCTAATAAAGAACACAATATATATTAATGAAGTGATCATATCCCATACATCATTCAGATAAAATAGATATTGTCATAATGTTCCAAAATATCCAAATACTAAATTACAATTCAAATCCAATCCCTCGCAAAGCGAAGACCTATTGCCCTAGTATGAGACTCATGCTTAGTCGAGGCAAGAGGTTTCGTAAAAGGATCTGCAAGATTCTGATCTGTATGAACTTTGCGAATACACACATCTCCTCTATCCACTATATCCCGTATATAGTGGAAACACCTGAGGATGTGTTTGGTGCTGTGATGTGATCTAGGTTCTTTTGCCTGGGCAATAGCACCTTCATTATCACAAAATATTTCTATGGGGTCTTGAATGCTTGTTACTACCCCAAGGTCAGCAATGAACTTCTTCATCCATGCAGCTTCTTGTCCAGCCTCAGAAGCAGCAATGTATTCAGATTCTGTAGTGGATTGTGCAACTACACTTTGCTTAGAACTTTTCCAAGCAATCGCGCCTCCATTCATAACAAAGACATAGCCCGATTGTGATCGAGAATCATCTCGATCCGTTTGGAAACTAGCATCTGTGTAACACTTTACACAAAGATCTTCTTCCAAACCCCCATAGATCAAGAACATGTCTTTGGTTCTTCTCAAGTATTTTAAAATGTTCTTGACTGCCATCCAATGGCTATCTCCTGGGTTTTGCTGGTATCTGCTCGTCATGCTCAAAGCATACGAGACATCTGGCCTAGTGCATAGCATGGCATACATGATGGATCCAATTGCAGAAGCATATGGGATCTCACTCATTCTATCTAGCTCTTCTCTTGTGCTAGGGCTTTGAGCTTTACTCAAAACCGTGCCTAGTGCCATTGGCAAGAATCCTCTCTTAGAATTCTCCATCTTGAATCGTTTCAAGATTTTGTCAATATATGCACTTTGACTTAGGCCAATAAGACGCCTAGATCTATCCCTATAGATCTTTATTCCAAGAATATAGGCGGCTTCTCCCAAGTCTTTCATTGAGAAACACTTCCCAAGCCAAGACTTGATGTCTTGCAAGGTCGGGATGTCGTTTCCAATGAGTAGTATGTCATCAACATACAAGACAAGGAATGCTACTGCGCTCCCACTAGTTTTCTTGTAAACACACGGTTCATCTTCTGATTTGATAAAACCAAACTCTTTTATTTTCTCATCAAATCGAAGATTCCAACTTCGAGATGCTTGCTTTAGTCCATATATGGATCTCTTAAGCTTGCACACCTTATTAGGATACTTAGGATCTACAAAACCTTCAGGCTGAACCATATAGACATCTTCACTTAAGTGTCCATTTAGAAAAGCCGTTTTGACATCCATTTGCCATATCTCATAGTCATAATATGCAGCTATGGCAATAAGTATTCTAATAGATTTAATCATGGCTACCGGAGAGAAAGTTTCATCATATTCAATACCATGAGTTTGAGTGAAACCTTTCGCCACTAGCCTTGCCTTATATGTGTGTACATTTCCATCCATGTCTGTCTTCTTCTTGAAGACCCACTTGCTCCCTACAGTCTTACTATTGGGAGGAAGATCAACCAAGTCCCATACCTGATTTTCATACATGGATTGCATCTCAGTGTTCATGGCATCAAGCCATTTATCGGATTCCGGATCCGATATAGCATCTTGGTAGTTAGTAGGCTCAGAAGAGTCTACCAAGAAAATCTCATCATTGGACACGAGAAATCCGTATCTCTCAGGTTCTTGACGAGGTCTACCAGATCTACGAACACTTTGTGTTTCAGTAGGTTCTTGAACAACCAATTGTTCAGATTCAACAACCGTTTGTTGAGTGCTAGTGCCAACCTGACTTGTATTTTGTGGTTCTTGAATTTCTTCAAGGTCTACATTGCTCCCACTTGCCTCTTTTGAAAGAAACTCCTTTTCTAAGAAAGTGGCATGCCTAGAAACAAACACTTTGTTCTCAGCTGGGTTGTAGAAATAATATCCTAATGAATCTTTAGGATATCCCACAAAATTACATTTGATAGATCTAGGATCGAGTTTGCTTAAAGCTTCTTGTCGTACATGAGCCTCACAACCCCAGACTTTCAAGTAAGATAAGTTTGGAACCTTTCCATACCACATCTCATATGGTGTCTTATCTACCTTCTTGGTTGGAACCATGTTCAATATGCGCGCAGCAGTTACTAAAGCATAACTCCAAAAGGACGAGGGTAGAGTACTTCGGCTCATCATAGACC
This sequence comes from Dittrichia graveolens, assembly GCA_038502395.1. NCBI lineage: Eukaryota > Viridiplantae > Streptophyta > Magnoliopsida > Asterales > Asteraceae > Dittrichia > Dittrichia graveolens. The sequence goes on along the minus strand of JARJIL010000005.1, from coordinate 51,473,894 downwards.
GAACCATATCTAGTAGAGTTCGGTTCCTCCTTTCAGATACACCATTATGTTGTGGTGTTCTAGGAGGAGTAAGTTGTGAGATAATCCCACAATTACTAAGATGATCCATAAACTCTTGGCTTAAGTACTCACCACCTCGATCGGAACGAAGGGCCTTGATTGTTTTGTTGAGTTGATTTTGTACTTCATTTTGAAACAGTTTGAACATCTCAAATGTTTCATGTTTATGTTTCATCAAATAAACATAACCAAATCTACTATAATCATCGGTGAATGTAACGAAGTATCTATCACCATCCCTAGACATTGATCTAAAAGGACCGCATACATCCGTATGTATGATTCCTAATAGATCTTTGGCTCTTTCACTTGAACCGGAGAAAGGAGCCTTAGTCATCTTCCCATATAAACATGATTCGCAAACTTCAAATGAGCTAGAATCGTTTGATTTTAAAATTCCATCCTTTTGAAGTTTTGCAATGCGTTTCTTGTTTATATGACCAAGTCGACAATGCCATAGGTATGTTTGACTTAAGTCATGCTTAGGTCGTTTGGTGCTAGTGGTATATATAGAATTATCATCAAGAGATCTTTTAAGATTAACTTCATATATTCCATTAAGAGGCCGAGCCTTAAAATACAAAATGTCGTTTTTGAAGGCACGAATGCCATCATCAACGAAACCAAATGTGAATCCAGATTCTCTTAACCGAGCTACTGATATAATATTCCTAGTTAAACTAGGTACATAACAACAATTGTTTAATATTAAGTACAGGCCATTTGGTAATAATAATTCAAAAGTTCCAAGGGCTTCAACAGCAACATTTGCTCCATTGCCCACGTGGAGATCCAAATCGCCTGGCTTCAGCAGCTTACTTTTTCTCAACCCCTGCACATTGTTACAAATGTGAGTTCCACAACCGGTATCAAATACCCAGGAATTAATGGAAAAAGTATACATTTCAATCATATATATACCTGAAGTGCTAGCCTCGCCAGCCTTCTTCCTTTTCAACTCTGCAAGGTAGGTTGGACAATTGCGCCTCCAATGTCCTACCACCCCGCATTCAAAGCACGGGTCATTCTTGGGAACCTTTCCCGCCGTCTTGGGTGTAGGAGCCTTGGCAACTTGCTTGCCTTTGTCCTTTCCCTTTGCCTTTGCTTTGCCCTTCCCTTTTGAGTTGTTTTTCTTTTTCTTCTTGATTCTCCCTTCTTGAATCATCAAGACTTGAGGTGTTTTGCTTGGAATCTTACTCTCAGCAGTTTTAAGCATCCCATGCAACTCTGAGACAGATTTCTCCCAATTGTTCATGTTATAATTCATGACAAATTGATCATAGGCTTTGGTCAATGAGTTAAGGATCATATCCTGTGCAAACTCATTGGTTATGGGAGATCCAAGCCTAGCAAGCTGGTCAATGTATCCTTTCATCTTTAGCACATAGTCGCTAATGGATTGACCTTCCTCCATCTTGCATGCATGGAAAGCTCGAGTGACCTCAAAGCGTTCTTGCTTCGCTTGCTTTTGGAACATTTCCTTAAGCTGGCCAAGCATCTCATATGCTCCATGCTCCTCAAGGTTCTTTTGAAGATCCGGAGACATGGTAGCAAGCATGAGGCATGAAATTTCGACCGAGTCGTCGGAATGCTTCACCCAAGCATCCCTAACGGCTTTGGCCGCAGTCAATGGAGGTTCCTCAGGGACGGGATCCTCAAGTACGTACAATTTCTTTTCGTGCTTAAGAACGATTCTCAAGTTACGATACCAGTCTAAGAAATTTGTACCATTGAGTTTTTCTTTCTCTAAGATTGAACGAAGAGATAAGTTGTTAACGGGCATAGTTGAGTTAGGGGCCATCTACAAAATTAACAAAGTTCTATTTAGTATTTTCGATATTTAATCCTTTAATAATTAATACCCTTTAGAATTATAAAATTCTTTAATTTTTTAAGGCTAGGATCCAAGTTGAACTTAACCTTGAATGTTTGGCTAATGCTCTCTCCATCAAGTTAAAACAACAAGGTAGGTAACGTTTACCAATTACATCTCGTATGTAATTCCTAGATCTTTATGGGATCCTAGACAACGATTGTCAATTTTGGCATGTTTGATCCCATCTATGCCTCGGGCTTCCTTACGTTTGGCTAATGCTCTCTCCGTAATAAGATTCCGATTAAGTCGTCCTATTTCAAGACGGTGAATTTCCGGCCCAAGACGTTCATGGAATTCGCGGAAAAACACCTCGGTTGTTACAAAAACAATCCACGCGTTTGGCTAATGCTCTCTCCACGTGAGTGTCGTTGCAACAAGCGAGTGTCTTAAAATGGGATGGCATAGACTTACGTTTTGAAAAAGAGCTTTTACCGTTTTGTATATTTATTAAATAAAACAAAACGAGTCGTGTGACTAGTATTGCATGCATACAATAATAAGTCCACGTTTTGATAAAATCATATTTTATATATATATTGGTCTTGAGTATTCTTAAAATCCATATTTTACGAACTCTCAAAGCGTTCAATTTTAAACTAGTATTAATATCCTATATTAACGTGTGTAGTTTCGAGCGCGCAAATACGACCAATTTTAGCTTGTAATAAAACCATTTTATTATTAAGCTTGAATGGAGTTTGGTTGAGTTTTAAAATCTCTATTTTATAAAACTCATATATATATATATATATATATATATAAAGATATATATTTTGACATAATGAATTTTAATCTTTACAAAACTCCTTTTATATAAAATTCATTTTACATCTTATGTTATGTCAACTTAAAATACCAAACTCCCATTGTGTGATTTATATTATGTAAAAATATTATCTAGCATGCAAAAAATCCTATTTTCAACCATGCATAATAATATAAACATAAACACACACAAATAACATGTATAAGTGCATAACCAAGCCATTTATCCTAAGTGGTATTTTTGTGAGCCATACAAAAATACCAAGTCATAACTAAGGACCAAATATTCCTCTTGTGATGAACTTGAAGCTCCCACTTGCCAAAACAACTCCTTGTAGTGCAAATGACTCCAAGCCTTCATGGTTGACTCCACCACACTTGAAACCTCCAACTTGGTCATTTCTTCATCTTGTTACATTTTTATAAAAGTAAACTAGTCTAAACTATTCTACTACTTACAAAATACAACAAGATGAAACAAAACTAAAATTATTATTACATACCAAATGAAAAAATAATTTTACAACCAAATCGAATTTCCACACATCACAAAAGGTCTATGGCTTGTTATGCACAACATACACTCAAACAAACATATATATCAACACTTGATATTTAGGCAACTTTTACAACCAAACATGCATGTGGTTTGGTTGTTTCCCAAAATAAATATATAAACATATATAAGTTGCCAACAAGAAAATCCACAACTTTTCTAACAAAAGAAAAGTTGTCCATTTTCTTAAACAATACATACTCAAAAAGTTTCTTAAAACTTTACATAAGTGGCTCTGATACCACTGTTGGGGTTTGTTCGGTTTTTCAAAATATATTTTAGCAACGGAAGCATGAACAACAATTTTAAACTTTTAAAACTCTCCACCAATGATCCATATGCAAGCCTTAAGAAACAAAAACAACCATAGGGTGTTTAGAACTACAACCTTTGTAGCGTGAGTAAACCGTTGATGAAGTGGTTGATCTATGAGAAGCCAAGAGAAGACTTCCTCCAAGGTATCCACAAATCAATGAGTCCAACACCTTTGAGATGCTAGTCTCTCCAACCCTTGAAATTCAAGCAAGCAAGCAACAACCTCTTGTTCTTCTTCTTGAACTTACTATGTATGTATATGAGTATGTATTCTAGCACCACACTTTGCTCACTTGAAGAACACCAATACAAGAATGTAGAGATGTTTTCAAAGCTTCAAGAATACTTAGAACCTTTCTAAGAACTCAAGGAAAGGTGGTAGCATGAACTTATTAGAAGAAAGAACCATGCATGTACTAAATAAGATCAAGGAGTGAAGCAACAAGAGGGAGGCCCCCTTTGGCTCCCATTTTCGGCCGAAAATGGGTGAGGGGGGAGGGTCCCCTCTTGTCTTCCTTCCATGCTTGTACATCTAGTCCATGCCTTGGTCCATTCCAATCAAGAAGCAATACATGGCCCCTTTGAAGGATTAATGTTTGAATTTCTAGTTTTCTTTCAATTTATATAAAAGAGTATACTAGATATGTCATACTAAGTATAAAATACATCTACATGTATTTTATATACATACTTGATTGTTACTAGTAACTCTTTACTTGTAACAAAGATATACATACATTTATATAATTGTTACTAGTAACAATTTACTTGTAACAAATATATATTTATACATATATATATATATACATATATAAAATCATATGTTTATATTTATGTATTTCATATGCATTATCTTGTATCAATATACAAGAGTGATATTATTATTTCACATAAATAACAATATGCAACAATGCATATATACTTATATATATATATATAACGAGTTGGAAACATATTTAAATCATATTCAAATATGTAATTGGTGTCCATTGATTGTAAATGTGTGACCCTATGGGTTTATTTATTATCAGTAATATCGTATTAATTTGTGTCTTGTGCACATAGAACCAACACTACTAGTGCTACATAAATAGAAAACTCGCATACATGAAATGTATCGGCCTTTCAACTATTTATCCTAATTACCAAAAATAGTAAAAGAATTGTAGCACTTATCTTACCAATCCATAAGACTTGCATATATCATCTAACTCAAGGTTAATGATCTCAAAGTCCTATCCACTTGGGCTTTAATAATGCAATTCTTATCAATATAGGAGATAATAATAGTAAGTCAACTAAGTCATGCTTAATCCATTTGTATCATATACTAAGGATTATCATGAGCTTATAACATCTATCATATAGATACATAAAGATTTTACATAAGCAAATCTTTATCTTTCAGCTCTTTCAAGTAAATAATGTAGTTTTGATTCAAACGTTCAATCATATTGAAAACAAGAACAAACTACAACACTTTAGGAATGTCTCTTTTAAGTTTGCCTTAGAGTAAGGTTTGCGGTAGAACCTTTCGACCCAATGCTTTCCCTTATCTTGAAAACAACAAGTTATCCTTTTGATCAAAGTCAACCCTTTTGACTTCGCTTGGAATTCTTCTTACATAAAAGAATTCTCTATAACTAGTTTATACTACAATCATAAACTAAAAGTTAAATGATTTTGTAATGAACCTAAATTATGGATGATCAAGCTGATTAAGGTAATCTATATAACACCGCATCAACATGATGCAAATGTGTAAAAGATTCACCCTTAGCCATTTGATAAAACTTGAGAGTTTTATACTTTGAAACGCTTTGACTATTCTCATGCAAGAACCCTTTCTTTAATGATATCAAAATATTATAGATTTCCAAAAAGTCAAAGCCATTAAAAAAAGTCCAAGTCTTGTGGAATCAACCATGAGAAAAGTAATATCAATAAAGTTGTTTAAATATTTCTCATAAGTATCTCCACAATTTTATTAACGTTTCTAAATGACTTAACCAATTAAATGTGTACTAATAGTTTCTTTTTCATGTTATGAGAACATTTCTCAAGTTATGATACCCGACAAGAAAATTAGTACAATTTAAATTTGTTCTTTAAAAGAACGAATCGCAATAATTAGTTAATAATCATCGACGAAATAATAAAGTCAAATTTTAGTATTTTGGATATTTATCCTTTAAGATTAATAACCCTTTATTTTAATTTAATAAAATATTAATTACTAAATGCTAGGATCCAAGTTGAACTTAATCTTGAATGTTTGGCTAATGCTCTCTCTACCAAGATTAAAACAAAAAGGTAGATAACGATTACCAATTGTATCTCTATACAATTCCTAGATCATTATGGGATCCTTGACAACACTTGTCAAAACCGGCATGTTTGATCTCATCTATGCCTCGTACTTCCTTGCGTTTGGCTAATGCTCTCTCCACAATTAGTCCCGATTAAGTCGTCCTAATTTAAAACTTGTGGTTTCCGGCCCAAGACTCTCATGGAAGTCGCGAAATACCACCTCGGTTGTTACAAGTCAATCTATGCGTTTGGCTAATGCTCTCTCCACAAGGACATTCCGGTAACAAGTGAGTGTTTTAAGTTAGGATGGCATAGACATACATTTCAAAACGGGCTTTATTCGTTTTGCATTGTTATATATAAATATATAATTCAAAACGAGTTGTGTAACATATACCGCATGCATTCAATCATAAGTTACACATATTTGTAATAAAATCATATTTTACGTCTTCGTCTTTGAGTTGTCTTAAAATCTCTATTTTATTAACTCTCGACGTGGTCAATTTTAGATTAATATTAATATCCTATATTAACGCGTGTTGATTGAGCGCTCGAGTTACGACCAGTTTTATCTTGTAATAAAACACCTTTTATTATTAAGCTAGTGACAGAGTTTGGTTGAGTTTTAAAATCTCTATTTTACAAAACTCATTTCATATATATATATATATATATATATATATATATGACAACATTCTTGTATAAAATATCATGACGTGAAGTTTAATATATATATATATATATAATATTACCAAACTCCCATTTACGATTTATTTTATGTTCAAAATATTATCTAGCATGCAAAAATCCTATTTCAATCACGCATGATAAATATAAACATAAAAACGCAAAACGTATATATGTGCATAGCCAAGCCATTTCCTAGTCGGTATTTTTCGTGAGCCAAACGAAAAATATCAAGTCAACCTAAAAGGACATTCCAAACATCCAAGTATGATGATTTTGAAGCTCTCACTTGCCTTGACAACCATTGTCTTGCAAAGATCTCAAAACACCATGGTTGTGGCTTCCACCAAAAGGTCTCCAACTTGGCAATCTCCATCTTGTTACATTTTTATAAAAATAAAACTAGTCTAAACTATTCTATTATTTACAAAATTAAACAAGATGCTAGAAATTAAATTATTATTACATACCAAATAAAAAATAATAATTTACAACCAAATTAAATATTAAACAATTACAAATCATCACAAAGGTCTCAAGGCTTGCTATACAACATAATAACACACAAAATCAACACTTGATTTTTAGGCAACCTTTTACAACCAAATATGCATGAAAAATGGTTGTAACAAATAACCAATAAAAACTTATATATTTGTTGCCCAAAAGAAATCTACTACTTTTCTACTAAAAGAAAAGTTGTCCATTTATTTTATAATCAAGAAAATATAATTTCTTAAAATAAAGTTTCTTAAACATGCATAAGTGGCTCTGATACCACTGTTGGGGTTTGTTCCGGTTTTTATAATCAATTTAATAGCAACGGAAGCGTGAACAAGTGTACAACAATTTTAAACTCTTTAAAACTCCCCACCAAGATCCATATGCATGTACTAAGAAAACTAAAAACAACCATAGGAGGTTTAAGAAATACAACCTTTGTAGCGTGAACCGGTATTAGTGGAGACTAGAAATGACAAGGAACGAAGTGTAGCTTCCCTCCAAGGTATCCACACGCGAGCAACATCTAACACCAACCGAGTGCTAGCCCTTTCAACCTTATATGTAGACAACACCAAGTAGAAGCAAGAAAAACTCTTTTCTTCTTCCTAACTTGTGTTCAAGTCTACTAATTGTTATGGCTCTTTCAACTCTTTGAAAACCACCAAAAAGTTTAGATCTCTTTCAACCCTTTGAAAGAATCATAAACTATATTCTTGTATATGTGTTGCATAAGAAGGAGAACAAGTTGGTTAATGTTTATTCAAGTCTCTACTTAAACAATCATCCAACACCAACCTATAAACAAAAGAGATTATCTTTTTTATAAAATAACTCCCACTTTGTTTCTGAATATGGAGCCGTAAGTTAGCGCACCCCATTTCTTCTTGCTAGTGCATGCCACATATATATATATATATATATATATATATATATATATATTCAACCTCCCTCTAAATTACTTCATATATATTAATACATGTATGTATGTCTTTTTTTCCTAAAATATCACAAATGGACATCAATTCCATTTGTCTTTTTGGCCGTAGTTCAACAAGGAAAAAGAGGGGTCTCCATATATATCATGTCATCAAGAATAAATTTAGAGGGGGTCCTCCATATATTGATATGAATGACCATACTTTAATTGACATACATACAAGCAACATACTAGAGAAAAGGAGGGCACTATTCTTTATTAAGTATTTATGTATGAATATAAACATATGTTTTATCCTATAAAAACATGATATAACTACTTGCTACACATTAAGGGAATACATCTATATGTATTTCCTTATAACAAGATGTATAATATGTATATATATAATATGAGTAACAAGTTTACTCAAAATCGATATATATATATATGTATATATATAGTTATCGTAAGATTATTATTTCACTTAAATAACAATGTGTCCAATAAATATATGTTAGGGTTGATTACATTTTGAATCGTATTCAAAACATATAATTAGTGTCTATTTGCACTTTATGTGCGACCCTATAGGTTTATTTATTGTCAACAATATCGTCTTAAGTTGCGTCTTGGGCATATAGTACCAACATAAACATATTAGTTACACTTTAACACATAAATAACATGTCTATTTCACAGTAATAAGATGATCTAGTTAGGGTAACTCACCGATTGCAACACGAGCAATTATAACCAAACATAGTAATAATATCCGGAAGATACGCGTCTACTACTAAAAATAATGAAATATAGTGTAACATCGAGAAAATAAATGTGTAAAATATAAGTGTTATATGTGTTATAAGCGATTGTAAGTATTAAAGTATGGATGTTAACTAAAGGGACCAAAGTTGTTAAATTAAAAATAGAATAGTCAAAGGACTATTTATGTCAATATTCATGTATATATAAGCTTATAATTGACTTTGTAAGTTAATTACTTCTCATTTGCAAGTTTATAGCAAACGTTTCCTCTCAACCAAATTTTATTTCTGCAATTTCTGGAGTTTTGCACAAAAGAAACTAAGGTGTTAAGTCATCATCATCACCATCATCATCATCTCCATCTTGATAATACTTAAGGTATGACTGGTTTATTGCTTTTTTAAGTTCAAATGGGTTAGTATAATTCAAATAGGTAAATAAGAATCAAAGCATGTTGTTTATGAGATTTGAGTGTTTTAGACTGTTAGGGATGTTGAAAAACACCCCCAAGATGTCAAATAACTGTTTAGAATGAGTTTAATGGGTTTTTAGTCAGAAAAACAGCAAGTCGGCGACTACACTGGTTCAGAATACGCGAGGCACGGGCGTGCCTCTAAAGGGTACGGGCATGCCTTGAAGTCGTGACCGTCTTATGTTCATAAAGTCCGGGCGTGCCTCTTATGTCGTACGACTTTCAAGCTATAAGTAAGATGAGAAAGTCGGGTGAATAGTTAGGCACGGGTTTACCCATGTCTCTAGTTCTCTAGCATTAGTTTCGGCATATGTTTAATACATTATTAATATTATATTTGTATAGACTAGTTGGGGACATATACATGAACCTTTTTCATCTCTGGATTAGATTATTATACTTTGGCTTACAAGGTGAGTCTTCTAGCCTATCTTTCATATGTGCATCATGTGTGTTATTACAATGAGTACTTGTATGTATTCATCATATGTGTTGTATAGCATGCTGCTTTGTGTAGTAGTAGGCTCAGAAATAGCACATGTAACGACCCGATTATTGTATTATTATTTTTATCAAGAAATAAAATATTATTTTTGAAGTTCAACTTGTTGATAATAATAAAGGAATATTATTATTTAAAAGAAAAGAAAAGAAATAGAAAAGAAGAGAACATAAAATAAAAGAAAATGAATATTCTGAAAATTAGAGATCGCGACGCGACGCTGTTGGGAAATTTGCTAAGTGATTGAAACTGTTAGACATGCAAAGGAAAAAACTGTTAGAGTAATTTTGAGAAAACAGTTGCAAACTGTTAAATTGGTTTGTGAAAACAATTGTGACTAATATTTGCTGTGAGTGTTACAACTGTTAGTACAAAAGCTCAGAACTGTTAGTTCAATTATAACAACTGTTAGAAGACCTTGAAGAGAAGACTGTTAGAAGAAACTCATAACTGTTTATAGAACAAACAGTTTCTGTTGAGCTATTCATGGAAACTACTATCTTTATGGATCTGAGGGATATCTTATCAACTTACAAGATCATCAAGATTGTCTCGCAGGATAGAAGATTACCTAACTGTCAACTATTCAAGGAGGATCAAGAGTCTATAAATACTTGATTAGAATATTGTTTCAGCACCTCTTGTTTTGCAATTTGATTCTGTTAGTTTTCACACTCATTCGTATTGTTATTTGCTTTCAGAAAGTGTGTTAGCCTCCAAGTTTCTTTGAAACCTAAGAACATAGTGTGTTCTTCGTCTAACAAAAGAGTTAGATTGGAGGTGTAGGTGAATATTGTAATCATCATTTGTTATTAATAAACATCTTATGTTTGGCAGTATTTCTTTGTGTTGATTAAATTTTTCGTGTGTTAAAATGTTTATAAATCAAGTAAGTGTGATTCCGCAACCTCTTAGTTGATTATGATCAAACTAAAAGATTGTCTTTTTAACAACTCTGATTTAATTCAAAAGATAATTCTTGTAATTGATATTGGTAATATCTGATCCTGACAAGTGGTATCAGAGCCTTAACATTAAGGTTCCTTTGCTCACCAGTTGAAGGTTTTTCACAGATCTGCTATGTTTGGTTACTTAAAGTCTTTCTAAATTTTATTGTGGGTTTTTCAATCACATTATTGCAATGGAGTCTGGTGGAATTTCTGATAACACTGGATCTGGGTCAAACATTCGTGTTCCCATGCTCAAACCTACTGACTTTGAGATGTGGAAGCAGAGAATCAAGAAGCATGTTCAATTAATGGACTATGCTGTTTGGGAAATCATTGAGAATGACCCCACAACTCCTATTGATTTAGATGAAACTAGAAAACCAAGGAAGAAACCACCACCAAAAACAGATGCTGAAAGGAAAGAAAGGATGATTGAGATGAAAGCTCTCAGCATTCTTCAGATTGCTATTCCCAATGAGTACCAGCATCAGTTTAAGAAGTTTGATGATGCTCATGAACTGTAGAATGCTTTAGAGAAGAGGTTTGCAGGGAATGCAAGTTCCAAAAGGAATCAAAGGGATCTTCTGAAATAGGCTTATGAGAACTTTTCTAGTTGAAAGAATATGAGTATCACTCAGATTTTTGATAGGTTCTATAAGCTGGTGAGTCAACTTGAGAGTGCAAAAGTTAGAATAGAGCAAGATGAGATCAATAGAAAGTTCTCTGGAAGATATAGAATTAGATGATCTATACAACAGTTTGATTGTATTTGAGGGAGAAATTGAGGGAAAAAGAAAGTCTGTGACTCCTAGCCACAATGTTGCTCTTCTTTCATCCTCAGGTATGGACTCAAACCATCCTTTAACTAATTCTATTGATGGTTGTGCAGGTACCAGTTCCATTGCTGGACTAGATGTGAACACTCCTGATGCAGTGCTTGAAGCATTCCTTGCTAGTCATGCACATTCAACTCTCACTAATAACTTGAGCAAGTACATCCAGGTGATCTTGAGAAGATGGACCTCAAGTGGCAGATGGCCATGTTAACTCTGAGAGCAAAAAGATTCATCAAAAGAACTGGCAGGCAAAACATGAACTTCAGGGCTGATGGTCAGGCTGGATTTGACAAATCCAAAGTAAGATGTTTCAAATGTCAACAGCCTGGTCACTTTGCCAAGGAATGCAGATCTGGTGGACAAGACAAGCATCAAGGACAAAGATCAAATCCAACCTCATCAGCATTGGTTTCACAAGAAGGTCATGGGTTTGATTGGAGTGATCAAGCAGAGGAAGCCACTCACAACAAAGCATTGATGGCATTGACTGACTCCTCCATCAAAATGGATTCACAAGAAACAGAAGACATTCAGGTATCTTCTAAACTATGTCCAGGTGATTGTAGAGCTATAGTTAAAAGGTTTAGGGAGCACAACAAAAAGGTATGTGCTGCTCTGAGCAGAATAGAAGAGAGAATGTATGAAACCAGTGCTGTCATTGAAAGCTTTGAAAAGAAAATCAAAGATTATCAGGCTAATGAACTGAAAATAGACTATGATAGAAAGTATCATAAGTGGGAGAAGGAGCAGCTCAGGAAGAAATTGATAGTATTAAGAAAAAGATGAGTGAGAGAGAAAGTAAGATAGATGAGTTAACCAAGAACCTTGTTACAATCACAAATCAAAAACAAGGTGAAAACAGGTTTAGGATAAAAACAGACCCCACCTCCATACAACCACAACTATATAACTCCTATGTCTGATGTAGCTGATAGGTATGTTAATGAACCATTAGAAGACGAATTGAAGTCAGCTGATCCATAATTTGAAAGTGAAGAGGAAGGAGTTGTGTATGAGGTGAGTGATGATAAGAAGGAAGGAGTTGTGAAGAAGGAAGAGCTTATTCCAATTGAAAATCACATCTGTTGTGAACCTATAACATCTAAATCTTCTTCACAACCTGTGATGTTTGTAAAAGCATCCTCTGAACCCTCCACTAGTGAACCAAAACCTTTCAAATCTGTTTATTCTATAAACAGTTCCACTACTGTTGTAAACAGTCCCCAACTTTACACTAACAGTCCCAAACAGAACCCAAACAGTTTTAACCCAAAAATCTCAACTGTTAGTGTTAAGACCAGAGGAAAGGAGAAGGTTGGTGAAGTTGAAGTTGAGAAGCAAAAGAAGGAAGCTTCAAAAGCACAATATCAATCCAAACATGTGAAAAGGCATACTAAAGTGCCTGTCTGCACATGCAAACAGCATGGTGTGCAAAAGTTTCCTTATTCAGCACTAGTGAGAGGAAATCAAAGAAATAAGAACCAGTTTTGGGCACAAAGAACTGGTTTGCCTATAGTCAAAACCAAAAGGTGCTATATATGTGGGAGAGCTAATCACTTGGCTCATAACTGTTATCATAACCCACAGATCTATAGCACCCAGAGACCAAGTACCAGAAAGCAGGCTAACAGTTCTGCAACCGTTAAGCCAAAACAAGATAATAGTTCTACAACTGTTAAGCTAAAACCAAAAACTGTTGGTCTGGCTTGGGTAAAATTGCAGAAACAAACAGTTTCTGAAGAGGCTAAAACTGTTAATCATCCTGAAAATCAAATCGAGCCACAAACTGACTCAATTGTTTCACCAAATTCAAAAACTGTTTGTTCCAAGGTCTCAACTGTTAATCACAACAGTTGGAAACCACATGTTCTCACTAAATACTCTTCACATAGAATAGAGAAATATAACTAGGATGAAATTAAGAAAACTCAATCTGTGGTTAAGTATTATGACTTGAATGGTGTACCCAAGACCTGCATGGCCTGAGTACTTCCTGCTACTAACTGATTTTCATTTGTGTAGAGCATTCATAGGGCAAATGAAGGATCAATTTGGCATGTGGATAGTGGATGCTCAAAGCACATGATTGGAAATCCACACTGCTTGAAGGATTTCAGAAGAATTAATGGAGGATATGTAGCATTTGGAGGAAATCCAAAGGGAGGAAGAATCACAGGTAAAGGAGCTATAGAGGCAGGTACACTTACTTTTAATGATGTTTTCTTTGTTGAGCAACTCAAATACAATCTGTTAAGTGTGCCTTAAATCTGTGACAATAGAAACAAAGTCTTTTTTACAGATACTGAATGCATTATCCTTTCAAAAGATTTTAAACTAGATGAAAAGGATATTCTTTTAAGAACACCAAGAAAGGATAATGTATACTGTCTGGATACACAAAACGTTGCTAAACAGAATGTATTAAGTTGTTTACTCTCAAAGGCATCTCATGATGAGTCTGCCATTTGGCATAGAAGGATGTGTCACATGAAATTTAAAACCATGAACCTGCTAGCTAAAAACAGTTTGGTAAGAGGTTTGCCCAAAAAGAATTCTCATGTGATGATCATTGTATTGCTTGCCTCAAAGGCAAGCAACACAAAACTTCTTATAAGCCCAAAGAGGTTTCTTCCATTACTGGACCTTTACAATTATTGCATATGGATCTTTTTGGTCCTACATCTGTGGTCAGTATAGGGAAGAAAGCCTACTGTTTAGTCATAGTTGATGACTTCACCAGATTTACTTGGGTTCAATTTCTTAGAACTAAGGATGAAACTGCTGAGTTAGTTAAGTCTCTTATTCTTAGAATAGAAAACCAATCTGATTTGAAAGTGAAAGTCATTAGATCTGACAATGGTTCTGAGTTTAAGAACTATGAGTTAAACAGTTTTTATGAAGAAAAAGGGATTGAAAGACAGTTTAGTGCACCTAGGACTCCATAAGAGAATGGAGTGGCTGAGAGAAGGAATTAGACTTTGATAGAGGCTGCTAGATCAATGTTAGCTGATTCTAGGCTCCCAATGACATTCTGGGCAAAAGCAGTGAACACTGCCTGCTATGTTCAGAATAGAGTACAAGTTGTCAAGTCCAAAGGGAAAACTCCTTATGATTTGTTCCTTAAAAGAAAACCTTTGATCAACTTATTCAAACCATTTGGATGTCCCTGCACTATACTTAATACCAAGTCACAATTAGGCAAGTTTGAGAGTAAAGCAGAAGAAGGATTTTTTGTAGGATACTCCACTCAAAGTAAAGCATATAGAGTTTTTAACAATGTTACTAGGATCATAGAAGAGAGTATGAATGTCTCTTTCAATGAGAATAGGATCAATATTGCAGGTAATGGTCCTGATTGGTTACTTGATATTGATGCATTGGCTAAATCTCTTTCTTTTGAGTTTTCTACAGAAACAGTTGCAGGTGTTTCTACAGCTGTTAGTGCAAACCAACAAACTGTCTCCAATAGTTTAAACAGTTTTGAAACTGGTAGCTCAAGACCAATAACTATTGGTGAAAACAAAGTTACTGAAGACTTTGTAGTGATTCGCTTGTTTCAAAATGATACTTCCAATGTTGTTAGTCCAATGAATGATGATGTTGAACCTTCAACGGACATGGAATCTCATGTTCCTCAACAAAACAAAATTCTGAACATCAAACAGTTGCAGATCAGGTATGTAACTCTTCCGGGAATGAAAGTGAATCTGAGATTGATATGTCAAATTTGGGGAATGTACTGATTGAAGAAAACATCCCTACATCAAGAATTCACAAGAATCATCCCATAGAGCAGATTATAGGTGATCCTACCACTCCTATTAGAACAAGAACTATGCTGCAAAGTGAAAATAGTGGTGTGGATCTTGAACAGTTTGATGTGAATGCCTGCTTTTTATCTCAGATAGAACCAAATAAAGCAGTAGAGGCATTAAAAGACCCTTCATGGGTAGAAGCAATGCAAGAGGAACTTTTACAGTTCCAAATTCAACAAGTTTGGAAGTTAGTTGAACTTCCAAGAGGCAAAAGAGCAATTGGCACCAAGTGGGTGTTCAGAAAATAAAAAGGATGAAAGAGGCATAGTCATCAAGAATAAGGCTAGACTTGTTGCACAGGGTTATACACAAGAGGAAGAAATAGATTATGATGATGTTTTTGCACCAGTTGCAAGGATAGAAGCAATTAGATTGTTCCTTGCCTTTGCAAGCTTTAAAGGGTTCAAGGTGTATCAAATGGATGTCAAATCAACTTTTCTCTATAGAACTATTGATGAGGAGGTATATGTGTGTCAACCACCTTGTTTTGAAGACTCAAAGTATCCTGATAGGGTATATAGGTTGGATAAAGCTTTGTACGGGTTACATCAGGCTCCTAGAGCTTGGTATGAGACATTATCATCTCATCTGCTTGAGAATGGTTTTAAGAGAGGCACTATTGATAAGACATTGTTTACAAAGATTGTTAAAACAGAGATTTTGCTTGTTCAAATCTATGTTGATGATAGAATCTTTGGATCCACTGATGACAATCTGTGCAAGGAGTTTGAAGTCATCATGCTTAAGAGATTTCAGATGAGTTCCATGGGAGAACTTACACTTTTCTTGGGATTACAAGTGAAGCAGAAGCCATTTGGTATTTTTCTCAGTCAGTCAAAGTATGTCAAGGACATTTTGGACAAGTTTGGCTATCAAGATGTGAAGCTGGCAAGTACTCCAATGGAAACACACAAACAGTTGGGAGCAGATTCTGAGGGGGAGGATGTAGACATACACTTGTATAGTTCTATGATAGGTTCTTTAATGTACTTAACTGCTACTAGACCAGATATAATGTTTGTTGTTTGTGTTTGTGCAGGTTTCAATGTAGTCCAAAGATGCCACACCTATTTGCTGTAAGAGGATCTTTAGGTATCTCAAAGGCCAACAAAATCCGGGTCTTTGGTATCCTAAGGATTCACCTTTTGAATTGGTGGCATATTCTGATAGTGACTATGGTGGAGCTAATGTGGATAGGAAATAAACTTCTGGAGGATGTCAATTCTTTGGTTCAAGGTTGGTATCTTGGCAGTGCAAGAAACAAACAACAGTTTCAACTTCAACATCTGAGGCTGAATATATTGCTGCATCAAGCTGCTGTTCACACGTGTTGTGGATCCAGAATCAGCTTCTGGATTATGGTATGACTTTCTTGAATACACCTATCTATGTTGATAACACAAGTGCTATTAGCATTGTTAACAATCCTGTGAAGCATTCTAAAACAAAGCACATAGAGACCAGGTTTCACTTCATTAGAGATTGCAATGAGAAAAGGTTAATCCAAGTTATGAAAGTCCATACTGATGATCAGTTAGCTGATCTGTTCACTAAAGCATTTGATGTGAGTAGTTTTAACTTTCTGATCTCCAATATTGGAATGATTAACTTAGAATAACGGTTTTGTCTGCTTATTTATCTGTGTATTTGTGTTTTCACACTAACAGTTTGAAACTGTTAGTATTAAGTCTAACAACTGTTTATGTAAGTGTTCAGGGAACATCTGTACAAAATGCAACTAACAGTTCTCAACTGTTAGTGCATGGAGTTCACAACTGTTAGGGAAACTGTTTGTTCATTTAAGGGGGAGTGTTTCAGTTCAATAAACGTTGAAGTTCATTAAGCAAAAAGTTCTCAACTGTTAGTTCTTTGTTTCCTTCAACTGTTAGTTAAGGGTATTTTAGTCTTTGAAGAAACTCTGAGGAATTTCGAATTGCATTTAATATGCGTCACATATAAAAGCCATTCCCTCCTCGCAGTTTTCATTACGCTTACTAAACTTCTATCAAACGCTAAACACTAGAATTTCCCTTCCAAATCGCCATGGCTTCCCTTCCGTTTGTCAAGGAACACAACATGCTCGCATTTCTCTCGAAACATGCTGATCTGCATGTCTTTCATGATATGATTGACTACCTTTTGATGTCAAACCTCCACACTTCTCTCACCATCAATCCAACCATCTACATTTCTCATATCGATCAATTCTAGAAAAATGCTGCAATCAGAAAAGTAGATGGAGTGCAATGGATTGATTCGAATGTTGATAATCATGTTGTTTCTATCTCTGAGAATATCATCCGAGAACACCTTCATCTTGTTGATCTTGAAGGTGAGTATTCTCATTCTGTTTCATTAGAATTTTTGCATGCTGAGTTGGTTAAACTAGGGTATGAGGGCCCTAGGGGAAAGGGTACCTTCTACAAAGGACAATTTTATGCACACTTGAAGTATTTGATTCATACTCTCCAGCAGTGTATCAGCCCCAAACGAACGGGTTGGAACGAGTTCGGCAGCAACATTGCTTTGGCCTTAATCTGTTTGGCCAACAATCGTTGCTTCGATTTTTCTAAATTGATTTTTAATGGCATGGTAAAACATCTCGGGACCAAATATGGTCTCTTTTTTATGTACCCCCGATTTGTGCAAGTTTTTCTAAACTCTTTATTGCCAAAACTACAAAAACACAAGAGGGTCTTGATTCCCTCTGCTCATGTGGCCTCCACATTGAGCAAATTGATGATAAATGGCAAGAGTTTCTCTGGTGCCATCACTCCACCACTCTCTACAATGGTGGCGTTTCTTTCCAGAAACGGAGCTACTAGAGTTGAGCATGAACCCCAAATCATTGCTACACCACCAACTCTAGAACCCACAGCTCATGATACTCAAATATCTCCCTCTGCTACCGTTTCTCAAGCTACAACACCAGCCCCCACCCTCATAACATTTAAAAAGAAAAAGGGAACTGTTGGTGCTCCTTCCACCACAATCCCTATCACCCAAACTGTTAGCCTTGCACAGGTGCATTCACCTGTGTAGAATATTCAAAGGGAACTCACTATGATGTCTCCCAGGCACAATAAGGAGGTGATCACTCCAAGGGAGAGTGATCATGTGGTTCTTGAGGCTGACACTATTGTTTCATCCGTAAGGGGTAAGTAGGGTAGTGTCAACATAGGTAAGCCCTCAACCATGGCAACAGAGGCTGGTCAAACAGCTTTTGGAAATCCCCAATACCAAGAACAAAGAGGTACTGATGAGGGAACTTCTCAAAGTGACCCACCAGTTATGACTGCCAATGATATGTTCATAGTGGCAACATTGGCTGACATTGAGTCCAGTATGAAACAAAAAGCATTGACGAATCCAGATCTTGTACCATTCTTTGCTGCATTCCTCTATCTCCAAACGAGGAACTCTTTACAAGACAAGCTTCTGGCCAAGCACAATGAGCTCATTATCAAGCAAGACAAACAGATCAAGTTTTTGTCAGATACTTTGAAGAAGACTACAAATGTACTTCAATATCATGATCAAGTGCTTAAACAGTTCCATGCTAGACCTCCTCAAACAGTTCAAGTCAAAAAGGGGGAGAAACCAATTTTGAAGCAAATGCAAAGTGTGAAAAGTCAACAAACAGTTTTGCAATCCAAACAAACAGTTGCAACTCTAGAAACAATAGTTGCTCCAGATCAACAACAAACAGCTGCAAGTGCTCAACCAAATGAAGAAAAGTTGTCTGCAGTTGATAGGGTTCTGATCAACAGGATGATCATGTATGGGGATTATCCAACAACAGATATATTCAAAACATGGTCTAAAGTAAAGCAAGATCATCTGATTGCAGTGGGTGCTCAAACTCTTAACATCAGTACATTCAAAATGGCTCAAAAGATTGATGATGGGTGGCTAGATGGCAAAGTTTCAAAGCTGGAACCAATTGCACCTAAGCCAGGGTTCAAAGGCATTGCAATTACTAAATTAAAGAAAGATAGAAGATGCCTCCTGTGCTAGGTAAGGGAAAGGAAATTGTTGCTAACATTCCCAAGCTAAAACTTTCCAAAGAACAACAAGAAGAGCATGATCATGAACTGGCACAAAGGTTGAATGTTGAGCTTGAGCAACAAGAAAAGAAAGATCTTGAATTGGCTCAAAAGCTTGCAGCTGAATTCACAAAGGAGATTGATGAAGAAGAAAGGGCAAAGAAGGTTGATAAGGGAGTGAAAAGAAAAAGAATTGAAAGGAAGAAAGCAGTTCCACCTCCCAAGCCAACAGTTGAAAAGAAGAAGCAAACAACTCAGCCTCAACAGTCTCAACAATCCCAAATAGTTAAAAAATCTGAAGAGAAAGCTAAAGCTAGTATGGTTCAAACTATTCTGCATGACAGACTCAGGGTGGAAGTTGAAGAAAAAATAGATAAACTTGTGGAAGAGCAACTAGGCCAAAAATCCCACATCACTTAGTGGAGATTCGAACTGCTGAGGATTGAAACTGGAAAGGAAGGGGTAACAATTGTAAGAGAGCTAGAACCGATTGAAAGCTATGGTAGCTTCTTGCATCTAATGGAAAGTGTGACCAAAAGGGATATACAAGATATGTATGAGTATGGCACAAGTCACTATGGAGAAGCTGCTAAGATCGAAATCAGAGTCTTGATGAGGCACTTAACAAGCATATGCAATCCACTGAAAGTAATGCCCATGTTGATAGCTGATGAAGCCTTCCCGATCAGTTCTGTAAAGGTATATGCTAAGTCAAGAATTTATCACATGGTGATGGGAAATGCAATAACTCAGTGGTTTGACATCGAAATCATCGAGCATAGCAAAACAAAGCTCCTGTATTTAATGAAAGCAAAGTTCTTCGGCCCAGTTAAAGTCAAGGAAGATCTAATTAAAAGGCTGAAAGAAAGATTGGAGTCTTTGCAGTCAAAGAAAGTGTAATTTTCTTTCTTTATATTTTGATTGTAACAGTTTGACTTTGCATACTTAATATTTTCTTTGCTTATGTTAATTTTTCGGTGGTTGAACCCTATAAAACAAAACAACTTAAGTGTATTGTTTAATATCTTAAGTTAGGGGGGATTGTTGGGAAATTTGCTAAGTGATTGAAACTGTTGGACATGCAAAGGAAAAAACTGTTAGAGTTATTTTGAGAAAACAGTTGCAAACTGATACATTGGTTTGTGAAAACAGTTGTGACTAACAGTTGATGTGAGTGTTACAACTGATAGTACAAAAGCTTAGAACTGTTAGTTCAATTATAACAACTGTTAGAAGACCTTGAAGAGAAGACTGTTAGAAGAAACTCATAACTGTTTATAGAACAAACAGTTTCTGTTGAGCTATTCATGGAAACTACTATCTTTATGGATCTGAGGGATATCTTATCAACTTAGAAGATCATCAAGATTATCTCGCAAGATAGAAGATTACCTAACTGTCAACTATTCAGGGAGGATCAAGAGTCTATATATTACTTGATTAGAATATTGTTTCAGCACCTCTTGTTTTGCAATTTGATTCTGTTAGTTTTCACACTCATTCGTATTGTTATTTGCTTTCAGAAAGTGTGTTAGCCTCCAAGTTTCTTTGAAACCTAAGAAAATAGTGTGTTCTTTGCCTAAAAAAAGAGTTAGATTGGAGGTGTAGGTGAATATTGTAATCATCATTGGTTATTAATAAACACTTACTTGTGATTCCACAACTTCTTAGTTGATTGTGATCAAACTAAAAGATTGTCTTTTTAACAACTCTGATTTAATTAAAAAGATAATTCTTGTTATTGATATTGGTAATATCCGATCCTAACAGACACGTTAAGGGTCGCAACGAGACGCGTTTGGGCGGCAAAACACGTGTCAGGTTGCGTGTGTCAGGCGGTAACGTGTGTCAGTCCGGTGGTGTGTGTCAGCAACGTCGTGACGCGACACGTTTCTATGTCACGACACGACGCGTCGGCAGAAATCTGGGTCTATAAATACAAGATCATTCCAGCCAATTTTCACACACACACTTCCACCATATCGTTACTCTGCCCATTTTTCGAGAGAAACCAAGTCTAATGAGCGTTTAAGAGTGTGGGGTTTCGTTGGAGCTCGTATTCAAGGTGCGGGAAGAACAGAGATAGCGTTACGGGCGTAGTTTCGACCATGGTTTCACTTTAGTGACCCCGAGAGGTTATTCGAGACGGTTGAGGTCGATTTCTTAACGATCCGAGAGAGTAGTTCGTCGAATCTAGATCGTGTGTTTATTTTCTGGACTGAGGTGAGTTCAGTAGACTTTTACAAAACCGAGTACATAGACAAAACCTTATTTTCGAAGTAAAGATGATTATACATATACTTATATATTGATTGATGATACATGTTATGTGTTCTAACTTAAATACTCATTGCATGCATGATCAAACATTAAATACGCATGTTACGATTATTCACGATTTACTGTGATTTACATTAGACTGCTTACGAGTATTTCATGCATGTGTTTTAATGGCGGGGGTAGTATACGATATTACCATGTTGCGGATCTGCGGGCCTAGTTGGCATGATTGACCTGCTAGGATTAAAGTGCTAGCCAACAAGAGTCATTTGGTCTTTCTAGACGACTATATTGACATGTGGTATGCGGACACTTCGGTGTTCAAATACTGGATTGATGTAGGCCAAGGAGGCTAGATCATACATTACGTGAGTGTGAGGAGAAGCTGAAATACGATCGGCTTCGCCTGGACTCGTACTAGAACGACAACGTAGTACTTGTACTTGCACCGTCGGAGTAGCGAAAGCGGAGTCTCAGGATTTATGTTCTCAGGTGGGGGTCGCGCCCCGCTCGAAAACGTAGGTTGGCCGGGCACGCAAGTAGTGAAACTTGGGTTTTCTAGTGTGGGTTTAGACTCTACATTAAAATCATCCTATTGATATGACCTATGCGATTATTATAACACCGGAAAATCACAAGCTATTTTTTTTAAAACGCACTGCGGAAGCTAATTAAAACTAACTTGATTACATAAAACCAATATTCACAAATATACATTCATTTGTTTAAAAGACAACAACAACAACAATTGTTTGGTGTAACAAAATATAACTGGCTCGTCTCTTTTTTAAAATAAGTATCAGAGTGTGGTCAACTCTTCCTTCTTCAAATCTAACACGAACCTGCAAAACAACAACTGAGGGGAATTAGCACAATGCTAAGTGAGTAGAAGCTAAAACATCAAATGCAAACATTTACAATCAATCATCAATCATGTAATCACATATCCAGAGAAGACCGGCGGTTCGGCGCAGAACCTACAACCAATGCCGGCCAAAGCAAAGGTTTACCGATAGCTTTCCACTAGATTGGCACAGTAAACTCCCCTCTGAGCAACAAATGCAACAGAAAGGCTACTACTGTTCAACCAACCAGTTAGACAAGCCCAGCCCAAGTCCACGTATAGTTGACTTCTCAACGCAACTTAAAATCATCCTAAGAGTGCGTATCGACCAAATATTCATACAGCAGCTATCAAGATTCAATATCACAATGAGCAGTTCAATCAGTTCAATCTCAATCCACAATCATGCTTTACATCCATAATATTAAGTGCAATTTTTACCATCCGTGATTAACGTCCACTCACCTCAGTTTCAGCTTGAACTCAGATATCTAATTTTACTGAGCTTTTGGATTTCCTGTAAACATAGCAATAACTAAATCAGTCTTAATCTCATAAATATATCTTATCCATATTTATAAATCATTTATCAAACAAACATCAAACAATAAACAAATACAGGTTCAAAACACAGTATCGGATTTTTATAGAAACTGTCGGATTTTTACAAATCCGCTACCTAGTGTCGGATTTCCCTTTACTCGGATTCCTAGACCCGGATTTGGAAACTTTCGGATTTAAGTCTCGGATTATACTTCACTCGGATTCTAACAGTTCTGGATTATAAGTACTCGGTTTTCACATGAATCGGATTTAAGGTATCGGTTTGCAAACAATCGGATTTAACAAATGTAGGACTTTGGGGTATAGGATTTGGTTCCATCGGATTTGGAGTTCCGGTTTTCAAAGGTATCGGATTTAAGATTTTGTTCAACAAGTGTCGGTTTTAAGGTCTCGGATTTCAACTTCCGGTTTTCCAAACGATCGGTTTTCCTTCATTCGGTTTTGCCATCTTCATCCATCAAATCCGAGAGCTTCATCTCTCCATAACAACTCAAAACCCAGAACTTTTAGCATTCATCAAAACATTTCAAAAACATGATTAAACACTTCTAAACATATATTCATGCATCTTTTCATCATATAAACATGTATCTCCTTATGAACATACAAAATCCATCAAAATTCATATTTCAACAAAACCGATTCTGGTGATCTTCATATAATAATGTTATTTCTATTAAAAATTATAACAAGTAATCATTTAAACACGTATAAACCCAAATCTAACCTTAGCTTGAATTAATAATCACACAAACTTGGAATCCGACTCTTGTTCTTGGTCTTTCGGTTTCTTCTTTGGCCGAGAGAAACACACAGCACACCAACACAATACTTTCTTTGTTTTGATGATAAGTGAGTAGAGAAGTTGCATGTACTCCAATACACATAAACTTAGGCAAGAGGTGGCAAAACCCACCTCTTCACACGTGTACAAACAAAATACATACATGCATACATACGGCTCCATACATACATACTACACATGCATATAAACATACTTATTTAATTAATTAACCAACCAATTAAACACTTAATCATAACCAAAACAATTAGACATGTACTACAAACCCGCTAATCTCCTAGCCCAGGTTTGAGGGTGTTACAATTATGATGCGATATGATTTATGCGATATGATTCATGCGATATGATATATGTGATTACGATGCGATATGATTCATGCGATATGATATATGTGATTATGATGCGATATGATTCATGCGATATGATATATGCGATTATGATGCGATATGATCTATGAAATGATTTGTGAATATTTGACCCATTTGGTGCTATGTGATCTGCGGGTTCTCGGTACGGGTCAAATACGTGAAGGGTGGGATATGGTATTTATTTACATGTCATATTTCTACTTACGAACCTATTTTATGGTTTTGATTACAACTCCTATTGACTCACTTGGCATACGCTGACACTTGTTTCTTTTGAAATGTGTTTTGTACTCGCGCAGGTGGCTTAGAGGTTGTGGTTCTGCGAGGAGGGTAGTATTAGTTCTGGTTTATATTTTGGTATCAACGAACAATCCAGTTATGTAATATATTCATAACATTAAGCTTGTACTGACTTTTGAATAACTGCGGCCGTAACCCCGTGGTTTATATTATGAAGGATTCTGTAATCGCCTCTATGGCGAAAACAACTATTTCCATTTATGGCTTTTAAGACTTCCACTGCATGTTTTTGCTATTAATTAAAGGTTTTTATAAATGGTGAAATTTTGAAAAATCACAACGTTACAAGTTGGTATCAGAGCCATGCTGTGAGTGAACTAAGTGCTGAGACCGGCATTTAGACTCATGGCTAGATTGGCTCGTATAAGAATGAACAAGACTTTAAGTTGGGGGAGGTGTGTGACTGAGTGCTTTTAGGGATTACTTATTTGTTACCTATAGGACTCTTCTCTCCTCTATTCGATTTAGATCTCTCGATCTTCACTCGTGCTAACTTTCTGAATTTCAACTCCTTATCGTGTTCTCTTGCAGAAGAAATGGTGGGTACTCGTAGAAACAACAACAACAACGCCATACCTGAAGCTGGTCAGGGAAGCGGTGGAGCGGGCGGTGGTGCCCCAATTATCGAAGAAATTCCCCATGCAGAGGATACCTCTTCGGTTTACCGCTCGAACCACAATTTAGCTGAGAATGAAGGTCACAATGATGAACCAGAGAGGACCCATCAAGGCCAGCGCAGTCGCGGTAGTATTGCGCGCCAGGCGCACTTGGAGGAACAACTACGAGCAAGGGATGCTGAGATTGCGCGATTGCGAAAAGAGGCACGAGGTCGAGGAGAGGACGAAAATGAGGAACGGTCGGTGCATAGTGAGGTAGATAGCGTCTCACGCCCCGAGTTAGAGCAGGTGTTTTGCGTTGGGAGTTACACTGATTACCAGCAGGTAAACTATGCGGTCATGCGATTCGAGGGAGAGGCCTTGGAATGGTGGCGAACGATTAAGCGGACGCTTTCTAAGGCCGTGTTAGACAGTTTGACTTGGGAGATGTTTATTGATAAGATCAAGATGAGATTCTGTAGCTTGGGGGCAAGGGAGAAGGCAAAAAGAGAATTTTTTTTTGAGTTAAAGAAAGGAAACATGACGGTGGCAAAATACAATGCTGCTTTCACCGATAAGCTGTAGTTTGCTGGTAGCTACTGTATTACTGAGGAAGAACAAATTGGAAGGTATGCTGAGGGATTGCCTTTTGATTATCAAGTGGCTGTGAGGATGAGGAGAACTCTGGGGAAGGCAATGGATGAGGCAAGTCGGGTTGAGCATGACTTAACCAACCGTGAGAAGACTGTGTTCAAAAGGGAGGAGAAACGAAAATGGGAGGTACCATCTGGATCCTCTAAGAAGAAGGATTTCCCTCCAAGGAAAGGCCAGCTAGGGGACAAATCCCGTTACTGTACAACTTGCCACTCTTATCACAAGGGAGAGTGTAGCAGCCATACTCTAAGTTGCACGCGATGTGGAAAGACTGGCCATAAGTTTGAGGATTGTAAGAGTAATAATTGCCCAAAACCAAAGGTTCGAGGTGGAGCTCCAGAGAAAAAGCAAGAGGCACCCAAATCCAAAGGACGTGCCTTCAATATGACTGTAGAAGAGGCCAAGCGCAACGATGAGGTTATTTTCGGAACCTTTCTTATAAATTCTATGCCTGCTAGAGTATTATTTGATTCGGGTGCAAGTAGGTCTATAGTGTCTACTTCTTTTTTCTCTCGTTTTGTGTTACCACGAAGTTCATTAGAGTTGGTGTTGAAAATTGAGGTGGCGGTTGGAAACCCGTCACTGTCAGGGAAAAATACGAAAATTGTGCGGTTGAGATTAACAAAAATATCTTCCCTCTAATACTGATTCCAATGGATTTAGAAGGATTTGATGTGGTTATTGGAATTGATTGGTTGTCGTTTAATCGTGCGGAGATCCTTTGTGCCAAGGAAATCGTGCGTGTACCTCTTACAGCGGGTGGTTATTGAAGGTATTTGTTTGGCATAAATGAGTCGCAACGGAAGCAAGATACAATACAAAAACTAAACTAGCCAAACAAACACACATGCCATGGACCAACATCTAAACATGAAGTTGAAACTAGAATGTAATAAACAAGAAAGAAGAAAGGTTATACCATAATGCAAGATCACCAAAGCTTTCTTCTTTGTCAAAGTGTGTAGAATTCAAGGAAGAATTCCTCTAGAGTAGTCCACCCCAAGCACACTTGATTCCCCAATGCTAGTAGGTTGATGTAGCCACCAAAACAACACAATACAAGAACAAGCAACACCTTTGTGCATCAAAGCTTGATCATAAAGTGTATATTACCTTCTCTTGTGCACCAAACTTGATCACCAAGAAGAAGAACAATAGGAGAGAGTATGAACTCTAGCATAAGACTCTAGAGCTCCCAAAAGTCTGTTCCAGAGACATATGAATCATGGCTTCACATTCACTCACATTAACCACATTAAAATGAGTGTCTAAAGCTGTTTATTCTGTTGTTACAGAGCCTGTACACGGCCCGTGTTGGTCAACACGGCCGTGTAGGCCCAAAGCCCACGGCCTCAATTGGGCCAAGTTAGCCCGTGTCTAACAGACCCAACACGGCCCGTGTTCATATACACGGCCGTGTAGGCCCAAAGCACACGGTCTCTACTTGGGCCAAAAGGCCCCGTGCTAGTTGGGCTGGACACGGCCCGTGTTCAAGAACATGGCCCGTGTATTTTCCTCTCTTTTGCTTGATCGTGTTGCCGGAATCAATACTTGGTGTGTGACCCAATAGGCCTATACTTCATCAGCAGTGCTATTAACTCGTTCGTGTCAGCGGGCATATTCCAACAGACTCCCACTTGCACATGGCACGACTACGAAAAATAACACAAACATAGAGCGGCCTCTAGCAAGACATCTATGCTCCCAAGTCAGTATAGGGTATGCCACTCTTGACAAGATCCCAATCATGAAATGATTGTCCTAAAGACAAATGAACGTGTACATCCCTTTGTTCGCGATATCCTATGTGAACACAAGGCATGGAATAAAGTCAACCTTCAGATCATTCACTATTATGTTTTTCGATTCTAGATTAGTGGTGACCAACAAATCAAGTTAACATTGATCCATCATCAATATAACTTGAGCACGGCCATGCATATGAACGTCAGCACTAAATCATCGAGGGGCCCATGGATATCTTCTCTATACATAGAGGAACAAATTCCTTTCGGCTACATAGTCCCGCCACATAGATAATACTCTACCCAATCATCTCCCTTATAACGACTAGTTACGGACCGCGTTAGAAAACGATCAAAGCAAAGCAGATCTATGCTTTGGAATCACATGCATCTCTAGTTTAAGGATGAAACGTCATCATCATCCCGAGTTTCTTATGACTAGAACCATGAAGCAAACTCGGGTGCGGGTCCTCCAATCACTTGAAACCCCTTTCAAGTATAGGCAAGAATCACGTTTTAACAAAACCAATTCTTTACCTCAATCTTAATTTATACTTCCTTCCCATAAATTATAACCGATTGTGGAGATTTAGAATGAAAAATATTCTCGGAGGTGTTTAAACATGCTAAGATGGAACACAATAAGGATTCATAAAATACCCTCCCTCGGCGTATTATTAAATCTCCATTTAATAATCGATATGGTATGAATTGCAATATTGCTTAATGTCCCCAAAATATAAGCACAAATCAAACATAAACCAAAACATATTTAAGCCAAGTTATACGCATTAGACATGCTAATGGACCTAGTATGACAAACACCACTAGTCCATAACAACGGCTTAACTAGTGGATTTGTTCCACAACATCCACAAGTACTTTTGTTATTCAATTATATTTCTTTTGACAACACTACTTCAAAAGTATGCATCAAAGAGATCTTACTTTTCAAAAAAGGTTAAAGTAATCCCTCATTGTCTCAAAAGCCCACAATAGGGTTAGTGATACCTTAAGAATCAACAAACAACACCACAAGTTAGGATCATCAACTTTGATCAAAGATCAACAGTTATCCTAGCAGAAACACGCATTAGAGTAACTAGTTACTCCAATCCTACTCAAGTCGTCAAACATCAAGAACATATCTCTATATTTCTTGTACTAAATACTATCCAATTTTGTATCTCTTAAATGCCCCTATGAAGCAGTAATTCCTGAATTAGGTTTGCAGATAACCTAATGTCGGAACATTATCTTCCATAGACATTTAACACTAGGTATACAACAAAGCTCCCACTAGCCTTGACATATATAAAAGGTTTCATCTACGCTTCTAGAAAACTCATCACTTTGATTTTCTATTAGTAAGCAAAGATATTTCCTTTAAGATGCTAGCATAAGTCCGAATTGGAGTTATCCACTTTTGTGGACATAACACGGATACTACGGACGTATATTAAGACCCTCGGAGAGTGTTATAAGCACTTCCTCATCATATTGTTTCATGACGAAATGCGGTCATTAATATCCACGAGTATCAAACATTCTTCAACATAGCCACTAGGACAACTTTCTCCAAAACCATTCTGAAAACCTTACCACTAGTCGGTATTTGAAGTTGTCTACAATTCCATCCATGTTAATACCAATACTACCACCTTGGTTTGCACCTAGGTATGGGATCAAATCAAGTCAAGTACTTGGACATTTCAAATGGATTGCATCTCTTTATCATTTACTTCTTTTATTTTTAGCGAATTCTGGATCCACTACGTCTTCCGATAGGTGGTGAACTCTCCACGACTCACCATCAAGTCATTGCCACTTAGATATGAGAAACCCATACCTCTTTGGCTCTATATGACCCTTATCAGAATTAAAAGAAGTAATGATTCTTAGTCAGGCATACCAATATAACCATGCTGATCATCTATCAAAGATATAAGATTATATGCTAGTATCATCATCAAGTCTTTCATTTATCAAGTCTTTCATTTAAGTTCAACGTTCTTCCACTGGAATGCCTTAGTTTTAGTTTCTCTCTTCTTCCCCTTTTAAGCAACAAACATTGTTCTCAACAGGTTAAATAACTAAAACAAGAAGAACTCCTCAAATGTATTAGCACTTCTTGATTTCAAGTTTATCCATCTCCCACTGAATGTAGCATGGATAACTTTGAACTATAAGATAGATAAGCAAAGAACCTTTCTATTCGTATCTCAATAAATGCTAAATAGACTATCAACTGAATTTGGATTTGAGGACTTAGTCACAATGGTGAATGAATATCTCGACAAATCGGACACACATTCTTGACCCGTCATAAACCGGATTAACAACACCCGGTTTCCTACTCCATGACACCATGTACCAATGTGTCTTAAACAATTCCACAATTCACTATATGGTCATCCAATATATAGATAATAGATACCTTAGCATCTTAACTAGATCTAAGTACCTTGATCTATATGCCCTATTGATTCTTAAAGTTGTTTTGGCTAATTCTGAACACCAACAAGGTTTTAGACATATGCCTAAACTAATAAACATCTCGAAATTACTATCATCAAGGTAGTGATGAAGAGGTTTCTCTTTCATTATTCTTTGTGGTATGCTTGAACGGATTATCCACAAAGTGTGATCAATATCCAACAAGCTTATAATCCTCTCACAAACTCCGGCGAAGGATCTCATAATCATCTTAACCTAATAAACAAGATCAACATCAAAGTGTTTAGCACGAGACTAAACTATTCCGAGATCCTAACCACATGGATCTAGGCGATATATTTCTTGTTTATGTGGTTACGTTGATTATCACACAAAGATAACTCATCCAAACTATTTTGGATTCAGAATCAATTATTCATGAATATTTTATTACTTGTCACAAATCCTTGTGTATGCCATGACATGGGAAATTTTGAACAAAATGTCTCATAACAGATTTTCATAATAAATTTCGTATTTTAAGAATAAACTCATCGTCACCACATGCAAAGTTGTACGCCACGCAGGGCAAAACAACACATGAGCTATGACATAAAAAACCTTGAATAAATAACATTTAAAAAGTTCAACATCAATTCTTAAGACGTCAAAATTATGACCACCATAAATGAAAATGAGCATACAAAGAGATGTCACTTGCCACGCAGGGCAATAATACAAAGTAATAAATAAACAGGTGACAAAAGCGAGATCAAGTCTCCTTATCTTCTCTTGGAGGACAATCACCGTGGTTTCCTCGTTCGAGATCCGGTTCTTCATGCTTTTCTTTCATCAAAGGACCTACGCTTTGTAACAAAAAAATTTGTGACAAACGTGAGTCAATCAGCTCGGGTCAAAAACCCAGCTTATAGAAGAATAGCAGTGAATCATGAACGTACCTGAAGATGGAAAGTTAACTCTCTCTTTCCTGAGAAGTTTTATATCCTCTCGGCACGTAGGGCAGGCGTGACGGCCCCAATTTCCAAATCTTCCACAGAAGTAGCAAACCACATTTTATTGAGTCTCTTCTTGAGGCACATTCTCTATGTCCTTCGACTCAACATCAAGGATAGGCTTGGAAACTCCAACCTTTCCTTTTAGGGTCGGTTTCTTCTTCCTTTTCTTTTGTTTCTTTAAGCCCAAGACGGGAGTGGTTGAGGTGGAATTATGCTTGGCCATGTCAGACTCCGCAGATGTCAACATGCCATGCAATTCGCTTAAGGACTTCTCCATTCCTTGCATATGATAGTTTGTGACAAACTGATCATATGATGCGGGCAGAGACTGGAGTACAATATCCACAGCGAGCTCTCTCCCAATAGGAAATCCTAACCTCTCCATTTGGTCCACATTTGCCTTCATCTTAAGGACATGAGGACCAACGCTCCCGCCTTCCTGCAGCCTACAACCGACTAGGCTTTTAACACACTCATAGTGTTCCTGCCTAACTTGCTGTCGGAACATGTCCTTGAGCTTGTTTAACATATTGTACACACTCATGTGCTCGAGCTGCTTTCGCAAATCCGAACTCATAGTTGACAACATGAGGCAGGCAACATCGTGCGTGTCCTCAACACTTTTTTCATACCCGTATCGGACGGCCCAAGTCGCGTTGGTAGCAGGTGGCTCCGGAAGGGGTTCCTCAAGGATGTGCAACTTTGATTCATGACGAAGGACAATCCTCAATTTCCTAAGCCATGCAATAAAGTTCACCCCCGTTAGTTTCTCCCTTTCTAGGAACACACGAAGTGAGATGTTTGACGTGGTATTGTTATGGTTTGACATCTATAAATAACAATAATACGAGTTTTGGTTAGTTTAGATAAACCTTGTTAAAAATAATTACCCCATAGTTTTAGACAAAAACAACTATTTATAACAAGGGCTAAGAACCTTATTTCACCTCGCACCGTGACGGGTTTACCGCGGATCACGTGGCGAAGCTATTTAGGCCGGCAACCATTTTACCAATTGTAATCTCTATTACAACTCTTAGACACTTGCGGGATCCGTTGACATCCATTATGTCGGTTGGCATGTTTGATCCCTTCCTTACACCAATCTTAATATATAATTTTTGTTTAGCTCGTGGTTAGCTCGACAACTAATCAAGAATTATATACTAAAATTGTAAACCGTCCGACAAGACACACGGGTGGCACTCCCGACCATCAATTGGCTCGTGCTCAGCTCGACAACCAATCATGCGAGTTACCACACTCACTTTCCACACAACTACGCAAGGAATGACTCGTGCTTAGCTCGACAATCATCCTTGTTTCATTAGATTTAGGCGGTGTCATCTTACGGATGGTGCGTGATTTACATTTTTAAAAACGGGATTTTGTTTCCGGTTTATAAAAACCTTTTGTGAATTAACAAAGTAAGTGTCAAGACGATTTTGAGCACTGCTTAAATATAATACCAAGTTTATATTTCTTTGTCAATTCTATTCGCGCGAGATTGTTAACCATTTTAACAAACGTTGTATTTTATTTAATTTTATAGAAAAATTGTCTAGCATGCGAATCCTAATCCATGCATAGAAAAATAAAACACAACCACGCAAATATATATATATATATATGTATAATTCGGTAACATGCCCAAAATCCTATGTGTTTTCCCCGTGAGCCACAACGGGGAAAACGAGGCCAAAACCTAAGGACAAGGTAATGTCTCGTTGGGTGAGCTCCCACCGAATCCAACACCTCCAATAGCGTGTTGATTCCTTCTCACTAAGACGTCATCACCATGACTCCCGTTGACTTCTCCGGTTCTAATTCTATACTATTTACAAATACATAGAATATATATATAAACGACACGCAGGTCGCATTCCTACACTATTTATACAAATACACGGAATAAAATAAATGGCGTGCAAGCCGCACCAACAAATTTATACATAAATATTTACATCAATACGGCACGCAGGCCACCAAAAAACCGAATCAATCAACCACCACAACACATAGGTCCAAGGGCATATCGTGTTACCGAATTAACCAAACGCAACATAAGTGAAACATGGTGTGCCACACAAAACCATGATATAAATATATATCTATATTTTAGTCAAGATTGTCAACAACATCAAAGGCACCAAAATGACAATCCTTGTACATATGCATTAGTGTACCAAACCATTTTTGTGACACATATTCATATATACATTTATAAGTATATACTTGTGTACACTTCATGCCAAGTTACAACAAATATATAAATATAAAAACTAAAATATTAACAAGGCTACAAATATACCAATTTTAGCCTAACAAGAGTCTCCATGGAAAAACCAATTTTAAGAAAACAATTTTCTTATATCAATGAATTTATATGGCTTTTGAGACTTGATGTAAAAACTAACATATTAAGTAGGCTACAAATATACCAATTTTAGCCTAACAAAGATCTACATGAAAAACCATTTATAGAAAACAATTTTCTAACATAACAACACATATATGAATATTATGTAGGCTACAAATATATCAATTTTAGTCTAACGAAGATCTACACGAAAAACTTTCAAGAAAACAATTTTCTTGTATAAAATATTCATATGGTTTTTCTAGACTCATTAGTGAAAAGCCATGTTAGATATGGCTCTGATACCACTGAAGGTATTTGTTTGGCATAAACGAGTCGCAACGGAAGCAAGATACAATACAAAAACTAAACTAGCCAAACAAACACACATGCCATGGACCAACATCTAAACATGAAGATGCAACTAGAATGTAATAAACAAGAAAGAAGAAAGGTTATACCATAATGCAAGATCACCAAAGCTTTCTTCTTTGTCAAAGTGTGTAGAATTCAAGGAAGAATTCCTCTAGAGTAGTCCACCCCACGCACACTTGATTCCCCAATGCTAGTAGGTTGATGTAGCCACCAAAACAACACAATACAAGAACAAGCAACACCTTTGTGCATCAAAGCTTGATCACAAAGTGTATATTACCTTCTCTTATGCACCAAACTTGATCACCAAGAAGAAGAACAATAGGAGAGAGTATGAACTCTAGCATAAGACTCTAGAGCTCCCAAAAGTCTGTTCCAGAGACATATGAATCATGGCTTCACATTCACTCACATTAACCACATTAAAATGAGTGTTTAAAGCTGTTTATTCTGCTGTTACAGAGCCTGTAAACGGCCCGTGTTGGTCAACACGGCCGTGTAGGCCCAAAGCCCACGGCCTCAATTGGGCCAAGTTAGCCCGTGTCTAACAGACCCAACACGGCCCGTGTTCATATACACGGCCGTGTAGGCCCAAAGCACACGGTCTCTACTTGGGCCAAAAGGCCCCGTGCTAGTTGGGCTGGACACGGCCCGTGTACCATGCTGCCAAAACCCATTTTTGCCTTTTCCTCTTTTTTGCTTGATCGTGTTGCCGGAATCAATACTTGGTGTGTGACCCAATAGGCCTATACTTCATCAGCGGTGCTATTAACTCGTTCGTGTCAGCGGGCATATTCCAACAGTTATGCCATCACTTACGGGGAGAAATCCTCGGGGACTTTGTCCCTAATCTCGGTTCTCAAGGCACGAAAGTGCTTAGGGAAAGGTTGTTTAGCGTTCTTGGCTCACGTAGTCGAGACTTCTAGAAAGAAAGCGGTTTTATCCGAAATGGAGGTGGTCCGGGACTATGCGGACGTCTTTCCAGACGAGTTACCTGGGTTGCCACCACCACGACCGATAGAGTTTCAGATCAACCTTGTTCCTGGTGCGGCGCCCATTGCTAAA
This sequence comes from Dittrichia graveolens, assembly GCA_038502395.1. Classification (NCBI taxonomy): domain Eukaryota; kingdom Viridiplantae; phylum Streptophyta; class Magnoliopsida; order Asterales; family Asteraceae; genus Dittrichia; species Dittrichia graveolens. The sequence continues at coordinate 51,439,109 of JARJIL010000005.1, read as the reverse complement.
GCACCATATCGGCTAGCCCCATCGGAAATGAAAGAAATTATGACGCAGCTTCAAGAGCTTCTCGAGAATGGTTTCATCAGGCCGAGCTCTTCGCCTTGGGGAGCCCCGTCCTGTTCTTTAAGAAGAAAGACGGTTCCATGCGGATGTGCATCGACTACCGAGAGTTGAATAAAGTTACGGTCAAGAATAAGTATCCGCTTCCGAGGATTGACGATCTCTTCGATCAACTCCAAGGGGCGAGTTACTTCTCAAAAATCGACTTGCGGTCTGGCTATCATCAAGTGAGGGTGAGAGATCCGGATATTCCTAAGACAGCATTTAGAACTCGCTACGGTCACTATGAGTTCCTTGTGATGCCATTTGGTCTTACCAACGCTCCAGCAATTTTCATGGACTTGATGAATCGAGTTTGTCGTCCTTTCTTGGACAAATCGGTTATAGTATTCATTGATGATATTCTTGTATTCTCTCGCACTTCAGAAGATCATAGGCGGAATTTGCGTGAGGTTCTTGATACTCTTCGAAGGGAGGAGCTCTACGCCAAATTCTCCAAGTGTGAATTTTGGTTACGGGAAGTTCAGTTCCTTGGTCATTTGGTTGGAATGGATGGGATCAAAGTAGATCCTACAAAGAACCCCTACTGAGATTCGGAGTTTCTTAGGTTTGGCGGATTACTATCGGAGGTTCATTCAGGACTTCTCGAAAATAGCTACGCCTTTGACGAAGTTGACAAGGAAGACGGAGCCGTTTGTATGGTCGGGTAAGCAAGAGGAAGCGTTCCTAACGCTTAAGAACCTTTTATGCGAGGCCCATATTCTTTCCCTACCTGAGGGAAATGAGGACTTTGTTGTGTATAGTGATGCATCCTATTCTAGTTTGGGGTGTGTCCTTATGCAGCGGGGGAAAGTTATCGCATATGCCTCGAGACAGTTGAAGGACGCAAAAAAGAACTACCCTGTTCACGATTTAGAACTAGTAGTGGTGGTTTTTGCTTTGAAGTTGTGGCGACATTACCTTTATGGTACAAGATGTACAATCTATACGGATCATAAGAGTTTACAACACATCCAAAATCAAAAGGAGCTAAACATGAGACAACGACGATGGATGGAATTGCTAATTGATTATGACTGCGAAATTAGCTACCATCCGGGTAAAGCGAATGTTGTAGCTGATTCCCTAAGCCGTAAGGAGCCTCGAGCGACTTATCGGCTGAAATCTATGGGATTGGTGGTTATACCTGATATAATCGAGCAGATTCGGGTAGCTCAAAGTGAAGGGTTAAAGGATGAAAACTTAAAGGATGAGGTCATGTTTAAGCAGAAAATGCTGCTTGAAGAGGATAATCGCGGGTTAAAGACTTTCAAGGGACGAGTTTGGATCCCTAAGGTTGGAGGAGTTCGTGACAAGATATTGTTGGATGCCCATCAGTCCAAGTATTCTATACACCTGAGCAATACAAAGATGTTTCGTGACCTGCGACCTAGTTATTGGTGGTCGGGAATGAAATCAGATATAGCAGATTATCTGGCTAAGTGTGTTACTTGTTCGCAAGTGAAAGCGGAGCACGAGAAACCATACGGGGAGCTTCAACAGCTTGACATCCCCGAATGGAAGTGGGACAAAATCATGATGGATTTTGTTACAAAACTACCAAGGACCCAGCGCGGAAACGACATGATTTGGGTGATTGTAGATCACTTGACTAAGAGTGCTCACTTCTTGGCAACGAGGGAAAATGAGAAGCTGGAAAACCTAGCTAAACTTTACGTACAGGAAGTGGTAACGAGGCATGGAGTTCCCTTATCCATCGTCTCTGACCGTGACAGCCGATTCGCTTCATGTTTATGGCAAAAGTTGCAAGAGGAGATAGGTGCCAGGGTACACTTGAGTACAGCTTATCACCTTCAAATGGACGGACAAAGCGAAAGAACGATTCAAACGCTTAAGGACATGTTGAGGGCCTGCGTGATTGAGTATGGTGGTAGTTGGGATACACACCTACCACTAGTGGAGTTCGCTTACAATAATACCTACCATGCGAGTATCGATATGGCACCTTATGAAATGCTTTACGGAAGAAAGTGTTGTACCCCTACTTGTTGGTTGGAACTAGGAGAAAAGAAGTTTGTTAGGCCTGAGATAGTCCAATTGATGGGAAACAAAGTTGCGGTTGCTCGCGAACGGTTACGAGTAGCCCGAGAACGACAGAAAAAGTATTCTGATAAAAAGCATAGAGACGTTCGAATTAGGCGAGAAAGTGATGCTCAAGGTTTCACCATGGAAGGGCATCATTCGGTTTGGGAAGCGTGGTAAACTAGGACCTCGGTTTATTGGTCCATTCGCGGTACTTAAAAAAGTTGGTGATCAGGCATACAAGTTAGAGTTGCCAGCAGAGTTAGAGGGTATTCATAATGTGTTCCACGTTTGCTATCTACGAAGGTGTCTGTCAGAGGAGCCGAGTTTACTACCTCTTGAGGAACTTCAAATAGATGAGCATAAATGGTTGATTGAAGAACCAGTGGCGATCCTAGATCGTAAAGTCAAGCAATTGAGGAAGAATAAGCATGGAGGGGATATGACTTGGGAAACCGAAGAAGAGATGAGAGCGAGATACCCCCAACTTTTTGATTAGTAGATTCCGAGGACGGAATCCTTTTAAGAAGGGGAGAATTGTAACGACCCGAATATTGTATTAATATTTTTATCAAGAAATAAAATATTATTTTCGAAGTTCAACTTGTTCATAATAATAAAGGAATATTATTATTTAAGAGAAAAGAAAAGAAAAGTAATAGAAAAGAAGAGAAAAGAAAATAAAAGAAAATGAAAATTTCTGAATATTGGAGATCGCGACACGATGCGTTAAGGGTCGCGATGCGATGCGTTTGGGCGGCAAAACACGTGTCAGGCGGTAACGTGTGTCAGTCCCGTGGCGTGTGTCAGCAACGTCGCGACGCGACGCGTCGGCAGAAATCTGGGTCTATAAATACAAGATCATTCCAGCCGATTTTCACACACACACTTCCACCATATCGTTACTCTGCCCATTTTTCGAGAGAAACCAAGTCTAGTGAGCGTTTAAGAGTGTCGGGTTTCGTTGGAGCTCGTATTCAAGGTGCGGGAAGAACGGAGATAGCGTTACGGGCGTAGTTTCGACCGTAGTTTCGCTTCAGTGACCCCAAGAGGTTATTCGAGACAATTGAGGTCGATTTCTTGATGATCCGAGAGTGTAGTTCGTCGAATCTAGATCGTGTGTTTATTTTCTTGACTGAGGTGAGTTCAGTAGACTTTTACAAAACCGAGTACATAGACAAAACCTTATTTTCGAAGTAAAGATGATTATACATATACTTATATATTGATTGACGATACATGTTATGTGTTCTAAGTTAAATACTCATTGCATGCATGATCAAACACGAAATACGCATGTTACGATTATTCACGATTTACTGTGATTTACATTTGACGACTTACAAGTATTTCATGCATGTGTTTTAATGGCGGGGTTAGTATACGATATTACCATGTTGCGGATCTGCGGGCCTAGTTGGCATGATTGACCTTCTAGGATTAAAGTGCTAGCCAACAAGAGTCATTTGGTCTTTCTAGACGACTATATTGACACGTGGTATACGGACACTACGGTGTTCAAATACTGGAGTGATGTAGGCCAAGGAGGCTAGATCATACATCATGTGAGTGTGAGGAGAAGCTGAAATACGATCGGTTTCACTTGGACTCGTACTAGAACGACAACGTAGTACTTGTACTCACACCGTCGGAGTAGCGAAAGCGGAGTCTCGGGATTTATGTTCTCAGATGGGGGTCGGGCCCCGCTCGAAAACATAGGTTGGCCGGGCACGCAAGTAGTGAACCTTGGGTTTTCTAGTGTGGGTTTAGACTCTACATTAAAATCATCCTATTGATATGACCTATGCGATTATGATGCGATATGATTTATGCGATATGATTCATGCGATATGATTTATGCGATATGATTCATTCGATATGATATATGCGATATGATCTATGAAATGATTTGTGAATATTTGACCCATTTGGTGCTATGTGATATGCGGGTTCTCGGTACGGGTCAAATACGTGAAGGGTGGATATGGTATTTATTTACATGTCATATTTCAACTTACGAACCTATTTTATGGTTTTGATTACAACTCCTATTGACTCACTTGGCATAAGCTGACACTTGTTTCTTTTGAAATGTGTCTTGTTCTCGCGCAGGTGGCTTAGAGGTTGTGGTTCTACGAGGAGGGTAGTATTAGTTCTGGTTTATATTTTGGTATCAACGAACAATCTGGTTATGTAATATATCATAACATTAAACTTGTACTGACTTTTGAATGACTGCGGTCATAACCCCGTGGTTTATATTATGAAGGATTCTGTAATCGCCTCTATGGCGAAAACAACTATTTCCATTTATGAATTTTAAGACTTCTACTGCATGTTTTTGCTATTAATTAAAGGTTTTTATAAATGGTGAAATTTTGAAAAATCACGGCGTTACAGCAAAGTACAGTGGCTCAGTTTGCTGCCCTGGGTCTAGAACCAGCGATTGGCAGTTTCATTATTTGATTATATTCATGTGTTTATATGTATTGCAGTCTAGTTTACTCACAAAGCTCTCGTAGTTTATCAGATATTATTTATGTGTTTTTGCAGGACAAAGTAAAGGCAAGGCAAAGCTCCGGTTTGACTGCATTTTTAAAATTTTAAAAAGAAACCGAACGCTTGGTTGTATAGAACAAATTTTTGATGTTAAACTTGTAGTATTTTCATATGTGTGTAGTTTTTGAGAAATAGTTTTAAAACAAGTACGCTTCCGCCTTATGTGCAAATTTCAAAATGTAAATTATTATGTGAGTTTTTATCAAAATGATCAATTTTATAATGTAACATCCTGATTTTCGGTTCAAATTTAAACCTTTTCAAATCTCTATTTAAAATGTAGTTTATACCAAAACTCTTTAAGTAATTGCGGAAGCATTGTAATTCTCTTTAAGTAATTCAACAAAATGTAGTAACATTTTAATAATAATCATTATCAATGAATATAACCCAGAACTTTTGGTGTTATCACAGTCAATCTCACGACCATAAACAAAAGAGTAGAAAATCCAAAATTGCCGGAAAAGCAAACAAACCAAAGCTATGCCCAAGGCATCTACCCGCCTCACCAAGGCCACTAAAAATATCATGCGGATACAAAACATTTTATACACAGGATTAGCTATAAACATAGCTAGTGAGTACAACTAAAAACTTTAATCTTTTCAAAACCAAGTCATCATCTTTTGAAAACACAAGTTTGGCATTAAACATACTATAATGATAATCACATAAGCACATAAGGATTCGGGTATGTCCATTGAGCCACAATATCTCCACGTGGTAGCTAGCCATGGTCAACACGTGCCCATATAGGGGATAACCACATTTCTCCGTCAAGGTGGGGGAAGCACGAAGCAGTCCACTATACAACGATTATCTGGAGTGAATGACCTGTTCTCCAAGTCCAGTCGTGTTGCTTAGGTTCGGTGGCTCGTCAGCCCATTGAACCCACACAGTCATAATGGGTACTATTATTCCCCTCCACTCTTTGCACCAATTCCTCAACCACCCGTGTATCGAGGTTTCTCAATTACCGAAGCCGCATAAACCAATACACGTCTCAATGGTTAGGAACCATCATGGTACAAAGTACTATACCTCAACACTGGTCCGGACCAAAGCACATACCACAAGGATCACATATATCACATGTCATAAAGGCCAAATAACTCAAGCAATCAAGCTTTTCATAAAACAAGCAGGTGTCACATATCTCATAACTCTTGAGCATAAATGCTCAACAAACAATATCACATTTGACATCTCAATGCCCATAACACACTCTAGGTATAGACACCATTTTCATTAACTTGAAACCATATGTGTTGTTTCAATTTCAAAACTCACTCCTACATGGAGTATCATGTTTCAAGAAATCGTCAAATAAAAACCCAACATTAAAATAGACCATCTCCTAAGTGGAGCATTGGTCTTACTTTGAAAACCATTGTTAATAAACACATCATATAATAAATCCATTATTTCCACATCCTTTGATTCAATAAGTTTCATAAAAACATTTGCCAAACAATAAAGCACAATCATGATGACTTGTATACTTAACAAAAAGTTGGGTATCTGAAGGGTTTACTCACCTGAGGGTGTGATGAGGATCACAACCCCATCCAAACCAAAGCTCAAACACTTGCACAATAGCCCATGATCCACAAAACACAAGGTTAACTTGCATAAGTTAACCAAAGACAAGGTTTCTTAAGAGTATAAACTCAAAACCAAGATAAAACACTCATTTCGGGTCTAAAAGTCTCCATTTTAACATTCTATAACCAATAGAATCAAACCCCAATCAAATATAGGATCAAAGGGATCAAATTAAAATAACATTTTTGGAGGCTTCAGGGTAGCTCGCACCACGAAGATTTCGCTGGAAAAATAACTTGTGTAGAAACGCATGCTCGCACCGCGACACACCCTAGCTCGCTCATTGAGCTAGCATATACAATAACATATCGCTGTTTTCTTTGCTGCAAATTCGACCCAAATCAAAATCTTACCGTCAAAACCCATATGCAACATAAAATAAAGTTCAAGATACTACAAAAGCAACCTCAATATCACCATATGACTTCAATCCATCATAACTTGGGTGATTAAACCCAATTCAAAGATTTGACCAATTAACTAATAATAATCACAAATTTCAACATTAAATCATCAAATGCATCAAGTAAATCTAAAATCAAACTCAAAACATAGTTACACTTACTTGATCAAAACCCAAATTGATCTTGCCTTTCCTTGCTCAAGAACTCTAAGCTTTGATGGTTGATTAGGTGTTAAAACACACAATTTCAACTAAAAACATCATAATCTTCAAGATTACTCCTTGATTTCTTCTATATACTTGAAACCCTCTCTTGCTCCTCTTTCTCTCGAGACTTCCAGCCTTTAAGACTGTGAAAATGACTCAATTTGAGTCAAATTGGATATTTATATCCAAATTTTTACATTTGGCCCCCCTAGTTTCAACTTACCACTTTTAACCCTTAGTATTTTATCCAGTTTACACACATAACACTTACTCATAACATCTATAATTCCACTTATTTGAAGCTTTAATCAATCGTACTTTATACATTACCGTTTGTATCTTATAGCCAAATATCATTAAATAACCAAAATCACTTTTAAAAAATAATTTCCAATTTTTATCATGATATACCATGACTTCTTTTGAATATTATAAACATTTTATTAACCAACATAGAGGTCATATTAAAATTCGGAATATTACATATAATTTGGGGCATTACATATAGTTTGTATTTCATCATTATAGAATTTTTGGGAGAAGTCTTGTGTATGTGTGTGTGTGTGTATATATATATATATATATATATATATATGGAAAAGTTCAAACGAGAACTATTTTTCGTACGAGAACTGCGAGAATCAATCTTAGCCGGCTAATTCCCTTTCCTTCAATTGGATTGCTCATCCATGAATTTCTTATATGTACCTTGTCACACTCAATTCCCCTATGCTCTTCATTAATGAATTCCACTTACCAATTAAGCGAGAACTATTTTTCGTACGAGAACTGCGAGAACCAATCTTGACTCTTGATTAAAATAAATCAATGGTTAATAATTTTTATTATTGGCGGCTAATGATTGGCTCATTAATGACTAATGGTTATCTCATTAATGCCTTATTAATAACACATTAATAAGAGGTGTTTTGGGCAAATTACGTCTCGCAAATTGATGAAGGCTCACCCGGACGCAATTCACGGTTGGGAAAAATATGTAAATGACCAAAATACCACTACTCATGAGTCATTAATGATGGTATAAATAGTTCTCATACAAAAATAATTCTCGTTTGAACTTTTCCCTCTCTATATATTTATATATATACATACTAGATTTTATACCCTATCACACACGTTGTTTAAAAGATGGTAAATATTAAATATTAATAAAAAGATATTAATTATAAAACACAAAATAAATGAGAAATTACAAATGGCGAACATAGTGTTAGAGACCGGTGGTGGAAGTGTCGACGCAAGGTTGAGGTAAGCGTGACGACAAAAAAGTGGCAATATCATAGGAAGAAACATAATTATATTTCTTGTACAAATTAATCATTACTGTTACAATTAGGACAATAAGGTCCAATTTTTATTTTTGAAAAAATATAAAATAATTATAAAAAATTTTAAATTGATAAAATTAACAATTTGGTTAAATATGATTTTTTGATATTTTATAAAGGGTAAATGATATTTGTAAATTATGATGAGCAAATATGATATATTTAAGTTTAAGAAGGGTATATATGAAATTCCTTTAAGAAGGGTATATATTTAAGTTTAAGAAAGGTATATATGAAATTCCTTTAATTAAATTTATTTTATTTAATGAAGAGTTGGAGTCCTTTAATAAATTTGATACATGTAAGTCTTTTATTTATATTAGAAAACTAGTTTTTAGATACCCGTGTAAATGCACGGGTAATTATAAAATTGTTATTTTAAATTTGTTTATTTAAATGTATAATTGTTTTGTATCGGCGATGGAAAAACTCAATATGAGATTTTCTCGAAAACTAAAAAAGTTTTATATTAAAGTTAGTTGACATATAAAAGTAAATAACTTATAATGTAAAATTTAATTACGTTAAGATTTGTATTATATAATAACCGTAGATGATAATAAATAACTTGAATATTTATTCCTTAAATTAATGTAGTGGATTAAAAGTTTGATATTTAAAACCCAGAGTTCATACAAATCAATTTTTCAACTTAGTTTTGTTTTTAAATAATATTATTATATTAAATTAGTATATATGTTTTTCTAATCTTATTATTTAATTCACAAATATTTTGATTTATAATAGCGTAAATAATATTATTATATTAAAGTTTAAATAATATTTTTTTACTAACTATCTTATGTTCTATTAAAGTTAAAATTTTATAAATTGAGTTTTCAACTTTAACTATTAAAAATTCAAAATAAGATTTTTAATTTTAATAAAATTAATAGATAGAATTTTAATTAAATAAAATTTCAAGATATTATAATTAATTTCATAAAAGTTAATCTTTTGTATATATTAGAAAATATATTAGATATTTATTAAACTCATTCCCCGTTCTCACTCCTCAAATTCCCATGCATATCCACTATTTTCAAATTTCAAAAAATAAAAACTGATTAAAGGATTAACATTAACAGAATCACACTTCTACCAGGAATATTATGGAATCCCAACTATATATCTCCTTAAAATCAAAATCGATAATGGATTATTTATCATTCTTCAGCGTCGGCAGTGATCGAGAGTCTTTTCCGGCAGAGAAGATTCTGATATCAACATGATCTCCGTCGACCCTCGTTCTTCCTACGTCAGTCTCAAAGATATTATCAACTCAACATCTCCTCCGTCGTCCGTCGACCCTCCGGCGAAATTTAAACAGATTGATAGTTTGCATGAGATTCCGATCAAAGATCCATTATTGCGGCGCGCTGCTTGGGCTTACCTTCAGCCGGCGAGTTCGGACCTGGATTCCAATACGCGATGCTATTTTTGGAAGTTGACGGACTGTTTTAGCTGGTTATTCTCTTGGACTTGACTCGGTCAACGGTGGTGGAGGGCGGAGGATGGTGGTCGGAGGTTGACTTTTCAGCGAATTTTTGAAGCTTCGGGCAATTGATTTAAATTTCTAATTTTGTTGATAAGGTTTTTTTTCCTAACCTTAATTATGTTTCCTCTAGATAGTGTATAGTGATTGTAGTCCATATATTGCTAATTAAGTAACAAGAAGAACTTCTTTTTTAAATAAATAATAAATAATTCCCGCTTTTAGAGCAATGTTTAGATATCTGTATAGATGGGTGTGTATTTAGGGTTAAAATAATTCTCTTTTTAGAGCAATGTTTAGATGGGTGTGTGTTTAATGTTAAAAACAAAATACTTAATAGACTTTTGTACATTCTATTTGTGACTACTTAACCGACTTTTGTGGTGGAGAGTTCATGTCATTAAGCTATGAGTATAGCAATCATTCAACACAAATCAACTCAAATATTGTTACATCACTGTCATATCAGTTTTTTTTACTTTTTCTTCCCAACCCAACTCAACACAAAACCTAAGTAGCACCCTTTGCAAATCAACCCCAACAACCTAAATATTTTTCTCTCTTCTCACTCTCATTAAAAAACCAAAAAAAAAAGAAAAATGAAAAAGGTTGTCATCTACTTCGGTTTGTCGGACCCGAGGTGAAGATCGATTTTGGGGTGGAACCCAAAACCTCCCGTAGGAGTGTTTTCTTTGAACCCAAATGAACCCAAACCCAACCCGAACCCCTCTTCTGAACCGCTACACATGGTCTTCTAGATATATGTATAGATAGATGGATGTGTACTTAACTAAGGAACAAAATATATAATAGACTTTTGTACATTCTATTTGGGAACCCAACTTGAGGTTTCTTAGTCTGAAGGTAAATACGAAGACAATACATAACTAAGGAACAGAATATATTTAGATTCTAATATTCTATATCTCAATCATTAGTATAGGTGTAAAATTTTCCGAATCCGAAGGTTCCGAAAATCTTATCCAAAATTAATATTCTACAATTTCAAATCTTAATATTCAACAATTTCGATATCTGAAAATATTTTTTAGTTATTAGTTTTTAATTTTATATTGTTTATCATTATATATATATATATATATACACTAGCATGATTTCCGCGTAATACGGCGATAATGAATAATTTCCTACTCGTTAACATGTTTGTTTTTATGTAATACCGTGACCTCCAAATAATTTTCGTTTAGTGACATGTTTATTTTCTTTATCTTTTTTTCATTTCCTTTACTTTTCTGTTCTGCATAATTGAAAAAAAAATTATGAAAATAATTTTTAATAATTAAGTTAATTTGTATTGGCTTTGACTTTCAGAAAATTGTATTGACTTTGATTTTCTTAAATATGTAAAGTTTAGTTATTAAAATGATTAATTTAGTTTATATGAGGGGTAATTTAGTAATTTCAAAACACTTAAAATTTAAGAGTTTAAGCAAAACGACTAAATGTTTTATAATATAGTGTATATATATATATACACATATAAAGAATGTTTAATATAGTCCATAACTAATTCATAGTCTCAAGGGACTAATATTAGCCTTTGTATCAGTGACATCAATGTTTCAGATTAAATTTTATAAATTTGAACGGAGTGACATTTTCGTAATTTTTCATAATTCGCATGTGATGCTTTTATAAATCACATGTGATTATATAATGAATCACCTGTGATTCAATATTAAAATTTTACTACTATGTTTTTTAAATGGACTTTATTGAATATAACTTACATATATATATATATATAGAGAGAGAGAGAGAGAGAGAGATGAGATCAAATAAAAAGAAAATTAAAGTAAAAAGTGTAAAAGAGATGATTATTTGATCATTTTTCGGTATATATATCAATTGATAATCGTTAGTTCATCATTTATATTGATTAAAACTAGTTATTCATCAATTTATTTTTGATTTCAAATACAGATTTTGAAAACAAAATTTTGGAATAATTTGTTGATGAAAAAAATGTTTTCATCTAAAAAGTGATGAATATGTTGGATTCATCAAAAAGAAATTGATGAAGAACTAGTTTTAATCAATAAAGATGATGAACTAACGATTATCAGTTGATATATATACCGAAAAATGATCAAATAATCATCTCTTTTACCCTTTTTACTTTAATTTTCTTTTTACTTGATCTCTACCCTATATATATATATATATATATATATATATATATATATATATATATATATATGATAAATGTTCAATATAGTTTTAATTTAATTTATAGTCTCAAGGGATAATTTATACCTATTAGATTTTAAGATTCGATGGTCCAGATTAAATCTTAGATTATAATCAAAATTGATATATTTTTATAAAAGAAGACATTTATGAATTTTTAACTATTGGTCCCCACTTTCTCTCTCCTCTAATTTATTTAAAATTAATTATCTCACAAACCGTTAATCGTTAGACAAAACGAATTATACCGTTGCGATCCTTGTGTTCCCCTCTTTTATTATAGAGGTCACTTGATATACTTTCGACAAAAATTTTTTTTCTCATTTTGTTAGATTGGACTTAAATTTTATTAAAGTATAATCACATGTGATTCATAGAGGTGTGATCAATATAGTCTTTATAAAATTATAGTTTGGTGTTTGATAATCCGGTAAAGTTCTATGGTTTAGTAACAAAAAATCAACAATTGAAAGTGATTCTAAGTTATTAGTTGTTTCATAACACATGTGATTATCTATCTCTAATACATGCATATAATTACAAGTGATTAGATTAAATGTAGCATTTTTATGTCACATATTTGACAGAATCAATCACATGTGATTGCGTATTCGACATATGATTTTGTACAGAATCATATATGATTGAATATCAAAAACATAAGAAGTGTAACGTGCTTCCTAAAAATATTTGTACAGAATCAATCACATGTAAAAATATTTGAAGTTTGAAAAAGAACATAAATATCTTATGTATATTTAGGTAAAAACTAATAATTATGGATGATAAAAGAAGTGTAAAGTGCGATAGCAGCATAACATATTTTTCCAATGATGGCAATTAATATTTAAAGTGTTAAAGATTGGATTACAGTTTTATATTTTGATATAGTGTATAATAATCTATATTAGTAAATATATTAAATATTAAACTTTTTAATAAGAATTATATGACAAAATCTTAAATATATTAGATGTAAACGTGTATATACATACTTGTATGACGACACTATGAATTAAATTTTAATAAATTGAATATATTCGGCATACAAAAAAGTAATAGATCCAAAAAATTAACCATAAATCTAGATTTAAAATACCATATTTGTTCATATCAGATTGCATGAAACATAAAGTAGTGCCGAAATAAAGAAATAAAAAGATTATACACAACTATACCATGAAACATAAAGAAGTACTAAAAGAAAGAAACTGTAATATTATCCCATTAATAACTGAAAGTAAGTAATAATAAGGCTACTCCTTTTCTATCTTCGGGATTTTGATCTTCTCGGTAAAGGTTAAACGTTTTGAAGTGGATGATTGAAGATGAACATTAGGAACCACGTCTTCAATACGGCGTTTCATTCTAGGACCATCAGCGATGCTTTTAATTTTATCCAGAGGAGTTCCATTCTCAGCCGTAACAGCTTCCTAAAACATACATGCAAATACTTTTACAATTTTGTAATAAAAATAAACAATTTAAAGAAGTAAAACTAATTTATTCTCGTTAACCTTTGAATATATGTCCTACAACAATCCAAAAACAGTTAGTTATTTATGTTAGAATATATCTTACTAAAAATTATACATATAGTTTTTTATATTTCTTTGTAACCTCTGAATTTGGCAATTTTGATCTAATTAATTTTATAATTTCTTCATCTGCTGTCAATTTGTTGACAGTAAAAATACAGTATTTCCATTCTATGTTAAAATTGGTCACTTTAATCTTGAAGACAAAGTCACAAAACGTTTGTTCAACAAATTGTTGAACTCGGCTGGCAATTGATGAGGGCCGGAAAACTGTAAAAGGAGGCACTTTTAGATTAGAAATTCCTATTGCAAATATATTAGATTTGTGGGAAAAAATAATGAAGGATATACCTTTTTCATCTTGGCAAACATGAACTTAGATGATTTATTGATTAGTTTTGAAACCTGTTCCTCAAACAGCTTTAGTGAAATAGATCCTCATCCGTCTTGTACACGAATGTATACTCTCATGCTACAATAGGAAATGTAAAATATAAGTCATCTTTGATGTTCACTTTAATTGTCGAAGTATTTTTAAAATAATTAAATCAAAGATTTACATAATAGATAAATAGAAATGATGGTATTTACATACAGAGAATAAACATTAGAAACACCTTTACACTTTTCACATTCATACGGGTACTTTAAACTAACTGAAATTGAAAATTTTTAAAATTAAAAAGTTATATAATCTTTTTAAGTCTATGAAATTAATTTAAAAAGAATTAATCATATTATATACCAGATTGTTCAACAACTATGTGAGTGCATTTACGACATGCTAAGTAGAACCATCCTTATTCATCCTCTATCTTGATTATTGTTGCTACAAAAACACATTCTAGTGGCTAAAATATTTTAACAAAACAATGTCAAAATTTATGTTAAATTCAATTTGAATCATATGTAAAGTATTTTGTTGGTAAAAGAAAATATAAATACCCGGTCAGCTTCAAGGATCTCATCGATCTTCTTTGCATCAAAACGGTTGTAATAATCTGCTGGATTCGAGTAAATGGTGTTGCTCGATAGCTGAACAACCGTATCTAATGGAGAAGATTCATTTTCAATTGCAGCCACACTAAAAAATCATCGTTAAAGTGTATTATGCTGTATATGTTTATTAAAAATAATATTAAGTTTATGATTTACATGAAAAGAGAGATTTTATATAAAATATAAACGTTTCGTTGAATTTGCGAAATGGCTCGATATCTTGATTGATATACAGCTTTGTTCCGAAAATACAGTTAGAGACCCCAAAATTGCCTTAAGTTACAAATCAGTATTAATAATAATAAATGGTAAAGAATTGCAGGAAATTATTATATAAATAAATAAATAAATAAATCAAGCGTACTATTTCAGTCATTGTATTTTCCAAGGTGCAAAAGTATAACCATAGACTCATTGGAATTCCGATTTTCTTGAATTAAGTTATGCACTTGTTTTGCATACTCATCCCATAAAGTGCAAACAACTTTTTTACCGCTAATACACAATAACTGTAAATTTATGATCCCATTATATGTTTTGTAAATGTTATACAATTAATATTTAACAATGTTCTTAAAAACATTAATAATGTTAAGTAAGAAATAACATACCTTAGATTTTGAAGTTCACAAGTAAGAAGAAGTTTTTCTTTACCATAGGATTTAAAAATCTTCAAGTCGTTAGATGATATAAGTCGACCAATAATATCTAATAAAATAAAACTAGGAAGATGATGAACTAATATTATAAGATATTTTTTAAAATAATCGTATTAAGAATTATAACTAACCGAATGCAATATCTTTTTTCACTCTTAACCGATTAACATCTTCATAATTCACGAAATTGAACTCATTATCAGGAGCCAAAATCATCAGTAGCTTGCAGGATTGTTTTTTTGGTAAAAGATTATCTTAGCCAAATGATCAACCACTTTAAAAACAGTAGAGTATGCTGCAACGCGGAAGTTTGATATTACATAGAAACCGCCTTCTTGTAATTGAGACTCAAACATACTTAGAAACGATTTCCTAATAGTCGCAGTAATCTTCAAACCCTGTTGTACATACATATGAGATGTAAGAAGATAAATCAGAAATATGAAGACGTTCAAAGGCGGGAATGCAAACGATATATTTTGAAGATTACCTTTTCGTCCATTAATATCATATCAAGGCTGGATTGAATTTTTGGATTATCACCGAAGAATGACTTGCACATAAAAACTACTTTGACTTTGATGATATCATGATAAGATTCATCTTTTATGTCACTCAGAAAGGTGTATTTATCTTCTTTCTCAACTGTACTTGAAATCGATTTGGAAGTAGATGTTGCCATTAATAATCTTAGACTTATGAAGAGTTGAGAAAGTTCTCTCGTTTGAAGAGTTATAAGAATAAAAAACAGTATTTAAATAGGTAAAAAACCACAACAAACAAACATTTTTAAATTTGACAGGGGATAAAAAGGGAATAGGAATAAAAATTTAAATCTTAGTAACAGATTATGATAAATATGTTCACGTCTTCTGTAAATAAAATATCACATATATTGAATAAATTTAGAGGATAAAAAGGGATAGGAATAAAAATTTAAATTTTAGAAACAAATTATGATATATATATGTTCACTTCTTCTGTAAATAAAATATCACATATATTGAATATATTTTATAGAAAAGAATACAAATATTTTTAATAAGATTGGTTTAAAAAGTTTTAGATTCTTAAAAAAAGTGGGTTTTGGGGACACTTTGACCCAGCGGCGACGCTACAACACCTCGTCAAATAATAAAAAATAAAACTCAAACTAACACTACTAGAAAAATGATTTTTTGAGACGAAAACTTTTTGAGGCGGCATGTCGCAAAACGCCATGTGGTGAAGACAATGTTAACGATTTTTCGCTATAAATATTAAAATTTTCGTCGTAAATAAGTTTTTGGCACAAATTTTTTGCGGCGTACTTTTTGCGACATGTCACCTCAAAAAACCTTTTGGGGCGACATATAAGGTATTTACGATTAAAATGTGTCGTCTCATAAAACCATTTTTCTACCTTGATTAAAAAAATTAAACTCAATATATGCAAGAATTTTGTAATCAAAACATGAAACTAAAGAAATTTCTATATCATGTGCATTATTTATGCAAAATAATTGCACATGGAGAACACCCCAACATAAACGGAAATTTCTATTGATTTTATTATACGTTGCGGTTTAAAATAATTGCACATGGAGAAAGGAAATTTTCAATTGAACAACTATGTGAGATTTCTAAACTAAAGAGATAAAAGAGATAAAGAGATAGAGAGAGGGAGGAAGAGATCAAACTTACTTTCTAAACTAAATTGAGGTAGAGACGGGAAAACCGTTCATGGGCTTTCCTAAGGTCACTGGCAGCATGGCGACAGCGTTGTAGTTTCTGAGTCGAATAGGACGCTTTTGAAAATGAGGGCAATCCATTTTTGAGGGTGAATATAATTCATGATAGTGGTGGTAGGTGAAGTAGAAAATGAGGGCAATCCATGTTTGAGGGTGAATAGAATTCATGGTAGTGATGGTAGGTGAGGTAAACTAATGGCGGTGGAGGTTTTGTTGGGAGGATGTAAAGAGATTTGACCACTTTCAATTTTAGGGTTTTCTAATAAACACAGAAAAGGGAAAGGGGACTGTTTGTAAGGTTTTGGGTTTTCAACTTCTTATTTGTTTGTAAACTAACGTGTCGGGTAGATTAAGGAAAGTGAGTTTTAGGATTAAGGACGATGAAATCATATTTATTTGTAAGTGTAATTTATTTAAAAAAAAGGTTTATATTGGTTAAATTATATTTTTTTAAAGGAAAGGTTTTTTTCAAAAGACTATTCTTTTAATAATATAGTTAGATAGGACAAAAATCCTTTTGTCATTAGACATAGTTTTTGCTTTGCATTTAGATAAAAGCATGTATAGATACATTTCTTTTTAAAGAACATTTCATTAGTTAACCATTCATACATACAAAAATATCCTTATATTCGGTTTAAAGGCTTGTATACGAGTATATGAGACATATAAACTTATGATTAGACAAAAAGATTAACATATTTTAATATTAGAAGCTATCCACTAATCATGTAGTTGGATCCTTTCCTTTATTGCTATCTGATCCAACTGTAAAAGTAATAACTACCACTAGTATAAAACACACTTTTAACAATGGTTTTTTAAGGTTTTTAATCCGGTTTTTGAGAGGAGGCTAAATGAGGGGCGACTAAAGGTACCCATTCAACCCCGGTTAAAAAACCGGGGCTAAAAACCCTTTAACCCCAGTTAACAACCGGGTCTAAAATATACTTTCTACCTTTGTTTTTAGCTAAAAAACGGGGGTTGAATATCAGAAAAAAATAAAAAAAAACTTTTTATACAATAAATTTCCTAATTTCTCACTCATTTACAGACAAAACTCAACATGGTGTTACACAAATCTTCATTACAAAACTAAAATTTTCATTACAAATAACTGTAATTAATTACATTACCATTGGACAATATCATGATTTAGTAGTCTCAAACGCACATCTACCATTGGAACAATCTCATGATTGTTGGAAATCAAAGATTAAACACGAGATAATCAAACAAAGTTTTCTTGTATTTCTATGAATTTCCACCCTAAAATATTTACATGCCGATACATATATATAGGGGTGAAATGGCGGTTTTCCGGTGGCGGTTGTCTGTCTTTGGCCATTAGGTCGCCGACCGTGGTGGTTGTAACATATTCCTATTCTAAATACATAATAATAATACTGCTTAGTTTAAATATCTAATACTCCCCTTAAACTAAACATAGTTTAAGTGAGATCTTCTATTCTTCATGACTTGTCCATAGTAGAGTTGGTTCGTCATCTTCAGTTTGGGTTAAGTTAACCTCCTCATCCTTCTTCGTGCATTCATACTTGAAGTGTCCAAATCTGTTGCACTTGAAGCATTTTATGTGTCTCTTGTCTTGTTGGTTAACATCTTTGTTCTTCCATGGTTTCCAAGCTCTACATCGTCCTTTTCCTTTGATGTCTTGAACTGACTTCTTATGACCGCAACGCTCACAGTTATCTTCCTTTTCTTCGTCTTTTCGGTCTGCTTTGGCATACAGAAGTCCATTATGCATATCTTCTTCTTTGTTTGGCTTTTTAATGCGTTTTTCATAGGCTTTCAATCTTCCAACAGCTTCTTGAAATGACATCGTGTTAAGATCGGCAAATTGTTCAATTGTAGCAACAATTTGAATGAATTTTGCTGGAACAGATCCTAGAAGTTTTCGAACCAATCTTTTGTTCTCTATTATAGAACCAAGATTGTTGCTTGTGATACAAGTTGACTAATCTTCCCTGTAAAATCATCGAGTGATTCTGAGTCTTTCATCTTTAAGGATTCAAAATCTGATTCTAATGTCTGTAGTCTAGCCTCTTTGACTCTGTTTTCACCAACGAATCGAGCTTTCAAGTCTTCCCATATATCTGCGGCTTTCATGTGATGAGCAACTTGTAGAACAAGTTGTTCTGGCAAGGCTTGAAACAGATAAGCAATAGCCATTGTGTTTTTCTGTGTATCCATGTCTCCTTTTGGTTTGAGTGCTTCCCATAGTCCATATACATTAAAAAGTACTTTAATCTTCACGGCCCAAATAGTATAATTCGTTGAATTCAGGCATTGGAATGTCATCGACATCCTTCCTTCAGTTTTCTTCGATGTTCCAGAATCCATTTCTTCTTTATTTTTCCGCGGTGTTTTAGGATTCTTTGATTTCTTCTTCGTTCCAATTTTTGGCTTCTTTTCTTGAGCGAAAAACTATTTTTTCTTGTTTACGGGACAAATCAAATCAACTACCTCTGACAGTCCCCTAGTTCTTTTTTTTACCGGACAAACTTCTGACTTCTTCTGTTTAGTTGAGCAAATCAAACCAACTGTCTCTGACAATCCCCTGTTTCTTTTTTTCACAAAACAAAACAAAATAAACTGATTACTTTGTTTGCGAGATGAATCAAATCAAATGTTCTGAACAGTCCCCTAGTTCTTTTTTCACCAAACAAACTTTTTCTTTTTCTGTTTTGCGGGGCGAATCAAACCAACTATCCTGGTTCTTTTTTCACCAGACACACTATTTTGTTCTTCTGAGCTGAATCAAACCAACTATTTTTGACAGTCCACTAGTTCTTTTTTCAACCGGGCAAAACTACTTTCTAAAACTTTTCTTTTTTTCAAAATTTATAAATTTATTAATTTCATAAAAAAACTTAGTAATAAATTAAAAAAACTTTAATACTTTATTAATAACTTATAATAAAATAAATTTAAATATTTTAACTTACAAAAAAAACTTTAATGGTTTTTTAAGTAATTTTAGAAATTAAAAAAAACTATTATTGAACAAAAAAAACATGCTACTTTAGGGCTTTTCTTTAAAAAAAGCCACACCTCTTTTTGATCAGACTATGCCACACCTTTTTAACCTTTTTGTGTCGGTTCTTTCTGTTCTACCAAGAACAAACGAGAAGGTTGTCTTCTCCAGCGAATTCCCCTTGTGGTTGTTCCGATCGATGCTTCCTGCTTGGCTTTTCTTTTCTCGAACGGTGGTTACCCCAACCTTTTGGTTTGGTGGTCTTACTGACCGATTGATTGTTCTCCGCTGAGGTATGTTCCTTTTCCGATGGGTGCCGGGTGGCAGTTCCTGGTTGAACAGCTGCCTAAGGTATCCTCTTGTGATGAAATAAACGAACCCAAAAAATCGATTATGATGATTGTTCTTCCTCTCCCTCTGATTCAAAAATTTAGGGTTTCGATTTGTGTGGGTTTTCTTGGTAGATAATCAAACTGTTTTCTTGGTAGATAACCAAATGTTGGAAATCAAAGATTAAACACGAGATAATCAAACTGAGTTTTCTTGTATTTCTATGAATTTCCACCCTAAAATCTTTACATGTCGATACATATATATATAGGGGTGAAATGGCGGTTTTCTGGTGGCGGTTACCGGCGGTTTTCCGTCTTTTGACGGCAGCAGACTGTGGCGGTTGGCCGTTAGGTCACCGGCCGTGGTGGTAGTGGTAACATATTCCTATTCTAAATACATAATAACACTGTTTAGTTTAAATATCTAATAATGATTTAGTAGTATCAATATAAAAAGAATACTAAAGAGAAAACAATACAGTCTAGAATGAAAAAAACATAGCAGATTTTAAAACTAGTAAAGTTATTCCTTTTAACATGCTAGTTTTAATTGTATAGATTTTTATACACTCCGCTAAAAACAGTAAAGTTATTCCTTTAAAATAATAAAGTTATTCCTTTTAACATGAGTGTAATAGTTATCGAGGAATAACTTTGATCTGCAACACAAAAGAAAAGTTGACACCTTAATTTTTCAAAGTTAAAAGATTATCAATAATAACTAACATGCACACTTATAAATTGGACGTACTATAACAAAATTGAGTAAAACCTTTGTTTCTCTTCATATATAAAATACTGAAAGTGAATTCCAAAATAATGATAACAAGAGACAGTATATATATAGAACAAGGTATAAGACATCTCATAATCACTTCATTAAGATACTTAGCAGGGAGAAGCACCAACACCAATAATATCTAGCTACATGAAACTTGTTTTCACATATCAATTGAAATGATGCTCTTCTATCAAAAATTGCTATTAAAAATTTGTTGTTTAAAACGATGCTCTATAGCTTAATACAAGTAAGAAAAATATAACCTGGAAATTTTAAACAACCGTTCTAAAAAACCAAAAAAATATAGGTTGATATTACGGTAAGTTGAAAAAACAAGAAATAATCAAATGTTTTAGATATAGAAACTAAGTTGTGGGTTATAAATGTAAGTATCAAATAACACTTCCAAGCAATTATCACAGTTTAACAGAATCTGTAGTATTCATCACAACTACATGAATGTGCCAAGACAAACAAACCCAAATCCTAAATACTAAAAGAAAGGGCCAATACAATAAATCAATCAAATTAACCGATTCAAAGTAAATAAAATCATATCAAACACAAACACTCGCGGTGTAATAGGCATTGCTAAAGTGCACTGAGTAACGATTAAAAGTATACCCTTGTTGGGTTTTCGTGGTCCAAAAACACAGCGGAAGCAAAACGAGTAGAAAATATGTTTCAAAATTTGACCACGAATATGCCCACCACATGGATCAAAACTCTAAACATGATTAAGCAACAAAATAAAGACACAAAGAAATAATGTCATACTCATGAACCTATCTTCTTTGTATAAGCTGATTTAGAGTTTGGAAGTTGCGTGTACTAACGTGTACACCTCTATCGAATTCCACGCTAAGAAGTGATCGTCTCCCACTTGCTAGAGTGTTAGATATGTCAATCTAAACACCACAAATAGTCTAACACACAAAGTACCAAAGCCTTGAGTTCCTCTTTGTGTGTTTGAGAGAATTGTGTGCAATATGTATATATTTGTGAATCAAGTTCAAGGAACATAACACTAAGACTTCTTGTGGCTTATATAGAGCTCCAAATTGAACTCAAAACCGTCCATCATCATGCCACAATCAGTTACTAGAGTTATGGCCATAAACACCACCATAATCAGCCTTGAAAGCTGATTAAAGAAGTTGTTACTGCACAAGGCACGACCGTGCCTCACAAGGCACTGCCGTGCCTCACAAGGCACGGGCGTGCCAACCCAAAAGGCCACGCCCAAGTCACGCCCGACTTGGGCTCGTGCCTGTCCACTGGGCTCAGGGCACAGGCGTGCCTCCAAGAGGCACGGGCGTGCCTCCAAGAGGCACGGGCATACCTAGCCACAGGCCACACCCAAGTCACGCCCGACTTGGGCTCGTGCCTGCCCGTAGGACACGGCCATACCTCATGACGGAAATGTGAGCGTTCACGTGCTTAAGATGAAAGAATTGGTTGATCGTTTGGAGAGGTTGGGATTCCCGTTAGGGAGGGAGTTAGTAGTGGATGTGATCCTGCGTTCTCTGCCTAGTTCCTTTTCACAATTTGTGTGGAACTATCATGTCCATGGCATGGACAAGTTTCTAATGGAGCTTCACGGAATGTTGAAGACCGTCGAGTCTGACATTTCCAAGAAGCCCTCCTCGTCCAAACCCGTCCTAGCTATCCAGGGACGCAGAACCAAAAAGAAAGGCACTCCCCCCTCCAAGGGAAAGGGTAAGGGGAAGGTTGCAAAACCTAACACAAGTCCGGCCCAGAAGGGCAAGGGGAAGGCCATGATGGTTCCACCGGCCGAGGACCCTGCGGAAGCCGAGTGCTTCCACTGCAAGGAAAAGGGGCATTGGCGGCGCTCTTGCCCAAAGTACCTCGAGGAGCTCAAGCAGGTAAAACCGAAGGGAGCTGGTAACTCAGGTACGTTTATGATTGAACTCCATAATACCGCTACTTCTAACGGCTGGGTACTTGATACCGGTTGTGGCACTCATATTTGTAATAATGTGTAGGTGCTAAAAAGAAGTAGGGCACTGGGTGCGGGAGAGCTTGACCTGATCATGGGAAACAAGGATGTGGTTCCTGTGGAGCGGATAGGGAGTGTTGATCTCACCTTTCCCTCAGGCCTTGCTATTACCTTGTTAAATGTTTGTTTTTCGCCCTGCGTGGCACAAAACATTATTTCCTTTCATGCATTGTTTGACGATGGTTATATGTTTAATTTTGATAATGGAGTTATTTCTTGTTTAAGAGATGGTGTTCATTATTTTAAAGCTTATCCACGTCGTGGAATTTATGAAACAAGTGTATGTTTGGATGGTAATAAATCAATCATGAACATTGATTCTAAGTCCAAAGGTGTATTGGACAAGTTGTCTTTGTGGCATAGTCGTCTTGGCCATATAAACAAGAAACGTATCGCCAAACTCCAAGTGGATGGGATTTTGGAATCGTTTGATCACGGGTCAAGCAAAGTATGCGATTTTTGTTTATTAGGCAAAATGACTAAAACACCCTTCACTGGCGTTAGTGAGAGGGGCAAAGACTTGTTGGACATTGTTCACACGGATGTGTGTGGTCCGTTCAGGTCTGCTACAAGAAACAACTATAGGTACTTCGTTACATTTACTAATGATTTCAGTAGGTATGGTTATGTTTATTTGATTAAGATTCTCAGATCCGATAGGGGTGGTGAGTATCTTAGTACCGAGTTTCTTGATCATCTTCGGGGTTGTGGAATTATTTCACAACTTACTCCACCCAGGGCACCACAATTAAATGGGGTCGCTGAAAGGAGGAACCGAACTTTATTGGATATGGTTCGGCCCATGATGAGTCATACAAAGCTACCCGCAAGTTTTTGGGGTTATGCTTTGGAAACTGCTACTAGGACCTTAAACCTTGTACCAAAAAGAAGGTTGCAAGTACACCGTTCGGGATGTGGCATGGAAGGGTTCCTTCGCTAGCCTTGTTGGGTTTTCGTGGTCTAAAATCGCAATGGAAGCAAAACGAGTAGAAAAAGAATTTCAAAATTTGACCACGAATACGCCCACCAAATGGACCAAAACTCTAAGCATGGATAAGCAACAAAATAAAGACAAGAAGGAATAGGTTCATACCCTTGAAGCTACGTTCCTTAGTCAAGCGGTTTTGGAGGTTGGAATCACGTGTACTAACTTGTACACCTCTATCGAAGTCCACAACAAGTCTTGATCATTTCCCACTTGCTAGAGTGTTAGATAAGCCTATCTAAACACCACCAAAATGATCAACACAAAAGAACCAAAGCCTTAGTCCTTCTAGTGCTTGAGAGAGTTGTATATATGCAAATATATATTCTAGTAAAACAATTCTTGGAACATGACCACATTAGCATCATAGAACTTATATAGAGCTCAAAAAATAGTTCAAATTCGTGCATACTAATGTCATATTCAGTTACTAGATTAATGGCAATAAACACCACCTTTAACTAGCTTTGAAAGCCTAGTTAAGTGGTTGTTACTGTATAAGGCATGGCCGTTCCTCACAAGGTACGGGTGTGCCAGCCTAAGAGGTCACGCCCAAGTCACGCCCGACTTGGGCTCGTGCCTGTCCACTGGGCACAAGCACGGGCGTGCCTCCCACAGGCACGGGCGTACCTAGCCACAGGCCACGCCCAAGTCACGCCCGACTTGGGCTCGTGCCTGCCTGTAGGGCACGGCCGTACCTCATAGAGGCACAGGCGTGCCTTAGCCCACCAGAACCAGTTTCTAGTTTTCTCTCTCATTAGATCATCCGTGATGCCGGAATCGATACTTGGCATGTGACCCAATAGGCCCTTGCTTCATCAGCCATGATACCAACTCGTGTGTGTGTCAGTGGGCATAATCCAACAGACTCCCACTTGCACATGACAAACTCACGAAAGGCGTCACGGACATAGAGCGGCGTCTAGCAAGGCATCTATGCCCCCAAGTTAGCATAAGGTTTGTCTTCCCAAAACAAATACCTAACCAAAAGGAAAGGTCCTACAGATAAGTGATTGCTTATCCCATCATTCACGATATCCGATGTGAATGAAGGTCATGGAACATGATCAACCCCAAATCATTCACGATTATGTTTCTCGATATAGACTAACTATGACTAACAATACAAGTTGCACAATTGATCCATTATCAATTCAACTTGAGCACGGCCATGCATTTTGATTTGTCATCAGCTTAGTCAACGAGGGGCCCAAGGATATCTCTCAAAAGAGGAACGAATACCTTTGACTACACCGCCCTATCATAGTAGCAAGTCCTTGCCTGAAAATTTCCCTTATAACAGCCAGTTACGAACTGCGTTAGAAAGCAATCTAAACAAGTCCATGTTAATAATCAAGCAACGCGTGCATCTCCAGTAAAAGGATAAATAATATTATCATCCTGATTTACTCGTGATAATATCCATGAAGTAAAATCAGGTACGGGTCCTCCAATTACTTAATCACCATTAAGTACAGGCTGGTGTTGCGTAAACAAGTATTCAATCCAAGATGAAAACTTTACCAACCACTCGCCTCGATCTTAATTCACTTCTTCCTTCCAATGAAGAACAACCGATCGTGGAGTATTTAGAATAAACAAGTTTATTCATGGAAGTATTAAACATGGAAAGATAGAACACAATAATGTTTCATAAAGTAATCGCACCATGCGTATATTAAATCCCCATTTAATAGTCATTACAATAAGAAATACATTATTGCTTTAATGTTCTCAATAACAAAATACAACTAAAATAATTAAACCAAGTCACTAGCAAATCTAATACCAATAGACTTAGCATGAGAATCATGCTTAACTTGTGACAAAGGTTTGGTGAGTGGATCTGCCAAGTTCCCCTCAGTTGGTACTCTACTAACCACAATGTCACCATTCTCGATAATATCACAAATAAAATGATATTTCCGAGCAATGTGTCTCGTACGTCGATGTGCTCTTAGTTCCTTAGCTAGAGCTACTGCACCTTCATTGTCATAGAAGATCTCAATAGGGTTAGCGATACTAGGAACAACTCCAAGGTCTTGAATGAATTTCTTCATCCAGACGGCTTCCTTAGCAGCCTCGCTTGCAGCAATATACTCTGACTCCGTGGTTGAATCGGCCACGGTATCTTGCTTGGAACTTCTCCAACTTATTGTTCCACCATTTAACAAGAATACAAATCCTGATTGAGACCGGCAATCATCCTTGTCCGTTTGGAAGCTAGCATCAGAATATCCAATAACTCTGAGCTCCTCCGATCCACCAAACACTAAAAACATTTACTTAGTTCTCCGAAGATATTTAAGGATGTTTTTAACCGCTACCCAATGACTTTGACCATGGTTAGCCTGATATCTGCTCGTCATGCTCAAAGCATACGACACATCAGGCCAAGTACATAGCATAGCATACATGATCGATCCCACTGCCGAAGCATACGGGACTCGACTCATTTCCTCTAGTTCCTTTTGAGAACTAGGACATTGAGACATGCTCAACGCCATACCATGCAACATAGGCAAATTCCCTTTCTTGGAATCTTGCATCCTGAACCTCTTCAAGACTTTATCTATGTACGTACTCTGGCTCAAACCAATGAGTCTTTTAGATCTATCTCTATAGATCTTTATCCCCAAAATATATGTTGCTTCTCCCATGTCTTTCATAGAGAAGAAACTCCCAAACCAGGTTTTCACTTCCTGCAAGGTAGTCACGTCACTTCCTATGAGTAGTATGTCATCTACATACAAGACTAGAAAAACTACAGCACTCTCACTAGCCCTGACATATACACAAGGTTCATCCTTGCTTTTAGAAAAGCCAAACTCTTTGACCTTTTCATCAAAGCAGATGTTCCAACTCCGAGATGCTTGCTTAAGTCCATAAATGGACGTCTTAAGCTTGCAGACCTTATTAGGATATTTGGGGTTTACGTAACCATCAGGTTGTGCCATGTAAACCTCCTCTACCAACTTCCCATTAAGGAAGGAAGTTTTGACATCCATCTGCCATATTTTGTAATCGTAATATGCAGCGATAGACATTAATATCCTAATAGACTTCAACATAGCCACTGGAGAAAAGGTTTCATCATAGTCTACACCATGAGTTTGAGTGAAACCCTTTGCCACCAGTCGGGCTTTGAAGGTGTCTACTTTTCCATCCATGTTAGTCTTCTTCCTGAAGACCCATTTGCACCCTACAGGCTTGTGGCCGGGTACCGGATCAACCAAGTCCCAGACTTGATTATCCGCCATGGATTACATCTCACTGTCCATTGCCTCCTTCCACCTAGCAGACTCAGGGCCCGCTACGGCTTCTCGGTAGTTGGCCGGTTCACTATTATCCACCGATAGTTCCTCACCCTCGGATATGAGAAACCCATATCTTTCCGGCTCATTACGAACTCTACCAGATCTACGGAGCTCTAATGGTTGTGTATCAGGCATCTCATCCACCATTGGTTGAGGTTCCACTTCTTCCGGTACGCCGACCACAGAATCGGTACTAGTGCCAACATCAGGTTGATCATTGGTGTCATCTAGAATTTCTTCTAGATCGGCTTGCCTCCCACTGGCTTCTGTAGATATCAGCTCCCTTTCAAGGAAGACCGTCCTTCGAGCAACAAACACCTTGTTCTCCGAAGGTTTGTAAAACAAATATCCCATAGAACCAGCTGGGTAGCCAATGAAAATACACTTCTCGGCTCTGGGTTCAAGTTTGTCTTGAGCTTCACGTCTCACGTAAGCTTCACAACCCCAGACCTTGAGATAGGCTAGCGAAGGAACCCTTCCATGCCACATCTCAAACGGTGTACTCGCAACCTTCTTTGTTGGTACAAGGTTTAAGGTCCTAGCAGCAGTTTCCAAAGCATAACCCCAAAAACTTGCGGGTAGCTTTGTACGACTCATCATGGGCCAAACCATATCCAATAAAGTTCGGTTCCTCCTCTCGGCGACCCCATTTAATTGTGGTGTCCTGGGTGGAGTAAGTTGTGATATAATTCCACAACCCCTAAGATGATCAAGAAACTCGGTACTAAGATACTCACCACCCCTATCGGATCTGAGAATCTTAATCCGCTTGCCCAATTGATTCTGCACTTCGTTTTGGTATGTCTTAAACACCTCAAAGGTTTCAGACTTATGCTTAATCAAATAAACATAACCATACCTACTGAAATCATTAGTAAAAGTAACGAAGTACCTACAGTTGTTTCTTATAGCAGACCTGAACGGACCACACACATCCGTGTGAACAATGTCCAACAGGTCTTTGCCCCTTTCACTAACGCCGGTGAAGGGCGCCTTAGTCATTTTGCCTAATAAACAAGAATCGCATACGGTCAAACGATTCCAAAATCCCATCCACTTGGAGTTTGGCGATACGTTTCTTGCTTATATGGCCAAGACGACTATGCCACAAAGACAACTTGTCCAATACACTTTTGGACTTAGAATCAATGTTCATGATTGATTTATTACCATCCAAACACATACTTGTTTCATAAATCCCACGATATGGATAAGCTTGAAAGTAATGAACATCATTTCTCAAACAAGAAATAATTCCATTATTAAAATTAAACTCATAACCATCGTCAAACAAAGCGTGAAAGGAAATAATGTTTCATGCCACGCAGCGCGAAAAGCTAACATTTAATAAGGTAATAGCAAGTCTTGAAGGAAAGGCGAGATCAACACTCCATATCTGCTCCACGGGAACCACATCCTTGTTTCCCATGATCAGGTCAAGCTCTCCAGCACCCAGCGCCCTACTTCTTTTTAGCACCTGCACATTATTACAAATATGAGTGCCATAACCGGTATCAAGTACCCAGCCGTTAGCAATAGCGGTATTGTGGAGTTCAATCATAAATGTACTTGAGTTACCCGCTCCCTTCGGTTTTACCCGCTTGAGCTCCTCAAGGTACTTTGGGCAAGAACGCCACCAATGCCTCTTTTCCTTGCAGTGGAAGCACTCGGCTTCCGCAGGGTCCTCGGCCGGTGGAACCATCACGGCTTTCTCCTTGCCCTTCGGGGCCGGACTGGGGTTAGGTTTTGCAACCTTCTCCTTACCCTTTCCCTTAGAGGGGGGAGTGCCTTTCCTTTTGGTTCCGCCTCCCTGGATAGCTAGGACGAGTTTGGACAAGGAGGGCTTCTTGGACATGTCGGACTCGACGGTCTTTAACATTCCGTGAAGCTCCATTAGGGACTTATCCATGCCATGGACATGATAGTTCCACACAAATTGTGAAAAGGAACTAGAAAGAGAACGGAGGATCACATCCACCGCCAACTCCCTCCCCAACGGGAATCCCAACCTCTCCAAGCGATCAACCAATTCTTTCATCTTAAGCACGTGAACGCTCACATTTCCGCCCTTCTGCATATGGCAATCGAAAAGGGACTTTAGGCACTCGAAGCGCTCTAGCTTAGCCTGCTGTTGGAACATTTCCTTCAGCTTGTTAAGCATGTCATATGCCCCTAAATGTTCCATTTGCTTTTGAAGCTCAGGAATCATTGACAAGAGCATAAAGCAAGCCACTTCGTTCGTTTCCTTGGCGCGCTTATCATACGCGTCTCGGACCGCCCTAATCACATTAGCCGCAGGTGCTTCCGGCAAAGACTCCTCAATGGCCCACATCTTTTGTTCATACCTAAGGGCTATCCTTAGTTGCATGAAACAATCCATGAAGTTTTGGCCATCGAGTTTGGCCTTTTTGAGGAACAATTTTAGGGAAATAGAGTTCGATGAAGATGTAGAAGCGTTGTTGGATGCCATCTACAAAATTAGAGTACCAATTTTAGTTGTCAAATCCTTGTAGAAATAATTACCCAATAGTTATAAAAACTCAATTATTTGAACAAGGCTAAAAACCGTATTTCACTCTATCTCGTGACGGGTTTACTGTGGATCACGAAATAAGTTATTTAGGCCGGTAGACAAATTACAGATTGCAACCATTGCAACTCTTAGTTCCTTGCGGGATCCTTCCGACATCAAAAGTCTAAGGCATGTTTGATCCCTTCATGCACCAATCCTTTTATTATTTCTTAAATGACTCGGCTAGAGATCAACATCATTTAAGCTTTATAAAAGAATTTGTAAGTCGTCCGTCAAAACACACGTTGGTACCCTAGCCCAATCATTGATTCGTGCTTAAGCTCGACTACCAATATTGCGGGTTGCCATACTCACCTTCCACACAACTCCACAAGGCATGACTCGTGCTAATGCGCGACAATCATCCAAGTTTCGTTAGATTTGGGTGGTGTCGTCTTACGGGTGGCGCGTGACTTACTTTTTTGAAAAAACAGGTTTTTGTTTTTCCGGTTAAAATAATATTTTAACAAGTTTGCAAATTAGCAATTTTAAGTGACAAAAACTCCTTTTTAATCACCGTTTAATATAAACACCTTTTTATATTAATGTTTGCCAATTCATATGCGCATAGAAATATAAACTCATTTATAAATCTCTTTGTTTTATATATTTTCCAAAAATTCTCTAGCATGCAAATCCTAAAGAATTCAAATATAAAACAATCACGCATAAATATAAATAAAGACCCGGTAACATGCCCAAATCCTAAGTGTTTTCCCCCGTGAGCCAAAACGGGGAAAACATAGTCAATCTAGGGACAACACCAAGGAATGCTTCGTCATGATCTCCGCTCCGGCGAATCTCCCGGATTTGGTTCGTCAAGACGCCAACATCGTGTCTCCCGGTTGGTTTGATGCAATATTAACATATTTGAAATAATCTAAGTACGAGTACATAATAATAAGAAAACGACATGCAAGTCGCGATCCTAATAATCTATTACGAGTACAAAGATTTAAATAAACGACATGCAAGTCGCACCAAATATAAATATTACAACAATACGGCACGCAGGCCAAAACCAAAACCAACCACAAACAACACAATGGGCTATGGGCAAAAAAAGTTACCGGGCTACCATAACAAACACAACCAAACGAAAGCAATGGTGTGCCACAAAACCATGTCCACCAAATAAATATATTTTGATCAAGATTGCAAAACAACACTCAAGGCACAACAAGCAATCCTTGTACATATGCATTAGCAATTTTAATACACCTTTAAAATTCCATATTCATATATACACCTAAAAATATATGTTTTTGTGAACTTCATGCCAAGTCACACAAAACATATAGAATTAGAAACCAAAATATAGTGGGGATGAACATAATCAAGACTAGTCCAAAACTCGGATTTTAATATATATAAACATATTGTTTTAAAAACCAATTCTGACCACAAAACCAGAAGGCATGGGCGTACCCCAGAGGGTACGGGCGTGCCTGCCCTTTTGTCAGTGTACAGATTAAACAATTTTAAATAGTTTATGAATTTTGCTGGTACGGCCCGTACCCCCACTATACGTCCGTGCCCCGGTCACCGGCACGGCCCGTACCCCTAGAGGTACGACCGTGTCCTGCCCGGTCACCGGAAAACCATTTTTGACAGAAAACACAGAAAATCCGGTTTAACTCCAAAAGTGCAAAGCCATATTAGAGATGGCTCTGATACCACTGTTGGGTTTTCGTGGACTAAAATCGCAACGGAAGCAAAACGAGTAGAAAAAGAGTTTCAAAATTTGACCATGAATACGCCCACCAAATGGACCAAAACTCTAAGCATGGATAAGCAACAAAATAAAGACAAGAAGGAATGGGTTCATACCCTTGAAGCTACATTCTTTAGTCAAGCGGTTTTGGAGGTTGGAATCACGTGTACTAACTTGTACACCTCTATCGAAGTCCACACCAAGTCTTGATCGTTTCCCACTTGCTAGAGTGTTAGATAAGCAAATCTAAACACCACCAAAATGATCAACACAAAAGAACCAAAGCCTTAGTCCTTCTAGTGCTTGAGAGAGTTGTATATATGCAAATATATATTCTAGTAAAACAATTCTTGGAACATGACCACATTACCATCATAGCACTTATATAGAGCTCAAAAATCAGTTCAAATTCGTGCATACTAATGTCATATTCAGTTACTAGATTAAATGGCAATAAACACCACCTTTAACTAGCTTTGACAGCCTAGTTAAGTGGTTGTTACTACATAAGGCACAGTCGTGCCTCACAAGGTACGGGCGTGCCAGTCCAAGAGGCCACGCCCAAGTCACGCCCGACTTTGGCTCACGCATGTCCACTGGGCGCAGGGCACGGGCGTGCCTCCCTCAGGCACGGGCATACCTAGCCACAGGCCATGCCCAAGTCACGCCTGACTTGTGCTCGTGCTTGCCCGTAGGGCACGGCTGTACCTCATAGAGGCATGGGCGTGCCTTAGCCCACCAGAACCAGTTTCTAGTTTTCTCTCTCATTAGATCATCCATGATGCCGGAATCGATACTTGGCGTGTGACCCAATAGGCCCTTGCTTCATCAACCATGATACCAACTCATGTGTGTGTCAGTGGGCATAATCCAACAAGCCTATCTCAAGGTCTGGGGTTGTGAAGCTTACGTGAGACGTGAAGCGCAAGACAAACTTAAACCCAGAGCCGAGAAGTGTATTTTCATTGGCTACCCAGCTGATTCTATGGGATATTTGTTTTACAAACCTTTTGAGAATAAGGTGTTTGCTGCTCGAAGGGTTGTCTTCCTTGAAAGGGAGCTGATATCTGCAGAAGCCAGTGGGAGGCAAGTCGATCTAGAAGAAATTCTAGATGACACCAATGCTCAACCTGAGGTTGGCACTAGTACCGCTTCTGAGGTCGGCGTACCAGAAGAAGTGGAACCTCAGCCAATGAAGGATGAGGTACCTGACAAACAGCCATTAGATCTCCGTAGATCTGGTAGAGTTCGTAATGAGCCAGATAGATATGGGTTTCTCATATCCGAGGGCGACGAACTATTGGTGGATCATAGTGAATTGACCAACTACCGGGAAGCCATGGCGGGCCCTGAGTCTGCTAGGTGGAAGGAGGCAATGGACAGTGAGATGCAATCCATGGCGGATATTAAAGTCTGGGACTTGGTTGATCCAGTACCCGTCCATAAGCCAGTAGGGTGCAAGTGGTTCTTCAAAAAGAAGACTAACATGGATGGAAAAGTAGACACTTTCAAAGCCCGACTGGTAGCAAAGGGCTTCACTCAAACTCATGGTGTAAACTATGATGAAACCTTTTCTCCAGTGGCTATGTTGAAGTCTATTAGGATATTAATGGCTATCGCTGCATATTACGATTACAAAATATGGCAGATGGATGTCAAGATTGCCTTCCTTAACGGGAAGTTGGCAGAAGAGGTTTACATGGCACAACCTGATGGTTACGTAAACCCCAAATATCCTAATAAAGTATGCAAGCTTAAGAGGTCCATTTATGGACTTAAGAAAGCATCTCGAAGTTGGAACATTTGCTTTGATGAAAAGGTCATAGAGTTTGGCTTTTCTAAAAGCAAGGATGAACCTTGTGTATATGTCAGGGCTAGTGGGAGTGCTATAGTTTTCCTAGTCTTGTATGTAGATGACATACTACTCATAGGAAGTGACGTGACTACCTTGCAGGAAGTGAAAACCTGGCTTGGGAGTTGCTTCTCTATGAAAGACATGGGAGAAGCAACATATATTTTGGGGATAAAGATCTATAGAGATAGATCTAAAAGACTCATTGGTTTGAGCCAGAGTACGTAATAGATAAATTCTTGAAGAGGTTCAAGATGCAAGATTCCAAGAAAGGGAATTTGCCTATGTTGCATGGTATGGCGTTGAGCAAGTCTCAATGTCCTAGTTCTCAAAAAGAACTAGAGGAAATGAGTCGAGTCCCGTATGCTTCGGCAGTGGGATCGATCATGTATGCTATGCTATGTACTTGGCCTGATGTGTCGTATGCCTTAAGCATGACGAGCCGATATCAGGCTTACCCTGGTCAAAGTCATTGGGTTGTGGTTAACAATATCCTTAAATATCTTCGGAGAACAAAGGAAATGTTTTTAGTGTTCGGTGGATCAGAGGAGCTCCTAGTTACTGGATATTCTGATGCTAGCTTCCAAACGGACAAGGATGATTGCCGGTCTCAATCGGGATTTGTATTCTTGTTAAATGGTGGAGCAATAAGTTAGAGAAGTTCCAAGAAAGATACCGTGGCCGATTCAACCACGGAGTCAGAGTATATTGATGCAAGCGAGGCTACTAAGGAAGCCATCTGGATGAAGAAATTCATTCAAGACCTTGGAGGTGTTCCTAGCATCGCTAACCCTATTGAGATCTTCTGTGACAATGAGGGTGCAATAGCTCTAGATAAGGAACCAAGACCGCATCGACGTACGAGACACATTGCTCGGAAATATCATTTTATCCGTGATATTATCGAGAATGGAGACATTGTGGTTAGTAGAGTACCGACTGAGGGGAACTTGGCAGATCCACTCACCAAACCTTTGTCACAAGTTAAGCATGATTCCCATGCTAAGTCTATTGGTATTAGATTTACTAGTGACTTGGTTTAATTATTTTAGTTGTATTTGTTATTGAGAACATTAAAGCAATAATGTATTTCTTATTGTAACGATTATTAAAGGGGGATTTAATATACGCGTGATGCGATTACCTTATGAAACATTATTGTGTTCTATCTTTGCATGTTTAATACTTTCTTGAATAAACTTGTTTATTCTAAATACTCCACGATCGGTCGTTCTTCATTGGAAGGAAGAAGTGAATTAAGATTGAGGCGAGTGGTTGGTAAAATTTTCATCTTGGATTGAATACTTGTTTACGCAACACCAGCCTGTACTTAATGGTGATTAAGTAATTGGAGGACCCATACCTGATTTTACTTCATGGATATTATCACGAGTAAATCAGGATGATAATATTATTTATCCTTTTACTGGAGATGCACGCGTTGCTTGATTATTAACATGGACTTGTTTAGATTGCTTTCTAACGCAGTTCGTAACTGGCTGTTATAAGGGAAATTTTCAGGCAAGGACTTGCTACTATGATAGGGCGGTGTAGTCAAAGGTATTCGTTCCTCTTTTGAGAGATATCCTTAGGCCCCTCGTTGACTAAGCTGATGACAAATCAAAATGCATGGCCGTGCTCAAGTTAAATTGATAATGGATCAATTGTGCAACTTGTATTGTTAGTCATAGTTAGTCTATATCGAGAAACATAATCGTGAATGATTTGGGGTTGATCATGTTCCATGTCCTGCATTCACATAGGATATCGTGAATGATGGGATAAGCAATCACTTATCTGTAGGACCTTTCCTTTTGGTTAGGTATTTGTTTTGGGAAGACAAACCCTATGCTAA
The DNA here is from genome assembly GCA_038502395.1 of Dittrichia graveolens. NCBI lineage: Eukaryota > Viridiplantae > Streptophyta > Magnoliopsida > Asterales > Asteraceae > Dittrichia > Dittrichia graveolens. The sequence goes on along the minus strand of JARJIL010000005.1, from coordinate 51,403,795 downwards.
CTTGGGGGCATAGATGCCTTGCTAGAGGCTGCTCTATGTCGGTGACGCCTTTCGTGAGTTTGTCATGTGCAAGTGGGAGTCTGTTGGATTATGCCCACTGACACACCCACGAGTTGGTATCATGGCTGATGAAGCAAGGGCCTATTGGGTCACATGCCAAGTATCGGTTCCGGCATCACGGATGATCTAATGAGAGAGAAAACTAGAAACTGGTTCTGGTGGGCTAAGGCATGCCCGTGCCTCTATGAGGTATGGCCGTGCCCTACGGGCAGGCACGAGCCCAAGTCGGGCGTGACTTGGGCGTGGCCTGTGGCTAGGTACGCCCGTGCCTGTGGGAGGCACGCCCGTGCTTGTGCCCAGTGGACAGGCACGAGCCCAAGCCGGGCGTGACTTGGGCGTGGCCTTTTAGGCTGGCACACCCGTATCTTGTGAGGAACGGCCATGCCTTATGCAGTAACAACCACTTAACTAGGCTTTCAAAGCTAGTTAAAGGTGGTGTTTATTTCCATTAATCTAGTAACTGAATATGACATTAGTATGCACGAATTTGAACTATTTTTTGAGCTCTAAATAAGTTCTATGATGCTAATGTGGTCATGTTCCAAGAATTGTTTTACTAGAATATATATATTTGCATATATACAACTCTCTCAAGCACTAGAAGGACTAAGTCTTTGGTTCTTTTGTGTTGATCATTTTGGTGGTGTTTAGATAGGCTTATCTAACACTCTAGCAAGTGGGAAATGATCAAGACTTGTTGTGGACTTCGATAGAGGTGTACAAGTTAGTACACGTGATTCCAACCTCCAAAACCGCTTGACTAAGGAACGTAGCTTCAAGGGTATGAACCTATTCCTTCTTGTCTTTATTTTGTTGCTTATCCATGCTTAGAGTTTTGGTCCATTTGGTGGGCGTATTCGTGGTCAAATTTTGAAATCCTTTTTCTACTCGTTTTGCTTCTGTTGCGATTTTAGACCACGAAAACCCAACAAGGCTAGCGAAGGAACCCTTCCATGCCACATCCCGAACGGTGTACTTGCAACCTTCTTTTTGGTACAAGGTTTAAGGTCCTAGTAGCAGTTTCCAAAGCATAACCCCAAAAACTTGCGGGTAGCTTTGTATGACTCATCATGGGCCGAACCATATCCAATAAAGTTCGGTTCCTCCTTTCAGCGACCCCATTTAATTGTGCTGTCCTGGGTGGAGTAAGTTGTGAAATAATTCCACAACCCCGAAGATGATCAAGAAACTCGGTACTAAGATACTCACCACCCCTATCGGATCTGAGAATCCTAATTCGCTTGCCCAATTAATTCTGCACTTCGTTTTTGTATGTCTTAAACACCTCAAAGGTTTCAGACTTATACTTAATCAAATAAACATAACCATATATACCGAAATCATCAGTAAAAGTAACGAAGTACCTATAGTTGTTTCTTGTAGCAGACCTGAACGGACCACACACATCCGTGTGAACAATGTCAAACAAGTCTTTGCCCCTCTCACTAACGCCAGTGAAGGGTGTTTTAGTCATTTTGCCTAATAAACAAAAATCGCATACTTTGCTTGACCCGTGATCAAACGATTCCAAAATCCCATCCACTTGGAGTTTGGCGATACGTTTCTTGTTTATATGGCCAAGACGACTATGCCACAAAGACAACTTGTCCAATACACCTTTGGACTTAGAATCAATGTTCATGATTGATTTATTACCATCCAAACATACACTTGTTTCATAAATTCCACGACGTGGATAAGCTTTAAAATAATGAACACCATCTCTTAAACAAGAAATAACTCAATTATCAAAATTAAACATATAACCATCGTCAAACAATGCATGAAAGGAAATAATGTTTTGTGCCACGCAGGGCGAAAAACAAACATTTAACAAGGTAATAGCAAGGCCTAAGGGAAAGGTGAGATCAACACTCCCTATCCGCTCCACCGGAACCACATCCTTGTTTCCCATGATCAGGTCAAGCTCTCTAGCACCCTACTTCTTTTTAGCACCTACACATTATTACAAATATGAGTGCCACAACCGGTATCAAGTACCCACCCGTTAGAAGTAGCGGTATTATGGAGTTCAATCATAAACGTACCTGAGTTACCAGCTCCCTTCGGTTTTACCTGCTTGAGCTCCTCGAGGTACTTTGGGCAAGAGCGCCGCCAATGCCCTTTTTCCTTGCAGTGGAATCACTCGGCTTCCGCAGGGTCCTCGGCCGGTGGAACCATCACGGGCTTCCCCTTACCCTTCGGAGCCGGACTTGGGTTAGGTTTTGCAACCTTCCCCTTACCCTTTCCCTTGGAGAGGGGAGTGCCTTTCTTTTTGGTTCCGCGTCCCTGGATAGCTAGGATGGGTTTGGACGAGGAGGGCTTCTTGGAAATGTCAGACTCGACGGTGTTCAACATTCCGTGAAGCTCCATTAGAAACTTGTCCATGCCACGGACATGATAGTTCCACACAAATTGTGAAAAGGAACTAGGCAGAGAACGGAAGATCACATCCACCGCTAACTCCTTCCCTAACGGGAATCCTAACCTCTCCAAGCGATCAACCAATGCTTTCATCTTAAGCACGTGAACGCTCACATTTCCGTCCTCCTGCATGTGGCAATGAAAAGGGACTTAAGGCACTCGAAGCGCTCTAGCTTAGCCTGCTGTTGGAACATTTCCTTCAGCTGGTTAAGCATATCTGATGCCCATAAATGTTCCATTTTCTTTTGAAACTCTAGAATCATTGACGAGAGCATAATACAAGCCACTTCGTTCGTTTCCTTGACGCGTTTTTCATACACGTCTCGGACCGCCCTAGTCGCATTAGCCGCAGGTGCTTCCAGCAAAGGCTCCTCAATGGCCCACATCTTTTGTTCATACCTAAGGGCTATCCTTAGTTGCATGAACCAATCCATGAAGTTTTATCCATCGAGTTTGGCCTTTTCGAGGAACAACTTTAGGGAAATAGAGTTCGATGATGTAGAAGCGTTGTTGGATGCCATCTACAAAATTAGAGTACCAATTTTAGTTGTCAAATCCTTGTAGAAATAATTACCCAATAGTTATAAAACTCAATTATTTGAACTAGGCTAAGAACCGTATTTCACTCTATCCCGTGACGGGTTTACCGCGGATCACGAAATAAGTTATTTAGGCCGGTAAACATTTCACCGATTGCAACTGAAAGTCCTTTGTGGTGTAGAAGATGAGTAAACAAGAATACTTGAGGTAAAGATGATGAAGTTGATATGAACAAGTATGAACACTTTGTATAAACTTTGAAGAATCTCTCTTAGTATTTCTTGAACGTGAATGCAGAGATTGATATTACAAAGAGTTGCCTTGCAAACTAGGTTTGCAAGGCTTTAAATACTAATTGGCACATGGGCCCTAAAGCCTTATGGCCCAATACCATCTATTAACTAGACTATCTAATACATATAAGGAAAGTGAGCCTAGCCCATATAATAAACTAATCTAGTTAAACATATTACAAAATAAAAGAACACAAGGCTAACAAACTATTTAGTATCTAACAATCTCCCCCTTTTGTTGCCTTTTGCTGAAGTAGGTAATTTTGATTTCATCTGCTCCTCTGACCCAGGAGTCTTTCCCAACTCCGGATGGCCTTTCTTTCCTGAATCTTGTCCTCCAACTGATCTGCTATTCTGGTCATTTTTACCAATTCTGATTGATCAGGAAGGTGGTGGTTTCTGAAGCATGTTCTGCGGAATTTGAATATGCATCTTTGAAGCGTTCCGTCAGAATATGCACTGAGTTCTGAAAGTTGAAGGAATGCTTTCCCTCCGTTAAGATTTGGCATGACGAATCCATCCGCTCCTTCGTAGTCTTCATCATATTCTTCTATAATAGTGTATTTTTTGTGTTTGTCTAGCTTTGAATGCTATTGGTTAGGCCTTTGAAGATTTATTTTTGCAAGATCAGCATCGGCACCAGGCTGTAAATCGTGGGTTCTCACAACTTGGAGCCCTTTGTTCTTCTCGGGTCTTTTCAAGCTTGCCATCCAGCTCATCTTCCATATGAGTTATGTCTCCCAAATTCAAGAATCTAAGCTCGACCTCGTGAAATGTATATCTTTTCCCATCTGCTCTGGTTACATGGAAGTGAACCATTTGATAGTTGAGGAAGTTACGCAAGTACACGAACTCGATCTTGACAATTGGATGTTTGGAGGCCTCTTGTTGTTTCTCACTTGTATGGAAGGTGGCGGCAAATCTGACGGCTGTTTCATGTTCTACTGTGTTTAGCACATATAGATCATCAACCTCTCTGACAACCTCTGAGAAGATACCCGGAATTCTTTCGTCAAGATACAGAGTATTTAACCATTGTGTGGGCCATCGAGGTTGGTCTTTAGCAAGAGCTTCCCTAGGCCTGATATTTCTGATGTTTAGCCTTTCTGCTATTACTCTTTTGTGAGTGGCCAAGGGCATAGGTCCTCCATGGTAAGTTTCAGGTACCGGCCACTCACCCTCTTTCTGTTCAGACCCTTGAGGTTGCTGCTGACTTATAAGATCGATGGGCGCAATGTTGAATTGCCCCTGTTCAGGTGGAAAGATGTCAAGCAGCTCCCTGTTTACCGTTGTGAAGACTTTGCGGATGTTGATTAGTGGAGTCTCTTCTACTTCCTCTATAATTGGCCTTTTGCCTTTGGATTTTTCTGTTGAGGATTCAGGAAGAGAGGATTCTGGCTCTTTTGAGTATGTTTGGATTTGTGGGATTTGGATTGTAGGAGTTTGGATTGTTGGGATGATTGTTGGGGTTTCTTGTCTTTCTACCTCTTACTCTGCCCCTGAACTGCTTCAAATTCAAATTCTGCCATTGTAGGCTTAGTAGCATGCTCAGTTTGTTGTTGTTTACCCCCACTCCCACTGCCGCTTTGACCCTCTGACGGCTTTGACACTGGGGTGGCTTCGATTCGGAGTACTGTGCTTTGAGCCCCAATGTAACGCCGCTGCCGCTTCTCCCCCTCATGATGTCCTGGATCCTCAGGATCATCATGCCTACGCTTGCGTGTTTCCAATTGAGCCTTACAAGACCCCTCCACGACTTCCAGCCTTTTGCTAATATTTGAGACGGTAGAGGTTAAGGCATTTAAGGCTTGTAGGACAGTATCTTGGAAGGTGGTGGAACTGGAGGAGGAGGGCTGGGGTTGGTGTTGTAGTGCTGCTAGGATGGTTGATTGTTCGGATGTAGGATGGGCAACACTGTTCAGTTTAGCATGTAGGAGGTCCTTGAGTTCATCGATTGAATGATCTCGTTCAATGACGGTAGGTGGGCGGTTTTCCAGGGCTCGGATTTGGGCTCTGAGGGAGTCGATTTTAGAGTGGGAGTTGTGCGTTGACATACTCCCTCAGGCCAGAGTCTAGAGAAGAGAACTTAGAGTTTAGGAAAGACCTAAGCTCCGGTGTAACCCCGACCTCACCAAGAGGCTCGGCTGGCACAGGTCTTTTAGACCCATGACCCTCACGCAGTGTTGGCATAATTGTAGCACTGGAGGGACTTCCGCTCGATCCTCGCGTTACCTCTGCAGTAGAGACCGCTACGGGCGTTCTGGAAACGTCACGAAGACGTGCTAATGCAGATTGTGTTCTAGCAAATGATTGAAAACCAGTTAAGGGTGGCGCTAGACTCAATGGTGCTCCGAAAGAAGATGTGGACGGGGGAGGCGGTCCACCGAATTCAAAGCCAGCAAACTCCGAACGAGTTGCTGACTGCGTATGTGATAGATCCCCGTGCAATGAAACCACTTCCATTGGAGTGGAAGCAGAGTGGCTGGTGGGGTGAGGTGCATGCACTGGTGGGATGCCAGTGTCTGTTTCAATACCAGTCAGAACAGTGTCCCGACCGGTAGTAGATGAAGCTTCCCGGCTTTCTCGGTCTGGTGTACTCTCACTCTCATCATTTTCTCTCTCACTAGCACTATCACTCACTACAACCTCTACTTCTTCGTCTTCTCTTTCCATAACCGGTACATCACCAAACGTGGCAGATATGTCTGATAAATCATGATGGATGTCCTCAGGGTGATCAGAAACTTGTTGCGTGCCAGTGGATTCGACACGGACTGGAGAATGTCGTGGACCAATGAGATGGATTTTCCTGAGGAGGAGGATTCGGTTTGAGTCCTTTCTGTGGAGGACTTATTCTCTGGTTCAGCATGGGTGGAGGCCTCCGAGTCACTGATTACAACTCCCTCGCTCTCTTGTATCTCTCCTCCCTCACCACTTCCACCGCCCCTCTCAACATATTCTTCTCTCTCAATCACAACCCTGCTCGGGGCACCCCTGCGCACCCGAGCCCTAATACCACTAGGACCCTCACCAGGTACTACTGCTCCCGGGGCAGGCACAACCGGCTCTGGTTGCGCCGGAGGAGAAATCCTATTAACCCTCATATACTCGCGCACTACCTCACTTTCCCGATTCAGCGTTCGAAGAAGGGCAACTGGTACGGTCATGGCTACAACATCGGGAAGGTCTCTGATTCATAAGAATCTGGCGATGCGTTGTACTTGGACTTGTGGGCTATTAAGTCGCCGAGGGATGCTGTGGTAGGTTTCCAGGTCAGTGGCAATGAAGATGGTCAGGAATCGTTGAAAAGGTATAAAGGTTTTCTAGCGAGAGGTTTCCTTTTCCTTGACCATTCGGACGATCTCCTCGAATATGATGGTGGCATAGTCCAAGTGGCGGTGGTAAGCAACACTAGCCAACAAGAGTAGGGAGTAGTAGGAGCCGCCATCGGTGCCTCGGTAAATACCAGTCAGGATACGGGAGATAATGGTGGCTAGCGTCTGCCAGAGAGGCGCAAGATTTGTTTGTCTGAACTGATGAATTTGGTTTAGTACTCCCTGATATCCAAGACCTCTGATTAGGTCTAGTCCCGCATCTACACTTGGATTTTCATCAAAGTCAGCTCTTCCTGGATAGTGATCAGCAGCAGGTAGGTCCAATAGGTTTCTCAGTCGGATGGCTGAAAGAGTTGTGCGGATATTCTCAATACGACGCAGGAGGCACTTGTGTCCCAAGCGGGTGACACCCTCAGTAAAAGTGTACCACAGTTGCTGCAGATAGATTTCAGGTACATGGGTGGTTGATGTGTTTGGGTTTTCAGTGATGGCTTGGCGGAGAGGATGGGCACGGATAATGTCAGTGATTATGGGAATTTTGGTATCGGTGGCTAGATCAAAATATACGTTGTTGCTCAGAGTTTCAAGCCTGTCAGCAGCAGGGACTAGGCTTTCCTCGGGAAGGGGTTGATTAGCAGCCATCTGTCACAGATAAGATAGATCATATTAGCATAAGAGAAAAGACAGATATTTGCTGATGAACATGTGAACTCATGAATGAATATGTGTGTTAAGTTCTATGCACATGTGAATGTTGGGTGTTGACTTTGACTTTGATTATGTAACTTATGAAATTTGAAGCAAGGCACAAAAATTTCTAAGTGTTGAAAGTCAGATAAGCTTAAGTTATGCGACAGTCGGATGAGGTGAAAGTCGCATGAGTAGTAATCTTGAAAGTCGCATGAATATACCAGTTATGTGAGAGTCAAATGGATTTGATTTCATACGAAAGTTGGATGAATCTGTTTAAGTGGAAGGTCGGATGAACATGTTTCACTTGAAAGTCGGATGAACATGTTTCACTTGAAAGTCGGATGAACATGTTCCACTTGAAAGTCGGATGAACATGTTTAACTTGAAAGTCGGATGAACATGTTTCATCCGAAAGTCGGATGAACATGTTTCATCCGAAAGTCGGATGACCTTGTTTCATCCGAAAGTCGGATGGGACTGTTTCATCCGAAAGTCGGATGGACCAACGACTTGGTCTTTTCAGAGTTGTTTTATTTCAAAGGTCGCATGGTGTAAACTTAGCCATTCGAAAGTCGCATAGACCAAACTTCATCCGAAAGTCGGATAGACCAATTTCATCCGACTGTCGGATGAAATTCCATTTCCTTCATCCGACTGTTAAGAACACCCAGCTTAGTTCATATTAAGTCCAAAGTGATTTTTGACATAAACTAAGTTCAGAGACTCAAAGTTGGTACCAAATGACTCGGAATTTAACCCCAAACAAGTTTGCACTCTCAAACAAGCCTAAACAATGCTATTTTAAGCACATTTGAACTTGAAACCCTCTGTTCTTCATAGCGAAGAACAGTGCCCAAAACCCAAACAATGGATTTACAAATAACTCAATTTTGTGTGACCTAGAACATGAAATTTTTGCCATTGTGTGCGCATACATTCAAGAATCACATTATATCAGTCAAACATTACACACAACACCATTAATGGTGTTTTGATTCAAGAAATCTAGAGAAACCCACTGTTCGATAAACAGGGGTTGTTAAACCAAAAAAGAAACGGATTTTTGGCATTTAAACCAGAGAAGAGTCACCCATTCTTGTTTCAATCCTCTTACCTTTCAGTTTTGTGTGATTTAAACACAACAGATTTCACTTCAAGTAAGTTCGATCGAAAGTGGTTGAGAGGGAAGAAGATGAATAGTGGTTTTGGATTTTTGAATTCTTGGAAGCGTGAAAGGAAAGGAACCGTCGGGTTGCCTATAAATAGAGTTATCCGATGGTCGGATGGATCGGGGCTTTGATCCGACTGTCGGATCGATCCGGTCTGGTCCAAACTTGATGTTTACGCCCATGACTTAAATTGCAGCATTATTTAAGCCCAAAAGGTGATTTTCCTTCTTTTTGTGATTTTCATTCTGGTTTCCAATTTCACCTTGACAAAAGTTATTATTATTTTTTGTTATTCCATTTGTGATTTTCCTATTTCATTTTTGGTGACATAAACACAGACAATAAAATTAACATCTGACGAAGTATCATCTGTGAAGATGAATACTGCACATTTCTCCCCCTACACGAATGCACGGAAAACATTCGTGTTCACCAGTGAATCCGCAACACTCCCCCTAGACAGGAGCACCTGTATAACTGCACAGAGAAAACAGTTAATCTGTTCAAGACATGAAGACAGTAGAGAATTAGAGTTTGAGATTAAGCATGCCGATCTTGGAAACCAGAAATGAGAAGCGGGCTTCGTCCAGTGGTTTAGTGAACAGATCAGCCAGCTGATGATCAGTGGGAACGTACTGGAGCTCAATCAGACCCTTTTCGACGTTGTCTTTCAAGAAGTGATACCCGATATCAATATGCTTGGTTTTGGAGTGATGGACAGGATTGCAAGAAATGGCAATGGCACTCTAAGAATCACACAACAGGGGAATCTTGGAGTAGGTAAGACCAAAGTCCCGCAGCTGAGTTCGCATCCACAGACTCTGAGAGCAGCAACTTGCAGCTGCCACAAATTCAGCCTCGGCAGTTGATGTAGAAACACAGTTTTGTTTCTTTGAACTCAAGCAGACCAAACGATCGCCCAAGAAGTGTGCACTCCCTGACGTGCTTTTCTTGTCTAACATACACCCGGCATAGTCCGAGTCGGAATACGCAAGCAGTTCAAATGATGAGTCGCGGGGATACCACAGACCAAGGTCAGGGGTCCCTTTCAGGTATTTGAGGATACGTTTCACGGCAAGTAAATGTGATTCTTTGGGGTTTGCCTGAAAACGAGCACAGAGACATGTAGAAAATATTATATCTGGTCTACTAGCCATGAGATACAGTAGAGAGCCGATCATACCCTGATAGGTTTTCGAATCGACTGCCTTTCCATCAGAATCAGCATATAATTTGGTTTTAGAAGACATGGGGGTTGATTTGGACGAGCAGTCCGACATTTCATATTTTCTTAATAAATCGTTAATATATTTGGACTGATTTATGAAAATGCCATTGGAAATCTGTTTGACTTGTAAGCCGAGGAAGAAATTTATTTCTCCCATCATGCTCATTTCAAAATTGGTCGCCATTAATTTTGAAAACTCTAGGCTGTACTGTGAGTTTGTAGAGCCAAATATAATATCATCTACATATATCTGAACCAAAATATAGTCATCCCCAATTTTCTTGGTGAAGAGTGTGGTGTCAATTCGTCCCTTCGAATATCCTTCACGAATTAGGTAGGCCGAGAGAACGACATACCAAGCCCGTGGAGCCTGTTTGAGTCCATAGAGGGCCTTATCAAGGATGTAAACGTCAGTTGGTCATTTGGGATCAACAAAGCCTTCTGGTTGAGATACATAAACTTCCTCCTTAAGGATTCCATTCAGAAATGCCGTTTTGACATCCATCTGGTACACCTTGAAGTCCCTGTAAGCAGCATACGCAAGAAAAACTCAGATGGCTTCAATACGGGCAATAGGAGCAAAGGTTTCATCGTAGTCAATACCCTCCTGTTGATTGTATCCTTTCGCTACTAGTCTGGCTTTGTTTCGAATTACCACACCGTCGGAATCTTTCTTGTTCTTGAAGACCCATTTGGTGCCAACAATGGTCTTGTCGTGGGGTCGGGGCACCAGTCTCCAAACCTTTAAACGGGTAAACTGATCTAGCTCTTCCTGCATGGCAAGAATCCAGTCTGGGTCTTGTAGTGCGTCAGCTGTTCGTGTGGGTTCTAACATACTAAGAAAGCTGGAGAACTGACACTCATTTGCTGTGGCAGATCTAGTCTGAATGCCGGCATCTTTGTCTCCAATGATTTGCGTCTCTGGATGTGCAGCCATCCATCTGGTGTTATGAGGAAGAGTGTTATCAGTGATTTCATCAGTAACATCCTGGGGAAAGAATTCATCCAGACGTTGTTGAATGGATGGTTCACCCTCAGGAGTGGATGATTCTGGGAAGGACTGAGGAGTGCTATTTTCGTGATCCTCAGTGGCAGCATCACTGACGGTATTTACTGTGGAGTTGGATGCAGTGTACCGGTCACCTAGAATAAGGAGTGGGTCGGCAGATGAATGAACAGCCCCGGTTGTGGATGTGGTGGCAGTTTGCTGCGTGACTTCAAGGGATTCCTGAACAGCATCTGTAGGCCTGTCAATAGGTACACTATTAGTTCCAGAATCATCAGTGTATAAGAAATCAAATACATACTTAAAGTCAGAAGATTCATTAGCGTGTGTTATATTTGTTTCCAGTCGATTAAGTCCCGGTTCTGAACTGATATGTCTAGAAACGATTACAGGTGACTCAGGTGATAAAGATGTAGTGGTTAAAGTCTCATCAAAAGTCACATTTATACTTTCAATCACAGCATTTGTTCATTTATTTAACACACGAAACGCTTTAGACTTTGAGGAATAACCGAGGAAAATTCCCTCATCAGCTTTGGGGTCAAACTTTCCAAGGTTAGCCTTCTCTTTGAGAACAAAGCACCGATTACCAAACACGTGAAAGTGTTTAATATTGGGCACTCTGCCATTTGCAAGTTCATAAGGAGTTTTGTTAAAGCGACGGTGCAAAATTGTGCGGTTTTGTGTGTAGCATGCTGTGTTGACAGCTTCTGCCTAATAGGAAGGTGGCAAATCGGCATAGGACAGCATGGTTCGAGCAGCTTCTACAAGCGTTCGATTTCTTCGTTCAACTACTCCATTTTGCTCTGGAGTGTATGCTGCGGAGAGCTGATGCATGATTCCCATGGATTTAAGAAAAGAATCCAAGACTTTGTTCTTGAATTCGGTGCCATTGTCGGTTCGAATGGTTCCAACCTTTCCTTGTGATTGATTTTGCACCTGTTTGAGGAACGAGATGATTGTAGATGGAGCTTCATCCTTCACCCTCAAGAACTTGAGCCAAGTGTATCTCGAATAGTCATCGACTATCATGAGAATGTACTTCTTCCCATTACGAGACTGAACCCTCATCGGCCTGCACAAGTCCATGTGCAGCAGTTGGAGAGGAGCTTTTGTGCTGGACACCTGTTTGATTTTGTGAGATGCCCGTTTCATTTTGCCTCTCTCACAGTGCTCACAGAGGTGCTCTTTTTCAAACTTCAGTTTGGGCAGTCTGTGAACCAAATCACCGTTGACCAATTTGTTGATATTCTTGAAGTTGAGGTGAGATAGTTTGCGATGCCACATCCATGTCAGTTCCGATGAGGCCTTGGACAGAAGACATACTGACTGTTTGCCTTCTAGATCTGCAAGATCAATGGTATACAGATTTGACCTTCTAGACCTAGTCAGTACCACATCACCATTTTCAGTCTTAACTGAGCAAGTTTTGGCCTTGAAGTTAACTTCTAACCCCTTGTCACAAAATTGCCCAATACTGAATAAGTTTTGTCCCAACCCTTCTACATATGATACTTTGCTTATTTTTATATTTTTTTGATAATGTCTCCAGTTCCCATTATTGGAGCCACGTGGTCGTTTCCAAAACGAACATTCCCCGAGTATTTTGGGACATAGTTCGTAAGGAGACTCTTTTCACCCGTCATGTGCTTCGAGCAGCCAGAGTCCAAGTACCACCGGCTAGACATCTGCACATTGAAGACAAAAGTTGTTGAGGTACCCATTGTGTATTGGGTCCTTGACTGTTAGCAGAAACAATAGTATCACATGTATTTTCAGTTAATGAGTTCGGTGTTAGAATGTTGGAAGTGCAAACTTGTGACACCGTTTGTGGTTGAGACGGTGATGGTATTATGGTGTCTTTGGATATTGCGGGGGAATTGGTTGTTCTTGATGTGGTGACAGATTGTTCAATAACCACGTGATTACAACCTTTTGGTAGTGAGACATCATCGTCGATGTATGCACTTGATTTCTTTGGGAGTCTTGCTTTGGTTGTTTCAGGCATCACTTTGATGGGTTTGTATTGAACTGTTGGTTGTTTATGCTGTTTGAATTGAGTTTGCTTACTCAAGTGATTCGTGACAGTTGGTTTGGCAGCATTTGGATTGGCGTGATTCCAGTTGTTGTGATATCTGCGATTTGGAGTCCATGAAGTGTGCTTATTGGTAGGTTTTGATTCTAGATTTTGTTTAACAGACACACTTTTGTTACTTATTTGGAATTTTGCTCTTGTTGAGTGTTTCTTTCGCCAATAGGTAATTTTGTTACCTCGTTTGTTTATGAAGGAAGCTTGTTCATGAGTGGATTCAAAGGATTTATAGTTTGAATTCGGTTTAATCCCTCATTTCTTTCTATCATCATCATACACACATTTGAAAGTACAGTGACCTTCCATGCAACCATCACTCATGCAAAATATTCAGTTTTAACAGAATCAAGTGGAGTTCGAACAGATTTAACATTTACGATTGACGAATCATTACAAAGTAACAAAGTTATTTGTTTATTGAAAGTAGCTGGGTAAATCAAACACTCTTCGTCTTGTCTTCCTCCATCTTTCTCTTCTGGCTTCTTTCGCCATCCAAAAATCTGTTTTCTCTTGCTCTTCACATTTCCACTTAGAAGGACATTTGGGTTAGAAGTAGACATTTCCAAACTATCATTCCTAGGGCGAGAGCGTGTTGTTTGTTTCTTGATTCGCTTTGTTTTGGATTTTGGATCGTTTCGATGTACTATTCTTACGTGATAACGGAGTATCAATTATCTTGACTTTTCCTTTAAAGTGATTGGATTCAATTGTTTGCATTCTGAAAAAATCATTCTCAAGTGTATTAAGTTTCTCATGAAGAGTGAATAATAATTTTTCTGATTTTCTGCATTGTTCACAATTTTCACCAAGATTCATTGGGGATACATCACTTGCATGTATGTCGAAATTTGAGTTTCCAGATGTTGAACATTCACCTTCTTGCACTTGTGGAAATGAGATTCTAGACGTGCTTATGGCAGCGGAATTTTGTGATTTGGTATTTTCAGTGGCAAGGTGATCAATCAGGTTATGAAGAATTGCTTTTTCAAAGTCAAATACAATGGATCTATGGACAAGCTCAAGTTCAACTAATTCAAGGTGTCGTTGTAGATCCATATGGGGAATATAGAGGCAAGGCTCGGGTGGAGAATCCGAGATTGATGGTAATGACTCCATTTCTGTTTGGGAGTAGCTTCGGAAGTAGTCATCGGAAATTGTGGGTTTGAAGACTTCGGTTATGTAGGACTGATTTAGGCTTTCATAGTCGTACGAGGTTGAAGCTCTATTCGTGATGCATCTCTTGTGTTCCTCCTCGGCCAGTTCGTCGACTTGTCCAACGAACACCATTTGCTTGGTTAATCCCATATTCATGCATTCAAAGTCGTATAACTGTTTAGCACTTATCTTGTCACTTATGTGAGGATTAACGTAACCTAAACCTTCGTATGTCCATTTAGAAAATTTAACATCCTTAGGTTTGTTCAGAAAAATGGTTTGTGCCGTTTGATCTCTTTTAATTAATAGGTCTTCGAGATCTTTTATTTTTGAGTACAGTTGACATTGTTCTTTTTGCAAAAACTTAAAATCTTCTCCAGCTGAGACTTTGGCCGCTTTTAAGTTATGAATTATTACCTCATTTTCACTTTTTACGGTATTTAGTTCATTTTCTTTCGCGGTTAATTCTGTTTGAAGGTTTTCTAAGTTAGAAGTTGATTGATTCTTGATTCGGTGTTCCAACTTAGAGATTTTACGGTTTTGTCATTCGATGTGTTCAACCAGTGTTTGAGCATACTCAATGTTTACCTTCCCAGAAACACCTGCATCATCAGTGTGTGTTTCTTCAAAGTCATCAGCCCCATCAGCTTCATTCTCATCCTCATCATCTGAGGAGACTATATCATGAGCCATCAAGCAAAAATGAGCTTGATCAGTACTATCTTCGTCTGAATCATCTGTGTCGGACAGAAATTGATCTTCTTCAACAAGCATCGCTCTCCCACTCTCCCTTTTCTTTGTCAACCACAGTTTGTTACGGTAGTATTCGGCATCTTTAGTCTTGGGTTTTCGATAATCTTTGATAAAATGCCCTGTTCTACCGCAGTTGTAGCATTTCTTTTCCTCTTCTCGAGGTTCTCCGGGTTTGTCCGTCTTCTTCTTCTCATCAGCTACCATCCCCTCACCTTTTCTAGGTCCGGATGTGTACCGCTGTCGGTTGGTCTTTCCGTACTTGTTCTGGAAAACCCTCGTAATCAATGACATAGCTTTCAGTACTACATCCTTTTTTGACATCTCCATCTCTCCTTCCGAGGAGTCGGAGTCAATCACAACCTGCTTCCCTTTGCTACCCCTGGATGATTCCCGCGGTCTCCTTTCAGCCACTAGTGCAACCGGGTCAGATGGTTGTTTCATTGAAAGTTTGGTGAGAACTTCATCTTGAAACTGATTCAAGTCCTCATAAATCGAGTGGTGGGATACCGCCTTGAGATTCCGATTAACATGTTTATACAAGCGAACATGTTCACTCCATTCAGGACCAAGTGCATTGATCCAGTTGACGTTTATATCTAGATCGGATCTCATCATGCCATGATTCCTCATTTCGTTCAACAGTTTGCAGAAGCGACTGTAAGTGTCCTGTAACAGTTCACCCTCCCTGGCCTTGAATTCCCGGAAGGTGTTAACAAGCTGTGTTTCCCTGATAAACGACCCTTGCTCAGTACCCTGCATTTGTTGTTTTACTTCGTCCCAAATCTCTTTGGCAGAAGTCAAACTGCCTATCTTTGAGTAGATTTCCGCGCATAGCCCTTGTTTCAAGTAATATTTTGCGTCTTTGTCGGCGCGTGCACGGTCTTTCTCTTTTGCAGTTAGTTCTGATGGGAGCTTCCGTCTCCTTTCGGCAAGAATTGGTGGATTGTTTTCTGGAATAGCCTCGACAAATTTCTCAAAAATAGCATCACCGTTTAGGATGCTGTCTTTCATCATTTAACCATATTTTTCATTATGCTCTATGAAGTCCATAAACCTTCCTTTCCACACATTGTACTCATTTCTGAAAAGTACTGGAGGTTTAGTGTCTGTTCCTATGGCGAGGATTTCGTTGCTTGAACTCATCTTTACTTTGGATCTTTCTCCCTGAAATAGAATGGTTAGTGTGTGTGTGAGAAAACTTGTGAAGTTGATTTAAGTGTTTGAGAATTGGGTGAAGTTGTCCAAGTGTGACTAGATGCGACTATCGGATGGTCCGAAAGTCGGATGGACTGAGAGTTCTTGGATTTGTGTTTCTTTGACTGCCGAAGGGATTGATTGTTATCCGAAAGTCGGATGAGCTTTTGGTCCAAAAGATGGATGAAATTTCGAAGGTCAGATGAGCTTTAGGTGATCCGAAGGTCGGATGAAGTTCTAGGTGATCCGACTGTCGGATGAAGTTGAGTGTGGTCCGAAAGTCGATTGAGATTTTCGTCCGAAAGTCGGATGAGCTTCGAGCCTAAAGGTCGGACGAGTTTTCAAAATTAAGTTCGGATGGTTTGTTTTGTGAAAGTCGCACGACAGTCGGATGGGCCAAGGTCGGATGAGCCTAGAGTCGCACGACTGTCGGATGGATAATAATCCAAAACTTGCAGGTCTGTACTCTGTTCGATAACAGACTGCTAATTTGCCCAAAACACACTAAAAACTCACTAAACTTTTGTTTTGACCTTTTCTTTTACTAGAAACACTTCTCTTCACTGATTTTAACCCAAAACAACAACAATTTTTTTAAAATTTGATGAAACAGTAGAAAAACTTTAAGAACTTGAAGAATACTAAATTTTCAAAAACACTACCCAGATGTTGTTTGTTTATCCTAAAAACACTTAAAAAGGTTTTATCCTTCTTAAATACTTCTTAGATACAACAAATAACTTGAAAAACTAGAGATTTTGGCTAAATGGGTTTTCTTCTTTCTAAGCCTCACGTAAACACAGACAGAAGCTGTTTCTGGATTTTGTTTCTCACACACTGATGTTACTTTCAGGTAATGTTGAACCAATCCAGTAGGGAGTTGGCTCTGATACCAATTGAAAGTCCTTTGTGGTGTAGAAGATGAGTAAACAAGAATACTTGAGGTAAAGATGATGAAGTTGATATGAACAAGTATGAACACTTTGTATAAACTTTGAAGAATCTCTCTTAGTATTTCTTGAACGTGAATGCAGAGATTGATATTACAAAGAGTTGCCTTGCAAACTAGATTTGCAAGGCTATTAAATACTAATAGGCACTTGGGCCCTAAAGCCTTATGGCCCAATACCATATATTAACTAGACTATCTAATACATATAAGGAAAGTGAGCCTAGCCCATATAATAAACTAATCTAGTTAAACATATTACAAAACAAAAGAACACAAGGCTAACAAACTATTTAGTATCTAACAACAACCATTGCAACTCTTAGATCCTTGCGGGATCTGTTTGACATCAAATGTCTAAGGCATATTAATATTGCCAATTCTTATGCGCGTAGAAATATAAACTCATTTATAAATCTATTTGTTTTATATACTTTCAAAAATTCTCTAGCATGCAAATCCTAAAGAATTAAATATAAAACAACCACGCATAAAGATAATCAAAGACCCGGTAACATGCCCAAATCCTAAGTGTTCTCCCCGTGAGCCAAAATGGGGAAAACATGGTCAATCTAGGGACAACATCAAAGAATGCTATGTCACGATCTCCACACCGGCGAATCTCCCGGATTTGGTTCGTCAAGACGCCAACACCGTGTCTCCCGATTGGTTTAATGCAATATTTACATACTTTGAAATAATCTAAGTACGAGTACATAATAATAAGAAAATGACATGCAAGTCGCGATCCTAATAATCTATTACGAGTAAAAAGATTTAAATAAACGACATGCAAGTCGCACCAAATATAAATATTACAACAATACGGCACGTAGGCCAAAACCAAAAACCAATCACAAACATCACAAAGGCTATGGGCATATCAACTTACCAGGCATCCACAACAAGCACAACCAAACGAAAACAATGGTGTGCCATAAAACAATGTCAAACAAAAATATGTTTTGATCAAGATTGCAAAACAACATTTAAGGCACAACAAGC
Organism: Dittrichia graveolens; assembly: GCA_038502395.1. Classification (NCBI taxonomy): domain Eukaryota; kingdom Viridiplantae; phylum Streptophyta; class Magnoliopsida; order Asterales; family Asteraceae; genus Dittrichia; species Dittrichia graveolens. Next base: position 51,385,899 of record JARJIL010000005.1, on the reverse strand, counting down.
AATCCTTGTACATATGCATTAGCAATTTTAATACACCTTTAAAATTGCATATTCATATATACACCTAAAAATATATGTTTTTATGAACTTCATGACTAGTCCAAAACCCGGATTTTAATGTATTTAAACATATTGTTTCAAAAAGAATTTATGACCAAAAAACCAGAAGGCACGGGCGTACCCCAAAGGGTACGGGCGTGCCTGCCCTTTTGTCAGTGTATAGTTTAAACAATTTTAAACAATTCACGAATTCTGCCGGCACGGCCCGTACCCCCACTAGTATGCCCGTGCCCTGGCCGCCGACACGGCTTGTACCCCTAGAGGTACGACCGTGCCCGGTCACCAGAAAAACCATTTTTGACAGAAAACTTAAAAAATCCGGTTTAACTCCAAAAGTGCAAAACCATGTTAGAGATGGCTCTGATACCACTGTTGGGTTTTCGTGGTCCAAAAACACTGCGGAAACAAAACAAGTAGAAAATATGTTTCCAAATTTGACCATGAATATGCCCACCACATGGACCAAAACTCTAAACATGATTAAGCAACAAAATAAAGATACAAAGAAATAGTGTCATACCCTTGAAGCTATCTTCTTTGTATAAGAGGATTTGGAGTTTAGAAGTTGCGTGTACTAACATGTACACCTCTATCGAAGTCCACACTAAGAAGTGATCGTCTCCCACTTGCTAGAGTGTTAGATATGCCAATCTAAACACCACAAATAGTCTAACACACAAAGTACCAAAGCCTTGAGTTCCTCTTTGTGTGTTTGAGAGAATTGTGTGCAATATGTATATATTTGTGAATCAAGTTCAAGGAACATAATACTAAGACTTCTTGTGGCTTATATAGAGCTCCAAATTGAACTCAAAACCGTCCATCATCATGCCACAACAAATCACGCAATCCTGCTAAAAGCAATCAACCATGGGGAATTAGCAAAAAGCTAAGTGAATGAAAGCAACAAACAAGCTAACAACAATCACAGTTCACAACTGAACCTCTGAACAACAATCACCAATCAACCCGTCAATTCAACAATCTCTCCAATCCCGAGGACCGGCAGTTCTACCGAACCTACAACCATTGCCGGCCAAAGCAAAGGTTTACCGATAGCTCTCTCCCAATCGGCACAGTGAAATTCCCCTCTAATACAACGCATGCATCAGGAGGACTACCACTGCTCAACCAACCGCAGAGGAGCCCAACTCTTGCAACAGCAACTGACCCCAACCAACCCTCTCACAGAAGCTGATATCTACCAACTCGTTACAACAGCAGTTGGTTCTCAAACAATCTAGATACACTTCCAAACACGATCGCAAGCAAAACTCTATCACATAAAACACGTATACGAACATATAACTCTTGATCAACACTTAGTAGACTAAAAGTCTATCATGGCATATCCAAACAAAACAATCTATCCTCGCATACCAGACTCAACAGTCTATAATCGCATACCAGAAACAATAATCCATCATTGCATATCAAAACATTCCTCAAATGAAACAATTTCATAACATTACCACCCGTGAGTAAACTTCCACTCACCCCAGTCCTCAATCCCATCTACTCAATTTTCTAATATCACTGAGTCTTCGTAGTTCATGAAAACACAACAAACTAAAATCAATCTTGATTCATAAATATATATCCACATATATTTATTTTAATCATAACCATATTCAATAAGTTAGAATCACACATAAATAAACATATAACAAGCTATATCATCAAATCCGCAACACCCACTTCAAATTCTAGAAATAGCTCCGACGCGTCGCGTCCAAACTCCCAACACGTCGCCCGATAGTGTCGGATTTTCGTGCATCAGATTCATGGTTCCGGATTTCATCTCGGATTTTAAGTGTCAGATTTCAGGGTCTCGGATTTCACTTGTCGGATTTCAAGAATCGGATTTCGGGTCTCGGAATTCAACTATCGGATTTCCTCATCGGATTTCATGAAATCCGCCAAAATAGATGGACGCGTCGTGTCCAAACAAATGATGCGTCGCGTTCTCGACGTACCTGCATCATCTTCTTCAATTTTCCAGCCGACTCAAACTTTCCAAAATCCGTTTCAAGCTATATTTTTCATTCCAAAACACTTCTAAACATGTATAAACGTTCGATATCATGTATACAACATCATAAACACTTTAAAACTCATTAAAACACTAAATCATGCAAAACCCACTTATCACCTTTGAGCTTTAAGCTCCAACAATGGTGGTTTAACTTTTAATCATGTATTTCAACAATAAAACATACTAATATCATCAAAAACATGCTGGGATCACATACTAACCTTTGTTTTGATTTAACAGACAACAAATCTTCACTTTGAGAATTCAAGTTTGCAAGCTTGAGGTTTCTTCACTCTTGGTTTTACTCTCCAAAAACACACACTTCACACTTTCTTTTTTTTTTAAATATGAGCAGATGGTTTCAAATAGCCATATATACACACACACACACACGTGTACTTCCAACATGAGATGTTATCTCTTTTACATGCCTACATACAATCACACATACTCACATACCATACATCCTCTCATACATACATAACATTTTTCCTTTTAAATCAAATTCTAGTACTCGAATATATGTATACATTTATATATATTTATTCAATGAATTAATTTAATTAATTCTAAATAATCACTTAGCCAATTAAATCCAAATAATTACGAAAGCACGTACCGCTTACTCGTCAATCAACTAACCTGGATTTGCGGATGTTACAAATCTTCCCTCCTTTAGAGGATTCCGTCCTCGGAATCCCATAGCACACACATCAAACCAAAGTATCCACTCTTCATATTCTTTTTTGGTTTCCATGCCAATTTTAACATATATACCTTTCCATCTTACCATCATTCGTAGAAATTCGTTTCTACTCATCTTTGTCATCTTATGATCATCAAAGTTTAACAACTTTTTCTCAACTCAATCATATAACTCATAAACTCGAGAAATCTGTCTTTCAATCATTTTCTTTCACACTTACATTTTTAAACAATATCAAAACGTATCTTGAATACTTGTTTACATCAATCTGTTTATCCCAATTAACAAATTCCACATATCTGTTATTCACCGTCTATCATACAAAGGTATCCACATATCACTTTTCTCTTGTTTCCAATTAAAATGTCTGAGCATTACCATGATAGGTACATACCAATTCACAACTGATATTCCAACATTCATTTAACAGAAATCACATCATGCCAACCTGTTCAATTTATTTATGAATTTCACGAATCCTCAAAATTCATCACACATAAGCGCAATTCATTCTCAAATAGCTATATTACTCGTTCTACTCAATTATTCAGTAGATATTCAGTTGTAGTTCTCATCTCACGTTCAATTCTTATCATTAATTCATCTGGAGTCTTAATTAAATCTTTCAATTTTCATCAGAAATCTCTAAGTATAGAAACATTATATCTTTAAATCATCTCATCAATATTCTTCTCAAAATATCACTTTCCACTGGTGGTAATAATACCAACACTTCTTACTAATCAGTCGATAATCACCTGTGATACACCAAATTCCTTCTCATGTATTAAATTAGACATCAACTCCATTGTAACTTGTTATCACCATCACTCTGGTATCTCAAATTATCTCAACAATTTATAAATCTCTGATACTCTGTTTTGACTCATACACAATCATATCACATTTCCACAAAAGTATATATCATATTCACTCCTTTTTGTAAGTCATCAATCAATTATTTCATATGGCATTATACTATTTAGCCCTTCCAAGTGTATTGGCAAGTAAGTTTCGTAAGTCTTATTCAAATTAAATTTCCAATTCCAAGCAAAGATACTTCCTAGCAACGGCAATTCATGCATAAGATCCACAAGTCTTTATTCCATATGCTTAGGCCATTACATTCCTCTTCTCTCTTCCTCATTGTCCAATGAATTCAATCTATCATTCTTCAATTCACATATATCTTTAGTTCACAAGAATCAACTGTTACTGTAACTAGTTCTTTCTCATATATAACTCCTTGTAATTAGACGTTAATTATATCTTTTATTCAAACAATTCTGTACATTTCAGACTTACCCAATCTGTAGCAATCCATCTCTTTCTTATATTTGCTCATTTCCATACTTAATCCATCAACTTCAGTAAAGTCATCTTCAATTCTATCTATCAATTCAAATATTCTTCACTTCACATAATTCCAATGTTATCATCATAAACTCCCTCGCATTTTCAACATGTCTGACAACAATTTGTCTTTCCAATGTAATATCAAATCTCTCAATCACAATCTTTGATTCATTCTAACCATCATCTCTGCCACATGTTAAGTTCATTCATATATATAAACATCCGCTACTTCTTTTAATAATCAAATCAAATTCACATATCTTTCTTTATAATCAATACCTCCATATTATCAATACAAACGCATCTTCTACAACCTCCTAGTCATGGGTGGAATCATTTCTTTCAAGAATCTTTAACCATTGTAGAACATACACCATTCTTCCAAATACAAAACATATCATCATATATATATATATATATATATATATCGATCCGGCAATTACAATACCTCCACATATCATAAGTCTTTTCAAATTTATAAATCAATATCACATATTATCTTCAATCATTAGCTTTACTAATAACCCGCAACCTCAGTTATATCTTCATCAAAACATCTCTTGGTTGTCACAAAACCTTTCAAGCTTCAATAACTTATCCACTTTCCTTCTTCTTTGTACAAACACATACATATATATACATATATATAAACACAGAACACAAGACAAGTTTCACAACTTATAACATAGCATGCAATTTTATTATTCTGAAAACATCTTTCTAGGGTATTTCATACCCAATCCACATCATACCATATATCTCATCGTTTACTATCATATCACTTACTGCCATAAGCATCAGGTAATTTCACAATTTAGAAAATATACATCAAATATCTCTACTTTCTAAAGAATCATACTCTTTAGAAATAAGCAAACACACTAGACACACATAGGCATCATACATTCATAATTAACTCTGAAGTTAATAAACACATGTATAAGTATAGGGGTTAGCAAAATGTACCCGTTATATCATCCTTAGTAGTGACATTATCATTAGCCATCATGTTGAAAATTCTACCCTCTTGCACAGAAGGGTTCTTTCTCTTTCGTCCACTTGCTGACGAGGATCCCCCACCTACCACAACTCCTGACCCTGACTCTAATTCCTTGCTAACTTTACAATATCTTGCCCGATGATTTTCTTCAAAACAGATCCAACATACCTTTCGAGAGAAACGACATTCTTTCATTTCAAGGCCAAACTGACCACATGTAAGACACCGCATAGTCTGAGGCGTACATGGTCCTGTATGGTGAGACTTACACTTCCCACACCGTGACATTCTTTGATTAGATTCATCAAACGCAGGTCTATGTTTCAAATTTCTTTTACTCTAGCTACCCTGCCCTCTTTGCTTTTCAACATTATATTGTTCCAATCGAAATTTCTGTTAAGAAATCTGATCTCGATTCATTCTATCTCTAGCCTTCAAATCATCTTCAGCCGACTTGGCTAAGGTAAATGCTTGCGATAGTGTACTAGCCCATCTGGTAGTACTTCGATACTCTGGAAGCAAAGCTTCCACGAAGTGTTGTATCTTTGATGCCTCATTAGGCACCCATTGCTTCAGAAAACGCAATCTCTCGTAAAATTGTTTGATTACTTCATCCACATACATGTATCTAGTCATACGTAACTCCATGAATTCTCTTTTGATACAAGATATCTCAAAAGTATTGCAATATTGCTCACATAGATTCTCCTAAAACTGATCCCAAGTCACACTGTCTTGCTGTTGTTTAGAAAAATGACCGGTAAGGGAATCACACCAAACCATTGCATCTCCCTTAAGCATACGAGTCACAAAATAAACTCTCAGTTCATCCTTGCAGTTGCATGCATCAAAAGCCTTTACCATTTCTCGCAACCAATTAAAAGTTATATTGGGGTCTGTACTTCCATAGTACTCTGAAGGCTTACAATCCAGGAATTGGTTATAAGTACATGGTGGTTTAAATCCTGGATACGCAAAAGGAGAAGCTCCTTGGGTAGTAAAAGGATGAAAGCTCGATTGTTGTGCCACTTGTGATGTTGGAGGAAACGGAATTGTAACTGGCATAGTTGTAGCTTGAGTTGTAATAGATGTAGGAATCAGAATTTGTTCATTCTGGATAATCCTCTCTCGTTCCATGTTACCCATAGCATTTATGAGTTCCCAAAGTTTACTTTCCAACTTGGAAATATATTCACTCTGATCCATTCCAGGTTCACAACCTGAAGTACCAACTTGACCTGTTACATTCAAAACATCCACTGTTGTAGTTCCAACCACTTCTTGGGTCCCAGGAGTGTCAATAAGTGTATCTCTGTCAGCCATATCTGTACAATCACATCATCTCACAAGCTCATTAGATAAACCGTTAGTACATAACATACTAACTAACACACAGCATCTCCAATTCACTCTAACTCCCCCAAGGAAAGTTTGACCCAACACGAGCCAAGATTTGGAAATGCAACACTCTAGCCGTGCCTGCATCGCCAAACCAGGGCTCTGATACCAACTTGTAACACCGTAAATCTCAAGCCATTTTTTTAAACCGCTGCGGAAGCATTTTCTAATTCCATTAAATTAAACATTCACAAAGTACAAAATACTCTTTACAAAATACAACGTCAACTTGTGTTACAAAAGATTTATAAAGTATGGCTCGTCTCTTCTCAAAACACAATATCAGAGCATTGGTCAAATTTCCCTTTCCACAAACAAAGCTAAACAACAAATCACGCAATCCTGCAAAAAGCAATCAACCATGGGGAATTAGCAAAAAGCTAAGTGAATGGAAGCAACAGACAAGCTAACAACAATCACAATTCACAACTAAACCTTTGAACAACAATCACCAATCAATCCGTCAACTCAACAATCTCTCCAATCCCGAGGACCGGCAATTCTCTCGAACCTATAACCATTACCGGCCAAAGCAAAGGTTTACCGATAGCTCTCTGCTGATCGGCACAGTGAAATTCCCCTCTGATACAATGCATGCATCAGGAGGACTACCACTGCTCAACCAACTGCAGACGAGCCCGGCTCTTGTAACAGCAGCTAAACCCTAAACCCTAAACCCCAACCAGCCCTTTCACAGAAGCTGATCACTACCAACTCGTTACAATAGCAGTTGGTTCTCAAACAATCCATATACACTTCCAAACACGATCTCAAACAAAACTCTATCACATAAAACACGTATACGAACATATAACTTTTGATCAACAATTAGTAGACTAACAGTCTATCATGGCATATCCAAACAAAACAATCTATCCTTGCATACCAGACTCAACAGTCTATAATCGCATACAAGAAACAATAATCCATCATTGCATATCAAAACATTCCTCAAATGAAACAATTTCATAACATTACCACCCGTGAGTAAACTTCCACTCACCTCAGTCCTCAATCCCGTCTGCTCAGTTGTCTAATATCACCGAGTATTCGTAGTTCCTAAGAACACAACAAACTGAAATCAATCTCGACTCATAAATATATATCCACATATATTTATTTTAATCATAACCATATTCAATAATTTAGAATCACACATAAATAAACATATAACAAGCTACATCATCAAATCCGCAACACCCACTTCAGATTCTGGAAATAGCTCGGACGCGTCGCGTCCAAGCTCCCAACACGTCGCGTCGCCCGATAGTGTCGGATTTTCATGCATCGGATTCATGGTTCCAGATTTCAAGTCCCGGATTTCATCTTGGATTCTAAGTGTCAGATTTCAGGGTCTCAGATTTCACTTGTCGGATTTCATGAATCGGATTTCGGGTCTCGGAATTCAACTATCGGATTTCCTCAACGGATTTCATGAAATCCGCCAAAATAGATGGACGCGTCGTGTCCAAACAAATGACGCGCCGCGTTCTCGATTCTAAGTGTCAGATTTCATCTCGGATTCATGGTTCCGGATTTCATCTCGGATTCTAAGTGTCAGATTTCAGGGTCTCAGATTTCAGTTGTCGGATTTCAAGAATCGGATTTCGGGTCTCGGAATTCAACTATCGTATTTCCTCATCGGATTTCATGAAATCCGCCAAAATAGATGGACGCGTCGTGTCCAAACAAATGACGCTTCGCGTTCTCGATGTACCTGCATCATCTTCTTCAATCTTCCAGCCGACTCAAACTTTCCAAAATCCATTTCAAGCTATATTTTTCATTCCAAAACACTTCTAAACATGTATAAACGTTCGATATCATGTATACAACATCATAAACACTTTAAAACTCATTAAAACACTAAATCATGCAAAACCCACTTATCACCTTTGAGCTTTCAGCTCCAACAATGGTGGTTTAACTTTTAATCATGTATTTCAACAATAAAACATACTAATATCATCAAAAACATGTTGGGATCACATACTAACCTTTGTTTTGATTTAACAAACAACATGTTCTTCACTTTGAGAATTCAAGTTTGCAAGCTTGAGGTTTCTTCACTCTTGGTTTTACTCTCCAAAAACACACACTTCACACTTTCTTTCTTTTTAAAAAAATTTGGGCAGATGGTTTCAAATAGCCACATATACACACACATGTACTTCCAACATGAGATGTTATCTCTTTTACATGCCTACATACAATCACACATACTCACATACCATACATCCTCTCATACATACATAACATTTTTCATTTTAAATCAAATTCTAGTACTCGAATATATATACATTTATATATATTTATTCAATAAATTAATTTAATTAATTCTAAATAATCACTTAGCCAATTAAATCCAAATAATCACGAAATCATGTACCGCTTACTCGTCAATCAACTCACCCGGATTTTCGGAAGTTACAATATTAAACATAAGTAAACTATACTTCCAACAATAAGATGCTAATGCTAACCATAATGGTATGTTTTCCAATTGAATGAGAAAGTTACTGATAACAAGAATGTTATGTTTAACGCAATACCAAGCATAGTTGTCAATTAAGTGTAGGAAAGTAGTTCATGAGTACTCTAGACTTGTATGTACCATATGCCTACTATGTTTAAGATGATGATGATATGATGAATATGATGCATGTATTGACTCATTTTACAATGATAGTGAATGAATGCATGGTTTATGATTCTATGCCATGGAAAAGTTATACTCGTGTGTTCTACTCATTGGGTATGAGTACAAGTTATTGTTATGTTTATGTATGCATGCTATTGGATCATGTCTGGATCATTTATGTGTATATTATATCAGGATGTTTGTGGACCGTTTACAGTCATGTGGTTGAGGTCAATTGATATGGGATCCCGGTAGATCCTTAGGGTCGGGTTCACTATATAACGGGTTCTGTTAGATCCTATGGGCCGGGATAGATTCCGGGGGACTTTTGGGTTGGAATCAACAGGGTTTTGCAGGACCGTCATTCCTTGACGTAAGGGCAATCAGCTATCCGCTGAACTTGAGGGAGCCATTGGCTCTATAATGATGCTCGTTGGACCGCTACCCGCTCACCCACCAACGTGGTTAGGTGTGTTTGATTCCCCAGTTTGGATCGTTGAGCCGGATTTGCAACCATGCGAGATACGATGCCTACTGACCATGTCAACATACCACAATGTGATAGGATAACACTGTTTGTGCTATCGTGTGATACTTTTGTGCTCTGTAATGTTTATGGTTATGTTTGTGCTCAATAGCTTTAAAGCTAACCCCTTTCTAGTTTTTATGCTTTTGCAGATGTTTATGTTTGGTAGTGCCACGGGTTATTATTTGATAATGGGACACTTGTTGTTTGTTGTCAAGTATGATGGTCGGTATTGACGTTGGTAACACCCATGCGAAAATAAAAAACCTGGTTGTATTTCTTTAATAAAGAAATACTTTGACAAGACATTTGCGGTTTGTTTATCAAAGTGAAATACGTTTATGTTTCAATATTTGAAAAGCTAAAATTTGTTTGGAAAATGGCGGCATTACAAGTTAGTATTAGAGCCTAGGTTTAAGTGAATTGGACATTTTTTTAGTGTTTAGTTTGAAACCCAGTGAAAGTCTTTTGTTGTGAAAAAGATGAGTAAACAATGAATACTAGAAGTAAAGATGATGAATTTAGTATGAACACTTTGCATGAACTTGAAGATTCTCTCTTGCATATTTCTTGAACGTAAAGAGCAGAGAATACAATTACAAAGGGTTACCTTGCAAACTAGATTTGCAAGGATATAAATACATAAGCGACATGGGCTAAAAAGCCACATGGGCCCAAGCATTAACACTTAAGCTAAACTAGGAAATACATAAAGAAAGTGGGCCAAGCCCATAGCATAAACTAGTCTAGAAATATATAGTTTACATGCAAAAGAACACAATGAAAACAAACTAATTAATATCTAACAATCTCCCCCTTTTGTTGCCTTGTGCTGAAGCAGGTATTTTTCATCTGCTTCTTTGACCTAGGAGTCTTTCCCAGCTCCGGATGGCCTTTCCTTCTTGAATCTTTTCCTCCAACTGATCTGCAATTCTGGTCATTTTTACCAATTCTGGTTGATCAGGCAAGTGTCGGTTTCTGAAGCATGTTCTGCGGAATTTAGATATGCATCTTTGAAGCGTTCCGTCAGAATATGCACTGAGCTCCGAAAGTCGAAGGAATGCTTTGTCTTCGTTAAGATTTGGCATGACGAATCCATTGGCTCCTTCGTAGTCTTCATCAAAGTTTTCTATGATAGTGTATTTTCTGTGTCTGTCTAGGTTGGAATGATGTTGGTTAGGCCTTTGAAGATTTATCTTTGCAAGATCAGCCTCAACACCAAGCTGTAGATCATGGGTTCTGCACAGGATGATCTTCTTTCGCATGAAGTCTCTGATGACTTGGAGAGCTCTTTGTTCCTCACGATTCTTTTCAAGCTTACAGGCCAGCTCATCTTCCATATGTGTTATATCCCCCAAATTCAAAAATCTAAGCTCGACCTCGTGAAATGTATACCTTTTCCCATCTGCTCTGGATACATGAAAGTGACCATTTGGTAGTTGAGGAAGTTACGCAAGTACACAAACTCGATCTTGACGATTGGATATTTGGAGGGCACTTGTTGTTTCTTGCTTGTATGGAAGGTGGCGGCGAATCGGACGTTTTTTCATGCTCTTCCGAGTTCAGTACATACAGATCGTCAACCTCTCTGACAACCTCTAAGAAGATACCCGGAATTCTTTCTTCAAGATACGGAGTATTTAGCCATTGAGTGGGCCATCGAGGTTGGTCTTTTGCTAGAGCTTTTCTAGGCCTGATGTTTCTGATATTTGTCCTTTCTGCTATTACTCTCTCGTGAGTGCCCAAGGGCATAGGTCCTCCATGATAAGTTGCAGGTACCGGCCACTCGCCCTCTTTCTGCTCAGATTCTTGAGGTTGCTGCTGACTTATAAGATCGATGGGCGCGATGTTGAATTGCCCCTGTTCAGGTGGAAAAATGTCAAGTAGCTCCTTGTTTACCGTTGTAAAGACCTTGCGTATCTTGATCAGTGGAGTCTCTTCTACTTCCTCAGTAATCGGCCTTTTGCCTTTGGATTTTTCAGTTGAAGATTCAGAAAGAGAGGATTCTGGTTCTTTTGGATGTGTTTGGATTTGGGGGATTTGGATTGTTGGAGTTTGGATTGTTAGGAGGATTGTTGGGGTCTCTTGTCTTTCCGTCTCTGACTCTACCCCCTGACCCGCTTCAAATTCAAAATCTGCCATTGTAGGCTCAGTTAGTTGTTGTTTACCCCCACTCCCACTGCCCCTTTGACCCTCTGACGGCCTTGACACTAGGGTAGCTTCGATTCTGAGTACGGTACTTTGAGCCCCAATGTATCGCCGCTGCCGCTTCTCCCCCTCATGATGTCTTGGATCCTCAGGATCATCATGCCTACGCTTGCGAGATTCGGATTGAGCTTTGCAGGACTCCTCCACTACTTCCAGCCTTTTGCTTATATTTGATACGGTAGAGGTTAAGGCATTCAAGGCTTGTAGGACTATATCTTGGAAGGTGGTGGAGCTGGAGGAGGAGGGCTGGGGTTGTTGTAGTGCTGCAAGTATGGTTGATTGTTCGGGTGTAGGATTGGCAACACTATTTAGTTTAGCATGGAGGAGGTCCTTGAGTTCATCGATTGAATAATCTCGCCCAATGAAAGTAGGTGTGCGGTTTTCTAGGGCTCGTATTTGGGCTCTGAGGGAGTTGATTTCAGAGTGGAGTTGTGTGTTGACATACTCCCTCAGGCCGGAGTCAAGAGAGGAGAACTTAGAATTTAGGAAGGATCTAAGCTCTGGTGTAACCCCGACCTCACTAAGAGGCTCGGTTAGCATAGGTCTTTCAGACCCGTGGCCCTCACGCAGTGTTGGCAAAACGGTAGCACTAGAGGGACTACCGCTCGAATCTTGCGTTACCTCTGCAGTAGAGGCCGCTACGGGCATTCTGGCAACGTCACGAAGACGTGCTAGTGGTGATTGTGTCCTAGCAAAAGATTGGAAACCTATCAAGGTTGGTGCTAGACTCGATTGTGCATGGAAAGAAGATGTGGACGGGGGAGGCGGTGTACTGATTTCAAAGCCAGCACACTCCGAACGAGTTTCCGACTGCGTATGTGATAAATCCCCGTGCAATGAAACTACTTCCATTTGAGTGGAAGTAGAGTGGCTGGTGGGGTGAGGTGCATGCACTGGTGGGATGCTAGGGTCTGCTTCAATACCAGCCAGAACAGTGTCCCGACCGGTAGTGGATGAGGCTTCCTGGCTTTCTCGGTCTGGGGTACTCTCACCCTCATATTTTTCTTTCTCACTTACACTATCGCTCACCACAACATATACTTCTTCATCTTCTCCTTTCATTAACGGTACATCACCAAAGGTGGCAGATATGTCAGATAGATCGTGATGGATGTCCTCGGGATGATCAGATACTTGCCGCGTGCCATTGGATTCAGCACGGACTAGAGAAGGTCGTGGGCCAAATGTGATTGATTGCCCGGAGGAGGATGATTCTGTTTGAGTCCTTTCTGTTGAGAACTTATTCTCTGATTCGGCATGGGTGGAGGCCTCTGAGTCACTTATTACAACACCCTCGCTCTCTTGTATCACTCCTCCCTCACCACTTCCACCACCCCTCTCTATAGATTCTTCCCTCTCAATCACAACCCTGCTTGGGCATCCCTGCGCACCCGAGCCCTAATATCGCTAGGACCCTCACCAGGTGCTACTACTCCCGGGGCAGGCACAACCGGCTCTGGTTGAGCCAGAGGAGCAATCCTATTGACTCTCATGTACTCACGCAGTGCCTCACTTTCCTCATGTAGCATTCGAAGAAAGGCAACAGGCACGGTCATGGCTACGATGTTGGGGAGGTCTCTGATTCGTAGGAATCTGGTGATGCGTTGTACTTGGACCTGTGGGTTATTGAGTCACCGAGGAATGGTGTTGTAGGTTTCCAGATCGGTGGCGATGAATATGGTCAAGAATCGTTGAAAGGGTATGAAGGTTTTCTTGCGAGTGGTTTCTTTTCCTTAACCATGCGAACGATCTCCTCAAATATGATGGTGGCGTAGTCTAGGTGGCGGTGGTAAGCAACACCAGCCAACAACAGTAGGGAGTAGTAGGATCCGCCATCTGTACCTTGGTGAATACCAGTAAGCGTACGGGAGATTATAGTGGCAAGCGTCTGCCAGAGAGGCGCAAGATTTGTTCGTCTGAACTGGTGAATTTGGTTCAGCTCCCCTTGATATCCAAGACCTCTGATTAGGTCTAGTACTGCATCAACTCCAGGATTTTCATCAAAGTAAGCTTTGTCTGGATAGTGATCAGCAGTAGGAAGGTCCAGTAGATTTCTCAGCCTGACAGCAGAAAGAGTTGTGCAGAGATTCTTAATTCGGCCACGGAGGCACTTGTGTCCCACGCGAGTGACACCCTCAGTAAAGGTATACCACAGTTGTTACAGGTAAATTTCAGGTACGTGGGTGGGTGATGTGTTTGGGTTTTTTGTGATGGCCTGGCGGAGAGGATGGCCACGGATAATTTTAGTGATGATAGGGATTTTAGTATCTGTGGCTAGGTCAAAGTACACGTTGTTGCTCAGTGTTTCAAGCCTGTCAGCAGCAGGGTCTAGGCTTTCCTCGGGAAGGGGTTGGTTAGCAGCCATCTGTCACATATAAGATAGATCAGATTAGTATAGAAGAAACAGATAGTGTCTTATGCACATGTGAACATATGAATGAATATGTGTTTTGTAGTTCAATGCACATTTGAATGTTTGGTTTTAACTTTGATCTTGATTTTGTGACTTATGAAATTGGACCCTTAATTGGAGTTTTTTTGGAATCAAGTAAAAAATTTTCTAAGTGTAGAAAGTCGGATGAACCTAGGTTATGCGAAAGTCGCATGAGGTGAAAGTCGCATGGGGTGTAAGTCGCATAAAACATTTAATCTAGAAAGTCGCATGAATTTAACAGTCAAGTGAAAGTCAGATGGGCTTAATTCATGCGAAAGTCGGATGGTTTGAAATATGCGAAGGTCGGATAACCCAAGTTGCATTCGAAAGTCGGATGAGCACATTCTATGCGAAAGTCGGATGAACAAAATTCATTCGAAAGTAGGATGGGCAAATGAGTTATGCGAAAGTCATGCGAAAGTCGGATGGAATTGTTTCATGCGAAAGTCGGATGGCATAAAACTTAGTCTTTATAGTGTTAGTGTTTCGAAAGTCGCATGGTGTAAAGTTATTCATTCGAAAGTCGCATATAACAAAGTTCATCCGAAAGTCGGATAGACCAATTTCATCCGACTGTCGGATGAATCACATTTCCCTTCATCCGACTGTTATGAACACTCAGTTTGTTCATATTAAGTCCAAACATGCTTTTTGACATAAAGTAAACTTATGGACTCAAATTTGGTACCAATAGACTCAGATTTTAACCTCAAACAATTGTGTACACTCAATCAAACCTAAACAACTCTAAAGTTTGCACATTTTGACTCGAAGACCTCTGTTCTTCACAACGAAGAATAGTACCCAAGAACAACAAAAAAATTCCTATTTGCTTCGATTCTTTGGGATTTTGAATGCCATTTTGGTTCCAGTGGGTTCGCAAACATCCAAATGTTACTCTATGCCCTTCAAACACAACAAACATTACCATTTATGGTGTTTTTTATTCAAACCCACCGAAGGCCCAACTGTTCGATAACAGGGGTTGAAAAAGCCACAAAAAAATTCGATTTTTGACATGTAAATGTGCAAAGGATTCACCATTCCTTGTTCAAATCATCTTACCTTTCAGTTTAGTGTTGTTTAAACACAAAAAATTTCACTACAAGTGAGTTTCGATCGAGAGCAGTTGAGAAGGCAAGAAGATGAACAGTGTTTGCTTTTTGAATTATTTGGAAGCGTGAAAGGAAAGAAGGGTCGGATAGTTCTATTTATAGACTATCCGACTGTCGGATCGACCCGGTTTGGTCCAAACTTGATGGTTGGCCCAATCTATGTTATTTAAGCCCAAGACTTAGAATTTAGCATTATTTCAGCCCAAAATTTATTATTCATGCTTTTTGTTGTTTTCTACTTCATTTAAAAGACATAAAATAAACATCTGACAAAGAATCATCTGCGAAGATGAATTTTGAACATTTCCCCCCCTACACGAAAGTATGGAAAACATTGGTGTTAAATAGTGAATCGCATCTCTCCCCCTAGACAAGAGCATCTGTATAACTGCACAGAGAATAAAACAACGCGTAAATCTGTTCAAGACATGTAAACAATAATGAATTAGAGTTTGAGATTCAGCATTCCAATCTTTGATACCAGAAATGAGAATCGGGCTTCGTCCAGTGGTTTAGTGAATAGATCAGCCGGCTGATGAGCAATAGGAACGTACTGGAGCTCAATCAGACCCTTTTCAACGTTGTCTTTCAAGAAATGATACCTGATATCAATATGCTTGGTTTTAGAGTAATGGATAGGATTGCAAGAAATGGCAATTGCATTCTGAGAATCACACAACTGTGGAATCTTAGAGTAGGTAAGACCAAAGTCCCGAAGCTGAGTGCGCATCCACAGACTCTGGGAGCAGCAACTGGCAGCAGCCACAAACTCAGCTTTAGCAGTTGATGCAGACACACAATTCTGTTTCTTTGAACTCCAGCAGACCAAGCGATCGCTCAAGAAGTGTGCACTCCCTGACGTGCTTTTCCTGTCCAACATACACCCAGCATAATCTGAGTCGGAATACGCAAGCAGTTCAAATGATGAGTCGTAGGGATACCACAGACCAAGGTCAGGGGTCCCTCTCAGGTATTTGAGGATACGTTTCACGGCAAGTAAATGTGATTCTTTGGGATTTGCCTGAAAACGAGCACAGAGACAGGTAGAAAACATTATGTCCGGTCTACTAGCCGTGAGCTATAGTAAAGAGTCGATCATTCCCCGATAGGTTTTCAAGTCGACTGCCTTTCCATCAGGATCAGCAGACAACTTGGTTTTGGAAGACATGGGGGTTGATTTGGACGAGCAGTTCGACATTTCATATTTTCGTAATAAATCGTTAATATATTTAGACTGATTTATGAAAATGCCATTGGAAATTTGTTTGACTTGTAAGACGAGGAAGAAATTCATTTCTCCCATCATGCTCATTTCAAAGTTGCTCGCCATTAGTTTTGAAAACTCTAGAGTGTACTGTGGGTTGGTAGAGCCAAAGATAATATCGTCTACATATATCTGAACTAAGATATAGTCATCCCCAATTTTCTTGGTGAAGAGTATGGTGTCAATTCGTCCCTTTGAATAGCCTTCATGAACCAGGTAGGCCGAGAGAACATCATACCAAGCTCGTGGAGCCTGTTTGAGTCTGTAGAGGGCCTTATCAAGTATGTAAACATCAGTTGGTCGTTTGGGATCAACAAATCCTTCTGGTTGAGATACATAGACTTCCTCATTAAGGATTCCATTCAGAAATGCCGTTTTAACATCCATCTGGTATACCTTGAAGTCCATATAAGCAGCATACGAGAGAAAAACTCGGATGGCTTCAATACGGGCAACAGGAGCGAAGGTTTCATCGTAGTCAATACCCTCCTGCTGGTTGTATCCTTTAGCTACTAGTCTGGCTTTGTTCCGAATCACCACACCGTCGGAGTCTTTCTTGTTCTTGAAGACCCACTTGGTGCCAACGATGGTCTTGTCATTGGGTCGGGCACAAGTCTCCAAACCTTTAAACGGGTGAACTGATCTAGCTCTTATTGCATAGCAAGAATCCAGTCTGGGTCCTATAGGGCGTCAGCAGTTCGTGTGGGTTGTAACAGACTAAGAAAGATGGAGAACTGAAACTCATTTGCTGTGGCAGATCGGGTCTGAACGCCGGCATATTTGTCTCCAATGATTTGTGTTTCAGGATGTGCAGCCGTCCACTTAGTGTTACGGGGAAGAGAGTTATCAGCTACTTCATCAGTAACATCCTGAGGAAGGAATTCATCCAGGCGTTGTTGAATAGATGTTTAACCCTTATGAGTAAATGACTCTGGGAGGGACGGAGGTGTTCTATTTTCGTGATCCTCAGTGGCAGGAACGTTGACAGTGTTGACTATAGAGTTGGATGCAGTGTACCGTTCACCCAGAACAAGGAATGGGTCAACAGATGAATTAGCAAGACCTGATGTAGATGTAGTGGCAGTTTGTTGCGTGAGTTCAAGGGATTACTGAACATCTGTAGGCCTATCAAGAGGTACACTATTACTTCCAGAATCATTAGCATCTAAGAAATCAAATATATACTTTAAATCAGAAGAGTCATTTGCGTGTGTTATATTTGTTTCTAGTCGATTAAGTCCCGATCCTAAACTGATGTGTTCAAAAACGATTGCAGGTGACTCAGGTGATAAAGATGTAGTGGTTAAGGTGTCATCAAAAGTCACATTAATACTTTCAATCACAGCATTTGTTTGTTTATTTAACACACGAAACGCTTTAGATTCTGAAGAATAACCAAGGAAAATTCCCTCATCAGATTTGGGGTCAAACTTTCCTAGGTTAGCCTTTTCATTAAGAACAAAGCACCGATTACCAAACACGTGAAAGTGTTTAATATTGGGCACTCTGCCATTTGCAAGTTCATAGGGAGTTTTGTTAAAGTGACGGTGCAAAATTGTGCGGTTTTACGTGTAGCATGCTGTGTTGACAGCTTCTGCCCAATAGGAAGGTGGCAAATCAGCATAGGACAACATGGTTTGAGCTGCTTCTACAAGCATTCGATTTCTTCGTTCGACAACCCCATTTTGTTCTGGAGTATATGTTGCGGAGAACTGATGCATGATTCCCACTCACTCAAGAAAAGAATCCAAGACCTTGTTCTTGAATTCGGTGCCATTGTCGGTTCGAATGGTGCCGACCTTTCCTTGTGATTGATTCTGCACCTGTTTGAGGACTGAGATGATTGTAGATGGAGCTTCATTCTTCGCCCTCAAGAACTTGAGGCCTTGGACAGAAGACATACTGACTGTTTTCCTTCCAGATCTACGAGATCAATGGTGTATAGATTTGATCTTTTGGACCCAGTCAGTACCACATCACCGTTTTCAGTCTTAACTGAGCAAGTTTTGGCCTTGAAGTTAACTTCTAACCCCTTGTCACAAAATTGCCCAATACTGAATAGGTTGTGTCCCAATCCTTCTACATACGATACTTTGCTTATTTTTATATTTTCTTTAATAATGTCTCCAGTTCCCATTATTGGTGCCACATGGTCGTTTCCAAAACGAACATTTCCCAAGTATTTTGGGACATAGTTCGTAAGGAGACTCTTTTCATCCGTCATATGCTTCGAGCAGCCGGAGTCCAGGTACCACCGGCTAGATATCTGCACATTGAAGACAAAATTTGTTGAGGTACCCATTGTGTAGTGGGTCCTTGACTGTTAGCAAAAACAACAGTATCACATGTAGCTTCAGTTAATGAATTCGTTGTTAGAGTGTTGGGAGTACAAACTTGTGACACTATTTGTGGTTGGGATGGTGGTGGTGTTATGTTTTCTTTGGATATTGCAGGGGAATTGGTTGCTCTGTATGTGATGACAGATTGTTTAATTATCACGTGACTACAGCCTTCTGGTAGTGAGACATCATCGTTGATGTATTCACTTGATGTCTTTGGAATTCTTGTCTTGGTTGTTTCTGTTATCACGTTGATGGATGTATATTGAACTGTAGGTTGTTTATGCTGTTTGAATTGAGTTTTCTTCCTCAATTGATTTGTGACAGTTGGTTTGGCAGTATTTTGATTGCCGTGATTCCAATTGTTGTGGTATCTGCGATTTGGAGTCCATGAAGTGTGCCGATTGGTGGAATTTAATTCAGGATTATGTTTAAAGTATACACTATCATTACTCATTTGGAATTTTGCTTTTGTTGAGCGCTTCTTTCGCCAATAGGTAATTTTGTTACCTCTTCTGTTTATGAAGGAAGCTTGTTCAGGAGTGGATTCAAATGATTTATAGTTTGGATTCGGTTTGATTCCTCGTTTCTTTCTATCATCATCATACACACATTTGAAAGTACAATGACCATCCATACAACCATCACTCATGCAAAATATTTCAGTTTGAACATAATTAATTGGAGTTCGACCAGGTTTAACATTCAAAATTGACGAATCATTACAAAGTAACAGAGTTGTTTGTTTATTGAAGGTAGCTGGGTAAATCAAACACTCTTCGCCTTATCTTCCTCCATCTATCTCTTCTGGCTTCCTCCGCCATCCAAAAGTCTGTTTTCTTTCGCTTTTCACATTTTCACCTAGAAGGACATTTGGGTTAGAAGCAGGCATTGCCAAATGATCATTCTTGGAACGAGAGTGAGTTGTTTGTTTCTTGATTAGCTTTGTTTTGGATTTGGATGGTTTTGAGATACTTTTATTTCGTGTTAACGGTGTATCAATTATCTTGGCTTTTCCCTTCTTAAAGTTAATGGATTCAATTGTTTCCATTCTGAAAAAATCATTCTCAAGTGTATTAAGCTTCTCATGAAGAGTGAACAATGACTTTTCTGATCTTCTGCATTTTCACAATTTTTACCAAGATTCATTGAGAATAAATCACTTGTATGTATGTCGGATCTTGAATTTGCAGATGTTGAACATTCACCTTCTTGCACGTGTGGAATCGGGATTTTGGACGTGCTTAGGGCAGTGGAGTTTTGTGGTATGGTATTTTCAGTTGCAAGGTGATCGATCAGGTAATGAAGAATTGCCTTTTCAAAGTCAAAGATAATGGATCTATGGACAAGCTCAAGTTCAACTAACTCAAGGTGTCGTTGTAGATCCATATGAGGAATACATATGCAAGGCTCGGGTGGAGAATCTGAGATTGATGGTAACAACTCCATTTCTGTTTGAGAATAGCTTCGGAAATAGTCATCAGAGATTGTGGGTTTGAAGACTTCGGTTATGTACGACTGATTTAGGCTTTCGTAGTCGTATGAGGTTGAAGCTCTGTTCGTGATGCGTCTCTTGTGTTCCTCCTCGGCGAGTTCGTCGACTTGTCCAACGAACACCATTTTCTCGGTTAACCCCAGATTCATGCTTTCAAAGTCGTATAGCTATTTAGCAGTTGTCACTTATGTGAGGATTAACGTAACCTAAACCTTCGTATGTCCATTTAGAGAATTTAACATCCTTAGGTTTGTTTAGAAAAATGGTTTGTGCCGTTTGATCTCTTTTAATTAACAGGTCTTCGAGATCTTTTATTTTTGAGTATAGTTGACATCTTTCTTGTTGCAAAAACTTAAAATCTTCTTCAACTGAAATTTTGGCCTTTTTTAAGTTATGAATTATTACCTCATTTTCCCCTCTTAAGGTGTTCAGTTCATTTTCTTTTGTGGTTAATTCTGTTTGAAGATTGTCTAAGTTAGATGTTGATTGATTCTTGATTCGGCTTTCCAACTTATAGATTTTACGGTTTTGTCTTTCGATGTGTTCAACTAATGTTTGAGCGTACTCAATTTTTACCTTCCCAGAAACACTTGCATCATCATTGTGTGTTTCTTCGAACTCGTCAGCACCATCAGCTTCATTCTCATCCTCATTATCTGAGAACACCCCATCGTGAGCCATCAAGCAAAAGTGAGCTTGATCAGTACAGTCTTCGTCTGAATCATCCGTGTCAGTCAGAAATTGGTCTTCTTCTACAAGCATCGCTCTCCCACTCTCCTTTTTCTTTGTCAACCGTAGTTTGTTGCGGTAGTATTCGGCATCTTTGGTCTTCGGTTTTCTACAGTCTTTGATAAAATGCCCCGTTCTACCGCAGTTGTAGCATTTCTTTTCCTCCTCCTGAGGTTCTGCAGATTTGTCGGTCTTCCTCTTCTCATCATCTACCATCCCTTCACCTTTTCTTGGTCTGGATGTGTACCGCTGTCGGTTGTTGGTCTTTTCATACTTGTTCTGGAAATCTCTTGTAATCAATGACATGGCCTTTAGCACTGCATCCTTTTGTGACATCTCCATCTCTCCTTCCGAGGAGTCGGAGTCAACCACAATCTGCTTTCCCTTACTACCTCTTGATAATTCCCGTGGTCTCCTTTCAGCCACTAGTGCAACCAGGTCAGATGGTTGCTTCATTAAGAGTTTGGTGAGGACCTCATCTTGAAATTGATTCAAGTCCTCATAAATCGAGTGGTGAGATACCGCCTTGAGATTCCGATTAACATGTTTATACAAGCGAACATGTTCCTCATTTCGTTCAACAGTCTGTAGAAGCGACTGTAAGTATCCTGCAACAGTTCTCCCTCCCTGGCCTTGAATTCCCTGAAGGTGTTAACAAGTTGCGTTTCCCTGATAAATGACCCTTGCTTAGTACCCTGCATCCGTTGTTTTACTTCATCCCAAATTTCTTTGGCAGAAGTCAAACTGTCTATTTTTGAGTAGATTCCGCGCATAGCCCTTGTTTCAAGTAATATTTTGCGTCTTTGTCGGCGTGTGCACGGTCTTTCTCTTCCGCAGTTAGTTCTGATGGGAGCTTCTGTCTCCTTTCAGCAACAATTGGTGGGTTGTTATCTGGAACAGCCTCGATAATTTTCTCAAAAATGGCATCACCGTTTAAGATGCCGTCTTTCATCATCTCACCACATTTTTCATTGTGCTCTATGAAGTCCATAAACCTTCCTTTCCATACGTTATATTCATTTCTAAAAGTACTGGAGGTTTAGTGTCTATGCCGATGGCAAGAATTTCATTGCTGGAACTCATCTTTTCTTGGATCTTTCTCCTTAAAGTAAATTGGTTAGTTTGTGTGTGAGAAAACTTTTGAACGTCAGATGAAGTGTTTGAAGATTGAGTGAGGTTATCCGACTGTCAGATTGTTTGCTTATGCGACTGTCGGATTTGATGCGACTGTCGGATGATCCGAAAGTCGGATGGACTAAAGGTTATCGGATTTGTGTTTCTGTGACTGTTGGATTGTGACTATCGGATTTTTGTGTGGTGCGACTATCGAATTTTATTGACTATCGGATTTTGGTGACTATCGGATTCTGGATGCGAAAGTCGGATGAACTTTGGTGATCCGAATGTCGGATGAGACTAATAGTGATCCGAAAGTCGGATGAGTTTTTCAATCCGAAAGTCGGATGCGACTGGTTGATCAAAAAGTCGGATGAGTTTTCAATTGAAGGTCGGATGAGGCAAAAGCCTTGTGCCTTTTAAATCCAAGTTCGGATGAACCTAGAACAAGAGTCGCATGAGTTTTGGGAAAGTCGCGCGATAGTCGGATGAGCCAAAGTTGGATGAGCTAAGAGTCGCACGACTGTCGGATGGGTAATAATCCAAAACTTGCAGGTCTGTATTCTGTTATCAAACAGACTGCTAATTTTGCCCAAAACACACTAAAAACTCACTAAACTTTTGTTTTGACCTTTCTTTTTACTAGAAACACTTCCCTTTACTGATTTCAACCCAAAACAACAACAAATTTTTGAAAATTTGATGAAACAGTAGAAAACTCTAAGAACTTGAAGAACACTAAATTTTCAAGAACACTACCTAGATGTTGTTTGTTTGTCCCAAAAACACTTAAAAAGGTTTTATCCTTCTTAAATACTTCTTAGAAACAACAAATAACTTGAAAAACAAGAGGTTTTGGCTAAATGAGTTTTCTTCTTTCAAAGCTTTACGCAAACAAGAACAGAAGCAGCTTCTGGGTTTTGTTTCTCACACACAGATGTTTCTTTCAGGTAATGTTGAACCAATCCAGTAGGGAGTTGGCTCTGATACCAATTGAAAGTCTTTTGTTGTGAAAAGATGAATAAACAATGAATACTTGAAGTAAAGATGATGAAGTTAGTATGAACACTTTGCATGAACTTGAAGATTCTCTCTTGTATATGTCTTGAACGTAAAGAGCAGAGAATACAATTACAAAGGGTTACCTTGCAAACTAGGTTTTCAAGGATATAAATACATAAGCCACATGGGCTAAAAAGCCACATGGGCCCAAGCCTTAACACTTAAGCTAAACTAGGAAATACATAAAGAAAGTGGGCCAATCCCATAGCATAAACTAGTCTAGGGATATATAGTTTACATACAAAAGAACACAAGGAAAACAAACTAATTAATATCTAACACCCAGACCTAACCATCACAGTGTCCCAATGTTTGTAGTGAGTATATTATGTATTTTTTGTAGATACATGTGTGATAGGAGTGCTTTTTTCTTTAATGTTAGTAAAATTGGTTGTCTAAAGATATGGTTGCTTAGTAGAATGGAATTGTGATCATATGCTGAAAGAAACTAATTGAAAGAAAGTATTCAACAAAGAATTTAAAGAAATAATTGTATGATATAAGATAAAAGATCATGAACTAATCTAGTTAGTGAGTGATTGAGAAATAAGTATGTAAAGTCTATGATAAGTGCCTCGCTGGTACAAATTTGCATAATTGTACATAACAACCTAAAATCAGAATGGTAAAAGTTTGAAACAAGATTACCAATACCCCTTTATTGGTTACATGATGAAGTAGTTAAGAAAACGGAGTATGATATTAAAGTTATCAATAAATATGAAATTGTGGCAATGACGAATCTGAAAGTAAACAAATATGTGTATTTGAATTGTGAGTGAAAAGTGATGTTTGGAACAATCTGATATAATAAGACGAATGATACTAAGCGAGAAGTGATATTTGATAAGTAACAAAATCATAGTAGCCTTGTTTGCTACTAATAGTATGGTAATATCAAAGTGAAAACAGTCCCAGTCTCTATGAAAAGTAGCAAGTAGTAAATAAGAAAGATTAATGATGGATTCTACCTTGAATCCTTAAGTGTTAAATAAAGTTATGATGAATAATTATATTAAGACAAATGTTGATTAAATTCAAGTATTGTTTGTTTACAATCGTTACAATTTTGAATAACTAAGAATGTTTGCCGAGAAATGTTAAATTAACATAGACTGATAAGAGTCAATTTCTAAAATACAAAGATATCGAGAAAATATACTTTAGTTGTGATGTAGTATCTATATGGTACATAATACAAGTTTTGGATTGGAACTATAATGATGTATAAAACCCATAAGTTTTTCTATAGCGTATATAGTGGGCAACAAAAGAGAAATACCAGGAAAGATATTGAAAGGTTATAAACTTGTGTATAAGTTAAAGAGGAATCATGAGTTAAAAAATGATTAGTTAAATAAGAAGAGAAAGAAAGAAAGTAAAACCGCCAAAATGATTAATTAATCCAAAACGATGGTTTGAAATAAAAAGAGAAAGAAAGTAAAATATTAGTTAAATATAACCAATAATGTAACATCCCAAATTTCAAAAGTCTTTATGACTAAGTGTTATAAATGATATGAGGTGTTTGTAAAATAGAGGGGTTAAAACTGCCAAAATGAAAAATGATAAGTTGAGGGGTTGATTGGTCATTTGACCAAGCTATGTATATATTAGCAAATGTCTTAGAAGTTTTACAAAGACACAATTTATTATACTCAAGTGAAGCACAACAAACTTCTCTTTCTCCGTTGAAAATTGATCAAGAAAGAAACAGCAAGATAAGCCTAGTCTATCAACAAATTAGATCCTTTAAGCTCAAGGTATGAGTGGGTTTTAGCTTTGATGTTTTTAATGGGTGAAAGAGATTTAAAGCTTGAATAATAGAGCAAGAGTGTTTGTTGTTGTTATTTGTATGTTTTAGAGTGTTTGGGGTGTGGAGAAACACTTCTATGTTTTTAAAAGTGATTTTGATTGGATTTGGTGCGAAGAATAGTATATGTGTTCTTCATAGAAAGGGTTGGAGGTGGGTCGTGTACATGGCCCGGGTATGGGTACACGACCCGTGTGCTGGTTTTTAGATGGTGACAGGCCATGTAGCATATAGGGAACACGGCCCGTGTAGAGGTACACGATCGTGAGCAGCTTTTACCAACCAAATTCGGTTAAGTAACTTGGTTGTTTAGTGACTAGAATTCGGTCATGTGAGGTACACGGCCTGTGTAGGCCCTTTTTCAGCACAGTTTGATCGGTTTGTGATTCTCAGCCTATTCTTTGGTATAAGGAGGTGCTTGGATACTCGACAAAGCACATTACTCAGTCACAAGGTGAGTGTACTATTTCTCTTGTATGAACAACATGTAAGTATCCGTGATATATATATATATATATATATATTTATGATGTATAAAAATTGTACAAAAGTGGTATATATATATATATATATATATATATATATATATTTATGATGTATAAAAATTGTACAAAAGTGGTGTATAGCTATGCACAAGAATAGTATCAGGGTACATAGCTACGCAGGTGGTGTAGCTGTGTACCAATTCAGTGATAAGGTGTATAGCTACACGGGTGATGTGCATATAACGTACCAAATTTATATTTATAAAATCCGAGTTATTTGATACGACTAGAACACAATAGGCAAGAGAACCTAATCATATCGTAGTATAGTAAATAAGTACGGGTGTCGAAAACTTGGGGAACGGGTATGATTTTGAATATAACTCTACTAATTCACCATTAAACTAATAAAAACACTAAAAAAACAAAAAGCAAATAAAGCAATAAATGGGGGATTTTGGAACTTATCACTCGTAATCAACTATTCACCAATTCTAACCACAAATCTACCAACAAACACCAAAAGCAACTCAAAGGATGCAAAAAGCAACAAACTTTATCGGATAAAACTATGGAATGAAGGATTCCCTCCCTAGATTTGATTTTACCTTTTCAAGTTAAATGATTTCAAACAAATTCATGCTGTGGATAACTTAATATCATACACAGATTCCTAATATGGCTAGATCTAATGGTCAGACTCATTAGTCCTATAATTAGAGAAATATTAATCCAATGTTCATGGCATTAACTATCCCTATAATTAGTCAATTTATTCGTGTTATGCTAGACTAAATCTATTGACTTTTTTTTGTCACAAAATCATTCAATTAACATTGAATGGTTATCGCATGCAATTGAAAACACATTAAAGTCAAATTGTTTATAACCTAACCCTAGGATATGGTCAATTAGTAGTCATGAATCCTAATGGTCATAGAAACTCATGATTAAAGAAAACATAGCTAGAATGGGTATCTCAACTATGAAATACTTAGCAATAGGCATAAAGTCAGAAATTTAATACATTTGGATCTTTGAAAAACCTCAACATAACAAATATATAGTAATTAGTTTCCAAATTTGTTGAAATCAAATAACTTTAACAAGGTTCGTCTCCTCTAGGGAGGAAAACAGAAAATCTAGTCTACTATAAGCATACTAAACATACCAAAATTGTCTAAATACATTAAATAAGAGTTAAGAATGAAAAACTGGTATGAAAATATGATGAAAGTCTTGAATCTTCACTCCAAAAGCCTTGATCTTCAAGTTATAGCCTCCAATCTGCCTTGAGATGTTTTTGGGGTGTTCTTAGAGATATAACGAGGGTAAAAGTCAAATAGAATTATTTCCAACTGAGATTGTAGCCCTCTAAGTCTAGTTTCCGTGGCCACTTGAATCACCTCAATCCAAGTTTGTAGAGTGAGATATGATGAAAACAGTAGAGGTGTGTCAGATTTGACAACTTTTCTAATTTCTTTAATTTCTTCAGTTTTTGCTCAAAACTTTTCACTACATTTTAACCTGTAATTCAACAAATAAAGATAATTAAGTATCTTTTACTTATTTATGAACAATAATAGGCTAAAATAAAATAGATATTGCTTAAAATATATATCTAAATATGGTGATATCAGGTGGTGTAGTTGTACACCATGCATAGCTATACACCAGAATAGTGTTAGAGGGTATGGCAATGCAAGTGGTGTAGCTATACCCCAATAGAGTGACAGTTTGAACAACTTTGTAAGTGTTACCCAGCTTGGACAGGAGACATCCCGTGAGACTTAACTCCTGTTATATGATTATTTGATTTCAGCTAGTATGGTTATTAAGCGAAAGCTTACCTTTCAGTGTTATATGTTGTAGGTGGCTCAGGTTCCAACAAGGGTAAGGCCCCTGCTCCGTGATTAGTTAGATAGCTCCGGGTGTTTGGAAAGAAAACTTTTAACTCATCTTTTGTAATTGTTAGTACATGTATATATTCGAACCAGCATTTTTGTAAACTTTGAAAAGCTTGTGGTGTTAACTAGACAAAGTATGCTTTTAAATTAAAAGAAATTGAAAAGGTGGTGTCACAAATAATCATGACCAAGCAATAAAAGAAATGAGATCTACTCTATTTGGGTTAACAGTATTGGTTGTCATTAAAAGAAAGCCACAAACAACTCAAATCGAAATTGAGAAGAATGATAAAGTAACACGTCTGAGTTGTAAAGGTGACTAGAATGGACAAATGATTAAGATTATATGATTAATATAATGGATTCCTTATAACTTTCATGAACGCAAGTTATTACAATAGAAAGGATAAGTCACCAAAACATAAATCACAAGAGCAACTAGTTGAATACATCAAGAGATGAAAAGTAAGGATGAGGTCCTTAGGTGATCTAAGAAGTTGTGTAATTGTAATTACAAAACATTAAGAATGATCCTCTTAGTGTGACAAAATGAAGAAACAAATAGTAATCATAAAATCATGCTAAGTTCTAGTCTAACGAACGAAATGCTCGATTGCTGATTATGTGTTTATATGATCAAATATGTATAATTCCCAGAAGTATTATTTTAATATAATGAAAGAGAGACAACAAAATTGTCAAGCATATAATAATATTCTATGCTTCAAATGAACAATGAATTATGAACCTAAAGCTTCAGATGTGCAAGTAATATGTAAATGAAGAGTTGATAATTTTTCATAGTAGAGAATGAAACAAGTATAAAGATAACACAGAATAATCATTGGTTATAAATAAATGAATAAAATTGTAATAATAACAAAAAGTGGGGACACGTAGTCCCATTTGATTGTAATGAAATCTTAAATTATGATGCATAAAAGATAAAACATTTGTGTATAATTGAAAGGATACACAAATGAATTCAAGTGTAATATGAATTTCCAAAGGCTAATGAGTTCACCTGTAGGTGTAAAAGTGATCATAAGGGTAGAGACTCTTACGAGTGAATTAAGGAAGATCAAATTTTCATTTATGAATATATGTTGTGAAGTTGCAAGTGATGAAAATCGATTTCTAAAGTAAAATATATGAGATAATGAATAAGTGAGATATAGATTAGAAATTAATTTTAGTTGATGTTATGAATGGGTAGTGTTTTTTATAAACACCATTCCTAACAAAGATAAAACACATGAACCATTTAGAAAGGTACAATGTGAAAGTAAGTAATGTTAGCACAAATAATATGTGTGAAATTCTTGGAATTACTTACTCTGTTTTAGATTATATAAGACAAAATATATATTTAATAAAACAATTGTGCTATTAAAAGAGTACTCGGAGGTATTCCAGGTATAATTTTATTTTGAGTAAGTTAAGAATTATACCCACGAGTGTAAGTGGCTATAATGATGATGACCCGTTTGGGTGGGTCGAGAGAGTTAAGTATGCCTTGATAAGGGAAACTTAAGTAATGTACGAGAACTAATAATGTGACATATATGGAATCATGATGAACAGAAAAGTAAAGTACATGTAAAAGATGAAGGCTATATTGTTGGTATATGCCCATTGATACACGTGCATTAGCATCATTGCTGATGAGGTACGGGCCTATTGGGTCACACGCCAAGGGTAGATTCCGACATCACAACTAAAACATGAGAGAATATGAAATTACGGTTTCTGGCAAGCTTTACGGGCCGTAAAGAGGTCATGAAGAGAAACCCTCCTCGAGGCTTCACAACCTGGACAGGTAGTGGTGGGGGGTGCGGCCTTCATGAGTGCTTCATGGCCCGTGAGAGCCCGTGAAGGCGGAAGTCAAAGTGACACTTTGATTTTATTGGACCTTTTGTTTGGTCCAATGAGAGCTTGGCTTGGTGGCCGCCGTTGGAGCCTCCCGAGCTCCCTCCATGTTAGTTCATTATATGTTTGTAGGCCTTGTGTTCTTTAGTAAAATTTATATAAGCTTTCTATAATAGTTATGTAATGGGCTTGGCCCACACTTATATTATTTATTATAGTTTAGACTTAGAAGCCCATGATGCTTTAGGCCCATGAGGCTAGTTCTATATATACCTTGCAAACCGATTTTGCAAGGTAACATTTGCATATTGTAATCTTCAAGCTTGTAACTTATGTTTAGATTAATAGAAGTTATCTTTCTAGCAAGCAAGCAAAGTGTTGATCATTGTGTTCATCATTTGTTCTTTATCTAACACACAAGAATCATCTAGTTTACTCATTTATTATAACATCCTTGGACTTTCAATTGGTATCAGAGCCAACTGCTTACTGAATTGGTTCAATATTACCTGGAGGTAACATCAAAGTGTGAAAAATCAAGCTCTTGAAAGTCTCTATTCTTCATACGTAAAAATCCACTTGGTCAAAACATCTCTTTCTTCAAATCTTCTTGTTTTACAAGTTTTCTTTAACTATTTAGAAGCATTTGAGAGGAGAAAACATCTAGTAGTTTTCTTTTTAAAAAACAAACAACATTTGAGTCCATATTTTGAATTTTCTTGTTCTTCAAGTTCTTGGTGTTCTTCACTGTTTCATTAAAAACTTGAAGAATTTGTTGTTGTTTTAGATCAAAATTGTTTTAGGAAAGTGTTTTATAATATAAAGTCAAAAAGTTTGGCTTTTCCAAGAGCAAAGATGAACCTTGTATGTATGTCAGTGCTAGTGGGAGCACTGTAGTATTCCTTGTCTTATATGTTGATGACATACTACTTATAGGAAACCACGTGACCACCTTGCACGAGGTTAAAACCTGGCTTAAGAGTTGTTTTTCTATGAAAGACTTGGGAGAGGTAGCATATATTTTGGGGATAAAGATCTATAGAGATAGATTTAAGAGACTCATTGCTTAGAGCCAGAGTACATATGTAGATAAAGTCTTGAAGAGATTCAAGATGTAGGATTCCAAGAAAGGGAATATGCCTATGGTGCATGGTGTGGCATTGAGCAAGTCTCAATGTCTTAGTTCTCAAAAGGAACTAGACGAGATGACTCAAGTCCCGTATTTCGTATGCCTTGAGCATGACGAGTAGATATCAAGCTAATCCTGGTCAAAGTCATTGGGTTGCGGTTAAAATCATTCTCAGGTATCTTTGGAGAATATGAGAGTTGTTTTTAGTGTTTGGTGAATCCGAGGAGCTGAGGGTTATTCTGATGCTAGCTTCTAAACCGACAAGGACGACTACCGGTCTCAATCGAGCTTTATGTTCTTGTTAGATGGTGGTGCTATTAGTTGGAGGAGTTTAAAGAAAGATACCATGGCTGATTCAACCACGGAGTCAGAGTACATTGTTGCAAGCGAGGCTGCTAAGGAAGCTGTCTCGATGAAAAATTCATTCAGGATCTTGGAGTTGTTCCTAGCATCACTAACCCTATTGAGATCTTTTGTGACAATGAGTTTGTAGTAACTTTAGCTAAGGAACCAAGAGCACATTGATGCACGAGGCACATTGCTTGAAAATACCACTTCATTCGTGATGTTATTGAGGATGGGGAAATTGTGATTAGTTGAGTACCGACAGAGGGGAATTTTGCTGACCCTCTCACCAAACAGTTGTCACAGGCTAAACATGATTCTCATGATAGGTCTTTAGGCATTAGAATTGCAAGTGACTGGGTTTAAATATTTTAGTTGCATTTGATGTATTTGAGAACATTAAGCAATAATGTATTTCTGATTGTAATGATTATTAAATGGAGATTTTAATATACGCATGGTGCGATTATTTCCATGAAATATATTGTGTTCTTTCTTTGCATGTTTAATACTTCCTTGAATGAACTTGTTTATTCTAAATACTCCACGATCGGTCGTTCTTCATTGGGAAGGAAGAAGTGAATTAAGATCGAGGCGAGTGGTTGGTAGAGTATTCATAATGGATAGAATACATAGTCACGCAACACTAGCCTATACTTAATTATGGATCAAGTAATTAGAGGACCCACACCTGAGTTTACTTCATGGACGTGGTCACAATGAATGTGCTTCTTGAATAATGGCTTGGTCTTGTTTAGATTGCTTTTTAACGCAGTTCGTAACTGGATGTTATAAGAAAAGTTTTCAAGCAAGGACTTGTTATTATGATGGAACAATGTAGTCAAAGGTATGGGTTCCTCTTTTAAGAGATATACTTGGGCCCCTCGTTGACTAAGTTGATGACAAGAAATGTATAACCGTGCTCAAGTTGAATTGATAATGG
Source organism: Dittrichia graveolens (assembly GCA_038502395.1). Classification (NCBI taxonomy): domain Eukaryota; kingdom Viridiplantae; phylum Streptophyta; class Magnoliopsida; order Asterales; family Asteraceae; genus Dittrichia; species Dittrichia graveolens. The sequence continues at coordinate 51,353,924 of JARJIL010000005.1, read as the reverse complement.
ATCAATTTTGCAACTTATTTTCTTTGTCATAGTTAGTCTAGATCGAGAAACATAATTGTAGATGTTTTGGGGTTGAGGGTGTTCCATGTCTCACATTCACACCGGATATAGTGAACGAAGAGATGAATGCTCACTTATTTAGATTGATATTTGTCTTGGGAGGCATACCATATACTGACTTGGGGGCATAGATGCCTTGCTAGAGGCTGCTCTATTTTGGTGCCACATTTCGTAGGTGTGTCACGTGCAAGTGGGAGTCTATTGGATTATGCCCGCTAACACACACGAGTTAGTGTCATTGTCGATGAAGCAAGGGCCTATTGGGTCACACGCCAAGTATTGGTTCCAGCGTCACCACCGGTCAAAGGAGAGAGAAAACTAGAAAATGGTTCTGGTGGTCCGAGACACGCCCGTGCCTAACGGCCAAGCACGAGCCCAAGTCAGTGGTGACTTGGGTGTGCCCGTTTGGGCTGGCACGCCCGTGCGCAGACAAATGCACGCCTGTGCCTTTGCTATAACATCCAATTGAATTAGTCTTTTAACACTAATCAATTGGGAGTTAATCTTGTAACTAATCCTAGCTTTATGAACCACGAATATGAACTAAATTATGGGGTTCTTTAAGTAGCTTATGAAGCTAAGGAGTCATGTGTCACACCCCACTAAAGCGGAAACACGAGGTGTCACAGCACAAGATATCATCGCACAAGGTAAGCAGACAATAACCATTATATTGACTTAACAAAAATAAGTAGTTCGGGTAAAAGATAATTAAAAGTTACATAATCGAATAAAAATTAAATGACATTGTCTTGTACGATGCGAAAATAAAATAGATATTGTTTTTATAAAACGTGACGATGAAGATGAAGATGCCACACATCATGTTTGTATGCATAAGGTACCTAACGACGATCACCTGAAAGCACGGGTAAAAGAAAAGGGTCAACTACTAGAGTTGGTGAGTTCATAGGTTTTTCATATATGCACAAAATATCTTTTAAATGAGAAAAGTTTAAATAATTGATGGAAGTTTTTGAATAAAATCCAAGCATGAAATAATGATAGAAGATGTATTATATTGCCCAATACGTTGCACATGGTAGTAATAGACTATGATGATTGTTGCTTGAGCCATTATCCAACCTAGCCGACAACCAATTGCCCATGATAAACCTAACGCCTATATTAAATGACGTTAGTAGTGGTAAAGTACATCTATAGTTCGTCAACCATAAATGGGAGACGTCGGAATCTCCAAATAGCGCTACTTACAAATACCATCGGCTCACTAGCGGAGTTAAGGAATAATGTCCAACGAAAGGGCCTTACAACGATCACCCAAGCACATCAAATAATAATACCATAAGTGCTCAAAATAATATTTGAAATAAATAAGAAGATAGGCAATAAACGTTTCATGAAACGTATACACATGCTTTCACCCCAAAATAATATGAAATACGGTAAAAAGGGGCTATGATACTCACTCGGTATGCAAATGTGTTCACTCGTAAGGATTTCTTGTTCCTACCGAAGCTCCTTTCCTAATATAAGAGGTATGTAGCTCTATTAGACTTATTTTATTTATTATTTTGTATTATTTATTTGTTGTTAACTTATTTATTTAAATAGTTAAAGGTTGTCTCTATTTTTCCATAAATCATAAGTGTTCACTGGAATTTTCACTTCTTTAAGTTGAACTTTAAAAATTAAAAACTGTAATTTAGGAGTCATATTAAGGCTTGATATTTTAATATAATCTTAATACATGTGTCTAGAATGTCCAGTAAAAATATAGGAATTTATAATCCATGTTTAGTATTTTTAGTAATTAAAAGTGTATAGGATGTCCACTGATCAGTGTCTGGATGATATGTTGTTACTAAAACGTCTATTTAGGGCTCATACGACCTCCTTTTTACATGATTCAAACTGGGAATTAACCAAGACTCAAAGATGAAACGTTTAAAAAAAACTAGACGTATTTTGACCCAAGAATGAGTAAGTTGCACGCGTTTAAAGTGTACCTTTTTAAATCTGCCAGATTTCCAGATTCAACATATGTGTCTTTTTAAATATGTTTGAAGGATCAAACGTTCATGAAAATTAGTGAATCCAGGTTTAAATGAAAGGTAACACTTTAAACTAAGATTACCAAAAATAATAAACTGATTTTGATACCTAGAACTACAGATATAACAAAAACAAGTGGGGAGTTCTAGCATCAGAATCTGCCAGAATGTTATTCTTTTTGCTTATGGGTCATAATTTTAATATGGCATGTTTATATTCATGATTAATCATATTGTATGAGTATAAGCTTTGATAATACATGTGTTCTTACAACAATAGTAGGATGATACACATTTTATGTGTTTCTTACAACATTTGTTGAGATGAAACACATGCATGATCAAAGTCTTATTTTCTTGATTTTTAGTTGATTAAGTTCCACACAACAATGGTAGGATGATGCACATTTCATGTGCTCCTTACAACATTGGTAGGATGTTTATATTTACATGATTATAGATATATATAAAGGAAATAAGATGAACAACAAAGAAAATAAATAAAAGAAAGAAGAAAGAAGAAAAGAGGAAAGGTAGAAGAGTAGAGATGAGTGTTTTATGATCATCTTACCAACTCTTTTCTTTGATTTTGTGTTTGATCTTCAAGAGATGATCAAGACTTGGATGTTCTTGGGAGATTTTTGTTGGTGAAAGAAGAAGAGAGAAAAGATAAGAGATGGAGTGTGGTGGTGAAGGAAATGATGAAGAGTAGTAGGGGGCTTATATAGAGCATGGGGGAGATCAAGTGGTGATTCTTGGGAAGAGAAGGAGGCAAGAGAAAAGAGAGGGGGGATTTCTTTTATTTTTTTTATTTTTTATAAATTATGTGTAATTAGTTTAAATAAATTTGTATAAATGGTGATTTTGTTTAAATCTTTTAATTAACAAAGTTTTAATTACTTTGATGAGTTCATATATATATGTTTTATATTTTAACTTATTTATATTTATTATGATGTATTTAATTATTTTTATTGTTATTATTATTATTATTGTATATGATTTGTAATTCTTGACTTTTAATAATTCGATTTTTTGAGCTCGGGAAGGTTCTAACCATATAGGCGGGATTTCTACGAAATCTAATATTATTATGGATGTATTTAAGTCATAAATACTATTTTTAGTCACACTAGGCTTAAAATTAGAAGTTCTAATGGCTAACCTGGGAAATTTGTTGCCGAATATCACATCATGGTTACACACTTGGTTGCTTAGTGGCATTAGAACTCTCTCAAACTCTAGTATGAGCAACTCTTGTGGATCAAGGAGTGCAAGACTAGTGTTGGTGTTTTGGTAGGCTTGCCAACTCTCTAGAAAGTAGGAACCAAGGAGCAATTGGTGTGGATTGCATTAGACGTATACTCCATTGTGTATAAAGCTTCCGAGACACAAACCCAGATCAAGGAGAAGACTATCTCAAGGGGTATAACTCTATCTTCTTGTTCTTTATTTTTGTGTTGCTTTGTCAATGTTAGAGTCATGGTCCATTGGGTGTGTACTGGTGTGGTTCTTGAAGAATTATTTTTAAAACGTTTTTCTTCCGTTGCATTTTCATAGAACCGCCAATACCCAACACCATACACGCTAAGGCACTCTTGAACTATAAGTTTACAATGCCCTACAAGTACCCCTCACCTAATTCACAATATTTTCAATGATTTGGTTATGTTCCAACGACTACCGTGTGTTTGTAATAATATAGGCCCGTATATTACTTCGAACACACTTTACAAATTCGATCTTAGCTTTACCACAAGGAGTCCCAATTCATAGGCTTAAAAAATGTATCACATTCTAATATAAAGCATCACGTATAAGTCCACACAATCAACACTAACCTAGTGTGTTAGGAATGCAATGCTATACCTAACCTTAGATCATTCAGGTAGATGAATGCTTAAGTCTACCCTACCGCAACAAACAAACAAGAATATGCAATTAGGCTAATTCAAGTATCCTAAATCTATATGTCGAGTAGCAGGAATGACATAAAACATTCACCCCACACAAGACATTAATAGCATCAATAATTCAGAAATCACAAAATTAAATTATCATATCATGAACATAGTTAGCTCACCAGGACCTCAAGCTCCTGCTAACAACATGTGTTTGAAAAATGATTTATAAAATATGAAGTTCAAAGATTTATTTTGAACCAAGGTTTAAGTCCAAACACAACCCTTGCACGCTTGATTCTCTTAAACCGAGGCTTTGATACCAAGTTGTTACGCCCTAAAAATATTTTTGGTAGTATTAAATGTTTAATAACATTATCAGTAATAACACATAATTGTAAAACTGAAGGATTTAAAACATCATAATGTATCTTAAATAAGTTAGCAGCTATAACACCCTGATTTTCAGTACAAATTTAAATTTTCCAAGACTGATTTTGAAATATATTTTATGCATGTTTGGGGAAGCATTATAATCTTTATTAAATATCTTAGCAAGATATAAAACCTTTCAACAATAAATCTTATCAATAATATAATTCCAAAATCCTTGGTGTTACCACAGTCAATCTCACGACCATAACTAAAAGAGTAGGAAATCCAAAATTACCGGTAAAGCAACCAAAGCAAGACTATGCCCAAGGCATCTACCCGCCTCACCAAGACCTCGATATAACCTGCGGATACAAAACATTTTCATACACAATGTTAGCTATAAACATAGCTAGTGAGTACAATAAAAAACATTTGTTTTATCAAAACCAAGTCATCCTTTGTCTTCTTTTGAAAACACAAGTTTGGTAATCAATTAAGCTTTTAAAAGAATACACAATAGCACATAAGGATGCGGGTCTGTCCATTGGGCCACAATGTATCCACGTGGTAGCTAGTCATGGTCAACACGTGCCCACATGGGGGATAACCACATCACCCCGTCAAGGTGGGGGATGCACGAAGCAGTCCACCATACAACGATTGTCTGGAGTGTAAGCCCTGTTCACCAAATTCACAAGTGTTGCCCCGGGTTCGGTGGCTCGTCAGCCCAGTGAACCCACACGGTCATGATGGCCTACTTACATACCCCTCCACTCTCTACACCGATTCCTCAACCACCTGTACCTCGCCGTTCCTCAATAGCCGAAGCCACATGAACCTCTGTGTACGTCTCAATGGCTAGGAACCCTATGGTACAGAGTTCATATCACACAATGGTCTGGACCAAAACACATTCCCCGAAGGGTCACATAAGCACATACCCCGAAGGGTCACTTAAGCACATACCCCGAAAGGTCACATAAGTACATACCCCGAAGGGTCACATAATCACTTACCCTGAAGGGTCATAAAATCACTTACCCCGAAGGGTCATATAAATCACATGCCAACAAGGCCAAATATCTCAAGCATACAAGCTTATCAATAAACACATAAGTGTCACAATTATATCTCTTGATCATGAATGCTAAACAAATCAAATCCACATTTGGCATCTCAATGCCCAAAAACATCTTTAGTATAAACATATCTTTCAATATTCAAAAACAGATTTGTTGTTTCCAAAATCAAGGTTCACTCCAACATGGAGTAACAAGTTTCAAAACCATTATGTAAAAACACACTTTAACATAGACCATCTCCAAAATGGAGCAACGGTCCTATTTGAAAACCATTTGCTCAAAACATTTCACAGTTGGCATCTCAATGCCCAAAAGACTCGCAAAGTGAAATCATAACTTTCGTTATCTCAAAACCATGTCTTTTGTTTCAAAATCAAAGTCTACTCCATCACGGAGTATCTTGTTTCAAAACCATTAATGAAATCACAATTTAACAACCCCATCTCCTATACGGAGCAATGGTCTTATTTTGAAACCCATCCTTTAAAACCCATCATATGATGATTTCATAGTCCACATAAGCTTTGAACTCAAAAGGCTTCACAAAGCGTTTGCAAATCATATAGATCACAATATAAAAATAATTCATATTCCACATCCTTTAATTCATCAAGATTTATCAAACAATTGCCAAACAATCAAAACACATAAGTGATGACTTGAAAACTTTAACAATTTTGGGTATCCGTAGGGTGTACTCACCTGACGCATCGCGCCGCGACCCCCCCTGCACAACACTCTTTCTTCCTTTTCTTGGCTGCAAGTTTCAATTTCTTCCATTTCTTAACATTTAACTTCATATCAACCAATAAAAGCCTTAAAGCTTTACCTAAAACAACTTCATACAACAAAATCATCATTTTAAACACAACTTCATCATCAAAACCCAAAGTCAACAATTTCCAAACTTTTGACCCATTAAACACCATTTCAACATACCCAACCAAAATCACTACAAACAACAACCAATACTCAAAATAAACTCAATTTTAGTAGTAGAACTTACTTGATTCTCAAACCCCAACTTGAGTGGTTACTTGCTATGATCAAAATCCAACCCAAAGATGAAGAACAACATCCCCAAACCTTGAGTTTCTTGAATCCAAGACTTGAACCCTCACTTCTTTCCTTGATTTCTTCTTTCTTCTTCCTTGAAAGCCTCTAGAACCCTCTCCTCATGTCTCTCTCTCTCTCTCCAGATTTTTTCTTTCCACAATTGACTTCAATCAATGAAGTCAATACATATAAATACATATTTACATGTCTAGTCCCCCTTCATTCACTCTCTTTACATATATATATATATATATATCATTTTAGTTTATAAAACCCAAATACACTACTAATAACCCATAAATACCAACAAAACACATAACTTTATTATTTTTCAAGTAAATTGGCATTTTATATATATATTTTTATAAAAATACAGGTTTTACAATTCCTCCCTCCTTAAATGGATTCCGTCCTTGGAATCGAATCAAACCACAAGCTTAGGTATTTCCACATGTTTGTACTAAGATCCTAACTAGGATCATTTAACTCAACTAATAGTATTCACTCATTCATACTCACTTAATCTTTCTCTCTATGAGAGCAATCATCAATATGGTTCATCGATATAGCTTTCACAAGTCAAAGTTCCAGATCAATTTCTTTAACTAGACCTTTAAAATAGCCTAGTATTCACCACTAAGTGGTTCATGAATAACTCACAATTGGGCTGTCAAAATCAACATCATTAACTCAATCTTTATGACTCTTAAGTCATATAACCTTATGGCTAGCAAATTGATTGCACAAATTAGTGATCTATCAATCACTTTTCAATTCTCAAGTACCCCAATTAGCTCATAAAAATTCTTTATGGAATGCCTCATTTGAAAGCATATCAGCAACTCAAACACCAAAGCAATTTCAAGTTAGTTTGGGCAAACAACCCACTCATGAATGCACGTGTTCCTCATAAGTATTTCCCCACCAATTGGAGTAGCACAAGAGTGTTTATTCATAACTACATGTCATGATTCCACACCCTCTCACCAATACAGTTCTATATCAATGTAAGTCTACTCACATGAATAGTGAAGTAAACTTACAAGTATCACCAATAAAATCATTCCTTAGCATTGGTCCAACATTGACCTAGGTCATAATATATTCTCTCAAGGTTCTTAAAAATCTTGACACTTCCCTTAATTTATTTGTTTCATAGGTAACATCTTAATTCTCTGGCTACACTTGCCATCAAAATTAATAGCTATTGCACAAGATCAAATCTCTACACAATGTCAATACAATACTAAAGAAGGGTTCACTAGAACCGGTATGCACTAAACACGATTACCTCACAATTCATAACCAACCTCGATGCTCGCTTCGATTCAGCAACAATAGGTATCACAGACATGGTCCACTGGACACTCACATTCGCAAGTACAACTCTACCTAGAGATCTTTACCTCGCAAGGCCTCTCGTTGTGCACCCCTAAGTCGCCTCATAAAATTCAAAACATCTCTTGGTCTGAAAGACCCGAAACAATTCCATTAGGACTATAACCTTGCGACTCCAAACTTAGGTCACGACTTATGCCATGCCCGGATAAAACAGATCTCAAGGTCATAATTTTTGACCAACTCGAGCTACTGGCATCGCCGCATGCTCTTAATGGTCATATACTCAGTCAACTCTTGTGGTCTAAGAGCACCACACTATGTCACACCCATATAAGCTAACTATTTTTCACAAGGACATCTATTATCAAGGTAGAAGGATCCCAACTCTATCTCATAGCCTGAGGACATGCCTCAATTCATGCACAGGAGCTTCACTTTCGGGTTCAACTCCACTGATTTCTAAATCTCTTTTAAGGGTCCGAACACAGAAATAGAGTGAATCACTCCTTAGGTAACAAACTACCCATTACACTAAGATGTCACAATCAAAACGGATTTAACCCAAAGAATCACATTTGATTCCAAAAGTAACCACTATGAGGTCCTAAAGATTTTTCACCTCAAAGGTAAATCTATAGACCCCCAGCTCCATATCACATAAAATTTTATGTTCTTAATGGAATTCATATTTCATACATCAACTAGGTCATGGATCCGACCGTAACTTACGGTAATCTTAAGAAACTCTTTTCAGCACTACCCAAAACGGGCCACTTAGTCAACTTATCAAACTATCAATCATTAACACTTATCGCAGTTCTAATGAACTTACAATTAATCATTCCCACTATTGAGGATAAACTGATACACAAGGTCACATCAAATTATAATTTAAATTTTCATACCACAAAACTGACCTTACAATTGGTCAATCCTGATAAGAGGTTCAATGGTCGACAATTATCTTTATTTAACACAACTCTCTAAATCATCAAAGAAGAGAGGTTTGGTTACACTGCTTATTAAGTGATCACATCACTAATCGATAACATCACTATTAAATAATGCCACACTCTTAATTCAGAGGAGCCTCAATGACTAGAGAGTTAAAATCTCTAAGATTATTTAACATCTAAGTCACAAGGTTGCTCAATGTACAACCTTACTCAGGCATTTCATTACATTATCTCAATCACGAGATACGATTGGGATTACCCAACTAACTTTATGCTTCTTATCTCCTCTAAGCACCTAACAAGTGCTAAGAGCAGTTAACAACTTTAATCAAACTTGAGAGCTTACGTAACTAAGAGATTTTCCAATTCAAACTTAATCATTCTACATCATCTCTCAATGAGCGACTCCTTAGATCTCAAGATCCATAAAAAATTTCAATGATAAGTCCACTCAATTGGACTAAACCACACCACTTTGATGGTGACACAACATCTATTCTTCTATCATAGAAGATACACTTCAACAAAAAATTATTGTTTCTCTCGGAGAAACACACAAACACTATTTCACTTATAACTTAACTCATCAGAGTAAGTCTGCCATACATGAAACATTAACTTCAACTTCAATTTCAACTTAACCACTAATCCCAATAGGATTTATACTTAGACAGAGAAACATCTCTCAAGTCAAAACACATAGAATGTCACTAACAGATGACTCTATCAATCATCCATAAACGATCCGAACCCAGGACCGCAGTCGCATGGAGGGTTCATTCCATAGACTAAATCGTCTTTTATATCACTTCACATAAGATGCCTCCCTCCTTGAACCAAGGATAATTGGCATTTTTTATCTAACTCCATTCCATGAAGTTCATCACTTACGCACCTTATTAATTAAGGCATACTAAACAAAGCTTCTAATATCATAATCTCATGTTTCCATTGGCGAAACTAATCTTAATCAAGACTTAGTTTCTCATTCTAGTGCTCAAAGCATCTCATATATCCTCAAGGAAATCTTTCCTTCTAAACCAGGCTATCCTTACAAAGGATTCATCAATGACTTATCCGTAATACAGGATTCAATACACAAGCTTAAACAACTTTCTGTCTCTATCCGAGGTTCTATGTGAACCAGGACAACTATTATTAGTACTCAACAACACATTTAACTTCCAAACTGCTACCCAAGGTAGACTTTTCATAAACGTATCTCATCTCAGTAGTCAAACTTAGTAACAGAGGGCTAGCCACACACTTGAGTTACCTAACACTCAGGCAACTCTCATCCCAACCCAAGTTACCGCCTTCCAGCTCAAATGGATTTCCTGTAATGGTCGGCCTGGTTTGAGAACAAACACTAACTCAAGTGCATGATTCACTCAAACCCAGGCTCTGATACCAACTTGTAACACCCTGATTTTCAGTCCAAATTTAAATTTTCCTAGACTCATTTTGAAATCGATTTTATGCACGTTTGCAGAAGCATTTTAATCTTTATTAAATATCTTAGCAAGATATAAAACATTTCAACAATAAATCTTATCAATAATGTAATTCCAAAATCCTTTGTGTTACCACAGTCAATCTCACGACCATAACTAAAAGAGTAGGAAATCCAAGATTACCGGTAAAGTAACCAAAGCAAGACTATGCCCAAGGCATCTACCCGCCTCACCAAGGCCTCTATACAACCTGCGGATACAAAACATTTTCATACACAATGTTAGCTATAAACATAACTAGTGAGTACAGCCAAAAACATTTGTATTATCAAAACCAAGTCATCCTTTGTCTTCTTTTGAAAACACAAGTTTGGTAATAAATTAAGCTTTTAAAAGAATACACAATAGCACATAAGGATGCGGGCCACAATGTATCCACGTGGTAGCTAGCCACAGTCAACACGTGCCCACATGGGGGATAACCACATCACCCCGTCAAGGTGGGGGATGCATGAAGCAGTCCACCATACAACGGTTATTTGGAGTGTAAGCCCTGTTCACCAAATTCACACGTGCTGTCCCGGGTTTGGTGGCTCGTTAGCCCAGTGAACCCACACGGTCATGATGGCCTACTGACATACCCCTTCACTCTCTACACCGATTCCTCAACCACCCATACCTCGCGGTTCCTCAATTGCCGAAGCCACATGAACCTCTGTGTACGTCTCAATGGCTAGGAACCCTATGGTACAGAGTTCATATCACACAGTGGTCCGGACCAAAACACATTCCCCGAAGGGTCACATAAGCACATACCCCAAAGGGTCACTTAAACACATACCCTGAAGGGTCACATAAGCACATACCCCGAAGGGTCACATAATCACTTACCCCGAAGGGTCATAAAATCACTTACCCCGAAGGGTCATAAAAATCACATGCCAACAAGGCCAAATATCTCAAGCATACAAGCTTATCAATAAACACATAAGTGTCACAATTATATCTCTTGAGCATAAATGCTCAACAGATCAAATCCACAATTGGCATCTCAATGCCCAAAAACATCTTTAGTATAAACATATCTTTCAATATTCAAAAATAGATTTGTTGTTTCCAAAATCAAGGTTCACTCCAACATGGAGTAATAAGTTTCAAAACCATTATGTAAAAACACACTTTAACATAGACCATCTCCAAAATGGAGCAATGGTCCTATTTGAAAACCATTTTCTCAAAACATTTCACAGTTGGCATCTCAATGCCCAAAAGACTCGCAAAGTGAAATCATAACTTTCTTTATCTCAAAACCATGTCTTTTCTTTCAAAATCAAAGTCCACTCCGTCACGGAGTATTGTGTTTCAAAACCATTAATGAAATCACAATTTAAACATAGACCATCTATAACACGGAGCAATGGTCTTATTTTGAAAACCATCCTTTAAAACCCATCATATGATGATTTCATAGTCCACATAAGCTTTGAACTCAAAAGGCTTCACAAAGCGTTTGCAAATCATATAGATCAAAATATAAAACAATTCATATTCCACATCCTTTAACTCATCAAGATTCATCAAACAATTGCCAAACAATCAAAACACATAAGTGATGACTTGAAAACTTTAACAATTTTGGGTATCCGCAGGATGTACTCACCTGAGGGCGTGATGAGGATCACAACCCCATCCAAATCAAGGCTTAAACACTTGATCATAAACCTATGATCACAAAACACAAGGTTAACTAACATAAGTTAACCAAAAACAAGGTTTCTAGACTCAATTCTTGCCTTAGACACCTTTTCGGGTCTAAAATGACGTCATTTATCCCTTATAAAACCTTAGAATCAAACCCCAAACAAGTACATAGTCATTTGGGGTCGAAAACATAAGTTTTGGAGGTTTCAGGGTGCCTCACGCCGCGAGAAAATCTCTCGAAGATGGATTGATGCTGGACGCGCCGCGCCGCGACCCCCTTGCACAGCACTCTTTCTTCCTTTTCTTGGCTGCAAGTTTCAATTTCTTCCATTTCTTAACATTTAACTTCATATCAACCAACAAAAGCCTTAAAGCTTTACCCAAAACAATTTCTTACAGTAAAATCATCATTTTTAAACACAACTTCATCATCAAAACCCAAACTCAACAATTTCCAAACTTTTGACCCATTAAACACCATTTCAACATACCCAACCAAAATCACTACAAACAACAACCAATACTCAAAATAAACTCAATTTTAGTAGTAGAACTTACTTGATTCTCAAACCCCAACTTGAGTGGTTACTTGCTATAATCAAAATCCAACCCAAAGATGAAGAACAACATCCCCAAACCTTGAGTTTCTTTAATCCAAGACTTGAACCCTCACTTCTTTACTTGATTTCTTCTTTCTTCTTCCTTGAAAGCCTCTAGAACCCTCTCCTCACGTCTCTCTCTCTTTCTCTAGATTTTTTCTTTCCACAATTGACTTCAATCAATGAAGTCAATACATATAAATACATATTTACATGTCTAGTCCCCTTTCATTCACTCTCTTTACATATATATATATATATATATATCATTTTAGTTTATAAAACCCAAATACACTACTAATAACCCATAAATACCAACAAAACACATAACTTTATTATTTTTCAAGTAAATTGGCATTTTACATATATTTTTATAAAAATACAGGTTTTATAGCAGCCCACACACGGGTCTTTCGGTATGATCAGCATTCATTGTTTGAAATCAAATATCAGAGTTTAGAAATTTTTTTAAAAGCAGTTGTCACGTCAACGCCTTGCCTTTGTCTGCGCAAGACCGTACTGGGACATTTAAATACACACGGTTAAGAAATAAGCTTAGTGAGCTAACATAGTATTGCACATTATACCAGATTCACATATTCAAGTAACAAGTACACGAAATCACAGATAACGCCATATAGGTGTGAAAAGTGCTCAACTGCACAATAATTGCCAAAGCTACAATAATGAGCGCCTTGCGGTGCATAATGTAACACCCTAATTTTATAAAAGTTATTAAAATGATGTGTTGAATAAAAGTTGAGGAAAATGAATAAAAGTTATAAATTATTGAATGGTTTAAAATAATGATTTCAAATATATGCTCGTTGGGATTTCTGTATATCATATGGATAAGTTGTAAGTCAGATAGGGGAGCGGGATATCCGCTGGAAAATAAGCCAACTGACTTTGGAGAGTCAGCCACCCCTTTCCCTTATCTTTCCATTTTGTTTCCTTTTCTTCATTATTCCTTTTTCCTTTCTTTACTTCTTCTTCTTTCTCATTTCTTTCTTTTCCATTCTTGTTCTACAAACATACAAACATTTGAAAAGATGAAATCAAGATTTGTTTCAAGATCATAAATCAAACATCATCATCCTCCTTGCTTAGTAAGTGTTTTTATTCACTCCTTTTACTGTTTTTAAAGGTTTGGAATGTTAATGGGTAATTAACCCAAATCTTGAAAGGAGATTGGGAGAAATAGTATGTCCAGTTTAAGTGGAAATAACCATTGATATGACAAACATTTTATGTTATACATGTAAGAATTATACAATACTTGGACAGATATATTTGTGGTCGTATAGATACAGAAATATCTATAGCTTTACATTTACACTTACAGTATTTGCTTGGATCCAATTATAGTTATACAGATATAAGTATTATGACTACACAATTACGATTATAAGGATATAGTATGTGTATATACACCCGAATGGTTGTTCAGATACAAGTTATAATATTACAAATACGGTACCCAGATATGATGTACATGTACAATTTTCACGTTAATACAATCACATATATAGAGATACGAGTATGAAGATACGATAGCCATATATATACATACAGTTATTGTTATACATCTACAGAAAGTACTACAATCATACAGATACACACATACATATATATTACATAGTATTTTACATGCAAACGGTTACATTTGTATAAATACAAATGTTATACAAATACAACTATTACAAAGATATAAATGTTATGTGAATACAAATGTCATACATATACAAATGAGATACAATTACAATGTGTGAATACAACTACGGTTACGGTAGTTGAGATATAGATACAACTATAACGTGTGAATACAAATATAGTTACAGTATTTGAGATACAACTACAGATTCAACGTGGGAAGTCCATTATGTTACAACAATTAAAATATGAATAAAATTATAATACAATCACAGTCACTGAATAGACATGATTACAAATATTGTTATTGAACATAAATAGATACCGAAACAATTACTATTCAAATGCAATAATAAATTATAGAATGTATCGAAAGAATAAAGCTTAATCAGATCGTGAATATTATTTATATGTACTTGTTTTGAGTTGCACACTGGGCTTTACAGCTCATCACATACTTCTAACATTTTTCATGTACTTGAAGATTTATGGATGTTGATTAAGTAGATAGGCTCGTGTTTTGCAACCAAATTATTTAAAGTTTATTAATGCTAGTTTTTCCCCGTCTTTTAAATAAAATATTTCAGATATTAAGTGTTTGTAAAGGTTTTCAACTATTGCTTTTGCTATTATCTATAAACCGAATTTTGGTTGCACTAAAAGTTTGTTAATGGTGCAATCACAAATTGGTTTTATGAAAGCAATTGCAAAACTTAAGTGGGGTCCTAATCGCAAAATTACACACACACACACACACTGATGTGCGACACAATAGGCAAGTGTACCCAATCGTGTAGCAGTATAGAAAATAAGTACGGGTGTCAAACTCATGGGGAACGAGTATGATTTTAGATATAATTAAACTAATTAACCAACTAATATTAAACTAAAAAGTAGAAACAGGGGAATTGGCAGTTTATTAGTAGAAAGCAACAAATCCAAACCAGATCCTAAATTACAAGAAATTTAGATTCAGAAACTAAGAAAACGAGAATTCAATTAAACTTGGATTTAAATCAATCAGAAGTAAAGTATCTCTACTCGGATAACAGACTCCCCTATCAAATCAGCAGGTTTTAATGAAGTGCAATGGATTACTTATAACAATATACCAATTTCTAAGGTGGCTAGATTTCCTGGTCAGACTCACTAACCCTATAGTTTCAAGAAATTAACCCAATGATCATGGAATTAACTAATCTTTTAACTAGTCAAATTATTCAAGTTACGATAGACTTAATCTATTGATTCGTTATTTCACAAAATCAATCAATTACCAATGAATGGTCATCAAAAGCAATTGCAAGCACACTAAAGTTTCAATCTTTAAACCTAACCCTAGGATATGGTCAATTACTAGTTATAAATCCTAATGGTCATAGATATTCACAATACAAGCAAACATAGGAGGAATGATCAAACAACCTATGAAAACTCAGATCTAGAAATAAAAATCAAAACTTTAACACAGTTGGATCTTTGAAAAAGCTAAATCATAACAAATATATCATTAATAGTCATCCAAACATTGAAATCACACTAATTATCAAAGGTTATCATGTCCAAGTGGAGATAACAGGGTGTTTAGCCCATAATCAGAGGAATACAACAATAGAAAAACATAATTAGAAAGCTACACATGATGAAATAGCTCCTAAGTAATGAATCTAAGATGAAAAACCTTCAATCTTCACTTCTAATGGTAGAATCTTCAAGCTCTAGCATGTTCCCTGCTTCAAAGCTCCAAAAACATCGTCTTGGTTCGTCTAGGGCCAGCTGGAAGGGTTGGAATCCCTATTTTGGAACAAAACAAGTCTATTTATAAAGTTGATTTCTAGCCGGAATCGCGTCGCGTTTAACCCTTGGACTCGTCGCGTCTTTCTATTCTTGCCTGACAAGATCGCCCATTTTCATTGGAATGCATCGGGTTTATATCGTCGACGCGTCGCGTCCTCGATTTTTCAAACTTTATGCTTTTCTTTCATATCTCGAGTCTTTTTCAGTCTTTTCCGCTTAAATTCCCGCCATTGAGTGTTTATGATCTGTGATTGACAATTACACACTTTAAGTACATTTTATCATATATTTATGAAATATAATCGTTTAAGAATCATTTTATCGCAAAGAATATATATATATTAATAATGCGATATCAAAATACCCTACACTTGAGCTTTGCTTGTCCTCAAGCAAATTGCAAATCAATTAGGCATAGAAAAATCAATCTTTCAACATCAAGCTCTAAGAAACTCAAGCGCTGTTGGGGAGATAATCACTTCACCCTAATAACCAACTCTGCCTATCCTAAAACATAGAATTTGATAATAACCAAACCCTACATTCAGTATGACTCAGAAAGAATTCAAACATGTGTTGTTTGAATCAGATTATGTAACAATATGCCAAGTATGGAACCATCAGCTGAGCATCAGATCCTAGTCAATGTATCAGCCAAGGGATGTCAGCCAAGGGATATCAGCCAAGGAGCATCAAATGAAGAAAACAATTAAATAAGACCATCAGCTGAGGAAAATAAACCATCAGCTGAGTGAAGAAAGTTGATCAGCTGAGTGCCTACACCATCAGCTGAGCAAGGACTTTGCTTAGCTACTCCATCAGCTGAGTGAACAAATGGATCAGCTAAGTAAGTCTTCCTTTACACAAGTCATCTCTCCTCATAACTGATGTATTTGAATGATCAGCTTAGCATTCTTGATCAACTGATTAAACAAATACATGAGCTTATGCCCTCCTAAGCTTACTATTAATCAACTGAGCATCTATATGATCAGCTGAGCAATATGTATCAACTGAGTCCTAGCAAAAAGTGATGAACTGATATGTTTTGTCAACTGAGTAGTGAATATCAGAGTTCCTAGTACAATCTGTTAGCTGAGTCGTGCAAAATGTCAAATCTGCGCTATCTTTTCAGATTGTAAGTCATATGTAAAAGGCAGAACATGTGTTGTTCTATTATGCCTTAGATCTTTGTTTGTAAAAGTAAAAAAACAGTTTTTGGATCAATTATGAGACAAAAAGGTTTGATCTTATCCTCTGGAAAAGGATAATGATACCTCAAATAGACGAAGATCTTGAAGATTTGTTCAAACAACTAAATATGGCTTGCAATCCCATACTTGGTAAAGTCAAATCAAACAGAAGCATGGTGTTGATTAAAGTACAAGCATGGAAAGGGAAAGAAACTTCTACACGACAGTAGATGTGGGTTTTAATATTTTATATTGTGAGTGGGTTGCACTTTTGCAGAAAAGTACAATTACTTTTATGAAACAGTTGATTAAAGTAACTTTACTTTTCACCCACTACCTTTACAAATAAAATACTATATTTCCACATCCTCTTTGTCTCCTACCTTCATGCAATCGGATACACCAAGATTTCTATATATACTCATGCATGGTGGACATGCAAAAATACAACACAGTGAAGTCTCCACTCCACATAAAGAGAATCTCATCAGTTGAGAAATTCGTAGAGTTTAAGCATTGTGTAGAATCAAACTTGTTCATGTGTTGAACACTCTATATACATTAGTTGTTTTAGAGTTAGCTTGTCTATGTGTTAGACGAATAGATTGCCACCTTTTATTGTACTTAGAATTTCCGCTTCTAGTACATGTAATTCTTGATTCAATATCAATAAGAATTATATAAAAGTATATCAGTGTGTCTTTAAATATCAAAAGCTCGTATCAGAGCAGGTTAGATAATCAATATCTAGATTTGTTTTGCTTACTCTACAACTGCTTCTACCCCTCTCAAAATGGCCTCATCAGCAAACAACATGAATATCTCAAACACTGGGTCCTTAACAAGATGTCCCATGTTTGATGTAGAAAAATTCTCCATGTGGAAAAGTAGAGCACATCTTTTCTTATCCACCCTTGATATCCAAATGCTTGAAATAGTCACCGATGGTCCTCATGTTCCAACATCAGTGTTATCCATTCCATCAGAATCTGAAGGTCAAACCTCTACAACAGAAAGAATCATAACCAAACCCATGCATCTGTGAATAGATGAAGATAAGAGGTTGGTTAGCCTAAATGTTAAGGCTAGATCAGCTCTTGTCTCTGCACTACCTAATGAGATCTATCATCAAGTGCTTAACTGTACTTCTGCTAAAGAGATGTTAGATACACTCACAGTTGCATATGATGGGACTGAAGAGGTGAAGGAGAACAAGAAGCTCCTCATCAATAGAGAGTATGAATTCTTCTTTGCTCAGAAAGGTGAGAGTCTTACACAGACATACACCGGGTTCAACTGCCTAGTTAATGACTTGAAAAGGGCAGACATAACCAAGAGCAACTTTGTTTTGGTGAACAAGTTTCTAGACTCCCTCCCTGAAACATGGGATCACTTTGTCACTATTCTAAGACATAGTGAGAAGATAAAGGGAATGTCTCTGGTTGCTCTCTATGGTAACTTACTAAACCATGAGCAATCAGTCAAACAAAGGAAGTTGTCATCCAAGGAGATGAAGGAGGTCATGAAAGTTGCACCAACTGCCCTTGTATCAAGAGATACAAAGATGAGAAGCTTTGCTGGTTGAGAAGTTCAGACCCTTCAAGAAGGGAAAGGGTGTCAAGAGGTTTAGCAAGAGGTCATCAAAGTTTGTCAAGCCCAAATCCACATTTGATGCCTCCACAGCAGAGTGTTATAAGTGTGGCAAGATTGGCCACATAGCCAGTGACTGTAAGTCCAAATATAACACTAGTTCTTCATCTGTGCAAAAGCAGGAGGGAAAAATTGATTATGAAGCCAAGTATAAGAAACTCCTTGCTGCTGTCCTTGACAAGAAGATGAAGAAGAAAGGCCAGGGCCAAGTGCTTGTAGCTGAAGAAGAAGATTGGGTAGAAGAAGATTTTTCCTTAGATGAAGATGAGGTGATCTCTACTCAGTTCTGCATGATGGCCAACAACAATGATGGTAGTTCATTTGATGAAGATATGAAGAAGGCTGCAAAAGCTTGTTCAACTACCAACTGGGATCCTTCTTCAATGTATGAGGTTGGAAGGGTTATTAATTATGATGATAATGAAAAGAATGCTATGTTTGATTACTTGTGTATTGATTTCCAGTCTACTATTCAAAGAGAGAAGAAGCTAAAACTAGAAGTAGAATCACTCAAGGAAAAATTAATTCTTAAAGATGAGGAATTTAAACAGATAACAATTTTAAATAATGAACTAGCAAATCAAAAGATACTTAATGAGATCTTAGTAAAAGAAACTAATGAAGCAACCAAAAAGTTTGATGACCTCCAAAAAGTAGTAAAGTCTTGTTGTGTATCTGCAGAGAAGACCACTCAGTGTATCATGGAGCAGATACCCAAACAAGTTCAAGCTATTATTGGTGGAAATTACTCTAAGGCTACAAAAGCTTGTTCAACTACCAACTGGGATCCTTCTTCTATGTATCAGGTTGGAAAATTTATTAACTATGATGATAATGAGAAAAATGCTATGTTTCATTACTTGTGTATTGATTTCCAGTCTGCTATTCAAAGAGAGAAGAAGCTAAAACTAGAAGTAGAATCACTAAAAGAAAAATTAATTCTTAAGAATGAGGAACTTAAGCAGATAACTATCTTAAATGATGAGCTAGCTAATCAAAAGATACCTAATGAGATCTTAATAAAAGAAACTAGTGAAGCAACCAAAAAGTTTAATGACCTTCAAAAAGTAGTAAAGTCTTAGTGTGTATCTGTAGAAAAGACCACTCAGTGTATCATGGAGCAGATACCCAAACAAGTTCAAGCTATTATTGGTGGAAATTACTCTAAGGCTGCTAACTATATTGATTCTAATAAGAATCTTAATAACTTAGACAAAGCTGACATTTTGCCACAGACTTTTCTCAAAACTGTTAAAGGCAAAAATGTGTTCACAAATAATTTTGTTAGAAGCAAAAGTTCCCACTCAAAAGAATCAATTATTCTCTCTGTTGAATCATCTTCTAGTAAGATTTCAGAATGTAAAAATCCGAATAATATAAAGTCAAAGGATGTGAGTAAAGGAAAGGAATCATTGGTTGAAACCTCAGAGACATTATGTTGTCAAACCTTGAAAATAGATGACTTAAATCTTAGTATTTCACAAACTGAAGAATCATTAGCTAATACTACTCCATCAACTGATTGGTTAGTAGATGATAAATGCTCAGTTGATAACCTGTCAGCTGATCATAGCTCATCTTCTAAACAATCAGTTGATCTAGAAGTAATCAACTCTCTTTCAATAGAAGAAACTATGAGTAAAAAGAATGATGTTCACATTGTTCCCATTTCTGTCACTCCAAAGAAAAAATTTCTAAAAACAAAGATCAATCTAAGGTGCTTGTAAATAAAGACCTAAGAAATTTACAGGATAAGCTTCATAAGCTGAATGGTCAAGTTAGTCAAATGATGACTTATAATTCTCAAATGACTTATAAGAAAATTCATAGGCATTCAAACAATGTTGTTCAATGCTCCAAGACCACAAAATCCCAAAAATGTTATAAATGTGGAAGCAAAGAGCATAAGGCATTTGAATGTTCTTTAGAAGGGAATTCAAGATAGCGGACTTGTAATGATAACACAATCATTCCTCTCATACATAAGAAACCTGAGATGAAGTGGAAACCTAGGTGCATTCCACAAGGATCCACTAAGTAGTGGATTCCTACTTGTGTCACTAACTCTTCTTTCATTCAATCTGTTCAGGGTGTTGGTTCTTGGTTTCTTGACAGTCGATGTTCAAGAACCATGACAGGTAACAAGGCTTTGCTCAGTAACTACAAGAAAGAGAAAGGTCCAAGGGTGACCTTTGGTGACAATAACCATGGGAAAACAAAAGGCTATGGTGAACTTCATAATGGGAACCTCAAACTGTCCAAAGTTTCATATGTCAAAGGGCTGAAATACAATCTCATAAGTATAAGTCAATTGTGTGATGGAGATAATGAAGTTCACTTCACAAAGACAGGAGGCTCCATAATAAATAAAGAAGGTAATACAGTGTTTAGTGCCAAGAGAACCAAGGATGTGTATACACTTGACATGTCCTCTGGTGACCCTTTAAAGGAAACATGTTTGTACTCCAAGAATAATGAGGATACAAATTGGCTATGGCACAAGAGGCTTTCCCACCTTAATTTCAAAAATATCAACAAGTTGAGCAAGTGTGAACTAGTGTCAGGATTACCTTCTCTGACTTATCTTAAGCCTAAACCTTGCTCTGCTTGTGAGAAGGGAAAGCAGCATAAGACATCATTTCTATCCAAGCAGGCCTTCTCAATTACATAACCTTTCTATATGTTGCACATGGATCTCTTTGGTCCTGTTTCAGCTGCTAGTATTGGTGGAAGTAAGTATGCTCTTGTATTGGTTGATGAATTCTCAAGATATACTTGGGTTTTCTTTCTTAAAGCAAAGAGTGAGGCTGCTGAAGAAATTATTTGTTTTATCAAAAAGATGGAAGTGTTGAATGGCAATCTGGTGAGGAGTCTTAGAAATGATCATGGAACTGAATTCAGAAATCAAACTCTGGAATCCTTCTGTGATGAGAAAGGGATATCTCAAAACTTTTCTGCTCCAAGAACCGCACAACAAAATGGTGTAGCTGAAAGAAGAAATAGAACATTGATTGAAGCTGCCAGAACCATGTTGTGTGAAAGTGGGTTATCCTTATTATCAAGAGGCACAACAAAACTCCATATGAAGTGCTCAAGGGAAGGAAGCCAAGCATCAGCTTTCTGCATATTTTTGGTTGTCAGTGTTTCATACTCAATCAAAAGGATCAATTGCAGAAGTTTTCTCCTAAAGCTGATAAAGGACTGTTTGTAGGTTACTCAGTGATTTCTAAAGCATACAGAGTATACAACCTCAGAACCAAAGTCATAGAAGAATCCATCAATGTAAGTTTCAATGAAAATGACTTTGTTACTTCCTGTTCTTCTAATCATGTTTCAGGTGAAGAATTTAATGATCTCATGCAAACTAGAGAAGTCACTCTAGAGCAAGTAGATCCGTCTCCACCAGCTGCTTATGATGTAGATGAACCTGTTCCTATCCAAATCTATTACCATGTACAACCATCCTCATCCAATCCTATACCTCTACTGAATCATGTGGAAAATGACTCAACATCATTGGATTCTAATTCCATATCACACACTCCCTCTTCAGTAGAGATACCCACAGATTGCAACCATGAAGTTATATCAGCCACTTAAAATGAACTCACTTCTACTGCTGATAGCCAACATATAACTTCTTCTCCCCAAATCCAAATGAATCCCAATTCCCAAGCAATCCAAAAAGCCTTCAAAGACCTCAAGCACCATCCTCATAATTTGGTGATAGGCAACATAGATGATCCAGTTAGAACAAGATCAAAAGCTTGCAACATCTATTTGTATTCTGGATTTGTCTCAATGATTGAACCAAGGAAGTTGATGAAGCTCTCAATGATCCCCACTGGGTGTCTACCATGCAAGAGGAACTGGCAGAGTTCAAAAAAAAATAATGTATGGACCTTGGTACCCAAACCAAAGGATAAATCCATCATTGGAACAAAGTGGGTGTTCAGAAATAAGCTAGATGAAAATGGGCAAATCATAAGAAACAAAGCAAGGCTAGTGGCACAGGGGTATTGTCAAGAAGAAGGTATTGATTTTGATGAAACCTTTGCCCCTGTTGCAAGATTGGAAGATCTCAGACTGTTCTTAGCCTATGCTGCCTTCAAAAACATCAAGGTGTTTCAGATGGATGTGAAGAGTGCATTTCTGAATGGAGATCTGAAAGAAGAGGTGTATGTGAAACAACCTCCTGTTTTGAGGAGTCAAGCTTACATAATCATGTTTACTTTCTAAACAAAGCTTTATATGGTCTTAAGCAAGCTCCAAGAGCCTGGTATGATACCCTCTCTTCTTTTCTCATTAACAAAGGTTTTACAACAAGATGCATTAATATAACTTTATTTATAAGGAAGTACAAAGGTGATGTGATACTTGTGCAGATATATGTAGATGATATAATATTTGGGTCTACTAATTTGGAACTATGCAAAAAGTTTTCTAAACTCATGTCTGGTAATTATCAGATGAGCATGATGGGTGAGTTAAACTATTTTCTTGGTTTGAAAATTAAACAAGAGGTTGATGGTATTTTTCATTCACCAAACAAAGTATGTCAAAGATTTACTCAAGAAGTTTGATTTTGAAAACTGTTCTTCAATGAAAACACCTATGTCTACTTCTATCAAGTTAGGAAAGGACACTAATGGCAAATCAGTGAACATTACTACTTATAGAGGGATGATTGGGTCACTTTTATAACTCACTGCAAGTAGACCAGATATAATGTTTTCAACATGTCTCTGTGCAAGATATCAAGCAGATCCTAAGGAATCACATCTTGCTACTGTTAAGAGAATATTCAGATATCTCAAAGAATATTCAGATATCAAGCAGATATCTTTATGATCAGCTGACCAATATGTATCAACTGAGTCCTAGCAAAAGTGATCAACTGATATGTTTTGTCAACTGAGTAGTGAATATCAGAGTTCCTAGTACAATCTGTTAGATGAGTCATGCAAAATGTCAAATCTGCACTATCTTTTCAGATTGTAAGTCATATGTAAAAGGCAGAACATGTGTTGTTCTATTATGCCTTAGATCTTTGTTTGTAAAAGTAAAAATACACTTTTTGGATCAAGTATGAGAGAAAAATGTTTGATCTTATCCTCTGGAAAAGGATAATGATACCTCAAACAGACGAAGATCTTGAAGATGTTCAAACAACTAAGTATGGCTGGCAATCCCATATTTGGTAAGGTCAAATCAAACAGAAGCATGGTGTTGATTAAAGTACAAGCATGGAAAGGGAAAGAAACTTCTACACGACAGTAGATGTGGGTTATAATATTTTATATTGTGAGTGGGTTGCACTTTTGCAGAAAAGTACAATTACTTTTATCAAACAGTTGATTAAAGTAACTTTACTTTTCACCCACTACCTTCACAAATAAAATACTACATTTCCACATCCTCTTTGTCTCCTACCTTCATGCAATCGGATACACCAACATTTCTATATATACTCATGCATTGTGGACATGCAAAAATACAACACAGTGAAGTCTCTACTCCACATAAAGAGAATCTCATCAGTTGAGAAATTCGTAGAGTTTAAGCATTGTGTAGAATCAAACTTGTTCATGTGTTGAACACTCTATATACATTAGCTGTTTTAGAGAATAGATTGCCACCTTTTATTGTACTTAGAATTTCCGCTTCTAGTACATGTAATTCTTGATTCAATATCAATAAGAATTATATAAAAGTATATCAGTGTGTCTTTAAATATCAAAAGCTAAAGTTTGTATTCAACCCCCCCTTTCTACAAACATTTGTTGTTGTGTACTCAATCTGGGACTAACAACAAGCGCTACTTACCAATGTCAGTACAAATGATTAAAAACAGAATTATAACGATTATATCTAGAATTATACATATATTTGTGTATTGATCCTTTCTAACTTCTCACCACTCAAATAATCATTTTCTCATAAATAACCGAACTTTAATTCAAGAATTATTTATAAATTCGGGATACAATCAATTTACCTTTAAGAAATCCCCCAACTTCAAAGCTTATTGCAGATTTCCATGCTTTAATAAACATATGCTTTTGTTCTTTTATTCTTTTATATAAGTCTATGACTTTCTATGGAACTTATGTAGCGAACATTCGACTCAACCGATCCCAAACCAGTTGGCTTTAGGTGGTTACGTGTGGACACCCCTCAATGCCTACTAATTCGAGTTCCAAAGGCCACTTATTTGACTTATTATTCCAACAGATATTTCATTTCTTTCTTTTTTCATTGTTGGCATTTTTCTTTTCCTGTTTTGCATAGCATATGAATACAAAACTGAAAAAAATTCCACTCAGCCTATTTTTGTCAAGCTTAGATTCAAAAAGGCTCATCCTTGTTGATTTTAACAATAATTCACAAATTAACTTTCGGCTATTTGTAAATCAAATTTTCTTTGAAAATGACGAGAAGCCACAAATACTATGATATAAAAGCTAAACACAACCTTACCATTTGTTTACAAATCATTTATCTTGACATTTTTAACTGGCACTTGATTCTTACTCGACTAACATCAAAATTTTAAAATTCTAGCCTAACTTCATCATAATTTTCATGATTTCAATTAAAGCTCAAATGCAACGGAGAATCTTTTTCTAACCATCCACCCTACACTTAAATTGTACCATGTTCTCATTGTACATAAGAACAAGGCAGAATAAAAATAAAGGGTAGAGAAAGATCAGAAACAAACTCCCCTTGGGTATATCTCTCACACGGTGATTGGAGTGATAAAATATGGCGTTGAACTGACTGTCAGCATAAGCACGCACTCCATACAGTTTAAGCGGAATCTCAACCACACAACTCAAACACAACATCATCATAGATTAATCAAATAGATATACAATCATCATGTACGCTACTGACAATGTTTTCAAAACAAAACAAAACAAAACAAAAGATAAACAAAAACTAAACTATATACAAGTAATCACTCATCGGACTCAACCTCCGAAGAATCCCGGCCTCCATAACCCGAGGAAGGAAAGTGCGTCTGCCAGTCTGGAAACATGGTAGGGGCTGCTGGAAACGGTGTGGATGGCATCTGGCCCTGGCGCTGAGCTGGGTTTGTATAAGCCACTTTCAGCCATTAGACCTGACGCTGCAAACCATACATGAACCGCCGCATACCATCTAAATATGCGCCTATAGCGTGACTCCCGATGCGGCGGTCTGCGTCTCCTGCTCCTCCTCCTCGGCCCCCTCACCAGCACCCGGAGAACGTCTCCTCCGTGATGGCTGCTCCGGCTCTTGCCCCTCACCGGCTCCTCCGGCCTCCAGCTGCTCCTCCTCGTCAACATACTCCACCCGCAGAATCCCTCCGTACACGGTATGCTCCATCACAAGCGTCACCTCCAAATATTACTCCCCCATAAGCCGCGACTCCATCCGTTATAATCTGGCCATAGATGCAGCAGTCAAGATCCCATATGATCTGGCCAAGCGTGTGATGAACTGACCACCGCATAACGGGCCCGGCCTTGCGAGCCAAAAAGAATGCAATGGAGTAAGGCACATTGAAGAGCGTGCCAGGGGTGAGCAGACAATGCATGAAGAACACGTCAGTGACGGTGACTTTCTCACCGCCTTTGCGGTGAGTAATTGATGTAGAGATCAGGCGGTAAACTAGGCGGTGGATGGGTGCGCGGATGCTACTCTCAGCAGCACGAGCATCGATGTAAGGGCCGTTGGCAATCGTATGCCAAAACTCGGCCGGGCTGAAGTCTGCCGGAGGACTCTGAAGGCAAGCGAGGAGGAAGGCCTGGAAGTGCTAGCTGTCCGTCTCCTCTATAGTATAGAGACCAAGTCCAACTGTACTCGGTGAGGGAGCACTCCCTGATCCGGCCCCCGAGATGGAAAGATATGACTCTCCGATCGGTGTAAACAGCTGAAACGGAGTTGAAGTTAATGGTGGAGTAAAACTCCGACATCAACTCTCGGAAAATGGGCTCCCGAATGCTGAACAGGCGCTCGCACGACATGTAATTGAAGAGAACCAAATGGTCAGACCCTCTGTACTCTTGGGTTAGCAGCGGAGTGATAAGAGCGGTGATGCCGAATGTCGTGGCGACCTCCCAGTCAAGAGTGTGGGACACCTCGATCTCCTTGCGGAGAAGCTGCGTGCGTCTGGAGATGTACTCATTCTGGTACTGGGACGGAATGGTCTTAGGAAAGACCAGCCACTCGTGCTGGACCGGCGGTGCAGAGGAACAGGAGCTGCTGGCTCAGGTTGCGCAACTCTACGGCCTCAGCCTCTACCACGCCTTCTATCATACATACTTTAGAAGACAAGTCAACTTAATCAGTTATATTGCCCCACATGGACACAGAAATAATCAAAAGATGCAATAAGACCCCCTAACCATGAAAATTCTAGGCAAGACACGCGTTCCATCAACCAAAGCCGTTTACAATCACATGTAACACATAGATGCAGCAACAATGCCCCAAAATAGCAGATCATAACTAGGAATAAGTAAAAAAGTAAGCAATAGCAGATGATTTGCAACAAACATAAACACAGGAACACTAGAACATAAGCCTGGAAGAAACATAAGGAATAGCATGCATTTAGTAAGTTGCCCAATAACAGTCGAGCACAAGCGAAATTAATAACACTCGTAAGTGCAAGTTAGACAATTCTCAACCGAAAAATAGTATATCACAACATCCTGGAAGAAACATAGGTCCTCGTAAGCCAGAAACCCCAAAACACTACTCTCAAACAGAAATCAGAAGTTCCACAACCAACGAAAACGCGTTGGGTCCGGACCCCGGACGCGTCGCGTTCGCGAAGTTGAAGACGACCGAAACACAACAATCTTAAGAATACGATTTTAAAGCACAACAGGAACATAAAACTTGAAATAGATTGCACATTACCCCTACTTGTTCGGTTTTAGGGTTTAACAAAACCTCCAAATTCGAAATCTGTTTTCGAGATGATAGAACAGGGCATTTAGATAGACTAGCATATATGTAGTTAATCAACACAAAATTCCCACGGGGAAACCGCCAACATTCGGTTTTTCTTACGAGAAACCATAAAAATCGTAATTTTTTCGGGAATTCGGCTAAAACAGGACAATCACAACACTATTTCACCATTAAACTACCAAACATCATACGAATCTCCCAAAACATCAACAAATATTATGAGACCCTAACACAGTCGGCAGTACTTATCGATGATTAGTGCAAATTTCATGAAAAATCGCAAAATTAGGGCTTGAAACTTACTTGATTGCGATGAACAGAGTAATGGAGCAAGAGTGTGGTATAGATGTAGTCGGGATCGAGGTCTTCTTCGAGGGATTCGCAGAGAGAGAACGTTAGGTTGAGAGAAACTCGTGTGTGTGTGTTTGGGTAAAGTGGGGAAAAGGAAAGAGGAATTTGAATTTAAACCTGTTCGCACGAAACGCGTCAGGTAAAGAACCATAACGCATTGCGTTTTTCTTTTTTAGCCCTATTTTGAGCGCGTTTGAATTCAGCAACGCGTCGCGTTTTTTAAATTTTCAAAATTAAAATTTTGTTTACCTTTTGATCTTCCAAGCTATGTCAATTCATTAAGCTTGTTCCAGAGGCATTGTAGTAAGAGTCCGAAGAGTGCACTTGCACACAAACAAACAAAAACAACGAGAAACAAAGAAACAAAGCGAAACAAAAACAAACCAAACAACGGGTTGCCTCCCGCAAGCGCTTCTTTTGATACGAGTCATAAGCTAGACTCCACCCCACACTTAGGGTGTTATCACGTCGAGGTGTAAGGCCTCACCCTTGGTTTCCTCGGGCATTCCCTCCATGTAGTGTTTCACACGGTGTCCGTTCACTTTGAAAATCGAGCCGTCTTCCAATTTCAGTTCAATCGCTCCATGCTGGAATACTTTCACAACCACAAACGGACCATACCATCTCGTCTTCAATATTCCGGGAAATAGTCGTAACCTGGAATTGAATAATATCACTTTATCTCCTGGTTCGAAGTTCTTGTTTCCACGTAGTCGTGCATCATGCCACTTTTTGGTGCGATCGTTGTAAATTAATGAACTCTCATACGCCTCGTTACGTAATTCATCGAGTTCGTTAAGTTGCATCAACTGGTTGTCACGCGCACCCTCCATATCTAGATTGCAAGTCTTTAACGCCGAGTATGCTTTGTGTTCTATTTCCACCGGTAGGTGACACGCTTTTCCATATACTAACCTAAAGAGTCTACTACTTATAGGTGTTTAAAGGCAGTCCTAAGGGCCCAAAGCGCATCATTCAGCTTATCCAACAATTCCTTCCTATTCCCGTTGACCGCCCTCTCTAAGACTCGTCTAATAGCACGGTTGGTCACCTCAGTTTGCCCACTCGTTTGAGGATGGTAGGCTGTTGCAAATCTATGGTTTACACCATATTTCTGTAACACCTTTTCCATTTGAGAATTTGCGAAGTGGGTGTCCCTATCACTTATGAGAGCTTTAGGAATGCCAAACCGAGAGAATAATTTTGGTAAGAATTTCACGACAACACGTGCATCGTTAGTGGGTAAAACTGGTGCCTTAACCCACTTCGACACATAATTGACGGCTACCAAAATGTATTTATTTCCATGAGAGGGAGGAAACGGTCCAACGAAATCGATACCCCACACATCAAATAGTTCACACACTTGAATGCTGTATTGTGGCATCTCATTCCGTGCAGAGATATTTCCTGCACGTTGGCACGCATCACATTCTTTTACGTGGATCTGTGAAAAACTTGATGTGTGAAATTCGTACTAGTTTTAAATTTATAAAAACCGTATATATTTTAAGTACGACACAATAGGCAAGTCTACCCTATCGTGTAGCATTATAGAAAATAAGTACGGGTGTCGAACTCACGGGGAACGAGTATGATTTTAGATATAATTAAACTAATTATCCAACTAGTATTAAACTAAAATGTAGTAACATGGGAATTGTCACTTTATCAGTAGAAAGCAACAAATCTAAACCAGATCCTAAATTACCAGAAATTCAGATTCAGAATCTAAGAAAAAGAGAATTCAATTAAACTTGGATTTAAATCAATCAGAAGTAAAGTATCTCTACTCGGATAACAGATTCCCCTATCAAATCAGCAGATTTCAATGAAGTGTAATGGACTACTTATAACAATATACCGATTTCTAAGGTGGCTAGATTTCCTGGTCAGACTCACTAACCCTATAGTTTCAAGACATTAACCCAATGATCATGGAATTAACTAATCTTTTAACTAGTCAAATTATTCGAGTTACGATAGACTTAATCTATTGATTCGTTATTTCACAAAATCAATCAGTTACTAATGAATGGTCATCAAAGGCAATTGCAAGCGCATTAAAGTTTCAATATTTTAACCTAACCCTAGGATATGGTCAATCACTAGTTATGAATCCTAATGCTCATAGAAATTCACAATACAAGCCAAAATAGGAAGAATGATCAAACAACCTATGAAATCTCAGATCTAGGAATAAAAATCGGAACTTTAACACACTTGGATCTTTGTAAAAGCTAAATCATAACAAATATATCATTAATAGTAATCCAAACATTGAAATCACACTAATTATCAAAGGTTATCATGTCCAAGTAGAGATAACAGGGTGTTTAGTCCGTAATCAGAGGTATACAACCATAGAAAAACATAATCACAAAGCTACACATGATGAAATAGCTCCTAAGTAATGAATCTAAGATGAAAAACCTTCAATCTTCACTTCTAATGGTAGAATCTTCGAGCTCTAGCAAGTTCTCTTCGTCAAAGCTCCAAAAACGTCATCTTGGTTCGTCTAGGGCCGAAGGGTTGGAATCCCTATTTTGGAATAGAAAAAGTCTATTTATAGAGTTGATTTCTAGCTGGAAATGCATCATGTTTAACCCTTGGACGCGTCGTGTCTTTCTATTCTTGCCCGACAAGATCGCCCATTTTCGTTGGAACTCGTCGCATTTATATCGTCGACATGTCGAGTCCTCCATTTTTCAGACTTTATGATTTTCTTTCATATCTCGAGTCTTTTTCAGTCTTTTCCGCTTAAACTCCCGCCATTGAGTGTTTATGATCTGTGATTGACAATTACACACTTTAAGTACCATTTATCATATATTCATGAAATATAATGCTTTAAGAATCATTTTATCACAAAGAATATATATATATATATATATATATATATATATATATATATATATATATATAGTCGGCAATCACAAATTGAGTATGGAACTTGGAATCAAAAACTGGGTTGAGTTCAATTGGAATTCCCCAACCGCAAATTAGACAAAAAACTGAAGAATAAAAAATTAGAGCAAAAACTGACGAATCGTAAATTAGAGCAAAAAATGATGAATCGCAAATTTGACCAAAAACTGTCTAATTACAAATTAGACAAAGAGTGATGAATCGCGAATTGGTGTAAGACCGGTTTAAATCACAGCAGATGATTTAGGACTTGGTTTTGACATGTTAGCACTGTATTGTAGGTTCTCACTGATTTTAGATTGTGTTACAGAATTCACAAAACGTATAGTTTTATACTTAAAATAGGGCGTTACACATAAATAACACACTAACATATCCTAGTACAAGTCACAAACGAATAGTCATCACAATATAATAAGTATAAAGTCACACACAAATAGTCATAACCACCCAAAAGTCAAGTTTACATCTTAAATCTTAAAACCAAAATTATTTCTATAATATTAACAATTTAAAGATTTATATGCATTGATGCATATGGACAAACACATTTGTATGCATTGATGCATCAGATATATAGTCAAACAGATAATAAAAAAACATGATAGTTTTTAAACCATCTGATCAATGAAATCAAAGACCTAAAAAAACGTGATAGTTTTTAAACCATCGGATCAATAAAATCAAATGCCTAAACTGTTGAAATATGGCCACTGATACACGTGTATTAGCATCACTGTTGATGAGGTACGAGCCTATTGGGTCACACGCCAAGGGTAGATTCCGGCAGCACAACGCAAACATGAGAGAATATGAAATTAGGGTTTCTGGCAACCTTCACGGGCCGTGAAGAGGTCGTGAAGAGAAACCCTCCACGAGCCTTTACCACCCGGACAAGTAGTCGTGGGAGCAGTGCCTTCACGAGTGCTTCATGGCCCGTGAGAGCCCGTGAAGGCAGGCACCATTCTTTTAATTGTACCACTCGTTGGCCCAATGAGAGTGTGCGGTGGAACCCGGCCTATGAGGCCTTCACGAGTGCTTCACGGCCCGTGAGAGCCCGTGAAGACAGAAGTCAAAGTGACACTTGGTTTTTATTGGACCTGTGTTGGTCCAATGGATGAATGGCTAGGTGGCCGATTCTGGTGTCCCTTTATCTCATTCCAGAGTTTATAAAAAGCTAGATGTCTCTCTCAAACTCCTCTCTTGCCATTTTGTACATACACACACATAATATACTACTTGAAGTGATATAGTGAGTTGAGTGAGTGTATCAAGAAGAAGAGGAGTTCTATTAGTGTTGTTGCTGCTCCAGAAGCACGAGGACTTTGTGTGGTTCGTGTGTCGGGTCAATAGCAAGACGGGATCTCGGCTTCTTGGTGTGGACTATCAATAGAGGAGCTCGGTTTCAGGTTCACGAAGATCTTCCTAGCTCGGTGGATAGCTCCAGCCCCGTGATGGTATATTTCTCCTCCCTCTCGTTTGTTTTAGTTGCTATACTCGTTTGTAGTCACGATCCCCACTTGGGGAATACATGCATGTCGGTTTAAATACCCGAAAACCCCGGTTTTTTATGTCGTTGCTTCCGCTATGTACGGGTGTTGGCATGGCATGGATTTCCTACATAAACGTGTTCTCTAGTTCTCATTTTAAAGGTGTTTTCATTTGATCAAAACCCACCAAAACGTGTATAACTAAATGCAATAAGCTCCATTAATATTTCCTAGGGAGTAGAGAATGTTACTTCGTTGATTTCTCGAAGTTTCTTGTCGATTTAAGCAGTCCTACAGCTGGTTTCTTCCTTCTCGGTTTCGATGGGGGTAGAACAACACTTACACAGCTTTCTTTTTGTGGAAGATGGCTAGTATTCCTCTTGGGGGTTGTGCCCTAAAACTCCCTTTTCTAACTTCCTAATTGAATCTAATCCCAAACCCCTAAATAATTCTCAAGCCCAACACGTGAACCAAAAGCCTTGTGTGTGTATAACTATATATTTATTTATAAAGCTCAACACATCTCAATGACCCAATAAGTAAATAAAGAAATCCAATAAAAATGAGATACTAATTTAATTAATTATTTCCTTGATTAATTACGACATAGTAAAAGAAAACAGATATTACACACTCTCTCTCTTTGATACTGTTCGGCCGAACACCACCATCCTTAGGAGCGTCTCGGTTTTTCGTGTTTCAAGTACAAGAGTATTCAATCCAACTTTCGATTTTCGGGCATTGCTTTTCCGGCTAGAAAAAACTTGTGAGGCATCATTACTAGTGGATTAATCTTGAGCTTTCGAGGTAATCATTATGATCATTCTTCTTAGATCTTGTTATTAAATTTATTGAGATTAACTAGATCCGAAAGGTTTTTAAAGATATTGTTTATATTTAAAATGCTTCCTCTCTACTAATATTTTATATTCTAAATTATATATATAAACATGATTATTTTCGTTGAAGACCGTTGTGTTTGAGTTTGTGAACCAAATAAGTTTTGACCATGAAACCCCAACATATTTTTGGTCCGTGTGGTTTACATGAAATCACATATTTAATTCTAAGAACACCTAAAAAGACTAAACAACCCCTTATCCTTTTCTTTTATTTATTTTTTAACTCTAAAATCATTTTCAAATAAAACGTCTTAAATAATAATTATTAAAAAAAATATATAAACACCGAGTCACCCACCCATTTTTCCGTCTACAATTCCCTCATCACTCCATCTACCTCTCATTATGCCGCCACCTCCTTCGGCCCGCTACCACCACATGTTTTCTCTAACTCGCCATCTTCTTCTTCTTCCTCCCCCACTAAAATCTCCACCAACGATTACCCCACCACCACAATCTAATCTCTTGCGATTTCTCAGTTGCTGCCATCCAGTCTCTAGTGATTTTCTTTTTCTTAATAATATATTTCATCATAAATATTCATTTGAATAAATAAATAAATATTAATAATGTTATTACATACAGTTATTGTTATACATCTACAGAAAGTACTACAATCATACAGATACACACATACATATATATTACACAGTAGTTAACATGCAAACGGTTACATTTGTATAAATACAAATGTTATACAAATACAACTATTACAAAGATATAAATGTTATGTGAATACAAATGTCATACATATACAAATGAGATACAATTACAATGTGTGAATACAACTATGGTGACGGTACTTGAGATATAAATACAACTATAACATGTGAATACAACTATAGTTACAGTATTTGAGATACAACTACAGATTCAACGTGGGAAATCCATTACATTACAACAATTAAAATATGAATACAATTATAATACAATCACAGTCACTGAATAGACATGATTACAAATATTGTTATTGAACATAAATAGATACCGAAACAATTACTATTCAAATGCAATAATAAATTAAATAATGTATCGAAAGAATAAAGCTTAATCAGATCGTGAATATTATTTATATGTACTTGTTTTGAGTTGCACACTGGGCTTTACAGCTCATCACATATTTCTAACATTTTTTAAGCACTTGAAGATTTATGGATGTTGATTAAGTAGATGGGCTCGTGTTTTGCAACCAAATTATTTAAAGTTTATTAGTGCTAGTTTTTCCCCGTCTTTTAAATAAAATATTTCAGATATTATGTTTTTGTAAATGTTTTCAACTATTGCTTTTGCTATTATCTATAAACCGAATTTTGGTTGCACTAAAAGTTTGTTAATGGTGCAATCACAAATTGGTTTTATCAAAGCAATTGCAAAACTTAAGTGGGGTCATAATCGCAAAATTACACACACACACACACACTGAAGTGCGAAATTTATACTAGTTTTAAATTTATAAAAACCGTATATATTTTAAGTACGACACAATAGGCAAGTGTACCCAATCGTGTAACAGTATAGAAAATAAGTACGGTTGTCGAACTCAAGGGAAATGAGTATGATTTTAGATATAATTAAACTAATTATCCAACTAATATTAAACTAAAAAGCAGTAATAGGGGAATTGGCAGTTTATCAGTAGAAAGCAACAAATCCAAACCAGATCCTAAATTATAAGAAATTCAGATTCAGAAACTAAGAAAACGATAATTCAATTAAACTTGAATTTAAATCAATCAGAAGTAAAGTATCTCTACTCGGACAACAGATTCCCCTATCAAATTAGCAAATTTTAATGAAGTGCAATGGATTACTTATAACAATATACAGATTTCTAAGGTGGCTAGATTTTCTGGTCACACTCACTAACCCTATAGTTTCAAGACATTAACCCAATGATCATGGAATTAACTAATCTTTTAACTAGTCAAATTATTCGAGTTACGATAGACTTAATCTATTGATTCGTTATTTCACAAAATCAATCAATTACCAATGAATGGTCATCAAAAGCAATTGCAAGCACACTAAAGTTTCAATCTTTAAACCTAACCCTAGGATATGGTCAATTACTAGTTATAAATCCTAATGGTCATAGAAATTCACAATACAAGCAAACATAGGAGGAATGATCAAACAACCTATGAAAACTCAGATCTAGGAATAAAAATCAGAACTTTAACACACTTGGATCTTTGAAAAAGATAAATCATAACAAATATATCATTAATAGTAATCCAAACATTGAAATCACACTAGTTATCAAAGGTTATGATGTCCAAGTAGAGATAACAGGGTGTTTAGCCCATAATCAGAGGAATACAGTCACAGAAAAACATAATCAGAAAGCTACACATGATGAAATAGCTCCTAAGTAATGAATCTAAGATGAAAAACCTTCAATCTTCACTTCTAATGGTAGAATCTTCAAGTTCTAGCATGTTCCGTGCTTCAAAGCTCCAAAAACATCGTCTTGGTTCGTCTAAGGCCACCTGGAAGGGTTGGAATCCCTATTTTGGAACAAAACAAGTCTATTTATAGAGCTGATTTCCAGCCGGAAACGCGTTGCGTTTAACCCTTGGACGCGTCGCGTCTTTCTATTCTTGCCCGACAAAGATGCCCATTTTCATTGGAACGCGTCGCGTTTATATCGTTGACCCGTCGAGTCCTCGATTTTTCAGACTTTATGCTTGTCTTTCATATCTCGAGTCTTTTTCAGTCTTTTTGGCTTAAATTCCCGTCATTGAGTGTTTATGATCTGTGATTGACAATTACACACTTTAAGTACCATTTTATCATATATTTATGAAATATAATCGTTTAAGAATTATTTTATCGCAAAGAATATATATATATATATATATTAATAATGCGATATCAAAATATCCTACACTTGAGCTTTGCTTGTCCTCAAGCAAATTGCAAATCAATTAGGCATAGAAAAATCAATCTTTCAACATCAAGCTCTAAAAACTCAAGCGCTACTTACCAATGTCAGTACAAATGATTAAAAACAGAATCATAACGATTATATCTAGAATTATACATATATTTGTGTATTGATCCTTTCTAACTTCTCACCACTCAAATAATCATTTTCTCATAAATAACCGAACTTTAATTCACGAATTATTTATAAATTCAGCATACAATCAATTTACCTTTAAGAAATCTCCCAGCTTCAAAGCTTATTGTAGATTTCCAGGCTTTAATAAACATATGCTTTTGTTCTTTTATTCTTTTATATGAGTCTATGACTTTCTATGGAACCCATGTAGCAAACATTCGACTCAACCGATCCCAAACAAGTTGGCTTTAGGTGGTTAGGTGTGGACACCCCTCAGAGCCTACTAATTCGAGTTCCAAAGGCCACATATTTGACTTATTATTCCAACAGATATTTCATTTTGTAACACCGTAAATTCTCAAGCCATTTTTTAAACCGCTACGGAAGCGTTAACTGATTTCATTAATCAAATACAAAGTACAAACTACTTTTTACAAACAGCACATCAAGTTGTGTTACAAAATATTTACAAACGTGGCTCGTCTCTTCTTAAAACTTAATATCAGAGTATTGGTCAAATTTCCCTTCCCCCCAAACAAAGCTAAACAGCCAGACCTGCAAAAAGCAATCAACTGAGGGGAATTAGCACAAAGCTAAGTGAATGGAAACTAGAAAAAAGCATCCTCAAACAACAAGCACAAGCAAACCGATCTCAACAGATCAAACTATCAATCACAAGCTAATCCAATCCAATCCAATCACTAAAGGAACGGCGGTTCTGCAGAACCTGCAACCGATGCGGGCCAAAGCAAAGGTTTACCGTTAGCTATTTGCTACTTGGTACAGTTAAAGCCCCTTCTACTGCAACAAATGCATAGAAAGTCTAGAACCGTGCAACCAATAGTAGATAGCCCAACCCAAAACAACGATAGCTGACCCCCAACCATGTACGCAATAATTAACCATACGTACAGGTCTCGCCACGTGCACAC
This sequence comes from Dittrichia graveolens, assembly GCA_038502395.1. NCBI lineage: Eukaryota > Viridiplantae > Streptophyta > Magnoliopsida > Asterales > Asteraceae > Dittrichia > Dittrichia graveolens. The sequence continues at coordinate 51,316,454 of JARJIL010000005.1, read as the reverse complement.
ATAATTAACCATGTGCACTGGCCACGCAACAATCCAAACAATCCCAATCAACAAGCAACAATCAACGAATCACATTTACACAGCCTGTCAACACATACCAAATAACACATTCCATACTGGCAATTCAACTTAAACAGTTCATCATGGCATCTTAGACTAAACAATCTAGCATGGCATCTTAGACTAAACAGTCTAACAAGGCAACTCAGACTTAACAGTCTAGCATGGCAACTCAGACTCAACAGTCTATCATGGCAACTCAGACTAAACAGTTTATCATGGCAAATCTAAATCATAACAATATCTCAATTCATGTAACCACAAATGTTACCGCCATCACCACTCATGAGTACACTTCTACTCACCTCAGTCCACGTTCCTGTCTGCTCAGTTGTCTAATATCACTGAGTCTTTGCAAATCCTGAGAACACAACAAACCGAAGTCAATCTCTGATAAATATATATCCACAATATATATTTATATCTCTATATAACTTGTAAACAATGTACAACAATCATACAAACAATAACCCATCACATGCCACACGAATACATAGCAAAAATACACAAAACCCTTAAAATTGGCCTGTCGCGCCGCGACCAAGCCATGCGTCGCGCCGCGACCAAGCCATGCGTCGCGCCGCGACGCTACTCGGATTTGGGTTCCGGATTTCCGGAATCGGATTTCGGGTTCCGGATTCTAAGTTTGCGGATTCGGTTCAATCGGATTCTCAAGGGATTCGGATTTTTGGGTGTCGCGTCGCGGATTTGCTTTCTTCCTCCTTGAACTGTCGGATTTCCAGCCAACTTACACAAATATTTCATTTTCCAACTTTCATTTTCTCAATCAAAAACACTACCAACATCCATGAAACTTCATATAACATCATAACAAACATATATAACTTATCAAATCCAATTAAAATCCATTATCCAATAAAACCCATAAATCAAGTTTTGAGCTTTAAGCTCCTATCATGGTAGTTCTCCATTCAAACATGTATTTCAACATATACACACATCAAAACAATCCATAACATCATATAAACACATACCAATCTTCAGTTTGAATTATGATTCACCAAATCCTTAACTTGAATTTCCAAGTTTCTTCTTTCTTGATAGGTTTGGTTTTAGCAAACACACGCACTTCACACTTTAACTATGTGCTGGTGAATACACTCCCACGTATACATACGCCTTTTATTTATTCAAGTAGGAGGTGGCACCAAATTCATTTCTTGAAATCCTATTCTTTCTCAAATTTACATGCATGCATACATACATACTTACTTACACATACATACATCACATACTACAAATACATGACTTTTTCCTTCTTTCAATTTTATTCCAGTAACACAATTATATATTTTCAAATATATATATACTTCCAATTTAATCCAATAACTCTAGTAACCACATAATCAATTAAATGCAAAACAACCCTAAATCGCGTACCGCTTACCCGCTAATCAACTAGCCTGGGTTTGCGGATGTTACACATTTCTTTCTTTTTCATTGTTGGCATTTTTCTTTTCCTTTTTTGCATAGCATATGAATACAAAACTGAAAAATTCCACTCAGCCTATTTTTGTCAAGCTTAGATTCACAAAGGCTCAACCTTGCTGATTTTAACAATAATTCACAAATTAACTTTCGGCTATTTATAAATCAAATTTTCTTTGAAATTGACGAGAAGCCACAAATACTATGATATAAAAGCTAAACACAACCTTACCATTTGTTTACAAATCATTTATCTTGACTTTTAATTGGCACTTGATTCTTACTCGACTTACATCAAAATTTTAAAATTCTAGCCTAACTTCATCATAATTTTCATGATTTCAATTAAAGCTCAAATGCAATGGAGAATCTTTTTCTAACCCACCCTACACTTAAATCGTACAATGTCCTCATTGTACATAAGAACAAGGCAGAATAAAAATAAAGGGTAGAGAAAGATCAGAAACAAACTCCCCTTGGGTATATCTCTCACACGGCGATTAGAGTGATAAAATATGGTGTTGAACTAACTGTCAGCTTAAGCACGCACTCCATACAGTTTAAGCGGAATCTCAACCACACAACTCAAACACAACATCATCATAGATTAATCAAATAGATATACAATCATCATGTACGCTACTGACAATGTTTTCAAAACAAAACAAAATATAAAAAAAAACTAAACTATATACAAGTAATCACTCATCGGACTCAACCTCCGAAGAATCCCGTCCTCCATAACCCGAGGAAGGAAAGTGCGTCTGCCAGTCTGGAATCATGGTAGGGGCTGCTGGAAACAACGTTGATGGCATTTTGGCCCTGGCGCTGAGCTGCCTTTGTATAAGCCACTTTCAGCCATTGGACCTGACGCTGCAAACCATACATGGACCGCCACATATCATCTAAATATGCGTCTATAGCGTGAATCCCAAAGCAGCGGTCTGCGTCTCCTGCTCCTCCTCCTCGGCCCCTCAGCAGCACCCGGAGAACGTCTCTTACGTCTCCTCCGCAGTGGCTGCTCCGGCACTCGCCCCTCACCGGCTCCTCCGGCCTCCAGCTGCTCCTCCTCGTCAACATCCTCCACCCGCAGCATCCTTCCGTACACGGTACGCTCCATCACCTGCGTCACCTCCAACTAGTACTCCCCTAGAAGCCGCAGCTCCATCCCTAATAATCTTGCCACAGATGTAGCAGTCAAGATCCCATATGATCTGGCCAAGCGTGTGATGAACTAACCACCGCATAACGGGCCCGGCCTTGCGAGCCAAGAAGACTTCAACGGAGTAAGGCACATTGAAGAGCGTGCCAGGGGTGACCAGACAATGCATGAAGAACACATCAGTGACGGTGACTTTCTCACCACCTTTGCGGTGAGTAATTGATGTAGAGATCATGCGGTGAACTAGGCGGTGGATGGGTGCGCGGATGCTACTCTCAGCAGCACGAGCAGCGATGTAAGGGCCGTTGGCAATCGTATGCCAAAACTCGGCCGGGCTGAAGTTTGCCGAAGGACTCTGATGGCAAGCGAGGAGGAAGGCCTGGAAGTGCTAGTTGTCCGTCTCCTCTGTAGTATAGAGACCCAGTCCAACTTTACTCGGTGAGGGAGCACTCCCTGCTCCGGCCCCCGAGATAGAAAGATAAGACTCTTCGATCGGTGTAAACAGCTGAAACGGAGTTGAAGTTAATGGTGGAGTAAAACTCCAACATCAACTCTTGGAAAATGGGCTCCCGAATGCTGAACAGGCGCTCGCACGCCATGTAAGTGAAGAGAACCAAATGGTCAGACCCTCTGTACCCCTGGGTCAGTAGCGGAGGGATAAGAGTGTTGATGCCGAATGCCGTGGCGACCTCCCTGTCAAGAGTGTGGGCCACCTCGATCTCCTTGCGGAGACGCTGCATGAGTCTGGAGATGTACTCATTCCGGTACTGGGCCAGAATGGTCTCAGGAAAGACTAGCCACTCGTGCTGGACCGGCGTTGCAGAGGAACAGGAGATGCTGGCTCAGGTTGCGCAACTCTACGGCCTCAGCCTCTACCACGCCTTCTATCAACAATACTTTAGAAGACAAGTCAACTTAATCAGTCATATTGCCCCACATGGACACAGAAATAATCAGAATGTGCAATAAGACCCCCACAACCATGAAAATTCTAGGCAAGACACGCGTTCCATCAACCAAAGCTGTTTACAATCACGTGTAACACATAGATGCAGCAACAATGCCCCAAAATAGCAGATCATAGCTAGGAATAAGTAAACAAGTAAGCAATAGCAGATGATTTGCAGCAAACATAAACACAGGAACACTAGAACATAAGCCTGGAATAAACATAAGGAATAACATGCATTTAGTAAGTTGCCCAATAACAGTCGAGCACAAGCGAAATTAATAACACCCGTAAGCGCAGGTTAGACAATTCTCAACTGAAAAATAGTATATCACAACATCCTGGAAGAAAACAAAGGTCCCCGTAAGCCGGAAACCCCAAAACACTACTCTTAAAACAGAAATCAGAAGTTCCACAACCAACGAAAACGCGTTGGGTCCGGACCCCAGACGCGTCGCGTTCGCGAGGTTGAAGACGACCAAAAACAGGGGTTTGCTGCTAATGTTTGCTTCCCAACAATCTTAACACACAGAATCGATTTTCATGCATTTTAAGAATACGATAGAAACACCACAGGAATATAAAACTTGAAATAGAATGCACATTACCCCTACTTGTTCGGTTTTAGGGTTTACCAAAACCCCCAAATTCGAAATCTGTTTTCGAGATGATAGAACATGGCATTTACATAGACCAACATATATGTAGTTAATCAACACAAAATTCCCACACAGAAACCCCCAACACACAGAATCGATTTTCATGCATTTTAAGAATACGATAGAAACACCACAGGAATATAAAACTTGAAATAGAATGCACATTACCCCTACTTGTTCGGTTTTAGGGTTTACCAAAACCCCCAAATTCGAAATCTGTTTTCGAGATGATAGAACAGGGCATTTACATAGACCAACATATATGTAGTTAATCAACACAAAATTCCCACGGGGAAACCGCCAACATTCGGTTTTTCTTACGAGAAACCATAAAAATCGTAATTTTTTCGGGAATTCGGCTAAAACAGGACAATCACAACACTATTTCACCATTAAACTACCAAACATCATACGAATCTCCCAAAACATCAACAAATATTATGAGACCCTAACACAGTCGGCAGTACTTATCGATGATTAGCGCAAATTTGACAAAAAATCGCAAAATTAGGGCTTGAAACTTACTTGATTGCCATGAACAGAGTAATGGAGCAAGAGTGTGTTATAGATGCAGTCGGGATCGAGGTCTTCTTCGAGGGATTTGCAGAGAGAGAACGTCATGTTGAGAGAAACTCGTGTGTGTGTGTTTGGGTAAAGTGGGGAAAAAGATAGAGGAATTTGAATTTAAACCTGTTCGCACGAAATGTGTCGGGTACAGAACCATAACGCATTGCGTTTTCCTTTTTTAGCCCTCTTTTGAGCGCGTTTGAATTCAGCAACGCATCGCGTTTTTGAATATGACGCGCACGTTTTATAAATTTTCAAAATTAAATTTTTGTTTACCTTTTGATCTTCCAGGCTATGTCAATTCATTAAGCTTGTTCCAGAGGCATTGTAGTGAGAGTCCGAAGAGTGCACCTGCACACAAACAAACAAAAACAACGAAAAACAAAGAAACAAAAACAAACCAAACAACGGGTTGCCTCCCGCAAGCGCTTCTTTTGATATGAGTCATAAGCTAGACTCCACCCCGTTATCACGTCGAGGCGTAAGGCCTCACCCTCGGCTTCCTCAGGCATTACCTCCATCTAGTGTTTCACACGGTGTCCGTTCACTTTGAAAATCGAGCCGTCTTCCGATTTCAGTTCAATCGCTCCATGCTGGAATACTTTCACAACCACAAACGGACCGTACCATCTCGTCTTCAATTTTCCGGGAAATCGTCGTAACCCGGAATTGAATAATAACACTTTATCTCCTGGTTCGAAGTTCTTGTTTCCACGTATTCGTGCATCATGCCACTTTTTGGTGCGATCTTTGTAAATTAATGAACATTCATACGCCTCGTTACGTAATTCATCGAGTTCGTTAAGTTGCATCAACTGGTTGTCACGCACCCTCCATATCTAGATTGTAAGTCTTTAACGCTGAGTATGCTTTGTGTTCTATTTCCACTTGTAGGTGACACACTTTTCCATATACTAACCTAAAGAGTGTGCTACTTATAGGTGTTTAAAGGCAGTCCTAAAGGCCCCAAGCGCATCATCCAGCTTATCCGAGAATTCCTTCCTATTCCCGTTGACCGCCCTCTCTAAGACTCGTTTAATAGCACGGTTGGTCACCTCGGTTCGCCCACTCGTTTGAGGATGGTAGGCTGCTGCAAATCTATGGTTTACACCATATTTCTGTAACACATTTTCCATTTGAGAATTTGCGAAGTGGGTGTCCCTATCACTTATGAGAGCTTTAGGAATGCCAAACCGAGAGAATAATTTTCGTAAGAATTTCACAACGACACGTGCACCATTAGTGGGTAAAACTTGTGCCTCAACCCGCTTCAACACATAATTGCTGGCTACCAAAATGTAATTATTTCCATGGGAGGAAGGAAACGGTCCAACAAAATCGATACCACACACACCAAATAGTTCACACACTTGAATGTTGTTTTGTGGCATCTCATTCCGTGAAGAGATATTTCCTACACGTTGGCACGCATGACATTCTTTTACGAGGATCTGCGAAATACTTGATCTGTTAAATTCGTACTAGTTTTAAATTTATAAAAACCATATATATTTTAAGTACGACACAATAGGCAAATGTACCCAATCGTGTAGCAGTATAGAAAATAAGTACCGGTGTCGAACTTACGGGGAACGAGTATGATTTTAGATATAATTAAACTAATTATCCAACTAATATTAAACTAAAAAGTAGTAACAGGGGAATTGTCACTTTATCGGTAGAAAGCAACAAATCTAAATCAGATCCTAAATTACCACAAATTCAGATTCAGAATCTAAGAAAACGACAATTCAATTAAACTTCGATTTAAATCAAGCAGAATTAAAGTATCTCTACTCGGATAACATATTTCCCTATCAAATCAGCAGATTTCAATGAAGTGCAATGGACTACTTATAACAATATACCGATTTCTAAGGTGGCTAGATTTCCTGGTCAAACTCACTAACCCTATAGTTTCAAGACATTAACCCAATGATCATGGAATTAAGTAATCTTTTAACTAGTCAAATTATTCGAGTTACGATATACTTAATCTATTGATTCGTTATTTCACATAATCAATCAATTACCAATGAATGGTCATCAAAGGCAATTGCAAGCATATTAAAGTTTCAATCTTTAAACCTAACCCTAGGATATGGTCAATCACTAGTTATGAATCCTAATGGTCATAGAAATTCAAAATACAAGCAAAAATAGGAAGAATGATCAAACAACCTATGAAATCTTAGATCTAGGAATTAAAATCAGAACTTTAACACACTTGGATTTTGTAAAAGCTAAATCATAACAAATATATCATTAATAGTAATCCAAACATTGAAATCACACTAATTATCAAAGGTTATCATGTCCAAGTAGAGATAACCGGGTGTTTAGCCCGTAATCTGAGGAATACAGCAATAGAAAAACATAATCACAAAGCTACACATGAGTGTTTATGATGTGTGATTGACAATTACACACTTTAAGTACCACTTATCATATATTCATGAAATATAATGCTTTAAGAATCATTTTATCACAAAGAATATATATATATATATATATATATATATATATATATATTAATAATGCGATATCACACACACACACATATATATATATATATATTAATAATGCGATATCACACGACTATATATATATATAGCCGGCAATCACAAATTAACTATGGAACTTTGAATCACAAATTAGTGTTGGAGGAGGAATCAAAAACTGGGTTGAGTTCAATTGGAATTCCCCAACCGCAAATTAGACAAAAAAACTGAAGAATACAAAATTAGAGCAAAAACTGACGAATCGTAAATTAGAGCAAAAAATGACGAATCGCAAATTAGACCAAAAACTGTCTAATTGCAAATTAGACAAAGAGTGATGAATCGCGAATTGGTGTAAGACCGGTTTAAATCACAGCAGATGATTTAGGACTTCGTTTTGACATGTTAGCACTGTATTGTAGATTCTCACTGATTTTAGATTGTGTTACAGAATTCACAAAACGTACAGTTTATACTTAAAACGGGGCGTTACACATAATAACGCACTAACATATCCTAGTACAAGTCACAAACAAATAGTCAATACAATATAATAAGTATATAGTCACACAAAAATAGTCATAACCACCCAAAAGTCATGTTTACATCCTAAATCTTAAAACCAAAATTATTTCTCTAACATTAACAATTTAAAGATTTATATGCATTGATGCATATGGATAAACACATTTGTATGCATTGATGCATCAGGTATATAGTCAAATAGATAATAAAAAAACGTGACAATTTTTTAATCCATCTAATCAATGAAATCAAAGACCCAAAAAAACGTGATAGTTTTTAAACCATCCGATCAATAAAATCAAATGCCTAAACGTGTTCTCTAGTTCTCATTTTAAAGGTGTTCTCATTTGATCAAAACCCACCAAAACGTGTATAACTAAATGCAATAAGCTCCATTAATCATTCCTAGGGTGTAGAGAATGTTACTTCGTCGATTTCTCGAAGTTTCCCGTCGATTTAAGCAGTCCCACAGCTGGTTTCTTCCTTCTCGGTTTCGATGGGGGCAGAACACCACTTACACAGCTTTCATTCTTTGGAAGATGGCTAGTGTTCCTCTTGGGGGTTGTGCCCTAAAACTCCCTTTTCTAACTTCCTAATTGAATCTAATCCCAAACCCCTAAATAAACTTTTAAGCCCAACACGTGAACCAAAAGCCTTGTGTGTGTATAACTATATATTTATTTATAAAGCTCAACACATCTCAATGACCCAATAAGTAAATAAAGAAATCGAATAAAAATGAGATACTAATTTAATTAATTATTTCGTTGATTAATTACGACATAGTAAAAGAAATAAGATATTACACTCTCTCTCTTTGATACTATTCGGCCGAACACCACCATCCTTAGGAGCGTCTCGGTTTTTCGTGTTTCAAGTACAAGAGTATTCAATCCAACTTTCGATTTTCGGGCATTGCTTTTCCGGCTAGAAAAAACTTGTGAGGCATCATTACTAGTGGATTAATCTTGAGCTTTCGAGGTAATCATTATGATCATTCTTCTTAGTTCTTCCTATTAAATTTATTGAGATTAACTAGATCCGAAAGGTTTTTAAAGATATAATTGTTTATATTTAAAATGCTTCCTCTCTACTAATATTTTATATTATATATATGAACATGATTACTTTCGTTTAAGACCGTTGTGTTTGAGTTTGTGAACCAAATAAGTTTTGACCATGAAACCCCAACATATTTTTGGTCCGTGTGGTTTACATGAAATCACATATTTAACTCTAAAAACACCTAAAAAGACTAAACAACCCCTTACCCTTTTCTTTTATTTATTTTTTAACTCTAAAATCATTTTCAAATAAAACGTTTTAAATAATAATTATTAAAAAACAAAATATAAACACGGAGTCACCCACCCATTTTTTCCGTCTACAATTCCCCCATCACTCCATCTACCTCTCATTATGCCGCCACCTCCTTCGGCCCGCTACCACCACATGTTTTCTCTAACTCGCCATCTTCTTCTTCTTCCACCCCCCACTAAAATCTCCACCAACGATTACCCCACCACCACAATCTAATCTCTTGCGATTTCTCAGTTGCTGCCATCCAATCTCTAGTGATTTTCTTTTTTTTAATAATATATTTCATCATAAATATTCATTTTAATAAATAAATAAATATTAATAATGTTATTACATTCATCCGGATAATTATGTCTTAAGTATCAATAGCGAGAGCTATAAATAAATGTTAAACAAAATATAAAATGCTTTGCCCTTGTCTTTTCCCCATGGTCCTAAAAAGAATTTACAAGAATGGTTAAGCTATAAGTTTAGTGAGCAACACATCACCCATATTGTAACATCTGTGAAATCGGCCTAGTTGTTAGCGTATCGGTGTTAATTGTGATTGTTTATGTGTTTGTTTATTTATATTCATAAATAATTGAACAGCGAGTTATATGTGATAAAATAAATATTTTATATCACATATGTTTATGATATACATGAATTCGTTTTTGAACAAGGGTCGTAAATAATGCCTCGTAGCATGTTAATTAATTGTGGTTGACTGCTTTAATTGATTAACTATATATTAATAAGCAGTATAATGTACTGTACTGTGGTTTGTAAATATTCAAATTCTTTGCCACCTCAATGTTGATAAAACTTCACCGTGAAGTTAGTTATCTAATTTGTGTATGTGTGTTTTGAAGAATGAAACAAGAGAAAGCTTTTGAACTCAAACTTGAATATTTGAAGTTGTAATTTAGTGTTTGATATTGCAAAACAAAGGTTTATACAAGTTTCTATCATGATTCTTGTTAGTATTTGATATGTATATGTTAAATTTGAATGTTAAAAGCTTGAAACTCCATTAATGGAGATATGAAGAAAAAGATGAAACATGATAAGTGGGTTTTCATGATTTTGATGTTTTAAATGGTTTTGATGTGTTCTTGATGATTGATTTCATGTTATATGAAGTTTATATATAGTTAGGAAGTGTTTCTTAGTGATTTTAAGGATTAAGTTGTGTGTATGTGTATAACACCCGTAAACCTGGGCTAGAAGCTTAGTGGGTTTGTGGTAAGTGTTTATCTATTTTAAATGCAAATTAAATGGCTAATTAATTAAATAAAAGTGTTTATTGTATGTATGCATGTATGTATTTGTGTACGTGCATAAGAGATGAAAGAGGTGGGTTGCCACCTCCTGCTTATTTAATCAAACATGCATGTATACGTGTTTGTTAGTCGGTAATTATCATTTACCTAAAATTGAGAAAAGTGCAAGTGTGTGCTTTGTGTAATTACTCTTGGCCGAAGGAAGAAAAGAAAGAACAAGAAAGAATCGGAATTCATAGATGTATTTCTAAATTCAAGTTAAAAGGTTAGATTTGTTCTTGTTATGTTCTAGTGCTAACTTGGAATGATTTCTAATTGAAATAACATGTTTTTATGAAGAATCACCATGATTGGTTTTTGGAAGGAAACATGATTTATTGGTTTTTATTATTCTTGTGATATATGAACTTGTGGTAGGTTATGATGCATGAATAAGTGTTTGATTTTGGTTGAAGAAGATAGTGAAAACCGATAGCCTTAAAACCGATGGATGATGAAAACCGGGAGGCTAGAAATCCGACACTTTGTGTCTCGGAATCCGATATTTAGAGTTGCGGATTCTTAGAAATCCGACTTTGCCAAATCTGATGGTTTGAGAATCCGACATTTTGTGTTTGGACTTGTAAATTGTTTGTTTTATTTCATGAATAAATTATAAATATATGTGTTTAGATATATTTATGAGATTGAGACTGATTTGGTTATTGTTATGTTTTCAGACAATTCTAAGACTCAGTAATATTAGACCTCTTAGCTCGTGCTGATTTTGAGGTGAGTGAACGTTAATCGCGGGTAGTAAAGATTTCTGTTAATGTTATTGATGTGATGCATGATGTGATTGAGATTGGATTGATTGAACTTTTGATTGTGATATTGATTGTTGATATCTGCTGCATGACTATTTGGTCGATACGCGCTCTTAGGATGCTTTTGAGTTGCGTTTGAGAAGTCAGCTATATGTGGAATTGGGTTGGGCTCGTTCACTAGTTGGTTGAACAGTGTTAGCCTTACTGGTGCATTTGTTGCATCAGAGGGGGATTTTCACTGTGCCAATTCAGTGGAGAGCTATCGGTAAACTTTTGTTTTTGCCGGCATTGGTTGCAGGTTCTGTGCCGAACCGCTGGGATTCTTGGATATGTGATTACATGCTTTGATATTGTCTGTGAATGTTTGATTTTGGTTTTTAGCCTCTACTCACTTAACTTTGTGCTAATTCCCCTCAGTTAATGTTTTGCAGGTTCTTGTTTGTGATTGTAGAAGGAAGAGTTGACCTCACTCTGATACTTTGTTTTAAAAGAGACGAGCCAGTTTATTTTGTAACACCAAGACTGGTGTTATTTTTGTTTATGAACAATGTTGTAAATTTATTAATATTGGTTTAAATGTAAAGAGTTTGTTTAATATAGCTTCCGCAGTGCAATTAAAAAAAATGGCTTGTGCTTTTCCAGTGTTACAGTTTGGTATCAGAGCCTAGGTTTGGCGATGCATGCACAGCTAGAGTGTTGCATTCCCAAATGTTAGCTCGTGACGGGTCAAGCTTTCCTTCGGGGCAATTAGGGTTAGTTTGAGTTGTTTGTAGTAGTTAGAATTTTGAGTACTAACGGTTTATGCTAATGAGCTGTAAGGTGATGTGATTGTAACAGACTATGGCTGACATAGAGACTCCCATCCTTCCTCCTATGACCCAAGCTACAAATGAAGCACCAGTGATTGAGCAGTTGGGAAATATAGAGGTTGTTGGAACATCGGGTCAAGCCCGTGAAGAGGATCAAAGTGAGTATGTGTATCAACTGGAGAATGAACAGGTAGAACTCAGGAATAAAGTTGATAGCATGGACCAACAGCAACAGAACCAACCTGAACCAACCCCGGTACCAACTATGATTTCCACACAGGCAACCATACAACCAGTAACAATACCCCTGCCACAAGTAACACAAATGATGCAACAACTATTCTATTACCCATATCCACAACCAGTAGCTTATCCGTTTGCGTTTCCTGGATATAAATAGCCGTGAACGTACAAGCAAATTCTGGATTGTAAACCCTCAGAGTACAGAGGAAGTTTTGATCCTAACATCACATTGAACTGGCTGAGAGAGATGGTGAAGGCACTAGATGCCTGTAATTGCAAAAATGAGCTGAAAGTGAAGTATGCATCGAGGATGCTAAAGGGAGACGCTATAGTCTGGTGGGATTCGATTACCGGCCATTTCACCGAACAACGGGAAAGCATCACCTGGAGTCAATTCCAAGAGAAACTGTGCGAACAATATTGTAGTACCTTCGAGATTGCTAAAATCAAGAAGGAGTTTATGGATTTACAGATGATAGGGAATATGACTGTCGACGATTTGATAAAGCAATTCAACGAGAAAATGAGGTTTGTCAAGCATTGGGTACCTGATGAGGAATCCAAGATTGCCCATTTTGTTGGGGCACTGCATCCGGATCTTCGTAGCGCCACTAGATGGGCTACGACCTTATCCTAGGCCTTCACTTTAGCCAAATCGGCTGAAGGGGATATTATTGCAAGGAACAGACTGAGCGGGGAGAGAATTTCCCAACAAAAGTCGAGGTTTAAACATTTCAACACGCAGAAGAGACAGGGAGGGCAGAGTGGTGGTAGCAGGCAGGGAGAGCAGAATAGAAGGCCTACTTCAGGTGGGTCTACTCAGAGGGCACCTTGGTGTGGTAGGGGCAAATCTTATCACCACGGGCAGTGTATGCCCCAGACAATGAGATGTGTGAAATGTGGCCAGTTTTGTAATGATCTGAAGAATTGCAGATTACCAAGGAGTGTTTGCTGGAACTGCCAAAAAGAAGGGCATAGAGTTGGGGACTACCCATTGAGTAAGAAGGCAGGGTCTGTGTAACATCCTCAAACCTGGGTTAGGAGATTAGCGGGTTTGTGGTACGTGCTTAATTGTTTTAATATGATTAAGTGGTTAATTAAATGCTAATTGGTTAATTAAGTTAATTACATAAAATCAATTGTAATGTATGTATGTACGATATAACCGTATGCATGTATTTATTTGTATACGTGTTTGTCTATGAGGAATTAGAGGTGGGTTCTGCCACCTCCTGCTTAACCAAGTGTTTAGATGTATGGGGTAAAACAAATAATTCATTATCTTCACAATTAAGAAAGGTGTAGTGTGTGTGTGGTGTATTCCCTCTGCCAAGAAACCGAAGAAGAAAAGAAAGAACAACCATCGGATTTTCAGATTTTGAGTGCTTGAATTCAATTCAAGGTTAGATTTTGTTTCTATTTCGTTCTCATGCTGAATCTGGAATGAATTCTAATTGAATAACATGTTTTTATAAGAAACACTAGAATCGGCTTTGTAGAAACTTGATCTCGGGTTTTATATGTTCTAGTGGTTTATATGCTTGTAAGATGAATTGATGCATGAGTATGTGTTTAATAATGTGTAAACATGTTTCTGGAATGTTTGGTTGAAATCTAAGATTTCTGGGTTTTTGAGCTTTGATGAAGTTATGAAGCTATCGGATTTGGTGGAAGAAGAAGGTGAAAACCGATTGCTTGGAAAACCGAGAGATTGAATCCGATGAAAGCTAAAACCGATACTTGTAAAACCAAAACCTAAATCCGATAGTCCATAATCCGGAAGTTTGGAATCCGGAAACCTATAAACCGACACTCAAATCCTATACAAGAATCCGATACGAGAACCCAAATCCGATTGATAGAATACTAAAGTGAAATCCGACAGTTTGTGAAATCCGGTACTTCTGATTGGCGGATTCTTAAATCCGATAGAAGCTTAAATCCGATAGTTTTGGAATTCTGATACTTTATGGTTTGGACTTGTGATTGTTCATTGTTGTTATTTATTTGATAAATGAATTATAAATATATGGATAGATATATTTATGAGATTGAGACTGATTTGGTTATTGTTGTGTTTTCAGGCAATCCAAAAGCTCAGTAATATTAGACATCTGAGTTCGTGCTGAAATAGAGGTGAGTGGAAGTTAATCGCGGATGGTAAAGATTGCAGTTAATATTATTGATGTGATGCATGATTGTGGATTGAGATTGGATTGATTGAACTCCTGATTGTGATATTGAATGTTGATATCTGTTGCATGACTATTTGGTCGACACACGCTCTTAGGATGATTTTGAGTTGCGTTGCGAAGTCAGCTATGAGTGGACTTGGACTGGGCTCGTCTACTGGTTGGTTGAACAGTAGTAGCCCTTCAGTTGCATATCTTGCTTCAGAGGTGGAGTTTACTCTGCCAATTCAGTGGAGAGCTATCAGTAAACCTTTGCTTTGGCCGGCATTGGTAGTTGGTTCTGTGCCGAACCGCCGGTTTTCTCGGATATGTGATTACGTATTATGATGTTGATTGTGAATGTTTGCATTTGATGTTAAGCCTCTACTCACTTAGCTTTGTGCTAATTCCCCTCACTTGATGTTTTGCAGGTTCGTGTTTGAGTTGTAGAAGGAAGAGTTGACCATTACTCTGATACTGAGTTTTTAAAGAGACGAGCCAGTCATTTTGTAACACCAAAACAATTGTAGTTGATGTTGGTTTTAAACAAGTGATGTACATTTGTAATTATTGGATTATATGTAATTAAGTTGTTTTAAAATTAGCTTCCACAGTGCAATTTAAAAAAAATGGCTTGCGATTTTCCGGTGTTACAGTCTGGGTTAGGAGGAGGTGTGGCTAGAGGATCGTCTTCAGCGGGTCAGAAAAGAAAGAACCCACCCACCGCTGAGGGTCGGGTATTTAAGATGATCGTGGATGATGCCACTACCACATATGATGTCAAAACTGGTATGTTTTTTATAAACTCTACTCCTGCTAGAGTGTTATTTGACTCTGGGGCAAAGCGCTCCTTTGTTTGTGTGGAATTTTGTGGTAGATTAAATGTGCATGTAATTAGACTTGCTACTACCTTAGAGATAGAAGTAGCTGATGGTATGATTGTTCCAGTTAGGACTGTTGTGGCTGGAGCTAAAATTGATATTCATGGTGTATGTTTTCTTGTATATTTCCTTGTAATGCCTTTATATGGATTTGATGTGGTGCTCGGGATGGATTGGCTAAGTCTGAATCAAGTCAGTATCAAGTGCCACAAGAAGTTGATATCTTTCCCATTGGCGGATGGTACACGGGTAGTAGCAAGGGGAGAGAAAGCTGGGTCTGTAATTCCTATTATTTTGTGTTTGAAAGCAAAGAAGGCTTTGGATAGAGGATGTGAATCGTACTTCGCGTATGTAATTCACGGGAAGAAAGAAAAGCAAGCCATGACGGATATTCGGGTGGCGACGGAATACCCGGATGTGTTTCCTTAGGAGTTGCCAGGGTTGCCTCCAGTTTGTGAGGTAGAGTTCAAGATAGATTTTATTCCTGGTTACCGACCATTGGCGAAGGCTCCGTACATATTAGCACCTTCAGAGATTAGGGAGATGATGAAGCAGATTCAGGATCTGTTAGACAAAGGCTTAATTCGACCAAGCTCGTCTCCGTGGGGTGCACCGGTTTTGGTTATAAAGAAGAAAGACGGTACATTGCGTATGTGTATCGACTACCGTGAATTGAATAAGAGAACGATAAAGAACAAGTATCCGTTGCCAAGAATCAATGATTTGTTTGATCAGCTACAGGGAGCTTCATTCTTTTCCAAAATTGACTTGAGATCGGGTTATCATCAGGTGCATGTTTCAGAGGAAGATGTGTCAAAGACAGCCTTTTGTACGCGTTATGGCCATTATGAGTTCTTGGTTATACCGTTCGGCTTAACCAATGCGCCTGCGATCTTTATGGGTTTGATGAACAGGGTCTGTCGACCATTCCTGGATGATTTTGTGATAGTCTTTATCGATGATATCCTGATATATATTCAAAGACCGAATAAGAGCATGAACAGCATTTGAGACAGGTTCAGGAAACTTTGAAGAAAGAACATTTGTTTGCTAAGTTCTCAAAGTTCGAATTCTCGTTGAGAGAGGTTCAGTTCTTGGGGCATGTTATCTGTAATGAGGGAGTAAAAGTGGATCCTTCAAAAGTGGAAGCTATGATGAACTGGAATGCTCAAAAGACACCGTCTGAGATAAAGAGTTTTCTGGGTTTGTCCGGGTACTACCGCAGGTTTATTAAAGATTTCTCCAAGATTGCCGGTCCGCTAACGAAGTTGACTCGGAAAGACATGAAATTTTTATGGAGTAATGAGCAAGATAAAGCTTTCCATATGTTAAAGCAATTGTTGTGTCAAGCTCCTATGCTTGCATTGCCAAGTGGATCAGATGACTTTATTGTTTATTGCGATGCATCGTTTACTGGATTGGGCTGTGTACTTATGAAAAGAGATCGGGTGATTGCATATGCATCTAGGCAGTTGAATCCTCATGAAAAGAATTACCCGACTCACGATTTGGAGCTGGCAGCAGTTGTATTTGCCCTTAAGCTGTGGAGACACTACCTGTATGGTACTAAGTGCGTGATTTGTACTGATCATAAGAGTCTTCAATATGTGATTACATAGAAAGAGCTGAACATGAGACAAAGACGATGGGTGGAGTTAATAAAGGATTATGATTGTGAAATCAGATACCACCCTCGGAAAGCGAATGTGGTAGTAGATGCCTTAAGCCGCAAGGGAGCGGGAAGTTCTATCCAGTTTATGCGCATAGAGATTGTATCTGACTTAGTGGATAGACTGAAGTTTGCTCAGTTGGAAGCTCTTAAGGAAGAAAACTTGAAGAATGAATTGATGAGGAAACGAAAGGATGAACTTACGGATGATACACGTGGATTGAAATTATTTAAGACTTGTGTGTGGGTGTCTATGCTTGGAGAATTAAGAAAGTTGATCCTAACTAAAGCACACAAGTCAAGACTGTCTGTACACCCAGGAAGTACTAACATGTATAACGACTTGAAAATGCTTTACTAGTGGCCTACGAAGAAAGTAGATGTGGCACATTTTGTGGAGTCATGCCATATTTGTGCACAAGTAAAGGCAGAACATCAGATGACTTTTGGAACTTTGAAACAGTTGGAGATTCCTGAGTGGAAGTGGGAACATATATCAATGGACTTTGTGACAAAACTTCCGTGAACTCAGAAGAATCACAATATGATTTGGGTGATTGTGGATCGACTGATGAAGAGTGCTCATTTTCTGGATACATGTGAAACGACTTCTTTGAGTAAGTTAGCTCAACTTTACATAGACAAGATTGTTGCGAGGCATGGTATATCATTGTCGATTGTATCTGACAGAGACTCCGGGTTTGTTTCTAACTTCTGGAGAAGTTTACAAAGTGAGTTAGGGACGAGGATTAACTTGAATACAGCTTATCATCCCCAGACCGACGGTTAGACTGAACGAACCATACAGACACTCAAAGATATGTTACGTGCATGTGTAATTGAGTATGGTGGATCTTGGGATTCGCACCTTCCATTGATTGAGTTTGCGTTCAACAATTCTTACCACTCCAGTATTGGCATGCCTCCGTATGAAATGTTGTACGGTCGTCGCTGCCGTACTCTGACTTGTTGGTTAGAGGCCGGTGAGAAGCAGTTTGCAGGGCCCGAGATTGTTCAGTTAACTTCTGACAAGGTTGCTATTGCCAGAAACAAGTTGAAAGTTGCCAGAGATAGACAGAAAATGTATGTAGATCCACGACGTCTTCTAGTTACGTTTGATGCGTTTCGGTAAACGCGGGAAGTTGGCTCCCCGTTACATTGGTCCCTTCCACTTTCGTTAGATAGTTAACATTCAGACAGTTAAATTGGATCTTCCAGTAGAGCTTGCAGGAATTCACGATACGTTCAATGTCTGTTATCTGAGGACATGTAAGATTGATGATGAAAGTCAGATTCTCACACTGCATGAATTGAAAGTTGATTCAAAGAAGAGACTGGTAGAAGAACCTGTTGAACTGTTAGATCGAAAAGTCACCAAGCTCCAAAAAAAGCAGATACCAATGGTGTTGGTCAAATGGAAGCACGGTTTAGGTTCTGACCTAACTTGGGAGACTGAGGCAGAGATGAGAGAAAGATATCCCCAGTTGTTTGAGCAAGAAAGGATTCCGAGGACGGAATCCTCTTAAATGAAAATTAAATGGCTAATTAATTAAATAAAATTGTTTATTGTATGTATGCATGTATGTATTTGTGTACGTGTATAAGAGATGAAAGAGGTGGGTTGCCACCTTCTGCTTATTTAATAAAACATATACATGTTTGTTAGTGGGTAATTATCATTTACCTAAAATTGAGAAAAGTGTAAGTGTGTGCTTTGTGTAATTACTCTCGGCCGAAGGAAGAAAGGAAAGAACAAGAAAGAATTGGAATTCATAGATTTATTTCCAAATTCAAGCTAAAAGGTTAGATTTGTTCTTGTTCTGTTCTAGTGCTAACTTGGAATAATTTCTAATTAAAATAACATGTTTTTATGAAGAATCACCATGATCAGTTTTTGGAAGGGAACATGAAGTTATGGGTTTTTATTATTCTTGTGATATATGAACTTGTGGTAGGTTATGATGCACGAATAAGTGTTTAAAGATGTTAAAATATGTTTTTGGTATATTTTGATGAATGTTATTAATTATGGGTATAACCATTGTTGAGGTTATGAAGTTGTCGGATTTTGGTTGAAGAAGATAGTGAAAACCGATAGCCTTAAAACCAATGGATGATGAAAACCGGGAGTCTAGAAATCTGACACTCCTAAAATCCGATACCCAAAATCCGATAATCCAGGTAATCCAAATCCGACACTCCGAATAAGGAAACTTAGAATCCGATTGTTGCTTATATAAAATCCTACAAAGTCAAAATCCTACACTTGAAAACCGAGACCTAGATCCGAGACCCTAAACCGAGAGATTCAAATCCGAGAGCCAAGAATCCGGAACTCCCAAATCCGGTATATAGTGAAATCCGACAATATGAAATCCGAGTCTCAGAATCCGATTATGTGAAATCCGATATTTAGAGTTACGGATTCTTAGAAATCCAACCATGCCAAATCCGATGGTTTGAGAATCCGACATTTTGTGTTTGGACTTGTAAATTGTTTGTTTTATTTTATGAATAAATTATAAATATATGTGGTTAGATATATTTATGAGATGGAGACTGATTTGGTTATTGCTGTGTTTTCAGGCCATCCTAAGACTCAGTAATATTAGACCTCTGAGCTCACGCTGATTTTGAGGTGAGTGGACGTTAATCGCGGATGGTAAGGATTTCGGTTAATGTTATTGATGTGATGCATGATGTGATTGAGATTGGATTGATTGAACTGTTGATTGTGATATTGATTGTTGATATCTGCTGCATGACTATTTGGTCGATACGCGCTCTTAGGATGCTTTTGAGTTGCGTTTAAGAAGTCAGCTATATGTGGAATTGGGTTAGGCTCGTTCACTGGTTGGTTGAACAGTGTTAGCCTTACTGTTGCATTTCTTGCATCAGTGGGGGATTTTCACAGTGCCAATTCAATGGAGAGCTATCGGTAAACCTTTGCTTTGGCCGACATTGGTTGTAGGTTCTGCGCCGAACCGCCGGTCTTCTTGGATATGTGATTACATGTTTTGATATTGACAGTGAATGTTTGGTTTTGGTGTTTAGCCTCTACTCACTTAGCTTTGTGTTAATTCCCCTCAGTTGATGTTTTGAATGTTCTTGTTAGTGATTGTAGAAGGAAGAGCTGACCTCACTCTGATACTTTGTTTTAAAAGAGACGAGCCAGTTTATTTTTAAACACCATGACTGATGTTATTTTTGTTTATGAACAATGTTGTAAATTTTTTAATATTGGTTTGAATGTAAAGAGTTTGTTTAATATAGCTTCCGTAGTGCAATTAAAAAAAATGGCTTGTGGTTTTCCGGTGTTACAATGTGGTTTGGTTTTCGACTGGTTCAAGAAACAACAAGAACAGGGAAAAATATTGTGATGAAGTCTATGGGGGAGGTTGTCCGACCTAGGCTACCTGCGACTTAGAGGGGAGGTCCAACTTTCCATGTGTGGTCCGACTTCGTGAGATCCGAATTTTGGGTCTCGTCCAACTTATGTTATGCGACTTGTGCATATGGATTTCTTTCCCTGGTCTAACTTGTTGATTAATGTTGTTTCTTGATCCGACTTTTGTGGTACGTGGGACTTGTACCTGGTCCGACTTGGTATGCGATTAGGGGTGGTCTGACTTTTTTGTTCCATCGAACGTTCTTGGTGTCCGACTTGGATGGTCCGACTTTGTGGAGGTGGTCTGACTTTGAGTGGTCCGACTTAGTTAATGTTAGTCCTTTCATGGTTAATATTGTTAGTGACGCGGCGCAACGCGTCGTGGCCTTGGACGCGACACGTCCTTGGGATTTTTAGTTTAGGGAATTTTGTTTGCTATTTGATCGTGTTGCATACTATATTATTCTTTCATATGTGATTCTAACATGTTGTTAATGATTATAAGAGATATAAATATATATTTATGAATGGAAGACTGATTTTGGTGTTATTGTGTTTTCAGGAAACACGAAGACTCAGTGTGTTAGAAATACAATCTGTGTTTGTGTTCTAGTTACATTTTATACTTAAATAGATAAAAATGTACTTATAAGGTCACGAATTGGGATATGTATATATAGTGACCTTAGTATCCTTTCAATGTAACTTTTGTCATCTTCAAGTAATAGAAACACACACTTTAAGGTGTTTTGACAATTGCTCTCAACTTTGATCCTTCATTCTACTTGATCTTTGCTCTACAATTGGTATTAGAGCCTGATCTTTGATAAGAAAAGGCTCGTGATTGAAGAATTCAAGTGATAACACAAACATTCAAAGCAATTCATCGGATTTACAAAGGTTTGGTCGACTTTTTGAACCTTTCTGATTTCAATCAATTCGTAAGTGATAATGGAATATTAGTAGCTTGTTTAACTCACAATCATCATTGGAATAGATCTGTGTTAGTCCGCGATCTTATATTACAACAGATTGCAATGAATTGGAATTTTTGTGTTTTGCAAGTTTGAAACAATTTTTATCAAAAATGTATTCGATTGTCTGATTTTTGTTGTAAAGTTGTTTATGGAGTGTAATTCGCTAGTATACAAAGCTATTGGAAAGAAAAATTTTCGAATTTGATCAAAATTCGAAGAAATTTGAATCTTGGAAGTTGGCGGATTGCTTAGAGAAGGAACTTGCGGATTTCATGCTCAAGAACAATCGGATTTCTTCAAATCCGAAGGTTATTATCGGATTCCGACATTATTGTAAGTGTCGGATTTAGTGATCGGATTTGGATATAGATTTGGATTTCCATGTTTTCGGAATTTGAAAGTTCTCGGATTTTGAAGGGTCTTGGATTTCCAAGTTATCAGAATTTGAAAGTTCTCAGATTTCCACATCAATCGGATTTTCAAGTTATCGGAATTTGAAAAGTTCTCGGATTTCCACATCAATCGGATTTACAAGTTATCAGATTTTGAAGCAATCGGATTTCCAAATTCATCGGATTTGCAAGGATTTGCTGTTCATCGGATTTGTTTCAACACATGGAAGATTCTTCAAGTTTAAATCTTATTAAAGAATAGATCCTAAAGCAAAGAAGAGTACATACAGTAAAACACTGTCATTTGTTTCAGACACAAAATCACCTGTACTTTACAGAGGTGAATATCATGTTTGGAAGGGTCGATTTATGGACTTCGTTGATAATAACGAACAATATGGTGAAGAAATGAAAAAGAGTATTCTTGAGGGCAACGGAGTGTTTAGGATAGATCAAGAAGCTAACCCTCATCATAATCCACCACTCGATGAAATTCATATGGAAAAGCTTCTGAGTGAATACACAGCTAAAGAGAAACACAGGGCCACAGCTGACCGAAAGGCAAAGTATTACTTAAAGCATGGTCTATCATCAGAGTTTTATATCAAGGTTATTGGCTTGAATACATCCAAAGAAATCTAGGATAAAATAAAAAGCCAAATGGAGGGCACTGAATCTGGAGTTTGGATAAAAGAGACTACACTGGTTAATTCTTTTGACCATTTCAAAGCTAGAGATAGTGAAGCACTTATTGAAACTTACAGTCGTTACTGTAAATTGCTCAATGACCTTAGAAACCAGAAGCTTGATGATTATTCAAATTTAACTAAAAACACAAGGTTTCTAAATCTCTAGGGCCTGAATGGAGATCACACGTGGCTATCTACAGGCAAATGAACCAAAAGAATTCGAATAAAGCACCCATCATATGATATTTAAATAGTTAAACCAATATCAAGATGATGTTGGTATGGGTGCACAAAAAGAGAATGTAGATCCACTGGCCTTAGTGGTTAATGAGAAAAGGGTAAAGACCTCTACAAAATCTGTCAAGATGAAACAAGTTCAAGAGACAGAATCTTCAGATTCAGAGGTAGAGAGTGTGGTAGACAATGAGAAA
Organism: Dittrichia graveolens; assembly: GCA_038502395.1. NCBI lineage: Eukaryota > Viridiplantae > Streptophyta > Magnoliopsida > Asterales > Asteraceae > Dittrichia > Dittrichia graveolens. The sequence goes on along the minus strand of JARJIL010000005.1, from coordinate 51,293,541 downwards.
ATCATGGAAGCTATGGCCTATTTGACTAACATGATGCAAAACAAGTTTCTAAAGAATAAAACGAACAACAGGCAAAGGTTCACTTCTGGATCTAGAAGAAGAGATGACCAATTCCAGAAGAAGGATGGTCAAAGACTTGAAAGAAGATATGAAAGGATGGTTGAAACTGCGCAGGAAAGAAAGTGCTACAACTGTGGTGGCACTAGGCATTTCATCAAAGACTGTAAAATGCCTAAAGTCAAGGATTCTGAATATTACAAGGCTAAACTCAACCTGATCAAGTAGAGAAACAATGGCAAGGCATTGCTAGCAGAAGAGGATTAATTTCTTTCTGACACAGACAATATTGACGAAGATCCTAATGTCCATGCCCAATTTGTCTTGATGTCTGAGGTTGAAGAATTTGAATTTAAAGAAACTGACGGTGAGAGTGAGGATGAGATTGTGGGGGCTGATTCAGGGTTTATGGCTAAATTTGATGAATAAGGTATTGAGAGTGAATATGAGGAGGAAGAAGAAGAAGAAGAGGCTAAGGTTTCTACTGATAGCACAAGCCCAAGCGTTGCTGATCAACAAGAAGCTGACGAAAAGGTAGTAATTGATCATTCAGAATTTTCTACTGAGTATATACTAACTCTCATGCAACAGGTGGAGCTCTTAACTTCACAGAATCAATCACTCACGAACAAGAACCAAAAGCTGCATGAAAAGAATTTAAATCTGAAAATGGAACAAGCAGCAAAAAGTGAAGTCGAACTAACAAATCAATCATCAAAAATTGTACAACTTCAACAAGATATCAAAGACAAAGAAAATGAACTAATTAAACCGCAAAAAGAAACTAAATTAAAAGTTCATGATTTGAATGCAGCAAAGTTGTCTGCAGAAATAAATCTTAACTTAATCATGAAAGAGAAAAAAAACCTTGACGTAAAAGTAGGGGCACCAGTTGAGAAATCACGTCAAGTTATAGTTATCTGTAACAGTCACATCACCTCATGATTTATTAGATAAATGCATTAGTACATAACATACTAACTCCACCACACTCCAATTCACCCCAATCCCACAACCAAAGAGTAATCAACCTACCACGAGCCAAGATTTGGGAATATAACACTTCCACTGTGCCTACACTGCAAACCAAGACTCTAATACCAAACTTGTAACACCGAATTTTTAACCCAAAAATTTTCACGTTTAAATACACTGCAGAAGCGATTAAATACAAAAGTATTTACAACTAATCACAAACCACTGTTTACAAAACAACTTGTTCAAATATCTGTATTACAAAACACGGCTCGTCACAAATAATCTATCAGAGTCCTAGGTGATTACTCCCCAAGCTAAGCACCTCAGCCGAGCCACTGACTTACCAAAACCTGTAAAAAGAGTGAGAGGTGGGGGATTAGCACAAAGCTAAGTGAATGGAGTACAATCACAACAGATATATCAGCCTGAACCGCATGATATCAACAACCACAAATAAACACCCTTTGAATACCAGCGGTTCTACAGGAACCTACAACTAATGCCGGCCAAAGCAAAGGTTTACCGATAGTCCATTTACTACTCTCACACAGTATTATCCTCTAGTAGTAACAAATGCATCACAAGGTCCTAATACTGCTTAGCCAATAGCAAATGAACCCAGCCCATAAGCCCAGTCGAAAACTGATTTCCCTTCCATCATGTATACATATCACAGAATACAACAATTAACATTCAACGGTTAATCAATCATCAACTTGCATCAAACCATCAATAGTAGCAACCAAACTAGTACAACTAATATCACGCGTGAGTAAACATCTACTCACCTCTGGTTCTCAGCTTTTCCACTCAGTGATCTAATTTTACTGAGCCTTGTCTATTCCTGAGAACACAACAACCAACCATCAATATTCAACTCATTTATATATATATATATATATATATATCAAACATATATTTATATCAATTTAAAAAACATAAACATGTAAGCTTCACATATGTATGCACATATAGCACATAGCATTAAACAATGCAATCAACAATCAAAACTGTCGGATTTCATAGGATATCTGACACTACCATCGGAATCCGCTACTTCTATCGGATTTGAAGGAATCCGCAACTCAGTCGGATTTCCACACTTGTATTTAACTTGGCACCCACAATCGGATTTCAAACAATCGGATTCAAGAGTATCGGATTCTAAGTACCGGATTTCAACACCCGGATTTCCACACTCGGTTTTCATCATCATCATCATCAAAATCCGCCATCTTCATAATTTCAAGAATCCGATAACTTCAAACTTGTATAAATCAACTTTCCAGATTATACAATTCATATACAAGTTTATCAAAACACATATAAACATGTTTAAACATGCTAGCATGTATCAAAACACCTTTTAACACCCAAGAACACCAAATCCGACAACCTTGTATGATGTTCCTATCAAAAACCGTAGCATGCTCAAAACCATATCATGTTAAATAACAAGATTCATGTTTCAAGAAGAAAACAATAAACATACAAACCTTGTAGCTTGAATTAACAATTCAAAATCCTTGAAATCAATAATCCCGATTGTTGCTTCTTCTTGCTTCTAATTGCTCTCGGTTTACACACAATTCACACACACATGAAATCTTCAAAGTGAAGGAATCCTCACTTAAACCCACGTATGTAAATATTGCAAGCAGGAGGTGGCACAATTAGAATTCTTAAACACATGCACACACATACACTCTAATCCGTATATATATATACAACACACACACACACACATATATATATATAATACTTAATTTTAAATGATTAACAATTAAATTAAATACTTAATTAATAACGAATTAAACATAATCACATAATGGTTTACGTGTAACATACCCTAGCCTACGTTTCTACTAGGCCTAACTGTAGGATGTTACAAATCTTCCCCCTCCTTAAACTGGATTCCGTCCTTGGAATCTATTCATTATCAAACAACTGCGGGTAACGAGCTTTCATGTCGGCCTCGATTTCTCACATCAAGCATGAACCCAAACGGTGTTTCCACTTAACCAGAACCATCGGAATCTGTTCCTTTCGCAGTTTCATCACTTTCCGATCTAATAGTTCTATGGGTTCTTCCACCAACCTCTTGCTGGAATCCACTTTAAGATCATGTAGAGGTAGAATCTGACTTTCATCCTCAACTCTACATTTCCGCAAGTAACAAACGTTGAAGGTATTGTGAATACCTGACAATTCTGCCAGAAGATTGAGAGTAACCGTCTGATCATTAACCACCGGTTGGACACGAAACGTCCCAATATAACGAGTAGCCAACTTTCCCCGCTTCCCAAAATGGATAATCCCCTTCCACGGAGAAACCTTCAGATATACCAATTCACCCTCAACAAACACAACCGACCTACGACGTGGATCAGCATACATCTTATGTCGATCCCTCGTAGCTTTCAACTTTTCTCGCGCAATAGCTACTTTATCTGCGGTGATCTGTACAATATCAGGCCCTGTGTAACACCGGCTTTGCATATACCAGATTTTAGCAAAAATTTGCGTTTTTAAACAAACGTGAACTTAATCACGATTATATAACATTAAGCAGCGGAAATATTTACAATAAACTTGTGTCAGTATCTTGTGTTACTCTACAATATAACCGACCACAATGTATACAATTACAAGTGTTCCAGCAAAAATATCCGGAGGCAGGGGACCCGGCTCACCAGGCAATCTAACTTCAATCTGCAAAAGCAGTTTGCATGACATCGTTAGCTACACTTAGCTAGTGAGCACAAACTTAGCATAAACATCATTAGAGTAAGTCATGCATATCAGGAATAAGCATACAATGCTATCCTATCACGTTGCGGTGTGCTGACATGATCGGTATAAGTTGTTTCTTGCAGGATAGCTAGTCCTACTCAACACCAATACACCGGGGAATCACACACGACAATCCGCGCTGGTGGGGAAGCATAAAGTAGTCCACCAAGCATCGTTAACGGAATCAGAGGCTCCTTAGGCAATTCAGCTACAACCGGCTGATTACCCCTCATGATATAAGGTACGGCGGTTCGTCAGAACCTATGATCCGGAATGTTACCTCGAATCACCGTTAAATCCCGAATCTCCTGATCAAGGGTCCCTGGGATACAGCTATCCGGCTGACCTTAACCATGCTGGAAGATGTCCTCGAACACATACACGTATTTTGATCATTTACTTAGCATGCATATTCAATTACTTCTTTTAACAGGCATTTACATTTACTTCATTATGGATACAATCTGGATCCCTAGCATACATTCCCTTATATCTTCACTTAACTGATTCATTCAGAATCAGTATTATGCATAGTATTCATTTAAGTAAGCGGTTCCAGTTCTGGATTCCGCTAGCATGCACTTAACTTACATATGACGAGTATTTAGCATGGCATTGTACATTAAGTAGCATGGAAATTCTTGTTCATTTACTTATAAGTACAAGTGCACTTAAAACACTTAGCACATAATTCTTCCTCTACTGAGGCTTATGGAAGTCGGTACTCATCTGAGTGGCTTAAAACAGATAGTTATTTTATTTCTGCCTTGTCCAGGGTGTCAAGTTCACCTAGAACATTAGGGCTTACATTAATTATCTTAATCATACAAAGAATGGCTTAAAATCAACAAAGGAAATCCAAAAATCCGGATCCCACACAAATCTGACAAACTGTCGGATTGTGGGAAATCCGATACAACTGTCGGATTACATAAAATCCGACAACTTGGGGAAATCCGATACTTCAAGGAAATCCGATACATCATTGGATTCCAAAACTTGGTCATCTGATTGACTTGATACAATAATGGAATCTGATACTCAATCAGATTCCGACATATTGAAGAAATCCGACATATAGGAAATCCAACACACTGTCGGATTCCGACACAATGGAAATCCGACAGTCGGATTACAACACTCAGAACAATCGTGGACTTTTGACAATTAATGAAATCCGACATACAAAGAAATCCGACACTTTGTAGGATTTGACTAGCGGATTCTGGTGAGTTGCGGATTTGGGCAAACATGCGGATTCCTACACATTCAAGTCTCGGAATCCGACAGTTTCAACCCAGAAACCGCCACCTTCATTCATGACTCATTTTCCAGAATTTCATTCATGGGTTATACACTTTTTCATTCTAAAAACACTTAGTTTCGTTAGTACGACTTTAGAAACACATTAAACCCAAACAATAACACCAAACAACCAAAACCCACTTGCAAAGTAAGCTTTGAATGTTCTAAGTTGTGTTTTGCAAGGATTTGAGTGTTTAATCATGTTTTAAACATAAAAACAGTTTCACATATGTTAAATCTTTACAATAACCACATGTTTACCTTTGTTTGAAATCAAAATCACCAAACCTTTGGCTTCAAGAAAACCGAGAGAAAACCGAGAGAGAGAGTAGAGAGAATCCGAGAGTTTCTTGTGCTTGGGTTTGCTTTTGACACTTTGACCATACTCAACATTTCACACACACACACACACATATATATATATATATATATATATATATATATATTTCCATATCCAGAGGCACCGCCTCTGGATAATTATCTTTTTCTTTTCTTTTCTTAATTAATCCTTCAATATATATATACATATACACACATAAATACACCAAGCACATAACACACAAATATACAATTAACTCTCCTCATTAATATGATTAACTTACAACTTGGATTCCTTACAAGATTACTAACTTAAATACACTTAGACACGATTAACAGCTAGGTCCAAATCGAGGATGTTACAAATCTACCCTCCTTCAGAAGATTCCGTCCTCGGAATCTACTCAGTGATAAACAGGTGAGGGTACCTTGTTTTCATCTCGTCTTCGACTTCCCATGTCAGATTCGGACCTAAACTGTGTTTCCACTTAACAAGAACCAGCTTGATCATCTTCTTTCGTAGCTTCTTGACCTTCATGTCAGGAATTTCAACAGGTTCTTCTACGAGTCGCTTAGAAGAGTCAACCTTCAGTTCTTGTAACGGAACAATATGCTCCTCTTCAACGTTGCACTTATACAAGTAACATACGTTGAAGGTATCGTGGATTCCAGATAGTTCAGGTGACAGCTCAAGAGTTACCATCTGATCATTGACTTTATGCACGATCTTGAATGGGCCTATGAAACGTGGACTTAGCTTCCCCTTGCGCCCAAAACGAATAACGCCCTTCCAAGGGGAAACCTTCAAGGATACACGATTACCAACATCAAATGTAGCGGGACGACTGTAACACCGCTTCTGAATTCAGTTACTTTAAAGACAAATCAGGTTTTAGTAGCGGAAATTTTTCTTTTTAAACAATAATAACAAATGTTATTTACAACATCGTTCTTTCAAAACATCTGGGTATTACCTAGTTATGGAATCGACCATAATATATGTTTACATTACATCATAATAAAATAACATCAAGTGTTCCACCCACAAGGGGCAATGTATTTCCTAAAAGTAACCCGCCTCGCAGGACATGTAGTCTTTACCTGAAAAGGGAAACATAGTACCATTAGCTATACTAGCTAGTGAGTACATACAATCATAAGTATCAATATAGTAAGTCATGCATCATATCATAAACAATCATTGCTAGCTTAGCACATAGCGGTGCGCTGACAAGATCAATAAGAGTCGTGTCTTGCAGGGTAATCAATCCCGCTCAACAACTTAGACCGGGGGATCAGACACGGCCAATCCGTGCTGGTGGGGGAGCATAAAGCAGTCCACCAAGCATCGTTCATAGAGCCAGAGATCTATGATCACAACCGGCTGATCCCAACCGGTAATCCATCTACAACCGGTAAGTCATGCACTCCACAGGTAATCCATCTACAACCGGCTGATCACAACTCACGTTAAGGCATGGCGGTTCTACAGAACCTATGATCCAGGATGCCTCCTGAATCACCGTGAAATCCCGAGGGATCCAGTTACACCCGACTGACCTTAACCATGCGTCAGATAGTCTGCAGACAGTTCACATACACATATACGTACATTTGATCCCACAGGGATGCATAATCTTACATATATCATCTTACAGTTATTCATACATTCATATCATCACGTATTAACTAAGTGGTTCCAAACTGGACCCACTGGCATGCTCTTGACATATATTCTAACATCATGTAAGTCATACACTTACCTCCTCGAGCGTACCTGCAAAAGCAAGTTAGTCATACATAGTATTTATTCACATAGTCACTTAGCATGCAAGCCTTACTCTACTGAGTCTCATGGAAGCAGGCACTCACCTGAGCTGTTACTAGGCACATGTATTTGGTTTTGACTTCACAGATACAACATGTTCACCTAACATAACACATTCACTTCAATCATTCACATGTGCATTCACGACTTACAAAATAACACTCTATTTTGGACATTTCACAAATCCGCTAGGACTGTCGGATTTGGGGAAATCCGATGGTCCAGTCGCATTCATGAAATCCGATACTTCCCAACCATGAAATCTGATACTTCACTTGATCGGATTCCATCACTTAGGAATCTCAGTATTCATATGAAATCCGACACTTGCGGATTCCAACACATGTAAGGAAACCCTACACTTGGGAATCCCACACTTTACGAAATCCTAATCATGAAATCCGATAGACTTGCGGAATCCGACACTTCTACCGGATTCCGACAATTCCTTCGGTTTTCACCACATGCGGATTTCGACAACTTCATAGTTTCGGAATCCGACAACTTCATCAGCTATAATTCCGACACACTCATTTGGTCATCTAAAAAACTTCCAATTTGATACTTTTAAGCCCATAACATGCTAGGACAACACAACATCATCATCGAATCATCATAAGCACATGAAATCCCAACAAGAACACCATTCATGCGAAAACCACTTTCAAAGTGAGAGTTCCATGTTGCTTCAAGGTGTTCATGCATGGATTCATGGTTCTTACATGTAATACATGATCTTAATCTTTCAAACATAACAGAATCACGTTGCTCACCTTCATGGATCGACAATCAACTGTTTCTTATTCTTCTTTTGAAATCCGAGAGCAACGAGAGACAAGAGAGAAGGAACGAGAGAAAGTTGTGTTTGTTTGTTTTGCTACAGTTGACTTTGGTCAACTAAACACACATATATGTTTTCATATATTCCAAAGGCGGTTGCCCCTTTCTTCACATGGGGTTTTCCCATTATCTAATTTCATATATATACATACTTAACATACATGCACACGTACGTACATAAACACACATACACATTTAATTCAACAAGTATACACAAAATACTTCTTATTACAATAACTATACATACGTACATACTAACTACAACTAGGCCCAAGTTGAGGATGTTACAAATCTACTCCCCTTAAGAGGATTTTGTCCTCGGAATCCGCTTAGTGATAAACAGATGAGGGTACCTTGTTTTCATTCCGTCCTCAACTTCCCAAGTCAGGTTTGGACCCAGATTGTGCCTCCACTTCACAAGGAATAGTTTGATTATCTTCTTGCGTAGCTTCTTGACCTTCGTGTCAAGAATCTCAACAGGTTCTTCAACTAGTCGCTTGGAAGAGTGAACTTTCAATTCCTTCAAAGGAATAATCTGTTCTTCTTCAACGTGGCACTTACGTAAGTATCACACGTTAAAGGTGTCGTGTATTCCAGATAATTCAGGTGGCAGCTCTAGAGTTACCGTCTAATCATTTACTTCGCGTGCAATCTTGAATGGGGCAGTCAAACGTGGACTTAGCTTCCCCTTGCGCCCGAAACGAATGACGCCCTTCCGGGGTGAAACCTTTAAGAACACACGGACACCGACATCAATTGTAGCGGGACGACGCTTTGGATCCGCGTACATCTTCTGTCGATCCCGAGCTGCTTTTAGCTTTTCAAAAGCCACATTCACTTTGTCAGAAGTGAACTTGACGATTTCAGGTCCAGCGAACTGCTTCTCACCAGCCTCCAACCAACAGGTCGGAATGCGATATCGTCTTTCGTAAAGCATCTCGTATGGTGGCATTTCAATGCTGGAATGATATGAATTGTTGTAAGCAAATTAATCAATGGGAGATGAGAACCCATGATCCACCAAATTTGAGTACACAGGCACGAAACATATCTTCTAACGTTTGGATCGTACGTTTGGATTGGCCATCAGTCTACGGATGATAGGCAGTGCTCAAATGAACACGAGTGTCGGGTTCGCGTTACAGACTCTTTCAGAAATTCGAGACAAATCGAGAGTCACGATCAGATACAATTGAACACGGAAGACCGTGACGTGATACAATCTCATCAATATACAACTGGGCTAAACGGGTCAGCGAAGCAGACTTGTTTGTTGCCAAGAAATGAGCACTTTTCGTCAGTCGATCAACGATAACCCAGATCATGTTGTGCCCTCTGGACGCTCTTGGTAACTTTGTCACAAAATCCATCATGATATTATCCCATTTCCACTCCAGAATATCCAGTTGTTGCAGATTACCATAAGGTCTCTGGTGCTCCGTCTTTACTTGCGTGCAGATCTAACATCTCTCCACAAATGAAGCGATGTCTTTCTTAAAAGTTGGCCACCAGTATAACCTCTTCAGATCGTGGTACATCTTTATGATTCCCGGATGGACAGATAATTTGGACTAATGGGCTTCCTGGAGAATCAGCTCACGGTTACCTCCAACAGAAGGTACCCAAATCCTGTGTTGAAAAGTCTTCAACCCACGATTATCTTCAGTAAGCTGATCCTTTAATTTCTTCATCATCTCAGCCTTGAGATTTTCTTCTTGCAATGCAGTTTGCTGAGCTTCCTTCAGTTTGGTAATCAAGTCTGATACAATGGTGATCGTCATAAATTTAGCTTCTGCTGTTGGTCCTTTACGGCTTAAAGCGTCTGCTACAACATTGGCCTTGTCAGGATGGTAACGGATCTCACAATTGTAGTCTTTTATTAACTCCAACGAACGACATTGTTGCATGTTGAGTTCTTTCTAAGAAAAGACATACTGAAGACTTTTGTGATCTGTGCAAATCAAACACTTTGTGCCATAAAGATAATGTCTCCACAATTTCAGTGCAAAGATAACTGCATCAAGCTCTAGATCATGGGTTGGGTAGTTCCGTTCATTTGATTTTAACTGCCTAGAAGCATAGGCAATCACTCTATCGCGTTGCATCAGGACGCAACCCAAACCCGCGTAAGAAGCGTCGCAATAAACAGTGAAGTCCTCCGAACCCTCAGGCAAAGTAAGGATTGGAGCTTCACATAATAATCGTTTCAAGGTCTGAAAAGCTACCTCTTGAGCTTCCGACCAAACAAAAGCAACATCCTTGCGAGTTAGTTTGGTCAACGGACCCGCAAGCTTCGAGAAATCGCAGATAAACCGCTGATAGTAGCCAGCCAAGCCAAGGAAACTTTTAATTTTGGAAGGAGTCCGAGGAACCCCCCAATTCATCACCGCCTCCACCTTAGCTGGGTCTACTTTAACACCATCTTGACATATCACATGGTCGAGGAAATATACTTCCCTAAGCCAGAATTCACACTTGGATAGCTTAGCATACAATTGTTCTCGCTTTAGAGTCTCGAGAACCTGACGAAGATGAAGCTCGTGATCAGCTTCCGTCTTCGAGTAAACAAGAATGTCATCAATAAACACAATCATGGATTTGTCAAGAAACGGACGACAAACCCGATTCATCAAATCCATGAAGACGGAAGGGGCATTGGTTAAGCCGAACGGCATAACCAGAAATTCGTAATGACCATAACGAGTTCAGAATGCTGTCTTCGGAATATCTTCTTCATGAACTCGTACCTGGTGATACCCCGATCGGAGATCAATCTTAGAGAAGCATGTATCCCCCTGCCACTGATCAAAAAGATCATCTATACGAGCAAGCGGATACTTATTCTTTACAGTTCACTTGTTAAGCTCCCTGTAATCTATGCACATTCGCATTGTTCCGTCCTTCTTCTTCACAAACATTACAAGAGCTCCCCACGGCGAGGAACTCGAACGAATACAACTTTTGTCTAGCAACTCCTGAATTTGTGTCATCGTCTCACTTATTTCAGAAGGTGCAAGACGATATGGAGAACGAGCCATAGGTGTAGCTCCAGGAATAAGCTCTATCTTGAATTCAACATCACGTATTGGAGGCAAACCCGGAAGTTCTTTAGGGAATATCTTAGGGTAGTCAGACACCACCCGAATATCACGAACTGGTCGCTTCTCCATCGTAGCATCAATAACGTATGCCAGATAAGAGTCACAACCTTTGGCAATCGACTTTTGAGCTTTAATCATGGAGACAATAGGAATATCAGAATCCCGTTGTTCTCCATGTGCAACAGCATAAGATCCATCAGAGAGAGGGATCTTAATCATCTTTTTGGAATAGATAATCTCAGCATCACGCTTGCTGAGCCAATTCATCCCAATCATGACATCGAAGCCCGCAATAGGCATAACAAAGAAAGAAATAGGGATATTACTCCCGTCAATATAAATCGCAGGTCTATTGGGACTTTCTCTATAACAGAGACTACTTTTCCGTCAGCAACCTCTACTCTGAGCGGCTCAGTTAAGGAAACAACATGTAATTGCAATCTTCAACGACACGCCACAGATACAAAGGAGTAGGTAGCTCCATAATCAAATAAAACACTAGTAGGGATATAATTGATAAGAAAAGTACCCGTGACGACATCGCCTGTTGCTTTGGCCTCATCAGCCGTCATCTAGAAAGCCCTGCCTTTCGCACGGGGCGCCTCATCTCTTTTAGGGCCTCGAGAAGAAGAAGACCCTTTGGCTCCAGTACTCTGTCTGTCTGGGCAGTCAGTCAGCATGTGCCCGGGCTTGTGGCACCGATAACACACATCTTCTTTAAAACCACACTCTGTCGTAGCGTGGCCCTTCTGCCCGCACCTCCAGCAACATCTGGTAGAGTTAGAACACTCACCAGAGTGATAAGTTCGGCACTGAGAACACCAAGGGGAATTAGGCCTCGGCTTCTTAGAGGAATCAGCTGTCCCGCCTGTAGTGGATTGTCCTTTGGAAGGACCCGATTTATCAGACGGATTGAACTTCCTCTTTGACCCTGCACCGGCAAATTCGCCCTTGCAGTATAACCGGTCACCTTCCAATTGTCGGGCTATATCAAATGCCCGATCCAGTTCAACAGCTGCCCGCACGTGTGGGCGAAATTCCAGTGGCAGAGTTGCTACAAACCGCCTTATCTTGGTGGTCTCGTCTGGGATCAGATGGGGAACAAACCGCATCTTATTAGTGAACGTGGTTATATGTTCTTCAATTGGCGTATCCCCTTTCTGGAGATCATTGAAATCCCTCTCCATTTGTTCCAGATCATAGTCGGTGTAATACTTCTTCAGAACCTTTTTATAAAATTGCTCCCAGGTGAGAGCACTCAGTACTTCTTTATGAACCGACACTTTTACCGTATCCCACCAAAAGATGGCACGGCCTTTCAACATACGTATTGCGTATTTCACGCAATACTCCGGTTCGCATTCACAGGACTCAAACACTTGCTCCATCTCTCGGAGCCATTGGATAGTAACAGTGGGGTTATCACTCCCCTGGAATGTCGGAGGATTGCAAGTTAAGAATTTGTTGTATGAACAAGTCTTGCGGGGCTTGTTCAGTGTCGCTTGCAATAAGAGCTCCGTCGTCACACGAAGCTCCTCCTCCAATCGCCTGATAATAGTAGCCTGATCTGGCTCAGGTCTGCCACCACCAACATTTTCCTAAGATCTTTGATCCTCAGCCTGATGAGGCATATGAGAAGCCTCATCTTCTAATTCTTTGATAGCTTGCTCAGTATGGCCACGTTCGGCAGACATTTTGTATCAACTTTCTATATAACAGAGAAAGAACAATTAATACTCAATCTCACTAACTTAACATACAAATCATCATATAATACTAGCATACATATAACACTCTCACTCAACCCCCCCTAGGAATACTTCTTTATGGTCGGGCCCGTGCTTGAGATCGAATACTCTTTCAAGTACCCAATTCACTCAAACTTAGGCTCTAATACCTAATTGTAACACCGCTTCTGAATTCAATTACTTTAATGACAAATCAGGTTTTAAGAGCGGAAATTATTCTTTTGAAACAATAATAACAACTGTTATTTACAACAGCGTTCTTTCAAAACATCTGGGTGTTACCTAGTTCAAGAACCGACCATAATATCTGTTTACATTACATCATAATAAAATAGCATCAAGTGTTCCACCCACAAGGGGCAATGTATTTCCCAAAAGTAACCCGCCTCGCAGGACATCTAGTCTTTACCTGAAAAGGGAAACATAGTACCATTAGCTACACTAGCTAGTGAATACATACAATCATAAGTATCAATATAGTAAGTCATGTATCATATCATAAACAATCATTGCTAGCTTAGCACATAGCAGTGCGCTGACAAGATCAGTAAGAGTCGTGTCGTGCAGTGTAATCAATCCCGCGCAACAACTCAGACCGGTGGATCAGACACGGCCAATCCGTGCTGGTGGGGGAGCATAAAGTAGTCCACCAAGCATCATTCATAGAGCCAGAGACTCCACAGGTAATCCAGCTACAACCGGCTGATCACAACTCACGTTAAGGCACGACAGTTCTGCAGAACCTATGATCCAGGATTCCTCATGAATCACCGTGAAATCCCCCCGAGGGATCCAGTTACACCTGACTGACCTTTACCATGTGTCAGATAGTCTGCAGATAGTTCACATATACATATACGTACATTTGATCCCACAGGGATCCATCATCTTACATATATCATCTTACAGTTATTCATACATTCATATCATCACGTATTAACTAAGTGGTTCCAAACTGGACCCACTGGTATGCTCTTGACATATATTCTAACATCATGTAAGTCATACACTTACCTCCTCGAGCGTACCTGCAAAAGCAAGTTAGTCATACATAGTATTTTTCACAAAGTCACTTAGCATGCAAGCCATACTCTACTGAGTCTCATGAAAGCGGCACTCACCTGAGCTATTACTAGGCACATGTATTTGGTTTTGACTTCACAGATACAACAAGTTCACCTAACATAACACATTCACTTCAATCATTCACATGTGCATTCACGACTTACAAAATAACACTCTATTTTGGACATTTCACAAATCCGCTAGGACTGTCGGATTTGGGGAAATCCGATGGTCCTGTCGGATTCATGAAATCCGATACTTCCCAACCATGAAATCCGATACTTCACTTGATCGGATTCCATCACTTAGGAATCTCAGTATTCATATGAAATCCGACACTTGCGGATTCCAACACATATAAGGAAACCCGACACTTGGGAATCCGACACTTTAGGAAATCCTAATCATGAAATCCGATAGACTTGCGGAATCCGACACTTCTACCGGATTCCGACAATTCCTTCGGTTTTCACCACATGCGGATTCCGACAACTTCATAGTTTTGGATTCCGACAACTTCATCAGCTATAATTCCGACACACTCATTTCGTCATCTAAACAACTTCCAATTTGATACTTTTAAGCCCAGAACATGCTAGGACAACACAACATCATCATCTAATAATCATAAGCACATGAAATCCCAACAAGAACGCCATTCATGCGAAAACCACCTTCAAAGTGAGTCTTCCATGTTTCTTTAAGGTGTTCATGCATGGATTCATGGTTCTTACATGTAATACATGATCTTAATCTTTCAAACATAACCGAATCACGTTGCTCACCTTCTTGGATCGACAATCAACTGTTTCTTGTTCTTCTCACATGGGGTTTTCCCAATATCTAATTTCATATATATACATACTTAACATACATGCATACGTACGTACATAAACACACATACACATATAATTCAACAAGTATACACAAAATACTTCTTATTACAATAACTATACATACGTACACACTAACTACAACTAGGCCCAAGTTGAGGATGTTACAACGACGCTTAGGATCATCATACATCTTCTATCGGTCACGGGCTACATTAAGCTTTTCTAGAGCCACATTCACTTTCTCTGAAGTTATCTGGACAATCTCAGGTCCTACAAACTGTTTCTCTCCGGGCTCCAACCAGCAGGTCGGAATGCGACATCGTCTCCTATAGAGCATTTCGTACGGTGGCATTCCAATGCTAGAATGATACGAATTATTATAAGCAAATTCAACCAATGGGAGATGAGAATCCCATGATCCACCATATTCAAGTACACATGCCCGAAGCATGTATTCAAGAGTCTGAATCGTTCGTTCTGATTGGCCATCGGTCTACGGGTGATAGGCAGTGCTCAGATGCACATGGGTGCCTAACTCACATTGAAAACTTTGCTAGAAGTTAAATACAAATCTTGAGTCACAATTAGAAACAATTGAGCAAGGAAAACCGTGACATGATACTATCTCATCGATATACAGCTGTGCCAAACGAGTCAACGAAGCCGACTCGTTGGTTGCCAAGAAATGAGCACTTTTAGTCAGTCGGTCAACAATGACCCAAATAATATCATGCCCCTTGAATTTCTTTGGCATCTTTGTCACGAAATCTATCGTGATGTGATCCCATTTCCATTCCGGAATGTCAAGTTGTTGCAAATTGCCATATGGCCTTTGATGCTTTGTCTTGACTTGGGCACAAATCTAACATTTCTCCACGAATGAAGCAATGTCTTTCTTCAGAGTGGGCCACCAATACAACCTCCAAGAAGAGGCACCCAAATACTCGGATGGATGGACAATTTAGACTTGTGAGCTTCTTGCAGAATCAGCTCACGACTACCTCCAAGAAGAGGCACCTAAATCCTGGATTAAAAAGTCTTCAATCCACGATTATCTTCACCTAGCTGGTCTTTTAACTTTTTCATCGTTTCGGATTTCAGATTGTCATCTTGCAAAGCTAACTTATGGGCGTCTTTTAAGTTTGAAATCAAATCTGATACAACAATAAGCTTCATGAACCTTGCCTCTGCTGCTGGCCCCTTACGGCTCAAAGCATCCGCTACAACGTTGCCTTTACCCGGGTGGTAGCCGATCTCACAGTCATAGTCTTTGATTAACTCCAAACAACGGCGCTGCCGCATGTTGAGTTCTTTCTGGGTAAAGACGTATTGTAAGCTTTTGTTATCAGTACATATCACACACTTAGTTCCATAAAGGTAATGCCTCCACAATTTCAGTGTGAAGACAACAACAGCAAGTTGGAGATCGTGAGTTGGGTAGTTGCTTTCGTGAGATTTTAGTTACCAAGAGGCATAAGCAATCACTTTATCTCTCTACATAAGGACACAACCCAATCCCGCATACGATGCATCACAGTAGACTACGAAGTCTTCCGAACCCTTCGGTAAGGCGAGAATCGTAGCTTCGCATAATAATCGCTTTAAGGTCTGGAACGCTTCTTTTTGAGCTTCCGACCAGACAAATGCAACATCCTTACGGGTTAGCTTAGTCAACGGACCCGCAAGTTTAGAAAAGTTGCGAATGACTCGCCGATAGTAGCCGGCCAAGCCAAGGAAACTTTTTATTTCAGAGGGAGTTCGAGGAACCTCCCAATTCATCACCGCTTCCACCTTAGCCGGATCTACCTTGACGCCTTCTTGACAGATAACATGGCCAAGGAAATGTACTTCCCTAAGCCAGAATTCACATTTAGAAAACTTGGCGTACAATTGTTCTCGTTTGAGAGTCTCGAGAACCTGATGAAGATGAAGCTCGCGATCAGTCTCAGTCTTCGAGTAGACAAGATTGTCGTTAATGAAAACAATCATAGATTTATCATGAAAGGGATGACACACGCGATTCATCAAATCCATGAATATGGTAGGAGCATTGGTTAAGCCGAATGGCATAACCAAGAATTCATAATGACCTAACGAGTCCGAAAAGCCGTCTTCGCAATGTCTTCTTCGTGGAATCGTACTTGATGATACCCCGAACGGAGATCAATATTCGAGAAATACGTAGCTCCTTGCAACTGATCAAAGAGATCATCGATACGCGGAAGAGGATATTTATTCTTTACAGTTCGCTTATTCAGCTCCCTGTAATCAATGCACATCCTCATGGTTCCATCCTTCTTTTTGACAAACAAGACAGGAACTCCCTAAGGTGAGGAACTTGGACGAATGAAACCCTTTTCTAGTAACTCCTGGATTTGAGTCATCATCTCGCGAATTTTAGAAGGAGCGAGACGATAGGGAGATGTAGCTATAGGTGTAGCTCCAGGAATAAGCTCGATCTTGTATTCGACATCTCTTACCGGAGGTAAACCCGGTAATTCATTAGGAAAGACCCCAGGGAATTCAGAAACTACCCTGATATCTCGAACGGGTCGCTTTTCCATCGTAGCATCAATGATATATGCCAGGAAGGAATCACAACCCTTTGAATTAAATTTCTAAGCTTTAATGACGGAGATAACATGAATATCAGATTCCCGTCGTTCTCCTCGGGCAACTGCTTAAGATCCATCAGCAATAGTGATCTTAATCATCTTCTTGAAACAGAGAATCTCAGCATCACGCTTGCTAAGCCAATCCATTCCAATCACGACATCGAAGCCCGCAATAGGCATAATAAAGAATGAGATAGGGATACTACTCCCATCAATATAAATAACGGCAATAGGGACTTTCTCGGTAACCGAGACTATTTTGCCGTCAGCAACTTCTACATTAAGAGGCTCGTCTAAAGGCATAACAGGTAACTGGAGTCTCTTACCGCAAGCAACAGAAACAAAAGAATATGTTGCTCCTGAATCAAATAGTACATTGGCAGGAATATAATTAATAAGAAATGTACCAGTGACGACGTCACCTGCAGCCTTTGCCTCGTCTGCAGTCATCTGAAATGCTCTCCCTTTGGCACGAGGGGCATTATCTTTCTTCTGCCCTCCAGAAGACCCAGCTGCTCCGAAGCTTTGTCGGTCGGGGTACTCCACCATTTTGTGACCGGGTTTGCGACACTAGTAACAAACATCTTCTTTGTATCGGCATTAATTCACCGAATGCCCTCTTTGACCACACCTGCCGCACCTCCTGGTTGCTGCAGAGCATTCTCCGGAATGATATGTACGGCATGAAGAACACCAAGGATCATTAGGTCTTGGTTTCTTAGGAGATTAAATCTTCCCACCTCCAGAGGATTGCCCTTTAAAAGAGCCCGGTTTAAGAGATGGCTGAAACTTCCTTTTACCGCTCCCACCGGCAAATTCACCCCGACACTGTATACGATCACCTTCAATTTGTCGGGCCACTTGAAACGCCCGATCCAGTGTAGGAGCTGCCCGCACATGGGCACGAAATTCCAGTGGCAGAGTCGCCACAAACCTTTTTATTTTGGTGACTTCATCTGGAATCAGGTTGGGAACAAACCTCATCTTATTAGTGAATGAAGTTATGTGCTCCTCGATCGGTTTATCTCCCTTCCGGAGATCTGTAAATTCTCTTTCCATTCGCTCCATATCATACTCGGTACAGTACTTCTAGAGCACCTTCTTAGAAAATTGCTCCCAAGAGAGAGCACTTAATACCTCTTTGCTAACCGAGGCCTTAACAGTATCCCACCAAAAAATAGCACGAACCTTTAACATACATCCCGCGTAGTTCACACGGTACTCTGGCTCGCACTCGCAGGATTCAAAAGTCTGCTCCATTTTACGGAGCCATTGTATAGTGACAGTGGGGTTATCACTCCCCCCAAAAGTTGGTGGCTTACACGACAAGAACGTTTTTACAAACATGTCTTGCGTGGTTTGCCGAGAGTCGACTGTAACAAGAGCTCTTTAGCTGCACGGAGCTCTTCCTCCAGACGCTTTATATACGCGAGTTGGTCTGGATCAGGTCTTGCGCCACCAGCATTATGCTGAGAGCGTTGGTCTTCGGCTTGGTGAGGCATGTGAGAAGCCTCATCTTCCATTTCTTTGAGTGCTTGCTCAGTATTTGCTCTATCAGCAGGCATTTTCTTTAACCTAACTCTTCTATATAAAACAGAAAGGCAATTAGTACTTAATCATATTTGCTCATCATATCTGACAAGCTATATCATAACAAATAATAACCATACAACTCTCATACTCAATCCCCCCCCACAAGGAACACTTATTATGATCGGGCCCATGTTTGAGATTGAAAACTTTTGCAAGTACCCAATTCCCTCAAACTTAGGCTCTGATACCTACTTGTAACCCGGCTTTGCATATACTAGATTTTAGCAAAAAATTGCGTTTTTAAACAAATTTGAACTTAATCACGATTAAATAACATTAAGCAGCGGAAATATTTACAATAAACTTGTGTCAGTATCTGGTGTTACTCTACAATATAATCGACCACAATGTATACAATTACAAGTGTTCCAGCAAAACTATCCGGAGGCAGGGGACCCGGCTCACCAGGAAATCTAACTTCAATCTACAAAAGCAGTTAACATGGCACCATTAGCTACACTTACCTAGTGAGCACAAACTTAGCATAAGCATCATTAGAGTAAGTCATGCATATCAGGAATAAGCATACAATGATATCCTATCACATTGCGGTGTGCTGACATGATCTGTATAAGTTGTTTCTTGCAGGATAGCTAGTCATACTCAACACCAATACACCGGGGAATCAGACACGACCATCCGCGCTGGTGGGGGAGCATAAAGAAGTCTACCAAGCATCGTTAACGGAACGAGAGGCTCCTTAGGCAATTTAGCTCCAATCGGCTGATTACCCCTCATAATATAAGGTACGGCGGTTCTGCAGAACCTATGATCCAGAATGTTACCTCAAATCACCGTTAAATCCCAAAGCTCCTAATCAAGGGTCCCTGTCATCCAGCTATTCAGCTGACCTTAACCATGCTGGAAGATGTCTGCGAACACATACACGTATCTTGATCATCTACTTCGCATGCATATTCAATTACTTCTTTTAACAAGCATTTACATTTACTTCATTATGGATCCAATCTGGATCCCTAGCATACATACCATTATATCTTCACTTAACTGATTCATTCAGAATCAGTATTATGCATAGTATTCATTTATCTAAGCAATTCCGGTTCTGGATTCCGCTGGCATGCACTTAACTTACATATGACAAGTATTTACCATGGCATTGTATATTAAGTAGCATGGCAATTCTTATTCATTTACTTATAAGTACAAGTGCACCTTAAACACTTAGCATATAATTCTTCCTCTACTGAGGCTTTTGGAAGTCGGTACTCACCTGAGTGGCTTAAAACAGATAGTTATTTTATTTCTGCCTTGTCTAGGGTGTCAAGTTCACCTAGAACATTAGGACTTACATTAATTATCTTAATCATACAAAGAATGTCTTAAAATCAACAAATGAAATCCCAAAATCCGGATCCCACACAAATCCGACAAACTATCGAATTGTGGGAAATTCGATACAACTGTCGGATTACATAAAATCCGACAACTTGGGGAAGTCCGATACTTCAAGGAAATCCGATACATCATCGGATTCCAACACTTGGTCATCTGATTGACTTGATACAATAATGAATCCGATACTCTATCGGATTCCGACATATTGAAGAAATCCGACATATAGGAAATCCGACACACTGTCGGATAAATCCGACACTCGGATTACAACACTTAGAACAATCGTGGACTTTTGACAATTAATGAAATTCGACATACAAAGAAATCTTACACTTTGTCGAATTTGACTAGCGGATTCTGGTAACATGCGGATTTGGGCAAACATGCGGATTCCGACACATTCAAGTCTCGGAATCCGACAGTTTCAACCCAGAAACCGCCACCTTCATTCATGACTCATTTTCCAGAATTTCATTTATGGGTTATACACCTTTTCATTATAAAAACACTTATTTTCATTAGTATGACTTTAGAAACACATCAAACCCAAACAATAACACCAAACAACCAAAACCCACTTGCAAAGTAAGCTTTGAATGTTCTAAGTGGTGTTTTGCAAGGATTTGAGTATTTAATCATGTTTTAAACATAAAACTAGTTTCACATATGTTAAATCTTTACAATAACCACATGTTTACCTTCGTTTGAAATCAAAATCACCAAATCTTTGGCTTCAAGAAAACCGAGAGAAAACCGAGAGAGAGAGTAGAGAGAATCCGAGAGTTTTTTGTGCTTGGTTTTGCTTTTGACACTTTGACCATAGTCAACATTTCACACATATATATATTTCCATATCCAGAGGCACCGTCTCTGGATAATTATCTTTTTCTTTTCTTTGTCTTAATTAATCATTCAATATATATATATATATATATATATACATATATACACATAAATACACCAAGCACATAACACACAAATATACAATTAACTCTCCTCATTAATATGATTAACTTACAACTTGGATTCCTATAACACCCGAAAACCTGAGCTAGTAGATTAGCGGGTTTATGGTATGTGTTTATTGTGTTTTAAATTGTTTTAATTCAATTATGTGGTTAATTAAGTGATTATAGGTTAGTAATTAATTAATTTAGAATTATAAGTATGTATGTATGAATATCCGTGAGTATGTATGTATTTATGTATTTTGTGAGTGGGTTTATACGCGTGGGGTGTGTGTTGGAAGTTGGTGTCACCTACTTTGCATGTTAATTGTGTGTGTATCTAAACTTCACATTTATTACAAACAAAGAAGTGTATATGTGTGTCTTTCTCTGCCAAAGAAGAAACCGAAGAAGAAGGATCATCGGAATTTCATATTTGTGTTTTAAATTCAAGTTAGAGGTTAGATATTTATATGATGTATTTGCATGCAAGTTTGATTAGTTTGATAGTTAAATAAATATGACTACATGTAGAACACTAATCGGATTTGTTTGAAACTTTAGTTTTTATGGGTTTTATGTGATCATATGAAATACATGTTAGTATGATGTTTTAATGCATGAAAATGTGTTTTAATATGTAAAATTATGTTTCTGGTATGATTTGATGATTGTTGTTAAATCTGGGTTTTATGAGTTTTTGATGTTCTTATGATGTTATCGGATTGTTGGGAAGAAGGTAATAGAAATCCGATTCTTGTTTAAACCGGAAGTAGAGTATAAAAAACCGACACATGGAAAACCGAGACATTGAAATCCGATACTTGGAATGTGACAAACACCAAATCCGATTTTAATTATATAAAAATGAAATCCTATACTTGGAAAGTGATGTCAGAATCCGATACCCAAATCCGGAATTGGAAATCCGGGAATAATAAAATCCGACAACTCTTAAATCCGGGACTTTAAATCAAAGTGCTTGAAATCCGATTAAGGCAAATCTGACACTCCTAAATCCGATAGTTGTGAAATCCGACCCTTGAGTTGCGGATTTTCAAGTGTCCGAGTGCAAATCCGGTAATTTCAAGAATCCGACACTTTGTGTTGATTTATATTTGTTTATTGATTATTGATGTTATGAATGAATTATAAATATATGTCGGATATATTTCTGAGATTTGGACTGATTGGTTGTTATTGTGTTTTCAGGCAATCCAAAGGCTCAGTAAAATTAGAATTCTGAGTACTTCAACTAAGATTAAAAGGTGAGTGGATGTTGAATGCAAATGATAAAGATTATGGTTGATATTGCTGATGTGATGCATGTTTGTATCTGATGGTTTATTATTGCAACTATTGATTGTGGTTAATATTATTGATGACTGTTGCATGACTATTTGTTCGATACGCACTCTTAATATGATTTTGAGTTGCGTTTGAGAAGTCAGCTATACGTGAAATTAGGCTGGGTTCGTTGACTGGTTGGTTGAACAGTGGTAGACTTACTGTTGCATATGTTGCTTCAGAGTGGGATTTCACTATGCCAATTCAGTAGAGGGCTATCGGTAAACCTTCGCTTTGGTCGGCATTGGTTGTAGGTTCTGCGCCGAACCGCCGGTCTTCTTAGAATTGTGATTATATGTTTAGTGTTGGCTTAATGTTTGCTTTTGGGTTTGACTTCCAGTCACTTAGCTTTGTGCTAATTCCCCTCAGTTGTTGCTTTTTGCAGGTTTGTGTTTGTGAGGGCTTGTGGAAGGAAAAGTTGACCTGAGTCTGATGACTAGATTTAAAATGAAATGAGCCAGTCTTTTGTAACACAGAGTTTTTGTTTGTTGACTTTAAATAATAGATATTTTGTTTTGTAAATGTTTGTGAATGAAACGAATGTTTAATTAATTATAGCTTCCGCAACGCAAATAAAAAAAAAGGCTTAGAATTTATGGTGTTACAGTTTCGTATCAGAGCCTAGGTTTGGCGATGCAGGCACGGCTAGAGTGTTGCATTCCCAAATCTTGGCTCGTGACAGGTCAAGTTTTCCTTTAGGGGGAATTAGAATGAGTTAGAGTTGCTAGTAGTAGTTAGTATTTTGAGTACTAACGGTTTATGCTAATAAGTTGTGAGATGATGTGATTGTAATAGATATGGCTGAAAGAGAGACCTCTATCCTCCCTCCTGCGACCCAATCATCTGTAGAGGCACCTGTGATAGAAGACTTGGATACTACTAACCGAGCAGGAACATCTGGGCAGGAACAGGAAGAAGATCAAAGAGAATACATATTCAAACTAGAGAATGAACTAATGGATCTTAGAACTAAGATTCATAACTTAGAACAAAGATTTACCTAACCTGAACAAATTCCAGTGCCAACTACGATCTTTACTCAGGCAACCATACCACCTGTATCAATGCCCCTACCACCTATGACACAGATGATGCAGTAACGATTTTACTACCCATATCCACAACCAGGAGATTACCCTTTTGCATTCCCTGGGTTTGAACAACCATGCACGTATAAACAATTTCTTGACTGTAAGCCTTCGGAGTACAGTGGAAGTTCTGACCCTAACATAACCTTGAACTGGCTAAGGGAAATGGTGAAAGCACTTGATGCTTTTAACTGTGAGAATGAATTGAAGGTAAAATATGCATCAAGGATGCTGAAAGGCGATGCGATGGTTTGGTGGGATTGTATCACTGACCATTTTACTGAACAACAACAGGAAAGCGTTACTTGGAGTCAGTTCCAAGAAAAACTTTGTGAACAATATTGCGGTTTATTTGAGGTTGCAAAGATCAAGAAAGAATTCATGGATCTGCAAATGACCGGAAATATGACAGTGGATGATCTGATTAAGCAATTTAATCAAAAGATGAGATTTGAAAAACATTGGGTACCTAAAGAAGAGTCCAAGATTGCTCACTTTGTTGGAGCATTACACCCCGATCTCCGTAGCGCCACTAGGTGGGCTACCACCTTATCACAGGCTTTTCCTTGGCTAAGATAGCAGAAGGGGATTTAATTGCCAAGTACAAGTTGAGTAGGGAGAAGATTGCCCAACAAAACTCAAGGATTGACCATTATAATACCCAACAGAGACAGGGTGGACAGGGCAGTGGATATAAACAGGGAGACCAGAATAGGAGGTCGAATTTAAATGGGTCAACACATAGGGCACCTTGGTGTGGTCGGTGCAAATCATATCACAATGGGCAGTGTGCGCCCCAAACAAGAAGGTGTGTTAAGTGTGGCCAGTTTGGCCATGATCTGAAGGATTGCAGGTTCCCACGCAGTGTTTGTTGGAACTGCCAAAAGGAAGGGCACAGAGTGGGAGAGTGCCCGGTGGGAAAGAAAGCTGGGTCTTGAGCAGGGGCGGGGACAGCTGGGGGATCATATTCAGCTGGTCAGAAGAGAAAGAATCCATCTACTACTGAGGGTAGGGCTTTTAAAATGACGGTGGAGGATGCCACCACTACTGACGATGTCATAACTGGTATGTTCTTGATTAACTCTATTCCTGCAAGAGTATTATTTGACTCTGGAGCTAATCGCTCATTTTTGTCTATGGAGTTTTGTGGTAGATTAAATGCACCTATTATTAAACTTGCTAATACCCTAGAGATAGAAGTAGCAAATGGCATGATGGTTCCAGTCATGACTGATGTGGCTGGAGCTAAAATTGATATAGATGGTGTGTGTTTTCCTGTTTATTTTCTTGTAATGACTCTATCTTGTTTTGATGTGGTACTGGGTATAGACCGGTTAAGTTTGAATCAAGCAAGTATAAAAAGCCACAAGAAGCTGATCTCGTTCCCATTAGCCGATGGTACAAGAGTGATAGCAAGAGGTGAGAAAGCAGGGTCGGTACTATCAATAATTTCGTGTTTAAAGGCAAAGAAAGCATTGAATAAAGGTTGTGAATCGTTTATACCGTATGTGATTGATGGAAAGAAAGAAAAGCAAGCTATGACCAACATCTGGGTGGTAACGGAATACCCGGAGGTGTTTCGAGAGGAGTTACCAGGGCTGCCTCCTATTCGAGAGGTAGAATTCAATATAGATCTGATTCCAGGCTCCCGACTAGTGGATAAAGCACCGTACAGACTAGCGCCTTCAGAAATCTGAGAAATGATGACACAAATTCAAGACTTGTTAGATAAAGGATTTATCCATCCAAGTTCATATTCGTGGGGTGCGCCAGTGTTGTTTGTAAAGAAGAAAGACGGTACATTGCGTATGTGCATTGATTATCGTGAATTGAATAAGAGAACGATAAAGAATAAGTACCGGTTGCCTAGAATTGATGACTTGTTTGATGAACTGCAGGGAGCTTCTTTCTTCTCAAAGATAGATTTAAGATCGGGTTACCATCAAGTACGGGTGTCAAAGGAGGATGTGACAAAGACAGCTTTCCGTACACGATATGGTCACTATGAGTTCCTGGGTATGCCATTCGGTCTAACTAATGCACCAGCAATATTTATGGATCTCATGAACAGGGTCTGTCGACCATTTCTAGATAAGTTTGTTATTCTCTTCATTGATGACATTTTGATTTATTCAAAGACTGAGTTAGAGCATGAACAATATTTGAGAGAGATCTTGGAAACCCTAAAGAAAGAATAGTTGTATGCGAAGTTCTCGAAATGTGAGTTCTGGTTAAGGGAAGTACAATATTTTGGGCATATAATTTGTAAAAAAGGGTAAAGGTGGATCCTTCGAAGGTAGAGGCAGTAATGGGCTGGAATGCGCCAAGAACACCATCAGAGATAAAGAGCTTTCTTGGATTGGCAGGATATTACCACAGATCTATCAAAGACTTCTCCAAAATTGCGGGTCCGTTAACCAAGTTAACTCGGAAAGATGTGAAATTTATGTGGGGTAACGAACAAGACAAAGCTTTTCAAATATTAAAAGAATTGTTGTGTCAAGCTCCAATCCTTGCTTTGCCAAGTGGATCAGAAGATTTTACAGTATATTGTGATGCATCATTGGCTGGTTTAGGGTGTGTATTAATTTAGAGGGATTGGGTGATTGCTTATGCTTCCAGACAGGTAAAACCACATGACAAGAATTACCCGACACATGACTTGGAGCTGGTAGCAGTTGTATTTGCCCTGAAGCTGTGGAGACACTATCTGTACGGCACCAAATGTGTAATTTGTACAAATCATAAGAGCCTGTAGTATGTGTTTACTCAGAAAGAATTGAATATGAGACAGAGACGCTGGGTAGAATTGATAAAAGATTATGACTGCGAGATTAGATATCACCCTGGAAAAGGGAATGTGGTGGCAGATGCCCTAAGCCGTAAAGGAACTGGAAGTCCTATTCAGTTTATGCGAATTGAGATAGTATCTGATCTGATAGATAGTGTGGAGTATGCTCAGTTGGAAGCACTAAAGGAAGAAAATCTAAAGACTGAGTTAATGAGAAAGAGAAAAGATGAACTGAATGACGATTCTCGTGGATTGAAAACGTTTAAAACTCGCGTGTGGGTGCCTAAACTTGGAGAACTGAGACAATTAACTTTGACAGAAGCACAAAAGTCAAGACTATCTATACACCCAGGAAGCACTAAAATGTATAACGATCTGAAAGTGCTTTACTAGTGGCCTACAATGAAGGCAGATGTGGCATATTTTGTGGAATCATGTCATATTTGTGCGCAGGTGAAGGCAGAACATCAGAAGCCTTACGGGTCTTTGAAACAGTTAGAGATTCCTGAGTGGAAATGGGAGTATATCACAATGGATTTTGTAACAAAATTACCACGAACTCAGAGGAATCATGATATGATAATGTTTCGAGTGAGTCGAAAGGAGGTCTTGGATTGGGGTTAATTACATAAATATTATGGGTTCTGAGTGTTAAG
The DNA here is from genome assembly GCA_038502395.1 of Dittrichia graveolens. NCBI lineage: Eukaryota > Viridiplantae > Streptophyta > Magnoliopsida > Asterales > Asteraceae > Dittrichia > Dittrichia graveolens. The sequence continues at coordinate 51,266,276 of JARJIL010000005.1, read as the reverse complement.
TGTAACAAAATAGAGGATTCGAGTGTATCAGTTTTTCGAAAAATCTGGTGTTCATAAAAATGGATAAACTGTCAGATTTCCTGTAAATCCGATAGTTTAGTGTTCATCGGATTTCAAGTGTGTCGGATTTTTTTACAAATCCGGTTGATTGTTGAAATTGGGAAGTTGTTTGTCGGATTTTAAAATTATCGGATTTCATGTCAGTTTTTAGACTTGTCGGATTTTTAAAATACCGGATTTCTAATTATCGGTTTTGACTTGTCGGATTTTCAAGACATGAATGTCGGATTGTTACTTATAACGGATTTTGAAGACCAATGATTGTCGGATTTTGCAAAGTACATGTTTATTGGATTGATACATGTCTGATTTTTAAGAAATGGGCTTATCGGATTTCTAAGTGTCGGATTCCATTCAACACTTAGGAATTTTCAGAAATTTTTGAAAGTTTTGAATTGAGTACTAACTGTTTTATCTTACAGATGGCGCAAATTCCCTCAGATACCCTTTACCCTCGAGCCAATTACCTACCAAACGAACTAAACAATGCCTATTTTGTACCCGATGTTACCAAAATAGATTACCCAATCATCACTGTTCTCACCCTCTCAACCATGTTTTTACCTTTAACCCTCTTGAATCTGCACCTCATGTCCCGGAGGTTTATGTGCAACAGTTATGGGGTTCTCTTTTCCTAACAGAAAGTGCGGAAGGCAATCCAGTGCTTTCAGGTCAAATTGATCAAGTGGCGTTTGAAATGGGACTTGAAAGTATGAGACGAATTCTAAGACTGCCAAAACAAAACACATATATGTCCAAACCTGACTTTGATCGTATACCTACTCACAAACAAATTTTAACTCATGTAATGGATCTTGGCTAGAATGGTGATGAATTGATGGGAATGTGTGTGTTTAAAAGATCTAGTTTGGTTCCCCAATGGCAGACACTTTACGCCATCATTATGAGATGTTTAACCAGTGTTACAAAAGGAATCGATGGTGCTAATGCCTTTGCATTGAAACTTCTGGTTGGTATAGTTGGTTCTATGTGCACAAGACACAAATTAATATGATATTACTCATAATAAATAAACCCATAGGCTCACACATTTACAGTCAATGGACACCAATTACATATTTGAATATGATTTAAATATGTTTCCAACTCATTATATATATAAGTCTATATGCATTATTGTATATTATTATTTATGTGAAATAATAATATTACTCTTTTATATGGATATAAGATAATGCATATCAAATACATAAATATAAACATATGATTTTATATATATGTATATATATATATGTATAAATACATATTTGTTACAAGTAAATTGTTACTAGTAACAAATTTTATAAATGTATGTATATCTTTGTTACAAGTAAAGTGTTACTAGTAACAATCAAGTATGTTTATAAAATACATGTAGATGTATTTTATACATGGTATGACATATCTAGTATTATCTTTTATTTATTTAAAAGAAAATCTAGAAATTACCACATTAATCATAAAGGGGGCCATATGGTGTATTCTTGCATAAGACTTAACCAAGACATGCATGAATGGGACAAGTAAGGAAGCAAGAGGCAAGAGGGGACCCTCCCCCCTCAAATTTTCGTTCATAGTGCAAGGGAGGGGGTCCTCCCTTTCTTACTTTGCTTCTTGACTTTTATAATTACATGCATGTTCCCTTTTGTAACATACTTGCATGCTATCACCTTTCTTTGTGTTCTTAGAATTGTTCTAGGTGTTTTACACTTGAAAAATATCCTTACTCTCTAGTATTGGTGTTCTTCAAGTTAGCAAAGGTGATACATAAACACATACTCAAAATACATACATCTAGTTTAAGAAGAAGAACAAAGGGTGTTGCTTGCATTCTTGAATTTCAAGGGTTGGAGAAACTAGTATTTCAAGGTGTTGGAATCATTGGCTTGTGGATACCTTGGAGAAAGTCTTCTCTAGGCTTCTCATAGATCAACCACTTCACCAACGGTTTACTCACGCTACAGAGGTTGTAGTTCTAAACACCCTATGGTTGGTTTTGTTTCTTTAGGCTTGCATATGGATCATTGGTGTGGAGTTTTAAAAAGTTTAAAATTGTTGTTCATGCTTCCGTTGCTAAAATATATTTTGAAAAACCGAACAAACTCCAATAGTGGTATCAGAGCCACTTATGCATAGTTTTAAGAAACTTTATTTTTGAGTATATATTGTTTAAGAAAATGGACAACTTTTCTTTTGTTAGAAAAGTTGTGGAATTTCTTGTTGTCAACTTGTATATGTTTATATATTTATTTTTTGGGAAATAACCAAACCACATGCATGTTTGGTTGTAAAAGTTGCCTAAATATCAAGTGTTGATATATATATATATGTTTGTTTGAGTGTATGTCGTGTATAACAAGCCATAGACCTTTTGTGATGTGTTGAAAATTTGATTTGGTTGTAAAATTATTCTTTCATTTGGTATGTAATAATATTTTAGTCTTATTTCATCTTGTTGTATTTTGTAAGTAGTAGAATAGTTTAGACTAGTTTACTTTTATAAAAATGTATCAAGATGGAGACATGACCAAGTTGGAGTTTTCAAATGTGGTGGAGTCAACCATGAAGACTTGAAGTCATTTGCACTACAAGGAGTTATTTTGACAAGTGGGAGTTTCAAGTTCATCACAAGAGGAATTTTATGGTCCTTAGTTATGAATTGGTATTTTTGTATGGCTCACAAAAATCCACTTAGGATAAATGGCTTCGTTATGCACTTAAATGGCTTGGTGATGTACTTATACATGTTATTTGTGTGTGTTTCTGTTTATATTATTATGCATGGTTGAAAATAGGATTTTTGCATGCTAGATAATATTTTTGACATAATATAAATCACACAATGGGAGTTTGGTATTTTATGTTGACATAACATAATATGTAAAATGAATTTTATATAAAAAGCGTTTTATAAAGATTAAAATTCATCATGTCAAAATATATATATATATATATGTACATATATATGTATATATATGAGTTTTATAAAATAGATATTTTAAAAACTCAACCAAACTCCATTCAAGCTTAATAATAAATTGGTTTTATTACAAGCTAAAATTAGTCGTATTCGTGCGCTCGAAACTACACACGTTAATATAGGATATTAATACTAGTTTAAAATTGAAAGCGTCGAGAGTTCGTAAAATATGGATTTTAAGAATACTCAAGACCAATATATATATATATATAATATGATTTTATCAAAACGTGGACTTATTATTGTATGCATGCAATATTAGTCACACGATTCGTTTGTTTTATTTAATAAATATACAAAACGGTAAATGCCCTTTTTCAAAACGTAAGTCTATGCCATCCCATTTTAAGACACTCGCTTGTTGCACCGACCCTCACGTGGAGAGAGCATTAGCCAAACGCATGGATTGTTTTTGTAACAACCGAGGTGTTTTTCCGCGAATTGCATGAACGTCTTGGGCCGGAAATTCACTGTCTTAAAATAGGACGACTTAATCAGAATCTTATTACGGATAGAGCATTAGCCAAATATAAGGAAGCCCGAGGCATAGACGGGATCAAACATGCCAAAATTGACAATCGTTGTCTAGGATCCTATAAAGATCTAGGAATTACATACGAGATGTAATTGGGAAACGTTACCTACGTTGTTCTTTTAACTTGATGGAGAGAGCATTAGCCAAACATTCAAGGTTAAGTTCAACTTGGATCCTAGCCTTTAAAAATTAAAGAATTGTATATAATTCTAAAGGGTATTAATTATTAAAGGATTAAATATCGAAAATACTAAATTGAACTTTGTTAATTTTGTAGATGGCTCCTAACTCAACTACGCCTGTTAACAACTTATCTCTTCGTTCAATCTTAGAGAAAGAAAAACTCAATGGTACAAATTTCTTAGACTGGTATCATAACTTGAGAATCGTTCTTAAGCACGAAAAGAAATTGTACGTACTTGAGGATCCCGTTCCCGAGGAACCTCCATTGACTGCGGCCAAAGTCGTTAGGGATGCTTGGGTGAAGCATTCCGACGACTCGGTCGAAGTTGCATGCCTCATGCTTGCTACCATGTCTCCGCATCTTCAAAAGAATCTCGAGGAGCATGGAGCATATGAGATGCTTCGCCAACTTAAGGAAATGTTCCAAAAGCAAGCGAAGCAAGAGCGCTTCGAGGTCACTCGAGCCTTCCATGCATACAAGATGGAGGAAGGTCAATCTGTTAGCGAATATGTGTTAAAGATGAAAGGTTACATTGACCAGCTTGCTAGGCTTGGATCTCATATAACCAACGAGTTTGCAAAGGATATGATCCTTAACTCGTTCACCAAAGCTTATGATCAATTCGTCATGAATTACAACATGAACAATTGGGAGAAATCTGTCTCAGAGTTACATGGGATGCTTAAAACTGCTGAGAGCAAGATTTCAAGCAAAACACCTCAAGTCTTGATGATTCAAGAAGGGAAAATCAAGAAGAAAAAGAAAAACAACTCGAAAGGGAAGGCAAAGGGAAAGGACAAAGGCAAGCAAGTTGCCAAAGCTCCTACACCTAAGACGGCGGGAAAGGTTCCCAAGAATGACCCGTGTTTTGAATGCGGGGTGGTAGGACATTGGAGGCACAATTGTCCAACCTACCTCGCGGAGTTGAAAAAGAAGAAGGCTGGCGAGGCTAGAACCTCAGGTATATATATAATTGAAATGTATACTTTTACTATTAATTCCTGGGTATTTGATACCGGTTGTGGAACTCACATTTGTAATAATGTGTAGGGGTTGAGAAAAAGTAAGCTGCTGAAACCAGACGATTTGGACCTCCACGTGGGCAATGGAGCAAATGTTGTTGTTGAAGCCCTTGGAACTTTTGAATTTATATTAACAAATGGCATGTACTTAATATTTAGCAATTGTTGTTATGTACCTAGTTTAACTAGGAATATTTTTTCAGTAGCTCGGTTAAGAGAATCTAGATTCACTTTTGGTTTCATTGATGATGGCATTCGTGCTTTCAAAAACGACATTTTGTATTTTGAGGCTCGCCCTCTTAATGGAATATATGAAGTTAATCTTAAAAGATCTCTTGATAATAATTCTATATATAGCACTAGCACCAAACAACCTAAGCATGACTTAAGTCAAACATACGTATGGCATTGTCGACTTGGTCATATAAACAAGAAACGCATTGCAAAACTTCAAAAGGATTAAATTTTAAAATCAAACGATTCTAGCTCATTTGAAGTTTGCGAATCATGTTTAAATGAGAAGATGACTAAGGATCCTTTCTCCAGTTCAAGTGAAAGAGCTAAAGATCTATTAGGAATCATACATACGGATGTATGTAGTCCTTTTAGATCAATGTCTAGGGATGGTGATAGATACTTCGTTACATTCACCGATGATTATAGTAGATTTAGTTATGTTTATTTAATGAAACATAAACATGAAACATTTGAAATGTTCAAGGTGTTTCAAAACGAAGTACAAAATCAACTCAACAAAACAATTAAGGCCCATCATTCCGATTGAGGTGGCGAGTACTTAAGCCAAGAGTTTATGGATCATGTTAGTAATTGTGGGATTATCTCACAACTTACTCCTCCTAGAACACCACAACATAATGGTGTATCTGAAAGGAGGAACCGAACTCTACTAGATATGGTTCGGTCTATGATGAGCCAAAGTACTCTACCCTCGTCCTTTTGGAGTTATGCTTTATTAACTACTGTGCGCATATTGAATATGGTTCCAACCAAGAAGGTAGATAAGACACCATATGAGATGTGGTATGGAAAGGTTCCAAACTTATCTTACTTGAAAGTCTGGGGTTGTAAAGCTCATGTACGACAAGAAGCTTCTAGCAAACTCGATCATAGATCTACCAAATGTAATTTTGTGGGATATCCTAAAGATTCGTTAGGATATTATTTCTACAACCCGGCTGAGAACAAAGTGTTTGTTTCTAGGCATGCCACTTTTTAGAAAAGGAGTTTCTTTCGAAAGAGGCAAGTTGGAGCAACGTAGACTTTGAAAAAAATTCAAGAACCACAAAATACAAGTCAGGTTGACACTAGCAGTCAACAAATGGTTGTAGAACCTGAACAATTAGTTGTTCAAGAATCTACTGACACACAAAGTGTTCGTAGATCTGGTAGACCTCGTGAAGAACCCGAAAGATACGGATTTCTCGTGTCCAATGATGAGATTTTCTTGGTAGACTCTTCTGAGCCTACTAACTACCAAGATGCTATATCGGATCCGAAATCCGATAAATGGCTTGATCCCATGAACACTGAGATGCAGTCCATGTATGAAAATCAAGTATGGGACTTGGTTGATCTTCCTCCCAATAGTAAGACTGTAGGGAGCAAGTGCGTCTTCAAGAAGAAAACCGACATGGATGGAAATGTACACACATTTAAGGCAAGGCTAGTGGCGAAAGGTTTCACTCAAACTCATGGTATTGACTATGATGAAACTTTCTCTCCAGTAGCCATGATTAAATCTATTAGAATACTTCTTGCCATAGCCACATATTATGACTATGATATATGGAAAATGGATGTCAAAACAACTTTTCTAAATGGACACTTAAGTGAAGAAGTCTATATGGTTCAGCCCGAAGTTTTTGTAGATCCTAAGTATCCTAACAAGGTGTGCAAGCTTAAAAGATCCATTTATGGACTAAAGCAAGCATCTCGAAGTTGGAATCTTCGATTTGATGAGAAAATCAAAGAGTTTGGTTTTATCAAATCAGAAGATGAACCATGTGTTTACAAGAAAACTAGTGGGAGCGCAGTAACATTCCTTGTCTTGTATGTTGATGACATACTACTCATTGGAAATGACATCCCAACCTTGCTAGTCATCATGTCTTGGCTTGGGAAGTGTTTCTCAATGAAATACTTGGGAGAAGCCACCTATATTCTTGGAATATATATCTATAGGGATAGATCTAGGCATCTTATTGCCCTAAGTCAATGTAACACCCGCAAACCTGGGCTAGGAGATTAGCAGGTTTGTGGTTTGGGTTTAATTGTTTTGTTATGATTAAATGACTAATTAATTGGTTAACTAATTATAAGTATGTTTATATGCATGTATTGTATGTATATATGTGGGAAGCCGTATGTAGGTATGTATCTATGCATGTATGTATTTGTGTACGTGTACATATGTGTGTATGTGAATTAATAGGTGACTGCCACCTCATGCTTAAACTAAGTACACATGTTGAAGTGTGAATAATAATTGTCATTTTACCAAGATTAAAGGTGTAAGTGTGTGTCTGTCAGCTTCTCTCTCTGCCAAGCAAACCGAAGGAAAAGAAAGAAAGAAGATAGCATCAGATTTCATTTTAATTGTGTGAATTAAATCAAGTTAAGGTTAGATGTTATTGCTATCATGATAAAATGTTTAGTTGAATGATTTCTGGCAGAAATAACATGTTTTTATGATGAACTATAGAATCAGTTTTGAAGAACTATGAGTTTTGATAGGTTTTATGTGTTCATACGATTTGTATGTTTTTATGATAAGTGATGCATATATCTGTGTTTAAATATGTTTAAAGATGTTTCAGTTATGATTTTATGAACATTATGAATTTTGGGTTTTTAAGTTTTGATGGTGATTTGAAGTTATCGGATTTTGTTGGGGAAGAAGGTGAATTCCGTTTGTTTGGAAATCCGTATGGTAAAACCGAGATATAAACTTATAGCCTAAATCCGGAAGTCATGGAAAACCGATACTTATGAATCCGGTTGTTTAATCGGGATTGAAATCCGAAACCTTAAATCCGAATTTCGAAGATTAGAAATCCTATACTGAAAACCGAGACCCAAATCCGATACACTTGAAATCCGGATATATAGAATCCGACACCTTAGAATACGACAACAACGAAATCCGATTGTAAGGAAAATCCGATATTTTGGAATCAATCGGATTCCCAAATCCGAGTGTGGTGTAATCCGGTATACAGGTTGTGGATTCTTGGAAATCCGGGAGATTAAAGAAATCCGATACGTTGTGTTTAAAGTTTTATATGTATATTATTTATTATTTGATGAATGATTTATAAATATATGGATAAGATATATTTATGAGATTGTGAATGATTTAGTTATTGCTGTGTTTACAGGCACACCAAAAGCTCAGTAAAATTAGATATCTGAATTCAAGCTGAAATAAAGGTGAGTGGACGTTAAACACGGATGGTAAAGATTGCAGTTAATTTTATTGAAGTGAAGCATAATTGTGGTTTAAGATTGGATTGATTGAGCTACTGATTGTGATTATGATTATTGATGACTGCTGCATGAATATTTGGTCGATATGCAATCTTAGGATGATTTTGAGTTGCGTTGAGAAGTCAGCTATACGTGGACATGGGTTGGGCTTGTCTAACTGGTTGGTTGAACAGTAGTAGCCTTTCTGTTGCATTTGTTGCTCAGAGGGGAGTTTACTGTGCCAATCTAGTGGAAAGCTATCGGTAAACCTTTGCTTTGGCCGGCATTGGTTGTAGGTTCTGCGCCGAACCGCCGGTCTTCTCTGGATATGTGATTACATGATTGATGATTGATTGTGAATGTTTGCATTTGATATTTTAGCCTCTACTCACTTAGCTTTGTGCTAATTCCCCACAGTTGATGTTTTGCAGGTTCGTGTTAGATTTGAGGAAGGAAGAGTTGACCATACTCTGATACTTGTTTTTGAAAAGAGACGAGCCAGTACTTTTGTAACACCAATCAATTGATGATGTTCTTGTCTTTTGAACCAATGATTGTATATTTGTAAATGTTGGTTATATGTAATCAAGTTGATTTTAATTAGCTTCTGCGGTGCATTAAAAAAATGGCTTGAGATTTTACGGTGTTACAGTTTGGTATCAGAGCCTAGGTTTGGCGATGCATGCACGACTAGAGTGTTGCATTCCCAAATCTTGGCTCGTGACGGGTCAAGATTTCCTTCGGGGGAATTAGAGTGAGTTAGAGTTGTCAGTAGTAGTTAGTATTTTGGATACTAACGGTTTATGCTAATGAGCTATGAGGTGATGTGATAGTAACAGATTATGGCTGATAGAGAGACTCCCATCCTACCTCCTATGACCCAATCTATAGAGGCACCAGTTATTGAAGATGTGAATCTAGTAGGAACGTCTGGGCAAGAGCAAGAAGAAGATCAAAGTGAGTATATCTTTAAACTGGAGAATGAATTAATGGATCTTCGAAATAAAGTCCTGAACATGGAACAGATATTAAACCAACCAGAACCACCACCTGTACCAATTGTGATAACCATACAAGCAACAGTACCACCAGTGTCAGTACCTCTACCACCAATGAGTCAGATGATGCAGCAACCTTTCTTTTATCCATATCCACAACCAGGAGCCTATCCGTTTGCGTTCCCTGGATATAAACAACCCTGGACCTACAAGCAATTTTTGGATTGTAAACCCTCTGAGTATCACGGGAGTTCTGATCCCAACGCTACATTGAACTGGTTGATAGAGATGACAAAGGCACTTGATGCCTGTAATTGCGATAATGAATTGAAATTTAAGTATGTGTCACGAATGCTGAGAGGAGACGCATTGGTCTGGTGGGATTCCATTACCAGCCATTTTACTGAACAGCAAAAGGAGAGCAACACCTGGAGTTAATTCCAGGAAAAGTTATGTGAACAATATTGTGGAACTTTTGAGATTGCCAAAATAAAAAGGAATTCATGGATCTGCAGATGACCGGGAACATGACTGTAGATCAACTAATTAAACAATTTAACGAGAAAATGAGGTTTGCCAAACACTGGGTACCGGATGAGGAATCGAAGATTACCCATTTTGTGGGGGAACTTCACCCAGATTACCGAGGCGCCACCAGGTGGGCTACCACACTCTCCCAGGCTTTCACTTTGGTCAAATTGGCTGAAGGGGACATTGTGGCGAGAAATAAGTTGAGCGGGGAGAAACTTTCCCAACAGAAATCAAGATTCGAACATTATAACACTCAACAGAGGCAGGGACGGCAGAGCAGCGGAGGTAGACACGGGGAGCAAAATAGAAGACCTACTTCAGGTGGGTCTACTCAATGGGCACCTTGGTGCAACAGGTGCAAGTCCTACCACCACGGGCAGTGTACGCCCCAGTCTATGAGATGTGTAAAATGTGGCCAGTTTGGCCATGATCTAAAGAATTGCAAACTGCCGAGGAGTGTCTGCTGGAATTGTCAGAAAGAGGGACAAAGGGTTGGTGATTGCCCGTTAAGTAAGAAAGCCGGGTCAGGATCAGGAGGGGGAGGAGCTGGGGGGTCATCTACAACTGGGCAGAAACGGAAGAACCCACCCACTGCTGAGGGTCGGGCATTCAAGATGACAGTGGATGATGCCACCACCACAGATGATGTGATAACCGGTATGCTTTTGATAAACTCTACTCCTGCTAGAGTGTTATTTGATTCAAGGGCAAATCGCTCCTTTGTATCTGTAGAATTATGTGGTAGGTTGAATGTGCCTTTAACTATACTTGCTACTGCTTTAGAAATAGAGGTAGCTGATGGTATGATGGTTCCGGTCACAACTGCTATGGCTAGAGCTAAGATAGATATAGACGGTATTTGTTTTCCTGTATATTTTCTTATAATGTCGTTATCTGGGTTCGATGTTGTGCTCGGGATGGATTGGCTGAGTTTGAATCAGGGCAGTATTAAATGCCACAAGAAGTTGATTTCATTCCCTTTGGCTGATGGCACAAGAGTGGTAGCAAGGGGTGATAAGGCTAGATCTATAATTCCGATTATCTCATGTTTAAAGGCTAGGGAGGCGTTGAATAGAGGTTGCGAATCATACTTGGCTTATGTAATTGATGGAAAGAAGGAGAAACAGACAATGAACAACATCCGGGTGGTAACGGAATACCCGGAGGTGTTTCCAGAAGAATTACCGGGATTGCCTCCAGTTCGTGAGGTGGAGTTCAAGATAGACCCGATTCCTTGTTCCCGACCAGTGGCAAAGGCACCATACAGGTTGGCACCATCAGAGATTCGGGAGATGACGACTCAGATACAGGATTTGTTGGATAAAGGGTTTATACGTCCAAGTTCATCTCCATGGGGAGCACCAATTTTGTTTGTAAAGAAGAAAGATGGTACATTGCGAATGTGTATCGACTATTGTGAGCTGAATAAGAGAACCATAAAGAACAAGTATCCACTACCAAGAATAGATGATTTGTTTGATCAACTACAGGGAGCTTCGTTTTTCTCTAACATTGATTTGAGATCAGGGTATCCCCAGGTGCGTGTTTCGGAGGAAGATGTATCAAAGACGGCTTTTCGTACGCGTTACGGGCACTACGAGTTTTTGGTTATGCCGTTCGTCTTAACCAACGCACCTGCTATTTTCATGGATTTAATGAACAGGTTCTGTCGACCATTTCTTGATAATTTTGTGATAGTTTTCATTGACAATATACTGGTATACTCAAAGACAGAAGTGGAGCATGAACAGCATTTGAGACAGGTTTTGGAGATATTGAAGAAAGAGCATTTCTTTGCTAAGTTCTCTAAGTGCGAATTATGGTTGAGAGAGGTACAGTTTTTGGGGCATGTGATCTGTGACGAGGGAGTAAAGGTGGATCCTTCGACAGTGGAGGCAGTTATGAATTGGAACCCTCTGAAGACACCATCCAAGATCAAGAGTTTTCTGGGGTTAGCTGGATACTACCGCAAGTTTATAAAAAGACTTCTCCAAGATTGCGGGTCCGTTGACTAAGTTGACTCGAAAAGACATGAAATTTGTATGGGGCAGTGAACAGGATAAAGCCTTCCAAATGTTGAAATAGTTGTTATGTCAGGCCCCTATTATTGCATTGCCAAGTGGCTCAAAGGATTTCATAGTTTATTGCGATGCATCGTTTGCGGGATTGGGTTGTGTACTTATGCAGAGGGATCGGGTGATTGCATATGCTTCAAGACAGTTGAAACCCCATGAGAAGACTTACCCGACACATGACTTGGAATTGGCAGCAGTTGTATTTGCCCTAAAGTTGTGGAGAAACTACTTGTATGGCACCAAGTGCGTGATTTGTACCGATCATAAGAGCCTACAATATGTATTTACACAAAAAGAGTTGAATATGAGATAGAGACGCTGGGTGGAATTGATTAAACACTATGATTGCGAAATAAGATATCACCCAGGCAAAGCAAACGTGGTGGCAAATGCCTTAAGCCGCAAGGGAGCGGGAAGTTTTATCCGGCTTATGCGTATTGAGATTGTATCTGATCTAGTGGATAGACTAAAGTCTGCATAGTTGGAAGCTTTGAAAGAGGAAAACTTGAAGAATGAACTGATAAAGAAACATAAAGACGAACTTGCTCATGACTCTCGTGGATTAAAAGTATACAAGACTCGTGTGTGGGTGCCTATGCTTGGAGACTTGAGGAAGCTGATTTTGACAGAAGCACACAAATCCAGATTGTCAGTACACCTAGGAAGCACTAAAATGTATAACGACCTGAAAGTGCTTTACTGGTGGCCTACTATGAAAACAGATGTGGCACAGTTTGTGGAATCATGCCATATTTGTGCACAAGTGAAGGCGGATCATCAGAAGCCTTATGGATCTTTAAAGCAATTGGAAATCCCTGAGTGGAAGTGGGAACATATAACGATGGATTTCGTGACTAAACTTCCACGAACTCAGAGAAATTACGATATGATTTGGGTGATTGTGGATCGGCTGACCAAGAGCACTCACTTTCTGGCTACATGTGAGACAGCTTCTCTGAGTAAATTGGCTCAACTTTATGTGAACGAGATTGTTGCGAGGCATGGAATGCCATTATCTATAGTATCTGATAGAGATTCCAAATTCGTTTCTAACTTCGGGAGGAGTTTACAGATGGAATTGGGGACGAGGATTAACCTGAGTACTGCTTATCATCCCCAGACAAACGGTCAGACTGAACGAACAATACAAACACTTGAAGATATGTTACGAGCTTGTGTGATTGAGTATGGTGGATCTTGGGATTCACACCTGCCGTTAATTGAGTTTGCGTACAATAATTCTTACCACTCCAGTATAGGGATGCCTCCGTACGAATTGTTATACGTTCGTCGTTGCCGTACTCCGACATGCTAGTTAGAGGCGGGTGAGAAACAATTTGCAAGGCCTGAGATAGTTCAGATGACAAATGATAAGGTTGCTATTGCCAGAGATAAGTTGAAAGCAGCCAGAAATAGGCAGAAAATGTACGCAGATCCACGTCGTCGCCCAGTTAAGTTTGATGTGGAAGAGTTAGTATACTTGAAGGTTTCCCCGTGGAAGGGTGTGATTCGATTCGGTAAACGCGGGAAGTTAGCTCCCCGTTACATTGTTCCTTTCAGAATTCGTCAGATTGTGAATGACCAGACGGGTACACTGGATCTTCCAGCAGAGCTTGCAGGAATTCACGATACATTCAACGTCTGCTATCTGAGAAAGTGCAAAGTAGAAGATGAAAACCAGATTCTCCCAGTACAAGAGTTGAAAGTTGATTCAAAGAAGAGGTTGATAGAGGAACCAATAGAACTGTTGGATCGAAAGATAACCAAGCTCCGAAAGAAACAGATACCAATGGTATTGGTCAACTGGAAGCACAGTCTAGGTTCTGATTTAACTTGGGAGACTGAGTCAGAAATGAAGGATAGATATCCCCATTTGTTTGAGCAGGAAAGGATTCCGAGGACGGAATCCTCTTAAGGGGGAGAGATTTGTAACACCCGCAAACCTGGGCTAGGAGATTAGCAGGTTTGTGGTTTGGGTTTAATTGTTTTGTTATGATTAAATGGCTAATTAATTGGTTAACTAATTATAAGTATGTTTATATGGATGTATTGTATGTATATATGTGGGAAGCCATATGTAGGTATGTATCTATGCATGTATGTATTTGTGTACGTGTACATATGTGTGTATGTGAATTAATAGGTGATTGCCACCTCATGCTTAAACTAAGTACACATGTTGAAGTGTGAAAAATAATTGTCATTTTACCAAGATTAAAGGTGTAAGTGTGTGTCTGTGAGCTTCTCTCTCTGCCAAGCAAACCGAAGGAAAAGAAAGAAAGAAAATAGCATCGGATTTCATTTTAATTGTGTGAATTAAATCAAGTTAAGGTTAGATGTCATTGCTATCATGATAAAATGTTTAGTTGAATAATTTCTGGTAGAAATAACATGCTTTTATGATGAACTATAGAATCAGTTTTGAAGAACTGTGAGTTTTGATGGGTTTTATGTGTTCATAAGATTTGTATGTTTTTATGATGAAGTGATGCATAAATCTGTGTTTAAATATGTTTAAACATGTTTCTGTTATGATTTTAAGAACATTATGAATTCTGGGTTTTTAAGTTTTGATGGTGATTTGAAGTTATCCGATATTGTTGGGGAAGAAGGTGAATTCCGTTTGTTTGGAAATCCGTATGGTAAAACCGAGATTGAAAACTTATAGCCTAAATCCGGAAGTCATGGAAAACCGATACTTATGAATCCGGTTGTTTAATCCGGGATTGAAATCCGAAACCTTAAATCCCAATTTCGAAGATTAGAAATCCTATACTGAAAACTGAGACCCAAATCCGATACACTTGAAATCCGGATATATAGAATCCGACACCTTAGAATACGACAATAATGAAATCCGATTGTAAGGAAAATCCGATATTTTGGAATCAATCGGATTCCCAAATCCGAGTGTGGTGTAATCCGGTATATAGGTTGCGGATTCTTGGAAATCTGGGAGATTAAAGAAATCCAATACCTTGTGTTTAAAGTTATATATATTTTTATTATTTATTATTTGATGAATGATTTATAAATATATGGATAAGATATATTTATGAGATGGTGACTGATTTAGTTATTGTTGTGTTTACAGGCAATCCAAAAGCTCAATAAAATTAGATATCTGAGTTCAAGCTGAAATATAGGTGAGTGGACGTTAAACACGGATGGTAAAGATTGCAGTTAATTTTATTGATGTGAAGCATGATTGTGGTTTGAGATTGGATTGATTGAGCTGTTGATTGTGATTATGATTATTGTTAACTGTTGCATGAATATTTGGTCGATACGCACTCTTAGGATGATTTTGAGTTGCATTGAGAAGTCAGCTATACGTGGACTTGGGCTGGGCTTGTCTAACTGGTTGGTTGAACAGTAGTAGCCTTTCTATTGCATTTGTTGCTCAGAGAGAAGTTTACTGTGCTAATCTAGTGGAAAGCTATCAGTAAACCTTTGCTTTGGCCGGCATGGGTTGTAGGTTCTGCGCCGAACCGCCGGTCTTCTCTGGATATGTGATTACATGATTGATGATTGATTGTGAATGTTTGCATTTGATGTTTTAGCCTCTACTCACTTAGCTTTGTGCTAATTCCCCACAGTTGATGTTTTGCAGGTTCGTGTTAGATTTGAGGAAGGAAGAGTTGACCATACTCTGATACTTGTTTTTGAAAAGAGACGAGCCAGTACTTTTGTAACACTAATCAATTGATGATGTTGTTGTCTTTTGAACCAATGATTGTATATTTGTAAATGTTGGTTATATGTAATCAAGTTGATTTTAATTAGCTTCCGCGGTGCATTAAAAAAATGGCTTGAGATTTTACGGTGTTATAGTCAAAGTGCATATATTGACAAGATCTTGAAACGGTTCAAGATGGAGAATTCTAAGAGAGGATTCTTGCTAATGGCACAAGGCACGGTTTTGAGTAAAGGTCAAAGCCCTAGCACAAAAGAAGAGCTAGATAGAATGAGTGAGATCCCATATGCTTTTGCAATTGGATCCATCATGTATGCCATGATATGCACTAGGCCAGATGTCTCGTATGCTTTGAGCATGATGTGCAGATACCAGCAAAACCCAGGAGATAGCCATTGGATGGCGGTCAAGAACATTTTAAAATACTTAAGAAGAACCGAAGTCATGTTCTTAATATATGGGGGTTTGGAAGAAGATCTTTGTGTAAAGTTTTACACAGATGCTAGTTTCCAAACAGATCGAGATGATTCTCGATCACAATCGGGCTATGTCTTCGTTATAAATGGAGTTGCGGTTGCTTAGAAAAGTTCTAAGCAAAGTGTAGTTGCACAATCCACTACAGAATCTGAATACATTGCTGCTTCTGAGGCTGGACAAGAAGCTGCATGGATGAAGAAGTTCATTGCTGACCTTGGGGTAGTAACAAGCATTCAAGACCCCATAGAGATATTTTGGGATAATGAAGGTGTTATTGCCCAAGCAAAAGAACCTAGATCACATCACAGTACCAAACACATCCTCAGGCGTTTCCACTACATACGGGATATAGTGGATAGAGGAGATGTGTGTATTCGCATAGTTCATACAAATCAGAATCTCGCAGATCCTTTTACGAAACCTCTTGCCTTGACTAAGCATGAGTCTCATACTAGGGCAATAGGTCTTCGCTTTGCAAGGGATTGGATTTGAATTGTAATTTAGTATTTGGATATTTTGGAACATTATGACAATATCTATTTTATCTGAATGATATATTGGATATGATCACTTCATAGTCGGTTATAACTATGGGAATAGTTATGAATTATGTGAATCGGTTGGTTGACTTTCATTCGTGATGAAAGTAGGCAAAAGGGTTTGCAGCCAAATTCACTAATGTTTGTTAAGGAACGAACATTGGACATGACCCGCTCTTAAGATCTCTTCATGGATCAGTGTCATAAGCGAATCTTGAGAAAAAGGTGGTATCTTTGTATCCTTAGACCTAAGACACATATTGGTACTCGAGTATGAGGAGTATCATGCTTTAATGTTGTTAAACGCTATCTTTAACCGGGTAGTTATAAATGCCATTATTAGGTATGATATGAGTCTTATAAGATACGTATGTAGTTAAGATGGGAATTGTTTCTCTCATCTAATTGAGAGTATAATATCTCTGGGCCCTAAAACAAGTTGAACATTATATGAGAATTGATAACGATCCATGTCTCATGTTCAACGAGATGTTAAAACAAAGGGATAATTGATGACTTACCTATAACAACGATTTGTAGCTAGTGAGTTAATTTCGTTGGTGAAAGTGTTAATCAACACACTTTATTTATTATTAGGGGAAATGGGATGTTGCTAGACATTCTTACCATTGTCTATATCGGCTTAAGTTGTAACTTGTGCAAGTGAGAGATTGTTGGTTTTGTGTGCACAACACACAAATTAATATGATATTACTGATAATAAATAAACTCATAGGATCACACATTTACAGTCAATGGATACCAATTACATATTTGAATATGATTTAAATATGTTTCCAACTCATTATATATAAGTCTATATGCATTATTGTATATTTTTATTTATATGAAATAATAATATTACTGTTATATATGGATATAAGATAATGCATATCAAATACATAAATATAAACATATGATTTTAGATATATATATATATATATATATATATACATATGCGTGTGTATATATATATATGTATGTATAAATACATATTTGTTACAAGTAAATTGTTACTAGTAACAAATTTTATAAATGTATGTATATCTTTGTTACAAGTAAAGAGTTACTAGTAACAATCAAGTATGTATATAAAATACATGTAGATGTATTTTATACATGGTATGAAATATCTAGTATTATCTTTTATTTATTTAAAAGAAAATCTAGAAATTACAACATTAATCATAAAGGGGGCCATATGGTGTATTCTTGCATAAGACTTAACCAAGACATGCATGTATGGGACAAGTAAGGAAGCAAGAGGCAAGAGGGGACCCTCCCCCCTCTAATTTTCGATCATAATGCAAGGGAGGGGGTCCTCCCTTTCTTGCTTTGCTTCTTGACTTTTATAATTACATACATGGTCCCTTTTGTAACATACTTGCATGCTATCACCTTTCTTTGTGTTCTTAGAATTTTTCTAAGTGTTTTATACTTGAAAAACATCCTTACTCTCTAGTATTGGTGTTCTTCAAGTTAGCAAAGGTGATACATAAACACATACTCAAAATACATACATCTAGTTCAAGAAGAAGAACAAAGGTTGTTGCTTGCATTCTTGAATTTCAAGGGTTGGAGAAACTAGCATTTCAAGGTGTTGGAATCATTGGCTTGTGGATACCTTGGAGGAAGTCTTCTCTTGGCTTCTCATAGATCAACCACTTCACCAACGGTTTACGCACGCTACAAAGGTTGTAGTTCTAAACACCCTATGGTTGGTTTTGTTTCGTAAGGCTTGCATATGGATCATTGGTGGGGAGTTTTAAAAATTTTAAAATTGTTGTTCATGCTTCCGTTGCTAAAATATATTTTGAAAAACCGAACAAACCCCAACAGGTATGACTAAGCATTTTCATTATGATTATGCAGATCTGATTTTTGTTGAAATATCAAAGGTGGTTTGTGAGAAGGTGATACCAGGAAAAAGATGAAATTTTCTACTGTTTCCACGGTTTCTATCTATGATTATTCAAAGCATGATGGCCAGAGATACTGATATCTCTAGGCGTTATGATGAGCAGGCCATTCAAATTTAAATGGTGATAAAGCTTTACAAAATACCGGCGATGCCTAACATTAATACTTTTGTAATGCCTGCTGAATTGGTATCATTGTTGGATTTGGAAAGTGAGTGTGTCCAGCAGTATGTGAGAGCTAACAATCTTGTTCTTCTGAGTCGGCAAGAACCTGTTGATTCTACCCCAAGAACACTAGGTTCTGAGAGTGGTAGTGAATCTAGGAGTCAGACTTCTATGGGAGAAGCTGACAGGGAAGAGTAGAGTGAAAAAATATCTGAGAGATGTGGTGAAGCCAGTGAAGGTGTTAGTGAGATTAGAGAGAGAGTTGTTGTGGACACAACTGATAGTGAGACCGACTCGTTTCAAAAAGATATTCAAAAAAAGTTTTAACATCACGATTAACAAATCGAGGAGGAGTTGGGTCCTGATGGTCAAAGAATACATCCAATTATACCTTCATATGATGACTAAATGATGGATTTTTCGTTTGAATTTGAAAACATCAATACTAAAGTCTTATATGATGATGTTAGTGTGCTGAACGTAGAAGAAGATGCTGAGAGGCAAAAACAAAGTGAGGGAGAGAGAGATGTGAGAAAAGAAAAAATGAGTGCTGAGGGTTCTCCAACCATTTCTAGCCGGGACACCACATCTGATGTTGGGTTTATACCTAACATTGAAAAAGACTTTGTCTTCCCACCAGAGCATGTACAAACCCCACCCAGCCACTCAGTATTCTCTCTACAAAATATTGTTTCATTCCAAGGAGATTTAGCATATGACCTAATGGTTCCTCATTCGGAGGGTACTGTTATTGAAACAAGTGGCACACAGCTCCATGCCACGCCTGTTCATTCTACGCACATTGAAAACTATCAACAAATTGTTGATTTCCTTTCTAAACACAGGCAAACACTTCATGCACTAAGCAGTCTATTCAGTGATAGACCTGCCAGAACTACCATCGGTGAAGCCCTAACAGGCCATATCCAAGGATCAGTAGGAAAACCCACCATAGTCAACATCACTCCAGTTGTGAATGTGGGTGGTCCTTCAACTTCAGAATTTGTTTCTGAAGGTGTTGGTACCTCAACGGACAATCTAAGTGCTCCTAGAGTTACCCAAACTGAATTAGAGTCGGCTAAGGAATTTGTTTCTAAGGCTGATTTTGATGCTGCGATTGAACATTTACATGTCCGTATTGATGATATTCAACAGCTACAACTTGACAGGTTAACTCGAATTGAGACAAAATTGGATGAGTTGGTTGAGAAAAGAGAAAATGAGATGAAAGATAAAGTGACTGATGCTTTGACGGTGGATGAATTAAAAAGTCTTTTAATGGTTAAATTGATTGGTAAAAGTGATAGTACTTCTAAGGATCTGTATATATTATCTTTGCTAAGAATAGAAGTAGATTCTACGTGCAAAACAGCTGCCGGGTCATCCAAAAGGCCTAGGCATGACGGCGATGACTCAGACACCGATCGTCCTGAGGGGGAGAAAAGATTAAAGTCATATTTTGATACCCCAGCTGCTCAGCGAATTGGTGCAATTGCTGCCAGATTGGAGGAAACATCGTTCAAACAGAAATACAAGGGCAAGTAGACTGAAATGATTGAATTTGAAAAGACTGATATGCCTGAGGTTGAGGCTGAGGATAAGTATTTAACACTAGCTTTGTGGCTGAGCAAACAAACGGTTGAAAAGCCTTCTGAAATTGAAATGGAAAAATACAACTTGGAAAGTGTCTTGAAAGTGCATAAAGAAGTAACAGAACAATTTCCACCATCTTCAGGAAAATTCAGAACAACTCCTGTTGACATCATAAAACAACAAAAGAAAGAAGCTCAATTGCATGAATTATCAAAAGAATCTGAATGGGAAATTCCTATGACTGCACAAATAGATCCGGTTCACACAGGGTCTTTACCAAACGTAAGAAAGAGTTATGTGCTGACAAGGGAGGCCTTGAAAAAGACAGTCAGAAACTGGAGATACCAAGATATACCTGTGGCCTTTCTGGAAGAAAAGTTTGTCAATATCTACACAGATGAGATCGAAGAGATGCTAGATATAAATTTGATGGGTGCTAAGAATGTAGATGAAGCCAGAATAAAATTAATTCTCAGCATGCACACTGGAAAGAAAGAGGATATTGAATCGGCACATAAGATCATCAAGCTGAATTGTGTTGGAATTCAAAGAGTTCTATTCAATTACATGATCAGTTTTCTTGTCACAAGGTCAGATCTGAAGAGCTATACCATTGGGCATGTAGACCTGAAATTCCTAAACCTTGGTGACGTAAACTTCCTACTTGAGCAGCTTGAAATTAAATTGGAAAAGATTGCTGAGGAATCGGCTGGCTATCAAAAGCTCTAGGATTTCATAAGACACGGATGTCAAATAGATGAGTTCTGATCTTCAGTTGGGAGCTGAACCTAACAAAGAAAAAATCAATCTGTTGAAACCAAAGACAAATCATTCTAAGCTCGATCAACTGAAGATGTATCAGGTAGTTTGGAATTGTGATGACGAATTTGAAGAAGATGAGGGAATAGTTCTGTTTAACAACAAAGGTAAAAAGTTCTTCTTAAGGTTTAATGAAGTTAATGCTTACTCTGATGGATCATTGAAAGTTTGGACCATCAAAATCAAGGAGTATAGCTTGAGTTTGAAAGAAGATGTGGATCAAGCGCCCAGAGTCAGACTTACGGAAGTAATCAAGTTATTTGATGCCAAGCGCGATGAAAGGAAAATGATCAGACACTGGCAGAAAAAGACTGGGCAGAGGAACATCGACTAGACACAAACAAGGTGGAGATTGTTAGAAATAGAATATGTGTTTGTGTTCTAGTTACATTTTGTACTTAAATAGATAAAAATGTACTTATAAGGTCACTAATAGGGATACGTAATATAGTGACCTTAGTATCCTTTCAATGTAACTTTTGTCATATTCAAGTAATACAAACACACACTTTAAGGTGTTTTGATAATTGCTCCCAACTTTGATCCTTCATTTTACTTGATCTTTGCTCTACACAGTGAGTTTAGATAACCGAGTTAGACGATTGAGAACGGAGGTGAGTGGACGTTAGCTCATGAGTGGTATTGGTTGTAACTTATATGGTAAAGATATTTGTACATGGTATATGATAGAGGTCAGCTATCCGTGGAATTGGGATGGGCTCGTTTGCTATTAGTTGAATACTTCTAGATCTTCTGATACATTTGTAGCAACGGAAGGGATTTAACTATGCCAAGTAGCGAAGGGCTATCAATAATCCTTTACTTTAGCCCGCAATTGGTTGTAGGTTCTACGCCAAACCACCGGTCCTGTAGATTTATGTGGTTACTTGTTTCTGTTGTTGTCGTGTTGGTTGTTGCTGATTGTTGTTTGTGATTGTAGCTTCCATTCATTTAGCTTTATCCTAATTCCCCTCCTTTAACTCCGTTTTTGCAGGATTTGATAAGTACAGCTATTTAGCTGGGGGTTTGTGTGTTTGAAGGGAAATTTGACCATCACTCTGATATTGTTTTGAGAAAACGATGAGCTAACCTTTGTAATCTTTTGTAACACGAAATGAGATACTATAATTTTGTAACGGTATGATTTTGTTGTGGGTATTAGTGTATAATTATTTTATTGAAATGCTTCCGCCGTTTATTTAAAAAAAACGGCTTGAGAGTGAAGTATTACAATTTGGTATCAATGCCTTGGTTTTGGATGCGTGCACAGTTAAAGTGTTCAATTCCCAAATCTTGGCTCGAGCAGGGTTAAAATTTCCTTGTGTGGGGGAATTAGAGTGTTTGGAATTGGTTGTGTGATAGTTAGTATGTTATGTACTAACGGTTTATCTAATAAGTGGTGAGATGATGTGATTGTTACAGATATCGCTGACAAAGATTTCCCAATTGAGTCTCGTGTGACCCAGCCTAAGGCTGGTACTTCAGGCCCTGAACCAGAAATTAATCAGAGTGAATACATCTACAAATTGGAAAGTGAACTGCAGGAGCTTAGGGATACTGTTCATAGTTAGGAACAACAGAAACGTACTCAGACTGAACAAGCTCAAATTCCTTCAGTTGTTACAACTCGGTCTACAACTCTTCCGGTTACAGTTCCATTTTCTACTACATCACAAATGGTGCAATAACCATTCTTTTATCCTTTTACGTCTCAAGGACTTTATTCTTATCCGTACCCGGGATTTAAATAACCATGCACCTACAAGCAATTTTTGGATTGTAAACCTTGTGAATACCTTGGCAGTACAGATCCTAACATAACTTTAAACTGGTTGCGAGAGATGGTGAAAGCTTTGGAAGCGTGTAATTGCGAGAATCAGTTGAGAGTTGGGTATGTAACTCAAATGCTAAAGGGAGACGCAATGGTCTGGTGGGATTCTCTTACAGGGCATTTTATTT
Source organism: Dittrichia graveolens (assembly GCA_038502395.1). Lineage (NCBI taxonomy): Eukaryota > Viridiplantae > Streptophyta > Magnoliopsida > Asterales > Asteraceae > Dittrichia > Dittrichia graveolens. Next base: position 51,243,237 of record JARJIL010000005.1, on the reverse strand, counting down.
CAGGAGAAATTATGTGAACAATATTGTAGTACCTTTGAGATTGCTCGTATCAAGAGAGCATTTATGGATTTGCAAATAACTGGGAACATATCTGTGGATGATTTGATTAAACAATTCAATGAGAAGTTGCGATTTGTGAAACAGTGGGTGCCTGATGAAGCATCACAAATACAACACTTTCTCGGAGCTTTGCTTCCGGATTATAGGAGTGTTACCGGGTCGGCTAGCACTCTATCTCAAGCGTTTACCCTAGCTAAGTCTGTTGAGGATGATATGAAACCTAAAGACAAGATGACCCAAGAACGGATTTCCCAACAGAAATCCAAGTTTATACATTATAATACTCAGCAACAGCAAAGTAGGCAAGGTGGCCAGAGACAAGGAAATCAAAATCGTGGGCCTACATCTGGTAGGTCTAATCAACTATCGCCATGGTGTGGAAAGTGTAAGTCTTTTCACACAGGACATTGCACACCCCAAACCATGCGTTGTATTAAATGTGGTCAGTTTGGTCATGCAATTAAGGATTGTAGATTTCCTCGAAGTGTTTGCGGGTGAATGCCGAGTTGACAAGAAAACTGGGTCAGGGTCAGGAGCAAGGGCAGTTGGGGGATCCTCGTTGGCAGCTGGATAGAAGAGAAAGAACCCTCCTACGTCAGAGGGTAGGGCTTTCCGAATGACGGTAGATGATGCTACCACTACTGACGATGTCATTACAGATATGTTTTTTTATAAACTCTATGCCTGCAAGGGTGTTATTTGACTCTAGAGCTAATCGCTCTTTTATTTCTGCGGCTTTTTTGTGATAAGTTGAATATGCCTACTTCTGATATTACTGCTCCATTAGAAGTAAAGATAGCTGATTGTATGATGGTTCCAGTCACAACGGTTGTGTCTCGAGCTAAAATTGATATTGATGTATATGTTTTCAAGTTTCTTTTTTGTTGATGCCTTTATCTGGTTTTGATTTTATGTTCGGTATGGATTGGTTGATCCAGAATATAGCGAGTATTAAATGCCATAAGAAGCTGATTTCTTTTCCTTTAGCTAACGGGTCACATGTAGTGGCTCGCGGTGAGAGGGCTAAGTATACTTTTTCTATAATCTCGTTTATGAAGGCTAGAAAATTTCTATCCAAAGGATGTGAATCTTTTCTTGCCTATGATGTTGATGTTAAAAAGGAAAAGAAGATAGTTTCTGATATTTGGGTAGTTTCGGAATACTCGGAAGTGTTTCTAGAGGAATTACCTGGGTTACCTCCGGTGCGAGAGGTAGAATATAAAATTGATTTGATTCCTGGATCTCGTCTTGTGGCTAAGTCTCTGTACAGATTAGCTCCTTCTAAAATAAGAGAGATGATGACTTAGATTCAGGATTTGCTGGATATAGGTTTTATTCATCCGAGTTCTTCTCCGTGGTGTGCACCAATTCTATTTGTTAAGAAAAAAGACGGTACTCTTCGGATGTGTATTGATATCATGAGCTGAATAAGAGGATGATTAAAAACAAGTATCCGCTACCTAGGATTGATGACTTATTTGATCAGCTGCAAGGTTCTTCATATTTTTCTATTGATTTGAGATCTGGATATCATCAGGTACGTGTTTCTGATGAAGATATGTAAAAGACGGCTTTGCATACCACGTATGGCCACTAAAAATTTTTAGTTATGTCATTTGGTTTAACTAATGCACCTACAGTGTTTATGGATTTGATGAAGCGGGTCTGTAGACCATTTTTTAAGTTCTAGATCGTATTTATTGATGATATCTTGATTTATTCTAAAACTGAGTCGGATCATGAATTTCAGTTGAGACAAGTTTTGGAACCTTGAAGAAGGAACAAATTTTTGTAAAGTTTTTCCAAATGTGAATTCTAGTTGTGGGAGGTTCACTTTTTGGAGCATGTTATCTGTAGCGACAGGGTTAAAGTTGATCCTGCTAAAGTTGAGGCCATATTGAATTGGAATGTTCCTAAATCGCCTTCAGAGATCAAAAGTTTTCTGGGATTGGCAGGTTACTATCGTAGATTTATTAAAGATTTTCTAATATTGCGAACCCGTTGATGAGGTTAACCTGTAAGGATATTAAATTTAAATGGAATGATGAAAAAGAAGCGGCATTACAAACTCTGAAACAATTATTATGCCAAGCTCCTATTCATGCATTGCCTGCTGGATCTAATGATTTCGTAGTATATTGTGATGCATCATTTGCTGGTCTGGGTTGTGTTTTAATGCAGCGTGATCAGGTGGTTGCTTATGCCTTACGTCAATTGAAACCTCATGAAAAGAATTATCCGACCCACGACTTGGAGCTTGCAGGTATTGTTTTTGCATTAAAACTATGGAGACATTATCTGTATGGTACGAAATGTGTGATTTATACCGATCATAAGAGTTTGCAGTATGTGTTTACACAAAAAGAGTTGAACATGCGGCAGAGGCGGTGGTTGGAATTGATTAAAGACTATGATTGTGAAATTCGATATCACCCTGGAAAAGCTAATGTGGTAGCCGATGTGTTGAGCCGCAAATGAGCTAGTGATAATATTCGTTTTATGTGAATTGAAATTGTTTCTAACTTAGTGTATAGACTGAAATTTACCCCGATGGAAGCCTTAAAAGATGAAAACTTGATGTCCTGGATTATGATAAAGAGAAAAGAAGAATTGATTGATGATTTAGGTGGATTAAAGACTTACAGGTCTTGTATTTGGGTACCATTGCTTGGAGAACTTAGGAATTTGATTTTAACAGAGGCTCACAAGTCTAGTAAAATGTATAACGATATTAAGGTACTGTATTGGTGTGCTACAATGAAAGCAGATGTTCCACAATTCGTAGAATCATGTCATATTTGTGCACAAGTTAAGGCAGAGCACCAGAAACCATATGGATCATTGAGATAGCTGGAGATACCAGAATGGAAGTGGGAGAATATCATGATGGATTTTGTAAACCAAACTTCCACGTACTCAGCGGAATCATGATATGGTAGGGGTGATTATTGATCGTCTGACAAAAAATGCTCATTTTCTTGCCACTAGCGAGACAGTCTCTCTTGGCAGACTAGCTCAGTTATATGTTGATGAAATAATTTAACAGCACGGTATTCCTTTATCGATTGTTTCTAACAAAGATTCCACATTTGTTCTAACTTCTGGAAGAGTTTACAATGAGAATTGGGGACGCGAATTAATTTGAGTACAACTTACCATCCCCAAACAGGCGGTCAAACTGTATGAACCATACAGACGCTTTGGGATATGTTGCGTGCATGTGTGTTAGAATGTGGAGGTTCTTGGAATTCGCACTTGCCATTAATTGAGTTTGCGTATAATAACTCTTATCATTCGTGTATCGGTATGCCTCCTTATGAGTTGTTATACCGTCGTCGCGGGTCTTGAAATCGTTCAGATGACAACTGATAAAGTTGCTATTGCCCGAGTGAAACTGAAAGCTGCCAGAGATTGACGGAAAATCTACGCATATCCACGTCGCCGACCTGTTTCATTTATTGCGGGCGAGTTAGTTTATCTCAAAGTTTCACCTTGGAAGTGGTTATTCGTTTTGGCAAACGCGGGAAATTAGCTCCTCGCTATATTGGTCCCTTTCGTATACGGCAAATAGTCAATGATCAGACAGTTACTCTTGATCTTCCTCATGAGTTAGCAGGCATCCATGACACATTCAACATCTGCTATTTGCGTAAGTGTAAAGTTGAAGTCGAAAGTCAGATTCTCGCGGTTCATGAACTAAAGGTTGATTCAAAGAAAAGATTAGTTGAAAAAGAGATTCTAATGGTATTGGTTAAATGGAAGCACAGTTTGGGTTCTGATTTAACTTGGGAGACTGAAGCGGATATAAAGAATCGATACCCTCAATTATTCGAACACAGTGAGATTCCGAGGACGGAATCCTCTTAAGGAAAAGAGATTTGTAACTCCGTGAAACCGGCCTAGTTGTTAGCGTGTCTGCAACACCACTTTTCAGTTTTTAACTTAAAAGCATTATCTTATGATTTAGTACTTCAAAAGATATCAGAGTATCCCAAAATACAATTTCTAAGTACAAATGTGCTAACTTTTACAAAAGTAGTGTCAAAAGTTTGCTTAATGAAAACCAGGAGCTATCCAGCTGAGCACCGTACTGGGGCCTTACCCTTGCTGGAACCTGCGTCATCTGCGACATGCAATACTGAAACATAAGCTAACACTTAGTGAGCATACTAACTGAACATAAATAAACCTAAGACAGAAGTAAAGTCTCCCCAGGATGTCTCGTATCCAAGCTGTAACACCTGCAACCTGCATAAACTGTTACTGTTCTTGGTATACAACGTAGTTGTACACCCTGTCACTGATTTGGTACACAACTATGTACCCTGCTACTGATCTTGTGCATAACTATACACTAATGCTATACAACACATATACATATCAAAACTATTTCTCATAACAAGGATATCATACAGTTCACTTAATGCATACACATATACTAATCATACTAAAGGAATAGTATACTCACCTGATAACGGAGTATTATGCTAAACAAGTAATTGTGTGCTGTCAAGTATCCAGGCACCTTCCTGTACAAGAGAATAAGCTAAACATTATAATCTAATCAAACTGTGCTAAAAATGGGCCTACAAGGACCGTGTACACTGTACACTACACGACCTCTCATGGCCACATGGCCTGTGCTGACACATCACCCTACACGGGCCGTGTACCCTGTATGCTACACGACCATGTAACCCTACATGGCCTGTCACTGCCTTTGACCTTTACACAGGCCGTGTAACTCTACACGGGCTGTGTTCCTTACACTTTACACGACCATGTTACCTACATGGCATGTCACCATCTTAAAAAACATGTACACGGGCCGTGTACAGGACCGACCTGCAACTTTCTGTGAAGAACACATTTGTTGTTCTTGATCCAATTCTCATTACAATTATTTTCCAGTACTTGTAAAAGATATTACAACATCTGAAACTGCTAAACATCAACTAAAAACACCACTACTAACAAAAATCAATGATTTCACCTTTGAAATCACTTTCTTGACTCAAAACTCACAAAACAGAATCAAGAACACATACCTTGTTGTAAGGATTACTTAGCTGATGCTAATACACTCTACTCTTTTTTGTTCTTCATTCAAAAGTACATGATAAAGAACTGTTAGCTTGTGGCTGTATAAAGATGAAGGTTTGACTTACACAAGTCAAACTACTTATCACATACATACACACACACACACACATATATATATATATACACACTTTTCACAAATTACCAATCAGCCCCCGAACCTTATCATGTTTCAAACTGACAACTTTAGCCCCTCTTGTTTTATAAACACCTCTAATCTTTAATAACACTTGGTCATAACAACTTTTGAATTTTTGGGGCGTTACAATGTCAGTGGTAAGTCAATTGTTATTGTTTACGTGTTTGTTTGTTTACATTGATAAATAATCAAACTGTGAGTTATATGTGATAATTTAAATATTTTATATCACAATGAGTTTATGATATAGATGAATTTGTTTTTGAACGAGGGTCATAAATTATACCTCGTAGCATATTAATTAATTGTGGTTGAGTGCTTAATTGATTATATGTATGTTAGTAAGCAGTATAATGTATTGTGGTTTGTAAATATCAAAATTCTTTGCCGCCTCAATGTTGATAAAACTTCACTGTGAAATTAGTTATCTAAATTTGTGTATGTGTGTTTTGAAGAAAGAAACCAGAGAAAGCTTTTGAACTCAATCTTGAATCTTTGAAGTTATGATTTAGTGTTTGATATTGCAAAACAAAGGTTTGTACATGTTTCTATCATGATTCTTGTTAGTATTTGATATGTATATGTTAAATTTGGATGTTAAAAGATTGAAACTCCATTAATGGAGATATGAAGAAAAAGATGAAACTTGATAAGTGGATTTTGATGATTTTGGTGTTTTAAATGGTTTTGATGTGTTCTTGATGATTAATTTCATGTTTTAAATGATTGATTGCATTCGGCTTTCCTTCCTTGGTCCGACTTGTTGGTTAATGTTGTTGCTTCATCCAACTTTTGTGACACGTGTGAGTTGGTATGCGATTTGGGGTGGTCAGACTTTTTTGTTCCATCCAACTTGCTTGGTGTCCGACTTGGATGGTCCGACTTTGTAGAGGTGGTCCGACTTTGAGTGGTCTGACTTAGTTAATTTTGGTCCTTTCATGGTTAATACTATTGCCACGAGACGCGATGCGTCGGGGCCTTGGACGCGACACGTCATGGGGATTTTTAGTTTAGGGACTTTTGTTTGCTGTTCGATCGTGTTGCATACTATATATTTCTTTCATATGTGATTCTAACACGTCATGGGTTGGGCTCGTTTGCTATTGGTTGAACAATTCTAGATCTTCTGATACATTTGTAGCAACGAAAGGGGTTTAACTGTACCAAATAGCAAAGGGCTATCGATAAACCTTTGCTTTGGCCTGCAATTGGTTGTAGGTTCTACGCCGAACCACCGGTCCTCTAGATTTATGTGGTTACTTGTTTATGTTGTTTTCGTGTTGGTTATTGCTGATTGTTGTCTGTGATTGTAGCTTCCATTCAGTTGCTTTGTGCTAATTCCCCACCTTTAACTCCGTTTTTGCAGGATTTGGTAAGTGCAGCTATTTAGCTGAGAGTTTTTGTGTTTGAAGGGAAATTTGACCATCGCTCTGATATTGTTTTGAGAAAATGATGGCCAACTTTTGTAATCTTTTGTAACACGAAATGAGATACTTTAATTTTGTAACAGTATGATTTTGTTGTGGGTGTTATTGTATAGTTATTTTATTGGAATGCTTCCATCGTGTATTAAAAAAATGGCTTGAGATTTGTTGTGTTACACGTACCTTACAATCCACACACAGTATCACATATTTGCACATAAGGCCCCCTCGGCCACGATGTCTAAAGACATCGATCAGGTTGGTCCACTCGACCTTGATGCCATAGGCATCAGATAACCCCCTCGGTTATCAAACCTATAAATATAAGATATCACAAAAAATAACACATACACGTATATGCATGCATCACATATATATACAAATACATCATAAAATAAAGGTTAGTGAAACTCACCAAGTTCGTAGTGTAAGTACCGACTACGGACACGTAACAAGTATTTGAATTTCAGTTAACACCGGCAATCACCTACAATTAAATCGTATCTCATAAATTCTCATAATACCATACTAACTGTATAATTTGTGATTAAATATCCGATTCAATTTGCAATTAGGCCTCCGAGGTCAAATTTGCGATTTGATACTTATAACTGTTTTGTGATTCAATACAACTAACCAATTTCAATTCAACTGCACACGTCTAATTCGCAATCCATGTGCCACTACAATTTGTAATTCCATCATAGACTATGATTTGCAATTCCAATCTATAAAACTAATTTGTGATTGGTCCATTTTGAACAATTTGTCATTTGTCAATATTTGGTCTAATTTGCGATTGGGGAATCCTACTTGAACTCATCCCATTTTGTGATTGTCTTTTATCACTAATTTTCAATTCATCATATAAAACTAATACGTGATTCAGATTTAGTATATACATACATACATATATATATACATATAAATATTTACATATAATAATCCTCCCATATATATATATATATATATATATCAATGCAAGGTCAGCTTGAGAAGTATACATATATATATACATATACATATATATATATGGGAGGATTCATTTGAGAACCGTTTTTATTGCAAAAACCGCGAAAACCAATATATAGGGGATGGTTCATGCAAAAAGTGTTTTATTTGCGAAAAATGTGAGAAGCAATCTCAGTCATTCATTTGTATTTGATTTTTTTAATTTAAAAAGGGCATAATGGTAAACCAAAACTTTTCTCTCTCCAATCTATTTCTCTTTCCCAGATTTTTTTTAAAAAAAACAAAATAAATTAAAAATAATTTAATAGTAAATAATTAATTTAACGGAATTCACCGGTGAACACACCTTAAATATTTACGAGTTTTTCATCCTTATTTGTGTTCCATAATCAACACAGCCAAAATTGTACTAGTTTTAAGATAAGTTTACAATATTCAAAAATGAACACAATCAATGTATAAGTTTACAATATTCAATATTGAACATAGTGAAATGATATACGAGTTTTATGATAAATTTACAATATTCAATACTGAACACAGTTAATAATATATGTGTTTTATAATAAATTTTAACATATTCTATATTGAACATATCCAAATTTCTCTAGTTATTCAACCCAGATCATGATTTGTTTACTAGTTAACACAATCTATCTATGTGTGAACACTCTATAAAATACAAAAAAACTAAAACTAAAATAAAATAAACAAATCAGATCCAATTTCATAAACCATATACACAGAAAATTAAAAAAATCCATTTCATGAAACCTACATACTCATCTATGTTAGATTCACTATCAAGAAAGAAAATCAAAAAAAGGATATGATGATCGGCTGATGATTGATTCAGCTTCGTCGGGAGGCGGCGACAGGGATGTAGACAACAATGTAGAGGGTAATAGTCGACGATGCGGCGGCGGAACCCTAGATCTAGTCTGCGGCGGCGGAACCCTAGACCTGGAAGGCAGAGGCAACTATGGAGGTCAATGTCGACGCTGACACAGAGAAGGTGACGACGGCGTTAAGTGGCGGCGATGACACCTAAAGCGTTGGTTTGGTACTTAAGGGTTGCAGCAACGTCAGCGGCCTCAGCGACAACAGGGCTTCGTTGGTGTTACTAGATCTGTGGATGAGCGACGATGAAGGTGGCGCTATGCAGCGACGGCCGTAGGCAGCGACGACAGCGTGGTTGGATGAATAAATTAAGGTTTCAAACCTTTTGTTTGGTGCTAGATGGAGGCGGCAGCAACTTGTGTGAGTGAGGGATAGTGGCGGTCGATGGTGTAGATGACGGTGGACTGTGGCCGGTGGTCGACGGCCGGCGAGTGAAGAGAGCCGGCGAGGGAAGAGAGAGATGCTCATCGGTCTTTATATATTTTTTTTGAAATGAGGGTTTGATACTTTGATCGATGATATAAGTTAGTATAGGAGAGAGGAGAGATTGGAGAGAGGAGAGATTAGAGAAAGAAGAGGGTAATGTCCTTTTTACCCTTTGTCTATTTAAAAAAACATTTAATTTGTTTCTAATTACTAAAATGCCACAGGATATTGTAACCATTGATTAAATGATCAGATGGCCCAGATCAATTCTCGCATTTTTCGCAAATAATATCGTTTTCGCAAGAACCTCCTCTCTCTCTCTCTATATATATATATATATATATATATATATATATATATATATAGGGAAGGGTTCATTTGAGAACCGTTTTTATTGTAAGAACCAATCTTAGTTGTTCATTTTGGATAATGGAATTCATGGATGAAGAGCGTGGCAAGATTGAGTGTCGCAGGGTGCATGTAAGGAATTCATGGGTGGGGAATCAAATTGAAGGAGGGGGAATTGGATGGCTAATATTAGTTCTCGCAATAAAAACGGTTATCAAATGAACTTTTCAATATATATATATATAGGGTTAAGTTATATATAGAATACCCTTAAACATAGAATCCAATGAACCAATCTCAGCCAATCATTTAAAAGGGTAAAGAAGGAATTGAAAAAAAAAACCATTAGCTACGCCTCCTCAACCATAATTAGCTTTTTTTTAAAACTCATTAATTCTTCTAATGATCACAACTATGTCATGTTTAAGATTTTTAATAAAATAATTATACCATTAGCTTCAGTTTTTCTTGCTCTTTAATTCAAGACCACTCTTCCCATATTTCTAAAAATTTTATTTTGAAAATGAAAATATTTTCATCATAGCTGAAAATGCAAATATTTTACTTTGATTTTTATTATAGTTGAAAATGCAAAATTCAAAACTGAATATGCGGGATGAAGATGATAATCGAATCTGAACATGCAATCATCTTTAATCTAAGACTAGCCTTGATATATTTTGGATGATTTTTTCGAAAATGCAGGTTTATATTTTTGTATTTTCATATACATATATTTGCATTTTCATATACCTGCATGTACATATATTTGCATTTTCAACTGTGATGAAAATCAATCGTATATTTTTTTTGCATTTTCAACTGCATATACATATATTTGTATTTTCAACTATGATGAAAGTATTTGCATTTTCAACTGTGATGAAAATCAATGGTATATTTGCATTTTCAGCTGCATGAACATATATTTGCATTTGCATGTACATATATTTGGATTTGCATGTACGTATATTTGTATTTTTCATATACCTACATGTACATATATCATGAAAATCAATGGTATAAGTGATGAAAATCAAAGTAAAATATTTGCATTTTCAGCTGTGATGAAAATATTTGCATTTTCAAAAATAAAAATTTCAGAAATATGGGAATAGTGTTCTTGATTTAAAGAGGTTTAAAAACTAGTAGATTGGTATTATTTTTTTGCTTAAATTCTTAAAACTTAATTAGTTATTATAAATTTAAACTTTGGGGTAATGTTTTATTTACTTCATGGGAGAGAAGTAGAGAGAGCTGGTATTGAACGTAATTACTAAAAAAAGAGATAAATTAATATCATTTTCATTTATGCCCTTTTATTTACTTGTAATTTGATAATTATGTATATTATTACATATTTGTCACTCTTTAATCTTAACCATTGATTAAGTTAATCTAATGGCTAGATTTAGTTCTTTTGGTTATATGAATAAGAGTGGTTCTATGTTGATACTATATATACATATAGGCAAAAGTTCAAACGAGAACTATTTTTCGTACAAGAACCAATCTTAGCCGTCCAATTCCACCTCCTTCCTGACACACTCAATCCCCCCACGCTCTTCATCCATGAATTCCATTATCCAAAATGAACGGCTAAGATTGGTTCTCGCGGTTCTCGTACCAAAAATAGTTCTCGTTTGAACTTTTGCCCATATATATCTGGGCAAAAGTTCAAACAAGAACTGTTTTTCGTACGAGAACCGCGAGAACCAATCTTAGCCGTCTAATTTCCCCTCCTTCAATTGGATTGTCCACCCATGAATTCCTTACATGCATCCTGCCACACTCAATCCTGCCACACTCTTAAACCCATTATCCAAAGTGAACAGCCAAGATTGGTTCTCGCAGTCCTCGTACGAAAAACAGTTCTCGTTTGAACCCTCCCATATATATATATATATATTAAAAAGTTCATTTAAGAACCGTTTTTATTGCGAGAACCGGAAGAAGAGTTATCAAAACCCAATTCAAGATTTGCCCCAACTTAATTAATATATAAATTAATTTGTGATTTATATCTCATACATAAGCCTAATTTTCTTTGCTTACCGCAGCGCATATATATATATATATATATATATATATATATATATATATTGAGAGGATCTATTGTGAACAGGTTCGCTGCGAACGAATTCATTAAACAAATATTACAATAGTTAATATTGTGTGCTGTGAATATGTATTTATATTCTTGGGTTAATTTCATATATACCCTTATTAAAAATCAAAATATTTTATTTGTTCAACTTAACTTAAAAATATCCTATATACTCATCTTAAGTTTTAAAAATATCCTATATACCCTTCTTAAGTTTTCAAAATATCTTATTTGTCCAGATTAACTTATAAATATCATATATATCCTTCTTAAGTTTTCAAAATATCATATTTGCCCAAAACACCTTTTTTAATCATTTTAAATGAATCATAATTATAAAATATAATTCAATGACTATTATACCCCTCTTTTAAATCTATTTATAAAAACATCACTTATATCCTTACTACTCATATTTATCCAAGTTATACATACATACATATATATATACACACACATATACGATTCTATTTATTAATTTGAATGATCGAGTACGGTTTATGTGTGTGTGTGTGTGTATATATATCATGTAATTAACGCACTAATCAACGTACCTACACAATTAAGAAAAACATTATTATTTTAATCAATTCTAATTTCTTAAAACAAAAGAATTATGCATGATATATTATATATATATATGCATTAATCGATCATCCAAATTAGTTATAAGAATCGTGTGTGTATATATAACTTGGATAAATACGAGTAGTAAGGGTATAGACGATGTTTTATTAAATATATTTAAAAGAGGGTTAAAATAGTCATTGAATCGTATTTTATAATTATAACTCATTTAAAATGATTAAAAATTAATAAAAAAGGTGATTTGGGCAAATATGATATTTCGAAAACTTAAGAAGGGTATATAGGATATTCATAAGTTAAGTTGGGCAAATAAGATATTTTGAAAACTTAAAAAGGGTATATAAGATATTTATAAGTTAAGCTGGGCAAATAAAATATTTTGATGTTTAATAAGGGTATATATGAAATTAACCCTACATTCTTATTCTTAATATATATATATTTATTTATTATTATTATTACTATTATTATTATTATTATTATTATTATTTGTGTGTGTAAATATGAGATGCAACTTTTTTAGACAAGATGCAGTGATTTTATGCTAGATGCAGTGGTTTTTAAAACAAGATGTATTGGTTCTTAAATGAGAATCCATCGATTAATTTGTGCACGATGAACTAGTTTTAAGAGAAAATTTCATGTTTTTTAGATATTATGTAATGATTTTAAGTTGGATGCAATGATTTTATAGACTAGATGCAGTGGTTCCTAAAGTTCTCATTTTAAGAGGTGTTCTCATTGGATACTCACCCTATATATATATATATATAACTATTTTACTTTATTTATTTTTATTTTAGGCTCGCAAAGTCGGTTCCACTAACCAATTTTTTTATTTATTTATTGAGCCACTTTCTATTTGTGATTCCTACAACAAGAACTAGGGGTGAGTAAATGGCCGGAACCGTCCCGGACCCGGTTTGGAACCGGAACCGGTTTAGGCAAAAACTAAGAACCGAAAACCGGACCGGTTAAATTAATTGGTGCCGGTTTTTCGGTAAAATACCTGGTTGGAACCGGTATATGTTCTTATGGAGTTTGTACAACTAGTTAATACCTTGAGACAAATGAATTTAAACAAAATAGTCCTCGTAGTACTTCTTCGAATATTATAAAATATGCTTGACGTAGAAAGTTACACGATGACATCATGTGTGGCTAAAACTCGAATGAAAACAAGTGTTCAAACTACAAAATAAATTAAAATAAAAAATAACACATGATTCATAATAAAACATGCGTTATGATTTTTTTTTAAATTTGAATGGATTGATTAGACTATTAGGTTATTAGATTATGAAATTATTTTGCCTTCTTTAAAAAAATTCGGTTCGGTTCGGTTCAGGTTCTTTACTCGGAACCGGTGGCACCGAACCGGTTTGGAACCGGAACCGAATTAGGCCATTTTTAAGAACCGATAACCGGCCCGGTTGTTGTTAACCAGTCCGGGTTCGGCACCGGTTCCGGTTCGGTTCGGTCCAACCGGTCCAAATGTTCACCCCTAACAAGAACAACTCAAGAACCATCCCAATGGCAACACCTCCGGTCGGTACTTCCAATCTCAAGGTCACTCAAATCCTAACCAAAAATTCTAGGTCTTGATGCTATGAATGCCTATCTATCATTTACACCATTCCTATACAGCTAATTGCATTTTAATCAAGTATATATAGTCCTAGATGGTGTCTTGTTCTTGGTTTGACACTCTTCCTCGACAACCATGTAATCCCAACCAAACTCTCTCAAATCTTCCCCATTTTAATTCGTTCTTGATTCATTAGGTTCCTTACATCCATTTAACCATTCCTTCAAGTTTAATTCCATTTTCATCAAGATTTTAACACCTTACATTCAACATTTTTCTCGGTTTTTAAGTGCAGTTTGACATCCCCTTACTAGATCGATTACACACCCCTCTTAATCCATTTAAAACAAGTTTCACGAGTGGAAGATGGAGTAGAACACTAACCTGATGATTACCATTCGATTTCTACTTCACTAGTTGGTGATTTGATCCGGGTCCCTCGCTCTCGGTCGAGCGTAGCTTCACCCACAAGCACCGTTAGTCACAAACGGAATGATGGAGGCTAGTATCAAATTTTAGGTTATGGATTCCTTGTTGGGCTAATTTTCCTAAATTAACTCTCAATGGTCCATTACTCTTCAACAATGGTTGAACCTAACCTAACTACAAGGTTAACTAACACTAAGCCAATTATGATACTAGCTCTAATTTCTTAATTCTTTAGCCCAAGATTAATACCACCAATTCACCATTTTAAATTGTTAATTAGCAATAAATTAAATAATTGAGAACTGTAAGGTTTAAGAAATAATATAATAATATTTCAAAAATGGGTATTACAACGACATTCTATTCTAAAATGATGATTTAGAAGGCATGACGGGTTCTTGTGCCCGAAAATAGATGCCTAGCCCGCGGGAAACAGAAGGTTAGGTTAGGACTTAGCCGTGCCTGCCAGACCTCAGTTACGGAATAAATTGAATATGATAGAACCAGGGTTATAGAATGGATCAGTTGCCCTAGAAAGAGGTGCCTAAATGGGAGATCTTGCCAGCACACCCTAAGTAAAGCAGCATGGAATAGGTTTCATTCGTTTCCATGTGAAGCACTCCGTCCGCCCAACCTCTCAAATATTCCTAGACTCGCTTTGAACAGATATTTAAATTTCAAGATCAGAAATATCTAAAGGTTTCAATTTTTAGTCTATAATCTTGAATGAGTTCGGATTGTATGTATATATTGGGTTCCAAGTTACAAATTTCCAGATATGCGATGGTGGTCAGAGTTAGAGAAGGTGGCGGTGGTGGTCGAATGACTTGATTTACAGTGGGTTTTCATCATTTTGTTCTTACTTTTCTTCTCTTTTCATCTGATTTATGGTCAAAGTTAGACTTGATTTATGGTGGTTTGCTTCCTAGTGGTTGTCCGATCCGGTGGGTTTCGATCTGGTCAATGGTTTCAGTTGGTGATATGTAACACCCTGCTTTTCAGTACAAATTTAAAGTTTTTAAACAACTAATAAAAACCATCATTTGTCTATTCATTTACATAAGTGTGCGAAAGATTTATTTTGATTCATAAAAGATTGGTGTTACTTGTTGTCTTAATTACACGACCAATAACCAAAACAAAAGAAGAGCATATGCCATGTATATCCAAACATGTAACTACAAGGTCGTATCAAAGGCTTCCCAAAAGCTTCTACCAGCCTCGCCAGCAGTGACTACTATTTGTTTGTAGATACAAAAACATTACAATAACAGAAACGTTACCTTAAAGCAAGTGAGTGTACCAAAAACAGGTTAACCTTATAAACAAGTCATCATCATATTGAAAATAACATGGCATCACTTATCTTAACACATAAGATGTTGGGGACAAGTCCACTAGACTTTGTATCTTCCAGAGTGGCCAACCATGGTCAACAAGTCCACGTGGGGGTGTGTCCACATCTCCCGTCAAGGTGGGGGAGCATAAAGCATCCACCGTACAACGGTTGTCAGGAGTGAATGACCTGTTCTACAAGTCCACACGTGTATGCTTAGGTTCGGTGGCTCGTTAGCCAATGAACCACACGGTCATAATGGGTATTATCATTCCCCTCTACTCTTTGCACCAATTCCACAACCACCCGTGTATATAGGTTCCCAATTTCCGAAGCCACATGAACCAATACACGTCACTCAATGGTTAGGAACTAACATGGTACAAAGCACTAATTCTCAAAAACGGGTCCGGACCACAAAGGCACAATCACAAACGCAAGCAAGTTAAACGCATATAGTTATTATGTAACACCGTAAATTCTCAAGCCATTTTTTTAAAACCGCTGTGGAAGCGTTAACTGATTTCATTTAATCAAATACAAAGTACAAAGTATTGTTTACAAACATCACGTCAAGTTGTGTTACAAATTATTTACAAACGTGGCTCGTCTCTTCTCAAAATATAATATCAGAGTATTGGTCAAATTTCCCTTCCCCACAAACAAAGCTAAATAGCTAGACCTGCAAAAAGCAATCAACTGAGGGGAATTAGCACAAAGCTAAGTGAATGGAAGCTACAAACAAGCATCCTCAATAAATAGGCACAAGCAAACACCAATTTTACAAGCAAACCGATCTCAACAGATCAAACAATCAATCACAAGCCAATCCAATCTCTAGAGAAATGGCGGTTCTGCAGAACCTGCAACCGATGCGGGCCAAAGCAAAGGTTTACCGTTAGCTATTTGCTACTTGGTACAGTTAAAACCCCTTCTACTACAACAAATGCATAGAAAGTTTAGAACTGTGCAACCAATAGCAGATATCCCAGCCCAAAACATGCGCTAACTGACCCCCAACCATGCATGCATATAATTAACCATGCGTACAGGTCTCGCCACGTGCACACATAATTAACCATGTGCACTGGCCACGCAACAATCCAAAAAATCCCAATCAACAAGCAACAATCAACCATCACCGAATAACAATTACACAATCTATCGACACATAACAAGTAACACGTTCCATACTGGCAACTTAAACTTAAACATTTTATCGAGGCATCTTAGACTAAACAGTCTAGCATGGCGTCTTAGACTAAATAGTCTAGTAAGGCAACTCAGACTCAATAGTCTATCAAGGCATCTCAGAATCATAAGCATATCTCAAAACACATAACCATAAGCGTTACCACCAACCCCACTCGTGAGTACACTTCCACTCACCTCAGTCCTCGTTCTCGTCTGCTCAGTTGTCTAATATCACTGAGTCTTTGCAAATCCTGAGAACACAATAAACGGAAGTCAATCTCTGATAAATATATATCCATAATATATATTTATATCTCTATATAACTTGTAAACAACATACAATAATCATATAAACAATAACCCATCACATGCCACACGAATATATAGTAAAACAAACAATTCTCCTAAAAATGGCATGTCGCGCCGCGACGCACTCGGTTTAGGGTATCGGATTTGGAGTATCGGATTCCGGGTTTGCGGATTCTTGGATTCTCGGATTTGTATCTATCTGATTTCAAAGGATCCAGATTTCAGGGTGTCGCGCCGCGACGCGTCGCGTTTCAGCCTCCTTCCTCACAAACTGTTGGATTTCCAGCATACCAATCTTATATATTTCATTTCCAACTTTCATTTTCTCTATCCAAAAAACTTTCAATATATAAGAAACTTCATGTAACACTACAACAAACATATATAACTCATCAAATCTAATCAAAACTCATTATCCATCAAAACCCATTCAACATTTTTGAGCTCCAAGTTCCTATCATGGTAGTTCTTCATTCAAACATGTAATTTAGCACATAAACACATCAAAACAATCCATAACATCATATAAACCCATACTAACCTTCACTTTGAATTATGAATCACCAAATCCTCTACTTGAAAATCCAAGTTTCTTGTTTTTCTAGCTTTCTTCAACAGGAAGGTTTAACACACAAACACACACTTCACCTTTACTATGTGCTAGTGAAATGCACTCCCACGTATACATACCTTTTATTTATTCCAAGCAGGAGGTGGCTAAGTCCAACTCTGAAATCCTATTCTTTTCAAATTTACATGCATACATACATACTTACTTACACATACATACATCACATAACTTTTTCTTTCTTTTATTTCTTTTAACTGCAATAACATGTATATTTATATTCATAAATATATTTTCAATTTAATCCAATACTTAATCAATTAATCACATAATCAACTTACGCAATTTAAATACGAAATCACCTGCTGCTAGCCCGCTAATCAACTAGCCCGGGTTTGCGGATGTTACATATTAACTTGCAAGAAACATCACATAGCATTACATGCATTCAAAGATTGTAAAACACATGCTTAAACATGTCATATTATCATTAACATGATAATCAATAGTAACAAATCATATTGATGCCATAAACATAAACAATACATAATAAATAGTAAATATGATGACTTATTAGTTTATAAAACTCAAAGAGTATCCGCAGGGTACAACTCACTTGATGAAGTGATGAGGATCTCTTCCTATCAAAACCAAAGCTAAATCACTTGAGTAGGAGTCCTATACTCTCAAACCATAAGGTTGACTTAAATAAGTTAACCGGAATCAAGACTTCTTAAGTGTATAGACTCAATACTATGTCCAAACGCCTTTTTCGGGTCTTAAAGACTCCATTTTATCCTCCTATAATCATTAGAATCAATCTGCAATCAAATACAAGGTCAAAAGGGGTCAAAACATTGTTTTTTGGGGTTTCAGGGTGGCTCGTGCCGGATAAAAATTCCTGGTAAAATGCCCTGCACAAACCAGCCTCGCGCCGCGAGGTAGTGTGAGCAGTACCATTTTGCTTGTTTTCTTTGTATAAACGGCTAAAACTCAAATCCTTTGAAACCAAAACTTATTTGCAGCATAGAAGGACTCAAATAACACCACAAAACCCTATAACATTATCACTTTACATATCTTTGATAGATCAAACCCTAATTTCACCATTTTACCCAATTTTGACTCATTTACTACAAAAACAACATAAATCAACAATAAATCGTCAAATACATTAAGTATTTCTAAAATCAAACATAAATAATAGCTAAAACTTACTTGATAAATAACCAATTCATCTTGCCCTTTCTTGCCTAAAAATCCAAGCTCTAAGATTGAGAAAATGAAGTCCAAACACCAATAACTTAACTCAAAGCATAAACACTAGCAATTTCCTTTGATTTCCTCTTCTTCTTGCAAAAGCTTGATTTTCCTCTCTCTTTCTCTTCTCAATTTTTCCAGCCCCAAATGGGGTCTTTGACCCCCAACTTGGGTCAAATAGATACATACACACACAATTACACCTTAAGCCCCTCAACTTTCAATGCTTGACATTTTTATCTTCTAATTTTAGTTGCAATACACACATAAAATTCATGTATGGAGTAATAATAATGATAACAATCACTTAATATTCAAATAAACTTGTATATTTATATAATTTTATAATTTTTATAAAATTTCGGATATTGCATGATAGTCGGCAGAAATAGTGGTGAGACGATGGTGTTCATAATGTTTATAACTTGTTAATGGTAGTGATTTTAGTGGAAGAAGGTTGTCAAGGTGGCAGTTGTTTCAGTGGAGGGTGGGGTGACTGTGGTGGTGGTGGTTGATAGTGGTCTCATGGTGATGATGTAGCTCATTTAAATGGATTAATAATAACTAAGAAATAATTAAAAAATTTATACTTATTTAGTTAATTTATTAACAAAATTTTAATTGGGATTAATGCTTTAAAATTATAAAAGTAAAATGAAAAGAATAAATTAAGAAGAAAAGGGTATTTTTAGTCTTTTTAAATGTTTTTGGACCAAAATTAAGACAGACAATAAACTGCAAGGACACATATTTTAATTTTTAAAACACATGGACTAAATTTGTAATTTCATGTGAAACGCATAGTATTTTATTTATTGCACAAATATGGGCCCGTTTCTTTTTATAGGATATAGGTCTAGTCTTGATAAATCTTTTATATTGCTTCTAGTACCAAAGACTTTTTATCTATAGAAACATGTTACTCTTATATATATATATATATATATATATATAAAGGCTTAGCTTATTTTCCATAATTCTAGCTTTTTCGTCTTCTTTTCGTAAGTTCGGCCTACATCTAATTTTAAGCCCGAATAAACTCGTATATCATAAAATAACCCGAGAAATGAGCTTAATAAACTGGACTTATAAGGCCATACCTTATACCTCTTCTTTTGTCGCATCGGCATGACACTCTCCTTCCCTCTTCTCTTCCTTCTCCTCAACCTTAGTTATACCCTTCCTAATCTTACTCATACTTTTAATATTATTTTATTGATAGTATAAAGAGAGAGAGAGAGAGAAAAATATAGTACAGAAGAGAGAGGAGAGACAGAGAAAGAAGAGAGGGTAGCTGGGTGGGGGTTGGCAGCCATTAGGTATCACAATCCAAAACTACCTACCCAAGCCATAACCCAAATGCCCCAAATGATGTTCCTTTTGTTACTCAATGTTTATGCCAGACCCGATTGGGGAGGGGGGAAAGGTCAGCCATAGTGCATAGCCCTAAGCCCTTTACGTCAAACATACTCTTACCATTAACTTACTAAGATCCTTATCCAATGACCCCTAGGTCTGTAACACCACAAATTCCGGTTTAACTTTTTAAAACATATTAACTACTAATTAGAACCCAAAGTATCAAAGTTTACAAAACAAGTTTGCTATATACATAAGTGCTAATACTTTTCACAAAAACTATGCTAAACGTTCGCTTCAAAAAATCTGGAGCTATCCAGCTAATCAGAGTGCTAGGGCCTTACACTTACGGGAACCTGATTCACCTGCATCCACAACTAAACATAAGCGAATGCTTAGTGAGCATACTAACCGAACAGAACTAATCATTAAACATGAATAAACTCTTCTTAGGATGTCTTGCATCCAGACTGTAAAACTTTTTAAACTGTTAACTTGTCTCGGGGTATGACTACACCTCGCGCATAGTCAAGCCATGAGACCTTCCCTTGGGTATAAAGATCTCAATATACCCCTTTCCACTTTCCTGGACATAAAGCTACGCTTGCACGTAACTAGGTATCCGCATTACTTGGTACACAACTAGCTATTTACCGTATGATTGTTCTTGTGCATAGCTATACTCAAGGCATGGCTATACATCTGTACTTACATCACATTTACATTTAGCATATAACATATTATAGGTATCATACTATTCACCTTGTGCATGTATACATATTAATCATGTTAAAAGTAAGTACACTCACCTTGTACTAGTTATTGTGATATAAGGTTTAAGCGTTCAGTTATGTATCCAGTCACCTCCCTATACAAGTAACACTGCAATGTATTATAAATCTTCAATTCTGTCCTGAAATAGGGCCTACAGGGGCGGTGTCCCATGCACACTACACGACCTGACCTGGCCACATGGCCAGTGTTGAAAAACAACCTTACATGGCCCATGTCCCTGTCCACGGGCCGTGTATCTCTTGTGCTACACAATCATGTAACCCTACATGGCCTGTTACCACCTTAGTTCTCTACACAGGCTGCGTTAACATACACGGTCAGGTTACACGCCTTCCAAAAACATAAACCGGTCATGTACGCTACAGACTCAACCGACTGTGTTTCCTCACAGACGCTGTTTTGAGCAAAACTTTGACCCAAAGTCGATTCATTCCAACTAGGGGCGTTGTCCTACACCCCATACAGTAAATAACAATAACCAAATCAATAGGAAATACTATAAACATGCTATGAACATTGATTCCACCATAGAATCATCTTCTTGACCCAAAACATACAAAATACAATCAAGAATTCATACCTTGCTGATGATCTAAGCTATCAAAGTAACAAGTTGAGATGCTAAACTTCAGTGTTCTTGATTCAAAATAAATAGCCAAGTGGATATCTAGCTGTGTATATGAAAGTGTATGTGTATTTGAGAAGAGTTTGACTAACAAAGTCAAATAACACACATATATATTTACTTTCTAAGAATTGCAAAACAAACCTTGGACTTAACAACTACTAAAATGATAACTTTAGCCCCTCTAGTTTAATTATATAAAACACAAGAAGGCACCATACGAATAACACAACATTTAACAGTCAATAAATATACCCTCACGACGTTCTAGGTAGCTTGGTAATCAAATCCATAGTGACATGCTCCCATTTCCAGACTGGAATATCAAGCGACTATAACTTTCAATGCGGTTTCTGGTGATCTACTTTCACCTGTAGGCAAGTCACCATCTTTCGACACGTCTTGCTATATCACGCTTCATATATAGCCACCAATAGTTCATTCTCATATCTCTATACATATTTGTAGCCCCTGGGTGAATTTAAAGTTGAGAGCGATGTGCCTCTTCCAACAAAGCTTGTCGTACACCCCCATAATGGGGCACCCACACACGATCATAACAGTTCAAGAGATCTCGACTATCTCTTACTAACTTTGATGTCTGACCCTTGATACGCTCTTTCTTCGTGTTACTATCTTTAACTTCCTCTATATGAGCCACTTAAATTTTCCAAGTAACGGGGTGATAAGTGACATTTCGACTCAATGCATTTGAATCTGTATAGTACCCGACTTTCTGCTCAAAGCATCAGCCACCACTTTATCTTTGCCTTGGTGGTACAAAATCTCACAGTCATAATCTTTTAACAATTCTAGCCACCGCCTCTAATGCATGTTCAGATTCTTCTGTTCAAGAAAATACTTAAGACTCTTATGATTCGAGTAGATAGTACACTTGACACTATAGAGATAATGCCACCATATTTTTAAAGCGAAAATAACTAATGCCAATTCCAAATCATGAGTTGGGTAGTTGTTTTCATATATATTTAACTAACGGGAAGCATAAGCAATGACTTTCCCCTATGCATAAGCACACAACCCAACCCTCGGTACGAAGCATCACAGTAAACTACCATGTCTTCCATCCCACTGGAATTGTGAGTACTGGAGCATTACACAACTTCTGCTTTAAGGTATCAAATGCTTTTTGCAGTTCATCACCCCACTTAAACTCTGTACTCTTCTTAGTTAACTGGGTTAGAGGCACTCCTATTTTGGAGAAGTCTTGTATGAATCGCCTATAAGACCCTGCTAGACCAAGGAAACTTCTTACTTCAGTAGGGTTCTGAGGCGGCTCCCACTTCATTACAGCTTCCACCTTTACAGGATCTACTTTAATCACCTCCTGATTGATAAGGTGACCCAAGAACTGTACTTCTCGTAGCCAGAACTCACACTTGGAAAACTTTTCGTACAACTTTTCCCCATGTAAAGTCTCTAAAACCTCCCTAAGATAAACACTGTGCTCGTTTGGAGACTTTGAGTAAATAAGGATATCATCGATGAATATAATTATGGACTTGTCAAGCATAGGTCGGCAAACCGAATGGCATCACCACAAATTCAAATTGCCCATACCACGTTTTGAAGGCTGTCTTGGCTATATCCTCTTCCCTGATCTTTAACGATGGTACCCTGACCATAAATCTATCTTTGAAAACCAAGAAGCACCCTGAAGCTGATGAAACAAATCGTCTATTCTAGTAAGTGGAGACTTGTTCTTGATCGTTACCTTATTAAGCTCTCTATAGTCTATGCACATTCTAAACGTGCCATCTTTCTTTTTCACAAATAGGATCGGTGCGCCCATGGTGAACTAATGGGCCGGATGAAAACTTTATCTGTCAAATCCTAAAGTTAAGTCATCAGCTCTTGCATTTCTGGCAGAGCAAATCTATACAGGGCCTTAGCTTTCGGTTCCGCTCCTAGCACCACATCAATTCTGAATTCCACTTGTCGAGAGTCACAAACTACCGGTATCACTTCTGATCATAAAATATCTAAGCTTGATACAGACCTAACCAGTCCATACCAACTACCACTTGAAATTCTTTCATTGCAATAGGGATAAGATTAATAGGGAATGTAACGCTGCCTAAATTTGAGAAGTCATTTTTTATAAAACACAGCGGAAGCTATATTATTATTTTAATAATTTACAACATATATATATATATATATGTATATGTTGCACCACAAAAGTACTACCAAGGCGTTACCAATTTGTTCGACCATTACACTACTTATTACATAAACAATGTATTTACAAAGTGTTCCCAAAACATAACATGTAATCCCAGCAGGTACCCGTCCTCACCAGCAATCTATTTACCTGCGCAAGAAATATACATGAGAGAGTTAGCTACGAATAGCTAGTGGATAACAATTAAGCGGAAGCATCATATCACTACTATCATAAACATATCACATGCATAACATATCAACATTCAAGTCTACCCTAGCACATTGTGAAGCACCTATTAGTCAGCAGGAACCACGTCTTGCAGGGTAATGAGCCCAGCTCAGTGATCCTAACTGGGGAAACCGATACTTCCTCCGCGCCATTAGAGAAGCGGGTAGTGGTCCACCATTGCGTTAACGGGGAACTGTACCCCACTCAGGATCAGCGGGAACTGGGAGCCCATTATAGTGTTGAGGGGCGGAGGTTCTGCAGGAACCAAGATTCGTGATCATCGAATCACCGCACATCATAGCTAGCGCCAGAAGGCCCCAACTAGACCCAGACAAGCTAGCCCCAAACATCTAACAAAGTACCGGTACAACATACATTGGCCTACAAAAAGCCAAAGCATAAACACAATTGGCCTACAAAAGCCATAGCATCATAATTAGCCTACAAAAGCCATAGCATCATAATTGGCCTACAAAAGCCATAGCATAACAAATTGGCCTACAAAAGCCACAACATATCAACATAGGCCTACAAAAGCCATTAACATGCATACATAACTATTTAACAATTCAGTTGGCTTATGAAAGCCTTAAACATGCATAGTTATCAAATCTTCAGGTTGTAACATACAGACATCCATATAACACCATCGATATCATACTTAGGTTAACTGTTACTCACCTATGGAGTTATAACAGGTAAGAACTAAAGCACAAATGTTTTTGGATCAACTTCTTCACCTAAACAGGCTTACACGTATCAATATACACTTAAACAGAAATTGCCAAAAGGAAGGGTACGACCGTTCCTATCCAAGGCACGCCCGTGCCTATCCAAGGCACGCCCGTGCGATGCTAAGGCATGCCCGTACCTTAGCAAGGTATGCCCGTGCCCTATACTCAGGTACCCCCCGTGACTGCAGGCACACCCCCGGACCTTCTAAGGTTAGGCACACCCGTACCTTTTGGAGGTACTGCCATGCCTCCTAAGGTACGCCCTAGGATACGGCCTGTTCTAGAGAGGCACGCCCGTGCCTTACCATTCGCAGCAGCAGGTTCGACCAAAACATGCTGTTTCCTAGCCAAAACCAACCAAACTATACCAAAACATTACCAATCGATTTCTATCATTCATATGTGAAATAACACATCAAAACCAAACCAGAAACACTATTTTTATGCACTTAAACATCAAATTCAGGTTATGGAACCAAAATCACATTTTTGTCCCTTTTACACTTTAATTCTCAAATTCAATCAAAATCATATCTTTAATTCATACTTCTGATGGTTATAGTCTTAGAATCAATATAGAAACTAATTGGTAACATCAAATTCTATTTTTTCATCAATTGCTAATCCTAACCCAAAATACCCAATTTGACAAATGAAGAACTTAGAGAACTTACAAGAACTAGATGAAGAAGATGATTAGAGGCAGATTAAACTCAGATTAAGCACTTAGATTTGTAGATAGTTGAAGCTTGAATGATCCTTATTTGATTTCTCCTTCACAAGCCAACAAGAACACAAGAGGAGAAGAATGAGTTATCTGTGTTTGGATAAACACATACGTGGGCAAGGATTCATAAACTAACTTGTGGATTAATATTATCCACAAGTGAGTATTTTGTTCTCCTTTTCAACCTACAACTTAACGCACGAGTACCCGTTTTAACTAACGGGGATATTTTTGGAATCCTTATCTAAAACCATTTAATATTCTATTATTTTTATCTATTTTTATTAATATTTTTATCAACTCATTTAACAACTATTTTAGTCACTTTTACCAATAATTAACCAATATATCTTTTATTCAATTTATTTAAATTATCTACATACCACGTACGCGTGCGTCTAGGCCCTTTCTGAGGATGTTACAAATCTACCCCCCTTAAGAAGATTCCGTCCTCGGAATCTGCTCAGCAATGAACAAGTGCGGGTAGCGTGCTCTCATCTAATCCTCGGCCTCCTATATCAAGTTAGGACCCAGATTGTGCTTCCATTTGACGAGTACTAACTTGATCATCTTTTTACGCAATTTTTTGATTTTGGAATCCAAAATCTTAGCAGGTTCCTCCACTTATGCGCTTAGCTGAATCAACTTTCAAATCTTGTAGAGGTAGGATTTGATCATCATCGACCTTGCTGTAACATCCTCGATTTGGGCCTAGTCGTTAGTCGTGCGTTAACGTGCGTAAGCTACTAGATTGTGTAAAAGGGTCCAAGTTGTATAATTGTATGTAAGTTAATTATATTAATGAAAGTATATTTGTTAAATATTTAAATGAAATATGTATATATATATATGTATGTATATGTGTGTAGTGTAAATAAAGTATATATATATATATATATATATATATATATATATATATGAAGAAAAGAAAAATAATAAAAGAAGAAATCAAGAGGCGGTTGCCTCTGGATATGGATAAGAAAGATATATATATATATATATATATATACATAGGGATGAGATCAAATAAAAAGAAAATTAAAGTAAAAAGTGTAAAAGGGATGATTATTTGATTATTTTTTGGTATATATATCAACTGATAATCATTAGTTCATCATCTTTATTGATTAAAACTAGTTCTTCATCAATTTCTTTTTGATTTCAAATACAGATTTTGAAAACAAAATTTTGGAATAATTTGTTGATGAACAAAATGCTTTCATCTAAAAAGTGATGAATATGTTGAATTAATCAAAAAGAAATTGATGAAGAACTAGTTTTAATCAATAAAGATGATGAACTAACGATTATTAGTTGATATAGATACCGAAAAACGATCAAATAATCATCCCTTTTACCCTTTTTACTTTAATTTTCTTTTTACTTGATCTCTGCCCTATATATATGTGTGTGTGTGTGCGTCTGTGTGTGTGTGTGTAATTGACTAAATATAGTCAAAGTTGATATAGAAAATACACACACAAACACACACTTGCTCTCTATCTCGTGGCTTTCTGAAGAAGAAGAAATTGAAGATTGGTGTTGTTTGAATCAAACCAAGGTTAGCATCATGTTTATAGTGAAGTTTAAACATGATTGGTAATAGATGTGAGTTGAGTTATTGCTAGAAACTCAAATTCATGCAAGAACACCATTGAAGAACACTCAAAGCTTACTTCACAAGTGGGTTTTGCTTGTTTGGTGTTTTTGTTTGGATTTGATGAATTTATGAAGTTTGTATGAGTGTTATGTGAAGTTTAAAAGTGTTTTAAAGTGTAATTTACCAAGTTTGAAGTTCTGGTTTGTTTTGAAAGTGACCAGGAGTGTCTGTCTGATGGGTCATGCGATTTTTTTCATCTAACCGTCGCATGGTTCAGGTGTCTGTTTCATGAGACTGTCGCATGGTGGCAAGAACCATGCCATGCGACTGTTGCATGGTTCAAGTAACCATGCCATGCGACTGTCGCATGGTGCAAGATCATGCCATGCGACTTTTGTAAGTGCCATTCGACTTTCAGGTTGCAGTTTGTTCCATTCCATGCGACTTTCATATATCATGCGACTCCTGGTTTGTGCCATGCGACTTTTGGTTGGGTGGTGAACAAGCCATGCAACTTTTGAAGCCTAACCATGCGACTTTCGCATTGAGTAGCACGACGTGACGCGTTCGGTGCTTGGACGCGACGCGTCGGGTGAATTTCAGAATGTTCACTTCTCAAAGTTAAATGTTTTAAAAGCACAAGTTGTGCCAACTCATGTAAGTTTAAGCTAGAGTGTTGTGAACCTTAGATAAGTCTTGTAATGGTTCTAGAAATAGAATCCCATATGTGTAAACGCTTAACTCGAATGATAAATGATTCTAGGTAAACTTGCCGAGTTAGCTGAACCGGAGTTAAAGTAATCGGTATATATAAGCTACTCAGGTGAGTACCGACTTTCGTAAGCCTCGGTAGAGGGAGACTTGCTTGCTAAATGTATTGAATGTAATTCAAAGATGTTTTAAGTTGCATGTATGCTTAAAAGTAAATAAGTAAGCCTTTCCATGCTACTTAAACGCATTATGCCATGTTGAATACTTGTTGATTATAAGTTAAGTGCATGCCAGCAGAATCCAGAATTCAGGCCGCCTAGTTAAGATGAATGATATGTTTGATACTGATCCTGAATGGATCAACTGTATGAAATATTAATGATATGTATGCTAGGGATCCAGATGGCCGCAATGATGAAATGAATGAATATGCATGCTTAATAAATGAATATGCATGTTAAGTGAATGATATGTGAAAATTTTCGCGGACATCTTCAAGCATGGTTAAGGTCAACTCTATAGTTGGGTTCCAGGGATCCTTGAACAGGTGATTCGGAACTTAACGGTGATTCGAGGTAACATTCCGGATCATAGGTTCTGCAGACTTGTCGTGCCTTATATCATGAGGGGTAATCAGCCGGATGTAGCTGAGTTGCCTAAGGAGCCTACGGTTCCGTAAACGATGCTTGGTGGACTGCTTTATGCTCCCCTATCAGCGCGGATGGTTGTGTCTGATCCCCCGGTGTATTGTTGTTGAGCGGGACTCGCTATCCTGCAAGAAATGACTTATACCGATCTTGTCAACACACCGCAATGTGATAGGATAGCATTTTGTGCTTATTCCTGTGATACATGACTTGCTTTATTGATGCTTATGTTAAGTTTGTACTCACTAGCTATGTGTATAGCTAATGGTGCCACATTGACTTTCTTTTTACAGATAAAGACTAGAAGGCCTGGTGAGGCGGGTTGCTTATGCATGATATTGCACCTCTGGGATGGAACACTTGTGTAATATGTAAATATATGATGCCATGGTCGGTTGATGTAATAGAGTAACACCAAAACAGATGATACAGTATTTTGGTTGTAAATATTTTAAGTATAACCTTATTGGTTATCAATTTCCGCTGCTAATTTTATGACAACTAATCGTGAATGAGTTCATGTTTATAAAAACGCAAATTTTTGCTAATTTTGTCGTTTTTCAAAGCTGGTGTTACACTTGCACTTCCTCACATAGCACACATTGAATGTGTTATGAATACCAGATAGCTCAGGAGGAAGTTCAAGTGATACAGTCTGGTCATTGACCCGTTGTAGAATTTTAAACGGACCAATATATCTTGGGCTTAGCTTACCCTTGCGACCAAATCGAATCACCCCTTTCCAGGGTGAAACCTTCAAGAAAACCCGGTCACCCACTTCAAAAGTAATGGGTCGCCGTTTTGGATCTGCATACATCTTTTGCCTGTCTCGCGCAGCTATCACCTTTTCTCATGCCATCTTCACCTTATCAGCCGTTATCTGCACAATTTCAGGACCTGCATATTGTTTTTCTACAAGTTCTAACCAACACGTTGGTGTACGGCATCGCCTACCTTACAACATTTCATATGATGGCATGCCTATACTCGAATGATAGGAGTTGTTATAGGCAATTCAATCAAGGGAAGATCAGAATCCCAAGAACCACCAAATTCAAGAATACAAGCTCTCAGCATATCTTCAAGAGTTTGAATAGTCCTTTCGGACTGTCTGTCAGTTTGAGGATGGTATGATTTGCTATGATTAACTCGCGTACCAAGTTCACGTTGAAGACTATGCCAAAAGTTAGATGTGAATCGTGCATCTCGATCCGAGACAATAGATAGAGGTATGCCATGTCGTGATACAACCTCATTAATATACAATTGAGCCAAATGATTCATAGGTGCAAATTCGTTAGTCGCGAGAAAATGAGCATTTTTTGTAAGCCGATCAACCACAACCCATATCATATCATGCCACTTTGCAGTTCGGGGTAATTTGGTAACAAAATCCGTGGTAATATGATCCCATTTCCACTTCGGGATATCTAGTTGTTGTAGATTACCATAGGGCTTTTAGTGTTCTGTTTTAACTTGCGCGCAGACTTGGCATTTTTCTACAAATGAAGCTATGTCACGCTTCAATGTAGGCCACCAATGCAAATATTTCAAGTGTTGGTACATTTTCGTGCTTCCGGGATGAATAGACAACCTAGATTTGTGTGCTTCATGTAGGATTATCTCCTGATTACCACCAAGACTCGGTACACAGATTCGGGATTGAAATGTATTTAGACCCCGATTATCTTCTCCCAATTGCTTTGATATCTTTGTCATTGTCTCAACTTTCAAGTTGTTTTCTTGCAATGCTTCTTGTTGTGCTACTTTAGGCTGAGCAATTATATCAGATTCAACAGTGAGTCTCATGAATTTAGCTACTCCAGGAGAGTCCTTTCAACTCAATGCATCAACTACTACATTCGCCTTGCCGGGATGATACTTGATCTCACAATCATAGTCTTTTATTAACTCCAACCAACGTTGTTGTCTCATCTTAAGCTTTTTCTGCGTGAACACATACTGCAGACTCTTGTGATCTGTGCATACAATACATTTGGTGCCATACAAGTAATGACGCCATATTTTCAAAGCAAATACCTCAGCTGCAAGCTCCAGATCATGTGTAGGATAATTCTTCTCGTGTGGCTTCAATTGAGGAGAAGCATATGCAATCACCTTGTCTCGTTGCATCAAAACACAACCTAGACCTACATATGAAGCATCACAATAGACAATAAAGTCTTCTGACCCATTAGGCAATGTTAGAATAGGTGCTTGACATAACAATTGCTTCAGAGTCTGAAATGCTTTCTCTTGTTCTTCACTCAACACATAGGAAACATCCTTGCGGGTCAATTTAGTCAATAGACCAGCAAGTTTAGAAAAGTTCTGTATGAATTGCCTGTAATAACCAGCAAGACCTAAGAGAATTCTTTATCTCTCAAGGATTTTGAGGAGTTTCCCAGTTCATAACAGCTTCAATCTTCACAGGATCAACCTTAACACCTTGGTTACAAATAACATGGCCCAAAAAATGCACCTCCTTAAGCCAGAACTGACATTTAGAAAGCTTCGCGTAGAGTTGTTCTCGCTTAAGAGTTTCCAGAATAAGACGAAGATGTTGCTCGTGTTCCGCTTCTGTTTTAGAATAAATGAGAATATCATCGATGAACACGATCAAAAATTTATCAAGAAAAGGGTGACATACGCGATTCATCATATCCATGAAAATAGCTGGAGCATTGATTAAGCCGAATGGCATAACCAAGAATTCATAGTGCCCATATCGAGTTCTAAACGATGTTTTAGTTATATCATCTTCTTGAACACGGACTTGATGATAGCCAGAACGTAGATCAATCTTGGAAAAGCATGTGACACCTTACAATTGATCAAACAGATCATCTATGCGAGGTAATAGGTATTTATTCTTTACAGTTCGCTTGTTAATCTCCTTGATACACATCCGGAGAGTCCCGTCCTTCTTCTTTACAAATAAAACAGGAGCTCCCCAAGGTGAAGTACTTGGCGAATAAGGCCCTTGTCAAGCAGTTCCTAGATTTGGGACATCATCTCCCGAATTTCGGATAGAGCGAGACGATTGGGAGATTTTGCTACAGGTATAGCACCAAGAATAAGATCAATCCGGTATTCTACATCCCTAACAGGAGGTAAACCCAGTAAATCTTCAGGATAGACATCAGGGTATTTAGAAACAACCCTGATATCATCAACACTCTTTGCTCCTATCTCAACATTAATCACATATGCAATGTAGGAGATACAATCCTTTGCAATCAATTTTTGAGCTTCTATCATAGAAATAACAGAAATGTCAGATTCTCTTTTTTCCCCTCGAGCTATAGCATAAGAACCGTCGGACAAAGGAAATCTGATTATCTTTTTAGAACACAAGATCTCAGCATCTCGACTACTGAGCCAATCCATACCAATAACAGCATCAAAGCCCGCGATAGGCATAATAAGAAAGGAAATAGGGAAACTATTCCTATCGATATTAAGAACAGCTGTTGGAACTTTCTCGATAACATAAACTACTTTACCATCAGCTACTTCTACTTTAATTGGATCAGATAATAGGGAAACAGGCAATTGGAGATTTTTGCGATAAGATACGAAGACAAAAGAGTAAGTAGCTCCCGATTCAAATAGAATACATGCGGGAGTATAATTAATCATAAAAGTGCCGGTGATCACATCACCTGTATCCTTGGCTTCATCAGCCGTCATTTGGAAAGCCCTCCCTTGTGCACGCGGAGCGCCTCCCTATTTTGGACCCGTGGCTACTGATGAACCCCCAGCACCAGAACCTTGCCACAAAGGGCATACTGAGATGCGGTGCCCATGTTTATGGCACTTGTAGCACACTTTCTCCTTGTACCTGCATTCCTGGGTTTGATGCCCTTTCTTCCCACACCTACAACATTTCAACAAATCCCAGTCTTCAGACTTCTGGGATGTATTCACACGCTGCTTACTACCAGTTCCGCTATCACCTCCCCTATATGTTGACTGTTGTTCATACTTTCTCTTTCCTCCACCTGATTGGTTGTTGATGTTGTTGTTGTTGGGATCTTGCTCTCTGCTTGTAATCATCATCAGTGGATCTAGAATTATCAAATGCTTCATCTAAGTTTGTTGCAGATCTCACAGCAGATCGGTACTCCAAGGGCAAAGTGTTGGCAAAGTAGGTGATCTTTGCCTTTTCATTGGGTAACAGGTGAGGAACAAACCTCATTTTGTCAGTGAATTTGGATATGAGATCATCCAAAGGCCTGCCACCCTTCTGTAATGCCCTGAACTCATTATCAATCCTTAACATATCATAGTCAGAATAATACTTACCCCTGATCTTCTCCTTAAAACCATCCCAAGTCATTGCCTCCAAAGTTGCTGGTGGGGTAATAGCAATTACTGTATCCCATGAGGCTAATGCACGCCCTCTGAACATTCGTTTAGCAAAGTTTACCTTTTTATTCTCATCACATTCACTGGATTCAAAGGTATTTTGTATCTCTCTGATCCAGGTTTCTACTGCAGAAGGATCATTGGTTGTGCTAGCAAAAGTAGGAGGCTAGAAACTCAGGAAGGTTTTGAAAGTAGTAGACTTGTGAGTCTCTTTAGCTATACGTGTAGACTCACGCTCATTTGCTTGCTGCAACTGAGCCTCCAATTTTAGGATGTAAGCATCCTTATCACCGTCTCCAGAAGAACCCGTCATTTCAAGTTAGCTTTCTATATATATATATATATATATATATATATATATATATATATATATATATCAAAGTAGAAGATTCAGTTTATGCCATATATAACTTTCTACTTCATCAATACTTATACTTTCTTAACACATAACTTATCACACAAATCACTTATCACACCCCAATACCACCCAGAGAACACATAGTACTATTTAAAGTACCCAATTCCCTCAAACCAAGGCTCTGATACCAACTTGTAACGCCCCCTAAATTTGAGGAATCATTTTTTTATAAAACACAGCGGAAGCTATATTATTATTTTAATAATTTACAACATATATATATATATATAAATTGCACCACAAAAGTACTACCAAGGCATTACCACTTCGTTCGACCATTACACTACTTATTACATAAACTAAGTATTCACAAAGTGTTCCCAAAACATAACATGTAATCCCAGCAGGTACCCGTCCTCACTAGCAGTCTATTTACCTACGCAAGGAATATACATGAGAGGGTTAGCTAAGAATAGCTAATGAACAACAATTAAGCGGAAGCATCATATAAATAATATCATATACATACACATGCATAACATATCAACATTCAAGTCTACCATAGCACATAGTGAAGCACCGCTTAGTCAGCAGGAACCACGTCTTGCAGGGTAATTAGCCCAGCTCGGTGATCCTAACCGGGGAAACCGATACTTCCTCCGCGCCGGTGGAGAAGCGGGTAGTGGTCCACCATTGTGTTATCGGGAACTATACCCCACTCGGGATCAGCGGGAACTGAGAGCCCATTATAGTGTTGAGGGGTGGAGGTTATGCAGGAACCATGATTCGTGATCATTGAATAGCCACACATCATAGCTAGCGCCAGAAGGCCCCAACTAGACCCAGACAAGCTGGCCCCAAACATCCAACAAAGTACTGGTACAACATACATTGGCCTACAAAAAGCCACAACATAAACACAATTGGCCTACAAAAGCCATAGCATCATAATTGGCCTACAAAAGCCATAGCATAACAAATTGGCCTACAAAAGCCACAACATATCAACTTAGGCCTAAAAAAGCCATTAACATGCATACATAACTATCAACTCAGTTGGCTTATGAAAGCCTTAAACATGCATAGTTATCAAATCTTCAGTTTGTAACATATAGCCATCCATATAACACCATCGATATCATACTTAGGTTAACTGTTACTCACCCGTGGAGTTATAACAGGTAAGAATTAAAGCACAAATGTTTCTGGATCAACTGGTTCACCTAAACAGGTTTTCACATATCAATATACACTTAAACAGAAACTGCCAAAAGGCAGGGTACAGCCATGCCTATCCAAGGCATGCCCGTGCCTAGCCAAGGCACGCCCGTGCCTGGCTATAAGGCATGCCCGTACCAATCGATTTCTATCATACATATGTGAAATAACGCATCAAAACCAACCAAAACATTACCAATTGATTTCTATCATTCATATGTGATATAACACATCAAAACCAAACCAGAAACACTATTTTTATGCACTTAAACATCAAATTCAGGTTATGGAACCAAAATCGCATTTTTGACCCATTTAGACTTTAATTCTCAAATTCAATCAAAATCATATCTTTAATTCATACTTCTGATTGTTATAGTCTTATAATCAATATAGAAACTAATTGGTAACATCAAATTCAATCTTTGACATCAATTGTTAATCCTAACCCAAAATACCCAACTTGACAAATGAAGAACTTGGAGAACTTACAAGAAGTAGATGAAGAAGAGGATTAGAGGTAGATAAAACTCAGATTAAGCACTTGGATTTGCAGATAGTTGAAGCTTGAATGATCCTTATTTGATTTCTCCTTCACAAGCCAACAAGAACACAAGAGGAGAAGAATGAGTTATCTGTGTTTGGATAAACACATACGTGGGCAAGGACTCATAAACCAACTTGTGGATTAATATTATCCACAAGTGGGTATTTTGTTCCCCTTTTCAACCTACAACTTAACGCACGAGTACCCGTTTTAACTAACGGGGATATTTTTGGAATCCTTATCTGAAACCATTTAATATTCTATTATTTCTATCTATTTTTATTAATATTTTTATCAACTCATTTAATAACTATTTTAGTAACTTTTACCAATAATTAACCAATATATATTTTATTTTTTATTTAAATTATCTACATACCACGTACGCGTGCGTCTAGGCCCTTTTTGAGGATGTTACATGGAATTTATAATCACATATCTCTATCACATTGCTCTTATAAACACTATTCACAATCATAGTCGTATCATCTACTATTTCTATCTCGAGAGGATACTTTCATTTAATAGGTTGAACTATAAATTGATCACAAAACGAAATAGCAGCAAATGATCTACTTGCACCAAAGTCAAACAATCCTAGAGCAAACATATTATTAATAACAAAAGTACCTGCTACCACATCAGGTTCCACCTTCGCCTCTGCCCTTCGGTCGGGGCATCTCAAGTTTCCGGTTTTACCCTCATTACCACGAACCGGGGGTAGGGGATTCGTTGGCTTCCTCTCCACTGCTAGAAGTTTAGAACATTGGGCATTAAAGTGCCCAGGCTGATAGCAATTATGATACACCGGCGGTGGATTCTTACAATCTTTGGCCAAATGCCCCTGTTTTCCACACTTGAAACGACCTGGGAGTCCCAAACTGCACTCTCCAGAATGATTCTTTCCACACTTTACACATTTAGGTGGTGGACCTAACCCTCGACGCTATGGTGCAACTGTCACTTTCTTACTTGGTATGTGTAACATCCGAAAACCCGGCTTAGTTGTGGGCGGGCCAATGGTAAGTTGAAGTATGTTTTGTTGTGTGTATTTAAGATTAATTACTTGAATAAATGAATATTTGATATCGCATGAAATTATGATTAGACAAGATGGGGTCTAGTACGAGGGTTGTAGAAAATACCTTGTTGTGTGTTAAATAATTGGTTGAAAAAAAAGATTGTTGTTTGGAAAGATCTAGAAAAGATAAATGGTACAATATTAATGGTAGTATGATCGTATATTAAATCAATTAAGAATTTATTGATTGCTAGTATGTATGTATGCATGAGTATGTGAGTATGTATGTTTGCATGTTAATAAAATGTGTATTTGGATAAGGAAGGTGACACCTCCTGCTTGTGAAAATATGATGAAAAGAATACACGTGTGTGTGTATGGACATATTTGAAACATCTTCATTTAATATGGCTGGTGAAAGTGAAGTGTGTGTTTGTGTGTAAAACCATTGTTGAAGAAATCTCTCAAAAAGCTTGCAAACTTAAATTGTTGAATTGAAGATTTGTGATTCCATAAATCAAAATTAAGGTTAGTATGTGTTTATATCATGCTACAGATAGTTTTGATGTGTTTATATATTAAAATCCATGGCTACATGTGAAACCACCATTGTTGGAGCATGAAGCTCAAAGGTGATAAGTGGGTTTTACATGATTTGGTGTTTTGATGTAAAGTATTCATGATAGTTGTATACATGTTATATAAAGTTAATACATGTTTAGAAGTGTTTTAGATTGAAAAACAGAAGTTGATATGAGAAAGTTTGGGTTTTGAGTCGGTTGAAATTGGAGAAGATGATGTAGAGTATGACGCGACGTGACGCGTCATTTAAAGAACGCGACGCGTTCCCGCATTTTAGCGGATTCTTTGAATTCCGACAAGTAAATCCGATCGTTTGAATTCCGAGACCCAAAATCCGATTAAGTGAATCCGACAAGTGAAATCCGGAGGTTGAAATCCGACACTTAGAATCCGGGATTTGAAATCCGGCGGATTCTTGAAACCCGATAGAGGAATCCGATACTTTGGGGCGACGCGACGCGTCGGTGAGCTAAACGCGACGCGTCCGGGTGATTTTCAGAATTTGAAGAGTTTATCGTTGGTTCGATTATGTAGCATGTTATATGTTTAATTATGAGTAATCTTAACATGTTGAATGTGGTTATGATTGATATAAATATATGTGGATATATATTTATGAATCGAGATTGATTTCAGTTTGTTGTGTCTCAGGAACTACGAAGACTCAGTGAAACAGTGGGTGCCTGATGAGGCATCACAGATACAACATTTTATGGGAGCTTTACCTCCTGAATATCGAGGTGTTACTAGATGGGCGAGTACATTATCAAAAGCATTTACTTTAGCCAAGTCGGCTAAGAGAGATGGAAAGGAAAGAGATAAAATGAGTCGAGAACATATTTCACAGAAGAAGTCTAAATTTGAACATTTTAATGCTCAGCAAAGACAGAGCGGGAGAAGTGGCCAGAAACAAAGGAATCAAAATAATAGACCTATGACAGGTGGGTCTAAACAAAGTTTGCAATGGTGTCATCGGTGCAGATTCGTACGGGACCTTGCACACCCCAGACTTTGTGT
The DNA here is from genome assembly GCA_038502395.1 of Dittrichia graveolens. NCBI lineage: Eukaryota > Viridiplantae > Streptophyta > Magnoliopsida > Asterales > Asteraceae > Dittrichia > Dittrichia graveolens. The sequence goes on along the minus strand of JARJIL010000005.1, from coordinate 51,205,761 downwards.
TGTGTTCGATGTGGTTTATTCGGACATGAGATTAAGGATTGTGGTTTCCCTCGGAGTGTGTGTTGGAATTTTCAGAAAGAGGGTCAGCGTACAAGTGAATATTATGAGGAAAGGAAAACGGGGTCGGGGTCAGGAGTGGAAGCGGGTGGGGGATCCTCGTCAGCAGGCGGACAAAAGAGAAAGAACTCTTCTGTGCAAGAGGGTAGAACTTTCAATATGATGGCTGACAATGTTGCCAATATCAAAAGATGATGTAATGGGTACGTTTTGATAACCTTTATATATTTATGTGTGTTTATTAACTTAAGGGTTAATTATTGATGTTTGATGCCTATGTGTGCTAAGTGTATATGCTTAATTCTGAAGAGGATGATTCTTTAGAAGTAGAGATAGATGAGATATGTTATCTAAATCGTGAAATTATTTGATGTTTATGTTAGAAAATGATATGATGTTACATATGTGATATTTGAAATAATGTGAATTGGGTATGAGATGCTAAGGAGGAACGTTTTCAAATTAGTTGAATTGCATGCCATGCAATGTGTTGTAAGATTGCTTTGCAAACTATGTTTGTATATGTGTATATATATGTTTATATTTGTGCAAAGAAGAAGGGAAGTGGATAAATTACTAAGGCTTGGAAGGAATTGGTGACAACCAAGAGATGTTTTGATAGAGATAACTAAAATTATGAGTTGTTATTAAACTTAATGAGTAATGATAATCTATGATGATGATTGATAAATTTGAAGAGATTTATGTTACGTTGAGATATTGTATTTATTGGATCGATATATGACGTTATGCTATGGAATTGGAGGGATGGTTTATGTCTTGTGATAGTTAAAGATTCCTGATGTAACACCCGCAAACCCGGGCTAGGAGATTAGTGGGTTGACGGTATGTGATTTATTGTGTTATAATTTGTTACGTGTTTATTTAAGAGTTAATTGAATTAATTAACTTAATCTAATATATATAAATATATGTATGAATAGTAGTACCGGAGAACAAAAAGAAAAGAAAGGAGTTAAGTATGTATGTATGTTATTATGTAAGTATGCATGCGTGACAAATATAAATATCTTGAAATAAGCCACCTCCTGCTTTGATTAAAACAAGAGTGTGTATACGTGTTTGTGTGCATGACTATTTGGAAAATAATCTGCTCATATTTTCAAAGAGTGCAAAGTGTGTAGTGTGTGTGTTTGAGAGAAAGAAAAACCATTGGTGAAGAAACCTTCAAAGCAAGCAACTTGAACTTGTGAAAAGAAGATTTGGTGTGTTTTAATTCAAACTAAAGGTAAGGATATGTTCATATCATGTTTTGATTTAGTTTGACATGTTTATTTGTTAAAATATATGATTGTATGTGGAATCACCATGTTCAAGTTTGAAGCTTTTATAAAAAAAAGTGGGTTTTAATGGATTTTGTGTTTTGTTGGATTAAAAGATGTTTAGGATGCATGAGAATATGTTTAAAGATGATTATATATGTTTTTAGTAAGTTTGTTAAGTTCTGAAAAGTTAGCCATGGAGTTTTTGATTGTTTGAACGTGAGGAAGAAGAAGGAAGATTCTGGCAAAACGAAGATCGCGACGCGACACATGTTTGTTGCGGCGCGACGCATGGCTTCGATTTCAAAGGTCACTTGTTCAAAGTTCTCCCGCTCGAAGTTCTGTCGCGACGCATTTTGGTTTCGAATTCAAAGGTGCTCGAAGTTGACTTCGCATTCGAAGAAATCTGTTCAAAGTCCTGTCGCGGCGCGACACTAAGTTGGTCGCAGCGCGACCCCCAAATTCATAATTATGATCTTGTGTTTGATTGTTTAATGCGTTATCTCTTCGGTACATTTATTTTGCGAAAGTTATATGCTATTTATGAGGTTTATATGATATAAATATATGAAGAAATATATATTTATGATATCAAAGACTGATTCCGGTGTTGTTGTGTTTTCAGAAAACACAAAGACTCAGTAACATTAGATTTCTAAGTGCCGCGTTTGAGAACGAAAGGTGAGTGGATGTGAACTCATGGATGGTAAAAGTTATGATTGTGATTGATTTGATGTTTGTCACTGCGTTGATTGTTTGTTTGACTGGAAATGGATTATTATGGAAGTACTGTATGATTGATAGATTGTTCGTGTTTATTTGATTGTTGAGCTTTCGGTTGTGATTTAAGATCAGCTAAGCGAGTAGTACAGCTGATAGAGACCGTATTTGAGACCAGCTAAGCGAGTAGTACGGCTGGTAAAGGTCAGCTAAGCGAGTAATTCAGCTGGGCCTGATCGCTATTGGTTGAGCAGTTGTAGACCCTCTCATGCGTGCTTTGTATTGGAGGGGATCTAACTGTGCTAATTGGAGGTGGTCTATCGGTAAACCTTTGCTTTGGCCCGCATTGTTTGTAGGTTCGGCAGAACCGCCGGTCCTCTGGAGTTCATTGGACTGTTTGGCTTGTGTATTTGGTGACTGTTCAGTGATCGTGCTATTGGCTGATGTGTCGTAGTATCCTCTCACTTAGCTTTGTGCTACTTCCCCTCAGTTGTTGGTTTTTGCTGGTTTGTGTTTTGGTGGTGCTCGTGGAAGGAAAAGTTGAGCCTACTCTGATATGTATTTTAAAATGGAAATGAGCCATGTATATTTTGTAACACCAAGTTGTTTGATGATTTGTTTTGTGAGAAAGTGTTGGTTGTTAATTGTAAATGCAATGTTTTATGGTTAATCTTATTTATGAGCTTCCGCGGCGTATTTAAAAAAAATAGCTTGAGATTTGCGGTGATACACTTGAGAGGAATGATTCAACCCATGACTTGGATGTTGCAGCAGATGCGTTTGTATTATCTATGTGGAAAATGTTGATTATAAAGAAAGATATGTATAATTGACCTGATTATTAAACAGTAATAGTGAATACGTATATACAGATGAGTTGAATATGTGTCAGAGACAATGTTCAGAATGAATTGAAGAATGTGAATGAGAGATTTAAATATCACTTCGAAGAGGTAAATGATGTCGGACAGGTTGAAAGGCAAGGGAATTGATGATGATAACATTGGGATTATGCAAAGTGAAGTATACTTGATTTGGTGGATAGAATTGAAATTTCCCTTACTAGAAGTTGATGGACTAATTATTGAAATTATCAATTATAAGGAAGAGAAAAGAGGAACTAATTGCTGAAACATGTGGAATGAAGACTTGTAGACCCTTGTGTATATGTGCCTTTGCTTGAAATTGGAGATTTATTTTGACAAAGACTTATGAATCTAAATTGCCATTATACTTGGAAGGGCTAAAATAGTATAATGCCATAAAAGTATTGTACTGATGACTTACTAGGAGTAAGCAGGTTATAATTAATGGAATTGTGACATGATTGTGTATGAGTCAAAGCATAGTATAAGAGATTTATGACCTGTTAAGGTGACCAGAGATACCAGAATGGTGATGAAGACAAGTTATGATGGAATTTATATGTAATTTACTATATGTGATGAAATCCGGATATATTACGAGTGATTGTGATTGTTTAGTAAGAAATACTGGTATCTTGCCATCAGTGGGACGGCATCGTTTGGGTGGAATTGTATATTGATGAGATAATTCGAATATATGATATTTTATACTTAGAGACTTCTGACGGAAATTGAAAAGTTTGATTAAACTTCTAGATGAGTTTATGACAAGAATTGAACGTGAAATGAGCAGTACGACTGAATTCCTATTAGATAATTGAGTAGAATGAGTTAAGCAGATATTTGAGAACAAGTTGCGTTTATGTGTGATGGGTTATGATGATTTGTGGAATTCATAATGAAGTTGATTAGATTGGTGTGATGTGATTTCTATCGAATGGATGTTAAAGTATCAGTTGTGAGTTGCTATGTGAATATTATGGTAATGTTTTGACAAGAATAGTTGAAGGCAAGAGTGAAGCAATATTTGGAATTTGTTAATTGAGATAAACAGGTTAATTTGAACAAGTATTCAACAAGATGTGTTGATATTGACTAAATGCGTAAATGTGAAAGAAAATGAGTTGAAAGACATATTTATCAAGTCTATAAATTATATGCTGAGTTGAAGAAGAGATTTGAAAGAGAAGTTGTTAATCTCTGATGATTGTAAAGCGACAAAGATGTGTAGAAAATGGATTTTGGTTTGATGGTAAGAGGGAAATGTATATACATTACAATTGACTTGGCAATCGGGAATGAATATAGAGAGTTGAGACTTCCGGTTGATGTGTGATATGAGATTCCGAGGACGGAATCCTCTAAAGGAGGGAAGATTTGTAACATCCGAAAACACGGCTTAGTTGTGGGTGGGCCAATGGTAAGTTGAAGTATGTTTGGTTTTGTGTATTTAAGATTAATTACGTAAATAAATGAATATTTGATATCGCATGAAATTATGATTAGACAAGATGGGGTCTAGTACGAGGGTTGTAGAAAATACCTCGTTGTGTGTTAAATAATTGATTGGAAAAAAATATTGTTGTTTGGAAAGATTTAGAAAAGATAAATGGTACAATATTAATGCTAGTATGATCGTGTATTAAATCATTTAAGAATTTATTGATTGCTAGTATGTATGTATGCATGAGTATGTGAGTATGTATGTTTGCATGTTAATAAAATGTGTATTTGGAAAGATTTTGATGTGTTTATATGTTAAAATCCATGGCTACATGTGAAACCACCATTGTTGGAGCTTGAAGCTCAAAGGTGATAAGTGGGTTTTACATGATTTGGTGTTTTGATGAGTTTTAAAGTATTCATAATAGTTGTATACATGTTATATAAAGTTTATACATGTTTAGAAGTGTTTTGGAATGAAAAACAGAAGTTGATATGAGAAAGTTTGGGTTTTGAGTCGGTTGAAATTGGAGAAGATGATGCAGAGTATGACGCGACGCGACGCGTCATTTAAAAGAACGCAACGCATTCCTGCATTTTAGCGGATTCTTTGAATTCCGACAAGGAAATCCGATGGTTTGAATTCCGAGACCCAAAATCCGATTAAGTGAATCCGACACTTAGAATCCGGGATTTGAAATCCGGCGGATTCTTGAAATCTGATAGAGGAATCCGATACTTTGGGGTGACGCGACGCGTCGGTGAGCTGGATGTGACGCGTCCAGGTGATTTTTTAGAATTTGAAGAGTTTATCATTGGTTCGATTATGTAGCATGTTATATGTTTAATTATGTGTAATCTTAATATGTTGAATGTGGTTATTATTGATATAAATATATGTGGATATATATTTATGAATCGAGATTGATTTCAGTTTGTTCTGTTCTCAGGAACTACGAAGACTCAGTAATATTAGACAACTGAGCAAACGTGATCGACGACTGAGGTGAGTGGAGGTTTACTCATGAGTGGTGTTGGTGGTAACGGTTGTGGTTACTTGATTTTGAGATATTGTTATGCTTGAACAGACTGTTTAGTCTGATTTGCCATGATAGAGTGAGTAGTCAGATATTTATTGATTGTTGATAGCATGCTAGACTGTTTAGTCTGATATGCCTTGATAGAGTACCTTGACTATTATTCGTTGTTAGTTGATTGTTGATTGTTGTTTGAGATCTCTATGGTATGTGTGACCCGTGTACATGGTTAATGGTATGTGCACGCGGTGTGACTTGTACGTATGGTTAATGGTATGCGTACATGGTTGTGGAGGTCAGCTAACGTGTGTTATTGGGTTGGGCTTATATGTTATTGGTTGCACGGTTCTTGATCTTCTGATGCATTTGTTACAACAGAAGGGGTTTAACTGTACCAAGTAGCAAATAGCTATCGGTAAACCTTCGCTTTGGCCCGCATCTGTTGCGGGTTCTGCAGAACCGCCGTTCCTCTAGAGATTGGTTTGGTTTGTGAGATCTGTGTGTAGATCTGTTTTTTTGATCAGTGTGAGATCTGTATGCTTGATCGTAGGGAGATTGCTTATGCTTGTTGTTGTTGGTTGCTTGTTTGTAGCTTCCATTCACTTAGCTTTGTGCTAATTCCCCACGGTTGATTGCTTTTTGCAGGTTTGGCTATTTAGCTGTGTTTGTGGGAAAGGGGAATTTGACCAACGCTCTGATATTGTGTTTTGAGAAGAGACGAGCCGTGTTTTATAACTATTTTATAACACAACTTGATGTAGTGTTTTGTAAATAGTACTTTGTGGGTGTTTGTTTTAATGAAGTTAGTAAACGCTTCCGCAGCGATTTAAAAAAATGGCTTGAGAATTTACGGTGTTAAAGTATGTTCACTGGTAAGTTAGATCGTGTTTGTTTACGAGTATTTATATTTAATTATGTGATTTAAATGAATATTTGATATCGCATGATTTTATGAGTTAGTTAAGTTGGGTTTACTACGAGTGTTGTAGAAAATACCTCGTTGTGTGTAAATTAATTTTGAAGAATTAATTAATTGGATTTATCTAGAAAAGATAATATTATTATGTCATTTGGATAAATCAATTGTTAAATTGATTGTGATGGTATGTATATATGTATGTGAGTATCTATACGTGTGGATGTATGTATATTTGTATGGGTAAGTATGCATAAATGTGGACAACACACCCCCTGCTTAAATTTGAAAGAATGTGTGTACGTGGGTTAATATGAGGACTTGGTAGAAAGTCACTTCTTCATTTTCATGTGTGTGTTCAAAGTGTGTATTACATTGAAGTGAAGAAAACTCAAGAGAAAGTAAACTTGAATTCTTGATAAAGAGAAGTGGTCATTGTTATTGAAGAATTAAGGTTGGTTAATGTTTCTAATATGAGTATGATCATCTTGATGTGTTTTCTTGTTGGTTTTCATGTTTAAAGTGAAGAACAGCATGGATGAGTTTTCAAGCTTAACTTATCAAGTGGATTTTGTTGATTTGTTGAAATTAAATGGATTTGATGAATCCTTGATGTTAGTATACATGTTATATGATGTTTATATGAGTTTAGAATTGTTAGAAATTAATTTCCAGATTTTTAGTAGTGATTTGGAAGAGTTGTGTGAAGCTGGAAGATGAAGAAAAGTTGCAGGTTGTTCTGGAAGAAATGCGACACAACGCATTATATAATGGGACGCGATGCGTTCTGCGTGGACTTCGAATTCGAAGTCACCTTTCGAAGTCGGTACGAAGTGTTGTGTTTTGGGCACTTGAAGTGTATGACCGCTCGAAGTGGTCATTCAAAGTAGGGTGTTCGAAGTGTTGGTTCGATGTGGCCGCTCGAAGGCCATTCGAAGCCCAACGCGACGCGTCGAGGTCTTGGACGCGACGCGTCCGTGATGTTTCAGGAATTTGAAGTGTTGCTTGCTGTTTAGTTTGGATTGCATAGTTTATGTTTATATTATATGTGAATCCGAGTTGTTGTATGGGAGTATATTTGATATAAATATATGTGAATATATATATATATTTATGAATCGACATTGATTTCGGTATGTTGTGTTCTTGGGAACTGCAAAGACTTAGTGACATTAGACAACTGAGCAAGCGTAATTGAGGGCAGAGGTGAGTGGAGGTTTACTCACGAGTGGTGCTGGTGGTAACTGTTATTGGTTTCTTTATATTTCGTTGTTGATGCTATGATAGACTGTTTAGTCTGATATCTATTATTTGTTGATTGTTGACTGTTCATTGTTGTTTAAGATCTCTCTGTGTGTTGTGGACCTGTATACATGGTTAATGGTATGTACACATGGTGTGTGTGTGTGATCCGTGTACATGGTTAATGGTATGTGCACATGGTGAGACATGTACGTATGGTTAATGTTATGCGTACATGGTTGTTGGAAGTCAGCTAACGTGTGTTATTGGGCTGGGCTTATCTACTATTGGTTGCACAGTTCTAGATCTTCTGATGCATGCGTTGCAATGGAAGGGGTTTAACTGTACCAAGTAGCAAATAGCTATCGATAAAAACCTTTGCTTTGGCCCGCATCGGTTGCAAGTTCTGCAAAACCGTCGGTCCTCTAGATTTGTGTGGCTTGTGAGATCTGTGTGGGATCTATTTGTGAATAGTTGTTGTTGACTGTTGTTGATTGATTGCGAATAGTTGTTGTTGACTGTTTGTTTCTACCTTCCATTCACTTAGCTTTGTGCTAATTCCCCACAGTTGATTCCTTTTTGCAGGTTCGGTGTGTCCAAGTGTTTAGCTGTGTTTGTGGGAACGGAAATTTGACCAACGCTCTGATATTGTGTTTTGATTTGCGACGAGCTGTGTTTTGTAAATCTTTTGTAACACAAATGGATATTGTATTTTGTAAACAGTGCTTTGTAATTGTGGGTGATTTCAGTTATGAAAATTAGTAACGCTTTCGCAACGATTTTTTAAAAAAAATGGCTTGAAGATTTCGGTGTTTCAGATATCATTTCTAAGAATAGAAATGTACCGCTGCATCTTCATTGGCTCTGTAGCTACATACTTTAGATAGAACCTAGCCATATCCAGAAATTTCTTTGTAATTTCATCCACGTACTCTGTTGTCTGCCTCATAGTCAGAAATTCTTTAGTAATCTTGTCTACACGAGCTTTAGGTGCAACCTGCACCTCAAACAATTCCTTGAACTAAGGCCAAGTCATAGCCTCAATATATGCCTCTCCCTTCCTCTACAACAATATGGTCAACCAGTCTTTGGCCAACCCACGCAACAGATTTGATGCGTACATAACCTTCCTTTCTAGTAGACACCTACTAGTACGGAAAGCCTCTTCCGTCTCTGCTAACTAATGGTTACTTACAATAGGATCTGTAACCCCCTCGAAGAGAGGCGGTTTACAAGCTAAGAATTATCTGTATGAACACCCGTGCAATGGATCAACTTTAGCTTCAAATCTTCCCGGTATATTTATCAATGCAGCTGTACCGCTGCATCCACTCTCTGTTGCAACATAACTTCCATTCTCCCTGAAACTTGCTCTACCACTTGATTGATGATGTAAGGAACACTTTGTTGTAGGGATTTACTCAGTTCTGTTTCTACTATCTCTTTTACTGTATTACCCTCTTGCTCTCGCGATCCCTCTTTTAGGTTACTCGTAGGTCTAGTAGTTATGATAGGAATTGCATCTAAAACATAGGTACCTCTAGTCTCCCGAGGTCTGCTGGCCTCAGGCTGTTGTGTTTGTCCCATGTTAAATCCTTCTACGTACTCCATTCTATAAATCAAAAACTTTCAACATACAATACCGTAACTACTATCTCTGTACCATCACAGATATACTGGTTTACATACAAAAATCATCATGCTATCACACATAATCCGCAGGGTCCATTATGATCTTGCTGAGCTTAAGTATGTATCATGTGTTTATAATAATATGGTCCCTACATTATTATGAACACACTATATTTTACCTATTCTCAACTCAATCAATATGACTCGTGCTTCATAACATTTAACACTTAGCCATATAATTGTTGCACATGCATAAACAGGATAACTCATGCTTAATCTGTAAAACAGATATTAATCATAAATTTCTAATAACCGTATGCTCACCAAGGTTTACTGCCCCAAGTATAGCTACACTTAATCTCAAAACCATGGTTTAAGTTCACACATCACACTCATTTGTGTCCAAATCCCTTAAACCTTGGCTCTGATACCAAGTTGTAACACTATAAATTCCGGTTTAACTTTTAAAACATATTAACTACTTATTAGCATCCAAAGTATCATAGTTTACAAAACAAGTTTTCTATTTACATAAGTGCTAATAGTTTTCCCCTTTCAACTTTCCAGACACAAAGCTACGCTTGCACGTAACTAGGTATCTACATTACTTGGTACACAACTAGCTGTATACCGTGTCACTGTTCTTGTGCATAGCTATACTCAAGGCTGCCTATACATCTGTACTTACATCACATTTACATTTAGCATATAAAGTATCATACTATTCACCTTGTGCATGTATACATATTAATCATGTTAAAAGTAAGTACACTCACCTTGTACTAGTTACAGTGATATAAGGTTTATGCGTTCATTTATGTATCCAGTCACCTCCCTATACAAGTAACACTGTAATGTATTATAAATCTTCAATTTTGTCCTGAAATAGGGCCTACACAGACCGTGTCCCATGCACACTACATGACCTGCCCTGGCCACAAGGCCAGTGTTGATAAACACCCTACACGGGTCGTGTACCTATACACGGGCTGTGTAACTCTTGTGCTATACAACCATGTAACCCTACATGGCTTGTTACCGCCTTAGTTCTCTACACGGGCCGTGTACCATTACACGACCCGTGTTAACATACACGGTCGAGCTACACGCCTTCCCAAAACATACACGGGCCGTGTACGCTACAGACTCAGCCGACTGTGTTTCCTCACAGACACTGTTTTGAGAAAAACTTCTACCCAAAGTCAATTCAGACCAACTAGGGGTGTTTTCCTACACACCCATACAGTAAATATCAATAACCAAATCAATAGGAAACAGTATAAGCATGCTATGAACATTGATTCCACCATAGAATCATCTTCTTGACCCAAAATAAACAAAATACAATCAAGAATTCATACCTTGCTGATCTAGGCTATCAAAGCAACAAGTTGAGATGCTAAACTTCAGTGTTCTTGATTCAAAATAAAAAGCCAAGTGGATATCTAGCTGTGTGTATGAAAGTGTATGTGTATTTGAGAAGAGTTTGACTAACAAAGTCAAATAACTCACATATCACTACAAGAAAAATGACTTTTTGAGGCGACATGTGTCGCCGTAAAAGGCCATGTGGTGAAGTCAATGTTAACCATTTTTCGCCGCAAATGTTAAAATTTTCGCCGCAAATAAGTTTTTGGCACGAATTTTGTGCGGCGTACTATTTGAGCGGACATGTCGCCTCAAAAAACCTTTTGGGGCGACAATTAGACTATTTGCAACGAAAATGTGTCGCTTCAAAAAGTCATTTTTCTTGTAGTGTATATATATACTTTCTAAGAATTAAAAAACAAACCCTGGACTTAACAACTACTAAAATGACAACTTTAGCCCCTCTAGTTTAATCATATAAAACACAGGAAGGCACCTTACTAAGAACACAACATTTAACAGTCAATAAATATAAATAGCAATCTTCTGAACCTTGGGGTGTTACACGGTCACGTGAACGGTTGTCATTTGAGATGTATTCTATAATGCAATTTGAATTAAGTTTATTGTATTATCCTAATAAGTCATTTAACAAATCAATGTTAATTGTGCAATATAGACCATTTATTTTGGTAGAAATTAAAAGCTAATTTGGACAAAAGATTGTCAAAATTAGATTTAATTTTAACTTTAGTTTGAATAATTTTCTTAGAGATAATTTTATATATGTCGCATTTCATTAAAAGAAAACTAATTAGAATCATGATGGTACAAACCTAATGAGCAAAAGCCATTTGATTAATAGAGGATGACTACCTTTATAGTTCCTAATATACTAAAACCAAAATATGTTCTACTTGGCCCATTAAAAAATATGGTTAATCTTTTGTTTAGAAATATCATAATAAAGAGAGATGATTTTAATGTCATACATAACAAAAAAGTGTATGTTTGAATCACAATACCCTTGAAATTATGGTTAAGAAAAATAGTTAAAGTGTTTATAAGAGTAAATATGTCATAATTATTGTGTGTGGTAAAAAGTATTATATATAAATTATCTCTTAAACCAAACTAATGGAGATGAGTACATTAACTTTTATGTTTTTTATTTTAAATGCTTTTTCTTTTTAATATTTCGACTATGTTATTTTTTAGGATTTATTAGTCGAAATAATGAATCTGAAATATTTAATAATTTGAATGCTTCTGAATACAGCATTTCGCAATTAGTAGCTTTTTTTAAGTTTAGATATGATTCAATTCTATCAAATTAGAATTTACTAGTACAGAGAGTGAAAAAACAATATTAGGTAAGGTTGCGTTTATGAGGAGAAAAATTTTCTGTTTTTCGTTTTCTGATTTTGTGTGAAAGATGGTGAGGGTTTCATTTTCTAAAAAAAATAGAAAACGTGTTTAAATGAAGGGGTGAAAAGAGTTTGGGGGTGTTGGGGTGTTCAAGTCCTGTTAAAAAACAAGGTTTTTACATAACTTTCAATCCATGTTCTCTTTCGAAAAACCAGGACCTACTCCTAATATTTTTTTTATCCGTGTCAGGTTCGTGTCACATTGTAACGTCGGATTAAAATTGCAAACCTTATGTACAACCACCACGTCAATCTTATTATTCATATAAAAATAAAGATCAATTACATAGAGTTCACATAATTATACTATAGGAATCAGGGACTAGGAACCAACCAAACCAACTCTCCAAGTACAGATTCCTACTTGTCTTTTGTTACACATGCAAGTTTTGCACACATATGGTACGTAGTTGATCATTTTTACATAGCTGTACTGTTAGGAATTCCCTTCCCAGTAAGTCCCTCTTCGCTAGTTGGGTAGAGTAGTGTGTACGGTACTTTCACTGGTCCAACCCTGTTCTTTAGTCTCTCATCATTGTTCATTGCCAGGATTCTGTCCTCGGTCTCTTTCAGCTTCTTCCCAAATTTCTCGAATGCCTTCAAAGGCTCTACGTCTGAAGTCCACTCTGGGTTCTCTCTTTGCCCAAGGTAAACCTCGTCTGAAGAATGTCTTGACAATAACTCTATCAATGCAATCCCAAGAAGTGTTTGCAGTTGTGGAGTAATGGTTTTCAAGAAAACGTTATCTGGATTCGCTTTTAGTTCATCGTATTCTGGAGTATTTGGCTGGGGCATAAATCTACGACTTAGAGTTGGTCGATTAGGGAGATAACCAGCATAAGGATATTGTCCATAGTTTACAGCTGCATGAAGAGCAGAAGCCACCCATATGAATGTAGTGCAGATTCGTATCAGGTTTTGGAAAGAATCCATTTTCGGCCACCATGACTCGTTTTTCTTGTCACCATGTCCCTCTTCTCGTAGTTCCTTCCACCATGATTGAAGTTCTGTGTCGTTTTGAATCATAACATCATTCTTGTAGTAGAATTTACAGTAATCCTCTACCCATGATTTGATCGCTGACCAGATCTCAAGCCCATCAACCGCATATGGGTAATCCTCGATTAGCAGGCGAAGTCCATGATGAGAATTAGAGTCCTCAACTGCCAATCCCCTGAGTTTTATATGCACAACTAATTACATTCAGGATGAGTTCTGGCATACTATTTTCAAATTTTTATTTGATGTAAATATTTGAGATCATTAGATATGGTTTTCCAAGGAAAAAAAAAAGATAATTACCTCTTGACAAGATCTACTGGGAGTGCTTGGTCAGGGAACACCCAATCCTTATATAACACAGAAGACAATTCCATAGAATATTTTCCAGGGAATACAGTTTTCTCAAGTATGCCTCCACCATTGATCAGGATTTGCCTTGCAAACGCGTTGATATTCATTGTATCGCGAAAATGAGGGTATAGAAGCTTATAGATAGGGTGGAGAACGCTTAGTTGCCTGTTTGCAGCAATCACAAATGGCTCAACAACTGCATGAGTATGTAACCTGTGATCAAGTATATTTGATACAGTTAATTAAAAGTTGAAAAGAAATGGTGTATCCTAAAGTTTTCTTTATGTGTTTTAGTTAATGTACCAATGACTGATTAGTTGATGAATCCCTGAATCGTTAACCGCTACATATGCTTTCGCCAACTGCCAAACCGAGCCTTCTACTCCAGTTGCCGCTGGGGTGTATACATTGCTGATGGCACCACGATTATCTCCATCAGGATGCGGCAAACTTAACTCAATTGCTAATGGTTTTAAAGTTCCATCATTTTGTAGCAAAAGTATAGTTCGCGAGGCGTAAATCTTGTTTTCAGCTTCGTTTATTCGCCTTAAGTATGGCATTAATGAGTCATGATGATCCAATATGAACAACCTATTTTCTCTGAGTACCTGCCACAATAACTTGAAACAAATGATGATAATATATATTATGCTTGTTAACAAGTTGATCAAGATAAGAATGTATTGGGAATGATCCTATATACCTCATCTACTTTTAAACCATTTAGGCCTTTTTCAATATGGTGTGGTTTTATAGAACTGTTTTGGTTGCCATAGACTTTGACATCCAGCTTGCTTGTAGGAGGGAACTCCTGTAAAATCAAGAGAATTTGCGAGCTTACTAGCGTTAGTCCTATTGTCGAGTTTAGGAAAGATCAGTCTTTGTGATCAGCTACTAGCACCTAAATCATTTCTAAAATTGTTGTTTCATGTTTTTATGATACGCATTACAATTTATAATGAGTAAAAGACCAAATGTAATTCGAAGGCATCTAGAGTTTACTTTTAAAAGACGGATTATAACCGGGTTGACTCCAGCGAGCATTTCTCTTGCAAATTCTTCATCTGTCCTCCAAGCAGACTTGTCCTCTGAAGAAAAAACAATCATGTAAATAAAGATTTGATCACTATTAATACTGTTAGTTTTAGAAATCTTTCGGGAAGTGGTGTCCCTACCTATAAGTAAATGTATGACTGCTTACATCTTACCTCTCCCATACAGGAAAATGGGTATTGTTGTTATTGTCATTAACAATAATGACAAAATCAACCATGGTTATTTATAATATACATCATTTTTTTCAATAGTTCTATTTTCTTGAGAACAGAAATTGTGTATTTGGGGTACCTTTGATGACTTGTGGTTTTGGGAATTTGGTAACTCCAGTATTATCGGTTTCAAGAAGAACCTTCAACATTTCCAACGGAATTTTTTCTCGAATACGATCAAGTCCAGGTAGCTTGAATCCTCCTTCATAAAGGTTCATGACATCTTGGAATGAGTCGAATTCATCATGAGTGTTGTCAAATAGAGCTTCAAACTCGGGTACAAGGAATTGGACTATAGATTTTAGACCATAAGCAAGAAAATCCGACAACTTCAAGTGTCCAAATCGCTCATCTCTTGGAACATATATATTTAAGCTCATAACAAGCGGAAGCCTGCTCTCAGTTCTAGGATCTATCACATTGATCAAAACTTACATCAGTTTACAAAACATCCTAAGACTTGAACCCTAGCTATTATAATGTCTTTACCTGATTTTGCCGGTGGTCTACCAGTTCTACCCCTACGGGGATAGGGGTACTCTGAAGACCCCCCAAGAACTGGGCGCGCATCATTAGCATCCTTATCAGGTTCTCCCAAATCGTTATAGAAAGCGTAATCATATACCCTATCCCATTCTTCAAGTTTCCCAGTCCCATCTCCTCGTAGTATTTCCAACTCCTCCTGTCTATGCGAGCGTAGAAATTCTGGTGTGTCACTAGGAAGATATGCCTGCAACATCAATATAATGTAACATGGAAACAACAAACAGATATTTAATTATAAACAAGAGCATTTAGCTACGAGAACAAACTTTGGAAGGGCTACAAATTACATAAGGCAGTGGCTTCTTCACAATAACCTATTTCTTCTCTAACTTCCCACACAACTCAAAAATATTACCTAGAAATGGTTTTCTGAAGTATGGAAGGTGGTTGATGTTTATATTGCCAAAAAGAAAAATATATCTGGATTTGTCAGATTCATCAATCAAAAACTTTTTAAATTGTATCATGTTTCGAGTTCTATATTGCAAGTCAATTTTGCGAGGTCTCAAACCAAAGTAAATAGATTTGTGTAGACACAAAGAAGTCAAAACAAGATGAATGAAACATCAATGATAGCTACAACCATTATAGTTATCTCAAAGATGGAAAAAAATGTGATGGTCGAAAGCAACAAGCTTAAAGATGTGCTAATTGCCCTCAGGCACCAAGGTCGGGTTATGACTTGCAAGTCGAACATGGTGACAGGGTAACTAATTCAACATCACTTTTCTTTAAGGTGACAACAACCATGAAAATGGTTGTAAATAGAAAGTCAATCTACGAGGGAGAAATGATTTGGTAGATATTGCAAATTCTTATCTTTTTTTGAGTAACCCACCCTAGGGGTCGCCCTTGACCAGTCACACGTTCAACATGAAAGAAGTAAATTGATAAAACAGTTGACAAATCACATGGGGCCAGGATTTGAACCATGGACCTCCGTCTTACATTGCATGTACCCTACAACTAAGCTACCATTGTGAGGATGCAAAATTCTTATCTTGGTTATAGTCCTACTAAAAAACAAACTCATTGGTAAGAATTAACAGTGCTTCCTCTATGTATATGTGTGTATCATAGGAAAGAGAAGGTGATCAGAGAAGTGTAGATTTAAGTGTGTGAGAAGGAGGTCTGGTGGGTTGGTTTTGATTTGGAAACAGATATACATGATTCAACAGAGATCATAATTTGATCCAAGACGAAATGTTAAATCTGGTTTTATATTTATCGTATGTTCGTGATTGATTGGATCGTTTTCAGATAAAAGTTATAATTTATATGTAACTTAGTTTTTCCTCTACATCCAATCTAGCTAGTGAATGCTTGTGATCTCTAATAGAAACCTACAATCATAGTAGAGCCACTTTGTATTGAACAAAACACAAAGATCTAAGCTCTTTATGTTTCTTCATCGGAAAGTTTCACACTTTGGTTTTAAATCTTAGATTTTGACACTTGCAAGTTAGTTTCATGTTCTTATAATCATTGAGTCAAAGGATATGAATAAACAATACAACTGAAATTTAATCCCACCAAGAATATCAAAAGAAAGGTTCAAATTTCAAGCTATGATTTTGAAAGAAATCCACTTATGGGTTGCAAAATTGTCTTTTATTTTAAATATTACTAAAGGTTCGCAAGAAATTAGTTAAAATTTGGTTTGAAATGTTGTGCCTTTTCATTATCTATATTAAAATTAATTTTAGGCAAATGATATATGCTGCTAATAGTATATATGTTAAATTATGTCACACTCATATACCTCTTTAATTTATTGAGCGAATACTGGAATGACAAAGCTACCATTCATTAAAGAGGTATGTAAGTGTGGTAGCACCTAAGTTAGGTATTGCTACAGCACACATCCTTTTTCCGTTAATTTAATAGTTAGATTGAATTTTAGCCGATAAATGTTTTGCAATTAGCTAAGTCTAGATTTTCATTACACAAACTAAACCCAATCCCAAGTTTCGCTTGTCTTTTCCCATAATTATTATGGATCACACATGTCATATCGTTATGTCATTTTTTCTTCTCACAATTTAATCCATTACTTAGTCTCATAATAGTCACTACTCACCACACAAAATTGTGAAATCCGGCTGATACTCACCTTTTTTTAACGGCGCCTACCTAATACTCAATAAGCAATAAATAATTATATAAAGGGTGTTGTTGATGGTATCCCTCTCTTACACATTATAATTTTATATGAAAACTAAATCATGATCATACACTTATAATACATCAAAAATCAACCATAGGGGGCGGTGCTATAATCCTAACTCTTATATGAAATGAAAAGAGAGATAAGAAGACTTGATGGCCCACCATCCATCACCACATGCCCAATCCCAATTCCCCATGTAGGTCTCAGGATCTGTGTATTGTTCGTATCGCCGTTTTTGTCTCATTTTCATTTCAACCAATATAGTTTCATGTCCGGTTCGATTCATGTCATTTAATTCATGTTTGGTTTAGGTCGGATTTTCATGTCCACCCATTTTCCGCACAAAAAGAAATAGTTGTGTGTTTTGGTCCAAAACTCTTGATTTTTGGATCAAGCTTTGTGTAGACTTATTTTCCGGACAAAAAAGATGGTGGGTAACTATGGAGAGGCCAAAGATGATGAGCGACGACCGCTAATGGAGAGAGTGATGGCCGGCAATGGAGAGCCCTAGATGCAGCAAATTTTGTGATGGTAAATCATAGCCACCAATTATGAAGTCATTACTTATAATTTATTAAGCTTTAAGTTAGATGTCATTTCCGAGTCAACCCAGTTTAGTTTTGTATTGCCCTCAGTAGTGTTCGTTTTGGGTTGC
Organism: Dittrichia graveolens; assembly: GCA_038502395.1. NCBI lineage: Eukaryota > Viridiplantae > Streptophyta > Magnoliopsida > Asterales > Asteraceae > Dittrichia > Dittrichia graveolens. The sequence continues at coordinate 51,187,778 of JARJIL010000005.1, read as the reverse complement.
GTTTCATATCGTTACAAGATTTACCACTTGCCAGCCCTATCCCCATATGATCTTCACCCCAAACCCTCCCCACCACTCAAAAATGGTGTGACACCCTCTCATTCTCTCAAACCCCAAGTAATGACTTCACCCTCCACGTAGCCTACACTCCACTCGTACCTTGGACTATACATATATTTTAAGTAGGCTCTTGAAATGCATTTTTTATATAAAATTACAATAATCTTTAAACAAAAAAACCAAAACACTGTTAAGCTTATTTTACCTAATAATTTTTTTTAGGTAATGGGTTATAGAGTAACTGTTCTCAACTTACACATATTTTCTTGTTTTTACTGAATTTGAAAAATATAATATTAGACCTTTATATCTATATATAAACATTTTCTTACATTTTTAGTTTGTATGATTTAGTAGTTTTATAGTTTTGATCTCTAATTTTTCTTCTTTTTTTATGAATTTGCTTCCTAAATACTCAAACATCTTGCGTGTTGGTCCTTCGTCAAACTAAAATGGCTAAAATACCCTTAACCTATTAATTTATATTTTCCTTAATTTTTAATTACTTTTTTAAGTATTATTTAATATTAAATATTTTTCTGAAAAACAAAAAAACCATATTTATTATCTTTTACATCTCTCTCCCCTTTATTTACCCTTACCGTCTCTCTCTCTCTCCCTCCCCCTCCTTCACTCTCTTGTTGCGATATAACACTACCACCACCATCACCCCCATGACCATCATCACCCACCGCCCTCATCTTTTTGTTATTCAACGATAGCACTACTTCTATCATCCCTAGGATTTCGAGTTTCATGGTTAGATATCACCACCACTTCCAACACAATCAGCTACCACCACTACCTTCACCAACGCAATTGGTAGTGTAATCTTGTTCCTCACATCATCACAACTTGAATGAGCCATGACATCCCCTCAAAACCGCCAAAGACCGTAGGAACTCTATGTTGCAGTGGGGCTAGGGTTTTCTTCGTATTACTCAACAAATCAGGCCACACATCGGGACTAGAAGCATCGCTTAACTTTAGATCCTTAATATCTAACCAAGGAAAGTGTTTTAATCTATACCCTGACCCCCAAAAGTGTTAGAGACCAGAGATCGACCTTCCTGCAACTACGACATGATGGTTTAGGATATAGATGGTGGTTGAAGATGAAGAAGACAATGGTTATGGTTGAAGATGAAGGTGGGTGGTTGAAGATGAAGGAGGTAGTGGTGATGGTTGAAGATGAAGCCTTCGGTAGTGATAGTTGAAGATGAAGTATATGACGGTGATAGTTGAAGATGAAACCGGGGATGGCTGGTGTTATGATTTAGTGGTGGTAGTGGTGGTGTTGTAGCACAAAGAGAGGGAGGGAGGGAGACAAGGGTAAATAAAGGAGAGAGAGGTGTAAAAGATAATAAATATGATTTTATATTTTTTATAAAGATTTAATATTAAATAATACTTCAAACGTAATTTAAAATTATAGAAATTGAAAAAGTTAATAGATTGAGGGTAGGAATGTATGATGATCATTTTAGTTTGAGATGGGATGAATGGTGTAAGTGGTTTAGACCTTTAAGAAGCAATATGTAAAAATGAAAAGTTTGAAATAAAATCCGTAAAAAATACTAAATTATAGATTCATGCTTCATATAACTCTAGTTTTTCAAATATAATAATAATAATAATAATAATAATAATAATAATAATAATAATAATAATAATAATAATAATTTTTTACGTATATGAATGTAATATATATATATATATATATATATACTAGCATGATACCGGCGCAATGCAGCGGCGGCAAATAGTTTTTGTTTTATAACATGTCGCTTTTAAGAATGTAATAATATGTTATTCGTGCGATTCAGTGTTACGAAAAAGTTTTTTTCAACAATATGTCCATTTTTTTATTTTTTTTATTTGCATCAAATATTTTATTAATTTAAAAATAAATTCTAAGACATTAATATAAGAAAAAAAGATTTATATTTATGAAATAAGGAGAGAGATGTTAATAAGATTTTAAAAATTATGTTGATTTAGGTGGATAATTGTGTTTGTGTGATGGTATATTTAAATGAATAAAAAGTTAAAGTAAATTAAGAGAGAGAGTGAAATGGTTAAAGATTGAGTGGATGAGATTAATTTAGATAGAATGAAAGGTCAAGATTTTCTTTTGATTGAATTTTAAGAAGTCTTAAAATTAAAGATGAGAGAGAATGTTAAATGGTTTATATAGTAGTATAGATGGTAAGGATCTAATAGAAATAGTCTTAAAATGCGTAACGCCAGAAACATTACATCTAGTCTCTAAAATTATTACATCTAACTTAAAATCATTACATCTTATTCAAAAAAAATGGAGTCTTTTTAAAACTAGTCCATCATGCGTGCGTGAATTAATAAGTGGATTCTCATTTAAGAAATAATTTATCTTGTCTAAAAACACTGCATCTCATATTTACACACAAATAATAATAATAATAATAATAATAATAATAATAATAATAATAACAATAACAATAATAATAATAATAATAATCATTTCGTCCTTGTAATAATTAAATTAGTCCTAATTAGTTGCGTTTCATCACATGAATGTGCTGATGTGGTGTTATGTTTTAATTTGCGTTTTTGGTTGTTATCTTAATTTTGGAAGGCTACATAAATTCACTTTCCGTTTCGTTTACAAAATGCGAACAGACATAAATTCAAATATTAGTCAACTTTTGTAGGCTTTGTATTTTATTATTATTATTATTATTATTATTATTATTATTTGTGTGTAAATCTGGAATACGGTATTTTTTGATAAGATGTAGTAGATTTTAGACATTTAATGTTTTTATACAAGATGAATTATTTCTTAAATGAGAAACCAATTATTAATTCACGCATGATAGATTAGTTTTAAAAAAACTTCATGTTTTTTAGATAAGATGTAATTATTTTAAGTTGGATTTAGTGATTTTATAAACTAGATGCAGTGTTTCTACCGTTGAGCATTTTAAGACTGTTTCTATCTGATCTTTACCCTATATATATATATATATATATATATATGGAAAAAGTTCAAAAGAACAGTTTTTTGTACGAAAACTGCGAGAACCAATCTTAGCCGTCCAATTCTCCTTTCTTCAATTGGATTGCCCACACATGAATTTCTTACATGCACCTTGTCACACTTAATCCCCCCACACTTTTCATCCATGAATTCCACTTACCACTAGAATGACAAAGATTGATTCTCGCAGTTCTCGTACGAAAAAAGTTCTTATTTGAATCCTCCCCATAAATATATATATATATATATATATATATATATATATATATGTAGGGAAAAGTTCAAACGAGAACTGTTTTTCGTACGAGAACTACGAGAACCAATCTTAGCCGTACAATTCCCCCTCCTTCAATTGGATTGCCCACCCATGAATTCCTTACATGCACCTTGCTACACTCAATCCCCCCATGCTCTTCATCCATGAATTCCATTATCCAAAATGAACGGCTAAGATTGGTTCTCGCAGTTCTCGTACGAAAAACAGTTCTCGTTTGAACCTACCCCTATATATGTATATATATATAGAAACACACACACATATATTGAAAAGTTCATTTGAGAACCGTTTTTATTGCGAGAACCACAAGAACTAATCTTAGCCGTCCAATTCCTACTTCTTCAATTGGATTCCCCACCTATGAATTCCTTACATGCACCTTGCCACACTCAATCCCCCATGCTCTTCATCCATGAATTCCAGTTATCAATTAAACGGCTAAGGTTGGTTCTCGCGGTTCTCACAATAATAATGGTTCTCAAATGAACCATCCCCTATATATATAGGCAAAAGTTCAAACGAGACCTGTTTTTCGTACGAGAACTGCGAGAACTGTACTTAACGCCATTAATGACTCATTAATATGAGTATTTTGGTAATTTATATATTTACCCAACTGTGAATTGTGTCCGGGTGAGCCGTTATTAATTTGCGAGGCTTGATTTTCCCGAAATAACCCTCATTAATGCGTTATTAATGAGCCATTAATTAAGCATTAATGAGCCGCCAAAAAATCTTAGCCATTGATTAAGTTTAATCAAGGGCTAAGATTGGTTCTCGCACGAAAAACAGTTCTCATTTGAACCCTCCCTTGTATATGTATATAATCAAGGGCTAAGATTGGTTCTCGTACAAAAAACAATTCTCATTTGAACTTTTGCCTATATATATGAGTTGTGTTCAATAAAGTCCATGTAAAAAACATAGTCCTAAAATTTTAATATTTGATCACAGTTGATTCAGTACACAATCACATGTGATTTGTAAAAAAGCATCTCATGTGAATTACGAAAATGTCACCCGTCCAAAATTTTAAAATGCAATCTAAACCGTTTTTGCCATCGATCCAATGTTAAAATTAGGCTCTTAAGACTATGAATTAAGTATGGACTATATTGAACAATTTATAAACACAAATATATATATATATATATATATATATATATATAGTGGAAGGTTCAAACGAGAACTGCTTTTCGTACGAGAAATGCGAGAACCAATCTTGGCCGTTCATTTTAGATAATGGAATTCATGGATGAAGAGCGTGAGGGGATTGAGTGTGGCAGGGTGCATGTAAGGAATTCATGGGTGGGCAATCCAATAGAAGGAGGGGGAATTGGACGTCTAAGATTGGTTCTCGCGGTTCTCGTACGAAAAACAGTTCTCGTTTAAATTTTTGCCTATATATATATAGTCATGTCTGTACAATTATACGAATATTCATAATTATTTATGTAATTGTATTAATTTATATTTATTTAGCAAAATATATTATAGCTTTGTATGAAAAAATAAATAAGAGTATAATTTGATACTTTTGTAATAATTAAACTCTTTATAAAAAAGTAAATAACAACGATTTTAAAAAAAGATATAAAATTTATACAACAAGATTGATTATATATATAATAAATATATAGATAAAGTACAAAAACTTTGAATGTATATAATAGAACTATTTATAAATTAATATAGTGGATAAGAAGTTTAATTTAGAAAGATAGTTTAAACTAACACAAATTAACCTGATTAACTTAATTTTGATATCAATTTTGATCATTAAAAGTCAAAATTAATGTTCAATACAAAATGAATAGTTAGGATTCTTAATTAAATAAAATATTAGATTTTTCTAATTAAATTAATTAAACTTAATTAATATTATAATTATTATATAATATATTATTACTATTATAAGAAAGTGTCTCCTAAATTACGTATTTACGTTCATATATAAACTTTAATATTTTTTGTTTTTTATGGATAATTCTAGAAAGGCGTCTAATCTTTTTCTAGCCGAACCTTATCAAGTTTGAAAAGAGAAAACGAGTTTGAATAGAAGTCTTAATAAAATATACAATTTGAGTGTTTTATCAAAATATTGTCAAATTTAAGTATAGTTTGTTGAGAAAAAGTTAAAATTGGATTTTATTTTTTTGAATAAAAAGTTTTGATTTAATAATTAATATTTTTATCTAAATAAGTAGCTAAGATTATTAATAGAAAATATTGAGAATTTTAAGGGCGGTAATTCCCTCAAAAATTTTCGAGGAAATTTCGACACGTTTACAACAAATTCGAGTACAGAAAAGCTACCTACAGTTTTTCGAGAAATTTTCGAGTATGATAAATCTCTCCGAAATACCTTGCGAATTTTCCGAGGAAATAAACCTTATGAGTTATGATAACCTAGCGAAAGATTTTCGAGAACTATAAAACCTTTGGAAATTTCTTGCAAATTTTCCCATGACATTTCCGAGTATGTAGCTTTTATGACCAATTACGAGAAATATTCGAGATCAAGAAATCTCTTGAAAATTGATTTTTCATTTTAAAACTCAAACTAACAAACATATTGACATCTATATTCATATAAAGTATTTAAGATTATTTACAATAATTTATATAGATGAATAGGTATTTGTATAATCTACCAATATATAAGCATCTTTAAAATTTTAATTTCTTTCCAGATTTGAGTATAAAATATGGTATCCTAATATGATTTTATTAGTTAATTAAGTTTATAATAAAATGTCTATGTGTGATTTTCATCGTCCTTGGAAAGTCTTAAAAATTTTTGAGGGATAAAATATATATTTTATATATTTATTACTTTAAAACACAAATTATTAAACATATAGTCACACATACAAATACGTGTATCTTTATATATAGATTAGCATATTTATACTAACATATATAAATACTTGTTCGTAAACAAATATGTATATATAAACATCTTTGTGTTTTCTAATGTGAAACACTAATATGAACACTAGTATGAACACTTAAACATGATTAGATCTCCTTAATTTATGCGTGATAAAATATATAAAATATTGTTAGTTACTTTAGTTACTAAGTCACGTGATGCAAAATGCACATTTGTTCAAGTCTAGTTGTAGTCCAATACTTAATATACGAGTCGGGTACTAATCAGCATGCTCACCTGACGGTTGAATTACTTATGAGCATGCTGAGTTGACCATTAAGTTGAGTGTTGAGTGTTTGGCTGAGCGTTGAATGCTTAGTTGAGTGTTTATTTGACAAGCATGCTCAAGACTCTATCTATATTTATGTTAAGTGTTTTCTAATGCTCAGTATTTGCTTAGCTGAGTCACTCAACAAAGTGTTGAAGTTTTGATCTGTCTCATAACTATTTTAACTAACAGGTAATTGCTGTGGAACTACCTTTGACAGTTATTGACACGAAATATTCGGTTTTCTGTGATTATAACTAGAACAAACCAAGCATAATAGAAAGATGAACAACACGATACAGGAATTATGCAAGTTGTTTCTATTGAATTCTAATACTATATACCAAATATTCCCATAAAAAAAATCTATTTTAGACTCGTATATGATAGAACTACTATTAGTGTATTGAGGAGTTTACATGCATTCTTAGATCGTGAAAGACTATTACTTATATTAAGAGAGTGTTTGGGATTGTGTTTAAACATTAATTATCTGATTATTGTGATTTAAAATCGCATATAATTAGTTTAAAGTGTTTGGGGTTTTGTTTTCAGAAATCAATTATTTGCGTTTTGGAGAATACAAAACGAGAATTTACTTTTGAGTTGTTTTTCAAACTACCATTTAAAAATCAATTAATCTACTTTGCTAAGCACTCAAAAAACTGATTATCTAATTATTGCGATAAACAACATAATCAAATTCAAACACTATTATTCAGTAGTACGTTCTATTACAACTGATTATCTGATTTTAATTATTAAAAACACATAATATATTTTCAAATCGCAATCCCAAACACCCCCTAAAAGATAATAATAATTATATTGACTACTTTTTTACTTATTTGTTACTTATGTTAAGTTGGCCTTATTTCCCGATAAAACTTACTCAGTTTCCTTATTTGTCACATAACTCTCTATTTTGGGTGTGTTCAGTGAAACTAGCTAAAACTAGAGCTAAAGTTGGAGCTGTGGCTAATTAATTAGTAATCACAAACACAATCCATAAGTTAATTGGAAAGATTTTTATTTTGGAGAATTATGAGGGATTATGTTTTTAATAATCATCTCAAGATTTTAACACCCTAACGAGACTAGAGGACTAAGTATTATGAAAACTAAAATCTCAAACCCTTATAATCTTCCGTAAGTCTGTTACCAAAGACACCCAAACTGTAAAAGTAACTTTAAAACAAAATGTAACATAATATAATTTGTTTAATCTCCTGTACGGGCGTATGGTATACCTTATTGGTGAAGAAAATGCGATCCTTTTTGTAGCGCTTTGACGGATAAACCCATGAATTGCAGACAAAATGAACTTGTCCATGGCCAGGAACATCTTCAAGTGTAAGGGTCTTAAGGTAAAATTCATTGTGGTGATGATTTTGTATAAGAAACGCCCCTGGCACTCCCATATCTTCATCATATTCAAATGCTACTTTGTACGACGATTCACCAACTGTTATCGGGGAAATAGTCGTGACCCAGTCTTCCAACATCGTCGGCTTCCCGACATTTCCTTCTGCGAAATAGTTCACATTTTTTAAATAAAAATTAAACCGTTCCGATCCATTACCCAATCTGACCCAACCCCCCCCCCCCCCCCCCCTGCCATGACAAGAAAACACCAACCTGAGTATGAGTATATGACTAATAGAAGAATGTTCAATATAGTCTATAATTAATTCATAGTCCTTAGAGACTAATTTTAGCCTATGGATTAATGACATCAATGGTCCAGCTTAAATTTTAAAAATTCGAGCAGAGTGGCATTTTTATAATTTTTCATAATTTAAATGTGATGCTTTTACAAATCAAATATGATTGTATACTGAATATTCTATAATTGAATATTAAAATTTTAATATTATGTTTTTTAAATTGACTTTATTAAACACAACTCCTAACTAATAACGAGAGTAAAAGACATGAAAAATCTAATGGAAACTATACTCTTTCTTTAATTTGATATTTTAGGCATATTATTTTAAGATTAACCATTCACATGATCTAGAAAGAAATTAAAAAAATAAAAATAATACAAGTTTTTTTCGAAAAGTTCAACTCTAAAAGTGTTTTACCTTGATATAGGTTAAGTCTTGAAGTTAAATTCCTTACGTCTTGAACATGAGGGCAAGAATGTCAATTCATGCCATTCTAATTAAAAAATATAAATAGAACCACATGTTTTTCTCCAAACGATTAAACAATTTTCGTTAAAAAATAGTTTAACCCTCTAAAATGCATAATCAAGGAGAGAGAGTATAATCGAAAACCATACAAAACTTAAGTAATTAATTAGTTTTTTTTAACAAAAATTCAAGGTTTAAAACATTTAAAAAAAACTTTAAGTTTTAAATCATATCAAATTCAAAACTTTATGGTAAAATCATTTAAAAAAACTTTAATGGTTAAACCGAAATTGAACGCAAACTTTAACGGTTAAACAATTATTCCAAAAAAAAAAGACAAAGATGATGAAAAGAAAGTAAAAACACGGAATCCAAATCTGTCAAAACAAATGAATGAACAATTGAAACATTGGATTCCAAATCGACTATTCACAAATTTTTTTAATGTAATCCGGATTATTAATAACATTGATTCAAACACTAAAATTAGTCGTTTAGAATTATGAATTAAGTATGGACTATATTAAACATTTTTTATTTAACCAAACAAGTGAATTTGTTGGAATTGCATTCCGACATTCTCTAAATTCCCCGATTCCACCAACCAAACATCCCTAGCTTACTATCGCCTCCCTGATACCCATTTCTAATTTGTTTTATTACTATCTTTCACGACACGCGCACACACACCTATCACCTCCTCGATACCCATTTCTCATTTTTTAAACGTTGCTAATAAGATTCTAAAGATGATTAATGGTATATCAACACATAAAATTAATTTCGGTCTCTGAATCTAGAGTAGTTTTACCTTAAATTAGTCCAATATGGAGTTTAATGAGTCGTAATTGTTATAACAATCAATCACAATTAGTACTTTTGATTCAACTTTACTAACAAAATCATTGTTTTTCTAAGATAAAAAGAAAACTCAAACAACAAAGGTTTACTATGAAATGCATCTGACATTGGTTCACTAACCTACGCCAGATGCATTTCTGATATTCTAACCTGTGGATCGGTGATCGTAACAAGGTTCAGTAATAAGATGTAGAGTGACGTTCTTGCCCAAAAGCTCATCAACCCGATCTAAAACCGATGCACTCAAGTCGTTGATATCCAACAAGTTTTTCTTGGTTAAAACCACTTTTCCTTTGATCGTCTTCATTCGTAGGAAATATTGATTTCATCAATGGCTTGCTAATTGTATAGTCTTTGAGACTTGTCAAAAAAAGATGAGGTGTATTTATAAGAAGCAAACATTGATGTAGGCCTATTAAAGGTTACCAAACCCTATGTGTGGACAAAAAGCAACTTTGATTGAGATTACGTATCGTAATACAAAAAATATATATATCCTCCTATTTTATTCTCTGTATACTTAATCTGACAAGTGACAAAACAAGAGAATTAATGTCAAATTAATGAATTGATCTAGTCATTTCGGTTTTTACTCGGCAAAATAAATGAGTTTTCACATATATTAATCAATATATTTATTTATAGATGGATGTACACATTCTTTCAACATTATCTCTATTAAACTACTTTTTGGATTTCTACAAAAATTAAAATAAATTATTTTTTTTCTTACAATATTGTGATCATCGAGCTGACACGATTCTTATTTTCTAGTGATATTTCATCTATTTCTTTGAGGGTTCTTATACTTAATTCATGATTTTAAAAACCTAATTTTAGCTTTTAGATCAATGATATTAATAATCCAGATTGTATTTTATAAATTTGGACGAAGTGACATTTTTATAATTCACATGTGATTGCATACTGAATCACTTATGATTTAATATTAAAATTTTAAAACTATGTCTTTTACATGAGCTTTATTGAATACAAATCTATATTTATAATTTGTTCATAAGTACATATGTTTATAAAGTCATATACGCACAAGTATTACAGAAGTAAATTTAAAATACATCAAATTGAAAAGAAAAATGTAAGAAATATACATATATAAAAAATTTAAAATATATACCTAAAAAACCAAATTATCCTTATTAAAGTACTTTTTATACACTACATTCAATTCATCATTGTGTTACCTATGACATTGCCATTGTTATGACATATCAAAATTTACCCTTTTTTACTTTGAAACTGTGACATACAATTCTCCATTACTTAGCAGATGACAATGCTGGCCAGAAAGCTGAGAAGAGCCAACATGGGAAGAGGAAGATCTAACTAGAAAGGAAAAGGGAAGAGTTCCTTTAACCCCAAGAAAGTTGTGTGCTTTAACTTTCAGAAGAAGAAGGGACACATAGTTGTTGCGTGTAGAAACAAGAAGGGTGAATCACTTTTAATAGCTGACAAGAATGCTTACAGAACTTACAAGTACAAAAGAAGATATTTACAACTCAAGAAAGAAAAGCCTAAATACAAGCTTAAAGGTAAAGTCCTCTATGCTAAAAAAAACAAGGACACAAAGTCATATACATCAGATGATGATGTCAAAAAGATCGGTCTTTTGGCTTTGGAAGAAGAAGTTGAAGAAGAACAAATGGATTTCGGTTTGTCTGAAAACACATGGAAGAAGCTAAGAAGGACATCAAGTCTAAGGGCCGGGATTGTTAGTTAATGAAAACACCCATGTCACCCTCTATCAAGCTGATTAAAGACTCAAATGACAAGTATATATATCAGACAACTTATTAGGAATGATTGGTTTAGTACTCTAATTCACAACAAGTAGGCCTGATATCATGCTTGCTACATGTGTTTGTGCAAGATATCAAGCTTACCTTAAAGAGTCCCATCTCCAAACTGTTAAGAGGATCTTTAGATACCTTAAAGGGACTCTAAACCTAGGTCTTTGGTATCCCAAAGACACTAGGTTTGAACTAATTGGGTTTTTTATGCAAATTATGCTAGGTTCAAGCTAGACAGAAAAAGTACAACTGGAGGATGACAGATGTAGGGTGGAGAGTTGGTAAGTTGGACAAACAAGAAGTAGAATTTAGTGGTTACTTTAATAGCTGAACCCGAGTATTTGTTGGGGTTTTGTTTGGTTTTTCATAATATATTTTAGCAACAGAAGCATGAACAACAATTTTAAACTTTTTAAAACTCCCTACCAATGATCCATATGCAAGCCTTAAGAAAACAAAACAACCATAGGGTGTTTAGAACTACAACCATAGCGTGTTTAGAACTATAACCTTTGTAGCGTGAGAAAACGTTGGTGAAGGTGGTAATCAAAGAGAAGCCAAGAAAAGACTTCCTCCAAGGTATCCACAAGCCAATGAATCCAACACCTCCAAGATGCTAGTCTCTCCAACAATGTAGTTCTCAAGCAAGTAAGACAACACTTTATCTTCTTCTTAGAACTAGGTGTATATATGAGTATATATTGTAGTACCACATGTAATACCCGTAACCTCAAAATATATAAGAATATTTTAATGGATATTAATGGGGATTTATGTACAATATGGTTTGAGATTATTTAAGGAATGAGAGTTATGTTATATATATATATATATATATATATGTGTGTGTGTGTGTGTGTATTATGGATGGTGATTCATTAAGAAAAATTGGGCTTATATATATATATATATTGATCCAATAAGAATTCTAGTTGTATATTGGGTTTGAGATGTGGAAGTGGGCCTAGGCCTACAAAAGTGTGTTTTGAGGGTATAAATAAGAATTTAGGGCACAGCCTCCAACACATTCTCTATCAATCACTATTTCATTCATTCAAAGTTGTGTGTGTGTTGTGTGCCATCTAGAAGATACGAGAGGTAGAAAGAGGTTGCATCCATTGTTGGAAACTTGGGATTTTGGCAAGAAAGATCATCAGGTAATGTTTCACTACCCTTTAGGATCAAGTAGACATCATTTCTTGCTATATTAAGGTGATGGTCGAATGTTTTAGAATCTGGGTTTTTGGGTTTTGAGGGTTTAAGAAAAACCCAGGAAAAGTATCTCACCAAGAACACCTTGTAAGTTGATAAAATATGGTTTTAAGTTTAAAGGAAAGTTTTATATAAGTGGATAAATGTTTTGCAACAAGTTTGAGTTGAATTGGTTGAGTTTTAAGAAAGCTTGATTATGGCTATGGAGTCTGGGTTTTTCAAAATGATGAACTTACAGAGAAGAAGGTGTGCTATGCGACAGCCACATGGGTGCTGTATATGCCTCATGCGACTTTCAGCTCCAGTACATGTGCCATGCGACTTTTTATGTGTTAAATATAAGTTGATGCGACTTTCATGTATCCAATATGAGTTCATGCGACTTTCATGTATCCAATATCAGTTCATGCGACTTTTAGTAGTATCTCATGCGACTTTCATGTGCTAGTGTAAGCTCATGCGACTTTCATGTATCAATATGAGTTAATGCGACTTTCATGTAGCAAGTATAAGTCCATGCGACTTTGGTAACGGGTATGATTAGACCGTTCACTCCGGTGACGGGTATGTTAGACCGCACACTTCGGTGTCGGGTATGAGACCGTACACTTCGGTGTCGGGTATGAGACCGTACACTTCGGTGTCGGGTATGAGACCGCACACTTCGGTGTCGGGTATGTTAGACCGCACATGTAACACCTTAAAATCTAAGCCATATTTTTTTTAAATTGCGCTGCGGAAGCTTTAATTAACTTTGAACATACATTCCATTCACAATCATAGCAATCATTTACAAACGAAATATCTGTTCTTAAAATCCAACATGCTTAAGTCTGTGTTACAAAATAAACTGGCTCGTTTCATTTTAAATCTTAGACATCAGAGTCAAGTCAACTTTTCCTTCCACGAGTACTCACAAACATAAACCTGCAAAAAGCAACAACTGTGGGGAATTAGCACAAAGCTAAGTGAGTAGAGGCTAAACCCAAAAGCAAACATCAAGCCAATACTAATCATGTAATCACAAGTCTAAGAAGACCGGCGGTTCGGCGCAGAGCCTACAACCAGTGCCGGCCAAAGCAAAGGTTTACCGATAGCCCTCTACTGAATTGGCACAGTGAAATCCCACTCTGAAGCAACATATGCAACAGTAAGGCTACCACTGTTCAACCAACCAGTAAACGAGCCCAACCCAATTCCACGTATAGCTGACTTCTCAAACGCAACTCAAAATCATACTAAGAGTGCGTATCGAACAAATAGTCATGCAATAGACATCAATAATAATCACAATCAGCAGTTCCAATATCAAACCATCACATACAATCATGCCTTACATCAGTAATATTAAACACAATCTTTACCATTCGCATCCAACATCCACTCACCTTTCAAGTTCAGACGAAGTACTCAGAAGTCTAATGTTACCGAGCCTTTGGATTGCCTGAAATAAAATAATAACCAATCAGTTTCAAATCTTATGAATATATCTGACATATATTTATAATTCATTCATAATATCAACAATCAATAAATAAATACAATTGAAACTCAAAAGCATCGGATTCTTAAAACTATCGGATTCTCTCTTTCGGATTCTTGAAAATCCGTAACCAAGGTATCGGATTTCCCAAAATCCGCAACTATCTAAGGATTTCACAACTGTCGGATTTAGGAATCCGATGGGTTCCAATCTCTGTTTTGTCTTAATCGGATTTCAAGTTTCCAAAATCGTAAGTATCGGATTTCACTAAGTCCCGGATTTAGGGTATCGGATTTCATCACTCGGATTTCGTTGTTTCGGATTTAACCATTCGGATTCTATGTGTCGGATTCTGACTTAAATTACTTTCCAAGTTTAGGATTACATAAATATAGTATTCGGATTTGGGGTTCCCATAATTCAAGCATCGGTTTATGAATTTCCGGTTTTAAAGATTCGGATTTCCAAAGTAATCGGATTTAGTCACAATCGGTTTTCTTGTCTTCAACAATCCGATAACTTCATACTCATCAAATCCGCAAACATCAAAATAGCGTAACTCAAACCCAGATTTCATAATAATCATAACTATCATTCCAGAAACATACATTAAATATTTCTAAATACATTCTTATGCGATTAACCATATGAATCATATGAACATTCAAAGCTATCAAAATCCTATTCTTTCAAAAACCGATTATGATATTATTTAACATGCAATCTTTAACTAAACGTGTATCATGTTCTACATCACATAACATATCATTTAAGAAGAAAGATATTATGATAATATTAAACACACCAACCTTAAATCTTTGATTAATCACACACAAATGGGAAATTCCGATCCTTTTCCTTCTTCTTTCTCTCGGTTTCTTAGCAAGAACACACACACACACACACACACTCTTGAATGTTTTGAGAGAAAAGAAACAGATTACACACACACACACACACTACTTGTTTACATGCAAAGTAGGTGGCAACTAAAACTCCTAACACCCCCCACGTGTAATACACTTACACACATGCAAACATACACACACACACCTACGGTCATACATACATATACACATACATACTATTAATTCTAAATGATTAATAAGTTAATTAATAAACTAATACCACTTAATTAATCACATAATTAAATTAAAGAATTTAAAACACAATCAAACACATACCGTAAACCCGCTAATCTACTAGCCCTGGTTTGCGGGTGTTACAACACACTTCGGTGTCAGGTATGTTAGACCGTTGTGACGACAACGGGTGAGACTAGACCATCCTGGTGACGAGTATGATGAGACCACTTACTAAGGTAGTGGGTATGAGCCGTGAGCAATTATGTGAACTATTTGGTTTGTATGTACTATACTCGCTAAGCCTTAGGCTTACAGTTGTTGTTTTACATCTTTTCAGGTAATTAACGATGAGTCATGTAACTACGATATCATTGATTACTGACATCTATTATGAATGAATTATGTTTAAGTTTTTTTTGGGACGTTACAACTTGGTATCAGAGCCTAGGTTTAAGGGATCTAGATGCGTTTCGACGTGTTTAGACTTAAACCTTGGTTCTTAAGAAATTTTCAAACAAAGTTTACAACTTGCAAATGACAAAATTCTTAATGAGTTATCAGCTGGAGCTAGTCCGAGTGGTCACACGCGAGGTACAAGGTACTTACAGTATTATATTACATGATAATTTGTATATGATTTTGATAGTAAGCTATTCTAGAAGGGTAGCAAAGAGTTAGTAAAACCTTTAATGATTACTATACGTGAGAATCAGATGCTGTAGAAAGTGATGATACATGGCCCAAGCCAGTGAATCGGGGTTTTCAAGGGTAATGCTAGGATCCAGTATGTATAGTGTGTTAGTAATAATAGGGCCCATATTATTAGTTGCACACGATACTTACGGGAACCTACCAGCATCTAAGGGTATTTTGTGAATCCGGTGAGGGGTACTTGTAAAGGTAAGATGCCTGTAGCTAGGGTGCCTTAGAATGACTAGGCTTGCCTACTAGCTAGGTCTTGACATATGATACTTGATATATACCTTGATATATTAGTGAGGACTGTATGGCAATGCCGCCTATTGATTAGTGCACTGTCTATACATCCAATATGGTGAACACGAGAAACAGAAGAGTGATACCCGCAGAAAGAGTTTTCGAAAACCTGCCAGACGGGGAAAACGCCAGTGTGACCGGGGAGAGTGAACCCCGCTTGCAACCAGTTATCAACCAACCACTTCTTGAAAACGTGGCTCCTGAGAATGCAGTACCAAACGATCTGGAGAGTGAAGAGTATGGGGAGACAGACATGACAGACCTGGTAACCACAGCAGTGACCAATGCATTGAAAGAACTTCTACGTAAAGTGGTAGAGGACCTGAAGCAGGATATGAGCACCATGATAGATCAAAAACTGGGTGCTCTGTGGGCCGTAAAAGAAGCAACCATGACAGCGGCAAACACCTAGTGAGTAACGCTAGCTGCTAACCAGGTAACTCCAGGGGGTACCTTTCGAGACTTCTCGGCATGTCAGTTGCCGACTTTTGAGGGTCTGCCAGACCCTGTGCTAAGTACTAGATGGATTGCAGAACTGGTGTAACATCCTCAGATTGGACCTAGTTGACACATAGGCTATGGTGAGTTAATACGTGATTAATTAATTGTTTGTTTAATTAATCAAATGAATTATATATATATATATTATTGTGTTAGTTTAATATATATATATATATATGTATGTATATGAATGTATGTATACGGTTGTGTGTGTGCATGTGCTTAGTGTTTTAAGAATGCCACCTCATGCTTGATTATGTATATACGCGGGTTTCACTTTCTTTTCTTCACTTTGAAGTTATTGTATGTGTGTGTGAATTAAGTGTGAAACCGAGAGCAAAAGAAGAAAACAAGAACAAGACAATCGGAATTTGATATTTCTGGGTTGTGCGATTCAAAGCTTGAAGGTTGCTGATTCTTCTTTGATTCTTGTTGTTATACTTCAATTAGTATTAACATGCTACGATTTTGAGGGGATTTGATATGAACATCATATGCTCATGCTTTATGAAATTATCGGATTTGATGTTCTTGGTGTTAAAGGGTGTTTTGATGCATGCTTGCATGTTTAAACATGTTTATATGTGTTTGTACGAACATGCATATGAATTGTATGAACTAGAAAGTTGGTTTATGCAGGTTAGGAGGTTATCGGATTCTTGGTATGATGAAGGTTGTGGATTTTAATGATGATGATGAAAACCGAGTGGAAATCCGGGTGTTGAATCCGGATCTTAAAATCCGACTCTTGAAATCCGCATGTGTGAAATCTTAGTGTTGAAATCCGATGGCTTGAATCCGAGGTTGGAATCCTAAGCATGAAATCCGATTGTGGATGCCAAGTTGAGATGCAAGTGTGGAAATCCGAAGGAAGTATCGGATTCCTTCAAATCCGATACAAGGTAGCGGATTCAGATGGTGGTTGCGGATTTGGTGCAAATCCGATAGTAGTGTCGGATTTCATGTGAAATCCGACAGTTTTGGCTTGTTTGATGCTATGTGTTATATGTGCATACATATGTGAATCTTACATGTTTATGTTTGATCAAATGGATATAAATATATGATTGCTATATATATTTATGAATTGTATATTGATTTCAGTTTGTTGTGTTCTCAGGAACAGACAAGGCTTAGTAACATTAGATCACTGAGTGGAATAGCTGAGAATCAGAGGTGAGTGGATCTTTGCTCACGGGTGATATTAGTTGTACTGGTTTGGTTGCAACTATGGTTGGATAGATTGTAAATCTGTTGGTTAATTAACTGTGAATATTAATTGTTGAATTCTGTGATATGTATACATGTTGGAAGGGAAGTCAGTTTACGACTGGGCTTATGGGCTGGGTTCATTTTCTATTAGCTAAGCAGTATCAGGACGGATGCATTTGTTGCTACTAGAGGATGATACTGTGTGAGAATAGCAAATGGACTATCAGTAAACCTTTGCTTTGGCCGGCATTGGTTGTAGGTTCCTGCAGAACCGCCGGTCTTCCTAGGGTGCTTATCTGTGGTTGTTGATATCATGCGGTTCTGGCTGATATATCTGTTTTGTGATACTCCATTCACTTAGCTTTGTGCTAATCCCCCACCTCTCACTCTTTTTACAGGTTTTGGTAAGTCAGCGGCTCGGCTGAAAGTGGTTAGCTTGGGGAGTAATCACCTAGGACTCTTATAATGTATTTGTGACGAGCCGTGTTTTGGAATACTGTTATTTTGTAAACAGTGGTTTGTAATCAGTTGTAATCATTTTGATGTTTAAAACGCTTCCGCGGTGTAATTAAAAGTGAAATTTTTGGGTTAAAAAAATACGGTGTTACAACTGGAGGGAGCGTTCTTCACCTGCAAGTGTGCCGACGATGTGAAAGTTTGGTATGCATCTAACTTTTTGAGAGGAGCAGCTAAGGATTGGTGGAATTTGCTGCGTAAGATGAAGGGCGAGGCAATCGCTAGAATGAAGTGGGAAGAGTTTACCGAACTGTTCTACGCCGAGTATGCACCAAAGGTTGAGGTAGAGAGTGTAACACCGTATCTTCACCCATAAAATTTTCATTTAAATTAACACTGCGGAAGGGTTTACCAAAACATAAAAGTATTTACAACTGAAGTTAAACCACTGTTGAACAAAGCCAATCAGTTTAATATACAGTATTTCAAAAACTACGGCTCGTCACAATTCCAATCAGAGTGCCTGTCAATTAATCCCCAGACCACACCCCCTCACGACTAAACCGCAGAACTCACCATCCACCTGTAAAAGTAGTGAGAGGTGGGGGATTAGCACAAAGCTAAGTGAATGGAAGTAAACCAACACAGATATACTAGCAAATAACCGCATGATATCACAACAGTAAACACATAATCACCCTTGCCTCACGAGAAGACCGGCGGTTCTGCAGGAACCTACAACCAATGCCGGCCAAGCAAAGGTTTACCGATAGTATATTTGCTATTCTCACACAGTATTATCTTAAGTTGCAACGAATGCATCAAAAGACCACAATACTGATTAGCCGATAGCAAACAAACCCAGCCCAGTATGCCCAGCCGTCAGCTGACTTCACAATAGGCGCAACAATCAATTAACATATCACAGTTAATCAATTAATAGACCACAATCTATCTATGCATCAGTTCAATCAATTAACATATCACAGTTAATGAATTAGCAGACAAACAGTCTATCCATGCGTCAATCCGATAACAGTTGCAACCCAAGCCAGTTACAACTAATAACACCCGTGAGTAAACATCCACTCACCTCGAGTTCTCGAACTCCCACTCAGTGGTCTAATATTACTGAGCCTTGTCTTTTCCTGAGATCAGAATAAACTAAAATCAGTAACCGATTCATAAATATATACCAAACACATATATTTATATCCTTTTAATCAATCATAAACATGTATGATTCACATATGTACAAACATATAGCACATAGCATTAAACAATGCAACAAACACCAAAATTCTCCAAAACCGTGAACGCGTTGCGTCTAAACACCCGACGCGTCGCGTCGAGCAACTATCGGATTTCCTCAATCTGATTCCCAACTTGTCGGATTTCATGTCCCGGATTTCAAGTTCCGGATTTCCACTATCGGATTTTGGATCCGGATTTCACCAATCGGATTTCCTCTCGGATTCACACAAGAATCCGATTATTTCCAAGAACGCGTTGCGTTCTTCTCCCGGACGCGTCGCGTCGCGACAAACTCTGCATCATCTTCTTCATTTTCTAGCCGACTTAACCTTTCCAAATCCGATTTGAACACTTGAAATCCAATATGAACACTTCTAAAACATGTATAAACATCTTATAACATGTAAGCAACATCAAGACCATGTTAGTAACAATTAAAGCACCAAAATACACAAAACCCATTTGTGAAGTTTACACATAAACTTCATCCATGGCATCTTCATGAAACCAATACAATTTTAACAACAAAACATGACAAAATGATCAGCATCATGCAAGAAACATCATCATACCTTTGTTTTGGATTAACACCCACAAATCCAATCTTTCACTTTTCCAAGTTAACACTTTCTTTGCTTTTCTCTCAAAACACACACAACACACACACTGTCGGTTTCCAAGTGAGAAGTCAATTTTCAGATGTTAACTCATATAACCCACGTATGTCATTTCTTAAACTAAGTAGCATGAGGTGGCATGTTTGCTAAATATCTACAAACATTTAAACATACTAACACATATATATGTATATAACCGTACATATAACATATATCCTCATGTATTCCTTTAATTTCATCAATTAATTCAATAAATACCATTAGTAAATAATTAAACATATAATTAAATACTAACCACGTGTTTAAACATACCTTGGCCTACGTAACCACTAGGCCCAAAATCAGAATGTTACTGAGAGGGTCATGGACGAGTTCATGAAGCTAGAGCAGACCACAGAGACGGTCAATCAGATCACTGCAGTATTCAAAGAGAAGCTGCTCTACTATCCAGCTTATGCCAACAATGAGGGGTTACAGATGCATCGATACACCCAAATGTTAAGAGAGGATATCTGGGAGTTTGTAGCTAATCGTCAGTATTCCACCCTTGACCAACTGATTGAAGGTGCCCGAAAGAGAGAGTTGTATCTGACGGAGAGAAACAAGAAACGTACAGTAGAGCGGGCCGCCCTCGACAGCGGTCAGGGGAAACAACCTGTCAAGAAACCGAATGTAGGGTCCTGGTGTGGGTGATGCGGGAAAACGCATATTAGAAATTGTCGACAGGATGTGGATAGGTGCTACAGATGTGGGAGAGTTGGGCACCATGGAAAGGATTGCAAAGCCCACCTGAATGTGTGCTTCAAGTGCAACAAGCCGGGACACCGGATGGCAGAATGCCCCGAAGCGACTAGGGGCAGTGGGAAGGCAAACTGGCAGCCGCCACTCAGAATCACCGACGGAGAGAAAGGGAAGAGGCCCGAAGCACCGAAACCCAGGGGTCGCGCTTTCCAGATGACAGTGGAGGAAGCTAAGAAGGAACCGGATGTGATAGCAAGTACTTTCATCGTTAACTCCTTACTTGCACTTGTACTTTTTGATTCCGGGCTAGCAAGTCCTTTGTATCTTTGTCGTTTTGTAAAAGTTTTATTGTAGAACCGGTAAAACTAGAAATGCCGCTAGAAGTAGAAATTGTCGATGATAAGGCTTTGAGTGTAACTACCGTCTATCGAAACAATGTAATAGTGATAGACAATGTAGAGTTCCCTATAGACTTATTGCCAACTCCGATGAGGGAATTCCAAGTGATTGTGGGCATGGACTGGCTGGGGCGTCACCAGGCCAGTATCCTGTGCAAGCAAGGCATCATACGGATCCAGAATCTGAGTGGGGGAGAAATCTCCATCTATGGCCAGAAACAGAAGGGAACGACAACGTGTTGCACTGTATCTAAAGCCGCAAAGTATTTAAGCAAGGGGTGTGTAGTTTTTATCGCACACGACATCGACTCGAGGAAGGAAAAGAAACAGTTGGAGGTATCCGAAGTACCCGTGGTGTGCGAATACCCCGAGGTATTCCGACAGGATCTGCCAGGGATACCGCCGGACCGACAAGTAGAATTCCGTATAGATTTGGTACAAGGAGCAGCACCTATCGCGAAAGCGCCATACCGTTTAGCACCACCAGAAATGCAGGAGTTAATGACGCAACTGCATGAATTATTTGATAAGGGATTCATCAGGCCTAGTAGCTCACCTTGGGGAGCCCCAATTTTGTTTGTAAAGAAAAGGACGGTACGTTCAGAATGTGCATTGACTGTCGAGAGCTTAACAAGTTAATAGTGAAGAATAGGTATCCATTACCTCGCATCGACGACCTATTTGATCAGTTGGAAGGTGCGTGATGTTTTTCAAAGATAGACCTTCGGTCGGGTTATCATCAGCTCAAGATCCGAGAGGAAGATGTAGCAAAGACGGCCTTCCGAACGAGATATGGGCATTTCGAGTTCGTGGTAATGCCATTCGGCCTCAGAAACGCACCCGCAGCTTTCATGGACCTAATGAATCGGGTTTACCAACTGATGCTTGACAAGTTAGTGATTGTGTTCATCGACGATATCCTAGTCTACTCCAAGACCGAGGCGTAGCATGAGAAACACCTTCGAGAGGTGCTAGAAACGTTAAAAAGGGAGAAATTGTATGCGAAATTTTCGAAATGCGAATTCTGGTTATAGGAGGTACAATTTCTCGGGCACTTGGTAAACCGCGAAGGAATCAAAGTGGACCCGGCAAAGATAGAGGCCGTGATGATATGGGAAACGCCGAAGAGTCCAACAGAAATCCGGAGTTTCTTAGGTTTGGGAGGTTACTACAAACGATTCATCAAAGATTTCTCGATGCTGACAGTGCGGCTAACCAAGCTGACAAAGAAGAACACCTCCTTTAGTTGGGGAGCCGATCAACAGAAAGCATTCGAAACCCTTTGGGGAAAACTAGGCAAAGCTCCGATCATAACCTTACCGGAGGGGATGGAGGATTTGGTGGTTTATTGTGATGCCTCACATGTGGGGCTTGTGTGTGTGCTTATGTAGAGGGGGAATGTTATCGCTTACACTTCACAACAGCTAAAACCTCACGAGTGTAATTACTCGACGCATGATCTGGAATTGGCAGCCGTTGTGTTCGCGCTCAAGATTTGGCGACACTACTTGTACGGAGTCAAGTGCACCATCTACACAGATCACAAAAGCTTGAAGTACTTCGTCGATCAGAAGAATTTGAACATGCGACAGCGGAGGTGGCTAGACCTCGTCAAGGATTATGACTGTGAAATCTTGTATCACCCAGGAAAGGCCAACGTGGTGGGGGATGCTTTAAGTCGTAAGACGAGTCAGTAGCAGTTGAGCATGAAATGTCAAAGGATGACGGTCACAACCTCACTCTTCGAGAGGATTTTGACGGCTCAAGTTGAGGCAGCAAAGGAGGAAAACCAGAAAGCGGAACGGATTAAGGGTCAATTGGCCTTCATGGCCAAGGACAATCGGGGATTATGGACCCCTTACGGGAGGATTTGGATGCCGAAAGCTATAGAGGTTCGAAGTATTATCTTGGATGAAGATCATAAGTCAAAATTTTCTATACACCCGGGGGCCACTAAGATGTACAGAGACTTAAAGATGGATTAATGGTGGCTAGGAATGAAGAGGGATGTGGCAAGTTATGTGGAAAAATGTTTAACATGCCTGTGTGTAAAAGTTAAGCACCAGCGACCACATGGTAAGTTTCAACCGTTGGAGATACCGGTGTGGAAATGGGAACACGTAACCATGGATTTGATAACAAAGCTACCTAAGACACCAAGGAATTTTTACACCATTTAGGTTGTTGTGGATAGATTGAGCAAGAGTGCGCACTTCATACCCATCCGAGAAGCTAGTTCGGCAGAGAAATTAGCAGATATTTATGTGAAGGAGATAATCTCGAGGCACGGAGTGCCAGTTACTATCATATCAGACCGGGATGTCCGATTCACATCCAGAGTTTGGAACAAGTTTCACGAGGATTTGGGCACGAGGATAAATCTCAGCACAGCATACCACCCGCAAACTGACAGGTAGAGCGAGAGAACCATACAGACCCTTGAGGATATGCTAAGAGCTTGCGTGATCGACTTTTGGGGAAGTTGGGATTTGTACTTACCCCTCGCGGAGTTTTCCTACAACAACAGTTACCATGCCAGCATCGGGATGTCGCCTTACGAGATGCTGTATGGAAGAAAGTGTAGAACCCCGATCTGTTGGGGGGAAGTGGGTCAGAAGGAGCTTGGTAACATAGAGATAGTTCAGAAAACATCGGAATATGTGCAACAAGTTTGTGAACAACTAAAAGCGGCTCAGAGCCGGAAGAAGAGCTATGCGGACAGACGAAGATCGTTACTAGAATTTCAAGTGGGTGACCACGTATTACTCAAGGTATCCCGATGGAAAGGAGTGATCCGATTTAGAAAACGTGGGAAACTGAACCCTAGGTTCATTGGACCATTTAAAGTTATTGCAAGAGTCGGCCAGGTGGCCTACCGTTTAGAGCTACCGGAAGAATTATCAAGAATACACAACACCTTTCATGTTTCACACTTGAGGAAATGCTTGGCCGATGAGTCGGCATTTGTGCCATTGGAGGACATCACCGTGGATGAAAGGTTGAATTATGTTGAGAAGCCAGTTGCAATCATTGAAAGAAGAATCAAACAGCTACACAACAAACAGGTAGGGATGGTTAAGGTGCAGTGGGAGCACCGAAAGGGATCAGAATGGACGTGGGAGTCCGAAGACGAGATGAAGAAAAACTACCCGGTGTTGTTCGAATAAGGACTTCGAGGACGAAATCGTGTTTAAGTGGGGGAGAGTTGTAATACCCGTAATCTCAAAATATATAAGAATATTTTAATGGATATTAATGGGGATTTATGTACAATATGGTTTCAGATTATTCAAGGAATGGAGTTATGTTATATATATATATATATATATGTGTGTGTGTGTGTGTATATTGTGGATGGTGATTCATTAAGAAAAATTGGGTTTATATGTATATATATATATATATATATATATATATATAGATCCAATAAGAATTCTAGTTGTATATTGGGTTTGAGATGTGGAAGTGGGCCTAGGCCCACAAGAGTGTGTTTTGAGGGTATAAATTAGAATTTAGGGCACAGCCGCCAACACATTCTCTATCAATCACTGTTTCATTCATTCAAAGTTGTGTGCGTTGTGTGCCATCTAGAAGATACGAGAGGTAGAAGGAGGTGGCATACATTGTTGGAAACTTGGGATTTTGGCAAGAAAGATCATCAGGTCTGTTTCTCTACCCTTTAGGATCAAGTAGACATCATTTCTTGCTATATTAAGGTGATGGTTGAATGTTTTAGAATCTGGGTTTTTGGGTTTTGAGGGTTTAAGAAAAACCCAGGAAAAGTATCTCACCAAGAACACCTTGTAAGTTGATAAAATATGGTTTTAAGTTTAAAGGAAAGTTTTATATAAGTGGAGAAATGTTTTGCAACAAGTTTGAGTTGAATTGGTTGAGTTTTAAGAAAGCTTGATTATGGCTATGGAGTCTAGGTTTTTCTAAATGATGAACTTACAGAGAAGAAGGTGTGCTATGCGACAGTCACATGGGTGTTGTATATGCCTCATGCGACTTTCAGCTCCAGTACATGTGCCATGCGACTTTTTATGTGTTAAATATAAGTTGATGCAACTTTCATGTATCCAATATCAGTTCATGCGACTTTTAGTAGTAGCTCATGCGACTTTCATGTGCTAGTGTAAGCTCATGCGACTTTCATGTATTAAATATGAGTTCATGCGACTTTCATGTGATGAGTAGGAGTTCATGCGACTAGATTCCAGAGTTAAGCAAGAAAAGTCTTTCAGTAAGAACTGAGTAGCTAAGACAGCTGACAAGTAAGTATTCTCACTTATAACCTGAATAGATTCAAGATGTTATTATATGCATGTGAATACGTGAATACTTATGAGTTATAGTTGAATGTGTTTAGACCGTTTACTTCGGTAATGGGTATGATTAGACCATTTACTCCGGTGACGGGTATGTTAGACCGCACACTTCTGTGTCGGGTATGAGACTGTACAATTCGGTGTCGGGTATGAGACCGTACACTTCGGTGTCGGGTATGTTAGACCGCACACTTCGGTGTTGCGTATGTTAGACCGTTCTGACGACAGCGGGTAAGACTAGACCGTCCTGGTGATGGGTATGATGAGACCACTTACTATGGTAGTGGGTATGAGCCGTGAGCAGTTATGTGAACTATTTGGTTTGTAAGTAGTATACTCGCTAAGCCTTGGGCTTACAGTTGTTGTTTTACATATTTTCTGGTAATGACCATGGCGGGGCTCCAGCTCGGTGATGATAGCTCAAAACTCAACCTTCCGCAATTTATTAACTTAGTTTTCAACAGTAATAGTTTCAATTTCAGACAATGAGGATGATTGTAACTTAATGAATATTGTGTGTCTATTCAATTAACGATGAGTCATGTAACTACGATATCATTGATTACTGACATCTATTATGAATGAATTATGTTAAATTTTTTTTGGGACGTTACACCACACTTAGTCAACTTGATGCACCAATACAAAGAGGTAAGGATGCATGCAAGACTTCAAGAACACTTGAAAGCAACAAGCAAAGGTCGGGGTGTGTTGTAGTAGCAAAAGACCATGCACCATCACTTAAAACAACCAAGCAACAAAGCACAAGAGGGAGGTCCCTCCCTTGGGCCATTTTCGGCCGAAAATGGGTGAGGGGGAGGGTCCCTTATTGCCTTACTTCTTCTCTAATTCATCTAGCCCATGCCTTACGCTTGCAATAAGCAGCCTCAACATGGCCCCTTTTAAGTGATTAATGTGGAATTTCTAGTTTCTTTTAAATAGATAAAAGGTGTACTAGATTTGCAATAGACTGTATAAAATACATCCACATGTATTTTATATACATACTTGTTTGTTACTAGTAATATTTTACTTGTAACAAATATATATACTTACATATATATAAACTCATATTTATATTTATTTATTTCATATGCATTGTGTTATCAATATGTATATGTACATATATGTATATACATATATATAATGTAATACTATTATTTCACATAAATATTAATATAGATCAATGCATATAAACATATATATATATACTTATATAAACGTAATATTATTATTTACGCTAAATGATAATATCTTTATATATATATATATAATGTGTTGGGAACATATTTAAATCATATTCAAATATTTAATTGGTGTCCATTGACTGTAAATGTATGACTATATGAGTTTATTTATTATTAGCAATATCGTTTTAATTTGTGTCTTGTGCACACAGAACCAACAATCTCCCACTTGCACAAGTTACAACTTAAGCCGATATAGACAATGGTAAGAACGTCTAGCAACATCCCATTGCCCCTAATAATAAACAAAATGTGTTGATCAATACTTTCATCAACGAAAATTGTTAGATCAATATTAGTTTGTTAGCCTTTTGTTCTTTTGTAATATGTAATTTATTATTACTAGACTAGTAATTGTAATGGGCTTAGCCCACTTTAATATTGTTATTCTAGTTAGTCATGTTTGGGCCCATGTGGCTTTAGGCCCATGAAGCTTTGAGTTTAATACCTTGCAAACCTAGTTTGCAAGGTAACCTTTGCCATATGTATTTCATTAGCTTGTATTACGTTCAAAGCAATATCAGAGAATATCCAAGCTTGCATGCAAAGTATTCATACTTGTGCTTAACTAAACTCTTCATCTTTTGTTTAAGTATTTTAAGTTACTCATCTGTTATCACATTCAAAGGACTTTCAATTAGTATCAGAGTTAACTCCTTTCTAGATTGGTTCAACATTACCTTGAAGTAACATCTTTGTGTGAGAAACAAAAACCCAGAAGAATACTCTGTGTTTGGTCGTGATAGTCAAAAACCCATTTTCTCAAATCTTCTTGTTTTTCAACTTCTTTGTGGTCATTTAGAAACATTTGGGTAAGATAAAACCTCTAGTAGTGTTTTATCACAAACAAACAACATCTGGGTCTTTATTTTGAATTTTTCATGTTCTTCAAGTTCTTGATTTTCTTCACTGTTTCATCAAAAATTTGAAAAATTTGTTGTGGTTTTGGGTTAAAGTTGGTTTAGGAAAGTGTTTTTAGGGGATAGAAAGATTAAAACAAAACTCAGTTGAGTTTTTAGTGTTTATTAGTAAATTTCAGAAGTCTGATCGTAAAACAGAGAACAGACCTTCAAGTTTTTTTGCTTATTGTCATCCGACTTTCGGGTCATCTGACCTTCTCAAAGTTTAAGCCTATCCGACATTCAGACTAAGAAGTCATCCGTATTCATATCACTAACAATTGATCCGAAAGTCGCATAAAACAAGTCATCCGACTTTCGTGCAAACCAGTTCATCCGACTTTCACATAAGTCAGGTCATCCGACTTTCGGACCACAGTCATCCGACTTTTGGACCACCCAGAGTCATCCGACTTTCGTACCACCTATCTGACTTACAAGCCCATTCGAATTTTAAGTCATCTATCCGACATTCACCTAAACACTTATTCATCCGACCTTTGAACTTAATTATCATCTGACTTTTGAACCTAAGTTTCATCCGACCTTTAACTCACAAAAGTTAAACTTTTAGTAACTGACTGATTCATTCCAGGGAGAAAGATCCACTCTTAACAGAATGAGTTCCAGCAATGAAATTCTTGCCATTGGTACCGACACTAAACCTCCTGTACTTTTTAGAAACGAATACAATGTGTGGAAAGGAAGGTTTATGGATTTCATTGAACAAAACGAGAAGTATGGAGAGATGATGAAAGATAGCATTCTGAATGGTGATGCCATGTTTGAAAAGATTATCGAGGTTGTTCCCGATAACAATCTAGCAATAGCCGCTGAAAGAAGATGCCAACTACCGTCAGAACTAATTGCTTAAGAGAGAGACCGAGCACGAGCCGACAAGGATGCAAAATACTACTTGAAACAAGGGCTGTGTGCAGAAATCTACTCAAAGATAGATAGTTTGATTTCAGCCAAAGAAATTTGGGATGAAGTGAAACAACAAATGCAGGGTATTGAACAAGGGTCCTTCATCAGAGAAACCCAACTACTTAACACATTCCAGGAATTTAAAGCCAGGGAAGGAGAATTTCTACAAGATACATATAGTCTTTTTGCCGACTATTAAATGAAATGAGGAATCACGGGGTCACAAGATCTGACCTGGATATCAACGTCAATTGGACAATGCTCTTGGTCCAGAATGGCAGGAACATGTTAGACTATACAAACATGTGAACTGAAATCTAAAGGCATTATCTCATCATTCAATCTACGAGGACCTGAATTAATTTCAGGATGAGGTTCTTACTAAACTCTCTATGAAGCAACCATCTGATCTGGTTGCACTAGTGGCTGAAAGAAGACCGAGAGAATCCTCCAGATCAATCAAAGGAAAACAGGTTGTGATTGATTCTGACTCATCAGAAGAAGAACTAGAAATCTCATAAAAGGAGGCTGTGCTGAAAGCCATGTCACTCATTACCACGATTTTCAAAACAAATATCGAAAGACCAACAATAAGCAACGGTACACCTCCGGGCCAAGAAAAGGCGAGGGAAGCCAACCAGAAGAGAAAAAGTGCTTTGATAAACCTACTGAGCCTCAGGAAGAGGAGAAGAAATGTTACAACTGTGGTAAGACGGGGCATTTTATTAAAGACTGCAGGAAAGCAAAAACGAAAGATGCCGAATACTACAGAAACAAGCTAAGGTTGACTCGGAAGAAAGCAAGTGACAGGGCTATGTTGGTGGAAGAAGACCAATTCCTGAGTGATACTGACGACTCAGATGATGATGAATCTGATTAAGCACACTTCTTCTTAATGGCTCAGGATGAAGGGTCCTCAGATGGTGATGGCAATGATGAAGCTGACGATGAAGAAGAGTTTGAGGAAACTCAAACTGCAGATGCAGGTGCTTATGGAAAGGTAAGTGTGGAGTATGCTCAAACATTGGTTGAACACATCGAAAAACAGAACCAAAAAATCACTAAATTAGAATCTAAAATCAGAAATCAATCAACTTCTAATTTAGACGATCTTCAATCGGAACTAACTGCCAAAGAAAATGAAGTAAACACCTTAAGAAATGAGAATGAGGTAATAATTCATAATCTCAAAGAAGCAAAAGTTTCGGCAGAAGAAGATTTTAAGTTCTTGCAAAAGGAACGATGTCAACTATACTCAAAAATAAAAGATCTCGAAGACTTGTTGATAAAATGAGACCAAACTGCACAAACCATTTTTCTAAACAAACTTAAGGACACCAAATTTTCAAAATGGACATACGAAGGGTTAGGTTTTGCTAATCCTCACATTAGTGACAAGATTATTGCTAAACAACTCTATGACTTCGATAGCATGAATCTCGGATTTACTAAGAAAATGGTTTTCGTGGGACAAGTTGACGAACTCGCAGAAGAGGAGCACAAATGGCGCATCGCAAAAGGAGCATCAACCTCATATGACTACGAAAGTCTAAATCTATAACATCGTAAAATCTCAAGCCATTTTTATAAATCGCTTCGGAAGCGTTTTCTGATTTCATTAAAACAAACACCCGCAAAGTACAAAGTACTATTTACAAACCACTGCATCAATTTGTGTTACAAAATATTTATAAAACACGGCTCGTCTCTTCTCAAAACATAATATCAGAGCGTTGGTCAAATTCCCTTTTCCCACAAACACAACTAAACAGCCAAACCTGCAACAACCAATCAACCGAGGGGAATTAGCACAAAGCTAAGTGAATGGAAGCTAGAAACAAGCAACCACCAACAACAAGCACAAGCAATCCTCAACTGATCATGCATACAGATCTCAAACAGATCAAACAATCATATCTACACATAGATCTCACAAACAGATCATACAAATCTCGCAAACTAAACCAACCTCTAGAGGAACGGCGGTTTTGCAGAACCTGCAACCGATGCGGGCCAAAGCAAAGGTTTACCGATAGCTATTTGCTACTTGGTACAGTTAAACCCCTTATGTTGCAACGAATGCATAGAAGATCAAGAACTATGCAACCAATAGCAGATAGCCAAGCCTAGTAACACACGATAGATGACCTTCAACCATGTACGCATACCATTAACCATACGTACAGGTCTGACCACGTGCACATACCATTAATCATGTGCACGGGTCACACAACAAACCAAGAGATCTCAAACAACAAGTAATAATTAACTACCAACGAATATCAGCCAACGCAGTTTATCAACACATATCAGACTAGACAGTCTATCATGACAAAATTAGACTCATCAGTCTCTCATGGCAAATCAGATTAAACAGTCTATCATGGCAAATCAGACTAAACATATATCCACATATATTTGCTCAGTTGTCTAATATCACTGAGTCTTCGTACTTCCTGAGAACACAACAAACCGAAATCAATCTCAATTCATAAACATATATCCACATATATTTATATCAATTATCACTACATTCAACATGTTAAGATCACACATAAATAGACATACAACATGCTACATAATTGAGCCAGCATCAAAAGCTTCAAATTGCCCAGACGCGTCGCGTTTAGTGTATCGACGCGTCGCGTCGCCCCAAAGTGTCGGATTCTTCTCTCGAATTTCAAGAATCCGCCGGATTTCAAATCCCGGATTCTAAGTGTCGGATTTCAACCTCCGGATTTCACTTGTCGGATTCAAGAATCGGATTTCGGGTCTCGGAATTCAAACCATTGGATTACTTGTCGGAATTCAAAGAATCCGCCAAAAAGCAGGGACGCTTCACGTCCAATAAAAGGACGCGTCGTGTCGCGATGTGATCTGCATCATGTTCTTCAATTTTCCAGCCGACATAAACTTTCATAATCCATTTCAAGCTCTATTTTTCAATCCAAAACACTTTTCAACATGTATATAAACGTCATAAACACTTTAAAACTCATTAAAACACCAAATCATGCAAAACCACTTATCACCTTTGAGCTTCAAGCTCCAACAATGGTGGTTTCACATATAGCCATGGATTTCAACATATAAATACATCAAAACTATCTGTAGCATGATATAAACACATACTAACCTTCACTTTGATTTATGGAATCACAAATCTTCAACTCAACAATTCAAGTTTACTTGTTTTTGAGAGGTTTCTTCAACCGTGGTTTAACAGACAGACACACACTTCATCTTTTAGTATGAGCAGAAGAATTCAATCCCACGTACACATATAACTTCATTTTTCAAAGTAGGAGGTGGCACCTTCCTTATCCAAATACACAATTTATTAACATGCAAACATACATACTAGCAATCAATAATTTCTTTTCTGCCATCTTCCAATACACAAATATATATACACATATATATATATTTATCCAATTCATTTATTAATTTAATTAACCCCAAATAACCAGTTAACCAAATAAATGCAATTAATACGAAATCACATACCGCTAACCCGCTAATCCACTAGCCCGGGTTTGCGGGTGTTACAAAATCAGTCATATGAAACAAATGAACTTCAACCGATAACTTCTTATGACTACTTTCGAAGTTATACACAAACATAAATGGAATCCATGCCATCAATTTCCGACTCTCCACCCGAACCTCGCATATGCATTCCTCACATGGAATTACAACGAAGATTTGAATTGGTTGAAAACGAACTTCTCAATAAATCCATCATTTTTTATTTTGAAACTGCAGTTCTCTATGACATAATCAATCTTTTTGTAAATGGAAATTTTCACCTACAAAATTCCGCTACACCAAGCACTTTAAATTCACACACCCCCCATGTACATACAGATGATTGTTTCTCATTTACAGATTCCACGTATAGAAAAACTGCAAATTATCTATTGGCAGAAAACAATGATGAAATCCAACTACTACTTGAGCATGACAAAGAAAAACCCAACTCAGGCGAAAAATGCAAAGAATGCACAAATTTGAAAAACACTCTCTTTGAACTACACTTGAAACATAACTCCTTCGAGAATGAGTTTTTCAAAATGCACACACCTGAGTCTACCAATTTCGAAGGTAAGACCAAAATCATTGATACTTGGTCATCACTTAAAGCCAGTACATAAAGATCATCTCAATCCAAAACCAAATGCACTAAGCAACAAACATCTCGTCCTTGTTCTCAAACAACCAAAAATGCTCAATTGGCAATTTCTACTTCTAATTCAAATATCCATCTAGGTGCCAATGTGAAGAGAAGGAAAAAGCCGATTTTTTTATAGAGGAAGAAGCTTCAAGAGAACGATGGAGAAGGAAGAAATGAAGATTGTTTGATTTACCCTGCAAATTTCCATAAACAAACAAATCTACTGTGTTGTAACGATTCATCTGTTTTGTATATTAATCCTGTTCGAACTCCAGTTAATTCAGCTAAATTTGAAATGTTTTGCATGAGTGATGGTTGTGGAAATTGTACTTATCACTATGTGTATGACCAAGATCGAAAGAACCGTGGAGTTAAACCAAACACTAACTATAAATCTTTTGAATCAAACCACAAACAGGCTTCCTTCATAAATCGAAAAGGTAATAGAATTACCTACTGGCGAAAGAAACGCTTCAACAGAGCACAATTCGAAACGAACAATGCAAGTGTGCCCACTAAGCAAAATTTAGAATCACAATTTTCCAATCATCACAGTTCATGGACACCAAAATCGCAAGTACTTCAATAACTAGAGTCACGCCAACCACAATGCTGTTGAAAACAAAACGAATTCCACAAATCAAAAGAGTAAGAAAGCTCAAATCTCACAGCAAAAACAACAAACAGTTCAACATACGACATCCAAAGTAAAAACAGCCATGAACAAATCAAGAGATCAAAAGAAACAAATTGAGTACATAGACGATGATGTATCTCTCCCAAAAGGCTTCAATCGTGTAATAATTGAACAAACCATCAAAGAAATCGTAACACCATCACCAACCCTACCACAAACCATGACACAAGTATGGGTTCCCAAAGTAAAAGCACCAATATCATTACCTCAAACATCATCAAAATCTATTGCATGTGTTAACACTCAAGGACCCACTTCAAACTGGGTACCTCAACAACTTTTGTCTTCTATGTGCAGGTATCTAGCCGGTGGTACTTGGACTCCGGCTGTTCAAAGCATATGACGGGAGAAAAGGGTCTTCTCACGAACTTTGTCCCACAATACTCGGGAAATGTTCGTTTTGGGAGTGACCATGTTGCACCAATAATGGGAACTGGGGATATAATAAAAGAAAATATAAACATCAGTAGAGTGTCATATGTGGAGGGTATGGGTCACAACCTATTTAGTATTGGGCAGTTTTGTGATAAGGGACTTGAAGTCAACTTCAAAGCCAAGACTTGCTCAGTCAGAACAGAAAATGGTGACGTGATACTGACTGGCTCCAGAAGATCAAACCTGTATACCATTGATCTATCCGACCTAGAGGGAAAACAGTCAGTATGTCTTCTGTCAAAGGCCTCATTGGAACTCACATGGATGTGGCATCCTAAACTATCTCATCTAAATTTCAAGAATATCAACAAGTTGGTAACAGGTGATTTAGTTCATGGAATGCCAAAGCTCAAGTTTGAGAAAGAACATTTGTGCGAGCATTATGAGAGAGGAAAAATGAAAAGGGCATCACACAAAGTCAAACAGGTGTCCGGCATAAAAGGACCTCTCCAGTTGTTACACATGGACTTATGTGGTCCGATGAGAGTTCAATCAAGAAATGGGAAAAAGTATATTCTTGTGATAGTTGATGACTACTCAAGGTATACGTGGGTCAAGTTTCTGAGAACGAAAGGTGAAACTCCATCAACAATCATCCCATTTCTTAAACAGGTGCAATATAAATCACAAGGAAGAGTTGGTACAATACAAACTGACAACGGCACCGAATTCAAAAACAAAGTCTTGGATTCCTATCTTGACTTTGTGAGAATCACACATTAGTTCTCTGCAGCTTACACTTCAAAGCAAAATGGAGTTGTTGAATGAAGAAATCGAATGCTTGTTGAAGCAGCTCTAACAATGCTGTCCTATGCTGATTTACGACCTTCCTACTGGGCAGAAGCAGTCAACACAGCTTGCTACACTCAAAACCGAACTATCTTACACCGTCGCTTTAATAAAACTCCTTATGAACTAGCTATTGGCAGAGTTCCTAATATCAAACATTTCCATATGTTTGGTAATAGGTGCTTTGTCCTTAACGAAAAGGCTAACCTAGGAAAATTCGACCCCAAAGCAGATGAGGGAATTTTTCTAGGTTACTCATCTGAGTCTAAAGCGTTTCACGTGTTGAATAAATGGACCAATCCTGTGATTAAAAGTATTAATGTGACGTTTGACGATACACTAACAACAACCTCTTTATCTCATGAGTCACCAACAATCATTTCTGAACACATCAGTTCAGGACCGGCACTTAATCGAAAAGAAACAAATATATCTAACGCGAATGAAACCTTAGATTTAAAATATATATTTGATTTCTTAGATGATGACTCTGGAACTAATTGTGTAGATGTCTACAGGCCTGCAGATGTTGTTCAGGAATCTCTTGAACTTTCACAGAAAACGACTACTGCTTCTACATCAAGACCTGTTGATTCTGCTATAGACCCATTCTTTGTTCTGGGTGAATGGTACACTGCATCAAACTCAACTGTTAACACTGCTGACGATGCTGATACTGAGAACCAAGGAAACACTACACCTCAGTACACTACAGAATTATCAACACCTAAGGCTGAAACATCCATACAACAACGGTTGGATGAATTCTTTCCTCAGGATACAGATGATGAACTTAATGATAGCCCCAACCCCCACGTGACCAAATGGACTGTCGCACACCCTGAGACACAGATTAATGGAAACAATGATGCTAGCGTTCAGACTCGATCCGCCACAGCCAATGACTGTCAGTTCTCGAGCTTCCTAAGCATGACGGAACCTACATGCACTGCGGATGTTTTATAAGATGCTGACTAGATCCTAGCAATGTAAGATGAGTTAGATCAGTTCTCACGCCTGAAAGTTTGGAGACCGGTGCCTCGACCCAACGACAAAACTGTTGTTGGTACCAAGTGAGTCTTCAAAAACAAGAAAGATACTGATGGAGTAGTGATTCAAAACAAAGCTCGACTGGTAGCCAAAGGATACAATCAGCAAGAGAGCATTGATTATGATGAAACCTTCGCTCATGTTGCCCGTATATAAGCTATTCGGGTCTTCCTAGCATATGCTGCTTATAGGGATTTCAAGGTCTATCAAATGGACGTCAAAACATCCTTTTTTAATGGAATCCTAAAATAGGAAGTTTACGTATTCCAACCGGAAGGGTTTGTTGATCCTAAGAGACCAAATGATGTCTATATACTTGACAAGGCTTTATATGGACTCAAACAAGCTCCACGGGCTTGGTACGATGTTCTATCGGCCTGTCTGGTAAATGAAGGATACTCCAAAGGGCGGATTGACACCACACTATTCACCAAGAAGCTTGGATATGACTATATCCTAGTCCAGATATACGTAGATGATATTATCTTTGGTTCCATAAATCCTCAGTGAAGTCTCGAGTTTTCTAAACTAATGGCAAACAATTTTGAAATGAGCATGATGGAGAAATGAATTTCTTCCTTGGATTACAAGTTAAACAAATTTCAACTGGCATTTTCATAAATCAATCAAAATACATCAATGATTTATTAAGAAAATATGAAATGTCTGATTGCATATCTAAATCAACCCCTATGTCTTCAAAAACCAAGTTGTCTGTTGATCTTGACGGAAAGGCAGTTGACTTGAAAACCTATAAGGGTAGGATTGGCTCTTTACTGTATCTAACAGCTAGTAGACCGGGCATAATGTTTTCTACATGTCTGTGTGCTCGTTTTCAAGCAAATCCCAAAGAATCACATCTTCTTGCTGTCAAACGCACCCTCAAATACCTGAAAGGGACCCTTGACCTTGGTCTATGGTATCCCCGTGACTCGTCGTTCGATTTGCTTGCGTACTCAGATTCGGACTACGCCGGATGCACGGTGGATAGGAAGAGCACATCGCGGAGTGCACACTTCTTGGGAGATCAGTTGGTCTGCTGGAGTTCAAAGAAACAAAACTGTGTGTCTACATCAACTTCTGAAGCTGAATTTGTAGCTGCTGCCAGTTGCTATTCACAGAATTTGTGGATGCGAACTCAATTGCGGGACTTTGGTCTCACTTACTGTAAGATTCCCATGTTGTGCGATTCTCAAAGTGCAATTGCTATCACTTGCAATCCGGTACATCACACCAAAACTAAGCACATTGACATCAGGTATCACTTCTTGAAGGACAATGTCAAAAACGGTCTCATTGAATTATAGTACGTCCCCACCGACAATCAACTGGCCGATTTATTCACCAAACCATTAAATGAAGCACGGTTTACCTTTTTAGTGTCTAAGATTGTTATGTTGAATCTGAAACTGTAATTCATTACTTTCTTATCTTTCTCGAACGAAATTATGCGTGGTTTAGTTATTTGTGCAGGTATATAGACGCTTCTCTCTAGGGGGAGCAGGGTAGTTCGCCGGTCGACACGAATGCATTTCCATGCATTCTTGTAGGGGGAGAAATTCAGAAATTCAACTGAAATTAGACAAACACTCGCAGTTTCTGATTTTTAGATTTTCATTTCATGCCTATTTATAATTTCTAGGGGAGTTCACACAAAATTCATTTTAGATTCATCAAAAATAAACCCAAATGAAGTAGAAAATAATAAAAGCCAGAAAAATCAATTTAATTTCTAAGTTTTGGGCTTAAATAGGTTGAACTGGGCTAAGCCAAACACATTTGGGGTAATCCGGGTAGATCCGACAGTCGGATAACCCCGACCCAATGTGATCCGAAAGTCGGATAGTCTATATATATGGCTATCCGATCTTGTCTCTCACGCATTCAAAAATTTCAAACGCGAAAAAATGTTCATCTTCTCTCCCAACTGTCAAACTCTCGACTCGATCAAAGTTCTTCTTTCGTGATATTTTAGTGTTTCTTCAACATCAAATCCAAACGTGGTATCACATTGATAAGAAATTTCGAGGCATATGACCGTTTGTGTGATCAAAATCATGTTCTTCTCTACTATCGAACAATTTTTTTTGGTTTTCTGTATTTTGAATCAAAAACATCTCAAATGGTGCAAGTTGAAGTGTTTGAGTAGTGTAAAGTATGTTTTTGATGTTTGCAAACACGTTGGCAAAAAAATGATGCTCAGAAACACACAAAATCATAGTAAAATGAAATGGGTTTTCGAAATAAAGTCACTGTTCATGTTCGTCTTTGAAGAGAACATTTTCAAACCAAATTCGTGCACTTATGGGTTGTTTAGGTTTTCTAGGAAACACTTAAATGATTATTGTCGAATTCCGAGTCAATTAGTGCACACCTCGAGCAGACAAGCACATATTTTGTCCAAAAATTAGTTTTTGTTTGGTACTAAATGTTCTTGAATGTCGAATGATTGAAACATTGAACCATCCGACTTTCGGATGATTTTGACCTATCCGACTTTCGGATGGACAAGTCCATGCGATCTTTGTAAACAAGTCTATGCAATCTTCACGTGACTCAATCCGTGCGACTTTCATTTAGAAAATCAGCAAGTGTACTTCCATCCGACTTTTGCATCACAAAAGGCCAATGCGACCGTCAACCGACTTCAAGTCTATTCGACTTTTATGACTTTAAGCTCATGTGACTTTTAGATAACATTGACTCCATCCGACTTTCGGATGACCTAAACTCATGCGACTTTCACCTGAATTAACTCATGCGACCTTTAAGTGGAACAAACTCATGCGATCTTCACTTGAATTAATTCATGCAACCTCTAATAGAGCAAACTCATGCGACTTTCAAGAAAAGTTAATCGATGCGACTTTCATGTAAAGTTCACCCATGCAACTTTCATGTAAAGTCCACCCATGAAACTTTCATCTAAAGTTCACCCATGCGACTTTCAAGTGAAATTCACCCATGCGACTTTCACTTGGAATTCATTCATGCGAATTTCACTTGAATGTGACTCATCTCATGCGACTTTCTGATTAACAAACTGATGTGACTTTTGCTTGAACAATTCATCTGACTTTCAACACATACAAATTTTAACATTACTCCAAAATGCTTTAATCAAAAGTCAAACTTCAAGCTTATGTCAATGTCAAAGTCAACATTAACATGTGAATTCAAATCAACTCGTAACTAAACTCATATGAAAACATTCATGCAACATTCACATGTGAATGCAAAATTCAAGCAAAATCTAAGTCAAAGTCAACATTCACATGTGAATTCAAATAAACTCCTACCTAAATAAACTGCATTTGTTTGCTTTACTGATTTGTTTTTCTATTACTTGTTTCAGAAGGTTGTTAACTAACCTACTAAACCCTTACCCGAGGAAAGCCTCGTGCCCGCTGTTCTGGCTAGTATTGAAATAGCCACTGGCATCCCACCAATGCAAGCATCTCAACCCACCAGGCACTCTGCTTTCACTCAAATGGAAGCATTTTCATTCCACGGGGATCAATCACATACACAGTCGGCAATTCATTCGGAGTTTGCTGGTGTTGAAATCAGTGGACTGCCACCCCCATCCACACCTTCAATTCAATCACCATCGAGTCTAGCGCCTATCTTAACTAGTTTTAAATCTTTCGCTAGAACACGATTTCCACTAGCACGTCTAAGTGATGATGCCGGAACACTCGTAGCGGCCTTTACTACAGAGGTGTCGCGAGGATCGAGTGGAAGTCCCTCCAGTCCTACAACCATGCCAACACTAAGTGAGGGCCACAGGGTTGAAATAACTCCTGTGCGAACCGCGCCTCTTCATGAGCTCGGGGCTACAACAGAACCTAGAA
The DNA here is from genome assembly GCA_038502395.1 of Dittrichia graveolens. Taxonomy (NCBI): domain Eukaryota; kingdom Viridiplantae; phylum Streptophyta; class Magnoliopsida; order Asterales; family Asteraceae; genus Dittrichia; species Dittrichia graveolens. The sequence goes on along the minus strand of JARJIL010000005.1, from coordinate 51,148,051 downwards.
TCTGTATGGATTCTAAGTTCTTCCGCCATGAATCAAACCTTAAACACTATGTCAACACTCGCCTCCAACACCTTGAAAACTGATCACCCACTATCGTTGAGCGAGATATGCCAAACTGAATAGTGTTGCTACACCCACATCTGAACAAACCAATCTTCTAGCAGCACTACAATCTCAACCCCAACCGACACCCTCTAGCTCCACCAACTTTTAAGAGACAGACATGCAAGCCTTAAATTCCCTAACCGAAGCTGCATCCGGGATTAGTAAGCGATTGGAAGTGGTGGAGACCTCCTGCAAAGCTCAAGCAAACACCCGAAAGAGGAGGCATGATGATCCTGAGGATCCAGGACATCATGAGGGGGAGAAAAGGCCAAAGAGATACATAGGCGCACAAAGTACAACTCTAAGAATAGAAGCCGCTCTAGTATCCAAGCCTCAAGAGGACCAAAGCGGCAATGGCAGTGGCAGTGATGGTAAACAACAACAACATGAAACTGAAAAAGAATTTGAATTTGATTTTGGTCAAGGGGCAAAGGCAGAGGCGGATAGACCCGAAACCGCCACAATCCAAATCCCTACCATCTAAATCCCACAACTCCAAACAACACTGAACCTGAACCTGAACCTTCCTGAAGCCTCAACTGAAAAAGCCAAGGGCAAAAGGCCCATATCTAAGGAAGTGGAAGAAGTTCCGCTGATAAATATCCGCAAAGTCTTTACAACAATCAACCGGGAGCTGCTAGGCATCTTTCCACCATAGCAGGGGTAATTCAATGTTGCACCCATTGATCTTAATAGTCAGCAGCAACCGCAACAATCTGAACAACAGGAAGGTGAGTGGCCCATACCGGAAACTTACCATGGAGGACCCAAACCATTGGCCACTCACGAAAGAGTTATAGCAGAAAGGCCAACCATAGAGAATATCAGGCCTAGGGAAGCACTGGCAAAGTCTCAACCCCGCTGGACGACTCAGTAGCTCAACGCTCCATATCTTCAAGAGAGAATACCGCAAATATACTCAGAGGAGGTTAAAGAGGTTGATGATCTATATATGCTAAACTTTCAAGAACATGAAAAGTCTGTTGAGTTTTCCGCCACCTTCCACACAAGTCCGAAAGAACAGGTGGCCTCCAAGTTTCTGATCGTCAAAATTGATTTTATGTACATGCGCAACTTCCTCAACTACTCAATGGTTCACTTCCATGTTACAAGAGTAGAAGGGAAAAGGTATACATTTCATGAGGTTGAGTTGAGACATCTGAACTTTAGGGACATCACACATTTGGAAGATGAGTTGGCGTGGAAAACCGGCAAAAACATAGAAGAGCAGAGAGCTCTGACAGTGATAAAAGACTTTATGAGAAAGAAAATCCTTCTGAGCCATACTCATGATCTACAATTAGGTGCTGAGGCCGATCTTCCAAAGATAAATGTTCTAAGGCCCAACCAGTAGCACTCCAAACTTGAATAGTACAGAAAATACACGATCATAGAGGAATACAACGAGGATTATGAATGTGACGATGGATTCATAATGACTAATCTCAATGGCGGCAAAGCATTTCTCAGACTCTGCGAGGTCAATGCATATTCTGACGTCACACTCCAAATATGCATCTCAAAATTCCGCAGAACTTGCTTCAACAACAGACACCGAACAGAACAAGATGAATTTGTAAAAATGACTCGGATTGCGGATCAGCTGGAAGAAAAGGTTCAAGAGAGAAAGGTCATCAGAAGTTGGGAAAGACTTCATGGCCAAAGGAGCAGATGAAACATACCTGCTCAGCACAAGGCAACAAAAGGGGGAGAATGTTAGATCAATATTAGTTTGTTAGCCTTGTATTCTTTTGTAATATGTAATTTATTATTACTAGAATAGTAATTATAATGGGCTTATCTCACTTTAATATTTTTATTCTAGTTAGTCATGTTTAAGCCCATGTAGCTTTAGGCCCATGAGGCTTTGAGTTTCAATACCTTGCAAACCTAGTTTGCAAGGTAATCTTTGCCATTTGTATTTTATCAGCTTGTATTACGTTCAAAGCAATACCACAGAATATCAAGCTTGCATGCAAAGTGTTCATACTTGTGCTTAACTAAACTCTTCATCTTTTGTTTAAGTATTCTAAGTTACTCATCTGTTATCACATTTAAAGGACTTTAAAAAATAACTCACTAGCTACAAATCATTGTTATAGGCAAGTCATCGGTTATACCCTTTGTTTTAACATCTTGTTGAACATGAGACATGGATCGTCATCAATTCTCATATAGTGTTCAACTTCTTTGACTACATACATCTCTTATAAGACTTATATCATACCTAATAATGGCCTTTATAACTTGTAACGCCCCAAAGTTCAAAAGTTGCTATGGCTAAGGGTTATTTAAAATTAGAGGTGTTTATAAAACTAGAGGAGCTTAAGTTGTTAGTTTGAAACATTATAAGTTCAGGGGTTGGTTGGTAATTCTTGAAAAGTTCTATTATATATAGGAAAGTGTAGTTTGACTTAGTAAGTCAAACCTTCATTTGCACAGCCCATTTCCTTTGAATTCTCTGATCAAGAACAACAGATTTAGAGTGTAGCAACTCCACCAAGTGATTAAATAGCAAGGTATGTATTCTTGTTGTGAATTTTATGTGTATGAGTCAAGAAAGTGATTTCAAAGGTGAAATAATAGATTGTTGCTAGTGATGGTGTTTCTAGTTGTTATTTAGTAGTTCAGATGTGGTAACATGTTTTATGTGCTCTGAAAAGCATTTAAAGTGATAATTAAATCAAGAACAGCAGCTGTGTTCTTGGCAGAAAGTTGCAGGTCGGTCCTGTAGACGGCCCGTGTAGGGGTACACGGCCCGTGTACATGTCTTATAAAAAGGAGATATGCCATGTACATGAACATGGTCATGTAGTGTGTAAGGCACACGGCCCGTGTAGAGGTCTAAGGCGGTGATAGGCCATTTAGGGCTACATGGTCGTGTAGCATAAGAGGTACACGGCCCATGTAAAGGTACACGGCCCATGTAGGGTGACGTGTCAACACAGGGCATGTGGCCAAGTGTAGTCGTGTAATATGTAGGGTACACGGATTGTGTAGGGTTACACGGCCCGTGTAGCCCCTTTCTCAGTTCAGTATGTACAGTTTATGATGTTTAGCTTAATCTCTAGTACAGGAAGGTATTTGAAGACTTGATAGCACACGTTATCTGTTTAGTATTCTGCACAGTTACCAGGTGAGTGTACTACTCGTTTAGGATGTTTAGCACATGGCTATGATGTAGATGAATAGCATGATACCTGTATTATAAGATAACGTTTATGCAATATGTTTACACTGAAAGTATGCATGATACATAATATGTGTGACGTGTAACCTTGTACAAAGAACAGAGTTATGATATACAGCCACACAGATGGTGTAACTGTACACCAAAGCGGTATAAGTATTTATGAGTTAGTAAATGTATACGTGCACTAGAAGATATGATATGTTATGTTACGACCAGATATGATATGTTATGTTATGTCCAGATATGATATGATATGTTATGTTATGACCAGATATGATATGTTATGTTATGACCATAAATGATATGTTATGTTGTGATCAGATATGATATATTATGTTATGCCCAAATATGATATATGATACAAGTACATGTGTATAGTCATGCCGTGAGCATAACTATGCACAAGAACAGAGACAGGGTATACAGTGAGTTGTGTAGCAATAGCAGCTGGGATAGGCTACACCCGTGAGGTATAGATAAGCCTGGCACAGAGGATACTCAGTTCGTGCAAGCGTAGCTTTGTATCCAAGATAATAGAAAGGGGTATATCGAGCTCTTTATACCCAAAGAAAGCACTGGGGACATTCTACACTATGGTGTAGATAAACCTTAGGATAGTAACAGATTTGCAGGTTGCAGATAATACAGATGGGATGCAAAACATCCTAGAGAGACATTACTCTAGATGACACAGCTTGGATGCGAGACATCCTTACGTTATTCATGTTCAATTAGTATGCTCACTAAGCGTTAGCTTATGTTTAAGTGTTGCATGTTGCAGGTTATGCAGGTTCCAGCAAGGGTAAGGCCCTAGCGCGATGTTTAGCCGGATAGCTCTTGGTTTTCAAGAAGCAACTTTGACACTACTTATGTAAATGTTAGCACGTGTATGTTTAGAAAAAGTATTTTTGAGAAACTATGATATCTTTTTGGTGTTAACTCGTAAGATAATGTTTTTAAATTAAAACTGGAAAAGTGGTGTTACAACTTGGTATCAGAGCCAAGGTTTAAGGGTTTCGGGCAAACCTTAGTGTGATGCCTGAACTTAAACCATGGTTTTGAGATTAAGTGGAGCTATCCCTGGGGCAGTAAACCTTGGTGAGCATACAATTAGTAGAAGTTTATGATTAATAATTGTTTTACAGATTGAGTATGAGTTAGCATGTTTATGCTTGTGCAACAGTTATATGGCTAAGTGTTAAATGTTATGAAGCGGGAATTTGATTGGTTAAGTTGAGACAGGTAAAGTATATGTTGGATTATGCCCACTGACACACACATGAGTTGGTATCATGGCTGATGAAGGAAGGGCCTATTGGGTCACATGCCAAGTATCGATTCCGGCATCACGGATGGTCTAATGAGAGAGAAAACCAGAAACTGGTTCTGGTGGGCTAAGGCACGCCCGTGCCTTACGGGCAGGCATGAGCCTAAGTCGGGCGTGACTTGGGCGTGGCCTGTGGCAAGGTACGCCCATGCGTTTGGGAGGCAAGCCCGTGCCCTGTGCCCAATGGACAGGCACGAGCCCAAGTCGGGCGTGACTTGGGCGTGACCATTTGGGCTGGCACGCCTGTGCCTTGTGAGGCACGGCCGTGCCTTGTGCAGTAACAACTTCTTTAATCAGCTTTCATGGCTGATTATTGTGGTGTTTATGGTCATAACTATAGTAATTGATTGTGGTATTATGATGGACGGTTTTTGAGTTCATACTTGAGCTCTATATAAGCCACAAGATGTTCTAGTGTTATCTTCCTTGAACTTGATTCACAAATATAAACATTGCACACAAATTCTCTCATATACACACCAGAAGTACTAAGGCATTAGTGTTCTTGTGTTAGACATATTGGTGGTGTTTAGGTAGGCTTATCTAACACTCTAGCAAGTGGGAAAAGATCAAGACTTGGTGTGGACTTCGATAGAGGTGTACACATTAGTACACACACTTCCAATCTCCAAATCCACTTGACTAAGGAACGTAGCTTCAAGGGTATGAACCTATTCGTTCTTGTCTTTATTTTTTGCTTATCCATGTTTAGAGTTTTGGTCCCTTTGGTGGGCGTATTCGTGGTCAAATTTTGAAACTCTTTTTTCTACTCGTTTTACTTCCGTTGCGATTTTAGACCACGAAAACCCAACAGTGGTATCAGAGCCATCTCTAACATGGCTTTGCACTTTTGGAGTTAAACCGGATTTTCTGAGTTTTCTGTCAAAAATTGGTTTTCCGGTGACCGGGCACGGTCGTACCTCTAGGGGTACGGGCTGTGCCGACGGCCGGGGCACGGGCGTACCAGTGGGGTTACGGGCCGTTCCGGCAAAATCTGTAAACTGTTTAAAATTGTTTAAACTGTACACTAACAAAAGGGTAGTCACGCCCGTACCCTCTGGGGTACGTCCGTGCCTTCTGGTTTTTTGGTCAGAAAGTTTTTGAAACAATATGTTTAAATATATATTAAAATTCGGGTTTTGTACTAGTCTTGATTCTGTTGATCCCCACTATATTTTGGTTCCTAATTCTCTATGTTTTGTGTGACTTGGCATGAAGTTCAAAAAAACATATATTTTTAGGTGTATATATGAATATGCAATTTTAAAGTTGTATTAAAATTGCTAATGCATATGTACAAGGATTGCTTGTTGTGCCTTAAATGTTGTTTTGCAATCTTGATCAAAATATATATATTTGTTGGACATGGTTTTGTGGCACACCATTGCTTTCGTTTGGTTGTGTTTGTTGTGATTGCCCGGTAACTTGATATGCCCATAGCCCTTTGTGATGTTTGTGGTTAGTTTTGGTTTTGGTTTTGGTCTGCGTGCCGTATTGTTGTAATATTTATATTTGGTGCGACTTGCATGTCGTTTATTTGAATCTTTGTACTCGTAATAGATTATTAGGATCGCGACTTGTATGTCGTTTTCTTGTTCTTATGTACTCGTACTTAGATTATTTCAAATATGTAAATATTGCATCAAACCAACCGGGAGACACGGTGTTGGCGTCTTGACAAACCAAATCGGGGAGATTCGCCGGTGTGAAGATCGTGACGGAGCATTCCTTGGTGTTGTCCCTAGATTGACTATGTTTTCCCCGTTTTTGCTCACGGGGGAAAACACTTAGGATTTGGGCATGTTACCGGGTCTTTATTTATATTTATGCGTGGTTGTTTTATATTTGAATTCTTTAGGATTTGCATGCTAGAGAATTTTTTGAAAAATATATAAAACAAAGAGATTTATAAATGTGTTTATATTTCTACACGCATAAGAATTGGCAAACATTAATATAAAAGGGTGTTTATATTAAACGGTGATTAAAAAGAAGTTTTTGTCACTTAAATTGCTAATTCGTCAAATTTGTTAAAATGTTATTTTAACCGGAAAAACAAAAACCCGTTTTTCGAAAAGTAAGTCACGTGCCACCCGTAAGACGACACCACCCAAATCTAACGAAACTTGGATGATTGTCGAGCATTAGCACGAGTTATGTCTTGTGGAGTTGTGTGGAAGGTGAGTGTGTCAACCCGCAATATTGGTAGTCGAGCTTAAGCACGAACCAATGATTGGGCTAGGGTACCAACATGTGTCTTGACAGGCAACTTACAAATTATTTTATAAAGCTTAAATGATGTCGATCTCTAGCCGAGTCATTTAAGAAATAATAAAAGGATTGGTGTATGAAAGGATCAAACATGCCTTAGACATTTGATGTCGAAAGGATCCCGCAAGGATCTAAGAGTTGCAATGGTTGCAATCGATAATTTGTCTACCGGCCTAAATAACTTATTTCGTGATCCGTGGTAAACCTGTCACGAGATAGATTGATATATGGTTCTTGGCCTTGTTCAAATAATTAAGTTTTTATAACTATTGGGTAATTATTTCTACAAGGATTTGACAACTAAAATTGGTACTCTAATTTTGTAGATGGCATCCAACAACGCTTCTACATCATCATCGAACTCTATTTCCCTAAAATTGTTCCTCGAAAAGGCCAAACTCGATGGCCAAAACTTTATGGATTGGTTCATGCAACTAAGGATAGCCCTTAGGTATGAACAAAAGATATGGGCCATCGAGTAGCCTTTGCCGGAAGCACCTATGGCTAATGTGACCAAGGCGGTCCGAGACGCGTATGATAAGCGCGTCAAGGAAACGAACGAAGTAGCTTGCATTATGCTCTCGTCAATGATTCCTGAGCTTCAAAAGCAAATGGAACATTTAGGGGCATATGACATGCTTAACCAGCTGAAGTAAATGTTCCAATTGCCGGCTAAGCTAGAGCGCTTCGAGTGCCTAAAGTCCCTTTTCGATTGCCATATGTAGGAGGGCGGAAATGTGAACGTTCACGTGCTTAAGATGAAAGCATTGGTTGATCGCTTGGAGAGGTTGGGATTCCCGTTGGGGAGGGAGTTGGCGGTGGATGTGATCCTCCGTTCTCTTCCTAGTTCTTTTTCACAATTTGTGTTGAACTATCATGTCCATGGCATGGACAAGTCCGTAATGGAGCTTCAGAGAATGTTAAAGACCGTCGAGTCCGACTTGTCCAAGAAGCCCTCCTCGTCCAGACCCGTCCTAGCTATCCAGGGAGGCGGAACCAAAAGGAAAGGTGCTCCCCCCTCTAAGGGAAAGGGTAAGGGGAAGGTTGCAAAACCTAACCCGAGTCCGGCCCCCAAGGGCAAGGGGAAAGCTGTGATGGTTCCACCGGCCGAGGACGCTGCGGAAGCCGAGTGCTTCTACTGCAAGGAAAAGGGGCATTGGCGGCGTTCTTGCCCAAAGTACCTTGAGGAGCTTAAGCGGGTACAACCGAAGGGAGCGGGTAACTCAGGTACGTTTATGATTGAACTCCACAATACCGCTACTTCTAACGGCTGGGTACTTGATACCGGTTGTGGCACTCATATTTGTAATAATGTGCAGGTGCTAAAAAGAAGCAGGGCGCTGGGTGCTGGAGAGCTTGACCTGATCATGGGAAACAAGGATATGGTTCCCATGGAGCGGATAGGGAGTGTTGATCTCGCCTTTCCTTCAGGACTTGCTATTACCTTATTAAATGTTTTCTTTTCGCCCTGCGTGGCACGAAACATTATTTCCTTTCACGCTTTGTTTGAAGATGGTTATGAGTTTAATTTTAATAATGGAATTATTTCTTGTTTGAGAAATGTTAATTACTTTAAAGCTTATCCATGTCGTGGGATTTATGAAACAAGTGTGTGTTTGGATTGTAATAAATCAATCAGGAACATTGATTCTATGTCCAAAGGTGTATTGGACAAGTTGTCTTTGTGGCATAGTCGTCTTGGAGAAGTGTGTGATTCTTGTTTATTAGGCAAAATGAGTAAAGCGCCCTTCACCGGCGTTAGTGAAAGGGGCAAAGACTTGTTGGAGATTGTTCACATGGATGTGTGTGGTCCGTTCAGGTCTGCTACAAGAAACAACTGTAGGTACTTCGTTACTTTCACTGATGATTTCAGTAGGTATGGTTATGTTTATTTGATTAAGCATAAGTCTGAAACCTTTGAGGTGTTTAAGACATACCAAAATGAAGTGCAGAATCAATTGGGCAAGCGGATTAAGATTCTCAGTTCCGATAGGGGTGGTGAGTATCTTAGTACCGAGTTTCTTGATCATCTTAGGGGTTGTGGGATTATTTCACAACTTACTCCACCCAGGACACCACAACTAAATTGGTTCACTGAGAGGAGGAACCGAACTTTATTGGATATGGTTCGACCCATGATGAGTCGTATAAAGCTACCCGCAAGGTTTTGGGGTTATGCTTTGGAAACTGCTGCTTGGACCTTAAACCTTGTACCAACAAAGAAGGTTGCAAGTACACCATTCGAGATGTGGCATGGAAGGGTTCCTTCGCTAGCCTATCTCAAGGTTTGGGGTTGTGACGCTTACGTGAGACGTGAAGCTCAAGACAGACTTAAACCCAGAGCCGAGAAGTGTATTTTCATTGGCTACCCAGCTGGTTCTATGGGATATATGTTTTACAAACCTTCGGAGAACAAGGTGTTTGTTGCTCGAAGGGCGGTCTTTCTTGAAAAGGAGCTGATATCTGCAGAAGCCAGTGGGAGGCAAGTCGATCTAGAAGAAGTTCTAGATGACACCAATATCAACCTGATGTTGGCACTAGTACCGCTTCTGAGGTCGGCGTACCGGAAGAAGTGGAACCTCAACCAATGGTGGATGAGGTACCTGATACACAACCATTAGAGCTCTGTAGATCTGGTAGGGTTCGTAATGAGCCAGAAAGATATGGGTTTCTCATATCTGAGAGCGACGAACTTTTGGTGGATCATAGTGAACCGACCAACTACCGGGAAGCCGTAGCGGGCCCTGAGTCTGCAAGGTGGAAGGAGGCAATGGACAGTGAGATGCAATTCATGGTGGATAATCAAGTCTGGGACTTGGTTGATCCAGTACCTGGCCACAAGCTAGTAGGGTGCAAATGGGTCTTCAGGAAGAAGACTAACATGGATGGAAAAGTAGACACCTTCAAAGCCCGACTGGTAGCAAAGGGTTTCACTCAAACTCATGATGTAGACTATGATGAAACCTTTTCTCCAGTGGCTATGTTGAAGTCTATTAGGATATTAATGGCTATCGCTGCATATTACGATTACGAAATATGGCAGATGGATGTCAAGACTGCCTTCCTTAACGGGAAGTTGGTAGAGGAGGTTTACATGGCACAACCTGATGGTTACGTAAATCCCAAGTATCCTAATAAAGTCTGCAAGCTTAAGAGGTCCATTTATGGACTTAAGCAAGCATCTCGGAGTTGGAACATTTGCTTTGATGAAAAGGTCAAAGAGTTTGGCTTTTCTAAAAGCAAGGATGAACCTTGTGTATAAGTCAGGGCTAGTGGGAGTGCTATAGTTTTCCTAGTCTTGTATGTAGATGACATACTTCTCATAGGAAGTGGCGTGATTACCTTGCAGGAAGTGAAAACCTGCTTAGAGATAGACATGGGAGAAGCAGCATATATTTTGGGGATAAAGATCTATAGAGATAGATCTAAAAGACTCATTGGTTTGAGCCAGAGTACATACATAGATGAAGTCTTGAAGAGGTTCAAGATGCAAGATTCCAAGAAAGGGAATTTGCCTATGTTGCATAGTATGGCGTTGAGAAAGTCTCAATGTCCTAGTTCTCAAAAGGAACTAGAAGAAATGATTTGAGTCCCGTATGCTTCGGCAGTGGGATCGATCATGTATGTTATGCTATGTACTCGGCCTGATGTGTCGTATGCTTTGAGCATGACGAGCCGATATCAGGCTAACCCTGGTTAAAGTCATTGGGTTGCGGTTAAAAACATCCTTAAATATCTTCAGAGAACTAAGGAAATGTTTTTAGTGTTCGGTGGATCGGCGGAGCTCAGAGTTACTGGATATTCTAATGCTAGCTTCCAAACGGACAAGGATGATTGCCGGTCTCAATCGGGATTTGTATTCTTGTTAAATGGTGGAGCAATAAGTTGGAGAAGTTCCAAGCAAGATACCGTGGCCGATTCAATCACGGAGTCAGAGTATATTGTTGCAAGCGAGGCTGCTAAGGAAGCCGTCTGGATAAAGAAATTCATTCAAGACCTTGGAGTTGTTCCTAGGATCGCTAACCCTATTAAGATCTTCTGTGACAATGAGGGTGCAGTAGCTCTACCTAAGGAACCAAGAGCGCATCGACGTACGAGATACATTGCTCGAAAATATCATTTTATCCGTGATATTATCGAGAATGGAGACATTGTGGTTAATAGAGTACCGACTGAGGGGATCTTGGCAGATCCACTCACCAAACCTTTATCACAAGTTAAGCATGATTCTCATGCTAAGTCTATTGGTATTAGATTTGCTAATGACTTGGTTTAATCGTTTTAGTTGTATTTGTTATTGAGAACATTAAAGCAATAATGTATTTCTTATTGTAATGACTATTAAATGGGGATTTAATATATGCATGGTGCGATTACTTTATGAAACATTATTGTGTTCTATCTTTGCATGTTTAATACTTCCATGAATAAACTTGTTTATTCTAAATACTCCATGATTGGTCGTTCTTCATTGGAAGGAAGAAGTGAGTTAAGATCGAGGCCAGTGGTTAGTAAAGTTTTCATCTTGGATTGAATACTTGTTTACGCAACACTAGCCTGTACTTAACAGTGATTAAGTAATTGGAGGACCCGTACCTGAGTTTACTTCATGGATATTATCACGAATAAATCAGGATGATAATATTACTTATCCTTCTACTGGAGATGCATGCGTTACTTGATTATTAACATGGACTTGTTTAGATTGCTTTCTAACGCAGTTCGTAACTGTCTGTTATAAGGGAAGTTTTCAGGCAAGAACTTGTTATTATGGTAGGGCAGTGTAGTCAAAACTATTCGTTCCTCTTTTTGAGAGATATCCTTGGGCCCCTCGTTGACTAAGTTGATGACAAATCAAAATGCATGGCCGTGCTCAAGTTGAATTGATAATGGATCAATTGTGCAACTTGTGTTTTTAGTCATAGTTAGTCTATATCGAGAAACATAATCGTGAATGATTTAGGGTTGATCATGTTCCATGACCTGCATTCACATCGGATATCGTGAACGAAGGGATAAGTAATCACTTATCTGTAGGACCTTTCCTTTTGGTAAGTTATTTGTTTTGGGAAGACAAACCCTATGCTGACTTGGGGGCATAGATGCCATACTAGAGGCCGCTCTATGTCGGTGACGCCTTTCGTGAGTTTGTCATGTACAAGTGGGAGTCTGTTGGATTATGCCCACTGACACACACACAAGTTGGTATCATGGCTGATGAAGCAAGGGCCTATTGGGTCACACGCGAAGTATCGATTTCGGTATCACGGATGGTCTAATGAGAGAGAAAACCAGAAACTGGTTCTGGTGGGCTAAGGCACGTCCGTGCCTCTAAGTGGTACGATTGTGCCCTACGGGTAAGCACGAGCCCAAGTCGAGCGTGACTTGGGCGTGGTATGCCCATGCCTCTGGGAGGCACGCCCGTGCCCTGTGCCCAATGGACAGGCACGAGCCCAAGTCGGGCGTTACTTGGGCGTGGCCTTTTCGGCTGGCACGCATGTGCCTTATGCAGTAACAGCTTCTTTAATCAGCTTTCATGGCTGATTATTGTGGTGTTTATGGTCATAACTCTAGTAATTGATTGTGGTATTATGATGGACGGTTTTTGAGTTCAAACTTGAGCTCTATATAAGCCACAAGAAGTTCTAGTGTTATCTTCCTTGAACTTGATTCACAAATATATACATTGCACACAAATTCTCTCATATACACACCAGAAGTACTAAGGCATTAGTGTTCTTGTGTTAGACATATTGGTGGTGTTTAGATAGGCTTATCTAACACTCTAGCAAGTGGGAAAAGATCAAGACTTTGTGTGGACTTCGATAGAGGTGTATACGTTAGTCACACGCTTCCAATCTCCAAATCCACATGACTAAGGAACGTAGCTTCAAGGGTATGACGCTAATCCTTCTTGTCTTTATTTGTTGCTTATCCATGTTTAGAGTTTTGGTCCATTTGGTGGGCATATTCATGGTCAAATTTTGAAACTCTTTTTCTACTCGTTTTGCTTCCGTTGCGATTTTAGACCACGAAAACCCAACAGTATAGTGTGTTCATAATAATGTAGGTCCCATATTATTATAAACACACGGTACAAGATCATGATGAACCCTACGGATTATGTGGTTGATAGCATGATGATTTATGTACGTAGACCAGTATACCTGTTATGGTACAAAGAAAGCTATTATAGTATTGTATGTTAAAGATTTCTGATCTTCAGAAAGAGTATGTAGAAAGAGTTAGTATGTAACTAACGTAGTAGCTTGGGGTAAGTAGATCTCGGGAAACTAGAGACAGAACCTACAGGTAATCTTACTAGAGAGATTTCAGCTATAGAGGAATTGCAAGAGTATGAGAATAGTACAGTAAGAAAGACAGTAGCAATAGAATTGGAATAAAGTCCTACAGATAAACATTCTTTGTTTAAGCACTCAGTTGGTTGAGTAAGTGCAAAAGAGATTGTAAGTGATGTTATAGAAACGAGTAGATGCAGTGGTGTAGGCTGCAATGATGTATGTCTAGAGAATTGAGAGAATCTAAGCAAGAATGTATCATTTATAAGAGTTAGAGTGTACTTACAAAGATTCTAGCAGGTAGAGTACCTCTTCTTGGGGGAGGTTACAGATTCGATTGTGAGTAACCGTTAGCAAGCAGAGACGTAAGGGGGATTCCGTATAGTTAGGTGTACAATAGAATAAAAAGTTATATACGATTCAAAGTTATTATGTCAGATAGCAAAAGACCAGTAGACTTTGTTACCAAGGAAAGAGAAGGTACAAATGGAGGCAACGATTAGGCCTCGATATAAAGAAGTGGTAGAGGTGCAATTTCCACCAATCAGCTTGAATAGATAAGATTACAGAAGAGTTTTTAGCCCTATGACATATGACAGAAGTGGTGAATGATATCTAAGAAGGTTGGTAAAAGTAACTAATTTCGTCCAGAATGTATTGTTATTGAGTTTATGAAATGTAGTGACAGTTATTGGTAACACAGTGAAAGAGATGATGAGGTTGTATAAAAGAGAGAGCAGTAGTTGAGCAGGTAGAGATTAATGAATAGAAAAGTGAAAGGTTAAGCTAGCAAGTACGTCAAGTAAGAGATCAGTGTTGTATTGTAGTGAGGAAGGCTAGTTCCTCACTCAGATGCATGAAAGTGTGAGAAGCAAAGACATGTGCTCAGAAATTGTTAGAATTCACACTAAGGAGATTATCATTGTTACCAGTGAGGCATATTGAGCTTGCCCTAAGTTGATAGCTTTAGAGAAAAGCATAGTGAATCCTCTACCCCCATTCTGTTTTAGCAAGGGTAGGGATGGGTAAGTGAAAGTGCAGCATAGGGCTGTAGAGAAAACGGTGGAACCGGATGTAGTGGCAGGTACCTTTGTTATTAATAGTACACCTGCTATAGTATTAATTGATTCTGGTAAAGCAGATCTTTGTGGTAGTTTCACATTATGTTCATATGAGTTTTCCACCTAGTATAGTAGAATTCCATTTTGAGAAAGAAGCAGCAGATGATAAGACTACTATTGAGAATAGTAGGTATAAAAATAAAGAGAGAAAGAGAGAAAAGTGCCAGTTTCCCCATCCATCATGTACTAGTTGAGGTGAAAGAGTTGTGAGTAGTTGTTAATATGAATTGGTTAGACCAGTACTAAGTTCAGATGATATGTGATTAGAGAACATAATGAGTTCAGACCCCAAGTGGGGAAGAACTGCTTAATAGAGATAAAAGTATAAGAGTCGGTATTTCTGATTGTTATTAAAGTAAGAAAGTATATAGTTGGTAGTGGTACGACATTGCCAGTTTTGGAGAGAAATTCTAGCGGCGAAAGGAAAAAGCAGCAACGAGTGTGGTTTATACAGTAATTGATGAAGTCATTGTAGGAATTGGTGGATAAAAGTTTTATCCGACCCAGTAGCTTACCGTGAGATATATCAAGTTAATTGTGAAAAAGAGAGAGATGGCATGTTCAGAATGGGTATAGATTACAGAATTAAAAAGTATAGTTTATTGAACTATATTTCATGGATTAGTGATTGTGATTAGTGATGATCAGCTACTTACTTCAAGATTTCAAAAGTACGTAGTATTAGTTTCAGAGAAGTATTAGGTTGCTTTGCTAGTCAAAAAAGAATTATAATAGTGTCAGCCAAGTAAAACTAGTAATGAAGTGGGAGCCGCCTCAGAATTTTGTAAAAGTAAGAATTTTCTTTGAGCTTGTAAAGTATTACAGATGGTTTATACTAAACCTTTCTAAAATAGCAGTACCCTTAGTCTAGTTAACTAAAGGGAGCATAGAATTCAAGATGAATGGTGGTCAGCAATGAGTGGTTGACATGTTAAAGTAAGAATGATATAGTATTCCAGTATTAGCATTGTTAGATAGAATAGAAGTTGTAGTGGTTAATGATGATGTCCTTTATTAAGAATGGAGTTACACAGAAAAAGAAGGTTATTGTTACGTTTTCACTAGTTAAAGATACAGAAAAGCAACTTCCTAACTCATGAGTAGAATTAATAGCAGTTGTCTAGCTAGAGCCAATGTGGTAGTAGATGTTTTAAGCAGAAAGACAAAACAGCGAGAAAGTTACAGTAAGTTTGATTGTCAGACCATCTAGAACTTCTTGGGAGTTAGATGCTATCGGAGAAGTAATTGATAGACTCATAAGAATGTGGATTTTGTTTTAATAAAGAAAGTGTATTCTTTAGAAAAAATGACAGATGTTTAGCTGGAAGAGATAGTAGTCAGATATGGAGGTCCTGTTACACCTCACCTCAGTATTCCAACCCTCGGAGGAAGAATAGAGTAAGAGAAAGATACAGATACAGACACCTCGAAGGATAGACATGAATCATGTGTTGATGATTTCAGGGGTAGTTGGGATATCTGCCTATCGTTAGCAGAGTTCGTTTAGTTAATAGTTACCTTTTGAGTGATAGTATGTTACTATACGAGATGTTGTGTGGTAAAATGAGTAAGACCCCTGTTTGTTGGGGGCAAAGCTAGTCAGAAAAAATGGAATCGTGTAGGAACAGTACAGCGATAGACCGAGTATATACAGTAGATACGTGAGTAGATTAAAGCGAGCCAGAATAGACAGAAAAGATATACAAATAAGAGTAGATCACTGCTAGAGTTTCAGATTGATGACTATGAATTGTTAAGAGTGGCGCCATGGTAGAAAGTTAATGGATCAACGCAAGATGATGTAAAGTAGCATATAGACTGGAATTACCAGAGATGTTCCACCCTTGTGGGTGGTTAGCAGATGAATCAGCAGTTGTTTCGCTATATGATGTGCTAGTGGATGAGATGACCAGTTATATAAAACAGCCAGTAGCTATTTTAGAGAGAAAGGGTTAAGAGTTTATATAAAGAATGGATAGAATTTGTAAAGGTACATTGAAGATACAGGAAGCGTTCAGATTATACGTGGATTTACGGGTGTTATGCTATGGGTGATAAGTGTTTCACGATCAGTATGTTGCAGACCGTCTACCTTGGTAACGGATAGTATGTGATGTAAGACTATCGCCAGTACGCTGAGATAGCATTCAGAGATAAGGAGATGTAAGACTACCACTAGTGTGCTAGGGTAGCATTCGGCTTAGTGTGATACAGAGTTATGTGTACAGTAGAGTTCGGGGATGAAATCGTTCCAATGGGAAAGAGTTGTGACGCCCCAAAGTTCAAAAGTTGTTATGGCTAAGGATTATTTAAAGTTAGAGGTGTTTATAAAACTAGAGGGACTTAAGTTGTTAGTTTGAAACATGATAAGTTCAGGGGCTGGTTGGTAATTCTTGAAAAGTTCTATTATATATAGGAAAGTGTATTTTGACTTAGTAAGTTAAACGTTCATTTGCACAGCCCATTTCCTTTGAATTCTCTGATCAAGAACAACAGATTTAGAGTGTAGAACCTCCACCAAGTGATTATATAGCAAGGTATGTATTCTTGTTGTGAATTTTATGTGTATGAGTCAAGAAAGTGATTTCAAAGGTGAAATCATAGATTGTTGTTAGTGATGGTGTTTCTAGTTGTTATTTAGTAGTTCAGATGTGGTAACATGTTTTATGAGCTCTGAAAAGCATTTAAAGTGAGAATTAAATCAAGAACAGCAGTTGTGTTCTTGGCAGAAAGTTGTAGGTCAGTCCTGTACACGGCCCGTGTACATGTCTTATAAGAAGGAGATAGGCCATGTACATGAACATGGTCGTGTAGTGTGTAAGGCACATGGCCTGTGTAGGGTTACACGGCCCGTGTAGAGGTCTAAGGCAGTGACAGTCCATGTAGGGCTACATGGTCGTGTAGCATAAAAGGTACACGGTCCGTGTAAAGGTATACGGCATGTGTACGGTCACGTGTGAATACAAGGCATGTGGCTAAGTGTAGTCATGTAGTATGCAGGGTACACGGCCCGTGTAGGGTTACACGGCCCGTGTAGCCCCTTTCTCAGTTCAGTTTGTATAGTTTTTGATGTTTAGCTTAATCTCTAGTACAGGAAGGTATTTGAAGACTTGATAGCACAAGTTTTCGGTTTAGTATTCTGCACAGTTACCAGGTGAGTGTACTAGTCCTTTAGGATGCTTAGCACATGGCTATGATGTAGTTGAACAACATGATACCTGTATTATAAGATAATGTTTA
Organism: Dittrichia graveolens; assembly: GCA_038502395.1. Taxonomy (NCBI): domain Eukaryota; kingdom Viridiplantae; phylum Streptophyta; class Magnoliopsida; order Asterales; family Asteraceae; genus Dittrichia; species Dittrichia graveolens. Next base: position 51,130,495 of record JARJIL010000005.1, on the reverse strand, counting down.
TGAATGTTATATGTTTACACTAAAAGTATGCATGATACAGAATATGTGTGAGGTGTAACCTTGTACAAAGAACAGAGTTATGATATACAGCCACACAGATGGTGTAACTGTACACCAAAGCGGTATAAGTATTGCTGAGTTAGTAAATGTATATGTGCACTAGAAGATATGATATGTTATGTTACGACCAGATATGATATGTTATGTTATGTCCAGATATGATATGATATGTTATGTTATGACCAGATATGATATGTTATGTTATGACTAGAAATGATATGTTATGTTGTGATCAGATATGATATGTTATGTTATGCCCATATATGATATGTGATACAAGTACAGGTGTATAGTCATGCCGTGAGCATAACTATGCACAAGAACAGAGACAAGGTATACAGTGAGTTGTGTACTAATAGCAACTGGGATAGGCTACACCCGTGAGGTGTAGCTAAGCCCGACACAGAGGATACTCAGTACGTGCAAGCGTAGCTTTGTATCCAAGATAATAGAAAGGGGTATATGGAGCTCTTCATACCCAAAGAAAGTACTAGGACATTCTACACTATGGTGTAGATAAACCTTAGGATAGTAACAGATTTGCAGGTTGCAGATAATACAGCTGGGATGCAAAACATCCTGGAGAGACGTTGCTCTAGATGACACAGCTTGGATGCGAGACATCCTTACGTTGTTTATGTTCAGTTAGTATGCTCACTAAGCGTTAGCTTATGTTTCAGTGTTGCATGTTGCAGGTTATGCAGGTTCCAGCAAGGGTAAGGCCCTAGCGCGATGTTCAGCCGAATAGCTCCTGGTTTTCAAGAAGCAACTTTGATACTACTTATGTAAATGTTAGCACGTGTATGTTTAGAAACAGTATTTTTAAGAAACTCTGATATGTTTTTGGTGCTAAATCATAAGATAATGTTTTTAAATTAAAACTGGAAAATTGGTGTTACAACACTACCCGGTTAAAGATAGCGTTTAACGATATTAAAGCATGATACTCCTTATACTTGAGTCCCAATATGTATCTCAGGTCTAAGGATACAAAGATACCACATTTTTCTCAAGATACGCTTATGATACAGAATCATGATGTGATATTAAGAGCGGGTCATGTCCAATCTTTGTTCCCTAACAAACATTAATGAATTTGGTTGCAAACTCTTTTGCCTACTTTTATCACAAATGAAAGTCAACCAACCGATTCACATTAGTCTTAATTCATAACTATTCCCAGAGTTATAATTGACTATGGACGTTTTAGAATAAAATAATTATTCATGGATTTAGACATACTAATAAGGAACACAATAAATATTAATGAAATGATCATATTCAATATATCATTTAGACAAAATAGCTATTGTCATAATGTTTCAAAATACTCAAATACTAATTTACAATTCAAATCCAATCCCTTGCAAAGTGAATACCTATTGCCCTAGAATGAAACTCATGCTTGGCCAAGGCAAGAGGTTTCGTATAGGGATTTGCGAGATTCAGATATGTTTGAACTTTGCGAATACACACATCTCCTCTATCCACTATATCCCTTCTGTAGTGAAAACGCCTGAGGGTGTGTTTGGTGTTGTGATGTGATCCATGTTCTTTTGCCTGCACAATAGCACCTTCATTATCACAAAATATCTCTATGGGGTCTTGAATGCTTGACATTACCCCAAGGTCAGCAATGAACTTCTTCATCCATGTAGCTTCTTGTCCAGCCTCAGAAGAAGCAATGTATTCGGATTCTATAGTGGATTGTTCAACTATACTTTGCTTAGAACTCTTCCAAGCAACCGCGCCTCCATTCATAACGAAAACATAGCCCGATTGTGATCGAGAATCATCTCGATCAGTTTGGAAACTAGCATTTGTGTAACACTTTACGTAAAGATCTTCTTCTAATACCCCATATATCAAGAACATGTCTTTAGTTCTTCTTAGGTATTTTAAAATGTTCTTGACCACCATCCAAAGGCTATCGCCTAGGTTTTGCTGGTATCTACTCGTCATACACAAAGCATATGAGACATCTAGCCTAGTGCATAACGTGGCATACATGATTGATCCAATTGCAGAAGCATATGGGATCTCACTCATTCTATCTAGCTCTTCTTTTGTGCTAGGGCTATGAGTCTTTCTCAAAACCGTGCCTTGTGCTATTGACAAGAATTTTCTCTTAGAATTCTCCATCTTGAACTGTTTCAAGATCTTCTCAATATACGCACTTTGGCTTAAGCCAATAAGATGCCTAGATCTATCCCTATAGATCTTTATTCCAAAAATATAGGCGGCTTCTCCCAAGTCTTTTGTTAGGAAAAATAGGCTTACAAATATATCCTCTTTCGTTGACACAAAAATATACAACTTGTTTATATAATTGAATGTATTAACATTAACATATGTGCACATATACATATATTCAATCAAATATATTCTCATCTATAATCTACAAAATAAGCTTCATTAAAGCCAAGCTTCAATCGTCAAGATCCAAATTCAATTAGATGCCGATGTCGAAGATTCCTATAAATAAACATTCAAAGTTTATGAGCTTACAAAATAAATTCTCAAATGAGTTTAAGTTTTTATAAAAATTAAGACAATTTTTTATAAAAATTACAAGCTTGGAAGTTAAAGCAAATAAATTCCCATTTTGGCAAATACTAAACACAATCTTACATTGAAACAAGTCAAAACCACATTTAGCAAAAGGAATTTTCCAAAGTGGTAAACTTCCAAAATGCTTTGTGCATTTGGCTTCCAAACTACCATTTTCATGATTAAATTCAAACTTAAGAAGTATGAAACTAACCCAACTTTTCATGAACTCCTTTTCAGTGCATTTTCATGGTAAAAATAGGTTGTGTGTGGTTTTGGTAAAAGCCCAACGTCTACATGCACAAGGCTCAAAATCTTCCAGCAGACCGACGACCGTGGTAAGTCTGGACTCTTTTTGAGCATCAAACTTTTTCCTTATTTAAGGCATCTCAAGTTTTGTGTTTTACTCACCTCTTGCAATCTGAAAAATACATAATATATACAAAATCTTGTGAGCTCATATTCCTTGAAAAATCAAGATCAAGAATCAAGCAAGAGTGAAAGCTTTCAAGTTCAACTACTTCATTACATTCATATACATTTGTAATAGTGTGATGATCATCTCTAGCATATAGAACTAGAGAGAAGTGAGGATCATCTCTAACCTATAGAATTAGAGAGAAATGATGATCAACTCTAGCCTTTCCAATTAGAGTGAAATGAGGTTTATCTTAGCCTTGTTTGCAAGAGTGAAGTGTAATTCTTATAAGCTAAAAAGAGAAGTTGCAAAAGGTTTATCTCTACCTTCAAAGAGAGAAGTTAGTGGAGCAACTCTTGGTGGGTGAGGCCAAGGAGTGGATGTAGAGCAAGGTTGTTAACCGTTGCTTGAACCACTGTAAATCATTGTGTCCTAGCTACTTACATTGGTGATATATTTGTTCCTTAAACGCTTTAATTACTTGCTAGTATTATTAAAAACTTCAAAAAGTGGGAATATAACCTGTTCACCCCCTCTAGGTTCTAACATCTTTCATTGAGAAACACTTCCTAAGCCAAGACTTAATGTCTTGCAAGGTCGGGATGTCATTTCCAATGAGTAGTATGTCATCAACATACAAGACAAGGAATGCTACTGCGCTCCCACTAGTCTTCTTGTAAACACATGGTTCATCTTTTGATTTGATAGAACCAAACTCTTTGATTTTCTCATCAAATTGAAGATTCCAACTTCGAGATACTTGCTTTAGTCCATAAATGGATCTTTGAAGCTTGCACACCATGATAGGATACTTAGGATCTACAAAACCTTCAGGCTAAACGATATAGACATCTTCACTTAAGTGTCCATTTAGAAAAGCCGTTTTGACATCCATTTGCCATATCTCATAGTTATAATATGCGGCTATGGAAATAAGTACTGTAATAGATTTAATCATGGCTACCGGATAGAAAGTCTCATCATAGTCAATACCATGAGTTTGAGTGAAACCTTTCACCACTATCCTTGCCTTAAATGTGTGTACATTTCCATCCATATCGGTCTTCTTCTTGAAGAACCACTTACTCCCTACAGTCTTACTATTGGGAGGAAGATTAACCAAGTCCCATACTTGGTTTTCATACATGGACTGCATCTTAGTGTTCATAGCTTCAAGCCATTTATCAGATTCTGGATCCGATGTAGCATCTTGGTAGTTGATAGGCTCGGAAGAGTCTACCAGGAAAATCTTATCATCAGACAAGAGAAATCCATATCCCTTTGGTTCTTGACGAGATCTACTAGATCTTCGAACACGTTGTGTTCTAGTGGGTACTTGAACAACCAATTGTTCATTAACAGATCCCGCTGACAAGAGACAAATTGTTAGCTGCTCAGATTAGACAAAAGAGCTACGCAAACAGACACAGATCTCCAGTTGAGTTCCAAGTGGGGGGGATACTTATTGTTGAAGGTGTCACCGTGAAAAAGCATGATTAGATTCAGAAAGCGAGGGAAACTCGGTCCGAGATTTATTGGGCCATTCAGAATCATTGCATGCGTGGAAAAGTTTGCTTATAGACTGGAATTGCCAGATGAACTGTCTCAGATTCACAACACCTTCCATATTTCACATATCAGAAAGTATTTAGCAGACGAGTCTGCATATGTACTGTTGGAATATGTTAGCATTGACGAAAAACTGAACTATGTAGAGCAACTTATAACTATATTAGAAAGAAAAGTGAAAACACTACCTAACAATGAGATTGGACTGGTCAAGGTTCAATGGAGGCACAGGAAGGAGTCAAATTTTACGTCAGAGCTTGAACAGGAAAAGATGCGTAATTATCTAGAACTCTTCAGCAGTTGATTTTGAGGACGAAATCGTTCCAAATGGGGAAGAGTTGTAACACCCAATATTCGAAATCCCTTGAAAAAATAAAAAGAAATAATAAGTGTTATATGTGTTATATGTGTATTATAAGTTGCCTATATGGGATTAGACGTGTTTATGAAACTAGAGGAGTTAAAACCGTCGAAGTAAAAATTAAACAAGTATAGGGACCATTTCTGTAATTAAGCTATAGTTGTAAATATATATGGAATACATACTTTGACTTCTCATATGAGTCTTGCAAACACACCAACACAGCATACATACATACGTGAGATGCATATAGTCTTCCTTCTCTCTGATTTCTGACCAAGAACAGCAAGAATTTAGCATCTTATCATCATTATATCAAGTACAATATTATTAAGGTAAGTTTTGTTGGTTTTTTTAAGTGTTCTTATGCATCAAGTGGGTCAAAGATTGATTTAAGAATCAAAACATGTTAGTTTGGTGTTAGATATTGTTTACTAGCTGTTTTAGGTGTTAGGAATCACCCCTGTGAAGCTTAAATTGAATTCATATGAGTTTTCAAAAAAAATGGCATAAAACAGCAAGCTAACCGACTTATTAGTATAGACCAGAGAGAGGCATGGGCGTGCCCAAGAAGGTTATGGGTGTGCCTATTGCCCCGTGGCTAACCCTAGTTCATGAGGTACCCCCGTGCTTTGGGGTAAAGGCACGGGCGTGTCTACCAAGTCGCACAACTTAGAAAGCTTAAGTCGGACCTATAAGCCGGACCCTTATGTCAGACCAAAAGTTGTATGTACAGGTGTTCCTATAGTAGGGCATGGGCGTGCCCCTGCCTGTTCAATTTTCTATTACTTCGTTTTAGCATATGTTTAATATATTATTGGTATTATACCAGTAGAGACTAGTTGTGGGCATATTCACTGAGTCATAAGTATATATGGATCATTATATAACAATATAGCTTACAAGGTCAGTTTACTAGACTATTATTCATATCTACAACATGTGTGTTATAATAACAGAATATTATGCATGTGCTATTCATATATGTAATACCCGTATTTTTGGAAAATTAAAAATACATATATAATAGAAAGTTTACTTGAAAAGTAGTAAAGTTATGTGTTTTGTTGGTATTTATGTGTTATTAGTAGTGTGTTTTTGTTTTATAAACTAAAATGGTATATATATATATATATATATATGTAAAGAGAGTGAAAGAATGAGGACTAGACATGTAAATATGTATATATATGTATTGACTTCATCAATTGGAGTCAATTGTTGCAAAAAATCTGGAGAGATAGAAACGTGAGCAAGAGGGGGAAGAGAGTTCTAGAGGCTTTCAAGGAGAAGGAAGAAAAAATCAAGGAAAATTGAAGGATACTGTGTTTGGGGTTCAAGATTTGATGATAGTTCTCCATATTCTTCAACCTTGGCTTGATTTTGAGCAAAAGAGGTGAACCATTCAAGTAAGGTTTGCACATCAAGTAAGTTCTACTCCTAATTAATGTTTGATTTTAAGTCTTGATAGTTGTTTATGGTAGATTATGGTTGAAATTGGTGAAAGTGTTGGTAAATGGGTCAAAGTTGGGGTAATTGTCAAAGTTAGGGTTTTGAATGAATAAGTGTGTTTAAAGTGTTGATAATTGAATTTGATGGGGGTTTTACATGTGGTATCGGTGAATTATTGTTAAAATATGGTTGATTGTAGTGATTGTTGGTTATTGGTGTTGAAAACTTGTTAAAGGGTCAAAATGGGGAAAATTGGTGTGGATAGAGTTTTGATGATCAAAGTTATGTTAAATGTTGTTGTTGTGATGTTTTGAAGTGTATTTGAGGGTTAAACATGCTGCAAATAAGTTAGAATTGGGAAAAATTGAGTTTTGGGTCGAATTGGTGTTTAAAGAAAGCTACAGGTTACTGTTCATGAGAGCTCGCGACACGAGCCCTATGTGTCGCGGCGCGAGGCACCTCTTTGGCGAGGGTGAGATTTCCAGAGAATTTCTCCCGGCGCGAGACCCTCTAAAACCTCCAAAAAGTTGTTTTTGAACCCATTTGACCTTTAATTGATTTGGGGTTGTTTCTAATGGTTCTAGGGAGTTCGTAAGGAGTCTTAAAGACCCGAAATGAGCATTTAAGTCGTGTTTTGAGTCGATACTTGTGTGTAGTTTCAATGTTTGGTTAACTTAACCAAGTTAACATTGTGTTATGATCATAGGATCTTTGTGCAAGTGATTTGTAGCATTGAATTGAAGTGGAAGTTATCTTCATCACTTCAGACTGGTGAGTTGTATCCTGCGGATACACAAACTGTTTTTAAACCTACAAGTCATCCACTGTTTTTTATGTGCTATGTTTTACGTTTGTTTATGGTATCAATGTGAATTATTATTGATTGTTATAATGTTTTTGATAAATAGATATGTATTCAGTATATGATTTACCTGATTGAAGCATGATATGCTATGAGTTGATTATGGCAAGTTGTGACCTTGTGTGTATAACTTGCTTGTGATTGTGTGACCCTTTGGGGTATGTGATTTGGGTCGGACCACTGTTGTGATATGTACTCTGTACCATGGGGTTCCTAGCCATTGAGACGTGCATAGGTTCATGTGGCTTCGGCAATTGAGGAACCGCGATGTACGGGTGGTTGAGGGATCGGTGCAGAGGGTGGAGGGGTATGTTAGTAGCCATCATGACCGTGTAGGTTCACTGGGCTGACGAGCCACCGAACCCGGGGCAACACGAGTGAATTTGGTGAACAGGGCATACACTCCAGGTAACCGTTGTATGGTGGTCTGCTTCGTGCTTCCCCCACCTTGACGGGAGATGTGGACACACCCCCACGAGGACTTGTTGACCATGGTTGGCCCCTATGGAATATACAAGTATAAGTGGACTTGTTCCCCACATCTTGTGTGATCTGTTTACTGATGTCATAACTGTTTTACATGCTATGATGACTTGTTTATTGGATTAACTCGTTTTGGTGCACTCACTAGCTTATGCTAATGAAACTGTGTTATGTGTTTGTAGCCGTAGATAAATAGTAGAATGGTGCCGGTGTGGCGGGTAGATGCTTTTGGGAAGCACTTGTTGCCTGACAGATATGTTTGGAATACATGATTATTCACTTATTTTTGTTATCAGTAATTAATGGTCGTGTATTCGAGTCAACAAGTAACACCACCTTTTGTAAATCTGACAAAGCTTCCGCATAATGATGTAAACAAATACTCGTATAATGTCGCTTTTGTTGAAATACAAAAAGTTTAAATTTGTACTAAAATTCAGGGTGTTACAAGTTGGTATCAGAGCCGAGGTTTGAGAGAATCGAGCACTTTAGCTAGTGTTTGGTCTCAAACCGAGGCCAACCGTTAATTGAGAATCCAAACATATCGGGTGGCTTATGGGTTAAGTTGAGATTTGCATGAGAGTTAGGGAAACCTTGTTCCCAATTGTGATAAACTATTGATTCTTGTGCTTTACTGTGCTACTTCTTGTTGTCTTCATGTGTGTAGTAGACAAGAATTGAGGCATGGATGCCCACAACGATGACAACTTCCTGTTTGTTCAACCCGGAGGTGATGAAATACCTCCAGAGCACTCTCAACCGGGTGGAAATCCTGGTTCTCATCACACCTAACATTCTCAACCCTACTCGGGTAACCCTAATGATCAGTCTTCTGTGATAGCTCAACTCCTGACCCGTATCCAGGAGTTAGAAAATCAGTTTAAAAGGAACCAAGACTCCCCAAAGACTTCAACTCATGGTGAGTCTAGCAATGCCTCTATCTCAAGGAAACCCACTGTTTCCTACAAGACCTTTCTAAATTGCAAACCCCCTACCTATGAAGGTAGTGATGACCCGATTGTAACTTTTAGCTGGATACGTGAGATGGAACAGACTTTTACTTTGTGTGATTGTGATGAGGAACATAAAGTTCCTTACTCCATTAGACAACTGAAAGGCAGAGCACTAGTCTGGTGGAATACTATCAAGGCAGCAATGCCTAAAGGTGAAGCTGACAGATTGGGATGGGAAGAATTCCTTGAGCTGTTTCAAAAGGAGTTATGCACTGAAAGAGATCTGGAATTCCTCGAAAGGGAGTTCCTAAACATGAAATTCGGTGATTCTTCTATGGATGAGCATGTTCGCAAGTTCAACAAGCGTCTTAGCTTTGTGACCACCTGGGTCCCCGATGAAAGAGCCAAAGTGAAACGGTTTGTGGAAACCATACCTCCTGAGTACAAAATTCACATCCGAGATTGTTCTACTCTCCTCTCAGCCACCCAAAAGGCCAAGTTCCTGTTTGATGACTTCAAGGCTTCAAAGCAAGCCAAGAAGTTAATTGGTGAAAAAAGAAAGGTTGAGCCCTCTGGTGGTCAGTCTAAAAGGAAAGCAACCCCATCCTCTTTCTCCAAACCCAAAAGTGATGATTCTAAGCCGTAGTGGTGCAAGATGTGCAGGTCTTACCACAATGGAGACTGCACTAAGGATACCTAAGCCTGTTTCCGTTGTGGCAAGCTTGGCCACATTCCTACCGATTGCAGATTCAAGGAAAGTGTTTGTTTTACCTGTCACAAGCCGGGTCACAAGATGGCGGATTACCCTCAGCGTAAGGAGGGAGGTACCGGTGTTTCATCCTCAAAGGGCAAAGACTCTCCAAAGGCAAAAGTGACAGCGTTTCAAATGACTGTGGATGAAGCTCGTGAGGCTGGGGATGTAGTATCTGGTATGTTTCTATTGAATTCTACGCCTGCGTACGTGTTATTTGATTCTGGAGCCAATAGATCATTCATATCGTATGCTTTATGTGAGAAATTGAAATTACCTTTTAGCAAACTTCCCAAATCTCTTGATCTTGAAATTGCTGATGGCAAGATTATCACTGTGACTGACATTTGTGATAGTTGTACTATTGATCTTGATGGGAGTTCTTTCCCAATTTGTTTGCTACCGGTTCACATATCGTCTTTTGATGCGGTCGTTGGTATGGATTGTGTTAGTGCCAATCATGCAGAAATTCTATGTTCTAAGAAACTGATTAAAATTCCTTTGCCAAATGGTGAGTATGTCATAGCTCAGGGCGAGAAGCGCAAATCCGGCTTTGAAATCCTGTCTGTTATGAAATCTAATAAATGTATCCGGAAGGGTTGTGAATCCTTTTTGGCATATGTTCTTGATGACAAGAAGGAGAAGCAAAGTGTTGGGGATGTCAGAGATGTTAATGAGTTTCGCGATGTGTTTCCTGATGATCTTCGCGGCTTACCTCCAGTTCGCGAGGTTGAGTTTCAAATAGATCTTGTTCCCGAGGCAACTCCTATTGCCAAAGCTCCCTATCGTTTAGCACCATCCGAGATTCGGGAAATGATGACCCAAATCCAAGACCTTTTGGATAAGGGATTTGTTAGACCGATTTCCTCGCCTTGGGGAGCACCGGTGTTATTTGTCAAGAAAAAGGATGGTACTCTCCGGATGTGCATTGATTACCGAGAGTTGAACAAAAGAACCATCAAGAACAAATATCCACTCCCTCGTATTGATGATTTGTTTGATCAGCTTCAAGGAGCTAGTTACTTTTCCAAGATTGATCTTCGCTCGGGTTATCATCAAGTTCGTGTTAAAAAAGATGATATTCCGAAGACTGCTTTCAGGACCCGCTATGGACATTATGAATTTCTTGTGATGCCTTTTGGTCTAACCAATGCTTCAGCGGTGTTCATGGATCTTATGAATCGGGTGTGCCGTCGTTTCTTGGATAAGTTTGTGATTGTGTTCATTGATGATATCGTGGTTTATTCTAAAATCGAGAAGGATCATGAAGTTCATTTGCGAGAAGTTCTTGAAGTTCTTCGGCATGAGAAGCTTTATGCAAAATTTTCCAAATGTGAATTCTAGGTTTGAGAAGTTTAGTTCCTTGGCCATGTTACTTGTGAAGAAGGTGTTAAAGTCGATCCTTCTAAGATTGAGGCTGTAATGAAGTGGGAATCTCTTAAATCCCCTTCTGAAATCAAAAGTTTTTTTGGTCTTGCAGGATATTATCATCGATTCATCCGTGATTTCTCTAAGATAGCGGGGCCGTTAACCAAGCTGACCCGTAAGAATGTTCCTTATTCTTGGGCAGAGGCTCAGGAAAATGCTTTCCAGGCTCTTAAGAGACTCTTGTGCCAAGCTCGTGTTCTTTCTCTACCCGAAGGATCATAGGGTTTTGTGGTATATAGTGATGCATCCAAGTCTAGTTTGGGATGTGTGTTGATGCAACGAGGCAAGGTTATTGCCTATGCTTCCCGGAAATTGAAGCCTCATGAAGCAAATTATCCTACTCATGATTTAAAGATGGCTGCAGTGATCTTTGCTTTGAAACTCTGGCGCCATTATCTCTATGGAACTCATTGTGTGATCTTCACAGATCCTAATAGCCTTCAACATATCTTTGATCAGAAGGAGTTGAACATGAGGCAACGCCGATGGCTCGAATTGATTAAGGATTATGATTGTGAGATTCGGTATCATCCAGGAAAGGCTAACGTTGTGGAGGATGCTCTAAGCCGCAAAACTCAATCAGATGCCTTATGTTACAAATCTTTTCGGATGGAGGTGATCTCTGATTTGGTAGAAAACTTGAAGGTAGCTCAACAAGAGGCCTTGAAAGAAGAGAATCTTAAAGATGAGCAAATGATGAAACTCAAAGAGCGCCTGGAAGAGGATAGTCGTGGCTTAAAGATCTTTGTGGGTCGCGTTTGGGTGCCAAAACTTGGCAGCAATCGTGAAGTGATACTGCATGATGCCCATCGTTCTAAAATGTCCGTGCATCCGGGTTGCACGAAAATGCATCATGATCTAAAAGCATTGTATTGGTGGCCCGGGATGAAAGTTCATATCGCTTCTTATGTTGAGAAGTGTCCTATTTGTGCACAAGTCAAGATCGAGCATCAACGTCCATACGGAAACCTTCAACCTTTAGAGATTCCAGAATGGAAGTGGGATCACATTACTATGGATTTTGTCACAAAATTGCCAAATACTGCTAAGGGACACGACATGATCTGGGTCATAGTTGATCGTTTGACCAAGTGTGCTCATTTTCTGGCTACACACGAAACAGCCTCCTTAGACAAATTGGCAAAGCTATACGTGGATGAAATTGTGTCTAGACATGGAGTGCCTCTATCCATTGTCTCGGATAGGGATTCACGATTTGCGTCTAACTTTTGGAGGAGCCTACAAAGGGAATTGGGTACTCGTGTCCATTTGAGTACAGCTTATCACCCGCAGACGGATGGTCAATCCGAAAGGACCATTCAGACATTGAAGGATATGCTCCGATCTTGTGTCTTGGAATTCGGTGGATCATGGGATTACCATCTACCTTTGATAGAATTCGCTTACAATAACTCCCACCATTCTAGCATTGGTATGCCTCCATATGAGATGTTAAATGGAATGCGTTTTCGAATCCCTACTTGTTGGCTAGAACCGGGTGAAAAGCAATATGCAGACCCGGAGATTGTTTAATTGACCGCTGACAAGGTCAAAATTGCACTTGAAAAACTCAAAGTTGCGCGTAATCATCAAAAGATGTACGCGGATAAGAAGTGGAAACCTATGACTTTTGAAGTTGGTGATCAAGTAATGCTTAAGGTTTCACCTTGGAAAGGGGTGATTCGGTTTGGAAAGCGTGGGAAGTTGAGCCCGAGGTATATTGGGCCATTCAAAATCCTAAAGCGAGTCAATGAGCAAGCATACGAGTTAGAGTTACCTCCAGAATTAGAAGGTGTTCACAACACATTCCATGTTTGCAACTTCAAGAAGATCAAATTGGAAGATAATCAATTCATTCCCATCAATGAGTTGCAAGTTGATCCAAAGAAGCGATTGGTGGAAGAACCAGTTGCAACTGTGGATAGAAAGACCAAAAAGCTAAGGAAGCGGTTGATTCCTCTAGTTTTGGTTCGGTGGAAGCACAGTCAAGGCCATATCTTGACTTGGGAGACTGAAGATGATATGAAACTCCGTTACCCTCATTTGTTTAGCTAGAATTGATTCAGAGGACGGACTCATTGTAAGGAGGGAGGAATTGTAATACCCGTATTTTTGGAAAACTAAAAATACATATATAATAGCAAGTTTACTTGAAAAGTAGTAAAGTTATGTGTTTTGTTGGTATTTATGTGTTATTAGTAGTGTATTTGTGTTTTATAAACTAAAATGGTATATATATATATATATATATATATATATATGTAAAGAGAGTGAAAGAATGAGTACTAGACATGTAAATATGTATATATATGTATTCATCAATTGGAGTCAATTGTTGCAAAAAATCTGGAGAGAGAGAGAGAGACATGAGCAAGAGGGGGAAGAGAGTTCTAGAGGCTTTCAAGGAAAAGAAGAAGAAATCAAGGAAAATTGAAGGATCAAGTGTTTGGGGTTCAAGATGTGATGATAGTTCTCCATATTCTTCAACCTTGGCTTGATTTTGAGCAAAAGAGGCAAACCATTCAAGTAGGGTTTGCACATCAAGTAAGTTCTACTCCTAATTAATGTTTGATTTTAAGTCTTGATAGTTGTTTATGGTAGATTATGGTTGAAATTGGTGAAAGTGTTGGTAAATGGGTCAAAGTTAGGGTTTTGAATGAATAAGTGTGTTTAAAGTGTTGATAATTGAATTTGATGGGGGGTTTTACATGTGGTATTGGTGAATTGTTGTTAAAATATGGTTGATTGTAGTGATTGTTGGTTATTGGTGTTGAAAACTTGTTAAATGGGTCAAAAATGGGGAAAATTGGTGTGGATAGAGTTTTGATGATCAAAGTTATGTTAAATGTTGTTGTTGTGATGTTTTGAAGTGTATTTGAGGGTTAAACTGTTGGGATTCCATGGGGATCAAAGCACACAACGGAAGCAACAAAAACACACACAAACGATCCCATGAAGTCCCAATGGTGGTGAAAACTTGTAAGACCAAACATGCAACCAAAAAGGAACAAAGAGAAGAGAGAAAACAAATCATACCCTCGAAGACTTTGTTACTTGGCTAGATCAACTCGGATTTGGGATGTAAGCTTGAAACAAAAGGCTCCAAGCCCTAATGCAAGTCCACACCAAGAATGTCTTCAAACTCTTTGTACTAGCAAACCAAAGAAGCACCAACACTTGATGAACTCCTTCTGGAACAGCCTTAGAAACACTTGTGCACAAACCACCAACACTCGATCTTGCTCTCTCTCTCTCAATGGAAGAACTCACAAGTATATGTATTGCACAAAATGGACCAAGAGTGGCTAATGAACCAAGAGAGACCTTTTTAAAGACCTCCATTCTGTTCAAAAGAGCAAGAGTCGGATCCCAATGGCACCATCTCATTGGACCAACTCAAATGGTCCAATAAAACACAAGTGTCACTTGGAATTCTGCCTTCACGACTTCTTCACGGGCTCTCACGGGCCGTGAAGGATAAATGCGCCACGACCGGCCATTAATCCTCCACTAGTCGTGCCGTGCCGTGCATGAATCGTGAAGGTTGTGCCTTCACGACCTCCTTCACCGGCCGTGTAGGGTCGTGAAGCCCTAGGGTTTCACGAACCATGTGGCCTACGACAGGACTCGTGGACACGAGCTGCTTCACGACCCGTGGAGCATCCTTTACGGTCGTGAAGCTTAGGTCAAGTGGAATTTGAGCATTTTGACTCTTTCTTCTTATACTATGCTGTCGAGATTGAAACTTGGCGTGTGACCCAATAGGCCCGCGCTTCATTGGCAGTGATGCTGGCCTACGTGTGTCGGTGGGCAGATTCCAACAAATTCCCACTTGCACAAGACACACCGTATCCATGGGCACCACAGATAGGGAGCGGCCTCTAGCAAGGCATCCCTGCCCCCAACTAAACATGGGGTATGTCATCCCTGACAAGTACCATGATAAACTAAAAGAGTTTGACATGGTCCTATAGATAAGTGATCAATTATCTTATTGTTCGTGATATCCAAGTGAATACGAGACATGGTACAAAGTCATTCTCCGATCGTTCACAATTATGTTTCTCGATCATGAGTGGTGGTGACCTAAAGGTGAGTTGCAACTGATCAACAATCATTGCAAACTAGAGCATGGCCATGCAATTTTGGTGTCAGCGCCCAATCATCGAGGGGCCAGGGATATCTCCCTTTACAGAGGAACAAATTCCTTCGACTATAGTTGCCTCCAATACAATGGCAATACTTTACCTAAATACCTCCTTTATAATAGCCAGTTACGGACTACGTTTGAAAGCAGTCAGAATAAAGCAAACCAAAATAGTGAAACACATGCATCTCCGGTCTAAGGATAAAAGATATTATCATCCTGATTTACTCTTGACATGTACCATGAAGTAAGATCAGGTGTGGGTCGTCCAATCAATTGAAACTCTTTTCAAGTATAGGGTAAATATTGCGTCCCTTGTATTCAATCCCTATTGAACACTATGACCAATCATTTCCCTCGATCTTCGTTCATACTTCCTTCCAATGAAGAATGGCCGACCGTGGACAATCTAGAATGTAAAACATTCAAGGAAGAGATAAAACATGCAAAGTTGGAACACAATAATGATTTAAAGAAAGTATTCGATACACACGCATCATTAAATCTCCATTTAATAATCAATACATTCAAAAATACAATATTGCTTAATGTTCCCAATAACATAGTAAATACATCGAATACAATAACCAATATACAACTCAAACCAAGTCACTAGAAAATCTAATCCCAATAGCACGTGTGTAGGCATCGTGCTTAGCTTGTGACAACGATTTAGTGAATGGATCCGCCAAATTGCTATCCGTGTGTACTTTGCTGATGACGATGTCTCCATTCTCGACCACGTCCGGGATAAAATGATATTTCCGTGGAATATGCCTCGTGCGTCGATGAGACCTCGGTTGCTTTGCTAAAGCAACGGCACCCTCGTTGTCGTAGAAGATCTCAGCAGGGTCGCTGATGCTAGGAACCACTCCCAAATCAAGCAGAAATTTCCTCATCCATACGGCCTCCTTAGCAGCTTCACTGGCCGCAATATATTCCGACTCGGTAGTGGAATCGGCCACAGTGTCTTGCTTGGAGCACCTCCAGGATATAGCACCGCCGTTTAATAGGAACACGAACCCCGATTGTGATCGGCAGTCATCCCTATCGGTTTGGAAGCTTGCGTCAGAGTAACCCTTTACTCTTAGCTCTTCCTCACCTCCGTACACCAAGATACTCCGAAGATACTTGAGAATGCTCTTCACCGCCGTCGAATGTGCTTCGCCTGGGTTGGCTTGATATCTACTCGTCATGCTCAAGGCACACGATACATCAGGACTCGTACATAGCATGGCGTACATGATCGAGCCCACATCCGAATCATATGGCACCCGCTTCATTACTTCCCGTTCCTCTGGGGAACTAAGGGATTGAGTCTTACTCAATACCAAACCATGTGACATAGGAATGAACCCCTTCTTGGAGTCTTCCATCCTAAATCACTTTAGGACTTTGTCAACATATGTACTTTGGGTAATCCCAATTAGCCTCTTGGATCTATCTCTATAGATTTTGATCCCAAGAATATAAGTCGCATCTCCTAGATCCTTCATTGAAAAAAAATTTCCTAACCAGGTTTTTACACCTTGAAGGGTTGGGACATCGTTCCCAATGAGGAGTATGTCATCGACATACAAGACTAGGAATACAACTATGCTCTCACTAGCCCTAACATATACGCATGGCTCATCCTTGCTTTTCAAAAAGCCAAACTCTTTGACTTTCTCATCAAAGCACAGGTTCCAGCTGCGCGATGCTTGCTTAAATACATAAATGGACTTCTTAAGCTTGCAGACCTTATCCGGATGCTTGGCATGTACAAAACCCTCGGGTTGAGTCATATAGACCTCCTCGCTAAGTGTCCCATTAAGGAACGTATTTTTTACATCCATTTGCCAAATCTCATAATCATGAAATGCGGCAATTACCATGAGTATCCGGATAGACTTCAACATAGCCACCGGGGAAAAGGTTTCATCATAGTCTACACCATGAGTTTGCGTGAAAACCTTAGCCACCAGTCGGGCTTTGAAGGTGTCTACCTCTCCATCTATGCCAGTCTTTTTCTTAAAGACCCATTTGCACCCTACGGGTCTACACCCTGGTACCGGATCAACCAAATCCCAGACTTGGTTATCCGACATAGATTGCATCTCGGACTCCATTGCCTCTTTCCACCTAGCGGACTCAGGGCCCACCGCGGAGTCCCGATAAGATGATGGTTCATCATGATCCACCACTAGGTTGCAGCCCTCAGACATGAGAAACCCATATCTCTCTGGCTCATTGCGACTCCTACCGGATCTCCTAAGAGGTAAAGGATCCGTGTCAGGTTCTCCAGTAGCGACGTGCTGAGAATCATCTTGTGAACTAGCGCCAACTTCAGGTTGGTCATTGGAAGGTTCTTGAATTTCTTCAAGATCAACCTTTCTCCCACTAGCGTCTTTGGATAGCATCTCCCTCTCAAGGAAGACGGCCCTCCGAGCAACAAATACCTTGTTCTCGGAAGGTTTGTAAAACAAATATCCCATACACCCGGCAGGATATCCAATGAACAAACACCTCTTGGCTCGGGGTTCCAATTTATCCTCCACCTCACATCTCACGTAGGCAGGACAACCCTAAACCTTTATATATGAAAGAGATGGAACCTTTCGATGCCACATCTCAAAGGGTGTCTTCTTGACCTTCTTAGTTGGTGCGAGGTTAAGGATTCTAACGGCCGTTTCCAATGCATAGCCCCAAAAGCTAATAGGTATATCCGTATGACTCATCATACATCGGACCATATCCATTAATGTCCGGTTCTTCCTCTCGGCGACACCATTTAATTGTGGTGTCCTAGTAGGTGTTAATTTCGAAACAATTCCACAATCTTTTAGATAGTCACGGAATTCCGAACTTAGATACTCACCACCACGATCCGATCTGAGCATCTTAATTCGTTTACCGAATTGGTTCTCAACTTCATTTTTGAAAGTCTTGAAAACCTCAAAGGTTTCCGACTTTTGTCTCACCAAGTAGACATACCCATACCTACTAAAATCATCAGTAAAGGTTATGAAGTACCTTGAGTTATCCCTAGTGACATGCTTGAACGGACCACACACATCCGTGTGAACGATATCCAACAAGTCTTTGCCCCTCTCACAAACGCCGGTGAAGGGTGCTTTGGTCATTTTGCCCAATAAGCAAGATTCGCATACATCATCCGACTCATGGTCAAATGATTCCAAGATCCCATCCGCTTGGAGCTTGGCGATGCGTTTCTTGTTTATGTGGCCCAAACGACCATGCCATAAAGATAACTTATCCAAATCACATTTGGATTTAGAACCAACATTCATGATTGATCTATTACTTTGCAAGCAAACGCTTGTCTCATATATGCCACGACATGGATGTGCTTTAAAATAGAATAAATCATTCTTAAAGCAAGAAATAATTCCATTAGAGAAATTAAACTTAAATCCATCGTCAACGAGTGCATAGAATGATAAAATGTTTCTTGCCACGTAGGGCGAATAAGATACATTTAATAAAGTAATAAATAAGCCAATGGAAAGGCGTGGTCCACGCTCCCTATCTTCTCAACCGGGACAACCGCCTTGTTTCCCATGATGAGATCCAGCTCCCCATCAACCAAGTCCCTACTTCTTCTTAGTACCTGTACATTAATAACTATGTGAGTACCACACCCGGTGTCCAAGACCCAAGCGTTAGAAGTAGAAGTGTTATGGAGTTCAATCATATACATACCGGAGGCGCCTTGTCCCTTGGCGCGTAGCCTCTTAAGCTCCTCCGTGTACTTGGGGCAACTACACCGGTAGTATCCCTTCTCCCCGCAGAAGAAGCAGGTAGCCTCTTCCGGTGAGGGGGCTATAGGAGCGGGTTCCTTCCCCTTCGGCTCCGGCGCCAGAAGCGGTTTGGGCTTACGTGTTGCCACCTTCGCCTTCCCCTTCCCTTTGCCCTTGGAGCTTGAAGTGGGCCGCTTCCTCTTAGCACCACCCTCATGGATGGCTAGGACGGGTGCAGAGGTTGATGGCTTTGCCTTGGCCATGTTAGACTCGGCGGTCTTCAACATGCTGTGCAACTCCATCAAGGACTTGTCCATGTTATGCATATGGCAGTTCACAATGAACGGACCATATGCTTGAGGCAAAGATTGGAGGATAATATCCATAGCCAACTCTTTCCCCATTGGAAAGCCCAATCTCTCGAGTTGGTCCACGAATTGCTTCATACGAAGCACGTGGGAGCTCACATTCCCGCCTTCCTGCATCCGGCACCCTATAATGGCCTTAACACACTCGTAGAGTTCTTGCCTCGCTTGCTGTTGGAACATTTCCTTTAGCTGCGAGATCATGTCAAACGCACCAACGTCCTCGAATTGCCTTTGCAATTTGGAACTCATGGTCGATAACATGAGGCAAGTCACCTCATTAGTGTCCTTAAGGCGCTTTTCATAAGCGTCCTTCACGGCCCGCGTAGCGGTGGTAGAAGGAGCCTCCAGAAGAGGATCCTCTAGGACGTACAACTTAATTTCATGGCGTAAGACAATTCTCAATTGCCTATGCCAATCCATAAAGTTTACGCCCACGAGTTTCTCTTTTTCCAAAAATGGACGGAGTGACATGTGCGTCGCGGTGTTGCTTGTAGATGCCATCTAAAAGAAGGCAAAGCACACAAAAAGGTTAGTTCGACATATTTTAATCCTTGTTAAATAATTACCCAATAGTTTAACACTTAAATTTAACAAGGGATAAGAACCCAACATAACTTCACTACATGACGGGTTTACCGCGGATCACTTCGTGAAGGTATTTAGGCCGGTAAACGCTTTACCAATTGTAATCCGTGAATACAACTCTTAGGCACTTGTGGGATCCATCGGTACTCATAACACCGGTTAGGCATGTTTGATCCCTTCCCACACCGATTCCTCAATAAGCCGCTTTGATAACTCGGTATAGGCATGATAATTATCAAGGCGTATTAAATTGGAATCGCAAATCGTCCAACAAGATACACGATGACGCCCTTGACAATAATTGGCTCGAGCTAAGCTCGACAACCAAAAATTTCAAGACGCCACACGCACCTTCCACACAAGTCCACATGGAACAACTCGTGCTAAGCTCGACAATTGTCCCATGCTTCATTTGATTCGGGTGGTGTCATCTTTTAGATGGCGTGTGATTTACGTTTTAAAGAAAAAACGGGACTTTTGTTTTTCTGGTTAAAAACCTCTTTTCGTTTTGATTAACAAATAAGTGACAAAACGCATTTTTCACCATTTCAACATAAACACATTATATTCTTTTGTTAATCATGTGAGCGAGCGGGGTTTGTTAACCAATTAAGGAAAACTATATAGTTTTATTATTTTCAAAAGATTTTCTAGCATGCGAAGATCCTACAACCACGCAAGAAAATAAATAAATAAAACTACATAGCCATGCATACAAAACCGATTTGAGCCAACCTAAGTGTTCCCCGGTGAGCCAACCGAGGAACTAAGTCTACTAAGGACAAGCAATCTAAGACTTTGTGGCGTGCTCCCACTCGATCCCGTGCCTCCGGATCCGAGTTAGCCAAGACGTCTCCCAAGACTCCCGTTGGTGCCTCCGGTCTTCTCTTCTTCATTACATACATAATTTAAAGAGAAATGGCATGCAAGCCACACAATCTATTCTAAGCTAATTTACAAATTACAAAGAATAAATACTTTGGCGTGCAAACCACAAATAAATTAATTATTACAAACCGGATTAAATAAATTTATTACAAACCAAATGTGGTAAAAACCACCAAATGAATGAACAACAAATAAAGCAACCAAACAACCATACAAAGGTCTAGGCTCAAACCGGTTCTCACAAAAACGAAACAACCACAAAGCATGGTGTGCCACACCAAACCATGCACAAAACAATATCCCAATCAAGTTTATTCAAAAACTTAAGGCACAGGAATAAACCTTGTACATATGCATTAGGATTCCAAACATTTTGAAATCCATATTCATATATACACAATATACATGTATGCATGTGTGCGTTTTATGCCAAAACCACCCAATACATACATATATAAGAATTAGGATATTATAGGGCTTAATCTACAAGGCTAAAAAGCCTAAAATGATTCTGGAAACACCAAAACCAAATGCTAAAATCCATATCAAGTTTTCTTTTTCAAAAAGGCCAAAAACAGCCTGTTCACGACGCCTTCACGAGCTACTGCTCTTCACAGGCCCTTACGGCCCATGAAGCTAGTACGCTCCACGACTCGTGAAACAGTTTAAAAACCTTTCAAGACCAACACCCCATGAGACTAGTCGTGTGGCCTTCACGACCCATGAAGCAAGCTCCACAGCCCGTGAAGACCTTTTGGACAGAATTTCCGAAATCGAAAATATGGATTTTCAAGCCACAAAGGTGCATGCATCTTACAAGTATGGCTCTGATACCACTGTTGGTATTCCATGGGGATCAAAGCACGCAACGGAAGCAACAAAAACACACACAAACGATCCCATGAAGTCCCAATGGTGGTGATAACTTGTAAGACCAAACATGCAACCAAAAAGGAACAAAGAGAAGAGAGAAAACAAATCATACCCTCAAAGACTTTGTTACTTGGCTGGATCAACTCGGATTTGGGATGTAAGCTTGAAACAAAAGGCTCCAAGCCCTAATGCAAGTCCACACCAAGAATGTCTTCAACCTCTTTGTACTAGCAAACCAAAGAAGCACCAACACTTGATGAACTCCTTCTGGAACATCCTTAGAAACACTTGTGCACAAACCACCAACACTTGATATTGCTCTCTCTCTCAATGGAAGAACTCACAAGTATATCTATTGCACAAAATGGACCAAGAGTGGATAATGAACCAAGACTGACCTTTTTAAAGACCTCCATTCTGTTCAAAAGAGCCAGAGTCGGACCCCAATGGCACCATCTCATTGGACCAACTCAAATAGTCCAATAAAACACAAGTGTCACTTGGAATTCTGCCTTCACGACTTCTTCACGGGCTCTCATGGGCCGTGAAGGATAAATGGGCCACGACCGGCCGTTAATCCTCCACGAGCTGTGTCGCGCTGTGCAAGAATCGTGAGGGTTGTGCCTTCACGACCTCCTTCACGGGCCGTGTAGGGTCGTGAAGCCGTAGGGTTTCACGAACCAAGTGGCCCACGACAGGACTCGTTGACACGACCTGCTTCACGACCTGTGGAGCATCCTTCACGGTCGTGAAGCTTAGCTCAAGTGGAATTTGACCATTTTGACTCTTTCCTCTTATAGTAGGCTGTCGAGATTGAAACTTAGCGTGTGACCCAATAGGCCCGCGCTTTATCGGAAGTGATACCGGCCTACGTGTGTCAGTGGGCAGATTCCAACATAAACATGCTGCAAATAAGTTAGAATTGGGAAAAATTGAGTTTTGGGTCGAATTGGAGATTAAAGGAACCTGCAGGTTACTGTTCACAAAGGCTCGCGGCGCGAGCCCTATGTGTCGCGGTGCGAGGCACCTCCTTGGCGAGGGTGAGATTTCCAGATAATTTCTCCCGGCGCGAGGCACCCTGTCTCGCGGCGCGAGACCCCCTGAAAATTCTAAAAAGTTGTTTTTGACCCCATTTGACCTTGTAATTGATTTGGGATTGTTTCTAATGGTTCTAGGGAGTTCGTAGGGAGTCTTAAAGACCCGAAATGAGCATTGAAGTTGTGTTTTGAGTCGATACTTGTGTGTAGTTTCAATGGTTGGTTAACTTAACTAGGTTAACATTGTGTTATGATTATAGGATCTTTGTGCAAGTGATTTGTAGCATGGAATTGAAGTGGAAGAGATCCTCATCGCTTCAGACTGGTGAGTTATGCCCTGCGGATACATAAACTGTTTTTAAACCTACAAGTCATCCACTGTTTTTTATGTGCTATGTTTTATGTTTGTTTATGGCATCAATGTGAATTATTATTGATTGTTATCATGTTTATGATAAATATATATGTATTGAGTATACGATTCACCTGATTGAAGCATGATATGCTATGAGTTGATTATGGCAAGTTGTGACCTTGTGTGTATAACTTGCTTGTGATTATGTGACCCTTTGGGGTATGTGATTTCTATTGTGATATGTACTATGTACCATGGGGTTCCTAGCCATTGAGACGTGCACAGTTTCATGTGGCTTCGGCAATTGAGGAACCGCGATGTACGGGTGGTTAAGAGATTGGTGCAGAGAGTGGAGGGGTATGTCAGTAGCCATCATGACTGTGTGGGTTCACTAGGCTGACGAGCCACCAAACCCGGGGCAACACGAGTGGATTTGGTGAACAGGGCATACACTCCAGGTAACCGGTGTATGGTGGACTGTTTCATGCTTCCCCCACCTTGACGGGAGATGTGGACACACCCCCACGAGGACTTGTTGACCATGATTGGCCCCTATGGAATATACAAGTATAAGTGGACTTGTCGCCCACATCTTGTGTGATCTGTTTACTGATGCCATAACTGTTTTACATGCTATGATGACTTGTTTATTGGATTAACTCGTTTTGGCGCACTCACTAGCTTATGCTAATGAAACTGTGTTATATTTTTGTATCC
Organism: Dittrichia graveolens; assembly: GCA_038502395.1. Taxonomy (NCBI): domain Eukaryota; kingdom Viridiplantae; phylum Streptophyta; class Magnoliopsida; order Asterales; family Asteraceae; genus Dittrichia; species Dittrichia graveolens. Next base: position 51,106,898 of record JARJIL010000005.1, on the reverse strand, counting down.
GCAGATAATAGTAGCATGGTGCCGGTAAGGCAGGTAGATACTTTTGGGAAGCACTTGTTGCCTGATGGATATGTTTGGAATACATGATTATTCCCTTATTTTGTTATCAGTAATTAATTGTCGTGTATTCGGGTGAACAAGTAACACCACCTTTTGTAAGTCTGACAAAGCTTCCGCATAATGATGTAAACAAATACTCGTATAATGTCGCTTTTGTTGAAATACAAAAAGTTTAAATTTGTACTAAAATTCAGGGTGTTACAATATATGTGTTGTTTAGCATACTGCTATGTGTAGTAAGGCTCATATATGGTATAGTACTGTGACCTATGTTGCTATGTTGGGTCTAGAACCAGAGACTAACTTTGATTGCCTGACATACGTGTGATATCTTTTTATGATCTTATATGTGTGTTTATATGATTATAGTTTGGCATACTCACTAAGCTCTCGTAGCTTAACACATACTATTTTTTTAAAAATGTTTTGCAGGCGGCAGTAAAGACAAGACAAAGCTCCTGCTTGACCATCTTTCAAATAAATCTTTTGAAACTATTAATGCCTCTATGTGTAATTTATGAATCTTCTACAAGACACTACGTTTGTACTTATATGTGTATGTTTTGGAACAAACTTAGTTTTTGTTGTAATTACGCTTCCGCTTTCCGTGTAAAACTTCAAATATGTATATTTAAATAGTATTTTAGTTAAACAAAAATAAATCTTTTGAATTTGGGGCGTTATAACTTGATATTAGAGCCAGGGTGCACAGTATAGACTTGAACCATGATTTTAAATAGTATTAACACGCGAACTCAAAATGTAAATAAAAAAAGTCAAAAAAAATTTAAAAATTTTTTTCTGAGCGCCATGCGTCAAAAAACTCGTCATTTGGTGCGTAAAGACACGCCTTATGCCGCTTTATCTTACGCCACGCCTAACTCCACCGCCAAGGGCTATTTTTTAACGTCGGAGTCATGCCTCGCGCCTTGACGCCGCCATAACACGTTTTTTAGAACCATGGTTTTTCATGTCCTCAATGATTTTCGAGGCTCCAAATGATGACTTCAATCAACTCACATGCGTTCATTTAACGGTCTCATTTAACTTCCGAAATATTTGACCTAGGTGCATGTAGTATTGAAGATTTGGTGTGTCTACAACCTTATTAACTAAAAATAAATTATAACTTTGATTAATCATGTAAATTTTGGATTTGAACTAGTTGCATCAAGTTATTTCTGTGGTTTTCAAAAACACCTGTCATAATCTTAGAAATAGAAAAAAAATTCTAGCCTACCGTATTGGTGTTTAGTGTTATCCATAACCTAAAATTATAGGTTCGTGTGCTCGAATGAATAAAAATATGATACATATACACGAAAGAATATCAATAAATGTATAATTGTTTTTTACACTATCTAGAAGAATAGACCGTAAAAGAAATTCTTAATTTTAATTGTTCGATACTATCCTTGAATTAAGTAAAGTTATATTCAACCTTGCTAATGATAACGTGTTTATCTATCTCATAAGAATTTAAGACGAAAAGAATATCAATAAATGTATAATTGTTTTTGGCCAAAAGAGTACCTAAATTCCAAATTAGATTGTTGGTGCATTAAAGCTAATTTAATATTTAGGTATTTGATTATTAGAGATAACCAACTATCTACTATAAATATTTTATAAATGGGATAAAGGAGAAATGATATAAATCCTCCTAGTTATTTATATTTATCCTTCTAGTCTTTTGATCAAGATAAGTGTTAAAATTAAAGATGATATGAGAAAAATAAAATTAGTACATTATACATGTCAAACATTAAGTAGGTAGAAGGATAAAGTAGGAATATATAGTAGGAGAGTATATATCATTTCTCTAAAAGAGAAATGAGAAAACTGATATATCCCCATATTGATTAATCATTCTTATCCACATACTCACTTGATCAAGATAAGTGTTAATATAAGAAAATAGAATTAATGCATAATAAATGTCAAACATTGAGTAGATAGAAAGATAAAGTAGGAACAAATAGTAGAGGATATATTTTTCTCATATATTCAATTTTATACTTTTTGTTAATGTGTGTATGGAACATTATCTAATATTTGTATCAAACTTTTAATTGTCACTGTTGTATTTATTAAACTTTTTATTGTATGTAATAAGCTTAAACTTTTTTCCCCCTTTTCTATGCATCCAAGATACATATAATAGCAACAAATTTAAAGTTTGGTAACAAAGTAGTAACTTTTGAAATCAATAAGAAATAGCAAAAAGTGTAGAATTAAATATATTTTAAAGAACATTGTTCTTTATAACTTACCGGTAGTTTTCCGCACGGTATTGCAGCGGGGCACTACGTTTATTTTTATTAGATGTCAATAAATGTGTCACTTTTGAACCATCTTAAGCGAGAAGAGTGTGATTATCAATAACATATAGACTATACAAATTTAAATGAATTAAACATGTAAGATCAAAAAATAACATCTATTCAAGCAATCTACGTTTGTGATCTCGTATATTTTGCTTCCCCGACATCTTACTTACTTTTCCCCCTCATCTGTTTATATGATTAAATTTTTATCCTTAATCAGTTTAGTTTACTAATAGTTGGAATTTCTACTTATTGTATTTTTTAACCTTAATTTTATATGTGAATTTAATGATTTAAAAATAAAAAAAACTATTAAAAACAAGAATGAATGTTCTATAACAATTATTCAAGACTAGTTTAGATACCCGTAAAAACACACGAGTAACCATAATTATTTATACGAAAGTATTATTTTATATTCGTTTAACTAATATATGATTGCATTGTATGAACAAAATAAGAGTTCGATCCGATAACACTTTTTAGAAGGATGTAAAATTTAATTACGATAAAATTTGTAGTATACATAATAAATAGATAAGTAAAATATTTTAATAATTTTAAAAGTATGATAAGTAACGTAATCCTTTTAAATGTATACGTATAAATATAAGTATTAATTAGGTATAATAATTTAAAAATATAGATAAGTAAAATCTATAGATATAGCTTTAAAATTACCATATAGATTAATTTAGTAGGATAAGATTTAAAATAATTTGACTTTAACAAGTCAAAATTGATTTTTTATTTTGAAACAAATAAACAATCAAGATTAAATCTTTTGTTAAATAAAGAGTTTAGATTCTGTAAAATATTATTTTTATAGATGAGTGTATTATATTAACACTTTAAAGACACATTTATCATATACAATATGTAGTATAGGGGAAAGGAAGTGTGTGGGGGTGTGTTGTACCTAAGATTAGGTGTAAAACCCAAAAAGCTACCTCGTTTCAACATCCATGGAACTTTCAATTTCCAAATTCACGAATTACCACATCTTGTACTCAAGATTCATTACTCCTTAATCTTCATACAACTTAATCTGAATCTCTGTAGTACTAATCGTCTTCAAAATTCTTGTGCAAAATCTTCTTCAATCGATTTTCTACACAATATTTTCTTAAAAAGTGGTAATAATAATTGTCTTTTTGGAATTAATTGGGTTGATTGGTGCACAAATTCATCATTTAATATATGTAAAATGTTCTCAATTTGGTTGTAGCTCCTTTTCCTTTTTTATTTTGTTTTGTTTCTTGAGTTTCTACTTTCTGCCACTCACAGAATAGAGTTAGGGGAGTCGAAGCCGCCTCGAAGAAGTTTTTCTTTTCACGGGTCTGTTATTTAGTCTCATTTAGATACTAATAAAATAGTTATTTAAAAGGAATAATTCTTGTACGTAAATGTTAGAAACATTTTTCAAAGTGAAATCAAACTTTGATACGTATATTTTGGTGAAGAAACGATCAAGAGCGGAGTGTTGTTTGGTTTTGCTTAAAACCAAAAACAGAAACTAAAGCTCCAAATTTGAGCTATTTATGAAGTTTAAATAGTTGGATTCTATATCAAAGTACTATAAAACGTTTTACCAATGAAAGTAAGGGAAAATAACGTAAAAAATAGCCAAAAGATGGCCAACATTCATGATTCTTCTGTGACAGATATTGTTATTCGTACGGAGGAAAGAAAACACGTGGGTACAAGTGCAAAAATGCAGCTGTCATTTTAAGTAGAAACTATGACGTGTTGGTAGTTTTAATAGTTCATCTTAATGATTTACAAGTCTTGCAAGTTAGTTTAATCGGGAATTAGTTTAATCATATGTTGATTTTGCAAGTTAGTTTAATTATATGTTGATTTTGCAAGTTAGTTTTATGATTTTCAAGTCTTTTTGCAAGTTAGTTTAATCGAAAGTTGATTATGCAAGTTCTGTTAGTATTTAAAATTTAGATCGTTACTAATTTTTAATGTAAATATATTGTGACTTAGTTGTGTGATCTATTACATATTAAATTCAACTCATTATAACATATGCATTAAAAGTTGTATTACTTCAAATTAAGTCTTAGAGTTATGGGCAAATTGTATCAAAATACATCAAATTTTGACTAAGCTACAATTTTATATAATCAACTTTAATTTTTTTTAAAACAATACAAACCTATTATTAAAAGTTTCTATTTTATGTATTGGGTAACTTTTTACATTTTTAATTTTCTAAATTTAATGTGTTCTTGAAAATCTACCATAAACAAGAACATGAACACATGAACCCAACACAAGACCATGAACTTGGAGATCTCCTCACACATAAGAAATTGAAACCCTTGAAAGCAGACGAAGTCACAAACCACAAAAACAAGAGTAATTCTTGGAATTCAATCAAATGAATAAATAATCAGATTTGCAAAAACCTAAAATTTTAGAACGGACTAGAAACAAATATCACACATTAAAGAATCGATAGTTGTAATAGATGAAAAAGATGAGCAAATCAATGTCCCTAAACTTACTCAAAATGCTTTTGCAAGTGGGTACTGAATTCGATAACACACACACACACACAAATAGCACATGAATGTGGGGTAGTACAATCCGGGGCTACAAATCTTCATCATTTTGAAACCCTAATCGTAGTCTTCATCATTTTATCAAATTTCCATCAAAGCTGCAGTTCTTAATCGTTTTGAAGATCTCCATTGTTTGAATCCCTAATCTTAGCCTTCATCTTTTTGTATATCTCTAGCAAAGTTTCAACCACTAATTGTTTAGCAGAACTTCAAGCATAAATTAATAACGGTGGTTGTTTGAACCAGAAATTCAACGGTGGTGATAGTGGTTAAGAAGGCAATGGTGGTGGAGGCATCCCCACCCCCCTCGATCGAAAGATAGGCGACAACGGTGGGGTTCCTTAAAGGTTGACGACGGTGGTGGGTGTATTCCACCCCAAGAAGATCAAAACATGGTTGACTACTTCTACTTGTATACTTATCAAAATAAGGTGTTTATAAAAAAGTGTTTTTAATTAAAATTATTTATTAAAAAGATAAATAAAATAAAATAAAACGGGGTAACCAATTGATGCTGTAACGTCCCAAATTTTTTTTTTCAAAACAAATTTCAAGCGTGCGGTTAACAATCTACCATATATAAACCATTGTATAACATTAATTACATCTACGGGTGAAAACCCATAAAATCATGAATACTATTGTAATGGTCTTTGGAATACATCCGTCAAAATAGGAATAGTTAAAATAGTGCGGAATCTTGGGGAGATGAGCTATCAAATACGTGTTGGAGTCCCACCGTGGCCAACACCTGAAAAGAAGGTTAAACAACAACCGTAAGCACGAAGCTTAGCGAGTACTTTTACTTACAACCAACCATATGACATCAACATTTATTTCCATCATCAAGTTACATCTTTCATTTCCGCTACCGTAGTAGTCGGTCCCACATTTCCGCTACCGTAGTAGTCGGTCCCACATTCCCGTCACCGAAGTGAACGGTCCAGTCATTCCCGTCACCGAAGTGAACGGTCCAGTCATTCCCGTCATCGAAGTGAACGTTCTAATCATTTCCGTCACCGAAGTGAACGGTCCAATCATTCCCCTCACCGAAGTTAACGGTCTAATCATTTCCGTAACCGAAGTGAATGGCCTAATCATTAAGCATAGCATAGCGCATTATCAGTTCATCAATTCATATAGCATATAGCACATTAATCATATACATCATAAGGTTTAGATGGTAAGTAAGAATACTCACCTGTCTTGTCATTCGATCACACGGTCTTAGTTCACTAGTACACTTGTGGTTACTTGTCAATCAACCGTCACCTACAATAGGTCTAACCAAATAAATACCGTGTACGGAACACTTGTTCGTTTGCTCACATTATTCATTCGAGTCTCACATTAGACTCCATTACTAAGTTTCATACGTCGGACCATGCAAAGTGCCTAAGTCGGATGGGTAATTGAAAGTGGCATGGCCACCCTGGGCCATGTGAAAGTCGCATGGTGTTATATTCCTCAACTTAAAGTCGCATGAAGGCACACAAGTATGAACATAAAAGTCGCATAGCTATATATATATATCACCTCAAAGTCGCATGAAGCCATATGGATATTAACATGAAAGTCGCATAGTTTAGTCATTGATTGTGCATGTTAAGTCGCATGAGTAGAACACAAGTGTAAATGCATCCAAAAGTCGCATGACTTACCCTCTCTAAAAGTCGGATGGGTAGGACATGAAAGTCGCATGAGTCTACATTCATGAAAGTTGCATGGGGTATATCACTCTCAAATACATAGGTCACATGAATCATTTACAATTTCATTAGGAAGTCACATGGGGGATTTTGTGGTCATGCGAAAGTCGCATGGCACATAAGTCGTCCCTGCCATCTCTCATTTTTCATTCCACATACTCCATAGCCAAAATCCAACTCTTTCAAAACTTAACCAAATCATTTCCTTTTTGTTACAAAACATTTCTCCACTCATTTAAACACTTCCTTCAAGATTTAAACACATTTCATCAAGTTTTAAGAGCTCACATCTCAATTCTTTTCTCTGGTTCTTTCTTAAGCCCAAAACCCAGACTCTAGTTTGCTCTATAATCAGTAAGACAAGATAAGATTGATATCTACAATACCATAGTGAGGTAGAAAACATTACCTAATGATCTTTTCAACAATTTATTGAGTTCACAATGATTCTTGGTTTCTTCTTTTCTCTGCTTCTCGTGAGCTACACACACAAACACACACTAGCTTTTGAATGAATGGAACAGTAGCCAAATGTTGGGGGTTGTGCCCTAAACCCCCTTATATAATTTCTCCTCAAAAGGCCTAAGCCCTCTTTCAATTGATTAAGCCCAAATGGCTTATTTACCTTAATCCATTTATTTATCCATATATATACACACACACAAATATATATATATATATATATATATATATTCAAGCCCAAGTATCAAACTAGACCATCATTAACTGAATAACCCAACACAAATATTATTCCTCAATAAAATATTCTTTTATTTATTCTTGACAGTTCGGGTATTACAGATGCAAGCAAAGTGACAATTTTTAACAGGTCACATGCATATAATGTAACATTTATAAAAGTTAGTTGTGTTATTTTTAAACAATTAAAGTTGATATATTTTATACAATGATAACTTAGCCATAGTTACTTATATATTGATGCAATTTGCCCTAAAAATATGGTCTAAATGTTTTATATAGTAGTAGGAATAAATATTTTATAACTTATTTGTATGATTTATTACGTGTTAAACTCAACCCAAATTTAGTTTACGAATTATTACTTTAAGGTATTATATGTATTAAAGAGTGTATTACTTAACTTAATATTTAGTCTTAAAAAATGGTCTAAATGTTTTATATAGTAGTAGAGATAAATAGTTTGGAACTTATATTTGCGATTTATTACATATTTAATTCAAACAAAATTTCGTTTAAAAATTTATTGCCATAAGGTATTGTTAAATATGGGGTTTAGTTCACCAAAATGTATTCAACTTGTCATATTTTGCTATTGTGTGTATCGAAATTTAGAAGTTTCTATTGTGAGTATTGAACATTTAGTTTGTCGATATTGTATGTATTAAACTTTCTATTGTATGTACTAAACTTATAAATTTTTTCATTTTTTGTGTATCCAGAATATATACAATAGTAACAAATTAAAAGCTTGATACACACAATTGAAACTTTCAAAGTTCGATACACACAATAGCAAAACGTGACAACTTTCATACATTTTGGGGAACTAAACTCTTAAACATGTATTAAAGCTTGTATTACTTAACTTGAAATTTAGTTTTAAAAATTGATTTCAACGCTTTATATAGTAGTAATGATTTAAATAAGTTATTTTTAAAATTATGTCATTTAATAAGTTCTTTTAGTTAATAGTTAGCAACCGGTTAAAAATACGTGATAAAAAAATATGCATGAGTATATATGTCACAAACTTATAACAAAATTTAAATGAATGCAATTAATAATAAAATAAAAGGTTTGTCAAATCACTAAATTACACATGTTCGATCATTCTTAAACGGCCAAAATACATGAAAATACAATTAACTTTGTCTTAATTATCATTGTATACAATCAACATTAAATTCTTAAAAATAATACAACCAACTTTCATAATTCACTCATTGTAGGCAAACAACTTTTTTCTGTGTCTAGTATTTAGCTACCATTGCATACAAAGAATTTTTTCTATAATTTTCATTGTATATAACAACTTGCATACAATGGGAGGCTTATAAAAGTTAGTTGTATTATTTTTAAAATAATAAAGTTGATTGTATACAATGATAATTAAGACAACGTTCATTGTATTTTCATGCAAATTACCCATTCTTAAACTCTCATACACATACACACACGAGGAATGAGAAATTTTCAAAATGGCTACTAATGTAATTACTAAAGGATTAAAATGTGTAGTGATAGTGTATATACGTACCTACCTCCACGGCAGGACGTAGGTCCAGCACATTAAAGAATATCTCAAGTCGGATCCCTGTAAAAAGTATTTATAAAGAAGAAAGCATTTTGATAACACAACACTCATGACAAAATCTAATTACTGCAAATATCATCAGGCTTTATTTAATACAGATGGACAAAGCATAACAGATCAAGAATGCAACTGATAGGAAATAGGTCAATACCTGATGGGTAATGACCAAACCCAATTACTATAAATACACATTCTCATCCAAGTGGACAAGTTTCAGTTATCTCTCTCTCTCTCTTCATTTACTTATACAATTTAATTCAACCTCCAGATACGTATTCTTGCACCCGAGCTTTGTCACGAGCAGGAGCTCGTGGCGAGGCTAACATTTGTGTTTGCTCTCAGGTACTTCCAGCCAAGGAACAGGACATCCAGAGTGCCCTCGCCCAGTACGGAAGATCGTTGAAGCAAATTGGTGCCATCCGTGGGACGTCGTTAATTGTCCTGCAAGACTAAACCTAGAACGCTTCTAAGCTGACTAAGTGCTTAGGAGCCGAAGGCTCCAACGACGCTAAGCTTCATGGATCCGAAAGTTCCTCTAGCACGTAGAGCTACATCCGTCTCTACTACACCACCACCCAATACCCTTCTTGTAACACCTATAAAATTACAAGCCATTTTTTTTAAAACACGCACTACGGAAGCTAATTTAAACTAACTTGATTACATACAATCAATATTCACAAATATATATTCATTTGTTTCAAAAGTTAACAACATCATCAAATTGTTTGGTGTTACGAAATAAAACTGGCTCGTCTCTTTTTCAAAATAAGTATCAGAGTAATGGTCAACTCTTCCTTCTTCAAATCTAACACGAACCTGCAAAACATCAACTGAGGGAATTAGCACAAAGCTAAGTGAGTAGAGGCTAAAGCAACAAATGCAAACATTCACAATCAATCATCAATCATGTAATCACATATCCAGAGAAGACTAGCGGTTCGACGCAGAACCTACAACCAATGCCGGCCAAAGCAAAGGTTTACCGATAGCTTTCCACTAGATTGGCACAGTAAACTCCCCTCTGAGCAACAAATGCAACAGAAAGGCTATTACTGTTCAACCAACCAGTTAGACAAGCCCAGCCCAAGTCCACGTATAGCTGACTTCTCAACGCAACTCAAAATCATCCTAAGAGTGCGTATCGACCAAATATTCATGCAGCATTTATCAACATATCATTATCACAATAAGCAGTTCAATCAATCCAATCTCAAACCACAATCATGCTTCACATCAATAAAAATTAACTGCAATCTTTACCATCCGTGTTCAACGTCCACTCACCTCAATTTCAGCACGAGCTCAGAAGTCTAATATTACTGAGTCGTAGGATTTCCTGTAAACACAGCAATAATCAAATAAGTTTCAATCTCATAAATATATCTTATCCATATATTCATAAATCATTCATCAAACAATAAACAAATACAAGTTCAAACACAAAGTATTGGATTTCTCCAAAACTCTCGGATTTCAAGAATCCGCAACTTAGCTATCGGATTGTGGCACATTCGGATTTGGGAATCCGATGGATCCCATTCAGTCGGATTTTCCTTTACTAAATTCCAAATACTCAGATTTCACTTCAATCGGATTCTATCAACCATGCTGGATTTCAAGTACTCAGATTACATCAATCGGATTTCTAAATGAATCGGATTTAAGGTATCGGTTTTCCAAACAACCGGATTTAACAAGTGTAGGATTCTAAAGTATAGGATTCCAACTTGTCGGTTTTAGAGTTCCGGATTTCAATTTTCCGGTTTTCCAAACTTTCGGAATTCACCACAATCGGAATTCCTTTATTCGGTTTTCACCTTCTTCAACTAAATCCGAGAACTTCATTACAACAATTCAAACCCAGAATTTATAACTTTCATCAAATCATTTCAAAAGCATATTTTCATCTACCAAAACATATTTCCATGCATCATATCATCATTTAAACACAAATATCATATGAACACATAAAACCCATAAAACTTATATTTCATCAACACCGATTCTTGTGATTATCATATAATCATGTTATTTAATCATCAAACTTAATCAAACTAACATGCAATACATCATAATAATGTCAAACCTTAAATCTTGAATCACAAATCCATAATTCTGAAAATCCGATTGTTTCTTAGTTCCTGTTCTTCAGTCGAGAGAAACACACAACACACACACACAATACTTTCTTCAATTTGAATAATGCATGAGAATTTTGGTAAGTCCCACGTATACTTTTTAGAAAACAATAGCTGGCATACACCTCCTAACACACATACACGTGCACACCCTTAAACATGCATAAATACATACATACATACGGAATTATGCATACATACAATACTATTTATTTTATGTAATTAACCTAATTAACCAATTAACATTTAATTAACCACTTTATCATATTAAAAACAAATAAGCACGTACCACAAACCTGCTAATCTCTTAGCCCAGGTTTGCGGGTGTTACACTTCCCCTTGGCCGCCACACATCTGGCGATGCTCCCAACACTCGAGAAGATACTGAAGGTCAAGAAAGTTCACATACCCCCATTCTCTCACAAGTTCTTAGCCATCTCCATACATCTAGCGCCCCCCAGAGTATAGGCCTTGAGCATGTAGCCACTGATGCCATTGTGACATCTGTACATCATCAAGTTGGAGGCACGTCCGGTCCTAGGACGATTTTTGACAACACACCTCTTATCGCTAGAGACTTGGTTTGAAACAACTATGTCCTTGTGCGGCAGCTCATGGAAGATCATGATAGGGAGCTACGTCTCAGAGGGTCCCAAAGCAGGACTACAATGGAGCGGGAGCATAGGACGTCTTGCAGGAGGTTGGCGACTAGGTCTTGGCTTAAGACACCTAGCCGGACCAAACCTGTTGGAACTTGGACGCACGTTGTTCCACCATGATACACCAGTACGGACATCTACAGGAAGGAACTATGAATGGACTTACGAAATAAATCTTTAGATAGCTTTGAGGACCTAAGGAGGCGTTTATTAGCGAACTTCTTGCAACAGAAAAGACACATGAGAGATCCGATAGAGGTCCATAATATAAAGCAAAGAAATGCCGAGAGCCTTTGAGCATTTATGGGACGGTACCTCAAGGAGTGCCAGGAGATAGGTGGGATCGACTAGACAATGAAGATTTCTGGATTCATACACGGCACATCTTGTAAAGAACTTGTAGACAAGTATTGCACTAACATGCCAAATACAGTAGACGAGACGATGGAGAGAGCCAGAGCTTATATTCGGGGAAAAGAAGCCATCGGACAGGCTAATGAATATGTCCGCGGTGGAAGCATCTCACAAAAAGCTACATCCTGGAAGCCTCAGTCTAGAAAGAATTATAGACCAACAATTCTAGATAGGAGGCAACTGCACGATGGAATGAGGTCCCCCTATCCTTCCCAAGTAGATAGAAATACTGCTTTCCCATCCGTGAGAAAGACGCCACACGTGATACTCCTTACTGAAAAAGCAAGTAAAAACTTCGAGGCTCCCAAACCTATGAAAGGAGTACTAGACAGAAAGAACATAGATAGATACTGTGAAGTTCATGCAGATAGGGGGCATGATACGAATGACTGTTTTCAGTTGAAGAAGAAAATATAGGTAGCGGTAAGGTCAGGAAAATTAGCCCACCTCTTGAAAGAAATGAGGAAGGCTCTAGGCAGGCAGACGTCCCGACAGAGTCAAACCAAAATTGGAAACCAAGAAAAAGTTGGGGAGATCATGATGATCCAGTCCCCAAGTGTAGAAAAGAAAAGGAAGGTAGATGGGCACTTCGAATGGATGAAGGTACCCATTGAATTTTCCACTCAAGATGACGAATATTCTACTACTGGACCAATGGTTATACGGACAAGAGTAGCTCGCTATGAAGTACATCGGATACTTGTAGACGGGGGAAGCTCCTCAGAGATCATGTATGAACACTGCTTCGAGAAGTTTCATCCAAAGGTCCGGTCCCTCATGATAGAGAAAGCACCCTTGCTGATGAGCTTCTCAGGGGAAGTGCTCCTTTAGGGGAAATCACGCTACAAGTAATTTTGGGACCCCACCAAGAGAAAGGAGGGTCCACCTAAATTTTGTAATTGTAAGGTCTATGTCCACATACAATGTCATCCTGGGAAGGTCAGGGTTATATCAGTTGGGAGCAGTAGTATCAACCATCCATTATGTGATGAAGTTTCCTACCCCCGGAGGCATATCTGCAGTGTCAAGCGAAAGAAGAGACAATCACGAGTTCCTAAAAATAGAGAGTGAAATGAGGAGGAAACAGGTTGTAGGAGACGGACGAGAAGAAAAGAAGGTCCGTGTGAACCCCAAATACCCGGAGCAAAGCATAATGATGGGGGTTCCTTGAGAAGTTGTCAACAATAGTTAGAGAGCCTCCTCAACGAGAATGTGGATGTCTTTGCGTGGATGCCAAACGATATGATGGGAATTCCCTGGAACATTGCGGAACACAAGTTGGGTATCCCAACGTATGTCAAACCAACTGTGCAGAAGAAGAGAGGAATGGCACCTGATCGGAGAAGGGCTGCCTGTATGAAGTTGGAAAAGCTCCTGCAGGCGGGAATACTAAGAAAGGGTCAATACCAGACCTGGGTAGCCAACCTCGTTATGGTAAAAAAGAAAGATGGAAGTTGGAGGATGTGCATTGATTTTACAGATCTTAACAAGTTGGAAAAGCTTCTGTGACATATATAGTTATTCGTACGGAGGAAAGAAAACACGTGGGTATAAGTGCAAAAATGCAGCTGTCATTTTGTGTAGAAACTATGACATGTTGGTAGTTTTAATAGTTCATCTCAATGATTTACAAGTCTTGCAAGTTAGTTTAATCGAGAATTAGTTTAATCATATGTTGATTTTGCAAGTTAGTTTTATGATTTTCAAGTCTTTTTGCAAGTTAGTTTAATCGAAAGTTGATTATGCAAGTTCTGTTAGTATTTAAAATTTAGATCGTTACTAATTTTTAATGTAAATATATTGTAACTTAGTTGTGTGATCTATTACATATTAAATTCAACTCATTATAACATATGCATTAAAAGTTGTATTACTTCAAATTAAGTCTTAGAGTTATGGGCAAATTTTATTAAAATACATCAAACTTTGACTAAGCTACAATTTTATATAATCAACTTTAATTTTTTAAAAACAATATAAACCTATTATTAAAAGTTTCTATTTTATGTATTGGGTAACTTTTTACATTTTTAATTTTCTAAATTTAATGTGTTATTGAAAATCTACCATAAACAAGAACATGAACACATGAACCCAACACAAGACCATGAACTTGGAGATCTCATCACACATAAGAAATTGAAACCCTTGAAAGCAGACGACGTCACAAACCACAACAACAAGAGTAATCCTTGGAATTCAAACACATGAATAAATAATCAGATTTGCAAAAACCTAAAATTTTTGAACGGACCAGAAACATATATCACACATTAAAGAATCAATAGTTGTAATAGACGAAAAATATGAGCAAATAGATGTTCCTAAACTTACTCAAAATGCTTTTGCAGGTGGGTACTGAATTCGATTTAAGAATCCCTAACACACAGACAAATAGCACATGAATGTGGGGTAGTACAATCCGGGGCTACAAATCTTCATCATTTTGAAACCCTAATCGTAGTCTTCATCATTTTATCAAATTTCCATCAAAGCTGCAGTTCTTAATCGTTTTGAAGATCTCCATTGTTTGAATCCCTAATCTTAGCCTTCACCTTTTTATATATCTCTAGCAAAGCTTCAACCACTAATTGTTTAGCAGAACTTCAAGCATAAATTAATAACGGTGGTTGTTTGAACAAGAAATTCAACGGTGGTGATGGTGGTTAAGAAGGCAATGGTGGTGGTGGTATCCCCCCCTCCCTCGAAAAAAAAGCGACAACGGTGGGGTTCTTTAAAGGTTGACGATGGTGGTGGGTGTATTCCACCCTAGGAAGATCGAAACATGGTTGACTACTTCTACTTGTATACTTCTCAAAATAAGGTGTTTATAAAGAAAGTGTTTTTTAATTAAAATTATTTATTAAAAAGATAAATAAAATAAAATAAAACGGGGTAACCAATTGATGCTGTAACGTCCCAAATTTTTTTTTTCAAAACAAATGCCAAGCGTGCGGTTAACAATCTACCATATATAAATCATTGTATAACATTAATCATATACATCGTAGGGTTTAGATGGTAAGTAAGAATACTCAGATGTCTTGCAGTTTGATCACACGGTCTTAGTTCACTAGTACACTTGTGTTTACTTGCCAATCAACCGTCACCTACAATTGGTCTAACCAAATCAATACCGTGTACGGAACTCTTGTTCGTTTCCTCACATTATTCATTCGAGTCTTACATTAGACTTCGTTACTAAGTTTCGTACATTGGACCATGCAAAGTTCCTAAAGTCGGATGGGTAATTGAAAGTCGCATGGCCACCCTGGGCCATGTGAAAGTCGCATGGTGTTATATTCCTCAACTTAAAGTCGTATGAAGCCACATAAGTGTTAACATAAAAGTCGCATAGCTATATATATATATATATATATATCACCTCAAAGTCGCATGAAACCATATGGATATTAACATGAAAGTTGCATAGTTCAGTCATTGATTGTGCATGTCAAGTCGCATGAGTAGAACAATAGTGTACATGCATCCAAAAGTCGCATGACTTACCCTCTCTAAAAGTCGGATGGGTAAGACATGAAAGTCGCATGAGTCTACATTCATGAAAGTCGCATGGGGTATATCACTCTCAAATACATAGGTTGCATGAATCATTTACAATTTCATTAGGAAGTCGCATGGGGGATTTTGTGGTCTTGCGAAAGACGCATGGCACATAAGTCGTCCCTGCCAGCTCTCATTTTTCATTCCACAAACTCCATAGCCAAAATCCAACTCTTTCAAAACTTAACCAAATCATTTCCTTTTTGTTACAAAACATTTCACCACTCATTTAAACACTTCCTTCAAGATTTAAACACATTTCATCAAGTTTTAAGAGCTCACATCTCAATTCTTTTCTCTGGTTCTTTCTTAAACCCAAAACCTCAAAACCGAGACTCTAGTTTGCTCTATAATCATTCAAACAAGATAAGATTGATATCTACAATACCATAGTGAGGTAGGAAACATTACAAAATTGAGATTTTCAACAATTCCTTGAGTTCACAACGATTCTTGGTTTCTTCTTTTCTCTACTTCTCGTGAGCAACACACACAAACACACACTAGCTTTTGAATGAATGGAACAATAGCCAAATGTTGGGGGTTGTGCCCTAAACCCCCTTATATAATTTCTCCTCTAAAGGCCTAAGCCCACTTTCAGTTGATTAAGCCCAAATGGTTTATTTACCTTAATCCATTTATTCATCCACACACACACACAGACATATATATATATTTATATATATTCAAGACCAAGTATCAAACTAGCCCATCATTAAATCAATAACCCAACACAAATATTATTCCTCAATAAAATATTCTTTTATTTATTTTTGACAGTTCGGGTATTACAACTCTCTCCCACTTAAACACGATTTTGTCCTCGAAATCTTCATTCGAACATGGTGGAGTAATTCTTCCTCATTTCCTCTTCGGACTCCCACGCCCATTCTGAGCCTTTGCGGTGCTTCCACCGCACCTTTACCATTCCCACTTCTCTGTTTCGTAGTCGTTTGATTTTTTTTCGAGGATTGCAACCGGTTTCTCGATGTAGTTCCATTTCTCGTCTATGGTAATGTCCTCCAGTGGCACAAACGCCGACTCGTCGGCTAAGCACTTTATCAGGTGAGTAAAAGGTGTTGTGTATCTTCGATAACTCCACGGGTAGCTCCAAACGGTAAGCCACCTTACCAATCCTCGCGATAACTTTGAAAGGCCCAATAAATCTTGGGTTCAGTTTTCCTCGTTTTCTAAATCGTATTTATCCGCATAGCTTTTCTGTCGGATTTGAGCCGCTTTAAGTCGCTCACGAACTTGTTGCACATATTCTGAGGTTTTCTATACTATTTCCTTGTTACCAAGCTCTCTCTGTCCAACCTCACCCCAACAGATTGGGGTTCTACACTTCCTATCGTACAACATTTCATACAGTGGCATACCAATACTCGCGTGATAACTGTTGTTATATGAAAATTCCGCTAGGGGTAACTACAAATCCCAGCTTCCCCTAAAATCAATCACACATGCTCTTAGCATATCCTCCAGCGTTTAGATAGTTCATTCACTTTTCCCGTCATTTTGGGGATGATACGTTGTGCTCAAGTTAACCCTTGTGCCCAAATCCTCATGAAACTTACTCCAAAAGCTGGATGTGAATCGTACATCCCTATCGGAAATGATGGTTACCGGTACCCTGTGCCTTGATACTATCTCTTTTACATAGATATCAGCCAATCTCTCGGCTGAACTAGCTTCTCGGATCTGTATGAAATGGGCGCTTTTCGTTAGTCGGTCCACCACCACCCAGATTGAATCGTACTTCCTTGGTGTTTTAGGTAGCTTCGTTATCAGATCCATAGTTATGTGCTCCCATTTCCACACGGGTATTTCCAGCGGTTGCAATTTACCGTGCGGTCGCTGGTGCTCAGCTTTCACTCGTAGAGATGTGGGGAACTTTTCAACGTAATTAGCCATATCTCTCTTCATCCCCGGCCATTTTCAAGTCTCTGTACATTTTCGTGGCTCCCGGATGTATAGACAGTTTCGACTTATGCACTTCATCAAGAATGAGATTCCGGACTTCTGTGATTTTCGGTACCCAAATTCGTCCGTATCGGGTCCACAACCCGCGGATATCCTTAACCATCAATGCCATCTGTCCCTTTACCCTCTCTGTTTTCTAGTTTTCCTCTTTGATTGCTTCACTTTGGGCGGCTGAAATTGATTCGAACAGTGAAGTTATAACCGTCATCCTTAAGCATTTCACATTCAACTATACATGGTTTGCCTTACGGCTTAGCGTGTTTGCTACAATGTTAGCTTTTCCCGGATGATACAAGATCTCACAGTCGTAGTCCTTGACTAGGTCCAGCCATCTCCGTTGGCGCATATTCAGATTCTTTTGATCGGCAAAATAATTTAAACTTTTGTGATTTGTATAAATCGTGCACTTGACTCCGTACAAATAATGTCTCCATAATTTGAGCGCGAATATTATAGCTGCTAGCTCCAGGTCATGGGTCGGGTATTTACATTCGTGCGGTTTCAGTTGTCGTGAGGTGTAGGCAATCACCTTTCCTCTTTGCATCAATACGCAGCCGAGTCCCACATGGGACGCATCGCAATAAACTACCAAATCCTGTATTCCTTCCGGTAAGGCTAGTATCGGGGCTTCACACAGTTTGCCTCGAAGGGTCTTGAATGCTTTCTGTTGCTTTTCTCCCTAGTCAAAATGAACACTTTTCTTTGTCAGCTTGGTCAGTGGCACTGCTATCTTCGAGAAATCCTTCGAATTTCCGTAGGAATCTTCGGCGTTTCCCATTTCATTACTGCCTCTATCTTTGCAGGGTCGACCTTGATCCCCTCTTGGTTAACCATGTGCCTGAGAAACTGAACTTCCCGCAGCCAGAATTCACACTTGGAGAATTTTGCGTAGAGCTTCTCCCTCTTCAAGGTTTCGAGTACTTCCCGCAGGTGTATTTCGTGCTCGGACTCTATTTTTGAGTAAACCAGGATGTCATCGATGAATACTATCACGGACTTGTCAAGCATTGGTCTGCAGACTTGGTTCATCAGATCCGTGAATGCTGCCGGCGCGTTTGTGAGACTGAAAGGCATGATGACAAACTCAAAGTGCCCATAGGGCGTGCGAAACGCCGTCTTGGCTATGTTGTCTTCTCCAACCTTGAGTTGATGATATCCCGACCGTAAGTCTATCTTTGAGAAAAACGCCGCTCCTTGCAGTTGGTCAAACAAGTCGTCGATCCTTGGCAACGGATAACAATTTTTAATTGTCACCTTGTTGAGCTCGCGATAATCTATGCACATTCTGAAGGTTCCATCATTCTTTTTCATGAAAAGGATAGGTGCTCCCCACGGTGAGCTACTTGGGCGTATGAAGCCCTTATCAAACAGTTCCTGAAGTTGTGACATCAGCTTTTGCATTTTTTGCGGTGCTAGTCGGTATGGTGTCTTGGCGATAGGTGCCACTCCCGGCACTAGATCTATACGGAACTCCACTTGTCTATCTGGCGGAATCCCTGGTAGTTGCTCCGGAAATACTTCCGGGTAATCACACACAACCGGTACATTGGATACGGTCAACTTCTTCTTTTCCATTCTCGAGTCAACCACATGTGTTATAAAGGCCCCGCAACCCTTACGTAGGTACTTTGCCGCCTTAGACACGGTGCAGCTGTCGTCAATCCATTCTGCCGTTTACCATAGATGGAGATTTCTCCCCCACTTGGATTCTGAATCCGTATAAACCCTTGCTTGCACAAAAAGTTGGCCTGGTGATGCCCCAACCAATCCTTTCCCACTATTACTTAGAACTCTCTTATCGGAGTCGGTAGCAGGTCTATAGTAAACTGTACATCATCTATTACTATTACATTATCCCTATAGACCGTGGTAACACATAAAGCCTTATCATCGGATATCTCTACTTCTAACGGTGTTTCTAACTCCACCAGTGCTATTACAAATTTATTACAAAAAGCAGAAGATACAAAGGACTTATTCGCCCAGAGTCAAATAATACAAGTGCAAGCAGAGAGTTAACGATAAATGTACCTGCGATCACATCTGACTCTTTCTTGGCCTCCTCCACGGTCATCTGGAATGCACGCCCCCGAGGCTTTGGAGCCTCGGGCTTCTTTCCCTTCTCCCCATCGGTAATCCTTAGCGGTGGTTGCCAGGCAGGTCTCCCGCTGCCTCCGGTTGCTTCTGGGCATTCGGCCATACGATGCCCTGGTTTGTTGCAGTTGAAGCACACATTCAAGTGAACTCTACAATCCTTTCCGTAGTGCCCACTTTTCCGACACACAAAACAGTTAATGGTTCCAGCTCGGCACTCCACATCGTGTCCCTTACCACATTTCGCACATCTCACCCCCAGATTCCTAACGGCGGGCTTGAAATTTCCAGTATTAGGCTTCTTGAACTGTGGTCTCCCAGCATTACTACCTAAGGCCGCTCGCTCCGCCGACCTTTTCTTGTTTCTCTCCATCAAGTACAGTTCTCTTTTCCTGGTTCCCTCAATCAGCTGGTCAAGTGTAGCATACTGACCATTCGATACAAACTCTTGAATATCCTCTCTCAGCATTTGCGTATACCTGTGTATCTGCAGTCGTTCATCATTTGCGTAAGCCGGACAGTACAGTAGTTTCTCTTTGAATATCGTGGTTATTTGATTAACCGTCTCAGTGGTTTGCTTGAGTTTCACGAACTCATCCATCACTCGCTCCACCTCAACCTTTGGAGCATACTCCTCATAGAACAATTTTGTAAATTCCTACCACTTCATTCCGGCGATAGCTTCGCCTTTCGTCTTCCTCAACACATTCCACCAATCCTTGGCCGCTCCCCTAAGGAAGTTAGAAGCAAACCAAACTTTCGAGTCTTCAGCACAACGGCTAGTAAAGAAAGCTCCTTCTATTGCAGAGACCCATCTAGTGCTCTGCACCAGGTCTGGTACTCCATCAAACATAGGCGGTTGACACGCCAAAAAATCCCTGAAGGTCCCTCCTGGGGCCACCTGACTAGCAGTTTGTGCTACCGGTTGAGCGACAACAGCAGCCGCAGTAGCTTCCTTTGTAGCCCATAGGGCTCCCAGTTTCTGATAAATCATCGTGCCCATATCTTGTTTCAGATCCTCCATGATCTTAAGCAGTAGTTCCTTCAGCATGTTGGTAACCATAGTGGTCACCAATTCCGTCATAGCCTCATTCCTGTATTTATCGTCATCCATTACATTCTCTGGAGTCACATTCTCAGTTTGATTCAAGATCGGTTGTGCACGGGGTTCACTCCCTCCCGTCACACTAGCAATTTCTCAGTCAGGTAGGCTCTCAAAACCCGTTGGTATCACAGACTGGTTTCTTGTAGTCACCATACTGGATGTATAGACAATGCACTTAATTAACAGGCGGCATTGCCACACAGTCCTCATTACTATATCAGTTCATGTTTCATGTATTTTAAGTCCTAAGTACAACTATCAGGCAACCCTAGTCATTCTAAGGCACCCTAGCTACAGGCATCTTATCTCTACAAGTATCACTCACCGGATTCACATGATTCCCCGGATTTTGACAAGTTTCCAACAAGTGTCATGTGAAAATAATAATATGGGCCATATTATTACAAACATGCTACACGTATTGGATCTGGTCATTACCACTACGAATCCCGATTCACTGGCTTGGGCCATGTATCAATCATCTCAACAAGCATATAGTTAGTTATCATGTAAGCATTATCATGTCATCCTGTTCTAATTCTACTAAAGCAGTTTAAATTCCAAATTCTCAGTTAACATGATCATCATATCGTAATTCATAGCTTGTACTCGCGTGTGACCACTCGGACTAGCTCCAGCCGATAGCTAATCGTGACATTTATCATTTGAAAAAGTGTCAAAACCTTGTCTAAAATCTTTCACGAACCAAAGTTTAAGTTCAAACACGCGTAAACGCATTCGAATCTCTTAAACCAAGGCTTTGATACCAAGTTGTAACGTCCCAAAAACTTTTTGTTTTTCAAAACAAATGCCAAGCGTGCGGTTAACAATCTACCATATATAAACCATTGTATAGCATTAATTACATCACCGGGTGAAAACCCATAAAATCATGAATACTATTGAAATGGTCTTTGGAATACATCCGTAAAAATAGGAATAGTTAAAACAGTGCAGAATCTTAGGGAGATGAGCTATCAAATACAAGCTGGAGTCCTGCCGTGGCCATCACCTAAAAAGAAGGTTGAACAACAACCGTAAGCACGAAGCTTAGCGAGCACTTTTACTTACAACTAGCCATATGACATCAACATTTATTTCCGTCATCAAGTTACATCTTTCATTCCCGCTACCGTAGTAGTCTGTCCCACATTCCCGCTACCGTAGTAGTCGGTCCCACATTCCCGTCACCGAAGTGAACGGTCCGTCATTCCCGTCACCGAAGTGAACGGTCTCATCATTCCCGTCACCGAAGTGAACGGTCCATTCATTCCCGTCACCGAAGTGAACGGTCCAATCATTACCGTCACCGACGTGAACGGTCTAATCATTAAGCATAGCATAGCACATTATCAGTTCATCAGTTCATATAGCATATAGCACATTAATCATATACATCATAGGGTTTAGATGGTAAGTAAGAATACTCACCTGTCTTGCAGTTCGATCACACGGTCTTAGTTCACTAGTACACTTGTGGTTACTTGCCAATCAACCGTCACCTACAATAGGTCTAAGCAAATCAATACCGTGTACGGAACTCTTGTTCGTTTGCTCACATTATTCATTCGAGTCTTACATTAGACTCCGTTACTAAGTTTCGTACGTTGGACCATGCAAAGTGCCTAAAGCCGGATGGGTAATTGAAAGTCGCATGGCCACCCTGGGCCATGTGAAAGTCGCATGGTGTTATATTCCTCAACTTAAAGTCGCATGAAGCCACATAAGTGTTAACATAAAAGTCGCATAGCTATATATATATATATATATATATATATCACCTCAAAGTCGCATGAAACCATATGGATATTAACATGAAAGTCGCATAGTTCAGTCATTGATTGTGCATGTCAAGTCGCATGAGTAGAACACTAGTGTACATGCATCCAAAAGTCGCATGACTTACCCTCTCTAAAAGTCGGATGGGTAAGACATGAAAGTCGCATGGGGTATATCACTCTAAAATACATAGGTCACATGAATCATTTACGATTTCATTAGGAAGTCGCATGGGGGATTTTGTGGTCATGCGAAAGTCGCATGGCACATAAGTCATCCCTGCCAGCTCTCATTTTCCATTCCACAAACTCCATAGCCAAAGTTCAACTCTTTCAAAACTTAACCAAATCATTTCCTTTTTGTTACAAAATATTTCTCCACTCATTTAAACACTTCCTTCAAGATTTAAACACATTTCATCAAGTTTTAAGAGCTCACATCTCAATTCTTTTCTCTGGTTCTTTCTTATACCCAAAACCCCAAAACCCGGACTCTAGTTTGCTCTATAATCATTCAGACAAGATAAGATTGATATCTACAATACCATAGTGAGGTAGGAAACATTACAAAATTGATCATTTCAACAATTCCTTGAGTTCACAATGATTCTTGGTTTCTTCTTTTCTCTGCTTCTCGTGAGCAACACACACAAACACACACTAGCTTTTGAATGAATGGAACAGTAGCCAAATGTTGGGGGCTGTGCCCTAAACCCCATTATATAATTTCTCCTCAAAATGCCTAAGCCCACTTTCAATTGATTAAGCCCAAATGGCTTATTTACCTTAATCTATTTATTCATCCATACACACACACACACACACACACATATATATATATATTCAAGCACAAGTATCAAACTAGCCCATCATTAAATCAATAACCCAACACAAATATTATTTCTCAATAAAATATTCTTTTATTTATTCTTGACAGTTTGGGTGTTACACATGCAAGCAAAGTGACATGTTTTTAACAGGTCGCATGCATATAATGTAACATTTATAAAAGTTAGTTGTTTTATTTTTAAAAAATTAAAATTGTTATATTTTATACAATGATAACTTAGCCATAGTTACTTGTATATTGATGCAATTTGCCCTAAAAATATGGTCTAAATGTTTTATATAGTAGTAGGAATAAATATTTTATAACTTATTTGATGATTTATTACGTGTTAAACTCAACCCAAATTTATTTTAAGAATTATTACTTTAAGGTATTATATGCATTAAAGAGTGTATTACTTAACTTAATATTTAGTCTTAAAAAATGGTCTAAATGTTTTATACAGTAATAGAGATAAATACTTTGGAACTTATATTTGCGATTTATTACATATTTAATTCAACCAAAATTTCATTTAAAAAATTATTGTAAAACCCGAAATTTTGTAAATTTTAAAAATATATATATTGGCAAATTCACTTGAAATTAGTAAAATATATGGTTAAGATGTTATTTATGTCTTATATATATATATGTATATGGGTGAAAGATGTAAAAAAGGAAATAAGTTCAAGGACTAAATGGTAAATGTGGATATATATTTATGTGTGTGCAAGACTTCAAAGAGAACTCAAAGTTCCAAATGTTTCTGGAACCCACGAGAGAAAGAGAAGGGAGAGCTCAAAAAGGGGTTCTTGTGGGAAGGAAGGAGAATCAAGATAAAACCTTGATTATTATGGTGCTTTTAGTTGAAAGATGGGTGTTTTAACACTTGAATCATCATCATCTTCATTTTGGAGTTTGATCTTGAGCAAGGAAGTAAAAAATGGTCAAGTGGGTATGTAAACTGTAACACCGTATTTTCACCCATAAAATTTTCACTTTTAATTACACTACGGAAGCGTTTACCAAAACATAAAAGTAATTACAACAGAAGTTAAACCACTGTTTAACAAAACCCTTCAGTTCAAAATGTAGTATTACAAAAACTACGGCTCATCACTATTTTAATCAGAGTGCCTGTCAATTATTCCCCAGGCTACACCCCCCCACGACTAAATCGAAGAACTCACCAGCCACCTGTAAAAGTAGTGAGAGGTGGGGGATTAGCACAAAGCAAAGGTTTACCGATAGTCTATTTGCTATTCTCACACAGTATTATCTTAAGTTGCAAAAAATGCATCAAAAGACCACAATACTGATTAGGCGATAGCAAACAAACCCAGCCCAATATGCCCAGCCGGAAGCTGACTTCACAATAGGTGCACCAATCAATTAACATATCACAGTTAATCAATTAGCAGACAAACAGTCTATCCATGCACCAATTCAACAGTTAATCATTTAACAGTTGCACAATTTATCCATGTGTCAAACCAATAACAGTTGCAACCAACCGGTTACAACTAACACCCGTGAGTAAACATCCACTCACCTCAGTCCTCATTCCCGTCTGCTCTGTTGTCTAATATCACTGAGTCTTTGCAAATCCTGAGAACACAACAAACTGAAGTCAATCTCTGACCCTTAAATATATATTTATATCTCTATATAACTCGTAAACAACATAGAATAATCATACAATTAATAACCCATCACATCCCACACAAATACAAAGCAAAACAAACAACATAATTGAAACAGGTCCCGTCGCGCCGCGACACACCCTTGTGTTGCACCGACGCCATCGGATTTCAAATCCGGGTCTCAAGTCTCGGATTCAAGTGTCGGATTTCTAGGATCGGTTTTCTCTTATCGGATTTGCAACTCCCGGATTTTTGAAATCCGCCACTCGTCGCGCCGCGACCTTCAAGTGTCGCGCCGCGACCTTCATTCTTGCAGATCAACTGTCGGATTTCCAGCCCAAGAAAACTCGTATTCCTTCAAATCAACTTATATTTCTCGATTTAAAAACACCCCTAACATACATATAACTTCAATCACATATCATAGATCATCATGAACACTTCTAATCCATTAAAAGCATCAAACTAACAAAACCCATTTATCAAGTTTTCTATCATGTTCATAACTTGGTGTTCATAACAAAACCCAACATGTTTATTTGATCAGAATCATAGCATGTTAACCAAGAATCATGTTTCAAGCTTCAAACAAGAATTCAACAAACATTTAACTTGAATTCAAGAAGTCAATACATAAATCCGATTGCTTCTTTTCTTCTTCTTGCTTCTCTCGGTTTTCACACAATTCACACACACACAAGTAGTTGATAATAATGGGCTACATATTAGACTATCCAGGTAGTCAACCTTTCTTGAAATCACAAGCAGGAGGTGTCAACCTCCCACTCAATGCATACACACGTAAACATGCATGCGTACATACATAGTTATATTTAATCAACATGTGATAAACTCATTACTTAATAAAGAGTTAATTATCAAATAATTAACTAATTATTAATTCAACTAATAATTCACGTAATCTTTTTCTCAAAACCTTAAGCATGAGGTGGCAACCTAAGCTTCACATGCATACTAATCCAAAACATATATATATATATTTATATACATAACCGTACATGCATATATATATATATATATATATATATTTTAACAACTAAATTAGGATTAATAACTAACAATTAATTAATTTAGTTAAGAACATTTAAATTTAATATTAACAAGTAATTAATCATCATTAATCACAAATTATCATACCAAAGCCACCAAAACTACTAGGCCCGATCTGAGGATGTTACAAATCCTTCCCCCTTAACCGGATTCCGTCCTCGGAAGCTCACTACACACACATCAACCACGATGTCAACTTCTCGTATCCCCTTTTGGTAGTTTAATCAGATAAACTCCATCGCATTTTCAACTGTTAACATATAACCACACAAGCTTTACAGCTTATCCTTGGTTGATAATCCAATCAAATAATCTCCATCATCTTCTCAATTTATCAGAATCATAGAAATCAGATTCTACTAACTCTTGTTCATAACATAACTCTAATAGTCTCATAGTTTATCTTTCTGATTTCATTCTTGAATCAATAGCTAACTCATAAATCTTGTCTTCAAACATTTCTTGAATTTATGTCTGACTCAGTCATAAATCCCAATATCTTTCAATCAGTCACTATCTGTCATGCCAGAGCATTCACATATCGTTTATCACTTACGTCAAATCAACAGGTTGAAGTATCATCACCACAATCTCACAACTATACCCACGGTATTCTGATATCCTATCGTCAGAATTTTGTTTACCCACACAATCATTGTGTTTCAATCCCACCTTTGATTATCCATCAGGAAAAATCCTGTCACATCGTCCAATTCTCGTTTGTAAACTCTTCATAAGTTAAACAAATTTCCAATTTTCATCACAACCATCAAATATGAATCATCATATCTTTAAATCATCCCTCTTTTTAACACTCAATTAAGTCCGTCTGTCCAACAGATACCGTCTCACTGATAACAAAAATACTGAATAGTCAATAACCACTTAAAACATATCCAGGTTTCCCTTTATTTGATCAAGTCAAATACAGTTTCCATCACGTCTTGTCATCATCACCCCCCAGATATCTCAAATATCTCATGTTTACATAAGTTTCCTGTATACCACTTCAATTTACACTCCATATGTCAAATCTCATATCACATACTATCTGGATTCACCTAGTATACCATTAGTACTCAACTCTCAGGTTATTACTCCACAATATAGCATTGGCAAAAAAATTTATAAATTCTTGTAAAGTTCAACTCCAGTGTTTTAGCAATGGCATTTCTTAGCAAAGGCAATCTCCAAGCATAGGCATCTCCAAGCAAAGGCAATCTCCAAGCATAGGCATCTCCAAGCAAAGGCAATCTCCAAGCATAGGCATCTTCACACACAAGATCCATAAATCATCACTCCATAAGTTCAGGCCATTGCAATCCTCTTTTCTCTTTCTCTATCTCAAAGGTTCCAACCTTTTCATTCTTCAAGACTTTCTCACAAAAGAACTCTTGATTCATCCACTAAATCAGAGATACTTCCAACTCGCATATACAAGATGTTATCATTACTAACTCTTTCACAGATCAACGCGTCTGTCATCACGTTGTCTTTCCAGATATCATCCAATTCCACCATCACTTTCTCTGATTTAATCCAATCACCGTCTCAATCTTCGGATAACTTCATCTAGTTAGTCATCTAATACATCTCTCATTGACCAAGTCAATCACAAATGTCTTCTCTAACAGTTAATATATCATCACTGCACTTATAGCAGCTGCAACTTCCAAGTCATGGTAAAATGTCATCTCGTGATATCTTAAATAACATAAGATATCCACTATACATCCAATCTCAAAGCATAGAGTCACATTTCAAACCCTCAAATGCGATTTCCCGCCCTACCACAAAATTCATTTAAAACCATCTTTCATCCTCATGAATCAACTATACTCAGTAGATTATACATCCACTTATAATCTTCAATACTCCTTATACCTGCACAATACTGCACACCCCAGACTTGCCCAATATGCAGTAATTCATTTCTGTCTTCTTTCTTTACACAATTGAATTCACATAAACACATAATGTATATAAATCATACAATACACATTATATCATGCAATTCAATTAATCTAAACATATATCTCTATGGTATATCATGCTTACTTAGCATTTAATCAAGTATCACACATACTTATCATCATACCATATCTTGATATATAACACATAACTCATAATAGAAAATCATCTATTATCACTTAGTTCTATTTCTAGAGAATCAATCTCATCTGAAATAAACTTACACATTTTAGCACATACTATGCATAAAATAGCCACAATTAACTTTAAAGTTAATTAACATACACATACAGGTATAAAGTTTTATCAAAACATACCCGTTTCGTCTTCATCGGCGGTGGCATTATCACTAGCCATCATATTGTACACCCCACCCTCTCGCATAGTAGGGTTCTTTCTCTTTTGCCCTCTTACTGACGAGGATCCCCCACTTGCCTCTACTCCTGATCCTGACCCCGATCCTTTTTCTTTACAACAGTCACTTACCTTATGACCCTCTTTCTGGCAATTCCAACAAACTTGTCGAGGAAAACCGCAGTCATTACTTTTATGACCAAACAATCCACATCGAATACAACGCAAGGTCTCAAGTGTGCAAGACCCCAAATGAGAATATTTGCATTGACAACACCACTGAAACTTTTGGTTAGATTCATCCATCACTAACTTAGAGCGTTGTTTCTTTCCTTTCTGACTTTTCACTGACGAAGGCTCTCCAATCGTCTTCCCTTCTGATCCAGACTTGTGTTTTCTTTTAACCCCACACTCCATTGATATGTGATCTTCCCCATAACAATTCCAGCAAACCTTCCGAGTGAAGCCACAGACTTTCATTTCATGACCAAGCTGGCCACATTTAAAACATCACATAGTCTGGGATGTACAAAATCCTGTATGGTGAGACTTACATTTTTCACACAATGACACTTGCTGATTTAATCCACCAAATGTAGGTCTACAATTCAGATTTCCTTGTCTCAACCCACCTTGTTCTATTTGATTTTGGATATTATTTTGTTCAAACCTGGATTTCTGTGAAGAAATCCAATCTCGAGCCATTCTATCATTAGCTTCCACATTCCTTTTATTCAATTCAGTTAATGTAAAGGCTTGGGAAGAAACACCATCCCATCTGGTAGTATCTTGATAAGCCGGAAGCGCAGTTCCCTGAGGATTAACAGGATAGTGATATGGTTGTCTATATCCCATGTAAGGATATGTAATTGATCCCTGAGAAAACACTGGGTAAAAAAATGGTTGAAACACTGGGTAGAAAAATGGTTGAGGTATCAGTTGAGGCATCCGTGGAAATGGTATCGTCACCGGAAGCATATCTGTTGGTATAATACCGGCCGAAATGGTCGGTGGTATCTCAGTTATAATAGTTGGATTTACCAGATAAGTCTGCGCTTGAACGTTTTGGGTAATCCTCTCTTGTTCCAAACGTTGAACAATATCTCTAAGATCTTGCATCTCACTTTCCAATTTATTAATGTACTTACTCTTTTCATCTTCCAGTTCACACCCTAAAGTACCCGTTTGATTTGTTATATCCAAAGCCTTGACTGATGAAGTTCCAGCCACTTGTTGGGTCACAGGAATATTAGCAAGGGTATCTTTGTCAGCTATATCTGTACAATCACAACATCTCACCAATTGATTAGCTTAAAATCGTTAGTATAACACATACTAACTACCCAAGCAATACTCACATTCACCCTAATCCCCACACTCAAGGAATAATTGACCCCCAACTTGAGCCAAGATTTGGGAATGCAACACTTCCATTGTGTCTACATCGCCAAACCAAGGCTCTGATACCAAACTGTAACACTGTATTTTCACCCATAAAATTTTCACTTTTAATTACACTACGGAAGCGTTTACCAAAACATAACAATAATCACAACAGAAGTTAAACCACTGTTTAACAAAACCGTTCAGTTCAAAATGCAGTATTACAAAAACTACGGCTCGTCACTATTTTAATCAGAGTGCCTGTCAATTATTCCCCAGGCTACACCCCCTCACGACTAAATCGAAGAACTCACCAGCCACATGTAAAAGTAGTGAGAGGTGGGGGATTAGCACAAAGCTAAGTGAATGGAAGTAAACCACCACAGATATACTAGAAAATAACCGCATGATATCAACAACAGTAAACATATAAACACCCTTTTTGCCTCACGAGAAGACCGGCGGTTCTGCAGGAACCTACAACCAATGCCGGCCAATGCAAAGGTTTGCCAATAGTCTATTTGCTATTCTCACACAGTATTATCTTAAGTTGCAACAAATGCATAAAAAGACCACAATACTGATTAGCTGATAGCAAACAAACCCAGCCCAATATGCCCAGCCGGAAGCTGACTTCACAATAGGCGCAACAATCAATTAACATATCACAGTTAATCAATTAGCAAACAAACAGTCTATCCATGCACCAATTCAACAGTTAATCATTTAACAGTTGCACAATTTATCCATGTGTCAAACCAATAACAGTTGCAACCAACCGGTTACAACTAATAACACCCGTGAGTAAACATCCACTCACCTCGGTCCTCGTTCCCGTCTGCTCAGTTGTCTAATATCACTGAGTCTTTGCAAATCCTGAGAACACAACAAACTGAAGTCAATCTTTGACCCTTAAATATATATCCGTAATATATATTTATATCTCTATATAACTCGTAAACAACATAGAATAATCATACAATTAATAACCCATCACATCCCACACAAATACAAAGCAAAACAAACAACATAATTGAAACAGGCCCCGTCGCACCGCGACACGCCCTTGTGTCGCGCAGCGACGCCATCGGATTTCAAATCCGGGTCTCAAGTGTCGGATTCAAGTTTCGGATTTTGTACATTCGGATTTCTAGGATCGGTTTTCTCTTATCGGATTTGTAGCTCCCGGATTTTTGAAATCCGCCACTCGTCGCGCCGCGACACTCAAGTGTAGCGCTGCGACCTTCATTCTTGCATATCAACTGTCGGATTTCCAACCCAAGAAAACTCATATTCCTTTAAATCATCTTATATTTCTCGATTTAAAACCACCCCTAACATACATATAACTTCATGCACATATCATAGATCATCATGAACACTTCTAATCAATTAAAAGCATCAAACTAACAAAACCCAATACCAAAATCCGATTGCTTCTTTTCTTCTTCTTGTTTCTCTCGGTTTTCACACAATTCACACACACACAATTGGTTGATAATAATGGGCTACATATTACACTATCCAGGTAGTCAACCTTTCTTGAAATCACAAGCAGGAGGTGTCAACCTCCCACTCAATGCATACACATGTAAACATGCATGCGTACATACATAGTTAAATTTAATCAACATGTTATAAACTCATTACTTAATAAAGAGTTAATTATCAAATAATTAACCAATTATTAATTCAACTAATAATTCACATAATCTTTTTCTTAAAACCATAAGCATGAGGTGGCAACCTAAGCTTCACATGCTAACATGCATACTAATCCAAAACATATATATATATATATATATATATATACATAACCGTACATGCATATATATATATATTAACAACTAAATTACGATTAATAACTAACAATTAATTAATTTAGTTAAGAACATTTAAATTTAATATTAACAAGTAATTAATCACCTTAATCACAAATTATCATACCAAAGCCACCAAAACTACTAGGCCCAATCTGAGGATGTTACATAAACCAAGTAAGTTAAACTCCTCGTATGTGTTTGATTTTAGTTGTGTTTGATGATTTATAGTTTGTTTTCAAATAAAACAGTGGACTCTAAATTCAAATTAAAGTAGACATCTCCAGCTTTCCAACGATATAAAATACGACCTCTAACGATGATTCGTTGATTTTTAACGATTTTTATAAAACAGCCCAGAATTTGGTACCAATTCCGAACAACAGCTAAGAAGCACATAAAAATTCAATTTTCAAATCTGAAACTCGACCAAAAATACATCCTAACTTCATATATATTGCTAATAACATATAATCTAACATCAAAACACATTTAGGACCATTTACCTTTAATTAGAAGTAATCACAAACACTAATATGCAAGAATCAATCAAGTTAAGAGGCTGCCTCCAAGAACTCTTCAAAGCCAAGTCAAGAAGAAATGAAGATAAGTTCACAAAATGAAAGCAAGAGGTGGAGGGTTATGATGTTTAAATGGTCCTAAATGTGTTTTGATGTTAGATTATATGTTATTAACAATATATATGAAGTTAGGATGTATTTTTGGTCGAGTTTCAGATTTGAAAATCGAATTTTTATGTGCTTCTTAGCTGCTGTTCGGAATTGGTACCAAATTCTGCGCTGTTTTATAAAAATCGTTAAAAATCAACGAAGCATCGTTAGAAGTCGTATTTTATATCGTTGAAAAGCTGGAGATGTCTACTTTAATTTGAATTTAGAGTCCAGAAGCTATTTTGAGCTGTAGGTTGGCCTAAAAGTAGATTTACAGTAGCTGTGTCAAATTTGAGATTGAATTTGGCAAATATAAAACAAGATTTTGATTAGTATTTGACCTTAAGCTCTTATGAGTTGTTATTCATTGTTAGTACTTGTTGTATATATATATATATGTTT
Organism: Dittrichia graveolens; assembly: GCA_038502395.1. Classification (NCBI taxonomy): domain Eukaryota; kingdom Viridiplantae; phylum Streptophyta; class Magnoliopsida; order Asterales; family Asteraceae; genus Dittrichia; species Dittrichia graveolens. The sequence continues at coordinate 51,074,048 of JARJIL010000005.1, read as the reverse complement.
ATTTGATATATATAAAGGTGTTTTGATGATGAATTATGGTTAGTAAGGTCTTGAATTAATTATGAAAATATTAACGTTAAATGCCTACTTTAATTTCAAGAAACGGACTTAGATGACTCGTATTCATGTTCCGTTGATTCCTACATGTTAAGTATCATATATATAGTGATCTTTGACTATCGGATATGTATTTTAAGTTGGTTTTACATGTTAGGCATAACGGGTTGGTTTTGACCCGTTTGCGAGTAAATTGTTATTTATATGTACTTAGTACATATTTTGATGCTTCTAACATGTTTGGTATTATGAATATGTATTGTATGCAATTTAGATATGTTCTAAATGTTGATTTTCACATGTGAAATGCATCGGCTTGGTTTTGACCCGTTTTGTGCTAAACTTGATATTTTGAGATAATTATAAATTGAGTACTAATTCGGGTTATCCTGTGTTCTCAGGAGGAGACAAAACTCAGTGAAATTAGATTACTGAGTTGGAGATTCGGAGATCTAAGGTGAGTGGATGTTTAACTCACATTTGGTTTAGTTGTAACGGTTTGGTTGCAATTGTTTTGGTTAATACTTGGATAGACTTATTGTCTGCTGATTGATTACTTGGTTTGTGTTAATTTAACCATTGGTATGTGCACATGATTCGGATAAGAAGTCAGTTTTGGCTGGGCATATGGGCTGGGTTTGTTTGCTATCGGCTAATCAGTATTTTGATCTTTTGATGCATTTGTTGCAACTTAAGGGTAATACTGTGTGAGAATAGCAAATGAACTATCGGTAAACCTTTGCTTTGGCCGGCATTGGTTGTAGGTTCCTGCAGAACTGCCGGTCTTCTCGGTTACTTGTTTACTATTGTATCTTCCGGTTGCGTTGTTGCTAATTGTTGGTTTAACTTCTATTCACGTAGCTTTGTGCTAATCCCCCACGTCTCACTCCTTTTTACTGGTTTTGGTAAGATGGTGGTTCAGATGTAGAGTGGCATGCTTGGGGTATAATTGACTGTTACTCTGATTTTGTTTGATGAGCCATTGGTTTATGTAACACTACACTATTGATGTTGTTTTGAAAACAATTAACTCTGGTTTTAAGTATTAGCTTTGTAAACTTATGTATATTTATTAATCTATCGCTTCCGCGGTATTTTAAAAAAAAAGGGTTGAAATTGTGGTTTTACAATTTGGTATCAGAGCCTAGGTTTGGGGATATGTGCACTCTTTGGGTGTTCCATTCTCAAATCTTGGCTTGAGTTTGGTCAATTATTCCTTGTGTGCAGGGATTGGGGTGAATGCAAGTTGTTGTTGATGTTAGCATGTTGTATACTAACGGATTTATCTAATAAATGGTGAGATGTTGTGATTGTTACAGACATGGCTGATAATGAGCTTCCCGGTGTCCCTATAATCCCTGGAACCATAGAAACTTCTACAGTGCCTATAGAGATTCCTCTACAGGCAGGTACTTCTGGTACTACTACAGATGATAGAGATGAGTATATATTTCAACTGGATGAGCAATTGTAGGATCTGAGAAAAGAGTTGCAACTACAGAAACAGGCACATGCAACCCAACCACCAGTTATTACACCAGTTCCTACTATCTCTGAGATACCACCTATAACAGTACCACTTACCACAGTAACTCAACCAGTATCACAACCATTTCTGTATCCGGTAATTTCTCAAGGATCATTTCCTTATCCATACATAGGATATCCGCCACACATGGGATTCAAACAGCCTTGTACTTATAAGCAATTCTTGGATTGCAAACCATCTGAATTTCATGGCAGCACGGATCCGAATATCACTATGAATTGGTTGAGGGATATAGTCAAAGTCCTTGATGCTTGTAATTGTGAGGAAAATATGAGAGTCAGATTTGCTACCAGAATGTTAAAAGGTAGTGCCATGGTCTGGTGGGATTCTTTAACTGCACACCTTGCCCGAGCTCAAACTGATTTAATAACTTGGGATCAATTTCAATCTAAGGTAGGTGAACAATATTGCAACGCATTTGAGCTGAATAAAATTAGAAGGGAATTCCTAGATCTCCAGATGACAGAAAAGATGACTGTTGATGAGTTGATTCAGCAGTTTAATGATAAATTGAGATTTGTAACCCAATGGGTACCCGACGAGGCATCACATGTACAACACTTTATCGGAGCACTGCTTCCAGAATACAGGAGTACCACCCAGTTAGCCGGTAATCTATCACAGGCCTTTACTTTGGCCAAATCTGCAGAGGGTGATGTTAAAGCACGGGATAAAATGAACAGGGATAAAGCGGCTTTGCAGAAGCCGAAGGGTGACCAGTCAGGTAACCAACAGAGGAGGAGATGGAAGGGAAATCAGTCACAAGGAGGTCAGAACCGCAAGAAAACATCCAGTGGTTCTAATCAGAGGCCTCCGTGGTGTACTAGATGTAAGTCTTCTCATGCAGGGCCGTGCACTCCTTAGACCATGCGGTGTATTCATTGTGGGGCTTTTGGTCATGAGATAAAAGATTGCAGATTTCCCTGTAACGTGTGTTGGAACTGCCATAAGGAGGGGCATAGGGCTGGAGATTGTACTTCTGGAAGGAAGACGGGTACTGGTTCTCGTACAGGTTCTGGTTCAGGGACAGGGGCAGGGGCATCTGAGGGGTCATCATCAACCGGGCAGAAGAGAGAGAACCCTCCTACCCCCGAGGGTAGGGTATTTCGTATGACAGTAGATGATGCAACTGCCACTGATGATGTGATCACGGGTATGTTTCTTATAAACTCCATACCTGCGCGTGTATTATTTGATTCTGGAGCAAACCGCTCCTTTGTTTCTGTGGCTTTTTGTGACAAACTGAATTTGCCAACTTCTGTTGTGCCTTCCCCACTTGAGGTAAAGATAGCCGATGGTAAGATAGTTCCTGTCACAACTTCTATGTCTGGAGCTGAGATAGATATTGATGGTAGATGTTTTCCTGTCTCATTTTTATTATTACCTCTATCTGGATTTGATGTAGTTTTGGGTATGGATTGGCTGAGTAGGCACAAAGCTAGCATTAAATGTCATAGGAAATTGATTTCTTTTCCTTTGTCTGATGGGTCACACATAGTGGCTCGCGGGGAGAGAGTTAAGTCTGTTTTTCCTATTATTTCTTACATGAAAGCTAGAAAATCACTGGCCAAGGGGTGTGAATGCTTTATTGCTTATGCTATCTATGCTAGAAAAGAGAAACAGACAGTTACAGATATACGGGTAGTGTCTGAGTATCTAGAGGTTTTCCCTGATGAGTTACCTGGTTTGCCTCCGATTCGAGAGGTAGAGTACAGAATTGATTTGATTCCAGGCTCCAGCCCAGTGGCAAAGTCTCCATACATGTTAGCTCCTTCTGAAATCCGGGAAATGATGACACACATTCAAGATTTATTGGATCGGGGTTTCATTCGTCCTAGTTCATCACCGTGGGGTGCACCGGTTTTATTTGTTAAAAAGAAAGACGGTACTCTACGCATGCGTATTGATTACAGGGAATTGAACAAGAGGACGGTAAAGAATAAATACCCTCCACCCCGAATTGATGATTTATTTGATCAGCTGCAGGCTGCATCATATTTTTCAAAAATTGATCTGCGGTCAGGCTATCATCACGTAAGAGTTGCTGACGAGGATGTTTCTAAAACTGCTTTCCGTACCGGATATGGCCATTATGAGTTTCTTTTCATGCCATTCGGTTTGACTAATGCACCTGCTATTTTTATGGATTTAATGAACCGGGTATGTCGACCATTTTAGGATAAATCTGTTATTGTATTCATTGATGACATCCTGGTATATTCTAAATCTGAGGCTGATCACGAGATACATTGAGACAAGTACTTGAAACTCTTAAACGGGAGCAACTCTTTGCTATATATTCTAAATGTGACTTTTGGATGCGGGAGGTGCATTTTCTGGGGCATGTTATTTGCAAAAATGGGGTTAAAGTCGATCCGGCTAAGGTTGAAGCGGTAATGAACTGGAATGCTCCTAAATCTCCTTTAGAGATTAAAAGCTTTCTTGGATTGGCGGGATATTATCGCAAATTCATCAAGGATTTTTCTAAAATTGCGAGTCCTTTAACTAAATTAACCCGCAAGGAGATCCAATTTCGGTGGAATGATGAACAGGAGGTTGCTTTTTAGACATTGAAGCAGCTTTTATGTTAGGCTCCTATTCTTGCATTGCCAGATGGGTCAGATGATTTTGTAGTTTATTGTGATGCATCATTTGCAGGTTTGGGTTGTGTGTTAATGCAGCGTGACAGAGTTATTGCTTATGCTTCTCGACAGCTAAAACCTCACGAGAAGAACTACCCAACCCATGATTTGGAACTTGCAGCTGTGGTTTTTGCATTGATGTTGTGGAGACACTACTTATACGATACGAAATGTGTTATATGTACTGATCATAAGAGTTTGCAGTATGTGTTTTCACAGAAAGAGCTGAATATGCGGCAGAGGCGATGGTTAGAACTTATAAAGGACTATGATTGTGAGATCCGCTATCACCCGGGGAAAGCTAATGTAGTAGCGGATGCTTTGAGTCGTAAGGGAACAGGTGATGGTATTTCTTTTATGCGGATTGAGATAATTTCTGACTTAGTTGATAAGGTGAAAGCAGCATAGTTGGAGGCACTAAAAGATGAAAATCTGAAGACAGAGATTATGTTAAAAAGAAAAGATGAATTGCATGATGATTCGAGGGGATTGAAGCTGTATCAGTCTCGTGTTTGGGTACCATTACTTGGGGGTCTTTGGGATTTGATTTTGTAATAGGCTCACAAGTCGAGATTGTCAGTACACCCAGGTAGCACAAAAATGTATAATGATCTGAAAGTATTGTATTGGTGGTCCATACTGAAGAAAGATGTTGCACAATTCGTGGAATCTTGTCATATTTGTGCTCAAGTCAAAACAGAGCATCAGAAACCCTATGGTTCACTGAAAAAGTTGCAGATTCCAGAGTGGAAATGGGAGCACATCACAATGGATTTTATGACTAAAATTCCACGTACGCAGAGGAGTCATGATATGATTTGGGTTATAGTTGATCGATTAATGAAGAGTGCTCATTTTCTAGCTACCAGTGAGACAGCTTCGCTTAGTAGACTGGCTCAGTTATACATTGATGAGATAGTGTCCCGGCATGGTATTCCGCTTTCTATTGTTTCAGACAGAGATTCCAGGTTTGTTTCTAACTTCTGGATGAGTTTACAGTGGGAGTTAGGTACATGTGTTAACTTGAGTACAGCCTACCATCCTCAGACAGACGGTCAGACAGAGCGTACTATTCAGACACTTGAGGATATGCTTCACGCATGTGTGTTAGAGTATGGTGGTTCTTGGGATTCACACCTGCCATTGATAGAATTTGCGTATAACAACTCTTACCATTCGAGCATCGGTATGCCACCCTATGAGATGCTATATGGTCGTCGTTGTCGTACACCTACGTGTTGGTTGGAGGCAGGGGAGAAACAGTATGCAGGTCCCGACATTGTTCAGATCACATCAGAAAAGGTTAGTATTGCACGAGAGAAGTTAAAGGCGGCCAGAGACAGACAGAAGATGTATGTAGATCCACGCCGCCGACCCGTTTCGTTTGTTGAGGGTGAGTTGGTTTATTTGAAAGTATCACCTTGGAAGGGGGTTATTCGCTTTGGGAAGCATGGGAAACTGGCTCCTTGTTTCATTGGTCCGTTTCGCGTCCAGTGAGTAGTCAATGATCAAACAGTTACACTTGATCTTCCTTCGGAACTGGCAGGTATTCATGATACTTTTAATGTCTGTTATTTAAGAAAGTGCAAAGTGGATGATGAAAGTCAGATTCTACCTATACATGAACTGAAAGTTGATTCGAAAAAGAGATTGGTGGAAGAACCTGTTGAGTTGTTGGATCGGAAAGTAACAAAGCTACGCAAGAAACAGATTCCGATGGTGTTGGTTAAATAGAAACACAGCTTGGGTTCTAATCTGACATGGGAGACTGAAGCAGACATGAAGACTCGCTACCCACAATTATTTGAGCATGAAGAGATTTCGAGGACGGAATCCGTTTAAGGAGGGAGGATTTGTAACACCCTAGTGACTGGCTTAGTAGGACGTGTTTTGGTATGTATGCTAATTGCTTATTTGCTTTATTTTAGAAAATTATTAATTTAATTTAAAGCCACGAGGTTAAAAAGGGGAAATATATATTTTATATTTTTATGGATTTAATTGATTATTTGGATTCGTTTTTAGATAAGGGTCACGAATAATACCTCGTTGGTTTATAATTAATTGAGTAGGGCATCTTAATTAATTAACTGTGAGTTAGAAGACAGATAAGTGTACTGTGTGTGTGAAATCGTGAGTCATATTACAGACTCCTCCACCTCTTGCTTTCATTTTGTGAACTTATCTTCATTTGTTCTTGACTTGGCTTTGAAGAGTTCTTGGAGGTAGCCTCTTAACTTGATTGATTCTTGCATATTAGTGTTGGTAATTACTTCTAATTAAAGGTTAGTTTGGTTCTTGAATTTCTCTAGCTTCTACCATGCTTTTCTTGCTTCAAAGTCAGGGTTCTTGATTTTGGGGTTTTGACTAATTGATGAAATTAGTTTGGTTTTATGATTAGTAGTAGTTATATGATGATTATGGAACTGAATTCATGTTCAATCTTCTGTTTTCATGCTTTAATAACTTGAGCTCCATTAATGGAGGATGAAGAAGATGAGGATGGAAATGGGTTTGTTGGGTTATAATGTTTAAATGGTCCTAAATGTGTTTTGATGTTAGATTATATGTTATTAATAATATATATGAAGTTAGGATGTGTTTTTGGTCGAGTTTCAGATTTGAAAATCGAATTTTTATGTGCTTCTTAGCTGCTGTTCGGAATTGGTACCAAATTCTGGGCTGTTTTGTAAAAATCGTTAAATATCAACGAAGCATCGTTAGAGGTCGTATTTTATATCGTTGGAAATCTAGAGATGTCTACTTTAATTTTATTTAGAGTCCAGAAGCTAATTTGAGCTGTATGTTGGCCTAAAAGTCGATTTATAGTAGCTGTGTCAAATTTGAGATTGAATTTGGCAAATGTAAAACAAGATTTTGTTTAGTATTTGACCTTAAGCTCTTATGAGTTGTTATTCATTGTTAGTACTTGTTGTATATATATGTTTATTTGATATATATAAAGGTTTTTTGATGATGAATTATGGTTAGTAAGGTCTTGAATTAATTATGAAAATATTAACGTTAAATGCCTACTTTAATTTCAAGAAACGGACTTAGATGACTCGTATTCATGTTCTGTTGATTCCTACATGTTAAGTATCATATATATAGTGATCTTTGACTATCGGATATTTATTTTAAGTTGGTTTTACATGTTAGGCATAACGGGTTGGTTTTGACACGTTTGCAAGTAAATTGTTATTTATATGTACTTAGTACATATTTTGATGCTTCGAACATGTTTGGTATTATGAATATGGATTGTATCCAATTTAGATATGTTCTAAATGTTGATTTTCACATGTGAAATGCATCGGCTTGGTTTTGACCCGTTTTGTGCTAAACTTGATATTTTGAGATAATTATAAATTGAGTACTAATTCGGGTTATCCTGTGTTCTCAGGAGGAGACAAAACTCAGTGAAATTAGATTACTGAGTTGGAGATTCGGAGATCTAAGGTGAGTGGATGTTTAACTCACATTTGGTTTAGTTGTAACGGTTTGGTTGCAATTGTTTTGGTTAATACTTGGATAGGCTTATTGTCTGCTGATTGATTACTTGGTTTGTGTTAATTTAACCATTGGTATGTGCACATGATTCGAATGAGAAGTCAGTTTCGGCTGGGCATATGGGCTGGGTTTGTTTGCTATCGGCTAATCAGTATTTTGATCTTTTGATGCATTTGTTGCAGCTTAAGGGTAATACTTTGTGAGAACAACAAATGAACTATCGGTAAACCTTTGCTTTGGCCGGCATTGGTTGTAGGTTCCTGTAGAACCGCCGGTCTTCTCGGTTACTTGTTTACTATTGTATCTTCCGGTTGCATTGTTGCTAATTGTTGGTATAACTTCCATTCACTTAGCTTTGTGCTAATCCCCCACCTCTCACTCCTTTTTACAGGTTTTGGTAAGATGGTGGTTTAACTGTAGAGTGGCATTCTTGGGGAATAATTGACTGCTACTCGTATTTTGTTTGATGAGCCATTTGTTTATGTAACACTACACTGTTGATGTTGTTTTGAAAACAATTAACCCTGGTTTTAAGTATTAGCTTTGTAAACTTATGTATATATATTAATCTATCGCTTCGGTAGTATTTAAAAAAAATGGGTTGAAATTGTGGTGTTACAGTTTGGATGTGGTTGTGATCCTCATCGCACCCTCAGGTGAGTACACCCTGCGGATACCCAAAATTGTTAAAGTTTTTCAAGTCATCACTTATGTGTTCTGATTGTTTGGCAATTGTTTGATGAATCTTGATGATTCAAAGGATGTGGATTATGATGAGAAAAGTTTTTTAAGCCTTTGAACCTCTGAATGCGGAAACTATGCATTTGTTTTATAAATGTGAGTTATATGTTTGGCAAATGTTATGAGGCTTTTGGAACTTAAAGAATATGGAAACCATGCATTATTTTATAACATGGTTTTTATGTATTGCGAATGTTTTATGAAACTCTTAGGCTTCAAAGAATGTGGAAATTGTGAATTCAAGTTAAGAGGTGTTTTAAATGATGGTTTTCTAAATAAGACCATTGCTCCATGTTAAAGATGGTCTATGTTTAAATTGTGATTTAATTAATGGTTTTGAAACATGATACTCCATGTTGGAGTGGAGTTTGATTTTGAAACAAAAGACATGGTTTTGACTTAATGAAACTCATGTTTTCACTAAAGATGTCTTTAGGCATTGAGATGCCAAATATGGTTTTGATTGTTGAGCATTTATGCTCAAGTGATTTAAATTGTGAAACTTGCTCGTTTTACTGATAAGCTGATATGCTTGGATTAATTGACCTTTATGGCAAGATATTTGTGGCCTTTATGGCAAGTGGTTTTATGACCCTTCGGGGTAAGTGATTTTATGACCCTTCGGGGTAAGTGATTATGTGACCCTTCGGGGTATGTGCGTATGTGACCCTTCGGGGTATGTTCTTATGTGACCCTTCGGGGTATATGTGCTTCGGTCCGGACCACTGTATGATATAACTCTGTACCATAGGGTTCCTAGTCATTGAGACGTACACAGAGGTTCCTTTAGCTTCGGCGATTTGGGAACCGCGAGGTACGGGTGGCTGAGGGATCGGTGCAGAGAGTGGAGGGGTATGTCAGTAGGCCATCATGACCGTGTGGGTTCACTAGGCTGACGAGCCACCGAACCCGGGGCAACACCTGTGAATTTCGTGAACAGGGCTTACGCTCCAGATAACCGTTGTATGGTGCACTTTTTTGTGCATCCCCCACCTTGATGGGGTGATGTGGTTATCCCCATGTGGGCACGTGTTGACCGTGGCTAGCTACCACGTGGATACATTGTGGCCCAATAGACATACCCGCATCCTTATGTGCTATTATGTATGATTTTAAAATGATATTGATTGCCAAACTTGAGTTTTCAAAAGTGAAAATGATGACTTGGTTTTGATAAAACTAATGTTTTTGGTTGTACTCACTAGCTATGTTTATAGCTAACAGTGTGGTTTAAAATGTTTTGTATCCGCAGGTTGTATAGAGGCATTGGTGAGGCGGGTAGATGCCTTGGGCATAGTTTTGGATTGACTGCATTTCCGATCAACTTGGATTTCCTACTCTATGTTTATGGTCGTGAGATTGACTTTGGTAGCACCCAAGGTTTTGGACTACAATTATTGAAATTTTATATTGTTGAAATATTTACAGAAAATGAAAAACGCTTCCGCGGTTATGTGAAAAATCTGTTTCAAATTGAGTTTTGAAAAATTTAAATTTGGACTGAAAATCAGGGTGTTACATTTATTGCCTTAAGGTATTGTTAAATATGGGGTTTAGTTCACCAAAATGTATTCAACTTGTCATATTTTGCTATTGTGTGTATCGAAATTTATAAGTTTCTATTATGAGTATCAAACATTTAATTTGTCGATATTGTATCTATTAAACCTTCTATTGTATGTACTAAACTTATAGATTTTTTCATTTTTTGTGTATCCAAAATATATACAATAGTAACAAATTAAAAGTTTGATACACACAATGTAAACTTTCAAAGTTCGATACACACAATAGCAAAACGTGATAACTTTCATACATTTTGGTGAACTAAACTCTTAAATATGTATTAAAGCTTGTATTACTTAACTTGAAATTTAGTTTTAAAAATTGATTTAAACGCTTTATATAGTAGTAATGATTTGAATAAGTTATTTTTAAAATTATGTCATTTAATAAGTTCTTTTAGTTAATAATTAGCAAGTGGTTAAAAATACGTGATAAAAAAATACGCATGAGTATATATGTCACAAACTTATAACAAAATTTAAATGAATGCAATTAATAATAAAATAAAAGGTTTGTCAAATCACTAAATTACACATGTTCGATCATTCTTAAACGGCCAAAATGTATCAAAATACAATTAACTTTGTCTTAAATATCATTTTATACAATCAACTTTAAATTCTTAAAAATAATACAACCAACTTTCATAATTCACTCATTGTATGCAAACAACTTTTTTCTGTGTCTAGTATTTAGCTACCATAGCATACAAAGAAGTTTTCTATAATTTTCATTGTATACAACAACTTTTTTCTGTGTCTAGTATTTAGCTACCACGTTCATTGTATTTTCATGCAAATTATCCATTCTTAAACTCTCATACACATACACACACGAGGAATGAGAGATTTTTAAAATGGCTACTAATGTAATTGCGGAAGGATTAAAATGTGTAGTGATAGTGTATATATGTACCTACCTCCGCGGCAGGACGTAGGTCCGGCACATTAAAGAATATCTCAAGTTGGATCCCTATAAAAAGTATTTATAAAGAAAAAAGCATTTTGATAACACAACACTCATGACAAAATCTAATTACTGCAAATATCATCAGGCTTCATTTAATACACATGGATAAAGCCCAACAGATCAAGAATGCAACTAATAGGAAATAGGTCAATATCTAATGGGTAATGACCAAACCCAATTACTATAAATACACATTCTCATCCAAGTGGACAGGTTTCAGTTATCTCTCTCTCTCTCTCCTCTATCTCTCTCTTCATTTACTTACACAATTTTATTCAACCTCCAGATACTTATTCTTGCACCCGATCTTTGTCACGAGCAGGAGCTCGTGGAGAGGCTAACATTTGTGTTTGCTCTCAGGTACTTCCAGCCAAGGAACAGGACATCCAGAATGCCCTCGCCCAGTACGGAAGATCGTCTCAGAGGGTTCCAAAGCAGGACTACAATGGAGCCGGAGCGTAGGACGTCTAGCAAGAGTTTGGCGACTAGGTCTTGGCTTAAGACACCTAGCCGGACCAAACCTGTAACACCCGCAAATCCGGGTTAGTTGTTTGACGAGTAAGAGGTATGCGATTTTATGATTATTTGAGTTTACTTGGTTAAGTGGTTATTTGAAAGTAATTAAATTAATTATTTATTGAATTGGATAAAAATATAAATATGAGAGTTATGGGTAAATGGCAGAAAAGAATTAATATGTATGTTATGTATAGGAGTGTTAGTATTCTATGTATGGATGTATGTATGTAAATTGGTATGTGTATGCATGCATGGTAAAAGGCATTTGACACCTCATGGTTGTGAAATTAATTAGGTGATACACGTGCATGTGCGTGTGAATATATCCGATGATATTTTCATATTATTATTTGAAAAGAGAAAGTCAAGTGTGTATGTGTGTGTTTCACCTTGAAGAAAAAGAATAAAGAAAAGAGAGAAACTTGAATTCCAAAAGTGAGGAATTTGTATCCTATAAATTCAAAAGAAGGTTAGAATTTGTTTTATGCCATGATATGATTTATTCTGATGTGTTTGTATGTTAAAGAACATGTTTATATGGTATTTCACCATTGATGGGTTTTTGAAGAAAGCTTGGTTAGTGGATTTTAAAGATTATGTTGTTTTGAATGCTAAAAAGATGTTTTTGATGTTAAATATGCATGATATATGGTATATGGGAGCTTAGAATGAAGAAATATAATGTTGGTTATGTTTGCAAGAGATTTGGGTGGCTGGAAATCCGACAAAAAGAAAGGTGATGTCCTGATGAAGGCACGTCGCGGCGCTACGTTGAAGGTCGCGGCGCGACCTTCATGAAATCCGGAAGTTTGGGTCGGTTTGTGGAGAAATCCGAGTGTTTCAAATCCTTAACCAAGAAATCCGATACTTAAAATCCGAGTACATGAAGTCCGACAGCTAAATCCGACACTCAAATCCGTTGCCCCAAATCCGATTTTGAAATCCGGAATTCGAAATCCAATGGTGTCGCGGCGCGACAGGCCTGTTTCAAGAAAATTGTTTGTTTTGTTTGTGTTTCATTTGGGATAAGTTGGATTATTAATTATATGATTAAATCAAGTTATTTACATGAATATGAGATATAATATATGTGGAAAGATATATTTATATATTCAAGACTGATTCGGTTGTTATAGTGTTTTCAGGCAAACCATAGACTCGGTGATATTAGACAACTGAGCACGCGTGATACGAGGACTGAGGTGAGTGGAAGTTTACTCACAGGTGGTTTTGGTGCTAACGTGATGATTTGTTTGATTCAAGGAATGATTGATTGCAATGGTGATTGCTATTGAATATATGATTATTGACTGGAGTTCGATATGCGATGATAGATTGATTGTTATGCCATGATAGACTGTTAAGTCTACTATGTGTCAAATGAGTATTATATGTTCATATATACTATATGTGATAGAGTTTTGATTGTGCCTGTGACTGGAAGAGTAACTGGATTGTTTGAGAACCAACCTCTGTGTAACAGGTTGGTAGAGATCGGCTTCTCTGTAAGGGCTGGTTAGGGTCAGCTGCTGTTGCAAGAGTTGGGCTCGCTTGCGGTTGGTTGAGCAGTGGTAGTCTTCCTGATACATGCGTTGTATCAGAGGGGAATTTCACTATTCCAATCGGCAGGGAGCTATCGGTAAACCTTTGCTTTAGCCAGCTTTGGTTGTAGGTTTGGCAGAACCGCCGGTCCTTGGGATGGAAGAGATTGTTGAATTGACGGTTCGATTGATGTGATTGTTGTTCAGAGATTCAGTTGTGAACTTAGATTGTTGTATGATTGTCTGTAGCTTCCATTCACTTAGCTTTGTTCTAACCCCCACGGTTGATTGCTTTTTGTAGGTTTTTGTGTGTAGCTGTTTAGCTTTGTGTGGAAAGGGAAATTTGACCAATACTCTGATATTGTGTTTTGAAAAGAGAAGAGCCACGTTTTATAATCTTTTGTAACACAAACGGATATTGTGATTTGTAAAAGTACTTTGTACTTTGTGGATGTTTATGTTAAATGAAATTAGAGAATGCTTCCGCAACGTTTTAAAAAAAATGGCTTAAGATTTACGGTGTTACAAGTTGGTATCAGAGCCTAGGTTTGGCGATACAGGCACGGCTAGAGTGTTGCATTCCCAAATCTTACCTCGTGTTGGGTCAAACTTTCCTTTGGGAGGATATAGAGTGAATTGGAATTGTGGTGTGATAGTTAGTATGTTATGTACTAATGGTTTATCTAATGAGCTTGTGAGATGATGTGATTGTACAGATATGGTTGACAGAGATACCCCTATGACCCAAGAAGTGGTTGGAACTACATTAGTGGATGTTATGAATGTAACAGGGCAAGTGAATACTCCAGGTTTTGAATCTGGAATGGATTAGAGGGAATATATTTCCAAGTTAGAGAATGAATTATGGGAACTCAGAAATGTTATGGGTGATATGGAACAAGAGAGGATTATCCAGAATGAACGAATCCAGATTCCTACATCTATTACAACTCAAGCTACAACTGTGCCAGTAATGATTCCGTTTCCTCCTATATCACAAGTGGCACAATCATCGAGTATTCATCCTTTTACTACCCAAGGAGCTTATCCTTTTGTGTATCCATGATTTAAACCACCATGTACGTATAAGCAATTTTTGGATTGTAAGCCGTCAGAGTACTATGGAAGTACAGACCCCAATATAACTTTGAATTGGTTGGGAGAGATGGTAAAGGATTTTGAAGCGTGCAATTGCGAGGACGAATTGAGAGTGTGCTTTGCGACCCGTATGCTTAAAGGAGATGCAATGGTTTGGTGGGATTCCCTTACAGGGCATTTTTCTAAACAACAGCAAGATAGTGTGACCCGGGATCAGTTTCAGGAGAAACTGTGTGAGCAGTATTGCAATACTTTCGAGATAGCTTGTATTAAAAGAGAATTCATGGAGTTGCGTATGACTAGAGACATGACTGTGGATGAAGTAATCAAACAATTTAATGAGAGATTGCGTTTTGTGAAGCAATGGGTACTTGATGAGGCGTCTAAGATACAACACTTTGTGGGAGCTTTGCTTCCAGAGTATCGAAGTACTACTAGATGGGCTAGTACACTGTCGCAGGCATTTACCCTAGCCAAGTCGGCTGAGGATGATCTGAAGGCTAGAGATAGAGCGAATCGAGATCAGGTCTCTCAACAGAAATTTCGATCGGAAAAGTATAATGTTGAAAAGCAAAGAGGACAGGGTAGTCAGAGTAAAAGAAATTTAAAACATAGACCTGCATTTGGTGAATCTAATCAACGAGGGTCACGATGTGGTAAGCGTAATTCTCACCACACATGATCATGTACGCTTCAGACTATGCGGTGTCTGACATGTGGGCAGTTTGGCCATGAAATGAAGGAATGTCGTTTCTCGCGAAAGGTATGCTGGATTTGTTTTGAAGAAGATCATCGAGCAAGAGATTGCAAAGTTAGCAAGGAGTTAGAGTCAGGGTCAGGAGCTGTGGTAGGTGGGGGATCCTCGTTAGCAAGTGGACGAAAGAAAAAGGACCCTCCTGTGCAAGAGGGTAGAAATTTCAACATGATGGCTGATGATATTGCCACTACTGATGATGTAACGGGTACGTTTTGATAACCTTTATATTTGTGCGTATGTTTATTAACTTTAGAGTTAAACGAGAATGTATGATGCTTATGTGTGCTAAGTGTGGTTGCTTACTTCTAAAGAGTATGATTCTTTGAGAAGTAAAGATAGTTGATATATAAATTTTAAAATCATGAAATAATTTGATGCTTATGGCAGTAAGTGATGTGATAGTAAGTAAGTGATATTTGAAATGACGTGAATTGGGTATGAAATACCCTAGAAAGATGTTTTCAGATTTATTGAATTGCATGCTAGATTATGTGTTGCAAGAGTTGTCTTGCCTTTTGTGTTTATATATGTGTATATGTATGCTTGTGTTCGTATAAAGAAGAAGGAAAGCGAATGAGTTAATGAAGTTTGGAAGGCTTTGTGACGATCGAGAGACGTTGTTAATAAATGTATAACTGAGATTACGAGTTATGGGTAAAGCTAACGATTGAACATAATCTGTGATATCGATTAATGAACCTGAGGAGATTAATGATTTGTTGAGATATTGCATTAGTTGGATTGACATAAAGGATGCTATGCTATGAGAATGGAGGAAAGGTCTATGTCTTGTGACAGTTGAAGGATCCTGAGAGGAATGGTCTAATCTATGCCCTTGGAATTGCAACAGATGTGTTTATATTGATAATATAAGATATTGAGTATAAAGGAAGATATGTGAAATTGATTTGAGTATTAAAAGAAATAGAAGATGTTTATATATATGAATGAGCCTAATATGTGAGAGAGGTGATGGTTAAATGAAGCAAAGATTGTAATTGAGAAATTTGATATCATCTTCAAGAGACAAATTATTGTCAGATATGTGGATATACGAGAAAAATTATGATGAAAATCTCGAAAATTATGTGAGTCGACGCGCGCTTGACTGGATGGAGGGAATTGAGAATATCCTTATTAGAAATTGGTGACATGGATGATTGAGATTACCAAGTAAAAGAAAGAAGTGGATTGCTACAGATTGGGCAAGTCTGAAATATGCAGAATTGTTTGGATAAAGATGTTATTGGTGCCTAATTACAAGGAGATATACATGAGAAAGAGTTAGTTATGATGATGATTGATGCGTATGAACTGAAGATATATGTAATTTGAAGAATGATAGAATGAATTTATGAGATAATGAGAGAAGAGAAATGTAAAGGCCTAAGCTTATGGAATGAAGATTTGTAGATCATATGTATGAATTGCCTTTGCTAAGGAGTACATGTGCTTGGAACTGGAAACTTAATTTGAACCGAACTCTAAGAACTTATTGCCAATGCACTTGGAAGGGCTAAATAGTATAATGCCATACGAAATAATTGATTGATGACTTATTAAAAAAAGAGTGAATATGATAGATATACTTCTCGTGGAATATGATATGATTGTATATGAATTAAAGAAGAATATCCGAAATTTATAATTATTGAGATAATTTGAGATATTAGAATGTTGGTAATGACAAAATACGATTGAGTTGATGTTTAATGTGCTGCATGAAAAGGAATTTGGTATGTCACAAGTGATTGTGGACTGAGTAGTAAGAAGTGTTGGTATGATTACCACCAGTGGAACGTGATCTTTTGAGAAGAATTACATTGATGAGATGATTTGAAGATATAAATTTTTTTATAGTTAGAGGTTTATGATGAGAATTGAAGAAATTGACTAAACTTCTGGAAGAATATATGACAAGAATTGAGATGAGAAACGAAAGGTACTACTGAATTTTTATGGGATGGTCGGGCAGAAAGAATTGCACAGATAAATGAGAATGAACTTGTGATTTGTGTTGAAATTTTGATGATTCATGGAATTCATAATTATACTGATTAGACAAACGTGATGTGATTTCTATCTGATGGTCGTTCAGATATCAGTGGTGAGATGAATATGTATTTATCACGGTAATGTTCAGACATGTTAATTGGAAACAAGAGAAAGATGATATGAAGATACCCATGTATGGTAAACAATGAGTGACTTATATATGAAGTTATTAATTGAGATAAACAGATTGGTGTGGACAAGTGTTCAAGAGACGTTTTGATATTGTTTAAATGTGTAAGTGTGAAAGAAAATGAGTGAAAAACAGGTTTCTTGAGTTATATGATTGAGTTGAAGAAGAGTTGTTAAACTCTAATGACTATTAAGATTACAAGGATAAGTAGAAACGAATTTTTGTGAATGACGATACGATGGAAAGGTATATATGTTATAATTGGTTTGGCAACCAGAAAAGAATATGAAGAGTGGATGCTACGATTTGATGTGTGTGCTATAGGATTCCGAGGATGGAATCCTCTCAAGGAGGGGAGATTTGTAACACCCACAAATCCGGGTTAGTTGTTTGACGAGTAAGAGGTATGTGATTTTATGATTATTTGAGTTTACTTGGTTAAGTGGTTATTTGAAAGTAATTAAATTAATTATTTATTGAATTGGATAAAAATATAAATATGAGAGTTATGGGTAAATGGCAGAAAAGAATTAATATGTATGTTATGTATAGGAGTGTTAGTATTCTATGTATGGATGTATGTATGTAAATTGGTATGTGTATGCATGCATGGTAAAAGGCATTTGACACCTCATGGTTGTGAAATTAATTAGGTGATACACGTGCATGTGCGTGTGAATATATCCGATGATATTTTCATATTATTATTTGAAAAGAGAAAGTCAAGTGTGTATGTGTGTGTTTCACCTTGAAGAAGAAGAATAAAGAAAAGAGAGAAATTTGAATTTCAAAAGTGAGGAATTTGTATCCTATAAATTCAAAAGAAGGTTAGAATTTGTTTTATGTTATGATATGATTTATTCTGATGTGTTTGTATGTTAAAGAACATGTTTATATGGTATTTCACCATTGATGGGTTTTTGAAGAAAGCTTGGTTAGTGGGTTTTAAAGCTTGGTATATGGGAGTTTAGAATAAATAAATATGATGTTGGTTATGTTTGCAAGAGATTTGGGTGGCTAGAAATCCGACAAAAAGAAAGGTGATATCCTGATGAAGGCACGTCGCGGCGCTACGTTGAAGGTCGTGGCGCGACCTTCATGAAATCCGGAAGTTTCGGTCGGTTTGTGGAGAAATCCGAGTGTTTTAAATCCTTATCCAAGAAATCCGATACTTAAAATCCGAGTACATTAAATCCGACCCTAAATCCGACACTCAAATCCGTTGCCCCAAATCCGATTGTGAAATCCAGAATTCGAAATCCGATGGTGTCGCGGCGCGACACAAAAGAGTGTCGCGGTGCGACAGGGTCTGTTTCAAGAAAATTGTTTGTTTTGTTTGTGTTTCATTTGTGATAAGTTGGATTATTAATTATATGATTAAATCAAGTTATTTACATGAATATGAGATATAAATATATGTGGAAAGATATATTTATATATTCGAGACCGATTCGGTTGTTGCTGTGTTTTCAGGCAAACCACAGACTTATTGATATTAGACAACTAAGTAAGCCTGATATGAGGACTAAGGTGAGTGGAAGTTTACTCATGGGTGGTTTTGATGGTAACGTGATGATTTGTTTGATTCAAGGAATGATTGATTGCAATGTTGATTGCTATTGAATATATGATTATTGACTGGAGTTTGATATGCGATGATAAATTGATTGTTATGCCATGATAGACTGTTAAGTCTGCTATTTGTCAAATGAGAATTATATGCTCATATATATTATATGTGATAGAGTTTTGATTGTGCTTGTGACTGGAAGAGTAACTGGATTGTTTGAGAACCAACCTCTATGTAACGGGTTAGTAGAGATCAACTTCTGTGTAAGGGCTGGTTGGGGTTAGCTGCTTTTGCAAGAGCTGGGCTCACCTGCAGTTGGTTGAGCAGTGGTTGTCCTCCTGATACATGCGTTGTATCAGAGGGGAATTTCACTTTGCTAATTGGCAGGTATCTATCGGTAAACCTTTGCTTTGGCCAACTTTGGTTGTAGGTTCGGCAGAACCGCCGGTCCTTGGGATGGAAGAGATTGTTGAATTGACGGTTTGATTGATGTGATTGTTGTTCAGAGATTCAGTTGTGAACTGAGATTGTTGTATACTTGTCTGTAGCTTCCATTCACTTAGCTTTGTAGAATACTCTGATATTGTGTTTTGAAAAGAGAAGAGCCACGTTTTATAATCTGTTATAACACACACGGATATTGTGATTTGTAAAAGTACTTTGTACTTTGTGGATGTTTATGTTAATGAAATTAGAGAATGCTTCCGCAACGTTTTTAAAAAAAATTTCTTAAGATTTACGGTGTTACAAAACCTGTTGGACGCATGTTGTTCCATTATGATACACGAGTACATATATCTATAGGAAGGAGCTATGAATGGACGGGAGGTGCCCCGCAGACGCTAACAGGATTAGAGCCCGAGGAGGAAGAAATTTAGAGGCTAGAGGAGGAAGGCCTCTCTCAGCCTTACAAGCCAATGATGAATAAGAAGTTCTCTAAAAGGATAGCTCATTTCCGTTTCCCCGGAAGGATCAAAATGCCGAATCATGTTAAGACCTATGTAGGACGAACTGACCCAGAAGACCATTTGTAGATCTTTGAGGGAGCCTCCGAAGTGGAGCAATGGTCCTTGTCCGTTTGGTGCAACATGTTTGTGTAGACCCTAGTAGGGCCAGCCAGGATTTGGTTGAACACTTACGAAATTAATCTTTAAATAGCTTTGAGGACCTAAAGAGGCGTTTCTTAGCCAACTTCATGCAACAGAAAAGACACATGAGAGATCCGATAGAGGTCCATAATATAAAGCAAAGAAATGCCGATAGCCTTTAGGCATTTATGGGACGGTACCTCAAGGAGTGCCAGGAGATAGGTGGGATCGATGAGACAATGAAGATTTCTGGATTCATACACGGCACATCTTGTAAAGAACTTGTAGAGAAGTATTGCACTAACATGCTAAATATAGTAGACGAGACGATTGAGAGAGCCAGAGCTTATATTCGGGGAAAAGAAGCCATCGGGCAGGCTAATGAATTTGTCCGCGGTGGAAGCATCTCACAGAAAGCTACGTCCTAGAAGCCGTAGTCCAGAAAGAATTATAGACCAACAATTCTAGACAGGAGGCAACTGCACGATGGAATGAGGTCCCCCTATCCTTCCCAAGTAGATAGAAATACCGCTTTCCTGTCCGTGACAAAGACGCCACACGTAATACTCCTTACTGAAAAAGCAAGTAAAAACTTCCAGGCTCCCAAACCTATGAAAGGAGTACCAGACAGAAAGAACATAGATAGATACTGTGAATTTCATGCTGATAGGGAGCATGATACGAATGTCTGTTTTCAGTTGAAGAAGAAAATAGAGGAAGCGGTAAGGTCTAGAAAATTAGCCCACCTCTTGAAAGAAATCAGGAAGGCTCTAGGCAGGCAGATGTCCCGACAGAGTCAAACAAAAATTGACAACCAGGAAAAAGTTGGGGAGATCATGATGATCCAGTCCCCAAGTGTAGAAATGAAAAGGAAAGTAGATGGGCACTTCAAATGGATGAAGGTACCCATTGAATTTTCCACTCAAGATGACGGATATTCTACTGCTGGACCAATGGTTATACGGGCAAGAGTAGCCGGATATGAAGTACATCAGATACTTGTAGACGGGGGAAGCTCCTCAGAGATCATGTAGAGCATTGCTTCGTGAAGTTTCATCCAAAGGTCCGGTCCCTCATGATTCAGGGGAAGTGCTCTAGCCTTTAGGGGAAATCACGCTACAAGTAATTTTTGGGACCCCACCAAGAGAAAGGAGGGTCCACCTGAATTTTGTAATTGTAAGGTCTACGTCCACATACAACGTCATCCTCGGAAGGTCAGGGTTATATCAGTTGGGAGTAGTAGTATCAACCATCCATTATGTGATGAAGTTTCTTACCCCCGGAGGCATATCTGCAGTGTCAAGCGAAAGAAAAGACACTCACGAGTGCCTATAAATAGAGCGTGAAATGAGGAGGAAACAGGTTGTAGGAGACGGACGAGAAGAAAAGAAGGTCCGTGTGAATCCCAAATACCCGGAGCAAAGCATAATGATAGGGGTTCCTTGTTGAGAAGTTGTCAATAACAGTTAGAGAGCCATCTCAACGAGAATGTGGATGTCTTTGCGTGGATTCCCAACGATATGATGGTAATTCCCAGGAACAGTGCGGAACACAAGTTGGGGATCCCAACGTATGTCAAACCAACTATGGAGAAGAAGAGAGGAATGGCACCTGATCGAAGCAGGGCAGCCTGCATGAAGTTGGAAAAGCTCCTGCAGGCGAGAATACTAAGAGAGGGTCAATACCAGACCTGGGTAGCCAACCTCGTTATGGTAAAAAAGAAATATGAAAGTTGGAGGATGTGCATTGATTTTACAGATCTTAACAAGGTGTGTCCGTAAGACCCCTATCCTCTCCCGGAGAGAGACTTGAAGATTGAATTGAAAGTAGGTTTTAAGTACAAGTGCTTCTTGGATGCCTACAAGGGGTATCATCAGATTCAAATGGCGAAGGAAGACGAAGATAAAACAACCTTTTTACAGTTAAGGGCGTTTTTTGCTACTAAAAGATGCCTTTCGGGTTAAAGAATGCTGGAGCTACATACAAGAGGCTGGTAGACTCTGTATTTAAAGACTTGATTGGAAGAAACATTGAAGCATATGTCGATGACATAGTCATCAATATCAACTCCGAAGAACAATTGATCAGGGATGTGGAGTAAACCTTCGCTAATCTCAAGAAAGCAAACATGAAGTTAAACCCAACAAAATGTTCGCTTGCCTTAGAAGAAGGGAAGTTCACGGGGCATGTGGTCACGCCAGGAGGGATATGAATTAATCACCCGGATGTTCTGGTCATTGGGATATGAATTGCATCTAAAATGGTGGTATCTCTAGTCTCCCGAGATCATCTAGTCTCAGATGGCTGTGCAGATCCCAAATTAACTTTTTCTACTCTCTCCATACTGAAAATAAACATTTCTGGTATACCACATAATAACAACTTTCTATATTTCCATCTAAACTGAACTGGAGCTGCATACCTTACCAATTCTACTAGCACACATATTATGCAACGTTTGTCATGGTCTTACCAAGCTCAAGTATGTACCATGTGTTTATAATAATATGGGCCCTATATTTTATAAACACATTATACTCTACTTATGCTTAACTTAACTAGTTAGACTCCCGCTTCATAACACTTACTACTTAACTAATACACATGCATATCAAGCTACCTCATATTTAATCTCACTACACAACTAATAACTGAAAGCTCCTAGTACGTGTATGCTCACCAAGGTTTAATGCCCCAGGGATAGCTCCGCTTAATCTCAAAACCATGGTTTAAGTTCGGACATCACACTCATGTGTGTCCAAATCCCTTAAACCTTGGCATTGATACCAAGTTGTAACACCACTTTTTCTTTCTTATAATTTACAATTATATATATATATATATACAATATTGGTGATTATTAATCACCCCAAGTTTCGAAAACAAACTAGTATCTTACAAACAACAGTTTAGTATTTACAAAAACAGGTGTTCAGTGTTTCTGTTTATCAAAAGATTGGAGCCATCCTGCATGTCAAGTGACTGGGGCCTTTCCTTTGCTCATACTAGAGTCATATGCAAAACAGGGTACTAAAACGTAAGCTAAAGCTTAGTGAGCATACTAGTGAAACAAGTACACATAACATGCAAGAGCAAGGTCTCCCTGTAAAAGTGTACCGTCCAAGCTGCATCACCTGCAATATTATCAAATTACCGTTCTAGTACACGGTTACACCACCTGTGTAACCATATACCTAATACTGTTCTGGTCCATGATTACACCAAAGGGCAATCGTGTATTCTGTCTATGTTATGGTGTTTAGCAATTCTATAAGGATAGCTAAACGCTACTGTCACATAATAACTATAATAATAAAAGTAACACATGCTGTACACAATAAACTACTTAAATATTACTTGTCGATGTGAATTAGTAAACTCACCTTACAAATCAGATTAATGATACTCAGGTAAGCGTCAACTTCTAACTCCGATTACTTCTCTAAACAATTAAACAAACTAAGCACTACAAACTACACAACCTGGCGTGGAAATAGACCTACACGGCCGTGTAGGGCTACACGGGCAATGTACGTTGAACACTGCACGACCAAGACTGGCCACATGGCTAGTGTTGGCCACTACTACTACACGGGCCGTGTACTGGAACACGGGCCGTGTTTATCACGTGTTACATGGTCATGTAAGGCTAGATGGCCTAGCACCACCATAGTTTGCTACACGGGCCGTGTGCCTTCACACGGGCCGTGTTATTTATACACGTGCTTGCTACACGGCCTTCCTAAAGCTACACGGGCCGTGTAGCTACCGACTCAACAAACTCTGTTTCTGCACAGACGCTGTTCATCACCCAAAATCATCCCAAACTCGATTTTAATAGTTTGAAGGTGTTTTCCTACACCCAAGGTTCGAAATTCCTAAATTAATATTTTAATAGGAGGTGTTATATGTTTATATAAGTGACCATTATGAGATTAGATGTGTTTTTAAAACTAGAGGGACTTAAAATGATAGATTATATATTAATTTAAGTCCAGGGACCATTTGTGTAATTTAGCCAAACTTATAGATATACATAATGGTTTGTTTAGAGATTACAAACACACTTATGTACACTTCTAGCAAAACACATCTGCATATTCTAACTTCTGGCGATTTGGACTAGTACTTACAGCAAGTTTATCAATTTAGTAGCAACATATCAGCCAAGTATAGCTAAGGTATGTTTGGTTTGTATTGTTTTTGTGTTCTTCATGTTCTTATGGGTCAAGGATTGATCACAAGGATCAATCCTTGTTATTTAGTTGTTTGTTATGTTGTTTAGGTGTTATGGGTGTAGGAAAACACCCTATACACGTTTTTAGATTGATTGGTATTGAATTTTATGAGTTTTGGCCGGATTTACAGTTCCTGTCGGTCAGAACTGTGTAGACCAGGGGAGGGCACGGGCGTACCCAAGGAGGGTACGGGCGTGACTTTCGCCCCGTGGCAAACCATAGTTCTTCAGGTACTTCGGTGCTTTTAAGCTTAGTCACGGGCGTACCTTAGATACGCACGGACGTGACTGCAGGATAGGTACGCCCATGCCTGAGTCAAGCCTAGCCATCACCTAGTTGTAGGCACGGGCGTGCCTTTGGCGGGTACGGCCGTGCCCTAGCCCTGTTCCATTTATTTTGATTAGTCAGCAGGTGTTAATACATATACTATTGATAGTATTTTGTAGAAACTAGTTGTGGACCTATACATTGATCATTATCGTTTGTGGATCTGTTCAAATTATAGATATCAGAAGGTGAGTCTTCTAGACTTCACTTCATATTAGCAGCATGTGTAGTTTCATATCAGATGTCCAACATGCTATGTTATACGTGGGTATATGTAAGCGTACTGCTATGTGCAGTAAGGCTCAGATGCGGTACAGTACTGCGACCTATGATGCTGCCCTGGGTCTAGAACCAGAGGCTAGCTTTGATTGCCAGACATGCGTGTATTATCTTTATATGATCATATACGTGTGTTCATATGATGTTTTGTTTAGATTACTCACTAAGCTCTCGTAGCTTATCAGATACTGTTTTTAAAATGTTTTGCAGGATGCAGCAAAGGCAAAGGCAAAACTCATGTTTGACTGCTTTTCAGTTTTTGAACAAACAAACAATTAACGCCTGTTTATGTAAATATTTAACCTTGACAGTACACTAAGTCTGTACTTGTGGGTTTTTCTTTTGGTATTAGCATGGTTTTGTTATGAAAACGTTTCCGCTTATGAATTTTAAATGTTATGCGTGCTATTATGAAAATATTCAACTTTTATATCTTTTATTGAAATTGGGGTGTTACAACTTGGTATCAGTGCAACGGTTTAAGAGATCTGGATTGTGTGAAGCACAGTCTGGACTTGAACCATGGTTTTGAAATTTTTGTCAAACTGGAGGTTTGTACTTGCAGCTTGGTGAGTAAACTAACAGTGTATATTTATTGTACTTTATATGGAGATTGATATGTTATATGAAGAATTTTTATGACATATGTGATTATATGATATTATATTGATGAAACTTGGCCTAAGCCTGTGAATCAGGACATTTTGTGATAAAGTTAAGATCGAACATGTGTAGTGTGTTTAGAATAATATAGGGCCCATATTATTACAAACACATGATACATGTTGGAACTCAATAGAATCATGAAGGATCTTGTGCATCGGGTGAGGGGTACTTGTAAGAAGATAGTATACCTGGTATAGTATGTTTAAATAGAATGCCTTAGTATGTATAGAAATACTTTGGTTTAAAGATAAGGTATATTGAGTTTATAGATATATGAGTATCCAGTTCATATAGAGGGTGGTGTGATAAAGCTACCTTATATCTTAATGCTTTATCTATACTATCAGGATGGTTAACACTAGAGGTTCACGAGCAACCAATAGACAGACAGGTGGTCCCATTCATAGACCAGAGGGTATAGAAACCAGTGTTACAGGTGAGTAGATCCCGATTAGGAATCAACCGATAGAGAATGAGGGAGCACCGGATTTGAATGAAAGAATAGTGGAGCCTACAGTACAGGAGACAGTGGCAAGAGAAATTAGCAGAACATTAGAACAGAGCATTCCCTTCATTGTTACCCAGGTGGTTAAGCAGATAAAAGATCAGAACAGGGAAATGATCAGACAAGAGTTGGCAACCAGATTAGCTGCAGGTGGTGAAGGATTTAATCCCCAACCACAAGTGATTATACGTGATGCCCCTAAGGTTTGCACGTTCAGAGATTTTTCAGCATGTCAACCTCTGTTGTTTCACGAGTCTACAGATCCAGTTATCAGTCACAGATGGATCTCAGAGATAGAGGGTGCTTTTCATACATGTTCATGCACACCTGAGTTTAAAGTAAGGTACGCTACCAATCAAATGCGGGGTGCTGAAAAGGATTGGTGGGATATGGAGGTGAAGCAGAGGGGTTATACACAGATTGAAACCATGACTTAGGAGCAGTTCGTTCCCCAGTCCAAGATACAACAGAAACTGTTCCAGAGATCAACGCTAAATTTCTAGAACAAGCACGCTTCTGCCCCGATTATGTTGCAAACGAGAAAATGAAGATGTACAGGTACATGATGGTACTTAAACCGAGTGTCAGAGAGTTCATAAATGCAGTAAGCATCAGACGTTGAAGTCCATGATGGACGCTGCTAGAGCAAGAGAGTTGGAACTGGAAAGACAAGATAAAGAGAGGAAGGTGATTGAGAAAGCTGCACCAGTGTACAAGAAACAGAGGGTGGAACCATCGGATAAGAAGGTGGTACAGAAGACTTACCCATTATGTCAGAATTGTAAGAAGCATCACTTGGGAGAATGTCGGCTTGGTTCTTCCGCGTGTTATAAGTGTGGTAAGTCAGGTCATGTGCCACCAGACAGACAAGTCGAGTTTAGGATTGATTTAGTATCTGGAGCTTCACAAGTTGCCAGAGCTCCATACAGACTTGCTCCACCAGAGATGCAAGAATTGATGAAACAACTGCAAGAATTGTTAGATAAGGGGTTTATTAGACCCAGTAGCTCTCCCTGGGGTGCTCCAATGTTGTTTGTTAAGAAGAAGGATGGTACCTTTCGTATGTGCATTGATTATCGTGAGCTTAATAAGGTGACCATCAAGAATAAATACCAGTTACCCAGAATAGATGATCTATTTGATCAGTTACATGGAGCATCATGGTTTTTGAAAATCAACTAAAGGTCAGGATATCATCAGTTGAAAATCAGAAAGGAAGACATTCCTAAAACCACATTCAGAACTCGATACGGACACTTTGAGTTCGTGTTGATGGCGTTTGGTCTTACGAATGCACGAGCAGCATTTATGGATCTGATGAACAGAGTTTGCAGACCAATGCTAGATAAATCAGCGATTGTGTTTATTGACGATATACTGATTTATTAGAAGAATCCGGAGGATCATGAAAGACATCTCAGAGAAGTTTTGGAAACATTGAAAAGAGAACGATTATATGCCAAATTCTCTAAATGTGAATTTTGGATTCAAGAAGTGCAATTTCTGGGTCATTTAATTAATCAAGATGGAATTAAAGTGGATCCTGTGCAGGTAGTGAAGGAATTTGTTTGGCATAATCGAGTAGCAACGGAAGCAAGATATAATACAAAATAATAAGCTAACCAAACAAACACTTCCCATGGACCAATATCTAGACACGGAAATGCAACTAAATAAAATAAACAAGGAAGAAGAAAGGTTATACAATAATGCAAGATCACCAAAGCTTTCTTCTTTGTCAAAGTGTGTAGAATTCAAGGAAGAATTCCTCTAGAGTAGTCCACCCCAAGCACACTTGATTCCCCAATGCTAGTAGGTTGGTGTAGACACCAAAACAACACGATACAAGAACAAGGAACACCTTTGTGCATCAAGTCTAGACCACAAAGTGTATGTTAACTTCTCATGTGCATCAAAATTGATCACCTTCAAGAAAAACAACCAAGAGAGAATTTCAACTTCTAAGAACCTCTTGAACTCACTCAAGTCTGTTCATGTGCAGAGTAAAACGTAGCTCTCATTAACCTCAACTTCATCATATTAAAATGTGAGTTAAGAGATGTTAATTCTGCTGTTATAGAGACTGTACACGGCCCGTGTTGGTCAACACGGCCGTGTAGGCCCAAAGCCCACGGCCTCAATTGGGCCAAGTTAGCTCGTGTCTAACAGACCCAACACGGCCCGTGTTCATTTACACGGCCGTGTAGGCCCTAAGCACACGCTCTCTACTTGGGCCAAAACGCCCCATGCTAGTTAGGCTGGACACGGCCCGTGTTCAAGAACACGACCCGTGTACCATGCTGCCAAAACCCATTTGGGCCTCTTCCTCTCTTTTGCTTGATCGTGTTGCCGGAATCAATACTTGGTGTGTGACCCAATAGGCCTATACCTCATTGGTAGTGCCATTAACTCGTTCGTGTCAGCGGACATATTCCAACAGGTAGATGCTGTGATGAAATGGGAACCGCCAAGGAACCCTACTAAAGTCCGGAGTTTTCTGGGATTGGCAGGCTATTACAGGAGATTTATTAAGATTTTTTCCAAAACTGCTATTCCTTTAACTCAGTTGACTAAAAAGAATGCCGAATTTATTTGGGGTAGTGAACAACAGTCTGCTTTTTCAACTCTTAAACAGAAGTTATGTGAAGCACCAGTTCTCGCTTTACCAGAAGGGGTTGAAGATATGGTAGTATTTTGTGACGCTTCATATAGTGGATTGGGTTGTGTACTGATGCAGAAAGGCAGAGTTATAGCTTATGCTTCACGACAGTTGAAGCCACATGAAAGTAATTACCCAACTCATGATTTGGAGTTAGCAGCAGTAGTCTTTGCACTCAAGATATGGAGGCATTATTTATATGGCGTAAGATTCACTATTCATACAGATCATGAAAGTCTGAAGTATTTCAAATATCAGAAGAATCTCAACATGAGACAGAGGCGTTGGCTAGAATTATTAAAAGATTATGATTGTGATATACTCTATCATCCAGGGAAAGCAAAAGTGGTAGTTGATGCTTTAAGCAGAAAGTCAGGAATGGTGCTTGTGAAGAACCAATTTCTAAAGATGACAGTTATGACGCCTAACATTGATGTTGTACGAAGAGCTCAGTTAGAAGCAATCAGAGGTGAGAATCATAATTCTGAGCGAATCAAGGGGCAAGTGGCAGATTTTTTTAAAGACAGCCATGATGTATGGACCCGTTATGGTCGTATATGGGTACCGGTTTATGGTGATGCACGTCAGACACTTCTTAGTGAAGCTCATAAGTCCAGATTCTCTATTCATCCAGGGGCTACAAAAATGTATAAGGATCTGAAGATTGATTATTGGTGGCCAGGCATGAAGCGTGATGTAGCAAAATATGTAGAAAAGTGCCTTACTTGTTTGCTAGTGAAAGCTGAACATCAGAAGCCTCACCGGAAGTTGCAACTGTTAGAAATTCGAGTCTGAAAATGGGAAAACATTACTATGGACCTGATTACCAAATTACCTAGGACTCCACGTGGTTATGATGCTATATGGGTAATCGTAGACACGTTAACTAAGAGTGCACATTTTATTCCCACCAAGGAGACTTATCCTTCAGAAAGATTGGCAGATGTTTATGTTAAAGAGATTGTGACTCGCCATGGTGTACCAGTGTCAATTGTATCAGACAGAGATACCAGATTCACTTCTAGATTCTGGAATAAATTTCATGGGGATCTCGGAACCAAATTACATCTCAGCACAACATATCACCCTCAGACTGATGGTCAAAGTGAGAGAACCATTCAAACTCTTGAAGATATGCTGCGGGAATGTGTTATTGATTTCGGGGGAAGCTGGGATTCTTATTTGCCATTAGCAGAGTTTTCATATAATAACAACTATCATTCCAGTATCAGGATGCCCCCGTATGAAATGCTTTATGGTAGAAAGTGCAGAACTCCGGTATGCTGTGGTGAAGTGGGTCAAAGAGAGCTGGGTAGTACAGAAGTGGTTCAACGAACGACTGAACAGATTCAGCTTATCAGAGACAGATTGCTAACTGACCAGAGTAGACAGAAAAGTTATGCAGATAGACGCAGATCATCGCTTGAGTTTCAGGTGGGAGACTATGCATTGTTAAAAGTATCATCGTGGAAAGGCATTATCAGATTTAGAAAGAGAGGAAAGCTCGGTCCAAGGTTTATTGGACCATTCAGAATCATTGCACGTGTGGGAAAGGTTGCTTACAGATTAGAGTTACCAGCTGAACTGTCTCAGATTCATAACACCTTCCATGTATCGCACCTCAGAAAATGTTTAGCAGACGAGTCTGCAATCGTACCGTTGGAAGATGTTACTATAGATGATAGACTAAACTATGTGGAGCAACCTATAGCTATTTTGGAAAGAAAGATCAAAACCTTGCGTAACAAGCAGATTGGACTGGTCAAGGTCCAATGGAAGCACAGGAAAGGCTCAGACTTTACTTGGGAGCCCGAACAGGAAATGATGCATAATTATCAAGAACTCTTCAACAGTTGATTTCGAGGACGAAATCATTCCAAGTGGGGAAGAGTTGTAACACCCAAGGTTCGAAATTCCTAAATTAATATTTTAATAGGAGGTGTTATATGTTTATATAAGTTACCATTATGAGATTAGATGTGTTTTTAAAACTAGAGGGACTTAAAATGTCAGATTATATGTTAATTTAAGTCGAGGGACCATTTGTGTAATTTAGCCAAACTTATAGATATACATAATGGTTTGTTTAGAGATTACAAACACACTTATGTACACTTCTAGCAAAACACAGATGCATATTCTAACTTTTGGCGATTTTGGACTAGTACTTACAGCAAGTTTATTAGTTTAGTAGCAACATATCAGCCAAGTATAGCTAAGGTATGTTTGGTTTGTATTGTTTTTGTGTTCTTCATGTTCTTATGGGTCAAGGATTTATCACAAGGATCAGTCCATGTTATTTAGTTGTTTGTTATGTTGTTTAGGTGTTATGGGTGTAGGAAAACACACTATACACGTTTTTAGATTGATTGGTATTGAGTTTTATGAGTTTTGGCCGGATTTACAGTTTCTGTCGGTCAGAACTGTGCAGACCAGCTGAGGGCACGGGCGTACCCAAGGAGGGTACGGGCGTACCCAAGGAGGGTACGGGTATGCCTTTTTCCCCGTGGCAAACCCTAGTTCTTCAGGTACCCCCGTGCTTTTAAGCTTAGTCACGGGCATACCTTAGATAGGCACGGGCGTGATTGCAGGATAGGTACGCCCATGCCTGAGTCAAGCCTAGCCGTGCCCTAGTTGCAGGCACGGGCGTGCCTTTGGCAGGTACGGCCGTGCCCTAGCCCTGTTCAGTTTATTTTGATTAGTCAGCAGGTGTTAATACATATACTATTGATATTATGTTTTAGAAACAAGTTGTGGACCTATACATTGATCATTATCGTTTGTGGATCTATTCAGATTATAGATACCAGAAGGTGAGTCTTCTAGACTTCACTTCATATCAGCAGCATGTGTAGTTTCATATCAGATTTCTAACATGCTATGTTATACGTGGGTATATGTAAGCGTACTGCTATGTGCAGTAAGGCTCAGATGCGGTAAAGTACTGTGACCTATGATGCTGCCCTGGGTCTAGAACCAGAGGCTAGCTTTGATTTCCAGACATGC
Organism: Dittrichia graveolens; assembly: GCA_038502395.1. Lineage (NCBI taxonomy): Eukaryota > Viridiplantae > Streptophyta > Magnoliopsida > Asterales > Asteraceae > Dittrichia > Dittrichia graveolens. Next base: position 51,042,573 of record JARJIL010000005.1, on the reverse strand, counting down.
GTGTATTATCTTTATATGATCTTATACGTGTGTTCATATGATGTTTTGTTTAGATTACTCACTAAACTCTCGTAGCTTATTAGATACTGTTTTTAAAATGTTTTGCAGGATGCAGCAAAGGCAAAGGAAAAGCTCATGTATGACTGCTTTTCAGGTTTTGAACAAACAAACAATTAACGCATGTTTATGTAAATATTTAACCTTGACAGTACACTAAGTCTATACTTGTGGGTGTTTCTTTTGGTATTAGCACGGTTTTGTTATGAAAACGTTTCCGTTTATGAATTTTAAATGTTATGCTTGCTATTATGAAAATATTCAACTTTTATATCTTTTATTGAAATTGGGGCGTTACAACCCTCTACACCAATAAACAACAACTAAACTAACATGGAACATAAATACCATTCTTTGATCATTGGTTCAACCATTTGAACCAATTTAGACTCAATTAAACTTGGATTTTGCTATTACAATCATAACTTGATGTTATTAAGATTGATAGGATGCTAAAGCCACTCTTCTATTGATGCTATTCTTGCTCCCGATGATACACCAAATTCTTAGTTGTGTTCATGAAGTGTTTGTCTGCTAGAAATGGTTCATATTGACTTGTTGAAAGTCAATATATATACTAGTTTGCCTAAATGACTATTCAGTCCCTGCACTTATTTAACTTTTAATTTAACAGTTTTAACCCCTCTAGTTTAGTAGACACCTCTTATCTAAGTTTGGGAATTCTCTGCAACATTATATTAATTTGTTAAGCTGATAAAACAATTATTTACGAACCTTGGGGCGTTACAACTCTTCCCCACTTGGATGATTTCATCCTTGAAATCTACTATACGAATAACTCTGGATAATTCTGTCTCATCTCGTTTTCAGGTTCTCAAGTAAAATCAGACCCGTTTCTATGCTTCCACTGTACTTTGACAATCCCTATATGTTTGTTGCATAGATTCTTGACTTTTCTTTCTAGTATTGCCACTGGTTGTTCTATGTAATTGAGTTTCTCATCAATGGTCACATCTTGCAAAGGAACAATAGCGGATTCGTCTACTAAACACTTAAGAAGGTGAGATACATGGAAAGTATTGTGGATCTGTGACATCTCATCTGGGAGTTCTAGTCTATATGCTATTTTCCCCACCCTCAGAATAATCTTGAAAGGCCCAATAAAGCGGGGTCCTAACTTACCCTCTTTCTGAACCTGATAATCCCCTTCCATGGCGACACTTTTAGCAGCACATAATCCCTAACTTTAAATTCGAGCGGTGACCTCCTTTTATCTGCATAAGTTTTCTATTTGTCTTGAGCTGCTTTTAACCGTTCCCGTATCTGCTGTATACACTCGGTCGTTTGCTGTACTATCTATGTACTGTCCAGTTCTTTCTGACCGATCTCTCCCCAACAAACCGGAGTTCTACACTTTTTGCCATACAACATTTCGTACGGTGGCATTCTGATGCTTGAATGGTAGCTGTTGTTGTATGAGAATTCTACCAACGTTAGGTATGTATCCCAAATACCACTGAAGTCAATGATACACGCTCTGAGCATATCTTCCAATGTATGTACTGTTCTTTCACTCTGCCCATCTGTTTAAGGATGGAATGCTGTACTGAGGTGTAATTTTGTTCCCATATCTTCCTGAACTTTGATCCAGAATTTAGAAGTGAATCGGGTGTCTGTATCTGAGACAATAGTAACAGGTACTCCATGTTTGGCTACTATCTCTTTCGTATACACATCTGCCATTCTTTCGGAAGTATACGTTTCCTTTACTGGAATAAAATGGGCACTTTTCGTGAGTCGATCTACTACTACCCATATAGTATCAAACCCCCGAGGTGTTCTAGGCAACTTGGTGATCAAATCCATTGTAATATGTTCCCACTTCCATACTGGTATGTCGAGTGGTTGTAACTTCCTATGTGGTTTCTGGTGCTCCGCTTTTACTTGAAGACAAGTCAAACATTTCTCAACATGTCTTGCTATTTCACACTTCATTCCTGGCCACCAATAGTTCATTCTCATATCCCTGTACATATTTGTAGCCCCTGGATGGATCGAAAGTTTGGACTAATGCGCCTCCTCCATAAGACTTTGTCTCACATTTCCATAACAAGGTACCCATACTCGATCGTAGCGGGTTAAAAGATCTCGACTATCTTTTATTAACTTTGATACCTGGCCTTTAATATGCTCCGTCCTCTGGTTGTCTTTTTTGACTGCTTCAATTTGAGCCATCTTTATCTTATCCAATAACGGAGTGATGGTTACCATTCTAACGGTATGCATCTGGATTTGTACAACTCCTGACTTTCTGCTTAAAGCATCTGCCACCACATTAGCTTTACCTGGGTGATATAGTATCTCACAATCATAATCCTTTAAAAGTTCCAATCACCGTCTCTGACGCATGTTCAAGTTCTTCTGCTCCAGAAAGTACTTGAGACTCTTGTGTTCTAAGTAAATGGTGCACTTAACCCCATAAAGATAGTGACGCCATATTTTCAAAGCGAAGACAACTGCTGCCAATTCTAATTCGTTAATCTTTAACGGACGAGAGGCATAGGCAATTACTTTCCCTCGTTGCATCAGTACACACCCTAACCCCCTGTAGGAAGCATCACAATAGACCACCATATCTTCAATTCCCTCTTGTAGTGTTGTTGGAATATGTCCGCTAACACGAACGAGTTAATAGCACTACTGATGAAGTATAGGCCTATTGGGTCACACACCAAGTATTGATTCCGACAATACCATCAAGCAAAAGAGAGAGAAAGGCCAAAATGGGTTTTGGCAGCATGGTACAAGGGCGGTGTCCTTGAACACGGGCCGTGTCCAACCCAACTAGCACGAGGCGTTTTGGCCCAAGTAGAGGTTGTGTGCTTTGGGCCTATACGGCCGTGTAGGTGAACACGGGCCGTGTTGGGTCTACAAGACACGGGCTAACTTGGCCCAATTGAGGCCGTGAGATTTGGGCCTACACGGCCGTGTTGACCAACACGGGCCGTGTACGATTGTTGTAATAGCGGAATTAACAGCCTTAAACACTTGATTTAATGGTGTTTATATCATTAACTTAGGTAGACAAAGAGGCTACATTTTTCTCTGCTCAAGAACAGGATTTTGGGTGTTCTTGGAGTTAGTTCATGCACAAGAAAGTTCTCTCAAACTTGATCTTCTTCTTGGTGTTCTTTTTGTGCACAAAAGTGTAAGAATATACTTGATTGCTGTCTTGGTGGCTACACACCAACCTACTAGTATTTGGGAATCAACACAACTTGGGGTGGACTTCTTTAGAGGAATTCTCTTCTTAAATTCTACACACTTTGACAAAGAAGAAAGCTTGTGGTGATCTTGTATGATGGTATATTCTTTCTTCTACCTTGTTTATTATATTCTAGTTACAACTTCATGTTTAGATCTTGGTCCATGGCATGTGTGTTTGTTTGGCTAGTTTAGTTTTTGTATTGTATCTTGCTTCCGTTGCTACTCGTTTATGCCAAACAAATACTTTCAGTGGTATCAGAGCCATATCTAACATGACTTTGCGCTAACGAGTCTAGAAAAACCATATAAATATTTTATATTAGAAAATTGTTTTCTTGAAATGGTTTTTCGGGTAGATTCTTGTTAGGCTAAAATTGATATATTTGTAGCCTACATAATATTCATATAAATATTTTATAAGAAAATTGTTTTCTTGAAATTGTTTTATGATTCTTGTTAGGCTAAAATTAGTATATTTGTAGCCTACCTAATATTTTAGTTCTTACATCGAGTCGAAAAAAAAACCATATAAATACTTTTATATAAGAAAATTGTTTTCTTAAAGTTGGTTTTTCATTGAGACTCTTGTTGTATTATTGTTGTGCTAGAATTGTTATATTTGTAGCCTTGTTAATATTTTGGTTTTTATATTTATATATTTGTTGTAACTTGGCATGAAGTGTACACAAATATATACTTATAAATGTATATATGAATATGTGTCTCAAAAATGGTTTGGTACACTAATGCATATGTACAAGGATTGCCATTTTGGTGCTTTTGATGTATTGACAATCTTAACTAACATATAGATATGTATATTTATATCATGGTTTTGTGTGGCACACCATGTTTCATTTATGTTGCGTTTGGTTAATTCGGTAACACGATATGCCCTTAGACCTATGTGTTGTGGTGGTTGATTGATTTGGTTTTTGGTGGCCTGCATGCCGTATTGATGTAAATGTTTATTTATTTATTTGTTGGTGCGGCTTGCACGTCGTTTCTTTTATTCCATGTATTTGTATAAATAGTGTAGAAATGCGATCTGCGTGTCGTTTATATATATATTCTATGTATTTGTAAATAGTATAGAATTAGAATCGGAGAAATCAACAGGAGTCATGGTGATGACGTCTTGGCGAGAAGGAATCAACACGCTATTGGAGGTATTGAATTCAATGCGAGCTCACCCAATGAGACTTTACCTTGTCCTTAGGTTTTGGCCTCGTTTTCCCCGTTGTGGCTCACGGTGAAAACGCATAGGATTTTTTGGGCATGTTACCGAATTATATATATATTTGCGTGGTTGTGTTTTCTTTTTCTATGCATGGATTAGGATTCGCATGCTAGACAATTTTTTTCCCATAAAATTAAATAAAATACAACGTTTGTTAAAATGGTTAACAATCTCGCACGAATAGAATTGACAAAGAAAATATAAACTTGGTATTATTTTTAAAAAGTGTTTAAAATCGTTTTAACACTTAATTTGTTAATTCACCAAAAGGGTCTTTTATAAACCGGAAACAAAATCTAGTTTTTCAAGATGTAAATCACGCACCATCCGTAAGACGGCACCACCTGCATCTAACGAATGAAGGATGATTGTCGAGCTAAGCACGAGTCATTCCTTCTGTAGTTGTGTGGAAGGTGAGTGGAGTAACTCACATGATTGGTTGTCGAGCTAAGCACGAGCCAATTGATGGTCAAGAGTGCCACCCGTGTGTCTTGTCGGACGGTTTACAATTTTAGTATATAATTCTTGATTAGTTGTCGAGCTAAGCATGAGCTAAACAAAAATTATATATTAAGATTGGTGTAAGGAAGGGATCAAACATGCCAACCGACATAATGGATGTCAACGGATCCCGCAAGTGTCTAAGAGTTGTATAGAGATTACAATTGGTAAAATGGTTGCCGGCCTAAATAGCTTCGCCACGTGATCCGCGGTAAACCCGTCACGGTGCGAGGTGAAATAAGGTTCTTAGCCCTTGTTATAAATGATTGTTTTATCTAAAACTATGGGGTAATTATTTTAACAAGGTTTATCTAAACTAACCAAAACTCGTATTATTGTTATTTATAGATGTCAAACCATAACAACACCTCGTCAAACATCTCACTTGGTGTGTTCCTAGAAAGGGAGAAACTCACGGGGGTGAACTTTATTGCATGGCTTAGGCAATTGAGGATTTTCCTACGCCATGAGTCAAAGTTACACATCCTTGAGGAACCCCTTCCGGAGCCACCTGCCACCAACGAGACTTGGGCCATCCGATACGGGTATGAAAAACGTGTTGAGGACACGCAGGATATTGCCTGCCTCATGTTGTCAACTATGAGCTTGGAGTTGCGAAAGCAGCTCGAGCACATGAGTGTGTACAATATGTTAAACAAGCTCAAGGACATGTTCCAACAGTAAGTTAGACAGGAACACTATGAGTGTGTTAAAAGCCTAGTCGGTTGTAGGCTGCAGAAAGGCGGGAATGTTGGTCTTTACGTCCTTAAGATGAAGGTGAACGTGGATCAAACGGAGAGGTTAGGATTTCCTATTGGGAGAGAGCTCGCTGTGGATATTGTACTCTAGTCTCTACCCGCATCATATGATCAGTTTGTCACAAACTATCATATGCAAGGAATGGAGAAATCCTTAAGCGTACTGCATGACATGTTAAAGTCTGCGGAGTCTGACATGGCCAAGCATAGTTCCACCTTAACCACTCCCGTCTTGGGTCTAAAGAATCAAAAGAAAAGGAAGAAGAAACCGACTCTAAAAGGAAAGGTTGGAGTTTCCAAGCCTATCCTTGATATTGAGTCAGAGGACATAGAGGATGTGCCTCAAGAAGAGACTCAAAAAGAGGTGGTTTGCTACTTCTTAGGAAAGAGAGAGTTAACTTTCCATCTTTAGGTACGTTCATGATTCATTGCTATTCTTATATAATCTGGGTAGTTGACCCGAGCTGATTGACTCACGTTTGTCACAAATTTATTTTGTTACGAAGTGTAGGTCCTTTGGTGAGAGAAAAGCATGAAGAACCGGATCTCGAACGAGGAAACCATGGTGATTGTCCTCCAAGAGAAGATACGGAGACTTGATCTTGCTTTTGTCACCGGTTTATTTATTTCTTTATTGCCATGCGTGGCGAGTAACTTCATTTTGTATGCTCGTTTTTAATTACGATGGACAAAATTTTGAAGTTTTAAGAATTGATGTAAAACCTTTTAAGCATTGTTTATTCAAGGTTTTATTTATGTCATAACTCATGTGTTGTTTTGCCATGCGTGGCACACAACTTTACATGTGGTTACATTGAGTTTATTCTTAAAATATGAAATTTATTATGTAAATTTATTGTGAGATAGTTTGTTCAAAATTTCCCATGTCATGGCATACACAAGCTTTGGTTAAAAGTAATAGAATATTCATGAATAATTGATTTTGAATCTAAAATAGTTTGGATTAATTATCTTTGTGTGATAATCAACTTTACCACATAAACAAGAGATATATATCGCCTAGATCCGCGTGGTTGGGATTTCGGGATCGTTTAGCCTTGGGCTAAACATTTGATATTGATCTTGTTTATTCGGCTAAATTGGTTATGAGGTCCTTCACCGGAGTTTGTGAGACTTGTTGAATATTGGTCACATTTGGTGGAAAATCCGTTCAAGCACACCACAAGGAATAACAAAAGAGAAACTTCTTCGTCACTGCCTTGATGGTAGTAGTGACGAGACGTTTACTAGTTTGGGTATATGTCTGAAACCTTGTTGGTGTTCAAAATTAAGCAAAACAAATTTCAGAATCAATAGGGCATATAGATCAAGATACTTAGATCTAGTCAAGATGCTAAGATATCTACTATCTATATATTGGTTGACCATATAGTGAATTGTGGAATTGTTTCACAATTCATATCCTGCTAAGACGCATTGGTACATGGTGTCGTGGAGTAGGGAATCAGGTGTTATTGATCCGGTTTATGACAGGTCAAGAATGTGTGTCCGATTTGTTGGGACATTCATTTACCATTGTGATTAAGTCCTCAAATCCAAATTCAATTGATAGTCTATTTAGCATTTATTAAGATACGGCTAGAAAGGTTCTTTGCTTGTCTATCTTGTAGTTCAAAGTTATCCATTCTACATTCAGTGGGAGATGGATAAACTTGAAATCAAGAAGTGCTAATACATTTGAGGAGTTCTTCTAACTTTTAGCTATTTAACCTTTTGAGAACAATGTTTGTTGCTTTAAAGGGGAAGAAAAAAACTAAAACTAAGGCATTCCAGTGGAAGAACGTGGAACTTAAATGAAAGACTTGATGATGATACTAGCATATAATCTGATATCTTTGATAGATGATCAGCATGGTTATGCTGGTATGCCTGACTAAGAGTCATTACTTATTTTAATTCTGATAAGAGTCATATAAAGCCAAAGAGATATGGGTTTCCTATATCTAAGTGGCAATGACTTGATGGTGAGTCATGTTGAGTTCACCACCTATCGGAAGATGTAGTAGATGCGGAATTCACTAAAAATAAAAGAAGTAAATGATAAGGAGATGCAATCCATTTGAAATGTCCAAGTACTTGACTTGACTTGACTTGATCCCATACCAAGGTGGTAGTGATGGGATTAACATGGATGGAGTTCTAGACAACTTCAAATACCGACTAGTGGTAAAGTTTCATGATGGTTATGGAGAAACTTGTCCTAGTGGTTATGTTGTTTGATACTTGTGGATATTAATGACCGCGTTCTGTCATGGACGAATATGATGAGGAAGTGCTTATAACACTCTCCAAGGGTCTTAATATACATTTGTAGTGTCCGTATTATGTCTACAAAACAAAAGTGGATAAGTCCAATTCGGACTTATGCTAGCATCTTAAAAGAAAGATCTTTGCTTACTATTATAAAATCAATGTAATGAGTTTTCTAGAAGCATAGATAAAGCCTTTTATATGTGTCAGGGCTAGTGGGAGCTTTGTTGTATTCCTAGTGTTAAATGTCTATTGAAGATAATGTCCCGGTATTAGGTTATCTGCGAACCTAATTCAGGAATTATTTCTTCATAAGGACGTTTAGGAAATACAAGGATGGATAAAATATTTAGTACAAGAAATATACAGATATGTTCTTGGTGTTTGATGAATAGAATAGGCTTGGAGTAAGTAGTTGCTCTAATGCGTATTTCTATTAGGATAACTGTTGTTTTTATCAATGTTTATGATCCTAACTTATGGTGTAGATTGTTGGTTCTTAAAGTATCACTAACCCTATTGTGGGCTTTTTCAGACAATGAGGGTGTGATTACTTTAACTTTTAGAAAAGTAAGATCTCTTTGATGCCTATTTTTGAAGTAGTCTTGTGTAACGACCGAAATTTTAAGAAATATTGTAATATTATTTTATGGAGAAATAAATAATATTATATGGAGTTTATTTGATTATAATGATAATTAAGGAATGTTATTATTAGTTGAATAAAATATTAAAGTTGGAAAAGAAAGGAAAAGAAAAGAAAAGAAAAGTAAGAGAAAAGAAGGGAAATAAAATAAAAGAAATGAAAAATCTGAAATAACCGGGGCCGCGACGCGACGTGTTAGAGGTCGCGGCACGACACGTCGGGGCAGCAAGACACATGTCGGTGGCGTGTGTCGGGCGATGGCGTGCATCTGGCGATGGCGTGCGGCAGACCGGTGGCGTGTGTCAGAAACGTCGCGACGCGACGCGTCCATATGTCGCGACGCGTCGGCAGAAATTTGGGTCTATATATACAAGTTCATTTCAGCCGATTTTCTCACAAAACTCTCAACCAAGTCGTTACTCTGCCAATTTCTGGAGAAAACCCGAGTGTGTGATCGTGTAGGAGTGTCGGGTTTCGTTTGGGGCTTGTATCTAAGATTCGGGAAGATCGGAGATTCGATTTCGGGCGTTGTTTTGACCGTAGTTTCGCGTGGGTGAACCCGAGAGGTACATTTCTCTAATCTTATGATTCTATTTCGGTTATTTGGCGTTTTGGACCGCATACATGTCGTTTATGTGCGTTTTTATGAAGTTTCTAAGCTCGTGACGCGTAAATCTTTAGTCAGGGTTTATTCGTTGCCGTGTTTTGGTCTTTTGGGCAAGATCCGACTTGTTTAAGATTATGAGATCGTGTTTCTCATGTAGTAACCTTCGTAGGTTGTTTCACGGTGTTTCGGTTCGCGGTCTGGTTGATTCGTGAGCGTTGTTTGTCGTTTTGAGATCGTACGTTTCGGTTTCCAGACTAAGGTGAGTTCAGTTGTTTTACAAAACCGAGCACGTAGACAAAATCTATTTTGTGATTATTAACGGGTTTTAAGATGAGATATCGGTATAAATGTTTATGGTTGATTAATGATTTTTCCTAATGCATGCTTGTTTATTAAATGATGATATGCGATTGATTTACGCGATTAATACGACACATGCACATATGCTTATAGATATATGATATGATGTTTATGATGGACATGACGATTTAGAAAGGGGTAGTTATACTCAGAGGTGAAATGTTGATGCCTAGTAGGAAAAGTGTGCCTTCTAGGATATGCTAGCAATGGGATGTTTGGTTGTCGGGTTTCTAGATAACTTTGGCAACACTTGGTGTATTTATACACTGGAGTGATGTATTGACCACAGAGATACGGTCATGTGCACAATGTCACGTGGGTGAGAGGAGGGACCAGTGGTTGGGGGCACCGTTTGTACTTTTTCCTGAACGACTTGTGTCGGAGTAACTATAGCGGACGGATTACGGGAGTATGTGTACAAGTGGGAGTTGCGCCCTTTCTTGTACCATACTTGCTGGACACGCTTAGTGAACTTTTGCCAATGCGGACGGACCTTGGACTTAGTAGTTGTTAGGCACGCATATGGTATCTTTGCGGATGGATCTTGGAACCTTAGCGGTTGCCAGGCACGCATGCGATGTTTGGGGTAGCGATGTTAATTATAGCCTTGATAGACCCCAATTGGATGATTTGTTATGCTTAAGATGTTAATGAAGTTAGAAGATGATCATGATGATTTAAAAGATGTTATATGATTGTTTTATGATGATACTTGACAAGGTGGGGATTTACGATGCTATGCGGGTGGGTCAAGTTACGGTTTGGGATTTAATGCCATAACCTAAATATGTTTGCGAATGTTTTTAAATGACGATTTTGTGTTGATAACTAAGCTGACTCACGAGGCGAAAGCTGACACTTGTTTCTTTGAAATACATCTTGTGCTCGTGTAGGTTACTTAGATGCGTGGCCTTGTGAGATGGGGGCTTATGGGTAGTTTTCTTTTGTTATGTTGAGACTCAGTATCAACTTGTGGTTGTGTAATGAACGAAGTTTAAAACAATGATGTGTCTATGACGTAACTGTGGTTTTTGTTTGATGAAAGTTAAAATGGTTTATCTGTTTTAATCAATATGATGTTTAAAAGTCGTCTGTCGCAATGAATCTGATTGAGTAGAAAAAGTTTTTTGTAAATCTCAATTTCTAGAAACCACGGCTGTTACAAGTTGGTATCAGAGCTGTGTTGTGAGAGATCTGACTGAATCCGGTGCTTAGACTCACAACTTAGCTCTTATACGATGACTGGGTGGGGATGTGTGTGCGAGAGTTGCTTGATAGGTAGCTCTTTTCCTTGTGATGATTATAGATGTTTACTTTTACTCGACTTCCTTACGTATAGAATGGTAGAAACGAGGAGAGGTAACGGGAAGCAAGTACTAAATCAAGGGGAGCAGGCCAACGCGGAGGGATCATTCAGAATTCAGGGTGAAGGGGAAGCAGAAAGTGAGCGAGTTCCGTCACCCCCAAGGACTGTGTCGGTGCATAGTAGCCGTACTGCGCACAACACCAACAGTATGATCCGCGTGGCTGAGTTGGAGAGAGTGTTGAAGGAAAGGGATGAGGCTCTGAAAAAGCAAACGGAGGAGCTGAACGAAATGAAGCAAGCAATGCGTGAGGCGGGAATTCTAGGGAAAAATCCAATCACGCATGTGGAAGGAGATGACGACGAGGGTGATCAATCGGGTCTAGGTGGCCGGAATGAAGGTGCAATGTACCGAGTAGGAAGCACCTATAGGATGTTCAGGGAGTGCAAACCACCTAAGTATGCGGGAGGGACCGATCCACTCGACTGCATATGCTGGATCCGTAAGATGGAACAAACATACAACTCTGGTGTGTTTACCGAGGAACAGCGGGTCAGTTATGCAATCTGTGTGTTGGAGAAAGAAGCTTTAGAGTGGTGGGATTCTATTGAAGGTTCATTATCAACAGTAACAAGAAGGAACCTTTCCTAGGACATGTTCAAAGAGAAGTTACAAAACCGTTTCTGTAATCTAGGGGCTAGACAACGTATTAAGAGGGAATTTCTCGATCTGAAAAAGGGCAACTTGACGATTGCCAAGTATAACTCTACTTTTTTGGAAAGGATGCAATTCGCCAAGAGGTACGGCTATGATGATGCTTCGACGGTAAACCAGTATGTGGAGGGTTTGCCATATGAATACCGTGGGACGGTGAGATTGAGGTCTAATTTGGGTGATGCAATGGCTGAGGCAGAAAGGATTGAGAATGATTTGAAACTGAGAGAGAAGAGTGATGGGGTGGTGGGAGAAAAGAGAAAGTGGGAAGGGCCATCTGGGTCTTTCAACAAGAAAAAGTTTTTGAGTGGCAACAACAAAAAGGGGGAGAAACAAGGAAAGACAGGGTATTGTACAACATGCCACTCAAGCCACAGTGGTCCGTGCACTGAAGAGACGATGAGTTGCCGTCGATGCGGAAAGATAGGGCATAAGGCAGTGAACTGCAAAAGCAAGAAGCCTGTGTGCTACAATTGTAGGGAAATGGGGCATATGAGTACGCAATGCCCAATCCCGAAGAAGAAGATTGAGGAAGCAGGAAAGAAGGCAACCCCGAAAGCAACCAGCCGTGCTTATCAAATGACAACCAAAGAGGCACGCCGAGATGATGAGGTGATTTTTGGAACATTTATGATTAACTCTTCACCTACTGTTGTATTATTCGATTCGGGTGCTAGTAGGTCTGTAGTGTCCTATAGATTATGTGATCAATTGAATGTGTCTCGTAGTTCCTTAGAACATGCTTTAGAGATCGAAATAGCTGTCGGGGAACCGGTTACAGTGAGTGATAAATACGACGATTGTATGATTGATATTGATGGCACTACTTTCCCTTTGACGCTTATTCCGTTAGGAATCGAGGGATTCGATGTAGTGATTGGAATGGATTGGATATCCGCGCATGGAGCTGAAATCGTGTGCTCAAAGAAGTGGGTCCGAGTTCCTCTTCCATTAGGTGGTCATGCTATCGCCTATGGAGAACGATGTACGGGGAACATAGCGATGATATCGGTCCTTAAGGCACGAAAGTGTCTAGCGAAGGGGTGCGCTGCGTTCTTAGCTCATGTGGTGGATTTAGCGAAGAAAAAGAGTGTGCTGGCGGAGGCAGAGGTGGTGAACGAATATCGTGATGTCTTTCCAGATGATATTCCGGGATTACCGCCGCCAAGAGAGGTGGAATTTCAGATTGATTTGGTTGCAGGTGCTGCACCAGTTGCTAAAGCACCATGTCGATTAGCTCCCTCTGAGATGAAAGAGATAATGACGCAATTGAAAGAGTTGCTCGAAAAGGGATTCATTAGGCCGAGTTCTTCACCGTGGGGAGCTCCGGTCCTATTTGTAAAGAAGAAAGATGGGTCGATGAGGATGTGTATCGACTATAGAGAATTGAATAAGTTGACGGTGAAGAACAAGTACCCACTTCCAAGAATAGATGACTTGTTCGATCAATTGCAGGGTGCTAGTCACTTTTCAAAGATAGATTTGCGTTTCGGTTATCATCAAGTGCGAATGAAGGAAGGTGATGTACCAAAGACGGCTTTTCGTACTCGTTATGGTCACTACGAATTTTTGGTTATGCCGTTCGGTTTGGCGAATGCGCCAGCAGTTTTCATGGATTTGATGAATCGGGTGTGTAGGCCGTATCTTGACAAATTTGTGATAGTGTTTATTGACGATATCTTGGTATACTCCAAGAGTGCGGATGACCATAGACGACATTTGAGGGATGTATTGGAGACGTTGCGTGAAGAGAAACTTTACGCCAAATTCTCAAAGTGTGAGTTTTGGCTAAAAGAAGTACATTTTTTAGGTCACATTGTGGGAATGGACGGGATAAAGGTAGACCCAACAAAGATCAAGTCGATAAAGAAGTGGGAAATTCCTAAAACCCCAACCGAGATTTGTAGTTTTCTCGAAGATAGCATCGCCAATGACGAAGTTGACTAGAAAGACAGAATCGTTTGTGTAGATGGAGAAGCAAGAGAGTGCTTTCCAAACTTTGAAGAAGTGTTTATGTGAAGCGCCGATACTCTCCTTACCAGAGGGCAACGAGGATTTTGTGGTATACAACGATGCGTGCTACTCTAGTTTAGGATGTGTTCTCATGCAGCGAGGGAAGGTTATTGCGTATGCCTTTAGACAGCTAAAGGATGCGGAAAAGAATTATCCCATACACGACTTAGAGCTAGCGGCAGTTATCTTCGCTCTTAAGTAGTGGCGGCACTACTTGTATGGTACTCATTGTACGATCTTTACCGATCACAAGAGCTTGCAACATATTCGAGATCAAAAGGAATTGAATATGAGGCAGCGACGATGGTTGGAGTTGTTGACCGACTATGACTGTGAAATCAGTTATCATCCAGGAAAGGCCAATGTAGTGGCCGATGCCTTGAGTCGGAAGAAACCTAGATCTGCTTACCGATTGAAATCTATGAGTATGGTAGTTTTACCGGATTGGGCTGATGAGATTCGGGCGGCTCAAATCGAGGGTTTGAAAGAGGAAAAATTAAAGGGTGAAGTGATGGGGAAGCAACAAGCAAGTCTTGGTGAGAATAGCCATGGTCTCAAGACTTTCCATGAACGTATTTGGGTTCCCAAAGTTGGGGGAGTCCGTGAGGTGTTGCTATGAGAGGCCCATAGATCGAAGTATTCGATACACCCTGGGAGTACAAAGATGTACTTGGACCTAAAACCGAGATACTGGTGGCCCGGTATGAAGACGGATGTGGATACTTATGAGTCGAAGTGTGTCACTTGTTCGCAAGTTAACGCGGAACATCAAAAGCCCTACGGAGAATTGTAACAATTGGGGATACCCGAGTGAAAATGGGATAAGATTACAATGGATTTTGTTACGAAATTGGCCAAGACTGCGAAGGGCAATGATATGATTTGGGTTATTGTCGATCGTCTGACCAAGAGTGCACATTTCCTTGCAACCAAAGAGACGGAAAAGCTAGAAAACCTAGCGAAGTTGTATGTGCGTGAGGTGGTTACGAGACATGGAGTCCCATTATCCATTGTTTCGGACCATGATAGTCGATTTTTTTCAAGATTCTAGAAGAAGTTGCAATTGGAATTAGGAACGAAAGTGCATTTGAGCATAGCCTATCACCCGTAGATAGATGGGCAAAGTGAGAGAACTATTCAGACGCTCGAAGACATGTTGAGAGCATGTGTGATTGAATACGGTGGGAGTTGGGATTCTCACCTTCCATTGGTGGAGTTCGTGTATAACAATACGTATCACTCAAGTATCGACATGGCTCCGTATGAGATGTTATATGAAAGGAAGTGTCGCACGCCGACTTGTTGGTTGGAAGCCGGAGAGAAATAATTCGCGGATTCAGAGATTTGTGCAGTTAACAACAGAGAAAGTGGCGGTAGCATGGGATCGTCTCCGAATAGCGAGAGAAAGACAAAAGAAGTATTCGGATCGAAAGCACTGACCAAAAGTGTTTGAGGTTGGTGAGAAGGTGATGATAAAAGTCTCGCCATGGAAAGGGATCATACGTTTTGGTAAGCGAGGAAAGCTTGGTCCACGGTTCATTGGTCCGTTGACGATTGTGGAGAAAGTTGGAGACCAAGCCTACAAGTTGGAGTTACCACCGACATTGGAGGGAATTCATGATGTGTTTCACGTATGTTATCTACGTAAGTGTTTGGCTGATGAACCAAGCGTTTTGCTGTTAGAGGAGTTACGAATAGACAATAGCAAGAGGTTGATTGAGGAACCGGTGGCAATCTTGGACCGCAAGATCAAGCAGTTAAGAAAGAAACAAGTCAAGCTCATGAAGGTTCAGTGGAGGAACAAACATGGAGGGGATATGACGCAGGAGACCAAAGAATAAATGAAGATTAGATATCCCCAGCTTTTTGTTTAGCAGATTCCGAGGACGGAATCTTTTTAAGGAATGGGGAATTGTAATGACCGATACTTTAAGAAATATTGTAATATTATTTTATGGAGAAATAAATAATATTATATGGAGTTTATTTGATTATAATAATAATTAAGGAATGTTATTATTAGTTGAATAAAATATTAAAGTTGGAAAAGAAATGAAAAATCTGAAATAACCGGGGTCGCGAGGCGACGCATTAGAGGTCGCGGCGTGACACGTCGGGGCGGCAAGACAGGTGCTGGTGGCGTGTGTCGGGCGATGGCGTGTGTCAGGCGATGGCGTGTGGCAGACCGGTGGCGTGTGTCTAAAACATCGCAACGCGACGCGCGCGTCGGCAGAAATCTGGGTCTATATATACAAGTTCATTTCAGCCGATTTTCTCACAAAACTCTCAACCAAGTCGTTACTCTGCCCATTTCTGGAGAAAACCCGAGTGTGTGGTCGTGTAGGAGTGTCGGGTTTCGTTTGGGGCTTGTATCTAAGGTTCGGGAAGATCGGAGATTCGATTCCGGGCGTTGTTTTGATCGTAGTTTCGCGTGGGTGAACCCGAGAGGTACATTTCTCTAATCCTATGATTCTATTTCGGTTATTTGGCGTTTTGGACCGCATGCATGTCGTTTATTTGAGTTTTTATGAAGTTTCTAAGCTCGTGACGCGTAAATCTTTAGTCGGGGTTTATTCGTTGCCGTGTTTTGAGCAAGATCCGACTTGTTTAAGATTATGAGATCGTGTCTCATGTAGTAACCTTCGTAGGTTATTCGCGGTGTTTTGGTTCGCAGTCTAGTTGATTCGTGAGCATTGTTTGTCGTTTTGAGATCGTACGTTTCGTTGTCTAGACTAAAGTGAGTTCAGTTGTTTTACAAAACCGAGCACGTAGACAAAATCTTTTTTGAGATTATTAACGGGTTTTAAGATGAGATATCGGTATAAATGTTTATGGTAGATTAATGATTTTTCCTAATGCATGCTTGTTTATTAAATGATGATATGCGATTGATTTACACGATGAATTTGACGCATGCACATATGCTTATAGATATATGATATGATGTTTATGATGGACATGACGATTTAAAAAGGGGTAGTTATACTCAGAGGTGAAATATTGATGCCTAGTAGGAAAAGTGTGCCTTCTAGGATATGCTAGCAATGAGATGTTTGGTTGCCGGGTTTCTAGATAACTTTGGCAACACTTGGTGTATTTATACACTGGGGTGATGTATTGACCACAGAGATAGGGTCATGTGCAAAACGTCACATGGGTGAGAGGAGGGCCCAGTAGTTGGGGGCACCGTTTGTACTTTTGCCTGAACGACTTGTGTCGGAGTAACTATAGCGGACGGATTACGGGAGTCTGTGTACAAGTGGGAGTCGCACCCTTCCTTGTACCATACTTGCTGGACACGCTTAGTGAACTTTTGCCAATGCGGACGGACCTTGGACTTAGTAGTTGCTAGGCACGCATGCGATGTTTGGGGTAGCGATGTTAATGAAGCCTTGATAGACCCCAATAGGATGATTTGTGATGCTTAAGATGTTAATGAAGTTAAAAGATGATCATGATGATTTAAAAGATGTTATATGATTGTTTTATGATGATACTTGACAAGGTGGGGATTTACGATGCTATGCGGGTAGGTCAAGTTACGGTTTGGGATTTAATGCCATAACCTAAATATGTTTGTGAATGTTTTTAAATGACGATTTTGCGTTGATAACTAAGCTGACTCACGAGGCGAAAGCTGACACTTGTTTCTTTGAAATATGTCTTGTGCTCGTGTAGGTTACTTAGATGCGTGGCCTTGTGAGATGGGGGCTTATGGGTCGTTTTCTTTTGTTATGTTGAGACTCAGTATCAACTTGTGGTTGTGTAATGAACGAAGTTTAAAACAATGATGTGTGTATGACATAACGGTGGTTTTTGTTTGATGAATGTTAAAATGGTTTATCTGTTTTAATCAATATGATGTTTAAAAGTCTTCCGTTGCGATGAATCTGATTGAGTAGAAAAAGTTTTTTGTAAATCTCAATTTATAGAAAGCACGGCTGTTACATCTTGTCAAAAGAGATATAATTGAATAACAAAAGTACTTGTGGATGTTGTGGTTCAAATCCACTAGTTAAGCCGTTGTTATTGACTAGTGATGTTTATCATACTAGGTCAATTAGCATTTCTAATACATTTAACTTGGCTTGAATATTTTTTGGTTTATGTTTGATTTGTGCTTATATTTTGGGAACGTCAAGCAGTATTACAATTCATACTATATCGATTATTAAATGGAGATTTAATAATACGCCAAGGGCGGGTATTTTATGAATCCTTATTGTGTTCCATCTTAGCATGTTTAAACACTTCCGAGAATGTTTTCCATTCTAAAATCTCCACAATCAGTCATACTTTATGGGAAGGAAGTATAAATTAAGATTGAGGTAAAAAAATTGGTTTTGTTAAAATGTGATTCTTGCCTATACTTGAAAGGGGTTTCAAGTGATTGGAGGACCCACATCCAAGTTCGCTTCATGGTTATGGTCATAAGTAACTCGGGATGATAATGGCATTTCATCCTTAAACTAGAGATACATGTGATCCCAAAGCAAAGGTCTGCTTTGCTTTGATCGTTTTCTAATGCGGTTCGTAACTGATCGTTATAAGGGAGACGATTGGGTAGAGTATTATCTATGTGGCGGGACTATGTAGTCTGTAACACCATATTTTTAACCCAAAAATTTTCCCTTTTAATTACCCTATGGAAGAGTTTATAAACACCAAAGTAATTATCACTAATTACAAACCACTGTTTACAAAATATCAGTATTACAAAACACGGTTCATCACAAATAATTTATCAGAGTCCTTGGTGATTACTCCCCAAGCTAACCACTCTCACCCAAGCCGCTGACTTACCAAAATCTGTAAAAAGAGTGAGAGGTGGGGGATTAGCACAAAGCTAAGTGAATGGAGTAACACAGAACAGATATATCAGCCTGAACTGCATGATATCAATAACCACAAATAAGCACTCTGGGAAGACTGGCGGTTCTGCAGGAACCTACAACCAATGCCGGCCAAAGCAAAGGTTTACCAATAGTCCATTTGCTATCCTCACACAGTATCATCCTCTGGTAGCAACAAATGCATCCCAAGGTCCTGATACTGCTTAGCCAATAGCAAATGAACCCAGCCCATAAGCCTAGTCATAAACTGACTTCCCTTCCAACATGTATACATATCACATAATACAACAATTAACATTCACAGTTAATTAACCAACAGATATACAATCTATCAAACAATAGTTGCAACCAAACCAGTACAACTAATATCACCCGTGAGCAAACATCCACTCACTTCAAGCTTTGAGCTTTTCCACTCAGTGATCTAATTTTACTAAGCCTTGTCTGTCCCTGAGAACACAACAACCAACCATTAGTAACTAACTCATAAATATATATATCAACCATATATATTTATATCCATTTAATCAAACATAAACATGTAAGATTCACATATGAATGCACATATAACGCATAGCATTTAAACAATGCAAACAGTAGCCAAACTATCGGATTTATCGAGAAATCCGATACTACCATCGGATTTACACCAAATCCGCAACCCTTCATCGGATTTCAAACAATCCGATACATCCATCGGATTTCACTTGGCACCCACAATCGGATTTCATACTTGGGAATCCACCATCGGATTCAAACACCCGGATTTCACTTGTTTCGGATTTCAACATAAGTTCCGGATTCTAAACACCGGATTTCACAAGAATCGGATTTCTTCACTCGGTTTTCATCATCATCATCAAAATCCGCCACCTTCAACATTTCATCAATCCGACAACATCAAACTTGTATATATCAACTTTCCAGATAATACAATTCACATACAAGTTTATAAAAACACTTATAAACATGTTTAAACATACAAAAATGCATCAAGAACACCATTTAATACCATAAACACCAAATCTGCCACACTCATAAGATGTTCATATTAAAACCCAACTAAGTATATCAAAAAAACGTAGCATTCTAGTAACAATCAATAACATGTTAACAAGAATCAATAGAATCAACAACCTTGCTAGCTTGAATCACACCAAATCAAGGATCACCAATTCTGATTGTTTCTTGCTTCTTCTTTTGCTCTCGGTTTCACACACAATACACACACAAGCAATTCTTCAATGTGAAGTAAAGTTTATCATAACCCACGTATATACATAGGAGAACATGAGGTGTCATGAGGTGTCATGTTTTAATCTCACTAAACACATGTACACACACACAAACAATACCGTACACACACATATATATATATATACATATCAACACTCATATAACATTTAATTTAAATGATTAACAATCAATTAAATATAAATCAAATCGAATTTTAATTCACGTGTAACATACCCAAAGCCTACGTTTCTACTAGGCCCAATCTAAAGATGTTACATAGTGGAAAGGAATTTGTTCCTCTATGTATAGAGAAGATATCCATGGGCCCCTCGATGATTGAGTGCTGACATTCATATGCATGGCCGTGCTCAAGTTATATTGATGATGGATCAATGTTAACTTGGTTTGTTGGTCACCACTAATCTAAAATCGAGAAATATAATTGTGAATGATCTGAAGGTTGACTATATTCCATGCCTTGTGTTCACATAGGATATTGCGAACAAAGGGATGTACATGTTCATTTGTCTTTAGGACAATCATTTCATGATTGGGATCTGGTCAAGAGTGGCATACCCTATACTGACTTGGGAGCGTAGATGTCTTGCTAGAAGCCTCTCTATGTTTGTGTTATTTTTCGTAGTCGTGCCACGTACAAGTGGGAGTCTGTTGGAATATGCCCGCTGACACGAACAAATTAATAGCACTGCTGATGAAGTGTAGGCCTATTGTGTCACACACCAAGTATTGATTCCGACAACACGATCAAGCAAAAGAGAGAGAAAGGCCAAAATGAGTTTTGGAAGCATGGTACATGGGCCGTTTCCAGCCCAACTAGCACGGGGCATTTTGGTCCAAGTAGAGGTCGTGTGCTTTGGGCCTACACGGCCGTGTAGGTGAACACGGGCCGTGTTGGGTCTACAAGACACGGGCTAACTTGGCCCAATTGAGGCCGTGAGTTTTGGGCCTACACGTCGTGTTGACCAACACGGGCCGTGTACGATTGTTGTGACAGCAGAATTAACAGCCTTAAAGACTTGATTTAATGGTGTTTATATCATTAACTTGGGGAGAAAAAGAGGCTACATTTTTCTCTGCTCAAGAACAGGCTTCTGGGTGTTCTTAGAGTTAGTTCATGCACAAGAAAGTTCTCTCAAACTTGATCTTCTTCTTGGTGTTCTTTTGGTGCACAAGAGTGGTTGAATATACTTGATTGTTATCTTAGTGGCTACACACCAACCTACTAGCATTTGGGAATCAACACAACTTGGGATGGAATTCTTTAGAGGAATTATCTTCTTGAATTCTACACATTTTGGCAAAGAAGAAAGCTTGTGGTGATCTTGTATGATGGTATAATCTTTCTTCTACCTTGTTTATTATATTCTAGTTGCAACTTCATGTTTAGATGTTGGTCCATGGCATGTGTGTTTGTTTGGCAAGTTTAGTTTTTGTATTGTATCTTGCTTCTGTTGCTATTCGTTTATGCCAAACAAATACCTTCAAGTGTAAGTACTAGGGCACTGCATAAGTTACGCTTCAATGTATCAAACGCCCTCTGCTGACTATCCTCCCATTTAAATTCTGTATTCTTCTTAGTCAGTTGAGTTAGGGTACCGCCATCTTAGAAAAATCTTGAATGAACCGTTGGTAATACCCGGCGAGTCCTAGGAAACTTCATACTTCAGTTGGGTTTTGTGATGGCTCCCACTTCATCACGGATTCCACTTTTGCACGATCCACTTTGATCCCATCCTGATTAATAAGGTGACCCAAGAACTACACTTCCCATAACCAAAACTCACATTTGGAGAATTTTGCAAACAGTTTCTCCCTGCGTAGTACTTCCAACACTTCTTTGAGGTGAACACCATGTGCTTCTAAAGACTTAGAGTGAATAAGAATATCATCGATAAAAACAATTACCGATTTGTCAAGAATGGGTCGACAAACTCTGTTTATTAAATCCATAAATGTTGCTGGTGCGTTCGTAAGGCCAAATGGTGTTATGTTTAGAAAATGTAGGAAAGCCTACTTTATAGGCGTAGCCTATAAATAGGTATTAGGCCCCTTGGCCTTGTAACGCTTTGAACGCTTGGAACGATATATGACATATTGATATTTCAAAGCAAAAGGTGTAGTGTGTTTCTCTCTATTATCATCTTCTCTCTACACGGTTACTTGAAGGTTCTCTATCAGAAATTCGACCTTTCAATTGGTATCAGAACCTAACTTGATCTAAGTTGGCTCATGATTGGGTGAATCATCGATTAACATGCTACATCAAAGAGGTTATTGTTCAGAATTTGAAGTAATGAAGGTGAGTGTATTTCGTGTTAAACTTGATTCCATTCATCTCTAACTCAATTCCGAGTTCAAAAACAATCATATATGATTTGATTTGGATCATAATCGATTGAGTTTTTGAAGTTTTTCGTGGAAACATCTACGGTTTTTGCTTCAAAAGGTCATCATATTTCATAAGGATGATGGAATCATTGGGATACTATTGATCTACAAGGGATTGCGAGTAAGAGGTTATAAACTTCAGGTGGTTTTTCATTGGTTTTATTAATAATTAAAATTTCAGTCAAGAACACTTGAAGTGATGAAGAATAGCCTAGATCTGAGTTTTTCATCGATTTGGATTAACATTTCAAAGTTCATGGTGTTTTACTGTTGATTTCGAACGGGTTAGTTATTTCTAAGAAGACTTCGAGCTTGGCAGTTGAGAACATATCCCTAAAAATCCGGAATTTGTTGCTCATAGTAGACTTCAAGCGTATCTATCCTCAAATTCGAAGGAAGCTCATCTCGAATTCGAAGCCTTAACACTTTGAGTTCGAAATCAATTCCACAAGTTCCAAGTTCGAAACACATTCTAGATGACTTCAAGTGGACAAAAACCCCCAAGTGAACTTCGAACTCGAAATTCACGTTCACACCTCGACTTCGAGCGCGTTCATTTGAGTTACACATCCACTTTGAAAGCAAAACACATTGACTTCGAGCGTGTTCTTCATTGCAAATACTCTGAAAAAAAATTTCTAGGATTTACCACATTTCGCATTCGAATATCACTTGTTCGAAAGAACTGTGCAACATTCCTTGGAAGCCTAAATACAATAATTCCATTCGAAGTCAACTTCATAGTTTACTTCGAATTCCTTGATTAATTCACTCCGAATTCACCTTGTCGAAGAAACCATCTTCGAACCCCAATCACCAACTTATTCAAGTTAACGAACACTTCAAAACCTTTCAAGTAATTAAACAAAAATGTCAAGTTCCAACGAGTTTTTGGCCATTGGCATAGACTCGAAACTCCCTGTTCTCTTCCGCAATGATTACCTAGTATGGAAAGGGAGGTTTATGGACTTTCTGGAACACAACAAAGTGTATGGTGAGATGATGTTTGATTCTATTCTCAATGGAGATAAGAAATTCTAGAGAATCATTGATGCACAACCTGATAATAACCCTCCAATTCATGGAGTGGTAAGAGAGAAAACTCATGACGAGTTGAATGCTGCTGAAAAGGAAAGGAAGAAAGCAGATAGGCTTGCTAAGTATTATCTGAGACAAGAATTATCTTCTGAGATGTACATGAAAGTTGATAGTTTAGCAACAGGCAAAGAGATCTGGGACGAGATCAAAAGACAATTGCAAGGAACTAAGCAAGGAGAACATATAAAACGAACACAATTGGTGAACATGTTTCACGAATTCACTGCTAAAGAAAACGAACTCTTAATCGACACCTACAGTCATTTATGCAAACTCCAGAATGAACTCAAAACCGACAAGGTTGAACGAACAAATTTGGATATTAAATGCGTGTTTCTTCGAGCTCTAGGTCCTGAGTGGAAAGAGCATGTGAAACTTTACAAACACATCAACCGACATCTTACAAATTGTCACATACCACAATGTAATTGAGGACCTTCAGCAATATTAGGATGAGGTGTCAAAGTCATCCCCCAGACTCTCTGCTGATCCCTTAGCCCTAGTAGCTACGAAACCATTACCCTGCGAGTCCTGTCTGACTCAGAATCTGATGAGTCTGATGGTACGGAAATGGAATAAGTCATAAAGGTCATGTCATTCATCACAAAGGCATTCAAGAACAGGTATTCCAAAACCAATAATCGACAAAGATACACTTCTGGGTCTCGAAGACCAAAAAACTTCAAGGTTGTTGAGAAACCTAGGTTTATCAAGGAGGAAAGGAAAAAAGAACGAAAATGCTACAATTGTGGGAGAAATGGCCACTTCATAAAAGACTGCACTCAGAAAAAGAAGAAAGATGATGAGTATTATAAGCAAAAACTCCGGCTAGCAAAAAGAAAAAGTGCAGGAAATGCCATGATGGTTGAAGAAGACCAGTTCCTCACCGATACTGATAACAGTGATCTGGATGAGGAAGCACAAACATAGTTTTGCCTAATGGCTGATGTTCATGATGAATTATCTGAAGAAGACGAAGAGCCAGAGGCACACTATGACAATACAGATGATGAAGAGCTTGATGCTGAAAATGCTGATGATGAGGTACACTCTAACTCCTTAACAGGTTGTGGTCTGAGCGTGGAACATGTTCAGATCATCATGTCACGCATGAAAAAGTTAGAGAAAAAGGTACAAAAATATAAATCAAATAAAGAAAAACTAAAAGAAATAATAAGAAATCAACAAATGGAATCTTTCCTGGTTGGTAAAGAAATTGAAGAACTCAAAACGAAAATCATTGAAAAAGAAAATGAACTGATTGAGTTGACTGCAAACATGAGCACCCAAATACATGACCTCAAAGCAGAAAAGATAAGCACAGAAAATGACTCAAAATTCATTATCAAAGAGAAGGGTGAATTGTACTCTAAAATCAAAGAACTTGAAGACACACTGATAAAAAGGGGTCAAACAGAACAAACCATTTTTCTCAATAGATCCAAAGAACGAAAATTCTCAAAATGGACCTATGATGGTCTTGGATTTGAAAACCCTCAAATCAGTGAGAAAGTGACGGCCAGACAATTATATGATTTCAACTTAATGAATGATGACATCACTAAAAACATGGTATTTGTTGGTCAAGAAGAAGAGTTTGTGGAAGAAGATTTTAAAAGAAATTAAAAACTAAAATCTAAAATTCCTTTGGACTATCAGGAATTAAATGAATGTATCTCAACTAAGCCTCAAAAGCTCAGTGAGACAGATGAGTCTACTGGTTTCACCTATCTTGATGATCTTAAAAAGCCACAAGTTGTCCTAGAAGCCAGAGTATATATACCACATATGGTTTTACAAAGGCAACTCGAAACACTTGTAGCTTATTATTTTCAAACTATCATCACTCATGATTTAGAAAAGGAAGTAAAAGCATCAGAAAAGAGTCTTTCATGTCACTATAAAAAGGAAACCTTGACATGCACTTCTACTCCTTTTACTTCCCAACCAACGAGAAAGTATACTAGAGAAGAAAAAGGTAAAATAAATGTGGAAGATTCATGGATTCCAAGAACACATCACAAAACACCTGAAACAACAAAAAGGAAACCAAATGCCATTCCCAAAGCCAATCTCACACTCTCTCCCAAGTACAAATCCAAGTCACCAACAAAAGTGGTCAAACAGAGCTTAAAACCACTCACAACTAACCATTTTTCAACTGTTTCAGATGTGAGGAGAGCAGACAACACCGAGAGAAGTCTTTCCAAGAATGAAAACAGAAGAAAGTTTACACCCAGTTTCTCTAAGCATTGTTTTAATTTTTCAACAAAGTGTCATCACCTTTCAAATTTCTTCAGTCATTGTATCTCACTTTCCAACAATGAAATGAAAGCAAATACTTGTTTTTGCACAAGTCATGGTTGTTTCCACGGTCATTGTGAATACAAATGTGAATATGATATGCTTACAAAATAAATGGGAATTCTTGCATGTGAGAATTGGCGACCACAAGGGTCAAATCAAGTAAATGCACCCTTTATTACATCACACGGAATAATCATTCATCAGTGGGTGAACAAACATGCTCTCAAACTCATGAATTATTGGAACTATGAAAATAGATTAATCACAATTCAAGAGTTAGAAGCATACAGAAAAGGAGGGTACAAAGAGTTTTTGAAGGCCTGGAATAATACCGAATCTAACACAAGGAAATCTCAATCACAACATACCAAGTTTCGCTCAAAGGCAAAGTCAAAGTCATCAAAAACATCATGCTCAAAAGCACAAATCATCAAAAACAAAGCATCCAAGACAACCACTTTGATGTACAAACCTGTTACCACCAAACAAGCATTAAAATCTCAAATAGTTGCAAAACAAAAAATGATTCAAATCTGGCAACGAAAATATATGGTTCAGGTAGTGGATCCAAGGACACAGTCAAACCAACAAGCCTTCAAAGAGGAGAGATCCCTCTTACCATTGAATCTCAAATTGTTCCTTATCCATTCTGGATTAAAACCTCAAAGTTTAATAAGGAAGAACAAAAGATTCAATGGAAAACACAGAAAAGAATACATTGCATTTATCGAGGTTATTGACACCAATGTATTACCTAACACGCAAGGACCCATTTCTACATGGGAACCTAAATCTTCACTCTTTTCTGTATGCAAGAACCTAATCTCTAGTACCTGGACTCAGGTTGCACCAAACATATGACCGGTGACAAGAGTTTTCTCAAAAACTTCATTCCCAAGTACTCCGGGAATGTTCGTTTTGGGAATGACAATGTAGCACCGATTCTGGGGTACGCAGATATAGTAAAGAAAAGTATCAAAATAAAGAAGGTTTATTTTGTAGAAGGAATGGGCCATAACCTCCTTAGCAGTGGCCAGTTCTGTGACTAAGATTTAGAGGTCATGTTTAATAAGAATTCATTTTCAGTGAAAACAGAAACATGTGATGTGCTTCTAGCAGGAACATGGAAGTCTAACTTATATTTAATCGATCTGAACAACTACAATACAAAAACCTCCATTTGTCTACCAAGTAAGGCCTCATCGGGCTTAACTTGGCAGTGACACATAAAACTCTCACATCTCAACTTCCACAACATCAACAAACTAGTTACTAGAGATCTAGTGAGAGGCCTGCCTAAGTTAAAATTTACCAAAGACCATCTGTGTGCAGATTACGAAAAAGGCAAGATGAAACGTTCATCCCACAAAACCAAGCAACTTTCCAATACAAAGAAAACAATGGAGCTCCTGCACATGGATCTATGCAGTCCGGTGAGAGTCCAAACACGCAATGGGAAGAAGTATATCCTAGTCATTGTTGATGACTTCTTTAGGTATACTTGGGTCAAGTTCTTACGGTTAAAAGACGAAGCAACTCCTACTATCATCAGCTTCATCAAACAATAGCAGAACAAGTTTGAACACAATGTTACCTCCATTCGAACGGATAATGGAACTGAGTTCAAGAACAAAATCTTGTCTGACTACGTTGACCTAGTGGGGATCTCGCATCAATTTTCTGCAGCATACACTCCACAACAGAATGGAGTGGTGAAACAACACAACTGAACTCTAGTTGAGGCTGCTCGTACTATGCTATCTTATTCCGGTCTCTCGCCTTCCTATTGGGGTGAAGCAGTCCGCACAGCGTGTTACACACATAATCGTTCTTTCATCCATAAGCATTTCAATTAAACTCCTTATGAATTGGCGAATGGCATTGTGCCTAATATCAAATATCTTCATATATTTGGTAATAGGTGCTTTGTACTCAATGATAAGGATAATCTAAGAAAATTTGAGGCCAAGGCTGATGAATCAATTTTTCTAGGTTATTCACATGAGTCTAAAGTTTACAGGGTGTTAAATAAAAGAAATAATTATGTAATTGAAAGTATAAATGTTAGATTCGACGATATGTTGGATGTTAACACTTTTCAAAAGGAAAAGAAAGTTGCTTCTGGACAAGTCAGTTCAGGACAAGTTCTTCAAAGAAAAGAAACAAATACAAATCCTAATTCATCATAACACAATTATGATTTTTTATTTGATTTCTTATAGTCTGAATCTAATGTTCCTAATGCTGGTGACAGGAATGATGTAATGTCTCCTGCTACAACTACAACGGAGGTAGACAACTCCTCTTCATATCAAACCTTGGATTCTCCGTCTACGTCAACTGTTAATCCATTTATAGTTCCTCATGAGCCAGTTTATGAGGGTACTCCTGTTTATGATTCAGACCCAATATCAACTGAGGAAGACATTGAACTCACAAACCGTTTAAATAAGTTCTTTCCTCCAATCCAAAACCCCCTAGGAATAAGATAGACACAATCCCATCCAGAATCTCAAATTATAGGAAATGTTCAAGATGGGGTAAGGACTCGTTCTGCAACGGCAAATGAGTGCCTATATTCCAGTTTCCTACATATGATTGAACCCACCAAAGTCTCTGTTGTTTTACAAGATGATGATTGGGTCATTGCAATGCAAGAAGAACTTAACCAGTTTAAAAGACTCAAAGTTTGGAGATTGGTACCACTTCCAGAGGATAAATTAGTGGTTGGTACCAAGTGGATTTTTAAGAACAAATGGGATTCCGATGGAATAGTGGTTCAAAACAAAGCTAGGCTGGTTGCTAAGGATTTCAACCAATAGGAGGGTATAGACTATGATGAAACATTTGCTCCTGTAGCTAGGATAAAAGCCATAAGAATGTTCTTAGACTATGCTGCCTACAAAAGCTTTAAGGTTTTTCAAATGGACGTCAAGACAACATTCTTAAATGGTATCCTCAAGGAGGAGGTTTATGTGTCTCAGCCAGAAGGCTCCGTCAATCCCAAATTCCCACAACATGTTTATATTCTAGACAAAGCCTTATATGGACTAAGACAAGCCCCGAGAGCTTGGTATGATGTCCTGTCTGAATATTTGCTGGGTGAGGGATACAGTAAGGAAAAACCGACACCACTTTATTCACAAAAGCCAAAGGAAAGGATCTAATCTTAGTAGAAATTTATGTGGATGACATTATCATTGGTTCTACTAACCCCAAGTACAGTGATGAATTTGCACATACTATGCAAATTCGATTTCAAATGAGTATGACGGGGGAGATGAACTTCTTTCTCGGATTACAAGTGAAACGGTTGAGTCATGGCATTTTCAAAAGTCAATCCAAGTACATTAAAGACTTGTTGAAGAAATATGACATGCTTAGCTGTTCATCCTTATCTACCCCGATGTCCTCAAAAACAAAACTGTCTGCTGACCTTGAGGGAAAAGCGGCTGATTTAAAAATATATCAGGGTATGATCGGCTCATTACTGTATTTGACTGCTAGTAGGCCAGATATAATGTTTTCTACGTGCTTATGTGCTAGATTTCAGGCTAATCCAAAGAAATCACATCTGCTGGTAGTAAAAAGGATATTCAAGTATCTCAAGGGTACTCCTGATCTAGGTCTATGGTATCCAAGGGATTCAAGGCTATTGTTATTGTTGGAATATGCCCGCTGACACGAACGAGTTAATAGCATTGCTGATGAGGTATAGGCCTATTAGATCACACACCAAGTATTGATTCTGGCAACACGATCAAGCAAAAGAGAGAAAGAGGTCAAAATGGGTTTTGGCAGGAGGGTACACGGGACGTGTTACTGAACACGGGCCGTGTCCAGCCCAACTAGCACGGGGTGTTTTGGCCCAATTCAAGGTCGTGTGCTTTGGGCCAATACGGCCGTGTAGATAAACACAGGCCGTGTTCAGCCTACTTGACACGGGCTATCTTGGCCCAATTGAGGCCGTGGGCTTTGGGCCTACACGGCCGTGTTGACCAACACGGGCCGTGTACGATCACTGTAACAGCAGAATTAACATTCTTAAACACACTTTTAATGTGATTAAGTGGGGTGTTAAGTGTGCTACGTTTTTCTGTGCAATAGAACAGACTCTTGGGAGTTCTAGTGTGGTGGTTCATGATCATCTTTCTCTCTAATGGTTATTCTTCTTGGAGATCAAGTTTGATGCACAAGAGAAGGTGATATAGACTTGTTGGTTGTTGTTTTGGTGTCTAACATCAACCTACTAGCATTGGGGAATCAAGTATGCTTGGGGTGGACTTCACTAGAGGAGTTCTTCTTGAATTCTACACACTTTGACAAAGAAGAAAGCTTTTGATCTTGAATTGTGGTATAATCTTTCTTTCATCTTGTTGATTATATTTTAGTTGCAATTCCATGTCTAGATTTTGGTCCATGGGAAGTGTTTGTTCGGTTGCTTATAATTTATGCCAAACAAATACCTTCAGTGGTATCAGAGCCATATCTAACATTGCTTTGTACTAACAAGTCTAGAAAAACCATATAAATATTTTTATATAAGAAAATTGTTTTCTTGAAATGATTTTTCGTGTAGATTCTTGTTAGGCTAAAATTGATATATTTGTAGTCTACATAATATTCATATAAATATTTTTATATAAGAAATTGTGTTCATATAAATATTTTTCGTGTAGATTCTAGTTAGGGTAAAATTGATATATTTGTAGCCTACATAATATTTTAGTTTTTATATTATATGTTTGTTGTAACTTGGCATGAAGTGTACACAAATATATACTTATAAATGTATATATGAATAAGTGTCTCAAAAATGGTTTGGTACACTAATGCATATGTACAAGGATTGTCATTTCGGTGCCTTTGATGTTGTTGACAATCTTAACTAAAATATAGGTATATATTTGTATCATGGTTTTGTGTGGCACACCATGTTTTATTTTGTTGCGTTTGGTTAATTCGGTAACATGATATGCCCTTAGACCTATGTGTTGTGGTGGTTGATTAATTTGGTTTTTGGCGGCCTGCGTGCTGTATTGTTGTAATATAGTTTATTTATTTATTTATTGGTACGGCTTGCATGCCGTTTCTTTTTGTCCGTGTATTTGTATAAATAGTGTAGAAATGCGACCTGTGTGTCTTTTATGTATATATATATATATATAAATATATATATTCTATGTATGTGTATATAGTATAGAATTAGAACCGGAGAAATCAACAGGAGTCAGGGTGATGACGTCTTGGCTAGAAGGAATCAACACGCTATTGGAAGGTGTTGGATTCAATGGGAGCTCACCCAACGAGACTATACCTTGTCCTTAGGTTTTGGCCTCGTTTTCCCCGTTGTGGCTCACGGGGAAAACACATAGGATTTTTGGGCATGTTACCGAATTATATATATATATATATATAGTTGCGTGGTTGTGGTTTATTTTTCTATGCATGGATTAGGATTCGCATGCTAGACAATTTTTTTATAAAATTAAATAAAATACAACGTTTGTTAAAATGGTTAACAATCTCGCGCGAATAGAATTGACAAAGAAAATATAAAATTGGTATTATATTTAAAAAGTGCTTAAAATCGTTTTGACACTTACTTTGTTAATTCACAAATGGTTTTTATAAACCGGAAACAAAATCCGTTTTTCAAGATGTAAATCACGCACCATCCGTAAGACGACACCACCTGCATCTAACGAAACAAGGATGATTGTCGAGCTAAGCACGGGTCATTCCTTGCATAGTTGTATGGAAGGTGAGTGGGGTAACTCGCATGATTGGTTGTCGAGCTAAGCACGAACCAATTAATGGTCGAGAGTGCCACCCGTGTGTCTTGTCGGACGATTTACAATTTTAGTATATAATTCTTGGTTAGTTGTCGAGCTAAGCATGAGCTAAACAAAAATTATATAATAAGATTGGTGTAAGGAAGGGATCAAACATGCCAACCGACATAATGGATGTCAACGGATCCCTTAAGTGTCTAAGAGTTGTAATAGAGATTACAATTGGTAAAATGGTTGCCGGCCTAAATATCTTCGCCATGTGATTCACGGTAAACCCGTCACGGTGCGAGGTGAAATAAGGTTCTTAGCCCTTGTTAAAAATAATTGTTTTTCTTAAACATATGGGGTAATTATCTTTAACAAGGTTTATCTAAACTAACCAAAACTCGTATTATTGTTATTTATAGATGTCAAATCATAACAACACCACGTCAAACATCTCACTTCGTGTGTTCCTTGAAAGGGAGAAACTCACGAGGGTGAACTTTATTGCATGGCTTAGGCAATTGAGGATTGTCCTTTGCCATGAGTCAAAGTTGCACATCCTTGAGGAACCCCTTCCGGAGCCACCTGCTACCGACGCAACTTGGGCCATTCGATACGGGTATGAAAAACGTGTTGAGGACACGCACGATGTTGCCTGCCTCTTGTTGTCAACTACGAGCTCGGATTTGCGAAAGCAGTTCGAGCACATGAGTGTGTACAATATGTTAAACAAGCTTACAGACATGTTCCAACAGCAAGTTAGGCAGGAACACTATGAGTGTGTTAAAAGCCTAGTCGGTTGTAGGATGTAGGAAGGCGGGAATGTTGGTCTTCACATCCTTAAGATGAAGGTGAACGTGGACCAAATGGAGAGACTAGGATTTCCTATTAGGAGAGAGCTTGCTGTGGATATTGTACTCCAGTCTCTGCCCGTATCATATGATCAGTTTGTCACAAACTATCATATGCAAGGAATGGAGAAATCCTTAAGCGAATTGCATGGCATATTGAAGTCTGCGGAGTCTGACATGGCCAAGCATAATTCCACCTCAACCACTCCCGTCTTAGGGTTAAAGAAACAAAAGAAAAGGAAGAAGAAACCAACCCTAAAAGGAAAGGTTGGAGTTTCCCAGCCTATCCTTGATATTGAGTCGAAGGACATAGAGAATGTGCCTCAAGATGAGACTCAAGAAAATGAGGTTTGCTACTTCTGTGGAAGATTTGGAAATTGGGGCCGTCACGCTTGCCCTACATGCCGAGAGGATATAAAACTTTTGAGGAAAGAGAGAGTTAACTTTCCATCTTCAGGTACGTTCATGACTCATTGCTATTCTTCTATAAGCTGGGTTGTTGGCCCGAGCTGATTGACTCACGTTTGTCACAATTTTGTTTGTTACAAAGTGTAGGTCCTTTGTTGAAAGAAAAGCATGAAGAACCGGATCTAGAACGAGGAAACCATGGTGATTGTGCACTAGGAGAAGATAGGGACACTTGATCTCGCTTTTGTCGCCAGTTTATTTATTACTTTATTGCCCTACGTGGCAAGTAACATCTCTTTGTATGCTTGCTTTTAATTACGATGGACATGATTTTGAAGTTTTAAGAATTGATGTAAACCTTTTAAGCATTGGTTATTCAAGGTTTATTTATTTCATAGCTCATGTGTTGTTTTGACATGCGTGGCACACAACTTTACATGTGGTAACGGTGAGTTTATTCTTAAAATATGAAATTTGTTATGAAAAATTTATTGAGAGATATTTTGTTATATTAAAAAATTTCCATGTCATGGCATAGACAAGGTTTTGTTACAAGTAATAGAATATTCATGAATAATTGATTCTGAATCAAAAATAGTTTGGACAAATTGTCTTTGTGTGCTAATCAACTTTACCATATAAACAAGAGATATATCACCTAGATCTATGTGTTTGGGATCTCGGGATAGTTTAGCCTCGAGCTAAACGTTTTGATGTTGATCTTGTTTATTAGGCTAAGATGATTATGAGGTCCTTCACCGGAGTTTGTGAGAGGATTAAAGGCTTGTTGGATATTGATCACATTTTGTGGATAATCCGTTCAAGCACACCACAAATAATAACAAAAGTGAAACCTCTTTTGCACTACCTTGATGGTAGTAGTTACGAGACGTTTACTAGTTTGGTTATATGTCTGAAACCTTGTTGGTGTTTAGAATTAACCAAAACAAATTTCAGAATCAATAGGGCATATAGATCAAGGTACTTACATCTAGTAAAGATGCTAAGATACATGCAATCTATATTAGTTGTTGAATTGTCTCACAATTCATTTCCTACTTAGATACATTGGTACATGGTGGTGTAGGGAACCGGATATTATTGGTAATGATCCGGTTTATGAAGGGTCAAGAATGTATGTCTGATTTGTTGGTACATTCATTTCCCATTATGACTAAGTCCTCAAATCTAAATTCAATTGATGGTCTATTTAGCGCTTATTAAGATATGACTTGAAAAGGTTCTTTGCTTGTCTATCTTATAGTTCGAAGTTATCCATTCTACATTCAGTGGGAGATGGATAAACTTGAAATCAAGAAATGCTAATACATTTGAGGAGTTCTTTTAAGTTTTAGCTATTTAACCTTTTGAGAACAATGTTTGTTGCTTAAAAGGGTAGAAGAAGGAAAACTAAAACTAAGGGATTCCAGTGGAAGAACGTGGAAATTAAATGAAAGACTTGATGTTGATACTAGCATATAATCTGATATCTTTGATAGATGATCAGCATTGTTATGCTGGTATGCCTGACTAAGAATCATTACTTCTTTTAATTTTGATAAGAGTCATATAGAGCCTAAGAGGTATGGGTTTCTCATATCTAAGTGGCAATGACCATGGTGAGTCATGTTGAGTTCACCACCTAAAGGAAGACGTAGTGGATCCGGAATTCACTAAAAATAAAAGAAGTAAATGATAAAGAGATACAATCCATTTGAAATGTCCAAGTACTTGACTTGACTTGATCCCATACCTAGGTGTATACCAAGGTGGTAGTGATGGGATTAACGTGGATGGAATTGTAGACAACTTCAAATACCGACTAGTGGTAAAGTTTTGATGATGGTTATGGAGAAACTTGTCCTAGTGGCTATGTTGAAGTGTAGAGCAATAAAACGAGTACACAAAAGAATCAAGTAGAGAGAATATGTAGAAAGACCTTTAAGTGTGTCTTTTCTATTTCAATAATATGTCAAAGGTTACATTAGAAGAAGGCTAAGATACTATTTATACTAAGTACAATGTAATCCATAAAAACAATAAATTGTAACTAGACAATAAACACAAATACAGTTCTAACATTCTCCCCCTTGTTCATGTCTAGCTTGTATTTCACTGCCCAATCTTTCTCTGCCAATGTCTGATCATTTTTCTTTCTCGCGTTTGGCATCAAATAGTTTGATAACATCGGTAAGTCTGACTCTGGGCGCTTGGTCAACTTCTTCCTTCAAACTCATACTATATTCCAAGATTTTTAAGGTCCAAGTTTTTAAAGATCCAACGGAGTAAGCATTGACTTCTTTGAACCTTAGGAAGAATTTTTCTCTTTTACTGTTGCACAGAACAATCCCTTCATCTCCTTCAAACTCTTCATCATCACTCCAGACAACTTGATACATCTTCAGTTGGTCAATTTTGGAATGCTTCGTGTTTGGCTTCAACAAATTGATTTTGGCTTTATCAGATTCAGCTCCCAACCGAAGATCAGTATATTCTGCTATTTGACATCGATGTCTGATAAACTCCTTGAGCTTTTTATAACCAGCTGAATCCTCAACATTCATTTCTAATTTCACTTTGAGTTCCTCTAGCAGAAAGTTGACGTCACTAAGGTTTAAGAATTTTAGGTCCACATGCCCAATCGTATAAGTCTTCATATCTGACCTTGTGACGAGATAACTAATCATTTCTTTGAATACGACTCTCTGAATTCCAACATAATTAAGCTTTATGATCTGGTGTTTTGATTCGATTTCCTCTTTCTTAGCAGTGTGTAAATTGAGAATCATCTTTGCTTTGACTTCCTCTGCACTTTTTGCGCCCATTATATTTACATCCAACATCTCTTCGATTTCATGTGTGTAGATGTCGATAAACTTTTCTTCTAGAAAGGCCACTGGAATATCTTGATACCTCCAGTTTCTAACGGTCTTCTTCAGGGCCTCCCTAGTCAGCACATAACTTTTCTTTACATTAGGTAAAGACCCAGTGTGAACCGGATCTATTTGAGTAGTTTTAAGGATATTCCATTCTGACTGTTTTGATAGTTCACTATTTGACTTTCTTTTTGTTGTTGTTTTTTGATGTATGAAGGAGTGATTCTGAATTTCTTAGGAGATGATGGAAACTGTTCTGTTACTTTTTAATGTATTTGCGTTACACTTTCTAAATTATATTTTTCCAGACCCGATTCATCAACAATCTCAGAGGAAGGCTTTTCAACCTCTTGTTTGCTTAGCCTCAAGGCTAGCTCCAAATCCTCATCCTCTGCCTCAACCTCAGGCACATTCGATTCTTCAAACTCAACCATCTCAGTCTGCTTCCCCTTATATTTTTGTTTGAACGGAGTTTTCTCCAATCTGGCAACAACTACACCGATTCTCTGAGCAGCCGGGGTATTAAAATAAGTTTTTAAACGTTTCTCCCCCTCAGGACGATCGGTGTCGGAGTCATCGTCGTTATGCCTACGTCATTTTGATGACCCGGCAGCAGTTTTACAAGTAGAGTCCACTTCAGTTCTCAATAATTATAATATATCTAAATCCTTTGAACTGCTATCACCTTTGCCAATCAATTTACCCATCAATAAACTTTTTAACTCATCCACTGATAAAGCCTCTGTAACCTTATCCTTCACTTCAATTTCTTTCTTTTCTACCAAATCATCCAATTTCTTTTCAATTCTGGTCAGTCTGTCAAGTTGTAATCTTTGGATATCATCGATACGTACACGTAAATGCTCAAGAGCATCATCAAAATCATCCTTGGAAACGAATTCCTTAGCCGATTCATATTCAGATTGGGTAACATCGGGATTACTTAGATTACCCGTTGAGGTTCCAGCACCTCCAGAAACTGTTGGATTATGCCCACTGACACACACACGAGTTGGTATCATGGCTGATGAAGCAAGGGCCTGTTGGGTCACATGCCAAGTATCAATTCCGGCGTCACGGATGGTCTAAGGAGAGAGAAAACCAGAAACTGGTTCTGGTGAGCTAAGGCACGCCTGTGCCTCTATGAGGTATGGTCGTGCCCTACGGGCAGGCACGAGCCCAAGTCGGGCGTGACTTGGCCGTGGCCTGTGGCTAGGTACGCCCGTGCCCTGTGCCCAATGGACAGGCACGAGCCCAAGTCGGGTGTGACTTGGGCGTGGCCTTTTAGGCTGGCACGCCTGTGCCTTGTGTAGTAACAGCTTCTTTAATCAGCTTTCAAGGCTGATTATTGTGGTGTTTATGGTCATAACTCTAGTAATTGATTGTGGCATTATGATTGACGGTTTTTGAGTTCAAACATGAGCTCTATATAAGCCACAAGAAGTTCTAGTGTTGTGTTCCTTGAACTTGATTCACAAATATATACATTGCATACAATTCTCTCATATACACACTAGAAATACTAAGGCTTTGGTATTTGTTGTGTTGGTCATCTTGCTGGTGTTTAGATAGGCT
Source organism: Dittrichia graveolens (assembly GCA_038502395.1). Classification (NCBI taxonomy): domain Eukaryota; kingdom Viridiplantae; phylum Streptophyta; class Magnoliopsida; order Asterales; family Asteraceae; genus Dittrichia; species Dittrichia graveolens. The sequence continues at coordinate 51,005,481 of JARJIL010000005.1, read as the reverse complement.
TATCTAACACTCTAGCAAGTGGGAGGCGATAGTGACTTGGTGTGGACTACAATAGAGGTGTATACGTTAATACACGCAACTTCCAAACTCCAAACCCGCGCGTACAAAGAAGATAGCTTCAAGGTCATGACACTATTTCTTTGTATCTATATTTTTGTTTCTTATCAATGTTTAGAGTTTTGGTCCATTTGGTGGGCGTATTCGTGGTCAAATTTTGAAACTCTTTTTCTACTCGTTTTGCTTCCGTTGCGATTTAGACCACGAAAACGTAACACTGGTATGAGAGCCATCTCTAACATGGCTTTGCACTTTTGGAGTTAAACCGGATTTTCTTAGTTTTCTGTCAAAAATTGGTTTTCCGGTGACCGGGCACGGTCGTACCTCTAGGGGTACGGACCGTGCCGGCAAAATCTGTAAACGGTTTAAAATTGTTTAAACTGTACACTCACAAAAGGGCAGGCATGCCCGTACCCTCTGGGGTACGCCCGTGCCTTCTGGTTTTTGGTTAGAATTAGTTTTTGAAACAATATGTTTAAATATATATTAAAATCCGGGTTTTGGACTAGTCTTGATTCTGTTGATCTCCACTATATTTTGGTTCCTAATTCTATATGTTTTGTGTGACTTGGCATGAAGTTCACAAAAACATATATTTTTAGGTGTATATATGAATATGCAATTTTAAAGGTGTATTAAAATTGATAAAGCATATGTACAAGGATTGCTTGTTGTGCCTTAAATGTTGTTTGGCAATCTTGATCAAAATATATGTATTTGTTGGACATGGTTTTGTGGCACACCATTGTTTTCGTTTGATTGTGTTTGTTGTGATTGCCCGGTAACTTGATATGCCCATAGCCCTTTGTGATGTTTGTGGCTGGTTTTGGTTTTGGCCTGCGTGCCATATTGTTGTAATATTTATATTTGTTGCGACTTGGATGTCGTTTATTTGAATCTTTGTACTCGTAATAGATTATTAGGATCGCGACTTGCATGTCGTTTTCTTATTCTTATGTACTCGTACTTAGATTATTTCAAATATGTAAATATTGCATCAAACCAACCGGGAGACACGGTGTTGGCGTCTTGACGAACCAAATCCAGGAGAGTCACCGGTGTGGAGATTGTGACGGAGCATTCCTTCGTGTTGTCCCTAGATTGACTATGTTTTCCCCGTTTTGGCTCACGGGAAAAACACTTAGGATTTGGGCATGTTACCGGGTCATTGTTTATATTTATGCGTGGTTGTTTTATATTTGAATTCTTTAGGATTTGCATGCTGGAGAATTTTTGAAAAAATATATAAAACAAAGAGATTTATAAATGTGTTTATATTTCTACGCACATAAGAATGGGCAAACATTAATATAAAAAGGTGTTTATATTAAACGGTTATTAAAAAGGAGTTTTTGTAACTTAAATTGCTAATTCGTCAAAGTTGTTAAAATATCATTTTAACCGGAAAAACAAAACCCCATTTTTCGAAAAGTAAGTCACGCCCAACCGTAAGACGACACCACCCAAATCTAACGAAACTTGGATGATTGTCGAGCATTAGCACGAGTCATGCCTTGTGGAGTTGTGTGGAAGGTGAGTGTGGCAACCCGCAATATTGGTAGTAGAGCTTAAGCACGAACCAGTGATTGGGCTAGGGTACCAACGTGTGTCTTGATGGGCGACTTACAAATTCTTTTATAAAGCTTAAACGATGTCGTTCTCTAGCCGAGTCATTTAAGAAATAATAAAAGGATTGGTGTATGAAGGGATCAAACATGCCTTAGACATTTGATGTCAAAAAGGATCCTGCAAGGATCTAAGAGTTGCAATCGTTGCAATCGGTAAATTGTCTACCGGGCTAAATAACTTATTTCGTGATCCGCGGTAAACCCGTCACGAGATAGAGTGAAATACGGTTCTTAACCTTGTTCAAATAAATGACTTTTATAACTAATGGGTAATTATTTCTACAAGGATTTGACAACTAAAATTGGTACTCTAATTTTGTAGATGGCATCCAACAACGCTTCTACATCATCATCGAACTCTATTTCCCTAAAATTGTTCCTCGAAAAGGCCAAACTCGATGGCCAAATCTTTATGGATTGGTTCAAGTAAGGATAGCCCTTAGGTATGAACAAAAGATGTGGGCCATCGAGGAGCCTTTGCCGGAAGCACCTGCGGCTAATGCGACTAGGGTGGTCCGAGACGCGTATTACCTTGTTAAATGTTTGATTTTCTCCCTGCGTCACACAAAACATTATTTCCCTTCACGCTTTGTCTGACGATGGTTATGAGTTTAATTTTAATAATGGAATTATTTCTTGTTTGAGAAATGATGTTCATTACTTTAAAGCTTATCCATGTCGTGGGATTTATGAAACAAGTGTGTGTTTGGATGGTAATAAATCAATCATAAACATTGATTCTAAGTCCAAAGGTGTATTGGACAGGTTGTCTTTGTGGCATAGTCGTCTTGGCCATATAAGCAAGAAACGTATCGCCAAACTCCAAGTGGATGGGATTTTGGAATCGTTTGACTACGGGTCAAGTGAAGTATGCGACTCTTGTTTATTAGGCAAAATGACTAAAGCGCCCTTCACCGGCGTTAGTGAAAGGGGCAAAGACTTGTTGGACATTGTTCACACGGATGTGTGTGGTCCGTTTAGGTCGGATACAAGAAACAAATTTAGGTACTTCGTTACTTTTACTGATGATTTCAGTAGGTATGGTTATGTTTATTTGATTAAGCATAAGTCTGAAACCTTTGAGGTGTCTAAGACATAACAAAACAAAGTGCAGAATCAATTGGGCAAGCGGATTAAGATTCTCATATCCGATAGGGGTGGAGAGTATCTTAGTACCAAGTTTCTTGATCATCTGAGGGGTTGTGGGATTATTTCACAATTTACTCCACCCAGGACACCACAATTAAATGGGGTCGCCGAGAGGAGGAACCGAACTTTATTGGATATCGTTCGGCCCATGATAAGTCGTACAAAGCTACCAGCAAGTTTTTGGGGTTATGCTTTGGAAACTGCTGCTAGGACCTTAAACCTTGTACCAACAAAGAAGGTTGCGAGTACACCATTCGAGATGTGGCACGGAAGGGTTCCTTCGCTAGCCTATCTCAAGGTCTGGGGTTGTGAGGCTTACGTAAGACGTGAAGCTCAAGACAAACTTGAACCCAGAGCCGAGAAGTGTATTTTCATTGGCTACCCAGCTGGTTCCATGGGATATTTGTTTTACAAACCTTTGGAGAACAAGGTGTTTGTTGCTCGAAGGGCGGTCTTCCTTGAAAGGGAGCTGATATCTGCGGAAGCCAGTGGGAGGCAAGTTGATCTAGAAGAAGTTATAAATGACACCAATGATCAACCTGATGTTGGCACTAGTACCGCTTCTGAGATCGGCGTACCGGAAGAAGTGGAACCTTCGCTAGCCTATCTCAAGGTCTGGGGTTGTGAGGCTTACGTAAGACGTGAATCTCAAGACAAACTTGAACCCAGAGCCGAGAAGTGTATTTTCATTGGCTACCCAGCTGGTTCCATGGGTTATTTGTTTTACAAACCTTCGAAGAACAAGGTGTTTGTTGCTCGAAGGGTGGTCTTCCTTGAAAAGGAGCTGATATCTGTGGAAGCCAGTGGGAGGCAAGTCGATCTAGAAGAAGTTATAAATGACACCAATGATCAACCTGATGTTGGCACTAGTACCGCTTCTGAGGTCGGCGTACCGGAAGAAGTGGAACCTCAACCATTGGTGGATGAGGTGCCTGATACACAACCATTAGAGCTCCGTAGATCTGGTAGAGTTCGTAATGAGCCGGAAAGATATGGGTTTCTCATATCCGAGGGCGACGAACTATTGGTGGATCATAGTGAACCGAACAACTACCGGGAAGCCGTAACGGGCTCTAAGTCTGCTAGGTGGAAGGAGGCAATGGACAGTTAGATGCAATCCATGGCGGATAATCAAGTCTGGGACTTGGTTGATCCAGTACCCGGCCACAAGTCAATAGGGTGCAAATGGGTCTTTAGGAAGAAGACTAACGTGGATGGAAAGGTAGACACCTTCAAAACCCGACTGGTAGCAAAGGGTTTCACTCAAACTCATGGTGTAGATTATGATGAAACCTTTTCTCCAGTGGCTATGTTGAAGTCTATTAGGATATTAATGGCTATCGTTGCATATTACAATTACGAAATATGACAGATGGATGTCAAGTCTGACTTCCTTAACGGGAAGTTGGTAGAGGAGGTTTACATGGCACAACCTGATGGTTACGTAAACCCCAAATATCCTAATAAGTTCTGCAAGCTTAAGAGATCCATTTATGGACTTATGCAAGCATGTCAGAGTTTGAACATTTGCTTTGATGAAAAGGTCAAAGAGTTTGGCTTTTTTAAAAGCAAGGATGAACCTTGTGTATATGTCAGGGCTAGTGGGAGTGCTGTTGTTTTTCTAGTCTTGTATGTGGATGACATACTACTCATAGGAAGTGACGTGACTACCTTGCAGGAAGTGAAAACCTGGTTTGGGAGTTGCTTCTCTATGAAAGACATGGGAGAAGCAACATATATTTTGGGGATAAAGATCTATAGAGATAGATCTAAAAGACTCATTGGTTTGAGCCAGAGTACATACATAGATAAAGTCTTGAAGAGGTTCAAGATGCAAGATTCCAAGAAAGGGAATTTGCCTATGTTGCATGGTATGGCGTTGAGCAAGTCTCAATGTCCGAGTTCTCAAAAGGAACTAGAAGAAATGAGCCGAGTCCCGTATGCTTCGGCAGTGGGATCGATCGTGTATGCTATGCTATGTACTTGGCCTGATGTGTCGTATGCTTTGAGCATGATGATCCGATATCAGGCTAACCCTGGTCAAAGTCATAGGGTTGCGGTTAAAAACATCCTTAAATATCTTCGGAGAACTAAGGAAATGTTTTTAGTGTTCGGTGGATCGGAGGAGCTCAGAGTTACTGGATATTCTGATGCTAGCTTCCAAACGAACAAGGATGATTGCCGGTCTCAATCGGGATTTGTATTCTTGTTAAATGGTGGAGCAATAAGTTGGAGAAGTTCAAAGCAAGATACCGTGGCCGATTCAACCACGGAGTGAGAGTATATTGTTGCAAGCGAGGCTGCTAAGGAAGCCGTCTGGATGATGAAATTCATTTAAGACCTTGGAGTTGTTCCTAACATCGCTAACCCTATTGAGATCTTCTGTGACAATGAGGGTGCAGTAGCTCTAGCTAAGGAACCAAGAGCGCATCGACGTACGAGACACATTGCTCGGAAATATCATTTTATCCGTGATATTATCGAGAATGGAGACATTGTAGTTAATAGAGTACCGATTGAGGGGAACTTGGCAGATTCTCATGCCAAGTCTATTGGTATTAGATTTGCTAGTGACTTGGTTTAATCATTTTAGTGTATTTGTTTTTGAGAACATTAATGCAATAATGTATTTCTTATTGTAATGACTATTAAATGGGGATTTAATATACACATGTTTACTTTATGAAACATTATTGTGTTCTATCTTTGCATGTTTAATACTACCATGAATAAACTTGTTTATTCTAAATACTCCACGATCGGTCGTTCTTCATTGGAAGGAAGAAGTGAATTAAGATCGAGGCGAGTGGTTGGTAAAGTTTTCATCTTGGATTGAATACTTGTTTACGCAACACTAGCATGTACTTAATGGTGATTAAGTAATTGGAGGACCCGTACCTGAGTTTACTTCATGTATATTATCACGAGTAAATCAGGACGATAATATTATTTATCCTTCTACTGGAGATGCACACGTTGCTTGATTATTAACATGGACTTGTTTAGATTGCTTTCTAACGCAGTTCGCAATTGGCTGTTATAAGGGATGTTTTCAAGCAAGAACTTGTTATTATGATAGGGCGGTGTAGTCAAAAGTATTCGTTCCTCTTTTTGAGAGATATCCTTGGGCCCATCGTTAACTAAGCTGATGACAAATCAAAATGCATGGCCGTGCTCAAGTTGAATTGATAATGGATCAATTGTGCAACTTGTTTTGTTAGTCATAGTTAGTCTATATCGAGAAACATAATCGTGAATGATTTTGGGGTTGATCATGTTCCATGACTTGCATTCACATCGGATATTGTGAACGAAGGGATAAGTAATCACTTATCTGTAGGACCTCCCGCAGCTAATATTCTTATTTCCTTCTTTCAAGATCAACTAAATTTCAATTTCTTTAAACTTTCTCCACCTCATGATGATCAGGTTTCTTCATGAACATCATGCAATTTTAATTGACATTTAGCTTGATTTGTTCATGAATACATCAACATATAAAGCTTCGAATCCTCATCATGACATTCAGTTGAATTTATCAAATATGTATCTCTTTGACATTGTGACCACAATGATATTACAATGAAAGTATCCGAGACAGTCTTTAGGGCACCATCTCAAAGTTCCCGTTGGGAAATGTTAAGTCCGAGATCACATAGATTGCTCGTTAACACAACAATTCGAATAAACTGTGTGACCACGTTCAGAATTGGCATAGCGTTGATTCTCGTAGGATTTCCATTAAAGTTTATGAGAAATAGTACATGTTGAGTAATATAACAGATGTGGTTAGGGATGGAGATAGGATTTTAGTATCTTGGTGGTTGATCTAACTTTATTATGAAAGTTTATTTAAATATAAGAAACCTATGTGTTATAATAACGTTAAGTTTTGCAAAAATCAATAATCATAGTTTTTCATGATAGCCAGTTTTTTAATCACGAATTAACGTGCTAAAGCATAATATTAACTAAATCAATTACTCGAATGCTTTATCTTGATTAAACTTTAATGAAACTAAAAAATAACAATAAGAAACCCATATATACTTCGTGTGTTTGTAGTTAGATGTATTTTTATTTCTTTGAATAGAATTCATCTATTATAGTTTATAGAGAAAGCATCAACGATCTCTCTCTCAATGTAAAGAACCAAAATGTTTTAAAGATAATCATCACTCATACTATTATGAAGCCTTGTTTTTGTAATGTTTATTGTTGAGAAGGCTCTTTAAAAATCTGAATCGGCAATTTGAATCTTCCCTTCATCGTTTCTATTTGAGCTATACTCAGGCTACTGATCAATTCTAATAAGCGCGGATTAACAACTATGTTTTAGATTTAGGGGCTGTTTGTTTGCTGCTTAATGAAACCATTCAGCGCTGATGCTAAATCATTCAGCATTCAGCATGTTTGATACATGACTCTAAATGAAGAATGTGCTGAATGATTCAGGATAAAGCTGCTGAATCATTCTACCTTAAAATGCATTCTAAATCATTAAGCACCAAGTATTTTATCCTAATACTCATTCTTTCACACGTTGTCTTGTTAAAATATCATATTTTATAATCTAATATATCACTATTAAGGTTAAAATGATAATTTGCATTATTCGGATTGTTCATTCAGAACCTTTATAAAACAGCATGTCACATTCAGAGGCAGATTGATTCAGAGCCTTTGAATTATTCAGACCATAGAATCATTCAGTGCTTAATCAATCTATTTTAACAAACATCTCCTTAGGCTTCTAAAATACTAAGGATTATAGGCTCATTGGAGGGGGCCTAACACCCTTCAGCCCCCTTGTCTCCGCCCCTGGATGTAATGGTGTGACTAGGTTATTTGGAGCTCTTCTTCTCAAACTAGAGACTTGGTCACACTGATATTACACAATATGTTTCATCACCGATATTACACAATATGTGACCGCATGACTGGTTTATTTTTGTGTGTGTTCTAATTTATGAACTTAAATAATTCAAAAAACTAGAGAACTAATGTATTTCCTTTATTTATATTAATCTAGGGGTTGTGTTACATAGGGGTTTTTCTGTTGTAAAAGGTTTGAATAGTGCACTCATTTTTTTCATGTCATCACCTATTCCGGTCTTCCATTTCAACACATATTCCATATCGTATCTCCTTTATGCTAATCTCATGTGTAATACCCAATTTTTTGATACAAATTTAAACCTTTTGGAAAATAGCTTTTAATTAGAGTTAATTTAATAAATTAGCAGAAGAAATCTTAATTCATAACAAACCATGTGTTTTTTTTCAATTTATATCAAGCATTGTATATCAAAACGTTTAGAAAAGGTAAATTACGATTATGACCTTAGTTAAACAAATGGTGTTACTTAAAGTTGCCCACGACCATTAACAAAAAGCAATGCACCACACTACCAAACATGCCTTCATTTGAAATCTAAAAGCTAAACCCAAGCTTCTACCCACCTCACAAGCCATATATCTACCTACTACCTATGGGCTATGGATACAAAACATTTAACAACATGGGATAGCTAATAAACTACTCAGTAATGTTCATGTGTAAAACACATAAGGATGTGGGTGTAAGTCCATTGAACAATGAATCTTCACATGGTAGCTAGTCATGGTCAGTAATGTTCATGTGTGGCAAAGTCGACATCACATGTCAAGGTAGTGGGTCACAAAATATTCCACCATGCATTATGTGAAATGCCAGTTATTCTATCTCCAAGAGCACACACGTGTGTGTATTGGTTTAATTTGCTTTTTAGACTTTTAAATCCCATGGCCACAATTGCATTAGAGCATTTACAAGGTTTCAAGCCTGTGTAAACACAGACCAACATATAAGATATACAATATACGTTGAGAATTTGTACATCCTCTCATGCATGCGTTGTATTCGAGGGGATCTAAGTGTACCAATTGGCGGTGGGCTATCGGTAAACCTTTGCTTTGCCCGGCATTGGTTGCTGGTTATGTGCCGAACCGCCGATGTTCTGGATTATGTGATTGCTTTTTATGATATTGATTGTAGTTGTTTGCTATTGTGGTTAAAGCTTCTTCTCACTTAGATTTGTCTGGCAATTGATCCCTGCTAGGACGCCACAATTAAATGGTGTCGTCGAGAGGAGGAATTGGAAATTATTGGATATGGTCCAAAGTATTATGAGTCGTACGGATGTACCCACTAGCTTTTGGGTCTATGCATTGGAAACGGCTGTTAGAACCCTTAACTTCGTACCAACAAAGAAGGTTAAGGAAACGCATTTTGAGATGTGGCATGGAAAGGTTCCATCGCTGTCATATTGCAAAGTCTGTGGATGTCCTGCCTATGTTTGATGTGAGGTAGAGGACAAGTTAGAGCCCAGAGAAGATATGTGTTTATTAATTAGGTATCCTGGTGGGCCTATGGGATATTTGTTTTACAAACTTTTTGAGAACAAGGAATTTGTTGCTCAAAGGGCGGTCTTCCTTTAGAGGGAGCTAATATCTAAAAACGCTAGTGGGAGAAAGGTAGATGTTGAAGAAATTGAAGAACCTTCCGTTGATAAACCTGATGTTGGCACTAGTACTCAACTTGATATGGTTGATTCTTAGCACGACGATGCTAGAGAACCTGACACAGATTCGTTACCTCTTAGGAGATCTGATAGGAGTTACAATGAGCCAGAGAGATATCCAAAATCCTATACTTGAAATCCAAAAACTAAAATTTGATAACCTAGAATCCAATTGACTTGAATCCACAGATGGTAAAGTTTACAATTGCTATGGATGATGTGATGCACATGTATGTGTCTAGCTAGACTCTTTAGTCTGATGCTCTGCACATGTCTATTCTTAGCTAGACTGTTTATTATGATTCTCAGTAAATTATTGCATGTTGCGTGTTGAATATTGTTTATATCTGTTATGTGACTATTTAGCCGATATGTGCTTGAGGTATGATATCGAGTATCATTTAAGGATTCAGCTATGCGTGAAATTGGGCTGGGCCTGATCGGTATTGGTTGAACAGTTGTAGACCCTTTCATGGATGTGTTGTATTAGAGGGGATCAAACTGTACCAATTGGCGGTGGGCTATCGGTAACCCTTTGCTTTGCTCGGCATTGGTTGTAGGTTCTGCGCCGAACCGCCGATCTTCTGGCTTATGTGATTGCATGTTATGCTATTGATTGTAGTTGTTTGCTTTTGTGGTTTAAGCTTCCTCTCACTTAGCTTTGTGCTAATTCTCGTCGGTTGGTGTTCTTTCAGGTTTCTGAGTTTGTGGTCTTAGCATAAGGAAAATTGACCTGACTCTGATATTTGTTGTTGAAAGAAACGAGCCAGTTGTTTTTGTAACACCAAGACTATGATTGATGTGTTTAAGAACAGATGTTTTAATTTGTACACATTTGTAATGTATGGAAAGAATGTTTGTTAAATTAAGCTTCCACAACGCAAAAATAAAAAAATGGCTTGAGAATTTTACGGTGTTATAGTTTGTTAGGCAAAATGACCAAACCACCCTTCTCCAGCGTTTGTTAGAGGGGAAAAGACTTGTTGGATATCGCTCACACTGATGTGTGTGGTCCATTCAAAGGTCGGTCTTTCTTGAGAGGGAGCTAATATGCAAGAACGCTAGTGGGAGAAAGGTAGATTTTGAAGAAATTGAAGAACCTTCGGGTGATAAACCTGATGTTCGCACTAGTACACAATCTGATTTGGTTGATTCTTAGCACGACGATGCTATAGAACCTGACACAAATCCGTTACCTTTTAGGAGATCTGATAGTAGTCGTAATGAGCCAGAGTGATATCTAAAATCCTATACTTGTAATCCATGAACTAAAATCCGATAGCCCAGAATCCGATTGACTTGAATATGGGATTCTTGAAAACCGGTACAGCCTAAATCCGATGCTTTCGAATACGACAGACTTAGAATCCGGCGAATTCTCAGAATCCGTCAAATAAGAATCCGAAACTAAGGATCGGATTTGAAGTTGTTTGTTTTTTATGCTATCTTATGAGGATTTAGCTTTGTATTTATGAATGATCAAGTTAGAAATATATGTGGACAAATGTAGCTATGAGTTCGTGACTGATTTTTGTTGTTATTATGTTTTCAGGAAATCCAAAGATTCAGTAAAATAAGATCTCTGAGTTGCAAGTTGGAATCAAGTGGTGAATTGATGTTAACTCACAGATGGTAAAGTTTACAATTGATATGGATGATGTGATGAATATGTTCGAGTCTAGCTAGACTGTTTAGTCTGATGCTCTGCACATATCTGTTCCTAGCTAGACTGTTTAGTCTGATGCTCAGTATATTATTGCCTATTGCGTGTTGAATATTGTTTATATCTGTTGTGTGACTATTTGGCAGATATGTTCTCGAGGTATGATATCGAGTATCGTTTAAGGAGTCACCTATGCGTGGAATTGGGATGGGCGTGATCGCTATTTGGTTAAGAAGTTGTAGACCCACTCATTGGTTGTAGGTTCTGCACCGAACAGCCGATCTTCTGGATTATGTGATTGCATGTTTTGCTATTGATTGTAGTTGCTTGCTTTTGTGGTTTAAGCTTCCCATCACTTAGTTTGTGCTAATTCCCCTCAGTTGTTGTTCTTGTAGGTTTGTGAGTTTGTGGTGTAAGTAGAAAGAAAAGTTGACCTGACTCTCATATTTGTTGTAGAAAGAAATGAGCCAGTTGTTTTGTAACACCAAGACTATGATTGATGTGTTTAAGAACAGATGTTTTGATTTGTACATATTTGTAATGTATGAAAAGTATGTTTGTTTAATTAAGTTTCCGCAACGCAAAAAGAAAAAAATGGCTTCAGATTTTACGGTGTTACAGCTTGTTAGGCAAAATGATCAAAGCACCCTTCACCAGCGTTTGTTAGAGGGGAAAAGACTTGTTGGATATTGTTCACACTGATGTGTGTAGTTCATTCAAGCATTCAACTAGAGATAACTCTAGATACTTCGTAACCTTTACTGATGATTTTAGTCGGTATGGTTATGTCTACTTGGTGAGACATAAGTCGCATACCTTTGAGGTATTTAAGACTTTCCAAAATGAAGTTTAAAACCAATTGGTTAAACGGATCAAGATACTTAGATCTGATCGTGGTGGTGAGTATCTAAGTTTCCAATTCCATGACCATCTTAAAGATCGTGGGATTGTCTCGCAATTGACCCCTTCTAGGATGCCACAATTAAATGGTGTCGCCGAGAGGAGGAACTAGACATTATTGGTTTTGGTCCAAAGTATTATGAGTAGTACGGATGTACACACTAGCTTTTGGGCTATGCATTGGAAACGGCCGTTAGAACCCTTAACCTCGTACCAACAAATAAGGGTAAGAAAACACGTTTTGAGATATGGCATGGAAAGGTTCTATCGCTGTCATATCGCAAAGTCTGTGGATGTCCTGCCCGTGTTTGATGTGATATAGAGGACAAGTAGAGCCCAGAGCAGACACGTGTTTATTCATTAGGTACCCTGCAGGGCCTATGGGATATTTACTTTACAAACTTTTTGAGAACAAGGTATTTGTTGCTTAAAGGGCGGTCTTCCTTGAGAGGGAGCTAATATCCAAGAACGCTAGTGGGAGAAAGGTAGATCTTGAAGAAATTGAAGAACCTTCCGGTGATAAACCTGATGTTGGCACTAGTAATCAACCTGATATGGTTGAGTCTGAGCACGTCGATGCTAGAGAACCTGACACAGATCCGTTACCTCTTTTGAGATTTCATAGGAGTCGCAATGAGCTAGAGAGATATGGGTTTCTCAAAGGGTAGCGACCTAGTTGTGGATCACGATGAGACATTATCTTATCGGGACATCGTGGTGGACCCTGAGTCTTCTAGGTGGAAAGAGGCTATGGAATTTGAGATGCAATCTATGTCAGATAACCAAGTATGGGACTTGGTGGATCTAGTACCCGGGTCTTTAAGAAAAAAGATTGGTATGGATGGACAGGTAGACTCCTTCGAAGCCCGACTGGTGTCTAAGGATTTCATGCAAACTCATGGTGTAGACTATAAGGAGACCTTTTCCCCGGTGGCTATGTTCAAGTCTATCCGGATGCTTATGGCCATTGCCGCTTTTTATGATTATGAGATTTGGCAAATGGATGTCAAAAGCGCGTTCCTTAATGGAAAACTTTCAGAGGAGGTGTTTATGACACACGCTGAGGGTTTTGTTCATTCAAAGTATCTATATAGAGTTTGAAAGCTTTAGAAGTCCATGTCGACTCATGCAAGCATCGCGCAACTGGAACCAGTGTCTTGATGAGAAAGTCAAAACAGTTTGGCTTTTCAAAAAGCAAGGATGAGCCATGCGTATATGTTATGGCTAGTTGGAGTATTGTTGTATTCCTAGTTTTGTATGTCTAAGACATACTCCTCATATGAAATGACGTCCCAACCCTTCAAGATGTAAATATGTGGTGAGGGAATTGTTTTTCGATGATGGTTCGTGGGGATGCGATATATATTTTTTGGATCAAGAAGGGGTTCCTCCCCATGTCCCATGGTTTATTTATGAGTAAGACTCGGTCCTCTAGTTCCCTAGAGGAACAGTAAGTAATGAGGTGAGTTTCGTATGCTTTGGTTGTGGGCTCGATCATGTATGTCATGCTTTGTACTCGGCCTGATGTATCGTATGCCTTGAGCATGACGAGTAGATATCAAGCTAACCTTGGGGAAGCTCATTGGATGGCAGTGAAGAGAATTCTCAAGTATTTTCAAAGGACTAAGGAGATGTTCTTAGTGTATGGAAGCGAGGAAGAGCTTAGAGTAAAGGGTTACTATGATGCTAGCTTCCAAACCGATAGGGATGATGGCCGATCACAATGGGGGTACGTGTTCCTGTTAAACGGCAACACAATCTTATGGAGGATCTCTATGAAAGACACTATGGCCGATTCCACTACTGAGTTGGAATACATTCTGGCCACTAAAGCTGCTAAGGAGGCCGTTTGAAAGAGAAAGTTTATTCCTGATCTAGGAGTGGTTCCAAGATTCAACCACCCAGTTGAGATCTTTTATGACAATGAGGGTGCGATGGCTTTAGCAAAGGAACCAAGATCTCACCGACGCACGAGAAAATTCCGCGAAATTATCATTTTATTCGGGACTTGGTCGAGAGTGGAGATATTGTCATCAGCAAAGTACACACACATAGCAATTTGGCGGATCCTTTCATTAAACCATTGTCGCAAGCTAAGCACGATGCCCACACACATGCTATTGGGATTAGATTTCCTAGTTACTTGGTTTGAGTTGACGTATTTGGTTATTGTATTTTATGTATTCACCATGTATTGGGAACATTAAGCAGTATTGTATTTCTTATTGTATCGATTATTTAATGGAGATTTAATAATACGATTGTAGCGGGTATTTCCATTAAATCATTAATGTGTTCCAACGTTCCATATTTTATCACTTCCTTGAATGTTTTACATTCTAAATGTCCACGGTTGGTCATACTTTATTGGAAGGAAGTTTGAATGAAGATCGAGGGAAATGATTGGTCAAAGTGTTCAATAGAGATTGAATACAAGGGAAGCAATATTTTGCATGTACTTAAAAAGAGATTCAAGTGATTATACGACACGCACCTGATTTTACTTGATGGTACATGTGAAGAGAAAATGAGGATACTAATATCATTTTGTCCTAGACTAGAGATACATGGGTTTCCACGACATTTGTCTGCCATGTTTTGATTGCTTTCAAACACAGACCATAATTGGCTATTATAAAAGGAGCTTTTTGGCAAAGTACTGCTGATGTAATGGGGCAATGTAGTCAAAGGAATTTGTTCCTCTATTTAGAGAGATATATCTAGGATCCTCGATGATTTCGTGTTGACACCAAAATGCATGCCCATGCTCAAGTTTTCAAGAATAGTTGATTAATTGCAACTTGCATATTTTGGTCACCACCAATCCTGATTGAGAAATATAATCGTGAAATATCCGGGAATGAGTTAGTACCATTTCTCATGTTCACCTGGATATCGCGAACAATAGGATGATTGATCACTTATCTATAGGATCATATAAAACCTGTAAGGTTGTGATTTGGTACTTATTAGGGATGGCATACCCCATTATGAGTTGGGTGCAGAGATGCCTTGATAAAGGCCGCTCTCTGTATGTGATACCAATGGGTGCGGTGTGTCATGTGCAAGTGGGGGTCTGTTGGTGTCTGACCACTAACACATGTAAGCCGGTATCCTGCCGATGAAGCACGGGCATATTGGGTCACACGCCATGAAGGTTGCGCCACGGCTCATGAAGCATAGTGGCCCCATGAATCCTTCTTGGTGGCACGTGCCATGATCCCTTCGGCCTTCACGACCCGAGAGACGCTCCTGAGGGGTTGTGAAAGCAGAAGCTCAAGTGACACTTGTGTTTTCATTGGACCATCTTGTTGGTCCAATTAGAGGAGCTTCTTTGGCTGTCTAAGGGGAGTCCCACTTGCTCTTTTGAGCTCTAATTAATCTCATATTCTTTCCTTATTTGTTCTTTTTGGCTATTTTTCATATACACACATACACTTGATTATACTAAGAGTGTGGTAAGATTGGAATGGTATGAGCATTTTCTAGACTTCTAAGCGCTATTCCATAGGATTTGCAAAGTTCTTGTGAGTTCCTTGGAAGTGCTAGCACATTGAGGTTGAAGTTTGCTTGGTGTGAACAATAAGAGGAAGTTTGAGGCTACTTGTCTCTTCTCATCATCCCTCATACTTTGTTCCAATCGAGTTCTTGCTAGGAGAGGGTATATTTTCTCTTCCCTTTGTGCCTTTTTCTTTGTTGCATGTCTTCATTTCAAAGACCATCACCATTGGAGTACATTAAGGCTTTGGTTTGTTCTTGTATTGTGTTATTTTGAATGCTTCCGCTGTGTGTTTGCTCCTTAATGTACTCCAAAAAATAGGTAGGCTGCATTTAAGATGGTCCTACCTTCTATATCTTCATAAGTGCAATTAATGTCATCCAATCTGACTTAAAAATATGAACTTTTTCATGCACCTAATCCAACCACATTAAGCGTAGTAGAAATCGCCTCTTCTTTTCAAATACATCACTAAGAATTCCCTCTTTGCTTATAGTAGATAAAGAAGATTATCAACTGTATCATTCAAGAACAAAAATTTTGATTATGTACTTATATTAACCTGGAAAAACATAATTCAATCAAAAATTTGTGATCAACCTATCATGAGTTTATAAAAATCTATGCATGTGTATAGATACAAGTACTTTTAGAAGTACTAATACTTACTAGGGAACCAAATTGTTATGTCATTTAATCAACCTAGAGTGTCGTCGTTTATTAGATCAAATATTTCAACAGATTGATACCGAAGCACCTCATGCTAAATCAGAAGATGTTGTATAAGATCATCATGCAAAGGAAAAACAAGAACACGTGTTAAAGCATTATATATTAACTTTGTACCCAAAATCACATATGAATGATTGTTTATGGGAAAAGTACATTGTAAGTAAGAATAGACCTATTATTAGTAAAAAAAATAAACTTCTCTTAATGTGTGATTGATAATTCCAAACTTTTATGAAAATCAGTGCCCGAAAATCAAATATAATTTGGGACTTCCATTATTTTAAAGTTTGTTATGAATGACAGTATATTCTCCTAAGCTGATAATTAATTAACATGACTCACCATTTATGACTTGTGCTCATAAAATATTAAATAGTCTTCTTGTAATTAAATAAGCTTAGAAAAAGCTAAAAGTAGTTTAATTATGATATCAAAATTGAGTTCAATATTCGTACATTTGATTATACCATCTAAGGGCCTTAAAGTCTCTACTAAAATTCTACAGCTTACATCTACACATGTGTTATAGGATAGTCCAAAAACACATAATTATCATAATACAAAACCCAATCATACTTTACTAACTAATAAATCCCTAATAATCAAAATTAAATATATGAAAGTCTTATTACCTTCTTCAAGAAAGTAGATCTAACATACCTTCATCGGACACTTGATCATCAAAACTATAAATCACAAACATGTGATCCTTTTGACTACATGAAGCATGTGTGTAGTTACATATATATTGTTAACTTATTATGTTAATAAAGCTACAGTATGTAATCTATCAAACATACCAGAAAATTGAGGATTATTGGAAGCATGACTTTTCCATTTCTTCATACACAGTTTTGCTTTTCGACGTTCACGCAAGCTTAGCATGATAACTCCTTTGAACACCTGTTATGAAACCACTTATACATTAACGATAAAAGAATAGAAGAATCATTAAATATATAGCAATTTTGAAAAATAGAGAACAATATAAATTGAACTTTATGATAAATACTTACATAGTTGTACATGAGAAATAGTTGGTGTTAGTTTTTTGTTAAATGAAGAGAAAACCACACCTATCCTTATGTAACACCCGTAAACCCGGGCTAGTCGTAGCGGTTTGGCGGTATGTGTTTATGTGTTTAATTTATTAATTATGTGTTTTAAATTGGAAGTTTATATTTATCAAGTTTAGTTAATTAATTAACTAAATTGAAATAAATATGTATATGTCAATATGAAGTAATATATGTATGTATGTAAGTATGTATCTAAAATAAATGGATAAGTCTTTCATGACACCACATGCTTAGAATAGGGTGTATGTGTGTATACGTGTGATATCCTAGAAAATTATCAGCTCGTTTGAAAGAAGGTTGAAAAGGTGTTGTGTGTGTAACTAGCTTCTTTGTGAAGAACCTTTAAAGCTTGCAACTTGAAGTTTGGAATCAAAGATTTGTTGATTGATAAATCAAGAACAAGGTTAGATTATGTTTATGACATGTATATGATCATCTTAGTATGTTTTCTTGCTGAGTTACATTAATATATATGAAGAATCACTATTGACGGAGCTTGAAGCTCAAACTTGACAAGTGGGTTTTGATTATTTGATGTTAAAACATGGATTTCATGTGTTCTTGATGCATGTATACATGTTATTTGATGTTTTTATGAGTTTAGACATGTTAGAAATAAGTTTCTAGCTTGAAATATATGTTGGTTCGATTTTGGTTCGAGCTGGAAGATGAAGAAAGTTGCAGGTTTGAAAACTGGAAAATTCATGACGTGACGCGTCCAAGGATGGAACACACCGCGTAACCTTCGAATTCGAAGTCCCGCTCGAAATGATCTACGACTTGATGTCTAAGTCGGTTCGAGGTCCACTCGAAGTCTGGGCGCTCGAAGGGTCCTCTCGAAGTGAACTACGGCTGGAAGTGGTTGTTGGTTCGAAGTATTGGGGAACTCAAACCCTCCGTTCGAAGTGGGCTGCTCGAAGCCAAACGCGATGTGTCATATGGTTGGACGCGACACATCTGGTGAATATCAGAAATATGAATATTGTTTATTTGAGCTTTTGGATTGCAGTTTGTATGTTGATGTTATGTGGGTTTTTAATGGGTATTATGATATAAATATATGCGGATATATATATATATATATATATGAATCAGAAACTGATGTCGGTGTTGTTGTGTTTCCAGGAAACACAAAGGCTCAGTAAAATTAAACATCCGAGTGTAGCTTTTGTGATCACGAGGTGAGTGGATGTTAACTTGTAACGCCCCATTTTATAAAAACCATATTTAAATAAAATAAAATAAAAAGGATTCACATATATATATTTTAAAACAAGCGGAAGCATAATTTACAACAAAGTTTAAGTATTGTTTCGTAAGGAAAACACATCTGATAATTCTTATGTCACACAACGGCGTTAAGTTTCAAAAGAAGTTCAGTAAAAGGTGTCAAATGGGAGGCTTGCAGCTTGATGAGTATACTAATCATTATGTTTATTATGTATTATATAAGGATTACATGTGTATACTTGTGATAATTATGGAATCGATATGATATATGTGAAGTCTTTATGATTAAACTGATTATATGATATAATTTATAGATAATGCATGGCCTAAGCCTGTGAATCGAGAATTTTTGTGATTAAGTTAAGATTGAGCATGTGTAGTGTGTTTATAGTAATATAAGGGCCCATATTATTACAAACACATGGTACATGTTGGAACTTAATGTGATCATGATGAATCTTGTGAATCGGGTGAGGGGTACTTGTTAAGGTAGTACACCTGGGAGTATATATGATGCCTTAGTATGTAAAATACTTTGCATTTGAAAATAGGTGTACTGATATATTTGATGTGCTTATAACCATGTCACATAGAGGATAGTGTGATAGAGCTACCTTATACCTTAACGCTTTAGCTATACTATCAGGATGGTAAACACAAGAGGTTCACATGCAGTTAATAGGCAAGAGGGTGGTCCTAGTCATAGACCAGAAGGAGTAGAAACCAGTGTTACTGGTGAACAGATCCCTATAAGGGTTCAACCAAATATGAATGAAGGAGCACCAGATCTCAATGAGGGAGTTGTTGAACCTAAAATCCAGGAGACAATTGCCAAAGAGATTGGCAAAGCCTTGGAGCAGAGTATACCTTACATTGTCACACAAGTGGTGGGACATATACAAGATCAAAACCGTGAGATGATCAAGCAAGAGTTTGCAGTAAGAGTTGGTGCAGGAGGTGAAGGGGTTAATCCCCAACCGCAAGTTATTATTCGTGACGCACCAAAAGTCTGCACTTTTAGGGACTTTTCAGCATGCCAACCACCACTTTTTCATGGATCAACTGATCCTGCTGTTAGTTACAGGTGGATTTTAGAAATCGAGGCTGCTTTTCATACTTGTTCAAGCGCACCTGAGAATAAGGTGAGATACACTTCCAACCAAATGCGTGGCGCTGCAAAGGATTTGTGGGATATGGAAGTGAAGCAAAGGGGTTATACCATGATTGGAGCAATGACATGGGAGGAATTTAAAGAGTTGGCAATTGAGTAGTTTTTTCCTCAATCGGAGATTGACAGGATTGTGGATGAATTCCACAGGTTGAAGCAAACAACGGAGACTTTTCCGGAGATCAATGCAAAATTTCTTGAGCAATCACGATTTTGTCCTGACTATGTTGCTAATGAGAAAATGAAGATGTATAGATACATAATGGTACTCAAGCCAAGTATAAGAGAATATTGATGCCAGCAAACATCAAACTGTGAAGTCTATGATGGATGCTGCTAGGGCAAGAGAGTTGGAGTTAGAGAGGCAGGAGAAAGAAAAGAAGCCAGTCGAAAGGACTGTGCCAATAATCAAAAAGCCAAGGGTGGATTCTACAGATAAGAAGGGAATTCAAAAGACTTACCCGTTATGCCCTACTTGTAAGAAACACCATCTGGGAGAATGTCGTTATGGTTCTCCTACTTGCTATAAGTGTGGGAAACCAGGCCACTTGTAACGCCCCATTTTATAAAAACCATATTAAATAAAATATAATAAAAGGATTCACATATATATTTTTAAAACCATGGTTCAAGTCCAGATTGTGCATAACACATATCCACATCTCTCAAACTGTGGCTCTGATACTAAGTTGTAACGCCCCATTTTATAAAAACCATATTTAAATAAAATATAATAAAAAGGATTCACATATATATAATTTTAAAACAAGCAGAAGCATAATTTACAACAAAGTTTAAGTATTGTTCCGTAAGGAAAAGACATCTGATAATTCTTATGTTACACAACGGTGTTAAGTTTCAAAAGAAGTTAAGTAAAAGCTGTCAAACGGAAGCTTCGCCCTTGCCTTTGGAATGACCTGCAAAACTTTTTAAAAACAGTATCTAATAAGCTACGAGAGCTTAGTGAGTATGCTAAACTATAAGTCATATAAAAACATGTATAGAATCATAAAGAGATGTTGGAATATGCCCACTAATACACGTGTACTAGCATCACTACTAATGAGGTACGAGCCTATTGGGTCACAAGCCAAGGGTAGATTCCGGCAGCACAACGCAAACATGAGAGAATATGAAATTAGGGTTTCTGGCGACCTTCACGGGCCGTGAAGAGGTCGTGAAGAGAAACCTCCACGAGCCTTCACCACCCAGACAAAGTAGTCGTGGGAGCAGTGCCTTCACGAGTGCTTCACGGCCCGTGAGAGCCCGTAAAGGCAGGCGCCATTCTTTTAATTGGACCACTCGTTGGCCCAATGAGAATGTGTGGTGGAACCCGGCCTATGAGGCCTTCACGAGTGCTTCACGGCCCGTGAGAGCCCGTGAAGGCAGAAGTCAAAGTGACACTTTATTTCTATTGGACCTTTGTGTTGGTCCAATGAGAGAGTGGCTAGGTGGCCGACTCTGGTGGCATTTTAACTTCTCCAGACTTTATAAAAGGCATATGACTCTCTCTCATTTAGCTCTCTTGCCATTTTGTACATACACACACATAATATACTAGTTGAAGTGATATAGTGAGTTGAGTGAGTGTATCAAGAGCAAGAGGAGTTCTATTAGTGTTGTTGCTGCTCCAGAAGCACGAGGACTTTGTGTGGCTCGTGTGTCGGGTCAATAGCAAGACAGGATCTCGGCTACTAGGTGTGGACTATGAATAGAGAAGCTCGGTTTCGGGTTCTCGAAGATCTTTCTAGCTCGGTGGATAGCTCCAGCCTCGTGATGGTATAATTTCTCCTCCTTCTCGTTTCTTTTAGTTGCTATATTCGTTTGTAGTCACGATCCCCACTTGGGGAATACATGCATGTCGGTTTAAATACCCGAAAACCCCGGTTTTTGAAATCGTTGCTTCCGCTGCGTACGGGTGTTGGCATGGTATGGATTTCCTACAGTGGTATCAGAGCCTAGGCTACAAAGATATAGCACGATAATGGCTCAAAAAACCGTTTTTGGAAGATTCGTTTATGTGTCGAGTAGGTCTTCACGGGCCGTGAAGTGTTCTTCATGAGTCGTGAAGGCCACACGACCGGTGTTCGTGAGGGGTCTGGTCGTGGGAAGTGTTTTCAGGCTTCACGAGTCGTCATGGCTAGTGACCGGTCGTGAAGCTCTTGGGCTTTACGAGCCGTGAGAGGTCGTGAAGGCACTCATGAACAGTTTAGTTGTAAAATTTGGTTTTTAGGCTCACAAGCCCTTCTGACCCGTGATCGGTCGTGAGGCCCTTGGGCTTCACAAGCCGTGAGGGGCCGTGAAGGAGCTTCTGGGCAGTTTTTGTCCTTAAAAGAAAATTTTTCGTGGTTTTTTGGGTCATGGAGGAGTTTCTGTTTTCTGGCAGATTCCGTTTGTTTAGCCATTCGTAATATTTTGGTACAAATATGGGTATGTAAGGTATGGTCTTGGCATGAGATGCATACATGCATACACATATGTTGTGTATATATGAATATGGGTATAAAAGTTGGTTTTGTGCCCTAATGCATATGTACAAGAATTTCCTTGTTGTGCCTTGAGTGTTTGTGTTGGAAATTCTTACCGAAATATTCTTTGGTCACGGTTTTGGCACACCGTGCTTTGTAGTTGTTGTTTGTTGCTTTTAGTTGGTAACCATCGCCCTAGACCTTGTGGTTGTGCCTTGTGGTTTGTTTGGTTGTTTGGATTTATTTGGTGACCTTGGTGTCACGTGTGATGTAATTAATTATTTATTCGTTCGGTTTGTAATTAATTATCGCGGCTTGCATGCCGTTTCATTTGTTCATATGTACTTGTACTAGATTGATAGGAAGCGCGTGGCTTGCATGCCATTTCCTTTCTTTTGTGTACTTGTGTTTTGAAGACCACAATCAAGAGTCAAGAGGAGACGTCTTGAAGACCTTGGATCCGGTTAGTCCCGATGGAGGTAGCGGATTCAGTGGGAGCACTCCATGCTCTAGGTTTGTGTCCTTAGTAGACCTAGTCCTCCCGGCTTGGCTCGCGGTTAGGACGCATAGGTTTTTGGCATGGTTACCAACCTCTTTGTATGCGTGTGATGTGATTTATATTTTGTTGCATGGTTGTTTATGTTTCTTTGCATGCTTGATAACTTTTCTAAGTTAACAAAATCACAAGGGTTTTTTAAATTGGTTAACAAACTCTCGCGCGTACACGATTAACAAGACAATATAAACTTGGTATTTATATTTGAAGTGAAAATCGTTTTTGCCACTTACTTTGTTAATCAAATATTAAAACTTGGGTTTAATCAAGAAACAAAAGCCCGTTTCCTAAAACGTAAATCACGCACCATCCATAAGATGACACACCCGATTCTAGTGAAGCATGGGATAATTGTCGAGCTAAGCACGAGTTATTCCATGTGGATCTGTGTGGAAGGTGAGAGTAGCGACTTGGAATTATTGGTTGTCGAGCTTAGCACGAGCCAATGAATGTCGAGTGTGCTACCATGTATCTTGTTGGACGATTTACAATTGCAAACTAAAATCCTTGTGTGATTGTCGAGCTAAGCACGAGTCAACAAAGAATTTTAATTTGGGATTGGTGTAAGTAGGGATCAAACATGCCAACCGACCGTTTTACGTCGTTGGATCCCGCAAGTGTCTAAGAGTTGCAATAGAGATTGCAATCGGTAAATGGTTACCGGCCTAAATAGCTTCATGAAGTGATCCGCGGTAAACCCGTCATGTAGTGGGGTAAAATATGGTTCTTAGCCCTTGTTAAAATAAATTGTTTTTCTAAAACTTTATGGGTAATTATTTTAACGAGGATTATATCAAACTAACTAAAACGTGTATTCTTGTTATTAATAGATGTCAAACGATAATAACACCACGTCAAACTATTCGCTTCGTATGTTCCTACATAGGGAGAAACTCACGGGAGTGAACTTCATTGACTGGCTTAGGCAATTGAGAATTGTTCTTCGCTATGAGTCAGAGTTGCACATCCTTGAGGATCCCCTTCCGGAACCAACTGCTACCGACACGACTTGGTCCGTCCGATACCCGTATGAAGAGCGTGTTGAGGACACACACGATGTTGCCTGCCTCATGTTGTCAACTATGAGCTCGGAGTTGCAAAAACACTTTGAGCACATGAGTGTGTACGATATGATGGACAAGTTGAAGGACATGTTCCAACAACAAGTAAGGGAGGAACACTATGAGTGTGTTAAAAACCTAGTCGGTTGTAGAATGCAGGAAGGTAGGAGTGTGAGTGCCCACGTCCTTAAGATGAAGGCGTACGTGAAGAGACTAGGATTTCCCATGGGGAGGGAGCTTGCTGTGGATATAGTACTCCAGTCCCTGCCCACATCATATGATCAGTTTGTCATGAACTATCACATGCATGACATGGAGAAAACCTTAGGTGAATTACATGGTATGTTGAAGACTGCGGAGTCTGACATGGCCAAACATGAATCCACCTCTTCCATTCCTACCACGAGTTCTAGGGAACAAAAGAAAAAGAAGAAGAAACCGACACGAAGGGAAAAGGTTGGAGTGTCCAAGCCTATTCCCCACATTGAATCTGAGGACAATGATTGTGTGCCTCAAGAAGAGATTCAAGAAAAAGTGGTTTGCTACTTCTGTGGAAGATTTGGAGATTGGGGCCGTAACGCATGCCCATCGTGCCTAGAGGATATTAAACTTCTAAGGAAAGAGAGAGTTAATTTCCCCTCTAAAGGTACATTCATGATTCATTGCTAATTCTTCTATTGGATGGGTTATAGACCCAAGCTAATTGACTCACGTTTGTCACAAATTTATTTTTGTTACAAAGTGTAGGTACTAATTAAAAGAAGAAAGAAGAGCATGAAGAACCGGATCTCTAAAAGAGGAAACTTGGAAGATTGACCTCTAAAAGAGAGTTGGGAGTTTTGATCTCGCCTATTCTTACCGGTTTATTTATTACTTTGTTTTGATGCCCTGCGAGGCAAGTTGAGTTTTGATTGTATGCTCATGAAGACGATGGATGAAATTTTGAATTTTAGATTTGTTGTAAAAGATTTTCGTATTACTTATTCAATTTCTAAGTTTATTCATGTCATAGCATATGTTCTATTTTGGCCTTCATGGTGCATCATTCTACATTTGATGACGATGAATTTATACTTGAAATTTGAATCTTGTTTTGAAAATATTTTTTTTAGTTGATAAAAATCAAAATTATCCATGTCACGACATACATGCTACAAGTAATAAAAATCATGAATAATTGATTCTAAGTCCAAAGTAGTTTGGATTAGTTGTCTCTATATCATAATCTACTTAACCATATAAATAAGAAAAGTATCGCCTAGATCCATGTTGTTAGGATCTTGGAATGGTTTAACCTCGGGTTAAACATTTGATGCTAGTCTTATCTATTAGGGTAAGACGATTATGAAACCCTTCACGGTATGTGTGGGAGGGATACTAGCTTGTAAGATATTGATCACCTTTGGTGGATAATCCGTACAAGCATATCATTAAGAGAAACTTATTAAAGAATCAATTGGGACATATAGATAGGATGCTTAGATCTAGTTAAGATGCTAAGATACCTTAAATCTATATCAATGACTACATTATGAATTGCGGGATTATCTCACAATTCATTCCTTAACATAGACACATTTGTACATGGTGTCGCGTTAAAGGAAACCGGATATTGTTGAAAATGATCTGGAACATAATTTGTCAAATATGTGTATTCGACTTGTTAGTATAAACATTGAATGTGACGAGCCAAGTCTTTAATCTTAATCCAACTTGAAAGTCTATTTGGCAACTATGAGATATATCTTGAAAGAGTTCTTTGCTTGTATATATATCAAAGTTTGGAGATTTTCAATCTACATCTGGTGGGAGATTGAAAAACTTAAATGCTGCTAATGCATTTAAAAGGTTCTTATAGGTTTTGGATATTTGACCTTACGAGAACAATGTTTTGTTGCTCGAAAGGAAGATAATACCTAAAGCATTCCAGTGGAAGAACGTGCTACTTAAATGAAAGACTTGATGTTGGCACTAGCATATGATCAAATATCGGCATGAGAATGCCGGTTACCCTGACCATGAGTAATTACTTTCAAGGCTGATAGAAGTCATGTAGCCGAAGAGATATGAGTTTCCCAGATCTAAGTGGCAATGACTTCATGGTAAGTCTTGTTGATGTCACCATCTATCGGAAGGCATAGTGGGCCCTGAGTTCACTAAGGTTATGAGAAGTAATTAATCATGAGTTGAAATCCATTTTAAGTATGCAAATACTTTATTTAATTCCATACCAAGGTGCAAACCTAGATGGTGTAAATGGAATTAGCATGGATTGTAATATAGACTACTTCAAATACCGACTAAGGGTAAAGGTTTCATGATGGTTATTGTGGAAACTTTTCCTAGTGGCTATGTTGAAGATCATTTGATACTTGTTGCTATTGTTGCCTTCTTATGGCAATAAGGGATAGTACACGGATGTACAAGACCGCGTTCCTTTATGGAACTTTGTATTGAGGAAGTGCTTACCATACTTTCCAAGGGTCTTAGATATCCGTAGTATCCAAATTAAGTCTACAAGTGTGCATAAGTCCTTTGGACTTATACTAACATCGTAAAAGTAAGATATTTGCTTCCATGAGAAAATCAAAGTCATGAGTTTTCTAGAAGCATAGATAAGACTTTTACACATGTCAGGGCTAGTGGGAGCTTTCGTTGTATACCTAGAAGTATGTATCGATTGAAGATAATGTCCCATTGTTATGTGTTCTATGAACCTAAAATGGAGAATTATTTTTTCATGATAATACTTAAGAGATACAAATTTGGAAATTTTAAATTGCAAGAAATATTTGTATATGTTCTTGATGTTTGACGGTAAGCAATAAGCCTTGGAGTAAGTTTTTACTCTAATACTAATTTCTAATAGGATAGCTGTCGATCTTGATCGAAGTCAATGGTCCTACTTTGTGGTGTTGATTATTGATTAGAAAAGTTCTTGAGTATCATTGATCCTATTGTGAATTTTTGTGACAATGAGGATATGAGTACTTTAGCAGTTTTTATATAATCTCTTTGACGGATACTTTGAATAGTAGTGTGGTCAAAAGATAGTTGTTAGTATAACAAGAATACAAATGGATGTTGCATGGCAAATCCATTGGATAAGCTGTTGTCATAATGACTAGTGATGTTTGACATACTAGGTCATGTAGCATTCATTATGCATATGATTTGGCATTGTTTTAGTAATTGATTGTTTTATATTAGCTTTGGGAACTGAGAGCGGTATTGTAACTTTTTATTGCTTTCGATATATAGTGGGGACTATATATACGCAGATGCGGTTACTTTCATTAGTCTTTACTGTGTTCCATCTTAGCATGTTTAACCACTTCCCTGAGTGCTTATGCATTCTAGATTTCCACAATCAGTCATTCTTCAAGAGAAGGAAGTTTGAACTAAGACTGAGGTTAGGGTTTGGTCATGCATTAATCAAGGATTGAATGCGAGTGACGCAAAACTAACCTGTACTTGAAATGAGTTTCAAATGATTGGAAGACCCACACCTGAGTTCACTTCATGGATTATGGTCACAAGTGACTCGGGATGATAATATCATTTCATCCTTAGACCGGAGATACATGTG
Source organism: Dittrichia graveolens (assembly GCA_038502395.1). Taxonomy (NCBI): domain Eukaryota; kingdom Viridiplantae; phylum Streptophyta; class Magnoliopsida; order Asterales; family Asteraceae; genus Dittrichia; species Dittrichia graveolens. The sequence continues at coordinate 50,978,139 of JARJIL010000005.1, read as the reverse complement.
TATCCAAAGCATGAGTTTGCTTTATTTTGATTACTTCAAACGTGGTTCGTAACTGGCCGCTATAAAGGGAGTTTTCAAATAAAGCATGAAGCATGTGGCGGGGCTATGTAGTCAAAAGGATTTGTTCCTCTATATAGAGAGATATCCCTGGGCCCCTCGATGATTGGGCGCTGTCACCAAAAATGCATGACCGTGCTCAAGTTACAATGATTTTAGATGAGTTGTAAAGTTGTTATTTTGGTCACCACCAATCTAGAATCGAGAAACAGAATCGTGAACGATCTGGAGATTGACATTTATCCATGTCTCGTGTTCACACGGATATCGCGAACAAAGGGATGTTTATGATCACTTATCTATAGGACCTTTTAGCCTTTCTAGGCTACCAGGATTTGTCGAGGATGACGTAACTCGTACTGACTTGGGGGCAAGTATGCTTTGCTAGAGCCGCTGCTTGTCTGTGATGTTGGTAACGCTGTATCATGTGCAAGTGGGAGTCTGTTGGAATATGCCCACTGATACACGTGTACTAGCATCACTGCTGATGAGGTACGAGCCTATTGGGTCACACGCCAAGGGTAGATTCCGGCAGCACATCGCAAACATGAGAGAATATGAAATTAGGGTTTCTGGCGACCTTCACGGGCCGTGAAGAGGTCGTGAAGAGAAACCCTCCACGAGCCTTCACCACCCGGACAAAGTAGTCGTGGGAGCAGTGCCTTCACGAGTTCGTGGCGCTGAAAAGGATTGGTGGGATATGCAAGTGAAGCAAAGGGGTTATACCATGATTGGAGCAATGACATGGGAGGAATTTAAAGCGTTGGCGATTGAGTAGTTTGTTCCTCAATCGGAGATTGACAGGATTGTGGATGAATTCCACAGGTTGAAGCAAACAACGGAGACTGTTCCGGACATCAATGCAAAATTTCTCAAGCAAACAACGGAGACTGTTCCGGAGTAGTTTGTCCTGACTATGTTGCTAATGAGAAAATGAAGATGTATCGATACACGATGGTACTCAAGCCAAGTATAAGAGAATTATTGATGCCAGCAAACATCAAACTGTGAAGTCTATGATGGATGCTGATAGGGCAAGAGAGTTGGAGTTAGAGAGGCAGGAGAAAGAAAAGAAGCCAGTCGAAAGGACTGTGCCAATAATAAAAAAGCCAAGGGTGGATTCTACGGATAAGAAGGGAATGCAAAAGACTTACCCGTTATGCCCTACTTGTAAGAAACACCATCTGGGAGAATGTCGTTATGGTTCTCCTACTTGCTATAAGTGTGGGAAACCAGGCCACTTGTAACGCCCCATTTTATAAAAACCATATTAAATAAAATATAATAAAAGGATTCACATATATATTTTTAAAACCATGGTTCAAGTCCAGATTGTGCATAACACATATCCACATCTATCAAACCGTGGCTCTGATACCAAGTTGTAACGCCCCATTTTATAAAAACCATATTTAAATAAAATATAATAAAAAGGATTCACATATATATTTTTAAAACAAGCGGAAGCATAATTTACAACAAAGTTTAAGTATTGTTCCGTAAGGAAAACACATCTGATAATTCTTATGTTACACAACGGTGTTAAGTTTCAAAAGAAGTTCAGTAAAAGCTGTCAAACGGAAGCTTCGCCCTTGCCTTTGGAATGACCTGCAAAACATTTTAAAAACAGTATCTAATAAGCTACGAGAGCTTAGTGAGTAGGCTAAACTATAAATCATATAAAAACACGTATAGAATCATAAAGAGATGTTGGAATATGCCCACTGATACACGTGTACTAGCATCACTGCTGATGAGGTACGAGCCTATTGGGTCACACGCCAAGGGTAGATTCCGGCAGCACAACGCAAACATGAGAGAATATGAAATTAGGGTTTCTGGCGACCTTCACGGGCCTTCACGGGCCGTGAAGAGGTCGTGAAGAGAAACCCTCCACGAGCCTTCACCACCCGGACAAAGTAGTCGTGGGAGCAGTGCCTTCACGAGTGCTTCATGGCCCGTGAGAGTCCGTGAAGGCAGGCGCATTCTTTTAATTAGACCACTCGTTGGCCCAATGAGAATATGCGGTGGAACCCGGCCTATGAAGCCTTCAAGAGTGCTTCACGGCCCGTGAGAGCCCGTGAAGGCAGAAGTCAAAGTGACACTTTATTTCTATTGGACCTTTGTGTTGGTCCAATGAGAGAGTGGCTAGGTGGCCGACTCTGGTGGCATTTTAACTTCTCCGACTCTGGTGGCCGACTCTGGGCTTTGGGCCTACACGGCCTTGTTGACCAACACGGGCCGTGTACAGTCCCTGTAATAGCAGAATTAACAGCCTTAAACACTTGGTTTAATGGGGTTTTATGTGATTAACTTGGGTAGACTAAGAGGCTACGTTTTTTTTTGCTCAAGAACATACTTTTGGTTGTTCTTGGAGTGGGTTCATGCATAAGAAAGCTCTCTCAATCTTGACCTTCTTCTTGGTGTTCTTTTGGGTGCACAAGATTGTAAGAATATACTTGATTATTGTTTTGGTGGTAACACCAACCTACTAGCATTTGGGAATCAACACAACTTGGAGTGGACTTCACTAGAGAAATCCTAGCTTGGGTTTTTGAAGCTTGACTTGTTTGATTCTTGAAGCTTGACAAGAGGGAGATTGTGGTACTTGCATAGTGGTACATTCCTATCCATCTTGTTCTTATTTTTAGTTGCAATTTCATGTATAGATATTGGTCCATGGCATGTGTGTTTGTTTGGCTAGTTTGGTTTTGTATTGTATCTTGCTTCCATTGCTACTCGTTTATGCCAAACAAGTACCTTCAGTGGTATCAGATCCATATCTAACATGGCTTTGCACTAATGAGTCTAGAAAAACCATATAAGTATGTTATACAAGAAATTGTTTTCTTGAAATGATTTTTCATGTAGATGGTTATTAGGCTAAAATTGATATATTTGTAGCCTACATAATAATCATATAAATATTTTTATATTAGAAAATTGTTTTCTAAAAATGGTTTTTCATGTAGATTCATATTAGGCTAAAATTGGTATATTTGTAGCCCACCTAAGATGTTAGTTTGTACATCAAGTCTCAAAAACCATATAAGTACATTTATATAAGAAAATTGTTTTCTTAAAAATTGGTTTTTCCATTGACACTCTTGTTGTGCTAGAATAGATTTATTCGTAGACGTGTTAAGATATATTTTAGTTTTTATATTTATATATTTGTTGTAACTTGGCATGAAGTGTACACAAATATATACTTATAAATGTATATATGAATATGTGTCTCAAAAATGGTTTGGTACACTAATGCATATGTACAAGGATTGTCATTTTGGTGCCTTTGATGTTGTTGACAATCTTGACTAAAATATAGATATATATTTATATCATGGTTTTGTGTGGTACACTATGTTTCACTTATGTTGCGTTTGGTTGATTCGGTAACATGATATACCCTTAGACCTATGTGTTGTGGTGGTTGATTGATTCGGTTTTTTGGTGGCTTGCGTGCCGTATTGTTGTAAATATTTATTTTTTAATTTATATATTTGTTGGTGCGGCTTGCACGCCGTTTATTTTATTCCGTGTATTTGTATAAATAGAGTAGGAATGCGACCCGCGTGTCGTTTATATATATATTCTATGTATTTGTAAATAGTATAGAATTAGAACTGGAGAAGTCAACGGGAGTCATGGTGATGACATCTTGGCGAGAAGGAATTAACACGCTATTGGAGGTGTTGGATTCGGTGAGAGCTCACCCAACGAGACTTTACCTTGTCCTTAGGTTTTGGCCTCGTTTTCCCCGTTGTGGCTCACGGGGAAAACGCATAGGAATTTTGGGCATGTTACCGAATTATACATATATATATGTGCGTGGTTGTGTTTTATTTGTCTATGCATGGATTAGATTTCGCATGCTAGACAATTTTTCTATAAAATTAAATAAAATACAACGTTTGTTAAAATGGTTAACAATCTCGCGCGAATAGAATTGACAAAGAAATATAAACTTGGTATTATATTTAAGTAGTGTTTAAAATCGTTTTGACATTTACTTTGTTAATTCACAAATGGTTTTTATAAACAGGAAACAAAATCCCGTTTTTTAAAAATGTAAATCATGCACCATCCGTAAGATGATACCACCCGAATCTAACGAAACAAAGATGATTGTCGAGCTAAGCACGAGTCATTCCTTGCGTAGTTGTGTGGAAGGTGAGTGGGGTAACTCGCATGATTGGTTGTCGAGCTAAGCACGAGCCAATTGATGGTCGGGAGTGCCACCCGTGTGTCTTGTCAGACGGTTTACAATTTTAGTATATAATTCTTGATTAGTTGTGGAGTTAAGCACGAGCTAAACAAAAATTATATATTAAGATTGGTGTAAGGAAGGGATCAAACATGCCAACCGACATGATGGATGTCAACGGATCCCGCAAGTGTCTAAGAGTTGTAATAGAGATTACAATTGGTAAAACGGTTGCCGGCCTAAATAGCTTCGCCACGTGATCCGCGGCAAACCTGTTACGGTGCGAGGTGAAATAAGGTTCTTAGCCCTTGTTACGAATAATTGTTTTATCTAAAACTATGGGGTAATTATTTTTAACAAACTTTATCTAAACTAACCAAAACTCGTATTATTGTTATTTATAGATGTCAAATCAAAACAATACCACGTCAAACATCCCACTTCATGTGTTCCTAGAAAGGGAGAAACTCACGGGGGTGAATTTTATTGCATGGTTTAGGCAATTGAGAATTGTTCTACGCCATGAATCAAAGTTGCACATCCTTGAGGAACCCCTTCCGGAGCCACCTGCTACCAACGCGACTTGGGGCGTCCGATACGGGTATGAAAAACGTGTTGAGGACACGCACGATGTTGCCTGCCTTATGTTGTCAGCTATGAGCTCGAAGTTGCGAAAGCAGCTCGAGCACATGAGTGTATACAATATGTTAAACAAGCTCAATGACATGTTCCTGTAGCAAGTTAGGCAGGAACACTATGAGTGTGTTAAAATCCTAGTCGGTTGTAGGCTGTAGGAAGGCGGGAATGTTGGTCTTCACGTCCTTAAGATGAGGCGAACATGGACCAAATGGAGAGGTTAGGATTTCCTATTGGGAGAGAGCTCACTGTGGATATTGTACTCCAGTCTCTGCCCGCATCATATGGTCAGTTTGTCACAAACTATCATATGCAAGGAATGGAGAAGTCCTTAAGCGAATTGCATGGCATGTTGAAGTCTGCGGAGTCTGACATGCCCAAGCATAATTCCACCTCAACCACTCCCGTCTTGGGCTTAAAGAAACAAAAGAAAAGGAAGAAGAAACCGACCCTAAGAGGAAAGGTTGGAGTTTCCAAGCCTATCCTTAATATTGAGTCGAAGGACATAGAGAATGTGCCTCAAGAAGAGACTCAAGAAAAGGTGGTTTGGTACTTCTGTGGAAGATTTGGAAATTGGGGCCGTCACGCCTGCCCTACGTGCCGAGAGGATATAAAACTTTTCAGGAAAGAGAGAGTTAACTTTCCATCCTCAGGTACGTTCATGATTCATTGCTATTCTTCTATAAGTTGGGTTGTTGACCCGAGTGGATTGACTCACGTTTGTCACAAATTTGTTTGTTACAAAGTGTAGGTCCTTTGTTGAAAGAAAAGCATGAAGAACCGGATCTCGAACAAGGAAACCATGGTGATTGTCCTCCAAGAGAAGATAAGGAGACTTGATCTCGCTTTTGTCACCGGTTTATTTATTACTTGATTTTATTGCCCTGCGTGGCAAGTAACATCTCTTTGTATGCTCGCTTTAATTACGGTGAACAAATTTTTTTGAAGTTTTAAGAATTGGTGTTGAACCTTTTTAAACGTTATTTATTCAAGGTTTTATGTCATAGCTCATGTGTTGTTTTGCCCTGCGTGGCGTACAACTTTACATGTGGTGACAATGAGTTATTCTTAAAATACGAAATTTATTATGAAAATCTATTGTGAGATATTTTTGTTCAAAATTTCCCATGTCATGGCATACACAAGGATTTGTTACAAGTAATAGAATATTCATGAATAATTGATTCTGAATCTAAAATAGTTTGGATGAGTTATCTTTGTGTGATAATCAACTTAATCACATAAACAAGAAATATATCGCCTAGATCCATGTGGTTAGGATCTTGGAATAGTTTAGTCTCGGGATAAACGCTTTGATGTTGATCTTGTTTATTAAGCTAAGATGATTATGGGATCCTTCGCCAGAGTTTGTGAGAGGATTATAAGCTTGTTGGATATTGATCACATTTTGTGGATAATCCGTTCAAGCATACCACAAAGAATAACGAAAGGGAAACCTCTTCATCACTACCTTGATGGTAGTAATTGCGAGACGTTTGTTAGTTTAGGCATATGTCTAAAACCTTGTTGGTGTGCAGAATTAGTCAAAACAACTTTAAGAATCAATAGGGCATATAGATCAAGGTACTTAGATCTAGTTAAGATGCTAAGATATCTATTATCTATATATTGGATAACCATATAGTGAATTGTAGAATTGTTTCACAATTCATATCCTACTAAGACGCATTGGTACATGGTGTCATAGAGTAGGGAACCAGGTGTTATTGATCCAGTTTATGACGGGTCGATAATGTGTGTCCGGTTTGTTGGGATATTCATTTTCCATAGTGACTAAGTCCTCAAATACAAATTCAATTGATAGTCTATTTAGCATTTATTGAGATACGATTAGAAAGGTTCTATGCTTGTCTATCTTATAGGTCGAAGTTATTCATTCTACGTTCTGTGGGAGATGGGTAAACTTGAAATCAAGACGTGCTAATACATTTGAGGAGTTCTTCTATGTTTTAGTTATTTAACCTTTTGAGAACAATGTTTGTTGCTTAAAAGGGGAAGAAGAAAGAAACTAAAACTAAGGCATTCCAGTGGAAGAACGTGGAACTTAAATGAAGACTTGATGATGATACTAGCATATAATCTGATATCTTTGATCAGCATGGTTATGCTCGTATGCCTGACTAAGAATCATTACTTCTTTTAATTCTAATTAGAGTCATATAGAGCCAAAAAGATATGGGTTTCTCATATCTAAGTGGTAATGACTTAGTGGTGAGTCTTGTTGAGTTCGCCACCTATCGGAAGATGTAGTGGATACAGAATTCGTTTTAAAAATAAAAGAAGTAAATGATAAAGAGATGCAATCAATCCATTTGGAATGTCCAAGTGCTTGACTTGACTTGATCCCATACCTAGCTGTATACCAAGGTGGTAGTGATGGGATTAACATGGATGGAATTGTAGACAACTTCAAATACCGACTAGTGGTAAAGTTTTTCATGGTGGTTGTGGAGAAACTTGTCCTAGTGGCTATGTTGAAGAATGTTTGATACTCGTGGATGTTAATGACTACATTTTGTCATGAAACAATATGATGAGGAAGTGCTTATAGCACTATCCGAGGGTCTTAATATACGTCCGTAGTATCCGAATTATGTCTACAAAAGTGGATAAGACCACTTCGGGCTTGTTCTTGCGTCTTGAAGGAAAGATATCTTTGCTTACTATTAGAAGATCATAGTGATGAGTTTTCTAAAAGCATAGATAAAACCTTTTACATATGTCAGGGCTAGTGGGAGCTTTGTTGTATAACTAGTGTTAAATGTCTATGGAAGATAATGTCCTGATATTAGGTTATCTGCAAACCTGATTCAGGAATTACTGCTTCATAGGGGCATTTAAGAGATACAAAATTGGATAGTATTTAGTTCAAGAAATATAGAGATATGTTCTTGATGTTTGACGACTTGAATAGGCTTGGAGTAAGTAGTTACTCTAACGCATGTTTCTGCTAGGATAACTGTTGATCTTTGATCAAAGTTGATGATCCTAACTTGTGGTGTTGTTTGTAGATTCTTAAAGTATCACTAAACTTATTGTGGGTTTTTGAGACAATGAGTGTGTGATTACTTTAAATTTTTGAAAAGTAAGATCTCTTTGATGCATACTTTTGAAGTAGTCTTGTCAAAAGAGATATAATTGAATAACAGAAGAACTTGTGGATGTTGTGGGACAAATCCACTAGTTAAGCCGTTGTTATGGACTAGTGGTGTTTGTCATACTAGGTCCATTAGCATGTTTAATGCGTATAACTTGGCTTGAATATGTTTTGGTTTATGATTGATTTGTACTTATATTTTGGGGACATTAAGGAATATTGCAATTCATACCATATCGATTATTAAATGGAGATTTAATAATACGCCAAGGGCGGGTATTTTATGAATCCTTACTGTGTTCCGTCTTAGCATGTTAAACGCTTCCGAGAATGTTTATCATTCTAAAATCTCCACAATCGGTTATACTTTATGGGAAGGAAGTATAAATTAAGATTGAGGTAGAGAGTTGGTTTTGTTAAACGTGATTCTTGCCTATACTTGAAAGGGGTTTCAAGTGATTGGAGGACCCGCACCCGAGTTCTCTTCATGGTTCTAGTCATAAGAAACTTGGGATGATGATGACGTTTCGTCCTTAAACTAGAGATACATGTGATTCCAAAGCATAGATCTGCTTTGCTTTGATCATTTTCTAACGCGGTCCGTAACTGGTCGTTATAAAGGAGATGATTGGGTAGAGTATTATCTATGTAGCGGGACTATGTAGTCGAAAGGAATTTTTTCCTCTATGTATAGAGAAGATATCTATGGGCCCCTCGATGATTGAGTGCTGACATTCATATGCATGGCCGTGCTCAAGTTATATTGATGATGGATCAATGTTAACTTGGTTTGTTGGTCACCACTAATCTAGAATCGAGAAACATAATCGTGAACGATCTGAAGGTTGACTTTATTCTATGCCTTGTGTTCACATAGGATATCACGAACAAAGGGATGTACATGTTCATTTATCTTTAGGACAATCATTTTATGATTGGGGATCTTGTCAAGAGTGGCATGCCTGATACATACTTGGGAGCATAGATGTCTTGCTAGAGGCCGCTCTATGTTTGTGTTATTTTTCGTAGTCGTGTCACGTGCAGGTGGGAGTCTAATGGAATATGCCCGCTGACACGAATGAGTTAATAGCACTGCTGATGAAGTATAGGCCTATTGGGTCACACACCAAGTATTGATTCCGGCAACACAAGCAAGCAAAAGAGAGAAAAAGGCCAAAATGGGTTTTGGCAGCATGGTACACGGGCCGTGTTCTTGAACACGGGCCGTGTCCAGCCCAACTACCACGGGGCGTTTTGGCCCAAGTAGAGACCGTGTGCTTTGGGCTTACACGGGTGTGTAGATGAACACGGGCCGTGTTGGAACTATTAGACACGGGCTAACTTGGCCCAATTGAGGACGTGGGTTTTGGGCCTACACGGCCGTGTTGACCAACATGGGCCGTGTATAGTCCTTGTAACAGTAGAATTAACAGCCTTAAACACCTGGTTTAATGGGGTTTTATGTGATTAACTTGGGTAGACTAAGAGGCTACATTTTTCTCTACTCAAGAACAGACTTTTGGTTGTTCTTGGAGTGGGTTCATGCATAAGAAATCTCTCTCAATCTTGACCTTCTTCTTGGTGTTCTTTTGGGTGCACAAGATTGTAAGAATATACTTGATTGTTGTTTTGGTGGTAACACCAACCTACTAGCATTTGGGAATCAACATAACTTGGGGTGGACTTCACTAGAGAAATCCTAGCTTGGGTTTTTGAAGCTTGATTTGTTTGATTCTTGAAGCTTGACAAGAGGGAGATTGTGGTACTTGCATAGTGGTACATTCCTATCCATCTTGTTCTTATTTTTAGTTGCAATTTCATGTATAGATATTGGTCCATGGCATGTGTGTTTGTTTGTCTAGTTTGGTTTGGTTTTGAATTGTATCTTGCTTCCGTTGCTACTCGTTTATGCCAAACAAATACCTTCAATGGAGAGTTTATAACAAAATTTAGAACTAACTTAAATTCTGAACTGACTTCTGACGCTGAGCTGAACCACTCAGTCTTGACCTTGTCAAGCTGACTTCTTGAATCTTGGATTCTTGAATCTTCAAATCTTCATGTCTTTACTCTTAAAACCTATCTCAGCTTAGAAGTCACTGAGCTATCTAGTACTTACATAGAAAACTCTATATCTATTTATACGTTGACTGCTCAGCTTCAGCTGACCAGTCAGTCTATAATAGACTTACATAATTCCTAACTCTTAACCTATCATCTATACATATCTATAGTTCGTCTCATCAAATCTAATTATTCTAAACATGGGACTAACAATCTACCCCTATTTGATGATGACAAAATATTGAATGAAAGTAGGTATAGGTTAACAAAATTATGTTGAACCACTCTGGAACTGACCAAAGTTAGTTCATGAAATAAGTATTGAACTGATCCATGCTTAGTCACGTATCTTGAACTTACAAGATGTTTATGTTACAAATCTATTACAGGATTTGTATTCTAAGTATTTGGATATACAACTACTTAGATTCTGAACTTATCAGAAGTAATTAAAGTTTTGAACTTACAAAACTTATACAACTGAACATATCAGTTTATAATTGAACATTTAAATCATCAGCTTGAACTTACAAAGCTGTCTGTTTGAACATATCAAACATAATTTTGAACATATCAAATAATAAAACAGTTGAACATATCAAACTTGACTTTGTATTAATGAAAATATCATTTACATCTTAGCTTAATCTTTATGATTAGCTTCTACACACTTAGTGCGTACAAAATTATAGAACTTATCTATTTAATCAATAGGATCTCCAACTTCTAACCACATATCATAACATTTATGTTCCCAAATCGCAACTTTCTTGATAACATTGTTCACAATCTCTTCTCCTTCTGGCATTTCTCTCATCTCAGTTTTTCTTGATCTGATTTCTTTGTTGAGATGATATCTGAATACCGAGTTCTGAGTTGAGTCGTCACATAGAATTCTCATGTACAGAATCAACTCCAGATTTTCCAAATGAAGATCTGCTACTCTCAAGAAACACTGATTACTTTCCACATCAAGATACAAGAATCCTTCCAGCGGTTGAGTGATATAAGTGTTTTCTCTAAACTCAACTTCCTCTGGAACTTGTAAATTGATGTCTCTTTTAGCTTGCTGGCTCGCTGCACTTAGCAGTAGTGGATTAGCACTGAGCATTGAACTCTGTACACAACAACGTTAGGGTTTAAGAGAGAAGAATATTTTGGAAGTTTAAACGAAATATGATGAAAAATCTCTCTTATTTATACCTTTTCAATGTGAGAGAAAAGTTACCGTTATTGGAGGGTAATAAATATGACTGTTACCGTAAAAAAAACTTCTACGCAGTTTGTTACAACGGCTAAATTTATTGTTAGTTACCCAAACGCAGACTGTTATATTAGAATATATTTTTATGAAAAGAATATATCATAAAATTTTCTAAATGACTGACGTTTATTTACCGGACACACCGTAAATACGTTGGACTTACCATAGTATTGGATATACCATTTGTTAGGAGTAACCTAGACATGTGGAACTGATCACACCTTGTAACGGAGTACTCAGCTGATCCTTAGTGATCAGCTTAGATGAAGCATTCAGCTTCAGATGTAGCACTCAGCTCAGCTTGAGCACTTCGCTCAGATTGAGCATTCAGCTCAGATGGAGCATTCAGCTCACATTGAGCACTCAGCTCAGCTTGAGCACTTAGCTTAGATTGAGCACTCAGCTCTTGACACTTAGTCAAATATAGAACTTAGCAAAAATTAAACAGAGATAAAGAATGGAACATACCGATTAAGGGTTGAGCATGCCAAGCTTGCCGTGTAGAGTTGTGAATCTTGTGCCTTCTATTGGTTTAGTGAAGATATCCGCAAGCTGATCTTCAGTCTCAATGAAGACTAACTCTATCTTTCCCTTTTCTACAATATCTCTGATGAAGTGATGTATTATCTCAATGTGCTTGGTTCTTGAGTGAAACACTGGGTTGTGTTTAATGGCAATAGCACTTTGATTGTCACAAAATTTGGAGTCTTCGAATAATGCAAATCAAAGTCCTTAAGCTGATGTTGCATCCACAGTATTTGAGCACAACATCTCCTTGCAGCTACGTATTCAACTTCAGCTGTTGAAATTGCCACTGAGTTTTGTTTCTTGCTTGTCCAGCTAACTAATTTTCCACTCAAAAGTTGACATCCTCTAGTAGTACTCTTTCTATCAAGACCACATCCTGCGAAGTCTGAATTTGAGTACCCTATCAGCTCAAATCTTGATCCTTTGGGATACCACAAACCTAAGTTTGGTGTTCCCTTCAGATATTTGAGTATTCTTATAACAGCTAGCAAGTGTGATTTCTTTGGATCAGCCTGATATCGTGCACAAACACATGTAGCAAACATTATATCAGGTATGCTTGCTGTTAAATAGAGTATTGAACCTATCATTCCTCTATATGTAGTCTGACATACAGATTTTCCATTAATGTCCTTGTGTAGCTTGACATTGTGTAACATTGGAGACTTTGCGGGATGGCTTGAGTCTAGTCCATATTTCTTAATCAGATCAAAGACATACTTGCTCTGATTGATAAATATACCATCTTCTTTCTGAAAGATTTGAAGTCCCAAAAAGTACGTCATCTCAACCATCATGCTCATTCTGTATTGATTAGACATTATCTTAGAGAACCAATCAGACAGACCTTGGTTTGTTGAACCAAAGATAATGTCATCCACATAGATTTGAACCAGAATGACATGTCCTCTGCCCCTTTCTTATGAAATGAGTTTTGTCAATACTTCCTCTAACAAAACCATTTGAGAGCAAATAGGTGGATAATGTATCATACCAGACTCTTAGAGCTTGCTTGAGTCCATACAAAGCCTTGTCTAACTTATAGACATAATCTGGATGTTTAGAATCAATAAAACCAGGGGGTTGTTTCACATAGACCTCCTCCTGTAGTGCTCCATTTAGGAATTCACTTTTAAAATCCATTTGATACACTTTAAAGTTTTTGAAGGCTGCATAGGCTAGAAACAGCCTTATAGCTTCAATCCTTGCAACAGGGGTAAAGGTTTGATCATAATCAATACCTTCTTCTTGTCAATACCCCTGAGCTACTAGCCTTGCCTTGTTTTTGATCACTACTCCATCCTTGTCCATTTTATTTCTATAGACCCACTTAGTACCTATAATTGTTTTTCCTTTTGGGGCAGGGACAAGGGTCCTGACCTTATTTCTTTGAAATTTTGTCAGCTCCCCTTGCATAGCTTCAATCCAATCTTCATCTTTTAGAGCCTTTTAAGTCTTCTTTGGTTCCATTTGAGATAGAAAACTATAGTAGGCAACATAGTTTGCATTTGCCTTAGATCTAGTTAACACACCATCTTCAATGTTCCCAATGACATCATCAAGAGGATGATCTTTTAAAACTTTGAAGGTTGTAGTGGGAGACTGAGGTTCTGGATCTAAGTCAGAGTAGTGTCTCTCAGGCTGAATAGGACTTACTTCTTCAGTCTGAGTAGGAATTGGAAGATCACTTAGATCTTCAATCTAACGTGTACCTGATGATTAACTGAGATTATCAGGCTTATTATCTTCAATATTGATAATTTCTTTCGAAGATGCACCTTTGTCAGATTTACTATCATCATCATCATCCGAATCATCCATAACATACATGGGATTTGATGTGAGATCTTCTCTGCTCCTCTCAAACTCACTCAGACTAACCGGGTCAGCTTGAGCTCTGTTGGATTCATCAATACTTGTCTCATCAAACGTAACATGTACTGACTCTTCAATTACCTTCCTTTTAACATTAAAAACTCTGTAAGATTTGGAGATTGAAGAATATCCAACAAATATCCCTTGATCAGCTTTGGGTTCCAAGTTATGGAGCTGATCTCTTTGGTTTAGCACATAGCATGTTGAACCAAAAATGAGGATATATCAAATGTTGGGTTTTCTAGCCATGATAAATCTCATAAGGTGTTTTACCATGTCTTTTAACTATAATCGATCTATTATGAGTATAGCAGGCTGTACTTACAGCTTCTGCCCTGAAGCTCAGCTTGAGATTTGCCTCACATAGCATGGTTCTAGCAGCTTCAATTAAGGTTCTATTTCTCCTTTTAGCAACTCCATTTTGTTGTGGAGTTCTTACTGATGAGAAATTCTGGATAATTCCTTTCTCTTCACAAAAGCCTTCAAGGGTTGAGTTTCTAAACTCAGTCCCATGATCACTTCTGTGTTGTTTAAGAGACTTACCCTTTTGCAACTCTTCTTGTCTTATGAAGCTGATTAACTCATATGCAACTTCACTTTTGGCTTTTAAGAAGATTACCCAAGTGAATCTTGTGAACTCATCAACAATCACTAGAGTATACTTTTTGCCACTTAGGCTTGGGGTGCTAATAGGTCCAAATGCAACATATGCAATGGTTCTGTAATTGAAAAATTCTGTTTGGACTTGAAGGATCCCTTATGATGTTTTCCCATTTCACAAGCTGAGCAGAGTTTGTCTTTAGCAAATGCGATCTTAGGCAGACCGGAGAATAACTCTTTGCTAGACAATTTGTTGATATATTTGAAATTTAAATGTGATAGTCTCTTGTGCCATAACCAACTCAGCTTGGGAGTTAAGTCAGAATACAAGCAGGTTTCAATTGAGGGATCTGCGGAGCTGAGATCTAACAAATAGATATCTCTCTCTCTTTTTTCCATTAATATTGGTTTTCCCTTCTTATCATAAATTGTTCCTGCATCCTTTCTGAAGGTGACTTCATAATCCTCATCACACAGTTGACTAATACTTATCAGATTGTGTTTAAGGCCTTCAACATATGCTACCTTTTTGAAAGTGACTTTTCCAGCAGTTATCTTTCCATAACCTTTAGTCCTTCCTTGAGAATTATCCCCAAATGTCACCTTGGGTCCTTCATTGTTTTGGAATTCACTTAGAATCCCCTTGCTTCCTGTCATGTGCCTTGAGCATCCACTATCTAGATACCACTTGTAGGAGCCCTGCACATGATCAACTAAACATATTAGTTTCTTTTTGGAACCCACTTTTTGGTGGGTTCTGAGGATGAGCGCTTAGCTGATCCTTTAGAGTTCGACTGATCATCTCGAACAGATTCTGGGTCTGTTTTGGACTGATTATCCTTTTCGTTTTCAGGTTTAAGATTGGTACTTACACAATCTTTGGCCTCGTGACCTCTTTCTCCTCACTTATAACATTTTCTTCTAAAGATGGGTGTTTGGGTGATTTCTTTGAGTTTTCCAACATTAAATTTGGATTCAGTTTTAGGGTCATACGATGTAGACAACCTTTCAATCCTTTTCGACAGTTTGTCTACTTGATTGTCACTGACTTTGGACTTACCTTTGTCAGCTTTATGGTTACCCTTATTTGGTAAAGTCTGACTTACAGACAACTTCCTGTTCTTAGAAATTCTTTCAGATATGGCTTGAGAGTTATGTCTTTTTGAGTTGACGTGAGATATTCTGTCAAATACAGTTGTTCTCACAGGATTGTAATCCAATCTTTTGAAAACTGACTTACAGTTTCTGTTGGATCTGGAACATTCATCTTGATAATTTACATGAATAACCTGAGGACTTTGGGTTGGTCTCACAAACTTATTGGTTTTGACCTGTTTCCCATCCTTGTTTCTTAAGAATGTTCTTGGGAGTATATTATCTAATTTCATCGCTTTGTCTTCAAGACTGACTTGATCTTCTATGATTTCAGCAGCATCACTATAATCTCCCCCTAGCACTGCTTTTACTTGATTTGGTATCTGCTGGTTAATACACTTTTCTGCTTCTCTTGATAACTTACACCAAGATTCACAGATCTTTCTTAGATTGTCAGCTTGTTCTTTTGATTCTTGTAGTTCTTCACTTAGAAGTTTGTTTATGTGAAGCTAACATTCATAATCACTTTGAATATTTTTACCAGCATTTAAGAGAGTTTCAGAGTGTTTAAGTTGATCTTTTAGTTTTGAAATTTCAGTTTTCAAACTAGATTGAACTGTGAGAGAGGTTTTGAAGTCATTCAACAGATAGTTGAACATTAGACATTTTTGTTCATCAGTGTAAGAGCTAAAGTTATTTACCATATACATTGAGGCAGGATCCCAGTTATTGGTTTGTTTACTCAGCTTAACCGCTTCTGTTAGATCCTCATCAAAGGAACTGTCTTCTAACTCATAGTCAACTTGTTCCTCTTCATCCTCAATGGCCATCAAACACCTATCTAGCTCATCATCATCTGAAGTAGATGATTCGGTATCCCAAGTCTGAGCAAGAAGACCTTTGGTGTTTTCATCTGCCTTGCTTTTGAGTCTTTGATATTTCTTTTTATACTTATCAACTCTGTAGGCATTCTTGTTAGCTACCGAAGCTGATTCTCCCTTCTTAACTCTGCACTCAGCAGCTGTGTGTCCTATCCTCTGACAGTTATAGCACTTAGCTTTCTTACGATCAAAAGTAGACTTACCACTTTTGCTTCTGTCAGATTGACCCATTCCTCTTCTGAACTTTCTAAAGTTTCTTGCTAACATTGCCATTTGTTTAGTAAGAGCATCCATCTCTTCATTATCTGAACCAGAGTTAAGACTTACTTCCTCAGATTCAGTCTCAGCTTGAGACTTTTTAGATCCCTTCTTTTTCTTTTCTACAATTAATGCAGATCCAGCATTATTGATAGATTCTTTTAGTTGTTGCTGGGCCACTTTCTTCTATTCCATGATCTGTTGATGATTTAGAAGGAAACCATAGATAGATCTGAGATCATATTTTCCTAAGGTTCCTCCAGCATGAAGTGCAATGGTGATCTCATTGAATTGTTCTTGTAACACATCCAAGAACTTAAGTACCAACTCATTCTCATCTTTCTTGACACCTACCAAGATCAGATCATTTATCAAGTATTGAAATCTGGAAAACAAATCTACCAGGGTTTCATTCTTTTTAGCAAAGAAAGTTTCATAAGAACGACTTAGATTTGTCTTCTTATGTTGCTTGACCAAGTCAGTGCCTTCATACGTAACACTGAGAGTATCCCACATCTCTTTTGCAGTTTGGCACCCAGCCACAGTATGCAGAAGAGGATTTGTCAAAGAATTTGCTATAATGCTTTGTGCCTTGTCATCACGGTTGAACAGTTTACGATCTTCCTCAGTTCAAGATGCTTCAGGCTTGGGAGTTTCTCCTGAGGGAATAGTTTTGTCAGTGGCTGTAATATGGATCATTGGTATGATTGGGCCATCTTGAATCATGGTACTCATCCTGTGATCCACGGACTTCAGATATAGCATGGCTCTAAAATTCCACATAGGATAGTCAGTGCCATCAAAGATAGGACAACCTTTTGCCGCCATTGTTGGTATATGACTTGATTGCTTGCTAGTAGACATCTTAACCTCTTGAAAGCGGATCTTGATCTTCAACTTATGAAGCAACTTGCTCTGATACCTGTTGTTGGTCCCGAAGAGGGTGAACAAGCAACCGATACAATGTAGAAGGGGGGGGGGTTGAATACACTTTAAGCAATTAAACAAATTAATCAAATCGTATATTCAATTATCAATCAAAACAATAACTATTATCACTCTCTAATCAAATCAACAGGATGATTTGATATTACAATGATTATAACCTCAACTCTCTCTAAACACTCTTGAATCACAAACTAATTGATAATCGAATTTCTTGTTAAAACTGATTAACAAGAACTCTTGAAAACTCTCTCTAACTTTGAACTTACAAAGTTATCGCAATACACGCATATCAAGTATCACGAACACACATACGATTTGCAACTTATGCAGTCTTCGTTGTCTTCGGTATTTGTTCACGTACACACGTAAGAACTTCTATGTAAAACCCATAAGAAGGTTTATACTTATACTTGATATATCTACGAACAAATCGCATTTTAAAGATAGAACTTATCTTTTCTTTAAAACCGTAACAAACTTCTTAATCAGAACATATCTAATTAATTCCGTTTGAGATTTCTATCCAACTAATAGATAGTTTAAATTAGGTTTAGATATCCTAATTTAAATGTCGTAGATATGGAGAGTTTATAACAGAATTTAGAACTTACTTAAATTCTGAACTGACTTCTGACGCTGAGCTGAACCACTCAGTCTTGACCTTGTCAAGCTGACTTCTTGAATCTTGGATTCTTGAATCTTCAAGTCTTCAAGTCTTCACTCTTAAAACATATCTCAACTTAGAAGTCACTGAGCAATCTAGTACTTACTTAGAAAACTCTATATCTGTTTATACGCTGACTACTTAGCTTCAGCTGACCAGTCAGTCTATAATAGACTTACATAATTCCTAACTCTTAACCTATCATCTATACATATCTATAGTTTGTCTCATCAAATCTAATTATTCTAAACATGGGACTAACAATTACCTTGTTTATTTATTACGGAGCCTCCTGACTTTGTGAAGTGGACTTCATTATCTCCATCAAACAATTGACTTATGCTTATGAGATTGTATTTCAGCCCTTTGACATATGATACTTTGGACAGTTTGAGGTTTATATTATGAAGTTCACCATAGCCTTTTGTTTGCCCATAATTGTTGTCACCAAAAGTCACCCTTGGACCTTTCTGTTTCTTATAGTTACTGAGCAAAGCCTTGTTACCTATCATAGTTCCTGAAGATCCACTATCAAGAAACCATGAACCAACACCCTGCACAGATTGAATGAAAGAAGAGTTAGTGACACAAGTAGGAATCCACTACTTAGTGGATCCCTGTGGAATGCACCTAGCTTTCCACTTCAACTCAGGTTTCTTATGTATGAGAGGAATGACTATGTTATCATTACAAGTCCGCTGTCTTGAATTCCCTTCTAAAGAACATTCAAATGCCTTATGCTCTTTGCTTCCACATTTATAACATTTTTGAGATTTTGTGGCCTTGAAGCATTGAACAACATTATTTGAATGCCTATGAGTTTTCTTATTAGTCATTTGACAATTATCAGTCATCATTTGACTAACTTGACCATTCAGCTTATGAAGCTTATTCTGTAAATTTCTTAGGTCTTTATTTACAGGCACCTTGGATTGATCTTTGTATTTAGAAAGTTTTTGACCAATCTTTGGAGTGGCAGAAATGGGAACAATGTGAACATCATTCTTTTTACTCATAGTTTCTTCTATTGAAAGAGAGTTGATTACTTCTGGATCAACTGATTGTTTAGAAGATGAGCTACCATCAGCTGACAGGTCATCAGCTTAGCATTTATCATCTACTAACCTATCAGTTGATAAAGTAGTATTAGCTAATGATTCTTTAGTTTGTGAAATACTAAGATTTAAGTTATCTGTTTTCAAGGTTTGACAACATAATGTCTCTACGGTCTCAACTAATGATTCCTTTCCTTTACTCACATCCTTTGACTTTCTATTCTTAGTATTTTTACATTCTGAAATCTTACTAGAGGATGATTCAACAGAAGGAATAATTGATTCTTTTGAGTGGGAACTTTTGCTTCTAAGACTTTACTGAGTGGTCTTTTCTGCAGATACACACCAAGACTTTACTACTTTTTTGAGGTCATTGAACTTTTTGGTTGCTTCACTAGTTCTTTTACTAAGATCTCATTAAGTATCTTTTGATTAGCTAGCTCATCATTTAAGATTTTTATCTGCTTAAGTTCCTCATCTTTAATAATTATTTTTTCTTTTAGTGATTCTACTTCTAGTTTTAGCTTCTTCTCTCTTTAAATAGCAGACTGGAAATCAATATAGAAGTAATCAAACATAACATTCTTCTCATTATCATCATAATTAATAAATTTTCCAACCTGGTACATAGAAGAAGGATCCCAGTTGGTAGTTAAACAAGATTTTGCATCCTTTTTCATGTCTTCATCAAAGGAACTAGCATCATTGTTGTTGGTCATCATGCAGAACTGAGCAGAGATCACCTCATCTTCATCTGAGGAAAGATCTTCCTCTGCCCAATCTTCTTTTTCTTCTACACGAATTTTGCCCTGGGCTTTCTTTTTCTTCTTCTTCTCAAGGACAGCAGCAAGGAGATTCTTATACTTGGCTTCATAATCAATTTTGCCCTCCTTCTTTGGCACAGATGAAGAACCAGTATTATATTTGGACTTACAGTCACTGGCTATGTGGCCAATCTTGCCACACTTATAACATACTGCTGTGGAGGCATCAAATGTAGATTTGGACTTGACAAACTTTGATGGCCTCTTGCTGAACTTCTTGACACCCTTTCCCTTATTGAAAGGTTTGAACTTCTTAACCAGCATTACTACTCCTTCAACTAACTCCTCCAAGTTATTCTCCTCACAATCATTCTCCTCGTCACTTTCTCTAGCACTCTCTTCTTCATCTCCTTCTTCATCAGAACCAGAATCAATAGATGCAAAGCTTCTCATCATTGTATCTCTTGATACAAGGGTAGTTGGTGCAGCTTTCACAACCTCCTTCATCTCCTTGGATGACAACTTCATTTGCTTGACTGATTGCTCATGGTTTAGTAAGTTAGCATAGATAGCAACCAGAGACATTCCCTTTATCTTCTTACTATGCCTTAATATAGTGACAAAGTGATCCCATGTTTCATGGAGGGAGTCTAGAAACTTGTTCACCAAAACGAAGTTGCTCTTGGTTATGTCTGCCCTCTTCAAGTCATTTACTAGGCAGTTAAACCTGGTGTATGTCTGTGTAAGACTCTCACCTTTCTGAGCAAAGAAGAATTTATACTCTCTGTTAAGGAGGAGCTTCTTGTTCTCCTTCACCTCTTCAGTTGTAACGCCCCAAAAACCAAATTTGTAATATTAAGATCAAACACCTATAAGTGTTCGCATCTCAAAGTTTAACATAAAAGCGGAAGCAATACTTGATTGAAAAACTAATGTATCAATAGATACGAACAGAAATACTAACATAAGTTTGGTACCAAAAACTTGATATTTACAATTGACACAACTGGCCTCTACACTTGATCAACATATAATCTGACGGTTTTAGCCCCTCTAGTTTAAAACCATATCTTATCACGTATATCCATTTTCTCATTTTAACCTATAAATTGAATTCTGGGTGTTACAACTCTTCACCACTTGAAATGATTTCGTCCCCGAAATCAACTGCCGAAGAGTCCTGGATAATTACTCTTCATAATCTGTTCAGGCTTATATATATAATCTGAACCTTTTATATACTTTTACCGCCTCTTGACTAGTTTAATCTGACTATTGAGTAAAACCCCATCTTTTCAAAATCGTTGTAAACTCTTCCTCATAATACAGTTTATCATTATTACTAAAAATTTCCAATCATACGATTGCAGACCCATCTGATAAATACTTTCTGAAATATAATACACGACAGGTGCTAAGAACATATGATAATTCTTCTGATAACTCTGATCTATCAACAGCCTTTACCCTTATATACAATCATTTCTGAATTACTGATCATGTTTTCCCACAATGCTACTGCCAATGATACATATTCTTCCATTAAGACTGATGAGGCCATTTAATTATTACATATCTTCTAAATCTGTTCTATCTTTCACTCTATCATTTCTGTACTACCCCACGCTTTCTGACCCACGTCACTGAATACACTGAAGTTTGGCAGTAATATCATACAATTTCATAGGTTGGCACCCCGGCGCTGAACGTGTATCTGTTGTAATACAAAACTCGGTCAAGCAAATATGTACCCCGGTTTTCTTCTAAATTAATAATACAATCATAAAACATGCTTTCCACCTTCTATGTATTCCTTTCATTCTGACTGTACTGAAATGAAGCTTAATCCTTAACTTTATATGAAATCTGTGCTGAATTCTAGAAGTAGATCTGATATCATTGTCTAAATCAATAAACACTGATATCCTGTAACACCCGCGAACCCGGGCTAGTAACTAACAGGTTACTGGTATGTATTAGAATGTGTTTAATTTAGCTATATGGTTAATTTAATTAATTGTCTTGAATAATAAATTAAATGAAAAGGGATTAATTGATTTTAAGATGAAGAATGCTACTGGTGTTATGTATGTATGTATGTATGAAGTTAAACATGTATGTATATGGGTATATGTGTATGCATAAAGAGAAGAGGACACCTCATAAGTAATAAATGAGTTTGGAGGTACACGTGTGTGTAAATAAGCAATTGAAGACATCTGTTTTTTTGAAAGAAAGAAAGAAAAGAAAAGAAGTGTGTGTAGGTGTTTTTCTCTGGAAAAATAAGAGCAAAGAAGAACAAGAAGAAAAGAAACTTGAATTTCTAAAAGTAAAGGATTTGTGATTGATAATTTGAATTCAAGGTTAGTATGTGTTTATATCATGATTCTATTCATTTTAATGCATAAATCTGTTGAAATACATGTTTATATGTGGTTTCACCATTGTTGAAACTTAGGTAAAAACTTGATAAGTGGGTTTTGTAAGATTTGGTGTTTTATTGAGTTTTAAAGTGTTTATGATGTTGTATACATGATATGGAATGTTTATACATGTTTAGAAAGTGTTTTAGGTTGAAAATATAGATTGAAATGGATTTTGGGAAGTTTGAGTCGGCTGGAAGATTGAAGAAGATGATGCAGGTTTGTCGGGAACGCGACGCGTTGTCCTATTGGACGCGACGCGTCCGTGTATTTAAGCCGATTTCATGAAATCCGCATGGTAAATCCGATAGTTTGTACTTCGAGACCCAAAATCCGATTCAGAAAACCGACAAGTTAAATCCGAGACCTTGAAATCCGAATCTGAAATCCGAGTTGAAGTCCCGGACATGAAATCCGGAGGATTCTTGAAATCCGAAAGGGAATCCGATACTATTAGGCGACGCGACGCGTTGAGAGGTTGGACGCGACGCGTCCGGGCTATTTTCAGATATGGAGGTTTTTGATGTTTGTTTGGTTATGGAGCATGTTATATGTGTATTTATGTGTAGTGTTAACATGTTAATTGTGATGATATTTTACATAAGTATATGTGAGTATATATTTATGAATTGAGATTGATTTCGGTTTGTTGTGTTCTCAGGAATTGCGAAGACTCAGTGATATTAGACAACTGAGCAGACGGGATTGAGGACTGAGGTGAGTGGAAGTTTACTCACGGGTGGTTTCGTTGGTAACAATATGAATTGAATAATTGAAGGATTATTTGAATGCAATGATTGTTTGTTGATTTGAATATGAGATATTTGACAGATATGTTCATTATGCGAAGATAGATCGATTGTCATGCCATGATAGACTGTTAAGTCTGCTATATGCTAAATGAGAATTACATGTTCATATATGATACATGTGAAAGAGTTTGTGATTGTGATTGGAAGAGATCAGCTTCTGTGTAAGAGCTGGTTAGGGTCAGCTGCTGATGCTAGAGCTGGGCTCGCTTGCAGTTGGTTGAACAGTAGTAGCTCCTCTATTGCATTTGTTGATTAGAGGGGAGTTTACTGTGCCAATCGGTAGGGAGCTATCGGTAAACCTTTGCTTTGGCCAGCTTTGGTTGTAGGTTTGGCAGAACCGCCGGTCCTCAGGATGGAAGAGATTGATGAATTGACGGATTGATTGATGGGATTGATGTTCAGAGGTTCCGTTGGGAACAGTGTTTGTTTTGTGCTTGTCTGTAGCTTCCATTCACTTAGCTTTGTGCTAATCTCCCACGGTTGATTGCTTTTTGCAGGTTTATGTGAGTAGCTCTTTAGCTTTGTTTGTGGAAAGGGGAATTTGACCAATACTCTGATATTATGTTTTGAGAAGAGACGAGCCACACTTTATAATCTTTTGTAACACAAACGAATGATGTGATTTGTAAAGTACTTTGCACTTGTGATGTTTATGTTAAATGAAATTTAGAATTCGCTTCCGCAGCGTTTTTAAAAAAATGGCTTGAGTTTTATGGTGTTACAAGTTGGTATCAGAGCCTTGGTTTGGCGATGCAGGCATGGCTAGAGTGTTGCATTCCCAAATCTTGGCTCGTGTTGGGTCAAACTTTCATTTGGGGGATTTAGAGTGAATTGGAATTGTGTGTGATAGTTAGTATGTTATGTACTAACGGTTTGTCTAATGAGCTTGTGAGATGATGTGATTGTACATATATGGCTGACAGAGATACCCCTGCTGACACTCCTGTGACTTAAGAAGTGACTGAAATTTCATCAGCGGATGTTTTGAATGTAACAGGTCAGGCTGGTACTTCAGGTTATGAATCTGGAATGGATCAGAGTGAATATATTTCCAAGTTGGAGAATGAATTGTGGGAACTTAGAAATGCTATGGGCAATATGGAACGAGAGAGGATTATCGAGAATGAACGAATTCAGAATCCTATGTTTAGTACAACTCAAGCTACAAATGTGCAAGTTACAGTTTCGTTTTCTTCAATATCACAAGTGGCACAACAGTCGAGTTCCCATCCTTTTAATACCCAAGGAGTTTATCCTTTTGCGTATCCAGGATTTAAACCAACATGTACATATAAGCAATTCTTGGATTGTAAGCCTTAAGAGTACTATGGCAGTACAGACCCCAATATAACTTTGAATTGGTTGCGAGAAAAGGTGACGGCTTTTGAAGCATGCAATTGTGAGAATGAACTGAGAGTTTGTTTTGCGACTCGTATGCTAAGAGGAGATGCAATGGTTTGGCGGGATTCCCTTACAGTGCATTTTTCTAAACAACAACAAGACAGTGTGACATGGGATCAGTTTCATGAGAAACTGTGTGAATAGTATTGTAATACTTTTGAGATAGTTCGTATCAAAAGAGAATTCATGGAGTTATGTATGACTAAAGACATGACTGTGGATGAATTAATCAAACGATTTAATGAGAGATTGCGTTTTGTGAAGCAATGGGTACCTGATGAAGCGTCTAAGATACAACACTTTGTGGGAGCTTTGCTTCCTGAGTATCGAAGTACTACCAGATGGGCTAGTACATTGTCGCAGGCATTTACCTTGGCCAAGTTGGCTGAAGATGATTTGAAGGCTAGAGATAGAACGAATCGAGATGAGGTATCTCAGCAGAAATTGCAATTGGAACAGTATAATGTTGAAAAGCAAAGAGGGCAGAGTAGCCGGAGTAAAAGAAATTTGAAACGTAGAGCTGTGTTGGATGTATCTAATCAACGAGTGCCACGGTGTGGGAACTGTAAGTCTCACCACACAGGACCATGTACGACTCAGACTATGCGGTGTCTGACTTGCGGGCAGTTTGGCCATGAAAGGAAAGAGTGTCGTTTCTCACGAAAGGTATGCTGGATTTGTTTTGAAGATGATCATCGAGCAAGAGATTTCAAAGTTGGCAAAGAGTTAGAGTCACGGTCAGGAGCTGTGGCAGGTGGGGGATCCTCGTTAGCATGTGGGCAAAAGAGAAAGAACCCGTCTGAGCAAGGAGGTAGAAATTTCAACAGGATGGCTGATGATATTGCCACTACTGATGATGTAACGGGCATCTTTTGATAATCTTTATATTTACGCGTATGTTTCTTAACTTTAGAGTTAAATGAGAATGTATGATGCCTATGTGTACTAAGTGTGTTTTATTGATTCTAAAGAGTATGATTCTATAGAAAGTAGAGATATTTGATTGTGAAATTGTCTGATGCATATGGCAGTAAGTGTTATGATAGTAAATGATGAGAGATATGATATGATGTGAATTGGGTATGAAGTACCCTAGAATGATGTTTGTAGAATTTGTAGAACTGCATGTTAACTTATGTGTTGCAAGAATTGTCTTGCCTTCTGTGTTTGTATATGCTTATATGTATATATATGTGTTTATACAAAGAAGGAGGAAAATGGATAAGTTAATGAAGTTTGAAAGGTTTTGTGATGATTAAGAGATAGTATGATAAATATATAACTGAGATTGCAAGTATGGGTAAAGCTAATGATTGAAGATAATCCGTGATATTGATTAATGAACTTGAGGAGATCGATGATTCGTTGAGATACTATATTTGTTTGGTGATATAAAAGATCCTATGTTATCAAAATGGAGGAATAGTCTATATTTTGTAACAGCTGAAGATTATTGAGAGGAATGATTTAATCCCTATCTTTGAAGTTACAGCAGATACGCTGCATTGTTAATACAAAGATATTGATTATAAAGAAAGACATGTGAAACTGGTCTGAGAATTAAAAGGAACAGCAGATGTTCATAAATAGGACTGAAATCAACATGTGACAGACATGATTGTTAGAACGAATCGAAGATTATAATTGAGAAGTTTGATATTTGGGAAGACTATTATTGTCAGAGTAGCTCTTTAGCTTTGTTTGTGGTAAGGTGAATTTGACCAATACTCTGATATTGTGTTTTGAGAAGAGACGAACCACGTTTTATAATCTTTTGTAACACAAACGAATGATGTGATTTGTAAAGTACTTTGTACTTGTGATGTTTATGTTAAATAAAATTTAGAATGTCCTTCCGCAGCGTTTTTAAAAAAAATGGCTCGAGTTTTACGGTGTTACATATCCTATGACATAAGACAATCTGTGTCACATACACATCTGTTAACTGTTGTGATTAATAAATTTTTCTAATGGAAACATGCTATATACCTTTAATGATGTTCCTCCACTTGTCTGACTATATCTAATTTCACCTCCAGCTATCATTAATCTATCCTATAGGTATTCATACCCTTATTAACTTCTGGCTACACCACCATTATAAACTTATAAACTCCATATAGATGTGTCTTATACATATCCCCGTAACCTGATACTCATATACGATCATATCCAATTAATTTGTCATGACTGCTTTTAGCGGATTAACTACTTGTCCCCTTTTATTCATATTTTAAGATACCTTTCACCTTTGATCACTTTTCACTAAACTGTTCTTATCACCTCTGAGTAAGAGTGTCGTAACTGTTATCTAGATAGTTAATTCATACAATTATTATTTTTGATTTCCTGTTCAAATTGTCGGCTATATCATTAGCCTTACCCTGAATAATATAATATTCTACTCATAATCCTTCTCTGATTCTGACCAGTGTTTCTGTTGCCTTTAAAGGTCTTTCTAATTCAACAATTATTTCTATTTTTTACAAGTTCGTATAAACAACATTTCACATATAAACACATATTCTCATCATATCATTCTGAATGCTACCGTAGCGCACTAGCGGTAGTCTTACACCACCTATGAATGCTATTGTGGCGCACCAACAATAGTCTTACATCCACATATCCACCCACTATCGAGGTGTAGTCCCCACGTATCGTATAAATAACATGCCACATATACTACTATCAGGTGCGAATCTGTATATTCATTCTCATACGATTAAACTGTCTAGAAGTGCAAATAATAATTCTGCCCCTCTACATTCATTCTGACCAGTGTACCAGGTATCACACACTGCTATCATCTCTTCCTCAATTCAGGTAGTGCAAACTGTTGCTTCACATAACTTCTGTAAATAATCCCATACAACTGTTGATTACTGTCGGGTTCTTTGACGGCTCCCAATTCATCACCTTCTATATTTCTCAGAATTCTTCTCAATCCCATTTCTGCTAATAAATTATCTAAAGAATTTCATTCCTCATGTCCTGAAGCTCACCTTGAAAACATAACATATAACTATTTTCTACTCTGTGTCACTAAAACTTTTCAAACATGATTTTCAGAATGTGTTAAACCCCTGAAATAAATACGTATATTATTGAAGAACACAATTACTGACTTACTTAACATTGGCCTATACACCCTATTCATTTACTACATAATCACTGCTGGTGTGTTAGCAAGGCCAAAAGTATTATAATCACTTCAAAATATCTAAACATTTCTGAACACAGTTTAAGAAATACCATCCTTTCTGACCTTAGGCTGAAGAAAATCCGATCTTGAATCAGCTTTGACAACCACTTTACCCTATTATAACTGATCAAGTAATTCACATATTCTAAAGAACGGACATATATTCATGATCACTTTATTTAACTCATAATAACTAATACACATAATACAAATACATCTCATAAAAGGCTATAGGGTCTTATAAACCCCCACATGTATTATTTCTTGAAATCATTTCAATAATTCCTGTATCTCTGAAGGAGCAAGTCCGTACGTAGTTCTCATAATTAGTGAAGCTTTCAACACCACACAAATGTCTAAACATACTATGTCTGTATGGCAGTAACTTTGGTAATTCTTTGAATTACATATCAAGATACTCACATATCACTTTCACATCTTCTAAACTCATCTGCTCTTCTTTATTTTAATACCTATACATAAGTTGAGAGAATAATGTATCCACACTGAAGACACTCCCCAGCTTTTGGAACTGAACACCCATATACCTTACCTGTTATGATTTTTAACACATATAATTAGTTCTTCCCCACTTGGGATATGAACTCGTATCACTTCTACTCACATAATATCATAACTTGGTTACAGTGTAACAAGTCCGTTCCAATTTCTATTTGGAACTCACTCATATTCATAGATACAAATTCACTAATGAATTTGATAATACTCATTTCGGTCACATTATACTTATACATATCCGATCTTCCTGTAACCTTACTTGATTCTGTTCTAGCGTCTTCGGTTGGTATCTAGAAAACTCTCACCTCTGATTATTGATATACTCTTCTCTTTCACTTTCTTGGGTTCCCACAATTCTTACTCATATGATCCGGTTTCCATATTTAAAACATATTAGTGGATCAAACCTGCTTTCCTCCAGTCGACGTTTCTTGTATGTTGAGTAGATAGGTAGACCTTTTGCATCATTTTCTTCTTTCGAACCTCCATTCTTGTTTTCCTAAAAATCAATACAACTTTCTCAATCAGCTTCCTTTCTTTTCTGCCTCTCTAATTCCGGCTGCCTCCATCAGGAATTTCACATCTTGGTGTTTACAAACGTCTATAAATTATCATATGCTGGACTGGAATGCTACCATATATCTATATATTTTTATCTTTTCATTACTAAGATAATCTAAATAATATATACATTTTTCTGAAACCTCGTATCAATTTCTGAAATTGTCTTTTATGTCTGTTCTACTTGTGAAATTCATCCATAACTCTGTCTATTTCTGACTATGACACCAACCGCCCAATTACAATGTCTTTAAACTCTTTTCACATCATGCTCTCAATTCGTCTGCACTTCTCATCTAATCTATTACATATTTCACTTTAACTCCAGGTGCATACGTACATATATGAAATGCACCCTCAATCTCTGAAATTTACTTATGATTAATAGTCGATTTGCTATCCTTAATCCATCGTTGGTTGACACGCGGAAAATCCTTGAACGTACAACCTTCTGATACGTCACGAATAATAACTTAGGGTTAATAATGAACCCTTTTACTTTGTATAGCTAATCTTGATACTGACTCTTATCTGATCACTTCCTTGTTCTTTCATCTGTGCTGCAACTCATACGATAATATCTGGCATAAACTCTACCTCATCACTTTACTAAGTTTCCGGCACTAAATTTTTCCAAATATAGATTCTATTACTTGACGATTTAAATCTAGGCTCCATATACCCCGTCATACTATATCCTTATAAGGATACATTCACTTGTAATACTGATATTTATCCTTTCATGTCTGTGACTAAAATCACCCTTAGGATTATACACTACTCTTGAATTTCTTGTATATATCATTCTGGTAGTATAGA
This sequence comes from Dittrichia graveolens, assembly GCA_038502395.1. Taxonomy (NCBI): domain Eukaryota; kingdom Viridiplantae; phylum Streptophyta; class Magnoliopsida; order Asterales; family Asteraceae; genus Dittrichia; species Dittrichia graveolens. The sequence continues at coordinate 50,948,385 of JARJIL010000005.1, read as the reverse complement.
TAAAGCACTAAAGCGAAAGGTGGCTTTATCACACTATCCTATATAACAAACAGTTACTTGTATATCCACATATCAGTACACCTATCATCCGATCCAAAGTATTTCTATACATAATAAGGCATTTTACATATATTCTCAGGTGTATTACCTTTACAAGTACCCCTCACCCGATTCACAAGATTCCTCATGATTCCATTAAGTTCCAATAGGTATCATGTGTTTGTAATAATATGGGCTCTTATATTACTCTAAACACACTACACACGTTTGATCTTAACTTAATCACAAAAAGTCCCAATTCACAGGCATAGGCCATGTATCACTAATAAATCATATCACATGTTCATATAACAATTTAATTTATCTTGAATGCTCACATAAAACTAACTCTTAACAGTTATAAATATATATAACATGTCTGTCTTAAGCATATCCTGTACTCGCATACAATGCTCACATAATACATATTCAGTATAACTATTAGTATACTCACCAAGCTGCAAGCCTCCAGTTTGACAATTTTCAAAATCCGCAGAACCATGGTTTAAGTCCAGAATGTGTCTTGTACACATCCAGATCCCTCAAACCGTGGCTCTGATACCAAGTTGTAACGCCCCAAAAACCAAATTTGAAATATTAAGATCAAACACCTATAAGTGTTTGCATCTCAAAGTTTAACATATAAGCGGAAGCAATACTTGATTGAAAAACTGATGTATCAACAGATACGCACATAAATACTAACATAAGTTTGGTACCAAAAACTTGATATTTACAAACCAGGTGTTAATTTCAAAGAGTTTATCAAATGTTAGTCAAACAGAAGTTGTGCCCTTGTCTTTGTTAAAACCTGCAAAACATTTTAAAAATAGTATCTGATAAGCTACGAGAGCTTCGTGAGTAAACCGGAGTAAACATCATACAAAACCACGTATAAAATCATATGAAGATAATACACGTATGTCTGGCAATCAATGCTAGCCTCTGGTTCTAGACCCAGGGCAGCAACATGGGTCACAGTACTGTACCATAATTCAGCCTTACTGTACTTAGCAGTAAGCACCCCACCTCTGAGACTTACAGCACATAGCAACAATCTAATACACACATATGAATAACATGACATGTCAATAATATGATATAATAGCATACATGCTGCACATATGAAGTGAAGTCTAGAAGACTCACCTTCTGATTATAATATCATGAATTGATCCATGGATGTCAATGATACAGGTAATATGCCAATCACCTCCTATATAAACAATTCATAAAATCACATAAGGCATTCTGATCTGAAATAGGGCCTACACGGGTCGTGTCCCATTAATGCTACACGACCTAAGCTGGCAACATGGCCAGTGTGGTCTAGTCATCCTACACGGGCCGTGTACCTCTCGTGCTACACGACCATGTATCCTTACATGGCCCTATTACCGCCTTCATCACTACACGGCTGTGTACCGCTACACGGGCCGTGTACCTCTTATACTACATGACCATTTAACCTTACATGGCCCTGTGACCGCCATAACTACTACACGGCCGTGTCCCGCTACACGGGCCGTGTACACTAGAGCCCAGTATACTGTTCTTATCAAGAACTGTCGGATTTCACCAAATAATCCGATAGTTTCCTCATAAAATCAACTAGAGGTGTTTTCCTACACCTCCTACAACTGATATATATAATCTAAACCATATGAAACAATCTTAACATGAATTCACCATTGAATCATGTGTTTAATCTTACATAACATCAAAATCAAAGGTTTAAACCTTACCTTATGTTGTATACTTGCTATACTCTTGAAGATGCTACAAGTACTACTGATTGTTCACCGAAATGAAGAAGTTTGAAGCTGGTATGAGAGTTCCCATGGGTTAGCAGGAAACAAATAAGGAGAACTTTGACTTAGAAGTCAAAGTTGGTGCTATTTATACATATAAGTTTCAACAATTGACACAATTGGCCCCTGCACTTGATCAACATATAATCTGACGGTTTTAGCCCCTCTAGTTTAAAACCATATCCTATCACGCATATCCATTTTCTCATTTTAACTTATAAATTGAATTCTGGGTGTTACATCAGTCCCTTCATATGCAACTGTGAGTGTATCTAATATCTCTTTAGTAGAAGTACAGTTAAGCACTTGATGATAGATCTCATTGGGTAGTGTAGAGATAAGAGCTGATCTAGCCTTAACATCTAGGCTAACCAACCTCTTACCTTCATCTGTCCACAGATACATGGGTTTGGTTATAATTCTTTCTGTTATGGAGGTTTGACCTTCGGATTCTGATGGAATGGATAACACAGATGTTGGAACATAAGGACCCTCAGTGACTACTTCAAGCATTTGGATATCAAGGGTGGATAAGAAAAGATGTGCTCTACTTTTCCACATGGAGAAATTTTCGGCATCAAACATGGGACATCTTGTTAAAGACCCAGTGTTTGAGATGTTCATGTTGTCTAATGATGAGGCCATTTTGAGAGGGGTAGAAGCAGTTGTAGAGTAAGCAAAATATATCTAGATATTGATTATCTAACCTGCTCTGATACCAGTTGTTAGTCCCAGATTGAGTACACAACAACAATTGTTTGTAGAAGGGGGGGCTGAATACAAACTTTAGCTTTTAAAATTAAAGACACACCGATATACTTCTATATAATTCTTATTGATTTTGAATCGAGAATTACATGTACTAGAAGCGGAAATTCTAAGTACAATAAAAGGTGGCAATCTATTTGTCTAACACATAGACAAGCTAACTCTAAAATAACTAATGTATATAGAGTGTTCAACACATGAACAAGTTTGATTCCACACAATGCTTAACCTCTACGAATTTCTCAACTGATGAGATTTTCTTTCTGTGGAGTAGAGACTTCACTGAGTTGTGTGTTGCATGTCCACCATGCATGTGTATTTATAGAAATCTTGGCGTATCCGGTTCCATGAAGCAAGGAGACAAAGAGGATGTGGAAATATAATATTTTAATTGTAAAGGTAGTGGGTAAAAAGTAAAGTTACTTTAATCAACTGTTTGATAAAAGTAATTGTACTTTTCTGCAAAAGTGCAACCCACTCACAATATAAAATATTAAAACCCATATCTACTGTAGTGTAGATTTTTCTTTCCCTTTCCATGCTTGTAATTTAAACAACACCATGCTTCTGTTTGATTTGACTTTACCAAGTATGAGATTGCTAGCCATACTTAGTTGTTGAACAAATCTTCAAGATCTTCATCTGTTTGAGGTATCTTTCTCCTTTTTTAGATGATAAGATCAAACCTTTTTGTCTCAAACTTGATCCAAAAAGTGCATTTTACTTTTACAAACAAAGATCTAAGGAATAATAGAACAACACATGTTCTGCCTTTTACATATGACTTACAATCTGAAAAGAAAGAGCAGATTTGACATTTTGCTCAACTCAGCTAACAGATTGTACTAGGAACTCTGAATTTCACTACTCAGTTGACAAAATATATCAGTTGATCAGTTTTTGTTAGGACTCAGTTGATAAATATTGCTCAGCTGATCATATAGATGCTCAGTTGATCAATATTAAACTTAGGAGGGCATAAGCTCATGTATTTGTATGATCAGTTGATCAAGAATGCTCAGCTGATCATTTAAATACATCGGTTTATGTGGAGAGATGACTTGTGTAAGAGAAGACTTACTTAGCTGATGCTCTAGGCCTCAGTTGATCCATTGTTCACTCAGCTGATGGAGTAGGTGAGCAAAGTCTTCCCTCAGCTGATGGTGTAGGCACTCAGTTGATCAAATTTCTTCACTCAGCTGATGGTTTATTTTCCTTAGCTGATGGTCTTCTACACTTGTTTTCTGCATCTGATACTTCTTAGCTGATATCCCTTGGCTGATACTTTGAGTAGGATCTGATACTCAGCTGATGGTTCCATACTTAGCATATTTTTATAGAATCTGATTCAAACAACACATGTTTGAATTCTTCCTAAGTCATATGGAATATAGGGTTTGGTTATCATCAAATTCTATGTTTTAGGATAGGCAGAGATGATTATTAGGGTGAAATGATTATCTCCCCAACAAGATTGCACACAAGGGAAGCAATATTTTGCATATACTTAAAAAGAGATTCAAGTGATTAGACGACCCGCTCCTGATTTTACTTCATGGTACATGTCAAGAGAAAATGAGGATACTAATATCATTTTGTCCTAGACTAGAGATACATGGGTGTCCACGACATTGTTCTGCCATGTTTTGATTGCTTTCAAACACAGACCATAATTGGCTGTTATAAAAGGAGCTTTTGGGCAAAGTACTGTTGATGTAATGGTGCAATGTAGTCAAAGGAATTTGTTTCTCTATTTAGAGAGATATCTCTGGGAGTCTCGATGATTGGGTGTTGAAACTAAAATGCATGGCCATGCTCAAGTGTTCAAGAATAGTTGATTAATTGCAACTTGCATATTTTGGTCACCACCAATCTTGATTGAGAAATATAATCGTGAAAGATCGGGGAATGACTTAGTACCATGTCTCATGTTCACCTGGATATCGCAAACAATAGGATGATTGATCACTTATCGATAGGATCATATAAAACCTGTAAGGTTGTGATTTAGTACTTATTCGGGATGGCATACCCCATTATGACTTGGGTGCAGAGATGCCTTGATAGAGGCCGCTCTCTGTATATGATACCAATGTGTGCGGTGTGTCATGTGCAAGTGGGGGTCTATTGGTGTCTGACCACTGACATATGTATGCCGGTATCCTTCCGATGAAGCACGGGCATATTGGGTCACACGCCAAGTTTCAAACATAACAACCTGTTAAAAGAGGAAAGGTCAAAAAGGTCAAAATTGGTTTGGCTCGTTCTTCACGAGCATGAAGGTTGCGCCACGGGTCGTGAAGCATAGTGTCCCCATGAATCCTTCTTAGCGGCACGAGCCATGATACCTTTGGCCTTCACGACCCGTGAGGCGCTCCTGAGAGGTTGTGAAGGCAGAAGCTCAAGTGACACTTGTGTTTTCATTGGACCATCTTGTTGGTCCAATTAGAGGAGCTTGTTTGGCTGTCTAAGGGGAGTCCCACATGCTCTTTTGAGCTCTATTTTATCTCATATTCTTTCCTTATTTGTTCTTTTTGGATATTTTTCATACACACACATACACTTAATCATACCAAGAGTGTGGTAAGATTGGAATGGTATGAGCATTTTCTAGAGTTCTAAGCGATATACGATATGATTTGCAAAGTTCTTGTGAGTTCCTTGGAAGTGCTAGCACATTGAGGTTGAAGTTTGCATGGTGTGAACAATAAGAGGAAGTTTGAGGCTACTTGTCTCTTCTCATCATCCCTCATACTTTGTTCCAATCGATTTCTTACTTGGAGAGGGTATAATTTCTCTTCCCTTTGTGCCTTTTTCTTTGTTGCATGTCTTCTTTGCAAAGACCATCACCATTGGAGTACAATAAGGCTTTTGTTTGTGGTTGTTTTGTGTTATTTTGAATGCTTCCGCTGCGTGTTTGCTCCTTAGTGTACTCCAAAAAATAGGTAGGCTGCATTTAAGATGGTTCTACCTTCTATATCTTCATAAGTGCAATTCATGTCATCCAATCAGACTTAAAAATATGAACTTTTTCATGCACCAAATCCAACCACATTAAGCGTAGTAGAAATCGCCTCTTCTTTGAAAATACATCACTAAGAATTCCCTCTTAGCTTATAGTAGATAAAGAAGATTATCTACTGTATCATTCAAGAACAAAAATTTCGATTATGTACTTATATTAACCTGGAAAAACATAATTCAATCAAAAATTTGTGATCAACCTATCATGAGTTTATAAAAATCTATGCATGTGTTTAGATACAAGTACTTTTAGAAGTACTAATACTTACTAGGGAACCAAATCGTTATGTCATTTAATCAACCTAGAGTGTCATCGTTTATTAGATCAAATATTTCAATAGACTGATACCGAAGCACCTCATGCTAAATCAGAAGACGTTGTATAAGATCCTCATGCAAAGGAAAAACAAGAACACCTATTAAAGAATTATATATTAACTTTGGACCCAAAATCACATATGAATGATTGTTTATGGGAAAAGTACATTGTAAGTAAGATAGACCTATTATTAGTAAAAAAAATAAACTTCTCTTAATGTGTGATTGATAATTTCAAACTTTTATGAAAATCAGTGCCCGAAAATCAAATATAATTTGGGACTTCCATTATTTTAAAGCTTGTTATGAATGACAGTATATTCTCCTAAGCTGATAATTAATTAACATGACTCACCATTTATGACTTGTGCTTATAAAATAATAAATAGTCTTCTTGTAATTAAATAAGCTTAAAAAGCTAAAAGTAGTTTAATTATGATATCAAAATTATGTTCAATATTCGTACATTTGATTATACCATCTAAGGGCCTTAAAGTCTATACTAAAATTATACAGCTTACATCTACACATGTGTTATAGGATAGTCCAAAAACACATAATTATCATAATACAAAACCCAATCATACTTTACTAACTAATAAATCCCTAATAATCAAAATTAAATATATGAAAGTCTTATTACCTTCTTCAAGAAAGTAGATCAAACATACCTTCATTGCACACTTGATCATCAAAACTATAAATCACAAACAAGTGATCCTTTTGACTACATGAAGCATGTGTGTAGTTACATATATATTGTTAGCTTATTATGCTAATAAAACTACAATATGTAATCTATCAAACATACTAGAAAACTGAGGATTATTGGACGCATGTGTTTTCCATTTCTTCATACACAGTTTTGCTTTTCGACCTTCACGCAAGCTTAGCATGATAACTCCTTTGAACACCTGTTATGAAACCACTTATACATTAACGATAAAAGAATAGAAGAATCATTAAATATATAGCAATTTTGAAAAATGGAGAACAATATAAATTGAATTTTATGATAAATACTTACATAGTTGTACATGAGAAATAGTTGGTGTTAGTTTTTTGTTAAATGAAGAGAAAACCACACCTATCCTTATGTAACACCCGTAAACCCGGGCTAGTCATAGCGGTTTGGCTGTATGTGTTTATGTGTTTAATTTATTAATTATGTGTTTTAAATTGGAAGTTTATATTTATCATGTTTAGTTAATTAATTAACTAAATTAAAATAAATATGTATATGTCAATATGAAGTAATATATGTATGTATGTAAGTATGTATGTATGCATGTTAAATAAATGGATAAGTCTTGCATGACACCACATGCTTAGAATAGGGTGTATGTGTGTATACGTGTGATATCCTATAAAATTATCAGCTCGTTTGAAACAAGGTTGAAAAGGTGTTGTGTGTGTAACTAGCTTCTTTGTGAAGAACCTTTAAAGCTTGCAACTTGAAGTTTGGAATCAAAGATTTGTTGATTGATAAATCAAGAACAAGGTTAGATTATGTTTATGACATGTATATGATCATCTTAGTATGTTTTCTTGTTGAGTTACATTAATATATATGAAGAATCACTATTGAGGGAGCTTGAAGCTCAAACTTGACAAGTGGGTTTTGATTTTTTGATGTTAAAACATGGATTTGATGTGTTCTTGATGCATGTATACATGTTATTTGATGTTTTTATGAGTTTAGATAGGTTAGAAATAAGTTTCTAGCCTAAAATATATGTTGGTTAGATTTTGGATCAAGCTGGAAGATGAAGAAAGTTGCAGGTTTGAAAACTGGAAAAGTCATGACGTGACGTGTCCAAGAATGGAACACACCGCGTTGCCTTCGAAATTGAGGTCCCGCTAGAAGTGAGCTACGACTCGATGTCTATGTTGGTTTGAGGTCCACTCAAAGTCTGGGCGCTCGAAGGGTCCGCTCGAAGTGAACTACGGCTGGAAGTGGTCGTTGGTTCGAAGTATTGGGGAACTCGAAGCCTCCGTTCGAAGTGGGCTGCTCGAAGCCCGACGCGACGTGTCTTATGGTTGGACGCGACACCTACGGTGAATTTCAGAAATATGAATATTGTTTATTTGAGCTCTTGGATTGCAGTTTGTATGTTGATGTTATGTGGGTTTTTAATGGGTATTATGATATAAATATATGCGGATATATATATATATATATGAATCAGAAACTGATTTCGATGTTGTTGTGTTTCCAGGAAACACAAAGGCTCAGTAACATTAGACATCTAAGTGCAACTTTTGAGATCACAAGGTGAGTTGATGTTAACTCACGTGCTCAAGGTATGATATCGAGGGGATCTAACTGTACCAATTGGTTGAGCAGTTGTAGACCCTCTCATGCATGCGTTGTATTGGAGGGGATCTAACTGTACCAATTGGCGGTGAGCTATCGGTAAACTGTTGCTTTGGCTGGCATTAGTTGTAGGTTGTGTGCCGAACCGCCGATCTTCTAGACTATGTGATTGCATGTTATGCTATTGATTGTAGTTGCTTGCTTTTGTGGTTTAAGCTTCCACTCACTTAGTTTGTGCTAATTCCCCTCAGTTGTTGTTCTTGAAGGTTTGTGAGTTTGTGGTGTTAGCAAAAGGAAAAGTTGACCGGACTCTAATATTTGTTGTAGAATGAAACGAGCAAGTTGTTTTTGTAACACCAAGACTATGATTGATATGTTTAAGAAAAATTTTTTGATTTGTACATTTTTGTAATGTATGAAAAGTATGTTTGTTTAATTAAGCTTTCGCAACGCAAAAAAAATGGCTTGAGATTTTACGGTGTTACAGCTTGTTAGGCAAAATGACCAAAGCACCCTTCACCAGCGTTTGTTAGAGGGGAAAAGACTTGTTGGATATCGTTCACACTGATGTGTGTGGTCCATTCAAGCATTCAACTAGAGACAACTCTAGATACTTCGTAACCTTTACCGATGATTTTAGTCGGTATGGTTATGTCTACTTAGTGAGACATAAGTCGGATACCTTTGAGGTATTTAAGACTTTCCAAAATGAAGTTTAAAACCAATTGGTTAAACAGATCAAGATACTTAGATCGGATCGTGGTGGTGAGTACCTAAGTTTCGAATTTCGTGACCATCTTAAAGATCATGGGATTGTATCGCAATTGACCCTTTCTAGGACGCCACAATTAAATGGTGTTGCCGAGAGGAGGAACTAGACATTATAGTATATGGTCCAAAGTATTATGGGTTGTACGGATGTACCCACTAGCTTTTGGGCTATGCGTTGGAAACGGCCATTAGAACCCTTAACCTCGTACCAACAAATAAGGCTAAGAAAACGCGTTTTGAGATGTGGCATGGAAAGGTTCCATCACTGTCATATCGCAAAGTCTTTGGATGTCCTGCCTGTGTTTGATGTAATGTAGAGGACAAGTAGAGCCTAGAGCAGACACTTGATAGATAGACTGTTTAGTCTGATGTTTATTGCCTTTTGCTTGTTGATTATTGATTATAACTATTGTGTGATTATTTGGCCGATACGTGCTCAAGGTATGATATCGAGTATCGTTTAAGGAGTCAGCTATGTGTGGAATTGGGCTGAGCCTGATCGCTATTGGTTGAGCAGTTGTAGACCCTCTCATGCTGCATTGTATTGGAGGGGATCTAACTGTACCAATTGGCGGTGGGCTATCGCTAAACCATTGCTTTGGCCGGCATTAGTTGTAGGTTCTGCGCCGAACCGCCGATCTTCTGGATTATGAGATTACATGCTTTGATATCGATTGTTGATGCTTGTTGTTGTGTTTTAAGCTTCCTCTCACGTAGCTTTGTGCTAATTCCCCATAGTTGATTGTTTTTGCAGGGTTGTGAGTCTGTGGAGTTTGTAAAAGGAGATCGAAGTTGACCCCACTCTGATATGGGTTTTTAGTTGCAACGAGCCATGTATATTTTGTAACACAACAAAAGAACAATGTTGTTTTTGTAACTGATGTTTTAATTTTTGGTTTTGGTAAATTATGGTTGTTTAAAAATCTTCTGCAGTGTAATCATAAAAAAAATGTCTTCGGATTTTCTGGTGTTTTAGCTTGGTATTAGAGCCTTAGTTTGGCGATGCAAGTACGGCTAGAGTGTTGCATTCTCAGATCTTGGCTCGTGATGGGTCAAACTTTCCTTTGGGGAATTAGAGTGAGTTGAAGATGCATTGTGGTAGTTAGTATTTTGTGTACTAACAGGTTATTCTAATGAATTGTGAGATGATGTGATTATTACACATATAGCTGATAGAGATCCCCGTCCTTACTCGTGTGATCCAAGCAACGTCAGAGGCACCAGTAATTGAGGAATTGGATACTACTAATTTTCGGAGGAACTTCTGGCCATGAGGAGGAAGAGGACCAAAGTGAGTATATTTATAAGCTTGAAAATGAACTTTTGGAGCTCCGAAACGTGGTTCACAACTTGGAGCAACAGAGGCAGACTCAAACTGAACCAACCCCAATCCCAACTGCGATAACAACACAATCAACCACTTTACCATTGACGACACCACTACCTCCGGTAACCCAAGTTATGCAACAACCGTTTTTTACCCATTTACATCACAATGAGCTTTTCCTTATGCATTTCCTGAATATAAACAACCACACACGTACAAGCAATTCCTTGATTGAAAGCTAGCGGAGTATCGAGGAAGCACTGATCCTAACATCACCCTGAATTGGTTGCGAGACGCCTATAATTGCGAGGAGGAATCAAAAGTGAAGTTTGCTACAAGAATGTTAAAGGAAGATGCGATGGTATGGTGGGATTCTTTGACGAGACACTTTACTAAACAGCAACAGGAGAGTATTACTTGGAATCAAATCTAGGAGAAACTTTGTGAACTATACTGTAGCTCTTTCGAGATTGCACGGATAAAGAAAGAGTTTATGGACCTGCAGATGACCGGGATTATGTCAGTGGACGATTGAAACAGGAAGTTAAACAAGAGGTTAAGGTTTGTGAAGTAGTGGGTGCCAGATGAGGCATCACAAATTCAGCACTTCGTGGGGGCTTTACTCCCTGACTACCGTAGCGTGACCAGGTGGGCTAGTACTTTATCCTAGGCTTTCACTTTAGCCAAATCGGTTGAAGGAGATATAAAGGCTAGAGATAAACTGAGTAGGGATAGGATTTCTCAGCATAAATCCAGATTTGAATAGTATAACACTCAATAGAGAGATGGTGGGCAGAGTGGCCAGAAACAAAATAATTAGAATAGACGGCTTTCGACTAGTGGGTCAGGTCAAAGGGCACCATGGTGTACCAGGTGTAAATCTTTTCATACGGGGCCTTGCACACCCCAGAGCTTGCGCTATGTCAAGTGTGGCTAGTTTGGGCATGAGCTTAAAGATTGCCGGTTTCCAGGTAATGTCTGCTGGAATTATTAGAAGGAGGGGCACCGGGCAGGTGAGTGTCGTCCTGATAAAAAGACAGGTTCGAGGTCAGGATTAGGAACGGCTGGGGGATCATCTTCAGCATCAGGTCAAAAAATGAAGAACCCACCCACGGCTGAGGGTAGGGCTTTTAAGATGATGGTGGATGATGCTACCACCACGGACGATGTTATTATGGGTATGTTTATGATAAACTCTACTCTTGCTAGAGTATTGTTTGATTCTTGAGCTAAACGCTTATTTGTTTCTATGGAATTTTTCGCTAAATTGAATGTGCCTATTTCTAAGCTTACTAATTCCTTAGAAATAGAATTAGCAGACAATATGATGGTTCCAATTGCGACTGCTGTGACTGTAGCTAAAATTGATATATATGTTGCATGTTTTCCTGTTTACTTTTCTTGTTATGCCATTGTCTGGTTTTTATGTGGTGCTAGAAATGGATTGGATTAGTTTGAATCAAGCTAGTATTAAGTGTCACAAGAAGTTGAACTCATTTCCATTGGCGGATGGTTCACATGTGGTGTCAAGGGGTGAGAAAGCAGGTTCTGTTATTCCAATTATTTCATGATTAAAGGCTAAGAAGGCGTTGGATAAGGGATATGAATCTTACATGGCTTATGTTGTTGATGGAAAGAAAGAAAAGTAGATAGTGAATGACTTTCGGGTGGTAACGGAATACCCGGATGTGTTTCGAGAATAATGTTGGAATATGCCCACTGATACACGTGTACTAGCATCACTACTGATGAGGTACGGGCCTATTGGGTCACACGCGAAGGGTAGATTCCGGCAGCACAACCCATACATGAGAGAATATGAGATTAGGGTTTCTGGCGACCTTCACGGGCCGTGAAGAGGTCGTGAAGGGAAACCCTCCACGAGGCTTCACCACCCGGACAAGTAGTCATGGGAGCAAAACCTTCATGAGGGCTTCACGGGCCGAGAGAGCCCATGAAGGTAGGCGCCATGCCTTTTATTGGACCAATCGATGGCCTAATGAGAGTATGCGGTGGAACCCGGCCTATGAGGCCTTCACGAGTGCTTCACAGCCCGTGAGAGCCCGTGAAGGCAGAATTCAAAGTGTCACCTTGTTTTTATTGGACCTTTGTGTTGGTCCAATGAGAGGCAACTTAGGTGGCCGAACCTGGTGACTCTTTACTGTCCAGATGGCTTTATAAAAGGATCATATCTTTCTTTGGAGAGAACTCTTGCTTCATGTCATAACACACACATACATATGGTTCTTGAGTTCTATTAGTGCTAAGATTGGTGTATCAAGTGAAGGCATGTTCTCCTAGAGTTGTAGCTGTTCTAGATTCACGAGGACATCGTGTGGCTCGTGTCTCGGGTCATTAGCAAGACGGAATCTCGGCTACTTGGTGTGGACTATCAATAGAGGAGCTCGGTTTCGAGTTCTCGAAGATCTTCCTAGCTCGATGGATAGCTCTAACCCCGCAATGGTATTATTTTTCCTCCCTCTCGTTTTCTCTTAGTTCCTACAATGGTATCAGACCTAGGCTAAAATGATATAGCATGAAAATGGCTCGAAAAATCGTTTTGGAAGATTCGTTTTTCTATCCAGTAGGCCTTCACGGGCCGTGAAGTGTTCTTCAAGAGTCGTGAAGGCCATACGACCAGTGTTCTTGAGGGGTCTGGTCGTTGGAAGTGTTTTTAGACTTCACGAGTCCTCATGGCCCGTGACCGGTCGTAAAGCTCTTGGGCTTCACGAGTCGTGAGGGGTCGTGAAGGCACTCGTGAACAGTTTAGTCGTGAAACTTGGTTTTTAGGCTCACGAGCCATTCTGACCTGTGATCGGTCGTGAGGCCCTTGGGCTTCACCAGCCATGAGGGGCCGTAAAGGTGCTTCTGGGTAGTTTTTGTCCTTAAAAGAAAAAATTCTGGTTTTTCGGGTCATGGAGAAGTTTCTGGTTTTCTGGCAGATTCTGTTTGCTTAACTCCTCGTAATATTTTGGTACAAATATGGGTATGTAAGGTATGGTCTTGGCATGAGATGCATACATGCATACACATATGTTGTGTAAATATGAATATGGGTATAAAAGTTGGTTTTGTGCCCTAATGCATATGTACAAGAATTTCCTTGTTGTGCCTTGAGTGTTTGTGTTGGAAATTCTTACCGAAATATTTGTTTGGTTACGGTTATGGCACACCGTGTTTTGTAGTTGTTGTTTGTTGCTTTTAGTTGGTAACCATCGCCCTAGACCTTGTGGTTGTGCCTTGTGGTTTGTTTGGTTGTTTGGATTTATTTGGTGACCTTAGTGTCACATGTGATGTAATTAATTATTTATTTGTTTGCTTTGTAATTTATTATCGTGGCTTGCATGCCGTTTCATTTATCCATATGTACTTGTACTAGATTGATAGGAAGCGCGTGGCTTGTATGCCATTTCCTTTCTTTTATGTACTAGTGTTTTGAAGACCACAATCAAGAGTCAAGAGGAGACGTCTTGGAGACCTTGGATCCGGTTAGTCCCGATGGAGGTACCGGATTCAGTGAGAGCACTCCATGGTCTAGGTTTGTGTCCTTAGTAGGCCTAGTCCTCTGGGCTTGGCTCGCGGGTAGGAGGCATAGGTTTTTGGCATGGTTACCAACCCCTTTCTATGCGTGTGATGTGATTTATCTTTCTTGCATGGTTGTTTATGTTTCTTCGCATGCTTGATAACTTTTCTAAGTTAATAAAATCACAAGAGTTTTTAAATTGGTTAACAAACTCTCGCGCGTACACGATTAGCAAGACATTATAAACTTGGGATTATATTTAAAATGAAAATCGTTTTTGTCACTTACTTTGTTAATCAATTATTAAAGCTTGGTTTTAATCAAGAAACAAAAGCCGGGTTCCTAAACCGTAAATCACGTACCATCCACGAGTTATTCCATGTGGATATGTGTGGAAGGTGAGAGTGGTGACTTGGAGTTATTGGTTGTCGAGCTTAGCACGAGCCAATGGTTGTCGAGTGTGCTACCATGTATCCTGTTGGACGATTTACAATGGCAAACTAAAATCCTTTTGTGATTGTCGAGCTAAGCACGAGTCAACCAAGAATTTTAATTTGGGATTGGTGTAAGTAGGGATCAAACATGCCAACCGACCGTTTTATGTCATTGGATCCCGCAATTGTCTAAGAGTTGCAATAGAGATTGCAATCGGTAAAATGGTTACCGGCCTAAATAGCTTCATGAAGTGATCCGCGGTAAACCCGTCATGTAGTGGAGTGAAATATGGTTCTTAGCCCTTGTTAAGATAAATTGTTTTTCTAAAACTTTATGGGTAATTATTTTAACGAGGATTATATCAAACTAACTAAAACTTGTGTTCTTGTTATATATAGATGTCAAACCATAATAACACCACGTCAAACAATTCGCTTCGTATGTTCCTACATAAGGAGAAACTCACGGGAGTGAAATTTGTTGACTGGCTTAGGCAATTGAGAATTGTCCTTCGTTATGAGTCAAAGTTGCACATCCTTGAAGAACCTCTTCCGGAGCCACCTGCTACCGATGTGACTTGGTCTGTCCGATGCACGTATGAAAAGCGTGTTGAGGACACACGCGATGTTGCCTGCCTCATGTTGTCAACTATGAGCTCGGAGTTGCAAAAACACTTTGAGCACATGAATGTGTACGATATGGTGAACAAGTTGAAGGACATGTTCCAACAACAAGTTAGGGAGGAACACTATGAGTGTGTTAAAACCTCGTCGGTTGTAGAATGCAGGAAGGTAGGAGTGTGAGTGCCCACGTCCTTAAGATGAAGGCGTACGTGGACCAAATGGAGAGACTAGGATTTCCCATGGAGAGGGAGCTTGCTGTGGATATAATACTCCCGTCCCTGCCCGCATCATATGATCAGTTTGTCATGAACTATCACATGCATGACATGGAGAAAACCTCAGGTGAATTGCGTGGTATGTTAAAGACTGCGGAGTCTGACATGGCCAAACATGAATCCACCTCTTCCATACCTACCACAAGTTCGAAGGAACAAAAGGAAAAGAAGAAGAAACCGACACGAAGGGAAAAGGTTGGAGTGTCCAAGCCTATTCCCCACATTGAATCTAAGGATAATGATTGTGTGCCTCAAAAAGAGATTCAAGAAAAAGTGGTTTGCTACTTCTGTGGAAGATTTAGAGATTGGAGCCGTCAAGCATGCCCATCGTGCCGAGAGGATATTAAACTTCTAAGGAAAGAGAGAGTTAATTTCCCCTCTCAAGGTACATTCATGATTCATTTCTAATTCTTCTATTTCGTTGGGTTGTTTACCCGAGCTAATTAACTCACGTTTGTCACAAATTTATTTTGTTACACAGTTTAGGTACCATTTAAAAGAAGAATGAAGAGCATGAAGAACCGGATCTCTAAAAGAGGAAACTTGATAATTGGGAGTTTTGATCTCGCCTATTCTTACCGGTTTAATTATTACTTTATTTTGATACCCTACGAGGAAAGTTAAGTGTTTGTTCTATGTTCATGAAGATGATGGATGAGATTTTGAATTTTGGGTTGTAAAATATTTTTCCGCATTACTTATTCGATTTCGAAGTTTGTTCATGTCATAGCTTATGTTTTATTTTGGCCTTCAAGGCACATCATTCTACATTTGATGACGATAAATTCATACTTGAAATTTGAATCTTGTTTTTGAAAAATATTTGTTGATTGATAGAAATCAAAGATTGCCCATGTCAAGACATACATGCTACAAGTAATAATTAATCATGAATGATTGATTCTAAGTCCAAAATAGTTTGGATTATTTGGCTCTTTGACATAATCTACTTAACCATATAAATAAGACAAGTATTTCCTAGATCCATGTGGTTAGGCTCTTGGACTAGTTTAACCTCGGGTTAAACATTTGATGCTAGTCTTATCTATTAGGGTAAGATGATTATGAAACCCTTCACGGTATATGTGAGAGGGATGCTAGGTTGTAAGATATTGATCACATTTGGTGGATAATCCGTACAAGCACATAACAAAGAGAAAATTAATTAAAAGAATCAATTGGGACATATAGATAGGATGCTTAGATATAGCTGATATGCTAAGATACCCTCACTCTCTTTCAATGAATTGCGGGATTATCTCACAATTCATTCCTTAACATAGACACATTTGTACATGGTGTCACGTTGAAGGAAACCGGATATTGTTGAAAATGATCCAGTAAATAATGGGTCAAATATATGTATTCGACTTGTTAGTATACACATTGAATGTGACGAGCCAAGTCCTTAATCTTAAACCAACTTGAAAGTCTATTTGGCACCTTTTAAGATATACCTTGAAAGAGTTCTTTGCTTGTATATATCAAAGTTTGGAGATTTTCAATCTACATTTAGTGGGAGATTGAAGAACTTAAATGGTGCTAATACATTTAAAAGATTCTTATAGGTTTTGAATATTTGACCTTACAAGAACAATGTTTTGTTGCTCCAAAGGAGGATAATAACTAAAGCATTCCAGTGGAAGAACATGCAACTTAAATGAAAGACTTGATGTTGGCATTAGCATATGATCAAATATCGGCATGAGAATGCCGATTACCTTGACCACAAGTAATTACTTTCAAGGCTGATAGAAGTCATGTAGCCAAAGAGATATGGGCTCCTCACGTCTAAGTGGCAATGACTTAATGGTGAGTCTTGTTCATATCACCATTTATCGAAGGCATAGTGGGCCCTGTGTTCACTAAGGTTATGAGAAGTAATTAATCATGAGATGAATCCATTTTAAGTATGCAAATACTTTGCTTAATTACATACCAAGGTGCAAACCGAGTTTGTGTAAATGGAATTAACATGGATTGTATTGTAGACTATTTCAAATACTGACTAGGGGTAAAGGTTTCATGATGGTTATAGTGGAAACTTTTCCTAGTGGTCATGTTGAAAGTCATTTGATACTCGATGCTATTGTTGCCTTCTTATGGCAATAAAAGATAGTACACGGATATACAAGACCACATTCCTTCATGGAACTATGTATTGAGGAAGTGCTTACAACACTCTCCAAGGGTCTTAGATATCCGTAGTATCTAAATTAAGTCTACAAGTATGGATAAGTCGCTTTGACTTATACTAACATCGTAAAAGTAAGATCTTTGCTTTCATGAGAGGATCAAAGCATGAGTCTTCTAGAAGCATAGATAAAACTTTTACATATGTCAGGGCTAGTAGGAGTTTTTGCTGTATACCTAGAAGTATGTATCGATTGAAGATAATGTCCCATTGCTAAGTGTTCTATGAACCTAAAATAGGGAATTATTGTATCATGATAATACTTAAGAGATACAAAATTTTGAAATTTTAAATTACAAGAAATACTTGTATATGTTCTTGATGTTTGACGACAAGAAATAAGCCTTGGAGTAGGTTTACACTCTAATACTAATTTCTAATTGGATAATTGTCGATCTTGATCGAAGTCTATGATCCTACTTTGTGGTGTTGATTATTGATTAGAAAAGTTCTTAAAATATCACTGATCCTATTGTGAGCTTTTCTAACAGTGAGGATATGAGTACTTTAACACTTTGTTATATAATCTCTTTGACAGATAATTTGAATAGTAGTCTGGTCAAAAGATAGTTATGAAGATAACAAGAATACAAATGGATGTTGCATGGCAAATCCATTGTACAAGCCGTTGTCATAATGACTAGTGATGTTTGACATACTACGTCATATAGCATTTCTTATGCATATGATTTGGCTTGAAATATTGTTTTAGTCGTTGATTGTTTTATATTAGCTTTGGGAACCGCAAGCAGTATCGTAACTTTTGATTGCTTTCGATATATAGTGGGGACTATATATACGCAAGATACGGTTACTTTCATTAGTCTTTACTGTGTTGCATCTTAGCATATTTAACCACTTCCCTAAGTTCTTATGCATTCTAGATTTCCACAGTCAGTAATTCTTCATGGGAAGGAAGTTTGAGCCAAGAATGAGGTTAGGATTTGGTCATGCATTAGTCAAGGATTTAATGCAAGTGACGCAAAACTAACCTTTGCTTGAAATGAGTTTCAAGTGATTGGAAGATCCGCACCTGAGTTCACTTCATAGATTGTGGTCACAAGTGACTCGCGATGATAATATCATTTCATCCTTAGACTAGAGATACATGTGTATCCAAAGCATGAGCCTGCTTTATTTTGATTACTTTCAAACGTGGTTCGTAACTGGCCACTATAAAGGGAGTTTTCAAATAAAGTATGAAGCATGTGGCGGGGCTATGTAGTCAAAAGGATTTGTTCCTCTAGTTAGAGAGATATCGTTGGGCCCCTCGATGATTAGGCGCTGACACCAAATATGCATTGCCGTGCTCAAGTTACAATGATTTAAGATCAGTTGCTAACTTGTTATTTTGGTCACCACCAATCTAGAATCGAGAAACAGAATCGTGAACGATTTGGAGATTTATATTTTTCCATGTCTCGTGTTCACACGGATATCGCAAACAAAGGGATGTTTATGTTCACTTATCTATAGGACCTTTTAGCCTTTCTAGGCTACCAGGATTTTTCGAGGATGACGTAACTTGTACCGACTTGGGGGGCAAGTATGCTTTGCTAGAGCCGCTGCTTGTCTGGGGTGTTGGTAACGCTGTATCATGTGCAAGTGGGAGTCTGTTGGAATATGCCAACTGATACACGTGTACTATCATCACTGCTAATGAGGTACGGGCCTATTGGGTCACACGCCAAGGGTAGATTCCGGCAAGACAACCCATACATGAGAGAATATGAGATTAGGGTTTCTGGCGACCTTCACGAGCCGTGAATGGAAACCCTCCACGAGGCTTCACCACCCAGACAAGTAGTCGTGGGAGCATAACCTTCACGAGGGCTTCACGGCCCGTGAGAGCCTGTGAAGGCAGGCGCCATGCCTTTTATTGGACCACTCGTTGGCCCAATGAGAGTGTGCGGTGGAACCCGGCCTATGAGGCCTTCACGAGTGCTTCACGGCCCGTGAGAGCCCGTGAAGGCAGAAGTCAAAGTGTCACCTTGTTTTTATTGGACCTTTGTGTTGGTCCAATGAGAGGCAACTTAGGTGGCCGAACCTGGTGACTCTTTACTGTGTAGACGGCTTTATAAAACGATCATATCTCTCTTTGGAGAGAACTCTTGCTTCTTGTCATAACACATACATACATATGGTTCTTGAGTTCTATTAGAGCTAAGATTGGTGTATCAAGTGAAGGCAAGTTCTCCTGGAGTTGTAGCTGTTCCAGATTCACAAGGACATCGTGTGGCTCGTGTCTCGGGTTATTAGCAAGACAGAATCTCGGCTACTTGGTGTGGACTATCAATAGAGAGCTCGGTTTCGGGTTCTCGAATATCTTCCTAGCTCGATGGATAGCTCCAGCCCCGCGATGGTATTATTTCTTCTCCCTCTCGTTTACTCTTAGTTGCTATATTCATTTGTAGTCACGATCCCCACTTGGGAAATACATGCATGTCGGTTTTGATACCCGAAAACCCCTGTTTTTGATAACGTTGCTTCCGCTACGTACGGGTGTATGCGTGTATGGATTTCCTACAAATAATTGCTAGGGTTGCCTCCTGTTCGCGAGGTAGAATTCAAGATTAATTTAATCCCTGGGTCTCGACCAGTGGCGAAATCTCCGTATCGATTGGCACCATCAGAAATTCGAGAGATGATGACACGGATCCAGGATCTGTTAAATAAATTCTTTATTCATGCGAGTTCATCTCTGTGGGATAAACCAGTGTTATTTGTAAAGAAGAAAGATGGTACGTTGCGTATGTGCATCGACTACCGTGAGTTGAATAAAAAGACGATAAAGAATAAGTATCCTTTGCCCAGAATTGAGGATTTATTCGATCAGTTATTGGGTGATTCGTTCTTTTCTAAAATTGATTTGAGATCCGGTTATCATCAGATGCATGTATCTAATGAAGACGTATCCAAGACAGCTTTCCGTACTCGTTATGGCCATTACGAATTCTTAGTTATACCATTCGTCTTAACTAATGCACATGCGGTATTCATGGATTTATTGAACAGAGTCTATCGACCATATCCGGATAATTCGTGATTGTGTTTATCGATGATATTCTGATTTACTCAAAGACTAAGTCCGAGCATGAGAAACATTTGAGACAGGTTCTGGAGACATTAAAAAAACAGTTATATGAGAAGTTCTCAAGTGTGAATTCTGGTTCAGAGAAGTCCAGTTCTTGGGGCACGTGATTTGTAATTAAGGAGTGAAAGTTGATCCTTCCAAAGGTGAGGCGGTTATGAACTGGAATGCTCAATGACACACTCAGAGATAAACAGTTTTCTTCGATTAGTTGGGTATTTGCGCAGATTCATCAAAGATTTCTCCAAGATTGTTGGTCCGTTGACCAAGTTGACTCGGAAAGATGTGAAATTTGTATGGAGTAATGATCAGAACATTCTTTTCATATTTTGAAGCAGTTGTTATGTCAAGCTCCTATCCTTGCTTTATCAAGTAGATCTGATGTCTTTATTATATATTGTGATGCAACGTTTGCTGGATTGGGATGTGTGTTAATGCAAAGAGATCGATTAATTGCGCATGCTTCACGTCAATTAAAACCACATGAAAAGAATTACCCGACTCACGACTTGGAACTACCAGCTATTGTATTCATGCTTAAACTGTGGAGACATTATTTGTATGGTACCAAATGCGTAATTTGTACCGATCAAAGGAGCCTAAAGTATGTGTTTAACCAGAAGGAATTGAATATGAGACGGAGGCAATGTCTGGAACTAATTAAACATTATGATTGTTGTTAGTCTTTTTATTTGTATATATTCCATTCCTGAAGAAGCTTTCGAAGAAAGCGACTCAAGGTGTAACATATCATTCTTTTGTAAACTGTACTGATGACATCTGAAGAAAGAAGCCCGTAGTTCATCTGGAGATTAGTTCTGAAGTGAACGTCAGCTGAAGTTTGTCTTGAGTCATCAAAGGGTCTTCTGAACTGAAGATACATCTGATAACCAGAATATTCATGTTATGTAAAGTGCACGATCTACGCATTCTAAAGGAGCTCGAAAAGGCAATCTTGTTTTATGTTCCTAATGAAGTGTAGAACGGTACACGTGTAAATAAATTAGATGGTCAGGATTAGTTTACTTAGCATATAAATACCTTCTCGATTAACGAGAAAAGGTTAAGCGTTTGTTCGCTAATTTGCATTCAAGTTTGTTCTTGATTTAGTTTGTACCCGGTGCTCAAGTTTGTTCTTGTGTACTCTTTGAAGTTTGGTTATTAATATAATCCTACTTTGAAAACTTTCGTGTGTTCGTTGCTTTAAAACTATTTCCGCGCTTTGATTTTATTCGTAGTTAGTTTTCTTCATATTCGGGAAAAAGAATTGGTATCAGAACAGATTCTAATTTTATCTATAAATTAGTGATCTGTTCAACATGTTGAAGTTTGATTACATCGATAATGGCTCCTCTACCAAACCAAAAAAGTTTTCAATCGAACATTTTTCCAGCTAGAAAAATAGAATGCTCTTGTATTTAGAAAATCTTGACTGCAATTCTCTTGTTGTTTTGGAGGAAGGTCCTTATATTCCTCAAACCATCTCCATGGAGACTGGTTCTGCTGAAACCTCTATTCCCTCTCGTCCGAAACTAAGATCTCAATGGACAGAGGAGGAGAAGAAGCTTGTGGGTCTGGATGCTAAAATACGAAACAATATTGTCATTGCCTTACCTAACGAAATATTTCATACTGTTTGTAACCTGAAAACAGCTAAGGATATGTGGGAGAGTATCTGCATATCGTTCGAAGAAACTGTTGAAGTACGTGAGAACAAGAAGACCAACATCATACGCAAGTATGACAGTTTCTGTGCTAAAGACTCAGAGTCACTTACTGAGGTCTACACAAGGTTTACATGTCTACTGAATGACATGACTAAAGTTGGAGTTCTCAGATAACAATTCCAGATACTTAACAGATTTCTGGATTCCCTCCCATCTGAATGCGACACCATGTGCATGATCCTGAGAACCAACAACATGCTCAGGGACATGAACATGCGTAAGCTATATGGAATCCTGCAGAATGATGAACAGACTCACATTCATAAAACTGATCTGAAGAAGGCTTTTAAGAAAACTCTAGCCCTTGTTGCTGAAAATCCTCAAAGAGTCAAGTACAAGCAAACTGAAGAAAGGCCTGATGATGAAGGTACCGAAAAAAGCCTTCATCATGAAAAATTATAAAAAGTTTCAGAAGTTCAAGTCTGATGGGAAGAGAAGTTTTGATAAGAAGTTCTCATCAGAGAAAAAGGGCTCATCTAAAGGGTCGAAGAATGAGTGTTTCAAGTGTTGGAAGCCTGGTCATTATGCAGCCGACTGCTATGTGAAGGAACCCTCCTCAAATCCTAAGAAAGGGTTTCCTTCTAAGGCTGATAAATACAAAGCTAAATATAAATCCCTCAAAGCTTCAAATGAAAGGAAGAAGGAAAAGGCCATGATAGCTGATGACCTTGGCTGGACTGATTCTGAAACATCTTCAGATGATGAAGAAGAAAAAGAAGTCAGAGGTAAATGTCTGGTGGCTAAAGAAATCCTTGTAACTGCACATTCTGAAATGTGCTTAATGGCCACTGAAAGCAAGTTCAGCAAAGATCTGGCTGAGGCTGTAAAACTAAGCTCAGCAGAAGGATGGAATCCCACCATGATGTATAAGGTATCGAATTTCAAAAATTATTCAATGAATGAGAAGGATGATATGTTTTGCTTATTTGTGTTCTGATTTGACAAGTGCACATAACAATGAAAAGAAATCTAAACAAACTATCACCAAGCTCACCTCTGAAATAAATGTCATCGAAAAAGAAAATGAGCAATTTCTTCAAAAGTCTTATGCCTTAAAGAATCATCTCGAATTTTTAACAAATGAACTCAAAAATGTGAAAATAGATTTGCAAGACTCTAACGATAAAGTGAAAGATCGTCAGTCGATTATTGTTCTTTGGTTGAGTCCAAATATACTAGCATTTGAGAGTATCAATCATCAGATGATAATTCAAAGAGAAAGAGTGGGAATAGGACACATTGAACAAGCTGCTGATTTCAGTTGAAAGTGTAAAAATATTGATGAAATGATTTTTAATGACATAAGTATTAATGATGTTGGAAATCAAAATCACTTAAAAAGAGATTTACCAAATCTGAAGTTGTAAATCCTAGCTTTTCTGAAAGAACAAATTCTGAAATTAGGAATCTTTAGCTTTGTACTGAGTATGATACTCTTGCTAACAAAACTACTGAACCAATCACTGAAATACCCATTACACCAAGTCCTACAGAAACCCATCCTGAAGTTATTTCTGTAATCCCAACTGAAACCCAACCTATAGTCGTGACTGAAACCTGTACTGCAACCCTCGACCAATCTTCTTCTAATTCCGTTGGTGAAATATCTTCTGAAATCAAAATAACTGAGTCATCTAACACAAACTTCTTCCTGAAGCCAGTGTCTTCTACGACATTATCATTCCCATGATTTCATCAACTGAAGAATCATCAGTTGAAACCTAACAATCCAAAGCTGAAAATTCAAAACCCTCCAAAATCAAAAATAATGATGAAACGTTTGCTTTGCCCATATCCAAACTCAAAGAAGTTAAGGATTCTCTTATCAAAATTTTAAAGTTAATTGGTGAAAAAGGGAAGAAAAATAAAAAGATTAAGGCAAAGAATTCTAAACCTACTCGGAAATGCTATAAATGTGGAGTAAGAGGTCATGAAGTTACTTATTGTTCTAATGAAAACAAGATCTCGAGTTGCTCTTCTAAGCAGTGTGTCTTAGAGTCCAGTAAAGTTTGGGCTCTTCAAATGAACTAATCTTTTCAATTATCTGTGTAGGGCGTCCAACATGATAACATTTGGTACCTTAACAGTGGATGCTCAAGGCATATGACCGGATGTAAGTCCCTACTGAATGGGGTTCAAGAAGCAAATGGCCCAAAGGTCACTTTTGGTGGAGGAAAATGTGACAAAACTGATGGCTATGGTTATCTCATCCAAGGCTCAGTCAACATTAAAAATGTTGCCCATGTGACAGGACTTGAACATAACCTGATCAGCATCAGTCAGTTGTGTGTTACAGATTATGAAGTGCATTTTAAGAAGACCAAAGGTTCAATCTTTAACAAGAAAGAAAAAGAGGTCTAGCAAGCAAAAAGGCAGGGTAACATGTATGTTGTCGATTTCAACTCTGCCACCTCTAAAAGAGATGCTTGCTTCTTTTCAGAAGCTGATTCAAAAGTTAAATGGTTATGGCACAAAAGGCTATCTCATCTCAACTTCAAAAACATCAGCAAACTCTCTAAGCTTAAGCTTACCGAGGTATACCGTCAGTTCGGTTTCAGAAAGACAAGCAGTGTCATGCATGTGAGAAAGGAAAGCAAAAGAAGTCGGTTTTCAAATCAAAACATTGCAACCAAGTTAACTCCGCCTTTCATCTCTTACATATGGATCTCTTTGGTCATGTAAGTTCTCCAAGCATGGGAGACAAGAAGTATACTTTGGTTGTAGTTGATGAATACACCAGGTTCACATGGGTATTCTTCTTGCGTAAGAAAAGTGATACTGCTAAAGTTCTGATGAACTTTATTCGTCGTATTCAAAGACAGTTTGACACACATGTTAAACAACTCCGCAGTGATCATGGAACAGAGTTCATAAACTCTACCCTCCAAGATTTTTGTGATGAAAATGGCATCATCCAAAACTTCTCAGCCCCATATACCCCTCAGCAAAATGGGGTTGCTGAAAGAAAAAATAGGACCCTGATAGAAGCAGCCTGAACGATGCTAGCTGAAGCATCTCTGAAAGGCCATTTCTAGGCTGAAGCTGTTAATGTTGCTTGTTATACACAGAACAGGTCTATCATTGTAAAGCGCCACAGCAAAACTCCCTACGAGTTACTTTATTTGAAGTCACCCAATGTCGGATACTTCAAAGTCTTTGGAAGTATATGCTTCATCCTGAACACAAAAGATCAGAAAAGCAAGTTTGATCCCAAAGGAGAACAAGGAGTGTTCTTAGGCTATTCTGATATCTCTAAAGCATATCGGGTTTTTCTTCCCAAAAAGAACTCTATGGTTGAAACAATAAATGTTACCTTTGATGAATTCAATGCAAAGTCAACCCCCAATCATACTGATCAAATTGTTTCCGATGAATTTGATGCTCTTCTACAAGAGTCGTTTAATGATGATTTGGATGACTATTCTCAGGAGGTAAATACTGACGATAATGTTGTTTCTGCTAATGTGAATCAGGTCACTGAAGATCTCTTGGAAACAAATAACTCCTCCGCTGATGAACAACAGGATCAACCACAAAGGGTCACGAAATGGACTCGAGCTCATCCCATCACTAATATAATTGGTGATCCAAATACTGGTGTGCAAACCCGAAATGCAACCACGTCTGCATTCTGCATGTTCTCTGAATTTATATCATAGGTCGAACCAAAGAAAGTCAATGAAGCTCTGAAGGATCCAAACTGGGTGGTTGCTATGCAAGATGAGCTTAATGAATTTGAAAGGAACAAAGTGTGGACGCTGATTGACCTACCTGAAGACAAGTCCATTATTGGCACAAAATGGGTCTTCAGGAACAAACGTGATGAAACTGGGTCAGTTGTGCGTAACAAGGCTAGACTAGTTGCAAAAGGCTACTATGAAGATGAAGGGATAGATTATGATGAAACTTTTGCTCCAGTTGCTCGTTTGGAGGCAATAGGTATATTCTTAGCTTCTGCAGCCTTCAAGGGATTCAAGGTCTTTCAGATGGATGTCAAAAGCGCCTTTCTGAATGGGAAAATTCAAGAAGAAGTATTTGTTTAGCAACCTCCTGGATTCGAAAATCCCAAGTTTCCACATCACGTTTATAAGCTCGACAAAGCCCTTTATGGACTGAAACAGGCTCCACGTGCCTGGTATGATACTTTGTCCACTCATCGTCCGAAAAATGGATTTCATAGAGGGAACATCGATAAAACTCTATTTCAGTTTAGAGAAAAAGGTGAACTCATTCTAGTTCAAATTTATGTCGATGATATTATATTTGGCTCTACTGATAATCGTTTATGCAAGAAATTTGAGAAAATAATGTCAGAAAAGTTCAAAATGAGCATGATGGGAGAACTGAATTTCTTCCTTGGGCTTCGGATAAAGCAATCTGACCAAGGTATCTTCATTAATCAAGGAAAATACGTCAAAAACTTACTCAAGAAGTTCAACTTTTCAGACTCTTCCCCTATGAAGATTCCCATTGTTCCAAAGACCAAGCTTACCGCTGATCCGAATAGGAAAGTAGTTGATCTTCCTACCTTCAGAGTGATGATCGGATCCTTACTATATCTGACGGCCAGTCGCCCTGATATTATGTTCTCCACATGCCTATGTGCAAGATTTCAGGCAAACCCTAAAGAATCACATCTGACTGCTGTCAGACGTATTTTCAGATACCTGAAAGGTACTCCTGAACTTGGGCTATGGTACTCCAGAGACTCCGGCTTTGAATTAATTGGATTTTCAGATTTAGACTATGCCGGATGTCATATTGATAGGAAGAGTACTACCGGTGGGTGTCAGCTAGTAGGTGGAAAACTAGCCAGTTGGCAAAGCAAAAAAACATAACCCCATTTCTCTATCCACCGTTGAAGCTAAATACATTTCAGCTGGGAGTTGTTGTGCACAAGTTTTATGGATGCAACATCAGCTCGCTGACTATGGCATCTCCTTTCAGCGCACTCCCATCTATTGTGATAACACAAGTGCTATTGCCATCTCCAAGAATCCAATGCTCCATTCTCGCACAAAGCACATTGATGTTCGCCATCACTTTATTCGCGATCATATAGCCAAGAATGAAATTGAGCTTCGTTTCATCTCCACTGAACATCAGCTAGCTGGTATCTTCACAAAAGCCTTAGATGAACACCGGTTCAATCAACTGATTGCAGAAATAGGAATGCTAAATCCTTCAACAATATAGCTATTTCAGGTAAGTTTGATTGTTACTGTTCATTCATTCTTTATAAACATCCAAAGATTTTCTTTCCTTTTTCAACTTTTTCAAATCAAAATACGATTCAAAGAAAATCTTTCACTTTCTCAACAACTCATGGAATTCACAATCACCTTTGTTTTCTTCCCAGTATGCTATGTCATCACCGTACGTACCCCTGATGAAGGGATTGGGATTGAAGTTTCATCTCAAATATTTGTGTTATCATAAACATGATGTAATTTTTTTTGGCAGTCCATGTAACTCATGATTAACATCATGTAATCTTTTGTTCAGATATGGTATTAGAAATTTCCAAGCTTAACTATTATTCTTGTTGGCATTGTGTTCTTTATTTTTTTGTCTTTTGTTTCTTTTCTTTGTTTAGATAAAAATTTCAAATGCCAAGTTTGGATATTTTTTTCCCTTTGTATTGTGAATGTTTTATCTTCTTGCTAATGGTGTGTTGTTGAAGTTTAGCTAGTTCCAAGATAACACTGGGTAAATTAGTTTACCCAATAACTGTTTGACATCACAAAAGTTATCCTTGCGTAATTTCCGCCTTCACGCGCTTATTTTCATCCTAGACTCACTCAACCGCCAAGATTTATTCAGTTTAAACCCCTTTAAAACCCAATCTGGCCTCTTCAAGTTCTTTACCTGCAACTCATCTTCTCCGGCGATCTCCCTTGTTCAAAAGCAAAAACAACTCTTGTGCTTGAATCAATGGCCCCTAAAATTGCTTCCGCAAAGGTAACACTTCAAACTGATGTTGTCCCCAAAATCCCACTGGAATCAATCTGTTTCAAAGACAACAATTTCGCCGTTGACCTAACCATCCCTTCGTCTTCCTCACCACTTCACCAAATTATGACCTATCTTCGCAACTGCCCATTGAACTTTGCTCTCTCTACATAGGTTCCAATGTTTGAAGAACACCTCTGTGAGTTCTAGATGACCACTGAAGTCATCAAACCCAAAACCTTCGGCCAAAGTATTCACTTCAGTATGCTCTCTGGTAGCAAGTTTGCTGAAATCACCATGAAGTTTATTACATCTGTTCTTCATCTTCCTCGCCGGGAACTCACCTCATTCACTACTAACGCTAAGAAGCTTTTATTCTCCTTCTTTCAATATGCTGATGAGCACAAGGTCAATGGTAACTCCTTATTACATATGTTCTCCTTCTTTTATTCTCCTTCTTGCAAAGGAGTGGAACTGTCTGATTGCTCATCTGAATTTCTGTATGATGAGCAAAACTGGTTGTCTTGACCAAGTCAATGAAGTTGTTCTGGTAATGGCCTATGCCATTATCCATGGTCATACCATTGACTTCGCTGAACTTATCATGGAGAGTCTTGTGGTCTCACTGACAGCACGAACAAGGTCTCAACACATTCTTTTTTCCCAGGTTTGTGTCATTAGTTATCTACTCACTATTACCACTTGAAGCATACAATTATGCTTCTGTTCTACTTCCATCTCCTTCCCTACCGGGTTCAGTATGGACCGGTTCCTCACCTGCCTTCAACCCAACACTGACTACTCTAATGCTTGCACTAGTCTCGCTGAAGACTTCTCCTGCCATTCCACTACCATATTCAGGTTTATCTTCTGAAGCTGCTCCTTCCAAACCACAACCTTAAATACCTCAGTCCTCTCCATCGAAAACAAAGAAAAGGAAGCTGATGTCCATCACAACTAAGCCATCCACCAATCCTTCCGCCATACGCAAATCCACCACTAAACAACCAATCACCGCTTACCCGCTAAGATCACTCTCTAAACGCCACAAACCCCACATGCCCTCCAGTCCCATCATCTCTCACTATGCTTCAAGTGAGGATTCGCCTCATGATACCCCGCTGATTCTTCGCAAAACTCAGCTTCACTCGTCAAAATCCGCAGAAGTTGTTCAGGTAAGATCTCCATTACTTAAATTCTCTAAACCAAGTCTGGCTGATGAAGAGACATCTCAAAACCAAGCTGTCCCTGAAGTCCCACTTTTGCTATCACAAGTTCAGGACACTGAAAAATGCCAGTCAGCCGAGACTTGCTCTATACCCACCATTGAGTCTGCCAGCAAATCCACTGCAACTCAGGTACCACCAGAACAGGGAACATCCATTCCTGTCTCTGCTGAACTTCCCCCTCTATCCCTTAATGTATCAGTAAACCCAACTGACACTATGGATATTGACCAAGCACATGATGAGTCAGCACCCAAAACGACTGACACTGATGCTCAGCCTATCACCAATGATGAAACTACAATTCCCCTAGTTTCGGAGGTCCAACCAGTTGATGATTCTTCAGTTCACCATGATGATGAGATTGCACTTAAATCCCTTGATGTGTCACAAAACCCCATTGACACTATAGATTCTACTAGGGCAGATGATTTATCAGTTTCACACCAAACTGAGAGTGATGCCTAACCTTCCCTTATCAATGACATTGAAGTTCAACCTCTTTCAGTCGAGATTCCTAATGCTTATGAAGACACAGTCTTAAACCAAACTGTAACTGAAGTACATGAGCCTCAGGCCCCTAATGTATCAGTCACTCCTCCTGATGCTATGGCCTCCCCATCTCTCCTAAACACCTTGTTTGACATCCCTTCTCCTGATACAACTGTGAATCCTTTTGATGACAGTGATGCTTTTGATTTTCTTCAATCCCCCAAGTCTATACATTCTCAAACTTCTGACACTTCAATAGACATTGCTTCCTCATTGGAAAGTCTATCTAAACTCGTTCTTTTTGTTTCTAATTCGGTTAAGTCCAATACCTTTCAGGGTCAGTGTGTCGCCAACAATCAAGCCAAGCTTCAAACTGAACTCAAATCCCTTGGTGAGTCTTTCAAAACTGAGTTCACCACCCTCACCCAAACCATTGATCGAAAGAATCTGATCCTACATGGGATGTATTCGACCCTTCACCATCTCATACAAACAATAGCTGACTCCGCTACTCTTGAGTTTTCGAAGCTAAACACTCAGCTATCTACTCTCTCCAACACTGTAAGTTCTCTTTTCTCCAAGGTTGACAACATCCATGCTGTCAATCTCTCTCAAAATGCAACTCGTCAGTTGCAAGAATCTGATCCTACATGGGATGTATTCGACCCTTCACCATCTCATACAAACAATAGCTGACTCCGCTACTCTTGAGTTTTCGAAGCTAAACACTCAGCTATCTACTCTCTCCAACACTGTAAGTTCTCTTTTCTCCAAGGTTGAAAACATCCATGCTGTCAATCTCTCTCAAAATGCAACTCGTCAGTTGCAAGGATTGTTCCCTCCTTCTCTCGCCTTTCAAGAGAGATTTCGGCACTGTCTCGGTCGGTAGAAGCTTCAGGAATCTCTGCAGCTTCTAAGGGGGAGAAAGTAAGGAGACAGTCCAAAATCTGTCAGATCATAAGAAGGAAGGCTACTGCTGATCGGAAGATAATCAAATGGGATAAAATGTATTCACGCGTTGAATACTTACAAAGATTAGAAGAGGAAGTGACTCATATCAAAGCCGCTGAAGAAAACCAGAATAATGCCTTGCTTGATTTCGAGGCCAGGCTAGCCAAAGCCGAAGAAGCTAAGGCACTTGCTGAGGGGGAGCTCAAAAATCTCCTTGATCAAAGAAAGGCTTAAGCTAAAATTTTCAGTTCAGAATTAGATGGAGCTGAATGTTAGCAAATAATAAGTGAAGATAAAGCCTCTCAGATTCCCAGTCAATCAGTTGCTCCTTCATCCAGTGGTCAGCCAAGACAATCTGATAAAGGTAAAGGTAAAATCGTAATAGTCTCTTCAGATGCTCAGATGAGTAAGGGTATATATGATTTAAGTGACTCAGATGACGAAAATCTAAGAGTAAAAGACTTGAAAGTGGCTGATGAACCTGGTAGAATAGCAGCAGAGAAACTTGCACTTGATAAGCTAGCTGCAAATAAAATTGATCTATCTCCTTTCGATCATCAAACACAGATTCAGGAAAACATTGAAGCTGAAAAAGCTTTAATTGAGGAGAAGAAAAGGATCATGGAACAAAAGCAAAAAAAGTGGCTAAGCTCTTGACATCAAAGAAGTCATCCTGAGAAAATCACAGGAATAAAGTTGAAAAAGGTAAATAATGAAATCTTTTTGAATGTTCAGCGCAAAAATCTTCCTCTCTTCAGCATACAATTTGTCAAGAATGTTCAACTAAATTATGGTGTGTCTGAATGGAATGAAATACTTGCTTGTTTATCAAAACGCAAGCAAACTGACGATGTTAAGTTCATTCAATGAGAAATCAACAAAGTAATTGAGTATTAGGAGGAGGAAGTAAAGAAGAGTGGATCTGATGCAACTGTCATTCCACAGAAAGAGAAACCCACTTGAGCTGAAAAGCTGAAGTTTCAAAGAAGGAGGCTTACTCTCAAGAAATCTCAGCAAAAAATCTTGGAGCTAATATCTATTGGAGAGCTTCCAAATTGCAAAATCTTTGACACCACGTTGCCTCCTAGCCTCATTCTTGAAGTGGGTAAAGTTCTCTCAAATCCGAGGGGATTTTATTTTCTTGATGCATATGACAAGATTCGTTTTTAGAGAGTTTCAGACTTCGCCAAGGCTGACTGGCTTCATCTCAGATCTCTTCGATACTTCATAGATAATAAAGATCCAAAAGTCAAAGACATTTTGGTGGAATACTTGAAGCAATTGAAGTTCAAAGCACCAAAGGAATCCTTTCCTAAAGAGTTCAAACCGGATATGTAGAATAGTAATTCTTTATTCTTTTTATTCTTTATTTATTTTGTACATAGTCATGGATTATAAACTAATAAGGGGAGATTGTTAGTCCTTTTATTTGTATATATTCCATTCCTGAAGAAGCTTTCGAAGAAAGCGACAGAAGGTGTAACATATCATTCTTTTGTAAACTGTTCTAACGACATCTGACGAAAGAAGCCCGCAGTTCATCTGGAGATTAGTTCTAAAGTGAACGTCAGCTGAAGTTTGTCTTCATTCATCAAAGGGTCCTCTGAACTGAAGATACATCTGATAAGCAGAATCTTCCTGTTATGTAAAGTGCACGATCTGCGCATTCTAAAGGAGCTCGAAACGGCAATCTTGTTTTCTGTTCCTAATTAAGTGTAGAACGGTACACATGTAAATAAATTAGGTGATCAGGATTAGTTTACTTAGCCTATAAATACCTGCTCGATTAAGGAGAAAAGGTTAAGCGTTTGTTCGCTAATTTGCATTCAAGTTTGTTCTTGATTTATTTTGTACTCGGTGCTCAAGTTTGTTCTTGTGCACTCTTTGAAGTTTGGTTATTAATATAATCCTACTTTGAAAACTTTCGTGTGTTCATTGCTTTAAAACTATTTCCGCACTTTGATTTTATTCATAGTTAGTTTTATTCATATTCGGGAAAAACAATTGCGAGATCAGATACCATTCTGGAAACGCAAATGTGGTGGCAGATGCCTTAAGTCATAAAGGAGCTGGAAGTCATATCCAATTCATGCGAATAGAAATAATATCTGATTTAGTGAATAGACTCAAATCTGTTTAGTTGGAAGCCCTAAACGAAGAGAATCTGAAAGCAGAACTGATGAAGAAGAGAAAAGAAGAAGTGACTGATGATTCCCGTGGATTGAAAATATTTAAGACACGTGTTTAGGTGCCAATGCTTGGAGAATTAAGGATATTGATTTTAATAAAAGAACACAAATCAAGACTGTCAGTACACCCAGGAAGCACCAAAATGTGTAACGACTTGAAAGTGCTTTAATGGTAGCCAACAATGAAAGCTGATGTGGCACATTTTGTGGAATCTTGTCATGTATGTGCATAAGTGAAAGTAGAACATCAGAAGACTTTTGGATCGTTAAAACAATGGGAGATGCCCGAATGGAAATGGAACACGGCTCGTCTTTTCTCAAAACACAATATCAGAGCGTTGGTCAAATTTCCCTTTCCTACAAACACAACTAAACAACTAATTTCAACAAAACTGCAAAAAGCAATCAAGCGTCGGGAATTAGCACTAACCAAGTGAATGGAAGCAAGAAACAAGCTATCAACAAGAACATATCACATTTGAACATCAGTCACCAACAATCCGTCAATTCATCAATTTCTCAAAGCCTGGGGACCGGCAGTTAGCTGAACCTACAACAAGTGTAGGCCAAAGCAAAGGTTTACCGATAGCCCTCCGCCGATCGGCACAGTGAAATTCCCCACTGGCACAACACATGCATCAGTAGGACTACCACTGTTCAACCAACTGCAGACGAGCCCATCCCTTTCAACAGCAGTTGACCCCAACTGTAGATGAGCCCAGCATCAGTTGGACTACCACTGTTCAACCAACCAACCCCCACCATACCATTGCATCTCCATTAAGCATACTAGTCGCAAAACAAACTCTCAATTCATCCTCACAATTGCATGCATCTAAAGCCTTTACCATTTCTCACAACCAATTCAAAGTTATATTGAGATATGTACTACCATAATACTCCGAAGGTTTACAATCCAAAAATTGCTTATATGAACACGGTGGTTTGAATTCTGGACAGGCAAAAGGATAAGGTCCTTGAGTAGTAAAAAATGAAAGCTCGATTGTTATGTCGCTTGTGATACTGAAGAAAACGAAATCATAACTGGCACGGTTATATCTTTAGTTGTAATAGACGTAGGAATCTGAATTCGTTCAATCTGAATAATCCACTCTCGTTCTAGGCTACACATAGAATTTCTGATTTCCCGAAGTTCACTTTCCAACTTGAAAATATATTCACTCTGATCCGTTCCAGGTTCACAACATGAATTACCCGCTTGACCTATTATATCCAAAACATCCACTTTTGAAGTTCCAGCCACTTCTTGGGTCACAGGACTGTCGGAAGGGGTATCTCTATCAGCCATATCTTTACAATCACATCATCTCAGAAATTCATCTGATAAACCGTTAGTAAATAACATACTAACTAACACACAACATCTCCAATTCACTCTAATTCCTCCAAAGAAAAGTTTGACCCAACACGAGCCAAGATTTGGGAATGCAACACTCTAATCGTGGTCATATCGTCAAACCAAGGCTCTGATACCAACTTGTAACACCAAAAATCTGATGCCATTTTTTTTAAATTGTTGTGGAAGTGTTTACTAATTTCTTTTGAACAAACACCCACAAGTACAAAGTACCATTTACAAATTACAACATCAAATTGTGTTACAAAAGATTTATAAAACACGGCTCTTCTCTTATAAAAACACAATATCAGAGCGTTAATCAAATTTCCCTTTCCTACAAACACATCTAAACAGCTAATCTCAAGAAACCTACAAAAAGCAATCAACCGTGGGGAATTAGCACTAAGCTAAGTGAATGAAAACAACAAACAAGCTATCGACAACAACATATAACATCCGAACATCAGTCACCAACAATCCATCAATTCATGAATTTCTCAAAGCCTGATGACTGGCGGTTCTGCCGAACCTACAACCAGTGCGGGCCAAGGCAAAGGTTTACCGATAGCCCTCCGCTGATCAGCACAATGAAATTCCCCGCTGACAAAACGCATGCATCAGTAGGACTACCACTATTCAACCAACCGCAGACGAGCCCAGCTCTTTCAACAACAGCTGACCCCAACCAGCCCTTTGATAGAAGTTGATCGCTTCTAGCCCTTTACAAACAGCGGCTAGTTACCTGCAGCCCTTTACAACAGAAGCTGGTTCTCAAACAATACCAGATACACATCCAACCACAAACACAAAGTATAACTCTACCACATAATAACACATATGAAATCATACAAATCTTGACCAACAATTATCAGACTAACAGTCTATCATGGAGTATCAAACTAAATAGTCTAGCTTCCCATATCAGACTCAACAGTCTATCATCACATTTCAAACTCAACAGTCTATCATCCCATATCACACTCAACCGTTTATCATCGCATATCAAACTCAACAGTCTATCATCACATATAAATATTTTTAAATCAAGTAACTTATAACAGTTAACACCATCACCACTCGTGAGTAAATCTCT
This sequence comes from Dittrichia graveolens, assembly GCA_038502395.1. Lineage (NCBI taxonomy): Eukaryota > Viridiplantae > Streptophyta > Magnoliopsida > Asterales > Asteraceae > Dittrichia > Dittrichia graveolens. The sequence continues at coordinate 50,912,879 of JARJIL010000005.1, read as the reverse complement.
ACTCACATCTGTCCTTTATCGTACTTGCTCAGTTGTCTAATATCACTTGGTATTCGCCGTTCCTAAAAACACAAAAACACAGCAATTAGTCCATGATTCAAATATATATATATATATATGTATGTATATATTCACACATATATATATATATGTATATCAAACATAACCATATTCAATAGCTTAAGATGACGCATAAATAAACGTATAACATGCTTACCATTGTCTATATCTGCGTAAGTTGTAACTTGTGCAAGTGGGAGATTGTTGGTTCTATGTGCACAAGACACAAATTAATATGATATTACTAATAATAAACAAACCCATAGGGTCACACATTTACAATCAATGGACACAAATTATATATTTGAATATGATTTAAATATGTTTCCAATTCATTATATATATATATATATAAGTATATATGCGTTGTTGCATATTATTATTTATGTGAAATAATAATATCACTCTTATATATTGATATAAGGTAATGCATATCAAATACATAAATATAAACATATGATTTTATTTATATGTATGAATATATATATATATATATATGTATAAATATATATTTGTTACTAGTAACAATTATATAAATGTATGTATATCCTCGTTACAAGTAAAGAGTTACTAGTAACAATCAAGTATGTATATAAAATACATGTAGATGTATTTTATACTTAGTATGACATATCTAGTATACTCTTTTATATAAATTGAAAGAAAACTAGAAATTCACACATTTATCCTTCAAAGGGGCTATGTATTGCTTCTTGATTGGAATTGACCAAGGCATGGACATGTACACCAAGTGAAGAAGCAAAGGAAAGAGGGGCCCTCCCCCCTCACCATTTTCGGCCGAAAATGTCCTTGGGGAGGGGCCTCCCTCTTGGCTTTTGTTTCTTGGTGCTTTTAAGTCTCCATGCATGGTTTTGTGTTACTAGTTCATGCTACCACCTTTCCTTGTGTTCTTAGAAAAGTTCTAAGTGTTTTCATACTTCAAAACATCCTTACTTTATAGTATTGGTGTTCTTCAAGTGAGCAAAGTGTGATACTAGAATACATACTCATATACATACATAGTAAGTTCAAAAAGAAGAACAAGAGGTTGTTGCTTGCTTGCTTGAATTTCAAGGGTTGGAGAGACTAGCATCTTGGAGGTGTTGGACTCATTGATTTGTGGATACTTTGGAGGAAGTCTCTACTTGGCTTCTCATTGATCAACCACTTCACCAACGGTTTTATCACGCTACAAAGGTTGTAGTACTAAACACCCTATGGTTGTCTTGTTTCTTAAGGCTTGCATATGGATCATTGGTAGGGAGGTTTAAAAAGTTTAAAATTGTTGTTCGTGCTTCCGTTGCAAAAAAATATTTTGAAAAATGAACAAACCCCAACAGTGGTATCTGAGCCACTTATGTATAGTTTTAAGAAACTTTATTTTGAGTATGTATTGTTTAAGAAAATGGACAATTTTTCTTTTGTTAGAAAAGTTGTCCATTTTCTTGTTGGCAACTTGTATATGTTTATATATTTATTTTTGGAAACAAACAAACCACATGCATGTTTGGTTGTAAGAGTTGCCTAAATATCAAGTGTTGATATATATGTTTGTTTGAGTGTATGTTGTGCATACCAAGCCATAGACCTTTTGTGATGTGTTGGAAATTCGATTTGGTTGTAAAATTATTCTTACATTTGGTATGTAAAAAGAATTTTAGATTTGTTTCATCTTGTTGTATTTTGTAAGTAGTAGAATAGTTTAGAGTAGTTTACTTTTATAAAAATGTAACAAGATGAAGAAATGACCAAGTTGGAGTTTTCAAGTGTGGTAGAGTCAACCATGAAGGCTTGGAATTATTTGCACTACAAGGAGTTGTTTTGGCAAGTGGGAGCTTCAAATTCATCACAAGAGGAATATTTGGTACTTAGTTATGACTTAGCCTTTTTGTATGACTCACAAAAATACCACTTAGGATAAATGGTTTGGTTATGCACTTATACATATTATTTGTGTGTGTTTATGTTTATATTACTATGCGTGGTTGAAAATAGGATTTTTTCATGCTAGATAATATTTTTGACATAATATAAATCACACAATGGGAGTTTGGTATTTTAAGTTGACATAACATAAGATGTAAAATGAATTTTATATAAAAAGAGTTTTGTAAAGATTAAAATTCATTATGTCAATATATATATATATATGAGTTTTATAAAATAGAGATTTTAAAACTTAACCAAACTCCATTCAAGCATAATAATAAAATGGTTTTATTACAAGCCAAAATTGGTCGTATTCGCGCGCTCGAAACTACACACGTTAATATAGGATATTAATACTAGTTTAAAATTGAACGCGTTGAGAGTTCGTAAAATACGGATTATAAGAATACTCAAGACCAATATATATATATATATAATATGATTTTATCAAACGTGGACTTATTGTTGTGTGCATGCAATTCTAGTCACACGACTCGTTTTGTTTTATTTAATAAATATACAAAACGGTAAAAGCCCTTTTTCAAAACGTAAGTCTATGCCATCCCATTTTAAGACACTCGCTTGTTGCAACGACACTCACGTGGAGAGAGCATTAGCCAAACACATGGATTGTTTTTGTAACAACTGAGGTGTTTTTCCGCGAATTCCATGAACGTCTTGGGCCGGAAATTCACCGTCTTGAAATAGGACGACTTAATCAGAATCTTATTACGGAGAGAGCATTAGCCAAACGTAAGGAAGCCCGAGGCATAGATGGGATCAAACATGCCAAAATTGAAAATCGTTGTCTAGGATCCCATAAAGATCTAGGAATTACATACGAGATGTAATTGGTAAACGTTACCTACCTTGTTATTTTAACTTGATGGAGAGAGCATTAGCCAAACATTCAAGGTTAAGTTCAACTTGGATCCTAGCCTTTAAAAAATAAAGAATTTTATAATTCTAAAGGGTATTAATTATTAAAGGATTAAATATCAAAAATACTAAATTGAACTTTGTTAATTTTGTAGATGGCCCCTAACTCAACTACGCCCGTTAACAACTTATCTCTTCGTTCAATCTTAGAGAAAGAAAAACTCAATGGTACAAATTTCTTAGACTGGTATCTTAACTTGAGAATCGTTCTTAAGCACGAAAAGAATTATACGTACTTGAGGATCCCGTCCCTGAGGAACCTACATTGACTGCGGCCAAAGCCGTTAGGGATGCTTGGGTGAAGCATTCCGACGACTTGGTCGAAGTTGCATGCCTCATGCTTGCTACCATGTCTCCGGATCTTCAAAAAAACCTTTAGGAGCATGGAGCATATGAGATGCTTCGCCAGCTTAAGGAAATGTTCCAAAAGCAAGCGAAGCAAGAACGCTTTGAGGTCACTCGAGCCTTCCATGCATGCAAGATGGAGGAAGGTCAATCCTTTAACGACTATGTGCTAAAGATGAAAGGATACATTGACTAGCTTGCTAGGCTTGGATCTCCCATAACCAACGAGTTTGCACATGATATGATCCTTAACTCGTTGACCAAAGCCTATGATCAATTTGCCATGAATTATAACATGAACAATTGGGAGAAATCTGTCTCAGAGTTGCATGGGATGCTTAAAACTGCTGAGAGTAAGATTCCAAGCAAAACACCTCAAGTCTTGATGATTTAAGAAAGGAAAATCAAGAAGAAGAAGAAAAACAACTCAAAAGGGAAAGGCAAAGCGAAGGCAAAGGGAAAGGACAAAGGCAAGCAAGTTGCCAAGGCTCCTACACCCAAGACGGCGGGAAAGGTTCCCAAGAATGACCCGTGCTTTGAATGCGGGGTGGTAGGACATTGGTGGCGCAATTGTCTAACCTACCTTGCAGAGTTGAAAAAGAAGAAGGCTAGCACTTCAGTTATATATATGATTGAAATGTATACTTTTTCTATTAATTCCTGGGTATTTGATACCGGTTGTGGAACTCACATTTGTAACAATGTGTAGGGGTTGAGAAAAAGTAAGCTACTAAAGCCAGGCAATTTGGATCTCCACGTGGGCAATGGAGCAAATGTTGTTGTTGAAGTCCTTGGAACTTTTGAATTATTATTACCAAATGGCCTGTACTTAATATTAAACAATTGTTGTTATGTACCTAGTTTAACTAGGAATATTATTTCAGTAGCTCGGTTAAGAGAATCTAGATTCACTTTTGGTTTCGTTGATGATGGCATTCGTGCCTTAAAAACGACATTTTGTATTTTGAAGCTTGCCCTCTTAATGGAATATAAGAAGTTAATCTTAAAAGATCTCTTGATGATAATTCTATATACACCACTAGCACCAAACGACCTAAGCATGACTTAAGTCAAACATACCTATGGCATTGTCGACTTGGTCATATAAACAATAAACACATTGTAAAACTTCAAAAGGATGGAATTTTAAAATCAAACAATTCTAGCTCATTTGAAGTTTGCGAATCATGTTTATATGGGAAGATGACTAAGGCTCCTTTCTCCGGTTCAAGTGAAAGAGCCAAAGATCTATTAGGAATCATACATACGGATGTATGCGGTCCTTTTAGATCAATGTGTAGGGATGGTGATAGATACTTCGTTACATTCACCGATGATTATAGTAGATTAGGTTATGTTTATTTGATGAAACATAAACATGAAACATTTGAAATGTTCAAGTTGTTTCAAAACGAAGTACAAAATCAACTCAACAAAACAATCAAGGCCCTTCGTTCCGATCGAGGTGGCGAGTACTTAAGCCAAGAGTTTATGGATCATCTTAGTAATTGTGGGATTATCTCACAACTTACTCCTCCTAGAACACCACAACATAATGGTGTATCTAAAAGGAGGAACCGAACTTTACTAGATATGGTTCGGTCTATGATGAGCCAAAGTACTCTACCCTCGTCCTTTTGGAGTTATGCTTTATTAACTGCTGCGCGCATATTGAATATGGTTGCAACCAAGAAGGTAGATAAGACACCATATGAGATGTGGTATGGAAAGGTTCCAAACTTATCTTACTTGAAAGTCTGGGGTTGTGAGGCTCATGTACGACAAGAAGCTTCAAGCAAACTCGATCCTAGATCTATCAAATGTATTTTTGTGGGATATCCTAAAGATTTATTAGGGTATTATTTCTACAACCCAACTGAGAACAAAGTGTTTGTTTCTAGGCATGCCACTTTCTTAGAAAATGAGTTTTTTTCGAAAGAGGCAAGTGGGAGCAATGTAGACCTTGAAGAAATTCAAGAACCACAAAATACAAGTCACGTTGGCACTAGCACTCAACAAACGGTTGTTGAACCTGAACAATTGGTTGTTCAAGAACCTACTAAAACACAAAGTGTTCGTAGATCTGGTTGACCTCGTCAAGAACCCGAGAGATACGGATTTCTCGTGTCTAATGATGAGATTTTCTTGGTAGACTCTTCTGAGCCTACTAACTACCAAGATGCTATATCGGATCCGGAATCCGATAAATGGATTGATGCCATGAACACTGAGATGCAGTCCATGTATGAAAATCAAGTATGGGACTTGGTTGATCTTCCTCTCAATAGTAAGACTGTAGGGAGCAAGTGGGTCTTCAAGAAGAAGACAGACATGGATGGAAATGTACACACATTTAAGGCAAGGCTAGTGGCGAAAGATTTCACTCAAACTCATGGTATTGACTATGATGAAACTTTCTCTCCGGTAGCCATGATTAAATCAAAGAGTTTGGTTTTATCAAATCAGAAGATGAACCGTGTGTTTACAAGAAAACTAGTGGGAGCGCAATAGCATTCCTTGTCTTGTATGTTGATGACATACTACTCATTGGAAACGACATCCCAACCTTGCAAGACATCAAGTCTTGGCTTGGGAAGTGTTTCTCAATGAAAGACTTGGGAGAAGCCGCCTACATTTTTGGAATAAAGATCTATAGGGATAGATCTAGGCGTCTTATTTGCCTAAGTCAAAGTGCATATATTGACAAATCTTGAAACGATTCAAGATGGAGAATTCTAAGAGAGGATTCTTGTCAATGGCACAAGGCACGGTTTTGAGTAAAGCTCAAAGCCCTAGCACAAGAGAAGAGCTAGATAGAATGAGTGAGATCCCATATGCTTCTGCAATTGGATCCATCATGTATGCCATGCTATGCACTAGGCCAGATGTCTCGTATGCTTTGAGCATGACGAGCAGATACCAGCAAAACCCAGGAGATAGCCATTCGATGGCAGTCAAGAACATTTTAAAATACTTGAGAAGAACCAAAGACATGTTCTTGATCTATGGAGGTTTGGAAGAATATCTCTGTGTAAAGTGTTACACATATGCTAGTTTCCAAACCAGTCGAGATGATTCTCGATCACAATCGGGCTATGTCTTCATTATGAATGGAGGCGCGGTTGCTTGGAAAAGTTTTAAGCAAAGTGTAGTTGCACAATCCACTATGGAATCTGAATACATTGTTGCTTCTGAGGCTGGACAAGAAGCTGCATGGATGAAGAATTTCATTGCTAACCTTGGGGTAGTAACAAGCATTCAAGACCCCATAGAGATATTTTGTGATAATGAAGGTGCTATTGCCCAGGCAAAAGAACCTAGATCACATCACAACACCAAACACATCCTCAGGCGTTTCCACTACATACGGGATATAGTGGATAGAGGAGATGTGTGTATTCGCAAAGTTCATACAGATCAGAATCTTGCAGATCCTTTTACGAAACCTCTTGCCTCGACTAAGCATGAGTCTCATACTAGGGCAATAGGTCTTCGCTTTGCAAGGGATTGGATTTGAATTGTAATTTAGTATTTGGATATTTTGGAACATTATGGCAATATCTATTTTATCTGAATGATATATGAGATATGATCACCTCATTAATATTTATTGTGTTCTTTATTAGCATGTTTAAATCCATGAATAATTCTTTATTCTAAAACGTCCATAGTCGGTTATAACTATGGGAATAGTTATGAATTAAGACTAATGTGAATCGGTTGGTTGACTTTCATTCGTGATGAAAGTAGGCAAAAGGGTTTGCAGCCAAATGCACTAATGTTTGTTAGGGAACGAACATTGGACATGACCCGCTCTTAAGATCGCTTCATGGATCAGTGTCATCAGTAAATCTTGAGAAAAAGGTGGTATGTTTGTATCCTTAGACCTGAGACACATATTGGGACTCGAGTATGAGGAGTATCATGCTTTAATGTAGTTAAACGCTATCTTTAACCGGGTAGTTATAAAGGCCATTATTAGGTATGATATGAGTCTTATAAGAGACGTATGTAGTGAAGATGGAATTTGTTTATCTCATTTAATTGGAAGTATAATATCTCTGGGACCTAAAACAAGTTGAACATTATATGAGAATTGATGACGATCCATGTCTCAAATTCAACGAGATGTTAAAACAAAGGGATAATTGATGACTTACCTATAACAACGATTTGTAGCTAGTGAGTTAATTTCGTTGGTGAAAGTGTTGATCAACACACTTTATTTATTATTAGGGGCAATGGGATGTTGCTAGACGTTCTTATCATTGTCTATATCGGCTTAAGTTGTAACTTGTGCAAGTGGGAGATTGTTGGTTCTATATGCACAAAACACAAATTAATACGATATTACTGATAATAAATAAACCCATAGGGTCACACATTTACAATCAATGGACACCAATTACATATTTGAATATGATTTAAATATGTTTCCAATTCATTATATATATATATAAATATATATTTGTTACAAGTAAATTGTTACTAGTAACAATTATATAAATGTATGTATATCCTTGTTACAAGTAAAGAGTTACTAGTAACAATCAAGTGTGTATATAAAATACATGTAGATGTATTTTATACTTAGTATGACATATCTAGTATACTCTTTTATATAAATTGAAAAAAAACTAGAAATTCACACATTAATCCTTCAAAAGGGCCATGTATTGCTTCTTGATTGGAATTGACCAAGGCATGGACATGTACACCAAGTGAAGAAGCAATGGAAAGAGGGGCCCTCCCCCCTCACCATTTTCGGCTGAAAATGGCCTTGGGGAGGGGCCTCCCTCTTGGCTTTTGTTTCTTGGTGCTTTTAAGTCTTCATGCATGGTTTTGTGTTACTAGTTCATGCTACCACCTTTCCTTATGTTCTTAGAAAAGTTCTAAGTGTTTTCATACTTGAAAACATCCTTACTTTATATTATTGGTGTTCTTCAAGTGAGCAAAGTGTGATACTAGAATACATACTCATATACATACATAGTAAGTTCAAGAAGAAGAACAACACGTTGTTGCTTGCTTGCTTGAATTTCAAGGGTTGGAGAGACTAGCATCTTGGAGGTGTTGGATTCATTGATTTGTGGATACCTTGGAGGAAGTCTCTACTTGGCTTCTCATTGATCAACCACTTCACCAACGGTTTTATCACGCTACAAAGGTTGTAGTTCTAAACACCCTATGGTTGTTTTGTTTCTTAAGGCTTGCATATTGATCATTGGTGGGGAGTTTTAAAAAGTTTAAAATTGTTGTTCATGCTTCCGTTGCTAAAATATATTTTGAAAAACCGAACAAACCCCAACACATCTGTGTGAGGATGATATGTTGTACTCAGAGTAACACGTATACCCAACTCCCGCTATAAACTATTCCATAAATTAGTTACAAACCTGGAATCTCTATCTGATACAATCGAAAGCGGTATACCATGTCGGGAAACAATCTCATCAATATACAACTGAGCCAACTTGCTGAGTGATGTTGTTTCACTAGTAGCCAAGAAGGGAGCACTCTTGGTTAATCTATCAACGATCACCCAAATCATATCATGATTCCTTGGTGTACGTGGAAGTTTGGTTACGAAATCCATCGTTATGTGCTTCCACTTCCATTCTAGAATCTGCAACTGTTTCAATGTTCCATAGGGTTTTTGGTGCTCTGCCTTAACCTATGCACAAATATGGCAAAACTCTACAAACTGTGCTACATCTGTCTTCATTGTAGGCCACCAATATAGCTCTTTCAAATCATTATACATTTCGTGCTACCTAATCTTGACTTGTGTGCCATAGTTAAAAGCAAACTCCGGAGACCTCCAAGCAAAGGCACCCATACACGTGATTGATACACTTTTAATCCCCGAGAATCATCATTCAAATCATTCTTTTTATTTATCATAATCTCTGACTTCAGATTTTTATCCTTCAAGGCTTCCAACTGAGCTGCCTTCAATCTCTCAATTAAGTCAGATACTATTTCGATTCGCATAAAATAATTAATATTCCCAGTTCCCTTGCGACTCAAAGCATCGGCTACAATGTTGGTTTTTCTCGGATGATAACGAATTTTGCAATCATAATCTTTAACAAGTTCTAGCCATCGTCTCTGTCGCATATTAAGTTCTTTATGGGAAAACACATACTGTAGGTGTTTGTGATCCGTACAAATAATGCATTTTGTACCGTAAAGATAATGTCTCCATAATTTTAATGCAAAAGTCACAGCTGCAAGTTCTAAATCATGGGTTGTATAGTTCTTCTCATTAGGTTTCAACTTACGAGAAGCATATGCAATAACTCTATCCCACTGCATCAACACACAACCCAACCCTGCAAATGACACATCACAATAAACAATGAAGTCATCTGAACCATCCGTTAGAGCAAGAATACGAGCCTGACATAAGAGTCGTTTTAGTGTCTGAAAAGCCCTTTCCTATTCATCATGTTGGAATATGCCCGGTGACATGAACGAGTTAATAGCACTGCTAATGAAGTATAGGCCTATTGGGTCACACACCAAGTATTGATTCCAGCAACACGATCAAGCAAAAGAGAGAAAGAACCCAAAATGGGTTTTGGCAGGATGGTACACGGGCCGTGTGGCTGAACACGGGCCGTGTCCAACCCAACTAGCACGGGGCGTTTAGGCCCAAATCAGGGCCTTGTGCTTTGGGCCAACATGGCCGTGTAGGTGAACATGGGCCGTGTTGAGCCTGTTAGACACGGGCTATCTTGGCCCAATTGAGGCCGTGGGCTTTGGGCCTACAAGGCCGTGTTGATCAACACTGGCCGTGTACGATCAATGTAACAGCAGAATTAACATTCTTAAACACACTTTTTAATAGTATTAAGTGTATTGTTAAGTGACCTACGGTTTTATGTGCCAAGGAAGAGTCTCTTGGTAGTTGAAGTGTTCTTGTTCATGAAAAATCTCTCTCTAATTGTTCTTCTTTGGTGGTTAAGTTTGATGCACAAGAGAAGGGGTTATACACTTTGTGATCAAGTTTTGATGCACAAAGGTGTTGTTTGTTCTTGAATTGTGTTGTTTTGGTGGCTACTCCAACCTACTACCATTGGGGAATTAAGTGTGCTTGGGGTGGACTCCTATAGAGAAATTCTCTTGTTGGATTCTATACTATTGACAATGAGAAATAGATATTGTGATCTTGCTTAAAGGTATAACTATTTCTTGCTTCTTGTTTCTTTATTTTAATTGTAATTCCATGTCTAGATTTTGGTCCAAGGGATGTGTTTGTTTGGCTAGCTTAGAATTTTTGTATTATATCTTTCTTCTGTTGCTATTCGATCATGCCAAACAAATGCCTTCTGTGGTATCAGAGCCATCTCTAACACGACTTTGCACTAACGAGTCTAGAAAAACCATATAAATATTTTTATATAAGAAAATTGTTTTCTTGAAATGGTTTTTCGTGTAGATTCTTGTTAGGCTAAAATATATATATTTGTAGCCTACATAATATTCATATAAATATTTTTATATAAGAAAATTGTTTTCTTGAAAAAAAATTTCGTGTAGATTCTTGTTAGGCTAAAATAGATATATTTGTAGCCTACATAATATTTTAGTTTTTATATTTATATATTTGTTGTAACTTGGCATGAAGTGTACACAAATATATACTTATAAATGTATATATGAATATGTGTCTCAAAAATGGTTTGGTACACTAATGCATATGTATAAGGATTGTCATTTTGGTGCCTTTGATGTTGTTGACAATCTTGACTAAAATATAGATATATATATTTGTATCATGGTTTTGTGTGGCACACCATGTTTTATTTTGTTGTGTTCGGTTAATTCGGTAACATGATATGCTCTTAGACCTACGTGTTGTGGTGGTTGATTGATTTGGGTTTTTGGCAGTCTGCGTGCTGTATTGTTGTAATAATAATTATCTATTTATTTATTGGTGCGTCTTGCACGCTGTTTCTTTTATTTCATGTATTTGTATAAATGGTATAGGAATGCGACCTGTGTGTCGTTTATATTTATTCTATGTATTTGTATATAGTATAGAATTAGAACCGGAGATATCAACGGGAGTCATGATGATGACGTCTTGGAGAGAATGAATCAACACGCTATTGGAGGTGTTGGATTCAATGGGAGCTCACCCAGGGAGAGTATACCTTGTCCTTAGGTTTCGGCCTTCTTTTCCCCGTTGTGGCTCATGGGAAAAACGCATAGGATTTTTGGGCACGTTACTGAATTATATATATATATATATATATATATATATTTGTGTGGTTGTGTTTTATTTTTCTATGCATGGATTAGGATTCGCATGCTAGACAATTTTTCTATAAAATTAAATAAAATATAACGTTTGTTAAAATGGTTAACAATCTCGCGCGAATAGAATTCACAAAGAAAATATAAAATTGGTATTATATTTTAAAAGTGCTCAAAATCGTTTTGACACTTACTTTGCTAATTCACAAAAAGGTTTTTATAAACCGGAAACAAAATCCCGTTTTTCAAAATGTAAATCCCGTTTAAAAGACGACACCACCCGAATCATACAAACACGGATGATTGTCGAGCTAAGCACGAGTCATTCCTTGCGTAGTTGTGCGGAAGGTGAGTGGGGTAACTTGCATGATTGGTTGTCGAGCCAATTGATTAGTTGTCGAGCTAAGCACGAGCTAAACAAAAATTATATATTAAGATTGGTGTAAGGAAGGGATCAAACATGCCAACCGACATAATGGATGTCAACGGATCCCGCAATTGTCTAAGAGTTGTAATAGAGATTACAATAGGTAAAATAGTTGCCGGCCTAAATAGCCTCCCCACGTGATCCGCGGTAAACCCGTCACGGTGCGAGGTGAAACAAAGTTGTTAGCCCTTGTTGCCAATAATCGTTTTTATTTAAAACTATGGGGTAGTTAGTTTTTAACAAGGTTTATCTAAACTAACCAAAACTCGTGTTATTGTTAGATGTCAAACCATAACAACACTACGTCAAACATCTCACTTCATGTGTTCCTAGAAAGGGAGAAACTCACGGGGGTGAACTTTATTGCATGGCTTGGGCAATTGAGGATTGTCCTTCGCCATGAGTCAAAGTTGCACATCCTTGAGGAACCCCTTCCAGAGCCGTCTACTACCAACGCGACTTGGGCCGTCCGTTACGGGTATGAAAAACGTGTTGAGGACACGCACGATGTTGCCTGCCCTATGTTGACAACTATGATCTCGGAGTTGCGAAAGCAGCTCGAGCACATGATTGTGTACAATATGTTAAACAAGCTCAAGGACATGTTCCAACAGCAAGTTAGGCAGGAACACTATGAGTGTGTTAAAAGCCTAGTCGGTTGTAGGCTACAGGAAGGCGGGAATGTTGGTCTTCACGTCTTTAAGATGAAGGCGAACGTGGACCAAATGGAGAGGTTAGGATTTCCTATTGGGAGAGAGCTCAATGTGGATATTGTAGTCCAGTCTCTGCCCGCATCATATGATCAGTTTGTCACAAACTATCATATGCATGGAATGGAGAAGTCCTTAAGCGAATTGCATGGCATGTTGAAGTCTACGGAGTCTGACATGGCCAAGCATAGTTCCACCTCAACCACTCCCGTCTTGGGTTTAAAGAAACAAAATAAAAGGAAGAAGAAACCGACCTTAAAAGGAAAGGTTGGAGTTTCCAAGCCTATCCTTGATATTGAGTCGAAGGACATAGAGAATGTGCCTCAAGAAGAGACTCAAGAAAAGGTGGTTTGCTACTTCTGTGGAAGATTTGGGAATTGGGGCCGTCATGCCTGCCCTACGTGCGGAGAAGATATAAAACTTCTAAGAAAAGAGAGAGTTAACTTTCCATCTTCAGGTACATTCATGATTCATTGTTATTATTCTATAAGCTGGGTTGTTGACCGGAGCTGATTGACTCACGTTTGTCCCAAATTTATTTATTACAAAGTGTAGGTTCTTGTTGGATTGAAGAAAAGCATGAAGAGCTGGATCTCGGACGAGGAAACCAGGATGATTGTCCTCTAAGAGAAGATAAGTAGACTTGATCTTGTTTTTGTTGCCGGTTTATTTATTACTTTATTTTATTGCCCTGCGTGGCAAGTAACATTTCTTTGTATGCTCGGCTTTAAAGAAGATGTATATAATTTTGAAATTTTAAGAATTGATGTAAAACCTTTTTAAGCGTTGTTTATTCAAGGTTTATTTATGTCATAGCTCATGTGTTGTTTTACCCTGAGTGGTACACAACTTTACATATGGTGACGATGAGTTTATTCTTAAAATATGAGATTTGTTATCAAAATTTATTGTGAGATATTTTGTGATATTCAACATTTTCCAAGTCATGGCATACAAAAGGTTTTGTTACAAGTAATAGAATATTCATGAATAATTGATTCTGAGTCCAAAAATGGTTTGGATAAACTATCTTTGTGTGATAATCAACTTTACCACATAAACAAGAGATATATCACCTAGATCCGTGTGGTTGGGATCTCGGGATAGTTTAGCCTCGGGCTAAACGTTTTGATGTTGATCTTTTATATTAGGCTAAGATTATTATGAGATCCTTCACCGGAGTTTGTGAGAGGATTGAAGGCTTGTTGGATATTGATCAAATTTTAGTGGTAATCCGTTCAAGCACACCACAAAGAATAACGAAAGAGAAACTTCTTCGTCGCTACCTTGATGTTAGTAGTTTCGAGACTTTTACAAGTTTAGGTGTATGTCTGAAGCCTTGTTGGTGTTCACAATTAGCCAAAACGACTTTCAGAATCAATAGGGTATATAGATCAAGATACTTAGATCTAGTTAAGATGCTAAGATATCTACTATCTATATATTAGATGACAATATAGTGAATTCTGAAATTGTTTCACAATTCATATCCTACTAAGACACATTGGTACATGGTATCATGGAGTAGGGAACCGGATATTATTGGTAATGATCCAGTTTATGACGGGTCAAGAATGTATGTCCGATTTGTTGGGATATTCATTTACCATTGTGACTAAGTCCTCAAATCTAAATTCAATTGATAGTCTATTTAGCATTTACGAAGATAAGACTAGAAAGGTTCTTTGCTTGTCTATCTTATAGTTCGAAGTTATCCATTCTACATTCAGTGGGAGATGGATAAACTTGAAATCAAGAAGTGCTAATACATTTGAGGAGTTCTTCTAAGTTTTAGCTATTTAACCTTTTGAGAACAATGTTTGTTGTTTAAAAGGGAAGAAGAGAGAAACTAAAACTAAGGCATTCCAGTGGAAGAACCGTGGAACTTAAATGAAAGACTTGATGTTGATACTAGCATATAATCTGATATCATTGATAGTTGATCAGCATGGTTATGCTGGTATGCCTGACTAAGAGTCATTACTTCTTTTAATTTTGATAAGAGTCATATAGAGCCAAAGAGGTATGGTGTTCTCATATCTATGTGGCAATGACCTGATGGTGAGTCATGTTGAGTTCACCACCTATGGGAAGATGTAGTGGATCCGGAATTCACTAAAATAAAAGAAGTAAACGATAAAATGATGCAATCCATTTGAAATGTCCAAGTACTTGACTTGACTTGATCCCGTACCTAGGTGTATACCAAGGTGGCAGTAATGGGATTAACATGGATGGAATTGTAGACGACTTCAAATACCGACTAGTGGTAAAGTTTTCATGATGGTTATGTAGAAACGTTTCCTAGTGGCTATGTTGAAGAATGTTTGACACTCGTGGATATTAATGACCGCGTTCCATCGTGGAACAATATGATGAGGGAGTATTTTTAGCACTCTCAGAGGGTCTTAATATAGTTCCGTAGTATCCGGGTTATGTCTACAAAAGTGAATAAGTCCACTTCGGACTTATGCTTGCATCTTAAAGGAAAGATCTTTGCTTACTGTTAAAATATCAAACTGACGAGCTTTCTAGTAGCATAGATGATGCCTTTTATGTATGTCAGGGCTAGTGGGAGCTTTGTTGTATTCCTAATGTTATATTTCTATTGAAGATAATGTCCCGATATTAGGTTATCTGCAAACCTAATTCAGGAATTACTGCTTCATAAGGGTATTTAGGAAATTCAAAATTGGATAGTATTTAGTTCAAGAAATATAGAGATATGTTCTTGATGTTTGACGACTAGAATAGGCTTGGAGTAAGCAATTACTCTGATGCGTGTTTCTATTAGGATAACTGCTGATTTTAATCAAAGTTTATGATCCTAACTTGTGGTGTTGATTGTTGGTTCTTAAGTATCACTAACCCTATTGTGGGATTTTGAGACAATAAGGGTGTGATTACATTAACCTTTTGAAAAGTAAGATCTCTTTGATGCATACTTTTGAAGTAGTCTTGTCAAAAGAGATATAATTGAATAATAAAAGTACATGTGGATGTTAAGCCGTTGTTGTGACTAGTGATGTTTATCATACTAGGTTAATTAGCATTTCTAATGCGTATAACTTGGCTTGAATATGTTTTGGTTTATGTTTGATTTGTACTTATATTTTGGGGATGTTAAGCAATATTGCAATTCATACTATATCGATTATTAAATGGAGATTTAATAATACACCGAGGGCGGGTATTTTATGAATCCTTATTGTGTTCCATCTTAGCATGTTTAAACACTTCCGAGAATGTTTTCCATTCTAAAATCTCCACAATCGGTTATACTTTATGGGAAGGAAGTATGAATTAAGATTGAGGTAGAGAATTGGTTTTGATAAACGTGATTATTGCCTATACTTGAAAGGGGTTTCAAGTGATTGGAGGAACCGTACCCGAGTTTACTTCATGGTTCTGGTCATAAGTAACTTGGGATGATGATGGCGTTTCATCCTTGGACTAGAGATACATGTAATTCCAAAGCATAGGTCTGCTTTGCTTTGATCATCTTCTAACGCGGTCTGTAACTGGTCGTTATAAGGGAGATGATTAAGTTGAGTATTATCTATGTGGCGGGATTATGTAGCCGAAAAGAATCTGTTCCTCTATGTATAGAGAAGATATCCATGGGCCCCTCGATGGTTGAGTGCTGACATTTATATGAATGGTCGTGCTCAAGTTATATTGATGATGGATCAATGTTAACATGGTTTGTTTGTCACCACTAATCTAGAATCGAGAAACATAATCGTGAACGATCTCAAGGTTGACTTTATTCCATGCCTTGTGTTCACATAGGATATCGCGAAGATAGGGATGTACATGTTCATTTGTCTTTAGGACAATCATTTTACGATTGGGATCTTGTCAAGAGTGACATACCCTATACTGACCTGGGAGCATAGATGTCTTGCTAGAGGCCGCTCTATGTTTGTCTTATTTTTCGTAGTTGTGTCACGTGCAAGTGGGAGTCTGTTGGAATATGCCCGCTAACACGAACGACTTAATATCACTGCTGATGAAGTATAGGCCTATTGGGTCACGCACCAAGTATTGATTCTGGAAACCCGATCAAGCAAAAGAGAGAAAGAGGCCTAAATGGGTTTTGGCAGGATGTTACACGGGCCGTGTGGCCGAACACGGGCCGTGTCCAGCCCAACTAGCACGGGGCGTTTAGGCCCAAATCAGGGCCGTGTGCTTTGGGCCAACACGGCCGTGTAGGTGAACATGGGCCATGTTGAGCCTATTAGACAAGGGCTATCTTGGCCCAATTGAGGCTGTGGGCTTTGGGCCTACACGGCCGTGTTGATCAACACGGGCCGTGTACGATCACTGTAAGAGCAGAATTAACATTCTTAAACACACTTTTTAATAGTATTAAGTGTAGTGTTAAGCGAGCTACGGTTTTCTGTGCCAAGGAAGAGTTTCTAGGTAGTTGAAGTGTTCTTGTCCAAGAAATATCTCTCTCTAATTGTTCTTCTTCTTTGGTGGTCAAGTTTGATGCACAAGAGAAGGTGTTATACACTTTGTGATCAAGTTTTGATGCACAAAGGTGTTGTTTGTTCTTGAAATGTGTTGTTTTGGTGGCTACTCCAACCTACTAGCATTGGGGAATCAAGTGTGCTTGGGGTGGACTCCTTTAGAGGAATTCTCTTGTTGGATTCTATACACTTGACAAGGAGAAATAGATATTGTGATCTTGCTTAAAGGTATAACTATTTCTTACTTCTTGTTTCTTTATTTTAGTTGCAATTCAATGTCTAGATTTTGGTCCATGGGAAGTGTTTGTTTGCCTATCTTAGAATTTTTGTATTATATCTTGCTTCTGTTGCTATTCGATCATGCCAAACAAATACCTTCACATCATTCCACTTAAATGTAACTTCCTTGCGAGTCAATTTAGTCATGGGATTCACAATTTTGGAAAGGTCTTTGATAAACCGACGATAATAACCTGCCAATCCCAAGAAGCTTTTAATCTTAGAAGGTGACTTCGGAGCATCCCAATTCATTACAGCTTCTACCTTCGCCGGATCAACTTTAACCCCATCAAGAATTCACATTTTGAATACTTGGCATACAAACTCTCCCGTTTCAAGGTTTCAAGCACTTGTCTCAAATGAATCTCGTGATCAGCTTCGGATTTAGAATGAACCAGAATATCGTCAATAAATACAATCACGGATTTATCCAAAAACAGTCGACAAACCCGATTCATCAAATCCATAAACACAGCAGGTGCATTAGTCAAACCGAACGGCATGACTAAGAATTCGTAATGACCATACGGGGTATGGAACGCAGTTTTGGCAACATCCTTGTCAGAAACTCGTACCTGGTGATAACCCGATCTTAAATCAATCTTTGAAAAATACGAAGCACCCTGCAACTGATCAAACAAATCATCAATCCTAGGTAGAGGGTATTTATTCTTGACTCTCCTTTTGTTCAATTCTCTGTAGTCAATACACATTCGTAGTGTACCATCCTTCTTTTTCACAAATAGAACCGGTGCACCCCACAGTGATGAACTCGGACGAATTAAACCCCGATCTAACAGATCCTGAATCTGTGTCATCATCTCCCTAATCTCAGAAGGAGCCAATCCGTAAGGAGATTTCGCCACTGGATTAGAACCTGGTACTAAATCAATCTTGTACTCTACTTCTCGAACGGCAGGTAGTCCAGGTAACTCAGGAAATACTTCAGGATATTCAGATACTACTCGCACATCAGTAACTGCCCCCTTTTCCTTCCTAGCATCAATAGCATTTGCCATAAAATATTCGCATCCCTTACTCAAGGATTTCTTAGCTTTCAATAAACAAATGATAGGAAACGCAGACTTATTTCTTTCTCCTCGAGCCACCACATGTGACCCATCAGACAATGGAAAATAAATCAACTTCCTATGGCATTTAATACTCGCTCTATGCTTACTCAACCAGTCCATCCCCAAAACCACATCAAAACCATCCAAAGGCATTAAAAGGAACGACACTGGGAAGCATCTACCATATATATCAATTTCAGCTCCAGTCACAAAATTTGTAACAAGAACTATCTTACCATCTGCTACTTCTATCTCAAGCGGTACAACAATAACAGTAGTAGGCAATTTTAATCTATCACAAAATGCCACGGAAATAAAAGAGCGATTCGCTCCAGAATCAAATAACACACGAGCAGGTAGGGAGTTTATAAGAAACATACCGGTGATAACCTCATGGGTGGCAGTAGCATCATCTACTGTCATACAGAACTACCTACCCTCCGGTGTTAGAGGATTCTTTCTCTTTTGCCCCGCTGAGGATGATCCCCCAACTTCTCCTGCCCCTGTCCATGTCTCCGCCTTCCTCCCTGAATGACAATCACCTGCCCGATGCCCTTCCTTCTGAAAATTCCAACATACATTCCGAGGGAATCGACAATCCTTCGCCTCATGCCCATGGGTTCCACATCGCACACATCTCATGGTCTAGGCAGTACAGTGCCCTGTATGAGTAGATCTGCATCTCGTACACCACTGCGATTTAACACTTGAATCCCCCGTTGTCGTCTTCTGGTTCTGGTTTCCCTAGCACTGATTACCCCTGCTATCTCTTCTTCTGTTAGCTACCCGTTTGATCATACTTCGGCTTCTGCAAAGCTGCTTCATCTCGACTGTGCTTGTCTCTAGCCAGGATGTCCCCCTCAGCAGATTTTGCTAAGGTGAAAGCCTAGGATCATGATCCAGCTAGCCGAGTTGTACTTCTATACTCCGGCAACAATGCTCCAATAAAATGTTGAACCTGGGAAGGTTCATCAAGCACCCCTTGAGTCACAAACCTCAGTTTCGCATTGAATTGTTCAATTAATTTATCCACAGACATCTTTTTCGTCATACGCAACTCCATAAACTCTTGTCTTATCTTGTTTAACTCAAAAGCATTACAATACTACTCACACAGTTTATCTCAAAATTGATTCCATGTAATCGCATCCATCTGAGCTCTGGATAGATGTGTAGTGATAGAATCCCACCAAAGCATCGTTTTCCCTTTAACATCCTCGTTGCAAAACAAACTCTCATCTCATCTTCACAGTTGCAAGCATCCAGGATTCTAGCTGTGTCTCGCAACCAATATTAAGTAACACTAGGATCAGGGCGTCCATGGTATTCGTCAGGTTTACAATCCAAAAACTGCTTGTAAGTACATGGTTGCCTGTATCCCATATTCGGAGGAAATCCCATGTAAGGATAAAAATAAGATCCCTGAGGAAACAGCGGATAGAAGAACGGTTAAGACGTTGGTTGAGACACTGGTGGTAACAGTATAGATACTGGAGGAATCTCAGCCAGAGTAGTAATTGCTGGAAAGATCGGTGGTATCTCAGGTGTAGTAGAAGTCACGGTAGTAACCGGTGGTTGTGTTGGAGAAACTTGTCTTCGTTGTTCTAGTTCCTTTCTCAAATCCTGTAACTGACCTTCAAGATGAAAGATGTATTCATCCCTCTCATCTCCAGCTGTACCAGATGTACCCGCGTTTTGCAGAACTTCCACTGTTGTTGTAGGAACTTCGGTAGTAGACGAGACAGTAGGGGCACTAGTTGAGTAATCACGATCAGCTATTATTTTCTGTAACAATCACATCACCTCACGATTTATTAGATAAATCCGTTAGTACATAACATATTAAACTCCACCACACTCCAATTCATCCCAATCCCACACCCAAGGAGTAATTGACCTATCACAAGCCAAGATTTGGGAATGTAACGCTTCCATTGCGCCTACATTGCCGAACCAAGGCTCTGATACCAAACTTGTAACACCGTATTTTCAACCCAAAAATTTTCATTCTAAATTACACTGCAGAAGCGATTAAAATATTAAAAGTATTTACAACTATTCACAAACCACTGTTTACAAAGCCATCCAGTTTAAAAATATCAGTATCTGATTCATAAATATATATATCAAACTCATATATTTATATTATCTTTAGTTATAAACAACAAACTAAAGTCACATATGCAAGAACACTTAGCATATAGCATCAAGTAATAAAAAAACAGCCAAAACCATCGGATTTCAAGGGAAATCCGATACAACCATCGGATTTGAGCGAAATCCGCTACCCTTCTCGGATTTAAGAAAAATCCGATGCACATGTCGGATTCCATCCCCCATCGGATTTCAACCATCGGAATCCATCAATCAGAATTCAACCATATGATTTCAATGATAATCGGATTTCATTATATCGGAATCCACCATCGGATTCCGCTAATCGGATTTGATATACTCGGATTTCAACACTGTCGGTTTCATCATCATCTTCTTCATCAACAATCCCAAAACTTCCAATATTCCATGGATGATTTCCACAACTTAACAAATCATATAAAAACTTGCCAAAATATATCCAAACAAGATTAAACATGCTATCATGCATCAAAACACCATAACAACCGATGAACATAACAAAATCCACTAAACCCATCAAGAAAGGTTTCTACATGTTCTTTCATGGTGTTCATATATAAACCCAGCAAGTTATAAACAAAACTATAACATGTTAACATGAATCAATGATATAAAAGTATAGAAGAAGTTTACCAAACTAAACTTGAATTCAATAGTTTTTAATAACCAAATCCGATTCTTTGTTATTCTTTTTCTCTCGGCACACACACAGTTCACACACTAGAAGATAATTCAAATGAGTAGGTGATTCCCCCGGCTTGAAGGTTAATCCACAAAACCTACACATGCATTTCCCATTTAACCAAGCAGGAGGTGTATTACTACTATTAACCCACATGTATTCCATCTAAAACATGCATACGTACATACATACATCCGCACATATATATATATGTATATATTAACCAACATATATATATATACATATATATTAAACTCAATTAAAAGTATACTTAGTATTAATTAAGTAAACATTAATCAAATAGTAATCACGTATTAACTTACCAAAGCATAAGTAAATACTAGGCCCAAATACAGGATGTTACAAAAATATACTCTTATAGGAAGGGTAATTCTGTCATTTTACAAAACTAAAATCAAATTCATCTACATTTTTGCGAACCAAACAGGACATGGAATTGGATTCCAATTCCATTTTCTGCCAACTAAACAGATTACAGATTCAAATTCCAATTTTTGGCATATTCCAATTCCATCATAGATTCCAATTCCTTCAGAAACATTTTACTAACCAAACGCCACCTAAGTATAACGCATCATACCTTCGAATAATCTCATCAATATACAATTCTGCCCAAAAGATGTCATGCCAGTGGTGGGAAAATACGGATGTTTCTTACTGAACAACCAATAATCACTCATAATATATCCAGATTCCTTCAGATATAATAAAATTAGATATAAACTCCATCGTGACTTGTCATCATTACCGCTCTGGTATCTCTAATCATTTCAACAGTTCATAAATCTCTGATATCCTGCTTTGACTCATACACAATCATGTCATATTTCCACGAGATATATCTTCTTTACTCCCTTAAATAGGTTATCAATACAATACTTTGTATGGCATTATACAATTTTAGGCCTTCCAAGTGCACTGGAAAATTAGATTCATAAGTCTTCGTGAAAATAAATCTCCAATTGCAAGCAAAGACACATATACACAAGGGTCTATAAGTCTTTAGTCCACAAAATAGCAATTTTATTTACTAAGTCAAATATATTTTCAATTCGCATAAATCAAGTGTTATCATCATTAGCTCCCTCGCATTACAACATGCCTGACTACGGTTTATATCTCTAAGGTGATATCAAATCTCTCAATCACATTCTTTGATTCATTCTGATCATTGTTTCTTCCACATGTTCAAGTCATTCATGTATAAACATCCGCTATTCCTTTTAATAATTAGATCAATTACACATATCTTTCTTTATAATCAATATTTCCACATTAGTAATATGAACGCATCTGCTGCAACTTCCAAATCACGGGTTGAATCATTCCTCTCAAGAATCTTTAACTATCGCTGGACATAAACCATTCCTCCAATTCCATACCATAATATCATATATTAATCCAACAAATACAATATCTTAACGTATCATAAATCTCTTCAGGTTGATCAATCATTATCATTGATTATCTTCACTCATTAGGTTTACCAATAACTCATAATCTCAGTTATATCTTTATTAAAACATCTCTTGATTTTTACAAAACCTTCCAAGCCTCAGTAATTTATGCACTCTCCTTATTCCTTACACAAACACATATTTATACATATACACAAACATAGAATGCAAGACAAGTCTTGTAACACATAACATAACATGCAATTCAACTAAACTAAAAATATCTTTCTATGGTATTTCATACCCAATCCACATTATTTCAAGTATCACATCACTTACTGTCACAGGCATCAGATATTTTACGATTTAAATAATATATTATCAACTATATCTACTTTTAGATAATCATCCTCTTTAGAAGTTTTTATTCACATTTATCACACATAGGCATCAAACATTAATAATTAACTTTGAAGTTAATAAACACATGTACAAGTATAGAGGTTATGAAAACATACCCGTTACATCATCTTTTGTAGTGGTAATGTTATCGGTCATCATATTGAAAGTTCTACCCTCTTGCACAGAAGGGTTCTTTCTCTTTTGTCCACTAGCTGACAAGGATCCCCTACCTGCCCCAACTCTTGACCCTGACTCAAGTTCCTTGCTAACATTACAATCTCTTGCTCTGTGATCTTCCCCAAAACAAATCTTGCATACCTTCGGTGAGAAACGACATTCTTTCATTTCATGGCCAAATTTCCCACATGAAGGACACCGCATAGTCTGAGGTATACAAGGTCCTGTCTGGTGAGACTTACACTTTCCACACCACGGTGCTCGTTATATTGTTCAAGTCGGAATTTCTGTTGAGAAATATAATCTTGGTTCATTCTATCTCTAGCCTTCATATCACCTTCAGCCGACTTGGCTATGGTAAATGCTTGCAACAATGTGTTAGCCCATCTAGAATCACTTCCGTAATCAGGAAGCAAAGTTATCACAAAATGTTGTAGCTGTGATGCCTCACCAAGCACCCATTGTTCCACAAAACGCAATCTCTCGTTAAATTGTTTGATTAAGTCATCCACAGACATGTTTGAAGTCATATGCAACTCCATAAATTCTTATTTGATTCGAGCTATCCCAAAAGTATTGCAATATTGTTCACATAGTTTCTCCTGAAACTGCTCCCAAGTCACATTGTCTTGTTGTTGTTTATAAAAATGACTGGTAAAGGAATCCCACCATACCATTGCATCTCCCTTAAGCATACAAGTCGCAAAACAAACTCTCAATTCATCCTCACAATTGCACGCATCTAAAGGCTTTATCATTTCTCGCAACCAATTAAAAGTTATATTGGGGTCTGTACTTCCATAATACTCCAAAGGTTTACAATCCAAAAATTGTGTATATGAACATGGTGGTTTGAGTTCTCGAAATGCAAAAGGATAAGCTCCTTGAGTAGTAAAAGGATGAAAGCTCGATTGTTGTATCACTTATGATACTAAAGAAAACAAAATCGTAACTGGAACGGTTGTAGCTTGAGTTGTAATAGATGTAGGAATCTGAATTCGTTCATTCTAAATAATCCTCTCTCGTTCTATGCTACACATAGCATTTCTGAGTTCTTGAAGTTCACTTTCTAACTTGGAAATATATTCACTCTGATCTATTTCAGGTTCATAACCTGAAGTACCCGCTTGACCTGTTATATCCAAAACATCCACTTTTGAAGTTCCAACCACTTCTTGGGTCACAGGAGTGTCAGCAGGGGTATCTCTGTCAGCCATATTTGTACAATCACATCATCTCACAAACTCATAAGATAAACCATTAGTACATAACATACTAACTAACACACACCATCTCCAATTCACTCTAATTCCCCTAAAGGAAAGTTTGACCCAACATAAGCCAAGATTTGGAAATGCAACACTCTAATCGTGCTCGCATCTCCAAACCAAGGCTCTGATACCAACTTGTAACACCGAAAATCTCAAGCCATTTTTTTTAAATTGTTGCGAAAGCGTTTACTAATTTCTTTTAAGCAAACACCCATAAGTACAAAGTACCATTTACAAATTACAACATCAACTTGTGTTACAAACGATTTATAAAACACGGCTCGTCTCTTCTCAAAACACAATGTCAAAGAGTTTGTCAAATTTCTCTTTCCTACAAACACATCTAAACAGCTAATCTCAACAAACATGCAATAAGAAATCAACCGTGGGGAATTAGCACTAAGCTAAGTGAATGGAAGCAACAAACAAGCTATCAACAACAACAGATCACATCCGAACATCAGTCACCAACAATCCATCAATTCATCAATTTCTCAAACACTAAGGACCGGCGGTTCTGCCGAATCTACAACCAGTGCGGGCCAAAACAAAGGTTTACCGATAGTCCTCCGTCGATCAGCACAGTAAAATTCCCCGCTGACACAACGCATGCATCAGTAGGACTACCACTATTCAACTAACTGCAGACGAGCCTAGCTCTTTCAACAGCAACTGACCCCAACCAACCCTTTCATAGAAGCTGATCGCTTCTAGCCAGTTACCTACATCCCTTTACAACAGAAGTTGGTCACTTCCAGCCATTTACAACAGTAGCTAGTTCTCAAACAATACCAGATACACATCCAACCACGAACAGAAAGTGTAACTCTACCACATATGCAATCATACAAATCTTGATCAACAATTATCATACAAACAGTCTATCATGATATATCAAACTAAACAGTCTATCTTTGCATATCAGACTCAACAGTCTATCATAACATATCAAAATAAATAGTCTATCAACGCATATCACACTCAACAGTCTATCATCGCATATCAAACTCAACATTTTATCATCACATATCAATATTTTTAATTCAAGTAACTTATAATACTTACCACCATTACCACTCATGAGTAAACATCCACTCACCTCTGTCCTTTATTGTACTTGCTCAGTTATCTAATATCACCGAGTCTTCGCATTTTCTAAGAGCACAACAACACAGCAATCAGTCCATGATTCAAATATACATATTCACACACACACACACACATACACACACACACATATATATATATATCAAACATAATCATATTCAACAGGTTATAATCACACATAAATAAACATATAACATGCTACATAATCGAATCAGCAACAGAAGTTTCACAACCGGAAAATTACTCGGACGCGTCACATCCAATAAAATGACGCGTCGCGTAGCGTTATGAATGTCGGATTTAATGTGTATCGGATTTCAGGATGTTGGATTCTGGGAATATCGAATTTTAACATTGTCGGAATTACCTTTGTCGGATTTCAAGGAATGCGTCGCGTCCCGCACTTGGACGCGTCGCATCGCGACCATGTCTACAACATTCTCTTCTTCTTTTTCAAAATCCAGCCGACTCAATCCTCCATAATCACCATAACTAGTCATACAAACTTACTAAAACTCATCCAAAACATGTTTAAACTTCATATAACATATCAACAAATATCTAGAACTCATCAAATCAATGTCTAACACCAAAACAATCAAAACCCATTTCATCAAATTTCTTCATAACCCATTAATGGTGTTCAAGCTTGTATCATGCAAACTCCACATAAAATTAATCATGAATCGTGGTCAAAACAACAAGAAACACATACCAATTTTGATATTCATTTATCAATCATCAAATCATGACTTTGAGATTTCAAGTTCTTATTTTTCTTCAGGTGTGGGTAAACATACACACATACATACCAGATAAATCTTTATTGTAAGGAGGTAATCCAACAATTATCCATTTTGATAGAGCAAAAACAGATACAAACAAAGATTCAAGTTGAGAGCTAAAACACCTTTAGGTGTGTGTTGATATATTTGATATAATGGAAGAGTTACAAGAAATGAAGCCTAAGGTTACCTTATATACATATCCCTAATAGTAACCTTCTAAGTACAATATTAACTAATTAAGCACAAAATCTAACTAGACCACAAACACAAAGTCTTTTCTAACAATCTCCCCCTTGTTTGTGTCTATTCCATGTTTCTATGTCCAATTTTTCTTTGCCAGCGCCTAATCATTTTCTTTCATCATGCTTGGCATCGAACAGTTTGATCACTTCTGTTAGTCTGACTCTTGGTGTTTGATCAATGTTTTCTTTGAAGCTCATGCTGTACTCTTTAATTTTGATAGACCAAATCTTCAAGGATCCGTCTGAGTATGCGTTCACCTCATCAAACCTTAGAAATAATTTATCATTTTTGTTGTTGAATAGAACAATCCCCTCATCTCCTTCGAACTCCATCACAACTCCATATCACCTGAAACATCTCCAGTTGGCCAAGCTTTAAATGATTTGTCTTTGGTTTCAGTACATTGATTTTTTCTTTATCATCTTCATTTCCCAACTTTAGATCAGTCTCCTCTGCCCTTTTGCTTCTATATCTCATGAACTCCCAGAGCTTTTGATATCCTGCAGATTCCTCCACATTCTTTTCTAATTTAGTTTCAAGCTATTCAATCAGGAAGTTTACATCAACAAGGCTTAAGAGTTTCAGATCTACATGCCCAATAGTATTACTTTTCAGATCCGACCTTGTGACAAGAAAGCTGATCATATCAATGAATATAACTCTTTGAATTGAGACTTAATTAAGCTTGATGATCTGATGTGCTGATTCAACATCCTCTTTCTTTGTAGTATGCATGCTGAGAAATAGTTTTATTCTAGCTGCATTCACAGATTTAGCACCCATCAAGTTGATATCGAGCATTTCTTCAACATGATCTATGTAGATATTAATAAATTTCTCCTCCAGAAAGGCCACATGTATGTATTGGTATCTCCAGTTTCTGACTTTCTTTTTCAAAGCCTCTCTGATCAACACATAGCTCTTTCTTACATTTGGCAAAGACGTAGTGTGAACCGGATCTATTTGTGTAGTGAAAGGAATTTCCCATTTAGCTTCTTTAGATATTTCATGTATTTGAGTTTATTTTCTTTGTTGCTTGATGATATCAGCCGGAGTCGTTCTAAATTTACCAGGAGATGGCAGAAACTGTTCTTTCACTTCTCTGTTCACTTTTAACAAACTTTCCAAGGTATATTTTTTCAAATCAGGATTTTCATCCGTCTATTTTCTTAACCACAATGCTAGCGTCAAATCCTCATCTTCAACACCTTAAGTATCAACATTTTCAAAATCAAACCCTTTCTTTACAACCTCTAACTCAGTCTGCTTGCCTTTATATTTCTGTTTGAAAGAAGTTTCATCCAATCTGGCAGCAACCGCACCAATTCGCTAAGTAGCCGGGGTATCAAAATATGTCTTTAATCTTTTCTCCCCCTCAGGATGATCGGTGTCTAAATCATCATCATCATTCCTATGCCTTTTTGATGACCCGGTAGCGGTTTTGCATGTTCATTCAACCTCTGTTCGCAATAATTTTAGCAGATCAAACTCCTCCGAGGTATTATCCGCATTACCAATGAATTTTACAAGTAAAAGGCTTTTTAAATCATCCAATGTCATAGCATCGTGTCACTTTCTCTTTTTTCTCATTTTCTCTCTTCTCAATCAACTCATCCAACTTAGCCTCAATGCGATCATTCTACCTTTTCAATTCATTCAACCTTTCAGCTTGTAGCCTTTGAGTATCATCAATTCTAACGTTCAAATGTTCGATCATAGCTTCAAAATCATCCTTGTAAACAAATTCCTTAGCTGATCTAGTTTCAGATGGTGTAACATTTCTGGGATCACTTAGGTTGCCCGTTGAAGCACCAACACCTTCAAAAACGAATTCAGAAGATGAAGGGCCACCCACTCTCACAGCTGGAGTTATGTTGATTGTGGTGGAATTTCCTACCAATCTTCGGATATGGCCTGTTAGGGCTTCACCTATGGTAGTTCTGGCAGGTCTATCATGGAATAGACTATTTATTGCTTCCACTGTCTGCTTGTGTTTAGAAAGAAAATCAACAATTTGTTGATGGTTTTCAATGTGCTTTGAAAGATCAGGCGTGGCATGGAGCTGTTTGTCACTGGTTTCAATACCATTACCCTCCGGATGAGGATCGGATAGATTATGTGCTAAATATCCGTGTAATGAAACAATTTTCTTCTGAGAGAAAATTGAGTTGCTGTGAGGGATATGTGCATGCTCTGGTGGGAAGCCAGAGTCTTCTTCAATGTTAGGACTAGGCCCAACATCTGATGTGGTTTCACGACTTATAGTGGTTGGGGAACCCTCCACACTCTTATTTTCTTTTTTAGCTTCTCTCTCTCCCTGGCTTTGTTTTTGCCTCTCAAAGTCTTCTTCTAGTTTAGCACACTAACATTTTCATTCAGCTCTTGAGTAACAATACTTTCAAAATCTAACTAAAAGTCCATCATTTGGTCATCATATAAAGGAAAAACTGGATGTATTCTTTGACCATCAAGACCTAACTCCTTTTCGGCCTCGTCCTTATTCTGCTCAAACATTTTATCTATGTCTCGTTGAAATGAATCGGTTTTGCTTTATTGAGAACTATTCACATATTGAATAACTTGCTGAACTATTTTAGAAACGTCCACGACAACTCCCTCACTAGTCTCACCACCTTCACCAACTTCTCCACCCCACTCATTTATTTTTTCACTTTGCACATCCTTGTCAGCTGCTCCAATAGAAGACTGACTCCTAGTATCACTACTCTCAGGACATAGCGTTCTTGGGGTAGATGCAGTAGGCTCTTGCTTATTTATAAGAACAATATTGTTTTACCTCACATACCGCTGGACACTTTCAATTTCAAGATCCAGTAACTGAACTAGCTCAACCGGCATTCAGAATATATTTACATTCGGCATAGTTGGAATTTTGTATAGTTTGATCATCATTTGGATTTGTGGAGCTGGCTCATCATCTCGCCTAGAGATCTTAGTATCTCTGTCCACCAGCCTTTGGATTATCATAGATAAGAACCGTGGGAACGGTAGGAAATTGTGCCTTCTACTAGGAATCACCTTCTCCCGAACAACCTTTGAAATTTCAATAAAAATTAGTTCAGAATAATTAAAATGCAGATGTTTTGCCATTCCAACCAACACTTTTAATGCATAAGCATTCGCGCCATCTATCCCTTTGGTAACACTTGTTAAAAAACACATGATGACTGCGTATAATGTCTGCCATTGTGGAACTAACCCAGAGCATTTAAATTTTGACATTCTAGTTAGTTCAACTCCATTCCAGCCTAAATCCATCACATGCAGTAACATTTGTTTATGAGAAGGAATTGGATCAAAATCAGGTTTGGATGGATAGGTGATCTGTTTAGGTAATCGTAGAATGCGTCTAATACTTTTAACTCCCATTTCAAAATCAACCTGGTCAATTCTACCAGCAAGCACATGATTTCCTTGTTCACTTTCAGTCAAAGATAACGAATGCCATAACTGTTGAACATATACTTCTGGAACATGTGGTTCAAACTCAAGTGGGTTAAAGGTAAATATATGGTTTAGTGGGTGTGAAGAAATTAGTTCAGTTATAATTGGGTATTCGATTTTGGTTATGTTTAGGACAAAATAGGCGTTGTTTAATTATTTAGGTAGGTAATTAGCTCGGGGGAAAAGTGTATCAGAGGTGATTTGCGCCATCTGCAAGATCAAACAAAAATCCTTTGTGAAAATTTTCAAAAATTATCAAGTGTGGAGTGAAATCCGACACATAGAAATCCGATACACTGAAATCCGTCAAAGATTATCAGATTTGTTTGAAAAACGACAATCATGAAGTATTTATAAAAATCTGACATGAACTCCCTTTTAAGAATGCGACAAGTGACAATCCGATTGTAAACACTTTAAAATCCGATAAGCAGAAATCCGACATTCATTTTGCCTCAAAAATCCGACAAGTCTTAATCCGACAATCCTATACTTGTAAAATCCGGTATTTTCAAAATCCCAAAATCCGTTAGAACCCAAAATCCGACTATCCAGCTATCCAAAGTTTATCCAACTATCGGATTTGTCTCAAAATCCGACAAAATTGAAATCCGACATATTCAACACTAAACTAACGGATTCTCTGAAATCCGATAGTTCATCCATTTTTGAACAACTTCAAGTTTTGAAAAACCAACAGATTAAAACCCTTCGAATTCGTTACTAGAACAAACCAAAATTCAAAGATTTATGCAATTAAACTTGATCAAAACACTCCTTTTGAACTAATCGACCTATAAAACTCCTAAACATCAGATTCTTTGAGTTCAAAAACGCAAGTTTCTCGAAAACTTAAAAAGCAAAAACTCAAAACTAAATATTAATCATCTCAAAGATTGATTTTTTTTTAAATCTCAACTCAACCCTCAAATGTATCACTAAATCCTAGTCTAACAACTCAAACATAACACTTGATTTTACAACTTAAATTCCAACCCTTTGAGTTTTAAAACTCACAATAAAACCAAGTAAATCTACTTAAAAATTCATCAAATTTCAAGAAGTATATACCTTCGGAATCAAAAAGAAATGGCGATCACAAATCTATCAACAAAACACGTAAACAATCATCTTCGAAATTTCGATTTTTGAGAGGGTCGCTCAAATTCTCACAAGTTTAGAAAATCAACACCGACAGTCGGATTTTCCTTTTATAGGAAATGGAAAAATCCGATACCCATGGTTTAAAATCCGACCCATTGAAATCCGATATACACAAAGTTTTGGATTTGGATGAAAAACCGACAAGACTCATGGATTTAGTGTAAATCCGACAAAAATAGCGGATTATGAAGGAATCCCACAAAATATGACGGATTTTGACTTAATCCGACAACATTTGCAGATTTTGAACACTTAATACCAAAATTTTGTTCTTTCAAAGCAATACACTCCCCCTCAACTCAACACTTCATTTTCAATAACTACACTATGATCATGAAGATGAAAAATCTTAAAAATTTGGAAATCAAATTCAAAAACAAACATAAAAATTCCTCCTTAAACTAAGCACAAATATACATCAATTTGAGATGAAGAAAAAATATATTTTTGAATTTTATTGTTTTGCAAATGTTTTTTATTTTTCATTTAGTATATACAAGACCTGTTATATTCTCTCCCCGTATAAGTATGAATCATTCGTGATTCCTAACTTGTATTGGATATTGAATTCCTTTGACTCGGCTTTTAAAGCTGCACCACTAACAAATACCATGTAAGATCTGATAGTTGAGTCCGAATCAAGAGACACTATGAAGAATAGTTTGCAACAGTAATGTATTATGCTATAGTTGTTGAAGACGATACACAGTTGTAACATCCTCAACATGGGCCTAGTTGTAAATTGTACATACGCGTGAGTGATAAATGTAATAAGAGTATTTGTTTGTAAGTCTTTGGGAAATTAATAGAGAATAAATTAATATATGTATATTTGTACATGTGTGCTTGTATTTATATTAAATATATATGTATATGTATTAGTTAGATAAGAAAGAAAAAGGAAAATAGGAAAAAAAAGAAATATATATATATATATATATATATATATATATATATATATATTTAGGTATTTATCCAGAGGCGGTTTGCTTCTGGATAAGATTGATATATATATATATATATGTGTATGTGTGTGTGTGTGTAAAGTTGAGATATTTGACCCTTGAAGTCAAATATAGCAAAGATCTCAAAACACAAAGCAAA
Organism: Dittrichia graveolens; assembly: GCA_038502395.1. Classification (NCBI taxonomy): domain Eukaryota; kingdom Viridiplantae; phylum Streptophyta; class Magnoliopsida; order Asterales; family Asteraceae; genus Dittrichia; species Dittrichia graveolens. The sequence continues at coordinate 50,880,420 of JARJIL010000005.1, read as the reverse complement.
CTCTCTCTGCTCGTGAGAATTTTGAAGAAGAATTCATAAGATTTGAAGATTTGAGGTTTTAAACATAGAACAAGGTTAGTATGGTGTTTGTAGAATGAAATATATATGTATTATGCTAGATACATGGATGTTTCATGGCTGGATGTTATGCTAAAATGAAGAACACCATGAATAAATATGAATCTCACTTTATAAGTGGGTTTATCATGTTCTAATGTTTAAAAGATATTAAGATGTTTATTAGGTTCATATATGTGATATATGAAGCTTAGAAGTGTTTAAAGTGTGAAAAAGTCGTGTTTATAAATATGGGTTTTTGAGTTGTTAAACTGAAAGTCGCATGAAAGTTGATGAAGAAGAAGGTGAAAACTGGAAAATCCACGATCGCGGCGCAACAGATTGTTGGTCGCGGAGCGATGCTGGGTAAAGTTGAACCATGCGACTTTCTTTGGTCCTACCTTCGCATGAAGGGTCCGACAGTCGGATGACCCGTCCGACCTTTTAGTCTGACAGTCGGATGGTTCAAATGTTCCAAGGTCCGACTTTCGCATGAACCTTTCCAAGTGGTCCGACTTTTCACTCGTCGCGGCGCGACACCTTATGTGGTCACGGCTCGACGGGGCCTTTTCAGCAAGGATTTGTTTTGTTAACATTTTCCTGTTGATTAGGTTTTGTAGTATTTTATGTAAGATTAATAAATGATTTAAGACTATTAAGAAGGCTTTGTAAGTGTTCTAATGATAGAACTTAACACACGCAAACGCTTAACGCGATTGCCGAATGTTCTAGGTGAATGTGTCAGCTGAATCAGCATTAACTGAACGAACATTGTAAGCTAGTCAGGTGAGTACCTGCTTTCATTAGACTGAGTAGATTAAGGCTTGCCTGCTAGATGACTATGTGAACGTACTATGTATGACGAACATTGTAAGCTAGTCAGGTGAGTACCTCCTTTTGCAGGTACGCTCGAGGAGGTAAGTGTATGACTTGTAAGATGTTAGAATATGTGTTAGGAGTATGCCAGTGGGTCCAGTTTGGAACCACTTAGTTAATATACGATGCTATGCATGAATAACTGCTTGAAAGATATCGGATCCCTGTGGGATCAAATGTACGTATATGTGTATGTGAGTTGTCTGCAGACTATCTGACGCATGGTTAAGGTCAGCCGGTTGTAGCTGGATCCTTCGGGATTTCACGGGGATTCAGGAGGCATCCTGGATCATAGGTTCTGCAGAACCACCGTGCCTTAACGTAAGTGGTGATCAGCCGGTTGTAGCTGGATTACCTGTGGAGTCTTTGACTCTGTGAACGATGCTTGGTGGACTGCCTTGTGCTCCCCCACTAGCGCGGATTGGTCGTGCCTGATCCCCGGGTCTGAGTTGTTGAGCGGGATTGATTACCCTGCAAGACACGACTCTTACCGATCTTGTCAGCACACCGGTATGTGCTAAGCTAGCAATGACTGTTTATGATAAGATGCATGACTTACTAAGTTGATGCCTATGATTGTATGTACTCACTAGCTAATGTAGCTAATGATGCTATGATTTCCCTTTTCAGGTAAAGACTAGATGGCCTGCGAGGCGGGATACTTTTAGGAATTTTGTTGCCCCTTGTGGGTGGAACACTTGTAATTGTATGATGTAATGTATTATGATATTATGCTCGGTTCCTGAACTAGGTAACACCCGGATGTTTTGAATGAATTACATTGTAAGTAACTGTTTGGTTGTTTTAAAAAGAAAAATTTCCGCTGCTAAATCTGTTTTGTCATTAAAGCAACTGAATTCAGAAGCGGTGTTACGATTAGGTATCAGAGCCTAAGTTTGAGTGAATTGAGTACTTAAAAGAGTATTCGATCTCAAGCTCGGACCCTACCATAAAGAAGTGTTCCTAGAGGGTGAATTGAGTGAGAGTTATATGTGTGCTAGCATTATATGATGAATTGTTTGAAAGTTAAGATTGTGAGATTGAGTATTAACTGCTCTTTCTCTGTTATATGAAGTCTAGAAAGATGTCTGCCGAACGTGGCCATACTAAACAAGCTATTAAATAGCTAGAAGATGAGGCTTCTCATATGCCTCATCAGGTTGAGGATCAATGATCTCAGCAAAATGTCGGTGAAGGCAGACCTGAGCCAGATCAGGCTGCTATTATTAGGCGTCTGGAGGAGGAGCTTCTTGTGACGAAGGAGCTCTTGTTGCAAGCTACATTGAACAAGCCACGCAAGTCTTTTTCATACAGGAAGTTTCTAACTTGCAATCCTCTGACATTCTAGGGGAGTGATAACCCCACTGTCACTATACAATGGCTCCGGGAGATGGAGCAGGTGTTTGAATCATGTGAATGCGAGCCGGAGTATTGTGTGAAATACGCAATACGATTGTTAAAGGGCCGTGCCATCTTCTGGTGGGATACAGTTAAAGCTTCGGTTCAAAAAGAGGTGTTAAGTGCTCTCACTTGGGAGCAATTCTCTGAAAAGGTGCTCAAGAAGTATTGCACCGAGTATGACCTAGAGAGGATGGAAAGAGATTTCAACGATCTCAAGGAAGGGGACACGCCGATTGAAGAGCACATAACCGCGTTTACTGATAGGATGCGGTTTGTTCCCCATTTGATCCCAGACGAGACCACAAAGATAAGGCGGTTTGTGGCAACTCTATCACTGGAGTTTCGCCCGCATGTGAGGGCAGCTACGGAATTGGATCGGGCGTTCGATATAGCCCGACAACTAGAAGGTGACCGTATATACTGCAAGGGCGAATCTGCCGGTGCAGGGTCAAAGAGGAAGTTTAATCCGTCTGATAAATCGGGTCCTTCCAAAGGACAATCCACTGCAGGCGAGAAGACAGATTCCTCCAAGAAGCCGAGGCCTAATTCTCCTTGGTGTTCTCTATGCCGAACTTCTCACTCTGGTGAGTGTTCCAACTCTACCAGACGGTGCTGGAGATGCAGGCAGAAGGGCCACGCTACGACAGAGTGTGGTTTTAAAGAGGATGTGTGTTATCGGTGCCAAAAGCCCGGGCACAAGCTGACTGACTGCCCAGACAGGCAGAATATTGGAGCTAAAGGGTCTTCTTCTTCTAGGGGACCGAAAAGAGATGATGCACCCTGCGCGAAAGGCAGGGCTTTCCAGATGACGGCTGATGAGGCCAAAGCAGCAGGGGATGTTGTCATGGGTACTTTTCTTATTAACTATATCCCTGCTAGTGTTTTATTTGATTCTGGAGCTACCTACTCCTTTGTATATGTGGCCTGTCGTAGAAGATTGCAATTACCTGTCGTTTCTTTAACTGAGTCGCTCAGAGTAGAGGTCAATGACGGCAAAGTAGTCTCTATTATAGAGAAAGTTCCAAAAAGATGATTAAGATCGCTCTCTGTGATGGATCTTATGCGGTTGCACGTGGGGAACGACGGGATTCTGATATTCCCATTGTCTCCATAATTAAAGCTCAGAAGTCGATTGCTAAAGGTTGTGACTCTTATCTGGCATACGTTATTGATGTTACGATGGAGAAGCGACTAGTTCGTGATATTCGGGTGGTTTCTGACTACCCCGAGGTATTCCCTGAAGAGCTTCCGGGTTTGCCTCCGATTCGTGATGTTGAATTTAAGATCGAGCTTATTCCAGGAGCTACGCCTGTGGCTCGTTCTCCGTATCGTCTTGCTCTTTCTGAAATAAGAGAGATGATGACTCAAATTCAGGAGTTGCTTGACAAGGGTTTTATTCGTTCGAGTTCCTCGCCGTGGGGAGCTCTTGTGTTATTTGTGAATAAGAGGGACGGAATGATGCGAATGTGCATAGATTACAGGGAGCTTAACAAGCGAACTATAAAGAATAAGTATCTGCTTCCTCGTATAGATGATCTTTTTGATCAGATGCAGGGAGCTACATGCTTCTCTAAAATTGATCTCCGGTCGAGGTATCACCAAGTACGAGTTCGTGAAGAAGACGTGCCGAAGACTGCATTTCGAACTCGTTATGGTCACTATGAATTTCTGGTTATGCCGTTCGGCTTAACCAATGCCCCAGCCATCTTCATGGATCTGATGAATCGGGTTTGTATTCTGTTTCTTGACATATCTGTGATTGTATTTATTGATGACATTATTGTCTGCTCGAAGACGGAAGCTGATCACGAGCTTCATCTTCGTCAGGTTCTCGAGACGTTAAAGCGAGAGCAATTGTATGCCAAGTTGTCCAAGTGTGAATTCTGGCTTAGGGAAGTTCATTTCCTGGGTCATTTTATATGTCTTGACGGTGTTAAAGTAGATCCAGCTAAGGTGGAAGCTGTGATGAATTGGGGAGTTCCTCGGACTCCTTCTGAAATTAAAAGTTTCCTTGGCTTGGCTGGCTACTATCGGAGGTTTATCCGCGATTTCTCGAAGCTTGCGGGTCCGTTGACCAAACAAACTCGCAAGGATGTTGCTTTTGACTGGTCGGAAGCTCAAGAAGAAGCTTTCCAGACCTTGAAACGATTGTTGTGTGAAGCTTTAATCCTTACTTTGCCTGAGGGTTCGGAGGACATCACGGTATATTGTGACGCTTCGTATGCGGGTTTGGGTTGCGTCCTGATGCAACGTGATAGAGTGATTGCCTACACTTCTAGGCAGTTGAAATCACACGAGTGGAACTACCCAACCCATGATCTAGAACTTGCTGCTGTTGTCTTTGCATTGAAATTGTGGAGACATTATCTTTATGGCACGAAGTGTGTGATTTGCACAGATCACAAGAGCCTTCAATATGTCTTTTCTCAGAAAGAATTCAACAGGCGGCAACGCCGTTGGTTGAAGTTAATAAAAGACTACGATTGTGAGATCCGTTACCATCCTGGCAAGGCCAATGTTGTAGCGGACGCTTTAAGCCGTAAAGGACCGACAGCAGAAGCTAAATTTATGAGGATCACTATTGTGTCGGATTTGATTTCTAGACTGAAGGAAGCTCAGCAAACTGCATTGCAAGAAGAAAATCTGAAGGCTGAGACAATGAAGAAGTTAAAGGATCAACTTACTGAAGATAATCATGGGTTGAAGACTTTTCAATCCAGGATTTGGGTACCTTTTGCTGGAGAAAGACATAGCCTCATTCGTGGAGAGATGTCAGATCTGCACGCAAGTGAAGACGGAGCACCAGAGACCTTATGGTAATCTGCAGCAGTTGGATATTCCGGAGTGGAAATGGGATAATATCACGATGGATTTCGGGACGAAGCTACCGAGAACGTCCAGAGGGAACGACATGATTTGGGTTATCGTTGATCGATTAACGAAGAGTACTCATTTCTTGGCAAAGAACGAGTCTGCTTCGCTGACCCGTTTAGCCCAGTTATATATTGATGAGATTGTGTCATGTTACAGTCTTCCATGTTCGATTGTATCCGATCGTGACTCTCGGTTTGTCTTGAATTTTTGGCAGAGTCTGCAATGCGAACTTGGCACTCGTGTTCATCTGAGCACTGCCTATCATCCGCAGACTGATGGTCAATCTGAACGTACCATACAGACGTTAGAAAATATGCTTCGCGCCTGTGAACTCGAATTTGGTGGATCGTGGGATTCTCATCTCCCATTGATTGAATTTGCTTATAACAATTCATATCATTCCAGCATTGGAATGCCACCATACGAGATGCTCTACGGAAGACGATGTCGCACTCCGACCTGTTGGTTGGAGCCTGGCGAGAAGCAGTTCGCTGGACCGGAAATCGTCCAAATTACTTCTGACAAAGTGAATGTGGCTCTTGAAAAGCTAAAAGCAGCTCGGGATCGACAGAAGATGTATGCGGATCCAAAGCGTCGTCCCGCTACATTTGAAGTCGGTGACCGTGTGTTCTTGAAGGTTTCTGTTAGAACTCATGGTGGGCACAAACGCAGCGGAAGCACACAAGAAAGTAGCATGCAAGACAAAAATGAAAGCACACAAAAAGCCCATAACTAGTTCCAATGGTGGAATACACTACAGAGCAAATTGCAACTAAAGAACAAGAAGAAGGAAGAAACTACCTCCTTACCATGCCTGGAAATCAAGGTCTTCAAAGATGGGATGAGGTTGAGGAAACAAAAGGCTTCCTCCTCCATTGCCAGTCCACACCAAGAAGAACTTGATCCCTAAATGCTAGTGAACCATAGATGAACATCCTATAATGACTTCATCATCTGGAACAACCCAAGAAGCAACTCCTCTTGCACCATTGATCTTCATCATCACACTCAAAATCAACGCAAGGTATGTCATCCCTGACAAGTACCTAATCACAATCCAAACGGGTTTGAAAAGATCCTACAGATAAGTGATCAATCATCCTATTGTTCGCGATATCCTGGTGAACACGAGAGATGGTACAAAGTCATTCTCCGATCGTTCACGATTATGTTTCTCGATCAAGATTGGTGGTGACCAAAATATGCAAGTTGCAACTGATCAACTATCATTGTAAGCATGAGCACGGCCATGCATTTTGGTGTCAGCGCCCAATCATCGAGGGGCCCAAGGATATCTCTCTAAACAGAGGAACAAATTCCTTTGACTACATTGCCCCATTACATCGGCGATACTTTGCCCAAAAGCTTCCCTTATAACAACCAGTTACGGACTGCTTTTGAAAGCAATCAGAACAAGGCTAAGCAATGTCGTGGAAACACATGTATCTCCGGTCTAAGGATGAAATGATATTATCATCCTGAGTTACTCTTGACATGTACCATGAAGTAAACTCAAGTGTGCGTCGTCCAATCACTTGAAACTCTTTTCAAGTATAGGTAAAGTATTGCGTCTCTCGTATCCAATCCCCATTGAATACACGACCAATGCTTTCCCTCAGTCTTCGTTCAAACTTCCTTCCGATGAAGAGTGACTGACTGTGGACATTTAGAATGTAAAACACTCAGTGAAGTGGTAAACATGCTAAGATGGAACACAACAAAGGCAAATGAGAGTAGCCGCTACACGCGTATTAACAAATCTCCATTTGATAATCGATACTAGCAGAAGCACAATGTTGCTTAACGTTCCCTAATTCAACATATCAAAATTTCAACTAAAACAAACTCAAGCCAAGTCTTTGCAAGCGTTAGTATGACAATCATCACTATCTTGCAACTACGGCTTTAGAAAAATGGATCCGCCACCATGCTATCCGTGTGTATTCGAAAGATGACCATATCTCTACCTCAACCATTCACTTGAAAGTGTGCGTTGGTGAGATAACGGTCCTTTGTCATGCTATCATACCTTCATTGATTCATCAGAACTCAATAAGATCAAAAGATGCTCGAGATAAAGGTTATCTTGCGCAAGCCATCGTACTCTCATTGTCTCATAAGATCCCTATAGAGTCAACGATGCTTTGAGAAGCATACTTATTAACAACACCATATTTAGTAGGATCACGAACCCCGATAAAGATCGGCAGTTATCCTAAGAAGTATATGAGCAAGTATTTGAATAACAATTTATTCTATGCTGCTTCTTACTATAGATCAACAAGAACATATTTCAATATTTCCTTAACTCCTTTCACTGGTTTTGTATATCCTATAATCGTTATGGATGCATAATTCTTGATTTAAGCGTTTTAAGCGAAATCGGGACATTATCTCCAACATGATGTATGTACTAGACATATTTAGAATAGGATTACAAAATGCTCCTACTAGCTCTGGCATTCATTCATGTTTTATCATTGCTATTTGAAAACTCAAACTAATGATTTTCATATCAAAACAAAGATTCTAACATTGAAATGGCAACATAAGTCCACAAGTGGACTACTTAGAGTTTGTAGTTTTCCTTAGAAAATTCTATACTTATGATAGTGAAAGACCCTCGAAAATGTTGTGAGCATTTCCTCAGAAAATTCCTATTAAGGAATGTGGTCTTCACTTCCACCCAATATAGCCTTAAAAGGCACTTATAAAATAAGTATCCGTGTGGACTTCAACATAACCACCAGGAGAATGTTTCTAGATGATACCTTCCTCATGGTCAATCATCGTGAAACTATTCCTTCTAGTCGGTTTTTGAAGTAGTCTACAAACTTATCCATGTTGGTTTATCTCCTCAAATAACCAATCAGACCTTGCGGGTTAACACCCAGGTGTAGGATCATCCAAGTTGAAACCTTGGATATCCTTCATGGATAGTATCTCATCTTATCATAACCTCCTTCCTCCTAGCGGACTTCAAGCCCACTACGCTTTCCTGTAGTTGACGCATTCATCATGAATCATCATAAAGTTGTCTCCCTCAGACATAAAGGATTATATCTTTCTGGTCTTATGACAACTTCTACCAAGAGGTAATGATTTTATGCTAGGTTCTCCAGCATTGCCATGCTGAGTTTCAATCATTTCTGATTGGATTCTAGTGTCAACATCAGGTCCTTCCATTCAAGGTATACTTTACTCTCACATACATCCATGGATATTGATTTAAAAGACTCTACCTTTGAGAAACTAACATCATGTTCTCACAAGGTTTGTCAAAACAAATATCCCATGGTCTTAGTAGAGTACCTAATGGAGTAAATACCTCTAGATCCTGGGTTCCTCCACCTCACGTCTAAACGTAGGTTAGACAATCCAGACTTTGGAATAGAAAAACAAGGATCCTCCTTTTCGTCATATCCCCTTAGGCGTTTACATAACCATCTTTGTTGTTTATAAGATTTAGAACTTATTTCCCACCATGATAATGATCCAAAACAATTTTGGATATACAAGCGTAACCTATCACTTATCGGACCATATCAATATGTCTGGTTCCTCCATTAGACGACCACATGTAACAATATGTCTTAAGAGGAATGAATTGTGAGACAATCCCATAATTCTTATGATAGTCGCATAATATAAAACTAAGGTACTCAACATCTCAACTAGATTGGAGTATCATAGTTGCGTTACCCTCTCTATCATGTACCTCGTTATGGTGAGTTTTGAACACCTCTAAGGTTTCAGAAACTAGTCCATTAAAATAGACATACCATCCCTTCTACCATCACCGGTAAAGGTAACAAGGTATCTAAAGTTACTCCTTAATGTTTGCTTGAACTGTCAACACACTAAAAGTGTGAACGAAATCCAACAAGCTTGGAATCCTCTCACATACTCAAGTGAAGGATGTTTAAGTCATCTAGCATAACAAACAAGATATGCATTCAACATTTGACCCATCAAAGGGTTCCAAGTTCCTAAACCTCACGGATCATGGTGATGCAAGTCATGTTTATATAGCTTAATCGACTTTCACAATAGGATAACTTATCAATACACTTATGATCGTTCTATTACTCCTTAAGCATAAGCTTATTTTAAATGCCACGACATGGATAAACTTTGAAATAAATCACAACTAATTTCAAAAGTCAAAGTAATATCCATCGTCAACAAAGGCGTTTAGATATAATGTTTCTAGCCATACATGGCATAAACATACATCCAATAAAGTAATAGAATAGCTGGAAGGAAAGGCAAGATACTGTTGGAGATCTGCCCACTGACACACGTATGCCGGTATCACTGCTAATGAAGCGCGAGCCTATTGGGTCACACGCCAAGGATTGATCCCGATAGCTTTATGTGGATGGAGAAAGTCAAAGAATCAAAAGTGTTTTGATTCAGGGCTTCACGAGCGTGAAGGGTGCTCCACGGGTCGTGAAGCAGGCTGCCCTAACGATTGTTCGACCGCCGCCACGCGTCATGACGCCTTTGGGCTTCACGACCCGTGACGAGGTCGTGAGGGGTCGTGAAGGAGATGTCCTCACAAGTCTCGACCGGGCGGCACGGCTCGTGGAGTTCTAAGTCCCCTCATGGCGCACTTAGGCTTCACAACCCGTGAGAGCGCGTGAGGGGTCGTGAAGAGGGTAGCTACGGTGACAGTTGTGTTTTATTGGACCATTTGATGTTCCAATCAATTAACATGCAAGATGGCCAAGTTTTTACTCCTAATCTGGTCATTTGAGGCTGTAAGGTGCATAGAACATATCACAACATTTCTCTCTTCACTTGAAGCTCTCTCTTGGTGCAATAGTAACACATACATACACTAAGATGATCTTGAGTGTTCATGTGAGGCTTTCATGGCGCAAGAGGAGATCTACATGGGCTGTTCCAGATGGTGAAGTCATGGTGGACGTTCATCTATGGATTGCTAGTACAATGGGATCAAGCATACTTGGTGTAGACTAGAAATGGAGGAGGAAGTCTTTTGTTTCCTCAAGTTCATCCCACATTTGAAGAGCTCGAATTCCAACCATGGTAAGGAGGTACTTTCTACTCCTTCTTCTTGTTCTTTTGTTGCAATTTGCTTTGTAGTGTGTTCCACCATTGGAACTAGTTGTGGGCTTTGTGTGTGCTTTTGTTTTATGTCTTGCATGCGACTTTCTTGTTTGCTTCCACTGTGTTTGTGCCCACCACGAGTTCCAACAGTGGTATCAGAGCCATCTCTACAAAGAAATTGCACTTTGATGGCTAGAAAACCGAAAATGGACATTCTGTCAAGAAGTGCTTCATGGGTCGTGGAGCATTTTGCTTCACGGTCGTGAAGCCTACACGAGTGGCTTCATGGGGTGTCGCTCGTGAAAGGTTTTGACTGTGTCAGAGTCGTAGAGCTCATGGGCTTCACGGGCCGTGAGGGCCCGTGAAGGCTTCTGGGCCGTGAAGGTCTCGTGAACAGTGTTTTTATCCTTGTTTATAAAAGAAATAAATTTTCGGTTTTAGCACCTTTCGATTCTGTTTTTCCAGAATCTGACCTTTTGTTTGGACACTCGAAAAGCCCTGTTTATGTGTCTTGATTCGTATATTTATATGTATTGGGTGGTTTTGGCATAAAATGCAGACATGCATATACTTATATTGTGTATATATGAATATGTGTTCTCAAAGTGTTTGAGATACTAATGCATATGTACAAGGATTGTTCCTTTTGTGCCTTGAGTGCTTTGCTTGTTTGAACAATATTAATTGAGATACATTTTGCATGGTTTTGTTGTGAAACACCATGTTTTGTTTGTGGTTGTTGTTGTGTCCGGTAACGCCTTGCCCGTTAGACCTATGTGTTGGTTGTTTGGTTGTTTATTTATGTATTCATTCATTTGGTGACTTTTAGTCACAATGGTTTGTAATAATATTTAATTCGGTTTGTAAATTTGTAAATTTATTATGGCTGGCATGCCATTGCTTTCCTTTGTACTTGTTGTAAGTAGCTTAGAACAGCAATCGCGGCTTACACGCCGTTTCTTTTCAAATTGTTTGTAATGTGAAAAGAAGACCGAAGACAACCATCGAGAGTCGAGGGAGAGACGTCTCGGCTATATTGGATCTGGTGGATCATTTGGAGATAACGGATTCAGTGGGAGCACTTCCGGCGAGGCCATTTGGTTGTGTCCTTAGTTTGGCCTTGCTCTCTCTGTTTGGCTCACGGAGAGGGCGCATAGGGTTTAGGGGCGTGTTACCGGATATTTGTTTTGTGCGTGGTTGTGATTTATTTTGTTATTTTCTTGCGTGGTTGTTAGGATCTTCGCATGCTAGAAAACTTTTCAAAATAATAAAATCACAAGAGTTGTTAAATTGTTTAACAAACCCCGTGCGCTCACGATTAACAAATAAATATAAATTGGTTTATATTAAAGTGAAAAATGCATTTTGTCACTTGTTTGTTTATCAACTTGAAAAGAGGTTTTTTAAACCAGAAAGACAAAAGTCCCGTTTTTTCTCAAACGTAAATCACACGCCACCCGTAAGATGACACCACCTGAATCTAGTGATGCATGGGATGATTGTCGAGCTACGAACGAGTTGTTCCATGTGGACTGTGTGGAAGGTGAGTGTGGCGACTTAAAATTATTGGTTGTCGAGCTAAGCACGAGCCAATGATTGTCAAGGTTGTCACCGTGTATCTTGACGGACGATTTACAATTCCAACTTAATACGCCTTGGTAATTGTCGTGCCTACACCGAGTTTCCAAAGCGGCTTAACCAGGAATTGGTGTGAGAAGGGATCAAACATGCCAAACCGACGCTATGAGTGTTGATGGATCCCGCAAGTGTCTAAGAGTTGTAATCTCGGATTGCAATTGGTAAAGCGTTTACCGGCCTAAATAACTTCATGAAGTGATCCGCGGCAAACCCATCATGTAGTGAAGTGAAATAAGGTTCTTAGCCCTTGTTAAGATAGTTGGTTTTCTTAAAACTAAATGGGTAATTATCGTAACGAGGATTGTATCAAAACTAACTAAAACGTGTATTCTTATATCTTTTATTGGCAAACGTTAACGACACCACTTCAACTTAAAACTCCATTCGTTCCTAAAGAAGGTGAGACTCACTAATGTGGACTTCGTGGACTAGGATTGGTTGTTGAGGATTGTCTTCCACCATGAGTCAAAGTTGCACATTATAGAGAAATCCCTTTTAGAGCCAAAATGCTACCAACGCGACCTAGACCTCTATATGCATGTAAAAGTGCATCGTGGCCTTGATCGGTTGAAGGATGCATGAAGGTGGGAATATTAGTGTCCATATCCTTGAGATGAAGGCGTATGTGGACCTAAAGGAGAGGCATGGATTCGCCATAGGGAGGGAGCTTGTGGTGAATGAAAATTCTCCAAAGTCCCTGCCCACGTGATGTAAATAGTTCATTGTGAACTATCACATGCACAATATGGAGAAGTCCTTGATAAAGCATTATGGCATGTTGTGGACTGCTAAGTCTTGCATGGCCAAAGTATGGCTCGCCTCACCAACTCCCGCTAACATTATAAAGGAACAAGAAACCGAGAAGAAGAAATTGACCTCAAACGGAAAGTTTGGTTTTACCAAGCCTATCTTATATGTGAAGTCAGAGGGCAATATGATTGCGCCTCAAGATAAGACTCCACAAGGGGTAATTTGCTACTTCTGCGGAAAGATTGGAAAATTGGCACCACCACGCCTGCCCTATGAGCCTGAAAGAGCTAAAATCACTTATGTGTAAGAGAAATTAGCTCCTTGACTTCAAGAACATTCATGATCAAACTCCATTGCTCTTCTACTTCTAAAGGCTAGGTTTTGAACGCTAGCAATAACGCTCACGTTTGTCACAAATTTGTTTGTCACAAAGTGAAAGTGTTAAAAGAGAAGTAGGCAAATGAGGCATGGAGAGTTGGAATTCTAAAAGGGAAACATAGTTGTTGTCCCTATTGAGAGGATTGGAAGTTTGTATCTTGCCTTTCCTTCCAGCTATTCTATTACTTTATTGGATATATGTTTATGCCATGTATGGCTAGAAACATTATATCTAAACGCCTTTGTTGACGATGGATATTACTTTGACTTTTGAAATTAGTGGTGGTTTGTTTCAAAGTTTATCCATGTCGTGGCATTTAAAATAAGCTTATGCTTAAGGAGTAATAGAACGATCATAAATGTACTAATAAGTTATCCTTATGTAGAAGTCGATTTAGCTATATAAACAAGACTTGCTTCACCAAGATCCGTGAGGTTTAGGAACTTGGAACCCTTTGACCATTGGTCAAATGTTAAATGCATATCTTGTTTGTTATGCTAGATGACTTAAACATCCTTCACTTGAGTATGTGAGAGGATTGAAAGCTTGTTGGATTTCGTTCACACTTTTAGTGTGTTGACCGTTCAAGCAAACATTAAGGAGTAACTTTAGATAACTTGTTACCTTTACCGGTGATGGTAGAAGGGATGGTAAGTGTATTTTAATGGACTAGTTTTGAAACCTTAGAGGTGTTCAAAACTCACCATAACGAGGTACATGATAGAGAGGGCAATGCAACTATGATACTTGGATCTAGTTAAGATGCTGAGTACCTTAGTTTTATATATTATGTGACTATCATAAGAATTATGGGATTGTCTCACAATTCATTTCTCTTAAGACACATTGTTACATGTGGTCGTCTAAAGGAGGAACCGGACATTTTGATATGGTCCGACAAGTGATAGGTTACACTTTTATGTCCAAAATTGTTTTGGGTCATTCTCCAAATGGTGGGCATGAGTTCTAAATCTTATAAACAACAAAGATGGTCATGTAAACGCCTTAGAGTATATGACAAAAAGGAGGATCCTTGTTTGTCTATTCCAAAGTTTGGATTGTCTAGCCTACGTTTAGACGTGAGGTGGAGGAACCCAGGATCTAGAGGTATTTACTCCATTAGGTACTCTACTTAGACCATGGGATATTTGTCTTGACAAACATTGTGAGAACTTGTAAGTTGCTTAAAGGTAGAGTCTCTTAAGAAATTAATATCCATGGATGCTAGTAAGAGTAAAGTATACCTTGAATAGAAGAACCTGATGTTGACACTAGAATCCAATCAGAAATGATTGAAACTCAGCATGGCAATGCTGGAGAACCTGGTATAAAATCATTACCTCTTGGTAGAAGTTGTCATAAGACCAGAAAGATATAACTCGTTATATCTGAGGAAGACAACTTAATGATGATTCATGATGAATGCGTCAACTACCGGAAAGCGTAGTGGGCTTGGAGTCCGCTAGGAGAAAGGAGGAAATGAGAAGATGAGATGCTATCCATGATGGATATCCAAGGTTTCGACTTGGTTGATCCTACACCTGGGTGTGAACCCGCGAGGTGTGATTGGTTATTTGAGGAAATAGACCAAACATGGATAAGTTTGTAGACTACTTCAAATACTGACTGGTAGGAATGGTTTCACAATGATTGACCATGAGGAAGGTATCATCTAGAAACATTCTCCGGGTGGTTATGTTGAAGTCCACACGGATACTTATTTTACAAGTGCCTTTTAGGCTATATTGGATAAAAGTGAAGACTACATTCCTTAATAGGAATTTCTGAGGAAATGCTCACAACATTTTCGAGGGTCTTTTACTATCAATAAGTATCCTAATGAAATCTACAAACCCTAAGTAGTCCACTTGTGGACTTATGTTGCCATCTCATTGTTAGAATCTTTGCGTTGATATGAAAATCATTTGTTTGAGTTTTCAAATAGCAATGATGAAACATGGAAGAATGCCAGAGCTAGTGGGAGCATTTTGTAATCCTATTCTAAATATGTCTAGTACATACATCGTGTTGGAGATAATGTCCTGATTTCGCTTGAAAAGCCTGAATCAAGAATTATGCATCCATAACGACTATAGGATATACAAAACCTATGGAAGGAGTTAAGGAAATATTGAAATATGTTCTTGTTGATCTATAGTAAGAAGCAACAAAGAATAAGTTGTTATTCAAATGCTTGCTTAGGATAACTGCCGATCTTTATCGGGGTTCGTGATCCTACTAAATATGGTGTTAATAAGTATGCTTCTCAAAGCATCGCTGACTCTATTGGGATTTTATGAGACAATGAGAGTATGATTGCTTATGAAAGATAACCTTTATCTCAAGCATCCTTGATCTTATTGAGTTCTGATGAATCAATGAAAGTCCGATAGCTTGACAAAAGACCGTTATCTCACCAACGCACACTTTTGAGTGATTGGTTGAGGTAGAGATATGGTCATCATACGAATACACACGGATAGCATGGTGGCGGATCCGTTTTGCTAAAGCCATAGTTGCAAGATAGTGATGATTGTCATACTAGTGTTTGCAAAGACTTGGCTTGAGTTTGTTTTAGTTGAAATTTTGATATGCTAATTTTGGGAACGTTAAGCAACATTGTGCTTCTGCTAGTATCGATTATCAAATGGGGATTTGTTAATACGCGTGTAGCGGGTACTCTCAGTTGCCTTTATTGTGTTTCATATTAGCATGTTTACCACTTCCCTGAATGTTTTACATTCTAAACGTCCACAGTCAGTCACTCTTCATCAGAAGGAAGTTTGAACAAAGACCGAGGGAAAGCATTGGTCGTGTATTCAATAGGGATGGGATACGAAAGACGCAATACTTTACCTATACTTGAAAAGAGTTTCAAGTGATTGGATGACCCACGCTTGAGTTTACTTCATGGTACATGTCAAGAGTAACTCAGGATGATAATATCATTTCGTCCTTAGACCGGAGATACATGTGTTTCCACGACATTGGTCCGCCTTGTTTTGATTGCTTTCAAACGCAGTCCGTAACTGGTTGTTATAAAGGAAGCTTTTGGGGAAGGTATTACCGATGTAGTGGGGCAATGTAGTCGAAGGAATTTGTTCCTCTGCTTAGAGAGATATCCCTGGGCCCCTCGATGATTGGGCGCTGACACCAAAATGCACGGCCGTGCTCATGCTTGCAATGATAGTTGATCAGTTGCAACTTGTACATTTTGGTCACCACCAATCTTGATCGAGAAACATAATCGTGAACGATCGGAGAATGACTTTGTACCATGTCTCGTGTTCACCCGGATATCGCGAACAATAGGATGATTGATCACTTATCTATAGGACCTTTTCAAACCTGTTTGGATTGTGATTAGGTACTTGTCAGGAATAACATACCTCGTGTTGATTTGGGGGCAGGGTTATCTTGCTAGAGGCCACTCCCTGTCTGTGATGCATATGGGTACGGTGTGTCATGTGCAAGTGGGAGTTTGTTGGAGATCTGCCCACTGACACACGTATGTCGGTATCACTGCTAATGAAGCGCGAGCCTATTGGGTCACACGCCAAGGATTGATCCCGACAGCTTTATGTGGATGGAGAAAGTCAAAGAATCTAAAGTGTTTTGATTCGGGGCTTCACGACCGTGAAGGGTGCTCCACGGGTCGTGAAGCAGGCTGCCCTAACGATTGTTCGATGGCCGCCACGCGTCGTGACGCCTTTGGGCTTCACGACCCGTGACGAGGTCGTGAGGGGTCGTGGAGGAGATGCCCTCACGAGTCTCGACCGGGCGGCACGGCTCGTGGAGTTCTAAGTCCCCTCGTGGCGCACTTAGGCTTCACGACCCGTGAGGGGTCGTGAAGAGGGTAGCTGCAGTGACCATTGTGTTTTATTGGACCATTTGATGGTCCAATCAATTAACATGCAAGATGGCCGAGTTTTGACTCCTAATCTGGTCATTTGAGGCTGTAAGGTGCATAGAACATATCACAACATTTCTCTCTTCACTTGAAGCTCTCTCTTGGTGCAATAGTAACACATACATAAACTAAGATGATCTTGAGTGTTCATGTGAGGCTTTCATGGCGCAAGAGGAGATCTACATGGGCTGTTCCAGATGGTGAAGTCATGGTGGACGTTCATCTATGGATTGCTAGTACAATGGGATCAAGCATACTTGGTGTGGACTAGCAATGGAGGAGGAAGCCTTTTGTTTCCTCGAGTTCATCCCACATTTGAAGAGCTCGAATTCCAGCCATGGTAAGGAGGTACTTTCTACTCCTTCCTCTTGTTCTTTTCTTGCAATTTGCTTTGTAGTGTGTTCCACCATTGGAACTAGTTGTGGGCTTTGTGTGTGCTTTTGTTTTATGTCTTGCATGCTACTTTCTTGTTTGCTTCCGCTGCGTTTGTGCCCACCACGACTTCCAACAGATACAAACTTACAATCCTCTCAATAGGGACAACAACTATGTTTCCCACTTTTGAATTCCAATTCTCCATGCCTCATCAGCCCACTTCTCTTTTAACACCTTCACTTTGTAACAAACAAATTTGTGACAAACGTGAGCGTTATTGCTAGCGTTCAAAACCTAGCCTTTAGAAGTAGAAGAGCAATGGAGTTTGATCATGAATGTTCCTGAAGTCAAGGAGCTAATTTCTCTTACTTATAAGTGATTTTAGCACTTTCAGGCCCATAGGGCAGGTGTGGTGGCGCCAATTTTCCAATCTTTCTGTAGAAGTAGCAAATTACCCCTTGTGGAGTCTTATCTTGAGGCGTGTTCTCATTTCCCTCTGACTTCACATATAAGGTAGGCTTGGTAAAACCAAACTTCCCGTTTGAGGTCAATTTCTTCTTCTCGGTTTCTTGTTGCTTTATAATGTTAGCGGGAGTCGGTGAGGCGAGCCATACTTTAGACATGAAAGACTTAGCAGTCCATAACATACCATAATGCTTTATCAAGGACTTCTCCATATTGTGCATGTGATAGTTCACAATGAAACATTTACATCACTTGGGCAGGGACTTTGGAGAATATACATTCACCACAAGCTCCCTCCCTATGGAGAATCCATGCCTTTCCTTTAGGTCCACGTACGCCTTCATCTCAAGGATATGGACACTAATATTCCCGCCCTCATGCATCCTTCAACCGATCAAGGCCACGACGCAATTTTACATGCATATAGAGGTCTAGGTCGCGTTGGTAGCATTTTGGCTCTAGAAGGGATTTCTCTAAAATGTGTAACTTTGACTCATGGTGGAGGAAAAGCCTCAACAACCAATCCTAGGCCACGAAGTCCACACTAATGAGTATCTCCTTCTTTAGGAACGAACGGAGTTTTAAGTTGAAGCAGTGTCGTTAACCTTTGCCAATTAAAGATATAAGAATACACGTTTTAGTTAGTTTTGATACAATCCTCCTTACGATAATTACCCATTTAGTTATAAGAAAATTAATTATCTTAACAAGGGCTAAGAACCTTATTTGACTTCACTATATGACAGATTTGCCGCGGATCACTTCATGAAGTTATTTAGGCCGGTAAACGCTTTACCAATTGCAATCCGAAATTACAACTCTTAGACACTTGCGGTATCCATCAACACTCATAACGTCGGTTTGGCATGTTTGATCCCTTCTCACACCAATTCCTCGTTAAGCCGCTTTGGCAACTCGGTATAGGCACGACAATTACCAAGGCGTATTAACTTGGAATTGTAAATCGTCCGTCAAGATACACAGTGACACCCTTGACAATCATTGGCTCGTGCTAAGCTCGATAACTAATAATTTCAAGTCGCCACACTCACCTTCCACACAGATCCACATGGAATAACTGGTGCTTAGCTTGACAATCATCCAATGCATCACTAGATTCGGATGGTGTCATCTTACAGGTGGCGTGTGATTTACATTTGAGAAAAACGGGACTTTTGTCTTTCCGGCTTAAAAAACCTCTTTTCAAGTTGATTAACAAACAAGTGACAAAACGCATTTTTCACTTTAATATAAACCAATTTATATTTATTTGTTAATCGTGAGCGCACGGGGGTTGTTAAACAATTTAACAACTCTTGTGATTTTATTATTTTGAAAAGTTTTCTAGCATGCGAAGATCCTAAGAAACCATGCAAGAAAATAACAAAATAAATCAAAACCATGTACAAAGCAAATATCCGGTAACATGCCCCTAAACCCTATGCGCCCTCCCCGTGAGCCAAACGGAGAGAGCAAGGCCAAACAAAGGACACAACCAAATGGCTTCGCTGGATGTGCTCCCACTGAATCCGTCATCTCCAAATGATCCACCGGATCCAATATAGTCGAGACGTCTCCTCCACGACTCTCGATGGTTGTCTTCGGTCTTCTTTTCACAATTACAAACAATTTGAAAAGAAACGGCATGCAAGCCGCGATTGCTATTCTAAGCTATTTACAACAAGTACAAAGGAAAGCAATGACATGCAAGCCATAATAAATTTACAAATTTACAAACCATTGTGACTAAAAGTCATCAAATGAATGAATACATAAATAAACAACCAAACAACCAACACATAGGTCTAACGGGCAAGGCGTTACCGGACACAACAACAACCACAAACAAAAACATGGTGTGCCACAACAAAACCATGCAAAATGTATCTCAATTAAGATTGTTCAAACAAGCAAAGCACTCAAAGCACAAAAAGGAACAATCCTTGTACATATGCATTAGTATCCCAAACACTTTGAGAACACATATTCATATATACACAATATAAGTATATGCATGTGTGCATTTTATGCCAAAACCACCCAATACATATAAATATATGAATCAAGACACATAAACGGGGCTTTCCAAGTGTCCAAACAAGAGGACAGATTCTGGAAAAACATAATCAAAAGGTGCTAAAACCGAAAATTTATTTCTTTTTATAAACAAGGATAAAAACACTGTTCACGAAGACCTTCATGGCCCAGAAGCCTTCACGGGCCTTCACGGCCCGTGAAGCCCATGAGCTCCACGACTCTGACACAGTCAAAACCTTTCACGAGCGACACCCCATGAAGCCACTCGTGTAGGCTTCACGACCCGTGAAGCCAAAAGCTCCACGGCCCGTGAAGCTCTTCTGGACAGAATGTCCATTTTCGGTTTTCAAGCCATCAAAGTGCAATTTCTTTGTAGAGATGGCTCTGATACCACTGTTGGAACTCGTGGTGGGCACAAACGCAGCGAAAGCACACAAGAAATTAGCATGCAAGACAAAAATGAAATCACACACAAAGCCCACAACTAGTTCCAATGGTGGAATACACTACAAAGCAAATTGCAACTAAAGAACAAGAAGAAGAAGGAAGAAAGTACCTCCTTACCATGCCTGGAAATCGAGGTCTTCAAAGATGGGATGAGCTTGAGGAAACAAAAGGATTCCTCCTCCACTGCTAGTCCACACCAAGAAGAATTTGATCCCTAAATGCTAGTGAACCATAGATGAACATCCTATAACGACTTCATCATCTGGAAAAGCCCATGAAGCAACTCCTCTTGCACCATTGATCTTCATCATCACACTCAAGATCACCAACTTAGTGTTAGAAGCATCAAATCTTTGGAGTCTCAAGAGAATATTGAGTAGAGAGAGTTTCCATGTGTTATATTGTGTTCTTCTATCCTAACCAGCCTCAAGACTCTCTTTTGGCCAGCCATAAAGCAAGCAAAGTGATTGGACCATCAAATGGTCCAATAAAACACAAGTGTCATTACAGCTACTCTCTTTAAGACCCCTCACGGGCTCTCACGGGCCGTGAAGCCTAAGTGCGCCACGCGGGGACTTAGAACTCCACGAGCCGTGCCGCCCGGTCGAGACTCGTGAGGGCATCTCCTTCACGACCCCTCACGACCTCGTCACGGGCCGTGAAGCCCAAAGGCGTCACGACGCGTGGCGGCCGTCGAACAATCGTTAGGGTAGCCTGCTTCACGACCCGTGGAGCAACCTTCACGGTCGTGAAGCCCCGAATCAAAACACTTTTGATTCTTTAACATTCTCCTTCCACATTAAGCTGTCGGGATCTATCCTTGGCGAGTGACCCAATAGGCTCGCGCTTCATTAGCAGTGATACCGGCATAAGTGTGTCAGTGGGCAGATTCCAACAGTTTCTCCTTGGAAAGGCGTCATTCGTTTCGGGCGCAAGGGGAAACTAAGTCCACCTTTCATTGGCCCATTCAATATTATACGTAAAACTAATGATTAGACGGTAACTCTAGAGCTGCCGCCTGAACTATCTGGAATACACGACACCTTTAAGGTGTGGTACTTACGCAAGTGCCACGTTGAGGAAGAACAGATTATTACTTTGCAGGAATTGAAAGTCGACTCTTCCAAGCGACTAGTTGAAGAAACTTGTTGAAATTCTTGACACGAAGGTCAAGAAGCTAAGCAAGAAAATGATTAAACTAGTCCTTGTGAAGTGGAAGCACAATCTGGGACCAAACCTGATGTGGGAAGTTGAGGACGAGATGAAGGCAAGATACCCTCGCCTGTTTATCACTGAGTAGATTCTGAGGACGGAATCTTCTTAAGGGTGGTAGATTTGTAACATTCTCAACTTGTGCCTAGTTGTAAATTGTACGTACGCGTGAGTGATAAATGTAATAAGAGTATTTGTTTGTAAGTCTTTGTGAAATTAATAGAGAATAAATTAATATATGTATATTTGTACATGTGTGCTTGTATTTATATTAAATATATATATATATATATATATATATATATGAATTAGTTAGATAAGAAAGAAAAAGGAAAATAGTAAAGAAAAGAAATATATATATATATAGAGAGATATTTATCCAGAGGCGGTTTGCCTCTGGATAAGATTGATATATATATGTGTAAAGTTGAGATATTTGACCCTTGAAGTCAAATATAGCAAAGATCTCAAAACACAAAGCAAACTCTATATTCTCGTGAGAATTTTGAAGAAGAATTCATAAGATTTGAAGATTTGAGGTTCTAAAATTAGAACAATGTTAGTATGGTGTTTGTAGAATGAAATATATATGTATTATGCTAGATACATGGATGTTTCATGGCTGGAAGTTATGCTAAAATGAAGAACACCATGAATAAACATGAAGCTCACTTTATAAGTGGGTTTATCATGTTCTAATGTTTTAAAAGGTATTAAGATGTTTATAAGGTTCATATATGTGATATAGGAAGCTTAGAAGTGTTTAAAGTGTGAAAAAGTCGTGTTTATAAATCTGGGTTTTTGAGTTGTTAAACTGAAAGTCGCATGAAAGTTGATGAAGAAGAAGGTGAAAACTGGAAAATCAACGATCGCGGCACGACAATGTGTTGGTCGCGGCGCGACGCTGGGTAAACTTGAACCATGCGATTTTCTTTGGTCCGACCTTCGCATGTAGGGTCCGATAGTCGGATAACCCGCACTAAACCACATACATACATCCTAAAACATGCAACATACTATACATACATACATATCATGACTTCATTTTCACAAGTTAATATATATAAAATTTACACCCAATATAATCCTTATTAATTAATTTATTAATTAATTAACTCATAAAATCAATAATCATTTAAAACACAATAAAACTGTCACACCCCGCTAAAGCGGAAACACGAGGTGTTACAGCACAAGGGATCATCGCACAAGGTAAATAGACAATAACCAATATATTAAATTAACAAAGTAAGTGATTCGGATAAACCATAAGTAAAAGTTACACAACCAAATAATATTTAAAGATGTTTTTTCCCAAAAGCGAATAAAACTAACTATGAATAAAATCAAAGTGCAGAAATAGTTTTAAACCAACGAACACACGAAAGTTTTCAAAGTACGATTATATTAATAACTAAACTTCAAAGAGTGCACAAGAACAAATTTGAGCACCGAGTACAAACTAAACAAGAACAAACTTGAATACAAATTAGTGAACAAATGCTTAACCTTTACTCGTTGATCGAGCAGGTATTTATAGGCTAAGTAAACTAATCCTGACCATCAAATTTATTTACACGTGTACCGTTCTACACTTAATTAGGAACAGAAAATAAGATTGCCGTTTCGAGCTCCTTCAGAATGCGCAGATCGTGCACTTTACATAACAGGAAGATACTGGTTATCAGATGTATCTTCAGTTCAGAAGACCCTTGATGACTGAAGACAAACTTCAGTTGACGTTCACTTCAGAACTAATCTTCAGATGAACTACGGGCTTCTCTCTTCAGATGTCGTCAGAATAGTTTAGAAAAGAATGATATATTACACCTTCAGTCGCTTTCTTTGAAAGCTTCTTCAGGAATGGAATATATACAAATAAAAGGACTAACAATCTCCCCCTATTTGTTTATAATCCATGACTATGTACAAAAATGAATAAAGAATAGAAAGTATAAAGAATAAAGAATTACTATTCTACAAATCAGGTTTGAATTCTTCGGGAGAGGATTGTTTTGGAGTTTTTAGCTTTAACTGCTTTAAGTATTCCACCAAAATGTCTTTGACATTCGGATCATTATTGTCAATGAAAAATCTAAGAGATCTCAGATGAAGCCAGTCAGCCTTGGCAAAATCTGAAACTCTCTGAAAGCGAATCTTGACATAAGCATCGAGAAAATAAAATCCCCTAGGGTTTGAAAGAACTTTACCCACTTCAAGAATGTAACCAGGAGGCAACGAGGTATGAAGCCTTTGCAATTTGGAAGCTCTCCGAGAGATATCAGCTCCAAAATTTGTTTCTGAGATTTCTTGAGAGTAAGCCTCCTTCTTTGAAATTTTAACTTTTCTGCTCGAGTGGGTTTCTCCTTTTGGGACGTGACAGTTGCATCAGATCCTCTCTTCTTTACTTCCTCCTCATAATATTTAATAACTTTGGTGATTTCTCTCTGAATGAACTTGACCTCATCTGTTTGCTTACGTTTTGATAAACAATCAAGTGTTTCATTCCATTCAGACACCGCATAGTTTAGTTGAACATCCTTGATAGATAGTATGCTGATGATAGGAAGATTTTTGCGCTGGATCGTCAGACGGGTTTCATTGTTTACCTTCTTCAGCTTGATTGCAGTGATTTTATCAGGATGCCTTCTTTGATGTCGAGAGCTTAACCACATTTCAGCCTTTTGTTCCATTATCCTTTTCTTCTCCTCAACTGAAGCTTTTTCGACTTCAATATTTGCATGAATCTGTTTTTGAAGATCGAACGGATCTAGATCAATTTTGTTAGCAGCAAGCTCTTCGAGTGCAACTCTTTTTGCTTCTATTCTGCCAAGTTCATCAGCCACTTTTAAGTCTTTTATTCTTGGATTCGCGTCATCTGAGTCACTTAGATCATATATACCCTTACTCATCTAATCATCCGAAGAGACTATTACCATTTTTCCTTTACCTTTGTCATCTTGACTTGGCTGACCACTAGATGAAGGAGCAGCTGATAGAATAGGAATCTGAGAGGCTTTAGCTTCAGTGATTATTTGCTGACATTCAGCTCCATCAAGTTCTGATCCGAACATATCAACTTCAGCTTTTCTTTGATCAAGGAGACTTTTGAGCTCCCCCTCCGCAAATGCCTTAGCTTCCTCAGCTTTGGCTAATTTGGCCTCAAAATCGATCAAGGCTTTATTCTTTTCTTCTTCAATGGCTTTGAGGTGTGCCACTTCTTCTTCCAATCTTTGTAAGTATTCAACACGTGAATACTTTTTATCCCATTTAATTATTTTTTGATCGGTAGTGGCCTTCCTTCTTATAATTTGTTAGATTTTGGACTGTCTTCTTATTTTCTCCCCCTTAGAAGCTGCAGAGAGTCCTCAAGCTTCTACCGAGTGAGACAACGCCGAAATCTCTCTCGAAAGTCCAGAGAAGGAGGGAGCAAATAAATCTTGCAACTGACGAGTTGCAGTCTCAGAAAGATTAACCGCATGGATGTTGTCGACCTTGGAGGAAAGGGAATTTACAGTGGAGGAGAGAGAAGAGAGTTGAGAGGTCAACTTGGAAAACTCAAGAGTGGCAGAGTCAGCTATAGTTTTGATAAGATGGTGAAAAGTTTTATACGACTCATGAAAAATTAGATTTATACGATCAATGGTTTTGTTGAGGGTGATAAACCGAGTGTTGATGGATTCAACAAGACACTTTAGCTCAGATTCAAGCTTTGCTTGATTATTGGCTGCACATTGACCTTGAAAGGTATTGGACTTAACAGAAGTAGACACAGAAAGAACAAGTTCAGATAGACTTTCCAAAGAGGAAGCAATGTCTATTGGAGGCTCAGAGGTTTGAGAATATACAGACTTGGGGGATTGAAGAAAATCAAAAGTATCACTATCATGAAAAGGATTGACAGTTGTATCAAGAGAAGGAATATCAAACAGGGTGTTTAGGAGAGATGGGGAGGCCATAGCATCAGGAGGAGTGACTGATGCATCAGGGACCTGAGGTTCATTTACTTCAGTTACAGTCGGGTTTAAGACTGTGTCTCCATTAGCATTAGGAATCTCTACTGAAGGAGGTTGAACTTTAGTTTCATGGATTTGGGAAGGTTGGGCATCACTCTCAGTTTGGTTTGAAACTGATAAATCATTTGCCCTGGTAGAATCCATAGTGTCAATGGGGAGTGGTGACACATCAAGGGATTTGGTTGCAGTCTCATCTTGAGGGTGAACTAAAGAATCATCAACTGGTTGGACCTCCGAAACTAGGGGTATTGTAGTTTCATCATTGGTGATAGGTTAAGCATCAGTGTCAGCCGTTTTGGGTGCTGACTCATCTTGTGCTTGGTCAATATCCATACTGTCAGTTGGGTTTTCTGATACATTAAGGGATAGAGGGGGAAGATCAGCAGAGACAGGAATGGTTGTTCCCTGTTCTGGTGGTACCTGAGTTGCAGTAGGTTTGCTGGCAGACTCAATGGTGGGTAAAGAAGAAGTCTCGACTGACTGGTGTTTGTCAGTGTCCTAAACTTGTGAAGGTAGAGGAGGGACTTCAGGGACAGCTTGGTTTTGAGCTGTCTCTTCATCAGTCAGACTAGGTTTAGAGACATTGACTAAAGGAGAGCGTACCTGAACAGCGGCTGTTGTTGTGGAGGAGTGAAGCTGAGTCTTGCGAAGAATCAGTGGGGAGTCATCAGGCTAATCCTCACTGGAAGCATAGTGAGATATGATGGGACTGGAAGGCATGGTTGGTTTGTGGCGTTTAGAGAGTGATCTTTGCGGGTGAGTGGTAGTAGGTTGTTTAGAGGTGGATTTGGGTATTGTTGAAGGGTTGGTGGATGACTTAGATGTGGTGGATAGTAACATCCTTTTCTTTGTCTTTGATGGAGAAGACTGAGGGATTTGAGGTTGAGGTTTGGAAGGGGCAGCTTAAGAAGATAGACCTGGATATCGTGGTGGAATAGCAGGAGAAGGCTTTAGCGAGACGATTGCAAGCATCGAGGCAGTCAGTGCTGGGTTGAAGGTAGATGAGGAGCCGGTCCATACTGAACCCGGTAGGGAAGGAGATGAAAGTAGGACCGAAGCAGAGTTGTATTCTTCAGGTGTTAAAAACGAGTAAATAACCAATGAAACAAACCTTGAAAAAGGGATGTGTTGAGACCTAGCTTTTGATGTCAGTGAGACCACGAGACTTTCCATGATAATTTCAGCGAAGTCAATGTTATGACCATGGATTAAGGCATAAGCCATTTTCAGAACAACTTCATTGACTTGGTCAAGACCACTAGTTTTGCTCGTCGTACAGAAATTCAGATGAGCAATCAGACAGTTCCACTCCTTTAGGAGACGAGTGCGAACCATAGAGTTTCCTTTGACCTTGTGCTCATCAGCATATTGAAAGAAGGAGAAGAGCAGCTACTTATCATTAGCAGTGAATGATGCGATTTCCCGGCGAGGAAGATGAAGAACAGATGCAAGATACTTCGTGGTAAGTCGAGCAACCTTGGTTAAGATAGCCATAGCCATCAGTTTTGCCACATTTTCCTCCACCAAAAGTGACCTTGGGGCCATTAGCTTCTTGAACCCCATTCAGTAGAGACTTACATCCGCTCATGTGCCTTGAGCATCCACTATCAAGGTACCAAGTTGTATCATGCTGACCGCCCTACACAGATAATCAAAGAGATTAGTTCATTTTACGAGCCCAAACTTTACTGGGCTCCAAAATACACTTCTTAAAAGAGCAACTCGAGGTCTTGTTTTCATTAGAACATGAAGTAGCTTCATGACCTCTTACTCCACATTTGTAACATTTACGAGTGGATTTTGAGTTCTTTGCCTTAATCTTTTTATTTTTCTTCTCTTTTTCACCGATTAATTTTCAAACTCTGAAAAGAGAATCCTTAACTTCTTTGAGTTTGGATACGGGCAAAACAAAGGTTTCGTTATCATTTTTGATTTTGAAAGATTTTGAATTTTCAGCTTTGGATGGTAGGATTTCAACTGATGATTCTTCAGTTGATGAAACCATGAGAATAATAATGTCATAGAAGACACTAGCTTTAGGAAGAAAGCTTGAGTTGGATGACTCAGCTATTTTGATTTCAGAAGATATTTCGTCAACTGAATTAGTACAGGTTTCAGTCATGACTATAGGTTGGACGTCAGTTGGGGTTACAGGTATAACTTCAGGATGGGTTTTGGTAGGACTAGATGTAATGGGTATTTCAGTGATTGGTTCAGTAGTTTCATTGGGGAGTATCATACTCAGTAGGAAGTTGAAGATTTCTAATTTCAGAATTTGTTCGTTCAGAAAAGCTTGGATTAATAACTTCAGATTTGGTACATCTCTTTTTGAGCAGATTTTGATTTCCAATTTCATTAATACTTATGTCATTAAAAATCATTTCATCGACATTTTTGCACTTTTTGCTGAAATCAGAAGCTTGTTTAATGTGTCCTATACCCACTCTTTCTCTTTGAATAACCATCTGATGATTGATACTCTCAAATGCTAGTTTATTTAGACTCAACCAATGATCAATAATCGACTGATGATCTTTCACTTTTTCGTTAGAGTCTTGCAAATCTATTTTCACATTTTTGAATTATTTGTCAAAAATTCGAGATGATTCTTTAATGCATAAGACTCTTGAAGAAATTTCTCATTTTCTTTTTCGATGACATTTATCTCAGAGGTGAGCTTGGTGATAGTTTGTTTTGATTTGTTTTGATTGTTATGTGCAATTATCAGATCCGAACAAAAATAAGCAAACATATTATCCTTCTCATTCATTGAATAATTTTTGAAATTTGATACCTTATACATCATCGAGGGGTTCCATCCTTCAGCTGAGCTGCGTTTTTCAGCTTCAGCCAGATCTTTGCTGAACTTGCTTTCAGTGGCCATCCAACACATTTCAGGATGTGCAGTTCCACAGAGCTCTTCAGCCACCAAACATTTACCCCTGACTTAATTTTCTTCTTCTTCATCTGATGAAGTTTCAGAATCAGTCCAGCCCAGGTCATCAGCTATCATGGCCTTTTCTTTCTTCCTTTCATTTGAGGCTTTAAGGGCTTTATATTTGGCTTTATACTTATCAGCCTTTGAAGGAACCCCTTTCTTAGGATTTGAGGAAGTCTCCTTTACATAGTACTCAGCTGCATAATGACCAGGCTTCCCACACTTGAAGCACTCATTCTTGGACCCTTCGAGCCCTTTTTCTATGAAGAGAACTTCTTATCAAATCTTCTCTTTCCTTCAGATTTGTACTTCTGAAACTTTTTGTAATTTTCCATGATGAAGGCTTTTTCAGTACCTTCATCATCAGACCTTTCCTCCTCCTCAGCTTCATTAATCTGAGATTCATCATCGGACTCTGAGTCCACATTTTGCTTGTACTTAGCTCTTTGAAGATTTTCAGCATCAAGAGCCAGGGTTTACTTGAATGCCTTCTTTAGATCAATTTTCTGAATGTGAGTCTGTTCATCATTCAGTAAATTCCATATAACTTACGCATGTTCATGTCCCTGAGCATATTATTGGTTCTCAGGATCATGCACATGGTGTCCCATTCAGATGGGAGGGAATCCAGAAATCTGTTGAGTATTTGGAATTGCTCTCTGACAACTCCAACTTCAGTCATGTCGTTCAGTAGACATGTGAACCTTGTGTAGACCTCAGTGAGAGACTCTGAGTCTTTAGCACATAAACTTTCATACTTGCGTATGATGTTCGTCTTCTTGTTCTCACGAACTTCAACCGTTCCTTCGAACGATATGCAGATGCTCTACCACATATCTTTTGCTGTTTTCAGATTGCAAATAGTATGAAATATTTCGTTAGGTAAAGCAATGACAATACTGTTTCGTATTTTAGCATCCAAACCCACAAGTTTCTTCTCCTCCTCTGTCCATTGAGATCTTGGTTTAGGACAAGAGGGAATGGAGGTTTCAGCATAACCAGTCTCCATGGAGATGGTTTGAGGAACATAAGGACCTTCCTCCAAAACCACAAGTGAATTGCAGTCAAGGTTTTCTAACTATAAAAGCATTCTATTTTTCCAACTGGAAAAATGTTCGATTGAAAACTTTGGTGGTTTGGTAGAGGATCCATTATTGATGTAATCAAACTTCGACATGTTGAACAGATCACTAATTTATAGATAAAATTAGAACCTGCTCTGATACCAATTGTTTTTTCCCAAAAGCGAATAAAACTAACTATGAATAAAATCAAAGTGCGGAAATAGTTTTAAAGCAACGAACACACGAAAGTTTTCAAAGTAAGATTATATTAATAACCAAACTTCAAAGAGTGCACAAGAACAAACTTGAGCACCGAGTACAAACTAAACAAGAACAAACTTGAATACAAATTAGCGAACAAACGCTTAACCTTTACTCGTTGATCGAGCATGTATTTATAGGCTAAGAAAACTAATCCTGACCATCTAATTTATTTACACGTGTACCGTTCTACACTTAATTAGGAACAGATAACAAGATTGCCGTTTTGAGCTCCTTCAGAATGCGCAAATCATGCACTTTACGTAACAGGAAGATACTGGTTATCAGAAGTATCTTCAGTTCAGAAGACCCTTGATGACTGAAGACAAACTTCAGTTGACGTTCACTTCATAACTAATCTTTAGATGAACTACGGGCTTCTCTCTTCAGATGTCATCAGAACAGTTTACGAAAGAATGATTTATTACACCTTCAGTCGCTTTCTTTGAAAGCTTCTTCAGGAATGGAATATATACAAATAAAAGGACTAACATAAGACATTGTCTCGTACGATGCATAAATAAAATATAAATTGTTTTTAAAATGTCTAGATGAAGATGAAGATGCCACACATCGTGCTTCTACATAATGTACCTAACCACGATCACCTGAAAGCATGGGTAAAAGAAAAACGGTCAACTACTACAGTTGGTGAGTTCATAGGTTTTTGATATGCACAATATAACTTTTAAATGAGGAAATGTTTAAATAAATGATGGAGATTTTTGAATAAAATCCAAGTATGTAATAATGATATAAGATGCATTATATTGCCCAATACGTTGCACGTGATAGTAATATACTATGATGATTAGCTTGAGCCATTATCCAACCTAACCGACAACCAATAGCCCAAGAACAAACCTAACGCCCATATTAAATGTCGTTAGTAGTGGTAAAGTACATCTATAGTTCGTCAACCATAAATGGGAGACGACGGAATCTCCAAATAGCGCTACTTACAAATACCATCGGCTCACTAACGGAGTTAAAAGATAATGTCCAAAAAGGGGGCCTTACAACGATAACCCAACCACATCAAAATCATATTTGAAATATATAAGAAGTTAGGCAATAAACTTTTCATGAAATGTATACACATGTTTTCACCCCAAAAATAATATGAAATACGGTAAAAAGGGGCTATGATACTCACTCGGTATGGAAATGTGTTAACTTGTAAAGGGTTTCTCGTTTCTACCGAAGCTCCTTTCCTAATATAAGAAGTATGTAACTCTATTAGACTTATTTTATTTATTACTTTGTATTATTACCAATTATTTGTTATTAATTTATTTATTAAATTTTTTTAAAGGTTTTCTCTATTTTCCTTAAGTCATAGGTGTTCACTGGAATTTTTATTTCCTTAAATTAAATTTTAAAAATTAAAAACTGTATTCTAAAAGTCATATTAAGGCTTAATATTTTTAATATAACATTAATACATGTTTGTATAATGTCCAGTAAAAATATAGGAATTTATAATCCATATGTAATATTTTTAATAATTAAAAGTATATATGATGTCCACTGATCGGTGTCTGGATGACATATTGTTACTAAAAAGTCTGTTTAGGGCTCATACGACCTCGTTTTTATATGATTCAAAATGGAAATTTACCACAACTCAAAGATGAAACTTTGAAAAAGAACTAGACGTATTTTGACCCAATAATGAGTAAGTTATACGCGTTTAAAGTGTACCTTTTTAAATCTGTCAGATTTCCAGATTCAACATATGTGTCTTATTAAATATGTTTGTAGGATCAAACCTTCTTGAAAATTAGTGAATCCAGATTTAAATGAAAGGTAACACTTTAAACTAAGATTAGCAAAAAGAATCAACTGATTTTGATACCTAGAACTCTAGATATAATAAAAACAAAGGGGGAGTTCTAGCTCAGAATCTGCCAGTTTATGATATCTCTATGCTTTATGGGTCATAACTTTAATATAACATGTTTATATTCATGATTAATCATCTTGTATGAGTATAAGCTTTGATAATCCATGAGTTCCTTATAACAATGGTAGTATGATACACATTTTATGTGTTCCTTACAACATTTGGTAGGATGATACACATGCATGATCAAAGTCTTATTTTCTTGATTTTTAGTTGATTGTGTTCCATACAACAATGGTAGGATGATACACATTTCATGTGCTCCTTACAACATTGGTAGGATGTTAATATTTACATGATTATAGATATTTAAAACAAATAAGATGAACATCAAAGAAAATAAACAAAAAGAAAGAAAAGAAGAAAGGTAGAAGAGTAGAGATAAATTTGTTAAGATCATCTTACCAACTATTCTTCTTTGATCTTCAAAAAATGAACAAAGCTTGATGATCTTGGGAGATTTGGTTGGTGAATGAATAAGAGAGAAAGGGAAGAGATGAAGTGTGGTGGTAAAGGAAATGATGAAGAGTGGTAGGGGGTTTTAAAGAGCATGGGGAGTTCAAGTGCCATGTCTTGAGAAGAGAAGGAGACAAAAGAAAAGAGGGGGGGTGGTGTATGGCCGGCCAGGGAGGGGGGTTTCTTTTATTTTATATTTTTGTTAAATATTATATGTAATTAGTTCAAAATAAAATTTGTATAAATGGTGATTTTGTTTAAATCTTTTAATTAACAAGGTTTTAATTTCTTTTGTGAGTTTATATATATATATATATATATATATATGTTTTATATTTTAACTTATTTATATTTATTATGATGTATTTAATTATTATTATTGTTATTATTATTATTATTGTATACGATTTGTAATTCTTGACTTTTAATAATTCGGTTTTTTCGAGCTCGTGAAGGTTCTAACCATATAGGCGGAATTTCTATGGAATCTAATATTATTATTGATGTATTTAAATCATAACTAATATTTTTAGTCATACCAGGCTTAAGGTTAGAATTTCTAATGGCTAACCTCGGAAATTTGTTTCCGGTTGTCACAGTCTCCCCTGATTAAAAGAATTTCGTCCCGAAATTAATCGTTGACGTCTTGGACTTGCTTTTTGGCAAAGAGGTGCGGATATTTGAGTTTCATATAATACTCTTTCTCCCAAGTGTATTCAGGCCCGTGCCTTAAGTTCCAACGAATTTTTAAAATGGGGATCTTGCTTCTCCTCGGTCTTTTGATCACCCGGTCAAGGATTTCGATTGGTTCTTCTACGAAGTGCAAACGGTTATCAACTTGCACATCTTTTAAGGGTAAGACTAAGGTTTCCTCCGTTTGGCATTTCTTTAAATTCGACACATGGAACGTGTCATGGATGGCGCTCAGTTCTTGTGGTAGTTTAAGCTTGTAAGCTACCGGTCCAATCCTTTCGATTATCTCGAATGGCCCAACGTACCTAGGACTTAATTTGTTATTTTTCCCAAACGTACTATTCCCTTCCAAGGTGATATCTTTAGTAGAACTCTATCGCCAACTTGAAACTCTAGGGGTTTCCTGCGATTGTCGGCGTAGCTCTTTTGTCGATCCCTAGCGGTTTTGAGCCTTTCCTTGATAATCTTTATCTTATCAATGGTTTCCTGTACGATGTCTGGTCTTGACAATTGTCGGTCTCCAATTTCCAACCAGCTGAGAGGGGATCTACATTTGCGTCCATACAGGGCTTCATAGGGTGCACACTGGATACTGGTGTGATAACTATTATTGTATGAAATTTCAACCAGTGGCAAATGCGAGTCCCAGCTTCCGCCAAAATCTAACACACAAGCACGTAACATATCTTCTAGTGTTTGAATAGTTGTTTTCGATTGACCGTCCGTTTGAGGGTGGTAAGAGGTGCTTAAATTGACTCGAGTTCCCAGTGCTCTCTGAAATGATTGCCAAAATCGTGAAGTGAAGCGACTATCCCTATCCGAGATGATAGAGATGGGCACTCCATGACGGATGACGATCTCATTGATGTAGATTTGTGCCAATTTTTCCATCTTGTAATCTTCACGAATGGGAAGGAAATGTGCTGACTTCGTATGTCAGTCTACTATTACCCATATGGAATCGTACCCTTTAGCGGATCTGGGTAACTTATTCACAAAATCCATAGTTATCTGTTGCCATTTCCATTCCAGGATTTCTGGTTGTTGCAGTAATCCATAGGCTTTCTGGTGTTCTGCCTTAATTTTTGCACAAGTTAAACATTTCCCCACATATAGGGCGATATCCTTCTTCTTTCCAGGCCACAAATAGTATTTCTTTAAATCCTTGTACATTTTATCGGCTCCGGGATGAATAGAATACGTAGACTTATGTGCCTCATCCAATATCGTTAACCGTAAGTTATTTACCTTAGGTATCCAAACCTTCTTTTCAAAGTAACGTACTCCATCCCTTCCACTCTCGAATTTGTGTTCCAAATGACGGAGAGTTTCTCATTTAGATTTCTGCTTTTAATGCTTGTTCCTGAACTTGAAGGATCCTTCCTTTCAGACTTGTTTGCACAACAACTCCTAATGCTCGTACTCGTGTTGGTTTTACTCTTTCCTTCCTACTCAACGCGTCGGCTACCACATTGGCCTTGCCTGGGTGATATTTGATTTCACAATCATAATCGTTGAGTAGTTCTACCCATCGCCTATGTCTCATATTGAGCATCTATTGATCAAAAATAAGTTGGAGACTTTTATGGTCAGTGTAGACGGTACACTTGGTTCCATATAAATAGTGTTTCCATATTTTGAGTGCAAACACTACCGCCCCTAACTCCAAATCGTGAGTAGTGTAGTTTTTCTCATGAACTTTCAATTGTCTCGAAGCGTAGGCGATAACTTTGTCTTTTTGCATTAAAACACATCTCAACCCTTGGTGTGATGCATCGCAATAGACCATA
This sequence comes from Dittrichia graveolens, assembly GCA_038502395.1. NCBI lineage: Eukaryota > Viridiplantae > Streptophyta > Magnoliopsida > Asterales > Asteraceae > Dittrichia > Dittrichia graveolens. Next base: position 50,845,799 of record JARJIL010000005.1, on the reverse strand, counting down.
AAGTTTTCTGTTCCAATTGGCAATGGCAAGATAGGTGCGTTGCATAACTTCTGCTTTAAGGTTTGAAAGGCTTCTTCTTGCTTATCTCCCCAAATGATTTTCTTATCCTTCTGAGTCAGAGTCGTTAATGGTTGAGCCACGCGTGAAAAGTTTTCGATGAATCGCCTATAATATCCTGCTAAACCAAGAAATTACCGAATCTCAGTTGGCGTCTTTGGTGCTTCCCACTTTTTGATTGCCTCGATCTTTGCTGGATCGACATGAATTCCATTCAAATTAACTACGTGACCAAGGAAGTGTACTTCTCGGATCCAAAATTCACACTTGGAGAATTTGGCATACAACTTCTACTCCTTGAGAAGTGTTAAGATTAATTTTAAATGTTGCTCATGATCTTCCTTGCTTCGCGAATAGATGAGAATGTCGTCTATGAACACTATTGCAAACTTATCTAAGTATGGTCTACATACCCTATTCATTAAGTCCATAAATACTGTTGGAGCATTAGTCAACCCAAAAGGCATAACTAAAAACTCGTAATGGTCGTAACGTGTTCTAAACGCAGTTTTAGGCAGGTCCTCTTCACAGACTCTTAATTGATGATATCCAGATTGAATATCGATTTTAGAAAAATAGGTAGCACCTTGAAGTTGATCGAACAGGTCATCGATTCGAGGAAGAGGGTATTGATTTTTGATGGTCAATATGTTGAGTTCCCTATAGTCGATGCACATTCGCAGCAATCCGTCTCTCTTTTTGACGAATAGGACTAGGGCTCCCCATGGTGAGGTACTTGGTCGAATAATTCCTTTGTCGAGTAGCTCTTGAAGATGTGCAGGCAATTCCTACATTTCCAACGGGGTTAACCGATATGGTGACTTTGCTACGGACGTGGCTCCAGGGATTAAATCAATCCAAATTTGTCTTGTCTAACTGAGGGTAATCCAAGTAATTCATCCGGAAACACCTTAGGAGAATCTCGAATGATTGGAAAATCGTGAATGTGCTTTTCCTAAACCTCCGTTTCTACAACGTGAGCGAATAATGCGATATAGTCCTTTCTTAAATATTTTTGAATTTTCATGCATGATACCACCTTGAGGTTCTTCCTGGTCTTTTCTCCTTATACGACAAGCGTTTCATCTTGTGATAGTGGAATCTGAATGATCTTTTCACAACAACGTATTTTAGCTTGATTTTTTTAGATAGCCAATACATACCAACAACTACATCAAAGCTCCCTAATTTGATTGGTATGGTCTACGTTAAAGTTTTGTTGGCTAAGTTCAAGGTATAGTTAGTGATTATATCTCTAGTCTTGACTTCTTGTCCATTAGCAAATTCCATGATATAGGCCTCTTTCAATATTTGAAATTTTAGATTGAGCTTTGGCCTAAAAACTAGTGGTACAAAGCTTCTATATATTCTAGAGTCAGATAGCATTGATGCATTATAATTGTTCAGAAGAAACATACTAGTAATAACATTCGGGTCTCTCCTTTGTACAAATTCTACTTAGCTAGGTTATGGTGATCCTAAGATATAAGGTCTAACAACTAACACTCCCGTTCAATCATATAGCAATGCATGTAAATTTTTAAATCATACATTTCATAACGTGATTTAAGCAACACATGTTCAATCATATAGTTCCCAAAAGTACCAAAATGATTTCCTAAAAGACATCAAGTGATTAATGTTTAACAAATCATCAAAATAAACCACCAAGTTTAATAATCGAAAGAAAATCCAAATCTTTCACTAATTCAATCTCCTCTCCTTAAAAACAACCCTAGCGTACCATCATACTTACTAGCAATCTCACCATCACTATAAAAAATATCCTCCCAAGCACATATATAATTACATCATCTACACGGCTCTCCTTGTTGCAATGGTGATCCCCACAGCTCTTAACGCCTCACAGTGTTGCGACTCCGAGAGCATAGAAAAAAATTACATAGGACATGGTGCCGGTGGTCTAAACTAGTATGATGAATACTTAGTTCTAGTGATATGCTTTGTACCCACCTTCCCTTTTTAGGGGTCACCCTTAATGTCCTTACGACAGTTCCCGTTACTACTCAGGGTGCCTCTCTGTGCTCCCTAAATCAGCAGTTCTCTCCCTCCTAATGAAAAGGGTGACGAGGTCACTCTCGTTGGTAAGGGGACTCTTTTCCTAGATGTGAGCCTAACACATGCTCCACAAGAAGTCGGTGTTGATAATGCACTAGGTCATGAAATTCAGGGACTCTCCCACTAAGTTTCTATTATAACCTCCATGGGTAAAGAATATGTAATCTTAGTGCGTAAACCTAATGATGACATTACAGACTTTGATATATATAAAATTGGTTACTAAGTGTGCTAATATATGCAAGTACTTATGATATGCCATGCTTATGCACTCACAAAATAATCGTGCTCCAGAAAGAAAATAAATGAAAAATGTTTCTAAGTATATTCTTATTATAACTAACCTAAGTCACATATCGTACATAGCTAAATTAGACATAGGTGATGAATCTTTGTCTAATTGAGGTATAACAATGTGGTACTTAGCTTAATTATATTATCAATACACTTAATGCATTTCAAACAAAATTATTTTAAAAATCATTTTTATAAACCTTTAGTTATAGTTTGAGATTTTCATTTAGGAAAACCGGTATTCTCTATAACCTTAGGCTCTGATACCAAATCTGCCACACCCCGTTAAAGCGGAAACACGAGGTCTTACAGCACAAGGGATCATCGCACAAGGTAAATAGACAATAACTAATATATTAAATTAACAAAGTAAGTGATTCGGATAAACCATAAGTAAAAGTTACATAACCAAATAATATTTAAAGACATTGTCTCATACGATGCATAAATAAAATAGAAATTGTTTTTAAAATGTGAAGATGAAGATGAAGATGCCACACATCGTGTTTCTACATAATGTACCTAACGACGATCACCTGAAAGCATGGGTAAAAAACGGTCAACTACTAGAGTTGGTGAGTTCATAGGTTTTTGATATGCACAATATAACTTTTAAATGAGGAAAAGTTTAAATAAATGATGGAGAATTTTGAATAAATTCCAAGTATGTAATAATAATAGAAGATGCATTATATTGCCCAATACATTCACGTGGTAGTAATATACTATGATGATTAGCTTGAGCCATTATCCAACCTAACCAATAACCAATTGCCCAAGAACAAACCTAACGCCCATATTAAACGACGTTAGTAGTGGTAAAGTACATCTATAGTTCGTCAACCATAAATGGGAGACGTCAGAGTCTCCAAATAGCGCTACATACAAATACCACAGGCTCACTAGCGGAGTTAAAGGATAATGTCCAAAAAGGGGGCCTTACAACAATAACTCAAGCATATCAAAGAATAATACCAAAGTGCACAGAATCATATTTGAAATATATAAGAAGTCAGACAATAAACTTTTCATGAAATGTATACACATGCTTTCACCCCAAAAATAATATGAAATACGGTAAAAAAGGGCTATCATACTCACACGGTATGGAAATGTGTTAACTTGTAAAGGGTTTCTTGTTTATACGGAAGCTCCTTTCCTAATATAAGAAGTATGTAACTCTATTAGACTTATTTTATTTATTACTTTGTATGACTACCAATTATTTGTTATTAATTTATTTATTAAATTCTTTTAAAGGTTTTCTCTATTTTCCTTAAGTCATAGATGTTCACTGGAATTTTTATTTCCTTAAGTTAAACTTTAAAAATTAAAAAATGTATGTTAGAAGTCATATTAAGGCTTAATAGTTTAATATAACCTTAATACATGTTTCTAGAATGTCCAGTAAAAATATAGGAATTTGTAATCCATATTTAATATTTTTAATAATTAAAAGTATATAAGATGTCCACTGATCAGTGTCTGGATAACATATTGTTACTAAATAGTCTGTTTAGGGCTCATACGACCTCATTTTAACATGATTCAAAATGGTAATTAACCAAGACTCAAATATGAAACGTTTAAAAAAAACTAGACGTATTTTGTCCCAAGAATTAGTAAGTTATACGCATTTAAAGTGTAACTTTTTAAATCTGTCAGATTTTCAGATTCAACATATGTGTCTTATTAAATATGTTTGAAGGATCAAACCTTCATTAAAATTAGTGAATCCAGGTTTAAATGAAAGGTAACAGCTTAAACTAAGATTAGAAAAAAGAATCACCTGATTTGGATACCTAGAACTCCAGATATAATAAAAACAAAGGGGGAGTTCTAGCTCAGAATCTGACAGATTATGATTTCTCTTTGCTTTATGGGTCATAACTTTAATATAACATATTTATATTCATGATTAATCATCTTGTATGAGTATAAGCTTTGATAATCCATGTGTTCCTTATAACAATTGTAGGATGATACACATTTTATGTGCTCCTTACAACATTTGGTAGGATGATACACATGCATGATCAAAGTCTTATTTTCTTGATTTTTAGTTGATTGTGTTCTATACAACAATGGTAGGATGATGCACATTTCATGTGCTCCTTACAACATTGGTAGGATGTTAATATTTACATGATTATAGATATTTAAAATAAATAAGATGAACGTCAAAGAAAATAAACAAAAAGAAAGAAAAGAAGAAATGTAGAAGAGTAGAGATGGATTTGTTATGATCATCTTACCAACTCTTCTTCTTTGATCTTCAAAAGATGAACAAAGCTTGATGATCTTGGGAGATTTTGTTGGTGAAAAAATAAGAGAGAAAGGGAAGAGATGAAGTATGGTGGTAAAGAAAATGATGAAGAGTGGTAGGGGGGTTTTATAGAGGATGGGAAGTTCAAGTGTCATGTCTTGGGAAGAGAAGGAGGCAAGAGAAAAGAGGGGGGGTGGTGTATGGCCGCCCAAGGGGGCGGGGGGTTTCTTTTATTTATTTCTTTGTTAAATATTATGTGTAATTAGTTTAAAATAAAATTTGTATAAATGTTGATTTTGTTTAAATCTTTTAATTAACAAGGTTTTAATTTCTTTTGTGAGTTTATATATATATGTTTTATATTTTAACTTATTTATATTTATTATGATGTATTTAATTATTTTTATTATTATTATTGTTATTATTATTATTATATTATTATTATTATTATTATTATTGTATACGATTTGTAATTTTTGACTTTTAATAATTCGGTTTTTTCGAGCTCGTGAAGCTTCTAACAATATAGGCGGAATTTCTATGGAATCTTATATTATTATTGATGTATTTAAATCATAACTAATATTTTTAGTCATACCAGGCTTAAAGTTAGAATTTCTAATGGACAACCTGGGAAATTTGTTGCCGGTTGTCACAAAAACACATACCGAAAACCCGCTAATCTACTAGCTCAGGTTTGCGGGTGTTACAGATCTCCCCTCCTTAAGAGGATTCCGTCCTCAGAATCCCTTCTCGTCCAAACGAATGGGCATATCTGTCTCTCATCTCTGCCTCAGTCTCCCAAGTTAAATCGGAACCTAAACCGTGCTTCCATTTGACCAATATCATCGGAATCTGCTTCTTTCGGAGCTTGGTCACTTTATGATCTATTAGTTCAATAGGTTCCTCTATTAATCTTATCTTCGAATCAATTTTCAGATCATGTACTCGGAGAATCTGACTTTCATCTTCAATCATACATTTTCTTAGATAGCAACCGTTGAACGTATCGTGAATACCTGCAAGCTCTGCTGGAAGATCTAATGTTACTGTCTGATCATTTACTCTCTAACGAATGTGGAAAGGACCAATAAAATGGGGAGCCAACTTCCCGTGTTTACCGAAGCGAATCACACCTTTCCACGGAGAGACTTTCAAATAAACTAACTCACCTACATCAAATGATACCGGACGACGTCTCGGATCGGCATACATTTTCTGCCTATCTCTTGCATCTTTCAACTATTCTTTGGCAATAGAAACCTTGTCAGCAGTTAACTGAACAATCTCAGGCCTTGCAAATTGTTTATCGCCACCCTCTAACCAACAAGTCGGAGTACGGCAGCGACGACCGTACAACATTTCATACGGAGGCATTCCAATACTAGAGTGATAAGAATTTTTATATTCAAACTCTATCAATTGCAGGTGTGAATCCCAAGATCCACCATATCCAATTACACAGGCACGTAGCATATCTTCGAGTGTCTGTATAGTTCGTTCAGTCTGACCAACAGTTTAGGGATGATAAGCAGTACTCAAGTTAATTCTCGTCCCCAATTCTCTCTGTAAACTCCTCCAGAAGTTGGAAACAAACCTAGAGTCTCTGTCATAAACTATGGACAACGGTATACCATGTCTCGCAACAATCTCATCGATGTTTAGTTGCGCCAATTTACCCAAGGAAGGCGTCTCACAAGTAGCCAGAAAGTGAACACTCTTTGTCAGTCGATCCACGATCACCCATATCATATCATGATTTTTCTGAGTTCGCGGAAGTTTTGTTACAAAATCCATCGTTATGTGTTCTCACTTCCACTCAGGAATCTCTAACTATTTCAAGGACCCATATGGTTTCGGTGATGACCGCGATTTCCCAAAATTTACCATTTACAAAAATCTTGCCATTTTATCAGAAAAACATGCAACGGAAGTCCTCCGTCATAAAATACATCTTACCAAAACAATAAGAGGTTACATCAGTATGAAAATCACGACATCACGTTCCTAAACATTAATCATAAAGACATGAATTGTTTGATGAAATAAAACAAAATGGTATCATCTAAGACAGCACACTACCCAAAGTCCTTGTCTCACAAGCAATCTCTAAGCAACTTGCATGAGTACAAGACACATTTGAAGAAACAAGTGTCAGTTTAAAGCATCGTGAGTCAATAGAGTTATGAAAAGATTCAATTAAAACAAAACATACTTTAGGCGGTAATATCAGAATAAACAATAATCCATTCCCGCCCATTCACATAGTTGACCAACCCATCATTTGACATTTAGCACATAACGGTCAACTAATCATAGTATCTCATAACAGTCATTTCATATACTCCGTTATCGTAATTCTTTAAATCATAATTATTTGTTGGAATATGCCCGCTGACACGAAGGAGTTAATGGCACTACCGATGAGGTATAGGCCTATTGGGTCACACACCAAGTATTGATTCTGGCAACACGATTAAGCAAAAGAGAGGAAAAGGCCAAAATGGGTTTTGGCCGGATGCTACACGGGCCGTGTTCCTGAACACGGGCCGTGTCGAGTCCAATATACACGAGTTGTATTGGCCCAGTTCAAGGTCGTGTAGTTTGGGCCTACATGGGCCGTGTAGACGAACACGGGCCGTGTTGTGCCTATTAGACACTGGCCATCTTAACCCAATTGGGGCCGTGGACTTTGGGCCTACACGGCCGTGTTGACCAACACGGGCCGTGTACGTCCGCTGTAACAGCAGAATTAACAGCCTTAAACACTTGGTTTAATGGTGTTAACTTCTAATAATTGTGGTAGACAAAGAGGCAACGAATTCTCTGCTCTTGTAGAGACTTTTGGCTTGTTCTTTGTCTCTTGTTGATACAAGATATTCTCTCTTTTGTTCATCTTGTTCTTGGTGATTTTTGAAGCACAAGAAGCAAGTAACACATACACTTGATTGTTGTTTTGGTTATTGCACATCAACTTGCTAGCACTTGGGAATTAAACAAGCTTGGGGTGGACTTCGTTGGAGGAGTTCTTTGTTGGATTCTAAGCTACATGACAAGGAAGGTTGATTTGTGTTTTGAACTATTGAGGTATAATCATTTCTTCTTGTCTTGTTCATATTAGTTGCAATTTCATTGTTAGATTTTGGTCCATGGGAGTGTATTCGTTTGTTTGGCTTTGATTTTTGTTATACATATTGCTTCCGTTGCTACTTGATTTTGCTAAACGAATACCTTCAGTGGTATCAGAGCCATATCTAACATGGCTTTGCACTATTGAGTCTAGCAAAACCATAGAAGTTTTTTTTATAAGAAAAGTGTTTTCTTAAAATTGTTTTTTCATTGAGACTCTTGTTGTGCTAGAATAGATTTATTCGTAGTCTTCTTAATATTTTAGTTTTTATATTTATATATTTGTTGTAACTTGGCATGAAGTGTACACAAATATATACTTATAACTGTATATATGAATATGTGTCTCAAAAATGGTTTGGTACACTAATGCATATGTACAAGGATTGTCTTTTTGGTGCCTTTGATGTTTTAACAATCTTAACTAAAATATAGATATATATTGATGTATCATGGTTATGTGTGGCACACCACGTTTCTATGTGGTATGTTTTGGTTTGATTCGGTAACATGATATGCCCTTAGACCTATGTGTTGTGGTGGTTGATTATTTTGGTTTTTGGCGGCCTGCGTGCTGTATTGTTGTAACAATATTTATTTATTTGTTTATTGGTGCGGCTTGCACGCCGTTTATTTTATTCTATGTATTTGTATAAATAGAATAGGAATGCGACCTGCATGTCGTTTCTATATATATATTCTATGTATTTGTATATAGTCTAGAATTAAAACCGGAATAGTCAACGGGAGTCATGGTGATGACGTCTTGGCGAGAAGGAATCAACATGCTATTGAAGGTGTTGGATTCAGTGGGAGCTCACCCAACCAGACTATATCTTGTCCTTAGATTTTTGGCTACGTTTTCCCCGTTGTGGCTCACGGGGAAAACGCATAGGATTTTTGGGCATGTTACCGAATTATATATATTTATTTGCTTAGTTATATTTTATTTTTCCTATGCATGGATTAGGATTCGCATGCTAGACAATTTTTCTATAAAATTAAATAAAATACAATATTTGTTAAAATGGTTAACAATCTCGCACGAATACAATTGACAAAGAAAATATAAAAATAGTATTATATTAAATGTGCTTAAAATCGTTTTGAAACTTACTTTGTTAATTCACAAAAAAGGTTTTTATAAACCGGAAACAAATTCCCGTTTTTCAAAATGTAAATCACGCACCATCCGTAAGATGACACCACCCGAATCTAACGAAGCAAGGACGATTGTCGAGCTAAGCACGAGTCATTCCTTGTGTTGTTGTGTGGAAGGTGAGTGGGGTAACTCGCATGATTGGTTGTTGAGCTAAGCACGAGCTAAACAAAAATTATATATTAAGATTGGTAAAATGGTTGCCGGCCTAAATAGCTTCGCCACGTGATCCGCGGTAAACCCGTCATGGTGCGAGGTGAAATAAGGTTCTTAGCCATTGTTACAAATAAATTGTTTTGTTTAAAACTATGGGTACTTATTTTTACAAGGATTTCCAAACTAACTAAAACTACTTTGCTATTTTAGATGGCGTCTTCAAGCAACACCAACACCACCAACCATTTTCGCTTAGAGTTTTCCTTGAAAAGGAGAAACTCAATGGTAACAACTTCTTGGATTGGTTTAGGAAACTTAAAGTTGTCTTACGCCAAGAAGGGAAGATGGTTACCATAGAGGAGGCCCTTCCCAAGGCTCCTACTGCCAATGCCACTCGGGCTATCCGAGATGCTTATGAGAAGCGTGTCAAGGATACCGAGGACATTACTTGCCTCATCCTAAGTACTATGATCCCCGAGCTCCAAAAGCAAATGGATCATTTGAGTGCTTTTGACTTGATCGCTAAGCTTAAGGAAATGTTCCAGCAGCAAGCGAGACAAGAGAGGTTTGAGTGTCTTAAGACGGTACTTGGTAGCAAGATGGCCGATGGCGGGCATGTGAGTGCTCACGTGTTGCGCATGAAAGCAAACGTGGAGCGCATGGAATGGCTCAAATTTACCATAGGGAGGGAGCTAGCCGTGGATTTGATCCTATGGTCCCTGCCCACCGCATATGATCAATTCGTTATGAGTTGTCATATGCATAGTATGGATAAGTCCATTATGGAGTTTCATGGTATGCTTAAGACAACGGAGTCTAGCATGACCAAAAACAAGCCTGCCGTTCCAAATCCCGTTCTTGCTATAACGGAGGGGCGAATCCAGAAGAAGAAGAGATACGCTTATACGCCTAAGGGTGAGGGGAAGGGGAAGATTGGCGTTGCCAAGTCTAGCCCTGCTTCGGATGGTAAAGGCAAGGGGAAGATGGTTCCCCAAGCTAAAACTCAGAATGAAGTGGAATGTTTCTTCTGCGGGAAGAAGGGCCATTGGCGCCGTAACTGCCCGCGGTACCTAGAAGGTCTTAAGAAGCTCAAGGGGTTGACCATTGGAGGAACTTCCGATTCCGGTACGTACATGATTGAACTCCATCATACTTCTACAACTGGTAGTTGGGTATTAGATACCGGCCGTGGCACTCACGTTTGTAATATTGTGCCAGTGCTAAAGACAAGTAGAAGGATGGAGAGTGGCGAGCTTGACTTGATAATTGGAAACAAGGAGATTGTCCCGGTCAAGGCTCGAGGAGAAGTTGAATTATCTTTTAATTCCGGTTGTTCCATATTATTATTAAACGTATGCTATTCGCCGCTTGTGGTGCGAAACATTATTTCTTTTCATGCATTACACGACAATGGTTTTGGTTTTTCATTTGACAATGGAGTTATTGTTTGCTTTAAAAATAATATTTGTTATTTTAAAGCTTATCCTTGTCGTGGTATTTATGAAGTAGATGCGTACGTTAGTGATAATCGTTCAATCATGAATATTGATTCAACGTCTAAAAATGGTTTAGACAAATTGTCTTTGTGACATGGTCGACTTGGCCATATAAACAAGACTCGTATCGCCAAGCTCCAAGCGGATGGGATCTTGGAATCATTTGACCATGAGTCAAATGAAGTATGCGAATCTTGTTTATTAGGCAAGATGACTAAAGCACCCTTTTCCGGCGTGAATGAGAGGGGTAAAGACTTATTGAACATTATACATTCCAGTGTGTGTGGTCCATTTAAGCATATCACAAGAGACAATTCTAGATATTTCGTTACCTTTATAGATGATTGTAGTAGGTATCGGTATGTCTACTTGGTTAGACAAAAGTCCGAGACCATTGAGGTCTTTAAGACTTTCCAAAACGAAGTAGAGAATCAATTGGGCAAAAAGATTAAGATACTTACATCCGATAGGGGTGGTGAGTATCTTAGTCAAGAGTTTCGTGATCATCTCAAGGGTTGTGGAATTATCTCACACCTTACACCTCCTAGGACGCCACAATTAAACGGTGTCGCCGAAAGGAAGAACCGAACATTGTTGGATATGGTTCGGTCTATGATGAGTCACACCCAAGTCCCTATAACCCTTTGGGGTTATGCTCTTGAAATGGAAACAAGAATCCTTAATCTCGTTCCAACAAAAAAGGCCGAGAAAACACCTTTCGAGATGTGGCATGGGAAGCCTCCCGTTCTTGCCTATCTAAAGGTTTGGGGTTGTCAAGCCTATGTACGACATGAAGTAGATGACAAGTTAGAGCCCCGATCCAAAAAGTGTTATTTCATCGGATATCCAGCTACGGGTATTGGATATGTATTCTATAAACCTTCCGAGAACAAAGTATTTGTGGCTCGGAGGGCGGTCTTTTTAGAAAGAGAATTAATATCCAATCAGCAAGGCGGGACCAAGATTGATCTTGAAGAAGTTCAAGAGTCAACGGATGAAAGGCCTGACGTTGGCACTAGCCAACAACCTAGTGAGGTTGAGTCTGAGCATGACAATGCAGAGACTATCGTACATCCATTACCTCCCCGTAGATCTGGTAGAACTCCCCCTGAGCAAGAGAGGTATGGGTTTCTCATATCTAAGGGCGACGAGTTATTGGTGGATCTTAATGAGCCGACCAACTATCGGGAAGCGGCAGCGGGCCACGAGTCTGCTAAGTGGAAGGAGGCAATGGATAACGAGATGCAATCCATGGAGGATAACCAGGTTTGGGAACTGGTTGATCGTACACCCGGTTGCAAACCAATAGGGTGTAAATGGGTCTTCAAGAAGAAGACCGACATGGATGGAAAAGTTAACATTTTCAAAGTCCGACTGGTGGCTAAAGGTTTCACCGAGACACATGGTGACCACTATGATGAAACTTTCTCCCCAGTGGCCATGTTGAAATCTATTAGGATACTTTTGGCAATCGCTGCATTTCATGATTACGAAATATGGCAAATGGATGTCAAAACCGCCTTCCTTAATGGGAAGCTCTCCGAAGAGGTGTATATGACGCAGCCTGAGGGTTTTGTACATACAAAGCATCCTAATAGAGTGTGTAGACTAAAGAAGTCCATTTATCGACTTAAACAAGCATCTCGTAGCTGGAATCTATGCTTTGATAAGAAAATCAAAGAGTTTGGTTTTTCGAAGAGTGTAGACGAGCCATGTGTATACTTTAGGGCTAGTAGGAGCGCCGTTGTTTTCTTAGTCTTGTATGTGGATGATATCCTACTCATTGGAAAAGATATTCCAACCTTGCAAAGTGTTAAAACTTGGCTTGGAAAATGCTTTTCAATGAAAGACTTAGGAGAAGCGGCCTATATTCTTGGTATCAAGATCTATAGAGATAAATCTAGAAAACTTCTCGGGTTGAGTCAAAGTACATACATTGACAAAGTCTTGAAGCGGTTCAAGATGGAGGACTCCAAGAAAGGGAATCTTCCTATGTCGCATGGAGTGATATTGAGTATGACTCAATGTCCTAGTTCTCATGAGGAACTAGAAGTAATGAAGCGAGTACCATATGCTTCGGCCGTGGGCTCGATCATGTACGCCATGTTATGTACTCGTCCTGATGTGTCATGCGCTTTGAGCTTGACTAGTAGATATTAGGGAAACCCGGGGCAAGCCCATTGGGTTGCGGTAAAGAACATTCTTATGTATCTTAGGAGGACTAAAGAAATGTTCTTGATCTTTGGTGGTGAGGAAGAGCTCAAAGTAAAGGGTTACTCTCATGCTAGCTTCCAAACTGATAGGGATGACTGCCGATCATAATCGGGGTTTGTGTTCATATTGAATGGTGAGGCTATTACTTGGAGAAGTTCAAAGCAAGACACAGTAGCTGATTCTAGTACAAAGTCGGAATATATTGCGGCAAATGAAGCTGCTAAAGAAGCTATGTAGATAAGGAAGTTCATCCGCGACCTTGGAGTGGTTCCTAGCATATCCGACCATATTGAGATCTTTTGTGATAATGAGGGTGCCGTAGCCTTAGCGAAGGAACCGATAGCTCACAAGAGAATGAGGCATATACCTCGTAAGTACCACTTGATTAGAGAGATGATTGAAAGTGGTGAAGTCGCTATTAGTAGAGTAACCTCGGAAGGCAATTTAGCCGATCCGTTTACTAAACCGTTGTCACAAGCCTCTCATGCTTCTCACACTATGGCAATAGGTGTTAGATTTGCTCATAACTTGGTTTAGATTTAGTTTTAATTTATGTTTGGACCATTATGAATTTGGAACATTAAGCAGTATTGTCACTAATGTTTGTTTCGATTTATATAGTAGATATCTATATATACGCGTGTTGCGGTTACTTACATTTAGTCTTTATTGTGTTCTATCATTGCATGTTTAATTTTGTTAGTCCCATGTTTAGAATAGTTAGATTTGATGAGACAAACTATCGATATGTATAGATAATAGGTTAAGAGTTAGGAATTATGTAAGTCTGTTATAGACTGACTAGTCAGCTTCAGCTGAGTAGTCAGCGTATAAACAGCTATAGAGTTGGATAGAAATCTCAAACGGAATTAATTAGATATGTTCTAATTAAGGAGTTTGTTACGGTTTTCAAGAAAAGATAAGTTCTATCTTTAAACTGCGATTTATTCGTAGATATATCAAGTATAAGTATAAACCTTCTTCTGGGTTTATAGATACGAACGAATACGCATATATGTTCTAACGTGTGTACGTGAACAGATACGCGAAACACGACTGCATAAGTTGCAAAACGTACGTGTGTTCATGATACTTGATACGCGTGTGTTGCGATAACTTTGTAAGTTCAAAGTTTGAGAGAGTTTTCAAGAGTTCTTGTTAATCAGGTTTAACAAGAAATTCGATCATCAATTAGTTTGTGATTCAAGAGTGTTTGGAGAGAGTTGAGGTTATAATCATTGTAATATCAAATCATCATGTTGATTTGATTAGAGAGTGATAATAGTTATTGTACTGGTTGATAATTGAATATACATTTGATTAGTTTGTTTGATTGTTTAAAGTGTATTCAACCCCCCCTCCTACACTGTATCGGTTGCTTGTTCACCCTCTTTGGGACCAACAACTGGTATCAGAGCAAGTTTCTTTATAAGCTGAAGATCAAGATCCGCTGTCAAGAGGTTAAGATGTCTACTAGCAAGCAATCAAGTCATATACCAACAATGGCGGCAAAAGGTTGTCTTATCTTTGATGACACTGACCATCCTATGTGGAAGTTTAGAGCCATGCTAGATCTGAAGTCTGTGGATCACAGAATGAGTAACGTGATTCAAGATGGCCCAATCATACTAATGATCCATATTACTGCCACTGACAAAACTATTCCCTCTGGAGAAACTCCCAAGCCTGAAGCATCCTGGACTGAAGAAGATCGTAAATTGTTCAATCTTGATGATAAGGCACAAAGCATTATATCAAATGCTCTAACAAATCCTCTTCTGCATACTGTGGTTGGGTGCCAAACTGCAAAAGAGATGTGGGACACTCTCAGTGTCACATATGAAGGCACTGACCTGGTAAGACAACATAAGAAGACAAATCTGAGTCGTTCTTATGAAACTTTCTTTGCTAGAAAGAACGAAACTCTGGCAGATTTGTTTACCAGATTTCAATGCTTGATTAATGATCTGATCTTGGTAGGTGTCAAGAAAGATGAGAATTAGTTGGTACTCAAGTTCTTGGATGTGTTACAAAAACAATTCAATGAGATCACCATTGCACTTCATGCTGGAGGAACCTTACGAAAATATGATCTCAGATCTATCTATGGTTTCCTTCTAAATCATCAACAGATCATGGAACACAAGAAAGTGGCCCAGCAACAACTAAAAGAATCTATAAACAATGTTGGATCTGCATTAATTATAGAAAAGAAAAAGAAGGGATCTAAAATGTCTCAAGCTGAGATTGACTCTGAATCTGAATCTGAGGAAGTAAGTCTTAACTCTGGTTCAGATGATGAAGAGATGGATGCTCTTACTGAACAAATGGCAATGTTAGCAAGAAACTTTAGAAAGTTCAGAAGAGGAAGGGGTCAATCTGACAGAAGCAAAAGTGGTAAGTCTACTTTTGATCCTAAGAAAGCTAAGTGCTATAACTGTCAGAGGATAGGACACATAGCTGCTGAGTGTAGAGTAAAGAATGGAAATCAGCTTCAGTAGCTGAGAAAAATGCCTACAGAGCTGATAAATATAAAAAGAAATATCAAATACTCAAAGGCAAGCCAGATGAAAACACCAAAAGTCTCCTTGCTGAAACTTGGGATACTGAATCATCTACTTCAGATGATGATGAGCCAGATAGGTGTTTGATGGCCATTGAGGATGAAGAGGAACAAGTTGACTATGAGTTAGAAGACAGTTCCTTTGATAAGGATCTAGCAGAAGCGGCTAAGCTGAGTAAGCAAACCAGTAACTGGGATCCTACCTCAATGTATAAGGTAAATAACTTTAGCTCTTACACTGATGAACAAAAATGTCTAATGTTCAACTATGTGTTGAATGACTTCAAAACCTCTCTCACAGTTCTATCTAGTTTGAAAACTGAAATTTCAAAACTAAAAGATGAACTTAAACAGTCTGAAACTCTCTTAAATGCTGGTAAAAAGATCCAAAGTGATTATGAATGTCAGCTTCATATAAACAAACTTCTAAGTAATGAACTGCAAAAATCAAAAGAACAAGCTGAGAATCTAAGAAAAATCTGTGAATCCTGGTGTAAGTCATCAAGAGAAGCAGAAAAGTGTATTAACCAGCAGATACCAAATCAAGTAAAAGCAGTGATAGGGGGAGATTATAGTGCTGCTGTTGATGAAATCATCGAAGATCAAGTCAGTCTTGAAGACAAAACGATGAAATCAGATGACATACTCCCAGGAACATTCTTAAGGAAGAAGGAAGGGAAACAAGTCAAAACCAATAAGTTTGTGAGACCAACCCAAAGTCCTCAGGTTATTCACTCAAACCATCAAGCTGGATGTTCCAGATCCAATAGAAACTGTAAGTCAGTTTTCAAATGATTGGATTACAATCCTGTGAGAACAACTGTTTTTGATAGAATATCTCATGTTAACTTAAAAAGACATAATTCTCAAGCCATACATGAAAGGATGTCTAAGAAGAGGAAGTTGTATGTAAGTCAGACTTCACCAAATAAAGGTAACCATAAAGCAGACAATGGTAAGTCCAAAGTCAGTGAAAATCAAGTAGACAAATTGTCGAAGAGGATTGAAAGGTTATCCACATCATATGACCCTAAATCTGAATCCAAATTTAATGTTGGAAAACTCAAAGAAATCACCCAAACACCAATCTTTAGAAGAAAATGCTATAAGTGTGGTGATAGAGGTCATGAGGCCAAAGATTGTGTAAGTACCAATCTTTGACCTGAAAATGAAATGGATGATTAGTCCAAAACAAAACCATAATCTGTTAGAGCTGATCAATCATACTCCAAAGGATCAGCTAAGTGCTCATCCTCAGGACCTACCAAACAGTGGGTTCCAAAAAGAAACTAATATGTTTAGTTGATCATGTGCAGGGATCCTACAAGTGGTATCTCGATAGTGGATGCTCAAGGCACATGACAGGAAGCAAGGGGATTCTAAGTGAATTCCAAAACAATGAAGGACCCAAGGTGACATTTGAGGATAATTCTCAAGGAAGAACTAAAGGTTATGGAAAGATAACTGCTGGAAAAGTCACTTTCAAAAAGGTAGCATATGTTGAAGGCCTTAGACACAATCTGATAAGTATCAGTCAACTATGTGATGAGGATTATGAAGTCACCTTCAGAAAGGATACAGGGATAATTTATGATAAGAAGGGAAAACCAATATTAATGGCAAAAAGAGAGAGAGAGATATCTATTTGTTAGATCTCAGCTCCGCAGAAACTTCAACTGAAACCTGCTTGTATTCTGATTTAACTCCCAAGCTGAGTTGGTTATGGCACAAAAGACTGTCTCATTTAAACTTCAAATATATTAACAAGTTGTCTAGCAAAGAGTTAGTCTCTGGTCTGCCTAAGATCACATTTGCTAAAGACAAACTCTGCTCAGCTTGTGAAATGGGAAAACATCATAAGGGATCCTTCAAGTCCAAGCAGAATTTCTCAATTACAGAACCATTGCATATGTTGCATTTGGACCTATTAGCACCCCAAGCCTAAGTGGCAAAAAGTATACTCTAGTGATTGTTGATGAGTTCACAAGATTCACTTGGGTAATCTTCTTAAAAGCCAAAAGTGAAGCTGCATATGAGTTAATCAGCTTCATAAGACAAGAAGAGTTGCAAAAGGGTAAGTCTCTTAAACAACTTAGAAGTGATCATGGGACTGAGTTCAGAAACTTAACCCTTGAAGGCTTTTGTGAAGAGAAAGGAATTATCCAGAATTTCTCATCTGTAAGAAATCCACAATAAAATGGAGTTGCTGAAAGGAGAAACATAACCTTAATTGAAG
Source organism: Dittrichia graveolens (assembly GCA_038502395.1). Classification (NCBI taxonomy): domain Eukaryota; kingdom Viridiplantae; phylum Streptophyta; class Magnoliopsida; order Asterales; family Asteraceae; genus Dittrichia; species Dittrichia graveolens. Next base: position 50,828,150 of record JARJIL010000005.1, on the reverse strand, counting down.
CTGCTAGAACCATGCTATGTGAGACAAAGCTCAAGCTGAGCTTCTTGGCAGAAGCTGTAAGTACAGCATGCTATACTCAGAATAGATCACTAATAGTGAAAAGACATGGTAAAACATCTTACGAGATGTATCATGGCAGAAAACCCAACATTGGATATTTCCATATTTTTGGTTCAACATGCTATGTGCTAAACCAAAGAGATCAGCTCCATAAGTTGGAACCCAAAGCTGATCAAGGGATATTTGTTGGATATTCTTCAATCTCCAAAGCTTACAGAGTCTTTAATCTTAAAAGAAAGGTAATTGAAGAGTCAGTACATATTACGTTTGATGAGACAAGTATTGATGAATCCAACAGAGCTCAAGCTGACTCGGTTAGTCTGAGTGAGCTTGAGAGGAGCAAAGAAGATCTCACATCAAATCCCATGTATGTTATGGATGATTCTGATGATGATGATAGTAAATCTAACAAATGTGCATCATTGAAAGAAATTATCAATATTGAAGATAATCAGCCTGACAGTCTCGGTGAATCATCAGGTACATGTCAGATTGAAGATCTAAGTGATCTTCCAATTCCTACTTAGACTGAAGAAGTAAGTCCTATTCAGCCTGGGAGACACTGCTCTGACTCAGACCCAGAACCTCAGTCTCCTACTACAACCTTCAGATTATTAAAAGATCATCCTCTTGATAATGTCATTGGTAACGTTGAAGATGGTGTGTTAACTAGATCTAAGGCAAATGCAAACTATGTTGCCTACTCTAGTTTTCTATCTCAAATGGAACCAAAGAAGACTGAAGAGGCTCTAAAAGACGAAGATTGGATTGAAGCTATGCAAGAGGAGCTGACAGAATTTCAAAGAAATAAGGTTTGGACCCTTGTCCCTGCTCCTAAAGGAAAAAAAATTATAAGCACTAAGTGGGTCTATAGAAATAAAATGGACAAGGATGGAGTAGTGATCAGAAACAAGGCAAGGTAGTAGCTCAGGGGTATCGACAAGAAGAAGGTATTGATTGTGATGAAACCTTTGCCCATGTTGCAAGGATTGAAGCTATAAGGTTGTTTCTAGCCTATGCAGCCTTTAAAAACATTAAAGTGTATCAAATGGATGTTAAAAGTGCATTCCTAAATGGAGCACTATAGGAGGAGGTCTATGTGAAACAACCCCTTGGTTTTATTGATTCTAAACATCCAGATTATGTCTATAAGTTAGATAAGGCTTTGTATGGACTCAAGCAAGCTCCAAGAGCGTGGTATGATACACTATCCACCTATTTGTTCTCAAATGATTTTTTCAGAGGAAGTATTGACAAAACTCTTTTCATAAGAAAGAGCAGAGGACATGTCATTCTGGTTCAAATTTTTGTGGATGACATTATCTTTGGATGGAAACTGTTTTATTATTTGATATGTAAATGTAAATGATATGTTCATTAATACAAACTCAAGTTTGATATGTTCAACTGTTTTATTATTTGATATGTTCAGAATTATGTTTGATATGTTCAAACAGACAACTTTGTAAGTTTAAGCTGATGATTGATATGTTCAATTGTAAACTGATATGTTCAGTAATATAAGTTTTGTAAGTTCAGAACTTAAATTAACTCTGATAAGTTCAGAATCTAAGTAGTTGTATATTCAAATACTTAGAATACAAGTCTTATAATAGATTTGTAACATAAACATTTTGTAAGTTCAAGATACGTGAATAAGTATGGATTAGTTCAATACTTATTTCAAGAACTAACTTTGGTTAGTTCCAGAGTTGTTCAGCATAATTCTGTTAACCTATAACTAACTTGATTCAATGTTTTGTCATCATCAAATAGGGGGAGATTGTTAGTCTCATGTTTAGAATAGTTAGATTTGATGAGACCAACTATCGATATGTATAGATAATAGGTTAAGAGTTAGGAATTATGTAAGTCTGTTATAGACTGACTACTCAGCTTCAGCTGAGTAGTCAGCGTATAAACAGATATAGAGTTTTCTATGTAAGTACTAGATAACTCAGTGACTTCTAAGCTGAGATAGGTCTTAAGAGTAAAGACTTGAAGACTTGAAGACTTGAAGATTCAAGAATCGAAGATTCAAGAAGTCAGCTTGACAAGGTCAAGACTGAGTATGTCAGCTCAGCGTCAGAAGTCAGTTCAGAATCTAAGTAAGTTCTAAATTCTGTTATAAACTCTCTATATCTACAACATTCAAATTAGGATATCTAAACCTAATTTAAACTATCTATTAGTTGGATAGAAATCTCACATGGAATTAATTAGATATGTTCTAATTAAGTAGTTTGTTACGGTTTTAAAGAAAAGATAAGTTCTTTCTTTAAACTGCGATTTATTCGTAGATATATCAAGTATAAGTATAAACCTTCTTCTGGGTTTATAAATATGAACGAATACGCATATATGTTCTAACGTGTGTACGTGAACAGATACGCGAAACACGACTGCATAAGTTGCAAGACTGCATAAGTTGTAAAACGTACGTGTGTTCGTGATACTTGATACGCGTGTGTTGCGATAACTTTGTAAGTTCAAAGTTCGAGAGAGTTTTCAAGAGTTCTTGTTAATCAGTTTTAACAAGAAATTCGATCATCAATTAGTTTGTGATTCAAGGGTGTTTAGAGAGAGTTGAGGTTATAATCATTGTAATATCAAATCATCCTGTTGATTTGATTAGAGAATGATAATAGTTATTGTACTGGTTGATAATTGAATATACATTTGATTTGTTTGTTTGATTGTTTAAAGTGTATCAACCCCTCTTCTACACTATATCGGTTGCTTGTTCACCCTCTTTGTGACCAACAAATTTCTTCCCTAGATTGTTTTACAATCTTCAAATCTCCACAATCGGTCATACTTTGTGGGAAGGAAGTATGAATTAAGATTGAGGTAAAGAATTGGTTTTGATAAAACGTGATTCTTGCCTATACTTGAAAGGAGTTTCAAGTGATTGGTGGACCCGCACCCGAGTTTACTTCATGGTTTAGTCACAAGTAACTTGGGATGGTAATGACATTTCATCCTTATACTAGAGATACATGTGATCTCAAAGCATAGGTCTACTCTTCTTTGATCGTTTTCTAATGCGGTCCGTAACTGGTCGGTATAAGGGAGATGATTGGGTAGAGTATTATCTATGTGGCGGGACTATGTAGTCAAAAGGTATTTGTTCCTCTATGTATAGAGAGAATATCCATGGGTCCCTCGATGATTGAGTGTTGACGTTCGTATGCATGGCCGTGCTCAAGTTATATTGATGATGGATCAATGTTAACTTGATTTGTTGGTCACCCCTAATCTAGAATCGAGAAACATAATCGTGAACGATCTGAAGGCTGACTATATTCCATGCCTTGTGTTCACATTGGATATCGCGAACAAAGGGATGTACATGTTCATTTATCTTTAGGACAATCATTTTATGATTATGGATCTTGTCAAGAGTGGCATACCCTATACTGACTTGGGAGCATAGATGTCTTGCTAGAGGCCGCTCTATGTTTGTGTTATTTTTCGTAGTCGTGTCAGGTGCAAGTGGAAGTCAGTTGAAATATGCCCGCTGACACGAACGAGTTAATGGCACTACCGATGAGCTATAGGCCTATTGGGTCACACACAAAGTATTGATTCCAGCAACACGATCAAGCAAAAGAGAGGAAAAGGCCAAAATGGGTTTTGGCAGGATGGTACACGGGCCGTGTCCAGTGAACATACACGAGGCGTATTGGCCTAGTTCAAGGTCGAGTAGTTTGGGCCTACATGGGCCGTGTAGACGAACACGGGCCGTGTAGAAGAACACGGGCCATGTAGACGAACACGGGCCGTGTAGAAGAACACGGGCCATGTAGACGAACATGGGCCGTGTTGTGCCTATTAGACACTGGCCATCTTAACCCAATTGGGGCCATGGACTTTGGGCCTACACGGCCGTGTTGACCAACACGGGCCGTGTACGTCCGCTGTAACAGCAGAATTAACAGCCTTAAACACTTGGTTTAATGGTGTTAACTTCTAATAATTGTGGTAGACAAAGAGGCAACGAATTCTCTACTCTTGTAGAGACTTTTGGCTTGTTCTTTGTCTCTTGGTTGATACAAGATATTCTCTCTTTTGTTCATCTTGTTCTTGGTGATTTTTGGAGCACAAGAAGCAAGTAACACATACACTTGATTGTTGTTTTGGTGATTGCACATCAACTTGCTAGCACTTGGGAGTCAAACAAGCTTGGGGTGGACTTCATTGGAGGAGTTCTTTATTGGATTCTAAGCTACTTGACAAGGAAGGTTGATATGTGTTTTGCAGTATTGAGGTATAATCATTTCTTCTTGTCTTGTTCATATTAGTTGCAATTTCATTGTTAGATTTTGGTCCATGGGAGTTTATTCGTTTGTTTGGCTTTGATTTTTGTTATACATATTGCTTCCGTTGCTACTTGATTTTGCCAAACGAATACCTTCATTATCATCATCATCACAATCATCATTAATGGTCTAAGGATATTATCTTAAACCCAAGATATAGACCCGGTTCACGAGTTACGTTATTACCCGTCTAAGAATCATTAGAGCGAGACTTCCAGTAATTTTTAGACTATAACAACTCCCGCTATCGCTTCTCCGACAATGTGGTATACAACATATTCCACACTGCCGTTCAGGCGAAGTAATAACGGTGTTTTACCTCTTACACCTCCTCACACCCACATGATATTTAATAATGTACAACCTCTAGTACCAAACATCATTCCAATGAGTATAAATACATCATCACGTTGTCCCGTACTTGTCATGAACGTCCAGTAACCCACAAATGACTAGCACTTTTCCTAGAAGGTTCAACCTACTAGGCATAATAAATAACGATAGGACTACCCCCATCCCAAGGTCTCATAAATCAATAATATGTTAAAACTCATAACTTCATAACATAGCATAATCATCATACAATTTCATAATACGTAACAGTTATACATATATCACATATTTCTTGCATAGGTAATATATAAACACATATTACCATTGTATAGTAAATAATTTCTTTTGAAAATATATCATTTTTGTCTAGTACTCGGTTTTGAGAAATATTGATATGACATTCGGCAACAAATTTCCTAGGTTAGCCATTAGAAATTTGTATTTTAAGCCTAGTATGACTAAAAATTGTATTTATGATTTAAATACATCCATAATAATATTAGATTTCATAGAAATCCCGCCTATAAGGTTAGAACCTTCCGGGGCTCGAAAAATCGAATTATTACGAGTCAAAAATTACAAATCAGGTACAATAATAAAAATAACATCAATAAAAATAATTAAATAAATCATAATAAATATAAATAAGTTAAAATATAAAACATATAAAAATAAACTCATAAAAGTAATAAAAACTTTGTAATTAAAAGATTTAAACAAAATCAACAATTATACAAAATTTATTTAAATAAATAAACCCCCATGGCCGGCCAAGGCACCCTACCCCCCCCCCCCCTCCCTCAAATTTCTCTTGACTCCTTCTCTTCCTAAGAATCACCACTTGATCTCCCCTATGCTCTATATAAGCCTCCTACTACACTTCATCATTTCCTTTACCACTACACTCCATCTCTTCTCTTTTCTATCTTCTTCTTTCACCAACAAAAATCTCCCAAGAACATCCAAGTCTTGTTCATCTTTTGAGGATCAAATACAAAATCAAAGAAAAGAGTTGGTATGATGATCATAACACACTCATCTCTACTCTTCTACATTTCTTCTTTTCTTCTTTCTTCTTTTTTTTTATTTTCTTTGATGTTCATCTTATTTATTTTATATATATATATATATATATATATATATATCTATAATCATCTAAATATAAACATCCTACCAATGTTGTAAGGAGCACATGAAATGTGCATCATCCTACCATTTTTGTATGGAACTTAATCAACTAAAAATCAAGAAAATAAGACTTTGATCATGCATGTGTTTCATCTTAACAAATGTTGTAATGAACACATAAAATGTGTATCATCCTACCATTGTTGTAAGAACACATGGATTATCAAAGCTTATACTCATACAAGATGATTAATCAGGAATATAAACATGCCATATTAAAGTTATGACCCATAAGCAAAAAGAATAACAATCTGGCAGATTCTGATGCTAGAACTCCCCATTTGTTTTTGTTATATCTGGAGTTCTAGGTATCAAAATCAGTTGATTCTTTTTGCTAATCTTAGTTTAAAGTGTTACCTTTCATTTAAACCTGGATTCACTAATTCTCATGAACGTTTGATCCTTCAAACATATTTAAAAAGACACATATGTTGAATCTGGAAATCTGACAGATTTAAAAAGGTACACTTTAAACACGTGTAACTTACTCATTCTAGGGTCAAAATACGTCTAGTTTTTTTAAGGTTTCATCTTTGAGTCGTGGTTAATTCCCAGTTTGAATCATGTAAAATTGAGGTCGTATGAGCTCTAAACAGACGTTTTAGTAACAACATGTCATCCAGACACTGATCAGTGGACATATTATACACTTTTAATTATTAAAAATACTAAACATGGATTATAAATTCCTATATTTTTACTGGACATTCTAGAAACATGTGTTAAGATTATATTAAAATATCAAGCCTTAATATGACTCCAAAATTACAGTTTTTAATTTTTAAAGTTCAACTTAAAGAACTGAAAATTCTAGTGAGCACTTATGATTTATGGAAAAATAGAGACAACCTTTAACTATTTAATAAATAAGTTAACAACAAATAATTAATACAAAATAATAAATAAAATAAGTCTAATAGAGCTACATACCTCTTATATTAGGAAAGGAGCTTCGGTAGGAACAAGAAATCCTTACGAGTGAACACATTTGCATACCGAGTGAGTATCATAGCCCCTTTTTACCGTATTTCATATTATTTTTGGGGTGAAAGCATGTGTATACATTTCATGAAAATTTTATTGCCTATCTTCTTATTATTTCAAATATTATTTTGAGCACTTATGGTATTATTCTTTGATGTGCTTGGGTGATCGTTGTAAGGCTCTTTCGTTGGACATTATCCCTTAACTCCGCTAGTGAGCCGATGGTATTTGTAAGTAGCGCTATTTGGAGATTCCGACGTCTCCCATTTATGGTTGACGAACTATAGATGTACTTTACCAATACTAACGTCATTTAATATAGGCGTTAGGTTTATCATGGGCAATTGGTTGTCGGCTAGGTTGGATAATGGCTCAAGCAACAAATCATCATAGTCTATTACTACCATGTGCAACGTATTGGGCAATATAATACATCTTCTATCATTCGCGCATAATTTTATTTTATTTCAAAAACTTCTATCAATTATATAAACTTTTCTCATTTAAAAGATATTTTGTGCATATATTAAAATCTATGAACTCACCAACTCTAGTAGTTGACCGTTTTCTTTCTTTTACCCGTGTGCTTTCAGGTGATCATCGTTAGGTACCTTATGCATACAAGCATGATGTGTGGCATTTCCATCTTCATCGTCACATTTTATGAAAACACTATCTATTTTATTTTCACATCGTACAAGACAATGTCATTTAATTATTATTCGGTTATGTAACTTTTATTTATGTTTTACCCGAACTATTTATTTTTGTTAAGTTAAAATAATGGTTATTGTCTATATGCCTTGTGCGATGATATCTTGTGCTGTGACACCTCGTGTTTCCGCTTTAGCGGGGTGTGACAATTGAACTCACCTCAGTCAAGATAACAAAACACACGAGCTCGAAAAGACAAACAACGCTCACGGATCGTCTAGAACGCGAACTCAAACGCCACAAATAACCTTTGAAGGTTACTACGTTAAAAACACGATCCAAAGCAAATCTAAACTAGCTTAATATACCTAGACATGCAGAATAACAACTCCCGACCGAAGATTATCGCTTCACGTGCTTAGAAACTTCATAGAAACGCACATACACAACATGCATGTAGTCCGTATGTCTTTATAATCGGACTAGAAGCGTGATATAAGAGAAATATACCTCTCGGGTTCACCCACGTGAAGCCTTGGTCAAAAACTACGCCCGTGACAGTGTTTCCGATCTCCCGAAAGTACCAATATGCTTACAAACAAAACCAGACACTCACATAGGCTAAACAATCTCGGGAAAACTCAGAAATTCGGCAGAGTAACGACCCTTGAGGTTTATGTGTGAAAATGGCAGCCAAACAACTCATATATATAGACCAGCCAGGAACGTGTCGGGTCGCGACCAACCGACGCGTCATGTCGCGACTCCCCATTCACGCAAATCCTGACACACGCAAAGCCTAACACACACAATCGACTAACGTACGCATCTGACAACGCATCGCGTCGCAATGTGTTCCGAATTTTGAAATTTCTTTTATTTTTTTCCAACTTTTAATATATTCTTTAATTAGTAATAATATCCTAATTATCAAAAAAATAAATAAACTCCATTAATATTACTTATTTCTCTTGTAAAATAATATTACAATATTTATCTCGATTTCCGTTCGTTACAATTCTCCCCCCCCCCCTTACGAAAAATACCGTCCTCGGAATCGACTAAGAAAACAGCTCGGGATACCTAGTCTTCATCTCATCTTTGGTTCCCTACGTCATATCCCCACCGTGCTTATTCTTCCATTGTACTTTCACTACTTTCACCCGTTTCTTTCAGAGTTGCTTGACCTTACGATCCAAGATTGCGACGGGTTCTTCTATTAACTTCTTCCTTTCGTCAACACGAAGTTCGTCCAATGGTAGAATGCTTGGTTCCTCGGCCAAGCATCTTCGTAAATATCATACATGGAACACATTGTGTATTCCCTCCAGCTCTTGTAGCAACTCAAGTTTGTAAGCTTGCTCTCCACCACATTAAAGTATCAAAAACGGACTGATAAAACGAGGTCAAAGCTTACCCCGCTTCCCAAAACGGATAATACCCTTCCAGGGCAAGACCTTCAACATCACTTTCTCACCGAGTTCAAAAGTCTTGGGTCGGTGCTTCTTGTCGGAGTATTTCTTTTGTCTCTCCCGAGCTACCCTTAAACATTCATGGGCCACTTTTACCTTATCTGCAGTGAGCTGAACAATTTCCGGACCCGCAAACTGCTTTTCACCCGGTTCTAACCAACAGGTAGGAGTGCGACATTTTCTACCATAAAGAATTCAAATGGATCCATACCAATACTTGCACGATATGTGTTGTTGTATTTAAATTCTACTAGGGGTAAGTGAGAATCCCAACTACCGCTATACTCTATCATACAAGCTCTTAACATATCTTCCAAGGTTTGAATCGTTCTTTTGCTCTGGCCGTCCGTCTGAGGATGATACGCCGTGCTCAAGTGCACTAGTGCCAAAACCTTGATCCCAACCGGCTATCTCGATCCGAAACAATCGATAAAGGTATTCAATGTCTCGTGACAATCTCGCGAATATACAACTTAGCCAAGTTCTCTAACTTTTCGTTCTCCTTGGTGGCTAAGAAGTGAGCACTTTTGGTTAGCCTATAAACAACTACCCAGATCATATCGTTTCCACAAGCAGTCTTGGGCAACTTTGTTACAAAATCCATGGTGATTTTGTCCCATTTCCATTCTTGTATTGCCAGTTGCTACAATTCTCCATACGGAGTGCGACATTTTCTACCATAAAAAATTCAAATGGATCCATACCAATACTTGCACGATATGTGTTGTTGTATTCGAATTCTACTAGGGGTAAGTGAGAATCCCAACTACCGCTATACTCTATCATACAAGCTCTTAACATATCTTCCAAGGTTTGAATCATTCTTTTGCTCTGGCCTTCTGTCTGAGGATGATACGCCGTACTCAAGTGCACTCGTGTACCCAATTCCTCCTGCAATTTGTGCCAAAACCTTGATCCAAACCGGCTATCTCGATCCGCAACAATCGATAAAGGTATTCCATTTCTCGTGACAATCTCGTGAATATACAACTTAGCCAAGTTCTCTAACTTTTCGTTCTCCTTGGTGGCTAAGAAGTGAGCACTTTTGGTTAGCCTATAAACAACTACCCAGATCATATCGTTTCCACGAGCAGTCTTGGGTATTCACCGCTTGTTTGACTATATCTCATTTCACCTCTAGCTATCAATAATTCACTCTTAGGTATTCATACCCTTAGTAACTTCTAGCTACATCACCACTATAAACTTATGAATTTTCATATAGGTGTGTCTTACACGCACCCCCATAACCTGAGACTCATATACGACCATATCCAATTAACATCTCATAACTGTTTTTAAACTAATTGACTACTTGTCCCCTTTTATCCCTTCGTTGTAATACTTTCCACCTTTGATCACTTGTCACTAAACTGTTCTTATCACCTCTGAATAAGAGTGTCATAGCTGACATTTAGATAATTATTTCATATAAGTACTATTTCTGATTTCCTGTTCAAACTGTCGGCTATACCATTAGCCTTACTCTGAATAACATAATATTCTATTCACAACCCTCAACTGATTCTGACCACTGTTTCTGTCACCTTTACAGGTCTTTCTCACTCAACAATTATTCCCAACTGTTATAATTTAGTGTAAGCAACACTTTACACATAAAAACACATAATCCCATCATATCACACTGAATGCTACTGTAGCGTACTAACGGTAGTCTTACATCTACTCATCTCTAAATGCTATCGTAGCACACTGACGATAGTCTTACATCACCTATGAATGCTATTGCGGCGCACCAACAATAGTCTTACATCCACATATCCACCCACTATCGGGGTATAACCATCACGTATCACATACATAACGTGCCACATATACTACTATCAAGTGCAATTCTGTGTATTCATTCTCATACTATTCTAACTGTCTAAATGTGTAAGCAATAATTCTGCCCCTCTGCATTAAAACACAATCCATGCCATTGTACAAAGCAAACTCAAACTACTATCATTTCTTCAATCAACTCAGGTAGCGCAAAAACTGTCGTTTCACAAAATTTCTGTTAACAATCCCATAACAATACTGACCACAATCTGCCTGTCTGATGGTAACCCTGGGTATTTCCTCGGTTTACACGTCAAATATTCGTATACTACTTTCGCATCTTTAAAACTCATTTGTTTCTTCTCTAACTAATACTCATAACACAAACTAAAGAAATAGTATATCCACACTGAGGATACTTCCTATTTCTATAAACTAACCATACATATAACTTTTTGGTTTTGGTACTAACACATATATATAGTTCTTCCCCACTTGGGATATGAACTCATATCACTTTCTGTTCACATAATATTGTAACCTGGTTACTTTCAAACCAGTCTATTCTAGTTACTGTTTGGAATTCCCTCATAATCATGGCTATAGTTTCAACAAGGAATCTAACTGTATCTATTTCTAACACACTTGACTGAAATCTATACAGAATAACTAAATATTAACAATTTACTTGTAGGAGAATCAAATAACATACGAGCATGCAAACTGTTGACAAGATAAATACTTGGAATTACATCTAGCTTTGTTTATACTCATTCTCCCTCTTCATCTCAGAATATGCGTGGCGGCAAAGTTGAAGCAGACTTGAAATCGGTAAGCGCCGTTATTGAGGTTGGATTGGGTCATTCAGACCTTTGATGACCTGACTGATAACAATTATAACACACCTTGATCGGATTCGTGCAATCTCTGCTCTAGTGATCAGGTTTCCCACATTTATAACACGCCAAGGAACCAACCCTGCATTCTCCAAAATGACGTTTCTTGCATAACGAACAAACTGGATATGTCTTCTGCATCACCATCTTTTCTTGAGTTTCAACTCTCAGTTTCTTATACTCTGGCGTCACCTTCTCCACTGACTTCCTCTATGTTTCCTGTCTGACCAATTCTAACTCTCTAGCCCTTGCAGCATCCATCATGGATTTCACTGTTTGATGCTTACTAGCATCAATAAACTCTCGAATGCTAGGCTTGAGTACCATCATGTACCTGTACATCTTCATCTTTTCATTTGCCACATAGTTTGGGCAAAAACGAGCCTTCTCCATAAACTTTGCATTAATCTCTAGTACAATCTCCTTTTTCTGTTTCAATTTGTGGAATTCATCCACAATCTTATCAACTTCTGCCTGTGGTACAAATTGTTCGAAAACAATTTCTTCAAACTATTCCCATGTCATAACTTCTATCTGAACATAACCTCTTTGTTTTACCTCTATATCCCACCAATCCTTAGCTGCACTTCTCAGTTGATTGGTTGCATATCTTACTTTATTCGCAGGTGCACACGAACAGGTGTGAAACGCACCTTCAATTTCAGAGATCCATCTGTGACTGACGACTGGATTAGTTGCCCCATGAAACAACGGTGGCTGACAAACTGCAAAGTCTCTAAACGTACAGCTTTTCGGTGCTTCACGTATAATAACTTGAGGTTGAAGATTAACCCCAACACCCGCAGCAGTTAACCTAGCTACGAATTCCTACCCAATCACTTCCTTATTCTGATCATTTACCTGATCTACAACCTGTTTTATGATATAAGGAATACTCCGTTCCAACGCTTTACTAATTTCCCTCGCTACAATTTCTCTAATTGCAGCTTCTGGTACTTCCTGATTTATCTCTGGGGCTCCTCCCTCCCCATCATACTGTGTTCCTAAAAGAACATGCTCATCTGTCACACTGGTCTCTACCCCTTCGGGTCTACGATTGGGACCACCCTTAACATTATTAACTGCTCTTGAACATCTTGTATTAACCATCCTGGTAGTATCGATAAAGCATTAAGGAAAAGGTAGCTCTATCACAACATCCTCTATAACAAACAGTTACCAATACATCCAACATATCAGTACACCTATCATCTAATCCAAAGTATTTCTACATATACTAAGGCATTCTATACATCTATAATCTCAGGTGTACTACTCCTACAAGTACCCCTCACCCGATTCACAAGATTCCTCATGATTTCATTAAGTTCCAACACATATCATATGTCTGTAATAATATGAGCTCTTATATTATTATAAACACATTACACACGTTCGATCTTAACTTAACCACAAAAAGTCCCGATTCACAGGCTTAGGCCATGTATCTCTAATAAAGTATATCACATATTCATGTCATAATTAATCTCATACTGACTGCACATGTAAAACCAACACTTAACAGTTGTAAGCATACATCTCATATCTGTCCTGAACAAATCATGCACTCACACATAATGCTCGTATAACACATATCAATATAATACTAGTATACTCACCAAGCTTCAAGCCTCCCGTTTGACTAACTCCGCAGAACCATGGTTTAAGTCCAGACGATGCATAACATACCCCCAGATCCCTCAAACCTTGGCTCTGATACCAAGTTGTAATGCCCCAATTTTTAAAACATAAATAAAACCATATCTCAAGTTCCTTTAGAAATAAAAGAGTTATTTTACAAATAAGCGGAAGCTACAAAAAGTGTTTTGAACCATCGGGTTCATACAAAATCCTGAAAGTTACATATTTACATCAAAAGATGCTTTCTCACTAAACAACCGGGCGTTAAGTTTCAAAACACTGTTTTGTTTATAAACATAACAACCGTCAAACTGAAGCTTTGCCCCTTGTCTTTGATAAAACCTGCAAAACATTTTAGAAAATAATATCTGATAAGCTGCGAGAGCTTAGTGAGTAAACTAGACTGCCAATCATATAAACACATGAATATAATCATATGATAAACACTGACAATAACTGATCATAAATCTCTGAGTAATTAACTGAGCCACTACTGCCCAAGGCAGTATGCTTATTGATTCACATGATTAATTAAATGAGCCACTACTGCACAAGGCATTATTCTTTCTATTATCTGATTAATTAACTGAGCCCCAGTACTGTGCTATTTCTGAGCCACTACTGCACAAAGCAGCATGTTTATTATTACTGAGCCTTACTGTACATATCAGTAAGCTTAACATACATAATATATATACTGTAACACTACTGAACCTTACTGAACATAGCACCCATATCTGAGTGATCTAACATATCAATAACCTGATATAATAACATACATGCCATAAATATGAATAGTAGTCTAGAAGACTCACCTTATAGTCTGTGATGCTATAACAGTCCACAATCAATAATAATCAAGCGAACGCGCCTCTGATAAGTCTCTACATGAAATAATACTGAATATACATCAACACATGCATCTGCTGAACTGAACAACTGAACAAAACACCATGCACGCCCGTGCCTTACACAAGGTACTCCCGTGCCTTACACCCAGACCACCCCGTGGTTTCTAGGCACCCTCTGGGCCTTTCTAGAACAGGGCACGCCCGTACCTCCTTAGGTACCGCCAAGGGCACGGTTGGATCTTGAAGGTCACGCCTGTGCCCTTCAACTGGTAGCAGCAGTTTTGCCGACTTACTTGCTGTCTCCGGCCAAAACACCCCAAAAACCCAACTTTAATACATAAAAACGCTTCTGGGATGTTTTCCTACATCCCAAACAACTTCTAATCCATAAATAACAACAATAACATGCTGAAATCTGTGATTCACCATTGAATCAACTAAAAACCCATAAACTTCAAAAACATAGTTCAAGATCCTTACCTCCAACTTGTATGATCACTAGCTCCAGTTATTTCACCTTGCTTCCATTGTTCTTAAGCAAAATCTCCAGAGAATATTGATGTTTGTATAGCATACGTGAGTTAGTTTTGCAAAAGTGAAGACTTTGACTATCTCAAAGTCAAAGTTGGCTATTTATATTTAAACTATGGACTAATTGCACAATTAGTCCCTCAACCTTTCCAAGTTCTGTTTTGACGGTTTTATCCCCTCTAGTTTATAACCACATACTATCCCATATATCCATTAGTAACTCGTATACCACTTTATACATTTCTCGCGTTAACTTAATAATAAAATTTCCGTGTGTTACAATACATCTTAGTATTTCCTGGGTGAATAGAGTATTTAGAACGGTGAGCATCACGTAACAAAGTGTCACGAACACCACTGGCCTTAGGAACCCAAACACGACCATTGAAAGTCTTCAATCCGCGTTTATCTTCAGTTAAATCCGCATGTAGTTTAACCATGACTTCGTCTTTTAGCTTCTCTTCCTTGAATCCTTCAAATTGAGCGGTTCGGATATGCTCAAAGATGTCCGATCTAACAATAATACCCATAGATTTAAGTCGGTAGGATGACCTCGGTTCTTTTCGGCTTAACGCATCGGCTACCACATTAGCTTTACCTGGATGGTAGCTAATCTCGCAATCATAATCTATCAAAAGTTCCATCCATCTCCTCTGTCTCATATTCAGCTCCTTCTAATTCTGAATATATTGTAGACTCTTGTGATCGGTGTAGATGACACACCTTGTAACACCGTATTTTTAACCCAAAAATTTTCACTTTTAATTACACCGCGGAAGCGTTTTAAACATCAAAGTATTAACAGTTGATTACAAACCACTGTTTACAAAATAACAGTATTACAATACATGACTCGTCACAAATACATTATCAGAGTTCTAGGTGATTACTCCCCAAGCTAACCACTCTCAGCCAAGCCGCTGACTTACCAAAACCTGTAAAAAGAGCGAGAGGTGGGGGATTAGCACAAAGCTAAGTGAACGAAGTATCACAAAACAGATATATCATCCAGAACCGCATGATATCAACAACCACGCAACGGAAGCAATAAAAACACACAAAACGATCCCATGATTTACCAATGGTGGTGAAAACTTGCAAGAACATACATGCAACCAAAAACAAGCACAAAGAGAAGAAGGGAAGTGAACCATACCCTTGAAGACTTTGATAATTCTGTGGAACAAAAGAAATATGGGATGTAAGCTTGAAACAAAAGGCTCCAAGCCCTAATGCAAGTCCACACCAAGGAAGTCTTCAATCTCTTTGTACTATCAAACCAAAGAAGGCACCAACACTTGATGATCTTCTGGAACAGCCTTGTTAACCACTTGTGCACTAACCACCTTCAATTGTTCATGCTCTCTCTCTCTATGGAAGAACTCACAATGTATGTGTAATGCACCAAATGACCAAGAGACTTGAATGAACAAAGAACACCTCTAATATAAGCATTCTCTATGTTCAAAGAGCCCAGAGTTGGAGCTAAGTGGCACTATATCATTGGACCAACAAAATGGTCCAACCAAGTACATGTGTCACTTAGAATTCTGCCTTCACGACTTCTTCACGGGCTCTCACGGGCTGTGAAGGATAAATGCGCCACGACCGGCCATTAATCC
This sequence comes from Dittrichia graveolens, assembly GCA_038502395.1. NCBI lineage: Eukaryota > Viridiplantae > Streptophyta > Magnoliopsida > Asterales > Asteraceae > Dittrichia > Dittrichia graveolens. Next base: position 50,811,811 of record JARJIL010000005.1, on the reverse strand, counting down.
TCCACGAGCCGTGCCGCGTATTGTAAGAATCGTGAGGGTTATGCCTTCACAACCTCCTTCACGGGCCGTGTAGGGTCGTGCAGCCCTAGGGTTTCACGAACCATGCGGCCCACGACAGGACTCGTGGACACGAGTTGCTTCACGACCCGTGGAGCATCCTTCACGGTCGTGAAGCCTAGGTTAACTGGAATTTGACCATTTTGACTCTTTCCTCTTATAGTAGGCTGTCAAGATTGAAACTTGGCGTGTGACCCAATAGGCCCGCACTTCATTGGCAGTGATTCCGGCCTACGTGTGTCGGTGGGCGGATTCCAACAAACTCCCACTTGCACATGACACACCGTACCCATAGGCACCACAGAAAGGGAGCGGCCTCTAGCAAGGCATCCCTGCCCCCAACTATACACGGGGTATGTCATCCATGACAAGTACCAAGTTAAACTAAAAGATTTTGACATGGTCCTTTAGATAAGTGATCAATTATCTTATTGTTTGCGATATCCAAGTGAACACGAGACATGGTACAAATTAATTCTCCGATCGTTCACGATTATATTTCTTAAATCAAGATTGGTGGTGTCCAAAAAGGTGAGTTGCAACTGATCAACAATCATTGAAAGCTCGAGCATGGCCATGCATTTTTGGTGTCAGTGCCTAATCATCGAGGGGCCCAGGGATATCTCTCTTTACAGAGGAACAAATTCCTTCAACTACATTGCCTCCAATACAATGGCAATACTTTACCCAAATACCTCCTTTATGATAGCCAGTTACGGACTACGTTTGAAAGCAGTCGGAATAAAGCAAACCAAAATAGTGAAACACATGCATCTCCGGTCTAAGGATAAAAGATATTATCATCCTGATTTACTCTTGACATGTACCATGAAGTAAGATCAGGTGTGGGTCGTCCAATCACTTGAAACTCTTTTCAAGTATAGGCGAAATATTGCGTCCCTTGTATTCAATCCCTTTGAACACTATGACCAATCATTTCCCTCGATCTTCGTTCATACTCCCTTCCATGAAGAATGACCGATCGTGGACTATTTAGAATGTAAAACATTCAAGGAAGTTATAAAACATGCAAAGTTGAAACACAATAATGATTTAAAGAAAGTATTCGCTACACGCGTATCATTAAATCGTCATTTAATAATCAATACATTCAAAAATACAATATTGCTTAATATTCCCAATAACATGGTAAATACATCGAATACAAATCAAACCAAGTCACTAGCAAATCTAATCCCAATAGCACGTGTGTGGGCATCGTGCTTAGCTTGCGACGACGGTTTAGTGAACGGATCCGCCAAATTGCTATCCGTGTGTACTTTGCGAATGACGATGTCTGCATTTTCGACCACGTCCCGGATAAAATGATATTTCCGCGGAATATGCCTCATGTGTCGATGAGACCTCGGTTCCTTTGCTAAAGCAACGGCACCCTCGTTGTCACAGAAGATCTCAACAGGGTCGCTGATGCTTGGCACCACTCCCAGATCAAGCAGGAATTTCCTCATCCATACGGCCTCCTCAGCAGCTTCACTGGCCGCAATGTATTCCGACTCGGTAGAGGAATCGGCCACGGTGTCTTGCTTGGAGCTCCTCCAGGATATAGCACCGCCGTTTAATAGGAACACGAACCCCGATTGTGATCGGCAGTCATCCCTATCGGTTTGGAAGCTTGCATCAGAGTAACCCTTTACTCTAAGCTCTTCCTCACCTCCGTACACCAAGAACATCTCCATAGTCCTCAGAAGATACATGAGAATGCTCTTCACCGCCGTCCAATGAGCTTCGCCAGGGTTGGCTTGATATCTACTCGTCATGCTCAAGGCACACGATGCATCAGGCCTCGTACATAGCATGGCGTACATGATCAAGCCCCCAGCCGAAGCATATGGCACTCGCTTCATTACTTCCCGTTCCTCTGGGGAACTAGGGGATTGAGTCTTACTCAATACCAAACCATGTGACATTGGAATGAACCCCTTCATGGAGTCTTCCATCCTAAACCTCTTTAGGACTTTGTCAACATATGTACTTTGGCTAAGCCCAATAAGCCTCTTGGCTCTATCTCTATAGATTTTGATCCCAAGAATATACGTCAGGGCTAGTGGGAGCATAGTTGTGTTCCTAGTCTTGTATGTCGATGACATACTCCTCATTAGGAACGATGTCCCGACCCTTCAAGGTGTAAAAACTTGGTAAGGGAATTGTTTTTCAATGAAGGTTGCATAACTCATCCTTGCTTTTCAAAAAGCCAAACTATTTGACTTTCTCATCAAAGCACAGGTTCCAGTTGTGCGATGCTTGCTTAAGTCCATAAATGGACTTCTTAAGCTTGCAGAATTTATCCGGATGCTTGGCATGTACAAAACCCTCAGGTTGAGTCATATAGACCTCCTCGCTAAGTTTCCCATTAAGGAACGCGGTTTTTACATCCATTTGCCAAATCTCATAATCATGAAATGCGGCAATTGCCATGAGTATCCGGATAGACTTCAACATAGCCACCGGGGAAAAGGTTTCATCATAGTCTACACCATGAGTTTACGTGAAACCCTTAGCCACCAGTCGGGCTTTGAAGGTGTCTACCTCTCCATCTATGCCGGTCTTTTTCTTAAAGACCCATTTGCACCCTACGGGTCTACACCCAGGTACCGGATCTACCAAATCCTAGACTTGGTTATCCGACATAGATTGCATCTCGGACTCCATAGCCTCTTTCCACCTAGCGGACTCAGGGCCCACCACGGCGTTCCGATAAGATGATGGTTCATCATGATCCACCACTAGGTCGCATCCCTCAGACATGAGAAACCCATATCTCTCTGGCTCGTTGCGACTCCTACCGGATCTCCTAAGAGGTAAAGGATCCATGTCAGGTTTTCCAGCAGCGCCGTGCTAAGAATCATCTTGTGAACTAGCGCCAACTGCAGGTTGGTCATTGGAAGGTTCTTGAATCTCTTCAAGATCTACCTTTCTCCCACTAGCGTCTTTGGATAGCATCTCCCTTTCAAGGAAGACGGCCCTCCGAGCAAGAAATACCTTGTTCTCGAACGGTTTGTAAAACAAATATCCCATAGACCCGGCAGGATATCCAATGAACAAACACCTCTCAGCTCGGGGTTCCAATTTGTCCTCCACCTCACGTCTCACGTAGGCAGGACAACCCCAAACCTTTAGATATGAAAGCGATGGAACCTTTCCATGCCACATCTCAAATGGTGTCTTCTTGACCTTCTTAGCTGGTACGAGGTTAAGAATTCTAACAGCCGTTTCTAATGCATAACCCCAAAAGCTAATGGGTACATCCGTACGACTCATCATACACCAAACTATATCCAACAATGTCCGGTTCCTCCTCTCGGCGACACCATTTAATTGTGGTGTCCTAGGAGGTGTCAATTGCGAAACAATTCCACAATCTTTTAGATAGTCTCGGAATTCTAAACTTAGATACTCACCACCACGATCCGATTTGAGTATCTTAATTCGTTTACCCAATTGGTTCTCAACTTCGTTTTTGAAAGTCTTGAAAACCTCAAAGGTTTCCGACTTTTGTCTTACCAAGTAGACATACCCATACCTACTAAAGTTATCGGTAAAGGTTACGAAGTACGTTCAGTTATCCCTAGTGACATGCTTGAACAGACCACACATATCCGTGTGAACGATATCCAACAAGTCTTTGCCCCTCTCACAAACGTCGATGAAGGGTGCTTTGGTCATTTTGCCCAACAACAAGATTCGCATACATCATCCGACACATGGTCAAATGATTCCAAGATCCCATCCGCTTGGAGCTTGGCGATGCTTTTCTTGTTTATGTGGCCCAAACGACCATGCCATAAAGATAACTTATCCAAATCACATTTGGATTTAGAACCAACATTCATGATTGATCTATTACTTTGCAAGCATACACTTGTCTCATATATGCCACGACATGGATGTGCTTTAAAATAAAATAAATCATTTTCAAAGCATGAAATAATTCCATTAGAGTAATTAAAATTAAATCCATCGTCAACAAGTGCATAAAATGATAAAATGTTTCTTGCCATGCTGGGCGAATAAGATACATTTAGTAAAGTAATAAATAAGCCGGATGGAAAGGCGAGGTCCACGCTCCCTATCTTCTCAACCGGGACAACCACCTTGTTTCCCATGATGAGATCCAACTCCTCATAAACCAAGTCCCTACTTCTTCTTAGTACCTGCACATTATTAACTATGTGAGTACCACACCCGGTGTCCAAGACCCAAGCGTTAGAAGTACAAGTGTTATGGAATTCAATCATATACATACCAGAGGCACCTTGTCCCTTGGCGCGAAGCCTCTTGAGCTCCTCCGTGTACTTGGGGCAACTACGCCGGTAGTGTCCCTTCTCCACGCAGAAGAAGCAGGTGGCCTCTTCCGGTGAGGGGGCTATAGCAGCGGGTTCCTTCCCCTTCGGCTCCGGCGCCGGGAATGGTTTGGGCTTGGGTGTTGCCACCCTCGCCTTCCCCTTCCCCTTGCCCTTGGAGCTTGAAGCAGCCCGCTCCCTCTTAGCACCACCCTCATGGATGGCTAGGACGGGTGCGGAGGTCGATGGCTTTGCCTTGGCCATGTTAGACTCGGCGATCTTCAACATGCCGTGCAACTCCATCAAGGACTTATCCATATTATGCATATGGTAGTTCACAATGAACGGACCATATGCTCGAGGCAATGATTGGAGGATAATATCTGTAGCCAACTCTTTCCCCATTGGAAAGCCCAACCTCTCGAGCTGGTCCACGTATTGCTTCATACGAAGCACATGGGAGCTCACGTTCCCGCTCTCCTGCATCCGGCACCCTATAAAGGCGTTGACACACTCATAGAGTTCTTGCCTCGCTTGCTGCTAGAACATTTCCTTTAGCTGCGAGATCATGTCAAACGCACCAACGTCCTCGAATTGCCTTTGCAATTCGTAACTCATGGTCGTCAACATGAGGCAAGTCACCTCATTAGTGTCTTTAAGGCGCTTCTCATAAGCATCCTTAATGGCCCGCGTAGCGGTGGTAGCAGGAGCCTCCACAAGAGGTTCCTCTAGGACGTACAACTTGCTTTCATGGCGCAAGACAATTCTCAATTGCCTATGCCAATCCATAAAGTTTAAGCCTATGAGTTTCTCTTTCTCCAAAAATGGACGTAGTGACATGTGTGTCGCGGTGTTCCTTGTAGATGCCATCTAAAAGAAGGCAAAGCACACAAAACGGTTAGTTCGGCATATTTTAATCCTTGTTAAATAATTACCCAATAGTTTAACTGTTAAATTTAACAAGGGCTAAGAACCCAACATAACTTCACCACATTACGGGTTTACCGCGGATCACTTCGTGAAGGTATTTAGGCCGGTAAACGCTTTACCAATTGCAATCCGTGATTACAACTCTTAGGCACTTGCGGGATCCATCGGTACTCATAGCACCGGTTTGGCATAAACACTTATTTTCGTTTTGATTAACAAATAAGTGACAAAACGCATTTTTTACCAATTGAACATAAACACTTCATATTTGTTTGTTAATCATGTGAGCGAGCGGGGTTTGTTAACCAATTAAGGAAAACTATATAGTGTTATTATTTTCAAAAGATTTTCTAGCATGCGAAGATCCTACAACCACGCAAGAAAATAAAATAAATAAACTACACAACCACGCGTACAAAACCGATTTGAGCCAACCTAAGTGTTCCCCGGTGAGCCAAGTGAGGAACTAAGTCTACTAACGACAAACAATCCAAGACTTCGTGGCGTGCTCCCACTCGATCCCGCGCCTCCGGATCCGAGGTAGCCAAGACGTCTCCCAAGACTCCCGTTGGTGCCTCCGGTCTTCTCTTCTCATTACATACATAATTAAAGAAAAATGGCATGCAAGCCACACAATCTATTCTAAGCTAATATACAATGACAAAGAATAAATACTTTGGCGTGCAAGCCACAAATAAATAAATTATTACAAACCGGATTAAATAAATTATTACAAATCAAATGTGGTACAAACTACCAAATGAATGAACAACAAATAAAGCAACCAAACAACCACACAAAGGTCTAGGCTCAAACAGGTGCTCACAAAACGAAACAACCACAAAGCATGGTGTGCCACACCAAACCATGCACAAAACAATATCCGAATTAAGTTTATTCAAAAACTAAAGGCACAAGAATAAACCTTGTATATATGCATTAGGACTCCAAACACTTTGAAATCCATATTCATATATACACAATATACATGTATGCATGTATGCATTTTATGCCAAAACCACCCAATACATACATATATAAGAATTAGGATATTATGGGGCTTAATCTATAAGGCTAAACAGCCTAAAATGATTCTAGAAACACCAAAATCATATGCCAAAATCCATATCAAGTTTTCTTTTTCAAAAAGGCCAAAAACAACCTGTTCACGACGCCTTCACGAGCTACTGCTCTTCACAGGCCCTCACGGGCCGTGAAGGCAGTACGCTCCACGACTCGTGAAACAGATTAAAAACCTTTCACGACCACCACCCCACGAGACTGGTCGTGTGGCCTTCACGACCCATGAAGCAAGCTCCACGGCCCGTGAAGACCTTCTGGACAGAATGTCCAAAATCGAAAATATGGATTTTCATGTGACAAAGGTGCATGCATCTTACAAGTATGGCTCTAATACCACTGTTGGGAATCAATAGGGATCAAAGCACGCAACGGAAGCAATAAACACACACAAAACGATCCCATGATTTCCCAATGGTGGTAAAAACTTGCAAGAACACACATGCAACCAAAAACAAGCACAAAGAGAAGAAGGGAAGTGAACCATACCCTTGAAGACTTTTATAATTCTCTGGAACAAAAGGAACTTGGGATGTAAGCTTGAAACAAAAGGCTCCAAGCCTTAATGCAAGTCCACACCAAGGAAGTCTTCAATCTCTTTGTACTAGCAAACCAAAGAAGGCACCAACACTTGATGATCTTCTGGAACAACCTTGTTAACCACTTGTGCACTAACCACCTTCAATTGTTCTTGCTCTCTCTCTATGGAAGAACTCACAATGTATGTGTAATGCACCAAATGACCAAGAGACATGAATGAACAAAGAGCACCTCTAATATAAGCATTCTCTATGTTCAAAGAGCCCAGAGTCGAAGCTAAGTGGCACTATATCATTGGACCAACAAAATGGTCCAACCAAGTACAAGTGTCATTTAGAATTCTGCCTTCACGACTTCTTCACGGGCTCTCACGGGCCATGAAGGATAAATGCACCACGACCGGGCATTAATCCCCCACGAGCCGTGCCGCGTAGTGCAAGAATCGTGAGGGTTATGCCTTCACGACGTCCTTCACAGGCCGTGTAGGGTCGTGAAGCCCTAGGGTTTCACGAACCATGCGGCCCACGACAGGACTCGTGGACACGAGCTGCTTCACGACCCGTGGAGCATCCTTCACGGTCGTGAAGCCTAGGTCAACTGAAATTTGACCAGTTTGATTCTTTCCTCTTATAGTAGGCTGTCGAGATTGAAACTTGGCGTGTGACCCAATAGGCCCGCGCTTCATTGGCAGTGATGCCGGCCTACGTGTGTCGGTGGGCAGATTCAAACAGAACCTACAACCAATGCCGGCCAAAGCAAAGGTTTACCGATAGTCCATTTGCTATTCTCATACAGTATCATCCTCTGGTAGCAACAAATGCACCCAAGGTCCTGATACTACTTAGCCAATAGCAAATGAACCCAGCCCATAAGCCCAGTTGTAAACTGACTTCCCTTCCAACATGTATACATATCACAGAATTCAACAATTAACATTCATAGTTAATTAACCAATAGATATACTATCTATCGAACAATAGTTGCAACCAAACCAGTACAACTAATATCACCCATGAGCAAACATCCACTCACCTTTGGTTCTCAGATATTCCACTCAGTGATCTAATGTTACTGAGCCTTGTCTGTCCCTGAGAACACAACAACCAACCATTAGTAATCAATTCATAAATATATGTATCAATCATATATTTATATCCTTTAATCAAACATAAACATGTAAGATTCACATATGCATGCACATATAACACATAGCATTAAACAATGCAAAACAACAAACCAAAACTGTCGGATTTCATGAGAAATCCGACACTGCTATCGGAATCCGCAACCTTTATCGGATTTCAAAGAAATCCGATACTTCCTTCGGATTTCACTTAGTACAATCGGATTTTCCATGCTACTCAGATTTCATACTTAGGATTCCACATTCGGATTCAAACCATAGGATTTCGACATTAGGATTTCACACATCCGGTTTTCATGAGTATCGGATTCAGAGTTCCGGATTCAACACCCGGATTTCACTAGAATCGGATTTCACCATCAACACCTAAATCCGCAACATTCAACACTTCCATGAATCCTCAAATCTTGCATACCTCAACTTTCCAGTTTATATAATTCACATAGAAGTTCATATAAACACATATAAACATGTTTAAACATGCAAGCATGCATCAAAACACCCTTTAACACCAAGAACATCAAATCTGATAAATTCATAAAGCATGAGCATAAGATGTTCATATCAAATTCACTCAAAACCGTAGCATGTTAATACTAATTGAAGTATAACAACAAGAATTAAAGAAGAATCAGCAACCTTCAAGCTTGAATCACACAACCCAGAAATCACAAATTCCGATTGTCTTGTTCTTGTTTTCTTCTTTTGCTCTCGGTACACACAATTCACACATAGATGCAATAACTTCAATGTGAAGCATGATCCACATAGCCACGTATTAAGCAAACAATAGCATGAGGTGTCATGGTTTAACATTAAGCACATGCACACACGCATCACCGTATATATATATACACATATATATATATAACCAATAATAATTAATTAAGTTAATGATTAATTAATTAAATCAAACACCAATTAACAATTAATTAATCATAATAATAATACACGTGTAACATACCCCAAGCCTACATTTCTACTAGGCCCAATCTCAGGATGTTACACACCTTGTCCCATACAAGTAATGGCGCCACAATTTAAGAGCAAAAACCACAGCTGCAAGCTCTAAATCGTGAGTCAGAAAATTCAATTCTGTATCTTTCAATTGCCTTGAAGCGTAGGCAATCACCTTCCCTCGAGTAGGATGCATCACTATATACAACAAATTCTTCATTACCTTCTAGTAAGGATAAAATAGGAGCTTCACACAAACACTTCTTTAAAGTTTGAAAAGCATTTTCTTTTTTCTCAGTCCACTTGAAGAGTCCAGTCTTCCTCGTCAAACGGGTCATAGGGGTCGCTATCTTTGCAAAATCTTTAATAAATCTCCTATAGTAACCGGCTAGACCCAAGAAACTTCGAATTTCAGTTGGAGTTTTGGGCAACTCCCATTTCTCGACAGCCTCAATCTTAGCTGGATCTACCTTCAATCCATCCTGACTAATCACGTGACCTAAAAACTGGACTTCTCGCAACCAGAAATCACACTAAGAAAATTTGGCATAGAGTTTCTCTTGGTGAAGAGTATCAAGAACTTCACGCAAATGCCTGCGATGATCATCCTCACTACGAGAGCAAACAAGAATATCATCGATAAATACAATAACCGATTTGTCCAGACACTGCCGGAGCATTAGTCAAACCAAAAGGCATTACGAGAAACTCATAGTGGCCATAGAGAGTTCTGAATGCCTTCTTTTGGATATCTTCATCTCAGACCTTCACTTGATGATATCCCAAACGTAAATCGATCTTCCAAAAGTAACAAGCACCTTGTAATTGATCAAAAAGATCATATATTCTTGGTAAAGGGTACTTATTCTTAACAGTAGCCTTGTTCAACTCCCGATAGTCAATGCAAATCCGCATAGTTCCATCCTTCTTTTCAATGAACAAAACCGGCGCTCCCCAAGGTGAGGAACTTGGTCGAATGAAATCCTTATCTAAAAGTTCTTGTAGTTGGGTCATCATCTCCTTCATCTCGGATGGAGCGAAACGGTAAGGTGCCTTAGCAATCAGTGCTGCACCTGGAACAAGATAAATCTGAAATTCAACATGACGTGTCGGCAATAATCCGGGCAAATCTTCGGGAAAAACATCCGGATAATCCTTTACCACCTCCATATTCCGCAATTCGACCTTCTTCTTTGCAGAAGATATGACGTAACCCAAGAATGCTGAACAACCTTTGGATAAGTACTTGCGTGCTTTCATCACTGGAAGTAGATCCGGACTTCCCGGGCACCTTTCTCCAAAGGCAATAGCAAACTTCCTAGTAGAAAGAGGTATGCGTACAAGCTTTTTAGAACAAACAATTTCAGCCTTAAGACTAGACATCCAGTTCATACCTATTACTACATCAAAACTCTCTATCTCCAGAGGAAGTAATGTCACCATAAAGTCATTACCATCAATAGAAATAACACAATCATTAAACTTATCACAAATAGTGATGGGTTTTCCGACCGCAATCTCAACAACTAAAGCCGAATCCAAAGTACTACGGGTTTTATCAAATTTAGCACAGAAGGCATGCGAAATAAAAGATCGACTAGCACCAGAATCAAGTAGTACTTTAGCAGGCATAGAATTTATCATAAAAGTTCCAGAAATCACCTCATCATTCTTGCAAGCATCATCGGTAGTCATCTTGAAAGCTCGCCTGGTAGGTTTTCCCGCAGCAGGCTTCTTGCCAACATCCGTACTCTTGTTTTTTAGTTTCGGGCAGGCAGAAGCCATGTGCCCCGTCTCCTTGCAGTAATAACACATAAGTTCAGAACTTGTGCACTCGAAGCTAGTGTGCCCCATCTTACAACACCACCTGCAACTCATAGTGCTTTTAGTGCAGGGACCCTTATGGGAAGAGTGACAAGTCTTGCAGAAATTTGGGTCCTTCTTCTTGCCCTTGGAGCCAAACTTCTTTTTCTTTGAGGACCGAGACGAACCCTCTCACTTTCTCTTCTCTCCGCTGACGGGATTCTTCAGACCCAAATCTTCCTCAATATTCCTCGCTTCCTCCATTGTCGCATCCAGGGTAGACTTATTACAGATAACACACCGGTACTCAAATGGTAAACCTCCCATATACTAGTTTACCAAAGAAGCTTCATCAGGACAAAGTCTCCTGGCAAAAGTAAGCTTATCCGAGAAAATCGTGTTGTACTTGCTGATCGACATCGTCCCCTTCTTCAACTCCAAAAATTCTCTCTCAGCTCGCCTTTGTGCACCCAAATTACAGAAATGATTCTGCACTTTCTCAAAAAACTGGGACCAAGTAATCTCTTTCCGAACTATCTCAGAAAGGTTTTGGTAGACAGAGTTCCACCATTCAAGAGCCTCTCCCTCAAGCATCCGAATGGCATAACGGACCTGTTGTTGATTAGTAAAATCCCCCGAATCATAAACTTGCTCCATCTTCATCAACCACCGAGAATAAACCAATGGATCCTCACCTCCTTTAAAAACTGGAGGTTTGCAGCACAAGAAAACTCTAAACGAACTACCCTCTGCCTTTGTAGTCCTTTGACGAGGTTCAGGACCATGGCGTTTATCCTTACTGCTTGCTTCACTTTCATCATTCTGGTCCTGTTTAGTGGTATTTTTAAGGAGACCCGCAACTATCATAGCCTCCCTCATTTGTGCGATTTGATTATCTCGAATCTTCAGTTGTTACTCCGAAGAAGCAATTTTGATTGTGCTGGCCCCACTGTAGCTACTCCTTTCCGTATACTCCTTAGTATAGGAACTTCCTTTGATAGTAGTTGGAACTGTTTCAGCATGTGGTTGTGAGTGAAAGCTTCCCACATCCTCATCCTCATCCTCATGTTGTGGATGTGATCCACCAGCTCCACTCCCTTGATCAGCATCTTGTTTGATAGTGTGTTTCCGTGTAACCAACATCTTCTATGGAAGACACAAGAAAAGAGTCTAGAATATACTTCATAAGATCGTAGATATGTACAAGATTCTTATAACACTCGGCACACACCCTCCCCCCCTTAGAAGTCTTGTTCATTCTTAATGAGCCGTTAACAGTTGTAACTCTAAGCATCGGACTCAATGCTTAGTTTGCTCACAACGCGGCTCTGATACCAACTTGTGACGACCGCGATTTCCCAAAATTTACCATTTACAAAAATCTTGCCATTTTATCAGAAAAACATGCAACGGAAGTCTTTAGTCATAAAATACGTCTTACCGAAACGATAAGAGGTTACATCAGTATGAAAATCACGACATCACGTTCATAAACATTAATCATAAAGACATGAATTGTTTGATGCAATAAAACAAAATGGTATCATCTAAGACAGTACACTACTCAAAGTCCCTGTCTCACAAGCAATCTCTAAGCAACCTGCATGAGTACAAGACACATTTCAAAAAACAAGTGTCAACTTAAAGCCTCGTGAGTCAATAAAGTTATGAAAAGATTCAATTAAAACATAACATACTTTAGGCGGTAAATTTAGAATAAATAATAATCCATTCCCGCCCATTCACATAGTTGACCAACCCATCATTTGACATTTAGCACATAACAGTCAACTAATCATAGTATCTCATAACAGTCATTTCATATACTCCGTTATCGTAATTCTTTATATCATCATTATATCATCACAATCATCATTAATGGTCTAAGGATATTATCTTAAACCCAAGATATAGACCCGGTTCACGAGTTACGTTATTACCCGTCTAAGAATCATTAGAGCGCGACTTGCAATAAGTCTTAGAATGTAACATCTCCCGCTATTGCTACTCTAACGACGTGGTATACAACGTATTCCACAATGCCGTTCAGATGAAGTAATAACGGTGTTTTACCCTTACACTTCCTCACACCCACATGATATTTAATAAGGTACAACCTCTAGTACCAAACATCATTCCAATGAGTATAAATACATCATCACGTTGTCCCGGACTTGTCATGAACGTCCGGTAACCCATAAATGGCTAGCACTTTTCCTATAAGGTTCAACCTAATAGGCATCATTAATAAGGATAGGACTACCCCCATCCCAAGGTCTCATAAATCAATAATATGTTAAAACTCATAACTTCATAACATAGCATAATCATCATACCATTTCATAATACGTAACAGTCATACATATATCACATATTTCATGCATTGGTAATATATAAACACATATTACCATTGTATAGTAAATAATTTCTTTTGAAAATATATCATTTTTGTCTAGTAGTCGGTTTTGAGAAATATTGAACTCACCTCAGTCAAGATAACGTAACACACAAGCTCGAAAAGACAAACAACACTCACGGATCTTCAAAAACGCGAACTCAAACGACACAAATAACCTTTGAAGGTTACTACGTTAAAAACATGATACAAAGCAAATCTAAACTAGCTTAATATACTTACACATGCAAAATAAAAACTCCCGACCAAAGATTATCACTTCACATGCTTAGAAACTTCATAGAAACGCACATACACGACATGCATGCAGTCCGTATGTCTTTATAATTTGACTAGAAGCGTGATATAAGAGAAATATACCTCTCGGGTTCACCCACGTGAAGCCTTGGTCAAAAACAACGCCCTTGATGGTGTTTCTGTTGGAATCTGCCCACTGACACACGTAGGCCAGCATCACTGCCAATGAAGCGCGGACCTATTGGGTCACACTCCAAGTTTCAATCTCGACAGCCTACTATAAGAGAAAAGAGTCAAAATGGTCAAATTCCATTTGACCTAAGCTTCACGACCGTGAAGGATGCTCCACGGGTCGTGAAGCAGCTCATGCCCACGAGTCCTGTCGTGGGCCGCATGGTTCGTGAAACCCTAGGGCTTCAAGACCCTACAAAGCCCGTGAAGGAGGTCGTGAAGGCACAACCCTCACAATTCTTGCACGACACGGCACGGCTCATGGAGGATTAATGGCCGGTCGTAGCGCATTTATCCTTCACGGCCCGTGAGAGCCCATGAGGAAATCGTGAAGGCAGAATTCCAAGTGACACTTGTATTTTATTTGACCATTTGAGTTGGTCCAATGACATGGTGCCATTGAAGTCGTGAAGGCAGAATTCCAAGTGACACTTCTCTTTCCTCTTGTTTTTATTGCATGTTTGATCTTACAAGTTTTCACCACCATTGGGACATCATGGGATCGTTTTGTGTGTTTTTGTTGCTTCCATTGTGTGCTTTGATCCCGATGGAATCCTAACAGTTTCTGATGTTCTACCTTCACTTGTGCACAAATATGACACAATTCTACAAAGTTTGCCACATCTGTTTTCATCGTAGGCCACGAGTAAAGCACTTTCAGATCGTTATACATTTTAGTGCTTCCTGGGTGTACAGATAGTCTCGACTTGTGTGCTTCAGTTAAAATTAACTTTCTCAATTCTCCAAGCATAGGCACTCAAACAGGAGTTTTGTATATCTTCATTCCACGTGAATCGTCATTCAATTCATCTTTTCGTTTCCTCATCAATCCAGTCTTTAAATTTTCTTCTTTTAGAGCTTCCAACTGAGCAGACTTCAGTCAATCCACTAAGTCAGATACTATCTTAATGCGCATAAACTGGATAGGACTTCCACCTTCCTTACGACTTAGGGCATCCGCCACCACATTTGCCTTTCGAGGGTGATATTTCATCTCGCAATCATAATCTTTTATCAGTTCTACCCATCGTCTTTGCCTCACGCTTAGTTATTTCTGAGTAAATACATATTGTAGGCTTTTATGGTCTGTAAAAATTATGCATTTGGTGTCATGTAAATAATGTCTCCACAGTTTGAGCGCAAATACCACTTCTGCTAGCTCCAAGTCGTGAGTTGGGTAATTCTTTTCATGGGGTTTCAACTGCCTTGAAGCATACACAATCACTCGATCCCTTTTCATAAGCACACAGCCCAATCTAGCAAACGATGCATCGCAGTGAACAATAAAATCATCTTATCCACTTGGCAATGCAAGGATAGGAGCCTGACACAACAACTACTTTAACATCT
Organism: Dittrichia graveolens; assembly: GCA_038502395.1. NCBI lineage: Eukaryota > Viridiplantae > Streptophyta > Magnoliopsida > Asterales > Asteraceae > Dittrichia > Dittrichia graveolens. Next base: position 50,796,765 of record JARJIL010000005.1, on the reverse strand, counting down.
GGAAAGATATATCTTGCTCACTACCCCAGACAAACTTCACGTCTTTCTAAGTCAACTTAGTCAACGGACCCGCAATCTTTAAGAAATCTTTAATAAACCTGCGGTAGTATCCGGCCAATCCAAGAAAACTCTTTATTTCAGACGGTGTCTTTGGATTATTCAACTTCATCACTACCTCTACCTTTGAAGGATCCACTTTCACTCCTTCATTGCAGATCACGTGCCCCAAGAACTGTACATCTCTTAACCAAAATTCGCATTTTGGGAACTTCACATACAATTGTTCTTTCTTCAAAGTTTCCAAAATCTATCTCAAATGCTGTTCATGCTCGAATTCAGTCTTCCAATAAATCAAAATATCGTCAATGAAGACAATCACAAACTTATCAAGAAATGGTCGAAAGACTCTATTCATAAGATCCATAAAGATCGCAGCTGCATTGGTTACACCGAACGGCATAACCAATAACTCGTAGTGACCATAACGCGTACGAAAAGCTGTCTTTGACACATCTTCCTTTGACACTCGTACCTGATGGTAACCCGATCTCAAATCAATCTTCAAGAAGAATGAAGCTCCCTGTAGCTTATCAAACAAATCATCAATTCTGTGCAATGGATACTTGTTATTTATCATTCTCTTGTTTAATTCCCGGTAATCGATACACATACGCAATGTACCGTCTTTCTTTTAACAAACAATACTAGTGCACCCCTCGGAGACGAGCTTGGACGAATAAAATGAAGGTTTCTCATGCACATCAAAAACCCAAGCACAACGGAAAAAAGAAGTAAAAACAAGTTTATTTCGGGTTAACAAAACACATGCACAAGAAACACTTAGTGAGATCTAGCTACAAGAGATGAGAGCAACAAGAAGAACAAATGAAACCAGAAAAAGAGACCATATCCTTGATGTCTCTGGTGGTTGTGATGTTGTAGATGCAATACTTGAACTCCAAATCGAGCTCCTCTATTGATATCAACACCAAGCTTTTCGTGAATCTCCTTTGCTAATGCTTGAGGTACTCTACTTGCACTCAAGAACAGCACCAACATAACTCTTGCCCTTATGAACTTATTCTCCAACTCAAAGAAAGCTCCTTGTAGTGTTTTAGTGTATAAGTTGCATCAATTGGCAAAAGGTTCTTTAGAGATAAATAAGAAGGGTTTATATAAGCAGATGGGGACCTCAAATGACACCAGGCTCGGCCAAAACGTTTGGCTCTCATTGGACCAAACAAAAAGGTCCAATATGATTAAAGTGTCCCTTTGACTTCTGCCTTCACGGGCTCTCACGGCCCGTGAGGAAGTCGTGAAGGCATCACCCCCACGATCCTCGACCGGCTCATGAAGTCTCGTGAAGACCTTCACTTCACGACCTCTTCACCACCCGTGAGGGCCCATGAAGGTCGACAGAAACCCTAATTATATAAATTTACTCTCTCTTCATTTGTGCTGTCGGAATCAACGCTTGGCGTGTGACCCAATAGGCCCGTGCCTCATCGGCAGTGATCCAATATACGTGTATTAGTGGGCATATATCCAACAGACTTCCACTTGCACATGATACATCATCATATATATTAATCACAGACAAAGAGCGGCTCTAGCTAAGAATCAATGCCCCCAAGTCGGCGCGAGTTGTCAACTTCGACAAAAACCTAATAGCCAGAAAGGGCTTATGAGGTTCTATATATACGTGATCATGTACATCCTTTTGTTCGCGATATCCTTGTGAACACGAGACATGGAATATGTCAATCTCCAGATCGTTAACTATTATGTTTCTCGATTACAGATTGGTGGTGACCAAATAGACAAGTTGCATCTGATTTAGAATCTATGTAACTTGAGTATGGGCATGCATATTTGATGTCAGCTCCCAATCATCGAGGGGCCCAGGGATATCTCTCTTATTAGAGGAACAAATCCTTTTGACCACATAGTCCCATCATATCTTTGATACTTTACCGAATTATTTCCTTTATAACAGCCAGTTACGAACTGTGTTTGAAGATAATTAGAGTAAGGAAGATTCATACTCTGGCAACCTATGCGTCTCAAGTCTAAGGATGAAATGATATTATCATCCCGAGATACTTGTGACTATAGACCCATGAAGTAAACTCAGGTGTGGGTCTCCTAGTCACTTGAAACACTTTTCAAGCACACATGAGTGTTACACCCTTATTCAACCATTTTGAACACGGGGTCAACCACTTACTTCAATCTTATTTCATTCTTCCTCTCTTATGAAGAATAACCGATTGAAGAAGGTTTTAGAAAGATAAACATTCAAGGAATTGTTTAAACATGCTAAGATGGAACATGGTATGGACTTGATGATTGTGACCGCAACAAGCCTATATATAAATCTCTATCCATATATCAAAACAAACATAAGTAACAATACCGTATCAAAGTTCCCAAAATACAATTACAAATCAAATAAACCAAATACATAGGTCAAGCCAAATCACTAGTGAATCTTACACCTATTGTTGGACTATGCCCACTAACACACACACGAGTTGGTATCATGGCTGATGCAGCAAGGGTCTATTGGGTCACACGTCAAGTATCGATTCCGGCATCACGGATGGTCTAATGAGAGAGAAAACCAGAAACTGGTTCTGGTAGGCTAAGGCACGCCCGTGCCTCTATGAGGTATGGCCGTGCCCTACAGGCACGCACGAGCCCAAGTGGGGCGTGACTTGGGCGTGGCCTGTGGCTAGGTACGCCCGTGCCTCCGCGAGGCACGCCCGTGCCCTGTGCCCAATGGAAAGACACGAGCCCAAGTCGGGCGTCACTTGGGCGTGGCCTTTTGGGCTAGCACGCCCGTGCCTTGTGCACTAACAGCTTCTTTAATCAGCTTTCAAGGCTGATTATTGTGGTGTTTATGGTCATAACTCTAGTAATTGATTTGAGCATTATGATGGACGGTTTTTGAGTTCAAACTTGAGCTCTATATAAGCCACAAGAAGTTCTTGTGCTGTGTTCCTTGAACTTGATTTACAAATATATACATTGCATACAATTCTCTCATATACACACTAGAAGTACTAAGGCTTTGGTATTTGTTGTGTTGGTCATCTTGGTGGTGTTTAGATAGGCTTATCTAACACTCTCGCATGTGGGAGGCGATAGTGACTTGGTGTGGACTAAAATAGAGGTGTACACGCTAGTACACACAACTTCCAAACTCCAAACCCGCACGTACAAAGAAGATAGCTTCAAGGGTATGACACTATTTCTTTGTATCTATATTTTGTTGCTTATCCATGTTTAGAGTTTTGGTCCATTTGGTGGGCGTATTCGTTGTCAACTTTTGAAACTCTTTTTCTACTCGTTTTGCTTCCATTGCGATTTAGACCACGAAAACCCAACAGTGGTATTAGAGCCATCTCTAAACATGGCTTTGCACTTTTGGAGTTGAACCGGATTTTCTGAGTTTTCTGTCAAGAATTGGTTTTTCGGTGAACGGGCACGGTTGTACCTCTAGGGTTACGGGCCTTGCCGGCGGCCGGGGCACAGGCGTACTAGTGGGGGTACGGGCCATGCCGGAAGAATCCGTAAACTGTTTAAACTGTACACTGACAAAAGGGCAGGCACGCCCGTACCCTCTGGGGTACACCCGTGCCTTCTGGTTTTTTGGTCAGAATTAGTTTTTGAAACAACATGTTTAAATATATATTAAAATCCGGGTTTTGGACTAGTCTTGATTCTGTTGATCCCCACTATCTTTTGGTTCCTAATTATACATGTTTTGTGTGACTTGGCATGAAGTTCACAAAAACATATATTTTTAGGTGTATATATGAATATGCAATTTTAGAGGTGTATTAAAATTGTTAATGCATATGTACAAGGATTGCTTGTTGTGTCTTAAATGTTGTTTTGCCATCTTTATCAAAATATATATATTTGCTGGACATGGTTTTGTGGAACACCAATGTTTTCGTTTGGTTGTGTTTGTTGTGATTGCCCGGTAACTTGATATGCCCTTAGCCCTTTGTGATGTTTGTGGTTGGTTTTGGTTTTGGCGTGCGTGCCGTATTGTTGTAATATTTATATTTGGTGCGACTTGCATGTCATTTATTTGAATCTTTGTACTCGTAATAGATTATTAGGATTGCGACTTGCATGTCGTTTTCTTATTCTTATGTACTCATACTTAGATTATTTCAAATATGTAAATATTGCATCAAACCAACCGGGAGACACGGTGTTGGCGTCTTGACGAACCAAATTCGAGAGATTCGCAAGTGTGGAGATCGTGACGGAGCATTCCTTGGTGTTGTCCCTAGATTGACTATGTTTTCCCCGTTTTGGCTTACGGGGAAAAGACTTATGATTTGTGCATGTTACCGGGTCATTGTTTATATTTATGCGTGGTTGTTTTTGTATTTGAATTCTTTAGGATTTGCATGCTAGAGAATTTTTGAAAAAATATATAAAACAAAGAGATTTATAAATGACTTTATATTTCAACGCGCATAAGAATTGGCAAACATTAATATAAAAAGGTGTTTATATTAAACGGAGATTAAAAAGGAGTTTTTGTCACTTAAATTGCTAATTCGTCATAGTTGTTAAAATATCATTTTAACCGGAAAAACAAAACCCCGTTTTTCGAAAAGTAAGTCACGCGCCAGCCGTAAGACGACACCACCCAAATCTAACGAAACATGGATGATTGTCGAGCATTAGCACGAGTCATGCCTTGTGGAGTTGTGTGGAAGGTGAGTGTGGCAACCCGCAATATTGGTAGTCGAGCTTAAGCACGAACCAATGATTGGGCTAGGGTACCAACGTGTGTCTTGATGGACGACTTACAAATTCTTTTATAAAGCTTAAATGATGTCGATCTCTAGCCGAGTCATTTAAGAAATAATAAAAGGATTGGTGTATGAAGGGATCAAACATGCCTTAGACATTTGATGTCAAGAAGGATCCCGCAAGGATATAAGAGTTGCAATGGTTGCAATCGGTAAATTGTCTACCGGCCTAAATAACTTATTTCGTGATCCGTGGTAAACTTGTCATAAGATAGAGTGAAATACGGTTCTTAGCCTTGTTCAAATAATTGAGTTTTATAACTAATGGGTAATTATTTCTACAACGATTTGACAACTAAAATTGGTACTCTAATTTTGTAGATGGCATCCAACAACGCTTCTACATCATCATCGAACTCTATTTCCCTAAAATTGTTCCTCGAAAAGGCCAAACTCAATGGCCAAAACTTTATGGATTGGTTCATGCAACTAAGGATAACCCATAGGTATGAACAAAAGATGTGGGCCATCGAGGAGCCTTTGCCGGAAGCACCTGCGGCTAATGCGACTAGGGCGGTCCAAGACGCGTATGATAAGCGTGTCAAGGAAACAAACGAAGTGACTTGCATTATGGTCTCGTTAATGATTCCTGAGCTTCAAAAGCAAATGGAACATTTAGGAGCATATGACATGCTTAACCAGCTGAAGGAAATGTTCCAACAGCAGGCTAAGCTAGAGTGCTTCGAGTGCCTAAAGTCCTTTTTCGATTGCCATATGCAGGAGGCCGGAAATGTGAGCGTTCACGTGCTTAAGATGAAAGCATTGGTTGATCGCTTGGAGAGGTTAGGATTCCCGTTGGGGAGGGAGTTGGCGGTGGATGTGATCCTCCATTCTCTTCCTAGTCCCTTTTCACAATTTGTGTGGAACTATCATGTCCATGGCATGGACAAGTCCCTAATGGAGCTTCACGGAATGTTAAAGACCGTCGAGTCCGACATGTCCAAGAAGCCCTCCTCGTCCAAACCCGTCCTAGCTATCCAGGGAGGCGGAGCCAAAAGGAAAGGCGCTCCCCCCTCTAAGGGAAAGGGTAGGGGAAGGTTGCAAAGCCAAACCCGAGTCCAGCCCCGAAGGGCAAGGGAAAAGCCGTGATGGTTCCACCGGCCGAGGACCCTGCAGAAGCCTAGTGTTTCCACTGCAAGGAAAAGGGGCATTGGCGGCGTTCTTGCCCAAAGTACCTTGAGGAGCTCAAGCGGGTAAAACCAAAGGGAGCGGGTAACTCAGGTACATTTATGATTGAACTCCACAATACCGCTACTTCTAACGGCTGGGTACTTGATACTGGTTGTGGCACTCATATTTGTAATAATGTGTAGGTGCTAAAAAGAAGTAGGGCGCTGGGTGCTGGAGAGCTTGACCTGATCATGGGAAAGAAGGATGTGGTTCCCGTGGAGCGGATAGGGAGTGTTGATCTCGCCTTTCCTTCAGGACTTGCTATTACCTTATTAAATGTTTGTTTTTCGCCCTGCGTGGCACGAAACATTATTTCCTTTCACGCTTTGTTTGACGATTGTTATGAGTTTAATTTTAATAATGGAATTATTTCTTGTTTGAGAAATGATGGTCATTACTTTAAAGCTTCTCCATGTCGTGGGATTTATGAAACAAGTGCGTGTTTGGAAAGTAATAAATCAATCATGAACATTGATTCTAAGTCCAAAGGTGTATTGGACAAGTTGTCTTTGTGGCATAGTCGTCTTGGCCATATAAGCAAGAAACATATCGCCAAACTCCAAGTGGATGGGATTTTGGAATCGTTTGACCACGGGTCAAGAGAAGTATGCGATTCTTGTTTATTAGGCAAAATGACTAAAGCGCTCTTCACCGGCGTTAGTGAAAGGGGCAAAGACTTGTTGGACACTGTTCACACGGATGTGTGTGGTCCCTTCAGGTCTGCTACAAGAAACAACTGTAGGTACTTCGTTACTTTTACACATGATTTCAGTAGGTATGGTTATGTTTATTTGATTAAGCATAAGTCTGAAACCTTTGAGGTGTTTAAGACAAACCAAAACGAAGTGCAGAATCAATTGGGCAAGCGGATTAAGATTCTCAGATCCGATAGGGGTGGAGAGTATCTTAGTACCGAGTTTCTTGATCATCTCAGGGGTTGTGGGATTATTTCACAACTTACTCCACCCAGGACACCACAATTAAATGGGGTTGCTGAGAGGAGGAACCGAACTTTATTGGATATGGTTCGGCCCATGATGAGTCGTACAAAGCTACCCGCAAGTTTTTGGGGTTATGCTTTGGAAACTGCTGCTAGGACCTTAAACCTTGTACCAACAAAGAATGTTGCGAGTACACCATTCGAGATGCGGCACGGAAGGGTTCCTTCGCTAGCCTATCTCAAGGTCTGGGGTTGTGAGGCTTACGTAAGACATGAAGCTCAAGACAAACTTGAAGCCAGAGCCGAGAAGTGTATTTTCATTGGCTACCCAGCTGGTTTTATGGGATATTTGTTTTACAAACCTTCGGAGAACAAGGTGTTTGTTGCTCGAAGGGCGGTCTTCCTTGAAAGGGAGCTGATATCTACGGAAGCCAGTGGGAGGCAAGTCGATCGAGAAGAAATTCTAAATGACACCAATGATCAACCTGATGTTGGCACTAGTACCGCTTCTGAGGTCTCCGTACCGGAAGAAGTGGAACCTCAACCATTGGTGGATGAGGTTCCTGATACACAAACATTAGAGCTCCATAGATCTTGTAGAGTTCATAATGAGCGGGAAAGATATGGGTTTCTCATATCTGAGGGCGATGAACTATTGGTGGATCATAGTGAACCGACCAATTACCGGGAAGCCGTACCAGGCCCTGAGTATGCTAGGTGGAAGGAGGCAATGGATAGTGAGATGCAATCCATGGCGGATAATCAAGTCTGGGACTTGGTTGATCCAGTACCCAGGCACAAGCCAGTAGGGTGAAAATGGGTCTTCAGGAAATAGACTAACATGGATAGAAAGGTAGACACCTTCAAAGCCCAACTGGTAGCAAAGGGTTTCACTCAAAGTCATGGTGTAGACTATGATGAAACCTTTTCTCTAGTGGCTATGTTGAAGTCTATTAGGATATTAATGGCTATCGCTGCATATTACGATTACGAAATATGGCAGATGGATGTCAAGACTGCCTTCCTTAATGGGAAGTTGGCAGAGGAGGTTTACATGGCACAACCTGATGGTTACGTAAACCCCAAATATCCTAATAAGGTTTGTCATCTTAAGAGGTCCATTTATGGACATAAGCAAGCATCTCGGAGTTGGAACATTTTCTTTGATGAAAATATCAAAGAGTTAGGCTTTTCTAAAAGCAAGGATAAACCATGTGTATATGTCAGCGCTAGTGGGAGTGTTGTTGTTTTTCTAGTCTTGTATGTGGATGACATACTACTCATAGGAAGTGACGTGACTACCTTGCAGGAAGTGAAAACCTGGCTTGGAAGTTGCTTCTCTATGAAAGACATGGGAGAAGTAGCATATATTTTAGGGATAAAGATCTATAGAGATAGATCTAAAAGACTCATTGGTTTGAGCCAGAGTACATACATAGATAATGTCTTGAAGAGGTTAAAGATGCAAGATTCCAAGAATGGGAATTTGCCTATGTTGCATGGTATGGCGTTGAGCAAGTCTCAATGTCCTAGTTCTTAAAAGGAACTAGAAGAAATGAGTCGAGTCCAGTATGCTTCGGCAGTGGGATCGATCATGTATGTTATGCTATGTACTCGGCCTGATGTGTCGTATGTTTTGAGCATGACGAGCCGATATCAGGCTAACCCTGGTCAAAGTCATTCGGTTGTGGTAAAAAACATCCTTAAATAACTTCGGAGAACTAAGGAAATGTTTTTAGTGTTCGGTGGATCGGAGGAGCTCAGTGTTATTGGATATTCTGATGCTAGCTTCCAAACGGACAAGGATGATTTCCGGTCTCAATCGAGATTTGTATTCTTGTTAAATGTTGGAGCAATAAGTTGGAGAAGTTCCAAGCAAGATACCGTGGCCGATTCAACCACGGAGTCTAAGTATATTGCTGCAAGCGAGGCTGCTAAAGAAGCCGTCTGGATGAAGAAATTCATTCAAGACCTTGGAGTTGTTCCTAGAATCACTAACCCTATTGAGATCTTCTATGACAATGAGGGTGCAGTAGCTCTAGCTAAGGAAGCAAGAGTGCATCAACGTACGAGACATATTGCTCGGAAATATCATTTTATCCGTGATATTATTAAGAATGGAGACATTGTGGTTAATAGAGTACCGACTAAGGGGAACTTGGAATATTCACTCACCAAACCTTTGTCACAAGTTAAGCATGATTCTCATGCTAAGTCTATTGGTATTAGATTTGCTAGTGACTTGGTTTAATCATTTTAGTCGTATTTGTTATTGAGAACATTAAAGCAATAATATATTTCTTATTGTAATGACTATTAAATGGGGATTTAATATACGCATGGTGCGATTACTTTATGAAACATTATTGTGTTCTATCTTTGCTTGTTTAATACTTCCATGAATAAACTTGTTTATTCTAAATACTCCACGATTGGTCGTTCTTCATTGGAAGGAAAAAGTGAATTAAGATCGAGGCGAGTGGTTGGTAAAGTTTTCATCTTGGATTGAATACTTGTTTACGCAACACTAGTATGTACTTAATGGTGATTAAGTAATTGGAGGACGCGTACCTAAGTTTACTTCATGGATATTATCACGAGTAAATCAGGATGATAATATTATTTTTCCTTCTACTAGATGCACGCGTTGCTTGATTATTAACATGAACGTGTTTAGATTTCTTTCTAACGCAGTTCGTAACTGGCTGTTATAAGGGAAGTTTTTAGGCAAGAACTTGTTATTATGATAGGGCAGTGTAGTCAAAAGTATTCGTTCCTCTTTTTGAGAAATATCCTTGGGCCCCTCGTTGACTAAGCTGATGACAAATCAAAATGCATGGCCGTGCTCAAGTTGAATTGATAATCGATCAATTGTGCAACTTGTTTTGTTAGTCATAGTTAGTCTATATCGAGAAACATAATCGTGAATGATTTGGGGTTGATCATGTTCCATGACCTGCATTCACATCGGATATCGTGAACGAAGGGATAAGTAATCACTTACCTGTAGGATCTTTCCTTTTGGTAAGGTATTTGTTTTGGGAAGACAAACCCTATGCTGACTTGGGGGCATAGATGCCTTGCAAGAGGCCGTTCTATGTCGGTGACGCCTTTCGTGAGTTTGTCATGTGCAAGTGGGAGTATGTTGGATTATGCCCACTGATACACACACGAGTTGGTATCATGGCTAATGAAGCAAGGGCCAATTGGGTCACACGTCAAGTATCGATTCCGGAATCACGGATGGTCTAATGAGAGAGAATACTAGAAGCTGGTTCTGGTGGGCTAAGGCACGCCCGTGCCTCTATGAGGTACGGCCGTGCCCTACAGGCAGGCACAAGCCCATGTCGGGCGTGACTTGGGAGTGGCCTGTGGCTAGGTACGCCTGTGCCTCTAGGAGGCACGCCCGTGCCCTGTGCCCAATGGACAGGCACGAGCCCAAGTTGGGAATGATTATTGTGGTGTTTATGGTCATAACTCTAGTAATTGATTGTGGCATTATGATGGACGGTTTTTGAGTTCAAACTTGAGCTCTATATAAGCCACAAGAAGTTCTAGTGTTGTGTTCCTTGAACTTGATTCACAAATATATACATTGCATACAATTCTCTCATATACACACTAGAAGTACTAAGGCTTTGGTATTTGTTGTGTTGATCATCTTGGTGGTGTTTAGATAGGCGTATCTAACACTCTAGCAAGTGGGAGGCGATAGTGCCTTGGTGTGGACTACAATAGAGGTGTACACGTTAGTACACGCAACTTCCAAACTCCAAACCCGCACGTACAAAGAAGATAGCTTCAAGGGTAGGACACTATTTCTTTGTATCTATATTTTTCTTGCTTATCCATGTTTAGAGTTTTGGTCCATTTGGTGGGCATATTCATGGTCAAATTTTGAAACTCTTTTTCTACTCGTTTTGCTTGCGTTGCGATTTAGACCACGAAAACCCAACACCTATAGCTCTAGCGTGAGAATCATGAGCGGCTTGTGATAACGGTTTAGTGAATAGGTCCGCAAGGTTCCCATCCGTTGGTACTCTGCTAATGGCAACGTCACCATTCTCGATTACTTCTCTAGTGAAGTGATACTTTTGAAGAATGTGTCTTGTCCTCTTGTGAGCTCTTGGTTCCTTTGTCAAAGCTACCGCACCCTCATTGTCACAAAAATTCTCAATAGGGTCGGTGATGCTTGGAACCACTCCTAGATCTTGGATGAATTTCTTCATCCACATAGCTTCCTTAGCAGCTTCACTTGCTGCAATATATTTTGACTCGGTTATAGAATCAGCAACTGTGTCTTGCTTTGAGCTCCTCCAGCTTACTGCACCACCATTCAATAGGAACACGAACCCTGATTGTGATCGGCAATCGTTCCTATCGGTTTGAAAGCTAGCATTAGAGTAACCCTTTACTCTAAGCTCTCCCTCACCACCGAATACTAAGAACATTTCCTTTGTACGCCTAAGGTACTTTAGAATGTTCTTTACAGCCCTCCAGTGAGCTTCTCTCGGATTCACCTAATATCTACTAGTCATGCTCAAGGCACATGAGACATCGGGGCATGTGCATAACATGGCATACATGAGCGATCCCACAGCCGAGGCGTATGGGACTCACTTCATTATGTTCAACTCCTTTTGGGAGTTGGGGCATTGAGCCTTGCTTAATGCCAACCCATGCATCATGGGGAGATTCCCTTTCTTGGAATCCTCCATCTTAAATCGTTTAACGACTTTATCTACATATGCACTTTGGCTTAAACCAATAAGCCTCGTAAATCTATCCCTATAGATCTTGATTCCGAGAATGCATCCCGCATTTTCCAATTCTTTCATATAAAAACAATTCCGAAGCCAAGCCTTGACACTACGCAAGGTTGGGATATGATTTCCTATGAGTAGAATATCATCTACATATAAAACTAGGAAAACTATTGATCTCGCACTAGCCCTGACATATACACATGGTTCATCTTCGTTTTTCAAAAATCCAAATTCTTTGATCTTTTCATTAAAACAAGGATTCCAACTACGAGAGGCTTGCTTAAGTCCATAAATGGACTTCTTAAGCCTACATAACTTGTTAGGATAGTCAAGATGTATAACACCTTCAGGTTGTGTCATATACACCTCTTCAGAAAGCTTCCCGTTAAGGAAGGCGGTTTTTACATCCATTTTCCATATCTCATAATCATGAAAAGCAGCTATGGCAAGGAGGATCCTTATAGATTTCAACATGGTCACTGGTGAAAAGGTTTCATCATAGTCAACACCATGGGTTTGCGTGAATCCTTTTGCCACCAATCAGGCTTTGAAAGTGTCTAAGGTATTATCCATGTTGGTTTTCTTCTTGAAAACCCATTTACACCCAACGGGTCGAAACCCGGGTGTTGGATAAACTAGTTCCCAAACCTGGTTATCCGACATGGAATTTATCTCGCTTTCCATTGCCTCTCTCCACATGGCAGACTCGGGGCCCGCCATTGCATCTCGGTAGATGGTGGGTTCATCTTGATCCACCAATAGCTCATTGACCTCAGATATGAGAAATCCATATCTCTCTTGCTCATGATGAGCTCTACCGGATCTACGTGGGGTAGGAAATGGAAGTGTGTCAGGTACCGCAGCATCACCTTGCTCGGTATCAACCATTGATGGTTGATTGCTAGTGCCAACATTAAGTTCTTTATCGGGTGATTCTTGAACTTCTTCAAGATCGATTTCCTTTTGCCTCGGTATGTTGGATATAAGTTCCCTCTCAAGGAAAACTACTCTTCGAGCAACAAAAACTTTATTCTCAAAAGGTTTATAGAAAATATATCCAATATTGGCAGGAGGATATCTGATAAGTAACACATTTCGGAACGGGGTTCTACTTTGTCATTTGCCTGACGTCTCACGTAGACTTGACATCCCCATACACGAAGATATGAGAGAGTGGGCTTTTTCTTGTGCCATAACTCATATGGTGTTGTTTCAACTTTCTTTGTTGGTATGAGGTTAAGGATTCTTACCGCCGTCTCTAGAGCGTAACCCCAAAAACTAATGGGTACCTCCGTTTGACTCATCATAGAACGGACCATATCTAGCAATGTCCGATTTCTCCTTTGCGCAACTCCATTTGATTGTGGAGTCCTAGGAGGCGTCAATTGTGTGATAATCCCACATTTTTTAAGATGGTCTAGAAACTCGGAAGTAAGATACTCACTGCCTCTATCCGAGCGTAGTATCTTAATCCTTTTGCCCAATTGATTCTCTACTTCACTTTGAAATGTCTTGAACACCTCAAAGGTTTCAGACTTTTGTCTAATCAAGTAGATATATCCATACCTACTATAATCATCCGTGAAGGTAACGAAGCATCTAGTATTGTTCCTTGTGACATTTTTGAAAGGACCACACATATCGGTGTGAATGATATCCAAAAGATCCTTTCCCCACTCACTAACTCCGGTGAAGGGTTCTTTAGTCAATTTGCCTAGCAAACAAGATTCGCATACATCTTTTGACCTAAGGTCAAATGATTCCAAGATCCCATCCGCTTGGAGCTTGGTGATGCGAGTCTTTTTTACATGAACAAGACGACCGTGCCATAAGGAATATTTATCCAAAAAATTTTTGGATTGAGAATCAATATTCATGATAGGTTTCTTATTTTCAATGTATGCTTCAACTTCATATATGCCATGACATGGTAAAGCTTTAAAATAATAAACATCGTTTTTATAACATAAAATAGATCCATTCATAAATTTAAAGGAAAAACCATCGTCATACAAAGCATGTAAAGAGATAATGTTTCTTGCCACGCAGGGCAAATAGCATAAATTAATAAGAACAATGGAAAGTCCGGTTCTAAAAGAGAGCTCGACACTCCCTTTTGCTTCTATGGGCACAACCTCTCGGTTCCCCATAATTAGATCCAGCTCTCCACGCTCCAAGCCTCTACTTTCCCTTAGCACCTGCACCATATTACAAATGTGAGTGCCGCAGCCGGTATCTAAAACCCAGCCCTTTGAAATAGAAGTTTGATGGAGATCAATCATGAACGTACCTTGGTTTAGAGGTCCCGAGATGCTCCTTTCCTTGAGCTTCTTGAGGCCATCTTGGTACTTTGGGCAGCTTCGGCGATAATGCCCCTTGTCCCCGCAAAAGAAGCATTCCGCATCCTCCGGGGCCTTGGCTTGGGGAATCTTCCCTTTGCCCTTTGGCACCAGGGTAGGGGTAGGCTTGGTGGCACTAACCTTACCCTTATCCTTTACTTTATAGGAAGGACTCGGCTTCTTCTTTTTGATGCGGCCCTACCGGATAGCCAAGACGGGATTGGATGAGGTGGCCTTGGGCTTCAAGATGCTTGACTCCGCGGTCTTGAGCATCCCATGAAGCTCCATGAGGGTTTTGTCCATACTATGCATATGATAACTCACGGTGAATTGATCATATGCATTGGGCAAGGATTGGAGGATGAGATCAACCGCCATCTCCCTCCCTATGGTGAACCCTAGCCTCTCCATGCGCTCCATGTTTGCTTTCATTCGCAACAGATGAGCGCTAACGTTCCTGCCATCCTGGAGCTTGTAACCTAGGACGGACTTGAGGCATTCGTACCTTTCTTGCCTCGCTTGCTGTTAGAACATGTCCTTGAGTTGCGCGAGCAAGTCTAAGCACTTAAATGATCCATTTGCTTTTGCATATCAGAGCTCATTGTGCTAAGCATAAGGCACGTGATTTCCTCCGTGTCCTTGAGGCGTTTTTCATGCGCCTCTCGAACGGCCCTAGGTTCCGTAGTCGCAGGGGCTTCGGGCAAGGCTTCCTCAATGGTATGCAATTTCCCTTCATGGCGTAGGATAATCCGAAGTTGCCTATGCCAATCCATGAAGTTGCTACCGTCGAGTTTCTCCTTCTCAAGGAAAACTCGTAGAGAAATGTTGCTCGTGGTGGTGGTACTTGAAGATGCCATCTAAAATGGCAAAGTAGATTTGGTTAGTTTGATATTTAAATTTGTTAAAATAATTTACCCAAAGAACAAATTTTAATTATTTTAACAAAGCCAAGAACCCTATTTCACTTCCATATATGACGGGTCAACCGCGGATCATACAAAGAAGTTATTTCGAGTTGACAACCAAATTGTCAATTGTAATCCATTATTGCAAGTCTTTGGTCTTTGCGGGATCCTACGACAAGCACCGGTCGTTTGGCATGTTTGATCCCTTCTTACACCAATCCCAAGTTAGAATTGTTGATTGACTCGTGCTAAGCTCGACAATCTTTCAAGAATTCTAATTTGAAATTATAAATCGTCCGCTAAGATATGCGGTAAGTACACTCAACAAGAATTGGCTCGTGCTAAGCTCGACAACCAAGTTTGCGAGTTACCACGCTCACCTTCCACACAACTTCACAAAGATTGGCTCATGCTAAGCTTAACAACCAATCATTGTGTTGTTTGGTGCATGATTTATGTTTTACGGAAAAACGGGCTTTTGTTTCCAATTAATCTTGATTAGCATATTTAAGTGACAAAATCCGATTTTCACTTTTGTTGGTTTGTTAATCGTATGCGCGCGCGAGAGAAATATAAACCAATTTTATAAAACTCTTGTGATTTAATTTATTGAAAAAATTTCTAGCATGCGAAAACCTAAACAACCATGCAAGAAATAAATCACAACACACGCATAGCAAGGGGTTGGTAACCAAGCCAAAAACCTATGCGTTCTACCCGTGCGCCAATGGGAAGAACATGGTCAACTAGGCACACAATACAAATAAAGTCACAGCTCCCACTTGATCCACCATCTCCAACGGGTATCACCAGATCCTTTATCTTCAAGACATCATCTTGATTCTTGATTGTGCTCTCCATGCTCCATGAATACAAGTACATGAAATAGAAATAAAATGGCATGCAAGCCACGAAAATTCTATCATCTAATACAAGTACGGGATAAATGAAACGGTATGCAGACCGAAAATAATAATTACAATTAATCAATAAATAAATAATTACAAACCATGTGACACTAGGTCACCAAATAAAAGAGCAACCACAAACAACCACAAGGTCTAAGGCCAAGGTTACCAACAAAGAACAAGGCAAACAAACACAAAAAGAACGGTGTGCCAAAACTGCAACAAGCAAATATTTTGATAAGAATTTCGCAAACAAACACTCAAGGCACAATGGAAATTCTTGTACATATGCATCGGGGCGTAAAACCAATTTTTATATATACATTCACATACGTGTATGCATGTGTGCATCTAATTCCATGATCATACCATGCATACCCATAGTTATATCAAAATATTATTTTGGGATTTCCAGAAACAGAACAGAAACATAGCAATGACTCGAAAAACCGAAAAATTTCGTTTAAGGTCAAAAACACTGTTCACGAGCTCCTTCACGGCTCGTGAAGCCCGAGAGCTTCACGACCGCTCACGGCCCAGAAGAACTCGTGAAGCACCAAAAAACCATTTCACGACTAGACCCCAAACTACATTGGTCGTGTAGCCTTCACGACCCATGAAGAGAACTCCACGGCCCGTGAAGGCATGCCGGACAGTTTACCAAAACTTCCAAAAAATCAATTTTTTGAGCCATTTTGTGCTATCACTTGTAGCAATGGCTCTGATACCACTGAAGGTTTATCAAGCACATCAAAAACCCCAGCACAACGGAAGCAAGAAGTAAAAACAAGTTTATTTCTGGTTTACAAAACACATGCACAAGAAACACTTAGTGAGTTCTATCTACAAGAGATGATAGCAACAAGAAGAACAAATGAAACCAGAAAACGAGACCATACCCTTGATGTCTCTTGTGGTTGTGATGTTGTAGATGCAATACTTGAACTCCAAATCGAGCTCCTCTATTGATATCCACACCAAGCTCTTCGTGAATCTCATTTGCTAAAGCTTGAGGTACTCTACTTCCACTCAAGAACAGCACCAACAGAACTCTTGCCCTTATGAACTTAATCTCCAACTCAAAGAAAGCTCCTTGTAGTGTTTTAGTGTATAAGTTGCATCAATTGGCAAAAGGTTCTTTAGAGAGAAATAAGAAGGGCTTATATAAGCAGATGGGGAGCTCAAACGACACCAAGCTAGGCCAAAAATCTTTGCTCTCATTGGACCAAACAAAAAGGTTTAATAAGATTAAAGTGTCACTTTGACTTCAGCCTTCACGAGCTCTCACGGCCCGTGAGGAAGTCGTGAAGGCATCACCCCCACGACCCCGACCGGCCCATGAAGCCTCGTGAAGACCTTCACGTCACGACCTCTTTGTTGGTTCTATGTGCACAAGACACAAATTAATACGATATTACTGATAATAAATAAACCCATAGGGTCACACATTTACAATCAATGGACACCAATTACATATTTGAATATGATTTAAATATGTTTCCAACTCATTATATATATATATATATATAAGTATATATGCATTGTTGCATATTATTATTTATGTGAAATAATAATATCACTCTTGTATATTGATACAAGATAATGCATATCAAATACATAGATATAAACATATAATTTTATATGTATGTATGTATATATATATGCATAAATATATATTTGTTACATATAAATTGTTACTAATAACAAATTATATAAATGTATGTATATCCTTGTTACAAGTAAAGAGTTACTAGTAACAATCAAGTATGTATATAAAATACATGTAGATGTATTTTCTACATAGTATGGCACATCTAGTATATCTTTTATATATGTATTTATGAAGGAAACTAGAAAATCCCTCATTAATTCAAATGGGGGCCATGTTGTGTATACTTGAAAGCAATCAACCAAGGCATGGACTAGATGTACAAGCATGGAAGGAAGGCAAGAGGGGACCCTCCCCCCTCACCTATTTTCGGCCGAAAATGGGAGCCAAAGGGGGCCTCCCTCTTGTTGCTTCACTTCTTGATCTTATTTAGTACATGCATGGTTCTTTGTTCTAACTATTGCATGCTACCACCTTTAGGCTTCTTTTAGAAAAGTTCTAAGTATTCTTAAAGCTTTGAAAACATCTCTACATTCTTGTATTGGTGTTCTTCAAGTAAGTCAAGTGTGGTGCTACAATACATACATCTTGTTCAACAAGAAGAACAAAGATTGTTGCTTGCATTCTTGAATATCAAGGGTTGGAGAGACTAGCATCTTGGAGGTATTAGACTGATTGATTTGTGGATACCTTGGAGGAAGTCTTTTCTTGGCTTCTCATAGATCAACCACTTCATCAACGGTTTACTCACGCTACAAAGGTTGTAGTTCTAAACACCCTATGGTTGTTTTGTTTCTTAAGGCTTGCATATGGATCATTGGTGGAGAGTTTTAAAAGTTTAAAATTGTTGTTCATGCTTCCGTTGCTAAAATATATTTTAAAAAAAAACTGAACAATCCCCAACAGTGGTATCAGAGCCACTTATGTATAGTTTTAAGAAACTTTTTGAGTATGTATTGTTTAAGAAAATGGATAACTTTTCTTTTGTTAGAAAAGTTATGGATTTTCTTGTTGGCAACTTATATATGTTTATATATTTATTTTGGGAAACAACCAAACCACATGCATGTTTGGTTGTAAAAGTTGCCTAAATATCAAGTGTTGATATATATGTTTGTTTGAGTGTATGTTGTGCATAACAAGCCATAGACCTTTTGTGATGTGTTGGAAATTCGATTTGGTTGTAAAATTATTTTTTCATTTGGTATGTAATAATAATTTTAGTTTTGTTTCATCTTGTTGTATTTTGTAAGTAGTAGAATAGTTTAGACTAGTTTACTTTTATAAAAATGTAACAAGATGAAGAAATGACCAAGTTGGAGTTTTCAAGTGTGGTGGAGTCAACCATGAAGGCTTGGAGTCATTTGCACTACAAGGAGTTGTTTTGGCAAGTGGGAGCTTCAAGTTCATCACAAGAGGAATATTTGGTCCTTAGTTATGACTTGGTATTTTTGTATGGCTCACAAAAATACCACTTAGGATAAATGGCTTGGTTATGCACTTATACATGTTATTTGTGTGTGTTTATGTTTATATTATTATGCATGGTTGAAAATAGGATGTTTTGCATGCTAGATAATATTTTTTACATAATATAAATCACACAATGGGAGTTTGGTATTTTAAGTTGACATAACATAAGATGTAAAATGAATTTTATATAAAAGGAGTTTTGCAAAGATTAAAATTCATTATGTCAAAATATATATCTTTATATATATATATATATATATATATATGTGAGTTTTATAAAATAGAGATTTTAAAACTCAACCAAACTCCATTCAAGCTTAATAATAAAATGGTTTTATTACAAGCTAAAATTGGTTGTATTTGCGCGCTCGAAACTACACACGTTAATATAGGATATTAATACTAGTTTAAAATTGAACGCGTTGAGAGTTCGTAAAATATGGATTTTAAGAATACTCAAGACCAATATATATATAAAATATAATTTTATCAAAACGTGGACTTATTATTGTATGCATGCAATACTAGTCACACGACTCGTTTTGTTTTATTTAATAAATATACAAAACGGTAAAAGCCCTTTTTCAAAACGTAAGTCTATGCCATTCCATTTTAAGACACTCGCTTGTTGCAACGACACTCACGTGGAGAGAGCATTAGCCAAACGCGTGGATTGTTTTTGTAACAACCGAGGTGTTTTTCCGCGAATTCCATGAACGTCTTGGGCCGGAAATTCACCGTCTTGAAATAGGACGACTTAATCGGAATCTTATTACGGAGAGAGCATTAGCCAAACGTAAGGAAGCCCGAGGCATAGATGGGATCAAACATGTCAAAATTGACAATCGTTGTCTAGGATCCCATAAAGATCTAGGAATTACATACGAGATGTAATTGGTAAACGTTACCTACCTTGTTGTTTTAACTTGATGGAGAGAGCATTAGCCAAACATTCAAGGTTAAGTTCAACTTGGATCCTAGCCTTTAAAAAATAAAGAATTTTATAATTCTAAAGGGTATTAATTATTAAAGGATTAAATATCGAAAATACCAAATTGAACTTTGTTAATTTTGTAGATGGCCCTTAACTCAACTACGCCCGTTAACAACTTATCTCTTCGTTCAATCTTAGAGAAAGAAAAACTCAATGGTACAAATTTCTTAGACTGGTATCGTAACTTGAGAATCGTTCTTAAGCACGAAAAGAAATTGTACGTACTTGAGAATCCCGTCCCTGAGGAACCTTCATTGACTGCGGCCAAAGCCGTTAGGGATGCTTGGGTGAAGCATTCCGACGACTCGGTCGAAGTTGCATGCCTCATGCTTGCTACCATGTCTCCGGATCTTCAAAAGAACCTTGAGGAGCATGGAGCATATGAGATGCTTCGCCAGCTTAAGGAAATGTTCCAAAAGCAAGCGAAGCAAGAACGCTTTGAGGTCACTCGAGCCTTCCATGCATGCAAGATGGAGGAAGGTCAATCCGTTAGCGACTATGTGCTAAAGATGAAAGGATACATTGACCAGCTTGCTAGGCTTGGATCTCCCATAACCAACGAGTTTGCACAGGATATGATCCTTAACTCGTTGACCAAAGCCTATGATCAATTTGTCATGAATTATAACATGAACAATTGGGAGAAATCTGTCTCAGAGTTGCATGGGATGCTTAAAACTGCTGAGAGTAAGATTCCAAGCAAAACACCTCAAGTCTTGATGATTCAAGAAGGGAAAATCAAGAAGAAAAAGAAAAACAACTCAAAAGGGAAAGGCAAAGCGAAAGCAAAGGGAAAGGACAAAGGCAAGCAAGTTGCCAAGGCTCCTACACCCAAGACGGCGGGAAAGGTTCCCAAGAATGACCCGTGCTTTGAATGCGGGGTGGTAGGACATTGGAGGCGCAATTGTCCAACCTACCTTGCAGAGTTGAAAAAGAAGAAGGCTGGCGAGGCTAGCACTTCAGGTATATATATGATTGAAATGTATACTTTTTCCATTAATTCCTGGGTATTTGATACCGGTTGTGGAACTCACATTTGTAACAATGTGCAGGGGTTGAGAAAAAGTAAGATGTTGAAGCCAGGCGATTTGGATCTCCACGTGGGCAATGGAGCAAATGTTGCTGTTGAAGCCCTTGGAACTTTTGAATTATTATTACCAAATGGCCTGTACTTAATATTAAACAATTGTTGTTATGTACCTAGTTTAACTAGGAATATTATTTCAGTAGCTCGGTTAAGAGAATCTGGATTCACTTTTGGTTTCGTTGATGATGGCATTCGTGCCTTCAAAAACGACATTTTGTATTTTGAGGCTCGCCCTCTTAATGGAATATATGAAGTTAATCTTAAAAGATCTCTTGATGATAATTCTATATATACCACTAGCACCAAACGACCTAAGCATGACTTAAGTCAAACATACCTATGGCATTGTCGACTTGGTCATATAAACAAGAAACGCATTGCAAAACTTCAAAAGGATGGAATTTTAAAATAAAACGATTCTAGCTCATTTGAAGTTTGCGAATCATGTTTATATGGGAAGATGACTAAGGCTCCTTTCTCTGGTTCAAGTGAAAGAGCCAAAGATCTATTAGGAATCATACATATGGATGTATACGGTCCTTTTAGATCAATGTCTAGGGATAGTGATAGATACTTCGTTACATTCACCGATGATTATAGTAGATTTGGTTATGTTTATTTGATGAAACATAAACATGAAACATTTGAGATGTTCAAGCTGTTTCAAAACGAAGTACAAAATCAACTCAACAAAACAATCAAGGCCCTTCGTTCCGATCGAGGTGGTGAGTACTTAAGCCAAGAGTTTATGGATCATCTTAGTAATTGTGGGATTATCTCACAACTTACTCCTCCTAGAACACCACAACATAATGGTGTATCTGAAAGGAGGAACCGAACTCTACTAGATATGGTTCGGTCTATGATGAGCCGAAGTACTCTACCCTCGTCCTTTTGGAGTTATGCTTTATTAACTGATGTGCGTGTATTGAATATGGTTCCAACCAAGAAGGTAGATAAGACACCATATGAGATGTGGTATGGAAAGGTTCCAAACTTATCTTACTTGAAAGTCTGGGGTTGTGAGGCTCATGTACGACAAGAAGCTTTAAGCAAACTCGATCCTAGATCTATCAAATGTAATTTTGTGGGATATCCTAAAGATTCATTAGGATATTATTTCTACAACCCAGCTGAGAACAAAGTGTTTGTTTCTAGGCATGCCACTTTCTTAGAAAAGGAGTTTCTTTCGAAAGAGGCAAGTGAGAGCAATGTAGACCTTGAAGAAATTCAAGAACCACAAAATACAAGTCAGGTTGACACTAGCACTCAACAAACGGTTGTTCAACCTGAACAATTGGTTGTTCAAGAACCTACTGAAACACAAAGTGTTCGTAGATCTGGTAGACCTCGTCAAGAACCCGAGAGATACGGATTTCTCGTGTCCAATGATGAGATTTTCTTGGTAGACTCTTCTGAGCCTACTAACTACCAAGATGCTATATCGGATCCGGAATCCGATAAATGGCTTGATGCCATGAACATTGAGATGCAGTCCATGTATGAAAATCAAGTATGGGACTTGGTTGATCTTCCTCCCAATAGTAAGACTGTAGGGAGCAAGTGGGTCTTCAAGAAGAAGACAGACATGGATGGAAAAGTACACACATTTAAGGCAAGGCTAGTGGCGAAATGTTTCACTCAAACTCATGGTATTGACTATGATGAAACTTTCTCTCCGGTAACCATGATTAAATCTATTAGAATACTTATTGCCATATCTGCATATTATGACTATGAGATATGGCAAATGGATGTCAAAACGGCTTTTCTAAATGGACACTTAAGTGAAGATGTCTATATGGTTCAGCCTGAAGGTTTTGTAGATCCTAAGTATCCTAATAAGGTGTGCAAGCTTAAAAGATCCATCTATGGACTAAAGCAAGCATCTCGAAGTTGGAATCTTCGATTTCATGAGAAAATAAAAGAGTTTGGTTTTATCAAATCAGAAGATGAACCGTGTGTTTACAAGAAAACTAGTGGGAGCGCAGTCGCATTCCTTGTCTTGTATGTTGATGACATACTACTCATTGGAAACGACATCCCGACCTTGCAAGACATCAAGTCTTGGCTTGGGAAGTGTTTCTCAATGAAAGACTTGGGAGAAGCCGCCTACACTCTTGGAATAAAGATCTATAGGGATAGATCTAGGCGTCTTATTGGCCTAAGTCAAAGTGCATATATTGACAAAATCTTGAAACGATTCAAGATGGAGGATTCTAAGAGAGGATTCTTGCCAATGGCACAAGGCACGGTTTTGAGTAAAGCTCAAAGCCCTAGCACAAGAGAAGAGCTAGATAGAATGAGTGAGATCCCATATGCTTCTGCAATTGGATCCATCATGTATGCCATGCTATGCACTAGGCCAGATGTCTCGTATGCTTTGAGCATGACGAGCAGATACCAGCAAAACCCAGGAGATAGCCATAGGATGGCAGTCAAGAACATTTTAAAATACTTGAGAAGAACCAAAGACATGTTCTTGATCTATGGGGGTTTGGAAGAAGATCTTTGTGTAAAGTGTTACACAGATGCTAGTTTCCAAACGGATCGAGATGATTCTCGATCACAATCGGCCTATGTCTTCGTTATGAATGGTGGCGCGGTGGCTTGGAAAAGTTCTAAGCAAAGTGTAGTTGCATAATCCACTACAGAATCTGAATACATTGCTGCTTCTGAGGCTGGACAAGAAGCTGCATGGATGAAGAAGTTCATTGCTGACCTTGGGGTAGTAACAAGCATTCAAGACCCCATAGAGATATTTTGTGATAATGAAGGTGCTATTACCCAGGCAAAAGAACCTAGATCACATCACAGCACCAAACACATCCTCAGGCGTTTCCACTACATACGGGATATAGTGGATAGAGGAGATGTGTGTATTCGCAAAGTTCATACAGATCAGAATCTTGCAGATCCTTTTACGAAACCTCTTGCCTCGACTAAGCATAAGTCTCATACTAGGGCAATAGGTCTTCGCTTTGCAAGGGATTGGATTTCAATTGTAATTTAGTATTTGGATATTTTGGAACGTTATGACAATATTTATTTTATCTGAATGATGTATGGGATATGATCACTTCATTAATATATATTGTGTTCTTTATTAGCATGTTTAAATCCATGAATAATTCTTTATTCTAAAACGTCCATAGTCGGTTATAACTATGGGAATAGTTATGAATTAAGACTAATGTGAATAAGTTGGTTGACTTTCATTCGTGATGAAAGTAGGCAATAGGGTTTGCAGCCAAATTCACTAATGTTTGTTAGGGAACAAGCATTGGACATGACCCGCTCTTAAGATCGCTTCATGGATCAGTGTCATAAGTAAATCTTGAGAAAAAAGTGGTATCTTTGTATCCTTAGACCTGAGACACATATTGGGACTCGAGTATGAGGAGTATCATGCTTTAATGTGGTTAAACGCTATCTTTAACCGGGTAGTTGTAAAGGCCATTATTAGGTATGATATGAGTCTTATAAGAGACGTATGTGGTCAAGATGGAATTTGTTTCTCTCATTTAATTGGGAGTATAATATCTTTGGGCCCTAAAACAAGTTGAACATTATATGAGAATTGATGACGATCCATGTCTCATGTTCAATGAGATGTTAAAACAAAGGGATAATTGATGACTTACCTATAACAACGATTTGTAGCTAGTGAGTTAATTTCGTTGGTGAAAGTGTTGATCAACACACTTTATTTATTATTAGGGGCAATGGGATGTTGCTAGACGTTCTTACCATTGTCTATATCGGCTTAAGTTGTAACTTGTGCAAGTGGGAGATTGTTGGTTCTATGTGCACAAGACACAAATTAATACGATATTACTGATAATAAATAAACCCATAGGGTCACACATTTACAATCAATGGACACCAATTACATATTTGAATATGATTTAAATATGTTTCCAACTCATTATATATATATATATAAGTATATATGCATTGTTGCATATTATTATTTATGTGAAATAACAATATCACTCTTGTATATTGATACAAGATAATGCATATCAAATACATAGATATAAACATATGATTTTATATGTATGTATGTATATATATATGCATAAATATATATTTGTTACATATAAATTGTTACTAATAACAAATTATATAAATGTATGTATATCCTTGTTACAAGTAAAGAGTTACTAGTAACAATCAAGTATGTATATAAAATACATGTAGATGTATTTTATACATAGTATGGCACATCTAGTATATCTTTTATATATGTATTTATGAAGGAAACTAGAAAATCCCTCATTAATTCAAATGGGGGCCATGTTGTGTATACTTGAAAGCAATCAACCAAGGCATGGACTAGATGTACAAGCATGGAAGGAAGGCAAGAGGGGACCCTCCCCCCTCACCTATTTTCGGCCGAAAATGGGAGCCAAAGGGGGCCTCCCTCTTGTTGCTTCACTTCTTGATCTTATTTAGAACATGCATGCTTCTTTGTTCTAACTATTGCATGCTACCACCTTTAGGATTCTTTTAGAAAAGTTCTAAGTATTCTTGAAGCTTTGAAAACATCTCTACATTCTTGTATTGGTGTTCTTCAAGTAAGTCAAGTGTGGTGCTACAATACATACATCTTGTTCAAGAAGAAGAACAAAGATTGTTGCTTGCATTCTTGAATATCAAGGGTTGGAGAGACTAGCATCTTGGAGGTGTTGGACTCATTGATTTGTGGATACCTTGGAGGAAGTCTTCTCTTGGCTTCTCATAGATCAACCACTTCATCAACGGTTTACTCACGCTACAAAGGTTGTAGTTCTAAACACCCTATGGTTGTTTTGTTTCTTAAGGCTTGCATATGGATCATTGGTGGGGAGTTTTAAAAGTTTAAAATTGTTGTTCATGCTTCCGTTGCTAAAATATATTTTTTAAAAAAAACCGAACAATCCCCTACACTCTTCACGACCCGTGAGGGCCCGTGAAGGTCGATAGAAACCCTAATTATATAAATTTACTCACTCTTCATTTGTGCTGTCAGATTCAACGCTTGGCATGTGACCCAATAGGCCCATGCCTCATCGGCAGTGATCCAATATACGTGTATCATTGGGCATATATCCAACATAAAACCCTTATCTAACAAATCTTGAATCTGTGTCATCATCTATCGGGTTTCTGAAGGCGCCAATCTGTACGGAGCTTTTGCCACTAGTCGTGAACTAGGGATTAAGTCAATCTTGAACTCTACCTCACGAATTGGAGGCAACCTTGGCAATTCCTCAGGAAACACGTCCTGGTATTCCGTTACCACGTGTATATCTGTCATAGCTTGCTTTTCCTTCTTCCCTTCAATAACATATGCCATGTACGATTCACAACCTTTATTCAACGCCTTCTTAGCCTTTAAACATGAAATTATTGGAATCACTGACCCGACTTTCTCACCCCCTGCTACCACTCTTGTGCCATCCGCCAACGGAAACGAGATCAACTTCTTGTGGTATTTTATACTCGCTTTATTCAAACTCAGCCAATCCATCCCGAGAACCACATCAAAACAAGATAGAGGAATAACAAGAAAATAAATAGGAAAACACACACCATCTATATCAATTTTAGCTCCAGCCACAGCAGTCGTGACCGGAACCATCATGCCATGAGCTACATCTATCTCTAAAGTACAAGCAAAATTAATAATAGGCACATTTAATCTACCATAGAACTCCACAAAAACACACGAGCGATTAGCTCCAGAATCAAATAGCACTCTAGCAGGAATAGAGTTTATCAAAAACATACCGGTTATGACATCATCAGTAGTGGTGGCATCATCCACTGTCATTTTGCCCTACCCTCAGTAGTGGGTGGGTTCTTCCTCTTCTGACCAGCTGAAGACGATCCCCTAGCCGCCTCCGCCCCTATTCCTGACCCTGCTTTCTTTCCTACTAGGCACTCACCCACTCTGTGCCCTTCTTTTTGACAGTTCCAACAAACACTTCGTGGGAACCTGTAGTCCTTAAGATCGTGACCAAACTGGCCACATTTCACGCATCTCATAGTTTGGGGCGTATACTGTCCGTTGTAGTAAGACTTACACCTACCAGAACACGGTGTCCGCTGAGTTGATCCACTCAAAGTAGACCTCCTATTCTGATCTCCCTGTCTATTCCCACTACCCTGCCCTCCTTGCCTCTATTAGGTATTGTAATGGTCAAATCTTGATTTTTGCTGGGCAATCCTCTCCCCGCTAAACCTGTTTCTAGCAATCAAATCCCCTTCAGCCGATTTGGCTAAAGTGAAAGCCTGGGATAGGGTGGTAGCCCACCTTGTGGCGCTACAAAGATCCGGGTGCAAAGCTCCAACAAAATGAGCAATCTTCGGTTCTTCATCGGGTACCCAGTGTTTAACAAACATCATCTTCTCGTTAAATTGTTTGATCAGATCATCCACTGTCATGTTCCCTGTCATTTGTAAATCCATAAATTCGTTCTTGACTTTGACAATCTCGAAGGTTGTAACATCCTCAGAAAGGGCCTAGACGTATGCTGATGTGGTAAGTAAAATAAATTGAATAAAATATTGATAGAATATAAAAGAATAAAAGAATATTAAATGATTTAGAACGAGGTTTCCAAAAATATCCCCGTTAGTTAAAACGGGTACTCGTGCGTTAAGTTGTAAGTTGAAAAGGGGAACAAAATACCCACTTGTGGATAAATGAAACCCACAAGTCGGTCTCCCTCTTTACTCACGTATACACACACAGATAACTCATTTGTTTGCCTTTTGTGTGTATGTGTTCTTGCTGTTGTGAAGAAGAAAGCAAAGGAGAATTCAAGAAGGAGCATTCAAGCTTCAAGAATCTGCTGGAATTCAAATCCTAATCTGAATCCAATCTGTTCTTGTGCTTCATCTTTATCATTTGTAAGTTCATGTCCAAGTTTCTTCATGTTCTTCCTTCTTTGACCACTTAGGTCAAATGGGTCAAAAACCCAAATTGATATATCCAACTGAAATCAATGATTCCTACATGTTCCTACATCAATTCTAAGTGTGTAGCAATCTGAGTTTTGAATTAAAGAGGTGTTTTTGATTGAGTTTGGTTATAAAGCTCAAATGGGTCAAAAATGGTAATTTTGGTCCCAATCTTTGAATTGGATGTTAAAGTGTGAATTTAGTGTTGTTTCTAGCTTAGTTATATTGACCATTTCATATGTGAACACTGGAATTTGATTTGGAATCGTTTGATTGAGTTTTGGGGTTGAAAATGGCAAGAACAGAGGCTGAAATCGCACAGGTTTGCACAGCAGTCCTTGCGGGCGCAAGGAATACCCCTTGCGGCCGCAAGGGATACTTGCTTACGGCCGTAAGGCCTCCCTCTTACGGGCGTAAGGGCCTGTCAGTCCTTGTGGGCGCAAGAAATTCTGCTTGTGGCCGCAAGGAACTCTGTTTCAGCAAATAGTTTGTTGTCTCGCATTGTTTTGATATTCGGAATGTTTGTCTAGGTGTACCAGTTGATCAAGAATCATCTGGGACACAGTGCTTGCCTGTTATAACTACACATGTGAGTAACAGTTAACTCGAGTATGATATTAATAGTATTACAAAGATGTTTTGTGTGATAAACCATGAAATTATAGTTATGCATGTTTAGAGGTTTAATGAACCAATTGTGATAACCAAATGATATGTATGCATGTTTAAAGACCAGAGTAGGTCATTATTGATATGTTGAAGGCCTATGTAGGTCAGTTTTGATATGTATGCATGTGAAAGACCTTGTAGGTCATTATTAACATATGAAACGGCCTGTTTAGGTCACTCTTGATATAGGTTTATGAACTAATTATGAGAATCAAGTGATATGAATGTATGTAAAAGACCTTGTAGGTCATTGTTGATTTGTAAAAAGGCCTGTTTAGGTCACTCTTGATATGTAAAGGGCCGGAGTAGGCCATTGTGTTTGTGAAGAGGCCAGAGTAGGCCATTGTTTGAGTGTCGGTACTACATTGTAGAGATTGTGGTACGGGATTCGATGATCACGAATTTTGGTTCTTGCAAAACCGCCGCCCTCAATACTAACTCGGGGCTCTCAGTTCCCACTGATCCCAAATGGGATATGTTCCCGAAGACGCAATGGTGGACCGCTACCCGCTTCTCCACCGGCGCGGAGGAAGTATCGATTTCCCCAGTGAGGATCATTGAGCCGGGCTTATACCCCTGCAAGACGTGATGCTTGCTGACAACAGGTGTTTCACTATGTGTTAGGATAGACTTGAATGAAGTTATGGGATGCATGTAATGTGTTTTTGATACTGTTAATATACTGCTTCCGTTTAATTGTTATTCACTAGCTATTTATAGCTAACCCTCTCATGAACTCTCCATATGCAGGTAAATAGACTGAAGGTGAGGACGGGTACCTACTGGTAGTTCATGTTAGGTTTTGGGGAACACTTAGTGTAGACAAAGCATGTGTAATAATAGTGTAATGGTGGAACGAGTTTGTAACGCTTGGAATGTTTTGATTAACAATACTTTTGTATTACAACTTATGTTTATATAAGTTGTAAAATGTGAAATAAATATTAAGCTTTCGCACGCGTTTTGGTAAAAAAATTAATACTCTAAAATTAAGGACCGCCGTTACAAAGGTACTGCAGTATTGTTCACATAACTTCTCCTGGAACTGACTCCACGTGATGCTCTCCTGTTCTTGCTCAGTGAAATGGCCGGTAATTGAGTCCCACCAGACCATTGTATCTCCTTTTAACATCCTTGTTGCATATTTCACCATCAACTCGTTCTCGCAATTACATGCGTCTAATGCCTTCACCGTCTCTCTCAACCAGTTCAAAGTGATGTTGGGATCAGAACTTCCTCTGTACTCTAAGGGTTTACAATCCAGGAATTGTTTATATGTACATGGTTGCTTATATCTAGGAAACACAAAAGGATAAGCTCCTGATTGTGGATATGGATAATAAAACGGTGGTGGCATCATCTGAGTAACTCTTGGTAGAGGTGTCGTTAGTGGTACTGTTGTTGCCTGAGTGGGAATCACAGTTGGTACCGGGGTTGGTTCAGGTTGGGTTAGTCTTTGTTCCAAGTTATGAACATTATTTCTAAGATCCAATAATTCATTCTTCAGCTTGAAGATATATTCACTTTCATCTTCTTTTTGATCCTGTCCAGATGTTCCTACTCGATTCATGGTATCCAAATCTTCTATTACTGGTGTGTCTGCTGATGATTGGCTCACAGGTGGGAGGATAGTCGTCTGCTGATGATAGGGGTCTCTCTAACTCACTCTAAGTCCCCGAAAGGAAAGCTTGACCCGTCACGAGCCAAGATTTGGGAATGCAACACTCTAGCCGTGACTGCATCACCAAACCAAGGCTCTGATACCAAACTGTAACACCAGAAAAACTCAAGCCATTTTTTTATATTTTATGCGTTGCGGAAGCTAAATTAAACAAACAAACTTTTCATTCAAACAACTAATTAAAATTCAAAATATCCGTTCTTGATCCCAACAAACATAATCTTAGTGTTACAAAATAAACTGGCTCGTTTCTTTTTAAAACATAACATCAGAGTCAGGTCAACTTCTCCTTGTACGAACTCTCACAAACACAAACCTGCAAAAAGCAACAATTGTGGGGAATTAGCAAAAAGCTAAGTGATTAGAGGCTAAACTCAAACGCAAACATCAATAGTCAATACTAAAGCATGTAATCACATAACCAAGAAGACCAATGCCGGCCAAAGCAAAGGTTTACTGATAGCCCTCTGCTGAATTGGAACAGTGAAATCCCCCTCTGATGCAACGTATGCATTAGTAAGGCTACCACTGTTCAACCAACCAGTAGACGAGCCCAGCCCAATTCCACGTATAGCTGACTTCTCAAACACAACTCAATATCATCCAAAGAGCGCGTATCGACCAAATAATCATGCCAAAGATATCAATAATAATCATAATCAACAATTCAATCAATCTAAATTCCAATCACAATCACATCGATAACATTAACTATAATCTTTACCATTCGCGATTAACACCCACTCACCTTTCGATCTCAAACACAGTACTCAGAAGTCTAATGTTACTGAGCCTTTGGATTGCCTGAAAACACAATAACAACCAAATCAATCTCGAATTTATAAATATATCAGTCCACATATATTTATAACTCAATCATTTATGAACACAAGTTAAATTCTGAAAAGATAGAATAATCAATAAACAATAACAATTTCAATCTCAAATGTCGGAATTCCAATTTATCGGTTTCCTAAGAATCCACTAATCCAGTGTCGGATTTGGGACTATCGGATTTTGAGAATCCGCCGGATTCTATCTCTCGGATTTGAAGTGTACCAGATTTCAAGCATACCGGATTTATGGTTGTCGAATTTGGCTTAACGGATACAAGTGTATGATTTAGCTTCTGGGTTCCATCGGTTCAGGTTTATCGGATTAAAAACAACTGGTTTACATGGTATCGGATTCTAGATTTCCGGATTCACTACCATCGGATTTAAAAGTATCGGATTCTACTATCTCGGATTTCAAACATTCGGATTTCATCATCTTCTTCACTCAATTCCGACAACTTCATCATCATCAAAACTCAAAAACCCAGAAATTTAATAAATTCAACAAAACTTTCCAGAAACAGGTTTAAACATATACAAACATATATTCATGAATCATAAACACCTTTTATTCATATGAATCACTTAAACATGCAAAACCCACTTAATCATATATTGAACTTCAATCTCCATTACCGGTAATTTTAACATATAATTGTGGATTCAAATAAGAAAACACATCAAGATAAGAAATCATATACCAACCTTTAATCTTGATTCTAAAGAACACAAATCTTTACTTCAAATATGTTTGATTGAAACTTCTTCTTCTTTCTTCGGCAGATAACAAAACACACACATACAAACTTTATTTTACAAGTTATAAACAGATGGTTTCTCTAAATTTGACAACACTCACACACGTATACATGCA
This sequence comes from Dittrichia graveolens, assembly GCA_038502395.1. Taxonomy (NCBI): domain Eukaryota; kingdom Viridiplantae; phylum Streptophyta; class Magnoliopsida; order Asterales; family Asteraceae; genus Dittrichia; species Dittrichia graveolens. The sequence goes on along the minus strand of JARJIL010000005.1, from coordinate 50,764,722 downwards.
AATAGGTGTCATCTTCTAATCCACTTACCACCCACGTGGTTAACCACTAAACCACATACATACATCCTAAAACATGCAACATACTATACATACATACATATCATGACTTCATTTTCACCCGTTAATATATATAAAATTTACACCCACTATAATCCTTATTAACTAATTAAGTAACTCATAAAATCAAATAATCATTTAAAACACAATAAATCACATACCGAAAACCCATTAATCTACTAGCCCAGGTTTGCGGGTGTTACAGTGGAAACACAAGACCTTCGCAGATCCAGTAGGATTCGAATGGAGCCTAAAAGATATCTCAGATTTCTTATCGCTCAGGAAGAAGGGGATCTTCATGAACCCACATCCTACAAGGACGTTGTATCAGGTAGTGAGTCTGTAATATACGTTTTTGATTCAAAACATATCATTTTTAGAAAAAAAAGATGCTAAGTTTACATAGATATATATATATATATATATATATATATATATACTAGCATCGTACCCGTGCAATGCTGCGAAGCCGAATAGTTTTTGTTTTGTAATATGTCGCTTTTAAAAATGTAATGATATGTTATTCGCAAAATTCAATGTCACAAAAAAATTTCTTTAACAACATGTCCCATTTTTTTTAAATTTTCTTTTATTTGCATAAACTATTTTATTAATTTTAAAAATAAAATCTAAAGGACATTAAAATAAAAAAAATCATATTTGTGAAATAAGGATAGAGAAGTTAATAAGATATTAGAAATTGTGTTGTTATGGGTGTATATTTATGTTCGTGTGAGAGTATATTTTAATTGATTAAAAAGTTAAAGTAAATTAGGAGAGAGATTGGAATGGTTAAAGATTGAGTGGATGAGATTAATTTAAATAAAATGATAGGCCAAGATGTTGTTTTGATTGAATTTTAAGAAGTCTTAAAATTAAGGAGGAGAGAGAGTGTTAAATGCTTTATATAGTAGTATATATATATATGAAAGAATTTATATATCCATTGTATTTAGGCCATCAACTTTTAATCTTGCTAGTTGGCAATCTAAATGGGCCTAGGACATGTACATGTTATATACCACATTTTAGGCCCTTAGGGCTCTAGGCCACCCTCGGCTACTTCAAGCAACCGACTTCATCATGAGGATGGAAGGGGACATACAGCGTACGTGTGTGTACAGTGCAGACTAAAGAACACTCAAGGGTGGTTCCTTCTTCGATCATTCGGTTTCGTGTGCGAAAGAACCAAGTAAGTTTGATGCTTTATTGTGTTACGTGTCTCGATTTTGTGTGCTTATTCACTGTTTCAAATCGGAATTAGAATAAAGGGCTTTTCAAAAGCACCGAGACAGAAATCGAGAGCTGTGAGTATGTGTTGTGGTGTGTGTGACACGCAAATCGATTCTCAAAGGCAACGCCTCACGTACGACTTCTTCGGATATTATAATCGTATATATATAATTAGTGGTTGAAATTTGTGTGATTTTAGAATAGATTATTTAGAAATTTCGTGTAGTGTTCTTGCTGTGTAGAAACAAGAAAACAACCGAGGGTTATAAGTGAGTTATTGGTTACGATAAACTCAACGGAATTCCAATTTATTGATAGGTATTTCATGTCTAGGTGATTAAAGCCTAGCACAACTCAAATCACATTATTTAAGTGAGAAATAGTGGGAATTTGGGTAGGTGTTTTGGGTGTTGCGGGATTTTGTTAGATTTGTAAAAATGGAGAGATATGGCACCATGTACTAGCAAGGTTTTGCAACATTACAATTTCACATTCTAAGCAATTGCTTAATGTGTTTGTATGTGTTTCAGTCAATCTTCATACTAGATTACTTGATTCTCGGTTCTTCAATTGGTATCAGAGCCTAGCTTGGTCAAAGTAGGATCATGATTGTGTGCTCATCCATCGAAGATCAGAATTCTACGAAGGTACTGTTCTGAAAACGAGAAATTCACTGTCCAAAAATCGAAGATCAAGGTCTAGGTGTATTTACAGTTGAATTTGATTCTATTCTTCTATTCTACTCGGAAATCATCCTTGAAACGATTATATATGATTATGGAATGATTTGAATCAATTCTGATCAGATTTAGAAGGTTTTACGAATTAGTTCTTACTGAATTTCATCATAATTCTGGTTAAAATTGAAGTGGAAGATGGAATTAATTGGTTCTTGATTAATATTGCTGGTTTACGCATCCAAGGGAATCATTCGAGGGTATTTTACGAGGGTTTTCATTGATATTCAAAATTCAAGCGAAGAACACTTGAAGATGTTGAAGAGTTTAGATCAAAGTTTTTGATCGAAAGTTCCATGAAAATCGAACGAAATTGTGTTTGTAAGGTGACTTCAAGCTTGTCAGTTACAAACCAAATCCCTGAAAATCCGGGAACTGTTCAAGGAAAGACACTTCGAGTGGATCAATCCTTTCGAATTCGATGTTTGCATTCACTTCGAATACGAAGTGAATAGGCTTCGAGCGGACGATTCGGTTTTGAATACAAAGTTAATACACTTCGAAAACTAAGTGTGATACTTATTCTTGACTTCGAGTGGGGTTTTGATTTGATTGCACTTTGAAAACTATGTTTTGAACCTTCTTTGCACTTCGAACTCGAACCCTTGCAATTTTGAAGTCTTCGAATTAAAACCCAAGTTTGAAATCCTTTATACCACTTCGCATTAAGACTTTGAAGAGTCCCAAGTGACTTCGCATTAAGACTTTGAATTCGAAACTTAACTAAGTTGATTCCGAACTCGAAACTCAATTCGAAATCTACTTTAAAAAAATCCTTCAAATCGCTTTGAACCAGATTCGAACAAAATTCATTTTGAACCAGTCTCAATTAAACCACTTCGAACCAAAACTCAAGACACTTCGAATACCTTAATAAACTTTAAAACAATTCTGAATTTTTGAACCATTTTCAATCCCTTCGAACCATTTTTGAACACTTTCGAATTCCTTATTTGAACACAATCACAACCTCACTTTTCTAGTTAACAATGAGTTTGAAATCAAGTAAAAGAAAAATGTCAGGTTCAAACAAAATCCTTGCTATTGGTACTGATTCTAAACCCCTGTCCTATTCCGCAACGACTATCTCGTATAGAAGGGTCGGTTTATGGATTTCCTTGAACATAATGAGGTTTACGGAGAAATGATCGATCAATTGCATTCTCAATGGAGATAAGAAATTCTATAGGATCATCAATGCACAAACAGATAACAATCCTCCAATTCTAGGCGTGGCAAGAGAGAAAACACTGTGTGACAACCGTCAATTAGAATTTCATGTTAGCTTCTAGAAAACTTTAATATATGTTTTTAATAGCTACAAATAGTATTAATAACATAAATTATTTTGTAGAAACCTTTTATCCCCTAAAAATCCCGGCGATGTGCTTAAAACCTTCAAAAATCGTAAAATCGGTAACACCGCCTAATTAAAAGTCCAGATTTATAAGTTTTATATAAAAATCAAAATAATAAGAACAAAACACATCATTACATATATTATCTATCCCAAATATAAAACTTATATAAATATCAACAAAACTAATCAAAAACATGTAAGTATTGACTTTAATTGAACCGCCAATGTACAAAATACATCCAACACACACACATTATACATATTAATTAAACAAAAGATAATAATAATAATAATAACAATATTAATATCAAAATTTAGCCAGCCATGTCCCACCTCACAAACCCACTACAACACTCTATCTACATGCATATATTCTAGTCATCTTCCACTCATTTGCACCACCTCACTCTCTCTCTCTCTCTAAGCCCATTCTATCCACCTTCTCTCTACATTCCAACCCCCAAATCAGCTGAAAATCATCATAAGCTTCCATATTTTAAAGTGTTCTTGAAGGATTGAAGCAAAAGATTCAAAGTAAGCAAGCATAGGTAGCAATCTCTTGGGTAATCTCTTCATTTCATGCATTTTCTTACTTTTTCTTCAAGATTTCTTGAGTTTCTGAAATTTTATGATCATCAAAGTGATTTGATGATGATACATTCACTAAAAATATAAAAATGTTCAACTCAAAAACAAAACTTTATGAATCAAGCAACAAGAACTCAAGAAATTAGTGTTTTTATGCACATGCATGTGGTTTTCTTTGAAGGATCTATCATGATATGATCATGCATGGAATTTTTGTTTTAAAATCTGGAATATTTGAGTAATCAAGTAAATAACATGATAAAATCATAATATTGGTGGTGATGAACACAAAATCTAAGCTATTAGTTGATATGGTGTAAAGATCTGATTCTGGCAGAAAGTTTGTGTTGACTTAAAATGACCATAACTTAATGAATATTTAACCAAACGATTTGATTATTTTTTTAAAAGTTTTATCTCTGTGTTGAGCTTCATTTCCAAGTAGAAATTCAAGATTTCATGAGGATTTGACCCTCCAACCACGTGTATCAAGCCAGATATGTCAGAAAGCTCACTATTCAATAAAGTGACCCAATTGCATAGTTGTTAAACCATTCAAATATTATTCAGATAAATTGGTTTTTCTTCTGGAAATTTAATTTAATGATTATATTTCAAATAAAGTTAACCTCACTCAAAAATATTAATTTTTGACCCATTAACTATGTAAAATAAGTTGCATGCACAAAACTGAGAAATCTGGATAATTTAATGGATGAACTTTAATCAATTATAACTTGCTATACAGAAACTTAAAAATGGTCAAAAAAATTTTAAAAGTTACATTATCGAGTTAGAAATTTAACCCAATTTGAATCATCTAAAAATAAGGTCGTTTGGTCACTCAAACCCTTAAAACAATATGAGAGTATTAACTGGATTTTGACCAGTGACCTCTATATTTAAATAAATCAAATAAAATACCTATGAATCTTTAAAAAATTCTAATATTTTTACAGTATTCTCTAAAGACATATTATAATAACATATAAAAACTTGGAACCTTAAACATTTCGTTAGGATACTAAACATTGCACCAAAGTACAACCCATGAAGCTGACAAAAAAAGACTTGCACAGTAAATAAAGAAGAATAAAATATTTATGATTGGGACTTGAAAAATAATAATTAAAGTATAAAAATCACATAAATAAGATATAAACACCTAAAAAGTAAATATAAAATATAAAACATAAAATATAAATGTATTCACATGAAATAAAGTTGGGTAAATATATATATATATATATATAATTGTAACATATAACGAGATCACTATAAAATCAATATAAACAATACAAGATTAATTATTAATTTTAAGAACTAGAATTTGAAGACTAATAATAGGATATTATTCCACTAGGAAGGAAGTACCGCGGAAATTCAAGACCTTACGAATTATTTTAAGAACGCGTTAGACTTTGTCAGGTGAGTATTCATGGCCCCACTTTTTATTGTTTTTAATATTTTTGGGGGAAAAGCATGCTACTATTTAAATCATCGGTTGATCTTTTTATCAAACTGTTATCTTATCTTCGCACTTTGGTATATATGCTTATGTTTAACGATTATGAGTTTCTCTCTTTATGTAAGTCCCACCGTTCAACACTACCTATTAACTCATTGTATTGAGCCGTTAGTAATCTATGGATAGCGCTATTAGGTTGACACCCCACTTACTTGTGTAAGTGCATAATTACTGTGAAACAGGCTCTATTTATTACTCTATGGGCATTCAGTCAGTAGGCTTAAGTAGTGGGCTCTATTTATATTGTTAGTAACTAAGGATATCTTTATCTTAGTAGCATTATGTCTTCCTCATCTTCCCATACGGTTTACGCTGCTGATGAGTCCGGCTACGTTACCGGATGTTACCCACGACACAACCCTACTACCTCTGAAGAGGAGGACCCGTCTGAGGATCATGGGTCAGAGCATGAAGTGTCATGCAGTAGTACTCCTACCGACATTCCTTAGGAGTCACCTATACCCGTCTTACCTATCCCACCTCAGCCCACTACTACTCTACCTCGTGGGCCCCGTATCCGGATGACACCTTGAAAGAGGGTCTCTATCCCTATGAGGGCAACGGCAGGGACATCCATGAGAAGGGAGGCAAGACCCTCCACAGCTGTTACTGGTGTCCCTATCGACTGGTTACACCTGAAGAGAATAAAATCGAGGGGTATATCTGCGGGTTATCACCCGTAATCCGAGGAATGGCTACCTCAGCAAACCCCACGACTATTCAAATTGCTGTGAGTTTAGCAAATCGGTTGACCAATGATGCGGTCCGTTAAGGGAAGGTTGTATAGACAAAGGTTGAAGGAAAAAGGAAGTGGGAAAACCAGTCAGGGAAAAAGAACAGTGTTAGGCCTGACAATAAATTCAAGGGAGCAAAGAACTTTGGGGTCCAAATTCAAGAAGCTGGACGTTACAGCGGCCCACACCCCAAGTGTAACAAATGAAACTTTCACCATGGGGGTGTTTGCCCTACTTGTACAAATTGCAAGAAGATTGGTCATATCGCCAAATACTGCAAGGCAACCAAAGAAACGAACGAAGTAAAAGGGGCATACTTCGAATGTGGGAGTCGGGACCACTTTCGAAACATGTGTCCTAAGCTGAACCGAGGACCAAACCATATCAATGCCGGAAACCAGGCGCGAGGACGAGCATTTGTCATCGGAGCTGAAGAAGCGAAGCAAAACCAAAACGTGGTAACCGGTACGTTTCTCTTGAACGATCATTATGTATCTGTATTATTTGACTTTGGAGCGGATAGGAGTTTCATTTATGCAGAATTTAGATCAATGCTCAATATGAAATCTAAGAAATTGGAAGATGCCTATCTAATTGAATTCGCCAATGGTCATGAAACTAAGACTAGTGATGTCCTAATTGATTGCACTTTGAACTTAGGTGATAAGTTATTTAATATCGATCTTATACCTATTAATTTGGGAAGTTTCGACGTAGTTGTGGGTATGGATTGGTTGTCCAAAAATCGAGCAGAAATTTGTTGCTCCAAAAAGGTCGTGAAGATACCTCTTTCGAACGATGACACCCTTGTTATACAAGGAGATAAACCATGGAAAGGCCTGAAGATTGTATCGTGTATGAAGGTTCAAAAATGTTTAAGGAAGAAATGTGTTGCGTTTTTTACTCACGTTATGGATAAGAAGTCAAAGGAGAAACGGATCCACGATATTCCCGTAGTCAGAGACTATCCAGAAGTATTCCCGGATGATCTACCTGGTTTACCTTCATCAAGGCAAGTCGAATTCCAAATCGATTTATTTCCTGGAGCAGCACTAGTAACCAAAGCGCCTTACCGCTTAGCACCAACTGAGATGCACGAGTTGTCAAGCCAACTTCAGGAACTTTTGGATAAAGGATTTATACGGCCGAGTTCCTCACCGTGGGGAGCGCCTGTATTATTCTTCAAAAAGAAAGACGGTTCATTTAGAATGTGCATTGATTATCGTGAATTAAATAAATTGACAATCAAAAATCGAAATCCCCTTCCTCGAATCGATGATCTATTTGACCAAGTGCAAGGTGCATCATATTTTTCAAAGATTGATCTCCGTTCAGGATATCATCAATTGGGAGTTCGCGACGAAGACACACCTAAAACGGCTTTTAGGACTCGTTATGGACATTACGAGTTTCTTGTTATGCCTTTTGGTTTAACAAACGCCCCAGCTGTGTTCATGGATCTGATGAATAGAGTCTGTAGACCCTATTTAGACAAGTTTGTTATAGTTTTCATAGATGATATATTGATCTATTCCCGTAGCAAAGAAGATCACGAGCAACATTTAAAGCTAGTGCTGGAATTACTCAAGGACCAAAAGTTGTATGCCAAATTCTCCAAATGTGAATTTTGGATTCGGGAAGTACAATTTCTTGGTTACATTGTTGGCAAAAAAGGGATTCACGTAGATCCTACAAAAATTGAAGCTATTAAAAGATGGGAAGCCCCAAGGACTCCAACCGAAATTCGTCAATTTTTGGGTTTAGCTGGGTATTACCGACGATTCATTAAGGACTTTTCTAAGATTGCCCAGCCACTAACCTCGTTGACTCAAAAAGACAAGAAGTTTAGTTGGGGTGACAGACAGGAAAAAGCATTCCAGAAGCTAAAGCACAAGCTATGCAATGCACCAATTCTGGCATTACCAGAAGGATCAGAGAACTTTTTAGTGTATTGTGATGCCTCTCATCAAGGTTTAGGATGTGTATTGATGCAAAAAGACAAAGTTATTGCATATGCTTCAAGACAACTTAAAGTTCACGAGAAGAACTACACAACTCATGATCTAGAACTTGGAGCAGTAGTTTTTGCACTTAAAATTTGGAGACATTATTTGTACGGTACTAAGTGCACTATCTTCACCGATCATAAGAGTCTTCCACACATCCTTGATCAGAAAATGCTCAACATGAGGCAAAGAAGATGGGTGGAGTTACTGAACGACTATGATTGTGAAATTAAATATCACCCAGGGAAGGCTAATGTGGTAGCCGACGCCCTTAGCAGGAAGGTAAGGCCTAAACCTTTAAGAGTGCGAGCATTAGGAGCACTTGTTCAGACAAGCCTAAAGACAAGAATCTTCGAAGCTCAGGATCAGGCGTTAAAAGGGGAAAACTTGAGGAATGAGACCTTGCACCAACTCGAACATAGATTTGAAGCTAAATCTGATGGAGTCCGCTACTTTGAAGACAGGGTTTGGATACCAAAAATTAACAACTTGCGATCAACAATCCTAGACGAAGCTCATAAATCTAGGTAGTCAATTCATCCCGGCGCAGACAAAATGTACAAGGATCTCAAGGAATATTATTGGTGGCCGGGAATGAAGAAGGACGTAGCTTTGTATGTGGGAAAGTGTTTGACTTGTTCAAAAGTCAAAGTAGAACATCAAAAGCCATCTGGTTTGTTGCAGCAACCAGAGATTCCACAGTGGAAATGGGAAAAAATTTCCATGGACTTCATAACCAAATTACCCAGGATAGTTAGGAGTCATGATGTAATTTGGGTAATAGTGGATCGATTGACAAAGTCTGCACATTTCATTCCTATCAAAGAAAGTTACAAGATGGAGAAGCTTGCCCAAATTTACATTGATGAAATCGTTACACGCCATGGAGTGCCAATTTCAATCATTTCAGATAGAGATAGCCGCTTCACGTCTCGATTCTGAAAGTCCCTTCACAAAGCACTCGGTACACGATTAAATTTGAGCATAGCTTATCATCCACAAACCGACGGATAGACTAAGCGAACTATACAAACGTTTGAAGACATGTTAAGGGCTTGTGTGATAGATTTTGGCGGAAGTTGGGATTCTCACTTACCTTTGGTGGAATTTTCATACAACAACAACTACCATACCAGTATTCAGTGTGCGCCTTATGAAGCTTTGTATGGACGGAAGTGTCGTTCACCACTTAGTTGGTGTGAAGTTGGTGATAAGCAATTAATTGGACCTGACATTGTGCAAGAAACAACCGACAAGATTTTGATCATTAAAGATAGAATTAAAACCGCGAGAGATCGTTAGAAGTGTTACGCAGATAACCGCAGAAAGCCGTTAGAATTCCAAGTCGGGGATAAAGTACTTCTAAAGGTGTCACCATGGAAAGGGCTAGTACGTTTTGGAAGGAAAGGAAAATTAAGCCCTAGGTACGTTGGACCATTTGAGATCATTGAAAGGATCGGTCCGGTAGCATATAAACTCAAACTGCCTCAGGAAATGAATGCCATCCATAATATATTCCACGTATCAAATCTCAAGAAGTGTTTAGCTGATGAATCAGTAGTCGTACCCTTAGAAGACATTCAAGTTGATGAGAAGTTGTCGTTCAAAGAAGAACCAATCGAAATTCTCGACCGAGAAATCAAGCGACTCAGACGAAAGAAGATTCCAATTTTGAAAGTTCGTTGGAACTCAAGCCATGGATTGGAATATACATGGGAATGAGAGGATTATATTAAACTTAAATATCCTCACCTCTTTGCCCAGAAGTAGTCCGAAGATGTCAAAAGCTAATTTCGGGACGAAATTCTTTCAAGTGGGGGAGACTGTGACAACCGTCAATTAGAATTTCAGGTTAGCTTCTAGAAAACTTTAATATATGTTTTTAATAGCTACAAATAGTATTAATAACATAAATTATTTTGTAGAAACCTCTTATCTGTCACACCCCGCTAAAGCGGAAACACGAGGTGTCACAACACAAGATATCATCGCACAAGGTAAACAGACAATAACCATTATATTGACTTAACAAAAATATGTAGTTCAGGTAAAACATAAATAAAAGTTACATAATCGAATAAAAATTAAATGACATTGTCTTGTACGATGCGAAAATAAAATATATATTGTTTTTATAAAACGTGACGATGAAGATGAAGATGAAGATGCCACACATCATGTTTGCAAGCATAAGGTACCTAACGGCGGTCACCTGAAAGCACGGGTAAAAGAAAAAGGGTCAACTACTAGAGTTGGTGAGTTCATAGGTTTTTAATGTATGCACAAAAGATCTTTTAAATGAGAAAAGTTTAAATAATTGGTGGAAGTTTTTGAATAAAAATCCAAGTATGAAATAATGATGGAAGATGTATTATATTGCCCAATACGTTGCACATGGTAGTAATAGACTATGATGATTGTTGCTTGAGCCATTATCCAACCTAGCCGACAACCAATTGCCCATGATAAACCTAACGCCTATATTAAATGACGTTAGTAGTGGTAAAGTACATCTATAGTTCGTCAACCATAAATGGGAGACGTCGGAATCTCCAAATAGCGCTACTTACTAATACCATCGGCTCACTAGCGGAGTTAAGGAATAATGTCCAACGAAAGGGCCTTACAACGATCACCCAAGCACATCAAAGAATAATACCATAAGTGCTCAAAATAATATTTGAAATAAATAAGAAGATAGGCAATAAACTTTTCATGAAACGTATACACATGCTTTCATCCTAAAATAATATGAAATACGGTAAAAAGGGGTTATGATACTCACTCGGTATGCAAAGGTGTTCACTCGTAAGGATTTCTTGTTCCTACCGAAGCTCCTTTCCTAATATAAGAGGTACGTAGCTCTATTAGACTTATTTTATTTATTATTTTGTATTATTTATTTGTTGTTAACTTATTTATTTAAATAGTTAAAGGTTGTCTCTATTTTTCCATAAATCATAAGTGTTCACTGGAATTTTCAGTTCTTTAAGTTGAACTTTAAAAATTAAAAACTGTAATTTAGGAGTCATATTAAGGCTTGATATTTTAATATAATCTTAATACATGTTTCTAGAATGTCCAGTAAAAATATAGGAATTTATAATCCATGTTTAGTATTTTTAATAATTAAAAGTGTATAGGATGTCCACTGATCAGGGTCTGGATGACATGTTGTTACTAAATCGTCTGTTTAGGGCTCATACGACCTCGTTTCTACATGATTCAAACTGGGAAATAACCACGACTCAAAGATTAAACTTTAAAAAAAAGCTAGACGTATTTTGACCCAAGAATGAGTAAGTTACACGCGTTTAAAGTGTACCCTTCTAAATCTGCCAGATTTCCAGATTCAACATATGGGTATTTTTAAATATGTTTGAAGGATCAAACGTTCATGAAAATTAGTGAATCCAGGTTTAAATGAAAGGTAACACTTTAAACTAAGATTAGAAAAAAGAATCAACTGATTTTGATACCTAGAACTCCAGATATAACAAAAACAAGTGGGGAGTTCTAGCATCAGAATCTGCCAGAATGTTATTCTTTTTGCTTATGGGTCATAACTTTAATATGACATGTTTATATTCATGATTAATCATATTGTATGAGTATAAGCTTTGATAATCCATGTGTTCTTACAACAATGGTAGGATGATACACATTTTATGTGTTCCTTACAACATTTGTTGAGATGAAACACATGCATGATCAAAGTCTTATTTTCTTGATTTTTAGTTGATTAAGTTCCATACAACAATGGTAGGATGATGCACATTTCATGTGCTCCTTACAACATTGGTAGGATGTTTATATTTACATGATTATAGATATATATAAAGGAAATAAGATGAACAACAAAGAAAATAAATAAAAGAAAGAAGAAAGAAGAAAAGAAGAAAGGTAGAAGAGTAGAGATGAGTGTTTTATGATCATCTTACCAACTCTTTTCTTTGATTTTGTGTTTGATCTTTAAGAGATGATCAAGACTTGGATGTTCTTGGGAGATTTTTGTTGGTGAAAGAAGAAGAGAGAAAAGAGAAGAGATGGAGTGTGGTGGTGAAGGAAATGATGAAGAGTAGTAGGGGGCTTATATAGAGCATGGGGGAGATCAAGTGGTGATTCTTGGGAAGAGAAGGAGGCAAGAGAAAAGAGATGGGGGGTTTCTTTTATTTTTTTATTTTTTATAAATTTTGTGTAATTAGTTTAAATAAATTTGTATAAATGGTGATTTTGTTTAAATCTTTTAATTAACAAAGTTTTAATTATTTTGATGAGTTTATATATATATATATATGTTTTATATTTTAACTTATTTATATTTATTATGATGTATTTAATTATTTTTATTATTATTATTATTATTATTATTGTATATGATTTGTAATTCTTGACTTTTAATAATTCGATTTTTCGAGCTCGGGAAGGTTCTAACCATATAGGCGGGATTTCTACGAAATCTAATATTATTATGGATGTATTTAAGTCATAAATACTATTTTTAGTCATACTAGGCTTAAAATTGGAATTTCTAATGGCTAACCTCGGAAATTTGTTGCCGAATGTCACAGTCTCCCCTGATTAAAAGAATTTCGTCCCGAAATTTACTTTGTACTAACGTTATTAAAGAGGTGAGGATATTTATGTTTCATGTAGTCTTCGCGTTCCCATGTGTATTCGGGTCCGTACTTGAATTCCAATCGAACTTTTGTAATTTGAATCTTACTTTTTCTAAGCTGTTTGACCTTACGGTCAAGAATTTCAATTGGTTCATGTACGAAATTTAACCGATCATCTGAACATACTTTAGGGGTAGTACTAGAGTTTCATCAGCTAATAATTTATTTAGATTTGACACATGGTAGGTATCGTGTATGGCATTTAGTTCTTGTGGAAATTTAAGCATATACGACCCTCGCATATTTCTTCTAATTATATCAAATGGTCTAAAGAATCTGGGATATAGTTTTCCTCTTTTCCTAAAATGTGCTATTTTCTTCCACGGCAATACCTTTATAAGCACTTTTATCGCCCACTTGGAACTCTAAAGGCTTACGGAGATTATCAGCGTAAATTTTCTAATGATCTTTGGCAGTCTTAAGCCTATCGTTCATAATTGTATTCTTGTCGATGACCGCTTGCATGATATCAGGTCTAGTTAATTTCCTATCGCCAATTTCCAACAAATTAAGTGGGGATCTACACTTGCGCCCATACAAGACTTTATATGGTGCACACTGGATGCTAGTGTGACACCTATTATTCTAAGAAAACTTAACTAATAGTATATGTGAATCTCAAGTTCCACTAAAATTTATTACGCATGCACACAACGTGTCTTCTAGTGTCTAAATCGTTCTCTCCGATTGCCCATCCGTTTGAGGGTGGTAGGTGTTGCTCAGGTTTACTTGCGTACCTAACGCCCTTTGTGACGATTGCCAAAATCGGGATGTGAACCGACTACCTCTATCGGATATTATTGCAATTGGTACTGCGTGTCGGGCAACAACTTCGTCAATATAATTCTGAGCCAGTTTTCCACTTTGTAATCTTCCCGTATAGGGAGAAAAGGTGCCGATTTCGTGAGTCGATCTACTATAACCCAAATGGAATCGTACCCTTTTGCAGATCGGAGTAATTTAGATACGAAATCCATGCTTTTATGTTCCCATTCCATTCTGGCTGTTGCAACAAACCGGATGGCTTCTGGTGTTCTGTCTTAACCCTTGCGCAAGTTAAACATTTCCCACGAACAAGGAGACGTCTTTCTTTATTCTAGACCTACCAATAGTATTCCTTGAGAACATTTTGTCGGCTCCAGGGTGGATTGAATATTATAAGCCTCGTCTAAAATTGTTGATTAAAGGTTATTAAACTTAGCTATCCAATTCTTGTTTTCGAAATGGTGCACTCCATCTGGCCTGTTTTGAATCATCGCTCCAAGTGATATAGGGTCTCGTTCTTCAAATTTTCCGTCTTTGATGCTTCTTTTTGAGCTTCAACTATTCTTTCATTTAGGCTTGTTTGAATGGTTGCTCCTAAAGCTTGTACCCTAGATGGATTCACTCTTTTGTTTCTTCATAGAGCATCAGCGACCATATTGGCCTTGCTAGTATGGTATTTGATATCACAATCGTAGTCACTAAGCCATTCTACTCATCTTCTACGCCTCATATCAAGCATCTTTGGATCAAGAATATGCTGAAGACTCTTGTGGTCTGTATAAATAGTTCGCTTAGTACTATAAAGGTAATATCTCCATTTTTTAAGGGCATATACTACGGCTCCTAACTCTAAGTTGTGGGTAGTAAATTTCTTCTCATGCACTTTGAATTGTCTCGAATCATATCAATGACTTTCTCTTTTTGCAACAACACACAACCCAATCCTTGGTGTGACGCATCGCAATATACCGCGAAGTTATATGTTCCTCCGGGTAACGCCAAAATTGGTGCATTGCTAACTTATTCTTAAGCGTAGAAAATGTTTTTTTTTTCACCAAACAAACTTCTTATCCTCTTGAGTTAATGCCGCGAGTGGTTGCGCAAATTTTGAGAAATTTGCTATAAATAAATGTACTTAACCGAGAAATTTACAATTTCAGTCGGGATATATGGGGTTCCTATTTCTTTATGACTTCGATCTTTGTTGGGTCAACATGAATTCCTATTAATTACGTGGCCTAGAAAACGTAATTCCCGGCATACAACTTCTGATCCTTAAGTAACTTTAAACTTCTGATCCTTAAGTAACTTTAGTATCAACCTTAAATGCTTTTCATGGTGCTCTTTTGTCGCATGTAAATGAGTATATCATCAACAAACACAACCACAACTTATCTAAGTATAGTCTGCATACTCGGTTCATTACGTCCATGAAGACAATCGGTGCGTTTGTCAATCAAAAGGGCATAACTATAACGTGTTCTAAACGCGGTTTTGGGCACGTCCTCTTCACGGATTCTTAATTGATGATATCCAGATTGAATATTGATTTTAGAAAAATAGGTAGCACCTTGAAGTTGATCGAAAAGGTCATCGATTCGAGGAAGAGGGTATTGATTTTTGATGGTCAATATGTTGAGTTCCCTATAGTGTATGCACATTCGTAGCAATCCATCTTTCTTTTTGACGAATAGGACTACGGCTCCCCATGGTGAGGTACTTGGTCGAATAATTCCTTTGTCGAGTAGCTCTTGAAGATGTGCAGGCAATTTCCTACATTTCCAACGGGGCTAACCGATATGGTGCCTTTGCTACGAGCGCGGCTCCAGGGATTAAATCAATCCAAATTTGTCTTGTCTAACTGAGGGTAATCCAAGTAATTCATCCGGAAACACCTTGGGAGAATCCCGAACGATTGGAAAATCGTGAATGTGCTTTTCCTAAACCTCCGTTTCTACAACGTGAGCGAAGAATGCGATATAGTCCTTTCTTAAATATTTTTGCATTTTCATGCATGATACCACCTTGACGTTCTTCCTAGTCTTTTTTCCTTATATGACAAGCGTTTCATCTTGTGATAGTGGAATCTGAATGATCTTTGCAGAACAAAGTATTTCAGCTTGATTTTTGGATAGCCAATACATACCAACAACTACATCAAAGCTCCCTAATTTGATTGGTATGGTCTACGTTAAAGTTTTTGCTAGCTAAGTTCAAGGTACACTTAGTGATTATATCTCTAGTTTTGACTTCTTGTCCATTAGCAAATTCCATGATATAGGCCTCTTTCAATATTTGAAATTTTAGATTGAGCTTTGGCCTAAAAACTAGTGGTACTAAGCTTCTATATATTCTAGAGTCAGATAGCATTGATGCATTATAATTGTTCAGAAGAAACATACTAGTAATCACATTCGGGTCTCTCCTTTGTACAAATTCTACTTAGCTAGGTTATGGTGATCCTAAGATATAAGGTCTAACAACTAACACTCCCGTTCAATCATATAGCAATGCATGTAAAATCAAACATTTCATAACGTGATTTAAGCAACATATGTTCAATCATATAGTTCCCAAAAGTACCAAAATGATTTCCTAAAAGACATCAAGTGATTAATGTTTAACAAATCATCAAAAAAAAACCACCAAGTTTAATAATCGAAAGAAACTCCAAATCTTTCACTAATTCAATCTCCTTAAAAACAACCCTAGCGTACCATCATACTTACTAGCAATCTCACCATCACTATAACGAAATATCCTCCCAAGCACATATATAATTAAATCATCTACACGGCCCTCCTTGTTGCAATGGTAGTCCCCACAGCTCTTAACGCTTCACGGTGTTGCGACTCCGAGAGCATAGACAAAAAAATTTCATAGGACATGGTGCCGGTGGTCTAAACTAGTATGATGAATACTCAGTTCTAGTGATATGCTTTGTATCCACCTTCCCTCTTTAGGGGTCACCCTTAATGTCCTTACGATAGTTCCCGTTACTACTCAGGGTGCTTCTATGTGCTCCCTAAATCAGCAGTTCTCTCCCTCCTAATGAAAAGGTCACGATGTTACTCTCGTTGGTAAAGAGACTCTTTTCCTAGCCGTGAGCCTAACACATGCTTCACAGGAAGTTGGTGTTGATAATACACTAGGTCGTGAAACTCGGGGACTCTCCTACTAAGTTTCTATTCTAACCTCCATGGATAAAGAATATGTAATCTTAGTGCGTCAACCTAATGATGACATTACAGACTTCGATATATATAAAATTGGTTACTAAGTGTGCTAATATATGCAAGTACTTATGATATGCCATGCTTATGCACACACACAATAATCATGTTCTAGAAAGAAGATAAATAAAATTTGTTTCTAAGTATATTTTTATTATAACTAACCTAAGTCCCATATTGTACATAGCTAAATTAGACATAGGTGATCAAGCTTTGTCTAATTGAGGTATAACAATGTGGTACTCAACTTAATTATATTATCAATACACTTGATGTATTTTAAACAAAATTATTTTAAAAATTATTTTTATATACCTTTGGTCATAGTTGTTGTTTTCCCCCCATAAGGAAAACAACATTCTCTATAACCTTAGGCTCTGATACCAAATCTGTCACACCCCGCTAAAGCGGAAACACGAGGTGTCACAACACAAGATATCATCGCACAAGGTAAACAGACAATAACCATTATATTGACTTAACAAAAATATGTAGTTCAGGTAAAACATAAATAAAAGTTACATAATCGAATAAAAATTAAATGACATTGTCTTGTACGATGCGAAAATAAAATATATATTGTTTTTATAAAACGTGACGATGAAGATGAAGATGAAGATGCCACACATCATGTTTGCAAGCATAAGGTACCTAACGGCGGTCACCTGAAAGCACGGGTAAAAGAAAAAGGGTCAACTACTAGAGTTGGTGAGTTCATAGGTTTTTAATGTATGCACAAAAGATCTTTTAAATGAGAAAAGTTTAAATAATTGGTGGAAGTTTTTGAATAAAAATCCAAGTATGAAATAATGATGGAAGATGTATTATATTGCCCAATACGTTGCACATGGTAGTAATAGACTATGATGATTGTTGCTTGAGCCATTATCCAACCTAGCCGACAACCAATTGCCCATGATAAACCTAACGCCTATATTAAATGACGTTAGTAGTGGTAAAGTACATCTATAGTTCGTCAACCATAAATGGGAGACGTCGGAATCTCCAAATAGCGCTACTTACTAATACCATCGGCTCACTAGCGGAGTTAAGGAATAATGTCCAACGAAAGGGCCTTACAACGATCACCCAAGCACATCAAAGAATAATACCATAAGTGCTCAAAATAATATTTGAAATAAATAAGAAGATAGGCAATAAACTTTTCATGAAACGTATACACATGCTTTCATCCCAAAATAATATGAAATACGGTAAAAAGGGGTTATGATACTCACTCGGTATGCAAAGGTGTTCACTCGTAAGGATTTCTTGTTCCTACCGAAGCTCCTTTCCTAATATAAGAGGTACGTAGCTCTATTAGACTTATTTTATTTATTATTTTGTATTATTTATTTGTTGTTAACTTATTTATTTAAATAGTTAAAGGTTGTCTCTATTTTTCCATAAATCATAAGTGTTCACTGGAATTTTCAGTTCTTTAAGTTGAACTTTAAAAATTAAAAACTGTAATTTAGGAGTCATATTAAGGCTTGATATTTTAATATAATCTTAATACATGTTTCTAGAATGTCCAGTAAAAATATAGGAATTTATAATCCATGTTTAGTATTTTTAATAATTAAAAGTGTATAGGATGTCCACTGATCAGGGTCTGGATGACATGTTGTTACTAAATCGTCTGTTTAGGGCTCATACGACCTCGTTTCTACATGATTCAAACTGGGAAATAACCACGACTCAAAGATTAAACTTTAAAAAAAAGCTAGACGTATTTTGACCCAAGAATGAGTAAGTTACACGCGTTTAAAGTGTACCCTTCTAAATCTGCCAGATTTCCAGATTCAACATATGGGTATTTTTAAATATGTTTGAAGGATCAAACGTTCATGAAAATTAGTGAATCCAGGTTTAAATGAAAGGTAACACTTTAAACTAAGATTAGAAAAAAGAATCAACTGATTTTGATACCTAGAACTCCAGATATAACAAAAACAAGTGGGGAGTTCTAGCATCAGAATCTGCCAGAATGTTATTCTTTTTGCTTATGGGTCATAACTTTAATATGGCATGTTTATATTCATGATTAATCATATTGTATGAGTATAAGCTTTGATAATCCATGTGTTCTTACAACAATGGTAGGATGATACACATTTTATGTGTTCCTTACAACATTTGTTGAGATGAAACACATGCATGATCAAAGTCTTATTTTCTTGATTTTTAGTTGATTAAGTTCCATACAACAATGGTAGGATGATGCACATTTCATGTGCTCCTTACAACATTGGTAGGATGTTTATATTTACATGATTATAGATATATATAAAGGAAATAAGATGAACAACAAAGAAAATAAATAAAAGAAAGAAGAAAGAAGAAAAGAAGAAAGGTAGAAGAGTAGAGATGAGTGTTTTATGATCATCTTACCAACTCTTTTCTTTGATTTTGTGTTTGATCTTTAAGAGATGATCAAGACTTGGATGTTCTTGGGAGATTTTTGTTGGTGAAAGAAGAAGAGAGAAAAGAGAAGAGATGGAGTGTGGTGGTGAAGGAAATGATGAAGAGTAGTAGGGGGCTTATATAGAGCATGGGGGAGATCAAGTGGTGATTCTTGGGAAGAGAAGGAGGCAAGAGAAAAGAGATGGGGGGTTTCTTTTATTTTTTTATTTTTTATAAATTTTGTGTAATTAGTTTAAATAAATTTGTATAAATGGTGATTTTGTTTAAATCTTTTAATTAACAAAATTTTAATTATTTTGATGAGTTTATATATATATATATATGTTTTATATTTTAACTTATTTATATTTATTATGATGTATTTAATTATTTTTATTGTTATTATTATTATTATTATTGTATATGATTTGTAATTCTTGACTTTTAATAATTCGATTTTTCGAGCTCGGGAAGGTTCTAACCATATAGGCGGGATTTCTACGAAATCTAATATTATTATGGATGTATTTAAGTCATAAATACTATTTTTAGTCATACTAGGCTTAAAATTGGAATTTCTAATGGCTAACCTCGGAAATTTGTTGCCGAATGTCACATTATCCCCTAAAAATCCCGGCGATGTGCTTAAAACCTTCAAAAATCGTAAAATCGGTAAAACCGCCTAATTAAAAGTCCAGATTTATAAATTTTATATAAAAATCAAAATAATAAGAACAAAACACATCATTACATATATTATCTATCCCAAATATAAAACTTATATAAATACCAACAAAACTAATCAAAAACTTGTAAGTATTGACTTTAATTGAACCACCAATGTATAAAATACATCCAACACACACACATTATACATATTAATTAAACAAAAGATAATAATAATAATAATAATAATAACAATAACAATATTAATATCAAAATTTGGCCAGCCATGTCCCACCTCACAAACCCACTACAACACTCTATCTACATGCATATATTCTAGTCATCTTCCACTCATTTGCACCACCTCACTCTCTCTCTCTAAGCCCATTATCTCCACCTTCTCTCTACATCCCAACCCCCAAATCAGCTGAAAATCATCATAAGCTTCCATATTTTAAAGTGTTCTTGAGGATTGAAGCAAAAGATTCAAAGTAAGCAAGCATAGGTAGCAATCTCTTGGGTAATCTCTTCAATTCTTGCATTTTCTTACTTTTTCTTCAAGATTTCTTGAGTTTCTGAAATTTTATGAGATGATGATACATTCACTAAAAATATAAAAATGTTCAACTCAAAAACAAAACTTTATGAATCAAGCAACAAGAACTCAAGAAATTAGTGTTTTTTTGCACATGCATGTGTGTTTTTACACATGCATGTGGTTTTCTTTGAAGGATCTATCATGATATGATCATGCATGGAATTTTTGTTTTCAAATCTGGAATATTTGAGTAATCAAGTAAATAACCTGATAAAATCATAATATTGGTGGTGATGAACACAAAATGTAAGCTATTAGTTGATATGGTGTAAAGATCTGATTCTGGTAGAAAGTTTGTGTTGACTTAAAATGACCATAACTTAATGAATATTTAAGCAAACGATTTGATTCTTTTTTTAAAAGTTTTATCTCTGTGTTGAGCTTCATTTCCGAGTGGAAATTCAAGATTTCATGAGGATTTGACCCTCCAACCACGTGTATCAAGCCAGATATGTCAGAAAGCTCGCTGTTCAATAAAGTGACCCAATTGCATGGTTGTTAAACCATTCAAATATTATTCAAATAAATTGGTTTTTCTTCTGGAAATTTAATTTAATGATTATATTTCAAATAAAGTTAACCTCACTCAAAAATATTAATTTTTGACCCATTAACTATGTAAAATAAGTTGCATGCACAAAACTGAGAAATCTGGATAATTTCATGGATGAACTTTAATCAATCATATCTTGGTACACAGAAACTTAAAAATGGTCAACGTTTTTTTAAAAGTTACATTATCGAGTTCGAAATTTAACCCAATTTGAATCATCGAAAAATAAGGTCGTTTGGTCACTCAAACCCTTAAAACAATATGAGAGTGTTAACTGGATTTTGACCAGTGACCTCTATATTTAAATAAATCAAATAAAATACCTATGAATCTTTAAAAAATTCTAATATTTTGACAGTATTCTCTAAAGACATATTATAATAACATATAAAAACTTGGAACCTTAAATATTTCGTTAGGATACTAAACATTACACCAAAGTACAACCCATGAAGCTGACAGAAAAAGACTTGCACAGTAAATAAAGAAGAATAAAATATTTATGATTGGGACTTGAAAAATAATAATTAAAGTATAAAAATCACATAAATAATATAGAAACACCTAAAAAGTAAATATAAAATATAAATGTATTCACATGAAATAAAGTTGGGTAAATATATATATATATATATATATATATATATATAATTGTAACATATAACGAGATCACTATAAAATCAATATAAACAATACAAGATTAATTATTAATTTTAATAACTAGAATTTGGGACTAATAATAGGATATTTTTCCACTAGGAAGGAAGCACCGCGGAAATTCAAGACCTTACGAATTATTTTAAGAACACGTTAGACTTTGTCAGGTGAGTATTCATCGCCCCACTTTTTATTGTTTTTAATACTTTTGGGGGAAAAGCATGCTACTATTTAAATCATCGGTTGATCTGTTTATCAAACTGTTATCTTATATTCGCACTTTGGTATATATGCTTATGTTTAACGATTATGAGTTTCTCTCTTTATGTAAGTCCCACCGTTCAACACTACCTATTAACTCATTGTATCGAGCCGCTAGTAATCTATGGATCGCGCTATTAGGTTGACACCCCACTTACTTGTGTAAGTGCATAATTACTGTGAAACAGGCTCTATTTATTACTCTATGGGCATTCAGTCAGTAGGCTTAGGTAGTGGGCTCTTTGCGTTAACATTCTGCATATACTTATACCATGTGCAAACTAAACAACCGATTTACATACTTATCGTTCAGTGATGAACGTTTTTGGCATTAAAATCTTATTTTATTGCACATCAAAACCTGTGATCTCACCAAGTATTTCTATAGTTAACACTCTCTTTATCATGCTTTTCAGGAAATCATTAGTAAGTGGTCAGCACCTGATTGGCATGCATGTGGTAGCATTATCTAGCAATTTACATTATGTTATTTTCCAAACTTTTAAACAATTATTGAAACTTGTTGTAAACAATTGTACTACTTTTAATTATCTATGGTTGGTGAAATCTTGTACCTTATGCTATGAAACCGTAAACTGTTACATCTCGTGATTCCGCTTTAGCGGGGTATGACACACTGGTCTAATTCTAGGCATGGCAAGAGAGAAAACACTGGATGAATTAACAGCAGTAGAAAAGGAGAGAAAGAAAGGTGACAGACTAGCTAAGTACTACTTAAAGCATGGACTTTCATCCAAGATGTACATGAAAGCTGATTGCTTGGCCACTATCAAAGAGATATGGGATGAGATTAAGAGATAACTTCAAGGAAAAGAGCAAGGAGAACACATAAAAAAAGAACAAAACTTGTCAATATGTTCCATGATTTCAGTGGGAAAAAATGAATTACTGATAGACACATACAGTCGTTTCTACAAACTGCTAAACGAACTTTGAACAAATAGAGTGGAATGAACTGATTTGGATATAAACTGGTTTTTGGGAGAGCTCTAGGTCTGGAATGGAAAGAGCATTTCAAACTATACAAGCACATCAATAGGAATTTGACGATAGTAACATGCCACAACATCTTTGAAGACCTTCAACAATACCAAGATGAAGTCTCCAAATCATCACCAAAGATGTCTGCTGATCCTCTTGCTCTTGTTTCTGTTGAGCAGTGCCCCCAAGAACCATCGAGCACTTATAAATTCTAACAAGTGACTATCTTTGACTCAGATTCTAATAATTCAGAAGGGAATGAGATGGAACAAGTTATAAAAGCTACGTCCTTCATCGCAAAATCTTTTAAGATCGGATATTCTAAAACCAACAACCGTTAGAGATACACATCTGGGTCTCATAGACCAAATACTTTCAAGGTTGTAGATAAACCTAGTTTCGTTAAGGATGAGAAGAAGGATGAAAGGAAATGCTATAACTGTGGGGGCAACGACCACTACATCAAGAACTGTACTCAGAAAATAAAACTGATGCTGAGTACTAGAAACAGAAACTCAGGTTATCCAAGAAAAGGAGTACAGGGAAGGCCATGATGGTGGAAGAAGACCAGTTCCTGTCACATACAAATGACAAATATTTTGAAGATGATGAACAAGCTCAGTTTTGTCTCATGGCTGATGTGGAAGAAGAATATTCTGATGTTGATGAAGAGCCTGAGGCATACTATGATAATTCTGAAGAAGAGCTTGATGTAGATGTTGAAGGACTAATTGAACGCATGCAAAAATTAGAAGAAAATTACAAAGCTTTAACATAAAAAGAGATAAAATGAAAGCAATAATCAACAAAAAAGAGATGAAAACTCAACCATTAATAGAACAATCAGAACAAGAGATATCCAATCTAAAATAAAATCATTAAAAAGCAGAAAATTCATCATCTTAAAGCAGAAAAGATCAGTGTAGAAAAAGACACTAAATTCATCATAAAATAAAAAGGAGAACTCTACTCAAAGATTAAAGAATTGGAAGACACTTTAATAAAAAGAGGTAAAAATGAACAAACAATCTTCCTAAACTAATCGTAAGAGAGAAAATTCTCCAAGTTGACCTACGATGGTTTGGGTTTTGAGAACCCCAAGATAAGTGAGAAAGTGACTGCCAAGAAACTATATGATTTCATTCTCATAAATGATGGCATCATGAAGAACATGGTGTTTGTTGGTCAAGAGGAGGAGGTAGTTGAAGAAGAATATAAAAGAAGTTCAAAACTAAAAACAGAAATTCCTTTTGACTATTAAGAATTGAATGAATCTACTTCAACTGGGCCTCAAGAACCTAGTGAGCCAGATACTTCAGTATTAACATATCCTGATGACTTGAAAAAGTCTTAAGTGTTTAAAGAAGCAAGAATTTATATCCTTCATATGGTTTTACAAAGACGACTCGAAGCACTTAAGGCTTACTATTTTGAAACAATCATAATGAGTCATTTGAAAAATTCAATGAATGAATCGGACAAAGTTGTTTCTTGTCACTGTCATAAGGAAACCTTCACACAATTTTGAACAACTACTTCTACTGCACAACCTACAGGGAAGGCTTACAATGTTGAAAAAGACAAGATGAAAATGGAATTAGATGTTCCTCAAAAATGGGTTCAAAATCACACCATCGTGATGAGGCAACTACAAGAAGACAACCGAACGCAATTTCAAAATCTAATTGATACGCGAATATCAGTCTTAAATTTTAACACTAATCTAACCTAAATTAACTGACAAACTAACGGGCAAGCACACCCGATCATATAGCAGTAAACAAGGCAAGACCAGGATCGTATACTCGGGGAACAGGAATTGAATGTACTATTAAGGAATTAACTAGGTAAACTAAAATGCTTTAAAAATAAAGATGGGTTTTTTTGAAACTAGCAACTAACCGCTACCAAAGTATTGCAAATTGGTTTAAAGGTAGTGAATTGAGAAAACAACTTTTAAAGAGTTTAAATCAGATAACAAAGGTGCATTTACCAATGAATCACTCTCCATAGGTTCAATTTGTTATAAGAACAGTTAATATGATAAGTTTCTAAGGGCGTTCGAACCAACAACCATCAGTCCTACTAATCCGATTATGACTTAATCTCTCTAAAACACACTTAAGTCTCGTTATATGGTGAATTAGACTCAAACTTTTATCTAAGGTATTACTAAATAATCTTAACCCTCATTATCTATGAAAAGTTATCTATCCTATTGCATGCAAACGTCATATTCTCAGATCAAGCAAATAATATTCCAGAAGAAAATACACATATAAGTCATTATCTCAGAGCATGCACAAACTGTATCTTAGAGATTATTCAATAAAAGTTAAGATAAAAAACTCAAGTTTCACGATTAATCATAAACAAAACAAATCATATATCATAAATCGTAGGATTACATATGTAACATCCTTAAATATGGCATATCCGCGTGCTCCATTTGGTACGTGAAATTATTTAAATGAATTAAATATAAATATATTTAATGAGAATTAATAGAAATTAGCTATTGGTCAGATAATTGTGAAATTAAAAATAGTAATAAAAATAGAAAAGAATTATAAAATAATAACTGGTTTCAAACGAGGTTTCCAAAAATATCTTCGTTAGTTGAATCGGTTACTCGGATGTCGTGTTGCATGTTGAAAAGGGGAACAAAATACCCCTTGAGGATAACTCAAAAACCATTAGTTGGTTTTAAGTTACCAACTCACCTCCAACACACACACACACACATTCACGTAAACACACACACACACACCTCAAGTCTTCATGCTTCTCTTGTTCTTGAAGGAGAGACGCTACCAAGGATCAATCAAGGCTGCAATGAAACAAGAAATCGAGATTATAATCTGCTCCTAATCTTCTTATCATCATCATCTTGCTACTAGTAAGCTTGCTCTTCCTTTGTTCTTGATTATAGGTTTTGGGTCAAAAATGGGTAAAACGAATTTGACCATTTAAGCTTAGAATTCTTGATAGCAATCTGTTCTAGGATGAATTATAAGTTTTTTGGGACTGATTTGGTGTATTAAAGTAGCTATCTTGATTGAATTTCTTGAAATTGACCAAATGGGTCAAATATGATGAATTGGTAAATCAAACAAGAATCTGATGTTAAAGCTTGATGTTTTTATGTTTATGAACTCCTTTTGATGTCCAAAACTTAGCATATAACTTAGAATTAATTAAAAACATGTTAAAGTTGGGGTTTGTATGGAAAGCAGCTGCTGAAGGGGCTCATTCTCGTAGCTCTAAAGCTGCGTAGATGCGCGACACACAAAGGTGTCGCGGCGCGACATGTGCTGCAGCAACTCAGTTGTTGTTTTTCAATGGTTTAAGCATAAGAAATGTTCTTGTATCACTATTGACCAATTTTGGGCTATTTGGGTTAGTTTGAACATTTTTACTAACTTGGACACAATTAGGAAATTATACATTAGAATTAGCGTATGTATAAGTTATGTGGTGATCTAAATGGGCCTTTATGTAAACAATAGGTACTTAAACATTCAAGGAAGGCCAAATCCGTATTTGAATTATAATTGAGCACCAAGGTGAGTACCGACTTGTATGAATTCAATAAAGGAAGTTTTGAATGCTATTTGGTTTAAATGAACACGATATGCTATTTTTATGCAAGTAGACTTGTATATTTATTTATATAAGCTTAGAAACGAGTTATTGACATGAAGTATGATATATTTGGCATGTATTTAAATACATGTATATTTATTGAGATATCTGGATATATATGATTTCATATGTGAAAGCATGCATGCAATGATCTCTTTTATGCGATAATGATGAGCTATGTGAAAAGTTCGGACATATGTGCATGAAAGGTCAGCTTCGGCTGGGTCTCAGGGGCCTTCGGGCAATTGTTCGGGACTAATGGTACTCGAGTGCCATTCCTTTAACATTTGGGGTGATTGCCTTAACTGGCTGAGCCTAATGAGCCTTTGGCTCCGTAACGAGCAGGTAGAGTCACTTATGTGATGATACCAGCACGGTTGGGAGTGTTTGATTCCCCCGGTGGTTATTATTGAGCCGGACTAGCTATCTGGCAAGATATAGCACTGCTGGACATGTCAGCATTACCGCTAATTGTTAGGATAGCATTGTATGCTCATATTTGATTCATGACTTGCTATTATTGTACTTATACTTGTCTGTATTCACTAGCTATTTTATATAGCTAATCCTGTTGTTGTTTCCCTTTTTCAGACAAATTATAGGCAGGCCTGGTGAGACGGGAACCTTATGGTTTTGTATATGGGCTTTGAGGAACACTACTTTTTGGTATATAATATATACAATCGTCGGTTTAGTTTAAAGTAACACCGGTAGTCGTGTTTGGCAAGTTTTGTTTTGTATATTTGTATATACGCCAAACACGTGTTTAAATTGTAATAGTTTAATAGGCTTGGGTTTGTTTATTGTTTTTGAAAATTCCGCTGCTTTGCTTTTGAAATTCGGTTAGGATAACTAACAGGTAAACATTCAATTTACAAACGGACCCATACAGTTTGAAAACTCAAATTTTAACTGATTTTTAAGGTTTTAAAGGCGGTGTTACAACATATCAAATCCAGGGGTTGTTCATCATGGTAAATACAAAAGAGGCCTAGCCTAGAATTATTCTATAGATCAAACATATATCAAGAAGTAAATCAAAAGCAATCATTGTCAAGGCTTACAATTAATAAACTCTCAGTAGTGAAATTATCTTGTTCTCTACTTCTGTACGTCCACTGCCACCTCCAAAATATTGTGTTGTGTTCCTCCCTATTTTTCATGACCTAATCTGACTTACATAGGGTTTTGTGGGATGGTCTAGTCACACGGCGTGTGACATAGGCGCACGTCGTGAAACAGAAAAGTCAAAATCTATCAATTTGCTAAACATATGAGGGCATGGTGTGGACATGGGTCACACGACGTGTGACCTACGAGAGAGCTCGGCGTGGACTAATGTGCACAGCGTGGAGTTGGATAATAGCAAAAACATCCATTTTCGTTCATTAGCGGCACAGGTAGTGGAGCACGGTCAAACGCCATGCACCCTTTGACTCTTCTCGGCATGTGGCGTAGTCTCTCGGCATGCACCCTCCACTTTCATGAAAAGTTGATATTTTTCTTATATTTCATGCACTCTCACCATATTCTTCACCAGTAACCTACATACATACAATATGCGCTAAGTGAATGTATATTATTCATTTTACTCACTCTTTAAATCCAGGAATGTATGATATTGTCTAGTAATAATATGAATAGTTAAGACAATATCAAACACCCCACACTTGAACATTGCTTGTCCTCAGCACTCTATCTCATAAAAAATTATTAAACCAAATGAACTTGCCCGGCAACCTTTCATATTACACTCTAGCAATCAAGATACATGTCAAAAACTGACTCGACTCGGCAGACAAGAATTATATTTAGATTCATGCACATGATTGTGTATTATCCTCACTCACTTTTCATTATCTTAAGCAATTTTCATGCTACGCTGACTCAATCCTTTCAATTTTATAATTTCTCGTTCTTGCATGTTTAGCTAGCACCTTCCTTCAGAAAACTCTCAAACTCAAGGTTTATTGGTGATTTCCAAGATTACTTGACAATAACACTGCTTTTATTTTGCATGTTACCATAACTGTATCTTCTTTTTTTCCCGATTCAACAGAGCGAACGTGACTTTCTAATGGATCCATGTAGCGGACTTTTGGCCAACACATCCAGACTAGTTGGTCTTAGTATGCTAGACTTGAATGATCCCTCCAGTTTACTTGTCCAAATCCAAAAGGACACATAGTGTTCTCACTATCAAACCGAACAAATACTTCTAACTATTTATTATATTTTTCTTTCTTTAGGCAATGTATACAGCTTGCAATCCCCGGAAATCGATCTCAACCTATTTTTTTCGAGATTCAGCTTCATTATAATTTAACGCGGTATCTTAGAATGCCGATACACTGATTATAATTTTCTGAAAGCTATTTATCTCTTCTTTTTTTTAACATATAAGACATTTTGAAATTTTAGAATATCACGGATTGACAAGTTAGAAATCGTTAAAATGATGAAAAGCCACAAACAATGAATCATAAATAGTAAATATGATCCTTCCTTTAAAGTTGACTCAGTTTTTCAATAATGTCTATCTTACTTTAATGCACAGAGGGGTACCAAAAACAAAGTATGTCTCTGATTTGAACACGATTTAAGCATGTAGACATCGCTTTCAGGACACTAAATGGTTAATTCAATTAACCCCCACCCCACGCTTAAAGATCAGCATTGTCCCCTATGTAGTTAATCAGCGAGTATAAAGTGACATAATGAAGAGTACAAAAGACAGATACTCCTTAGGGGCTAAGATCCATGCAAACGAAATCAAAAGAAGGCACACAACATAGCAGTTAGAATCCTTATTAAACCACTGAAAGCACGCATAAGTTATCACCCAATAAATAATATATTCCGAAACCAACACAATTACAATACGAAAACAACTAAAGATAGCACATAAATAAAAGCACCACAATCAAATAAATGGACAAACGACCTACACTGTAAAAATGGCTAGCTAAGAAGACGCATGTTACTGTGGAGGTGGACCCTAAAGTGGCGGTTGCTACCCGCGGAACAAATATCCGTACCATTTAGCTTGAAAATTATCTTGCTCGTAAGGGTTGGTTGCTATGGTTCCCAACGGGGCATGGAGTGGTAAGCTGGCGGTGTATATGGGGGATCTTGCTATTGAAACTAGTCGTGCATCATTTCACGCTGGTAGCTAACTTCCTGTTGCATTCCCTAATGTACGTACTCCAACCGTCTGTTGGAGTCACGCAACTCCGAGTGAGATGCCGTCAAGCTGTTAATAGAATCTGTTAACGCACCAACCCGAGATGACAGTGTACCAAAACAGGTACACAAATCATCATAATCTTGCCGCCGGCCAAATGCACCTCCAAATCCTGACGCCTCTACATGTTTGTGTTATGGTGGAACCTTCTCTTCGTCCTCCTCTACAGACTCCTTCGAAGTATGAGTAGGTACCACTGGCTTCCTCTACCCTGGCCACAGACTATCACTTTCATTCCATCAAGCCGAGCTTGATCAATAAAGAGCATGTTTGCCAATTTGTTCATAGATCGGACAATCCGGTCAGTTAGGAGACCGAAGTGCCTCGCCAACCTAGTCACATAATTTGCACCGTGGATGGCACTAGAGATCTTGGGTCCACAAGACTCGAAGAGATATCTGGCAAGCATGGCCGAAACATTAGTATACCGGAGATTGTCTACCAGCTGGTAGAGAAGCCATACATCTTGCTTGTTCACTTTGTTGCCTTAAGTCCGGCCGTTAATGGAACTCGTAATCATCTTATCGAGTACCCGGGGTGGTCCGGGTTCCGAAGGTCGTTTTACTTAGTATTTTTGGACGAAAAACGCCCATTCCCTGGTCGTTGCCATTCTGCTTCCGCAGTGAAATTATCAGGAGGACATTCCTATGCCATATCAAGATATTGCTGGAAGGCCGGGTGCTGGAGTTATGCCTGTGTATAGAGTCCCATAGCCAGGGCGAATTGTGACAATAACATGTGTCTCATGACACCGCCCACACGGAAATTCAGCCAATCATCGGTGAAAAAGTTCACCATGGATTCAAATTGAAATGTATAGAAAAACTCCACACAGAGTTCTCTGTAGATAGGCTCTCACATGTTTAGAGCCGTGTCCCAGGCGGTGTAGAGAAACGGCTCAGAGTTGGGGGATAGGATTTCTCGCTGCAGATATGCTCTAACGTCTGAACCTTTGTTGAGGGATTCCATGCATGACCAATCTAGCGTACGCGCAGGCGCGAAACACTGTCAGGAACGTAGGTGTAACAAGCGGTTGCATTGAGTGCGGTCTGGGACGTCAGCATCGAGACCGAACGTCATGAAAGCGTGGCTACCGTTAGGTGCCATGAGGTTGATAAGCTGCTCTTCAACAGCTGCAGCTGAGGATTATCCAACGCGAAGTCGCTTTGGTGCCATTATGAAGATATGTGAAAGTTGACTGAAAGGCTTAAGAAAATTGCAAGGCAGAGGGGCTGTTAGACACAAGAAATGGAGCGCAGACGAAATAGCTAGGGGAAATGGTATAGCTGTGAATTGAAACACTTGGTTATGCATGGATTTTAAAGAAAAAGGTTGGAGCCGCCATACCCTAGCACATGCCATGCAGCATGGTCACACACCGTGTGCCATCGCTGAGTGCATGTTGTGGTCACAAGTCACACGCCATGATGAGTTATATCAAATTTAATTTCAATTAGAGCTTGCATGTTACCAGCACAGAAGAGTTAGCCACATTTTTTACCATGGGTTGATTGTGAGCGGTGCACGGGACCTTATGTCATGTTTGACAGTGTTTTACCATTATGAATTCAGCCACTCTTTTGTTTTATTTTATATATTTATTTTTTGAATTAAGGTTTAACAAAATAAAACAAAACAAGACAAAACTACAAACCACGAATGGAAAAATCGACGAAAGCAAATGAAAAATCGGGTTGCCTCCCGAAAAGCACCTCATTTATTTCCGAGTCTTGAGCTTGACTCGCCCCCAAGTTAAATTACTTGGGGTCGATCAGCATGACCTCCTTGAGGTCGGGTTCTTGCATATAATTATAGAATTTCAAACGTTGTCCATTAACTCGAAATGGACCTCTCTCGGATTCAAGATCGACGAACCCCATGCACGATGATTTAATGACTATATACGGACCAGTCCATCATGACCGAAGTTTTGCGGGCGTGAATTTCAAACGCGAGTTGAAGAGTAAAACTTTATCGCCTTGTTTAAATTCTTTGACACTTTTTAACCGCTTGTCATATAACATTCGTGATCTCTCCTATTGGCATATTGGGCTATTGTGATATGTAACACTTTTTAACCGCTTGTCACGAGTTAATAGCTCTGCTATTGAGCTATAGGCCTATTGGGTCACACACCATGTTTTGATTCCGCCAACACGATCAAGCAAAAGATAGAAACGGCCAAAATGGGTTTTTGTAGGGTGAGGCACTTGCGTGTCTAATCCAACAGGTATGGGGCGTACTAGCCTTGGGCTAGGCCGTGGTCTTTTGGGTAGGCACGGCTGTGCCCGTACGTTGTAACTACAAAATCTTGTATTTTAATGCTCATTTTAATGGGATTAAGTGTCATGATGTGGCAGTTTCAGGAGTTGCGATTTTAGTGCCTTTTGAACACACTAGTGACATACATTTGTGTATGGTTCATGCTAATATTCTCTCTAGTTCATATTGAGACTTGATGATCAAGATTTTGATGCACAAAGCTGTTACATGTACTTTGATCTTGTTGTTTTGTGTTTACATCAACATAATAGCATTTGAGAATCAAGTGTGATTGGGGTGGACTACATTAGAGGAATTCTCTTGTTGGATTCAACATAGTTGACAAGAAGAAGTTGATATTATGATTTTGCTTAGAGGTATAACAAGTTCTTCCTTCTTGTTCTTTTTTTTGTTGCTAAACCATGGCTAGAGTTTGGTCCATTGGGATGTGTTTGTTTGGTTAGTTTTAAAATTTTGAATTATATCATGCTTCCGCGTTACTCTTGAAAAGCCAAACAAATACCTTCAGTGGTATCAGAGCCATCTCTAATGTGGCTTTGCACTAACAAGTCAAGAAAAACCATAAAAATGTGTTGTTGTCAAATGGCAGAAGGGAGGCACGGCCATACCTATGGGAGTACGGGTGTCCTTGCCGCCGGATGTGTTTCGTCAAAGCACACCTCGTGCCTGAGGGCGTACCGTCAGGTTCGGTCGTGCCTTTCTAAGGCACGGCCGTACCACGCACTTTTGAAAAATTTAATTTTTTAAAATTATAAGAAAATTGTTTTCTTGAAATGGTTTTTCGGTTTGACTTTTGTTGACTAGTTTTGGACTGGTCTTGGTATGTTTGTTGTCCCATAATATTTTAGTTTTTATATTTATATATTTGTTGTAACTTGGCATGAAGTGTACACAAATATATACTTATAAATGTATGTATGAATATGTGTTTCAAAATTGGTTTGGTTCACAAATGTATATGTACAAGGATTGTCATTTTGTGCCTTTGATGTTTTAGACAAACTTAACTAATATATATATATATATATATATATATATATATATATATATATATATGTTTTCAAGGTTTTGTGTGGCACACCATGTTTCATTTTTTTGCGTTTGATTTAATTTGGTAACATGATATGCCCTTATACCTATGTGTTGTGGTGGTTGACTAATTTGGTTTTTGGTTGCCTGCGTGTCGTATTGATGTAATATTTATCTATTTATTTATTGGTGCGGCTTGCACACCATTTCTTTTATTCCGTGTATTTGTATAAATAGTGTGGGAATACAACATGCGTGTCATTTGAGAATTCTATGTATTTGTAAATAGTATAGAAGTTGAACTGGAGGTGTCAACGGGAGTCATGATGATGACGTCTTGGCGAGACGGAGTCCACACACTATTGGAGGTGTCGGATCCAATGGGAGCTCACCCAACGAGACATTACCTTGTCCTTAGGTTTTGGCCTTGTTTTCCCTGTTATGGCTCACGGGGAAAATGCATAGGATTTTTGGCTTGTTACCGAATTTTATTTTATTTGCGTGATTGTGTTTTATTTTCTATGCATGGTTAGCAATCGCATGCTAGATAATTTTTCCTTAAAAATTAAATAAAATCCAACGTTTGTTAAAATGGTTAACAATCTCGCGCAAATAGACAAAGAAAATATAACATTGGTATTATATTTATAAAGTGCTTAAAAGGCGTTATGACACTTACTTTGTTAATTCACAAGAAGGTTTTTATAAACCAAAAACAAAATCCCGTTTTTCAAAACGTAAATAACGCACCATTCATAAGACGACACCACCCGAATCTAACGAAACAAGGATGATTATCGAGCTAAGCACGAGTCATTGCTTGCGTAGTTGTGTGGAAGGTTAGAGGGGTAACTCACATAATTGGTTATCGAGCTAAGCACGAGCCAATTGATGGTCCAGAGTGCCACCCGTGTGTCTTGTCGGACGATTTACAATTTTGGTATATAATTCTTGGTTAGTTGTCGAGCTAAGCATGAGCTAAACAAAATTATATATTGAGATTGGTGTGAGGAAGGGAACAAACGTGCCAACCCACATAATGGATGTCAATGGATCCCGCAAGTGTCTAAGAGTTGTAATAGAGATTACAATTGGTAAAATGGTTACCGGCCTAAATAGCTTCCCCACGTGATCCGCGGTAAACCCGTCACGATGCGAGGTGAAATAAGGTTCTTAGCCCTTGTTAAAATAATTGTTTTTCTTAAACATATGGCGTAATTATCTTTAACAAGGTTTACCTAACTAACCAAAACTCGCAATCTTGTTGTTTATAGATGTCAAACCATAATAATACTACGTCAAACATCTCACTTCGTATGTTCCTAGAAAGGGAGAAACTCACGGGAGTGAACTTTATTGACTGGCTTAGGAAATTGAGGATTGTTCTTCGCCATGCGTCAAAGTTGCACATCGTTAAGGAACCCCTTCTAGAGCCACCTACTACCAACGCAACTTAGGCTGTCTGATACGGATATGAAAAACGTGTTTAGGACACACACGATGTTGCCTGCCTCATGTTGTCAACCATGAGCTCGGAGTTGCAAATGCAGCTCGAGCACATGTCTGTGTACAATATGGTAAACAAGCTTAAGGACATGTTCCAATAGCAAGTTAGGCAAGAACACTATGAGTGTGTTAAAAACCTAGTCGGATGTAGGATGAAGGAAGGCGGGAATGTCTGTCTTCACATCCTCAAGATGAAGGCGAACATGGACCAAATGGAGAGATTAGGATTTCCTGTTGGGAGGGAGCTCGCTGTGGATGTTGTACTCCAGTCCCTACCCACATCATATGATCAGATTGTCATAAACTATCACATGCATGGAATGGAGAAATGCTTAAGTGAATTGCATGGCATGTTGAAATCTGCGGAGTCTGACTTGGCCAAGCATAATTCCACCTCATCCATTCCTGTATTGGGTTTAAAGAAACAAAAGAAAAGGAAGAAGAAACCGACCCTAATAGGAAAGGTTGGAGCCTCCAAGCCTATCCTTGAAATTGAGTCTAAGGACATAGAAAATGTATCTCAAGAAGAGACTCAAGAAAGAGTGGTTTGCTACTTCTGTGGAAGATTTGGAAAAGGACAGTCACGCCTACCCTACATGGAGAGAGGATATAAAACTTCTATGGAAAGAGAGAGTTAACTTTCCCTCTTAAGGTACATTCATGATTTATTGCTATTTTTCTATAAGCTGGGTTGTTGACTCGAGCTGATTGACTCACGTTTGTCACAAATTTATATTTGTTACAAAGTGTAGTTCCTTGGTGGAAGAAAGAAAAGCATGAAGAACCAGAACTCGGATGAGGAAACCAGGATGATTGTCCACTAAAAGAAAATAAGGAGACTTGATCTCGCTTTTGTTGTCGATTTATTTATTACTTTATTTTGTTGCCCTGCGTGGCAAGTAATGTTTCTTTATATGCTCGTTTTGAAGACGATGGATATAATTTTGAAGTTTTAAGATTTGATGTAAAACCTTTTTTTAGCATCGTTTGTTCAAAGTATATTCATGTCATAGCTTATGAGTTGCTTTGCCCCGCGTGTCACACAACTGTACATTTGATGACGATGAATCTATCCTTAAGATATGAAATTTGTTATGAGGTATTTGTATATACTAAAAAATTATTCATGTCACGGCATACGCAAGATTTTGTTACAAGTAACAAAATATTCATGAATAATTGATTATGAACCCAAAATAGTTTGGATAAGTTATCCTTGTGAGATAATCAACTTTACCACATAAACAAGAAATATATCACCTAGATCCATGTGGTTGGGATCTCGGGATAGTTTAAGCTCGGGCTAAACGTTTGATGCTGATCTTGTTTATTAGGCTAAGATGATTATTAAATCCTTCACCGGAGTTAGTGAAAGGATTGAAGGCTTGTTGGATATTGATCACACTTTTGTGGATAATCCGTTCAAACACACCACAAAAAATAACGAAACGGAAACTTCTTCGTCACTACCTTGATGATAGTAGTTGTGGGATGTTTACTAGTTTAGGTATATGTCTGAGACCTTTAGCCAATACGACATTCGGAATCAATAGGGCATATAGATCAAGATACTTAGATCTAGTTAAGATGCTAAGATACCTTCTATGTATATTGAATGACCGTATAGTAAATTGTGGAATTGTCTCACAATTCATACCCTACTAAGACACATTGGTACATGGTGGCATGGTGTAGCGAACCAGATATTGTTGATAATGATCCGGTTTATGACGGGTCAAGAATGTATGTCCGATTTGTTGGTACATTCATTTACCATTGTGACTAACTGCTCAAATCTAAAATTCAATTGATGGTCTACTTAGCACTTATTAAGATACGACTAGAAAGGTTCTTTGCTTGTCTATCTCATAGTTTGAAGTTATCCAATCTACATTTAGTGGGAGATGGATGAACTTGTGATCAAGAAGTGCTAATACATTTGAGGAGTTCTTCTAAGTTTTAGACATTTAACCTTTCGAGAACAATGTTTTGTTGCTTAAAAAGGGACAATAGATAAGGCATTCCAGTGGAAGAATGTAGAGCTTAGATAAAAGACCTGATGATGACACTAGCATATAATCAGATATCATTAATTGATAATCGGCATGGATATGCTGGTATACCTGACTAAGACTCATTACTTCTTTTAATTCTGATTAGAGTTATATAGAGCCAAAGATATATGGGTTTTTCATATCTAAGTGGCAATGACCTAAAGATGAGTCATGTTGAGTTCACCATCTATTGGATGACATAGTGGATCCAGAATTCACTAAGATAAAAGAAGTAAATGATAATGAGATGCAATACATTTGAAGTGTCCAAGTACTTGACTTGGTTTAATCCCATACCTAGGTGTAAACCAAGACGGTAGTAATGGGATTGACATGGATGGAACTGTAGACAACTTCAAATACCGACTAGTTGAAAAGTTTTCATGATGGTTATGGTGAAACTTTTCCTAGTGGCTATGTTGAAGAACTTTGATACTCGTGAATATTATTAACCGTGTTCCGTCATGGAACAATATTATGAGGAAGTGCTTATAACACTCTCCGAGGGTCTTAATATATATCCGTAGTATCCGAATTAAGTCTACAAAAGTGAATAACTCCACTTCGGACTTATGCTAGCATCTTAAAAGAAAGATCTTTGCTTATTATTAGGAAATCAAAGTGATGAGTTTTCTAGAAGCATAGATGATGACCTTTTTTAAATACGTCAGGGCTAGTGGGAGCTATGTTGTACTCCTAATATTATGTGTCTATTGAAGATAATGTCCCGATATTAGGTTGTTTGCGAACCTAATTCAGGAAGTACTGCTCCATAAGGACACTTAGGAGATACAAAATTGGATAATTTTTTAGTTCAAGAAATATAGAGATATGCTCTTGATGTTTGACGACTAGAATAGGCTTGGAGTAAGATTTACTCTGATGAGTGTTTCTGCCAGGATAGCTGTTGATCATGATCAAAGTTTATGATCCTAACTTGTGGTGTTGATTGTTGGTTCTTAAGTATCACTAACCCTATTGTGGGCTTTTAAAACAATGAGGGTGTGATTACTTTAGCATTTTGAAAATGAGATCTCTTTGACGCATACTTTTAAAGTAGTCTTATCAAAAGAGATATAAGTAAATAACAAAAATACATGTGGATGTTGTGTTACAAATCCACTAGTTAAGCTATTGTTATAGACTAGTGATGTTTATCATACTAGGTCAACTAGTATTTCTAATGCATATGACTTGGCTTGAATATTGTTTTGGTTTATGCTATATTTTAGGGACATTAAGCAGTATTGTAATTCATACTATATCGATTATTAAATGGAGATTTAATAATACGCCGAGGGCGGCTATTTTATGAATCCTTATTATGTTCCATCTTAGCATGTTTAAACACTTCCGAGAGTGTTTTTCATTCTAAATCTCCACAATCGGTTATACTTTAAGGGAATGGAGTATAAATTAAGATTGAGGTAAAGAATTGGTTTTGATAAACGTGATTCGTGCCTGTATTTGAAAGGGGTTTCAAGTGATTAGAGGACCCGTACCCGAGTTTACTTCATGGTTCTGGTCATAAGTAACTCGGGATGATAATGGTGTTTCGTTCTTGAACTAGAGATACATGTGATTCCAATGCATATGTTTACTTTGATTTGATCATTTTATAATGCCGTCCGTAACTGGTCGTTATAAGGGAGATGATTGGGTAGAGTATTATCTATGTGGCGGGACTATGTAGTCGATAGGAATTTGTTCCTCTATGTATAGAGAAGATATCCATGGGCCCCTCGATGATTGAGTGCTGGCGTTCATATGCATGGCCATGCTCAAGTTATATTGATGATGGATCAATGTTACTTGGTTTGTAGTGCACCACTAATCTAGAATCGAGAAACATAATTGTGAATGATGTGAAGCTTGACTTTATTCCATGCCTTGTGTTCACATAGGATATTGTTCGTCCCAAAGAGGGTAAACAAGCACCGATATAGTGTAGAAGGGGGGGGGGGGGTTGAATACACTTAAAACAATTCAATAAGAATATATTCAATTATCAATCAAGATACTAAAATATCATTTTCTAATCAAATCAACAGGACGATTTGATGTTACACTGATTACAAACTCAACTCTCTCTAAACACTCTTGTATCACAAACTAATTGATGATCGAACTTCTTGTTAAAACTAATTAACAAGAAATCTGGAAAACTCTCTCGAACTTTGAACTCACAAAGTTATCGTAACACACGCGTATCAAGTATGACAAACACACATACGTTTGCAACTTATGCAGAACTCTCTGTTGTTCTGTAATTTTAAACCCATAAGAAGGTTTATACTTATACTTGATATATCTACGAACAAATCGCAGTTTAAAGATAGAACTTATCTTTTCTTTTAAACCGTAACAAACTCCTTAATTATAACATATCTAATTAATTTTGTTTGAGATCTCTATCCAAATTAGGTTCAGATATCTTAATTTAAATGTCATAGATATCGAGAGTTTATAACAGAATTTAAAACTTACTTAAATTCTTGAACTAACTTCTAGCGCTGAGCTGACTCACTCAGTCTTGATGTTATCAAGCTGAGTTCTTGAGTTCTTGGATCTTCTAGTCTTCATTCTTGAAACCTATCTCAGCTTAGAAGTCACTGAGCTATCTAGTACATATATAAAAAACTCTATATCTGTTTATCCGCTGACTATTCAGCCTAAGCAGACTAGTCAGTCTATAACAGATTTACATAATTCTTAACATTTAACCTACCATCTATACCTAGCTATGATTTGTATCATCAAATCTAACTATTCTAAACATTGGACTAACAATCTCCCCCTATTTGATGATAACAAAATATTGAATCAAAGTAAGTATAGGCTAACAGAATTATGTTGAACAACTCTGGAACTGACCAAAGTTAGTTCTTGAAATAAGTATTGAACTGATCTATACATATTCATCATTTCTTGAACTTACAAGATTTTAGGTTAGAAATCTATTCTAAGACTTGTATTCTAAGTATTTCAACATACAATTACTCATATACTAAACTTATCAGAATTAATTTAAGTTCTGAACTTACAAAACTTATATTACTGAACTTATCAGTCTATACTTGAACATATCAATACTTCGCTTAACTTTACAAAGCTGTTTACTTGAACACATCAACCATACTATTTAAACATATCAAACAGTTGAACATATCAAACTTAATTTTTAATTAATGAACGTATCATTTACATTTTGCTTGATCATTTTGATCAGCTTATGCACACATAGTGCTTAAAAAATTATAGATCTAATCTATTTAATTTGTAGGATCTCCAGCTTCCAACCACATATCTGAACATTTAAGTTCCCAGATGGCTGCTATTATTCAGAATCTCTACACCCTCTGGCAGCTCTCTCACCTCAGTTTTTCTTGATCTGATTTCTTTGTTTAGATGATATCTGAATACCGAGTTCTGAGTTGAGTTATCACATAGAATTCTCAAGTACAAAATCAACTCCAGATTTGCCAAGTGAAGATTTGCTATCTTCAAGAAACAGTGATTGCCTTCCACATCCAAGTACAAAAATCCTTCCAAAGGTTGAGTGATATAAGTATTTTCTCTGAATTCAACTCCCTCTAGAACTTGTAAACTGATGTTTCGTTTAGCACACTGTCTTGCTGCTCTGACTCTTGCAGCTTTGTTTCTATTTAAGAAGGTATCATTTTTATCAGCTGGAATTTCCCCTAATTGGTCAATTCTTATGAAGAGTGTCTTGAGCACATCAACTATCTCTAGTCTGATTTGACTCTTTATTATTCTTTTGATAGTTGTGGCTACAGTCTTTAGCTCTAAAAAGCCCAACTGGTACAGACATCTCATATCTAGATCAATTTCATGTTTGTTGTCTAGTACAAAGTTGATTATCTCTGATTCTCTTTTTCTACTCAGTGTGATGGATTCAATCTTGTGATCAAAGTGTGTTCTTTTATAGCAGTGCCTTAGATCAACATCTGTGTATGGAATTGGGGTAGCTCTAGGTCCATGATAGTCAGCTTCGGCTTCAGCTCTGGCAGCCTCAACTTTAGCCTTTTCTCTTTGAAGCTCTGCTTGTCTTTGTTGCTCTTTCATTTCCTCCACAGACATACCCAGTTCTTTGGCCATTTCTTGTAACATTTGCTCAGCTAGCATGTCACTGTCCTTTTGTGCTGCATCAGCTTCATTACTTGAGTAAGAATCATATGCAACGAGTTGAGACTGATCTTGTTGCTCTGGCTCAGGTTCAGAGATGATTACTTTTCTTCTTTTGCCTAGAGACATAGCACTTGTTCTCCTTTTTCTTTTTACAGTCTCTATACCCTTCTCTTTCCCTTTGTCAGTTTGTGTGGCTGGAACAGACTCAGCTTTACCAATCTTTGGTAGCTCACCGTGTAACACTTGAAGAGGTTCAGCTTGAGGGATCACAGCATGTTGAATATCAGGTTGAATTTACTTTTGTTGAGTAGGTTGATCTATGGTACTCTTGAACTGATCATGAGCTTCTTCTTCAATTTGTACTTCCTCTGTATGCTCCTCCCCCTCAACCACATCATCATTCTTTGATTCTTCCTCCCTTATTTTGTCATCATCATTAGGGGAGGGTCTTGATTTAAGCACAATGCTTTCCAAGCTGGCCATAGAGTTTGATAGATCAGTCAGCTTACGCATCAACTTGGCTTTATCACTATTTCTCTTCTTGTACAGAAGGTCAAACTGATTTTGGAGATACAACATAATGGATTGGGCATCAGTGGCCATTAGCTTGGGCTCCTCTTGTCTCTGCTTAACCTCAAAGTCCTCCTGGCCAGTGGAGGAATGAATTTCCACTGTAGGAAAGGCTGTTGAGTGTGCCTTAAGAGGTGAGAATGTGGGCCGCATATCCAAAGGTTGGTGCTGACCTAAGGAATCAAGGGGGCCAGAATGGGGACCCTGTGAACCTTCCTGGTGTATGGAAGGTTCATTCATGGGTCGTGATAGAGTGTGTAAGAATAGAAGAGAAGAAGAATGACCAAGGTCGTGTGCTTTGGTGATAGGGTAGGCTGGGTTGAGTGGTGAGGAGGGGGGTTGTTGACCCTAGGGAGACGTCATATGTTTAATGCTACCTTCATGTGTCTGTGAAGGCACATAAATAGGTTCTCCCATGGCTAGAATAGGTATAGGCTGAGTAGACACCATACCCGGCTCATGCTAACTGGGTGACGTGAACCTTGAGGTTGGCACCTTAAGAGAAGGTGTCTCCCCCTCAGCTCCTGCCGGTGGAGGTGTTAGTGTGACATCAGCTCCACGGTCCTTTTTAGGTGAAGGACCACCTTTGTAAGTTTTGCGAGTGTAGGTTTGGGAGATATCCTTGGTAGTAGTGGGCTTACCAAGGTTGGTTGTAGAGTGGAGAGTATATGGAGATGTTTGGGGTGGGGGAGAGGGGTTAGACTGAGATGGGCTTGACGCAATCTTATCTCCCTGTATAGGAGTTGGAGAAATGTGAGAGAAAGAAGGAGATGAAGGAAGAGAGGTTATACCTGCTGCGCCTATCAGTGGTGACTTTGAGCTAGGGAAGATACTCTTTTGCTCAGAGCTGGAGGTGGAAGAAATCCGTTAAGTGCGCGATCAGAGCTGAGTCTTTTCAGGTTCAGCTTTGGAGGACTCAGCCTCAGAATCATTGACGCCTTCTGTTTCCTCCTCATCATTTTCACTTTCCTCATCTTCACTTGACTCTAAAGTCGGAAGCTGTGCATACACCCTCATTTGAGCACTCATTGTGGGGTGCTCAGGGAAAATATCATGGGCGAACATTCTTAAGTCGAGAACAGGAGTAGGGGTTGACTCATATTGTGCAGTGTATCTTCTACCCAACTTGTCCTCGATCAACATTGATAAAAATATTACAAAGGGCACAATGGTATCCCTCACATTCTTGGTCACCAGAGACTTGAGTGCTCAAAGATTAACTCAGCGTAGTCCAATCTTCGATCATAGAATATGTTATATAGCAATTGCATTTCAAAGTCATTAACATTATCCAGTTCACCCACCTTGTATCCAAGTAAACAAACTACCGTGGACACCATGAATCCCCATGCTGTCTGGAAAACGTATTTCCTTATCACCCCAACGACTTGAGGATGACCCATTAAGGGTAATACACTCCTTGACGTTTCCCTAGAAACCGTGACCTCATACTGATTGTGAACTGGGAGATGTAGAAATCGTCGGAGACAGTTTGCATCTACGTCTATCGCCATTTGTCTACTTAGGACTGTACCTCTTATGACGTGTTGATTGACATCCAGTCTGCACGTGAACCAAAACTCTGTGAGGATTTGTGGAATGAGCACAGCAGGGCCACTAAGAAAAGCATGTGCCAGGGGTCCCTTTCGAATGTAGGAGACCCAGTCCTCATAACCCCTGCCAATCTTTGACTTTGGTATGTCGATACAGGCTACGAGATTGTTTTGTTTGTAGATGGGGAGCGCATTATTCTTGAAAGTACCACCACGGATCATTTGATCAGACAAATTAAGAGTATCCCTCCATTAATTTCGAACTGGTCGTATTTTATTACACTTAGCAGTTGTAGGGTTTTACACTGAGCG
This sequence comes from Dittrichia graveolens, assembly GCA_038502395.1. Classification (NCBI taxonomy): domain Eukaryota; kingdom Viridiplantae; phylum Streptophyta; class Magnoliopsida; order Asterales; family Asteraceae; genus Dittrichia; species Dittrichia graveolens. Next base: position 50,721,314 of record JARJIL010000005.1, on the reverse strand, counting down.
ATTGATTCTGCACAAAGCAATGTTAGGGTTTAGAGAATAGAGAAGAGGGTATGAGATTTGGAAGATTAAATGAAATATGGTGAAGAGTCTCTCTATTTATACGTTTTCAATGTGAGAGAAAAGTTACCGTTATCAGATGGTAATAAATATGACCGTTACAGTAACAACCGACTACACAGTTTATTATAACGGCTATATTTAATGTAACTTACCTATACTCACACTGTTACATTTATCCGAATTCTTACAATATGAAAAGAAATATTACCAAGAATATCTTTTAAATAATTAATTTGTTAACGACTTACGTTTTTTTTACAGGACACACCTTCCATATTTTATTGGCCATTGTGTTGGACTTACCATTTGTTAGAACTAACTTAGACATGTGGAACTGACCACACATTAAAACTGATTATTAAGCATAGATTTAGCACTCAGCTTAGATTGAGCACTCAGCTCAGATTGAGCACTCAACTCATATTTCAGCACTCAGCTCAGATTTTGACACTTCGTCGAGGTTAGCACTTAGCATATATTAAATAGAGATAAAGAAATAATCAAACATACCAAATTAAGGATTGAGCATGCCAAGCTTGCCAAGTAGAGTTGTGAATCTCGTGCCTTCCATTGGTTTAGTGAAGATATCCACAAGTCGATCTTCAGTCTCAATTAAGACTAACTCTATCTTTCCCTTTTCTACTATGTTTGTGATGAAGTGATGTCTTATCTCAATGTGCTTTGTTCTTGAGTGAAACACTGGGTTGTGTGTGATGGAAATAGCACTTTGATTGTCACAGAATATGAGAGTCTTTGAATAATGTAAATCAAAGTCCTTAACCTGATGTTGAATCCATAATATATTAGCACAACAGCTTCCTGCTGCAACATACTCAGTTTCAGCTGCGGAAATTGCCACTGAGTTTTGTTTCTTGCTTGTCCAACTAACTAATTTTCCACCCAATAGTTGACATCCTCCAGTAGTACTCTTTCTGTCTAGTCCACAACCTATGAAGTCTGAATCCGAGTACCCTATTAGCACAAATCCTGATCCTTTGGGATACCACAAACATAAATTTGGTGTTCCCTTCAGATATTTGAGTAATCTTTTAACGGCTTGCAGGTGTGATTCTGTGACATTCGGCAACAAATTTCCCAGGTTAGCCATTAGAAATTTGTATTTTAAGCTAGTATGACTAAAAATAGTATTTATGATTTAAATACATCCATAATAATATTAGATTTCATAGAAATCCCGCCTATAAGGTTAGAACCTTCCGAAGGTCGAAAAATCGAATTATTACGAGTCAAAAATTACAAATCAGGTACAATAATAAAAATAATATCAATAAGAATAATTAAATAAATCATAATAAATATAAATAAGTTAAAATAGAAAACATATAAAAATAAACTCATAAAAGTAATAAAAACTTTGTAATTAAAAGATTTAAACAAAATTAACAATTATACAAAATTTATTTAAAACAAATTACACCTAATTATTCAAAAAAAAAAAAGAAACCCCCCCCATGGCCAGCCAAGGCACCCTACCCCCCCCCCCCCCTCAATTTTCTCTTGCCTCCTTCTCTTCCCAAGAATCACCACTTGATCTCCCCCATGCTCTATATAAGCCTCCTACTACTCTTTATCATTTCCTTTACCACCACACTCAATCTCTTCTCTTTTCTCTCTTCTTCTATCACCAACAAAAATCTCCCAAGAACGTCCAAGTCTTGTTCATCTTTTGAAGATCAAATACATAATCAAAGAAAAGAGTTGGTATGATGATCATAACACACTCATCTCTACTCTTCTACATTTCTTCTTTTCTTCTTTCTTCTTTTTTTTATTTATTTTCTTTGATGTTCATCTTATTTCTTATATATATATATCTATAATCATCTAAATATAAACATTCTACCAATGTTGTAAGGAGCACATGAAATGTGCATCATCCTACCATTGTTGTATGGAACTTAATCAACTAAAAATCAAGAAAATAAGACTTTGATCATGCATGTGTTTCATCTTAACAAATGTTGTAAGGAACACATAAAATGTGTATCATGCTACCATTGTTGTAAGAACACATGGATTATCAAATCTTATACTCATACAAGATGATGAATCATGAATATAAACATGCCATATTAAAATTATGACCCATAAGCAAAAAGAATAACAATCTGGCAGATTCTGATGCTAGAACTCCCCATTTGTTTTTGTTATATATGGAGTTCTAGGTATCAAAATCAGTTGATTCTTTTTGATAATCTCAGTTTAAAGTGTGACCTTTCATTTAAACCTGGATTCACTAATTTTCATGAACGTTTGATCCTTCAAACATATTTAAAAAGACACATATGTTGAATCTGGAAATCTAACAGATTTAAAAAGGTACACTTTAAACACGTTTAACTTACTCATTCTTGGGTCAAAATACGTCTAGTTTTTTTTAAAGGTTTCATCTTTGAGTCATGGTTAATTCCCAGTTTGAATCAAGTAAAAAAGAGGTCGTATGAGCCCTAAAAAAACGTTTTAGTAACAACATGTCATCCAGACACTGATCAGAGGACATCTTATACACTTTTAATTATTAAAAATACTAAACATGGATTATATATTCCTATATTTTTACTGGAAATTCTAGAAACATGTATTAAGATTATATTAAAATATCAAGCCTTAATATGACTCCTAAATTACAGTTTTTAATTTTTAAAGTTCAACTTAAAGAACTGAAAATTCCAGTGAACACTTATGATTTATGGAAAAATAGAGACAACCTTTAACTATTTAATAAATAAGTTAACAACAAATAAATAATACAAAATAATAAATAAAATAAGTCTAATAGAGCTACATACCTCTTATATTAGGAAAGGAGCTTCGGTAGGAACAAGAAATCCTTACGAGTGAACACATTTGCATACCGAGTGAGTATCATAGCCCCTTTTTACCGTATTTCATATTATTTTGAGGTGAAAGCATGTGTATACGTTTCATGAAAAGTTTATTGCCTATCTTCTTATTTATTTCAAATATTATTTTGAGCACTTATGGTATTATTCTTTGATGTGCTTGGGTGATCGTTGTAAGGCCCTTTCGTTAGACATTATTCCTTAACTCCGCTAGTGAGCCGATGGTATTTGTAGGTAGCGCTATTTGGAGATTCCGACGTCTCCCATTTATGGTTGACGAACTATAGATGTACTTTACCACTACTAACGTCATTTAATATAGGCGTTAGGTTTATCATGGGCAATTGGTTGTCGGCTAGGTTGGATAATGGCTCAAGCAACAATCACCATAGTATATTACTACCATGTGCAATGTATTGGGCAATATAATACATCTTCTATCATTCGTGCATACTTATATTTTATTCCAAAAACCTCCATCAATTTTTTAAACTTTTTCTCATCTAAAAGTTATATTGGGCATATTAAAAACCTATGAACTCACCAACTCTAGTAGTTGACCGTTTTCTTTCTTTTACCAATGCTTTCAGGTGATCGTCGTTAGGTACCTTATGCATAGAAGCACGATGTGTGGCATCTTCATCTTCATCATCATATTTTATAAAAACAATTTCTATTTTATTTACGCATCGTACAAGACAATGTCCTTTAAACATTATTTGGTTGTGTAACTTTTATTTATGTTTTATCCGAACTACTTATTTTGTTAATTTAATTTAATGGTTATTGTCTATTTACCTTGTGCGATGATATCTTGTGCTGTGACACCTCGTGTTTCCGCTTTAGCGGGGTGTGACAGATTTGGTATCAGAGCCTTAGGTTATAGAGAATGTTGTTTTCCTTATGGGGGAAAACACCAACTATAACCAAAGGTTTATAAAAATGATTTTCAAAATAATTTTGTTTAAAATACATAAAGTGTATTGATAATATAATTAAGTTGAGTACCACATTGTTATACCTCAATTAGACAAAGCTTGATCACCTGTGTCTAATTTAGCTATGTACGATATGGCACTTAGGTTAGTTATAATAAAAATATACTTAGAAACAAAATTTTATTTATTTCTTTCTAGATCATGATCATTGTGTGTGTGCATGAGCATAACCTTCATGTATAAACAATTTAAGTTATGAATTTAGTGAATAAGTCTATTCAAACCTTGCAGATCATCTCAAGCAAAAGTGAACCTACCGAGAACGGCCAAAGATCTTCCACCGATAGTAACCAATCCCCACAATACCAGCTGCCTGAAGGGTTCTTAGAACCCCTACGTAGACCCGTAAGAATCTTTGACATTCCCTCCTCCCAACCAAACCAAAACCCAAACCCCGGAACAACCGGGCCTCGGGTTAGACAAACTGCCCGAAAGAGGGTGGCCATTCCAGTACGAGCAACGGTAGCACCACCCCAGCCTACCGTGGGAGAACCTTCCCGGCAGGTGAACGAGCCGGTAAGAGCCCCTGTCCTCACGGGAATCCCGATGATACCTTCATCCGGGATGACCGACGAGGAAAAGAGGAGATTCCACCACATGTCTCTGAAGCTATATAACATGAGAGGCATGTTAGATTACCAGACCTACAGGGTTAGTTCGTGCTTAGACATGGCGGACCTTAACCACCATCACGCAATGCAAGCGTTTGAGGCGGCTCAAGAAGCCCGAAGACTAATTAGGCTAGTGCGTACATGCCTAGTTTCAGGGGTTGTGTTGATGATGTTAGTGGGGCTAGCTTACATTGGATTTGGGCGCTAGATGGGTTGGAGTGGATTTACTTTGGGTTTTAATGTCTTTTTTTTTGTTGATTATGAACTAAATTATCCTATGTTGATTTGAAGGATGTATGATGGTATGGCTATTATTAACTCTCTATTAATATATATGGCATCTTTCAAAGAGCCGATTTTGGTAATTATTTTGTGCCAAGTGAATGATTGATTATTTAATTAAATCTCGTACTATTAGTCATATTTAATGCCATGAATGAATTAAACACGTTACGCGTAGAGTAGTATGATAAAACTGATTAGATTGAGTGACTAAAAATCGTCGTGTGATTATGCTCTAGAACGATGCCTCCACGAAGAGCAAACCCCGAGTTAGATCAACTTGTCATGGAACAAGTGATTGCAACATTACCCAACATAGTTAGCCAAGTTGCTGCTGGGCTTCAAACAAACCAAGGAGCACCAACCCCAACCCAAGATTGCAACTACAAAACCTTTAGGGCTTGCAACCCTAAAGAATTATTTGGAACGGAAGGAGGCGTGGGTCTACTAAACTGGATTGAAAGCATGGAATCAGTCCTTAGCATTAGTAAATGTACGGAAGCAAAAAAGGTGGAGTTTGCAGCATGTCTTTTGCAAGGGCGAGCCCTATCGCGGTGGAATATCCAAGTGCAAACGCTTGGAAGAAATGCCACGCACCAACTCACCTGGGATGCATTCCTCATGCTATTAAGGGACGAATTTTGCTCGAAGAGTGAAATTCAAAAGCTAGAAGCCGAGCTGTGGAATCATGAAATGATCGGGGACGACATCAACTCCTACACCACCCGATTTCATGATTCGGCCAAGCTGGTGCCGCACTTGGTGACCCCGGAAGAAAACCGTATCGATAGATACATTTGGGGTCTAGCCCCTGAGATCCGGGCAAATGTCACGGCTGCAAACCCTAACACCATCCAAAGTGTGGTAAATCTAGCTACAAGATTTACCCACAACGCCATCCGTTCGGGATCGCTTGGGAGTGACAAGGACAAGGGTAAGAGGAAACTTGAGGAGGTGCCAAGGAAGCCATCCGGCGGAGAAGCTGCGAGGACTCACAAAAGGGCTAGAAACTTCGGAGCTCAGACGCAAGAAGCCGATAAAGGATGGAGATCCTACCCCAAATGTGACAAGTGCCACAAACACCACGAAGGGAAGTGCATGGTGTGCTTTAGGTGTAAGCGGCTAGGACACCTCAGCAAAACTTGCCGAGTAAAGCCATGCTTTAAGTGCGGAAGTCTGGAGCACCATGGCACCGTCTGCTCGCGGCCAACCCAAGGGTCTAATTATAATCAAGCACGTCCTGCAAGCCAAAGTAACCAAGGAAATCAAGCACGAGGTAGGGTGTTTGAGATTGGAGCAAATGAAGCTAGACAAAACCCCGATGTCGTTACAGGTACGTTTCCTCTAAACGTTTATTACGCATCAGTACTATTTGATTCAGGGGCCGATAAAAGCTTCATATCATTAAGATTTAAGTTAAGGCTAAATCTAAAAACCATAGAAATGAAAGAGCCTTACACCATTGAATTTGCTAACGGTCAGAAAACTAGCGTTAAGGACATAATCCCTGGTTGTACCTTGGGCTTAGCCGATAAAACATATACCATAGATTTAATCCCACTTGAAATGGGAAGTTTCGACATAGTTGTTGGGATGGATTGGCTTTCTAGCCATCGAGCGGAAATCTGTTGCTTCGAAAAGATCGTCCGAATTCCAACGCCTGATGGTGAGACACTTAATGTGTATGGAGAAAAATCCGGAAGGGATTTCAAGGTAATCTCGTCCATCAAGATGAGAAAATGCTTAAGGAAAGGAAACGAGGCATTCCTAGCACATATAATCAATAAGAAAACCTGTGAGAAAAACATTCAAGAAATTTCCGTCGTGCGAGACTTTCTTGAAGTATTTCCGGAGGATATGCCAGGATTACCCCCGAATCGACAAGTCGAATTCCATATCGATCTAGTCCCTGTAGCGGCTCCTGTGGCGAAAGCACCATATCGACTCGCCCCATCAGAAATGCAAGAGCTATCGGCACAACTACAAGAACTACTCGACAAAGGTTTCATTCAACCAAGTTCATCCCCTTGGGGAGCCCCAGTTCTTTTCGTCAAAAAGAAGGACGGGTCGCTACGAATGTGTATCGACTATCGGGAACTCAACAAGTTAACTATCAAGAACTGATACCCTCTCTCTCGAATCGATGATCTGTTCGACCAACTTGAAGGCGCCAAATATTTTTCAAAAATCGATCTTCGCTCGGGATATCACCAATTGAGAGTTTGCGAAGAAGACGTCCCCAAGACCGCCTTTAGAACCCGCTATGGACATTATGAGTTCTTAGTTATGCCTTTTGGGTTGACTAACGCTCCAGTAGTATTTATGGACTTAATGAATAGGGTCTGTAGACCATATTTAGATAAGTTTGCTATAGTATTCATAGACGACATTCTCATCTATTCACGAAGCAAGGAAGATCATGAGCAGCATTTGAAATTAATCTTAACACTACTCAAGGACCAGAAGTTGTATGCCAAATTCTCCAATTGTGAATTTTGGATCCGAAAAGTACACTTCCTTGGTCACGTAGTTAATTCAAACGGAATTCATGTCGACCCAGCAAAGATCGAAGCAATCAAAAAGTGGGAAGCACCAAAGACGCCAACTGAGATTCGACAATTTATGGGTTTGGCAGGATATTATAGGCGATTCATCAAAAACTTTTCACGCGTGGCTCAACCATTAACGACTCTGACTCAGAAGGATAAGAAATTCATTTGGGGAGATAAGCAAGAAGAAGCCTTTCAAACCTTAAAGCAGAAGCTATGCAACGCACCTATCTTGTCATTGCCAACTGGAACAGAAAACTTTGTGGTCTACTACGACGCATCACACCAAGGGTTGGGATGTGTTTTAATGCAAAAAGACAAAGTTATCGCCTACGCTTCGAGACAATTGAAGGTTCATGAGAAAAACTACACTACTCATGATTTAGAGTTAGGAGCGGTAGTGTTTGCACTCAAAATATGGAGACACTATTTATATGGCACCAAGTGTACCGTCTACACTGACCATAAGAGTCTCCAGCATATTTTTGATCAAAAGATGCTCAATATGAGACAAAGGCAATGGGTAGAACTACTCAATGATTATGATTGCGAAATCAAATATCACCCACGCAAGGCCAATGTGGTTGCCGATGCGTTGAGTAGGAAGGAAAGAGTAAAACCAACGCGAGTACGAGCATTAGGAGCTGTTGTGCAAACCAGTCTGAAAGGAAGGATCCTCGAAGCTCAGGATCAAGCATTAAAAACAGAAAATCTAAAAGAAGAAAACCTCCGTCATTTGGAGCATAGGTTCGAGATTGGAACTGATGGAGTACGTTACTTCGAAAAGAAGGTTTGGATACCCAAGGTGAATAACATAAGGTTAACGATATTGGATGAGGCACATAAGTCTAAGTATTCTATTCATCCCGGAGCCGATAAAATGTACAAGGATTTGAAGGAATACTATTGGTGGCCCGGAATGAAGAAGGATGTCGCCCTAAGGGAAATGTTTGACTTGTGCAAAAATTAAGGCAAAACACCATAAACCCTCTGGATTATTGCAGCAACCCAAAATCCCGGAATGGAAATGGGAACAAATAACTATGGATTTTGTGACTAAGTTACCCCGATCCGCAAAAGGGTACGATTCCATCTGGGTAGTAGTAGACCGGCTTACAAAGTCAGCACATTTTCTACCCATTCGTGAATATTACAAGATGGAAAAGCTGGCACGAATCTACATCGATGAGATCGTCATGCGTCATGGAGTGCCCATCTCTATCATCTCGGATAGGGATAGTCGCTTCACTTCCCGATTTTGGCAATCACTTCAGAAAGCATTGGGAACGCGAGTCAATTTAAGCACCTCTTACCACCCCCAAACAGACGGACAATCAGAAAGAACCATTCAAACGCTGGAAGATATGTTACGTGCTTGTGTGTTAGATTTTGGTGGGAGCTGGGACTCGCATTTGCCACAGGTTGAATTTTCATACAATAATAGTTATCACACCAGTATCCAGTGTGCACCCTATGAAGCATTGTACGGACGCAAATGTAGATCCCCGCTCACCTGGTTGGAAATCGGAGACCGACAATTGTCCAGACCCGACGTCGTGCAGGAAACCACTGATAAGATAAAGATTATCAGGGAAAGGCTCAAAACCGCTAGGGACCGACAAAAGAGCTACGCCGACAATCGCAGGAAACCCCTAGAGTTTCAAGTTGGCGATAAAGTTCTACTAAAGATATCACCTTGGAAAGGGATAGTGCATTTTGGTAAAAAGAACAAGTTAAGTCCCAGGTACGTTGGGCCATTCGAGATAATCGAAAGGATTGGACCGGTAGCCTACAAGCTAAAACTGCCACAAGAATTGAGCGCCATCCATGACACGTTCCATGTGTCGAATTTAAAGAAATGCTAAACGGAGGAAACCTTAGTCTTACCCTTAAAAGATGTGAAGGTTGATGACCGGTTGCACTTTGTAGAAGAACCAATCGAAATCCTTGACCGGGAGGTCAAAAGACTAAGGAGAAGCAGGATCCCCATCTTAAAAATTCGTTGAAAGTCAAGGCACGGGCCTGAATACACTTGGGAGCGAGATGATTATATGAAACTCAAATATCCGCACCTCTTCGCCAAAAAGCAAGTCCAGGACGTCAACGAATAATTTCGGGACGAAATTCTTTTAATCAGGGGAGACTGTGACATTCGGCAACAAATTTCCCAGGTTAGCCATTAGAAATTTGTATTTTAAGCCTAGTATGACTAAAAATAGTATTTATGATTTAAATACATCCATAATAATATTAGATTTCATAGAAATCCCTCCTATAAGGTTAGAACCTTCCGGAGCTCGAAAAATCAAATTATTACTAGTCAAAAATTACAAATCAGGTACAATAATAAAAATAATTAAATAAATCATAATAAATATAAATAAGTTAAAATATAAAACATATAAAAATAAACTCATAAAAGTAATAAAAACTTCGTAATTAAAAGATTTAAACAAAATCAACAATTATACAAAATTTATTTAAAACAAATTACACCTAATTATTCAAAAAAAAAAAAAAAGAAACCCCCCCCCCCCATGGCCGGCCAAGGCACCCTACCCCTCCCCCCCTCAAATTTGTCTTGCCTCCTTCTCTTCCCAAGAATCACCACTTGATCTCCCCCATGCTCTATATAAGCCTCCTACTACTCTTCATCATTTCCTTTACCACCACACTCCATCTTTTCTCTTTTCTCTCTTCTTCTTTCACCAACAAAAATCTCACAAGAACATCCAAGTCTTGTTCATCTTTTGAAGATCAAATACATAATCAAAGAAAAGAGTTGGTATGATGATCATAACACACTCATCTCTACTCTTCTACATTTCTTCTTTTCTTCTTTCTTCTTCTTTTTTTTTTCTTTATTTTCTTTGATGTTCATCTTATTTCTTTTATATACATATCTATAATCATCTAAATATAAACATCCTACCAATGTTGTAAGGAGTACATGAAATGTGCATCATCCTACCATTATTGTATGGAACTTAATCAACTAAAAATCAAGAAAATAAGACTTTGATCATGCATGTGTTTCATCTTAACAAATGTTGTAAGGAACACATAAAATTTGTATCATCCTACCATTGTTGTAAGAACACATGTGATTAATCATGAATATAAACATGCCATATTAAAGTTATGACCCATAAGCAAAAAGAATAACAATCTGGCAGATTCTGATGCTAGAACTTCCCATTTGTTTTTGTTATATCTGGAGTTCTAGGTATCAAAATCAGTTGATTATTTTTGCTAATATTAGTTTAAAGCGTTTCCTTTCATTTAAACCTATATTCACTAATTTTCATGAACGTTTGATCCTTCAAACATATTTAAAAAGACACATATGTTGAATCTGGAAATCTGACAGATTTAAAAAGGTACACTTTAAACACATGTAAGTTACACATTATTTGGTCAAAATGCGTCTAGTTTTTTTTAAAGGTTTCATCTTTGAGTCTTGGTTAATTCCCAGTTTGAATCATGTAAAAACGAGGTCGTATGAGCCCTAAACAGACGTTTTAGTAACAACATGTCATCCAGACACTGATCAATGGACATCTTATACACTTTTAATTATTAAAAATACTAAACATGGTTTATATATTCCTATATTTTTACTGGACATTATAGAAACATGTATTAAGATTATATTAAAATATCAAGACTTAATATGACTCCTAAATTACAGTTTTTAATTTTTAAAGTTCAACTTAAAGAACTGAAAATTCCAGTGAACACTTATGATTTATGGAAAAATAGAGACAACCTTTAACTATTTAATAAATAAGTTAACAACAAATAAATAATACAAAATAATAAATAAAATAAGTCTAATAGAGCTACATACCTCTTATATTAGGAAAGGAGCTTCGGTAGGAACAAGAAATCCTTATGATTGAACACATTTGCATACCGAGTGAGTATCATAGACTCTTTTTACCGTATTTCATATTATTTTGGCGTGAAAGCATGTGTATACGTTTCATGAAAAGTTTATTGCCTATCTTCTTATTTATTTCAAATATTATTTTGAGCACTTATGGTATTATTCTTTGATGTGCTTGGGTGATCGTTGTAAGGCCCTTTCGTTGGACATTATTCCTTAACTCCGCTAGTGAGCCGATGGTATTTGTAGGTAGCGCTATTTTGAGATTCCGACGTCTCCCATTTATGGTTGATGAACTATAGATGTACTTTACCACTACTAACGTCATTTAATATAGGCGTTAGGTTTATCATGGGCAATTGGTTGTCGGCTAGGTTGGATAATGGCTCAAGCAACAATCATCATAGTATATTACTACCATGTGCAATGTATTGGGCAATATAATACATCTTCTATCATTCGTGCATACTTATATTTTATTCCAAAAACCTCCATCAATTATTTAAACTTTTTCTCATCTAAAAGTTATATTGGGCATATTAAAAACCTATGAACTCACCAACTCTAGTAGTTGACCGTTTTCTTTCTTTTACCCATGCTTTCAGGTGATCGTCGTTAGGTACCTTATGCATAGAAGCACGATGTGTGGCATCTTCATCTTCATTATCACATTTTATAAAAACAATTTCTATTTTATTTACGCATCGTACAAGACAATGTCCTTTAAACATTATTTGGTTGTGTAACTTTTATTTATGTTTTATCCGAACTACTTATTTTGTTAATTTAATATAATGGTTATTGTCTATTTACCTTGTGCGATGATATCTTGTGCTGTGACACCTCGTGTTTCCGCTTTAGCGGGGTGTGACAGATTCCTTTGGATCAGCCTGATATCATGCACAAACATATGTAGCAAACATTATATCAGGTCTGCTTGCTGTCAAGTAGAGTAATGAACCTATCATTCCTCTATATGTAGTCTGACATACAGATTTCCCATCAATGTCCTTGTGCAACTTGAAATTGTGTAACATTGGGGACTTTGCAGGATGGCTTGAGTCTAATTCATATTTCTTAATCAGATAAAAAACATACTTGCTCTGATTAATAAATATACCTTCTTCTTTTTGGTTGATTTGAAGTACCAAAAAGTAAGTCATCTCACCCATCATGCTCATTGTGTATTGATTAGAAATTATCTTTGAGAACCAATCACATAGACCTTCGTTTGTTAAATCAAAGATAATGTCATCCACATAGATTTGAACTAGAATAATATGTCCTCTGCTTTTCCTTATAAATAGAGTTTTGTCAATACTTCCTCTAATAAAATCATTTGAAAGCAAGGGCACGTCAGAAACTTCTTATACGAGCAAGGCTTGCGTGCTCTGGTGAGAGTTGACTTTAACAAGAGCTCTTTTGTAAGACGGAGCTATTCCTCCAGACGCTTTATGTAAGCTTGCTGGTCTGGATCAGGTACTGCGCCACCAGCACTATGCTGAGGGCGTTGGTCTTCTGCTTGATGAGGCATATGAGACGCCTCATCTTCAAGTTCCTTGAGCGCTTGCTCAGTATTAGCTTTATCAGCAGACATTTCTTTATCTTAACTCTTCTATATAACACAAGAGAGTAGTCAGTAATTAGTCATTCTTACTTGTCATATCTGACAAGCTATAGCAATTAATACTCATATAACTCTCATACTCAATTCCACCCCAAAGGAACACTTATTATGGTCGGGCCCTTGTTTGAGATTGAATACTCTTGCAAGTACCCAGTTCCCTCAAACTTAGGCTCTGATACCTACTTGTAACACCGGCTTTGCACATACTAGATTTTAGCAAAAATTTGCGTTTTTAAACAAACGTGAACTTAATCACGATCATGTATCATTTTGCAGCGGAATATTTACAATAAACTTTGTTTCTGTATCTGGTGGTACACTACAAAATAACCGACCACAATGTAATTATTACAACATCAAGTGTTCTCGCCAAAATATCCAGAGGTAGGGGACCCGGCTCACCAGACAATCTATCTTTGATCTGCAAAAGCCGTTAACATGGCACTGTTAGCTACACTTAGCTAGTGAGCACAAACTTGGCATAAACTTCATTAGAGTAAGAACATGCATTTCAGGAATAAGCATACAATGCTATCCTATCACATTGAGGTGTGCTGACACGATCGGTATAAGTTATTTCTTGCAGGATAGCTAGTCCCGCTCGACACCAATACACCAGGGGATCAGGCACAACCCTCCGCGCTGGTGGGGGAGCATAAAGCAGTCCACCAAGCATCGTTAACGGAACCAGAGGCTCCTTAGGCAACTCAGTCATTTCTGACTGATTAACCCTCATGATATAAGGCACGGCGGTTCTGCAAAACCTACGATCCGGAATGTTACCTCGAACCACCGTTAAATCCCGAATCTCTTGATCAAGGGTCCCTGGGATCCAGCTAACCGGCTGACCTTAACCATGCTTGCTGATGTTCGCGAACACATACACATAGTTTGTTCATTTACTGAACATGCATATTCATTTACTTCTTTTAGCATGCAATTACATTCAGTTACTTCTTTATGGATCCAATCTGGATCCCTAGCATACATATCATTACATCTTTACTTTACTAATTCATTCAGAATCAGTATCGTGCATAGCATTTACTTAACTAACTGGTTCTAGTACTGGATCCCGCTGGCGTACACTTAACTTACTTACATCAGTTATTTAACATGACATTGTACTTTAAATAACATGGCAATTCTTATTTATCAACTTATGAGCACAATCGTACTCAATTCACTTAACACATAATTCCTGCTCTACTGAGGCTTATGCAAGTCGGTACTCACCCGAGTAACTTAATAGATAGTTGTATAACTTCTTGCCTTGTCTAGGGTTTCAAGTTCACCTAGAACATTAAGATTTACATTAATATCTTAACATACTTAAATTAGCTACAAAGCCAACAAAGGAAATCCCCAAATCCGGATTCCACACAAATCCGACAGACTGTCGGATTTCATGAAATCCGACACTTCAAAGGGAAATCCGATACTTTGCAAAATCCGATACTTATCGGATTTCAACACATATACACTTGGAAACTTGGTCACAAAAATGGAAATCCGACTTTCAATTGGAATCCGATTCTTTTATCGGAATCCGACACTTACATAGAAATCCGATTCTTTCGGATTTTGACATAACTTACATGAACATCGGGAAATCCGATACTTTCGGATTTAGACCCATAACACAGATTTAAACACGCGGATTTAGACAGGCGGATTCCGACACCTTAGTCTCGGAATCCGACACTTAATCGGATTTGGATAACATGCAGATTCCGACACCTTCATGTCTCGGAATCCGAATGTTTCAACCCAGAAACCGCCATCTTCATCTATGGCTTATTTTCTAGAATTCAATTCATCGTTTATACATTTTTGCATTCCAAAAACATCCATTTTCGTCAACATGACTTTGTAAACACATCAAACCCACACAATAACACCAAACAACCAAAACCCACTTGCAAAGTAAGCTTTGAATGTTCTAAGTGATGTTTTGCAAGGATTTGAGTTTCAATCATGATTTTAATCATAAAAATAGTTTCATATGTATTAAATCTTAACAACAACAAGTAGTTACCTTGATTTGGAATTCAAACCACCAAATCCTTGTTGCTTCACGAAAACCGTGAGAATGTAGAGAGAAAGAGAGAAGTCCGAGAGCTTTGCTTATCTTGGGTTTGCTTTTGGTAACTTTGACTTAGTCAACATTTTTACATATATATATCTTACCAAATCCAAAGGCACCGCCTCTAGATTTCTTTTATATTCTTTTCTTCCTTAATACTTTATATACATAAGTACACATTAAGCACAAAACACACATACATACATTTAACTCTTTCTTATTAGCATAGCTAACTTTAAATACATGTCTAACAGCTAGGCCCAAATCGAGGATGTTATAACCTGATTATTGACGTAGATTCTCAGGCTGAGTATTGGTGTCATTAGTCTCAGTTATGTGATCATCTTCAATATTGATAGCTTCTTTCGTTGAAACAAGCTTGTCAGATTTGCCACCATCCTCATCATCAGAATCATCCATAACATACATGGGATTTGATGTGAGATCTTATTTTCTCCTTTCAAGCTCACTCAGACTAACCGGGTCAACTTGAGCTTTGTAAGATTTTTCAATACTTGTCTCATCAAACGTAACGTGTACTGACTCTTCAATTACTCTTCTTTTAAGATTATAGACTCTGTAAGCTTTGGAAATTGAAGAATATCCAAGAAATAGACCTTGATCAGCTTTAGGTTTAGCACATAGCATGTTGAACCAAAGATGTGGAAATATCCAATATTAGGTTTTTTGCCATGATATATCTCATAAGGTGTTTTACCATGTCTTTTAACTATCATAGATCTGTTGTGTGTGTAACACGCTGTACTTATAGCTTTTGCCCAAAAGCTCAGCTTGAGCTTTGCTTCACATAACATGGTTGTGGTAGCTTCAATTAATGTTCTATTTCTCCTTTCAGCAACTCCATTTTGTTGTGGAGTTCTTACAGATGATAAATTATGATAATTCTCTTCTCTTCACAAAATCCTTCAAGGGTTGAGTTTCTAAACTCAGTCCCATGATCACTTCTAAGCTGCTTGATAGACTTACCTTTTTGCAACTCTTCTTATCTTATGAAGCTGATTAACTCATATGCAGCTTCACTTATGGCTTTTAATAAGACCACCCAAGAGAATCTTGTGAACTCATCAACAATCACTAGAGTGTACTTTTTACCACTTAGGCTTAGGGTGCTTATAGGTCCAAATATATACAAATGCAACATATGCAATGGTTCTGTAATTGAAAAATTTTGTTTGGGCTTGACGGATCCTTTATGATGTTTTCCTATTTCACAGGCTGAGCAAAGTTTGTCTTTGGCAAATGTGATCTTTGGTAGACCAGAGACTAACTCTTTGCTACACAGTTTGTTAATATATTTGAAATTCATGTGTGACAGTCTATTGTGCCACAACCAACTCAGCTTGGGAGTTGAGTCAGAATACAGGCAGGTTTCAATTAAAGGATCTGCGGAGCTGAGATCTAACAGATAGATATCTCTCTCTCTTTTTGCCATTAGTATTGGCTTTCCCTTCATATCATAAATTGTTCCTGCATGCTTTCTGACGGTGACTTCATAATCCTCATCTCATAATTGACTGATACTTATCAAATTGTGTTGAAGGCCTTCAACATATGCTACCTTTCTGAAAGTGACTGTTCCAGCAGTTATCTTTCCATAACCTTTAGTCCTTCCTTGAGAATTATCCCCAAATGTCACCTTGGGTCTTTCATTGTTTTTGAATTCACTTAGAATCTCTTTGTTTCCTATCATGTGCCTTGAGCATCCACTATCTAAGTACCACTTGTAGGAGCCCTGCACATGATCAACTAAACATATTAGTTTCTTTTAGGAACCCACTGTTTGGTGGGTTCTGAGGATGAGCACTCAGCTAATCCTTTAAAGGCTAACTGATCAGCTTGGACAGTTTCCGAGTCCTTCTTAGACTGATCATTCTCTATTTTCTCAAGCCTCAGATTTGCACGTACACAATCCTTGGCCTCATGACCTATGTCACCACACTTATAACATTTTCTTCTAAAAAGAGGTGTTTGGGTGATCTCTTTAAGTTTTCCAACATTAAATTTGGATTTTGTTTTAGGATCATAAGATGTGGATAACCTTTTATTGTCTACTTGATTTTCTCTGACTTTAGACTTACCTTTGTCAGCTTTATGGTTACCCTTATTTGGTGAAGTCTGACTTACAGACAACATCCTGTTATTGGACATCCTTTCATATTTGACTTAAGTGTTATGTCTTTTTGAGTTGATATGAGTTATTCTATCAAAGACAGTTGTTCTCACATGATCAATCCAATCTTTTGAAAACTGACTTATAGATTCTGTTGGATCTATAACATTCAACTTGATGGTTTGTATGAATAACCTGGGGGCTTTGGGTTGGTCTCACAAACTTATTGGTCTTGACCTGCTTTTCATCCTTGTTTCTTAAAAATGTCTTTGGAAGTATATCCTCAGATTCCACATTTTTATCTTCAAGACCGACTTGTTCTTTGTTGATTTCGTCAGCAGCAGCACTATAATCTCCCTCTAGCACTGCTTTTACTTGATTTGGTATCTACTGGTTGATACATTTTTCTACTTCTCTTGATGACTTACACCAAGATTCACAGATCTTTCATAGATTATCAGCTTTCTCTTTTGATTCTTGTAATTCTTCACTTAGAAGTTTGTTTATGTGAAGCTGACACTCATAATCACTTTGAGTCTTTTTACTAACATTTATGAGAGTTTCAGAGTGTTTAAGTTCATCTTTTAATTTTGAAATTTCAGTTTTCAAATTAGATTGAACTGTAAGAGAGGTTTTGAATTCATTCAACAAATATTTGAACATTAAAAACATTTTTGTTCATCAGTGTAAGGGCTGAAGTTGTTTACCTTATACATTGAGGCAAGATCCCAGTTGTTGGTTTGCTTACTCAGCTTAGCCGCTTCTGCTAGATCCTCATCAAAGGAACTTTCTTCTAATTCATAATTAACCTGTTCCTCTTCATCCTCAATGGCCATCAAACACCTATTTGGCTCATCATCATCTGAAGTAGATGATTCAGTATCCCAGGTCTCAGCAAGAAGACCTTTGGTGTTTTCATCTAGCTTGACTTTGAGTCTCTGATAATTCTTTTTATATTTATCAGCTCTGTATACATTCTTGTCAGCCACTGAAGCTGATTCTCCCTTTTTAGCTCTGCACTCAGCAGCTATGTATCCTATCTTCTGACAGTTGTAGCACTTAGCTTTCTTAGGATCAAAAGTAGACTTACCACTTTTGATTTTGTCAGATTGACCCCTTCCTCTTCTGAACTTTCTAAAATTTCTTGCTAACATTGATATTTGTTCAGTAAGAGCATCCAGCTCTTCATCTTCTGAGTCTGAGTTAGGACTTACCTCCACAGAATCAGATTCAGAGTCAGTCTCAACTTGAGACTTTGTAGATCCCTTTTTCTTCTTTTCTGCAATCAATGCAGATCCAGCACTATTGATAGATTCTTTTAGTTGTTGCTAGGCCACTTTCTTCTGTTCCATGATCTGTTGATGATTTAGAAGAAAACCATAGGTACATCTGAGATCATATTTTCCTAAGGTTCCTTCAGCATGAAGATCAATGGTAATCTCATTGAATTGTTCTTGTAACACATCCAAGAACTTGAGTACCAACTCATTTTCATCTTACTTGACACCTACCAAGAGCAGATCATTAATCAAGCATTGAAATCTGGTGAACAGATCAGCCAAAGTTTCATTCTTTTTAGCAAAGAAAGTCTCATAAGAACGACTCAGATTTGTCTTCTTATGTTGTTTGACCAGGTCATTGCCTTCATAAGTGACACTAAGAGTATCCCACATCTCTTTTGAAGTTTGGCACCCAGCCACAGTATGCAGAAAAGGGTTTGTTAAAGCATTTGCTATGATGCTTTGTGCCTTATCATCCAGATTGAACAGTTTACGATCTTCCTCAGTCCAAGATGCTTCGGGCTTGGGAGTTTCTCCAGAGGGAACAATTTTGTCGGTGGCAGTAATATGGATCATGGGTATGATTGGGCCATCTTGAATCACGTTATTCATCCTGTGATCTACTGACTTCAGATACAGCATGGCTCTGAACTTCCACATAGGATAGTCATTGCCATAAAAAATAGGACACCCTTCACCACCATTGTTGGAATATGATTTGATTGCTTGTTAGTAGACATCTTAGCCTCTTGACAGCGGATCTTGATCTTCAGTTAATGAAGAAACTTGCTCTAATACCAGTTGTTGGTCCCAAAGAGGGTAAACAAGCAACCAATATAGTGTAGAAGGGGGCGTTGAATACACTTAAAACAATTCAATAAGAATATATTCAATTATCAATCAAGATATTACAATATCACTTTTTAATCAAATCAACATGATGATTTGATGTCACTCTTGTATCACAAACTAATTGATGATCGAACTTCTTGTTAAAACTGAATAACAAGAACTCTGGAAAACACTCTCGAACTTTGAACTCACAAAGTTATCGCAACACACGCGTATCAAGTATGATGAACACACATACGTTTGAAACTTATTCAGAACTCTCTGTTGTTCTGTATTTTTAAACCATAAGAAGGTTTATACTTACACTTGATATATCTACGAACAAATCGCAGTTTAAAGACAGAACTTAACTTTTCTTTAAAACCGTAACAAACTCCTTAATTAGAAAATATCTAATTAATTTCATTTGAGATCTCTATCCAAATTAGGTTTAGATATCCTAATTTAAATGCCATAGATATCGAGAGTTTATAACAGAATTTAAAACTTACTTAAATTCTTAAACTAACTTCTGGCGCTGAGCTGATTCACTCAGTCTTGATGTTATCAAGCTGAGTTCTTGAGTTCTTGGATCTTCAAGTCTTCATTCTTGAAACCTATCTCAGCTTAGAAGTCACTGAGCTATCTAGTACTTATATAGAAAACTCTATATCTGTTTATACGCTGACTACTCAAGCTGAGTAGTCAGTCTATAATAGACTTAAATAATTCCTAAAATTTAACCTATCATCTATACCTAGCTATGATTTGTCTCATCAAATCTAACTATTCTAAACATAGGACTAACAGATATCGCGAACAAAAGGATGCACATGATCATTTATCTTTAGGACAATCATTTTATGATTGGGATCTTGTCAAGAGTGGCATACCCTATACTGACTTGGGAGCATAGATATCTTGCTAGAGGCCGCTCTATGTTTGTGTTAATTTTCTTAGTCGTGTCACGTGCAAGTGAGAGTCTATTGGTATATGCCCGCTGACACGCACGAGTTATTAGCACTGCTGATGAGGTATAGGCCTATTGGGTCACACACCAAGTATTGATTTCGGAAACACGATCAAGCAAAAGAGAGAAAAGGCAAAAATGGGGTTTGGTAGGGTAAGGCACGACTGTGCCTTGTAAGGCACTGGCGTGTGTAATCCAACAAGTACGGGGCGTACTAGCCATGGGCTAGGCCCTAGTCTTTTGGGTAGGCACGTCCGTGCCATATATGGCACGGGCATGCCCGTACGTTCTAACTGCAGAATCTTGTATTTTAATGCTCATTTTAATGGGATTAAGTGTCATGATGTGGCAGTTTCATGAGTTACGATTTTAGTGCCTTTTGAACACCCTAGTGACTTACATTTGTGTGTGGTTCATGCTAATAATATTCTCTAGTTCATACTAACACTTGATGATCAAGATTTTGATGCACAAAGGTGTTACACGTACCTTGATCTTGTTGTTTTGGTGTTTACATCAATATACTAGCATTTGGGAATCAAGTGTGCTTGGGGTGGACTACACTAGAGGAATTCTCTTGTTGGATTCTACATACTTGATTAGAAGAAGTTGATATTGTGATCTTGCTTAGAGGTATAACAAGTTCTTCCTTCTTTTTTTTGTTCCTAAATTATGGCTAGAGTTTGGTCCATTGGGATGTGTTTGTTTGGTTAGTTTTAAAATTTTGAATTATGTCATGCTTCCGTGTTACTCTTGAAAAGCCAAATAATTACCTTCATATTCCCCATACATCAGATATTTCACACACCTGGATGCCTTGCTGGGGCATTTCATCTCGTTTGGAGATGTTCCCAAGTCACTAGCAGGCATCACAAGTTCTGACTATTACGAATGTATATTTGAAAAGGGTTGGCCAGTAAAAACCACTGTCCAACACCTTTTTAGCGGTGTACTTCGGACCAAAATTTCCTCCGGTGGGACCTTCGTGACATTCGCAAAGTATGTTTGGCTTTAGTACCAAACACACAACGGCGCAAGACATAATCTGCGCCTAGCCGAAACAGATAGGGCGGGTACCAGTACAAGTGTTTAACATCAGATAGAAATTTTCATTTCTGCTGATGTGTCAGCTCCTTTTGGATGAACCCTACTGCTAGATAATTAGCTATGTCAGCATACTAAGGTTCTTCCTCTTGTTGACACTCGATCATCTGTAAGAACTCATAAGGAAACGTGTCATCAATGGTAGACTCATTGAGTTCTTCGAGATTTGGATTCTCGAGTCTGGAAAGGTGATCAACAGCTAAATTTTCTGCACCTTTTTTTTATCCCGGATCTCAATATCGAATTCTTGCAGAAGCGGAATCCAACGAATGATCCTGGGTTTTGCATCCTGTTTGGCTAACAGCTATTTGAGAGCGGAGTGGTCGGTGTACACTATGGTTTTTGATAGGGCTAAGTTCAGACGGAATTTGTCGAATGCAAATACTACAGCCAAGAGCTCCTTCTCAGTAGTGGTATAATGCTCCTGTGCATTCGTTAGAGTCCTACTCGCATAGTAGATAGGCTAAAAATGATTGTTCTTTCATTGGCCCAACATCGCCCCGAGTGCATAATCACTCACATCACACATAAGCTCGAATGGAAGGACCCGGGCGGCACCATGATAGGCGCATGTGTGAGCGCCTGTTTCAACAGATCAAAGGATTTCACACATTCTTGTGAGAAAACGAATGGTGTATCCTTCGTGATAACGTCGATTTTGGATTTGTCGACCTCCAACCCCACTCTTGAGATTTTATGTCCGAGAACAATGCCTTCTTGGACCATAAAGTGACATTTCTCCTAATTCAACACGGGTAGGACTCCTCGCATCGAGCTAGGATCTGATCAAGGCTAGCAAGACAAGAGACGAAAGAACTGCCAAAGACAGAAAAATCATCCATAAAGACCTCCATGCAGTCCTCAATCACGTCATGGAAGATTGCCGTCATACACTGCTGAAAGGTAGTGGGTGCGTTACAAAGGCCAAATGGCATCCTCCTCTAAGCAAAACTCCCAAAAGGGCAGGTGAAGGTGGTCTTCTCCTGATCCTTCGGGTCTATGGGTATGTGGAAATAACCTGAGAAACCGTCAAGGAAACAATAGAACTCGTTCCCTGCCGTCAAGGTAGACACCTTCAAAGCCCGACCGGTGGCGAAGGTAGACACCACGCAAACTCATGGTGTAGACTATGATGAAACCTTTTCCCCGGTGGCTATGTTGAAGTCTATCCGGATACTCATGGCAATTGCTGCATTTCATGATTATGAGATTTGGCAAATGGATGTAAAAACCGCGTTCCTTAATGGGACACTTAGCGAGGAGGTCTATATGACACAACCCGAGGGTTTTGTACATGCCAAGCATCCGGATAAAGTCTGCAAGCTTAAGAAGTCCATTTATGGACTTAAGCAAACATTGCGCAGTTGGAACCTGTTCTTTGATGAGAAAGTCAAAGAGTTTGGCTTTTCGAAAAGCAAGGATGAGCCATGCGTATATGTCAAGGCTAGTGGGAGCATAGTTGTGTTCCTAGTCTTGTATGTCGATGACATACTCCTCATTGGGAACGATGTCCCGACCCTTCAAGGTGTAAAAACTTGGTTAGGGAATTGTTTTTCAATGAAGGATCTAGGAAATGCGACTTATATTCTTGGGATCAAAATCTATAGAGATAGATCCAAGAGGCTTATTGGGCTTAGCCAAAGTACATATGTTGACAAAGTCCTAAAGCGTTTTAGGATGGAAGACTCCAAGAAGGGGTTCATTCCAATGTCACATGGTTTTGTATTGAGTAAGACTCAATCCACTAGTTCCCCAGAGGAAGGGGAAGTAATGAAGCAAGTGCCATATGCTTCGGCTGTGGGCTCGATCATGTACGCCATGCTATGTACGAGGCCTGATGTATCGTGTGCCTTGAGCATGACGAGTAGATATCAAGCCAACCCTGGCGAAGATCATTGGACGGCGGTGAAGAGCATTCTCAAGTATCTTCGGAGGACTAAGGAGATGTTGGTGTACGGAGGTGAGGAAGAGCTTAGAGTAAAGGGTTACTCTGACGCAAGCTTCCAAACCGATAGGGATGACTGCCGATCACAATCGGGGTTCGTGTTCCTATTAAACGGTGGTGCTATATCCTGGAGGAGCTCCAAGCAAGACACCATGGCCGATTCCACTACCGAGTCGGAATACATTGCGGCCAGTGAAGCTGCTAAGGAGGCCGTATGGATGAGGAAATTTCTGCTTGATCTGGGAGTTGTTCCAAGCATCAGCGAACCTGTTGAGATCTTCTGTGATGACGAGGGTGCCATTGCTTTAGCGAAGGAACCAAGGTCTCATCGACGCACGAGGCATATTCCGCGGAAATATCATTTTATCCGGGACGTGGTCGAAAATAGAGACATCGTCATCAGCAAAGTACACACGGAGAGCAATTTGGCGGATACGTTCACTAAACCATTGTTGCAAGCTAAGCATGATTCCCACACACGTGCTATCGGGATTAGATTTGCTAGTGACTTGGTTTGAGTTGTATATTGGTTATTGTATTCGATGTATTTACTATGTTATTGGGAACATTAAGAAATATTGTATTTTTGAATGTATTGATTATTGAATGGAGATTTAATGATACGCGTGTAGTGAATACTTTCTTTAAATCATTATTGTGTTCCAACTTTGCATGTTTTATCACTTCCTTCAATTTTTTACATTCTAAATAGTCTACGATCGGTCATTCTTCATGGAAGGAAGAATGAACGAAGATCGAGGGAAATGATTGGTCATAGTGTTCAATGGGATTGAATACAAGGGACGCAATATTTCGCCTATACTTGAAAAGAGTTTCAAGTGATTGGACGACCCACACCTGATTTTACTTCATGGTACATGTCAAGAGTAAATCAGGATGATAATATCTTTTATCCTTAGACCGGAGATGCATGTGTTTCACTATTTTGGTTTGCTTTATTCTGACTGCTTTCAAACGTAGTCCGTAACTGGCTATTATAAAGGAGGTATTTGGGTAAAGTATTGCCATTGTATTGGAGGCAATGTAGTCGAAGGAATTTGTTCCTCTGTAAAGAGAGATATCCCTGAGCCCCTCGATGATTGGGCGCTGACACCAAAAATGCATGGCCATGCTCGAGCTTGCAATGATTGTTAATCAGTTGCAACTCACCTTTTTGGTCACCACCAATCTTGATCGAGAAACATAATCGTGAACGATCGGAGAATGACTTTGTACCATGTCAAACTCTTTTAGTTTAACTTGGTACTTGTCAGGGATGACATACCCCGTGTTTAGTTGGGGGTAGGGATACCTTGCTAGAGGCCGCTTCCTGTCTGTGGTGCCCATGGGTACGGTGTGTCATGTGCAAGTGGGAGTTTGTTGGAATCTGCCTACCGACACACGTAGGCCGGCATCACTGCCAATGAAGCGTGGGCCTATTGGGGCACACGCCAAGTTTAAATCTCGATAGCCAACTATAACAGGAAAGAGTCAAAATGGTCAAATTCCAGTTGACCAAGGCTTCACGACCGTGAAGGATGCTCTACGGGTCGTGAAGCAGCTCGTGTCCACGAGTCCTGTCGTGGGCCGCATGGTTCGTAAAACCCTAGGGCTTCACGACCCTACACGGCCTGTAAAGGAGGTCGTGAAGGCATAACCCTCACAATTCTTGCATAGCGCGGCACGGCTCGTGACGGATTAATGGCCAGTCGTGGCGCATTTATCCTTTACGGCCCGTGAGAGCCCATGAAGAAGTCGTGAAGGCAGAATTCTAAGTGACACTTGTGTTTTGTTGGACCATTTTGTTGGTCCAATGAATGGGTGCCAATTAGCTCTGACTCTGGGCTCTTTGAACACATGGAATTCTTATAAAAGAAGTCTTCTTGGTGCATTCTATACTCTTGGTCATTTTGTGCATTACACATACATTGTGAGTTCTTCCATTAAGAGAGAGAGCAAGAACAAGTGAAGGTGGTGAGTGCACAAGTGGTTCAAGGGCTTTTCCAGAATAAGATCATCAAGTGTTGATGCTTCTTTGGTTTGCTAGTACAAAGAGATTGAAGACTTAACTTGGTGTGGACTTCTTTGGTGCTTGAGGCCTTTTGTTTCAAGAGCTCATCCCACACTTCGAAGTTGTTCCAGAATTATCAAAGTCTTCAAGGGTATGGCTTGCTTACCTTCTTCTCTTTGTGTTTGTTTCGGTTGCATGTATGTTCTTGCAAGTTTTCACCACCATTGGGAAATCATGGGATCGTTTTGTGTGTTTTTGTTACTTCCGTTGCGTGCTTTGATCCCCATGGATTCCCAACACGACAATCATCAAAGTTTCGTTAGATTTGGGTGGTGTCGTCTTACGGGTAGCGCGTGACTTACTTTTCGAAAAACGGGTTTTTGTTTTCCGGTTAAAATAATATTTTAACAATTTTGACGAATTAGAAATTTAAGTGACAAAAACTCCTTTTTAATCACCGTTAATATAAACACATTTTTATATTATTGTTTGCCAATTCTTATGCGCGTAGAAATATAAACCCATTTATAAATCTCTTTGTTTTATATATTTTTCCAAAAAATTCTCTAGCATGCAAATCCTAAAGAATTCAAATATAAAACAACCATGCATAAAATAAACAAAGACCCGGTAACATGCCCAAATCCTAAGTGTTTTCCCCGTGAGCCAAAAGGGAGAAAACATAGTCAATCTAGGGACAATACCAAAGGGATGCTCCGTCACGATCTCCACACCGGCGAATCTCCCGGATTTGGTTCGTCAAGACGCCAACACCGTGTCTCCCGGTTGGTTTGAAGCAATATTTACATATTTGAAATAATCTAAGTACGAGTACATAATCATAAGAAAACGACATGCAAGTCGCGATCGTAATAATATATTACGAGTACAAAGATTTAAATAAACGACATGCAAGTCACACCAAATATAAATATTACAACATTACAGCACGCACGCCAAAACCAAAACTAACCACAAACAACACAAAGTCTATGGGCATATCAAGTTACCGGGATACTACAACAAACACAACCAAACGAAAGCAATGTTGTGCCACAAAACCATGTCGAACAAAGATATATTTTGATCAAGATTGCAAAACAATACTTAAGGCACAACAAGCAATCCTTGTACATATGCATTAGCAATTTTAATACACCTTTAAAATTGCATATTCATATATACACCTAAAAATATATGTTTTTGTGAACTTCATGCCAAGTCAGACAAAACATATAGAATTAGGAACCAAAATATAGTGGGGATCAACAGAATCAAGACTAGTCTAAAACCCGGATTTTAATATATTTAAACATATTGTTTCAAAAACCAATTCCAAACAAAACACCAAAAGGCACGAGTGTACCCCCGAGGGTACGGGCGTGCCTCCCTTTTTGCCAGTGTACAGTTTAAACAATTTAAAAGAGTTTATGAATTCTGCTGGCACGGCCCGTACCCCCACTGGTACGCCCGTGCCCCAGTCGCCGGCACGGCCCGTATCCCTAAAGGTACGATTGTGCTCGGTCACCGGAAAATCATTTTTGACAGAAAACTCAGAAAATCCGGTTTAACTCTAAAAGTGCAAAGCCATGTTAGAGATGGCTCTGATATCATTGTTGGGTTTACGTGGTCTAAAATCGCAATGGAAGGAAAACGAGTTGAAAAAGAATTTCAAAAGTTTGACCATGAATACGCCCACCAAATGGACCAAAACTCTAAACATGGAAAAGCAACAAAATAAAGACAAGAAGGAATAGGTTCATACCCTTGAAGCTACGTTCCTACGTCAAATGGATTTGGAGATTGGAAGCACGTGTACTAACGTGTACACCTCTATCAAAGTCCACACCAAGTCTTGATCGTTTCCCACTTGCTAGAATGTTAGGTGTGCCAACCTAAACACCACAAATATGATCAACACAAAAGAACCAAAGCCTTGGAATCATGCATCAATCTTGAGAGAGAAGTGTGCAATATGTGTTTGTATGCCTTTCAAAAGCTAGTAACCTCTCAATGGAATCATGCATCACCTTATATAGACACCACAAAAGAGAACAAAAACGTGCATGCATTGATACTCCATCAGTTATCAATTAAAACAACATAATCTCCTTCATAAACAGCCTTGAAAGCTGTTTAAGAAGACTGTTACTGCACGGGGCACGGTCGTGCCTCACAAGGCACGGGCATACCAGCCCAAAAGGCCACGCCCAAGTAACGTCTGACTTGGGCTCGTGCCTGTCCATTAGGCACAGGGCACGGGCGTGCCTCCCCGAGGCACGCGCGTACCTAGCCACAGGCCACGCCCAAGTCACGCTTGACTTGGGCTCGTGCCTGTCCATAAGGCACGACCGTACCTCATAGAGACACGGGTGTGTCTTAGCCAACAACCAGTTTCTAGTTTTCACTCTCATTAGACCATCCGTGATGCCGTAATCGATACTTGGCGTGTGACCCAACAGAACCTTGCTTTATCAGCCATGATGCCAACTCGTGTGTGTGTCAATGGGCATAATCCAACAATATATATATATATATATATATATACTGATTGAACCATGCGAATTATACATATATATATATATATATATATATTGATTCATGCGACTTATGCATACATGTGTAACTCATGTGACTTAATGTATATATATATATATATTAACCCATACGACATACGTATGTATAACTCATCCGACATATGCGATTTGTGCGGTCTGACTTATGTAAGTTGTATAAATGAGCAAGATATTAGTACCCGGTAATAAACCTATTGGAATTGGACTAGGTGACGGCCAATTATGGGGTAACCAAAAGTAAAATTACAAACTTAGGACTGTGTAACGAGAAATTTGCTGACAGGTGAGTACTGTTACTTAAAATCTAAATTGATGACATGCTATGTGCTACATAACACAATGTGCTTATTGAATGAGGAAACCGTTCACTCCGGTGACGGGAATGATGAGTCCATTAACTTCGGTGACGGGAATGTGGAGACTGTTCACTTCGGTGACGGGAATGATGAGACCGTTCACTTCGGTGATGGGAATGTTAAGACCATCTACTATGGTAGCGGGAATGTGAGACCGTCTACTACAGTAGCGAGAATGATTGATGCGCTTTATGTGAAACAAGTTGATGATGTGATGATTGGTTTGTTGTATTTAAAGTACTCGATAAGCTTTGTGCTTATGGTTGTTGTTTAACATTGTTTTCAGGTGAGGACCATGGCGGGGCTCCAGCTCGTGTTTGATAGATCATCTCCAACCAGCTTCCACGGCGTTCTAACTATCATGAATTTCCTGATATATACAAATGATTGTAATTGAATTTAAATTCTACATGGGTTTTCACCCGGGTTTTAATTGATGTCATACAGTGTTTTAATTATGGTAGACTAACCGTGTGTCATGGAATTTTCTTTAATGAAATTTTTTTTGGGACATTACATTATACTTCGTTTGTTCATTTTGTAAAAACAACTAGCATGATTCCGGGGGAGAAGTTTAAAAGAAAATAGTTTGCTTTTTGTTATTCTTATTTTGTTGATAAAAGAAAAATCAAAAATATTTTTCATGTTTTAAGTTTTTCATTCGAAATGATATAAGTCATGAACCCTTCGAATTCGAAATACCATTTAGAATTCGAAATGGGTGAACTCCTCATGACTTCGAGCTCTTTCTTAGTTGCAAATTCGAAACATAATTTTTCATTAAAGTTGTGAATTCGAAATAGGTATAGTCCTGATTACTTAGAATTCACAACTTGAACTCGCATGATGGCTCCGCATTCAAAGTCCATTACTTCATGATGGCTTGGAGCGCATTCTTTCCTTCAACGTTACCTTCCAACTCGAAGTCTGAACATTCAAGAAGGCTTCGAGCGCCTTTCTTGAATTCACATTCGAAGTCTTCACGCTTCGAATTCAAAAAAGTGCATTGGTAGTTCACTTCGAGCGCTCATTCGAAGGTCTCACTTCGTATTCGAAGTCTTCTCACTTCAAATTCTAAACAGTGCTTCTCCAGTTCACTTTGAGCGCCTAATTCTTTCAAGGGCAATGGACTTCAAGGACCTAATTCCTTCGAAGGCAACGGACTTGGAGTGCCGGATCCTTCGTATCCCTTCACACTTCGAGCCCCTAATTGCTTTGCACTATAAAGAGTTCCTTCGAATCCTTTGTCTTCTTGACACGTTCTGAATTTTTGAATTCGAAAAGCTTCGAAAGCACTGGTTGTTGGTTCTATGTGCACAAGACACAAATTAATACGATATTACTGATAATAAATAAACCCATAGGGTCACACATTTACAATCAATGGACACCAATTACATATTTGAATATGATTTAAATATGTTTCCAACTCGTTATATATATATATAAGTATATATGCATTGTTGCATATTGTTATTTATGTGAAATAATAATATCACTCTTGTATATTGATACAAGATAATGCATATGAAATACATAAATATAAACATATGATTTTATATATGTATATATATATGTATAAATATATATTTGTTACAAGTAAATTGTTACTAGTAACAATTATATAAATGTATGTATATCTTTGTTACAAGTAAAGAGTTACTAGTAACAATCAAGTATGTATATAAAATACATGTAGATGTATTTTATACTTAGTATGACATATCTAGTATACTCTTTTATATAAATTGAAAGAAAACTAGAAATTCACACATTAATCCTTCAAAGGGGCCATGTATTGCTTCTTGATTGGAATGGACCAAGGCATGGACTAGATGTACAAGCATGGAAGGAAGACAAGAGGGGACCCTCCCCCCTCACCCATTTTCGGCCGAAAATGGGAGCCAAAGGGGGCCTCCCTCTTGTTACTTCACTTCTTGATCTTATTTAGTACATGCATGGTTCTTTGTTCTAACAAGTTTATGCTACCACCTTTCCTTGAGTTCTTAGAAAAGTTCTAAGTATTCTTGAAGCTTTGAAAACCTCTCTACATTCTTGTATTGGTGTTCTTCAAGTGAGCAAAGTGTGGTGCTAGAATACATACTCATATACATACATAGTAAGTTCAAGAAGAAGAACAAGAGGTTGTTGCTTGCTTGCTTGAATTTCAAGGGTTGGAGAGACTAGCATCTCAAAGGTGTTGGACTCATTGATTTGTGGATACCTTGGAGGAAGTCTTCTCTTGGCTTCTCATAGATCAACCACTTCATCAACGGTTTACTCACGCTACAAAGGTTGTAGTTCTAAACACCCTATGGTTGTTTTGTTTCTTAAGACTTGCATATGGATCATTGGTGGGGAGTTTTAAAAGGTTTAAAATTGTTGTTCATGCTTCCGTTGCTTAAATATATTTTGAAAAAACCGAACAAACCCCAACAGTGGTATCAGAGCCACTTATGTATAGTTTTAAGAAACTTTTTGTGTATGTATTGTTTAAGAAAATGGACAACTTTTCTTTTGTTAGAAAAGTTATGGATTTTCATGTTGGCAACTTATATATGTTTGTATGCATGGTTCTTTGTTCTAACAAGTTTATGCTACCACCTTTCCTTGAGTTCTTAGAAAAGTTCTAAGTATTCTTGAAGCTTTGAAAACCTCTCTACATTCTTGTATTGGTGTTCTTCAAGTGAGCAAAGTGTGGTGCTAGAATACATACTCATATACATACATAGTAAGTTCAAGAAGAAGAACAAGAGGTTGTTGCTTGCTTGCTTGAATTTCAAGGGTTGGAGAGACTAGCATCTCAAAGGTGTTGGACTCATTGATTTGTGGATACCTTGGAGGAAGTCTTCTCTTGGCTTCTCATAGATCAACCACTTCATCAACGGTTTACTCACGCTACAAAGGTTGTAGTTCTAAACACCCTATGGTTGTTTTGTTTCTTAAGACTTGCATATGGATCATTGGTGGGGAGTTTTAAAAGGTTTAAAATTGTTGTTCATGCTTCCGTTGCTTAAATATATTTTGAAAAAACCGAACAAACCCCAACAGTGGTATCAGAGCCACTTATGTATAGTTTTAAGAAACTTTTTGTGTATGTATTGTTTAAGAAAATGGACAACTTTTCTTTTGTTAGAAAAGTTATGGATTTTCATGTTGGCAACTTATATATGTTTGTATGCATGGTTCTTTGTTCTAACAAGTTTATGCTACCACCTTTCCTTGAGTTCTTAGAAAAGTTCTAAGTATTCTTGAAGCTTTGAAAACCTCTCTACATTCTTGTATTGGTGTTCTTCAAGTGAGCAAAGTGTGGTGCTAGAATACATACTCATATACATACATAGTAAGTTCAAGAAGAAGAACAAGAGGTTGTTGCTTGCTTGCTTGAATTTCAAGGGTTGGAGAGACTAGCATCTCAAAGGTGTTGGACTCATTGATTTGTGGATACCTTGGAGGAAGTCTTCTCTTGGCTTCTCATAGATCAACCACTTCATCAACGGTTTACTCACGCTACAAAGGTTGTAGTTCTAAACACCCTATGGTTGTTTTGTTTCTTAAGACTTGCATATGGATCATTGGTGGGGAGTTTTAAAAGGTTTAAAATTGTTGTTCATGCTTCCGTTGCTTAAATATATTTTGAAAAAACCGAACAAACCCCAACAGTGGTATCAGAGCCACTTATGTATAGTTTAAGAAACTTTTTGTGTATGTATTGTTTAAGAAAATGGACAACTTTTCTTTTGTTAGAAAAGTTATGGATTTTCTTGTTGGCAACTTATATATGTTTATATGCATGGTTCTTTGTTCTAACAAGTTTATGCTACCACCTTTCCTTGAGTTCTTAGAAAAGTTCTAAGTATTCTTGAAGCTTTGAAAACCTCTCTACATTCTTGTATTGGTGTTCTTCAAGTGAGCAAAGTGTGGTGCTAGAATACATACTCATATACATACATAGTAAGTTCAAGAAGAAGAACAAGAGGTTGTTGCTTGCTTGCTTGAATTTCAAGGGTTGGAGAGACTAGCATCTCAAAGGTGTTGGACTCATTGATTTGTGGATACCTTGGAGTAAGTCTTCTCTTGGCTTCTCATAGATCAACCACTTCATTAACGGTTTCCTCACGCTACAAAGGTTGTAGTTCTAAACACCCTATGGTTGTTTTGTTTCTTAAGGCTTGCATATGGATCATTGGTGGGGAGTTTTAAAAGGTTTAAAATTGTTGTTCATGCTTCCGTTGCTTAAATATATTTTGAAAAAACCGAACAAACCCCAACACTGGTTACTTATTTTATGAACTTCGATCATACTTATTGCCAAAATTTTCAACTTTCGTGTTTAAGTTACTCTAAATCACAAGGTATACTCAAAATATGTGTTCAACTCATGAATATATCCAAAATAACACACAAAATGATAATACAAAACTGAAACTCTACAGACCTTATTGAACCCTTTAAATGAATTGTTCATTATCCAAATGATGTTGTTATTGCATATGAAGTTTGCGATGGACCTTAAGAACACTTGAAGAATGTTTTCCAACAACAAAATTTTGTAAAATCAAAAATGTGTTCTACGTGTTTTTCGGGTGGTTGAAGATTGTGGTTTGATTTCATAAATGCTTAAAATCTTCATGTTATGTGTAACACGGTAAAATCTAAAGCCTATTTTTTTAATACGTTGCGGAAGCTTTAATAAAACAAATTGTACAAAAGTACAATTAATTACAAACTACAAAATATCTGTTTCACAATTACAACTTTCATCTTTGTGTTACAAAATACTAATGGTTCGTTTCTTTCTACATTATATATCAGAGCAGGCTCAA
Source organism: Dittrichia graveolens (assembly GCA_038502395.1). Taxonomy (NCBI): domain Eukaryota; kingdom Viridiplantae; phylum Streptophyta; class Magnoliopsida; order Asterales; family Asteraceae; genus Dittrichia; species Dittrichia graveolens. Next base: position 50,688,318 of record JARJIL010000005.1, on the reverse strand, counting down.
CTTTTCCTTCTGCTAACACCACAAAATCACACCTGCAAAAACACCAACTGAGGGGAATTAGCACAAAGCTAAGTGAGAGGAAGCTTAAACCACATTAGCAAGCAACTACAATCGATAGTAAAACATGTAATCACATAATCTAGAAGATTGGAGGTTCAATGCACAACCTACAACCAATGCCGGCCAAAGCAACGGTTTACCATTACCCCACCGCCAATTGGTACAATTAGATCCCCTCCGATACAACGCATGCATGAGAGGGTCTACAACTGCTCAACCAATAGCGATTAGGCCTATCCCAATTCCACGCATACTTGACTCCTTAAATGATACTCGATATCATACCTCGAGCACGTATCGGTCAAATAGTCACACAACATATATAAACACTATTCAACACGCAACAAGAAATAAAACACTAAGCATCAGACTAAACAGTCTAGCTAAGGACAAACATGTGCAGAGCATCAGACTAAACAGCCTAGCTAGACACAAACATGTGTGTCACATCATCCATGTCAATTGTAAACTTTACCATCTGTGAGTTAACATCCACTCACCTCTTGATTCCAAACATGTAACTCAGATGTCTTATATTACTGAGTCTTTGCGTTGCCTAAAAACACAGTAACAACAAAATTAGTCTCGGATTCATAAATATATGTGCCCACATATATTTGTATCTCAATTTCTTATAAATACCAACATATATACTCATAAGACAAATTTTATATCAAATAACTTCCAATTAGATCCCAAGTGTCAGGAATCACAATCATCGGATTTTAGGATACCGAATTACAAGTATGGGACTCAAAAGTTCCGGATTCAAGTACAAGAATCCGAGTTTATCAGATTCTAGGTTATCGGATTCCAAATCCCGGATTTTAAGTTGTCGGATTCATGGGTGTCGGATTTACAAAATTCCGGATTCAATGAATACCGGATTCTAAGTAATCGGACTTATGGTAATCGGATTTCATCCCTTGGCTTGGATTTAGGGTTTATCGGATTACATCAGAGTCGGATTTAGGTTCCTCGGATTCATAAACTCCGGATTCTGGGCCGGATTTGTTGGTATTGGATTTGTAAGTTATCGGTTTAAAGGTAACCGTATTTTTATCATCTTCTTCATCTCACAAACTGCTAACTTCAAACATTCATGGATCAATTCCAGATTTAACAAAACTCTCCAAACCTTACCAAAAACATACCTAAACATCTATCAACATGTAATCATGCATTACTAACATCGTACAATCAAGTAAATCACTTGAACAAACAAAACCCACAAAATCATGTTTCTTTAAAACCAACCATGGTGATTCTTCATATAAACATTTTATTCAATAGAAAATAATTCCAAGTTGTGATTCACACTTTCAAGTTGGAATTCTTTTTATTGCTTCCTTCAATAGAGGGTTTCTTCAAGAGATTGCACACATAAACACACACACTTTTCTATGATAAAATGTAACATCGTATTTTAACACAAAATTTTTTGTTTTCATAATCATTGCGGAAGCGAATTAAACAACCAAAGTGTTTACAACTGTACAAACACAACTTGTTTAAATATCAGTATTACAAAACAAGGCTCGCCACAAAATATAATATCAGAGTCCTAGGTGATTACTCCCCAAGCTAACCACTCTCAGCCGAGCCGCTAACTTACCAAAACCTGTAAAAAGAGTGAGAGGTGGGGGATTAGCACAAAGCTAAGTGAATGGAATAAAACCACAACAGACATATCAGCACATAACCGCATCAATATCAACAACAAATAACAGATAATCGTGCCCCGGGAATACCGGCGGTTCTGCAGGAACCTACAACCAATGCTGGCCAAAGCAAAGGTTTACCGATAGTTCATTTGCTATTCTCTCACAGTATTACCTTAAGTTGCAACAAATGTATCAAAAGATCCCAATACTGATTAGCCGATAGCAAACAAACCCAGCCCATATACCCAGCCGAAGCTGACTTCCCAATTCTCATGTATACATATCACTGATGCATAAACAATTAACAATTAACAGTTAATCAATTATCAGATGCACAACCTATCCATGCGTCAAACCCATAGCAGTTGCAACCCAAGCCAGTTACAACTAATAACAACTGTGAGTAAACGTCCACTCACCTCTTGCTTTCAGGTTCTCCACTCAGTGATCTTATATTACTGAGCCATGTTTATTCTTGAGAACACAACAAACTGAAATCAGTATCCAATTCATAAATATATATACCAATCATATATTTATATCCATTTAATCAAACATAACATGTAAGATTCACATATGTATGCACATATACCACATAGCGTTAAACAATGCAAAACAACAAACCAAAACTGTCGGATTTCACATGAAATCCGACACTACTATCGGATTTGCACCAAATCCGCAACTATCATCGGAATCCGCTACTTTGTATCGGATTTGAAGGAATCCGATACTTCCTTCGGATTTCCACCCTTGCATCTCAATTTGGCATCCACAATCGGATTTTCCTTGCTAATTGGATTTCGTGTTTAGGATTCCAACCTTGGATTCAAACCATCGCTTTTCAACACTAGGATTTCACACATCCGGATTTATGAACAATCGGATTTGAACATAAGTCTTGGACTCTTAGAGTACCGGAATCAACACTCGGTTTTCATCATCATCAATAAAATCCGCAAACTTCATCATTACAAGAATCCGATAACTTCAACCCTTGCATACATCTTATATCCAGATCATAAACAAGTTCATACAAACACATATAAACATGTTTAAACATGCAAGCATGCATCAAAACACCCTTTAACACCAAGAACATCAAATCCGATAACTTCATAAAGCAAGAGCATATGATGTTCATATCAATTCACTCAAAACCGTAGCATGTTATTACTAATTGAAGTATAACAACAAGAATCAAAGAAGAATCAGCAACCTTCAAGCTTTGAATCACAATTCACAATCACCACACAATCTGATTTCTTGCTTCTTCTTTGCTCTCGGTTTTGCACACACAATACACAGACATACAATTGCTTCAAAGTGAAGAATTATAAGTGAAACCCATGTATATACTTTTGTAAGCATGAGGTGGCACTATTAGAATTACTAATCACATGCACACACACAATTATAAATCCGTATATACATGCATACACATATATATTAAACTAACAAATATATATATGTATATTCATATAATCCATATATTTAATCAATTCAATTAAAACCAAATAACTTATAAATAACAAGTAATTAATAAAAACTAATCACAAGTTATCATACCAAAGCCACCTAATCTACTAGGCCCAATATGAGGATGTTACATAAAATGAGAAGGTACACATCTCAATTTGCCATATACACGTACACATGCATTTCAAATAATTAAGCGGGAGGTGGCTAACTCTCCTCCTATTTTGCATACTCTCAAACACGTATACATCAACTTATATACAATCATACATTTCTAACATATATACATACATATTAATTTCAATTAATTAATTAACTCATAAAATCATATAATTAATTTAAATTAAACAATTTAATTAACCACATAATTAATATTAACGCAAATATACACATACCACTAACCTGCTAATCTACTAGCCCCGGTATGCGGGTGTTACATTATGGACCAAATTGTAAAAAATTTTGTGTCACAAATGTGTTTAGATTCATAAATTCATTGAGAAACATGTGTCAAAACATAATTTTGTTAACATGAAATACCACTTTCTCAATGACATTTCAGGTGTTACCATTTTTTTTGATAATTTTCAAATATTTCAAAGGGGTCACATTAAGTCAACTTATGATTAAAAGGTCAAGTTTAATCATAGTTAAACTATTTCTGAAGTATGTCAAATGTATGGGATATCCGTTGCTTGTTACCTATTTAGACTGGCTAATTTTTTTAATGTTTCAACATGATAATGGCTAATCAGGAAGATGAAGTTGTCTCATATCATTCTTCGACAACCAACCTTACCCACAACCCTGATGACCAACTTCTCACCATAGATAAATTCCTCACCGTTGTTACCCATGACAATAAACACTACATAAATTTCACCAATTTCAAAAGCTAAAATTTCCCTATCATTCATACGCCATCTCACAACTCTATCCGGCCTAAGCAGTTATCGTATGTCAAATCCTTAACCAGGCTGCATCCAGTGGAGGCACAACCGTTCCCAACTTCTCTTTTGGACCTATGTGAGCAAAATCAGATTGTTATGAGCTATAGGAAGAGCGTAGGGTTAGCCCCTATGGTTATACCAGAGCCGGTCTTACCTACCCTGGGGGCTATAGCACCAGGTGAGGCTATAGAAACTAGGACTCAGTCATCTCCGGGAGACGCTGAGAGGTAAGAGATGAGAGAAAAAAGTGCTGAAAGGGGTGGTAAAGAAGGTGAGGATGATACACAAAGTGAGGGACGTGCAGAGTATGATCCTTCATATGTCCAATCAGTTATTGAAAACTTCGCAAACGTCCTTCCTAACCCTGAACAACGTGCTCAACTGCCAATATGAAACTTTAGCACTTGCTACCACCATACCCGGGGCATCTCCACTGGTTGTTGATAACACTCAGCAACAAAAACATAAAATACAAGTGGTGACTGAGGAAGAGGATCTAGGCTTCAGTGAGTTATTCCCTGATCTTTCGGATGAGTTTAATGATGATATTGAATTCCTATATGATTACCAGCCAGGTCATTTTGACACTTCAACTAAATCGGCTAATTTTGAAATTGATATGGATGCTTATGATGATTATGACGATGAAGAAGAGATTGAGATAAAAAATGAATCTGAGAAAGAGAAAGAGGAGTGAGAAAAGAATTGATGAGTGTTGAGGGACCCCAACCCATACAAGCCGGGAAGCCACATATGCTACTGGGCTAACATTGTTAGCTCTGGTATTGAAACAGTAACTGTCACCCGAGTAGTGCATTTTACAACCCCCTATAGCCACTCGGGTACCTCTTAACAAGTTCCCGTTTCATTCCATGGAAATTATACACATACATTATCGGCCTCTCACTCAGAGAAGGCCGGTATTGAATCCACTATTCGACTTACGCAAAACACTGTCCATCCGACCTTCATATGACAACTCATGCGACTTTCAAGAAAGATTAATCCATGTGACCTTCAAGTGAGGATTACTCATGCGAATTTCACTTAGAATCCATTCATGCAACTTACACTAGAGTGTGTCTTACCTCATACGACTCTCAATTGAACACTTCATCCGACATTCAACACTTGTACAAATTTTGATATTGTTCAAAAATGCTTTAGTCAAAAGTCAAAATTCAAGGTCAAAAACAAAGTCAACATTCACATGTGAATTCAAATCAAATACACTCATTCACATATGAACCCATTCATGCAACCTTCACATGTGAATGCCATCATTGTATAACTAATGTAAGTTTTGTACTCCTATTACAGATGGTAGGAAATCAACCAACTCATCCACTTCCTAAGGAAAGCCTCGTCCCACTCGTCACTGAAATAATCCAAGCCCACCCACTTTGCCGAGCCATCACTACAAACCCTAACACCTCTGACACCCATGTAGCATAAATATACCTGCAACAACTATGGTACACCTTCCGTAAGGGAACCACCCACCTACGTCAACCATGCCTCCATGGTATTGTTTAAAACGTAAGAATCACACTATCGGCGGCAAGGCTGTGGTATCTCCTATCCCTACCCCTTCCCTAGCACATTGTGAATCAACGGTTAGTTAATAGAAACCACGTATTGTAGGGTAATAAGTGAAGGGAATCCATGCATGCCAACACCCGTACGCAGCGGAAGCAACGACATAAAAAAAACCGGGGTTTTCGGGTATCAAAACCGACATGCATGTATTCCCTAAGTGGGGATCGTGACTACAAATGAATATAGCAACTGAAACTAAAAGAGAGGGAGGAGAAATATACCATCGCGTGGCTGGAGCTATCCATCGAGCTATGAAGATCTTCGAGAACCCGAAACCGAGTTCCACTATTGATAGTCCACACCAAGTGCCCGAGATTCGTCTTGCTAACAACCCGAGACACAAGCCACACTAAGACCTCGTGCTTCTGGAGCAGCAACAACACTAAGAGGCTCGCCTTCACAAGATTACACACTTACTCAACTCACTAGTAGTTCAAGTACCATATTATGTGTGTGTATGTTCCAATTGGCAAGAGACTAAATATGAGAGAGTGAAATTCCTTTTATAGAGACTGGATAGAGCTCTAAGGCCACCAGATTCGGCCAACCAAGCTACCTCCTAATGGATCAACACAAAGGTCCAATAAAACAAAGTGACATTTTGACTTCTGCCTTCACGGGCTCTCACGGACCGTGAAGCACTCGTGAAGTCTCCTAAGGCCGGTTCCACCGCATACTCTCATTGGGCCAACGAGTGGTCCAATAAAAGCATGGCGCCCGCCTTCACGGGCTCTTCACGGGCCGTGAAGGCCCCTGAAGGTCACCATAAACCCTAATTTCATATTCTCTCATGTTTGGGTTGTGCTGCCGGAATCTACCCTTGGCGTGTCACCCAATAGGCCCGTACTTCATCAGCAGTGATGCTAGTGGACGTGTATCAGTGGGCATATTCCAAAAAACTCCCACTTGCACATGATACATCATTGCTAACATCATAGATAAGCAGCGGCTCTAGCAAAGCATACTTGCCCCCAAGTCGTTACGAGTTACATCATCCTTGACAAATCCTGATAGTCTTGAAAGGCTAAAAGGTTAAGTGATCATAAACATCCCTTTGTTTGCGATATCCGTGTGAACACGAGACATGGAAAAAATGTCAATCTCCAGATCGTTCATGATTCCGTTTCTCGATTCTAGATTAGTGGTGACCAAAATAACAAGTTGCAACTGATCTAAAATCATTACAGCTTAAGCACGGCCATGCATATTTGGTGTCAGCGGAGGTGCCAGGGATCTCTCTCTAAGCAGAGGAACAAATCCTTTTGACTACATAGCCTCGCCACATGTTTCATACTTTATTTGAAAACTCCCTTTATAGTGGCCAGTTACGAACCATGTTTGAAAGCAATCAAAATAAAGCAGACTCATGCTTTGGATACTCATGTATCTCCGGTATAAGGATGAAATGATATTATCATCCTGAGTCACTTGTGACCATAATCCATGAAGTGAACTAAGGATTGGGTCTTCCAATCACTTGAACCTCATTTCAAGCACATGTTAGTTTTGTGTCACTTGCATTCAATCCTTGATTAATGCATGACCAAACCCTAACCTCAGTCTTAGCTCAAACTTCCTTCCCATGAAGAATGACTGACTGTGGAATTCTAGAATGCATAAGCACTCAGGGAAGTGGTTAAACATGCTAAGATGGAACATAGTAAAGACTAATGAAAGTAACCGCATCTGCGTATATATAGTCCCCACTATATATCGAAAGCAATCAAAAGTTACGATACTGCTTACAGGTCCCAAAGATAACAAAAAACAATCAACTACTAAAACAATATTAAAGCCAAATCATTCGCATAATAAATGCTACATGACCTAGTACGTTAAATATCACTAGTCATTATGACAACGGCCTATCCAATGGATTTGCCATGCAACATCCGTTTGTATTCTTGTTATCCTCACAATTATCTTATGACCAAACTACTATTCGAAGTATCCGTCAAAGAGGTCATATAACAAAGTACTAAAGTACTCATATCCTCATTGTCATAAAATTCCACAATAGGATTAGTAATACTTAAGAACATTTAATCATCAATAATCAACACAACAAAGTAGGACCATAGACTTCGATTAAGATCGACAGTTATCCTATTAGAAATTAGTATTAGAGAAAAAAAAATTTACTCCAAGGCTTATTTCTTGTCGTCAAACATCAAGAACATATACAAATATTTCTTGCAATTCAAAATTTTGTATCTCCTAAGTATTATCATGATACAATAATTCCCTATTTCAGGTTCATAGAATGCTTAACAATGGGATATTATATTCAATCGATACATACTTCTAGGTGTACAACAAAAACTCCCACTAGCCCTGACATATGTAAAAGTCTTATCTATGCTTCTAGAAAACTCATGACTTTGATCTTCTTATGAAAGCAAAGATCTTACTTTTAAGATGTTAGCATAAGTCCAAAGGACTTATCCACATTTGTAGACTTAATTTGTATACTATGGATATCGAAGACCCTCGGAGAGTGTGGTAAGCACTTCCACAATACATAGTTCCATGAAGGAACGCGGTCTTGCATATCCGTGAACTATATTTTATTGTCATAAAAAGGCAACAATAGCAACGAGTATCAAATGACCTTCAACATGACCACTAGGAAAAGTTTCCACAATAACAATCATGCAACCTTTACCCTTAGTCGGTATTTGAAGTAGTCTACAAAACAATCCATGTTAATTCCATTTACACCATCTCGGTTTGCACCTTGGTATGGAATTAAGCAAAGTATTCACATACTTAAAATGGATTTCATCTCATGATTAATTACTTCTTGTAACCTTAGTGAACATAGGGCCCACCATGCCTTACGATAGATGGTGACATGAACAAGACTCACCATTAAGTCATTGCCACTTAGATGTGAGGAACTCATACCTTTTTGGCTACTTATGACTTTTATCAGCCTTTAAAATAATTCATCATGGTCAGGATAACCGGCGTTCTCATGCCAATATTTGATCATATGCTAGTGCCAACATCAAGTCTTTCATTTAAGTTGCACGTTTTTCCATTGGAATGTTTTAGTTATTATCTTCCTTTAGAGCAACAAAACATTGTTCTCGCAAGGTCAAATATCTAAAACCTATAAGAACTCTTTGAATGTATTAGCACCATTTAAATTCTTCAATCTCCCACTAAATGTAGATTGAATAAACCTTAAGATATACAAGCAATTAACAGTTACAAGACATATCTCATAAGGGGCTAAATAGACTTTTAGGTTGGATTAAGATTAAGGACTTGGCTCGTCACATTCAATGTGTATACTAACAAGTCGAGCACATATATTTGACCCATTATGTACGAGATCATATTCATAAATATCTGGTTTTCTTTAGTGCGACACTGTTTACGAATGTGTCTATGAAAGGAATGAATTGTGAGACAATCCCGCAATTCATAATGTGGTCATAGATATAGATTTAAGGTATTTTAGCATCTCAACTAGATCTAAGCATCATATCTAAATGTCCCAATTGATTCTTTAATTAGTTTCTCTTTGTTATGCGCTTGTACGGAATTTTCAACAAAGTGTGTTCAATATCTTACAAGCAATCATCCCTCTCACATTAAACACGATGAAGGGATTCATAATCATCTTACCCTAATAAATAAGATTAGCATCAATTGTTCAACCCGAGGTTAAACCATTCCAAGATCCGAATCACATGGATCTAGGCGATACTTGTCTTATTTATATGGCTAAGTAGATTATGACATAGAGACAACTAATCCAAACTACTTTGGACGTAGAATCGATTATTCATGATTTTTACTACTTGTAACATGTATGTCGTGACATAGATAATTTTGATTTTTATCAATCAACAAATATTTTTCAAAAATAAGATTCAAATTTCAAGTATGAATTCATTGGCATCAAATGTAGAATGATGCGCCTTAAAGGCCAAAATAGAACATAAACTATGACATGAATGAACTTTGAAATTGAATAAGTAATGCGAAAAATCTTTTACAACCCAAAATTCAAAAAAAAAACTCATCCATCGTCTACATGAATATACATTAAAAACTCAACTTGCCTCGCAGGGCATCAAAACAAAGTAATAATTAAACCGGTAACAATAGGCGAGGTCTCATCTCCTAATTCTCTTTTAGAGGTCGACCTATCAAGTTTCCTCTTTTAGAGATCTGGTTCTTCATGCTCTTCTTTCTTCTTTTAAATAGTGCCTACACTTTGTTACAAAATAAATTTGTGACAAACATGAGTTAATTCACTCGGGTGAATAACCCAGCGAAATTGAAAAAATAGCAATGAAGCATGAATGTACCTTAAGAGGGGAAATTAACTCTCTCTTTCCTTAGAAGTTTAATATCCTCTCGGCACGATGGGCATGCGTGACTGCCCCAATCTCCAAATCATTCGCAGAAGTAGCAAACCACTTTTTCTTGAATCTTTTTATCAGGCACACAATCATTGTCCTCAGATTCAGTGTGGGGAATAGGCTTGGGCACTCCAACCTTTACCCTTCGTGTCGGTTTCTTCTTCTTTTTCTTTTGTTCCCTTCAACTTGTGGTAGGTATGGAAGAGGTGGATTCATGCTTGGCCATGTCAGACTCCGCAGTCTTCAACATACCATGCAATTCACCTATGGTTTTCTCCATGTTATGCATGTGATAGTTCACAATAAACTGATAATATGATGCGGGCAAGGACTGTAGCACTATATCCACAGCAAGCTCCCTCCCTATGGGAAATCCTAGTTGTAAAGTATAAAATTGTATAGAAATAGGAGTTTACTGGAGAAAATACTCATAGAGTATAAATAGGGATATGACCCTTGTAATAAGTGAGTTTTGCCATAATCAATGTTTAAGTGTGTGTTTTGTACGGTGTAAATCTTATACACACTACATTCTTGCATTACTCCATTCATACTCGAACCACTTGGGACTAACAAGTGGTATGAGAGCCTAAGGAGTGTGATTTGATTCTGAATTCAACATACAAGTTCAAGATTCTAGAAGAATTTGAAGAAAACCGGGAACACATTTTGAGATTTTGGGTTTTCATCAAATTTTGTGATTTTCGTGAAGATTATGTTTGATTGATGCTCGTTTATCATTTTAGAATCATTTTGGAGTCAACGAGATCAAATTAACATCAAAACCGCAAGCAAATCGAAGATTTATGTATGTTTTGTGAAAAACAAGTTTTTGGGATAAGCGTCTAATTCGATATCAGTTCGTTGTTGTTTATCAGAAAAATTGATATATGATTGATTGAAGTTGATAGGCGAAGTGATCTGGGCAAGAAATATACAGATTCGTGCAAATTTGAAGAACTTTTGAATCTGAGCGGGATGAATATGAAGTTCTCGGATTTAGAATTTGAAGGTACCGGATTTCAAAGTTGAAGCTATCGGATTTCATAAATCCGATTAAATATTTACCGGATTTCCAAGTTATCGGAATTTCAAGTCCTCGGATTGTCAAGTTATCGGATTTGAGTTCTCGGATTGTGATCTTCGGATGTCAAAGTCTTCGGAATTTGAAATTATCGGATTTACCAATCGGAATTCAAAATTGTCGGATTTTGAAGGAATTAGATTTCCTCTTCAATCGGATTTTCAAATTGTCGAAATTTGAAATTTTCTCGGATTTCAAGGATTTGGGTTTTGAGTGGATTTGGGAAGATTTTCAATTTTCCTATCATTTTCTCCATAGTGGATTTTGGGTTTTGACCTGGCAGCTCGACCCCAGCCAGGGGCTCTGCCCCTTGGACCCCGCCAGGGGTTGCCACCCCTTGGACCCCGCTATCAGGGGCATTGCCCCCGAACCCCCGTAGCCGTTGTGACTGTATTATCTGTTCACATTGATTCCTATTTTTTTGCACCCGTATGTCTTCCAATTTTTTTTGGGACTTGCGGTGATTTGGTCAAGGTTGATTACACGGTATTGGGAGACTTACTTGACAACATTAATCTCCAATATCAGGTTACATCCAACACAAAGTTATAAATCTTCATGAATTCAGATCAAATCATTACCACTCCTTAACGATCGAGAGTGGTTCGATTATCTAGTCATGTCATACAACAAATGGAGATCTTTTTGACATGAATATGTAGGCTCCTCCCCATCCCTTTTTCCATGTTTGTTACAACTGAATCTCAGAGTGATGTCCTTTATTCCTGATGCTCATAATGTATCATAATCATCATGAGGGGGGTAATAAAAAGTAAAGAAATTTTACATTGTTGATTAAGTTGTTGTTGAGGGAGAGTAAAAGAACATATTGAAAAGTTATTGTGTCTACTCAAGGGGGAGAGAGACAAAGAAACGTCAGTCTATATCATGTCTACGGGGAGTCAAGATTGTCAGACTTATGAAGACATGGGAACAATCTGAGCTACATTGTAGGGGGAGACAAAAAGAAGATTCTTCCCAACACATCAAAAGTGTTTATGCCTCCGCTGTCAAAAGCTCAAGATAAAGAATTGTTTCAGACTGATGTATTTTGTGGGACGCTACCTCCAAAACTGCTTATATAATCTAAGGAAGACAATCCTTAGGTTACTGGCGTTTACACTCCTATTTCAATACAAAGGGGGAGAATGTAAAGTATAAAATTGTATAGAAATAGGAGTATACTTGAGAAAATACTCATAGAGTATAAATAGGGATATGACCCTTGTAATAAGTTAGTTTTGCCATAATCAATGTTTAAGTGTGTGTTTTGTACGGTGTAAATCTTCTACACGCTACATTCTTGCATTACTCCATTCATACTCGAACCACTTGGGACTAACACTAGTCTCTCCATTTCGTCCACGTACGCCTTCATCTTAAGGACGTGTGCACTCACACTCCTACCTTCCTGCATTCTACAACCAACTAGGGTTTTAACACACTCATAGTGTTCCTCCCTAACTTGTTGTTGGAATATGTCCTTCAACTTTTTTATCATACCGTACACACTCATGTGCTCAAAGTGCTTTTGCAACTGTTCATAGTTGACAACATGAGGCAGGCAACATCATGTGTGTCCTCAACACGCTTTTCATACGTGTATCGGACGGACCAAGTTACGTCCGTAGCAGGTGGCTCCGGAAGAGGTTCCTCAAGGATGTGAAACTTTGACTCATAGCGAAAGACAATTCTCAATTGCCTAAGCCAGTCAACGAAGTTCACTCCCGTGAGTTTCTCCTTATGTAGGATCATAAGAAGTTAATGGTTTGACGTTGTGTTATTATGGTTTGACATCTATAAATAACAAGAGTACACGTTTTAGTTAGTTCGATGTAATCCTCATTAAAATAATTACCAATAAAGTTCTAGAAAAACAATTTATCTTAACAAAGGCTAAGAACCATATTTTACTCCATTACATGACGGGTTTACCGCGGATCACTTGATGAAACTATTTAGGCCAGTAACCATTTTACCGATTGCAATCTATATTGCAACTCCTAGACACTTGTGGGATCCAACGACACTATCGGTCGGTTGGCATGTTTGATCCATACTTACACCAATCCCAAATTAAAATTCTTGGTTGACTCGTGCTTAGCTCGACAATCACACAAGGATTTTAGCTTGCAATTGTAAATCGTCTAACAAGATACACGGTAGCACACTCGACAATCATTGGCTAGTGCTAAGCTCGACAACCAATAACCCCAAGTCCCTACACTCACCTTCCACATAGATCCACATGGAATAAATCATACCTAGCTCGACAATTATCCCATGCTTCACTAGAATCGGGTGGTGTCATCTTATGGATGGCGCGTGATTTACGTTTTTAGGAAACGGTCTTTTATTTCTTGATTAAAACCAAGTTTTAATAGTTGATTAACAAAGTAAGTGACAAAACTGATTTTCACTTTAAATATAAATGCCAAGTTTATGTTGTCTATTTAATCATCTACACGCGAGAGTTTGTTAACCAATTTAAAAAATCTTGTGATTTTATTAACTTAGAAAACTTATCAAGCATGCGAGGAAACAAAAACAACCATGCAAGAAATATAAATCACATCACACGCATACAAAGGGGTTGGTAACCACGCTAAAAACCTATGCGTCCTACCTGCGAGCCAAGCCGGGAGGACTAGGTCTACTAAGGACACAAACCTAAAGCATGGAGTGCTCCTACTAAATCCGCTACCACCATCGGGACTAACGGATCCAAGGTCTTCAAGACGTCTTCTCTTGACTCTTGATTGTGGTCTTCAAAACACAAGTACACAAAAGAAAGGAAATGGCATGCAAGCCACATGCTTCGTATCAATCTAGTACAAGTACATAAGGATGAATGAAACGGAATGCAAGCCGCGATAATTAATTACATACCAAATGAGTAAAATAATTAATTACATCACACGTGACACCAAGGTCACCAAATAAATCCAAACAACTAAACAAACCACAAGGTCTAGGGCGATGGTCACCAACCACAAAGCACGGTGTGCCAAAACTTTGACAAAAGGAATATTTCGGTAAAAATTTCCAACACAAACACTCAAGGCACAACAAGAAAATTATTGTACATATGCATTAGGGCACAAAACCAATTTTTATACCCATATTCATATATACACAACATATGTGTATGCATGTATGCATATCATGCCAAGACCATACCTTACATACCCATATTTGTACCAAAAATTTATAAGGGGTTTTCAACCGGAATCCGCCAGAAAAGTAGAAACTCCTCCATGACCCAAAAAACCAGAATAATTTCTTTTAAGGACAAAAACTGCCCAGAAGCACCTTCACGGCCCCTCACGGCCCGTGAAGCCCGAAGGCTTCACGATCGATCACGCGTCAAAAGGGCTCGTGAGCCTAAAAACCTAGTTTCACGACTATACTGTTCACGAGGGCCTTCACGACCCCTCACGGCTCGTGAAGCCCAGGGGCTTCACGACCTGTTACAGGCCAGAAGAGCTCGTGAAGTCTGAAAACGCTTCCCACGACCAAACCCCTCACGAACATTTGTCGTGTGGCCTTCACGACCCGTGAAGAAACTTTCACGGCCCGTGAAGCCTACTTGACAGAAAAACAAATCTTCCAAAAAGATTTTTCGAGGCATTTTCGTGCTTTATCTTTGTAGCCTAGGCTCTGATACCACACGAACATTGGTCTTGTGGCCTTCACAACCCGTTAAGAAACTTTCACGGCCCGTGAAGCCTACTTGACAGAAAAACAAATTTTCCAAAAAGGCTTTTCGAGGCATTTTCGTGCTATATATTTGTAGCCTAGGCTCTAATACCACTGAAGGGAATCGATGCATGACAACACCGTACGCAGCGGAAGCAACGACATAAAAAACCCGAGGTTTTCGGGTATCAAAACTGACATGCATGTATTCCCCAAATGGGGATCGTACCTACAAACGAATATAGCAACTGAAACTAAAAGAGATGGAGGAGAAATATACCATCGCGTGGCTGGAGCTATACATCGAGCTAGAAAGATCTTCGAGAACCTGAAACCGAGTTCCTCTATTGATAGTCCACACCAAGTGCCCGAGATTCCGTCTTGCTAACGACCCGAGACACGAGCCACACTAAGTCCTCATGGTTCTAGAGCAGCAACAACACTAAGAGGCTTGCCTTCATGAGATTACACACTTACTCAACTCACTAGTAGTTCAAGTACAATATTTACGTGTGTGTATGTTCGAATTGGCAAGAGAATAAATATGAGAGAGTGGAATGCCTTTTATAGAGGCTGGATAGAGCTCAAAGGTCGAATAAAACAAAATGACATTTTGACTTCTGCCTTCACGGGCTCTCACGGGCCTTGAAGCACTCGTGAAGGCTCCTAAGCCCGGTTCCACCGCATACTCTCATTGGGCCAAAAAGTGGTCCAATAAAAGCATGGCGCCTGCCTTCACGGGCTCTCATGGGCCGTGAACCCGTCGTGAAGGTAGTGCCCCTACGACTACATGTCTGGGTGGTGAAGCCTCGTGGAGGTTTTCTCTTCACGGCCCGTAAAAGCCCGTGAATGTCGCCAGAAACCCTAATTTCATATTCTCTCATGTTTGGGTTGTGCTGCCGGAATCTACCTTTAGCGTGTGACCCAATAGGCCCGTACTTCATAAGGAGTGATGCTAGTGCACGTGTATCAAAGGGCATATTCCAACAATAAGGCCAGCTTAGTGATCTTACCTAGGGAAACTGATACTTCCTCCATGCCGGTGGAGAAGTGGCTTGCGGTCTACCATTGTGTTATGGAGGAACTTACCCCTCTCGGGATCAGTGGGAAATGAGAGCCCATAATAGTGTTGAGGGACAGAGGTTCTGCAGGAACCAAGATTCGTGATCATCAAATCGTAGTACATCATAGCTGACGGCACAAGGCCCTAACTAGATCTAGACAAGCTGGCCCAAAACATCCAATAAAGTAGCACTACAACACACATTGGCCTACTTAAGCCACAACATAGCACATTTGGCCTACAAAAGCCATAGCATATCATATTTGGCCTACAAAAGCCATAGCATAGTAAATTGGCCTACAAAAGCCATAACATATCAAGTTGGGCCTACAAAAGCGATTAACGTGCGTACATATCAAATTACAATTCAATTTGACCTATAAAAGTCCTTTAACATGCATAATTATCAAATCTTTGGTTTCTAGCATGCAAACATCTATTCAACATTCTTGATATCATATCCTTAGGTTAACTGGTACTTACTTGATGACATATAAATATAAGAGTTAAGGTACTAATGCTTTTGGGCTCAACTGGTTCACCGAAATAGAGTTTCTAAACATTAGCACCAATTAAACAAAAACTGCCAAAAGACAGGGTACGGCCGTGCCTAGCCAAGGCACGTCCGTGCCTGGCTAAGGCATGCCCGGACCTGAGCAAGACATGCTCGTACTCTACTCTCAGGTACCCCCGTGACTGTAGAGCACACCCCCAGACTATCTAGGGTTAGGTACGCCAGTACCTTTTGGAGGTACCACCATGTCTCCCAGGGTACGCCCTTAGGTACGGCCTATAATTGAGAGGCACACCCGTGCCTTTTCATTTGCAGGAGCAGGTTTGACCAGAACCTTCTGTTTACAAACAACTTTCTACCAAAAACCATTTCCAACTAAATCCTTTCATTAACATATGAACATACACAGTAAAACCAAGCTAGAAACACACTTTTCATGTCTTTCAACAACCAATTCAAGCTTTGGGACAAAAATCATCATTTTGACCTATTTAAACTTTTTTTCCAAAAATCAATCTAAATCATCATTTTAATTCACAAAACTGATTTCTATACACTTAAAATCAAAGTATAAACTAATTAGAAACATCTAATTCAATTCTTAGCATCAATTCAAGCATTGACCCAATATACCTAAACTTGGAGAAATGAAAAAGACATGAACTTAGTGATAGGGGACTTAGAACAATAATGAAATGATGAAGAAGAAGCTTAACAACAGATTGAAACATGAATTTAGCATCAAAGATTAAAGGTTGAATGATTTCGTCCTTGGGTTTCTCTCTCAACTAGCCAAGAACACAAGAGAATGGAACAATTGAGTTGTCTGTGTGTGTGTGTTTGTATATGTTATAACCAACTTTGGTTCTAATATTATCCACAACACAGTGTTTTGTTCCCCTTTTTCAACTTACAACTCAGCGCACGAGTACCCGTTTAACTGACGGGGATATTTTTGGAATCCTTATCTTAAACCATTTAAAATTTTAATATCTTTATCTATTTCTGTTATCATCTTTATCAACTCATTAAATAACTATTTTAGTCATTTATACCATTAACTAACAAATATATATATTTAATTCAATTTATTTAAATGATCTATCGTACCACATTAGCGTGCGTCTAGGCCCATTTTGAGGATGTTACAGCGAACTTGAAAAAATCCATCAATTCAAAAGGGCAAACCTAGTCCCTCTCTGACCAATCAAAACTCTAACTGGCATACACAGGGGTACAGACAGAGGCTCCTACTACTCTTTATTGATGTTAGCAGGTGTTGCATATCACATGCACCTTGACTATGACATAATTATTTTCGAGGGGATCGTCTGCATGGTAAATGAAAAGGCCACCACCAGGAGAAAAAATTTTATACCATTCCAGTGGTTCTTAACCATACTGTTAACCAACGATCTGGACTGTTACCAATCCATTCCTCACAAACTAGAAACCCCCAAGTCCTTATACAACGCATAACCAGATTCATTCAAATACGAGACTTTCCTAATATTCAAGTCATGACTGTGCCTACTACTCTAATTCATATGCTTGATCAGGAAAGCGAGGCAGTGAGGGAGCAGATATACACGAGAGTAAGGGAGTAGTGATCAATGATTCTGAGGCCTCTACAAACGTTGAATCTGAGTGTAAGACCTCCACGGAACGGACCAAAACTGAATCATCATCATACGGGCAATCTATTTCATTTGGCCCGAGACCATCTCCTGTCCATGTCAAGAGGATATCCAGCACGATCTATCTCATATATCTGGCACGTTTGGGGATTTACCTATCATTGAAAAGGAAGATGTAGACATGGATGTCGTGGTGAGTGATAGTGAGAGTAATCATGAAAAAAAAGGGTGAGAGTTCCCAAGCACCAGAAATCCGGGTCGCCACATCATCTACCGGTCAGTACAGTGTTCCGGCTGGTATTGAAATAGACACTGGCATCTCACTAGTGCAAGAACCTCACCCCACCAGCCACTTTTCTTCCACTTAAATGGAAGTAGTTTTATTCCACGGGGATCTATCACATACACAGTCAGCAACTCACTCGGAGTTTGCTGGCTTCGATATCAGTGGACTGCCACCCCCCTCCATGCCTTCAATTCCATCACAATCGAGTCTAGCGCCTGTCTTAACCGGATTTCAATATTTCTCTAGGACACGATCAACTAGCACGTCTAAGGGACATTGCCAGAATGTCCGTACGGCCTCTACTGTAGAGGTGTCGCGAAGATTGAGCGGAAGTCCCTCCGGTGCTACTACTATGCCAACACTTACTGAGGGCCACAGGGTTGAAACAACCCTTGTGCGAACCGGGCCTCTTCGTCAGCTCGGGGTTACAACAGAACTTAGAATCTATATGGATTCGAAGTTCTTCCACCTTGAATCGAACCTCAAAGATTATGTCAACACCCACCTTCAAAACCTTGAAAACCGCCCACCCACTGCTGTTGTGCAAGATTACTGTATTGATGAACTCAAAGACCTACTACATGCTAAACTCAACAGTGTTGTTGATCCTACAGTTGAGCAAACCAAACTTCTCACAGCACTACAATCTCAACCCCAACCAACACCCTCTAGCTCCACCAACTTTCAAGAAATAGTCATGCAAGCCCTAAATTCCCTAACCGAAGCTGTATCTGGGATTAGTAAGTGAGTGGAAGTGGTGGAGGACTCTTGTAAAGCTCAAGTTGATACGAGAAAGAGGATGATGATCATGAGGACCTAGGACATCATGAGGTGGAGAAAATGCCAAGGCGATACATAGGCGTACAAACTACAACTCTCAGAATAAAAGTCGCCCTAGTATCTAAGCCTCCAAATGGTCAAAGCGGCAGTAGTAGTGGTGGTAAACAACAACCAGATGTACCTGAAATAGAATTTGAATTTGATTTTGGTCAAGGGGCAAAGGCAGAGGCGGATAGACCAGAAACCTCTACAATCCATATCCCACAAGTCCAAACAACAACCACCGAACCTGAACCTTCCCTTCCCGAAGCCTCAACTGATAAAGCCAAAGGCAAAAGGCCTATAACTAAGAAAGTGGAAGAAGTTCCGCTGATAAACATCTGCAAGGTCTTTACTACAATCAATAGCGAGCTGCTAGACATCTTTCCACCACAACAGGGGCAATTCAATTTTGCACCCATTGATCCCATTAGTCAGCAGCAACCGAAATGATCTAAACAATAGGAAGGTGAGTGGCCAATACTAGAAACTTACCATGGAGGACACAAACCATTGGCCACTCACGAAAGAGTTATAGCAGAAAGGACAACCACAGAAAATATTTGGCTTAGGGAAGCATTGGCAAAAGCTCAACCCCACTGGCAAACTCAATGGCTCAACGCTCCATATCTTGAAGAAAAAATACCACATATTTTTTCAGAAGAGGTCGGAGAGGTTGATGATTTGTACATGCTAAACTCTCAAGAGCACGAGAAGTCTGGTAGATTTACTGCCACCTTCCACACAAATCCGAAAGAACATGTGGCCTCCAAGTTTCCGATCGTCATAATTGAATTTGTAAACATGCGTAACTTCCTTAGCTACTCGATGGTTCACTTTCATGTCACAAGAGCAGATGAGAAGAGATATACATTTCATGAAGTTGAGTTAAGACATCTGAATTTGGGGGACATCACACATATGGAAGATGAGCTGGCATGCAAAACTAGCACAAACCAAGAAGAACATAGACATCTCACAGTATTAAGAGACTTTATGTGAAAGGAAATCCTTCTGAGCCGTACTCATGATCTACAGTTAGGTGCTGAGGCCGATCTTCCACAGATAAACGTTCCGAGGCCTAACCAGCAGCACCCAAAGCTTGATAAGTAGAGAAAATACATGATCATAGAGAAATACGACGAGGATTATGAAGGTGCCGATAGATTCATAATGTCAAATATGAACCCCATCAAAGCATTTCTCAGGCTCTCCGAGGTCAATGCATATTTTGACAGAACACTCCAAAGATACATATCTAAATTCCGTAGAACTTTCTACAACAGAGATAAGATCAAGATGAATTAGGAAAAATGACTCGGATTGTGGATCAGCTTGAAGAAAAGGTTCAAGAAAGAAAAGCCATCAGAAGCTGGGAAAGACTTCTTGGGGAAAGGAGCACATGAATCATGCCTCCTCAGCACAAGACAACAAAAGGGGGGAGAATGTTAGATATTTATTAGTTTGTTAACCTTGTGTTCTTTTGTTATATGTAATTTATCTTTACTAGACTAAATACTTGTAATGGGCTTAGCCTACTTTCTTATTGTTATTCTTGTTTAGTCTAGTTTGCGCCCATGTGGCTTTAGGCCCATGAAGC
Source organism: Dittrichia graveolens (assembly GCA_038502395.1). Taxonomy (NCBI): domain Eukaryota; kingdom Viridiplantae; phylum Streptophyta; class Magnoliopsida; order Asterales; family Asteraceae; genus Dittrichia; species Dittrichia graveolens. Next base: position 50,667,485 of record JARJIL010000005.1, on the reverse strand, counting down.
TTTAGTTTAAATACCTTGCAAACCCAGTTTGCAAGGTAACCTTTGCCATTTGTAATTTACAACTTGTATCGCGTTCAAAGCAATACAAGAGAATATTCAAGCTTGTATGCAAAGTGCTCATACTTGTTCTTACTAAAGTTCTTCATCTTTTGTTCAAGTATTTAATATTACTCATCTGTTATCATAAACAAAGGAATTTCAGTAAAGTGCTTAAATGCGTTTTACATTGATTTTCTCTCTTAAATTTACATCCACAACATTGTGACTACTAAGTAAAACCTCAAAAAAAAAATCCCGTAACCATACATTATTTTATGGTCATGATGTTGGGTTAGACATGTGTTATATATTTTTCTATGGTTAGATTCAATGTGTAAATATTTGATGAATAATCATAATACGTTGGTGTAACTTTTACTCAATAGAATGATTTTTTAAAGCATAACAATATATGTATTTTTAAACTACTCGGTGATTTAATATAATTTTAAACTAATTTTAGTATTTAAAACATTTAGAGTAAATGTTTGATTTTAATTTTGATTTGGTCAATATTTTATGAAAAAAGTATAACAATACAAGTGTCAAATCGAATAAAAATAAAATACTTGAAATTTTGATATAATTTATATAATTACAATTTCTTGAATGTTAAAGATATTTGGATTTTCAATATAAGTGTAACGTTTGCCTTGGTATTTGCAAAATATTTACATTTTAAACTTATAGTTCGTTAATATTTGAACTGTCAAGGGTGATGTCACATTTTCACGTCATAAATGATATCATCATTTTCTTGCCATTAGATTTTAACAAAATATTATTACCAATATAATCTTCTATCATAAATAAAAGACTAAATGCATAAAATTTATTGAGCAATCTTAACTTTTATTAAATAAAAAAAATTTAATTACTCAATGTGAAAGGCGGTCCGATTATACCTTCAAGTAAGTTGTTGAGAGAATATGAGTAGATAGAAACGCACACCGCACCTTTCGAGCTAATGCTTGATATATTGAAATTGTTGCAAAAGCTAATTCTTTCATACATTGGCCCTTGGCTATATGCCTATCTATAGGCAAAGCCTTACATGGGTTTTATACGTTTTAATTAAACTAACAATCTCCCCCTAAATGGAGAGAAGGCCTATAGAAGGAAGGACAGAAAGACAGAATGAATTTTATTACAATAAAGATCTATTTCGTATGCCAAACATGACCTGACACCTTCGTATGATCCGCCTGCTATTCAACGTCCTTTTGACAGCCTCCACAGTCCATATCAATCCAGCCTTCTCCAACTCACTTAAAGAAGTTTGTTCTCGTTTAGCTTTTTCTTGGAGTCTATGGTACAATATTTTCAGAGTAACATCCGAGTATGCCATCATATCCACCATTCTAACAAAGATCTTTCGTCTACGTTGATTGTTGAAAATGACACCTCTTTGACCCGAGAAGGTAGGATGGTCTACGTCGATCACAGTTAGTTCTTCTAGGGATTGAAGATTGGGTTGGCTTTGCACTTCCTTGAGCCAATTAACCTCGAGTTGATTACTCTCGGCTCCAAATTGAAGGTCATGCTCTTGAATAAACTAAATGAATTTCCTCATGTACTTCAATAGTGTTGTTCGTCCTTGCTGCTCCTCATAGGACTTGTTTAATTTGGTAGAAAGCTCTTCATAAATGAACTCGATATCATGAAACTTGACATGACAGAAGTCAACTTCATTCAACGAGATCTTTTGCTCCTCAACCCTTTGTACATCATATACAACAAACTTGTACCCTAAGGATTTCTACATGAAAACACGGAGTACTTTGCTTATCGGGTATTCAGAAACTATCTGCTCTCTTGGTGTTTTATATTTGTTGAAGATGTGCTCGTATTGTCTACTTTGTACCTCATCAATACCCCTAAGTTCAGGAGGAATCTTGTCTCTGATTTGAGTTGTAAAAATTGTAGGAATACGATTTTCAAGATAAGCAGCATATACCGCATACTTACCCCATAGTGGATTTTTCATTGCGTCCCGGGTAAACATATTGTGCTTGTCAAGGCCTGGATCTGTTGAAGTTACGACAGGATGAGCTGGTTGGACATGTGGAGGGACTCACCATTCTGACATAGATTAGATTTGTTGAGACTGCTCTGCTTGAATATTCTTCCTCAAGATGTCAGATACGCCCTGGAGAACCCTTGTGATGTTCAATTTCTTTATGGCATCCTCCATTTGTTTTTTGGTAACCCGCTCCTTCGCAGGCTTAGCAACCCTTGAAGAAGTAGACTTTTTAGGCTCCGGCAGTGGCATACCCTCAAACTGATCCACAATTCTCACTTCTTCTGTTCTTTCCGGTAATTTTTCAAAAGTGAATTCATCAATTTGCTTTAATAATTCATCCGACTCATCCCTTTCTCCTTGGTTTGCAACTTCTGTTTCAAACTCAAACTCTGGAATGTCGGGTTCAGCTTTAAATGTAGGTTATGGTTTTTATTGTTGTTGTGGTTGTGATTGTTGTTGTTGTTGTTGTTGTTATTGTTGTGGTTGTGATTGTTTTTGTTGTTGTTTATGTTGTTTTTGTTGTGATTGTTGTTTTTGTTTTTGTTGTGATTGTTGTTGTTGTTGAGATGATTGCTTTGAAGTTGTGGCTGGTTCTGCCCCAATATCCATTGCCGCTGCTAATCTTTCTGATAAAGGAGTAAAGGTCAAAACACACGCTCTCTTATCCCCCTCTTGGCGATCATGATCGGAATCATCATCCTCACGCCTGTGCTTTGACCCTGCAGCCCGGGATTTACATGTTGATTCAAGAATTGTAAGTCTGTTTTCCACGGAATCCAATTTCTGAAATACACCATTGCCAATATCATCCATGGAGTTTTAACTTGTTTTAAGATCTACTTTCGTTATGTTTTTTATTCAAGTTAATGATGATACTTACGTTCTTATTTATAAAATAATCATCTCAGGTTCTTATTACGTTTATTGTGTAGTTTCTTACTTCTCTAACATGTTTTTTTAGTCAAGTCGGGTTTATCACCGGATTTCGGGCCGGAGTCGGGTTGATTGATGCCCCGACGGGGCGCCCCGAAACAATCCCCGATGGGGAACGGGGTAGGGACGGGGATGGGTTTTCGTTTGGGGTTCGGGGACGGGGCGACCAATACCCGCCCCGATGCCATTCCTACACCTTCCATAGCCATTTATCCTTTAAGGACAGCAACAAGGTTAGACAAGTGATCTGTAGCAAGATAAGCCTTTGTGAGATGTGATGCATTGACTTTCAAAGTGAATCATCCAAGTATGAAAAATGTTAACCTATTATGACTTCAAAAATGTTTACAATAAGTCACACTTGGAAAATAGGCAAACACTTGTTGAAAAAATTTTGTAACTCCAAAACGTCCATTGACAAAGTGGTATTTCTTGTGAACAAAAATGTGTTTTGACACATGTTTTACAATGAATTCATGTATCTAAACAAATTTGTAACACTGAAATTTTTCTCAAACATTCCATAACATGAAGATTTGGGTCAAAACTGGAATCAGACAACAATCTTCATCCACTCGAAGAACACTTTTAAAATTTTCGAGATTTTATTGGATGAAAACATGGTCTAAGTGCCCCTAAGGTCCATCGCAAACTATTTATGGATTAACACCATCGTTTAGATGTTGAACAAAGGTTGTAAAGTTCTTGGAAGAGTCTTCCGAGTTGCATAGTACCAAATGCATTTTTGAACATTAAACTCAATTTAAACACGATTTATTCCTTAGTTGATGAATACCTTGAGTAAAAGAACAACTTGACCATAATCGTGGAAATTTTTGGTAGCAAGTTGGATCAAAAGTTCAAAAATTATGAAACCAATGTATTCGAAATACAAATTTATGTGAAAAGCGTGAAGAACAAATGACTACGAAGCACCTATTTATAGTAAATGTGTGAAACGGCTTGAAAGTGTGATTGTTTCAAGTTCGAAAGATTTTACTGTTTGTGTGCGCTCGAAGTGTATTGAGAAACAACTATATCATGTTTGAAGTGTACTAACTTTGAATACGAAATTGGAAATACGCTCGAAGTCTAAAGGAAATTAAGGATTCCGTGTTCGAAGTCAATTCACTTCGAATGGGAAAGCAAGAAAGGCGCTCGAAGCCTTCTTGGGTGTGTGTGCTTCGAATGTGAAGATGAAGACGAAGTTAATCATCCTAATCATGCTCAAAGTCTTTCAAATCAAAGAGACTTCGAAAGTGAAGTCAAATTTGGAATTCAAAAATGGAATTTGAAGTCTTGCCTACGAATTCGAAGGGTATACCTCGAATTCGAAGTGTGTTGCAAAAATTATTTAATTTGAAAATGTTTTTGATCTTTTCTTTTTGCACCATAAGCTCAAATATTTTTCTCCCCCTACAAGCATGTGTAGCTTGTACGTGTGATTGACACTCCCCCTCAGATGATGCTCTATATTTCTATAAAATGAACCAACATGGTGAAATAGCCACTCTAAACAAATGACATATTGTTAGACCTTATAATTCAATATGCCTAGTTTGGATACTAGCTCACTAAAACGAGTATCCTCTAATGGTTTTGTAAACAAATCAGCCGGTTGATCTTCAGTCTTAACATATTGTAGCTCTATGATACCTTTTTCCACATTATCTTTAATAAAATGATACCGTATGTCAATGTGTTTGGTCTTTGATTGGTGGACTAGATTGCATGAAATGGCTATGGCAGACTATGAATCACATAACAATGGGATCTTCTCATATTGTAGACCAAAGTCAGATAGTTGGGTCCTTCCCACAAACTCTGAGAGCAGCACATTGCAGCAGCAACATATTCAGGCTCAGCAGTTGAAGTGGATACACAATTTGTTTCTTAGAAGCCCCAGCATACTAAACTATCTCCCACAAAGTGTGCACTACCAGAGATGCTTTTTCTGTCTAGCATGCAACCAGCATTGTTTGCATCTGAATAGGCATAGAGTTATAAACTTGAATCTCTTGGATACCATAGACCTAGATTTGGAATTCCCTTGAGATATTTGAAAATTCTTTTCACTGCCAACAGATGTGATTCCTTTGGGTTAGCCTATAATCTAGCATATAGACATGTAGAGAACATGATATCTGGCCTACTAGCCGTCAGATACAGTAATGAGCCTATCATACCCCGGTATGTTTTTAAATCAGCTGCTTTTTCCTCAAGATCAGCTGATAGTTTTGTTTTTGAAGACATATGGGTTGACATTGATGAACAACTAAGAACTTCATACTTTTTCAACAAGTCTTTAATGTACTTAGATTGATTTATAAAAATGCCATGACTCAGCTGTTTCACTTGTAATCCGAGAATGATTTTGCATTCTTGGTGCAAGCTCATCACTGTAGTTAGGGTTTGTAGAACCAAAGATGATGTCATACACATAAATCTGTACTAAGATTAGATCTTTTCCTTTGGGTTTTGTGAACAAAGTGGTGTCGATTTTTCCTTTACTGTAACTCTCATTTAGTAGATTTCGGACACGACATCATATCAAGCTCTCGGGGCTTGTTTTAGTCCATATAGGGCTTTGTCTAGAAGATACACATGATGCGGGAGTTTAGGATTGACAAATCCTTCAGGTTGAGATACAAACACTTCCTCTTTAAGTATACCATTAAGGAAGGTAGTCTTAACGTCCATCTAGAAAACCTTAAAGCCTTTATAAGCAACATATGCTTAGAATAGTCTAATTGCTTCTATCCTAGCTACAGAAGCGAGGGTTTCATGGTAGTCTATCCCCTCCTGTTGGTTGTACCTTTTAGCAACCAGCCTAGCTTTATTCCTTACCACTGTTCCATCGGAATCCTGTTTGTTTTTAAAAATCCACTTAGTACCCACAACCTATTTATCTTCTAGAAGTGGTACCAATCTCCATACTTTTAGTCGTTCAAATTGATTGAGTTCTTCTTGCATAGCAACAACCTAATCAGCATCTTGTAACACATCAGAGACTTTGGTGGGTTCTATCATACTTAGGAAACTAGAGTGAAGGCACAAATTTGCCGTTATGGAACGAGTCCTTATTCCATCGTGAATGTTTCCTACAGTCTAATATTCTTGATGGGATTGTGTCCATCTTATTCCTCAGGGGTTGTGAATTTGAGGGAAGAATTCATCTAATTGTCTTGCAAGGTCGGTATCTTCCTCATTAACTACTGGTTTAGAATCATAGATTAGAGTACTCTCATAAACCGGCTCATGAGGTACTATTGCTGGACTGACAGCTAATGTAGACGGAGAATCCACGGGTAGATATGATGAAACATTAGATTCAGAATGAAAGAAATCAAATAGGAAATCTAAATTATGTTCTGAAGAACATGGATTTGTATTTGTGTCTTTTATTTAAAGAATTGGTCATGAACTGACTTGTCCAGAAGCAACTTCCTTTTGATTTTCAAAAAGTTCATAGCCAACATGTCGTCGAAAGTAACGTTATACTTTCCACAACATAGTTAGTCCTTTTCTTTAAAACTCTGTAGGCTTTAGACCTATGTGAATAACCAAGGAAAATTGTTTCACCAGCCTTGGCCTCAAATTTTCCTAGGTTATCTTTTTCATTGAGTACAAGGCACCTATTACCAATTATATGAAGATATTTGATATTAGGTACAATGCCATTTTCCAATTCGTATGGAGTTTTATCCAATAGGTTATGGATAAAGGAATGATTATGTGTTTAACATGCCGTGCTGACAGCTTCAGCCAAATAGAAGGGTGGGAGACTAGAATATGATAGCATTATATGAGCAGCCTCAACCAGAGTTCAGTTGCGTCATTCTACCACCTCATTTTGTTATGGACTGTATGCTGCAGAGAATTGATGCGTAATCCCCACCACGTCAAGATAAGCATACAAGGTTTTGGTCTTGAACTCAGTTCCATTGTCAATTCAATGGCACCGACTTTGTCTTCAAACTTGTTCTGGTGTTGTTTGAAGAAGCTGATGATTACAGGAGTGGCTTCATCTTTTGATATTAGAAACTTGACCCAAGTATACCTTGAATAGTCATCGACAATCAGAAGGATATACTTCTTGTTCTTTCAAGACTTGAAATTCTAGGTTTCAAGTGGGTTCTTTAATTTAGCAATCAAGAACTGAAATTTATGATTGAAATAGGTTCTAATACCATTTATAAGTGTATAGGAATCAATTCCATAAAATAAAGTGGTGTTCTTGATGAGTTTTGAATTTTGGCTCAAATGGGTCAATAATAGTCAAATACGGGTCAAACTGATTTTGACCTTCAAGAACTGAAATTTAGTGTTCTAATTGATCCTATAACTTGTTTGGATTGATTAGAACTCAATTGGTGCATTAGAAATGGTGTTTTTGCACAAATCCAATATTTAGCCTAAATGGGTCAAAATGGCCTAAATCTGTTTTTACACATCAAGAACTGATTTTTAAGGTTCTAATAGGTTCATATGACTTGTATGAGTTGATTAGAACATTGGTTTTGAATCGGAATAGTTGTTTTGCTTGAATTGGCTAAAATAGTGAAAAATAGGCCTTAAATAGGCAAGAAATTGGAAAATGATACCAAACAATGAGTTTAAAGGTTCTGGTCAGTTGCAACACCTTCAATACATCATATTAGGTGTATATTGTGTGTTTCAAGTGTTGGAATTGGTCTACATCATGTTTTGGCCATTGTGCGCACGTCTTTGTCCATTTAAATGGGATTTTCGTATGAATTAATCGGAAAGGAGTTTTTGATGTTACAAATCTTCCACAAGTGTCAAATGGTCCTATGAAACACTAGAATTTTACTAAAATTGATTTGGAGTTGAATTGAGCCAAAATGGGGTTGTTGTGCACAAAATAGCAAGTTGCTGGTGCACTGCAGGCTGGTCGCGGCACGACCCATAAGTGTGTCGCGGTGCGATGGCCCTGCACACAGCTTACAATGCTGTTTTGTGCTATGTATTCGCGGCACGTTCCTCGCGTGTTCAAGTGATTAATGCGTAAGCATTGGTATTATAGGTTGAGTTGACAATCCGTGAGCGCCAAAGCAAGGTCTTTGCTTATTGTAGCCTAACAGGTGAGTGCCTGATAACATAACGATTAATATATCTATAACATATATTAACAATGAATTGAATTGAATACCCAGACTTGTAAGCAATTGATTAAGCGTTTGAATATGTTGTTGAAAGGTTGTATACCTTGTAGTATGTATGGTAAATGATTATCAGGATATTATACGCACTTGATTAAGTGTAGTTTGTAAAGCATGACGATGCTAGTCTTAACATGTTGATACAGTATGATACGCACTTGTTTAAGTGTAGATTGTATAGCATGATGATGCTAGGCTTAACTTATTGATATACAATAGTATGCACTTGATTAGGTGTATGTTAAGATGATAGATATATATATTATTGCGTGCGCTTAATGAAGTAAAGAATGAATGGCATGATGATGCTAGATATTTTGATTGATATAAATAATATGCATCTGTTTAGGTGTATGCTATGTGGATATGATTATGCATTGATTGATGATTCGATTGAATCAGATTATTTGTTTGTGATCGGTACGGATCCTTATGGACAAAGCTGTCCTACAGCAAGAACAAAGCGGTTCTACAAAAGGGACAAAGTTGTCCCCTGTGGGTTTAGCTCAGGGCTTTACTCGGAAGAATCTGTTGATTCTGAAACGCAACGGTGGACGCTTTACAGCTCCCCCACCTACGCGGTTGATGTGTCTGGTACCCCAGTTTGGTGCATTGAGCTGGGTTCGCTACCCTGCGAGATATGCTACCTCCTGACTACACCAGCTCATTGCGAGATTCTAGGATAGAATTATTTGAGCATGATTGATGATATGTGATATGTTTATATTGATTGCATGCTATCGTGTACTCACTAGCTATTATAGCTAACAGATACTACTCTCCACACGTGCAGGTGTTCCTTAGGCTGTAAGCTCGGGTGCCTGCGGGTAGTTGCATGTTTTTAGGAGGAACACTGGATTTTGTTTAACTTTGTTATAATATGTTTAAGTTTGTTTAAAGATCATGGTCGGCCGGTTATGTATCCATAACACCAAATGTCGTATGTGGCAACATTTTGACTGTTTATACAGTTTGCCACGTGTTTTTACTTCCGCTGCATTTTTAATTTATAAGACAGGTTTAACTATTCTATTTACAGTCAAACCCACGCGGTTTGAAAACTTAAATTGTATTATAAAAAGAAAATTATCATTCTCAAAATCACGGTGTTACACGTAATTCCAGTAATTCATGAGGTTTAAAGCATGTTTGGATACCCATTGGTGAATGACTATCCCTTTGGAAGTAATGAATGGTGCATTGCATTGATTTGAACTTTGTGGTTTCCAGTTGTCTCATTGACGAATTCCAAAACTTTTTCGAAGTATATCATATTCACAGTGAAATCGCAATGACCATGAAGACAACCATTACTCACACAGTAACACGACATCGCTTTCATTTCTTGATTAGGGAATGAAATACATTGTTTTGCAAAATATGAAATGTGTTGACACTTCTTGGAAAAATCAAAACAAGACCTAGCAGCTCTAGGTGTATTCTTTCGTGGAATTCATAAATAAATTGATCAGATTTGAGTGATGCGATTTGTATCAAATGGATGTTAAAGTAACAATTGTGAGCTGTTATGAGAATATCATGATAATATTTTAATATGTCAATTGGAAGCAAGAAAGAAGTAATATGTGGATATTTATTTATGACAAATAGTGAATGAAAGATATGTGAAATTCTTTAATTGAGATAAACAGATTAATGTGAACAGGTATTCAAGAGATGTTTTGATACTTTTTAATTATGTAAGTGTAAAAGAGAATGATTGAAAGGCAGATCTACCAAATTTGTAAGTCAAATATTGATTCGAAGAAAAGATTGGAAAGAGGAATTATTGAATTATGGTTATTGTAAAAAGGACAAAAATGTGTAGAAATTGATTTCTATGTGTTGGAGAGATGAAAATGTATATGAGTTATAATTGACTTGACCATCAGTGATGAATATGGAGAGTTGATACTTCCGTTTGATGTAGGCTATGAGATTCCAAGGACGGAATCCTCTAAAGGAGGGAAGATTTGTAACACCCGCAACCCCTGGCTAGTTGATTAGCAAGTTAACGGTACGTGATTTCGTGTTTAGTTATGTTTGAATTGTTTATGTGGTAATATATATATATATATATGTGTGTGTGTGTGTGTGTGTGTGTTACTGGAAAAGAAATAGAAAGATATGCAAGTTTGTAGGTAAGTATGTATGTGTAGTATGTATGTATGCATGTAAGAGTATGGAAAAGTCTTAACAAACACCTCGTGCTTGGTTTTAATAAATCAATATGTACGTGTAAGTATATGTATATGGCAAGTATAGTATCTGTTCATATTTGTTGAAGGTGAAAAAGGTGAAGTGTGTGTTTGTATGAAAACCTCTTGTTGAAGAACAAGTGAACTTGGATTTTCAAAAGAGAAGGATTGTTGTTTATAAATCAAGAAAAACGTTAGACTATGTTCATGACATGTATGTGACCATCTTAGTGTGTTTTCTTGTTGATTTACATGATTATATGAAGAACCATCATTATTGGAGCTTGAAGCTCAAGGTTTGTTAAGTGGGTTTTATGAGTTTTAAGATGTTTGTGTATATGTGTTGGGTTTTCGTGGTCTAAAATCGCAACGGAAGCAAAACGAGTAGAAAATATTTTCAAAATTGACCCCGAACGTGCCCACCATATGGACCAAAACTCTAGACATGGATAAGCAACAAAAGAAAACATACAAAGAAATAAAGTTATACCCTTGATTCTATCTTCTTTGTACGCCCGAGTTTGGAGTTTGGAAGCCTTGTGTACTAACGTGTACACCTCTATCGAAGTCAACACCAAGTCTTGATCTTTTCCCACTTGCTAGAGTGTTAGGTATGCCAACCTAAACACCACAAATGTAGTCTACACACTAGAACCAAAGCCTTGGAACTACTAGTGCTTGAGAGAGTTGTTATATGCAAATATATATATTCTAGTAAACATAATTCTTGGAACATGACCATATTAGCATCATGGCACTAATATAGAACTCAAAATTTAGTTAAAAAATGTGCACACTAATGTCATTTCAGTTTCTAGAATAATGACAATAAACATCACATTTAACTAGCTTTCAAAGCCTAGTTAAGAGGCTGTTACTGCATGAGGCACGACCTTGCCTGATTAGGTACGGGTGTTCCAGCCCAAGAGGCCACGCCCAAGTCACGCCCGACTTGGGCTCGTGCCTGTCCATTAGGCATAGGGCACGGGCGTGCCTCCTAGAAAGCACGGGCGTACCTAGCCACAGGCCACGCCCAAGTCACGCCCGACTTGGGCTAGTGCCTGCCCGTAGGGCACGGCCGTACCTCATAGAGGCACGGGCGTGCCTTGCCCCACCAGAACCAGTTTCTGGTTTTCTCTCTCATTAGACCATCCGTGATGCCGGAATTGATACTTGGCGTGTGACCAATAGGCCCTTGCTTCATCAGCCATGATACCAACTCGTCTGTTTGTCAGTGGATATAATCCAACAGACTCCCACTTGCACATGACAAACTCACGAAAGGTGTCACCGACATAGAGCGGCCTCTAGCAAGGCATCTATGCCCCCAAGTCAGCACAGGGTTTGTCTTCCCAAAACAGATACCAACCAAAAGGAAAGGTCCTATAGATAAGTGATTATATACCCCTTCGTTCACGATATCCGTTGTGAATGCAGGTCATGGAACATGATCAACCCCAAATCATTCACGATTATGTTTCTCGATATAGACTATCTATGACTAACAAAAACAAGTTACACAATTGATCCACTATCAATTCAACTTGAGCACGGCCATGCATTTTGATTTGTCATCAGCTTAGCCAACGAGGGGCCCAAGGATATCTTTCAAAAGAGGAACGAATACCTTTGACTACACCGTCCTATCATAATAACAAGTTCTTGCCTCAAAGCAATCTAAACAAGTCCAAGTTAATAATCAAGCAACGCGTGCATCTCCAGTAGAAGGATAAATAATATTATCATCCTGATTTACTCATGATAATTGTTGGAATATGCCCGCTGATACGAACGAGTTAATGACACTACCGATGAGGTATAGGCCTATTGGGTCACACACCAAGTATTGATTCCGGCAACACGATCAAGCAATAGAGAGGAAAAGGCCAAAATGGGTTTTGGTAGGATGGTACACGGGCCGTGTTCCTGAACACGGGCCGTGTCTAGTCCAACATACATGAGGCGTATTAGCCCAGTTCAAGGTCATGTAGTTTGGGCCTACACGGGCCGTGTAGATGAACACGGGCCGTGTAGTGCTTGATAAACACGGGCCGTCTTAGCCCAATTGGGGCCGTGGACTTTGGGCCTACACGGCCGTGTAGACCTACACAGGCCGTGTTGTTCGTTGTAACAGCAGAATTAACAACCTTAAACACTTGGTTTAATGGGGTTAACTTCTCATAATTGTGGTAGACAAAGAGACCACGAGTTATCTGCTCTACGAGAGGCTTTTGGCTCACACTTTGTCCCTTGGTTGTCACTTGAACTCTCTCTCTCTTGTTCTTGGTGTTTTTGGTGTTCTTGAGCACAAGAAGCAAACATACACACACTTGATTGTTGTTTTGGTGGTTGTACATCAACTTGCTAGCACTTGGGAATCAAGCAAGCTTGGGTGTACTTCATTGGAGGAGTTCTTTGTTGGATTCTAAGCCACTTGACAAGGAAGGTTATTTTGGGTTTTGCACCATTGAGGTATAACCTTTCTTCTCATCTTATTTATATATTTTAGTTGCAATTCCTTTGTTAGATTTTGGTCCATGGAAAGTATTCGTTGTTTGGCATCGTTTTTGTTATATACTTTGCTTCCATTGCCACTTGATTTTGCCAAACGAATACCTTCAGTGGTATCAGAGCCATATCTAACATGGCTTTGCACTATTGAGTATAGAAAAACCATAAAAGTGGTTTTGGATAAGAAAAGTGTTTTCTTAAAATTGGTTTTTCCATTGAGACTCTTGTTGTGCTATAATAGATTTATTCGTAGACGTGTTAATATATTCTAGTTTTTATATTTATATATTTGTTGTAACTTGGCATGAAGTGTACACAAATATATACTTATAAATGTATATATGAATATGTGTCTCAAAAAATTTGATACACTAATGCATATGTACAAGGATTGTGCTTTTAGTGCCTTCGGTGTTTTGACAATCTTAACTAAAATATAGATATATATTTATATATCATGGTTATGTGTGGCACACCATGTTTCTATTTGATATACTTGGTTTGATTCGGTAACAAGATATGCCCCTAGACCTATGTGTTGTGATGATTGATTATTTTTGGTTTTTGGCGGCCTGCATGCTGTATTGTTGTAATAATATTAATTTATTTACTTATTGGTGCGGCTTGCACGCCGTTTCTTTTATTCTATGTATTTGTATAAATAGTATAGGATTGCGACCTGCGTGTCGTTTATATATATTCTATGTATTGTATATAGTATAGATTTAAAACCAAAATAGTCAACGGGAGTCATGGTGATGACGTCTTGGCGAGAAGGAATCAACATGCTATTGGAGGTGTTGGATTTAGTGGGAGCTCATCCAACGAGACCATATCTTGTCCTTAGATTTTTGGCCTCGTTTTCCCCGTTGTGGCTCACGGGGAAAATGCATAGGAATTATGGGCATGTTACCGAATCGTATGTATAGATATTTGCGTGGTTGTATTTTATTATTCTACGCATGGATTAGGATTCACATGCTAGATAATTTTTAAATAAAAATTAAATAAAATACAATGTTTGTTAAAATGGTTAACAATTGCGCGCGAATAGAATTGACAAAGGAAATATAAAAATGGTATTATATTAAAAGTGCTTAAAATCGTTTTGACACTTACTTTGTTAATTCACAAAAGGGTTTTATTAACCGGAAACAAAATCCCGTTTTTCAAAATGTAAATCACGCACCATCCATAAGATGACACAACCCGAATCGAACGAAGTAAGGATGATTGTCGAGCTAAGCACGAGTCATTCCTTGTGTAGTTGTGTGGAAGGTGAGTGGGGTAACTCGCATGATTGGTTGTCAAGCTAAGCACGAGCCAATTGATGGTCGAGAGTGCCACCCGTGTGTCTTGTCGGACGATTTAAAATTTTAGTATATAATTCTTGGTTAGTTGTCGAGCTAAGCACGAGCTAAACAAAAATTATATATTAAGATTGGTGTAAGATAGGGATCAAACATGCCAACCGACATAATGGATGTCAACGGATCCCGCAAGTGTCTAAGAGTTGTAATAGAGATTACAATTGGTGAAGTGGTTGCCGGCCTAAATAGCTTCGCCACGTGATCCGCGGTAAACCCGTCACGGTGCGAGGTGAAATAAGGTTCTTAGCCCTTGTTACAAATAAATTGTTTTGTTTAAAACTATGGGTACTTATTTTAACAAGGATTTCCAAACTAATTAAAACTACTTTGCTATTTTAGATGGCGTCTTCAAGCAACACCAACACCACCAACCATTTTTCACTTAGAGTTTTCCTTGAGAAGGAGAAACTCAATGGTAACAACTTCTTGGATTGGTTTAGGCAACTTAAACTTGTCCTACGCCAAGAAGGGAAGATGGTTACCATAGAGGAGGCCCTACCCGAGGCTCCTGCTGCCAATGCCACTCGGGCTATCTGAGACACTTATGAGAAGCATGTCAAGGATACCGAGGACATTACTTGCCTCATCCTAAGTACTATGATCCCCGAGCTCCAAAAGCAAATGGATCATTTGAGTGCTTTTGACTTGATCGCTCAGCTTAAGGAAATTTTCCAGCAGCAAGCGAGACAAGAGAGGTTTGAGTGTCTTAAGACGATACTTGGTAGCAAGATGGCCAATGGCGGGAATGTGTGTGCACACGTGTTGCACATGAAAGCAAACATGGAGCGCATGGAACGGCTTGGACTTACCATAGGGAGGGAGCTAGCCCTGGATTTGATCCTATGGTCCCTGCCCACCGCGTATGATCAATTCGTTATGAGTTATCATATGCATAGTATGGATAAGTCCATCATGGAGCTTCATGGTATGCTTAAGACAACGGAGTCTAGCATGACCAAAAACAAGCCCTCCGTTCCAAATCCCGTTCTTGCTATAAGGGAGGGGCGAATCCAGAAGAAGAAGAGGACCGCTTATACCCCTAAGGGTAAGGGGAAGGGGAAGATTGGCGATGCCAAGTCTGGCCCCGCTTCGGAGGGTAAAGGCAAGGGGAAGATGGTGTAGGAAATCCATGCACTCCAACACCCGTACGCAGCGGAAGCAACGACATAAAAAACCGGGGTTTTCGGGTATTAAAACCGACATGCATGTATTCCCCAAGTGGGGATCGTGACTACAAACAAATATAGCAACTAAAAGAAACGAGAGGGAGGAGAAATTATACAATCACGGGGCTGGAGCTGTCCACCGAGCTAGGAAGATCTTCGTGAACCCGAAACCGAGCTCCTCTATTGATAGTACACACCAAGTAGCCGAGATTCCGTCTTGCTAACGACCCGAGACACGAACCACATGTCGTCCTCGTGAATCTGGAGCAGCCACAACACTTGAACAACTTGCCTTCACTTGATACACTACCTTGCTCTCTTAGAACGAAGAACCATGTATGTATATGTGTCTATAATGTGCATTAAGCAAGAGTTTTTATAGAGAGAGATATATTAGCCTTATATAGAATCTGGAAGCAAGCCAAAGTCCACAGAGTCGGCTGTCATGCCACTCCCCCATTGGACCAACACAAAGGTCCAATAAAAACCAAGTGTCACTTTTACTTCTGTCTTGACGGGCTCTCACGGGCCGTGAAGCACTCGTGAAGGCCTCATAGGCCGGGTTCCTCCGCACACTCTCATTGGGCCAACGAGTGGTCCAATTAAAAGAATGGCGCCTGCCTTCACGGGCTCTCACGGGCCGTGAAGCACCCATGAAGGCCTCGCTCCGACGACTACTTGTCCGGGTGGTGAAGGCTCGTGGAGAGTTTCTCTTCACGGCCCGAAACCCTAATTTCATATTCTCTCATGTTTGCGTTGTGCTGCCGGAATCTACCCTTGGCGTGTGACCCAATAGGCTCGTACCTCATCAGCAGTGATGCTAGTACACGTGTATCAGTAGGCATATTCCAACAGACTCCCACTTGCATATGATACAACGTTACCAACGCCGCAGACAAGTAGCGGCTCTAGCAAAGCATACTTGCCCCCAAGTCGGTACGAGTTACGTCATCCTCAACAAATCCTGGAAGCCTAGAAAGACCAAAAGGTCCTATAGATAAGTGATCATAAACATCCCTTTGTTCGCGATATCCGTGTGAACACGAGACATGGAAAAATGTCAATCTCCAGATCGCTCACGATTCTGTTTCTCGATTCTAAATTGGTGGTGACCAAAATAACAAGTTCACAACTGATTTAAAATCATTGTAACTTGAGCACGGCCATGCATTTTTGGTGTCAGCGTCCAATCATCGAGGGGCCCAGGGATATCTCTCTAACGTGAGGAACAATTCCTTTTGACTACATAGCCCCGCCACATGCTTCATACTTTATTTGATAACTCCCTTTATAGCGGCCAGTTACGAACCACGTTTGAAAGTAATCAAAATAAAGCAGACTCATGCTTTGGATACACATGTATCTCCGGTCTAAGGATGAAATGATATTATCATCCCGAGTCACTTGTGACCATAATCCATGAAGTGAACTCAGGTGTGGGTCTTCGAATCACTTGAAACACATTTCAAGTACATGTTAGTTTTGCGTCACTTGCATTCAATCCTTTATTAATGCATGACCAAACCCTAACCTCAGTCTAAACTCAAATTTCCTTCCCTTGAAGAATGACTGACTGTGGAAATCTAGAATTCATAAGCACTCAGGGAAGTGGTTAAACATGCTAAGATGGAACATAGTAAAGACTAATGAAAGTAACCGCATCTGCGTATATATAGTCCCCACTATATATCGAAAGCAATCAAAAGTAACGATACTGCTTGCAGTTCCCAAAGCAAATATAAAACAATCAACAACTAAAACAATATTTGAAGCCAAATCATATGCATAAGAAATGCTACATGACCTAGTATGTCAAACATCACTAGTCATTATGATAAAGGCTTATTCAATGGATTTTCCATGCAACATCCATTTGTATTCTTGTTATCCTCTCAATTATCTTTTTACCAAACTACTTTATTCAAAGTATCCGTCAAAGAGATCATATAACGAAGCACTAAGGTACTCATATCCTCATTGTTACAAAAGTTCACAATAGGATCAGTGATATTTAAGAACTTCTCTAATCAATTATTAACACCATATAGTAGGATCAAAGACTTCGATCAAGATCGACAGTTATCCTATTAGAAATTAGTATTAGAGTAAAAAACTTACTCCAAGGCTTATTTCTCGTCGTCAAACATTACGAACATACACAAGTATTTCTTGTGATTCAAAATCTTGTATCTCCTAAGTATTATCATGATACAATAATTCCCTATTTTAGGTTCATAGAATACCTAACAACGGGACATTATCGCCAATCGATACATACTTCTAGGTATACAATAAAAGCTCCCACTAGCCCTGACATATGTAAAAGTCTTATCTATGCTCCTAGAAAACTCATGACTTTGATTTTCTCATGAAAGCAAAGATCTTACTTTTACGATGTTAGTATAAGTCCAAAGGACTTATTCACACTTGTAGACTAAATTTAGATACTACGGATATCTAAGACCCTCGGAGAGTGTGGTAAGAACTTCCTCAATACGAAGTTCCATAAAGGAACGCGGTCTTGTATATCCGTGTACTATCCTTTATTTCTGTAAGAAGGCAACAATAGCAACAAGTATCAAATGATCTTTAACATAGCCACTAGGAAAATCTTCCACAAAAACCATCATGAAACCTTTACCCCTAGTCGGTATTTGAAGTAGTCAACAATACAATCCATGTTAATTCCATTTACAACTTCTAGGTTTCCACCTTGGTATGGAATTAAGTAAAGTATTTGCATACTTGAAATGGATTTCATCTTATGATTAATTACTTCTTATAATCTCAGTGAACTCAGGGCCCACTATGCTTTCCGATAGATGGTGATTTGAACAAAACTAACCATCAAGTCATTGCCACTTAGATGTGAGGAACCCATATCTCTTTGGCTACATGACTTCTATTAGCCTTGAAAGTAACTACTCATGGTCAGGATAACCGGCATTCTCATGCAGATATTTGATCATATGCTAGTGCCAACATCAAGTCGTTCATTTAAGTTGCACGTTCTTCCACTGGAATGCTTTAGTTATTATCTTCCTTTCGAGCAACAAAACATTGTTCTCGTAAGGTCAAATATCCAAAACTTATAAGAACCTTTTAAATGTATTAGCAGCATTTAAGTTCTTCAATCTCCCACCAGATGTAGATTGAAAATCTCCAAACTTTAATATATATACAAGCAAAGAACTCTTTCAAGATATATCTTATAGTTGCTAACTAGACTTTCAAGTTGGATTAAGATTAAGGACTTGGTTCGTCACATTCAATGTGTATACTAACAAGTCGGATACACATATTTGACCCATTATTTACCAGATCATTTTTCAACAATATCCGGTTTCCTTCAACGTGACACCCTGTACAAATGTGTCTATGTTAAGGAACGAATTGTGAGATAATCCCGCAATTCATAATGTGGTCATTGATATAGATTTAAGGTATCTTAGCATCTTAACTAGTTCTAAGCATCCTATCTATATGTCCCAATTAATTCTTTTAACTAGTTTCTCTTTGTTATGTGCTTGTACGGATTATCCACCAAAGGTGATCAATATCTTACAAGCTAGCATCCCTCTCACATATACCGTGAAGGGATTCATAATCATCTTACCCTTATAGATAAGATTAGCATCAAATGCTTAACCTCCAAGATCCTAACCACATGGATCTAGGTGATACTTATCTTATTTACATGGTTAAGTAGATTATGACAAAGAGCCTACTAATCCAAACTATTTTGGACTTAGAATCAATCATTCATGATTAATTATTACTTGTAACATGTGTGTCTTGACATCGATAATTTTAATTTCTATCAATCAACAAATATTTTTCCAAAACAAGATTCAAATTTCAAGTATGAATTCATCGTCATCAAATGTAGAATGATGCGCCTTGAAGGCCAAAATAAAACATAAGCTATGACATGAACAAACTTCGAAATCGAATAACTAATGCGGAAAAATCTTTTACAAGCCAAAAATTGAAAATCTAATCCATCGTCTTCATGAACATACAACAAAAACTAAACTTGTCACACAGGGCATCAAAAACAAAGTAATAATGAAACCGGTCAGAATAGGCGAGATCAAAACTCCCATTTCTCTTGTAGAGGTCAATCTTCCGAGTTACCTCTTTTAGAGACCCGGTTCTTCATGCTCTTGGTTCTTCTTTTAAATGGTACCTACACTTTGTAATAAAATTAATTTGTGACAAACGTGAGTTAATTAGCTCGGGTGAACAACCCAGCGAAATAGAAGAATTAGCAATTAATCATGAATGTACCTTGAGAGGGGAAATTAACTCTCTCTTTCCTTAGAAGTTTAATATCCTCTCGGCATGATGGGCATGCGTGACGGCCTCAATCTCCAAATCTTCCACAAAAGTAGCAAACCACTTTTTCTCGAATCTCTTCTTGAGGCACACAATCATGGTCCTCAGATTCAATGTAGGGAATAGGCTTGGACACTCCAACCTTTTCCCTTCTTGTCGGTTTCTTCTTCTTTTTCTATTGTTCCCTAGAACTCGTGGTAGGAATGGAAGAGGTGGATTCATGTTTGGTCATGTCAGACTCCGCAGTCTTCAACATACCATGCAATTCACCTAAGGTTTTCTCCATGTCATGCATGTGATAGTTCATAACAAACTGATCATATGATGCGGGTAGGGAGTGGAGTACTATATCCACAGCAAGCTCCCTCCCCATGGGAAATCATAGTCTCTCCATATGATCCACGTATGCCTTCATCTTAAGGACGTGGGCACTCACACTCTTACCTTCCTGCATTCTACAACCGACTAGGTTTTTAACACACTCATAGTGTTCCTCCCTTACTTGTTTTTGGAACATGTCCTTTAACTTTTCCATCATATCGTACACACTCATGTGCTCAAAGTGTTTTTGCAACTCCGAGCTCATAGTTGACAACATGAGGCATGCAACATCGTGTGTGTCCTCAACACGCTTTTCATACGTGTATCGGACGGACCAAGTCGTGTTGCAAGCAGGTGGTTCCGGAAGAGGTTCCTCAAGGATGTGAAACTTTGATTCATAACGAAGGACAATTCTCAATTGCCTAAGCCAGTCAACGAAGTTCACTCCCGTGAGTTTCTCCCTATGTAGGAACATACGAAGCGAATTGTTTGACGTGGTGTTATTATCGTTTGACATCTATAAATAACAAGAATACACGTTTTAGTTAGTTTGATATAATCCTCGTTAAAATAATTACCCATAAAGTTTTAGAAAAATAATTTATCTTAACAAGGGCTAAGAACCATATTTTACCCCACTACATGACGGGTTTACCGCGGATCACTTCATGAAGCTATTTAAGCCGGTAACCATTTTACCGATTGCAATCTCCGTTGCAACTCTTAGACACTTACGGGATCCAATGACATAAAACGGTCGGTTGGCATGTTTGATCCCTACTTACACCAATCCCGAATTAAAATTCTTGGTGGACTCGTGCTTAGCTCGACAATCACACAAGGATTTTACTTTGCAATTGTAAATCGTCCAACAAGATACATGGTAGCACACTCGACAATCATTGGCTCGTGCTAAGCTTAACAATTGTAAATCATCTACGCGCGAGAGTTTGTTAACCAATTTAAAAACTCTTGTGATTTTATTAACTTAGAAAAGTTATCAAGCATGCGAGGAAACATAAATAACCATGCAAGGAAAAATAAATCACATCACACACATACAAGGGGTTGGTAACCATGCCAAAAACCTATGCGTCCTACCCGCGAGCCAAGCCGGGAGGACTAGGTCTACTAAGGACACAAACCTAGACCATGGAGTGCTCCCACTAAATCCGCTACCTCCATCGGGACTGACCGGATCCAAGGTCTTCAAGACGTCTCCTCTTGATTCTTGATTGTGGTCTTCAAAACATAAGTACACAAAAGAAAGGAAATGGCATGCAAGTCACGCGCTCCCTATCAATCTAGTACAAGTACATATGAACAAATGAAACGGCACGCAAGCCGTGATAATTAATTACAAA
Organism: Dittrichia graveolens; assembly: GCA_038502395.1. Taxonomy (NCBI): domain Eukaryota; kingdom Viridiplantae; phylum Streptophyta; class Magnoliopsida; order Asterales; family Asteraceae; genus Dittrichia; species Dittrichia graveolens. The sequence continues at coordinate 50,646,039 of JARJIL010000005.1, read as the reverse complement.
CCGAACGAATAAATAATTAATTACATCACACGTGACACCAAGGTCACCAAATAAATCCAAACAACCAAACAAACCACAAACCACAACCACAAGATCTAGGGAGATGGTTACAAACTAAAAGCAACAAGCAACAACTACAAAGCACGGTGTGCCGAAACCGTGACTAAAGAATATTTTGGTAAGAATTTCCAACACAAACACTCAAGGCACAACAAGGAAATTCTTGTACATATGCATTAGGGCACAAAACCATCTTTTATACACATATTCATATATACACAACATATGTGTATGCATGTATGCATCTCATGCCAAGACCATACCTTACATACCCATATTTGTACAAAAATATTACGAGGGGCTAAACAAACGGAATCTGCCAAAAAACAGAAACTCCTCCATGACCCGAAAAACCACGAAAAAATTTCTTTTAAGTACAAAAACTGCCCAGAAGGTTCTTCACGGCCCCTCACGGCTCGTGAAGCCCAAGGGCCTCAAGACCGATTACGGGTCAGAAGGGCTCGTGAGCCTAAAAAACAAGTTTCATGACTAAACTGTTCACGAGTGCCTTCACGACCTCTCACGGCTCGTGAAGCCCAAGAGCTTCACGACCGGGTCACGGGCCATGAGGACTCTTAAAGCCAAAAAACACTTCCCACCACCAGAACCCTCACGAACACTGGTCGTGTGGCCTTCACGACTCGTGAAGAACACTTCACGGCCCATGAATGACCTACTGGACAGAAAAACGAATCTTCCAAAAACGGTTTTTTGAGTCATTTTCGTGCGATATCTTTGTAGCCTAGGCTCTGATACCACTGTAGGAAATCCATGCACGCCAACACCCATACGCTGCAGAAGCAACGACATCAAAAACTGGGGTTTTCGGGTATTAAAACCGACATGCATGTATTCCCCAAGTGGGGATCGTGACTACAAACGTATATAGCAACTAAAGGAAACGAGAGGGAGGAGAAATTATACCATCACGGGGCTGGAGCTATCCACCGAGCTAGTATGTATATGTGTCTATAATGAGCATGAAGCAAGAGTTTTTATAGAGAGAGATATATTATCATTATATAGAAGCTAGAAGCATGCCAAAGTCCACAGAGTCGGCTGTCATGCCACTCCCCCATTGGACCAACACAAAGGTCCAATAAAAACCAAGTGTCACTTTGACTTCTGTCATCACGGGCTCTCACGGGCCGTGAAGCACTCGTGAAGGCCTCATAGGTTGGGTTCCACCGCACACTCTCATTGGGCCAACGAGTGGTCCAATTAAAAGAATCGCACCTGCCTTCACGGGCTCTCACGGGCCGTGAAGCACCTGTGAAGGCCTCGCTCCCATGACGACTTGTCCGGGTGGTGAAGGCTCGTGGAGATTTTCTCTTCACGAGCTCTTCACGGCCCGTGAAGGTCGCCAGAAACCCTAATTTCATATTCTCTCATATTTGCGTTGTGCTGGCCGATGGTTCCCCAAGCTAAAACACCGAATGAAGCGGAATGGTTCTTCTGCGGGAAGAAGGGCCATTGGCTCCGTAACTGCCCGGGGTACCTAGAAGGTCTTAAGAAGCTCAAGGGGTTGATGTCACACCCCGCTAAAGCGGAAACACGAGGTGTCACAGCACAAGATATCATCGCACAAGGTAAATAGATAATAACCATTAGATTAAATTAACAAAATAAGTAGTTCGGATGAAACATAAATAAAAGTTACACAACCGAATAATATTTAAAGGAAATTGTCTTGTACGATGCGTAAATAAAATAAATATGGTTTTTATAAAATGTGACGATGAAGATGAAGATGCCACACATCATGTTTGTAAGCATAAGGTACCTAACGGCGGTCACCTGAAAGCACGGGTAAAAGAAAAGTGTCAACTACTAGAGTTGGTGAGTTCATAGGTTTTTAATGTATATACAAAATATCTTTTAAATGAGAAAAGTTTAAATAATTGATGGAAGTTTTTGGATAAAAATCCAAGTATGAAATAATGATAGAAGATGTATTATATTGCCCAAAACGTTGCACATGGTAGTAATAGACTATGATGATTATTGCTTGAGCCATTATCCAACCTAGCCGACAACCAATTGCCCATGATAAACCTAACGCCTATATTAAATGACGTTAGTAGTGGTAAAGTACATCTATAGTTCGTCAACCATAAATGGGAGACGTCGGAATCTCCAAATAGCGCTACTTACAAATACCATCGGCTCACTAGCGGAGTTAAGGAATAATGTCCAACGAAAGGGCCTTACAACGATCACCCAAGCACATCAAAAAATAATACCATAAGTGCTCAAAACAATATTTGAAATAAATAAGAAGATAGGCAATAAACTTTTCATGAAACGTATACACATGCTTTCACCCCAAAAATAATATGAAATACAGTAAAAAGGGGCTATGATACTCACACGGTATGCAAAGATGTTCACTCGTAAGAATTTCTTGTTCCTACCGAAGCTCCTTTCCTAATATAAGAGGTATGTAGCTCTATTAGACTTATTTTATTTATTATTTTGTATTATATATTTATTGTTAACTTATTTATTAAATAGTTAAAGGTTGTCTCTATTTTTCCATAAATCATAAGTGTTCACTGAAATTTCAGTTCTTTAAGTTGAACTTTAAACATTAAAAAATGTATTTTAGGAGTCATATTAAGGTTTGATATTTTAATATAATCTTAATACATGTTTCTATAATGTCCAGTAAAAATATAGGAATTTATAATCCATGTTTAATATTTTTAATAATTAAAAGTGTATAGGATGTCCACTGATCAGGGTCTGGGTGACATGTTGTTACTAAATCGTCTGTTTAGGGCTCATACGACCTCGTTTCTACATGATTCAAAGTGGGAAATAACCACGACTCAAATATTAAACTTTTAAAAAAAACTAGACGTATTTTGACCCAAGAATGAGTAAGTTACACGCGTTTAAAGTGTACCCTTCTAAATCTACCAGATTTCCAGATTCAACATATGGGTCTTTTTAAATATGTTTGAAGGATCAAACGTTCATGAAAATTAGTGAATCCAGGTTTAAATGAAAGATAACACTTTAAACTAAGATTAGCAAAAAGAATCAACTGATTTTGATACCTAGAACTCCAGATATAACAAAAACAAGTGGAGAGTTCTAGCATCAGAATCTGCCAGAATGTTATTCTTTTTGCTTATGGGTCATAACTTTAATATGGCATGTTTATATTCATGATTAATCATATTGTATGAGTATAAGCTTTGATAATCCATGTGTTCTTACAACAATGGTAGGATGATACACATTTTATGTGTTCCTTACAACATTTGTTGAGATGAAACACATGCATGATCAAAGTCTTATTTTCTTGATTTTTAGTTGATTAAGTTCCATACAACAATGGTAGGATGATGCACATTTCATGTGCTCCTTACAACATTGGTAGGATGTTTATATTTACATGATTATAGATATATATAAAGGAAATAAGATGAACAACAAAGAAAATAAATAAAAGAAAGAAGAAAGAAGAAAAGAAGAAAGAAGAAAAGAAGAAAGGTAGAAGAGTAGAGATGAGTGTTTTATGATCATCTTACCAACTCTTTTCTTTGATTTTGTGTTTGATCTTCAAGAGATGATCAAGACTTGGATGTTCTTGGGAGATTTTTTTTTTGTTGGTGAAAGAAGAAGAGAGAAAAGAGAAGAGATGGAGTGTGGTGGTGAAGGAAATGATGAAGAGTAGTAGGGGGCTTATATAGAGCATGGGGGAGATCAAGTGGTGATTCTTGGGAAGAGAAGGAGGCAAGAGAAAAGAGATGGGGGGTTTCTTTTATTTTTTTATTTTTTATAAATTATGTGTAATTAGTTTAAATAAATTTGTATAAATGGTGATTTTGTTTAAATCTTTTAATTAACAAAGTTTTAATTATTTTGATGAGTTTATATATATATATATGTTTTATATTTTAACTTATTTATATTTATTATGATGTATTTAATTATTTTTATTGTTATTATTATTATTATTATTATTGTATATGATTTGTAATTCTTGACTTTTAATAATTCGATTTTTCGAGCTCGGGAAGGTTCTAACCATATAGGCGGGATTTCTACGAAATCTAATATTATTATGGATGTATTTAAGTCAAAAATACTATTTTTAGTCATACTAGGCTTAAAATTAGAATTTCTAATGGCTAACCTCGGAAATTTGTTGCCGAATGTCACAGTCTCCCCTGATTAAAAGAATTTCGTCCCGAAATTTACTTTGTACTAACGTTATTAAAGAGGTGAGGATATTTATGTTTCATGTAGTATTCGCGTTCCCATGTGTATTCGGGTCCGTACTTGAATTCCAATCGAACTTTTGTAATTTGAATCTTACTTTTTCTAAGCTGTTTGACCTTACGGTCAAGAATTTCAATTGGTTCATGTACGAAATTTAACCGATCATCTGAACATACTTTAGGGGTAGTACTAGAGTTTCATCAGCTAATAATTTATTTAGATTTGACACATGGTAGGTATCGTGTATGGCATTTAGTTCTTTTGGAAATTTAAGCATATACGACCCTCGCATAATTCTTCTAATTATATCAAATGGTTTAAAGAATCTGGGATATAGTTTTCCTCTTTTCCTAAAATGTGCTATTTTCTTCCACGGCAATACCTTTATAAGCACTTTTATCGCCCACTTGGAACTCTAAAGGCTTACGGAGATTATCAGCGTAAATTTTCTAATGATCTTTGGCAGTCTTAAGCCTATCGTTCATAATTGTATTCTTGTCGATGACCGCTTGCATGATATCAGGTCTAGTTAATTTCCTATCGCCAATTTCCAACAAATTAAGTGGGGATCTACACTTGCGCCCATACAAGACTTTATATGGTGCACACTGGATGCTAGTGTGACACCTATTATTCTAAGAAAACTTAACTAATAGTATATGTGAATCTCAAGTTCCACTAAAATTTATTACGCATGCACACAACATGTCTTCTAGTGTCTAAATCGTTCTCTCCGATTGCCCATCCGTTTGAGGGTGGTAGGTGCTGCTCAGGTTTACTTGCGTACCTAACGCCCTTTGTGACGATTGCCAAAATCGGGATGTGAACCGACTACCTCTATCGGATATTATTACAATTGGTACTGCGTGTCGGGCAACAACTTCGTCAATATAATTCTGAGCCAGTTTTCCACTTTGTAATCTTCCCGTATAGGGAGAAAAGGTGCCGATTTCGTGAGTCGATCTACTATAACCCAAATGGAATCGTACCCTTTTGCAGATCGGAGTAATTTAGATACGAAATCCATGCTTATATGTTCCCATTCCATTCTGGCTGTTGCAACAAACCGGATGGCTTCTGGTGTTCTGTCTTAACCCTTGCGCAAGTTAAACATTTCCCACGAACAAGGAGACGTCTTTCTTTTTTCTAGACCTACCAATAGTATTCCTTGAGAACATTTTGTCGGCTCCAGGGTGGATTGAATATTATAAGCCTCGTCTAAAATTGTTGATTAAAGGTTATTAAACTTAGCTATCGAATTCTTGTTTTCGAAGTGGTGCACTCCATCTGGCCTGTTTTGAATCATCGCTCCAAGTGATATAGGGTCTCGTTCTTCAAATTTCCCGTCTTTGATGCTTCTTTTTGAGCTTCAACTATTCTTTTATTTAGGCTTGTTTGAATGGTTGCTCCTAAAGCTTGTACCCTAGATGGATTCACTCTTTTGTTTCTTCATAGAGCATCAGCGACCATATTGGCCTTGCTAGTATGGTATTTGATATCACAATCGTAGTCACTAAGCCATTCTACTCATCTTCTACGCCTCATATCAAGCATCTTTGGATCAAGAATATGCTGAAGACTCTTGTGGTCTGTATAAATAGTTCGCTTAGTACTATAAAGGTAATATCTCCATTTTTTAAGGGCATATACTACGGCTCCTAACTCTAAGTTGTGGGTAGTAAATTTCTTCTCATGCACTTTGAATTGTCTCGAATCATATCAATGACTTTCTCTTTTTGCAACAACACACAACCCAATCCTTGGTGTGACGCATCGCAATATACCGCGAAGTTATATGTTCCTCCGGGTAACGCCAAAATTGGTGCATTGCTAACTTATTCTTAAGCGTAGAAAATGTTTTTTTTTTTCACCAAACAAACTTCTTATCCTCTTGAGTTAATGCCGCGAGTGGTTGCGCAAATTTTGAGAAATTTGCTATAAATAAATGTACTTAACCGAGAAATTTACAATTTCAGTCGGGATATATGGGGTTCCTATTTCTTTATGGCTTCGATCTTTGTTGGGTCAACATGAATTCCTATTAATTACGTGGCCTAGAAAACGTAATTCCCGGCATACAACTTCTGATCCTTAAGTAACTTTAAACTTCTGATCCTTAAGTAACTTTAGTATCAACCTTAAATGCTTTTCATGGTTGCTCTTTTGTCGAATGTAAATGAGTATATCATCAACAAACACAATCACAACTTATCTAAGTATAGTCTGCATACTCGGTTCATTACGTCCATGAAGACAATTGGTGCGTTTGTCAATCAAAAGGGCATAACTATAACGTGTTCTAAACGCGGTTTTGGGCACGTCCTCTTCACGGATTCTTAATTGATGATATCCAGATTGAATATCGATTTTAGAAAAATAGGTAGCACCTTGAAGTTGATCGAAAAGGTCATCGATTCGAGGAAGAGGGTATTGATTTTTGATGGTCAATATGTCGAGTTCCCTATAGTGTATGCACATTCGTAGCAATCCATCTTTCTTTTTGACGAATAGGACTACGGCTCCCCATGGTGAGGTACTTGGTCGAATAATTCCTTTGTCGAGTAGCTCTTGAAGATGTGCAGGCAATTTCCTACATTTCCAACGGGGCTAACCGATATGGTTCCTTTGCTACAAGCGCGGCTCCAGGGATTAAATCAATCCAAATTTGTCTTGTCTAATTGAGGGTAATCCAAGTAATTCATCCGGAAACACCTTGGGAGAATCCCAAACGATTGGAAAATCGTGAATGTGCTTTTCCTAAACCTCCGTTTCTACAACGTGAGCGAAGAATGCGATATAGTCCTTTCTTAAATATTTTTGCATTTTCATGCATGATACCACCTTGACGTTCTTCCTAGTCTTTTTTCCTTATATGACAAGCGTTTCATCTTGTGATAGTGGAATCTGAATGATCTTTGCAGAACAAAGTATTTCAGCTTGATTTTTGGATAGCCAATACATACCAACAACTACATCAAAGCTCCCTAATTTGATTGGTATGGTCTACGTTAAAGTTTTTGCTAGCTAAGTTCAAGGTACACTTAGTGATTATATCTCTAGTCTTGACTTCTTGTCCATTAGCAAATTCCATGATATAGGCCTCTTTCAATATTTGAAATTTTAGATTGAGCTTTGGCCTAAAAACTAGTGGTACTAAGCTTCTATATATTCTAGAGTCAGATAGCATTGATGCATTATAATTGTTCAGAAGAAACATACTAGTAATCACATTCGGGTCTCTCCTTTGTACAAATTCTACTTAGCTAGGTTATGGTGATCCTAAGATATAAGGTCTAACAACTAACACTCCCGTTCAATCATATAGCAATGCATGTAAAATCAAACATTTCATAACGTGATTTAAGCAACATATGTTCAATCATATAGTTCCCAAAAGTACCAAAATGATTTCCTAAAAGACATCAAGTGATTAATGTTTAACAAATCATCAAAAAAAACCACCAATTTTAATAATCGAAAGAAACTCCAAATCTTTCACTAATTCAATCTCCTTAAAAACAACCCTAGCGTATCATCATACTTACTAGCAATCTCACCATCACTATAACGAAATATCCTCCCAAGCACATATATAATTAAATCATCTACACGGCCCTCCTTGTTGCAATGGTAGTCCCCACAGCTCTTAACGCTTCACGGTGTTGCGACTCCGAGAGCATAGACAAAAAAATTTCATAGGACATGGTGCCGGTGGTCTAAACTAGTATGATGAATACTCAGTTCTAGTGATATGCTTTGTATCCACCTTCCCTCTTTAGGGGTCACCCTTAATGTCCTTACGATAGTTCCCGTTACTACTTAGGGTGCTTCTATGTGCTCCCTAAATCAGCAGTTCTCTCCCTCCTAATGAAAAGGTCATGATGTTACTCTCGTTGGTAAAGAGACTCTTTTCCTAGCCGTGAGCCTAACACATGCTTCACAGGAAGTTGGTGTTGATAATACACTAGGTCGTGAAACTCGGGGACTCTCCTACTAAGTTTCTATTCTAACCTCCATGGATAAAGAATATGTAATCTTAGTGCGTCAACCTAATGATGACATTACAGACTTCGATATATATAAAATTGGTTACTAAGTGTGCTAATATATGCAAGTACTTATGATATGCCATGCTTATGCACACACACAATGATCATGATCTGGAAAGAAAGTAAATAAAATTTTGTTTCTAAGTATATTTTTATTATAACTAACCTAAGTGCCATATCGTACATAGCTAAATTAGACATAGGTGATCAAGCTTTGTCTAATTGAGGTATAACAATGTGGTACTCAGCTTAATTATATTATCAATACACTTGATGCATTTTAAACAAAATTATTTGTAAAATTATTTTTATAAACCTTTGGTCATAGTTGTTGTTTTCCCCCCATAAGAAAAACAACATTCTCTATAACCTTAGGCTCTGATACCAAATCTGTCACACCCCGCTAAAGCGGAAACACGAGGTGTCACAGCACAAGATATCATCGCACAAGGTAAATAGATAATAACCATTAGATTAAATTAACAAAATAAGTAGTTCGGATGAAACATAAATAAAAGTTACACAACCGAATAATATTTAAAGGAAATTGTCTTGTACGATGCGTAAATAAAATAAATATGGTTTTTATAAAATGTGACGATGAAGATGAAGATGCCACACATCATGTTTGTAAGCATAAGGTACCTAACGGCGGTCACCTGAAAGCACGGGTAAAAGAAAAGTGTCAACTACTAGAGTTGGTGAGTTCATAGGTTTTTAATGTATATACAAAATATCTTTTAAATGAGAAAAGTTTAAATAATTGATGGAAGTTTTTGGATAAAAATCCAAGTATGAAATAATGATAGAAGATGTATTATATTGCCCAAAACGTTGCACATGGTAGTAATAGACTATGATGATTATTGCTTGAGCCATTATCCAACCTAGCCGACAACCAATTGCCCATGATAAACCTAACGCCTATATTAAATGACGTTAGTAGTGGTAAAGTACATCTATAGTTCGTCAACCATAAATGGGAGACGTCGGAATCTCCAAATAGCGCTACTTACAAATACCATCGGCTCACTAGCGGAGTTAAGGAATAATGTCCAACGAAAGGGCCTTACAACGATCACCCAAGCACATCAAAAAATAATACCATAAGTGCTCAAAACAATATTTGAAATAAATAAGAAGATAGGCAATAAACTTTTCATGAAACGTATACACATGCTTTCACCCCAAAAATAATATGAAATACAGTAAAAAGGGGCTATGATACTCACACGGTATGCAAAGATGTTCACTCGTAAGAATTTCTTGTTCCTACCGAAGCTCCTTTCCTAATATAAGAGGTATGTAGCTCTATTAGACTTATTTTATTTATTATTTTGTATTATATATTTATTGTTAACTTATTTATTAAATAGTTAAAGGTTGTCTCTATTTTTCCATAAATCATAAGTGTTCACTGAAATTTCAGTTCTTTAAGTTGAACTTTAAACATTAAAAAATGTATTTTAGGAGTCATATTAAGGTTTGATATTTTAATATAATCTTAATACATGTTTCTATAATGTCCAGTAAAAATATAGGAATTTATAATCCATGTTTAATATTTTTAATAATTAAAAGTGTATAGGATGTCCACTGATCAGGGTCTGGGTGACATGTTGTTACTAAATCGTCTGTTTAGGGCTCATACGACCTCGTTTCTACATGATTCAAAGTGGGAAATAACCACGACTCAAATATTAAACTTTTAAAAAAAACTAGACGTATTTTGACCCAAGAATGAGTAAGTTACACGCGTTTAAAGTGTACCCTTCTAAATCTACCAGATTTCCAGATTCAACATATGGGTCTTTTTAAATATGTTTGAAGGATCAAACGTTCATGAAAATTAGTGAATCCAGGTTTAAATGAAAGATAACACTTTAAACTAAGATTAGCAAAAAGAATCAACTGATTTTGATACCTAGAACTCCAGATATAACAAAAACAAGTGGAGAGTTCTAGCATCAGAATCTGCCAGAATGTTATTCTTTTTGCTTATGGGTCATAACTTTAATATGGCATGTTTATATTCATGATTAATCATATTGTATGAGTATAAGCTTTGATAATCCATGTGTTCTTACAACAATGGTAGGATGATACACATTTTATGTGTTCCTTACAACATTTGTTGAGATGAAACACATGCATGATCAAAGTCTTATTTTCTTGATTTTTAGTTGATTAAGTTCCATACAACAATGGTAGGATGATGCACATTTCATGTGCTCCTTACAACATTGGTAGGATGTTTATATTTACATGATTATAGATATATATAAAGGAAATAAGATGAACAACAAAGAAAATAAATAAAAGAAAGAAGAAAGAAGAAAAGAAGAAAGAAGAAAAGAAGAAAGGTAGAAGAGTAGAGATGAGTGTTTTATGATCATCTTACCAACTCTTTTCTTTGATTTTGTGTTTGATCTTCAAGAGATGATCAAGACTTGGATGTTCTTGGGAGATTTTTTTTTTGTTGGTGAAAGAAGAAGAGAGAAAAGAGAAGAGATGGAGTGTGGTGGTGAAGGAAATGATGAAGAGTAGTAGGGGGCTTATATAGAGCATGGGGGAGATCAAGTGGTGATTCTTGGGAAGAGAAGGAGGCAAGAGAAAAGAGATGGGGGGTTTCTTTTATTTTTTTATTTTTTATAAATTATGTGTAATTAGTTTAAATAAATTTGTATAAATGGTGATTTTGTTTAAATCTTTTAATTAACAAAGTTTTAATTATTTTGATGAGTTTATATATATATATATGTTTTATATTTTAACTTATTTATATTTATTATGATGTATTTAATTATTTTTATTGTTATTATTATTATTATTATTATTGTATATGATTTGTAATTCTTGACTTTTAATAATTCGATTTTTCGAGCTCGGGAAGGTTCTAACCATATAGGCGGGATTTCTACGAAATCTAATATTATTATGGATGTATTTAAGTCAAAAATACTATTTTTAGTCATACTAGGCTTAAAATTAGAATTTCTAATGGCTAACCTCGGAAATTTGTTGCCGAATGTCACAGTTGAGAATCGCAGGAACTTCTGACTCAGGTACGTACATGATTGAACTCCATCATACTTCTACATCTAGTAGTTGGGTATTAGATACCGGCTGTGGCACTCACGTTTGTAACATTGCGTAGGTGCTAAGTACGAGTAGAAGGATGGAGAATGGCGAGCTTGACTTGATTATGGGAAACAAGGAGATTGTCCCGGTCAAGGCTCGAGGAGAAGTTGAAATATCTTTTAATTCCGGGTTTTCCATATTATTATTGAACGTATGCTATTCGCCGCTTGTGGCGTGAAACATTATTTCTTTTCATGCATTACACGACAATGGTTTTGGTTTTTCTTTTGACAATGGGGTTATTGTTTGTTTTAAAAAATGATATTTGTTATTTTAAAGCTTATCCTTGTCGTGGTATTTTTGAAGTAGATGTGTACGTTAGTGATAATCGTTCAATCATGAATATTGATTCAATGTCTAAAAATAGTTTAGACAAATTGTCTTTGTGGCATGGTCGACTTGGCCATATAAACAAGACTCGTATCGCCAAGCTCCAAGCGGATGGGATCTTGGAATCATTTGACCATGAGTCAAATGAAGTATGCGAATTTTGTTTATTAGGCAAGATGACTAAAGCACCCTTTTCCGGTGTGAATGAGAGGGGAAAAGACTTATTGGACATTATACATTCCGATGTGTGTGGTCCATTTAAGCACGTCACAAGAGACAATTCTAGATACTTCGTTACCTTTATAGATGATTATAGTAGGTATGGGTATGTCTACTTGGTTAGACAAAAGTCCAAGACCTTTGAGGTTTTTAAGACTTTCCAAAACGAAGTAGAGAATCAATTGGGTAAGAAGATTAAGATACTTAGATCCGATAGGGGTGGTGAGTATCTTAGTCAAGAGTTTCGTGATCATTTTAAGGGTTGTGGAATTATCTCACAACTTACACCTCCTAGGATGCCGCAGTTAAATGGTGTCGCCGAGAGGAAGAACCGAACATTGTTAGATATGGTTCGGTCTATGATGAGTCACACCCAAGTGCCTATAAGCCTTTGGGGTTATGCTCTTGAAACGGCAACAAGAATCCTTAATCTCGTTCCAACGAAGAAGGTCGAGAAAACACCTTTCGAGATGTGGCATGGGAAACCTCCCGTTCTTGCCTATCTAAAGGTTTGGGGTTGTAAAGCCTACGTACGACGTGAGGTAGATGACAAGTTGGAGCCCCGATCCGAAAAGTGTTATTTCATCAGATATCCAGCTGCGGGTATTGGATATATATTCTAAAAATCTTCCGAGAACAAGGTATTTGTTGCTCGTAGGGCGGTCTTTTAGAAAGAGAATTAGTATCCAATTAGCATGGCGGGATTAAGATTGATCTTGAAGAAGTTCAAGAGGTAACGGATGAAAGACCTAACGTTGGCACTAGCCAACAACCTAGTGAGGTTGAGTCTGAGCATGACAATGCGGAGACTAACGTACATCCGTTACCTCCCCGTAGATCCGGTAGAACTCGCCATGTGCCAGAGAGATTGGTGGATCTTAATGAGCCCACCAACAATCGGAAAGCGGCAGCGGGCCACGAGTCTGCTAAATGGAAGGAGGCAATGGATAACGAGATGCAATCCATGGAGGATAACGAGGTTTGGGAATTGGTTGATCCCACACCCGGTTGTAAACCAATAGGGTGTAAGTGGGTCTTCAAGAAGAAAACTGACATGGATGGAAAAGTAAACACTTTCAAAGCCCGACTGGTGGCTAAAGGTTTCACCCAGACACATGGTGTCGACTATGATGAAACTTTCTCCCTAGTGGCCATGTTGAAATCTATTAGGATACTTTTGGCAATCGCTGCATTTCATGATTACGAAATATGGCAAATGGATGTCAAAACCGCCTTCCTTAATGGGAAGCTCTCCGAAGAGGTGTATATGACGCAGCCTGAGGGTTTTGTGCATCCGAAGCATCCTAATAGAGTGTGTAGACTAAAGAAGTCCATTTATGGACTTAAACAAGCGTCTCGTAGTTGGAATCTATGCTTTGATGAGAAAATCAAAGAGTTTGGTTTTTCGAAAAGTGTGGACGAGCCATGTGTATACGTTAGGGCTAGTGGGAACCCCGTTGTTTTCTTAGTCTTGTATGTAGATGATATCCTACTCATTGGTAAAGACATTCCAACCTTGCAAAGTGTCAAAACTTGGCTTGGAAAATGCTTTTCAATGAAAGACTTAGGAGAAGCGCATACATTCTGGGTATTAAGATCATTAGAGATAGATCTAGAAAACTTCTCGGGTTGAGTCAAAGTACATACATTGACAAAGTCTTGAAGCGGTTCAAGATGGAGGACTCCATGAAAGGAAATCTTCCTATGTCGCATGGAGTGATATTGAGTAAAACTCAATGTCCTAGTTCTCAAGAGGAACTAGAAGTAATGAAGTGAGTACCATATGCCTCGGCCGTGGGCTCGATCATGTACGCCATGTTATGTACTCGTCCTGATGTGTCATGTGCTTTGAGCTTGACTAGTAGATATCAGGGAAACCCGGGGCAAGCCCATTGGGTTGCGGTAAAGAACATTCTTAAGTATCTTAGGAGGACTAAAGAGATGTTCTTGATCTTTGGTGGTGAGGAAGAGCTCAAAGTAAAGGGTTACTCTGATGCTAGCTTCCAATCTGATAGGGATGACTGCCGATCACAAATGGGGTTTGTGTTCCTATTGAATGGTGGGGCTATTAATTGGAGAAGTTCAAAGCATAACACAGTGGCTGATTCTACTACAGAGTCAGAATACATTACAGCAAGTGAAGCTGCTAAAGAAGCTGTGTGGATAAGGAAGATCATCCGAGACCTTGGAGTGGTTCCTAGCATATCCGACCCTATTGAGATCTTTTGTGACAATGAGGGTGCGGTGGCCTTGGCGAAGGAACTGAGAGCTCACAAGAGAACGAGGCATATACCTCGTAAGTACAACTTGATTAGAGAGATGGTTGAAAGTGGTGAAGTCGCTATTAGTAGAGTAACCTCGAAAGGCAATTTGGCCGATCCGTTTACTAAACCATTGTCACAAGCTTCTCATGATTCTCACACTATGGTGATAGGTGTTAGATTTGCTCATGACTTGGTTTAGATTTAGTTTTAATTTATGTTTGGACCATTATGTATTTGGGAACATTAAGCAATAATGTTACTAATGTTTGTTTCGATTTATATAGTAGAGATCTATGTATACGCGTGTTGCGGTTACTCACATTTAGTCTTTATTGTGTTCTATATTTGCATGTTTAACTTATTCCCTAGATTGTTTTACAATCTTTAAGTCCCCACAATCGGTCATACTTTGTGGGAAGAAAGTATGAATTAAGATTGAGGTAAAGAATTGGTTTTGATAAAACCTGATTCTTGCCTATACTTGAAAGGGGTTTCAAGTGATTGGAGGACCCGCACCCAAGTTTACTTCATGGTTTTAGTCACATGTAACTCAGGATGGTAATGACATTTCATCCTTAAACTAGAGATACATGTGATCCCAAAGCATAGGTCTGCTTTGCTTTGATCGTTTTCTAACGCGGTCCGTAACTGGTCGTTATAAGGGAGATGATTGGGTAGAGTATTATCTATGTGGCGGGACTATGTAGTTGAAAGGTATTTGTTCCTCTATATATAGAGAGAATTTCCATGGGCCCCTCGATGATTGAGTGCTGACGTTCATATGCATGGCCGTGCTCAAGTTACATTGATGATGGATCAATGTTAACTTGGTTTGTTGGTCACCACTAATCTAGAATCGAGAAACATAATCGTGAACGATCTGAAGGTTGACTATATTCCATGCCTTGTGTTCACATTAGATATCGCGAACAAAGCGATGTACGTGTTCATTTATCTTTAGGACAATCATTTTATGATTGGGGATCTTGTCAAGAGTGGCATACCCTATACTGACTTGGGAGCATAGATGTCTTGCTAGAGGTCGCTCTATGTTTGTGTTATTTTCGTAGTCGTGTCACGTGCAAGTGGGAGTCTGTTAGAATATGCCCGCTGACACGAACGAGTTAATGACACTACCGATGAGGTATAGGCCTATTGGGTCACACACCAAGTATTGATTCCGGCAACACGATCAAGCAATAGAGAGGGAAAGGCCGAAATGGGTTTTGGCAGGATGGTAAACGGGCCGTGTTCCTGAAGACGGGCCGTGACCAGTCCAACATACATCAGGCGTATTAGCCCAGTTCAAGGTCATGTAGTTTGGGCCTACACGGGCCGTGTAGTGCTTGATAAACACGGGCCGTCTTAGCCCAATTGGGGCGGTGGACTTTGGGCCTACACGGCCGTGTAGACCTACACGGGCCGTGTACGTTCGCTGTAACAGCAGAATTAACAGCCTTAAACACTTGGTTTAATGGGGTTAGCTTCTCATAATTGTGGTAGACAAAGAGATCACGAGTTATCTGCTCTAGGAGAGGCTTTTGGCTTACACTTTGTCCCTTGGTTGACACTTGAACTCTCTCTCTCTTGTTCTTGAGCACAAGAAGCAAACATACACACACTTGATTGTTGTTTTGGTGGTTGTACATCAACTTGCTAGCACTTGGGAATCAAGCAAGCTTGGGGTAGACTTCATTGGAGGAGTTCTTTGTTGGATTCTAAGCCACTTGACAAGGAAGGTTATTTTGGGTTTTGCACCATTGAGGTATAACCTTTCTTCTCATCTTATGTATATATTTTAGTTGCAATTTCTTTGTTAGATTTTGGTCCATGGAAAGTATTCGTTGTTTGGCATCGTTGTTGTTATATACTTTGCTTCCGTTGCTACTTGATTTTGCCAAACGAATACCTTCAATAATATACATGAAGTAAACTCAGGTACGGGTCCTCCAATTACTTAATCACCATTAAGTACATGCTAGTGTTGCGTAAACAAGTATTCAATCCAAGATGAAAACTTTACCAACCACTGGCCGCGATCTTAAATCACTTCTTCGTCCCAATGAAGAACGACCGATGGTGGAGTATTTAGAATAAACAAGTTTATTCATGGAAGTATTAAACATGCAAAGATAGAACACAATAATGTTTCATAAAGTAATCGCACCATGCGTATATTAAATCCCCATTTAACAGGCATTACAATAAGAAATACATTATTGCTTTAATGTTCTCAATAACAAATACAACTAAAACAATTAAACCAAGTCACTAGCAAATCTAATACCAATAGATTTAGCATGAGAATCATGCTTAACTTGTGACAAAGGTTTGGTAAGTGGATCTGCCAAGTTCCCCTCAGTCGGTACTCTACTAACCACAATGTCACTATTCTTGATGATATCACAAATAAAATGATATTTCCGAGCAATGTGTCTCGTACGTGGATGCGCTCTTGGTTCCTTAGCTAGAGCTACTGCACCCTCATTGTCACAGAAGATCTCAATAGGGTTAGCGATGATAGAAACAACTCCAAGGTCTTGAATGAATTTCTTCATCCAGACGGCTTCATTAGCAGCCTCGCTTGCAGTAATATACTCTGACTCCGTGGTTGAATGGGCCACGGTATATTTCTTGGACCTTCTCCAACTTATTTCTCCACCATTTAACAAGAATATAAATCCCGATTGAGACCGGCAATCATCCTTGTCTGTTTGGAAGCTAACATCAGAATATCCAGTAACTCTGAGCTCCTCCGATCCACCGAACACTAAAAACATTTCCTTAGTTATCCGAAGATATTTAAGGATGTTTTTAACCGCAACCCAATGACTTTGACCAGGGTTAGCCTGATATCGGCTCGTTATGCTTAAGGCATACGACACATCAGGCCGAGTACATAGCATAGCATACATGATCGATCCCACTGCCGAAGCATACGGGACTAGACTCATTTCCTCTAGTTCCTTTTGAGAACTAGGACATTGAGACTTGCTCAACGCCATACCATGAAACATAGGCAAAGTCCCTTTCTTGGAATCTTGCATCTTGAACCTCTTCAAGACTTTATCTATGTACGTACTCTGGCTTAAACCAATGAGTCTTTTAGATCTATATCTATAGATCTTTATCCCCAAAATATATGCTGCTTCTCCCATGTCTTTCATAGAGAAGCAACTCCCAAGCTAGGTTTTCACTTCCTACAAGATAGTCACGTCACTTCCTATGAGTAGTATGTCATCTACATACAAGACTAGAAAAACTACAACACTCCCACTAGCCCTGACATACACACAAGGTTCATCCTTGCTTTTAGAAAAGCCAAACTCTTTGACCTTTTTATCAAAGCAAATGTTCCAACTCCGAGATGCTTGCTTATGTCCATAAATGGACCTCTTAAGCTGACAAACCTTATTAGGATATTTGGGGTTTACGTAACCATCAGGTTGTGCCATGTAAACCTCCTCTGCCAACTTCCCATTAAGAAAGGCAGTCTTGACATCCATCTGGCATATTTCGTAATCATAATATGCAGCGATAGCCATTAGTATCCTAATAGACTTCAACATAGCCACCAGAGAAAAGTTTTCATCATAGTCTACACCATGAGTTTGAGTGAATCCCTTTACTACCAGTCGGGCTTTGAAGGTGTCTACTTTTCCATCCATGTTGGTCTTCTTCCTGAAGACCCATTTGCACCCTACTGGCTTGTCGCCGGGTACAGGATCAACCAAGTCCCAGACTTGATTATCCGCCATGGATTGCATCTCACTCTCCATTGCCTCCTTCCACCTAGCAGACTCAGGGCCCGCTACGGCTTTCCGGTAGTTGGTCGGTTCAATATGATCCACCAATAGTTCGTCGCTCTCGGATATGAGAAACCCATATCTTTCCGGCTCATTACGAACTCTACCAGATCTACGGAGCTCTGATGATTGTGTATCAGGCACCTCATCCACCATTGGTTGAGGTTCCACTTCTTCCGGTGCGCCGACCTCAGAAGCGGTACTAGTGCCAACATCAGGTTGATCATTGGTGTCATCTAAAATTTCTTCTAGATCGACTTGGCTCCCACTGGCTTCTGCACATATCAGCTCCCTTACAAGGAAGACCACCCTTCGAGCAAAAAACACCGTGTTCTCCGAAGGTTTGTAAAACAAATATCCCATAGAACCAGCTGGGTAGCCAATGAAAATACACTTCTCGGCTCTGGTTCCAAGTTTGTCTTGAGCTTCACGTCTCAAGTAAGCCTCACAACCCCAGACCTTGAGATAGGCTAGCGAAGGAACCCTTCCATGCCACATCTCGAATGGTGTACTTGCAACCTTCTTTGTTGGTACAAGGTTTAAGGTCCTAGCAGCAGTTTCCAAAGCATAACCCCAAAAACTTGCGGGTAGCTTTGTACGACTCATCATGAGCCGAACCATATCCAATAAAGTTCAGTTCCTCCTCTCAGCGACCCCATTTAATTGTGGTGTCCTGGGTGGAGTAAGTTGTGAAATACTTCCACAACCCCTAAGATAATCAAGAAACTCGGTACTAAGATACTCACCACCCCTATCGGATCTGAGAATCTTAATCCGCTTGCCCAATTGCTTCTGCACTTCGTTTTGATATGTTTTAAACACCTCAAAGGTTTCAGACTTATGTTTAATCAAATAAACATAACCATACCTACTGAAATCATCAGTAAAAGTAACGAAGTACCTACAGTTGTTTCTTGTAGCAAACTTGAACGGACCACACACATCCGTGTGAACAATTTCCAACAAGTCTTTGCCCCTTTCACTAACGCCGGTGAAGGGCGCTTTAGTCATTTTGCCTAACAAACAAGATTCGCATACTTCTCTTGACCCATGGTCAAACGATTCCAAAATCCCATCCACTTGGAGTTTGGCAATACGTTTCTTGCTTATATGGCCAAGACGACTATGCCACAAAGACAACTTGTCCAATACACCTTTGGACTTAGAATCAATGTTCATGATTGATTTATTACCATCCAGACACACACTTGTTTCATAAATCCCACGACATGGATAAGCTTTAAAGTAATGAAAATCATTTCTCAAACAAGAAATAATTCCATTATTAAAATTAAACTCATAACCATCGTCATACAAAGCGTGAAAGGAAATAACGTTTCGTGCCACGCAGGGTGAAAAGCAAACATTTAACAATGTAATAGCAAGTCCTGAAGGAAAGGCGAGATCAACACTCCCTATCCGCTCCACGGGAACCACATCCTTGTTTCCCATGATCAGGTCAAGCTCTCCGGCACCCAACGCCCTACTTCTTTTTAGCACCTGCACATTATTACAAATATGAGTGCCACAACCGGTATCAAGTACCCAACCGTTAGAAGTAGCGGTATTGTGGTGTTCAATCATAAACGTACATGAGTTACCCGCTCCATTCGGTTTTACCCGCTTGAGCTCCTCACGGTACTTTGGGCAAGAACGCCGCCAATGCCCCTTTTCCTTACAGTGGAAGCACTCGGCTTCCGCAGGGTCCTCGGCCGGTTGAACCATCACGGCTTTCCCCTTGCCCTTCGGGGCCGGACTCGGGTTAGGTTTTGCAACATTCCCCTTACCCTTTCCCTTAGAGGGGGGAGCGCCTTTTCTTTTGGTTCTGCCTCCTTGGATAGCTAGGACGGGTTTGGACGAGGAGGGCTTCTTGGACATGTCAGACTCGACGATCTTTAACATTCCATGAAGTTCCATTAGGGACTTGTCCATGCTATGGACATGATAGTTCCACACAAATTGTGAAAAGGAACTAGGAAGAGAACGAAGGATCACATCCACTGCCAATTCCCTCCCTAATAGGAATCCCAACCTCTCCAAGCGATCAACCAATGCTTTCATCTTAAGCACGTGAACGCTTACATTTCCGCCCTCCTGCATATGGCAATCGAAAAGGGACTTTAGGCACTCGAAGCGCTCTAGCTTAGCCTGCTGTTGGAACATTTCCTTCAGCTGGTTAAGCATGTCATATGCTCCTAAATGTTCCATTTGCTTTTGAAGCTCAGGAATCATTGATGAGAGCATAATGCAAGCCACTTCGTTCGTTTCCTTAACACGCTTGTCATATGCATCTCGGACCGCCCAAGTCGCACTAGCCACAGGTGCCTCCGGGAAAGGCTCCTCGATGGCCCACATCTTTTGTTCATACCTAAGGGCTATCCTTAGTTGCATGAACCAATCCATGAAGTTTTGACCATCGAGTTTGGCCTTTTCGAGGAACAATTATAGGGAAATAGAGTTCGATGAAGATGTAGAAGCGTTGTTGGATGCCATCTACAAAATTAGAGTACCAATTTTAGTTGTGAATCCTTGTAGTTGCGGGATCCTTTCGATATCAAATGTCTAAGGCATGTTTGATCCCTTCATACACCAATCCTTTTATTATTTCTTAAATGACTCGGCTAGAGACCGACATCATTTAAGCAACATAAAAGAATTTGTAAGTCGCCCGTCAAGACACACGTTGGTACCCTAGACCAATCATTGGTTCGTGCTTAAGCTCGACTACCAATATTACGGGTTGCCACACTCACCTTCCAGACAACTCCACAAGGCATGACTCGTGCTAATGCTCGATAATCATCCAAGTTTCGTTAGATTTGGGTGGTGTCGTCTTACAGGTGGCGCGTGACTTACTTTTCGAAAAACGGGTTTTTTGTTTTTCCGGTTAAAATAATATTTTAACAAGTTTGACGAATTAGCAATTTAAGTGACAAAAACCCCTTTTTATTCACCGTCTAATATAAACACTTTTATATTAACATTTGCCAATTCTTATGCGCGTAGAAATATAAACTCATTTATAAATCTCTTTTGTTTTATACATTTTCAAAAATTCTCTAGCATGCAAATCCTAAAGAATTCAAATATAAAACAACCACGCATGAATATAAATAAAGACCCGGTAACATGCCCAAATCCTAAGTGTTTTCCCCGTGAGCCAAAACGGGGAGAACAAAGTCAATCTAGGGACAACACCAAAGGATGCTCCGTCACGATCTCCACACCGGCGAATCTCCCGGATTTGGTTTGTCAAGACGCCAATACCGTGTCTCCCGGTCGGTATGGTGCAGTATTACATATTTGAAATAATCTAAGTACGAGTACCCAAAATAAGAAAACGACATGCAAGTCGCGATCCTAATAATCTATTACGAGTACAAAGATTTAAATAAACGACATTCAAGTTGCACCAAATATAAATATTACAACATTACGGCACGCAGGCCAAAACCAAAACCAACCACAAACATCACAAAGTCTATGGGCATATCAAGTTACCGGGCTACCACATCAAACACAACCAAACGAAAGCAATGGTGTGCCACAAAACATTGTCCAACAAAGATATATATATTTTGACCAAGATTGCGAAATAACACTTAAGGCACAACAAGCAATCCTTGTATATATGCATTAACAATTTTAATACAACTTTAAATTTGCATATTCATATATACACCTAAAAATATATGTTTTTGTGAACTTCATGCCAAGTCACACAAAACATATAAAATTAGGAATCAAAATATAGTGGGGATCAACAGAATCAAGACTAGTCTAAAACCCGGATTTTAATATATTTAAACACATTGTTTCAAAAACCAATTCTGACCAAAAAACCATCAGGCACGGGCGTACCCCAGAGAGTACGGGCGTGCCTGCCACTTTGTTAGTGTACAGTATAAACAATTTTAAACAGTTTATGAATTCTGCCAGCCCGGCCCGTACCCCCACTGGTACGCCCATGCCCCGGCCACCGGCACGGCCCGTACCCCTAGAGGTACGACCGTGCCCTGTCACCGGAAAACCATTTTTGACAGAAAACTCAGAAAATCTGGTTTAACTCCAAAAGTGCAAAGCCATGTTAGAGATGGCTCTGATACCACTGTTGGGTTTTCGTAGTCTAAAATCGCAACGGAAGCAAAACGAGTAGAAAATATTTTCGAAATTGACCACGAACGTGCCCACCATATGGACCAAAACTCTAGACATGGATAAGAAACGAAAGAAAACATACAAAGAAATAGAGTTATACCCTTGATGCTATCTTCTTTGCACGTGAGAGTTTGGAGTTTGGAAGCCTTGTGTACTAACGTGTACACCTCTATCGAAGTCCACACCAAGTCTTGATCTTTTCCCACTTGCTAGAGTGTTAGGTATGCCAACCTAAACACCACAAATGTAGTCTACACATTAGAACCAAAGCCTTGGAACTACTAGTGCTTGAGAGAGTAGTTATATGCAAATATATATATATTTTAGTAAACAAAATTCTTGGAACATGACCATATTAGTATCATGGCACTAATATAGAACTCAAAATTTAGTTCAAAAACGTGCACACTAATGTCATTTTCAGTTTCTAGAATAATGACAATAAAAATCACATTTAAGTAGCTTTCAAAGCCTAGTTAAGAGGCTATTACTGCATGAGGCATGGCCGTGCCTCATAAGGTACGGGCGTGCCAGCCCAAGAGGCAACGACCAAGTCACGCCCGACTTAGGCTCGTGCCTGTCCATTAGGCACAGGGCACGGGCGTGCCTCCTAGAGGCACGAGCGTACCTAGCAACAGGCCACGCCCAAGTCACGCCCGACTTGGACTCGTGCATGCCCGTAGGGCACGGCCGTGCCTCATAGAGGCACGGGCATGCCTTGGCCGACCAGAACTTGTTTCTGGTTTTCTCTCTCATTAGACCATCCGTGATGCTGGAATCGATACTTGGCGTGTGACCAAATAGGCCCTTGCTTCATCAGCCATGATACCAACTCGTGTGTGTGTCGGTGGGCATAATCCAACAATATGTTATTTGAAGTTTAAACAGGTTTTAGAAATGTTTCTGTAAGATTTACATGTTGAAATTGAGATTAATAATATTTAAAGTCGTTTAGGTTTTGAAGAAGAAGAGAAAGTTGCAGGTACGGTCGCGATGCGACGCGTCCAAGAAAGGGACGCAACACATCCCATGAAATCCGACAAAAAGCAACTCCAACATATGGGAATCCGATAAGTGTGAATCCGGTACCCAAAGAATCCGACATTTGAGAATTCGAGACCCTGAAATCCGAAACTTGAAATCCGGTGTCGAAATCCGATATTTGAAATCTGGGATTTTACTGAAATCCGACATTTTAGGGCGACGCGACGTGTCGGTTTGTTGGACGCGATATGTCCGAGGGATTTTCCGGATTTGAAGTTTTGTTGCGGATTTGATGATCTAGCTGCTATGTATTTATTTTATGAGTAATTCTAACCTGTGGAATATGATTACTCTAGATATAAATATATATGAATATATATTTATGAATCAAAAACTGATTTCAGTTTGTTGTGTTCTCACGAACTACGAAGACTTAGTGATATTAGACAAGTGAACAAATGTGTTTGAGAAGGAAAGGTGAGTGGATGTGAACTCATGGATGGTAAAGGTTATGATTGTGATTGATGTGATGCTTATGACTGCGTTTGATTGACTGTTTAGTTTGATAATGGATTTTTGTTAATGTACTGCATGATTGAGATATTGTTTGTGTTTGATTGTTTGTTGAGCTTTCGGTATTGGACTTAGATCAGCTATGCGTGTAGTTCGGCTGGTAGAGATTGTATTTGAAACCATCTATGCGTGTAGTTCGGCTGGTAGAGGTCAGCTATGCGTGTAGTTCGGCTGGGCTTGATCGTATTGGTTGTGCTGTTGTAGACCCTTTCATGCATGCGTTGTATTTGAGAGGATCTAACTGTGTCAATTGGAGGTGGGCTATTGTTAAACCTTTGCTTTGGCCCGCATTAGTTGTAGGTTAGGCAGAACTGCCAGTACTTTGGACTTCACTGGAATGTGTGGCTTGTGTTTACTTGCCTATTCATTGACCGTTGCTATTTGCTTATGTGTGGTAGCATCCTCTCACTTAGATTTGTGCTAATTCCCCTCGGTTGATTATTTTTGCAGGTTTGTGTTGTTAGTGTTAGTTGAAGGAAAGCTCGACCTTGCTCTGATATGTGTTTTAAATGGAAACGAGCTATGTGTATTTTGTAACACCAAGATGATTGTTGTTTAGTTTTCTGAACAGATGTTTTGTTGATGATTGTAAATTCAATGCTTATGTTTAATCATGTTTAAAAGCTTCCGTAGCGTGTTTTAAAAAAAATGGCTTAGGATTTTACGGTGTTACATGGGGTTTTGATGTCCACTGTTGTGGAGTTACATGTCCCACTTTCATTTTTCCTTTTTCACGTTTGGTAGCATTCACAGTGATTTACGTGTTGAAGTTATTGTTGAAGTGTGTGTCAAGTTTTCCTTCTAAAAATGACATGAAAATACTTTCTCTGATTCATTAATTTTCTTTTCTAAATCACTTATAGTGATTGTTCAAAAATAAAAGGCTATAAGTGTTTCAAGTTACCTTTGTAAAACCATATGGGGTATATATAGTCTGGCTTCTAGAACTAGTTGTGGCTTTTTATGATCATGTGGATATGTGAGTACAAAATCATCTGTCTCACTAGGCTTTTGAGACCTAGATGAGATATACTCATTCAGTTCCAGATAACCAAAAAGAATTTCTGATTTTAGTTTAGAATTTCTTTTGAATCTTTTTCAACAACTTCTTTTTCTTGGCCAACAAACACCATAATTTTAGTGATGCCATCATTCATTAAATAGAAATCATATAATTGTTTGGGTGTCACTTTTTCACTAATTCTCCGGTTTTCAAATCCAAGACCATCGTAGGTCCATTTTGAGAATTTTCGTTGCTTGGATTTGTTAAGAAAAATGGTTTGTTCATTTTGACCTCTTTTAATCAGTGTGTCTTCAAGCTCTTTGATTTTATAGCACAATTCACCTTTCTCTTTGATTATATATTATGTATCCTTCTCTGCAGTAATTTTATTAGCTTTAAGATCGTGTATTTGAGTGCTCATGGATGTTATCAACTCAATTAACTCATTCTCCTTTTTAATTGTTTTGGTTTTGAGTTTAGCAATTTCCTTGTCGACTTGATATGATTTCATCTCTTGATTTCTTATTATTTCTTTTAGTTTTTCTTTCTTTAATTTTGAGTTCTGTGCTTTTTGTTCTAACTTTTTCATTCATTTTATGATGATCTGAACATGTTTCATGCTCAGACCACAACCTGTAAGGGAGTTAGAATGTACCATTTCTTCAGCATCAAGCTCCTTATCATCAGTATTGTCATAGTGAGCTTCTTGTTCATGTTCATCATTAGTGAACTCGTATTCAACATTTGCCATTAAACAGAACTAAGCTTGTGCTTCTTCATCAAGATCGCTATCATCTGTGTCAGACAGAAACTGATCTTCTTCGACCATCTTGAACGTATCTGGTCTACATGACCATCTTGAACGTATCTGATCTTCTACAACATTTGCGATCTTCTTTCTTTTCATCTTTCACAAACCTTGGTTTTTCTACCATCTTGAACGTATCTGGTCTACATGACCAGATGTATATCGTTGGCGATTGTTGGTTTTAGAATACCGGTTCTTGAAAGCCTTAGTGATGAAAGACATGGCCTTGATGACTTGTTCCATTTCTGTACCATCAGACCCATCAGAATCTGAGTTAGATAATGTTAGTCCCATGTTTAGAATAATTAGATTTGATGAGATAAACTATAGATATGTATAGATGATAGGTTAAGAGTTAGGAATTATGTTAGTCTGTTATAGACTGACTAGTGAGCTTAGGCTTAGTAGTCAGCGTCTAATGTAACATACCGGTCGATGCCGACCGGTTGGCGCAGACCGGGCCTCTCCCGGCGCTACCCATTCCGGCGCTATCCATTCCGGCATGTTAGGTCCACAGCCCAATACACTCCAACCCTTCCCCCTAGAATATTCTAAATATTCCAACAGTAGGCTGTTGGTGAGACTTGAGCCGAAGACCTCACCCTTTAATAACACTCTTTCAAGAGTGCAGCTCAACTGGTAATAGCACTCTTGAAAGAGTGTTATTAAAGGGTGAGATCCTGGGTTCATGTCTCACCGACAACCTACTCTGGGAATATTTAGAATATTCCAGGGGGGAGGGTTGGAGTGTATTGGGCTACGGACCTAACATTCCGGAATGGGTAGCGCCACGAATAGGGTGGTCAGCGCACACCGGGGTGTTACAAAAAAAGTGCAGCTCAACTGGTGATAGCACTCTTGAAAGAGTGTTATTAAAGGGCGAGGTCTTGGGTTCAAGTATCACCAACAACCTACTCTAGGAATATTTAGAATATTGCAGTGGGAAGGGTTGGAGTGTATTGGGCTGCGGACCTAACATTCTGGAATGGGTAGCGCTACGAAGAGGGTTGTCAGCGCCGACCGGGGTGTTACATATAAACAGATATAGAGTTTTCTATGTAAGTAGTAGATAGCTCAGTGACTTCTAAGTTGAGATAGGTTTTAAGAGTGAAGACTTGAAGATTCAAGAACTTAGCTTGACAAGGTCAAGACTGAGTAAGTCAGCTTAGCGTCTGAAGTCAGTTCAAGAATTTAAGTAAGTTCTAAATTCTGTTATAAACTCTCCATATCTACGAAATTTAAATTAGGATATCTAAACCTAATTTAAACTATCTATTAGTTGGATAGAAATCTCAAACGGAATTAATTAGATATGTTCTAATTAAGGAGTTTGTTACGGTTTTAAAGAAAAGATAATTTCTATCTTTAAACTGCGATTTGTTCGTAGATATATCAAGTATAAGTATAAACCTTCTTATGGGTTTTATACGGACGAACAAGAGGCGATACACAAGGATGACTGCATAAGTTGCAAAACGTACGTGTGTTCGTGATACTTGATACGCGTGTGTTGCGATAACTTTGTAAGTTCAAAGTTCCATAGAGTTTTCAAGAGTTCTTGTTAATCAGTTTTAACAAGAAGTTCGATCATCAATTAGTTTGTGATTCAAGAGTGTTTAGAGAGAGTTGAGGTTATAATCATTGTAATATCAAATCATCCTATTGATTTGATTAGAGAGTGATAATAGTTATTGTTCTGTTTGATTATTGAATATACGTTTGAGTAATTTGATTATTTGTTTGAAGTGTATTCAACCCCCCATTCTACACTGTATCGGTTGCTTGTTTACCCTCTTTGGGACCAACAACTGGTATCAGAGCAAGTTTCTTCATAAGTTGAAGATCAAGATCCGCTGTCAAGAGGTTAAGATGTCTACTAGCAAGCAATCAAGTCATATACCAACAATGGCGGCAAAAGGGTGTCCTATTGTTGATGGCACTGACTAACATATGTGGAAGTTTAGAGCCATGCTATATCTGAAGTCCGTAGATCACAGGATGAGTACCATGATTTAAGATGGCCCAATAATACCAATGATCCATATTACTACCACTGACAAAACTGTTCCCTCTGGAGAAACTCCCAAGCCTGAAGCATCTTGGACTGAGGAAGATCATAAACTGTTCAACCTTGATGACAAGGCACAAAGTATTATAGCAAATGCTTTAACAAATCCTCTTCTGCATACTGTGGTTAGGTGCCAAACTGTGAAAGAGATGTGGGATACTCTCAGTGTTACGTATAAAGGCACTGACTTGGTCAAGCAACATAAGAAGACAAATCTATGTCGTTATTGTGAAACTTTCTTTGCTATAAAGAATGAAACTCTAGCAGATTTGTTTACCAGATTTCAATGCTTGATAATTGATCTGATCTTGGTTGGTATCAAGAAAGATGAGAATGAGTTGGTACTCAAGTTCTTGGATGTGTAACAAGAATAATTCAATGAGATCACCATTGCATTTCATGCTGGAGGAACCTTAGGAAAATATGATCTCAGATCTATCTATGGTTTCCTTCTAAATCATCAACAGATCATGGAACAGAAGAAAGTGGCCCAACAACAACTCAAAGAATCTATATACAATGATGGATCTGCATTAATTGCAGAAAAGAAGAAGAAGGGATCTAAAAAGTCTCAAGCTAAGACTGACTCTGAATCTAAATCTGAGGAAGTAAGTCCTAACTCCGGTTCAGATGATGAAGAGATGGATGCTCTTACTAAACAAATGGCAATGTTAGCAAGAAACTTTAGAAAGTTCAGAAGAGGAAAGGGTCAACCTGACAGAAGCAGAAGTGGTAAGTCTACTTTTGATCCTAAGAAAGCTAAGTGCTATAACTGTCAAAGGATATGACACATAGCTGTTGAGTGCAGAGTTAAGAAGGGAGAATCAGCTTCAGTAGCTGACAAGAATGCCTACAAAGCTGATAAATATAAAAAGAAATATCAAAGACTCAAAGGCAAGCCAGATGAAAACACAAAAGGTCTTCTTGCTGAGACTTGGGACACTGAATCATCAACTTCAAATGATGATGAGCCAAATAAGTGTTTGATAGCCATTGAGGATGAAGAGGAACAAGTTGACTATGAGTTAGAAGACAGTTCCTTTGATGAGGATCTAGCAGAAGCGGCTAAGCTGAGTAAGCAAACGAGTAACTGGGATCCTGCCTCAATGTATAAGGTAAATAACTTTAGCTCCTACACTGATGAACAAAAATGTCTAATGTTCAACTATTTGTTGAATGACTTCAAAACCTCTCTCACAGTTTAATCTAGTTTGAAAACTGAAATTTCAAAATTAAAAGATGAACTTAAACACTCTGAAACTCTCTTAAATGCTGGTAAAAAGACTCAAAGTGATTATGAATGTCAACTTCATAAAAACAAACTTCTAAGTGAAGAACTACTAGAATCAAAAGAGCAAGCTGATAATCTAAGAAAGATCTGTGAATCTTGGTGTAAATCATCAAGAGAAGCAGAAAAATGTATTAACCAGCAGATACCAAATCAAGTAAAAGCAGTGCTAGGGGGAGATTATAGTGCTGCTGCTGATGAAATCATCGAAGATAAAGTCAGTCTTGAAGACAAAACGATGAGATAAGATGATATACTCCCAAAAACATTTTTAAGGAACAAGGATGGGAAACAGGTCAAAACCAATAAGTTTGTGACACCAATCCAAAGCCCACAGGTTATTCATACAAACCATCAAGCTGATGTTCCAGATCCAACAGAAACTGTAAGTCAGTTTTCAAAAGATTGGATTACAATCCTGTGAGAACAACTGTCTTTGACAAAATATCTCACGTCAACTAAAAAAAAACATAACTCTCAAGCCAAATATGAAGGGATGTCTAAGAACAGGAAGTTGTCTGTAAGTCAGACATCACCAAATAAGGGTAACCATAAAGCTGACAAAGGTAAGTCCAAAGTCAGTGAAAATCAAGTAGACAAACTATCTAAAAGAATTGAAAGGTTATCCAGTTTATGACCCTAAAACTGAATCCAAATTTAATGTTGGAAAACTCAAAGAAATCACCCAAACACCCATCTTTAGAAGAAAATGCTATAAGTGTGGTGATAGAGATCATGAGGCCAAAGATTGTGTAAGTACCAATCTTAGACCTGAAAACGTAAAGGATGATCAATCCAAAACAGACCCAGAATTTGTTCGAGCTGATTAGTCAAACTCTAAAGGATCAGCTAAGTGCTCATAGTCAAAAACCACCAAACAGTGGGTTCCAAAAAGAAACTAATATGTGTAGTTGATCATGTGCAGGGCTCCTACAAGTGGTATCTAGATAGTGGATGCTCAAGGCACATGACAGGAAGAAAGGGGATTCTAAGTGAATTCCAAAACAATGAAGGACCCAAGGTGACATTTGGGGATAATTCTCAAGGAAGGACTAAAGGTTATGGAAAGATAACTGCTGGAAAAGTCACATTAAAAAAGGTAGCATATGTTGAAGGCCTTAAACACAATGCAATAAGTATCAGTCAACTGTGTGATGAGGATTATGAAGTCACCTTCAGAAAGCATGCACGAAAAATTTATGATAAGAAGGGAAAACCAATATTAATGGCAAAAAGAGAGAGAGATATCTATTTGTTAGATCTCAGCTCCGCAGATCCTTCAACTGAAACCTGCTTGTATTCTGACTTAACTCCCAAGCTGAGTTGGTTATGGCACAAGAGACTATCTCATTTAAATTTCAAATATATTAACAAGTTGTCTAGCAAAGAGTTAGTCTCTGGTCTGCCTAAGATCACATATGCTAAAGACAAACTCTGCTCAACATGTGAAATGGGAAAACACCATAAGGGATCCTTCAAGTCCAAACATAATTTTTCAATTACAGAACCATTGCATACGTTGCATTTGGACCTATTAACACCCAAAGCCTAAGTGGCAAAAAGTATACTCTAGTGATTGTTGATGAGTTCACAAGATTTACTTGGGTAGTCTTCTTAAAAGCTAAAAGTAAAGCTGCATATGAGTTAATCAGCTTCATAAGACAAGAAGAGTGGCAAAAGGGTAAGTCTCTTAAACAACTCAAAAGTGATCATGGGACTGAGTTTAGAAACTCAACCCTTGAAGGCTTTTGTGAAGAGAAGGGAATTATCCAAAATTTCTCATTTGTAAGAACTCCACAACAAAATGGAGTTGCTGAAAGGAGAAATAGAACCTTAATTGAAGTTGCCAGAACCATGCTATGTGAGGCAAAGCACACGCTGGGCTTCTAGGCAGAAGCTGTAAGTACAACTTGCTATACCTAGAATGGATCAATAATAGTTAAAAGACATGGTAAAACACCTTATGAGATGTGTCATGGCAGCAAACCCAACATTGGATATTTCCACAGTTTTGGTTCAACATGCTATGTGCTAAACCAAAGAGATCAGCTCCATAAGTTGGAACCCAAAGCTGATCAAGGGATATTTGTTGGACATTCTTCAATCTCCAAAGCTTATAGAGTTTTTAATCTTAAAATAAAAGTAATTGAAGAATCAGTACATGTTACATTTGATGAAACAAGTATTGACGAATCCGACAGAGCTCAAGCTGACCCAGTTAGTTTGAGTGAGCTTGAGAGGAACAAAGAAGATCTCAGATCAAATCCCATGTATGTTATGGATGATTCTGATGATGATGATGATGATTATAAATTTGACAAATGTGCATCATCGAAAGAAATTATCAATATTGAAGATAATCAACCTGAGAATCTCGGTGAATCATCAGGTACATGTCAGATTGAAGATCTAAGTGATCTTCCAATTCCTACTCAGACTGAAGAAGTAAGTCATATTCTGCCTGAGAGACACTACTTAGACTCAGACCCAGAACCTCAGTCTCCCACTACAACCTTCAGAGTATTAAAAGACCATCCTCTTGATGATGTCATTGGAAACATTGAAGATGGTGTGTTAACAAGATGTAAGGCAAGTGCAAATTATGCTGCCTAGTCTAGTTTTCTATCTCAAATGGAACCAAAGAAGACTGAAGAGGCTCTAAAAGATGAAGGTTGGATTGAGGCTATGAAAGAGGAGCTGATAGAATTTCAAAGAAATAAGGTCTGGACCCTTGTCCCTGCCCCCAAAGGAAAAACAATTATAGGCACTAAGTGGGTCTATAGAAATAAAATGGACAAGGATGGAGTAGTGATCAGAAACAAGGCAAGGCTAGTAACTCAGGGGTATCGACAAGAAGAAGGTATTGATTATGATGAGGCCTTTGCCCCTGTTGCATGAATTGAAGCTATAAGGTTGTTTCTAGCCTATGCAGCCTTCAAAAACTTTAAAGTGTATCAAATGGATGTTAAAAGTGCATTCTTAAATGGAGCACTACAGGAGGAAGTCTATGTGAAACAACCCCCTAGTTTTATTGATTCTAAACATCCAGATTATGTCTATAAGTTAGACAAGGCTTTGTATGGACTCAAGCAAGCTCCAAGAGCCTGGTATGATACACTGTCCACCTATTTGCTCTCAAATGACTTTGTTATACGAAGTATTGACAAAACTCTATTCATAAGAAAGAGTAGAGGACATGTCATTCTGGTTCAAATCTATGTGGATGACATTATCTTTGGTTCAACAAACCAAGGTCCGTGTGATTGGTTCTCTAAGATAATGTCCAATCAATACAAAATGAGCAGGATGGGTGAGATGACTTACTTTTTGGGACTTCAAATCTATCAGAAAGAAGATGGTTTATTTATTAATCAGAGCAAGTATGTCTTTGATCTGATTAAGAAATATGGATTAGACTCAAGGCATTCCGCAAAGTCTCCAATGTTACACAATGTCAAGCTACACAAGGACATTGATGGAAAATCTGTATATCAAACTACATATAGAGGAATGATAGGTTCATTACTCTATTTAATAGCAAGCAGAACTGATATAATGTTTGCTACATGTGTTTGTGCACAATACCAAGCTGATCCAAAGTAATCACACTTACTAGCTGGTAAAAGAATACTCAAATATCTGAAGGGAAAACCAAACTTAGGTTTGTGGTATCCAAAAGGATCAGGATTTGAGCTGATAGGGTACTCAGATTCAGACTTCGCATGATGTGATCTTGATAGAAAGAGTACTACTAGATGATGTCAACTTTTGGGAGGAAAATTAGTTAGTTGGACAAGCAAGAAACAAAACTCAGTGGCAATTTCAACAGTTGAAGCTGAATATGTAGCTGCAGGGAGCTGTTGTGCTCAAATATTGTGGATGTTGTTGGGTTTTGGATGAAGTTGAAAACGCAGCGGAAACAAAAACGAGTATAAAACAATTTCATTTTATGCCACCAATACCACATCCAATGGAGCAATCTCTAAACAATAGCAATGCAACAAAAGAAAGGAACAGGTAGAAGAAATTATACCATACAAGTGTCTTCAACCTCCTCGTTGATGATGAATATGAGAATACAATGTTGTATTCCTCTACCGGTATCCACACCAAGTTTGGTTTGATCCTCACTTGCTAGAGTGCTTGTATGCCAACAAGATACACGATGACGCCCTTGACAATAATTGGCTCGTGCTAAGCTTCACAACCAAAAATTTCAAGATGCCACACGCACCTTCCACACAAGTCCACATGGAACAACTCGTGCTAAGTTCGACAATTGTCCCATGCTTCATTAGATTCGGGTGGTGTCATCTTTTGGATGGCGTATGATTTACGTTTTTGAGAAAAACGAGACTTTTGTTTTTCCGGTTAAAAACCTCTTTTCGTTTTGATTAACAAATAAGTGACAAAACGCATTTTTCACAAATTGAATATAAACACTTTATATTCTTATGTTAATCATGTGAGCGAGCGGGGTTTGTTAACCATTTAAGGAAAACTATATAGTTTTATTATTTTCAAAAGATTTTCTAGCATGCGAAGATCCTACAACCACGCAAGAAAAACAAACAAATAAAACTACACAACCACGCATACAAAACCGATTTGAGCCAACCTAAGTGTTCCCCGGTGAGCCAACCGAGGAACTAAGTCTACTAAGGACAAACAATCCAAGACTTCGTGGCGTGCTCCAACTCGATCTCGCGCCTCCGGATCCGAGGTAGCCAAGACTTCTCCCAAGACTCCCGTTGGTGCCTCAGGTCTTCTCTTCTCATTACATACATAATTTAAAGAGAAATGGCATGCAAGCCACACAATCTATTCTAAGCTAATATACAATTACAAAGAATAAATACTTTGGCGTACAAGACAGAAATAAATAAATTATTACAAACCGGATTAAATAAATTATTACAAACAACATGTGGTACCAACCACCAAATGAATGAACAACAAATAAAGCAACCAAACAACCACACAAAGGTCTAGGCTCAAACCGGTCCTCACAAAAACGAAACAACCGCAAAGCATGGCGTGCCACACCAAACCATGCACAAAACAATATCCCAATTAAGTTTATTCAAAAACTAAAGGCACAAGAATAAACCTTGTACATATGCATTAGGATTCCAAACACTTTGAAATCCATATTCATATATACACAATTTACATGTATGCATGTGTGCATTTTATGCCAAAACCACCCAATACATACATATAAAAGAATTAGGATATTATGGGGCTTAAGCTACAAGGCTAAACAGCCTAAAATGATTCTGGAAACACCAAAATCATGTGCCTTTAGTTTTCTTTTTCAAAAAGGCCAAAAATAGCCTGTTCATGATGCCTTCACGAGCTACTGCTCTTCACGGGCCCTCATGGGCCGTGAAGGCAGTACGCTCCACGACTCGTGAAACAGCTTAAAAAACTTTCACGACCACCACCCCACGAGACTGGTCGTGTGGCCTTCACGACCCGTGAAGACCTTCTAGACAGAATGTCCAAATCGAAAATATGGATTTTCAAGGCATAAAGGTGCATGCATCTTGCAAGTATGGCTCTGATACCACTGTTGGGAATCCATGGGGATCAAAGCACGCAACGGAAGCAACAAAAACACACAAAATGATCCCATGATTTCCCAATGGTGGTGAAAACTTGCAAGAACATGCATGCAACCAAAAACAAGAACAAAGAGAAGAAGGAGATCAAATCATACCTCGAAGACTTTGATACTTGGCTGGAACAAATCGGATTTGGGATGTAAGCTTGAAACAAAAGGCTCCAAGCCCTAATGCAACTCCACACCAAGAAACCTTCAACCTCTTTGTACTAGCAAATCGAAGCACCACCAACACTTGATGGACCTCTTCTGGAACAACCTTGAAAACACTTGTGCACAACCCTTAACCTCTTGCTCTTGCTCACTCTCACTAGTATGAACTCACAAATGAAGTATGCTTGCACAATTTATCCAAGAGTGTAAAATGAACAAACAATGCCCCTTATAAAGAGATATCATCTGTTCTTTAGAGTCCAGAGTCGTGCTAATTTGCACTCATTCATTGGACCAACAAAATGGTCCAACCAAATACAAGTGTCACTTAGAATTCTGCCTTCACGACTTCTTCACGGGCTCTCACGGGCCGTGAAGGATAAACGCGCCACGACCGGCCATTAATCCTCGACGAGCCGTTCCACGCTGTTCAAGAATCGTGAGGGTTGTTCCTTCACGACCTCCTTCACGGGCCGTGTAGGGTCCTGAAGCCCTAGTGTTTCACGAACCATGCGACCCACGACAGGACTCGTGGACACGACCTGCTTCACGACCCGTGGAGCATCCTTCACGGTCGTGAAGCCTAGGTCAACTGGAATTTGACCATTTTGACTCTTTCTTCTTATAGTAGGCTGTCGAGATTGAAACTTGGCATGTGACCCAATAGGCCCGCGCTTCATTGGCAGTGATGCTGGCCTACGTGTGTCGCTGGGCAGATTCCAACAAAAGCCACATTAAATCTAGACTTAAAAGCCCAATTGAATTGGCTGTTACAGCGTGAAGCACGGCCGTACCTTTTAAAGCACGGTCGTGCCAACCCAAGCAAGCACGCCCCGAGTCACACAAGACTTGGGCCCGTACCCTGACCATAAGCACGACCGTACCAACAAGAAGCACGGCCGTGCTTTGCACACCATGACCGTACCAACAAGATGTACGGCCGTGAGCCAATAGGCCTATGCCTTATCGGCAGTGTGAGCCAATAGGCCTATGCCTTATCGGCAGTGATACCAACTCGTGTGTCTCAGTGGGCATATTCCAACAAACTCCCACTTGAACATGACACACCCACGAAAGATAACACAGACATAGAGCGGCCTCTAGCAAGGAATCTATGCCCCCAAGTCGGCATAGGGTATGTCGCCCATGACAAGTACCAAACTGTAAAGAATAGTCCTACAGATAAGTGATTATTCATCCATTCGTTCACGATATCCATTGTGAATGCAGGTCATGGAACACCGTCAACCCCAAATCATTCACGATTATGTTTCTCGATCTAGACTAACTATGACGAACAACACAAGTTGCAAAATTGATCCACTATCAATTCACCTTAAGCACGGCCATGCATTTTGATGTCATCAGTTCAGTCAACGAGGGCCCAGGGATATCTCTCTAAAGAGGAACGAATACCTTTGACTACATCGTTCCATCATAATAACAAGTTCTTGCCTGAAAACTTCCCTTATAACAGCCAGTTACGAACTGCGTTAGAAAGTAATATAAACAAGACCATATTATTAATCAAGAAGCGCATGTATCTCCAGTAGAAGGACAAAAAATTTTATCATCCTGATTTACTCGTGATCATGTCCATGAAGTAAACTCAGGTGCGGGTCCTCCAATTACTTGATCACTATCAAGTACAGGCTAGTGTTGCGAAAACATGTATTCAATCCACTATGAATACTTTACCAACCACTTGCCTCGATCTTAATTAACTTCCTCCTTCCAATGAAGAACAACCGATCGTGAAGCATTTAGAATAAATAAATTTATTCAAGGAAGTGGTTAAACATGCTAGGATGGAACACAATAAAGGCTAACGAAAGTACCCGCTCCGCGTGCATTATCAAATCTCCATTTGATAATCGATACAATCAAAGCACATTATTGCTTTACTGTTCCCAACTCAAAATATATCAAATTTAACTAAACAAACCCAAGCCAGAGCCACTTGTAAACCAAGTGTATGCAAGCCTAGTATGTAAATTCAT
The DNA here is from genome assembly GCA_038502395.1 of Dittrichia graveolens. NCBI lineage: Eukaryota > Viridiplantae > Streptophyta > Magnoliopsida > Asterales > Asteraceae > Dittrichia > Dittrichia graveolens. The sequence goes on along the minus strand of JARJIL010000005.1, from coordinate 50,609,276 downwards.
CACTGGCTCACGACTAAAGCTTAGTAAGCGGATTCACAAAGTGACATCCATGCGTACTCTAACAATTACCATATCTTCTCTCGACCAAACACTTATAAAGTTTGCGCCAACAAGATCATGGTCCTTTGTCCAAGCCTTCGTGCTCTCATTGTTCCAAAGAATCCAATAGAGTCACAATGCACAAGACTATGGTTCACATATATAAGCCATCATACTCTTATTTTCTCAACAGAACCCAATTAGAGTCAATGATGCTTAAAGAACCATTCTAGTAGATAACATTCCACTTAACAACACAACAATAACAATTCACCAAGAATAATACACTACTCAAAGTTCCTTGTTATCACCAAACATCAACTTGAAGAACAATGTACCAAGAGTTCTTCCAAGTATGTCAAAATGAGATAAAGGAAATCATGTGATAAACCAAGTTGCTAATCAAATTAACACACTAGTCCATCATGTTTCAATGTCACTCTCTTGGTTTTGTCACTCCGAAATGTTCACGTTTGTATCTTCCAATTATTCTTATGAAGCAATAATTCCTCAACTCCGGTTTTATGAACCGCCAAGTTAGGATATTATCTTCAATAAGAAGTATATTATGGATACACAATTTAAGTAACACAAGCGCTCCCACTAGCTCTGGCATACATCCATGTTTAATCTTCCCTTTTCGAAAACTCAAATCTAGATTTTCTCAATAAAGTGAAGATTACAACCTTGCGATATTTGTCCAAGACTACGAGGATACTTTCAACGTACAAGACTTTCGGAAAGTGTTAAAACACCCTTCCTCAAAATTCCCATGAAGGAACATGATATTTACATTGCAGTGATAAACACATGTATCCGAGTAACCTTGAATATAACCACTTGGAAAATTTCCTTATGATACCATCCTCATGGTCAATCATAACGAAACATTTATCATTAGTTGGTATTTGAAGTTCAAGTCCATGGATAGATTTCTTGGGCTCGTAGACTTTACGAGGATACTTATAGTGTACAAGACTCTCGGATAGTGTTAAAAAAACTTCGTCAAAATTCCTATAAAGGAATAGGGTCTTTACAATTCACTTCCATACTTTCATAGCCATGAGAAGGTAGTGATACACCATAAGTCATCCAAGTAGACTTCATAATCACCGGGAAAAATCTCTTTTATGACACCGTCCTCATGGTCAATCATATTAGAATTTTTACCACCGGTCGGCATTTGAAATTGTCTACGTCTCAATTCATGCATACCCCTAGGTTTACACCAACGCATTGGATCATCCAAGTCCAATACTTGGATATCCTACATGGATTGCATCCCATTCTCATTACCTCTCTCCTTCTAGTAGACACTAGGCTCACTACGACTTCCAATAGTTGATGAATTCAACTAATCCATCATCGAGTTGTCTTCCTCTAGATATAAAAAATATATCTATCTGGCCTTACGACAACTCCTATCAAAAATAGGAAGAGTAACGAATTATGCCAGGTACTCCAGCATCGCCATGCTGAGTTCCAATCATTACAGATTGTATGCTAGTGCCAACATGAGGTTTTACTCCCACTGGCTCCCATAGATATTAGACTTCCACTTGCTATTGAGCGACAAAACTTTTCCTCAAAAGTTCGTGAAACAAATATCTCATGCCTAATGGAGTAGCATCTTTTGTCACCGGATTCTACCACCTCACGTCTACACGTAGGCTGGATAATCTAGGTTTTGAGATAGACAAGCAAAGACACTCTTTCTAGTCTTTTCTCCTAAGATGCATACTAAACCATCTTTGTTGATTTTATATATAGAACATTGCCCGCCATACTTAAGCATCCCAACACATTGGGTATGAATTTGTGATCCATCAAGACCCGAATATTCGGTTCCTCCTCTACGCAACCCATATGCTAATGTGTCCTAGGAGAAATAATTTATGAGATAAATCCCACAATTCTTATGATGATCACAAAATTCATATATTAAGATACTCAACATCTTTACAAGATTTAAGTAACTTAACCTTTTGTCCACAAACTTCGTTAAGGTAATCAATGAACACCTCAAAGGTTTCAAATATACCTATCCCTACTACCACTACGGGTAAAGGTAACGAAGTGCATATAGTTATCCCCATGGATTTGCTTGAACGAATTAAACACACAAGTGTGAACCAATTACAACAAGCTTTCAATCTTCTCACATACGCCGATGAAAGATGTACAAGTCATTTAGCCTAATAAACAATTCTCGCACTCAACATTTGATCAATTATCAAATGCATCCAAGATTCCAAACCACACGGAACTTGGTGAAGCAAGTCTTGTTTACATAGCTAAATAATCTTGTCACTTGGATAACTAATCCAAACCAATTTTCGATTTAAACACATTATTCATGATTACTTTATTACTTTTAAGCAAAAGCTTATAAATGCCATGACATGGATAAACTTTCAAATAAACCACCAATTTATATATCAAATACAAAGTAATATCCATCGTCAACCAATGCATAATAGACTTAATATTTCTTTTGCCATGTAGGACACATAATATACTAATCTAGTAAAGTAATAAAATAGCTAGATGAAATGGCGAGATCAAAACTCCCAATCCTCTCAATCGAGACAACGTCCAACGATATTGAGCTCTAGCTCTCCATGCTTTATCAGCTACTTCTTCCGTTTAACACCTACACTTTGTAACAAAACAATTTTGAAACAAATGTGAGTGTTATAGCCAGCATTTCAACAAATCTAGCTAAGAAGTAGAAAAGCCATAGAGCTAACCATGAATGTACCTGATGAAGAGAAGTAATTCCCTTGCCTCATAGAAAGCTTTAACTCCCTCGAACACTCAGGACAAGCGTGGTGGCGCCAATCTCCATATTTACCGCATAAATAGCTAACTTCTCCCTTAGGAGTCGTATTCTTTTTCTCGGTTTTACGTTCCTCAAATAACCGGGTGGGAACAAACTTGCGTTTGGCCATGTTAGACTCGAAAATCTTAAGCATGCCATGCAACTCGTCTTAGGATTCTACCATTTTGTCCTTTTGATAGTTTTTGATAAACTCATCATAAGACGTGGGTAGGGATTGGAGAATCATATTCACCGCAAGCTCCCTCCCAATGGGAAATCCTAGTATTTCCATTTGGTCAATGTATGCCTTCATACGAAGCACATGCACACTAACCTTCCCACCTTCCTGCATCCGGCAACCAATAAGGGCCTTGACACACATAAAGTGTTCCTTTCAAATCTGATGTTGGAACAAGTCCTTCAAACGATTAATCATGTCATATGCACTCATAAGCCCGAGTTGCTTTCGCAGCTCACAACTTATAGTCGATAACCTGAAAGAAGAAACATCTTTTGCGTCCTCGATATGCTTTTCAAAGGTGTATCTAGTGGCCCAACTTGTGTTGGTAGCAGGTGGTTTCGGAAGAGGTTCCTCGAGGATGTGCAACTTAGATTCATGGCGAAGGACAATTCGATATTGCCTATACCAAACCACAAAGTTCACACCTACGAGTTTCTCCTTTTCTAGGAACGAACAGAGAGATAAATTCGGTGTTGCGTTGTTAACGTTTGTCATCTAAAATTTTAGAGTACACGTTTTAGTGAATTTAGATATAATCCTTATATAAATAATTACCCAAATAGTTTTCAAAACCAATTATTTAAACAAGGCTAGAAACCATATTTCACTTTACCTTATGATGGGTTTACCGCGGATCACAAAGCAAAGCTATTTAGGCCGGTAACCATTTTACCGATTGCAAACACTTTGCAACTTCTAGATCCTTGCGGGATCCATTGATAATCAAAAATGTCTTTTGGCATGTTTGATCTCTTCTCGCACCAATTCTAACTTGATCCCCTTAAATGACTCGGCTAGAGCTCGACGCCACCTAAGTGTCACAAAAAGAATTGTAAACCGCCCGTCAAGACACATGGTGGAACTCTCGCCAATAATTGGCTCGTGCTAAGCTCGACAACCAATATTGCGAGTTACCACACTTACCTTCCACACAGTTCCACTCGGCATGCCTCGTGCTAAAGCTCGACAATCATCCAAGTTTCACTAGATTCGGGTGGTGTCGTCTTACTGATGGCGCGTGATTTACATTTTAAACAGGATTTCGTTTTTCCAGTTAAAACAATTTTAACCCATTTTGCGAATTAACAAATCAAGTGATAAATACAATTTTTATTCACTTATAATATAATACAAATTTATATTATCTTGTTAATTCTATACTCGCGGAAAGTAATATAAACAAATTTTATAAATCTATGTTTTATATATTTTGGAAAAATTATCTAGCATGCGATATCCTACACATCCATGCAAAATAATAAATATATAAAACAACCACGCATACATAATATTTCGGTAACATGCACAAATCCTATGCGTTTTCCCCGTGAGCCATACGAAGAAAACAAGGTCAACTAAGGAATCCAATATTCAAAGCACCTAGCCGGGTGTGCTCCCACTAAAGCCGGCATCTCCACAAGGCAATCCGGACTCCATGTTGCCGAGACATCAACGCCGTGATTCCCGTTGGTTTATTACATACTAAATCAACTTCTATACTATTCTACAAATACATAGAAGAAGAAATGGCATGCAAGCCACAATCCTATGCTACTAATACAAGTACAAAGGAATAAATAAACGACATGCAAGCCGTACCAAATAATAAAAATAAAAATTACAACAATACGGCACGCATGCCACCAAAACCAAATAAACCTACCACCACAACACATAGGTCTAAAGGGCATCTCGTTACCGAACCACAACCAAACACAACCAAAGCAAAACCATGGTGTGCCACAAAACCATGTCAAATATATTTTGATTACGATTGCCAACAAAACACCCAAGGCACAAAAGGCAATCCTTGTACATATGCATTAGTAATTTTAATACACCTTTAAAATTACATATTCATATATACACCTATAAATATATATATTTTTATGTACTTCATGCCAAGCCATACAAAATATATAAATTCAAGGAATCAAAATATAGTGGGGAAAACTACATCCAAGTCTAGCCTAACTAACAAATCCGGAATTTAAATATAATTTTAAAACATGTTTCAAAAACAGTTTCTGGCCCAAAAATATGAAAGGCACGGGCGTACCCTCTAAGGGTACGGGCGTGCCCGTCCACTCCCAGTTTACAGTTTACACAGTTTAAGCCTTAAAACAATTCTGCCGGCACGACCTGTACCCCCACTGGTACGGCTTTGCCCCGGCTGCCGGCATGCCCCGTACCCCAAGAAGTACGGCCGTGCCCGGTCACCGGAAAATCAGATTTTGATAGAAAACTCAAAATTCCGGTTTCGGTGCAAAGCCATGTTAGAGATGGCTCTGATACCACTGTTGGGTTTTGGTGGCATCTAGAAAATGCAACGGAAACAAAAACGAGTATAAAACAATTTCATTTTATGCCACCAATACCACACCCAATGGAGCAAACTCTAAACAATAGCCATGCAACAAAAGAAAGGAACAAGTAGAAGAAATTATACCATACAAGTGTCTTCTACCTCCTCTTTGATGATAAATACGAGAATACAATGTTGTATTCTTCTACCAGTATCCACACCAAGTTTGGTTTGATCCTCACTTGCTATAGTGCTTGTATGCTAACAAAAACACCACCACTAAAGAACCAACATCACTTGAAGATTATGAGTGCCTTAGCTTCCTTCCAAGTGTGTTTTGAGAGAGTATGAACTAACATGCAAGTTACAAGTTCATGTATTGATAATATGTATCTATATTATCCAAGATTGGCTAACCCATCATACTAGACTTCTAGGAAAATTTATACACCCATTCCAATAGCCAAAAAACGTCCATAATAAGTCTAGCATGAATAGCCATAAAGCCACATTAAACCTAGACTTAAAAGCCCAATTGAATTGGCTGTTACAGCGTGAAGCACGGCCATACCTTTTAAAGCACGGCCGTGCTAGCCCAAGCAAGCACGCCCCGAGTCACACAAGACTTGGGCCCGTACCCTGACCATAAGCACGGCCGTACCAAGAAGAAGCACGGCCGTGCTTTGCACACCACGACCGTATCAACAAGATGTACGGCCGTGCATAGCACTACCAAAACCATTTTTGGAGTTTTTCTCTCTCTCGTTCAAAGGTGTTGTCGGAATCAATGCTTGGCGTGTGACCCAGTAGGCCTATGCCTTATCGGCAGTGATACCAACTCGTGTGTGTCAGTGGGTATATTCCAACAGATGCAACATCAGCTTAAGGACTTTGATTTGCATTATTCAAAGACTCCCATATTTTGTGACAATCAAAGTGCTATTGCCATTACACACAAGCCAGTGTCTCACTCAAGAACCAAACATATTGAGATAAGACATTACTTCATCAGAGATATTGTAGAAAAGGGATAGATAGAGCTATTCTTCATTGAGACTGAAGATCAGCTTGCAGATATCTTCAATAAACCAATTGAAGGCACAAGATTTACAACTCTACTCAGCAAGCTTGGCATGCTCAAGCCTTAATCGGTATGTTCCATTCTTTATCTATGTTAAATTTTTGCTAAGTGCTACATGTGACTAAGTGTCAATCTAAGCTGAGTGCTAAATCTGAAGCTGAGTACTCCGTTCCAAAGTGTGGTCAGTTCCACATGTCTAGGTTAGTCCTAAGAAATGGTATGTCCGATAATATGGCAAGTCCAACATATTTAGGGTGTGTCTGTAAATAAATGTCAGTCGTCTAGAAATTTTTTATGATATATTCTTATCATAAAAATATCATTAATCATGTTCGAATCCGGTTCAATATAACAGTGTGTGTTTGGGTAACTTACAATAAATTTAGCCGTTGTAACAAACTGCGTAGATGATTTTAAGGTAACGGTCATATTTATCACCCTCCGATAACCATAACTTTTCTCTCACATTGAAAAGGTATAAATATGAGAGACTTTTCATAATATTTCCTTTACTCTTCCAAAATATTCTTCTCTGCAGTGTGCAAGGTTCATAACTCAGTGCAATCCAATACGATAAGTTCGATTTCAATGGAAGGTTATACTCTTAATCTGACTGAACAAATGATCCGTGGTGGAAATTTCAAGAACAATGCACTCCCCATCTACAAACAGAACAATGTAATCGCCTGTATCGACATTCCAAAGTCCAAAATTGGCACGGGATATGAGGAGTGGGTCACCTACATTCGCAAGGGACCCCTGGAAAATGCATTTTTTCGTGGTCCTCATGTGCTCATCACTCAACTTCTCACGGAATTTTGGTATACGTGTAGACTGCATGCAACTCAATCGGTCATTCGGGATAAAGTCCTAAGTGGACAAGTGGCGATAGAAGTTGATGCAAATTGTCTCCGCATAATTCTTCATCTCCCGGTTCATAATCAGTATGAGGCGACGGTTTCTAGGGACACATCACGAAGCGTTTTACCCTTAATAGGTCATCCTCAAGTTATTGGCGTCATACGGAAATCTGTTTTCCAGACGGCATGGAGATTTATGGTATCCACTGTGGTTCGTTCCTTTGGATACAAGGTGGGTGGCATGGATAATGTTAATGACTTTGAAACACAAGTGTTATATAACTTATTTTATGATCGATGATTGGATTACGCTGAGTTGATCTTTGAGGCATTCAAGTCATTGGTGACCAAGAACATAAGGGACACCATTCTGCCCTTCGTAAGATTTATTTCCATGGTCATCGAGGACATGTTGGGTAGAAGATATACAGCCCAATATAAGTCAACCCCTACTCCTGTTCTCAGCTACAGAACATTCTCCCATGATATTTTACCTGAGCATCCTACAATGAGTGCTCAGATGAGGGTGTATGTACAGCTTCCAACTCCTGCGTCAAGTGATGCTGAGACACAAGAAGAAGTTGCGAAAGAAGTGGGTGACGGTGTTGGTTCTGAGGCTGCGTCCTCTCAAGCTGATCAACCTAGGACTCAGCTCAGACCTTGTGTTCAAATAATTTCATCCACCACTTCGAGTTCTGAGCAAAGGAGTCTGTTTCATAGCTCTAAGTCTCCACTACTAGGTGCAGCACGTATACTTTCGCATCCCTTATCTCCTTCTCTCTCTTTTACTTCTCCACCTCCAAAATTGGGAGATAAGCCTGAGTCAAGCCCAACTCAGTCTAACCCCTCTCCTCCACCTCATACATCTCCATCTATCTTACAATCTACAGCCAACCTTGGTCAGCCCACTGCTACCAAGGATATATCCTACACCTATGCTAGAAAGTCTGCCAAAGGTGGTCCTTCACCTCAAAAGGACACTGGAGCTGATATCACATTGATACCTCCACCGGCAGGAGCTGAGGGGGAGACACCTTCTCTTAAGGTGCCAATCTCTAGGCTCAGTTCAACCCTTATGCCTATACCGGGTGTGGTGTCTACTCAGCCCATACTCACTAGTGCCATGGGAGAGCCTACTTATGTGCCTTCACAGCCCCATGAAGGTAACATTGAAATACTGACCAATCCCGAGGGTCAAATACCCTCCTCCTCACCACTAAGCCTAGCTCACCCCACTACCATACCTCACGACATTACTCATTCTTCTCTTCCATTCTTACACACTCTAGCACGACCTGTCAATGAACCTTTCATACACCAGGAAGGTTTAAAGGGTCCCCATTCTGGCCCCCTTGATTACATAGGTCAGAAACAACCTTTGGATATGGGTCCCACATTCTTACCTATTGAGGAACACTCAACAACCACTCCTACTGGACAGGATGACTTTGAAGTAAGAAGAAGACCCGAGGAGCCCAAGTTGATGACCAACGATGCTCAAGTCATTATGAAATAGCTACAATCTTAGTTTGAGCTCCTGCATAAGAAGAGAAGAAATGATAAAGCCAAGTTGATGCGAAAACTTCATGATCTTTCGACTTCAGTAGCCAACTTGGAAAGCTTCGAGCTCAAATTCAGACCCTCCCCTATTGATGATGACAAAAAGGGGGAGGAAGAATCAAAGAAATGTGATGATAAGGTTGAGGGGGAGCATACAGAGGAAGTACAATTTGAGGAACAAGCTCATGATCAGTTTATGAGTACTGTAGATCAGCCTTCCCAACAACAGGCTCTAACAGTCCAAATTACCACAACTTCACAAGCTGAACCAGAAACTCCACATGAAGAAACATCTCAAGCTACTCACACCAACCTTCCTCAAGCTGAATTGTCAAAATTTGTTGAAGTTGAGTCTGTTCCGACTTCACAAATAGATAAAGGGAAGAGTAAGGTGTTTGAGATGGTAAAAAGAAAGAAAAGAAGTGCTATGCCTCTAGCAAAGAGAAGAAAGGTCCAACTGCTGAGCCTGAGCTAGAGCAAAAAGGTAAGTCTCAACTAAGTACACATGAATCTGACTCAAGTGATGAAGTTGATGCAGCACAGAAAGCCAGTGACATGCTTGCTGAGCAAATGATACAAGAGATGGCTAAAGAATTAGGCATAATAGTAGATGAAATAAAAGAGCAGCAACGACAAGCTAAAATTCAACGAGAAACGGCTAAAGCTAAGGCTGCCAGAGCTGAAGCTGAAGCTGACTATTCTGGACCTAGAGCTGCCCCAATTCCCTACTCAGATGTGGATCTAAGGCATTGTTATAAAAGAACACATTTTAATCACAAGATATAATCAATAACACTGAGTAGAAATGGTGAATTGGTAATTATCAACTTTGTACTAGACAACAAACAAGAAATTGGTCTAGATATGAGATGTCTGTACAAGTTGGGGTTCTCAGAGTTAAAAATCGTAGCCACAACTATCAAACAGATGAAAAAGAGTCAAATAAGAGAAGAGATAGTTGATGTGCTTAAGACACTCTTCATAAGAATTGATCAGTTAGGTGAGATTCCTGCTGATGAAATTGATACTTTCCTGAATCGAGACAAAGCTGCAAAAGTTAGAGCAGCAAGCGAGCGAGCTAAAAGAGACACCGGTATACAAGTTCCAAAGGGAGTTGAATCTAGAGAAAACACTTATATTACTCAACCTTTGGAAGGATTCTTGTATCTTGATATGGAAGGTAATCAATGTTTCTTAAGAGTAGCAGATCTTCATTTGGCAAATCTAGAATTGATTTTGTACTTGAGAATTCTATGTGATGACTCAACTCAGAACTCAGTATTTAGATATCATCTCCACAATGAAATCAGATCAAGAAAAACTGAGATGAGAGAGCTGTCAGAAGGTGAAGAGATTGTGAATGATGCTATGAAGAAAGCTGCAATCTAGGAACTTAAATGTTATGATATGTGGTTAGAAATTGGAGATCCTATTGATTAAATAGATTAGTTCTATAATTTTGTAAGCACTAAGTGTGCAGAAGCTAACCATAAAGATTAAGCTACAATGTAAATGATATGTTCATTAATACAAACTCAAGTTTGATACGTTAAACTCTTTATTATTTGATATGTTCAAAGTTATGTTTGATATGTTCAAACAGACAGCTTTGTAAGTTTAAGCTTATGATTGATATGTAAACTGATATGTTTAGCTGTATAAGTTTTGTAAGTTCAGAACTTAAATTGATTCTGATAAGTTCAGTTTCTAAGTAGTTGTATATCCAAATACTTATAATACAAGTCTTATAATAGATTTGTAATATAAATATCTTGTAAGTTCAAGATATGATGTATAAGTATGGATCAGTTCAATACTTATTTCAAGAACTAACTTTGGTCAGTTCCAAAGTGGTTCAGCATAATTCTGTTAACCTATACCTACTTTGATTCAATATTTTGTCATCATCAAATAGGGGAAGATTGTTAGTCCCATGTTTAAAATGATTAGATTTGATGAGACAAACTATAGATATGTATAGATGATAGGTTAAGAGTTAGGAATTATGTAAGTCTGTTATAGACTGACTAGTCAGCGTATAAACAGATATAGAGTTTTCTATGTAAGTACTAGATAGCTCAGTGACTTCAAAGCTGAGATAGGTTTGAAGAGTGAAGACTTGAAGATTCAAGAACCTAAGATTCAAGAACTCAGCTTGACAAGGTCAAGACTGAGTAAGTCAGCTAAGCGTCAGAAGTCAGTTCAAGAATTTTAGTAAGTTCTAAATTCTGTTATAAACTCTCCATATCTACGATATTTAAATTAGGATATCTAAACCTAATTTAAACTATCTATTAGTTGGATAGAAATCTCAAACGGAATTAATTAGATATGTTATAATTAAGGAGTTTGTTACGGTTTCAAAGAAAAGATAAGTTATATCTTTAAACTGCGATTTGTTCGTAGATGTATCAAGTATAAGTATAAACCTTCTTATGGGTTTTATATGGACGAACAAGAGGTGATACACAACGACGGCTGCATAAGTTGCAATACTGCATAAGTTTCAAAACGTACGTGTGTTCGTGATACTTGATATGCGTGTGTTGCGATAACTTTGTAAGTTCAAAGTTCCAGAGAGTTTTCAAGAGTTCTTGTTAATCAGTTTTAACAAGAAGTTCGATCATCAATTAGTTTGTGATTCAAGAGTGTTTAGAGAGACTTGAGGTTATAATCATTGTAAAACCAAATCATCCTGTTGATTAGATTAGAGAGTGATAATAGTTATTGTTGTGTTTGATTATTAAATATACGTTTGATTAATTTGATTATTTGTTTAAAGTGCATTCAACCCCCCCTTCTACACTATATCGGTTGCTTGTTTACCCTCTTTGGGACCAACAGATAAAGCCACTTGTTTATATGTGTTCTTGAAGACTCACAGGGTGATGATTCAACAACAACTAGAGCTAGTGGATCAGTAGATACTTTGGGAGATGATTTTGAGACCTCGTCTTGGTAATGTTGGAGGTCCTCAAAGATATTATGATAAGTGACAATTGTGAGGTTTGGGTTGATGTGCTTGTAAAGCTTCACATGTTCTTTCCACTCTAGACCCAAAGCATTCAAGAATACACAGTTGATGTCCAAGTCAGTTCTTTAAACCTTGTTAGTTCTGTGTTTATTTTGCAACTTGCAAAAACGGCTGTAGGTATTAATTAAAATCTCATTGTCCATTGCAGTGAACTCATGAAACATATCCAACTGAGTTCTCTTGATGTGTTCCCCTTGCTCTATTCCTTGCAGTTGTCGCTTTATCTCATCCCATATTTCTTTTGCAGTTGCCAGGCTGTCTACCTTCATATACATTTCAGAGGATAACCTTTCTTTTAGATAGTACTTGGCAAGCCTATCTTCCTTCTTCCTTTCTTTTTCAGCTGATGTAAGCTCGTATGGTGTTTTCTCTCTTGCTACACCAGGTATCGGAGGATTGTTATCTGGTTGGGAATTGAAGATTGTGTAGAATTTCTTGTCACCATTAATTAAGTATCGAATCAATCATCATTTCTCCATATGTCTTGCTGTGTTCCAGAAAGTCCATGAGCCTCCCTTTCCAAACGATATAATCATTGCGGAATAGGACAGGGTTTCCAGTCTTCGAATTTGAAGAATTCGAAATGTGAGTATATCGAATTCGAAGTGTTCAATGGGTTCAAAGTTTGTTTGAAGTTTGAAAGTTATATTTGAAGTGTGAAATTTGGATTCGAAGTGTGCGTGAATTCGAAGTGAGTGAAATCGAGTATAAGTGAATTTGAATGAAAAATTCAAAATGAACAAGGAATTTGAAATGAACTACAATTGTTTACTTCGAAGTTAAACTTGGAGAATTTGATTTTTCGAAATTGATTTCGTTTGATGTGGTAAGTTCAATGTTGCTTTTGAATTCGAAGTGCAATGGGTTTGAAATGTGAGTTCAAAGTGGTTAGACTTGATGAAAACACGCTCAAAGTTGTCTTAAAATGAGTTCGAAGTGGTGATCTTTGAATGCAAAGTGTATGGCTTAGTTTTTGAAGTGTTCTTTGGAAATCAGAAACACGTTCTGTGTTTGAAGGAATTTCGAAGTCCAAAGGCAAATACCAAAATGTTCGAATTTTCCACCAAAATTGATCAAAACTTTAGATTTGAACTGTTCTTCATGATTTTCATGTGTTCTTGACTCAAAATTTGAAGTCTAATGAAAATCAATGAATAAACTTCCGAATTTGATATCCTTGCACTCGCAAATCACTGTAGATCATTAATATCCCACCAATTCTATCATCCAAATGATTTATGATGAAAATTTAAGGCAAAAACCGTAGAGTATATCCACGAAAAATCTTCAAACTTCAATCAAATTTGATCCAAATCAATCTATATCGAATTGTAATTTATTCTAGAATTGTTTTCGAGAAGAATAGAACCAAATACACCAATTAAATTCCTCAAACCTTTAACTTTGATCCAAATCAAACTAACACAATGTTGATCATTCATTTGATTATAATTGAAATTCCTCTTTTGAGTTTTCTTGGTCAAAAAGGAATCAAAATTATTAGATGAATTTTATGTTTGTCATTTCTTAGACATTAAAATATCATATTTGTCCACACTAATTTACAAATATCAGATTTAACCAAATTCATAAATTTATCATTTTAAAATATTTTATAAACATTTTAAATTGTTTTATATTACAATCAAAAAACACTTTGAATTTATTATCTTAATTGTAGTAATAATGATCGATGATTTGAACAATAAAATGATCATGTCATTCCTATCATAATATCACGCTTCTGACATCACTTCTACCCTCAATTTCGAGTCAACACTTCCACCACTTGTCTAGTTGTTAAAGGCATCTATTGCCATTTTTTAAATTCACATTTTTCAACGTTTTATAATCATTTAATATCTTTTTATTTATTCTTAATATTTATTCCTTTTTAAAAAAACCTGTTATATCACAACTAGTATTAGTAGTCAATAATATATGGATAATTAATTTTGTTAAAATTGAAAATAATTCATTTAAGGATGAAAATGGAATTAATAACACACTTAAAGGACCAAAAGTAAAACCTTTAAAAGGGTAAAATTGTCATTAGAAAATATTAACACCTTGTTAAGGGAGAGAAGACCAAAAGTGTAAAAGCTTTGGGGTCGAGAGCTGAGAGGGACCAAACTCGTTAGTTAAATACGCTTTTATCATGTCATAACACATGGATAATCAAAACCTTGATTAATACTATTATTACAATTAAATTTACACAAATTAAAAATAATTTTATACTAGTTTAATCAATTATTGCTATAAAAATAGAGTAGATTACACAATTAGTTTAATCAATTATTGTTATACCAAGTTGCTTCGGTAGCAGGTGGCTCCGGAAGAGGTTCCTCAAGGATGTGGTACTTTGACTCATAGCGAAGTACAATTCTCAATTGCCTAAGCCAATCAACGAAGTTCACTCCCGTGAGTTTCTCCCTTTGTAGGAACATACGAGGCGAATGGTTTGACGTGGTGTTATTATGGTTTGACATCTACAAATAACAAGAGTACACGTTTTAGTTAGTTCGATATAATCCTCGTTAAAATAATTACCCATAAAGTTTTTTTTAGAAACACAATTTATCTTAACAAGGGCTAAGAACCATATTTTACTCCACTACATGACGGGTTTACCGCGGATCACATCATGAAGCTATTTAGGCCGGTAACCACTTTACTGATTGCAATCTATATTGCAACTCTTAGACACTTGCGGGATCCAACGACACTATCGGTCGGTTGGTATGTTTGATCCCTACTTACACCAATCCCAAATTAAAATTCATGGTTGACTCGTGTTTAGCTCGACAATCACGCAAGGAATTTAGTTTGCAATTGTAAATCGTCTAACAAGATACACGGTAGCACACTCGATAATCATTGGCTCGTGCTAAGCTCGACAACCAATAACCCCAAGTTGCCACACTCACCTTCCACATAGATCCACATGGAATAACTTGTGCTTAGCTCGACAATTATCCCATGCTTCACTAGAATCGGGTGGTGTCATCTTATGGATGGTGCGTGATTTACGTTTTTAGGAAACGGACTTTTATCCCTCGATTAAAACCATGTTTTAATAGTTGATTAACAAAGTATGTGATAAAACCTATTTTTCACTTTTAAATATAAATGCCAAGTTTATATCATTTTGTTAATCGTGTACGCGTGAGAGTTTGTTAACCAATTTATAAACTCTTGTGATTTTATTAACTTAGAAAAGTTATCAAGCATGCGAGGAAACATAAAGAACCATGCAAGAAATATAAATCACATCACACGCATACAAAGGGGTTGGTAACCATGTGAAAAACCTATGCGTCCTACCCGCGAGCCAAGCCGGGAGGACTAGGTCTATTAAGGACACAAACCTAGACCATGGAATGCTCCCACTGAATCCGTTACCTCCATCTGGACTAACGGATCCAAGGTCTTTAAGACGTCAGCTCTTGACTCTTGATTGTGTTCTTCAAAACACAATTACACAAATGAAAGGAAATGGAATGCAAGCCACGCGCTTCCTATTAATCTAGTATAAGTACATATAGGTGAATGAAATGGCATACAAGCCGCGATAATTAATTACATATCAAATCAATTAAAATAATTAATTACATCACACGTGACACTAACGTCACCAAATAAATCCAAATAACCAAACAAACCACAAGGCACAACCACAAGGTCTAGGGCGATGGTCACCAACCAGAAGCAACAAACAACAACCACAAAGCACGGTGTGCCAAAACCGTTACAAAAGGAATATTTCGGTAAGAATTTCCAACAGAAACACTCAAGGCACAACAAGGAAATTCTTGTACAAATGCATTAGGGCACAAAACCAATTTTTATACCCATATTCATAGATACACAACATATGTGTATGCATGTATGCATCTCATACCAAGACCATACCTTACATACCCATATTTGTACCAAAATATTATAAGGGGTTTACAACCGGAATCCACCAGAAAAGCATAAACTTCTTCATCACTCGAAAAACCAGAATAATATCTTTTAAGGACAAAAGCTGCCCAGGAGCACCCTCACAGCCCGTGAAGCCCAAAGGCTTCACGATCGATCACGGGTCAGAAGGGCTCGTGATCCTAAAAACCTAGTTTCACGATTGTACTGTTCACGAGGGCCTTCACGACGCCTCACGAACACTGGTCGTGTAGCCTTCCTGATCCGTGAAGAAACTTTCACGGCCCGTGAAGGCCTACTAGACGTAAAAACGAATCTTCCAAAAAGGTTTTTCGAGCCCTTTTCGTGCTATACCTTTATAACCTAGGCTCTGATACCACTGAAGGGAATCCATGCACGCCAACACCCGTACGCAGCGGAAGCAACGACATCAAAAACTAGGGTTTTCAGGTATTAAAACCGACATGCATGTATTCCCCAAGTGGGGATCATGACTACAAACAAATATAGCAACTGAAACTAAAAGAGAGGGAGGAGAAATATAGCATCGCGGGGCTGGAGCTATCCATCGAGCTAGAAAGATCTTCGAGAACCCGAAACCGAGCTCCTCTATTGATAGTCCACACCAAGTGCGCGAGATTGCGTCTTGCTAACGACACAAAAAAAGAACCACACGATGTCCTTGTGAATGTGGAACAACTACAACCGTATGGAGCTTGCCTTCATTTGATACACTCACTTAACTCACCATATAAGGTTCAAGTATCATGTATGTGTGTGTATTGTATCATGGAGCAAAAGTTCCAAGTGTGAAAGATATATGAGCCTTTTATAAAGGCCGGAGAAGTCCCAAAGCCACCAGAGTCGGCCACCTAGCCACTATCTCATTGGACCAACACAAAGGTCCAATAAAAACAAAGTGACATTTGACTTCCGCCTTAATGGGCTCTCACCCGTGAAGAGGTCGTGAAGAGAAACCCTCCACGAGACCTCACCACCCGGACAAGTAGTCGTGGGGGCACTGCCTTCACGAGAGCTTCATGGCCCGTGAGAGTCCGTGAAGGTAGAAGCCATGCTTTTATTGTACCACTTGATGGCTCAATGTGAGTATGCGATGGAACCCGGCCTTAGGAGCCTTCACGAGTGCTTCACGGCCCGTGAGAGCCCATGAAGGGGTCTCGTGAAGGGAGTGCCCCCACGACTACTTGTCCGGGTGGTGAGGTCTCGTGGAGGGTTTCTCTTCACGACCTCTTCACGGCCCGTGAAGGTCACTAGAAACCCTAATTTCATAGTCTCTCATGTTTGGGTTGTGCTTCCGGAATCTACCCTTGGCGTGTGACCCAATAGGCCCGTACCCCATCAGCAGTGATGCTAGTGCATGTGTATCAGTGGGCATACTCCAACACTTTTTCGTTAGATTCTGGTGGTGTCGTCTTACGGATGGTGCGTGATTTACGTTAGAACGGGCTTTTGTTTCCTGTTTGTAAAAACCTTTTTGTGAATTAACAAAGTAAGTGTCAAAACGATTTTAAAAAACGTTGTATTTTACTTAATTTTTAATGAAAATTTGTCTAGCATGCGAATCCTAAACCATGCATAGAAAATAAAATACAACCACGCAAATAAATACAGTTCGGTAACATGACCAAAATCCTATGCGTTTTCCCCGCGAGCCACAACGGGGAAAACAATGCCAAAACCTAAGGACAAGGTAATGTTTCGTTGGGTGAGCTCCCACTGAATCTAACAACTCTAATAGCGTGTGGACCCCGTCTCGCCAAGACGTCATCATCATGACTCCAGTTGACACCTCCGGTTCAAATTCTATTTTATTTACAAATACATAGAATATTCAAACGACACGCAGGTTGCATTCCTACACTATTTATGCAAATACACGGAATAAAAGAAACGGTGTGCAAGCTGCACCAAAAGATAAATAAATAAATATTACATCAATACAGCACGCAGGCCACCAAAACCAAAATAGTCAACCACCACAACACATAGGTCTAAGGGCATATAATGTTACCGAATTAACCAAATGCAACAAAATGAAACATGGTGTGCCACAAAAAACCATGGTACATATAAATATATATATTTTAGTTAAGATTGTCCAAAACACCAAAGGCACAAAATGATAATCCTTGTACATATGCATTAGTGAACCAAACCAATTTTGAAAGACATATTCATATATACATTTATAAGTATATATTTGTGTACACATCATGCCAAGTTACAACAAATATATAAATATAAAAACTAAAATATTACGGGGCAACAATCATAAATATATCACGACTAGTCCAAAACCAGTCAACAAAAGTCAAACCCGAAAAACCATAGCAAGAAAATAATTTTCATACAATTTTATAAAAACAAAATTTTTCAAAAAGATAGGCACGACCGTACCTCAGAAGGCACGGCCGTACCTCAGAAGGCACGCCCGTACCCCCATAGGTATGGCCGTTTGACGAAAAACCATAGGTACGGCCCTGCCTCCCTTCTGCCATTTGACGAATTACAAATTTCATGGTTTTTCTTGACTTGTTAGTGCAAATCCATGTTAGATATGGCTCTGATACCACTGAAGCTATTTGTTTGGCATATTCAAGAGGAAGTGGAAACATAATATACTTCAAAAATTTCAAAAGAATCCAAACAAACACTTCCCATGGACCAAAATCTAGACATGTCATTGCAACTAAAATAAATATAAACAAGAAGGAAGGAAGAAAGGTTATACCACAATGCAAGATGACAAAGAACTTTCTTCTTATCAAGATGTCAGAATTCAATCAAGAACTCCTCTAGTGTTGTCCACTCCAAGCACACTTGATTCCTAAATGCTAGTAAGTTGGTATAGGCACCAAATCAACAAGTTCAAGTATGTATATCACCTTTTGTACATCCAAAACTTGATCACGTAAAAGGTATATTAGAACTAGAGAGAAAAACCATGAAGAATACAAGTTCTCTAACTCAAAAACCAACAAAAAGCCATATGTTCGTAACATATGTAACTCACTAATAACTCAATATTAATCCCATTAAAATGAGTATTAAAGGATGTTGATTATGATGTTACTGCATACGGGCACACCTGTACCTTAATGGCACGGCCGTGCTTATCTAAAACACCACGACCTGGCCCAAGGACGGTACGCCCCATACCTGTTGAATTAGGCACGCCCGTGCCTCACAAGGCACGGTCGTGCCTCATCCCACCAAAACCCATTTTGGCATTTTTCTCTCTTTTGCTTGATTGTGTTGCCTCATCAGCAGTGCTATTAACTCGTGTGTGTCAGCGGGCATATACCAACACTGACTCAGATGCACCTATCCTTGCTAATGATGAAACTACTATTGGAATCTGCCCACCGACATACATAGGCCTGTATCGCTGCCGATGAAGTGCGGGCCTATTGGGTTACACGCCAAGTTTCTATTGGAATCTACCCACTAACAAACGTAGGCCAGTATCACTGCCGATGAAGCGCAGGCCTATTGGGTCATACGCTAAGCTTCAATCTCGACAGCCTGCTATAAGAGGAAAGAGTAAAAATGGTCAAATTCAATCTGACCTAAGCTTCACGACCGTGAAGGATGCTGCACGGGAAATGAAGCAGCTCGTGTACACGTGTCCTGTCATGGCGACATGGTACGTGAAACTCTAGGGCTTAACGACCCTACATGGCCCGTGAAGAAGGTCGTGAAGGCACGAACCCTCGCGATTCTATGCATGGCGCGGTACAGCTCGTGGAGGATAAATGGCCGGTCGTGGCGCATTCATCCTTCACGGCCCGTGAGAGCCCATGAAAAAGTCGTGACGGCAAAATTACAAATGACACTTGTGTTTTATTAGACCATTTGAGTTGGTCCAATGAGAGGTTTCCATTTGGTCCGACTCTGGACTCATTTGAACTTAACTAAGGTCTTTAAAAGAGGCACGGTAAGTTCATTTCACACTCTTGGTCCATTTTGTGGAGGCATACTATATTGTGAGTTCCTACTAGTGTGAGTAAGCAAGAACAAGGGTGTTTTGGCTGTGCACAAGTGCATTGAAGGCTGTTCCAAAAGTGTACCACCAAGTATTGGTGGTTTCTTCGGTTTGCTAGTACAAAGGGATTGAAGGTTTCTTGGTGTGGACTTGCATTAGGACTTAGAGCCACTTGTTTCAAGTTAACATCCCAAATTTGGTTTGGTTCCAGCCAAGAATCACGGTCTATGAGGGTATGACTCTATTTCCTTCTTCTCTTTGTTCTTTTTTTGGTTGCATGTAGCTCCTTACAAGTTTTCACCACCATTGGGACTTCATGGGATCGTTTGTGTGTGTTTTTCTTGCTTCCTTAGCGTGCCTTGATCCCGATGGATTCCCAACAGTGGTATTAGAGCCATACTTTTAAAATGCATGTACCTTTATGGCTTGAAAATCCATATTTTCGATTTTGGACATTCTGTCCAGAGAGCCTTCACGGGCCGTGAGTGCCCGTGAAGAGTAGTAGCTCGTGAAGGCGTCGGGAATAGGTTGTTTTTGGCCTTTTGAATTAGAAAACTGAATATGGATTTTAGCAATCTGGTTTTGGTGTTTCCAGAATCATTTTAGCCTTTTTAGCCTTGTAGATAAGCCCCATAATATCATAATTCTTGTATGTGTATGTATTGGGTGGTTTTGGCATAAAATGAACACATGCATACATGTATATTGTGTATATATGAATATGGATTTCAAAGTGTTTGGAATCCTAATGCATATGTACAAGGTTTATTCTTGTGCCTTTAGTTTTGGAATACACTTGATTGGGATATTGATTTAAGCATGGTTTGGTGTGGCACACCATGCTTTGTGCTTGTTTCATTGTTGTGAGCACCGGTTTGAGCCTAGACCTTTGTGTGGTTGTTTGGTCGCTTTGTATTTTGTTCATTCATTTGGTGGTTTGTACCACATTTGGTTTGTAATAATTTATTTAATCCGGTTTGTAATAATTTATTTATTTGTGGCTTGCATGCCAAAGTATTTATTCTTTGTAATCCGTAAATTAGCTTAGAATAGATTGTGTGGTTTGCTTGCCATTTCTCTTAAAATTATGTATGTAATGTAAAACAGAAGACCGGAGGTACCAATGGGAGTCTTGAGAGACGTCTCGGCTACCTCGGATCTTAAGGCGCGGGATCGAGTGGGAGCACCCCACCAAGTCTTCGATGTTGTTGTCCTTAGTAGACTTAGTTCGTCGGTTGGCTAACCGGGGAACACTTAGGTTGACTCAAATCGGTTTTGTATGCGTGGTTGTGTAGTTTTATTTGTTTATTTTCTTGCGTAGTTGTAGAATCTTCGCATGCTAGAAAAATGTTTTGAAAAATAATAAAACTATATAGTTTTCCTTAATTGGTTAACAAACCCCGCTCACTCACATGATTAACAAATGAATATAAAGTGTTTATGTTCAAATGGCGAAAAATGTGTTTTGTCACTTATTTGTTAATCAAAACAAAAAGAGGGTTTTAACTGTAAAAACAAAAGTCCCATTTTTCTAAAAAACGCAAATCACACGCCATCCAAAAGATGACACCACCCGAATCTAATGAAGCATTTGACAATTGTCGAGCTTAGCACGAGTTGTTCCATGTGGACTTGTGTGGAAGGTGAGTGTGGCATCTTGAAATTTTTGTTTGTCGAGCTTAGCACGATCCAATTATTGTCAAGGGCGTCATCGTGTATCTTGTTGGACGATTTGCAATTCCAATTTAATACGCCTTGGTAATTTTCGTGCCTATACCGAGTTACCAAAGCGGCTTAATGAGGAATCGGTGTGGAAAGGGATCAAACATGCCGAACCGGTGCTTTGAGTACCAATGGATCCCGCAAGTGCCTAAGAGTTGTAATCACGGATTGCAATTGGTAAAGCGTTTACCGGCCTAAATACCTTCACGAAGTGAAACCCATCATGTAGTGAAGTTATGTTGGGTTCTTAGCCCTTGTTAAATTTAAGTGTTAAACTATTGGGTAATTATTTAACAAGGATTAAAATATGTTGAACTTACCTTTTTTGCATGCTTTGCCTTCTTTTAGATGGCATCTACAAGAAACACCGTGACACACATGTCACTCCGTTCATTTTTGGAGAAAGAGAAACTGGTAGGAGTAAACTTTATGGATTGGCATAGGCAATTGAGAATTGTCTTACGCCATAAAAGCAAGTTGTATGTCCTAAAGGAACCTGTTCCAAAGGGTCCTACTACCACCGCTACGCGGGCCGTTAAGGACGCTTATGAGAAGTGCCTTAAGGACACAAATGAGGTGAGTTGCCTCATGTTAAGGACCATGTGTTCCGAGTTACAAAGGCAATTCAAGGACGTTGGTGCATACGACATGATCTCGTAGCTAAAGGAAATGTTCCAACAGCAAACGAGGCAAGAACTTTATGAGTGTGTCAAGGCCTTCATAGGGTACCGGATGTAGGAGGGTGGGAACGTGAGCTCCCACGTGCTTCGTATGAAGCAATACGTGGACCAGCTCGAGAGGTTGGGCTTTCCTATGGGGAAAGAGTTGGCTACGGATATTATCCTACAATCTTTGCCCCAAGCATATGGTCCATTCATTGTGAACTACCATATGCATTATACGTATATGGTCGCAAATATACGGAGGAGCTCAAGAGGCTTCACGCTAAGGGACAAGGCGCCTCGAGTACGTATATGATTGAACTCCATAAGACTTCTACTTCTAACGCTTGGGTCTTAGACACCGACTGTGGTACTCACATAGTTAATAATGTGCAGCTACTAAGAAGAAGTAGGGACTTGGTTAATGGGGAGTTGGATCTCATCATGGGAAACAAGGTTGTTGTCCAGGTTGAGAAGATTGGGAGAGTGGACCTCGCCTTTCAATCCGGCTTATCTATTTCCTTACTTAATGTATATTATTCGCCCTGCGTGGCACGAAACATTATTTCATTTTATGCTTTGGTTGACGATGGATTTTATTTTAATTTCTCTAATGGAATCATATCTTGCTTTAAGAATGATGTATTTTATTTTAAAGCACATCCATGTCGTGGCATATATGAAACAAGTGTATGCTTGCAAAGTAATAGGTCAATCATGAATGTTGGTTCTAAATCCAAATGTAATTTGGATAAGTTATCTTTATGGCATGGTCGTTTAGGGCACCTAAACAAGTAACGCATCGCCAAACTCCAAGCGGATAGGATCTTGGAATCATTTGACCATGGGTCAGATAATGTGTGTGAATCTTGCTTATTGGGCAAAATGACGAAAGCACCCTTCGCTGGCGTTTGTTAGTGGAGACAAGACATGCTGGATATCGTTCACACGGATTTGTGTGGTCCGTTAAAGCTTGTCACTAGGGATAGGTCAAGGTACTTCGTAACCTTTACCGATAATTTTAGTAGGTATGGGTATGTCTACTTGGTGAGACAAAATTTGGAATCCTTTGAGATTTTCAAGACTTTCAAAAACAAAGTTGGATACCAATTGGGTAAACGAATTAAGATGCTCATATCGGATCGTGGTGGTGAGTGTCTAAGTTCGGATATCCGTGACCATCTAAAAGATTGTGGAATTGTTTCGCAATTGACATGAT
This sequence comes from Dittrichia graveolens, assembly GCA_038502395.1. Lineage (NCBI taxonomy): Eukaryota > Viridiplantae > Streptophyta > Magnoliopsida > Asterales > Asteraceae > Dittrichia > Dittrichia graveolens. Next base: position 50,585,799 of record JARJIL010000005.1, on the reverse strand, counting down.
GAACCATCATCTTATCGGGACGCCGTGGTGGGCCTTGAGTCCGCTAGGTGGAAAGAGGCGATTGGGTCCGAGATGCAATCTATGTCGGACAACCAAGTCTTGGATTTGGTAGATCCGGTACCTGGGTGTAGACCCGTAGGGTGCAAATGGGTCTTTAAGAAAAAGACCGGCATAGATGGAGAGGTAGACACCTTTAAAGACCGACTGGTGGCTAGGGGTTTGTTGGGGAGATAATCACTTCACCTTAATAATCAACTCTGCCTATCCTAAAACATAGAATTTGATGATAACCAAACCCTACATTCAGTATGACTTAGAAAGAATTCAAACATGTGTTGTTTGAATCAGTGTATGTAAAAATATGCTAAGTATGGAACCATCAGCTGAGGAAAATAAGCCATTAGCTGAGCATCAGATCCTACTCAATGTATCAGCCAAAGGATATCAGCCAAGGAGCATCAGATGAAGAAAACAAATAAAGAAGACCATCGGCTGAGGAAAACAGTCTATCAGCTGAGCAAAATTGTTGATCAGCTGAAGAAAATATTCCATCAGCTGAGTAAACAGATTGATCAGCTGAGTAAAGAAAGTGATCAGCTATGTGAAGAATTTGATCAGCTGAGTGCCTACTCTATCAGCTGAGTGAACAAATGGATCAGCTGAGGCCCAGAGCATCAGCTAAGTAAGTCTTGCTTTACACAAGTCATCTCCCCTTATAAACTGATGTATTTGATTGATCTGCTGAGCATTCTTGATCAACTGATCATACAAATACATGAACTTATGTGCTCCTAAGCTTACTATTGAACAGCTGAGCATCTATATGATCAGTTGAGCAATATGCATCAACTGAGTCCTAGCTAAAAGTGATCAACTGAAATATTTTGTCAACTGAGTAGTGAATATTAGAGTTCCTTGTACAATCTGTTAGTTGAGTCTTGAAAAATGTCAAATCTACTCTATCTTTTCATATTGTAAGTCATATGTAAAAGGCAGAACATGTGTTGTTATATTATGCCTTAGATCTTTGTTTGTAAAAGTAAGAATGCACTTTTTGTATCAAGTATGAGACAAAAAGGTTTGATCTTATCCTCTGGAAAAGGATAATGATACCTCAAACAAACGAAGATCTTGAAGATTTGTTCAAACAACTAAGTATGGCTGGCAATCCCATACTTGGTAAAGTCAAATCAATCAGAAGCATGGTGTTGATTAAAGTATAATCATGAAAATGGAAAGAAACTTCTACACGGCAGTATATGTGGTCTTTAATATTTTATATTGTGAAGTCTCTACTACACTAAAAGAAAATCTCATCAATTGAGAAATTTCGTAGAGTGTAAACAATGTGTAGAATCAAACTTGTTCATGTGTTGAACACTCTAAATACATTAATTGTTTTACAGTTAGCTTGTCTATGTGTTAGACAAATTGATTGCCACCTTTTATTGTACTTAGAATTTCCGCTTCTAGTACATGTAATTCTTGATTTATATCAATAAGAATTATATAAAAGTATATAAGTGTGTCTTTAATTTTTAAAAGCTAAAGTTTGTATTCAACCCCCCCCTTCTACAAACATTTGTTGTTGCGTACTCAATCTGGGACTAACAACTGGTATCAGAGTAGGTTAGATAATCAATATCTAGATCTGTTTTGCTTATTCTACAACTGCTTCTACCCCTCTCAATATGGCCTCATCCGCAAACAATATGAATATCTCAAACACTGGGTCCTTAACAAGATGTCCCATGTTTGATGCTGAAAATTTCTCCATGTGGAAAAGTAGAGCACATCTTTTCCTACCCACCCTTCATATCCAAATGCTTGTAATAGTCACTGATGGTCCTTATGTTCCAACATCAGTGTTATCTATTCCATCAGAATCTGAAGGTCAAACCTCTACAACTGAAAGAATCATAACCAAACCCATGCATCTGTGGACAGATGAGGATAAGAGGTTGGTTAGCCTAGATGTTAAGGCTAGATCAGCTCTTGTCTCTGCACTACCCAATGAAATCTATCATCAAGTGCTTAACTGTTGTTCTGCAAAAGAGATGTTAGATACACTCACAGTTGCATATGAAGGGACTGAAGAGGTGAAGGAGAACAAGAAGCTCCTCCTCAACAGAGAGTATGAATCCTTCTTTGCTTAGAAAGGTGAGAGTCTTACACAGACATACACCAGGTTCAAAACTGCCTAGTTAAGGACTTGAAAAGGGCAGACATAACCAAGAGCAACTTTGTCTTGGTGAACAAGTTTCTAGACTCCCATCCTGAAACATGGGATCACTTTGTCACTGTTCTAAGACATAGTGAAAAGATTAAGGGAATGTCTCTGGTTGCTCTCTATGGTAACTTACTCAACCATGAGCAATCAGTCGAACAAAGAAAGTTGACATCCAAGGAGGTGAAGGAGGTTGTGAAAGCTGCACCAACTGCCCTTGTATCAAGAGACACAAAGATGAGAAGCTTTGAAGCTATTGATACTGGTTCTGATGAAGAAGGAGATGGAGAGGAGAGTGCTGGAGAAAGTGATGAGGATGTTTGTGAGGAAAGTAATCTGGAGGAGTTGGTTGAAGGAGTAGCTATGCTCGTTAAGAAGTTTAGACCTTTCAAGAAAGGAAAGGGTGTCAAGAGGTTCAGCAAGAGGTTATCAAAGTTTGTCAAGCCCAAATCCACTTTTGATGCCTCCACAACAGAATGTTATAAGTATGGCAAGATTGACCACATAGCCAGTGACTGTAAGTCCAAATATAACACTAGTTCTTCATCTGTGCAAAAGCAGGAGGGCAAGATTGATTATGAAGCCACGTACAAGAAACTCCTTGCTGTTGTCCTTAACAAGAAGAAGAAGAAGAAAGTCCAGGGCCAAGTTCTTGTTACTGAAGAAGAAGATTGGGCAGAAGAAGATCTCTCCTCAGATGAAGATGAGGTGATCTCTACTCAGTTGTGCATGATGGCCAACAACAATGATGGTAGTTCCTTTGATGAAGACATGAAAAAGGCTGCTAAAGCTTGTTCAACTACCAACTGGGATCCTTCTTCTATTTATCAGGTTGGAAAATTTATTAACTATGATGATAATGAGAAGAATACTATCTTTGATTACTTGTGTATTGATTTCCAGTCTGCTATTCAAAGAGAGAAGAAGCTAAAACTAGAAGTAGAATCACTAAAGGAAAAGTTAATTCTTAAGAATGAGGAACTTAAGCAGATAACAATCTTAAATGATGAACTAGCTAATCAAAAGATACTTAATGAGATCTTAGTAAAAGAAACTAGTGAAGCAACCAAAAAGTTTAATGACCTCCAAAAAGTAGTAAAGTCTTTGTGTGTATCTGTAGAAAAGACCACTCAGTGTGTCAAGGAGCAGATACCCAAACAAGTTCAAGCTATTATTGGTGGAAATTACTCTAAAGCTGCTAACTATGTTGATTCTAGTAAGAACCTTAATATCTTAGACAAAGCTGACATTTTGCCACAGACCTTTCACAAGACTGTTAAAAGCAAAAGTGTATTCACAAATAAGTTTGTTAGAAGCAAAAAGTCTCACTCAAAAGAATCAATTATTCCTTAGGTTGAATCATCCTCTAGTAAGATTTCAGAATGTAAAAATACTAATAACACAAAGTCAAAGGATGTGATTAAAGGAAAGGAATCATTAGTTGAGACCTCAGAGACATTATGTTGTCAAACCTTGAAAACTGATGACTTAATTCTTATCATTTCACAAACTGAAGAATCATTAGCTAATACTACTCCATCAACTGATAGGTTAGTAGATGATAAATGCTTAGCTGATAACCTATTAGCTGATCATAGCTCATCTTTTAAACAATCAGTTGATCTAGAAGTAATCAACTCTCTTTTAATAGAAGAAACTATGACTAAAAAGAATGATGTTCACATTGTTCCCATTTCTGCCACTCCAAAGATTGGTCAAAATCTTTCCAAAAACAAAGATCAAATCTAAGGTGCCTGTGAAAAAAGACCTAAGAAATTTACAGGATAAGCTTCATAAGGTGAATGGTCAAGTTAGTCAAATGATGACTGATAAGAAAGCTCATAGGCATTCAAACCATGTTGCTCAATGCCCTAAGACCACAAAATCTCAAAAATGTTATAAATGTGGAAGCAAAGAGCATAAGGCATTTGAATGTTCTTTAGAAGGGAATTCAAGACAGCGGACCTGTAATGATGACATGGTCACTCCTCCCATTCATAAGAAACCTGAGATGAAGTGGAAAGCTAGGTGCATTCCACAGGGATCCGCTGAGTAGTGGATTTCTATTTGTGTCACTAACTCTTCTTTCATTTAAATCTGTGCAGGGTGTTGGTTTTTGGTTTCTTGACAGTGGATGTTCAAGAACCATGACAGGTAACAAGGCTTTGCTCAGTAACTACAAGAAAGAGAAAGGTCCAAGGGTGACCTTTGGTGACAACAACCATGGGCAAACTAAAGGCTATGGTGAGCTTCATAATGGGAACCTCAAGCTGTCAAATGTTTCATATGTCAAAGGGCTAAAATATAATCTCATAAGCATAAGTCAATTGTGTGATGGAGATAATGAAGTCCACTTCACAAAGACAGGAGGCTCCATCATAAATAAAGAAGGTAATACAATATTCAGTGCCAAGAGAACCAAGGATGTGTATACACTTGACATGTCCTCTGGTAACTCTTCAAAGGAAACATGTTTGTACTCCAAGAATAATGAGGATACAAACTGGCTGTGGCACAAGAGGCTTTCCCACCTTAATTTCAAAAACATCAACAAGTTGAGCAAGGGTGAACTAGTGTCAGGACTACCTTCACAAACTTATCTTAAGCCTAAACCTTGCACTGCTTGTGAGAAGGGAAAGCAACATAAGACATCATTTCCATCCAAGCAGTCCTTCTCAATTACAAAACCTTTCTACATGTTTCACATGGATCTATTTAGTCCTGTTGCAACTGCTAGTATTGGTGGAAGTAAGTATTCTCTTGTATTGGTTGATGAATTCTCAAGATATACTTGGGTTTTCTTTCTTAAAGCAAAGAGTGAGGCTGCTGAAGAGATTATCTGTTTATCAAGAAGATGGAAGTGTTAAATGGCAATCTGGTGAGAAGTCTTAGATGTGATCATGGAACTGAATTCAGAAATCAAACTCTGGAATCTTTCTGTGATGAGAAAGGGATATCTCAAAACTTTTCTGCTCCAAGAACCCCACAACAAAATGGTGTAGCTGAAAGAAGAAATAGAACATTGATTGAAGCTGCCAGAACCATGTTGTGTGAAAGTGGGTTACCCTTTAATTTCTGGGTTGAGGCTGTAAGCTGTGCATGTTTCACACAGAACAGGTCCCTTATTATCAAGAGGCACAACAAAACTCCATATGAAGTGCTCAAGGGAAGGAAGCCAAGCATCAGCTTTCTGCATATCTTTGGTTGTCAATGTTTCATACTCAATCAAAAAGATCAATTGCGGAAGTTTGCTCCTAAAGCTGATGAAGGAGTGTTTGTAGGTTACTCAGTGATTTCTAAAGCATACAGAGTATACAACCTCAGAAACAAAGTCATAGAAGAATCCATCAATGTAAGTTTTAATGAAAATGACTCTGTTGCTTCTTGTTATTCTAATCATGTTTCAGGTGAAGAATTTAATGATCTTATGCAAACTGGAGAAGTTCCTCTAGAGCAAGTAGATCCCTCTCCACCAGCTGCTCATGATATAGATGAACCTGTTCCTATCCAAGTTTTTAACCATCTACAACCATCCTCATCCAATCCTTTACCACTACTGAATCATGTGGAAAATGACTCAACATCATTAGATTTCAATTCCATATCACTCATTCCCTCTTCAGTAGAGATACCCACAGATTGCAATAATGAAGTTATATCAGCCACTCAAAATGAACTCATTTCTACTGCTGATAGCCAACATGTAACTTCTTCTCCCCAAATCCAAATGAATCCCAATTCCCAAGAAATCCAAAAAGCCTTCAAAGACCTCAAGCACAATCCTCATAATTTGGTGATAGGCAACATAGATGATCCAGTTAGAACAAGATCAAAAGCTTGCAACATCTGTTTGTATTCTGGATTTGTCTCAATGATTGAACCAAAAAAGGTTGATGAAGCTCTCAATGATCCTCACTGGGTGTCTGCCATGCAAGAGGAACTGGCAGAATTCAAAAGAAATAATGTATGGACTTTGGTACCCAAACCAAAGGATAAATCCATCATTGGAACAAAGTGGGTGTTCAGAAATAAGCTAGATGAAAATGGGCAAATCATCAGAAACAAAGCAAGGCTAGTGGCACAGGGGTACTATCAAAAAGAAGGTATTGATTTTGATGAAACCTTTGCCCCTGTTGCAAGATTGGAAGCTATCAGATTATTCCTAGCCTATGCTGCCTTCAAAAGCTTCAAAGTGTTCCAAATGGATGTGAAGAGTGCATTTCTGAATGGAGATTTGAAAGAAGAGGTGTATGTCAAACAACCTCATGGTTTTGAGGATTCAAGCTTGCATGATCATGTTTACTTCCTAAACAAAGCATTATATGGTCTTAAGCAAGCTCCAAGAGCCTGGTATGATACCATCTCTTCCTTTCTCATTAATAAAGGTTTTACAAGAGGATGCATTGATAGCACTTTATTTATTAGGAATTACAAAGGTGATGTGATACTTGTGCAGATATATGTAGATGATATAATATTTGGGTCTACTAATTTGGAACTATGCAAAAAGTTTTCTAAACTCATGTCTGATAATTATCAAATGAGCATAATGGGTGAGTTAAACTATTTTCTTGGTTTGCAAATTAAACAAGAGGTTGATGGTATTTTCATTCATCAAACAAAGTGTGTCAAAGATTTACTCAAGAAGTTTGATTTTGAAAACTGTTCTTCAATGAAAACACCTATGTCTACTTCTATTAAGTTAGGAAAGGACACTGATGGCAAATCAGTGAACATTACTACTTATAGAGGAATGATTGGGTCACATTTATACCTCACTGCAAGTAGACCAGATATAATGTTTTCAACATGTCTCTATGCAAGATATCAAGTAGATCCTAAGGAATCACATCTTGCTGCTGTTAAGAGAATATTCAGATATCTCAAAGGAACTCCTAATCTTGGTCTTTGGTACCCCAAAGACTCAGATTTTGAGTTAGTTGGATATTCTGATTCAGATTTTGCCGGATGCACATTAGACAGAAAAAGTACTTCAGGTGGTTGTCAACTTCTAGGAGGAAGATTGATTAGTTGGTCTAGTAAGAAACAGAATCAGTGTCAACATCTACTGTAGAAGCAGAATACATTGCTGCAGGAAGCTGTTGTGCTCAAATTTTGTGGTTACAAAATCAACTACTTGATTGTGATATGAAGTTTGAAGATACCCCAATTCTTTGTGACAATACAAGTGCAATCTCCATCTCAAATAATCCAGTCATGCATTAAAAAACAAAGCATATTGAAATCAGACATCATTTTCTCATAGATAATGTGCAAAAGAAGAAGGTAACTTTGCACTACATCAACACTTATTTACAACTTGCAGATTTATTCACAAAGCCATTTGATGAAGCAAGGTTCAACTTCCTAATATCCAAACTATGTATGCTAAATTTTTAGTTTAGATTAGTGGTAATTTAGTTTGTGTCAATTTATAAGTGTTGAAAATTATAAGATACTTATCTAAGCATATCTAAGTCTTACTTGATTTGTGTAAATTGAGTAACTATGCTCAGCTGATGCCTATCAGCTGATCAAATTTACTGAGTTGATCACTTTAAGATAAGGAAGACATGCTCAGCTAAGTACTATACTCAGCTGATACCCAAACTCTCACTATCAGCTGATACCCCTCAACTAATAGTTTTTCATCAGCTGATACACCTCAGCTGATACTCTCCTTGATCAGCTGATGATTCTACACTTAGTAAATTTTCACTTTTTACTCTCATTTAATGCTTTTTAACCCTAGTTATTTACTCCGTTTGTCAGTTTTCATTTAATAGCTAATTAATTTGTTTTCTGTTAGATCTTTTGTCAGTATCTAACGATCTCTGTTAACTAATGTTCATAAATATCCACATTTCTCTCTCATTCACCTTTACCAGTTCAAACTTTCTAAATTCCCCCTCTCTCTTTCTAAAAAGAATTACCCTACCTTCTCTCTTGATACTCACTGTTCATCATCCCTACCAAATGGCCACCTATATTCCAGACCCAGTTGTTAACCCTGGTGAGGATGTTGCACCCAATCAACCGATGAATATAACTCCCAACAACATTCTGCTTTGCACCACCATCCCTGCCTCGCGAGAAAACCAAGGATATGAACCAATGGTTCAGTTTCTTCAAGCTCATCCACTGTTTGATAGTCTCACCGCTGATCCTCACTACATATTCCCTACCATTATTGGTGAACTATGTTACTCCGCAACCTATAACCTAAACAACAACACCATTAACTGCACCCTAGCCCAAGGAAACTATAATCTCCAAATCACCGTTGACACACTTCGTGAAGCCCTGGTATTCCCCACTTCTAACCCTACACAACTTTTCCAATCAGAGCCGAAGTTCAAAAAGTTCTAGACACTATTGGCTACAATGAACCTGTAGTGCATGGTCAAGCCGAGGTTTCTGGAAGCCATCATCTCATCAACCAAACCGAGCTTCTTGTGCTCTATGCCCTAGTCTTCAGGGTAAATATCGACTTTGCTCAAGTCATATTTTTGGATCTTATTGACAAAATCACCCAGAGCACAACACAAGAAATCATCAAGGTCACAGGTGCCCTACATTCGATTTTTGAGCCTGGTAGCCATGAGGGAGATTGGAGAGGATGATTATGTAGGTTTAATCGAACATCTTGAACATATTCCTGTCCTTGCCATGGGTGAGAAGATATTTCATTTCTTGAAGGCAAACAGAGGTCCCCCTATCACTGCCCAAATGCAGGAGCTCATAGATGCTTCCAATGACAATACAAATGCTAGTGATGATGATGAGAATGATAATAATGATAATGGTGATGATGATGCTGATGAAAGCCACACTGGCTCTAAGCATGATGATGATGATGCTGGTGATGGTGATGTGGGTGATTTTGCTCCTCTCAGTCCAATGGAACTAAGTCCTCTTGGTGATGATGGTGATGCCTATGAACAAGAGATCTCTAAGCAACTTCTGGAGCTCATTGACAGAAGTAGGCACATCATGACCCAAGGTATGGACAGTACTTATTCCACCTCAGAGGATATTCAAATGGTCGTCCCAACCTTTGATAGCCCATCCTCATCTCCAGTCCAAACACCACTCCTACAGCCAAGCTCTAGTGAACCTCCTGTGGTCACTAGTTCTACTCCTATCCGTAGCCCCATATATACTAGGTCACCACATGTGACTCATCATGAGCACTTTGAGGGAGTGCAATCCACACCTCTGACCTCAACTCCAATTACCCTTCCTCATGTTGAGGGGGAGCAATTGGATGTTGAAACCTTTAAACTAGTGGATGTATCTATTGGAATATGCCCACTGATACACGTGTACTAGCATCACTACTGATGAGGTACGAGCCTATTGGGTCACACGCCAAGGGTAGATTCCGGCAGCACAATGCAAACATGAGAGAATATGAAATTAGGGTTTCTGGCGACCTTCACGGGCCTTCACGGGCCGTGAAGAGGTCGTGAAGAGAAACCCTCCATGAGCTTTCACGACACGGACAAGTAGTCGTGGGAGCAGGGCCTTCACGAGTGCTTCACGGCCCGTGAGAGCCCGTGAAGGCAGGCGCCATTCTTTTAATTGGACCACTCGATGGCCCAATGAGAATGAACGGTGGAACCAGGCCTTTGAGGCCTTTACGAGCGCTTCACGACCCGTGAGAGCCCGTGAAGGCAGAAGTCAAAGTGACACTTTCTTTCTATTGGACCATTGTGTTGGTCCAATGGATGAATGGCATGACAGCCGACTCTGGTGGCATTTTAACTTCTCCAGACTTTATAAAAGGGATATGACTCTTTCTCATTTTGTGCTCTTGCCATTTTGTACGTACACACACATAATATACTACTTGAAGTGATATAGTGAGTTGAGTGAGTGTATCAAGAGCAAGAGGAGTTCTATTAGTGTGGACTTTCAATAGAGGAGCTCGGTTTCGGGTTCTCGAAGATCTTTCTAGCTCGGTGGATAGCTCCAGCCACGTGATGGTATAATTTCTCCTCCCTCTTGTTTCTTTTAGTTGCTATATTCGTTTGTAGTCACGATCCCCATTTGGGGAATACATGCATGTCGGTTTTGATACCTGAAAACCCTGGTTTTTTGATGTCGTTGCTTCCGCTGCCTACGGGTGTTGGCGTGCATGGATTTCCTATAGTGGTATCAGAGCCTAGGCTACAAAGATATAACACGATAATGGCTCGAAAAACCATTTTTGGAAGATTCGTGTTTCTGTCTAGTAGGTCTTCACAGGCCGTGTAGTGTTCTTCACGAGTCGTGAAGGCTACACGACCAGTGTTCGTGAGGGGTCTGGTCGTGGGAAGTGTGACATTCGGCAACAAATTTCCCAGGTTAGCCACTAGAAATTCTAACTTTAAGCCTGGTATGACTAAAAATATTATTTATGATTTAAATACATCAATAATAATATTAGATTTCATAGAAATCCCGCCTATATAGTTAGAACCTTCCCGAACTCGAAAAATCGAATTATTAAAAGTCAAGAATTACAAACCATATACAATAATAATAATAATAACAATAAAAATAATTAAATACATCATAATAAATATAAATAAGTTAAAATATAAAACATATATATATAAACTCATAAAAGTAATTAAAACTTTGTTAATTAAAAGATTTAAACAAAATCACCATTTATACAAAATTTATTTAAACTAATTACACATAATATTTTTAAAAAAATAAAAAAATAAAAGAAACCCTCCCTCTCTTTTCTCTTGCCTCCTTCTCTTCCCAAGAATCACCACTTGATCTCCCCCATGTTCTATATAAGCCTCCTACTACTCTTCATCATTTCCTTTACCACCACACTCCATCTCTTCTCTTTTCTTTCTTCTTCTTTCACCAACAAAAATCTCCCAAGAACATTCAAGTCTTGATCATCTTTTGAAGATCAAACACAAAATCAAAGAAAAGAGTTGGTAAGATGATCATAAAACACTCATCTCTACACTTCTACCTTTCTTCTCTTCTTCTTTCTTCTTTCTTTTATTTATTTTATTTGTTGTTCATCTTATTTCCTTTATTTATATATATATATATATATATATATAATCATGTAAATATAAACATCCTACCAATGTTGTAAGGAGCACATGAAATGTGCATCATCCTACCGTTGTTGTATGGAACTTAATCAACTAAAAATCAAGAAAATAAGACTTTGATCATGCATGTGTTTCATCTTAACAAATGTTGTAAGGAACACATAAAATGTGTATCATCCTACCATTATTGTAATAACACATGGATTATCAAAGCTTATACTCATACAATATGATTATTCATGAATATAAACATGTTATATTAAAGTTATGACCCATAAGCAAAAAGAATAACATTCTGGCAGATTCTTTTTGCTAATCTTAGTTTAAAGTGTTAGGTATCAAAATCAGTTGATTCTTTTTGCTAATCTTAGTTTAAAGTGTTACCTTTCATTTAAACCTGGATTCACTAATTTTCATGAACGTTTGATTCTTCAAACATATTTAAAAAGACCCATATGTTGAATCTGGAAATCTGGCAGATTTAGAAGGGTACACTTTAAACGCGTGTAACTTACTCATTCTTGGTTCAAAATACTTCTAGTTTTTTTTAAAAATTTAATCCTTGAGTCTTGGTTATTTACCAGTTTGAATCATGTAAAAAGGAGGTCGTATGAGCCCTAAACAGACGTTTTAGTAACAACATGTCATCCAGACACTGATCAGTGGACATCCTATACACTTTTAATTATTAAAAATACTAAACATGGATGATAAATTCCTATATTTTTACTGGACATTCTAGAAACATGTGTTAAGATTATATTAAAATATCAAGCTTTAATATGACTCCTAAATTACAGTTTTTAATTTTTAAAGTTCAACTTAAAGAACTAAAAATTCCAGTGAACACTTATGATTTATGGAAAAATAGAGACAACTTTTAACTATTTAAATAAATAAGTTAACAACAAATAAATAATAAAAAATAATAAATAAAATAAGTCTAATAGAGCTACATACCTCTTATATTAGGAAAGGAGTTTCGGTAGGAACAAGAAATCCTTACGAGTAAACACCTTTTCATACCGAGTGAGTATCATAGCCCCTTTTTACCGTATTTCATATTATTTTGGGGTGAAAGCATGTGTATACGTTTCATGAAAAGTTTATTGCCTATCTTCTTATTTATTTCAAATATTATTTTGAGCACTTATGGTATTATTCTTTGATGTGCTTGGGTGATCGTTGTAAGGCCCTTTCGTTGGACATTATTCCTTAACTCCGCTAGTGAGCCGATGGTATTAGTAAGTAGCGCTATTTGGAGATTCCGACGTCTCCCATTTATGGTTGACGAACTATAGATGTACTTTACCACTACTAACGTCATTTAATATAGGCGTTAGGTTTATCATGGGCAATTGGTTGTGGGCTAGGTTGGATAATGGCTCAAGCAATAATCATCATAGTCTATTACTACCATGTGTAACGTATTGGGCAATATAATACATCTTTTATCATTATTTTATACTTGGATTTTTATTCAAAAACTTCCATCAATTATTTAAACTTTTCTCATTTAAAAGATATTTTGTGCATATATTAAAAACCTATGAACTCACCAACTCTAGTAGTTGACCATTTTCTTTCTTTTACCCGTGCTTTCAGGTGATCGTCGTTAGGTACCTTATGCATACAAACATGATGTGTGGCATCTTCATCTTCATCTTCATCGTCACGTTTTATAAAAACAATATCTATTTTATTTTCGCATCGTACAAGACAATGTCATTTAATTTTTATTCGATTATGTAACTTTTATTTATCTTTTACCCGAACTACTTATTTTTGTTAAGTCAATATAATGGTTATTGTCTATTTACCTTGTGCGATGATATCTTGTGCTGTGACACCTCGTGTTTCCGCTTTAGCGGGGTGTGACAGGAAGTGTTTTCAGGCTTCACGAGTCCTCATGGCCCGTGACCGGTCGTGAAGCTCTTGGGCTTCACGAGCCGTGAGAGGTCGTGAAGGCACTCGTGAACAGTTTAGTCGTGAAACTTGGTTTTTAGGCTCACGAGCCCTTCTGACCCGTGATCGATTGTGAGGCCCTTGGGCTTCACGAGCCGTGAGGGGCCGTGAAGGAGCTTCTGGGCAGTTTTTGTCCTTAAAAGAAAAATTTTCGTGGTTTTTTGGGTCATGGAGGAGTTTCTGTTTTCTGGCAGATTCCGTTTGTTTAGCCCCTCGTAATATTTTGGTACAAATATGGGTATGTAAGGTATGGTCTTGGCATGAGATGCATACATGCATACACATATGTTGTGTATATATGAATATAGGTATAAAAGTTGGTTTTGTGCCCTAATGCATATGTACAAGTATTTCCTTGTTGTGCCTTGAGTGTTTGTGTTGGAAATTCTTACCGAAATATTCTTTGGTCACGGTTTTGGCACACCGTGCTTTGTAGTTGTTGTTTGTTGCTTTTAGTTGGTAACCATCGCCCTAGACCTTGTGGTTGTGCCTTGTGGTTTGTTTGGTTGTTTGGATTTATTTGGTGACCTTGGTGTCACGTGTGATGTAATTAATTATTTATTCGTTCGGTTTGTAATTAATTATCGCGGCCTGCATGCCGTTTCATTTATTCATATGTACTTGTACTAGATTGATAGGAAGCGTGTGGCTTGCATGCCATTTCCTTTCTTTTGTGTACTTGTGTTTTGAAGACTACAACAAAGAGTCAAGAGGAGACGTCTCGAAGACCTTGGATCCGGTTATTCCCGATGGAAGTAGCGGATTCAGTGGGAGCACTCCATGGTCTAGGTTTGTGTCCTTAGTAGACCTAGTCCTCCCGGCTTGGCTCGCGGGTTGGACGCATAGGTTTTTGGCATGGTTACCAACCTCTTTGTATGCGTGTGATGTGATTTATATATCTTGCATGGTTGTTTATGTTTCTTCGCATGCTTGATAACTTTTCTAAGTTAACAAAATCACAAGAGTTTTTAAATTGGTTAACAAACTCTCGCGCGTACACGATTAACTAAACAATATAAACTTGGTATTTATATTTAAAGTGAAAATCGTTTTTGTCACTTACTTTGTTAATCAGATATTAAAACTTGGTTTTAATCAAGAAATAAAAGCCCGTTTCCTAAAACGTAAATCACGCACCATCCATAAGATGACACACCCTATTCTAGTGAAGCATGGGATAATTGTCGAGCTAAGCACGAGTTATTCCATGTGGATCTGTGTGGAAGGTGAGAGTGGCGACTTGGAGTTATTGGTTGCCAAGCTTAGCACGAGCCAATGATTGTCGAGTGTGCTACCATGTATCTTGTTGGACGATTTACAATTGCAAACTAAAATCCTTGTTTGATTGTCGAGCTAAGCACGAGTCAACCAAGAATTTTAATTTGGGATTGGTGTAAGTAGGGATCAAACATGCCAACCGACCCTTTTACGTCGTTGGATCCCGCAAGTGTCTAAGAGTTGCAATGGAGATTGCAAATCGGTAAAATGGTTACCGGCCTAAATAGCTTCATGAAGTGATCCGCGGTATACCCGTCATGTAGTGGAGTAAAATATGGTTCTTAGCCCTTGTTAAGATAAATTGTTTTTTATAAAACTTTATGGGTAATTATTTTAACGAGGATTATATCAAACTAACTAAAATGTGTATTCTTGTTATTTATAGATGTCAAACGATAATAACACCACGTCAAACAATTCACTGCGTATGTTCCTACATAGGGAGAAACTCACGGGAGTGAACTTCGTTGATTGGCTTAGGCAATTGAGAATTGTCCTTCGCTATGAGTCAAAGTTGCACATCCTTGAGGAACCTCTTCCGGAACCACCTGCTAGCGACGCGACTTGGTCCGTCCGATACACGTATGAAAAGCGTGTTGAGGACACACACGATGTTGCCTGCCTCATGTTGTCAACTATGAGCTCGGAGTTTCAAAAACACTTTGAGCACATGAGTGTGTACGATATGATGGACAAGTTGAAGGACATGCTCCAACAACAAGTAAGGGAGGAACACTATGAGTGTGTTAAAAACCTAGTCGGTTGTAGAATGCAGGAAGGTAGGAGTGTGAGTGCCCACGTCCTTAAGATGAAGGCGTACGTGGATCTGATGGAGAGACTAGGATTTCCCATGGGGAGGGAGCTTGCTGTGGATATAGTACTCCAGTCCCTGCCCGCATCATATGATCAGTTTGTCATGAACTATCACATGCATGACATGGAGAAAACCTTAGGTGAATTGCATGGTATGTTGAAGACTGCGGAGTCTGACATGGCCAAACATGAATCCACCTCTTCCATTCCTACCACGAGTTCTAGGGAACAAAAGAAAAAGAAGAAGAAACCAACATGAAGGGAAAAGGTTGGAGTGTCCAAGCATATTCCCCACATTGAATCTAAGGACCATGATTGTGTGCCTCAAGAAGAGATTCAAGAAAAAGTGGTTTGCTACTTCTGTGGAAGATTTGGAGATTGGGGCCGTCACGCATGCCCATCGTGCCGGGAGGATATTAAACTTCTAAGGAAAGAGAGAGTTAATTTCCCCTGTCAAGGTACATTCATGATTCATTGCTAATTCTTCTATTGCGCTGGGTAGTTCAACCGAGCTAATTAACTCACGTTTGTCACAAATTAATTTTTGTTACAAAGTCTAGGTACCATTTAAAAGAAGAACCAAGAGCATGAAGAACCGGGTCTCTAAAAGAGGTAACTCGGAAGATTGACCTCTACAAGAGAATTGGGAGTTTTGATCTCACCTATTCTTACCGGTTTCATTATTACTTTGTTTTTGATGCCCTGTGAGTCAAGTTTAGTTTTTGTTGTATGTTCATGAAGACGATGGATGAGTTTTTGAATTTTTTGGGTTGTAAAAGATTTTTTCGCATTACTTATTCGATTTTGAAGTTTGTTCATGTCATAGCTTATGTTTTATTTTGGCCTTCAAGGCACATCATTCACTAGGGTTATGAGAAGTAATTAATCATGAGATGAAATCCATTTTAAGTATGTGAATACTTTGCTTAATTCCATACCAAGGTGCAAACCGAGAAGGTGTAAATGGAATTAACATGGACTGTATTGTAGACTACTTCAAATACCGACTAGGGGTAAAGGTTTCGTGATGGTTTTTGTGGAAGCTTTTCCTAGTGGCTAGGTTGAAGATCATTTGATACTTGTTGCTATTGTTGCCTTCTTACGGCAATAAAGGATAGTACACGGATATACAAGACCGCGTTCCTTTATGGAACTTCGTATTGAGGAAGTGCTTACCACACTCTCCGAGGGTCTTAGATATCCGTAGTATCCAAATTAAGTCTACAAGTGTGAATAAGTCCTTTGGACTTATACTAACATCGTAAAAGTAAGATCTTTGCTTTCATGAGAAAATCAAAGTCATGAGTTTTCTAGGAGCATAGATAAGACTTTTACATATGTCAGGGCTAGTGGGAGCTTTTATTGTATACCTAGAAGTATGTATCGATTGAAGATAATGTCCCATTGTTAAGTGTTCTATGAACCTAAAATAAGGAATTAGTGTATCATGATAATACTTAGGAGATACAAGATTTTGAATTACAAGAAATACTTATGTATGTTCTTAATGTTTGACGACAAGAAATAAGCCTTGGAGTAAGTTTTTTACTCTAATACTAATTTCTAATAGGATAACTGTCGATCTTGATCGAAGTCTTTGATCCTACTATATGGTGTTAATTATTGATTAGAGAAGTTCTTAAGTATCACAGCTCCTATTGTAAACTTTTTGTAACAATGAGGATATGAGTACCCTAGTTCTTCGTCATATGATCTCTTTGACGGATACTTTGAATAAGTAGTTTGGTCAAAAGATAATTGAGAAGATAACAAGAATACAAATGGATGTTGCATGGCAAATCCATTGAATAAGCCTTTATCATAATGACTAGTGATGTTTGACATACTAGGTCATGTAGCATTTCTTATGCATATGATTTGGCTTTAAATATTGTTTTAGTTGTTGATTGTTTTATACAAATGGATGTTGCATGGCAAATCCATTGTTTTATATTTCCTTGATGGAGTTGCACGGCATGTTGAAGACCTCCAAGTCTAACATGGCCAAGGCAAAGCCATCGACCTCCGCACCCGTCCTAGCCATCCATGAGGGTGGAGCTAAGAGGAAGCGGCCTGCTTCAAGCTCCAAGGGCAAGGGAAAGGGGAAGGCGAAGGTGGAAACACCCAAGCCCAAACCACTCCCGGCGCCGGAGCCAAAGGGGAAGGAACCCGCTCCTATAGCCCCCTCACCGGAAGAGGCCACCTGCTTCTTCTGCGGGGAGAAGGGACACTACCGGCGTAGTTGCCCCAAGTACACAGAGGAGCTCAAGTGGCTTCACGCCAAGGGACAAGGCACCTCCGGTATGTATATGATTGAACTCCATAACACTTCTACTTCTAATGCTTGGGTCTTGGACACCGGGTGTGGTACTCACATAGTTAATAATGTGCAGGAACTAAGAAGAAGTAGGGACTTGGTTGATGGGGAGCTGGATCTCATCATGGGAAACAAGGCGGTTGTCCCGGTTGAGAAAATAGGGAGCGTGGACCTCGCCTTTCCATCCGGCTTATTTATTACTTTATTAAATATATCTTATTCGCCCTGCGTGGCAAGAAACATTTTATCATTTTATGCACTTGTTGATGATGGATTTAACTTTAATTTCTCTAATGGAATTATTTCATGCTTTAAGAATGATTTATTTTATTTTAAAGCACATCCATGTCGGGTCATATATGTGACAAGCGTATGCTTGCAAAGTAATAGATCAATCATGAATGTTGGTTCTAAATCCAAATGTGATTTGGATAAGTTATGTTTATGGCATGGTCGTTTGGGCCACATAAACAAGAAATGCATCGCCAAGCTCCAAGCGGATGGGATCTTGGAATCATTTGACCATGGGTCGGGTGATGTATGCGAATCTTGCTTGTTGGGCAAAATGACCAAAGCACCCTTCACCGGCGTATGTGAGAGGGGCAAAGACTTGTTGGATATCGTTCACACGAATGTGTGTAGTCCGTTCAAGCATGTCACTAGGGATAACTCAAGGTACTTCGTAACCTTTACCGATGATTTTAGTAGGTATGGGTATGTCTACTTGGTGAGACAAAAGTCGGAAACCTTTGAGGTTTTCAAGACTTTCAAAAACGAAGTTGAGAACCAATTGGGTAAACGAATTAAGATGCTCAGATCGGATCGTGGTGGTGAGTATCTAAGTTCGGATATCCGTGACCATCTAATAGATTGTGGAATTGTTTCGCAATTGACATGATGAACCATCATCTTATCGGGACGCCGTGGTGTGCCTTGAGTCCGCTAGGTGGAAAGAGGCGATGGAGTCCGAGATGCAATCTATGTCGGATAACCAAGTCTTGGCTTTGGTAGATCCGGTACCCGGGTGTAGACCCGTAGGGTGCAAATGGGTCTTTAAGTAAAAGACCGGCATAGATGTAGAGGTAGACACCTTTAAAGACCGACTGGTGGCTAGGGGTTTCACGCAAACTCATGGTGTAGACTATGATGAAACCTTTTCCCCGGTGGCTATGTTGAATTCTATCCGGATACTAATGGCAATTTCCGCATTTCATGTGTTTCCACTATTTTGGTCTGCTTTATTCTGACTGCTTTCAAACGTAGTCCATAACTAGTTATTATAAAGGAGGCTTTTGGGTATGGTATTACCAATGTATTAGGGCAATGCATTAGGGTACTACCAATGCATGGCCATGGTCAAGCTTGCAATGATTGTTGATCAGTTGCAGCTTACTTTGGTCACCACCAATCTTGATCAAGAAACATAATCATGAACGATCGGAGAATGACTTTGTACCATGTATCATGTTCACTTAGATATCACGAACAATAGGATGATTGATAACTTATCTATAGGACCATGTCAAACCCTTTTTGGTTTTGATTTCGTACTTGTGAGGGATGACATACCCTGTGTTTAGTTGGGGGCAAGGAGGCTTTGCTAGAGGCCGCTCCCTATCGGTGGTGCCCATGGATACGGTGTGACATGTGCAAGTGGGAGTTTGTTGGAATCTTCCCAATGACACACGTAGGATGGTATCACTGCTGGTGAGCGCGGGCATATTGGGTTACACGCCAAGTTTCAATCTCGACAGCCTACAATAAGAAGAAATGGTCAAAATGGTCAAATTCAATCTGACCTAAGCTTCATGACCATGAAGGATGCTCTACGAGTCGTGAAGCAGCTTGTGTACACATGTCCTGTCATGGCCGCATGGTCCGTGAAACCCTAAGGCTTCACGACCCTACACAGCTCGTGAAGGAGGTTGTGAAGACACATGCCCTCACGATTCTTGCCCGGCGTGGCACGGCTCGTGGAGGATTAATGGCCAGTCTTGGTGCATTTATCCTTCACGGCCCGTGAGAGCCCGAGAAGAAGTCGTGAAGGCAGAGTTCCAAGTGACATTTGTATTTTATTAGGCCATGTTGTTGGTCCAATGGGTGCAAGGCATTTGGTCCGACTCTGGAGGCTAGAGAACATATGAGAACTCTTTATATGGAGCTTTCTTTGTTCATTTATATCTCTTGGCTAATTCTTGCATATACACACATATTCGTGAGTTCTCTCAGAAGAGTTTGTGAGCTACAACACATAATTGTTGCTGCGTTCTTGGGGTGTAAGGGCTGTTCCAGAATTTGACATCTTCAACTGGTGGTCGGTTTTTGGTTGCTAGTACAAAAGAGATTGAAGCTAGCTTGGTGTGGACTTCAAAAGAGCTTAGAGCCATTTGTTTCAAGATTGTCACCCTTGTTGGTTCTATGTGCACAAGACACAAATTAATACGATATTACTAATAATAAATAAACCCATAGGGTCACACATTTACAGTCAATGGACTCTAATTACATATTTGAATAAGATTTAAATATGTTTCCAACTCATGATATATGTAAGTCTATATGCATTGTTGTATATTATTATTTATGTGAAATAATAATATTACTCTTATATATTGATATAAGATAATGCATATCAAATATATAAATATAAACATATGATTTATATATATATGTATGTGTATATATATATGTATGAATATTTATTTGTTACAAGTAAATTGTTACTAGTAACAATTATATAAATGTATGTGTATCCTTGTTAGAAGTAAAGAGTTACTAGTAACAATCAAGTATGTATATAAAATACATGTAGATGTATTTTATACATGTTAAGAAACATCTAGTATTTTCTTTTAAGTATTTAAAAGAAAAACTAGAAAATTCTACATAATTCACAAATGGGGGCCATTTTGTGGGTTCTTCAAGTAAACTCCACGAAGACATGTATGTATGGAACAAGTAAAGAAGCAAGAGGCAAGAGGGGACCCTCCCCCCTTCTAATTTCGTCCATGAAGTCCAAGGGAGGGGCCTCCCTCTCTTGCTTTTGCTTCTTGGATTTATAGTTATATGCATGGTCCATTTTGTGACATACTTGCGTGCTATCACCTTTCTTTGTGTTCTTAGAATTGTTCTAAGTGGTTTATACTTGAAAAACATCCTTACTCTCTAGCATTGGTGTTCTTCAAGTTAGCAAAGGTGATACATAAACACATACTCAAAATACATACATGTAGTTCAAGAAGAAGAACAAAGGTTGTTGCTTGCATTCTTGAATTTCAAGGGTTGGAGAAACTAGAATTTCAAGGTGTTGGAATCATTTGCTTGTGGATACCTTGGAGGAAGTCTTCTCTTAGCTTCTCATAGATCAACCACTTCACCAACGGTTTACTCACGCTACAAAGGTTGTAGTTCTAAACACCCTATGGTTGGTTTTGTTTCTTAAGGCTTGCATATGGATCATTGGTGAGGAGTTTTAAAAAGTTTAAAATTGTTGTTCATGCTTCCATTGCTAAAATATATATTTTGAAAAACCGAACAAACCCCAACAGTGGTATCAGAGCCACTTATGCATAGTTTTAAGAAACTTTATTTTTGAGTATGTATTGTTTAAGAAAATAGACAACTTTTCTTTTGTTAGAAAAGTTGTGGATTTTCTTGTTGGCAACTTGTATATGTTTATATATTTATTTTGGGAAACAACCAAACCACATGCATATTTGGTTGTAAAAGTTGCCTAAATATCAAGTGTTGATATATATGTTTGTTTGAGTGTATGTTGTGCATAACAAGTCATAGACATTTTGTGATGTGTTGGAAATTCGATTTGTTTGTAAAATTATTCTTTCATTTGGTATGTAATAATAATTTTAGTTTTGTTTCATCTTGTTGTATATTGTAAGTAGTAGAATAGTTTACTTTTATAAAAATGTAAGAAGATGGAGAAATGACCAAGTTGGAGTTTTCAAGTGTGGTGGAGTCAACCATGCAGGCTTGGAGTCATTTGCACTACAAGGAGTTGTTTTGGCAAGTGGGAGCTTCAAGTTCATCACAAGAGGAATTTTATGGTCCTTAGTTATGACTTGGTGTTTTTGTATGGCTCACAAAAATACCACTTAGGATAAATGGCTTGGTTATGCACTTATACATGTTATTTGTGTGTGATAATGTTTATATTATTATGCATGGTTGAAAATAGGATTTTTGCATTCTAGATGATATTTTTGACATAATATAAATTACACAATGGGAGTTTGGTATTTTATGTTGACAAAACACAAGATGTAAAATGAATTTTATATAAAAAGTGTTTTATAAAGATTAAAATTCATCATGTCAAATTATATATATATGTATATGTACATATATATGTATATATATATATGAGTTTTATAAAATAGAGATTTTAAAAACTCAACCAAACTCCATTCAAGCTTAATAATAAAATTGATCTTATTCGCGCGCTTGAAACTACACACGTTAATATAGGATATTAATACTAGTTTAAAATTTAACGCGTTGAGAGTTCGTAAAATACGGATTTTAAGAATACTCAAGACCAATATATATATAAAATATGATTTTATCAAAATGTATACTTATTATCGTACGCATGCAATATTAGTCACACGATTCGTTTTATTTTATTTAATACATATATAAAACTGTAAAAGCCCTTTTTCAAAACTTAAGTCTATGTCATCCCATTTTAAGACACTCGCTTGTTGCAACGACACTCACGTGGAGAGAGCATTATCCAAACGCGTGGATTGTTTTTGTAACAACCGAGGTATTTTTCCGCGAATTCCATGAACGTCTTGGGCTGGAAATTCACCGTCTTGAAATAGGATGACTTAATCAGAATCTTATTATAGAGAGAGCATTAGCCAAACATAAGGAAGCCCGAGGCATAGATGGGATCAAACATGCCAAAATTGACAATCATTGTCTAGGATCCCATAAAGATCTAGGAATTACATACGAGATGTAATTAGTAAATGTTACCTACCTTGTTGTTTTATCTTGATAGAGAGAGCATTAGCCAAACATTCAAGGTTAAGATCGACTTGGATCCTAGCCTTTAAAAATTAAAGAATTTTATAAATTCTAAAGGGTATTAATTATTAAAGGATTAAATATCGAAAATACTAAATTGAACTGTGTTAACTTTGTAGATGGCTCGTAACTCAACAACGCCCGTTAACAACTTATCTCTTCGTTCAATCTTAGAGAAAGAAAAACTCAATGGTACAAATTTCTTAGACTGATATCGTAATTTGAGAATTGTTCTTAAGCACGAAAAGAAATTGTACGTACTTGAGGATCCCGTTCCTGAGGAACCTCCATTACCTACGGCCAAAGCCGTTAGGGATGCTTGGGTGAAGCATTCCGATGACTTGGTCGAAGTTGCATGCTTCATGCTTGCAACCATGTCTCCGGGTCTTCAAAAGAACCTCGAGGAGCATGGAGCATATGAGATTCTTCGCCAACTTAAGGAAATGTTCCAAAAGCAAGCGAAACAAGAACGCTTCGAGGTCACTCGAGCCTTCCATGCATGCAAGATGGAGGGAGGTCAATCCGTTAGCGACTATGTGCTAAAGATGAAAGGCTACATTGACCAACTTGCTAAGCTTGGATCTCCCATAACCAGCGAGTTTGCACAGGATATGATCCTTAACTCATTGACCAAAGCTTATGATCAATTCGTCATGAATTATAACATGAACAATTGGGAGAAATTTGTCTCAGAGTTGCATGGGATGCTTAAAACTGCTGAGAGTAAGATTCCAAGCAAGACACCTCAGGTCTTGATGATTCAAGAAGGGAAAATCAAGAAAAAGAAAAAGAACAACTTAAAGGGGAAGGGCAAAGGGAAAGCAAAGGGAAAGGATAAAGGCAAATAGGTTGCCAAAGCTTCTACATCCAAGACTTCGGGAAAGGTTCACAAGAATGAACCGTGCTTTGAATGCGGGGTAGTAGGACATTGGAGGCGCAATTGTCCAACATACGTCACGGAGTTGAAAAAGAAGAAGGCTCGCGAGGCCAGCACTTCAGGTATATATATGATTGAAATGTATACTTTTTCTATTAATTCCTGGGTATTTGATACCGGTTATGGAACTCACACTTGTAATAATGTGCAGGGTTGAGAAAAAGTAAGCTGCTGAAGCCAGGCGATTTGGACCTCCACGTGGCCAATGGAGCAAATGTTGCCGTTGAAGCCCTTGGACCTTTTGAATTACTATTACCAAATGGCATGTACTTAATATTGAACAATTGTTGTTATGTATTTAGTTTAACTAGGAATATTATTTCAATAGCCCGGTTGAGAGAATCGGGATTCACTTTTGGGTTCGTTGATGATGGCATTCGTGTTAGAATATGCCCACTGACACACACGAGTTGGTATCACTACTGATGAGGCATAGGCCTATTGGGTCACACGCCAAGTATTGATTATGGCAACACCTTTGAACAAGAGAGAGAGAAAATGCCAAAATGGGTTTTGGTAGGGCCAGGCACGGCCGTGCCTTGTGAAGGTACGGGCGTGCCCTATGCCAAGTACGGGCCCAAGGCTGGCGTTCCTAGGGCGTACCCATTGGGGCCGGCACGGGCGTTCCTAGTAGAGGTACGGCCATGCCCAGTGCGAAAGCACGAGCACAAGTCGGGCGTGACTTGGGTGTGCCGGTGGGCTAGCATGGGCGTGCCCTGTGAGGCACGGCCGTGCCTCACTATGTAACATCCTCTTTAACTAGCCTTTTAAGACTAGTTTAATATGGCTTTTTGGCAATTAATTGCTAGTGATATGAGTTACGATTTTGGTGGTCTTATTCTATATATATTACTAGTTTGTATGTGCCATGATGTTGTTGAAATCATATATTAAAATGATTACTAGAAAGGATTAAACCAAAAACTTACGAACTTGCAACATTAAGTTGGTTCATATCTCTGTCATACACACTTGGAAATCTTCAAGTGATGTTAGTTCTATAGTGGTGGTGTTCTTGTTGGTATACAAGTTCTCTAGCAAGTGGGAATCAAACCAAGCATGGTGTGGATACCGATAGAGGTGCACTATTTTGTGTACGCGTTTTTCAAAGGCTACAACTTCATACAACACTTATACAAGCTTCATAAAATCATCAAATCCAAACAACACACCATATCAACCAAATCCCACTTGAGAAGCAAGCTTCATGTTCTTTAATGGTGTTCTTGAATGAGTTTGAAGTTTTGCCATGATTCAAACACAAAACCAATACAAAACACATCTAGACTTTACTACAAACACATGCTCACCTTATTTGAATTCAAAGATTCAAACTTCCAATCTTCATCTTCAAAACTCACGAGAGCAAAGAGCAAGTGTGTGTTTTCAAAACTTTAGCTTTATTTGACTTTAAGAGTCAATTACCTCAACACACACTTACATATATCTTATTTTCATTCTTATCCAGAGGTAACTGGCTCTAGAAAGAAATATCTATATTTTCTTTTCCTTTTTCTTTTTTTAATACTTGCATCTAGTATATATATATATATATACTTAACATATATATATATATACACACACACCACTAATATGTTTATACATATATATATATATAAACACTTGCTTGTTTAATTATTCGTCTATTATATTAATTACGTACACTCACGTACTAATTACAACTAAGCCCAAGTCGAGGATGTTACAAATCTACCCCCCTTAAGAAGATTCCATCCTCGGAATCTACTCAGTGATAAACAGGCAAGGGTACCTTGCCTTCATCACGTCCTCGATTTACCACATCGGGTTTGGACCTAAACTGTGTTCTTACTTCACGAGAACTAGCTTGACTATCTTCTTACGTAGCTTCTTGACCTTCATGTCAAGAATCACTACAGATCCTTCTCCAACATGGTACTTACGTAAGTAACACACGTTAAAGATAACACATACACTGATCAGTTCTGGCGGCAGCTCAAGAGTTACCATCTGATCATCGACTTTATGCACGAATTTGAATGGGTCTATAGAACATGGAATTAACTTCTCCTTACATCTTAGACGAATAACGTCTCTTTAAGGAGAATTATTTTTTAGAATACTCACACGGAGTATATTCTCCAATGTCTGGATCGTACTTTCAGATTGGTCATTAGTCTTTGCATGATACACAGTGCTTAGATGAACACAAGTGTCTAACTCTCATTTCAAAATTTCTCAAAGCTAGAGACAACAAAGAGTGGAAAATCAAAACAATCAAGAAAGACTGTGTTGTGTCACAGTCTTACTAACAACAGAATCAAATAAGTCTACGATTGTAGACTCATTTGCAACAAATAAAACGAACATCAATTTCGGAACTTCGAATTGTTACGACCAATTACAAGGTCTCTAGTACTCATCTCAGCTTGTGTGCACATCTGATATCATTGTGATCTTCATAAATTTAACTCCCGTTGAGGGTCCTCTATAGCTTACAGCATTTGTTACAACACTGGCTTCATCAGGGTAGTAACGGATTTCACAACAGATAGTAAAGTCTTCCGAACCATCAAGCGAAGTGAGGATCGGAGTCTTCACACAATAAATACATCAAAAGCTGAAAGGATCTCTCCTGAGCTTTCGATCATACAACAGATATATCTTTACGAGTCAGTTTAACCAACGGACTCGCAATTTCAAGACATTACGGATGAACCGCCAATAGCAACCAATTAAGGCAAGGAAACTTCTAATTCAAAAAGAGTTCGAGGACCCATGCGACAGTCGTATGGCATAGGTCGCATGACCCATGCGACTGTCAGCTGGCAATTACGTGACTTGTCTGGTTCATTTCTTTGATCACTTGCAGATCAAACCCGAATCTTAAACTTGTTGCTTTTACTTCCAAAACACTTTTAAACTTCATACAACACTTATACAAGCTTCATAAAATCATCAAATCCAAACAACACACCATATCAACCAAAACCACTTAAGAAGCAAGCTTCATGTTCTTTAATGGTGTTCTTGAATGAGTTTGAAGTTTTTCCATGATTTAAACACAAAACCAATACAAAACACATCTAGACTTTACTACAAACACATGCTCACCTTATTTGAATTCAAAGATTCAAACTTCCAAACTTCTTCTTAAAAAATCATGAGAGCAGAGAGCAAGTGTGTGTTTGTATGTGTGTTTTCAAAACTTTAGCTTTATTTGACTTTAAGAGTCAATTACCTCAACACACACTTACATATATCTTATTTTCATTCTTATCCAGAGGCAACCGCCTCTGGAAAGAAATATCTATATTTTCTTTTCCTTTTTCTTTTTTTAATACTTGCATCTAGTGTATATATATATATATATACTGAACATATATATATATATACACACACACCACTAATAAGTTTATACATATATATATATAAACACTTACTCGTTTAATTATTCGTCTATTATATTAATTACTTACACTCACGTACTAATTACAACTAGGCCCAAATCGAGGATGTTACAAAGCCCAAGGTACAACCTGGGATTATATCATTAACACTAGTTTTTTGACCATTAGCAAATTCAATGGTGTAAGGCTCTTTCATATTTTCGGTTTTTAAATTATGCCTTAACTTAAATCTTAATGATATGAAGCTTTTATCCACCCCTGAATCAAATAGTACTAATGCGTAGTAACCGTTTAGAGGAAACGTACCTGTAACTACATTGGGGTTTTATCTGGTTTCATTCACTCCAATCTCAAACACCCTGCCTCGTGCTTGATTTCCTTGATTACCTTGGTTTGTAGGACATTCTTGATTAGAATTAGACCATTGAGTTGGTCGCGAGCAGGCGGTGGCATGGAGACTTCCACACTTATAGCGTGGCTCCACTCTACAACTTTTGATGAGGTGTCCTAACCTCTTACATCTAAAGCATACCATGAATTTCCCTTCATGGTGTTTGTGACACTTATCACATTTAGGATATGACCTCCATCCTTTATCTGCTGCTTGTGATTGAGCTCCGAAGTTTCTTGCTTTCTTATGATTCTTGGCAGCTTCTCCACCGAATGGCCTCTTTGGCACCTCTTCAAGTTTTCTCTTACCCTTTTCTTTGTTGTTCACAAGCGACCCTGAACGAATAGCATTGTGGGTAAGTCTTGTAGCTAGATTCACCACACTTTGAATGGTGTTCGGGTTTGCAGCTGTGACGTTAGCCCAAATCTCAGGGGCCAAACCCCAAATGTACCTATCGATACGGTTTTCCTCCGGGGTCACTAAGTGTGGTACCAGTTTGGCCAAATCATGAAATCAAGTAGTATATGAGTTGATGTCGTCTCCGACCATTTCATGATTCCAAAGTTCGGCTTCTATCTTTTGAATTTCCCTTTTTGAGCAAAATTCGTCCCTTAGCAGCTTGAGAAATGCATCACATGCGGTATCCCTTCCAAGTGTCTGTACTTGGATATTCCACCAGGATAGGGCACGTCCTTGGAGGAGACACGCTGCAAACTGCACCTTATTTGCTTCTGTACACTTGCTAATACTAAGGACCGATTCCGTACTCTCAATCCAATTGAGTAGTCCCACAGCTCCTTTGGTTCCGAAGAATTCTTTTGGGTTGCAAGCCCTAAAGGTTTTTGTTGGGAAATATGCTAAGTGATTGAAACTGTTAGACATGCAAAGGTAAAACTGTTAGAGTAATTTTTAAGAAAAAGTTGCAAACTGTTCTATTGGTTTGTGAAAACAGTTGTGACTAACATTTGCTGTAAGTGTTACAACTGTTAGTATAAAAAGCTCAGAACTGTTAGTTCAATCATAACAACTGTTAGAAGACCTTGACAAGAAGACTGTTAGAAGAAACTCAGAACTGTTTATTCAACAAACAGTTTACGTTGAGCTATTCATGGAAACTACTATCTTTATGGATCTAAGGGATATCTTATCAGTTTGGAAGATCATCAAGATTATCTCGTAAAGATAGAAGATTACCTAACTATCAACTATTCAAGGAGAAACAAGAGTCTATAAATGCTTGATTAGAATATTGTTTTAGGATCTCTCGTTTTGTGATTTGATTCTGTTAGTTTTTGCACTCATTCGTATTGTTATTTGCTTTCAGAAAGTGTGTTAGCCTCCAAGTTTCTTTGAAACCTAGGAACATAGTGGGTTCTTCGTCTAACAAAAGAGTTAGATTGGAGGTGTAGGTGAATATTGTAATCATCATTGGTTATTAATAAACATCTTATGTTTCGCAGTATTTTCTTGTGTTGATTAAATTGTTCATGTGTTAAAACCTTTATAAATCAAGTAAGTGTGATTCCGCAACTTCT
Organism: Dittrichia graveolens; assembly: GCA_038502395.1. NCBI lineage: Eukaryota > Viridiplantae > Streptophyta > Magnoliopsida > Asterales > Asteraceae > Dittrichia > Dittrichia graveolens. The sequence goes on along the minus strand of JARJIL010000005.1, from coordinate 50,556,824 downwards.
TAGTTGATTGTGATCAAACTAAAAGATTGTCTTTTCACAACTCTAATTTGATTCAAAAGATAATTTTTGTTATTGATATTGGTAAAATCCGATCCTGACAAGTGGTATCAGAGCCTTAACATTAATGTTCTTTTGATCACTAGTTGAAGGTTTTTCATAGATCCGCTGTGTTTGGTTTTTTAAAGTCTTTCTAAATTTTATTGTGGGTTTTTAATCACATTGCTACAATGGAGTCTGGTGGATCTTCTGATAACACTAGATTTATGTCAAACATTCGTGTGTTCCCATGCTCAAACCAACTGATTTTGAGATGTGGAAGCTGAGAATCAAGCAGCATGTTCAATTAATAGACTATGCTGTTCGGGAAATCAATGAGAATGACCCCACAACTCCTATTGATTTAGATGAATCTGGAAAACAAAGGAAGAAACCACCACAAAAAACAGATGCTGAAAGGAAAGTAAGGATGCTTTAGATGAAAGCTCTCAGCATTCTTCAGATTACTATTCCCAATGAGTACCAGCATCAGTTTAAGAAGTTTGATGGTGCTCATGAACTGTGGAATGCTTTAGAGAAGAGGTTTGTAGAGAATGCAAGTTCCAAAAGGAATCAAAGGGATATTCTAAAACAGGCTTATGAGAACTTTTCTAGTGGAAAGAATGAGAGTATCACTTAGATTTTTGATAGGTTCTATAAGCTGGTGAGTCAACTTGAGAGTGAAAAAGTTAGAATAGAGGAAGATGAGATCAATAGAAAGCTCCTTAAGTTCTATATTGAACTATTGATGAGGAGGTATATGTGTGTCAACCACCTGGTTTTGAAGACTCAAGGTATCCTGATAGGGTATAAAGGTTAGATAAAGCTTTGTATGGATTGCATCAGGCTCCTAGAGCTTGCTATGAGACATTATCATCTTACCTGCTTGAGAATGGTTTTAAGAGAGGCACTATTTGAGGGTATTCGTTTGGCAAATCAAGTAGCAACGGAAGCAATATGTATAACAAAAAAAAGCCAAACAAATGAATACGCTCCCATGGACCAAAATCTAACAATGAAATTGCAACTAAAAGATAAACAAGATGGGAAGAAAAGTTTATACCTCAATGCAAATCACAAAGAAAACCTATCTTGTCAAGAAGCTAAGAATCCAAATAAGAATCCCTCTAGTGTTGTCTACCCCAAGCTTCCTTGATTCCCAAATGCTAGTTTGTTGATGCAAAACACCAAAGCAACAATCAAGTATCTATCTTAGACTCTTGTGCACCAATAAGAACACCAAGAACAAGATGAAGTTTGAGAGAGTTTTCTTGTATCAACCAAGAGCCAAAGAACAAGCCAAAAGTCTCTATAAGAGCAGAGAATTCGTTGCTCTGTGTCTACCACAATTATTAGAAGTTAACACCATTAAACCAAGTGTTTAAGGCTTTTAATTCTGCTGTTACAGCGAACGTACAAGGCCCATGTTAATCAACATGGCCGTGTAGGCCCAAAGTCCATGGCCCTAATTATGCTAAGACGGTCTGTGTCGAATAGGCACAACACTGCCCGTGTTCATATACACGGCCCGTGTAGGCCCAAACTACACGACCTTTGAACTGGGCAATACGTCTCGTGTATGTTGAACTGGACACGGCCCGTGTTCAAGCACACGACCCGTGCACCATCCTGCCAAAACTCATTTTGGCCTTTCTCTCTCTTTTGTTTGATCATGTTGCCGGAATCAATACTTGGTGTGTGACCCAATAGGCCTATATCTCATCGGTAGTGCCATTAACTCATTCGTGTTAGTGGGCATATTCCAAGAGACTCCCACTTGCACGTGACACGATTATGAAAAATAACACAAACATAGAGCGGCCTCTAGCAAGACATCTATGCTCCCAAGTTATTATAGGGTATGCCACTCTTGACAAGATCCCCAATCATAAAATGATTGTCCTAAAGATAAATGAACATGTACATCCCTTCGTTCGTGATATCCAAAGTGAACACAAGGCTTGGAATAAAGTTAACCTTCAGATAGTTCACGATTATGTGTCTCGATTGTAGATTAGTGGTGACCAACAAACCAAGTTAACATTGATCCATTATCAACATAACTTGAGCACGGCCATGCATATGAACGTCAACACTTAATCATCAAGGGGCCCATGTATATTCTCTATATACATAGAGGAACAAATACCTTTCGACTACATAGTCCCGCCACATAGATAATACTCTACCCAATCATCTCCTTTATAAAGACCAGTTACGGACCACATTAGAAAATGATCAAAGCAAAGCAGACCTATGCTTTGAGATCACATGTATCTCTAGTTTAAGGATGAAATGTCATTACCATCCAGAGTTACTTGTGACTAAAACCATGAACTAAACTCGGCTGCGGGTCCTCCAATCACTTGAAACCCCTTTCAAGTATAGGCAAGAATCACGTTTTATCAAAACCAATTCTTTACCTCAACCTTAATTCATACTTCCTTCCCACAAAGTATGACCGATTGTGGAGATTTAAAGATTGTAAAACAATCTAGGGAAGAAATTAAACATGCAAAGATAGAACAAAATAAAGACTAAATGTAAGTAACCACAACACGCGTATATATAGATCTCTACTATATAAATCGAAACAAATATTAGTGACATTACTGCTTAATGTTCCCAAGTACATAATGGTCCAAACATAAATTAAACTAAATCTAAACCAAGTCATGAGCAAATCTAACACCTATTGCCATAGTGTGAGAATCATGAGAAGCTTGTGACAACGGTTTAGTAAATGGATCGGCCAAGTTGCCTTCCGAGGATACTCTACTAATAGCGACTTCACCACTTTCAATCATCTCTCTAATCAAGTGGTACTTACGAGGTATATGCCTCGTTCTCTTGTGAGCTCTCGGTTCCTTCGCTAAGGATACCGCACCCTCATTGTCACAAAAGATCTTAATAGGGTCGGATATGCTAGGAACCACTCCAAGGTCTCGGATGAACTTCCTTATCCACACAGCTTCTTTAGCAGCTTCACTTGCCGCAATGTATTATGACTCTGTAGTAGAATCAGCTACTATGTCTTGCTTTGAACTTCTCCAAGTAATAGCCCCACCATTCAATAGGAACACAAACCCCGATTGTGATCGGCAGTCATCCCTATCAGTTTGGAAGCTAGCATCATAGTAAACCTCTACTTTGAGCTCTTCCTCACCACCAAAGATCAAGAACATCTCTTTAGTTCTCCTAAGATACTTAAGAATTTTCTTGTTGGGGTTTGCTAGGCACGCAACGGAAGCAAAAGAACAAGATAACAATAATCAAAATGCCAAGAAACCCCAAACCATGGACCAAACACTACATGCAAGACATGCTACATGAAGAAGAACAAGGTGAAAGTTATACCACTCCATATTCGGAGCTGGAGTAAAACTTCTAGTTGGATGAATGAGAAAGCCAAATCGAGCCTTCCTCTATTGCTAGTCCACACCAAGCTTTGTGTAATCTCCTTGTACTAGCAAGTCTTGATGATCTTCAATAACTTGAAATCACTAAAGAAATAGAACCCAAATGATCTCCCTTGCACTCCATTGGAAAAAGCTCTCAAGAACACCAAGAACACCAAGAACACTCAATGTAAGTGTTTTGGGTGTTTTTAGTTGCAAGAGTGTGAGAGGAGTGGATGCATGTGTCTTTTATAGACCTTAACATGACCCTCTAGTGCCTCAAGGCCGGCCATAAGGTCATCACTGAACTTAACATGCATTGGTGGAAAATGGAGGCAAAAAGCAAAAAGCAACCTGCTATTCTGACAGAGTTCACGCCGTGAAGTCCACCTGGCCGGGTTCCTTTTGCAACTTCAGCAATTTAAGTCCCTTTCGCCCCTTTCACTTTGGTTGTTGTCGAGATTAACCCCTGGTGTGTGACCCAATAGGCCTATGCATTATCGGTAGTGATATTGGCGTACGTATGTCAGTGGGCATACTCCAGCAGACTCCCACTTGCACATGACATACCATACCCATGGTACCACAAATAAAGAGCGGCCTCTAGAAAGGCATCTTTGCCCCCAAGTCAGCATAGGTTTTGTCATCCTGGACAAATGCCAAATCTCAAATATAGATAAGAAATGGTCCTACAGATAAGTGATCAAATATCCCTTTGTTCGCTATATCCGTGTGAACACGAGACATGGTTAGATGTCAATCTCCAGATCGTTCACGATTATGTTTCTCGATCAAGATTGATGGTGACCAAAATTCTAGTTGCAATCGATCAAATATCATTGCAACTTGTGCACAGCTATGCATTTTGATGTCATCTCTCAATCATTGAGGGGCCCATCGATATCTCTTTAAAACTAGAGGAACAAATTCTTTTGACTACATTGTTCCGCCACATATACCATACTTTACCCAAAAACTCCCTTTATAACAGCCAGTTACGAACTGCGTTTGAAAGTAATCAAAGAAAAGCAGGTACATGCTTTGAAACACATGTATCTCCGGTCTAAGGAGGAATTGATATTATCATCCTGAGTTACTTGTGACAATAACCATGAAGTAACTTCAGGTGTGGGTCGTCCAATCACTTGAATAATTCAAGTAAAGGCGAAGTGTTGCGTCTCTTGTATTTAATCCATTATTGAATACACGACCAACCCCTTCCCTCAATCTTAATTCAAACTTCCTCCCCTAGAAGAGTGACTGATTGTGGACATTTCGAATGATAAATCAATCTGGGAAGTGATTAAACATGCTAAGATGGAACACAGTAAGGATTCAAGAAAATACATGCCCAAGACGTATCATTAAATCTCCATTTAATAATCGATATAATTTGAAATACAATACTGTTTAATGTTCCCAAGGATAAATACATATCAAACATAAACCAAAATACTTAAGCCAAGTCATTAGCGAATCTAACACCTATAGATCTAGTGTGAGAATCATGAAAGGCTTGTGATAACGACTTTGTGAACGGATCAGCCAAGTTGCTCTCCGATGTTACTCTGCTGATGACGATTGTAATATCCTCGATTAGGGCCTAGCTGTTAGATGTGTAATTAAAGTAATAAATGTGTAAGTTGACCATGTTAAAGAAGAGAATTAATTGTATGTTAATGTTCTATGTGTGTAATGTGTTTTGTGTTAATATATGTATATATATATATATGTTAAAGTAAAAGAAAGAAAAAGAATTAAAGGAAATCCAGAGGCGGTGCCTCTGGATTGTGAAAATGTATATATTGACTTGAAAAGTCAATATGGTCAAAGTTTCAAAAGCACATACACGCAAGAAAATATCGGAATTCTCTCTTCATCTCTATTCTCTCGGTTTTCTCTCGGATTCTCTTCAAAGCCAAAGATTTGGTGGTTTTGATTCCAAGTAAAGGTAAATATTTGTTTGTTGTTAAGATTCAATACATATGAAACTGATTTTATGATTAAAAGCATGATTGAAACTCAAATCCTTGCAAAACATCACTTAGAACATTCAAAGCTTACTATGCAAGTGGGTTTTGGTTGTTTGGTGTTATTGTATGGGTTTGATGTGTTTTTGAAGTCATACCAATGAAAAGGGATGTTTGTAGAATGTATAAATATCAACACAAACAAGAAACAAGCTCTGCAAATAAGCCATTGAAGATGGCGGTTTCCATGTTAGAACAGTCGGATTCCGAGACATGAATGTGTCGGAATCCGTATGTTGACAATCCGATTAAGTGTCAGATTCTGAGGCTCTAGGGTGTCGGAATCCGCATATCGGAATCCGCATGTCTAAATCCGTGTTATGGGTCTAAGTCCGATAAGTATCGGATTTCCCAAAGTTCACGTGTAAATTGCAAGTCAAAATCCGAAAGTATCGGATTTCCTTGAAGTGTCGGATTCCGACAAAAGTGTCGGATTCCGATTGAAAGTCGGATTTCCAACCTTGTGACCAAGTTTCCAAGTGCATAAGTGTTGAAATCCGATAAGTATCGGATTTCGCAAAGTGTCGGATTTCCTTTACAAGTATCGGATTTCATGAAATCCGACAGTCTGTCGGCTTTGCGTGGAATCCGGATTTGGGATTTCCTTTGTTGGCTTTGTAGCTATTCTAAGTATAGATGATTAATGTAAATCCTAATGTTCAGGGGAACTGAAAACCCTAGACAAGACAAGAAGTTAAATAACTATCTGTTAAGTCACTCAGGTGAGTACCGACTTCCATAAGCCTCAGTAGAGCAGGAATTATGTGTTAAGTGACTTGAGTACGATTGTGCTCATAAGTTGATAAGTAAGATTGCTATGTTACTTAAAGTACAATGCCATGATTAATACTTGTTTTATATAAAGTTAAGTGCATGCCAGCGGGATCCAAAACTGGAACCGCTTAGTTAAAAGAATGCTATGCATGATACTGATTCTGAATCAATCAGTTAAGTGAAGATATGATGATATGTATGCTAGGGATCCAGATTGGATCCATAAAGAAGTAATTGAATGTAATGCATGCTAAAAGAAGTAAATGAACAAGATATGTGTTTGTGTTCGCAGACATCAGCAAGCATGGTTAAGGTCAGTCAGTCAGCTGGATCCCAGGGACCCTTGATCAGGAGATTCGGGATTTAACGGTGATTCGAGGTAACATTCCGGATCTTAGGTTCTACAGAACCGCCGTGCCTTATATCATGAGGGTTAACCAGTCAGAAATAGTTGAGTTACCTAAGGAGCGTCTGGTTCCGTTAACGATGCGTGGTGGACTGCTTTATGCTCCCCCACCAGCGCGGAGGGTTGTGTCTGATCCCCCGGTGTATTGGTGTTGAACGGGACTAGCTATCCTGCAAGAAACAACTTATATTGATCGTGTCAGCACACCACAATGTGATAGGATAGCATTGTATGCTTATTCCTGATATGCATGTTCTACTATAACGAAGTTTATGCCAAGTTTGTGCTCACTAGGTAAGTGTAGCTAACGGTGCCATGTTAACTGCTTTTGCAGATCAAAGATAGATTGCCTGGTGAGCCGGGTCCCCTGCCTCTGGATATTTTGGCTGGAACACTTGTGTTGTAATATATACATTAAGATCGGTTGTTTTGTAGAGTAACACCAGATACTGAAACATGTTTGGTGTAAATATTTCCGCTGCTCAATGTTATATAATAGTGATTAAGTTCACGTTTGTTTAAAAACGCAAATTTATTGCTAAAATCTGGTATATGCAAAGCTGGTGTTACAACGATATCACCACTCTCTATTACATCTCTGATGAAGTAATATTTGTGAGCAATGTGCCTCGTTCGTTTGTGAGCTCTTGGTTCCTTTGCCAATGCAATCGCACCCTCATTATCACAGAAAAGCTCTATGGGGTCGGTAATGCTAGGAACCACTCCAAGATCTTGGATGAACTTCCTCATCCATACAGCTTCTTTTGCTGCTTCACTTGCTGCAATGTATTCGGATTCGGTAGTTGAATCAGCAACCGTGTCTTGCTTGGAGCTCCTCCAGCTGATAGCACCACCATTTAAAAGGAACACAAACCCCGATTGTGATCGGCAGTCCTCCTTGTCCGTCCAGAAGCTTGCATCAGAGTACCCACGTACTCTTAGCTCTTCCTCACCACCATATACCAAGAACATCTCCTTTGTTCTCCGAAGATACTTGAGAATGTTCTTGACTGCGGTCCAATGGGCTTCCCGGGATTTTCCTGATATCTACTTGTCATGCTCAATGCACACGATACATCAGGACGAGTGCATAACATGGCGTACATGATTGATCCTACCGCCGAAGCATAAGGAATCCTCTTCATTACGTCTAGTTACTCCTTGGAACTAGGACATTGAGTCTTGCTCAATGCCATTCCATGCATCATAGGGGTGTTACCCCTCTTAGAGTCCTCCATCTTGAATCGCTTCAAGAGTTTGTCCACATATGCACTTTGGCTTAGCCCAATAAGCCTTTTGGATCTATCTCTATAGATCTTTATGCCCAAGATATACGTTGCCTCTCCCAAGTCCTTCATAGAGAAACAATTCCCAAGAAAAGATTTGACGTCTTGTAAGGTTGGGACATCGTTTCCAATAAGTAGAATATCATCTACATATAGGATTAGGAATACTACGGCGCTCCCACTAGCCCTGACATATATGCATGGTTCATCCTTGTTTTTGGAAAATCCAAATACCTTGATTTTCTCATCAAAGCATAGATTCTAGCTGCGAGATGCTTGTTTAAGTCCATAAATGGACTTCTTGAGTTTGCAAACTCTATTAGGATACTCAGGATGTACAAAACCCTCGGGTTGTGTCATAAACACCTCTTCATTTAGCTTCCCATTAAAGAAGGCGGTTTTTACATCCATTTGCCAGATTTCATAATTGTCAAATGCGGCAATGGCCATGAGTATTCTTATAGATTTCAACATAGCTACTATGGAAAAGGTTTCCTCATAGTCAATACCATGAGTTTAGGTGAAACCCTTAGCCACCAGTCGGGCTTTGAAAGTATCTACAGTTCCATCCACGCCGGTCTTCTTCTTGAAGACCCATTTACACCCTACTGTCTTAAACCCGGGTGTAGGATCAACCAATTCCCATACTTGCTTGTCCGACATGGATTCCATCTCACTTTCCATAGCCTCCTTCCACCTAGCAGAGTCAATGCTTGCTACGGCATCCTGGTAGTTGGTGGGTTCATCATGATCCACCAATAATTTGTCACCCTCAGATATGAGAAACCAATATCTCTCTGGCTCATGACAGGATCTACCAGATCTACGATGAGGTAATGGATTGTTGTCAGGGACCGACACATCATCATGTTCGGTTTCAACCACTTCAGGTTGTGTGCTAGTGCCGATGCTAGTCCCTTCATTCGTGGGTTCTTGAATTTCTTCAAGATCAATCTTCTTCCCACCAGACTGCATGGATATTAGTTCTCTTTCAAGGAAAACTGTCCTTCTTGCAACAAAAACTTTGTTTTCTGAGTGTTTGTAAAACAAATATCCCATGGCTCCGGTAGGATACCCAATGAAGTAACACTTTTCTGATGGGGGTTCAAGTTTGTCCTTTACCTCATGTCTAACGTAGGCAAGACATCCCCATACTTTGAGATATGCAATTTAGGAACTACTCCATGCCATATTTCATAAGGTGTTTTCTGGACTTTCTTTGTCGGTATGAGGTTGAGGATCCTAGACGCCGACTCAAGAGCGTACCCCCAAAAACTGATGAGTACTTTCGTATGACTCATCTTGGATCGGATCATATCTAACAATGTCCGATTTCTCCACACGGCGACACCATTCAATTGTGGTGTCCTAGGAGGTGTTAATTGTGAGATAATCCCATAATTTTTAAGATGATCACTGAACTCTAAGCTAAGATATTCGCCTCCTCTATCAGATCGAAGTATCTTTATAGATTTGCCCAATTGATTCTGAACTTCGTTTTGGAATGTCTTAAAAACCTCGAAGGTTTCAGACTTATTCCTAATCAGGTAGACATATCCATATCTACTATAGTCATTGGTAAATGTAATAAAGTATCTTGAGTTGTTCCTTGTGACATGCTTGAATGGACCGCATACATCGGTATGCACAATGTCCAACAAGTCCTTGCCCCTTTCACTCACTCCGGTAAATGGAGATTTTGTCATCTTGCCCAATAAACAAGATTCGCATACTTCACTTGACCCGAGGTGAAATGATTCCAAGATCCCATCCGCTTGGAGCTTGGTGATGCGCTTCTTGTTTATATAGCCAAGGCGACTATGCCATAAAGAAAACTTGTCCAAAGTATTTCTGGACTCAGAATCGATATTCATGATTGTTCTATCATTTGAAATATGCATCGGCTTCGTATATACCACGACATGGATATGCTTTAAAATAACAAACATCTTCTTTAACACAAGAGATAATTCCATTATCAAAGTTAAAGTAATATCCATCATCATACAAAGAAAATAGTGAAATAATGTTTTGCGCCACATTTGGCGAATATCATACATTTTTCAAAAAAATAGAGTAACCGGATCTAAAAGTTAGCTCCACACTTCCTTTCTTCAAAACGGGGGCGACCTCCTTGTTCCCCATCACAAGATCCAGCTCTCCATCTCTCAGTCTTCTACTTTCCTTTAGCACTTGCACAATGTTACAATTGTGAGTGCCACAGCCGGTATCTAATATCCAACCATTAGAAGTAGAAGTGTGATGAAGTTCAATCATGAATGTACCTGAAGTAGAAGCACCCGCTCCCGAAGCACTAAGCTTCTTGAGGCCTTCTAGGTACTTTGGGGAGCTCCGGCGCATGTGCCCTTTTGCCCCGCAGAAGAAGCAAACTGCCTCCTCCGGAGTCTTTTCCTGGGGAATAAGACTCTTTGGCTTAGGCTCCGGGGTAGGGTTAGGCTTGGGAGCCCCAACCTTTCCCTTACCTTTATCCTTAGGGGTAAAGGCCGGTTTCTTCCTTTTCTTGGTTCCTCCTTCCGTGATAGCCAGGACGGGAGCTGGAGAGGTGGGCTTTTGTTTGGTCATGTTGGACTCAGCGGTCCTCAGCATACCATGTAGCTCTATTAGGGTTTTGTCCATTCCATGCATATGGTAACTCAAAGTGAATTGATCATAAGATGGAGGAAGGGATCGCAGGATGATATCCACCGCCATCTCCCTTCCTATGGTAAACCCTAGTCTCTCCAAGCGCTCCACAAGTGCCTTTATCTTGAGCACGTGGAGGCTTACATTCCCGCCACTCTGCAACCGGTAACCAAGTACGTTCTTCAAGCACCCATACCGTTCTTGCCTTGCTTGTTGTTGGAACATGTCCTTCAACTCAAGCATCATTTCACAAGCATTTAGATGCTCCATTTGCTTTTGCAAATCCGGGCTCATGGTGCTTTGCATGAGGCAAGTAACCTCGTTGGTGTCTTTGACGCGTTTTTCATACGCATCACGAATGGACCTACTTGCGTTTGGAGTAGGGGTCTCCGGAGGTTCCTCAATGGAGACCAATTTATCCTCATGTCGTAGGACAATGCGTAATTGCCTAGACAAATCCATAAAGTTGGTCCCATCAAGTTTCTCCTTCTCTAGAAAAATTCTCAAAGATAAGTGGGTGGTGTTGTTGGTGCTTGAAGATGCCATCTATTAAAGCAAAGTAGTTTAGTTAGTTTGATAAACCTCGTTAAAAAATAATTACCCCATGTGTTAAATAAAACAATCATTTTTAACAAGGGCTAAGAACCATATTTCACTTTACACCGTGACGGGTTTTCTGCGGATCACGTGGTAAAGCTTATTTAAGCCGGTAACCATTTTACCGATTGTAATCCATTATTACAACTCTTAGTTCCTTGTGGGATCCAAACTAACAACCATTGTGTCATATTGGCATGATTGATCCCTCCACACCATTTAAAATAAAATTTTGAATAATCTCGGCTAGAGCTCGACAACCATTCAAAATTCTATTTCGAAATTGTAAATCGTCCATCAAGATACACGGTGGTACTCTTGCCCAATGGTTGACTCGGCTAGGCTCGACAATCAACCTTGCGAGTTGCCACACGCACCTTCCACACAGCTCACGCATGGATTGACTCGGCTAAAGCTCGACAATCAACCTTGCGTGACTAGATTCGGGTGTTGTCATCTTATGTGTGGCATGTGATTTACTTTTAGAAAACGGGATTTGTTTTCCGGTTAAAAAACCATTTTTGTGTTGATTAACAAATTTAGTGACAAAACCAATTTTTCACTTTGAATATAAACCAATTTTATATCCTTTTGTTAATCTAATGCGCGCGCGAGTTTGTAAACCAATTTTAAAACTCTTGTGTTTTTATAATTTATAAAAAGTTGTCTAGCATGCAATAATCCTAATATCCATGCATAAACAAATAAAACACATCACACGCATACAACATATTGGTAACCATGCCCAAACCCTATGCGTTTTCCCGTGAGCCAAAACGGGAAAACTAAGTCAACTATGGAAAAACTTCGAATGACTTGGATGTGCTCCCACTAAACCCGCCACCTCCATTGGGCCTCCCGGATTTGTGATCGCCAAGACGTCATAGCCATGACTCCCGATGGTTGTCTCTGTATTACAAATACATATTTAAAGATAGAAATGGCATGCAAGCCACAAAAACCTATCTTCTTGCACTTTACATAAATTTGGAATTTAAATGGCATGCAAGCCACAAAAACAAATTTACATACCAAATAAATAGATAAATAACTTATTACAAACCATGTGAGTAGAAGTCGCCAAATGAATGAATAAATATAAATACAACCAAATATCACAATCAAAGGTCTAGGGCATATTGGTTACCAACAAAGCTATCTAATTAAGAAAAGAAAGCAAACAAGCATGGTGTGCCACAAGAAACCCATGCAACAAATGTATCTTGGTTAAGATTATTTATAATACTCAAGGCACAAGAAATAATACCAAGTACATATGCATTAGTAACACCAAACCAATTTTGATGAAACATATTCATATATACATAATATAAGTACATGCAATTATATATTTCATGCCAAATAATAATCCACATGTAAATATATCAACCAAGACACAAGGCAACTAGCTACTGGAAAAACCAGAAACAAACAACAACAAGGCCAAAACCAAAAAACCAAAATAGATTTGAAATTAAAAAAACTGAAAAATGATTTCTGTCAAGCACTTCATGGCGTGAAGTTCATCCGGCTAGATTTCAAAATTTTTGTTTTTCGGTTTTAAGCCACCATGTGCAAATCTGATGTAGAGGCGGCTCTGATACCACTGTTGGGGTTTGCTAGGCATGCAACAGAAGCAAAAGAACAAGATAACAATAATCAAAATGCCAAGAATCCCCAAACCATGGACCAAAAACTACATGCAAGACATGCAACATGAAAAAGAACAAGGAGAAAGTTATACCACTCTAGATTCGGAGCTGGAGTAGAACTTCTAGTTGGATGAATGAGAAAGCCAAATCGAGCCTTCCTCTATTGCTAGTCCACACCAAGCTTTGTGTAATCTCCTTGTACTAGCAAGTCTTGATGATCTTTAATGACTTGAAATTACTAAAGAAACAGAACCAAAATGATCTCCCTTGCACTCCTCTGGAGAAAGCTCTCAAGAACACCAAGAACACTCAATGTAAGCACTCACAAATAGCCTCTAAGTGTTTTGGGTGTTTGTAATGGCAACAGTGTGAGAGGAGTGGATGCATGTGTCTTTTATAGACCTTAACATGACCCTCTAGTGCCTCAAGGCCGGCCATAAGGTCATCATTGAACTTAACATGCATTGGTGGAGAGTGAAGGCAAAAAACAAAAAGCAACCTGCTGTTCTGACAGAGTTCATGCTGTGAACTCCAAGGACTTCACGCCGTGAAGTCCACCTGGTCAGGTTCCTTTTGCAACTTAAGCAATTTAAGTCCCTTTTGCCCCTTTCACTTTGGTTGTTGTCGAGATTAACCCATGGTGTGTGACCCAATAGGTCTATGCATTATCCGTAGTGATATTGGCGTACGTATGTCAGTGGGCATACTCCAACAGTTCTTTACCGCAACCCAATGGGCTTGCCCCAGGTTTCCCTGATATCTACTAGTCAGGCTTAAAGCGCATGACACATCTGGACGAGTACATAACATGGTGTACATGATCGAGCCCACGGCCGAAGCATATGGTACTCGCTTCATTACTTCTAGTTCCTCTCGAGAACTAGGACATTGAGTCTTACTCAATATCACTCCATGCGACATAGGAAGATTTCCTTTATTGGAGTCCTCCATCTTGAACCGCTTCAAGACTTTGACAATGTATGTACTTTGACTCAACCCGAGAAGTTTTCTACACCTATCTCTATAGATCTTGATACCCAGAATATATGCCGCTTCTCCTAAGTCTTTCATTGAAAAGCATTTTCCAAGCCAAGTTTTAACACTTTGCAAGGTTGGAAGAACTTTTCCAATGAGTACGATATCATCCACATATAAGACTAAGAAAAAAACGGCGCTCCCACTAGCCCTAAGGTATACACATGGCTCGTCTACACTCTTCGAAAAACCAAACTCTTTGATTTTCTCATCAAAGCATAGATTCCAACTACTTGATGCTTATTTAAGTCCATAAATGGACTTCTTTAGTCTACATACTCTATTAGGATGCTTCGGATGTACAAAACCCTCAGGCTGCGTCATATACACCTCTTTGGAGAGCTTCCCATTAAGGAAGGCGGTTTTCATATCCATTTGCCATATTTCGTAATCATGAAATACGGCGATTGCCAAAAGTATCCTAATAGATTTCAACATGGCCACTGGGGAGAAAGTTTCATCATAATCGACACCATGTGTCTGGGTAAAACCTTTAGCCACCAGTCGGGCTTTAAAAGTGTTAACTCTTCCATCCATGTCCGTCTTCTTCTTGAAGACCCATTTACACCCTATTGGTTTGCAACCGGGTGTAGGATCAACCAGTTCCCAAACCTGGTTATCCTCCATGGATTGCATCTCGTTATCCATTGCCTCAGTCCACTTAGCAGACTCGTGGCCCGCTGCCGCTTCCCGATAGTTGGTGGGCTCATTAAGATCCACCAATAACTCGTCGCCCTCAGATATGAGAAACACATATCTCTCTGACTCATGGCGAGTTCTACCGGATCTACGGGGAGGTAATGGATGTACGTTCGCCTCCACATTATCATGCTCGGGCTCAACCTCACTAGGTTGTTGGCTAGTACCAACGTCAGGTCTTTCATCCGTTGACTCTTTAACTTCTTCAAGATCAATCTTAGTCCTGCCTTGCTTATTGGATATTAATTCTCTTTCTAAAAAGACCGCCCTCCGAGCAACAAATACTTTGTTCTCCGAAGGTTTATAGAATATATATCCAATACCCGAAGCTGGATATCTGATGAAATAACACTTTTCGAATCTGGGCTCTAACTTGTCTTCTACCTCACGTCATACGTAGGCTTGACAACCCCAAACCTTTAGATAGGCAAGAACGGGAGGTTTCCCATGCCACATCTCAAAAGGTGTTTTCTCGACCTTCTTCGTTGGAACGAGATTAAGGATTCTTGTTACCGTTTGAAGAGCATAACCCCAAAGGCTTATAGGCACTTGGGTGTGACTCATCATAGACCGAACCATATCTAACAATGTTCGGTTCTTCCTCTCGGCGACACCATTTAATTGTGGCGTCCGAGGAGGTGTAAGTTGTGAAATAATTCCACAACCCTTGAGATGATCACAAAACTCTTGACTAAGATACTCACCACCCCTATCGAATCTAAGTATCTTAATCTTTTTGCCCAATTGATTCTCTACTTCGTTTTGGAAAGTCTTAAAGACCTCAAAGGTCTCGGACTTTTGTCTAACCAAGTAGACATACCCATACCTACTATAATCATCTATAAAGGTAACGAAGTATCTAGAATTGTCTCTTGTGATGTGCTTAAACGGACCACACACATCGGAATGTATGAAGTGCAATAAGTCTTTTCCCCTCTCATTCACGTCGGAAAAGGGTGCTTTAGTCATCTTGCCTAATAAACAAGATTCGCATACATCATCTGACTCGTGATCAAATGATTCCTAGATCCCATCCTCTTGGAGCTTGGCGATACGAGTCTTGTTTATATGGCCAAGTCGACCATGCCACAAAGACAATTTGTCTAAACCATTTTTAGACGTTGAATCAATATTTATGATTGAAAGAATATCACTAACGTACGCATCTACTTCATAAAAACCACAACAAGGATAAGCTTTAAAATAACAAATATTATTTTTAAAACAAACAATAACTCCATTGTCAAATGAAAAACCAAAACCATTGACGTGTAATGCATGAAAAGAGATAATGTTTCACGCCACAAGTGGCGAATAGCAGACGTTTAATAATAATATGGAAAAACCAGAATTAAAAGATAATTCAACTTCTCCTCGAGCCTTGACGAGGACAATCTCCTTGTTTTCCATTATCAAGTCAAGCTCGCCATTCTCCATCCTTCTACTTGTCCTTAGCACTTGCACAATATTACAAACGTGAGTGCCACAGCCGGTATCTAATACCCAACTACCGGATATAGAAGTATGATGGAGTTCAATCATGTACGTACCTGAATCGGAAGTTCCTCGATGCTCAACCCCTTGAGCTTCTTAAGACCTTCTAGGTACCCCGGGCAGTTACGGCGCCAATGGTCCTTCTTCCCGCAGAAGAAGCATTCTGCTTCATTCGGAGTTTTGGCTTGGGGAACCATCTTCCCCTTGCCTTTACCCTCCGAGGTGAGGCTAGACTTGGTAGCGCCAATCTTCCCCTTCCCCTTACCCTTAGGGGTATAAGCGGACGTCTTCTTCTTCTGGATTTGCCCCTCCCTTATATCAAGAACCGGATTTGGAACGGTGGGCTTGTTTTTGGTCATGCTAGACTCTGTTGTCTTAAGCATACCATGAAGCTTCATAATGGACTTATCCATACTATGCATATGATAACTCATAAGGAATTGATCAACGCGGCGGGCAAGGACCATAGGATCAAATCCACGGCTAGCTCACTCCCTATGGTAAATCCGAGCCGTTCCATGCGCTCCACGTTTTCTTTCATGCGCAACACGTGAGCACTCACATTCCCGCTATCGGACATCTTGCTACCAAGTACCGTTTTAAGACACTCAAACGTCTCTTGTCTCGCTTGCTGCTAGAACATTTCCTTAAGCTGAGCGATCAAGTCAAAAGCACTTAAACGATCCATTTGCTTTTGGAGCTCGGGGATCATAGTACTTAGGATGAGGCAAGTAATGTCCTCGGTATCCTTGACACGCTTCTCATAAGCGTCTCGGATAGCCTGTGTGGCATTGGCAGCCGGAGCCTCGGGTAGGGCCTCCTCTATGGTAACCATCTTCCCTTCTTGGCGTAAGACAAGTTTAAATTGCCTAAACCAATCCAAGAAGTTGTTACCATTGAGTTTCTCCTTTTCAAGGAAAACTCTAAGCGAAAAATGGTTGGTGGTGTTGGTGTTTCTTGAAGACGCCATCTAAAATAGCAAAGTAGTTTTAGTTAGTTTGGAAATCCTTGTTAAAATAAGTACCCATAGTTTTAAACAAAACAATTTATCTATAGCAAGGGCTAAGAACCTTATTTCACCGTGCACCGTGACGGGTTTACCGCGGATCACGTGGCGAACCTATTTAGGCCGGAAACCATTTTACCAATTGTAATCTCTATTACAACTCTTAGACACTTGCGGGATCTGTTGACATCCATTATGTCGGTTGGCATGTTTGATCCCTTTCTTACACCAATCTTAATATATAATTTTTGTTTAGCTCGTGCTTAGCTCAACAAATAACCAAGAATTATATACTAAAATTGTAAATCGTCCGACAAGACACATGGGTGGCACTCTCGACCATCAATTGGTTCGTGCTTAGCTCGACAACCAATCATGCGAGTTACCCCACTCACCTTCCACACAACTACACAAGGAATGACTCGTGCTTAGCTCGACAATCATCCTTGCTTCGTTAGATTCGGGTGGTGTCATCGTACGGATGGTGCGTGATTTACGTTTTGAAAAATGGGATTTTGTTTCGGGTTTATAAAAAACCCTTTTTGTGAACTAACAAAGTAAGTGTCAAAACGATTTTAAGCACTTTTAAATATAATACCATCTTTATATTTTGTTTGACAATTCTATTCGCGCGAGATTGTTAACCATTTTAACAAATGTTATATTTTATTTCATTTTATAGAAAAATTGTCTAGCATACGAATCCTAATCCATGCATAGGAAAAATAAAATACAACCACGCAAATATATATATATATATATAATTCGGTTAAATGCCCAAAAATGCTATGCGTTTTCCCCGTGAGCCACAACGGGGAAAACGAGGCCAAAATTTAAGGACAAGGAATAGTCTCGTTGGGTGAGCTCCCACTGAATCCAACACCTCCAATAGCGTGTTAATTTCTTCTCGCCAAGTCGTCATCACCATGACTCCCGTTGACTTCTCCGGTTCTAATTCTATACTATTTACAAATACATAGAATAAAAGAAATGGCGTGCAAGCCGTACCAATAAATAAATAAACAAATATTGTTACAACAATACAGCACGCAGGCCGCCAAAAACCAAAATAATCAACCACCACAACACATAGGTCTAAGGGCATATCGTGTTACCGAATCAAACCAGAACATATCACATAGAAACATGGTGTGCCACACATAACCATGAAACATAAATATATATATATATATATATATATATATATATTAGTTAAGATTGTCCAAACATCAAAGGCACCAAAAAGACAATCCTTGTACATATGCATTAGTGTACCAAACCATTTTTGAGACACATATTCATATATATATTTATAAGTATATATTTGTGTACGCTTCATGCCAAGTTACAACAAATATATAAATATAAAAACTAAAATATTAACAAGACTACGAATAAATCTATTCTAGCACAACAAGAGTCTCTATGAAAAACCAATTTTAAGAAAACAATTTTCTTATCAAAAACACTTTTATGGTTTTTCTAGACTCAATAATGCAAAACCATGTTAGATATGGCTCTGATACCACTGAAGGTATTCGTTTGGCAAATCAAGTAGCAACGGAAGCAATATGTATAACAAAAAAGCCAAACAAGCGAATACGCTCCCATGGACCAAAATCTAACAATGAAATTGCAACTAAAAGATAAACAAGATGGGAAGAAAAGTGTTGTCCACCCCAAGCTTCCTTGATTCCCAAATGCTAGTTTGTTGATGCAAAACACCAAAGCAACAATCAAGTATCTATCTTAGACTCTTGTGCACCAATAAGAACACCAAGAACAAGATGAAGTTTGTGAGAGTTTTCTTGTATCAATCAAGAGCCAAAGAACAAGCCAAAAGTCTCTACAAGCGTAGAGAATTCGTTGCCTCTTTGTCTACCACAATTATTAGAAGTTAACACCATTAAACCAAGTGTTTAAGGTTGTTAATTCTGTTGTTACAGCAAACGTACACGGCCCATGTTGATCAATACGGCCGTGTAGGCCCAAATTCCACGGCCCCAATTGGGTTAAGACGGCCCGTGTCGAATAGACACAACATGGCCTGTGTTCATATACATGGCCCGTGTAGGCCCAATCTACATGACCTTTGAACTGGGCCAATACTCCTCGTGTATGTTGAACTGGACACGACCCGTGTTTAAGCACACGGCCCGTGTACCATCCTGCTAAAACTCATTTTGGCCTTTCTCTCTCTTTTGTTTGATCGTGTTGCCAGAATCAATACTTGGTGTGTGACCCAATAGGCCTATATATCATGGCTAGTGCCATTAACTCGTTCGTGTTAGCGGACATATTCCAACACTATTAAAACTGAGATTTTGCTTGTTCAAATCTATGTTGATGATATAATCTTTGGATCCACTGATGCCATTATGTGCAAGGAGTTTGAGGTCATCATGCATAAAAGATTTCAAATGAGTTCCATGGGAGAACTTACATTTTTCTTGGGATTAGAACTGAAGTAGAAGCCATCTGGTATTTTTCTCAGTCAGTCAAAGTATGTCAAAGACAGTGTGGACAAGTTTGGCTATCAAGATGTGAAGTTGGCTAGTACTCCAATGGAAACACACAAACAGTTAGGAGCAGATCCTGAGGGGGAGGATGTAGACATACACTTGTATAGGTCTATGATAGGTTCCTTAATGTACTTAACTACTTCTAGACCAGATATAATGTTTGTTGTGTGTGTTTGTGTCAGGTTTCAATGTAGTCCAAAGATGTCGCATCTATTTGCTGTAAAGAGGATCTTTAGGTATCTTAAAGGCCAACAAAAACTGGGTATTTGGTATCCTAAGGATTCACCTTTTGAATTGGTGGCATATCCTGATAGTGACTATGGTGGAGCTAATGTGGATAGGAAATCAACTTCTAGAGGAGCCAATTCTTTGGCTCAAGGTTGGTATCTTGGTAGTGCAAGAAACAAACAACAGTTTCAACTTCAACAACAGAGGTTGAATATATTGCTGCATCAAGCTGCTGTTCACAAGTGTTGTGGATCCAGATTCAGCTTCTGGATTATGGTATGACTTTCTTGAATACACCTATCTATGTTGATAACACAAGTGCTATTACAATTGTTAATAATCTTGTGAAGCATTCAAAAACAAAACACATAGAGATCAGGTTTCACTTCATCAAAGATTGCAATGAGAAAAGGTTAATCCAAGTTATGAAAGTCCATACTGATGATTAGTTAGCTGATTTGTTCAATAAAGCATTTGATGTGAGCAAGATCAACTTCCTGATCTCAAATATTGGAATGATTAACTTAGAATAGCGGTTTGTCTGCTTATTTATCTGTGTTTTTGTGTTTTCACGCTAACAGTTTGAAACTGTTAGTATTAAGTCTAACAACTGTTTATGTAAGTATTCAGGGAACAATTGTGCAAAATGCAACTAACAGTTCTCAACTGTTAGTACATGGAGTTCACAACTATTAGGCAAACTGCTTGTTCATTTAAGGGGGAGTGTTTCATCTCAGTAACAGTTGAAGTTCATTAAGAAAACAGTTCTCAACAGTTAGTTCTTTGTTTCCTTCAACTGTTAATTAAGGGTATTTTAGTCTTTGTAGAAACTCTGAGGAATTTTGAATTGCATTTATTATGCGTCACATAGAAAATCCATTCCCTCCTCGCAGTTTTCATTATGCGTACTGAACTTCTATCACACGCTAAACCCTAGAATCTCACTTCCAAATCGCCATGGCACCTCTTCCGTTTATCAAAGAACACAACATGCTCGCATTTCTCTCAAAACCCGCTGATTTGCATGTATTTCGTGATATGATAGACTACCTTTTGATGTCAACCCTCCACACTGCTCTCACCATCAATCCAACCATCTACACTTCTCATATCGATCAGTTCTGGAAAAATGCTACAATCAGAGAGGCAGATGGAGTACAATGGATTGATTCAAATGTTGATAATCATGTTGTTTCTATCTTTGAGAATATTATCCGCGAACACCTTCACCTTGATGATCTTGAAGGTGAGTATTCTGATTCTGTTTCATTGGAATTCTTGCATGCTGAGTTGGTTAAACTGGGATATGAGGGCCCTAGGGGAAAGGGTACCTTCTAAAAAGGGCAATTTTATGCACACCGGATGTATTTGATTCATACTCTCCAGCAGTGTATCAGTCCCAAACAAACTGGTTGGAATGAGTTCGGCAGTAACTTTGCTTTGGCCTTAACCTGTTTGGCCAACAATCGTTGCTTTAATTTTTCTAAGTTGATTTTTAATGGCATGGTAAAACATCTGATCGTTTTCTAACGCGGTCCGTAACTGGTCGTTATGTGGCGGGACTATGTAGTCGAAAGGAATTTGTTCCTCTATGTATAGAGAAGATATCCATGGGCCCCTCGATGATTGAGTGCTGACGTTCATATGCATGGCCATGCTCAAGTTTCATTGATGATGGATCAATGTTAACTTGGTTTGTTGGTCACCACTAATCTAGAATCGAGAAACATAATCGTGAACGATCTGAAGGTTGACTTTATTCCATGCCTTGTGTTCACATAAGATATCGCGAACAAAGGGATGCATATGTTCATTTATCTGTAGGACAATCATTTTATGATTGGGATCTTGTCAAGAGTGACATACCCTATACTGACTTAGGAGCATAAATGTCTTGCTAGAGGCCGCTCTATGTTTGTATTATTTTTCGTAGTCGTGCCACGTGCAAGTGGGAGTCTGTTGGAATATGCCCACTGACACGAACGAGTTAATAGCACTACCGATGAGGTATAGGCCTATTGCGTCACACACCAATTATTGATTCCGGCAACACGATCAAGCAAAAGAGATGAAAAGGCCAAAATGCACTTTGGCAGGATGGTACACGGGCCGTGTCCAGTCCAACATACACGAGGCGTATTAGCCTAGTTCAAGGTCGTGTAGTTTGGGCCTTCACGGGCCGTGTAGTGCTTGATAGACACGGGCCGTCTTAGCCCAATTGGGGCCGTGGACTTTGGGCCTACACGGCCGTGTAGATCTACATGGGCCGTGTACGTTCGCTGTAACAACAGAATTAACAGCCTTAAACACTTCATTTAATGGTGTTAACTTCTAATAATGGTGGTAGACAAAGGGGCTACGAGTTATCTGCTCTTAGTGAGGCTTTTTGGAGGTTCTTGGCTCTTGGTTGACACTTGAACTTTCTCTCACTTGTTCATCTTGTTCTTGGTGTTCTTGAACACAAGAAGCAAGAAACACATAGACTTAGGTGTTGTTTTGGTGGCTATACCAACTTACTAGCATTTGGGAATCAAGGTTGCTTGGGGTGGACTTCATTAGAGGAATCCTTGTTTGGATTCCTGAAGCCTTGACTTGCTTGAGTTCTTGAAGATTAACAAGAGGAAGATCATTGTGCTTGAGTTGTGGTATAACTTTTTTTCTATCTTGTTTATTATTTTAATTGCAATTCCATGTCTAGATATTGGTCCATGGGAAGTGTTTGTTTGGTTAGTTTATTATTTTGTATTATATCTTGCTTCCATTGCTACTCGATTATGCCAAACAAATACCTTTAGAAACTCATAACTGTATTCAACAAACAGTTTCTGTTGAGCTATTCATGGAAACTACTATCTTTATGGAAGTGAGGGATATCTTATCAGTTTGGAAAAATGCTACAATCAGAGAGGTATATGGAGTACAATGGATTGATTCAAATGTTGATAATCATGTTGTTCTATCTCTGAAAATATTACTTGCGAACACCTTCACCTTGATGATGTTGAAGGTGAGTATCCTGATTCTGTTTCATTGGAATTCTTGCATGCTGAGTTGGTTAAACTGGGATATGAGGGCCCTAGGGGAAAGGGTACCTTCTAAAAAGGGCAATTTTATGTTTGGCCAAACAAACTGGTTGGAATGAGTTCGGCAGTAACATTGCTTTGGCCTTAATCTGTTTGGCCAACAATCGTTGCTTCAATTTGTCTATGTTAATTTTTAATGGCATGGTAAAACATAGTTACATTCTTGGTTTGTGGTTGGTGCTCTTGATTTGCATGAAACCCAGCTGCAACTTGGGTGACGATGTTGGGTAGCGTAGCAATTACTTGTTCCATGACAAGTTGGTTTAGCTTGGGGTTTCCTCTTCTTGGAGGCATTGTTCTAGAGCATAATCACATGAGGATTTTTAGTTACGCATTCTATTTGGTTTTATTACACTACTCTATGTGTAACGTATTAAATTCATTCATGGTGTTAAATATGATTAACAATATGCGATTAAATAACCAATCATTCATTCGACACAAAATAAATACCAAAAATTGGCTCCTTAAGAAGACGCCATATGTTCATAAAAGAGATATAATATCCTTAGCATACAACCATAAATTTTTAACATATAATAATCAAGTACATAAAAGAAAAGAAAGACAATTAATCCTAATGCCATCCGATCCATCCCCAACTATCGCCTCATCTTGAGGTAGAGTGGTCCCATCAACACCAGCATCACAACCCCTGCAACTAGACATGTGTGCACTAGCCTAATCAGCCTCCGGGCTTCCTGGGCCATCTCCAATGCCTTTATTGCATGGTGGTGGTTGAGGTCCGCCATGTCTAGACAAGAACCGACCCGGTAGGTCTGGTGGTCTAGCATACCCCGCATGGTATACAACTCCAATGACATGTGATGGAACCTCCGCTTCTCCTCTTCAGTCATCCTAGATGGAGGTATCATCGGGATCCCCGTAAGGATAGGGGCTCTCTCCGGCCCGTTCCCTTGACGGGATGGTTCTCCTATGGTAGGTTGAGAAGGTGCAATGGTCGTTCGGGCTGGTATGGCCACCCTCTTTCGGGCGGTTTGCCTAATGCGGAGATCGGGCATTTTGGGGTTTGGGTTTTGGCTCGGCTGGGGTGCTGGGGCCATAAAAATCCTTACATGCCTATGAAGGGGTTCTAAAAACCCTTCCGGTAGTTGGTATTGTGGGACCTGGTTGCTATCAGAAGCGGATCTTGGGCTGGTCTCGTAGGGTTCACCTTTACTTAGAATGATCTACAAAGTTTTAATTGACTTACACACTAAGTTCATAACTTAAATTGTCTATATGAGAATGTTATGCTCAAGCACACACACAATGATCGTGTTCTAGAAAGAAAGTAAGTGAAAAGTTTTTTAAAGTATACTTTTATTATAACTAACCTAAGTCCCATATTGTACATAGCTAAATTAGGCATAGGTGACCAAGCTTTGTCTAATTGAGGTATAACAATGTGGTACTCAGCTTAATTATATTATCAATACACTTAATGCATTTCAAACAAGATTATTTTGAAAATCATTTTCATGAACCTTTGGTTATAGTTTGAGCTTTCCATTAAGAAAAACCGGTATTCTCTATAACCTATGGCTCTCATACCAAATCTGTCACACCCCGCTAAAGCGGAAACAAGAGGTGTCACAACACAAGGGATCATCGCGCAAGGTAGTAGACAATGACCAACCGTATTTAAATAACGAAAATAAAAGATTCGGATACATGCATAAGTAGAAAGATACATAACCAAATAAAATTTAAAGACATTGTTTCATACGATGCGTACATAAAATGGAAATTGTTTTTAAAATATGAAAATGAAGATGTCACACATCACTCTTCTACGTGTTGTACCTAATGGCGGTCACCTGAAAGCATGGGTAAAAGAAATGGGTCAACTACTAGAGTTGGGGAGATCACAGGTTTTTATTATGCGCAAGATAACTTTTTTAATGCAGAAAATTTTTATAATAAATGATAGAAATTTTGAGTAAAATATAAGTATGGACAAATGATAGGTTATGCTTATGTTGCCCAATACACTACACATGGTAAGAATATACTATGATGTTTATAGCTTGAGCCATTATCCAACCTAACCGACAACCAATTACCCAAGAACAAACCTAACGCCCATATTAAGTGATGTTAGTGGTGTTAAAGTACATCTATAGTTCGTTAACCATAAATGAGAGACGTCGGAAACTCCAAATAGCGCTATTTACAAATACCATCGGCTCACTAGTGGAGTTAATGGATAATGTCTTAAAAGGGGGGTCTTACAAACGATAACCCAAACACATCAAAGAATAATACCATAGTGCAACAAAATCATACTTAAGATATATAAGAAGTTAGGCAATCAAATTTTCATGAAATATACACACATGCTTTCACCCCAAAAACGGTAATAAGTACGATAAAAAGCGGCTATGATACTCACTCGGTATGGTAACGGGTTAGGTTTGTAAGTAGTTTCTTGATTCTATCGAAGCTCCTTTCCTAATATAAGAAATATATAACTTCTATTAAATTTACGATTTTAGTTATTAGTTAGTGACTATTACCAATTATTAGTTATTAATTAATTATTAATGTTTTTCCCTTGTTTTCTTTACGTCATAGATGTTTACTGGAATTTTTATATTTTTAAGTTAAACTTTAAAAATTATAATCTGTATTCTAGAAATTATATTAAGGCTTAATATTTTAATATAACCTTAATGCATGTCTCTAGAATACTCAGCAAAAATATAGGAATTTATAATCCATACTTAATAATTTTAATAATTAAAAGTATATAAGGTGTTCACTGATCAGTGTCTGGATGGTACATTGTTACTAAAAAGTCTGTTTAGGGCTCATACGACCTCTTTTTTACATGATTCAAAAATTGAAATAACCACAACTCAAAGATGAAACTTGAAAAAAGCTAGACGTATTTTGACCCAAGAATGGTCAAGTTATACGCGTTTAAAGTGTACCTCTTTTAATCTGTCAGATTTCCAGATTCAACATATGTGTCTTATTAAATACGTTTGAAGGATCAAACCATCATGAAAATTAGTGAATCCAGGTTCAGATGAAAGGAAACACTTTAAGCTAGGATTAGAAAAAAGAATAAAACGATTTTGATAACTATATCTCTAGATATAATAAAAACAATGGGAGAGTTCTAGCTCAAAATCTGTTAGGTTGTTATATTTCTTATTTTTTTGGGTCATAACTTTAATATAATATATTATTTATGATTAATCATCTAATATAAATATATTAATAGAAAATCCATGTGTTCCTTACAACAATGGTAGGGTGATAACACATTTTCATGTGTTCCTTAAAACATTGGTATGATGATAACACATGCATGATCAAAGTTCTTATTTTCTTGATTTTTAGTTGTATGGATCATGGATTCTCACCATTTTTGAACATTTTCATGTCAAAGGTGAAAAATCTACCACCTAAGTGAAATAAGATGAAAATCAAAGGAAAAAAAAATAAGAAGAAAGGTAGAAGAGTAGATAGGGATCTTGTTGTATAACCATCTTACCAAGCTTGTTCTTCTTTGATCTTTGTTTAGTTCTTCAAAAATCAAAGATTTGGTGATGGTGTTAGTGGTTGATTTTTGGTGTAATGAGCAAGAGAGTGGATAAGATGAAGATTGGTTTGTAAAATCATAATGAGAAGTAGGGGGATTATATAGGCATTAGGGAGTTCAAGTGACAACCTGGGGAAGTGAGGAAGGCAAGAGAAAGTTGGGGGGGGGGGGGGGTTTATTTTAATTTTTTTTTTGTTAATTAATGTGTATAAATTGTGTAGGATAAAATTTGTATAAGTTGTTGATTTGATTAAATCTTATATTTACAAAGGTTTTAATCACTTTTATAAGTGAATATATATATGTTTTATATTTTAACTTATCTATAATTACTATGATGTATATTATTATTATTATTATTATTATTATTATTATTATTGTATATGATTTAGAAATCTTCGCTTTTAATAAATCGGTTTTACGAGCTAGTGAAGGTTCTAACAACATAGACGGAATCTCTAGGGAATCTAAGATTATTATTGATATATTTAAATCATAACTAATATTTTTAGTTATACCAGACTTATATTTAGAGTTTGTAATGGCTAACTGGTGAATTTTGTTGACGGTTGTCACTGTCTCCCTTGATTAAAAGAATTTCGTCCCGAAATTAATCGTTGACGTCTTACACTTTCTTTTTGGCAAAGAGGTGGGGATATTTGAGTTTCTTATAATCCTCTCGCTCCCTAGTGTACTCAGGCCCGTGCCTTGAGTTCCATCGAATCTTCAAAATGGGGATCTTGCTTCTTCTCAGTCTTTTGACCTCCCGGTCAAGGACTTTGATTGGTTCTTCTAAGAAGTGCAAACGGTTATCAACATGCACATCTTTTAAGGGTAAGACTAAGAATTCATCAGTTTGGCATTTCTTTAAACTCGACAAATGGAACGTGTCATGGATGGCGCTTAATTCTTGTGGTAGTTTAAGCTTGTAAGCTACCGGTCCAATCCTTTCAGTTATCTCAAATGGCCCAACATACCTGGGACTTAATTTGTTCTTATTCCCAAAACGAACTATTCCCTTCCAAGGTGATATCTCTAGTAGAACTCTATCGCCAACTTGAAACTCTAGGGGTTTCCTACGATTGTCAGCGTAGCTCTTCTGTCAATCCCTAGCGGTTTTCAGCCTTTCCTTGATAATCTTGATCTTATCAGTGGTCTCCTGTACGACATTTGGTCTTGACAATTACCGGTCCCCAATTTCCAACTAGCTGAGCGGGGATCTACACTTGCGTCCGTAGGGGGCTTCATAGGGTGCACACTGGATACTGGTGTGATAACTATTATTGTATGAAAATTCAACCAGTGGTAAATGCGAGTCCTAGCTTCCGCCAAAATCTAACACACAAGCACGTAACATATCCTCTAGTGTTTGAATAGTTCTTTCCGATTGTCCCTCTATTTGAGGGTGGTAGGAGGTGCTTAACTTGACTCGTGTTCCCAGTGCTCTCTGAAGTGATTGCCAAAAACGTGAAGTGAAGCGACTATCCCTATCCGAGATGATAGAGATGGGCACTCCATGTCGCATGACGATCTCACTGATGTATATTCGTGCCAGTTTTTCCATCTTGAAATCTTCACCAATGGGAAGAAAATGTGCTAACTTCGTAAGCCGGTCTACTATCACCTAGAATTTCTGGTTGTTGCAGTAATCCAGATGGTTTCTGGTGTTCAACCTTAACTCTTGCACAAGTTAAACATTTCCCCACATATAGGGCGATATCCATCTTCATTCCGGGCCACCAATAGTACTCCTTCCAAATCCTTGTACATTTTATCTGCTCCGGGATGAATAAAATACTTAGATTTATGTGTCTCATCCAATATCGTTAACCGTATGTTATTCGCCTTAGGTATCCAAACCTTCTGTTCGAAGTAACGTACTCCATCAGCTCCAATCTCGAATCTGTGCACCAAATGACGGAGAGTTTCCTCATTCAGATTCTCTGATTTTAATGCTTTCTCCTGATGCTTGGACTCTTGTTGGTTTTACTCTTTCTTTCCTACTCAACACGTCGACTACCACATTGGCCTTGCGTGGGTGATATTTGATTTCGCAATCATAATCGTTGAGTAGTTCTACCCATAGCCTTTGCCTCATATTGAGCATCTTTTGATCAAAAATATGTTAGAGACTCTTATGGTCAGTGTAGACAGTACACTTGGTGCCATATAAATAGTGTCCATATTTTGAGAGCAAACACCATCGCTCCTAACTCCAAATCATGAGTAGTGTAGTTTTTCTCATGAACTTTCAATTGTCTCGAAGCGTAGGCGATAACTTTGTCTTTTTGTATTAAAACACATTGTAACACCAGAAAATCACATGCCATTTTTTTAAAAACACACTGCGGAAGCTAATTCAAACTAACTTGATTACATAAAAGCAATATTCACAAATATACATTCATTTTGTTCAAAAGACAACAACAACAACAATTGTTTGGTGTTACAAAATATAACTGGCTCGTCTCTTTTTCAAAATAAGTATTAGAGTAATGGTCAACTCTTCCTTCTTCTACTACAAACACCAACCTACAAAACAACAATTGCGGGGAATTAGCACAAAGCTAAGTGAGTAGAGGCTAAAACAACAAATGCAAACATTCACAATCAATCATCAATCATGTAATCACATATCCAGAGAAGACCGGCGGTTCGGCGCAGAACCTACAACCAATGCCGGCCAAAGCAAAGGTTTACCGATAGCTTTCCACTAGATTGGCAGAGTAAACTCCCATCTAAGCAACAAATGCAACAGAAAGGCTACAACTGTTCAACCAACCAGTTAGACAAGCCCAGCCCAAGTCCACGTATAGCTAACTTCTCAACATAACTCAAAATTATCCTAAGAGCGCCTATCGACCAAATATTCATGCAGCAGTTATCAACATTTCATTATCACAAACAGTAGTTCAATCAATCCAATCTCAAACCAAAATCATGCTTCACATCAATAAAATTAACTACAATCTTTACCATCCGTGCTTAACATCCACTCACCTCAGTTTAAGCTTGAACTCAGATATCTAATTTTACTGAGCTTTTGGATTGCCCGTAAAACACAGTAATAACGAAATCAGTCTCAATCCCATAAGTATATATATATATATATATATCCACATATACATATATCATTCATTAAATAACAGCAAACGATAAACAAACATAACTACAAGCACAAAGTATCGGATTTCCCTAAACTCCCGGATTTCCAAGAATCCGCAACTTGAGCACCGGATTTCATCAAAATCGGATTTAGGAATCCGAGGGATTCCAAGACTGTTGGTTTTAACTTGATCGGATTCCAATTATTAAACTTCATGGGTATCAAATTTCACCATGTTTCGGATTTAGAGTCTCGGTTTTCAAACCATCAGATTTAGAAGTATAGAATTCATGTGTCGGTTTCTTAAGTGTAGGATTTTGGAATATAGGATTCCGACTTAAACATTTCCAAGTATAGGATTTAGGACTATCGGATTCACAAGTTTCGGTTTTGTGAGTATTGGTTTTCAACACTCCCGGTTTTCCAAACTTTCAGTTTTATCCACAATCAGAATTCACCTTCTTCCTCAATCATTAAAACAGCTAGTTCATAAGTTCATCCAATCTATCATCTTCATAACTCAAACCTAGAATTTATAATGTTTATAAAATCATCCAAACACACCAGAAACATATTTTAACACTTCTAAACACAAATTACATGTATCAAAACACCATAATATCATACAAAACATAAGAACACAAAATCGACCGAAAAAAACTTATCTTTCTTTCAAATCCGATCCTATTGTTTCTTATAAACTCATGTTAGTTCTATCAAGATTTAATTTAGTAATCATCTTATCATGATATATAAAACATCTAACCTTGAATCTTGATTTTGGGATTAAATCACCTAATCTGTCAAAATTCCGATTGTTCTTCTTGTCTTCTTCGGTTTCTTTGGCAGAGAAATACTCAAAGCACACACACAACAATTTTGAGATAATGAACAATTATCTACTAACCCCCCCCCCCCCCGGTATACATTTTGAAAAACAAGAGGTGGCAACCATTTTCTTAACACACATACACGTGCACATTTATTTATTAATATACATGCATACTTACAGTAACATACATACATACATACGATTCATACATGCATATAATAACCACATATTTAAACTTAGTTTAACCAACATAAAACACTTAATTATAACAAAACAATTAAGCACGTATTGTAACGCCCCTAATTTTAAAATAACCACAATGGTACATAAAATTCATTAAGTAAAATGAACATTTAGTTTAAAACGTACGCGGAAGCATTTTACTATAAAACCAAGGTACTGCCAAAAGATATATACAAAAGTACATAGTGTACTTTAAAAGTTGAATATTTACAGAACTAGGTGTTAAAATTGTTTCAAAAGAGTAACCCAAAAACTAGTCAAACAGGAGTCTTGCCCTTATCCTTGCCGCGTCCTACAAAAGATTAAAAAGCAGTATCTGATAAGCTACGAGAGCTTAGTGAGTATTCCAAACTAATAACATATAAACACACGTATAGAATGATATAAAGATAATACAAGTATGTTAGATAATCATTGCTAACCACTGGTTCTAGACCCAGGGCAGCCACCTTTGTAACAGTATTGTATCACCTTTGAACCTTACTGCACACAGCAGTTCGGTATATATACACATATGAATAACATTACATGTTATAATCTGTTATGATAGCATACACGCTGCAGATATGATTAATAGTCTATAAGACTCACCTTATGATATTTATGATATGTAATGATCCACACGTAATGATAACTCAGACAAGTAATTCAATCACCGTCCTATATGAATAATATGATAAAGTGTTACAACACTTGAATACTGATCTGAAATGGGGCCTACACGGGCCGTGTCCCTCATACTACATGACCTATGCTAGCTACATGGCTAGTGTCATCTAGTCGTACTACGGGCCGTGTACCTCATGTTCTACACGACCATGTAACCCTACATGGCCTTGTGACCGCCTTTGACAATCCGACAGTTTCAAAATCCGCAAGTTCATACTACACGGGCCGTGTATCTAACAGACATTCCGACATTTCATCCAAAAACTGTCGGATTTTCGCTATAAATTCGTAAAAACTGAAGGAAAACATGCTAGGAGTATTTTCCGACATTCCTTATGGTAAAGAAACATAATCTAATGATCTATAAACACTTCTAACATGATTCACCATAGAATCATGCATTTAAACTCACAAAACCTCAACAACAAGAGTTTAATCATACCTTAACAAGCAAGGTTGAGCTAGATGCTATGGAACTGAAGTTTGTAGCTGTGTTTTTGGTTCTTAGATTCACCAGAGAACAATAAAGTTGCTGTGTCTTTTTAGAATTTGTGATACTTTGACTCAAGAAGTCAAAGTTTATCATATATATATATATAAGTATGGCCTAATAACAAGTTGGTCCCTAGACTTGTAATACTTATATTTTGGCGGTTTTAACCCTTCTAGTTTTAAAAGCACATCTAATATCATAACGGTAATTTATAACGCAATTATATCACTTCCTATTTAACTATTAAATATAAGGATTTTTGAACCTTGGGTGTTACACGTATCAAAAACTCGCTAATCTCCTAGCCCAGGTTTGAGGGTGTTACAAATCTCTCCCCCTTAAGAGGAATCCGTCCTCGGAATCCTTTCTTGCTCAAACAATTGGGAATATCTTTCTCGCATCTCAGTCTCAATTTCCCAAGTTAAATCAGAACCCAGACTATGCTTCCACTTGACCAATACCATTGGTATCTGCTTCTTTTGGAGCTTGGTCACTTTTTGATCCAACAATTCTACAGGTTCTTCTATCAATCTCTTCTTAGAATCAACTTTCAATTCTTGCACTGGGAGAATCTGGTTTTCATCATCTACTTTGCACTTTCTCGGATAACAGACGGTAAAAGTATCGTGTATTCCCGCAAGCTCTGCTGGAAGATTCAGTGTAACAGTATGATCATTCACAATATGACGTATACAGAATGGTCCTATGTAACGGGGAGCCAACTTCCTGCGTTTACCGAATCGAATTACACCCTTCCACAGAGAAACCTTCAGCTATACTAACTCTCGCACATCAAACTTAACTGGACGACGACGTGGATCTGCATACATTTTCTGTCTATCTCTGGCAGCCTTCAACTTATCTCTGGCGATAGCAACCTTATCTGATGTCATTTGAACTATCTTAGGTCCTTCAAACTGTTTCTCATCAGCCTCTAACCAAACACGTCGGAGTACGGCAACGACGACCGTATAACATTTCGTACGGAGGCATCCCTATACTGGAGTGGTAAGAATTATTGTACGCAAACTCTATCAATGACAGGTGTGAATCCCAAGATCCACCATACTCAATCACACAAGCTCGTAACATATCTTCAAGTGTTTGTATGGTTCGTTCAGTCTGACCGTTTGTCTAGGGATGATAAGCACTACTCTGGTTAATCCTCGTCCCCAATTCTCTTTGTAAACTCCTCCAGAAGTTAGAAATGAATCTGGAGTCTCTGTCAGATACTATTGATAATGGCATGCCATGCCTCACAACAATCTTGTTAACATAAAGTTGAGCCAACTTACTCAGAGAATCCGTCTCACATGTAGCCAGAAAGTGAGCGCTCTTGGTCAGCTGATCCACAATCACTCAAATCATGTCATTATTCTTTTGAGTTCGCAGAAGTTTAGTCACGAAATCCACAGTAATATGCTCCCATTTCCACTCAGGAATTTCCAACTGTTTCAGGGATCCATAAGGCTTCTGATGCTCTGCCTTCACCTGTGCACAGATGTGGCATGATTCCACAAATTGTGACACATCTGTTTTCATAGTACGCCACCAGTAAATCACTTTCAGGTCGTTATACATTTTAGTGCTTCCTGGGTGTACTAACAATCTGGACTTATGTGCTTCTGTCAAAATCAACTTCCTTAAATCTCCAAGCATAGGCACCC
Source organism: Dittrichia graveolens (assembly GCA_038502395.1). Taxonomy (NCBI): domain Eukaryota; kingdom Viridiplantae; phylum Streptophyta; class Magnoliopsida; order Asterales; family Asteraceae; genus Dittrichia; species Dittrichia graveolens. Next base: position 50,523,372 of record JARJIL010000005.1, on the reverse strand, counting down.
ACACACGAGTCTTAAATGTTTTCAATCCACGGGAATCATCACTTAGTTCGTCTTTACGTTTCTTCATCAATTCATTCTTCAAGCTTTCTTCCTTCAGAGCCTCCAATTGTGCAGACTTTAGTCTATCCACTAGATCAGATACAATCTCAATACGCATAAACTGGATAGAACTTCCCGCTCCCTTGCGGCTTAAGGCATCTGCCACCACATTTGGTTTTCCTGGGTGATATCTAATTTCGCAATCATAGTCTTTAATCAATTCCACCCAGCGTCTCTATCTCATATTCAATTCTTTCTGTGTAAATACATACTGTAGGCTCTTATGGTCGGTACAAATCACGCACTTGGTGCCATACAAGTAATGTCTCCACAGTTTCAGGGCAAATACAACGGCTGCTAGTTCTAGATCATGTGTTGGGTAAATCTTCTCATGGGGTTTCAATTGCCTTGAATCATACGCAATCACCCGATCCCTCTGCATAAGCACACAGCCCAATCCCACAAACGATGCATCACAATATATAACAAAATCCAGTGTTCCACTCGGTAATGCAAGGATAGGGGCCTGACATAACAACTGTTTCAACATCTGGATGGCTTTGTCTTGTTCACTATCCCAAAGAAACTTCACATCCTTTCGAGTCAACTTAGTGAACGGACCCACAATCTTGGAGAAGTCTTTAATAAACCTGCGGTAGTATCCAACTAATCCCAGAAAACTCTTGATTTCGGACGGTGTCTTCGGAGCGTTCCAATTCATAACTGCCTCCACTTTCGAAGGATCTACTTTTACTTCTTTGTCACAGATCACATGCCCTAAAAATTGAACCTCTCTCAGCCAGAATTCGCACTTTGAGAACTTGGCAAATAGATGCTCTCTCTTCAAAGTCTCCAGAATCTGTCTCAAATGTTGTTCATGCTCTACCTCAGTCTTTGAATATACCAGGATGTCATTAATGAAGACTATCAGAAAATCATCCAAGAATGGTCGACAAACCCTGTTCATCAAATCCATAAAAATCACATGTGCGTTGGTTAAGCCGAACGGCATAACCAAAAACTCGTAGTGCCCGTAGCGCGTACAAAAAGCCGTTTTTGATACATCTTCCTCTGAAACATGCACCTGGTGATACCCTGATCTTAAATCAATTTTGGAAAAGAACGAAGCTCCCTGTAGTTGATCAAACAGATCATCAATTCTTGGCAACGGGTACTTATTCTTTATTGTTCTCTTATTCAACTCATGGTAGTCGATACACATACGCAACGTACCGTCTTTCTTCTTCACAAATAGAACTGGTGCTCCCCACTGACATGAACTTGGACGTATAAACCCTTTATCCATCAAATCCTGTATCTGAGTCATCATCTCCTGGATCTTGAATGCTCATGTGAATGATTGAAGTCAATGTGATATGTTAGGTGAACTTGTTAGAAGACTTAAGTCGAATACCTGTGCATAGTAACAGCTTAGCTGAGTGCCTATGACCATGAGACTCAGTAGAGTAAGTCTTGCATGCTAAGTGACTATGTGAATGTACTATGTATGACTAACTTGCTTTTGCAGGTACGCTCGAAGAGGTAAGTGTATGACTTGTGTGATGTTAGAGTATGTGTCAGGAGCATGCCAGTGGGTCCAGTTTGGAACCACTTAGTTAATACATGATGATATAGTCGTATGAATAAATGTATGATGCTATATGAAAGATGATGGATCCTTGGGGGATCAAATGTACGTATATGTGTATGTGAACTGTCTGCAGACTATGTGACGCATGGTTAAGGTCAGCCGGTTAGCTGGAACCTAACAGGACTTCGATCATTTTTGGATTTAATCGTGACTCGGGGTGCATCCCGGGTCAAGGTTCTGCAGAACCACCGTGCCTTAACGTGAGTGGTGATCAGCTGATTGTAGCTGGATTACCTGTAGAGCGTTTGACTCTGTGAATGATGTTTGGTGGACTGCCTTATGCTCCCCCACTAGCGCGGATTGGTCGTGTCAAATTCCCCGGTCTGAGTTGTTGAGCGGGATTTATTACCCTGCAAGACACGACTCTTACCGATCTTGTCAGCATACCGCTATGTGCTAAGCTAGCAATGATTGTTTACAATATGAAGTATGACTTACTATGTTGATGCTTATGATTGTATGTACTCACTAGCTAGTGTAGCTAATGGTACTATGTTTCCCTTTTCAGGTAAAGACTAGATGGCCTGCAAGGCGGGTTGCTTATGGGAATGTAATGCCCCTTGTGGGTGGAACACTTACATTTTGTGATGTAATGTAATTAGATACTATGGTCGGTTCCTGTACGTTGGTAACACCTAAGTTCTTTTGATGATGTAAATAACAGTTGTTGTTTTAAAAGAAAATTTTCCGCTGCTAAAATCTGTTTTGACATTGCAGCAACTGAATTCAGAAGCGGTGTTACAATTAGGTATCAGAGCCTAAGTTTGAGTGAATTGGGTACTTCAAAGAGTATTCGATCTCAAGCTCGGGCCCGACCATAAAGAAGTGTTCCTATAAGGGGGGGGTGAGTGAGAGTATATGTATGCTAGCAGTATATGATGATTTATTTGTAAATAGAGTAAGTGAGATTGAGTATTAACTGCTATTTCTCTATCATATAGAAGGTTGATATAAGATGTCTGCCAGACGTGGCCATACGGAACAAGCTATTAAAGAGCTAGAGGATGAGGCTTCTCATATGCCTCATCAGGCTAAAGATCAACGATCTCAGCACAATATTGGTGGTGGCAGACCTGAACCAGATCAGGCTGCTATTATAAGGCGTCTGGAGAAGCTTCGAGTAACAGAGGAGCTCTTATTGTAAGCCACGCTGAACAAGCCTCGTAAGACTTGTTCTTATAATAAGTTTCTAACTTGCCATCCTTCAACGTTCCAGTGGAGTGATAACCCCACCGTTACTATTCAGCGGCTCCGGGAAATAGAGCAAGTTTTGGAATCATGCGAGTGTGAACCAGAGTACTGTGTCAAGTATGCAGTACAGATGCTGAAAGGTCGTGCCATCTTTTGGTGGGACACAGTGAAAGCCTCTGTTAATAAGGAGGTGTTGAATGCTCTCACCTTGGAGTAGTTTTCCGAGAAGGTGCTGAAAAAGTACTGCACCGATTATGATTTAGAAAGAATGGTGAGGGAATTTAATGATATCTAAAAGGAGGATAAGCCGATCGAAGAACACATAACTGCATTCACTGACAAAATGCGATTTGTTCCCCATTTGATTCCTGATGAGACCACCAAGATAAGGCGGTTTGTGGCAACTCTGCGACTGGAATTTCGCTCTCATATTCGGGTAGCTGTTGAACTGCATCGGGCTTTTGACATAGCCCGAAAACTGGAAGGTGACCGTCTCTACTCCAAGGGCGAATCTGCCGGTGTAGGGTCAAAGAGGAAATTTCAACCGTCTGACAAATCGGGTCCTTCCAAAGGACAATCCTCAGCAGGCGGGAAGACAGATTCCTTTAAAAAGCCGAGGCCTAATTCTCCTTGGTGTAATCCATGCCGAAATTATCATTCTGGTGAGTGTTCTAACTCTACCAGACGTTGCTGGAGATGCGGACAGAAGGGCCACGCTACGACCGAGTGTGGTTTTAAAGAGGATGTGGGCTACCGGTGCCACAAGCCCGGGCACAAACTAACCGACTGCCCGGAAAGGCAGAATATTGGAGCTAAAGGGTCTTCTTCTTCTAGATGACCAAAAAGAGATGACGCGCCACGCGTGAAAGGCAGGGCTTTTCAGATGACGACGGATGAGGCCAAAGCAGCAGGGGATGTCGTTACGGGTACTTTTCTTATCAATTATATCCCTGCTAGTGTTTTATTTGATTCTGGAGCTACCTACTCCTTTGTATCTGTGGCCTATCGTAGAAGATTGCAATTACCTGTTGTTCCTTTGACTGAGCTGCTTAGAGTAGAGGTTGTTGATGGCAAAGTAGTCTCTGTTACAGAGAAAGTCCCAGTAGCTGTGATTTATATTGACGGGAGTAATATCCCTATTTCATTCTTTGTTATGCCCATTGCGGGATTTGATATTGTGATCAGGATGGATTGGCTCAGAAAGCGTGATGCTGAGATTATCTGTTCCAAAAAGATGATTAAGATTCCTCTCTCTGATGGATCTTATGCTGTTGCACGTGGAGAACGAAGGGATTCGGATATTCCTATAGTCTCTATGATTAAAGATCAGAAGTCGATTGCCAAAGGTTGTGACTCTTATCTAGCATACGTTATTGATGCTACGATCGAGAAGCGACCAGTTCGTGATATTCGGGTGGTGTCTGACTAGCCTGAGGTATTCCCTGAAGAACTTCCGGGATTGCCTCCAATACGTGATTTCGAATTTAAGATTGAGCTTATTCCAGGAGCTACACCAGTGGCTCGTTCTCCATATCGTCTTGCTCCTTCTAAAATAAGAGAGATGATGACTCAAACTCAGAAGTTGCTCGACAAAGGTTTTATTCGATCGAGTTCCTCGCGGTGGGGAGCTCCTGTATTGTTTGTAAAGAAGAAGGACGGAACGATGCGAATGTGCATAGATTACAGGGAGCTTAACAAGCGAACTGTAAAGAATAAGTATCCGCTTCCTCGAATAGATGATCTTTTTGATCAGTTATAGGGAGCTACATGTTTCTCTAAGATTGATCTCCGGTCGGGGTATCACTAAGTATGAGTTCGTGAAGAAGACGTGCCGAAGACTGCATTCCGAACTCGTTAGGGTCACTACGAATTTCTGGTTATGCCGTTCGGCTTAACCAATGCCCCTGCCGTCTTCATGGATCTGATGAATCGGGTTTGTCGTCCGTTTCTTGACAGATCTGTGATTGTCATCCGTTTCTTGTCTACTCGAACACGGAAGCTGATCACGAGCTTCATCTTCGTTTGGTTCCCGAGACGTTAAAGCGAGAACAGTTGTATGCTAAGCTATCTAAGTGCGAATTCTGGCTTAAGGAAATTCATTTCCTGGGCCATGTTATATGTCATGATGGTGTCAAAGTAGATCCAGCTAAGGTGGAGACTGTGATGAATTTGGGAGTTCCTCGGACTCCTTCCGAAATTAAAAGTTTCCTTGGCTTGGCTGGCTATTATCGGCGGTTTATCCGTGATTTCTCGAAGCTTGCGGGTCCGTTGACCAAACTAACTCGCAAGGATGTTTCTTTTCTCTGGTCGGAAGCTCAAGAAGAAGCTTTCTAGACCTTGAAACGATTGCTATGTGAAGCTCCAATCCTTACTCTACCTGAGGGTTCGGAGGACTTCACGGTTTATTGTGATGCGTCTTACGCGGGTTTGGGTTGCGTCCTGATGCAACGTGATAAAGTGATTGCCTACGCTTCTAGATAGTTAAAATCACAGGAGCGGAACTACCCAACCCATGATTTGGAACTTGCTGCCATAGTCTTTGCACTGAAGCTGTGAAGACATTATCTTTATGGCACAAAGTGTGTGATTTGCACAGATCACAAAAGTCTTCAATATGTCTTTACTCAGAAAGAACTCAACATGCGGCAACGCCGTTGGTTGGAATTAATAAAAGACTACAATTGTGAGATCCGTTACCATCCTGGCAAGGCCAATGTTGTAACGGACACTTTGAGCCTTAAAGGACCAACAGCAGAAGCTAAGTTTATGAGGGTCACCATTGTCTCAAATTTGATTTCTCGACTGAAGGAAGCTCAACAGATTGCATTACAAGAAGAAAATCTGAAGGCTGAGACGATGAAGAAGTTAAAGGATCAGCTTGCCGAAGATAATCGTAGGTTGAAGACTTTTCAATCCAGGATTTGGGTACCTTCTGCTGGAGGTAACCGTGAGCTGATTCTGCAGGAAGCCCATAAGTCCAAACTATCTGTCCATCTGGGAATTACAAAGATGTATCACGACCTGAAGATGTTATACTGGTGGCCAACTTTGGAGAAAGACATCGCTTCATTCGTGGAGAGATGTCAGATCTGCGCGCAAGTGAAGACGGATCACCAGAGACCTTATGGTAATCTGCAGCAGTTGGATATTCCGGAGTGGAAATGGGATAATATCATGATGGATTTCGTGACAAAGCTACCGAGAACGTCCAGAGGGCACGACATGATTTGGGTTATCGTTGACCGACTAACGAAGAGTGCTCATTTCTTGGAAACGAACGAGTCTACTTCGCTGACCCGTTTAGCCTAGTTGTATATCGATGAGATAGTGTCACATCACGGTCTTCCTTGTTCGATTGTATCTGATCGTGACTCTCGGTTTGTCTCAAATTTTTGGCAGAGTCTACAACGCGAACTTGGCACTCGTGTTCATCTGAGCACCGCCTATCATCCGTAGACTGATGGCCAATATGAACGTACGATACAGATGTTAGAAGATATGCTTCGTGCCTGTGTACTCGAATTTGGTGGATCGTGGGATTCTCATCTCCCATTGATTGAATTTACTTACAACAATTCATATCATTCCAGCATTGGAATGCCACCATACGAGATGCTTTACGGAAGACGATGTCGCACTCCCACCTGTTGGTTAGAGCCTGGCGAGAAGAAGTTCACTGGACCTGAAATTGTCCAGATTCCTTCTGACAAAGTGAATATGGCTCTTGAAAAGTTAAAAGTAGCTCGGGATCGACAGAAGATGTATGCGGATCCAAAGCGTCGCCCCGCTACATTTGAAGTCGGTGATTGTGTGTTCTTGAAGGTTTCTCCTTGGAAAGGCATCATTCGTTTTGGACGCATGGGGAAGCTAAGTCCACGTTTCATTGACCCATTCAAGATTATACGCAAAGTGAATGATCAGACGGTAACTCTAGAGCCGTCGCTTGAATTATCTGGAATACACGACACCTTTAACGTGTGCTACTTACGCAAGTGCCATGTTGAGGAAGAACAAATTATTCCTTTGCATGAATTGAAAGTTGGTTCTTCCAGGCAACTAGTTAAAGAACCTGTTAAGATTCTTAACACGAAGGTCAAGAAGCTACGCAAGAAGATGATTAAACTAGTCCTTGTGAAGTGGAAGCACAATCTGGGTCCAAACCTGACGTGGGAAGTTAAGGACGAGATGAAGACAAGATACCCTCGCCTGTTAATCACTGAGTAGATTCTAAGGACGGAATCTTCTTAAGGGGGTTAGATTTGTAACATCCTCAACTTGGGCCTAGTTGTAATTAAGTGTGTAAGAGTACGTAGTTATTGTAATAAGATGTATTTTGTATATACTTTTTGAGTTAAATGGGTAAGTATTTGTGGTTTATGCATTGCATGTATGTATGTACGTATGCATGTACGAGTATATGTATGTATTAAGTATGTGTGTGTATAGTTAATTAAAAAGCAAACCCCTATAGTGAGGTAAGAGGCAACCGCCTCGGGTATTTAGAGAGTATATATGTGTGTTTAGTTTACTTTGGTCAAACATAGCAAACACACGTTTACAAATCCGCAAACACACTTTCTCTCTCGGTATCTCTTACTGCCATCGGATTTCTGGAAAAGAAGAAAAGAGGAGTCGGTTGTTAATCTTCAAAGGTTAGCAACATAATTCTAAAATGTTTAAGAAGATTAGAATCGTGTGTAACATGCTAAGAAATATTAATCTATGCAAGAACATCTTTAAGAATATGGAAACTCACTTTTTAAGTAGGTTTTGCATGAATGGTGTTCTTGTTGGGATTTCATGCATTTATGATGATTAGATAATGATGTTATGTTGTCCGAAGGTGTTATGGGCTTAAATCATGCCAAAATGAATTTGTTTAGATGATTAAATGAAGCTATCGGAATCACAGTTGATGAAGTTGTCGGATTCCGCTACTATGAAGTTGTCGGATTCCGCAACTATGAAGTTGTCGGAATCCGCATGTATTGGAAACCAAAGGAATTGTCGGAATCCGATAGAAGTGTCGGATTCCGCAACTCTGTTGGATTTCAGGTTTTGTAGTCCTTTTAAATATGGAATCCGCAAGTCAATCGGATATCCATAGTTTCGGATTCTAAGTGTCGGAATCCGATAAGTATCGGATTTCAATGGAAGTATCGGATTTCCTTCTATGTATCGGAATCCGCAAGTGTCGGATTTCGTGTGCATGGTTGGAATTCATAAGCGTTGGAATCCGAATGTTGAGTATCGGATTTCATTGTTTGAAGTGTCGGATTTCATGAATCTGACAGAACCATCGGATTTCCCCAAATCCGACAGTTCTAGCGGATTTGTGTAATGTCCAAATTTAAATGTTGCTTTGTGAAGTCTTTAATGCACATGTGAATGATTGAAGTCAATGTGATATGTTAGGTGAACTTGTTAGAAGACTCAAGTCGAATACCTGTGCATAGTAACAACTCAGGTGAGTGCCTATGACCCTGACACTCAGTAGTGTAAGGCTTGCATGCTAAGTGACTATGTGAATGTACTATGTATGACTAACTTGATTTTGCAGGTACGCTCGAAGAGGTAAGTGTATGACTTGTGTGATGTTAGAGTATGTGTCAGGAGCATGCCAGTGGGTCCAGTTTGGAACCACTTAGTTAATATATGATGATATGGTCGTATGAATAACTGTATGATGCTATATGAAAGATGATGGATCCCTGTGGGATCAAATGTATGTATATATGTATGTGAACTGTCTGCAGACTATCTGACGCATGGTTCGGTCATTTCTGGATTTAACGGTGACTCGGGGTGCATCCCGGGTCAAGGTTCTGCAGAACCACCGTGCCTTAACGTGAGTGGTGATCAACTGATTGTAGCTGGATAACCTGTGGAGTCTTTGACTCTGTGAACGATGCTTGGTGGACTGTTTTATGCTCCCCCACTAGCGCGGATTGGTTGTGATTGATTCCCCGGTCTGGGTTATTGAGCAGGATTAGCTCTCCTGCAAGCCATGACTCTTACTGTTCTTGTCAGCACACCGCTATGTGTTAAGCTAGCAATGTGTGCTATGTACGATGTGTATGATGCATGAATTACTTTATTGATGCTTATGCTAAGTAAGTACTCACTAGCTAGTGTAGCTAATGGTACTATGTTTCCCTTTTCAGGTAAAGACTAGATGGCCTACGAGGCGGGTTGCTTAAGGGAGTGTATTGCCCCTTGTGGGTGGAATACTTACATTTTGTGATGTAATGTAATTAGATAATATAGTCGGTTCCTGTACGTTGGTAACACCTAAGTTCTTTTGATGATGTAAATAACAGTTGTTGTTTTAAAAGAAAAATTTCCGCTGCTAAAATCTGTTTTGACATTAAAGCAACTGAATTCGGAAGCGGTGTTACAAGGTTTGAAAGGCTTCCTCTTGCTTATCTCCCCAAATGAATCTCTTATCCTTCTGAGTTAAAGTCGTTAATGGTTGGGCAACTCGTGAAAAATTCTCCATAAAGCGTCTATAGTAACCCGCCAAACCAAGAAATTGCCGAATCTCGGTTGGCATCTTTGGTGCTTCCCACTTTTTAATTGCCTCGATCTTTGCTGGATCAACATGAATTCCTTTCGAATTAACTACGTGACCAAGGAAGTGTACTTCTCGGATCCAAAATTCACACTTTGAGAATTTGGCATACAACTTCTGCTCCTTAAGTAATGTTAGAATCAATTTCAAATGTTGTTCATGATCTTCCTTACTTTGCGAATAGATAAGAATGTCATCAATGAACACTATTGCAAAGTTATCTAAATATGGTCTACAGACCCTATTCATTAAGTCCATAAACACTGTTAGAGCATTAGTCAACCCAAAAGGCATAACTAAGAATGCGTAATGTCCATAGTGGGTTCTAAATGCGGTCCTAGGGACGTCTTCTTCACGAACTCGCAATTGGTGATATCCCAATCGAAGATCGATTTTTGAAAAATAGTTGGCGCCTTGAAGTTGATCAAGAAGGTCATCGATTCGAGGGAGAGGGTATCGGTTCTTGATATTCATTTTGTTGAGTTCCCTATAGTCGATACACATTTGTAGTGACCCGTCCTTCTTTTTGACGAAAAGAACTGGGGCTCCCGAAGGGGATGAACTTGGTTGAATGAAACCTTTATCGAGTAGTTCCTGGAGTGGTGCTGACAGCTCTTGCATTTCTGAAGGTGCCAGTCGATATGGTGCTTTTGCCACTGGTGCTGCTCCAGGGAGTAGATCGATGTGAAATTCGACATTCCGATTCGGGGGTAATCTTGGCAAATCCTCCGGAAATACTTCAGAAAAATCTTGTACAATGGGAATTTCTTGGATGTTTTTCTTACCGGTTTCTTTATTGATTATATGTGCTAGGAATGCTTCGTTTCCCTTCCTTAAAAACATTCTCATCTTAATGGATGAGATTATTTTGAAATCCCTTCCGGACTTTTCTCCATACACGTTAAGAGTTTCACCATTAGGCATCGGGATTCGTATGATCTTCTCGAAGCAACATATTTCTGCTCTATGTTTAGAGAGCCAATCCATCCCAACAACTATATCGAAACTTCGCATTTCGAGTGGGATTAGATCTATGGTATATGTTTTATCAGCTAAGCCCAAGGTACAACTAGGGATTATATCATTAACACTAGTTTTTTGACCATTAGCAAATTCAATGGTGTAAGGCTCTTTCATCTTTTCGGTTTTTAAAGTAAGCCTTAACTTAAATCTTAATGATATGAAGCTTTTATCACCCCTGAATCAAAATAGTACTGATGCGTAGTAACCGTTTAGAGGAAACGTACCTGTAACTACATCGGGGTTTTGTGTGGCTTCATTCGCTCCAATCTCAAACACCCTGCCTCGTGCTTGATTTCCTTGATTGCCTTGGTTTGTAGGACGTGCTTGATTAGAATTAGACCCTTGAGTTGGTCGCAAGCAGGCGGTGGCATGGTGCTTCAGACTTCCACACTTATAGCATGGCTTCACCCTGTAACTTTTGGTGAGGTGTCCTAACCTCTTACATCTAAAGCATACCATGCACTTCCCTCCATGGTGTTTGTGACACTTATCACATTTAGGATAAGACCTCCATCCTTTATCTGCTGCTTGTGATTGAGCTCCGAATTTTCTTGCTTTCTTATGATTCTTGGCAGCTTCTCCACCGAATGGCCTCTTTGGCACTTCTTCAAGTTTTCTCTTACCCTTGTCTTTGTTGTTCACAAGTGATCCTAGACTAATAGCATTGTGGGTAAGTTTTGTAGGTAGATTCAACGCACTTTGAATGGTGTTCGGGTTTGTAGTTGTGACGTTGGCCCGAATCTTAGGGGCCAGACCCCAAATGTACCTATCGATACTGTTTTCCTCCGGGGTCACTAAGTGTGGTACCAGTTTGGCCAAATCATGAAATCAAGTAGTATATGAGTTGATGTCGCCTCCGACCATTTCATGATTCCAAAGTTCTGCTTTTAACTTTTGAATTTCACTTTTTGAGCAAAATTCGTCCCTTGGAAGCTTGAGAAATGCATCCCATGCTAGTTTGTGCACGGTATCCCTTCCAAGCTTGAGAATCTTAGGGGCCAGACCCCACGCTGCAAACTCCACCTTATTTGCTTCCGTACACTTGTTGATACTAAGGACCGATTCCGTACTCTCAATCCAATTGAGTAGTCCCATAGCTCCTTTGGTTCCGAAGAATTCTTTAGGGTTGCAAGCCCTAAAAGTTGTGTAGTTACATTCTTGGTTTATGCTCGGTGCTCCTTGATTTGCATGAAACCTAGCTGCAACTTGGCTGACGATGTTGGGTAGCGTAGCAATTACTTGTTCAATGACAAGTTGGTTTAGCTTGGGGTTTCCTCTTCTTGGAGGCATTGTTCTAGAGCATAATCACATGAGGATTTTTAGTTACGCATTCTATTTTGTTTTATCACACTACTCTATGTGTAACGTATTAAATTCATTCATGGTGTTAAATATGATTAACAATATGCGATTAAATAACCAATCATTCATTCGTCACAAAATAAATACCAAAAATTGGCTCCTTAAGAAGACGCCATATATTCATAAAAGAGATAATAATATCCTTAGCATACAACCATAAATTTTTAAACATAGAATAATCAAGTTCATAATAAAAGAAAAGAAAGACAATCAATCCCAATGCCATCCGATCCATCCCCAACTATCGCCTCATCCCGAGGTAGAGTAGTCCCATCAACACCAGCATCACAACCACTGCAACTAGACATGTGTGCACTAGCCTAATCAGCCTCCGGGCTTCCTGGGCCATCTCCAATGCCTTCATTGCATGGTGGTGGTTGAGGTCCGCTATGTCTAGATAAGAACCGACCCGGTAGGTCTGGTAGTTTAGCATACTCCGCATGGTATACAACTCCAATGAGATGTGATGGAACCTCCGCTTCTCCTCTTTGGTCATCCCGGATGGAGGTATCATGGGGATCCCCGTAAGGATAGGGGCTTTCTCCAGCCCGTTGTTCGGGCTGGTATGGCCACCCTCTTTCGGGCGGTTTGCCTAATGCAGAGTCCGGGCATTCCGGGGTTTGGGTTTTGGCTTTCCTGGGGTGTTGGGGCCCTAAAAATCCTTACAGGACTATTAAGGGGTTCTATAAACCCTTCCGGTAGTTGGTATTGTAGGACCTGGTTGCTATCAGAAGCGGATCTTGGGTTGGTCTCGGAGGGTTCACCTTCACTTGACATGATCTACAAAGTTTTAATAGACTTACACACTAAGTTCATAACTTAAATTGTCTATATGTGAATGCTATGCTCAACCACACACACAATGATCATGTTCTAGAAAGAAAGTAAGTGAAAAGTCTTTCAAAGTATACTTTTATTATAACTAACCTATGTCCCATATTATACATAGCTAAATTAGACATAGGTGATCAAGCTTTGTCTAATTGAGGTATAACAATGTGGTACTCAGCTTAATTATATTATCAATACACTTAGTGCATTTCAAAAAAGATTATTTTGAAAATCATTTTCATGAACCTTTGGTTATAATTTGAGCTTTCCATTAAGAAAAACCGGTATTCTCTATAGCCTTTGGCTCTGATACCAAATCTGTCACACCGCGCTAAAGCCGAAACACGAGGTGTCACAACACAAGGGATCATCGCACAAGGTAGTAGACAATGACCAACCATATTTAAATAACCAAAATAAAAGATTCGGATACATCCATAAGTAGAAAGATACATAACCAAATAAAATTTAAAGACATTGTTTCATACGATGCGTAAATAAAATGGTAATTTTTTTTAAAATATGAAAATGAAGATGTCACACATCATGGTCAAATACTAGAGTTGGTGAGATCACAGGTATTTATTATGCGCAAGATAACTTTTTAATGCCAAGTATTTTTATAATAAATGTTAGAAATTTTGAGTAAAATATAAGTATGCACAAATGATAGGTGATGCATTATGTTGCCCAATACACTACACGTGGTACGAATATACTATGATGTTTATAGCATAAGCCATTATCCAACCTAACCGACAAACAATTTCCCAAGAACAAACCTAACGCCCATATTAAATGACGTTAGTGGTGGTAAAGTACATCTATAGTTCGTCAACTATAAATGAGAGACGTCGGAATCTCCAAATAGCGCTACTTACAAATAGCATCAGCTCACTAGTGGAGTTAATGGATAATGTCTTAAAAGGGGGTTTTACAAACGATAACCAAAGCACATCAAAGAATAATACCATAGTGCAACAAAATCATATTTAAAATATATACAAAGTTAGGAAATCAAATTTTCATGAAATGTACACACATGCTTTCACCTCAAAAACGGTAATAAGTACGATAAAAAGGGGCTATGATACTCACTCGGTATGGTAACGGGTTAGATTTGTAAGTAGTTTCTTGATTCTACCGAAGCTCCTTTTGTAATTCCCGAACTTCAAAAAATAAATAAAAGAATATTTATTGAGAAAATGATAAATTATATTGTATTGTGAAATGTATTAAAGAATTTATGGGTTTGAATGGATGAATGAATAATGAGTAATGGACTAGTTTTATATATATATATATATATATGTGTGTGTGTGTGTATGTGTGTATGTGTTATTGGACTAGATATGTGTGTGTTATTGGATTCATGTTTCTTGGGCTCAATTATGGGAAAGGTGGGCTTACGCCTTTTTGAAAAAATATATATAGAAGATTAGGGCACAGCCCCCAAAGGAATTGTTACTTTTTCATTAAGAGAGAAAATTTGAGTGTGTGTGTGTGTGTTTGAGTGTGTGCTAAAACGCCACGAGAAAACAAGGAAGAAGGTGCAAGGATCATCTGGGAAACTCAAAGAATTTCTACAAGAATCATTAGGTAATGTTTCTTACCTCACTAGGAAACTGTAGGTATAAATTTTATCTTGTTTGGTTGATGTTAGCATGTTTTAGCATCTGGGTTTTTGGGTTATGGGTGTACTTCTTCTCAAGCAGTATCACCGGCAACTAAAAAAGTCTTCTATCCGTAATTAGTCCGAGTGCAATGAAGAACCAGAGAAAAAGAATTAGAAGAATGAGCTTGAAAACCTGATGAAATGTGATTAAATCTTGAAAGAGGTGTTTAAACGAATGGAGAAATGTTTTGAAACAAAAATGTTACGATTTGGTTGAGTTTTGAAAGAACATGATTTTGGTCATGGAGCCTGAAAGTTGAAAAAGATGAACTGACGGGGATGAAATGAGTCATGTGACTTTGTGTTTTGTGTCGTGCGACACTTGGTTTCCATCCATGCGACTTTCGCATGGCAACCATCCAACCCCATGCGACATTCCCCTTTATTCCATGCGACTTTTATACTTCATAACCATGCGACACTTACCCTTAAACTATTCATAGAGCTTCCATGCGACCTTCAAACACCAAACCATCCATGCGCCTTTCGCATGGTAAACCCATGCGACTGTTGCATCATGCGACCTTTGAACCTTGCTTCATGCGACTTTCATTTTAACCTGTAACCATGTGACACTTGATACCTCCATGCGACGTTCGCATGGTTACCACCCTCATGCAACTTATGCCTATTGATAAGCCATGCGACTTTCATGCACCCAATAACTGAACCATGCGACTTATGTACATAAATCCGATAAGTGAAATCCGAAGGGTGGAAATCCGATAGTTGCATATGAATGGAAATCCGACAGTCAGATCCGGATTATAGAATCCGATACTTTTCTTCGACGCAACGCGTCGGTTTGATGGACGCGACCCGTCCCCGACTCTATGGACTTAGTGCATTTCTTATTGTTACTTGCCTTGTGAAACCCGAATGTATTACGTCGGTAAACAAACAAGGGATTCGTACACTGTATTGATTGTTAGACCTGTTGTAGGTGACGGTCGATTGGCAAGTAATCACAAGTGTTCTAGTAAGCTAAGATTCTGAGATTGAACTGCAAGACATGTGAGTATTCTTACTTACTATCTAAACCCTATGATGTATGTGATTAAATGTGCTATGTGCTATATGATTGATGAACCTATGAAATGATGAAATGATGACTGATGAATTGATGAATTGATATTATGTTATGCTATGCTATTGTTTTGACAGTTCACTCCGGTGACAGGAATGAGTAGACCGTTCACTTCGAGACGGGATTGACTAGACCGTTCACTTCGGTGACAGGAATGATGGGACCGTGCACTTAGGTGGCGAGAATGATTGGACCGTTCACTTCGGTAATGGGAATGAAGAGACCGTTCACTACGGTGACGGGTATGATGGGACCGTTCACTCCCGTGACGAGAATGTAGGACCGATTACTACGGTAGCGGGATGTGAGACCGACTACTACGGTAGCGGGAATGAAAGATGCAACATGAATGTAAAGCAAAAGATGTGATGTCATATGGTTGACTGTAAGTAAGTGTACTCGCTAAGCTTTGTGCATACGGTTGTTGTTTAACCTCCTTTTCAGGTGATGGCCACGGCGGGGCTCTAGCACGCGGTTGATAGCTCATATTTCCACATGCTTCCGCAGTGTTTAAACTATTTTGTTTTAATGAGGTATTCTAAACAATTACATTTGCATTCGACGGGTTATCACCCGGGTCTGTAATTAACTCACATAATGTTTACTGGTGATGAATTATCGATCGTACTGTTAGTTTAATTGTTTTTTAAAAAAATAAATAAATTTTGGGACGTTACACCTTTCCTAATATAAGAAATATATAACTTCTATTAGATTTACAATTTTAGTTATTAGTTAGTGACTATTACCAATTATTAGTTATTAATTAATTTTTAAAGGTTTTCCCCTATTTTCTTTATGTCATAGATGTTTACTAGAATTTTTATATTGTTAAGTTAAATTTTAAAAATTATAATCTGTATTCTAGAAATCATATTAAGGCTTAATATTTTAACATAACCTTAATGCATGTTTCTAGAATACTCAGAAAAAAATATAGGAATTTATAATCTATATTTAATATTTTTAATAATTAAAAGTATATAAGGTGTTCACTGATCAGTGGCTGGATGGTACATTGTTACTAAAAAGACTGCTTAGGGCTCATACAACCTCTTTTTTACATGATTCAAAATGGGAAATAACCATAAGTCAAAGGTCAAACATTTCAAAAAAACTAGACGTACTTTGACCCAAGAATGGTCAAGTTATACGCGTTTAAAGTGTACCTCTTTTAATCTGTCACATTTCCAGATTCAACATATGTGTCTTATTAAAGACCTTTGAAGGATCAAACCTTCGTAAAAATTAGCGAATCTAGGTTCAGATGAAAGGTAACACTTTAAATTAAGATTAGAAAACAATGAGGGAGTTCTAGCTCAAAATCTGTCAGGTTGTTATATTTCTTATCTTTTTGGGTCATAACTTTAATATAATATATTATTTATGATTAATCATCTAATATAAATATAAAAATAGAAAATCCATGTGTTCCTTACAACAATGGTAGGATGATATCTATTTTCATGTGTTCCTTACAACATTGGTTGGATGAAAACACATGCATGATCAAAGTTCTTATTTTCTTGATTTTTAGTTGTATGGATAATGGATTCTTACCATTTTTAAACATTTTCATGTCAAAGGTGTACTCATGCATTCTTAGTTCTTCAAGAAATAAGATGAAAATGAAAGGAAATAAAAAAATAAGAAGAAAGGTAGAAGAGTAGAGAGGGATCTTGTTGTATAATCATCTTATCAAGCTTGTTCTTCTTTGATCTTTGTTTAGTTCTTCAAAAATCAAAGATTTGGTGATGGTGTTAGTGGTTGATTTTTGGTGTAATGAGCAAGATAGAGGAGAAGATAAAGATTGGTTTGTAAACTCATAATGAGAAGAAGTAGGGGAATTATATAGGCATTAGGGAGTTCAAGTGGCATCATGGGGAATTGAGGAAGGAAAGAGAAAGTGGGGGGGGGGGGGTTTATTTTAATTTTTTTTTTTGTGTAGGATAAAGTTTGTATAAGTTGGTGATTTGATTAAATCTTATACTTAACAAGGTTTTAATCACTTTTATAAGTTTATATATATATATATATATATATATATATATGTTTTATATTTTAACTTATCTATAATTACTATGATGTATATACTACTACTACTACTATTATTATTATTATTATTATTATTATTATTATTATTATTATTATTATTATTGTATATGATTTATAAATCTTGGCTTTTAATAAACAGGTTTTACGAGCTAGTGAAGGTTCTAACCACATAGACGGAATTTCTAGGGAATGTAACATTATTATTGATATATTTAAATCATAACTAATATTTTTAGTTATACCAGACTTATATTTAGAGTTTCTAATGGCTAACCTGTGAATTTTGTTGACGGTTGTCACACTAGGTTTGGGGATGTGTGCACTATTTGGGTGTTCCGTTCTCAAATCTTGGCTCGAGTTTGGTCAATTATTCCTTGTGTGCGGGGATTGAAGTGAATGCAAGTTGTTGTTGATGTTAGCATGTTGTATACTAACAAATTTATCTAATAATGGTGAGATGTTGTGATTGTTATGGACATGGCTGATAATCTGCTTCCCGGTGTCCCCATAATCCCTAGAACCATAGAAACTTCTATAGCGCCTATAGAGATTCCTCTACAGGCATATACTTCTAGTACTACTACAGATGATAGAGAGGAGTATATATTTTAACTACAGAGACAGGCACAAGCAACTCAACCACGAGTTCCTACTATATCTCAAATACCACCTTTAACAGTACCACTTACCACTATATCTCAACCGGCATCACAACCATTTCTGTATTCGGTAATTTCTCAAGGATCATTTTCTTATCCATACATGGGATATCCACCACACATTGGATTCAAACATCCTTGTACATATAAGCAATTCTTGGATTGCAAACCATCTGAATTTCATGGCACCATGGATCTGAATATCACTATGAATTGGTAGAGGGATACTATGAAAGTCCTTGATGCTTGTAATTGTGAGGATAATTCGAGAGTCAGATTTGCTACACGAATGTTAAATGGTAATGCCATGGTCAGGTAGGATTCTTTAACTTCACATCTTGCCCGAGCTCAAACAGATTCAATGACTTGGGATCAATTTCAATCTAAGGTATGTGAACAATATTGCAATGCATTTGAGCTAGATAAAATTATAAAGGAATTCCTAGACCTCTAGATGATAGAAAAGATGAGTTGATTCAGTAGTTTAATGAAAAGTTAAGATTTTTTACCAAGTGGGTACTAGACGAGGCATCACATGTATAACGCTTTATTGGAGCACTATTACCAGAATTGAGTACTACTTGGTTAGCTGGTAATCTATCACAGGCCTTTACTTTGGCTAAACCTATAGAGGTTGATGTCAAGGCACGAGAGAAAATGAATATGGATAAAGCGTCTTTGCAGAAGTCGAAGGTTGACCGGTCGGGTAACCAGTAGAGAAGGAGATGGCAAGGAAATCATTCACAGGGAGGTCACAACCGCAATACAACATCCAATGGTTCTAATCAAAGGCCTCAATGGTGTACTAGATGTAATCTTCTCATTTGGGACCGTGCACTCCTCAGAATATGCGGTGTAATCGTTGTGGGGATTTTGGGCATGAGATAAAAGATTGCAGATTTTCCCGTAATGTGTGTTATAACTGCCATAACGAAGGGCATAGGGCTAGAGAGTGTCATTCTGCAAGGAGGACGGGTACTGGTTGAGGGACAGGGGCAGGCACATCTAGGGGGTCATCATCAACTAGGCAAAAGAGGAAAAACCCTCCTATAACCGAGGGTAGGGCAGATGATGCTACTAGCACTGATGATGTAATCACGGGTATGTTTCTTATAAACCCCATACCTACACGTGTATTATTTGATTATGGAGCAAACCGCTCCTTTGTTTCTGTGGCTTTTTGTGACTAATTTAATTTGCTCAATACTGTTGTGTCTTCACCACTTGAGGTTTAAATAGCCCATGGTAAGATAGTTCCTATCACAACTTCTGTGTCTGGAGCTGAGATAGATATTGATGGTAGATGTTCTCCTGTCTGATTTTTGTTATTGCCTCTATCTCGATTTGATGTAGTCTTGGGTATGGATTGGCTGAGTAGGCACAAAGCTAGCATTAAATGATATAGGAAATTGAGTTCTTTTCCTTTGGCAGATGGGTCACACGTAGTGGCTTGCGGGGAGAGAGTTAAGTTTATCTTTCCTATTATATCTTACATGAAGACTAGAAATTCTCTAGCCAAGGGGTGTGAATGCTTTAATGCTTATGCTATTGATGCTAGAAAAGAGAAGCATGCAGTTACAAATGTACGGGTAGTGTCTTAGTATCCAGAGGTATTCCCTAATCAGTTATCTGATTTGCCTCCGATTCGAGAGGTAGAGTACAGGATTGATTTGATTCCAGGTTCCAACCCATTAGCAAAGTCTCCATATAGGTTAGCTCCTTCTGAAATTTGGGAGATGATGACACAGATTCAGGATTTATTGGATCGGGGTTTCACTCGTCCTAGTTTGTCACCGTGGGGTGCACCGATTTTATTTGTTAAAAAGAAAGATGGTACTCTACGCATGTATATTGATTATAGGGAATTGAACAAGAGGATAGTAAACAATAAATACCCTCTACCCCGAATTGATGACTTATTTGATCAGTTGCAGGGTGCATCATACTTTTCTAAAATTGATCTGCGGTCAGGCTATCATCAGGTATGAGTTGCTGACGGGGATGTTTCTAAAATTGCTTTCCGTACCGGGTATGACCACTATGACGTTCTTGTCATGCCATTCGGCTTGACTAACGCACCTGCTATTTTCATGAATTTAATGAACCGGGTATGTCGGTCATTTCTGGATAAATATATTATTGTATTCATTGATGACATCTTGTTATATTCTAAATCTGAGGCTGATCACGAGATATCTTTGAGACAAGTACTTTAAACTCTTAAACGGGAGCAACTTTTTGCTAAATATTCTAAATACGAGTTCTGGATGCGGGAGTTGCATTTTCTAGGGCATGTTATCTTCAAAGATGGGGTAAAAGTTGATTCGGATAAGGTTAAAGCGGTAATGATCTGGAATGCTCCTAAATCTCCATCAGAGATTGAAAGCTTTCTTGGATTGGCGGTATATTATTGCAGGTTCATCAAGGATTTTTTTAAAATTTCGAGTCCTTTAACTAAATTAACCCGCAAGGAGATTCGATTTCAGTGGAATGATGAACAGGAGGTTGCTTTTCAGACATAGAAGCAACTTTTATGTCAGGCTCTTATTCTTGCAATGCTAGAAGGGTCGGATGATTTTATAGTTTATTGTGATGCATTGGTTACAGGTTTTGGTTGTGTATTAATGCAGAGTGATAAAGTTATTGCTTATGCTTCTTGACAGCTTAAACCTCACAAGAAGAACTATCCAACCAATGATTTGGAACTTGTAGCCGTGGTTTTTGCATTGAAGATGTGGAGACAATACTTATACGGTACGAAATGTGTTATATGTACTGATCATAAGAGTTTGCAGTATGTGTTTTTACAGAAAGAACTGAATATGCGGCAGAGTCGATGGTTAAAACTTATAAAAGACTATGATTGTGAAATCCGCTATCACCTGGGGAAAGCTAATGCTGTAGCCGATGCTTTGAGTCGTAAGGGAGCGGGTGATGGTATTTGTTTTATGTGGATTGAGATAATTTTTGACTTGATTGATAAGTTGAAAGCAGCATAGTTGGAGGCACTGAAAGATGAAAATCTGAAGACAGAGATTATGTTAAAAAAGGAAAGATGTATTGCATGATGATTCGTGGGGATTGAAGCTGTATCAATATCGTGTTTAGGTGCCGTTATTTGGGGGTCTTCGGGGTTTGATTTTGTTAGAGGCTCACAAGTCAAGATTGTCAGTACACCCAGGTAACACAAAAATGTATAATGATCTGATAGTGTTGTAATGGTGGTCCACACCGAAGAAAGATGTTGCACAATTCATGAAGCTTGTCATATCTGTGCTCAGGTCAAAGCATAGCAACAGAAAACCTATGGATCACTAAAACCGTTGCAGATTCCAGAGTGGAAATGGGAGAACATCACGATGGATTTTGTGACTAAGGTTCCACGTACGCAGAGGAGTCATGATATGATTTGGGTTATAGTTGATCAGTTGACCAAGAGTGCTCATTTTCTGTCTACTAGTGAGATAGCTTCGCTTAGCAAAATGGCTTAGTTATACATTAATGAGATAGTGTCCACACATGGTATTCCGCTTTCTATTGTTTCAGACAGAGATTCCAAGTTTGTTTCTAACTTCTGGAGGAGTTTACAGCGTGTAACACCGTATTTTTAACCCAAAAAATTTTCACTTTAAATTACACCGCGGAAGCGTTTTAAACATCAAAGTAATTACAACTAATTACAAATAACTGTTTACAAAATATTAGTATTACAAAACACGGCTCGTAACAATTACATTATCAGAGTCCTAGGTGATTACTCCCCAAGCTAACCACTCTCAACCGAGCCGCTGACTTACCAAAACCTGTAAAAAGAGTGAGAGGTGGGGGATTAGCACAAAGCTAAGTGAATGGAGTGTCACAAAATAGATATATCAGCCAGAACCGCATGATATCAACAACCACAAATAAGCACCCTCGGAAGACCGGCGGTTCTGCAGGAACCTACAACCAATGCCGGCCAAAGCAAAGGTTTACCGATAGTCCATTTGCTATTCTCACACAGTATCATCCTCTGGTAGCCACAAATGCATCCCAAGGTCCTGATACTGCTTAGCCAATAGCAAATGAACCCAGGCCATAAGCCCAGTCGTAAACTGACTTCCCTTCCAACATGTATACATATCACATAATACAACAATTAACATTCATAGTTAATTAACCAACAGATATACAATCTATCCCAATAGTTGCAACCAAACCAGTACAACTAATATCACCCGTGAGCAAACATCCACTCACCTCTGATTTTCAGCTATTCCACTCAGTGATCTAATATTACTGAGCCTTGTCTATTGCTGAGAACACAACAAACTGAAATCAGTATTCAATTCATAAATATATATATCACATATATTTATTTCCATTTAATCAAACATAAACATGTGAGATTCACATATGAATACACATACATCACATAGCATCATACAATGCAAAACAACAAGTCAAAACTGTCGGATTTCATGAGAAATCTGACACTACTATCGGAATCCGCAACTTCTATCGGATTTCAAAGAAATCCGATACTTCCAACGGATTTGGAGGAATCCGCAACTTCAATCAGATTTCCACACTTGATGCATTTATCTTGGCACCCACAATCGGATTTCATGTTTAGGATTCCACCCTCGGATTCAAACCATCGGATTTCGACACTAGGATTTCACACATCCGGATTTCATGAGTATCGGATTTTAAGATCTGGATTCAACACCCGGATTTCACTAGAATCGGATTTATTGTATCGGTTTTCACCATCATCACCAAAATCCGCCACCTTCATCAGTCTCATAATCCGATCATTTCAAACCTTGTATAGTTCATCTTTCAAGAACACACAAATCATATACAAGATTATAAAAACACATAGAAACATGTTTAAGCATGCAAACATGCATCAAAACACCCTAAAACCATAAGAACAACAATAATTCTAAATCCGACAACTTCATATGATGTTCATAACAAAACCCACTTAAAGCCGTAGCATGATAATACTATACCAAGCATATTAGCAAGAATAAAAGAAGAATCAACAACCTTGCTAACTTGAATTCACAAAATCAAGAATCTCAGAATTCTGATTGTCTTGTTCTTGCTCTCTTCTTTGCTCTCGGTTTCACACTCAAATTACACACACATACAATACTTCAAAGTGAAGTAATACCAACACAAACCCATGTATACATGTTAATTAAGCATGAGGTGTCGTGGTTTTAAAACACTAAACACATGCACACACACACATCACCGTATACATACATATATATTTATATATTCAACAAGTACTTATTTAATTAGAATTAAATAAACATAACCAAATAATAATCCAAGTGTAACATACCCCAAGCCTACGTTTCTACTAGGCCCAATCTCAGGATGTTACAAATCTTTCCCCCTTAAACTGGATTCCGTCCTCGGAATCTATTCATCATTAAACAACTGCGGGTAACGAGCTTTCATATTGGCCTCGGTTTCCCACGTCAAGTCTGAACCCAAACTTCCACATAACCAGAACCATCAGAATCTGTTTCTTTCGCAACTTCGTCACTTTTCGATCCAATAGTTCTACGGGTTCTTCCACCAACTTCTTGCTGGAATCTACTTTAAGATCATGTAGAGGTAGAATCTGACTCTCATCCTCAACTCTACATTTCTGCAAGTAACACACGTTGAAGGTATTGTGAATACCTGACAATTCTGCCGAAAGATCAAGAGTAACCGTCTGGTCATTTACCACCCGTTGGACACGGAACGGTCCAATATAACGCAGAGCTAGCTTTCCCCACTTCCCAAAACGGATAACCCCCTTTCACGGAGAAACTTTGAGATAAACTAACTCCCCCTCAACGAATACCACTGACCTACGACGTGAATCAGCATACATTTTCTGTCGATCCCTCGCAGCTTTCAACTTCTCTCGCGTAATAGCTACTTTGCTGCGGTGATCTACACAATATCAGGCCCTGCATACTATTTCTCACCCGCCTCTAACCAACACGTAGGAGTACGGCAGCAGCGTGTTTGATTATGCCCACTGACACACACACGATTTGGTATCATGGCTGATGAAGTAAAGGCCTATTGGGTCACACGCCAAGTATCGATTCCGGCATCACGGATGGTCTAATGAGAGAGAAAACCAGGATCTGGTTCTGGTGGGCCAAGGCACGCCCGTGCGTCTATGAGGTACGGCCGTGCCCTACGGGCAGGCACGAGCCCAAGTCGGGTGTGACTTGGGCGTGGCCTGTGGCTAGGTACGCCCGTGCCTCTTGGAGGCATGCCCGTGCCCTGTGCCCAGTGGACAGGCACGAGACCAAGTCGGGCGTGACTTGGGCGTGGCCTTTTGGGCTGGTATGCCCGTGCCTTATGAGGCACGACCGTGCCCCGTGCAGTTACAGTTTTCTTAAACAGCTTTCAAAGCTGTTTATGAAGGAGATTATGGTGTTTTTATTGCTAATTGATGGATTATCAATGCATGCACGTTTTTATTCTCTTTTGAAGAGTCTATATAATGTGGTGCTTGATTCCTTTGTTTGGTTACTAGCTCTTGAAAGGCAAAAACACATATTGCACACTTCTCTCTCTCAAACACACAGAATACTTCCAAGGCTTTGGTTATTTTGTGTAAACTATATCTGTGGTGTTTAGGTTGGCATACCTAACACTCTAGCAAGTGGGAAAAGATCAAGACTTGGTGTGGACTTCAATAGAGGTGTACACGTTAGTGCACAAGACTTCCAAACTCCAAACTCGCGCGTACAAAGAAGATAGCATCGAGGGTAAACTTCTAGTTCTTTGTATGTTTTATTTTGTTGCTTAGCTATGTCCAGAGTTTTGGTCCATATGGTGGGCACATTTGTGGTCAATTTTGAAAATATTTTCTACTGGTTTTGCTTCCGTTGCGATTTTAGACCACGAAAACCCAACATTGGTATCAGGGTCATCTCTAACATGGCTTTGCACTTTTGGAGTTAAACCGGATTTTTTGAGTTTTCTGTCAAATTTGGTTTTCCGGTGACCGGGCACGGTCGTACCTCTAGGGGTACGGGCCGTGCCGGCAGAATTCGTAAGTTGTTTAAAATTGTTTAAACTGTACACTGACGAAATTGGCAAGCACACCCGTACCCTCTGGGGTACGCCCGTGCCTTATGATTTTTTGGTCAGAATTGGTTTTGAAACAATGTGTTTAAATATATATAAAAATCCGGGATTTAGACTAGTCCTGATTCTGTTGATCCCCACTATATTTTGATTCCTAATTTTATATGTTTTGTGTGACTTGGCATGAAGTTTACAAAAATATATATCTTTAGGTGTATATATGAAAAAGCAATTTTAAAGGTGCATTAAAATTGTTAATGCATATGTACAAGGATTGCTTGTTATGCCTTAAGTGTTTTTTGCAATCTTGATCAAAATATATATATCTTTGTTGGACATGGTTTTGTGGCACACCATTGTTTTCGTTTGGTTGTGTTTATTGTTCTAGCCCGGTAACTTGATATGCCCAGATACTTTGTGATGTTTGTGGTTGGTTTTGGTTTTGTCCTGCATGCCGTAATTGTTGGAATCTGCACACCGACACACGTAGGCCGACATTACATCCAATGAAGCGCGGGCCTATTGGGTCACATGCCAAGTTTCAATCTCGATAGCCTACTACAAGAGGAAATAGTCAAAATGGGCAAATTCCAGTTGACCTAGGCTTCACGACCGTGAAGGATGCTTCACGGGTCGTGAAGCAGCTCGTGTCCACGAGTCCTGTCGTGGGCCGCATGGTTCGTGAAGCCCTAGGGCTTCACGAGCCTACACGGTCCGTGAAGGAGGTCGTGAAGGCACAACCCTCACGATTCTTGCACTACGCGGCACGGCTCGTGGAGGATTAATGGCCGGTCGTGGCGCATTTATCCTTCACGGCCCGTGAGAGCCCGTGAAGAAGTCATGAAGGCAGAATTCTAAGTGACACTTGTATTTGGTTGGACCATTTTGTTGGTCCAATGATGTAGTGCCACTTAGCTTTGACTCTTGACTCTTAGAACACAGAGAATGCTTATATTAGAGGTGTTCTTTGTTCATTCAAGCTTCTTGGACATTTGGTGCATTATACACATATTGTGAGTTCTTCCATAGAGAGAGAGAGCAAGAGCAATTGAAGGTGGTTAGTGCACAAGTGGTTAACAAGGCTGTTCTAGAAGATCATCAAGTGTTGGTGCCTTCTTTGGTTTGCTAGTACAAAGAGATTGAAGACTTCCTTGTGTGGACTTGCATTAGGGCTTGGAGCCTTTCGTTTCAAGCTTACATCCCAAGTTCCTTTTGTTCGAGAGAATTATCAAAGTCTTCAAGGGTATGATTCACTTCCCTTTTTCTCTTTGTGCTTGTTTTTGCTTGCATGCATGTTCTTGAAAGTGTTCACCACCATTGGGAAATCATGGGATCATTTTGTGTGTTTTTGTTGCTTCCGTTGCGTGCTTTGATCCCCATGGATTCCCAACAGTTGTATCAGAGCCATACATGTAAGATGCATGCACCTTTGTGGCTTGAAAATCCATATTTTCGATTTTGGACATTTTGTCCAGAAAGTCTTCAGGGCCGTGGAGCTTGCTTCACGGGTCATGAAGGCCACACGACCAGTCTCGTGGGGTGGTGGTCGTGAAAGGTTTTTAATCTGTTTCACGAATCGTGGAGCGTACTGCCTTCATGGCCCGTGAGGGCCCGTGAAGAGCAGTAGCTCGTGAAGGCGTCGTGAATAGGCTGTTTTTGGCCTTTTTGAAAAAGAAAACATAATATGGATTTTAGCATTTGATTTTGGTGTTTCCATAATCATTTTAGGCTATTTAGCCTTGTAGATTAAGCCCCGTAATATCCTAATTCTTTTATATGTATGTATTGGGTGGTTTTGGCATAGAATGCACACAGACATACATGTAAATTGTGTATATATGAATATGGATTTCAAAGTGTTTGGGATCCTAATGCATATGTACAAGGTTTATTGTTGTGCCTTTAGTTTTTGAATAAACTTAATTGGGATAATGTTTTGTGCATGGTTTGGTGTGGCACACCATGCTTTGTGGTTGTTTCGTTTTTGTGAGCACCAGTTTGAGCCTAGACCTTTGTGTGGTTGTTTGGTTGCCTTATTTGTTATTCATTCATTTGGTGGTTTGTACCACATTTGGTTTGTAATAATTTATTTAATCCGGTTTGTAATAATTTATTTATTTGTGGCTTGTACGCCAAAGTATTTATTCTTTGTAATTGTATATTAGCTTAGAATAGATTGTGTGGCTTGCATGCCATTTCTCTTTAAATTATGCATGTAATGAGAAGAGAAGACCGGAGGCACCAACGGGAGTCTTGGGAGACGTCTTGGCTACCTCGGATCCGGAGGCGCGGGATCTAGTGGGAGCACGCCACGAAGTCTAGGATTGTTTGTCCTTAGTAGACTTAGTTCCTCGGTTGGCTCACCGGGGAACACTTAGGTTGGCTCAAATCGGTTTTGTTTGCGTGGTTGTGTAGTTTTATTTATTTGTTTTCTTGCGTGGTTGTAGGATCTTCGCATGCTAGAAAATCTTTTGAAAATAATAAAACTATATAGTTTTCCTTAATTGGTTAACAAACCCCGCTCGCTCACATGATTACCAAACGAATATAAAGTGTTTATGTTCAATTGGTGAAAAATGCGTTTTGTCACTTATTTGTTAATCAAAACGAAAAGTGGTTTTTAACTCGAAAAACAAAAGTCCCGTTTTTCTTAAAAACGTAAATCACACGCCATCCAAAAGATGACACCACCCGAATCTAATGAAGCATGGGACAATTATCGAGCTTAGCACGAGTTGTTCCATGTGGACTTGTGTGGAAGGTGCGTGTGACGTCTTGAAATCTTTGGTTGTCGAGCTTAGCACAAGCCAATTATTGTCAAGGGCATCATCGTGTATCTTGTTGGACGATTTGCAATTCCAATTTAATACGCCTTGATAATTGTCGTGCCTATACCGAGTTATCAAAGAGGCTTATTGAGGAATCGGTGTAGGAAGGGATCAAACATGCCAAACCGGTGCTATGAGTACCGATGGATCCCGCAAGTGCCTAAGAGTTGTAATCACGGATTGCAATTGGTAAAGCGTTTACCGGCCTAAATACCTTCACGAAGTGATCCGCGGTAAACCCGTCATGTAGTGAAGTTTTGTTGGGTTCTTAGCCCTTGTTAAATTTAAGTGTTAAACTATTGGGTAATTATTTAACAAGGATTAAAATATGTCAAACTAACCTTTTTGTGTTCTTTGTCTTCTTTTAGATGGCATCTACAAGCAACACCGCGAGACACATGTCACTCCGTCCATTTTTGGAGAAAGAGAAACTAATAGGCGTAAACTTTATGGATTGGCATAGGGAATTGAGAATTGTCTTGCGTCATGAAAGCAAGTTGTACGTCCTAGAGGAACCTCTTCCGGAGACTCCTGCTATCACCGCTACGTGGGCCATTAAGGATGCTTATGAGAAGCGCCTTAAAGTCACCAATGAGGTGACTTGCCTCATGTTGACGACCATGAGTTCCGAGTTGCAAAGGCAATTCGAGGACGTTGGTGCATTTGACATGATCTCGCTGCTAAAGGAAATGTTCCAGCAGCAAGCGAGGCAAGAACTCTACGAGTGTGTCAAGGCCTTTATAAGGTGCCAGATGCAGGAGGGCGGGAATGTGAGCTCCCACGTGCTTCGTATGAAGCAATACGTGGACTAGCTCAAGAAGTTTGGCTTTCCATTGGGGAAAGAGTTGGCTACGGATATTATCCTCTAATCTTTGCCTCAAGCATATGGTCCGTTCATTGTGAACTATCATATGCATAACATGGACAAGTCCTTGATGGAGTTGCACGGCATGTTGAAGACCGCCGAGTCTAACATGGCCAAAGCAAAGCCATCGACCTCCGAACCCGTCCAAGCCATCCATGAGGGTAGTGCTAAGAGGAAGCGGCCCGCTTCAAGCTCCAAGGGCAAGGGAAAGGGGAAGGCGAAGGTGGAAATACCCAAGCCCAAACCACTCCCAGCGCCGGAGCCGAAGGGGAAGGAACCCGCTCCTAAAGCCCCCCTCACCGGAAGAGGCCACCTGCTTCTTCTGCGGGGAGATGGGACACTACCGTCGTAGTTGCCCCAAGTACACGGACGAGCTCAAGAGGCTTCGCGCCAAGGGACAAGGCGCCTCTGGTATGTATATGATTGAACTCCATAACACTTCCACTTCTAACGCTTGGGTCTTGGACACCGGGTGTGGTACTCACATAGTTAATAATGCGCAGGTACTAAGAAGAAGTAGGGACTTGGTTGATGGGGATCTAGATCTCATCTTGGGAAACAAGGCGGTTGTCCCACTTGAGAAGATAGGGAGCGTGGACCTCGCCTTTCCATCCGGCTTATTTATTACTTTATTAAATGTATCTTGATCGTCCTACGTGGCAAGAAACATTTTATCATTTTATGCACTCGTTGACGATGGATTTAATTTTAATTTCTCTAATGGAATTATTTCATGCTTTAAGAATGATTTATTTTATTTTAAAGCACATCCATGTCGTGGCATATATGAGACAAGCGTATGCTTGCAAAGTAATAGATCAATCATGAATGTTGGTTCTAAATCCAAATGTGATTTGGATAAGTTATCTTTATGGCATGGTCGTTTGGGCCACATAAACAAGAAACGCATCACCAAGCTCCAAGTGGATGGGATCTTGGAATCATTTGACCATGGGTCGGATGATGTATGCGAATCTTGCTTGTTGGGCAAAATGACCAAAGCACCCTTCACCGGCGTTTGTGAGAGGGGCAAAGACTTGTTGGATATCGTTCACGCGGATGTGTGTGGTGCGTTCAAGCATGTCACTAGGGATAACTCAAGGTACTTCGTAACCTTTACCGATGACTTTAGTAGGTATGGGTATGTCTACTTGGTGAGACAAAAGTCGGAAACCTTTGAGGTTTTCAAGACTTTTAAAAACGAAGTTGAGAACCAATTGGGAAAAACGAATTAAGATGCTCAGATCGGATCGTGGAGGTGAGTATCTAAGTTCGGAATTCCAAGACTATCTAAAAGATTGTGGAATTGTTTCGCAATTGACGCCTCCTAGGACACCACAATTAAATGGTGTCGTCGAGAGGAGGAACCAGACATTGTTGGATATGGTTCGGTGTATGATGATTCGTACGGATGTATCCATTAGCTTTTGGGGCTATGCATTGGAAACGGCCGTTAGAATCCTTAACCTCGTACCAACTAAGAAGGTCAAGAAGACACCTTTTGAGATGTGGCATGGAAAGGTTCCATCGCTTACATATCTAAAGGTTTGGGGTTGTCCTGCCTACGTGAGACGTGAGGTGAAGAACAAATTGGAACCCCGAGCCGAGAGGTGTTTGTTCATTGGATATCCTACCGGGTCTATGGGATATTTGTTCTACAAACCGTCCGAGAACAAGGTATTTGTTGCTCGGAGGGCTGTCTTCCTTGAAAGGGAGATGCTATCCAAAGACGCTAGTGGGAGAAAGGTAGATCTTGAAGAGATTCAAGAACCTTCCAATGAAAAACCTAAAGTTGGAGAACCTGACATGGATCCTTTACCTCTTAGGAGATCTGGTAGGAGTCGCAACGAGCCAGAGAGATATGGTTTTCTCATGTCTGAGGGCTGCGACCTAGTGGTGGATCATGATGAACCATCATCTTATCGGAACGCCGTGGTGGGCCCTGAGTCCGCTAGGTGGAAAGAGGCTATGGAGTCCGAGATGCAATCTATGTCGGATAACCAAGTTTGGGATTTAGTAGATCCGGTACCCGAGTGTAGACCCGTAGGGTGCAAGTGGGTCTTTAAGAAAAAGACCGGCATAGATGGAGAGGTAGACACCTTCAAATCCCGACTGGTGGCTAAGGGTTTCACGCAAACTCATGGTGTAGGCTATGATGAAACCTTTTCCCCGGTGGCTATGTTGAAGTCTATCCGGAAACTCATGGAAATTGCCGCATTTCATGATTATGAGATTTGGCAAATGGATGTAAAAACTGCGTTCCTTAATGGGACACTTAGCGAGGAGGTCTATATGACTCAACCCGAGGGTTTTGTACATGCCAAGCATCCGGATAAAGTCTGCAAGCTTAAGAAGTCCATTAATGGACTTAAGCAAGCATCGCGCAGCTCGAACCTGTGCTTTGATGAGAAATTCAAAGAGTTTGGCTTTTCGAAAAGCAAGGAAGAGCCATGTGTATACGTCAGGGCTAGTGGGAGCATAGTTGTGTTCCTAGTCATGTATGTCGATAACATACTCCTCATTGGGAACGATGTCCCGACCCTTCAAGGTGTAAGAACTTGGTTAGGAAATTGTTTTTCAATGAAGGATCTAGGAGATGCAACTTATATTTTGGGGATCAAAATCTATAGAGATAGATCCAAGAGGCTTATTGGGTTTAGCCAAAGTACATATGTTGACAAAGTCCTAAAGCGGTTTAGGATGGAAGACTCCAAGATGGGGTTCATTCCAATATAACATGGTTTGGTATTGACTAAGACTCAATCCCCTAGTTACCCGGAGGAACGGGAAGTAATGAAGCGAGTGCCATATGCTTCGGCTATGGGCTCGATCATGTACGCCATGCTTTGTACGAGGCCTGATGTATCGTGTGCCTTGAGCATGACGAGTAAATATCAAGCCAACCCTGGCGAAGCTCATTAGACGGCGGTGAAGAGCATTCTCAAGTATCTTCGGAGAACTAAAGAGATGTTCTTGGTGTACGGAGGTGAGGAAGAGTTGAGAGTAAAGGGTTACTCTGATGCAAGCTTCCAAACCAATAGGGATGACTGCCGATCACAATCGGGGTTCGTGTTCATATTAAACGGCGGTGCTATATCCTAGAGGAGCTCCAAGCAAGACACCATGGCCGATTCCACTACCGAGTCGGAATACATTGTGGCCAGTGAAGCTGCTAAGGAGGCCGTATGGATGAGGAAATTTCTGCTTGATCTGGGAGTGGTTCCAAGCATCAGCGACCCTGTTGAGATCTTCCGTGACAACGAGGGTGCTGTTGCTTTAGCAAAGGAACCAAGGTCTCATCGACGCACGAGGCATATTCAGCGGAAATATCATTTTATCCGGGACGTGGTCGAAAATGGAGACATCGTCATCAGCAAAGTACACACGGATAGCAATTTGGCGGATCAGTTCACTAAACCGTTGTCGCAAGCTAAGCACGATGCCCACACACGTGCTATTGGGATTAGATTTGCTAGTGACTTGGTTTGTGTAACACCGCCTTTGCTATTTTAAAAATCAGTATAAATTTGAGTTTTCAAACTGCATGGGTACGTTTGTAATTTGAACATTTACCTGTTTGTTAACTTAACTGAATTTCAAAACTATGCAGCGGAATTTTAAATAACAAACAAACAACCCAAGCAGTTATTACAGTTTAAAAACACATGTTTGGCATATATACAAATATACAATACAAAAAATTGCCAAACATGCCTACCGGTGTTACGTAATCTAAACCGACCATAATACTATTATACCAAAAGAAGTGTTCCTTCAAAAAGGCTTCTATAACAGCCATGAGTGTCCCCAACTCACCAAGCTGTCTATTCCTTATTTGTAAAGGCTTAAACATCAACAACATTAGCTATATAAATATAGCTAGTGAATACTAACAATCATGCATAACAATTAGGCAAGTCTTTAGCAATATAACAAGTCATATAGCAGAACCAGCAATCAATGCTATCCTAACATATAGCGGAGTGTTGACATGTCCAGCGAGTGTATTATATTGCCGGGTTGCAAAACCAGCTCAAACCACTACCACCGGGGGAATCAGACACCCACCTCAATTGCTGAAGCTCATTAGGCTTAGCCATTTAAGGCACCCACCTCAATTGCTGAAAGGAACGGTACTCGTGTACCGTTAGTCCAGAACATTATGCCCGTAGGCTTAGGACCCAGCCGAAGCCGACCTTAATTGCATACAAGTCCGGACATACAGATAGTTTCATCAATCACCCTTTGCAGGGACAAGTGCATGCATGCTTTATTCATATAACATATTATTCATCAAGTGTGCACATGTACTTAAATACATGTCTTGCACATCAATTATCAAGGCATATCATGGATTCTTTATCATACTGGCATACATATGGCTTTCATAATACAAGTTGTGGCATATCATAATCATATAACTGTTCTTGCATTCAAAACTTCCTAAATTGAAGTCATAATAGTCAGTACTCACCTTGGTGCTCAAAACCACTCAATTATGGATTTGGTCTTCCTTGGATGTTTAATTACCTATTGTACACATATAAGCCCACTTAGAATACCACAAATCATATACACATGCTAGTTCTAATGTTTAATTTCCTAAATATGTCTAAACTAGTAAAAATGGTTAAAGTAACCCAAATATCCCAAAATTGGTCAAAAGTGATATAACCATAGCCCAAATAACCTGAACATTGAAAAACAAGTTTCTGTTTGCTGCACAACAGGTCGTGCCGCGACACCCTTAAGGGTCGCGCCGCGACGCAGCACCAGAGCTGCGATTCTGAGTTCTGCAGCTGCTGTTCTTTCATTCAAACCTAATACTAACTTGCCCTTAATTATTTCCAGCACATGTACTAGTTTTGGGGCATCAAAAAGAGTCCATAAACATAAACATAACCTACTATAACATCAAATTCATGATTAATCCATGAATTCACCATATATGACCCATTTGGTCAATTTCAAGAATTCAATCAAGAAGGTATCTTTAATTCATAAAATCAATCCTAAACTACTTGTAGGTGATTCTAAAACAGATTGCAACTCAAATTCATGCTTTAATAGCTAATTTCGTTTTTCCCAATTTTAACCTAAAACCTAAAATCAAGAACAAGGAAAGAAGATAGGCTTACAAGCAAGAAGATGATGAGCAAGGAAGGATCAAGAACAGATTGTAGATTTGTTTCAAGCTTGATTCCAGCTTCATTTGATCTTGGATTGGATTTGTTCTTCAAGTTCAAAGTGCAAGAGGTGAGTGTGGTGTGTGTGTCTCGTATGTGTGTGTGTGTTGAAGGTGAGTTGGCTGACTCACCTTAATTAGGCCGACTTATGGTTAATAATTATCCATAAGGAGGTATTTTGTTCCCCTTTTCAACATACAACACAACACCCGAATAACCGTTTCAACTAACGAGGATATTTTTGTAAACCTCGTTTGAAACCAGTTATTATTTCATAATTCTTTTCTATTTTTATTACTATTTTAAATTCATATTTAACTGGCCAATAACTAATTTTCCATTAATTCTTACAAATATATTTATATTTAATTCATTTAATTAAATCGACATACCAATCGGAGCACGCGAATAGGCCATATTTGAGGATGTTACAGTTTGAGTTGTATATTGGTTATTGTATTCGATGTATTTACTATGTTATTGGGAACATTAAACAATATTGTATTTTTGAATGTATTGATTATTAAATGGAGATTTAATGATACGCGTGTAGCGAATACTTTCTTTAAATCATTATTGTGTTCCAACTTTGCATGTTTTATCACTTCCTTGAATGTTTTAACATTCTAAATTGTCCACGATCGGTCATTCTTCATGGAAGGAAGTATGAACGAAGATCGAGGGAAATGATTGGTCATAGTGTTCAATGGGATTGAATACAAGGGGCGCAATATTTCGCCTATACTTGAAAAGAGTTTCAAGTGATTGGATGACCCACACCTGATCTTACTTCATGGTACATGTCAATAGTAAATCAGGATGATAATATCTTTTATCCTTAGACCGGAGATGCATGTGTTTCACTACTTTGGTTTGCTTTATTCTGACTACATTCAAACGTAGTCCGTAACTGGCTATCATAAAGGAGGTATTTGGGTAAAGTATTGCCATTGTATTAGAGGCAATGTAGTCAAAGGAATTTGTTCCTCTGTAAAGAGAGATATCCCTGGGCCCCTCGATGATTGGGCGCTGACACCAAAAATGCATGGCCATGCTCGAGCTTGCAATGATTGTTGATCAGTTGCAACTCACCTTTTTGGTCACCACCAATCTTGATCGAGAAACATAATCGTGAACGATCGGATAATGACTTTGTACCATGTCTCGTGTTCACTTGGATATCGCGAACAATAAGATAATTGATCACTTATCTATAGGACCATGTCAAACTCTTTTAGTTTAACTTGGTACTTGTGAGGGATGACATAACCCGTGTTTAGTTGGGGGCAGGGATGCCTTGCTAGAGGCCGCTCCCTGTCTGTGGTGCCCATGGGTACGGTGTGTCATGTGCAAGTGGGAGTTTGTTGAAATCTGCCCACCGACACACGTAGGCCGACATCGCTGCCAATGAAGCGCGGACCTATTGGGTCACACGCCAAGTTTCAATCTCGACAACCTACTATAAGAGGAAAGAGTCAAAATGGTCAAATTCCGGTTGACCTAGGCTTCACGGCTGTGAAGGATGCTCTACGGGTCGTGAAGCAGCTCGTGTCCACGAGTCCTGTCGTGGGCCGCATGGTTCGTGAAACCCTAGGGCTTCACGACCCTACACGGTCCGTGAAGGAGGTCGTGAAGGCACAACCCTCAGGATTCTTGCACTACGCGGCACGGCTCGTGGAGGATTAATGGATGGTCGTGGTGCATGTATCCTTCACGGCCCGTGAGAGCCCGTGAAGAAGTCATGAAGGCAGAATTCTAAGTGACACTTGTATTTGGTTGGACCATTTTGTTGGTCCAATGATGTAGTGCCACTTAGCTCCGACTCTTGACTCTTTGAACACAGAGAATGCTTATATTAGAGGTGTTCTTTGTTCATTCAAGCTTCTTAGACATTTGGTGCATTATACACATATTGTGAGTTCTTCCATAGAGAGAGAGAGCAAGATCAATTGAAGGTGGTTAGTGCACAAGTGGTTAACAAGGCTGTTCCAGAAGATCAAAAAGTGTTGGTGCCTTCTTTAGTTTGCTAGTACAAAGAGATTGAAGACTTCCTTGGTGTGGACTTGCATTAGGGCTTGGAGCCTTTTGTTTCAAGCTTACATCCCAAGTTCTTTTTGTTCCAGAGAATTATCAAAGTCTTCAAGGGTATGATTCACTTCCCTTCTTCTCTTTGTGCTTGTTTTTGGTTGCATGCATGTTCTTGCAAGTTTTCACCACCATTGAGAAATCAAGGGATTATTTTGTGTGTTTTTGTTCCTTCCGTTGCGTGCTTTGATCCCCATGGATTCCCAAAAGTAATGTTGTAATAATTATATTTGGTGCGACTTGCAAGTCGTTTATTTAAATCTTTGTACACGTAATAGATTATTAGGATCGCGACTTGCATGTCGTTTTCTTATTATTTGTACTCGTACTTAGATTATTTCAAATATGTAATATTGCATGAAAACCGACCGTGAGACACGGTGTTGGCGTCTTGACGAACCAAGTCCGGGAGATTCGCCGGAGTGAAGATCGTGACGGAGCATCCATTGGTGTTGTCCCTAGGTTGACTATGTTTTCCCCGTTTTGGCTCACGGGAAAAACACTTAGGATTTGGGCATGTTACCGGGTCTTTATTTATGTTCATGCGTGGTTGTTTTATATTTGAATTCTCTAGGATTTGCATGCTAGAGAATTTTTGAAAATATATAAAACAAAAGAGATTTATAAATGAGTTTATATTTCTATGCGCATAAGAATTGACAAATATTAATATAAAAGTGTTTATATTAAACGGTGAATAAAAAGGAGTTTTTGTCACTTAAATTGCTAATTCGTCAAAATTGTTAAAATATTATTTTAACCGGAAAAACAAAAACCCGTTTTTCGAAAAGTAAGTCACGCGCCACCCGTGAGATGACACCACCCAAATCTAACGAAACTTGGATGATTGTCGAGCATTAGCACGAGTCATGCCTTGTGGAGTTGTGTGGAAGGTGAGTGTGGCAACCCGCAATAATGGTAGTCGAGCTTAAGCACGAACCAATGATTAGGCTAGGGTACCAACGTGTGTCTTGACGGGCGACTTACAAATTCTTTTATGTTTCTTAAATGATGTCGCTCTCAAGCCGGGTCATTTAAGAAATAATAAAAGGATTGGTGTATGAAGGGATCAAACATGCCTTAGACATTTGATGTCGAAAGGATCCCGCAAGGATCTAAGAGTTGCAATGGTTGCAATTGGTAATTTGTCTACCGGCCTAAATAACTTATTTCATGATCCGCGGTAAACCCATCATGAGATAGAGTGAAATATGGTTCTTAGCCTTGTTCAAATAATTAAGTTTTATAACTATTGGGTAATTATTTCTACAAGGATTCACAACTAAAATTTGTACTCTAATTTTGTAGATGGCATCCAACAACGCTTCTACATCTTCATCGAACTCTATTTCCCTAAAATTGTTCCTCGAAAAGGCTAAACTCGATGGCCAAAACTTCATGGATTGGTTCATGCAACTAAGGATAGCCGTTAGGTATGAACAAAAGATGTAGGCCATCGAGGAGCCTTTGCCGGAGGTACCTGCGGCTAATGCGACTAGGGCAGTCCGAGACGCGTATGACAAGCGCGTTAAGGAAACGAACGAAGTGGCTTGCATTATGCTCTCGTCAATGATTCCTGAGCTTCAAAAGCAAATGGAACATTCAGGAGCATATGATATGCTTAACCAGCCGAAGGAAATGTTCCAACAACAGGCTAATCTAGAGCGCTTCGAGTGCCTAAAGTCCCTTTTCGATTGCCATATGCAGGAGGGTGGAAATGTGAGCGTTCACGTGCTTAAGATGAAAGCATTGGTTGATCGCTTGGAGAGGTTGGGATTCCCGTTAGGGAGGGAGTTGACGGTGGATGTGATCCTCCGTTCTCTTCCTAGTTCCTATTCACAATTTGTGTGGAACTATCATGTCCATGACATGGACAAGTCCCTAATGGAACTTCACGGAATGTTAAAGACCGTCGAGTCCGACATGTCCAAGAAGCCCTCCTCGTCCAAACCCGTCCTAGCCATCTAGGGAGGCGGAACCAAAAGAAAAGGCGCTCCCCCTCTAAGGGAAATGGTAAGGGGAAGGTTGCAAAACCTAACCCGAGTCCGGCCCCGAAGGGCAAGGGGAAAGCCGTGATGGTTCCACCGGCCGAGGACCCTGCGGAAGCCGAGTGTTTCCACTGCAAGGAAAAGGGGCATTGGCGGCGTTCTTGCCCAAAGTGCCTTGAGGAGCTCAAGCGGGTAAAACCGAAGGGAGCGGGTAAGTCAGGTACGTTTATGATTGAGCTCCACAATACCGCTACTTCTAACGGCTGGGTACTTGATACAGGTTGTGGCACTCATATTTGTAATAATGTGCAGCTGCTAAAAAGAAGTAGGGCGCTGGGTGCTGGAGAGCTTGACCTGATCATGGGAAACAAGGATGTGGTTCTCATGGAGCGTATAGGGAGTGTTGATCTCGCCTTTCCTTCAGGACTTGCTATTACCTTATTGAATGTTTGCTTTTCGCCCTGCGTGACACGAAACATTATTTCCTTTCACACTTTGTATGACGATGGATATGAGTTTTGTTTTAATAATGGAATTATCTCTTGTTTGAGAAATGATGTTCATTACTTTAAAACTCATCCATGTCGTGGGATTTATGAAACAAGTGTGTGTTTGGATGGTAATAAATCAATCATGAACATTGATTCCAAGTCCAAAGGTGTATTGGACAAGTTGTCTTTGTGGCATAGTCGTCTTGGCCATATAAGCAAGAAACGTATCGCCAAACTCCAAGTGGATGGGATTTTGGAATCGTTTGACCACGGGTGAAGCGAAGTATGCGATTCTTGTTTATTAGGCAAAATGACTAAAGCGCCCTTCACCAGCGTTAGTGAAAGGGGCAAAGACTTGTTGGACATTGTTCACACGGATGTGTGTGGTCCGTTCAGGTCTGCTACAAGAAACAACTGTAAGTACTTCGTTACTTTTACTGATTATTTCAGTAGGTATGGTTTTCTTTATTTAATTAAGCATAAGTCTGAAACCTTTGAGGTGTTTAAGACGTACCAAAATGAAGTGCATAATCAATTAGGCAAGCGGATTAAGATTCTCATATCCGTTCGAGATGTGGCATGGAAGGGTTCCTTCGCTAGCCTATCTCAAGGTCTGGGGTTGTGAGGCTTACGTGAGACGTGAAGCTCAAGACAAACTTGAACCCAGAGCCGAGAAGTGTATTTTCATTGGCTACCCAACTAGTTCTATGGGATATTTGTTTTACAAACCTTTGGAGAACGAGGTGTTTGTTGCCTGAAGGGCGGTCTTTCTTGAAAGGGAGCTGATATCTGCAGAAGCTAGTGGGAGGCAAGTCGAACTAGAATAAATTCTAGATGACACCGATGATCAACCGGATGTTGGCACTAGTATCGCTTCTGAGCTCGGCGCACCGGAAGAAGTGGAACCTCAACCAATGGTGGATAAGGTGCCTGATACACAACCATTAGAGCTCCGTAGATCTGGTAGAGTTCGTAATGAGCCGGAAAGATATGGGTTTCTCATATCCGAGGGTGATGAACTATTGGTGGATCATAGTGAACCGACTAACTACCGGGAAGCTGTAGTGGGCCCTGAGTCTGCTAGGTGGAAGAAGGCAATGGATAGTGAGATGCAATCCATGGCGGATAATCAAGTCTGGGACTTGGTTGATCCGGTACCCGGCCACAAGCCAGTAGGGTGTAAATGGGTCTTCAGGAAGAAGACTAGCATGGATGGAAAAGTAGACGCCTTCAAAGCCCGACTGGTAGCAAAGGGTTTCACTCAAGCTCATGGTGTAGACTATGATGAAACCTTTTCTCCGGTGGCTATGTTGAAGTCTATTAGGATACTAATGGCTATCACTGCATATTACGATTACGAAATATGGCAGATGGATGTCAAGACTGCCTTCCTTAATGGGAAGTTGGCAGAGGAGGTTTACATGGCACAACCTGATGCTTACGTAAACCCCAAATATCCTATAAAGTCTGCAAGCTTAAGAGGTCCATTTATGGACTTAAGCAAGCAACTCGGAGTTGGAACATTTGCTTTGATGAAAAGGTCAAAGAGTTTGGCTTTTCTAAAAGCAAGGATGAACCTTGTGTGTATGTCAGGGCTAGTGGGAGTGCTGTAGTTTTTCTAGTCTTGTATGTAGATGACATACTACTCATAGGAAGTGACGTGACTACCTTGTATGAAGTGCAAACCTGGCTTAGGAGTTGCTTCTCTATGAAAAACATGGGAGAAGTAGCATATATTTTGGGGATAAAGATCTATAGAGATAGATCTAAGAGATTCATTGGTTTGAGCCAGAGTACATACATAGATAAAGTCTTGAAGAGGTTCAAGATGCAAGATTCCAAGAAAGGGAATTTTCCTATGTTGCATGGTATGGCGCTGTGCAAGTCTCAATGTCCTAGTTCTCAAAAGGAACTAGAGGAAATGAGTCGAGTCCCGTATGCTTCGGCAGTGGGATCGATCATGTTGTTTGAATATGCCTGCTGACACGAATGAGTTAATGGCACTACCGATGAGGTATAGGCCTATTGGGTCACACACCAAGTATTGATTCCGGTAACACAATCAAGCAAAAGAGAGGAAAAGGCCAAAATGGGTTTTGGCAGGATGGTACACGGGCCGTGTCCAGTCCAACATACACGAGGCGTATTAGCCCATTTCAAGGTCGTGTAGTTTGGGCCTACACGGGCCGTGTAGTGCTTGATAGACACGGGTCGTCTTAGCCCAATTGGGGCCGTGGACTTTGGGCCTACACGGCCGTGTAGACCTACACGGGCCGTGTACGTTCGCTGTAACAGCACAATTAACAGCCTTAAACACTTGGTTTAATGGGGTTAACTTCTAATAATGGTGGTAGACAAAGAGGCTACTAATTATATTCTCTAAGGGAGGTGTTTGGATGTCTCTTGGCTTTTGGTTGACACTTGAGCTCTCTCTCTCTTGTTCTTGGTGTTCTTGAGCACAAGAAGCAAACATACATACACTTGATTGTTGTTTTGGTGGCTACACCAACTTACTAGCATTTAGGAATCAAGGTTGCTTGGGGTGGACTTCATTAGAGGAATCCTTGTTTGGATTCTTGAAGCCTTGACTTGCTTGAGTTCCTGAAGATTAACAAGAGGAAGATCATTGTACTTGAGTTATGGTATACATTTCTTTCTATCTTGTTTATTATATTTTAGTTGCAATTCAATATCTAGATATTGGTCCATGGCATGTGTGTTTGTTTGGCTAGTTTAGTTTTTGTATTGTATCTTGCTTCCGTTGCTACACGATTATGCCAAACAAATACCTTCAGCGGTATCAGAGCCATATTTAGCATGGCTTTGCACTAAGGAGTCTAGAAAAATGATATAAATATTTTATACAAGAAAATTGTTTTCTTGAAATGTTTCTTGGTATGGATTTTTGTTAGGCTAAAATTGATATATTTGTAGCCTACATAATAATCATATATATATTTTTATATTAGAAAATTGTTTTCTAGAAATGGTTTTTCATGTAGATTCATGTTAGGCTAAAATTGGTATATTTGTAGCCCACCTATGATGTTAGTTTTTACATCAAGTCTCAAAAACCATATAAGTACATTTATATAAGAAAATTGTTTTCTTAAAATTGGTTTTTCCATTGAGACTCTTGTTGTGCTGGAATAGATTTATTCGTAGATGTGTTAATATATTTTAGTTTTTATATTTATATATTTGTTGTAACTTGGCATGAAGTGTAAACAAATATATACTTATAAATGTATATATGAATATGTGTCACAAAAATGGTTTGGTACACTAATGCATATGTACAAGGATTGTCCTTTTAGTGCCTTTGGTGTTTTGACAATCTTAACTAAAATATAGATATATATTGATATATCATGGTTATGTGTGGCACACCATGTTTCTATTTGATATACTTGGTTTGATTCGGTAACAAGATATGCCCATAGACCTATGTGTTGTGATGATTGATTAATTTTTGGTTTTTGGCGGCCGGTGTGTTGTATTGTTGTAACAATATTAATTTATTTACTTATTGGTGCGGCTTGCACGCCGTTTCTTTTAGTTTATGTATTTGTATAAATAGTATAGGATTGCGACCTGCGTGTTGTTTATATATATTCTATCTATTTGTATATAGTATAGATTTAAAACCAAAATAGTCAACGGGAGTCATGGTGATGACGTCTTGGCGAGAAGGAATCAACATGCTATTGGAGGTGTTGGATTCAGTGGGAGCTCATCCAACGAGACCATATCTTGTCCTTAGATTTTTGGCCTCGTTTTCACCGTTGTGGCTCACGGGGAAAACGCATAGGAATTATGGGCATGTTACCGAATCGTATGTATATATATTTGTGTGGTTGTGTTTTATTTTTCTATGCATGGATTAGGATTCGCATGCTAGACAATTTTTCTATAAAATTAAATAAAATACAACGTTTGTTAAAATGGTTAACAATCTCGCGCGAATAGAATTGACAAAGAAAATATAAACTTGGTATTATATTTAAAAGTACTTAAAAATTGTTTTGACACTTACTTTGTTAATTCACAAAAAGGTTTTTAGAAACCGGAAACAAAATCCCGTTTTCAAAAATGTAAATCACGCACCATCCATAAGATGACACCACACGAATCTAACAAAACAAGGATGATTGTCGAGCTAAGCACGAGTCATTCCTTGCGTAGTTGTGTGGAAGGTGAGTGGGTAACTCGCATGATTGGTTGTTGAGCTAAGCACGAGCCAATTGATGGTCGGGAGTGCCACCCGTGTGTCTTGTCGGACGGTTTACAATTTTAGTATATAATTCTTGATTAGTTGTCGAGCTAAGAACGAGCTAAACAAAAAATTATATATTAAGATTGGTGTAAGAAAGAGATCAAACATGCCAACCGACATAATGGATGTCAACAGATCCTGCAAGTGTCTAAGAGTTGTAATAGAGATTAAAATTTGTAAAATGGTTGCCGGCCTAAATAGCTTCGTCACATGATCCGCGGTAAACCCGTCACGGTGCGAGGTGAAATAAGGTTCTTAGCCTTTGTTATAAATAGTTGTTTTTGTCTAAAACTTTGGGGTAATTATTTTTAACAAGGTTTATCTAAACTAACCAAAAATCACATTATTGTTATTTATAGATGTCAAATCATAACAATACCACGTCAAACATCTCACTTCGTGTGTTCCTAAAAAGGGAGAAACTCACGGGGGTGAACTTTATTGCATGGTTTAGGCAATTGAAAATTGTCCTACGCCATGAATCAAAGTTGCACATCCTTGAGGAACCCCTTCCGGAGCCACCTGCTACCAACGTGACTTGGGCCGTCCGATACGGGTATGAAAAACGTGTTGAGGACACACACGATGTTGCCTGCCTCATGTTGTCAACTATGAGCTCGGAGTTGCGAGAGCAGCCCGAGCACATGAGTGTGTACGATATGTTAAACAAGCTCAAGGACATGTTCCGACAGCAAGTGAGGCATGAACACTATGAGTGTGTTAAAAGCCTAGTCGCTTGTAGGCTGCAGGAAGGCGGGAATGTTGGTCTTCACGTCCTTAAGATGAAGGCGAACGTGGACCAAATGGAGAGGTTAGGATTTCCTATTGGGAGAGAGCTCGATGTGGATATTGTACTCCAGTCTCTGCCCGTATCATATGAACAGTTTGTCACAAACTATCATAT
Source organism: Dittrichia graveolens (assembly GCA_038502395.1). Lineage (NCBI taxonomy): Eukaryota > Viridiplantae > Streptophyta > Magnoliopsida > Asterales > Asteraceae > Dittrichia > Dittrichia graveolens. The sequence goes on along the minus strand of JARJIL010000005.1, from coordinate 50,479,504 downwards.
GCAAGGAATAGAGAAGTCCTTAAGAGAATTGCATGACATGTTGAAGTCTGCGGAATCTGACATTGCCAAGCATAATTCCACCTCAACCACTCCCGCATTGGGCTTAAAGAAACAAAAGAAAAGGAAGAAGAAACCGACCCTAAGAGGAAAGGTTGGAGTTACCAAGCCTATCCTTAATATTGAGTCGAAGGACATTGAGAATGTGCCTCAAGATGAGACTCAAGAAAAGGTGGTTTGCTACTTCTGTGGAAGATTTGGAAATTAGGGCCGTCACGCCTGCCCTACGTGCCGAGAGGATATAAAACTTCTCAGGAAAGAGAGAGTTAACTTTCCATCTTCAGGTACGTTCATGATTCATTGCTATTCTTCTATAAGCTGGGTTGTTAACCCGAGCTAATTGACTCACGTTTGTCACAAATTTGTTTGTTACAAAGTGTAGGTCCTTTTGTGAAAGAAAAGCATGAAGAACCGGATCTTGAACGAGGAAACCATGGTGATTGTCCTCCAAGAGAAGATAAGGAGACCTAATCTCACTTTTGTCACCGGTTTATTTATTACTTTGTTTTATTGCCCTGCGTGGCAAGTAACATCTCTTTGTATGCTCGTTTTCAATTACGATGGACATAATTTTGATGTTTTAAGAATTGATGTGAAACATTTTTAAGCGTTGTTTATTCAAAGGTTTTTATGTCATAGCTCATGTGTTGTTTTGCCCTTCGTGGCGCACAACTTAGCATGGGGTGACGAGGAGTTTATTCTTAAAATATGAAGTTTATTATGAGATATTTTGTCCAAAATTTTGCATGTCATGGCATACACAAGGTTTTGTTACAAGTAATAGAATATTCATGAATAATTGATTCTGAATCCAAAATAGTTTGGATGAGTTATCTCTGTGTGATAATCAACTTAACCACATAAACAAGAAATATATCGCCTAGATCCATGTGGTTAGGGTCTCGAAACGGTTTAGTCTCGGGCTAAACGCTTTGATGTGGATCTTGTTTATTAGGCCAAGATGATTATGAGATCCTTCACATGAGTTTGTGAGAGGATTATAAGCTTGTTGGATATTGATCACATTTTGTGGATAATCCGTTCAAGCATACCACAAAGAATAACGAAAGCAAAACCTCTTCATCACTACCTTGATGGTAGTAATTGCGAGACGTTTATTAGTTTAGGCATATGTCTGAAACCTTGTTGGTGTTTAGAATTAGCCAAAACAACTTTAAGAATCAATAGGGCATATAGATCAAGGTACTTAGGTCCAGTTAAGATGCTAAGATGTCTATTATCTATTGTAGAATTGTTTCACAATTCATATCCTACTAAGACGCATTGGTACATGGTGTCATGGAGTAGGGAACCGGGTGTTATTGATCCGGTTTATGACGGGTCGATAATGTGTGTCCGGTTTGTTGGGATATTCATTTGCCATTGTGACTAAGTCCTCAAATCCAAATTCAATAGATAGTCTATATAGCATTTATTAAGATACATTTAGTGGGAGAAGGATAAACTTGAAATCGAGAAGTGCTAATACATTTGAGGAGTTCTTCTAAGTTTTAGTTATTTATCCTTTTGAGAACAATGTTTGTTGCTTAAAAGGGGAAGAAGAAAGAAACTAAAACTAAGGCATTCCAGTGGAAGAACGTGCGACTTAAATGAAGACTTGATGATGATACTAGCATATAATCTGATATTTTTGAGCAGCATGGTTATGTTGGTATGCCTGACTAAGAATCATTACTTCTTTTAATTATGATAAGGGTCATATAGAGCCAAAGAGATATGGGTTTCTCATATCTAAGTGGCAATGACTTGATGGTGAGTCATGTTGAGTTCGCCACCTATCGGAAGACATAGTGGATCCAGAATTCGCTAAAAATAAAAGAAGTAAATGATAAAGAGATGGAATTCATTTGAAATATCCAAGTACTTGACTTGACTTGATCCCATACCTAGGTGTAAACCAAGGTGGTAGTGATGGTATGAACATGGATGGAATTGTAAACAACTTCAAATACCAACTAGTGGTAAAGTTTTCCTGATGGTTATGGAGAAAATTGTCCTAGTGGCTATTTTGAAGAATGTTTGATACTTGTGGATATTAATGACCGCGTTTCGTCATGAAACAATATGATGAGGAAGTGCTTACAACACTATCCGAGGGTCTTAATATACGTACGTAGTATCCGAATTATGTCTACAAAAGTGGATAAGACCTAAGACCACTTCGGGATTATTTTTGCATCTTGAAGGAAAGATATCTTTGCTTACTATTAGAAGATCATAGTGATGAGTTATCTTAAAGCATAGATAATGCCTTTTACGTATGTCAGGGCTAGTGGGAGCTTTGTTGTATTCCTAGTATTAAATGTCTATGCAAGATAATGTCCCGATATTAGGTTATGTGCAAAACCTAATTCAGGAATTACAGCTTCATAGGGGCATTTAAGAGATACAAAATTGGATAGTATTTAGTCCAAGAAATATAGAGATATGTTCTAGATGTTTGACGACTTGGATAGGCTTGGAGTGAGTAGTTACTCTAATGCATGTTTCTGCTAGGATAATTGTTGATCTTTAATCAAAGTTGATGATCCTAACTTGTGGTGTTGTTTGTTGATTCGTAAAGTATCACTAATCTTATTGTGGGTTTTTGAGACAATGAGTGTGTGATTACTTACGAATCAACAAACAACACCACCAGTTAGGATCATCAACTTTGATTAAAGATCAACAGTTATCCTAGCAGAAACATGCATTAGAGTAACTACTCACTCTAAGCCTATTCAAGTCGTCAAATATCAAGAACATATCTCTATATTTCTTGGACTAAATACTATCCAATTTTGTATCTCTTAAATGCCCCTATGAAGCAGTAATTCCTGAATTAGGTTTGCAGATAACCTAATATCGGGACATTATCTTGCATAGACATTTAACACTAGGAATACAACAAAGCTCCCACTAGCCGTGACATACGTAAAAGGCATTATCTATGCTTTTAGAAAACTCATCACTATGATCTTCTAATAGTAAGCAAAGATATCTTTCCTTCAAGATGCAAAAATAAGCCCGAAGTGGTCTTAGGTCTTATCCACTTTTGTAGACATAATTCGGATACTACGTATGTATATTAAGACCCTCGGAGAGTGTTGTAAGCACTTCCTCATCATATTGTTTCATGACGAAACGCGGTCATTTTTTGAAAAGTAAGATCTCTTTGATGCATACTTTTGAAGTAGTCTTGTCAAAAGAGATATAATTGAATAACAAAAGATCTAGTGGATGTTGTGGGATTAATCCATTAGTTAAGCCGTTGTTATGGGCTAGTGGTGTTTGTCATACTAGGTCCATTAGCATGTCTAATGCGTATAACTTGGGTTTAATATGTTTTGGTTTATGTTTGATTTGTACTTATATTTTGGGGACATTAAGCAATATTGCAATTCACACCATATCGATTATTAAATGGAGATTTAATAATACGCCGAGGGAGGGTATTTTATGAATCCTTATTGTGTTCCATCTTAGCATGTTTAAACACTTCCGAGAATGTTTATCATTCTAAAATCTCCACAATCGGTTATACTTTATGGGAAGAAAGTATAAATTAAGGTTGAGGTAAATAGTTGGTTTTGTTAAACGTGATTCTTGCCTATACTTGAAAGGGGTTTCAAGTGATTGGAGGACCCGCACCCGAGTTCGCTTCATGGTTCTAGTCATAAGAAACTCGGGATGATGATGATGTTTCATCCTTAAACTAGAGATGCATATGATTCCAAAGCATAGGTCTGCTTTGCTTTGATCATTTTCTAACTCGGTCCGTAACTGGTCGTTATAAGGGAGATGATTGGGTAGAGTATTATTGGCGGGACTATGTAGTCTAAAGGAATTTGTTCCTCTATGTATAGAGAAGATATCCATGGGCCCCTCGATGATTGAGTGCTGACGTTCATATGCATGGCCGTGCTCAAGTTACATTGATGATGGATCAATGTTAACTTGGTTTGTTGGTCACCACTAATCTAAAATAGAGAAACATAATCATGAACGATCTAAAGGTTGACTTTATTCCATGCCTTGTGTTCACATAGGATATCGCGAACAAAGGGATGTACATGTTCATTTATCTTTAGGACAGTCATTTTATGGTTAGGATCTTGTCAAGAGTGGCATACCCTATACTGACTTGGGAGCATAGATGTCTTGCTAGAGGTCGCTCTATGTTTGTGTTATTTTTCGTAGTCGTGCCACGTGCAAGTGCGAGTCTGTTGGAATATGCCCGCTGACACGAACGAGTTAATGGCACTACCAATGAGGTACAGGCCTATTGGGTCACACACCAAGTATTGATTCCGGCAACATGATCAAGCAAAAGAGAGGAAAAGGCCAAAATGGGTTTTGGCAGGATGGTACACGGGCCGTGTTCCTGAACACGGGCCGGTCCAGTCCAATATACATGAGGCGTATTAGCCAATTTCAAGGTCGTGTAGTTTGGGCCTACACGGGCCGTGTAGATGAACACGGGCCGTGTAGATGAACACGGGCCGTGTAGTGCTTGATAGACACGGGCCGTCTTAGCCCAATTGGGGCCATGGACATTGGGCCTACACGGCCATGTAGACCTACACGGGCCGTGTACGTTCGCTGTAACAGCAGAATTAATAGCCTTAAACACTTGGCTATGAATAATCTGCTCTAAGGGAGGTGTTTGGATGTCTCTTGTCTTTTGGTTGACACTTGAGCTCTCTCTCTCTCTTGTTCTTGGTGTTCTTGGTGTTCTTGAGCACAAGAAGCAAACATACATACACTTGATTGTTGTTTTGGTGGCTACACCAACTTACTAGCATTTGGGAATCAAGGTTGCTTGGGGTGGACTTCATTAGAGGAATCCTTGTTTGGATTCTTGAAGCCTTGACTTGCTTGAGTTCTTGAAGAATAACAAGAGGAAGATCATTGTACTTGAGTTATGGTATACATTTCTTTCTATGTTGTTTATTATATTTTTGTTGCAATTCCATGTCTAGATATTGCTCCATGGCATGTGTGTTTGTTTGGCTAGTTTAGTTTTTGTATTGTATCTTGCTTCCGTTGCTACACGATTATGCCAAACAAATACCTTCACATGTATGCTATGCTATGTACTCGGCCTTATGTGTCATATGCCTTGAGCATGACGAGCCGATATCATGCTAACCCTGGTCAAAGTCATTGCGTTGCGGTTAAAAACATCCTTAAATATCTTTGGAGAACTAAGGAAATGTTTTTAGTGTTTGGTGGATCGGAGAACCTCAGAGTTACTGGGTATTCTAATGCTAGCTTCCAAACGGACAAGGATGATTGCCGGTCTCAATCGGGATTTGTATTCTTGTTAAATGGTGGAGCAATAAGTTGGAGGAGTTCCAAGCAAGATACCATGGCCGATTCAACCACAGAGTCAGAGTATGTTGCTGCAATAAGTGCAGTTTCAGTTTTCGTGAGGCGTACGCAATCACTTTCCCTCTTTGCATTAATACGCAGCCAAGTCCCACATGGGACGCATCACAATAAACTAATAAGTCCTATATCCCTTCCGGTAAGGCCGGTATCGGGGCCTCACACAATTTTCCCCAAAGGGTCTTGAATGCTTCTTGCTATTTTTCTCCGCAATCGAAACGAACATTTTTCTTTGTCAGCTTGGTTAATGGCACTGCTATCTTTGAGAAATCCTTAATAAACCTCCTGTAGTAGCCGGCCAATCCCAGAAAACTTCGGATTTCCGTAGGACTCTTTGGTGTTTCCCACTTCATCACAGCCTCGATCTTGGCGGGGTCGACCTTGATTCCTTCTCGGTTAACAAGGTGCCCGAGAAATTGAACTTCTCACACTTGGAAAACTTGGCGTAAAGCTTCTCCCTCTTTAAGGTTTCAAGTACTTCCCGTAGATGTAGTTCATGCTCGGCCTCAGTCCTTGAGTAAACCAGGATGTCATCGATGAATACTATAACGGACTTGTCAAGCATTGGTCTGTAGACTCGGTTCATCAAATCCATGAATGCTGCCGGCGCGTTCGTAAGACCCAAAGGCATGACGACGAACTCGAAGTGCCAATAACGCGTGCTAAAAGCCGTTTTGGCTATGTCCTCCTCCCGGACCTTGAGTTGATGGTATCCCGACCGCAAGTCTATTTTGGAAAGACAGGTCGCTCCTTGCAGTTGGTCGAACAAGTCGTCGATTCTTGGCAGCGGATAACGATTCTTAATTGTCACCTTGTTAAGCTCACGATAATCTATGCATATCCTGAGGTGCCATCCTTCTTTTTCACGAATAGGATTGGTGCTCCCCATGGGGAGCTACTTGGGCGTATGAAGCCCTTATCGAGCAGTTCATGCAGTTGTGACATAAGCTCTTGCATCTCTGGCGATGCTAGGTGGTACGGCGCCTTTGCGATAGGTGCCACTCCCGGCACTAAGTCTATTCGGAACTCCACTTGCCTATCTGGCGGAATCCCCGGCAATTCCTCTGGAAAAATACTTCCGGGTACTCACAAACTACTGGCACATCCAACACTGTCAGCTTTTTCTTTTCCATTCTCGAGTCGACCACGTAAGCTATGAAGGCTGTGCATCCCTTGCGTAGATACTTTGCCGCTTTAGTCACGATGCAGCACGCCGTCAGTCCATTCTGTCGTTTACCGTAAATGGAGATTCCTCCCCCACTTGTGTAACACCTGGTCGGCACTGACCGGCTCTTTGCCGGCGCTACCCATTCCGAATGTTAGGTTCGCAGCCCAATACACCTCAACCCCTCTTGTAGCCAATTAATTAATTTGGACCTCACCTGGGTTGTTGCCAAGGTTTGAATCCTTGACCTTTAATAGCAAGCTTTCCTGAGTACTATCACCAATTGAGCAAGGGTTCAAACCTTGGCAACAACCCAGGTGAGGTCCAAATTAATTAATTGGCTACCAGAGGGTTTGGGGTGTATTGGGCTACGGACCTAACATTCGGAATGGGTAGCGCCGGCAAAGAGCCGGTCAGCGCCGACCGGGTGTTACAAAATTTTATTATCCCTTCTTTTCTATTGCTTTTCCTTTCTTTTCCTTTTAAATAATAATATTCCTGTATTATTATTAACAAATGGAACTGTTGAAAATAATATTTTATTTCTCAATAAATATTATTACAATATTTGGGTCGTTACAATTCTCCCCTTCTTAAAAGGATTCCGTCCTCAGAATCTATTAAACAAAAATTTGGGGATACCTAGCTTTCATCTCCTCTTCGGTTTCCCAATTCATAACCACTCCATGCTTATTCTTCCATTGGACTTTCACCAACTTGACCCGCTTCTTCCTCAATTGCTTAACTTTACGATCTAGGATCGCCACTAGTACTTCAGTCAACCGTCTATGCTCATCTATTCGAAGTTCCTCAAGAGGTAGTAAACTCGGCTCCTCTACCAGGCACTTTCGTAAATAGCAAACATGGAACACATTATGAATACCCTCTAACTCTGCTGGCAACTCTAACTTGTATGCCCGATCTCCAACTTTTTCAAGTATCGCGAATGGACTAATAAACCGGGGTCCTAGTTTTCCACGCTTCCCAAATCGAATGATGCCCTTCCATGGCGACACTTTGAGCATCACTTTCTTGCCTACTTCGAACGTCTTTGGTCTATGCTTCTTATCAGAATACTTTTTTTGTCGTTCATGGGCTACTCGTAACCGTTCACGAGCAACCGCAACTTTGTCTGCTGTCAACTGGACTATCTCAGGCCCAACAAACTTCTTTTCTCCTGGTTCCAACCAACAAGTAGGGGTACGACACTTCCTTCCATAGAGCATTTCGTATGGTGCCATCTCGATACTTGCATGGTAGGTATTATTATAAGCGAACTCCACTAGTGGTAGGTGTGTATCCCAACTACCACCTTACTCAATCACGCAGGCCCTCAACATGTCCTCAAGCGTTTGAATCGTTCTTTCGCTTTGTCCGTCCGTTGGAGGGTGATAAGTTGTACTCAAGTGTACCCTGGTACCCATCTCCTCTTGCAACTTTTGCCAGAACCGTGAAGCTAACCGGTTGTCACGATCAGAGACAATGGATACGGGAACTCCATGCATCGTAACCACTTCTCGTACGTAAAGTTTAGCTAGGTTTTCCAGCTTGTCATTTTCCTTCATTGCTAAGAAGTGAGCACTCTTAGTCAAACGATCTACAATCACCTAAATCATATCGTTTACGTGCTGGGTCCTTGGTAGTTTTGTAACAAAATTCATCGTGATTTTGTCCCACTTCCATTTGGAGATGTCAAGTTGTTGAAGCTCCCCGTATGGTTTCTGGTGCTCCGCTTTCACTTGCGAACAAGTAACACACTTAGCCACATAATCGGCTATATCTGACTTCATTCCCGACCACCAATAACTAGGTCGCACATCAAGAAACATCTTTGCGTTGCCCGGATGTATAGAATACTTGGACCTATGGGCATCCCACAATATCTTGTCACGAACTCCTCCAACCTTAGGGATCCAAACTCGTCCTGTGTAAGTCCTTAACCCGCGATTATCCTCTTCAAGCAGCATTTTCTGCTTGACCATGACCTCATCCTTTAGGTTTTCATCCTTTAACCCTTCACTTTGAGCTATCTGAATATGCTAGATTATATCAGGTATAACCACCAATCCCATAGATTTCAACCGATAAGTCGCTCGAGGCTCCTTACGGCTTAGGGCATAACCTACAACATTCGCTTTACCGGATGGTATCTAATTTTGCAGTCATAATCAATTAGCAATTCCATCCATCGTCGTTGCCTCATGTTTAGCTCTTTTTGATTGTGGATGTGTTGCAAACTCTTATGATCCGTGTAGATTGTACATCTTGTACCATAAAGGTATTGTCGCCAAAGCTTCAAAGCAAAAACCAGCGCTGCTAGTTCTTAATCGTGAACAGGTTAGTTCTTTTCCACGTCCTTCAACTGTCTCGAGGCATATGCCATAAGTTTCCCTCGCTGCATAAGGACACACCCCAAACCAGAATACGATGCATCACTATACACAACAAAGTCCTCATTTCCCTCGGGTAGGGAAAGAATAGGGGCCTCGCACAAAAGGTTCTAAAGCTTTAGGAACGCTTCCACTTTCTTACCCGACCATACAAACAGCTCCGTCTTCCTTGTCAACTTCGTCAAAAGCGTAGCTATTTTCGAGAAGTCCTAAATGAACCTCCGATAGTAACCCGGCAAACCTAAGAAACTCCGAATCTCAGTAGGGGTTCTTGGGGTCTCCCACTTTTTAACCCCTTCAATCTTTGTAGGATCTACTTTGATCCCATCCATTCCAACTAAATGACCGAGAGATTGAACTTCCCGTAACCAAAATTCACACTTGGAGAATTTGGCATAGAGCTCCTCCCTTCGAAGAGTATCAAGAATCTCATGCAAATGCTGCCTATGATCTTTTGAAGTGCGAGAGTATACAAGAATATCATCAATGAATACTATAACCGATCTCTCCAAGAAAGGACGACAAACTCGATTCATCAAGTCCATGAAAATGGCTGGAGCGTTGGTAAGACCAAATGGCATCACAAGGAAATCATAGTGACCGTAGCGAGTTCTAAATGTTGTCTTAGGAATATCCTGATCTCTCACCCTCACTTGATGATACCCAGACCGCAAGTCGATTTTCGAGAAGTAACTTGCTACTTGGAGTTGATCGAAGAGATCGTCAATCCTCGGAGGCGGATACATATTCTTGATCGTAACTTTATTCAACTCTCGGTAGTTGATGCACGTCCGCATAGAACCGTCTTTCTTCTTAACGAACAGGACCGGGGCTCCCCAAGGCGAAGAGCTCGGTCTGATGAAACCTTTCTCGTGAAGCTCTTGAAGTTGCGTCATAATTTCTTTCATTTCTGATGGAGCTAGCCGATATGGTGCTTTATCAATGGGCACCGCTCCAGGAACAAGGTCGATTTGAAATTCTATCTGTCGTGGTGGTGGCAACCCAGGTTAGTCTGGAAAGACGTCCGCATAGTCCCCGACCACCTCTACTTTGGATAAAACTGCTTTCTTTCTAGAAGTATCGACTATGTGAGCCAAGAACGCAAAACAACCTTTCGCTAAGCACTTTCGTGCTTTGAGAACCGAGATTAGGAACAGAGTCCCCGAAGATTTCTCCCCGTAAGCGATGGCATAACCACCCGTTGTAAGAGGTACACGCACGATTTTCTTGGCACAAACGATCTCCACACGATTAAATGATAACCAATCCATTCCGATAACCACATTAAATCCTTCGAGATCCTTTGGAATTAGTGTTAAAGGGAAGATATTTTCGTTAATTTCAACCGCACAATTTTCGTACTTTTCCCTGACAGTGACGGGTTTTCCAACCGCCACCTCAATTTCCAACACCGACTCTAACAGACTTCGTGATAACACAAAATGAGAGCAAAAAGAAGTAGACACTATAGACCTACTTGCACCCGAATCAAATAATACTCTAGTAGGCATAGAATTTATAGGAAAGGTTCCGAAAATAAGCTCATCGTTGTGCTTGGCCACTTCCGCAGTCATATTGAAGGCACGTCCTTTGGCTTTCGGTGCCTCTTGCTTTTTCTCTGGAGCTCTACCTCGAACCTTTGGTTTTAGGCAATTGGTACTGATGTGCCCCATCTCCCTGCAGTTGTAGCATATAGGTTCGTTTCTCCTCCCTCTTAAACACAGTCTTCTCACGCTTGGTTAAGTCATGCTCATCCCGTCAAAAGGCAATCCCTCAGCATACCTTCCGTTTTGTTCTTCCTCAGTAATACAGTAGCTACCAGCAAACTGCAGCTTATCGGTGAAAGCAGCATTGAACTTTGACACCGTCATGTTTCCTTTCTTTAACTCCAAAAATTCCATTTTTGCCTTCTCCCTTGCCCCCAAGCTACAGAATCTCATCTTGATCTTATCAGTAAACATCTCCCAAGTCAAACTATCTAACACGGCGTTAGAAAGCGTCCGCTTAATCGTTCGCCACCATTCCAAGGCCTCTCCCTCAAATCACATGACCACATAGTTTACCTGCAGGTAATCAGTGTAACTCCCAACACAGAACACCTGCTCCATCTTCATGATCCACCGTAGGCATCCTAGTGGGTCCTCACTCCCTTTGAATGCTAGCGGTTTGCACTTCATAAATCTTTCAAACGAGGTTCCTTTACCTCCCGCTTTCCATACTCCAACTCGGGGCGTGAGGCGCTGTATGCCTCACTATGCACCGACCGCTCCCCATATTCATCCTCTTCTCCACCTCGTGCCTCCCTTCGTAATCGAGCAATCTCAGCATCCCTTGCTCATAGTTGTTCCTCCAAGTGCGCCTGGCGCGCAATACTACCGCGACTGCGCTGGCTTTGGTGGGTCCTCTCTGGCTCATCATTGTGACCTTCGTTCTCAGCTAAATTGTGGTTCGAGCGGTAAATTAAAGAGGTATCCTCTTCATGGGGAATTTCATCAAAAATTGGGGCACCACCGCCCATTCCACCACTTCCCTGACCAGCTTCAGGCATGGCGTTGTTGTTGTTTCTACGAGTACCCACCATTTCTTCTACAAGGCAACACGATGACGAGTTGAAATCTAGAAAGTTAGCATGAGTGAAGATCGAGAGATTCTAAATCTATAGAGGAGAGAAGAGTCCTATAGGTAATAGACAAGTAATCCCTAAAAGCACTCAGTCACACACCTCCCCCCACTTAAAGTCTTGTTCATTCTTATACTAGCCAATCTAGCCATGAGTCTAAATGCCGGTCTCAACACTCAGTTCACTCACAGCGTGGCTCTGATACCAACATGTAACGCCCATGATTTTCAAAATTTCACCATTTATAAAAAAAAACTTTAATTAATAGCAAAACATGCAGCTGAAGTCTTAAAAGTCATAAATGGAAATAGTTGCTTTCGCCATAGAGGCGATTACAGAATGCTTCATAATATAAACCACGGGGTAACGACCGCAGTCATTCAAAAGTCAGTACAAGTTCGATGTTATGAAATTATTACATAACCGGATTGTTTGTTGATACAAAAATATAAACCAGAACTAATACTACCCTCCTCGTAGAATCACAACCTCTAAGCCACCTGCGCGAGTACAAGACACATTTCGAAAGAAACAAGTGTCAGCTTACGCCAAGTGAGTCAATAGGAGTAGTAAATCAAAAGCCTTAAAATATGTTCGTAAGCAGAAATATGACATGTAAATAAATACCATATCCCACCCTTCACGTATTTGATCCGTACCGAGAACCCGCAGACCACATAGCACCAAATGGGTCAAATATTCACGAATCATTTCATGAAGTCAATCACACATAATCATAATCATACCGCATAATATTTCATAGATCATATCGCATCATAACCGCATAAATCATATCGCATAAATCATATCAATAGGGTGATCTTATTGTAGAGTCTAAGCCTACACTAGAAAACCCAAGGTTCACTACTTGCGTGCCCGGCCAACCTATATTTTCGAGCGGGGCGCGACTCCCACCCAAGAACGTAAATCCCGAGTCTTCGCTTTCGCTACTCCGACGGTGCAAGTACAAGTACTGCGTTGTCGTTCTAGTACGAGTCCAACAAAGCCGGTCGTATTTCAGCTTCTCCTCACACTCACGTGATGTATGATCTAGCCTCCTTGGCCTACATCACTCCAGTAGTTGAACACCGAAGTGTCCGCATACCACGTGTCAAAATAGTCTAGAAAGACCAAATGACTCTTGTTGGCTAGCACTTTAATCCTAGAAGGTCAATCACGCCAACTAGGCTCGCAGATCCGCAACATGGTAATATCGTATACTACCCCCTCCATTAAAACAAATGCATGCAATAATTCGTAAGCAGTCATATGTAAATCGCAGTAAAATCGTGAATAATCGTAACATGCGTATTTCGTGTTTGATCATGGATGCAACGAGTGTTTAACTTATAACACATAACATGTATCATCAATCAATATATAGACATATGTATAATCATCTTTATATCGAAAATAGGTTTTGCCTATGTACTCGGTTTTGTAAAAGTCTACTGAACTCACCTCAGTCTAGAAATAAACCCACGATCTAGATTCGACGAACTACACTCTCCGATCGTCAAGAAATCGACGTCAGCCGTCTCGAATAACCTAGATATGTAAAATAATACTTCCGATCAAAGATATACGCATCGCGAAATTAAAAAGTCCATCAAAACATGCTAGAACGACATGAATGTAGAATATCAAGCCACACACCAGAAATATTAGCTTAAGTCTAGAAGAATATACCTCTCGGGGTCACCAAAGTGAAACCACGGTCGAAACTACGCCCGAAACGCTATCTCCATTCACCCCGCACCTCGAATACGAGTTCTAACGAAACCCGACACCCTAAAACGTTCAATAAACTTGATTTCTCTTGAAATTTTGGCGGAGCAACGAAATGCGTCACGTCGCGACGTGACTAACACACGCAACCTTAACTGACACACGCTACCGCCTGACACACGCAACTTGACACGTGTCTTGCCGCCCAGACGCGTCGCGACCTCATTTTTTTCAGAATTTTCATTTTTCATTTTTTTTATTATCCCTTCTTTTCTATTGCTTTTCCTTTCTTTTCTTTTTAAATAATAATATTCGTTTATTATTATTAACAAGTTGAACTTTCGAAAATAATATTTTATTTCTCGATAAATATTATTACCATATTCGGGTCGTTACAGCTCAACTGTATGTTAACGTGATTGTTGCAAGGCATGGCATACCGTTATAAATTGTATCTGACAGAGACTCCAGATTTGTCTCTAACTTATGGGAAAGTTTACAGAGAGAATAGGAGACAAGAATCAACTTGAGTACTGCTTATCATCCCCAAACTAACGGTCAGACTGAACGAACCATACAGACACTCGAAGATATGTTAAGTGCCTGTGTACTTGAGTATGGTGGATCTTGGGATTCGCACCTGCCGTTGATAGAGTTTGCGTACAATAATTCTTAACACTCCAGTATTGAGGTGCCTCCGTACGAAATGTTATACGGCCGTCGCTGTCGTACTTCGACGTGTTGGTTAGAGGCTAGTGAGAAGCAGTTTGTAGGGCCCGAGATTGTTCAGATAACTGCTGACAAGGTTGCTATTGCCAGAGATAAGTTGAAAGGTGCCAGAGAAAGACAGAAAATGTACGCAGATCTATGACGTCGTCCAGTTACGTTTGAAGTGAGAGAGTTAGTGTACTTGATGGTATCTTCGTGGAAGGGCATGATCCATTTTGGTAAACGCGGGAAGTTGGCTCCCCGTTGCATTAGTCCCTTCCCCGTTCGTCAGATTGTGAATGACCAGACGGTTACACCGGATGTTCTAGCAGAACTTGCAGGAATTCACGATACGTTTAATGTTTTCTATGTGAGGAAATGCAAGATTGATGATGAAAGTTAGATTCTCTCAGTGCAAAAGCTTAAAGTTGATTCAAAGAAAAGATTGATAGAGGAACCTGTTGAACTGTTAGATCGCAAAGTGACCAAGCTCTGCAAGAAGCAGATTTCAATGGTGTTGGTAAAATGGAAACACAATTTCGGTTCTGACCTAACTTGGGAGACAGAAACAGAGAGAAAGAAATATATCCCCGATTGTTTGAGCAAGAAAGAATTCTGAGGACGGAATCCTCTTAAGGAGGGGAGATTTGTAACACCCGCAAACCTGGGCTAGGAGATTAGCAGGTTGGCGGTACGTGCTTATCTGGTTTATATGTGATTGAGGTTAATTATTTAATTATTTAATTAAAGTATTTATGCATGTATATTGAATACCGTATGTATGTATGTATTTTGCATGTGTATGTATGTCTGTATACGTGTAGAGGAGATGGAAGAAGTGGATTGCCACCTCCTACTTAGTTATTCGAATATGTGTTAGGGGTTTAGCTAATTATTCATTATCTCAAATTTAGAAAGGTGTAAGTGTGTGTTTGTGTATTCTCCTCTCCCAAAGAAACTGAAGAAAGAAGAACAATCGGATACCATTTTATTTTGTGTTCTAATTCAAGTTCAAGGTTAGGTTTTTATTATATAGTTGTTTAAATGTTAACATGGAGTGATTGATGATAGAAATAACATGCTTTTATGAAGAACACCATAATCGGATTTGAATATGATTTTGATTGGTTTTTGTGTGTTCATAAAAGCTATGTGTTTATAAAATGATTTGTTACATGAATATGTGTTTAAAAGTGTTTAAACATGTTTCTGGAATGTGTGGTTGAAATCTATAATTTCTGGGTTTTTGGAGTTTTGAAAGTTATGGTTGATGATTTGAAGTTGGCGGATTATAAAGAAGGCTAAAAACCGATACTTGTAAAATCAAAGCCTAAATCCGATAGTCCAGAATCCGGAAGTTTGGAATCCAGAAACCTATAAACCGACACTCAAATCCTATACTAGAATCCGATACAAGAACCCAAATCCTATACTAGAATCCTATACTAGAATCCGATACACTCAAATAACTAAGTCTTAGGAATCCGATACACTTGAATCCTAGAATCCGACAACCATAATCCGGAAACTCCTAAATCCGATACTTAGAACATGATACCATAAAACCGATACATTTGAAATCCGAGACATGAGAACCTATACCTAAATCCGATTAAGTCAAATCCGGTACTCTAAAATCCGAGTGATGGAGATCCGATACCCAAATCCGGTCGTGAAATCCGATACTTTTGATTGGCGGATTCTTAAATCCGATAGATGTTGAAATCCGATATTTCATGTTTTGGACTTGTGATTATTTATTGTTGATGTTTATTTGATAAATGAATTATAAATATATGGATAGATATATTTATGAGATTGGGACTGATTTGGTTATTGCTGTGTTTTCAGGCAATCCAAAAGCTCAGTAATATTAGACATATGAGTTCGTGCTAAAATAGATGTGAGTGGGCGTTAATCGCGGATGGTAAAGATTGCAGTTAATATTATTGATGTGATGCATGATTGTGGATTGAGATTGGAATGATTGAACTGTTGATTGTGATATTGAATGTTGATATCTGCTGCATGACTCTTTGGTCGATACGCGCTCTTAGGATGATTTTGAGTTAAGTTAGGAAGTCAGCTATACGTGGACTTGGGCTGGGCTCATCTACTGGTTAGTTGAACAGTAGTTGCCCTTCTGTTGCATATGTTGCTTCAGAGGTGGAGTTTACTGTGCCAATTCAGTGGAGAGCTATCGGTAAACCTTTTCTTTGGCCGGCATTGGTTGTAGGTTGTGCGCCGAACCGCCGGTCTTCTCGGATATGTGATTACATGCTTTGATATTGATTGTGGATGTTTTCTTTTAGTGTTTAGCCTCTACTCACTTAGCTTTGTGCTAATTCCCCTCAATTGATGTCTAGTAGGTTCGTGTTTGTGATTGAAGAAGGAAGTGTTGACCACATTCTGATACTTGTTTTAAAAAGAGACGAGCTAGTCATTTTGTAACACCAAACAGTTATTGTTGTGTTAGCTTTTGAACAATTATTGTACATTTGTAAATATTGGGTTTTATGTAATTAAGTTGGTTTAAGTTGGCTTCCACAATGCAAATAAAAAATGGCTTGTGATTTTTCCGGTGTTACAACATGAGGCAGAGGCGTTGGTTAGAATTGTTGAAAGACTATAACTATGAAAAACTTTATAATCCAGGAAAAGCAAATGTGGTAGTCGATGCCGTAAGTAGGAAATCAGAAACAGTGCTCATGAAGAATCAATTATATAAAATGATTCTCACAACGCCCATAATTGATGTGATACAAATAGCCTAGTTAGAGGCAATCAAAAGTGAAGGTCGTAACAGAGAGAGAATCAAATGGCAACTGGTCAACCTTATTAAAGACAACCTTGATGTTTTGACCCGTTATGGTCGTATATGGGTATCGGGCTATGGTGATTCGTGCCAAACTCTTTTAGATGAAGCCCATAAATCCATATTCTCTATTCATCTAGGAGCTACCAAAATGTATAAAGACCCGAGGGTGAATTATTGGTGGCCATGCATGAAACGTGATCTAGCTAGACATGTGGAAAAATGTCTTACATACTTATAGGTAAATGTTGAACATCAGAATCCTCATGGAAAGTTATAGCCCTTGGAAATACTAGTCTGGAAATGGGAAAACATTACAATGGGCCTGATTACCAAATTACCTAAAACCCCACGTGGTTATGATGCTATATGGGTAATGGTAGACAGGTTAACTAAAAGTGCACATTTCATTCCCATTAAAGAGACTTACCCTTCAGAAAGATTGGCAGAAGTGTATGTGAAAGAAATTGTGTCTCGTCATGGTGTACCGGTCTCTATTGTGTTAGACAGAGATACACAATTTACTTCTAGATTCTTGAGCAAATTTCACGAAGACCTCGGAACTTAACTTCATCTCAGTACATCATATCATCCTCAAACTGATGGTCAAAGTGAAAGAACTATTCAAACCTTGGAAGACATGTTACGCGCATGTCTTATTGATTTTGGTGGAAGCTGGGATTCATACTTGCCTTTAGTAGAGTTTTCATACAACAACAACTATCATTCCAGTATTAGGATGCCACGTATGAAATATTACATGGTAGAAAATGCCAAACTCCGGTGTGTTGGAGTGAGGTGGGTCAGAAAGGGCTGGGTGGCACAGAAGTGGTACAACGAACGAATGAACATATTCAGCTGATAAGCGACATATTGTTAGCTGCTAAGAGTAGACAAAAGAGTTATGCAGACAGACGTAGATCACCACTTGAGTTCCAGGTGGGGGACTATGTATTATTAAAGGTGTCTCCATGGAAAGGCATAATCAAATTCATAAAGAGAGGAAAACTCGGTCCGAGATTTATTGGGCCATTCAGAATCATTGCACGTGTGGGAACGGTTGCTTACAAATTAGAATTGCTAGATGAACTGAATCAGATTCACAACACCTTCCATGTTTCGTATCTCTTAAAGTGTTTAGCAGACGAGTCTGCATACTTACCATTGGAAGATGTTAGCATTAACAACAAACTAAACTATGTGGAGCAGCCTATAGCTATATTAGAAAGAAAAGTGAAAACCCTACGTAACAAACAGATTGGACTGGTCAAGGTCCAATGGAAGCACAGAAAAGGGTCAGATTTTACATGGGAACCTGAACAGGAAATGATGCATAATTATCCAGAACTCTTCTACAATTGATTTCGAGGACGAAATCATTCCAACTGGGGAAGAGTTGTAACACCGAATGTTCGAAATTTATTAATTAAGTTTTGTAAGTCGGATACAAAAGTCGGACCATAAGTCGCATCTCTAAGTCGCACCACATAGGCACGGCGTGCCTGTAGTAGGGTACGGGCGTGCCCTGTCCTTTTCAGTTTCTATTTCTTAAGTTTTAGCATGTGTTTAATATATTATTGGTATTATACGTGTAGAGTCTAATCATGGACATTTTCTCTGAACCATAATCACTTGTGGATTGATTATAACATTATAGCTTATAAGGCACATACTTTTTTTTTGATCAATCATTTTTTATGTGACACATACTTTTCAAGTGATCAATAAGGCACCCAAGAGTGAGGGAGTATAGGATAATTCTACTCCTATGGTCAATCCAGAACCGGAAGGACCTGCCCATGAGTTCACCTTAAGCTTTAAAAAAACAAAGTAAGGGTTTAATAGGTCAAATAGGTGAGCAGAATCATTTATCATGTGATACTGATTGGTAGGTAGAGATAAAATGAAAATGAGAGGGGTGGAACAGGAGATGGGGGTGAATATGATCAACAAAACACTTTGAGCATACATGTCAAATCAATTTGTCATTTCATACTTCATATTTCTTTTATTATTCATATTCTTTGATTGATCAAATCATTCTTGACAATCCATCTCAACAGAATCTTTCTTGCAAATCATTCTTGTTGACATTCATATGATTGCTCAAATCATTTAAAATTTGTAACAAGTGTCCAAATGTATCCAAACACAGATACATACATTCATTCTAGAAAGAGATTTTGAGGGAGAAGTCGAAAAATATTTAGAGAGCTGAGGGTGAGAGATAGGATCAAAGGAAAAGAAAGATCCTCTTCAAATAGTGTCAATCTGGTTAATCACATATACTACTAGATTTCATGTGTTGAAATTTGGTACAGAAGAAGACATCATGAACCTAGTGATGTAATGCACTAACCCCACCCAGCTACTCAATTATCTCTTAAAAGATGATTGTTTCAACTTCACATGGAGAATTAGCACATTTCTATTGACATCTCACTCGGAGATTGTTAATATTGAAGCAAAGAGGACAGCTACTCTGGTTCCCGACTTCTTTCATTCACTTATAGAGTCTAGAGCTTATTGCTATATCATTTCATTTCTTAGGACACATGCTGGAAATGTCACAAGTATCTAGTTTCCGTAATTGATACCGGAACATTTTGAGTGTTATCTTTGTGATATTCACGATGATAAATGGAAATCCTACCAGTGCTATCATTATTCCAACACTGAACGTAGGTCACACACAGTTTAAAATCTGTTGTGTTTACGAGCAATCTATGTGATCTCGGTGTTAACATTTCCCAACGGGAACTTTGAGATGGTGCCCTAAACACTGTCTCGGGTACTTTCATTGTAATATCATTGTGGTCACAATGTTAAAGAGATACATATTTGATAAATTCAACTGAATGTCATGAGGAGGATTCTAAGCTATAAATGTTGTAGTATTCATGCACAAATCAAGCTAAATGTCAATTACAATTGCATGATGTTCATGAAGAATCCTGACCATCATGAGAGGGAGAAAGTTTAAAGAAATTGAAATTTAGTTGATCTTGAAAGAAGGAAACAAAAATATTAGCTAATTCTTACCGAGTTGAAGATGATGATGAGTTGAAGACTAGATTTATGTGTTGAGAGGGAGACAAAGAAAAGTTTAATTTGGAAAAATCAATACATGTCAAGTCAAGGGGGAGCAAAGAAAAGAGATATCTATCAAATTTGAAAAAGATCAAGAGATTCAAAAGAAAAGATAATTATGTGATCAAGACATTATGATCAAGATAAACAAGATCAAGAGCTACATTCAAGGGGGGGAGAACAAAATATTCTTCATGCAAAAGCAAAGCTTATTTTAAGACAAGAGAGCTCAAGATCAGAAAGAATAGGTTGAAGATTGCGAAAAGCTAAAAATTACTACATGTTAAATTGTTAATACAACCAAAGGTTGAAAAGCCTAAGGTTACCAATGCAAAAGAGGAGTTTGAAGAGAAAAGATGTCATTGTATACTATCAAGTTTCAAGTTCTCATCAAGATGTTGAAGTGAATACTATTCTCAAAATGAAGAGTCTCTATTTAAAGATGAGAAGTCATTTTTGAAGACATCAAGTAAAGGTTTGTAGATTCCCCAAAGCTTCAAAAGAATATTAACCGAAAAAGAATATCTGCATGATTCAAAAGGGGAGATTGTTAAAGTTTTCGTCAGATTCCACAAAGACATAACATCTTCTATTTCTATACAAAGGGGGAGATTGTTAGGTTTACTAATTGTATAGAATAGAAGATTACATTTTGAGTGAAGTTTGTATTAATTACAAACTAGAGGGTCTTAATTGTAAATATACTCATGGAGTATATAAGCCTATGATTAAGGCTAATCATGTATCAATTTCCATAATCAATGATATGAACTATGTGTTAATCAAGGTGTAATTAGTATTCTCTCATAGTTCTACACATGCAATTGAAGATTAGTTTGATACTTGAAGAATTAAGGGATTATCATGTAAGGAACAAGGCAAGGCTAGTGGCTAAGGGGTATAATCAACAAGAATGAATTGATTATGATGAAACTTGTTCCCTGTAGCAAGGATTGAAGCAATAATATTATTCCTAGCCTATGCCTCATACAAAAACTTCACGGTTTATCAAATGGGTGTCAAGATAGCCTGTGTTAATGGGAAACTTAAAGAGGAAGTGTATGTCAGTCAACCTGAAGGTTTTGTAGATCTAAGTAGACCCAATGACGTCTACATTCTGGACAAAGTTCTTTATGGTTTAAAACAAGCCCCCGAGAGCTTGTTATGGTGAGCTATCAAAACATCTACTACATGAAGGATACGTCAAAGGGAAAACAGATGCAACACTGTTTAAGAAGAAAATGGGAAAGGATTACGTGTTGGTGTAGATATATGTAGATGACATAATATTTGCCTCCACAAATCCTCAATATGGCAATGAATTTTCTGATACAATTGAAAAACGTTTGAAGATGAGCATGACGGGGGAAGTTAATTTTTTCCTTGGATTGCAAATTAAACAAATGAACCATGTGATTTTTATTAATCAGGCTAAGTATATCAAGGATCTGTTAAAGAAATTTGATATGTCAATCTGTTCATCAATTAACACACCCATGGCTACAAAAACAAAACAATGTGCTTATCCAGATGGAATGGCAGTAAATTTGAAAATGTATATAGGTACGATTGGATCATTTCTATATCTGACAGCAAGTAAGTCGGCAAGATATTATGTTCTTAACGTGTTTGTGTGCTAGATTCCAAGCAAATCCCAAATAATCTCATTTACTGGCGGTAAAACGTATTTTGAGATAACTTAAGGGTACATCAGATCTTGGTTTGTGGTATCCTAGGGATTCGGGATTTAAACTCATTTCGTATTCTGATGCAGAGTATGCCGGATGCATGCTAGATAGAAAGAGTACGTCTGGGAGTGCACATTTCTTGGGAGACAGACTGGTGTGCTGGGAATCCAAGAAGCAGAACTGTGTGTTGTCTTCAACAGCTGAAGCAGAATACATTGCTGCTACAAATTGCTATTCATAGTCTCTCTGGATTCGAACTCAGCTATCAGATTTTGGTCTGGAATACAACAAGATTCCGTTGCTGTGTGACTCTCGGAGTTCTATTGTCATTACATGTAATCCGGTACATCGCTCTAAAACTAAACATAATGACATCAGATATCATTTTATAAAAGATTATGTTGAAAAGGGTTTAATTGAATTGAAATATGTTCAAAATGATAATCAACTTGGTCATATTTTCACAAAAGCTTTAGACAAATTTCGTTTTAATGCTTTGGTGTCAAGATTAGGAATGTTGAATTTGTGTGTTTGACATATCATTGTATTTTATTAGATATTTCACAGTATATGCTAGTGGTGCAGACACAATTGCTGAGTCAAGATGGATTGAGATATCAAATACAAGTCATGAATTACGGAAGATTCATGCTTGTGTGGGGAAAAAATAACAAGTTTTGTATATACTCAATGAAAAATCAAAAACATTTGCAAAATATTAAAATTTAAAAATATTTTTTTTCTTCATCTCAAATTAATGTACATTTGTGCATGATTTGAGAGGGAGTTTTATGTTTATTTTTTAATTTGATTTTCAAATTTTAAAATTTTTTTTGATTGAAATTCACAAGTTCTTTATCATCGTGGTCAAATTGTATATATTCAAGATGAGATGTTAAGTTGAGGGGGAGTTTGTTGATTTGCAACAACAAAATTTTGGTCTAAGTGTTTAAAATCCGCAAAAGTTTTCGGATTCAATCAAAATCCACTATATTTTGTCGGATTCATTCACAATCCGCCATTTCTGTCGGATTTATACCAAATCCGAGTCTTTTGTCCGTTTTACTCTAAATCCGAATCGTTTTGTATGTCGGATTTCACTTTGGGCTAGTTTTAAACCATGGATGTCGGATTTGGATATCGGATTTTTGCTTTTCTATAAAAGGAAAATCTGACTTCAGTGTCGGTTTTCTAAACTTTCAAGCAAGATTCTCTCTCAAAAGATTTGATTTTTCAAAGTTGTTGTTTTCGTGTTTTGAAAGTAGATCTGAGATCGCCTATACTTACCGATTCCAAAAGTATAAATTTCTTGAAATTTCATGAATGTTTTAATGGTTTTTAATCGGTTTTTATGAATTCGAAAACTTTAAGTTGTCGAAGTAAAACAATGAAATCAAGTGTTGTGTTTGGTGTGTTACACTCGGAATTAGGTGTACAATTGAGGGTTGAGTTTTAATTTTAATCAAACTTTGGTTTGAACATTGTTGTGTTTTGATTGTCGGATTTTAAGTGCTTCGGGAATATTCAACTTTGAAATACGATGAATCTGGTTTTTTAAGAGTTGAATGGGTTTATTGAATCAAAAGGAGTGTTTTGATTGTGATTCGTTACTTAAAATTTTGGGTTTTGGGCTTTACGATTGACAATTTGAAGGTTTTGAGTTTGTCGGTTTTTCGAAACTTGGTGATTTTCAGAGAATCCGATAGTTTAGTCTTGTAAATAATCGGATTTCATTTACTCAGATTTTGAAATAAATCCGATAGATAGTCTTGGAATGTTGTGTTGATTTTATTATAACGGATTTTATAAGTCTCGGGTTTTTGAAAGTATAAGTCAAATGGATTTTAACTATCGGATTTCGAGACTTGTCGGGTTTTTGAAAGTAGAGGATTTTGAGACTTATCGGAATTTTGAGAAAAGGGCAAGAGGATTTTGAAATGTCGGATTTTTAACAAAGGAATAAATCTCATGAATTCTGTCGGATCTTTAAGTATCGGATTTCACTTGTGTCGGATTCTCAACACTTGGGAATTTTTGACAATTAATTTTTTTTTCACAAAAGGTTATTTTTGAATTGATTACTAAGTGTTTGATCTGACAGATGGCTGAACATCAGGAAAACCAACAAATCCCTTCTGAAACCGTTTTTCCCTCAACTCATTACCTACCCTTCCAACTAAACAATGCATATTTTGTACCTGAAATAACCAAGATTGAATTCCCCATCATTACAGAACTAATTGCCTCACACCCACTCACTCATATATTTAGTTCCAACCCACTGGACTCGTAACCGCACGTACCTGAGGTGTACGTTCAACAGTTATGGAGCTCATTATATCTAACTCAAAGCGAACAAAGGAGCCCTATTATTTCCGGGAGAATAGGCCAAGTTGAGTTCGAAATGGGCGTGGATAGTATAAGACGAATCCTCAGGCAAACAAAATACCTATCCATCAAAACCTAATTATGATCCAATTCCCTCTGATAAACAAATTTTACCACATGTTATGGATCTGGGATGGAACAGAGATGAGCTTATAGGGATGTCAAAGTTTAAACGTTCAATATGCGTTGTCTGACAAGTGTGACAAAAGGAATTGACGGTGCAAATGCTTTTGCATTAAAAGTATTGGTTTGAATGGCTAAACATCTTCACTTTGACTATGCAGAGTTAGTGTTTCTTAAAATATCCAAGGTGATTCGTGAGAAAGTCATCCCTGATAAAAGGCAAAATTTCTTGTAGTTTTGGAGGTTTTTGATGATGATAATTCAAAGGCTAATGGCTAGAGATACTGAAATATCCATGTGTGATGATGATTTAGCTCCACAAATTCAGATGATGATAAAGCTATACAAAATTCCGGCGATGCCTATGTAGATGTGTATGTGATGGCGGTGGATTTGGTTCAATTTCTAGATCTTGAAAGCGAGGTAGTCCAGCGGTATGTGAGCAAAAATAACATAGTTATTATGAATCGGCAAGAGCCTGTTCATTCTACCCCTAGAACTCTAGGTCCCGAGAGTAGTGAACCTAGGAGTAGGTCTTCTATGTGTAACACCATAAATTCTAAGCCATTTTTTTTAATTTTCATTGCGGAAGCTTTAATAGATTTAAACATACATTCCAAATACAAATATTTACTAAACAAAATATCTTGTTCTTTACAATTCATCAAACAGGAACTCTGTGTTACAAAATAACTGGCTCGTTTCATTTTTTAAATTTAGACATCAGAGCTAGGTCAACTTCTCCTTCCACGAACACAAACAAGCACAAACCTGCTAAAAGCAACAACTGTGGGGAATTAGCACAAAGCTAAGTGAGTTGAAGCTAAACCCAAAAGCAAACGTCAAGTCAATACTAAACATGTAATCACAACTCTAAGAAAACCGGCGGTTCGGCGCAAAACCTACAATCAATGCCAGCGAAAGAAAAGATTTACCGATAGCCCTCTACTGAATTGGCACAGTGAAATTCCACTCTGAAGTAACATATACAACAGTAAGGCTACCACTGTTCAACCAACTAGTAAATGAGCCCAGCCCAATTCCACGTATAGCTAACTTCTCAAACGCAACTCGAAATCATACTAAGAGTGCGCATCGATCAAATAATCATGCAATAATTATCAATACATAAAATTCACAATCAACAATTCCAATTATCAAATCATCACATACAATCATGCCTCACATCAGTAATATTAAACACAATGTTTACCATCCGCATCCAACATCCACTCACCTTTCAATCTCAGTTGAAGCACTCAGAATTCTAATGTTACTGAGTCTTTGGATTGCCTCAAAACACAATAACAATTAATCAGTTCCAATCCATAAATATATAGTTAGTCATATATTTGTAATTCATTCATAACATAAACAATCAATAAACAATTATAAATCAACACAAAGAATGTCGGATTTTGACTATCGGATTCTCACTTCTCAGATTCTCGAAAATCCGCAACTAGGGTATCGGATTCTTAGAAATCTGTAACACATATATCGGATTCTAAGTCTTGGTTTAAGAAATGTCGGATTTCAATATTCCCGGATTTAGAAGTATCGGATTTCACTATTCCCGGATTTCAAGTTCCGGATTTCATGTATCGGATTCTGAATTATCACTTCCAAGTATAGGATTTTGTTCCTAGTCATTTCTAAAGTATCGGATTCTATAAATCCGGATTTCAAGAGTTTCGGATTCAATCTTTCGAATGTCAATGTCTCGGTTTTCCAAGTGTCAGTTTTATGAGTGTCAGTTTTCACCTTCTTTATTCAAAATCCGATAATATCATCTTTCAACAAATCCGCCATCTTCAAATCATTATAACTCAAACCTAGATTTCATGAACTCATTCCAATTTTTCCAGAAACATTAATTATCATAATAAAACACTTTATCATGAATTAAAACATCATCTAAACGTATATATCATATGAATACAAAATCATCAAAATCATATTCTATCAAAAACCGATTATAATGTTCTTAACATGCAACCTTCGAACTAAACATAAATCATACTTGAATCAGATAACACATCAAGAAAGATATTAACATGTTAACACACCAACCTTAAATCTTGATTTATATAAACTCAAGTTGAAATCCTGATTCTTTTTCCTTCTTCTTTCGGTTTTCTTAGCAGATAATTAGCACATACACACACACTTTCTTTTGTTTTGAAGGTAATGAGCAGATGACTCAAACACACAAGATAACATGCATGGTAGGTGTCACACCCTCCTATCTCATTCCCCACGTGTATTTCCACTTACACACACACACATATACCTACGGTCATACATAAATACATACAATTTCTAATTTCTTAAATTCAATTAATTAATAAACTAACTCACTTAAATAATCACATAATTAAATTAAAGTAATTAAAACACAAACAAACACATACCGTAAACCCGCTAATCTACTAGCCCAGGTTTGCGGGTGTTACACTATGGGAGAAGCTGACAGGGAAGTGATTAGTGAAAAAACTGATGAGATGGCTGGAGTAGTAGGTGCAGGTGATTCAGCTAGAGAGGGAGATACCGTGGACTTTGATGATGAATTGACTGTTGCTGATATTGTTAAACAAGTGGTTTAGTCTATGCATAGCTCTCAATCCAGTGATACTGATTCCTTTCAGAGACACATAGATAAAATGATGTTTGCGCCGGATAATGATGAAACCGAGGAGGAGTTAGGTCCTGATGGTCGAAGAATACATCCAATTGTTTCTACCTATGATGATCAAATGAGTGACTTCCAGTTTGATTTCGAAAATGTTGATACTCAAGGGCTATATGATGATATTAGTGTGCTGAACGTAGAAGAAGATCTTTATCAGCAAAAACAAAGTGATGGAGAGAGATAAGTGAGAAAAGAAAAGCTGAGTGCTGAGAGTTCCCAAACCATAAAAAGCCGGGAAATCGCATCAACTGTTGGGTTTAGGCCTGACATTGAAAAATACTCTAGCATCCCACCAGAGCATGCACAAAGCCCACCTAGCCACTCAATATTCTCTCAACACGATATTGTTTCACCGCACGGAGAACAAACACATAATCTATTGGCTCCTCATTCGGAAGGTGCTGATATTGAACAAAGTGACAAACAGCTCCATGTCATGCCTGATTTTTCTATGCCGAAAACCGTCAACAGATTGTAGACTTTCTTTCAAAACACAAGCAGACACTCGAAGCACTAAGCAGTCTATTCCAAAATAGACCTACCGGAACTACCATAGGTGAAGCCCTTACAGGCCATATCCAATTATTGGTAGGAAATCCCACCACAGTCAACCCAAATTCAGCTGTGAACGTGGGTGGCCCTGAAGGTATTCGTTTGGCAAAATCAAGTAGCAACGGAAGCAAAGTACATAACAAAAATCGATGCCAAACAATGAATACTTCCCACGGACCAAAATCTAACAATGAAATTGCAACTAAAATATATAAATAAGATGAGAAGAAAAGTTATACCTCAATGGTGCAAAACACAAAGTAACCTTCCTAGTCAAGTGGCTTAGAGTCCAACAAAGAACTCCTCCCATGAAGTCCACCCCAAGCTTCCTTGATTCCCAAGTGCTAGCAAGTTGATGTATGACCACCAAAACAACAATCAAGTATGTGTATGTTTGCTTCTTGTGTTCAAGAACACCAAGAACAAGAGAGAGAGAGTTCTAATGTCAACCAAGGGACAAAGTGATAGCCAAAAGCCTCTACAAGAGCAGATAACTCGTGGTCTTTTTGTCTACCATCATTATGAGAAGTTAACCCCATTAAACCAAGTGTTTAAGGATGTCAATTATGCTGTTACAGCGAACGTACAAGGCCCGTGTAGATCTACATGGCCATGTAGGCCCAAAGTCCACGGCCCCAATTGGGCTAAGACAGCCCGTGTCTAACAGGCACTACACGGCCCGTGTAGGCCCAAACTACACGACCTCGAATTAGGCCAATACGCCTCGTGTACGTTGGACTGGACACGGCCTGTGTTCAGGAACACGGCCTGTGTTAAGGAACACGGCCTGTCTTCAGGAACACGGCCCGTGTACCACCCTACCAAAACCCATTTTGGCCTTTTCCTCTCTATTGCTTGATCGTGTTGCGAGAATCAATACTTGGTGTGTGACCCAATAGGCCTATACCTCATCGGTAGAGTCGTTAACTTGTCCGTGTCAGCGGGCATATTGCAATAGACTCCCACTTGCACGTGACACGACTACGAAAAATAACACAAACATAGAGCGGCCTCTAGCAAGACATCTATGCTCCCAAGTCAGTATAGGGTATGCCACTCTTGACATGATCCCCAATCACAAAATGATTGTCCTGAAGATAAATGAACATCTACACCCCTTTGTTCGCAATATCCAAT
This sequence comes from Dittrichia graveolens, assembly GCA_038502395.1. Taxonomy (NCBI): domain Eukaryota; kingdom Viridiplantae; phylum Streptophyta; class Magnoliopsida; order Asterales; family Asteraceae; genus Dittrichia; species Dittrichia graveolens. The sequence continues at coordinate 50,450,960 of JARJIL010000005.1, read as the reverse complement.
GTGAACACAAGGCATGGAATATAGTCAACCTACAGATCGTTCACAATTATGTTTCTCGATTATAGATTAGTGGTGACCAACAAACCAAGTTAACATTGATCCATCACCAATGTAACTTGAGCACGGCCATGCATATGAATGTGAGCACTCAATCATCGAGGGGCCCATGGATATTCTCTCTATACATAGAGGAACAAATACCTTTCGACTACATAGTCCCGCCACATAGATAATACTTTACCCAATCATCTCCCTTATAACAACCAGTTACAGACCGCGTTAGAAAATGATCAAAGCAAAGCAGACCTATGCTTTGGGATCACATGTATCTCTAGTTTAAGGATGCAATGTCATTACCATCCCGAGTTACTTGTGACTAAAACCATGAAGTAAACTCAAGTGCGGGTCCTCCAATCACTTGAAAGCCCTTTCAAGTATAGGCAAGAATCACGTTTTATCAAAACCAATTCTTTACCTCAATCTTAATTCATACTTTCTTCCCACAAAGTATGAATTATTGTGGAGACTTAAAGATTGGAAAACAATCTATGGAATAAGTTAAACATGCAAAGATAGAGCACACTAAAGACTAAATGTGAGTAACCGCAACACGCGTATATATAGATCTCTACTATATAAATCGAAACAAACATTAGTAATATTATTGCTTAATGTTCCCAAATACATAACGGTCCAAACATAAATTAAAACTAAACCTTAACTAAGTCATGAGAAAATCTAACACCTATCGCCGTACTGTGAGAATCATGAGAAGATTGTGACAATGGTTTAGTAAACGGATCGGCCAAATTGCCTTCCGAGGTTACTCTACTAATAGCGACTTCACCACTTTCAACCATCTCTCTAAGCAAGTGGTACTTACGAGGTATATGCCTCGTTCTCTTGTGAGCTCTCGGTTCTTTCGCTAAGGCTACTGCATCCTCATTGTCACAAAAGATCTCAATAGGGTCGGATACGCTAGGAACCACTACAAGGTCTCGGATGAACTTCCTTATCCACACAGCCTCTTTAGCATCTTCACTTGCCGCAATGTATTATGAATCTATAGTAGAATCAGCCACTGTGTCTTGCTTTGAACTTCTCCAAGTAATAGCCCCACCATTCAATAGGAACATAAATCCCAATTGTGATCGGCAGTCATCCCTATCAGTTTGGAAGCTAGCAGAAGAGTAACCCTTTACTTTGAGCTCTTCCTCACCACCAAAGATCAAGAACATCTCTTTAGTCCTCCTAAGATACTTAAGAATGTTCTTTACCGCAACCCAATGGGCTTGCCCTGGGTTTCCCTGATATCTACTAGTGAAGCTCAAAGCACATGACACATCAGGACGGGTACATAACATGGCGTACATGATCGAGCCCACGGCCGAAGCATATGGTACTCGCTTCATTACTTCTAGTTCCTCTTGAAAACTAGGACATTGAGTTTTACTCAATATCACTCCATGCGACATAGGAAGATTTCCTTTCTTAGAGTCCTCCATCTTGAACCGCTTCAAGACTTTGTCAATGTATGTACTTTGACTCAACCCGAGTAGTTTTCTAAATCTATCTCTATAGATCTTGATACCCAGAATATATGTCGCTTCTCCTAAGTCTTTTATTGAAAAGCATTTTCCAAGCCAACTTTTGACACTTTGCAAGGTTGGAATGTCTTTACCAATGAGTAGGATATCATCCACATACAAGACTAAGAAAACAACGGCGCTCCCACTAGCCCTAACGTATACACATGGCTCGTCTACACTTTTCGAAAAACCAAACTCTTTGATTTTTTCATCAAAGCATAGATTCCAACTACGAGATGCTTGTTTATGTCCATAAATGGACTTCTTTAGTCTACACACTCTATTAGGATGCTTCGGATGCACAAAACCCTCAGGCTGCGTCATATACACCTCTTCGAAGAGCTTCCCATTAAGGAAGGCGATTTTGACATCCATTTGCCATATTTCCTAATCATGAAATGCAGCGATTGCCAAAAGTATTCTAATAGATTTCAACATGGCCACTGGGGAGAAAGTTTCATCATAGTCGACACCATGTGTCTGGGTGAAACCTTTAGCCACCAGTCGGGCTTTGAAAGTGTTTACTTTTCCATCCATGTCGGTCTTCTTCTTGAAGACCCACTTACACCCTATTGGTTTACAACCGGGTGTGGGATCAACCAATTCCCAAACCTGGTTATCCTCCATGGATTGCATCTCGTTATCCATTGCCTCCTTCCATTTAGCAGACTCGTGTCCCGCTGCTGCTTCCCGATAGTTGGTGGGCTCATTAAGATCCACCAATAACTCGTCGCCCTCAGATATGAGAAACCCATATCTCTCTGGCTCATGGCGAGTTCTACCGGATCTACGGGGAGGTAACGGATGTACATTAGTCTCCGCATTGTCATGCTCAGACTTAACCTCACTAGGTTGTTGGCTAGTGCCAACGTCAGGTCTTTCATCCATTGACTCTTGAACTTCTTCAAGATCAATCTTAATCCCGCCATGCTGATTGGATACTAATTCTCTTTCTAAAAAGACCGCCCTCCGAGAAACAAATACCTTGTTCTCGGAAGGTTTATAGAATATATATCCAATACCCACAGCTGGATATCCGATGAAATAACACTTTTCGGATCGGGGCTCCAACTTGTCATCTACCTCATGTCGTACGTAGGCTTGTCAACCCCAAACCTTTAGATAGGCAATGACGGGAGGTTTCCCATGCCACATCTCGAAAGGTATTTTCTCAACCTTCTTCGTTGGAACAAGATTAAGGATTCTTGTTGCCGTTTCAAGAGCAAAACCCCAAAGGCTTATAGGCACTTGGGTGTGACTCATCATAGACCGAACCATATCTAACAATGTTCGTTTCTTCCTCTCGGCGACACCATTTAATGGTGGCGTCCTAGGAGGTGTAAGTTGTGAGATATTCCACAACCCTTAAGATGATCACGAAACTCTTGACTAAGATACTCACCACCCCTATCGGATCTAAGTATCTTAATCTTTTTGCCCAATTGATTCTCTACTTCGTTTTGGAAAGTCTTAAAGACCTCAAAGGTCTTGGACTTTTGTCTAACCAAGTAGACATACCCATACCTACTATAATCATCTATAAAGGTAACGAAGTATCTAGAATTGTCTCTTGTGATGTGCTTAAACGGACCACACACATCGGAATGTATAATGTCCAATAAGTCTTTTCCCCTCTCATTCATGCCGGAAAAGGGTGCTTTAGTCATCTTTCGTAATAAATAAGATTGGTATACTTCATTCGACTTGTGGTCAAATGATTCCAAGATCCCATCCACTTGGAGCATGGCGATACGAGTCTTGTTTATATGGCCAAGTCGACCATGCCACAAAGACAATTTGTCTAAACCATTTTTAGACGTTGAATCAATATTCATGATTGAACGATTATCACTAACGTACGCATTTACTTCATAAATACCACGACAAGGATAAGCTTTAAAATAACAAATACCATTTTTAAAACAAACAATAACCCCATTGTCAAAAGAAAAACCAAAACCATTGTCGTGTAATGCATGAAAAGAAATAATGTTTCGTGCCATAAGCGGCGAATAGCATACGTTCAATAATAATATGGAAAAACCAGAATTAAAAGATAATTCAACTTCTCCTCGAGCCTTGACCGGGACAATCTCCTTGTTTCCCATAATCAAGTCAAGCTCGCCATTCTCCATCCTTCTACTTGTCCTTAGCACCTGCACAATATTACAAACGTGAGTGCCACAGCCGGTATCTAATACCCAACTACCAGATGTAGAAGTATGATGGAGTTCAATCATATACGTACCTGAGTCGGAAGTTCCTGCGATGCTCAACCCCTTGAGCTTCTTAAGACCTTCTAGGTACCCCGGGCAGTTACGGCACCAATGGCCCTTCTTCCAGCAGAAGAAGCATTCCGCTTCGTTCGGAGTCTTAGCTTGGGGAACCATCTTCCCCTTGCCTTTACCCTCCGAAGCGGGGCTAGACTTGGCAGCGCCAACCTTCCCCTTCCCCTAACCCTTAGGGGTATAAGCGGATCTCTTCTTCTTCTGGATTCACCCCTCCCTTATAGCAAGAACGGGATTTGGAACGGCGGGCTTGTTTTTGGTCATGCTAGACTCCGTTGTCTTAAGCATACCATGAAGCTCCATGATGGACTTATCCATACTATGCATATGATAACTCATAACGAATTGATCATACGCGGTGGGCAGGGACCATATGATCAAATCCACGGCTAGCTCCCTCCCTATGGTAAATCCAAGCCGTTACATGCGCTCCACGTGTGCTTTCATGTGCAACAAGTGAGCACTCTCATTCCCGCCATCCGCCATCTTACTACCAAGTACCGTCTTAAGACACTCAAACCTCTCTTGTCTCACTTGCTACTGGAACATTTCCTTAAGCTGAGCGATCAAGTCAAAAGCACTCAAATGATCCATTTGCTTTTGGAACTCGGGGATCATAGTACTTAAGATGAGGCAAGTAATGTCCTCGGTATCCTTGACACGCTTTTCATAAACGTCTCGGATAGCTCGAGTGGCATTGGCAGCAGGAGCCTCGGGTAGGGCCTCTTCTATGGTAACCAACTTCCCTTCTTGGCGTAGGACAAGTTTAGGTTGCCTAAACCAATCCAAGAAGTTGTTACCATTGAGTTTCTCCTTCTTAAGAAAAACTCTAAGTGAAAAATGGTTGGTGGTGTTGGTGTTGCTTGAAGACGCCATCTAAAATAGCAAAGTAATTTTAATTAGTTTGGAAATCCTTGTTAAAATAAGTACCCATAGTTTTAAACAAAACAATTTATTCATAACAAGGGCTAAGAACCTTATTTCACCTCGCACCGTGACGGGTTTACCGCGGATCACGTGGCAAAGCTATTGAGGCCGGCAACAATTTTACCAATTGTAATCTCTATTACAACTCTTAGACACTTGCGGGACCCGTTGACATCCATTATGTCGGTTGGCATGTTTGATCCCTATCTTACACCAATCTTAATATATAATTTTTGTTTAGCTCATGCTTAGCTCGACAACTAACCAAGAATTATATACTAAAATTGTAAATCGTCCGACAAGACACACGGGTGGCACTCTCGACCATTAATTGGCTCGTGCTTAGCCCGACAACCAATCATCCGAGTTACCCCACTCACCATCCACACAACTACACAAGGAATGACTCGTGCTTAGCTCGACAATCATCCTTGCTTCGTTAGATTCGGGTGGTGTCATCTTATGGATAGTACGTGATTTACATTTTGAAAAACGGATTTCTAAAACCCTTTTGTGAATTAACAAAGTAAGTGTCAAAACGATTTTAAGCACTTTTAATATAATACCATTTTTTATATTTTCTTTGTCAATTCTATTCGCGCACAATTGTTAACTATTTTAACAAACATTGTACTTTATTTAATTTTATAGAAAAATTATCTAGCATGCGAATCCTAATCCATGCATAGAATAATAAAATACAACCACGCAAATATCTATACATACGATTCGGTAACATGCCCAAAATTCTTATGCCTTTTCCTCGTGAGCCACAACGGGGAAAACGAGGCCAAAAATCTAAGAACAAGATATGGTCTCGTTGGATGAGCTCCCACTGAATCCAACACCTCCATTAGCATGTTGATTCCTTCTCGCCAAGACGTCATCACCATGACTCCCGTTGACTATTTTGGTTTTAAATCTATACTATATACAAATACATAGAATATATATAAACGACACGCAGGTCGCAATCCTATACTATTTATACAAATACATAGAATAAAAGAAACGGTGTGCAAGCCGCACCAATAAGTAAATAAATTAATATTGTTACAACTATACAGCACGCAGGCCGCCAAAAACCAAAAATAATCAATCATCACAACACATAGGCCTAGGGGCATATCTTGTTACGGAATCAAACCAAGTATATCAAATAGAAACATGGTGTGCCACACATAACCATGATATATAAATATATATCTATATTTTAGTTAAGATTGTCAAAACACCAAAGACACTAAAAGGACAATCCTTGTACATATGCATTAGTGTATCAAACATTTTGAGACACATCTTCATATATACATTTATAAGTATATATTTGTGTACAGTTCATGCCAAGTTACAACAAATATATAAATATAAAAACTAGAATATATTCACACGTCTACAAATAACTCTATTCTAGCACAACAAGAGTCTCAATGGAAAAACCAATTTTAAGAAAACACTTTTCTTATCCAAAAACACTTTTATGGTTTTTCTAGACTCAATAGTGCAAAGCCATGTTAGATATGGCTCTCATACTACTGAAGGTATTCGTTTGGCAAAATCAAGTAGCAACGGAAGCAAAGTACATAACAAAAATCGATGCCAAACAATGAATACTTCCCATGGACCAAAATCTAACAATGAAATTGAAACTAAAATATATAATCAAGATGAGAAGAATGGTTATACCTCAATGGTGCAAAACACAAAGTAACCTTCCTAGTCAAGTGGCTTAGAGTCCAACAAAGAACTCCTCCAATGAAGTCCACCCCAAGCTTCCTTGATTCCCAAGTGCTATCAAGTTGATGTATGACCACCAAAACAACAATCAAGTATGTGTATGCTTGCTTCTTATGCTCAAGAACACCAAGAACAAGAGAGAGAGAGAGTTCTAATGTCAACCAAGGAACAAAGTGATAGCCAAAAGCCTCTACAAGAGCAGATAACTCGTGGTCTTTTTGTCTACCATCATTATGAGAAGTTAAACCCATTAAACCAAGTGTTTAAGGCTGTCAATTCTGCTGTTACAGCGAACGTACACGGCCCGTGTAGATCTACACGGCCGTGTAGGCCCAAAGTCCACGACCCTAATTGGGCTAAGACAGCCCGTGTCTAACAGGCACTACACGGCCCGTGTTCATCTACACGGCCCATGTAGGCCCAAACTACACGACCTTGAATTGGGCCAGTACGCCTCGTGTACGTTGGACTGGACACGGCCCGTGTACCACCCTGCTAAAACCCATTTTGGCCTTTTCCTCTCTATTGCTTGATCGTGTTGCCAGAATCAATACTTTGTGTGTGACCCAATAGGCCTATACCTCGTCAGTAGCGTCATTAACTCGTCCGTGTCAGCGGGCATATTCAAACAGGCTCTTCATCTTCTTAATTCGTTTTCGAAGATGCTAGTGTCTCAACGGGTAATCTAAGTGATCCCGGAACTGTTACCCCAACTGAAACTGAGTCTGCTAAGGAATTTGTTTCCAAAGTTGATTTCGATGCTGCAATTGAACATTTAAATGTTAGACTTGACGATATGCTGAGGTTGCATGATGACAGGTTTAATGAACTGAAAAAGCAAAATCAAATAATTGAGGCCAAATTAGATGAATTGATTGAAAGGAAGGAGATTGAGATATAGGAAAAGGTGACTGATGCGTTAATAGTTGATTAACTTAACAGTATTTTGCTTGTTTGGTTGATTGGTTGTACCGAGAATACTTCTGAGGAATTTGATTTATTGACTTTATTGAGAAAAGAGGTTGAGTCTACAAGTAAAACTGTTGCCGGGTCATCAAAAAGACCTAGGCATGATGATGATGACTCTGACACCGATCGTACTGAGGGAGAGAAAAGATTGAAAACCTATTTTAATACCCCGGCTGCTCAGAGGATTGGTGTGGTTACTACTACACTTGATGAAACATCTTTTAAACAAAAGTATAAACGCAAGTAGAAAGAGTTGGAAATGGTTGAAACAGGGTTTGAGTTTGAGAATGTTGAAACATCTATGTAGAGGATGAGGATCTAACATTGTCATTGTGCTTGAGTAAGCAAACAGAGGAACCTCAAATGATACAAAAGGTTGAAAAGCCTGAATTTGAAAAGTTAAATTTGGAAAGCTTGCTGAAAGTAAACAAAGAAGTAACAGAAGAGTTCCCACCGTCTCCAGGCAAGTTCAGAACAACTCCAGCTGATATCATCAGACAATAGCAAAAAGAAACATAAATACAATAAATATCCAAAAATGCTGAATGGGAGTTTCCTTTGAACGTTCAAATAGATCCGATTCATACTGGAACTTTACCTAATGTCAGAAAAATCTATGTGCTCACGAGAGATGCTCCGAAAAAAGGAGGTCAGAAACTCGAGGTATCAAGATATACCTGTCGTTTTTCTGGAGGAAAAATTTGTAAACATCTACTATGAACAGGTCAAAGAAATGCTTGATACTAATCTGATGGGTGCCAAAAATGCAAATGAAGCTAGATCAAAGTTATTGTTGAGCATGCACACCACAAAGAAAGAAGATGTTGAGTCAACATGTTAGATCATCAAGCTTAACTATGTCTTAGTTCAAAGAGTTTTGTTCATTGATATGATCCACTACCATGTTACAATGTCTGATTTGAAAAGCTATTTTGTGGGGGCATGTAGATCTAAAATTCCTGAGTCTTGGTGATGTAAACTTCCTCGTGGAGCAGCTCGAATCCAAATTAGAAAAGAATATGGACGAGTCTGTAGGATATTTGAAGTTGTGGAAGTTTATGAGGTACAAAAGCCAAAGGGATGAGGAGATAGATCTTCAATTAGGAGCAAAAGCTGACAAAGATAAAATCAATGTACTAAAACCGAAAACCCATCAATCAAAGCTCGACGAATTGGAGATGTATCAGGTGGTATGGAGTTGTGATGAAGAATTTGAGGGAGATGAAGGGATTGTTCTGTTCAACAGCAAAAATGAAAAGTTCTTTCTAAGATTTGATGAGGTGAATGCTTACTCAAATGGGTCTTTTAAGATTTGGTCTATTAAAATCAAAGAGTATAGCATGAGCATAAAAGAAAATATCGATCAAGCACCGAGAGTTAAATTGACAGAAGTAATCAAGTTGTTCGATGCCAAAAGAGACGAAAGGAAAATGATAAGGCACTGGAAAGGAAGATCGGACAAAGGAATATTAACTAGAAACAAACAAGGTGGAGAATGTTAGAAATGAGTTTAATGTTTGTATTCTAGTTCACATTTTGTACATAGATGTTACTTTAGTAGTTTGTATATAAGGTAACTTACTCATATTTTCCATGTAACCTTTGCTATATTGAATATAAGAAACACACACATAAAGGTGTTCTTCTCTTTACTAGATTCTTATAAAAGTAGTCATTTATCATTATCAACAACACCAAAAAATATCTACGGTGCATACTCCATTCAGTCTAACATACGGAATAGAGGTTGTAGTATCGCCAAAGGTCTTGATACCAACTCCATGTTTCTATGGTATCGAGGATGAAGAAAAACAAAGGGAATTATCTTAAAATCTATATTTAAATGAAGAAAGGAGGGAGATGGCATTGATTCGTCAAGCGCAACACAAGCAAAATATGAAGTAGTACTATGATACGAAGGTTAGGCTAATAACCTTCGGTGTCGGAGAATATGTCCAGAGGAAAAATGAAGTGAGCCGTGTGGAAGAAATAGGAAAGCTAACTCCATGGGAGGGCCCTTATCAAATACAGGAAGCATATGGTAATTGCACATTTATTTTGAACGATATGGAAGCTCACACCTTAGAAAGAACATGGCATGCCACTAACCTCCAAACATGTTATATCTAAATTGTTAGTTACTTATTTTGAATTCCAAGAAGGCTATGTGCCACTAGTATGAGTAGTTATTGCGTTTTAGTTTAATTTCAACAAGGTTATAAGCCACTAGCTTGAGTAGTTGTCACATTTTAGTTTGTTAATTCTAAAAGGCTATGTGCCATTTAATACCTATGGGTGAAAATTTCCTACGTAGTGTTATTATTATTATTTTGCTTAAAGGAAATTAAAAGTTCCTATTAAAACATGATATGATTTTCACTACTTGGTGCTTATATGTCATGGCCTCATGGGTATCCCCACATTGGATACATGGAAGAACACCACCCTAAGGATTTCATATTGAGGTGAGTCACAATCCCTATTTAAAGGTAATCGATCAATTTATCAGTCTATCTGTAGAATAATAAAACCCCATGGTTATTTTGTATTACATACAGAACTATTTATAGAGTACAAAGGGCACAAGAGAAAACCTAATGAAAACCCTGTGGGTATTTTGTATTACATTGATAGCTATTTATAGAGTATAAAGAGAAACCCGAATATGCCCTAGCCTATCTATGCAATAGGGCTAGGCCATCCTATAATAAACCCTAATCTACATTGTCTAATACTCCCCCCGTAATGAGGGTGGTAAAAGATCGGACGCTCACACTAGACAGAAAAATACAATAAAATGAATCTCCGTGCCAGCAAGGCGGCAACGGGTTAGCGGCCTAAACGAGCAGCAAGAAGAGCGGCGGCGGTAGTAGAAGTTTTTGATACTGTGAGACATATAATCTCATTGAACTGTAGAGTAAGAGAAATGGTTAGAAATAAAAGAGATTTGGGTAATAATAGATGGTGTGATTTTTAATTAAACCGATAATATAGTACAAATTTTAATAAATAGATGTGTGGAATGAGTTAGTTAATCTTATATTAGAGATATTTGATTTGATTTGATGTGGAGAGTAATACTAAACTTGAGCCATGATGAGATGAATAAAATTATTGATTTCATGGAATGAAATTAAAAAAATAGAAAAATCTACTAGTGCGGTAGATTTACTAAAGAGGACCGTATTAATCTGAGTCAAAAATTCAATAAAGAAAGTGAATTATTGGAGAACTAGAGTCTATGTTATGTCAGGATTGCTTGATTTTGAAAATGACATTTAAACTTTGAGTGGAGATTCGTTGCAAGTAAAGTTTGATTATGAGTCTTGGTGAGACAATGATGATATAATTATATGAACACAGTTTCAAAGCATTAGTGCCTAAAAAGTGTGATTAGGCAACTACATAAAATTAGTAACTTTTGAATATTTAAATTCTGGTGATTGTAATCGAGTAAAGACTAAAATATTTATTTCCATGAAGTGTTATTTGACCTTTAGATGTTATTCTATGTGGCTTCAACAATCTAACTTTTTGTTTCTGTCATGTTAGAGCCTAGTACCATGGTAAGTCTTTATAGTCAGGCATGAGTCCTAACAGGCAATAGTTTATAAATAGATTTGGCAGATGGCAAGACTAAAGATACAACAGATGGTTGGACATGATTAGTGTAAGTAATAGATTCTAATATACTAATATGTCTACGTATCTAGCGTAATGAGTTAGATTGATTTGATGGATGGTCTGTTCCATAGTACTAGCTAAGCGTAAGTGTCTATTTGCGTAATATGTGGCTATTAAATGGTTTGATTTGGAATCGATGCTAATTCCTGCATGATAGTGATACTAGAGGTAATACAGACATTGATGTATAACTGCATTAGATTTATATGATTTAAACTTGCATGTAAAGGAGAACCATAATGGTTACTTTAAAAATATTAAAGAGACTTTGCTAAAAAAGTTAAATTGGTGATGTGCTAGTAACATTTGAGTATTTATAAGATGAGCCGAATATATAGAGTTATAACTTCCATAACTAGTGAGGGTTCATTTTGTTGTTTAAACCACTTGAGAGTATGCAAGGTTATTCTCTAAAAATTTTTAATTATTTCGAGTAAGTAAAGTTGTATTGTAATTTCAAGGTTGATTACCGACTCAAAGAGTTGTTAGAGGATGACAGAAACTTTATAGAGCATTGACTGATTTGCTTATAACTGGGAGTTGAATATGAGAATATCAATGTTGGATCGTAAATCAAATATACACTAAGATACTTGCTTTATTAATCTCAGAGATCACACACTGTACATTCGTTACATACGCACATATATATAGGCCTACAAATGGAGGTTTCTTGGTGGTTTCCGGCCGTCGAGGGTTACTTATGCCGTTGTGACGGTGGAGGTTGGTGGTTGACGGTGGTAAACCCGTCGGTGGTAATCCACAGTGCCCTAACCCCCACTTCTACTTCTATTTTAAACTTATACATAAAACTATCTCTATTTACATCTTTAATACTAAATTCGGTTTAGTTTATATATTCAATACTCCCCCATAAACTAAACATAGTTTAAGTAAGGTCTTCAACTTGCTTTGACTTGCTTTTTACAGCAATGTTGGTTCTTCGTCTTCTGAGATGAGAAATGTTTCTTGCTCATTGTCTTTCTTCTTGTCTTTCCACTTCGTGCATTCCTTCGCGAAATGTCCATGCTCACCACATTCATAACACCTGAGCTTGCTTTTGTCTATGCTTCCATGACTAGTACCTTTTCCATAGCTACTTTTGTTTTTGGTGAAGTTTCTTCCATGTCCTTTACCACTTCCTTGATTATTTGAATTTGCCATTAGTAGCTTGTTTTGATAACTGTCTTCTGGTTCGTCTTGGCTTTTAAGTCGTTCTTCAAAAGCTATTATTCTTCCTACGGCTTCTTCAAATTGCATTGTATCAATCTCTTGATATTGTTCGATAGATGCTACGATCGGTAGAAACTTGTTTGGGACTAAGTTAAGCAGTTTCCTCAGAGGTACTTTATTTTTCAGAGTACTGCCAAGGTTTTTAAACTTGGCTTGTATGCTACTTAACTTTCCTGCAAACCCACTTGCACTTTCATCCGGTTTCATCTTTAATGTCTCCAACTCACTTCTGAAAGTCTGCAAACGGGCTTTCTGAACTAAATCGGCTCCAAGATGTTTAACTTTTATTGAGTTCCATACTTCCTTTGCAGTGGTGTATTGTGCAACTTGCATTAACATGTCTTGTAGTAATGTTTGGAATATCTTTCCTTTCGCTGTATTTTTTGCTTCTCATGTATTTCTGTTTCTTGCTCACCATCTGTATCCTTTTTTGCATCAATTACTTCCCAAAGTCCACATGCCTTCAATATTGTTTCCAACATCAGTGCCCAAGTTGTATAATTCGTATCTGTCAATTTGGGACATTCGAGTGAAAAATTCCCTTGTCCACGTACTGAACTACTTGATGCACCTCCTGACATTCTTTCTTGTTGTGCTTACTTGCTTGCTTCTGTACCTTGCTTATATAGAAACTACGAGGTTTCTCTTGCTTTCTTGTTTAGTATCAAAATTGATTCTAATTTCTTGTTGTTGATCCTATGATCAAATTTCTTGCTTTATTTGGGCTACTTCCTACCCAAATAATCTTACTTTCTGGGCTACTTGCTACCCAGTTTCTTGCTGTTTGGGCCACTTGCTACCCAATAAACTTGCTTCTTGGGCTACTTGCTACCCAGTTCAAACTTGATTCCTGCGCTACTTGCTGCCCGGTACGAATGTTGACCAACTTGCTAATCAACCTTCCCGCTCCTAACCAAGTCGCTAATTAGGGCTTAACTTGCATGCTTTGATCAAATTAATTGATCCTTTCTTATTGAAGTCACGCCGATTTCCTTCTTTACTCTGTGCGCCTAACCAAGTCGCGATATGTGAATATTTTACATGACAGACATTGAATGAATAGTACGTGAAATTTGTTATTGAGATAAATAGGGTACTGTGAATGAATATTTGAGAAATGTGTTGACATTGTCTATATGCATGACGGCGAAAGAGAATGAGTTGAATGCTGAACTGAAGAAAAGGTTTGAAGGATAAATCGATAAAAAAATACTGATGATTGGAAACTGAGAAAAACACATAAAAAGAGATTTATGTAGCTGATAATGAGATGAAACTATGTATGAGTTACAATTGAATTGACAATCAGTAATGAACGAATGTGACGAATAAAGAATCCGTTTGATGTGTGTTATAGGATTCCGAGGACGGAATCCTCTAAAGGAGGGAAGATTTGTAACATCCGCAAACCCGGGCTAGTTGATTAGCGGGCTAGCGGCAAGTGATTTCGTATTTAATTTGCGTAAGTCAATTTTGTGATTAATTGAATAAATATTGATTGAATTGAAAGTATATATATATATTTAAGAATATATATGTTTATGTTACTCGAACTAAAAAGAAGGAAAAAGTCATGAGATGTGTAGTATGTATGTATGTATGAAGGTAAGTATGTGTGTATGCATGCATGTGTTTAGCCACCTCCACCTTGAATAAAAGGAAGTATGTATACGTGGGTTACAAAGTACCAGCACATAGTAAAGTGTGAAAGTGTGTGTTTGTGTGTCAAAACCTTTTGTTGAAGAAAGGTAGAAAAAAATCAAGTAACTTGGAATTCAAAGTAGAGGATTTGTGATTCACAATTCAAACTAAAGGTTAGTATGTGTTTGTATGATGTTACAGATTGTTTTGATGTGTTTATATGATAAAATACATGTTTGAATGAAGAACTACCATGATAGGAGCTTAAAGCTCAAAACTTGATATATGGGTTTTGATGAACAATGAGTTTTAGTAGGATTGGATGAGTTATACATGTTTGTTGTTGTGTTATGTGAAGTTCCATGTATGTTGGAAATGTTTTGGATTAAGAAAATGAAGGTTGAAAATGAAATATATAAGATTGGTATGCTGGAAATCAGACAGTTCGTGAGGAAGGAGGCTGAAATCTGACGCGTCGCAGCGTGACACCCTAAAATCCGGGTCCTTCGAAAATCCGATAGAATCAAATCCGAGAAACCAAGAATCCGCAACCCGGAAATCTGACACTCAAATCCGGAACCCTAATCCGAGTACGTCGCAGCGCGACGCTCGGTTTGGTCACGGCGCGACAAGCTATATTTTAGAAATTTGTTTGTTTTGCTACGAATTTGTGTGGGAAGTGATGGATTATTGTTTATATGATTATTGTATGTTGTTTACAAGTTATATGGAGATATAAATATATATTGTGAATATATATTTATCAGAGATTGACTTCGGTTTGTTGTGTTCTATGGATTTGCAAGGACTCGGTGATATTAGACAACTGAGCAGACGGGAACGTGGACTGAGGTGACTGGAAGTGTACTCACGAGTGGGGTTGGTGGTAACGCTTATGGTTATATGTTTTGAGATATACTTATGATTTTGAGATGACATAATAGACTGTTTAGTCTTAGTTTGAGTTGCCTTGATAGACTGTTTATTCTAAGATGCCATGCTAGACTGTTTGGTCTAAGATGCCATGATAAACTGTTTAAGTTTAAGTTGACTGTATGGAAGGTGCTACTTGATTTGTGTAGACAGACTGCATGATTGTTATTCGTTGATAGTTGATTGTTGCTTGCTGATTGGGATTGTTTGGATTGTTGCATGGCCAGTGTACATGGTTAAATATGTGTGCACGTGGCAAAACCTGTACGCATGTTTAACTATATACGTGCATGGTTTGAGGTCAGCTATCACATGTTTTGGGCTGGGCTATCTTCTATTGGTTGCACAGTTCTAAACTTTCTATGCATTTGTTGCAGTAGAAGGGGTTTTAACTCTACCAAGAAGCAAATAGCTAACGGTAAACCTTTGCTTTGGCCCGCATCGGTTGCAGGTTCTGCAGAACCGCCGTTCCTCTAGTGATATGATTGGTTTGTGGAGATTGTTTGATCTGTTGAGATCTGTTTGCTTGTGCTTGTTGGTTGAGGATGCTTGTTTGTAGCTTCCATTCACTTAGCTTTGTCCCCTCGGTTGATTGCTTTTTGCGGGTCTGGCTGTTTAGCTTTGTTTTTTTAGGAAAGGGAAATTTGACCAACGCTCTGATATTATGTTTTGAGAAGAGACGAGCTATGTTTATAAATCTTTTCTAACACAAACAAATGTTGTGATTTGTAAAATTACTTTGTTCTTTGTGATGTTTATATTAAATGAAATCAGTTAACGCTTCTGCAGCGGTTTTTAAAAAAATGGCTTAAGATTTACGGTGTTACAAGTTGGTATCAGAGCCTAGGTTTGGCGATGCAGGCATGGTTAGAGTGTTGCATTCCCAAATCTTGGCTCGTGTTGGGTCAAACTTTCCTTGAGGGAATTAGAGTGAATTGGTGAAGCTGTTTGTTAGTTAGTATGTTATGTACTAACGGTTTATCTAATGAGATTGTGAGATGATGTGATCGTAAAGATATGGCTGACAGAGATACCCCTGCTGATCCTCCTGTGACCCAAACGGTGGTTGAGACTTCAGTGATTGGTACTATGGATACGACGAATCGTGTGGGTACTTTAGGTTATGAATAGGAAGATGATCGAGAGGCATATATTCATAAGTTAGAGAATGAACTTTAGGAACTCAGAGATATAGTTCGTGGTATCGGAAGAAAGAGGATTAATCCGAATATGTCATCACAGATACCAACAACTGCTGTTACCCAATCTACTACCTTGCCGGTTACCGCTCCGTTTCCTCCGGTAACGCAAGTGACGCAGCCGTTATTTTTCAATCCTTCCACCTTACAGGGAGATTATCCTTTTGGATATCCGAGATTTAAACAACCTTGTTCGTACAAACAATTTTTGGATTGTAAACCATCTAGATATTATGGGAGTACTGATTCGAACGAGACTTTGAATTGGTTGCGAGAGATGGTAAGAACTATTGATGCGTGCAATTGCGAGGATGAATCCAGAGTTAAATTTGCGACTCGTATGCTTAAAGGTGATGCAATGGTATGGTGGGATTCATTAACTGGGCATTTTACTGAAGCACAACAGGAAAGTATTACTTGGAATCAATTTCAGGAGAAGCTATGCGAGCGATATTGTAGTTCATTTGAGATTGAGAAAATCAGAAAAGAGTTTATGGATTTGAAGATGACAAGAGACTGACAGTAGATGATTTGATTAAACAATTCAATGAGAGATTGCGATTTGTGAAATAGTGGGTGCCAGATGAGGCAACAAAGATACAACATTTTGTGGGAGCTTTGCTCCCAGAATATCGAACTACTACCAGATGGGCAAGTACCTTATCACAAGCGTTTACTCTAGCCAAGACGGCTGAGGGTGATGGAAAGGCAAGAGATAGAATGAATAGAGAGTGTATCTTGCAGCATAAATCAATGATTGAACGTGTTAGTGAACCACAAAGACAGAGTGGGCAGAGTGGCCAGAAACAGAAGAACCGAAATAAGAAATCTAAGGCAAGTAGACCTAAACAGAGTTCGTTGTGGTGTCGCCCGTGTAGATTTGTTCATACGGGGCCTTGCACACCCCAGACTTTGCGTTGCATTCGATGTGGATTGTTTGAACATGAGATCAAGGAATGTGGTTTCTCTCGGGGTGTGTGTTGGAATTGTCAGAAAGAAGATCATCATACGAATGAATGTACAGAAGAAAGGAAAATGGGGTCGGGGTCAGGAGTGGATGTAGGTGGGGGATCCTCGTCAGCAGTTGGACGAAAGAGAAAGAACCCTTTTGTGCCAGGGGGTAGAAACTTTGATATGATGAATGATGACGATGTTGATATCAATGAAGATATGACGGGTACGTTTTGATGACTCTTATATTTGTGCATGTGTTTATTAACTTTAGAGTTAATTGTTGATGTTGGAGGGCTATGAGTGCTAAGTGTATATGCTTACTTCTGAAAGAGCATGATTCTTTAGAAGTAAAGATAAATGATATTAGGTTATCGTGAATGTATTTGGTACTATTGTTAGGAAATGATATGATGGCATGTATGTGATATTTGAAATAATGTGAATTGAGTATGATATGCTAAGGAAGGAATATTCCAGATTAGTTAAAATTGCATGCTATACAATGTGTTGTAGGATTGTTTTACAAATGGTATTTGTTTGTGTGCATAGAAATGCTGTGTTTGTATATGTATATGTATGTGTTTATGTGTTATGTGAAGATGAGGGGAAGA
This sequence comes from Dittrichia graveolens, assembly GCA_038502395.1. Lineage (NCBI taxonomy): Eukaryota > Viridiplantae > Streptophyta > Magnoliopsida > Asterales > Asteraceae > Dittrichia > Dittrichia graveolens. The sequence continues at coordinate 50,433,195 of JARJIL010000005.1, read as the reverse complement.
GAATAAATTGTTGAGGCTGGGAAAAATTGGTGTGAATCAAGAGATGTTTTGATAAAGATATGATTGAGATTACGTATTATTGATATTAAATCTACTGGGTAAAGATAATTTGTGATGATGAATGATGAATCTGAAGAGATTAGGGTATGTTGAGATATGGAAACTGTTGGATCAATAAATGATGTTATGCTATGGAATTAAAGAGTGCTTTATGTCTTATGGTAAAGATTTTGAGAAGAATGATTTAACCCATGACTTGAAGACTGTACATGATATGTTTGTACTCACTATGTGGGAAGTGTTGATTGTAAAAAAATGGTATGTGTGATTGAAATGAGTATTAAAAGAAGAAGCGAATGCTTATATACAGATAAATTGAACATGTGACAGAGACAGAGTTCAGAATGAATAGAAGAATGTGAATGACGGGATTTGAATATTATCTGGGTAGGATAATTGCTAGTAGACATGTGAAAATACGAGGGAGTTTATGATGATAACACTGGAGTTATTTGAAATGAAGTATACGCAACTTAATGAATGAAATTGAAATTGCCTTTACTGGAAATGGATGACTTAATGATTGAAATATGAGAAAGAGATTGATTGCTACAGATTGGATAAATCTGAAAAGTACAAGATTGTTTGAGTAAAAGATGTAATTGACAATTAATTATAAAAACTGATGAATATATGAAAGAATTGACTAAATAACAGTGGTTATTTGTGAACTAAAGACTTATGTGATTAAATAATGATGTAATGGCCTAAACATGTGGAATGAAGACTTGGGGAACTTATACATGAATTGCCTTTGTTAGGAAAGTGCCTTTGCTTGGAATTGGAAACTTAATCTGATAAGACTTATGGAACTAGATTGCCGGTGCACTTGGAAAGGCTAAATGATATAATGCCATACAGTGTATTTAATTGATGAATTACTGAAGGAGTGAACATGATATAGAAACTGTGTATGAGTCAAGGCAGAGTATTAGAGATTTATGAACTGTGCAGATGATTTAATATGCCAAAATGATGGAAGTGAGCTGCGATGAAGTTTATATGTAAATTACCTTATATGATGAAATCTGGATATATTACGGGTAATTGCTAGTAAGACGGCATTGTTGAGCAGAATTGCGTACTGACGAGATAATTTGAGATATCGGAATGATTGTGAAAACAAGTTACGATGGAGTTGATGCCCGATTTATTATATGAGAAGGAATTTGGATATATCACGAGTGATTATTGATTGATCAGTAAGAAGTGCTAGTATTATATCACTGATGGGATGGCCTTGGTTGGGCAAATCATATTGTGACAAGATGATTTAGTATATGACGATTTATATGTGGAGGCTGCTGATGAAAGATTGAGGTGCAGTGAATAATTTCTAAATGATTTTATTACAGGAATGAGACGTGAAATGAACAATACGACTAAATCCTTGTGGATAGTGTAGTAGAAGAGTTGTGCAGATATGTGTAAGTGAACTTGTATATGTATTGGGTTTTGATGTTTCGTGGAATTTATAAACAATTGATTACACTGACGGGATGTGAATTGTATCAAGTGGATGTTAACATGTCGATTATGAGTTATGTGAATATCAGAGTAATGTACCGACATGTCCGTTGGAAGTAAGAAGAAAGCGATATGTGAATATTTTACATGACAGACAGTGAATGAAAAGTATGTGAAATTTGTTATTGAGATAAATAGGGTACTGTGAATGAATATTTGAGAAATGTGTTGACATTGTCTATATGCATGACGGTGAAAGAGAGTGAGTTGAATGTTGAACTAAAGAAAAGGTTTGAAGGATAAATCGATAAAAAAAACTGATGATAGGAAACTCAGAAAGACAGGTAAAAAGAGATTTATGTAGCTGATAATGAGATGAAACTATGTATGAGTTACAATTGAATTGACAATCAGTAATGAACAAATGTGAAGAATAAAGAATCCGTTTGATGTGTGCTATAGGATTCCGAGGACGGAATCCCCTAAAGGAGGGAAGATTTGTAACATCCGCAAACCCGGGCTAGTTGATTAGCGGGCTAGCGGCAAGTGATTTCGTATTTAATTTACGTAAGTCAATTTTGTGATTAATTGAATAAATATTGATTGAATTGAAAGTATATATATATATATATATATATATATATATATATTTAAGAATATATATGTTTATGTTACTCGAACTAAAAGGAAGGAAAAAGTCATGAGATGTGTAGTATGTATGTATGTATGAAAGTAAGTATGTGTGTATGCATGCATGTGTTTAGCTACCTCCTGCTTGAATAAAAGGAAGTATGTATACATGGGTTACAAAGTACCAGCACATAGTAAAGTGTGAAAATGTGTGTTTGTGTGTCGAAACCTTTTGTTAAAGAATGCTAGAAAAAAACAAGCAACTTGGAAATTTAAAGTAGAGGATTTGTGATTCACAATTCAAACTAAAGTTTAGTATGTGTTTGTATGATGTTACAGATTGTTTTGATGTGTTTATATGATAAAATACATGTTTGAATGAAGAACTACAATGATAGGAGCTTAAAGCTCAAAACTTGATATATGGGTTTTGATGAACAATGAGTTTTAGTAGGATTGGATGAGTTATACATGTTTGTTGTTGTGTTATATGAAGTTCCATGTATGTTGGAAGTGTTTTGGATTAAGGAAATGAAGGTTGAAAATGAAATATATAAGATTGGTATGCTGGAAATCCGAAAGTTCGTGAGGATGGAGGCTGAACGACGCCTAAGGGTCGCGGCGCGACACCCTAAAATCCAGGTCCTTCGAAAATCCGATAGAAGCAAATCCGAGAAACCAAGAATCCGCAACCCGGAGATCCGGAACCCTAATCCGAGTACGTAGCGGCACGACGCATGGTTTGGTCGCGGCGCGACAGGCTATATTCTAGAAATTTGTTTGTTTTGCTACGAATTTGTGCGGGAAGTGATGGGTTATTGTTTATATGATTATTATATGTTGTTTACAAGTTATATGGAGATATAAATATATATTGTGAATATATATTTATCAGAGTTTGACTTCGGTTTGTTGTGTTCTCAGGATTTGCAAAGACTCAGTGATATTAGACAACTGAGCAGACGGGAACGTGGACTGAGGTGAGTGGAAGTGTACTCACGAGTGAGGTTGGTGGTAACGCTTATGGTTATATGTTTTGAGACATACTTATGATTTTGAGATGACATGATAGACTTTTTAGTCTGAGATACATTGATAGACTGTTTAGTCTGAGTTGCCTTGATAGACTGTTTAGTCTGAGTTGCCTTGATAGACTGTTTAGTCTAAGTTGCCTTGATAGACTGTTTAGTCTAAGATGCCATGCTAGACTGTTTGGTCTAAGATGCCATGATAAACTGTTTAAGTTTAAGTTGGCTGTATGGAAGGTGCTACTTGATTTGTGTAGATAGACTGCATGATTGTAATTCGTTGATAGTTGATTGTTGCTTGCTGATTGGGATTGTTTGGATTGTTGCGTGGCCAGTGTACATGGTTAATTATGTGTGCACGTTGCGAGACCTGTACGCATGGTTAATTATATGCGTGCATGGTTGGGGGTTAGCTATCGCATGTTTTGGGCTGGGCTATCTGCTATTGGTTGCACAGTTCTAAACTTTCTATGCATTTGTTGCCGTAGAAGGGGTTTTAGCTGTACCAAGTAGCAAATAGCTAATAGTAAACCTTTGCTTTGGCCCGCATCGGTTGCAGGTTCTGCAGAACCGCTGTTCCTCTAGTGATTGGATTGGTTTGTGGAGATTGTTTGATCTGTTGAGATCTGTTTGCTTGTGCTTGTTGGTTGAGGATGCTTGTTTGTAGCTTCCATTCACTTAGCTTTGTGCTAATTCTCCCCGGTTGATTGCTTTTTGCAGGTCTGGCTGTTTAGCTTTGTTTTTTTTGAAAAGGGAAATTTGACTAACACTCTGATATTATGTTTTGAGAAGAGACGAGCCATGTTTGTAAATCTTTTGTAATACAAACGAATGTTGTGATTTGTAAAAGTACTTTCTACTTTGTGATGTTTATATTAAATGAAATCAGTTAACGCTTCCGCAGTGGTTTTAAAAAAAATGGCTTAAGATTTACGGTGTTACAAATGGCGGTTTCTTGGCGGTTTCCGGCCGTTGACGGTTACCTACACCATTATGACAGCGGCGGTTGGTGGTTGACGGTGGTAAACCCGTCGGTGGTAATCCACAATGTCCTAACCCCCACTTCTACTTCTATTTTAAACTTATACACAAAACTATCTCTATTTACATCTTTAATACTAAACTAGGTTTAGTTTATATATTCAACAATCAAAGACGCCTTGATGAATTACAATCTTGATTAGAGTCTGAAATTGCTGATACCCTGAGTAGGAAGGCTAATTGTAGGCCTACAGTCACCCATTCACAAAGTAGTAGTTAATTAGATATTCAAGATGGTTAACATTACATAAATAAAAATTGTGAAGAAGAAAAAAAATAGAACTGATAAAGAAATAAAGGTCAAGCGAGCAATTTTCTTAGAGAATAGAGAATTATCACCCATTTTCGGGTAGATTCAAGTACTAATATCATAAAATGTTTATTAGAGTTTTGATACCATTTGGCCAAGTGTTGGAAAATTGACGAAGAAGGTCTACTTTATCCCTATCCTAGAGCCGTTAACCCCTGAGAAAATAATTAATGTGTTTCTGAAAGAGATAATTATGAGGCATGAGGTGCTAGTGTTAGTGGTGATTGATAGTATATGCACCTATCGGTTTTTGGACAAAATTCATGAGGATTTAGGCACTAAGTTGTATTTAACACAATGTTTCAGTCATAATCAAACGGGTAGAGTGAACGATGATTTAAACGCTTGAAGAGATGCTTTGTGTGTGTATGTGTGTGGTTGATTTAGGACTAATTGGAATGCATACATTCCAATAAAATAATTTTCTTATAATGACAGCTACTAATGAGATTAGACAAATGTTGGATCCCTGTTTATGAAACATCATGATTTTCAAAATTTCACCACTTGTAAAAACTTTAAAATAATAGAAATAGCATGTAGCAGAAGTCTTAAACCATTAACCGATTTAATTATTATCGCCATCTAGACTATTCAAAATCATTTGTAGTCAAACCACAGTGTTACTATCGCAGACTTTCAGAAATCGTTATCGAGTTTAAAACTATACATCAGTTAAACAAATAAATAGTTCATTGGTACAAAACACTAACCCAGACTAAAGATTACCCTCCTCGTAGAGATCACAACCTCTAAGCCACCTGCACGAGTACAAAACACATTTCAAAGAAATAAGTGTTAGCTTACGCCTCGTGAGTCAATAGGAGTTATAACAAAATACCATGAAAATATAATCGTAAGTAAAGATATGACATAAAAGTAAATACCATACCCAACCCACCATGTATTTGTCCCTTACCCGATAACCTGCAAATCATATAACACCGAATGGGTCAAATATCTACAATTCAATTCATATAATCATCCGCACATAATCACGAAAGATCACCTAATCACCTCAAACCTAGATTGGCGAGCTTAGCACACGGACCGACGAAAGCTGGTTTCACATGCTTCAAAACACTCCTTGAGAACACCATAAATGAAACCAATGTCGAAACTTAGCCGGAAATGGCTTAAACATAACACCGGAAGCTTGCAAACGCTCATAAACGAAGCTCCAACACCAAAATACGCTTTAGAACCTTGGAATCTCTCTAAAATTTGGCAGAGTAATGGTATGGATGAGAGTGTGCTGTGTGAGATGGTTGAGATTGAACTTGTATTTATAGACACTGAAAATGGCCCAACACGCTGCATCCAAGCACCGAACGCGTCACGTTCTGCGACATGCAGAAACTGACTCGCGCAACCATCTGACACACGCAACCTCCACACGGGTTCCGCCTCCCAAACGCGTCGCGTCGTGATCTAAGATTTCCAGATTCTTTATTTTCTTTTCCATTTTCTTTCTTTAAATAATAATAATACTCCATAATTATTATTAATAAATAAACTCCATAAATATTATTTATTTCTCGATTAATATTATTACAATAATTCGGGTTGTTACAATTCTCCCTCTCTTAAAAGGATTTCGTTCTCGGAATCTACTAAACAAAAAGTCGGGGATATTTAGCTTTCATCTCTTCTTCGGTTTCCCAAGTCATATCCCTCCCATGCTTGTTCTTCCATTAAACCTTCACCAACTTGACCCGTTTCTTCCTCAATTGCTTAGTCTTACGATCTAAGACTGCAACTTGTTCCTCTATCAACCGTTTATGCTCATCCACCCAAAGTTCATCTAGCGGTAGTAAACTCGGCTCTTCTGTTAGACACTTTCACACATAGCAGACGTGGAACAAGTTGTGAATACCCTCTAGCTCCGGTGGCAATTCTAATTTATATGTCGGATCTCCAACTTTTTCAAGTACCGTCAACGGACGAATAAACCAAGGTCCAAGTTCACCACGCTTCCCAAACCGTATGATGCCCTTCCACGGAGAGAATTTGAACATCATTTTCTCACCTATTTCAAACGTCTTATGACTATGCTTGTTATCAGAATACCTTTTCTGTCATTCCCGAGCTACCCATAATCATTCGCGAGCAACCGCAACTTTGTCCGCTTGTGAATCGAACTATCTCACGCCCGAGAAATTTCTTTTCTCCTGGTTCCAACCAACAAGTATGAGTGTGACACTTTCTCCCGTGGAGCATTTCATATGGTGCCATATCAATACTCGCATGGTAGATGTTATTGTAAGCGAACTCCATTAGTGGCATGTGCGTATCCCAACTGCCACGATACTCAATCACGCAGGCCCTCAACAAGTATTCAAGTGTTTGAATTGTTCTTTTTCTTTGTCCATTCTTTTATTGGGGATTTAGTATTAAGAATAACGCATAATAAAGTCAAGAAACTATAAGAATTAAATTTTCTAAATTCCCAAAACTCAAAAATCGTCAATCTTTCAACCGAATAATCAATTCAACCTCAGAAGAAACCATCGAATGTCAAAAGAACCATCAAAAGAAATTTCAAAATCCAAGAATTGAAAAGATTTCACAAATAAGGAATCTATTGCTCCTCGCTAGCTAATATGTAGCAAGCTCGGGTTGTCGCCTTTGCCAGTACTTTATTCTTCCCTTCTATTGTCCCTCGAACCTTGGGCTTGGTGCATTCCGTACTGTTGTGCCCCATTTCGTGGCAATTGAAGCATATCTTCTCCGTACTCTTTCAATCTTGTATAATATGTCCATTGTGACCACACCGATGATATCGCCTCGTGTCCATGGTACAAGGTCCACCATGGGTCAAATTACATGATGTACTATAGTTGGATTTACCGTGAATCTCCCCATCTTTATGTTCTTTATTCTTTTTCTTTGGGACCTAGATAGTCCTTCCCACTTTCTCTCCTCACGATCTTTACCCATCGCACGTTCTCACTTGGTCATGTCGTACTCCGTTCTACTCGCCTCGTCCATGGCCTCTCCCAAGGTCCTCCTCATTCTTACAGCCACTTGGTATTGAAACAGTAACCCCTGGGCATATCTTCTGATTTATTCATCCTCCATAATAGTGTAGCTACCAGTAGTTGTAGATTCTCAGTAAAGTGGCTAATCCAACCAATTTTGCTTGTACAATGGAAACTGCCACCAGTTTCTCTCTCCAACGAATCAAATTGGCCAAAGGTGTGCGTTCATGAGCCCATGCTAAAGTTTCAATCAATTCCCGCCATATCCACGCTAGGAAATTAAAAACATAAATCTAATAGCCGAAAAAGGATGTCCAAATAAAAACATCCATGCCCATACTGAGAAAATATTCATACCAAAAGGATTGTATCCATTAATAAGTTGTGAAGAGTTTAACCATAAATAATCTCTGAACCAGCCCATCAAATAAGTGGAAGATTCATTAAACTGCGAAACATTACCCTGCCATAATGTAATGTGCTTCCAATGGCAATAAAAAGTAACCCATCCAATGGTATTTAACATCAAAAAAACTGCCAAAGAAAATGCGTCCCAAGCCGAAATATCACAAGTACCGCCTCGCCCTGGGCTATCGCACGGAAAACTATAACCGAAATCCTTTTTATCTAGCATTAACTTGGAACCACGTGCATCTAACGCACCATTTACTAAAAATTCCCTCTTCGCTTTTTCTCTTGCCCCTAAGCTACATAACCTCATCTTGACTTTACTAGTGAATACTTCCCACGTCATACCGTCCATAACGGCGTTAGTAAGCATTTGTTTAACCGTTCGCCACCATTCTAAAACCTCTCCTTCAAATATCATGATTACATAGTTCACTTGCTAGTATTTAGAGTAATTCCCAACACAAAACACTTGCTCCAGTTTCATGATCTAGCAGCAGGCATCACAGTGGGTCTTTACCTCCCTTAAATGCTGGCAGTTTGCATTTCATATAGCTTTAAAATGATGTTCCTCTACCTCCCACTCTTCTCCGCATGCCACACTCCATGTTGAAGCGTGAAATGTTGTCCCTTTCGCTATGCAGAGATCGTTCCTCTTTCTCTTCCTTTCTTCCACCACGTGCTTCTCGTCGTAAACAAGCAATCTGGGCATACCTTTCTCGTAGTTAATCTTCCAATTTTGCCTGGCACACAATGCTATCAAGACTGCGTTGGCTTTGATGAGTCTCCTCTGGCTCTTCATGATGACCTTCCTTCTCCGCCAGGTTGTTGTTAGAGCAATAGATCGAATAAGAGCCCTCATCATAGGGATTACTTTCTAAAACTGGGGCACCACCAACCACTCCACCCCTTCCACGTCCGGCACCGTGCATGGTGTTCTTGTTATTAGTTTTTTTCCTCCAAGTACCCATCATTTTCCTTCTGCAAGACAACACAATCTCGAGTCAAAATTCAGAAAGTTAGCACGAGCAAAAATCAAAAGATTCTAAACCGTGTAGAGGAGAGAATAGTCTTATAGGAAACACACAAGCAATCCTAAAAGCACTCAGTCACACACCCCCACTTAAATTCATGTTCATTCCTATACGATCCGATCTATCCATGAGTTTAAGTGCCGGTATCAGCACCTAGTTCACACATATGGCTCTGATATCAACTTGTAACACCGTGATTTTCAAAATTACACCACTTATAAAAACTTTTAAATAATAGCAATAACATTCAACGGACGTCTTAAACCATTAACCGAATAAATTGATATCGTCATATAGACGATTCAAAATCATTCGTTATCAAACCACAGTGTTACTACCGCAGTCGTTCAAAAATCGTTATCAATTTTAAAACCATACGTCAGTTAAACAAATAAATAGTTCATTGGTACCAAACACTAAGCCAGACTAAAGACTACCCTCCTCATAGAGATCACAACCTCAAAGCCACATGCGCGAGTACAAGACACATTTCAAATAAACAAGTGTCAGCTTACGCCTCGTCAGTCAATAGGAGTTATAACCAAGAACCATTAAAATATAATCGTAAGTGAATATATGACATAAAAGTAAATACCATACCCAACCCACCGTGTACTTGACCCTTACCTAATAACCCACAAATCATATAGCACCGAATGGGTTAAATATCTGCAAAACAATTCATACAATCATCCACACATAATCAAGAATCATATCACATCATAACCGCATATTTCATACCGCTTCATAATCATAAATCGTACCGCATATCAATGATGAATCATACCTTATCATAATCATAAACCATACCGCATATCAATCATGAATCATACCGTATCATACATAAATCATACCACATCGTAAACTCATATATATCGTAAGGTGATCTTAATGTAGAGTCTAAACCCACACTAGATAACCCAAAGGTTCACTACTCACGTGCCCGGCTGACCTATGCTCCCAGTGGGGGCGACTCCCACCCAAGAACATAGATCCCGATAATATCGCCGCTTTCGCTACTCCGGCGGTGCAAGTACAAGTACAAACTTGTCGTTCCGGTGCGATTCCAAATGAATCCGACCGCAATTTTCAGCTTCTCCTAACACCCTCTAGCCTACACCACTCCAGTACTTGAACACCGAAGTGTACGCATACCATGTGTCAATATAGTCATCTAGAAAGACCAAATGATCCACATTGGCTAGCACTTTAATCCTAAAACGTCAATCATACCTACTAGGCCCGTAATCCGCGGATGAGTACTAGAGTATACTACTCTTGCCCGGTTAAGTTGATGCACGCAAGTAATGGAAATGAACCAAACATAAACGGCAGTAAACCGCAAATAATCATAGCATGCATATCACGTGTTTGAACATACATGCAACAAGTATTTAACTTTGAAGACATAACACGTATAGTCAATCTATATATATATATAAGTGTGTGTGTGTGTGTGTATAACCATTTACATTTCAAAAGTTAGGTTTTGTCTTTGTACTCGGTTTTGAAAAAAATCTACTAAACTGAGCTGAAACAGCACGAAAAGATCACCTTGAAACAACACGGACCGACGAAAGCTGGTCTCACACGCTTCAAAACACTCATCGAGGACACCACAAATGAAACCGCTGTTAGAACTAAGCCCGAAATGGCTTTACTGTAATACCCGAACCTTGCAAACGCTCATAAACGAAACCCCAACACCGAAATACGCTCTAGAGCCTTGGAATCTCTCTAAAATTTGGCAGAGTAACGGTATGGATGAGAATGTGTTGTGTGAAATGGCTGATATTGAACTTGTAGTTATAGACATTGAAAATGGCCCGATGCATCGCGTGCAAGCACTGAACACGTCGCTTTCTGCGACATGCAGAAACTGACTCATGCAACTGCGTGACACACACAACCTTGAGACGTGTTCTAACTCCCAGATGCGAAGTGCAACGCGTCGCGTCGTGATTTCGGATTTCCATATATTTTATTTACTTTTCCTTTTTCTTTTCTTTAAATAATAATAATACTCCATCTTCATTATTAATAAATAAAATCCAACAATATTATTTATTTCTTGATTAATATTATTACAATAATTCGTGTCGTTACAATTTATTAGAGAGAAGCGGGTCACGGGTGGTTGAAAACACAGACATGGTATAGAATATGACAAAGAGGATTTAACATATTTGTGAGGTGAGGGTAAGCTATTTAGATTTGATAAAAGAGTTAGATGAATTAAAGATGATCTATTTAGGGTTCCAAGTTGAGGGATTCTGTTCTTTTGAGGAATGCCTTCATGGAAGATTGTGTAATTCAATTTATGAATACATCGTAGGATTAGCCCCAACTCCATTGAACCATTAGAATCAATATGTGTACGTGTAAATTTGTTTATATTCGAGTTAATTGAAAAGATATTATAGATTCACAACATGTTTTGTGTTACTAAATTCCAAAGTGTGTAGCTGATGAGATATCTTATCTTTAGTTGGAGATTTAGTAAGTAGATGAGAAAATATTTTTTGTAGAGTATTCGACAACTATTCTACAGGAAAAAGCTAAAGCTTGAGAAATATACAAATTAGAATTCTAGAAATCCGGTAAAAACATTAGAAGAGTTCTAATTATATTTGATAACGGAAGATGAAATGAAAGCACTGTTATTTAGAGCTATTTTCCAAAAACTATTTTAGAAAATGATTTATGGGCTAAAATGTTAAAAACTGGGGGAGAGTTGTAACAGTTCAAAGTCTGCTTTATATTTAATTTATTTATTTTTTTAGGTTGGGAATTTAGAGTATTAATTATTAAAAGTTTATTTGCTAATTGTATTCTATTGTGAATAAACCAAGGGACATATGTTGTCAAATTTTAATTTATTGTATAATTTAACTTGTTTATTTAAGAGTAAAATATGGTTTAATCATTAAAGTTTCTCTTTTTTTTTGGTTTAACTATCAATAAAATTTTTAAACGATTTATACATAAAGTTTTATTTACCTGTTACTTTCACCCATTTATCTACAATTACAGGTAGAATCTAACCAAACACTATTTAATCTTTAAAAAACTAAATTAAACTATCCCAAAACACTTATTAAATCCCACCACCAAACACTCCTATTTACCAAAAGCCCCCCTCCCCCTCTCTCTCCTCTCTCTCTCTCTCTCTCTCTCTCTCTCTTTGAAGATGAAGCCTCCACTACTCAACCACAGCCGCCATCACTACCCACATAGCTCTTTTCTCTCCCGATATCTCTCCCTCTCTACCCCTCTCTCCTAACCTCTTAAAGATAAATTAAGGAAGGTTAAACCAACGCCTGACCTCCACAATGTGCTTGTGGATGTTGATTTGGGGTCCTCTTCCTTGCTGATGCATGTGCCAATCAAAGAAAAGAAATCGGTGATGAAGACATATATAGGATGAAATCGATGATGATGGATCTATTTTGGAGAATGAAGTCTACGATGAAAATGTACAGAGGTAAAGAATATGGGTTTTGTACTTAATCTATTTCGTGTTTCTAATTTATTTTTCTAACTGTCCATATCAAAGTTCATGTTCTTGGCCAGATTATGTTCATAGATTTGAACATGTGTGTGTGTGTGTGTTTGTTTGTTAGTTTCTTTATGTGTTCTTGAAGGCTAATTTATCTCCATATTGGTTTTTGTAACACCCTTAATTTCAGTTCAAATTTAAACTTTTTAAATTACTAATAAAACAACATCACTTGTCATTTCATTCATAAAAGTGTGCTAAAGCTATAACGGATTTACAAAAGATTGGTGTTACTTGTTGTTTTGTTTACACAACCATTAGTCACAAATAAACAAAATGAGAGCAAATGTCATATACATCCAAACATGTCACTAGATTGAATCAAAGGCTTCCCAAAAACTTCTACCCGCCTCACCGGCAAAGCAACTATTTATTTGTGGATACAAAAACATTTACACAACAGAGTTGTTAGCATAAGCTAGTGAGTGTAACAAAACAGTTTAACCAAATAAATAAGTCAGCATCACATTTTAAGCAACATGACATCACTTATTAAGGCACACAAGATGTGGGGGACAAGTCCACTAGAGCTTGTATCTCCCATAGTGGTCAACCATGATCAACAAGTCTAAGTGGGGGTGTGTCCACATCTCCCATCAAGTTGGGGGAAGCACAAAGCAGTCCACCATACAATGGTTATCAGGAGTGAATGACATGTTCCCCAAGTCCACTCGTGTTTGCTTAGGTTCGGTGGCTCGTCAGCCCATGGAACCACAAGGTCATAATGGGTACTATCATCCCCCTCCACTCTTTGCACCAATTCCTCAACAACCCATGTATCTAGGTTCCAAATTGCCGAAGCCACATGAACCAATACACGTCACCCAATGGTTAGGAACCAATGTGGTACAAAGCACTAAGTCTCAAACACAAGTCCAGACCAATAAGGCTCAATCATAAACGCAAGCAAGTTAAACACACATCGTTTATAACTTGCAAGAACATCACATAGCTATTCCTGCATTCAAACTTGCAAACACCAGTTTCACATACAATATCATCATTGACTGATTAATAACAATAACAAATCACATTGATGCCATAAATGTGTAAAACATAGAATATAATAACATTTTGATGACTTGTAAGTTTATAAAGTCAAATAATGTATCCGCAGGGTATAACTCACCTGATTAAAGTGATGAGGATCACTTTCAATTCCAAACCAAAGCTATATCACTTGTATAGTAATCCTATAATCGTAAGAGATAAGGTTAACTTAGTTAAGTTAACCAAAATTGAGATTCCTAAGGTGTATAGACTCAATACTACGGTTAAACACCTTTTTCGGGTCTAAAAGACTCCATATTATCCCCATATAACCACTAGAATCAATCCCCTTTCAAATACAAGGTCAAAAGGGGTCAAAACAATGTTTCTGGAGATTTTAGGGTAGCTCGCGCCGCAGAGAAATCCCTGGAAAATGACCGTGCGCCAAACAAATGCCTCGCGCCGTGAGACATGATGCTCGCGCCGCGAGCATGTGTAAACAGTAACTTTCTATTTGTTTTCAACACAAATCCGGCCAAAAACTCAAATCTTTCCAAATCAAACTTATTTGCAACATACCAAAGACTTATATAACACTTCATAACACCAAAACATCAACAATCAACATATCTTGATTACCCAAACCCTAGTTTCACCATCTTTCCCATTTTTGACCCATTTAACAAATTGGTCACATATTTTCAACAATAATCATCAAATACAACAAGTATAGCTAAAATCAAACACAATTTCAAGTTATGAATTTTCAACACCCAATTGAGTTTGCCCTATCTTGCTCCAAAAACCAAGCTCAAATGCTAGAATGAGTGTTAAAAGCATACTATAAATCTTATACACACCCCAAATCTCCAAATGATCTCTTGATTTCTTGCTCAATACTTGCACTCTCTTCTAGCTCTCCTACTTCTCGATGGTTCTAGCCCCAATTGGGGTCTTTGACTTTTCAATTGGATTAAATAACACTTACACACACATTTACACATCTAGTTCCTCCATTTCTATCTTTTGCACTTTATTACCAATTTTAAGTTGCAATACACACCTACACTCAATATACAAGGGTGGACACGATAATGGTATAATATTCACACAAAACTCAACTACTTTTTTGTATTTATAAAATCTTTAATTTTATAAAATTTCGGATATTACATTTCCTCCCTCCTTACAATGATTCCGTCCTCGGAATCAATCTAACTAAACAAACTAGGGTAACAAGTTTTCATGTCATCTTTGGTCTCCTAAATTAGATTAGGACCTTGGCTATGCTTCCACAGGACTAACACCTAAGAAATCAAACGCTTCCTTAGCTTCTTGGTCTTCCTTTCCAAAATTGAAACTGGTTTTTCAACTAATTGCTTCTTTGCATTGACCTACAACTCACTGATAGGAAGAATTTGTTCATCCTCTACTTTGGACTTTTTGAAGTTACAAACATGGAATGTGTTATGAACACCTTCTAACTCTGGAAGTAACTCCAACTCATAGGCTTGCTCATTGACCCGCTTTAAGATCTTGAACGGTCTAATGTATATGGGACTTAGTTTACCACATTTCCCAAAACGGATCACTGTAACACCGTATTTTCAACCCAAAATTTTCATCTTAAAAAAATACTACGGAAGCGAACACAAATACCATAAATATTTACAACTGTGTACATGCAACATTTTCAAAGCCAACGATAGTTTAAAATATCAGTATTACAAAAATCAACGGCTCATTACAAATTAATTATCAGAGGCCAGGCAATTACTCCTAAAGCTAACCACTCTAAGCTAAGCCGCTGACTTACCAAAACCTGTAAAAAGAGTGAGAGGTGGGGGATTAGCACAAAGCTAAGTGAATGAAAATAAACCACAACAGATAATCCGCCACAACCGCATGATATCAAATCAACAATTAATCGTGCCCTGGGAAGACCGGCGGTTCTATAGGAACCTACATCCAATGCGGAGCCAAAGCAAAGGTTTACCGATAGTTTGTTTGCTATTCTCACATAGTATTATCCTTAAGTTGCAACAATTGCATCAAAAGATCCCAATACTGATTAGCCGATAGCAAAAAAACCCAGCCCATGTGCCTAGCCGAAACTAACTTCCTAAACAATCATGTATAGAAATCACTGACGCCACAATCAATTAACAAACAACCAGTTAATCAATTATCAGACATAAAGTCTATCTATGCACCAATCCATAAACAGTTGCATCCAAAACCGTTACAACTAATATCAACCGAGAGTAAACATCCACTCACCTCCGGTTCTCAGTTCTCCACTCAGTGATCTAATTTTACGGATTCTTGTCCGTTCCTAAGAACACAATAAACGGAAATCAGTATCCAGTTCATAAATATATATCAAAACATATATTTTATCTCCTTTAATCAAACACAACATGTTAGATTCACATATGCATGTACACGTAGCATATAACAATAAAGATTCAACAAACATCAAAACTATCGGATTTCAAGGAAATCCGCCTCAAATGTCGGATTTGAGGAAATCCGATACAAAGTGTCAGATTCCTCCTCATCGGAATTCCACCATCGAATTTAACTCTTGGAATCCATCAATACCGGATTCGATATATCCGGTCTTCAAGTGTCACAATGCTTCACCTTTGGATTTCATAAGCATCGGATTCATGAATACTGGGTTCTTGAATCCTGGATTTCATCATGTCGGATTTGAACATTACCGGATTTCATCATTATCTTCTTCATATAACAATCCAACAACTTCAAGCCTCCATGGATCAAATATCCAGCAATATAAACTTATTAAAACTCATACCAAATCATGTTTGAACTATAAATAACATGCTTGACAACAACAAAAACACCATAACTCCCAAGAACATACTAAAATCAACTAAACCCATTTGTCAAGTTTCGATCATGTTCATCCATGATGTTTTTTTATCACAAATCCAACATGTTATGAACAAAAATATAGCATGTTAACATGATTCATGAATTAAACATGTAGAAGAAGTTTACCAACCTAAACTTGAATCCAACAACTTCAAGAAAATCAATTCCGATTCTTTGTTCTTCTTTTTCTCTCAAAACACGTACAACACACACTAGAGCAGATCTCAAAGTGAGGAGGTTAACTCATGATAGACTGTTATGATCAGTACATACAACGCATTTTGTATCGTAAAGATAGTATCTCCATAAATTCAACGCAAATATCACAACTGCAAGCTCTAAATCATGGGTTGGATAGTTATTCTCATGAGATTTCAATTGACGAGAAGCATATGAAATTACCCTATCCCGCTGCATCAACACACAACCCAACCCTGCAAATGATGCATCACAATAAATAATGAAGTCATATGAGCCCTCCAGTAAAGCAAGAATCAGAGCCTGACATAAAAGTCATTTTAACATTTGAAAACCCATTTCATGTTCATCATTCCACTTGAATGTAACCTCTTTGCGGGTTAATTTTGTCATGTGATTCGCAATTTTTGAGAATTCTTTTATAAACAGACGGTAATAACCTGCCAATCCCAAGAAACTTTTGATCTCAGAAGGCGACTTTGGAGCATTCCAATTCATAACAACCTCTACTTTCGCCAGCTCAACTTTAACTCCATCCTTGCAAATGACATGCCCCAGAAAATATACTTCTCGCATCCAGAATTCACATTCAGAGTACTTGGCATATATTTGCTCCCGTTTTAAAGTTTCAAGCACTTGTCTCAAATGTATCTCATGATCAACTTCGGATTTAGAATACACCAGTATGTCGTCAATAAATACAATCACAGATTTATCCAAAAATGGTCGACAAACCCGATTCATTAAATCCATAAAAACAACAAGTGCATTACTCAAACCGAACGGCATGACTAAAAACTCATAATGGCCATACCGGGTACGGAAAGCAGTTTTGGCAACATCTTCGTCATAAACTCGTACCTGGTGATAACCCGATCGCAGATTAATCTTTGAAAAATATGAAGCACCCTGCAACTGATCAAACAAGTCAAAAATCCGGGGCAGAGGGTATTTATTCTTGACCGTTCTCTTGTTCAGTTCTATGTAATCAATACACATCCGCAGAGTACCATCCTTCTTTTTCACAAATAGAACCGGTGCACCCCGCAGCGACAAACTCGGACGAATAAAACCCGGTTCTAAAAGATCCTGAATCTACGTCATC
This sequence comes from Dittrichia graveolens, assembly GCA_038502395.1. Classification (NCBI taxonomy): domain Eukaryota; kingdom Viridiplantae; phylum Streptophyta; class Magnoliopsida; order Asterales; family Asteraceae; genus Dittrichia; species Dittrichia graveolens. The sequence goes on along the minus strand of JARJIL010000005.1, from coordinate 50,415,483 downwards.
ATCTCTCTAATCTCAGAAGGGGCCAATCTGTAAGGAGATTTTACCACCGGATTAGAACCTGGAATCAAATCAATCTTGTATTCCACCTCTAGAATTGGAGGTAACCCAGGTAACTCATCCGGAAATACTTCAAGAAATTCAGATACTACTCGTCCATCTGTAACTGCCCACTTTTGTACTTCGTTTTGAAACAGCTTGAACATCTCAAATGTTTCATGTTTATGTTTCATCAAATAAACATAACCAAATCTACTATAATCATCGGTGAATGTAACGAAGTATCTATCACCATCCCTAGACATTGATCTAAAAGGACCGCATACATCCGTATGTATGATTCCTAATAGATCTTTGGCTCTTTCACTTGAACCGGAGAAAGGAGCCTTAGTCATCTTCCCATATAAACATGATTCGCAAACTTCAAATGAGCTAGAATCGTTTGATTTTAAAATTCCATCCTTTTGAAGTTTTGCAATGCGTTTCTTGTTTATATGACCAAGTCGACAATGCCATAGGTATGTTTGACTTAAGTCATGCTTAGGTCGTTTGGTGCTAGTGGTAAATATAGAATTATCATCAAGAGATCTTTTAAGATTAACTTCATATATTCCATTAAGAGGGCGAGCCTCAAAATACAAAATGTCGTTTTTGAAGGCACGAATGCCATCATCAACGAAACCAAAAGTGAATCCAGATTCTCTTAACCAAGCTACTGAAATAATATTCCTAGTTAAACTAGGTACATAACAACAATTGTTTAATATTAAGTACAGGCCATTTGGTAATAATAATTCAAAAGTTCCAAGAGCTTCAACAGCAACATTTGCTCCATTGCCCACGTGGAGATCCAAATCGCCTGGCTTCAGCAGCTTACTTTTTCTCAACCCCTGCACATTGTTACAAATGTGAGTTCCACAACCGGTATCAAATACCTAGGAATTAATGGAAAAAGTATACATTTCAATCATATATATACCTGAAGTGCTAGCCTCGCCAGCCTTCTTCTTTTTCAATTCTGCAAGGTAGGTTGCACAATTGCGCCTCCAATGTCCTACCACCCTGCATTCAAAGCACGGGTCATTCTTGGGAACCTTTCCCGCCGTCTTGGGTGTAGGAGCCTTGGCAACTTGCTTGCCTTTGTCCTTTCCCTTTGCCTTCGCTTTGCCTTTCCCTTTTGAGTTGTTTTTCTTTTTCTTCTTGATTTTCCCTTCTTGAATCATCAAGACTTGAGGTGTTTTGCTCGGAATCTTACTCTCAGCAGTTTTAAGCATCCCATGCAACTCTGAGACAGATTTCTCCCATTTGTTCATGTTATAATTCATGACAAATTGATCATAGGCTTTGGTCAACGAGTGAAGGATCATATCCTGTGCAAACTCGTTGGTTATGGGAGATCCAAGCCTAGCAAGCTGGTCAATGTATCCTTTCATCTTTAGCACATAGTCGCTAACGGATTGACCTTTCTCCATCTTGCATGCATGGAAGGCTCGAGTGACCTCAAAGTGTTCTTGCTTCGCTTGCTTTTGGAACATTTTCTTAAGCTGGCGAAGCATCTCATATGCTCCATGCTCCTCAAGGTTCTTTTGAAGATCCGGAGACATGGTAGCAAGCATGAGGCATGCAATTTCGACCGAGTCGTCGGAATGCTTCGCCCAAGCATCCCTAACGGCTTTGGCTGCAGTCAATGAAGGTTCCTCAGGGACGGGATTCTCAAGTACGTACAATTTCTTTTCGTGCTTAAGAACGATTCTCAAGTTACGATACCAGTCTAAGAAATTTGTACCATTGAGTTTTTCTTTCTCTAAGATTGAACGAAGAGATAAGTTGTTAACGGGCGTAGTTGAGTTAGGGGCCATCTACAAAATCAAAGTTCAATTTAGTATTTTCGATATTTAATCCTTTAATAATTAATACCCTTTAGAATTATAAAATTCTTTAATTTTTTAAAGGCTAGGATCCAAGTTGAACTTAACCTTGAATGTTTGGCTAATGCTCTCTCCATCAAGTTAAAACAACAAGGTAGGTAACGTTTACCAATTACATCTCGTATGTAATTCCTAGATCTTTATGGGATCCTAGACAACGATTGTCAATTTTGACATGTTTGATCCCATCTATGCCTCGGGCTTCCTTACGTTTGGCTAATGCTCTCTCCGTAATAAGATTCCGATTAAGTCGTCCTATTTCAAGACGGTGAATTTCCGGCCCAAGACGTTCATGGAATTCGCGGAAAAACACCTCGATTGTTACAAAAACAATCCACGCGTTTGGCTAATGCTCTCTCCACGTGAGTGTCGTTGCAACAAGCGAGTGTCTTAAAATGGGATGGCATAGACTTACGTTTTGGAAAAAGGGCTTTTACCGTTTTGTATATTTATTAAATAAAACAAAACGAGTCGTGTGACTAGTATTGCATGCATACAATAATAAGTCCACGTTTTGATAAAATCATATTTTATATATATATTGGTCTTGAGTATTCTTAAAATCCATATTTTACGAACTCTCAACGCGTTCAATTTTAAACTAGTATTAATATCCTATATTAACGTGTGTAGTTTCGAGCACGCAAATACGACCAATTTTAGCTTGTAATAAAACCATTTTATTATTAAGCTTGAATGGAGTTTGGTTGAGTTTTAAAATCTCTATTTTATAAAACTCATATATATATATATATATAAAGATATATATTTTGACATAATGAATTTTAATCTTTACAAAACTCCTTTTATATAAAATTCATTTTACATCTTATGTTATGTCAACTAAAAATACCAAACTCCCATTGTGTGATTTATATTATGTAAAAAATATTATCTAGCATGCAAAAAATCCTATTTTCAACCATGCATAATAATATAAACATAAACACACACAAATAACATGTATAAGTGCATAACCAAGCCATTTATCCTAAGTGGTATTTTTGTGAGCCATACAAAAATACCAAGTCATAACTAAGGACCAAATATTCCTCTTGTGATGAACTTGAAGCTCCCACTTGCCAAAACAACTCCTTGTAGTGCAAATGACTCCAAGCCTTCATGGTTGACTCAACCACACTTGAAACCTCCAACTTGGTCATTTCTTCATCTTGTTACATTTTTATAAAAGTAAACTAGTCTAAACTATTCTACTATTTACAAAATACAACAAGATGAAACAAAACTAAAATTATTATTACATACCAAATGAAAAATAATTTTACAACCAAATCGAATTTCCAACACATCACAAAAGGTCTATAGCTTGTTATGCACAACATACACTGAAACAAACATATATATCAACACTTGATATTTAGGCAACTTTTACAACCAAACATGCATGTGGTTTGGTTGTTTCCCAAAATAAATATATAAACATATATTAGTTGCCAACAAGAAAATCCATAACTTTTCTAACAAAAGAAAAGTTGTCCATTTTCTTAAACAATACATACTCAAAAAGTTTCTTAAAACTATACATAAGTGGCTCTGATACCACTGTTGGGGTTTGTTCGGTTTTTCAAAATATATTTTAGCAACGGAAGCATGAACAACAATTTTAAACTTTTAAAACTCCCCACCAATGATCCATATGCAAGCCTTAAGAAACAAAACAACCATAGGGTGCTTAGAACTACAACCTTTGTAGCGTGAGTAAACCGTTGATGAAGTGGTTGATCTATAAGAAGCCAAGAGAAGACTTCCTCCAAGGTATCCACAAATCAATGAGTCCAACACCTCCAAGATACTAGTCTCTCCAACCCTTGAAATTCAAGCAAGCAAGCAACAACCTCTTGTTCTTCTTCTTGAACTTACTATGTATGTATATGAGTATGTATTCTAGTACCACACTTTGCTCACTTGAAGAACACCAATACTATAAAGTAAGGATGTTTTCAAGTATGAAAACACTTAGAACTTTTCTAAGAACACAAGGAAAGGTGGTAGCCTAAAAACTTCTACTCAAAAAAGCCATGCATGAAGACTTAAAAAGCCAAGAAGTAAAGCAAGAGAGGGAGGCCCCTCCCTTTCTTGATTTCGGCCGTAGAAGGAGAGGGGGGTCCCCTTTGGATCTTTTTCTTCACTTGTACATGCATGCATGTCTAGGTTAGTCCATTTTTCAAGCAACCTCAAATGGACCCCCTTTGTGATACTTATAAGCATTTCTAGTTTTATATATTTCAAGTATATAAAATATAATGCTAGACTTGCCATACATTGTATAAAATACATCTACATGTATTTTATATACATACTTGATTGTTACTAGTAACTCTTTACTTGTAACAAAGATATACATACATTTATATAATTGTTACTAGTAACAATTTACTTGTAACAAATATACATTTACACACACATATATATATATATATATACATATATATATAAAATCATATGTTTATATTTATGTATTTCATATGCATTATCTTATATTAATATATAAGAGTGATATTATTATTTCACATAAATAATAATATGCAACAATGCATATATATACTTATATATATATAATGAGTTGGAAACATATTTAAATCATATTCAAATATGTAATTGGTGTCCATTGATTGTAAATGTGTGACCCTATGGGTTTATTTATTATCAGTAATATCGTATTAATTTGTGTATTGTGCACATAGAACCAACACGATCTTGATCAAAGTCTTTGATCCTACTATATGGTGTTAATTATTGATTAGAGAAGTTCTTAAGTATCACTGTTCTATTGTAAACTTTTTGTAACAATAAGGATATGAGTACCCTAGTTCTTCGTCATATGATCTCTTTGACGGATACTTTGAATAAGTAGTCTGGTCAAAAGATAATTGAGAAGATAACAAGAATACAAATGGATGTTGCATGGCAAATCCATTGAATAAGCCTTTATCATAATGACTAGTGATGTTTGACATACTAGGTCATGTAGCATTTCTTATGCATATGATTTGGCTTTAAATATTGTTTTAGTTGTTGTTTGTTTTATATTTGCTTTGGGAACTGCAAGCAGTATCGTTACTTTTGATTGCTTTGGATATATAGTGGGGACTATATATACGCAGATGCGGTTACTTTCATTAGTCTTTACCGTGTTCCATCTTAGCATGTTTAACCACTTCCCTGAGTGCTTATGCATTCTAGATTTCCACAGTCAGTCATTCTTCAAGGGAAGGAAGTTTGAGTTAAGACTGAGGTTAGGGTTTGGTCATGCATTAATCAAGGATTGAATACAAGTGACGCAAAACTAACCTGTGCTTGAAATGAGTTTCAAGTGATTGGAAGACCCACACCTGAGTTCACTTCATGGATTATGGTCACAAGTGACTCAGGATGATAATATCATTTCATCCTTAGACCGGAGATACATGTGTATCCAAAGCATGAGTCTGCTTTATTTTGATTACTTTCAAACATGGTTCGTAACTGGCCACTATAAAGGGAGTTATCAAATAAAGTGAGAAGCATGTGGCGGGGCTATGTAGTCAAAAGGATTTGTTCCTCTAGTTAGAGAGATATCCCTGACCCCTCGATGATTGGGCTCTGACACCAAAAATGCATGGCCGTGCTCAAGTTACAATGATTTTAGATCAGTTGTAAACTTGTTATTTTGGTCACCACCAATCTAGAATCGAGAAACAGAATCGTGAACGATCTGGAGATTGACATTTTTCCATGTCTCGTGTTCACACGGATATCTCGAATAAATGGATGTTTATGATCACTTATTTATAGGACCTTTTAGCCTTTCTAGGCTACCAGGATTTTTCGAGGATGACGTAACTCGTACCAACTTGGGGGCAAGTATGCTTTGCTAGAGCCGCTGCTTGTCTGTGGTGTTGGTAATGCTGTATCATGTGCAAGTGGGAGTCTGTTGGAATATGCCCACTGATACACGTGTACTAGCATTACTACTGATGAGGTACGAGCCTATTAGGTCTCACGCCAAGGGTAGATTCCGGCAGCACAGCGCAAACAAGAGAGACTATGAGATTAGGGTTTCTGGCGACCTTCACGGGCCCTCACGGACCGTGAAGAGGTTGTGAAGAGAAACCCTCCACGAGCCTTCACCACCCGGACAAGTAGTCGTGGGAGCAGGGCCTTCACGAGTGCTTCACGACCCGTGAGAGCCCATGAAGGCAGGCCCCATTCTTTTAATTGGACCACTCGTTGGCCCAATGAGAGTGTGCGGTGGAACCCGGCCTATGAGGCCTTCACGAGTGCTTCACAGCCCGTGAGAGCCCGTGAAGACAGAAGTCAAAGTGACACTTTATTTCTATTAGACCTTTGTGATGGTCCAATGAATGAGTGACAATTTGGCTGACTCTGGTTGCCTTGATATGAATTCCAGAGTTTATAAAAGGCTAGGTAATCCCTCTTGGCACAACTCTTGCTCCTACACACACATAACACATATACGTGGTTCTTTAGCATCTAGTGGGTTGGTGGTGTGTGTAATCTTGTGAAGGCAAGTAATCCTAGTGGTAGTGGCTGCTCCAGATTCATGAAGACAACGTGTGGTTCGTGTCTCGGGTCGTTAGCAAGATGGAATCTCGGCTACTTGGTGTGGACTATCAATAGAGGAGCTCGGTTTCGGGTTCACGAAGATCTTCCTAGCTCGGTGGATAGCTCCAGCCCTGTGATGATATCATTTCTCCTCCCTCTCGTTTGTTTTAGTTGTTGTATTCGTTTGTAGTCATGATCCTTACTTGGGGAATACATGCATGTCGGTTTTGATACCCGAAAACCCCGGTTTTTGATGTCGTTGCTTCCGTTGCGTACGGGTGTTGGCGTGCATGGATTTCCTACAATAATGTCTCTGAGGTCTCAACTAATGATTCCTTTCCTTTAATCACATCCTTTGACTTTGTTTTATTAGTATTTTTACATTCTGAAATCTTACTAGAGGATGATTCAAGAGAAGGAATAATTGATTCTTTTGAGTGGGAACTCTTGCTTCTAACAAACTTATTTGTGAACACACTTTTGCCTTTAACAGTGTTGTGAAAGGTCTGTGGCAAAATGTCAGCCTTGTCTAAGATATTAAGGTTCTTACTAGAATCAACATAGTTAGCAGCCTTAGAGTAATTTCCACCAATAATAGATTGAACTTCTTTGGGGATCTGCTCCTTGACATACTGAGTGGTCTTTTCTGCATATACACACCAAGACTTTACTACTTTTTGGAGGTCGTTAAACTTTTTGGTTGCTTCACTAGTTTCTTTTACAAAGATTTCATTAAGTATCTTTTGATTAGATAGTTCATCATTTAAGATTGTTATCTGCTTAAGTTCCTCATCCTTAAGAATTAACTTTTCCTTTAGTGATTCTACTTCTAGTTTTAGCTTCTTCTCTCTTTGAATAGCAGACTGGAAATCAATACACAAGTAATCAAACATAGCATTCTTCTCATTATCATCATAGTTAATAAATTTTCCAACCTGATACATAGAAGAAGGATCCCAGTTGGTAGTTGAACAAGCTTTAGCAGCCTTTTTCATATCTTCATCAATGGAACTACCATCATTGTTGTTGGCCATCATGCAGAACTGAGCAGAGATCACCTCATCTTCATCTGAGGAGAGATCTTCTTCTGCCCAATTTTCTTCTTCAGCAACAAGAACTTGGCCCTGGGCTTTCTTCTTCTTCTTCTTGTCAAGGACAACAGCAACGAGTTTCTTATACTTGGCTTCATAATTAATCTTGCCCTCCTGCTTTTGAACAGATGAAGAACCAGTGATATATTTGGACTTACAGTCACTGGCTATGTAGCCAATCTTTCCACACTTATAACACTCTGCTGTGGAGGCATCAAAAGTGGATTTGGGCTTGACAAACTTTGATGACCTCTTGCTGAACCTCTTGACACCGTTTCCCGTCTTGAAAGGTCTGAACTTCTTAACCAGCATAACTACACCTTCAACCAACTCCTCCATATTACTTTCCTCACAATCATTCTCCTCATCACTTTCTCCAGCACACTCTCCTCTCCATCTCCTTCTTCATCAGAACCAGAATCAATAGCTGCAAAGCTTCTCATCTTTGTATCTCTTGATACAAGGGCAGTTGGTGCAGCTTTCACGACCTCCTTCATCTCCTTGGATGACAACTTCCTTTGTTTGACTGATTGCTCATGGTTGAGTAAGTTATCATAGAGAGCAACCAGAGACATTCCCTTAATCTTCTCACTATGTCTTAGAACAGTGACAAAGTGATCCCATGTTTCAGGGAGGGATTCTAGAAACTTGTTTACCAAAACAAAGTTGCTCTTGGTTATGTCTGCCCTTTTCAAGTCATTAACTAGGCTGTTGAACCTGGTGTATGTCTGTGTAAGACTCTCACCTTTCTGAGCAAAGAAGAATTCATACTCTCTATTGAGGAGGAGCTTATTGTTCTCCTTCACCTCTTCAGTCCCTTCATATGCAACTGTGAGTGTATCTAACATCTCTTTTGCAGAAGAACAGTTAAGCACTTAATAATAGATTTCATTAGGAAGTGCAGAGACAAGAGCTGATCTAGCCTTAACATCTAGGCTAACCAACCTCTTATCCTCATTTGTCCACATGGGTTTGGTTATGATTCTTTCAGTTGTAGATGTTTGACCTTCAGATTCTGATGGAATGGATAACACTGATGTTGAAACATAAGGACCATCAGTGACTATTTCAAGCATTTGGATATCAAGGGTGGATAGGAAAAGATGTGCTCTACTTTTCCACATGGAGAAATTTTCAGCATCAAACATGGGACATCTTGTTAAGGACCTAGTGTATGAGATATTAATGTTGTTTGCGGATGAGGCCATATTGAGAGGGGTAGAAGCAGCTGTAGAGTAAGCAAAACAGATCTAGATATTGATTATTTAACCTGCTCTGATACCAGTACCGGTTGTTAGTCCCAGATTGAGTACGCAATAACAAATGTTTGTAGAAGGGGGGGTTGAATACAAACTTTAGCTTTTAAAAATTAAAGACACACTGATATACTTTTATATAATTCCTATTGATATTGAATCAAGAATTACATGTACTAGAAGCGGAAATTCTAAGTACAATAAAAGGTGGCAATCAATTTCTCTAACACATAGACAAGCTAACTCTAAAACAAGTAATGTATATAGAGTTTTCAACACATGAACAAGTTTGATTCTACACAATGCTTATACTCTATGAAATTCTCAACTGATGAGATTTTCTTTCTGTGGAGTAGAGACTTTTCTTTGTTGTATTGTGTGTTGTGTTGTGTATTTGCATGTCCACCATGCATGAGTATGTATAGAAGTCTTGGTGAATCCGGTTGCATGAAGGTAAGAGACAAAGAGGATGTGGAAATATAATATTTTAATTGTAAAGGTAGTGGGTGAAAAGTAAAGTTACTTTAATCAAATGTTTGATAAAAGTAATTGTACTTTTCGGCAAAAGTGCAACCCATTACAATATAAAATATTAAAGCCCACATCTACTATCGTGTAGAAGTATCTTTCCCTTTCCATGATTGTACTTTAATCAACACCATGTATCTAATTGATTTGACTTTACCAAATATGGGATTGACAGCCATACTTAGTTGTTTTAACAAATCTTCAAGATCTTCGTCTGTTTGAGGTATCATTATCCTTTTCCAGAGGATAAGATCAAACCTTTTTGTTTCATACTTGATCCAAAAAGTGCATTTTTACTTTTACGAACAAAGATATAAGGCATAATAGAACAACACATGTTCTGCCTTTTACATATGACTTACAATATGAAAAGATAGAGTATATTTGACATTTTTCACGACTCAACTAACAGATTGTACTAGGAACTCTGATATTCACTACTCAGTTGACAAAATGTAACAGTTGATCACTTTTTGATAGGACTCAGTTGATACATATTGCTCAGCTGATCATATTGATGCTCAGCTGATCAATAGTAAGCTTAGGAGAGCATAAGCTCATGTATTTGCATATTCAGTTGATCAAGAATGCTTAGCTGATCAATCAAATTCATCAGTTTATGTGGGGAGATGACTTGTGTAAAGGAAGACTTACTTAGCTGATGCTCTGGGCCTCAGCTGATCTATTTGTTCACTCAGCTGATAGAGGTAGGCACTCAGCGGATCAATTTCTTCACTCAGCTGATCAGTTTGTGCACTCAGCTGATCAATTTGTTCACTCAGCTGATGGAATATTTTCCTCAGTTGATCAACAATTTTGCTCAGCTGATAGTTTGTTTTCCTCAGCTGATGGTCTTCTTTACTTGTTTTCTTCATCTGATGCTCCTTGGCTGATATCCTTTGGATGATACTTTGAGTAGGAGCTGATGCTCAGCTGATGGCTTATTTTCCTCAGCTGATGGTTCCACACTTAGCATATTTTTACATAAACTGATTCAAACAACACATGTTTGAATTCTTTCTAAGTCATACTGAATGTAGGGTTTGGTTATCATAAAATTCTATGTTTTAGGATAGTGAAAGTTGATTATTAGGGTGAAGTGATTATCTCCCCAACATTAGCGGAATCCGACACTTGCCTTGTGGATCCTGGAATTTCGATAGATACGACTGGAATCTGACAAACTAACGGAATCCAACACACACGAGGAAATCCGATATGCATGCGTAATCTGACAACTTGCGGATTTCGACATTATTCACAAACTTATCAAGTCCAAATAAGAACACCAAACAAACAAACCCCACTTGTGAAGTAGGCTTTGAGTGTTCTTCAATGGTGTTTTGCATCAATTTTCATTTTAGCTATGATTTAAACACTAGAACCGATTTCAAACATGCTTAAACCTTAAAACAAATACATGTGTTACCTTACTTGAATTCCAAAACAACAATCTTCAATCTTTTCTTCTTTTCCAGAGATTCACGAGAGAGAGAGAGAGAGTGTGTGTGTGTGTTTGTGTATGTCTCTTTGTTTTGCCAACTTTGATTGGCTAGTCAAAGTACCTATTTCTATATATACATCAAACTTACATCACCCCTTTTTCTTTTCTTTTATTTTTTTATTCTTTTTAATAAACATATATATATATATATATATTCACTTACACACAATTACACACACACACACACATATATATATATATATATTTACATTTTAAACATTTTACACAAGTATACATTCCCATTAATATATTTACCTTAAATAATTTACTATCTTACGTATACTTATAACGTTTTACAACTAGGCCCAAATCGAGGATGTTACAAATCTACCCCCCTTAAGAAGATTCCGTCCTCGGAATCTACTCAGTGATAAACAGGTGAGGGTATCTTGTTTTCATCTCGTCCTCGACTTCCCACGTCAGGTTTGGACCTAAGCTGTGCTTCCACTTAATAAGAACCAACTTGATCCTCTTCTTTCGTAGCTTCTTAACCTTGGTGTCAAGAATTTCAACAGGTTCTTCTACAAATCGCTTAGAAGAGTCAACCTTCAGTTCTTGTAACCGAAGAATTTGCTCATCTTCAAAGTTGCAGTTACCGTCTGATCATTGACTTTACGCACAATTTTGAATGGGCCTATGAAACGTGGATTTAGCTTCCCCTTGCACCCAAAACGAATGACACCTTTCCAAGGAGAAACCTTTAAGAATACTCGATCACCAACATCAAATATAGTGGGATGACGCTTGGGATCCGTATACATCTTTTGTCGGTCACGGGCTGCTTTCAGCTTCTCTAGAGCCACATTCACTTTATCTGACGTGATCTGGACAATCTCAGATCCAGCAAACTATTTCTCTCTAGGTTCCAACTAGCAAGTTGAAGTACGACAACATCTCCCATATAGCATCTCGTATGGTGGCATTCCAATACTGGAATTATATGAATTATTATAAGCAAATCCAATCAATGGGAGAGGAGAATCCCATGATCCACCAAACTCGAGTACACACGCACGAAGCATATCTTCCAGTGTCTGGATCATTCATTCAGATTGGTCATCGGTCTGCGGGTGATAGGCAGTGCTCAGATGCACACGGGTGCCTAACTCACAGCAGTGCTCAGATGCACACGGGTGCCTAACTCACATTGCAAACTTTGCCAGAAGTTAGATACAAATTGAGATTCACGATCAGAAACAATTGAACAAGGAAGATCGTGACGTGACACAATCTCATCGATATAAAGCTGAGCCAAACGAGTTAATGAAGCAGACTCGTTGGTTGCCAAGAAATGAGCACTTTTAGTTAATCGGTCAACAATGACCCAAATCATATCATGCCCTCTGAACGTCTTAGGCAGCTTTGTCACGAAATCCATCGTGATATGATCCCATTTCCATTCCAGAATATCCGGCTGTTGCAAATTGCCGTAAGGCCTTTGGTGTTCCGTCTTGACTTGTGCGCATATTTGACATCTCTCCATAAATGAAGTGATGTCCTTCATAAGAGTTGGCCACCAATACAACCTTTTCAGGTCGTAATACATCTTGGTGATACCCGGATGGACATATAATTTGGACTTATGAGCTTCTTGCAAAATCAGCTCATGATTACTTCCAACAAGAGGTACCCAAATCCTGGATTGAAAAGTCTTCAATCCATGATTATCTTCACCCAGCTGATTGTAACACCGTAATCTCAAGACAAATTTTTTTTAAATCGCTGCGGAAGCGTCTACTGATTTCATTAAAACAAACATCTACAAGTACAAAATACTATTCACAAAACACTACATCGAGTTGTGTTACAAAATATTTATAAAACACGGTTCGTCTCTTCTCAAAACAAAATATCAGAGCGTTGGTCAAATTCCCCTTTCCCACAAACAGAGCTAAATAGCTAAACCAACAAAAAGCAGTCAACCGAGAGGAATTAGCACAAAACTAAGTGAATGGAAGCCACAAACAAGCAACCAACAACGGCAAGCACAAACAATCTCCAACTGATCAACCATACAGATCCCAAACAAATCAAACAATTCCCACAAACCAATCCAACCTCTAGAGGAATTGCGGTTCTGCAGAACCTGCAACTGATGCGGGCCTAAGCAAAGGTTTACCGATAGATATTTGCTACTTGGTAAAGTGAAACCCCTTCTGTTGCAACAAATGCATAGAAGATCAAGAACTGTGCAACCAATAGCGGATAGCCCAGCCCAGTAACACACGTTAGCTGACCTCCAACCATGTACGCATACCATTTACCATATATACAGGTCTCACCACGTGCACATACCATTAACCATGTACACGGGTCGCACAACAAATCAAGAGATCTCAAACAACAAACAATAAACAACAATCAACTACCAACTAAATCGGACAACATAGTCTATCAACACATATCAGACTAGACAGTCTAGCATGGCAAATCAGACTAAACAGTCTATCATGGCAAACCAAAGAATATGAATATCTCAAACCACATAACCATAAATGTTACCACCAACACCACTCGTGAGTACACTTCCACTCACCTCGGTCCTCGATCCCGTTTGCTCAGTTGTCTAATATGACTGAGTCTTCGTAGTTCCTGAGAACACAACAAACCGAAATCAATCTCAATTCATAAATATATATCCACATATATTTATATCAATTATCACCACATTCAACATGTTAAAATTACACATAAATACACATATAACATGCTTCATAATCGAACCAACATCAAAAAGCTTCAAATCCTGAAAATTGCTCGGACGCGTCGCGTCCAGTACACCGACGTGTCGCGTCGCCCCTCGAATTTCCCTTCTCGCATTTCAAGAATCCACCGGATTTCAAATCCAGGATTCTAAGTGTCGGATTTCAGGGTCTCGGATTTCACTTGTCGGATTCATTAATCGGATTTTGGGCTATGGATTTCAAACTATCGGATTTGATCATCAGAATTCAAGGAATCCGCCAAAACAGATGGACGCGTCGCGTCCAAAAGAGTGACGTGTCGCGTCACGACGTACCTGCATCATCTTCATCAATTTTCCAGCCACCTCAAAGTTTCAAACCTCCATTTCTAGCTATGTTTTTCAATTCAAAACACATCTAAACATGTATAAACTTCATATATCATGGCCATAAACATCATAATCATCTCAAAACTCAATAAAACAACAAAACATTTAAAACCCACTTATCAAGTTTACACCTAAGCTTCAACAATGGTGATATCAAGATACAAGCATGAACTTACCAACAAAACATATCAAAATGATCAGAATCATGCTAGAAACATAATCATACCTTTAGTTTGAATTAACAAACACCAAATCCTTTCTTCCAATTTTCAAGTTTACTTGTCTCGTGGTTCTCTCTCTCAAAACACACACACACATACTTTCACACTCTCAAATTTATGAGCTGGTGACTTTCTCAAAATTGCATATAAACATACACGTACACAATGACTTCTTAAAACTCAAAGCAAGAGGTGGACATTCTTCTTATACACTAATTGAATGCATTCATACATACATACACGCATATATATATATATATATATATATATATATATATATTCATTTCCTTTTCATTTCAACTTGCAGTACACAAATATATATAAAATTATATATATTTAATTCACTTCATGAATTAATTTAATTAATTCTAAATAACCACTTAGCCAATCAAATCCAAATAAACATGAAATCATTTACCGCTTACTCGTTAATCAACTAACGCAGATTTGCGGATGTTACAAATCTTCCCTCCTTTAGAGGATTCCGTCCTCGGAATCTCATAGCATGCATCAAAACGGAAATATCCACTTTTCATACTCATTTCTGATTGTCAAGCCAATTGTAATTCATACGCATTTACATCCTATTATCAAACACAGAAATCCCTTTCTACATATATTTCTCAGTTTGTAATCATCAGCTTTTTAACAACTTATCTTTCAAATCTCTTCTTCAATTCAACATTGAACTAAGCATATAACTCATAGACTTTGAATCACCTGTCTTTCAATCATTTTCTTTCACATTCACACATTCCGATAATAACCACATCTCTTGAATAATTATTCATAGTACCCTTTTTATCTCAATTAACAAATTTCACATATTACTCCACTCTTGCTTTCAACTAATCATTTCAAACATTACCACGATACGCCAATATCAACTCACCACTGATATCTTAACATCCATCGGATAAAAGTCACATTATGTTTGTCTAATCAGCTTAATTATGAATTCCACGAATCATCAAACTCCAACACGAACACAAGTTCATTCTCATATATCTGTACAACTCTTTCTACTCAACTATGCAATAAGAAATCAGTCGTACTGCTCATTTCATGTCTCAATTCTTGTAATAAACATATCTAAAGTTTAATCAAATCTTTCAATCACACACTCGATTCAACTCATCAATATACAATTACGGTCACCATTTTCATCCCATATAGGTAGAATACAAACACTTTTACTAAACAATCATAATCCCTTGTAATGTATCCGGATTTCATCACATATATAAATTACATCATAACTTGTCTTCATCATTATTCTGGTATCTCTGGTCACCTCAACAGTTCATAATTCTCTGATACTCTGCTTTGACTCATACACAATCATGTCATATTTCCACAAAATATATCATGTTCACTCCTTTTAGTAAGTCATCAGTTAAATACCTTGTATGGCATTATACTATTTAGCCCTTCCAAGTGCACTGGCAATTTAGTTTCATAAGTCTTGTCCAAATTAAATTTCCAATTCCTAGCAAAGGTGCTTCCTAGCGAAGGCACTTCCAGGCGAAGGCAATTCATGCATAAGATCCACACATCTTTATTCCATATGTTCAGGCCATTACATTCCTCTTCTCTCTTTCTCATTTTCTAATGAATTCAATATGTTATTCGTCAAATCACATATATCTTCAATTCACAAGAATCAATTGTTATTATAATTAGCTCTTTCTCATATACAACTCCTTGTAATTAAGCATCAATTACATCTTTTATCCAAACAATTCTGCACATCTTAGACTTACCAAATCTTTAGCAATCCATCTTTCTTATACTTGATAATTTCAATCATTTAAGTCATCAACTTCCAGTAAGGGTAATTTCAATTCCATCCATCAAGTCAAATATACTTCACTTCAGATAATCTCAATGTTATCATCATCAACTCCTTCGTATTTCCACATGTCTAACTTCAATTATCCCTCCGAGTTAATATTTAAATCTCTCATTCATATTCTTCTATTCATACTATGCATTGTCTCTACCATATGTTCAACTCATCCGTATATAAGCATTCACTACTTCTTTTAATAATTAGGTCAATCACTCATACTTTTCCTTACAATCAACATTTTCCCACATAGTCAACATAAACGCATCTATTACAACCTCCAAGTCATGGTTTAAATCATTCCTCTCAGAAATCTTTAACTATCACAGAACATAAATCATTCCTCCAATTTTCATAACATAACATCATATATTGATCAAACAATACAATATCTCAACATACCATAATCCCTTCGGGTTCATCAATCATCATCATAGATTACCTTTACCTAGTAGGTTTAATAACAATAACTCGTAATCTCATTCATATTCTTAATCCAAATATCTCCGGGTATCACAAAATCACTCAATTTCTATACTTGTTCACTTTCTTCTTCTTTCTTTCTTCTTTGCACAAACATAAACATATATATACACATATACAAATACCGTTTGCAAAGCAATCTTACAACACATAGCATAGCATGCAATTCGAATAATGCGGACACATCTTTCTTTAGTATCTCATATCAAATTCACATCTTATCAAATATCACATACGTACCATCATATCATTTTTTGACAATAGTACCAGGTAATTTCACAACTTAGATAACATAATATCAACTATCTCTACTTCTAAAGAATCATACTCTTTCAAAAGTAAGCATACACACTTACCACACATAGACATCAAACATCAATAATTAACTCTGAAGTTAATAAACACACGTACAGATATAAAAGTTATCAAAACGTAGCTGTTACATCATCGTCGATATTAGCATCATCGTCAATCATCATATCGAAAGTTCTACCCTCTTGCGTAGAAGGGTTCTTTCTCTTTCGTCCACCTGCTGACGAGGATCCCCCACCTGCATCCACTCCTGACCCCGACCCCATTTTCCGTTCTTCTTAACATTCACCCGTACGATGACCCTCTTTCTGACAATTCCAACACACGCTCTCAAGGAAACCACATTCCTTAATATCATGTCCGAACAATCCACATCGAACGCAATGCAAAGTCTGGAGTGTTCAACGCCCCGCATGAACAGATCTACACCGGCGGCACCATTGCGAACTTTGTTTAGACCCACCTGTCATAGGTCTTTTATTTCGATTCTTCTGTTTCTGAACACTCCACCCACTCTGTCTTTGCTGATCATTAACATGTTCAATCCTTGATTTCTGCTAAGAAATCTATTCTCTATTCATTTTATCCCTTGCATTTCCATCACCCTCAACCGACTTGGCTAAAGTAAACGCTTGTGATAATGTATTTGCCCATCTGGTAGTACTTTGATATTCTGCAAGCAAAGCTCCCACAAAAATGTTGTATGTGAGATGCCTCATCAGGCACCCACTGTTTCACAAATCGCAATCTTTCATTAAATTGTTTAAACAAATCATCTACCGACATATTTCCTGTCATCTTCAAATCCATAAATTCTTTCTTGATTTTCGCAATTTCGAATGAGCTGCAATATTGCTCGTACAACTTCTCTTGAATGTGATTCCAAGTGATACTCTCGTGTTGTTCCTCGTTAAAATACCCGGTTAATGAATCCCACCATACAATCGCATCACCTTTAAGCATACGAGTCGCAAATTTAACTCTAGATTAATCCTCGAAATTGCACGCATCAAGAGCTTTTACCATTTCTCGCAACCAATTCAAAGTTACATTCGGATCAGTACTCCCATGATATTTCGATGGTTTACAATCCAAAAATTGTTTGTACGTACAACGATGTTTAAATCCCGGATATCCAAAAGGATAATCTCCCTGTAAAGTGAGAGGATTGAAAAACAACGGTTGAGTCACTTGCGTTACCGGAGGAAGCGGAACGCTAACAGGCAAAGTAGTACATTGGGTAGTAATAGTTGTTGGTATATGTGATGACATACTCTGATTAATCCTCTCTTTTTCGATACTACAAACTATATCTCTGAGTTCCTGAAGTTCGTTCTCTAACTTGTAAATATATTCCTCTTGATCATTTTCCTTTTCATAACCTGTAGTACCCACACGATTCGTCGTATCCACAGTATCAATTACTAAAGTTTCAACCACAGTTTGGATCATAGGAGGATCAGCAGGGGTATGTCTATCAGCCATTTCTATACAATCACATCATCTCACAATCTCATTAGATAAACCGTTAGTACATAACATACTAACTAACACACAACTTCACCAATTCACTCTAATTCCCCTAAGGAAACTTTGACACAACATGAGCCAAGATTTGGGAATGCAACACTCTAGCCGTGTCTGCATTTCCAAACCAAGACTCTAATACCAACTTGTAACACCGTAATCTCAAGCAAAAAATTTTTTAAAATCGATGTGGAAACGTCTACTGATTTCATTAAAAAAAACATTCACAAGTACAAAGTACTATTCACAAAACACTACATCGAGTTGTGTTACAAAATATTTATAAAACACGGCTCGTCTCTTCTCAAAAAATAATATCAGAGCATTGGTCAAATTCCCCTTTCCCACAAATAGAGCTAAACAGTTAAACCTACAAAAAGCAATCAACTGAGGGGAATTAGCACAAAGCTAAGTGAATGGAAGCTACAAACAAGCAACCAACAACAACAAGCACAAAAAATCTCCAACTGATCAAGCATACAGATCTCAAACAGATCAAACAAATTCCCACAAACCAATCCAACCTCTAGAGGAATGGCGGTTCTGCTAAACCTGCAACCGATGCGGGCAAAAGCAAAGGTTTACCGATAGATATAGCCCAACCCAGTAACACACGTTAGCTAACCTCCAACCATGTATGCATACCATTAACCATACGTATAGGTCTCACTACGTGCACACACCATTAACCATGTACACAGGTCGCACAACAAACCAAGAGATCTCAAACAATAAACAACAATCAACTACCAACAAAATCAGACTACATAGTCTATCATGGCAAATCAGACTAACAGTCTATCATGGAAAACTAAAGCATATGAAAATCTCAAATCACATAACCATAAATGTTACCAACACCACTCGTGAGTACACTTCCACTCACCTCAGTCCTTGATCACATTTGCTCTGTTGCCTAATTATTGGGTTTTCGAGATCTAAAATCGCAACGGAAGCAAAACGAGCAAAAAATATTTTCAAAAGTTGACCATGAATGTGCCCATCATATGGACCAAAACTCTAGGCATGGCTAAGCAACAAAATAAACATACAAAGAAATAGAGTTATACCCTCGGTGCTATCTTCTTTGTACACGCGGGTTTGGAGTTTGGAAGTCTCGTACACTAACGTGTACACATCTATCGAACTCCACACCAAGTCTTGATATTTTCCCACTTGCTAGAGTGTTAGGTGTGCCAACCTAAACACCACAAATATGATCTACACAAAAGAACCAAAGCCTTGGATGTATTTTGTGTGTTTGAGAGAGTTATGGAAATTATATTAACTTTGTGTATTTCTTTCGAGCAACCAAAACCATTAGATTCATGTGGTTTATATAGAACTCTAAATTGAGTTCAAAAAACGTGCAACAATTAATCTCATGGTTGTTACATGATCAATACACATAAACACACTTTAACTAGCTTTGAAAGCCTAGTTAAGAGGCTGTTACTGCATGAGGCATGGCCGTGCCTCAATAGGTACGGGCGTGCCAGCCCAAGAGGCCACGCCCAAGTCACGCCCAACTTGGGCTCATGCCTGTCCACTGGGCACAAGGCACGGGCATGCATCCCAGAGGCACGGGCGTACCTAGACACAGGTCACGCCCAAGTCACGCCCGACTTGGGCTCGTGCCTGCCCGTATCTAATAGAGGCACGGGCGTGCCTTAGCCCACCAGAACCAGTTTCTGGTTTTCTCTCTCATTAGATCATCCGTGATGCCGGAATCGATACTTGTCGTGTGACCCGATAGGCCCTTGCTTCATCAGCCATGAAGCCAACTCGTGTGTGTGTCAGTGGGCATAATCCAACACACTCCCACTTGCACATGACAAACTCACGAAAGGCATCACCGACATAGAGCGGCCTCTAGCAAGGCATCTTTGCCGCCAAGTCAGCACAGGGTTTGTCTTCCCATAACAAATACCATACCCAAAGAAAAGGTCCTATAGATAAGTGATTACGTATCCCTTCGTTCACGATATCCGTTGTAAATGCAGGTCATGGAACATGATCAACCCCAAATCATTCACGATTATGTTTCTCGATATAGACTAACTATGACTAACAAAACAAGTTTCACAATTGATCCACTATCAATTCAACTTGAGCACGGCCATGCATTTTGATATGTCATCAGCTTAGTCAACGAGGGGCCCAAGGATATCTCTCTAAAGAGGAACGAATACCTTTGACTACACCGTCCTATCATAATAACAAGTTCTTGCTTGAAAATTTCCCTTATAACAGCCAGTTACGAACTGCGTTAGAAAGCAATCTAAACAAGTCCAAGTTAATAATCAAGCAACGTGTGCATCTCTAGTATAAGGATAAATAATATTATCATCCTGATTTACTCGTGATAGTATCCATGAAGTAAACTCAGGTACGGGTCCTCCAATTACTTAATCACAATTAAGTACAGGCTAGTGTTGCGTAAACAAGTATTCAATCCAAGATGAAAAATTTACCAACCACTCACCTCGATCTTAATTCACTTCTTCCTTCCAATGAAGAACGACCGATCGTGGAGTATTTAGAATAAACATATTTATTCATGGAAGTATTAAACATGCAAAGATAGAACATAATAATGTTTCATAAAGTAATCGCACCATGCGTATATTAAATCCCCATTTAATAGTCATTAAAGTAAGAAATACATTATTGCTTTAATGTTCTCAATAACAAATACAACTAAAACAATTAAACCAAGTCACTAGCAAATCTAATACCAATAGACTTAGCATGAGAATCATGCTTAACTTGTGACAAAGCTTTGGTGAGTGGATATGCCAAGTTCCCCTCAGTTGGTACTCTACTAACCACAATGTCACCATTCTCGATGATATCACGAATAAAATGATATTTCCGAGCAATGTGTCTCGTACGCCGATGCGCTCTTGGTTCCTTAGCTAGAGCTACTGCACCTTCATTGTCACAGAAGATCTCAATAGGGTTAGAGATGGTAGGAACAACTCCAAGGTCTTGAATGAATTTCTTCATCCAGACGGCTTCCTTAGCAGCCTCGCTTGCAGCAATATACTCTGACTCCGTGGTTGAATCGACCAAGGTATCTTGCTTGGAACTTCTCCAACTTATAGCTCCTCCATTTAACAAGAATACAAATCCCGATCGAGACCGGCAATCATCCTTGTTCGTTTGGAAGCTAGCATCAGAATATCCAGTAACTCTGAGCTCCTTCGATCCACCGAACTCTAAAAACATTTCCTTAGTTCTCTGAAGATACTTAAGGATGTTTTTACCGCAACCCAATGACTTTGACCATGGTTAGCCGGATATCGGCTCGTCATGCTCAAGGCATACGACAAATCAGGCCGAGTACATAGCATAGCATACATGATCGATCCCATTGCCGAAGCATACGGGACTCGACTCATTTCCTCTAGTTCCTTTTGAGAACTAGGACGTTGAGACTTGCTCAACGCCATACCATGCAACATAGGTTGTGCCATGTATACCTCCTCTGCCAACTTCCCATTAAGGAAGGTAGTCTTGACATCCATCTACCATATTTCGTAATCGTAATATGCAGCGATAGGCATTTGTATCCTAATAGACATCAATATAGCCACCGGAGAAAAGGTTTCATCATAGTCTACACCATGAGTTTAAGTGAAACCCTTTGCTACCAGTCGGGCTTTGAAGGTGTCTACTTTTCCATCCATGTTAGTCTTCTTCCTGAAGACCCACTAGCACCCTACTGGCTTGTGGCCGGGTACCGGATCAACCAAGTCCCAGACTTGGTTATCCGCCATGGATTGCATCTCACCGTCCATTGCCTCCTTCCACCTAGCAGACTCAGGGCCCGCTACGGCTTCCTGGTAGTTGGTCGGTTCACTATGATTCAACAATAGTTCGTCGCCCTCGGATATGAGAAACCCATATCTTTCTGGCTCATTACGAACTCTACTAGATCTACAGAGCTCTAATGGTTGTGTATCAGGCACCTCATCCACCAATGGTTGACGTTCCACTTCTTCCGATACAACGACCTCAGAAGCGGTACTAGTGCCAACATCAGGTTGATCATTGGTGTCATCTAGAATTTCTTCTAGATCGACTTGCCTCCCAATGGCTTCTGCAGATATCAGCTCCCTTTCAAGGAAGACCGCCCTTCGAGCAACAAACACCTTGTTCTCCGAACATTTGTAAAACAAATAACCCATAGAACCAGCTGGGTAGCCAATGAAAATACACTTCTCGGCTCTGGGTTCAAGTTTGTCTTGAGCTTCACGTCTCATGTAAGCCTCACAACCCCAGACCTTGAGATAGGCTAGCGAAGGAACCCTTCCATGCCACATCTCGAATGGTGTACTTGCAACCTTCTTTGTTGGTACAAGGTTTAAGGTCCTAGCAGCGGTTTCCAAAGCATAACCCCAAAAACTTGCGGGTAGCTTTGTACGACTCATCATGGGCCGAACCATATCCAATAAAGTTCGGTTCCTCCTCTCAGCGACCCCATTTAATTGTGGTGTACTAGGTGGAGTAAGTTGTAAAATAATTCCACAACTCCTAAGATGATCAAGAAACTCGGTACTAAGATAATCACCACCTCTATCGGATCTGATAATCTTAATCCGATTGCCCAATTGATTCTGCACTTCGTTTTGGTATGTCTTAAACACCTCAAAGGTTTCAGACTTATGCTTAATTAAATAAACATAACCATACCTACTGAAATCATCAGTAAAAGTAACGAAGTACCTACAGGTGTTTCTTGTAGCAGACCTGAATGGACCACACACATCCGTGTGAACAATGTCCAACAAGTCTTTGCCCCTTTCACTAATGCCGGTGAAGGGCGCTTTAGTCATTTTGCCTAATAAACAAGAATCGCGTACTTCGCTTGACACGTGGTCAAACGATTCCAAAATCCCATCCACTTGGAGTTTGGTGATAAGTTTCTTGCTTATATGGCCAAGACGACTATGCCACAAAGGCAACTTGTCCAATACACCTTTGGACATAGAATCAATGTTCATGATTGAATTATTACCATCCAAACACACACTTGTTTCATAAATCCCACGACATGGATAAG
Organism: Dittrichia graveolens; assembly: GCA_038502395.1. Taxonomy (NCBI): domain Eukaryota; kingdom Viridiplantae; phylum Streptophyta; class Magnoliopsida; order Asterales; family Asteraceae; genus Dittrichia; species Dittrichia graveolens. The sequence goes on along the minus strand of JARJIL010000005.1, from coordinate 50,392,080 downwards.
CTTTAAAGTAATGAACATCATTTCTCAAACAAGAAATAATTCCATTATTAAAATTAAACTCATAACCATCGTCATACAAAGCGTGAAAGGAAATAATGTTTCGTGCCACACAGGGCGAAAAGCAAACATTTAACAAGGTAATAGCAAGTCCTAAAGGAAAGGCGAGATCAACACTCCCTATCCGCTCCACGGGAACCACGTCCTTGTTTCCCATGATCAGGTCAGGCTTTCCAGCATCCAGCGCCCTTCTTCTTTTTTGCACCTGCACATGCCACAACCAGTATCAAGTAGCCAGCCGTTAGAAGTAGCGGTATTGTGGAGTTCAATCATAAACGTACCTGAGTTACCCGCTCCCTTCGGTTTTACCCGCTTGAGCTCCTCAAGGTACTTTGGGCAAGAATGCCACCAACGCCCCTTTTCCTTGTAGTGGAAGCACTCGGCTTCCGCAGGATCCTCAGGCGGTGGAACCATCACGGCTTTCCCATTGCCCTTCGGGGCCGGACTCCGGTTAGGTTTTGCAACCTTCCCCATGCCCTTTCCCATAGAGGGGGAGCGCCTTTTCTTTTGGTTCCGCCTCCCTGGATAGCTAGGACGGGTTTGGACAAGGAGGGCTTCTTGGACATGTCGGACTCGACGGTCTTTAACATTCCGTGAAGCTCCATTAGGGACTTGTCCATGCCATGGACATGATAGTTCCACACAAATTGTGAAAAGGAACTAGGAAGAGAACGGAGGATCACATCCACCGCCAACTCCCTCCCCAACGGGAATCCCAACCTCTCCAAGCGATCAACTAGTGCTTTCATCTTAAGCACGTGAACAATCACATTTCCTCCCTCCTGCATATGGCAATCGAAAAGGGACTTTAGGCACTCGAAGCGCTCTAGCTTAGCCTGCTGTTGGAACATTTCCTATAGCTGGTTAAGCATGTCATATGCTCCTAAATGTTCCATTTGCTTTTGAAGCTCAGGAATCATTGACGAGAGCATAATGCAAGCCACTTCGTTCGTTTCCTTGACGCGCTTATCATACGCGTCTCGGATCGCCCTAGTCGCATTCACCGCAGGTGCTTCCGGCAAAGGCTCCTCGATGGCCCACATCTTTTGTTCATACCTAAGGGCTATCCTTAGTTGCATGAACCAATCCATGAAGTTTTGGCCATCGATTTTGGCCTTTTCGAGGAACAATTTTAAGGAAATAGAGTTCGATGAAGATGTAGAAGCATTGTTGGATGCCATCTACAAAATTAGAGTACCAATTTTAGTTGTCAAATCCTTGTAGAAATAATTACCCAATAGTTATAAAACTTAATTATTTGAAAAAGACTAAGAACCATATTTCAGTCTATCACATGACGGGTTTACCGCGGATCATGAAATAAGTTATTTAGGCCGGTAGACAAATTACCAATTGCAACCATTGCAACTCTTAGATCCTTGCGGGATCCTTTTGACATCAAATGTCTAAGGCATGTTTGATCCCTTCATACACCAATCCTTTTATTATTTCTTAAATGACTCGGCTAGAGACCAACATCATTTAAGTAACATAAAAGAATTTGTAAGTCGCCCGTCAAGACACACGTTGGTACCCTAGCCCAATCATTGGTTCGTGCTTAAGCTCGACTACGAATATTGCGGGTTGCCACACTCACCTTCCACACAACTCCACAAGGCATGACTCGTGCTAATACTCTACAATCATCAAAGTTTCGTTAGATTTGGGTGGTGTTGTCTTACGGGTGGTGCGTGACTTACTTTTTGAAAAACAGGTTTTTGTTTTCCGGTTAAAATAATATTTTAACAATTTAGATGAATTAGCAATTTAGGTGACAAAAACTCCTTTTTAATCACCATTTAATATAAACACCTTTTATATTAATTTTTGCCAATTCTTATGTGCGTAGAAATATAAACTCATTTATAAATCCTTTTTGTTTTATATATTTTCCAAAATTCTCTAGTATGCAAATCCTAAAGAACTCAAATATAAAACAACCACGCATAAATATAGATAAATACCCGGTAACATGCCCAAATCCTAAGTGTTTTCCCCGTGAGCCAAAACGAGGAAAACATAGTCAATCTAGGGACAACACCAAGGAATGCTTGTCGTGATCTCCGCACCGGCGAAACTCCCGGATTTGGTTCATCAAGTTGCCAACACCGTGTCTCCCGGTTGGTTTGAAGCAACATTTACATATTTGAAATAATCTAAGTACAAGTACATAATAATAAGAAAACGACATGCAAGCCGCGATCCTAATAATCTATTACAAGTACAAAGATGTAAATAAACGGCATGCAAGTCACACCAAATATAAATATTACAACACTACGGCGCGCAGGCCAAAACCAAAACCAACCATAAACAGCACAAAGGGCTATGTGCAAAACAAGTTACCGGGCTACCACAACAAACACAAACAAACGAAAGCAATGGTGTGCCACAAAACCAATTCCAATAAATATATATATTTTGGTCAAGATTGCAAAATAACACTTAAGGCATAACAAACAATCCTTGTACATATGCATTAGCAATTTAATACACCTTTAAAATTGCATATTCATATATACACCTAAAAATATATGTTTTTGTGAACTTCATGCCAAGTCACACAAAACATATAGAATTAGGAACCAAAATATAGCGGGGACTAACAGAATCAAGACTAGTCTACAACCCGGATTTTAATATATTTAAACACATTGTTTCAAAAACCAATTCTGACAAAAAAAAACATAAGGCATAGGCGTACCCCAGAGGGTACGGGCGTGCCTGCCAATTTTGTCAGTGTACAGTTTAAACAATTTTAAACAGTTTACGAAATCCGGTTTTGGCAGAAAACTTAGGAAATCCGGTTTAAAAAATTTTAAACAGTTTTAAACAGTTTACAAAACAATTTTAACCCCCCACTAGTACGCCCGTGCCCTGGTCGCCGGCATGGTCCGTACCCCTAGATGTACGACAGTGCTCGGTCACCGGAAAACCAATTTTGGCACAAAACTCAGGAAATCCGGTTTAACTCCAGAGTGCAAAGCCATGTTAGAAATGGCTATGATAACACTGTTGGGTTTTCGTGGTCTAAAATTGCAACGGAAGCAAAACGAGTAGAAAAATATTTTCAAAAGTTGACCACGAATGTGTCCACCATATGGACCAAAACTCTAGGCATGGCTAGGCAACAAAATAAACATACAAAGAAATAGAGTTATACCCTCGGTGCTATCTTCTTTGTACGTGCGGGTTTGAATTTTGGAAGTCTCGTGAACTAACGTGTACACCTATATCGAAGTCCACACCAAGTCTTGATCTTTTCCCATTTGATAGAGTGTTAGGTGTGCCGACCTAAACACCACAAATATGATCTACACAAAAGAACCAAAGTCTTGGATGTATTTTGTGTGTTTGAGAGAGTTATGCAAATTATATTAACATTGTGTATTTCTTTCAAGCAACCAAAACCATTAGACTTCATGTGGTTTATATAGAACTCTAAATTGAGTTCAAAAAACATGCAACAATTAATCTCATGGCTGTTACATGATCAATACACATAAACACACTTTAACTAGCTTTGAAAGCCTAGTTAAGAGGCTGTTACTGCATGAGGCACGGCCGTGCCTCAATAGGTACGGGCATGCCAGCCCAAGAGGCCACGCCCAAGTCACGCCCGACTTGGGCGTGTGCCTATCCAGTGGGCACAGGGCACGGGCGTGCCTCCCAGAGGCACGGGCGTACCTAGTCACTGGCCACACCCAAGTCACGCCCGACTTGCGCTCGTGCCTGCCCATAGGGCACGGCCATACCTCATAGAGGCACGGGCGTGCCTTAGCCCACCAGAACCGGGTCTCAGATTTCACTTGTCGGATTCAATAATCGGATTTTGGGCTACGGATTTCAAACTGTCGGATTTGATCATCGGAATTCAAGGAATCCGCCAAAACAGATGGACACGTCGCGTCCAAAAGAGTGATGCGTCGCGTCACGACGTACCTGCATCATCTTCTTCAATTTTCCAGCCGACTCAAAGTTTCAAACCTCCATTTCTACCTATGTTTTTCAATTCAAAACACATCTAAACATGTATAAACTTCATATATCATGGCCATAAACATCATAATCATCTCAAAACTCATTAAAACATCAAAACTTGTAAAACCCACTTATCAAGTTTACACACCTAAGCTTCAACAATGGTGATATCAAGATACAAGCACGAACTTACCAACAAAACATATCAAAATGATAAGAATCATGCTAGAAACATAATCATACCTTTTGTTTGAATTAACAAACACCAAATCCTTTCTTCCAATTTTCAAGTTTATTTGCCTCGTGGTTCTCTCTCTCAAAACACACACACACACACACACACACTTTCACACTTTCAAATTTATGAGCTGGTGACTTTCTCAAAATTACATATAAACATACACGTACATAATGACTTCTCAAAACTTAAAGCACGAGGTGGACATTCCTCTTATCCACTAATTGAATGCATACATACATACTACACATTCATACATACATACATATATGTTCATTTCCTATTCACTTCAACTTGCAGTACACAAATATATATATACAATTATATATATTTAATTCACTTTATGAAATAATTTAATTAATTCTAAATAACCATTTAGCCAATCGAATCCAAATAAACACGAAATCACTTACCTCTTACTCGTTAATCAACTAACCCAGATTTGCGGATGTTACATTGATCTTTCAACTTCTTCATCGTTTTGACTTTCAGATTATCTTTTTGCAAAGCTAACTGCTGGGCATCTTTTAACTTTGCAATAAAATCTGATATCACTGTGAGCTTCATAAATTTTGCTTCTGATACTGGCCCTTTACGGCTCAAAGCATCCGCTATAACGTTTGCTTCTGCTACTGCCGCATGTTGAGCTCTTTCTAGGGAAAGACATACTGTAAAGTCTTGTGATCAGTGCATATCACACACTTTCTGCCATAAACGTAAGGCCTCCATAACTTCAGTGCGAATACAACAGCAGCAAGTTCAAGATCATGAGTTGGGTAGTTCCTTTCGTGAGATTTCAGTTTCCGAGAGGCATAAGCAATCACCTTATCTCTCTGCATGAGGACACAACCCAAACCCGCGTATGAGGCATCACAATAGACGGTGAAGTCCTCCGAACCACCAGGCAAGGCGAGGATCGGAGCTTCACACAACAACCGCTTCAAGGTCAGAAAAGCTTCTTCTTGAGCTTCACACTAAATCGCTGATAGTAGCCAGCCAAGCCAAGGAAACTTTTAATTTCGGAAGGAGTTTGAGGAACCCCCAATTCATCACAGCCTCCACCTTAGCTTGATCTACTTTAACACCATCTTGACAAATGACAAGGCCAAGGAAATGTTCTTCCCTAAGCCAGAACTCACACTTAGAAAACTTGGTGTATAATTGTTCTCGTTTGAGAGTTTCGAGAACCTGACGAAGATGGAGCTCATGATCGGCTTGAGTCTTCGAGTAGACAAGAATATCATCAATAAAAACTATCACGGATCTATCAAGGAATGGACAACAAACGCGATTCATTAGATCCATGAAGATAGCAGGAGCATTGGTTAAGCCGAATGGCATAACCAAGAATTGATAATGACCGTAACGTGTTCGAAAGGCAGTTTTCGGAATATCTTCTTCATGAACTCGGACTTGATGGTACCCCGAACGGAGATCAATTTTATAGAAGTAAGTAGCTCCCTGCAATTGATCGAAGAGATCGTCGATTCGCGGAAGAGGATACTTATTCTTTATAGTTCACCTTTTAAGCTCCTTGTAATCTATACACATACGCATCATTCCATCCTTCTTCTTGACGAACAACACGGGAGCTCCCCATGGCGAGGAACTCGGACAGATAAAGCCTTTCTCCAGCAACATCTGAATCTGAGTCATCATCTCACGGATTTCAGAAGGAGCAAGACGATACGTGGATCTAGCTACGGGTGTAGCTCCAGGAATAATTTTGATTTTATACTTGACGTCTCTGACTGGAGGTAAACCCGGCGGTTCTTCAGGAAATACTTTAGGGTAATCGGATACTACCCTGATGCTTCGGACTTGTCGTTTCTCCATCGTAGCATCAATAACATATGCTAAGTAAGAGTCACAACCTTTGGAAATAGATTTTTGAGCTTTAATGACAGAGATAACAGGAATATCAGACTCATGTGGCTCTCCTCGAGCTACAGCGTAAGATCCATCAGCAAGGGGAATCTTAATCATCTTTTTGGAACAGAGAATCTCAGCATCACGCTTGCTGAGCCAATCCATTCTAATTACTACATCGAAGTCCACAATAGGCATTATGAAAAATGGGATAGGGATAACACTCCCATCAATATAGATAACCGTGACAGGAACCATCTCGGTAAGCGAGACTACTTTACCATCCGCAATCTCTACATTAAGTGGCTCGTCTAATGGAACAACAGGTAATTAAAGTCTTTTGCGACAAGCCACAGAGACAAAAGAATATGTTGCTCCTGAATCGAATAAAACACATATAGGAATATAGTTAATAAGGAATGTACCAGTGACGGCATCCCCTGCTGTCTTCGCCTCCTTTGCCGTCATTTGAAAGGCCCTCCCTTTCGCACGAGGCACACTGTCTCTCTTCTGCCCTCTAGAAGACCCACCTGCTCCCGATCTTTGCCTGTCAACGCACTCTACCATCTTGTGACCGGGCTTGCTATACTAGTAACAAACATCCTCTTTATATCGGCACTCTCTCATAGAATGCCCCTTCTACCCACACCTGCTGCATCTTCTGGTTGTTGCAGAGCAATCCCCAGAATGATAAGTTCGGCATGAAGAACACCAAGGATTGTCAGGTCTTGGTTTCTTAGAAGTATCAGTTTTTCCACCTCCAGAGGATTGCCCTTTTGAAGGACCCAATTTTTGAGATGGCTGAAACGTTCTTTTATACCCCCCCCCCCACTGGCAAACTCGCCCCTACATTGTATTCTATCACCTTCCATTTGTCGGGCCACTTCAAATGCCCGATCCAGAGTTGCAGCTGCGCGCACATGGGCTTGAAATTCCAGTGGCAAGGTCGCCACAAACCGTCTTATCTTGGTGACCTTGTCCAGTATCAGGTGTGGTACAAACCTCATCTTATCAGTGAATGCGGTGATAAGATCTTCCATCAATTTATTTCCCTTCAAGAGATTGTTGAACTCTCTTTCCATTCTTTCCATGTCATAATCAGTACAATATTTCTTCAGTAACTTCTTAGAAAACTGCTCCCAAGAAAGAGCACTCAACACCTCTTTGCTAACCGAGGCCTTCACTGTGTGCCACCAGAAAAGGACGCTACCATTCAACATACGTACTACGTATTTCACACAATACTCCGGTTCACACTCGCATGACTCGAACGTTTGCTCCATTTCACGGAGCCACTGCATCGTCACTATGGGGTTATCACTCCCCTCGAACGTCAGAGGCTTACACGACAAGAACTTTTTGTAAGAGCAAGTCTTGCGTGGTTTGCCCAGGGTAGTCTACAACAAGAGCTCCTTAGCAATACATAGCTCTTCTTCCAGACACTTTATATACGCCATTTGGTCTAGGTCAGGTCTTTCGCCACGAGCATTATGCTGAGAGCATTCATCTTTAGCTTGATGAGGCATGTGAGAAGCCTCATCCTCCATCTCTTTCAATGCTTGCTCGGTATTTCCACGATCAGCAGACATCTTTAACTTAACTTTTCTATATAATAAAGAAGAGTATTTAATATTCTACTACACTTGCTCATCATACTTGACAATCTATACTATAACAAGTAATATGCATGCAACTCTCATACTCAACCCCCATAAGGAACACTTTACTATGGTTGGGCCCGAGTTTGAGATTGAATACTCTCGCAACTACCCAATTCCCTCAAACTTAGGCTCTGATACCTACTTGTAACACCGGCTTTGCAAACCCCAAAATTTGTAAAAATTTGCGTTTTTAGTACACGTGAGCTCAATCATGATTAAATAACATTGAGTTAAGCAGCGGAAGTTAATATCAAGTGTTTGGTGTTAGTCTAACATAACAACCGACCATAATATCATATTACAACATAAAGTGTTCCATCCCAATAAATATCCAGCAGAAGGCAACCCCGCTCACCAGGCCACCTATTCTTTATCTGCAAAAAAGGGCCAACATGGCACCATTAGCTATACACATAGCTAGTGAGTACAAACTTACCATAAACATCAATAAAGCAAGTCAAGTATCACCGGAATAAGAATACAATGCTACCCTATCACATTGCGATGTGCTGACAAGATCGGTAAAAGTCATTTCATGCAGGATAGCCAGTCCCGCTCAACAACAATACAACGGGGGATCAGACACGACCATTCGCGCTGGTGGGGGAGCATAAAGCAGTCCACCAAGCATCGTTTACGGAACCATGGGCTCCTTAGGCAACTCCGCTACATCCGGCTGATTACCTCTCATGATATAAGGCACGGCGGTTCTACAGAACCTACCATCCGAAATGTTACCTCGAATCACCGTTAAGTCCCGAATCACCTGATCAAGGATCCCTGGAACCCAACTACAGAGTTGACCTTATCCATGCTTGAAGATGTCCGCGAACTTTTCACATACACATAGCTGATCCAATCTGGATCATTCACTTAGCATGCATATTCATTTAATTCATTAGGCATGCATAGTCATTCATTTCATCATTACGGATCCAATATGGATTCCTAGCATACATATCATTAAGTTTTCACATAATTGATCCATTCAGGATCAGTATCATACATATCATTTACTTAAACTAGGCGGCTCCAATTCGGGATTCCGCTGGCATGCACTTAACTTATATTGAACAAGTATTTAACATGGCATAATACGTTAAAGTAGCATGGCAATACTTATGTATTTTACTTTTAAACATACATGCAACTTAAAACATCTTTACATTTAGCGAGTAAGTCTTCGTCTACTGAGGCTTATGGAAGTCTGTACTCACCTGAGTAGTTTAATTAACCAGATTACTTTAACTCCGGTTTAGCTAACTTGGTAAGTTTACCTAGAATCATTACTTACATCAATCATCTATATATATATAAGGTATGACTACTAAACAAACATAGGGATTCCAAATCCGGACTTAACATAAATCCGCCAAGACTGTCGGATTTTGGGAAACCCGACACTATCCTTGCAGATTACAGAATTCCGACATATATTAGCGAAATCCGACACTTGCCTTGTGGATCCTGGAATTCCGATAGATACTACCGGAATCCGACAAACTAACGGAATCCGACACACGAGGAAATCCGACATGCATGCGGAATCCGACAACTTGCGGATTTCGACATTCTAGCGGAACACGACACACTAGCGGATTCCGACACTAGCGGATTTGATAAACTTATGGATTCCGACACTTTTGCAGGTCTCGGAATCCGATACATTCATAGACATGAATTCCGCCACCTTCTTAATTTATTTCTAAGATTTCAGTCTTGTTAGTTTTGCATTTAAAACACATTGGAACATCATATACCATCTGTATAAACTTCACAGACTTATCAAATCCAAACAATAACACCAAACAAACAAAACCCACTTGTGAAGTAGGCTCTGAATGTTCTTCAATGGTGTTTTGCATGAATTTTCATTTTAGCTATGATTTAGACACTAAAACTGATTTCAAATTACAACAAATACATGTTTACCTTACTTGAATTCCAAAATAGCAATCTTCAATCTTTTCTTCTTTTCCAGAGATTCACGAGAGAGAGTGTGTGTGTTTGTTTATGTTTCTTTGTTTTGCCAACTTTGACTAGCATAGTCAAAGTACCTATTTCTATATATACATCAAACTTACATCCAGAGGCAACCGCCTCTGGACCCCTTTTTCTTTTCTTTTCTTTTTTATTCTTTTTAATATATATACGCACAATTACACACACACACATATATATATATATTTACATTTAAACATTTTACACAAGTATACATTCCCATTAATATAATTACCTTACATAATTTACTATCTTAGGTATACGTATAACGATTTACAACTAGGCCCAAATCGAGGATGTTACAGCATACGAATGCTAGAATGATAGAAATTATTGTAGGCAAACTCGATCAAGGGTAAATGATAATCCCAAGATCCACCAAATTCCAACACACAAGAACGAAGCATATCTTCCAACATTTGAATGGTCCTTTCAGACTGGTCATCTGTGTGGGGGTGATAGATTGTACTCAAGTGTACGCGGGTACACAGTTCTCTTTGGAGGCTCCTCCAAAAGTTAGATGCAAAACGAGAATCCCTATCCGAAACTATAAATAGAGGTACTCCATGTCTAGACACAATTTCATCCATATACAACTTTTCCAACTTGTTTAAAGGAGCTGTCTCACAAGTAGCAAGAAAATGAGCACACTTTGTCAAACGATCAACTATAACCCAAATCATGTCGTGCCCGTTAGAGGTCTTTGGCAATTTTGTAACAAAGTCCATAGTGATATGATCCCACTTCCATTCCGGAATTTTCAAAGGTTAGACATTTTCGTAAGGTCTTTGATGCTCAATATTGACTTGTGCACAAATGGAACAGTTTTCCACATATGAAGCAATGTCAACTTTCATCCCGGGCCACCAATACAAAGATTTTCAATCGTGATATATTCTCGTACAACCCGGATGCATAGACATTTTGGAACGATGGGCATCATGTAGAATCACCTCACGGATGTTGCCAAGCATTGGCACCCAAACACAACCTATAAACACTTTCAAACCACGGCAATCATCTTCTAGATGATCTTTAGTTTCAAGCATTTGCTCATTTTTAAGATTCTTTTCTTTCAGAGCCTCTTGCTGAGCTGTACTTAGTTGTTTCACCAATTCAGATATCACCTCCATTCTAAAAGATTGGTAACACTCTGTGAGCTTGGGTCTTGTGACTTAGAGGATCAGCCACCACATTTGCCTTTCCTGGATGGCATCAAATCTCACAATCATAATCTTTGATCAATTCGAGCCAACGGCATTGCCGTAAGTTTTAACTTCTTTTGATAAAAAATATGCCGAAGACTTTTATCATCGGTAAAATCACACAGTGAGCTCCGTAGAGATAATGACGCCAAAGCTTTAAAGCAAATATCACATCAGCCATTTCTAAATCGTTCGTCGGATATTTCACTTCATGAGATTTCAATTGTTGAGAAGCATAAGCGATAACCTTGTCTCTTTGCATGGGAACAAAACCCATGCTAGAACGAGAAGCATCGCCATAGACCATAAAATCTTGTGATCCTTAAAAAGGGAAAGAATTAGAGCTTGGCACAATAATCTTTTAAGCGTCTGAAAAGCATTTTCTTGAACATTAGCCCAAAAATAAGAAACATTTTTATGGTTTAACTTGGTTAAAGGTTCCGCTATCTTTGAGAAATCACGAATGAAACGACGGTAGTAACCCGCAAGACCAAAAAAACTTTTGATTTCAGAAGGGGATTTAGGAGATTCCCACTTCATAACCACTTCAATCTTAGAAGGATCGACTGTAACACCTTCACCACAAATGACATGACAAAGGAATTAGACTTCCCGAAGCCAAAATTCACATTTAGAGAACTTTGCATAAAGTTTCTCACACTGAAGGACTTCAAGAACTTCCCTAAGGTGTACCCCGTGGTCTTTCTCAGTTTTAGAATAAACGGAGATATCATTAATAAAAACAATTACAAACTTATCAAAGAAGTATCGACAAACTCGATTCATAAGATCCATGAACACTGCTGGGGCATTGGTTAGACCAAAAGGCATTACTAGGAACTCATAATGCCCATAATGGGTTCTGAAAGCAGTCTTAGGAATATCATATTCTTTAACACGAACTTGATGATAACCCGAACATAGATCTATCTTAGAGAAATAGCTTGCACCTTGAAATTGATCAAACAAATTGTCAATTCGAGGGAGCGGATACTTGTTCTTCATGGTCCTTTTGTTCAACTCCCGGTAAGCAATGCACATCCGTAGAGTACCATCATTTTTCTTGACAAACAAAACTGGTGCTCCGCAAGGCGAGGAACTTGGTCTTACTAGTCCTTTTTCCAAAAGATCCTGCTTTTGTGTCATCATTTCTCGAATTTCAGATGGTGCTAAACGATATGGAGCTTTTGCAATAGGAGTTGCTCCATGAATCAAATTTATTTAAAACTCAACTTCGCGAACAGGAGGCAAACTAGGAAGATCATCAAGAAACACGTTAGGGAATTCATTAACAACCTCCACGTCCCCAACACATTGCTTCTTCTTCTTGACGTCTATAACATATGCCAAGAATTATTCACAACGCTTAACTAGGCACTTACGGGCTTTCATAACAGTTATGATTTCCAATCCCGATTTACGCTTTTTACCCCGAGATATAACGTGCATGCCATTAGGCAAAGGAATTTTAATTAACTTTTTAGAACAAGAGATCTCGGCTTGATTAGCACTAAGCCAAATCCATACCAATGAACACATAGAAAGATGATATATTAACAGCTAGCAAGCGAATCGGAAAAGAACTATCGTCAATATCAAGAGTACAATAACACAGACATCAGTCACAGAAATAATCTTACCATCAGCAATTTCAACATTAAGAGGTTTAGCAAGTTTACTAAATGGAAATTTCAGTTTACCACATAAAGCATAAGACACAAAAGATCGATTTGCTCCAAAGTCAAATAGCACATAGGCAAGTTAAGAATTCAATAAGAACATCACAACATCCCCTGCCTCCCTGGCCTCATCAGCTGTCATTTGGAATTCCCGTCCTTTTGCCTTTGGAGGGTTCTTCCCCTTTGAGGACAATCTGCTAGCTCCTCCCCTTATGCTAAGGACAATCGGCAATCTTATGATCAGGCTTATGACAAATGAAACAAAAATTCTCTTTAACTTAACAATCAGTTGGGTGTGGCAAGGCTTGCCACAACGTGAACAAGCTTTGGTATCTTTGGCCAGGCTTGCCACAACGTGAACAGGCTTTGGTATCTTTGGTGCAGCAAGAGACGTCATATGAGAAATGCAGGTTTGGTTCACCAACATGTTTAAAATATGAATATTCCGTCACTGGAGTAAGAATTGTGAGAACTCAAGAAGTGAATCAAGAAAACATATCAATAATCAAAAGTGAGAGCTTTTTAGATTATGACCGAGGAATCTATAACAGAATTAAGTATGGTTATAGAAATTTCGATCAGATGTTTATAAGCAAAATGTGATATGAATGGACATTGTAAAATTCCTTATTAAATTTATACCTATGAATATTAGGGAATTTCAAATAGTGGTTGGAACGCACTAGTTATATTGTAACCAGGATACGATATTATGTGAACAGAAGTGATATGAGTTCATATCCCAAGTGGGGAAGAACTAACTATATGTGTTAATGTCAAAACAGGAAAGTTATACGTGTGTTCAGTTTCAAAAGCTAGGAAGTATCTTTAGTATGTATACATAGTTTTCCCAGCTTATGTTATAGATATAAAGTTAAAGAAGAGCGGCTAAGTTTAAAAGAGGTAAAAGTAGTATGTGAATCCTAATGTGTTTCCCGAAGAATTACAGGGGGTACCCCCAGACAAACAAGTTAAATTCAGAGTCGAATTAGTGATGGGAACTTCACCAATTATGAGGGCTTCGTACAGACTTGCTCCTTCAAGAATATATGAATTATTGAAACAACTTCAAGAATCGCTAAACGAGGGGTTTATTAGACCCAATAGTTCTCAGTGGAGTGCTCCTATTGTATGTGTGAAAAAGAAGGTTGACACAATTTATATGTGTATTAATTACTATGAGTTTAATAAAGTGATTATTACGAATAGATATCTGTTGCTAAGAATATGTGAATTACTTGATCAGTTATAATGGGGTAAGGTGATTTTCAGAATTGACTCAAGGTCGGATTATCATTAGCTTAAGATCAGAACGGATGACATTCCTTAAACTGTGTTTAGAATTGATTATGGGCATTTTAAATTTGTTGTGATGCCTTTTGGCCTGATTGATGCATCAGCAGTGTTTATGTATTAAATGAATAAGGCGTATAGGCCAATGTTAAATAAGTCAGTGATCCATAGCTTTATGGGATTAGCAACCGAAAATATGCGAAGCACTAGTTCTTACACCGCTAGTAGAGATTGAAGAATGAAAGTATTTTGTGATGTTTTGAACAATGAGTTGGGAAGTGTATCATTTACACTGATTGTAAAAGTTTGAGATGTTTTGTGGATCAGAAAACCTAAAATGTGATAGTAACGCTGATTAGAACTACTGAAAGGTTATGACTGGAATATTATATTATTCTGGTAAGGATAAAGTTATAGCCGATGTATTGAACAGAAAGTCAGAAACAATATTTATGAAGGATTAGTCACTAAAATGAAAATTATAATGCCATTATTCTATGTGATAAGAACAGCTCAGTAAAAAGTGATCAAAAGTGAAAAGTATAAAGAACAAGTAATTAATCTTGTTAAAGATAGTTGTGATGTGTAGATTTAATATGATCGTATATGGGTACGAGGTTATGGAAATGAGTGTCAAACTTATCTAAATGAAGCTCACAAGTTTAGATTTTCTATTCAGCCAGAAGCTACAAACATGTATAAAGACCTGAGGAAAGATTATTGGTGGTCAGATATGATATGAAATGTAAGCAGATAAGTGGAGAAATGTCTTTAAATGTGTACAAATGAAAGCTCAATGTTAGAAACCATATGAGAAGTTATTATCAATGCAGATACCAGTCTAAAGATGAGAAAATTTTACCATTGACCTAAATACCAAATTACCCAAACCTTACGAGGCTATAATGTGATGTGTAACATCCTGATTTTGGGCCTAGTGGTTATGTAGGCCAAGGTATGTTTAAATACATTGTTAGTATTTAATTATATGTCTAATTACTTGCTAATGGATTTAATTGAATTAATTGATAAGTTAATTAATTAAAGTTTAGATATTTAAATATATGTGTATGGATATATATATATATATATATATATAATTAAGCATGTGTGTTTGTAAGTATGTGTGCATGGAATCAGGGGAGGTTGACACCTCCTGCTTGATTATGTGAAAATGATTACGTGGGACTCTATAGGTTTTACATCTGAAATATTTCATAGTGAAAAACCGATAGTCAGTGTGTGTTATGTGTGTTCTTGAAAGAAAAAGCATAGAAAGAAACATAAACTTGAAAAAGGTGAAAGATTGGATTTGTGGCTTGTTAATTCAAAGCAAGGTATGAATATGTTCCTTATATGATGCTGATCATATTAGTATGCTTTTCTAATGATATACATGTGTACATGATGAAACACCATGAATGGAGCTTGAAGCTCCATACTTGACATATGGGTTTTTGTTGAATTGGTGTTTTAAATGGTTATGATGTGTACTTGTTGATGATTACATGTTATAATATGTTTATACATGTTTTGGAAGTGTTCTTGTGGGAATCCTAGTGTTTAAATCAGATTTTGGAAAAGTGGTTATAGCTGCAAATCCGACAGTTTAAAGGAAGATGGAGGCTGGAAATACGACGTCGCGGCGCGACGAGTGGCGGATTTCAAAAATTCGAATGTATGAAATCCGATTGTGTAATCCGAGACTTGAGACCCGGATTTGAAATCCGATGGCGTCGCAGCGCGACACTAGGGCTTATCGCGGCGCGACGGGACTTTTTTCAGATATGTTGTTTGTTTTACTTTGTATTTGCGAGGGATGTGATGGTTTATTAATTGTATGATTATTCTATGTTGTTTACGAGTTATATAGAGATATAGATATATATTATGGACATATATTTAAGAGTCATAGATTAACTTCAGTTTGTTGTGTTCACAGGATTTGCAAAGACTCAGTGATGTTAGACAACTGAGCAGGCAGGAACGAGGACCGAGGTGAGTGGATATTTACTCACGGGTGTTATTAGTTGTAACCGGTTGGTTGCAACTGTTAATGGTTTGACGTATGGATAGATTATGCATCGAATAAATGATTAACTGTTGTATTGATGCATGGATAGACTATTTTTCTGCTAATCGATTAACTGTGATATGTTAATTGATTGAACTGATGCATACATAGACT
Source organism: Dittrichia graveolens (assembly GCA_038502395.1). NCBI lineage: Eukaryota > Viridiplantae > Streptophyta > Magnoliopsida > Asterales > Asteraceae > Dittrichia > Dittrichia graveolens. The sequence goes on along the minus strand of JARJIL010000005.1, from coordinate 50,375,908 downwards.
GTTGTCTATTAATTGATTAACTGTGATATGTTAATTGATTTTTGCGCCTATTGTGAAGTTAGCTTCTGGCTGGGCATATTGGGTTGGGTTTGTTTGCTATCGGTTAATTAATATTGTGGTCTTTTGATGCATTTGTTGCAACTTAAGATAATACTGTGTGAGAATAGCAAATAGACTATCGGTAAACCTTTGCTTTGGCCGGCATTGGTTGTAGGTTCCTGCAGAACCGCCGGTCTTCTCGTCAGGCAAAAAGGGTGTCTATGTGTTTACTGTTGTTGATATCATGCGGTTATTTGCTAGTATATCTGTGTTGGTTTACTTCCATTCACTTAGCTTTGTGCTAATCCCCCACCTCTCACTACTTTTACAGGTGGCTGGTGAGTTCTTCGGTTTAGTCGTGAGGGGGTGTAGCCTGGGGAATAATTGACAGGCACTCTAATTGGAATTGTGACAAGCCGTAGTTTTTGTAATACGGTATTTTGAACTGAATGGTTTAGTTAAACACTAGTTCAACTTCTGTTGTAAATACTTTTATGATTTGATAAATGCTTCCGTAGTGTAGTTAAAAGTGAAAATTTTATGGGTGAAAATACGGTGTTACAAGTTTGGTATCAGAGCCTTGGTTTGGCGATGTTGGCACAGTGGAAGTGTTGCATTCCTAAATCTTGGCTCGAGTTGGGGGTCAATTATTCCTTGAGTGTGGGGATTAGGATGAATGTGAGTATTGCTTGGGTAGTTAGTATGTGTTATACTAACGGTTTTAAGCTAATCAGTTGGTGAGATGTTGTGATTGTACAGATATGGCTGACAGAGATACCCTTGCTAATACTCCTGTGACCCAAGAAGTGGCTGGAACTTCATCAGTCAAGGCTTTGGATATAACAAATCAAACGGGTACTTCAGGGTGTGAACTGGAAGATGAAAAGAGTAAATACATTAATAAATTGGAAAGTCAAATGCAAGATCTTAGAGATACTGTTCAATGTTTGAAACAAGAGAGGATTACCCAAAACGTTCAAGCCCAGACTTATCCGGTGAATCCAACTATTTTAACTGAGATACCACCGACCATTCCGGCCGGTATTATACCAACAGAGATGTTTCCTGTGAAAGTACCAGTTCCACGGATGCCTTAACCAATGTCTCAACCAATGTTCTACCCAGTGTTTCCTCAGGGTTCATTTCCATATCCTTACATGGGATATAGACAACCATATCACTATCATGTTAATCCTCAGGGAACTGTGTTTCCGGCTTATCAAGATACTACCAGATGGAATGGTGTTTCCTCCCAATCCTTTACGTTAACTCAATTGAATAAGAGGAATGTAGAAGCTAGTGATATAATGACTCGAGATTGGATTTCCTCACAGAAATCCTGGTTTGAACAAAATAATATCCACAATCAAATAGAGCAAGGAGGTCTGAGACAAGGATATCTGAATTATAGGCCTACATTTGGTGGATTAAACCAGCAAGTGTCATGGTGTGGAAAATGTAAGTCTCACCATACATGATTTTGTACAGCTCAGACTATGCGATGTTTTAAATGTGGCCAGTTTGGTCATGAAATGAAAGTCTGTGGCTTCGTTCAGAAGGTTTGCTGGAATTGTCATGGAAAGGATCACATATCAATCGATTGTGGGGTTAAAAAAAACAGAAGTCTGGATCAGAAATGGGGACGATTGGAGAGCCTTCGTTAGTGAAAAGTCAGAAAGGAAAGAAACAATGCTCTAAGTTAGTGATGGATGAATCTAACCAAAAGTTCCAGTGGTTTTGTCAATGCAAATCTTCTCATTTGGGGCCTTGCACACTTGAGGCGTTGCGTTGTATTCGATGTGGATTGTTTGGCCATAAAAGTAATGACTGCGGTTTTCTTCGACATGTTTGTTGGAATTGCCAGAAAGAGGCTCATAAAGTAGGCGATTCTTGTGAAGAAAAAGGATCAGGGTCAGGATTAGGAGTAGAGGCAAGTGGCTGATCCTCGTCAGTAAGAGGGCATAAGAGGAAGAACCCTACTGTGCGAGAGGGTGGGGTGTACAATATGATGGCTAGTGATAATGCCATCGCCGACGAAGATGAAACGGGTATGTTTTGATAGAACTTTATACATGTATATGTGTGTTAATTAACTTTAAGGTTAATTGTGGATATTTTATGCATAGTATGTGCTAAAATGTTTTAGTTTATTTCTGATGAGACTAATTCTCTAGAAATAGAACTAAGTGATAATAGATGATTTTCTATTATGAGTTATGTGTTATATATCATGAAATGGTATGATGATAAGTATGTGTGATACTTGATTATATGCTAAGTGAGCATGATATACCATAGAGATATATGTTCAGATTAATTGAATTGCATGATATAATGTGTATTGTATGATTTATATACATTATGTGTTTATGTGAATTCAATTGTGTAAAGAAAGAAGATAGAAAGGAATTACTGCATATTGGGTAAGTCTAGGGTATGCAGTATGGTGCAGGTATAAGAGTACTGAAGATTATAAGTGGATGTATAATCTACTGAGTACAGTTGATTCATGAGGATGAAGGATGGTTTTTAAACGAATTTTGTGGTAGGGCGGGAAATCGCATTTGAAGGTTTGAAAGGTGATGCTATACTTTGAGATTGGATGTATAGTGGATATCTTATGTTATTTAAGATATCACAAGATGAAATTTTACCATGACTTGGAAGTTACAGCTGATATAAGGGCAGTGATGATATATTAACTGTAAGAGAAGCTATTTGTGATTGACTTGGTCAAAAAGAGATGTATTAGATGGCTAACTAGAGGAAGTTATCCGAAGATTGAGACGGTGATTGGATTAAATCAGAAAAAGTGATAGTGGAATTGGATGTTATCTGGAAAGACAACGTGATGATAGATGTGTTGATCTGTGAAAGAGTTAGTGACTATAACATCTTGTATATGCAAGTTGGGTATTGCCGACTTAGTGGATGAATCAAGATTTCCTTTGTGAGAAAGTCTTGAAGGGTGAAAGGTTGAAACCTTTGAGATAGAGAAAGAGAGAAGAGGATTGCAATGGCCTGAACTTATGGAGTGACGACTTATGGATCTTGTGTGTGAAGATGCCTATGCTTGGAAATTGCTTATGCTTGGAGATTGCCTTTGCTTGGAGATTGCCTATGCTTGGAAATTGCCTTTGCTAGGAAGTGCCTTTACTAAAACTTTGGAGTTGAACTTTACAAAGATTGATGAACTTTGTTGCCAATGCTATATTGTGGAGTAACAACCTGAGGGTTGAGTACTGATGGTGTGTTATGTGAACATAGAATGTACGTGATATGAGATATCACATATGGAGTGTAAATTGCAGTGGTATACTAGAAACTTGTGTGACCTTGAGATATTTGAGATACCTGAAAGGTGATGATGACAAGACGTGATGGAAATTGTATTTGACTTAATCAAATAAAGGAAAACCTGGATATATTTTGAGTGGTTATTGACTATTCAGTATTTTAGTATCAGTAAGACGGTAACTGGTGTATAGTTGGATTTAATTGAGTGTTTGAAAGGAATGATTTAAAGATATGATGATTCATATTTGATGGTTGTGATGGAAGGTGGAGATTGGTTTAAACTTATGAAGAGTTTTCAAACGAGGATTGGAACGAGAGTTGGACAATGTGACAGGATTTTTCTGATGGATAGTCCAAAGGTGGGATTAAAACACGATGATTGGCTGAACTCATATTTATTATGATCGTGTGGGTGAACTAAATTCTGACAATGGGATATCAGAAGACTTGGTATGAAGTTATGAGAATGTGGTAATGATACTTCAATCTGTTGACTTGAAGTAGGTAATAAACGATATGTGAATGCTCTGGCATGACAGATAGTGAATGATTGAAAGATATTGGGATTTATGACTGAGTCAGGCCTAAATTCAAGAAATGTTCGAAGACAAGAGTTATGAGTTAGCTGTTGATTCAAAGATGAAATCAGAAAGATAAACTATGAGACTATTAGAGTTATGTTATGAACAAGAATTAGTAGAATCTGATTTCTATGATTCTGATAAATTGAGAACATGATGGAGATTATTTGACTGGATTATCAAACAAGGATAAGCTGTAAAGCTTGTGTGGTTATATATTAACAGTTGGAAGTGTGATGGAGTTTATCTGATTAAACTACAAAAGGGGATAAGAAGAGTTGACATCGTGATTGATGTGTGTGCAGTGAGATTCCGAGGACGGAATCCTTTTAAGGAGGGAGGATTTGTAACATCCTGATTTTGGGCCAAGTGGTTACGTAGACGAAGGTATGTTTAAACACGTGGTTAGTATTTAATTATATGTCTAATTACTTGCTAATGGATTTAATTGAATTAATTGATAAGTTAATTAATTAAAGTTTAGATATTTAAATATATGTGTATGGATATATATATATATATATATATAATTAAGCATGTGTGTTTGCAAGTATGTGTGCATGGAATCAAGGGAGGTTGACACCTCCTGCTTGATTATGTGAAAATGACTACGTGGGACTCTATAGGTTTTACATCTGAAATATTTCATAGTGAAAAACCGATAGTCAGTTTGTGTTGTGTGTGTTTTCGAAAGAAAAAACATAGAAAGAAACATAAACTTGAAAAGGTGAAAGATTGGATTTGTGGCTTGTTAATTCAAAGCAAGGTATGAATATGTTCCTTATATGATGCTGATCATATTAGTATGCTTTTCTAATGATATACATGTGTACATGATGAAACACCATGAATGGAGCTTGAAGCTCCATACTTGACATATGGGTTTTGGTTGAATTGGTGTTTTAAATGGTTATGATTAGTTCTTGTTGATGATTACATGTTATATTATGTTTATACATGTTTTGGAAGTGTTCTTGTGGGAAAACTAGTGTTTAAATCGAATTTTGGAAAAGTGGTTATAGCTGCAAATCCAATAGTTTAAAGGAAGATGGAGGTTGGAAATACGACGTCGCGGCGCGACGAGTGGCGGATTTCAAAAATCCGAATGTATGAAAAACGATTGGGTAATCCGAGACTTGAGACCCGGATTTGAAATCCGATGGCGTCGCGGCGCGACACTAGGGCTTGTCGCGGCTAGACGGGGCTTTTTTCACATATTTTGTTTGTTTTACTTTGTATTTGCGAGGGATGTGATGGGTTATTAATTGTATGATTATTCTATGTTGTTTACGAGTTATATAGAGATATAGATATATATTATGGGTATATATTTAAGAGTCAGAGATTAACTTCAGTTTGTTGTGTTCTCAGGATTTGCAAAGACACAGTGATATTAGACAACTGAGGAAGCAGGAACGAGGACCGAGGTGAGTGGATGTTTACTCACGGGTGTTATTAGTTGTAACCGGTTGGTTGCAACTGTTAATGGTTTGACATATGGATAGATTGTGCATCTAATAAATGATTAACTGTTGTATTGATGCATGGATAGACTGTTTGTCTGCTAATCGATTAACTATGATATGTTAATTGATTAAACTGATGCATACATAGACTGTTGTCTATTAATTGAATAACTGTGATATGTTAATTGATTGTTGCGCCTATTGTGAAGTCAGCTTCCGGCTGGACATATTGGGCTGGGTTTGTTTGTTATCGGCTAATCAGTATTGTGGTCTTTTGATGCATTTGTTTCAACTTAAGATAATACTGTGTGAGAATAGCATATAGACTATCGGTAAACCTTTGCTTTGGCCGGCATTGGTTGTAGGTTCCTGCAGAACCGCCGGTCTTCTCATGAGGCAAAAAGGGTGTTCACTTAGCTTTATGCTAATCCCCCACCTCTCACTACTTTTACAGGTGGCTGGTGAGTTCTTCGGTTTAGTCGTGAGGGGGTGTAGCCTGGGGAATAATTGACAGGCACTCTGATTGGAATTGTGACGAGCCGTAGTTTTTGTAATACTGTATTTTGAACTGAATGGTTTTGTTAAACAGTAGTTCAACTTCTGTTGTAAATACTTTTATGATTTGGTAAACGCTTCGGCAGTGTAATTAAAAGTGAAAATTTTATGGGTGAAAATACCGTGTTACATGATGTGGGTGATTATAGGCAGGTTAATATAAGGTGTATAACTTGTCTCCATTAGAGAGACTTATTTTTTTAGAACATTTAACAGATATGTATGTGAAAGATATTGTGTTTCGCCATAGCATGCTAGTCTCTATTATATCAGACAGGAATACCAAACTCACTTCCAGAATTTGGAACAGACTTCATATAAAGTTGAGAATTAAGCTTCATTTCAGTACAATCAGAATGAAAGGAATATACAGACGTTAGAAAGCATGTTTCACGAGTGTGCTATTGATTCAGAAGAAAAACTTGGGTGTATACTTGCTTTTGGCAAAGTTTGTGTATTATAACACATACCAGTCCAGCATCGGCACGCTAATGTATGAAATGTTGTATGATATAAGTGTTGAACTTCAGTATATTGGGGTGATATTAGTCAAAAAGAGCTAGGTAGCTCAAAAGCGGTATAGTAAAAGTTAGAACAGATTCAGCAGATACGAAATAGATTATTAGTCGCCCAGAATGGACAGAAAAGTTACATAGATAAACAGAAATCAACACTTGGGTTTCAGGTGGGGAAATAGATTATTAAAAGTGTTAGCATGGGAGAATAAGATTAAATTCGAGAGAGAGAGAGAGAGAAAGAAAACTAAATTCGAGAATTTATGAACTATTCAGAATTTCTGCATATGTGAGGAATGATTGCTTATAAGACCAGAATCGCCAAAAGAGTTGTCACAGATTCATGACACCTCCCATGTATTATATCTCAGAAAGTGTTTATCAGATGGGTCAGCAATGGTATTGTTCGAAAGTCTTAATATTGAAGAAACTATATTTTGTGGAGCAATATATAAGTATGTTAGAACGAAAGGATAAGGCTTTATGTAATAAATAAATGGGGCCGATTAAGGTCTAATGGAAGTACAGAAAAAGAGACAAGACTTCACATGAAAACCTGAACAAGAAATGGTGAGAAATTATTCAGAACTCTTCAGTGGTTGATTTCGGGGACGAAATCATTTCAAGTGAGGAAGAGTTGTAACATCCAGAATTTTATTTATACTAAATACAAGAAATGTCCAAAGTGTTATATGAGTTATAAAGGGGTATAAGGTGATTAGATGTGATTATAAACTAGAAGGGCCAAAACCATCAAATTGGAACTTTAATAGTCAAGGGACTATTTATGCAATTATGGAAACTTATGTGTGTGTGTATATATATATATATATATGTGTGTGTGTGTGTGTGCTTGACTTTTTAGTGTCAAAGTAATTATTCAAGTTTACAGTACATACATACATACGTGACTATCAGTTTTCATCTCCTATGTTGTGAACTATGAACAAGAAATCAGTGTTGTGAAGTCATTTTCAACCTTGTGCTACTTAAGGTAAGATTGGTTTATTGATTTTCAAGTTTTATGGGTTTATATGATTCAAAAGGTTAAATCTTGAATCTGTTGGGTTTCCGTGGTCCAAAAAACACAGCGGAAGCAAAACGAGTAGAAAAATAGGTTTCAAATTTTGACCACGCAACGCCCACCAAATGGACCAAAACTCTAAACATGTCAAAGCAACTAAATAAATAGACAAAGAAAAGGTTTCATACCCTTGAAGCTATCTTCTTTGTGCAAACGAGATTGGAGTTTAGAAGTTATGTGCACTAACTTGTACACCACTAGTGAAGTCGACACCAAGCGCTTATCGATCCCCACTTGCTAGAGTGTGAGATATGCCAATCTCTACACCACCAAATGATCAACACCAAAAGAACCAAAGCCTTGTGTATCCTTTTGTGTTTAAGAGAATTATATGTGCAATATATATTAATGTAGACATCTAGCACATTATATAGACCCCATATATGAGTTCAAAATCGTGCATGCAATCAATCTACATCAGTTACAAGATCAAATACCATTATCACCTTCATAAACAGCTTTGAAAGTTGTTTAAGGAGACTGTTACTACACGGGGCACGGTCGTGCCTCACAAGGCATAGGCGTACCAGCCCAAAAGGCCACGCCCAAGTCATGCCTGACTTGGACTCGTGCTTGTCCGCTGGGCATAGGGCGCGGGTGTGCTTCCAAGAAGCACAGGCGTACCTAGCCACAGGCCACGCCCAAGTTACGCCCGACTTGGGCTCGTGCCTGTCCATAGGACACGACTGTACCTCATAAAGGCACGGGCGTGCCTTAGCCCACCAGAACCAGTTTCTGGTTTTCTCTCTCATTCGACCGTCTGTGATGCCGGAATCGATACTTGGCGTGTGACACAATAGGCCCTTGCTTCATTAGCCATGAAGCCAAATCGTGTATGTATCAGTGGATATAATCCAACTGAATCCCATTTACACATGACACACTCACGAAAGGCGTCACCGACATAGAGCGGCCTCTAGCAAGGCATCTATGCCCCCAAGTCAGCATAGGGTTTGTCTTCCTAAAACAAATACCTAACCAAAAGGAAAAGTCCTACAGATAAGTGATTACCTATTCCTTCGTTCACGATATCTGATGTGAATGTAGGTCATGGAACATGGTCAACCCCAAAGCATTCACGATTATGTTTCTCGATCTAGACTGGTTATGACTAACAATACAAGTTGCATAATTGATTCACCATCAATTCAACTTGAGCACGACCATGCATTTTGATTGTCATTAGCTTGGTCAATGAGGGGCCCAAAGGATATCTCTCTAAAGAGGAACGAATACCTTTGACTACATCGCCCTATCTTAATAACAAGTTCTTGCCTGAAAACTTCCCTTGTAATAGCCAGTTACGAACTGCGTTAGAAAGCAATCTAAACAAGTCCATGTTATTAGTCAAGCAACGCATGCATCTCTAGTAGAAGGATAAATAATATTATCATCCTGATTTACTTGTGATCATATCCATGAAGTAAACTCAGGTACGGGTCCTCCAATTACTTAAACACCATTATGCACATGCTAGTGTTGCGTAAACATGTATTGAATCCAAGATGAATACGTTACCAACCACTTGCCTTGATCTTAATTCACTTCTTCCTTCCAATGAAGAACGACCGATCATGGAGTGTTTAGAATAAATAAATTTATTCAGGAAAGCATTAAACATGCAAAGATAGAGCACAATAATATTTCATAAAGTAACTACATCATGCGTATATTAAATCCCTATTTAATAATCATTACATTAAGAAATACATTATTGCTTTAATGTTCTCAATAACAAATACAATTAAAATAATTAAAACAAGTCACTAGAAAATCTAATGTCTATAGATTTAGCATGAGAATCATGTATAACTTGTGACAAAGGTTTAGTGAGTGGATCTGCCAAGTTCCCCTCAATCGGTACTCTACTGACCACAATGTCTGCATTCTCAATGATATCACGAATAAAATGATATTTTCGAGCAATGTGTCTCATACGTTGATGTGCTCTTGGTTCCTTAGCTAGAGCTACTACACCGTCAATAGGGTTAGCGATGCTAGGAACAACTCCAAGATCTTGAATGAATTTCTTCATCCATAATATCCAGTGACTCTGAGCTCCTCCGATCCACCGAACACTAAAAACATCTCCTTAGTCCTCTGAAGATACTTAAGGATGTTTTTAACATCAACCCAATGACTTTGACCAGGGTTAGACTGATATCGGCTCGTCATACTCAAGGCATACGACACATCAGGTCGAGTACATAGCATAGCATACATGATCGATCCTACTGCCGAAGCATACGTGACATGACTCATTTCTTCAAGTTCCTTTTGAGAACTAGGACATTGAGACTTGCTCAATGTCATACCATGCAACAGTTTCAAATTCCTTTATCTACGTACGTACTCTGGCTCAAACCAATGAGTCTTTTAAGTCTATCTCTATAGATCTTTATCCCCAAAATATACGCTACTTCTCCCATGTCTTTCATAGAGAAGCAACTCCCAAGCCAGGTTTTCTCTTCTTGCAAGGTAGTCACGTCACTTCCTATAAGTAGTATGTCATCTACATACAAGACAAGGAAAACAACAGTCCTCCCACTAGCCCTGACATATACACAAGGTTCATCCTTGCTTTTAGAAAAGCCAAACTCTTTAACCTTTTCATCAAAGCAAATGTTCCAACTCCGAGATGCTTGCTTAAGACCATAAATGAATCTATTAAGCTTGCAGACTTTATTAGGATATTTGGGATGTACGTAACCATCCAGTTGTGCCATGTACACCTCCTCTTCCAACTTCCCGTTAAGGAACACAGTTTTGACATCTATTGGCCATATTTCGTAATGGTAATATGCAGCGATAGCCATTAATATCCTAATAGACTTTAACATAGCCACTGGAGAAAAAGTTTCATCATAGTCTACACCATGAGTTTGAGTGAAACCCTTTGCTACAAGTCGGGCTTTGAAAGTGTCCACATTTCCATCCATGTTGGTCTTCTTCCTGAAGACCCACTTGCACCCTATTTGCTTGTGGCTGGGTACGGGATCAACTAAGTCTCAGACTTGATTACCCGCCATGGATTGCATCTCACTGTCCATTGCCTCCTTCTACCTAGCAGATTCAGGGCCCGCTACGGCTTCCCGATAGTTGGTTGGTTCACTATGATCCACCAATAGTTCATCGCCCTCGGATATGAGGAACCCATATCTTTCCAGCTCATTACGAACTCTACCAGATCTACGGAGCACTAATAGTTGTGTGTCAGGTACCTCATCCTCCATTGGTTGAGGTTCCACTTCTTCTGGTACGCCGACCTCAAAACCGGTACTAGTGCCAACATCAGGTTGAACATTGGTGTCATCTAGAATTTCTTCTAGGTCGACTTGCCTCCCACTGGCTTCTGCATATATCAGCTCCCTTTCAAGGATGACTGCCCTTCGAGCAACAAACACATTGTTCTTGGAAGGTTTATAAAATAAATATCCCATAGAACCAGATGGGTAACCAATGAAAATACACTTTTCAGCTCTAGGATCAAGTTTGTATTGAGCTTCACGTCTCACGTAAGCCTCACAACCCCAGATTTTGAGATAGGCTAGCGAAGGAATCCTTACATGCCACATCTCGAATAGTGTACTTGCAACCTTCTTTGTTGGTACAAGGTTTAAGGTCCTAGTAGCAGTTTCCAAAGCATAGCCCCAAAAACTTGTGGGTAGCTTTGTGCGACTCATCATGGGCCAAACCATATCCAATAAAGTTCGGTTTCTCCTTTCAGCGACCCCATTTAATTGTGGTGTCCTGGGTGGAGTAAGTTGTGAAATAATTCCACAACCCCTAAGATGATCAAGAAACTCAGTACTAAGATACTCACCACCCCTATCGGATCTGAGAATCTTAATCCGCTTGCCCAAATGATTCTGCACTTCGTTTTGGTATGTCTTAAACACGTCAAAGGTTTTATACTTATGCTTAATCAAATAAACATAACCATACCTACTGAAGTCATCAGTAAAAGTAACGAAGTACCTACAATTGTTTGTTGTAGCAGACCTGAACGGACCACACACATCGGTGTGAACAATGTCCAACAAGTCTTTGCCTCTCTCACTAACACCGGTGAAGGGAGCTTTACTCATTTTGCCTGATAAACAAGAATCGCATACTTCGCTTGAGCCATGGTCAAACGATTCCAAAATCCCATCCACTTAGAGTTTGGCAATACGTTTCTTATTTACAAGGCCAAGACGACTATGCCACAAAGACAACTTGCCTAATACACCTTTGGACTTAGAATCATTGTTCATGATTGATTTATTACCATCCAAACACACACTTGTTTCATAAATACCACGACATGGATAAGCTTTAAAATAATGAACATCATCTCTCAAACAAGAAATAATTCCATTATCAAAATTGAACTTAAAACCACCGTCAAACAATGCATGAAAGGAAATAATATTGCGCGCCATGCAGGGCAAAAAACAAACATTAAGTAAAGTAATAGCAAGGCCCGAAGGAAAGGCGAGATCAACACTCCCAATCCTCTTCACAGGAACCACCTTCTTGTTTCCCATGATCAGGTCAAGCTCTCCAGCACCTACACATTATTACAAATATGAGTGTCATAACCGGTATCAAGTACCCAACCGTTAGAAGTAGCGGTGTTGTGCAGTTCAATCATAAACGTACCTGAGTTACCAGCTCCTTTCGATTTTACCCGCTTGAGCTCCTCGAGGTACTTCGGGCAAGAACGCCGCCAATGCCCCTTTTCCTTGCAGTGGAAGCACTCGGCTTCCACAGGGTCCTCGGCCCCTTTTCCTTGCAACCTTCCCCTTACCCTTTCCCTTGGAGGGGGGAGCGCCTTTCTTTTTGCTTCCACCTCCCTGGATAGCTAGGACGATTTTGGACGAGGAGGGCTTCTTGGACATGTCAGACTCGACGGTCTTCAACATTACATGAAGCTCAATTAGGGATTTGTCCATGCCATGGACATGATAGTTCCACACAAATTGTGAAAAGGAGCTGGGCAGAGAACGGAGGATCACATCCACTGCTAACTCCCTCCCTAGTAGGAACCACCACCACTCCAAGAGATCAACCAATGCTTTCATCTTAAGCATGTGAACGCTTACATTACCGCACTCCTGCATGTGGCAGTCGAATAGGGACTTGAGGCATTCGAAGCGCTCTAGCATAGCCTGCTGTTGGAACATTTCCTTCAGCTGGTTAGGCATATTATACGCCCCTAGATGTTCCATTTTCTTTTGAAGCTCAGGAATCATCGAAGAAAGCATGATACAATCCACTTCGTTTGTTTCTGTGACGCGCTTATCATGCGCGTCTCGGACCGCCCTAGTCGCACTCGCCGCAGGCGCTTCTGGCAGAGCCTCCTCGATGGCCTACATTTTCTGTTCATATCTAAGGGATATCCTTAGCTGCATGAACCAGTCCATGAAGTTTTAGCCATCGAAATTGGTCTTTTCAAAGAACAACTTTAGGGAAATTAAGTTCGATGATGTAGAAGCATTGTTGGATGCCATCTACAAAATTAGAGTACCAATTTTAGTTGTCAAATCCTTGTAGAAATAATTACCCGATAGTTATAAAACCAATTATTAGAACAAGGCTAAGAACCGTATTTCACTCTATTCCGTGACGGGTTTACCGAGGATCACGAAATAAGTTAGTTAGGCCGGTAACCATTTTACGGATTGCAACTATTGCAACTCTTAGATTCTTGCGGGATCCTTTTTGACTTCATATGAATAAGGCATGTTTGATCCCTTCTTACACCAATCCATTTATTATTCTTAAATGACTCGGCTAGAGATTGACATCATTTAAGCGTTATAAAAGAATTAGTAAGTTGTCCGTCAAGACACACGTTGTACTCTAGCCCAATCATTGGTTCGTGCTTAAACTCGACTACCAATATTGCGAGTTGCTACACTCACCTTCCACACAACTCCACAAGGCATGACTCGTGCTAATGCTCGACAATCATCCATGTTTTGTTAGATTTGGGTGGTGTCGTCTTACGGATGGCGCGTGACTTAGTTTTGAAAAACGGGTTTTTGCTTTTCGGTTAAAAGAATATTTTAACAATTTTGCGAATTAACAATTTAAGTGATAAAAAACACTTTTCGATCACCATTTATATTAATATTGTTAATTCTTATGCGCGTAGAAATATAAACTAATTTATAAATCTTTTTTGTTTTATATATTTTCAAAATTTCTCTAGCATGCAAATCCTAAAGAATAATGCAAGAAATAAATATAAAACAACCACGCATATAAAATAATTAATAACACGGTAACATGCCCAAATTCTAAATGTTTTCCTCGTGTGCCAAAACAGGGAAAAACATTGTCAGATAGGGACAACAAATAGATGCTCCGTCACGATTTCCACACCGGCGAATGTCCCAAAATTGGTTCATCAAGACGCCAACACCATGCCTAACGATTGGTTTGATGCAATATACATATTTAAAAATAATCTAAGTACGATTACATAATAATAAGAAAACGACATGCAAGTCGCGATCCTACTAAACTATTACAAGTACACAGATTTAAATAAACGACATGCAAGTCGCACCAAAATATAAATATTACAACCATACGGCACGCAGGCCAAACCAAAACTAATCACAATCAACACAAAGGCTATGGGCATATCAAGTTACCGGGCAACCACAACAAATACAACACAATGGCGTGCCATAAATCTGTAACATCCTCAATTCGGGCCTATTCGTGCGCTCCATTTGGTATGTGAATTTATTTAAAAGAATAAAACGAGAATATATTTATAATTATTAATATAAATATACTATTGGTTAGTTAAATGTGAATTTAAAAATAGAGATAAAAGTAGATAAGAATAATAAAATATTATCCGGTTTCAAACGAAGATTCCGAAAATATTCTCGTTAGTTGAAACGGTTAATTGGGTGTCGAGTTGTATGTCGAAAAGGGGAACAAAATACCCCTTCTGGATAACTCAAAAACCATAAGTCGGTTTTTAAGTCAACACTTCACTGTACACACACACACTCACGAAGAAACACACACACACCTCACCTCTTGTTCTCCCATTGTGTTCTTGAAGCAAACTTAATCCAAGATCAAGATCATGGCTAGAATTAGGTTCAAATAGTCCTAGATCTGTTCATAATCCTCTCATCATCGTCATCTTGCTACTTGTAAGCTCTTCTTCATCTTGTTCTTCATTTCAAGCTTTAGGTCAAAAATGGGCAAAACGAAATTAGCAATTGAAGCTTGAGTTTTTAAGTTGTAATCTGTTCTAAAGCCACCTACAAGTAGTTTAGGATTGGTTTTATGAATTGAAGTTGCTAACTTGATTGAATTTCATGAATTTGACCAAATGGGTCTTTAATGGTGATTTGATGATTGAATTATGAATCTGATGTTAAAACATGATATGTTTATGTTTATGAACTCCAAATGATGTCCCAAAACTAGTACATAACCTGGAAATAATTAAGATCAAATTGAGTTTGGGTTTGAATGGAAAAACAGCAAGTGCAGGGCACATTTTCGTGGCACTGGTGTGAGGTCACGGCGCGACCTAAGGGTGTGTCACGGCGTGATCTTATGTGCAGCAAACAGGTTGCTGTTTTTCAATATTCAAGGTGTACGGGATGTGGTTGAATCATTATTGACCATTTTAGGGGTATTTTGGGATAGTTTATGTATTTTTACTAATTTAGACACAATTAGGGAATTTAACACTAGAATTAGTACATGTATATGATATGTGGTAATCTAAATGGACTTATATGTATACAATAGGTAATTAAGCAATCAAGGAAGGCCGAATCCATTCGTGTGTTGTTTTAAGCACCAAGGTGAGTACCGGATTGTATGAATTCAATAAAGGAAGTATTTGAATGTGTTTTTCCCAACAAGCATAAAACTAACAATGATTAATATCAAAGTGCGTAAATAGTTCTTAAGTAACGAAAACACGAAAGTTTTCAAATGTGGATTATACTAATAACCAGACTTCAAAGAGTGCACAAGAACAAACTTGAGCACCGAGAACAAATTAATCAAGAACAAACTTGAATGCAAATTAGTGAACAAACGCTTAACCTTTACACGAACAACGAGAAGGTATTTATAGGCTAAGTAAACTAATCCTGACCATCTAAATTAATTACACGTGTACCGCTCTTCACAAAATTAGGAACAGAAAACAAGATTGTCGTTTCAAGCTCCTTCAGATGCGCAGATCGTGCACTTTACATAACAGGAAGATTCTGGTAGTGAGATGTATCTTCAGTGTAGAAGACCCTTTGATAACTGAAGACTAACTTCAGCTGACGTTCACTTCAAAAAAAAAATTTAGATGAACTTTAGGCTTCTTTCTTCAGATTGCGCGTCAGAACAGTTTACCAAAGAATATAGAATACTCATTCAGTCGCTTTCTTCGAAAGCTCCTTCAGGAATGGAATATATACAAATAAAGGATTAACAATTTCCCCCTATTTGTTTATACTCCATGACTATTTACAAAATAAATAACGAATAGAAAGAATAAAGAATAAAAGAATTACTATTCTAAATAAATGGTTTGAGCTCCTCAGGAATAGTTTCACTTGGTGTTTTGAGTATCATTTGATTCATATATTCATCCAGAATGTCTTTGACAGTCTGATCTTTATGGTCTATGAAGTATCTGACAAATTTCAGATGAAGCTTATCAGCCTTGGCGAAATCTGAAACTCTCTAAAAGCCAATCTTATCGTATGCATCAACAAAATAAAATCCCCTTGGATTTGACAGAACTTTACCCACTTCAGGAATGAATCCAGAAGGTAAGGAAGTGTCAAAGCCTTTGCAGTTGGGAAGCTCTCCAAGACATATCAACTCCAAAATTTGTTGCTGAGACTTTTTGTGTGTGAGCCTCTTTCTCTAAAATTTAATCTTTTCAGCTCGTGAGGGTTTTTCCTTCTGTGGCAAGACTTCTGCATCAGATCCCCTCTTCTTCACTTCCTCTTCGTAAAATTCATTTACTTAGGTGATTTCTCATTGAACGAACATAACATCATCAGTCGGCTTGCTTTTTGATAAACAAGCCATTATTATAGCCGATTCAGAAACAGCACAGTTGAGTTGGACATTCTTGACTGTGTATATACTAAAGAGAGGAAGATTCTTGTGCTGAATATTCAGAGAGATTTCATTCTTTACTTTCTTCAGTCTTACTGAAGTGATCTTATCTGGATGTACTCTTTGATGCCGAGAGCTTATCCACTTTTCTTGTCTAGCATCCAAGATCTTTTTCTTATTCTCTTGTTAAGCATTTTCAGCTTCGATCTCCTCCTGAACCTGTTTTTGGTGATCCAAATGAGATAGATCAATTTTATTTGCAGCAACCTTTTCAAGTGCCAATTTCTCTGCTGCTATTCTGCCAAGTTCATCAGCCACTTTCATCTGTTTGGCTTTCGGATTTTCATCATCTTAGTCATCTAAATCATATGTACCCTTACTCATCAGATCATCCGGAGAACTTATTATTTTATCCCTTTACCTTTATCAGCACAGCTTGGCTGACCACTAGATGATGGAGCAACTGATTGAGTGGGAATTTGAGAGGCTTTAGCATCTCTTATTATTTGCTGACATTCAGCTCCATCTAACTCTGAACTAAAGAGTTCAGCTTCAGTTTTCCTCTGATCAAGGAGACGCTTAAGCTCCCCCTCAGCAAGTGCCTTATCTTCTTCAGCTTTGGCTAGCCTGCCCTCGAAATCGATCAAGGCTTTATTCTTATTCTCTTCAGCGGCTTTGAGGTGAGCCACTTCATCTTCTAGTATTTGCATGGCTTCAACTCGTGAATACTTTCTTTGCCATTTGATAATTTTCCGATCAGCAGTAGCTTTCTTTCTCATAATCTGATAGATTTTGGACTGTCTTCGAACTTTCTCCCCCTTAGAAGCTGCAGATATTCCTGATGCTTCTATCAATCGGGACATGGCCGAAATCTCATTAGAGAGGCCAATGAAGGAGGGAGCAAATAAATCCTGCAACTGACGAGTTGCTGCTTCAGAAAGATGTTGGTTCTATGTGCACAAGACACAAATTAATACGATATTACTAATAATAAATAAACCCATAGGGTCACACATTTACAATCAATGGACACCAATTACATATTTGAATATGATTTAAATATGTTTCCAACTCGTTATATATATATATAAGTATATATGCATTGTTTCATATTATTATTTATGTGAAATAATAATATCACTCTTGTATATTGATACAAGATAATGCATATGAAATACATAAATATAAACATATGATTTTATATATGTATATATATATATATGTATAAATGTATATTTGTTACAAGTAAATTGTTACTAGTAACAATTATATAAATGTATGTATACCTTTGTTAGAAGTAAAGAGTTACTAGTAACAATCAAGTATGTATATAAAATACATGTAGATGTATTTTATACATAGTATGGCACATCTAGTATATCTTTTATATATGTATTTATGAAGGAAACTAGAAAATACCTCATTAATTCAAATGGGGGCCATGTTGTGCATACTTGAAAGCAATCAACCAAGGCATGGACTAGATGTACAAGCATGGAAGGAAGGCAAGAGGGGACCCTCCCCCCTCACCCATTTTCGGCCGAAAATGGGAGCCAAAGGGGGCCTCCCTCTTGTTGCTTCACTTCTTGATCTTATTTAGTACATGTATGGTTCTTTGTTCTAGTAATGGCATGCTACCACCTTTAGGCTTCTTTAGAAAAGTTCTAAGTATTCTTGAAGCTTTGAAAAGATCTCTACATTCTTTTATTGGTGTTCTTCAAGTGAACAAAGTGTGGTACTAGAATACATACTCATATACATACATAGTAAGTTCAAGAAGAAGAACAAGAGGTTGTTGCTTGCTTGCTTGAATTTCAAGGGTTGGAGAGACTAGCATCTCAAAGGTGTTGGACTCATTGATTTGTGGATACCTTGGAGGAAGTCTTCTCTTGGCTTCTCATAGATCAACCACTTCATCAACGGTTTACTCACGCTACAAAGGTTGTAGTTCTAAACACCCTATGGTTGTTTTGTTTCTTAAGGCTTGCATATGGATCATTGGTGGGGAGTTTTAAAAAGTTTAAAATTGTTGTTCATGCTTCCGTTGCTAAAATATATTTTGAAAAACCGAACAAACCCCAACAGTGGTATCAGAGCCACTTATGTATAGTTTTAAGAAACTTTTTGAGTATGTATTGTTTAAGAAAATGGACAACTTTTCTTTTGTTAGAAAAGTTATGGATTTTCTTGTTGGCAACTTATATATGTTTATATATTTATTTTGAGAAACAACCAAACCACATGCATGTTTGGTTGTAAAAGTTGCCTAAATATCAAGTGTTGATATATATGTTTTTTGAGTGTATGTTGTGCATAACAAGCCATAGACCTTTTGTGATGTGTTAGAAATTCGATTTGGTTGTAAAATTATTTTTTTTCATTTGGTATGTAATAATAATTTTAGTTTTGTTTCATCTTGTTGTATTTTGTAAGTAGTAGAATAGTTTAGACTAGTTTACTTTTATAAAAATGTAACAAGATGAAGAAATGACCAAGTTGGAGTTTTCAAGTGTGGTGGAGTCAACCATGAAGGCTTGGAGTCATTTGCACTACAAGGAGTTGTTTTGGCAAGTGGGAGCTTCAAGTTCATCACAAGAGAAATATTTGGTCCTTAGTTATGACTTGGTATTTTTGTATGGCTCACAAAAATACCACTTATGATAAATGGCTTGGTTATGCACTTATACATGTTATTTGTGTGTGTTTATGTTTATATTATTATGCATGGTTGAAAATAGGATTTTTTGCATGCTAGATAATATTTTTTACATAATATAAATAACACAATGGGAGTTTGGTATTTTAAGTTGACATAACATAAGATGTAAAATGAATTTTATATATAAAAGGAGTTTTGTAAAGATTAAAATTCATTATGTCAAAATATATATCTTTATATATATATATATATATGAGTTTTATAAAATAGAGATTTTAAAAATCAACCAAACTCCATTCAAGCTTAATAATAAAATGGTTTTATTACAAGCTAAAATTGGTCGTATTTGCACGCTCGAAACTACACACGTTAATATAGGATATTAATACTAGTTTAAAATTGAACGCGTTGAGAGTTCGTAAAATATGGATTTTAAGAATACTCAACACCAATATATATATAAAATATGATTTTATGAAAACGTGGACTTGTTATTGTATGCATGCAATACTAGTCACACGACTCGTTTTGTTTTATTTAATAAATATACAAAACGGTAAAAGCCCTTTTTCAAAACGTAAGTCTATGCCATCCCATTTTAAGACACTCGCTTGTTGCAACGACACTCACGTGGAGAGAGCATTAGCCAAACGCGTGGATTGTTTTTGTAACAACCGAGGTGTTTTTCCGCGAATTCCATGAACGTCTTGGGCCGGAAATTCACCGTCTTGAAATAGGACGACTTAATCGGAATCTTATTACGGAGAGAGCATTAGCCAAGCGTAAGGAAGCCCGAGGCATAGATGGGATCAAACATGTCAAAATTGACAATCGTTGTCTAGGATCCCATAAAGATCTAGGAATTACATACGAGATGTAATTGGTAAACGTTACCTACCTTGTTGTTTTAACTTGATGGAGAGAGCATTAGCCAAACATTCAAGGTTAAGTTCAACTTGGATCCTAGCCTTTAAAAATTAAAGAATTTTATAATTCTAAAGGGTATTAATTATTAAAGGATTAAATATCAAAAATACTAAATTGAACTTTGTTAATTTTGTAGATGGCCCCTAACTCAACTACGCCCGTTAACAACTTATCTCTTCGTTCAATCTTAGAGAAAGAAAAACTCAATGGTACAAATTTCTTAGACTGGTATCGTAACTTGAGAATCGTTCTTAAGCACGAAAAGAAATTGTACGTACTTGAGGATCCCGTCCCTGAGGAACCTCCATTGACTGCGTCCAAAGCCGTTAGGGATGCTTGGGTGAAGCATTCCGACGACTCGGTCGAAATTTCATGCCTCATGCTTGCTACCATGTCTCCGGATCTTCAAAAGAACCTTGAGGAGCATGGAGCATATGAGATGCTTAGCTAGCTTAAGGAAATGTTCCAAAAGCAAGCGAAGCAAGAACGCTTTGAGGTCACTCGAGCCTTCCATGCATGCAAGATGGAGGAAGGTCAATCCGTTAGCGACTATGTGCTAAAGATGAAAGGATACATTGACCAGCTTGCTAGGCTTGGATCTCCCATAACCAACGAGTTTGCACAGGATATGATCCTTAACTCGTTGACCAAAGCCTATGATCAATTTGTCATGAATTATAACATGAACAATTGGGAGAAATTTGTCTCAGAGTTGCATGGGATGCTTAAAACTGCTGAGAGTAAGATTCCAAGCAAAACACCTCAAGTCTTGATGATTCAAGAAGGGAGAATCAAGAAGAAAAAGAAAAACAACTCAAAAGGGAAGGGCAAAGCGAAGGCAAAGGGAAAGGACAAAGGCAAGCAAGTTACCAAGGCTCCTACACCCAAGACGGCGGGAAAGGTTCCCAAGAATGACCCGTGCTTTGAATGCGGGGTGGTAGGACATTGGAGGCGAAATTGTCCAACCTACCTTGCAGAGTTGAAAAAGAAGAAGGCTGACGAGGCTAGCACTTTAGGTATATATATGATTGAAATGTATACTTTTTCCATTAATTCCTGGGTATTTGATACCGGTTGTGGAACTCACATTTGTAACAATGTGCAGGGGTTGAGAAAAAGTAAGCTGCTGAAGCCAGGCGATTTGGATCTCCACGTGGGCAATGGAGCAAATGTTGCTGTTGAAGCCCTTGGAACTTTTGAATTATTATTACCAAATGGCCTGTACTTAATATTAAACAATTGTTGTTATGTACCTAGTTTAACTAGGAATATTATTTCAGTAGCTCGGTTAAGAGAATCTGGATTCACTTTTGGTTTCGTTGATGATGGCATTCGTGCTTTCAAAAACGACATTTTGTATTTTGAGGCTCGGCCTCTTAATGGAATATATGAAGTTAATCTTAAAAGATCTCTTGATGATAATTCTATATATACCACTAGCACCAAACGACCTAAGCATGACTTAAGTCAAACATACCTATGGCATTGTCGACTTGGTCATATAAACAAGAAACGCATTGCAAAACTTCAAAAGGATGGAATTTTAAAATCAAACGATTCTAGTTCATTTGAAGTTTGCGAATCATGTTTATATGGGATGATGACTAAGTCTCCTTTCTCCGGTTCAAGTGAAAGAGCCAAAGATCTATTAGGAATCATACATACGGATGTATGCGGTCCTTTTAGATCAATGTCTAGGGATGGTGATAGATACTTCGTTACATTCACCGATGATTATAGTAGATTTGGTTATGTTTATTTGATGAAACATAAACATAAAACATTTGAGATGTTCAAGCTGTTTCAAAACGAAGTACAAAATCAACTCAACAAAACAATCAAGGCCCTTCGTTCCGATCGAGGTGGTGAGTACTTAAGCCAAGAGTTTATGGATCATCTTAGTAATTGTGGGATTATCTCACAACTTACTCCTCCTAGAACACCACAACATAATGGTATATCTGAAAGGAGGAACCGAACTCTACTAGATATGGTTCGGTCTATGATGAGCCGAAGTACTCTACCCTCGTCCTTTTGGAGTTATGCTTTATTAACAGCTGCGCGCATATTGAATATGGTTCCAACCAAGAAGGTAGATAAGACACCATATGAGATGTGGTATGGAAAGGTTCCAAACTTATCTTACTTAAAAGTCTGGGGTTGTGAGGCTCATGTACGACAAGAAGCTTTAAGCAAACTCGATCCTAGATCTATCAAATGTAATTTTGTGGGATATCCTAAAGATTCATTAGGATATTATTTCTACAACCCAGCTGAGAACAAAGTGTTTGTTTCTAGGCATGACACTTTCTTAGAAAAGGAGTTTCTTTCGAAAGAGGCAAGTGAGAGCAATGTAGACCTTGAAGAAATTCAAGAACCACAAAATACAAGTCAGGTTAACACTAGCACTCAACAAACGGTTGTTGAACCTGAACAATTGGTTGTTCAAGAACCTACTGAAACACAAAGTGTTCGTAGATCTGGTAGACCTCGTCAAGAACCCGAGAGATACGGATTTCTCGTGTCCAATGATGATATTTTCTTGGTAGACTCTTCTGAGCCTACTAACTACCAAGATGCTATATCGGATCCGGAATCCGATAAATGGCTTGATGCCATGAACACTGAGATGCAATCCATGTATGAAAATCAAGTATGGGACTTGGTTGATCTTCCTCCCAATAGTAAGACTGTAGGGAGCAAGTGGGTCTTCAAGAAGAAGACAGACATGGATGGAAATGTACACACATTTAAGGCAAGGCTAGTGGCGAAAGGTTTCACTCAAACTCATGGTATTGACTATGATGAAACTTTCTCTCCGGTAGCCATGATTAAATCTATTAGAATACTTATTGCCATAGCTGCATATTATGACTATGAGATATGGCAAATGGATGTCAAAACGGCTTTTCTAAATGGACACTTAAGTGAAGATGTCTATATGGTTCAGCCTGAAGGTTTTGTAGATCCTAAGTATCCTAATAAGGTGTGCAAGCTTAAGAGATCCATCTATGGACTAAAGCAAGCATCTCGAAGTTGGAATCTTCGATTTGATGAGAAAATAAAAGAGTTTGGTTTTATCAAATCAGAAGATGAACCGTGTGTTTACAAGAAAACTAGTGGGAGCGCAGTAGCATTCCTTGTCTTGTATGTTGATGACATACTACTCATTGGAAACGACATTCCGACCTTGCAAGACATCAAGTCTTGGCTTGGGAAGTGTTTCTCAATGAAATACTTGGGAGAAGCCGCCTACATTCTTGGAATAAAGATCTATAGGGATAGATCTAGGCGTCTTATTGGCCTAAGTCAAAGTGCATATATTGACAAAATCTTGAAACGATTCAAGATGGAGAATTCTAAGAGAGGATTCTTGCCAATGGCACTAGGCACGGTTTTGAGTAAAGCTCAAAGCCCTAGCACAAGAGAAGAGCTAGATAGAATGAGTGAGATCCCATATGCTTCTGCAATTGGATCCATCATGTATGCCATGCTATGCACTAGGCCAGATGTCTCGTATGCTTTGAGCATGACGAGCAGATACCAGCAAAACCCAGGAGATAGCCATTGGATGGCAGTCAAGAACATTTTAAAATACTTGAGAAGAACCAAAGACATGTTCTGGATCTATGGGGGTTTGGAAGAAGATCTTTGTGTAAAGTGTTACACAGATGCTAGTTTCCAAACGCATCGAGATGATTCTCAATCACAATCAGGCTATGTCTTCGTTATGAATGGAGGCGCGGTTGCTTGGAAAAGTTCTAAGCAAAGTGTAGTTGCACAATCCACTACAGAATCTGAATACATTGCTGCTTCTGAGGCTGGACAAGAAGCTGCATGGATGAAGAAGTTCATTGCTGACCTTGGGGTAGTAACAAGCATTCAAGACCCCATAGAAATATTTTGTGATAATGAAGGTGCTATTGCCCAGGCAAAAGAACCTAGATCACATCACAGCACCAAACACATCCTCGGGCGTTTCCACTACATACGGGATATAGTGGATAGAGGAGATGTGTGTATTCGCAAAGTTCATACAGATCAGAATCTTGCAGATCCTTTTACGAAACCTCTTGCCTCGACTAAGCATGAGTCTCATACTAGGGCAATAGGTCTTCGCTTTGCAAGCGATTGGATTTGAATTGTAATTTAGTATTTGGATATTTTGGAACATTATGACAATATCTATTTTATCTGAATGATGTATGGGATATGATCACTTCATTAATATATATTGTGTTCTTTATTAACATGTTTAAATCCATGAATAATTCTTTATTCTAAAACGTCCATAGTCGGTTATAACTATGGGAATAGTTATGAATTAAGACTAATGTGAATAAGTTGGTTGACTTTCATTCGTGATGAAAGTAGGCAAAAGGGTTTGCAGCCAAATTCACTAATGTTTGTTAGGGAACGAACATTGGACATGACCCGCTCTTAAGATCGCTTCATGGATCAGTGTCATAAGTAAATCTTGAGAAAAAGGTGGTATCTTTGTATCCTTAGACCTGAGACACATATTGGGACTCGAGTATGAGGAGTATCATGCTTTAATGTGGTTAAACGCTATCTTTAACCGGGTAGTTATAAAGGCCATTATTAGGTATGATATGAGTCTTATAAGAGACGTATGTGGTCAAGATGGAATTTGTTTCTCTCATTTAATTGGGAGTATAATATCTCTGGGCCCTAAAACAAGTTGAACATTATATGAGAATTGATGACGATCCATGTCTCATGTTCAACGAGATGTTAAAACAAAGGGATAATTGATGACTTACCTATAACAACGTTTTGTAGCTAGTGAGTTAATTTCGTTGGTGAAAGTGTTGATCAACAAACTTTATTTATTATTATGGGCAATGGGATGTTGCTAGACGTTCTTACCATTGTCTATATCGGCTTAAGTTGTAACTTGTGCAAGTGGGAGATTGTTGGTTCTATGTGCACAAGACACAAATTAATACGATATTACTAATAATAAATAAACCCATAGGGTCACACATTTACAATCAATGGACACCAATTACATAGTTGAATATGATTTAAATATGTTTCCAACTCGTTATATATAAGTATATATGCATTGTTGCATATTATTATTTATGTGAAATAATAATATCACTCTTGTATATTGATACAAGATAATGCATATGAAATACATAAATATAAACATATGATTTTATATATGTATATATATATATATGTATAAATGTATATTTGTTACAAGTAAATTGTTACTAGTAACAATTATATAAATGTATGTATATCTTTGTTACAAGTAACGAGTTACTAGTAACAATCAAGTATGTATACAAAATACATGTAGATGTATTTTATACATAGTATGGCACATCTAGTATATCTTTTATATATGTATTTATGAAGGAAACTAGAAAATCCCTCATTAATTCAAATGGGGGCCATGTTGTGCATACTTGAAAGCAATCAACCAAGGCATGGACTAGATGTACAAGCATGGAAGGAAGGCAAGAGGGGACCCTCCCCCCTCACCCATTTTCGGCCGATAATGGGAGCCAAAGGGGGCCTCCCTCTTGTTGCTTCACTTCTTGATCTTATTTAGTACATGTATGGTTCTTTGTTCTAGTAATGGCATGCTACCACCTTTAGGCTTCTTTAGAAAAGTTCTAAGTATTCTTGAAGCTTTGAAAACATCTCTACATTCTTGTATTGGTGTTCTTCAAGTGAACAAAGTGTGGTACTAGAATACATACTCATATACATACATAGTAAGTTCAAGAAGAAGAACAAGAGGTTGTTGCTTGCTTGCTTGAATTTCAAGGGTTGGAGAGACTAGCATCTCAAAGGTGTTGGACTCATTGATTTGTGGATACCTTGGAGGAAGTCTTCTCTTGGCTTCTCATAGATCAACCACTTCATCAACGGTTTACTCACGCTACAAAGGTTGTAGTTCTAAACACCCTATGGTTGTTTTGTTTCTTAAGGCTTGCATATGGATCATTGGTGGGGAGTTTTAAAAAGTTTAAAATTGTTGTTCATGCTTCCGTTGCTAAAATATATTTTGAAAAACCGAACAAACCCAACAAAAGATTGACAGCATGAATGTTGTCAACTTTGGATGAAAGAGAATGTACGGATGTTGAGAGAGCGGAGAGTTGGGAGTTGAGTTTAGAGAACTCAATGGTGGTAGAATCAACCATAGCTTTGACAAGATTCTGAAACTGTTTAAACGTCCCATGACGTGTCAGATTTTGACAATCAATGGTTTTGGTGAGAGTTGTGAACTGATTGGATATACAAGACCCAGTATTGGTCTTAACTAGTTGAGAAACAGAAAGAACAATTTCAGATAGACTTTCCAGAGAGGAAGCAATGTCTATTGAAGGCTCAGAAGGTTGGGAATGTACAGACTTGGGGGATTGAAGAAAATCAAAAACCATCACTGTCATCAAAAGGATTGATAGTTGTTTAAGGAGAAGTGTGATCAAAGAGTTTGTTAAGAAGGGATGTGGAGGCCGTATCATCAGTAGAAGTGACTAACACATCAAGGGCCTTGGGCACAGTTGCTTCAGTTACTGTTTGGTTTAAGACTGTGTCTTCATCAGCATGGGTAATCTCAACTGAAGGAGGTTGAACTTTAGTGTCATTGATTTTGGAAGGTTGGGCATCACTCTCAGTTTGGTGTGGAACTGATAAATCATCTGCCCTGGTTGAATCCATAGTGTCATTTGGGTTTTGTGACACAACAAGGGATTTAGGTGCAGCTTCATCTTCAGGGAGGACTGAAGAGTCAGCCGGTTTGGTTACTGACACATCATGTGCTTGGTCTATATCCATAGTATCAGTTGGGTATACTAATGCATCAAGGGATAGAGGGGGAATTTCAGCAGAAACATGAATGGTAGTTCCCTGTATTCGTGGAACCTGAGTTGTAGTTGGTGTGCTAGCAAACTCATTGGTGGGGATAGATAAAGTCCCGGCTGACTTGTGTTTGTTAGTGTCCTGAACTTGTTTTTGTGGAAGTGGGACCTCAGGGACAGCCTGGGTGTTAGCTGTCTCTTCATTAGTCAGACTGGGTTTAGAAAACTTAAGTAAAGGAGATCTTACCTGAACAGCTTCAGTAGATTTTGACCTTTGAATCTGAGTCTTACGGAGAACCAAAGGTGTTTCATCCGGGGAGTCCTCACCTGAAGCATAGTAGGAGATGATAGGACTGGAGGGAATGATGGAATTTTGGCGTTTGGCGGTTAGGAGTGTATTGGGTGGTTGAGTCGTGGTAGGGGTTGAAGGGATGGTAAGAGAAGGCTTCAGAGAGACAAGTGCAAGCATTGGTGTGGTTAATGCAGGGTTGAAGGCAGACGATGATCTTGTCCATACTGAACCTGGTAGTGAAGGGTATGGAAACAGAACTGAAGTAGAGTGGTATTCTTCAGTTGTCAGCAAGGAATAAATAACCAAGGACACAAACCTGGGAAAAGGAATGTGTTGAGACCTTGTGCGTGGCGTTAGTGAGGCCACAAGAATTTCCATGATGAGTTCAGTGTAGTCAATGTTATGACCATGGATAATGGCATAAGCCATTTTTAGAACTGCTTCATTGACTTGGTCAAAACCACCTGTTTTGCTGGTCATACAAAAGTTCAGATGCGCAATCAGATAGTTCCACTCTTTTAGGAGCCGAGTGCGAACCATGGAGTTTCCTTTTACTTTGTGCTCATCAGCGTATTGAAAGAAGGAGAAGAGCAGCTGCTGGATGCGGTGAGTTCCCGACGGGGAAGATGAAGAGCAGATGCAGGAAAATTCTTGGATATTTCAACGGGCTTGCTACCAGAGAGCATATTGAACTGAATACTTTAGCCGGAGGTTTTGGGGTTAATGACTTCAGCTGTCATCCAGAACTCACAGAGATGTTCTTCAAACATCAAAACCTTTGCTGAGAGAGCAAAGTTCAACGGGCAGTTATGAAGGTAGGTCATGATTTGGGGAAGCGGTGAGGATGAAGGAGTGATGGTGAGGTCAGCAACATAGTTGTTGTCATTGAAGCAAATGGACGCCAGGGGAATTTTGGGAACAACATCACTGGAGAGAGTCACCTTCGCATAAGCAATCTTGGGAGCCATGAAATCAAGCACAAAGATTGTTTTTTATTTTGAAAACAGAGAAATCGCCGGAGAAGATGATTTGCAGGTAAAGAACTTGAAAGGGCGATTTGGGGGTTTTAATGGGGTTTAAAGTGAGGCAATCTGAGCGGTTGAGTGAATCTAGGGTGAAAATGGGCACGTGATTGCGAAAAATACGCAATGATAACTTTGTGATGTCAAACAGTTATTGGTTAAGCCATTTTACCCGGAGTAATCTTGGAAACAACGAAGCTTCATTATCAAACCTTTAGCAAGGAGATAAATTTCACAAGGCAAAGGGATAAAAAAAATCCAAACTTTGCATTGGAAATTTTTAGTCTCAAAGAAAAATAAAAGGAAACGGAAGTAAATATAAAGAAGAAACACAATGCCAACAAGAATAAGAACTAACCTTGGATATTACTAATTCCATATAAACAAAAGAGGATTACATGATTTTGATCACGATTTAAATTGACTGCCAAAAAGGAAAATTACAACCATGCTTAAGACAAAATATATATTTGAGATGATACATCAATCCCAATCCCTTCATCAGGAATACGAACGGTGATCACATAGCAAACCGGAAAGAAGACGAACGTAATAGTAAATTCCATGAGTTTTCAAGAAAATGAAAGATTTTCTTTGAAATTTTGCAGAAGATGAAAAAGGAAAGAAAATCTTTGGAGGTTTATAAAGAAAATTACTCATGATTACGCTTCAGAGATGATTTGACAGTCAGTGTAACACCGCAAATCTCAAGCCATTTTTTTTAAATACGCCACGGAAGATTTTAATCAAGATTAAACATAACACACGATATTTACAATTATCAGCCAACGCTTGTTCATAAACAAATCATCAAACAACTTGGTGTTACAAAATACACATGGCTCGTATCTATTTTAAAACACATATCAGAGCAGGGTCAACTTTTCCTTCCACGAACACCACTAAAACACAAACCTGCAAAAACCAACAACTGAGGGGAATTAGCACAAAGCTAAGTGAAAGGATACTACGACACATCAGCAAGTAGCACGATCATAGAATAGGCACAAACACACGCCAAACAGTTCAGTGAACTCCAGAGGACCGGCGGTTCTGCCGAACCTACAACCAATGCGGGCCAAAGCAAAGGTTTACCGATAGCCCACCACCAATTAGCACAGTTAGATCCCCTCCAATACAACGCATGCGTGAGAGGGTCTACAACTGCTCAACCAATGGCCATCAGGCCCAGCTGAACTACTCGCTTAGCTGACCTCTACCAGGCGTACTACTCGCTTAGCTGGTCTCAAATACAGTCTCTACCAGCCGAACTACTCGCTTAGCTGATCTTAAATCACAACCGAAAGCTCAACAATCAAATAAACACGAATAATCTATCAATCAATCAGTACTTCAATAATAATCCATTTCCAGTCAAACAATCAATCAACACGGTCACAAGCATCATATCAATCACAATCATAACTTTTACCATCCGTGAGTTCACATCCACTCACCTTTCGTTCTCAAATGAGGAACTCAAAATTCTAATGCTACTGAGTCTTTGTGTTTCCTGAAAACACAGCAACACCAGAATCAGTCTTTTCTATCGTAAATATAAATTTCGTCATATATTTATATTATATAGACCTCACAAATAGCATATAACTTTCTCACAATAATATACCGAAGACATAACGCATTTAAACAATCAACAAACTTAATAACTTTAAAAGTCGCGGTCGCGCCCCGACATAAACATGTGTCGCGCCGCGACGGGTCTTCGAGCAGAACCTTCGGATGCGAAGTCAATCTTCGAGCACACCTTCGAATGCGAACTAAACGCGTCGCGTCGTGACAGAACTTTGAGCGGATACAACTTCGAATGCGAAGTTCACTACTTCGAACAAAGAATCTTCGAATGCAAAGTCATGTGTGCGCCGCGACCTAGAAGGGCGTCGCGCCGTGATCCACCTTTTCCCATATTCTATCTTCTTCTTCACGTACAAAGGACAGAACTTTCATGGCTGTAACATCCTCGATTAGGGCCTAGCTGTTAGATGTGTAATTAAATTAATAAATGTGTAAGTTGACCATGTTAAAGAAGAGAATTAATTGTATGTTAATGTGTTATGTGTGTAATGTGTTTTGTCTTTATATATATATATATATATATATATATATATATTAAAGTAAAAGAAAGAAAAGGAATTAAAGGAAATCCAGAGGTGGTGCCTCTGGATTGTGAAAATGTATATATTGACTTGAAAAGTCAATATAGTCAATGTTGCAAAAGCACATACACGCAAGAAACTATCGGAATTCTCTCTTCATCTCTATTCTCTCGGTTTTCTCTAGGATTCTCTTCAAAGCCAAAGATTTGGTGGTTTTGATTCCAAGTAAAGGTAAATACTTTTTTTTGTTAAGATTCAAAACATATGAAACTGATTTTATGATTAAAAGCATGATTGAAACTCAAATCCTTGCAAAACATCACTTAGAACATTCAAAGCTTACTATGCAAGTGGGTTTTGGTTGTTTGGTGTTATTGTGTGGGTTTGATGTGTTTTTGAAGTCATACCAACGAAAAGGGATGTTTTTAGAATGTATATGTCAAAACAAACAAGAAACAGGCTCTGGAAATAAGCCATTGAAGATGGCGGTTTCCATGTTAGAACAGTCGGATTCCGAGACATGAAGGTGTCGGAATCCGCATGTTCACAATCCGATTAAGTGTCGGATTCTGAGGCTCTAGGGTGTCGGATTCCGAGGCTCTAGGGTGTCGGAATCCGCATGTCTAAATCCGTGTTATGGGTCTAAATCCGATAAGTATCGGATTTCCCAAAGTTCACGTGTAAAATGCAAGTCAAAATCTGAAAGTATCGGATTTCCTTGAAGTGTCGGATTCCGACAAAAGTGTGGGATTTCGATAAAAGAATCGGATTCCGATTGAAAGTCAGATTTCCAACTTTGAGACCAAGTTTCCAAGTGCATAAGTGTTGAAATCCGATAAGTATCGGATTTCACAAAGTGTCGGATTTCCTTTACAAGTGTCGGATTTCATGGAATCCGACAGTCTGTC
This sequence comes from Dittrichia graveolens, assembly GCA_038502395.1. Lineage (NCBI taxonomy): Eukaryota > Viridiplantae > Streptophyta > Magnoliopsida > Asterales > Asteraceae > Dittrichia > Dittrichia graveolens. The sequence continues at coordinate 50,344,505 of JARJIL010000005.1, read as the reverse complement.
GGATTTGCGTGGAATCCGGATTTGGGATTTCCTTTTTTGGCTTTGTAGCTATTCTAAGTATAGATGATTAATGTAAATCCTAATGTTCTAGGTGAACTGAAAACCGTAGACAAGACAAGAAGTTAAATAACTATCTGTTAAGTCACTCAGGTGAGTACCAACTTCCATAAGCCTTAGTAGAGCAGGAATTATGTGTTAAGTGATTTGAGTACGATTGTGCTCATAAGTTGATAAGTAAGATTGCCATGTTACTTAAAGTACAATGCCATGCTAAATACTTGTTGTATATAAAGTTAAGTGCATTCCAGCGGGATCCAAAACTGGAACCACTTAGTTAAAAGAATGCTATGCATGATACTGATTCTGAATGAATCAGTTAAGTGAAGATATGATAATATGTATGCTAGGGATCCAGATTGGATCCATAAAGAAGTAATTGAATGTAATGCATGCTAAAAGAAGTAAATGAACAAGATATGTGTTTGTGTTCTCAGACATCAGCAAGCATGGTTAAGGTCAGCCGGTCAGCTGGATCCCAGGGACCCTTGATCAGGAGATTCGGGATTTAACGGTGATTCAAGGTAACATTCCGGATCTTAGGTTCTACAGAACCGTCGTGCCTTATATCATGAGGGTTAATCAATCAGAAATGGCTGAGTTACCTAAGGAGCCTCTGGTTCCGTTAACGATGCTTGGTGGACTGCTTTATGCTCCCCCACTAGCGCGGAGGGTTGTGTCTGATCCCCGGTGTATTGGTGTTGAGCGGGACTAGCTATCCTACAAGAAACAACTTATACCGATCGTGTCAGCACACCACAATGTGATAGGATAGCATTGTATGCTTATTCCTGATATGCATGTTCTACTCTAATGAAGTTTATGCCAAGTTTGTGCTCACTAGCTAAGTGTAGCTAAGGGTGCCATGTTAACTACTTTTGCAGATCAAAGATAGATTGCCTGGTGAGTCGGGTCCCCTGCCTCTGGATATTTTGGCTGGAACACTTGTGTTGTAATATATACATTATGGTTGGTTGTTTTGTAGAGTAACACCAGATACTAAAACATGTTTGATGTAAATATTTCCGCTGCTCAATGTTATATAATCGTGATTAAGTTCACGTTTGTTTAAAAACACAAATTTATGCTAAAATCTGGTATATGCAAAGCTGGTGTTACAATGACAAGTTTTCGAGAATTCAATAAACTCACTAAAAACATATACAAACATCTTTAAACATATTCTTATGCATAACAAACATCTTTTAATCAAACAAAACACAAAATCTACCAAAACCCATTTGTTCATTCAAGCATCAAACTCAACCATGATGAATTCTCATATAGTCATGTATTTTAACAAATAAACACATCAAACTGAATCATAACATGATATAAACATATTCTCACCTTTAGTTTGAATTATAGAACTCTAATCTTGATTCCACAATTTCCAAGTTAGCTTGTTTTGGAGGTTTCCTTCACCTAGAGGTTTTTTCTTCCAAATAATACACACTACACTTTCTCTTTCTAGAAAAATATGAGCAGACCACCTTTTGTTTTAATTATATACATACACGTACACATTTAATTGTTTTAATCAAGGCATGAGGTGGCTTAAATTATTTCTTTTATCAAGCATACATGTATAGTAAACATACCATACATACATACATGCAAAACTTTCCTTTCCTTTCCTTTAATCAGTAAACTAAAATACATATAAATATATTATTTATCAATTAATTAATTTAGTCAATTAATTAACTTATAAATCCATGCAATCAACTAAAACAAAATTAAGCACATACAACAATCCCGCTAATCTCTTAGCCCGGGTTTGCGGGTGTTACAAATCTTCCCTCCTTAAAATGATTCCATCCTCGGAATCCAATGACACATATCAGACGGAAGTCCCAACTCTCCATATTCATTTCTTGATATCTAGACATTTATAACTCATATGTAATTTCCATCATTAAACCGAAATTCATCTTCGACACATCTTTGTTATCTACAATCATCAGAGGTCAACAACTTTTCTTTTCAATCTTTTCTTGATGAATATGTCTGTTAGTCATTCTCTTTTACACTTATATTTAAATAATAACATAGCGTATCTCGAATACTTGTTCACCTTGACTTGTGTATCTCAATTAACGAATTCCACATATTACTTCACTCTTGTTTTCAACTAATCATATCAAATATTTGTCAAAAACATTATCATGATATCTCACATAACAATTCTCAACTAATACTTTAACATCTATCCGATAGAAATCTTGTGACGTTTTTCTAATTAATTTGATTATGAATTCCACGAATCATCAAAATCCAACACATATAGACGCAATTCGTTCTCAAATATTCGTATCATTCAATCTACTCATCTTATTTAATAGAAATTCAATTGTTGCTCATCTCACTTTTCAATTCTTGTAGTAAACTCATCCAAAAGCTTAATCAATTATTTCAAATTCCTTCAGATGTAGATGAACCTGCCCCTATTCAAATTTTAACCATGTGCAACCAACCTCATCCAATCCTATACCTCTACTTATCATATGGAAAATGACTCAACATCATTGGATTCTAATTCCATATCACACATTCCCTTTTTAGTAGAGATACCCACATATTGTGACAATGAAGTTATATCAACCACCCAAAATGAACTCATCTCTACTGCTGATAGTCAGCACATAACTTCTTCTCCCCAAATCCAAATGAATCCCAATTCCTAAGAAATCCAAAAAGCCTTCAAAGACCACAAGTATCATCCTCATGATCTGGTGATAGGCAATATAGATGATCCAGTTAGAACATGATCAAAAGCATACATCTGTTTTTACTCTGGATGTGTCTCAATGATTGAACCAAAGAAGGTTGATGAAGCTCTAAATGATCCCTACTGGGTAACTGCCATGCAAGAAGAGCTAGTAGAATTCAAAAGAAATAATGTATGGACTTTGGTACCTAAACCAAAGGGTAAAACCATCATTGGAACAAAGTGGGTGTTTAGAAACAAGTTAGATGAAAATGAGCAAATCATCAGAAACAAAGCAAGGCTAGTGGCACAAGGGTATTGTCAAGAAGAAGGTATTGATTTTGATGAAACTTTTGCCCCTGTTGCAAGATTGGAAGCTATCAGATTGTTCCTAGCCTATGTTTCCTTCAAGAACTTCAAAGTATTCCAAATGGATGTGAAGAGTGCATTTCTGAATGGAGGTCTAAAAGAAGAGGTGTATGTAAAACAACCTCCTGGTTTTGAGGAGTCAAGCTTACCTAATCATGTATTCTTTCTAAACAAAACTTTATACGGTCTTAAGATAGCTCCAAGAGCCTGGTATGATACCCTCTCTTATTTTCTCATTAACAAAGGTTTTACAAGACGATGCATTGATAACACTTTGTTTATAAGAAAGTACAAAGGTGATGTGATACTTATGCAAATGACATAATATTTGGGTCTACTAATTTGGAACTATGCAAAAAGTTTTCTAAACTCATGTCTGATAAATATCAGATGAGCATGATGGGTGAATTAAACTATTTTCTTGGGTTGCAAATTAAACAAGAGGTTGATGGTATTTTCATTCATCAAACAAAATATGTCAAAGATTTCCTTAAAAAGTTTGATTTTGTAAATTGTTCCTTAAGAAAACACCTATGTCTACTTCTGTAAAGTTAGGAAAGGACACTAATGGCAAATCAGTGAACATTACTGCTTATAGAGGAATGATTGGGTCACTTTTATACATCACTGCAACTAGACCAGATATAATGTTTTCAACATGTCTCTGTGCAAGATATCAAGCAGATCCAAAGGAATAACATCTTGCTGATGTTAAAAGAATATTCAGATATCTCAAAGGAACTCCTAATCTTGGTCATTGGTACCCCAAAGACTCAGATTTTGAGTTAGTTTCATAATTTGATTCTGATTTTGCAGGGTGTACATTAGACAAAAAAAGTACTTCAGGTGGTTGTCAACTTCTAGGAGGAAGATTGATAAGTTGGTCTAGTAAGAAACAGAATTCAGTATCAACATCAACTATAGAGGCAGAATACATTGCTGCAGGAAGCTGTTGTGCTCAAATTTTATGGTTAGAAAATCAACTACTTGACTATGATGTGAAGTTTGAAGACACCCCAATTTTGTGTGACAATACAAGTGCCATTTCCATCTCAAATAATCCAGTCATGCATTCAAAGACAAAGCATATTGAAATCAGACATCATTTTCTCAGAGATAACGTGCACAAGAAAAAGGTAACTCTGCACTACATTAACACTGATTTACAACTTGCAGACTTGTTCACAAATCCATTGGATGAAGCAAGGTTCAATTTCGTAATATCCAAACTAGGTATGCTAAATTTCTAGATTAGAATAGTGGTAGTTTTGTTTATGTTAATTGATAAGTGTTGAATAACATGTGTTAGTTATCTAAGCATCTCCGAGTCTTACTAAATCTGTGTAAACTAAGTAACTTTGCTCAGCTGATGTCTATCAGCTGATCAAATTTACTCAGCTGATCACCCTCAGATAAGAAGGAAATGCTCAGCTATGTACCTCTCTCAGCTGATACAACCAAACTTTTCACCATCAGCGGATAGTCTTTCATCAACTAATGCCTTTCAACTGATACATTTCAATGCTCAGCTGATGGTTCCACACTTAGTCAATTTTTATCTTTTGTGTTTAGTTAATGCTTTTTAACCCTAGTTATTTACTCCGTCTGTCAGATTTCATTTAATAAGCTCATTAATATGTTTTCTATTAGAATTTTTGTCAGTATCAAACGATCTTTGTTAACTACACTTCATAAATACCCCACTTCCTCTCTCATTCATCTTTACATGTTCAAATTCTCAAAATTCACTCTCTCTCTAAAAAGCCATACCCTAACTTTCACTCTCGATACTTCTCCATTTCTCTAACTGTTCATCATCCCTACCAAATGGCCACCTACATTCCTGATCCTACTGTCAACCCCGGTGAGAATGTTGCTCCTAACCAACCCATGAACATAACTCCAAACAACATTCTTCTGTCCATACCCGCCTCACGCGAAAACCAAGGATACAAGCCAATGGTGCAGTTCCTTCGAGCTCACCCTCTGTTTAAAAGTCTCACTGCCGATCCTTACTACATATTCCCTACCATCATTGGAGAACTCTGGTATTCTACCACCTATAATATTAATGACAACACCATCCATTGCACCCTAGCTCAAGGAAACTTTCAACTTCAAATCACTCCTGAAACCTTGAGAGAAGCTACCGGTATTCCTCATTTCCTACCATACACTGCCTTCCCATCCAAAGTTGAAGCTCAAACCGTTTTGCAAACAATAGGTTACAACGAGCCTGTTGTACACGGGCAAATCAAGGTCTCTGCTCTATCGCACCCCTGGAAGTATCTGGCCAACGTGGTCATCAGATGCTTTGGTCCAAGGTCTGGAAGACACCATTTGATCAACCAAACTGAACTACTGGTGTTATATGCCCTAGTATTTGGGGTTATCATTGATTTCGCTCAGGTCATCTTCTCTGACCTTGTTGATAAAATAACCTAAAGCACTAACAAGAAATCTTCCAGAGCTCAAGTACCTTACATTCGCTTCTTGAGCATGCTTGTGATGATGGTGATAGGTGAAAATGATTATGTTGGGCTAAAAGAACATCTTGATAGCATTCCTGTCCCGGCCATGGGTGAGAAAGTATTCCATTTTATAAAGGCAAACAAAGGTCCCCCCATCACTGCTCAAATGCAAGAGTTGATCGATGCTGCTGAGGAAATGCAAATGTTGGTGATAGTAATGATGATGATGATGATGCTGAGGAAAGCAACAATGGTAACAATGATGATGATGATGATGATGATGCTAGTGATGCTGGTGATGCTAGAAACTTTGGTGATTTTGAATTCACTCCCTTAAGTCCAATAGTCATGAGTCCTCTTAGTGATGATGCTGAACACAAGAACAAGAAATCTCTGAGCAACTTCAAAGTCCTTTGATTGTGAAGAAGATGAGTAAACAATGAATACTTGAAGTAAAGATGATGAAGTTTAGTATGAACACTTTGCATGTAACTTGAAGATTCTCTCTTGTATATTGCTTTGAACGTATGAGTGCAGAGAATACAAATGGCAAAGGTTGCCTTGCAAACTAGGTTTGCAAGGCTATAAATACACAAGCCTCTTGGGCTTAAAAGCCACATGGGCCCAAAACTAAATAACTACACTAGACTAGGAATTACATAAGAAAAGTGGGCCAGGCCCATTATACTAACTAGTCTAGTAAATATAAATTACATACAACAAAAGGACACAAGGCTAACAAACTAATTAATATCTAACAATCTTCCCCCTTTTGTTGCCTTGTGTAGAAGCAGCTATTGTTCATCTGCTTCTCTGACCCTAGGAGCCTTTCCCAGCTCCGTATGGCCTTTCTTTCTTGGATCTTATCCTCCAGCTTATCTGCAATTCTAGTCTTTTTTACCAACTCTGATTGGCAAGTGTCAGTTGTTGAAGCACGTTCTGTGGAATTTAGATATGCACCTTTGAAGCGTTCTGTCAGAATATGCACTGAGCTCCGAGAGTCGAAGGAATGCGTTGCCGCCGTTAAGGTTTGACATGACGAATCCATCGGCTTCTTCATAATCCTCATCAAATTTTTCAATGATGGTGTATTTTTCTGTGCTTGTCTAGCTTAGAATGTTGTTGGTTTGGCCTTTTAAGGTTTATCTTTGCAAGATCAGCCTCAACACCTAGCTGTAGATCGTGGGTTCTGCACAGGAGGATCTTCTTTCACATGAAGTCTCTAAGAACTTGGAGAGCTCTTTGTTCCTCTCGATTCTATTCAAGCTTATAGGCCAGCTCATCTCCCATATGAGTTATATCCCCCAAATTCAGAAATCTAAGCTCGACCTCGTGAAATGTATACCTTTTACCATCTTCTCTGGTGACGTGAAAGTGAACCATTGAGTAGTTGAGGAATTTACGCAAGTACACGAACTCGATCTTGACAATTGGATATTTGGAGGCAACTTGTTGTTTTTCGCTTGTATGGAAGGTGGTGGCAAATCGGACAGACTTCTCATGCTCTTGTGAGTTTAGTACTTATAGATCGTCAACCTCTCTGACCACTTCTGAAAAGATTTCTGGAATTCTTTCTTCCAGATAAGGAGTATTCAGCCATTGAGTAGGCCAGTGAGGTTGATCTTTTGCAAGTGCTTCCCTTGGTCTGATATTTCTGATGTTTGGCCTTTCTGCTATGATTCTTTCATGAGTAGCCAAGGGTTTAGGTCCTCCATGATAAGTTGTAGGTACCGGGTACTCACCCTCTTGCTGCTTAGATCTTTGAGGTTGTTGTTGACTTATAAGATCTATGGGCGCAATATTAAATTGCCCCGGTTCTGGTGGAAAATGTCAAGCAGCTCCCTGTTTACAGTTGTGAAGACCTTGCGTATATTGATTAGTGGAGTTTCTTCCTCTTCCTCAGTAATTGGACTTTTGCCTTCGGATTTTTCAGTTGAAGATTCGGAAAGGGAAGATTCTAGTTCTGTTGTAGGTGTTTGGATTTGCGGGATTTGGATTGTTGGAGTTTCAGGCCTTTCCGTCTCTGACTCTGCCCACTAACCGGCTTCAAATTCAAAGTCTGCACTTATGGGCTTGGCTGGTTGTTGTTTTTGTTTGCTACCACTACCACTGCCACTATGACCCTCTGACGACCTGGATACTGGGGCGGCCTCAATTCTTAATACCGTACTTTGAGCCCTAATGTATCGCCGCTAGCGCTTCTCCCCCTCATGATGTCCTGGATCCTCAGGATCATCATGCCTACGCTTTCGAGATTTGGATTGAGCTACGCAAGACTCCTCCACTACTTCCAGCCGTTTGCTTATACTTGATACGGTGGCGGTTAGGGCATTTAAGGCTTGTAGGACTGTATCTTGGAACGTGGTGGAGCTGGAGGAGGCGGGCTGGGGTTGTTATTGTAGTGTTGCAAGTATGTTGGATTGTTCGGTGGTTGGATTGGCAACATTGTTTAGCTTGGCATGAAGGAGGTCCTTGAGTTCATCGATTGAGTAATCTGGCTCAATGACAGTGGGTGGTCGGTTTTCCAGGGCACGGATTTGGGCTCTGAGGGAACTGATTTCAGTGTGGAGTTGTGTGTTTACATACTCCCTCGGGCCTGAGTCAAGAGATGAGAACTTGGAATCCATAATGGATCGTAGTTCCAGTGTAACCCCGAGCTCACTAAGAGGCTCGGTTGGCACAGGTCTTTCAGACCCGTGGCCTTCACACAGTGTTGGCAAAACGGTAGCACTGGAGGGACTTCCGCTCGATCCTTGCGTTACCTCTGCAGTAGAGGCCGCTACGGGCGTTCCGGCAGCGTCACGAAGATGTGCAAGTGGTGATCGTGTCCTAGCGAAATATTGAAAACCTATTACGATTGGCGGTAGACTTGATTGTGCACGAAATGAAGATGTGGACGGGGGAGGCAGTCCGCTGATTTCAAAGCCAGCAAACTCCGAATGAGTTGCCGACTATGTATGTGATGATTCCCCGTGCAATGAAACTACTTTCAGTTGAGTGTCTGTGCCAATGGCAAGAATTTCATTGCTGGAACTCATCTTTTCTTGGATCTTTCTCCCTAAAGTAAATTGGTTAGTTTGTGCATGAGAAAACCTTTGAAAGTAGGGTGAAGTGTTTGAAGGTTGAGTGAAGTTATCCGACTGTCAGATTGTTTGACTATCAGATTTTGCTTATGCGACTGTCAGATTTGATGCGACTGTCGGATGATCTGAAGGTCGGATGAACTTTCAAGTATCGTATTGTGTTTGTGTGACTGTCGGATTGTGTGGTGCGACTATCGGATTTTGTGACTATCGAATTTTGTGATGCAACTATCGGATTTGGATTCGACTGTCGGATGAGCTTTAATGATCCGAAGGTCGGATGAGTTAAGCAATCCGAAAGTCGGATGGGACTTGAAAGTCGGATGAGACTTGAAAGTCGGATGAGACTTGAAAGTCGGAAGAGACTTAAAAGTCGGATGAGACTTGAAAGTCGGATGAGACTTTGAAAGTCGGATGAGACTTGAAAGTCGAATGAGACTTGAAAGTCGGATGAGACTTGAAAGTCGGATGACTTGAGTGATCCAAAAATCGGATGAAAACTTGAAGGTCGGATGTACTAAAATCAAGAGTCGTATGACCTTTGGGTTAAAAGTCGCACGATTGTCAGATGAACCAAAGTCGGATGAACTAAAAGTCGCATGACTGTCGGATGGATAATAATCCAAAACTTGTAGGTGTGTACTATGTTATCGAACAAACTGCTAATTTTGCCCAAAACACACTAAAAACTCACTATGCTTTTGTTTTGACCTTCCTTTTCACTAGAAACACTTACCTTCACTGATTTCAACCCAAAACAACAACAAATTCTTTGAAAATTTGATAAAACAGTGAAAACCTATAAGAACTTGAAGAACAATAAATTTTCAAGAACACTACCCAGATGTTGTTTGTTTGTCCTAAAAACACAAAAAAAAGGTTTTATCCTTCTTAATTACTTCTAAGACACAACAAATAACTTGAAAAACAAGAGGATTTGACCAAATGGGTTTTTGTCATTCAAAGCTTTACGTGAACAAGAACAGGAGCAGCTCCTGGGTTTTGTTTCTCACACAAAGATGTTTCTTTCAGATAATGTTGAACCAATCCAGTAAGGAGTTGGCTCTGATACCAATTTAAAGTCCTTTGATTGTGAAGAAGATGAGTAAACAATGAATACTTGAAGTAAAGATGATGAAGTTTAGTATGAACAAGTATGAACACTTTGCATGTAACTTGAAGATTCTCTCTTGTATATTGCTTTGAACGTATGAGTGCAGAGAATACAAATGGCAAAGGTTGCCTTGAAAACTAGGTTTGCAAGGCTATAAATACACAAGCCTCATGGGCTTAAAAGCCACATGGGCCTAAAACTAAATAACTACACTAGACTAGGAATTACATAAGAAATGTGGGCCAAGGAAATAATACTAACTACTCTAGTAAATATAAATTACATACAACAAAAGGACACAAGGCTAACAAACTAATTAATATCTAACACAACTCATTGAGCTCATTGATAGAAGCAGACACATCATATCCCAAGGTAAGGATAGCACTAACTCTACATCCAAGTAGATTCAAATGGTAGTCCCAACCTTTGATAGCCCATTGAAAGTCCTTTGTTAGTGAAGAAGGTGAGTAACAATGAACACTTGAAGTAAAGATGATGAAGTTTAGTATTAACAAGTGTGAACTCTTTGCATGCAAGATGAAGATTCTCTCTATATTGCAATGAACGTTTAGTACAAGCTGAGAATACAAGATTGGCAAAGGTTGCCTTGCCAACTAGGTTTGCAAGGCTATAAATACAAAAACCTCATGGGCTTAAAGGCCACATAGGCCCAAAACTAGTTAACTAGACTAGACTAAGAATTACATAAGGAAAGTGGGCTAAGCCCAAAATACTAACTAGTGATTTTTCGGTTTTGTCTTTCGATGTGTTCAACTAATGTTTGTGCATACTCAATGTTTACCTTTCCAGAGACACCTGCATCATCATTATGAGTTTCTTGAAACTCATCATCACCATCAGTTTCATTATCATCCTCGTCACCTGAGGAGCCCTCATCTTTAGCCATCAAGCAGAAGTGTGCTTGATCAGATCCATCATCGTCTGAATCATCAGTATCTGTTAGGAATTGATCTTCTTCAACCAACATTGCTCTCCCACTCTCTTTCTTCTTGGTCAACCGCAATTTGTTCCTGTAGTATTCGGCATCTTTAGTCTTTGGTTTCCTGCAATCTTTAATAAAGTGCCCCGTTCTAGCACAATTGTAACATTTCTTTTCCTTCTCCTGAGACTCTACAGGTTTGTCAGTTTTTCTCTGCTCTTCAGATACACATCCCTCACTTTTCCTTAGCCCGGATGTGTATCGCTGTCTGTTGTTGCTCTTTCCATACTTGTTTTGGAAAGCTCTTGTGATAAGTGACATGGCTTTCAGTACAACATCCTTCTTTGAGATCTCTAGCTCTCCTTCTGATGAGTCGGAGTCTACCACAACTTGCTTACCCCTGCTCCCCCTTGACATCTCTCGCGGTCTTCATTCAGCCACTAGTGCAACTAGATCAGATGGTTGCTTCGTTGAAAGTTTAGTGAGGACCTCATCTTGAAACTGGTTCAAGTCCTCATAGATTGAGTGGTGAGATACCGCTTTGAGATTCCGATTAACATGTTTATCCAAACGAACATGTTCACTCCATTTTGGATCAAGAGCATTGATCCAGTTGACATTGATATCGAGATCGGATCTTGTCACCCCGTGGTTTCTCATTTCATTTAACAGTCTGTAGAAACGACTGTATGTATCATGTAGTAGCTCTCATTCCCTAGCTTTGAATTCTCTAAAAGTGTTAACTAGCTGAGTTTCTCTGATGAATTATCCCTGTTCAGTACCCTGCATTTGCTGTTTTACTTCGTCCCAATTTTCTTTGGCAGAAGTCAAGCTATCTATTTTGGAATAGATTTCCGCACATAACCCTTGTTTCAGGTAATATTTTGCGTCTTTGTCGGCACGTGTACGGTCTCTTTCCTCAACAGTTAGTTATGATGGAAGTTTGTGTCTCCTCTCAGCAGCTATTGATGGATTGTTATCGGGAACAGCCTCGATAATCTTTTCAAAAACTGCATCACCGTTTAATATGCTCTCTTTCATCATCTCGCCATATTTCTCATTGTGTTCTATAAAGTCCATAAACCGTCATTTCCATACGTTATATTCATTTCTGAAGAGTACAGGGGTTTAGTGTATGTGCCAATGGCAAGAATCTCATTACTGGAACTCATCTTTTTCTTGGATCTTTCTTCCTGAAGTAAACTGGTTAGTTTGTTTGTGAGAAAAAAACTTTGAAGGTTGGATGGCTTGAAAATTGCATAACTCTCGGATGGTCCGAAAGTCGGATGGAACAATGATACGACTGTCGGATGGTTTGGTTTATCGGATTGTGTTTATGTGACTGTCGGATTGTGATGCGACTGTCGGATGATCTGAAGGTCGGATGAACTTTCAAGTATCGGATTGTGATGTGACTGTCAGTTTATGCTATGTGACTGTCGGATGAAACGTGTGATCCGAAAGTCGGATGAGTTTAGTCGAATGAACCAAAATGGTTGACTGTCGGATTGTTGGTCCCAATCTTTAACAGTTATCAATGATATTGGAGCAAATCCTTAATGATGATGTATGATCGTAGTATGAATTGATGAGAGGGAACTGAGAATACACACACACGTTTTTAGAATAATGAAATGCTCACTTGAATTAGGGTATGTAGACAAGTATATATACCAATAAGGTATTTACTAAACATACCCTCTACAATGACTAATGACAAAATAGCTATCTGAATAAAATGAACACAACATTTGGTCTAACAATCTCCCCTTTGTGTTCATTGTACAGATAAAGCGTAATAAACGAAGACTATCATTGTTGCCGGAGCAGTTGATATTGAGCATGAACATAGTATGATTCTTGAGGGAATCTTCAGTTTTAGCATCCTGGTTATTCTTCAAGTGAAAAATACACTCCCCCTCGAATGAAGCTCTTAATCTTCATTGATGACTTGAAATCTTTTCATTACTTTGCTCCCCCTTGATCTTTCGAACATATATCTTCTTATGATAAACACCCAGTGAAAAATAATGTGGTTTTATGAAAATCTTCTCCTTAGAAAGTCTTAAGAGATGTTTGACGGAACGAACCACACATGGATATTTAAGCTCTGGCAAGGTAGGAAGACGTGCATTCCTGTTAGCATTTGAGAATGATCTTGTTTGACTAACACGTGCAAATGGATAAGCAACAAGATGAGGTGTAGCATGAGAAAGATAACCACAATTCTTTTGAAGAAGAGTTTTCTCTTTCATTTCTTCAAAAGTATCTTTACTTTCATTCCAAAGCTTTCTCCGAAGCTTGACCCTGTAAATCAATTGCTCTGTGTATGACTTGGAACTAGAATTATGATCCTTAGAGCATTTGGAGTTTAGATGCATATAACTTTTTGATGATTCGCATGCAAGGACTATTACATGAACCACCTTGATTTCCTTTCCTTTGGGAAACTTACACTTTTGAACTTTTTCAGAATCAGAAGATGTCATGACCTTTTCTTCTACACAATTTTGTAAGTCTTGCTCCAATTTCAGAATTTTAAGCACAAATTGATTTCCGATAGTCTCAAAATTCATTCTTTCTTCAGTTGACTTTCTTTGAATATCCAACAATTGTTGCTCAAGATTTCTTCTCTTGGCACATTCTTCAATCTCAAACTTTTGAAATTTGTTTTCTGACATGTGAAGTTTTTCAGTCAATTCAGGAAGTTGTAGGGTAAGTTTTACATTTTCTTGTTCTAAATCATTTGCTTTACTCTTCTGTTTGTTGGCACACTCTGTCCAAAGAAAAATATTTTCTACCTCTTTCTTGAATTTGATAACTTCTTCTTCTTTGGTTTGCAACATGGTTGTAATCAAGTGTTGTATGCGAGATTTATGATGAAAGTTTTTTAGAGATAAACACACACTTGATTTGAAATGATCGTTAACTCGAGAAGTAGGGTTGTGATTGTGTTCGGAGTTGTAATTCGAAGTGTTCAAAAGAAATTTGAAAGTGTTTGGAGTTGATTAAAGGTTTTTTCGAAGTTAAATAAACGTTTCGAAGAATTCGGTGCTCGAAGTGAACATGTGCAACACTTTCGAGTTCAAAATGTATTGGCTTCGAACTCGAAGTGAATGTCTAATAAAAAGGCGCTCGGAGTGACCTTTAAATTTCAGACTTCGAATTCGAAGTCTACTTGAAAGAAAATTAGGTGCTCGAAGTGACCTTTGAATTTCTGACTTCGAATTCGAAGTCTGCTTGAAAGAAAATTAGGCGCTCAAAGTGTATGAACAAACTTAATTTTCAAAGTCTATTGCCTTCGTATTTGAAGTGCAGTTGGACTTCGAATTCATAGGAATTTATCCACTCCAAGTCTATTCACTTAAAACATTTTCTGGATTTTCAGGGATTTGGTTTGTAACAAACAAACTCGAAGTGTATAAGAACGTAACTGACAAGCTCGAAGTTGTCTAGAAAACACCTTTCCTTCATTTTTCCAGAAGAATTATCGATCATAATAACATTTCTTCACTGTTCTTCGACATCTTCAAGTGTTCCTCAATAAAATTTGAATATCGATGAACCCTTTGCATAATTGCTTAGAAATTGATCCCTTTGGATTCGCAAATCTCTTATCTCAATTAGTAACCAATCAATTCAATCTTCCACTTGATTTTAGATGGAATTTAAAGGCAAAAACGGCAAGAACAGATTACGAAAACCTTTAAACTCCCAATGTGAACATCTTCAAATCACTCCATGTTGATTGTATTTGATTCAACCAATATTTTTGAGTAGAATAGAATCAAAAACAGTGAGAGAAAAGTCAAACCTTAATCTTTGAATTCTGAATAGTAGATTCTTTGAATAATGAACAGTACTGTTGTGATATTGATCTTTGATGATGAATACACAATCACGAGCCTTACTTAGATCAAACTAGGCTCTGATACCACTTGTTGGTCCCAATCTTTAACCGTTATCAATGATATTGGAGCAAATCCATAATGATGATGTATGATCGTAGTATGAATTGATGAGAAGGAACTGAGAATACACACACACATTTTTAGAATAATGAAATGCTCACTGGAATTAGGGTATGTAGACAACTATATATACGAATAAGGTATTTACTAAACATACCATCTACAATGACTAACGACAAAATAGCTATCTGAATAAAATGAACACAACATTTGGTCTAACACGGATGACTTTTGAATTTAAAGTCGCATGAACTTTAGGTCAAGTATCAGATGACTTTAAAATCTAAAAGTCGGATGACCTTTGAGTCAACTGTCGGATGAATTTTAAGTTAAAAGTTGGATGAACTTTCCTTGGCAACTATCGGATGAAGTCGCACGACTATCGGATGAGATAATAATCCAAAAACTTGCAGGTATGTGCTCTGTTATCAAGCAGACTGCTGATTTTGCCTAAAACACACTAAAAGTTCACTAAACTTTTGTTTTGACTTTCCTTATCAATAAAAACACTTACCCTTACTAATTTCAACCCAAAATAGCAACAAATTCTTGAAAATTTTGATGAAACAATGAAAAACTTCAAGAACTTGAAGAACAAGAAAGTTTCAAAAACACAACCCAAATGTTGTTTGTTTGTTCTAAAAACAGTAGAAAAGGTTTTATATTTCTCAAATACTTCTAAGAGACAACAAATAACTTAAAAACAAGAAGATTTGAGCAAGTGGGTTTTTGGCTTTCAAACCTCTCACATAAACAAGAACAGGAGCAATTTCTGGGTTTTGTTTCTCACTCAATGATGTTACTTTCAGGTAATGTTGAACCAATCCAGTAGGGAGTTGGCTCTGATACCAATTGAAAGTCCTTTGTTAGTGAAGAAGATGAGTAACAATGAACACTGTAAGTAAAGATGATGAAGTTTAGTATTAACAAGTGTGAACTCCTTGCATGCAAGATGAAGATTCTCTCTGTATTGCAATGAATGTTTAGTACAAGCTGAGAATACAAGATTGGCAAAGGTTGCCTTGAAAACTAGGTTTGCAAGGCTATAAATACAAAAGCCTCATGGGCTTAAAGGCCACATGGTCTCAAAACTAGTTAACTAGACTATACTAATAATTACATAAGGAAAGTGGGCCAAGCGCAAAATACTAACTAGTCTAGAATAATAAATAATTCAAATACAACAAAATTAACACAAGGCAAACAGACAAATAAGTATCCAACACCTATCCTTATCTCCAGTCCATACACCTATTCAACAGCCAAGCTCCGGTGAACCTTTAGTGTTCACTAGTTCTACTCCTCCTCGTAGCCCCCTATACACAAGGTCAACAGAGGTTGCTCATCTTGAGTCATTTGAGGTAGTTACATCCACACCTCTGACCTTAACTCCAATTACCCTTCCTCATGTTAAGGGGGAGCAATTGGATGTTGCTAACCCTGAGCCTGTGGATGTATCCTCCCAACAGGATACATCTGTAAAATTGGTACTAAAACCGCTATCTGAGGCAGCATCCCAAAAGGTTGATCTCATTGAAAGACATACCTCATCCCAAGGTCATATTGTGTCTATAACCCCATTAAGTCAGCCTATACCATTCACATTCTCCCAACAGAATGTGGATCCAATAAGGGATTCCCTAGTATTGAGTGCCTTCCACAGTCACTCCACTTATCTTGCCCCTATAACCGATTCTATTCTTACACATGCATAGCCTGTCAATGCTAGTGGTACAAACCAACCACTTGTACAAGGCTCAACAGTCATTCCCAATGAATTTAAGCTTATATACCAAGGCTCATATGAGGGAACCCAATCCTTACCCAACTTTTTTGAACCAATCCCAACCTCCTCATCCTCATCTCAGTCATCTACCTCTACCTCAATCTTAAACCAAACACTTAACCTTCTAAATTCCATTAACCACAACCTTGACAATCTTACCCAAACCTTTCAAACCTTCCAAACCCAAACCAATACTCTACTATCTAGACTTTCTCAAGATATAGAGTCCCTTAAAAACCATTCCCCACCCTCCCCTGCCCCTCTCCATACTTCATCTGACCTCTCTCCCATTCTAGCCAGAATAGACCATTTATCTACCCTTCTTCCTTCTCAAACACACACTCCCATACTACCTCAATCCACTATCTCTTCCCTCAACCAAACCATTTCAAACCTTCTAACCCAACTTCAAACCCTACGACCAATTAATCCTAACATTTTTGTCCCTATCACTGAACAACTTCTTCCCATGCCTTCTTTCCTAAAAGGCATCCTTGATGATTTTGAAGCCCTTTCTGAACAAAGCAGAATGAGACATCTTTCTCTTTGGAAAGCTCTAAGGGATCTCAAGGATGACCTCTCCCTCCAACTCTCTAAACTTGCACCTATCCCTTCCTCAACCACTAGACCTAACCCTGCCCCTACCCCATCCCCCACCCCAATCACAAGTGACTCCCCTCCTCCTTTTGATGTTGCTAAAAAGGGGGAGAAATTTTCAAGTTCAACAAGGGAGGATGATCCTGATTCAGAGGAGATAGATGCTGCCTATTCTGAAACAGCAACAAAAATCTTGCAGCAGGAAGCACCCAAAGCAACAGCTCCTCCTATTCTCAAAAGAAAAGCACCTTCTGAGGGGCAAACAGGCCAAAGTCAAAAAGAAAGGTTGTTGAGGGTTGCTCTCCTCCAATAAATGTAGAGTCTGATTCTGATGATGAGGATGATACTTCACTATCTGATATCCTCAGACGAAGAACACAAAGCCCCAAACCATCTATCCCACCAATCCAATCAACTCCATCAGTCCAAAAGCCTTCAACCTCTACTCCCAAAGATAAAGGGAAAAAATGACAAGTGAGCAAGTTAAAGAGGAAAAGCAAAGGAAAAAAAAGCTTGAGCTCAAAGATCAATAGGAAAGGGAAAACATCCAAATGGCTCAAGCCTTGGGTGTTCCAGTGGAGGAAATCTACCAAGCCAAGGAGCTAGCATATACATAAGAGCAAGAAAAACAACAAGTTCAAGCTGCAGCTCAAACAAAATTGGCAAGGGAGAAGTCTCAAGCTGAAATGCTCAAAGCAAGATCCCATGCGGATGCAATCAAAACCCTGTTTAGTCTTGACCTATCTGCTCCTTACAATCTATGTCAACAGAGGATACAAAGCTTCAGAGAAAGAATAAATATTTTGAGAAACGGAACCGAGCCAACTACTATCACAAGAGCCACTGTCCATAAAGGTGATGGTGAACCCTACCACATGGGGGATAATCACATCTCCATGGGGGAAGCATGAAGCAGTCCACCATACAACAGTTATCTGGAGTGATTGACCTATTCCCTAAGTCCACTCGTGTTGCTTAGGTTCGGTTGCTCGTTAACCCATTGAACCATTAGGTCATAATGGGTACTATCATCCCCCTCCACTCTTTGCACCAACTCCTCAACCACCCGTGTATCTAGGTTCCCAATTGCCGAAGCCACATGAACCAATACACGTCACCCAATGGTTAGGAACCATCATGGTACAAAGTACTTTATCTCAACACTGGTCCGGACCAAACTCAAACCACAAGGGTCACACAAAGCACATGCCATAAAGGACAAATAACTCAAGCAATTAAGCTTACAATAACCAAATAAGTGTCACATAACTCATAGCTCTTGAGCATAAATGCTCAACAAACTATATCATATTTAGCATCACAATGCCCATAATACTGTTGGAATATGCCCACTGACAAACACGAGTTGGTATCACTGCCGATGAGGCATAGGCCTATTGGGTCACACGCCAAGTATTGATTCCGGTAACACCTTTGAACAAGAGAGAGAAAAATGCCGAAACTAGGTTTTGGTAAGGCTGGACACGGCCGTGCCTTGTGAAGGTATGGGTGTGCCCTATGCCAGGTACGGGCCCAAGGCCGGCATGCCTAGAGTGTACCCATTGGGGCCGGCACGGGGGTGCCTAGTGCGAAAGCACGAGCCCAAGTCGGGCGTGACTTGGGTATGCTCGTGGGCTGGCACGAGCGTGCCCTGTGAGGCACGACCGTACCTCACTATGTAACATCCTCTTTAACTAGCTTTTTAAGACTAGTTTAATATGGTTTTATGGCAAGTAATGCTAGTAATATGAGTTACGATTTGTTGGTCATATTCTCTATATATGACTAGTTTCTATGTGCCATGAGGTTGTTGAAATCATATCGAAATGATTACTAGAAAGGATTAAACCAAAAGACATATGAACTTGCAACATTAAGTTGGTTCATATCTGTCTCTCAAGACATACTTGGAAATCTTCAAGTGATGGTAGTTCTATAGTGGTGATGTTCTTGTTGGCATACAAGTTCTCTAGCAAGTGGGAATCAAACCAAGCTTGGTGTGGATACCGATAGAGGTGCACTATTTTGTGTACGCGTCTTTCAAAGGCTACAAGGAGAATCTACATGTATGGTATACTTTCTCCCTCTTGTTTCTTTTTAAGTTGTATTGCTATTGTTTTAGAGTGTGGTCCATTGGGTGGTGTGATTGGTGGCATAAAATATATATTGTTTTATACTCGTTTCTTTCCGTTTGAAAACCGAAATTTTCTATCAAAACTGTGTTTTCCGGTGACCGGGCACGGCTGTACCTTTTGAGGTACGGGGCGTGCCGGTGGCCGGGGCACGGCCGTACCAGTGGGGGTACGGGCTGTGCCGGTAGAATATTTGTATGCTTAAAATTGTTTAAATTGTACACTGACAAAAGGGCAGGCACGCCCGTACCATTTGGGGTACGCCCATGCCTTCTGCTTTTTTGTCAGAATTTTGTTTCTGAAACAGTAAGTTTGAAATTGAAATTATATTTAAATTCCGGATTTGTTGGTTGGACTAGTCTTTGATCTAGTTTTCCCCACTATATTTTGTGAATGTTTTTGGTATTTTCTTTGATTTTCTAAATGTTTTTGATATTTTCTTTGAGTTTCTAAATGTTTTTGATATTTTCTTTGATTTTCTCCCCCTACAAGCATGCGTATCTTGTACGAATGATTGACACTCCCCCTCAAATATTGCTTCGATTATCTGGAACATGAACAAAGTGAACTACCCACTCAATAAAAGGCTGGTGGTCAAACTTTATAATTCAACATACCTAATTTGGATACTAAATCATTGAAACGAGATTCAGCTAATGTTTTAGTAAACAGATCAGCTAGTTGATCATCAGTCTTGACATATTGAAGTTCTATTAGACCTTTCTCCACATTATTTTTAATAAAATGATACCGTATGTCAATGTGTTTGGTCTTTGAGTGGTGGACTGGATTGCATGAGATGGCAATGGCAGATTGTGAATCACACAGTAATGGTATCTTGTCATAGTGTAGGCCAAAGTCAGAGAGTTGAGTCCTAATCCACAAACTTTAAGAGCAGCTCATTGCAGCAGCAACATATTCAGCCTCAGCAGTTGAAGTCGAGACACAATTCTGTTTCTTAGAAGCCCAACACACTAACCGATCTCCCAAAAAGTGTGCACTGCCGGATGTACTCTTTCTGTCCAGCATGCAACCATCATAGTCAGCATCTGAATAAGCATATAATTGAAGACTAAAATCCCTTGGATACCATAGTGCTAGATCAGGAGTGCCCTTGAGATACTAGAATATTCTTTTGACTTCTAGCAGATGTGATTCCTTTGGATTAGCCTGAAATCTAGCACATAAGCATGTAGAAAACATTATATCTGGTCGACTAGCCGTTAGATACAGTAATGAGCCAATCATACCCCTATATGTTTTTAAATCAGCTGCTTTTCCGTCAAGATCAGCAGACAGTTTTGCTTTGGAAGACATAGGGGTAGATAGTGAAGAACAACTAAGCATGTCATACTTCTTCAACAAGTCTTTAATGTACTTGGATTCACTAATGAAGATGCCATGACTCAGTTGTTTCACTTGTAATCCGACAAAAGAAGTTTATCTCTCCCATCATACTCATCTGAAAACGATTTTGCATGGTATAAGAAAACTCATCACTGTACTTGGGGTTTGTGGAACCAAAAATAATGTCATCCACATAAATTTGTACTAAGATTAAATCCTTTCCTTTGGCTTTGGTGAAAAAAGTGGTGTCGGTTTTTCCTTTTATGTATCCCTCACTCAACAAATATTCTGACAGGACATCATACCAAGCTCTCAGGGCTTGTTTTAGTCCATATAGGGCTTTGTCAAGAATATACACATGTTGAGGTAATTTGGAATTGACAAAACCTTCTGGCTGAGACACATAGACCTCTTCCTTGAGGATACCATTTAAAAAGGTTGTCTTAACGTCCATTTGAAAAACCTGGAATCTTTTATAGGCAGCATAGGCTAAGAAGACTCGAACGGCTTCTATCCTAGCTACAGGAGCAAATGTTTCATCGTAGTCTATACCCTCCTGTTGATTGTAACCCTTACCAACCAGCCTAGCTTTGTTTCTCACCACTGTTCCATTGGAATCCCGTTTATTCTTAAAAATACACTTGGTACCAACCACTGCTTTTCTCTCTAGAAGTGCTACCAGTCTCCAAACTTTGAGCCTTTCAAAGTGGTTAACTTCTTCTTGCATTGCAATGACCCAATTTGCATCGTTTAGAGCATCGGAGACTTTTGTGGGTTCTATCATGGATAGGAAACTGGAATAGAGACACTCATTTGCCGTTGCAGATCGAGTTCTTACTCCATCTTGAACATTGTCTATTATTTGAGATTCAGGGTGGGATTGTGTCCATCGTATACCTCGGGGGTTTTGGATCGGAGGAAATAACTCATTTAAGCGATTTGAGAATTCAATGTCTTCCTGTGTTGATATAGGATCTGAATAATATACTGGAGTTCCCTTATAAACCGGCCATGAGGAACTACGACTGGATTGACAGTTGATGTAGACGGAGAATCCACGGTTGGATATGAAGACGAGTTGTCAACCTCCGTTGCAGTTGTAGCAGGAGACACTGCATCACTCCTGTCACCGGCATTTTGAACATCAGATTCAGACTGTAAGAAATCTAAATTATTTTCTGATGATGATGGATTTATATTTGTTTCGTTTCTTTAAAGACCTGGTACTGAACTGACTTGTTCAGAAGCAACTTCATTTTCCTTTTTAAACGTGTTAACATCCAACATGTCGTCAAATGTAACATTTATACTTTCCATAACACAGTTAGTTCTTTTATTTAACACTCTGTAGGCTTTTGACTCGTGTGAATAACCTAGGAAAATTGCTTCATCAGCCTTGGCATCGAATTTCCCTAGATTATCCTTTTCATTGAGTACAAAGCACCTATTACGAAATATATGAAGATATTTGATATTAGGCACAATGCCATTTGCCAATTCATAAGGTGTTTTATTAAAACGCTTATGTATGAAAGAATGATTCTGTGTGTAACACACAGTGCTGATGGCTTCAGCCCAATAGGAAGGCGGGAGACCAGAATAAGCAAGCATGGTACGAGCAGCCTCAACCAGAGTTCGGTGGCGTCGTTCCACGACTCCATTTTGTTATGGAGTGTATGCTGCAGAATATTGATGAGTAATCCCCACGAGATCAAGGTAGTCTGACAAGCATTTGTTCTTGAACTCAGTTCCATTATCAGTGCGAATGGAGGCCACATTGTGTTCATACTTGTTCTGCTGTTGTTTGATGAAGCTAATGATAGTAGGAGTTGCTTCATCTTTCGACTTTAAGAACTTGACCCAAGTATATCTAGAGTGATCATTAACAATTACTAAGACATACTTCTTCCCATTGCGTGTTTGTACTCTCATCGGACAACATAGATCCATGTGTAGAAGCTCCATTGTTTTCTTTGTACTGGATATTTGCTTTACTTTGTGTGATGTGTGTTTCATCTTTCCTTTTTCACAGTCTATACACAGATGATCTTTGAAGATCTTCAACTTAGGCAAGCCTCTCACCAGATCTCCAGTAACTAGTTTGTTGATATTATGGAAGTTGAGATGGGAGAGTTTCCACTGCCAAGTGAGGTTTGATAAGGCCTTGCTGAGTAGACAAATGGAAGTCTTCGTGTTGTAGTTGTTCAGATCTATTGAATATAGGTTAGACTTCTGTGTTCCCGCAAGAAGTACATCACCCGTGTCTGTTGTCACTGAACATGAATTCTTTTTGAATGTAACTTCCAAATCTTTGTCACAGAACTAACCAATGCTAAACAGATTACGGCCCAGTCCTTCCACATAAGAGACCTTATTTATTTTTATATTTTTCTTTTCTATATCTCCGTACCCCAGTATTGGTGCAACATTGTCATTCCCAAAACGAACATTCCCGGAGTACTTGGGAACGAAGTTGCTGAGAAGACGTTTGTCACCGGTCATGTGCTTTGTGCATCCTGAGTCCAGCTACCAGAGATTTGGTTCCTGCATACAGAGAAGAAAGAAGGTTTAGGTACCCATTTTGATATGGGTCATTGCGTGTTAGATGAAACACTGGTGTGAACTATGTCTTGAAAAATGCAGTGTATTCTTTTTGGTGTCTTCCACTAAATCATTTGTTGTTCTTTGTTAAACCTTGAAGTTTTCATCCAGAAAGGATCAGGAACAATCTGTGATACAATGGTTAGAGGAGTTTCTCCTATTTCAAGAATTGGGGAACGTGCTGTGTTTTTGATGTCCATAACTTCAACCACATCTTTACGTTGCCAAATTTGAATCATTTTTGGTTTTGCAACTGTTTGAGATATGGGTTTCGTTTTTGTAATACCCGAACTTCCGAAAAAAAATAAAATAAATAAATAAAAGAATATTAATTGAGAAAATGAAAGTTTATATTGGATTGTGAAATGTATTAAAGAGTTTATGGGTTTGAATGGATGAATGAATAGTGGAATATTTATATATATGTTATTGGATTAGTTATGTGTATTATTATATTTAAGTTTCTTGGGCCCAATCATGGAATGTGGGATTAGGCCTTTTCGTGAGATATATATATATATATCAATATATATATATATATAATTAGGGCACAACCCCCAACACCATTTCAAAGAATTGCTATTGTTACATTGAAGAGAGAGAGAGAGAAAGAGTTTTAGTGTGTGAGCTTAAACCCACGAAAAAGAAGAAGAAGAAGGGCCAAGAACCATCTGAAAACTTGAGTAATTGGTGAAAGAATCATCAGGTAACGTTTCTTTCCTCACTAGGATACTGTAAGTATCAATTTTATCTTGTTTGGTTGATGGTAGCATGATTTAGCATCTGGGTTTTTGAGTTATGGGTTTATGAAGAACAAGAGGAAGAAATTTAAGATATAAGCCTCAATACTTGATAAAATGTGTTTAAATCTAGAAAGAAGTGTTTAAATGAATGGAGAAACATTTTGGACCAAAAATAAAATGATTTGGTTAAGTTTGAAAGAGTTCGATTTTGGTTATGGAAGCTGGGTTTTTGAGTAAAACGAACTGACAGGGAAGGTGGAGTCCCATGCGACTTTCGCATGGCTCCATGCGACCTTTGTGAAGTCCATGCGACTTCCACCTAGACTCCCAGCTACTCCATGCGACTTTCAGATGACCAAGTGGTCATGCAACTTTCGGATGACCAAGTGGTCATGTGACTTTGGTGATACTCCATGCGACTTTCAGATGACCAAGTGGTCATGCGACTTTTGGATGACCAAGTGGTCATGCGACTTTGGTAATACTCCATGTGACTTTCAGATGACCAAGTGGTCATGCGACTTTGGTGATAGCCCATGCGACTTTCGGATGACCAAGTGGTCATGCGACTTTGGTGATATCCCATGTGACTTTCGGATAGAAGTAGATGAATGGCCATGCGACTTTCAGATGACCAAGGGGTCATGCGACCTTCGGATGACCAAGTGGTCATGCGACTTTCAGATGGCCAAGTTGGCCATGCGACTTTCATTTGGCTAAGGTGTTCATGCGACTTTCACTAGGCCAGGTGGCCATGCGACTTCCGCATGGTCCAACTTATGAAACTTAGTAGCGAGGTCCAACGTGAGACCCGAATAAATTATGTGAACAAACGAACGAGGGATTCGTACACGGTATTGATTTATTAGACTTATTGTAGGTGACGGTCGACTGACAAGTAACCACAAGTGTACAAGTAAGCTAAGGCTGTGAGATTGAACCACAAACAGGTGAGTATTCTTACTTACCATCTAAACCTTATGATGTATGTGTTTAAAGTGCTACATGCTATATGAATGATGAATGATGAACCTATGAATGATGAATCCATGAATGATGAATGATGATTGATGGATTGATACATTGATAATGTGTTATGCTATGCTATTGCTTGGACAGTTCACTTCGGTGACAGGAATGATTAGACCGTTCACTTCGGTGACGGGAATGATGAGACCGTTCATTTCGGTGACGGGAATGACTAGACCGTTCACTTCGGTGACGGGAATGATGAGACCGTTCACTTCGGTGACGGGAAATGATGAGACCGTTCACTTCGGTGACGGGAATGATGAGACCGTTCACTCCGGTGACGGGAATGATGAGACCGTTCACTACGGTGACGGGAATGATAAGACCGTTTACTTCGGTGACGGGAATGTTGGGACCATCTACTACGGTAGCGGGAATGAAAGATGTAACATGATTGTAAGGCAATGATGTGATGTCATATGGTCGATTGTAAGTAAGTGTACTCGCTAAGCTTTGTTCTTACGCTTGTTGTTTAACCTTCTTTTCAGGTGATGGCCACGGCGGGGCTCCAGCATGCGGTTGATAGTACTTGCTCCACAAGCTTCCACAAATATTAAACTGTCTTGTGTATCTTGATGTATTCTAAACAATTACATTTGGATTTGACAGGTTATCACCCGGGTCTGTAATTAACTTGCACAATGTTTCATTCGTGATGAATTATCAATCATACTCTTTGTTTTAAAAAAAAAATTTGGGACGTTACAACTTGGTATCAGAGCCTTGGTTTAAGAGATTCGAATACGTTCACGCGTGTTTGAACTTAAACCTTGGTTCGTGAAAGATTTTAAACAAAGTTTTGAAACTTTTTCAAGTGATAAATGTTATGATGAGCTATCAGCTGGAGCTAGTCCGAGTGGTCACACGCGAGTACAAGGTATGAATTTATGAAACGATGATCATGATTAACTGATATGTTGAAATTATGATATACTGACTATCATGACTGAGACTTAGCAATGTAATTGCCTTAGTAGAATCAGAATAGAATGACATGTTAAGTGCTTACATGATGACTGATAATATGCTTGATGAGATGATTGATACATGGCCTAAGCCAGTGAATCGGGATTCCTAGTGGTAATGACCAGATCCAATACGTGTAGCGTGTTTGTAATAATAGGGCCCATATTATTATTTGCACACGACACTTGTTGAAACTTGTCAAAATCCGGGGAATCTTGTGAATCCGGTGAGGGGTACTTGTAGAGATAAGATGCCTGTAGCTAGGGTGCCTTAGAATGACTAGGGTTGCCTGATAGCGGTACTTGTGACATGAAATACGTGAAACATGAACTGATATAGTGATGAGGACTGTGTGGCAATGACGCCTGTTAATTAAGTGCATTGTCTATACATCCAGTATGGTGACTACAAGAAATCGATCTGTGATACCGACGGGTTTTGAAAACCCACCTGATGGTGAGAATGCAAGTGTGACGGGAGAGAGTGACCCCCGTGCACAACCAATCCTAAATCAAACTGAGAATGTGAATCCGGGAAATGCTGAACCGGAAAATGTGATGAATGATGAAGAATATGAGAATGAGGCAATGACTGAGTTAGTGACTACGGTGGTTACCAACACGCTGAAGGAGCTGCTGCCCAAAATTGTGAGTTCATGAAACTCAAGCAAACTACTGAGACGGTTAATCAAATAACCGCGATATTCAAGGAGAAGCTACTGTACTGCCCGACTTACGCCAACGATGAACGACTGCAGATACACAGGTATACACAGATGCTGAGGGATGATATTCAAGAGTTTGTCTCGAACGGCCAATATTCTACACTGGACCAGCTGATCGAGGAGGCGAGAAAGAGGGAATTGTATCTGATTAAGAGGAACAAGAAAAGGTCAGCTGAACGAGCGGCCTTAGGTAACATTGCTGGGAAACAATCATTTAAGAAGGTGAATGCTGGGAACTTCAAGCCTGCCAATAGAAATCCGGGGGCAAGGTGTGGTAAGTGTGGGAAGGGGCTTGCTGGAGAGTGCCGAATGGGAACGGTAAACTGCTTCTTGTGTGGTAAGAGTGGGCATTATGGGAAGGATTGCAAGGCCCACCTGAACATGTGTTTCAGGTGTAACAAACCAGGGCACCGCATGGCAGAGTGCCCGGAAGCTACTGGAGGAAGCGGGAGACCCGCTTGGCAACCGCCGCTCAGAATCACCGAAGGAGATAAAGGAAAGAAACCCGAGGTTCCGAAGCCTCGGGGGCGTTCTTTTCTAATGACTGTGGAGGAGGCAAAGAAAGAGCCAGATGTGATTGCAGGTACATTTATTGTTAACTCCCTACCTGCACTTGTATTATTTTATTCCGGGGCGAGTAAGTCGTTTGTATCTTCTACTTTTTGTAATAAGTTTGTAATAGCACCGGTGAAGCTAGAGACACTGTTAGAAGTAGAGATAGCCGATGATAAGGCTTTGTGTGTTACCACGATCTATAGGGGTAATGTAATAGTGATAGACGAGGTACAGTTTACTATATGTCTGCTACCGACACCGATGAGAGAGTTCCAAGTAATAGTAGGAATGGATTGGCTAGGGCGTTACCAGGCCAACATCATGTGTAAGCAGGAGATCATACGGATCCAGAGTCCAAGTGGGGGAGAAGTCTCCATCTACGGCAAACGACGGAATGGGTTGACGGCATGCTGCACCATGACTAAAGCGGAAAAGTATCTACGGAAGGGCTGCACGGCCTTCATAGCTCACGTGATCGACTCGAGAATGGAAAAGAAGAAACTGGCAGTTTCAGATGTACCGGTGGTATGCGACTACCCGGAAGTATTTCCGGAGGAATTGCCGGGAATTCCGCCAGATAGACAAGTGGAATTCCGAATAGACCTAGTGCCAGGAGTGACACCTATCGCAAAGGCACCATACCGCCTAGCACCGCAGAAATGCAGGAACTGATGTCACAACTACAAGAACTGCTCGATAAGGGCTTCATACGCCCAAGTAGCTCACCGTGGGGAGCACCAATCCTTTTCGTGAAGAAGAAGGATGAAACCTTCAGGATGTGTATAGATTATCGCGAACTCAACAAGGTGACAATTAAGAATCGTTATCCGCTGCCAAGGATCGATGATTTGTTCGACCAACTGCAAGGAGCGGCCTGTTTTTCAAAGATAGACCTGCTATCGAGATATCAACTTAAGGTTCGAGAGGAGGATATAGCCAAGACGGCTTTTCGCACGCGTTATGGGCACTTTGAGTTCATTGTCATGCCTTTCGGCCTTACGAACGCACCGGCAGCATTCATGGATTTGATGAACCGAGTCTGTAGGCCAATGCTTGATAAGTCCGTGATCGTATTCATCGATGACATCTTGGTTTACTCAAGGACGGAGGCCGAGCACGAGCTACACCTACGGGGAGTACTTGAGACCTTGAAGAAAGAGAAGTTGTACGCACAGTTTTCCAAGTGCGAGTTTTGGTTACCAAAAGTTCAGTTTCTTGGGCACCTGGTTAACCGAGAGGGAATCAAAGTCGACCCCGCCAAGATCGAGGCTGTAATGAGGAGGGAAACGCCGAAGAGTCCTACGGAGATTCGAAGTTTTCTAGGTTTGGCCGGTTACTACAGGAGGTTTATTAAGTATTTCTCAAAGATAGCAGTGCCACTGACCAAGCTGACAAAGAAAAGCGTTCGTTTCGATTGGGGAGAGAAGCAGCAGGAGGCGTTTGAGACCCTTCGGGGAAGATTGTGTGAAGCCCCGATACTAGCCCTACCCGAGGGAATGGAGGATTTAGTAGTCTTTTGCAACGCGTCCCATGTGGGACTTGGCTGTGTGTTGATGCAAAGAGGGAAAGTGATTGCCTACGCTTCGCGACAACTGAAACCGCACGAATGCAACTACCCGACTCATGACTTGGAGTTAGCCGCTGTGGTGTTCGCGCTCAAGCTATGGAGACACTATTTGTACGGAGTTAAATGTACCATTTATACAGATCACAAAAGTTTAAAGTATTTCGCTGATCAAAAGAATCTGAACATGCGCCAGTGGAGGTGGCTAGACCTGGTCAAGGACTACGATTGCGAGATCTTGTATCATCCGGGAAAGGCTAACGTTGTAGCCGACACCCTGAGCCGTAAGGCGAACCGCGTGAAATTGAATGTGAAATGTTTAAGGATGACGGTTACGACTTCGCTATTTGAGTCGATCTCAGCAGCCCAGAGTGAGGCAATCAGGGAAGAAAATCAGAAAACCGAGAGGGTAAAGGGCCAGATGGCATTGATGGTTAAGGATAGTCGCGGGTTGTGGACCCGATACGGACGGATTTGGGTACCAATGATCACTGAAGTCCGGAATCTCATTCTGGATGAGGCGCACAAGTCAAAATTTTCTATACATCTGGGGGCCACAAAAATGTACAGAGACTTGAAAGTGGACTATTGGTGGCCAGGGATGAAGAGAGATGTGGCTAAATATGTTGAGAAGTGTCTTACTTGTCTACGGGTGAAAGCCGAGCACCAACGACCGTACGGTAAATTGCAACCACTAGAGATACCCGTGTGGAAGTGGGAGCATGTAACTATGGATCTGATAACGAAACTACCGAAAACACCGAGGAACTACAATGCAATCTGGGTAGTGGTGGATCGGTTAACGAAGAGTTCTCACTTCATACCGATTCGAGAAGCCAGTTCGGCTGAGAGATTAGCTGATGTTTATGTGAAAGAGATAGTTTCAAGGCACGGAGTGCCGGTGACCATTATATCGGACCGGGATGTACGATTCACATCCAGATTTTGGAATAAATTTCATGAGGATTTGGGAACAAGGGTGAACTTGAGTACAGCATATCACCCTTAAACTGACGGGCAAAGTGAACGGACTATCCAAACGTTGGAGGATATGTGCGAGCGTGTGTACTTGATTTTGGGGGAAGCTGGGATTTTTACTTACCCCTAGCGGAATTTTCATATAACAATAGCTACCACGCGAGCATTGGTATGCCACCGTACGAGATGTTGTACAATAGGAAGTGTAGAACCCCGTTCTGTTGGGGTGAGGTTGGACAGAAGGAGCTTGGCAACACAGAAATAGTATAGAGAACCTCCGAGTATGTAAAACAGGTTCGTGAGCGACTGAAAGCGGCTCAAAGCCGGCAAAAGAGCTATACGGATGAACGGAGATCACTATTCGAGTTTCAAGTTGGTGACCACGTATTGCTGAAAGTATCTCCCTGGAAGGGAGTGATCCGATTCAAGAAACGTGGAAAACTAAACCCGAGGTTCATCGGGCCTTTCAAGGTCATTGCGAGGATTAGAAATGTGGCTTATCGTCTAGAGCTACCCGAGGAGTTATCAAAGATACATAACACGTTTCATGTATCTTATCTGAAAAAGTGTTTGGCCGACGAGTCGGCGTTTGTACCATTGGAGGATATCACGATAGATGAAAGACTGAACTACATCGAGAGACCGGTTGCGATTCTTGAAAGGAAGACCAAACGGCTACGCAACCTGGAAGTGGGAATGGTAAAGGTGCGGTGGGAGCACCGTAAGGGTTCAGAGTAGACGTGGCAGTCCGAAGAAGAAATGAAGAAAAGTTACCCCTCCATGTTCGAATAAAGATTTCGAGGACGAAATCGTGTTTAAGTGGGGGAGAGTTGTAATACCCGAACTTCCGAAAAAAAAATAAATAAAAGAATATTTATTGAGAAAATGAAAGTTTATATTGGATTGTGAAATGTATTAAAAGAGTTTATCGGTTTGAATAGATGAATGAATAGTGGACTATTTATATATTAGTTATTATATTTAAGTTTCTTGGGCCCAATCATGGAATGTGGGCTTAGGCCTTTTCGTGAGATATATATATATATATACAATTAGGGCACAGCCCCCAACACCATTTCAAAGAATTGCTACTGTTACATTGAAGAGAGAGAGAGAGAAAGAGTTTTAGTGTGTAAGCTTAAACCCATGAAAAAGAAGAAGAAGAAGGGCAAAGAACCATCTGAAAACTTGAGGAATTGGTGAAAGAATCATCAGGTAACGTTTCTTACCTCACAAGGATACTGTAAGTAATAATTTTATCTTGTTTCGTTAATGGTAGCATGATTTAGCATCTGGGTTTTTGAGTTATGGGTTTATGAAGAACAAGAGGAAGAAATTTAAGATATAAGCCTCAATACTTGATAAAATGTGTTTACATATTGAAAGAAGTGTTTAAATGAATGGAGAAACGTTTTGGAACAAAAATAAAATGATTTGGTTAAGTTTGAAAGAGTTTGATTTTGGTTATGGATGCTGGGTTTTTGAGTAAAACGAACTGACAGGGAAGGTGGAATCCCATGCGAATTTCGCATGGCTCAATGCGACCTTTGTGAAGTCCATGCGACTTCCACCTAGACTCCCAGCTACTCCATGCGACTTTCAGATGACCAAGTGGTCATGTGACTTTCGGTTGACCAAGTGGTCATGCGACTTTGGTGATACTCCATGCGACTTTGAGATGACCAAGTGGTCATGCGACTTTCGGATGACCAAGTGGTCATGTGACTTTGGTGATACTCCATGCGACTTTCAGATGACCAAGTGGTCATGCGACTTTGGTGATACCCCATGCGACTTTCGGATGACCAAGTGGTCATGCGACTTTGGTGATATCCCATGTGACTTTCGGATGCAAGTAGATGAATGGCCATGCGACTTTCAGATGACCAAGCGGTCATGCGACCTTCGGATGACCAAGTGGTCATGCGACTTTCAGATGGCCAAGGTGGCCATGCGACTTTCATTTGGCTAAGGTGTTCATGCGACTTTCACTAGGCCAGGTGGCCATGCGACTTCCGCATGGTCCAACTTATGAAACTTAGTAGCGAGGTCCAACGTGAGACCCGAATAAATTATGTGAACAAACGAACGAGGGATTCGTACACGGTATTGATTTATTAGACTTATTGTAGGTGACGGTCGACTGACAAGTAACCACAACTGTACTAGTATGCTAAGGCTGTGAGATTGAACCACAGACAGGTGAGTATTCTTACTTACCATCTAAACCTTATGATGTATGTGTTTAAAGTGCTACATGCTATATGATTGATGAATGATGAACCTATGAATGATGAATGAATGATGAGACCGTTCACTCCGGTGACGGGAATGATGAGACCGTTCACTCCGGTGACGGGAATGATGAGACCGTTCACTCCGGTGACGGGAATGATGAGACCGTTCACTCCAGTGACGGGAATGATAAGACCGTTCACTATGGTGACGGGAATGATGAGACCGTTTACTTCGGTGACGGGAATGTTGGGACCGTCTACTACGGTAGCGGGAATGAAAGATGTAACACGATTGTAAGGCAATGATGTGATGTCATATGGTCGATTGCAAGTAAGTGTACTCGCTAAGCTTTGTGCTTATGGTTGTTGTTTAACCTTCTTTTCAGGTGATGGCCACGGCGGGGCTCTAGCATGCGGTTGATAGCTCATGCTCCACAAGCTTCCGCAAATATTAAACTATCTTGTGTATCAATGTATTCTAAGCAATTACATTTGGATTTGACGGGTTATCACCCGGGTCTGTAATTAACTTGCACAATGTTTCATTCGTGATGAATTATCAATCGTACTCTTTGTTTTAAAAAAAAATTGGGACGTTACAGTTTTGGTGGTAGTAGGGTTGGTTTTAATGGTGAATGGTTTTGTTTCTTGCTGATTGATTGATTTTGCTCTTGAGCTTGAGGTCTTTGATTTTCTCTTTGATGACTGAGACTTGGTGCATTGTGATTGTGATTTTCGTGTGTTAGATTTTGTTCTATTCCAAGCCTTCAAAAACTCTTTGTAGCCCCCCTTTCTGTACGCTTCTAGCTCTTGAATCGTGATGAGTCTATTTGTATAGTTCCAATAATTCATGAGTTTTAGAGCGTGTTTAGTCACCCACTAATGAATGACTATACCATATGAGGAAATAAAGGGGGCATTTACTTGATTTGACCCAAGTGGTCTCCACCTCTCACATGCACTAGTACCCAATTGTTTACGAAGCCTGTCATATTCACACTTGTATTCACAATGTCCATGCAAACATCCATTACTTGTGCAGAAATGTGTGCTTTCTTTCATTTCTTTTGAGGAAAGTGAATTACAATTACTAAAGAAACTTGTAATGTGATGACACTTTTTGGAAAAATCAAAACACGGCTTAGAAACTCTGGGTTTAAACTTTCTTGTGATTCCATTGGAGCAAACACTCTTCATCTTGTTGTCTTTTCTGCTTACAGCTGAAACATTCAAAACCTGGTTAGGTGTGAATAGTTTTATGTTCTTGTGGACAACATTTTGTGGTAATTTTGGTGGACAACATATGTGGTATATATATTCAGGCTTCCTGAACTGTTTGTGGCTTTTTGAAATCCTCAGGATAGGTGAAACCATTAGACTCATCTATCATACTGAGCTTATGAGGCTCAGATGAGATAGAATCATTTAATTCCTGATAATTAAAATAAATTTCAGATTTTAGTGGATTATTTCTTTTAAAATCTTCTTTCATAACCTTTTCTTCTCGTCCAACAAATACCATTCTGTTTGTGATGCCAGCATTCATTAAGTTAAAGTCATATAATTGCTTGGCTGTCACCTTCTCACTGATTTGTGGGTTTTCAAATCCAAGACCATCATAGGTCCATTTTGAGTATTTTCCTTCTTTGGATTTGTTTAGAAAAATTGTTTGTTCTGTTTGACCCCGTTTGATCAGTGTATCTTCAAGCTCTTTTATTTTTTAGCACAGTTCACCCTTTTCCTTAAGAATAAATTTTGCATCATTTTCAGTGATGAACTTCTCTGTTTTTAGGTCATGCAGTTGAGTGCTCATGTTTGCAGTTAGCTCAATGAGTTCGTTTTCCATTTCAATGATTTTCATTTTGAGATGTTCAACTACTTTATCAACATGTATGGATTCCATTTGTTGATTTCTGATTACTTCTTTTAGTTTTTCGTTGTTTAGTTTTGATTTTAGTACCTTTTTCTCTAACTTGTTCATTCGTGATATGATGATCTGAACATGTTCCATGCTCAGACCACAACCTGCAATGGATTTAGAGTGTACCTCATCATCATCATTGACATCATCGAGCCCTTCATCATCAGAATTGTCATATTGTGCCTCTGGCCCGGCTTCATCATCACTAAACTCTTTTTCAACGTCTGCCATTAAGCAGAATTGAGTTTGTGTCTCTTCCTCAAGATCACTGTCATCCGTGTCAGTGAGGAACTGGTATTCTTCCACTAACATGGCCCTTCCTGCACTCTTCTTTTTGGCCAGTCTAAGCTTTTGCTTGTAGTACTCGGCATCTTTCTTCTTTTTCAGTGTGTAGTCTTTTATGAAGTGGTCGTTTCCCCCACAATTGTAGCATTTGCGATCATCTTTACTCTCATCCTTGGCAATTCTTGGTTTCTCAACCACCTTATAATTTTCTAGTCTTCTAGACCTAGAAGTGTACCTTTGGCGATTGTTGGTTTTGGAATACCTATTCTTAAAAGCCTTGGTGATGAATGACATGGCTTTGATAACTTGTTCCATTTCTGTACCATCTGACTCATCAGATTCTGAGTCAGATATAGCCACTTGTTTGAATTTCTGAGTTCTGAAGGACTCGCGGGGGGTTGGTTCTGAAGCAATTAAGGCCAATGGATCAGCTGTGAGTCTGGGAGAAGTTTTTGAGACCTCATCTTGATATTGTTGAAGGTCCTCAAAAATGTTGTGGTATGTGACAATTGTAAGGTTTCGGTTGATGTGTTTGTACAGATTGACATGCTCTTTCCATTCTGGCCCCAGAGCACAAAGAAATACGCAATTAATATCCAAGTCTGTCCTTTCAACCTTGTTTGTCCTGAGTTCATTTTGGAGTTTGCAGAAACGACTGTAAGTGTCAATTAACAGTTCGTTCTCCCTAGCAGAAAATTCGTGAAACATTTTCACCAATTGTGTTCCCTTTATGTGCTCTCCTTGCTTAGTCCCTTGCCATTGTCGTTTGATCTCATCCCAGATCTCTTTGGCGGTAGCTAAGCTATCAACCTTCATGTACATTTCAGAAGATAGACCTTGCTTTAGATAATACTTCGCCAACCTATCAGCTTTCTTTCTTTCTTTCTCAGCAGCTGTTAACTCATCATGAGTTTTCTCTCTCACTGTTCCAACAATTGGGGGATTATTTTCTGGATGTGCATCCATGATTCAATAGAATTTCTTTTCTCCGTTGAGAATAGAATCGATCATCATTTCTCCATAAACTTCATTATGCTCAAGAAAATCCATGAACCTCCCTTTCCATACAAGGTAGTCATTTCGAAAGAGTACTGGAGGTTTGGAATCCGTGCCAATTGCCAATATCTCATTGGAACTTGACATTTTTTTATTGAATTACTTGAAAGTTTCAAAGTGATCGTTAACTTGGAAAAGTTGGGTGATTGGGTTCGAAGAAGGTTTCTTCGAATTGGAATGGTTTGAAGTGGTGAATTCGTATTGAGCTATGAGTTCGAATTGGAATTGTTCGAAGATGATTAACTTGGAAGTAGTTTGAGGTTATTCTTGGAATTCGAAGTCAATTTATAAATGAACTTCAAATTGAACAGTTCTTTTGATCTTCGAGTAGAAGTGAGTTCTTTGAATGTTTTGTTTTCGGAGTCAACTTCAAATGAAATAGTGACTTCGAATACGGAATGTGATCAAGGTAAGTTAGTTTCGAATTGTATTCTGAATAGACACCCGAAGTCTGTGGTAATGCGCTCGAAGTCCAAGGGTTGCAATGGACTTTGAGTTCGAAGTGTTGTTTGGAATAAAATCCGCTCGAAGTCAAGGAATTTGAATGGGCTTTGAATTCGAAGTGTTCTTGTGGAGTTAACTCAGCTCGAAGTTGCCTATAACTTGTTTCGAACCTTTACCTTGTGTTGATTTAGAATTTGAAGTGTATATGCTTCAAATTCGAAATATAGTTTCTCCGTATTGAACTATTTGACACGCTCGAAGCCTTCTTTAGGTAACAACTTCCGGATTTTACGGGATTTGTTTCCAACAACCTTGCTCGAAGTCTTCTTTGCAAGATTAGGCGCGCTCGAACTCTACAGTAAACACCAAAAACTTTTGAAAAATTGATTTCACTCAATCAAACACTCAGATCTCTACTGTTCTTCATCATCTTCAACCGTTCTTGACAAAAATCACACTCCTTATAAAAAACAATGCAAAATCAATTGATTTTTATACCCTCTTGGTCTTAATCCTTTGTAGATGAAGAGTATATCAATTAATTCATCATTCCAATTAAATCAGATGAACTAATGAAGCAAAACTGTCGATGTATCCCACTAAAACTTCACGAATTCGTTTGATTTTGATCCAACTCAAATCATAATTGATTGTTTAGAATTTAGAGTCGATTTC
This sequence comes from Dittrichia graveolens, assembly GCA_038502395.1. Taxonomy (NCBI): domain Eukaryota; kingdom Viridiplantae; phylum Streptophyta; class Magnoliopsida; order Asterales; family Asteraceae; genus Dittrichia; species Dittrichia graveolens. Next base: position 50,308,144 of record JARJIL010000005.1, on the reverse strand, counting down.
GAGATGAATAGAATCAATTCTAATAGGATAAACACTCAAACCTTCATAACTTCGATTTCAAAACAGTAGCCTTCTTCGATGATGCTTGTTAGTTGCTGTTTTCCCAATCAAGAGTCAACTTAGATCAAGTTAGGCTCTGATACCAATTGAAAGATGTAAATCAGTGATTGTATAACCTTCAAGCAATCAATGGAAAGATGAATATCGAGAGAGAGAGAGAGAGAGAGAGAGAGCTACACACACTTTCACGTTCAAATGATATGTCATATAATTCAGGAAACGTCAAAAGCTCCTTTTGCCCACGGTACAAAGGTCCTATATATAGGCTATGCCTACTACTTGGGCCTCATGGGCTTTCCTACATTTTAACTAATATTAACAATTTCATCTAGCTATTTTATTACTTTATTAGATTAATATATTATCTGCCCTGCGTGGCGAGAGAAATATTAAGTCTATTTATGCATTGGTTGACGATGGATATTACTTTGTATTTGATATATATATATATATATACATATTAGTGGTTTATTTCAAATTTTATCCATGTCATGGCATTTATAAGCTTTTGCTTAAAAGTAATAAAGTAATCATGTGTTTAAATCCAAAAATGGTTTGGATTAGTTATCACAGTGACAAAATTATTTAGCTATGTAAAAAAGACTTGCTTCACCAAGTTCTTTGTGGTTTAGAATCTTGGATTGTCACACCCCGCTAAAGCGGAAACACGAGGTGTCACAGCACAAGATATCATCGCACAAGGTAAATAGATAATAACCATTAGATTAAATTAACAAAATAAGTAGTTCGGATGAAACATAAATAAAAGTTACACAACCGAATAATATTTAAAGGAAATTGTCTTGTACGATGCGTAAATAAAATAAATATGGTTTTTATAAAATGTGACGATGAAGATGAAGATGCCACACATCATGTTTGTAAGCATAAGGTACCTAACGGCGGTCACCTGAAAGCACGGGTAAAAGAAAAGTGTCAACTACTAGAGTTGGTGAGTTCATAGGTTTTTAATGTATGCACAAAATATCTTTTAAATGAGAAAAGTTTAAATACTTGATGGAAGTTTTTGGATAAAAATCCAAGTATGAAATAATGATAGAAGATGTATTATATTGCCCAAAACGTTGCACATGGTAGTAATAGACTATGATGATTATTGCTTGAGCCATTATCCAACCTAGCCGACAACCAATTGCCCATGATAAACCTAACGCCTATATTAAATGACGTTAGTAGTGGTAAAGTACATCTATAGTTCGTCAACCATAAATGGGAGACGTCGGAATCTCCAAATAGTGCTACTTACAAATACCATCGGCTCACTAGCGGAGTTAAGGAATAATGTCCAACGAAAGGGCCTTACAACGATCACCCGAGCACATCAAAGAATAATACCATAAGTGCTCAAAATAATATTTGAAATAAATAAGAAGATAGGGAATAAACTTTTCATGAAATATATACACATGCTTTCACCCCAAAAATAATATGAAATACGGTAAAAAGGGGCTATGATACTCACTTGGTATGCAAAGGTGTTTTCTTGTAAGGATTTCTTGTTCCTACCGAAGCTCCTTTCCTAATATAAAAAGGTATGTAGCTCTATTAGACTTATTTTATTTATTATTTTGGATTATTTATTTGTTGTTAACTTATTTATTTAAATAGTTAAAGGTTGTCTCTATATTTCCATTATTCATAAGTGTTCACTGAAATTTTCAGTTCTTTGCGTTGAACTTTAAAAATTAAAAACTGTTATTTAGGAGTCATATTAAGGCTTGATATTTTAATATAATCTTACTACATGTTTCTAGAATGTCCAGTAAAAATATAGGAATTTATAATCCATGTTTGGTATTTTTAATAATTAAAAGTGTATAGGATGTCCACTGATCAGTGTCTGGATGACATGTTGTTACTAAAACGTCTGTTTAGGGCTCATACGACCTCGTTTCTACATGATTCAAACTTCGAAATAACCACGACTCAAAGATTAAACTTTAAAAAAAAACTAGATGTATTTTGACCCAAGAATGAGTAAGTTACACGCGTTTAAAGTGTACCCTTCTAAATCTGCCAGATTTCCAGATTCAACATATGGGTCTTTTTAAATATGTTTGAAGGATCAAACGTTCATGAAAATTAGTGAATACAGGTTTAAATGAAAGGTAACACTTTAAACTAAGATTAGCAAGAAGAATCAACTGATTTTGATATCTAGAACTCCAGATATAACAAAAACAAGTAGGGAGTTCTAACATCAGATTCTGCCAGATTTGTGATTCTTTTTGCTTATGGGTCATAACTTTAACATAACATGTTTATATTCATGAATAATCATATTGTATGAGTATAAGCTTTGATAATCCATGTGTTCTTACAACAATGGTAGGATGATACACATTTTATGTGTTCCTTACAACATTTGTTAAGATGAAACACATGCATGATCAAAGTCTTATTTTCTTGATTTTTAGTTGATTAAGTTCCATACAACAACGGTAGGATGATGCACATTTCATGTGCTCCTTACAACATTGGTAGGATGTTTATATTTACATGATTATATATATATAAATAAAGGAAATAAGATGAACAACAAAGAAAATAAATAAAAGAAAGAAGAAAGAAGAAGAGAAGAGAGGTTGAAGTGTAGAGATGAGTGTTTTATGATCATCTTACCAACTCTTTTCTTTGGTTTAGTGTTTGATCTTCAAAAGATGATCAAGACTTGGATGTTCTTGGGAGATTTTTGTTGGTGAAAGAAGAAGAGAGAAAAGAGAAGAGATGGAGTGTGGTGGTGAAGGAAATGATGAAGAGTAGTAGGGGGCTTATATAGAGAATGGGGGAGATCAAGTGGTGATTCTTGGGAAGAGAAGGAGGCAAGAGAAAAGAGATGGGGGGTTTCTTTTATTTTTTTATTTTTTATAAATTATGTGTAATTAGTTTAAATAAATTTGTATAAATGGTGATTTTGTTTAAATCTTTTAATTAACAAAGTTTTAATTATTTTGATGAGTTTATATATATATATATATATGTTTTATATTTTAACTTATTTATATTTATTATGATGTATTTAATTATTTTTATTATTATTATTATTATTGTATATGATTTGTAATTCTTGACTTTTAATAATTCGATTTTTTTTTCGAGCTCGGGAAGGTTCTAACCATATAGGCGGGATTTCTACGAAATCTAATATTATTATGGATGTATTTAAGTCATAAATACTATTTTTAGTCATACTAGGCTTAAAATTAGAATTTCTAATGGCTAACCTGGGAAATTTGTTGCGAATGTCACAGTCTCCCCTGATTAAAAGAATTTCGTCCCGAAATTTACTTTGTACTAACGTTATTAAAGAGGTGAGGATATTTATGTTTCATGTAGTCTTCGCATTCCCATGTGTATTCGGGTCCGTACTTGAATTCCAATCGAACTTTTTTAATTTGAATCTTACTTTTTCTAAGCTGTTTGACCTTACGGTCAAGAATTTCAATTGGTTCATGTACGAAATTTAACCGATCATCTGAACATACTTTAGGGGTAGTACTAGAGTTTCATCAGCTAATAATTTATTTAGATTTGACACATGGTAGGTATCGTGTATGGCATTTAGTTCTTGTGGCAATTTAAGCATATACGCCCCTCGCCTAATTCTTCTAATTATATCAAATGGTCTAAAGAATATGGGATATAGTTTTCCTCTTTTCCTAAAATGTACTATTTTCTTCCACGGCAATACCTTTATAAGCACTTTTATCGCTCACTTGGAACTCTAAAGGCTTACGGAGATTATCAGCGTAAATTTTCTAATGATCTTTGGCAGTCTTAAGCCTATCGTTCATAATTGTATTCTTGTCGATGACCGCTTGCATGATATCAGGTCTAGTCAATTTCCTATCGCCAATTTCCAACAAATTAAGTGGGGATCTACACTTACGCCCATACAAGACTTTATATGGTGCACACTGGATGCTAGTGTGACACCTATTATTCTAAGAAAACTTAACTAATAGTATATGTGAATCTCAAGTTCCATATTACGTATGCACACAACATGTCTTCTAGTGTCTAAATCGTTCTCTCCGATTGCCCATCCGTTTGAGGGTGGTAGGTGCTGCTCAGGTTTACTTGCGTACCTAACGCCCTTTGTGACGATTGCCAAAATCGGGATGTGAACCGACTACCTCTATCGGATATTATTGCAATTGGTACTGCGTGTCGGGCAACAACTTCGTCAATATAATTCTGAGCCAGTTTTCCACTTTGTAATCTTCCCGTATAGGGAGAAAAAGTGCCGATTTCGTGAGTCGATCTACTATAACCCAAATGGAATCGTACCCTTTTGCAGATCGGAGTAATTTAGATACGAAATCCATGCTTATATGTTCCCATTCCATTCTGGCTGTTGCAACAAACCGGATAGCTTCTGGTGTTATGTCTTAACCCTTGCGCAAGTTAAACATTTCCCACGAACAAGGAGACGTCTTTCTTTATTCCAGGCCTACCAATAGTATTCCTTGAGAACATTTTGTCGGCTCCAGGGTGGATTGAATATTATAAGCCTCGTCTAAAATTGTTGATTAACGGTTATTAAACTTAGCTATCCAATTCTTGTTTTCGAAGTGGTGCACTCCATCTGGCCTGTTTTGAATCATAGCTCCAAGTGATATAGGGTCTCGTTCTTCAAATTTTCTGTCTTTGATGCTTCTTTTTGAGCTTCAACTATTCTTTCCTTTAGGCTTGTTTGAATGGTTGCTCCTAAAGCTTGTACCCTAGATGGATTCACTCTTTTGTTTCTTCATAGAGCATCAGCGACCATATTGGCCTTGCTAGTATGGTATTTGATTTCACAATCGTAGTCACTAAGCCATTCCACTCATCTTCTACGCCTCATATCGAGCATCTTTGGATCAAGAATATGCTGAAGACTCTTGTGGTCTGTATAAATAGTTCGCTTAGTACTATAAAGGTAATATCTCCATCTTTTTAAGGGCATATACTACGGCTCCTAACTCTAAGTTGTGGGTAGTAAATTTCTTCTCATGCACTTTGAATTGTCTCGAATCATATCAATGACTTTCTCTTTTTGCAACAACACACAACCCAATCCTTGGTGTGACGCATCGCAATATACCACGAAGTTATATATTCCTTCGGGTAACGCCAAAATTGGTGCATTGCTAACTTATTCTTAAGCGTAGAAAATGTTTTTTTTTTCACCAAAACTTCTTATCCTCTTGAGTTAATGCCGCGAGTGGTTGCACAAATTTTGAGAAATTTGCTATAAATAAATGTACTTAACCGAGAAATTTACAATTTCAGTCGGGATATATGGTGTTCCTATTTCTTTATGGCTTCGATCTTTGTTGGGTCAACATGAATTCCTATTAATTACGTGGCCTAGAAAACGTAATTCCCGGCATACAACTTCTGATCCTTAAGTAAGTTTAGTATCAACCTTAAATGCTTTTCATGGTTGCTCTTGTGTCGCATGTAAATGAGTATATCATCAACAAACACAATCACAACTTATCTAAGTATAGTCTGCATACTCGGTTCATTACGTCCATGAAGACAATTGGTGCGTTTGTCAATCAAAAGGGCATAACTATAACGTGTTCTAAACGCGGTTTTGGGCACGTCCTCTTCACAGATTCTTAATCGATGATATCCAGATTGAATATCGATTTTAGAAAAATAGGTAGCACCTTGAAGTTGATCGAAAAGGTCATCGATTCGAGGAAAAGGGTATTGATTTTTGATGGTCAATATGTTGAGTTCCCTATAGTCTATGCACATTCGCAGCAATCTATCTTTCTTTTTGACGAATAGGACTACGGCTCCCCATGGTGAGGTACTTGGTCGAATAATTCCTTTGTCGAGTAGCTCTTGAAGATGTGCAGGCAATTTCCTACATTTCCAACGGGGCTAACCGATATGGTGCCTTTGCTACGGGCGCGGCTCCAGGGATTAAATCAATCCAAATTTGTCTTGTCTAACTGAGGGTAATCCAAGTAATTCATCCAGAAACACCTTGGGAGAATCCCGAACGATTGGAAAATCGTGAATGTGCTTTTCCTAAACCTCCGTTTCTACAACGTGAGCGAAGAATGCGATATAGTCCTTTCTTAAATATTTTTGCATTTTCATGCATGATACCACCTTGACGTTCTTCCTGGTCATTTCTCCTTATATGACAAGCGTTTCATCTTGTGATAGTGGAATCTGAATGATCTTTACAGAACAAAGTATTTCAGCTTGATTTTTGGATAGCCAATACATACCAACAACTACATCAAAGCTCCCTAATTTGATTGGTATGGTCTACGTTGAAGTTTTTGCTGGCTAAGTTCAAGGTACACTTAGTGATTATATCTCTAGTCTTGACTTCTTGTCCATTAGCAAATTCCATGATATAGGCCTCTTTCAATATTTGAAATTTTAGATTGGGCTTTGGCCTAAAAACTAGTGGTACGAAGCTTCTATATATTCTAGAGTCAGATAGCATTGATGCATTATAATTGTTCAGAAGAAACATACTAGTAATCACATTCGGGTCTCTCGTTTGTACAAATTCTACTTAGCTAGGTTATGGTGATCCTAAGATATAAGGTCTAACAACTAACACTCCCGTTCAATCATATAGCAATGCATGTAAAATTTTAAAATCATACATTTCATAACGTGATTTAAGCAAAACATGTTCAATCATATAGTTCCCGTTACTACTCAGGGTGCCTCTATGTGCTCGCTAAATCAGCAGTTCTCTCCCTCCTAATGAAAAGGTCACGATGTTACTCTCGTTGGTAAGGGGACTCTTTTCCTAGCCGTGAGCCTAACACATGCTTCACAGGAAGTTGGTGTTGATAATACACTAGGTCGTGAAACTCGGGGACTCTCCTACTAAGTTTCTATTCTAACCTCCATGGATAAAGAATATGTAATCTTAGTGCGTCAACCTAATGATGACATTACAGACTTCGATATATATAAAATTGGTTACTAAGTGTGCTAATATATGCAAGTACTTATGATATGCCATGCTTATGCACACACACAATAATCATGTTCTAGAAAGAAGATAAATAAAATTTGTTTCTAAGTATATTTTTATTATAACTAACCTAAGTCCCATATTGTACATAGCTAAATTAGACATAGGTGATCAAGCTTTGTCTAATTGAGGTATAACAATGTGGTACTCAACTTAATTATATTATCAATACACTTGATGTATTTTAAACAAAATTATTTTAAAAATTATTTTTATATACCTTTGGTCATAGTTGTTGTTTTCCCCCCATAAGAAAAACAACATTCTCTATAACCTTAGGCTCTGATACCAAATCTGTCACACCCCGCTAAAGCGGAAACACGAGGTGTCACAGCACAAGATATCATCGCACAAGGTAAATAGATAATAACCATTAGATTAAATTAACAAAATAAGTAGTTCGGATGAAACATAAATAAAAGTTACACAACCGAATAATATTTAAAGGAAATTGTCTTGTACGATGCGTAAATAAAATAAATATGGTTTTTATAAAATGTGACGATGAAGATGAAGATGCCACACATCATGTTTGTAAGCATAAGGTACCTAACGGCGGTCACCTGAAAGCACGGGTAAAAGAAAAGTGTCAACTACTAGAGTTGGTGAGTTCATAGGTTTTTAATGTATGCACAAAATATCTTTTAAATGAGAAAAGTTTAAATACTTGATGGAAGTTTTTGGATAAAAATCCAAGTATGAAATAATGATAGAAGATGTATTATATTGCCCAAAACGTTGCACATGGTAGTAATAGACTATGATGATTATTACTTGAGCCATTATCCAACCTAGCCGACAACCAATTGCCCATGATAAACCTAACGCCTATATTAAATGACGTTAGTAGTGGTAAAGTACATCTATAGTTCGTCAACCATAAATGGGAGACGTCGGAATCTCCAAATAGTGCTACTTACAAATACCATCGGCTCACTAGCGGAGTTAAGGAATAATGTCCAACGAAAGGGCCTTACAACGATCACCCGAGCACATCAAAGAATAATACCATAAGTGCTCAAAATAATATTTGAAATAAATAAGAAGATAGGTAATAAACTTTTCATGAAATATATACACATGCTTTCACCCCAAAAATAATATGAAATACGGTAAAAAGGGGCTATGATACTCACTTGGTATGCAAAGGTGTTTTCTTGTAAGGATTTCTTGTTCCTACCGAAGCTCCTTTCCTAATATAAAAAGGTATGTAGCTCTATTAGACTTATTTTATTTATTATTTTGGATTATTTATTTGTTGTTAACTTATTTATTTAAATAGTTAAAGGTTGTCTCTATTTTTCCATTATTCATAAGTGTTCACTGAAATTTTCAGTTCTTTGCGTTGAACTTTAAAAATTAAAAACTGTTATTTAGGAGTCATATTAAGGCTTGATATTTTAATATAATCTTACTACATGTTTCTAGAATGTCCAGTAAAAATATAGGAATTTATAATCCATGTTTGGTATTTTTAATAATTAAAAGTGTATAGGATGTCCACTGATCAGTGTCTGGATGACATGTTGTTACTAAAACGTCTGTTTAGGGCTCATACGACCTCGTTTCTACATGATTCAAACTGCGAAATAACCACGACTCAAAGATTAAACTTTAAAAAAAAACTAGATGTATTTTTACCCAAGAATGAGTAAGTTACACGCGTTTAAAGTGTACCCTTCTAAATCTGCCAGATTTCCAGATTCAACATATGGGTCTTTTTAAATATGTTTGAAGGATCAAACGTTCATGAAAATTAGTGAATCCAGGTTTAAATGAAAGGTAACACTTTAAACTAAGATTAGCAAGAAGAATCAACTGATTTTGATATCTAGAACTCCAGATATAACAAAAACAAGTAGGGAGTTCTAACATCAGATTCTGCCAGATTTGTGATTCTTTTTGCTTATGGGTCATAACTTTAACATAACATGTTTATATTCATGAATAATCATATTGTATGAGTATAAGCTTTGATAATCCATGTGTTCTTACAACAATGGTAGGATGATACACATTTTATGTGTTCCTTACAACATTTGTTAAGATGAAACACATGCATGATCAAAGTCTTATTTTCTTGATTTTTAGTTGATTAAGTTCCATACAACAACGGTAGGATGATGCACATTTCATGTGCTCCTTACAACATTGGTAGGATGTTTATATTTACATGATTATATATATATAAATAAAGGAAATAAGATGAACAACAAAGAAAATAAATAAAAGAAAGAAGAAAGAAGAAGAGAAGAGAGGTTGAAGTGTAGAGATGAGTGTTTTATGATCATCTTACCAACTCTTTTCTTTGGTTTAGTGTTTGATCTTCAAAAGATGATCAAGACTTGGATGTTCTTGGGAGATTTTTGTTGGTGAAAGAAGAAGAGAGAAAAGAGAAGAGATGGAGTGTGGTGGTGAAGGAAATGATGAAGAGTAGTAGGGGGCTTATATAGAGCATGGGGGAGATCAAGTGGTGATTCTTGGGAAGAGAAGGAGGCAAGAGAAAAGAGATGGGGGGTTTCTTTTATTTTTTTTATTTTTTATAAATTATGTGTAATTAGTTTAAATAAATTTGTATAAATGGTGATTTTGTTTAAATCTTTTAATTAACAAAGTTTTAATTATTTTGATGAGTTTATATATATATATATATATGTTTTATATTTTAACTTATTTATATTTATTATGATGTATTTAATTATTTTTATTATTATTATTATTATTGTATATGATTTGTAATTCTTGACTTTTAATAATTCGATTTTTTTTTCGAGCTCGGGAAGGTTCTAACCATATAGGCGGGATTTCTACGAAATCTAATATTATTATGGATGTATTTAAGTCATAAATACTATTTTTAGTCATACTAGGCTTAAAATTAGAATTTCTAATGGCTAACCTGGGAAATTTGTTGCCGAATGTCACATGGATGCATTTGATAATTGATCAAATGTTGAGTGCGAGAATTGTTTATTAGGCTAAATGACTTGTAAATCTTTCATCAGCGTATGTAAGAGGATTGAGAACTTGTTGTAATTAGTTCACACTTGTGTGTTTAATACGTTCAAGCAAGTCCATGTGGATAACTAAATGCACTTCATTACCTATACCCGTAGTAGTAGTAGGGATGGGTATATTTTGAAACCTTTGAGGTGTTCGATAATTACCATAACAAGGTTTGTGGGAAAAGATTAAGTTACTTAAATATTGTAAAGTTGTTGAGTATCTTAATTTATGAATTTTGTGATCATCATAAGAATTGTGGGATTTATCTCATAAATTATTTCTCCTAGGACACATTGGCATATGGGTCACATAGAGGAGGAACCGAATATTCTTGGATATGTTCAGGTCTTGATGGATCACAAATTCATACCCAATGTGTTAGGATGCTTAAGTATGGCGGGCAATGTTCTATATATAAAATCAACAAAGATGGTTTAGTACGCATCTTAGGAGAAAAGACTAGAAAGAGTGTCTTTGCCTGTCTATCTCAAAACCTAGATTATCCAGCCTACATGTAGACGTGAGGTGGTAGAATCCGGGGACTAAAGATGCTACTCCATTAGGCATAAGATATTTGTTTCACGAACTTCTGAGGACAAGTTTTGTCGCTCAATAGCAAGTGGAAGCCTAATATCTATGAGAGCCAGTGGGAGTAAAACCTGATGTTAGCACTAGCATACAATCAGTAATGATTGGAACTCAGCATGGCGATGTTGGAGAACCTAGCATAATTCGTTACTCTTCCTATTTCTGATAGGAGTTGTCGTAAGGCCGGATAGATATATGTTTTATATCTAAAGGAAGATAACTCGATGATGGATTAGTTGAATTCATCAACTATCGGAAGTCATGGTAGGCCTAGTGTCTACTAGAAGGAGAGAGGTAATGAGAATGGGATGCAATCCATGAGGATATCCAAGTATTGGACTTGGTTGATCCGATGCCTTGGTGCAATCCTAAGGGTATGCATGGATTGAAATGTAGACAACTTTAAATACCGGTGGTAAAAATTCTAATATGATTGACCATGAGGACGGTATCATAAAAGAGATTTTTCCTAGTGGTTATGTTGAAGTCTACTTGGATGACTTATGGTGTATCACTGCCTTTTCTTGATCATGAAGGTATGATAGTGAAATGAAAAAGATTCTATTCCTTTATAGGAATTTTGAGGAAGTGCTTTAATACTTTCCGAGAGTCTTGTACATTATTAGTATCCTCATATGGTCTACTGTTGGTTCTATGTGCACAAGACACAAATTAATACGATATTACTCATAATAAATAAACCCATAGGGTCACACATTTACAATCAATGGACACCAATTACATATTTGAATATGATTTAAATATGTTTCCAACTCATTATATATATAAGTATATATGCATTGTTGCATATTATTATTTATGTGAAATAATAATATCACTCTTATATATTGATATAAGGTAATGCATATCAAATACATAAATATAAACATATGATTTTATATATATGTATGAATATATATATATATGTATAAATATATATTTGTTACAAGTAAATTGTTACTAGTAACAATTATATAAATGTATGTATATCCTTGTTACAAGTAAAGAGTTACTAGTAACAATCAAGTATGTATATAAAATACATGTAGATGTATTTTATACATAGTATGACATATCTAGTATATCTTTTATATATTTAAAAGATTAATAGCTAGAAATTCTCACAATGATCAAGAAAGGGGCCATATGGTGTATTCTTGCATAAGACTTAACCAAGACATGCATGTATGGGACAAGTAAGGAAGCAAGAGGCAAGAGGGGGCCCTCCCCCCTCTAATTTTCGTCCATAATGCAAGGGAGGGGGTCCTCCCTCTCTTGCTTTGCTTCTTGACTTTTATAATTACATGCATGGTCCCTTTTGTAACATAGCTATCACCTTTCTTTGTGTTCTTAGAATTACTCTAAGTGTTTTATACTTGAAAAACATCCTTACTCTCTAGTATTTGTGTTCTTCAAATTAGCAAAGGTGATACATAAACACATACTCAAAATACATACATCTTGTTCAAGAAGAAGAACAAAGGTTGTTGCTTGCATTCTTGAATATCAAGGGTTGGAGAGACTAGCATCTTGGATGTGTTGGACTCATTGATTTGTGGATACCTTGGTGGAAATCTTCTCTTGGCTTCTCATAGATCAACCACTTCACCAACGGTTTACTCACGCTACAAAGGTTGTAGTTCTAAACACCCTATGTTTGGTTTTGTTTCTTAAGGCTTGCATATGGATCATTGGTGGGGTGTTTTAAAAAGTTTAAAATTGTTGTTCATGCTTCTGTTGCTAAAATATATTTTTTAAAACCGAACAAACCCTAACAGTGGTATCAGAGCCACTTATGTATAGTTTTAAGAAACTTTATTTTGAGTATGTATTGTTTAAGAAAATGGACAATTTTTCTTTTGTTAGAAAAGTTGTGGATTTTCTTGTTGGCAACTTGTATATGTTTATATATTTATTTTGGGAAACAACCAAACCACATGCATGTTTGGTTGTAAAAGTTGCCTAAATATCAAGTGTTGATATACATGTTTGTTTGAGTGTATGTTGTGCATAACAAGCCATAGACCTTTTGTGATGTGTTGAAAATTCGATTTGGTTGTAAAATTATTCTTTCATTTGGTATGTAATAATAATTTTAGTTTTGTTTCATCTTGTTGTATTTTGTAAGTAGTAGAATAGTTTAGACTAGTTTACTTTTATATAAATGTAACAAGATGGAGAAATGACCAAGTTGGAGTTTTCAAGTGTGGTGGAGTCAACCATGAAGGCTTGAAGTCATTTGCACTACAAGGAGTTGTTTTGGCAAGTGGGAGCTTCAAGTTCATCACAAGAGGAATATTTGGTCCTTAGTTATGACTTGGTATTTTTGTATGGCTCACAAAAATACCACTTAGGATAAATGGCTTGGTTATGCACTTATACATGTTATTTGTGTGTGTTTATGTTTATATTATTATGCATGGTTGAAAATAGGATTTTTGCATGCTAGATAATAGTTTTGACATAATATAAATCACATAATGGGAGTTTGGTATTTTAAGTTGACATAACATAAGATGTAAAATGAATTTTATATAAAAGGAGTTTTGTAAAGATTAAAATTCATTATGTCAAAATATATATATATATATATATATATATATGAGTTTTATAAAATAGAGATTTTAAAAACTCAACCAAACTCCATTCAAGCTTAATAATAAAATGGTTTTATTACAAGCTAAAATTGGTCGTATTCGCGCGCTCGAAACTACACACGTTAATATAGGATATTAATACTAGTTTAAAATTGAACGCGTTGAGAGTTCGTAAAATATGAATTTTAAGAATACTCAAGACCAATATATATATATAATATGATTTTAACAAAACGTGGACGTATTATTGTATGCATGCAATACTAGTCACATGACTCGTTTTGTTTTATTTAATAAATATACAAAACGGTAAAAGCCCTTTTTCAAAACGTAAGTCTATGCCATCCCATTTTAAGACACTCGCTTGTTGCAACGACACTCACGTGGAGAGAGCATTAGCCAAATGCGTGGATTGTTTTTGTAACAACGGAGGTGTTTTTCCGCGAATTCCATGAACGTCTTGGGCCGGAAATTCACCGTCTTGAAATAGGACGACTTAATCGGAATCTTATTACGGAGAGAGCATTAGCCAAACGTAAGGAAGCCCGAGGCATGGATGGGATCAAACATGCCAAAATTGACAATCGTTGTCTAGGATCCCATAAAGATCTAGGAATTACATACGAGATGTAATTGGTAAACGTTACCTACCTTGTTGTTTTAACTTGATGGAGAGAGCATTAGCCAAACATTCAAGGTTAAGTTCAACTTGGATCCTAGCCTTTAAAAATTAAAGAATTTTATAATTCTAAAGGGTATTAATTATTAAAGGATAAAATATCGAAAATACTAAATTGAACTTTGTTAATTTTGTAGATGGCCCCTAACTCAACTACGCCCGTTAACAACTTATCTCTTCGTTCAATCTTAGAGAAAGAAAAACTCAATGGTACAAATTTCTTAGACTGGTATCGTAACTTGAGAATCATTCTTAAGCACGAAAAGAAATTGTACGTACTTGAGGATCCCGTCCCTGAGGAACCTCCATTAACTGCGGCCAAAGCCGTTAGGGATGCTTGGGTGAAGCATTCCGACGACTCGGTGGAAGTTGCATGCCTCATGCTTGCTACCATGTCTCCGGATCTTCAAAAGAACCTTGAGAAGCATGGAGCATATGAGATACTTCGCCAGCTTAAGGAAATGTTCCAAAAGCAAGCGAAGCAAGAACGCTTTGAGGTCACTCGAGCCTTCCATGCATGCAAGATGGAGGAAGGTCAATCCGTTAGCGACTATGTGCTAAAGATGAAAGGATACATTGACCAGCTTGCTACGCTTGGATCTCCCATAACGAACGAGTTTGCACAGGATATGATCCTTAACTCATTGACCAAAGCCTATGATCAATTTGTCATGAATTATAACATGAAAAATTGGGAGAAATCTGTCTCAGAGTTGCATGGGATGCTTAAAACTGCTGAGAGTAAGATTCCAAGCAAAACACCTCAAGTCTTGATGATTCAAGAAGGGAAAATCAAAAGAAAAAGAAAAACAACTCAAAAGGGAAAGGCAAAGCAAAGGCAAAGGGAAAGGACAAAGGCAAGTAGGTTGCCAAGGCTCCTACACCCAAGACGGCGGGAAAGGTTCCCAAGAATAACCCGTGCTTTGAATGCGGGGTGGTAGGACATTGGAGGCGCAATTGTCTAACTTACCTCGCAGAGTTGAAAAAGAAGAAGGCTGGCGAGGCCAGCACTTCAGGTATATATATGATTGAAATGTATACTTTTTCTATAAATTCCTGGGTATTTGATACCGGTTGTGGAACTCACATTTGTAACAATGTGCAGGGGTTGAGAAAAAGTAAGCTGCTGAAGCCAGGCGATTAGGATCTCCACATGGGCAATGGAGCAAATGTTGCTGTTGAAGCCCTTGGAACTTTTGAATTATTATTACCAAATGGCCTGTACTTAATATTAAACAATTGTTGTTATGTACCTAGTTTAACTAGGAATATTATTTCAGTAGCTCTGTTAAGAGAATCTAGATTCACTTTTGGTTTCGTTGATGATGGCATTCGTGCCTTCAAAAATGACATTTTGTATTTTGAGGCTAGCCCTCTTAATGGAATATATGAAGTTAATCTTAAAAGATCTCTTGATGATAATTCTACATATACCACTAGCACCAAATGACCTAAGCATGGCTTAAGTCAAACATACCTATGGCATTGTCGACTTGGTCATATAAACAAGAAACGCATTGCAAATCTTCAAAAGGATGGAATTTTAAAATCAAACGATTCTAGCTCATTTGAAGTTTGCGAATCATGTTTATATGGGAAGATGACTAAGGCTCCTTTCTCCGGTTCAAGTGAAAGAGCCAAAGATCTATTAGGAATCATACATACGGATGTATGCGGTCCTTTTAGATCAATGTCTAGGGATGGTGATAGATACTTCGTTACATTCACCGATGATTATAGTAGATTTGGTTATGTTTATTTGATGAAACATGAACATGAAACATTTGAAATGTTCAAGTTGTTTCAAAACGAAGTACAAAATCAAGTCAACAAAACAATCAAGGCCCTTCGTTCCGATCGAGGTGGCGAGTACTTAAGCCAAGAGTTTATGGATCATCTTAGTAATTGTGGGATTATCTCACAACTTACTCCTCTTAGAACACCACAACATAATGGTGTATCCGAAAGGAGGAACCGAACTCTACTAGATATGATTCGGTCTATGATGAGCCGAAGTACTCTACCCTCGTCCTTTTGGAGTTATGCTTTAGTAACTGCTGCGCGCATATTGAATATGGTTCCAACCAAGAAGGTAGATAAGACACCATATGAGATGTGGTATGGAAAGGTTCCAAACTTATCTTACTTGAAATTCTGGGGTTGTGAGGCTCATGTACGACAAGAAGCTTCAAGCAAACTCGATCCTAGATCTATCAAATGTAATTTTGTGGGATATCCTAAAGATTCATTAGGATATTATTTCTACAACCCAGCTAAGAACAAAGTGTTTGTTTCTAGGCATGCCACTTTCTTAGAAAAGGAGTTTCTTTTGAAAGAGGCAAGTGGGAGCAATGTAGACCTTGAAGAAATTCAAGAACCACAAAATACAAGCAGGTTGGCACTAGCACTCAACAAACGGTTGTTGAACCTGAACAATTGGTTGTTCAAGAACCTACTGAAACACAAAGTGTTCGTAGATCTGGTAGACCACGTCAAGAACCTGAGATATACGGATTTCTCGTGTCCAATGATGAGATTTTCTTGGTAGACTCTTCTGAACCTACTAACTACCAAGATGCTATATCGGATCCGGAATCCGATAAATGGCTTGATGTCATGAACACTGAGATGCAGTCTATGTATGAAAATCAAGTATGGGACTTGGTTGATCTTCCTCCCAATAGTAAGACTGTAGGGAGCAAGTGGGTCTTCAAGAAGAAGATAGACATGGATGGAAATGTACACACATTTAAGGCAAGGCTAGTGGCGAAAGGTTTCACTCAAACTCATGGTATTGACTATGATGAAACTTTCTCTCCGGTAGCCATGATTAAATCTATTAGAATACTTATTGCCATAGTTGCATATTATGACTATGAGATATGGCAAATGGATGTCAAAACGGCTTTTCTAAATGGACACTTAAGTGAAGATGTCTATATGGTTCAGCCCGAAGGTTTTGTAGATCCTAAGTATCCTAACAAGGTGTGCAAGCTTAAAAGATCCATCTATGGACTAAAGCAAGCATCTCGAAGTTGGAATTTTCGATTTGATGAGAAAATCAAAGAGTTTGGTTTTATCAAATCAGAAGATGAACCGTGTGTTTACAAGAAAACTAGTGGGAGCGCAGTAGCATTCCTTGTCTTGTATATTGATGACATACTACTCATTGGAAACGACATCCTGACCTTGCAAGACATCAAGTCTTGGCTTGGGAAGTGTTTCTCAATGAAAGACTTGGGAGAAGCCGCCTACATTCTTGGAATAAAGATCTATAGGGATAGATCTAGGTGTCTTATTGGCCTAAGTCAAAGTGCATATATTGACAAGATCTTGAAACAATTCAAGATGGAGAATTCTAAGAGAGGATTTTTGCCAATGGCCCAAAGCACAGTTTTGAGTAAAGCTCAAAGCCCTGCACAAGAGAAGAGCTAGATAAAATGAGTGAGATCCCATATGATTCTGCAATTGGATCCATCATGTATGCCATGCTATGCACTAGGCCAGATGTCTCATATGCTTTGAGCGTGACGAGCAGATACCAGCAAAACCCATGAGATAGCCATTGGATGGCAGTCAAGAACATTTTAAAATACTTGAGAAGAACCAAAGACATGTTCTTGATCTATGGGGGTTTGGAAGAAGATCTTTGTGTAAAGTGTTACACATATTCTAGTTTCCAGACGGATCGAGATGATTCTCGATCACAATTGGGCTATGTCTTCATTATGAATGGAGGCGCGGTTGCTTGGAAAAGTTCTAAGCAAAGTGTAGTTGCACAATCCACTACAGAATCTGAATACATTGCTGCTTCTGAGGCTGGACAAGAAGCTGCATGGATGAAAAAGTTCATTGCTGACCTTGGGGTAGTAACAAGCATTCAAGACCCCATAGAGATATTTTGTGATAATGAAGGTGCTATTGCCCAGGCAAAAGAACCTAGATCACATCACAGCACCAAAGACATCCTCAGGCGTTTCCACTACATACGGGATATAGTGGATAGAGGAGATGTGTGTATTCGCAAAGTTCATACAGATCAGAATCTTGTAGATCCTTTTACGAAACCTCTTGCCTCGACTAAGCATGAGTCTCATACTAGGGCAATAGGTCTTGGCTTTTCAAGGGATTGGATTTGAATTGTAATTTAGTATTTGGATATTTTGGAACATTATGACAATATCTATTTTATCTGAATGATATATGGGATATGATCACTTCATTAATATTTATTGTGTTCTTTATTAGCATGTTTAAATCCATGAATAATTCTTTATCCTAAAAACGTCCATAGTCGGTTATAACTATGGGAATAGTTATGAATTAAGACTAATGTGAATCGGTTGGTTGACTTTCATTCGTGATGAAAGTAGGCAAAAGGGTTTGCAGCCAAATTCACTAAAGTTTGTTAGGGAACGAACATTGGACATGACCCGCTCTTAAGATCGCTTCATGGATCAGTGTATAAGTAAATCTTGAGAAAACGGTGGTATCTTTGTATCCTTAGACCTAAGACACATATTGGGACTCGAGTATGAGGAGTATCATGCTTTAATGTGGTTAAACGCTATCTTTAACCGGGTAGTTATAAAGGCCATTATTAGGTATGATATGAGTCTTATAAGAGACGTATGTGGTCAAGATGGAATTTGTTTCTCTCATTTAATTGGGAGTATAATATCTCTGGGCCCTAAAACAAGTTGAACATTATATAAGAATTGATGACGATCCATGTCTCATGTTCAACGAGATGTTAAAACAAAGGGATAATTGATGACTTACCTATAACAACGATTTGTAGCTAGTGAGTTAATTTCGTTGGTGAAAGTGTTGATCAACACACTTTATTTATTATTAGGGGCAATGGGATGTTGCTAGACGTTCTTACCATTGTCTATATCGGCTTAAGTTGTAACTTGTGCAAGTGGGAGATTGTTGGTTCTATGTGCACAAGACACAAATTAATACGATATTACTGATAATAAATAAACCCATAGGGTCACACATTTACAATCAATGGACACCAATTACATATTTGAATATGATTTAAATATGTTTCCAACTCATTATATATATAAGTATATATAAGTATATATGCATTGTTGCATATTATTATTTATGTGAAATAATAATATCACTCTTATATATTGATATAAGGTAATGCATATCAAATACATAAATATAAACATATGATTTTATATATATGTATAAATATATATTTGTTACAAGTAAATTGTTACTAGTAACAATTATAAGAGTGATATTATTATATGTATAAATATATTATTATTGCCTGAGTAAAGATCGCAGTTGATACTGGAGTTTGTTCGGTTTGAGTTAATCTTTGTTCCAGATTATTTAACTTAGCTCTAAGATCCATCAGTTCATTCTCCAATTTGAATATATACTCGCTTTAATCTTCTTCCTGTTCCTGGCCAGATGTTCCTGCTCGGTTAGTAGCAACCAATTCTTCTATCACCGGTTCCTCTGCAGATGATTGAGTAGCAGGAGGGAGGATAGAGGTCTCTCTTTTAGCCATATCTGTTACAATCACATCATCTCACAACTTATTAGCATAAACCGTTAGTACCCGAAATACTAACTACTACAAACAACTCTAACTCACTCTAATTCCCCCTGAAGGAAAGTTTGACCTGTCACGAGCCAAGATTTGGGAACGCAAACACTCTAGCCGTGCCTGCATCGCCAAACCAAGGCTCTGATACCAAACTGTAACACCATAAATTCTAAGCCATTTTTTTTATTGCGCTGCGGAAGCATTAATTAACTTAAACATACTTTTCATTCACAAATATTTACAAACATTTACAAACAAAATATCCGTTCTTAAAATCCAACATGTAAAAGTCTGTGTTACAAAATAAACTGACTCATTTCATTTTAAATCTAGACATCAGAGTCAGGTCAACTTCTCCTTCCACGAGCACTCACAAACACAAACCTGCAAAAAGCAACAATTGTGGGGAATTAGCACAAAGCTAAGTGAGTAGAGGCTGAAATCAAAAGAAAGCATCAAGTCAATACTAATCATGTAATCACAACTCTAAGAAGACCGGCGGTTCGGCGCAGAACCTACAACCAATGCCGGCCAAAGCAAAGGTTTACCGATAGCCCTCTACTGAATTGGCACAGTGAAATCCCACTCTGAAGCAACATATGCAACAGTAAGGCTACCACTGTTCAACTAACCACTAAACGAGCCCAGCCCAATTCCACGTATAGCTGACTTCTCAAACGCCACTCAAAATCATACTAAGAGTGCGTATCGAACAAATAATCATGCAACAGTCATAATACATAATATACACAATCAGCAGTTCCAATATCAATCCATCATATACAATCATGCCTCACATCAGTAATAATAAACACAATCTTTACCATTCACATCCAACATCCACTCACCTTTCTAGTTCAGAGGAAGCACTCAGAATTCTAATGTTACTGAGCCTTTGGATTTCCTGAAAACATAATATCAACCAATCAGTCCAAATTTCATAAATATATCTCATCATATATTTATAATTCATTTATGAAGTTTAAACAAACAATAAAATACAAATCCAAACACAAAATATTAAATTTCAAAACTATTGGATTCTCACTTCTCGGATTCTCAAAATCCGTAACTAAGGTATCGGATTTCTCAAATCCTCAACTAACTATAAGGATTTCACAACTGTCGGATTTAAGAATCCGATGGGTTCCAATCTGTCTGATTTGTCTTAATCGGATTTCATGTTTCCAAAATCATAAGTATCGGATTTCACTAAGTCCCGGATTTCAAGTTCCGGATTTCATGTGTTTCGGATTCAATCACTCGGATTCTATGTCTCGGTTTTCATGTTCCTCTATATATATATATATATATATATATCAATCGGATTTGGAGTTGTCATAAACCAAGTATCGGTTTTAGTCAAGGATTTCAAAGTCTCGGTTTACAAGTGTCGGTATTCAAAACTTCGTTTAAGGATTCGGATTTCTAACTTCGGATTTCATAAGAATCGGTTTTCCATTCAAATCCGATAACTTCATACTCATCAAATCCGCAAACATCAAAATAGCATAACTCAAACCCAGATTTCACAATAATCCTCAATTCATATCAGAACACAATTTTTACACATTCAAACACATTTTCATGATATGAATCATCATATAAACATACAAATGATATGAATACACAAAACCACTAGAAATCCTATTCTATCACAAACCTATCATGATGCTCTTAATCATGCAATCTATACACTAAACATAAATCATGTTTTAAATCATATAGCATAACAAGAAGGATCATAACATGTCAATTTATAAACACCAACCTTAAAATCTTTGATCAGATCACACAATCAAATGAATTCCGATACTTTTCTTTTCTTTTCTCTCGGTTTTCTTCTTGGCAGAGAAACAAAACACACACACATACACTTCTTGAATGTTTGAGATAATAAAAACAGGACACACACACTCACACTTGTTTACATGCAAAGTAGGTGGCACTATATCACCTAACACCCCCACATGTAATACACTTACACATATGCACACATACACGCACCTACGGTCATACATACATATATACATACTTATAATAATCTCAATTGATTAATAAATTAATTCACTTAGATAATCGCATAATAAATTAAAACAATTAGAAACACAAACAAATACATACCGTAAACCCGCTAATCTACTAGCCCTGATTTGCGGGTGTTACATTGTGAATCTGCTTACTAAGCTTCAGTCACAAGCTAGTGATGAACTTTCATACTAGGCTGGTGTACACTTGGATTACAAGTGGCTTTGGCTTGAGTTTGTTTTAGTTGAATTTAATGTATTTTGAGTTGGGAACATTAAAGCAATAATATGCTTTGATTTTATTGATTATCAAATGGAGATTTGATAATGCGCGCGGAGCGGGTACTTTCGTTAGCCTTTATTGTGTTCCATCTTAGCATGTTTAATTACTTCATTGAATAAATTTATTTATTCTAAATGCTCCACAATCAGTCGTTCTTCATTGGAAGGAAGAAGTGAATTAAGATTGAGGCAAGTGGTTAGTAAAGTATTCATAGTGGATTGAATACATGTTTTCGCAATACTAGCTTGTACTTGATAGTGATCAAGTAATTGGAGGACCCGCACTTGAGTTTACTTCATGAGCATGATCACAAGTAAATCAGGATGATAATATTGTTTGTCCTTCTACTGGAGATACATGCGCTTCTTGATTAATATTATGGTCTTGTTTAGATTGCTTTCTAACGCGGTTCGTAACTGGCTGTTATAAGGGATGTTTTCAGGCAAGAACTTATTATTATGACGGAACGATGTAGTCAAAGGTATTTGTTCCTCCATAGAGAGATATCCCTGGCCCCCTCGTTGGATGAACTGATGACATCAAAATGCATGGTCGTGCTAAAGTTGAATTGATAGTGGATCAATTTTGCAACTTGTTTTGTTCGTCATAGTTAGTCTAGATCGAGAAACATAATCGTGGATGTTTTGGGGTTGATGATGTTCCATGACCTGCATTCACAACGGATATCGTGAACGAAGGGATGAATAATCACTTATCTATAGGACCACTCTTTACAGGTTGGTACTTGTCATGGGCGACAAACCCTATGCTGACTTAGGGCATAGATGCCTTGCTAGAGGCCGCTCTATGTCGGTGTTAGGTCACTACCGATGAAGGCATAGGCCTATTAGGTCACACGCCAAGTATTGATTCCGGCAACACCTTTGAACGAGAGAGAGAAAAATGCCGAAACTGGGTTTTGGTAAGGCCGGGCACGGCCGTGCCTTGTGAAGGTATGGGCGTGCCCTATGCCAAGTACGGGCCCAAGGCCGGCGTGCCTAGGGCGTACCCATTGGGGCCGGCACGGGTGTGCCTAGTGGAGGTACAGCCGTACCTAGTGCGAAAGCACGAGCCCAAGTCAGGCGTGACTTGGGTATGCCCGTGGGCTGGCACGGGCGTGCCCTGTGAGGCACGGTCGTGCCTCACAATGTAACATCCTCTTTAACTAGCTTTTTAAGACTAGTTTAATATGACTTTATGGCAATTAATTGCTAGTAATATGAGTTACGATTTGGTGTATTCTCTATATATGAATAGTTTCTATGTGCCATGAGGTTGTTGAAATCATATTGAAATGATTACTAGAAAGGATTAAACCAAAAGACATATGAACTTGCAACATTAAGTTGGTTCATATCTCTCTCTCAAGACACACTTGTAAATCTTCAAGTGATGGTAGTTCTATAGTGGTGATGTTCTTGTTGACATACAAGTTCTCTAGCAAGTGGGAGTCAAACCAAGCTTGGTGTGGATACCGATAGAGGTGCACTATTTAGTGTACGCGTCTTTCAAAGGCTACAAGGAGAAGCTACATGTATGGTATACTTTCTCCCTCTTGTTTCTTTTTGAGTTGCATTGCTATTGTTTAGAGTGTGGTACATTGGGTGGTGTGATTGGTGGCATAAAATCTAAATTGTTTTATACTCGTTTCTTTCCGCTGCGTTTTTCTAGATGCCACCAAAACCCAACAAATACACCTAGGTGTAAACATAATTTCATTAAATTAAATTCATATGTGTTGATACAATATCAAAACTCACTCCTTTATGGAGTATCATGTTTCAAGAAACCATCAAGTAAAATCACAACATTAGTATAGACCTTCTCCTAAGTGGAGCATTGGTCTTACTTTGAAAACCATTGTTAAAGCACATCATATAATGAATTAACAATTTCCAAATCCTTTAATTCAATAAGTTTCATAAAACATTTTTCCAAACGTAAAAACACATTTATGATGACTTATAAACTTTAACAAGAGTTAGGTATCCGTAGGTGTACTCACCAGAGGGTGTGATGAGGATCACAACCCTATCCTAGCCAAAGCTCAAACGCTTGATCATTAGCCTATGATCACAAAACACAAGGTATTGCATAAGTTAACCAAAAACAAGATCTCTTAAGAGTATAAGCTCATTTCTAGACTTAGACACTCTTTCGGGTCTTAAAAGACTCCATATAAACCTTCTAAACCAATGGAAACAAACCCCAATCATATACAAGGTCAAAAGGGGTCAAAAACTATTATTTTAGAGGTTTCATGGTGCCTCATGCCGCGAGGAAAGGGGCTCGCGCCGCTAAAAATCGCTGGAACAATGACTTTGCACCATGCTGAGGCCTCGCGCCGCGAACCTGCGTGAATAGTGCCAATTCTACTTGTTTTTTACACAAAAACGGCCAAAACCCAAGTTTTTCCAACATCAACTTATTTGCAACATACACAACACTCAAAAACACTTCATAACACCATAATATCAATACTTTACATACTTTTGATCATCAAAACTCTAACTTCATCATCTTTCCCCATTTTGACCCATTTACTCAATCAATCACAAATTTCAACTATAAATCACCAAAAATAATATGTAAAGCTAAGATCAAACACAATCACAAGTTAAAACTTACTTGATTATCAAACCCAACTTGATCACTTCCTTCTTGCTTCAAAATCCAAGCCTAGAGGTTAGATGAAGTGTTAGAACACACAATTTGAACTAAGAACTCCACAAGCCACCAAGTTTTACCTTGATTCTTCCTTCCACTTGCAAGAACCCTCTAGGCTCTTCTTCTCTCTATCTCTGCGATTTTCTCCAGCAAATTGAAGTCTTGACCTCAATTATTGAGGTCAATAAACATATATACACATAATTAACACAATTGGCCCCTCATTTATCAAGTGTTTGCACTTTCACCCCTTAAAGCTTCATCCAATTCACACATAAAACCCTTAACTCTTAACATTTACATTACTAAATAATAGAAGCTTTAATCAATTGTACCTTGTGTTTTACTAGTTATACTTCATAACCAAACGTTATTAAATATCTATAATCACCCTTGTTAATGATAAATTTCCCAAATTATCTATAATTTCTTTTATCAACATATAAAACATATTATTAAGCAATATTGATGGTGTTCTAAAATTTGGAATATTACAGGTGGGGGTAGCGGTAGAGGTGGGGGTAGGGTAGGGTAGGGTGGGTAGACTATA
This sequence comes from Dittrichia graveolens, assembly GCA_038502395.1. Classification (NCBI taxonomy): domain Eukaryota; kingdom Viridiplantae; phylum Streptophyta; class Magnoliopsida; order Asterales; family Asteraceae; genus Dittrichia; species Dittrichia graveolens. The sequence continues at coordinate 50,283,082 of JARJIL010000005.1, read as the reverse complement.
AGGCGAGGTAGGGGTTGGGTAGGGTCGGGGTAGGGTAAGGTAGGGTTAGGGTGAGGGTGGGGTGGGGGTAAGGTAGGGTGAGGGTGGGGTGGGGGTAAGAGTGGGGGTGGGGTAGAGATGGGGGTAGGGTGGGGTTTGGTAGGGTAGGGTGGGGTAGGGTAGAAGTGGGGTGGGTATGGTAGGTAGGGTGGGGTGGGTAGGGTGGGATAGGGTGGGCGTGGGGTACGGGTGGATTGGTGGGAGAAATATTTGTTTTACTTATTATATAAATAATAATAAATAATTAATATTAAATGGGTTGATCCGGGTCAAGATATAATATTTATTGATCCGATCCAAATCCAATTAAATGGATCTTTTAGATCTGATCCAAATTCAATTAAATGGGTCGACGGGTTATGTCAGATCTTTAAAAGATACGATCCGTTTTGCTCCATTGACAGCCCTATTCTGGGGTTATTAAGATTATAAACTACTTAAATTGTTAAATTGGTTTGATGTTATGCATTACATTTCAATTAATCATCTAGGTTGATTCTTTTAAAGAATAACATAAATATGAAGCTGTTTGAAGTGATTTTTGGAGTTGATTTATTAATTAAGTTTAAACACAGATAAATTATAAACATTCACACCATATGTTGGTTCGACCTTTAAGGATTTTTTTAATGATTTCAGTTTGAAGTGTTTTATTGTTTATTTTTGTCGTTTTTACGCGTTGAGTCGATAATTATATCTAAACACATCTCCAGACTTTTTCCCATACTCCCAAGGTACGTAATTATATCCAAACATAGCGACAGACTTCTTCCCACACTCCCAAACACTTCCTCTCTTTCTTCTCTCTTTCATTGGATCAAATGTTTTAATTTTGATAGACCACCATGATCCAAAGCAGCCACCACCAAACATAATTGATGATAAGCTTCTTGTCTATGCAATTGTCTTATGTTACATCAAAATGTTTGATTATGATGATAGAAAGAAACCTAGCAATAATGAACTCGTTATGGAAGGTCACTTAAAGAGCTAATTTATCTTCCTATAATTTTTTTTTTGCTTTATAAACCTAGCAAGATGCTCAAGTAAAGAAAGGATATATCATATAAGCAATTAAGATTTGAGAAGGAAGCAACAAAACTTGGAATGCTTAGAGTATTCTCGGTGATAATATATATACTGTTATCACTAATCATCACATCAACAAATATCACTACTAACATCTTGCAATAATGAAATGCATCACTAAACATGTACACAATTATTTATCTTAAATTTTATTAGTTGAAAAAATTAACGAGTTTAGCAACTCACTACCACCACCACAAACTCATGGATAACGAGCCTTACACGAACATGCCTTAACGGCGATGACAAGCTTAAAAGCTCGTGATGGGAGATGATAGCACTAAATCGAGCTCGTGAAACATGAGAAATTGTTATGGTTTTTATAAGAAAAATGAATTTGTATACAATCATCTTATAATTTATTAAATTTTACTATATATTATTTACTATTTGTATCTGTTATATATGAATAAATTTTGTCGCGTAAAACCAACTCTATTAAATTATTAATTGATTTGTGTCAATTGGGTTATGTTTTATGTTTTGGATTTTAGTTATTGTTGCGGTTATTGTCATGCTTGGCCCCATGCTAGTGATTTATAGGTTTGGTGTTATCGATTTTCGTTAAGTTCGTTGACGTATATAATATTTAATTCATAGAATTGTTGAATTAATTATGTCTAAATCAATTAATATTTTTAATTTATATAAATTTAATGTCATATTAAATAGCATTTCACAAAGTTACATACACATACACACCGATACTATAAATACAAAGTCTGGCTTTGTTTTTTCTTCTACATCTCAACACACACCTACTCTCTATATGGGGCTTCTAAAGGATAATGGAGTCGTTTACAAGCCTGTTAACGAAATCGATCTTGGCCCTCGCAGCAATGAAGTCTACATCCATGCTGATGTCAAAGGTTGGTTACCTTCAACTATATCTTCTTCGTGTTTGTGTAGATTATTATATCACGTATACATATAGACACAAAATTTGTGTAATTATACATATGAGATAGGAATTATGTCTATGTATAGATTACATTACGGTACGTCTACACACATGGAATTTGTGTAATTATGTGTATGAGATGAAATTATGTCTTTGTGTAGATTAAGTCACACTTACACACAGACACAGGATCGGTGTTATTATGTGTACATGATGAATTTAGGGCGTGCGTGTGTTATGTTTGTGTAGCTCTGATGATGTTAATTAAACCTAATTATAGCTCCTCGAATGACCGGAAGTTTTGCGAAGATATTTGTTTGGTTTTTGGAGATGAAGATAATTGGTGACATATTGTTGTATTTTCTAAAGAAGAACAATCGAATTCAAGAGGTATGATCATATTGATCAATCTATTTTCATTTCACTATTAATTTTGTGAGTTGATTCATACATTACAGAATTTGTCCATACACACAAGCAGTAAATAACACATAATACAAGTTATTAATGTATACATACAGTTGTTATATATGAATAATTTTACTATATAAGAATTACCAGCGATTTTAATTTCACGAATTCATCTTTCTTGGATATTTTAGTTTGGTATTAATTCTATCATACGCATGCATTTGTGCTGTTTCATTAGATTTGCGTCACTATCAATAAATTCCTTGTTATTATAAATTTTCAAATTAAATAATTAATTTCTTAGTAATAGTGACAATAATTAAAAAAAAAATCTTGCAAATAGGCGTATTATTTTTCTAAACTCTATAATTCTATAAATATCCTATTGAGTGATTTTTCAATAAAATAAGTCAAGATAATTTATTTACAGTTCGGGGTCGAAAGATAAATTTGTTTTTATATTTTAATTATGAAAAATGATATATTCTTCTTTTTTTTTCTCCTTCTCACCACAAGATAACACGAAGCTCACTAATTCTTTTTTCTTATATTCTTCTTTGATTTTAACACTTGACACTTCTATTCATCTAGTGAGTAGGCGACAAGTAGAACTTTAAAAAAATGAAGTAACGATATGTAATTTAGGTGTTCTTATATTTACATATTATTTTAATGAAAGTTAAATACTGAAATAATATAAATACCACCCAGTCCTTCAATTTTCTGTTTATAGTGTTCAATTTAATTTGTCAAATTGTTATTTTTATTCAAGTGCTACGTCTAAGACTATAGGTAGAAGCTAAACTTGATTTCACTAATCCAACTGTAGAGTGTTACATTACTTTTTATTTCTTTTTTTCTTTCTAACTTAAAAGTTAAATAAATCAACTCAATCTTTTTTAAACTTTTATTATATTTTATTATTATTAATAATAATAATAATAATAATAATAATAATATATAGGGTGATCGAGGTTATACATAAAACATTGCTTACTCATAGAACCTAAACAACAAACCTAGTGATGATACGTATCATCAAGAGTAAGAACAAAACTAAAAAAAATTACAAATTAATACTCATGCCCAAATGAAAATGCAAATGAAAAAAATGAAAAAAACACATAACAAAAATGCAAATTATTTGACGAAAATACAAAATGCAAAATGCAACCGACATAAAAGAAGATAACAAAAATGCAAATAATCAAAAATGCAAATAACCAAAAATGCAAATAATATCAAGTCATTAACATGCAAATAACCCAATAATTTGCATTTTGGTTCTCATTTTGTATTTTCGGAAAGTGGAGCCATAAATAGAATCAAAACAGAATTCCATATTTGCCCTCAATTATGCACTTACTTAATATAATTTTCATATAATTTACAAAATTGTCACCTTCAAATCTTAACCATTAATTTAGATGATCTAATGGTCCAGATTTGTTCTTTAGGTTCTATAATTAAGACTAAATTCTATGTTGAAATATATATATATATATATATATATATATATATATATATATTAGAGAGGGAAAGAGAGAAGAGATAAGAGAGAGAGCAGGGAGATGAAGAAAAGGTGGGAAGAGAGTAGGGGTGAGCATAAGTACCGGAAATATCGTACCGTACCGGAACCGATACCAAATTAGAGTTTTCGGTACTTGGTACTTGAAATATTGTTAAATCGGTACGCGGGACTCGGTATTCGGGACTAGTACCGAACCAACTAAGTAAAATAGGTAACCGGTACCGATACCGTATATGAATATTCGGTACGGTATTTGATACTATTTTTAAGTCAAATTCGATATTCGGTAAAATCGGTACCGGTACCAGTACCGGTTCGGTACCATTCTCCCCCTAGAAGAGAGAGTTTTGAGCTAGTTAACCAAAAATTGCTAACCGAAATAAACCCAAAGGGTCACCCATATGAGTGTTCTCTTGAACCTAAAATGCCACCTGATGATTTCGTGTAAAGTCATACGCATGGCCTAATATATATATTAGTGTAACGCTTAGAATTATATTTGTGGGTCGACCTCTAGATTTAATTAGTGGTATTTTAATTCGTAATTTAAGACATATAGCCTTAATTTTAATACGGCCGCAGATATTGATTACTTTGTATGAAACTTCTATGAGAAAAATTGGTGCTTTTTTTCCTTTTTCAAAGTGGGCTGGGCGTAATGGATGTAACTAGCTACTTAATTTCCAAGCATCAGTTTAATAAATAATTAAATATAATGATCCATAAATAAATAAAAGTTTCATTTGCAAAAAGTATTTTGTATGAATATATCAGTAAATTAAGGAGGGTAATTCTTAACATGCTACGAAACTCGACTCTCGTGAACACAGATTAGGTTGATACGAACTAGCTTGACATGAAACTATATTTTGTTATAAATGGATTGGTGACACGAACTCAATACAAACACGATAACTTAAAATTGACATATTTAACCCGATTATATTTAAAAATAAAACAAGATAAAAAATAATATTTAACTTAACGTAATATAAAATTGATTCTTTTATTTTTACTATAATTTGTTAAAAGCCTTTTATTGTTATTGTATTTAAATGTCTAGAAACTTGAATAACTAAATTTTAAATTTTTAAAATTCTAAAGTAATTATAAAATTAGTTTAAACTCTAAAATGAAGTTAAAAGCTTTTAAGTAAAAAACAAGATGATAGTTCTACCAAAAGCAATGATTTTTTTATTTTCTATGAATAAATCATTTTTTTCTGTAAAAAGATTATCTTCTAAAAAATATGTTGTTACAATCGTGTATTTGAAGTTTAAAGTTTTATTCATATACTCGTATATTTGAAACCTTTAAATTTATGCTATAGAATGTGTTTTTGTGATTTAATAGTATTTTCTTAGTTGTATGATTTTCATTTTTTATGCTTGCTAACTTTAATATAATGGATACGAACGGATTATGAAAGTGTAGTAAATTTTATGCAATTCCACGTGCAATTTTTTTTCTTAAAATGGATCGACATAAAACTTTGGGCTCGAAAATCTAAATTCTTCGTCAAAAACAAGACCTAAAATGAATACGAATTAGGTTACAGAAAACGAATCGAATAAGGAATTGAAAATGGGTCCATAAAAAATAATATGACTCATATAACACGAACATGTCCTGAATTATTAGACTTAAAACTAATATTTTTTAAATACACACTCGACAGATAGCAGAAAAACAAAGATAAAGACAGTAAACAAAAATGTGTAATATAATTTACATTTACTTAATTAGTGAATAAGATGTCAACTGCTTTAGTTATTCAAGGTCCATGCTTTAAGGTTTAGACGTTTTCTGAAGCATAAAGTTATAAACCGGGTTTCTGAATACTTTAGAAAATGTCTTTTTAAAATCACAATAACTTTTTAATACTACTACCGATTAGAAGTGCACAGAAAATTCGTATATCCAATTTTACAATAAAACTATCTAAAACCAGATTTTAACAAATCGGATTTTTTTTAAACTAGATCGGATTTTTATTTAACCAGATAGTAAAACTGGTTTGGGAATATATGGGATGGATGGTTTTTTACCTGATAAAAAACTGGTTTAAAAACCGGATAAAATCCGGGGGGAAAATCGCGTTTGGGGTATAAAAAAGTAGTAATTAATATAGTGGTTGGGGAGGGGTGGTTTCTTCACATTTTTTGTCACAATAAACATGATTAAATTGCTTGGAGATGTAAGTATTTGGTTAATTTACACTACATTCCAACTCTCTTAATGTCTTTCAATTCTTATTTTTGTAATTTTTCTTAATGGCTACTACTAATACCGATCCTAACACATATGAAGTAGTAGTTAATATAGTAGTTGGGGACGGGGGTGGTTTCTTGACCATTTTTTGTCACCATAAACATGATTAAATAGCTTGGAGATGTATTTGGTTAATTTACACTACATTCAAACTCTCTTAATGTCTCTCAATTCTTATTTTTGTAATTTTTTTTCATGGCTAGTACTAATACCGACCCTAACATGGTTGAATTTTTCGTCAAGGGAAACCTTGAAGTTGTGAGAGTGATCAAACACCGAATATTTCTTAACCGGGTTTTTTAAAACCAAGTTTTTTCAAACCGAAACCTGTTAGACCGAATATCAAATTATCCCCTTCAAGCTAGTTAAAATCTGATCCGGATATTTGCAAAACTGGTTTTTCCATGCACGTAAAAAATTGGACCAGTTAAAAATATGAAGGTGTTCACCTCTGCTACTGATAACAATAATAACAAGGTAGTTAAGCCAATAATATCTTTAGGCCCTTGCTCTCTGTATTTTATATTCTAGTGATCAATAAAAAAGAATGATTCACACAAAATAGTAATTGCATACAATCTCGTTTTTCCTGTTCCAAAACTTTTCAACAAAATAGTAAATCTAAATGAATGATTCACACAAAACTAATGTGATTCATACCTTTTAATTATTCCAAGCACACGTTCCCCGAACATATTGGGTCGAAGCTCTTAATTACATGGCCCTCTAAATATACACAATGAAATTCATTTCACCAAACTTTCCCATCTTCAACTAACCAACTCTCACTAACATACATTTTGTTGTCTATTATTCTCACCTCTTTACTCAACATAAATCGCAACATTGTTTCACTCCTTGCATATTTCTTGGTTATCCTGCGCATCATTGCAGATATCATTCCCTTTGTAATACCTCTTTTGAATTCAGTTGCTTTAATGTCAAAACAGATTTTAGCAGCGGAAATTTTTCTTTTTAACACAAACAACTATCATTTACATTATCAAAGAACATAGGTGTTACCAACGTACAGGAACCGACCATAGTATCTATTTACATTACATCACAAAATATAAGTGTTCCACCCACAAGGGGCAATACAATCCCATAAGTAACCCACCTCGCAGGCCACCTAGTCTTTACCTGAAAAGGAAAACATAGTATCATTAGCTACACTAGCTAGTGAGTACATACAATCATAAGCATCAATACAGCAAGTCATGCGTCGTATCATAAACAATCATTGCTAGCTTAGCACATAGCGGTGTGCTGACAAGATCGGTAAGAGTCGTGTCTTGCAGGGTAATCAATCCCGCTCAACAACTCAGACCGGGGAATCACACACGACCAATCCGCGCTGGTGGGGGAGCACAAGGCAGTCCACCAAGCATCGTTCTCAGAGCCAGAGGCTCTACAGGTAATCCAGCTACAATCAGCTGATCACCACTCACGTTAAGGCACGGTGGCTCTACAGAACCTTGATCCGGGATGCACCCTGAATCACCGTTAAATCCAAAATTGACCGAAGTCCTGTTAGGATCCAGCTAACCGGCTGACCTTAACCATGCGTCAGATAGTCTGCAGACAGGTCACATACACATATACGTACATTTGATCCCATAGGGATCTATCATCTTACATATAACATCTTTCAAACAGTTATTCATGCATAGTGTCAAATATCAACTAAGTGGTTCCAAATCTGGACCCACTGGCATGCACCTGACAATTATTCTAACATCATATCAATCATATATTTACCTTCTCAGACGTACCTGCAAAAGCAAGTTAGTCATACATAGTACATTCACATAGTTACTTAGCAGGAAAGCCTTACTCTACTGAGTCTCATGGTCGTAGGCACTCACCTGAGTTGTTACTAGGTACAGGTATTCAGTTCTGAGTCTTTTAACACAACAAGTCCACCTAGCACATCACATTTACATTCATCATTCACATGTGCATACAATGCTAATAAAACTACATTTAATTATGGACTTTAACACAAATCCGCTAGGACCGTCGGATTTGGGGAAATCCGATGGTCCTGTCGGATTCATGAAATCCGAAACTTTGGACTTCAAACTTAGACAATCAATCGGGTTTCAACACTTAGGAATTCCAACCATGCATGTTAAATCCGACACTTGCGGATTCCGACACACGGAGGGAAATCCGATACTTGGAAATCCGATACAATAAAATCCGATACAATCGGATTCCGATACTTAGAATCTGAAACTATGGAAATCTGATTAACTTGCGGATTCCATATTTAAAAGGACTACAAAACATGAAATCCAACAGAGTTGCGGAATCCGACACTTCTATCGGATTCCGACACTTCCTTCGGTTTTCATCACATTCGGATTTTGACAACTTCATAGTTGCAGAATCCGACAACTTCATCAACTGAAATACCGACAACATCATTTGGTCAACTAAACAACTTCATTTTGGCTTGCTTTAAGCCCAGAACATCATAGAACATCACTCTCTATCCATCTAGCCATTTTAAACACATCAAATCATATAAGAACACCAAATATCCAAAACCCACTTTCAAGTAAGCTTTTGCATGATTTCATGATTCTAACATTTATGAAATCTTCTAACATTAATGATTCTAAGTTGCTAACCTTTTGTAGATTAAACAGCCGAGAATCCTAGTTCTTCTTACTTCTGAAAATCCGAGAGCAACAAGACGAGAGAGAAATGAGAAACCGAGAGAGAAAGTGTGTGTACTTTCTTTTTGCTATAATTGACTTGAACAGTCAAATTACACATACATATTCAACCCTATATTCACAGAGGCGGTTGCCTCTTACTTCATGTGGGGTTTTCCTTAATTAACTATGTACACACATACTTAATACGTACATATACTCGTACATGCATACGTACATACATACATGCATCGCATAAACCACAAATACTTATTCATTTAATTCGACAAGTATATACAAAATACGTCTTATTACAATAACTACGTATACTTACGTATCAATTACATCTAGGCCCAAGTTGAGGATGTTACAAATCTACCCCTATTAAGAGGATTCCGTCCTCGGAATCAACTTAGTGATAAACAGGCAAGGGTACTTTGACTTCATCTTGTCCTCAACTTCCCACGTCAGGTTTGGACCCAGATTGTGCTTCTACTTCACAAGGACTAGTTTAATCATCTTCTTACGCAATTTCTTGACCTTCGTGTCAAGAATCTCAACAGGTTCTTCAACTAGTCGCTTGGAACAGTCAACTTTCAATTCCTGCAAAGGAATAATCTGTTCTTCCTCAACGTGGCACTTGCGTAAGTAGCACACGTTAAAGGTGTCGTGTATTCCAGATAGCCCAGGAGGCAGCTCTAGAGTCACCGTCTGATCATTCACTTTGCGTATAATCTTGAATGGGCCAATGAAACGTGGACTTAGTTTCCCCCTGCGTCCGAAATGAATGACGCCTCTCCAAGGAGAAACCTTTAAGAATACACGGTCACCAACTTCGAATGTAGCGGGGCGACGCTTTGGATCCGCATACATCTTCTGTTGATCCCGAGCTGCTTTTAGCTTTTCAAGAGCCACATTCACCTTATCAGAGATTATCTGGACAATTTCAGGTCCAGCGAATTGCTTCTCGCCAGGCTCCAACCAACAGGTCGGAGTACGACATCGTCTTCCGTAAAGCATCTCGTATGGTGGCATTCCAATGCTGGAATGATATGAATTGTTGTAAGCAAATTCAATCAATGGGAGATGAGAATCCCACGATCCACCAAATTCGAGTACACAGGCACGAAACATATCTTCTAACGTTTGTATCATACGTTCAGATTGGCCATCAGTCTGCGGATGATAGGCGGTGCTCAGATGAACACGAGTGCCAAGTTCGCGTTGCAGCAGACTCTGCCAAAAATTTGAGACAAACCGAGAGTCACGATCAGATACAATCGAACAAGGAAGACCGTGACGTGACACAATCTCATCAATATACAACTGGGCTAAACGGGTCAGCGAAGCAGACTCGTTCGTTGCCAAGAAATGAGCACTCTTCGTTAGTCGGTCAACGATAACCCAAATCATGTCGTGCCCTCTGGACGTTCTCGGTAGCTTCGTCACGAAATCCATCGTGATATTATCCCATTTTCACAACGGAATATCTAGTTGCTGCAGATTACCATAAGGTCTCTGGTGCTCCATCTTCACTTGCGCGCAGATCTGACATCTCTCCACGAATGAAGCGATGTCTTTCTTCAATGTTGGCCACCAGTATAGCGTCTTCAGGTCGTGGTACATCTTTGTAATTCCCGGATGGACAGATAACTTGGACTTATGGGCTTCCTGCAGAATCAGCTCACGGTTACCTCCCGTAGAAGGTAGCCAAATCCTGGATTGAAAAGTCTGCAACCCACGATTATCTTCGGAAAGCTGATCCTTTAACTTCTTCATCGTCTCAGCCTTCAGATTTTCTTCTTGCAATGCAATCTGTTGAGCTTCCTTCAGTCGAGAAATCAAATATGAGACAATGGTGATTCTCATGAACTTAGCTTCTACTGTCGGTCCTTTACGGCTTAAAGCGTCCGCTACAACATTGGCCTTGCCAGGATGGTAACGGATCTCACAATCATAGTCTTTTATTAACTCCAACCAACGGCGTTGCCGCATATTGAGTTCTTTCTGAGTAAAGACGTATTGAAGACTCTTGTGATCTGTGCAAATCACACACTTTGTGCCATAAAGATAATGTCTCCACAGCTTCAGTGCAAAGACAATGGCAGCAAGCTCCAGATCATTGGTTGGGTAATTCCGCTCGTGTGATTTCAACTGCATAGAAGCGTAGGCAATCACTTTATCACGTTGCATTAGGACACAACCCAAACCCGCGTAAGACGCATCACAATAAACCGTGAAGTCCTCCAAACCCTCAGGCAGAGTAAGGATTGGAGCTTCACATAATAATCATTTCAGAGTCTGGAAAGCTACTTCTTGAGCCTCTGACCAGACAAAAGCAACATCCTTGCGAGTTAGTTTGGTCAACAGACCGGCAAGCTTCGAGAAATCGCGGATGAACCGCCGATAGTAGCCAGCCAAGCCAAGGAAACTTTTAATTTCAGAAGGAGTCTGAGGAACTCCCCAATTCATCACAGCCTCCACCTTAGCTGGATCTACTTTGACACCATCATGACATAACATGGCCCAGGAAATAAACTTCCTTAAGCCAGAATTCGCACTTAGATAGCTTAGCATACAACTGTTCTCGCTTTAACGTCTCGAGAACCCGACGAAGATGAAGCTCGTGATCAGCTTCCATCTTCGAATATACAAGAATGTAATCAATAAATACAATCACAGATCTGTCAAGAAACGGACAACAAACCCGATTCATCAGATCCATGAAGACGGCAGGGGCATTAGTTAAGCCGAACGGCATAACCAGAAATTCGTAGTGACCATAACGAGTTCGGAATGCAGTTTTCGGAACATCTTCTTCACAGACTCGTACTTGGTGATACCCCGACCGGAGATCAATCTTAGAGAAGCATGTAGCTTCCTGCAACTGATGGAAAAGATCGTCTATTCGAGGAAGCGGATACTTATTCTTTACAGTTCGCTTGTTCAGCTCCTTGTAATCTATGCACATTCGCATCGTTCCGTCCTTCTTCTTCACAAATAACACAGGAGCTCCCCACGGCGAGGAACTCGAACGAATAAAACCTTTGTCGAGCAACTCCTGAATTTGAGTCATCATCTCTCTTATTTCAGAAGGAGCAAGACGATACGGAGAATGAGCCACTGGTGTAGCTCCTGGATTAAGCTCAATCTTAAACTCAACATCACGAATTGGAGGCAAACCCGGAAGTTCTTCAGGGAATACCTCAGGGTAGTCAGACACCACCCGAATATCACGAACTGGTCGCTTCTCCATCGTGGCATCAATGACATATGCTAGATAAGAGTCACAACCTTTGGCAATAGACTTTTGAGCTTTTATCATGGAGACAATAGGAATATCAGAATCCCGTCGTTCTCCACGTGCAACAGCATAAGATCCATCAGCGAGAAGGATCTTAATCATCTTTTTGGAACAGATAATCTCAGCATCACGCTTGCTGAGCCAATCCATTCCGATCACGACATCAAATCCCGTAATGGGCATAACAAAGAAAGAAATAGGGATATTACTCCCGTCAATATAAATCACAGCTACTGGGACTTTCTCTGTAACAGAGACTACTTTGCCGTTAGCGACCTCCACTCTGAGCGGCTCGGTTAAAGGAACAACAGGTAACTGTAATCTTCTACGACAGGCCATAGATACAAAGGAGTAGGTAGCTCCAGAATCAAATAAAACACTAGCAACGATATAATTGATAAGAAAAGTACCCGTAACGACATCCCCTGCTGCTTTGGCCTCATCCGCCGTCATCTGAAAAGCCCTGCCTGGTGAGAGCATTCAGGAGATCATTAAATTCCCTTTCAGGAGATCATCCGCCGTCATCTGAAAAGCCCATAGAACAAACCGCATTTTGTCAGTGAATGCAGTTATGTGTTCTTCAATAGGCTTATCCCCTTTCTGGAGATCATTAAATTCCCTCTCCATTCTTTCCAGATCATAAGCGGTGCAATATTTTTTCAGCACCTTTTCAGAAAACTGCTCCCAGGTGAGAGCATTCAGCACCTCCTTATTAACAGAGGCTTTCACCGTATCCCACCAAAAGATGGCACGGCCTTTCAACATACGTACTGCATACTTGACACAGTACTCGGGCTCACATTCACATGATTCAAAAACTTGCTCCATCTCCCGGAGCCACTGTATGGTAACTGTGGGGTTATCACTCCCCTGGAACGTTGGAGGATGGCAAGTCAAGAACTTCTTATAAAAACAAGTCTTGCGGGGCTTGTTCAGCGTGGCTTGTAATAAGAGCTCCTTTGTTATTCGAAGCTCCTCCTCCAGACGCCTTATAATAGCAGCCTGATCTGGCTCAGGTCTGCCACCACCAGTATTGTGCTGAGACCTCTGATTCTCAGCCTGATGAGGCATATGAGAAGCCTCATCCTCCATCTCTTTCAACGCTTGCTCTGTGTTGCCACGTTCGGCAGACATCTTATATCAATTTTATATATAACAGAGATAGAGCAGTTAATACTCAATCTCACTGACTTATCTTACAAACAAGTCATCATATAAAGCTAGCATACATATAACTCTCACTCAATCCCCCCTTAGGAACACTTCTTTATGGTCGGGCCCGAGCTTGAGATTGAATACTCTTACAAGTACTCAATTCACTCAAACTTAGGCTATGATACCTAACTGTAACACCTCTTTTGAATTCAGTTGCTTTAATGTCAAAACAGATTTTAGCAGCGGAAATTTTTCTTTTTAACACAAACAACTATCATTTACATTATCAAAGAACATAGGTGTTACCAACGTACAGGAACCGACCATAGTATCTATTTACATTACATCACAAAATATAAGTGTTCCACCCACAAGGGGCAATACAATCCCATAAGTAACCCGCCTCGCAGGCCACCTAGTCTTTACCTGAAAAGGGAAACATAGTATCATTAGCTACACTAGCTAGTGAGTACATACAATCATAAGCATCAATACAGCAAGTCATGCATCGTATCATAAACAATCATTGCTAGCTTAGCACATAGCGGTGTGCTGACAAGATTGGTAAGAGTCGTGTCTTGCAGGGTAATCAATCCCGCTCAACAACTCAGACCGGGGAATCAGACACGACCAATCCGCGCTGGTGGGGGAGCACAAGGCAGTCCACCAAGCATTGTTCTCAGAGCCAGAGGCTCTACAGGTAATCCAGCTACAATCAGCTGATCACCACTCACGTTAAGGCACGGTGGCTCTGCAGAACCTTGATCCGGGATGCACCCTGAATCACCGTTAAATCCAAAATTGACCGAAGTCCTGTTAGGATCCAGCTAACCGGCTGACCTTAACCATGCGTCAGATAGTCTGCAGACAGGTCACATACACATATACGTACATTTGATCCCACAGGGATCCATCATCTTACATATAACATCTTTCAAACAGTTATTCATGCATAGTGTCAAATATCAACTAAGTGGTTCCAAATCTGGACCCACTGGCATGCACCTAACAATTATTCTAACATCATATCAATCATATATTTACCTTCTCAGATGTACCTGCAAAAGCAAGTTAGTCATACATAGTACATTCACATAGTTACTTAGCAGGCAAGCCTTACTCTACTAAGTCTCATGGTCGTAGGCACTCACCTGAGTTGTTACTAGGTACAGGTATTCAGTTCTGAGTCTTTTAACACAACAAGTCCACCTAGCACATCACATTTACATTCATCATTCACATGTGCATACAATGCTCATAAAACTACATTTAATCATGGACTTTAACACAAATCCGCTAGGACTGTCGGATTTAGGGAAATCCGAGGTCTTGTCGGATTCATGAAATCCGAAACTTTGGACTTCAAACTTAGACAATCAATCGGGTTTCAACACTTAGGAATTCCAACCATGCATGTGAAATCCGACACTTGCGGATTCCGACACACGGAGGGAAATCCGATACAATAAAATCCGATATAATCGGATTCCGATACTTAGAATCCGAAACTATGGAAATCCGATTAACTTGCGGATTCCATATTTAAAAGGACTACAAAACATGAAATCCAACAGAGTTGCGGAATCCGACACTTCTATCGGATTCCGACACTTCCTTCGGTTTTCATCACATTCGGATTTCGACAACTTCATCAACTGAAATACCGACAACATCATTTAGTCAACTAAATAACTTCATTTTGGCTTGCTTTAAGCCCAGAACATCATAGAACATCACTCTCTATCAATCTAGCCATTCTAAACACATCAAATCATATAAGAACACCAAATATCCAAAACCCACTTTCAGGTAAGCTTTTGCATGTTCTTCATGGTGTTCTTGCATGATTTCATGATTCTAACATTTATGAAATCTTCTAACATTAATGATTCTAAGTTGCTAACCTTTTGTAGATTAAACAACCGAGAATCGTAGTTCTTCTTTCTTTTGAAAATCCGAGAGCAACAAGACGAGAGAGAAACGAGAAACCGAGAGAGAAAGTGTGTGTACTTTCTTTTTGCTATAATTGACTTGAAAAGTCAAATTACACATACATATTCAACCCTATATTCACAGAGGTGGTTGCCTCTTACTTCACGTGGGGTTTTCCTTAATTAACTATGTATACACATACTTAATACATACATATACTCGTATATGCATACGTACATACATACATGCATCGCATAAACCACAAATACTTATTCATTTAATTCGACAAGTATATACAAAATACGTCTTATTACAATAACTACGTATACTTACGTATCAATTACATCTAGGCCCAAGTTGAATATGTTACACCCTTGACCTCAACACCAATCATATTATCATTTCTCGTTATGTCATATTTGGCTCTATGAATCCTCTTTAACCCTTTTCCTATCAATTTCTTGATGACAACATTAGACCTAACCCTATTGCCTTACGCCTTCTTAAAACTCAAGTTGTCCTACCTACTTCCTCATCATCTTCTACTACCACAGCTAGCTTTCTTCATATTCTGCCAAAATAATCGACCTATATTTCTTGCCCTTCCCCTCTCCTCCTATGCCTCCACTCACCCTATGGCTACATAATCTAGAGTCGATATTCATAAACCCATTCAAAACCTAAATCTGAATGTCATGTCTCTCTCCCTTCCTTGCTCTCACATCCAGACTCTTCATGACCCAAATTGGTGAAATGCTATGCATAAATGTATGATGAACATACTGCTTTAATTACTAATAGAACACGGGTTCTTCTTCCTAGACCGAATGATGCTAACATTGTGTGTTCTATGTGGCTATTTAAACAAAAGTTTCATACAGTGTTGTCGCCAATGATTACAGTCACTGAATAGGAATTGACTGTGATGAGATTTTCATTCCTGAAGCAAAACCCGCTATTATCCTCTTTAGAGTCTTGTTATTTCTTGCCATTGGACGGTTCATCAGCTGGATGTCGACAATGTCTTATACAACGGGAATCTATTTGTAGTTGTCTACATGCATCAGCCTTCGGGGTTTTGTTGGCCCTAACCACCCGTATTATGTTTGCCTTCTCCAAAAGTCTGCAAATGTGAATCCTCTTTGTTTATATTTCAACGTGGGGGTGACACTACATATCCATTATTATATGTGGATGACATAATCATCATCATCATTTACTACATTCCTTCAACGTATCATTGCTTCTCTTCATAAGGAATTTTTGATGATTGATTAGGGCCATCATAATTAATTTCGAGGTATAACGATTACTTGAAACATTTCACCCATGTTTTTGTCACAGTCCAAATATGCTACTGAGTTACTTGAGCGTGCTCACATGTTGAACTGCAACTCTTGCAAGAACCCTGTTTGATACCGATCATAAAATGGGTTCCTCTAAATCTCCTAGCAAGAATGAGCTATTTAACTAAAAAACCGAACAAGATGAAACCGGGTTAGAGTATTCAGCCCAGTTATCTGTTCGCCTAAAACTTTATTTTTTTTTTTGGTTATTTCAGATACGGTTTCATCGGTTATCGGGTAGTTTACGCCTAGAACCAGAATCGGTTGGTATTTGATTTTGTATTTGTCATATGGTTGGCTATGAACTATTCTTTTGGGTGATATGGTTGGTTATTGAACTATTATTATTGGCAATATGGTTAATGGTGATTGTTTGTAAGAAAGAAGTCAACAAACTATTATTTATATGTTTGTGTAGAAGATGCAAACATGTTAATTTGTGATTTCAAGTATTTTTAGTTTTAACTTTAAACTATTCAATTGTTAATCTCTACAATAATTTAAGAAGCTTTGTACCTAACTTATCGTGTATTTGCCTCAAAATCCAAACATAAACATAACCTTATTTTGCAACTAACTTATTGTTTGGTTATTAGTTAACCTTTATAGGTAAAAAACAACTAATATATTTTCCTTTTACTAGCAAAAATATTCATCGATTATCGGTTATTTTTGGTTCCCGCTTTTGAAACCAGTTTCAGGTTAGGGGACTCGAATCAAGTTGTTGTTGTTAAGGGGGGGGGGGGGTTGTTTTGGTGTGTCCTTGGAACTTGTGGAGCCCGAAGGCTCTCCCGAAGCTTATATCAAAATAGGAACCCATGTTTGTAATCGACTTTGAAAGATTTATTATTCTACAATCTGAACACAAACAAACCGATATATGTGAGTTTCTTCTTCTACAATCTCAACAGAAACATATCGATGTATGTGTGTGTATTCGTTGTTAGATTTCTTGGTTTTGGTCTATTAGATTTTATAAGTTTCTTTTTCTAATATGAAGTTTCTATTGTTGTTAGGGTTTTGTTCTAGAACCAATAAGAAAAAAAAGAATATGGGTGAAATATGGTTTAATCATCAAAGTTTTGCTTACTTTTCGGTGTAACCGTTAAAGTTTTTTTTGGATGGTTTTACCATAAAGTTTGATTTGATAATCGTTTTAATCGTTAAGTTTTGTTTTGTTTTCGTTTTTACCCATCTCTTTACCTCCATCCTGCAAAGCAGGTTAAATAATATATTTATTATTTTCTTAATCTTGTTGTTGAATGTTTGGAGCTGTATGACTGACATATGAATTTGAAATGAATATGGCTTGGATTTGTTTTTTATCTTATTTTTTATTTTTTCATAATCAATCCACCAAGATCACAAACACAATTTGAAGATTTGAAATGAACATGGCTTAATTGGATCTGGGGAACAAAATCGAAAAAATCGAAACACTAAGCAGAAATCAAGAAACCATCCAAAACAAAAGCATGAATGAATATGAAGATAAAACACAAATCGGTGTCGAAACACAAAGTAGAAATCAAGAAACCATCGAGAATAAAAGCACAAATGAATATGAAGATTAAACACAAATCGATGACGGCGGCGGTTTGCTTTCTGTGCCGCCGGCGGTCTGCATCCGGTTGCAGCGGGCGGAAACAGAAACACAAAGAAGAAATCAAGAAACAATCCAGAAATCAAGAAATCAAAACCAGTTCTTCATAAATACATCTGGAAATCGTACCTCATATAGAAATCGAAGTAGTAGTGGTGGAAGTTTGCATATGGTGGCTGTGGTTTGTAAAGGTGGCTGTTTACATCTAGAAATCATACCTCATAGAAGAACAATCGCCTAAAAACCCAAACTGTTTACACAAGAACAAAAACCCTAATCGCATATGAAGATAAAGATTAAACAAAGATCGAAATCCTAAAAATCTATTACATCCTTCCAAATCTTGAATCGTTCCGGAAACACTCTCATCTAAAGCATAAACGATTGAACAAAAACCAAAACCCTTAAAAATCTTTCACTGTCTTCAAAGGGGTGGTGGTTTCTTCCGATGGTGGTGAGCGGTCTTCAAGGGATTCACCTCCTTTGATTTATGGTGGCGGCGGGTAGTCTTCAAGGGGTTAAGACGAAAGTGATAGGGGTTTCATCTCCTTCGTTATGGTTGTGTCGGCGAGTATGGTGGTGGTGGTCATGACTGGCGGTGGCTAGGGTAGAGGGTAGAGAGAGAGGAGGAGGGAGGGAGAGAGAGAGAGAGAGAGAGAGAGAGAATGGGTGAAGGTGTTTGGGTAAAATAGGGTAAGAAGGTTAAGGAAAATAGTGTTTGAAATGGTATTAAGAGAGATATGAGGATGTTTGGATATATTAACCTATAAAAATAGTTATAATTAATGGCTAAAGTAGCATGTAAATGTAACTTTAATATTTAACAATTAATTTTTTTTGATAATTAAACCGAAAAGTAAGCAAAACTTTGATGATTAAACCATATTTCACCCAAAGAGTTTAATGACCGAATATAATGAACCAAATTAGAAAGTTTAATGATTGAATATAATGAACCAAATTAGAAAGCTGTAATTTTAGATATAAAACAAAGTTGATTGCGTACATGACAATTTAAAAAAGTTTACTGTATTTTCACACGTTTTACCCTTTTTCTTGATACAAAGTAACACAACCCTAATTAATTACTACCATTACCCTTAGTTCACACTTTTCTATCCTACTACTGCTTACTATCATATCATCCATTCTTTAAAATAGTAAATAATTTAAAAAATACTAAATAATTTGAACAAATAGCTAGATGATGGTAATGTGTAAAAATTGATAAAAATGTATATTAATATTTGTCTTTGATTTGATTATCTTAAAACTGTACTTTCAGTTTAAAAAATGTCCCATGAATTTATAAGAAAATTATATGTAAGATTTTAATTTAGGAGTTGTTGACACACTTACAAACATTAGATGACGTTAATAGATTATTTCTCCATTATTTAATATCATGTAAATTGTCAAACCTTTTATTTCTTTTAAATAATCCTATTAAACTAACAGCAAAAGTGTTTTTGAATCATTATTAAAGTTGCATTTTCCTTTTCTGCAGCTTGTTTCTTTTGCAGTTTTAGAAGATTCACCTCTATATGTTCCTTTGCACCCTTTTGAAGGTCAGCTTCATACATCATCAACAACAACAAAACTGGAACACACACACTTTGCACAAACACACCAAATAATTAATGCAACAAATAATCTACGACCATAATTAAATTCATGATGTTTTTTAAACAGAAATACTCATAAATGCAGATGTTAAACATGGTGAAGAAGTAAAATGTCTAGGATATGATTTATCACCGGCAGAAAAAGTTCAAGTAGCCAAGGACTGTTTGCAGACTTCGGAAACGATACATAAAGATTCAACACCCTATAACAGTTTTCGACGTTGGACAATAATGGATTATTCAAGAGCGTATACATCACGAGAGATAACTCCAGTCATGGTGATCGTCATATTTCTTATAAATGATAGATGACAAGAAATTGTTGTACAATGGCAGTTTTGATCCATTTACTTACAAATGGTTCGATATAGATCAAGTTTTAGTTTTGTAAACTTGGTTATATTATTTCATTTTCAAGGTTGCAAAACGGTTAGTCTCTGCAATCATGCAATCTTCGGGTCCCGGGATGGGTATGTCATTCTTCATTAATTATGAATCTGATGATATTCTAAAGCAAGCTACCGAGTCAAGTCTTCGCTACGAAAGAGGTAAACGATTATCAACATTTCAAAATTGCTAAAGTTACCCTTACTTTGTACTCTATAAACTAAAATGAGCGGAGCACATAATAAATACTAGTAAATGTGAAGTTAACCGCTAATTCATGTCAACTATTGATGTATACAGGAGAGCCGATTTCAGTTCTAGATGGCGTTCCGATTGCCATTAAGGATGAGATAGATTGTATGCCTTATCCAACAACCGGTAAGTATAACTAGAGGTCGCAATTTTGACCAATTTAATTATGGATGGGTCACAATTTATCTGTAACGAATCAAATAAAAAAATTACTTTTAACCGAAAGGGATTGAAAGTCGCCAAAAGTAGATCATCAATGCGAGTTAAATTATTATCATTATAGTAACATATTATTTAAAAAAAATATTTCTGGTTCGACCCAACCTAACTTGTTTCAACCCACACTAGAAACACCCGGTTTTAACTGGTATTTGTTACAGGAGGTACAAGGTGGTTGCATAAGGTACGTGCTTGCAAAGAAGATGCTACTTGTGTTCAACGCCTACGGTCATGTGGTGCCATACTTGTTGGGAAAACAAATATGCATGAACTCGGTGCAGGAACCAGTGGGATAAACCCACATTACGGGTAAAAAGATTTTTGGATATCTCAAAACCTGAAATTATGAACTCAACCAATTTTTGTCTAAGTAATACAGGACGTCTAGAAACCCATATGATCCTAAACGAATCTCTGGCGGTTCATCAAGTGGATCTGCTGCTGTCGTGTGTGCAGGACTATGCCCAGTAGCCCTTGGTGTTGACGGGGGAGGTAAATACAACTAGCATAACTATTATTCGGACATGTAACGGGTTGAAAGCAGCCCATAAAGTTTTCTAACTAATAAACATCCTAAGGGTCTGTTTGGTCTGTTCTTTTCACGGTATTCTATAGGATCTGTAAGAATGCTTATATGGTTCATACTTTTTGTGTAGGATCTGTAAGAATGCCTGCTGCTCTTTGTGGTATTGTTGGTTTAAAGCCATCCTTTGGCCGCATACCACACTCTGGGTAAGTATTATATTTTGAAAAAAAAAACCCTCCTGATTTTATAAATATTTAACTAAATAATGGTTATAATATCTTTTTGTCCAGGGTTATTCCTTTGAACTGGACTGTTGGAATGGTTGGCATCCTAGCTGGCACAGTTGAGGATTCTCTGATAGTGTGAGTATCCTCTATTCAAAACTTTAAAGTTATTCAATTTCAGATACGTTTTATAGTAAACAGGTCAAGCAGGTTAAACTGTTTGTTGATAGTCATCTCAAAGACTATTTTTAATATATACATCTTCCTAAACCATTCCTATACAAAGATTAAAATTATTGTAATGAAAGTGTGTTGTGATCAATAGTGGAGGGTTCAAACGAGAACTGTTTTTCGTACGAGAACTGCGAGAACCAATCTTGACCGTACATTTTGAATAATGGAATTCATGGATGAAAAGCGTGGGGGATTGAGTGTGACAGGGTGCATGTAAGGAATTCATGGGTGGGCAATCCAATTGAAGGAGGGGGAATTGACGGCTAAGATTGGTTCTCGCAGTTCTCGTACGAAAAACAGTTCTCGTTTAAACTTTTAACATGATCAATATACCATAAAACGTTTAAAAGGACAAAAAAGTGGTTACAGGTCAACCCAACCCAAACCCAACCTAGTCTATTTGGAATCATGCTAGAAATGATCTTGTTTCAAACCTGACCCGTTATAATACAACCAACTTGCTATTTTTATAACTTCCTCACCATTTTGATGTTTTCAGCTATGCTGCAATGAGCGGGGAAGCTGAAACATGTCAACCTACTCCGAAGTTATCTCTTCGCACGCTAAAGACTTTAAATCAGATGCCTAATATTAGGCTCGCTAAATCTAAAGAGGTGAGGGTTTTACTAACCACAAATCTCCTAACATAACTTTGTTCTTTTGCTTAAACTGTATTTTAATACAATAACATAAAATTTTCTGCTTTTTCTACACAAGTGGTTTAACGATTGCAGTGATGACATCAGAAACTGCTGTTTAAGTGCTCTCGAAAATCTTTATAAATGCTACGGATGGCAGGTACCGAAAATTTATCCTTAAATTTACAAGAAATGGGAATACTAACTATATTCTTTTTTTCTTAATTATAAGACTGTGGAAGTGAATATACCTGATATAGAGGCGATGCGTTTGGCACATTATATAACAATAGGTTCAGAATGTGCAACTTCTCTATCTAATCTTTTGGAAAAACAGTAAGTACCTAAAACACATTAATAACTATTTATAGATTCAAATATATTTTATGCTAATATTGTTCAATGGGAATTGAAAACAGTAATAACAAGTCAGATTCAGGGTCAGATGTAAGAGTGGCACTTTCTGTATATGGAGCTTTTAACAGTAGGGATTACTTGAATGCGCAACGGATAAGGTATAGCAGTGTTTGTGCCAATCAATCCTTCTATGTTTCACTTAGAATACAGTTATCACTTGAAACAAATTGTCCTTGATAATAATATAGGAGAAAGAAAACAGAATAGAACTATATTCCAATCATATAGCTCTAAATACAGGAATGGCAAAGATGGTAGGGCTAGACAGATCGAGCAATGGGTCAAAACAGGTTCAGTTTCATAGCAAGGGATGAAAATTAATTGCAGGGCTAATTCGCAAACAACTTTTTTCTATATTTGAAAATATAAAAGGTTTTAATGCATCAATTAATATTACAAAAAACATTTTTTAATTATGATTTACAATAAGAATCTATATATTTGAATAAAAACAAATTAGTAGGTGGTATGCATTAATATACAGATTCAGGTTAACTTTCTACTTTTTTGACCCATTTAACCCACTTCTTGTTTAGGTAAAAATATTTATTAGCGATAAACCATAGTCACAACCCAAAACGACCCATTCATGAGAAGAAAAAAGAAAGAAAGAGGGGTTGGGCATTAAAAATCAACAGCTCTACTAAAAACCAAATATTATGCACTTAAACAAATAATCCCGATCTAGGGTTAGAAATAAGTTGTAAATATAAAATATATAATATTTAAGGGCGGCGCCGACAGCCACCAACCGCCAATAAACCGTCAAACTCGTGTAGTATATATATGTAAACATGTAGAGGAAGATTGTAATGTAAAAACGCATATTTCAGATCTATAAACAAAACCTTTACATTCATACTCTTGATTTCGTGTTTTAGATCCAACATTTGGTATCAGAGCCGAAGGTTTTGAACCTTGGCATCATCATATACCGGGAATCAAGAGGAACGGAGAAACCGACCGTCGCCGGAAAAACAGAACACCAAAAAAGGTGTTGAACGGGGCGGGGATACCACGGAGGCGGCCGATCTACGAGATCTACCACCGTCTGGCACCCACGGTAGAGAACTTACCTCGCCGGAGAAGACGACCGGAGAAAACCAAACGGTCAGAACGACCACCGATCGAAGGCACGAAGGTAGAAGGCATCTCACCACTCGAACAGAAGTCGAGATCCACTCGACAAGAAGCACCCATCGGAACAACCATTAGAGAACCACCGAAGAAGAAATCATCTGAAGTTTTTTCTTGGAGGAACATCAGAGTAGCGTCGCTTGGAAGCAATCAAAGAGAAAAAAGGAAACGCAATATTGAAAATGGGGCGGCTATTTTTTGAGTTACCAACAAAACCTATTTTATAAAAGGGATATTTAATTAAAGTTTTTTTATTAAAGTTTTAAAAAAAACTTATAAAATCAATAGTGAACTTTAAAAAAAAGGTGAAGATAATACGAGTAGAAACCATGTCTGCTAAAAATCCTAACAACGCCCTAACACAGAAAATCGTTACACCAATTTCCCACTACCAATGTCCTATTTTAAAACCGACAAATTACACGGTTTGGGCGATACAAATTAAAACTATACTTGAAGCAAATGGACTATGGGAAGTGATAGAACCAACACCCGACACGCAACTGGATACAAGGAAAGATAAGGCAACAACAGCCTACTTATATCAAGCATTAACTGAGGATGTGATACTGCAAGTTGCGGGATGTAATACTGCAAAGGAAATATGGGAAACTTTGAGGAAAAGACATGTCGGAGTGGATAAAGTATAGAAAGCGCGCTTACAAACTTTGATGATTGAATTACAGGCACTCCAAATGAAGGAGGACGAAACATTGGATGTATTTACGGCCAAACTAAACAGTCTCGCTACCGGGGCAAGGGAATTGGGAAAAACCTTAGACCAATCATTAATAGTACGTAAACTGTTGGATTCCATGCCGGACCAATTTATACAAATTGTAGCATCCATAGAACAAAACAGTGATCTAGACGAGGTCACACTGGACGAGATAATCGGAAAATTGAAAGCCTATGAGGAAAGAATAAAACTCAAGAAAGGAGGACTCAGAGAAAGCCAGGAAAAGTTGCTTTTTACGCAAAATGAACACTCAGGAAGAGGAAGGCGATTTGGTAATCGCGGACGTGGTAAATTTAACTCTTCTAGAGGAAACTGGCGCAGAGACAGAGGCAAACAATACTCGAAAGAGGAAGGCACAACTCATAAGGCAAGAAACACTACACAGTGGAACAAGAAAATGACATAAGCAAGGTGCAATGTCACAGATGTAGGAAATTTGGACACTACAGAAAGGATTGCAATCAACTGCCGACACCGCAGGAGCAATCAAACCTCATACAAGAAGATGAGGAACCAACACTGCTAATGGCCATAAATAAAACTGAACACGAAGAAGTACTGTTGAATGAAGGACAGTTTCAACCCGAAAAATATGCAACTACTGATGAAAGCATATGGTACTTGGATAATGGGGCAAGTAACCACATGACGGGCATCAAGAATCACTTTAAGGATCTTGATGAGAATATAACATGACATGTTCGTTTTGGAGATGGATCCTATGTAGATATAAAAGGTAAAGGATCTATATTGATAGGATGTAGGAATCAAGACCAGAAGATTATATCTGAAGTTTACTACATCCCGAACCTCAAAAGCAACATACTGAGTTTGGGACAACTCACGGAGATAGGATGCAATGTTGTCATGAAAGGAAATCAATTAACTTTACATGACAAGAACGAGAGGCTGCTTATGAAGGTTGAAAGATCAAAGAACAGACTCTACAACATCAGACTAAAAATTGGTACACCCATTTGTCTCATGGCTAATTTAGATAATAAAGCATGGTTATGGCACGCTAGATTAGGTCATCTAAATTTCGAGGACATTAAATTGATGACAAGAAAGAATCTAGTGGAAGGAATACCAAACATAAATTATGCAGGACAGGTTTGTGATGTCTGTTTATTAGGAAAACACAGTAGAACTCCATTCCCGAATCAAGCTAAGTTTAGATCAAAGAAACCACTTGATCTAATATATGGAGATCTCTGTGGTCCAATAAGCCCAGCCACACAATCAGGAAAGCAATACATCTTCTTGCTAGTAGATGATTGTACACGATTTATGTGGGCATACTTTTTAGCTTCAAAAGATCAAGCACTTGATAATTTCAAGGAATTCAGATGCAAAGTTGAGACAGAAATGAGGACCAAAATAAGGATGCTGAGAACGGATACAGGAGGTGAATTCACATCAAATGAATTTACAAAATACTGTAAAGAGAACGGCATAATGAGGCAGCTGACAGCACCCTACTCACCGCAACAAAACGGAGTAGTAGAAAGGAAGAATAGAACTATATCATCTACTACTAGAAGTATGATGAAAGCAATGAGTTTACCACAAAAATTTTGGAGGGAAGCAGTAAGACACGCTGTATACATACTGAACAGAGTTCCTACAAAAGCTCTGGAAAACATGACTCTATATGAAGCACTCTACAACAGAAAACCAAATCCGGAAAACCTAAGGATATTTGGCTGCACAACTTATGCTAAGGTAACACTACCTCATCTACAGAAACTTGATGATAGAAGTGTTCCTATGATTTACTTAGGAGTAGAGGAAGGATCAAAAGCATACAGACTTTATGATCCAAAGAAAGAAAAGATACACATAAGCAGGGATGTTAAGTTTATGGAAAACAAACCATGGAATTGGGATAACAAGGGAGAGGACACACAAGACTCAGAACGGACAAGTCTTGCGGCTAGAGGAAACGATGATGGAAATACTACATCAATCGACTCGGAT
Source organism: Dittrichia graveolens (assembly GCA_038502395.1). Lineage (NCBI taxonomy): Eukaryota > Viridiplantae > Streptophyta > Magnoliopsida > Asterales > Asteraceae > Dittrichia > Dittrichia graveolens. The sequence continues at coordinate 50,256,456 of JARJIL010000005.1, read as the reverse complement.
GGCATAGGAAATGCCTATTAGGAACAGGAACAATTTACTTCTCCAAACTCTCCAGTAACCCCGCATACATACACTTACAACCCATACTCGGAAGAGGAACAAGCAACTGTTAGTTCAATGAGGAGTTCAGATAACTATGATGATACACCAGTACAAGGTTTCAGAGACATGAATGCAGTATATAACAATGCATTAGCAAGAGAGACTGAAAGCCTATTACTTACGGAAGAGGAACCACGTAACTACAAGGAGGCATCAAAGGATAAAGAATGGATTGAAGCCATGCAAGCTGAACTTGACTCAATTAACAGGAATAAAACATGGACCCTAACTATTTTGCCTACAAATCAAAAGGCAATAGGACTTAAATGGGTCTTTAAGATGAAGAAGGACGCAAAAGGTGAAATCGTCAAATACAAAGCAAGGTTAGTAGCAAAAGGATATGTGCAGGAATAAGGAATAGACTTCAAGGAAGCATTTGCACCAGTTGCACGCATCAAAATAGTTCGTTTAATCTTAGCATTGGTTGCATACCATGGATGGCAAGTACATCATCTGGATGTTAAGTCAGCATTTTTACATGGAGAATTAAAAGAAGAAGTCTATGTTACACAACCCGAAGGCTTTGTACAACCTGGAAATACAGGGAAAGTTTACAAGCTCGTAAAAGCGTTATATGGCTTAAGGCAAGCAACACGAGCTTGGAATATGAAGCTTGATCAAGCCTTAAAGTCATTAGGCTTTAAGAAGTGTAATCTCGAACAAGCAGTTTACACGAAAAGAAGTAAGACTTCCACCTTAATAGTTGGAGTTTATGTGGATGACCTGATCGTCACCGGCACTCCAAGGAAGGAAATAGACTTGTTCAAACAACAAATGGAAGATAAATTTGAAATGAGCGATCTAGGATTGCTAGCATATTATCTTGGAATAGAAGTTACTCAGAAAGGAGGAGAGATTACAATCAAGCAAACAGGCTACATCAACAAAATCTTAAAGGATGCGAATATGATGGATAGTAATGACACAAAGATACCGATGGACCCGGGAACAAAGTTAGTAAAAACAGAAGACGGAAATCCAGTGGATGTAACCTACTACAGAAGCATAATTGGATGTCTAAGGTACTTATTACATACTAGACCGGATCTAAGTTATTCGGTTGGATTACTTAGCAGATTTATGCAAGAACCAAAGGATCACCATCTAAAGGTGATAAAGCAAGTGATAAGATACATTAAAGGAACCCAGGAGCACGACATTATATACAAAAGAGAAGGAGGCTGCAAGATTACAGGTTATAGCGACAGTAGTTATGGGATCAACACTGATCAAGGAAAAGGAACTACTGGAATAGTATTCTATTTTGTAGAATCACCTATTACCTGGTGCACTCAGAAGCAACCAACAGTAGCACTCTCATCATGTGAATCAGAATTCATGGCAGCTACTGGAGCAACATGTCAAGCTCTATGGTTAAAACGGCCACTTAGTGAATTAACGGCCTGGAAGAAGGAAAGAATAACACTGAAAGTTGATAACATTTCATCAATAGCACTCATCAAAAACCCCGTGTTTCATGGAAGAAGTAAGCATATCGACATTCGTTACCATTTCATTCGAGAATGCGTAGAGAATGGACACATCAATGTGGAACACATCACTGGAGAACTACAATGAGCAGATATACTGACAAAAGCATTGCCAAGACTGAGGTTTACTCTATGAGGCAGATGCTTGGAGTTCAAGATTTACAACACAGTAACGATCGAGATTAAGGAGGAGAATGTAACAAATAATCCCGATCTAGGGTTAGAAATAAGTTGTAAATATAAAATATATAATATTTAGGGGCAGCGCCGACAGCCACCAACCGCCGCCGTGACGGCAACCGCCGACGACCGTTAAGTTGGCCGGAAACCGCCAATAAACCGTCAAACTCGTGTAGTATATATATGTAAACATGTAGAAGAAGATTTTAATGTAAAAACGCATATTTCAGATCTATAAACAAAACCTTTACATTCATACTCTTGATTTCGTGTTTTAGATCCAACATGCACTATATTGCCGCAGGAACCGCCAAATGAAGATTCATAACAAGATATTCAGTATGGCTGATGTCATTGTGACACCTACGGTCGGGTATAATCTTGTTATTATTAACCCTTTTGACATCACAGTTACTTATGCTTTAAACGGGTAAACGAATGATGTTTCGTGTTAAGTTTACAAACTTGGGAGGGGGGTGCCGAGCCTATATGCTGCCCCTAGGCAGTATATGCGTGGCCATTTTGGAAACATCCCAATAAACATCCCTAATTGAAACCCTCATGGGACTAGAAATCTTGATATCCTCTATGAGGGGCAAGTGTTGTACCCTGTAGGCCATTATAGGTGATGGTTTCACTTATGCTTCAAATTTATAAGTATTAAACCAACTTTGAGACATGTAAATCACACATAATATAAGAATCTTGACATCACCAAAATTTTCTTGTTCTTTATAGCGTGACAGCGTATGAAATAAAAGATGATGTTCATGAGACTGGTGAATTGGATTACGTTAATGGAGGTATAATTAATTTCTTTACCATATTTCAATGATAATCTAGTCTCATGGATCTGTTTGACCTATTCATCCCATTTGGCTCATTTTCCTCTTAAGCAAACATTTTTTTTGGATAATAACTTCAACAATTCTTCATCTCAGCTGCAATTATTCGATATTCAATAGCCGGAAACTTTCTGGGACTGCCAGCTGTCACTGTTCCGGTATGCTACTAACTACTGAGTCTAAATACCGAATTCCTCCTAATGGGTTGCAAGAACCAAAACTCTTTGAAATACGGTTGACAATTCAACCCATTTGACTTGTTTCCTTTTTAAGCAAACTTTTTTGGTTTAACTCGTTTGAACCGCTAAATATAAAACATAACCCTCAACGACCATTCATAAGTTGATATCTGAAATTGCAACCTCTACTTATTTGGTCGTTCTTTGGATACTAATACATAATTCCCTAATCCAACAAGATTTATATATGTTTGGTGATAGGTTGGGTATGACAAACTTGGATTGCCTATTGGCATTCAATTTATAGGGAAGCCTTGGTCAGAAGATTTGTTAATCTATATTGCTTATTCCATGGAGGTAAATTGGTACACTCTTTGTATTTGAGATAATATTATTATTGTTGTTGTTATATTATTATTATTATTATTATCACTACAACAAATATGTTGATAAAGATATAAATGACCTGAGTTATTAATGATGTTAGAAATAGTTATTGCAGTTCTTGTATGAAAAACATATATGGTTTAACTTTTTCCTATTAGTATTAATGTTATATTACTATTATTAATTAATAGTCTTATTATTATTGTTATCCTTCTGTATTCAAAACTAATGCCTAGTTGGGATGGTATTTGTAGGCATTGTGCAAGGCAGAATACACGAAGCCCAAAGTTTACCATGATTTACTAACTCACAGTTAATTGCATTACAAGTCACCTCATCACAGCATTTTCCATAACAATAATCAAAATAAAAAATTTGAAGAGTAACTAATTTTTGGTTCAGTATATATGTCCACATACTGTCTATATCTTATGTTCTCCATACTCCGACAAGATTGGGTTCTATAGTTTGTTGATATGTCCACATACAACAATATAAAGGATTAAACCTACAATTTTCTCATGTTGAACCTAGGGCCGTAGGTTCAAAAACTCGATTCTAACATGGTTGTATTTTCTTTGTTTTTCTTTGTCATGTCAAAAAGATAACTCTATTCTAACAAGAAAAACTGAACTATAGTATAATGCACAAGTGCATAGATATAAGCTTACAAGGAACCTTCATTTTCTTAAAGAATAGCTTATGGTAAAAACAATTTACAATGGCAGGTGGATAAGTTTGTTAAGGTGTTGTAACATGTGAATCACCATAAAAAAACGTGATAAAATGTTGCAAAGATTAAACCAAGCTTGGAGGCTAGTGATTTATATCCTTTACATATTTGAGATCGGTAAATTTTGGATCAAGTAGAGTTGCTATCGTGAATTTGATGGAAATCAGTCCCTTTTCAATGTGTTTATATATTAAAAGGAGCATGAAAATGCAATTTTTACAATAAAGTCTACTAACCTATTTATACTAAAACTAAACAACTAGCCAACAAAGAGAACGTGGGTACAACATACTACATGTAAATAAAACCCTATTATATTGCCATGCATATTATTCCCCCATAACTACCCTAATTCACGGTCAACCACACAGAACTAGTAAACCAACTTCCTCTTGCTAAATACTCGGTCAAACATGGATTATCCACCGGTGATCCACTGACCCATGAACTGCTAACCCGCTCCATGACAACCCATGATTTATGGCCTGATTTAACCCATCAAGATTACCCAACATTCACCCCTGTAATCTTGAAGATCATGACCTGAGCTTCTTATACGGTTCTTTCTCGTTCACAACACTTGTAGTATGTAACCTGGCATCCCGATGAAAACGTTCATTACCTTCTCGACCTTTTCACGAACCCATGACCTCTTCCTTGGTCACATCCAATGTCATCTCGGTTTGAACTTCCAACGCCACAATGTTTACACCTTGTTGATTTTCCAACGTTCCCGACTTTTCCCGAACTTACGACTTTCACCTCGGTCACGTCCAAAGTGCCCCACTACCCGACTATTGTTTGTAACCACACATAACCCATTTGCTCATAACACTTCTGTGCCACGAGAGCATTATTCCAACGATCAAAAAAACAAAGCCACCCACTTCTACCGTTTTCTTTCACCCCGCCAAACGAACCGATTCAATGTCACGTGCGTGAAAGTCTTTCTGCCAGTTTTTCCCGCGAATCAGTTAATCTCTCCATTTCCGGATAACCTATAACCTACAACCGGATTTGGCTTTGATACCATGCTTCCCTCAAGCTTATTCCGAGATACTTTTCTACCGATCAAGAAGACAATGTCGCACCCTCCTTCACTGTCTTCCATCACCCACAAAACGAACAGAATGAAAGCAAACTGCTTTTCCTGAATCTGTTCGTTTACTTCGCATCCTGGTTAGTCTCCCGCCATTTCTAGAACAAACCCGATCAAAGGAAACCCGCATCCCAAACAGAGCGTTGGGCTCGGATACCAATTGATGAAAATAAGTCCCTTTATTACCTGAATGCACACCAAAAAAAGCGCCAATCAAAACAATAATGGGTTTGCAATGTGTTTATATATCGAAAGGAACCTGAAATCCACTTTTTACAATAAAGTCTACTAACCTATTTATACTAAGGGTTTAATTCACCAAAATGTATTCAAGTTGTCATGTTTTGCTATTGCATGTATTGAACTTAAACAATATCTATTGTGTGTATTAAACTTTTAATTTTTTGCTATTGTATGTATTAAACTTTTAATTTGTCGCTATTGTATGTATTAAACTTTCTATTATATGTACTAAACTTGTAAATTTTTTACCTTTTTATGTAACAAAAATACATACAATAGCAACAAATTAAAAGTTTGATACACACAATAGAAACTTTTAAAGTTGAATACACACAATAGGAAAACGTGACAAGTTTGATACATTTTAGTGAACTAAACCCTTATACTAAAACTAGGCATCTAACCAACAAAGAGAACATGGGTACAACATACTACATGTACTACATAATAACCCTATTATAAAGCCATGCATATTATTCCACCATAACTACCCACTACCTCTTGCTGAATACTCGGTCAAACATGAACTATCCACCGGGACCTGCTGACCCGTGAATCGCTAACCTGCTTTATGATAACGCATGATCCATGATCTGACTTATTCCATCATGATTACCCAACATAATTGGTTTTCAGCCAGAACCGAGACATGCATGTTTATGTGAGTATTATGTTGTTGCTAAATCTGCATGCACTTATGCAAAAGAAACACAAACACACACATACACACATAGAATATTAGCACACACATAAAACACACTGGGACGTAGTTATGTGAATGCATATATATATATATATATATGTATAGGAAGGTTCATGCGAAAAGTATTTTATTTGCGAAAAATACGTTAAGCAATTCTGACCATTAGATTAGTTGATAATGGTTGTAAGCATTTATCTTTATGGAAATACTGTAATTTAAATAAAACTAAATACTAGTTTATTTAAAATAATGAAGGGGATTATAGACATTTTAAACATTTTCTCTCTACTCCCTCCACTCACACTCTCTCGTATAAAATGTGTACCCCACGTACAAACTCTAAATTTCCTATACTCTCTCCTTCTCTCAATTATTTGACCGGTGATAGGGTTTCAAGCCACCACCACTGCCGTCAAAGGCCGCCGTTTCCTCCCCCAAACCCTAAATATTCTTAAAGGCCGCCGCTAAATATTTGGCTGACGATAGGGTTTCAGGGCACCTCCAAACCGTAGATATTCTCAAAGGTCGCTGCTACAGTCGGCTCTTTTTTTCATTACCGCTGACTCTCTTTTTCATCCATTCGGCTGGAGACGATGGGCGGTAGTTCTAACGGTTTTCTCTTAATCAACCTTTGACTCTCTTCTTCGTCCCTTCGGCCGGCTGGGCGGCGGTGCCGACGTTGTTTTCTCACCCAACCTCTAACTCTCTTCTTTATCCATTTGGCCAGCGATTGTGGATGGGCTGATGGTGTTTTCATCATCCATTCGCCGGTGGCTGTGTATGGTTTATTTTTAATTTTTTAATGTAGTGAATTTAGCAAATATGGATTTAGTTTTTTTGTGTGTCCTGTTTACTAATTAGGGGTATATAACGAGATTTAAATTTTTGGTTAATATATATGTTCATTGACAACGAGCATATATCTGTTCTTGATAAACGAGCGTGTAAGTTTTGAATATTTGATTTTTGAACTTTATTCATTAATAAACACATTCTAAACATTCTTTTTTTATTTTGTTTCTATATTTTATGGTTTTCTAGTATTTTTTGAATTAAGAAATTTATTCATTGGTTGTTAGTTCACAGATAAACATACAGAGAAAAGAATGTACTAGAGTGATACACATGTTCATTGGTAAATATAGTGTATTGGTTGTAGAAAAATAACAAAAAAGAATAGTTCACTAATAAATATATTTTCAATAGATAAAAAGTTTTCACTAGTTAACATAGATAGTGGAGAGAAAATATTAGCATAAATCATTAGTTTTATAACAGTTAGAAAAATGTTGACTAGTAAATACATTGCGAGAGAGTAAAAAAATTGTAAATCGTACGCTGTGTTTAGTAATAAACACGTATTAATAATAAAGTATAGATAATTTTTAAAAATATAGAAAAAATTAATTAGAGAGGAAAAAAATAATAGAGAGAGAAATTTTTTTTTATGATTTACCTTTTGAATTAAATAAAAATTTTAATTAAGATTAATGTGAACCACAAGATAAAAAACTAATAAATGGATGAAGTTGTTTGTCGCATTTTTCGCAAATAAAACACTTTTCATATGATCCCTCCCCTAGGAGGGTTATTGTGAGAATGTAAATTTAGGTGATTACGGGGGAACAAATCTTAGTCATCAATTAGATGTTGATCTATTAGATCTCACTGTCGTAATTCACCCGTCATAATTCATGCCCTTCATAATTTATGGTTGGGTTATAAATAAAATGAACGACTGAATAAAGGGTATGTTATATATATATATACACACACACACACATACATACTAGCACCATACCCGCGCAATGCTGCGGTGGCAAATAGTATTTGGTTTATAATATGTCGCTTTCAAGAATGTAATAATATATTGTTCGCGCGATTCAATGTCCCGAAAAAGTTTTCTACAGCAATATGTCCGTTTTTTTTTCAAATTTTCTTTTATTTACATCTAACTATTTTATTAATGTTAAAAATAAATTCTAAAAGACAATAAAATAAGAAAAAATATTGATATTGATGAAATAAAGAGAAAAGTTAATAAGATTTTAAAAATTATGTTGATTTGGGTGGATAATTGTGTTAGTATGAGATAATATATTTTGAATAAAGTAAATTAGGAGAGAATAAAATAGTTAAAGATTGAGTGGATGAGATTATTAGATTAAATGAAGGGTCAAAATTTTATATTGATTGAATTTTAAGAAGTCTTAAAATTTAAGAGGAGAGAGAATGTTAAATGATTTATATAGTAGTGTGTGTGTGTATATATATATATATGGTATGGTTATATGTAGAATCACACTTAAACATATAACCCATAAAACCCACATAAAGCCATGACTTATAAGGGTAAAAAAGGAAAACAAAAAAAAAATTGCTCTTCTCTTTCCAAGCGCCACCTCCCCCTTCCTTATAAAAAAAACCGATTTAGCATTCAAATCTTCATATCTTCAACTTGTTTATGTCTTTTAATAGAATTTTTTTTACCATATTATTTAGTTTTTAATCCTCTTTAATCTAAGACTAGTCTTGATATATTTCGGATGATTTTTTTCAAAAATGCATGTTCATATATTTGAATTTTCATGCATCTGCATGTACATATGTTTGCATTTTCATATAGTTTTTCAAAAAATGCATGTTTATATATCAACGTGTTCATATATCTACATTTTTAACATACACTTTTTTGAAAATACATATTCATATAGTTTTCATTTCCTAATTCAATATACATATTAAATACAAATATTCTCTAAAAAATACAAAATAAACACCAAACAAATATCTCTTGAGACAATAAATCAACTCAATTGCAATTTTAACAAACTCTTAGATTTTCAATATCTAGTTTCAAAATGCAAAACTCAAAAACACTACAAAAATCAACCCTCAATTGCATTTTCACACATTCGGTAACAGCTGTGATGAAAATCAAAGTAAAGTTCTAAATTTAAAACTGAAAATGCTAAATCCCAATGTAACACCGCTTCTGAAAACAGTGAATTCATTAAAATTCAAGTTCTTAACCCGCGTGGGTCCCTTTTCAAAATCAATAATCATCAGACTAAGCAGCGGAATTTAATTTCAAAAGATTACATCAGATAAAACAACACGTTATTCTGAAACATGTGTTTGGTGTTACCTAATCATTCAAAAGTGTTTCGTCCCAAACATATAAACTTCCAGCAACAGGTAAACCCCACTCACCAGGCCGCCTAATCTTTACCTGTAAAAAGGGTCAACGTAGCAACATTAGTTATACAACATAGCTAATGAGTACTAACTTATCATAAGTATCAATAAAGCAAGTCATATAACACAAAGGCAAGCAATCATTGCTATCTTATCACATTACGGTGTGCTAACAAGATCAGTAAGAGTCATGTCTTGCAGGATAGCCAGTCCCGCTCAACGACCCAAACCGGGGAATTAGACATAACCAATCGCGCTGGTGGGGGATCATAAAGCAGTCCACCAAGCGTCGTCTCAAAGCCAATGGCTTCTCGGAAATCCAGCTACAACTGGCTGATTTCCCTCTGGTGTTAAGGAACGGTGGTCCAACATAACCTAGACTCGGTAGGCCCCCGAGTCTCCGTTGATCCCAATATGACCCAAAGGCCCTCTGGAACCCAGCTACAACCGGCTTACCTCAACTTACTAGTGGGGTTCAGCTACAACCGACTGACCTTAATCCACTAGCAGTCCGCGGACCATGCACATACACACATACATATGATCCCATCTGGATCAATCATTTTGCATGCAATTTCATTCATTCATTATTCATTCATCATTGTACATATCACCAAACTTAACTAGGCGGCTCCAATCTGGATCTGCTGGCATGCACTTAGTACACGATCTACAAGAATTAAGCATGGCATATCATATTATGGAAACATAATAAACTTACACTTCCGTTCTTAAGCATACCTGCAATAAAAGCTTAAACATACATCATACTATCATACATAATCAATTCAATTAGTGAACTAGCAAGCAAATCTCCCTGTATTGAGACTTATGAAAGTCCGTACTCACCTGAGGAGCTTACAAATAAACATATCACTTTACTCCGGTTCAGCTAACTCGACAAGTTCACCTAAAAAATATCGTTATTCGCGTTAAGCGTTTGCACATACCAGGTTCTATTATTAGAACACGTACAAGAACCTCCTAGTGCTCATAAACATTTTAGAATAATCTCACATGAATCAGCACAACATGTGCCTTTAAAATACTTAACATCAACATGTGCACATACGAGGTTGCGTCCATGTTAGGTTTATTAATTGTATAAAATAGAAGATTAAATTTTGAGTGAAGGTTGTATTAATTACAAAGTAGATGGTCTTAATTGTAAATATACTCATGAAGTATATAAGCCTATGATTAAGGCTAATCATGTATCAATTGCTATAATAAATGATATGAACTATGTGTTAATGAAGGTGTAATTAGTATTCTTTCATAGTTCTACACATGCAATTGAAGATTAGCTTGATACTTGAATAATTAAGGGATTATCAATTGGTATCAGAGCCTAAGGAGTGATTTGATTGAAGATTAGATCAAGAATTGCAAGAAATTTGAAGAAATTTTGAAGATTTTTTTTTTTGCAATTTTCGGATTATATTTGGGCAGAAACTTTAAAAAATCTAGAAAATTTATACGATCTCCATTTGATCTAATTTTTGTATATGTTGTTCTGTATGATTGCAGGAATCTATAGTAAAATTTTCAAGTGCAAAATCCAATCCATTTGAGAGAAATCGAAAAATCTATTTCTGGGTTTTTTAATGATGTTCTTGAGGATGGAATTTGGGATTTCGAGTTCTAGTTGGAATTGATCGCTGAAGTTTAGCAATAGCATCGTGATTGGATTTGCAAAATCTCAAAGCTTAATTCAAAACACACAAGTAGAAATTATGAAATCTTTTTCTTGATGTGTTCTTGAAGATTTTGATCAATTTTGGATCAATTCGTGTTGTTTGATCGAGATTCGTGATAAAGGAGTGTTAGAAAAGTGTTAGGGAAGGTGGAGAAATATAAATTTGATCATAAAAATCATGTTTGAGGAGTTTTTGAAAAATCAAGATTGATGGTGTTCTTGATGTTCTTGAGTAGAAGATGAAGAAAGGAGGAGTTTGATCCAAAAATTTTAAGTCAAAAAGTGTTTTTGGTGTTTGTATGTGAGAAGGAAAGAAATTGGAACTTTTGAATGTGTCAAAAAGTATCGGAATTCAAAAGAAAATACAAACTTTCGGATTTGGTTTAGAAGTGGGACTATCGGATTTGGTTTATGTGGATTTGAAAATTATCGGATTTGAAAGTTATCGGATTTAAATTTACCGGATTTATAATATGGCGGATTTGGTTTATGCGGATTTGGAAATTAACGGATTTGAATGTACCGGATTTGCCTTTAACGGATTTGTGATTTGGGCGGATTTTCAATTTTCTTATCATTTGGGCGGATTTGAATGTATTGGATTTGCCTTTACCGGATCTCGACCCCAGCCAGTGGCTCTGCCCCTTAGACCCCGCCAGGGGTTGCCACCCCTTGGACCCCGCTATCAGGGGCGCTGCCCCCGAACCCCCGTCGTCGTTGTGACTGAATTAGAATCGGATTTCTCTCATTGTCGGTTTTGTGTCGTTTTTTTGTTCGGTTTTGTCATCGTTATTGTTCGTTTTAGCGTTGTTTAATCGTTCCCCTATCGTATAGTTTAGTCGTTTTTAGTGTTTCTTATCGTGTTTGTATTATTTGTTTTTCTTTTTTTTGTTGTCGTATTAATTGTCTCCAATCGTGTTAATTGTTTTGTGATTCGGTTGTTTTAGTCGTATCATAGTCACTTTAATTGATTCTCCTAGTACACTTTTAATCATTGTTAATCATTCCCAACTCATTCTTAATTGATCAAATCATTGTTATTGATTAAATTCTTGATCACATCAAATCATTCCTAAACGATCGTATATTTTTCAGGTATCAAGATAAATATCAAGATGTCAACGAATTTCGGCACAGCAGATTCAATTGAACAAGAGATTGACAAATGGATAAAGAACAAATATCACTTAAGTGAAAATGAATTATTTCTCTTGCTTAGATTAAGAAAAATGTTTGACATTCATAAACCTTGGTATAATTCTTGTTTTGAGAAAGGTGATTTAATTGTAAAGCTACAAAATGAAAAATTTGCTGTTGTTAATGAAAATGCAAAATTGATTGTCAAACTTCAAGTGTGTGAAACGAAGATTCCACAATTTGAAGTAAATTTTGAGAAAAAGAAGGCAGAAGGATTGGTTAATAAGAATAGCCAACTCAAAGAGAAGATTTCTTCACTGAACAAAGAGATTCACACATTGACATGGAGATATCAAATTTATGATTCAAGGATTGAAAATAAATTAGATGATATAATAAAAAAGGAGAAACAGATGCAAATTCTAAGTGGAGAAAGTTCATTACTAAAAGAACAAGTTGAATTTGAAAAGAAAAAAGCAAGTGGATTACAAGTTGAAAAAGCTGAATTGCATGATAAGTTGAAACAATTTGAGCAACAACTACTTGTTGAAAAAGTTGAGTTGCAAAAAGAAACAAAAGTATTAGACCTAGAAAAGAGTTTGGAAAGTGAAAAGAAAATGTTTGAAGAAGAAAGAAGCAAGTTTGTGGAGAAAATCTCACAACTTGAAGTACATTCTGAAGTGGAGAAAAAGAAAGTAGAGATTTTGTCAGAAGAGAATGACAAGTTCAAAGAGCAAATGTCTAGAGTGTCTGAGGAACTTCAACTTTTGGAAAAGAAATGTCAAGAGTATAAAGTTGAAGTTGAGAGAAGGGAAGCATATATAGAACAGGTAAAGAAGAGAGCAAATGATCTGAAAGAAGAGAATGCCAAGTTTAAAGACCTCATATCTGAATTTTCTGTTGAACGTCAAGATTTTCAAAAGATGTTGCAGAATGATGATAAGTTGATAGCGAGTTTAGTCATTGAAAAGGCTGAATTGTAAAGAAAAGTCACAGGACTTGAGCAACAGTTTCTTGCTTCATCTAAACCATATATTCCCAGCTTAGTTCTGGAAAACAAAATATCTGAGCTTCAGAAGACTCTGGACACAGAGAAGAAAAAATTTGAGAAAGAGAAGGCACAGTTGATGGCTAAAATAATCAATGCTGAGCTTAGTGCAGAAAAACTTGCTAAATCAACAAAGACTTCTGCTGACACTATTGATTTTGATTCTGTTACACATTGTAGTAGCCTGACTGATTCGTTTTTCTCTGTTGTAGGTTTTGAAAATTCAGATAAAGGTTTCAATTATACTAAGAAATCCAAGAAGAGATCTACAAGTTCTCAATCAGTGAAACCAACTACTTTTGCAACTAAATTCACTCAGAAACAACAGACACTAGTATTCAAAACTCATCAAAATGCTTACTATTCAAGCAGTACTAATTCTGCTTGTTCTGTCATTACATATGATGCTTTGCCAACGAATAAGCAAGCTTGGACTCCAAAGAAGATCCTAGCTGACAACTTTGAAAAGATAACATCATTCTGGACTCCAAAGAAAGAGACGAAAGATACTTCAACACCAATTCGCTGTGACGAATCAGACAACGATTCTGAACCTAGGGTTTCTAAATTCAGAGTTAAAGATGTCATAAATGATGATTTTTCGTTAAACTTGTAACACCAGCAAACCCAGACTAGTGGATTAGTGGGTTGGCGGTACGTGTTTACTTGTATTTTAATTAATTTTGTGATTAATTAAGTTAGTTGATTAAATTAATTAATTGATAAAGAAATATATATGTGAAAGTATATATATCTATAACTATTACCGTAGAATGTTAGAAAAGAAATAATAAATATGTATGTATGTTATGTTGGAATATGCCCACTGACACACACGAGTTGATATCACTGCCGATGAGGCATAGGCCTATTGGGTCACACGCCAAGTATTGATTCCGGCAACACCGTTGAGCGAGAGAGAGTAAAATACCAAAACTGGGTTTTGGTAGGGCCGGGTACGGCCGTGCCTTATGAAGGTACATCCTTGCTTTATGCCAGGTACGGGCCCAAGGCCGGCGTGCCTAGGGCGTACCCATTGGGGCCGGCACGGGCGTGCCTTGTGGAGGTACGTCTGTGCCTAGTGCAAGAGCACGAGCCCAAGTCGGGCGTGACTTGGGTGAGTCCGTGGTTGGCACGGGCGTGCCCTGTGAGGCACGGCCGTGCCTCACACAGTAACAGCCAATTCAATTAGACGTTTAAGTCTAGATTAAATGTGGCGTTAAGGTTACTTAAGTCTAACTTTATGAGGACGTTTTTGGTTGGCTTTTGCATGTTAAGAGAACCTCTCAAAGTGTTAGACATGTTCATGAGTTGATAGATTAACATATGAACATGTGAAGAAAATATATGAACTTGTAACTTCAAGTTAGTTCATATTCTCTCTCAATATATACATTTGGAAGATAGATTGGCACATCGATCTTCAAGTCGGTGGAGCTTTTGGTGGCGTCCAAACATAGCTAGCACGTGGGAATCTATTTCAAATTGGTGTGGATACCAATAGTGGTAGACTATTTTGTTTTATATATTTATTATTTTGCATGGATGTGTAGTATAACGCATGCTAGATAATTTTTCCAAAATATATATAACACAAAGATTTATAAAATTGGTTTATATTTCTTTCCACGCGTATAGAATTAACAAGATAATATAAATTTGTATTATATTATAAGTGGATAAATATTGTATTTATCACTTGATTTGTTAATTCGCAAAATGGGTTAAAATTGTTTTAACCGGAAAAACGAAATCCTGTTTTTAAAATGTAAATCACGCGCCATCCGTAAGACGACACCACCCGAATCTAGTGAAATTTGGATGATTGTCGAGCTTTAGCACGAGTCATGCCGAGTGGAACTGTGTGGAAGGTGAGTGTGGTAACTCGCAATATTTGTTGTCGAGCTTAGCACGAGCCAATTATTGGCGAGAGTTCCACCGTGTGTCTTGACGGGCGGTTTACAATTCTTTTTGTGTCACTTAGGTGGCGTCGAGCACTAGCCGAGTCATTAAAGGGGATCAAGTTAGAATTGGTGCGAGAAGGGATCAAACATGCCAAAAGACATTTTGATTGTCAATGGATCCCGCAAGGATCTAGAAGTTGCAAAGTGTTTGCAATCGGTAAAATGGTTACCGGCCTAAATAGCTTTGCTTTGTGATCCGCGGTAAACCCGTCATAAGGTAAAGTGAAATATGGTTTCTAGCCTTGTTTAAATAATTGGTTTTGAAAACTATTTGGGTAAGTATTTATACAAGGATTATATTTAAATTCACTAAAACGTGTACTCTAAAATTGTAGATGACAAAACGTCAACAACACAACACCGAATTTATCTCTCCGTTCGTTCCTAGAAAAGGAGATTCTCGTAGGTGTGAACATTGTGGATTGGTATAGGCAATTGCGAATTGTCCTTCGCCATGAATCTAAGTTGCACATCCTCGACGAACCTCTTCCAAAACCACCCGCTACCAACACAAGTTGGGCCACTAGATACGCCTTCGAAAAGCGTATCAAAGACGCAAAAGATGTTTTGTCTTTCATGTTATCGACTATAAGCTGCGAGCTGCGAAAGCAACTCGGGCATTTGAGTGCGTATGACATGATTAATCGGTTGAAGGACATGTTCCAACATCAGATTAGAGAGGAACACTTTATGTGTGTCAAGGCCCTAGTTAGTTTCCGGATACAGGAAGGTGGGAAGGTTAGTGTTCATGTGCTTCGTATGAAGACATACATTGACCAAATGGAAATACTAGGATTTCCCATTGGGAGGGAGCTTGCGGTGAATATGATTCTCCAGTCCCTGCCCGCGTCTTATGATGAGTTTATCAAAAACTATCAAAAGGACAAAATGGTAGAGTCCTTAGACGAGTTGCATGGCATGCTTAAGACTTTCGAGTTTAACATGGCCAAACGCAAGTTCGTTCCCACCCGGTTGTTTGAGGAATGTAAAGCCGAGAAAAAGAATACAACTCCTAAGGGAGAAGTTTGCTATTACTGCGGTAAATATGGAGATTGGTGCCGCCACGCTTGTCCAGAGTGTTCGGAGGAGTTAAAGCTTCCTATGAGGCAAGGGAATAACTTCTCGTCATCAGGAACATTCATGATTAGCTCCATGGCTTTTCTACTTCTTAGCTAGATTTGTTGAAATGATGGCTATAACACTCACGTTTGTTGCAAAATTTTTTTGTTACAAAGTGTAGGTGTTAAACGGAAGAAGTAGCTGATAAAGCATGGAGAGCTAGAGCTCAAGATTGGGAAACTTGGACGTTGTCTCGATTGAGAGGATTGGGAGTTTTGATCTCGCCATTTCATCTAGCTATTTTATTACTTTACTAGATTAATATATTATCTGCCCTGCGTGGCAAGAGAAATATTAAGTCTATTATGCATTGGTTGACGATGGATATTACTTTGTATTTGATATATAAATTGGTGGTTTATTTCAAAGTTTATCCATGTCATGGCATTTATAAGCTTTGTGCTTAAAGTAATAAAGTAATCATGAATAATGTGTTTAAATCCAAAATTGGTTTGGATTAGTTATCCAAGTGACAAGATTATTTAGCTATGTAAACAAGACTTTCTTCACCAAGTTCTGTGTGGTTTGGAATCTTGGATGCATTTGATAATTGATCAAATGTTGAGTGCGAGAATTGTTTATTAGGCTAAATGACTTGTATATCTTTCATCGGCGTATGTAAGAGGATTGAGAGCTTGTTGTAATTGGTTCACACTTGTGTGTTTAATTCGTTCAAGCAAATCCATGGGGATAACTACATGCACTTCGTCATCTTTACCCGTGGTGGTAGTAGGGATAGGTATATTAGAAACCTTTGAGGTGTTCAATGATTACCTTAACGAAGTTTATGGATGAAAGGTTAAGTTACTTTAATCTTGTAAAGATGTTAAGTATCTTAATATATGATCTTTTGTCCATCATAAGAATTGTGGGATTTATCTCATAATTAATTTCTCCTAGGACACATTAGCATATGGGTCGCATAGAGTAGGAACCGAATATTCTTGGATATATTCGGATCTTGATGGATCACAAATTCATACCCAATGTGTTGGGATGCTTAAGTATGGCGGGCAATGTTCTATATATAAAATCAACAAAGATGGTTTAGTACGCATCTTAGGAGAAAAAGACTAGAAAATTGGTCTTTGCTTGTCTATCGCAAAACCTAGATTATCCAACCTACATGTAGACGTGAGGTGGTAGAATCCGGGGACAAAAGATGCTACTCCATTAGGCCTGAGATATTTGTTTCATGAACTTTTGAGGACAAGTTTTGTCGCTCAATAGCAAGTGGAAGTCTAATATCTATGGGAGCCAGTGGGAGTAAAACCTGATGTTGGCACTAGCATACAATCAGTAATGATTGGAACTCAGCATGGCGATGCTGGAGTACTTGGCATAATTCGTTACTCTTCCTATTTCTGATAGGAGTTGTCGTAAGGCCGGATGGATATATGTTTTATATCTAGAGGAAGATAACTCGATGATGGATTAATTGAATTCATCAACTATCGGAAGTCGTAGTGGGCCTAGTGTCTACTAGGAGGAGAGAGGTAATGAGAATGGGATGCAATCCATGTAGGATATCCAAGTATTGGACTTGGTTGATCCGATGCCTTGGTGTAAATCTAAGGGTATGCATGGATTGAGATGTAGACAACTTAAAATGCCAACCAGTGGTAAAAATTCTAATATGATTGACTAGGAGGATGGTATCATAAAAGAGTTGTTCCTTGGTGGTTATGTTGAAGTCTGCTTGGATGACTTATGGTGTATCACTGCCTTTTTTTGATTGTGAAGGTATGATAGTGAAATGGAAAAGACTCTATTCCTTTATAGGATTTTTGAGGAAGTGTTTTAGTACTCTCCGAGAGTCTTGTACATTATTAGTATCCTCGTATGGTCTACAAGCCCAAGAAGTCTATTCATGGACTTGAACTTCAAATACCAACTAATGATAAACGTTCCGTTATGATTGACCATGGGGATGGTATAATAAGGAAATCTTCTTAGTGGTTATGTTGAAGGTTACTCGGATACATGTGTTTATCATTGCAATGTAAAGATCGTATTCCTTCATGGGAATTTTGAGGAAGAGTGTTTCAACACTATCCGAAAGTGTCTTGTACATTGAGAGTATCCTCGTAGACTTGGTAAATATCGCAAGGTTGTAATCTTCACTTTAATGAGAAAATCATAGATTTGAGTTTTCGAAAAGGGAAAATTAAACTTAGATGTATGCCAGAGCTAGTGGGAGCGCTTGTGTTCCTTAAATTGTGTATCCATAATATACTTCTTATTGAAGATAATATCCTAACTTGGTGGTTCATAAGACCAGAGTTAAGAAATTATTGCTTCATAAGAAGAATTGGAAGATACGAACGTGAACTTTTCGGAGTGAGAAAACTAAGAGAGTGATATTGAAACATGATGAACTAGTGTGTTAATTTAATTAGCAACTTGGTTTATCACTTGGTTTCTTTTCTCTCAATTTTGACGTACTTGGAAGAACTCTTGGTACATTGTTCTTCAAGTTGATGTTCGGTGGTAACAAGGAAATTTAAGTAATATATTACTCTTGGTGAATTGTTATTGTTGTGTTGTTAAGTGGAGCGTTATTGACTACAATGGTTCTTTAAGCATCATTGACTCTAATTGGGTTCTTTTGATAAAATAAGAGTATGATGGCTTATATGGACCATAGTCTTATGCATTGTGACTCCATTTGGTTCCTTGGAACAATGAGATCACGAAGGCTTGGACAAAGGAGCATGATCTTGCTGGCGCACACTTTATAAGTGTTTGGTCGAGAGAAGATATGGTGATTGTTAGAGTATGCATGGATGTCACTTTGTGAATCCGCTTACTAAGTTTTAGTTGTGAGCTAGTGATGAGTTTTCATACTAGGCTTGCATACACTTGGTTTACAAGTGGATTTAGCTTGGGTTTGTTTAGTTGAATTTGATATGTTTTGAGTTGGGAACATTAAAGCAATAATGTGCTTGGATTGTATCTATTATCAAATGGAGATTTGATAATGCGCGCGGAGCGGGTACTTTCGTTAGCCTTTATTGTGTTCCATCATAGCATGTTTTACTACTTCCTTGAATAAATTTATTTATTCTAAATGCTCCACGATCGGTCGTTCTTCATTGGAAGGAAGAAGTGAATTAAGATCGAGGCAAGTGGTTGGTAAAGTATTCATAGTGGATTGAATACATGTTTTCGCAAAACTAGCCTGTACTTGATAGTGATCAAGTAATTGGAGGACCCGCACCCGAGTTTACTTCATGGACATGATCACAAGTAAATCAGGATGATAATATTGTTTGTCCTTCTACTTGAGATTCATGCGCTTCTTGGTTAATGACATAGTCTTGCTTAGATTGCTTTCTAACGTAGTTCGTAACTGGCTGTTATAAGGGAAGTTTTCAGGAAAGAACATGTTGTTATGACGGAACGATGTAGTCAAAGGTATTCGTTCCTCTTTAGAGAGATATCCTTGGGCCCCTCGTTGACTTAACTGATGACATCAAAATGCATGGCCGTGCTCAAGTTGAATTGATAGTGGATCAATTTTGCAACTTGTTTTGTTCGTCATAGTTAGTCTAGATCGAGAAACATAATCGTGGATGTTTTGGGGTTGATGATGTTCCATGACCTACATTCACAATGGATATCGTGAACGAAGGGATGTATAATCACTTATCTGTAGGACCATTCTTTACAGGTTGGTACTTGTCATGGGCGACATACCCTATGCTGACTTCGGGGCATAGATGCCTTGTTAGAGGCCGCTCTATGTTGGTGTTACCTTTCGTGAGTGTGTCATGTTCAAGTGGGAGTTTGTTGGAATATGCCCACTGACACACACGAGTTGGTATCACTGCCGATAAGGCATAGGCCTATTGGGTCACACGCCAAATATTGATTCCGGCAACACCGTTGAACGAGAGAGAGTAAAATACCAAAACTCGGTTTTGGTAGGGCCGGGCACGGCCGTGCCTTATGAAGGTACGGGCGTGCCCTATGCGAGGTACGAGCCCAAGGCCGGAGTGCCTAGGGCATACCCATTGGGGCCGGCACGGGCGTGCCTCGTGGAGGTACGGCCGTGCCTAGTGCAAGAGCACGAGCCTAAATCGGGCGTGACTTGGGTGAGTCCGTGGGATGGCACGGGCGTGTCCTGTGAGGCACGGCCGTGCCTCACACAGTAACAGCCAATTCAATTAGACTTTTAAGTCTAGATTAAATGTGGCATTAAGGTTACTTAAGTCTAACTTTATGAGGACGTTTTTGGTTGGCTTTTGCATGTCAAGAGAACCTCTCAAAGTGTTAGACATGTTCATGAGTTGATAGATTAACATATGAACATGTGAAGAAAATATATGAACTTGTAACTTCAAGTTAGTTCATATTCTCTCTCAATATATACATTTGGAAGATAGATTGGCACATCGATCTTCAAGTGGTGTTTGACTCAAGTCGGTGGAGCTTTTGGCGGTGTCCAAACATAGCTAGCACGTGGGAATCTATTTCAAATTGGTGTGGATACCAATAGTGGTACACTATTTTGTGTACAAATCTTCCAAGGCAACAAGGAGAAATTCTTTTGTATGGTATAATTTCTTGTCCTTGTTCTCCTTCTTTTGTTGCATAGCTATTGTCTAGAGTGTGGTCCATTGGTTGGTGTGTTGGTGGCATAAAATGAAATTGGTTTTTGTACTCGTTTTTGTTTCCGCTGCGTTTTCTAGATGCCACCAAAACCCAACATGTTATGGTAATATGTAATGTATGTATGCATGCATATGAATGAGAAGTTTCCACCTCCTGCTTAGAAATTGGCAAGATATATGTGTATGTGTATATATGACTATATTTGAAAGTTATATGCTCATTTGATTTCAAAGAAAAAGTGTGTTGTATGTGTTCTTGCTTCGTAAGGAAGAAAGCTTATAGGGAGTTGCAAACTTGAAGTTTTGAAACTTGAGAATTTGTGGTTGATAATTCAAACCAAGGTTAGTACATGTTTTGTAATTGATTCATGCTAAGATTTGTTATCTCCTGTTGGGTTTTCTTGGTTAAACCTCAAGAACACCATTAATGGAGTTTTTGAAGTAAACTTGAGAAGTGGGTTTTGATTATTTGAGTGTTTCGAATGTTTTTGATGTGTTCATGATGTTTGTTTATGTGTTATATGAAGTTTGTGTATACTTTGGATGTATTTTTAAGTGATTTGTAGAATTTCAAATTGTATGTATGTATATGTTTTACTGATAAAGAACAGGGAAGAAGATGATGAAATTGTTATGTGCTGAAAGGGGTCCGACTTTTGGCCCCGGGCCGGTAAAAGTCGCCCGACTTTTGGTCCCGGGTGGTCATCCGACTTTTGAAAGTCGCCCGACTTTCGGCCCCGGGTCATCCGACTTTTAGGCCCCGGCTCCGGGCCATCCGACCTTAGGCCCCGGGCAAGCTAAAAAGGGTCCAGATTAGGCCCCGTGTGAACTGAACAGGCCCAACTTTTTATGTTTCTTTTCAAAAGTGAAATTTAGCATGTTGGTTATGGTTTTATTGGATATAAATATGTGTGAATATATATTTATGAATCGGAGACTGATTTCAGTATGTTGTGTTCTCAGAAACTGCGAAGACTCAGTGACATTAGACAACTGAGCAAGTGCGAATGAGGACAACGGTGAGTGGAAGTGTACTCACGAGTGGTGATGGTGGTAACGTTATGATTACATGATTTGAGATATTCGTTTGCTATGATAGACTGTTTAGTCTGATTTGCCATGATAGACTGATTAATCTGATTTCCCATGATAGATGTCTAGTCTGATATGTATTGATAGATTGTGTTGACTGATATTCGTTGGTAGTTGATTGTTGCTTGTTGTTTGAGATCTCTTGGTTTGTTGGGTGACTAGTGTACATGGTTAATGGTATGTGCATGTGGTGAGACCTGTACGTATGGTTAATGGAATGCGTACATGGTTGGAGGTCAGCTATCGTATGTTATTGAGCTGGGCTATCTACTATTGGTTGCACAGTTCTTGATCTTCTATGCATTTATTGCAACAGAAGGAGTTTAACTGTACCAAGTGGCAAATAGCTATCGGTAAACCTTTGCTTTGGCCCGCATCGGTTGCAGGTTCTGCAGAACCGCCGTTCCTCTAGAGGTTGGATTGGTTTGTGGAGATTGTTTGATCTGTTTGAGACCTGTTTGCTTGTTCGGTTGAGGATTGCTTGTGCTTGTGTTGGTAGTTGCTTGTTTGTAGCTTCCATTTACTTATCTTTGTGCTAATTCCCCTCGGTTGATTGCTTTTTGCAGGTTTGGCTGTTTAGCCTTGTTTGTGGGAAAGGGAAATTTGACCAATGCTCTGTTATTATGTTTTGAGAAGAGACAAGCCATGTTTTATAATTATTTTGTAACACAATTTGATGTAATGTTTGTGAATAGTACTTTCTACTTGGTGGGTGTTTGTTTTAATGAAATCAGTAAACTCTTCCGCAACAATTTAAAAAAAATGGCTTGAGAATTTGCGGTCTTACGAAACTGTACGAGGACATCTTTCAAACCTGAGGTTAGAAAGAAGAATGTCATGAAAGATATGCCTTCAAGAAACATTCATAGGCAATATCAGTCTGCTAAGTAGCACCATTCAACCAACAGATATCACGAGTACACAAGAAATTATCATTCTTTTAAAAATAACAACAAAAACAAATTCTTTTCAGAATCGAAGAATAATGCTAATTTTGTGCTAAAAACTGATGTCAAATATCCATTTGTGGTATACTCAGTAAAGCACTTAAGCAGATTATCAAAAGAAAAGATTTGTAAGAATTTAAGGCCAATACATGAATTCGTTGTTAAAGAAAGAATTCCTCAATGGCATACAGGCCCAATGAATAGATATATTCATAAACCTAACGTTGTTGGACCCAATCTCAAATGGGTACCAAAGTGTGCTTAATCTGTTTTGCAGATTAATCAGAGACATTGTTGGAATACAATGAAGATCATTCAGAATGCGTTGAAAAGCACATTGTGTTCAGTATGATAACAAGTTCAACATCCTGACTTGAAGAAAGAAGAGTATTCCCTGTAGTCCATTTCACATGTCATTGTGTTCAGCATTAGTTCGAGTCTAATGATCTGAGAAACTTAATGTTTATAGTTTATCATTCCTTGATATAACTTGTGTGATAATGGTTCATTATTTGCAGGGGGAGCAAGAACGACATAGATTCTTTGACAGACAAATCATTTTCGTCGAGAACCTACAAGATTGCAATTTTGTTTTAAAATGAAAACTATTTTTGTGCATTCTTGTAGGGGGAGCAATTGTTTTTCTCTAACCTAGTTGATGTAAAATCATTTTCGAATTCAAATGTGTCAACTTAGGGAGATTTTATTTTTATGCTTTCAAATCATTTTAAAAATGAAAATTTCAAAAACATTCAAAAAGATTTTCAATTTTCAAATTTTATCATTTTCCCGTCGAGAAGGCATTCATTCATCGATTCATTCCGATGTCTTTCTTGATTCATTTGATTGTTGATCTTCTGAACGCTCATCTTTCATTTCTTGAATTTTATCCCGATAACAATTCTAGAAATCCTTCCTTTATTGTCGAATATTACATTCATTATGGAAACCGTTTATTCTTGTGTCAATCACTCTTCATTTATTGTGTAAATCATTCATGTTATATACTATTAAAGTGATCAAAAAGACACCAAAGAGTAAGGGAGTGTAGACAATTTTTACTCCTATGGTCAATCTAGAGCCGGAAGGACCTGCCCCAGGAGTTCACCTTATTCTAGAAAAACAAAGTAAGGGTTTAATAGGTCGAATAGGTGAGTTGAATCGGTTATCATGGGATATTGATTGGTGTGTAGAGATAAAATGTAATCGAGAGGGGTGGAATAGGAGATGGGGGTGCATATGATCAACAAATCACTTTGAGCATATATGTCAAATCGTTTCGTCATTTCCTGTTTCAAAATTCTTTGATTGTTCATATTCTTTGATTGATCAAATCATTCTTGACAATTTTTCTCAACTGAATATTTCGTGAAAATCATTCTTGTTGACATCAATATGATTGCTCCTAATCATTTGAAGAGATAACCAGTGTCCACTTGTATCCAACGGAGATATAAACATTCATTTTGGAAAGAGAGTTTGAGGGAGAAGTTGAAAAAATCATTTAGAGAGCTGAGGGTGAGAGATAGGATCAAAAGAAAAGAAAGATCCTCTCCAAACAGTGTCAATCTGGGAACTACATATACTACTAGATTTCATGTGTTGAAATTTGGTATTGAAGAGGACATCATGAACCCAGTGATGCAATGCACTAACCCCACCCAACTACTCAATTATCTCTTAAAAGATGATTGTTTCAACTTCATACGGAGAATTAGCACATTTCTATTAACATCTCACTCGGAGATTGTCAATATTGAAGCAAAGAGGACAACTACTCCGGTCCCGACTTCTTTCATGCACTTATAGAGTCTAGAGCTTATTGCTATATCATTTCATTTCTTAGGACACATGATGGAAATGTCACAAGTATCTAGTTTTCGTAACTGAGACCGGAACATTTTGAGTGTTATCTTTGTGATATTCACGATGATAGATGGAAATCCTACCAGTGCTATCATTATTCCAACACTGAATGTAGGTCACACAGTTTAAAAACTGTTGTGTTAACGAGCAATCTACGTGATCTCGGTGTTAACATTTTCCCACGGGAACTTTGAGATGGTGCCCTAAAGACTGTCTCAGATACTTTCATTTTAATATCATTGTGGTCACAATGTCAAAGAGATACATATTTGATAAATTCAACTGAATGTCATGAGGATGATTCTAAGCTATAAATGTTGAAGTATTCATGCACAAATCAAGCTGAATGTCAATTACAATTGCATGATGTTTATGAAGAATCCAGATCATCATGAGGGGGAGAAAGTTTAAAGAAATTCAAATTCAGTTGATCTTGAAAGAAGGAAACAAAAATATTAGCTGATTCTTACTAAGTTGAAGATGGTGATGAGTTCTTATTCTCAATGCTATTCTTAAAGCTCATCAAAATTGTGCAGCTGAAGAAGACCAGATTTACGTGTTGAGAGGGAGACAAAGAAAAGTTTAATTCTAAAAAATCAATATATGTCAAGTCAAGGGGGAGCAAAGAAAAGAGATATCTATCAAATTTGAAAAAGATCAAGAGATTCAAAAGAAAAGATAATTGTGTGATCAAGACATTATGATCAGGATAAACAATATCAAGAGCTACATTCAAGGGGGAGAGAACAAAATATTCCTCATGCAAAAGCAAATCTTATTTCAAGACAAGAGAGCTCAAGATCAGAAAGAATAGGTTGAAGATTGGGAAAAGCTGAAAATCACTACATGTTAAATTGATTATACAACCAAAGGTTGAAAAGTCGGATCAGTCCCCCTTTAATAATTAAGGGATTATCAGTCCAGGCATGAGACACGTCGCGTCACGACCATTAAGTTGGATGGTGAAAGTCGGATCACATAAAATTCGGATCAACAATTGATCCGAAGGTCGGACCAAAAGCTGGTCCGAAAGTCGGACCAAATGGTCGGATCAATGAAAGTCGGATGAACAAAATTCGGATGAACATGAAAGTCGCACAAATTAGCGGACGCGTCGCGTCCCTATCCCTGATGCGTCGCGTCGCGTGCATACCTGCACTTCATCTTCTTCTTGTTCATCAACCAGCCGACTTGCTTTTGAAAACTTAATATTTCCAGATCATGTAACTCGTCCAAATCTCTTCTAAAACACCTTTAAACTTCATATAATATCTATACAATCACCAAGAACTCATCAACTCCAATTAAAAGCATCAAACATAGAAAACCCACTTGTCAAGTTAGCTTTCCATGTTCAATAATGGAGTTCTTTACATCAACTTTGAGTTTCAGTAGCAAACAAACACACACAACTAGTTTCAATCATTCTTAAACTTCAAAACAACATCAACTAACCTTTCTTTGATTCAAACAACTTCAAATCTTCAAAAACGTCAATCCCTTTCTTTCAAGAACTCACGAGAGAGAGAGAGAGAGAGAGAACAAGTGTGTGTTTTTAGCTTACCAACTTTAACTTTCTTTTTCTTTCAACTTCTTAAACTTACATATATATGTATTCTTATCCAGAGGCGGTTTGCCTCTGGATTCCTTCTAAATATCTAACACAACTCATCATCATTTTTTAATACATCAACTAGTACATATATATATATATTTATCTTATATACTCCATTTAATATATCTAATTAACTTACTTTCTTATATACATAATTCACAATCTACAAATATACAAAGTAGGATATTTTCATATTTAACTAAATTACATAATTTACATACGCTCACACACAAATTACAACTAGGCCCAAATCGAGGATGTTACGAATCTACCCCCCTAAGAGGATTCCGTCCTCGGAATCCGCTCAACGATAAACATGTGAAGGTATCTTGCCTTCATCTCGTCCTCGGCTTCCCAAGTTAGGTTTGGACCTAAGTTGTGCTTCCACTTCATAAGAACCAACTTGATCATCTTCTTACGTAGCTTCTTGACCTTTGTGTGAAGAATCTCAACAGGTTCTTCTATGAGTCGTTTAGAAGAGTCAACCTTTAGTTCTTGCAATGGAAGGATGTGTTCCTCTTCAACGTTGCACTTGCGTAAGTAGCACACGTTAAATGTGTCATGAATACCAGCTAGTTTAGGCGGTAGCTCAAGAGTTACCGTCTGATCATTGACTTTACGACTCACCTTGAAGGGTCCAATGAAACGTGGACTGAAGTTGCCCTTACGTCTAAAACGAATGACGCCTTTCTAAGGAGAAACTTTCAAGAATACACGATCACCAACATCAAATGTAGTGGGATGGCGTCTGGGATCCGCATACATCTTCTGTCGGTCACAAGCCGCTTTTAGCTTTTGAAGAGCTACATTCACTTTATCATACGTGATTTGGACAATCTCAGGTCCAGCAAACTGTTTCTCACCGGGTTCCAACCAACAAGTTGGAGTATGACAACATCTCTCATAGAGCTGAATGTATTTGTTTGGCATAATCGAGTAGCAATGGAAGCAAGATATAATACAAAAATTATAAGCTAACCAAACAAACACTTCCCATGGACCAAAATCTAGACATGGAGTTGCAACTAAAATATAACAAACAAGATAGAAGAAAGGTTATACCAGAATTCAAGATCAAAAGCTTTCTTCTTTGCCAAAGTGTATAGAATTCGAGAAGAACTCCTCTAGTGAAGTCCACCCCAAGCACACTTGATTCCCCAATGCTAGTAGATTGGTGTAGACACCAAAACAACACAATCCAAGTACAAGAAACACCTTTGTGTATCAAAGCTAGATCACAAAGTGTATATCACCTTCTCTTGTGCATCAAACTTGATCATAAGAAGCAAGAACCATTAGAGAGAATGATGAAGATGAATCAATCACTTGAACCACCCAAGAGACTGCACTAACACCGTAGCCTATCAGCTCAAATCCTGATCCTTTGGGATACCACAAACCTAAATTTGGTGTTCCCTTCAGATATTTGAGTATTCTTTTAACAACTAGCAAGTGTGATTCCTTTGGATTAGCCTGATATCGTGCACAAACATATGTAGCAAACATTATATCAGGTCTGCTTGTTGTCAAATAGAGTAATGAACCTATCATTCCTCTATATGTAGTCTGGCATACATATTTTCCATCAATGTCCTTGTGTAACTTGACATTGTGTAACATTGGAGACTTTGCAGGATGGCTTGAGTCTAATCTATATTTCTTAATCAGATCAAGAACATACTTGCTCTGATTAATAAATATACCATCTTCTTTCTGATAGATTTGAAGTCCCAAAAAGCAAGTCATCTCACCCATCATGCTCATTATGTATTGATTGGACATTATCTTAGAAAACCAATCACACAGACCTTGGTTTGTTGAACCAAAGATAATGTCATCCACATAGATTTGAACCATAATGACATGTCCTCTGCTATTTCTTATGAATAGAGTTTTGTCAATACTTCCTCTAATAAAATCATTTGAGAGCAAATAGGTGGACAGTGTATCATACCATGCTCTTGGAGCTTGCTTGAGTCCATTCAGAGCCTTGTCTAACTTATAGACATAATCTGGATGTTTAGGGTCAACAAAGCCAGGGGGTTGTTTCACATAGACTTCCTCCTGTAGTGATCCATTTAGAAAAGCACTTTTAACATCCATTTGATACACTTTAAAATTTTTGAAGGCTGCATAGGCTAGAAACAACCTTATAGCTTCAATCCTTGCAACAGGGGCAAATGTCTCGTCATAGTCAATACCTTCTTCTTGTCGGTACCCCTGAGCTACTAGCCTTGCTTTATTTCTGATCACTACTCCATCCTTGTCCATTTTGTTTCTATAGACCCACTTAGTGCCTATAATTGTTTTTCTCTTGGGAGCAGGGACAAGGTTCCAGACCTTATTTCTTTGAAATTCTATCAGCTCCTCTTGCATAGCTTCAATCCAATCTTCATCTTTTAGATCCTCTTCAGTTTTCTTTGGTTCCATTTGAGATAGCAAACTAGAGTAGGCAACATAGTTTGCATTTGCCTTAGATTTAGTTAACACACCATCTTTAATGTTACCAATAATATCATCAAGGGGATGATCTTTTAATACTTTGAAGGTTGTAGTGAGAGACTGTGGTTCTGGGTCTGAATCTGAGCATTGTCTCTCAGGCTGAATAAGACTTAATTCTTCAGTCTGAGTAGCGATTGAGAGATCACTTAGATCTTCAATCTGACTTGTACCTGATGATTCACCTAGACTCTCAGGCTGATTATCTTCAATATTGATAGTTTCTTTTGATGATGTACATTCGTCAGATTTACCACCATCCTCATCATCAGAATCCTCCATAACATACATGGGATTTGATGTGAGATCTTCTTTGCTCCTTTCAAGCTCACTCAGACTAACTGGGTCAGCTAGAGCTTTGTCAATACTTGTCTCATCAAACGTAACATGTACTAACTCTTCAATTACCTTTCTTTTAAGATTAAAGACTTTGTAAGCTTTGGAGATTGAAGAATATCCAACAAATAGACCTTGATCAGCTTTAGGTTCCAACTTATGGAGCTGATCTCGTTGGTTTAGCACATAGCATGTTGAACCAAAGATATGGAAGTATCCAATATTAGGTTTTCTGCCATGATACATCTCATAAGGTGTTTTACCATGTCTTTTAACTATCATTGATCTGTTCTGTGTGTAGCAAGCTGTACTTACAGCTTCTGCCCAAAAGTTCAGCTTGAGCATTGCTTCACATAGCATGGTTCTGGCAGCTTCAATTAGGGTTCTATTTCTCCTTTCAGCAACTCCATTTTGTTGTGGAGTTCTTACAGATGAGAAATTCTGGATAATTCCTTTCTCTTCACAAAAGCCTTCAAGGGTTGAGTTCCTAAACTCAGTTCCATGATCACTTCTGAGCTACTTGATAGACTTACCCTTTTGCAACTCTTCTTGTCTTATGAAGCTTATTAACTCATGTGCAGCTTCACTTTTGGCTTTTAAGAAGACCACCCAAGTGAATCTTGTGAACTCATCAACAATCACTAGAGTATACTTGTTACCACTTAGGATTGGGGTGCTTATAGGTCCAAGTAAGTCCAAATGCAACATATGCAATGGTTCTGTAATTGAAAAATTCTGTTTGTACTTGAAGGATCCCTTGTGATGTTTTCTCATTTCACAAGCTAAGCAGAGTTTGTCTTTGGCAAATGTGATCTTAGGCAGACCAGAGACTAACTCTTTGCTAGAAAGTTTGTTAATATATTTAAAATTTAGGTGTGATAGTCTTTTGTGCCACAACCAACTCAGCTTGGGAGTTGAGTCAGAATACAAACAAGTTTCAGTTGAAGGATCTGTGGAGCAGAGATCTAAGGCCTTCAAAATATGCTACCTTCTTGTAAGTGACTGTTCCAGCAGTTATCTTTCCATAACCTTTAGTCCTTCCTTGAGAATTATCCCCAAATGTCACCTTGGGTCCTTCATTGTTTTGGAACTCACTTAGAATCCCTTTGCTTCCTGTCATGTGCCTTGAGCATCCACTGTCTAGGTATCACTTGTAGGAGCCCTGCACATGATTAACTAAACACATTAGTTTCTTTTGGAACCCACTGTTTGGTGGGTTCTGAGGATGAGCGCTTAGCTAATCCTTTAGAGTCTGACTGATCAGCTTGGACAGATTCTGAGTCTGTTTTAGACTGATCATCCTTTACCTTTTCAGGCCTAAGATTGGTACTTACACAATCTTTGGCTTCATGACCTCTATCACCACACTTATAGCATTTTCTTCTAAAGATGGGTGTTTGGGTGACTTCTTTGAGTTTTTCAACATTAAATTTGGATTTAGTTTTAGGGTCATAAGATGTGGATAACCTTTCAATCTTTTTAGACAGTTTGTCTACTTGATTTTCTCTGACTTTGGACTTACCTTTGTCAGCTTTATGGTTACCCTTATTTGGTGAAGTCTGACTTACAGACAACTTCCTGTTCTTAGACATTCTTTCATATTTGGCTTGAGACTTATGTCTTTTCGAGTTGATGTGAGTTATTCTGTCAAAGACAGTTGTTCTTACAGGATTGTAATCCAATCATTTGAAAACTGACTTACAGTTTCTGTTGGATCTAGAACATTCAGCTTGATGGTTTGTATGAATAACCTCGGGGCTTTGGGTTGGTCTCACAAACTTATTGGTTTTGACCTGTTTTCCATCCCTGTTCCTTAAGAATGTCTTTGGAAGTATATCATCTGATTTCACAGTTTTGTCTTCAAGACTGACTTGTTCTTTGATGATTTCATCAACAACAACACTATAATCTCCCCTAGCACTGCTTTTAATTGATTTGGTATCTGCTGGTTCATACATTTTTCTGCTTCCCTTGATGACTTACACCAAGATTCACAGATCTTTCTTAGATTGTCAGCTTGTTCTTTTGATTCTTGTAATTCTTCACTTAGAAGTTTGTTAATGTGAAGCTGACATTCATAATCACTTTGAGTCTTTTTACCAGCATTTATGAGAGTTTCAGAGTGTTTAAGTTCATCTTTTAATTTTGAAATTTCAGTCTTCAAATTAGATTGAACTGTGAGAGAGGTTTTGAAGTCATTCAACAAATAATTGAGCATTAAACATTTTTGTTCATCAGTGTAAGAGCTGAAATTATTTACCTTATATATTGAGGCAGGATCCCAGTTATTGGTTTGCTTACTCAGCTTAGCCGCTTCTGCTAGATCCTCATCAAAGGAACTATCTTCTAACTCATAGTCAACTTGTTCCTCTTCATCCTCAATGGCCATCAAACACCTATTTGGCTCATCATCATATGAGGTAGATGATTCAGTATCCCAAGTCTCAGCAAGAAGACCTTTGGTGTTTTCCTCTGGCTTGGCTTTGAGTCTCTGATATTTCTTTTTATATTTATCAGCTCTGTATGCATTCTTGTCAGCCACAGAAGCTGATTCTCCCTTCTTAACTCTGCACTCAACAACTATGTGTCCTATCTTCTGACAGTTGTAGCACT
The DNA here is from genome assembly GCA_038502395.1 of Dittrichia graveolens. Lineage (NCBI taxonomy): Eukaryota > Viridiplantae > Streptophyta > Magnoliopsida > Asterales > Asteraceae > Dittrichia > Dittrichia graveolens. The sequence goes on along the minus strand of JARJIL010000005.1, from coordinate 50,224,746 downwards.
TAGCTTTCTTAGGATCAAAAGCAGACTTACCACTTTTGCTTTTGTCAGATTAACCCCTTCCTCTTCTAAACTTTCTAAAATTCCTTGCTAACATTGCCATTTGTTCAGTAAGAGCATCCATCTCTTCATTATCTGAATCTGAGTTAGGACTTACCTCCTCAGATTCAGATTCAGAGTCAGTCTCAGCTTGAGACTTTTTAGATCCCTTCTTCTTCTTTTCAGCAATTAATGCAGATCCAGGATTATTGATAGATTCTCTTAGTTGTTGCTCGGCCACTTTCTTCTGTTCCATGATCTGTTGATGATTTAGAAGAAAACCATAGATAGATCTGAGATCATATTTTCCTAAGGTTCCTCCAGCATGAAGTGCGATGGTAATCTCATTGAATTGTTCTAGTAACATATTCAAGAACTTGAGTACCAACTCATTTTCATCTTTCCTGACACCTACCAAGAGCAGATCATTAATCAAGCATTGAAATCTGGTAAACAGATCAGCCAGAGTTTCATTCTTTTTGGCGAAGAAAGTCTTATAAGAACGACTCAGATTTGTCTTCTTATGTTGCTTGACCAGGTCAGTGCCTTCATACGTGACACTGAGAGTATCCCACATCTATTTTGCAGTTTGGCACCCAGCCACAGTATACAGAAGAGGGTTTGTCAAAGCATTTGCTATAATGCTTTGTGCCTTATTACCAAGATTGAATAGTTTGCGATCTTCCTCAGTCCAAGATGCTTTAGGCTTGGGAGTTTCTCCAGAAGGAACAGTTTTGTCAGTGGCTGTAATATGGATCATGGGTATAATTGGGCCATTTTCAATCACAATACTCATCCTGTGATCCACTGACTTCAGATATAGCATGGCTCTAAATTTCCACATAGGATAGTCATTGCCATCAAAGATAGGATACCCATTTGCCATCATTGTTGGAATATGATTTGATTTCTTGTTGATAGACATCTTGACCTCTTGACAACGGATCTTGATCTTCAGTTAATGAAGAAACTTGCTCTAATACTAGTTGTTGGTCCCACAAAGGGTAAACAAGCAACCGATATAGTGTAGAAGGGGGGGGGTTGAATACACTTTAACACAATCAATCAAATTAATCAAATGTATATTCAATGATCAAACAGAATGATTACAGTTATCACTTTCTAATCAAATCAACAGGATGATTTGATGTTTACACTGATTATAAACTCAATTCTCTCTCTAAACACTCTTGTATCACAAACTAATTGATGATCGAACTTCTTGTTAAAACTGATTAACAAGAACTTTTGAAAACTCTCTTGAACTTTGAACTCACAAATTTATCGCAACACACGCGTATCAAGTATGACGAACGCACGTATGTTTTGCAATTTATGCAGTCGTATCCTATTCGGTATTCCGTGTTCCTTTTTTATATTGAAACACATAGGAAGGTTTATACTCATACTTGACATATCTACGAACAAATCGCAGTTTAAAGATAGAACTTATCTTTTCTTTAAAACCGTAACAAACTCCTTAATTAGAACATAGCTAATTAATTCCGTTTGAGATCTCTATCCAACTAATAGATAGTTTAAATTAGGTTCAGATATCCTAATTTAAATGTCGTAGATATGGAGAGTTTATAACAGAATTTAGAACTTACTTAAATTCTTGAACTGACTTCTGACGCTAAGCTGACTCACTCAGACTTGACATCGTCAAGCTGAGTTCTTGAATCTTGGGTTCTTGAATTTTCAAATCCTCAAGTCTTCACTCTTGAAACCTATCTCAGCTTAGAAGTCACTGAGCTATCTAGTACTTACATAGAAAACTCTATATCTGTTTATATGCTGACTACTCAGCCTAAGCTGACTAGTCAGTCTATAACAGACTTACATAATTCCTAACTCTTAACCTATCATCTATACACAGCTATGGTTTCTCTCATAAAATCTAACTATTCTAAACATGGGACTAACAGAAATGTACCCTACTCCTTGCTTATGCTAGGATGAACTAGAAGTCACTAAAATAGAAACTCTCTATCGATAGTCTACACCAAGTTTGCTTGATTCCTAGATGCTAGTAAGCCTCTAGTGATCTTCAAGAACTTGAAATCACCTTTGGAATAGCACATACCAATTTGCAGGTCTGGAAATTACTTAAGAACTCCAGTCAAGGGAGTATACAACCTTCCAACTTGAGAGAGAAGTGTTTTTGCCTTCTTGTTTCACTTAGATGAAATAAGCTCTCATATGCACACTTAATTGGCAGTACTAGGGTCAGTCAATGGAAGATAAGTCATCCATGCAGACTCCAAGAAGCCCCAATAATTGTGCATTGAGCCTTGTAAAAGGCTAGACAAAAACATTAAATGCTGTTTGACAGGTATGTTGGGTTTTCGTGGTCTAAAATCGCAACGGAAGCAAAACGAGTAGAAAATGAGTTTCAAAATTGACCACGAATACGCCCACCAAATGGACCAAAACTCTAATCATGGTTAAGCAACAAAATAAAGATACAAAGAAATAGAGTCATACCCTTGATGCTATCTTCTTTGTATGCGCGGGTTTGGAGTTTGGAAGTCTCGTGCACTAACGTGTACACCTCTATCGAAGTCCACACCAAGTTACTATCGCCTCCCACTTGCTAGAGTGTTAGATAAGCCTATCTAAACACCAACAAGATGACCAACACAAAAGAACCAAAGCCTTGGATGTCTTTTGTGTGCTTGAGAGAGAAGTGTGCAATATGTATTTGTATGCCTTTCAAAAACTAGCAACCTCACAATGGAATCATGCACCACATTATATAGACTCCACAAAAGAGAATAAAAACGTACATGCATCGATAACCCATCAGTTACCAATTAAAATATCATAATCTCCTTCATAAACAGCCTTGAAAGCTGTTTAAGAAGACTGTAACTGCACGGGGCACGGCCGTGCCTCACAAGGCACGGGCGTATGAGCCCAAAAGGCCACGCCTAAGTCACGCTTGACTTGGGCTCGTGCCTGTCCATTGGGCACAGGGCACGGGTGTACCTAGCCACAGGCCACGCCCAAGTCATGCCCGACTTGGGCACGGGCGTGCCTTAGCCCACCAGAACCAGTTTCTGGTTTTCTCTCTCATTAGACCATCCGTGATGCCGGAATCGATAGTTGGCGTGTGACCCAATAGGCCTTTGCTTCATCATCCATGATACCAACTCGTGTGTGTGTTAGTGGGCATAATCCAACAGACTCCCACTTGCACATGACAAACTCACGAAAGGCGTCACTGATATAGAGCGGCCTCTAGCAAGGCATCTATGCCCTCAAGTCAGCACAGGGTTTGTCTTCCAAAAACAAATACCTAACCAAAAGGAAAGGTCCTATAGATAAGTAATTATATACCCCTTCGTTCACGATATCTGTTGTGAATGCAGGTCATGGAACATGATCAACCCCAAGTCATTCACGATTATGTTTCTCGATATAGACTAACTATGACTAACAAAACAAGTTGCACAATTGATCCATTATCAATTCAACTTGAGCACGGCCATGCATTTTGATTTGTCATCAGCTTAGTCAACAAAGGGCCCAAGGATATCTCTCAAAAGAGGAACGAATACCTTCGACTACACTGCCCTATCATAATAACAACTTCTTGCTTGAAAACTTCCCTTATAATAGCCAGTTACGAACTGCGTTAGAAAGCAATCTAAACAAGTCCAAGTTAATAATCAAGCAACGTGTGAATCTCCAGTAGAAGGATAAATAATATTATCATCCTCATTTACTCGTGATAATATCCATGAAGTAAACTCAAGTACGGGTCCTCCAATTACTTAATCACCATTAAGTACAGGCTAGTGTTGCGTAAACAAGTATTCAAACCAATATGAAAACTTTACCAACCACTCGCCTCGATCTTAATTCACTTCTTCCTTCCAATGAAGAACGACCGATCGTGGAGTATTTACAATAAACAAATTTATTCATGGAAGTATTAAACATGCAAAGATAGAACACAATAATGTTTCATAAAGTAATCGCACCATGCGTATATTAAATCCCCATTTAATAATCATTACAATAAGAAATACATTATTGCTTTAATGTTCTCAATAACAAATACAACTAAAATAATTGAACCAAGTCACTAGCAAATCTAATACCAATAGACTTAGCATGAGAATCATGCTTAACTTGTGACAAAGGTTTGGTAAGTGGATCTGCCAAGTTCCCCTCAGTCGGTACTCTACTAATCACAATATCACCATTCTCGATGATATCACGAATAAAATGATATTTCCGAGCAACGTGTCTCATACGTTGATGCACTCTTGGTTCCTTAGCTAGAGCTACTACACCCTCATTGTCACAGAAGATCTCAATAGGGTTAGCGATGCTAGGAACAACTCCAAGGTCTTGAATGAATTTCTTCATCCAGATAGCTTCCTTAGCAGCCTCGCTTGCAGCAATATACTCTGACTCCGTGGTTGAATCGGCCATGGTATCTTGCTTGAAACTTCTCTAACTTATTGCTCCACCGTTTAACAAGAATACAAATCCTGATTGAGACCGGCAATCATCCTTGTCCGTTTGGAAGCTAGCATCAGAATATCCAGTAACTCTGAGCTCCTCCGATCCACCGAACACTAAAAACATTTCCTTAGTTCTCGGAAGATATTTAAGGATGTTTTTAACTACAACCCAATGACTTTGACCAGGGTTGGCCTGATATCGGCTCGTCATGCTCAAGGCATACGACACATCAGGCCGAGTACACAGCATAGCATACATGGTCGATCCCATTGCCGAAGCATACGGGACTCGACTCATTTCCTCTAGTTCCTTTTGGGAACTAGGACATTGAGACTTTCTCAACGCCAAACCATGCAACATAGGCAAATTCCCTTTCTTGGAATCTTGCATCTTGAACCTCTTCAAGACTTTATCTATGTACGTACTCTGGCTCAAACCAATGAGTCTTTTAGATCAATCTCTATAGATCTTTATCCCCAAAATATATGCTGCTTCTCCCATGTCTTTCATAGAGAAGCAACTCCCAAGCCAGGTTTTCACTTCCTTTAAGGTAGTCACGTCACTTCCTATGAGTAGTATGTCATCTACATACAAGACTAGAAAAACTATAGCACTCCCCTGACATATACACAAGGTTCATCCTTGCTTTTAGAAAAGCCAAACTCTTTGACCTTTTCATCAAAGAAAATGTTCCAACTCCGAGATGCTTGCTTAAGTCCATAAATGGACCTCTTAAGCTTGTAGACTTTATTAGGATATTTGGGGTTTACGTAACCACCACGTTGTGCCATGTAAACCTCCTCTGCCAACTTCCCGTCAAGGAAGGCAGTCTTGACATCCACCTGCCATATTTCGTAATCGTAATATGCAGCGATAGCCATTAATATCCTAATAGACTTAAATATAGCCACTGGAGAAAAGGTTTCATCATAGTCTACACCATGAGTTTGAGTGAAACCCTTTGCTATGTAAGACCGTATTTTAACCCAAAAATTTTCATTTTCAAAATCATAGCAGAAGCGAATTAAACAACCAAAGTGTTTACAACTGTACAAACACAACTGTTGTTTAAATATCAGTATTACAAAAGACGGCTCGTCACAAAAATAATATATCAGAGTCCTATGTGATTACTCCCCAAGCTAACCACTCTCAGCCGAGCCGCTGACTTACCAAAACCTGTAAAAAGAGTGAGAGGTGGGGGATTAGCACAAAGCTAAGTGAATGGAGTAAAACCACAACAGATATATAAGCAAATAACTGCATCAATATCAATAACACATAACAAATAATCGTGCCCCGGGAAGACCGGCTGTTCTGCAGGAACCTTCAACCAATGCCGGCCAAAGCAAAGGTTTACTGATAGTTCATTTGCTATTCTCACACAGTATTACCTTAAGTTGCAACAAATGCATCAAAATAACCCAATATTGATTAGCCGATAACAAACAAACCCAGCCCATATGCCCAGCCGAAGCTGACTTCCCAATCCTCATGTATACATATCATTGACGCACAATTAATTAACAATCAACAGTTAATCAATTATCAGATGCACAATTTATCCATGCGTCAAGCCAATAACAGTTGCAACCTAAGCTAGTTACAACTAATCATATCAGTGAGTAAACGTCCACTCACCTCAAGCTTTCAGGTTTCTCCACTCAGTGATCTTATTTTACCGAGCCTTGTTTGTTCCTGAGAACACAACAAACTGAAATCAATAATGATTCATAAATATATGTCAAATACATATATTTACATCCTTTTAATCAAACATAAACATGTAAGATTCACATATGCATTCACTTATACACATAGCATCAAACAATGCAAAACAACAAGCCAAAACTGTCGGATTTCACATGAAATCCGACACTACTATCGGATTTGCACCAAATCCGCAACCACCATCGGAATCCGCCTCTTGGTATCGGATTTGAAAGAATCCGATACTTCCTTCGGATTTCACTTTAAAACAATCGGATTTTCCACACTTGTATCTCAACTTGGCATCCACAATCGTATTTTTCCATGATAATCGGATTTCGATACTAGGATTTCACATATCCGGATTCCACGAGTATCGGATTCTATGTTCCGGATTCAACACCCGGATTCCACTAGAATCGGATTTATTCACTCGGTTTTCATCATCATCACCAAAATCCGCCACCTTCATCATTTCAAGAATCCGATAACTTCAAACCTTGCATAATTCATCTTTCCAGAATACACAAATCATATATAAGTTTATAAAAACACATATAAATATGCATAATCATGCATCCATGCATCAAAACACCTTTTAACACCCAAGAATATCAAATCCGACAAAGGCAAAATCACATGATGTTCATACTAAAACCCAGCAAGATTAAAAACCGTAGCATGCTCATAACAATCAATAGCATGTTAATCAAGAATCATGAAATAATCAACAACCTTCGAAACTTGAATCACACAATCAAGAAATCACGGATCCGATTACTTCTTCTGCTTGCTTTCTTTCTTTCGGTTTTTCACACTTATTTTACACACACACTTCTCAGACTTGATAATGAGAATTTCATCAGTGAAACCCACGTATAAACATATTTTAACAATCTAAGCATGAGGTGGCATACCTAGACCGACTAAGCACATGCACACACACACAAAATCGTACAATATATATATATATATATATATATATACATCAACACACATATATATACTTATACTAACATATAATCCATATATTTAATTAATCAATTTAATTAAAACCGTGTAACTGAATACTAACAAGTAATAATGAAGTATTAATCACAAGTAACATACCAAAGCCACTCTAAATGTTAGGCCCGATCTGAGGATGTTACAAATCCTCCCCCCTTAACAGGATTCCGTCCTCAGAATCTATTCATGATCAAATAACCGAGGATAACGAGCTCTCATATCAGTCTCGGTTTCCCACGTCAAGTCTGAACCCAAACTGTGCCTCCATTTAACTAGAACCATCGGAATCTGTTTCTTACGCAGTTTCGTCACTTTCCGATCTAGTAAGTCAATGGGTTCCTCCACTAGTTTCTTGCTGGAATCTAGTTTAAGATCATGTAGAGGTAGAATTTGACTCTCATCCTCAACTCTACATTTCCGCAAGTTACAAACGTTGAAGGTATTGTGAATACCTTATAATTCTGCTTGAAGATCAAGAGTAACCGTGTGATCATTAACAACCCGTTGGACACGAAACGGTCCAATATACCACGGAGCTAGCTTTCCCCGCTTCCCAAAACGGATAACCCCCTTCCACGGAGAAACCTTCAGATAAACCAATTCCCCCTCAACAAAAGTAACAGACCTACGATGCGGATCAGCATACATCTTTTGTCGATCCCTCGTAGCTTTCAACTTTTCTCGCGCAATAGCTACTTTATCTGCGGTGATCTGCACAATATCAAGACCTGCATACTGTTTTTCACCCGCCTCTAACCAACAAGTAGGAGTACGGCAGCGACGACCATATAGCATCTCATAAGGCGGCATACCGATACTCGAATGGTAAGAATTATTATACGCGAATTCAACCAACGGTAGATGGGAATCCCAAGAACCTCCGTATTCTAACACACATGCCCGCAGCATATCCTCGAGTGTCTGAAGAGTTCTTTCAGATTGCCCGTGTGTCTGTGGGTGGTAAGCTGTACTCAGATTAACACGTGTACCTGACACCCGCTATAAACTGTTCCAGAAGTTCGACACAAACCTGGAATCTCTATCTGATACAATTGAAAGCGGTATACCATGTCGGGAAACAACTCATCAATATACAACTGAGCCAACTTACCGAGTGACGCCGTCTCACCGGTAGCCAAGAAGTGAGCACTCTTGGTCAATCTGTTAATGATCACACAAATCATATCATGATTCCTCTACGTACGTGGAAGTTTCGTTACAAAATCCATCGTTATATGCTCCCATTTCCACTCTGGAATCTGTAACTGTTTCAATGCTCCACAGGGTTTCTGGTGCTCTGCCTTGACCTGTGCACAAATATGGCAAGCCTCCACAAACTGTGCAACATCTGTCTTCATTGTAGGCCACCAATACAGCACCTTTAGATCGTTATACATTTTTGTGCTACCTAGATGAACAGATAGTCTCGATTTATGAGCCTCAGTCATAATCAAACTCCGGAGACCTCCAAGCAAAGGCAGCCAAACACGAGATTGATAAATCTTCAATCCCCGAGAATCATCGGTTAGATCATTCTTTTTCTTTAACATAATCTCAGACTTCAGGTTTTCATCCCTCAAGGCTTCCAACTGAGCTGCCTTTAATCAATCCATCAAGTCAGAGACTATTTCCATTCGCATGAATTGAATATGTTCACTAACTCCCTTGCGACTCAAAGCATCGGCTACCACGTTGGCTTACCCGGGATGATAGCGAATCTCGCAATCATAATCTTTAACAAGTTCCAGCCATCGTCTCTGTCGCATATTGAGTTCCTTCTGCGAAAATACATACTGTAAGTTTTTGCGATCCATACAAATAACGCACTTTGTACCATAAAGATAATGTCTCCATAACTTTAACGCAAAAACCATAGCTGCCAGTTCCAAATCATGGGTTGGATAATTCTTCTCATTAGGTTTCAACTAAAGAGAAGCATAGGCGATAACTCTATTCCGTTGCATCAACACGCAACCCAACCCTGCCAGAGAAGCATCACAATACACAATGAAGTCATCTGACCCATCCGGTAACGCAAGAATAAGAACTTGACATAAAAGTCGTTTCAATGTCGGAAAAGCCCTCTCCTGATCATCAGTCCACTTAAATGGAACCTCCTTGCGAGTTAATTTAGTCATGGGATTTGAAATTTTAGATAAATCTTGGATAAACCGTCTGTAATATCCTACCAATCCCAAGAAGCTTTTAATTTCAGAAGGAGACTTCGGAGTCTCCCAATTCATCACAGCTTCTATCTTTGCCGGATCAACCTTGACTCCATCACTGCAAATAACATGCCTTCTCGCATCCAGAATTCACACTTTGAGTAATTGGCATATAATTGCTCCAGTTTCAAGGTTTCAAGAACTTTTCTCAAATGAATCTCGTGATCAGCTTTGGATTTAGAATAAACCAAAATGTCGTCGATAAATACTATCACAGATTTATCCAGAAACGGTCGACAAACCCGGTTCATTGAATCCATAAACACTGCAGGTGCATTAGTCAAACCGAACGGCATGACTAAGAATCCATAATGACCATACCAGGTACGGAAAGTAGTCTTGGCAATATCTTTGTCAGAAACTTGTATCTGGTGATAACCTGATCTCAAATCGATCTTAGAGAAATATGAAGCACCCTGTAACTGATCAAATAAATCATCAATCCTGGGTAGAGGGTATTTATTCCTTACCATCCTCTTATTCAGTTCCCTGTAATCAATACACATCCGTAGCGTGCCATCTTTCTTTTTCACAAACAAAACCGGTGCACCCCACGACGAAGAACTCGGACGAATAAAACCCCGATCCAATAAATCATGAATCTGTGTCATCATCTCCCTAATCTCAGAAGGAGCCAACCTATAAGGATATCTAGCCACTGGATTCGAACCTGGTATTAAATCAATCTTGTACTCTACCTCTCGAACGGGAGGTAGCCCAGGTAACTCATCCGGAAACACTTCAGGAAAATTTGATACGACTCGCACATCAGTAATTGCCGGCTTTTCCTTTCTAGCATCAATAGCATATGCTAGAAAACACTCACATCCCTTACTCAAGGATTTCTTAGCCTTCAACATAGAAATGATAGGAAACGTAGACCTGTTCCTTTCCCCTCGAGTCACCACGTGCGACCCATCAGACAACAGAAAAGAAATCAATTTCCTATGACATTTAATGCTCGCCCTGTGCTTACTCAACCAATCCATCCCCAAAACCACGTCAAACCCTGCTATTGGCATCAATAGAAATGACACTGGAAAGCACTTACCAATGATATCTATCTCAGCTCCGGTCACAGAACTTGTAACAGGAATTATTTTACCATCTGCTACTTCTATCTCAATCGGTACAGAAATAACAGTAACAGGTAATTTCAACTTTTCACAAAAAGCCACAGAAATAAATGAGCGATTCGCTCCAGAATCAAATAACACACGCGCACGTAGGAAGTTTATAAGAAACGTACCGGTGATAACATCATCAGTAGCAGTAGCATCGTCTATTGTCATCCGGAACGCCCTACCCTCCGGTGTCGGTGGATTCTTTCGTTTCTGCGCCCCTGATGATGATCCCCCAACGTCCCCTGCCCCCGTCCCTGTCCCGGCTCCTCTCCCAGTAGGGCAATCACCTGCCCTGTGTCCCTCTTTCAAACAATTCCAACAAACATTTCTGGGAAACCTGCAATCTTTTGTTTCATGCCCATGTGTACCACAACGCAGACAACACATGTCTGGGCAGTACACTACCCACTGTGACTGGATTTACATCGTGTGATCATTAACAACCCGTTGGACAAGAAACGGTCCAATATACCGCGGAGCTAGCTTTCCCCGCTTCCCAAAACGGATAACCCCCTTCTACGGAGAAACCTTCAGATAAACCAATTCCCCCTCAACAAAAGTAACAGACCTACGATGCGGATCAGCATACATCTTTTGTCGATCCCTCGTAGCTTTTAACTTTTCTCGCGCAATAGCTACTTTATCTGCGGTGATCTGCACAATATCAAGACTTGCATACTGTTTTTCACCCGCCTCTAACCAACAAGTAGGAGTACGGCAGCGACGACCATATAGCATCTCATAAGGCGGCATACCGATACTCGAATGGTAAGAATTATTATACGCGAATTCAACCAACGGTAGATGGGAATCCCAAGAACCTCCGTATTCTAACACACATGCCCGCAGCATATCCTCGAGTGTCTGAAGAGTTCTTTCAGATTGCCCGTCTGTCTGTGGGTGGTAAGCTGTACTCAGATTAACACGTGTACCTGACTCCCGCTGTAAACTGTTCCAGAAGTTCGACACAAACCTGGAATCTCTATCTGATACAAATGAAAGCGGTATACCATGTCGGGAAACAACTCATCAATATACAACTGAGCCAACTTACCGAGTGACGCCGTCTCACCGGTAGCCAAGAAGTGAGCACTCTTGGTCAATCTGTCAACGATCACCCAAATCATATCATGATTCCTCTGCGTACGTGGAATTTTCGTTAATAAATCCATCGTTATATGCTCCCATTTCCACTCTAGAATCTGTAACTGTTTCAATGCTCCACAGGGTTTCTGGTGCTCTGCCTTGACCTGTGCACAAATATGGCAAGCCTCCACAAACTGTGCAACATCTGTCTTCAAGTTAGGCCACCAATACAGCACCTTTAGATCGTTATACATTTTTGTGCTACCTAGATGAACAGATAGTCTCGATTTATGAGCCTCAGTCATAATCAAACTCCGGAGACCTCCAAGCAAAGGCAGCCAAACACGAGATTGATAAATCTACAATCCCCGAGAATCATCGGTCAGATCATTCTTTTTCTTTAACATAATCTCAGACTTCAGGTTTTCATCCCTCAAGGCTTCCAACTGAGCTGCCTTTAATCAATCCATCAAGTCAGAGACTATTTCCATTCGCATGAATTGAATATGTTCACTAACTCCCTTGCGACTCAAAGCATCGGCTACCACGTTGGCTTACCCGGGATGATAGCGAATCTCGCAATCATAATCTTTAACAAGTTCCAGCCATCGTCTCTGTCGCATATTGAGTTCCTTCTGCGAAAATACATACTGTAAGTTTTTGCGATCCATACAAATAACACACTTTGTACCATAAAGATAATGTCTCCATAACTTTAACGCAAAAACCACAGCTGCCAGTTCCAAATCATGGGTTGGATAATTCTTCTCATTAGGTTTCAACTGAAGAGAAGCATAGGCGATAACTCTATTCCGTTGCATCAACACGCAACCCAACCCTGCCAGAGAAGCATCACAATACACAATGAAGTCATCTGACCCATCCGGTAACGCAAGAATAAGAGCTTGACATAAAAGTCGTTTCAATGTCGGAAAAGCCCTCTCCTGATCATCAGTCCACTTAAATGGAACCTCCTTGCGAGTTAATTTAGTCATGGGATTTGAAATTTTAGATAAATCTTGGATAAACCGTTTGTAATATCCTGCCAATCATAAGAAGCTTTTAATTTCAGAAGGAGACTTCGGAGTCTCCCAATTCATCACAGCTTCTATCTTTGCCGGATCAACCTTGACTCCATCACTGCAAATAACATGCCTTCTCGCATCAAGAATTCACACTTTGAGTACTTGGCATATAATTGCTCCCGTTTCAAGGTTTCAAAAACTTGTCTCAAATGAATCTCGTGATCAGCTTTGGATTTAGAATAAACCAAATTGTCGTCGATAAATACTATCACAGATTTATCTAGAAACGGTCGACAAACCCGGTTCATTGAATCCATAAACACTGCAAGTGCATTAGTCAAACCGAACGGCATGACTAAGAATCCATAATGACCATACCAGGTACGGAAAGTAGTCTTGGCAATATCTTTGTCAGTAACTTGTATCTGGTGATAACCTGATCTCAAATCGATCTTAGAGAAATATGAAGCACCCTGTAACTGATCAAATAAATCATCAATCCTGGGTAGAGGGTATTTATTCCTAACCATCCTCTTATTCAGTTCCCTGTAATCAATACACATCCGTAGCGTGCCATCTTTCTTTTTCACAAACAAAACCGGTGCACCCCACGGCGAAGAACTCGGACGAATAAAACCCCGATCCAATAAATCATGAATCTGTGTCATCATCTCCCTAATCTCAGAAGGAGCCAACCTATAAGGAGATCTAGCCACCGGATTCGAACATGGTATTAAATCAATCTTGTACTCTACCTCTCGAATGGGAGGTAGCCCAGGTAACTCATCCGGAAACACTTCAGGAAATTTTGATACGACTCGCACATCAGTAATTGCCGGCTTTTCCTTTCTAGCATCAATAGCATATGATAGAAAACACTCACATCCCTTACTCAAGGATTTCTTAGCCTTCAACATAGAAATGATAGGAAACGTAGACCTGTTCCTTTCCCCTCGAGTCACCACGTGCGACCCATCAGACAACAGAAAAGAAATCAATTTCTTATGACATTTAATGCTCGCCCTGTGCTTACTCGGCCAATCTATCCCCAAAACCACATCAAACCCTGCTATTGGCATCAATAGAAATGACACTGGAAAGCACTTACCATCGATATCTATCTCAGCTCCGGTCATAGAACTTGTAACAGGAATTATTTTACCATCTGCTACTTCTATCTCAATCGGTACAGAAATAACAGTAACAGGTAATTTCAACTTTTCACAAAAAGCCACAGAAATAAATGAGCGATTCGCTCCAGAATCAAATAACACACGCGCACGTAGGAAGTTTATAAGAAACGTACCGGTGATAACATCATCAGTAGCAGTAGCATCGTCTATTATCATCCGGAACGCCCTACCCTCCGGTGTCGGAGGATTTTTTCGTTTTTGCGCCCCTGATGATGATCCCCCAACGTCCCCTGCCCCCGTCCCTGTCCCGGCTCCTCTCCCAGTAGGGCAATCACCTGCCCTGTGTCCCTCTTTCAAACAATTCCAACAAACATTTCTGGGAAACCTGCAATCTTTTGTTTCATGACCATGTGTACCACAACGCAGACAACACATGTCTGGGCAGTACACTACCCACGGTAGATGGGAATCCCAAGAACCTCCGTATTCTAACACACATGCCCGCAGCATATCCTCGAGTGTCTGAAGAGTTCTTTCAGATTGCCCGTCTGTCTGTGGGTGGTAAGCTGTACTCAGATTAACACGTGTACCTGACTCCCGCTGTAAACTGTTCCAGAAGTTCGACACAAACCTGGAATCTCTATCTGATACAAATGAAAGCGGTATACCATGTCGGGAAACAACTCATCAATATACAACTGAGCCAACTTACCGAGTGACGCCGTCTCACCGGTAGCCAAGAAGTGAGCACTCTTGGTCAATCTGTCAACGATCACCCAAATCATATCATGATTCCTCTGCGTACGTGGAATTTTCGTTAACAAATCCATCGTTATATGCTCCCATTTCCACTCTAGAATCTGTAACTGTTTCAATGCTCCACAGGGTTTCTGGTGCTCTGCCTTGACCTGTGCACAAATATGGCAAGCCTCCACAAACTGTGCAACATCTGTCTTCATTGTAGGCCACCAATACAGCACCTTTAGATCGTTATACATTTTTGTGCTACCTAGATGAACAGATAGTCTCGATTTATGAGCCTCAGTCATAATCAAACTCCGGAGACCTCCAAGCAAAGGCAGCCAAACACGAGATTGATAAATCTTCAATCCCCGAGAATCATCGGTCAGATCATTCTTTTTCTTTAACATAATCTCAGACTTCAGGTTTTCATCCCTCAAGGCTTCCAACTGAGCTGCCTTTAATCAATCAATCAAGTCAGAGACTATTTCCATTCGCATGAATTGAATATGTTCACTAACTCCCTTGCGACTCAAAGCATCGGCTACCACGTTGGCTTTCCCGGGATGATAGCGAATCTCGCAATCATAATCTTAACAAGTTCCAGCCATCGTCTCTGTCGCATATTGAGTTCCTTCTGCGAAAATACATACTGTAAGTTTTTGCGATCCATACAAATAACACACTTTGTACCATAAAGATAATGTCTCCATAACTTTAACGCAAAAACCACAGCTGCCAGTTCCAAATCATGGGTTGGATAATTCTTCTCATTAGGTTTCAACTGAAGAGAAGCATAGGCGATAACTCTATTCCGTTGCATCAACACGCAACCCAACCCTGCCAGAGAAGCATCACAATACACAATGAAGTCATCTGACCCATCCGGTAACGCAAGAATAAGAGCTTGACATAAAAGTCGTTTCAATGTCGGAAAAGCCCTCTCCTGATCATCAGTCCACTTAAATGGAACCTCCTTGCGAGTTAATTTAGTCATGGGATTTGAAATTTTAGATAAATCTTGGATAAACCGTCTGTAATATCCTGCCAATCCCAAGAAGCTTTTAATTTCAGAAGGAGACTTCGGAGTCTCCCAATTCATCACAGCTTCTATCTTTGCCGGATCAACCTTGACTCCATCACTGCAAATAACATGCCTTCTCGCATCCAGAATTCACACTTTGAGTACTTGGCATATAATTGCTCCAGTTTCAAGGTTTCAAGAACTTGTCTCAAATGAATCTCGTGATCAGCTTTGGATTTAGAATAAACCAAAATGTCGTCGATAAATACTATCACAGATTTATCCAGAAACGGTCGACAAACCCGGTTCATTGAATCCATAAACACTGCAGGTGCATTAGTCAAACCGAACGGCATGACTAAGAATCCATAATGACCATACCAGGTACGGAAAGTAGTCTTGGCAATATCTTTGTCAGTAACTTGTATCTGGTGATAACCTGATCTCAAATCGATCTTAGAGAAATATGAAGCACCCTGTAACTGATCAAATAAATCATCAATCCTGGGCAGAGGGTATTTATTCTTTACCATCCTCTTATTCAGTTCCCTGTAATCAATACACATCCGTAGCGTGCCATCTTTCTTTTTCACAAACAAAACCGGTGCACCCCACGGCGAAAAACTCGGACGAATAAAACCCCGATCCAATAAATCATGAATCTGTGTCATCATCTCCCTAATCTCAGAAGGAGCCAACCTATAAGGAGATCTAGCCACTGGATTTGAACCTGGTATTAAATCAATCTTGTACTCTACCTCTCGAACGGGAGGTAGCCCAGGTAACTCATCCGGAAACACTTCAGGAAAATTTGATACGACTCGCACATCAGTAATTGCCGGCTTTTCCTTTCTAGCATCAATAGCATATGCTAGAAAACACTCACATCCCTTACTCAAGGATTTCTTAGCCTTCAACATAGAAATGATAGGAAACGTAGACCTGTTCCTTTCCTCTCGAGTCACCACGTGCGACCCATCAGACAACAGAAAAGAAATCAATTTCCTATGACATTTAATGCTCGCCCTGTGCTTACTCAGCCAATCCATCCCCAAAACCACGTCAAACCCTGCTATTGGCATCAATAGAAATGACACTGGAAAGCACTTACCATCGATATCTATCTCAGCTCCGGTCACAGAACTTGTAACAGGAATTATTTTACCATCTGCTACTTCTATCTCAATCGGTACAGAAATAACAGTAACAGGTAATTTCAACTTTTCACAAAAAGCCACAGAAATAAATGAGCGATTCGCTCCAGAATCAAATAACACACGCGCACGTAGGAAGTTTATAAGAAACGTACCGGTGATAACATCATCAGTAGCAGTAGCATCGTCTATTGTCATCCGGAACGCCCTACCCTCCGGTGTCGGAGGATTCTTTCGTTTCTGCGCCCCTGATGATGATCCCCCAACGTCCCCTGCCCCCGTCCATGTCTCGGCTCCTCTCCCAGTAGGGCAATCACCCGCCCTGTGTCCCTCTTTCAAACAATTCCAACAAACATTTCTGGGAAACCTGCAATCTTTTGTTTCATGCCCATGTGTACCACAACGCAGACAACACATGTCTGGGCAGTACACTACCCACTGTGACTGGATTTACATTGTGTACACCATTGGGACTTCGTATTAGTACCCCCTGGGTCTGCTTCTGACTCTGATTACCCTGAGAAGAATTGCCCTATCATTTCTCCTTTTGTTGACCACATGCCTGGTCATACTTCGGCTTCTGCGCAGCCGCCTCATCATTGTTCTGTCTATCCCAGGCTTGAATGTATTCCTCAGCAGATTTTGCCAAGGTGAAGGCCTGAGATAATGATCCAGCCAGTCGAGCTGTACACCTGTACTCTGGTAACAAAGCTCCGATAAAATGTTGAACATGTGAAGATTCATCCGGTACCCACTGAGTTACAAACCTCAGCTTCGAGTTAAACTGTTCAATTAATTCATCAACTGTCATCCTCCTAGTCATTTTCAATTCCATAAACTCCTGCCTTATCTTATTCAGTTTGAAGGCATTGCAATACTACTCGCACAGTCTATCCTGGAATTGGTTCCATGTTATTGAATCCATTTGAGCTCTCGTTAAATGGGTGGTAATGGAATCCCACCAAACCATCGCCTTGCCTTTGAGCATCCGGGTGGCAAAGCAAACTCTCATCTCCTCCTCACAGTTATAGGCATCCAAAATCCTCCCTGTATCTCTCAACCAGTTCAAAGTCACGTTAGGATCCGTGCTGCCATGGTATTCGTCTGGTTTACAATCTAGAAATTGCTTGTATGTACATGGCTGTCTAAATCCCATATTCGGTGGATATCCCATAAACGGATAAGAGTAGGATCCTTGAGGCATAGATCCTTGTGGATAAGACCCTTGTGAAACAGATCCTTGCCGATAGGGCCCCTGAGGAAATAACGGATAGTATAAAGGTTGAGTCATCGGTTGAGTAAACGGTGGTATAGGCATTGACATCGGAGGAACCTCTGCCAATGTATTCACTGACGGAAAGATAGGAGGTATCGCAACCGTAGTTGATGTCACAGTAGTAACCGGGGGTTGAATTATAGGAATTTGTCTTTGTTGCTCTAGTTCCTTTCGCAAGTCTTGCTGTTGGCCCTCCAACTGAAATATGTATTCATCTCTTTCATCCCCAGCGGTACCAGATGTACCGGCATTTAGCAATGTTTCCACTATAATTGGGACTTCAGCAGAAGATGGGACAATAGGGGCAGCAGTCGAGTGATCACGATCAGCCATTGTTATCTGTTCGAGTGATCACGATCAGCCATTGTTATCTGTAACAATCACATCACCTCACAATTTATTAGATAAATCCGTTAGTACATAACATACTAACTACACTCCAATTAACCCAATCCCGCACCAAAGGAGTAATCGACCTATCATGAGCCAAGATTCGGGAATGTAACACTTCCACTGTGCCTACACTGCCAAATCAAGGCTCTGATACCAAACTTGTAACACCGTATTTTAACCCAAAAATTTTCATTTTCAAAATCATAGCAGAAGCGAATTAAACAGCCAAAGTGTTCACAACTGTACAAACACAACTGTTGTTTAAATAACAGTATTACAAAAGACGGCTCATCACATAAATAATATATCAGAATCCTAGGTGATTACTCCCCAAGCTAACCACTCTCAGCCGAGCCGCTGACTTACCAAAACCTGTAAAAAGATTGAGAGGTGGGGGATTAGCACAAAGCTAAGTGAATGGAGTAAAACCACAACAGATATATCAGCAAATAACCGCATCAATATCAACAACACATAACAGATAATCGTGCCCCTGGAAGACCGGCGGTTCTGCAGGAACCTTCAACCAATACCGGCCAAAGCAAAGGTTTACCGATAGTTCATTTGCTATTCTCACACAGTATTACCTTAAGTTGCAACAAATGCATCAAACCCAGCCCATATGCCCAGCCGAAGCTGACTTCCCAATCCTCATGTATACATATCATTGACGCACAATTAATTAACAATCAACAGTTAATCAATTATCAGATGCACAATTTATCCATGCGTCAGGCCAATAACAATTGCAACCCAAACCAGTTACAACTAATCATATATGTGAGTAAATGTCCACTCACCTCAAACTTTCAGGTTTCTCCACTCAGTGATCTTATTTTACTAAGCCTTGTTTGTTCCTGAGAACATAACAAACTGAAATCAATAATGATTCATAAATATAAGTCAAATACATAGATTTATATCCTTTTAATTAAACATAAACATGTAAGATTCACATATGCATTCACTTATACACTTAGCATCAAACAATGCAAAACAAGAAGCCAAAACTGTCGGATTTCACATGAAATCCGACACTACTATTGGATTTGCACCAAATCCGCAATCACCATCGGAATCCGCCTCTTGGTATCGGATTTGAAAGAATCCGATACTTCCTTCGGATTTTATTTTAACACAATCGGATTTTCCACACTTGTATCTCAACTTGGCATCCACAATCGGATTTTTCCATGATAATCGGATTTCGATACTAGGATTTCACATATCCGGATTCCACGAGTATCGGATTCTATGGTCCGGATTCAACACCCGGATTCCACTAGAATCGGATTTATTCACTCGGTTTTCATCATCATCACCAAAATCCGCCACCTTCATCATTTTAAGAATCCGATAACTTCAAACCTTGTATAATTCATCTTTCCAGAATACACAAATCATATACAAGTTTATAAAAGCACATATAAACATGCATAATCGTGCAAACATGCATCAAAACACCTTTTAACACCCAAGAACATCAAATCCGATAAAGGAATAATCACATGATGTTCATACTAAAACCCAACAAGATTAAAAACCGTAGCATGCTCATAACAATCAATAGCATGTTAATCAAGAATCATGAAATAATCAACAACCTTCGAAACTTGAATCACACAATCAAGAAATCACGAATCCGATTACTTCTTCTCTTGCTTTCTTTCTTTCGGTTTTTCACACTTATTTCACACACACACTTCTCAGACTTGATAATGAGAATTTCATCAGTGAAACCCACGTATAAACATATTTTAACAATCTAAGCGTGAGGTGGCATGCCTAAACCGACTAAGCACATGCACACACACACACACACTAAATCGTACAATATATATATACATCAACACACATATATATACTTATACTAACATATAATCCATATATTTAATTAATCAATTTAATTAAAACTGTGTAACTTAATACTAACAAGTAATTAATGAAGTAGTAATCACAAGTAACATACCAAAGCCACTGTAAATACTAGGCCCGATCTGAGGATGTTACATGCTACCAGTCGGGCTTTGAAGGTGTCTATTTTTCCATCCATGTTTGTCTTCTTCCTGATGACCCATTTGCACCCAACTGGCTTGTGACCGGGTACCGGATCAACCAAGTCTGAGACTTGATTATCCGTCATGGATTGCATCTCACTGTCCAATGCCTCCTTCCACCTAGCAGACTCAGGGCCCGCTACAGCTTCCCGGTAGTTGGTCGGTTCACTAGGATCCACCAATAGCTCGTTGCCCTCGGATATGAGAAACCCATATCTTTCTGGCTCATTACGAACTCTACCAGATCTACAGAGCTCTAATGGTTGTGTATCAGGCACCTCATCCACCAATGGTTGAGGTTCCACTTCTTCCGGTGCGCCGACCTCAGAAGCGGTACTAGTGCCAACATCAGGTTGATCTTTGGTGTCACCTAGAATTTCTTTTAGATCGACTTGCCTCCCGCTGGCTCCGCAGATATCAGCAACCTTTCAAGGAAGACCACCCTTCGAGTAACAAACACCTTGTTCTCCGAAGGTTTGTAAAACAAATATCACGTAGAACCAGCTGGGTAGCCAATGAAAATACACTTTTCGGCTCCGGGTTCAAGTTTGTGTTGAGCTTCACGTCTTACGTAAGCCTCATAACCCCAGACCTTGAGATAGGCTAGCAAAGGAACCCTTCCATACCACATCTCGAATAGTGTACTCGCAAACTTCTTTTTGGTACACGGTTTAAGGTCCTAACAGTAGTTTCCAAAGCATAACCCCAAAAACTTGCGGGTAGCTTTGTACGACTCATCATAGGCCGAACCATATCCAATAAAGTTCGGTTCCTCCTCTCGGCGACCCCATTTAATTGTGGTGTCCTGGGTGGATTATGTTGTGAAATAATTTCACAACCCTAAGATGATCAAGAAACTCGGTACTAAGATACTCACCACCCTTATCGGATCTGAGAATCTTAATCCGCTTGCCCAATTGATTCTTCACTTTGTTTTGGTATGTCTTAAACACCTCAAAGGTTTCAGATTTATGCTTAATCAAATAAACATAACCATACCTACTGAAATCATCAGTTAAAGTAACGAAGTACCTACAGTTGTTTCTTGTAGTAGACCTGAACGTACCACACACATCCGTGTGAACAATGTCCAACAAGTCTTTGCCCCTTTCACTAACGCCGGTGAAGGGCGCTTTAGTCATTTTGCCTAATAAACAAGAATCGCATACTTCGCTTGACCTGTGGTCAAACGATTCCAAAATCCCATCCACTTGGAGTTTGACGATACGTTTCTTGCTTATATGGCCAAGACGACTATGCCACAATGTTCATGATTGATTTATTACCATCAAAACACACACTTGTTTCATAAATCCCATGACATGGATAAGCTTTAAAGTAATGAACATCATTTCTCAAACAAGAAATAGTTCCATTATGAAAATTAAACTCATAACCACCGTCAAACAAAGCGTGAAAGGAAATAATGTTTCATGCCACGCAGGGCGAAAAACAAACATTTAATAAGGTAATAGCAAGTCCTGAAGGAAAGGCGAGATCAACACTCCCTATCCGCTGCACGGGAACCACATCCTTGTTTCCCATGATCAGGTCAAGCTCTCCTGCACCCAATGCCCTACTTCTTTTTAGCACCTGCACATTATTACAAATATGAGTGCCACAATCGGTATCAAGTACCCAGCCGTTAGAAGTAGCGGTATTGTGGAGTTCAATCATAAACGTATCTGAGTTACCCGCACCCTTCAGTTTTACCCGCTTGAGCTCCTCAAGGTACTTTGGGTAAGAATGCCGCCAATGCCCCTTTTCCTTGTAGTGGAAGCACTCGGCTTCCGCAGGGTCCTCGGCCGGTGGAACCATCACGGCTTTCCCCTTGCCCTTCGGGGCCGGACTCGGGTTAGGTTTTGCAACCTTCCCCTTACCCTTTCCCTTAGAGGGGGGATCGCCATTCCTTTTGGTTCCGCCTCCCTAGATAGCTAGGACGGGTTTGGACGAGGAGGGCTTCTTAGACATGTCGGACTCGACCGTCTTTAACATTCCGTGAAGCTCCATTAGGGACTTGTCCATGCCATGGACATGATAGTTCCACACAAATTGTGAAAAGGAACTAGGAAGAGAATGGAGGATCACATCCACCGCCAATTCCCTCCCCAACGGGAATCCCAACCTCTCCAAGCGATCAATCAATGCTTTCATCTTAAGCACGTGAACGCTCACATTTCCGCCCTCCTACATATGGCAATCGAAAAGGGACTTTAGGCACTCGAAGCACTCTAGCTTAGCCTGCTGTTGGAACATTTCCTTCAGCTGGTTAAGCATGTCATATGCCCCTAAATGTTCCATTTGCTTTTGAAGCTCAGGAATAATTGACGAGAGCATAATGCAAGCCACTTCATTCGTTTCCTTGATGCGCTTATCATACGTGTCTCGAGCACCCTAGTCGCATTAGCCGCAGGTGCTTCCGGCAAAGGCTCCTCGATGGCCCACATCTTTTGTTCATACCTAAGGGCTATCCTTAGTTTCATGAACCAGTCCATGAAGTTTTGGCCATCGACTTTGGCCTTTTCGAGGAACAATTTTAGGGAAATAGAGTTCGATGAAGATGTAAAAGCGTTGTTGGATGCCATCTACAAAATTAGAGTACCAATTTTAGTTGTCAAATCCTTGTAGAAATAATTACAAAATAGTTATAAAAACTCAATTATTTGAACAAGGCTAAAAACCATATTTCACTCTATCTCGTGACGGGTTTACCGCGGATCACGAAATAGGTTATTTAGGCCGGTAGACAAATTACCGATTGCAACCATTGCAACTCTTAGCTCCTTGCGAGATCCTTTCGACATCAAATGTCTAAGGCATGTTTGATCCCTTCATACACAAATCCTTTTATTATTCTTAAATGACTCGGCTAGAAATCGACATCATTTAAGCGTCATAAAAGAATTTGTAAATCGCCCGTCAAGACACATGTTGGTACCCTAGCCCAATCATTGGTTCATGCTTAAGCTCGACTACCAATATTGCGGGTTGCCACACTCACCTTCCACACAACTCCACAAGGCATGACTCGTGCTAATGCTCGACAATCATCCAAGTTTTGTTAGATTTGGGTGGTGTCGTCTTACGGGTGGCGCGTGACTTACTTTTCGAAAACTCTAATCATGGTTAAACAACAAAATAAAGATACAAAGAAATAGAGTCATACCCTTGATGCTATCTTCTTTGTACGCGCGGGTTTGGAGTTTGGAAGTCTCGTGCACTAACGTGTACACCTCTATCGAAGTCCACACCAAGTTACTATCGCCTCCCACTTGCTAGAGTGTTAGATAAGCCTATCTAAACACCACCAAGATGACCAATACAAAAGAAACAAAGCCTTGGATGTCTTTTGTGTGCTTGAGAGAGAGAAGTGTGCAATATGTATTTGTATGCCTTTCAAAAACTAGTAACCTCACAATGGAATCATGCACCACATTATATAGACTCCACAAAAGAGAATAAAAATGTGCATGCATTGATAAACCATCAGTTACCAATTAAAATATCATAATCTCCTTCATAAACAGCCTTGAAAGCTTTTTAAGAAGACTATAACTGCACGGGGCACGGCTGTGCCTCACAAGGCACAGGTGTACCAGCCGAAAAGGCCACGCCTAAGTCACGCTTGACTTGGGCTCGTGCCTGTCCATTGGGCACAGGGCACGGGTGTGCCTCCCAGAGGCACGGGCGTACCTAGCCACAGGCCACGCCCAAGTCACGCCCGACTTGGGCTCGTGCCTGCCCGTGGGGCACGGCCGTACCTCATAAAGGCAAGGGCGTGCCTTAGCCCACCAGAACCAGTTTCTGGTTTTCTCTCTCATTAGACCATCCGTGATGCCGGAATCGATACTTGGCGTGTGACCCAATAGGCCCTTTCCTTCATCAGCCATGATACCAACTCGTGTGTGTGTCAGTGGGCATAATCCAACAAGGTGGTCCTTACGGCCATAAGGCCTTTGCCCCTTGTGGCCGCAAGGAGCCTCCTTGCGGCCACAAGGCCCGTCCAGACACATTTCTTCTCCTGTTGGCGATATGTGCTATCAGAATCAATCCCTGGCATGTAACCCAATAGGCTCGTGTCTTATCCGCAGTGATACGGACCTACGTGTGTAAGTGGGCATAATCTAACAGACTCTCACTTACACATGACGCAGCGTCCCAAGTCAACACGAGTTATGTCATCCCAGACAAAAACCAAAACACAACACAACACAACAGGTTGTGATGGTCCTATAGATAAGTGATCAATCATCCCTTTGTTCGCGATATCCTATGTGAACACAAGACATGGACTATAGTCAATCTCCAAATTGTTCACGATTATGTTTCTCAGTTTCAGATTGATGGTGACCACAAAACAAGTACTCATTGATCGCTATCAATGTGACTTGAGCACGACCATGCATTTTGATGTTAGCACTCAATCATCGAGGAAGCCAGGGATATCTCTCTTATTAGAGGAACAAATCCTTTTGACTACACAGTTCCGCTACATGAATTATACCGTACCCAAAAATTCCTTTTATAATAGCCAGTTATGAACTACGTTTGAAAGCAATCTAAGTAAAGCAAATACATGCTTTGGAACCTTGTGTATCTCCAGTCTAAGGATGAAATGATATTATCATTCTGATTCACTTGTGACAGTATCCATGAAGTGAACTCAGGTGTGGGTCTTCTAGTCACTTGAAACTCTTTTCAAGTACTGTTAAATATTGCGTCCATTGTATTCCATTAATACTTGACCAATCATTAACTCAGTTTTAATTCCGATTTCCTTCCCATGAATTGTGACTGACTGTGGAATGTTTGAACTACATTAGCAATTTGGGAAGCGATTAAACATGCAAAGATCGGAATACAGTAAAGACTAAATGAAGATAACTACAACAAGCATATATATAGTCCCTACTATATATCAAAATAATCACAAGTACAATACTGCTTAATGTTCCTATAAACACATGCACATATCAAACAAAAACTAAAACAATACTCAAGCTAAGTCACTAGCTAATCTGACACCTATCGCAATAGTGTGAGAATCATGTATAGCTTGTGACAACGGCTTGGTAAAAGGATCGGCAAGATTCTCTTCCAAAGATACTTTGCTAATGGCAATTTCACGACTCTTAATAACATCTCTAATGAAGTGGTATTTTTGAGGAATATGCCTAGTCCTCTTATGAGCTCTTGGTTCCTTGACTAGAGCCACCGCACCCTCATTGTCATAAAATATCTCAATAGGGTCAGCGATGCTAGGAACCATACCAAGATCCTGGGTGAACTTCCTCATCCACACAGCTTCCTTAGCAGCTTCACTTGCTGCAATGTATTCAGACTTTGTGGTCGAATCAACAACTGTGTCTTGCTTAAAGCTCCTCCAACTAATTGCACCACCATTCAAAAGAAAAACAAACCCCGATTGAGATCGGTAGTCGTCTCTATCAGCTTGGAAACTAGTGTCACAGTAACCCCTTACTCTTAGCTCCTTTTCACCACCAAAAATTAAGAACATTTCCTTCATCCTACGAAGATACTTTAGAATGTTCTTAACCGCAGTCAAGTGAGCTTGACCCGGGTTAGCCTGATATTTGCTCGTCATGCTCAAAGCATACAATACATCAGGATGAGTGCATAGCATGGCGTACATGATCGATCCCATAGCCGAAGTGTAAGGGACTAGACTCATTACTTCTAGTTCCTCGGGAGAAGTAGGACATTTAGCTTTGCTTAATATCGTACCATGCGTCATAGGGCGATTCCCCTTCTTGGAATCCTCCATTTTGAATCGCTTCATCATTTTTTCTATGTATGCACTTTGGCTTAACCCAAGAACCCTCCTTGATCTATCTCTATAGATCTTGATACCCAGGATGTATGCAGCATTTCCTAAATCCTTCATTGAGAAACAATTCCCAAAAAGGTTTTGACACCTTGCAAGGTTGGGACATTGTTCCCAATGAGTAGAATATCATCTACATATAGGACTAGAAATACTACATCCCTCTGACTAGCTCTGACATATAAGCATGGTTCATCTTTGCTCTTCGAAATCCAAACCTTTTAATTTTCTCATCAAAACAAAGATTCCAGCTACGAGATGCTTGCTTAAGTTCATAAATGAAGGCGGTTTTAACATCCATTTGTAGCATAGGACTAGAAATACTACACACTCTATCAGGATACTTAGGATGTTCAAAACCCTCAGGTTGTAGCATATAACCTCCTCAGAGAGCTCCCCATTAACGAAGGCGGTTTTAACATCCATTTGCATATTTCATAGTCATAAAATGCAACAATAGCTAATAGTATCCTGATAGATTTCAACATAGCCACAGGGGAAAAAGTTTCATCATAATCAATTCCTTGAGTATGAGTGAAACCTTTAGCCACCAGTCGTGCTTTGAATGTATCTATCACTCCATCCATGCCAATCTTCTTCTTGAAGACCCAGTTACACCCTATAAGTTAATAGCTGGGTTTAGGATCAACCAAGTCCCATACTTGATGGTCTGACATGGATTGCATCTCGACTTCCATAGCCTCTTTCCATTTGGTAGACTCTGGGCCAACCATTGCTTCCTAATAGTTGGTCGGTTCATTATGATCCACCAATAGCTCGTTTCCCTCAGATATTTAAAACCATATCTCTCTGGCTCAATACGAGTTCTACCAGATTTGCGAAGAGGTAATGGATGTATGTCAGTTACCGCAGCATCATCATGCTTGGTCTCAACTATTTCTGGTTGAGTGCTAGTGCGAACATCAGGTCTTTCATCAAGTGATCCTAGAGTTTCCACTAGATCTATCTTCTTCTCTGTTGGTTGGTTAGATATCAGTTCCCTTTCAATGAAAACTGCCCTTCGAGCAACAAAAACCTTGTTCTCAGAAGGTTTGTAAAACAAATATCCAATTCCAGCAGCGGGATACCCAATGAAATAACAGTTTTCGGATCGGGGTTCCAATTTGTCATCAACCTCACGTCTAACGTAGGCTTGACAACCCCAAACTCTTAGATATGATAGAATGGGTTTCTTTCCATGCCATATCTCGAAAGGTGTTTTTCCGACCTTCTTTGTTGGTACGAGATTAAGGATTCTAGCCGCCGTTTCAAGAGCATATCCCCCAAAACTCAATGGTATTTGGGTATGAGTCATCATAGATTGGACCATATCTAACAATGTCCGGTTCCTCCTTTCAGCGACCCCATTTAATTGTGGAGTCCTCGGAGGTGTTAATTGTGAAATAATTCCATAACTCTTAAGATGATCTTTGAACTCTTGACTAAGATACTCACCACCTCTATTAGATCTGAGTATCTTAATTTTCTTTCCCAATTGATTCTCTACTTTGTTTTGGAAAGTCATGAACACTTCAAAAGTTTCAGACTTTTGTCTAATTAAATGGACATATCCATACCTACTATAATCATCTGCAAAGGTAACGAAGTATCTTGAGTTATCCCTTATGATGTGCTTGAGCGGAACACACACAAGTGTATATAATGTCCAACAAGTCTTTGCCCCTCTCACTATTCCTAGTGAAGGGTGCTTTAGTCATCTTGCCCAATAAACAAGATTCACATACTTCATTTGACCCGTGGTCACATGATTCCAAGATCCCATCTGCTTGGAGCTTGGTGATGTGAGCCTTGTTTATATGAGGAAGACGGTAATGCCACATTGATAACTTATCCAAACCATTGTTGGATATAGAATCAATAATCATGATTGAATTTTTATTATTATTAATGTATGCTTCCGTCTCGTAAATGCCATGATATGGTAATGCTATAAAATAACAAGTGCTATCTTTGAAACACAAAATCGTACCGTTATTATCAAATTCAAAAGTAAAACCATCATCATACAATGCCCATAAGGACAAGATATTACGAGCCATGTATGGCTAATAACATACATTTTTAAGAATAATAGAAAAGCCGGTTCTAAAGAACAACACCATGCTTCCTTTTGCCTCAACAGGGATAGTCTCTCGATTCCCCATTATAAGATCCAGCTCTCCTTTCTTCAACCTCCTACCTTCCCTTAGCACCTGCACTATGTAAATACGTGAGTGCCACAACCGGTATCTAAAACCAGTTTCCGGATGCAGAGGTGTTATGAAGTTCAATCATGAACGTACATGAATTTGAGGTGCCTCCAATACTCATGGCTTTGAGCTTCTTGAGACCCTCAGGGTATGTGGGACAACTTCGGTCGTAGTTCCCTTTCTTCCCGCAAAAGAAACAATCCTCTTCTTCTAGAGCCACAGCTTGGGGACGTTTCCCCTTGCTCTTGGTTCCTGTGGTAGGGTTAGGCTTGGTTGCACCAACCTTCCCTTTACCTTTACCCTTAGGGGTAGAAGTGGATTTCTTCTTCTGGATGTGGACCTCCCATATAGCCAAGATGGGTTGTGAAGAAGTTGACTTTTGCTTGGTCATGCTAGACTCTGTAGTCTTCAGCATACCGTGCAATTCCATTATGGACTTTTCCATACTATGCATATGATAGCTCATTACGAACTGCTCATATGAAGTAGGAAGTGATCTGAGAATTAAATCCATAACTAGTTCCTTCCCAATGGAAAATCCTAGCTTCTCCATACGCTCCACGTTTGCTTTCATTTGTAACACGTGAGTGCTTACAGACCCATTCTCCGGGAGCTTGCAATCAAGCACTTGCTTGAGGCATTCATACCTTTCTTGCCTTGCCTGCTGTTCGAACATGTCCTTCAGCTGAACAATCAAGTCGAAGGCACTCAAATGATCCATCTGCTTTTTTAGATCAGGAATCATTGTGCTCAACATCAGGCATGTAATGTCCTCGGTGTCCTTGACGTGTTTTTCATATGCGTCCTTGACAACCCGAGTTGCATTTGCTGCCGGTGGCTCAGGTAAGGCTTCCTCTATGGTATGCAATTTTCCTTCCTGGCGTAAGACCAGTTTCAACTATCTATACCAGTCCATGAAATTCATACCATTGGGTTTCTCCTTTTCAAGGAAAACTCGTAGAGAAAAGTTGGTGGTGTTGGTGGTCATGTTGTTGGTTGTTGATGCCATCTATATTTAGTAAAGTAGTTTTAGTTAGTTTGATATTTAAATCCCATTAAAAATAACTACCCATAAAAATATTTTTTATAAGAACTAAAAACCATATTTCGCAATACACCGTGACGAGTTTACCGCGGATCACGTGGTAAAGTTATTTAGGCCGGTAACCATTTTACCGATTGTAATCTCTATTACAACTCTTTAAATCTTGCGGGATACGTTGGCATGTTTTATCCCTTCTTACACCTAATCCAAGTTAAAATTTTGTTTGACTCTTGCTAAGCTCGACAATCATCCAAGATTTTAATTTGTATTTGTAAATTATCCATCAAGATACTCGGTGGTACTCTCGACCAAAATTTGGCTCGTGCTAAGCTCGACAACCATATCTTGCGAGTTGCCACCTACCCCTTGCACACAGTTACGCAAGGAATCATTCATGCTAAGCTTGACAATCATCCAAGTTTCACTAGATTCGGGTAGAGTCATCTTATGGATGGTGTATAATATACTTTTGTGAAAAACGGGCTTTTGTTTTTCCAATTAAAACCATGTTTTAATTTTGATTAACAAAACAAGTGACAAAAGGCATTTTTTCACTTTAATATTACATGAAGTTAATATTTGTTTGTTAATCATATGCGCGCGTGAGAGATCTAAACCATTTTTAGAAAACTCTTGTGATTTTATTTAATATCGAAAAATTTTCTACCAAGCGAGAACTTACCATCCATTCATATAAAATCACATCACACGCATAATATAAATTGGTAACCATGCTCATATCCTATACGTTCTTTTCGTGAGCCATAACGGGAAAAACAAGGTCAACTAGGGACAATATAAAGACCCACCATGCTATCTCTCACCGAATCCACCACCTCCATCGGGCCTCTGGGATCCATTTTTGCTAAGACATCATCACCGTGATTCTTGTTCGTGTCGTTTAGTATTTTACACGTATATAGATTTTAAAAGAAATGGCATGCAAACCACAATTTCCTAAAACTAGTACAAGTACGTGAATAAATATAACGGCATGCAAGCTGCAATAAATATTTACAAACGAAACTATTATATAAATTATTACAAACCATTGCGACCAAGTCACCAAATGAATGGATTACAATTTATCCACAAACAACATAGCATATAGGTCATGGAGCATATATGGTTACCAACATCACAAAACATGGTGTGCCACAAAAACATGTTAACATGCATTTTGATTAGGATTATTTAGACAAACAATTAAGGCACAACAAATAATCCTAGGACATATACATTAGTAACACCAAATTATTTTTGGTGAAACATATTTATATATACTCACCATAAATATATGCATGTATACATTTTATGCCAAAATTATATCGTGCATATAAGTATGTGAATCAAAATCCATAGGGAATCAAACCAAAACCAGCAGAATGAGCTAAAACTGAAACCATTTTGGAAAACAAAGCTGTCAAACTTTTCAAAAGAATGTTTTCCAGTTTAAATCCCTTGCGGACGCAAGAGAGACCCTTGCGGCCGTAAGGCTGTTTCAAAAACAAACCCTTGCGGCCGTAAGGCTCAATTTTACAAAATTTCAGTTTTCAGCCACCAAGGTGCAATACCTATGTAGAGATTGCTCTGATATCACTGAAGGAATTTAATGGCCATCTTACCTAAGCAGCAGATGCATATGATGTATAAAACTTGATGCCATTAAGTCCCACCAATGGAAAGAAATCTACATACAAGTACTGCAACCAAAATTAAGAGTTAGAATATGAAATGTATCCTACTCCTTGCTTATGCTGGGATGAACTAGAAGTCACCAAAATAGAAACTCTCTATCGATAGTCCACAACAAGTTTGCTTGATTCCCAGATGCTAGTAAGCCTCTAGTGATCTTCAAGAACTTGAAATCACCTTTGGAACAACACACACCAATTTGCAGGTCTGGAAATTGCTCAAGAACTCTAATCAAGGGAGTATACAATCATCCAACTTGAGAGAGAAGTGTTTTTGCCTTCTTATTTCACTTAGATGAAAGAAGCTCTCACATGCACACTTAAGTGGTAGTACTAGGGTCAGTCAATGACAGATAAGTTGTCCATGCAGACTCCAAGAAGCCCCAATAAGGGTGCATTAAGCCTCGTAAAAGGCTGGTAAAAACAATAAATGCTATCTGACAGGTGGTCCTTGCGGTCACATAGAGTAACCCTTGCGGCCGTAAGGCCTTTGCCCTTTGCGGCTGCAAGGAGCCTCCTTACGGCCGTAAGGCCCGTCCAGACACATTTCTTCTCCTGTTTGCGATATGTGCAATCGGAATCAATCCGTGGCGTGTGACCCAAAGGCTCATGTCTTATCAGCTGTGATACGGACCTACGTGTGTCAGTGGGCATAATCTAACAAGTACGACATTAAGAACACCAAGGAGTGTTAGGTCTCGGTTTTTTGGAAGTATCAGTCTTCCCACCTGCAGAGGATTGTCCTTTGGAAGGACACTATTTACCAGATGGCTGAAACTTCCTCTTAAAACCCCTATTGGGAGATTCGCCCTTGCATTGAATGCCATCTCCTTCCATTTGTCAGGCCACTTCAAATGCCCGATTCAGACTAACAGCTGCTCGCACATTGGCACGAAACTCTAATGGCAAGGTGCCACAAACCTTCTTAGTAGCGTTCTCATCAGGTATCAAATGGGGAACGAAGCTCATCTTGTTAGTAAAAGCAGTGAGACGATCCTCCATCGACTTATCTCCTTTCTGGAGATTATTGAATTCCCACTCAATTATTTCCATATCATACTCGGTACAGTATTTCTTCAACAACTTCTTAGAGAATTTCTCCTATGACAAAGCACTCAACACCTCCTTGTTAACATAGGCTTTAACCATATCCCACCAGAAGATGGCACGACCCTTCAACATACGTACTTTGTATTTCACGCAATACTCCGGCTTACATTCACAGGATTCAAATGTTTGCTCCATCTCATGGAGCCACTACATCGTAATCGTGGGGTTATCACTCCCCTCATACATCAGAGGCTTGCACGACAAGAACTTTTTGAATGAGCATGTCTTGCGTGTTTTGCCTAATGTGGTTTACAACAAAAGCTCCTTTGCTAAACGAAGCTCTTCCTCTAGGAGCTTTATATACACCTCTTGTTCTTGCACAAGTCTACCACCTTCAGCATTGTGTTGAGAACGTTCATCCTCAGCATGATGAGGCATATGTGAAGCCTCATCTTCCATCACTTTGAGAGCTTGTTTGGTATTACCGTGGTCAGCAGACATCTTTATCAACTTTCTATACAACAGAGAAGAGTATTTAATACTCTAGTTATACTTACTTATCATACTTGACAAGCTAGCTTACAACGAATAACATTCATGTGACACGGTAAGAGTAACCCTTGCGGCCGCAAGGAGCCTCCTTGAGGCCGTAAGGCCCGTCCAGACACATTTCTTCTCCCTTTCGCGATATGTGCTATCGGAATCAATCCCTGGCGTGTGACCCAATAGGCTCGTGTCTTATCAGTAGTGATACGGACCTACGTGTGTCAGTCGGCATAATCTAACAAGTATGACACTGACAACACCAAGGAGTGTTAGGTCTCGGTTTTTTGGAAGTATCAGTCTTCCCACCTGCAGAGGATTGTCCTTTGGAAGGACCCGATTTACCACATAGCTGAAACTTCCTCTTAAAACACCCATTGGCATATTCTCCCTTGCATTGAATCCGATCTCCTTCCGTTTGTCGGGCCACTTCAAATGCCCGATTCAGACTAACAGCTGCTCGCACATTGGCGCGAAAATCCAATGGGAAGGTTCCCTAAAACCTTCTTATCTTAGTGTTCTCATCAGGTATCAAATGGGGAACAAAGCTCATCTTGTCAGTATAAGCAGTGAGAAGATCCTTCATCTACTTATCTCCTTTCTGGAGATTATTGAATTCCCGCTCAATTTTTTCCATATCATACCCGGTACAGATTTCTTCAACAACTTCTTAGAGAATTACTCCCATGACAGAGCACTCAACACCTCCTTATTAGCAGAAGCTTTAACCGTATCCCACAAACACATTCACAGGATTCAAATGTTTGCTCCATCTCACAGAGGCACTGCATCCTAATCGTGGGGTTATCACTCCCCTCAAACATCTGAGGCTAGCACGACAAGAACTTCTTGAACGAGCATGTCTTGGGTGTTTTGCCTAATGTGGTTTGCAACAAAAGCTCCTTTGCTAAACGAAGCTCTTACTCTAGGCACTTTATATACGCCTCTTCTTCTTGCACAGGTCTACCACCTTCAGCATTGTGCTGAGAACGTTCATGTTGGGGAGATAATCACTCCACCCTAATAATCAAATCTGCCTATCCTAAAACATAGAATTTGATGATAACCAAACCCTACATTCAGTATGACTTAGAAAGAATTCAAACATGTGTTGTTTGAATCAGTTTATGTAAAAATATGCTAAGTATGGAACCATCAGCTGACCATCAGCTGAGCATCAGATCCTACTCAATGTATCAACCAAGGGATATCAGCCAAGAAGCATCAGATGAAGAAAACAAGTAAAGAAGACCATCACCTGAGGAAAATAAACCATCATCTGAGTGAAGAAAGTTGATCAGCTGAGGAAAATACTCCATTAGTTGAGTGAACAAATTGATCAGCTGAGTGCCTACTCTATTAGCTGTGTGAACAAATGGATCAGCTGAGGCACAAAGCATCAGCTAAGTAAGTCTTCCTTTGCACAAGTCATCTCCCCTCATAAACTGATGTATTTGAATGATCAGCTGATCATTCTTCATCAACTGATCAAACAAATACATGAGGTTATGCCCTCCTAAGCTTACTATTGATCAGTTGAGCATCTATATGATCAGCTGAGCAATATGTATCAACTGAGTCCTAGCAAAAAGTGATTAACTAATATCTTTTGTCAACTGAGTAGTGAATGTCAAAGTTCCTAGTACAATCTGTTAGCTGAGTCGTGCAAAATGTCAAATCTGCACTATCTTTTCATATTGTAAGTCATATGTAAAAGGCAGAACATGTGTTGTTCTATTATGCCTTAGATCTTTGTTTGTAAAAGTAAAAATGCACTTTTTGGATCAAGTATGAGACAAAAAGGTTTTGATCTTATCCTTTGGAAAAGTATAATGATACCTCAGACAGACGAAGATCTTGAAGATTTGTTCAAACAACTAAGTATGGCTGGCAATCCCATACTTGGTAAAGTCAAATCAAACAGAAGCATTGTGTTGATTAAAGTACAAGCATGGAAAGGGAAAAAAACTTCTACACGACAGTAGATGTAGGTTTTAATATTTTATATTGTGAATGGGTTGCACTTTTGCAGAAAAGTACAATTACTTTTATCAAACAATCGATTAAAGTAACTTTACTTTTCACCCACTACCTTTACAATTAAAATATTATATTTCCACATCCTCTTTGTCTCCTACCTTCATGCAACCGGATTCACCAAAGTTTTCTATATATACTTATGCATGGTGGACATGCAAAAATACAACACAGTGAAGTCTCTACTCCATAGAAAGAAAATCTTATCACTTGAGAAATTCGTAGAGTTTAAGCATTGTGTAGAATCAAACTTGTTCATGTGTTTAACACTATATATACATTAGTTGTTTTAGAGTTAGCTTGTCTATGTGTTAGACAAATAGATTGCCACCTTTTATTGTACTTAGAATTTCCACTTCTAGTGCATGTAATTCTTGATTCAATATCAATAAGAATTATATAAAAGTATATCAGTGTGTCTTTAAATTTTAAAAGCTAAAGTTTGTATTCAACCCCCCCTTCTACAAAAATTTGTTGTTGTGTACTCAATCTGGGACTAACAACTGGTATCCGAGAAGGTTAGATAATCAATATCTAGATCTGTTTTGCTTACTCTACAAAAGCTTCTACCCCTCTCAATATGGCCTCATCAGCAATCAACATGAATATCTCAAACACTGGGTCCTTAACAAGATGTCCCATTTTTGATGAAGAAAATTTCTCCATGTGGAAAAGTAGAGCACATCTTTTCTTATCCACCCTTGATATCCAAATGCTTGAAATAGTCACTGATGGTCCTTATGTTCCAACATCAGTGTTATCCATTCCATCAGAATCTGAAGGTCAAACCTCTACAACTAAAAGAATCATAACCAAACCCATGCATCTGTGGACAGATGAAGATAAGAGGTTGGTTAGCCTAGATGTTAAGGCTAGATCAGCTTTTGTCTCTGCACTACCTAATGAGATCTATCATCAAGTGCTTAACTATTCTTCTGCTAAAGAGATGTTAGATACACTCATAGTTGCATATGAAGGGACTGAAGAGGTGAAGGAGAACAAGAAGCTCCTCCTTAATAGAGAGTATGAATTCTTCTTTGCTCAGAAAGGTGAGAGTCTTACACAGACATACACCAGGTTCAACTATCTAGTTAATGACTTGAAAAGGGAAGACATAACCAAGAGCAACTTTGTTTTAGTGAACAAGTTTCTAGACTCCCTCCCTAAAACATGGGATCACTTTGTCACTGTTCTAAGACATAGTGAGAAGATAAAGGGAATGTCTCTGGTTGCTCTCTATGGTAACTTACTAAACCATGAGCAATCAGTCAAACAAAAGAAGTTGTCATCCAAGGAGATGAAGGAGGTCGTGAAAGCTGCACTAACTGCCATTGTATCAAGAGATACAAAGATGAGAAGCTTTGCAGCTATTGATTCTGGTTCTGATGAAGAAGGAGATGAAGTGGAGAGTGTTGGAGAAAGTGATGAGGAGAATGATTGTGAGGAGAGTAATCTGGAGGAGTTGGTTGAAGGTGTAGCAATGCTGGTTAAGAAGTTCAGACCTTTCAAGAAGGGAAAGGGTGTCAAGAGGTTTAGCAAGAGGTCATCAAAGTTTGTCAAGCCCAAATCTACATTTGATGCCTCTACAGCAGAGTGTTATAAGTGTGGAAAGATTTGCCACATAGCCAGTGACTGTAAGTCCAAATATAACACTGGTTCTTCATCTGTGCAAAAGCAGGAGGGAAAAATTGATTATGAAGGCAAGTATAAGAAACTCCTTGCTACTTTCCTTGACAAGAAGAAGAAGAAGAAAGCCCAAGGCCAAGTTCTTGTTGCTGTAGAAGAGGATTGGGCAGAAGAAGATCTCTCCTCAGATGAAGATGAGGTGATCTCTGCTCAGTTGTGCATGATGGCCAACAACAATGATGGTAGTTCCTTTGATGAAGACATTAAAAAGGCTGCAAAAGCTTGTTCAACTACCAAGTGGGATCCTTCTTCTATGTATCAGGTTGGAAAATTTATTAACTATGATGATAATGAGAAGAATGCTATGTTTGATTACTTGTGTATTGATTTCCAGTCTGCTATTCAAATAGAGAAGAAGCTAAAACTAGAAGTAGAATCACTAAAGGAAAAGTTAATTCTTAAGGATGAGGAACTTAAGAAAACAATTTTAAATGAGGAACTAGCTAATCAAAAGATACTTAATGAGATCTTAGTAAAAGAAACTAGTGAAGCAACCAAAAAGTTTAATGACCTCCAAAAAAGTAGTAAAGTCTTGGTGTGTGTCTACAGAAAAGACCACTCAGTGTGTCAAGGAGCAGATACCCAACCAAGTTCAAGCTATTATTGGTGGAAATTACTCTAAGGCTGCTAACTATGTTGATTCTAATAAGAACCTTAATATCTTAGACAAAGCTGACATTTTGCCACAGACTTTTCACAAAACTGTTAAAGGCAAAAGTGTGTTCACAAATAAGTTTGTTAGAAGCAAGAGTTCTCACTCAAAAGAATCAATTATTCCTTGTGTTGAATCATCCTCTAGTAAGATTTCAGAATGTAAAAATACTAATAATATAAAGTCAAAGGATGTGAGTAAAGGAAATGAATCATTAGTTGAAACCTCAGAGACATTATGTAGTCAAACCTTAAAAACAGATGACTTAAATCTTAGCATTTCACAAACTGAAGAATCATTACCTAATACTACTCCACCAACTGATAGGTTAGTAGATGATAAATGCTCAGCTGATAACCTGTCAGCTGATCATAGCCCATCTTCTAAACAATCAGTTGATCTAGAAGTAATCAACTCTCTTTCAATAGAAGAAACTATGAGTAAAAAGAATGATATTCACATTGTTCCCATTTCTGCCACTCCAAAGATAGGTCAAAAACTTTCTAAAAATAAAGATCAATCTAAGGTGCCATTAAATAAAGACCTAAGAAATTTACAGGACAAGCTTCATAAGCTGAATGGTCAAGTTAGTCAAATGATGACTGATAAGAAATCTCATAGGCATTCAAACTATGTTGTTCAATGCTCGAAGGCCACAAAATCTCAAAAATGTTATAAATGTGGAAGCAAAAAGCATAAGGCATTTGAATGTTCTTTAGAAGGGAATTCAAGACAGCGGACTTGTAATGATAACATAGTCATTCCTCTTATACATAAGAAACCTGAGTTGAAGTGGAAAGCTAGGTGCATTTCACAGGGATCCACTAAGTAGTGGATTCCTACTTGTGTCACTAACTCTTTTTTCATTCAATCTGTGCAGGGTATTGGTTCTTAGTTTCTTGACAGTGGATGTTCAAGAACCATGACAGGTAACAAGGCTTTGCTCAGTAACTTCAAGAAAGAGAAAGGTCCAAGGGTGACCTTTGGTGACAACAACCATGGACAAACAAAAGGCTATGGTGAACTTCATAATGGGAACCTCAAACTGTCCAAAGTTTCATATGTCAAAGGGCTAAAATATAATCTTATAATCATAAGTCAATTGTGTGATGGAGATAATGAAGTCCACTTCACAAAGACAGGAGGCTCCATCATAAATAAAGAAGGCAATACAGTGTTTAGTGCCAAGAGAACCAAGGATGTGTATACACTTGACATGTCCTCTGGTGACCCTTCAAAGGAAACATGTTTGTACTCCAAGAATAATGAGGATACAAATTGGCTGTGGCACAAGAGGCTTTCCCACCTTAATTTCTAAAATATCAACAACTTGAGCAAGGGTGAACTAGTGTCAGCACTACCTTCTCTGACTTATCTTAAGCCTAAACCTTGCACTGCTTATGAGAAGGGAAAGCAGCATAAGACATCATTTCCATCCAAGCAGGCCTTCTCAATTACAGAACCTTTGTATATGTTGCACATGGATCTCTTTGGTCCTGTTGCAACTGCTAGTATTGGTGCAAGTAAGTATGCTCTTGTATTGGTTGATGAATTCTCAAGATACACTTGGGTTTTCTTTCTTAAAGCAAAGAGTGAGGCTGCTGAAGAAATTGTCTGTTTTATCAAGAAGATGGAAGTGTTGAATGGCAATTTGGTGAGGATTCTTAGAAGTGATCATGGAACTGAATTCAGAAATCAAACTCTAGAATCCTTCTGTGATGAGGAAGGGATATCTAAAAACTTTTCTGCTCCAAGAACCCCACAACAAAATGGTGTAGTTGAAAGAAGAAATTGAACATTGATTGAAGCTGCCAGAACCATGTTGTGTGAAAGTGGGTTGCCCTTTAATTTCTGGGCTGAGGCTGTAAGTTGTGCATGTTTCACACAGAACATGTCCCTTATTATCAAGAGGCACAACAAAACTCCATATGAAGTGCTCTAGGGAAGAAAGCCAAGCATCAGATTTCTGCATATTTTTGGTTGTCAATGTTTCATACTCAATCAAAAAGATCAATTGCAGAAGTTTGCTCCTAAAGTTGATGGAGTGTATGTAGGTTACTCAGTGATTTCTAAAGCATATAGAGTATACAACCTCAGAACCAAAGTCATAGAGGAATCCATCAATGTAAGTTTCAATGAAAACGACTTTGTTGCTTCTTGTTCTTCTAATCATGTTTCAGGTGAAGAATTTAATGATCTTATGCAAACTGGAGAAGACCCTCCAGAGCAAGTAGATCCCTCTCCACCAGCTGCTCATGATGTAGATGAACCTGTTCCTATCCAAATCTTTAACCATGTACAACCACCCTCATCCAATCCTATACCTCTACTGAATCATGTGGAAAATGATTCAACATCATTGGATTCCAATTCCATATCAATCATTCCCTCTTCAGTAGAGATACCCACAGATTGCAACAATGAAGTTATATCAGCCACTCCAAATGAGCTCATTTCTACTACTGATAGCCAACATATAACTTCTTCTCCCCAAATCCAAATGAATCCTAATTCCCAAGCAATCCAAAAATCCTTCAAAGACCTCAAGCACCATCCTCATAATTTGGTGATAGGCAACATAGATGATCCAGTTAGAACAAGATCAAGAGCTTGCAACATATGTCTGTATTCTGGATTTGTCTCAATGATTGAACCAAAGAAGGTTGATGAAGCTCTCAATGATCCCCACTGGGTGTCTGCCATGCAAGAGGAACTGGCAGAATTCAAAAGAAATAATGTTTGGACTTTGGTACCCAAACCAAAGGATAAATCCATCATTGGAACAAAGTGGGTGTTCAGCAATAAGCTAGATGAAAATGGGCAAATCATAAGAAACAAAGCAAGGCTAGTGGCACAGGGGTATTGTCAAGAAGAAGGTATTGATTTTGATGAAACCTTTGCCGCTGTTGCAAGATTGGAAGCTATCAGACTATTCCTAGCCTATGCTGCCTTCAAAAACTTCAAAGTGTTCCAAATGGATGTAAAGAGTGCATTATTGAATGGAGATCTGAAAGAAGAGGTGTATGTAAAACAACCTCCTGGTTTTGAGGAATCAAGCTTACCTGATCATGTTTACTTTCTAAACAAAGCTTTATATGGTCTTAAGCAAGCTCCAAGAGCCTGGTATGATACCCTCTCTTCTTTTCTCATTAACAAAGGTTTTACAAGAGGATGCATTGATAGCACTTTATTTATTAGGAAGTACAAAGGTGATGTGATACTTGTGCAGATATATGTAGATGATATAATATTTGGGTCTACTAATTTGGAACTATGCAAAAAGTTTTCTAAACTCATGTCTGATAATTATCAGATGAGCATGATGGGTGAGTTAAACTATTTTCTTGGTTTGCAAATTAAACAAGAGGTTGATGGTATTTTCATTCATCAAACAAAGTATGTCAAAGATTTACTCAAGAAGTTTTATTTTGAAAACTGTTCTTTAATGAAAACACCTATGTCTACTTCTATCAAGTTAGGAAAGGACACTGATGGCAAATGAGTTAACATTACTACTTATAGAGGAATGATTGGGTCACTTTTATACCTCACTACAAGTAGACCAGATATACTGTTTTCAACATGTCTCTGTGCAAGATATCAAGCAGATCCTAAGGAATCACATCTTGTTGCTGTTAAGAGAATATTCAGATATCTCAAAGGAACTCCTAATCTTGGTCTTTGGTACCCCAAAGACTCAGATTTTGACTTAGTTGGGTATTCTGATTCTGATTTTGCAGGGTGCACATTAGACAGAAAAAGTACTTCAGGTGGTTGTCAACTTCTAGGAGGAAGATTGATTAGCTGGTCTAGTAAGAAACAAAATTCAGTGTCAACATCCACTGTAGAGGAAGAATACATTGCTGCAGGAAGCTGTTGTGCTTAAATTTTGTGGTTACAAAATCAACTGCTTGACTATGATGTGAAGTTTGAAGACACCCCAATTCTATGTGACAATACAAGTGCAATATCCATCTCAAATAATCAAGTCATGCATTCAAAGACAAAGCATATTGAAATCAGACATCATTTTCTCAGAGATAATGTGCAAAAGAAGAAGGTAACTTTGCACTACATCAACACTGATTTGCAACTTGCAGATTTATTCACAAAGCCATTAGATGAAGCAAGGTTCAATTTCCTAATATCCAAACTAGGTATGCTTAATTTTTAGTTTAGAATAGTGGTAATTTAGTTTGTGTTAAGTTATAAGTGTTGAAAATTATAAGTTACTTATTTAAGCATATCTAAGTCTTACTTAATTTGTGTAAACTGAGTAACTATGCTCAGCTGATACCTATCAGCTGATCAAACTTACTCAGCTGATCAACCTAAGATAAGAAGGAAATGCTCAGCTAAGTACTTCCTCAGCTGATACTCCAAATTTTCACTATCAGCTGATAGTTTTTCATCAGCTGATACCCCTCAGCTGATAGTTTTTCATCAGCTGATACATTTCTATGATCAGCTGATGGTTCTACACTTAGTAAATTTTCACTTTTTACGTTCATTTAATGCTTTTTAACCCTAGTTATTTACTCCGTTTGTCAGATTTAATTTAATAGCTAATTAATTTGTTTTCCGTTAGAATTTTTGTCAGTATTTAACGATCTCTGTTAACTAACCTTCATAAATATCCCACTTTCTCTCTCATTCACCTTTACCTGTTCAAACTTTCTAAATGGCCACCTATATTCCAGACCCTGCTGTCAACCCTGGTGAGAATGTTGTACCCAACCAACCAATGAACATAACTCCAAACAACATTCTACTCTGCACCACCATCCCTGCCTCGCGAGAAAACCAAGGTTATGAGCCAATGGTTCAGTTTCTTCAGGCTCATCCTTTGTTCGATAGTCTTACTGCTGATCCACACTACATATACCCTACGATTATTAGTGAGCTATGGTACTCCGCAACCTACAACCTAAACAACAACACCATCCACTAAACTCTAGCCCAAGGAAACTACCATCTCCAAATCACCACAGAAACACTTCGCGAAGCCACTGGTATTCCTTACTTCCCACCTTACACAGCTTTTCCCTCCAGAGCAGAAGTTCAAACAGTTCTGCAAACCATCGGCTACAATGAACCTGTAGTGCATGGTCAAGTAAAAGTCTCTGCTCTTTCTCATCCATGGAAATATTTGGCCAAATCGGTCCAAAATCTGGAAGCCACCATCTCATCAATCAAACCGAGCTTCTGGTGCTCTATGCCCTAGTCTTTGGGGTAAACATCGACTTTGCTCAAGTTATATTTTCTGATCTTATTGATAAAATCACTCAGAGCACAAACAAAAAATCATCAAGGTCTCAGGTGCCCTACATTCGATTCTTAAGCCTGATAGCTATGAGGGAGATTGGAGAAAATGATTATGTGGGCTTAATTGAACATCAAGACCATATTCCTATCTCTGCCATGGGTGAAAAGATATTCAACTTTCTAAAGGCAAACAGAGGTCCTCGAATCACTGCCCAAATGCAAGAGTTAGTAGATGTTGCAAACGACAATGCTAATGCTGGTGATGATGATGAGAATGATGATGATAATGATGGTGATGATGATGCTGATGAAAGTCACACTAGCACTAATAGTGACGATGATGATAATGCTGGTGATGGTGATGCTGGTGAATTTACTCCTATCATTGACAGGAGCAGGCACATCATGTCCCAAGGTAAGGACAGTTCTGATTCCACCTCGGAGGATATTCAAATGGTAGTCCCAACCTTTGATAGCCCATCCTCCTCTCAAGTCCATACACCAATCCAACAGCCAAGCTATAGTGAACCTCATGTGGTCACTAGTTCTACTCCAATTCGTAGCCCCATATATACAAGGTCACTAGAAGTGACTCATTATAAGCACTTTGTGGGAGTGCAATCCACACATCTGACCTTAACTCCAATTACCCTTCCTCATGTTGAGGGGGAGCAATCGGATGTTGCAACCTTTAAGCCGGTGGATGTATCCTCACAACAGGATACATCTGTAAAAATGGGATCTAAGCCGCTAGCTAAGACAACCTCCCA
This sequence comes from Dittrichia graveolens, assembly GCA_038502395.1. Lineage (NCBI taxonomy): Eukaryota > Viridiplantae > Streptophyta > Magnoliopsida > Asterales > Asteraceae > Dittrichia > Dittrichia graveolens. The sequence continues at coordinate 50,181,478 of JARJIL010000005.1, read as the reverse complement.
ACAGGTTGATCTCATTGAAAGACAGACCTCAACCCAAGGTCATACTGTGTCTGTCCCACTATTGAGTCAGCCTATATCATTCACATTCTCACAACAGAATGTGGATCCAATAAGGGATTCCCTATTATTGAGTGCATCCCACACTCAGTCCACTTATCTTGCACCTCTTATCAATTCAATTCTTACACAAGCACAGTTTGCAAATGCTAGTGGTACAAACCAACCACTTGTACAGGGCTCAACAATCCTTCCCAATGAGTTTGAGCTTATACACCAAGGCTCAAATGATGGGACACAAACCTTACCAAATTTCTTTGAACCTATCTCCACTCTTTACACTTCTCAATCATCTACTTCTACCCAAACACCAAACGTTATGCTTGACCAAACCATAAACCAAAACCTTGATAACCTCATCCAAACCTTCCAAGCCTTCCAAACCCAAACCTCTACTCAACTGTCTAGACTTGCAAAAGACATTGAGTCCCTCAAGACCCGACCCCAACCCTCCCCTGCACCTACTGCCTCTCCCATTGATCTTACCCCCATCCTAACCAAAATAGACCATCTCTCTATCCTTCTCCCATCTCAATCACCCACTCCCATCATTCCTCAATCCACTATCTCTTCCCTCAATCAAACCATCTCCAAACTACTATCCTAACTCCAAACCCTACGCCCAATAAACCCAAACATTTCTGTCCCTATCCTAGAACAACTCCTACCCATGCCTTCCTACCTTAAAGGCATCCTTGATGACATTGAAGCCTTAACTGAACAATCCAGAATGAGTCATCTCTCATTGTGGAAAGCCTTAAAAGATCTTAAGGATGACCTTTCCCTTCAACTTTCTAAACTTACCTCTACCCTAACTTATACCCCTTCCTCAACCCCTGCCTCTACCCACTTCCCAAAACCAAAAGCAGGTGACTCCCCTCCTCCTTTTGATGATGCCAAAAAGGGGGAGAAATTCTCAAGTTCTTCCAGGGAGGATGATCCTGACTCAGTGGAGATTGATGCTGCATACACCAAAACTGCCACTAAAATTCTGCATCAGGAAGTACCCAAAGCAACAGCTCCTTCTCCTCTCAAAAGAAAAGCACCTTCTAAGGGGGAGCACAGGTTTCCAAAGAGACTAAAAAGAATGGCTAACAAGACAAAGCCAAGAAGGAAAGTTGCTGAGGGCTGCTCTCCACCAATAGCCATTGAGTCTGATTCTGATGATGAGGATGATACTGCACTCTCTGACACCCTCAGAAGAAGAAGACAGAGCCCAAAACCATCTGCTCCATCAGTCCAATCAACCTCATCAGTCCAAAAGGCTTCAACCTCTGCTCCTAAGGACAAAGGCAAACAAAAAATGACATCTGAGCAAGTTGAAGCAGATGAACAAATGAAAAGGGAGCTTGCACTTAAAGAGCAAGAAGAAAGGGAAAATGCCCAAATGGCTCAAGCATTGGGTGTTTCAGTTGAAGAGATCTACCAAGCCAAGGAGCTAGCATATCAGCAAGAACAAGAACAAGTTCAAAATCAAGATGCTGCTCAACACAAATTAGCAAGGGAGAAATCTCAGTCTGAACTGCCCAAAGCTAGATCTCATGCGGATGCCATCAAAACCCTCTTCAACCTTGATCTATCTGCCCCCTACAATCTAAGTCAACAAAGGCTTCAAAGCTTCAGAGAAAAGATCAACATTCTAAGAAACAGAACAGAACCAACTCCAATCACAAGAGCCACTATCCACAAAGGTGATGGTGAACCCTACCTCAAAGCTATAAGGCAAAACAACTTCAACAACTGTGAAGTTGTATCCTATGAGAGGTGTCATATCTATGGGTTCACAGAGTTAGTTGAGATCTTGTACCTTCTCTTCAAATCCAAATCCAAGCTTAAAGCTTAATTCATTCAGAAAATTCAAAATTAGATAGCTCTAGCTGTGTCACAAAGGGCCTTCACCCCAGATGACTATTACAGACATGTGCACACAGTTGATAATCTTCACAAGAAAGGCTCCAAGCCCTTTAAACCATTTGAGCTAAGAGAGGTACTACCCCAGCATGAATACTTATCTGACTTTGAGGGTCTCAACACATCTCTACGATTAAATATCACCCCTGAGCTGTACAAGTTTATAGTTATGCCTGTTGAAGGTATATTCTTTCTAGACAGAGTTGGCAATTGGAGGTTCTTTAGACAGTCTGAAATCCTCAAAGCTCGCGAGAAGTTTCTCTTTGGGCTAAGGATATCTATAAGAGGCAGAACTGGAAATGAACATTTTGAAGCCCTTGTGCAAGCCCAATGAAGCAGATCCCCATGCCAAATATTTTGAAGTAAAAGAAGAACCATGGTGGGATGATTGAAGACAGATTCTAACTCTGAAGATTTGTTGATATCTAGTTGATTGTATATTATAGACTAGTTAGTTAGTAGTTAATCTCTGTAAATACTTCTATACATTTCTTTATTCTATTATTTCAAGTGATGTTTATGTATATCAGAAAATCAAAAACATATAAAAATGGAAAAATGAAAAGATGCCACAAAAATAGGACAAAATGGTACAACACAGAAAAGGATTCCACAGAAACAGAACAAAATGGAACACTAGAAAAAAAACCAAAAACAGAACAAGGTTCAAAATAAAAAGAGCTACCAAAAACAGATAGCTAGGTAGCCAAATGTACTTAAAAGTTCAAATCTTTTGTATTCGAAGTCAAACTGATTCTTTAAAAAGAAAAAAGGTTATGTCATCATCAAATAGGGGAAGATTGTTGGGGAGATAATCAATTCACCCTAATAATCAACTCTGCCAATCCTAAAACATAGAATTTGATGATAACCAAACCCTACATTCAGTATGACTTAGAAAGAATTTGATGATAACCAAACCCTACATTTAGTATGACTTAGAAAGAATTCAAACATGTGTTGTTTCAATCATTTTATGTAAATATATGCTAAGTATGGAACCATTAGCTGACGATCAGCTGAGCATTAGATCCTACTGAATCTACAAGCCAAGGAATATTAGCCAAGGAGCATCAGATGAAGAAAACAAGTAAAGAAGACCATCAGCTGAGGAAAATAAACCATCAGCTGAGTGAAGAAAGTTGATCAGCCGAGGAAAATACTCCATCAGCTGAGTGAACAAATTGATCAGCTGAGTACCTACTCCATCTGCTGGGTGAACAAATGGATTAGCTGAGGCACAGAGCATCAGCTAAGTAAGTCTTCTATTGCATAAGTCATCTCCCCTCATAAACTGATGTATTTGAATGATCAGCTGAGCATTCTTGATCAACAGATCAAACAAATACATGAGGTTATGCCCTCCTAAGCTTACTATTGATCAGCTGATCATCTATATGATCAGCTGAGCAATATGTATCAACTATGTCCTAGCAAAAAATTATCAACTGATATGTTTTGTCAACTGAGTAGTGAATGTCAGAGTTCCTAGTACAATCTGTTAGCTGAGTCGTGCAAAATGTCAAATCTTCACTATCTTTTCAGATTGTAAGTCATATGTAAAAGGCAGAACATGTGTTGTTCTATTATGCCTTAGATCTTTGTTTGTAAAAGTAAAAATGCACTTTTTGGATCAAGTATGAGACAAAAAGGTTTTGATCGTATCCTCTGGAAAAGGATAATGATACCTCAAACAGACGAAGATCTTGAAGATTTATTCAAATAACTAAGTATGGCTGTTAATCCCATACTTGGTAAAGTCAAATCAAATAGAAGCATGGTGTTGATTAAAGTACAATCATGGAAAGGGAAAGAAACTTCTACACGACAGTAGATGTGGGTTTTAATATTTTATATTATGAATGGGTTGCATTTTTGCAGAAAAGTACAATTACTTTTATTAAACAGTTGATTAAAGTAACATTACTTTTCACCCACTACCTTTACAATTAAAATATTATATTTCCACATCCTCTATGTCTCCTACCTTCATGCAACCGGATTCATCAAAGTTTTCTATATATACTTATGCATGGTGGACATGCAAAAATACAACACAGTGAAGTCTCTACTCTACAGAAAGAAAATCTCATCACTTGAGAAATTCGTAGAGTTTAAGCATTGTGTAGAATCAAACTTGTTCATGTGTTGAACACTCTATATACATTAGTTGTTTTAGAGTTAGCTTGTCTATGTGTTAGACAAATAGATTGCCACCTTTTATTGTACTTAGAATTTCCGCTTCTAGTGCATGTAATTCTTGATTCAATATCAATAAGAATTATATAAAAGTATATCAGTGTGTCTTTAAATTTTAAAATCTAAAGTTTGTATTCAACCCCCTCTTCTACATACATTTATTGTTGTGTAATCAATCTGGGACTAACAGTTCATCCTCAGCATGATGAGGCATATGCGAAGCCTCATCTTCCATCACTTTGAGAGCTTGTTCGGTGTTACCGTGGTCAGTAGACATCTTTATCAACTTTCTATACAACAAAGAAGAATATTTAATACTCTACTTATACTTACTTATCGTACTTGACAATCTAGCTTAAAACGAATAACATGCATGTGACACTATCACTCAACCCCCATAGGAACACTTGATTATGGTCGCGCCTGAGTTTGAGACCGAATATTCTTTCAAGTTCCCAATTCCCTCAAACTTAGGCTCTGATACCTATTTGTAACACCGCTTCTGAAAACAATGAATTTACTAAAAATTCAAGTTTTTAACCTGCGTGGGTCCCTTTTCAAAATCAATAATCATTAGATTAAGCAGCGGAATTTAATTTTAAAAGATTATATCAGATAAAACCACACATTATTATGAAACATCTGTTTTGTGTTACCAAACACAACAACCGACCGTAACAACAAATATTTACATCATTCAAAAGTGTTCCGTCCCAAACATATAAACTTCTAGCAACAGGCAAACCCCGCTCACCAGGCCGCCTAATCTTTACTTGTAAAAAGGGTCAACGCAGCAACATTAGCTATACAACATAGCTAGTGAGTACTACCTTATCATAAGCATCAATAAATCAAGTCATACAACACAGAGGCAAGCAATCATTTCTATCTTATCACATTGCGGTGTGCTGAAAAGATTAGTAAGAGTCATGTCTTGTAGGATAGCCAGTCCCGCTCAACGACCCAAACCAGGGAATCAGACACAACCAACCGCGCTGGTGGGGTAGCATAAAGCAGTCCACCAAACGTCATTTCAAAGCCATTGTGTAGAACCGCTTCTAAATACCATGAATTTACTCAAAATTCAAATTTTTAACTCGCGTGGGTTTATTTTCAAATTCATAATCATCAGATTTTAGCAGAGGAATTTCATTTCAAAAGTTACAACGGTTAATTACATCATATCATTCTTAAAACAACTGTTGTTGGTGTTACCTAACACAAGAACCGACCATAATCATCCATAATTACATCATACAAAAACAGTGTTCCATCCCATAAGGTATATGTACATCTGAAAGTAACCCGCCTCACCAGGCCTCTAGTGTTTACCTAAAAAAGGGGTAATGTAGCACCCTTAGCTAAACAACATAGCTAGTGAGTACTAACTTATCATAAGCATCAATAAAGCAAGTCATACAACATATAGGCAATCAATCATTGCTATCTTATCACATTACGGTGTGCTGATGTCACACCCCGCTAAAGCGGAAACACAAGGTGTCACAGCACAAGATATCATCGCACATGGTAAATAGACAATAACCATTATATTAACTTTAGAAAATAAGTAGTTCGGGTAAAACATAAATAAAAGTTACACAACCGAATAATAATTAAATGACATTGTCTTGTACGATGCGTAAATAAAATAGATATTGTTTTTATAAAATGTGACGATGAAGATGAAGATGCCACACATCATGCTTCTATGCATAAGGTACCTAACGACGATCACCTGAAAGCACGGGTAAAAGAAAGAAAACGGTCAACTACTATAGTTGGTGAGTTCATAGGTTTTTAATATATGCACAATATAACTTTTAGATGAGAAAAAGTTTTTAAATAATTTATGGAGGTTTTTTGAATAAAATAAAAGTATGCACGAATGATAGAAGATGTATTATATTGCCCAATACTTTGCACATGGTAGTAATATACTATGATGATTGTTGCTTGAGCCATTATCCAACCTAGCCGACAACCAATTGCCCATGAATAAACCTAACACCTATATTAAATGACGTTTGTAGTGGTAAAGTACATCTATAGTTCGTCAACCATAAATGGGAGACGTCGTAATCTCAAAATAGCGCTACCTACAAATACCATCGGCTCACTAGCGGAGTTAAGGAATAATGTCCAACGAAAGGGCCTTACAACGATCACCCAAGCACATCAAAGAATAATACCATAAGTGCTCAAAATAATATTTGAAATAAATAAGAAGATAGGCAATAAAATTTTCATGAAATATATACACATGCTTTCACCCCAAAATAATATGAAATACGGTAAAAAGGGGCTATGATACTCACTCGGTATTCAAAGGTGTTCACTCGTAAGGATTTCTTGTTCCTACCGAAGCTCCTTTCCTAATATAAGAGGTATGTAGCTCTATTAGACTTATTTTATTTATTATTTTGTATTATTTCTTTGTTGTTAACTTATTTATTAAATAGTTAAAGGTTGTCTTTATTTTTCCATAAATCATAAGTGTTCACTGAAATTTTCAGTTCTTTAAGTTGAACTTTAAAACTTAAAAACTGTGTTTTAGGAGTCATATTAAAGCTTGATATTTTAATATAATCTTAATACATGTTTCTAGAATGTCCAGTGAAAATATAGGAATTTATAATCCATGTTTAATATTTTTAATAATTAAAAGTGTATAAGATGTCCACTGATCAGTGTGTGGATGACATGTTGTTACTAAAACGTCTGTTTAGGGCTCATACGACCATGTTTTTACATGATTCAAAATGGGAATTAATCTCGACTCAAATATGAAACTTTTAAAAAAAAACTAGACGTATTTTGACCCAAGGATGAGTAAGTTACACCCGTTTAAAGTGTACCCTTCTAAATCTGTCAGATTTCCAGATTCAACATATGTGTCTTTTTAAATATGTTTGAAGGATCAAACATAAACGAAAGGTAACACCTTAAACTAAGATCAGAAAAAAGTATCAACTGATTTTGATACCTTGAACTGATTTTGATACCTAGAACTCCAGATATAACAAAAACAAATGAGGAGTTCTAGCATCAGAATCTGCCAGATTTAATATTCTTTTTGTTTATGGGTCATAACTTTAATATAACATGTTTATATTCATGATTAATCATATTGTATGAGTATAATCTTTGATAATCCATGTGTTCTTACAACAATGGTAGGATGATACACATTTTATGTGTTCCTTACAACATTTGTTAAGATAAAACTTATGCATGATCAAAGTCTTATTTTATTGATTTTTAGTTGATTAAGTTCCATACAACAATGGTAGAATGATGTACATTTTATGTGCTCCTTACAACATTGGTAGGATGTTTATATTTAAATGATTATAGATATATATAAAGGAAATAAGATGAACAACAAAGAAAATAAATAAAAGAAAGAAGAAAGAAGAAAAGAAGAAAGGTAGAGGAGCAGAGATGAGTGTTTTATGATCATCTTACCAACTCTTGCCTTTGATTTGGTGTTGGATCTTCACAAGATGAACAATTCTTGTTATTCTTGGGAGGATTTTGGTGGTTAAAGAAGAAGAGAGAAAAGAGAAGAGATTGAGTGTGGTGGTAAAGGAAATGATGAATAGAGGAAGGGGGATTATATAGGGCATGGGGGAGATCAAGTGGTGTTTCTTGGGAAGAGAAGGAGGCAAGAGAAAAGAGATGGGGGGGGGGGTTATTTTATTTTTTTATGAGTTTATATATATATATGTTTTATATTTTAACTTATTTATATTTATTATGATGTATTTAATTATTTTTATTGATATTATTTTTATTATTGTACATGATTTGTAATTCTTGACTTTTAATAATTCGATTTTTCGAGCTCGGGAAGGTTCTAATCATATAGGCGGGTTTTCTATGAAATCTAATATTATTATGGATGTATTTAAATCATAAATACTATTTTTAGTCATACTAGACTTAAAATTTGAATTTCTAATGGCTAACCTGGGAAATTTGTTGCCGAATATCACAGTCTCCCTTGATTAAAAGAATTTCGTCCCGAAATTAATTGTTGACGTCCTAGGCTTGCTTTTTGGTGAAGAGGTGCGGATATTGGAGTTTCATATAATCCTCTCGCTCCCAAGTGTATTCAGGCCCGTGCCTTGAGTTCCAACGAATTTTTAAAATGGGGATCTTGCTTCTCCTTAGTCTTTTGACCTCCCGGTCAAGGATTTCGATTGGTTCTTTTACAAAGTGAAACCGGTTATCAACTTGTACATCTTTTAAGGATAAGACTAAGGTTTCCTCCATTTGGCATTTCTTTAAATTCGACACCTGGAACGTGTCATGGATGGCGCTCAGTTCTTGTGGCAGTTTTAGCTTGTAGGCTACCGGTCCAATCCTTTCGATTATCTCGAATGGCCCAACGTACCTGGGACTTAATTTGTTCTTTTTTTTTTCAAAACGCACTATCCCTTTCCAAGGTGATATCTTTAGTAGAACTTTATCACCAACTTGAAACTCTAGGGGTTTCCTGCGATTGTCGGCGTACCTCTTTTGTCGGTCCCTAGCGGTTTTGAGCCTTTCTTTGATAATCTTTATCTTATCAGTGGTTTCCTGTACGACGTCTGGTCTGGACAATTGTCGGTCTCCGATTTCCATCCAGCTGAGCGGGGATCTACATTTGCGTCCGTACAGTGCTTCATAGGGTGCACACTGGATACTGGTGTGATAACTATTATTGTATGAAAATTCAACCAGTGGCAAATGCGAGTCCCAGCTTCCACCAAAATCTAACACACAAGCACGTAACATATCCTCTAGCGTTTGGATAGTTCTTTCCGACTGACCGTCTGTTTGGGGGTGGTAAGAGGTGCTTAAATTGACTTGCGTTCCCGGTGCTTTCTGAAGTGATTGCCAAAATCGTGAAGTGAAGCGACTATCCCTATCCGAGATGATGGAGATGGGCACTCCATGACGCATGATGATCTCATTGATGTAGATTCGTGCCAGCTTTTCCATTTTGTAATCTTCACGAATGGGTAGGAAATGTGCTGACTTTGTAAGCCGGTCTACTACTACCCAGATGGAATCGTACCCTTTAGCGGATCGGGGTAATTTAGTCACAAAATCCATAGTTATCTGTTCCCATTTCCATTCCGGGATTTCCGGTTGCTGCAGTAATCCAGAGGCCTTAATTTTTGCACAAGTTAAGCATTTCCCCACGTATAGGGCGACATCCTTCTTCATTCCGGGCCACCAATAGTATTCCTTCAAATCCTTGTACATTTTATCGGCTCCGGGATGAATAGAATACTTAGACTTATGTGCCTCATCCAATATCGTTAACCATATGTTATTCGCCTTGGGTATCCAAACCTTCTTTTCGAAGTAACGTACTCCATCAGTTCCAATCTCGAATCTGTGCTCCAAATGACGGAGGGTTTCCTCTTTTAGATTTTCTGCTTTTAATGCTTGCTCCTGAGCTTCAAGGATCCTTCCTTTTAGACTTGTTTGCACAACAGCTCCTAATGCTCGTACTCGCTTTGGTTTTACTCTTTCCTTCCTACTCAACGTGTCGACTACCACATTGGCCTTGCCTGGGTGATATTTGATTTCGCAATCATAATCATTGAGTAGTTCTACCCATCGCCTCTGTCTCATATTGAGCATCTTTTGATCAAAAATATGCTGGAGACTCTTATGGTCGGTGTAGACGGTACACTTGGTGCCATATAAATAGTGTCTCCATATTTTGAGTGCAAACACTACCGCTCCTAACTCCAAATCAGAATGATCTCGAAGCGTAGGCGATAACTTTGTCTTTTTGCATTAAAACACATCCCAACCCTTGGTGTGATGCGTCGCAATAGACCACAAAGTTTTCTGATCCAGTTGGCAATGCCAAGATAGGTGCGTTGCATAGCTTTTGCTTTAAGGTTTGAAAGGCTTCTTCTTGCTTATCTCCCCAAATGAATTTCTTATCCTTCCGAGTCAGAGTCGTTAACGGTTGAGCCACGCGTGAAAAGTTTTTGATGAATCGCCTATAATATCCTGCCAAACCAAGAAATTGTCGAATCTCAGTTGGCGTCTTTGGTGCTTCCCACTTTTTGATTGTCTTGATCTTTGCTGGATCGACATGAATTCCATTTGAATTAACTACGTGACCAAGGAAGTGTACTTCTCGAATCCAAAATTCACACTTGGAGAATTTGGCATACAACTTCTGGTCCTTGAGTAGTGTTAAGATTAATTTCAAATGCTGCTCATGATCTTCTTTGCTTCGCGAATAGATGAGAATGTCGTCTATGAACACTATTGCAAACTTATCTAAATATGGTCTATAGACCCTATTCATTAAGTCCATAAACATTGCTGGAGCATTAGTCAACCCAAAAGGCATAACTAAGAACTCGTAATGTCCATAACGGGTTCTAAAGGCGGTCTTAGGGACGTCTTCTTCGCGAACTCTCAATTGGTGATATCCCGAGCGAAGATCGATTTTTTTTTAAAAATAGTTGGCGCCTTCAAGTTGGTCGAACAGGTCATCGATTCGAGGAAGAGGGTATTGATTTTTGATGGTCAATATGTTGAGTTCTCTATAGTCGATGCACATTTGCAGCAATCCATCTTTCTTTTTGACGAATAGGACTAGGGCTCCCCATGGTGAGGTACTTGGTCGAATAATTCCTTTCTCGAGTAGCTCTTGAAGATGTGCAGACAATTCCTACATTTCCAATGGGGCTAACCAATATGGAGCCTGTGCTACGGGCGCGGCTCCAGGGATTAAATCAATCCAAATTTGTCTTGTCTGACTAAGGGTAATCCAAGTAATTCATCCGGAAACACCTTGGGAGAATCCCGAACGATTGGAAAATCGTGAATGTGCTTTTCCTAAACCTCCATTTCTACAACGTGCGCGAAGAATGCGATATAGTCCTTTCCTAAATATTTTTGCATTTTCATGCATGATACCACCTTGACGTTCTTCCTGGTCTTTTCTCCTTATACGACAAGCGTTTCGTCTTGTGATAGTGGAATGTGAATGATCTTTGCAGAACAATATTTCAACTTGATTTTTGGATAGCCAATACATACCAACAACTATATTAAAGCTCCCTAGTTTGATTGCTATGGTCTACGTTAATGTTTTTGTTGGCTAAGTTCAAGGTACACTTAGTGATTATATCTCTAGTCTTGACTTCTTGTCCATTAGCAATTTCCATGATATAGGCCTCTTTCAATATTTGAAATTTTAGATTGAGCTTTGGCCTAAAAACTAGTGGTACGAAGCTTCTATATATTCTAGAGTCAGTTAGTATTGATGCATTATAATTGTTCAGAAAAAACATACTAGTAATCACATTCGGGTCTCTCCTTTGTACAAATTCTACTTAGCTAGGTTATGGTGATCCTAAGATATAAGGTCTAACAACTAACACTCCCGTTCAATCATATAGCAATGCATGTAAAATTTTAAAATCATACATTTCATAACGTGATTTAAGCAACACGTGTTCAATCATATAGTTCCCGTTACTACTCAGGGTGCCTCTATGTGCTCCCTAAATCAGCAGTTCTCTCCCTCCTAATGAAAAGGTCATGATGTCACTCTCGTTGGTAAGGGGACTCTTTTCGTAGCCGTCAGCCTAACACATGCTTCACAAGAAGTTGGTGTTGATAATACACTAGGTCGTGAAACTCGGGGACTCTCCTACTAAGTTTCTATTCTAACCACCATGGGTAAAGAATATGTAATCTTAGTGCGTCAACCTAATGATGACATTACAGACTTCAATATATATAAAATTGGTTACTAAGTTTGCTAATATATGCAAGTACTTATGATATGTCATGCTTATGCACACACACAATATTCGTGCTCCAGAAAGAAAATAAATGAAAAATGTGTCTAAGTATATTTTTATTATAACTAACCTAAGTCCCATATTATACATAGCTAAATTAGACATAGGTGATCAAGCTTTGTCTAATTGAGGTATAACAATATGGTACTCAACTTAATTATATTATCAATACACTTGATGCATTTTAAACAAAATTATTTTGAAAATCATTTTTATAAACCTTTGGTTATAGTTGGTGTTTTCCCCCCATAAGGAAAACAACATTCTCTATAACCTTAGGCTCTGATACCAAATCTGTCACACCCCGCTAAAGCGGAAACACGAGGTGTCACAACACAAGATATCATCGCACAAGGTAAGTAGACAATAACCATTATATTAACTTAACAAAATAAGTAGTTCGGGTAAAACGTAAATAAAAGTTACACAACCAAATAATAATTAAATGACATTGTCTTGTACGATGCGTAAATTAAATAGATATTGTTTTTATAAAATGTGACGATGAAGATGAAGATGCCACACATCATGCTTCTATGCATAAGGTACCTAACGACGATCACCTGAAAGCACGGGTAAAAGAAAGAAAACGGTCAACTACTAGAGTTGGTGAGTTCATAGGTTTTTAATATATGCACAATATAACTTTTAGATGAGAAAAAGTTCTTAAATAATTTATGGAGGTTTTTTGAATAAAATAAAAGTATGCACGAATGATAGAAGATGTATTATATTGCCCAATACTTTGCACATGGTGGTAATATACTATGATGATTGTTACTTGAGCCATTATCCAACCTAGCCCACAACCAATTGCCCATGAATAAACCTAACGCCTATATTAAATGACGTTAGTAGTGGTAAAGTACATCTATTGTTCGTCAACCATAAATGGGAGACGTCGGAATCTCCAAATAGCGCTACCTACAAATACCATCGGCTGATTAGCGGAGTTAAGGAATAATGTCCAACGAAAGGGCCTTATAACGATCACCCAAGCACATCAAAGAATAATACCATAAGTGCTCAAAATAATATTTGAAATAAATAAGAAGATAGGCAATAAACTTTTCATGAAATATATACACATGCTTTCACCCCAAAATAATATGAAATACGGTAAAAAGGGGCTATGATACTCACTCGGTATGCAAAGGTGTTCACTTGTAAGGATTTCTTGTTCCTACCGAAGCTCCTTTCCTAATATAAGAGGTATGTAGCTCTATTAGACTTATTTTATTTATTATTTTGTATTATTTATTTGTTGTTAACTTATTTATTAAATAGTTAAAGGTTGTCTTTATTTTTCCATAAATCATAAGTGTTCACTGGAATTTTCAGTTCTTTAAGTTGAACTTTAAAACTTAAAAACTGTGTTTTAGGAGTCATATTAAGGCTTGATATTTTAATATAATCTTAATACATGTTTCTATAATGTCCAGTAAAAATATAGGAATTTATAATCCATGTTTAATATTTTTAATAATTAAAAGTGTATAAGATGTCCACTGATCAGTGTGTGGATGACATGTTGTTACTAAAACGTCTGTTTAGGGCTCATACGACCTTTTTTTTACATAATTCAAAATGGGAATTAACCTCGACTCAAATATCAAACTTTTAAAAAAAACTAAACGTATTTTGACCCAAGGATGAGTAAGTTACACGCGTTTAAAGTGTAACCTTCTAAATCTGTCAGATTTCCAGATTCAACATATGTGTCTTTTTAAATATGTTTGAAGGATCAAACGTTCGTGAAAATTAGTGAATCCAGGTTTAAATGAAAGGTAACACCTTAAACTAAGATCAGAAAAAATAATCAACTGATTTTGATACCTAGAACTCCAGATATAACAAAAAAATGGGGAGTTCTAGCATCAGAATCTTCCAGATTTAATATTCTTTTTGTTTATGGGTCATAACTTTAATATAACATGTTTATATTCATGATTAATCATATTGTATGAGTATAAGCTTTGATAATCCATGTTTTCTTACAACAATGGTAGGATGATACACATTTTATATGTTCCTTACAACATTTGTTAAGATAAAACACATGCATGATCAAAGTCTTATTTTATTGATTTTTAGTTGATTAAGTTCCATACAACAATGGTAGGATGATGCACATTTTATGTGCTCCTTACAACATTGGTAGGATGTTTATATTTAAATGATTATAGATATATATATATATATAAAGGAAATAAGATGAACAACAAAGAAAATAAATAAAAGAAAGAAGAAAGAAGAAAAGAAGAAAGGCAGAGGAGCAGAGATGAGTGTTTTATGATCATCTTACCAACTCTTGCCTTTGATTTGGTGTTGGATCTTCACAAGATGAACAATTCTTGTTATTCTTGGGAGATTTTTGGTGGTTAAAGAAGAAGAGAGAAAAGAGAAGAGATTGAGTGTGGTGGTAAAGGAAATGATGAAGAGAGGAAGGGGGATTATATAGGGCATGAGGGAGATCAAGTGGTGTTTCTTGGGAAGAGAAGGAGGCAAGAGAAAAGAGAGGGGGGGTTTATTTTATTTTTTTATGAGTTTATATATATATGTTTTATATTTTAACTTATTTATATTTATTATGATGTATTTAATTATTTTTATTGATATTATTTTTATTATTGTACATGATTTGTAATTCTTGACTTTTAATAATTCGATTTTTCGAGCTCGGGAAGGTTCTAATCATATAGGCGGGTTTTCTATGAAATCTAATATTATTATGGATGTATTTAAATCATAAATACTATTTTTAGGCATACCAGACTTAAAATTTGAATTTCTAATGGCTAACCTGGGAAATTTGTTGCCGAATGTCACAGCTGACAAGATCAGTAAGAGTCATGTCTTGCAGGGTAATCAGTCCTGCTCAACAACTCAGACCAGGGAATGAAACACAACCAACCGTGCTGGTGGGGGAGCATCAAGCAGTCCACCAAACACCGTTCATAGAGCCAAAGGCTCCTTAAGGAATCCAGAAGTCGTCTAGCTGATTACCACGCACGTTAAGGCACGGCGATTCTGCAAAACCTACAATTTGGAATGCATCACGAATCACTGTTAAATCCCGAATTATGACCGAAAACCTAATCTGTAACACCGGCTTTGCATATACCAGATTTTAGTAAAAATTTGCATTTCTAAACAAACGTGAACTTAATCACGAACAACTAACATTAAGCAGCGGAAATATTTACAATAAACTTTGTTTCAGTATCTGGTGTTACTCTACAATAACCGACCATAGTGTACTTATTACAACATTAAGTGTTCCAGCAAAATATCCAGAGGCAGGGGACCCAGCTCACCACGCAATCTAACTTCGATCTACAAAAGAAGTTAACATGGCACCGTTAGCTACACTTAGCTAGTGAGCACAAACTTAGTATAAACTTCATTAGAGTAAGTCATACATATCAGGAATAAGCATACAATGCTATCCTATCACATTGTGGTGTGCTGACACGATCGGTATAAGTTGTTTCTTGGAGGATAGCTAGTCCCACTCAACACCAATACACCGGGGGATCAGACACAACCCTCTGCGCTGGTGGGGGAGCATAAAGCAGTCCACCAAGCATCGTTAATGGAACCAAAGGTTCCTAAGGTAACTCAACCATTTCTAACTGATTAACCCTCATGATATAAGGCACGACGGTTCTGGAGAACCTACGATCCGGAATGTTACCTCGAATCACCGTTAAATCCCGAATCTCCTGATGAAGGGTCCCTAGGATCTAGCTAACCGGCTGACCTTAACCATGCTTGCTGATGTTCGCAAACACATACACATATCTTGTTCATTTACTTTGCATGCATATTCGTTTACTTCTTTTAGCATGCATTTACATTCAGTTACTTCATTACGGATCCAATCTGGATCCCTAGCATGTATATCATCAAATCTTTACTTAAATGATTCATTGAGAATCAGTATTATGCATATCATTTATTTAACTAAGCGGTTCCAGTTGTGGATCCCGCTGGCATGCACTTAACTTACATATGACAAGTATTTAGCATGGAATTGTACTTTAAGTAACATGGCAATTCTTATTCATTAACTTATGAGTACAAATGTACTCAAATCACTTAGCACATAATTCTTCCTCTACTGAGGCTTATGGAAGTCGGTACTTACCTGAGTGGCTTAAACATATAGCTATTTAATTCTGCCTTGTCTAGGGTGTCAAGTTCACCTAGAACATTAAGATTTACATCAATTATCTTGACATACTTAGAATAGCTACAAAGCCAACAAGGAAATCTCAAAATCCGGATTCCACATAAAATCCGACAGACTGCCGGATTACATGAAATCCGACACTCCAAGAGAAATCCGATACACAACGAAATCCGACACTCATCGGATTTCAACACTTATGAACTTGGAAACCTTGACATGCAATTGGAAATCCGACCTTCAATCGGAATCTGATACTTTTATCGGAATCCGACACTTTTGTCGGAATCCGACACTTTCAAAGGAATCCGATACTTTCGGATTCGACTTGTAATTCATACATGAACTTTAGGAAATCCGATACTTATCGGATTTAGACCAATAACACGGATTTAGACATATGCGGATTCCGACACCCTAAAGTCTCGGAATCTGACACTTTATCGAATTTGGGCAACTAGCGTATTCCGACACTATCAAGTATCGGAATCCGACTGTTTCAACCCAGAAACCGCCATCTTCATGTATGGCTTATTTTCCAGAATTTCATTCATAGTTTACACATTTGTACATTCCAAAAACACCCCTTTTCGTTGGTATGACTTCAAAAACATATCAAACCTACACAATAACACCAAACAAACAAAACCCACTTGCAAAGTAAGCTTTGCATGTTCTAAGTAGTGTTTTGCAAGGATTTGAATTTTCTATCATGTTTTAAACATAAAAACCATTTCATATATGTTAAATCTGAACCACAACCATATGTTTACCTTTGTGTGGATTTAAAACCACCAAATCTTTGGCTTCAAGAAAATCCGAGAGATTGTAGAGTGTAGAGAGAAAACCGAGAGTTTGTGTGTGTGTTTTTGCTTCTTGTAACTTTGACTTAGTCAAAGGAACCAATACACACATTTTCACATACATATCCAGAGGCACCGCCTCTAGATTTCACTTTATTTCTTTACTTTTAATTTCATTTAACTTTCTAACATAAACACATATATACACAAAACACATTAAGCACGTATATATACAATTAATTCTCTTCTTATTAACATAATTAACTTAAATACACGTTTAACAGGTAGGCCCAAATCGAGGATGTTATATAATGGGATCCCGTGACAACCGACAGACCTTAAGCATGCTTCAGATAGTCCGCGGATAGTGTACATACATACATACATACATACATATGATTCCTTAAGAATCAATCATATTGTATACAATATCATTCACTTATTCATGTATCGTACATTCATTCAGTTATTCATTCATCGTACATAACATCATTAACAACTAGGCGGTTCCAATTTGGACCCGCTGGCATGCACCTAATACATGATCTACAGATATTGAGCATGGCATAGCAAATCAATTTCATATCAAGGCTTACCATTTCATTATTAAGCATACCTGCAATAAAACTTAAGCATACATAGTACAGTATCACACACAACATTCAAGTGGTCATCTAGCAATCAAGCCTTACTCTATTGAGTCTTACGAAAGCAGGTACTCACCTATATGGCTAATAACATCTGATTACTTAACTCCGATTCAGCTAACTGGACAAGTTCACCTAAAATAATGGTAATCGCGTTAAGCGTTGCACACATGGGGTTCTACTAGTAGAACACATAGAAGAACCAATTAAGGCTCACAAACACCTTAAAAGAACCTTACAATACTTAGCACAACATGTGCCTTAAAATCACTTAACATTCAAACTTGGACATTCTTAATTTTCACCCAACGCGTTGCGTCGCGCTACCCTATGCAATAGTCACAAGACAAGGCTACAAAAGTCGCATGGATTGTTTACTAATCAACCAAAATTCGCATGGCACAAGCCGCATGTCAGAACAAAAGGTTGCATGGCTTCATTACAAAGTCGCGTGGCACAGACAAGAGTCGCATGGCCATGCGACAATCGCATGAAGTAGTTGCTCGAACCATGCGACAGTCACATGAAAGGGTCGCATGGCGCATGCGTCTGTCAGACCAAAAGAAACGTGTGACTTGTCTGACATAAACTCTTGATCATTTTTGGAACAAACCAGAACTTCAAACTTCTCAAATTTACTTTTAAAACACTTTTAAACTTCACATAACACTCACACAAGCTTAATGAATTCATCAAATCCAAACAAGAACACGAAACAACTAAAACCCACTTGTGAAGTAAACTTCATATGTTCTTCAATGGCGTTCTTGCATGAGCTTGAGTTTTAGCCATGATTTAAACACAAAACTAACATCAAACATGTTTCAACTTCAGGAGAAACATCATACTAACCTTTGTTTGCTTCACAAACAACATATCTCTTATTTCTTTCAAGTTTCTCACCGAAGAGAGCTAGTATGTGTAAGTGTGTGTTTTTCTATTGCCAACTTTGACTATCTTTAGTCAATCTAACACATACATATCTATATATATAATCTTGTCCAGAGGTAACCGCCTCTAGATTGTTTTTCTTTTCTTTCTTTTATCCTCTTCTAATTCACTTTTCTTAAAAAATAGACACACATATATACAATTATATATTTACTTTACTTAATACACAACAATACACCTTTCATTTAATTAATCTTCAATTACATAGAAATAGAATATTCTCCTATTCTATTAATTACACACGCGTAAAAACTGTTTACAACTAGGTCCAAGTCGAGGATGTTAGAAATCTACCTCCCTTAAAAGGATTCCGTCCTCGGAATCCGCTCAGTGATAAACAGGTGAGGGTATCTTGCCTTCACCTCGTTCTCGACTTCCCACGTCAGGTTTGGACCTAAGCTGTGCTTCCACTTTACAAGAACTAACTTGATCATCTTCTTGCGTAGCTTCTTGACTTTCATGTCAAGAATTTCAATAGATTTTTCTACAAGTCGTTTAGAAGAGTCAATCTTTAATTCTTGCAATGGAATGACCTGCTCCTCTTCAACGTGGCACTTGTGTAAGTAGCACACGTTAAAGGTGTCATGAATACCAACTAGTTCAGACGGTAGTTCTAGAGTTACCGTATGATCATTAACTTTACGTACGACTTTGAATGGACCTATGAAATGTGGACTTAGCTTCTCCTTGTGTCCAAAATGAATGACGCATTTCCAAGGAGAAACCTTTAAGAACACACGATCACCAACATCAAATGTAGCGGGACGACACTTAGGATCCGCAAACAGCTTTTTGTCGGTCAGGAGCTGCTTTCAGCTTTTCAAGAGCCACATTCACTTTATTAGAAGTTATCTGGGCAATCTCAGGTCCAGCAAACTGCTTCTCACCAGGTTCCAACCAACAGGTTGGTGTACGACAACATCTTCCATAAAGCATCTCGTATGGTGGCATTCCAATGCTGGAATGATATGAATTATTATAAGCAAATTTAATCAATGGGGGATGAGAATCCCACGACCCACCAAACTCGAGTACACAGGCACGAAGCATATCTTCCAACGTTTGGATCGTCCGTTCACATTGGCCATCAGTTTGCGGATGATACGCAGTGCTCAGATGAACACGAGTGTCAAGCTCACGCTGCAAACTTTGCCAGAAATTCAAAACAAATCGAGAGTCACGATCAGAAACAATCGAACAAGGAAGACCGTGGTGTGATACAATCTAATCGATATACAACTAAGCCAAACGAGTCAACGAAGCAGACTCGTTTGTAGCTAAAAAGTGAGCACTTTTCGTTAATCGGTCAACGATGACCCATATAATATCGTGCCTCTAAACGTCTTAGGAAACTTTGTCACGAAATCCATCGTGATATGGCCTCTGGTGTTCCGTCTTCACTTGCGCACATATCTGACATCTCTCCACAAAGGAAGCTATGTCTTTCTTAAGACTTGGCCACCAATATAGCATCTTTATATCACAATACATCTTCGTGATTCCTGGATGAATAGATAACTTGGATTTGTGGGCTTCTTGCAATATCAGTTCACGGTTACCTCCAACAAAAGGTACCCAAATCCTGGATTGAAAAGTTTTCAACCCACGATTATCTTCACCCAGCTGGTCTTTTAGTTTCTTCATCGTTTCAGCTTTCAGATTGTCTTATTGGGAGGCTAACTGCTGGGCTTTTTTTAGCTTTGCGATCAAATATGAAATTACCGTGATCTTCATAAATTTTGCTTCTGCTATCGGTCTTTTACGGCTCAAAGCAGCCACTACAACATTGGCCTTACCAGGATGGTAACGGATTTCACAATCGTAGTCTTTAAGTAACTCCAACCAACGGCGTTGCCGCATGTTGAGTTCTTTCTCGGAAAAGACATACAATAAACTCTTGTGATCAGTGTATATTACACACTTCGTGCCATAAAGGTAATGCCTCCACAACTTCAATGCAAACACAATAGCAGGAAGCTCAAGATCATTCATTGGGTAGTTCCTTTCTTGTGATTTCAACTGCCTAGAAGCATAGGCAATCACTCTATCACGCTGCATTAGGGCACTACCCAAACCCACATACGAGGCATCACAATAAACTGTAAAGTCTTCGGAACTATCA
This sequence comes from Dittrichia graveolens, assembly GCA_038502395.1. Classification (NCBI taxonomy): domain Eukaryota; kingdom Viridiplantae; phylum Streptophyta; class Magnoliopsida; order Asterales; family Asteraceae; genus Dittrichia; species Dittrichia graveolens. Next base: position 50,160,761 of record JARJIL010000005.1, on the reverse strand, counting down.
GGCAAAGTTAGGATCAGAGCTTCACACAACAATCGTTTCAAGGTCTGAAAGGCTTCCTCCTGAGCTTCCGACCATACAAAAGTAACATCTTTGTGAGTTATTTTGGTCAACAGACCCGCAAGATTTTGAGAAATCGCGGATAAAGCGCCTATAGTAGCCAGCCAAGCCAAGGAAACTTTTAATCTCAGAAGGAGTTCCAGGAACTCCCCAATTCATCACTGCCTCCACCTTAGCTGGATCTACTTTGACACCATCTTTACATATGACATGGCCGAGGAAATGCACTTCCCTAAGCCAGAATCACACTTGGACAACTTTGCATACAACTGTTCTCGTTTAAGAGTCTCGAGAACCAGACGAAGATGAAGCTCATGATCAGCTTCCATTTTCGAGTAAACAAGAATATTGTCAATAAACACAATCACGGATCTATCAAAAAATGGACAACAAACACGATTCATTAGATCCATGAAGATAGCAGGGGCATTGGTTAAGCCAAATGGCATAACCAAAAATTCATAATGACCATAGCGAGTTCGAAAAGCAGTCTTCAGGATATCTTCTTCATGAACTCGCACTTGATGGTACCCCGACTAAATATCAATCTTACAGTTCACTAGTTAAGCTCCCTATAATCTATACACATACGCATCGTTCCATCCTTCTTCTTCACAGACAATATAGGAGCTCCCCACGGTGAGGAACTCGGATGAATAAAACCCTTGTCAAGCAACTCCTGAATTTGATTCATCATCTCTCTAATTTCAAAAGGAGCAAGACGATACGGATCTTTGGCCATTGGAGTAGCTCCGGGAACAAGTTTGATCTTATACTCGACATCTCTGACCAGAGGCAAACTCGGCAGTTCTGCAGGGAACACCTCGGGGTAATCAGACACTACCATGATGTCTTGGACTGGTCGCTTCTCCATCTTGGCATTAACGACATATGCTAAGAAAGAGTCACAACCTTTGGAAATAGACTTCTGAGCTTTAATAACGGAGATAACACGAATATCAGACTCCCGTCGTTCTCCTCGAGCTACAACATAAGATCCATCAAAAAGAGGAATCTTAATCATCTTCTTGGAACAGAGAATCTCAGCATTACGACTGTTGAGCCAATCCATCCCTACCACAGCATCAAAGACCGCAATAGGCATAACAAAGAATGAAATAGGAAGACTATTCCCTTCCACATCAAGAACAACTACAAGAACTTTCTCTATCATAGAGATCATCTCACCATTAGCAACTTCCACATTAAGTGGATTGATCATCTTGAAAATAGATAATTTAACTTCTTACAACAAGACACAGAGACAAAGGAGTAAGTAGCTCCAGAGTCAAATAACACAGAAGCAGGGTTATAGTTAATAAGGAATGTACCCGTGATGACATCCCCCGCTGCCTTCGCCTCCTCTGCCGTCATTTGAAATGCCCTCCCCTTCGCGCGAGGCGCATCATCCTTCTTCTGGCCCCTAGAAGCCCCTTTGGTTCTAGCACTCTGCCTCTCCGGGCAATCAGTCATCTTGTGCCTAGGCTTGTGGCACCGATAACAAACATCTTCTTTAAAACCACACTCAGCAATAGCATGGCCCTTCTGCCCGCACCTCCAACACCTTCTGGTAGCATTTGAACACTCACCAGAATGATACGTACAACACTGAGAACACCAACGAGTATTAGGTATTGGTTTCTTGGAAGTATCGGTCTTCCCACTTGTAGAGGATTGTCCTTTGGAAGGACCCGATTTACCAAATGGCTGAAACTTCCTTTTTAAACCCCCACTGGCAGATTCACCCTTACACTTATGCGATCTCCTTCCATTTTTTGGGCTACTTCGAACACACGATCCAGACTTATAGCGGCTCGCACATTGGCGTGAAAATCCATTGGCAAGGTTCATACAAACTTTCTTATTTTGGTATTCTCACCAGGGATCTTCTCGGTGAAAGCAGTGATGAGTTCCTCCATTGACTTATCTCTTTTCTGGAGATTATTGAATTTCCGCTCCAATTTTTCCATATCATACTCAGTACAGTACTTCTTCATCAGTTTCTCAGAAGATTGCTCCCATGACAGAGCACTCAATACCTCCTTATTAACAGAGGCTTTTACCGTATCCCACCAGAAAATGACACGGCCTTTCAACATACGTACTGCGTACTTCACGCAATACTCTGGTTCACATTCACAAGACTCAAACACCTGCTCCATTTCATGGAGCCACTGTATAGTAACTATGGGGTTATCACTCCCCTGGAAAGTCGTAGGTTTACATGACCTAAACTTCTGGTAAGAACAAGTCTTGCGTGGCTTGCTCAATGTAGTCTGCAACAAGAGCTCTTTGGCTATTCGGATCTCTTTTTCCCGACGCTTTATGTAGGCAGCCTTATCTGGCTCAGGTCTATCACCTTCGGCATTGTGCTGAGAACGTTCATCCTCAGCTTGATGAGGTATATGAGATGCCTCATATTCCATCTCTTTCAAAGGTTGTTCAGTATTACCGCGTTCGGCAGACATCTTTTCTAACTTTATATACAACAGAGAAAGAGTATAAAATACTCTATTACACTTACTTATCGTACTTAACAAACTAATTTTAACAAATAACAATCATTTAACACTCTCACTCAACCCCCATAGGAACACTTTATTATGGCCGGGCCCGAGTTTGAGATCGAATACTCTTACAAGTACCCAATTCCCTCAAACTTCGGCTCTGATACCTAATTGTAACACCACTTCTGAATACCGTGAATTTACTCAAAATTCAAAATTTTAACCCGCGTGGGTTTATTTTTAAATTCATAATCATTAGATTTTAGTAGCGGAATTTCATTTCAAAAGTTACAACGTTTAATTACATCATATCATTCTTAAAACAACTGTTGTTGGTGTTACCTAACACAAGAACCGACCATAATCAACCGTAATTACATCATAAAAAAACAGTGTTCCATCCCATAAGGTATACGTACATCTGAAACCGCCTCTAATCAATACCTGAAAAAGGGTAATGTAGCACCTACGAATAATTACATCATATCATTCTTAAAAAGGCTCCTTAAGTAGTCCAGCGGTCGTCCAGCTGATTACCACTCACGTTAAGTAACGGCGGTTCTGCGGAACCTACGATTCGGAATGCATCCTGAATCACCGTTAAATCCCGAATTATGACCGAAGTCCCGATGGGATCCCGTGACAACGGACAGACCTTAACCATGCTTCAGATAGTCCGCGGACAGTGTACATACATACATACATACATACATACATACAAACATATGATCCCTTAAGGACCAATCATCTTGCATACAGTATCATTCATTTATTCATGTATTGTACATTCATTTAGTAATTCATTCATCGTACATAACATCATTAACAACTAGGCGGTTCCAATCTGGACCCGCTGGCATGCACCTAATACATGATCTACAGATATTGAGCATGGAATAGCACATCAATTTCATATCAAGGCTTACAATTTCATTCTTAAGCGTACCTGCAATAAAACTTAAGCATACATAGTACCATATCACACACAACATTCAAGTAGTAATCTAGCAATCAAGCCTTACTTTATTGAGTCTTACGAAAGCAGAAACTCACATGTATGGCTTATAACGTCTGATTACTTAACTCCGATTCAGCTAACTTGACAAGTTCACCTAAAATATTGGCAATCGCGTTAATCGTTTGCACACATGGGGTTCTACTATTAGAACACGTACAAGAACCAATTAAGGCTCACAAACACCTTAAAAGAACCTTACAATACTTGGCACAACATGTTCCTTAAAATCGTTTAACATTCAAAATTGGACATTCTTGATTTTCACCTGACGCGTCACGTCCAAGAACCTGACGCGTCGTGTCGTGCTACACTATGCGACAGTCGCACGACAAGGGTACAAAAGTCGCATGGCTTGTTTACTAATCAACCAAAAGTCGCATGGCACAAGTCGCATGACTCATGCAACTTTCAGATCAAAAGGTCGCATGGATTCATTACAAATCTCATGGCATAGGCAAGAGTCGCATGACCATGCGACAGTCGCATGAACTAGTTGCTCGAACCATGCGATAGTCGCACGAAAGCGTCGCATGACCCATGTGACTGTCAGACCCAAAGAAATGTTTGACTTGTCTAACATAAACTCTTGATCATTTTCAGAACAAACCAGAACTTCAAACTTGTCAAATTTACTTTTAAAACACTTTAAACTTCACATAACACTCACACAAGCTTCATGAATTCATCAAATCCAAACAAGAACATCAAACAACCAAAACCCACTTGTGAAGTAAACTTCATATGTTCTTCAATGGTGTTCTTGCATGAACTTGAGTTTTAGCCATGATTTAAACACAAAACTAACATCAAACATGTTTCAACTTCACGAGAAACATCATACTAACCTTTGTTTGGTTCACAAACAACAAATCTCTTACTTCTTTCATTCAAGTTTCTCACCGGAGAGAGCTAGTATGTGTAAGTGTGTGTTTTTCTTTTGCCAACTTTGACTAAATTTAGTCAATATAACACATACATATCTATATATATAATCTTATCCAGAGGCAACCGTCTCTGTATCCTTTTTCTTTTCTTTCTTTTATTCTCTTCTAATTCACTTTTCTTAAAAAATAGACACACATATATACAATTATATATTTACTTTACTTAATACACAACAATACACATTTCATTTAATTAATATCCAATTACATACAAATAGAATATCCTCCTATTCTATTAATTACACACGCGTACAAATTATTTACAACTAGGCCCAGGTCGAGGATGTTACACATTGGCTTCTCGGAAATCCAGCTACAAACAGCTGATTTTCCCTCTCGTGTTAAGGAATGGTGGTCTTGCAGAACCTAGACTCAGTAGGCCCCCGAGTCTCCGTTGATCCCAATATGACCTAAAGGCACTCTAGAACCCAGCTACAACCGGCTAACCTCAACTTACTAGTGGTGTTCGGTTACAACCGGCTGACCTTAATCTACTAGTAGTCAACGGACCATGCACATACACAGATACATATGATCCCATTTGGATCAATCATTTTGCATGCAATTTCATTCATTCATTCATTCATTCATTCATGCATTCATCATCGTACATATCACCAAACGTAACTAGGCGGCTCCAATCTGGATCCGCTGGCATGCACTTAGTACACGATCTACAAATATTAAGCATGGCATATCATATTACGGCAACATAGTAAACTTACACTTCCGTTCTTAAGCATACCTGCAATAAAATCTTAAACAGACATCATACTATCATACATAATCAATTCAGTTAGTCAACTAGCAAGCAAATCTCCCTCTATTGAGACTCATTAAAGTCCGTACTCACCTGAGGAGCTTACAAATAAACATCGTTATTCACGTTCAGCTAACTCGACAAGTTCACATAAAAAAACATCGTTATTCACGTTAAGCATTTGCACATATGAGGTTCTATTATTAGAACACGTATTAGAACCTCCTAGTGCTCATAAACATTGTAGAATAATCTCACATGAATCAGCACAACATGTGCCTTTAAAATAGTTAACATCAAAAATGGCTTCTTTCTGATTTTCACCCGACGCGTCGCTCCACGCATTGGACGTGTTGCGTCGCAACCATTAAGTCAGATGGTGAAAGTCGGATCACATAAAAGTCGGATCAATAATTGATCTGAATGTCGGACCAAAAGTTGGTCCGAAAGTCGGACCAAATGGTCGGATCAATTAAAGTCGGATGGGCATTAAATTCGAATGAACGAAATTCGGATGAACATGAAAGTCGCACGAATTAGCGGGACGCGACCCCGACGCGTCGCCTCACGTGCATACCTGCACTTCATCTTCTTCTTGTTCATCAACCAGCCGACTTACTTTTCAAAACATAATATTTCCAGATCATGTAACTCGTGCAAATCTCTTCTAAAACACCTTTAAACTTCATATAATATCTATACAATCATCAAGAACTCATCAACTCTACTTAAAAGCATCAACCATAGAAAACCCACTTGTGAAGTAAGCTTTCCATGTTCAACAATGGAGTTCTTTACATCAACTTTGAGTTCCAGCAACAAACATACACACACAACTAGTTTCAATCATTCTTAAACTTCAAAACAACATCAACTAACCTTTATTTGATTCAAACATTCAAATCTTCCAAAACATCAATCCCTTTATTTCAAGAACTCACGAGAGAAAGAGAGAGAAAGAGAACAAGTGAGTGTTTGTTTATGTTTTTAGCTTACCAACTTTGACTTTCTTTTTCTTTCAACTTCTTAAACTTACATATATATATATATATGTATTCTTATTGAGAGGCAAACCGTCTCTAGATTCCTTCCAAATATCTAACACAACTCATCATCATTTTTTTATTAATACATCAACTAGTACATATATATATATATATATATATATATATATATATATCTTATATACTTCATTTAATATATCTACTTAACTTACTTTCTTATATACATAATTCACAATCTACATATATACAAAGTAGAATATTTTCATATTCAACTAAATTACATAATTTACATACGTGCACACACAACTCATTATCATCTTCATCTAGGTTTCATTTTCAAAATAAACTTTTTAGAAATATGGGAAGAGTGATCTAGATTCAAAGAAAATTAAAAAACTAGTAGATTGGTATATTTTTTTTGCTTAAATTCTAAAAACTTAATTAGTTATGACAAATTTAAACTTTGAGGGGGGGGGGGATTGTTTTATTTAATTGTAAAAGTTTAAAATGAAATCGTGTCATCAAAAGGTGGAGTTTTAAAACTAGATTTCCTATACTATCCTTAGATATATAATTTGATCATATAAATTACAAAAATACCATCAAAAGATCTTAGCCTTGTTCAGATTTGTTCTTTATGTTCTATGGTTAATACTACATTTTATATATAGGGTTAGGTTATATATAGAACAACTCTTAAAATAGAACATGAAGAACAAATCATAGCCAATCATTTAAAATGACAAAAAAGGAATTAAAAATTTTGATTAGTAATTCACTCGCCTCCAACAGCCCATCATTTTTTTAAAAACCCATTAATCCTTTTAATGATCATAACTATGTCATGTTTAAGATTTTTACCAAAAAAATTATACCATTAAGTTTAGTTTTTCTTGCTCTTTAATTCAAGACCACTCTTCCCATATTTCAAAAATTTTATTTAGAAAATACAATTGCGAAAATGAAAATTTCATATCTGAACATGCAAACTGTGGATGAAGATGATAATTAAAATGCAATCTAGATGAAGATGATGACCAAAATGCAACCTAGATGAAAATAAATACCGAAAACCGCCATTTAAGATATGTCAATTATAGATTTGAAAAGAAATCGTTGTGTTATTCGCATATTAATGACTTAATGTAATTTGCATTTTTGGTTATTTGCATTTTGGTTATCTTCTTCATCAAGATGAATATGATAGCCAAAATGCAACCTACATGGAAATAAAGACCGAAACCCCCATTTAAGATCTGTAAATTCTAGATGTAGAAATAAATCGTTGGGTTATTTGCATGTTAATGACTTAATGTTATTTTCATTTTCATTTATTCGCATTTTGGTTTTCTTCTTCATCTGGTTTGCATTTTGGTCATCATTTTGCATTTTGGGGAGGTAGAGCCGGAAACAGGATTTGTGGCGACGAAAACAAAATTCCATATTTGCCCTCACATATGTAGTTACGTCATATAATTTATTAAGACTAGGTTGAACCATACCTCTCTCTCTCTCTCATATATATATATATATATCTTTATAAACCATACCTCTCATCATTGATTTAAGAGTTCTTAATTTCCAATCAATACTTTATCATAATTATCCATTTTATCATGACTAATCACATACATACGAAATTTTCTTAAAGTTGAAACTAATTTTATATTTGGTATACACATCCTTCTCAAAATAGGCTACAATTTATTTATTTTTTTGCCACATTTAATATTATCAATTATTAAAAAAACATTTATTCATATATCAATAAACCATTTAATTTCATAATTTTTTTTGAAATTTATTAAAACAAAAGACCATCTTTGAGAATCAACATAATAATTTTAAAATACGAGTTTAAAAATTTCTTTTAAATTATATGTTGTAACACTCCGTTTTCAATTTAATATTTTACGAAAAATGATCGTAATAAAACAAACTTTATTACAACAAAAAATCCAGTTTAGAAATAGTAGCGGAAGCATTTGCTGAAAATCTTTACAAACACTTAATTTTTAAAATATTAATTTTAAAAGTCGGAGAAAAACTGATATTAAATAAGATTTAAATAATTAGGTAGCAAAACACGAGCCTATCCACTAAATCAACATCCACAAATCTTCAAATATGTGGAAAATATTAGAAATATTCGATGAGCTATGAAGCCCAGTGAGAAACTTGAAATAAGTACTTGTAATGAATATTTATGATCTGGTTAAACCTTACTATTTTAATACATTATGTAATTCCTTAGTATGTTTTTATCATATCTTTGTGATTGTACTATATTCATATGATAATTATATCAATAACCCAATTACTATAACTGTAGTTGTATTCACTTATTGTAATTATATCGGTATCTCAACTACTGTAACCGTAGTTGTATTAACACATCGTAATTGTATATGTATCTCATTTGTATATGTTAACGATGGTTGTATCTGCTGCATGTGAAATACTATATATATACACATTTATATATACATATTGTTGTAAGTATAGCTGTGTGATTGTAGTAATTTCTGTAGCTGTAGATTAATAAGTGTATATGTATGGTGGCTGTATTTCCATACTCATATATGTATATCTGTAATTGTATTACTATGAATACTATACTTGTATATCATATCTATGTACTGTATACGTATATTTGTAAAACTTGTATCTTAACAACTATTTTAGTGTATATAAAAATAATGTATCCATATAATTGTAGTCATATAGTCATCATAGTTATATCTAATCAACAGTACTATACATGTATATGAATATTATAGATATTTCTGTATTCAATTGACGAAGAACATATCTGTATGAGTATTGTATAATTCATTGCATGAACCACTTGTATTTATTTTATGTACATCATACTTATATATTTATCTATATATCAAGATCTTCTTACTATCCTTTCAAGCGTTCGCTTTAACAACTATTTTCACACAAACTGTTTGGCATATCAATGATTGTTTCTACTTAAACTGTATGTACTATTTATCACAATCTCATATTTGTTGATGTGTTATCATTCAATATGAATATTACTCATATATATGCATTTATATAGAATTACGTGTGTAACACTCAAGGTTCAAAATTCCTTAAATTAATAATATTAAATAATAAGTGTTATATGTGTATTATGAATTCTCATATGGGATTTAAGGTCTTTATAAAACTAGAGTAGTTAAAACTGTCAAAGTAAAAGTGATTAAGTCAGGGGATCATTTGTGCCCTTAACCCGTACTTATATATATATATATATATGTGTGTGTGTGTGTGTGTGTGTGTGCAATTCTTCTCTTCATGCTACACAAACACACAAACATTCATACTTACATACATATGTGCTTGGCTGCCTTCTTCCCTTGCGAAATTGATCAAGAAAACACAACAAGATCACCATCTTTTTAGCACCCTAACAGCCTTTATACAATCAAGGTATGAGTTGTTTGATTAGTTTTGTTATTCAAATGGGTCAATTGATTCAAATGATGTATTCAAGGATCAAAACATGTTAATTACAAGTTAGATATTGTTTGTAGCTATTTGCCATGGTGTAGGAAAACACTCCTGAGTTACGTTGAGTTTTGGCCAGAAAGCAGTTGACCGTAGGTCACTTACATGCAGACTAAGGAGTATGGGCATGCCTGTTACCCCATGGCAAACCCTAGTTCATGAGGTACCCCGTGCTGTGGGGTTAAGGAATGACATACCAGCTCAAGGCATAGGCGTGTCTGCAGGATCAGGTACGCCCATGTCTGAAAGTGCCACAGTCGCACCTGTAATTCTGTAATGACTAGTTATTGGCATGTTCATTGTAATCATCTATGGACTGTTATATAACGTTATTGAGTATAAGGTGAGTTTAATAGACTATTCTTCATATCTACAACATGTGTGTTATCATATTAGAATATTATAAATGTATTATTCATATGTGTTGTTTAGCGTAGTGCTATGTGCAGTAGGGCTCAAATGTGGTATAGTATTATGACCTATGTTGCTACTCTGGGTTTGGAACCAGAGACTAGCATATTACCTGACATAAGTGTGGTATCTTTATATAATCTTATTTGTGTGTTTATATGATTTATAGTTTAGCATTCTCACTAAGCTCTTGTAGCTTATCAGATACTATTTTAAAAATGTTTTGTAGGACGCAGCAAAGGCAAGGGCAAAGCTTCTATCTGACCACCGTTTTAAAAATGTTTTAACGCCTCTTTGTGTATATTTAACCTATGTAGTTCACTTTAGTTGTATATATGTGTGTATCTTTTGGAACAGACTTAGCTTTTGTATTAGAAAAATGCTTCCGCTTATCTTTTCAACTATATGTGAATCTATTGAACACTATTTTATTCAAATATTAGTTTTATAAATTTGGGGTGTTACAACTTGGTATCAGAGCCACAGTTGGAGGGATCTGGGCGTGTGCACACACATCTGGATTTGAACCACGGTTTTGGAAATTTTTGTCTAACTAGAGGCTTGCAGCTTAATGAGTATACTAAGATTTGCACTGATCATATGTTATGTGAGGATTATATGTGAATACTTGATATATTTAAAACTAATATGATATATGTGAAATCTTTATGATTAATCTGATATATGTGCAATTAAGAGTATAATATACAAAATTTGACATGAACTTGTGAAGTAAGGTGCCGAGTGGTGAAAATTAAGATTTATTAAATATAGTGAATTTGAAGTGGTAAGGGGCCCCATATTACTACAAATGCATGACATGTGCTTAAACTATGGTAACTTATGAATTAGGTTAGGGGTAGTGTGTAAGAATATATGCGAGCATTATGCTAAGTGTTTATAGTAATTGAAGAATGAAGTAAGTGAGAACCTAGATATATATGAAATACTTGTAAGAGCTATATTCATTCTAATTTTAGAATGGTAAACACAAGAGGTTTCACGAGTAGCAAGTAAACATGAGGGTGGTCCTAGTCATAGACCCGAAGAAGTAGAAAGTAATGTTACCGGTGAGCGAATCCCTATAAGGGTAGAACATGTTCTGGGTAACAGAGCACCCGTATTCACAATACAAGAAACGGTTGCAAAAGAGCTTAGTAAGACCATGGAATGGAGTATACCTTACATTGTCACCCAAGTGGTGGAGTAGATGAAAGAACAGAACTACGAGCTGGTCAGACAAGAATTTACAGAACTGCGAGCTGGTCAGACAAGAATTTGCAGCAAGGTTAGCTACAGAAGGTGAAGGGGTCAATCCCTAACCATAAGTTATTATTCGTGACTGTAACGACCTGAAAATATTGTAAATATTCTTCGACATGAATTATATATTTATGGAATTTAAGGATATACAAATAATAGAAATATATTCTTGGAATATATTAGGAATGTTTTTACTCCTAAGATACGCGTATATATATAAGTATTATACGTATAATAATACTGCCAATATATGTATTTATATACTTTGTATTTAAGGAGTTTGAGGATAGAGATTTAAATAGAGTTATTAAATTACGTCGTAGAAAGAAATTAAATTAAAAGATTAAGGTTGAAGGTTTAATAAAATTCAAACCTAACTAAAAGGACTGAAAGTGTAAATTAAGGGGGCCTAAGTGTAACTTGTGAATTCAAATTGAATTCACCACGTGAGTGGGTTGCTTGTACGTATGGTTTTCCCTTTTTGCAGCTTTTACTTTTACAGACTTATGCTTTATATATATATATAGGGATGAGATCAAATAAAAATAAAATTAAAGTAAAAAGGGTAAAAGGGATGATTATTTGATCATTTTTCGGTATATATATCAAATGATAATCGTTAGTTCTTCATCTTTATTGATTAAAACTAGTTCTTCATCAATTTCTTTTTGATTTCAAATACAGATTTTGAAAACAAAATTTTGGAATAATTTTTTGATGAACAAAATGCTTTCATCTAAAAAGTGATGAATATGTTGGATTCATCAAAAATAAATCGATGAAGAACTAGTTTTAATCAATAAATATGATGAACTAACGATTATCAGTTGATATATATACTGAAAAATGATCAAATAATAATTCCTTTTACCCTTTTTACTTGATCTCTATCCTATATATATATATATATATATATATACATCGATCTCTATATAAAGAGAGTAGATAGAAGGAGTTACAAAAAATAGAGAAAACACAGTGAGGAAATAGTGAGGTACTTTGAGCATAGTCTCGTTTGTACTCGTATAGAAGTTACGGGAGACCGAAAAATATTGTTACGAGCATAGCTTCGATCGAGGTTTTGCGAGAATTGATCCGAGAGGTATATGTATTTAATCTTACACTTCTATTTCGACTATGAAGATGTTTAGGCTACATGCATGTCGAGTTTATGCGTTTTTATGGATTTTCTAAGCACGTGAAGCGATAATCTTTGGTCGGGAGTTGTTATTTTGCATGTCTAAGTATTCTAAGCTAGTTTAGACTTCTTTAGAATCTTTGGATCGTGTTTTTAACGTAGTAACCTTCAATAGGTTATTTGTGGCATTTGAGTTCGCATTCTTGACGATCCATGAGCGTTAATTGTCTTTTCAAGCTCGCGTGTTTCGTTATGTGGACTAAGGTGAGTTCAATATTTCTCAAAACCGAGTACTAGACAAAAATGATATATTTTCAAAAGTAATGATTTACTATAAAATGGTAATATGTGTTTATATATTACCTATGCATGAAATATGAGATATATATATATACATATGATTGTTACGTGTTATGAAATCGTATGATGATTATGCTATGTTATGAAGTTATGAGTTTTAACGTAATATTGACTTACGAGATCTTGGAATGGGGGTAGTCCAATCCTTATTAATGATGCCTAGTAGGTTGAACGTTCTAGGAAAGTGCTAGCCATTTGTGGGTTACCGGACGTTCATGACTAGTCCGGGACAACGTGATGATGTATTTATACTCATTGGAATGATATTTGGTACTAGAGGTTGTACCTTATTAAATATCATGCGGGTGTGAGGAGGTGTAAGAGGTAAAACACCGTTATTACTTCACCTTAACGGCATTGTGGAATACGATGTATACCACATCACCGTAGTAACGATAGCAGGAGATGTTGGAGTCTAAGAATTATTGGAAGTCGCGTTCTAATGATTCTTAGACGGGTAATAACGTAACTCGTGAACCGGGTCTATATCTTGGGTTAAGATAATATTCCTAGACCATTAATGATGATTGTGATGGTGACGATAGTTATGATTTATAAAGAATTACGATAACGGAATATATGAAATAACTGTTTGAGGTACTATAATTAGTTGACCGTTACGTGCTAAATGTCAAATGATGTGTTGGTCAACTATGTGAATGGGTGGGAATGGATTATTATTTATTACGATATTACCGCCTAAAGTATGTTATGTTTTAATTGAATCTTTTCTTAACTCTATTGACTCACGAGGCTTTAAGCTGACTCTTGTTTCTTGAAATGTGTCTTGTACTCCTGCAGGTTGCTTAGAGTTTGCTAGTGAGACAGGGACTTTGGGTAGTGTACTTTCTTAGATGATACCATTTTGTTTTATCGCATCAATCAATTTATGTCTTTATGATTAATGTTTATGAACGTGATGTCGTGATTTTCAAACTGATGTAATCTCTTATCGTTTTGGTAAGATGTATTTTATGGTTAAAGACTTCCATTGCATGTTTTTCTGATAAAATGGCAAGATTTTTGTAATTGGTAAAATTTTGGGAAATCGCGGTCGTCATAGTGACACACCTAAAATCTACACTTTAATGGACTTTTCGGCATGCCAACCACCATTGTTCTATGGATCTATTAATACGGTTATAAGTCAATGGTAGATCTCAAAAATAGAGGATGCTTTTGATACTTGTTCTTTTGCACTTGAAAATAAAGTGAGATATGCTTCTAACCAGATGCATGGCGTTGCAAAAGAGTGGTGAGATATGGAAGTGAAGGGGAGGGGTTACACTAGAATTGGAACCATGGTTCGGGAGGAGTTTAAAGAGATTGCCATTGAGCAGTTCGTTCCTCAATAAAAAATCGATTGGATCTTGGATGAATTCCACATGTTGAAGCAAACAATAGAGGCTATTCCAAAGATCAATGAAAAATTTCTACAACAGGCATGATTTTGTCCTGACTATGTCGCCAATGAAAAGATGAAGATGTACAGGTATATAATGGTACTCAAACCTAGCGTAAGAGAACTAATTGATGCCAGTAAACACCAAACAGTGAAGTCCATGATGGATGCAACTAGAGCGAGGGAGTTAGAGTTTGAAAGGCCGAAGAAGGAGAGGAATCCGGTTGAAAGAGCTGCACCGGTATTCAAGAATCCGAGGGTTGAATTTTCTGAAAAGAAAGTGTTGCAGAAAACCTACTCAATTTGTCCAACTTGCATAAAACATTACGTGGGAGAATGTCGATATGGTTCTCCTGGGTGTTACAAATAAGCCGGGCCATGTGGGAAAAGATTGTAAGAACCCGATTCATGTATGCTTTAATTGCTACCAGCCAGGTCATCAGAGATCAGAATGCCGGAACCTAAATACAACTACACCAACCGTATAATCTATCGGATCCAAACCTACTCCACCTTTACCTCCTCTACGAATTCCTAGACCAGAAGAGATGAAGAAATAAGATATACCTAAACCCAAGGGGAGAGTTTTCTAGCTTATTCGTATCTATTTATTTCTATAAAAATTTTAATCAAACGTGTGAAATTCTAGATTCTCCTCTTGAAGTTGAAATAGTCGATGATAAAATGCTAATTGTATATGATGTGTATATACATAATTTGACAGAAACAGATATAGTTAGATTCCCTATTGAACTTATATGTATGACTATGAGAGACTTCCAAGTAGTAGTTGGAATGGACCAGTTAGGCTATTTCTAGGCTACCATACTATGTGGGCAACACGTTAAGTAACGGCGGTTCTGCGGAACCTACGATTCGGAATGCATCCTGAATCACCGTTAAATCCCGAATTATGACCGAAGTCCCGATGGGATCCCGTGACAACGGACAGACCTTAACCATGCTTCAGATAGTCCGCGGACAGTGTACATACATACATACATACATACATACATACAAACATATGATCCCTTAAGGACCAATCATCTTGCATATAGTATCATTCATTTATTCATGTATTGTACATAACATCATTAACAACTACGCGGTTCCAATCTGGACCCGCTGGCATGCACCTAATACATGATCTACAGATATTGAGCATGGAATAGCACATCAATTTCATATCAAGGCTTACAATTTCATTCTTAAGCGTACCTGCAATAAAACTTAAGCATACATAGTACCATATCACACACAACATTCAAGTAGTAATCTAGCAATCAAGCCTTACTTTATTGAGTCTTACGAAAGCAGATACTCACATGTATGGCTTATAACGTCTGATTACTTAACTCCGATTCAGCTAACTTGACAAGTTCACCTAAAATATTGGCAATCGCGTTAATCGTTTGCACACATGGGGTTCTACTATTAGAACACGTACAAGAACCAATTAAAGCTCACAAACACCTTAAAAGAACCTTACAATACTTGGCACAACATGTTCCTTAAAATCGTTTAACATTCAAAATTGGACATTCTTGATTTTCACCTGACGCGTCACGTCCAAGAACCTGACGCGTCGTGTCGTGCTACACTATGCGACAGTCGCACGACAAGGGTACAAAAGTCGCATGGCTTGTTTACTAATCAACCAAAAGTCGCATGGCACAAGTCGCATGACTCATGCAACTTTCAGATCAAAAGGTCGCATGGATTCATTACAAATCGCATGGCATAGGCAAGAGTCGCATGGCCATGCGACAGTCGCATGAACTAGTTGCTCGAACCATGCGATAGTCGCACGAAAGCGTCGCATGACCCATGTGACTGTCAGACCCAAAGAAATGTTTGACTTGTCTAACATAAACTCTTGATCATTTTCAGAACAAACCAGAACTTCAAACTTGTCAAATTTACTTTTAAAACACTTTAAACTTCACATAACACTCACACAAGCTTCATGAATTCATCAAATCCAAACAAGAACATCAAACAACCAAAACCCACTTGTGAAGTAAACTTCATATGTTCTTCAATGGTGTTCTTGCATGAACTTGAGTTTTAGCCATGATTTAAACACAAAACTAACATCAAACATGTTTCAACTTCACGAGAAACATCATACTAACCTTTGTTTGGTTCACAAACAACAAATCTCTTACTTCTTTCATTCAAGTTTCTCACCGGAGAGAGCTAGTATGTGTAAGTGTGTGTTTTTCTTTTGCCAACTTTGACTATATTTAGTCAATATAACACATACATATCTATATATATAATCTTATCCAGAGGCAACCGTCTCTGTATCCTTTTTCTTTTCTTTCTTTTATTCTCTTCTAATTCACTTTTCTTAAAAAATAGACACACATATATACAATTATATATTTACTTTACTTAATACACAACAATACACATTTCATTTAATTAATATCCAATTACATACAAATAGAATATCCTCCTATTGTATTAATTACACACGCGTACAAATTATTTACAACTAGGCCCAGGTCGAGGATGTTACACATTGGCTTCTCGGAAATCCAGCTACAAACAGCTGATTTTCCCTCTCGTGTTAAGGAATGGTGGTCTTGCAGAACCTAGACTCAGTAGGCCCCCGAGTCTCCATTCATCCCAATATGACCTAAAGGCCCTCTAGAACCCAGCTACAACCGGCTAACCTCAACTTACTAGTGGTGTTCGGTTACAACCGGCTGACCTTAATCTACTAGTAGTCAACGGACCATGCACATACACAGATACATATGATCCCATTTGGATCAATCATTTTGCATGCAATTTCATTCATTCATTCATTCATTCATGCATTCATCATCGTACATATCACCAAACGTAACTAGGCGGCTCCAATCTGGATCCGCTGGCATGCACTTAGTACACGATCTACAAATATTAAGCATGGCATATCATATTACGGCAACATAGTAAACTTACACTTCCGTTCTTAAGCATACCTGCAATAAAATCTTAAACAGACATCATACTATCATACATAATCAATTCAGTTAGTCAACTAGCAAGCAAATCTCCCTCTATTGAGACTCATTAAAGTCCGTACTCACCTGAGGAGCTTACAAATAAACAGATCACTTTACTCCGGTTCAGCTAACTCGACAAGTTCACATAAAAAAACATCGTTATTCACGTTAAGCATTTGCACATATGAGGTTCTATTATTAGAACACGTATTAGAACCTCCTAGTGCTCATAAACATTGTAGAATAATCTCACATGAATCAGCACAACATGTGTCTTTAAAATAGTTAACATCAAAAATGGCTTCTTTCTGATTTTCACCCGACGCGTCGCTCCACGCATTGGACGTGTTGCGTCGCAACCATTAAGTCAGATGGTGAAAGTCGGATCACATAAAAGTCGGATCAATAATTGATCTGAATGTCGGACCAAAAGTTGGTCCGAAAGTCGGACCAAATGGTCGGATCAATGAAAGTCGGATGGGCATTAAATTCGAATGAACGAAATTCGGATGAACATGAAAGTCGCACGAATTAGCGGGACGCGACCCCGACGCGTCGCCTCACGTACATACCTGCACTTCATCTTCTTCTTGTTCATCAACCAGCCGACTTACTTTTCAAAACATAATATTTCCAGATCATGTAACTCGTGCAAATCTCTTCTAAAACACCTTTAAACTTCATATAATATCTATACAATCATCAAGAACTCATCAACTCTACTTAAAAGCATCAACCATAGAAAACCCACTTGTGAAGTAAGCTTTCCATGTTCAACAATGGAGTTCTTTACATCAACTTTGAGTTCCAGCAACAAACATACACACACAACTAGTTTCAATCATTCTTAAACTTCAAAACAACATCAACTAACCTTTATTTGATTCAAACATTCAAATCTTCCAAAACATCAATCCCTTTATTTCAAGAACTCACGAGAGAAAGAGAGAGAGAGAGAACAAGTGAGTGTTTGTTTGTGTTTTTAGCTTACCAACTTTGACTTTCTTTTTCTTTCAACTTCTTAAACTTACATATATATATATATATATATATATATATATATATATATATATATATATATGTATTCTTATTGAGAGGCAAACCGTCTCTAGATTCCTTCCAAATATCTAACACAACTCATCATCATTTTTTTATTAATACATCAACTAGTACATATATATATATATATATATATATATCTTATATACTTCATTTAATATATCTACTTAACTTACTTTCTTATATACATAATTCACAATCTACATATATACAAAGTAGAATATTTTCATATTCAACTAAATTACATAATTTACATACGTGCACACACAACTCATTATCATCTTCATCTAGGTTTCATTTTCAAAATAAACTTTTTAGAAATATGGGAAGAGTGATCTAGATTCAAAGAAAATTAAAAAACTAGTAGATTGGTATATTTTTTTTGCTTAAATTCTAAAAACTTAATTAGTTATGACAAATTTAAACTTTGAGGGGGGGGGGGGATTGTTTTATTTAATTGTAAAAGTTTAAAATGAAATCGTGTCATCAAAAGGTGGAGTTTTAAAACTAGATTTCCTATACTATCCTTAGATATATAATTTGATCATATAAATTACAAAAATACCATCAAAAGATCTTAGCCTTGTTCAGATTTGTTCTTTATGTTCTATGGTTAATACTACATTTTATATATAGGGTTAGGTTATATATAGAACAACTCTTAAAATAGAACATGAAGAACAAATCATAGCCAATCATTTAAAATGACAAAAAAGGAATTAAAAATTTTGATTAGTAATTCACTCGCCTCCAACAGCCCATCATTTTTTTAAAAACCCATTAATCCTTTTAATGATCATAACTATGTCATGTTTAAGATTTTTACCAAAAAAATTATACCATTAAGTTTAGTTTTTCTTGCTCTTTAATTCAAGGCCACTCTTCCCATATTTCAAAAATTTTATTTAGAAAATACAATTGCGAAAATGAAAATTTCATATCTCAACATGCAAACTGTGGATGAAGATGATAATTAAAATGCAATCTAGATGAAGATGATGACCAAAATGCAACCTAGATGAAAATAAATACCGAAAACCGCCATTTAAGATATGTCAATTATAGATTTGAAAAGAAATCGTTGTGTTATTCGCATATTAATGACTTAATGTAATTTGCATTTTTGGTTATTTGCATTTTGGTTATCTTCTTCATCAAGATGAATATGATAGCCAAAATGCAACCTACATGGAAATAAAGACCGAAACCCCCATTTAAGATCTGTAAATTCTAGATGTAGAAATAAATCGTTGGGTTATTTGCATGTTAATGACATAATGTTATTTTCATTTTCATTTATTCGCATTTTGGTTTTCTTCTTCATCTGGTTTGCATTTTGGTCATCATTTTGCATTTTGGGGAGGTAGAGCCGGAAACAGGATTTGTGGCGACGAAAACAAAATTCCATATTTGCCCTCACATATGTAGTTACGTCATATAATTTATTAAGACTAGGTTGAACCATACCTCTCTCTCTCTCTCATATATATATATATCTTTATAAACCATACCTCTCATCATTGATTTAAGAGTTCTTAATTTCCAATCAATACTTTATCATAATTATCCATTTTATCATGACTAATCACATACATACGAAATTTTCTTAAAGTTGAAACTAATTTTATATTTGGTATACACATCCTTCTCAAAATAGGCTACAATTTATTTATTTTTTTGCCACATTTAATATTATCAATTATTAAAAAAACATTTATTCATATATCAATAAACCATTTAATTTCATAATTTTTTTTGAAATTTATTAAAACAAAAGACCATCTTTGAGAATCAACATAATAATTTTAAAATACGAGTTTAAAAATTTCTTTTAAATTATATGTTGTAACACTCCGTTTTCAATTTAATATTTTACGAAAAATGATCGTAATAAAACAAACTTTATTACAACAAAAAATCCAGTTTAGAAATAGTAGCGGAAGCATTTGCTGAAAATCTTTACAAACACTTAATTTTTAAAATATTAATTTTAAAAGTCGGAGAAAAACTGATATTAAATAAGATTTAAATAATTAGGTAGCAAAACACGAGCCTATCCACTAAATCAACATCCACAAATCTTCAAATATGTGGAAAATATTAGAAATATTCGATGAGCTATGAAGCCCAGTGAGAAACTTGAAATAAGTACTTGTAATGAATATTTATGATCTGGTTAAACCTTACTATTTTAATACATTATGTAATTCCTTAGTATGTTTTTATCATATCTTTGTGATTGTACTATATTCATATGATAATTATATCAATAACCCAATTACTATAACTGTAGTTGTATTCACTTATTGTAATTATATCGGTATTTCAACTACTGTAACCGTAGTTGTATTAACACATCGTAATTGTATATGTATCTCATTTGTATATGTTAACGATGGTTGTATCTGCTGCATGTGAAATACTATATATATACACATTTATATATACATATTGTTGTAAGTATAGCTGTGTGATTGTAGTAATTTCTGTAGCTGTAGATTAATAAGTGTATATGTATGGTGGCTGTATTTCCATACTCATATATGTATATATGTAATTGTATTACTATGAATACTATACTTGTATATCATATCTATGTACTGTATACGTATATTTGTAAAACTTGTATCTTAACAACTATTTTAGTGTATATAAAAATAATGTATCCATATAATTGTAGTCATATAGTCATCATAGTTATATCTAATCAACAGTACTATACATGTATATGAATATTATAGATATTTCTGTATTCAATTGACGAAGAACATATCTGTATGAGTATTGTATAATTCATTGCATGAACCACTTGTATTTATTTTATGTACATCATACTTATATATTTATCTATATATCAAGATCTTCTTACTATCCTTTCAAGCGTTCGCTTTAACAACTATTTTCACACAAACTGTTTGGCATATCAATGATTGTTTCTACTTAAACTGTATGTACTATTTATCACAATCTCATATTTGTTGATGTGTTATCATTCAATATGAATATTACTCATATATATGCATTTATATAGAATTACGTGTGTAACACTCAAGGTTCAAAATTCCTTAAATTAATAATATTAAATAATAAGTGTTATATGTGTATTATGAATTCTCATATGGGATTTAAGGTCTTTATAAAACTAGAGTAGTTAAAACTGTCAAAGTAAAAGTGATTAAGTCAGGGGATCATTTGTGCCCTTAACCCGTACTTATATATATATATATATATATGTGTGTGTGTGTGTGTGTGTGTGTGCAATTCTTCTCTTCATGCTACACAAACACACAAACATTCATACTTACATACATATGTGCTTGGCTGCCTTCTTCCCTTGCGAAATTGATCAAGAAAACACAACAAGATCACCATCTTTTTAGCACCCTAACAGCCTTTATACAATCAAGGTATGAGTTGTTTGATTAGTTTTGTTATTAAAATGGGTCAATTGATTCAAATGATGTATTCAAGGATCAAAACATGTTAATTACAAGTTAGATATTGTTTGTAGCTATTTGCCATGGTGTAGGAAAACACTCGTGAGTTACGTTGAGTTTTGGCTAGAAAGCAGTTGACCGTAGGTCACTTACATGCAGACTAAGGAGTATGGGCATGCCTGTTACCCCATGGCAAACCCTAGTTCATGAGGTACCCCGTGCTGTGGGGTTAAGGAATGACATACCAGCTCAAGGCATAGGCGTGTCTGCAGGATCAGGTACGCCCATGTCTGAAAGTGCCACAGTCGCACCTATAATTCTGTAATGACTAGTTATTGGCATGTTCATTGTAATCATCTATGGACTGTTATATAACGTTATTGAGTATAAGGTGAGTTTAATAGACTATTCTTCATATCTACAACATGTGTGTTATCATATTAGAATATTATAAATGTATTATTCATATGTGTTGTTTAGCGTAGTGCTATGTGCAGTAGGGCTCAAATGTGGTATAGTATTCTGACCTATGTTGCTACTCTGGGTTTGGAACCAGAGACTAGCATATTACCTGACATAAGTGTGGTATCTTTATATAATCTTATTTGTGTGTTTATATGATTTATAGTTTAGCATACTCACTAAGCTCTTGTAGCTTATCAGATACTATTTTAAAAATGTTTTGTAGGACGCAGCAAAGGCAAGGGCAAAGCTTCTATCTGACCACCGTTTTAAAACTGTTTTAACGCCTCTTTGTGTATATTTAACCTATGTAGTTCACTTTAGTTGTATATATGTGTGTATCTTTTGGAACAGACTTAGCTTTTGTATCAGAAAAATGCTTCCGCTTATCTTTTCAACTATATGTGAATCTATTGAACACTATTTTATTCAAATATTAGTTTTATAAATTTGGGGTGTTACAACTTGGTATCAGAGCCACAGTTGGAGGGATCTGGGCGTGTGCACACACATCTGGATTTGAACCACGGTTTTGGAAATTTTTGTCTAACTAGAGGCTTGCAGCTTAATGAGTATACTAAGATTTGCACTGATCATATGTTATGTGAGGATTATATGTGAATACTTGATATATTTAAAACTAATATGATATATGTGAAATCTTTATGATTAATCTGATATATGTGCAATTAAGAGTATAATATACAAAATTTGACATGAACTTGTGAAGTAAGGTGCCGAGTGGTGAAAATTAAGATTTATTAAATATAGTGAATTGGAAGTGGTAAGGGGCCCCATATTACTACAAATGCATGACATGTGCTTAAACTATGGTAACTTATGAATTAGGTTAGGGGTAGTGTGTAAGAATATATGCGAGCATTATGCTAAGTGTTTATAGTAATTGAAGAATGAAGTAAGTGAGAACCTAGATATATATGAAATACTTGTAAGAGCTATATTCATTCTAATTTTAGAATGGTAAACACAAGAGGTTTCACGAGTAGCAAGTAAACATGAGGGTGGTCCTAGTCATAGACCCGAAGAAGTAGAAAGTAATGTTACCGGTGAGCGAATCCCTATAAGGGTAGAACATGTTCTGGGTAACAGAGCACCCGTATTCACAATACAAGAAACGGTTGCAAAAGAGCTTAGTAAGACCATGGAATGGAGTATACCTTACATTGTCACCCATGTGGTGGAGTAGATGAAAGAACAGAACTACGAGCTGGTCAGACAAGAATTTACAGAACTGCGAGCTGGTCAGACAAGAATTTGCAGCAAGGTTAGCTACAGAAGGTGAAGGGGTCAATCCCTAACCATAAGTTATTATTCGTGACTGTAACGACCTGAAAATATTGTAAATATTCTTCGACATGAATTATATATTTATGGAATTTAAGGATATACGAATAATAGAAATATATTCTTTGAATATATTAGGAATGTTTTTACTCCTAAGATACGCGTATATATATAAGTATTATACGTATAATAATACTGCCAATATATGTATTTATATACTTTGTATTTAAGGAGTTTGAGGATAGAGATTTAAATAGAGTTATTAAATTACGTCGTAGAAAGAAATTAAATTAAAAGATTAAGGTTGAAGGTTTAATAAAATTCAAACCTAACTAAAAGGACTGAAAGTGTAAATTAAGGGGGCCTAAGTGTAACTTGTGAATTCAAATTGAATTCACCACGTGAGTGGGTTGCTTGTACGTATGGTTTTCCCTTTTTGCAGCTTTTACTTTTACAGACTTATGCTTTATATATATATATAGGGATGAGATCAAATAAAAATAAAATTAAAGTAAAAAGGGTAAAAGGGATGATTATTTGATCATTTTTCGGTATATATATCAAATGATAATCGTTAGTTCTTCATCTTTATTGATTAAAACTAGTTCTTCATCAATTTCTTTTTGATTTCAAGTACAGATTTTGAAAACAAAATTTTGGAATAATTTTTTGATGAACAAAATGCTTTCATCTAAAAAGTGATGAATATGTTGGATTCATCAAAAATAAATCGATGAAGAACTAGTTTTAATCAATAAATATGATGAACTAACGATTATCGGTTGATATATATACTGAAAAATGATCAAATAATAATTCCTTTTACCCTTTTTACTTGATCTCTATCCTATATATATATATATACATCGATCTCTATATAAAGAGAGTAGATAGAAGGAGTTACAAAAAATAGAGAAAACACAGTGAGGAAATAGTGAGGTACTTTGAGCATAGTCTCGTTTGTACTCGTATAGAAGTTACGGGAGACCGAAAAATATTGTTACGAGCATAGCTTCGATCGAGGTTTTGCGAGAATTGATCCGAGAGGTATATGTATTTAATCTTACACTTCTATTTCGACTATGAAGATGTTTAGGCTACATGCATGTCGAGTTTATGCGTTTTTATGGATTTTCTAAGCACGTGAAGCGATAATCTTTGGTCGGGAGTTGTTATTTTGCATGTCTAAGTATTCTAAGCTAGTTTAGACTTCTTTAGAATCTTTGGATCGTGTTTTTAACGTAGTAACCTTCAATAGGTTATTTGTGGCATTTGAGTTCGCATTCTTGACGATCCATGAGCGTTAATTGTCTTTTCAAGCTCGCGTGTTTCGTTATGTGGACTAAGGTGAGTTCAATATTTCTCAAAACCGAGTACTAGACAAAAATGATATATTTTCAAAAGTAATGATTTACTATAAAATGGTAATATGTGTTTATATATTACCTATGCATGAAATATGAGATATATATATATATACATATGATTGTTACGTGTTATGAAATCGTATGATGATTATGCTATGTTATGAAGTTATGAGTTTTAACGTAATATTGACTTACGAGATCTTGGAATGGGGGTAGTCCAATCCTTATTAATGATGCCTAGTAGGTTGAAC
Source organism: Dittrichia graveolens (assembly GCA_038502395.1). Lineage (NCBI taxonomy): Eukaryota > Viridiplantae > Streptophyta > Magnoliopsida > Asterales > Asteraceae > Dittrichia > Dittrichia graveolens. The sequence goes on along the minus strand of JARJIL010000005.1, from coordinate 50,135,495 downwards.
GTTCTAGGAAAGTGCTAGCCATTTGTGGGTTACCGGACGTTCATGACTAGTCCGGGACAACGTGATGATGTATTTATACTCATTGGAATGATATTTGGTACTAGAGGTTGTACCTTATTAAATATCATGCGGGTGTGAGGAGGTGTAAGAGGTAAAACACCGTTATTACTTCACCTTAACGGCATTGTGGAATACGATGTATACCACATCACCGTAGTAACGATAGCAGGAGATGTTGGAGTCTAAGAATTATTGGAAGTCGCGTTCTAATGATTCTTAGACGGGTAATAACGTAACTCGTGAACTGGGTCTATATCTTGGGTTAAGATAATATTCCTAGACCATTAATGATGATTGTGATGGTGACGATAGTTATGATTTATAAAGAATTACGATAACGGAATATATGAAATAACTGTTTGAGGTACTATAATTAGTTGACCGTTACGTGCTAAATGTCAAATGATGTGTTGGTCAACTATGTGAATGGGTGGGAATGGATTATTATTTATTACGATATTACCGCCTAAAGTATGTTATGTTTTAATTGAATCTTTTCTTAACTCTATTGACTCACGAGGCTTTAAGCTGACTCTTGTTTCTTGAAATGTGTCTTGTACTCCTGCAGGTTGCTTAGAGTTTGCTAGTGAGACAGGGACTTTGGGTAGTGTACTTTCTTAGATGATACCATTTTGTTTTATCGCATCAATCAATTTATGTCTTTATGATTAATGTTTATGAATGTGATGTCGTGATTTTCAAACTGATGTAATCTCTTATCGTTTTGGTAAGATGTATTTTATGGTTAAAGACTTCCATTGCATGTTTTTCTGATAAAATGGCAAGATTTTTGTAATTGGTAAAATTTTGGGAAATCGCGGTCGTCATAGTGACACACCTAAAATCTACACTTTAATGGACTTTTCGGCATGCCAACCACCATTGTTCTATGGATCTATTAATACGGTTATAAGTCAATGGTAGATCTCAAAAATAGAGGATGCTTTTGATACTTGTTCTTTTGCACTTGAAAATAAAGTGAGATATGCTTCTAACCAGATGCATGGCGTTGCAAAAGAGTGGTGAGATATGGAAGTGAAGGGGAGGGGTTACACTAGAATTGGAACCATGGTTCGGGAGGAGTTTAAAGAGATTGCCATTGAGCAGTTCGTTCCTCAATAAAAAATCGATTGGATCTTGGATGAATTCCACATGTTGAAGCAAACAATAGAGGCTATTCCAAAGATCAATGAAAAATTTCTACAACAGGCATGATTTTGTCCTGACTATGTCGCCAATGAAAAGATGAAGATGTACAGGTATATAATGGTACTCAAACCTAGCGTAAGAGAACTAATTGATGCCAGTAAACACCAAACAGTGAAGTCCATGATGGATGCAACTAGAGCGAGGGAGTTAGAGTTTGAAAGGCCGAAGAAGGAGAGGAATCCGGTTGAAAGAGCTGCACCGGTATTCAAGAATCCGAGGGTTGAATTTTCTGAAAAGAAAGTGTTGCAGAAAACCTACTCAATTTGTCCAACTTGCATAAAACATTACGTGGGAGAATGTCGATATGGTTCTCCTGGGTGTTACAAATAAGCCGGGCCATGTGGGAAAAGATTGTAAGAACCCGATTCATGTATGCTTTAATTGCTACCAGCCAGGTCATCAGAGATCAGAATGCCGGAACCTAAATACAACTACACCAACCGTATAATCTATCGGATCCAAACCTACTCCACCTTTACCTCCTCTACGAATTCCTAGACCAGAAGAGATGAAGAAATAAGATATACCTAAACCCAAGGGGAGAGTTTTCTAGCTTACTTCTAAGGATGCTAGAACCGAACCATATGTGGTAACAGGTACATATCTTATCAACAATTTCCCCGCTCTTTTGCTATTTGAGTCGGGTGTAAGTAAATTATTCGTATCTATTTATTTCTATAAAAATTTTAATCAAACGTGTGAAATTCTAGATTCTCCTCTTGAAGTTGAAATAGTCGATGATAAAATGGTAATTGTATATGATGTGTATATACATAATTTGACAGAAACAGATATAGTTAGATTCCCTATTGAACTTATATGTATGACTATGAGAGACTTTCAAGTAGTAGTTGGAATGGACCAGTTAGGCTGTTTCTAGGCTACCATACTATGTGGGCAAAAAGTGATATGGGTTCATATCCTAAGTAGGGAAGAACTATCTATATGCAATGATGCCAAAAGGGGAACGTCATATGTGTGTTCAGTTTCTAAAGCATGAAAATACCTAAAGCACGCGTATACAACTTTCTTAGCTCATGTTATAGACACTAATTTAGAAAAGAAGCAAACGAGTTTAGAAGATGTGAAAATAGTATTTGAATAACCTCATGTGTTCCCTAAGGATCTACCTGGGGTACCGCCAGACACATAAGTCAAGTTCAGAATTGATTTAGTGCTGGGAGCTTCACCTCTTGTAAGGGCTCCGTACAGACTTACTTCACTAGAGATGCAAGAATTGATGAAGCAACTCCAGAAACTGCTAGATAAAGGGTTTATTAGATCCAGTAGTTCTCCCTAAGGTGCTCCTATATTGTTTGTAAAGAAAAAGGATGGTACTATTCGTATGTGTATTGATTACTGTAAGCTTAATAAAGTGACCATCAAGAATAAATATACCTTGCTCAGAATAGATGATTTATTTGATCAGTTGCAAGGAGCATCATGATTTTTAAAAATTGATTTAAGGTCGGGTTACCATCAACTCAAAATAAAAAAGGAAGATATTCCTAAAACAACGTTTACAATCTGATGTGGGCATTTTGAGCTTGTTGTGATGCCTTTTGGTCTTACTAATGCACCTACAGCGTTCATGGATCTATTGAACAGAGTCTGTAGACCGATGCTAGATAATTCAGTAATTGTGTTCATTGATGACATTCTCATTTACTCAATGATTCAAGTAGATCATGAGAAGCATCTTAGAGAGTTTTTAGAAACTTTGAGAAGAGAGCAATTATATGCTAGGTTTTCTAGATGTTAATTTTGGATTCAAGAAGTATAATTTATGGGTCATTTAATCAACCATAATGTAATCAAAGTGGATCCTATAAAAGTAGATGTTGTGATGAAATGGGAACCACCAAAGAACCCTATAAAGATCAGAATTTTTTTGGGATTTGCAGGTTACTTCAGAAGATTATTTAGAATTTTTCAAAGACCGTTGTTGTCACACCCCGCTAAAGCGGAAACACGAGATGTCACAGCACAAGATATCATCGCACAAGGTAAATAGATAATAACCATTAGATTAAATTAACAAAATAAGTAGTTCGGATGAAACATAAATAAAAGTTACACAACCGAATAATATTTAAAGGACATTGTCTTGTACGATGCGTAAATAAAATAGATATTGTTTTCATAAAATGTGACGATGAAGATGGAAATGCCACACATCATGCTTGTATGCATAAGGTACCTAACGACGATCACCTGAAAGCACGGGTAAAAGAAAAGGGTCAACTACTAGAGTTGGTGAGTTCATAGGTTTTTAATATATACACAAAATATCTTTTAAATGAGAAAAGTATAAATAATTGGTGGAAGTTTTTGGATAAAATCCAAGTATGAAATAATGATAGAAGATGTGTTATATTGCCCAATACGATGCACATGGTAGTAATAGACTATGATGATTATTGCTTGAGCCATTATCCAACCTAGCCGACAACCAATTGCCCATCATAAACCTAACGCCTATATTAAATGACGTTAGTAGTGGTAAAGTACATCTATAGTTCGTCAACCATAAATGGGAGACGTCGGAATCTCCAAATAGCGCTACTTACAAATACCATCGGCTCACTAGCGGAGTTAAGGAATAATGTCCAACGAAAGGGCCTTACAACGATCACCCAAGCACATCAAAGAATAATACCATAAGTGCTCAAAATAATATTTGAAATAAATAAGAAGATAGGCAATAAACTTTTCATGAAACGTATACACATGCTTTCACCCCAAAATAATATGAAATACGGTAAAAAGGGGGCTATGATACTCACTCGGTATGCAAAGGTGTTTTCTTGTAAGGATTTCTTGTTCCTACCGAAGCTCCTTTCCTAATATAAAAGGTACGTAGCTCTATTAGACTTATTTTATTTATTATTTTGTATTATTTATTTGTGGTTAACTTATTTATTTAAATAGTTAAAGGTTGTCTCTATTTTTTCATAAATCATAAGTGTTTACTGAAATTTTCAGTTCTTTGAGTTGAACTTTAAAAATTAAAAACTATAATTTAGGAGTCATATTAAGGCTTGATATTTTAATATAATATTACTAAATGTTTCTAGAATGTCCAGTAAAAGTATAGGAATTTATAATCCATGTTTGGTATTTTTAATAATTAAAAGTGTATAGGATGTCCACTGATCAGTGTCTGGATGACATGTTGTTACTAAAACGTCTGTTTAGGGCTCATACGACCTCCTTTTTACATGATTCAAACTGGGAAATAACCAAGACTCAAATATTAAACTTTTAAAAAAAACTTGACGTAATTTGACCCAAGAATGAGTAAGTTACACGCGTTTAAAGTGTACCCTTCTAAATCTGCCAGACTTTCAGATTCAACATATAGGTCTTTTTAAATATGTTTGAAGGATCAAACGTTCATGAAAATTAGTGAATCCAGGTTTAAATGAAAGGTAACACTTTAAACTAAGATTAGCAAAAAGAATCAACTGATTTTGATACCTAGAACTCCAGATATAACAAAAACAAGTGAGGAGTTCTAACATCAGATTCTGCCAGATTTGTGATTCTTTTTGCTTATGGTTCATAACTTTAATATAACATGTTTATATTCATGAATAATCATATTGTATGAGTATAAGCTTTGATAATCCATGTGTTCTTACAACAATGGTAGGATGATACACATTTTATGTGTTCCTTACAACATTTGTTTAGATGAAACACATGCATGATCAAAGTCTTATTTTCTTGATTTTTAGTTGATTAAGTTCCATACAACAACGGTAGGATGATGCACATTTCATGTGCTCCTTACAACATTGGTAGGATGTTTATATTTACATGATTATATATATATATATAAAGGAAATAAGATGAACAACAAAGAAAATAAATAAAAGAAAGAAGAAAGAAGAAGAGAAGAAAGGTAGAAGAGTAGAGATGAGTGTTTTATGGTCATCTTACCAACTCTTTTCTTTGATTTAGTGTTGGATCTTTCAAAAGATGATCAACACTTGGATGTTCTTGGGAGATTTTTGTTGGTGAAAGAAGAAGAGAGAAAAGAGAAGAGATGGAGTGTGGTGGTAAAGGAAATGATAAGGAGTAGTAGGAGGCTTATATAGAGCATGGGGGAGATCAAGTGGTGGTTCTTGGGAAGAGAAGGAGGCAAGAGGATTTGAGGGGGGGGGGGGGGGGGTTAGGGTGGCCGGCCTCATGGGGGGGGGGGGTTTCTTTTATTTTTTTTTTTTGAATTATTAAGTGTAATTGGTTTAAATTGAATTTTGTATAATTGTTGATTTTGTTTAAATCTTTTAATTACAAAGTTTTTATTACTTTTATGAGTTTATTTTTGTATGTTTTATATTTTAACTTATTTATTTTTATCATAATTTATTTAATTATTTTAATTGATATTATTTTTATTATTGTACCTGATTTGTAATTCTTGACTCGTAATAATTCGATTTTTCGAGCTCCGGAAGGTTCTAACCATATAGGCGGGATTTCTACGAATTCTAATATTATTATGGATGTATTTAAGTCATGATTACTATTTTTAGTCATGCTAGGCTTAAAATTAGAATTTCTAATGGCTAACCTGGGAGATTTGTCGCCGAATGTCACAGTCTCCCCTGATTAAAAGAATTTCGTCCCGAAATTAATCGTTGACGTCTTGGACTTGCTTTTTGGCGAAGAGGTGTGGATATTTGAGTTTCATATAATCCTCTCGCTCCCAAGTGTATTCAGGCCCGTGCCTTGAGTTCCAACGAACTTTTAAGATGGGGATCCTGCTTCTCCTTAGTCTTTTGACCTCCCGGTCAAGGATTTCTATTGGTTCTTCTACAAAGTGCAACCGGTCATCAACTTGCACATCTTTTAAGGGTAAGATTAAGGTTTCCTCCGTTTGGCATTTCTTTAAATTCGACACATGGAACGTGTCATGGATGGCGCTCAGTTCTTGTGGCAGTTTTAGCTTGTAGGCTACCGGTCCGATCCTTTCGATTATCTCGAACGGCCCAACATACCTGGGACTTAACTTGTTCTTTTTACCAAAACGCACTATCCCTTTCCAAGGTGATATCTTTAGTAGAACTTTATCGCCAACTTGAAACTCTAGGGATTTCCTGCGATTGTCGGCGTAGCTCTTTTGTCGGTCCCTAGCGGTTTTGAGTCTTTCCCTGATAATCTTTATCTTATCAGTGGTTTCCTGTACGACGTCTGGTCTGGACAATTGTCGGTCTCCGATTTCCAACCAGCTGAGCGGGGATCTACATTTGCGTCCGTACAATGCTTCATAAGGTGCACACTGGATACTGGTGTGATAACTATTATTGTATGAAAATTCAACCAGTGGCAAATGCGAGTCCCAGCTCCCACCAAAATCTAACACACAAGCACGTAACATATCTTCCAGCGTTTGAATGGTCCTTTCCGATTGTCCGTCTGTTTGGGGGTGGTAAGAGGTGCTTAAATTGACTCGCGTTCCCAATGCTTTTTGAAGTGATTGCCAAAATCGGGAAGTGAAGCGACTATCCCTATCCGAGATGATAGAGATGGGCACTCCATGACGCATGACGATCTCATTGATGTAGATTCGTGCCAGCTTTTCCATCTTGTAATCTTCACGAATGGGTAGGAAATGTGCTGACTTTGTAAGCCGGTCTACTACTACCCAGATGGAATCGTACCCTTTTGCGGATCGGGGTAACTTAGTCACAAAATCCATAGTTATCTGTTCCCATTTCCATTCTGGGATTTTGGGTTGCTGCAGTAATCCAGAGGGTTTCTGGTGTTCTGCCTTAATCCTCGCACAAGTCAAACATTTCCCCACGTATAGGGCGACATCCTTCTTCATTCCGGGCCACCAATAGTATTCCTTCAAATCCTTGTACATTTTATCGGCTCCGGGATGAATAGAATACTTAGACTTATGTGCCTCATCCAATATCGTTAATCTTATGTTATCTACCTTGGGTATCCAAACCTTCTTTTCGAAGTAACGTACTCCATCAGTTCCAATCTCAAACCTGTGCTCCAAATGACGAAGGGTTTCCTCTTTTAGATTTTCTTCTTTTAATGCTTGCTCCTGAGCTTCAAGAATTCTTCCTTTCAGACTTGTTTGCACTACAGCTCCTAATGCTCGTACTCTCGTTGGTTTTACTCTTTCCTTCCTACTCAACGCGTCGGCTACCACATTGGCCTTGCCTGGGTGATATTTGATTTCGCAATCATAATCATTGAGTAGTTCTACCCATCGCCTTTGTCTCATATTGAGCATCTTTTGATCAAAAATATGCTGGAGACTCTTATGGTCAGTGTAGACGGTACACTTAGTGCCATATAAGTAGTGTCTCCATATTTTGAGTGCAAACACTACCGCTCCTAGCTCCAAATCATGAGTAGTGTAGTTTTTCTCATGAACCTTCAATTGTCTCGAAGCGTAGGCGATAACTTTGTCTTTTTGCATTAAAACACATCCCAACCCTTGGTGTGATGCGTCGCAATAGACCACAAAGTTTTCTGATCCAGTTGGCAATGCCAAGATAGGTGCGTTGCATAGCTTCTGCTTTAAGGTTTGAAAGGCTTCTTCTTGCTTATCTCCCCAAATGAATTTCTTATCCTTCTGAGTCAGAGTCGTTAATGGTTGAGCCACGCGTGAAAAGTTTTCGATGAACCGCCTATAGTATCCTGCCAAACCCAGAAATTGTCGAATCTCGGTTGGCGTCTTTGGTGCTTCCCACATTTTGATTGCTTCGATCTTTGCTGGATCGACATGAATTCCATTTGAATTAACTACATGACCAAGGAAGTGTACTTCTCGGATCCAAAATTCACACTTAGAGAATTTGGCATACAACTTCTGGTCCTTGAGTAGTGTTAAGATTAATTTCAAATGCTGCTCATGATCTTCCTTGCTTCGCGAATAGATGAGAATGTCGTCTATGAACACTATAGCAAACTTATCTAAATATGGTCTACAGACCCTATTCATTAAGTCCATAAATACTGCTGGAGCGTTAGTCAACCCAAAAGGCATAACTAAGAACTCATAATGTCCATAGCGGGTTCTAAAGGCGGTCTTGGGGACATCTTCTTCGCGAACTCTCAATTGGTGATATCCCGAGCGAAGATCGATTTATGAAAAATATTTGGCGCCTTCAAGTTGGTCGAACAGATCATCGATTCGAGGGAGAGGGTATCGGTTCTTGATTGTTAACTTGTTGAGTTCCCGATAGTCGATACACATTCGTAGCGACCCATCCTTCTTTTTGACGAAAAGAACTGGGGCTCCCCAAGGGGATGAACTTGGTTGAATGAAACCTTTGTCGAGTAATTCTTGTAGTTGTGCCGATAGCTCTTGCATTTCTGATGGGGCGAGTCGATATGGTGCTTTTGCCACGGGAGCCGCTCCAGGGACTAGATCGATATGGAATTCGACTTGCCGATTCGGGGGTAATCCTGGCAAATCTTCCGGAAATACTTCAAGAAAGTTTCGCACGACGGGAATTTCTTGGATGTTTTTCTCACAGGTTTTCTTATTGATTATATGTGCTAGGAATGCCTCGTTTCCTTTCCTTAAGCAATTTCTCATCTTGATGGATGAGATTATCTTGAAATCCCTTCCGGATTTTTCTCCATACACCTTAAGTGTCTCACCATCAGGCGTCGGAATTCGGACGATCTTTTCGAAGCAACAGATTTCCGCTCGATGGCTAGAAAGCCAATCCATCCCAACAACTATGTCGAAACTTCCCATTTCAAGTGGGATTAAATCTATGGTATATGTTTTATCGGCTAAGCCTAAGGTACAACCAGGGATTATGTCCTTAACGCTAGTTTTCTGACCGTTAGCAAATTCAATGATGTAAGGCTCTTTCATTTCTATGGTTTTTAGGTTTAGCCTTAACTTAAATCTTAATGATATGAAGCTTTTATCGGCCCCTGAATCAAATAGTACTGATGCGTAATAACCGTTTAGAGGAAACGTACCTGTAACGACATCGGGGTTTTGTCTAGCTTCATTTGCTCCAATCTCAAACACCCTGCCTCGTGCTTGATTTCCTTGGTTACTTTGGCTTGCAGGACGTGCTTGATTATAATTAGACCCTTGAGTTGGCCGCGAGCAAACGGTGCCATGGTGCTCCAGACTTCCGCATTTAAAGCATGGCTTTACTCGGCAAGTTTTGCTGAGGTGTCCTAGCCGCTTACACCTAAAGCACACCATGCACTTACCTTCGTGGTGTTTGTGGCACTTGTCACATTTGGGGTAGGATCTCCATCCTTTATCGGCCGCTTGCGCCTGAGCTCCGAAGTTTCTAGCCCTTTTTTGAGTCCTCGCAGCTTCTCCACCGGATGGCTTCCTCGGCATCTCCTCAAGCTTCCTCTTACCCTTGTCCTTGTTGCTCCCAAGCGATCCCGATCGGATGGCATTGTGGGTAAGTCTTGTAGCTAGATTTACCGCACTTTGGATGGTGTTGGGGTTTGCAGCCGTGACATTTGCCCGGATCTCAGGGGCTAGACCCCAAATGTATCTATCGATACGGTTTTCTTCCGGGGTCACCAAATGCGGCACCAGCTTGGCCAAATCATGAAATCGGGTGGTGTAGGAGTTGATGTCATCCCCGATCATTTCATGATTCCACAGCTCGGCTTCTAGCTTTTGAATTTCACTCCTTGAGCAAAATTCGTCCCTTAATAGCCTGAGGAATGCATCCCAGGTGAGTTGGTGCGCGGCATTTCTTCCAAGCGTTTGTACTTGGATATTCCACCACGATAAGGCTCTCCCTTGCAGAAGACATGCTGCAAACTCCACCTTGTTTGCTTCCGTACATTTACTGATACTAAGGACTGATTCCATGCTTTCAATCCAGTTTAGTAGACCCACACCTCCTTCCGTTCCAAAGAATTCTTTAGGGTTGCAGGCCCTAAAGGTTTTGTAGTTGCAATCTTGGGTTGGGGTTGGTACTCCTTGGTTTGTTTGAAGCCCAGCAGCAACTTGGCTAACTATGTTGGGTAATGTTGCAATCACTTGTTCCATGACAAGTTGATCTAACTCGGGGTTTGCTCTTCGTGGAGGCATCGTTCTAGAGCACAATCACACGACAATTTTTAGTCACTCAATCTAATCGGTTTTATCATACTACTCTATGTGTAACATGTGTAATTCATTCATGGCATTAAATATGACTTAATAGTACGAGATTTAATTAAATAATCAATCATTCACTTGGCACAAAATAATTACCAAAATTGGCTCTTTATAAGATGCCATATATATTAATAAGGAGTTAATAGTAGCCATACAATCATACATCCTTCAAACCAACATAGGATATTTTAGTTCATAATCAACAAAAGAGAAGGACATTAAAAACACAAAGTAGATCCACTCCAACCCATCTAGCGCCTAATCCCAATGTAAGCTAGCCCCACTAACATCATCAACACAACCCCTAAAACTAGGCATGTATGCATTAGCCTAATTAGTCTTTGGGCTTCTTGAGCAGCCTCTAAGGCTTGCCTTGCGTGATGGTGGTTAAGGTCCGCCATGTCTAAGCACGAACTAACCCGGTAGGTTTGGTAATCTAACATGCCTCTTATGTTATATAGCTCCAGGGACATGTGGTGGAATCTCCTCTTTTCTTCGTCGGTCATCCCGGATGAAGGTATCATCGGGATTCCCGTGAGGGCTCTTACTGGCTCGTTCACCTGCCGGGAAGTTTCTCCCATGGTAGGCTGGGGTGGTGCTACGGTTGCTCGTACTGGAATGGCTACCCTCTTTCGGGCAGTTTGTCTAACCCGAGGCCCGGTTGTTCCGGGGTTTGGGTTTTGGTTTGGTTGAGAGGAGGGAATGTCAAAGATCCTTACGGGTCTACGTAGGGGTTCTAAGAATCCTTCAGGCAGCTGGTATTGTGGGGATTGGTTACTATCGGTGGAAGATCTTTGGCTGTTCTCGGTAGGTTCACTTTCGCTTGACATGATCTGCAAGGTTTGAATAGACTTATTTACTAAATTCATAACTTAAATTGTCTATATATGAATGTTATGCTCATGCACACACGCAATGATCATGATCTGGAAAGAAAGTAAATAAAATTTTGTTTCTAAGTATATTTTTATTATAACTAACCTAAGTGCCATATCGTACATAGCTAAATTAGACATAGGTGATCAAGCTTTGTCTAATTGAGGTATAACAATGTGGTACTCAGCTTAATTATATTATCAATACACTTGATTTTTAAACAAATTATTTGGAAAAATTATTTTTATAAACCTTTGGTCATAGTTGTTGTTTTCCCCCCATAAGAAAAACAACATTCTCTATAACCTTAGGCTCTGATACCAAATCTGTCACACCCCGCTAAAGCGGAAACACGAGATGTCACAGCACAAGATATCATCGCACAAGGTAAATAGATAATAACCATTAGATTAAATTAACAAAATAAGTAGTTCGGATGAAACATAAATAAAAGTTACACAACCGAATAATATTTAAAGGACATTGTCTTGTACGATGCGTAAATAAAATAGATATTGTTTTCATAAAATGTGACGATGAAGATGGAAATGCCACACATCATGCTTGTATGCATAAGGTACCTAACGACGATCACCTGAAAGCACGGGTAAAAGAAAAGGGTCAACTACTAGAGTTGGTGAGTTCATAGGTTTTTAATATATACACAAAATATCTTTTAAATGAGAAAAGTATAAATAATTGGTGGAAGTTTTTGGATAAAATCCAAGTATGAAATAATGATAGAAGATGTGTTATATTGCCCAATACGATGCACATGGTAGTAATAGACTATGATGATTATTGCTTGAGCCATTATCCAACCTAGCCGACAACCAATTGCCCATCATAAACCTAACGCCTATATTAAATGACGTTAGTAGTGGTAAAGTACATCTATAGTTCGTCAACCATAAATGGGAGACGTCGGAATCTCCAAATAGCGCTACTTACAAATACCATCGGCTCACTAGCGGAGTTAAGGAATAATGTCCAACGAAAGGGCCTTACAACGATCACCCAAGCACATCAAAGAATAATACCATAAGTGCTCAAAATAATATTTGAAATAAATAAGAAGATAGGCAATAAACTTTTCATGAAACGTATACACATGCTTTCACCCCAAAATAATATGAAATACGGTAAAAAGGGGGCTATGATACTCACTCGGTATGCAAAGGTGTTTTCTTGTAAGGATTTCTTGTTCCTACCGAAGCTCCTTTCCTAATATAAAAGGTACGTAGCTCTATTAGACTTATTTTATTTATTATTTTGTATTATTTATTTGTGGTTAACTTATTTATTTAAATAGTTAAAGGTTGTCTCTATTTTTTCATAAATCATAAGTGTTTACTGAAATTTTCAGTTCTTTGAGTTGAACTTTAAAAATTAAAAACTATAATTTAGGAGTCATATTAAGGCTTGATATTTTAATATAATATTACTAAATGTTTCTAGAATGTCCAGTAAAAATATAGGAATTTATAATCCATGTTTGGTATTTTTAATAATTAAAAGTGTATAGGATGTCCACTGATCAGTGTCTGGATGACATGTTGTTACTAAAACGTCTGTTTAGGGCTCATACGACCTCCTTTTTACATGATTCAAACTGGGAAATAACCAAGACTCAAAGATTAAACTTTTAAAAAAAACTTGACGTAATTTGACCCAAGAATGAGTAAGTTACACGCGTTTAAAGTGTACCCTTCTAAATCTGCCAGACTTTCAGATTCAACATATAGGTCTTTTTAAATATGTTTGAAGGATCAAACGTTCATGAAAATTAGTGAATCCAGGTTTAAATGAAAGGTAACACTTTAAACTAAGATTAGCAAAAAGAATCAACTGATTTTGATACCTAGAACTCCAGATATAACAAAAACAAGTGAGGAGTTCTAACATCAGATTCTGCCAGATTTGTGATTCTTTTTGCTTATGGTTCATAACTTTAATATAACATGTTTATATTCATGAATAATCATATTGTATGAGTATAAGCTTTGATAATCCATGTGTTCTTACAACAATGGTAGGATGATACACATTTTATGTGTTCCTTACAACATTTGTTTAGATGAAACACATGCATGATCAAAGTCTTATTTTCTTGATTTTTAGTTGATTAAGTTCCATACAACAACGGTAGGATGATGCACATTTCATGTGCTCCTTACAACATTGGTAGGATGTTTATATTTACATGATTATATATATATATATAAAGGAAATAAGATGAACAACAAAGAAAATAAATAAAAGAAAGAAGAAAGAAGAAGAGAAGAAAGGTAGAAGAGTAGAGATGAGTGTTTTATGGTCATCTTACCAATTCTTTTCTTTGATTTAGTGTTGGATCTTTCAAAAGATGATCAACACTTGGATGTTCTTGGGAGATTTTTGTTGGTGAAAGAAGAAGAGAGAAAAGAGAAGAGATGGAGTGTGGTGGTAAAGGAAATGATAAGGAGTAGTAGGAGGCTTATATAGAGCATGAGAGAGATCAAGTGGTGGTTCTTGGGAAGAGAAGGAGGCAAGAGGATTTGAGGGGGGGGGGGGGGGTTAGGGTGGCCGGCCTCATGGGGGGGGGGGTTTCTTTTATTTTTTTTTTTGAATTATTAAGTGTAATTGGTTTAAATTGAATTTTGTATAATTGTTGATTTTGTTTAAATCTTTTAATTACAAAGTTTTTATTACTTTTATGAGTTTATTTTTGTATGTTTTATATTTTAACTTATTTATTTTTATCATAATTTATTTAATTATTTTAATTGATATTATTTTTATTATTGTACCTGATTTGTAATTCTTGACTCGTAATAATTCGATTTTTCGAGCTCCGGAAGGTTCTAACCATATAGGCGGGATTTCTACGAATTCTAATATTATTATGGATGTATTTAAGTCATGATTACTATTTTTAGTCATGCTAGGCTTAAAATTAGAATTTCTAATGGCTAACCTGGGAGATTTGTCGCCGAATGTCACAGTTGTCCCTCTAACCCAATTGACCAAAAAGAATGCTGCATTTGTGTGGGGAAGTGAGCAACTATGCTAAGCACTAGTTTTTGCACCACATGAAGGGATTGAATACATGGTGGTATTTTGTGATGCCTCTTATCGTGGATTGGGTTATGTGTTGTCTCAGAAAGGCAAAGTTATTGGTTATGCTTCCCGACATCTGAAGCCACATGAAAGTAATTACGAAACTCATGAATTGGATTTAGCAACAATAGTCTTTGCACTTAAAATATGGAGGCACTACTTATATGGTGTGAAATGTACTATTTATATTGATCATAAAAGTTTGAAATATTTTGTGGATCAGAAAGACTATGACTGTGAAATGCTTTAAGCTAGAAAATCAGGAACAGTATTCATGAAGAATCAATCATTAAGGATGACTGTCACAACACCCTTAATTGATGTATATGAACGGCTCAGTTAGAAGTTCTCAAAAGTTAAAACCATAACAATGAATGAATCAAAGAGTAACTAGCCAATCTTATTAAAGACAAACATGATATTTTGACCCGTTTTTGTAATATGTAGGTACCTGCTCATGGAGATGCGTGCCAAACTCTCCTAAATAAAGCTCACAAATCCAAATTCTCTATTTACCCTGGAGCTACCAAAATGTATAAAGACCCGAGGGTAAATTATTGGTTGCTAGGTATGAAACGAGATGTAGCCTGACATGTGGAGAAATGCCTTAAATGTTTACAAGTGAAAGCCAAACATCAGAAACCCCATTGGAAGCTACAACCTTTGGAGATACAAGTCTGGAAATGGGAGAACATTACTATGGACTTGATTACCAAATTACCCAAAACCCCACGTGGTTATGATGCTATATGGGTGATTGTAGACATGTTAACTAAAAGTGCACATTTTATTCCTATTAAAAAGACTTATCCTTCATAAAGACTGACAGATGTACGTGTAATAAATGAACCAAAACCATCATAATAACACATAAAATAATGAATATGATGAGTTTTTGTTAGTCACTTATTTGTTCATATTCCATGAGTCAAGATGATCTTCGAAGAAAGCATCTCACAAAGTTCTTATTCACTTACAAGCTGCTGAAGACAGCTCACCGAAAAGAATATTGCTCTATTGAACTGAAGACTGAAGTTGTCCTAAAGTTTGTCTTCACTAAACAACTGGTCTCCGCAAAATAAGTCAAAGTTACTACTGTCACTATCTTTGCCTTATTATGGAAGGAAAGCGTTTCAAGATTTGATCCGTATCTTTTTCAAGTCTATTAGTTTATTTTTAGCCTACTATTATGTTGATGTGTACATGTGTAATTATTTAGATGGTCAGGATTAGTTTGCATAACTTATAAATACTCTTCTCATCTATTAGAGAAGAGTGGTCGTTTGTACGTAAGTCAATTTTAGTAAGCTCTAAAATTGAAGTTTGTACTTTTCACTCAAATTTGTTCTTGAGGCGTTGAAGTTTGGTTGTTAATATAATCTTACTTTGATATTTCCGTGTATTCGATTTACTATATACTATTTCCGCACTTACTTTGATATTCATGTGCTTATTAATATATCGCATGCTTCTCTACCTGAAAAACATTGACTGTAATTCTATTTTCATTATTGAGGATGGTCTATTTATTCCCCTCACTATCTCTATGGAGACTGGTTCTTCTGACGCTCCAGTCACTTCTCGTCTAAAACCTCAATCTCAATGGACTGAAGAAGAAAAGAAATATGTCAATATTGATGCTAAGATAAGAAACAGTTTTGTTATTGCTATACCTAATGAGATTTCTTTTCACACTCTCTGCTATCTTAAAACTACTAAAGATGTTAGTCTCTTATTTGTTTACATTCCATCACTCAAGATGTCTTTCAAAGAAAGCATCTGAATATTCTTTGTATTCACTTCGTAAAGCTCCTGAAGACTCTCTACTAGAAAAGGTCCTCTCATCTATCTGAAGAAAAGCTCTACTTAACTGAAGTTTGATATTCCACTGAAGTATGTCTTCATCAAAGGACTGATCCCCTCAACAAAGTTTACACGTCACTGCCGTCGCTTTCACAATTACCATGTGCGAAGGCTGCGTTCCTAAATTTACTCAACCGGTAGTTTAGAATTTTGTTCCTAACTTTATGTAGAGCGCTACATGTGCATTATTTTAGATTGTCAGGATTGTTTTACATAACTTATAAATGTTTCACCAAAAGTGGTAGATATTTTAGATAGGCCCTGGTGAATATTTTATTGCAGATCTGACATCATTTTATTGCAGATCTGACATCTTTCGAGTCCCAGTTGACTCAGCAGGAACCTCCGAATCTTCTAAGGCGGAGGAGGATGATTGTTCTGACGCAGAGGGTTCAATCTCCGTCTATTCTGAAGAGGACTTATTCACTGATGTAGCACTGGATGCCTTAGAATCACTAACGTTGTAACACCCCAAAATGAGCCTAGTTGTACCATTTGCATTTAGGGTTGTATTCTTGTGGAATAAATAATAATTCAAAGTTTAAAGGAGGACGATATATGTATTATTACTACTCAATGAGGCGCTGAATAAAAGTTGATGAAACGAATAAAAAATTATGAATTATTAAACGGTTTAAAGTAAGGATTCCAAATATGTCCACGTTAGGATTTATGCATAGCACATGGATGAGTTGTATGTCGAAAAGGTGAGCTGGATACCGCTAAAAAGGAACCACCTTAAGAGGTGGCTCCTTTTTCTTCCTTTCGTCTCACGACTTCTTCTTTCTTCTTCTTATATTCATTTCTTTCTTTTCTTTCTTCCCTTGAACAAACAAGCACACATACACCTTATGTTAATTAAGGTTTTGAAGTTTTTATGTTTGAGATTTGAAGAGAAGAATTCATCTATCATTTGGGGACAAGTAAGTATTATTTTATTTCTGAAGTTTAAAGTGTTAATGGGTAATTAACCCAAATCTTGAAAGGATTGTTAAAGTGAGTTTTAATATATGTTAGTAGACTCTCTAAGAGGATTGGAGTGTTTACAAATGATTAAGTTTCGATTAAAAACCGATTTAGGGTTCGTGAATCAAATCTTGATTCTTGCAATTAAGTGATGTTAGGAGGTCTCCTATTGGTTCCTATAATTTTGATAGACTATAATTTATGTCAATAAGTGAATGTAACATCAAAACGGATGTATTTGAGTCTAAACTATTTTAATGGGATTATTTTGATTTTGATGTTATAAAGTGCCTAAATAGTCCCAAACAAGCTTTGTAAGTGTTAGAAGATGTTAGGTAATAATTTAGATGATTTTTGGTCGAGTTGTATTTTGTAGAAATTAATGGCGGTTTGTGACTGTTCTAACGATGCAATGCGTCTGAGTAAAGATCGCGGCACGTCCAGCTATTTAAGCGCGACACGTCGCGTCGAGATTTGGTTAATATACGGATTAAAGGAATCATTACAAGATTAATACAAGCATCTTGAACCCAGGTGAGTACCGACCCAACCTTTTGTTGGAATATGCCCGCTGACACGAACGAGTTAATGGCACTACCGATGAGGTATAGGCCTATTGGGTCACACGCCAAGTATTGATTCCGGCAATACGATCAAGCAAAAGAGAGAGAAAGGCCAAAATGGGTTTTGGCAGGATGGTACACGGGCCGTGTGCTTGAACACGGGCCGTGTCCAGTCCAACATACACGAGGCATATTGGCCCAGTTCAAGGTCGTCTAGTTTGGGCCTACACGGGTTGTGTAGATGTACAGGGGGCGTGTTGTGCCTATTAGACACGGGTCGTCTTAGCCCAATTGGGGTCATGGACTTTGGGCCTACACGGTCGTGTTGACCAACACGGGCCATGTACGTCCGCTGTAACAACATAATTAACTGCCTTAAACACTTGGTTTAATGGTGTTAACATCTAATAATGGTGGTAGACAAAGGGACAACGAATTCTCTGCTCTAGTAGAGACTTTTGGCTTGTTCTTTGTCTCTTGGTTGATACAAGATATTCTCTCTTTTGTTCATCTTGTTCTTGGTGATTTTTGGAGCACAAGAAGCAAGAAACACATACACTTGATTGTTGTTTTGGTGATTGCACATAAACTTGCTAGCACTTGGGAATCAAACAAGCTTGGGGTGGACTTCATTTTCTTTCTTGGATTCTAAGCTTCTTGACAAGGAAGATTAATTTGTGTTTTGCACTATTGAGGTATAATCATTTCTTCTTGTCTTGTTCATATTAGTTGCAATTTTATTGTTAGATTTTGGTCCATGGGAGTGTATTCGTTTGTTTGGCTTTGATTTTTGTTATACATATTGCTTCCGTGGCTACTTGATTTTGCCAAGCGAATACCTTCAGTGGTATCAGAGCCATATCTAACATAACTTTGCACTATTGAGTCTAGAAAAATCATAAAGGTTTTTTTTATAAGAAAAGTATATTCTTAAAATTGGTTTTTCATTGAGATTCTTGTTGTGCAAGAATAGATTTATTCGTAGTCTTGTTAATATTTTAGTTTTTATATTTATATATTTGTTGTAACTTGGCATGAACTGTACACAAATATATACTTATAAATGTATATATGAATATGTGTCTCAAAAATGGTTTGGTACACTAATGCATATGTACAAGGATCGTCTTTTTGGTGCCTTTGATGTTTTGACAATCTTAACTAATATATATATATATATATATATATATATATATATTTATGTATCATGGTTATGTGTGGAACACCATGTTTCTATATGATATGTTTTGGATTGATTCGGTAACACAATATGCCCTTAGACCTATGTGTTGTGTTGGTTGATAATTTTGGTTTTTGGCGGCCTGCTTGCTGTATTGTTGTAACAATATTTATTTATTTATTTATTGGTGCGGCTTGCACGCCTTTTCTTTTGTTCTATGTATTTGTGTAAATAGCATAGGAATGTGACCTGCGTGTCGTTCATATATATTCTATATATTTGTATATAGTAGAGAATTAAAACCAGAATAGTCAATGGGAGTCATAGTGATGACGTCTTGGCGAGAAGGAATCAACATGCTACTCGAGATGTTGGATTCAGTGGAAGCTCACCCAACTAGACTATATCTTGTCCTTAGATTTTGGCCTCGTTTTCCTCGTTGTGGCTCACGGGGAAAACACATAGGATTTTTGGGCATGTTACCGAATTATATATATATATATATATATATATATATATATATTTGCGTGGCTGTATTTTATTTTTCCTATGCATGGATTAGGATTCGCAGGTAGATAATTTTTCTATAAAATTAAATAAAATACAACATTTGTTAATATGGTTAACAATCTCGCGCGAATAGAATTGACAAAGAAAATATAAAGATGGTGTTATATTTAAAAGTGCTTAAAATCGTTTTGACACTTACTTTGTTAATTCACCAAAAGGGTTTTTATAAACCGGAAACAAAATCCCGTTTTCAAAAATGTAAATCACGCACCATCCGTAAGATGACACCACCCGAATCTAACGAAGCAAGGATGATTGTCAAGCTAAGCACAAGCCCTTCCTTGTGTAGTTGTGTGGAAGCTGAGTGGGGTAACTCGCATGATTGGTTGTCGAGCTAAGCACGAGCCAATTAATGGTCGAGAACGCCACTCGTGTGTCTTGTCGGACGATTTACAATTTTAGTATATAATTCTTGGTTAGTTGTCGAGCTAAGAACGAGCTAAACAAAAATTATATATTAAGATTAGTGTACGATAGGGATCAAACATGCCAACCGACATAATGGATGTCAACGGATCCCGCAAGTGTCTAAGAGTTGTAATAGAGATTAAAATTGGTAAAATGGTTGCCGGCCTAAATAGCTTGACCATGTGATCCGCGGTAAACCCGTCACGGTGCAAGGTGAAATAAGGTTCTTAGTCCTTGTTACAAGGATTTCCAAACTACGTAAACCTACTTTGCTATTTTAGATGGCGTCTTCAAGCAACACCAACACCACCAACCATCAACCATTTTTCGCTTAGAGTTTTCCTTGAGAAGGAGAAACTCGATGGTAACAACTTCTTGGATTGGTTTAGGCAACTTAAACTTGTCTTACGCCAATAAGGGAAGATGGTTACCATAGAGGAGGCCCTACCCGAGGTTCCTGCTGCCAATGCCACTCGGGCTATCCGAGACGCTTATGAGAAGCGTGTCAAGGATACAAAGGACATTACTTGCCTCATCCTAAGTACTATGATCCCCGAGCTCCAAAAGCAAATGGATCTTTTGAGTGCTTTTGACTTGATCGCTCAGCTTAAGGAAATGTTCCAGCAGCAAGCAAGACAAGAGAGGTTCAAGTGTCTTAAGACGGTACTTGGTAGCAAGATGGCCGATGGCAGGAATGTGAGTGCTGCGCATGAAAGCAAACGTGGAGCGCATGGAACGGCTCGGATTTACCAAAGGGAGGGAGCTAGCCGTGGATTTGATCCTATGGTACCTGCCCACTGCGTATGATCAATTCATTATGAGTTATCATATGCATAGTATGGATAAGTCCATTATGGAACTTCATGGTATGCTTAAGACAACGGAGTCTAGCATGACCAAAAACAAGCCTGCCATTCCAAATCCCGTTCTTGCTATAAGGGAGGGGCGAATCAAGAAGAAGAAGAGATCCGATTATACCCCTAAGGGTAAGGGGAAGGGGAAGATTGGCGCTGCCAAGTCTGGCCCCGCTTCGGAGGGTAGAGGCAAGGGGAAGATGGTTCCCCAAGCTAAGACTCCGAACGAAGCGGAATGCTACTTCTGCGGGAAGAAGGGCCATTGGCGCCGTAATTGCCCGGGGTACCTAGAAGGTCTAAAGAAGCTCAAGGGGTTGAGCATCGGAGGAACTTCCGATTCAGGTACGTACATAATTGAACTTCATCATACTTCTACATCTGGTAGTTGGGTATTAGATAGCGGCTGTGGCACTCACGTTTGTAATATTGTGCAGGTGCTAAAGACAAGTAGAAGGATGGATAATGGTGAGCTTGACTTGATAATGGGAAACGAGGAGATTGTCCCAGTCAAGGCTCGAGGAGAAGTCGAATTATCTTTTAATTCCGGTTTTTCTATATTATTATTAAACGTACGCTATTCGCCGCTTGTGGCGCGAAACATTATTTCTTTTCATGCATTACACGACAATGGTTTTGGTTTTTCATTTGACAATGGAGTTATTGTTTGTTTTAAAAATAATATTTGTTATTTTAAAGCTTATCCTTGTCGTGGTATTTATGACGTAGATGCATACGTTAGTGATCATTGTTCAATCATGAATATTGATTCAACGTTTAAAAATGGTTTAGACAAATTGTCTTTGTGGCATGGGCGACTTGGCCATATAAACAGGACTCGTATCGCCAAGCTCCAAGCAGATGGGATCTTGGAATCAGTTGACCACGAATCAAATAAAGTATACGAATCTTGTTTATTATGCAAGATGTCAAAAGCACCCTTTTCCGGCGTGAATGAGAGGGGAAAAGACTTATTGGACATCATACATTCCGATGTGTGTGGTCCATTTAAGCACATCACAAGAGACAATTCTAGATACTTCGTTACCTTTATAGATGATTATAGTAGGTATGGGTATGTCTACTTGGTTAGACAAAAGTCCGAGACCTTTGAGGTCTTTAAGACTTTCCAAAACGAAGTAGAGAATCAATTGGGCAAAAAGATTAAGATACTTAGATCCGATAGGGGTGGTGAGTATCTTAGTGAAGTGTTTCGTGATCCTCTTAAGGGTTGTGGAATTATCTCACAACTTACACCTCCTAGGACGCCACAATTAACTGGTGTCTCCGAGAGGAAGAACCGAACATTGTTAGATATGGTTCGGTCTATGATGAGTCACACCCAAGTGCCTATAAGCCAATGGGGTTATGCTCTTGAAACGGCAACAAGAATCCTTAATCTCGTTCCAATGAAGAAGGTCAAGAAAACACCTTTCGATATGTGGCATGGGAAACCTCCCGTTCTTGTCTATGTAAAGGTTTGTGGTTGTCAAGCCTACATATGACGTGAGGTAGATGACAAGTTAGAGCCCTGATCCGAAAAGTGTTATTTCATCGGATATCCAGCTGCAGGTATTGGATATATATATTTATAAACCTTCCAAGAACAAAGTATTTGTTGCTCGGAGGGCGGTCTTTTTAGAATGAGAATTAATATCCAATCAGCAAGGCGGGACTAAGATTGATATTGAAGAAGTTCAAGAGTCAAAGGATGAAAGACCTGACGTTGGCACTAGCCATCAACCTAGTAAGGTTGAGTCCGAGCATGACAATGCGCAGGCTAACGTACATCCATTACCTCCCCTTATATGCGGTAGAACTCGTCATGAGCTAGAGAGATATGGGTTTCTCATATCTGAGGGTGACGAGTTATTGGTGAATCTTAATGAGCCCACCAACTATCGGGAAGCGGCAGCGGGCCACGAGTCTGCTATGTGGAAGGAGGCAATGGATAATGAGATGCAATCCATGGAATCTATGAGAAAATCAAAGAGTTTGGTTTTTCGAAGAGTGTAGACGAACCATGTGTATACGTTAGGGCTAGTGGGAGCGCCGTTGTTTTCTTAGTCTTATGTGTGGATGATATCCTACTCATTGGGAAAGATATTCCAACCTTGCAAAGTGTTAAAACTTGGCTTGGAAAATGCTTTTCAATGAAAGACTTAGGAGAAGCGGCATATATTATGGGTATCAATATCTATAGAGATAGATCTAGAAAACTTCTCGGGTTGAGTCAAAGTACATACATTGACAAGGTCTTGAAGCGGTTCAAGATGGATGACTCCAAGAAAGGAAATCTTCCTATGTCGCATGGAGTGACATTGAGTAACACTCAATGTCCTAGTTCTCAAGAGGAACTAGAAGTAATGAAGCGAGTGCCATATGCTTCAGCCGTGGGCTTGATCATGTACGCCATGTTATGTACTCGTCCTGATGTGTCATGTACTTTAAGCTTGACTAGTAGATATCAGGGAAACCTAGGGCAAGCCCATTGGGTTGTGGTAAAGAACATTCTTAAGTATCTTAGGAGGACTAAAGAAATGTTCTTGATCTTTGGTGGTGAGGGAGAGCTCAAAGTAAGGGGTTACTCTGATGCTAGCTTCCAAACTGATAGGGATGACTGCCGATCACAATTGGGGTTTGTGTTCCTATTGAATGGTGGGGCTATTACATGGAGAAGTTCAAAGCAAGACACAGTAGCTGATTCTACTACAGAGAGAATACATTGCGGCAAGTGAAGCTAATAAAGAAGCTGTGTGGATAAGGAAGTTCATCCGAGACCTTGGAGTGGTTCCTAGCATATCCGACCCTATTGAGATCTTTTGTGACAATGAGGGTGCGGTAGCCTTAGCGAAGGAACCGAGAGATCACAAAAGAATGAGGCATATACCTCGTAAGTACCACTTGATTAGAGAGATGATTGAAAGTGGTGAAGTCGCTATTAGTAGAGTAACCTCAGAAGGCAATTTGACCGATCCGTTTACTAAACCTTTGTCACAAGATTCTCATGATTCTCACACTATGGCAATAGGTGTTAGATTTTCTCATGACTTGGTTTAGATTTAGTTTTAATTTATGTTTGGACAATTATGTATATCGGAACATTAAGCAGTAATGTCACTAATGTTTGTTTCAATTTATATAGTAGAGATCTATATATACTCGTGTTGCGGTTACTTACATTTAGTCTTTATTGTGTTCTATATTTGCATGTTTAATTTCTTCCCTAAATTGTTTTACAATCTTTAAATCTCCACAATCGGTCATACTTTATGGGAAGGAAGTATGAATTAAGATTGAGGTGAAGAATTGGTTTTGATAAAACGTGATTCTTTCCTATACTTGAAAGGGGTTTCAAGTGATTGGAGGACTCGCACCCGAGTTTACTTTATGGTTTTAGTCACAAGTAACTCGGGATGGTAATGAAATTTCATCCTTAAACTAGAGATACATGTGATCTCAAAGCATAGGTTTGCTTTGCTTTGATCATTTTCTAACGCGGTCCGTAACTAGTCGTTATAAGGGAGATGATTGGGTAGAGTTTTATCTATGTGGCGGGACTATGTAGTCGAAAGGTATTTGTTCCTCTATGTATAGAGAGAATATCCATGGGCCCCTCGATGATTAAGTGCTGACGTTCATATGCATGGCCGTGCTCAAGTTATATTGATGATGGATAAATGTTAACTTGATTTGTTGGTCACCACTAATCTAGAATCGAGAAACATAATCGTGAACGATCTGAAGGTTGACTATATTCCATGCCTTGTATTCACATTAGATATCGCGAACAAAGGGATGTACATGTTCCTTTATCTTTAGGACAATCATTTTATGATTGGGGATCTTGTCAAGAGTGGCATACCCTATACTAACTTGGGAGCATAGATGTCTTGCTAAAGGCCGCTCTATGTTTGTGTTATTTTTCGTAGTCGTGTCACGTGCAAGTGGGAGTTTGTTGGAATATGCCCGCTGACATGAACGAGTTAATGGCACTATCGATGAGGTATAGGCCTATTGGGTCACACACAAAGTATTGATTCCGGCAACACGATCAAGTCAAAGAGAGAGAAAGGCCAAAATGGGTTTTGGCAGGATGGTACACGGGACGTGTGCTTGAACACGGGCCGTGTCCAGTCTAACATACACGAGGCGTATTGGCCTAGTTAAAGGTCATGTAGTTTGGGCCTACACGGGCCGTGTAGATGTACACGGGCCGTGTTGTGCCTATTAGACACGGGCCATCTTAGCCCAATTGGGGCCGTGGACTTTGGGCCTACACGGCCGTGTTGACCAACACGGGCCGTGTACGTCCGCTGTAACAACAGAATTAACAGCCTTAAACACTTGGTTTAATGGTGTTAACATCTAATAATGGTGGTAGACAAAGGGACAACGAATTCTCTGCTCTAGTAGAGACTTTTGGCTTCTTCTTTGTGTCTTGGTTGATACAAGATATTCTCTCTTTTGTTCATCTTGTTCTTGGTGATTTTTGGAGCACAAGAAGCAAGAAACACATACACTTGATTGTTGTTTTGGTGATTGCACATCAACTTGCTAGCACTTGGGAATCAAACAAGCTTGGGGTGGACTTCATTAGAGGAGTTCTTTCCTGGATTCTAAGCTTCTTGACAAGGAAGATTGATTTGTGTTTTGCACTATTGAGGTATAATCATTTCTTCTTGTCTTGTTCATATTTGTTGCAATTTCATAGATAGATTTTGGTCCATGGGAGTGTATTCGTTTGTTTGGATTTGATTTTTGTTATACATATTGCTTCCGTTGCTACTTGATTTTGCCAAGCGAATACCTTCACCTTTAATCATTATGTAGTATTTGTAGGTTTGTTGATTATCTTGAGATATGTGTGATATATGATGAGTTAAAGAATATACTTTTCAAGGTTGTAATGTGAGTATGAACATGTGTAAATTAGTTTGATTTGTTGTTAGACTATTGTTATGAACATGAGTTACTATTGATTATTAGTTAGCAATTGACCGATACCCACAAAGATAAATATTAAAGATAATTAAATATGCTCCTAACCATAAGGAAGTAATGTTACCTATAATTCTATGGTATCCAACTGAATGCACAAGTATCAATAATTCAAGAATGTGTGTTTAAAGAAATACAAATCATAGATGCTAACTAAATGTAAGAAGGTAGTTCACGAGTACTTGGCACTTGTGTATACTTAAATGCCCACTTTGTTTAGGATCATGATGATATGATCAATATGATGCTTATGTTAACTATGTTCACACTAATAGTGAACGGATATATGTTGTATACTTCATGCAATGATTATATGCCATGGCTATGTTGTACTTGTGAATCCTACTCATCGAATGTGAGTAGAACTTGTTATTATGCATGCGTTCTATTGGATCCTGATTGGATCAGCTATGTTGAACTTGTTATGCATGCATGCTATAGGATCTTGATTGGATCATCCATGTGGTACTTGTGTATTCTGCTCATCGTGTATAAGTGGATCTTGTTGGTTATGTGGCAAATGCATGCATGCTATAGGATCTTGATTGGATCATCCATGTGGTACTTGTGTATTCTGCTCATCGTGTATAAGTGGATCTTGTTGGTTATGTGGCAAATGCATGCATGCTATTGGATCTGGACTAGATCAACTATGTGTACGTAATTGTCCGCGGACCTCTATGGCTATGTAATTAAGGTTAGCCAATGGCTGGATCCTAGGGGACCTATGGGTCATAATTCGGGATTAACGGTGACTCAAGGGTCCATTCCGGGTAGGTTCTGTAGGACCACCGTTCCTTAACAGTTGGGGGTACTCGGCTACTTGCTGAACCCGAAGGAGCCTATGGCTCCATAACGATGCTTGGTGGACCGCTACTTGGTCACCCACCAGCGCGGTTAGGTGTGTTTGATTCCTCAGTTAGGATTGTTGAGTGGGATTTGCAACCCGGCAAGATACGATGCGTATTGATCATGTTAGCACACCCCATTGTGGTAGGATACCACTATTTGTGTTACCATGCGATATGATTTAAACTATGTGATGCCCTATGTGCTACATGATGTTGATGGTTATGTTTGTACTCACTAGCTTTAAAAGCTAACCCCCTTCTAGTATGTATGCTTTTGTAGATGCTTACGTTTGGTTGTGCCTGGGATTGCTTTTGTAGTGTTGGGACACTTGTTTCTTCTTGATAGGTATGATGGTCGGTCGGTATTGGTTGGTAACACTCGTTTGTAAAATGAAAACCCAGTTGGGTTGTTTTAAGTAAAAAAAATACTTTGTTAAGACTTCCGCTATTTTGTTTATCATACTGAAAATTGTTTGACTTTAAGTTTTAGAATGTCCAAAGTTGACCTTGAAATCGCGGTGTTATAAACGTCCAACTGATCAAAGCTGGAACAAGGACGATCTCCCTCACCCTTGTTTATATCATCTCCCTCACCACTTCCACCGCCCCTCTCGTAACTTTTTCTTGATCGATCTCCCCTGCTCAAGGCACCCCCGTGCTACCGAGCTCCTAAGGATTTACCACTGGGACCCTCACCTGGCTTTACTACCCCTAGGGTAGGTATATCGATAATTAAGAGCTTGAGACTAGATAAGGCTAATGATTGCTTTTGTAGAAAGAAAGATTATGAGATTATGAAAAGGTGGATACTGTGAGCTAAGTTATGTAATCTTATCTAGGATCTTAGCAAAAGATGTGTCCTCGTGTGAGCTCATGGATTGATTCGATTCCGAGGACAGAATCTTTGTAAGGAGGGAGGAATTGTAATACTCATAATTTTGGTAAAATTATAAAATATATATAAATGCTAGTTTGGATGGATAATTAGTAAAAATTATGTGTTTTTGTTGGTATATATGTGTTATTAGTGTGTATGTGTATTATAAACTTAAATTAGTAAATATATGTAAACGGGAATGAAGTTCAAGGACCAATCATGCAATTTAATATATGGCTCAACTTCCCACATTGAAGTCAAGAAGCCCCAAAATCTAGAACCATCGTAAGAAAGAGAGAGTGAGGGTTCTAGAGGATTCTCAAGAAGGAAGAAGAAGAATCAAGGGAAATTGGTACTTGGTGTGTTTGATTCAAGGATCATAGTGTTTGAACCTCAAACCTGTCATTTTGGAGCTTGGATTGAAGTAAGAAGGTAGAAATCAAGTTGGGGCTTGGAAAACAAGTGAGTTCTAATCTTATTTAGTGTTTGATTTTGAGTTATGGCGGTTATTTATGATGATTTATAGTTGTTTTGTTGAAAGATTTGTAAAATGGGTAAAATTTTGGGGTTAATCTTTGTAGTAAGGACCTTGATATTGAATGATGTTAAAAGTAATGATATTGCATGTTATGAAGTTGTTTTTGTAGAAATATAAGTCATTGGTTTGAAATCTTTTAGTTTGGTGTTGAAAAATTTGAGTAACTTGGAGCTGCAGCAAATAAGTTCTCGCAGAGCATTGTTCACATACGGCTCGCGACGTGAGCCATAACCCTCGCGGCGCGAGGCCCTTGGTTGGCGATAGTAACTTTTTCCATAGAATTTTTCGCGGCGCGAGACACCCTGAACCACCGAAAACTCTTGTTTTTGACCCCATTTGACTATATACTTGTCTGGGGATTGATTCTAAGGTTTTATAAGGGATAAATGGAGTCTTTTTAGACCCGAAAAGGTGTCTAAGGCTAGAATTGAGCTTAGAAACATTGTTTTTGGTTCCAATGAAATCACTATCTAACTTTAAAGCAGCTGTTCACAATCACTATCTAACTTTACAAGAAAACAATCCTTAAACAAATCAAGTGAGAAAGATTTCAAGTTCCAATGAAATTCATGCAATAGGAATTAGTTCTAAACCACCCGTCCTATTCCGAAATGACTACGTTGTTGGAAGGGTATGTTCATGGATTTTCTAGAGCACATTGAAACTTATAGGGAAATGATAATTGACTGTATTTTAAATGGTGATAAAAATTTCGAGAATCTCATTAATGCTCAGCCAGATAACAACCCCCCAATTCCTGGTGTAACAAGAGAAAAAACGCTAGACGAACTAAGTGCAACTAAGAAAGAACGCAAGAAAGCAAATAGACTGGCCAAGTATTATCTGAAACAAGGTCTTTCTTCATAAATGTACATGAAAGTTGATAGTTTGGCTATATGAAAAGAAACTTGGGATGAGATAAAACGACAACTTCAGGGTATTGAACAGGGTGCACATATCAAGTGAACTCATCTAGTTAACACCTTTCATGAGTTTACAGCAAAAGAGAATGAACCACTCATTGACACTTAAATCCGTTATTGCAAACTGCAAATCGAGCTCAGAACAAACAAAGTGGAATGCACTGATTTGGATGTTAACTATGTTTTTCTACGTTCACTTGGACCAGAGTGGAAAGAACATGTGAAACTGTATAAGCACGTAAACCGTAACCTGACTATTGTGACATATCACAACATCTTTCAAGACATACATCAATATCAGTATGAAGTGTCGAAATCTCTTCCAAATACATCTGCAGGTCTACTTGCTCTTGTTGCTACTAACCAAGGTTCCAGGGAGCAGTCCAGGCTTCAAAATATAAAAAGATTGTTAGATATTAAAAATAGCGAAATAGATAAGGGATATGACTCTTGTATTCCTCACGTTTTTGAAATAGAAAACTCCAAGGTGTTTGTGTGTGTTTCTCTCTAATTCTAAACCCAAACAAGATTATTCTTACATCATTCACTTGATATTGATTTGTCAAAATGGAAGTGGTGATGAAAGTAATGTTACTTATTACCAAGGCTTTCCAAAACAAATATGGAAAGCCTAACAACCAACACAGATGCACTTCCGGGTCAATGAGAATTGAAGGTGGTCACACAGAGGAAAAGAAATGCTTTGAGAAGCCGACTGAACCACAAGAGGAGTGTAGAAAACCCAAAATTAAGGATGCTGAGCACTACAAGAACAAGCTCATGTTTCCGAGAAAGAAAGCAAGTGGGAAAGCAATGATGTAGAGGAAGACCAATTCTTGAGCAATACAGACATTCCGACGAGGATGACTCGAACCAAGCTCATTTTTGTTTAATGGCTCATGATATAGGTTCCTCCGATGGTAGTGATGATGAAGAGCCGTAGAATGATGATGCGTTTGAGGAAACTCAAATTGAGGAAGTGACCGCCCAAGGGAAGGTAAGTATCGAACATACTCAAACACTAGTTTACCATATCCAAAAACAAAACAGGAAAATAACTAAATTAGAATCTAAACTCCGCAATCAATCAATGTCTAATTTAGATGATCTTCAATCAGTATTAACTGCCAAAGAAACTGAACTAAAAACCTTAAGAGAATGGAATGAGGTAATTATTCACAATCATAAAGCATCAACATCATATAACTAGAGACATACTTCGAACAAAGCATCAACATCATATATCTACGAAAATCTGAATCAATCATACGAAACAACTAAATTTGAACCACTAATTGCAGATGATTACTTTCGAAGTTACTCACAACCCAAAATGGAATCAATGCCGTCAGTTTCTAATACTCAAACAGAACCTCGTGTATACATTCCTCACATGGAATTACAGCAAAAATTTGAACTGGTTGAAACCCAACTTTTTAATAAATCAATCAACCATAAACTAGATACTGTAGTTTTACATGATATAATTGGCTTTCTTGCAAAATGAAAACACTCACATTCAAAAATCCGCTGCACCAAACACCTATGGTTCACACACCCTCCACATGCACACATATGACTGTTCTTCATTTACTGATTCAGTCCCATCACCATCACATATGAACTGTCTCTAACCAACTCGAAACTAGTAGGGGCCAATGAGAAAATTGAACTACTAATTGAATTGAACAATGAGGTGCAATTAAAATTAGCCAACTCAGAAAAAAGATGTAAAGAATATAGAGGGGAGTGCATCAAACAAGAAACCAATCTTTTTGAACTCCAATTAAAACTAAATTATTTTGAAAATGAATTTTTCAAATCACATAAACCCGAGTCAACCTCACTGAAAGGTAAGACTAAAAGCATTGAATCATTTTCATCTCATAAACACAAGCACATCAAAATCATCCTAGTTGAAAGCTCAATGTACCAAACATCAGACAACAAGACCTCGCAAACAACCTACAAACATGATTGTGTATACTTGAATCACAATTAATTATGACCATTAACCGATTGTAACTAGTGATTGACCATATCCTAGGTTAGACTAAATGGATTGGATTATATTGATGCATGTGCCTTAACTATGTTCCAATGACCATAAGTTCATAGTTAGATTGATTCTTATTTCCCTAAGATCAACAATGATTAGATCTTTTATGATACGAATTTAATGCATGATAATAGATAAGTTAGCCGCGTGGCCATCGAGTTAACCTTCTATCTATCATAGACTTAGGGGCCGGTCCATGAAACCTAACTTACATTAGAAATCGGTACACAATAATTAAACAATCATTGCACACAATGGAAATTGATAATCAAACAAGGGGGATTCAAATCTAAGTGTAAACAGTTTATCATTTGATATTTATTATTTGCAATTTATCTATTGTCTTTGCTATATTTCTTAAATTGGTTGATACTTTTTAGTTTGTCTATTTATGCTAGTTTAATTTATTAAGCCAAAAACCCCAAAAATATCTTTTTATTCGTTCTACATAATTAGCTTGTAATAAGTCATTTATATTAACAACACTATTTCTCCCGAGAGAACGACAACCCAAACTTACCAAAAACTATATTATTGATACGATTAGGTACACTTGCCTAAGATGTGTGTTGATTAGTATAATTTGGTAGCTTATTTATAAATAAAATTACTGGTATGTTTGAAACACACCAAGTTCCTCTTAGCCTTTAGTAGCTTAAATGAGATTTCATGGTTCCCTGAGTTTGCGAATTACCTTGCGGGCGGAATCTTGCTAAAAGGCCTCTCACATCAGCAAAAGAGGAGATTTTTCTCTGAATTAAAGCTTCATTTTGGGATGAACCTATCTTCTTCGGATCGGGGCTGACCAAAT
The DNA here is from genome assembly GCA_038502395.1 of Dittrichia graveolens. Lineage (NCBI taxonomy): Eukaryota > Viridiplantae > Streptophyta > Magnoliopsida > Asterales > Asteraceae > Dittrichia > Dittrichia graveolens. The sequence continues at coordinate 50,103,660 of JARJIL010000005.1, read as the reverse complement.
CATTCGAAGATGTGTGAGTGGCGACTAGGCTACGAGTATCCTCAAGCATTGTCATATGGGCCCAACCGGTGATCACAACGGACCTGGATACACTGCGAAAAAGGTCCTTGACTTAGGTTTCTACTAGCCTACGATATTTAAGGATGCTCATCTCTTAATAAAATCTTGTGACGCCTGCCAAAGGGCAGGTAATATCTCTGCACGAAATGAGATGCCTCATAGAAGCATTCAGATTTGTGAAATATTCGATGTATGGGGCATCGATTTTATGGGTCCATTTCCACCCTCACACAGTTGCAAGTACATTCTAGTAGCCATTGATTACGTGTCAAAGTGGGTTGAGGATCAAGCCTTGCCTACTAATGAGGAGAGGGTAGTTTGCAAATTTCTGAAAAAGATTTTCTCTTGATTCGGTACTCTGAGAGCACTCATAAACGATCGGGGAACTCACTTATGCAATTCTCCACTCGAGAAGGTGTTGAAACGATTTGGGGTAACCCATAGACTATCAACTTCTTATCATCCGTAGACAATTAGCCAAGTCGAGGTCACGAATAGAGGTTTGAAACAAATCCTGGAAAGGACGGTAGGAGGAAGCCCGAAGGATTAGGCTGAAAAGTTAGATGACGCGTTGTGGGCTTTCCGCACAACATTGAAAACCCCTATAGGTACCACACCCTATGGGATGGTCTATGGCAAAGCGTGCCGTCTTCCTGATGCAATAGAGCACAAGGCCTACTGGGCTTTGAAAATGATAAATCTTGATGCCTCTAGTGCTAGTGAAAACCGTATGCTTCAAATCAATGAGCTTGATGAGCTGAGGCTCCAAGCTTATGAGAATTAGATAATCTAGAAGGAAAGGACGAAGGCCTTTCATGATAGCCGCATGAAGGACAAAGAATTCCAGGCTGGTCCAGGATGGCGATCGCGTGCTTCTCTATATGTCCCGTCTTCGCCTCTTTCCAGGCAAATTGAAGTCTAGATGGTCAGGTCCATATATGTTAGTCCCAAAGACGGTAAACAAGCAACCGATACAGTGTAGAAGGGGGGGTGAATACACTTAATCAATAATTAAACAAGTCAAAAAATACATTCAATAATCAACCAATGTATTATGATTTCACTCTTTAATCAAATCAACAGAATGATTTGATGTTACACTAATTATCAACTTAACTCTCTCTAAACATTCTTGAATCACAAACTAATTAGTGATCGAACTTCTTGTTAAAACTGATTTAATAAGAACATTGTAAAACTCTCTTGAACTGCGAACACACAAAGTTATCGCACCACACGCATATCATGTATGATGAACATACGTATGTTTGGCAACATATTCATAACTCTCTCCTCTAAACATATTAGAACGTTTTTATTTATACTTGATCCATCTGCGAACAAATCATGATTTAAAGATAGAAGTTGTCTTTTCTTGAAAACCGTAACAAACTCCTTATTTAGAACTTATCTAATTAATTTCGTTTGACATTTCTATCCAACTAATAGATAGTTTAAATTAGGTTTAGATATCCTAATTTAAATGCCGTAGATATCGAGAGTTTATAACAGAATTTAAAACTTACTTAAATTCTTGAACTGACTTTTGGCGCTGAGCTGACTTACTCAGACTCAACATCGTCAAGCTAAGTTCTTGAATCCTGAGTCCTTGAATCTTTAAATCTTAGGTCTTCACTCTTGAAACCTATCTCAGCTTAGAAGTCACTAAGTTATCTAGCACTTACATAGAAAACTCTATATCTGTTTGTATGCTAACTACTCAGCCTAGGCTGACTAGTCAGTCTACAACAGATTTACATAATTCGTACCACTTAACCTATTAACTTTGCATAACTATGGTTTGTCTCATCAAATTTAACTATTCTAAACATGGGACTAACAATCTCCCCCTATTTTATGATGACAAAACATTGAATCAAAATAAGTATAGATTAAAAGAATTATGTTGAACAACTCTGAAACTGACCAAAGTTAGTTCTGAAATAAGTATTGAACTATTATGTACTTATTCACCATGTCTTGAACTTACAAGTTTTGTTATGTTACAAATCTATTATAAGACTTGTATTCTAAGTATTTGAATTGAAAACTACCTAGATACTGAACTTATGAGAATTAATTTAAGTTCTGAACTTACAAAACTTAACTTATCAGTTTATAGTTGAACATATCAATCCTCTGCTTGAACTTACAAAGCTGTTTATTTGAACACACCAAACAAAATATTGAAAATCAAATAATAAACAATTGAACATATCAAACTTGAATTTTCATTAATGAACTTATCATTTACTTTTTATCACTTTAATCAGCTTATGCACACTTAGTGCTTACAAAAACTAATCCTCCAGATCTCCAGCTTCCATCCACATATCGGACCATTTATGTTCCCAGATTGCTGCTTCTCTGATAGCACTATTTAACATTTCTTCACCTTCTGGCAACTCATTAATTTCAGTTTTTCTGAGTCTGATTTCTCTATTCAGGTGACATCTGAATAATGAGTTCTGAATCGAGTCATCACATAGAATTCTCAAATACATAATCAACTCCAGGTTTGCCAAGTGAAGATCTGCTACCTTCAAGAAACACTTGTTACCTTCCACATCAAGATACAAGAATCCTTCCAAATGTTGATTTATATAAGTTTTTTCTCTGAATCTAACTCCCTCTGGAACTTGTAAATTAAAGTCTCTTTTAGCTCGTTGATTCGCTGCTCTACTTCTTGCAGCTTTACATATGTTCAGGAAGGTATCAATCTCATCAGCATGAATCTCCCCTAATTGATCGATTTTTATGAAGAGTATCTTAATCACATCAACTATCACTTGTCTGATTTGACTCTTTTTCATCTTTTTGATACTTGTGGCTACAATCTTTAACTCTAAGAAACAAAACTTGTACAGACATCCCATATCTAAACCAATCTCTTGTTTATTGTCTAGTACAAAGTTGATTATCACCAATTCCCCCTTTCTACTCAAGGTAAGAGATTCAATCCTGTGATCAAAGTATGTTCTCTTGTAGGAATGTCTTAGATCAGCATCTGAGTAGGGAATTGGGGCAGCTCTGGGTCCATGATAGTCAGCTTCAGCTTCAGCTCTGGCAGCCTCAGCTTTAGCTTGTTTTCTCTGTAGTTCAGCTTGTATTTGTTGTTCTTTCAGTTCCTCTATAGACATACCCAGTTCCTTCGCCATCTCCTGTAACATTTGTTCAGCTAACATGTTACTAGCCTTCTGTGCAGCATTAGCTTCATCACCAGAGTCAGTGTCAGATTCAACACCTTGACACTGACCTTGTTGCTCTAGCTCAGGTTTAGCAATGATGACTTTCCTCCTCTCAAGTTCAGCAATGATGACTTTCCTCCTCTTAGTTGGAGACTTTGTGCTTATTCTTTTCCTTCTTTTCCCAGTCTCTATTGTTGGGATTCCATGAGGATCAAAGCACGCAACGGAAGCAACAAAAACACACACAAACGATCCCATGAAGTACCAATGGTGGTGAAAACTTGTAAGATCAAACATGCAACCAAAAGACTACAAGGAGAAGAAAGAAAGCAAGCCATACCCTTGAAGAAATTGATAAAATTCTGGAGCAACTTCGAATTTTGGGATGAGCTCTTGAAACACAAGGCTTCAAGCACCAAAGAAGTCTACACCAAGCTTAGCTTCTTTCTCCTTGTACTAGCTGTTGGGTTTTCATGGTTCAAATAAACACAGCGGAAGCAAAAGTAGGAAAATAATTTCGTTTGTGAACCATTCAACGCCCACCAAGCGGACCAAAACTGTAGACATGACAAAGCAAGTAAAACAAAGAGAAGAAGAGATAGGAATTATACCATTCAAAATATATCTTCTTCTTATCGCCTTTGTTGGATGTGTACACAAAGTAGTGTACCACTATTGGTATCCACACCAAGTGTTAATGATCCTCATGTGCTAGCTATGTTTGGACGCTGCCAAAAGCTCCACCAATAACTTACAACAACTTGAATATCAATAGTCCCTTGTTACTAATCTTCAAGTGTGTTTGCTTTGAGAGAGAACATGAACTAACAAATAAGTTACAAGTTCATGTATCAAAAACAACTAGTAGCAACTAGTAGTAACCAGCCATCTTCCATAAGCTCATTTGAACTTATATAGACTCCACATTGAAGCCTAAAACGTTTATAACCGATCTAAGAGTAATGACCATCAATAGTAATGAATACTCCATTATCTAGTCTTTAAAGGCTAGTTTAATAGGTTGTTTCAGCATGAGGCACGGCCGTGCCTCACAGGGCACGCCCGTGCCAGCCCACGGGCACACCCAAGTCACGCCCGACTTGGGCTCGTGCTTTCGCACTAGGCACGGCCGTACCTCCATGAGGCACGCCCGTGCCGGTCCTAATGGGTACGCCTTAGGCACACCGGCCTTGGGCCCGTACCTGGCATAGGGCACGCCCGTGCCTTCATAAGGCACGGCCATGCACGGCCCAACCAAAACCCATTTTGGCATCTTCTCTCTCTCTTGCTCATAGGTGTTGCCGAAATCAATACTTGGAGTGTGACCCAATAGGCCTACGCCTCATCGACAGTGATACCAACTCGTGTGTGTCAATGGGCATATTCCAACAAACTCCCACTTGAACATGACACGCCTATGAAAGGTAACACGACATAGAGCGGCCTCTAGCAAGGCATCTATGCCCCCAAGTCAGCATAGGGTATGTCGCCCATGACAAGTACCAACGTGTAAAGAATGGTCCTACAAATAAGTGATCATTCATCCCTTCATTCACGATATCCATTGTGAATGCACGTCATGGAACATCATCAACCCCATAACATCCACGATTATGTTTCTCGATCTAGACTAACTATGACGAACAATACAAGTTGCAAAATTGATCCACTATCAATTCAACTTGAGCACGGCCATGCATTTTGATGTCATCAGTTCAGTCAACGAGGGGCCCAAGGATATCTCTCTAAAGAGGAACGAATACCTTTGACTATATCATTCCGTCACAACAACATGTTCTTGCCTGAAAACTTCCCTTATAACAGCCAGTTACGAACTGCGTTAGAAAGCAATCTAAACAAGGCCATATCATTAATCAAGAAGCGCATGTATCTCCAGTAGAAGGACAAACAATATTATCATCCTGATATACTCGTGATCATGTCCATGAAGTAAACTCAGGTGCGGGTCCTCCAACTAGTTGATCACTATCGAGTATAGGCTACTGTTGCGTAAACATGTATTCAATACTTCACCAAACACTTGCCTCGATCTTAATTCATTTCTTTCTTCCAATGAAGAACGACCGATCGTGGAGCATTTAGAATAAATAAATTTATTCAAGGAAGTAGTTAAACATGCTAAGATGGAACACAATAAAGGCTAACGAAAGTACCCGCTCCGCGCGCATTACCAAATTTCCATTTGATAATCAATACAATCAAAGCACATTATTGCTTTTAATGTTCCCAACTCAAAACACATTAAATTCAACTAAAGCAAATTCAAGCGAAAGCCACTTGTAAACCAAGTGTACACAAGCCTAGTATGAAAGTTCATCACTAGCTTGTGACTAAAGCTTAGTAAGCGGATTCACAAAATGACATCCATGCGTACTCTAACAATCACCATATCTTTTCTCGACCAAACACTTATAAAGTGTGCGTCGGCAAGATCATGGTTCTTTGTTCAAGCCTTCGTGTTCTCATTGTTTTAAAGAACCCAATGGACTTAACGATGCTTCGAACAATTTTTCTCGTCTATGAGCCACTGTACTATTATTGTTTCAAAGAACTTAATAAAGTCATAATGCGCAAGACTATGGTTCATATATATAAGCCATCATACTCTTATTTTCTCAAAAGAACCCAATTATAGTCAATGATTCTTAAAGAACCATTCTAGTTGATAACATTCCACTTAACAACACAACAATAACAATTCACCAAGAATAATACATTACTCAAAGTTCCTTGTTACCACCGAACATCAACTTGAAGAACAATGTACCAAGAGTTCTTCCAAGTATGTCAAAATGAGAGAAAAGAAACCATGTGATAAACCAAGTTGCTAATTAAATTAACACACTAGTCCATCACGTTTCAATGTCACTCTCTTAGTTTTGTCACTCCGAAAAGTTCACGTTCGTATCTCCCAATTCTTCTTATGAAGAAATAATTTCTCAACCCCGGTTTTATGAACCGCCAAGTTAGGTTATTATCTTCAATAAGAAGTATATCATGGATACACAATATTTGGAACACAAGTGCTCCCACCAGCTCTGGCATACATCCAAGTTTAATCTTCCTTTTTTGAAAACTCAAATCTATGATTTTCTCATTAAAGTGAAGATTACAACCTTCAGATGTTTATTGAGTCTACGAGGATACTTTCAATGTACAAGACCTTCGGAAAGTGTTGAAACACTCTTCCTCAAAATTCCCATGAAGGAATACGATCTTTACATTGTAGTGATAAACACATGTATCCGAGTAACCTTCAACATAACCACTAGGAAAATTTCCTTATGATACCATCCTCATGGTCAATCATAACGGAACATTTATCATTAGTTGGTATTTTAAGTTCAAGTCCAGGAATAGATTTCTTGGGCTCGTAGACTTTATGAGGATACTTATAGTGTACAAGACTCTCGGATAGTGTTAAAACACTTCCTCAAAATTCCTATAAAGGAATAGGGTCTTTACAATTCACTTCCATACTTTGATAGCCATGAGAAGGTAGGGATACACCATAAGTCATCCAAGTAGACTTCAACATAACCACCACGAAAAATCTCTTTTATGATACCGTCCTCATAGTCAATCATATTAGAATTTTTACCATCAGTCAGCATTTGAAGTTGTCTACATCTCAATTCATGCATATCCCTAGGTTCACTTGGATATCCTACATGGATTGCATCCCATTCTCATTACCTCTATCCTTTTAGTAGACACTAGGCCCACTACGACTTCTGATAGTTGATGAATTCAACTAATATAATCGAGTTATCTTCCTCTAGATATAAAATATATATCTATCTGGCCTTGCGACAACTCCTATCAGAAATGGGAAGAGTAACGAATTATGCCAGGTACTCCAGCATCGCCATGCCAAGTTCCAATCATTACTGATTGCATGCTAGTGCCAACATCAGGTTTTACCATTCAAGGCACCGTTTACTCCTACTGGCTCCCATGGATATTTCCACCTGCCATTGTGCGACAAAAACTTGTCCTCAAAAGTTTATGAAACAAATATCTCATGGTATCAGTAGAATGCCTAATGAAGTTGCATCACTAGTCCCCGGATTCTACCACCTCACGTCTACACGTAGGCTTGATAATCTAGGTTTTGAGATAGACAAGAAAAGACACTCTTTCTAGTCTTTTCTCCTAAGATGCATACTAAACCATCTTTGTTGATTTTATATATAGAACATTGCCCGCCATACTTAAGCATCTCAACACTTTAGGCATGAATTTGTGATCCATCAAGACCCGAACATAGATAAGAATGTTCGGTTCCTCCTCTATGCGGCCTATATGCCAATGTGTCCTACAAGAAATAAATTATGAGATAAATCCTACAATTCTTATGATGATCACAAAATTCATAAATTAAGATACTCAAAATCTTTACAAGATTTAAGTAACTTAGCCTTTCGTCCATAAACCTCGTTATGGTAATTATCGAACACCTCAAAGGTTTCAAAATATACCAACCCCTACTACCACTACGGATAAAGGTAACGAAATGCATGTAGTTATCCCCATGGATTTGCTTGAACGAATTAAACACACAAGTGTGAACTAATTACTACAAGCTCTCAATCCTTTTACATACGCCGATGAAAGATGTACAAGTCATTTAGCCTAATAAAAAATTCTCGCACTCAACATTTGATCAATTATCAAATGCATCCAAGATTCCAAACCACATGGAACTTGGTGAAGCAAGTCTTGTTTGCATAGCTAAATAATCTTGTCACTTGGATAACTAATCCAAACCAATTTTGGATTATTCATGATTACTTAATAGCTTTTAAGCAAAAGCTTATAAATGCCATGACATGGATAAACTTTGAAATAAACCACTAATATATATATATATCAAATACAAAGTAATATCCATTTCTCAACCAATGCATAATAGACTTAATATTTCTCTTGCCACGCAGGGCAGATAAAATATTAATCTAGTAAAGTAATAAAAATAGCTAGATGAAATGGTGAGATCAAAACTCCCAATCCTCTCAATCGAGAAAACGTCCAAGTTTCCCAATTTTGAGCACTAGCTCTCCATGCCTTATCAGCTACTTCTTCCGTTTAACACCTACACTTTGTAACAAAAGAATTTTGCAACAAACGTGAGTGTTATAGCCAGCATTTCAATAAATCTAGCAAAGAAGTAGAAAAGCAATGGAGCTAATCATGAATGTAACTGATGACGAGGAGCTATTCTCTTGCCTCATAGGAAGCTTTAACTCCTCCGAACACTCAGGATAAGCGTGGCGGCGCCGATCTCCATATTTACCGCAGAAATAGCAAACTTCTCCCTTAGGAGTCGTATTCTTTTTCTTGGCTTTACATTCCTCAAACAACCGGGTGGGAACAAACTTGCGTTTGGCCATGTTAGACTCGAAAGTCTTATTCATGCCATGCAACTCGTCTAAGGATTCTACCATTTTGGCCTTTTGATAGTTCTTGATAAACTCATCATAAGACGTGGGCAGGGATTGGAGAATCATATTCACCGCAAGTTCCCTTCCAATGGGAAATCCTAGTATTTCCATTTGGTCAATGTATGCCTTCATAAGAAGCACATGGACACTAACCTTCCCACTTTCCTGCATCCGGCAACCGACAAGGGCCTTGACACACATGAAGTGTTCCTCTCTAATCTGATGTTGGAACAAGTCCTTTAACTAATTAATCATGTCGCACACACTCGTATGCCCAAGTTGCTTACGCAGCTCGTAGCCCATAATCGACAACATGAAAGTAGAAACATCTTTTGCGTCTTCGATACGCTTTTCAAAGGCTTATCTAGTGGCCCAACTTGTGTTGGCAGTAGGTAGTTTCGGAAGAGGTTCCTCGAGGATGTGCAACTTAGATTCATGGCGAAGGACAATTCGCAATTGCCTATACCAATCCACAAAGTTCACACCTACGAGTTTCTCCTTTTCTAGGAACGAACGGAGAGATAAATTTGGTGTTGCATTGTTAACGTTTGTCAACTACAATTTTAGAGTACACGTTTTAGTGAATTTAGATATAATCCTTTTATAAATAATTACCCAAATAGTTTTCAAAACAAATTATTTAAACAAGGCTAGAAACCATATTTCACTTTACCTTATGACGGGTTTACCGCAGATCACAAAGCAAAGCTATTTAGGCCGGTAACCATTTTACCGATTGCAAAACTTTGCAACTTCTAGATCCTTGCAGGATCCATTAACAATCAAAATGTCTTTTGGCATGTTTGATCCCTTCTCGCACAAATTCTAACTTAATCCGTCACAAAAAGAATTGTAAACTGCCCGTCAAGACACACGGTGGAACTCTCGCCAATAATTGGCTCGTGCTAAGCTCGACAACCAATATTGTGAGTTACCACACTCACCTTCCACACAGTTCCACTCGGCATGACTCGTGCTAAAGCTCGACAATCATCCTAGTTTCACTAGATTCGGGTGGTATCGTCTTACGGATGGCGCGTGATTTACATTTTAAAACAGGATTTCGTTTTTCCCAGTTAAAACAATTTTAACCCATTTTGCGAATTAACAAATCAAGTGATAAATACAATTTTTATCCACTTATAATATAATACAAATTTATATTATCTTGTTAATTCTATACGCGCGGAAAGAAATATAAAACAATTTTATAAATCTTTGCGTTTTATATATATTGAAAAATTATCTAGCATGCAATATCCTACACATTCATGCAAAATAATAAATATATAAAACAACCACGCATACACAATAGTTCGGTAACATGCCCAAATCCTATGTATTTTCCCCGCGAGCCACACGGGGAAAACAAGGTCAACTAAGGAATCCACAATCCAAAGTACCCAGTCGGGTGTGCTCCCACTATAGCCGGCATCTCCAAAAGGCAATCCGGACTCCATGTTGCCGAGACATCAACGCCGTGATTCCCGTTGGTTTATTACATACAAAATAAACTTCTATACTATTTTACAAATACATAGAAGAAGAAATGGCATGCAAGCCACAATCCTATGCCACTAATACAAGTACAAAGGAATAAATAAACAACATGCAAGCTGCACCAAATAATAATTATAAAAATTACAGCAATACGGCACGCAGGCCACCAAAACCAAATAAACCAAACACCACAACACATAGGTCTAAAAGGCATCTAGTTACCGAACCATAACCAAAAACAACCAAAGCAAAACCATGGTGTGCCACAAAACCATGTCAAACATATTTTGATTAAGATTGCCAAAAAAACACCCAAGGCACCAAAGGCAATCCTTGTACATATGTATTAGTAATTTTAATACACCTTTAAAATTACATATTCATATATACACCTATAAATATATATATATATATATATATATATATATATATTTATGCACTTCATGCCAAACCATACAAAATATATAAATTCAATGAATCAAAATATAGTGGGGAAAAAAAACTAGATCCGAGACTAGTCCAACCAACAAATCCGGAATTTAAATATAATTTTAAAACACTGTTTCAAGAACAAAATTCTGACCAAAGGGTACGGGCGTGCCTACCCTTTTGTCAGTGTATAGTTTAAACAGTTTTAAGCATACGAATATTCTGCCGGCATGGCCCGTACCCTCACTGGTACGGCCGTGCCCCGGCCGCCGGCACACCCCGTACCCCAAGAGGTACGGCCGTGCCCGGTCACCGAACAATCAGATTTTGACAGAAAACTCAAAATTCCGGTTTCAGTGCAAAGCCATGTTAGAGATGGCTCTGATACCACAGTTGGGTTTTCATGGTTCAAATAAACACAGCGGAAGCAAAAGTAGGAAAAATAATTTCGTTTGTGAACCATTCAACGCACACCAAGCAGACCAAAATTCTAGACATGACAAAGAAGGTAAAACAAAGAGAAGAAGAGATAGGAATTATACCATTCAAAATATATCTTCTTCTTATCGCCTTTGTTGGATGTGTACACAAAGTAGTGTACCACTATCGGTATCCACACCAAGTGTTGATGATCCCCATGTGCTAGCTATGGTTGGACGCCGCCAAAAGCTCCACCAATAACTTACAACAACTTGAATATCAACAGTACCTTGTTTCTAATCTTCAAGTGTGTTTGCTTTGAGAGAGAGCATGAACTAACAAATAAGTTACAACTAGTAGCAACTAGTAGTAACCAACCATCTTCCATAAGCTCATTTGAACTTATATAGACTCCACATGGAAGCCTAACACGTTTATAACCGATCTAGGAGTAATAGCAATCAATAGTCATGAATACTCCATTAATCTAGTGTTTAAAGGCTAGTTTAATAGGCTGTTTCAGCATGAGGCCGTGCCTCACAGGGCACGCCCGTGCCAGCCCACGGGCACGCCCAAGTCACGCCCGACTTGGGTTCGTGCTTTCGCACTAGGCATGGCCGTACCTCCACGAGGCACGCCCGTGCCGGCCCCAATGGGTACGCCGTAGGCACTCCCGCCTTGGGGCCGTACCTAGCATAGGGCACGCCCGTACCTTTATAAGGCACGGCCGTGCCCGGCCCAACCAAAACCCATTTTGGCATCTTTTCTCTCTAGCTCAAAGGTGTTGCCGGAATCAATACTTGGTGTGTGACCCAACAGGCCTATGCCTCATGGGCAGTGATAGAAACTCATGTGTGTCAGTGGGCATATTCCAACACTAGCAAGCCACCAAACCACCAACACTTGATGAGTAGGATCTGGAACAGCCCTTGAACACTTGTGCACAAACAACCAACCCTTGTTCTAGCTTTCTCTCTCTCTCAATGGAAGAACTCACAAAGTATATGTTTTGCACCAAATTTACCAAGAGTAGTGGAAGAACTAAGAATGGCTCTTTTAAAGACACCATCTCTGTTCTCATGAGTCCAGAGTCATGCTAATTGACACTCATCCATTGGACCAACAAAATGGTCCAACCAAATACAAGTGTCACTTAGAATTCTGCCTTCACGACTTCTTCACGGGCTCTCACGGACTGTGAAGGATAAATGCGCTACGACCGGCCATTAATCCTCCATGAGCCGTGCCGCGCCGTGCAAGATTCGTGAGGGTTGTGCCTTCACGACCACCTTCACGGGCCGTGTAGGGTCGTGAAGCCCTAGGGTTTCACGAACCATGAGGCCCACGACAGGACTCGTGGACACAAGCTTCTTCACGACCCGTGGAGCATCCTTCACAGTCGTGAAGCTTAGGTCAGATTGAATTTGACCATTTTGACTCTTTCCTCTTATAGTAGGCTGTCGAGATTGAAACTTGGCGTGTCTCCCAATAGGCCCGTGCTTGATCGGCAGTGATGCCGGTCTACGTGTGTCGGTGGGCAGATTCCAACAAATTCCCACTTGCACATGACACACCGTACCCATGGGCACCACAGACAGGGAGCGGCCTCTAGCAAGGCATCCCTGCCCCCAACTAAACACGGGGTATGTCATCCCTGACAAGTACCAAGTCAAATTAAAAGAGTTTGATATGGTCATATAGATAAGTGATCAATTATCTTATTGTTCATGATATCCAAGTGAACGCGAGACATGGTACAAATTCATTCTCCGATCGTTCACGATTATGTTTCTCGATCAAGATTGGTAGTGACAAAAAGGTGAGTTGCAACCGATTAACAATCATTGCAAGCTCGAGCATGACCATGCATTTTCGGTGTCAGCGCCCAATCATCGAGGGGCCAGGGATATCTCTCTAAACAGAGGAACAATTTCCTTTGACTACATTGCCTCCGATACAATGGCAATGCTTTACCCAAATACCTCCTTTATAGTAGCCAATTACGGACTACGTTTGAAAGCAGTTAGAATAAAGCAAACCAAAATAGTGAAACACATGCATCTCCGGTCTAAAGGTAAAAGATATTATCATCCTGATTTACTCTTGACATGTACCATGAAGTAAGATCAGGTGTCGGTCGTCCAATCACTTGAAACTCTTTTCAAGTATAGGCGAAATATTGCGTCCCTTGTATTCAATCCCATAGAACATTATGACCAATCATTTCCCTCGATCTTCGTTCATACTTCCTTCCATGAAGAATGACCGATGGTGGACTATTTAGAATGTTAAACATTCAAGGAAGAGATAAAACATGCAAAGTTGGAACACAATAATGATTTAAAGAAAGTATTCGCTACACGTGTATCATTAAATCTCTATTTAATAATCAATACATTAATAAAAACAATATTGCTTGTTCCAAATAACATAGTAAATACATCAAATACAATAACCAGTATAGAATTCAAACCAAGTCACTAGCAAATCTAATCCCAATAGCACGTGTGTGGGCACCGTGCTTAGCTTGTGACAACGGTTTAGTGAACGGATCCACCGAATTGCTATCCGTGTGTACTTTGCTGATGACGATGTCTCCATTCTTGACCATGTCCCGGATAAAATGATATTTCCACGGAACATGCCTCGTGCGTCGATGAGACCTCGTTTCCTTTGCTAAAGAAACGGCACCCTCGTTGTCACAGAAGATCTCAACAGGGTCGCTGATTCTTGGAACCTTCCCAGATCAAGCAGAAATTTCCTCATTCATACGGCCTCCTTAGCAGCTTCACTGACCGCAATATATTCCGAGTCGGTAGTGGAATCGGCCACGGTGTCTTGCTTGGAGCTCCTCCAGGATATAGCACCGCCGTTTAATAGGAACACGAACCCCGATTGTGATCGGCAGTCATCCCTATCGGTTTGGAAGCTTGCGTCAGTATGACATTCGGCAACAAATTTCCCAGGTTAGCCATTAGAAATCCTAATTTTAAGCCTAGTATGACTAAAAATAGTATTTATGACTTAAATACATCCATAATAATATTAGATTTCGTAGAAATCCCGCCTATATGATTAGAACCTTCCGGAGCTCGAAAAAATCGAATTATTAAAAGTCAAGAATTACAAATCATATACAATAATAATAATAATAACAATAAAAATAATTAAATACATCATAATAAATATAAATAAGTTAAAATATAAAACATATATATAAACTCATCAAAATAATTAAAACTTTGTTAATTAAAAGATTTAAACAAAATCACCATTTATACAAATTTATTTAAACTAATTACACATAATTTATAAAAAAAAAAAAATAAAAGAAACCCCCCATCTCTTTTCTCTTGCCTCCTTCTCTTCCCAAGAACCACCACTTGATCTCCCCCATGCTCTATATAAGCCCCCTACTCTTCATCATTTCCTTCACCACCACACTCCATCTCTTCTCTTTTCTCTCTTCTTCTTTCACCAACAAAAATCTCCCAAGAACATCCAAGTCTTGATCATCTCTTGAAGATCAAACACAAAATCAAAGAAAAGAGTTGGTAAGATGATCATAAAACACTCATCTCTACTCTTCTACCTTTCTTCTTTTCTTCTTTCTTCTTTCTTTTATTTATTTTCTTTGTTGTTCATCTTATTTCCTTTATATATATCTATAATCATGTAAATATAAACATCCTACCAATGTTGTAAGGAGCACATGAAATGTGCATCATCCTACCATTGTTGTATGGAACTTAATCAACTAAAAATCAAGAAAATAAGACTTTGATCATGCATGTGTTTCATCTCAACAAATGTTGTAAGGAACACATAAAATGTGTATCATCCTACCATTGTTGTAAGAACACATGGATTATCAAAGCTTATACTCATACAATATGATTATTCATGAATATAAACATGTTATATTAAAGGTATGACCCATAAGCAAAAAGAATCACAAATCTGGCAGAATCTGATGTTATAACTCCTCACTTGTTTTTGTTATATCTGGAGTTCTATGTATCAAAATCAGTTGATTCTTTTTGCTAATCTTAGTTTAATGTGTTACCTTTCATTTAAACCTGGATTCACTAATTTTCATGAACGTTTGATCCTTCAAACATATTTAAAAAGACCCATATGTTGAATCTGGAAATCTGGCAGATTTAGAAGGGTACACTTTAAACGCGTGTAACTTACTCATTCTTGGGTCAAAATACGTCTAGTTTTTTTTAAAAGTTTAATCTTTGAATCTTGGTTATTTCCCAGTTTGAATCATGTAGAAACGAGGTCGTATGAGCCCTAAACAGACGATTTAGTAACAACATGTCATCCAGACCCTGATCAGTGGACATCCTATACACTTTTAATTATTAAAAATACTAAACATGGATTATAAATTCCTATATTTTTACTGGACATTCTAGAAACATGTATTAAGATTATATTAAAATATCAAGCCTTAATATGACTCCTAAATTACAGTTTTTAATTTTTAAAGTTCAACTTAAAGAACTGAAAATTCCAGTGAACACTTATGATTTATGGAAAAATAGAGACAACCTTTAACTATTTAAATAAATAAGTTAACAACAAATAAATAATACAAAATAATAAATAAAATAAGTCTAATAGAGCTACGTACCTCTTATATTAGGAAAGGAGCTTCGGTAGGAACAAGAAATCCTTACGAGTGAACACCTTTGCATACCGAGTGAGTATCATAGCCCCTTTTTACCGTATTTCATATTATTTTGGGGTGAAAGCATGTGTATACGTTTCATGAAAAGTTTATTGCCTATCTTCTTATTTATTTCAAATATTATTTTGAGCACTTATGGTATTATTCTTTGATGTGCTTGGGTGATCGTTGTAAGGCCCTTTCGTTAGACATTATTCCTTAACTCCGCTAGTGAGCCGATGGTATTTGTAAGTAGCTCTATTTGGAGATTCCGACGTCTCCCATTTATGGTTGACGAACTATAGATGTACTTTACCACTACTAACGTCATTTAATATAGGCGTTAGGTTTATCATGGGCAATTGGTTGTCGGCTAGGTTGGATAATGGCTCAAGCAACAATCATCATAGTCTATTACTACCATGTGCAACGTATTGGGCAATATAATACATCTTCTATCATTATTTCATACTTGGATTTTTATCCAAAAACTTCCATCAAGTATTTAAACTTTTCTCATTTAAAAGATATTTTGTGCATACATTAAAAACCTATGAACTCACCAACTCTAGTAGTTGACACTTTTCTTTTACCCGTGCTTTCAGGTGACCGCCGTTAGGTACCTTATGCTTACAAACATGATGTGTGGCATCTTCATCTTCATCGTCACATTTTATAAAAACCATATTTATTTTATTTACGCATCGTACAAGACAATTTCCTTTAAATATTATTCGGTTGTGTAACTTTTATTTATGTTTCATCCGAACTACTTATTTTGTTAATTTAATCTAATGGTTATTATCTATTTACCTTGTGCGATGATATCTTGTGCTGTGACACCTCGTGTTTCCGCTTTAGCGGGGTGTGACAGATTTGGTATCAGAGCCTAAGGTTATAGAGAATGTTGTTTTTCTTATGGGGGGAAAACAACAACTATGACCAAAGGTTTATAAAAATAATTTTACAAATAATTTTGTTTAAAATGCATCAAGTGTATTGATAATATAATTAAGCTGAGTACCACATTGTTATACCTCAATTAGACAAAGCTTGATCACCTATGTCTAATTTAGCTATGTACGATATGGCACTTAGGTTAGTTATAATAAAAATATACTTAGAAACAAAATTTTATTTACTTTCTTTCCAGATCATGATCATTGCGTGTGTGCATGAGCATAACATTCATATATAGACAATTTAAGTTATGAATTTAGTAAATAAGTCTATTCAAACCTTGCAGATCATGTCAAGCGAAAGTGAACCTACCGAGAACAGCCAAAGATCTTCCACCGATAGTAACCAATCCCCACAATACCAGCTGCCTGAAGGATTCTTAGAACCCCTACGTAGACCCGTAAGGATCTTTGACATTCCTTCCTCTCAACCACACCAAAACCCAAACCCCGGAACAACCGGGCCTCGGGTTAGACAAACTGCCCGAAAGAGGGTAGCCATTCCAGTACGAGCAACCGTAGCACCACCCTAGCCTACCATGGGAGAAACTTCCCGGCAGGTGAACGAGCCAGTAAGAGCCCTCACGGGAATCCCGATGATACCTTCATCCGGGATGACCGACGAGGAAAAGAGGAGATTCCACCACATGTCCCTGGAGCTATATAACATAAGAGGCATGTTAGATTACCAAACCTACCGGGTTAGTTCGTGCTTAGACATGGCGGACCTTAACCACCATCACGCAAGGCAAGCCTTAGAGGCGGCTCAAGAAGCCCGAAGACTAATTAGGCTAATGCATACATGCCTGGTTTTAGGGGTTGTGTTGATGATGTTAGTGGGGCTAGCTTACATTGGGATTAGGCGCTAGATGGGTTGGAGTGGATCTACTTTGTGTTTTTAATGTCCTTCTCTTTTGTTGATTATGAACTAAAATATCCTATGTTGGTTTGAAGGATGTATGATTGTATGGCTACTATTAACTCCTTATTAATATATATGGCATCTTATAAAGAGCCAATTTTGGTAATTATTTTGTGCCAAGTGAATGATTGATTATTTAATTAAATCTCGTACTATTAAGTCATATTTAATGCCATGAATGAATTACACATGTTACACATAGAGTAGTATGATAAAACCGATTAGATTGAGTGACTAAAAATCGTCGTGTGATTGTGCTCTAGAACGATGCCTCCACGAAGAGCAAACCCCGAGTTAGATCAACTTGTCATGGAACAAGTGATTGCAACATTACCCAACATAGTTAGCCAAGTTGCTGCTAGGCTTCAAACAAACCAAGGAGTACCAACCCCAACCCAAGATTGCAACTACAAAACCTTTAGGGCCTGCAACCCTAAAGAATTCTTTGGAACGGAAGGAGGTGTGGGTCTACTAAACTGGATTGAAAGCATGGAATCAGTCCTTAGCATCAGTAAATGTACGGAAGCAAACAAGGTGGAGTTTGCAGCATGTCTTCTGCAAGGGCGAGCCTTATCGTGGTGGAATATCCAACTACAAACGCTTGGAAGAAATGCCGCGCACCAACTCACCTGGGATGCATTCCTCAGGCTATTAAGGGACGAATTTTGCTCGAGGAGTGAAATTCAAAAGCTAGAAGCCGAGCTGTGGAATTATGAAATGATCGGGGATGACATCAACTCCTATACCACCCGATTTCATGATTTGGCCAAGCTGGTGCCGCACTTGGTGACCCCGGAAGAAAACCGTATCGATAGATACATTTGGGGTCTAGCCCCTGAGATCCGGGCAAATGTCACGGCTGCAAACCCCAACACCATCCAAAGTGCGGTAAATCTAGCTACAAGACTTACCCACAATGCCATCCGATCGGGATCGCTTGGGAGCAACAAGGACAAGGGTAAGAGGAAGCTTGAGGAGATGCCGAGGAAGCCATCCGGTGGAGAAGCTGCGAGGACTCAAAAAAGGGCTAGGAACTTCGGAGCTCAGGCGCAAGCGGCCGATAAAGGATGGAGATCCTACCCTAAATGTGACAAGTGCCACAAACACCACGAAGGGAAGTGCATGGTGTGCTTTAGGTGTAAGCGGCTAGGACACCTCAGCAAAACTTGCCGAGTAAAGCCATGCTTTAAATGCGGAAGTCTGGAGCACCATGGCACCGTTTGCTCGCGGCCAACTCAAGGGTCTAATTATAATCAAGCACGTCCTGCAAGCCAAAGTAACCAAGGAAATCAAGCACGAGGCAGGGTGTTTGAGATTGGAGCAAATGAAGCTAGACAAAACCCCGATGTCGTTACAGGTACGTTTCCTCTAAACGGTTATTACGCATCAGTACTATTTGATTCAGGGGCCGATAAAAGCTTCATATCATTAAGATTTAAGTTAAGGCTAAACCTAAAAACCATAGAAATGAAAGAGCCTTACATCATTGAATTTGCTAACGGTCAGAAAACTAGCGTTAAGGACATAATCCCTGGTTGTACCTTAGGCTTAGCCGATAAAACATATACCATAGATTTAATCCCACTTGAAATGGGAAGTTTCGACATAGTTGTTGGGATGGATTGGCTTTCTAGCCATCGAGCGGAAATCTGTTGCTTCGAAAAGATCGTCCGAATTCCGATGCCTGATGGTGAGACACTTAAGGTGTATGGAGAAAAATCCGGAAGGGATTTCAAGATAATCTCATCCATCAAGATGAGAAATTGCTTAAGGAAAGGAAACGAGGCATTCCTAGCACATATAATCAATAAGAAAACCTGTGAGAAAAACATCCAAGAAATTCCCGTCGTGCGAAACTTTCTTGAAGTATTTCCGGAAGATTTGCCAGGATTACCCCCGAATCGGCAAGTCGAATTCCATATCGATCTAGTCCCTGGAGCGGCTCCCGTGGCAAAAGCACCATATCGACTCGCCCCATCAGAAATGCAAGAGCTATCGGCACAACTACAAGAATTACTCGACAAAGGTTTCATTCAACCAAGTTCATCCCCTTGGGGAGCCCCAGTTCTTTTCGTCAAAAAGAAGGACGGATCGCTACGAATGTGTATCGACTATCGGGAACTCAACAAGTTAACAATCAAGAACCGATACCCTCTCCCTCGAATCGATGATCTGTTCGACCAACTTGAAGGCGCCAAATATTTTTCAAAAATCGATCTTCGCTCGGGATATCACCAATTGAGAGTTCGCGAAGGAGACGTCCCCAAGACCGCCTTTAGAACCCGCTATGGACATTATGAGTTCTTAGTTATGCCTTTTGGGTTGACTAACGCTCCAGCAGTATTCATGGACTTAATGAATAGGGTCTGTAGACCATATTTAGATAAGTTTGCTATAGTGTTCATAGACGACATTCTCATCTATTCGCGAAGCAAGGAAGATCATGAGCAGCATTTGAAATTAATCTTAACACTACTCAAGGACCAGAAGTTGTATGCCAAATTCTCTAAGTGTGAATTTTGGATCCGAGAAGTACACTTCCTTGGTCATGTAGTTAATTCAAATGGAATTCATGTCGATCCAGCAAAGATCGAAGCAATCAAAATGTGGGAAGCACCAAAGACGCCAACCGAGATTCGACAATTTCTGGGTTTGGCAGGATATTATAGGCGGTTCATCGAAAACTTTTCACGCGTGGCTCAACCATTAACGACTCTGACTCAGAAGGATAAGAAATTCATTTGGGGAGATAAGCAAGAAGAAGCCTTTCAAACCTTAAAGCAGAAGCTATGCAACGCACCTATCTTGGCATTGCCAACTGGATCAGAAAACTTTGTGGTCTATTGCGACGCATCACACCAAGGGTTGGGATGTGTTTTAATGCAAAAAGACAAAGTTATCGCCTACGCTTCGAGACAATTGAAGGTTCATGAGAAAAACTACACTACTCATGATTTGGAGCTAGGAGCGGTAGTGTTTGCACTCAAAATATGGAGACACTACTTATATGGCACCAAGTGTACCGTCTACACTGACCATAAGAGTCTCCAGCATATTTTTGATCAAAAGATGCTCAATATGAGACAAAGGCGATGGGTAGAACTACTCAATGATTATGATTGCGAAATCAAATATCACCCAGGCAAGGCCAATGTGGTAGCCGACGCGTTGAGTAGGAAGGAAAGAGTAAAACCAATGAGAGTACGAGCATTAGGAGCTGTAGTGCAAACAAGTCTGAAAGGAAGGATTCTTGAAGCTCAGGAGCAAGCATTAAAAGAAGAAAATCTAAAAGAGGAAACCCTTCGTCATTTGGAGCACAGGTTTGAGATTGGAACTGACGGAGTACGTTACTTCGAAAAGAAGGTTTGGATACCCAAGGTAGATAACATAAGGTTAACGATATTGGATGAGGCACATAAGTCTAAGTATTCTATTCATCCCGGAGCCGATAAAATGTACAAGGATTTGAAGGAATACTATTGGTGGCCCGGAATGAAGAAGGATGTCGCCCTATACGTGGGGAAATGTTTGACTTGTGCAAGGATTAAGGCAGAACACCAGAAACCCTCTGGATTACTGCAGCAACCCGAAATCCCGGAATGGAAATGGGAACAGATAACTATGGATTTTGTGACTAAGTTACCCCGATCCGCAAAAGGGTACGATGCCATCTGGGTAGTAGTAGACCGGCTTACAAAGTCAGCACATTTCCTACCCATTCGTGAAGATTACAAGATGGAAAAGCTGGCACGAATCTACATCAATGAGATCATCATGCGTCATGGAGTGCCCATCTCTATCATCTCGGATAGGGATAGTCGCTTCACTTCCCGATTTTGGCAATCACTTCAGAAAGCATTGGGAACGCGAGTCAATTTAAGCACCTCTTACCACCCCCAAACAGACGGACAATCGGAAAGGACCATTCAAACGCTGGAAGATATGTTACGTGCTTGTGTGTTAGATTTTGGTGGGAGCTGGGACTCGCATTTGCCACTGGTTGAATTTTCATACAATAATAGTTATCACACCAGTATCCAGTGTGCACCTTATGAAGCATTGTACGGACGCAAATGTAGATCCCCGCTCAGCTGGTTGGAAAACGGAGACCGACAATTGTCCAGACCAGACGTCGTACAGGAAACCACTGATAAGATAAAGATTATCAGGGAAAGACTCAAAACCGCTAGGGACCGACAAAAGAGCTACGCCGACAATCGCAGGAAACCCCTAGAGTTTCAAGTTGGCGATAAAGTTCTACTAAAGATATCACCTTGGAAAGGGATAGTGCGTTTTGGTAAAAAGAACAAGTTAAGTCCCAGGTATGTTGGGCCGTTCGAGATAATCGAAAGGATCGGACTGGTAGCCTACAAGCTAAAACTGCCACAAGAACTGAGCGCCATCCATGACACGTTCCATGTGTCGAATTTAAAGAAATGCCAAACGGAGGAAACCTTAATCTTACCCTTAAAAGATGTGCAAGTTGATGACCGGTTGCACTTTGTAGAAGAACCAATAGAAATCCTTGACCGGGAGGTCAAAAGAATAAGGAGAAGCAGGATCCCCATCTTAAAAGTTCGTTGGAACTCAAGGCACGGGCCTGAATACACTTGGGAGCGAGAGGATTATATGAAACTCAAATATCCACACCTCTTCGCCAAAAAGCAAGTCCAAGACGTCAACGATTAATTTCGGGACGAAATTCTTTGAATCAGGGGAGACTGTGACATTCGGCAACAAATTTCCCAGGTTAGCCATTAGAAATCCTAATTTTAAGCCTAGTATGACTAAAAATAGTATTTATGACTTAAATACATCCATAATAATATTAGATTTCGTAGAAATCCCGCCTATATGATTAGAACCTTCCGGAGCTCGAAAAAATCGAATTATTAAAAGTCAAGAATTACAAATCATATACAATAATAATAATAATAACAATAAAAATAATTAAATACATCATAATAAATATAAATAAGTTAAAATATAAAACATATATATAAACTCATCAAAATAATTAAAACTTTGTTAATTAAAAGATTTAAACAAAATCACCATTTATACAAATTTATTTAAACTAATTACACATAATTTATAAAAAAAAAAAAAATAAAAGAAACCCCCCATCTCTTTTCTCTTGCCTCCTTCTCTTCCCAAGAACCACCACTTGATCTCCCCCATGCTCTATATAAGCCCCCTACTCTTCATCATTTCCTTCACCACCACACTCCATCTCTTCTCTTTTCTCTCTTCTTCTTTCACCAACAAAAATCTCCCAAGAACATCCAAGTCTTGATCATCTCTTGAAGATCAAACACAAAATCAAAGAAAAGAGTTGGTAAGATGATCATAAAACACTCATCTCTACTCTTCTACCTTTCTTCTTTTCTTCTTTCTTCTTTCTTTTATTTATTTTCTTTGTTGTTCATCTTATTTCCTTTATATATATCTATAATCATGTAAATATAAACATCCTACCAATGTTGTAAGGAGCACATGAAATGTGCATCATCCTACCATTGTTGTATGGAACTTAATCAACTAAAAATCAAGAAAATAAGACTTTGATCATGCATGTGTTTCATCTCAACAAATGTTGTAAGGAACACATAAAATGTGTATCATCCTACCATTGTTGTAAGAACACATGGATTATCAAAGCTTATACTCATACAATATGATTATTCATGAATATAAACATGTTATATTAAAGGTATGACCCATAAGCAAAAAGAATCACAAATCTGGCAGAATCTGATGTTATAACTCCTCACTTGTTTTTGTTATATCTGGAGTTCTAGGTATCAAAATCAGTTGATTCGTTTTGCTAATCTTAGTTTAATGTGTTACCTTTCATTTAAACCTAGATTCACTAATTTTCATGAACGTTTGATCCTTCAAACATATTTAAAAAGACCCATATGTTGAATCTGGAAATCTGGCAGATTTAGAAGGGTACACTTTAAACGCGTGTAACTTACTCATTCTTGGGTCAAAATACGTCTAGTTTTTTTTAAAAGTTTAATCTTTGAGTCTTGGTTATTTCCCAGTTTGAATCATGTAGAAACGAGGTCGTATGAGCCCTCAACAGACGATTTAGTAACAACATGTCATCCAGACCCTGATCAGTGGACATCCTATACACTTTTAATTATTAAAAATACTAAACATGGATTATAAATTCCTATATTTTTACTGGACATTCTAGAAACATGTATTAAGATTATATTAAAATATCAAGCCTTAATATGACTCCTAAATTACAGTTTTTAATTTTTAAAGTTCAACTTAAAGAACTGAAAATTCCAGTGAACACTTATGATTTATGGAAAAATAGAGACAACCTTTAACTATTTAAATAAATAAGTTAACAACAAATAAATAATACAAAATAATAAATAAAATAAGTCTAATAGAGCTACGTACCTCTTATATTAGGAAAGGAGCTTCGGTAGGAACAAGAAATCCTTACGAGTGAACACCTTTGCATACCGAGTGAGTATCATAGCCCCTTTTTACCGTATTTCATATTATTTTGGGGTGAAAGCATGTGTATACGTTTCATGAAAAGTTTATTGCCTATCTTCTTATTTATTTCAAATATTATTTTGAGCACTTATGGTATTATTCTTTGATGTGCTTGGGTGATCGTTGTAAGGCCCTTTCGTTGGACATTATTCCTTAACTCCGCTAGTGAGCCGATGGTATTTGTAAGTAGCTCTATTTGGAGATTCCGACGTCTCCCATTTATGGTTGACGAACTATAGATGTACTTTACCACTACTAACGTCATTTAATATAGGCGTTAGGTTTATCATGGGCAATTGGTTGTCGGCTAGGTTGGATAATGGCTCAAGCAACAATCATCATAGTCTATTACTACCATGTGCAACGTATTGGGCAATATAATACATCTTCTATCATTATTTCATACTTGGATTTTTATCCAAAAACTTCCATCAAGTATTTAAACTTTTCTCATTTAAAAGATATTTTGTGCATACATTAAAAACCTATGAACTCACCAACTCTAGTAGTTGACACTTTTCTTTTACCCGTGCTTTCAGGTGACCGCCGTTAGGTACCTTATGCTTACAAACATGATGTGTGGCATCTTCATCTTCATCGTCACATTTTATAAAAACCATATTTATTTTATTTACGCATCGTACAAGACAATTTCCTTTAAATATTATTCGGTTGTGTAACTTTTATTTATGTTTCATCCGAACTACTTATTTTGTTAATTTAATCTAATGGTTATTATCTATTTACCTTGTGCGATGATATCTTGTGCTGTGACACCTCGTGTTTCCGCTTTAGCGGGGTGTGACAGTCATATAGACTTCCTCACTAAGTGTCCCATTTAGGAACGCGGTTTTTACATCCATTTGCCAAATCTCATAGTCATGAAATGCGGCAATTGCTATGAGTATCCGGATAGACTTAAACATAGCCACCAGGGAAAAGGTTTCATCATAGTCTACACCATGAATTTGCGTGAAACCCTTATCCACCAGTCGGGCTTTGAAGGTGTCTACCTCTCCATCTATGCCGGTATTTTTTTTAAAGACCCATTTGCACCCTACGTGTCTACACCCGGGTACCGGATCTACCAAATCCTAGACTTGGTTATCCGACATAGATTACATGTCGGACTCCATTGCCTCTTTCCACCTAGCGGACTCAGGGCCCACCACGGCGTCCCGATAAGATGATGGTTCATCATGATGCACCACTAGGTCGCAACCCTCAGACATGAGAAACCCATATCTCTCTGGCTCATTGTGACTCCTACCGGATCTCCTAACAGGTAAAGGATCCGTGTCAGGTTCTCCAGCAGCCCCGTGCTAAGAATCCTCTTGTGAACTAGTGCCAACTTCAGGTTGTTCATTGGAAGGTTCTTGAATTTCTTCAAGATCAACCTTTCTCCCACTAGCGTCTTTGGATAGCATCTCCCTTTCAAGGAAGATGGCCCTCCGAGCAACAAATACCTTGTTCTCGGACGGTTTGTAAAACAAATATCCCGTAGACCCGACAGGATATCCAATGAACAAACACCTCTCGGCTTGGGGTTCCAATTTGTCCTCCACCTCATGTCTAACGTAGGCAGGACAACCCCAAACCTTTAGATATGAAAGCGATGGAACCTTTCCATGCCACATCTCAAAGGGTGTCTTCATGACCTTCTTAGTTGGTACGAGGTTAAGGATTCTAACGGCCGTTTCCAATGCATAGCCCCAAAAGCTAATGGGTACATCCGTACGACTCATCATACACCGGACCATATCCAATAATGTCCGGTTCCTCCTCTCGGTGACACCATTTAATTGTGGTGTCCTACGAGGTGTCAATTGCGAAACAATTCCACAATCTTTTAGATAGTCACGGAATTCCGAACTTAGATACTCACTACCTCGATCCGATCTGAGCATCTTAATTTGTTTACCCAATTGGTTCTCAACTTTGTTTTTCAAAGTCTTGAAAACCTCCAAGGTTTCCAACTTTTGTCTCACCAAGTAGACATACCCATACCTACTAAAATCATCGGTAAAGGTTACGAAGTACCTTGAGTTATCCCTAGTGACATGCTTGAACGGACCACACACATCCATGTGAACGATATCCAACAAGTCTTGGCCCCTCTCACAAATGCCGGTGAAGGGTGCTTTGGTCATTTTGCCCAATAAGCAAGATTCTCATACATCATCCGACCCATGGTCAAATGATTCCAAGATACCATCCTCTTGGAGCTTGGCGATGCGTTTCTTGTTTATGTGGCCTAAACGACCATGCCATAAAGATAACTTATCCAAATCACATTTGATTTAGAACCAACATTCATGATTGATCTATTACTTTGCAAACATACGCTTGTCTCATATATGCCACGACATGGATGTGCTTTAAAATAAAATAAATCATTCTTAAAGCAAGAAATAATTCCATTAGAGAAATTAAAATTAAATCCATCGTCAACAAGTGCATAAAATGATAAAATGTTTCTTGCCACGTAGGGCGGATAAGATACATTTAATAAAGTAATAAATAAGCCGGATGGAAAGGCGAGGTCCACACTCCCTATCTTCTCAACCGGGACAACCGCCTTGTTTCCCATGATGAGATCCAGCTCCCCATCAACCATGTCCCTACTTCTTCTTAGTACATTTACAATATTGACTATGTGAGTACCACACCCGGTGTCCAAGACCCAAGCGTTAGAAGTAGAAGTGTTATGGAGTTCAATCATATACATACTCGAGGCGCCTTGTCCCTTGGCGCGTAGCCTCTTGAGCTCCTCCGTGTACTTGGGGCAACTACGCAGGTAGTGTCCCTTCTCCCCGCAGAAGAAGCAGGTGGCTTCTTCCGGTGAGGGGGCTATAGGTGCGGGTTCCTTCCCCTTCGGCTCCGGCGCCGAGAGTAGTTTAGGCTTTGGTGTTGCCACCTTGGCCTTCCCCTTCCCTTTGACCTTGGAGCTTGAAGCGGGCCGCTTCCTCTTAGCTCCACCCTCATGGATGGCTAGGACGGGTGCAGAGGTTGATGGCTTTGCCTTAGCCATGTTAGACTCGACGGTCTTCAACATGCCGTGCAACTCCATCAAGGACTTGTCCATGTTATGCATATGGTAGTTCACAATGAATGGACCATATGCTTGAGGCAAAGATTGGAGGATAATATCCGTAGCCAACTCTTTCCCCATTGGAAAGCCCAACCTCTCGAGTTGGTCCACGTATTGCTTCATTCGAAGCACGTGGGAGCTTACGTTCCTGTCTTCTTACATCCGGCACCCTATAAAGGCCTTGACACACTCGTAGAGTTCTTGCCTCGCTTGCTGCTGGAACATTTCCTTTTGCTACGAGATCATGTCAAACGCAGCAACGTCATCGAATTGCCTTTGCAATTCGGAACTCATGGTCGTCAACATGAGGCAAGTCACCTCATTAGTTTCTTTAAGGCGCTTCTCATAAGCGTCCTTAACGGCCCGTGTAGCGGTGGTAGCAGGAGCCTCTGGAAGAGGATCCTCTAGGACGTACAACTTGCTTTCATGGCGTAGGGCAATTCGCAATTGTCTATGCCAATCCATGAAGTTTACTCCTACGAGTTTCTCTTTCTCCAAAAAAGGACGGAGTGACGTGTGTTTCGCAATGTTGCTTGTAGATGCCATGTAAAAGAAGGCAAAGCACACAAAAAAGTTAGTTCGACATATTTTAATCCTTATTAAATAATTACCCAATAGTTTAACACTTTAATTTAACAAGGGCTAAGAACCCAACATAACTTCACTACATGACGGGTTTACTGCGGATCACTTCATAAAGGTATTTAGGCCGGTAAACGCTTTACCAATTGCAATCCGTGATTACAACTCTTAGACACTTGCGGGATCCATCGGTACTCATAGCACCGGTTTGGCATGTTACATCCCTTCCCACACCGATTCCTCAATAAGCCGCTTTGATAACTCGGTATAGGCACGGCAATTATCAAGGCGTATTAAATTGGAATTGCAGATCATCCAACAAGATACACGATGACGCCCTTGATAATAATTGGCTTGTGCTAAGCTCGACAACCAAAAATTTCAAGACGCCACACGCACCTTCCACACAAGTCCACATGGAACAACTCGTGCTAAGCTCGACAATTGTCCCATGCTTCATTAGATTCGGGTGGTGTCATCTTTTGGATGGCGTGTGATTTACGTTTTTAAGAAAAACGGGACTTTTGTTTTTCCGGTTAAAAACCTCTTTTCGTTTTGATTAACAAATAAGTGACAAAACGCATTTTTCACCCTTTGAACACAAACACTTTATATTCGTTTGTTAATCATGTGAGCGAGCGGGGTTTGTTAACCAATTAAAGAAAACTATATAGTTCTATTATTTTCAAAACATTTTCTAGCATGCGAAGATCCTACAACCACGCAAGAAAATAAATAAATAAAACTACACAACCACGCATACAAAACCGATTTGAGCCAACCTAAGTGTTCCCCGGTGAGCCAACCGAGGAACTAAGTCTACTAAGGACAAACAATCCAAGACTTGGTGGCGTGCGCCCACTCGATCCCGCGCCTCCGGATCCGAGGTAGACAAGACGTCTCCCAAGACTCCCGTTGGTGCCTACGGTTTTCTCTTCAAAACACATACATAATTTAAATAGAAATGGCATGCAAGCCACATAATCTATTCTAAGCTAATTAACAAATTACAACGAATAAATACTTTGGCGTACAAGCCACAAATAAATAAATTATTACAAACGGATTAAATAAATTATTACAAACCAAATGTGGTACAAACCATCAAATGAATGAACAACAAATAAAGCAACCAAACAACCACACAAAGGTCTAGGCTCAAACCGGTGCTCACAAAAATGAAACAAACACAAAGCATGGTGTGCCACACCAAACCATGCACAAAACAATATCCCAATTAAGTTTATTCAAAAACTAAATGCACAAGAATAAACCTTGTACATATGCATTAGGATTCCAAACACTTTGAAATTCATATTCATATATACACAATATGCATGTACGCATGTGTGCATTTTATGCCAAAACCACCCAATACATACATATACAAGAATTAGGATATTATCGGGCTTAATCTACAAGGCCAAAAAGCCTAAAATGATTCTGGAAACACCAAAACCAAATGCTAAAATCCATATCAAGTTTTCTTTTTCAAAAAGGCCTAAAACAGCTTGTTCACGACGCCTTCACGAGCAACTGTTTTTCACGGGCCCTCATGGGCCGTGAAGGGAGTACACTCCACGACTCGTGAAATAGTTTAAAAACCTTTCATGACCAACACCCAACAAGACTTGTTGTGTGGCCTTCACGACCCGTGAAGCAAGCGCCACGGCCCGTGAAGACCTTCTGGACAGAATGTCTAAAATCGAAAATATGGATTTTCAAGCCACAAAGGTACATACATCTTACAAGTATGGCTCTAATACCACTATTGGGATTCCATGGGGATCAAAGCACGAAACGGAAGCAACAAAAACACACACAAATGATCCCATGAAGTCCCAATGGTGGTGAAAACTTGTAAGATCAAACATGCAACCAAAAGAGAACAAGGAGAAGAAAGAAAGCAAGTCATATCCTTAAAGACTTTAATAAAATTCTGGAGCAACTTCGAATTTTGGGATGAGCTCTTCAAACAAAAGGCTTCAAGCACCAAAGAAGTCCACACCAAGCTTAGTTTCTTTCTCCTTGTACTAGCAAGCCACCAAACCACCAACACTTGATGATTAGGATCTGGAACAGCCCTTGAACACTTGTGCACAAACAACCAACCCTTGTTCTTGCACTCTCTCTCAATGGAAGAACTCACAAAGTATATGTTTTGCACCAAATTAACCAAGAGTAATGGAAGAACTAAGAATGGCTCTTTTAAAGACACCATCTCGTTCTCATGAGTCCAGAGTCGTGCTAATTGGCACTCATCCATTCGACCAACAAAATGGTCCAACCAAATACAAGTGTCACTTAGAATTCCGCCTTCATGACTTCTTCACGGGCTCTCATGGGCCGTGAAGGATAAATGCGCCACCACCGGCCATTAATCCTCCACGAGCTGTGCCACGTCGTTCAAGATTCGAAAGGGTTGTGCCTTCACAACCTCCTTCACGGGCCGTGTAGGGTCGTGAAGCCCTAGGGTTTCACGAACCATGAGGCCCACGAAGGACTCGTGGACACAAGCTGCTTCACGACCCGTGGAGCATCCTTCACGGTCGTGAAGCTTAGGTCAGATGGAATTTGACCATTTTGACTCTTTCCTCTTATAGTAGGCTGTCGAGATTGAAACTTGGCATGTGACCCAATAGGCCCGCGCTTGATTGGCAGTGATGCCGGCCTACATGTGTCGGTGGGCAGATTCCAACATCTACAACCTTGCCTTTACCTTTATCAACTTGTGAAGCTGCAATAGACGCAGCTTCCATGATCTTTAGCAATAGCAATTCAGCTTGAGGGATTTCAGCAGGCTCGGCTTAAGGAGTTCCAACACAAAGAACTTCTTTTGGGGCTGATTGAACTAGTGGAGCTGTGATTGTTTGGACTGCCGGAGCTTGTGGCTGTTGTTGAGTGGGTTGATCTACAGTACTCATGAACTGATCATGAGTTTCTTATTCAATATTCACTTCCTCGGTGTGCTCCCCCTCAACTACATCATCCTCTTTCTTTGATTCTTACACCCCCTTTTTGTCATCATCAATAGGGGAGGGTCATCATCTTGAAAGATCATTTAGCTTGCCCATCAGTTTGGCTTTATCTTTCTTCCTTTTCTTGTGGAGAAGCTCAAATTGTGTTTTTAGATACTGCAATATAGCTTGGGCATCAGTGGCCATCATCAAGGCACAGAAATGGGCTCTACCATTGCTCGAGGAGGTATGGGCCGAGTAGACATCATACCCGGTATTGTTAGGTTCATTAATTGTATAGAATAGAAGATTACATTTTGAATGAAGTTTGTATTAATTACATACTAGATGGTCTTTATTGTAAATATACTCATGGAGTATATAAGCCTATGATTAAGGCTAATCATGTATCAATTGCCATAATCAATGATATGAACTATGTGTTAATCAAGGTGTAATTAGTATTCTCTCATAGTTCTACACATGCCATTGAAGATTAGATTGATACTTGAATAATCAAGGGATTATCAATTGGTATCAAAGCCTAAGGAGTGATTTGATTGAAGATTGGATCAAGAATTGCAAGAAATTTGAAGAAATTTTGAAGATTTTTTGAAATTTTCGGATTATTTTTGGGCAGAAAATTTGAAAAAATCTAGAAAATTCATATGATCTCCATTTGATCTAATTTTTGGATATATTGTTGTGTAGGATTACAGGAACCTACAGTAAAATGTTCAAGTGCAAAATCAAAGCTGTTTGAGAGAAATCAAAATTTCCGGTTTCTGGGTTTTTGGTTGGAGTTCTTGAGGATGAAATTTGGGATTTCGTGATTTAATTGAGATTAAGGGCTATAATTCAAAACGAGTCTTAGCGTTTACATGTTGAATCATTCCGGAAGGTTTCATATCATGAATCCTGTCACACCCCGCTAATGCGGAAACACGAGGTGCCACAGCACAAGATATCATCGCACAAGGTAGTAGGCAATGACCATCCATATTAATTTAACAAAATAAAAGATTCAGATAATCCATAAGCAGAAAATTACATAACCAAATAAAATTTAAAGACATTGTCTCGTACGATGCATAAGTAAAATGGAAATTGTTTTTAAAATATGATGATGAAGATGCCACACATCATGCTTCTACGTGTTATACCTAACGGCGGTCACCTGAAAGCATGGGTAAAAGAAACGGGTCAACTACTAGAGTTGGTGAGCTCATAGGTTTTTAATATGCATAATATAACTTTTTAATGAGGAAAAGTTTAATAATAAATGATGGAGATTTTTGAATAAAATAAAAGTATGCACGAATGATAGAGGATGCATTATATTGCCCAATACACTGCACGTAGTAGTAATACACTATGATGATTATAGCTTGAGCCATTATCCAACCTAACCGACTAACAATTGCCCAAGAACAAACCTAACGCCCATATTAAATGACGTTAGTAGTGGTAAAGTACATCTATAGTTCGTCAACCATAAATGGGAGACGTCGGAATCTCCAAATAGCGCTACTTACATGTACCATCGTCTCACTAGCGGAGTTACAGGATAATGTCCAAAAAGGGGGCCTTACAACGATAACCCAAGCACATCAAAGAATAATACCATAGTGCACAAAATCATATTTGAAATATATAAGAAGTTAGGCAATAAACTTTTCATGAAATGTATACACATGCTTTCACCACAAAAATAATATGAAATACGACAAAAAGGGGCTATGATACTCACTTGACAAAGCTTAATGCGTTCTTAAAACAATTCGCAAATTCTTGAGTTCCGCCGTGCTTCCTACCTAGTGAAATAATATCCTATTATTAGTCCCAAAATTCTAGCTATTAAAATTAAGGGTTTAGTTTACAAAAATGTATCCAAGTTGTCATGTTTTGCTATTGTATGTATTAAACTTAAAAAATTTCTATTGTGTGTATCAAACTTTTAATTTGTTGTTATTGTGTGTATTAAACTTTCTATTGTATATACTAAACTTGTAAATTTTTTACTTTTTTATGTAACCAAAATACATACAATAGCCAAAAATTAAAAGTTTGATACACACAATAGAAACTTTTAAAGATCGATACACACAATAGCAAAACGTGACAACTTAGATACATTTTAGTGAACTAAACCCAAAAATTAATAATAGATTTTGTATTATTTATATTGATTTTATATTGATATAGTTATAAGGTGAAATTATATATGCATATATATTTATTTACCTAACATTCTTTCATGTGAATACAATTATGTTTTATATTTTATATTTATTTTTTAGGTGTTTCTATATTATTTGTATGATTTTTATACTTTAATTATTATGTTTCAAGTCCCAATCATAAAGATTTCATTCTTCTTTATTTACTGTGCAAGTCTCTTTCTGTCAGCTTCATGAGATGTACTTTGGTGCAATGATTTAATACCCTAACGAATTATTTAAGGTTTCAAATTTTTTATATATTATTATAATACATCATTAGAGCATACTGTAAAATTTTAGGATTTTTAAAGATTTATAGATATTTTATTTGGTTAATTTAAATTTAGAAGTCACCGGTCAAATTCCAGTTAACACCCTTATGTTGTTTTAAGAGTTTGAGTCGTCAAACGACAATATTTTTAGATGATTCAAATTGGGTTAAATTTTTAACTCAGTAATGTAACTTTTAAAAAAAAGTTGACCATTTTTAACTTTGTGTGGACCAAGTTATGATCAATTAAAGTTCATCCGTGAAATTATCCAGATTTCTCAGTTTTGTGCATGCAATTTATTTTACATAGTTAATGGGTCAAAAAATTATATTTTTGAGTGATTTTATATTTTATTTGAAAGATAACTCATTAATTTAAATTTTCAGAAGAAAAACCAATTTATTTAAACAAGATTTGAGTGGTTTAACATCCATGCAAGTGAGTCACTTTACTGAACAGTGAGATTTCTGACCTATCTGACTTGATACGTGTGGTTGGAGGCTCAAATCTCCATGAAATCTTGAAGTTCCACTTGGAGATGAAACTCAACACAGAGATAAAACTTTTAAAAAAAGAATCAAATCGTTTGGTTAAGTATTTAGTATGTTATGGTCATTTTAAGTCAACACAATATTTCTGTCAGAATCAAATCTTTATACCATATCAACTAATAACTTACATTTTGTGTTCATCACCATCAATATTATGATTTTATCATATTATTTGCTTGATTACTCAAATATTCCAGATTTCTATAACAAAATTTCCATGCATGATCATATCATGATAGATCTTTCAAAGAAAACTACATGCATATGCAAAAACCCACATGCATGTGCATAAAAACACTAATTTCTTGAGTTCTTGTTGCTTGATTCATAAAGTTTTGTTTTGAGTTGAACATTTATATATATTTTTAGTGGATATATCATCATCAAAATACTTTGATGTTCATTAGAATTCTGAAACTCAAGAAATCTTGAAGAAAAAGTAAGAAAAGTGCAAGAAATGAAGAAATTACCCAAGAGATTGCTACCTATGCTTGCTTATCTTGAATCCTTTGCTTCAATCTTTCAAGAACACTTCAAAAATTGAAAGTTTATGATGATTTCTAGCAGGTTTGAGGGCTGGAGTGTAGAGAGGAGGAGAGAATGTCTTAGAGAGAGAGAGAGAGAGAGTTGGTGCAATGAGTGGGAGACTTGCACATGCAAGAGGTAGAGTGTTTAAGTGAGTTTGTGTGTGTTGGTGTGTGTGTAAGAGGGCTGGCCATTTTGGCTTTTAATATTGTTGTTATTATTATTATTATTATTATTATTATTATTATTATTATCTTTTGTTTATTTAATATGTATAATGTGTGTGTTGGATGTATTTTGTGCATTGGTGGTTCAATTAAAGTCAATACTTACAAGTTTTTGATTAGTTTTGTTCATATTTACATAAGTTTTATATTTGGGATAAATAATATATGTAATGATGTGTTTTATTATTGTTATTTTTATTTTTATATAAGATTTATAAATCTTGACTTTTATTTAGTCGGTTTTACCGATTTTTGAAGGTTTTAAGCACATCGCTGGGATTTTTAGGGACTTTAAGGCTTCTACAAAATAATTTATGTTATTAATAATATTTGTAGCTATTAAAAACCTATATTACGTTTTCGAGAAGCTAATGTGAAATTTTAATTGACGGTTGTCACAAATCCTAACATACATGGAGTAATTTGAAATTTTTGTGTTTGAAGGTTTCATGATGTTCTTGGTGAATTTTGGTTAAATTCGTGAGTTTTAATCCAAATTCGTGATAAAGGAGTGTTAGAAAAGTCTTAGGGAAGGTGGAGAAACATAAATTTGATCATAAAAATAATTTTTGAGGAGTTTTTGAAAATTCAAGGTTGATGGTGTTCTTGATGTTCTTGAGTAGAAGATGAAAAAAGGAGGAGTTTGATCCAAAAATTTTAAGTCAAAAAGTGTTTTTGGTGTTTGTGTGTCAAAAAGTATCGGATTTACGGATTTGGTAAGTATCGGATTTACACATCGGATTTCCTAGACTATCGGATTTTTGAAAGTATCGGATTTGATTGAATTCTCGGATTTTTGAAAGTGTCGGATTTGGTTGAATTCTCGGATTTTTCAAAGTGTCGGATTTTTAAATTCTCCCAGCCAGGGGCTCTGCCCCTTGGACCCCGCTATCAGGGGCGCTGCCCCCAAACCCTCGTCGTCGTTGTGACTGAACTAGAATCGGATTTTCTCATTACCAACTCATAGTCATAGTCACTTTAATTGATTCTCCTAGTACATTTTTAATCATTGTTGATCATTACCAACTCATTCTTAATTGATCAAATCATTGTTATTGAATTCTTGATCAAATCAAATCATTCCTAAACGATCGTATATTTTTCAGGTATCAAGATAAATTTCAAGATGTCAACAAAGGTTCCACAAGTTTATGTAAATTTTGAGAAAAAGAAGGCAGAAGGATTGATTAATGAGAATATCCAGCTCAAAGAGAAGATTTCTTCACTCAACAAAGAGATTCACAAATTGACACGGAGCAATCACTTTTATGATTTAAGGATTGAACATAAATCAGATGATATAATCAAAAAGGAGAAACATATACAAATTCTGAGTGGAGAAAGGTCATTACTAAAAGAACAAGTTGAATTTGAAAAGAAAAGAGCAAGTGAATTACAAGTTGAAAAAGCTGAATTGCATGATAAGTTGAAACAACTTGAGCAACATCTACTTGTTGAAAAAGTTGAGTTGTAGAAAGAAACAAAGGTATTAGACCTAGAAAAGAGTTTGGAAAGTGAAAAGAAAATGTTTGAAGAAGAAAGAAGCAAGTTTGTGGAGAAAATCTCACAACTTGAAGTACATTCTGAAGTGGCGAAAAAGAAAGCAGAGATTTTGTCATAAGAGAATGACAAGTTCAAAGGGCAAATATCTAGAGTGTCTGAGGAACTTCAACTATTGGAAAAGAAATGTGAAGAGTATAAAGTTGAAGTTGAGAAGAAGGAAGTAGATACAGAACAGGTAAAGAAGAGAGCAAATAATCTGAAAGAAGAGAATGCCAAGTTTAAAGACCACATATCTGAATTTTCTGTTGAACGTCAATATTTTCAAAGGATGTTGCAAAAGGATGATAAGTTGATAGCGAGTTTAGGTATTGAAAGGATGAATTGCAAAGAAAAGTCACAGGACTTGAGCAACAGCTTCTTGCTTCTTCTAAACTATATATTCCCAGCTCAATTCTGAAAAACAAAATATCTGAGCTTCAAAAGACTCTAGACACAGAGAAGAAAACATTGGAGAAAGAGAGACTATAGTTTTTGGCTAAACTCAAGTTCGCAATGCTTCTTGCTGAAAAAGCTTCTGAATCTACCAAGATGTCCGCTGACAATATCAATTTTGATTCAGAAACACATTGTGGTAGCGATACTGACTCTTATTTTTCTGTTGCAGATGCTGAAAGTAGAAAATCAGATGACGATTTCATTGATGCTTCTACTCCCAAACCAACTACTTCTTCTCAAAAGCCAAAAGAAACTGAATTCAAAAGTCAACAGAATGCATCTTATTCAAGTTATATTGATTCTGAATTTTCTGTAAGCTCAAATGATTCTTTACCAAAGATTAAACAAGCTTGGATTCCAAAGAAGAATCTAGGTGACATTTTTGTAAAGATATCATCATTCTGGACTAAAAAGAAGACAACCACAGAAACCTCAATATTTAATTCACCATGTGGTTCAATCAATCATGTGCATTCAAATGCATGTTTTTCATCATCAGAATTCCGTATAAAAAATGTCAAAACTGATGAATTCTCATCCAACGCAATACCTACCTGGACATCTTCCGAAACTAAACCTAGAGCATCTGAGTTTCGAATGAAGAATGTCATCAATGATGGTTTTAAGTCCAATGATGTACCACAAAGAAGAATGCATAGACAACATCATTCTGGTAAGGACAATCATGCTGATATGCAATATCATTCGTTTAAACATCTAAATACCAAATTCTTTTCAAAAGCAAAGCATAATGGAAATTTTGTACTCAAAACTTATGTCAAATATCCTTTTGTGGTATAATCAGTCAAGCACTTAATCAGACTTTCAAAAAAGAAGATTTGTAAAACTTCAAGAACAAATCATAAATTTATTATTCAAAATGGTATTCCCCAATGGCAGACAGACCCAATGCATAGAAAGGTTCATAAACCTAATATAGTTGGACCCAACTTCAAGTGGGTACCAACATTTGTTCAATCTGTTTCACAAATCAAGTTAGAGACATTGTTGGAACACAATGAAGATCATTCAGAATGCGTTGAAAAGCACGTTGTGTTCAGTATGCTAACAATTTCAATCGGCTGACTTGAAGAAAGAAGAGTGTTCCCTGCAGTCCATTTCACATGTCATTGTTTTCAGCATTAGCCCGAGTCTAATGATCTGAGAAACTTAATGTTTGTAGTTTATCATTCCTTGATATAACTTGTGTGATAATGGTTCATTATTTGCACGGGGAGCAAGAACGACATCGATTCTTTGACAGTTAAATCATTTTCGTTGAGAACCTACAAGATTGAAATTTTGTTTTAAAATGAAAATTATTTTTGTGCATACTTGTAGGGGGAGAAATTTTTTTCTCTAACCTAGTTGATGTAAAATCATTTTTGAATCTAAATGCGTCATTTTAGGGAGATTTTTTTGCTTTCAAATCATTTTAAAAATGAAAATTTCAAAAACAATACAAGATTTCAAAATTCAAAAAGATTTTCAATTTTCAAATTTTATCCTTTTTTTTCCATCGAGAAGACATTCATTCTTCGATTCATTCTCATGTCTTTCTTGATTCATTTGATTGTTGATCTTCTTAATGCTCATCTTTCATTTCTTGAATTCTATCCCGACAATAATTCTGGAAATCCTTCCTTTATTGTCGAATATTCCATTCATTATGGAAACCGTTCATTCTTGTGCCAATCATTTTTTATGTGACACATACATTTCAAGTGATCAATAAGGCACCAAATAGTGAGGGAGTGTAGGATAATTCTACTCCTATGGACAATCCAGAACCGGAAGGACCTGCGCCAGGAGTTCACCTTATGCTTTAAAAAACAAAGTTAGAGTTTAATAGGTCTAATAGGTGAGCAGAATCAGTTATCATGTGATACTGATTGGTGGGTAGAGATAAAATGAAAATGAGATTGGTGGAACAGGAGATGGGGGTGCATATGATCTACAAATCACTTTGAACATACATGTCAAATCATTTTGTCATTTCCTGCTTCAAAATTCTTATATTGTTCATATTCTTTGATTGCTCAAATCATTCTTGACAATCTTTCTCAACTGAATATTTCGTGAAAATCATTCTTGTTAACATCAATATGATTGCTCCTAATCATTTGAATAGATAACCACTGTCCATTTCTATCCAACGGAGATATAAACATTCATTTTGGGTAGAGAGTTTGAGGGAGAAGTTGAAAAAAAATTTAGAGAGCTGAGGGTGAGAGATAGGATCAAAAGAAAAGAAAGATCCTTTCCAAACAGTGTCAATCTGGGTAACCACATATACTACTAGATTTCATGTGTTGAAATTTGGTATTGAAGAAGACATCATAAACCCAGTGATGCAATGCACTAACCCCACCCAGCTACTCAATTATCTCTTAAAAGATGATTGTTTCAACTACACACGCAGAATTAGCGCATTTCTATTGACATCTCACTCGGAGATTGTCAATATTAAAGCAAAGAGGACAGCTACTCCAGTCCCGACTTCTTTCATGCACATATCGAGTCTAAAGCTAATTGAAATATTAAATTCGTTTCTTAGGACACATGTTGGAGTTATCATAAGTATCCGGTATTCGTAACTGATACCGGAACATCTTGAAGTGATATCTTTGTGATATACACGATGATTTTATGGAAATCCTACGAGAATCAACGCTATGCCAGTTCTGAATGTGGGTCACATAGTTTATTCAGACTGTTGTGTTAACGGGCAATCTATGTGATCTCGGTGTTAACATTTCCCAATGGGAACTTTGAGATGGTGCCCTACAGACTGTCTCGGATACTTTCATTGTAATATCAGCGTGGTCACAATGTCAAAGAGATGCATATTTGATAAATTCAACTGAATGTCATGAGGCGGATTCTAAGCTATAAATGTTGAAGTATTCATGCTCAAATCAAGCTGAATGTCAATTACAATTGCATGATGTTCATGAAAAATTCTGATCATCATGAGGGGGAGAAAGTTTAAAGAAATTGAAATTCAGTTGATATTAAAAGAAGGAAACAAAAATATTAGTTGATTCACACTGAGTTGAAGATGATGATGAGTTGAAGACCAGATTCGTGTGTTAAGAAGGAGACAAATAAAGGTTTAATTCTGAAAAATCAATATATGTCAAGTCAAGGGGGAGCAAAGAAAAGAGATATGTATCAAATTTGGAAAAGATCAAGAGATTCAAAAGAAAAGATAATTGTGTGATCAAGGCATTATGATCAGGATAAACAAGATCAAGAGCTACATTCAAGGTGGAGAGAACAAAATATTTTTCATGCAAAAGCAAAGCTTATTTTAAGACAAGAGAACTCAAGATCAGAAAGAATAGGTTGATGTAACACCCGCAAACCCGGGCTAGGAGATTAGCGAGATTGCGGTATGTGCTTATCTGTTTTAATGCAATTAATTGGTTGATTAGTAAATTAATTAACTAAGTTGGAATAATTATGTACATGCATGTGTTCGTATGTATATTAATATATGTATGTATTTGTGTATGTGTATGTGTTTGTGAGAAATTAAAGGAGGAGTTGCCACCTCCTACTTGCTTGAATAAATATGCATGTATACGTGGCCTTGAAGAATTATCTGCTCATTTTCTATCAAAGTGCAAGTGTGTAGTGTGTGTAAGTTGAGTGGAAAACCATTGGTGAAGGAAACCTTCAAAGCAAGAACTTGGAATTTCTAAGTCAAGATTTGGTGTGTTATAATTCAAAATAAAGGTGTGAATATGTTTATATCATGATATGTTTCAGTTTAACATGTTTTCTTGTTGAATTACATGTGTATATCTAGAATCACCATGTTCAAGTTTGAAGTTTTTATGAAGAAATGGGTTTTGAAGGATTAAATGATGTTTAGGATGCATGAGAATATGTTTAAAGATGGTTAGATATGATTTTAGTAAGTTTTTAGTAAGTTTGTTAAGTTCTGGAAATTTGGTTATGGAGTTTTGGCTGGTTGTACGTGAGGAAGAAGAAGGAAAGAATCCGGAAATTTGAAGATTGCGGCGCGACACCTATTTGTCACGGCGTGACGCGTGACTTCGAATTCGAAGATTGTAGGCTTTGCATTCGAAGTCCTCCCGCTCGAAAACCTGTCATGATGCGACGTGTCCAAGGTCGCGACGTGACGCGTGTTGGTTCCGAATTCGAAGGCGCTCGAAGTGGCTTCGCATTCGAAGAGATCTGTTCGAAGTCGTGTCGCGGCGTGACACTAAGTTGGTCGCGGCGCGACCCCTTAGTTTTCAGAATTTGACTTGTGTTGATTGTTTAAATGCGATATTCCCTTGGTATATTTTTATGTGAAAGTTATATGATATGTGAAAGGTTTATATGAAGGAATATATATTTATGATGAAAAGACTGATTCTGGTGTTGATTGTGTTTTGAGGAAACACAAAGACTTAGGGATATAAGATATCTGAGTTTCCCGTTTGAGAACTGTCACACCCCGCTAAAGCGGAAACACGAGGTGTCACAGCACAAGATA
The DNA here is from genome assembly GCA_038502395.1 of Dittrichia graveolens. Lineage (NCBI taxonomy): Eukaryota > Viridiplantae > Streptophyta > Magnoliopsida > Asterales > Asteraceae > Dittrichia > Dittrichia graveolens. The sequence continues at coordinate 50,062,576 of JARJIL010000005.1, read as the reverse complement.
TCATCGCACAAGGTAAATAGATAATAACCATTAGATTAAATTAACAAAATAAGTAGTTCGGATGAAACATAAATAAAAGTTACACAACCGAATAATATTTAAAGGAAATTGTCTTGTACGATGCGTAAATAAAATAAATATGGTTTTTATAAAATGTGACGATGAAGATGAAGATGCCACACATCATGTTTGTAAGCATAAGGTACCTAACGGCGGTCACCTGAAAGCACGGGTAAAAGAAAAGTGTCAACTACTAGAGTTGGTGAGTTCATAGGTTTTTAATGTATGCACAAAATATCTTTTAAATGAGAAAAGTTTAAATAATTGATGGAAGTTTTTGGATAAAAATCCAAGTATGAAATAATGATAGAAGATGTATTATATTGCCCAAAACGTTGCACATGGTAGTAATAGACTATGATGATTATTGCTTGAGCCATTATCCAACCTAGCCGACAACCAATTGCCCATGATAAACCTAACGCCTATATTAAATGACGTTAGTAGTGGTAAAGTACATCTATAGTTCGTCAACCATAAATGGGAGACGTCGGAATCTCCAAATAGCGCTACTTACAAATACCATCGGCTCACTAGCGGAGTTAAGGAATAATGTCCAACGAAAGGGCCTTACAACGATCACCCAAGCACATCAAAGAATAATACCATAAGTGCTCAAAATAATATTTGAAATAAATAAGAAGATAGGCAATAAACTTTTCATGAAACGTATACACATGCTTTCACCCCAAAATAATATGAAATACGGTAAAAAGGGGCTATGATACTCACTTGGTATGCAAAGGTGTTTTCTTGTAAGGATTTCTTGTTCCTACCGAAGCTCCTTTCCTAATATAAAAAGGTATGTAGCTCTATTAGACTTATTTTATTTATTATTTTGTATTATTTATTTGTTGTTAACTTATTTATTTAAATAGTTAAAGGTTGTCTCTATTTTTCCATTATTCATAAGTGTTCACTGAAATTTTCAGTTCTTTGAGTTGAACTTTAAAAATTAAAAACTGTTATTTAGGAGTCATATTAAGGCTTGATATTTTAATATAATCTTACTACATGTTTCTAGAATGTCCAGTAAAAATATAGGAATTTATAATCCATGTTTGGTATTTTTAATAATTAAAAGTGTATAGGATGTCCACTGATCAGTGTCTGGATGACATGTTGTTACTAAAACGTCTGTTTAGGGCTCATACGACCTCCTTTTTACATGATTCAAACTGGGAAATAACCACGACTGAAAGATTAAACTTTTAAAAAAAACTAGACGCATTTTGACCCAAGAATGAGTAAGTTACACGCGTTTAAAGTGTACCCTTCTAAATCTGCCAGATTTCCAGATTCAACATATGGGTCTTTTTAAATATGTTTGAAGGATCAAACGTTCATGAAAATTAGTGAATCTAGGTTTAAATGAAAGGTAACACATTAAACTAAGATTAGCAAAAAGAATCAACTGATTTTGATACCTAGAACTCCAGATATAACAAAAACAAGTGAGGAGTTCTAACATCAGATTCTGCCAGATTTGTGATTCTTTTTGCTTATGGGTCATACCTTTAATATAACATGTTTATATTCATGAATAATCATATTGTATGAGTATAAGCTTTGATAATCCATGTGTTCTTACAACAATGGTAGGATGATACACATTTTATGTGTTCCTTACAACATTTGTTAAGATGAAACACATGCATGATCAAAGTCTTATTTTCTTAATTTTTAGTTGATTAAGTTCCATACAACAACGGTAGGATGATGCACATTTCATGTGCTCCTTACAACATTGGTAGGATGTTTATATTTACATAATTATATATATATAAATAAAGGAAATAAGATGAACAACAAAGAAAATAAATAAAAGAAAAAAGAAAGAAGAAGAGAAGAAAGGTAGAAGAGTAGGGATGAGTGTTTTATGATCATCTTACCAACTCTTTTCTTTGATTTAGTGTTTGATCTTCAAAAGATGATCAACACTTGGATGTTCTTGGGAGATTTTTGTTGGTGAAAGAAGAAGAGAGAAAATAGAAGAGATGGAGTGTGGTGGTAAAGGAAATGATAAGGAGTAGTAGGAGGCTTATATAGAGCATGGGGGAGATCAAGTGGTGGTTCTTGGGAAGAGAAGGAGGCAAGAGAAAAGAGATGGGGGGTTTCTTTTATTTTTTTTTTTTATAAATTATGTGTAATTAGTTTAAATAAATTTGTATAAATGGTGATTTTGTTTAAATCTTTTAATTAACAAAGTTTTAATTATTTTGATGAGTTTATATATATGTTTTATATTTTAACTTATTTATATTTATTATGATGTATTTAATTATTTTTATTGTTATTATTATTATTATTGTATATGATTTGTAATTCTTGACTTTTAATAATTCGATTTTTCGAGCTCCGGAAGGTTCTAATCATATAGGCGGGATTTCTACGAAATCTAATATTATTATGGATGTATTTAAGTCATAAATACTATTTTTAGTCATACTAGGCTTAAAATTAGGATTTCTAATGGCTAACCTGGGAAATTTGTTGCCGAATGTCACAGTCTCCCCTGATTAAAAGAATTTCGTCCCGAAATTAATCGTTGACGTCTTGGACTTGCTTTTTGGCGAAGAGGTGTGGATATTTGAGTTTCATATAATCCTCTCGCTCCCAAGTGTATTCAGGCCCGTGCCTTGAGTTCCAACGAACTTTTAAGATGGGGATCCTGCTTCTCCTTAGTCTTTTGACCTCCCGGTCAAGGATTTCTATTGGTTCTTCTACAAAGTGCAACCGGTCATCAACTTGCACATCTTTTAAGGGTAAGATTAAGGTTTCCTCCGTTTGGCATTTCTTTAAATTCGACACATGGAACGTGTCATGGATGGCGCTCAGTTCTTGTGGCAGTTTTAGCTTGTAGGCTACCGGTCCGATCCTTTCGATTATCTCGAACGGCCCAACATACCTGGGACTTAACTTGTTCTTTTTACCAAAACGCACTATCCCTTTCCATGGTGATATCTTTAGTAGAACTTTATCGCCAACTTGAAACTCTAGGGGTTTCCTGCGATTGTCGGCGTAGCTCTTTTGTCGGTCCCTAGCGGTTTTGAGTCTTTCCCTGATAATCTTTATCTTATCAGTGGTTTCCTGTACGACGTCTGGTCTGGACAATTGTCGGTCTCCGATTTCCAACCAGCTGAGCGGGGATCTACATTTGCGTCCGTACAATGCTTCATAAGGTGCACACTGGATACTAGTGTGATAACTATTATTGTATGAAAATTCAACCAGTGGCAAATGCGAGTCCCAGCTCCCACCAAAATCTAACACACAAGCACGTAACATATCTTCCAGCGTTTGAATGGTCCTTTCCGATTGTCCGTCTGTTTGGGGGTGGTAAGAGGTGCTTAAATTGACTCGCGTTCCCAATGCTTTCTGAAGTGATTGCCAAAATCGGGAAGTGAAGCGACTATCCCTATCCGAGATGATAGAGATGGGCACTCCATGACGCATGATGATCTCATTGATGTAGATTCGTGCCAGCTTTTCCATCTTGTAATCTTCACGAATGGGTAGGAAATGTGCTGACTTTGTAAGCCGGTCTACTACTACCCAGATGGCATCGTACCCTTTTGCGGATCGGGGTAACTTAGTCACAAAATCCATAGTTATCTGTTCCCATTTCCATTCCGGGATTTCGGGTTGCTGCAGTAATCCAGAGGGTTTCTGGTGTTCTGCCTTAATCCTTGCACAAGTCAAACATTTCCCCACGTATAGGGCGACATCCTTCTTCATTCCGGGCCACCAATAGTATTCCTTCAAATCCTTGTACATTTTATCGGCTCCGGGATGAATAGAATACTTAGACTTATGTGCCTCATCCAATATCGTTAACCTTATGTTATCTACCTTGGGTATCCAAACCTTCTTTTCGAAGTAACGTACTCCGTCAGTTCCAATCTCAAACCTGTGCTCCAAATGACGAAGGGTTTCCTCTTTTAGATTTTCTTCTTTTAATGCTTGCTCCTGAGCTTCAAGAATCCTTCCTTTCAGACTTGTTTGCACTACAGCTCCTAATGCTCGTACTCTCATTGGTTTTACTCTTTCCTTCCTACTCAACGCGTCGGCTACCACATTGGCCTTGCCTGGGTGATATTTGATTTCGCAATCATAATCATTGAGTAGTTCTACCCATCGCCTTTGTCTCATATTGAGCATCTTTTGATCAAAAATATGCTGGAGACTCTTATGGTCAGTGTAGACGGTACACTTGGTGCCATATAAGTAGTGTCTCCATATTTTGAGTGCAAACACTACCGCTCCTAGCTCCAAATCATGAGTAGTGTAGTTTTTCTCATGAACCTTCAATTGTCTCGAAGCGTAGGCGATAACTTTGTCTTTTTGCATTAAAACACATCCCAACCCTTGGTGTGATGCGTCGCAATAGACCACAAAGTTTTCTGATCCAGTTGGCAATGCCAAGATAGGTGCGTTGCATAGCTTCTGCTTTAAGGTTTGAAAGGCTTCTTCTTGCTTATCTCCCCAAATGAATTTCTTATCCTTCTGAGTCAGAGTCGTTAATGGTTGAGCCACGCGTGAAAAGTTTTCGATGAACCGCCTATAATATCCTGCCAAACCCAGAAATTGTCGAATCTCGGTTGGCGTCTTTGGTGCTTCCCACATTTTGATTGCTTCGATCTTTGCTGGATCGACATGAATTCCATTTGATTTAACTACATGACCAAGGAAGTGTACTTCTCGGATCCAAAATTCACACTTAGAGAATTTGGCATACAACTTCTGGTCCTTGAGTAGTGTTAAGATTAATTTCAAATGCTGCTCATGATCTTCCTTGCTTCGCGAATAGATGAGAATGTCGTCTATGAACACTATAGCAAACTTATCTAAATATGGTCTACAGACCCTATTCATTAAGTCCATAAATACTGCTGGAGCGTTAGTCAACCCAAAAGGCATAACTAAGAACTCATAATGTCCATAGCGGGTTCTAAAGGCGGTCTTGGGGACGTCTTCTTCGCGAACTCTCAATTGGTGATATCCCGAGCGAAGATCGATTTTTGAAAAATATTTGGCGCCTTCAAGTTGGTCGAACAGATCATCGATTCGAGGGAGAGGGTATCGGTTCTTGATTGTTAACTTGTTGAGTTCCCGATAGTCGATACACATTCGTAGCGATCCGTCCTTCTTTTTGACGAAAAGAACTGGGGCTCCCCAAGGGGATGAACTTGGTTGAATGAAACCTTTGTCGAGTAATTCTTGTAGTTGTGCCGATAGCTCTTGCATTTCTGATGGGGCGAGTCGATATGGTGCTTTTGCCACGGGAGCCGCTCCAGGGACTAGATCGATATGGAATTCGACTTGCCGATTCGGGGGTAATCCTGGCAAATCTTCCGGAAATACTTCAAGAAAGTTTCGCACGACGGGAATTTCTTGGATGTTTTTCTCACAGGTTTTCTTATTGATTATATGTGCTAGGAATGCCTCGTTTCCTTTCCTTAAGCAATTTCTCATCTTGATGGATGAGATTATCTTGAAATCCCTTCCGGATTTTTCTCCATACACCTTAAGTGTCTCACCATCAGGCGTCGGAATTCGGACGATCTTTTCGAAGCAACAGATTTCCGCTCGATGGCTAGAAAGCCAATCCATCCCAACAACTATGTCGAAACTTCCCATTTCAAGTGGGATTAAATCTATGGTATATTTTTTATCGGCTAAGCCTAAGGTACAACCAGGGATTATGTCCTTAACGCTAGTTTTCTGACCGTTAGCAAATTCAATGATGTAAGGCTCTTTCATTTCTATGGTTTTTAGGTTTAGCCTTAACTTAAATCTTAATGATATGAAGCTTTTATCGGCCCCTGAATCAAATAGTACTGATGCGTAATAACCGTTTAGAGGAAACGTACCTGTAACGACATCGGGGTTTTGTCTAGCTTCATTTGCTCCAATCTCAAACACCCTGCCTCGTGCTTGATTTCCTTGGTTACTTTGGCTTGCAGGACGTGCTTGATTATAATTAGACCCTTGAGTTGGCCGCGAGCAAACGGTGCCATGGTGCTCCAGACTTCCGCATTTAAAGCATGGCTTTACTCGGCAAGTTTTGCTGAGGTGTCCTAGCCGCTTACACCTAAAGCACACCATGCACTTCCCTTCGTGGTGTTTGTGGCACTTGTCACATTTAGGGTAGGATCTCCATCCTTTATCGGCCGCTTGCGCCTGAGCTCCGAAGTTCCTAGCCCTTTTTTGAGTCCTCGCAGCTTCTCCACCGGATGGCTTCCTCGGCATCTCCTCAAGCTTCCTCTTACCCTTGTCCTTGTTGCTCCCAAGCGATCCCGATCGGATGGCATTGTGGGTAAGTCTTGTAGCTAGATTTACCGCACTTTGGATGGTGTTGGGGTTTGCAGCCGTGACATTTGCCCGGATCTCAGGGGCTAGACCCCAAATGTATCTATCGATACGGTTTTCTTCCGGGGTCACCAAGTGCGGCACCAGCTTGGCCAAATCATGAAATCGGGTGGTATAGGAGTTGATGTCATCCCCGATCATTTCATGATTCCACAGCTCGGCTTCTAGCTTTTGAATTTCACTCCTCGAGCAAAATTCGTCCCTTAATAGCCTGAGGAATGCATCCCAGGTGAGTTGGTGCGCGGCATTTCTTCCAAGCGTTTGTAGTTGGATATTCCACCACGATAAGGCTCGCCCTTGCAGAAGACATGCTGCAAACTCCACCTTGTTTGCTTCCGTACATTTACTGATGCTAAGGACTGATTCCATGCTTTCAATCCAGTTTAGTAGACCCACACCTCCTTCCGTTCCAAAGAATTCTTTAGGGTTGCAGGCCCTAAAGGTTTTGTAGTTGCAATCTTGCGTTGGGGTTGGTACTCCTTGGTTTGTTTGAAGCCCAGCAGCAACTTGGCTAACTATGTTGGGTAATGTTGCAATCACTTGTTCCATGACAAGTTGATCTAACTCGGGGTTTGCTCTTCGTGGAGGCATCGTTCTAGAGCACAATCACACGACGATTTTTAGTCACTCAATCTAATCGGTTTTATCATACTACTCTATGTGTAACATGTGTAATTCATTCATGGCATTAAATATGACTTAATAGTACGAGATTTAATTAAATAATCAATCATTTACTTGGCACAAAATAATTACCAAAATTGGCTCTTTATAAGATGCCATATATATTAATAAGGAGTTAATAGTAGCCATACAATCATACATCCTTCAAACCAACATAGGATATTTTAGTTCATAATCAACAAAAGAGAAGGATATTAAAAACACAAAGTAGATCCACTCCAACCCATCTAGCGCCTAATCCCAATGTAAGCTAGCCCCACTAACATCATCAACACAACCCCTAAAACTAGGCATGTATGCATTAGCCTAATTAGTCTTCGGGCTTCTTGAGCCGCCTCTAAGGCTTGCCTTGCGTGATGGTGGTTAAGGTCCGCCATGTCTAAGCACGAACTAACCCGGTAGGTTTGGTAATCTAACATGCCTCTTATGTTATATAGCTCCAGGGACATGTGGTGGAATCTCCTCTTTTCCTCGTCGGTCATCCCGGATGAAGGTATCATCGGGATTCCCGTGAGGGCTCTTACTGGCTCGTTCACCTGCCGGGAAGTTTCTCCCATGGTAGGCTGGGGTGGTGCTACGGTTGCTCGTACTGGAATGGCTACCTTCTTTCGGGCAGTTTGTCTAACCCGAGGCCCGGTTGTTCCGGGGTTTGGGTTTTGGTGTGATTGAGAGGAAGGAATGTCAAAGATCCTTACGGGTCTACGTAGGGGTTCTAAGAATCCTTCAGGCAGCTGGTATTGTGGGGATTGGTTACTATCGGTGGAAGATCTTTGGCTGTTCTCGGTAGGTTCACTTTCGCTTGACATGATCTGCAAGGTTTGAATAGACTTATTTACTAAATTCATAACTTAAATTGTCTATATATGAATGTTATGCTCATGCACACACGCAATGATCATGATCTGGAAAGAAAGTAAATAAAATTTTGTTTCTAAGTATATTTTTATTATAACTAACCTATGTGCCATATCGTACATAGCTAAATTAGACATAGGTGATCAAGCTTTGTCTAATTGAGGTATAACAATGTGGTACTCAGCTTAATTATATTATCAATACACTTGATGCATTTTAAACAAAATTATTTGTAAAATTATTTTTATAAACCTTTGGTCATAGTTGTTGTTTTCCCCCCATAAGAAAAACAACATTCTCTATAACCTTAGGCTCTGATACCAAATCTGTCACACCCCGCTAAAGCGGAAACACGAGGTGTCACAGCACAAGATATCATCGCACAAGGTAAATAGATAATAACCATTAGATTAAATTAACAAAATAAGTAGTTCGGATGAAACATAAATAAAAGTTACACAACCGAATAATATTTAAAGGAAATTGTCTTGTACGATGCGTAAATAAAATAAATATGGTTTTTATAAAATGTGACGATGAAGATGAAGATGCCACACATCATGTTTGTAAGCATAAGGTACCTAACGGCGGTCACCTGAAAGCACGGGTAAAAGAAAAGTGTCAACTACTAGAGTTGGTGAGTTCATAGGTTTTTAATGTATGCACAAAATATCTTTTAAATGAGAAAAGTTTAAATAATTGATGGAAGTTTTTGGATAAAAATCCAAGTATGAAATAATGATAGAAGATGTATTATATTGCCCAAAACGTTGCACATGGTAGTAATAGACTATGATGATTATTGCTTGAGCCATTATCCAACCTAGCCGACAACCAATTGCCCATGATAAACCTAACGCCTATATTAAATGACGTTAGTAGTGGTAAAGTACATCTATAGTTCGTCAACCATAAATGGGAGACGTCGGAATCTCCAAATAGCGCTACTTACAAATACCATCGGCTCACTAGCGGAGTTAAGGAATAATGTCCAACGAAAGGGCCTTACAACGATCACCCAAGCACATCAAAGAATAATACCATAAGTGCTCAAAATAATATTTGAAATAAATAAGAAGATAGGCAATAAACTTTTCATGAAACGTATACACATGCTTTCACCCCAAAATAATATGAAATACGGTAAAAAGGGGCTATGATACTCACTTGGTATGCAAAGGTGTTTTCTTGTAAGGATTTCTTGTTCCTACCGAAGCTCCTTTCCTAATATAAAAAGGTATGTAGCTCTATTAGACTTATTTTATTTATTATTTTGTATTATTTATTTGTTGTTAACTTATTTATTTAAATAGTTAAAGGTTGTCTCTATTTTTCCATTATTCATAAGTGTTCACTGAAATTTTCAGTTCTTTGAGTTGAACTTTAAAAATTAAAAACTGTTATTTAGGAGTCATATTAAGGCTTGATATTTTAATATAATCTTACTACATGTTTCTAGAATGTCCAGTAAAAATATAGGAATTTATAATCCATGTTTGGTATTTTTAATAATTAAAAGTGTATAGGATGTCCACTGATCAGTGTCTGGATGACATGTTGTTACTAAAACGTCTGTTTAGGGCTCATACGACCTCCTTTTTACATGATTCAAACTGGGAAATAACCACGACTGAAAGATTAAACTTTTAAAAAAAACTAGACGCATTTTGACCCAAGAATGAGTAAGTTACACGCGTTTAAAGTGTACCCTTCTAAATCTGCCAGATTTCCAGATTCAACATATGGGTCTTTTTAAATATGTTTGAAGGATCAAACGTTCATGAAAATTAGTGAATCTAGGTTTAAATGAAAGGTAACACATTAAACTAAGATTAGCAAAAAGAATCAACTGATTTTGATACTTAGAACTCCATATATAACAAAAACAAGTGAGGAGTTCTAACATCAGATTCTGCCAGATTTGTGATTCTTTTTGCTTATGGGTCATACCTTTAATATAACATGTTTATATTCATGAATAATCATATTGTATGAGTATAAGCTTTGATAATCCATGTGTTCTTACAACAATGGTAGGATGATACACATTTTATGTGTTCCTTACAACATTTGTTAAGATGAAACACATGCATGATCAAAGTCTTATTTTCTTAATTTTTAGTTGATTAAGTTCCATACAACAACGGTAGGATGATGCACATTTCATGTGCTCCTTACAACATTGGTAGGATGTTTATATTTACATAATTATATATATATAAATAAAGGAAATAAGATGAACAACAAAGAAAATAAATAAAAGAAAGAAGAAAGAAGAAGAGAAGAAAGGTAGAAGAGTAGGGATGAGTGTTTTATGATCATCTTACCAACTCTTTTCTTTGATTTAGTGTTTGATCTTCAAAAGATGATCAACACTTGGATGTTCTTGGGAGATTTTTGTTGGTGAAAGAAGAAGAGAGAAAATAGAAGAGATGGAGTGTGGTGGTAAAGGAAATGATAAGGAGTAGTAGGAGGCTTATATAGAGCATGGGGGAGATCAAGTGGTGGTTCTTGGGAAGAGAAGGAGGCAAGAGAAAAGAGATAGGGGGTTTCTTTTATTTTTTTTTTTTTTTATAAATTATGTGTAATTAGTTTAAATAAATTTGTATAAATGGTGATTTTGTTTAAATCTTTTAATTAACAAAGTTTTAATTATTTTGATGAGTTTATATATATGTTTTATATTTTAACTTATTTATATTTATTATGATGTATTTAATTATTTTTATTGTTATTATTATTATTATTGTATATGATTTGTAATTCTTGACTTTTAATAATTCGATTTTTCGAGCTCCGGAAGGTTCTAATCATATAGGCGGGATTTCTACGAAATCTAATATTATTATGGATGTATTTAAGTCATAAATACTAATTTTAGTCATACTAGGCTTAAAATTAGGATTTCTAATGGCTAACCTGGGAAATTTGTTGCCGAATGTCACAAGAACAAAAGGTGAGTGGACGTTAATCACGGATGGTAAAGATTTCGGTTATTGTTATTGATGTGATGCATGACTGTGATTGAGATTGGATTGGATTGATTGAAATGTTGATTGTTATTATGAATGATTGATATCTGCTGCATGATTATTTGGACGATACGCACTCTTAGGATGAATTTGAGTTGTGTTGGGAAGTCAACTATACGTAGAATTGGGCTGGGCTCGTTCACTGGTTGGTTGAACAGTGTTAGCCTTACTGGTGCATATGTTACATCAGAGGGGGATTTCACTGTGCCAATTCAGTAGAGAGCTATCAGTAAACCTTTGCTTTGGCCGGCATTGGTTGTAGGTTCTGCGCCGAACCACCGGTCTTCTCGGGATACACATGTTTTGATATTGACTGTGGATGTTTGCTTTTGGTGTTTAGCCCCCTCTACTCACTTAGCTTTGTGCTAATTCCCCTCAGTTGTTGCTTTTGCAGGTTTGTGTTTGTGAGGTTGGCTGAAGGAGAAGTTGACCTGACTCTGATATTAGTTTTTGAAAAGAAACGAGACTATAGTTTTTGTAACACCGAAACAATGACACTTGTTTGTGAACAACGTTTGTATATTTGTTAATATTGAATTTTATGTTAATGTTTGTTTACTTAAAGCTTCTGCAGCGTGTTAAAAAAATGGCTTGTGATTTTCCGGTGTTACAGTTTGGTATCAGAGCCTAGGTTTGGCGATGCATGCACGGCTAGAGTGTTTCATTCCCAAATCTTGGCTCGTGACGGGTCAAGCTTTCCTTCGGATGAATTAGAGTGAGTTAGAGTTGTCAGTAGTAGTTAGTATTTTTGATATTAACGGTTTCTGCTAATGCGTTATGAGGTGATATGATTGTAACAGATAATGGCTGACATAGATACTCCTATCCTTCCTCCTACGACCCAAGCAGCAACTGAAGCTCCAGTGACTGAGCATTTGGGAGACACAGCTACTGCAGGAACGTCGGGTTAAGCCCGTGAAGAAGATAATAGTGATTATGTATACCAGTTGGAAAACGAGTTGGTTGAACTCATAGATAAAGTTCAGAGAATGGAACAACAACAGCAACAACAGCAACCTGAACCAACCCCAGTGCCGACTGCGATTCCTACACAGGCAACAACCGCACTCGTGACAGCACCACTGCCACCTATGACACACATGATGCAACCACCATTTTATTACCTGTATCCTCAACCAGGAGCTTATCCGTTTGCGTTCCCTGGATATAAGCTACCGTGCACCTACAAGCAATTTCTGGATTGTAAACCATCTGAGTATCATCGAAGTTCTGATCCCAATGCAACATTGAACTGGTTGAGGGAGATGGCAAAGGCACTTGATGCCTGTAATTGCGATAATGAATTGAAGGCTAAGTATGTGTCACGAATATTGAGAGGAGACGCGTTGGTCTGGTGGGACTCCATTACCGGCCATTTTACTGAACAGCAACAGGAGAGCATCACCTGGAGTCAATTCCAGGAAAAGTTATGTGAACAGTATTGTGGAACTTTTGAGATGGCCAAAATCAAAAAAGGAATTCATGGATCTGCAGATGACCGGGAACATGACTGTGGATCAATCGATTAAACAATTTAATGAGAAAATGAGGTTTGCCAAACAATGGGTACCAGATGAGAAATCGAAGATTGCCCATTTTGTGGGGGCACTGCACCCGGATTTCCGAGGTGCCACCAAGTGGGCTACCACACTGTCCTAGGCTTTCACTTTGGCCAAATTGGCTGAAGGGGACATTGTTGCGTGAAATAAGTTGAGCGGGGAGAAACTTTCCCAACAAAAATCAAGATTTGAACATTATAACGCTCAACAAAGACACGGAGGGTAGAGTAGCGGGGGCAGGCAGGGGGAGCAGAATTGAAGACCTACTTTGGGTGGGTCTACTCAACGAGCACCTTGGTGTAGTAGGTGCAAATCTTATCACAAAGGGCAGTGTACGCCCCAGACAAGGAGATGCGTGAACTGTGGCCAGTTTGGCCATGATTTAAAGAATTGTAGGTTCCCAAGGAGCGTGTGTTGGAATTGCCAGAGGGAAGGGCATCGAGTTGGTGATTTCCCAATGAGCAAGAAGACAGGGTCAGGGTCAGGGGGGAGGAGGAGCTGGAGGATCGTCTTCGGCTTGTCAAAAGCGAAAGAACCCACCCACTGCTGGGGGTCGGGCGTTCAAAATGACGGTGTATGATGGCACCACCACCGACGACGTGATCACGGGTATGTTTCTAATAAACTCTGCTACTGCTAGAGTATTGTTTGATTCAGGAGAAAATCTCTCCTTTGTGTCTGTGGAATTCTGTGATAAGTTGAATATGCTTGTAATTAGACTTGATACTGCTTTAGAGATAGAAGTAGCAGATGGCATGATGGTTCCGGTCATGGCTGCTGTGGCTGGAGCTAAAATTGATATAGATGACGTGTGTTTTCCTGTTTATTTTCTTGTTATGCCATTGTCTGGATTTGATGTGGTGCTTGGGATGGATTTCCTGAGTTTGAATCAAGCCAGTATCAAGTGTCACAAGAAGTTGATTTCGTTTCCGTTAGCTGATGGTTCACGGGTAATAGCAAGAGGAGAGAAGATTGGGTCTGTAATCCCGATGATTTCGTGTTTCAAAGCAAAGAAGGCATTGGGTAAGGGGTGTGAATCTTATTTGGTGTATGTAATCGATGGAAAGAAAGAAAAGCAAGCAATGATTGATATCCTGGTGGTAACGGAATACCCGGAAGTTTTTCCAGAAGAGTTGCCAGGGTTGCCTCCGGATCGTGAAGTGGAATTCAAAATAGACATAATACCTCGTTCTAGACCAGTAGCAAAGGCTCCGTACAGGTTGGCACCTTCTAAAATTCAGGAGATGATGATGCAGATTCAGGATCTGCTAGATAAAGGGTTTATTCGTCCGAGTTCCTCCCCGTGGGGAGCACCGATATTGTTTGTAAAGAAGAAAGACGGTACATTGCGTATGTGTATCGACTATCGTGAATTGAATAAGAGAACAATAAAGAACAAGTATCCGTTGCCGAGAATCGATGATTTGTTTGATCAACTACAAGGAGCTTCGTTCTTTTCTAAGATTGATTTGAGATCGGTTATCATTAGGTACGAGTATCTGAGGAGGATGTATGGAAGACGGCCTTTCGTACGTGCTACGGGCACTACGAGTTCTTGGTTATGCCGTTCGGCTTAACCAATGCACCTGCGATCTTTATGGATTTGATGAACAGGGTCTGTCGACCATTCTTGGATAACTTCGTGACAGTCTTCATTGATGATATACTGATATATTCAAAGACTGAGGAGGAACATGAACATCATTTGAGACAGGTTTTGGAAACACTGAAGAAAGAACATCTATTTGCTAAGTTCTCTAAGTGCGAGTTCTGGTTGAGGGAAGTTCAATTCTTAGGGCATGTGATATGTAATGAAGGAGTGAAAGTAGATCCTTCCAAGGTGGAAGCTGTGATGAACTGGAATGTTCCAAAGACACCGTTTGAGATTAAAAGTTGTCTGGGTTTGGCTAGATACTACAGCAGGTTTATTAAAGATTTCTCGAAGATTGCGTGTCCGTTGACTAAGTTAACTCGGAAAGACGTGAAATTTGTTTGGGGTAGTGAACAAGACAAGGCTTTCCAAACTTTGAAGCAGTTGTTATGTCAGGCTCCCATTCTTGCATTGCCAAGTGGAACAGATGATTTTAGTATTTATTGCGATCCGTCATTTGCCGGATTGCGATGTCTGCTTATGCAGAGGGATCGGGTAATTGCTTATGCTTCAAGACAATTTAAACCACATGAAAAGAATTACCCGACTCATGATCTAGAACTGGCAGCTGTCGTACTTGCCCTAAAACTGTGGAGGCACTATTTCTATGGCACCAAGTGCGTGATTTGTACTGATCATAAGAGTGTTCAATATGTGTTTACACAGAAAGCACTGAACATGAGACAGAGACGATGGGTGGAGCTGATAAAAGACTATGATTGTGAGATTAGATACCACCCTGGGAAAGAGAATGTGGTAGCAGACGCCTTGAGCCGCAAGAGAGCGGGAAGTTCTATTAAATTCATGTGTATAGAGATTGTATCTGATTTAGTGGATAGAATAAAGTCTGCACAACTGGAAGCTCTCAAGGAGGAAAACTTGAAGAATGAACTCATGATGAAAATGTATAAGACTTGTGTGTGGGTGCCTATGCTTGGAGAATTGAGAAAGTTGATTCTAACTGAAGCACATAAGTCGAGACTGTCTGTTCATCTAGGAAGCACTAAAATGTATAACGATTTGAAAGTGCTTTACCGGTAGCCTACTATGAAGGCAGATGTGGCTCATTTTGTGGAGTCGTGCCATATCTGTGCGCAAGTAAAGGCGGAGCATCGGAAGCCCAACGGATCCTTAAAACAGTTGGAGATTCCTGAGTGGAAGTGGGAACATATAACGATGGATTTCGTGACTAAACTTCTGCGAACTCAGAAGAATAATGATATGATTTGGGTGATAGTGGATCGACTGACAAAGAGCGCTCATTTTCTGGCTACGTGTGAGACGGCTTCACTGAGTAAGCTGGCCAAATTGTACATTGACGAGATTGTTGCGAGACATGGTATACCATTGTCGATAGTATCTGACAAAGACTCCAGGTTTGTTTCGAACTTCTGGAGGAGTCTATAGAGAGAGTTGGGGACGAGAATTAACTTGAGTACTGCTTATCATCCCCAGACTGAGCGAACCATATAGACACTTTAAGATATGTTACGTGCCTATGTAATTGAGTATGGTGGATCTTGGGATTCGCACCTGCCGTTGATAGAGTTTGCGTATAATAATTCTTACCACTCCAGTATTGGAATGCCTCCGTATGAAATGTTATACGGTCGTCGCTGTCGTACTCCGACGTGTTGGTTAGAGGCTGGTGAGAAGTAGTTTGTAGGACCCGAGATTGTTCAGTTGACTGCTGATAAGGTTGCAATAGCATGAGAGAAGTTGAAAGCGGCCAGAGATAGACAGAAAATGTATGCAGATCCGCGACGTCGTCCGGTAACGTTTGATGTGGGAGAGTTAGTGTATCTGAAAGTGTCATCGTGGAAAGGCGTGATCCGTTTTGGCAAACGCGGGAAGTTGGCTCCCCCTTTTATTGGTCCTTTCCGCATCCATCAAATAGTTAATGATCAGACAGTTACACTGGATTTTCCAGCAGAGCTTGCCGGTTTCAAAGAGCAAATGTCTAGAGTGTCTGAGGAACTTCAACTTTTGGAAATGAAATGTCAAGAGTATAAAGTTTAAGTTGAGAAGAAGGAAGTAGATACATAACAGGTAAAGAAGAGAGCAAATAATCTGAAAGAAGAGAATGCCAAGTTTAAAGACCGCATATCTGAATTTTCTGTTGAACGTCAATATTTTCAAAGGATGTTGCAGAAAGATGATAAGTTGATAGCGAGTTTAGGTATTGAAAAGGCTGAATTGCAAAGAAAAGTCACAGGACTTGAGCAACAGCTTCTTGCTTCTTCTAAACTATATATTCCCAGCTCAGTTCTGAAAAACAAAATATCTGAGCTTCAAAAGACTCTAGACACAGAGAAGAAAACATTGGAGAAAGAGAGACTATAGTTTTTGGCTAAACTCAAGTTCGCAATGCTTCTTGCTGAAAAAGCTTCTGAATCTACCAAGACGTCCGCTGACAATATCAATTTTGATTCAGAAACACATTGTGGTAGCGATACTGAGGCCCTGTTTGGTTCACTGCATTCCTTGGGAGTTCCTGGGATTGGGAATTAAAAACCCAAGAAATCCTGTGTTTGTTTAGGAAAAAAGCTAGGGATTTCAAATGATGGGATTTTAAAGAAATCCCACCAATTCCCTCATATGAAGGAATTAGGAAATACCACCACCCCCCATGGTATTTTAAAATCCTTGATAGAGAGGAATGTGCCATTTATCATTTTACCCTCACTTAACCTTATTATTATTATTATTATTATTATTATTATTATTATTATTATTATTGAGTTATGTGTTAGACTTTTTGGAACTATTATGCTTAAATTTTAGTTACATTTTTTATTATTAAATAGTGTAAATTAATTAGTTATTATTTATTTATTAAATAATTAATTAAACAAAAAAAACTGTTTAAAATATAACTGAAGGGTAATTCTGTCATTTGTTACTGAAACAATCCAAATCCTTTGATTGAATTACCAAACAAACAGGATTTCAGGAATGCAAATCCTGACAGATTTTGTCAGCCAAACACAGGATAGGATTCACAATCCTGCCAAATGCAATTCCTGCAAATTCCCAATCCCTTGACAGAATGCAAATCCCATGAAAAAAATCTGCGAACCAAACGCCCCCTGACTCTTATTTTTCTGTTGCAGATGCTGAAAGTAGAAAATCAGATGACGATTTTATTGATGCTTCTACTCCCAAACCAACTACTTCTTCTCAAAAGCCAAAAGAAACTGAATTCAAAAGTCAACATAATGCATCTTATTCAAGTTATATTGATTCTGAATTTTCTGTAAGCTCAAATGATTCTTTACCAAAGATTAAACAAGCTTGGATTCAAAAGAAGAATCTAGGTTACATGTTTGTAAAGATATCATCATTCTGGACTAAAAAGAAGACAACCACAGAAACCTCAATATTTAATTCACCATGTGGTTCAATCAATCATGTGCATTCAAATGCATGTTTTTCATCATCAGAATTCCGTATAAAAAATGTCAAAACTGATGAATTCTCATCCAACGCAATACCTACCTGGACATCTTCCGAAACTAAACCTAGAGCATCTGAGTTTCGATTGAAGAATGTCATCAATGATGGTTTTAAGTCCAATGATGTACCACAAAGAAGAATGCATAGACAACATCATTCTGGTAAGGACAATCATGCTGATATGCAATATCATTCGTTTAAACATCTAAATACCAAATTCTTTTCAAAAGCAAAGTATAATGGAAATTTTGTACTCAAAACTTATGTCAAATATCCTTTTGTGGTATAATCAGTCAAGCACTTAATCAGACTTTCAAAAGAGAAGATTTGTAAAACTTCAAGAACAAATCATAAATTTGTTATGCAAAATGGTATTCCCCAATGGCAGACAGGCCCAATGCTTAGAAAGGTTCATAAACCTAATATAGCTGGACCCAACTTCAAGTGGGTACCAACATTTGTTTAATCTGTTTTACAGATCAAGTTAGAGACATTGTTGGAATACAATGAAGATCATTCAGAATGCGTTGAAAAGCACGTTGTGTTCAGTATGCTAACAATTTCAATCGGCTGACTTGAAGAAAGAAGAGTGTTCCCTGCAGTCCATTTCACATGTCATTGTGTTCAGCATTAACTCGAGTCTAATGATCTGAGAAACTTAATGTTTGTAGTTTATCATTCCTTGATATAACTTGTATGATAATGGTTCATTATATGCAGGGGGAGCAAGATTGAAATTTTGTTTTAAAATGAAAATTATTTTTGTGCATTCTTGTAAGGGGAGCAATTTTTTTCTCTAATCTGGTTGATGTAAAATCATTTTCGAATTTAAATTCGTCATTTTAGGGAGATTTTTTTGCTTTCAAATCATTTTAAAAATGAAAATTTCAAAAACAATACAAAATCTTTAAATTCAAAAATATTTTCAATTTTCAATTTTCAAATTTTATCGTTATTTTTCCATCGAGAAGGCATTCATTCGTCGATTCATTCTGATGTCTTTCTTGATTCATTTGATTATTGATCTTCTTAAAGCTTATCTTTCATTTCTTGAATTCTATCCCGATAATAATTCTGGAAATCATTACTTTATTGTCGAATATTCCATTCATTATGGAAACCGTTTATTCTTGTGTCAATCATTTTTTATGTGACACATACTTTTCAAGTGATCAATAAGGCACCAAATAGTGAGGGAGTGTAGGATAATTCTACTCCTATGGACAATCCAGAACCGGAAGGACCTGCCCCACGAGTTCACCTTATGCAATAAAAAAACAAAGTTAGAGTTTAATAGGTCTAATAGGTGAGCAGAATCAGTTATCACGTGATACTTATTGGTGGGCAGAGATAAAATGAAAATGAGAGGGGTGAAACAGGAGATGGGGGTGCATATGATCAACAAATCACTTTGAGCATACATGTCAAATCATTTTGTCATTTTCTGCTTCAAAATTCTTATATTGTTCATATTCTTTGATTGCTCAAATCATTCTTGACAATTTTTCTCAACTGAATATTTCGTGAAAATCATTCTTGTTAACATCAATATGATTGCTCCTAATCATATGAACAGATAACCAGTGTCGATTTCTATCCAACGGAGATATAAACATTCATTTTGGGAAGAGAGTTTGAGGGAGAAGTTGAAAAAAAATTAGAGAGCTGAGGGTGAGAGATAGGATCAAAAGAAAAGAAAGATCCTCTCCAAACAGTGTCAATCTGGGTAACCACATATACTACTAGATTCCATGTGTTGAAATGTGGTATTGAAGAAGACATCATAAACCCAGTGATGCAATGCACTAACCCCACCAAGCTACTCAATTATCTCTTAAAAGATGATTGTTTCAACTTCACACGGAGAATTAGCGCATTTCTATTGACATCTCACTCGGAGATTGTCAATATTGAAGCAAAGAGGACAGCTACTCCGGTCCTGGCTTCTTTCATGCACATATCGAGTCTAAAGCTAATTGAAATATTAAATTCAATTCTTAGGACAAATGTTGGAATTATCATAAGTATCCAGTATTCGTAACTGATATCAGAACATCTTGAAGTGATATCTTTGTGATATACACGATGATTAGATGGAAATCCTACCACAATCAACGCTATGCCAGTTATGAATGTGGGTCACACAGTTTATTCAAACTGTTGTGTTAACAAGCAATCTATGTGATCTTAGTGTTAATATTTCCCAACGGGAACTTTGAGATGGTGCCCTACAGACTGTCTTGGATACTTTCATTGTAATATCACTGTGGTCACAATGTCAAAGATGCATATTTGATAAATTCAACTGAATGTCATGAGGAGGATTCTAAGCTATAAATGTTGAAGTATTCATGCACAAATCAAGCTGAATGTCAATTACAATTGCATGATGTTCATGAAAAATTCTGATCATCATGAGGGGGTGAAAGTTTAAAGAAATTGAAATTTAGTTGATCTTAAAAGAAGGAAACAAAAATATTAGTTGATTCATACTGAGTTGAAGATGATGATGAGTTGAAGACCAGATTCATATGTTGAGAAGGAGACAAAGAAAAGTTTAATTCTGAAAAATCAATATATGTCAAGTCAAGGGGGAGCAAAGAAAAGAGATATGTATCAAATTTGAAAAAGATCAAGAGATTCAAAAGAAAAGATAATTGTGTGATCAAGACATTATGATCAGGATAAACAAGATCAAGAGCTACATTCAAGGGGGAGAGAACAAAATATTCTTCATGCAAAAGCAAAGCTTATTTTAAGACAAGAGAGCTCAAGATCAGAAAGAATAGGTTGATGTAACACCCGCAAACCCGGGCTAGGAGATTAGCGGGATTGCGGTATGTGCTTATTTTAAGACACCTATTTGTCACGACGGGACACGTGACTTCGAATTCAAAGGTCCCCGGTTCGAAGATTGTAGGCTTCGCATTCGAAGTCCTCCCGCTCAAAAACCTTTCGCGACGCGACGCGTTCAAGGTCGCGATGTGACGGGTGTTGGTTCCGAATTCGAAGGCGCTCGAAGTGGCTTCACATTCGAAGAGATCTGTTCGAAGTCGTGTCGTGGCGCGACACTAAGTTGGTTGCGGCGTGACCCCTTAGTTTTTAGAATTTGACTTGTGTTGATTATTTAAATGCGATATTCTCTTGGTATATTTTTATGTGAAAGTTATATGATATGTGAAAGGTTTATCTGATATAAATATATTAAAGAATATATATTTATGATGAAAAGACTGATTCTGGTGTTGATTGTGTTTTGAGGAAACACAAAGACTCAGTGATATAAGATATCTATGTTTCCCGTTTGAGAATAAAAGGTGAGTGGACGTTAATCGCGGATGGTAAAGATTTCGGTTAATGTTATTGATGTGATGCATGACTGTGATTGAGATTGGATTAAATTGATTGAACTGTTGATTGTGATTATGAATGATTGATATCTGCTGCATGATTATTTGACCGATACGCACTTTTAGTATGATTTTGAGTTGCGTTGGGAAGTCAGCTATACGTAGAATTGGGCTGGGCTCGTTCACTGGTTGGTTGAACAGTGTTAGCCTCACTGGTGCATGTGTTGCATCAAAGGGGGATTTCACTTTGCCAATTCAGTAGAGAGCTATCGGTAAACCTTTGCTTTGGCCGGCATTGGTTGTAAGTTCTGCGCCGAACCACCGATCTTCTCGGGATATGTGATTATATGCTTTGATATTGATTGTGGATGTTTGCTTTTGGTGTTTAGCCTCTACTCACTTAGCTTTGTGCTAATTCCCCTCGGTTGTTGCTTTTGCAGGTTCGTGTTTGTGAGGTTGGCTGAAGGGGAAGTTGATCTGACTCATATATTAGTTTTTTAAAAGAAACGAGCCTGTAGTTTTTGTAACACCAAAACAATGATACTTGTTTGTGAACAATATTTGTATATTTGTTAATATTGAATTGTATTTTAATGTTTGTTTACTTAAAGCATCTGCAGCGTGTTAAAAAAATGGCTTGTGATTTTCCGGTGTTACAGTTGAAGATTGGGAATAGCTGAAAATAACTACATGTTAAATTGATAATACAACCAAAAGTTGAAAAGCCTAAGGTTACCAATGCAAAAGAGGAGTTTGAAGAGAAAAGATGTCATTGTATGCTATCAAGTTTCAAGTTCTCATCAAGATGTTGAAGTGAATACTATTCTCAAAATGAAGAGTCTCTATTTAAAGATGAGAAGTCATTTTTGAAAACATCAAGTAAAGGTTTGAAGATTCCCCAAAGCTTCAAGATAATATTAACCAAAAAGAATATCTGCATGATTCAAAAGGGGAGATTGTTAAAGTTTACGTGAGATGTCAAAAAGACATAACATCTTCTATTTCTATACAAAGGGGGAGATAAAACTTTGTATTGTTTGTGAAAATTTTCATTTTTAATATATATAAAACCTGATTTGTTTTCTCCCCCTACAAGTATGAACTCTCAGTGATTCATAACTTGTATTTGATTTATCTATCCTTCGACTGAATTTGACCTGCATAACTTAACACATACCATGTAAGATCTATTGCTTCAGAATGTTATGTTAAACTGTCAAATTCAACATTCCTAATCTTGACACTAAAGCATTAAAACGAGAATCGTCTAATGCTTTGGTGAAAATATCAGCAACTTGATTATCTGTTTGAACATATTTTAATTCAATTAAACCTTTTTCAGCGTATTCTTTTATAATGTGGTATCTGATGTCAATATGTTTCGTTTTCGAGTGGTACCGGATTGCATGTAATTGCAATGGCACTTTGAGAATCACATATTAAAGGGATTTTGTTGTATACTAGACCAAAATCAGAAAGCTGAGTCCGAATCCAATGGCATTGTGAGCAGCAGCTAGCAGTAGCAATGTACTCTGCTTCAGCCGTTGATGATGAAACACAATTCTACTTCTTGGAGCCCAGCAGACCAGTCTATCTCCCAAAAAATGTGCACTCCCAGATGTACTCTTTTGATCTAGCATGCATCCGGCATAATCTGCATCAGAATAGGAAATTAGCTCAAACCCAGAATCCCTAGGATACCCCAAACCTAGATCTGGGGTACCGTTAAGATATCTAAATATGTGTTTTACCGCCAGAAGATGAGATTCTTTGGGATTTGCTTGGGTGAGGTGAGCCTAGAGGTTGGCACCTTAAGAGAAGGTGTGTCCCCTCAGCCCCTGCCGGTGGAGGTGTCAATGTGACATCAGCTGCATGATCCTTTTGAGGTGAAGGACCACTCTTGCAGTTTTTCGTGTATAAGTTTGGGAAATTTCCTTGGTAGCAGTGGGCTAACCAAGGGTGGTATCAGAATGGAAAATAGATGGAAGTACTAGTGGTGGGGGAGAGGGGTGAGACTGAGTTGGGCTTGACTCAGTCTCATCTCCCTATTTATGTGGTGGAGAATTAAGAGAGAAAGAAGGAGATGAGGGAAGAGAAGTCATACCTGCTGCACCAATCAGTAGAGACTCAGAGCTAGGATACATACTCCTTTGCTCAGAGCTGGAAGTGGTGGAGGAAATTCTTTGGGCACGAGGTTTGAGTTGAGTCCTTGGATGTTCAGATTGGGAGGACTCAGCCTCAGAATCAGCATCTCCACCTTTTTCCTCCTCAGCTTCGTCATCCTCCTTAGCTTCACTTGATTAAGGAGTTGGAAGTTGTGCAAATTCCCGCATTTGTGCACTCATCTCTTAATGCCCAGGGAAGATATCATCTTTGAGCATTCTTGGGCTGAGGGTAGGCGTTGGAGTAGTTTCATATCTTCTTGCATATAGGGCTCCATGCCTGTCCTCAAACACCATTGATAGAAAACGAATAAAGGGAACATTTGCATCTCTCACCGTTTTGGTGACTTGTAATCAAAGCACTTCAAAGATCAGCTCTACACAATCAACTTGCCTTCCATGATACATATTGTATAGCAGCTGCATCTCGAAGTCGTTGATATTATCCAATCCACCAACCTTGTACCCCAGTGAACGTACCACTATTGATACCATGAAACCCCAACTGGTTTGGAAGACGGACTTCTTTATTACGCCGGTGATTTGTGGATGACCAAAGAGGGGTAGAACACTTCTGGCTATCTCCTTGGAAACAGGGGCATCGTAATGTGGGATTACGGGTAATCGTAATACTTTACAGAGAGCATTTGCATCGACCACCATTCCCTGTTGTCCACCTAGGACAGTTCCCCGAATTACCCGGTGATCCGCCTCATAACGACAAGTATACCAAAACTCAGTCAGTAGTTGAGGAACTAGAATGTCAGGACCTCCAAGAAAAGCATGAGCCAGTGGTCTTTTGCAAATATAGGAGACCCACTCCTCATATCCGTGACCAATCTTATATTGGGGAATATCAATGCATGCCAAAATGTTGTTTTGTTTGTAAACACGGAGTGCATTATTCTTGAAATTTCCGCCTCGGATCATCTGATTGGTCAAATTAAGAACGTACCCTTCCATAGGTATTGAATTGATTTTTTGAAATTGCACATAGCAGTTTTAGGGTTTTACACTGAGCGAATGATTCTGCACACAGCAAGATTAGGGTTTAAAGAATAGAGAGGGAGTAAGAAGATTTGGAAGTGTAAACGAAATCCGCCAAATAATCTCTCTATTTACACCTTTTCAATGTGAGAGAAAAGTTACCGTTATTAAATGGTAATAAATATGACCATTAAAGTAAAAAACGATTACGCAGTTTGTTACAACGGCTATATTTAATGTAAGTTACCTACACTCACATTGTTACATTAATACGGATTTTAACAAGATTAATGGAATTATTTTTAAGAACATATCTTAAACAAATAATTTATAAACGACTTAAGTTTGTTTTAAAAAGGACATACCTTAAAAAGTTTTGGACTTACCATTGTTGGACTTATCATTTATTAGGACTGACCTGGACATGTGGAGTTGACCACACTTTAGAACTGATTACTCAGCGTAGACTGAGTACTCATCTTAGACAAAGCACTCAGCTTTGGTAAGTGAGTCAGCTCAGATGTTGACATTTAGTCAAATTTAACACTTAGTATATATTGAATAGAGACAAAAGAATAATAGAACATACCAAATTAAGGGTTGAGCATACCAAGCTTTCCAAGTAGAGTCATGAATCTTGTAACTTCAATTGGTTTGGTAAAGATATCTTCAAGCTGATCTTTAGTTTCAATGAAGACTAACTCTACCTTTTCCTTTTCAACTATGTCTCTGATGAAGTGATGTCCTATTTCAATATGTTTTGTTCTTGAGTGGAATACTCGATTGTGTCTAATGGCAATGGCACTTTGATTGTCACAGAATATGGGTGTCTTTGAATAATGCAAATCAAAGTTCCTAAGCTGATGTTGCATCCACAGTATTTGAGCACAATAGCTCCCTGCTGCAACATACTCAGCTTCAGCTGTGGAGATTGCTACTGAGTTTTGTTTCTTGATTGTCCAGCTGACTAACTGACCACACAGCAGTTGACATCCTCCAGTAGTACTCTTTCTGTCTAGACCACAAACTGCGAAGTATGAGTTTGAGTACCCTATCAACACAAATCCTGATCCTTTGGGATACCAGAAACCTAAATTAGGTGTTCCCTTTAGATATTTGAGTATTCTATTGATAGCTTGCAAGTGTGATTCCTTTGGATCAACCTGATATCTTGCACAGACACATGTAGCAAACATTATATTAGGTCTGCCTGCTGTCAAATAGACTAACGAACCTATCATTCCTCTATATGTAGTATGACATATAGATTTCTTATCAATGTCCTTACTCATCTTGACATTGTGTAACATTGGTGACTTTGCAGGATGGCTTGAGTCTAGTCCATATTTCTTAATTAGATCAAGGACATACTTGCTCTGATTAATAAATATACCATCTTTTTTCTAGTTGATTTGAAGTCCTAAAAAGTAAGTCATCTCACACATCATGATCATTCTATATTGATTAGACGTTATCTTTGAGAACTAATCACATAGACTTTGGTTCGATGATCCAAAGATAATGTCATCTACATAGATTTGAACAAGAATGACATGTCCTCTGCTTTTTCTTATAAATAAAGTTTTATCAGTTATTCCTCTAATAAAATCTTTTGGAAGCAGATGGTGGATAGTGTATCATACCAGACTCTTCGTGCTTGCAGGCTCTTGGTGCTTGCTTGAGTCCATAAAGAGCCTTGTCCAACTTATAGACATAATCTGAATGTTTAGGATCAACAAAGCCAGGGGTTGTTTCACGTAGACATCCTCATGTAGTGCTCAATTCAGAAATGCACTTTTAATATCCATTTGATACACTTTAAAGTTCTTGAAGGCTGCATAGGCAAGGAATAATCTAATAGCTTCAATCTTAGCAACAGGGGCAAAGGTCTCATCATAATCAATACCTTCTTCTTGTAGATACTCCTGAGCTACTAGCCTTGCCGTATTTATGATCACTACTCCATCCTTGTCCATTTTATTTATATAGACCCACTTAGTGCCTATAACTGTATTTCCTTTAGGAGCAGGGACAAGGGTCCAGACCTTATTTCTTTGAAATTCTGTCAGCTCCTCTTGTATGGATTCAATCCAATCTTCATCCTTTGGTGCCTCTTCAGTCTTCTTTGGTTCCATTTGAGATAGAAAACTAGAGTAGGCAACATAGTTTGCAGTAGCCTTAGATCTAGTTAACACACCATCTTCAATGTACCAATAATATAATCAAGAGGATGATCTTTTAGTACTTTGAAGGTTGTAGTGGGAGACTGTGGTTCTGAGTCTGAATCTGAGTAGTGTCTTTCAGGCTGAATGTGACTGACTTCTTCAGTCTGAGGTGGGATTGAGAAATCACTCAGATTCTCAATTTGATTTGTACCTAAAGATTTACCTAGATTCTCAGGCTTATGATCAGATTCACAGACCTCATCTGTGTGATCATCTTTAATATTGATGGCTTCTATAGGTAACACTGTTTTATTAGATTTACCATCATTTTCATCATCAGAATGATCCATAACATACATGGGATTTGATATGAGATCTTATTTCCTCCTTTCAAGCTCACTCAGACTAACCGGGTTAGCTTGAGCTTTGCTTCACATAACATGGTTCTCGCAGCTTCAATTAAGGTTCTATTTCTCCTTTCAGCAACTCCATTTTGTTGTGGAGTTCTTACAGATGAGAAATTCTGGATAATTCCCTTTTCTTCACAAAAGCCTTCCTGGGTTGATTTTCTAAACTCAGTCCCATGATCACTTCTGAGATGCTTGCTGAATTTAACTTTCTACAACTCTTCTTGTTTTATGAAGCTGATTAACTCATTAGCAGCTTCACTCTTGGCTTTTAAGAAGATCACCCAAGTGAATCTTGTGAACTCATCAATAGCCACTAGGGTATAATTTTTACGAATTAGGCTTGGGGTGCTTATAGGTCCAAATAGATCCAAATGTAACATATGCAATGGTTCTGTAATTGAAAAACTCTGTTTGGACTTGAAGGATTCTTTATGATGTTTTCCCATCTCACAAGCTGAGCAAAGTTTGTCTTTGGCAAAAGTGATCTTTGGCAGACCAGAGACTAACTCTTTGCTAGACAATTTTTTAATATATTTGAAATTCAAGTGTGACAGTCTCTTGTGCCACAACCAACTCAGCTTGGGAGTTGAGTCAGAGTACAAGCAGGTTTCTGTTGAAGGATCTGCTGAGCTGAGATCTAACAAATAGATATCTCTCTCTCTCTTTTTGCCATTAATATTGGCTTTCCCTTCTTATCATAAATTGTCCCTACATGCTTTCGGAAGGTGACTTCATAATCCTCATCACACAATTGACTAATACTTATCAGATTGTGCTTAAGGCCTTCAACATATGCGACCTTTTTGAAAGTGACTATTCCAGCTGTTATCTTTCCATAGCCTTTAGTTCTTCCTTGAGAATTATGCCCAAATGTCACCTTGGGACCTTCAATGTTTCGAAATTCACTTAGAATCCCTTTGCTTCCTATCACGTGCCTTGAGCATCCACTATCTAAGTACCACTTGTAGGAGCCCTGCACGTGATTAACTAAACATATTAGTTTCTTTTAGGAACCCACTCTTTGGTGGGTTCTGAGGATGAGAACTTAGTTAATCCCTTAGAGACTGACTGATCAGCTTGAGCAAGTTTTGAGTCCTTCTTAGACTGATCATCCTCTATTTTCTCAGGCCTCAGATTGGAACTTACAAAATCGTTGGCTTCCGTTGGGGTTTGTTCGGTTTTTCAAAATATATTTTAGCAACAGAAGCATGAACAACAATTTTAAACTTTTTAAAACTCCCCACAAATGATCCATATGCAAGCCTTAAGAAACAAAACCAACCATAGGGTGTGTAGAACTAAAACCTTTGTAGCGTGATAAAACCGTTGGTGAAGTGGTTGATCTATGAGAAGCCAAGAGAAGACTTCCTCCAAGGTATCCACAATCCAATGATTCCAACACCTTGAAATGCTAGTTTCTACAACCTTTGAAATTCAAGAATGCAAGCAACAACCTTTGTTCTTCTTCTTGAACTAGATGTATGTATTTTGAGTATGTGTTTATTTATCACCTTTGCTAACTTAAAGAACACCAATCAATACTAGAGAGTAAGGATGATTTTTAAGTATAAAACACTTAGAACAATTCTAAGAACACAAAGAAAGGTAATAGCATGCAAGTATGTTACAAAAGGGACCATGCATGTAATTATAAAAGTCAATAAGCAAGGCAAGAGAGGGACGACCCCCTCCCTTGCATTAAGGACGAAAATTAGAGGGGTGAGGGGTCCCCTCTTGCCTCTTGCTTCCTTACTTGTCCCATACATGCATGTCTTGGTTAAGTCTTATGCAAGAATACACCATATGACCCCTTTCTTGCTCATTGTGAGAATTTCTAGCTATTAATCTTTTAAATATATAAAAGATATACTACATATGTCATACTATGTATAAAATACATCTACATGTATTTTATATACATACTTGATTGTTACTAGTAACTCTTTACTTGTAACAAGGATATACATACATTTATATAATTTGTTACTAGTAACAATTTACATGTAACAAATATATATTTATACATATATATAAAATCATATGTTTATATTTATGTATTTGATATGCATTATCTTATATTAATACATAAGAGTGATATTATTATTTCACATAAATAATAATATACAACAACGCATATATATACTTATATATATAATGAGTTGGAAACATATTTAAATCATATTCAAATATGTAATTGGTGTCCATTGACTGTAAATGTGTGACCCTATGGGTTTATTTATTATGAGTAATATCGTATTAATTTGTGTCTTGTGCACATAGAACTAACAATCTCCCACTTTCACAAGTTACAAGTTAAGCCGATATAGACAATGGTAAGAACGTCTAGCAACATCCCATTGCCCCTAATAATAAATAAAGTGTGTTGATCAACACTTTCACCAACGAAATTAACTCAGTAGCTACAAATCATTGTTATAGGTTAGTCATCAATTATCCCTTTGTTTTAACATCTCATTGAACATGAGACGTGGATCGTCATCAATTCTCATATGGTGTTCAACTTATTTTAGGGACCAGAGATATTATACTCCCAATTAAATGAGAGAAGCAAATTCCATATTGACCATATACGTCTCTAATAAGACTCATATCATACCTAATAATGGCCTTTATAACTACCCGGTTAAAGATAGCGTTTAACCACATTAAAGAATGATACTCATCATACTCGAGTCCCAATATGTGTCTCACGTCTAAGGATACAAAGATACCACCTTTTTCTCAAGATTCGCCTATGATACAGATCCATGAAGGGATCTTAAGAGTGGGTCATGTCCAATGTCCATTACCTAACAAACATAAGTGAATTTGGCTACAAACCCGTTTGCCTACTTTCATCACGAATGAAAGTCAACCAACCGATTCACATTAGTCTTAATTCATAACTATTCCCATAGTTATAACCGACTATGGACGTTTTAGAATAAAGAATTATTCATGGATTTAAACATGCTAATAAAGAACACAATAAATATTAATGAAGTGATCATATCCCATATATCATTCAGATAAAATAAGTATTGTCATAATGTTCCAAAATATCCAAATACTAAATTACAATTCAAATCCAATCCCTTGCAAAGCGAAGACCTATTGCCCTAGTATGAGACTCATGCTGAGTCGAGGCAAGAGGTTTCGTAAAAGGATCTGCGAGATTCTGATCTATATGAACTTTGCGAATACACACATCTTCTCTATCCACTATATCCCGTATGTAGTGGAAACGCCTAAGGATGTGTTTGGTGTTGTGATGTGATCTAGGTTCTTTTGCTTAGGTAATAGCACCTTCATTATCACAAAATATCTCTATGGGGTCTTGAATGCTTGTTACTACCCCAAGGTCAGCAATGAACTTCTTCATCCATGAAGCTTCTTGTCCAGCCTCAGAAGCAGCAATGTATTTAGATTCTATAGTGGATTGTGCAACTACACTTTGCTTAGAACTTTTCCAAGCAACCGCCCCTCCATTCATAATGAAGACATAGCCCGATTGTGATCGTGAATCATCTCGATCCGTTTACAAACTAGCATCTGTGTAACACTTTACACAAAGATCTTCTTCCAGACCCCCATAGATCAAGAACATGTCTTTGGTTCTTCTCAAGTATTTTAAAATGTTCTTGACTTCCATCCAATGGCTATCTCCTGGGTTTTGCTAGTATCTACTCGTCATGCTCAAAGCATACGAGACATCTGGCCTAGTGCATAGCATGGCATACATGATGGATCCAATTGTAGAAGCATATTGGATCTCACTCATTCTATCTAGCTCTTCCTTTGTGATAGGACTTTGAGCTTTACTCAAAACCGTTCCTTGTGCCATTGGCAAGAATCCTCTCTTAGAATTCTCCATCTTAAACCGTTTCAAGATGTTGTCAATATATGCACTTTGACTTAGACCAATAAGATGCCTAGATCTATCCCTATAGATCTTTATTCCAAGAATATAGGCGGCTTCTCCGAAGTCTTTCATTGAGAAACACTTCCCAAGCCAATACTTAATGTCTTGCACGGTCAGGATCTCGTTTCGAATGAGTAGTATGTCATCAACATACAAGACAAGGAATGCTAGTGCGCTCCCACTAGTTTTCTTGTAAACACACGGTTCATCTTCTGATTTAATAAAACCAAATTCTTTGATTTTCTCATCAAATCGAAGATTCCAACTTCGAGATGCTTTCTTTAGTCCATAAATGGATCTTTTAAGCTTGCACACCTTGTTAGGATACTTAGGATCTACAAAAGCTTTGGGCTGAACCATACAGACATCTTCACTTAAGTGTCCATTTAGAAAAGCCGTTTTGACATCCATTTGCCATATCTCATAGTCATAATATGCGGCTATGGCAATAAGTATTCTAATAGATTTGATCATGGCCACTGGAGAGAAGGTCTCATCATAGTCAATACCATGACTTTGAGTGAAACCTTTCGCCACTAACCTTGCCTTGAATGTGTGTACATTTCCATCCATGTCGGTCTTCTTCTTGAAGACCCACTTGCTCCCTACAGTCTTACTATTGGGAGGAAGATCAACCAAGTCCCATACTTGATTTTCATATATGGACTGCATCTCAGTGTTCATGGCATCAAGCCATTTACCGGATTCCGGATCCCATATAGCATCTTGGTAGTTAGTAGGCTCAGAAGAGTCTACTAAGAAAATCTCATCATTGGACACGAGAAATCCGTATCTCTCGGGTTCTTGATGAGGTCTACCAGATCTACAAACACTTTCTATTTTAGTAGGTTTTGAAAAACCAATTGTTCAGGTTCAACAGCCGTTTGTTGAGTGCAAGTGCCAACCTGACATGTATATTCTGGTTCTTGAATTTCTTCAAGGTCTACATTGCTCCTACTTGCCTCTTTCGAAAGAAACTCCTTTTCTAAGAAAGTGGCATGCCTAGAAACAAATACTTTGTTCTCAGCCGGGTTATAGAAATAATATCCTAATGAATCTTTAGGATATCCCACAAAATTACATTTGATAGATCTAGGATCGAGTTTGCTTGAAGCTTCTTGTCATACATGAACCTCACAACCCTATACTTTCAAGTAAGATAAGTTTGGAACCTTTGCATACCACATCTCATATGGTGTCTTATCTACCTTCTTGGTTGGAACCATATTCAATATGTACGCAACAGTTAATAAAGCATAACTCCAAAAGGACGAGGGTAGAGTACTTTGGCTCATCATAGACCGACCCATATCTAGTAGAGTTCGGTTCCTCCTTTCAGATACACCATTATGTTGTGGTGTTCTAGGAGGAGTAAGTTGTGAGATAATCCCACAATTACTAAGATGATCCATAAACTCTTGGCTTAAGTACTCGCCACCCCTATCGGAACGAAGGGCCTTGATTGTTTTGTTGAGTTGATTTTGTACTTCGTTTTGAAACAACTTGAACATTTCAAATGTTTCAAGTTTATGTTTTATTAAATAAACATAACCAAATCTACGATAATCATCGGTGAATGTAACGAAGTATCTATCACCATCCCTAGACATTGATCTAAAAGGACCGCATACATCCGTATGTATGATTCCTAATAGAGCTTTGGCTCTTTTACTTGAACCGGAGAAAGGAGCCTTAGTCATCTTGCCATATAAACATGATTCGCAAACTTCAAATGAACTAGAATCGTTTGATTTTAAAATTCCATCCTTTTGAAGTTTTGCAATGCGTTTCTTCTTTATATGACCAAGTCGACAATGCCATAGGTATGGTTGACTTAAGTCATGCTTAGGTAGTTTGGTGCTAGTGGTATATATAGAATTATCATCAAGAGATCTTCTAAGATTAACTTCATATATTCCATTAAGAGGGCGAGCCTCAAAATACAAAATGTCATTTTTGAAGACACGAATGCCATCATCAACGAACACAAAAGTGAATCTAGATTCTCTCAACCGGGCTACTGAAATAATATTCCTAGTTAAACTAGGTACATAACAACAATTGTTCAATATTAAGTACAGGCCATTTGGTAATAATAATTTAAAAGTTCCAAGGGCTTCAACAGCAACATTTGCTCCATTGCCCACGTGGAGGTCCAAATCGCCTGGTTTCAGCAGCTTACTTTTTCTCAACCCCTGCACATTGTTACAAATGTGAGTTCCACAACCGGTATCAAATACCCAGGAATTAATAGAAACGTATACATTTCAATCATATATATACCTGAACTGCTACCCTCGCCAGCCTTCTTCTTTTTCAACTCCGGGAGGTAGGTTGGACAATTGCGCCTCCAATGTCCTACCATCCCGCATTCAAAGCACGGGTCATTCTTGGGAACCTTTCCCGAAGTCTTGGGTGTAGGAGCTTTGGCAACTTGCTTGCCTTTTTCCTTTCCCTTTGCCTTCCCTTTGCCTTTCCCTTTCGAGTTGTTCTTTTTCTTTTTCTTGATTTTCCTTCTTGAATCATCAAAACCTGAGGTGTCTTGTTTGGAGTCTTACTCTCAGTAGTTTTAAGCATCCCATGCAACTCTAAGATAGATTTCTCCCAATTGTTCATGTTGTAATTCATGACGAATTGATCATAAGCTTTGATCAACGAGTTAAGGATCATATCCTGTGCAAACTCGTTGGTTATGGGTGATCCAAGCCTAGCAAGCTGGTCAATATATCCTTTCATCTTTATGTAACATCCTCATAAAGGGTCTAGACGCATGCTGAAGTGGTACGTGTAACAAATTAATAAATTGAATAAAATATACGTATTTGTAAATATCAAAGAAAAATAACTAAAATAGTTATTGAAGTGAGTAAATAAAATATTGATTAAAATAAAAAAGAATAAAAGAATATTAAATGATTTTGAACGACGTTTCCGAAAATATCTCCGTTAGTCAAAAACGGGTATTCGTGCGTTAAGTTGTAAGTTAAAAAGGGGAACAAGATACCCACTTGTGGATAATAATAACCCACAAGTAGGCACCTCCTATTTTCTAACCCACGTATACACACATCAGAGAACTCATTTGTTTGCTTGTTTTTTGTGTGTTCTTATCTTCAAGCCTTCGAGAAGAATTCAAGAAGGGATCTTTCAAGCAAGAAATC
The DNA here is from genome assembly GCA_038502395.1 of Dittrichia graveolens. Taxonomy (NCBI): domain Eukaryota; kingdom Viridiplantae; phylum Streptophyta; class Magnoliopsida; order Asterales; family Asteraceae; genus Dittrichia; species Dittrichia graveolens. The sequence goes on along the minus strand of JARJIL010000005.1, from coordinate 50,028,750 downwards.
TGCTGCAAATCAAGTTCAAATCCAAGCTACAATCTGTTCTTGGTCATCTTCTCCACCCACTTGTTCTTGTAAGTCCTAATTCTCCATGTTCTTCAAGTTCTTAGGTTTTGATGGGTTTTTAGGTCAAACCCGAATTTGACCATTGTGATCTTATTTTGATGCTTCTAATGCTTCCTACAACTCATATAGATGCTTAAGAACACATAATATGGATTAGAATTGGTTGATTTGATCAAAACCAAGATTTGACCAAAATAGCCAAAAACGGGTCAAACTGAAATTGACCTTCAAGAACTGAAATTTAGTGTTCTAATTGTTCTTATACCTTGTTAGGATTGATTAGAACTCATATGTTGGATTAGAGGTAGTGTTTATGTACATGTTCAAAATTGGCCTAAATTGGTCAAAATGGCCAAAATGATTTGAATCTGTTTTTACACATCAGGGACTAACTTTTAAGGTTCTAATAAGTTCATATGACTTGTATGAATTGATTAGAATAATGGTTTTGAATTAAAATGGTGGTTTTGCTTGAATTGGAAAAAATAGTGCTAAAATAGGCTTTAAATAGCCAAAAAATGGAAAATGCTACCAAACAGAGGTTCTAAAGGAAATGGTCAGTTCCAATAGCTTCAATAAGTCATTTGGAGTGTGAATGATGCATTGGAAGTGTTGGAATTGATGTATTTCAAGTTTTGGCCATATTGAACACATTCTTGCTAATTAAGACTTTAATTTTGTATGGATTGATTGAATAAGTTTTAGGGATGTTAGAAAGCACCTACAAGTGCCAAATGATGTTATGGAATAGTAAAAATTGATTAGAGTTGAATTGGTATTGAAATAGACCAAAATGGTACTGTTGTGCACAAACAGCATTTGTGCACTGCTGCACGCGACGCGATGCGTCGAAGGTTTGGACACGACGCGTCCAGGCAGTTTCTACACACATTGATGTTTTGTGCTGTTCTTTCGCGTAGAAGTGTTTTGGTCATCGTTATAAGTTAGTAAACAAGTTAGGAACATTGTTAGGACATTATTCTAGATGTCTTGATGATTTCCTTGCATGTTTAAATGTCTAAATGTAAATGGTTTGATATAGGTGCTAACGACAACTAAAGCAAGCCGGAGTTGTATAGCTACCTGTTATAAGCTCAATAGGTGAGTAATAGTTAACTCGAGCATGATATTAATAGTATTGTAAGATCTTTGTATGTTATAAACCAAGAAATTGTAGTTTTGCATGTTTAAAGGTTTAATGAACCAATTGCGTGATACAAATGATATGTATGCATGTGTAAAGACCAGAGTAGGTCACTATTGATATGATTAGGGCCGGAGTAGGCCACTTCTGTTTGTGATAAGGTTGGAGTAGGCCATTGTTTGAGTGTCGGTACTACCTTGTAGAGATTCGGGTGCGGAGATTTGATGATAACGAATCTTGGTTCTTGCTAAACCGCCGTCCCTCGATACTAACTCGGGGCTCTCAGTTCCCATTGATCCCAAATGGGATATGTTCCCGATAACGCAATGGTGGACCGCTACCGCTTCTCCACCGGTGCGGAGGAAGTAACGGTTTCCCAATGAGGATCATTGAGCCGGGTTTATAACCCTGCAAGACATGATGCCTGCTGACAACCGGTGCATCACCATGTGTTAGGATAGACTTGAATAAAGTTATGTGATTCATGAAATGTGTTTATGATACTCTTGATATACTGCTTCCGCTTTAATTATTATTCACTGGTTATTTATAGCTAACCCTCTCATGTACATTCTTTATGCAGGTAAATAGATTGAAGGTAAGTACGGGTACCTGCAGGGATGTCATGACAGGTTTTGGGGAACACTATGTAAAGACAATGTTTTGTAATATTTAGAGTAATGGTTGAACGAGTTGGTAACGTTTGGAATGTTGTTAAAAAGAATACTTTTTATAATACAACTTATACTTATATAAGTTGTATAATGTGAATTAAATATTTAGCTTCCGCACGTGTTTTATATAAAAAAAAATTTTACTCTGAAATTTAAAGACCGGAGTTACAAGTTAGCACATATTCGCTAACGGATTGACCTTCCTCCTTCTTGCATGCATGGAAGGCTCAAGTGACCTCAAAGTGTTCTTGCTTAGCTTGCTTTTGGAACATTTCCTTAAGTTGGCGAAGCATCTCTGTAACATCCAGAGATTGGGCCTAGTGGAAATTAGGCATTGGGGTATGTTACACGTAAATTATTATGTTAATTAAATGGTATTTAGTGGTTAATTTGATTAATTAATCATTTACTTAATTAATATGGATTATCTATATATATATGTGTGTATATATATATGTATGTATGTATACGGTGATGTGTGTGTGCATGTGTTTAGTGACACCTCATGCTAATGAGTATGTATACGTGTGTGTGTGTGTGTTGGTGTTTCTTCACATTGAAGTATTGCATGTGTGTGTGTTTTAGTGTGTAAAACCAAGAGCAAAGAAAGAAAGTAAGAAGAAGCAAGAAATCGGATTTTGTGTGGTTTGTGAATTGTGATTCAAGGCTTGAAGGTTACTTATTCTTCTTTTGATTCTTGTTGATATACTTCGATTAGTATTAACATGCTAAGGTTTTGCAAGGATTTGATATGAATATCATAAACTCATACTTTATGAAGTAATCGGATTTGATGTTCTTGGTGTTAAAGGGTGTTTTGATGCATACTTGCATGTTTAAACATGTTTATATATGTTTATATGAACTGGTATGTGAATTATATAAACTGGAAAGTTGGTTTATGCAAGTTATGAAGTTATCGGATTCTTGGTATGATGAAGGTTGCGGATTTTGGTGTTGATGATGAAAACCGGGTGTTGAATCCGGTAGTTATTTAATCTGTACTCTTAAATCCGAATGTGTAATCCGAAACTTTTGAAATCCGACTATGAAATTCTAGTGTTGAAATCCGATGGCTTGAATCTGAGGATGGAATTTTAAACATGAAATCCGATTGTGGATGCTAAGTTGAGATGCAAGTGTGGAAATCCGAAAAAAGTATCGGATTCCTTCAAATCCAATACATAGAAGCGGATTCCGATGGTGGATGCGGATTTGGTGCAAATCTGATAGTAGTGTCGGATTTCATGCGAAATCCGACAGTTTTGGATTGTTGTTTTGCATTGTTTGATGCTATGTGATATATGTGCATGCATATGTGAATCTTACATGTTTATGTTTGATTAAATGGAAATAAATATATGTGATATATATATATATATATATATATATATATATATATTTATGAATTGAATACTGATTTTAGTTTGTTGTGTTCTCAGGAACGGACAAGGCTCAGTAATATTAGATCACTAAGTGGAATAGCTGTGAAACAGAGGTGAGTGGAGGTTTGCTCACGGGTGATATTAGTTGTACTGGTTTGGTTGCAACTATTGTTGGATAGATGGTATATTTGTTGGATAATTAACTGTGAATGTTAATTGATGAATTCTGTGATATGTATACATGTTGGAAGGGAAGTCAGTTTACGAATGGGCTTATGGACTGGGTTCATTTGCTATTGGCTAAGCAGTATCAGGACCTTGGATGCATTTGCGAAATTCGGTATCATCCCGGGAAAGTCAACGTAGTAGCCGATGATCTGACTGGCGATTCTAGAGGATTGAAGGTTTATCAATCCCGTGTTTAGGTGCCTTTGCTTGGAAGTCTTCGGAATGTGATTATGATTGAAGCTCACAAGTCTAGACTATCTGTTCATCCAAGTAGGACAAAAATATATAACGATCTAAAGGTGCTGTATTGGTGGCCTACAATGAAGACAGGCGTTGCACAGTTTGTGGAGTCTTGCCATATTTGTGCATAGGTTAAGGTAGAGCACCAGAAACCCTATGGTTCACTTAAATAGTTGCAGATTCTAGAGTGGAAGTGGGAGCACATAACGATGGATTTTGTAACGAAACATCCACGTACGCAGCGGAATAATGATATGATTTGGGTGATCATTGACAGATTGACCAAGAGTGCTCACTTCTTGGCTAACAGTGAGACGGCGTCACCCAGTAAGTTGGCTCAGTTGTATATAGATGAAGTTGTTTCCCGACATGGTATACCGCTTTCAATTGTATCAGATAGAGATTCCAAGTTTGTGTCGAATTTCTGGAACAGTTTACAGCGGGAGTTGGGTACACGTGTTAATCTGAGTACAACTTACCACCCCCAGACAGACGTGCAATCTGAGCGAACTATTCAAACACTCGAGGATATGCTGCGGGCATGTGTGTTAGAATATGGAGGTTCTTGGGATTCCCATCTGCCGTTGGTTGAATTCACGTACAATAATTCGTATCATTCGAGTATCGGTATGCCGCCTTATGAGATGTTATATGGTCGTCGATTCCGTACTCCTACATGTTGGTTAGAGGCGGGTGAGAAACAATATGCAGGGCCGGATATTGTGCAGATCATCGCAGACAAAGTTGCTATTGCGCGAGAAAAGTTGAAAGCTGCGAGGGATCGATAGAAAATGTATGCTCATCCACATCGTAGGTCAGTGGTATTTGTTGAGGGGGAGTTGGTTTTTCTGAAAGTTTCTCCGTGGAAGGGGGTTATCTGTTTTGGGAAGCGGGGAAAGTTAGCTCCACGTTATATTGGGCCGTTTCGTGTCCAACGGGTGGTAAATGATCAGACGGTTACTCTCGACCTTCCGGCAGAATTGTCAGGTATTCACAATACCTTCAACGCATGTTACTTGCGGAAATGTAGAGTTGAGGATGAGAGTCAGATTCTACCTCTACATGATCTTAAAGTGGATTCTAGCAAGAGGTTGGTGGAAGAACCAGTAGAACTATTGGATCGAAAATTGACGAAACTGCGAAAGAAACAAATTCCAATGGTTCTAGTTAAGTGGAAACACAGTTTAGGTTCAGACTTGACATGGGAAAAAGAGGCTGATATGTGAGCTCGTTACCCTCAGTTGTTCGTTAATGAATAGATCCCGAGGACGGAATCCAGTTTAAGGGGGGAGATTTGTAACATCCTGAGATTGGGCCTAGTGGAAACGTAGGCATTGGGGTATGTTACACGTAAATTATTAAGTTAATTAATTGGTATTTAGTGGTTAATTTGATTAATTAATCATTTATTTAATTAATATGGATTATCTATATATATATATATATATGTATATATATATGTATGTATGTATACGGTGATGTGTGTGTGCATGTGTTTAGTGACACCTCATGCTAATGAGTATGTATACGTGTGTGTGTTGGTGTTACTTCACATTGAAGTATTGCATGTGTGTGTGTTTTAGTGTGTAAAACCGAGAGCAAAGAAAGAAAGTAACAAGAAGCAAGAAATCGGATTTTGTGTGGTTTGTGAATTGTGATTCAAGGCTTGAAGGTTACTGATTCTTCTTTTGATTCTTGTTGATATACTTCAATTAGTATTAACATGCTAAGGTTTGCAAGGATTTGATATGAATATCATAAACTCATACTTTATGAAGTAATCGGATTTGATGTTCTTGGTGTTAAAGGGTGTTTTGATGCATACTTGCATGTTTAAACATGTTTATATGAACTGGTATGTGAATTATATAAACTGGAAAGTTGGTTTATGCAAGTTATGAAGTTGTTGGATTCTTGGTATGATGAAGGTTGCGGATTTTGGTGTTGATGATGAAAACCGGGTGTTGAATCCGGTAGTTATTTAATCCGGTACTCTTAAATCCGAATGTGTAATCCGAAACTTTTGAAATCCGACTATGATATTCTAGTGTTGAAATCCGATGGCTTGAATCCGAGGATGGAATTCTAAACATGAAATCCGATTGTGGATGCCAAGTTGAGATGCAAGTGTGGAAATCCGAAGAAGTATCGGATTCCTTCAAATCCGATACATAGAAGCGGATTCCGATGGTGGATGCGGATTTGGTGTAAATCCGTTAGTAGTGTCGGATTTCATGTGAAATCCGACAGTTTTGGATTGTTGTTTTGCATTGTTTGATGTTATGTGATATATGTGCATGCATATGTGAATCTTACATGTTTATGTTTGATTAAATGGAAATAAATATATGTGATATATATGTTTATGAATTGAATACTGATTTCAGTTTGTTGTGTTCTCAGGAACAGACAAGGCTCAGTAACATTAGATCAGTTAGTGGAATAGCTGAGAATCAGAGGTGAGTGGAGGTTTGCTCACCGGTGATAGTAGTTGTACTGGTTTGGTTGCAACTATTGTTGGATAGATTGTATATCTGTTGGATAATTAACTGTGAATGTTAATTGATGAATTCTGTGATATGTATACATGTTGGAAGGGAAGTCGGTTTACGACTGGGCTTATGGACTAGGTTCATTTGTTATTGGCTAAGCAATATCAGGACCTTGGATGCATTTGTTGCTACCAGAGGATGATACTGTGTGAGAATAGCAAATGGACTATCGGTAAACCTTTGCTTTGGCCGGCATTGGTTGTAGGTTCCTACAGAACCGCCGGTATTCCCAGGGTGCTTATTTGTGGTTGTTGATATCATGCGGTTCTGGAGGATATATATGTTTTGTGATACTCCATTCACTTAGCTTAGTGCTAATCCCCCACCTCTCAATACTTTTACAGGTGGCTGGTGAGTTCTGCGGTTTAGTCGTGAGGGGGGTGTAGCCTGGGAATAATTGACAGGCACTCTGATTGGAATTGTGACAAGCCGTAGTTTTTGTAATATTGTATTTCAAAATGAGTGGTTTAGTTAAACAATGGTTTAACTTCAGATGATACTTTTATGTTTTGGTGAACTCTTCCGCAGTGTTAATTTAAATGAAAATTTTATGGGTGAAAATATGGTGTTACAATCTCAAATGCTCCATGCTCGTCTAGGTTCTTTTGAAGATCCGGAGACATGGTAGCAAGCATGAGGCATACAACTTCGACCGAGTCGTCGGAATGCTTCACCCAAGCATCCCTAACGGCTTTGGCCGCAGTCTATGGAGGTTCTTCAGGAGCAGGATCCTCAAGTACGTACAATTTCTTTCGTGATTAAGAACGATTCTCAAGTTACGATACCAGTCTAAGAAATTTGTACCATTGAGTTTTTCTTTCTCTAAGATTGAATGAAGAGATAAGTTGTTAACGGTCGTAGTTGAGTTAGGGGCCACCTACAAAATTAACAAAGTTCAATTTAGTATTTTCGATATTTAATCCTTTAATAATTAATACCCTTTAGAATTTATAAAATTCTTTAATTTTTAAAGGCTAGGATCCAAGTTGAACTTAACCTTGAATGTTTGGCTAATGCTCTCTCTATCAAGTTAAAACAACAAGGTAGGTAACGTCTACCAATTACATCTCGTATGTAATTCCTAGATCATTATGGGATCCTAGACAATGATTGTCAATTTTGGCATGTTTGATCCCATCTATGCCTCGGGCTTCCTTACGTTTGGCTAATGCTCTCTCCGTAATAAGATTCCGATTAAGTCATCCTATTTCAAGACGGTGAATTTCCGTCCCAAGACGTTCATGGAATTCGCGGAAAAACACCTTGGTTGATACAAAAACAATCCACGCGTTTGGCTAATGCTCTCTTCACGTGAGTGTCGTTGCAACAAGCGAGTGTCTTAAAATGGAATGGCATAGACTTACGTTTTGAAAAAGGGCTTTTACCGTTTTTTATATTTATTAAATAAAACAAAACGAATCGTGTGACTAATATTGCATTCATACAATAATAAGTCCACGTTTTGATAAAATCATATTATATATATATATATATTGGTCTTGAGTATTCTTAAAATCCATATTTTACGAACTCTCGACGCGTTCAACTTTAAACTAGTATTAATATCCTATATTAACGTGTGTAGTATCGAGCACGCGAATACGACCTATTTTAGCTTGTAATAAAACCATTTTATTATTAAGCTTGAATGGAGTTTGGTTGAGTTTTTAAAATCTCTATTTTATAAAACTCATATATATATATACATATATATGTACATATATATATAATTTGACATGATGAATTTTAATCTTTATAAAACCCTTTTTATATAAATTCATTTTACATCTTCTGTTATGTCAACTTAAAATACTAAACTCCCACTGTGTGATTTATATTATGTCAAAAATATTATCTAGCATGCAAAAATCCTATTTTCAACCATACATAATAATATAAACATAAACACACACAAATAACATGTATAAGTGCATAACCAAGCCATTTATCCTAAGTGGTATTTTTGTGAGCCATACAAAAATACAAAGTCATAACTAAGGACCATAAAATTCCTCTTGTGATGAACTTGAAGCTTCCACTTGCCAAAACAACTCCTTGTAGTGCAAATGACTCCAAGCCTTCATGGTTGACTCCACCACACTTGGTCATTTCTCCATCTTGTTACATTTTTATAAAAGTAACTAGTCTAAACTATTCTACTACTTACAAAATACAACAAGAAGAAACAAAACTAAAATTATTATTACATACCAAATGAAAGAATAATTTTTCAACCAAATCGAATTTCCAGTACATCACAAAAGGTCTATGGCTTGTTATGCACAACATACACTCAAACAAACATATATATCAACACTTGATATTTAGGAAACTATTACAACCAAATATGCATGTGGTTTGGTTGTTTCCCAAAATAAATATATAAATATATACAAGTTGCCAATAAGAAAATCCACAACTTTTCTAACAAAAGAAAAGTTGTCCATTTTCTTAAACAATACATACTCAAAAATAAAGTTTCTAAAAACTATGCATAAGTGGCTCTGATACCACTGTTGGGGTTTGTTCATTTTTTCAAAATATATTTTAGCAACAGAAGCATGAACAACAATTTTAAACTTTTTAAAACTCCCCACCAATGATCCATATGCAAGCCTTAACAAACAAAACCAACCATATGGAGTTTAGAACTACAACCTTTGTAGCGTGATAAAACCGTTGGTGAAGTGGTTGATCTATGAGATGCCAAGAGAAGATTTCCTCCGAGGTATCCACAAGCCAATGATTCCAACACCTTGAAATGCTAGTTTCTCCAACCCTTGAAATTCAAGAATGCAAGCAACAACCTTTGTTCTTCTTCTTGAACTAGATGTGTGTATTTTGAGTATGTGTTTATGTATCACCTTTGCTAACTTGTAGAACACCAATACTAGAGAGTAAGGATGTTTTTTAAGTATAAAACACTTAGAACAATTCTAAGAACACAAAGAAAGGTGATAGCATGCAAGTATGTTACAAAAGGGACCATGCATGTAATTATAAAAGTTAAGAAGCAAAGCAAGAGAGGGAGGACCCCCTCCCTTGCAGTATGGACGAAAATTAGAGGGGGTAGAGTCCCCTCTTGCCTCTTGCTTCCTTACTTGTCTCATACATGGATGTCTTGGTTAAGTCTTATGCAAGAATACACCATATGACCCCTTTCTTGCTCGTTGTGAGAATTTCTAGCTATTAATCTTGTAAATATATAAAAGATATACTAGATATGTCATACTATGTATAAAATACATCTACATGTATTTTATATACATACTTGATTGTTACTAGTAACTCTTTACTTGTAACAATGATATACATGCATTTATATAATTTGTTACTAGTAACAATTTACATGTAACAAATATATATTTATACATATATATAAAATCATAAGTTTATATTTATGTATTTGATATGCATTATCTTATATCAATATATAAGAGTGATATTATTATTTCACATAAATAATAATATACAACAATGCATATATATATACTTGTATATATAATGAGTTGGAAACATATTTAAATCATATTCAAATATGTAATTGGTGTCCATTGACTGTAAATGTGTGACCCTATGGGTTTATTTATTATAAGTAATATCGTATTAATTTGTGTCTTGTGCACGTATAACCAACAGCTTCATGACCTCCGTCACCACATTTCTAACATTTTCTTCTGAAAATAGGTGTTTGGGTGATTTCTTTAAGTTTTCCAACATTAAATTTGGATTCAGTTTTAGGGTCATGAGATGTGGATAACTTTTCAATCTTCATAGACAGTTTGTCTATTTGACTTTCTCTGACTTTGGACTTACCTTTGTCAAATTTGTGGTTACCCTTATTTGATGAAGTTTGACTTACAAACAATTTCCTGTTCTTAGAAATCCTCTCAGAACAGATTTGAGAGTTATGTCTTTTTGAGTTGGTATAAGTTATCCTATCAAAGACAGTAGTTCTAACAGTATTGTAATCCAATCTTTCGAAAACTGACTTACAGTTTCTTTTTGCTTTAGAGCACTTTGCTTGATGGCTTGTAGTAATAACCTAGGGGCTTTGGGTTAGTCTTACAAACTTATTGGTTTTGACCTGCTTACTATCCTTGTTTCTTAAAAATGTTTTTGGAAGAATATCATCAAATTTTGCATTTTAATTTTCAAGACTGACTTGATCTTTGTCAATCTCATTAGCAGCAGCACTATAGTCTCCCCCTAGCACTGCTTTTACCTGATTTGGTATATGTTAGTTGATACATTTTTCTGCTTCTCTTGGTGACTTACACCAAGATTCACAGATCTTTCTTAGATTGTCTGCTTGCTCCTTTGATTCTTGTAACTATTCACTTAGAAGTTTGTTGATATGAAGCTGACACTCATAATCACTTTGAGTCTTTTTTTCCCAGCATTTATGAGAGTTTCAGAGTGTTTAAGTTTAGCTTTTAATTTTGAAATTTCAGTTTTCAAATTAGTTTGAACAGTAAGAGAGGTTTTGAAGCCATTCAACAAATAGTTGAACATTAAGCATTTTTGTTCATCAGTATAAGAGCTAAAGTTATTTACCTTGTACATTAAGGCAGGATCCCAGTTGGTCAGCTTTTTCAGCTTAGCAGCTTATGCTAGATCCTCATCAAAGGAATTTTCTTCTAACTCATAATCAACCTGTTCCTCTTCATCCTCAATGGAAATCAAACATCTATTTGGCTCATCATCATATGAACTAGATGATTCGGTGTCCCAGGTCTCGGCAAAAAGACCTTTGGTGCTTTCATCTGACTTGCCTTTGAGCTTTTAATATTTCTTTTTTTTATTTATCAACTCTGTAGGCATTCTTGTCGGCTACTGAAGCTGACTCGCACTCAGCAGCTATGTGTCTTATCTCCTGACAGTTGTAGCACTTAGCCTTTTTAGTATCAAAAGCAGACCTACCACTTTTGCTCGTGTCAGATATACCCCTTCCTCTTCTGAACTTTCTAAAATTTCTTGCCAGCATGGACATTTGTTCAGTAAGAGCATTCATCTCTTCATCATCTGAGTCTGAGTTAGGACTTACCTCCTAAGATTCAGATTCAGAGTCAGTCTCAACCTAAGACTTTCTAGATCCTTTCTTCTTCTTTTTTGCAACCAATGCAGATCCAACACTATTGACAGATTCTTTCAACTGTTGCTGGGACACTCTCTTCTGTTCCATGATCTATTGAGGATTTAGTAGAAAACCATAGATAGAACTTGAGCACCAACTCATTTTCATCTTTCTTGATATCTTTCTTGATACCTACCAAGATTAGATCATTAATCAAGCATTGAAACCTGATAAACAGATCGGCCAGGGTTTCATTCTTCTTAGCAAAGAAAGTCTAATAAGAACGACTCAGATTTTTCTTCTTATGTTGCTTGACTATGTCAATGCCTTCATAAGTGACACTGAGAGTATCCCACATCTCTTTTGCGGTTTGGCACCCAACCACAGTATGAAAAAGAGGGTTTGTCAAAGCATTTGCTATGATGCTCTGTGTTTTGTCATCAAGATTGAACAGTTTACGATCTTCCTCAGTCCAACATGCTTCAGGCTTGGGAGTTTCTCTAGAGGGAACAGTTTTGTCAGTGGCAGCGATTTAGATCATGGGAATGATTGGGCCATCTTGAATCACGGTACTCATCCTGTGATCCACAGACTTTAGAAATAGCATGGCTCTAAACTTCCACATAGGATAGTCAGTGCCATAAAAAATAGGACACCCTTTTGCCGCCATTGTTGGAATATGATTTGATTGCTTGTTCGCAGACATCTTGGCCTCTTGACGTCAGATCTTGATCTTCAAGTTATAAAGAAACACTGCTCTGATACCAGTTGTTGGTCCCAAAGAGGGTAAACAAGCAACCGATACATGTGTAGAAGGGGGGGGGGGGGTTGAATACACTTAATCAATAATTAAACAAGTCAAAAAATATATTCAATAATCAACCAATGTATTACGATTTCACTCTTTAATCAGATCAATAGAATGATTAGATATTACACTGATTATCACCTCAACTCTCTCTATACATTCTTGAATCACAAACTAATTAGTGATCGAACTTCTTGTTAAAACTGATTTAACAAGAACACTGGAAAACTCTCTGGAACTTCGAACACAAAAAGTTATCCCAACATACGCGTATCAAGTATGACGAACATACGTACGTTTTGAAACTTATGCATAACTCTCTCCTCTAAACATATTAGAAGTTTTTTATTTATATTTGATCCATCTACGAACAAATCATGATTTAAAGATAGAACTTATTTTTTTTAAAAAAACGTAACAAAATCCTTAATTAGAACTTATCTAATTAATTTCGTTTGAGATTTCTATCCAACTAATAGATAGTTTAAATTAGGTTCAGATATCCTAATTTAAATGTCGAGATATCGAGAGTTTATAACAGAGTTTAAAACTTACTTAAATTCTTGAACTTACTTCTGGCGCTGAGCTGACTTACTCAGACTTGATATCATCAAGCTGAGTTCTTGAATCCTGAGTCCTTGAATCTTTAAATCTTACATAGAAAACTATATATCTATTTGTACACTGACTACTCAGCCTAGACTGACTAGTCGGTCTACAACAGACTTAGATAATTCCTACCACTTAAACTATTAACTATACATAACTATGGTTTGTCTCATCAAATTTAACTATTCTAAACAAGGGACTAACAATATACTATACACAATGTGTATCCACACGGTGCTATTGAACTACTTGACACTAATGGTCGAATCTTTAAAGTCAATTGTCACCTGCTAAAGCACTATGAAGGGGCCTCAACTCTTGAAGATGCATGTGAAGTACTAACGCTTCACCCTGCAGGTCCATAATCGAGCGGTCGAGTCTAGCCACAGACTCGTTAAATAAAATTGGAGGCGCTAGCAGGGACGCACCCCCGTTCCGTACATGCAATTCATACATAGTTTTTTCCTTTAGTAGGGTGTGTTTGGTCTTTTACCGGCAGACCTAAAAGAATTGGATAGGGTCGTGAGAAGTCTTGAAGGACCTGGCCCTACATAGCTCATAAGAAGCTATCCGGTTCGTGTAGTAGGAGGCCTTCACGGCTCGTGAGAGGTCGTGAAGGACCTTTTTTCTCTATTTTTCAACAAATTTGCTGGAAATCAACCGGGAATGGCTTATTTGTACCTGAATTGCAAATATATGCCTATATGGTGAGCAAGAAGTTATTAAGTAGCTTATATAAAGATTTTCACCGGAAATCAAGGCAAAACACAGGGAATTTCGCATAAGAAACATCTATAAATTAAAGTATATCAAAATTCCCCACACTTAAAACTTGCTTGTCCTTAAGCAAACTCTGATGTAATAATCAACTCAAAAGATTTCAAGCAACCTCAATTAGTGCACAAAGGTATCATTCTAACAAAATAAATATCTAAAAGCATAATAGATATCCGAGCAAAGAACTGAGGACACACTTTCATATTAAGCAAGCCTAACACGTACACAAGAATTCTGACAAATACCTGACTTCATACCTCACAAGGTGGTCTATGAAGCAGTCAATCGGTATGTATATCAGGGCATGTGTATAAGTGCAGTGGTGCTTAATTGAAGCAAAGATAAACATAAGCTTGATCACATATCAAATCTCCACCAAATAACAAAAACATATGCAAATATCAAGAGCTCTTTGACTGGGTTGTAACGTGGCTGTGGCTATGGGTAGAATAAAGGGAATATAAGAGTGGCTAAAACAGAATCCAGAAACCGAATTTAAAACTATCTAAGCTGCTATTATTGAAGCTAAACAAAAGTACTACAATATTTTTGTTGAGCAATACAGTTCACCGAGTAGTGATGGAATCAGACTCGTCCAAATGTTGGTCGACATCCAGAGGAAACTGACAAATAATCGTAACTCAATGTATGACAGGCTTCAAAAATAGCCAAGGAAAAGCATGCCAAGTAATTGAAGTTCTCATTTTTCTCATTTTCTATTTTTTTCCTTTTTTTGATTTCTTTTAATTTTTGATTTTCAAACTCAGTCGCACGCAACATAAACAGAACAATCCAAGGGACATACGAACTCTCCATGTCCCGCTAATTGGTGCATAACTAACTAAAAGGCAAAATACAACTAAACATAACTAAGCAGCGTAAACGGGTCAAATTGGTTTTGAAAACTTAGAAACAAACATAAAACAAAAACATGGATCACATGGGTGATGAAATGAAAGGCTAAAAGGGGTTTCCTAGTGCCTCTATCATGTAAATGCAAACATTCAGTTCATGATCTTGAAATGCATGTTATAAGCAAGTTTTGTCATCAAAGCACAATCAACATGTATATGAGCAATTCCATGAGCTAGCTGGAAAAAGAAACGAATTGTTGTGGTTCAAATTCTCAGGAATGCAAGTGTAGGTGTCGATGTGCAATTGAAGTTAGATAATCAACAAAACTCAAGTGATTTGTGAAAAGGCAGCTTCATTAAAGTTATTTATGGTGCAATCCTCCTAGTGTCACTTTACTTAACAATCTATCATGCGAGAGGATCTAAAATTGTCCAAAAGGATACAATTTTGCAAAAAAATTTGGTTAAAATCCATTTCTAAGGTTTTATGCACGCAAAATTATACAAATGTAAAACACAGCAAGAAAATGGCAAAGTATAAATCTCTTCCCACACTTAAGTTGTACATTGAGCATTAACAAAAGCAAGAAACTCCTTGAAGTGCAAAAACAACTGCTAAACGGTGTGAATTTCCCCACACTTAAAGCTTAGCTTAATCCATTTACAATCACCCTGATCAAACATATCACTCATGAAACCAAGATAGAGAATTAGCAAAAGAAAGCACAACAAAGATAGCAATAATAACAATAATTACCAAAAGCTGAAAACAATTAGATAAAACGAAATATTGCAAGCACAACCAAATAAGTAGCAACAAGGTTTGTACAATAATATATACAATCAAAATGTGTACAACAAAAGATACAGAAGAGTCATATCATACAAACTACTACCAACTAAAACTCGTCAGACTGACCATCATCGGTCACGCTGACGTCACCGGTATCGTCACTACCAGAATCAGCAATGGCATCACCGCCAGCATCACCAATGGCAATATCCTGAGGCGTTCCGATAAGATGATGGTTCATCATGATCCACCACTAGGTCGCAGCCCTCAGACATGAGAAACCCATATCTCTCTGGCTCGTTGTGACTCCTACCGGATCTCCTAAGAAGTAAAGGATCCGTGTCAGGTTCTCCAGCAGCGTCGTGCTGAGAATCATCTTGTAAACTAGTGCCAACTTCAGGTTGGTCATTGGAAGGTTCTTGAATCTCTTCAAGATCTACCTTTCTCCCACTAGCGTCTTTGGATAGCATCTCCCTTTCAAGGAAGACGGCCCTCCGAGCAACAAATACCTTGTTCTTGGACGGTTTGTAAAACAAATATCCCATAGACCCGGCAGGATATCCAATGAACAAACACCACTCGGCTCGGGGTTCTAATTTGTCCTCCACCTCACGTCTCACATAGGCAGGACAACCCTAAACCTTTAGATATGAAAGTGATGGAACCTTTCCATGCCACATCTCAAAAGGTGTCTTCTTGACCTTCTTAGTAAGTACGAGGTTAAGGATTCTAACGGCCGTTTCCAATGCATAGCCCCAAAAGCTAATGGGTACTTCCGTACGACTCATCATACACCGAACCATATCCAACAATGTCCGATTCCTCCTCTCGGCGACACCATTTAATTGTGGTGTCCTAGGAGGTGTCAATTGTGAAACAATTCCACAATCTTTTAGATAGTCTCGGAATTCCGAACTTAAATACTTACCACCACGATCCGATTTGAGCATCTTAATTCGTTTACCCAATTGGTTCTCAACTTTGTTTTTGAATGTCTTGAAAACCTCAAAGGTTTTCGACTTTTGTCTCACCAAGTAGACATACCCATACCTACTAAAGTCATCGGTAAAGGTTACGAAGTACCTTGAGTTATCCCTAGTGACATGCTTGAACGGACCACACACATCCGTGTGAACGATATCCAACAAGTCTTTGCCGCTCTCACAAATGCCGGTGAAGGGTGCATTGGTCATTTTGCCCAACAAGCAAGATTCGCATACATCATCCGACCCATGGTCAAATGATTCCAAGATCCCATCCGCTTGGAGCTTGGCGACGCGTTTCTTGTTTATGTGGCCCAAACGACCATGCCATAAAGATAACTTATCCAAATCACATTTGGATTTAGAACCAACATTCAAGATTGATCTATTACTTTGCAAGCATACGCTTGTCTCATATATTCCACGACATGGATGTGCTTTAAAAATAAAATAAATCATTCTTAAAGCATGAAATAATTCCATTAGAGAAATTAAAATTAAATCCATCGTCAACGAGTGCATAAAATGATAAAATGTTTCTTGCCACGCAGGGCGAATAAGATACATTTAATGAAGTAATAAATAAGCCATATGGAAAGGCGAGGTCCACGCTCCCTATCTTCTCAACCGGGACAACCGCCTTATTTCCCATGATGAGATCCAGCTCCCCATCAACCAAGTCCCTACTTCTTTTTAGTACCTGCACATTATTAACTATGTGTGTACCACACCCGGTGTCCAAGACCCAAGCGTTAGAAGTAGAAGTGTTATGGAGTTCAATCATATACATACCGGAGGCGCCTTGTCCCTTGGCGCGAAGCCTCTTGAGCTCCTCTGTGTACTTGGGGCAACTACGCTAGTAGTGTCCCTTCTCCCCGCAGAAGAAGCAGGTGACCTCTTCCGGTGAGGGGGCTATAGGAGCGGGTTCCTTCCCCTTCGGCTCCGGCGCCGGGAGTGGTTTGGGCTTGGGTGTTGCCACCTTTTCCTTCCCCTTTCCCTTGCCCTTGGAGCTTGAAGCGGGCCGCTTCCTCTTAGCACCACCCTCATTGATGTCTAGGACTGGTGTGGAGGTCGATGGCTTTGCCTTCGCCATGTTAGACTTGGCGGTTTTCAACTTGCCGTGCAACTCCATCAAGGACTTGTCCATATTATGCATATGGTAGTTCACAATGAACGGACCATATGCTTGAGGCAAAGATTGGAGGATAATATCCGTAGCCAACTCTTTCTCCATTGGAAAGCCGAACGTCTCGAGCTGGTCCACGTATTGCTTCATACGAAGCACGTGGGAGCTCACGTTCCCGCCCTCCTGCATCTGGAACCCTATAAAGGCCTTGACACACTCGTAGAGTTCTTGCCTTGCTTGCTGCTGGAACATTTCCTATAGCTGCGAGATCATGTCAAACGCACCAACGTCCTTGAATTGCCTTTGCAATTCGGAACTCATGGTCGTCAACATGAGGCAAGTCACCTCATTAGTTTCTTTAAGGCGCTTCTCATAAGCATCCTTAATCGCCCGCGTAGCGGTGGTAGCAGGAGCCTCCGGAAGAGGTTCCTCTAGGATGTACAACTTTCTTTCA
This sequence comes from Dittrichia graveolens, assembly GCA_038502395.1. Classification (NCBI taxonomy): domain Eukaryota; kingdom Viridiplantae; phylum Streptophyta; class Magnoliopsida; order Asterales; family Asteraceae; genus Dittrichia; species Dittrichia graveolens. The sequence continues at coordinate 50,010,986 of JARJIL010000005.1, read as the reverse complement.
TGGCGTAAGACAATTCTCAATTGCCTATGCCAATCCATAAAGTTTACGCCTATTAGTTTCTCTTTCTCCAAAAATGGACGGAGTGACATGTGTGTCGCGGTGTTGCTTGTAGATGCCATCTAAAAGAAAACAAAGCACACAAAAAGGTTAGTTTGACATATTTTAATCCTTGTTAAATAATTACCCAATAGTTTAACACTTAAATTTAACAAGGGCTAAGAACCCAACATAACTTCACTACATGACGGGTTTACCGCGTGTCACTTCATGAAGGTATTTAGGCCGGTAAACGCTTTACAATTGCAATCCGTGATTACAACTCTTAGGCACTTGCGGGATCCATCGGTACTCATAGCACCGGTTTGTCATGTTTGATCCCTTCCCACACCGATTCCTCAATATTCCGCTTTGATAACTCGGTATAGGCACGACAATTATCAAGGCGTATTAAATTGGAATTGCAAATCATCCAACAAGATACACGATGACGCCCTTGACAATAATTGGCTCGTGCTAAGCTCGACTACCAAAGATTTCAAGACGCCACACACACCTTCCACACAAGTCCACATGGAACAACTCGTTCTAAGCTCGACAATTGTCCCATGCTTCATTAGATTTGGGTGGTGTCATCTTTTGGATGGCGTGTGATTTACGTTTTTAAGAAAAACGGGACTTTTGTTTTTCCGGTTAAAAACCTCTTTTCGTTTTGATTAACAAATAAGTGACAAAACGCATTTTCACCAATTGAAGATAGACACTTTATATTCGTTTGTTAATCATGTGAGCGAGCGGGGTTTGTTAACCAATTAAGGAAAACTATATAGTTTTATTATTTTCAAAAGATTTTCTAGCATGCGAAGATCCTACAACCACGCAAGAAAATAAATAAAACTACACAACCACGCATACAAAACCGATTTGAGCCAACCTAAGTGTTCCCCGGTGAGCCAACCGAGGAACTAAGTCTACTAAGGACAAACAATCCAAGACTCGGTGGCGTGCTTCCACTCGATCCCGCGCCTCCGGATCCGAGATAGCCGAGACGTCTCCCAAGACTCCCGTTGGTGTCTCCGGTCTTCTCTTCTAATTACATACATAATTTAAAGAGAAATGGCATGCAAGCCACACAATCTATTCTAAGCTAATATACAAATTACAAAGAATAAATACTTAGGAGTGCAAGCCACAAATAAATAAATTATTACAAACCGGATTAAATAAATTATTACAAACCAAATGTGGTACAAACCACCAAATGAATAAACAACAAATAAAGCAACCAAACAACCACACAAGGTCTAGGCTCAAACCGGTGCTCACACAAACGAAACAACCACAAAGCATGGTGTGCCACACCAAACCATGCACAAAACAATATCCCAATTAAGTTTATTCAAAAACTAAAGACACAAGAATAAACCTTGTACATATGCATTAGGATTCCAAACACTTTGAAATCCATATTCATATATACACAATATACATGTATGCATGTGTGCATTTTATGCCAAAACCACCCAATACATACATATATAAGAATTTGGATACTATGGGGCTTAATCTACAAGGCTAAACAGCCTAAAAATGATTCTGGAAACACCAAAATAAAATGCTAAAATCCATATTAAGTTTTCTTTTTCAAAAAGGCCAAAAACAGCCTGTTCACGACGCCTTCACGAGCTACTGCTCTTCACGGGCCCTCACGGGCCGTGAAGGCAGTACGCTCCACGACTCATGAAATAGATTAAAAACCTTTCACGACTACCACCCCACGAGACTGGTCGTGTGGCCTTCACGACCTGTGAAGACCTTTTGGGCAGAATGTCCAAAATCGAAAATATGGATTTTCAAGCCACAAAGGTGCATGCATCTTACAAGTATGGCTTTGATACCACTGTTGGGAATCCATGGGGATCAAAACACACAATGGAAGCAACAAAAACACCCAAAATGATCCCATGATTTCCCAATGGTGGTGAAAACTAGCAAGAACATACATGCAACCAAAACAGACACAAAGAGAAGAAGTTAAGCAAGCCATACCCTTGAAGACTTTGATAATTCTGGAACAACTTCGATGTGTGGGATGAGCTCTTGAAACAAAAGGCCTCAAGCACCAAAGAAGTCCACACCAAGCTAAGTCTTCTATCTCTTTGTACTAGCAAACCAAAGAAGCACCAACACTTGATGATCTTCTTCTGGAACAGCCCTTGAACCACTTGTGCACTTACCACCTTCACTTGTTCTTGCCCTCTCTCTCTATGGAAGAACTCACAATATGTGTGTAATGCACCAAATGACCAAGAGAGTTGAATGAACAAAGAACACCTCTAATATAAGCATTCTATATGTTCAAAGAGCCTAGAGTCAAAGCTAAGTGGCACACCATCATTGGACCAACAAAATGGTCCAACCAAATATGTCATTTAGAATTATGCCTTCACGACTTCTTCACGGGCTCTCACGGGCCGTGAAGGATAAATGCGCCACAACCAGCCATTGATCCTTCACGAGCCGTGCCGCGTAGTGCAAGAATCGTGAGGGTTGTGCCTTCATGGCCTCCTTCACGGGCCGTGTAGGGTCGTGAAGCCCTAGGGTTTCACGAACCATGCGGCCCACGACAGTACTCGTGCACACGAGCTGCTTCATGACCCGTGGAGCATCCTTGACGGTCGTGAAGCCTTGGTCAACTGGAATTTGACCATTTTGACTCTTTCCTCTTATAGTAGGCTGTCGAGATTGAAACTTGGCATGTGACCCAGTAGGCCCGCGCTTCATTGGCAGTGATGCCAGCCTACGTGTGTCGGTAGGCAGATTCCAACATTTCCTTGGCTTTTTTTGAAGCCTGTCATACATTGTTGCGATTATTTGTCAGTTTCTTCTGGATGTCAACCAACATTTGGATGAGTTTGATTCCATCACTACTCGGTGAACTGTATTCCTCAGCAAAAATATTGTAGTATTTATGTTTAATTTCAATAATAGCAGCTTAGATGGTTTTAAATTCGGTTTATGGATTCTATTTTAGCTAGTTTTATATTCCCTTAATCCTACCCATAGCCACAGCAACGTTACAACCCAATCAAAGACCTCTTGATATTTGCACATGTTTTTGTTATTTGGTGGAGATTTGATGTGTGATCAAGCTTATGTTTATCTTTGCTTCAATTAAGCACCACTTCACTTATCCACATGCCCTGATATACATACAGGTTGAGTGCTTGAGAGACCACCTGGTGAGGTATGAAGTCAAGTATTTGTTAGAATTCTTATGTGCGTGTTAGGCTTGCATAATATGAAAGTGTGTCCTCAGTTCTTTGCTCAGATATCTATTATGCTTTTTGATCTTTATTTTTTCGGAAGGATACCTTTTCGCACTAATTGAGGTTTCTTGATATCTTTTGAGTTGATTATTGCATCAAAGTTTGCTTGAGGACAAGCAAAGTTTAAGTGTGGGGAATTTTCATATACTCTAATTTATACATGTTTCTTATGCGAAATTCCCTGCGCTTTGCCTTGATTTCTCGTGAAAATCTTTATATAAGCTACTTAATCACTTGTTGTTCACCATACAAGCATATATTGGCAATTCAGGTACAAACAAGCCAGCCATTCCCGGATGATTTCTAGCTAAGTTATTGAAAAATAGAGAAAAGAGGTCCTTCACAACCCCTCACGACCTGTCACGAGCCGTGGCCTCCTGCTACACCAACTGGATAGCTTCTCACGAGCTATGTAGGGCCAGATCCTTCACGACCTTCTCACGGGTCGTGAGAAGCCTTACCTACCAATGAGCACTCACTTCTTCCACTAACTGTCCACTTACTCCACTAGAAGCATTATCTATTTGTTAAAGACCCACCTACTCTCCACTAGCCTTCATGACCCATGTCACGACCCGTGTAAGGTCATGAAGCTACATCCTTCACGGGTCGTGAAGCCTCTTCATGGTCATGAAAACTGTCCTATACATAAATATCAGTTCAAAAGAACAGATAAAGGGCTGGACTTGTTACAAATTCTCTCTCAAATTCCCAGTCCAAATCACTTCCAAACACATATGGGGAAGCCTTGTAGCATTCTAGAAGCAAAGGAGAAGATGTTTCAAGCTTATGGAGCTTCCATCTTCATCACCATTGATTGATGTTCTTCATTTTGCTAAACTCTAATCTGATTTCCAGAATGTTAGGTATGAAATCAGTGCATTTTATGATGGATATTGCAATCATGTGCTTCTAAACTCATTTATTCACTTGAATCAAAATTATTCCAATGTAGCCTTTGGTAATATGTCACACCCCGCTAAAGCGGAAACACGAGGTGTCACAGCACAAGATATCATCGCACAAGGTAAATAGACAATAATCATTATATTAACTTAACAAAAATAAGTAATTCGGGTAAAACATAAATAAAGGTTACACAACCGAATGATAATTAAATGACATTGTCTTGTACGATGTGAAAATAAAATAGATATTGTTTTTTTAAAACGTGACCATGAAGATGAAGATGCCACACATCATGCTTCTATGCATAAGGTACCTAATGACAATCACCTGAAAGCACGGGTAAAAGAAAGAAAACGGTCAACTACTAGAGTTGGTGAGTTCATAGGTTTTTAATATATGCACAAAATATCTTTTAAATGAGAAAAGTATAAATAATTGATGGAGGTTTTTGGAATAAAATAAAAGTATGCACGAATGATAGAAGATGTATTATATCGCCCAATACGTTGTACATGGTAGTAATATACTATGATGATTGTTGCTTGAGCCATTATCCAACCTAGCCAACAACCAATTGCCCATGATAAACTAGCGCCCATATTAAATGACGTTAGTAGTGGTAACGTACATCTATAGTTCGTCAACCATAAATGGGTGACGTCGGAATCTCCAAATAGCGCTACTTACAAATACCATCGGCTCACTAGTGGAGTTAAGGGATAATGTCCAACGAAGGGCCTTACAACGATAACTCAAGCACATCAAAGAATAATACCATAAGTGCTCAAAATAATATTTGAAATAAATAAGAAGATAGGCAATAAACTTTTCATAAAATGTATACACATGCTTTCACCCCAAAAATAATCTAAAATACGGTAAAAAGGGGGCTATGATACTCACTCGGTATGCAAAGGTGTTCACTCGTAAGGATTTCTGGTTCCTACCGAAGCTCTTTTCCTAATATAAGAGATATGTAGCTCTATTAGACTTATTTTATTTATTATTTTGTATTATTTATTTGTTGTTAACTTATTTATTAAATAGTTAAAGGTTGTCTCTATTTTTCAAAAATTCATAAGTGTTCACTCGAATTTTCAGATCTTTAAGTTGAACTTTTAAAAATTAAAAACTGTGTTTTAGGAGTTATATTAAGGCTTGATATTTTAATATAATCTTAATACATGTTTCTAGAATGTCCAGTAAAAATATAGGAATTCAGAATCCATGTTTAATATTTTTAATAATTAAAAGTGTATAAAATGTCCACTGATCAGTGTCTGGATGACATGTTGTTACTAAAACGTCTGTTTAGGGCCCATACGACCTCGTTTTAACACGATTCAAAATGAGAATTAACCATGGTTCAAATATGAAACTTTTAAAAAAATCTAGACATATTTTGACCCAAGAATGAGTAAGTTACACGCGTTTAAAGTGTACCATTCTAAATCTGTCATATTTCCAGATTCAACATATGTGTCTTTTTAAATATGTTTGAAGGATCAAACGTTGATGAAAATTATTGCATCCAGGTTTAAACGAAAGGTAACACTTTAAACTAAAATTAGCTAAAAGAATCAACTGATGATGATATCTAGAACTCCAGATATAACAAAAACAAATGGGGAGTTCTAGCATCAGAATCTGCCAGATTGTTATTCTTTTTGTTTATGGGTCATAACTTTAATATAACATGTTTATATTCATGTATAATCATATTATATGAGTATAAGCTTTGATAATCCATGTGTTCTTAGAACAATGGTAGGATGATACACATTTTATGTGTTCCTTACAATATTTGTTAAGATGAAACACATGCATGATCAAAGTCTTATTTTCTTGGTTTTTAGTTGATTAAGTTCCATACAACAATGGTAGGATGATGCACATTTCATGTGCTCCTTACAACATTTGTAGGATGTTTATATTTACATGATATATATATATAAAGGAAATAAGATGAACAACAAAGAAAATAAATAAAAGAAAGAAAAAAGAAGAAAAGTAGAAGAGTAGAAGACTCGAGTTGAGTGTTATATGATCATCTTACCAATTCTTGCCTTTGATTTGGTGTTGGATCTTCACAAGATGAACAATTCTTGTTGTTCTTGGGAGATTTTTGGTGGTTAAAGAGAAGAGAGAAAAGAGAAGAGATTGAGTGTGGTGGTAAAGGAAATGATGATGAGAGGAAAGGGGGATTATATAGGACATGGGGGAGATCAAGAGGTGTTTCTTGGGAAGAGAAGTAGGCAAGAAAATTATGAGGGGGGGGGGGGGGTTTCTTTTTTTTTTTTTGAATAGTTATGTGTAATTTAAAAAAATAAATTTTGTATAATTGATGATTTTGTTTAAATCTTTTAATTACAAAGTTTTAATTACTTTTATGAGGTTATATTTATATGTTTTATATTTTAACTTATTTATATTTATTATGATGTATTTAATTATTTTTATTGATATTATTTTTATTATTGTACATGATTTGTAATTCTTGACTTTTAATAATTCGATTTTTCGAGCTCCGGAAGGTTCTAACCATATAGGCGGGATTTCTATGAAATCTAATATTATTATTGATGTATTTAAATCATAAATAATATTTTTAGTTATACCAGGATTAAAGTTAGAATTTCTAATGGCTAACCTGGGAAATTTGTTGCCGAATGTCACAGTCTCCCCTGATTAAAAGAATTTCGTCCCGAAATTAATCGCTGACGTCCTGGACTTGCTTTTTGGCGAAGAGGTGCGGATATTTGAGTTTCATATAACCCTCTCGCTCCCAAGTGTATTCAGGCCCGTGCCTTGAGTTCCAACGAATTTTTAAGATGAGGTTATTGCTTCTCCTTAGTCTTTTGACCTCCCGGTCAAGGATTTCGATTGGTTCTTCTACAAAGTGCAACGGGTCATCAACTTGCACATCTTTTAAGGGTAAGACTAAGGTTTCCTCCATTCGGCATTTCTTTAAATTCGACACATGGAACGTGTCATGGATGGCGCTCAGTTCTTGTGGCAGTTTTAGCTTGTAGGCTACCGGTCCAATCCTTTCGATTATCTCGAATGGCCCAACGTACCTCGGACTTAACTTGTTTTTTTCCTAAAATGCACGATCCCTTTCCAAGGTGATATCTTTAGTAGAACTTTATCGCCAATCTGAAACTCTAGGGGTTTCCTGCGATTGTCGGCGTAGCTCTTTTGTCGGTCCCTAGCGGTTTTGAGCCTTTCCCTGGTAATCTTTATCTTATCAGTGGTTTCCTATAGGACGTCTGGTCTGGACAATTGTTGGTCTCCGATTTCCAACCAACTGAGCGGGGATCTACATTTGCGTCCGTACAATGCTTCATAGGGTGCACACTGGATACTAGTGTGATAACTATTATTGTATGAAAATTCAACGAGTGGCAAATGCGAGTCCCAGCTCCCACCAAAATCTAACACACAAGCACGTAACATATCTTCCAGCGTTTGAATAGTGCTTTCCGATTGACCGTCTGTTTGGGGGTGGTAAGAGGTGCTTAAATTGACTCGCGTTCCGAGTGCTTTCTAAAGTGATTGCCAAAATCGGGAAGTGAAGCGACTATCCCTATCCGAGATGATAGAGATGGGCACTCCATGACGCATGACGATCTCATTGATGTAGATTCGTGCCAGCTTTTCCATCTTGTAATCTTCACGAATGGGTAGGAAATGTGCTGACTTTGTAAGCCGGTCTACTACTACCCAGATGGAATCGTACCCTTTAGCGGATTGGGGTAACTTAGTCACAAAATCCATAGTTATCTCTTCCCATTTCCATTCCGGGATTTCTGGTTGCTGTAGTAATCCAGAGGGTTTCTGGTGCTCTGCCTTAATTCTTGCACAAGTCAAACATTTCCCCACGTATAGGGCGACATCCTTCTTCATTCCAGGCCACCAATAGTATTCCTTCAAATCCTTGTACATTTTATCGGCTCTGGGATGAATAGAATACTTAGACTTATGTGCCTCATCCAATATCGTTAACCTTATGTTATTCGCCTTGGGTATCCAAACCTTCTTTTCGAAGTAACGTACTCCATCGGTTTCAATCTCGAATCTGTGCTCCAAATGACGGAGGGTTTCCTCTTTTAGATTTTCTGCTTTTAATGCTTGTTCCTGAGCTTCAAGGATCCTTCCTTTCAGATTTGTTTGCACAACAGCTCCTAATGCTCGTACTCGCGTTGGTTTTACTCTTTCCTTCCTACTCAACGCGTCGGCTACCACATTGGCCTTGCCTGGGTGATATTTGATTTCGCAATCATAATCGTTGAGTAGTTCTACCCATCGCCTTTGTCTCATATTGAGCATCTTTTGATCAAAAATATGCTGGAGACTCTTACGGTCAGTGTAGACGGTACACTTGGTTCCATATAAGTAGTGTCTCCATATTTTAAGTGCAAACACTAACGCTCCTAGCTCCAAATCATGAGTACTGTATTTTTTCTCATGAACCTTCAATTGTCTCAAAGCGTAGGCGATAACTTTGTCTTTTTGCATTAAAACACTTCCCAACCCTTGGTGTGATGCGTCGCAATAGACCACAAAGTTTTCTGTTCCACTTGGCAATGCAAAGATAGGTGCGTTGCATAGCTTTTGCTTTAAGGTTTGAAAGGCTTCTTCTTGCTTATCTCCCCAAATGAATTTCTTATCCTTCTGAGTCAGAGTCGTTAATGGTTGAGCCACGCGTGAAAAGTTTTCGATGAATCGCCTATAATATCCTGCCAAACCCAGAAATTGTTGAATCTCGGTTGGCGTCTTTGGTGCTTCCCACTTTTTACTTGCCTCGATCTTTGCTGGATCGACATGAATTCCATTTGAATTAACTACGTGACCAAGGAAGTGTACTTCTCGGATCCAAAATTCACACTTGGAGAATTTGGCATATAACTTCTGGTCCTCGAGTAGTGTTAAGATTAATTTCAAATGCTACTCATGATCTTCCTTGCTTCGCGAATAGATGAGAATGTCGTCTATGAACACTATAGTAAACTTATCTAAATATGGTGTACAGACCCTATTCATTAAGTCCATAAATACTGCTGGAGCGTTAGTCAACCGAAAAGGCATAACTAAGAACTCATAATGTCCATAGTGGGTTCTAAAGGCGGTCTTAGGGACGTCTTCTTCGCGAACTCTGAATTGGTGATATCCCGAGCGAAGATCGATTTTTGAAAAATATTTGGCGCCTTCAAGTTGGTCGAACAGATCATCGATTCGAGGGAGAGGGTATCGGTTCTTGATAGTTAACTTGTTGAGTTCCCGATAGTCGATACACATTCGTAGCGACCCGTCCTTCTTTTTAACGAAAAGAACTGGGGCTCCCCAAGGGGATGAACTTGGTTGAATGAAACCTTTGTCGGGTAGTTCTTGTAATTGTGCCGACAACTCTTGCATTTCTGATGGGGCCAGTCGATATGGTGCTTTCGCCACGGGAGCTGCTCTAGGGACTAGATCGATATGGAATTCGACTTGCTGATTCGGGAGTAACCCTGGCAAATCTTCCGGAAATACTTCAAGAAAGTCTCGTACGACGGGAATTTCTTGAATGTTTTTCTCACAGGTTTTCTTATTGATTATATGTGCTAGGAATGCCTCGTTTCCTTTCCTTAAGCATTTTCTCATCTTGATGGACGAGATTATCTTGAAATCCCTTCCGGATTTTTCTCTATACACATTAAGTGTCTCACCATCAGGCGTCGGAATTCGGACGATCTTTTCGAAGCAACAGATTTCCGCTCGATGGCTAGAAAGCCAATCCATCCCAACAACTATGTCGAAACTTCCCATTTCAAGTGGGATTAAATCTATGGTATATATTTTATCGGCTAAGCCCAAGATACAACCAGGGATTTTGTCCTTAACGCTAGTTTTCTGACCGTTAGCAAATTCAATGGTGTAAGCCTCTTTCATTTCTATGGTTTTTAGATTTAGCCTTAACTTAAATCTTAATGATATGAAGCTTTTATCGGCCCCTGAATCAAATAGTACTGATGCATAATAACCGTTTAGAGGAAACGTACCTGTAACGACATCGGGGTTTTGTCTAGCTTCATTTGCTCCAATCTCAAACACCCTGCTTCGTGCTTGATTTCCTTGGTTACTTTGGCTTGCAGGACGTGCTTGATTATAATTAGACCCTTGAGTTAGCCGGGAGCAGACGGTGCCATGGTGCTCCAGACTTCCACACTTAAAGCATGGCTTTACTCGGCAAGTTTTGCTAAGGTGTCCTAGCCGCTTACATCTAAAGCACACCATGCACTTCCCTTCTTGGTGCTTGTGGCACTTGTCACATTTGGGGTAGGATCTCCATCCCTTATCGGCTGCTTGCGTCTGAGCTCCGAAGTTTCTAACCCTTTTGTGAGTCCTCGCAGCTTCTCCACAAGATGGCTTCCTTGGCACCTCCTCAAGCTTCCTCTTACCATTGTCCTTGTCGCTCCTAAGCGATCCCGAACGGATGGCATGATGGGTAAGTCTTGTAGCTAGATTTACCGCACTTTGGATGGTGTTGGGGTTTGCAGCCGTGACATTTTCCCGGATCTCAGGGGCTAGACCCCAAATGTATCTATCGATATGGTTTTCTTCCGGAGTTACCAAATGCGGCACCAGCTTGGCCAAATCATGAAATCGGGTGGTGTAAGAGTTTATGTCGCCCCCGATCATTTCATGATTCCACAGCTCGGCTTCTAGCTTTTGAATTTCACTCTTCGAGCAAAATTCGTCCCTTAATAGCATGAGGAATGCATTCCAAGTGAGTTGGTGCGCGACATTTCTTCCAAGCGTTCGCACTTGGATATTCCACCACGATAGGGCTCGCCCTTGTAGAAGACATGCTGCAAACTCCACCTTGTTTGCTTCCGTACATTTACTGAGGCTAAGGACTGATTCCGTGCTTTCAATCCAGTTTAGTAGACCCACGCCTCCTTCCGTTCCAAAGAATTCTTTAGGGTTGCAAGCCCTAAAGGTTTTGTAGTTGCAATCTTGGGTTGGGGTTGGTGCTCCTTGATTTGTTTGAAGCCCAGCAGCAACTTGGCTAACTATGTTGGGTAATGTTGCAATCACTTGTTCCATGACAAGTTGGTCTAACTCGGGGTTTGCTCTTCGTGGAGGCATCGTTCTAGAGCATAATCACACGACGATTTTTAGTTACTCAATCTAATCGGTTTTATCATACTACTCTACGTGTAACGTGTTTAATTCATTCATGGCATTAAATATGACTAATAGTACGAGATTTAATTAAATAATCAATCATTCAACTTGGCACAAAATAATTACCAAAATCGGCTCTTTAAAAGATGCCATATATATTAATAGAGAGTTAATAGTAGCCATACAATCATACATCCTTCAAACCAACATAGGATATTTTAGTTCATAATCAACAAAAGAAAAAAAAGACATTAAAACCCAACGTCAATCCATTCCAACCCATCTAGCGCCCAAATCCAATGTAAACTAGTCCCACTAACATCATCAACACAACCCCTGAAACTAGGCATGTATGCACTAGCCTAATTAGTCTTCGGGCGTCTTGAGCCGCCTCTAAGGCTTGCATTGTGTGAGGGTGGTTAAGGTCCGCCATGTCTAAGCACGAACTAACCCTGTAGGTTTGGTAATCTAACATGCCTATTATGTTATATAGCTCCACAGACATGTGGTGGAATCTCCTCTTTTCCTCGTCGGTCATCCCGGATGAAGGTATCAACGGGATTCCCGTGAGGACGGGGGCTCTTACCGGCTCGTTCACCTGCCGGGAAGGTTCTCCCACAGTAGGCTGGGGTGGTGCTACGGTTGCTCATACTGGAATGGCCACCCTCTTTCGGGCAGTTTGTCTAACCCGAGGCCCGGTTGTTCCGGGGTTTGGGTTTTGGTTTGGTTGGGGTGCTAATGCTAACTCTACTGGAGACCTAAAGATTCTTACGGGCCTACGTAGGGGTTCTAAGAACCCTTGAGGAAGCTGATATTGTGGGGATTGGTTACTATCGGTGGAAGATCTTGGGCCGTTCTCGGTAGGTTCACTTTCGCTTGACATGATCTGCAAGGTTTGAATAGACTTATTCACTAAATTCATAACTTAAATTGTCTATATATGAATGTTATGCTCATGCACACACACAATCATCATGATATAGAAAGAAAATAAATAAAATTTGTTTCTAAGTATATTTTTATTATAACTAACCTAAGTCCCATATCGTACATAGCTAAATTAGACATAGGTGATCAAGCTTTGTCTAATTGAGGTATAACAATGTGGTACCCAACTTAATTATATTATCAATACACTTGATGTATTTTAAACAAAATTATTTTGAAAAACATTTTTATAAACCTTTGGTTATAGTTGGTGTTTTCCTCCCAATAGGAAAACAACATTCTCTATAACCTTCGGCTCTGATAGCAAATCTGTCACACCCCGCTAAAGCGGAAACACGAGGTGTCACAGCACAAGATATCATCACACAAGGTAAATAGACAATAACCATTATATTAACTTAACAAAAATAAGTAGTTCGGGTAAAACATAAATAAAGGTTACACAACCGAATAATAATTAAATCACATTGTCTTGTACGATGTGAAAATCAAATAGATATTGTTTTTATAAAACGTGACGATGAAGATGAAGATGCCACACATCATGCTTCTATGCATAAGGTATCTAACGACGATCACCTGAAAGCACGGCTAAAAGAAAGAAAATGGTCAACTACTAGAGTTGGTGAGTTCATAGTTTTTTAATATATGTACAAAATATCTTTGAAATGAGAATAGTTTAAATAATTGATGGAGGTTTTTGGAATAAAATAGAAGTATGCACGAATTGTAGAAGATGTATTATATTGCCCAATACGTTGCACATGGTAGTAATATACTATGATGATTGTTGCTTGAGCCATTATCCAACCTAGCCAACAACCAATTGCCCATGATAAACCTAGCGCCAATATTAAATGACGTTAGTAGTGGTAAAGTACATCTATAGTTCGTCAACCATAAATGGGAGATGTCGTAATTTTGAGTTAAAGGTTAAAGGTTGTCTCTATTTTTCCAAAATTCATAAGTGTTCACTGGAATTTTCAGTTCTTTAAGTTGAACTTTTAAAAATTAAAAACTGTGTTTTAGGAGTCATATTAAGGCTTGATATTTTAATATAATCTTAATACATGTTTCTAGAATGTCCAGTAAAAATATAGGAATTCATAATCCATGTTTAGTATTTTTAATAATTAAAAGTGTATAAGATGTCCACTGATTAGTGTCTCGATGACATGTTGTTACTAAAACGTCTGTTTAGGGCCCATACGACCTCGTTTTAACAAAATTCAAAATGAGAATTAACCATGCTTCAAATATGAAACTTTTAAAAAAATCTAGACATATTTTGACCCAAGAATGAGTAAGTTACACGCGTTTAAAGTGTACCATTCTAAATCTGTCATATTTCCAGATTCAACATATGTGTCTTTTTAAATATGTTTGAAGGATCAAACGTTGATGAAAATTATTGCATCCAGGTTTAAACGAAAGGTAACACTTTAAACTAAAATTAGCTAAAAGAATCAACTGATGATGATATCTAGAACTCCAAATATAACAAAAACAAATGGGGAGTTCTAGCATCAGAATCTGTCAGATTGTTATTCTTTTTGTTTATGGGTCATAACTTTAATATAACATGTTTATATTCATGTATAATCATATTATATGAGTATAAGCTTTGATAATCCATGTGTTCTTAGAACAATGGTAGGATGATACACATTTTATGTGTTCCTTACAATATTTGTTAAGATGAAACACATGCATGATCAAAGTCTTATTTTCTTGGTTTTTAGTTGATTAAGTTCCATACAACAATGATAGGATGATGCATATTTCATGTGCTCCTTACAACATTGGTAGGATGTTTATATTTACATGATATATATATATATATAAAGGAAATAAGATGAACAACAAAGAAAATAAATAAAAGAAAGAAAAAAGAAGAAAAGTAGAAGAGTAGAAGACTCGAGTTGAGTGTTATATGATCATCTTACCAACTCTTGCCTTTGATTTGGTGTTGGATCTTCACAAGATGAACAATTCTTGTTGTTCTTGGGAGATTTTTGGTGGTTAAAGAGAAGAGAGAAAAGAGAAGAGATTGAGTGTGGTGGTAAAGGAAATGATGATGAGAGGAAAGGGGGATTATATAGGACATGGGGGAGATCAAGAGGTGTTTCTTGGGAAGAGAAGTAGGAAAGAAAATTATGAGGGGGGGGGGGGGGGGTAGGGTGGCCGGCCTCAAGGGCGGGGGGTTTCCTTTTTTTTTTGAATAGTTATGTGTAATTTAAATAAATAAATTTTGTATAATTGGTGATTTTGTTTAAATCTTTTAATTACAAAGTTTTAATTACTTTTATGAGTTTATATTTATATGTTTTATATTTTAACTTATTTATATTTATTATGATGTATTTAATTATTTTTATTGATATTATTTTTATTATTGTACATGATTTGTAATTCTTGACTTTTAATAATTCGATTTTTCGAGCTCCGGAAGGTTCTAACCATATAGGCAAGATTTCTATGAAATCTAATATTATTATGGATGTATTTAAATCATAAATACTATTTTTAGTCATACTAGGCTTAAAATTAGAATTTCTAATGGCTAACCTGGGAAATTTGTTGCCGAATGTCACATAATATATATGCTATTATGCTTTGATCATATAAATTTCTAGATGTTATTGATGATGATGATCCAATGATTCGTGATTACGCTTTGTTTATTGATAATTTTAGTCCTTGTGGGTTGTACGGACATATATGATAGGTTTGTCTACATGGTTGTCCAACTTATCTTCAAAATTACATATATCCAAACAACTGTGTTCATGTTAAATTCATGCTAGGTTTGGTGGTTTTTAATGTGTTTCATGCTTGGTATGCAATTTTGGGGCTTTACATTAGGTTAATGGGAGATGGATTGGAATATTGATTTATACACCATGTAGTGTTTCGTGCTGGTTGAGAAGTTATGCTCATAAAACTTGGTGTGTTTAGAAAAATCATTTTGTAATTAAAGATTTGAGGTTACAAAGGTTTTTGAATCTTGAATTTCTATAAAATTCTGAATTGTATAAACACGGGTTGAAACATCATTATTTTATAACTCTTTACATGTTGATTTGGTTATTTTGGCATGTTTAAAGAAATCTACTTGATCAATGTTATGATGGTATATTTATATATTTGCACTATCCGTGGCTATGTTGGATGATTTGAGATTTGAGTGAATATCTCTATTGTTATCTTTGTGCTCGTCCCGTTTGATTGTGTAAGAGTTGACGCCATTTTTAATCGCTTTAGAATTATTGCATAATTTCTGAGATCATTGAATGTTTGACTAAACAACGGTAATGGTTGAGTATTGGTAGCTGTCGTTCCTTGAGTTCGATATCCGGTTTTACAATAGCATATACTACATATGTAGGTTCACTGCCCGTGTGTGTCATGTTTCTAGGGTAATTCCATCTTTAAAAACTGTGTGTGTAATAAGCTTTTAATCATTAAAAATCAGTATACCCAGACGATATACCAATGTACCTCATAACCGAACAAACATTAACTTATTCATTAAAAAATCATTTACAAAATCACTTTTTGCATCCATTTGATATACTTTAAAATCTAGATCACACGTATAAGCAAGTAGAATCCTTATGGGTTCCAATCTACCAACCAGAGTAAAGGTTTCATCATCATCTGTCTCTGTTGTTGATTATATCCTTCAGCCACCAATCTAGCTTTGTTTCTTGTTATGTTACCATCTTCATAAACTTTGTTTCTATATACCTATTTCATTTCAATTATTGTGTGACCACTAGGCAAGGGTACTAAATCCCAAACATGACTTCTAGTGTATTGATTTAACTCTTCTTACCTAGCTATTATCCAGTTTTCATCTTTAAGAGCATTTTTAATATTTTTGGGTTCTATATGTGACACACAGGCAAAGAAGGTGTTAAAATTTTGAATTTGGGATCTAGTTTTCTTTGGTTTAGGTCTCCTATGAATTAAGTTATTTGGTGATTTCTACTATTGTTTACATTTATTAAGTCACATGTTGTTTCATTTGATTGATTTAGTGTAACACCGTGATTTTGAGAACCAAAATTTTCTTTTTAAAATACAATTTAAGTTTTCAGACCGCGTATGTTTGTTTGTAAATAAAACATTTACACCTATCTAATAATCTAAAAATGCAGCAGAAGTAAAACACGTGGCAAAAAAAATATATCTATATATAATCAAAATGTTGCCACATTATATTGTTTGGTATTACTGATACTTAACCGGACGACCATTATGTGAAAATAATACAAACATTATAATATCAGAGTGTTTAATAAAACAATATTCCTCCCAAAGCATACAACTACCCGCAGGCACCCGAGCTCACAGCCTAAGAATCATCTGCACATGTGAGAGTGAGTATCTGTTCGCTATAATAGCTAGTGCGTACAGAACAACATAATAATTAACATAAGTATATCACATATCATCAATCATGCTCAAACAGTGTTATCCTAGCATCTCGCGAAGAGCTGGCGTAGTCAGAAGGTGACATATCTTGCAGGGTAGTTAACCCGGCTCAATGCACCAAACTGGGTACCAGACACATCCACCGCGCCGGTAGGTGAGCTGTGAAGAGGTCCACCATTGCATTTTAGAATCTTTTAATTTCTCTGAGTACAGGTGGAGGTTGTACCCATCTGTTCGGGGAGCATTAGGCTTGTAAGGCCCTAATTACCTATATATGTACCGTTGATGCTGTCAATGGTCCGCAGACCTCAAGCAATCCCAGGCCATCGTTGGCCCCCATGAAGGACTAGTCAATCCCAGGTCTGGACCCGATCACAAACACATAACTAATCCGATCGGATCTTCAGTGTACGCATATAATCATATATCATCATTATGAAATATAACATACATTTAATCAAGTGCATATCATAACATGACAATAGAATTTCATGCATAACAAAGCATTCTAACTTTCAATAATACATTCTATTCGTTAATTAATATATGTTATGGGTATATCAATTGTTATGTTATCCAGAATTCACATGACAAGCTAGAAGAAGCTAATATATTGCTTCTGTACTCACGGATCGTTGACTTGACCTATAACACCATTACTTAGGCGTTAATCAATTAAACACGCAAAGAACATCTTGGATACTTGAAACAATACCCAAATGGTGCTATTTATCTATTTATTAACTTATTATAATAGTCCATGCACCAACATGCGAAAGAACTACAAAAAACAGCACATATGCTGAAAGTTGGCTTGACGCGTCGCGTCCATAGGGACCGACACGTCGTGTCCTTTGGGACCGACACGCCGCGTCCCCTGCAGCAGTGCACTATTACTTGTTTTTGCACAGCAGTGCCATTTTATCCCATTTCAACTCCAAATCAACTTTAACAAAATTTTAGTGTTTCCTATGATCATTTGACATATATTGGAGCATTCTAATCAATTCATATGAAAATCACATTTAAATAGACAAGGAAGTGTCCATTTTTGGCCAAAACTTGAAATGCACCAATTCTAACACTTTCAACACATCATTTACACCTTATATGAACCTATTTTTCTAACTTATTTATGGCCTATTTTTCACTATTTTAGCCAATTCAAGCAAAACTACCATTTCAATTCAATACCAATGTTCTAATCAATTCTTACACGTTATATGAACCTATTAAAACCATATAAATCGGTTCTTGATGTGTAAAAACAGATTGACTCCATTTTGGCTATTTTGACCCATTCACGTTATTTCTTGAATTTGTGCATAAACACCACTTCTAACCTAAAACATGATTTCTAATCAATCCTAATGAGTTATAAGAACAATTAGAACACCAAATTTCAGTTCTTGAAGGTCAAATTCAGTTTGACACGTGTTTGACCAATTTTGACCCATTTGAGCCAAAATTCAAAACTCAATCAAGATCACTACTTTAATCCTGGAAACTGATTCCTATGTACTTAGAAATGATATAGAAACTTATTTTATTCATAAATTTAAGTTCTTGATTGCTAAATCAAAAAACCCACTTGAAACCTAGAATTTCAAGAATTGAAGAACAACAAGATGAACAAGAAGGAATATGAACTTACAATGATCAACTGATGATAAAGAACAACTAGTGAGACTAATTTGAAGCTTAACTTGCTGCTAGAACAAAGATTTATGAGTTTTCTCTCAAAACCCAAAAATCAAGAATAAAGAACAAGAAGATGGAGGAAGCTTACAAGTGATAGAGATGATAAAGATGATGAATTTGGACAGATTTAGGTCTTGATTTGCAGTTGGAATTAATCTCTTGATTGCTTCTCTTTTGGTTTTTCTTCAATTGCAACACAAGAACAATAACAGTAAGTGTGTGTGTGTGTGTGTGTGTGTGTTGAATACGTGTGTGTATGAGGGAGATGAGTCAAAACCAGCTTGTTGGTAATATTATCCACAAGTGGGTAATTTGTTCTCTTTTTTCAACATACAACTCGTCTCTCGTTTACCCGTTTCAACTAACGAGGATATTTTCGGAATCCTCGTTTGAAACATTTTGATATTTTTATAATCTTTATCTATTTTTATTATTATTTTAATAACCTCATTTCTTTATTATTTTCATACTTTATATCTTTTTCTAAAATATATATTTTATTTAATTTAATTAAATATTAGACGTACCACGTTTGCAAACATTTAGGCCCATTTTGAGGATGTTACAAATCTACCCCGGTAAGAAGATTCCGTCCTCGGAATCTGCTCTCTAGATAACAGGTGGGGATAGTGTGCCTTCATATCCTCCTCGATCTCCCATGTCATGTTTGATCCGAGATTATCCTTCCACTTGACCAAGACTAGCTGAATTGTCTTCTTCCTCAGTTGCTTAGCCTTTGTATTTAAGATTTCAACCGGTTCTTCAACTAGCCGTGTAGAAGAATCCACTTTAAGATCTTGCAAAGGTAGAATCTGATCTTCCTCTACCTGGCACTTGCGAAGATAGCAAACATTGAAGGTATTATGAATACCTAATAACTTTGGAGGTAATTCCAAATATATTGTCTGCTCGTTGACTTTCTAGATTATTTTGAAGGGACCAATGTATGGTGGACTCAACTTGCCCTTTCTACCAAATATGATGACACCCTTCCACAGGGAAACCTTCAATAATACCCGATTACCTATTTCAAAGGTAACCGGCCTGCCTTTTGGGTCTGCATACATCTTTCGCCTATCTCTTGCTGCTTTCAACTTCTCTCATGCAAACTTGACTTTATCTGTAGTAATTAGGACCAGATCAGGTTCAGCATACTGTTTCTCTCCTGGCTCGAGCCAATAGGTAGGGGTACGACAACGGCTACCATAAAGCATCTCATACGGTGGCATACCAATACTGGAATGATATGAGTTATTATAAGCAAACTCAATCAAAAGAAATTGAGAATCCCACGAACCACCGTATTCGAGTACACATGCGTGCAACATGTCTTCAAGAGTTTGGATAATCCTTTCGGACTATCCATCAGTTTGGGGATGATATGCGGTACTCAAGTGAACACGAGTACCAAGCTCCCGTTGAAGACTATTCTAGAAGTGTGAAACAAACCGTGTATCTCTATCAGAGACAATAGATAATGGAACACCGTGTCATGCTACTATTTCATTAATGTACAATTGAGCAAGACGAGGCATAGAAGATGATTCATTAACAGCTAGGAAATGGGCACTCTTGGTGAGCCTGTCAACAATCACCCATATCATGTCATGCCCTTTTGAATTCGTGGGCAATTTAGTAACAAAATCCATGGTGATTTTATCCCATTTCCATTATGGAATTGGTAATTGTTGCAAATTACCATATGGTCTTTGGTGCTCAGTTTTAACCTATGCACATATCTGACATTTCTCCACATATGAAGCTATATCCCGCTTCAGTGTAGGCCACCAGTAAAGTGCCTTAAAATCATGGTACGTCTTCGTTCACCCTGGATGACAGATATTCTAGAACTATGTGCCTCCTTCAAGATTAAATCCCGATTCTCTTTGATGCTAGGTACCCAGATTCGGGACCTGAATGTCTTCAATCCCCGGCTGTAATCTTGCAACTGCTCGTTCATTTTTGACATAACTTTAGCCTTTAGATTAGCTTCCAATAAGGCTTCTTGCTGTGCCTCCTTTAGCCGAATAATAAGATCAAATACATTAGTAATTTTCATGAATCTGATGTTCTCTAAGGAGCCCTTTCGCCTTAACGCATCAGCCACCACGTTAGCCTTACACGGGTGGTATTTGATTTCACAATCATAATCCTTTATCAGCTCTAACAACCTGCGTTGCCTCATATTGAGCTCCTTTTGTGTGAAAACATATTGGAGGCTCTTGTGATAAGTGAATACCACACATTTGGTGCCATGTAGATAGTGGCACCATAATTTTAGAGCAAAGACAACAGCTGCCAACTTTAGATCACGAGTCAGGTAGCTCTTCTCATGTGGCTTCAGTTGGCGGGAAGCATAAGCTATCGCTTTGTCCTTTTGCATAAGGACACTTCCCAAACTTGCGTAAGAAGCATCACACTAGACAATAAAATCTTCTAACCCATTTCGCAGAGTCAGAATTAGAGCTTGACATAATAGTTGTTTAAATGTCTGGAAGGCATTATCTTGTTCATCAGACCATGAATAAGCAACGTCCTTTCGTGTAAGCTTTGTCAAAGGACTTGTTGTGACAATCGTCGATTAAAATTTCAGGTTAGCTTCTAGAAAACTTTAATATAGGTTTTTAATAGCTATAAATAGTATTAATAACATAAATTATTTTGTAGAAAGCTTATATGTTAGGAATCCATGGGGATCAAAGCACGCAACGGAAGCAACAAAAACACACAAAAGGATCCCATGATTTCCCAATGGTGGTGAAAACTTGTAAGAACATGCATGCAACCAAAAACAAGAACAAAGAGAAGAAGGAGATCAAATCATACCCTCGAAGACTTTGATACTTGGCTGGAACAATTCGGATTTGGGATGTAAGCTTGAAACAAAAGGCTCCAAGCCCTAATGCAAGTCTACACCAAGAAACCTTCAACCTCTCTGTACTAGCAAACCGAAGCACCACCAACACTTGATGGATATCTTCTGGAACAGCCTTGAAACACTTGTGCACAAATCATCAACACTTGATCTTGCTCTCTCTCTTAATGGAAGAACTCACAAGTATATGTATTGCACAAAATGGACCAAGAGTAGCTAATGAACCAAGAGAGCCCTTTTTAAAGACCTCCATTCTGTTCAAAAGAGCGAGAGTCGGACCCCAATGGCACCATCTCATTGGACCAACTCAAATGGTCCAATAAAACACAAGTGTCACTTGGAATTCTGCCTTCACGACTTCTTCACGGGCTCTCACGGGCCGTGAAGGATAAATGCGCCACGACCGGCCATTTATCCTCCATGAGTCGTGCCGCGCCGTGCAAGAATCGTGAGGGTTCGTGCCTTCACGACCTCCTTCACGGGCCGTGTAGGGTCGTGAAGCCCTAGGGTTTCACGAACCATGCGGCCCACGTCAGGACTCGTGGACACGAGCAGCTTCACGACCCATGGAGCATCCTTCACGGTCGTGAAGCCTAGGTCAACTGGAATTTGACCATTTTGACTCTTTCTTCTTATAGTAGGCTGTCGAGATTGAAACTTGGCGTGTGACCCAATAGGCCCGTGCTTCATTGGCAGTGATGCTGGCTTACGTGTGTCAGTGGGCAGATACCAACATTATATTCCTTACAAATATCGGCGATGTTCTTAAAACCTTCAAAAATCGAAAAATCGGTAAAACCGACTAATTAAAAGTAAAAATTTATAAATATTATATATCTATTAAAATATTAATAATAAAACACATCATTACATATATTATTTATCCCAAATATAAAACTTATGTAAATGCCAACAAAACTAATCAAAAACTTGTAAGTATTGACTTTGAATGAATCACCAATCTACAAAAACATCCAACACACACACTTATACATTACTAATTAAATAACAAAAAAAAATAATAATAATAGCAATATTATAGCCAAAATCTTCCAGCCACTTTCACACACTCAACTTCACCTACACACACTACCTCTTGCATGTGCAAGTCTCCCACTCATTTGCACCACCTCACCTTCTCTCTCTCTAAACCATTCTCTCCTCCTTCTCGCTACACTCCAGCCCTCGAATCTGCTAGAAATCATCATAAACTTCCATGTTTTGAAGTGTTCTTGAAGGATTGAAGCAAAAGATTCAAAGTAAGCAAGCATAGGTAGCAATCTCTTGGGTAATCTCTTCATTTGTTACATTTTTCTTCAAGATACTTGAGTTTCTGAATTTTTAGAAACATCAAAGTGTTTTGATGATGATACATTCACTAAAAACATAAAAATGTTCAACTCAAAATAAAACTTTATGAATCAAACAACAAGAACTCAAGAAATTAGTGTTTTTATGCACATGCATGTGGGTTTTTGCACATGCATGTGGTTTTCTTTGAAGGATCTATCATGATATGATCATGCATGGAATTTTTGTTTTAAAATCTGTAATATTTGAGTAATCAAGTAAATAATATGATAAAATCATAATATTGGTGGTGATGAACACAAAATGTAAGTTATTAATTGATATGGTGTAAAGATTTGATTCTGACATAAATTTTGTGTTGACTTAAAATGACCATAACTTAATAAATACTTAACCAACGATTTGATTCTTTTTTTAAAAGTTTTATCTCTATGTTGAGCTTCATCTCCGAGTGGAAATTAAAGATTTCATGAAGATTTGACCCCCCAACCACACGTATCAAGTCAGATATAGTTAGAAATTAAGCTCACTGTTCAGTAAAATGACTGAACTTGCATGGATGTTAAACCACTCACATATTTTTCAAATAAATTTGTTTTTCTTCTAGAAATTTAAATTAATGAGTTAGATTTTAAATAAAGTTAACCTCACTCAAAAATATAAATTTTTGACCAATTAACTATGTAAAATAAGTTACATGCACAAAACTGAGAAATCTGGATAATTTCATGGATGAACTTTAATTGATCATAACTTGGTCCACACAAACTTAAAAATGGTCAATTTTTTTTTAAAGTTACATTATTGAGTTAGAAATTTAATCCAAATTTGAATCATCTAAAAATATGGTCGTTTGACCACCCAAACCTTAAAACATCATGAGAATGTTAACTGGATTTTCACTAGTGACATCTAAATTTAAATAAATCAAATAAATATCTATAAATCTTTAAAAATTCTAATATTTTTACAGTATTCCCTAAAGACATATTATAATAACATATAAAAAGTGACTTGCACAGGAAATAAAGAAGAATAAAATCTTTATTATTGGGACTTAAAAATAACAATTAAAGTATAAAAATAATACAAATAATATAGAAACACCTAAAAATTAAATATAAAATATAAAACATAATTGTATTCACATGAAAGAAAGTTGGGTAAATAAATATATATACATATATAATTTCAACATATAACTATATCAATATAAAATCAATATAAATAATACAAAATTTATTATTAATTTTAATAACTAGAATTTGGGGACTAATAATAGGATATTATTTCACTAGGACGGAAGCACCGACGGAATTCAAGATTTTGCGAATTGTTTTAAGAACGCGTTAAACTTCGTCAAGTGAGTATTCACGGCCCCATTTTTTTATTGTTTGAATATTTTTGGGCTAAAAGCATGCTATTGTTTTGAATATTTTATTGTTTTCGAGACTTTCAAAAACGAAGTTGAGAACCAATTGGGTAAACGAATTAAGATGCTCAGATCGGATGGTGGTGGTGACTATCTAAGTTCGGAGTTTCGTGACTATCTAAAAGATTGTGGAATTGTTTCACAATTGACACCTCTTAGGACACCACAATCAAATGGTGTCACCGAGAGGAGGAACCGGACATTGTTGGATATGGTTCTGTGTATGATGAGTCGTACGGATGTACCCATTAGCTTTTGGGGCTATGCATTGGAAACGGCCGTTAGAATCCTTAACCTCGTACCAACTAAGAAGGTCAAGAAGACACCCTTTGAGATGTGGCATGGAAAGATTCCATCGCTTTCATATCAAAAGGTTTGGGGTTGTCCTGCCTACATGAGATGTGAGGTGGAGGAGAATATGGAACCCCGAGCCGAGAGGTGTTTGTTCATTGGATATCCTGCCGGGTCTATGGGATATTTGTTTTACAAACGTTCAGAGAACAAGGTATTTGTTGGTCAGAGGGGCGTCATCCTTGAAAGGGAGATGTTATCCAAAGACGCTAGTGGGAGAAAGGTTGATCTTGTAGAAATTCAAGAACCTTCCAATGACCAACCCGAAGTTGGCACTAGTTCACAAGATGATTCTTAGCACGGCGCTGTTGGAGAACCTGACACGGATCCTTTACCTCTTAGGAGATCCGATAGGATTCGCAATGAGACAGAGAGATATGGGTTTCTCATGTCTAAGGGTTGCGACCTAGTGGTGGATCATGATGAACCATCATCTTATCAGGACGCCGTGGTGGGCCCTAAGTCCACGAGGTGGAAAGAGGCAATGGAGTCCGAGATGCAATCTATGCCGGATAACCAAGTCTGGGATTTGGTAGATCCGGTACCCGGGTGTAGACTCGTGGGTAGCAAATGGGTCTTTAAGAAAAATACCGGCATAGATGGAGAGGTAGACACCTTCAAAGCCCGACTGGTGGCTAAGGGTTTCACGCAAACTCATGGTGTAGACTATGATGAAACCTTTTCCCCAGTGGCTATGTTGAAGTCTATCCGGATACTCATGGCAATTGCCGCATTTCATGATTATGAGATTTGGCAAATGGATGTAAAAACCGCGTTCCTTAATGGGACACTTAGCGAGGGAGTTTATATGACTCAACCCGAGGGTTTTGTACATGCCAAGCATCCGGATAAGGTCTGCAAGCATAAGAAGTCCATT
This sequence comes from Dittrichia graveolens, assembly GCA_038502395.1. Lineage (NCBI taxonomy): Eukaryota > Viridiplantae > Streptophyta > Magnoliopsida > Asterales > Asteraceae > Dittrichia > Dittrichia graveolens. The sequence continues at coordinate 49,985,646 of JARJIL010000005.1, read as the reverse complement.
TATGGACTTAAGCAAGTATTGCGCAGCTAGAACCTGTGCTTTGATGAGAAAGTCAAAGAGTTTGGTTTTCGAAAAGCAAGAATGAGCCATGCGTATATGTCAGGTCTAGTGGGAGCATAGTTGTATTCCTAGTCTTGTATGTCGATGACATACTCCTTATTGGGAACAATGTCCCGACCCTTCAAGGTGTAAAAACCTGGTTAGGTAATTGTTTTTCAATGAAGGATCTGGGAGATGCAACTTATATTCTTAGGATCAAAATCTATAGAGATAGATCCAAGTGGGTAATTGGGCTTAGCCAAAGTACATATGTTGACAAAGTCCTAAAGCGGTTTAGGATGGAAGACTCCAAGAAGGGGTTCATTCCTATGTCACATGGTTTGGTATTGAGTAAGAGTCAATCCCCTAGTTCCCCAGAGGAACGGGAAGTAATGAAGCGAGTGCCATATGCTTCGGCTGTGGGCTCGATCATGTATGCCATGCTATGTAGGAGGCCTGATATATCGTGTGCTTTGAGCATGACGAGTAGATATCAAGCCAACCCAGGCGAAGCTCATTGGACAGCGGTGAAGAGCATTCTCAAGTATCTTCGGAGGACTAAGAAGATGTTCTTGGTGTATGGAGGTGAGGAAGAGCGTCGAGTAAAGGGTTACTCTGATGCAAGCTTCCAAACCGATAGGGATGACTTATGATCACAATCGGGGTTCGTGTTCCTATTAAACGGTGGTGCTATATCCTGGAGGAGCTCCAAGCAAGACACCGTGGCCGATTCCACTACAGAGTTGGAATATATTGCGGCCAGTGAAGCTGCTAAGGAGGCCGTATGGATGAGATCTTCTGTGACAACGAGAGTGCCATTTCTTTAGCAAAGGAACCGAGGTCTCACCCACGCATTCATCCTTCATGGCCCGTGAGAGCCCGTGAAGAAGTCGTGAAGGCGGAATTCTAAGTGACACTTGTATTTGGTTGGACCATTTTGTTGGTCCAATGAATGAGTGCCAATTAGCACGACTCTGGACTCATGAGAACAAAGATGGTGTCTTTAAAAGAGCCATTCTTAGTTCTTTCACTACTCTTGGTCAAATTGTGCAAGCATACTTCAATTGTGAGTTCATACTAGTGAGAGTGAGCAAGAGCAAGAGATCAAGGGTTGTGCACAAGTGATTTCAAGGCTATTCCGGAAGAGATTCATCAAGTGTTGGTGGTTCTTCGGTTTGCTAGTACAAAGAGGTTGAAGGTTTCTTGGTGTGGACTTGCATTAGGGCTTGGAGCCTTTTGTTTCACCCAAGTATCAAAGTCTTCAAGGGTATGATTTGATTTCCTTCTTCTCTTTGTTCTTGTTTTGGTTGCATGTAGCCTCTTACAAGTTTTCACCACCATTGGGACTTCATGGGATCGTTTGTGTGGTTTTTGTTGCTTCCGTTGCGTGCTTTGATCCCCATAGATTCCCAACGGTGGTATCAGAGCCATACTTGTAAGATGCATGCACCATTGTGGCTTGAAAATCCATATTTTCGATTTTGGACATTCTGTCCAGAGAGCCTTCACGGGCCGTGGAGCTTGCTTCACGGGTCGTGAAGGCTACACGACCAGTTTCATGCGGTGTTGGTCGTGAATGGTTTTTAACAATTTCACGAGCCGTGGAGCGTACTGGCTTCACCGCCCGTGAAGAGCAGTAGCTCGTGAAGGCGTCGTGAATAGGCTGTTTTTGGCCTTTTGAAAAAGAAAACTAGATATGGATTTTAGCAATTTGGTTTTGGTGTTTCCAGAATCATTTTAGGCTTTTTAGCCTTGTTGTTAAGCCCCATAATATCCTAATTCTTGTATGTGTATGTATTGGGTGGTTTTGGCATAAAATGCACACATGCATACATGTATATTGTGTATATATGAATATGGATTTCAAAGTGTTTGGAATCCTAATGCATATGTACAAGGTTTATTCTTCTGCCTTTAGTTTTTGAATAAACTTAATTGGGACCAACATTTGGACTTCTTACAAGTTTATTCTCTTTGTTCTTATACAAGGTTTATTCTCTGTTGAATCCTTATGCATATGTACAAGGTTTATTCTTGTACAAGGTTTATTCTCTTTGTTCTTGTTTTGGTTGCATGTAGCCTCTTACAAGTTTTCACCACCATTGGGACTTCATGGGATCGTTTGTGTGTGGTTTTTGTTGCTTCCGTTGCGTGCTTTGATCCGCATGGATTCCCAACAGTTGTTATGTACCTAGTTTAACTAGGAATATGATTTCAGTAGCCCGGTTGAGAGAATAGCGATTCACTTTTGGGTTCGTTGATGATGGCATTCGTGCCTTCAAAAACGACATTTTGTATTTTGAGGCTCGCCCTCTTAATGGAATATATGAAGTTAATCTTAAAAGATCTCTTGATGATAATTCTATATATACCACTAGCACCAAATTACCTAAGCATGACTTAAGTCAAACATACCTATGACATTGTCGGCTTGGTTATGTCAACAAGAAACGCATTGCAAAACTTCAAAAGGATGGAATTTTTAAATCAAACGATTCTAGCTCATTTCAAGTTTGCGAATCATGTATATATGGCAAGATGACTAAGGCTCCTTTCTCCGGTTCAAGTGAAAGAGCCAAAGATCTATTAGGAATCATACATACGGATGTAAGCGGTCCTTTTAGATCAATGTCTAGGGATGGTGATAGATACTTCATTACATTCACCGATGATTATAGTAGATTTGATTATGTTTATTTAATAAAACATAAACATGAAACATTCGAAATGTTCAAGTTGTTTCAAAACTAAGTACAAAATTAACTCAACAAAACAATCAAGACCCTTCGTTCCGATCGAGGTGGCGAGTACTTAAGCCAAGAGTTTATGGATCATCTTAGTAATTGTGGGATTATCTCACAACTTACTCCTCCTAGAACACCACAACATAATGGTGTATCTGAAAGGAGGAACCGAACTCTACTAGATATGGTTTGGTCTATGATGAGCCAAAGTACTCTACCGTCGTCCTTTTAGAGTTATGCTTTATTAACTGTTGCGCGCATATTGAATATGGTTCCAACTAAGAAGGTAGATAAGACACCATATGAGATGTGGTATGGAAAGGTTCCAAACTTATCTTACTTGAAAGTCTAGGGTTGTAAGGCTCATGTACGACAAGAAGCTTCAAGCAAACTCGATCCTAAATCTATCAAATGTAATTTTGTGGGATATCCTAAAGATTCATTAGGATATTATTTCTACAACCCGGATGAGAACAAAGTGTTTTTTTCTAGGCGTGCCACTTTCTTAGAAAAGGAGTTTCTTTCGAATGAGGCAAGAGGGAGCAATTTAGACCTTGAAAAAAATTCAAGAACCACAAAATACATGTCAGGTTGGCACTAGCACTCAACAAACGGTTGTTGAACCTGAACTATTAGTTGTTCAAAAGTCTACTGAAACACAAAGTGTTCGTAGATCTGGTAGACCTCGTCAAGAACCCAAGAGATACAAATTTCTCGTGTCCAATGATGAGTTTTTCTTGGTAGACTCTTCGGAGCCTACTAACTACCAAGATGCTATATCGGATCCGGAATCCGATAAATGGCTTGATGTCATGAACACTGAGATGTAGTCCATGTATGAAAATCAAGTATGGGACTTGGTTGATCTTCCTCCCAATAGTAAGACTGTAGGGAGTAAGTGGGTCTTTAAGAAGAAGGCTGACATGGATGGAAATGTACATACATTTGAGGAAAGGCTAATGGCGAAAGGTTTCACTCAAACTCATGGTATTGACTATGATGAAACTTTCTCTCCGGTCGCTATGATTAAATCTTTTAGAATACTTATTTCCATAGCCGCATATTATGACTATGAGATATGGCAAATGGATGTCAAAACGGATTTTTTAAATGGACACTTAAGTGAAGATGTCTATATGGTTCTGCCTGAAGGTTTTGTAGATCCTAAGTATCCTAACAAGGTGTGCAAGCTTAAAAGATCCATTTATGGACTTAAGCAGGCATCTCGAAGTTGGAATCTTCGATTTGATGAGAAAATCAAGGAGTTAGGTTTTATCCAATCAGAAGATGAACCGTGTGTTTACAAGAAAACTAGTGGGAGCGCAGTAGCATCGTAACATTGCAAGACATCAAGTCTTGGCTTGAGAAGTGTTTCTCAATGAAAGACTTGGGAGAAGCCGTCTATATTCTTGGAATAAAGATCTATAGGGATAGATCTGGGCGTCTTATTGGCCTATGTCAAAGTGCATATATTGACAAGATCTTGAAACGGTTCAAGATGGAGAATTCTAAGAGAGGATTCTTGCCAATGGCACAAGGCACGGTTTTGAGTAAAGCTCAAAGCCCTAGCACAAAAGAAGAGCTAGATAGAATGAGTGAGATCCCATATGCTTCTGCAATTGGATCCATCATGTATGTCATGCTATGCACTAGGCCAGATGTCTCGTATGCTTTGAGCATGACGAGCAGATACCAGAAAAACCCAGGAGATAGCCATTGGATGGCAGTCAAGAACATTTTAAAATACTTAAGAAGAACCAAAGGCATGTTCTTGATCTATGGGGGTTTGGAAGAAGATCTTTGTGTAAAGTGTTACACAGATGCTAGTTTCCAAACAGATCGAGATGATTCACGATCACAATTTGGCTATGTCTTCGTTATGAATGGAGGCGCGGTTGCTTGGAAAAGTTCTAAGCAAAGTGTAGTTGCACAATCCACTACAGAATCTGAATACATTGCTGCTTTTGAGGCTAGACAAGAAGCTGCATGGATGAAGAAGTTCATTGCTGACCTTGGGGTAGTAACAAGCATTCAAGACCCTATAGAGATATTTTATGCTAATGAAGGTGCTATTGTCTAGTCAAAAGAACCTGATCACATCACAAGACCAAACACATCCTCAGGCGTTTCCACTACATATGGGATATAGTGGATAGAGGACATGTGTGCATTCGCAAAGTTCATACAGATCAGAATCTCCCAAATCCTTTTACGAAACCTCTTGCCTTGACTAAGCATGAGTCACATACTAGGGAAATAGGTCTTTGCTTTGCAAGGGATTGGATTTAAATTGTAATTTTAGTATTTGGATATTTTGGAACATTATGACAATATCTATTTTATCTTAATGATATATTGGATATGATCACTTCATTAATATTTATTGTGTTCTTTATTAGCATGTTTAAATCCATGAAATCTTTATTCTAAAATGTCCATAGTCGATTATAACTATGGGAATAGTTATGAATTAAGACTAATGTGAATCAGTTGGTTGACTTTCATTCTTGATGAAAGTAGGCAAAAGAGTTTGCAGCCAAATTCACTAATGTTTGTTAAGGAACGAACATTGGATATGACCCACTCTTAAGATCGTTTCATGGATCAGTGTCATAAGCGAATCTTGAGAAAAAGGTGGTATCTATGTATCCTTAGACCTGAGACACATATTGGGACTCGAGTATGAGGAGTATCATGCTTTAATATGGTTAAACGCTATCTTTAACCGGGTAGTTATAAAGGCCATTATTAGGTATGATATGAGTCTTGTAAGAGATGTAGGTGGTCAAGATGAGATTTGTTTCTCTCATTTAATTGGGAGTATAATATCTCTGGGCCCTAAAACAAGTTGAACATTATATGAGAATTGATTACGATCCATGTCTCATGTTCAACGAGATGTTAAAACAAAGGGATAATTGAAGACTTACCTATAACAACGATTTTTAGCTAGTGAGTTAATTTCGTTGGTGAAAGTGTTGATCAACACACTTTATTTATTATTAGGGGCAATGGGATGTTGCTAGACGTTCTTACCATTGTCTATATCAGCTTAAGTTGTAACTTGTGCAAGTGGGAGATTGTCGGTACTATGTGCACAAGACACAAATTAATACGATATTACTGATAATAATAAACCCATAGGGTCACACATTTACAGTCAATGGACACCAATTACATATTTGAATATGATTTAAATATGTTTCAAACTGATTATATATATATAAGTCTATATGCATTATTGTATATTATTATTTATGTGAAATAATAATATTACTCTTATATATGGATATAAGATAATGCATATCAAATACATAAATATAGACATATGATTTTATATATATGTATGTACAAATACATATTTGTTACAAGTAAATTGTTACTAGTAACAAATTTTATAAATGTATGTATATCTTTGTTACAAGTAAAGAGTTACTAGTAACAACCAAGTATGTATATAAAATACATGTAGATATATTTTATACATGGTATGACATATCTAGTATTATCTTGTATTTATTTAAAAGAAAATCTAGAAATTACCACATTAATCATAAAGGGGGCCATATGATGTATTCTTGCATAAGACTTAACCAAGATATGCATGTATGGGACAAGTAAGGAAGCAAGAGGCAAGAGGGGACCCTCCCCCCTCTAATTTTCGTTCATAATGCAAGGGAGGGGGTCCTCCGTGTGTTGCTTTGCTTCTTGACTTTTATAATTACATGCATGGTCCCTTTTGTAACATACTTGCATGCTATCACCTTTATTTGTTAGCAAAGGTGATACATAAACACATACTCAAAATACATACATTTAGTTCAAGAAGAAGAACAAAGGTTGTTGCTTGCATTCTTGAATTTCAAGGTGTTGGAGTCATTGGCTTGTCGATACCTTGGAAGAAGTCTTCTCTTGGCTTCTCATAGATCAACCACTTCACCAACGGTTTACTCACGCTACAAAGGTTGTAGTTCTAAACACCCTATGGCTGGTTTTGTTTCTTAAAGCTTGCATATGGATCATTGGTGGGGAGTTTTAAAAAGTTTAAAATTGTTGTTCATGCTTCCGTTGCTAAAATATATTTTGAAAAACTGAAAAAACTCCGACATGATGTTCAAGAACCAAACAATCTAATAATTAATCCAAACTTTTAGAATCCATAAGTTTCTCAAAAACCGATGGTTTCCCAAAAAAATTTCAAAATCCGTAAGTTTACTAAAACTTGCTATCCACTTATAATTCGGTATCAAAATTCGATGGTTTCAAAATCCGTTTATTTAAAACCAAGTCAACTCAGAATCCACTATCAACAATCCGCTATCAGAATCCAACACTTATAAAAAATAATGTCGGAATCCGATATTTTTGTGTAACACCGGAAAATCACAAGCCATTTTTTAAATGCAGTGTAGAAGCTAATTCAAAACAATTTAATTACATATAATTCAATAATTACAAAAGTACATCACTTGTTCAAACCAACATGAACTACAATTGTTTTGGTGTTACAAAATGACTGGCTCGTCTCTTAAAAAACACAGTATCAGAGTAATGGTCTACTCTTCCCTTCTACAATCTCAAACACGAACTTGCAAAACATCAACTGAGAGGAATTAGCACAAAGCTAAGTGAAAAGAGGTTAAACACCAAAAGTAAACATCCACAATCAATAATAAAGCATGTAATCACATATCCGAGAAGACTGGCGGTTCGGCACAGAACCTACAACCAATGCCGGCCAAAGCAAAGGTTTATTGATAGCTCTCCACTAAATTGGCACAGTAAAGTCCACTTCTGAAGCAACATATGAAACAGAAGGTCTACTACTGTTTAACCAACCAGTAGACGAGCCCAGCCCAAGTCCACGTATAGCTGACTTCCCAACACAACTCGAAATCATCCTAAGAGCGCGTATCGACCAAATAGTCATGCGGCAAATATCAACAATCAAGATCACAATCAACAGTTCAATCAATACAATCTCAATCCATAATCATGCATCACATCAATAATATTAACTGCAATTTTTCTAGGAAATCCATGCACGCCAACACCCGTACACAGCGGAAACAACGACATCAAAAACCGGGGTTTTCGGGTATTAAAACCGACATGCACGTATTCCCCAAGTGGGGATCGTGACTACAAACGAATATAGCAACTAAAAGCAAACGAGAGGGAGGAGAAATATACCATCACGAGGCTGGAGCTATCCACCGAGCTAGAAAGATCTTCGAGAACCCGAAACCGAGCTCCTCTATTGATAGTCCACACCAAGTAGCTGAGATTCCGTCTTGCTATTGACCCGACACACGAACCACACAATGTCCTCGTGAATCTGGAGCAACCACTACCACAAGAACCACTTGCCTTCACTTGTTACACTCACTTAGCTTTAGTAGAACTCAAGTACCAAATATGTGTGTGTTATGACATGAAGCAAGAACTTACACATGAGAGAGTTGTGAGCCTTTTATAAACTCAAGAATTATACAAAAGGACACCAGAATCGGCCACCTAGCCATTCATTCATTGGACCAACACAAAGGTCCAATAAAATCCAAGTGACACTTTGACTTCTGCCATCACGGGCTCTCACGGGCCGTGAAGCCCTCATAGGACGGGTTCCACCGCACACTCCCATTGGGCCAACTAGTGGTCCAATAGAAGCATGGCGCCTGCCTTCACTAGCTCTTACGGGCCGTGAAGCCCTCGTGAAGGCAGTGCTCCCACAACTACTTGTCCGGGTGGTGAAGCCTCGTGGAGGGTTTCTCTTCACGACCTCTTCACGGCCCGTGAAGGTCGCCAGAAACCCTAATTTCATATTCTCTCATGCTTGCGTTGTGATAACGGAATCTACCCTTGGCGTGTGACCCAATAGGCCCGTACCTCATCAGCAGTGATGCTAGTACACGTGTATCAGTGGGCATATTCCAATAGACTCCCGCTTGCATATGATACATCGTTGCTAACATCACAGACAAGCAGCGGCTCTAGCAAAGCATACTTGCCCCCAAGTCGGTACGAGTTACGTCATCCCTGACAAATCCTGGTAGCCTAGAAAGTCTAAAAGGTGCTATAGATAAGTGATCATAAACATCCCTTTGTTGGTGATATCGGTGTGAACACGAGACATGGAAAAATGTCAATCTCCAGATCGTTCACGATTATGTTTCTCGATTCTAGATTGGTGGTGACCAAAATAACAAGTTAGCAACTGATCTAAAATCATTGTAACTTGAGCACGGCCATGCATTTTTGGTGTCAGTGCCCAATCATCGAGGGGCCAGGGATATCTCTCTTACAAGAGGTACAAATCCTTTTGACTACATAGCACCGCCACATGTTTCATACTTTATTTGAAAACTCCCTTTATAGCGGACAATTACGAACCATGTTTGAAAGTAATCAAAATAAAGCAGACTCTTGCTTTGGATACACATGTATCTCCGGTCTAAGGATGAAATGATATTATCATCCCGATTCACTTGTGACCATAATCCATGAAGTGAACTCAAGTCTGGGTCTTCCAATCACTTGAAACTCATTTCAAGCACAGGTTAGTTTTGCGTCACTTGCACTCAATCCTTGATTAATGCATGACGAAACCCTAACCTCAGTCTTGGCTCAAACTTCCTTCCCATGAAGTTTCAGGGAAGTGGTTAATCATGCTTAGACCGGAGATACATGTGTATCCAAAGCATAAGCACTCAGGGAAGTGGTTAAACATGCTAAGATGGAACACGGTAAAGACTAATGAAAGTAACTGCATCTTGCGTATATATAGTCCCACTATATATCGAAAGCAATCAAAAGTTACAATACTGCTTGCAGTTCCCAAAGCTCATATAAAACACTCAACTACTAAAACAATATTTCAAGCCAAATCGTATGCATAAGAAATGCCACATGACCTAGTATGACAAACATCACTAGTCATTATGACAACGGCTTATTCAATGGATTTGCCATGCAACATCCATTTGTATTCTTGTTATCCTCACAATTATCTTTTGACCAAACTACTATTCAAAGTATCCATAAAAGAGATTATATAACAAAGTGTTACAGTACTCATATCCTCATTGTTAGAAAAGCTCACAATAGGATCAGTGATACTTAAAGAACTTTTCTAGTCAATAATTAACACCACAAAGTAGGATCATCAACTTCGATCAAGATCGACAGTTTATCCCACTAGAAATCAGTGTTAGAGTAATATTTACTCGAAGTCTTATTTCTTGTCGTTAAACATCAATAACATATACAAGTATTTCTTGTAATTTAAAATTTCAAAATTTTGTATCTCCTAAGTATTATCATGATACAATAATTCCATTTTTGGGTTCATAGAACACTTAAAAATGGGACATTATCTTCTATCGATACATACTTCTAGGTATACAACAAAAGCTCCTACTAGCCCTGACATATGTAAAAGTCTTATCTATGCTTCCAGAGGACTCGTGCTTTTATCCTCTCATGAAAGCAAAGATCTTATTTTTACGATGTTAGTATAAGTCCAAGGGACTTATTCATACTTGTAGACTTAAATTTGGATACTATGGATATCTAAGACCCTCTGAGAGTGTGGTAAGCACTTCCTCAATACATAGTTCCATAAAGGAACACGGTCTTGCATATCCGTGTACTATCTTTTATTGCCACAAGAAGGCAACAATAGCAACGAGTATCAAATGACCTTCAACATGACCACTAGGAAAAGTTTCCACAATAACCATCATGAAACCTTTACCCCTGGTCGGTATTTGAAGTAGTCTACAATACAATCCATGTTAATTCCATTTACACCATCTCGGTTTGCACCTTGGTATGGAATTAAGCAAAGTATTCGCATACTTAAAATGGATTTCATCTCATGATTAATTAATTCTCATAACCTTAGTGAACACAGGGCCCACTATGTCTTCCGATAGATGGTGATATGAACAAGACTCACCATCAAGTCATTGCCACTTAGATGTGAGGAACCCATATCTCTTTGGCTACATGACTTCTATCAGCCTTGAAAGTAATTCCTCATGGTCAGGATAACCGGCATTCTCCTGCCGATATTTGATCTTATGCTAGTGCCAACATCAAGTCTTTCATTTAAGTAGCACGTTCTTCCACTGGAATGCTTTAGTTATTGTCTTTCTTTGGAGCAACAAAACATTGTTCTCGTAAGGTCAAATATCCAAAACCTATAAGAACCATTTAAATGTAATAGCACCATTTAAGTTCTTCAATCTCCCACCATATGTAGATTGAAAATCTCCAAACTTTGATATATACAAGAAAAAAACTCTTTCAAGATATATCTCATAAGGTGCTAAATAGACTTTCAAGTTGGATTAAGATTAAGGACTTGGCTCGTCACATTCAATGTGTATACTAACAAGTTTAATACACATATTTGACCCATTATTTACGAGATGATTTTCAACAATATCCGGTTTCCTTCAATGTGACACCATGTACAAATGTGTCTATGTTAAGGAATGAATTGTGAGATAATCCCGCAATTCATAATGTGGCCATTGATATAGATTTAAGGTATCTTTGCATCTCAACTAGATCTAAGCATCCTATCTATATGTCTTAATTGATTCTTTTAATTAGTTTCTCTTCCTTATGTGCTTGTACAGATTATCCACCAAAGGTGATCAATATATCCCTCTCACATATACCGTGAAGGGTTTCATAATCATCTTGCCCTAATAGATAAGACTAGAATCAAATGTTTAACCCGAGGTTAAACTAGTCCAAGAACCTAACCACATGGATCTAGGCGATACTTGTCTTATTTATATGGTTAAGTAGATTATGACAAAGAGCCAACTAATCCAAACTATTTTGGACTTAGAATCAATAATTCATGATTAATTATTAGTTGTAACATGTATGTCGTGATATGGATAATTTTGATTTTTATCAATCAACAAATAGTTTTCAAAAACAAAATTCAAATCCCAAGTATAAATTCATTGTCATCAAATGTAGAATGATGCGCTATGGAGGCCAAAATAAAACATAAGCTATGACATGAACAAACTTCGAAATTAAATAAGTAATGCGGAAAAAATCTTTTACAACAAATCCAAAATTCAAAATTTCATCCATCGTCTTCATGAACATACAATAAAGACTTAACTTGCCTCACATGGCATCAAAATAAAGTAATAATTAAACCGGTATGAATAGGCAAGATCAAAACTCACAATTCTCTTTTAGAGGTCAATCTATCAAGTTTCCTCTTTTAGAGATCCGGTTCTTCATGCTGTTCTTTCTTCTTTTAAATGGTACCTACACTTTGTGAGAAAGTAAATTTGTGACAAACGTGAGTTAATTAGATCAGGTGAACAACCTAGCGAAATAGAAGAATTAGCAATGAATCATGAATGTACGTTGAGAGGGGAAATTAACTCTCTCTTTCCTTAGAAGTTTAATATCCTCTCGGCACGATGGGCATGCGTGACGGCCCCAATCTCCAAATCTTCCACAGAAGTAGCAAACCACTTTTTCTTGAATCTCTTCTTGAGGCACACAATCATTTTCCCCAGATTCAATGTGGAGAACAGGCATGGACACTCCAACTTTTTCCCTTCGTGTCGGTTTCGTCTTCTTTTTCTTTTGTTCCCGAGAACTCGTGGTAGGAATGGAAGAGGTGGATTTATGTTTGGCCATGGCAGACACCGCAGTCTTCAACATACCATACAATTCACCTAAGGTTTTCTCCATGTTATGCATGTGATAGTTCATGACAAACTGATCATATGATGCGGGCAGGGACTGGAGTACTATATCCACAGCAAGCTCCCTCCCAATGGGAAAACCTAATCTCTCTATATGGTCCACGTACGCCTTCATCTTAAGGACGTGGGCACTCACACTCCTACCTTCCTGCATTCTACAATCGACTAGGTTTTTAACACACTCATAGTGTTCCTCCTAACTTGTTGTTGGAACATGTCCTTCAACTTGTTCATCATATCGTGCACACTTATGTGCTTAAAGTTCTTTCGCAACTCCGAGCTCATAGTTGACAACATGAGGCAGGAAACATCGCGTGTGTCCTCAACTCGCTTCTCATGCGTGTATCGGACGGACCAAGTCGCGTCGGTAGCAGGTGGTTCTGGAAGGGGTTCCTCAAGGATGTGCAACTTTGACTTATAGCGAAGAACAATTCTCAATTGCCTAAGACAGTCAATGAAGTTCACTCCCGTGAGTTTCTCCCTATGTAGGAACATACAAAGAGAATTGTTTTAAGTGGTGTTATTATGGTTTGACATATATTAACACAAGAACACAAGTTTTAGTTAGTTTGATATAATCCTTGTTAAAATAATTACCCATAAAGTTTTAGAAAAAGAATTTATCTTAACAACGGCTAAGAACCATATTTTACTCCATTACATGACGGGTTTACCACGGATCACTTCATGAAGCTATTTAGGCCGGTAATCATTTGACCGATTGCAATCTCTATTGCAACTCTTAGACACTTGCGGGGTCCAAGGATGTAAAACGGTCGATAGGCATGTTTGATCCCCACTTACACCAATCCCAAATTAAAATTCTTGGTTGACTCGTGCTTAGCTCGACAATCACACAAGGATTTTAGTTTGCAATTGTAAACCGTCCAACAAGATACATGGTTGCACACTCGACAATCATTGGCTCGTGCTAAGCTCGAAAACCAACAACCCCAAGTCGCCACACTCACCTTCCACATAGATCCGCATGGAATAACTCGTGCTAAGCTCGACAATTATCCCATGCTTCACTAGAATTGGGTGTGTCATCTTATGAATGGTGCGTGATTTGCGTTTTTAGGAAACGGGCTTTTGTTTCTTGATTAAAACCAAGTTTTAATATTTGATTAACAAAGTAAGTGACAAAACCAATTTTCACTTTAAATATAAATACCAAGTTTATATTGTCTTGTTAATCGTGTACGCGCGAGAGTTTGTTAACCAATTTAAAACTCTTGTGATTTTATTAACTTAGAAAAGTTATCAAGCATGTGAAGAAACATAAACAACCACGCAAGAAATATAAATCAAATCACACGCATACAAAGGGGTTGGTAACCATGCCAAGAACCTATGCACCCTACCCGTGAGCCAACCGGGAGGACTACGTCTACTAAGGACACAAACCGAGACCTTGGAGTGCTCCCACTGAATCCGCTACCTCCATCGGGACTAACCGGATCCAAGGTCTTCAAGACGTCTCCTCTTGACTCTTGATTGTGGTCTTCAAAACACAAGTACACAAAAGAAAGGAAATGGCATGCAAGCCACATGCTTCTTATCAATCTAGTACAAGTACATATGGATAACTGAAACGGCATGCAAGCCGCGATAATTAATTACTAACCAGGTGAATAAATAATTAATTACATCACATGTGACACTAAGGTCACCAAATAAATCCAAACAACCAAACAAACCACAAGGCAGAACCACTAGGTCTAGGGCAAAGGTTACCAACCAAAAGCAACAAACATCAACTACAAAGCATGGTGTGCCAAAACCGTGACCAAAGGAATATTTCGGTAAGAATTTCCGACACAAACACTCAAGGCACAACAAGGAAATTCTTGTACATATGCATTAGGGCACAAACCCAACTTTTATATCCATATTCATATATACACAACATATGTGTATGCATGTATGCCTCTCATGCCAAGACCATACCTTACATACCCATAATTGTACAAAAATATTACGAGGTGTTATCTAAACGGAATTTGCCAGAAAACCAGAAACTCCTCCATGACCCGAAAAACCTGAAAATTTTCTTTTAAGGACAAAAACTGCCCAGGAGCTCCTTCACGACCCCCCACGGCTCGTGAAGCCACCGGATAGAAAGGGCTCATGAGCCTAAAAACCAAGTTTCACGACTATACTGTTCACGAGGGTCTTCACGACCCTTCACGGCTCGTGAAGCCCAAGAGCTTCATGATCGGTCATGGCCATAAGGACTCGTGAAGCCTGAAAACACTTCCCATGACCAGGCCCTCACGAACACTGGTCGTGTGGCCTTCACGACTCGTGAAGAACACTTCAGGGCCCGTGAAGGCCTACTGGAAAGAAAAACGAATCTTCCAAAATGGTTTTTCGAGCCATTATCGTGCTATATCTTTGTAGCCTAGGCTCTGATACCACTGTAGGAAATCCATGCATGCCAACACCCGTACGCAGCGGAAGCAACGACATAAAAAACCGGGGTTTTTGTGTCTACAAACGAATATAGCAACTAAAAGCAAACGAGAGGGAGGAGAAATATACCATCACGGGGCTGGAGCTATCCACCGAGCTAGAAAGATCTTTGAGAACCCGAAACCGAGCTCCTCTATTGATAGTCCACACCAAGTAGCCGAGATTCCATCTTGCTATTGACCCGACACACGAACCACACAATGTCCTCGTGAATCTGGAGCAACCACTACCACAAGAACTAATCGCCTTCACTTGTTACACTCACTTAGCTTTAGTAAAACTCAAGTACCAAATATGTGTGTGTTATGACATGAAGCAAGAACTTACACATGAGAGAGTTGTGAGCCTTTTATAAACTCTAGAATTATACAAAAGGACACCAGAATCGGCCACCTAGCCATTCATTCATTAGACCAACACAAAGGTCCAATAAAATCCAAGTAACACTTTGACTTCTGCCTTCACGGGCTCTCACGGGCCGTGAAGGCCTCATAGGCCGGGTTCCACCGTACATTCCCATTGGACCAACTAGTGGTCCAATAGAAGCATGGCGCCCGCCTTCACGGGCTATCACGGGCCGTGAAGCCCTTGTGAAGGCAGTGCTCCCACGACTACTTGTCCGGGTGGTGAAGCCTCGTGGAGGGTTTCTCTTCACGACCTCTTCACAGCCCGTGATGACCGTGAAGGTCGCCAGAAACCCTAATTTCATATTCTCTCATCTTGCGTTGTGTTGCCGGAATCTATCCTTGGAGTGTGACCCAATAGGCCCGTACCTCATCAGCAGTGATGCTAGTACACGTCTATCAGTGGGCATATTTCAATAATTTTTACCATCCGCGATTAACGTCCATTCACCTCTATTTCAGCTCGAACTCAGATATCTAATATTACTGAGCTTTTGGATTGCCTGAAAACACAACAATAACCAAATCAGTCTCAATGTCATAAATATATATCTATCCATATATTTATAATTCATTCATAAAATTAAATAAATAATAAATAAATACAAATCCAAACACAAAGTTTCGGATTCTACGAAAACTTCGGATTTCACTATTTCCTTCTTATAGGATTCTTTCAATCAGATTTCCACTCTATCGGATTTTGGGTGAATCGGATTCTAAGTTGTCATTTCTCAAGTTATCGGTTTTAGGTATCGGATTTGGAATATTCGGATTTTAAGAGTTTCGGTTTTCATAACGCTCGGATTACCATGTATACATAAAACAAGGTATCGGATTCTAGGATACATATTTGAAGTATTGGATTTATGTCTCGGTTTTTGGATATAGGATTCTCAAGTGTCAGATTTCTAGTTATAGGATTTGAGTGTCGGTTTTGCATACAATCAGATTTGGGTTCCGGATTCAATCTCTCGGTTTTAAGGTAAACGGATTTCCTACATTAGGATTTCATAAGTATCAGTTTTACCATCTTCTTCCACCAAATCCGAGAACTTCATATCTTCATAATAACTTAAAATCCCAGAACCTATAACATTCATCAAATCATTTCAAAAACATGTTTAAACTTCTTCAACACATATTTATGCCTTGAAACATCATATAAATATGTTATTCATATGAACACGTAAAAACTCACCAAAATTAACTCAATCTAATTAAGCTAACATGTAAACATAAATAAGAACAAATCTACCTTTACTTGGATTAAATCTCCCAAAAACTGAAAATCCGATTCTTTCTAGTTCTTCTTGTTCTTCTTCGGCCGAGAGAAACACAAAGCACACACAACACCTTTCTCAATTTAATAAAATAATTACTAATTAATCCTATGTTAGCATATACACACCCACGTATACCCTCACAGAAACCGAAGTAAGAGGTGGCAAAACCCACCTCCTAAACATACACACATACGCACACATGAAAATACATACATGCATACATACATACGGTTCTATACATACATACAATACATGCATATTAACATTAACACATACTCATAATTAGTTAATCAATTAATTAGCCAATTAATCATAACAAAACAATTAAGCACATACCGCTAACCCGCTAATCTCCTAGCCCAGGTTTGCAGGTGTTACAAATCTCTCCCCCTTAAGAGGATTCCGTCCTCGGAATCCCTTCTTGCTCAAACAGTCGGGGATATCTTTCTTTCATATCTACCTCGGTCTCCCAAGTTAAATCAGAACCTAGACTGTGCTTCCACTTGACCAATACCATTGGTATCTGCTTCTTTCGGAGCTTGGTCACTTTGCGATCTAACAGTTCAACAGGTTTCTCTATCATTCTCTTCTTTGAATCAACTTTTAGTTCATGTACTGGAAGGATCTGACTTTCATCTTCAACTTTACATTTCCTCAGATAACAAATGTTGAACGTATCGTGAATTCCTGCAAGCTTTGCTGGAAGATCCAGTGTCACTGTCTGATCGTTAACTATCTGACGTATATGGAAAGGACCAATGTAACGGGGAGCCAATTTCCCGTGTTTACCAAAACGAATTACACCCTTCCATGGAGAGACCTTCAAGTATACAAACTCCCCCACGTCAAACTTTACTCGGCGACGTCGTGGATCTGCGTACATTTTCTGTCTATCTCTGGCAGCTTTCAACTTATCTCTGACAATAGCAACCTTGTCAGCAGTTAATTGAACTATCTCAGGCCCTGCAAACTGCTTCTCACCAGCCTCTAACCAACACATCAGAGTACGGCAGCGACGGCCGTATAACATTTTGTACGGAGGCATCCCAATACTAGAGTGATAAGAATTGTTGTACGCAAACTCTACCAAAGTCAGGTGCGAATCCCAAGATCCACCATACTCAATTACACAGGCACGTAGCATATCTTCGAGTGTCTGTATGGTTTGTTCAGTCTGACCGTCAGTCCGGGGATGATAAGCAGTACTCAAATTGATTCTTGTCTCCAACTCTCTCTGTAAACTCCTCCAGAAGTTAGAAACAAACCTGGAGTCCGTGTCAGATACAATTGACAATGGTATGCCATGCCTCGCAACAATCTCGTTAACATACAGTTGAGCCAACTTACTCAAAGAAGCCGTCTCACACGTAGCAGAAAGTGAGCACTCTTTGTCAGCCAATCCACAATCACCCAAATCATGTCATTATTCTTCTGATTTCGCGGAAGTTTAGTCACGAAATCCATCGTTATATGCTCCCACTTCCACTCAGGAATCTCCAACTGCTTCAAAGATCCGTAAGGTTTCTGATGTTCTGCCTTCACTTGTGCACAGATGTGGCATGACTCCACAAAATGTGCCACATCTGCCTTCATAGTAGGCCACGAGTAAAGCACTTTCAAATCGTTGTACATTTTAGTGCTTCCTGGGTGTATAGATAGTCTAGACTTGTCTGCTTCGGTTAAGATCAACTTTCTCAATTCTCCAAGCATAGGTACCCACACATGAGTCTCGTATACCTTTAATCCACGTGTATTATCAGTAAGTTCATCCTTACGTTTCTTCATTAGTTCATTCTTCAAGTTTTCCTCTTTTAGAGCTTCCAACTGTGCAGACTTCAGTCTATCCACTGAGTCACATACAATCTCCATATGCATAAACTGGATAGAACTCCCCGCTCCCTGCGGCTTAAGGCATCTGCTATCACGTTTGCTTTATGTGTAAATACGTACTGTAGGCTCTTATGTGTAAATACGTACTGTAGGCTACCACGCTCCCTGAGGCTTAAGGGTGGTATCTGATCTCACAGTCATAATCTTTAAACAATTCCACCCATCGTCTCTGTCTCATATTCAACTCTTTATGTGTAAATACGTACTGTAGGCTCTTATGGTCGGTACAAATCACGCAGTTGGTGCGATACAAGTAGTGTCTCCATAGCTTAAGGGTAAAAAACAACTGCTGCCAGCTCCAAATCATGTGTCGGGTAATTCTTTTCATGTGGTTTCAACAGTCTTGAAGCATACGCAATCACCCGATCCCTCTGCATTAGTACACAACCCAATCCAGCAAATGATGCATCACAGTAGAGAATGAAGTCATCTCATCCACTTAGAAATGCAAGAATAGGGGCCTGACATAACAACTGTTTCAACATCTGGAAGGCTTTATCCTGCTCACTATCCCATACAAACTTCATCTCTTTTCGAGTCAGCTTAGTCAACGGACCCGCAATCTTGGAGAAGTCTTTAACAAACCTACGGTAGTACCCAGCTAACCAAGGAAAACTCTTGATCTCAGACGGTGTCTTTGGAGCATTCCAGTTCATTACTGCCTCTACCTTTGAAAGATCCACTTTCACTCCTTCATTACAAATCACATGCCCTAAGAACTGTACCTCTCTTAACCAGAATTCGCACTTTGAGAATTTGGCAAACAACTGTTCCTTCTTTAGAGTCTCTAAAACCTGTCTCAAATGTTTTTTATGTTCCTCCTTAGTCTTTGAATAGATAAGTATATCATCAATGAAGACTACCACAAAATTATCCAAGAATAGTCGACAGACCCTGTTCATTAAATCCATAAAAATCCCAGGTGCATTGGTTAAGCCGAATGGCATAACCAAGAACTCGTAGTACCTGTAGCGCGTACGAAAGGCCGTCTTTGACACATATTCGTTTGAAACACGCACCTGATGATAACCTGATCTCAAGTCAATCTTTGAAAAGAATGAAGCTCCGTGTAGTTGATCAAACAAATCATCAATTCTTGGTAGCGGATATTTGTTCTTTATTGTTCTCTTATTCAGCTCATGGTAGTCGATACACATTTGCAACGTCCCATCTTTCTTCTTTACAAACAGAACTGGTTCTCCCCAAGGAGATGAACTTGGACGGAGGAAACCCTTGTCTAACAGATCTTGTATCTGTGTCATCATCTCCCGGATCTCTGAAGGTGCCAACCTGTATAGAGCTTTCGCCACTGGTCGGGAACCAGGAATCAGATAAATCTTGAACTCTACCTCACGAACTGGAGGTAGTCCTAGTAATTCCTCTGGAAACACCTCCGGGTATTCCGTTACCACCCGGATGTCATTCATTGTCTGCTTCTCTTTCTTTCCAGCAATAACATAAGCCAGGCATGATTCACATCCTCTATCCAACGCCTTCTTAGCTTTCAAACACGAGATAATAGGAATCACAGACCTAGATTTTTCTCCACTTGCTACTACTCTTGTGCCATCAGCCAACGGAAAGGAGATCAACTTATTGTGGCACTTGGTACTGGCTTGATTCAAACTCAGCCAATCCATCCCGAGCACCACATCAAATCCAGACAAAGGCATTACAGGAAAATAAACAGGAAAGCATGTACCATCTATGTCTATCTTGGCTCCAGCCACATCAGTCGTGACCGGAACCATCATACCATCAGCTACCTCCATCTCTAAAGCAGTAGCAAGTTTAGTTAAAGGCACATTTAACCTACCACTAAATTCTACTGATACAAAGGAGCAATTTGCCCCTGAGTCAGATAATACTCTAGCAAGAGTAGAGTTTATCAGAAACATACCGATTATAACATCATCTGTGGTAGTGGCATCATCCATAGTCATGTTAAATGCCCGACCCTCGGCAATGGGTAGATTCTTCCTTTTCTGACCAGCTGAAGATGATCCCCTAGCTCCTCCCCCTCCTGACCCTGACCCTGCTTTCTTGCTCAATGGGCAGTCACCAACCCTGTGCCCCTCCTTTTGACAATTCCAGCAGACACTCCTCGGTAGTCTGCAATATTTCAGGTCATGGCGAAACTGGCCACACTTCACACACCTCATTCACTGGGGCGTACACTCCCCGTTGTGATATGATTTGCACCTGTTACACCAAGGTGCCGTCTGAGCAGACCCACCTGTAGTAAACATCATACTCTGATTTCCCTATCGATTCCCACTGCTCTGTCCTCCTTGTCTCTGTTGAGTGTTGTAGTGTTCAAACCTCGATTTTTGTTGGGAAATTCTTTCCCCACTCCACCTGTTCCTTGCAATCAAATCCCCTTCAACCGATTTTGCTAAAATGAAAGCCTGGGATAGTGTGGTAGCCCACAAGGTGGCACTACGAAGGTCAGGATGTAGAGCCCCAACAAAATGGGCAATCTTTGATTCTTCATCTGGTACCCAATGTGTAACGACTGGAACTTTAAGAGAAATTGTAATATTATTTTATGAAGTTTAGTTATTTATAATGATAATTAAGGAATATTATTTTTACTTTAATAAAATGATTTAAAGTTGGAAAATAAAAGAAATATCGAAATTCTGTGTTCGTCGCGACGCGACGCGTTGCATGTGTCAGACTTCGAGTGTGTCAGCCAGCTTTCGTGTGTCAGAAGCTAAAGAGTACAGACGTCAGAAATTGCATGTTCCGCGATTGGTCATTTTGAAGGCGGTCGCGGCGCGACGCGTGTTTCGACTTCTATAAATATGAGTTTTTGGCAGTCATTTCCACACACAAACTTCAAAGAGTCATTACTCTGCCAAATTTACGAGTTTTCCCGAGATTCTTGAGCCTACGTTAGTGTCGGGTTTTGTTTGTAAACGTATTTGTAGTTCCGGGAGTTCAGAAACACCGTCAAGGGCGTAGTTTTGACCAAGGCTTCGCGTCGGTGAACCCAAGAGGTACATTTCTCTAATCTTATGATTATATTTCGGTTATTTGGCATTTTGGACGGCATGCATGTCGTTTATGTGCATTTTTATGAAGTTTCTGAAGGTATTCATTTGGCAAAATCAAGTAGCAACGGAAGCAAAGTACATAACAAAAATCGATGCCAAACAATGAATACTTCCCATGGACCAAAATCTAACAATGGAGTTGCAACTAAAATATATATAAACAAGATGAGAAGAAAGGTTATACCTCAATGGTGCAAAACACAAAGTAACCTTCCTAGTCAAGTGGCTTAGAGTCCAACAAAGAACTCCTCCAATGAAGTCCACCCCAAGCTTCCTTGATTCTCAAGTGCTAGCAAGTTGATGTATGACCACCAAAATAACAATCAAGTATGTGTATGTTTGCTTCTTGTGTTCAAGAACACCAAGAACACCAAGAACAAGAGAGAGAGAGAGTTCAAGTGTCAACCAAGGGACCAAGTGATAGCCAAAAGCCTCTACAAGAGCAGATAACTCGTGGTCTCTTTGTCTACCATCATTATTAGAAGTTAACTCCATTAAACCAAGTGTTTAAGGCTGTTAATTCTGCTATTATAGCGAACGTACACGGCCCGTGTAGGCCAAAAGTCCACGACCCTAATTGGGCTAAGACGGCCCGTGTCTAACTGGCACTACACGGCCCGTGTAGGCCTAAACTTCATGACCTTGAATTGGGCCAATACGCCTCGTGTACGTTGGACTGGACACGGTCCGTGTTTAGGAACACGGCCCGTGTACCACCCTGCCAAAACCCATTTTGGCCTTTTCCTCTCTACTGCTTGATCGTGTTGCCGGAATTAATACTTGGTGTGTGACCCAATAGGCCTACACTTCATCGGTAGTGTCATTAACTCGTTCGTGTCAGCGAGCATATTCCAACAGACTCCCACTTGCACGTGACATGACTACGAAAAATAACACAAACATAGAGCGGCCTCTAGCAAGACATCTATGCACCCAAGTCAGTATAGGGTATGCCACTCTTGACAAAATCCCCAATCATAAAATGATTGTCCTAAAGATAAATGAACATGTACATCCCTTTGTTCGCGATATCCAATGTGAACACAAGGCATGGAATATAGTAAACCTTCAGACCGTTCACGATTATGTTTCTCGATTCTAGATTAGTGGTGACCAACAAACCAAGTTAACATTGATCCATCATCAACGTAACCTGAACACGGCCATGCATATGAACGTTAGCACTCAATCATCGAGGGGCCCATGGATATTATCTCTATACATAGAGGAACAAATACCTTTCGACTACATAGTCTCGCCACATAGACAATACTCTACCCAATCATCTCCCTTATAACGACCAGTTACGGACCGCGTTAGAAAACGATCAAAGCAAAGCAAATCTATGCTTTGGGATCACATGTATCTCTAGTTTAAGGATGAAATGTCATTACCATCCCGAGTTACTTGTGATTAAAACCATGAAGTAAACTCGGGTGCGGGTCCTCCAATCACTTGAAACCCCTTTCAAGTATAGGCAAGAATCACGTTTTATCAAAACCAATTTTTTACCTCAACCTTAATTCATACTTTCTTCCCACAAAGTACGACCGATTGTGGAGATTAATGATTGTAAAACAATCTAGGGAATAAGTTAAACATGCAAAGATAGAACACAATAAAGACTAAATGTGAGTAACCGCATCACGCGTATATATAGATCTCTACTATATAAATCAAAACAAACATTATTAATATTATTGCTTAATGTTCCCAAATACATAATGGTCCAAACATAAATTAAAACTAAATATAAACCAAGTCATGAGCAAATCTAACACCTATCGCCGTAGTGTGAGAATCATGAGAAGCTTGTGACAATGGTTTAGTAAACGGATCGGCCAAATTGCCTTCCGAGGTTACTCTACTAATAGCGACTTCACCACTTTCAACCATCTCTCTAATCAAGTGGTACTTACGAGGTATATGCCTCGTTCTCTTGTGAGCTCTTGGTTCCTTCGCCAAGGCTACCGCACCCTCACTGTCACAAAAGATCTCAATAGGGTCGGTTATGCTAGGAACCACTCCAAGGTCTCGGATGAACTTCCTTAACCACACAGCTTCTTTAGCACCTTTACTTGCCGCAATGTATTCTGACTATGTAGTAGAATCAGCCACTGTGTCTTGCTTTGAACTTCTCCAAGTAATAGCCCCACCATTCGATAGGAACACAAACCCCGATTGTGATCGGCAGTCATCCCTATCAGTTTGGAAACTAGCATCAGAGTAACCCTTTACTTTGAGCTCTTCCTCACTACCAAATATCAAGAACATCTCTTTAGTCCTCCTAAGATACTTAAGAATGTTCTATACCGCAACCCAATGGGCTTGCCCCGGGTTTGCTTGATATCTACTAGTCAAGCTCAAAGCACATGACACATCAGGACGGGTACATAACATGGCGTACATGATCGAGCCCACGGCCGAAGCATATGGTACTCGCTTCATTACTTCTAGTTCCTCTTGAGAACTAGGACATTGAGTTTTACTCAATATCACTCCATGCGACATAGGAAGATTTCCTTTCTTGGAGTCCTCCATCTTGAACCGCTTCAAGACTTTGTCAATGTATGTACTTTGACTCAACCTGAGAAGTTTTCTAGACCTATCTCTATAGATCTTGATACCCAGAATGTATGCCGCTTCTCCTAAGTCTTTCATTGAAAATCATTTTCCAAGCCAAATTTTGACACTTTGCAAGGTTGGAACATCTTTACCAATGAGTAGGATATCATCCACATACAAGACTAAGAAAACAACGGCGCTCCCACTAGCCCTAACGTATACACATGGCTCGTCTACACTTTTCGAAAAACCAAACTCTTTGATTTTCTCATCAAAGCATAGATTCCAACTACGAGATGCTTGTTTAAGTCCATAAATGGACTTCTTTAATCTACACACTCTATTAGGATGCTTCAGATGCACAAAACCCTCAGGCTGCGTCATATACACCTCTTCGGAGAGCTTCCCATTAAGGAAGGCGGTTTTGACATCCATTTGCCATATTTCGTAATCATGAAATGCGGCAATTGCCAAAAGTATCCTAATAGATTTCAACATGACCACTGGGGAGAAAGTTTCATCATATTCGACACCATGTGTCTGGGTGAAACCTTTAGCCACCAGTCGGGCTTTGAAAGTGTTTACTTTTCCATCCATGTCGGTCTTCTTCTTGAAGACCCACTTATACCCTATTGGTTTACAACCGGGTGTGGGATCAACCAATTCCCAAACCTCGTTATCCTCCATGGATTGCATCTTGTTATCCATTGCCTCCTTCCATTTAGCAGACTCGTGGCCCGCTACCGCTTCCCGATAGTTGGTGGTCTCATTAAGATCCACCAATAACTCGTCGCCCTCAGATATGAGAAATCCATATCTCTCTGGCTCATGGCGAGCTCTACCGGATCTACGGGGAGGTAATGGATGTACGTTAGTCTCCGCATTGTCATGCTCAGACTCAACCTCACTGGGTTGTTGGCTAGTGCCAACGTCAGGTCTTTCATCCGTTGGCTCTTGAAATTCTTCAAGATCAATCTTAATCCCGCTATGCTGATTGGATACTAATTCTCTTTCTAAAAAGACCGCCCTCCGAGCAACAAATACCTTGTTCTCGGAAGGTTTATAGAATATATATCCAATACCCGCAGCTGGATAACCGATGAAATAACACTTTTCGGATCGGGGCTCCAACTTGTCATCTACCTCACGTCGTACGTAGGCTTGACAACCCCAAACCTTTAGATAGGCAAGAACGTGAGGTTTCCCATGCCACATATCGAAAGGTGTTTTCTCGACCTTCTTCATTGGAACAAGATTAAGGATTCTTGTTGCCGTTTCAAGAGCATAACCCCAAAGGCTTATAGGCACTTGGGTGTGACTCATCATAGACCGAACCATATCTAACAATGTTCGGTTCTTCCTCTCGGCAACACCATTTAATTGTGGCGTCCTAGGAGGTGTAAGTTGTGAGATAATTCCACAACCCTTAAGATGATCACGAAACTCTTGACTAAGATACTCACCACCCCTATCGGATCTAAGTATCTTAATCTTCTTGCCCAATTGATTCTCTACTTCGTTTTGGGAAGTATTAAAGACCTCAAAGGTCTCGGACTTTTGTCTAACCAAGTAGACATACCCATACCTACTATGATCATCTATAAAGGTAACGAAGTATCTAGAATTGTCTCTTGTGATGTGCTTAAACGGACCACACACATCGGAATGTATAATGTCCAATAAGTCTTTTCCCCTCTCATTCACGCCGGAAAAGGGTGCTTTAGTCATCTTGCCTAATAAACAAGATTCGCATACTTCATTCGACTCGTGGTCAAATGATTCCAAGATCCAATCCGCTTGGAGCTTAGCGATACGAGTCTTGTTTATATGGCCAAGTCGACCATGCCACAAAGACAATTTGTCTGAACTATTTTTAGACGTTGAATCAATATTCATGATTGAACGATTATCACTAACGTACGCATCTACTTCATAAATACCATGACAAGGATAAGCTTTAAAATAACAAATACCATTTTTAAAACAAACAATAACCCCATTGTCAAAAGAAAAACCAAAACCATTGTCGTGCAATGCATGAAAAGAAATAATGTTTCGTGCCACAAGCGGCGATTAGCATACGTTCAATAATAATATGGAAAAACCGGAATTAAAAGATAATTCAACTTCTCCTCGAGCCTTGACCGGGACAATCTCCTTGTTTCCCATAATCAAGTCAAGCTCGCCATTCTCCATCCTTCTACTTGTCCTTAGCACCTGCACAATATTACAAACGTGAGTGCCATAGCCGGTATCTAATACCCAACTACGGGATGTAGAAGTATGATGGAGTTCAATCATGTACGTACCTGAGTCGGAAGTTCCTGTGATGCTCAACCCCTTGAGCTTCTTAAGACCTTCTAGGTACCCCGGGCAATTACGGCGCCAATGGCCCTTCTTCCCGCAGAAGAAGCATTCCGCTTCGTTCGGAGTCTTAGCTTGGGGAACCATCTTCCCCTTGCCTCTACCCTCTGAAGCACGGCCAGACTTGGCAGCGCCAATCTTCCCCTTCCCCTTACCCTTAGGGGTATAAGCGGTCCTCTTCTTCTTCTGGATTCGCCCCTCCCTTATAGCAAGAACGGGATTTGGAACGGCGGGCTTGTTTTTGGTCATGCTAGACTCCGTTGTCTTAAGCATAGCATGAAGCTCCATGATGGACTTATCCATACTATGCATATGATAACTCATAACGAATTGATCATACGCAGTGGCAGGGACCATAGGATCAAATCCACGGCTAGCTCCCTCCCTATGGTAAATCCGAGCGATTCCATGCGCTCCACGTTTGCTTTCATGCGCAACACGTGTGCACTCACATTCCCGCCATCGGCCATCTTGCTACCAAGTACCGTCTTAAGACACTCAAATCTCTCTTGTCTCGCTTGCTGCTGGAACATTTCCTTAAGCTGAGCGATCAAGTCAAAAGCACTCAAATGATCCATTTGCCTTTGGTGCTCGGGGATCATAGTACTTAGGATGAGGCAAGTAATGTCATCGGTATCCTTGACACTCTTCTCATAAGCGTCTCGGATAGCCCGAGTGGCATTGGCAGCAGGAGCCTCGGGTAGGGCCTCCTCTATGGTAACCATCTTCCCTTCTTGGCGTAGGACAAGTTTAAGTTGCCTAAACCAATCCAAGAAGTTGTTACCATTGAGTTTCTCTTTCTCAAGGAAAACTCTAAGTGAAAAATGGTTGGTGGTGTTGGTGTTGCTTGAAGACGCCATCTAAAATAGCAAAGTAGTTTTAATTAGTTTAGAAATCCTTGTTAAAATAAGTACCCATAGTTTTAAACAAAACAATTTAATTGTAACAAGGGCTAAGAACCTTATTTCACCTCGCACCGTGACGGGTTTACCG
Organism: Dittrichia graveolens; assembly: GCA_038502395.1. Classification (NCBI taxonomy): domain Eukaryota; kingdom Viridiplantae; phylum Streptophyta; class Magnoliopsida; order Asterales; family Asteraceae; genus Dittrichia; species Dittrichia graveolens. The sequence goes on along the minus strand of JARJIL010000005.1, from coordinate 49,958,072 downwards.
TAGATCACGTGGCGAAGCTATTTAGGCCGGCAACCACTTTACCAATTCTAATCTCTATTACAACTCTTAGACACTTGCGGGATCCGTTGACATCCATTATGTCGGTTGGCATGTTTGATCCCTATCTTACACCAATCTTAATATATAATTTTTGTTTAGCTCGTGCTTAGCTCGACAACTAACCAAGGATTATATACTAAAATTGTAAATCGTCCGACAAGACACACGCGTGGCACTCTCGACCATCAATTAGCTCGTGCTTAGCTCGACAACCAATCATGCGAGTTACCCCACTCATCTTCCACACAACTACACAAGGAATGACTCGTGCTTAGCTCGACAATCATCCTTCCTTCGTTAGATTCGGGTGAGGTCATCTTATGGATGGTGCGTGATTTACATTTTGAAAAACGGGATTTTGTTTCCGGTTTATAAAACCCTTTTGTGAATTAACAAAGTAAGTGTCAAAACGATTTTAAGCACTTTTAATATAATACCATTTTTATATTTCCTTTGTCAATTCTATTCGAGCGCAATTGTTAACCATTTTAACAAACATTGTATTTTATTTAATTTTTATAGAAAAATTATCTAGCATGCGAATCCTAATTCATGCGTAGAATAATGAAATACAACCACGCAAATATCTATAAATATGATTCGGTAACATGCCCATAATTCCTATGCGTTTTCCCCGTGAGCCACAACGGGGAAAACGAGGCCAAAAATCTAAGGACAAGATATGGTCTCGTTGGATGAGCTCCCACTGAATCCAACACCTCCAATAGCATGTTGATTCCTTCTCGCCAAGACGTCATCACCATGACTCCCGTTGACTATTTTGGTTTTAAATCTATACTATATACAAATACATAGAACATATATAAACGACACGCAGGTCGCAATCCTATACTATTTATACAAATACATAGAATAAAAGAAACGGCGTGCAAGCCGCACCAATAAGTAAATAAATTAATATTATTACAACAATACAGCACGCAGGCCACCAAAAATCAAAAAATAATCAATCATCACAACACATAGGTCTAGGGGCATATCTTGTTACCGAATCAAACCAAGTATATCAAATAGAAACATGGTGCACCACACATAACCATGATATATAAATATATATATCTATATTTTAGTTAAGATTGTCAAAACACCAAAGGCACTAAAAAGGACAATCCTTGTACATATGCATTAGTGTATCAAACATTTTGAGACACATATTCATATATACATTTATAAGTATATATTTGTGTACACTTCATGCCAAGTTACAACAAATATATAAATATAAAAACTATAATATATTAACACGTATACGAATAAATTTATTCTAGCACAACAAGAGTCTCAATGGAAAAACCAATTTTAAGAAAACACTTTTCTTATCCAAAAACACTTTTATGGTTTTTCTAGACTCAATAGTGCAAAGCCATGTTAGATATGGCTCTGATACCACTGAAGGTATTCGTTTGGCAAAATCAAGTAGCAACGGAAGCAAAGTACATAACAAAAATCGATGCCAAACAATGTATACTTCCCATGGACCAAAATCTCACAATGAAGTTGCAACTAAAATATATATAAACAAGATGAGAAGAAAGGTTATACCTCAACGGTGCAAAACACAAAGTAATCTTCCTAGTCAAGTGGCTTAGAGTCCAACAAAGAACTCCTCCAATTAAGTCCACCCCAAGCTTCCTTGATTCCCAAGTGCTAGCAAGTTGATGTATGACCACCAAAACAACAATCAAGTATGTGTATGTTTGCTTCTTGTGTTCAAGAACACCAAGAACAAGAGAGAGAGAGTTCAAGTGTCAACCAAGGGACCAAGTGATAGCCAAAAGCCTCTACAAGAGCAGATAACTCGTGGTCTCTTTATCTACCATCATTATTAGAAGTTAACCCCATTAAACCAAGTGTTTAAGGCTGTTAATTCTGCTGTTACAGCGAACGTACACGGCCCGTGTAGGCCGAAAGTCTACGGCCCTAATTGGGCTAACACGGCCCGTGTCTAACAGGCACTACACGGCCCGTGTAGGCCCAAACTACACGACCTTGAATTGGGCCAATATGCCTCGTGTACGTTGGACTGGACACGGTCCGTGTGCAGGAACACAACCAGTGTACCACCCTACCAAAACCCATTTTGGCCTTTTCCTCTCTACTGCTTGATCGTGTTGCCGGAATCAATACTTAGTGTGTGACCCAATAGGCCTACACTTCATCGGTAGTGTCATTAACTCGTTCGTGTCAGCGGGCATATTCCAACAGTTTCTGAGCTAGTGACGCGTAAATCTTTAGTCGGGATTTATTCCTTGGCGTGTTTTGGTGTTTTGGGCAAGATCCGACTTGTTTAGGATTATGAGATTGTGTTTCTGATGCAGAAACCATCATAGGTTGTTCGCGGTGTTTCGGTTCGCGGTCTGGTTGATTCGTGAGCGTTGTTTTTCATTTTGAGATCGTACGTTTCGTTGTCCAGACTAAGGTGAGTTTAGTTGTTTTACAAACCCGGGCACGTAGACAAAATATGTTTTGATATTATTAACGGGTTTTAAGATGATATATCTGTATGAATGTTTATGGTAGATTACTGATTTTTTCTAATGCATGCTCATTTATTAAATGATGATCTACGATTGTTTTATGCGATGAATATGACGCATGCATATATGCTCATAGATATATGATATGATGTTCATGATGGACACGCTGATTTGGGAAGGGGTAGTTATACTCAGAGATGAAATATTGATGCCTAGTAGGAAAAGTATGCCTTCTAGGATATGCTAGTAATGGGATATTTGGTTTTTGGGTTTCTAGATAACTTTGGCAACACTTGGTCTATTTATACACTAGAGTGATGTATTTGTCAGGATCTAATGTTACCAAAATCAATAACAAGTATTATCTTTTGAATATAAATCAGAGTTATATAAAACACAGTCTTTGAATTTGATCACAATCAATTAAGAAGTTGCGGAATCACACTTAATTGATTAATAAAGGTTTTAATCACAAGAACAATTAAATCAATTCACTGAGATACTTTCAAAACACAAGATGTTTATTAATAATCAAAGATGATTACAATATTCACCTACACCTCCAATCTAACGCTTTTGTTAGACGAAGAACACACTTTGTTCTTAGGTTTCAAAGAAACTTGGAGGCTAATACACTTTATGAAAACAATAAACAATACGAATGTGTGTAAACTCTGGCAAAGTTGAATTACAAAAACTATCGATCACAAAATATTCTAAAATGAATTATTTATAAACTCTTGATCTTCCTTGAATAGTTGATAGTTGGTTAATCTTCTTTCTTGCAAGATAATCTTGATAATCTTCCAACTTGATAAGATATCCTTCAAATCCACAAAGATAGTAGTTTCCATGAATAGCTCAACATAAAGTGTTTGTTGAATAAACAGTTCTGAGTTTCTTCTAACAGTTGTTATGATCAAACTAACAGTTTTGAGCCTTTTGTACTAACAGTTGTAACACTCACAGCAACTGTTAGTCGCAACTGTTTTCACACACCAATGTAACAGCTTGCACCTGTTTTCTCAAAAATTTCTCTAACAGTTTTGCCTTTGCATGTCCAACAGTTTCAATCACTTAGCCAATTTCCTAACAATCTCCCCCTAACTTAAGGTATTGAACAATATACTTAAGTTGTTTTATAGGGTTCAACCACAGAAAAATTAACATAAGTAAATAAAACATAAAGTATGCAAAGTCAATCTGTTTCAATCAAAACATAAAGAAAGAAGATTATACTTTATTTGACTGTAGAAATTCCAACCTTTCTTTGAGCCTCTGAAGAAGATTTTCTTAACTTTAGCAGGTCCAAAGTACTTTGCTTTCATCAAATATAAGAGTATTGTTTTGTTGTGCTCTATGAATTCAATATCAAACCATTGAGTAATTGCATTTCCCATTACTATGTGATAAGTCTTTGACTTAGCATACACCTTGACAGTACTTATCGGGAATGCCTCCTCAACTATCAGCATCGGCATTACTTTCAGAGGATCACATATGCTCGTTAAATGCCTCACTAGCACTCTGATTTCAATTCCAGCAGCTTCTTCATAGTGACTTATCTTCTCGTCACACTTTCCATTAATTGTAAGAAGCTCGCATAACTTTCAACGGGTTCATGTTCTCTCATAATTGTTACCCCTTGCTTTCCTGTTTCAATACTTAACAATTCAAATCTCCACTCAGTGATGAGGGATTTTTGACCTAATTGAACTTCCACAAGCTTTTCCAATTTCCATTCAACCTCCACTCTGAGTCTGTCTTGTAAGATGGTTTGAACCATACCAGCTGTAGCTTTCTCTTTAGATTTTTGAACTGTTTAGGATTGTTGAGACTGTTGAGGTTGAGTTGTTTGCTTTTTCTTTTGAACTGTTGGCTTGGGAGGTGGAACTACTTTCTTCGTTTCAATTCTTTTTCTTTTCACTCCCTTATCAACCTTCTTTGCCTTTTCTTCTTCATCAATCTCCTTTGTGAATTCAGCTCCCATCTTTTGAGCTACTTCTAGATCTCTTTGTTCCCGTTGCTCAATCTCAACATTCAGCCTTTGTGCTAGTTCATGATCATGCTCTTCTTGTTGTTCTTTTGAAAGTTTTAGCTTGGGAATATTAACAACAACTTCCTTCCCCTTACCTAGCACAGGAGGCATCTTCTCATCTTTCTTTGATTCAGAAATTGCAATGCCTTTGAACCTTGGCTTAGGTGCAATTGGATCCAGCTTTGAAACTTTACCATCTAGCCTCCCATCATCAATCTTTTAAGCCATTTTGAATGTACTGATGTTAAGAGTTTGAGCTCCCACTGCAATCAAATGATCTTGCTTTACTTTAGACCATGTTTTGAATACATCTGTTGTTAGATAATCTCCAGACATGATCATCCTATTTATCAACACTCTATCAACTGCAGACAATTTATCTTCAGCTGTTTGAGCACTTCCAGTTGTTTGTAGTTGATCTGGAGCAACTGTTGTTTGTGGAGTTGCAACTATTAGAGTATCTGGTGCAGTTGTTTGTGTTGATTGAACACCTGTTTATTTACTTTGCACATTTTTCACTTGCTCCTTTATGATTGCCTTCTCCCCCTTTTTGATAGGAACTGTTTGAGGAGGAGTGGCATGAATCTGTTTAAACATTTGATCATGTGCTTGAAGAACATCTGTAGCCTTCTTGAGAGTAGTTGACAAGATTTTGATTTGTTTGTATTGCTAGATAATAAGCTCATTATGCTTGGCAAGAAGCTTATCTTGTAGGGTGTTCCTCTTTTTAAGATAGAGGAAGGCAGCAAGAAATGGTACAAGTTCATGATTCGTCAATGCCTTTTGTTTCATTCTTGCCTCAATGTCAGCAAGTGTTGCCACCTCAAACATATCATCGGTAGATAGAACTGGTGGGTCACTCCTAGAAGTTCCCTCACCAGTACCCCTTTGTTCTTGGTACAGGGGATTTCCAAAAGCTGTTTGACCAGCTTTTGTTGTCGTGGTTGAAGTCTTACTTATGTTGACACTGCCCTGCTCACCCCTTGCGGATGAAATAGTAGTGTCAGCCTCAAGAACCACATGATCACTCTCCCTTGGAGTGATCACCTCCTCAGTGTGCTTGGGAGACAGCATAGTGGGTTCCCTTTGGATATTCTACAAAGGTGAATGCACCTGTGCAGGACTTACAGTTGGGGATATTGGGGCTGTGGTGGAAGGAGCACCAACAGTTCTCTTCCTCTTTTTGAATGTTATAAGAGAGGGGGCTTGTGTTGTAGCTTGAGAAATGGTAGCAGAGGGGGATATATGAGTATCATGAGCTGTGGGTTCTAGAGTTGGTGGTGTAGCAATGATTTGGGCTTCATGCTCAACTCTGGCAGCTTTGTTTCTTGAAAGAAACTCCACCCTTGCAGAGAGTGGTGGAGTGATGGCACCAGAAAAATTCTTGCCGTTTATCAACAGTTTTCTCAATGTGGAGGCCACATGAGCAGAGGGAATCAGGACCCTCTTGTGAGTTTGAAGATTTTGCAATAAGGAGTTTAAACAAGTTTGCACAAATCGGGGGTACATCAAAAAGAGACCATATTTGGTCCCGAGATGTTTTACCATACCATCAAAGATTAATTTTGAAAAGTTGAAGCAACGATTGTTGGCCAAACAGGTTAAGGCCAAAGCAATGTTGCTTCCAAACTCATTCCATCCCGTTCTTTTGGGGCTGAGACATTGTTGTAACGTATGAATCAAATATTTCCAGTGGGCACAAAATTGCCCTTTGTAGAAGGTACCCTTTCCCCTAGGGCACTCATACCCCAGCTTAACCAACTCCTCATGCAAGAATTCCAATAAGACTGAATCAGAATACTCACCCTCAAGATCATCAAGGTGAAGGTGTTCTCGAATGGTATGCTCAGAGAGTGAAATGGCATGATTATCAACAGTTGAAGTGATCCATTGCACCCCATCTACTTCGGTGATTGTAGCGGTTTTCTAGAATTGATCGAGATGGGAAGTGTAGATGGTTGGATTGGTGGTGAGAGCAGTGTTGAGGTTTGACAACGTAAGGTAGTCGATCATGTCATGAAAGACATGCAACTCAGCAGGTTTGGAGAGGAAGCCTAGCATGTTGTGTTCTTTGACAAAAGAAAGTGGAGCCATGGCGATTTTGAAGAGAAAGTCTAGGGTTTAGAGTTCTGTTGAAGTTTAGTAAGCGTAGGGAAAACTACAAGGAGGGAATGGCTTATATATGTAATGTATATTAAATGCAATTCAAAATGCCTACTGAAATACCCTTGACTAACATTTGAAGGGAAAACTAAGAACTAACAGTTGAGAACTGTTTGGTTAATGAACTTCAACTGTAACGCTCCCCCTTAAATGATGAGGCAGCTTGCCTAACGGTTGTGACACCGGTGTAATAACAGTTGAAAACTGTTAGTTGCAATTTGCACTGTAGATCCCTGAACACTTACATAAATAGTTGTTAGACTTAAGACTAACACTTTCAAACTGTTAGTGTGAAAACACAAAAACACAGAAAGATAAGCTAACAAACCATTATTCTAAGTTAATCATTCCAATATTTGAGATTAGAAAGTTAAATCTGCTCACATCAAATGCTTTAGTGAACAGATCAGCTAATTGATCATCAGTATTAACTTTTAAAACTTGGATTAACTTTTTCTCATTGAAGTCTCTGATGAAGTGAAACCTGATCTCTATGTGCTTTGTTTTTGAATACTTCACAGGATTGTTAACAATGCTGATAGTACTTGTGTTATCAACATAGATAGGAGTATTCAAGAGAGTCATACCATAATCCAGAAGCTGATTCTGGATCCACAATACTTGTGAACAGCAACTTGATGTAGCAATATATTCAACCTCAGTTGTTGAAGTTGAAACTGTTGTTTGTTTCTTGCACTGCCACGATACCAACCTTAAGCCAAAAAATTGACATCCTCCAGAAGTTGATTTTCTATCCACATTAGCTCCACCATGGTCACTATCAGAGTATGCCACCAATTCAAATGGTGAATCCTTAGGATACCAAAGACCCAGTTTTTGGTGGCCTTTTAGGTACCTAAAGATCCTTTTTACAGCAAAGAGGTGTGACATCTTGGGATTGCATTGAAACCTGGCACAAACACACACAACAAACATGATATCTGGTCTAGAAGCAGTTAAATACATTACTGAGCCTATCATAGACCTATACAAGTGTATGTCTACATCCTCCCCTTTGGATTTCCTCCAAATGCTACATATCCTCCATTGATTCTTTTGAAATCATTCAAGCAGTGTCGATGCCTTCAGCATCCACTATCCACATGCCATATTGCTCCTTGATTGGCCCTATGAATGCTCTGCACAAAATAAACTCAGTTAGTACCAGGAAGTACCCAGGCCATGCAGGTCTTGGGTACACCATTCATGTCATAATACTTAACCACAGATTGAGTTTTCTTAATTTCATCCCAGTTATATTTCTTTATTATGTGTGAAGAGTATTTAGTGAGAACATGTGGTTTCCAACTGTTGTGATTAACATGTGGCTTGATTTGACTTTCAGGTGGATTATCAGTTTTAGCCTCTTCAGAAACTGTTTGTTTCTGCAATTTTACCCAAGCCAGACAAACATTCTTTGATTTTGGCTTAACGGTTGAAAAACTGTTAGACTGTTTTGGCTTAACAGTTGGAGAACTGTTAGACTGTTTTGGCTTAACAGTTGGAGAACTGTTAGACTGTTTTGGCGTAACAGTTGGAGAACTGTTAGACTGTTTTCTGGTACTTGGTTTCTGGGTTCTATAGAACTGTGGGTTATGATAACAGTTGTGAGCCAAGTGATTTGATTTCCCACAAATGTAAAACATTTTGGTTTTGACTATAGGCAACCCATTTCTTTGTTCCCATAACTGTTTTCTATTTCTTTGATTTCACCTCACTGGTGCTGAAGGAGGAAACTTTTGCACGCTATGCTGTTTGCATGTGCAAACAAACACTTCTGTATGCGTCTTCACATGTTTGAATTTGGATTGTGATTTTGAAGCTTCCTTCTTTTGCTTTGCAACTGCAACTTCACCAACCTTCTTCTTTCCTTTGGTCTTAATACTAAGGCTGTTTGGGTTGTGTTTGGAACTGTTAGTGTAAAAGTGGGGACTATTTTCAACAGTAGTGGAACTGTTTATAGAATTAACAGTTTTGAAGGGTTTTGGTTCACTGGTGGAGTGTTCGGAGGTTGCTTTTACAAACATCACATGTTGTGAAGAAGATTTAGATTCTTTAGGTTCACAACATATGTGATTTTCAATTGGAATGACTTATTCTTTCTTCATAAATCCCTCCTTCTTCTCATCAATCACCTCATACATAACTCCCTCATCTTCACTTTTAAGTTGTAGATCAGCTGACTTCAATTCTTCTTCTAATGGTTCATTAACATACCTTTCAGCTACATCAGTCATGGGAGTTATATAGTTATGATTGTATGGAGGTGGGGTCTGTTTATAGCCTATGCTTGTTTTTACCTTGTTTGTGATTTGTGATTTCAACACAGTTTCAAGTTTAAGAGTTGAAGCTTTGAACATGCTCAAATCCATGTCCACACCATTCAATTTCTTGGTTAACTCATCTATCTTACTCTCTTTCTCACTTAACTTCTCCTTAAGACTATCAATCTCTTCTTGAAGTTGCTCCTTCTCCCACTTATTATACTTTCTATCATAATCCATTTGCAGTTCATTAGCCTGATAATCTTTGATTTTCTTTTCAAAGCTTTCAATAACAACACTGGTTTCATACCTTCTTTCTTTCATTTTGCTCAGAGCAGCACAACCTTTTTGTTGTGCTCTCTAAACCTTTTAACTATAGCTCTACATTCACCAGGACATAGTTTAGAAGATACCTTAATGTCTTCTGTTTCTGATGAATCCATGTTGATGGAGGAGTCAGTCAATTCCATCAATACTTTGTTTTGAGTGGCTTGCTCTGCTTTATCACTCCAATCAAACCCATAACCTTTTTGTGAGACCAACGCTGATGAGGTGGAAGTTGAATTTTGACCTTGATGTTGGCCTTGTCCACCAGATCTGCATTCCCTAGCAAAGTGACCATGCTGTTGACATTTGAAACATCTTACTTTGGATTTGTCAAATCCAGCCTGACCATCAGCTCTGAAGTTCATGTTCTACCTTCCTGTTCTTTTGATGAATCTTTTTGCTCTTACAGTTAGCATAGCCATCTGCCACTTGAGATCCATCTCCTCAAGATCATCTGGATGCACTTGTTCAAGATCCTCATTTGTAAGAGTTGAATGTGCATGACTAGCTAAGAATGCTTCAAGCACTGCATTAGAAGTATTCACATCCACTCCAGTAACAGTACCTACACAACCATCAACTGAGTTAGTTAAAGAAAGATTTGAGTCCATACCTGAGGATGAAAGAAGAGCAACATTGTGGCTAGGGGTCATAGACTTCCTTTTTCCCTCAATTTCCGCTTCAAACATAATCAAACTGTTGTAAAGATCATCTAATTCTATATCTTCCAGGGAATCCTTAGTTCTCCATTGTGCAACATAAAGTGTCCATTCATCACCTAAGGACCTGCGAAACTTTCTATTGATCTCATCTTGCTTTATTCTAACTTTTGCACTCTCAAGTTGACTTACCAGCTTATAGAACCTATCAAAAATCTGAGTGATACTCTCATTCTTTCCACTAGAAAAGTTCTCATAAGCTTGTTTTAGAAGATCCCTTTGATTCCTTTTGGAACTTGCATTCCCTGCAAACATTTTCTCTAAAGCATTCCACAATTCATGAGCACTCTCAAACTTCTTAAACAGATGTTGATACTCATTTGAAATAGCAATCCGAAGAATGCTTAGAGCTTTCATCTCTAGTATCCTCTGTTTTCTTTCAGCATCTGTTTTTGGTGGGGGTTTCTTCCTTGGTTTTCCAGTTTCATCTAAATCAATAGGAGTTGTGGGTTCATTCTCAATGATTTCCGAAACAGCATATTCCATTAATTGAACATGCTGCTTGATTCTCAGTTTCCACATCTCAAAATCGGTTGGTTTGAGCATGGGAACACGAATGTTTGACCCAGATCCAGTGTTATCAGAAGATCCACCAGAGTCCATTGCAATAAAGAGATTTAAAACTCACAATAGAACTTTAGAAAGACTTTAAAACACTAAAACACAGCAGATCTGTGAAAAACCTTCAACTGGTGATCAACGGAACCTTAACTTTAAGGCTCTGATACCACTTGTCAGGATCTAATGTTATCAAAATCATTAACAAGAATTATCTTTTGAATCTAAATCAGAGTTATATAAAAGACAGTCTTTGAATTTGATCACAATCAATTAAGAAGTTGCGGAATCACACTTAATTGATAAATAAAGGTTTTAATCACAAGAACAATTCAATCAATTCGCTGAGATACTTTCAACACAAGAAGTTTATTAATAATCAAACATGATTACAATATTTACCTACACCTCCAATCTAACTCTTTTGTTAGACGAAGAACACACTTTGTTCTTAGGTTTATAGAAACTTGGAGGCTAATACACTTCCTAAAATCAATAAACAATACGAATGTGTATAAACTCTGACAGAGTTGAATTACAAAAACTATCGATCACAAAATATTCTAAAACGAAGTATTTATAAACTCTTGATCTTCCTTGAATAGTTGATAGTTGGTTAATCTTCTATCTTGCGAGATAATCTTGATAATCTTCCAACTTGATAAGATATCCTTCAAATCCACAAAAATAGTAGTTTCCATGAATTGCTCAACAGAAACTGTTTGTTGAATAAACAGTTCTGAGTTTCTTCTAACAGTTGTTATGATCGAACTAACAGTTCTGAGCCTTTTGTACTAACAGTTGTAACACTCACAGCAACTGTTAGTCATAACTGTTTTCACACACCAATGTAACAGTTTGCACATGTTTTCTCAAAAATTTCTCTAACAGTTTTGCCTTTTCATGTCCAACAGTTTCAATCACTTAACCAATTTCCCAACAGTATTGACCATAGAGATAGGGTCATGTGCAAACGTCATGTGGGTGAGAGGAGGGCCCAGTGGTTGGGGGCACCGTTTGTACTTTTCCCTGAACGACTTGTGTCGGAGTAACTATAGTGGACGGATTACGGGAGTGTGTGTACAAGTGGGAGTCGCACCCTTCCTTGTACCATACTTGCTGGACACGCTAAGTGAACTTGTGCCAATGCAGACGGATGTTGGACTTAGTAGTAGCTAGGCACGTATATGGTATCTTTGCGGACGGATCCTGGAACCTTAGAGGTTGCCAGGCATGCATGCGATGTTTGGGGTAGCGATTTTAATGATAGCCTTGATAGACCCCAATAGGATGATTTGTGATGCTTAAGATGTTAATGAAGTTAAAAAATGATCATGATGATTTTAAAGATGTCATATGATGTTTTATGATGATACTTGACCAGGTGGGGATTTAAGATGCTATGCGGGTGGGTGAAGTTACGGTTTGGGATTTAATGCCTTAACCTAAATATGTTTGTGAATGTTTTTAAATGATGATTTTATGTAGTTAACTAAGCTGGCTCACAAGGCGAAAGCTGACACTTGTTTCTTTGAAATACGTCTTGTGCTTGTGCAGGTTGCTTAGGTGCGTGGCCTTGTGAGATGGGGGCTAATGGGTAGTTACTTTTGTTATGATGATACTCAGTATCAACTCGTGGTTGTGTATTGAACAAAGTTTAAAACAATGATGTGTCTGTGACGTAACGGTGGTTTTGTTTGATGAATGCTTAAACTGGTTTATTTGTTTAAATCAATATGGTGTTTAAAAAGTCTTCCGTTGCGATAAATCTGATTGAGTAGAAAAAGTTTTTTCAAATCTCAAATTTTGGAAACCACGGCTGTTACAAGTTGGTATCAGAGCGGTGTTGTGAGAGATCTGAGTACTAAGTTCGGTGCTTATACTCACAACATAGCTCTTATAGGATGACTGGATGGGGATGTGTGTGCGAGAGTTGCTTGTTAGGTAGCTCTTTTCCTTGTGATGATTATAGATGTTTACTTTTACTCGACTTCCTTACGTAGAAAATGGTAAAAACGAGAAGAGGTAACGGGAAGCAAGCGATGAACCAAGAAAGGAGGTCAACGCGGAGGGATCGTTCAGAATTCAGGGCGAAGGGGAAGCGGAAAGTGAGCGAGTTCCGTCACCCCCAATAAATGTGTCAGTGCATAGTAGTCGTACTACACACAACACCAACAATATGATCCGCGTGGCTGAGTTGGAAAGAGTGTTGAAGGAAAGGGATGAGGCTCTGAAAAAGAAAACGGAGGAGCTAAAGGAAATGAAGCAAGCAATGCGTGAGGCGGGAATTCTAGGGAAAAAGCTAATCACGCCTGTGGAATAAGATGACGACGAGGATGATCAAACGGGTCTAGGTGGTCGGAATGAAGGTGCAATGTACCGAGTAGGAAGCACCTACAGGATGTTCAGGGAGTGTAAACCACCTAAGTATGCGGGAGGGACCGATCCACTCGACTACAGACGCTGGATCCGTAAGATGGAACAAACATACAACTCTGGCATGTTTACTGAGGAACAACGGGTCAGTTATGCGATCCGTGTGTTGGAGAAAGAAGCTTTAGATTGGTGTGATTCTATTGAAGGTTCACTATCAACAGTAACAAGGAGGAACCTTACATGGGAGATGTTCAAAGAGAAGTTACAGAACCGTTTATGGAATCTGGGGTGTCACACCTCGCTAAAGCGGAAACACGAGGTGTCACAGTACAAGATATCATCGCACAATGTAAATAGACAATAACCATTATATTGACTTAACAAAAATAAGTAGTTCGGGTAAAAGATAAATAAAAGTTACATAATGGAATAAAAATTAAATGACATTGTCTTGTACGATGCGAAAATAAAATAAATATTGTTTTTATAAAACGTGACGATGAAGATGAAGATGCCACACATCATGTTTGTATGCATAAGGTACCTAACGACGATCACCTGAAAGCACGGGTAAAAGAAAGAAAACGGTCAACTACTAGAGTTGGTGAGTTCATAGGTTTTTAATATATGCACAAAATATCTTTTAAATGAGAAAAGTTTAAATAATTGCTGGAAGTTTTTGAATAAAATCCAAGTATGAAATAATGATAGAAGATGTATTATATTGCCCAATACGTTGCACATGGTAGTAATAGACTATGATGATTATTGCTTGAGCCATTATCCAACCTAGCCGACAACCAATTGCCCATGATAAACCTAACGCCTATATTAAATGACGTTAGTAGTGGTAAAGTACATCTATAGTTCGTCAACCATAAATGGGAGACGTCGGAATCTCCAAATAGCGCTACTTACTAATACCATCGGCTCACTAGCGGAGTTAAGGAATAATGTCCAACGAAAGGGCCTTACAAAGATCACCCAAGCACATCAAAGAATAATACCATAAGTGCTCAAAATAATATTTGAAATAAATAAGAAGATAGGCAATAAACTTTTCATGAAATATATACACATGCTTTCACCCCAAAATAATATGAAATACGGTAAAAAGGGGATATGATACTCACTTGGTATGCAAATGTGTTCACTCGTAAGGATTTCTTGTTCCTACCGAAGCTCCTTTCCTAATATAAGAGGTATGTAGCTCTATTAGACTTATTTTATTTATTATTTTGTATTATTTATTTGTTGTTAACTTATTTATTAAATAGTTTAAGGTTGTCTCTATTTTTCCATAAATCATAAGTGTTCACTGAAATTTTCAGTTCTTTAAGTTGAACTTTAAAAATTAAAAACTGTAATTTAGGAGTCATATTAAGGCTTGATATTTTAATATAATCTTAATACATGTTTCTAGAGTGTCCAGTAATAATATAGGAATTTATAATCCATGTTTAGTATTTTTAATAATTAAAAGTGTATATGATGTCCACTGATCAGTGTCTGGATGACATGTTGTTACTAAATCGTCTGTTTAGGGCTCATACGACCTCGTTTTTACATGATTCAAACTGGGAATTAACCACAACTCAAAGATGAAACTTTTAAAAAAAACTAGAAGTATTTTGACCCAAGGATGAGTAAGTTACACGCGTTTAAAGTGTACCTTTTTAAATCTGTCAGATTTCTAGATTCAACATATGTGTATTTTTAAATATGTTTGAAGGATCAAACGTTCATGAAAATTAGTGAATCCAGGTTTAAATGAAAGGTAACACTTTAAACTAAGATTAGCAAAACGAATCAACTGATTTTGATACCTAGAACTCCAGATATAACAAAAACAAGTGGAGAGTTCTAGCATCAGAATCTGCCAGAATGTTATTCTTTTTGCTTATGGGTCATAACTTTAATATGGCATGTTTATATTCGTGATTAATCATATTGTATGAGTATAAGCTTTGATAATCCATGTGTTCTTACAACAATGGTAGGATGATACACATTTTATGTGTTCCTTACAACATTTGTTGAGATGAAACACATGCATGATCAAAGTCTTATTTTCTTGATTTTTAGTTGATTAAGTTCCATACAACAATGGTAGGATGATGCACATTTCATGTGCTCCTTACAACATTGGTAGGATGTTTATATTTACATGATTATAGATATATATAAAGGAAATAAGATGAACAACAAAGAAAATAAATAAAAGAAAGAAGAAAGAAGAAAAGAAGAAAGGTAGAAGAGTAGAGATGAGTGTTTTATGATCATCTTACCAACTCTTTTCTTTGATTTTGTGTTTGATCTTCAAGAGATGATCAAGACTTGGATGTTCTTGGGAGATTTTTGTTGGTGAAAGAAGAAGAGAGAAAAGAGAAGAGATGGAGTGTGGTGGTGAAGGAAATGATGAAGAGTAGTAGGGGGCTTATATAGAGCATGAGGGAGATCAAGTGGTGATTCTTGGGAAGAGAAGGAGGCAAGAGAAAAGAGATGGGGGGTTTCTTTTATTTTTTTATTTTTTATAAATTATGTGTAATTAGTTTAAATAAATTTGTATAAATGGTGATTTTGTTTAAATATTTTAATTAACAAAGTTTTAATTATTTTGATGAGTTTATATATATATATGTGTGTTTTATATTTGAACTTATTTATAATTATTATGATGTATTTAATTATTTTTATTTTTATTATTATTATTATTGTATATGATTTGTAATTCTTGACTTTTAATAATTTGATTTTTCGAGCTCGGGAAGGTTCTAACCATATAGGCGGGATTTCTACGAAATCTAATATTATTATGGATGTATTTAAGTCATAAATACTATTTTTAGTCATACTAGGCTTAAAATTAGAATTTCTAATGGCTAACCTGGGAAATTTGTTGCCGAATGTCACATGGGGGCTAGACAACGCGTTGAGAGGGAATTTCTCGATTTGAAAAAGGGCAACTTGACGATTGGCAGAAAGGATCGAGCATGATTTCAAACTGAGGGAGAAGAGTGATGGGGTGGTGGGAGAAAAGAGAAAGTGGGAAGGGTCATCTGGGTCCTCCAACAAGATAATGTTTTCGAGTGGCAACAACAAGAAAGGGGAGAAACAAGGAAAGACAGGGTATTGTTCAACATGCCACTCAAACCACAGTGGTCCGTGCACTGAAGAGACGATGAGTTGCCGTCGATGCGGAAAGATGGGGCATAAGGCACTGAACTGCAAAAGCAAGAAGCCCGTGTGCTACAACTGTAGGGAAATTGGGCATATCAGTACACAATGCCCAAACCCGAAGAAGAAGATCGAGGAAGTAGGAAAGAAGCCAACCCCGAAAGCAACCGGTCGTGCTTATCAGATGACAACCAAAGAGGCACGCCGAGATGATGAAGTGATTTTCGGAACTTTTATGATTAACTCTTTACCTGCTGTTGTATTATTCGATTCGGGTGCTAGTAGGTCTATAGTGTCCTTTAGGTTCTGTGCTCAGTTGAATGTGCCTCGTATTCTTTAGAACATGCTATAGAGATCGAAATAGCGGTCGGGGAACCGATTATGGTGCGTGAGCAATACGACGATTGTACGATTGATATTGATGGCATTACTTTCGCTTTGACGCTTACTGCGTTAGGAATCAAGGGATTCGATGTACTGATTGGAATGGATTGGATGTCCGCGCATGGAGCTGAAATCGTGTGCTCAAAGAAGTTGGTCCGAGTTTCTCTTCCATTAGGTGGTCATGCTATCGCCTATGGAGAACGATGTACGGGGAACATAGCGATGAAATCGGTCCTTAAGGCACGAAAGTGTCTAGCAAAGGGGTGCACTGCGTTCTTAGCTCATGTGGTGGATTCGGCGAAGAAAAAGAGTGTGTTGGCGGAGGTAGATGTGGTGAACGAATATCCTGATGTCTTTCCAGATGATCTTCTAGGATTACCGCCGCTAAGAGAGGTGGAATTTCAGATTGATTTGGTTCCAGGTGCTGCACCGGTTGCTAAAGCACCATATCTTGACTTTTAATAATTCGATTTTTCGAGCTCGGGAAGGTTCTAACCATATAGGCGGGATTTCTACGAAATCTAATATTATTATGGATGTATTTAAGTCATAAATACTATTTTTAGTCATACTAGGCTTAAAATTAGAATTTCTAATGGCTAACCTGGGAAATTTGTTGCCGAATGTCACAGTCTCCCCTGATTAAAAGAATTTCGTCCCGAAATTTACTTTGTACTAACGTTATTAAAGAGGTGAGGATATTTATGTTTCATGTAGTCTTCGCGTTCCCATGTGTATTCGGGTCCGTACTTGAATTCCAATTGAACTTTTATAATTTGAATCTTACTTTTTCTAAGCTGTTGGACCTTACGGTCAAGAATTTCAATTGGTTCATGTACGAAATTTAACCGATCATCTGAACATACTTTAGGGGTAGTACTAGAGTTTCATCATCTAATAATTTATTTAGATTTGACACATGGTAGGTATCGTGTATGGCATTTAGTTCTTGTGGAAATTTAAGCATATACGACCCTCGCCTAATTCTTCTAATTATATCAAATGGTCTAAAGAATCTGGGATATAGTTTTCCTCTTTTCCTAAAATGTACTATTTTCTTCCACGGCAATACCTTTATAAGCACTTTTATCTCCCACTTGGAACTCTAAAGGCTTACGGAGATTATCAGCGTAAATTTTCTAATGATATTTGGCAGTCTTAAGCCTATCGTTCATAATTGTATTCTTGTCGATGACCGCTTGCATGATATCAGGTCTAGTTAATTTCCTATCGCCAATTTCCAACAAATTAAGTGGGGATCTACACTTGCGCCCATACAAGACTTTATATGGTGCACACTGGATGCTAGTGTGACACCTATTATTCTAAGAAAACTTAACTAATAGTATATGTGAATCTCAAGTTCCACTAAAATTTATTACGCATGCACACAACATGTCTTCTAGTGTCTAAATCGTTCTCTCCGATTGCCCATCCGTTTGAGGGTGGTAGGTGCTGCTAATGTTTACTTGCGTACCTAACGCCCTTTGTGACGATTGCCAAAATCGGGATGTGAACCGACTACCTCTATCGGATATTATTGCAATTGGTACTGCGTGTCGGGCAACAACTTCGTCAATATAATTCTGAGCCAGTTTTCCACTTTGTAATCTTCCCGTATAGGGAGAAAAGGTGCCGATTTCGTGAGTCGATCTACTATAACCCAAATGGAATCATACCCTTTTGCAGATCGGAGTAATTTAGATACGAAATCCATGCTTATATGTTCCCATTCCATTCTGGCTGTTGCAACAAACCGGATAGCTTCTGGTGTTATGTCTTAACCCTTGCGCAAGTTAAACATTTCCCACGAACAAGGAGACGTCTTTCTTTATTCCAGGCCTACCAATAGTATTCCTTGAGAACATTTTGTCGGCTCCAGGGTGGATTGAATATTATAAGCCTCGTCTAAAATTGTTGATTAACGGTTATTAAACTTAGCTATCCAATTCTTGTTTTCGAAGTGGTGCACTCCATCTGGCCTGTTTTGAATCATCGCTCCAAGTGATATAGGGTCTCGTTCTTCAAATTTTCCGTCTTTGATGCTTCTTTTTGAGCTTCAACTATTCTTTCCTTTAGGCTTGTTTGAATGGTTGCTCCTAAAGCTTGTACCCTAGATGGATTCACTCTTTTGTTTCTTCATAGAGCATCAACGACCATATTGGCCTTGCTAGTATGGTATTTGATTTCACAATCGTAGTCACTAAGCCATTTCACTCATCTTCTACGCCTCATATCGAGCATCTTTGGATCAAGAATATGCTGAAGACTCTTGTGGTCTGTATAAATAGTTCGCTTAGTACTATAAAGGTAATATCTCCATTTTTTTAAGGGCATATACTACGGCTCCTAACTCTAAGTTGTGGGTAGTAAATTTCTTCTCATGCACTTTGAATTGTCTAGAATCATATTAATGACTTTCTCTTTTTGCAACAACACACAACCCAATCCTTGGTGTGACGCATCGCAATATACCACGAAGTTATATGTTCCTTCGGGTAACGCCAAAATTGGTGCATTGCTAACTTATTCTTAAGCGTAGAAAATGTTTTTTTTTTGCCAAACAAACTTCTTATCCTCTTGAGTTAATGCCGCGAGTGGTTGCACAAATTTTGAGAAATTTGCTATAAATAAATGTACTTAACCGAGAAATTGACAATTTTAGTCGGGATATATGGGGTTCCTATTTCTTTATGGCTTCGATCTTTGTTGGGTCAACATGAATTCCTATTAATTACGTGGCCTAGAAAACGTAATTCCCGGCATACAACTTCTGATCCTTAAGTAACTTTAGTATAAACCTTAAATGCTTTTCATGGTTGCTCTTGTGTCGCATGTAAATGAGTATATCATCAACAAACACAATCACAACTTATCTAAGTATAGTCTGCATACTCGGTTCATTACGTCCATGAAGACAATTGGTGCGTTTGTCAATCAAAAGGGCATAACTATAACGTGTTCTAAACGCGGTTTTGGGCACGTCCTCTTCACAGATTCTTAATTGATGATATCCAGATTGAATATCGATTTTAGAAAAATAGGTAGCACCTTGAAGTTAATCGAAAAGGTCATCGATTCGAGGAAGAGGGTATTGATTTTTGATGGTCAATATGTTGAGTTCCCTATAGTGTATGCACATTCGTAGCAATCTATCTTTCTGTTTGACGAATAGGACTACGGCTCCCCATGGTGAGGTACTTGGTCGAATAATTCCTTTGTCGAGTAGCTCTTGAAGATGTGCAGGCAATTTCCTACATTTCCAACGAGGCTAACCGATATGGTGCCTTTGCTACGAGCGCGGCTCCAGGGATTAAATCAATCCAAATTTGTCTTGTCTAACTGAGGGTAATCCAAGTAATTCATCCGGAAACACCTTGGGAGAATCCCGAACGATTGGAAAATCGTGAATGTGCTTTTCCTAAACCTCTGTTTCTACAACGTGAGCGAAGAATGCGATATAGTCTTTTCTTAAATATTTTTGCATTTTCATGCATGATACCACCTTGACGTTCATCCTGGTCTTTTCTCCTTATATGACAAGCGTTTCATCTTGTGATAGTGGAATCTGAATGATCTTTGCAGAACAAAGTATTTCAGCTTGATTTTTGGATAGCCAATACTTACCAACAACTACATCAAAGCTCCCTAGTTTGATTGGTATGGTCTACGTTAAAGTTTTTGCTGGCTAAGTTCAAGGTACAGTTAGTGATTATATCTCTAGTCTTGAATTCTTGTCCATTAGCAAATTCCATGAAATAGGCCTCTTTCAATATTTGAAATTTTAGATTGAGCTTTGGCCTAAAAACTAGTGGTACGAAGCTTCTATATATTCTAGAGTCAGATAGCATTGATGCATTATAATTGTTTAGAAGAAACATACTAGTAATCACATTCGGGTCTCTCCTTTGTACAAATTCTACTTAGCTAGGTTATGGTGATCCTAAGATATAATGTCTAACAACTAACACTCCCGTTCAATCATATAGCAATGCATGTAAAATTTTAAAATCATAGATTTCATAACGTGATTTAAGCAACACATGTTCAATCATATAGTTCCCGTTACTACTCAGGGTGCCTCTATGTGCTCCCTAAATCAGCAGTTCTCTCCCTCCTAATGAAAAGGTCACGATGTTACTCTCGTTGGTAAGGGGACTCTTTTCCTAGCCGTGAGCCTAACACATGCTTCACAAGAAGTTGGTCTAGGTCGTGAAACTCGGGGACTCTCCTACTAAGTTTCTATTCTTTCCTCCGTGGATAAAGAATATGTAATCTTAGTGCGTCAACCTAATGATGACATTACAGACTTCGATGTATATAAAATTGGTTACTAAGTGTTCTAATATATGCAAGTACTTATGATATGTCATGCTTATGCACACACACAATAATCGTGCTCCAGAAAGAAAATAAATGAAAAATGTTTCTAAGTATATTTTTATTATAACTAACCTAAGTCCCATATCGTACATAGCTAAATTAGACATAGGTGATCAAGCTTTGTCTAATTGAGGTATAACAATGTGGTACTCAACTTAATTATATTATCAATACACTTGATGCATTTTAAACAAAATTATTTTGAAAATCATTTTTATAAACCTTTGGTTATAGTTGGTGTTTCCCCCCCATAAGGAAAACAACATTCTCTATAACCTTAGGCTCTGATACCAAATCTGTCACACCTCGCTAAAGCGGAAACACGAGGTGTCACAGCACAAGATATCATCGCACAATGTAAATAGACAATAACCATTATATTGACTTAACAAAAATAAGTAGTTCGGGTAAAAGATAAATAAAAGTTACATAATGGAATAAAAATTAAATGACATTGTCTTGTACGATGCGAAAATAAAATAAATATTGTTTTTATAAAACGTGACGATGAAGATGAAGATGCCACACATCATGTTTGTATGCATAAGGTACCTAACGACGATCACCTGAAAGCACGGGTAAAAGAAAGAAAACGGTCAACTACTAGAGTTGGTGAGTTCATAGGTTTTTAATATATGCACAAAATATCTTTTAAATGAGAAAAGTTTAAATAATTGCTGGAAGTTTTTGAATAAAATCCAAGTATGAAATAATGATAGAAGATGTATTATATTGCCCAATACGTTGCACATGGTAGTAATAGACTATGATGATTATTGCTTGAGCCATTATCCAACCTAGCCGACAACCAATTGCCCATGATAAACCTAACGCCTATATTAAATGACGTTAGTAGTGGTAAAGTACATCTATAGTTCGTCAACCATAAATGGGAGACGTCGGAATCTCCAAATAGCGCTACTTACTAATACCATCGGCTCACTAGCGGAGTTAAGGAATAATGTCCAACGAAAGGGCCTTACAAAGATCACCCAAGCACATCAAAGAATAATACCATAAGTGCTCAAAATAATATTTGAAATAAATAAGAAGATAGGCAATAAACTTTTCATGAAATATATACACATGCTTTCACCCCAAAATAATATGAAATACGGTAAAAAGGGGATATGATACTCACTTGGTATGCAAATGTGTTCACTCGTAAGGATTTCTTGTTCCTACCGAAGCTCCTTTTCTAATATAAGAGGTATGTAGCTCTATTAGACTTATTTTATTTATTATTTTGTATTATTTATTTGTTGTTAACTTATTTATTAAATAGTTTAAGGTTGTCTCTATTTTTCCATAAATCATAAGTGTTCACTGAAATTTTCAGTTCTTTAAGTTGAACTTTAAAAATTAAAAACTGTAATTTAGGAGTCATATTAAGGCTTGATATTTTAATATAATCTTAATACATGTTTCTAGAGTGTCCAGTAATAATATAGGAATTTATAATCCATGTTTAGTATTTTTAATAATTAAAAGTGTATACGATGTCCACTGATCAGTGTCTGGATGACATGTTGTTACTAAATCGTCTGTTTAGGGCTCATACGACCTCGTTTTTACATGATTCAAACTGGGAATTAACCACAACTCAAAGATGAAACTTTTAAAAAAAACTAGAAGTATTTTGACCCAAGGATGAGTAAGTTACACGCGTTTAAAGTGTACCTTTTTAAATCTGTCAGATTTCCAGATTCAACATATGTGTCTTTTTAAATATGTTTGAAGGATCAAACGTTCATGAAAATTAGTGAATCCAGGTTTAAATGAAAGGTAACACTTTAAACTAAGATTAGCAAAACGAATCAACTGATTTTGATACCTAGAACTCCAGATATAACAAAAACAAGTGGAGAGTTCTAGCATCAGAATCTGCCAGAATGTTATTCTTTTTGCTTATGGGTCATAACTTTAATATGGCATGTTTATATTCATGATTAATCATATTGTATGAGTATAAGCTTTGATAATCCATGTGTTCTTACAACAATGGTAGGATGATACACATTTTATGTGTTCCTTACAACATTTGTTGAGATGAAACACATGCATGATCAAAGTCTTATTTTCTTGATTTTTAGTTGATTAAGTTCCATACAACAATGGTAGGATGATGCACATTTCATGTGCTCCTTACAACATTGGTAGGATGTTTATATTTACATGATTATAGATATATATATAAAGGAAATAAGATGAACAACAAAGAAAATAAATAAAAGAAAGAAGAAAGAAGAAAAGAAGAAAGGTAGAAGAGTAGAGATGAGTGTTTTATGGTCATCTTACCAACTCTTTTCTTTGATTTTGTGTTTGATCTTCAAGAGATGATCAAGACTTGGATGTTCTTGGGAGATTTTTGTTGGTGAAAGAAGAAGAGAGAAAAGAGAAGAGATGGAGTGTGGTGGTGAAGGAAATGATGAAGAGTAGTAGGGGGCTTATATAGAGCATGAGGGAGATCAAGTGGTGATTCTTGGGAAGAGAAGGAGGCAAGAGAAAAGAGATGGGGGGTTTCTTTTATTTTTTTATTTTTTATAAATTATGTGTAATTAGTTTAAATAAATTTGTATAAATGGTGATTTTGTTTAAATCTTTTAATTAACAAAGTTTTAATTATTTTGATGAGTTTATATATATATATATATATGTGTTTTATATTTGAACATATTTATAATTATTATGATGTATTTAATTATTTTTATTTTTATTATTATTATTATTGTATATGATTTGTAATTCTTGACTTTTAATAATTCGATTTTTCGAGCTCGGGAAGGTTCTAACCATATAGGCAGGATTTCTACGAAATCTAATATTATTATGGATGTATTTAAGTCATAAATACTATTTTTAGTCATACTAGGCTTAAAATTAGAATTTCTAATGGCTAACCTGGGAAATTTGTTGCCGAATGTCACATGGGGGCTAGACAACGCGTTGAGAGGGAATTTCTCGATTTGAAAAAGGGCAACTTGACGATTGGCAGAAAGGATCGAGCATGATTTCAAACTGAGGGAGAAGAGTGATGAGGTGGTGGGAGAAAAGAGAAAGTGGGAAGGGTCATCTGGGTCCTCCAACAAGATAATGTTTTCGAGTGGCAACAACAAGAAAGGGGAGAAACAAGGAAAGACAGGGTATTGTTCAACATGCCACTCAAACCACAGTGGTCCGTGCACTGAAGAGACGATGAGTTGCCGTCGATGCGGAAAGATGGGGCATAAGGCACTGAACTGCAAAAGCAAGAAGCCCGTGTGCTACAACTGTAGGGAAATTGGGCATATCAGTACACAATGCCCAAACCCGAAGAAGAAGATCGAGGAAGTAGGAAAGAAGCCAACCCCGAAAGCAACCGGTCGTGCTTATCAGATGACAACCAAAGAGGCACGCCGAGATGATGAAGTGATTTTCGGAACTTTTATGATTAACTCTTTACCTGCTGTTGTATTATTCGATTCGGGTGCTAGTAGGTCTATAGTGTCCTTTAGGTTCTGTGCTCAGTTGAATGTGCCTCATATTCTTTAGAACATGCTATAGAGATCGAAATAGCGGTCGGGGAACCGATTATGGTGCGTGAGCAATACGACGATTGTACGATTGATATTGATGGCATTACTTTCGCTTTGACGCTTACTGCGTTAGGAATCAAGGGATTCGATGTACTGATTGGAATGGATTGGATGTCCGCGCATGGAGCTGAAATCGTGTGCTCAAAGAAGTTGGTCCGAGTTTCTCTTCCATTAGGTGGTCATGCTATCGCCTATGGAGAACGATGTACGGGGAACATAGCGATGAAATCGGTCCTTAAGGAACGAAAGTGTCTAGCAAAGGGGTGCACTGCGTTCTTAGCTCTTGTGGTGGATTCGGCGAAGAAAAAGAGTGTGTTGGCGGAGGTAGATGTGGTGAACGAATATCCTGATGTCTTTCCAGATGATCTTCTAGGATTACCGCCGCTAAGAGAGGTGGAATTTCAGATTGATTTGGTTCCAGGTGCTGCACCGGTTGCTAAAGCACCATATCGATTGGCTCCCTCTGAGATGAAAGAGATAATGACACAATTGAAAGAGTTGCTCGAAAAGGGATTCATTAGCCCGAGTTCTTCTCCTTGGGGAGCTCCGGTCCTATTTGTAAAGAAGAAGGATGGGTCGATGAGGATGTGTATCGACTATAGAGAATTGAATAAGTTGACAGTGTAGAACAAGTACCCACTTCCAAGAATAGATGACTTGTTCGATCAATTGCAGGGTGCTAGTCACTTTTCAAAGATAGATTTGCGTTCGGGTTATCACCAAGTGCGAGTGAAGGAAGGTGATGTGCCAAAGACGGATTTTCGTACTGGTTATGGTCATTACAAATTTCTAGTTATGCCGTTTGGTTTGGCAAATGTACCAGCAGTCTTCATGGATTTGATGAATCGGTTGTGTAGGCCGTATCTTGATAAATCTGTGATAGTGTTTATTGATGATATCTTGGTATACTCCAAGAGTGCGGATGACCATAGACGACATTTGAGGGAGGTATTGGAGACTTTGAATGAAAAGAAGCTTTACACCAAATTCTCAAAGTGTGAGTTTTGGCTAAAAGAAGTACAATTTTTTGGTCACATTGTGGGAATGGGCAGGATAAAGGTAGACCCAGAAAAGATCGAGTCGATAAAGAAGTGGGAAATTCCTAAAACCCCAACTGAGATTCGTAGTTTTCTTGGCTTGGCAGGTTATTATAGAAGGTTCATAAAGGATTTCTCGAAGATAGCATCGCCAATGACGAAGTTGACTCGAAAGACGGAATTGTTTGTGTGGACGGAGAAGCAAGAGAGTGCTTTTCAAACGTTGAAAAAGTGTTTATGTGAAGCACCGATACTCTCCTTACCAGAGGGCAACGAGGATTTTGTGGTATACAGCGATGCGTCTTACTCTGGTTTAGGATGTGTTCTCATGCAACGAGGGAAGGTTATTGTGTATGCCTCTATACAGCTAAAGGATGCAGAAAAGAATTATCCCATACACGACTTAGAGCTAGGGGCAGTTATCTTCGCTCTTAAGTTCTGGTGGCATTGCTTGTATGGTACTCATTCTACGATCTTTACCGATCACAAGATCATGCAACATATTTGAGATCAAAAGGAATTGAATATGAGACAGCGACTATGACTATGAAATCAGTTATCATCCAGGAAAGGCCAATGTAGTGGCCGATGCCTTAAGTCGGAAGGAACCTAGATCTGCTTACCGATTGAAATCTATGAGTATGGTAGTTGTACCGGATTGGGTTGATGAGATTCGGGTGGCTCAAATCGAGGGTTTGAAAGAGGAAAACTTAAAGGGTGAAGTGATGGTGAAGCAACAAGCAAGTCTTGGTGGGAATAGCCATGGTCTCAAGACTTTCGAGGGACGTATTTTGGTTCCCATAGTTGGGAGAGTCCGTGAGGTGTTGCTACGAGAGGCCCATAGATCGAAGTATTCGATACACCCTGGGAGTACAAAGATGTACTTGGACCTAAAACCGAGATACTGGTGGCCCGGTATGAAGACGGATGTGGCTACTTATGTGTGGAAGTGTGTCACTTGTTCTCAAGTTAAGGCGGAACATCAGAAGCCCTATGGAGAATTGCAACAATTGGAGATACCCGAGTGGAAATGGGATATTGTTACGACATTTCCCAAGACTGCGAAGGGCAATGATATGATTTGGGTTATTGTCGATCGTCTGACCAAGAGTGCACATTTCCTTGCAACTAAAGAGACGTAAAAGCTAGAAAACCTAGCAAAGTTGTATGTGCGTGAGGTGGTTACGAGACATGGAGTTCCATTATCCATTGTTTCGGACCGGGATAGTCGATTTTTTTCTATATTCTGGAAGAAGTTGCAAGAGGAATTAGGAACGAAAGTTCATTTGAGCACAGCCTATCACCCGCAGACAGATGGGCAAAGTGAGAGAACTATTCAGACGCTTGAAGACACGTTGAGAGCATGTGTGATTGAATACGGTGGGAGTTGGGATGCTCACCTTCCATTGGTGGAGTTCGCGTATAACAATACGTATCACTCAAGTATCGACATGGCACCGTATGAGATGTTATATGGAAGGAAGTGTCGCACGCCGACTTGTTGGTTGGAGGCCGGTGAGAAAAAATTTGCGGATTAAGAGATTGTGCAGTTAACGGGAGAGAAGGTGGCGGTAGCACGGGATCGGCTCCGAATAGCGAGAGAAAGATAAAAGAAGTATTCGGAACGAAAGCACCGACCGAAAGTGTTTGAGGTTGGTGAGAAGGTGATGCTAAAAGTCTCGCCATGGAAAGGGATCATACGTTTTGATAAGCGAGGCAAGCTTGGTCCACGGTTCATTGGTCCGTTGACGATTGTGGAGAAAGTTGGAGATCAAGCCTACAAGTTGGAGTTACCACCGACATTGGAGGGAATACATGATGTGTTTCACGTATGTTATTTAAGTAAGTGTTTAGCTGAGGAACCAAGCATTTTGCCATTAGAGGAGTTACGAGTAGACAATAGCAAGAGGTTAATTGAAGAACCAGTGGCAATCTTGGACCGCAAGGTCAAGCAGTTAAGAAAGAAACGAGTCAAGCTCGTGAAGGTTCGGTGGAGGAACAAACATGGAGGGGATATGATGTGGGAGACCGAAGAAGAAATGAAAATTAGATATCCCCAGCTTTTTGTTTATTAGATTCTGAGGACGGAATCTTTTTAAGGAAGGGAGAATTGTAACGACTGGAATTTTAAGAAAAATTGTAATATTATTTCATGGAGTTTAGTTATTTATAATTATAATTATAATTAAGGAATATTATTTGTAGTTTAATAAAATGATTTAAAGTTGGAAAATAAAAGAAATATTATATTCTGTGTTAATCGCGACGCGACGCGTTGCGTGTGTCAGAAGCTAAAGAGTACATACGTCAGAAATTGCATATTCCGCGATTGGTCATTTTAGAGGCGGTCGCGGCGCGACGCGTGTTTCAACTTGTATATATATGAGTTTTTGGCACCCATTTCCACACACAAACTTCAAAGAGTCATTACTCTACCAAATTTACGAGTTTTACTGAGATTCTTGAGCCTACTTTAGTTTCGGGTTTCGTTTGTAAGCATATTTGTAGTTCCGGGAGTTCGGAAACACCGTCAAGGGCGTAGTTTTGACCAAGGCTTCGCGTGGGTGAACCCGAGAGGTACATTTCTCTAATCTTATGATTCTATTTCGGTTATTTGGCGTTACCGCATGCATGTCGTTTATGTGCGTTTTTATGAAGTTTCTGAGCTAGTGATGCGTAAATCTTTAGTCAGGATTTATTCCTTGGCGTGTTTTGGTGTTTAGGGCTAGATCTGACTTGTTTAGGATTATGAGATCGTGTTTCTGATGTAGTAACCTTCGTAGGTTGTTCGCGGTGTTTCGGTTCGCGGTCTGGTTGATTCGTGAGCGTTGTTTGTCGTTTTGAGATCGTACGTTTCGTTGTCCAGACTAAGGTGAGTTTAGTTGTTTTACAAAACCAAGCACGTAGTCAAAATTTGTTTTGATATTATTAACGGGTTTTAAGATGATATATCTGTATGAATGTTTATGGTAGATTACTGATTTTTCCTAATGCATGCTCGATTATTAAATGATGATATACGATTGATTTATGCGATGAATATGGGGCATGCATATATGCTCATAGATATATGATATGATGTTTAACATGGAAACGACGATTTGGGAAAGGGTAGTTATACTCAGAGATGAAATATTGATGCCTAGTAGGAAAAGTGTGCCTTCTAGGATATGCTAGCAATGGGATGTTTGGTTGCAGGGTTTCTAGATAACTTTGGCAACACTTGGTGTATTTATTGTTGGGTTTTCGTGGTCTAAAATCGCAGCGGAAGCAAAACGAGTAGAAAATAATTTCAAATTTGACCACGAATACGCCCATCAAATGAACCAAAACTCTAGACATGACTAAGCAACAAAATAAACATACAAAGAGATAGAGTTATAACCTTGATGCTTTCTTCTTTGTATTCGCGAGTTTGGAGTTTGGAAGCCTCATGTACTAACGTGTACACCTCTATTAAAGTCCACACCAAGTCTTGATCTTTTCCCACTTGCTATAGTGTTAGGTACACAAACCTAAACACCACAAAGATGTCTACACAATAGAACCAAAGCCTTGGAACTACTTTGTGTGTTTTGAGAGAATTTGTGCAAACTATATCAACTTAGTATATTTCTATCAAGCAACCAAAACCATTAGACTTAGTGTGGTTTATATAGAACTCAAACTTTAGTTCAAAAAACGTGCAACAATAAATCTCATGGCTGTTACATGATCAATACACATAAAACACCATTTAACTAGCTTTGAAAGCCTAGTTAAGAGGCTGTTACTGCATGAGGCACGGCCGTGCCTCATAAGGTATGGGCGTGCCAGCCCGAGAGGCCACGCCCAAGTCACGCCCGACTTGGGCTCGTGCCTGTCCATTGGGCACATGCCACGGGCGTGCTTCATAGAGGCACGGGCGTACCTAGCCACAGGCCACGCCCAAGTCACGCCCGACTTGGGCTCGTGCCTGCCCGTAGGGCACGACTGTACCTTGGCCCACCAGATTCAGTTTCTGGTTTTCTCTCTCATTAGACAATCCGTGATGTAGGAATTGATACTTGGCATGTGACCCAATAGGCCCTTGCTTCATCAGCCATGATACCAACTCGTGTGTGTGTCAGTGGGCATAATCCAACAGACTCCCACTTGCACATGACAAACTCACGAAAGGCGTCACAGACATAGAGCGGCCTCTAGCAAGGCATCTATGCCCCCAAGTCAGCACATGGTTTGTCTTCCCAAATCAAATACCTAACCAAAAGGAAAGGTCCTATAGATAAGTGATTATATACCCCTTCTTTCACGATATCCATTGTGAATGCAGGTCATGGAACATGATCAACCCCAAACCATTCACGGTTATGTTTCTCGATATAGACTAACTATGACTAACAAAACAAGTTGCATAATTGATCCACCATCAATTCAACTTGAGCATGGCCATGCATTTTGGTTTGTCATCAGCTTAGTCAACGAGGGGCCCAAGGATATCTCTCAAAAGAGGAACGAATACCTTTGACTACAACGTCATATCATATTAACAAGTTCTTGCCTGAAAACTTCCCTTATAACAGCCAGTTACGAACTGCGTTAGAAAGCAATCTAAACAAGTCCAAGTTAATAATCAAGCAACCCGTGCATCTCCAGTAGAAGGATAAATAATATTATCATCCTGATATACTCGTGATAATATCCATGAAGTAAACTCAGGTACGGGTCCTCCAATTACTTAATCGCCATTAAGTACAGGCTAGTGTTGCGTAAACAAGTATTCAATCCAACATGAAAACTTTACCAACCACCTGCCTCGATCTTAATTCACTTCTTCCTTCCAATGAAGAACGACCGATCGTGGAGTATTTAGAATAAACAAGTTTATTCATGGAAGTATTAAACATGCAAAGATAGAACACACTAATGTTTCATAAAGTAATCGCACCATGCGTATATTAAATCCCCATTTAATAGTCATTACAATAAGAAATACATTATTTCTTTAATGTTCTCAATAACAAATACAACTAAAACAATTAAACCAAGTCACTAGCAAATCTAATACCAATAGACTTAGCATGAGAATCATGCTTAACTTGTGACAAAGGTTTGGTGAGTGGATCTTCCAGGTTCCCCTCAGTTGGTACTCTACTAACCACAATGTCACCATTCTCGATGATATCACGAATAAAATGATATTTCTGAGCAACGTGTCTCGTACGTCAATACGCTCTTGGTTCCTTAGCTAGAGCTACTGCACCCTCATTGTCACAGAAGATCTCAATAGGGTTAGCGATGCTAGGAACAACTCCAAGGTCTTGAATGAATTTCTTCATCCAGACGGCTTCCTTAGCAGCCTCGCTTGCAGCAATACACTCTGACTCCGTGGTTGAATTGGCCACGGTATCTTGCTTGGAACTCCTCCAACTTATTGCTCCACCATTTAACAAGAATACAAATCCCGATTGAGACCGGCAATCCTCCTTGTCCGTTTGGAAGCTAGCATCAGAATATTCAGTAACTCTGAGCTCCTCCGATCCATCGAACACTAAAAACATTTCCTTAGTTCTCCGAAGATATTTAAGGATGTTTTTAACCGCAACCCAATGACTTTGACCAGGGTTAGCCTGATATTGCCTCGTCATGCTCAAGGCATACGACACATCAGGCCGAGTACATAGCATAGCATACATGATCGATCCCACTGCCGAAGCATACGGGACTCGACTCATTTCCTCTAGTTCCTTTTGAGAACTAGGACATTGAGACTTACTCAACGCCATGCCATGCAACATAGGCAAATTCCCTTTCTTGGAATCTTGCATCTTGAACCTCTTCAAGACTTTATCTATGTACGTACTCTGGCTTAAACCAATGAGTCTCTTAGATCTATCTCTATAGATCTTTATCCCCAAAATATATGATGCTTCTCCCATGTCTTTCATAGAGAAGCAACTCCCAAGCCAGGTTTTTACTTCCTGCAAGGTAGTCACGTCACTTCCTATGAGTAGTATGTCATCTACATACAAGACTAGGAAAACTATAGCACTCCCACTAGCCCTGACATACACACAAGGTTCATCCTTGCTTTTAGAAAAACCAAACTCTTTGACCTTTTCATCAAAGCAAATGTTCCAACTCCGAGATGCTTGCTTAAGTCCATAAATGGACCTCTTAAGCTTGCAGACTCTATTAGGATATTTGGGGTTTACATAACCATCAGGTTGTGCCATGTAAACCTCCTCTGCCAACTTCCCATTAAGGAAGGCAATCTTGACATCCATCTGCCATATTTCGTAATCGTAATATGCAGCGATAGCCATTAGTATCCTAATAGACTTCAACATAGCCACCGGAGAAAAGGTTTCATCATAGTCTACACCATGAGTTTGAGTGAAACCCTTTGCTACCAGTCGGGCTTTGAAGGTGTCTACTTTTCCATCCATGTTAGTCTTCTTCCTCAAGACCCATTTGCACCCTACAGGCTTGTGGCCGGGTACCGGATCAACCAAGTCCCAGACTTGATTATCCGCCATGGATTGCATCTCACTGTCCATTGCCTCCTTCCACCTAGAAGACTCAGGGCCCGCTACGGCTTCCCGGTAGTTGGTCGGTTCACTATGATCTACCAATAGTTCGTCGCCCTCAGATATGAGAAACCCATATATTTCCGGCTCATTACGAACTCTACCAGATCTACGGAGCAACAAACACCTTGTTCTCCGAAGGTTTGTAAAACAAATATCCCATAGAACCAGCTGGGTAGCCAATGAAAATACACTTCTCGGCTCTGGGTTTAAGTTCGTCTTGAGCTTCACGTCTCACGTAAGCCTCACAACCCCAGACCTTGAGATAGGTTAGCGAAGGAACCCTTCCATGCCACATCTTGAACGGTGTACTTGCAACCTTTGTTGTTGGTACAAGGTTTAAGGTCCTAGCAGCGGTTTCCAAAGCATAACCCAAAAAACTTGCGGGTAACTTTGTACGACTCATCATGGGCCGAACCATATCCAATAAAGTTCGGTTCCTCCTCTCAGCGACACCATTTAATTGTGGTGTCCTGGGTGGAGTAAGTTGTGAAATAATTCCACAACCCCTAAGATGATCAAGAAACTCGATACTAAGATACTCACAACCCCTATCGGATCTGAGAATCTTAATCCGCTTGCCCAATTGATTCTGCACTTCATTTTTGTATGTCTTAAACACCTCAAAGGTTTCAAACTTATGCTTAATCAAATAAACATAACCATACCTACTGAAATCATCAGTAAAAGTAACGAAGTACCTACAGTTGTTTCTTGTAGCAGACCTGAGCGGACCACACACATCCGTGTGAATAATGTCCAACAAGTCTTTGCCCCTTTCACTAACGCCGGTGAAGGGTGCTTTAGTCATTTTGCCTAATAAACAAGAATCGCATACTTCGCTTGACCCGTGGTCAAACGATTCCAAAATCCCATCCACTTGGAGTTTTGCGATGCGTTTCTTGCTTATATGGCCAAGACGACTATGCTACAAAGACAACTTGTCCAATACACCTTTGGACTTAGAATCAATGTTCATGATTGATTTATTACCATCCAAACACACACTTGTTTCATAAATCCCACGACATGGATAAGCTTTAAAGTAATGAACATCATTTCTCAAACAAGAGATAATTCCATTATTAAAACCAAAATCATATACATCGTCATACAAAGTGTGAAAGGAAATAATGTTTCGTGCCACGCAGAGCGAAAAACAAACATTCAACAAGGTAATAGCATGCCCTGAAAGAAAGGCGAGATCAACACTCCCAATCCGTTCCCGGGGAACCACATCCTTGTTTCACATGATCAGGTCAAGCTCTCCAGCACCCAGCGCCCTACTTCTTTTTAGCACCTGCACATTATTACAAATATGAGTGCCACAACCGGTATCAAGTACCCAGCCGTTAGAAGTAGCGGTATTGTGGAGTTCAATCATAAACGTACCTAAGTTACCCGCTCCCTTCGGTTTTACCCGCTTGAGCTCCTCAAGGTACTTTGGGCAAGAACGCTGCCAATGCCCCTTTTCCTTGCAGTGGAAGCACTCGGCTTCCGCAGGGTCCTCGGTCGGTGGAACCATAACGGCTTTCCCCTTGCCCTTCGGGGCCGGACGCGGGTTTGGTTTTGCAACCTTCCCCTTACCCTTTCCTTTAGAGGGGGGAGCGCCGTTTCTTTTGGTTCCGCCTCCCTGGATGGCTAGGACGGGTTTGGATGATGAGGGCTTCTTGGACATGTCGGACTCGACGGTCTTTAACATTCCGTGAAGTTCCATTAGGGACTTGTCCATGCCATGGACATGATAGCTCCACACAAATTGTGAAAAGGAATTAGGAAGAGAACGGAGGATCACATCCACCGCCAACTCCCTCCCTAACGGGAATCCTAACCTCTCCAAGCGATCAACCAATGCTTTCATTTTAAGCATGTGAACGCTCACATTTCCGCCCTCCTGCATAAGGCAATCGAAAAGGGACTTTAGGCACTCGAAGCGCTCTAGCTTAGCCTGCTGTTGGAACATTTCCTTCAGCTGGTTAAGCATATCATATGCTCCTAAATGTTCCATTTGCTTTTGAAGCTCAGGAATCATTGACGAGAGCATAATGCAAGCCACCTCAATCGTTTCCTTGACACGCTTGTCATACGCGTCTCGGACCGCCCTAATCGCATTAGCCGCAGGTGCCTCCGGCAAAGGTTCCTCGATGGCCCACATCTTTTGTTCATACCTAAGGGCTATCCTTAGTTGCATGAAGCAATCCATGAAGTTTTGGCCATCGAGTTTGGCCTTTTCGAGGAACAACTTTAGGGAAATAGACTTCGATGAAGATGTAGAAGCGTTATTGGATGCCATCTACAAAATTTAGAGTACCAATTTTAGTTGTAAATCCTTGTAGAAATAATTACCCAAAAGTTATAAAACTTAATTATTTGAACAAGGCTAAGAACCATATTTCACTCTATCTCATGACGGGTTTACCGCGGATCATGAAATAAGTTATTTAGGCCGGTAGACAAATTACCAATTGCAACCATTGCAACTCTTAGATCCTGGCGGGATCCTTTCGACATCAAATGTCTAAGGCATGTTTGATCCATTCATACACCAATCCTTTTATTAGTTCTTAAATGACTCGGCTAGAGATCGACATCATTTAAGCAACATAAAAGAACTTGTAAGTCGCCCATCAAGACACACGTTGGTACCCTAGCCCAATCATTGGTTCGTGCTTAAGCTCGACTACCAATATTGCGGGTTGCCACACTCACCTTCCACACAACTCCACAAGGCATGACTCGTGATAATGCTCGACAATCATCCAAGTTTCGTTAGATTTGGGTGGTATGGTCTTACGGGTGGCGCGTGACTTACTTTTCGAAAAACGGGTTTTTATTTTTCCGGTTAAAATAATATTTTAACAACTTTTGACGAATTAGCAATTTAAGTGACAAAAACTCCTTTTTATTCACCATCTAATATAAACACTTTTATATTAATATTTGTCAATTCTTATGCGTGTAGAAATATAAAATCATTTATAAATTTCTTTTGTTTTATATATTTTCAAAAATTCACTAGCATGCAAATCCTAAAGAATTCAAATATAAAACAACCAAGCATAAATATAGATAAATAAAGACCTGGTAACATGCCCAAATCCTAACTATTTTCCCCGTGAGCCAAAACGGGGAACATAGTCAATCTAGGGACAACACCAATGGATGCTCCGTCACAATCTCCACTCCGGCAAATCTCCCGGACTTGGTTCGTCAAGACGCCAACACCGTGTCCCCTGGTCGGTTTTGATGCAATATTAGATATTTGAAATAATCTAAGTACGAGTACATAATAATAAGAAAACGACATGCAAGTCGCGATTCTAATAATCTATTACGAGTACAAAGATTTAAATAAACGACATGCAAGTAGCACCAATTATAAATATTACAACATTACGACACGCAGGCCAAAACCAAAACCAACCACAAACAACACAAAAGGGCTATGGGCAAACCAAGTTACCGGGCTATCACAAACAAACACAACCAAACGAAATCAATGGTGTGCCACAAAACTATTTCCAACAAAGATATATATATATTTTGATCAAGATTGCAAAAACACTCAAGGCACAACAAGCAACCCTTGTACATATGCATTAACAATTTTAATACACCTTTAAAATTGCATATTCATATATACACCTAAAGATATAAGTTTTTGTGAACTTCATGCTAAGTCACACAAAACATCTAAAATTAGGAATCAAAATATAGTGGGGATCAACATAATTAAGACTGGTCTAAAACCCGGATTTTAATATATTTAAACATATTGTTTCAAAAACTAATTCTGACCAAAAAAACCATTAGGCACGGGCGTACCCAGAGGGTACGGGCGTGCCTGCCATTTTGTCAGTGCACAGTTTAAACAATTTTAAACAGTTTACGAATTCTGCCGGCGTGGCCCGTACCCCCACTGGTACGCCCGTGCCCCGGTCGCCGGCACGGCCCGTACCCCTAGAGGTACGACCGTGCCCGGTCACCGGAAAACCATTTTTGACAGAAAACTCAGAAAATCCAGTTTAACTCCAAAAGTGCAAAGCCATGTTAGAGATGACTCTGATACCACTATTGGGTTTTCGTGGTCTAAAATCGTAGCGGAAGCAAAATGAGTAGAAAATAATTTCAAATTTTGACCACGAATACGCCCATCAAATGGACCAAAACTCTAGACATGACTAAGCAACAAAATAAACATACAAAGAGATAGAGTTATACCCATGATGCTTTCTTCTTTGTATTCGCGAGTTTGGAGTTTGGAGTTTGGAAGCCTCGTGTACTAACGTGTACAGCTCTATTGAAGTCCACACCAAGTCTTGATCTTTTCCCACTTGCTAGAGTGTTAGGTACGCCAACCTAAACACCACAAAGATGTCTACACAATAGAACCAAAGCCTTGGAACTACTTTGTGTGTTTTGAGAGAATTTGTGCAGACTATATAAACTTAGTATATTTCTTTCAAGCAACCAAAACCATTAGACTTAGTGTGGTTTATATAGAACTCAAACTTTAGTTCAAAAAACGTGCAACAATAAATCTCATGGCTCTGATACCACTGTTGGGTGCAAAGCCATGTTAGAGATGGCTCTGATACCACTGTTGGGTTTCGGTGGCATCTAGAAAACGCAGCGGAAACAAAAACGAGTATAAAACAATTTCATTTTATGCCACCAACACACCACCCAATGGACCACACCCTAGACAATAGCAAAGCAACTAAAAGAAAGGAACAAGCAGAAGAAATTATACCATACAAGTTCTTCAACCTTCTTGTTGATGTTTCAAACGGAGTGGACTTGAGAATACAAATATGTATTCCTCTATCGGTGTCCACACCAAGCTTGGTTTGATTTCCACTTGCTACAGAACTTGTATGCCAACAAGAACATCACCACTGTAGAACTACCATCACTTGAAGATTTCCATGTATGTCTTTGAGAGAGAGAGAAAGAGATATGAACCAACTTAATGTTGCAAGTTCATATGTCTTTTGGTTTAATCCTTTTTAGTAATCATTTCAATATGGTTCCAACCAACTTAATGGTACATAGAAGCTAGTCATATATATATATAGAAAATGATCACCAAATCGTAACTCATATTACTAGGAATTAAATGCCATAAAGCCACATTTAAACTAGTCTTAAAAGGCTAGTTAAAGATGATGTTACATAGTGAGGCACGCCCGTGCCAGCCCACGGGCACACCCAAGTCACGCCCGACTTGGGCTCGTTCTTTCGCACTGGGCACGGCCGTACCTCCACGAGGCACGCCCGTGCTGCCCTAACGGGTACGCCCTAGGCACGCCGGCCTTGGGCCTGTACCTTGCATAGGGCCCGGCCTAACCAAAACCCATTTTGTTATTTTTCTCTCTCTTGTTCAAAGGTGTTGCCGGAATCAATATTTGGAGTGTGACCTAATAGGCCTATGCCTTATCGGCAGTGATACCAACTCGTGTGTGTCAGTGGGCATATTCCAACAAACTCCCACTTGAACATGACACAGTCACGAAAGGTAACACCGACATAAAGCGGCCTCTAGCAAGGCATCTATGCCCCCAAGTCAGCATAGGGTATGTCTCCCATGACAAGTACCAACCTGTAAAGAATGGTCCTACAGACAAGTGATTATTCATCCCTTCGTTCACGATATCCGTTTGTGAATGCAGGTCATGGAACATCCTCAACCCCAAAACATCCACAATTATGTTTCTCGATCTAGACTAACTATGACAAACAAAACAAGTTGCAAAATTGATCCACTATCAATTCAACTTGAGCACGGCCATGCATTTTGATGTCATCACTTCAGTCAACGAGGGGCCAGGGATATCTCTCTAAAGAGGAACGAATACCTTTGACTACATCGTTCCGTCATAATAATAAGTTCTTGCCTGAAAACTTTCCTTATAACAGCCAGTTACGAACTGCGTTAAAAAGCAATCTAAACAAGACCATATCACTATTCAAGAAGCTCATGTATCTCCAGTAAAAGGACAAACAATATTATCATCCTGATTTACTCGTGATCATGTCCATGAAGTAAACTCAAGTGCGGGTCCTCCAATTACTTGATCACCATTAAGTATAGGCTAGTGTTGCGAAAACATGTATTCAAACCACTATGAATACTTAACCAAACACTTGCCTCGATCTTAATTCACTTCTTCCTTCCAATGAAGAACGACCGATCGTGGAGCATTTAGAATAAATAAATTTATTCAAGGAAGTGGTTAAACATGCTAAGATGGAACACAATAAAGGCTAACGAAAGTACCCGCTCCGCGCGCATTATCAAATCTTCATTTGATAATCGATACAATAAAAGCACATTATTGCTTTAATATTCCCAACTCAAAATATATCAAATTCAACTAAACGAACCCAAGCGAAAGCCACCTATAAACCAAGTGTATGTAAGCTTAGTATGTAAACTCATCACTAACTCACGACTAAAGCTTAGTAAGCGGATTCACAAAGTGACATCCATGCGTACTCTAACAATTACCATATCTTCTCTCGACCAAACACTTATAAAGTGTGCGCCGACAAGATCATGGTCCTTTGTCCAAGCCTTTGCGCTCTCGTTGTTCCAAAGAATCCAATAGAGTCACAACGCACAAGACTATGGTTCGCATATATAAGCCATCATACTCTTATTTTCTCAACAGAACCCAATTAGAGTCAATGATGCTTAAAGAACCATTCTAGAAGATAACATTCCACTTAACAACACAACAATAAAAATTCACCAAGAACAATACACTACTCAAAGTTCCTTGTTACCACCGAACATCAACTTGAAGAACAATGTACAAAGAGTTCTTCCAAGTATGTCAGAATGAGAGAAAAGAAACCATGTGATAAACCAAGTTGCTAATTAAATTAACACACTAGTCCATCATTTTTCAATGTCACTCTCTTAGTTTTTCACTCCGGAAAAATCCACGTTCGTATCCTCCCAATTCTTCTTATAAAGCAATAATTCGTCAACCCCGGTTTTATAAACCGCCAAATTAGGATATTATCCGTAATAAGTCTATCATGGATACACAATATTTGGAACGTAAGCGCTCCCACTAGTTCTGGCATACATCCAAGTTTAATCTTCCCTTTTTGAAAAACTCAAATCTATGATTTTCTCATTAAAGTGAAGATTACATTCTTGCGATGTTTATTGAGTCTACAAGGATACTTTGAATGTACAAGACCTTCGAAAATTGTTGAAACATTCTTCCTCAAAATTCCCATGAAGGAATACGATCTTTACATTGTAGTGACAAACACATGTATTCGAGTAACCTTCAACATAACCACTAGGACAATTTCCTTATGATACCATCCTCATGGTCAATCATAACGGAAAATTTATAATTAGTCGGCATTTGAAGTTCAAGTCCATGAATAGACTTCTTGGGCTTGTAGACCATACGAGGATACTAATAATGTACAAGACTCTCGAAGAGTACTAAAACACTTCCTCAAAATTCCTATCAAGGAATAGAGTCTTTTCTATTTCACTATCATACCTTCACAATCAAGAAAAGGCAGTGATACACCATAAGTCATCCAAGCAGACTTCAACATAGCCACCAAGGAAAAACTCTTTTATGATACCGTCCTCCTGGTCAATCATATTAGAATTTTTACCACCGGTCGGATCAACTAAGTCCAATACTTGGATATCCTACATGGATTGCATCCCATTCTCATTACCTCTCTCCTTCTAGTAGACACTAGGCCCACTACGACTTCCGATAGTTGAAGAATTCAATTATTCCATCATCGAGTTATCTTCCTCTAGATATAAAACATATATCCATCCGGCCTTACGACAACTCCTATCAGAAATAGGAAGAGTAACGAATTATGCCAGGTACTCCAGCATCGCCATGCTGAGTTCCAATCATTATTGATTGTATGCTAGTGCCAACATCAGGTTTTACTCCTACTGGCTCCCATAGATATTAGACTTCCACTTGCTATTGAGCGACAAAACTTGTCCTCAAAAGTTCGTGAAACAAATATCTCATGCCTAATGGAGTACCATCTTTTGTCCCCGGATTCTACCACCTCACGTCTACACGTAGGCTGGATAATCTAGGTTTTGAGATAGACAAGCAAAGACATTCTTTTTAGTCTTTTCTCCTAAGATGCGTACTAAACCATCTTTGTCGATTTTATATATAGAACATTTCCCGCCATACTTAAGCATCCCAACACATTGGGTATAAATTTGCGATCCATCAAGACCCGAATATATCCAAGAATATTCGGTTTCTCCTCTATGCGACCCATATGCCAATGTGTCCTAGGAGAGATAATTCATGAGATAAATCCCACAATTCTTATGATGATCAAAAAATTCATATATTAAGATACTCAACATCTTTATAAGATTTAAGTAACTTAACCTTTTATCCACAAACCTCATTAAGGTAATCAATGAACACCTCAAAGGTTTCAAATATACCTATCCCTGCTACCACTACGGGTAAAGGTAACGAAGTGCATGTAGTTATCCCCATGGATTTGCTTGAACGAATTAAAGACACAACTGTGAACCAATTACAACAAGCTCTCAATCCTCTTACATACGCTGATGAAAGGTGTACAAGTCATTTAGCCTAATAAACTATTCTCACACTCAACATTTGATCAATTTATCAAATGCATCCAAGATTCCAAACCACACGGAACTTGGTGAAGCAAGTCTTGTTTACATAGCTAAATAATCTTGTCAATTGGATAACTAATCCAAATCAATTTTGGATTTAAACTCATTATTCATGATTACTTTATTACTTTTAAGCAAAAGCTTATAAATGCCACGGCATGGATAAACTTTGAAATAAACCACCAATTTATGTATCAAATACAAAGTAATATCCATCGTCAACCAATGCATAATAGACTTAATATTTCTCTCGCCGCGCAGGGTAGATAATATATTAATCTAATAAAGTAATAAAATAGCTAGATGAAATGGCGAGATCAAAACTCCCAATCCTCTTAATCGAGACAACGTCCAAGTTTCCCAATCTTGAGCTCTAGCTCTCCATGCCTTATCATCTACTTCTTCCGTTTAACACCTACACTTTGTAACAAAACAATTTTGCAACAAACGTAAGTGTTATAGCCAGCATTTCAATAAATCTAGCCAAGAAGTAGAAAAGCAATGAAGCTAATCATGAATGTACCTGATGACGAGGAGCTGTTCCTTTGCCTCATGGGAAGCTTTAACTCCTCCGAACACTCAGGACAAGCGTGGCAGCGCCAATCTCTATATTTACCACAGAAATAGCAAACTTCTCCCTTAGGAGTTGTATTATTTTTCTCGGTTTTACGTTCCTCAAATAACCGGGTGGGAACGAACTTGCGTTTGGCCATGTTATACTCGAAAATCTTAAGTATGGCATGCAACTCGTTTAAGGATTCTACCATTTTGTGCTTTTGATAGTTTTTGATAAACTCATCATAAGACGCAGGCACGGATTGGAGAATCATATTCACCACAAGCTCCCTCCCAATGGGAAATCCTAGTATTTCCATTTGGTCAATGTATGCCTTCATACGAAACACATGAACACTAACCTTCCCACCTTTCTACATCTGGAAACCGACAAGGGCCTTGACACACATAAAGTGTTCCTCTCTAATCTGATGTTGGAACAAGTCCTTCAACCGATTAATCATGTCATACTCACTCATATGCCCGAGTTACTTTCGCAGCTCGCAGCTTATAGTCGATAACATGAAAGAAGAAACATCTTTTGCGTCCTCGATACGCTTTTCAAAGGTTTATCTAGTGGC
This sequence comes from Dittrichia graveolens, assembly GCA_038502395.1. Taxonomy (NCBI): domain Eukaryota; kingdom Viridiplantae; phylum Streptophyta; class Magnoliopsida; order Asterales; family Asteraceae; genus Dittrichia; species Dittrichia graveolens. The sequence continues at coordinate 49,916,128 of JARJIL010000005.1, read as the reverse complement.
CCAACTTGTGTTGGCAGCAGGTGGTTTCAGAAGAGGTTCCTCGAGGATGTGCAACTTAGATTCATGGCGAAGGACAATTCGCAATTTCCTATACCAATCCACAAAGTTCACACCTACAAGTTTCTCCTTTTCTAGGAACGAACGGAGAGATAAATACGGTGTTGCGTTTTAAACGTTTTCATCTACAATATTAGAGTACACGTTTTAGTGAATTTAGATATAATCCTTGTATAAATAATTACCCAAATAGTTTTCAAAACCAATTATTTAAACAAGGCTAGAAACCATATTTCACTTTACCTTATGACGGGTTTACCGCGGATCACAAAGCAAAGCTATTTAGGCCGGTAACCATTTTACCGATTGCAAACACTTTGCAACTTCTAGATCCTTGCGGGATCCATTGACAATCAAAATATCTTTTGGCATGTTTGATCCCTTCTCGCACCAATTCTAACTTGATCCCCTTAAATGACTCTACTAGAGCTTGACGCCACCTAAGTGACACAAAAAGAATTGTAAACCGCCCATCAAGACACACGGTGGAACTCTCGCCAATAATTGGCTCGTGCTAAGCTCGACAACCAATATTGCGAGTTACCACACTCACCTTCCACACAGTTCCACTCGGCATGACTCCGGCTAAAGCTCGACAATCATCCAAGTTTCACTAGATTTGGGTGGTGTCGTCTTACGGATGGCGCGTGATTTACATTTTAAAAACATGATTTCGTTTTTCCAGTTAAAACAATTTTAACCCATTTTGCGAATTAACAAATCAAGTGATAAATACAATTTTTATCCACTTATAATATAATACACATTTATATTATCTTGTTAATTCTATACGCGCGGAAAGAAATATAAACCAATTTTATAAATCTTTGTTTTTTATATATTTGGGAAAAATTATCTAGCATACGATATCCTACACATCCATGCAAAATAATAAATATATAAAACAACCACGCATACAAAATAGTTCGGTAACATGCCCAAATCCTATGCGTTTTCCTCGCGAGCCACACGGAGAAAACAAGGTCAACTAAGGAATTCAAGATCCAAAGTACCCAGTCGGGTGTGCTCCCACTGACGCCGGCATCTCCAAAAAGCAATCCGGACTCCACGTTGCCGAGACATCAACGCCATGATTCCCGTTGGTTTATTACATACAAAATCAACTACTATACTATTTTACAAATACATCGAAGAAGAAATGGCATGCAAGCCACAATCCTATACTACTAAAACCAAATAAACCAAATGCAAGCCGTACCAAATAATAATAATAAAAATTACAACAATACGGCACGCAGGCCACCAAAACCAAATAACACATAGGTCTAAAGGGCATCTCGTTACCGAACCACAACCAAACACAACCAAAGCAAAACCATGGTGTGCCACAAAACCATGTCAAATATATTTTGATTAAGATTGCCAACAAAACACCCAAGGCACAAAACGCAATCCTTGTACATATGCATTAGTAATTTTAATACACCTTTAAAATACATATTCATATATACACCTATAAATATATATATTTTTTATGTACTTCATGCCAAGCCATACAAAATATATAAATTCAAGGAATCAAAATATAGTGGGGAATGACCAGATCCAAGACTGGTTCAACATAATCAAAAACCGGATTTTAAGAACACCAAATATCACAGTTTCAAAAATCCAGATTCCGGCCAAAACACGACGGGGCACGGGCGTACCCTATGAAGGGTACGGGCGTGCCCTCCATGTGCCAATACCCTGATTTAAACATTTTTAATCTGGTTAAAAGAAATCTGCCCGCACTGCCTGTACCCCACCGGTACGCCCCGTACCCCATAAGGTACGGCCATGCCCGGTCAGCGGAAAACTTATTTTTGACATAAAATTCTAGTTTTCAAACCAAGAGTGCAAAGCCATGTTAGAGATGGCTCTGATACCACTGTTGGGTTTCGGTGGCATCTAGAAAACGCAGCGGAAACAAAAACGAGTATAAAACAATTTCATTTTATGCCACCAACACACCACCCAATGGACCACACCCTAGACAATAGCAAAGCAACTAAAAGAAAGGAAAAATTAGAAGAAATTACACCATACAAGTTCTTCAACCTTCTTGTTGATGTTTCAAACGGAGTGGACTTGAGAATACAAATATGTATTACTCTCTCGGTGTCCACACCAAGCTTGGTTTGATTCCTACTTGCTAGAGAACTTGTATGCCAACAAGAACATCACCACTACAGAACTACCATCACTTGAAGATTTCCAAGTATGTCTTTGAGAGAGAGAGAGAGAGAGATATGAACCAACTTAATGTTGCAAGTTCATATGTCTTTTGGTTTAATCCTTTCTAGTAATCATTTCAATATGGTTCCAACCAACTTAATGGTACATAGAAGCTAGTCATATATAGAGAAAATGGTCAGCAAATCGTAACTCATATTACTAGGAATTAAATGCTATAAAGCCACATTTAAACTAGTCTTAAAAGGATAGTTAAAGAGGATGTTACATAGTGAGGCACGGCCATGCCTCACGGGGCACACCCGTGCCAGCCCACGGGCATACCCATGTCACGCCTGACTTGGGCTCGTGCTTTCGCACTGGGCACGGCCGTACCTCTACGAGGCACGCCCATGCCGGCCCCAACGGGTACGCCCTAGGCACGCCGGCCTTGGGCCCGTACCTGGCATAGGGCACGCCCATACCTTCACAAGGCACGGCCGTGCCCGGCTTAACCAATACCCATTTTGGTATTTTTCTCTCTCTTGTTCAAAGGTGTTGCCGGAATCTATACTTGGCGTGTGACCCAATAGGCCTATGCCTTACCGGCAGTGATACCAACTCGTGTGTGTCAGTGGGCATATTCCAACATAACTAGCTTTGAAAGCCTAGTTAAGAGGCTGTTACTGCATGAGGCACGACCGTGCCTCATAAGGTACGGGAATGCCAGCCTGAGAGGCCACACCCAAGTCACGCCTGACTTGGGCTTGTGCCTGTCTATTAGGCATAGGGCACGGGCGTACCTAGCCACAGGCCACGCCCGACTTGGGCTCGTGCCTGCCCGTAGGGCACGGCCGTATCTCATAGAGGTACAGGCGTGCCTTGGCCCACCAGAACCAGTTTCTGGTTTTCTCTCTCATTAGACCATCCTTGATGTCGGAATCGATACTTGGCGTGTAACCCAATAGGCCCTTGCTTCATCAGCCATGATACCAACTCATGTGTGTGTCAGTGGGCATAATCGAACATTTATACACTGGAGTGATGTATTGGCCACAAAGATAGGGTCATGTGCAAACGTCACGTGGGTAAGAGGAGGGCCCAGTGGTTGGGGGCACCGTTTGTACTTTTGCCTGAACGACTTGTGTCGGAGTAACTATAGTGGATGGATTACGGGAGTGTGTGTACAATTGGGAGTCGCGCCCTTCCTTGTACCATACTTGCTGGACACGCGTATTGAACTTGTGCCAATGTGGACGGACCTTGGAATTAGTAGGTTCTAGGCACATATATGGTATCTTTGCGGACAGATCATAGAACCTTAGCGGTTGCCAGGTATGTATGCGATTTTTGGGGTAGCGATGTTAATGATAGCCTTGATAGACCCCAATAGGATGATTTGTGAAGCTTAATATGTTATTAAAGTTAAAAGATGATCATGATGATTTAAAAGATGTCATATGATGTTTTATGATGATAGTTGACCAGGTGGGGATTTACGATGCTATGCGGGTGGGTCAAGTTACGGTTTGGGATTTAATGCCTTAACTTAAATATGTTTGAGAATGTTTTTAAATGATGATTTTGTGTAGTTAACTAAGCTAACTCACAAGGCGAAAGCTGACACTTGTTTCTTTGAAATACGTCTTGTGCTCGTGTAGGTTGCTTAGGTGCGTGGCCTTGTGAGATGGGGGCTAATGGGTAGTTACTTTTGTTATGATGATACTCAGTATCAACTCGTGGTTGTGTATTGAAAAAAGTTTAAAACAATGATGTGTTTGTGATGTAACGGTGGTTTTGTTTGATGAATGCTTAAAATGGATTATCTGTTTAAATCAATATGATGTTTAAAAAATCTTACGTTGCGATGAATATGATTGAGTAGAAAAAGTTTTTGCAAATCTCAAATTTTGGAAACCACGGCTGTTACACAATGCTTCACGAATATCATCTTTTCGTTGAATTGTTTAATAAGTCAATCCACAATCATGTTTCCGGTCATCTGCAACTCCATGAACTCCTTCTTTACTTTAGCAATCTCAAAAGTACCACAACTCCATGAACTCCATGAATTCCTTCGTTGAATTCCTTCTCCTTGAATTGACTCCAGGTGATACTCTCTTGTTGCTGCTCAGTGAAATGGCCGGTAATGGAACCCACCAGACCATGGCATCTCCCTTTAACATCCTTGAGGAATACTTCACCTTCAACTCATTCACGCATTTACCGATATCGAGTTCCTTTACCATCTCTCTCAGCCAGTTCAAGGTGATATTGGGATTAGAACTCCCTCGATACTCAGAAGGCTTGCAGTCAAGGAACTGTTTATAAGTGCATGGTTGCTTGTACCCTGGAAACGGAAATGTGTATGCTCCTGGTTGTAGATATGGGTAGTAGAATGGTTGTTGCATCATCTGAGTCATTGGTGGCAATGATACTGATACAGGTGGTATGGTTGTTTGTGTGGAAATCACATTTGGTATAGGAGTTGGTTCAGGTTGGTTCATTCTTTGTTCCATGTTGTGCACCTTATTTCTAAGATCCATCAGTTCATTTTCGAATTTAAAGATGTATTCACTCTGATCTTCCTCTTGTTCTTGGCCAAATGTTCCAGCTTGGTTTACATTATCCAGATCTTCGATTACTGGTGCCTCTGCTGCAGCTTGGGTCACAGGAGGTAGTATGGGAGTCTCTCTATCAGCCATAATTTGTTTCAATCACATCACCTCATAGCTCATTAGCATACACCGTTAGTATCCAAAATACTAACTACTACAAACAACTCTAACTCACCCTAATTCCCCAAAGAAATCTTGACCCGTCACGAGCCATGATTTGGGAATGCAACACTCTAGCCGTGCATGCATCGCCAAACCTAGGCTCTGATACCAAACTGTAACACCGGAAAATCACAAGCCATTTTTTTTAAATGCACTGCGGAAGCTAATTCAAAACAATTTAATTACATATAATTCAATAATTACAAAAGTACATCACTTGTTCAAACCAACATCAACTACAATTGTTTTGGTCTTACAAAATGACTGGTTCGTCTCTTAAAAAACACAGTATCAAAGTAATGGTCAACTCTTCCCTTCTACAATCTCAAACACGAACATGTAAAACATCAACCGAGGGGAATTAGCACAAAGCTAAGTGAGAAGATGTTAAACACCAAAAGTAAACATCCACAATCAATAATAAAGCATGTAATCACATATCCGAGAAGACCGGCGGTTCGGCGCAGAACCTACAAGCAATGCCGGCCAAAGCAAAGATTTACCGATAGCTCTCCACTAGATTGGCATAGTAAACTCCACCTCTGAAGCAACATATGCAACATAAGGGCTACTACTGTTTAACCAACCAGTAGACGAGCCCAGCCCATGTCCACGTATAGCTGACTTCCCAACGCAACTCAAAATCATCCTAAGAGCGCGTATCGACCAAATAGTCATGCAGCAAATATCAACAATCAATATCACAATCAACAGTTCAATCAATACAATCTCAATCCATAATCATGCATCACATCAATAATATTAACTGCAATTTTTACCATCCGCGATTAACGTCCACTCACCTCTATTTCAGCTCGAACTCAGATATCTAATATTAGTGAGCTTTTGGATTGCCTAAAAACACAGCAATAACCAAATCAGTCTCAATGTCATAAATATATCTATCCATATATTTATAATTCATTCATAAAATTAAATAAATACAAATCCAAACACAAAGTGTCGGATTCTACGAAACCTTCGGATTTCACTATTGCCAGATTTAGGAATCCGATGGATTCCAAAACTGACGGATTTCCTCCTTATAGGATTCTATTAATCGGATTTCCACTCTATCGGATGTTGGTTGAATCGGATTCTAAGTTGTCATTTCCCAAGTTATTGGATTTAGGTATAGGATTTGGAATATTCGGTTTTAAGAGTGTCGGTTTTCATAACTCTCGGATTACCAAGTATACATAAAACAAGGTATCGGATTCGAGGAAACATATTTGAAGTATCGGATTTATGTCTCGGTTTTTGGATATAGGATTCTCAGGTGTCGGATTTCTAGTTATAGGATTTGAGTGTCGGTTTTGCATACAATCGGATTTGGGTTCCGGATTCAATCTCTCGGTTTTAAGGTAAACGGATTTCCTACATTAGGATTTCATAAGTATTGGTTTACCATCTTCTTCCACCAAATCCGAGAACTTTATATCTTCATAATAACTTAAAAACCCAGAACTTATAACATTCATCAAATCATTTCAAAAACATGTTTAAACACTTCTTAAACACATATTTATGCCTTGAAACATCATATAAACATGTTATTCATATGAACACATAAAAACTCACCAAAATCATATTTCTTCATAAAATCGATCATGATAACTCTTCATATAAACATGTTACTTATTCCTCAATCTAATTAAGCTAACATGTAAACATAAATAAGAACAAATCTAACCTTTACTTGGATTAAATCTCCCAATAACTGAAAATCCGATTCTTTCTAGTTCTTCTTGTTCTTCTTCGGCCGAGAGAAACACAAAGCACACACAACACCTTTCTCAATTTAATAAAATGATTACTAGTTAATCCTATGTTATCATATACACATCCACGTATACCCTCACACAAACTGAAGTAAGAGGTGGCAAAACCCACCTCCTAAACATACAAACATACGCACACATGAAAATACATACATGCATACATACATACGGTTCTATACATACATACAATACATGCATATTAACATTAACACATACTCATAATTAGTTAATCAATTAATTAGCCAATTAATCATAACAAAACAATTAAGCACATACCGCTAACCCGCTAATCTCCTAGCCCAGGTTTGCGGGTGTTACATTTTGACTATCGGATTTTACGCAATCCGGTAGTTCTTCGGATTTAAGTACAAATTTGAAAATTTCTTCTTCCAAATTACAACAAATCTATGCATTTTCGATCAACATATTCAAGAACTCGAAAACATGAAAATCAAAATTACACTCACTCGGATACAAATTATGATCACGGACTATCACAAACTTAATCAAATGTTGATTTCGAATCAAACTCACTACAATCACCCCATGATTACTGCCAATTCGATTAAAATAAAAAATTCTCGAAATCAACCTTCTTTGCTTCAAAATCCAATAATTTGATCACCAGTTGTTGTTGTTTTCCTTTGATTCTTCATCAAGAGCCATCTTTTAACAAAAATTTGGCTCTAATACCAATTGATAAGCAAGATATGAGTACTTTGAGAATTCAAGTAGAGAGAAAACACTCTTAAGTGTGTGTATTATATTTCAATCTAGTAAGAGCTACATTACATAGAAAGCATTAATCACCTTATATGCTACAAGTTCATATCACTAGTTCTATATATAATAGCGACACTGACATACAAAAGATAAACTAGATTATAAGCACAAAATTAATATCTAACAGGTCTTACAAACAATGTTTCTTTCGGTTTTTGCCACAATTTCAGATCAAAACTCCTTAATTTCAACCGTTCTTCATCATCTTCAAGTGTTCTTGATTCAGTTTTTCAAAATTTACAAGAATCAATCAAAATTTGAAGAGTAACTTCGATTGATATTCTCGAATAGTAATGTAGCAGTAACAAAAAGTAATCTCGATCAGAAAACAGTAAACATCACCTTTGAATAATGAACGTTTTCTTTGAAAAACACAATTGAGATGAAAGAGTTTCTTCGATTGATGAATAGTAATACGAATAGTAGCTTCAATCAACAATTACGAAAAGTGAATCTTCGAATTTTGAACAGTAGTTTTGATCAAACAGTAACTTCAATCTGCTATTTCAGAATTTTAACAACACAAAGAGTAACTTGTTCGATTTTTGTACAAACTTTTGATTCAGCAACAAATTAGCCTTTGATACCAATTGACAAATCAATATCAAGTGAATGATGTAAGAATAATTTTTTTTGTGTTTGGAATTAGAGAGAAAAACACATAAACACCTTGGAGCTTTTCGTTAATGTAATTTTCTATTTCAAAAACGTAAGGAATACAAGAGTCATATCTGTTACATACTAATTAGATAAACTTTGATCTATTTCACTATTATTAATATCTAACAATTTTCGGAGGATTCAGCTTTCCTTTGGGATGAGTCAGATTCAACCACAACATGTTTGCCTTTGGAGGATCTGGAGTTGTCTCTTGGTCTTCTTTCTGCTACAAGAGCAACTAGGTCAGATGTTGGCTTTGCAGAAACCTTAACCAAAACTTCATCCTGAACTGACTCTGGCCTTCGTATATTGAATGGTGGGAGAATGCCTTAAAATTTCGGTTCACGTGCTTGTATAGTTTGACATGTTCTTGCCATTTTGGACCTAAGGCATTGATCTAGTTGATGTTGATGTCAAGGTCTAATCTGGTGACACCGTGGTTTCTCATTTAATTTAATAGTCGACAAAAATGACTATAGGTATCATGTTGCAATTCTCCTTCTCTGGTTTTGAACTCACGGAAGGTGTTGACGATTTGAACTCATGGAAGGTGTTGACGAGCTGAGTTTTTCTAATATAAGTTCCCTGTTCCGTGCCTTGCATTTGTAGTTTAACCTCATCCCATATGGCTTTCGCCGAAGTTAAGTTGTCTATCTTTGAGTAAATTTCTGCACAGAAGCTCTTCTTGAGGTAGTACTTAGCGTCTTTTTTGGCTCTTTCTCTATCTCATTCATTAGCAGTGAATTTAGATGGAGGTTTCAATCTTCTTTGTACAGCAATCGGTGGGTTGTTGTCTGGAACAGCCTCAATAATCTTCTCAAACACAGCATCACCATTAAGTATGGTGTCCTTCATCATTTTGCTGTATTTTTCATTGTGCTCAATGAAATCCATAAAACGACCCTTCCAAATAGTGTATTCATTTCTCAAGACGACGGGTGCTTTCGTGTCCGTGCCAATGACGAGGATCTCATTGCTAGAACTCATCTTTTCACAATAGGATCTTTCAATGTTGTGAATAGTTGTTTCCTGAAAGTTGGGTTGTGTGAAAAATCAAATTCGGATGGATATTGGTGTAATTCGGATAGACTGTTAGTGTAAGTTGTGTTATTCCATTCCTAAAATGCTTTCTTTGATGGGTTATTCTCTATTCATTTGTAACTCGTATTTGTATATATTCCATTTTTAAAATGCCTTCAAAGAAAGCATCTGAAGGGTTATTCTTTATTCATTTGTAAATTGTCATGACGCACCTCATCTGAATAAAGAAGCCTTAAAGTTCATCTGAAGATCAGTTCTGAAGTGAACGCAAACTGAAGTAAGTCTTCGGTTATCAAAAGGTCTTAATTACTGAAAGCACGTTTCAGTACAAGTATCTAACAGTTTAGCAAAGTGCGTAATTAGCGCTTCTGAAGGAACATAAACGGAACGTTAGATTTATGTTCCTAACTTTATGTAAAGCAGTACACGTGTAATTTATTTAAATGGTCAGGATTAGTTTATGTAGCATATAAATACCTTCTCACTGTTTGAGAAAAGGTTAAGCGTTTGTTCACTATTTGTATTCAAATGAGTTCTTGATTAGTCTATACTCGGTGCTCAAGTTTGTTCCGGTGCACTCTTTGAAGTTTGATTATTAATATAGTCTTACTCTGAAAACTGTCGTGTGTTCGCATTCTAAAACTATTTCCGCACTTTGATTATTTATCACTGTTTGTTTTTTACTTCGTCGGGAAAAACAAATGGTATCAGAGCAGGTTCTAATTTAATCTATAAATTAGTAATCTGTTCAAAATGTCGAAGTTCGAATACATGAAAAATGGCTCCTCAGCCAAACCTCCAAAGTTTTCAATTGAACATGTTTCAAGTTGGAAAAACTGTATGTTGCTATATTTGAAAAGCATTGATTGTAATTCTCTTTCCATTTTAGAGGAAGGCCCTTTTGTTCCTTAGACCATCTCCATGAAGATTGGTTCTTCTGGAAGCTCTATTCCCTCTCGTCCAAAACCTAGATCTCAATGGATTGAGGAGGAGAAGAAGCTTATTGCTTTAATAAATGAGATCTTCCATACTGTCTGTAATCTGAAAACTGCCAAGGATATGTGGGAGAGTATATGCATATCCTTTGAAGGAACTATTGAGGTTCGTGAAAATAAGAAAACTTACATCATACGCAAGTATGAAAGTTTCTATGCTAAAGACGCATATTCTCTCACTGAAGTGTACACTAGGTTTACATGTCTTCTTAATGACATGCTTGAAGTCGGGGTTGTTAGAGAACAATTCAAGATTGTAAACCAGTTTCTTGACTCCCTTCAATATGAATGGGACACCATGTGCATGATCTTGAGAACAAACAATATGCTCAAGGACATGAATATGCACAAACTCTACGGGATTTTGCTGAATGATGAGCAAACCCGTATTCAGAAAAATGAATTGAAGAAAGCATTCAAGAAGTCTTTGACTCTCATGGCTGAAAACCAACCAAAGGGTAATTACAGGTTTACTGAAGATTGTGAATTTAAAGAAGATTCTAAAGAACGCTACTGAAGAGGAAGAAGAGTTTGAAGATGAATGTTCAGAAAAGAAATTCCAGAAGTTCAAATCTGATGGAAAGAGAAGATTTGAAAAGAAATACTCCTATGATAAAAAGGGCTCTTCTGAAAGCTCCAAGAATTAATGCCTCAAATGTGGTAAGCCTGGTCATTATGTAGCAGATTGCTTTGTTAGGGAAACCCCATCTAATCTGAAGAAGAGTTATCCCTTTAAAGCTGGTAAATACACGGCAAAATACAAAGCCTTAAAAGTGTCCAGTGAGAAAAGAAAGAAGGAAAGAGCCATGATTGTTGATGATCTTAACTGGACTGTTTTGAAACTTCATCAGATGAGGACGATAAGAATGAGGTCAAAGGAAAGTGCTTGGTTGCTGAAGAGATACTTGGACATCCTGAGATATGCTTAATGGCTACTGAAAGCAAGTTTAGTAGCGACCTAGCTAAAGCTGAGAAATTGAGCTAAGCTAAAGGATGGAACCTCTCTATGATGTACAAGGTATCTAACTTCATAAAGTATAGCTTCAATGAAAGGATGATATGTTTGCTTATTTGTGTTCTGATATGACAATTGCTCATAACAATCAAAACAAAGCTAAACAAACTATCACCAAAATCACTTCTGAAATCAATGTTGTCGATACTGAAAACGAAAAATTTCTTCAAGAATCATATGCTTTTAAAAATCATCTTGAATTCCTGACAAACGAACTCAAAAGTGTAAAACAGGATTTGAAAGTCTCAAAAGAAAAGGTGAATGATCGTCAGTCGATTATTGATCTCTGGTTGAGTCCTACCAAATTAGCTTTTGAAAGCATAAATCATCAAATGATCATTCAAAGAGAAAGAATAGGCATAGGACACATTAAACAAGCCACTGATTTCAGCAAGAAATGCAAACATGTGGATGAAATGATGTTTAATGACATCAGCATTAACGATGTTGGAAACCCAAATCTTCTGTATAAATGTTTTAACAAATCAGAATATCTGAATCCCAGTTTCTCAGAGAGAGCTAATTCTGAAATCCAAAATCTTCAACTTCCATCCGAGTATGAGAACCAAGCAAGTATTCCTTCATAACAAAGTTGTGAATAGTCCTTAAAAGAAAACTCAAAAGAACAAATGTCTTCTTCTGAAAAGTCTTATACTTCTTAAACACCCAAGAAAACCATTTCTGAACAAATCCTTAAAGAAGACTAGGAAAACAAGGACTCTAAGTTCTCTGATTCAAGTTCTCTTCCTGAAACCGATATCATCTATGATGTAACTATTCCCATTGATTTCTCTGATAACAAGTTATCAGTTGAATCCTCAAAACCCATCACCGAAGTTATCAAGACTTCCCAAACTCGCAATCTAAACAAAGCATTCGTTCGGCCTATTTCCAAACTCAAGGAAGTTAAGGATTCCCTATTCAAAATTTTGAAATTAATCGGAGAAAAAGAGAAATGCAAGAAAAACAAGAAGATTAAACAACTGAATTCAAAAATTAGCAGGAAATGTTATAAATGTGGAATAAGAGGTCATGAAGCAGTAACTTGTTCAAATAAATGCAAAACTTCAAATGAGAATTACTCCTCTAAGCATTGTGTTTTAGAGGCCAGTAAATTTTGTGCTCATCAAATGAACAAACTGTGAGTTGCTTGTACATGGCAATCATCATGACAACATTTGGTATCTTGACAATGGATGTTCAAGGCACATGACCGGATGTTAGTCCTTGATGAATGCGGTGCAAGAGGCTATCCCAAAGGTCACTTTTGGTGGAGGAAAGTGTGGCAAAACAAATGGATATGGTTATCTGACCAAGGATCTATAAAAATAAAAAATGTTGCTCATGTCACCGGACTCGTACATAACCTAATTAGCATCAGTCAACTATGTGATGCGGATTATGAGGTTCACTTAAAAAGACGAAAGGTTCAATTTTCAACAATAAAGGTAAAGAAGTACTACAAGCAAAGAGGCAGGGAAATATGTATGTTGTCGATTTCAGTTCTGCCTCTTCTGAAAGAGATTCATGCTTCTATTCTGAAGCATACTAAAAAGTTAACTGGTTATGGCATAAGCGTTTATCTCATCTGAATTTCAAAAGCATAAGCAAGCTTTCAAAGCTTCAGCAGACTAGAGGCCTACCCTTAGTTCGGTTCCTAAAAGACAAGATGTGCCATGCATGTGAACAAGGAAATCAAAAGAAGTCAGTCTATAAGTCCAAACATTGTAATCAAATCAACTCCGCTGTTCATTTGTTACACATGGATCTCTTTGGTCCTATAAGTTCTCCGAGTATGAGTGGAAAGAAGTATATGCTGGTGGTGGTTGACGAATACACCAAGTTCACATAGGTATTCTTTTCGAAGAACAAAAGTGACACTACTGAAATTCTGATTAACTTTATTCGACGTATTCAAAGGGAGTTTGACACACAAGTCAAGCAACTCCATAGTTTTCATGGAACGGAATTCAGGAACTCAACTCTTCAAGAATTTTGTGATATCAATGGCATAATTCAAAATTTCCCAGCACCTTATGCCCCACAACAAAATGGGGTTGCTGCCCAAAGTAGAACAAGGCGTGTTTTTGGGGTATTCTAATATTTCGAAAGCTTATCGTATTTTCCTTCCCAAGAAACACTCCGTGGTTAAAACAATGAATGTCATGTTTGATGAATTTGATGTTCAATCAAGTTCAAATCACACTCATCAATCATCTCTGAAGACTTCAATACACTTTTACATGGTTCATCGGACGATGATGTTGAAGATTACTCTCAAGAGACAAAGTTTGATGAAAACTTTAAGTCAGTTGATGGATTTCAGATCGCTGAAGGTCAATAATTACCGAGCGATACTTCTGCTGAAGAGAATCAGGAGCACCCATCCAGAGTCACGAAATGGACTCTTGCTCATACTATCATGAATGTCATTGGAGATCCTAACATTAGTGTGCAAACCCGTAATTCGGTTACCTCAGCCTTTTGTATGTTTTCTGAATTCATTTCCCAACAAGAGCCGAAGAAAGTTGATGACGCTCTAAAAGATCCAAATTGGGTAGTAGCTATGCAAGAGGAGCTGAATGAATTCGAATGAAATAAAGTATGGAAACTTATCTCTCCTCCTGAAGATAAGTCAATTATAGGTATGGAATGGGTGTTCAGAAACAAATGTGATGAAACTGGTTTAGTGGTTCGAAACAAGGTACGGTTAGTTGCTAAGGGATATTATGAGGAGGAAGGCATCGATTATGATGAAACATTTGCTCCAGTAGCTCGTCTAGAGGCAATACGTATGTTTCTTGCTTTCACAGCATTCAAAGGATTTACGGTCTTTCAGATGAATGTAAACAGCGCCTTTCTGAACGGTGAACTACAAGAGGAAGTGTTTGTTCAGCAACTGCCCGGTTTTGAAAATCAACAATTCCCTAATCATGTCTATAGGCTTGACAAGGCTCTATAGGGACTGAAACAAACTCCACGCACATGGTATGACACATTGTCTACCCATCTTCTAAAGAATGGGTTTTAGCGAGGCAACATTGACAAAACTCTGTTTCTATGCATAGAGAAAGGAGAACTAATTCTTATTCGAATTTATGTTGATGATATCATTTTTGGATCAACAGCTGATCATTTATGCAAGAAGATTGAGAAAATAATGTCAGAAAAATTCAAAATGAGTATGATGGGGGAACTAAATTTCTTTCTTATGCTTCAGATAAAGCAATTTGACCAATGCATCTTCATCAATCAAGGTAAGTATGTGAAGGACTTACTCAAAAAGTTTAACTTTGCTAACTCTTCGCCGATGAAGACTCCCATTGTACTAAAAACTAAGCTCACCTCCGATCCAAATGGGAAACCAGTGGATCTACCGACATTCAGAGGAATGATCGGTTCCCTTCTCTATTTTACAGCTAGTCGACCAGACATCATGTTTTCTACGTGTTTATGTGCAAGATTTTAGGCAAATCCAAAGGAATCTCATTTAACTGCAGTCAGAAGGATCTTCAGATATCTTAAAGGGACGCCTGAACTTGGGCTCTGGTACTCTCGTGACTCCGGCTTCGATCTTATTAGATTCTCAGATTCAGACTATGTCGGGTGTCAGATAGATAGGAAGAGCACCACCGGTGGTTGTCAGTTGCTAGGTGGAAAATTGGGTAGTTGGCAAAGCAAAAGGCAAAATTCCATTTCTTTGTCTACCACTGAAGATGAATACATTTCAGCTAGGAGTTGCTATGCACAAATTCTATGGATGCAACATCAGCTTGCTGATTATGGCCTCTCATTTTAGAAAACTCCCATATATTGTGACAACACCAGTGCCATTGCTATATCAAATATTCCGGTTCTTCATTCTCACATGAAGCACATTGATGTTCGTCATCACTTCATTCGAGATCATATCGTGAAAAATGAAATCGGGCTTCAATTTATTTCCACTGAACATCAGCTCGCTAACATTTTTACCAAAGCCTTGGATGAACATCGGTTCAATTTGTTGATTGCAGAAATTGGAATGCGTAATTCGTCAGAAGTGTGACTATTTCTGGAAAATTTGATCATTACTATTCATTATTTCTTGTCACATTTAATGCAAGTCACCCTAACAGCTAAGCTTGAATAATTACTTTTACCCTATATCTCTGACTATCAAATCATTTCTGAAGAGTAATCATGATTCATTTTCTTTTATAAGAGGCCAGATTTTCATTCCTTTTTCATCTTCTTCCCGAATCAAATGAAATCTCCCATTTTCTCTGTTCTACGTTCTAATTCACCATCATATTTGTTTTCTTCCAGTATGCTATTTGATGACCGTTCGCATTATGGATGAAGCAATAGGGATTGAAGTTTCATCACAAATATATATTATACCTTAAGCAAAGTCTTGTGTTATTTTTGGTCACCTTACTTAGCTTGTGATGATAAACCTTGTAAACCTCTTTTGTAAACATGGTTTAAGTTATATCCAAGCTTAGCTTTCATTGTTGTTGCCATTTTTTTCTGTATTAAGTCATTTATATTAGCTTACAGTGTTTGCTTTCTTTATTCTTGATTGTTATGGATTACGAATTCTGAAGGATAACGTGAATATTATTTTCGGTTTTTCTGGTGATAAAGATCATCGTATTTCTTTGTGTAATTCTATCTCTTTGCTAATGGTTTGTTGTTAAGTATGATTTCTCCTAAGGTTACTCCGGTAAAAAGGCCTTCACCAATAACTGCTTGACACCACGAAAAAGTAAACTTGCGTGTTTTCCGCAACCACGCACCCATTTTCACCCTTGATTTTATCACCCATTCATATCATTTTTTCTTAAGCCCTTTTAAAACCCCAAACTGCCTCTTCAAGCCACCCACCTGCACTTCATCTTCTCCAGCGCGCTTGACATTGAAATTTGTGCTTTCCTTCTGTGCGTGAAAAATGACTCCCAAAGTTCCTACTGCAAAGGTTATTCTCCCTGATGACATCATTCCCAATATTTCCCTCTCTTCCATCTGCTTCAAAGACAACAACTACCCAGCCGACCTTACTGTTCCTCTTTCATCCTCCCGATTTCACCAAATCATGTCCTATCTCCACAATTGCCCTCTGAACATTACCCTATCTTCAAAGGTTCCAATGTTTGAGGAACACCTATGCAAATTCTAGATGACTGCTGAAGTCATCAACCCAAAAACTCCTGGCTAGAGCATCCACTTCAGCATGCTCTCCGACACTAAACCAACTAAAATCTTCAAAGACTTCCTCGTAACTATTCTGCATCTTCCTTGCCGGAATCTCACTCCGGCCATTGCTAATGCGAAGGATCTGCTGTTCACCTTCTTCCCATACACTGATGAGCACAACGTCAAAGGAAACTCAATGGATCGTAATCACCTCTCAAAGGAGTGGAACTGCTAATTGCTCATCTGAACTTCTGTGTGACCAGTAAAACTGGTGGACTAGATCAGGTCAACGAAGCTGTACTAAAGATGGTTTATACCATGATTCATGGTCACAATATCGACTATGCTAAACTGGTCATCAACAGTCTTGTGGTTTCTCTCACTGCACGCTCAAGGTCTCAACACATTCCTTTTCCATGGTTTCTGTGCTTACTCATTTACTCTCTGCTGACAACTGAAGAATACAACTTTGCATCAGTTCATGTTCCCTCCCCTACTCTGCCAAGATCAGTATGGACAGGATTAACATCGGCCTTTAGTCCAACACTCACCTCAGCGATGCTCGGGTATATATCCTTGAACCCTTCTCCTGCCATTCCTCTACCCTTCTGAGGTCTGTCTTCTAAAACTGAACCCTCTTGGCCTCACACGACTGTACTCCCATCTTCCATTCCAAAAACAATGAAACGTAATGTAATTTCGCATTCTGTAAAATCTCTAGTTAAACCATCAGTAGCGCCCTCAGTATCAGCTAAACCGACCACCTCAGCCAAACGAACTAAACTTTTTCCTCCTTCTAATCCCATCCTTTCCTACTATGCTTTTGAAGAGGAATCTGCTGACGAAACCCCTCTTGTCAAAAGGAAAGTTCAGATACTTCGATCTAAGCCCTCTGCTGCTGTAAAGGTAAACTCTCCTTTAATTCTTGTCTCAAAGCACATCACGACTGATGAAGAGATAGCTAAAACCAAGGCTGACACTGAAGTCTCCATTAAACAAGTTAATAACGCTGACATAAACCAGTCAGCTGAGACTTTAACAAACCCTACCAATGAGTTTGCTAGCTTACCTACTACAACTTAGGCACCACCAGTTCAGGAAACTACCATTCCTGACACTGCTGTTATTCCCCCAATATCCCTTGACGGATCAGTCGACCTAACTGATACTATGGATATAGACCGTGCACATGATGTGTCAGGAAAACAACCAACTGACCCTGATGCAAATCCTCTTACCAATGAAGAAACTACACTTCCCAGAGTTTCTAAGGTTCCATCAGTCCATGAATCTTCAGTCCACCCTGAAGATGAGACTGCACCAAAATCCATCAATGTCTGACACTATGGATTCTCCAAGGGCAGATGATATATCAGTTCCAAACCCAACTAAGAGTGATGCCCATCCTCCCAAAATCAGTGATATTGCAGTTTCACCTGCTTCAGTTGAGATTCCCATTGCTAATGAAGACACAATCTTAGAACCGACTCTAACTGAAGCAACAACTTCAAAGCCCTTAATGCATCAGTCCAACCCACTGATGTTATAGCTTCCCATTCCTTACTTGACAATTTTTTTTAATCTCACCTCTTCTCCTCAAACAAATGTCAATCCTTTTGATAACATTGATGACTTCTCTTTTCTTCAATCCCTAGATCTATACAGTCTCAACCCTCTGAGCCTTCATTGGACATTGCACCCTCTGTGCAAAGTCTATCTGAAATTCTTCTTTATGTCTCTTAGCTACTTAAAACTACCTCTTTTAATGTTTCTTGCTCTGTGAATAATCCAACGAAGTTTGAGAACGAGTTTAAATCTCTTGTTGATTCCCTTATCAAAAAAGTCACTTCTTTGTCTACAAACTTTGACAATGGCGATTAGATACGTCTAGGCATGTTCAAATAGTTTCACAATCTACTCACTTCTATAGCTGACTCTGCCGCCATTGAATTCTCCAACATAAATACCTAACTTCAACACCTTTCATCTTCTGTACATACCCTCTCATATAAAGTAGATTAATTCCATGTTGTAAATCTCTCTAAAGCAGCCATAAATCGTGTATAGGAATTATTTGCACCCTCCTCTGTAGGGCTCTCAAATCAAATTCTGGACTTATCTAGGTCGATAGAAGCTTTAGGTACCTCTTCTGCTTCTAAGGGGGAGAAATTCATATGGCGGTCCAAAATCTGTCAAATAATGAGGAAGAAAGCTACCGCTGATCGAAAATTTCTTCAATGGCAAAAGAAATACTCTAGAGCTGATGCAATGCAAAGTCTTGAAAATGAAGTCGCTCACCTCAGAGCCACTGAGGAAAATAACAATAAAGCCTTGGAAGATATTAAGGCTAAACTTCAGTTAGCTGATAAGGAGAAAGCCAATGCTGAAGAAGCTAAGGCAAATGCTAAGGGGGAGCTCAAAGTTCTCATAGATCAAAGAAAAGCTAAAGTAGATCTTTTCAGATCTGAGATAGACGGAGCTGAATGTTATGAAATAAGATGCACAGTTCCCTGAAAAACAAACTGTTCCATCATCTAGTGGTCAACCCAGTATAATTGACAAAGGTAAAAGGATTGTGGTGACAAGTTCTCCGGATTATCTGATGAGGGTAGGTAAATATGGTGAAGATGACTCAGATGATGAAAATCCGTTTGCAAAAGAGAAGAAAGTCGTTGACGAACTTGGAAGACAAGCAGCAAAGAAATTTGCTCTTGAAGAAGCTGCTACAAATAAAATAAACTTGTCTCCTTGGGCATACCAACAAAAGCTTAAAGAAGAAATTGAAGCTGAAAAGGAAAAACAAGTCAGAAAGAAACAGATGGCAGCTAAAAGACAGGCATGGTTGTCTGATAGAAATCAAAGATTACATCCTGAGAAAATTACTTCAGTAAGACTAAAGAATGAAAAGAATGGATTTTTTCTCAATCTTCAACGCAAAGATCTCCCAATTTTTGTAACATATTAAATAACTCAAGTCAAGCTTAAGTGTACCTATTCTGAATGGGTTGAAATCATGACATGCTTGTCAAAACACAAGCTGACAGAGAATGTTGAAATTGTTCAGAGATAAATCACCAAAGTTATCAAGTACTATGAAGAGGAAATGAAGAAGAAAGGATCTGTGTCTAAAATCACATCTCAAAAAGACACATCTGCAAGAGCTGAAAGAATAAAATTTCAATGGAGGAAGCTAACCTATAAAAAGACTCAGCAACAAATTCTTGAGTTAATTTCTATAGGGGAGCTTCCTATCGCTTAGACCTCTGCTTAACAAACAGAATTCAGAGTTTGCCTAAAACACACTAAAACTTCAAATTTCTTTTACTTTCACCTTCCTCCACTACAAAAACACTTTCCAAAAACAAATTTGACCCTAAACAACAACAAATTCTCCAAATTTTAATAGAACAGTAAAGAACACTAAGAACTTGAAGAACAAGAAAAATCAAAATGGGGAGTCAAATGTTTTTTTAAAGAAAACCACCTGATGTTTTCTCCTCCTCAAATAGTTCTAAATAGCTAATGTAAACTTTTAAAACCATAGATTTGAAGAAATTGATTTTTGACCAACTGTGTGTTTACGAGATGAAGAACAGGGACCTTTTAGAACTTGATTTTTTACACTTTGATGTTACTTCTAGGTAGTCTTGAACCAATTCAGCAAGGAATTGGCTCTGATACTAATTGAAAGTCCAGAGATGTGATATAAGATGAGTTAACTTTATCATTCTTGTATGAACCTTGAAGAACAGAGTAATAACAATATGAACACTTTTCTTAAGAGATAACACAGACATGTATAGTTCTATTACTTTGAATATTACAAAGGTTGTCTTGCAAACTAGGTTTGCAAGACTATTTATACAATAAGGCACATGGCCCCAAAGCCTCTTGGGGTTACTAGCTAGTCTAACTATTACATAGGAAGTGGGCCAAGCTCATTACATCTAACTAGACTAGTCTAATACAAATATATAAATAACAAAATGACACTAGGCCTACAAACAAATAATGGACTAACATTTTATGTGCATAATTTAGTGTTCATTTGAACCATAGAATATTAATATATGCTTGAGAATGCTGCTGTCTCTTATTCATTATATCAAAATGATACTTTTGGGAATTATACATATTTGATCAATTAAACAGACAATCAACAATCGAGCATTTAGTTCATCACTTTAAATCTTACCAAATTCTTATGATTTCTATTTTTTTTTCTTCATTCTGTCCCACTAAGGGGTTCATTCTTAAAGTTTATAATTTTAATTACACAAATGTTTAGGTCACCTAAGGACCTCATCCTTACTTTTCATCTCCTGATGTATTCAAATAGTTTCTTGGGCTTTATATTATGGTGGCTTGTTCTTTCCTTTGTAGTTTCATTCAAAAAGGTTTTATGGAATCCGATTTGTTAATCCTCTTACTCTGTTCACTTCTCAAGTATAGTCACCTTCACATTTTAGATGTATTACTTAATCATCCTTACATATGTTAATTCAACTGGTTTGTGACTTCTTTTAACACCAATGAATACTTCTAACCCAAGTGGAGTTAATCATACTTCTTTTACTACTTTTCATGATTATTGAGTATATTTAATCAATATTTTACTTTCATTCCCTTTTTTATTTCGTACACATTTTTTAATCTTTCATTATCTTTCCTAGTATTTCTGTTTTGTTGTCCACTATATAGGCTATCGACACACTTATGGCTTTTGCACGTCTGAAAGAGTTTGAATTATCACATGACATTATGTACCATTGAGGTACCATGTCACAACTAAAGCATATCTTTGTATTCTCTAATTTGACTCTTATTCATCAATGTTAATTTAACATTTCTTGGTGATCATTCTTAGTTATTTAGAATTAGAACAATTGTAGACAATTGATAATTGAATTTGATCAATATTTATCTTAATACAATTATTCTACATAACTTCACGTTATACTTCATGTTTCAAAATAGATTTCATGATGCTTTCATATTTACTATTTGTTACTTTCATAGAAACTCAGAACAGTTTCCTTTCAAATACTTTGATATCTAACAAGGCACGGCCGTGCCCGGCCCAACCAAAACCCATTTTGGTATTTTTCTCTCTCTTGTTCAAAGGTGTTGCCGGAATCAATACTTGGCGTGTGACCCAATAGGCCTATGCCTCATCGGCAGTGATACCAACTCGTGTGTGTTGGTGGGCATATTCCAACAAACTCCCACTTGAACATGACACACCCACGAAAGGTAACACCGACATAGAGCGGCCTCTAGCAAGACATCTATGCCCCCAAGTCAGCATAGGGTATGTCGGCCATGACAAGTACCAACTTGTAAAGAATGGTCCTATAGATAAGTGATTATCCATCCCTTCGTTCACGATATCCGTTCTGAATGCAGGTCATGGAACATCATCAACCCCCAAAACATCCACGATTATGTTTCTCGATCTAGACTAACTATGACGAACAAAACAAGTTGCAAAATTTATCCACTATCAATTCAACTTGAGCATGGCCATGCATTTTGATGTCATCAGTTAAGTCAACGAGGGGCCAGGGATATCTCTCTAAAGAGGAACGAATACCTTTGACTACATCGTTCCATCATAACAACATGTTCTTGCCTGAAAACTTCCCCTATAACAGCTAGTTACGAATTGCGTTAGAAAGCAATCTAAGCAAGACTATGTCATTAACCAAGAAGCGCATGTATCTCCAGTAGAAGGACAAACAATATTATCATTCTGATTTACTTGTTATCATGTCCATGAAGTAAACTCAGGTGCGGGTCCTCCAATTACTTGATCACTATCAAGTACAGGCTAGTGTTGCGAAAACATGTATTCAATCCATAATGAATACTTTACCAACCACTTGCCTCGATCTTAATTCACTTCTTCCTTTCAATGAATAACGACCGATCGTGGAGCATTTAGAATAAATAAATTTATTCAAGGAAGTAGTTAAACATGCTAAGATGGAACACAATAAAGGCTAATGAAAGTACCCGCTCCGCGCGCATTATTTAAAACTCCATTTGATAATCGATACAATCAAAGCACATTATTGCTTTAATATTCCCAACTCAAAATATATCAAATTCAACTAAAACAAAATCAACCCAAAGCTACTTGTAAACCGAGTGTATGAAAATTCATCACTAGCTCACAACCAAACCTTAGTAAGCCGATTCACAAAGTGACATCCATGCGTACTCTAACAATCACCATATCTTCTCTCGACCAAACACTTATAAAGTGTGTGCCGGCAAGATCATGGTCCTTTGTCCAAGCCTTCGTGCTCTCATTGTTCCAAGGAACCAAATGGAGTCACAATGCATAAGACTATTGAAAGTCCTTTGTTGTGTAAAAGATGAGTAAACAAGAATACTTGAAGTAAAGATGATGAAGTTGGTATGAACAAGTATGAACACTTTGCTTCAATTTGAAGATTCTCTCTTAGTATTTCTTGAACGTAAAGAGCAGAGAATGCTATTACAAAGAGTTACCTTGCAAACTAGGTTTGCAAGGGTTTAAATACAAGTAGGCACATGGGCCTTTAAGCCTTAAGGGCCTAATTCTAACTATTAACTAGACTAAACAATACATAAGGAAAGTGGGCCAAGCCCATATAATAAGCTAGTCTAGTTATACATATTACAAACAAAAGAACACAAGGCTAACAAACTATTTAATATCTAACAATCTCCCCCTTTTGTTGCCTTGTGCTGAAGCAGATAATTTGTTTTCATCTGCTCCTCTGACCTAGGAGTCTTTCCCAACTCCGGATGGCCTTTCTTTATTGAATCTTGTCTTCCAACTGATCTGCTATTCTGGTCATTTTTACCAATTCTGATTGATCAGGCAAGTACGGTTTCTGAAGCATGTTCTGCGGAATTTAGATATGCATCTTTGAAGTGTTCCGTCAGAATATTCACTGAGCTGTGAAAGTCGAAGCAATGCTTTGTCTCCGTTAAGATTTGGCATGATGAATCCATCCGCTCCTTCGTAGTCTTCATCAAATTCTTCTAAAATAGTGTATTTTCTATGTTTGTCTAGCTTTGAATGCTGTAGGTTAGGCCTTTAAAGATTTATTTATGCAAGATCAGCCTCAGCACCAAGCTGTAAATTGTGGGTTCTGCACAGAATGATTTACTTTCTCATAAAGTCTCTGACAACTTGGAGAGCCCTTTGTTCTTCTCGGGTCTTTTCAAGCTTGTAGGCCAGCTCATCTTCCATATGAGTTATGTCTCCCAAATTCAAGAATCTAAGCTCGACCTCGTGAAATGTATATCTTTTCTCATCTGCTATGGTTACATGGAAGTGAACCATTTGGTAGTTGAGGAAGTTACGCAAGTACACGATCTCGATCTTGACGATTGGATATTTGAAAGCTACTTGTTGTTTCTCACTTGTATGGAAGGTGGCGGCGAATCTGACGGCCTTTTCATGTTCCTCTGAGTTTAGCACATATAGATCGTCAACCTCTCTGACAATCTCTGAGAAGATATCCGGAATTCATTCTTCAAGATACGGAGTATTTAACCGTTGAGTGGGCCATCGGGGTTGGTCTTTAGCCAGAGCTTCTCTAGGCCTGATGTTTTCTGATGTTTGGCCTTTTTGCTATTACTCTCTCGTGAGTAGCCAAGGGCATAGGTCCTCCATGGTAAGTTGCAGGTACCGGCCACTCACCCTCTTTCTGTTTAGATCCTTGAGGTTGCTGCTGACTTATAAGATCGATGGGCGCAATGTTGAATTGCCCCTGTTCAGGTGGAAAGATGTCAAGTAGCTCCCTGTTTACCGTTGTGAAGACTTTCCGGATGTTGATCAGTGGAGTCTGTTCTACTTCCTCTGTAATTGGCCTTTTGCCTTTGGATTTTTCTGTTGAGGATTCAGGAAGGGAGGATTCTGGCTCTTGTGAATGTGTTTGGATTTGTGGGATTTGGATTGAAGGAGTTTGGATTGTTGGGATGATTGTTAGGGTTTCTTGTCTTTCTATCTCTGACACTTCCCCCTAACCTACTTCAAATTCAAATTCTACCATTGTAGGCTCAGTAGCAGGCTCAGTTTGTTGTTGTTTACCCCACTCCCATTGCCGCTTTGACCCTCTGACAGCTTTGACACTGGGGCGGCTTCAATTCGGAGTACTGTGCTTTGAGCCCCAATGTAACGCCGGTGCCGCTTCTCCCCCTCATGATGTCCTTGATCCTCAGGATCATCATGCCTACGCTTGCGTGTTTCAGATTGAAATTTACAGCACTCCTCCACGACTTCTAGCCTTTTGCTAATATTTGAGACGGTGGAGGTTAAGGCATTAAAGGCTTGTAGGATAGTATCTTGGAAGGTGGTGGAGCTAGAGGAGGAGGGCTGGGGTTGGTGTTGCAGTGCTGCTAGTATGGTTGATTGTTTGGGTGTAGGATTGGCAACACCTCGCTCAATGACAGTAGGTGGGCGGTTTTCCAGGGCTCGGATTTGGGCTCTAAGGGAGTTGATTTTAGAGTGGAGTTGTGTGTTGACATACTCCCTCAGGCCAGAGTCAAGAGAAGAGAACTTAGAGCTTAGGAAAGACCTAAGTTCCGGTGTAACCCCAACCTCACGAAGAGGCTCTGTTGGCACAGGTCTTTCAGACCCGTGGCCCTCACGTAGTGTTGGCACAATTATAGAACTGGAGGGACTTCCGCTCGATCCTGGCGTTACCTCTGCAGTAGAGGCCGCTACGGGCGTTTCAGAAATGTCACGAAGACGTGCTAATGCAGATTGTGTCCTAGCAAATAATTGAAAACCAGTTAAGGGTGGCGCTAGACTCGATGGTGCTCTGAAAGAAGATGTGGATGGGGGAGGCGGTCCATTGAATTCAAAGCCATCAAACTCCGAACGAGTTGCTGACTGTGTATGTGATAGATCCCCGTGTCATAAAACCACTTCCATTTGAGTGGAAGCAGAGTGGATGGTGGGGTAAGGTGCATGCACCAGTGGGATGCCGGTGTCTGTTTCAATATCAGCCGGAACAGTGTCCCGACCGGTAGTAGATGAGGCTTCCCAGCTTTCTTGGTCTGGGTACTCTCACCCTCATCATTTTCTTTCTCACTAGCACTATCACTCACTACAACCTCTACTTCTTCATCTTCTCTTTCCATTGCTGGTACATCACCAAAGGTGGCAGATATGTCTGATAGATCATGATGGATGTCCTAAGGATGATCAGATACTTGTCGCATGCAAGTGGATTCGACACGGACTGGAGAAGTTCGTGGACCAAACGAGATAGATTTTCCTAAGGAGGAGGATTTGGTTTGAGTCCTTTCTGTGGAGGACTTATTCTCTGGTGCAGCATGGGTGGAGGCCTCCGAGTTACTGATTACAACTCCCTCGCTCTCTTGTATCTCTCCTCCCTCACCACTTCCACCGCCCCTCTCAACAGATTATTCTCTCTCAATCACAACCCTGCTCGGGGCACCCCTGCGCATCCGAGCCCTAATACGAGTAGGACCCTCACCAGGTACTACTGCTCCCGGGGCAGGCACAACCGGCTCTGGTTACGCCGGAGGAGCAATCCTATTAACCCTCATACACTCGCGCACTACCTCACTTTCCTAATTCAGCGTGCGAAGAAGGGCAACTGGCACGGTCATGGCTACGACATCGGGAAGGTCTCTGATTCGTAGGAATCTGGCGATGCGTAGTACTTGGACTTGTGGGCTATTGAGTCGCCAAGGGATGGTGTGGTAGGTTTCCAGGTCTGTGGCGATGAAGATGGTCAGGAATCATTGAAAGGGTATAAAGGTTTTCTGGCGAGAGGTTTCCTTTTCCTTGACCATTCGGACGATTTCCTCAAAAATGATGGCGGCGTAGTCCAAGTGGCGGTGGTAAGCAACACCAGCCAACAGTTGTAGGGAGTAGTAGGAGCCGCCATCGGTGCCTCGGTGAATACCAGTCAGGGTACGGGAGATGATAGTGGCTAGCGTTTGCCAGAGAGGCGCAAGATTTGTTCGTCTGAACTGATGAATTTGGTTCAGTTCTCCCTGATATCCAAGACCTCTGATTAGGTCTAGTACCGCATCTACACTTGGATTTTCATCAAAGTCAGCTCTTCCTAGATAGTGTTCAGCAGCAGGTAGGTCGAGTAGGTTTCTCAGTCTAACGGCATAAAGAGTTGTGCGGATATTCTTAATTCGACCCCGGAGGCACTTATGTCCCAAGCGAGTGACACCCTCAGTAAAGGTGTACCACAGTTGCTACAGATAGATTTCAGGTATGTGGGTGGGTGATGTGTTTGGGTTTTCAGTGATGGCTTGGTGGAGAGGATGGGCACGGATAATTTAAGTGATTATGGGGATTTTAGTATCTATGGCTAGATCAAAATACACATGGTTGCTCAGAGTTTCAAGCCTGTCAGCAACAGGGACTAGGATTTCCTCGGGAAGGGGTTGGTTAGCAGCCATCTGTCATAGATAAGATAGATCATATTAGCATAAGAGAAAAGACGGATATTTGCTAATGAACATGTGAACCCATGAATGAATACTTGTATTACAGTTCAATGCACATGTAAATGTTGGGTTTTGACTTTGACTTTGATTTTGTGACTTATGAAATTTGAAGCAAGTCAAAAATATTTCCAAGTGTTGAAAGTCGGATAAGCTTAGGTAGTGCGACAGTCGGATGAGGTGAAAGTCGCATGAGTATTAATCTTGAAAGTCGCATGAAGGTTAACTTGACAGTCGGATGAACTAATCTCATCCGAAAGTCGCATGAAAGTCGCATGAATTTAACAGTTATGTCAAAGTCAAATGGTTTTGGTTTCATACAAAAGTCGAATGGATTTGTTTCAAGTGAAAGTCGGATGAATTTGTTGCAAGTTAAAGTCGGATGAATTTGTTGCAAGTGATGGTCGGATGAACTTGTTTCATCCGAAAGTCGGATGGACTAGTTTCATCCGAAAGTCGGATGAATTTGTTTCATCCGAAAGTCGCATGGACTTGTTTCATCCGAAAGTCGGATGGCATAAGACTTAGTCTTTTCAGAGTTGTTTTATTGCAGAAGTCGCATGATGTAAAGTTAGACATTCGAAAGTCGCATAGACCAAACTTCATTAGAAAGTCGGATAGACCAATTTCATCCGATTGTCGGATGAAATTCCATTTCCTTCATCCGACTGTTAAGAACACCCAGCTAGTTCATATTGAGTCCAAAATTTTTTTTGACATAAACTATGTTCATGGACTCAAAGTTGGTACCAAATGACTGGGAATTTAACCCCAAACAAGTTTGTACTTGTTGGAACTCGTGGTGGGCACAAACGCAGCGGAAGCAAACAAGAAAGTAGCATGCAAGACAAAAAGAAAGAACACACAAAGCCCACAACTAGTTCCAATGGTGGAACACACAACAAACCAAATTGCAACTAAAGAACAAGAAGAAGGAGTAGAAAGTATACCTTCTTCCAGCTGGATATCGAGCTCCATGTGTGGGGATGAACTTGAGGAAACAAAATGGCTTCCTCCTCCATTGCTAGTCCACACCAAGAAGAGTTTGATCCCATTGTACTAGCAATCCATTAGATGAACGTCCACCAAGACTTCACCATCTGGAACAGCCCAAAGATGTCCTCCTCTTGCACCAATGATCTTCATATGAACACTCAAGATCACCATCTTAGTGTTGTAGCAAGAAACCCATTTAGTACCAAGAGAGAATATGGAGTAGAGATAAGTTGTATATTGTTACTTGTGTTTTCCAACCTCAAACCATGCCTATTGACACCAGAAACTCGGCCAAATTGCATGTCATTTGATTGGACCATCAAATGGTCCAATAAAACACAAGTGTCACTGCAGCTACCCTCTTCAGGACCCCTCACGGGCTCTCACGGGCCATGAAGCCTAAGTGCGCCACGAGGGGACTTAGAACTCCACGAGCCGTGCCGCCCGGTCGAGACTCGTAAGGGCGTCTCCTTCACGACCCCTCACGACCTCGTCACGGGCCGTGAAGCCCAAAGGCATCACGACATGTGGCGGCCGTCGAACAATCGTTTGGGCAGCCTGCTTCACGACCCGTGGAGCATCCTTCACGGTCGTGAAGCCCTGAATCAAAACACTTTTGATTCTTTGACATTCTCCTTCCACATTAAGCTGTCGGGATCAATCCTTGTCGTGTGACCCAATAGGCTCGCGCTTCATTAGCAGTGATACCGGCATACGTGTGTCAGTGGGCAGATTCGAACAAACTGCCACTTGCACATGACACACCGTACCCATATGCATCACAGACAGGGAGCGGCCTC
Source organism: Dittrichia graveolens (assembly GCA_038502395.1). Classification (NCBI taxonomy): domain Eukaryota; kingdom Viridiplantae; phylum Streptophyta; class Magnoliopsida; order Asterales; family Asteraceae; genus Dittrichia; species Dittrichia graveolens. The sequence goes on along the minus strand of JARJIL010000005.1, from coordinate 49,887,373 downwards.
TAGCAAGACATCTCTGCCCCCATATCAACGCGAGGTATGTCATCCCTGACAAGTACCTAATCACAATCCAAACGGGTTTGAAAAGGTCCTACAGATAAGTGATCAATCATCCTATTGTTCGCGGCATCCGGGTGAACACGAGACATGGTACAAAGTCATTCTCCGATCGTTCACGATTATGTTTCTCGATCAAGATTGGTGGTGACCAAAATATGCAAGTTTGCAACTGATCAACTATCATTGCAAGCATGAGCACGGCCATGCATTTTGGTGTCAGCGCCCAATCATCGAGGGGCACAGGGATATCTCTCTAAGTAGAGGAACAAATTCCTTCGACTACATTGCCCCATTACATCGGTAATACCTTCCCTAAAAGCTTCCTTTATAACAACCAGTTACGGACTGCGTTTGAAAGCAATCAGAACAAGGCAGACCAATGTCGTGGAAACACATGTATCTCCGGTCTAAGGACGAAATGATATTATCATCCTGAGTTACTCTTGACATGTACCATGAAGTACACTCAGGTGTGGGTCGTCCAATCACTTGAAACTCTTTTCAAGTATAGGTAAAGTGTTGCATCTCTTGTATCTAATCACCATTGAATACACCACCAACCCTTTCCCTCAGTCTTCGTTCAAACTTCCTTCCGATTAAGAGTGACAGACTGTGGACTTTTAGAATGTAAAACATTCAGGGAAGTGGTAAACATGCTAAGATGGAACACAATAAAGGCAACTGAGAGTGCCCGCTACAAGCGTATTAACAAATACCCATTTGATATTCGATACTTAGCAGAAGCACAATGTTGCTTAACGTTCCCATAATCAGCATATCAAAATTTCAACTAAAATAAACTCAAGCCAAGTCTTTGCAAGCATTAGTATGTCAATCATCCCTATCTTGCAACTACGGCTTTAGCAAAACGGATCCGCCACCATGCTATCCGTGTGTATTCGTAAGATGACCATATCTCTACCTCAACCAATCACTCAAAAGTGTGCGTTGGTGAGATAACGGTCTTTTGTCAAGCTATCACACCTTCATTGATTCATCAGAACTCAATAAGATCAAAGATGCTTGAGATAAAGGTTATTTTTCATAAGTCATCGTACTTTCATTGTCTCACAAGATCCCAATAGAGTCAGCGATGCTTTGAGAAGCATACTTATTAACAACACCATATTTAGTAGGATCACGAACCCCGATAAAGATCGGCAATTATCCTAAGAAGTATGTAAGCAAGTATTTGAATAACAATTTATACTATGCTGCTTCTTACTATAGATCAACAAGAACATATCTCAATATTTCTTTAACTCCTTTCACTGATTTTGTATATCCTATAATCGTTATGGATGCATAATTCTTGATTTAAGCTTTTCCTAGCAAGATCAGGACATTATCTCCAATACGTTGTATGTGCTAGATATATTTAGAATAGGATTACAAAATGCTCCCACTAGCTCTGGAATTCTTCCATGTTTCATCATTGCTATTTGAAAACTCAAACAAATGATTTTCATATCAACGCAAAGATTCTAACATTGAGATGGCAACATAAGTCCACAAGTGGACTACTTAGGGTTTGTAGATTTCATTAGGATACTTATTGATAGTGAAAGACCCTCGAAAATGTTGTGAGCATTTCCTCAGAAATTCCTATTAAGGAATGTAGTCTTCACTTCCCTCCAATATAGCCTAAAAGGCACTTATAAAATAAGTATCCGTGCGGACTTCAACATAACCACCGGGAGAATGTTTTTGGATGATACCTTCCTCATGGTCAATCATCGTAAAACCATTCCTACCAGTCGGTATTTGAAGTAGTCTACAAACTTATCCATGTTTGGTCTATTTCCTCAAATAACCAATCACACCTCGTGGGTTCACACCCAGGTGTAGGATCAACCAAGTCGAAACCTTGGATATCCGTCATGGATAGCATCTCATCTTATCATTTCCTCCTTTCTCCTAGCGGACTCCAAGCCCACTACGCTTTTCGGTGGTTGACGCATTCATCATGAATCATCATTAAGTTGTCTTCCTCAGATATAACGAGTTATATCTTTCTGGTCTTATGACAACTTCTACCAAGAGGTAATGATTTTATGCCAGGTTCTCCAGCATTGCCATGCTGAGTTTCAATCATTTCTGATTGGATTCTAGTGTCAACATCAGGTTCTTCCATTCAAGGTATACTTTATTCTCACTGGCATCCATGGATATTAATTTCTTAAGAGACTCTATCTTTGAGCAACTTACAAGTTCTCACAAGGTTTGTCAAGACAAATATCCCATGGTCTTAGTAGAGTACCTAATGGAGTAAATACCTCTAGACCCTGGGTTCCTCCACCTCACATCTAAACGTAGGCTAGACAATCCAGACTTTGGAATAGACAAACAAGGATCCTCCTTTTCGTCATATCCTCTAAGGCGTTTACATGACCATCTTTGTTGTTCATAAAATTTAGAACTCATGCCCACTATTTGGAGAATGACCCAAAACAATTTTGGACATATAAGTGTAACCTATCACTTGTCGGACCATATCAAAATGTCCGTTTCCTCCTTTAGACGACCACATGTAACAATGTGTCTTAAGAGAAATGAATTGTGAGACAATCCCATAATTCTTATGATAGTCACATAATATAAAACTAAGGTACTCAGCATCTTAACTAGATCCGAGTATCATAGTTGCATTGCCCTCTCTATCATGTACCTCGTTATGGTGAGTTTTGAACACCTCTAAAGTTTCAAAAACTAGTCCATTAAAATAGACATACCATCCCTTCTACCATCACTGGTAAAGGTAACAAGGTATCTAAAGTTACTCCTTAATGTTTGTTTGAACGGTCAACACACTAAAAGTGTGAACGAAATCCAACAAGCTTTGAATCCTCTCACATACTCAAGTGAAGGATGTTTAAGTCATTTAACCTAATAAACAAGATATGCATTCAACATTTGACCCATGGTCAAAGGGTTCCAAGTTCCTAAACCTCACGGATCTTGGTGAAGCAAGTCTTGTTTAAATAGCTAAATCGACTTCTACATAAGGATAACTTATCAGTACATTTATGATCGTTCTATTACTCCTTAAGCAAAAGCTTACATTAAATGCCACGACATGGATAAACTTTGAAATAAATCACCACTAATTTCAAAAGTCAAAGTAATATCCATCGTCAACAAAGGCGTTTAGATATAATGTTTCTAGCCATACATGGCATAAACATACATCCAATAAAGTAATAGAATAGTTGGAAGGAAAGGCAAGATACAAACTTCCAATCCTCTCAATAGGGACAACAACTATGTTTCCCTTTTCGAATTCCAACTCTCCATGCCTCATCCGCCTACTTCTCTTTTAACACCTTCACTTTGTGACAAACAAATTTGTAACAAACGTGAGCGTTATTTCTAGCGTTCAAAACCTAGCCTTTAGAAGTAGAAGAGCAATGGAGTTTGATCATGAATGTTCCTGAAGTCAAGGAGCTAATTTCTCTTACTTATAAGTGATTTTAGCTCTTTCAGGCTCATAGGGCAGGCGTGGTGGCGCCAATTTTCCAATCTTTCCGCAAAAGTAGTAAATTACCCCTTGTGGAGTCATATCTTGAGGCACAATCTCATTGCCCTCTGACTTCACATATATGGTAGGTTTGGTAAAACCAAACTTTCCACTTGAGGTCAATTTCTTCTTCTCGGTTTCTTGTTCCTTTATAATGTTAGGGGGAGTTGGTGAGGCGAGTCATACTTTGGCCATGCAGGACTTAGCAGTCCATAACATGGCATAATGCTTTATCAAGGACTTCTCCATATTGTGCATGTGATAGTTCACAATGAACTATTTACATCACGTGGGCAGGGACTTTGGAGAATATACATTCACCACAAGCTCCCTCCCTATGGAGAATCCATGCCTCTCCTTTAGGTCCACATACGTCTTCATCTCAAGGATATGGACACTAATATTCCCGCATTCATGCATCCTTCAGCCGATCAAGGCCACGATGCACTTTTACATGCATTTAGAGGTCTAAGCCACGTTGGTAGCATTTGGCTCTAGAAGGGATTTCTCTAAAATGTGCAACTTTGACTCATGGTGGAGGACAAACCTCAAAAACCAATCCTAGTCCATGAATTCCACACTAATGAGTATCTTCTTCTTTAGGAACGAACGGAGTTTTAAGTTGAAGCGGTGTCGTTATCGTTTGCCAATTAAAGATATAAGAATACACGTTTTAGTTAGTTTTGATACAATCCTCATTACGATAATTACCCATTTAGTTTTAAGAAAACCAATTATCTTAAGAAGGGCTAAGAACCTTATTTCACTTCACTACATGACGGGTTTGCCGCGGATCACTTCATGAAGTTATTTAGGCCGGTAAACGCTTTACCAATTGCAATCCGAGATTACAACTCTTAGACACTTGCGGGATCCATCAACACTCATAGCGTCGGTTTGGCATATTTGATCCCTTCTCACACCAATTCCTCGTAAAGCCACTTTGGAAACTCGGTATAGGCACGACAATTACCAAGGCGTATTAAGTTGGAATTGTAAATCGTCCATCAAGATACACAGTGACACCCTTGACAATCATTGGCTCGTGCTTAGCTCGACAACCACTAATTTCAAGTCGCCACACTCACCTTCCACATAGATCCACATGGAACAACTCGTGCTTAGCTCGACAATCATCCCATGCCTCACTAGATTCGGGTGGTGTCATCTTACGGGTGGCGTGTGATTTACGTTTGAGAAAAATGGGACTTTTGTCTTTCCGGTTTAAAAAACCTCTTTTCAAGTTGATTAACAAACAAGTGACAAAACGCATTTTTCACTTTAATATAAACCAATTTATATTTATTTGTTAATCGTGAGCGCGCGGGGTTTGTTAAACAATTTAACAACTCTTGTGATTTTATTATTTTGAAAAGTTTTCTAGCATGCGAAGATCCTAAACAACGACGCAAGAAAATAACAAAATAAATCACAACCACGCACAAAGCAAATATCTGGTAACACGCCCCTAAACCCTATGCGCCCTCCCCGTGAGCCAAACGGAGAGAGCAAGGCCAAACTAAGGACACAACCAAATGGCCTCGCCAGAAGTGCTCCCACTGAATCCGTCATCTCGACCGGATCCAAGGTAGCCAAGACGTCTCCTCCACGACTCTTGATGGTTGTCTTCGGTCTTCTTTTAACAATTACAAACAATTTGAAAAGAAACGGCATGCAAGCCGCGATTGCTATTCTAAGCTACTTACAACAAGTACAAAGGAAAGCAATGGCATGCAAGCCATAAATAAATTTACAAATTTACAAACTGAATTAAATATTATTACAAACCATTGTGACTAAAAGTCACCAAATGAATGAATACATATATAAACAACCAACACATAGGTCTAACGGGCAAAGCGTTACCGGACACAACAACAACTACAAACAAAACATGGTGTGCCACAACAAAACCATGCAAAATGTATCTCAATTAAGATTGTTCAAACAAGCAAAGCACTCAAGGCACAAAAGGAACAATCCTTGTACATATGCATTAGTATCCCAAACACTTTGAGAACACATATTCATATATACACAATATAAGTATATGCATGTGTGCATTTTATGCCAAAACCACCCAATACATATAAATATATGAATCAAGACACATAAACGGGGCTTTTCAAGTGTCCAAACAAAAGGACAGATTCTGGAAAAACAGACTCGAAAGGTGCTAAAACCGAAAATTTATTTCTTTTATAAACAAGGATAAAAACATTGTTCACGAGACCTTCACCGCCCAGAAGCCTTCACTGGCCCTCACGGCCCGTGAAGCCCATGAGCTCCACGACTCTGACACAGTCAAAACCTTTCACGAGCGACACCCCATGAAGCCACTCGTGTAGGCTTCACGACCCGTGAAGCCAAAACCTCCACGGCCCGTGAAGCTCTTCTAGACAGAATGTCCATTTTCGGTTTTCAAGGCGTCAAAGTGCAATTTCTTTGTAGAGATGGCTCTGATACCACTGTTGGAACTCGTGGTGGGCACAAACGCAGCGAAAGCAAACAAGAAAGTAGCATGCAAGACAAAAAGAAAGCACACACAAAGCCCACAACTAGTTCCAATGGTGGAACACAATACAAAGCAAATTGCAACTAAAGAACAAGAAGAAGGAGTAGAAAGTATACCTTCTTCCAGCTGGAAATCGAGCTCCATGTGTTAGGATGAACTTGAGGAAACAAAATGGCTTCAACCTCCATTGCTAGTCCACACCAAGAAGAGTTTGATCCCATTGTACTAGCAATCCATTAGATGAACGTCCACCAAGACTTCACCATCTGGAACAGCCCAAAGATGTCCTCCTCTTGCACCAATGATCTTCATATGAACACTCAAGATCACCATCTTAGTGTTGTAGCATGAAACCCATTTAGTACCAAGAGAGAATATGGAGTAGAGATAAGTTGTATATGGTTACTTGTTTTTTCCAGCCTCAAACCATGCCTATTGACACCAGAAACTCGACCAAATTGCATGTCATTTGATTGACCATCAAATGGTCCAATAAAACACAAGTGTCACTACAACTACCCTCTTCACGACCCCTCACGGGCTCTCACGGGCCGTGAAGCCTAAGTGCGCCACGAGGGGACTTAGAACTCCACGAGCCGTGCCGCCCAGTCGAGACTCGTAAGGGCGTCTCCTTCACGACCTCGTCACGGGCCGTGAAGCCCAAAGGCATCACGACACGCGGCGGCCGTCGAACAATCGTTAGGGCAGCCTGCTTCACGACCCGTGGAGCATCCTTCATGGTCGTGAAGCCCCGAATCAAAACACTTTTGATTCTTTGACATTCTCCTTCCACATTAAGCTGTCGGGATCAATCCTTGCCGTGTGACCCAATAGGCTCGCGCTTCATTAGCAGTGATACCGGCATACGTGTGTCAGTGGGCAGATTCCAATAGTACTCTCAAACAAGCCTAAATAATTCTATTTTATGCACATTAGAACTCGAAACCCTCTGTTCTTCAAAGTGAAGAACAGTGCCCAAAACTCAAACAATGGATTTACAAATTACTTGATTTTGTGTGATCTAGAACATGAAATTAGTGCCATTGTGTGCGCATACATTCAAGAATCACATAATATTAGTTAAACATCACAAACAACACCATTAATGGTGTTTTGGTTCAAGAAATCTAGGAAGAACCCAACTGTTCGATAAACAGGTGTTGAAAACACCAAAAAGAAAGCGATTTTAAACATGTTAACCACAGAAGATTCACCATTCTTTGTTTCAATCCTCTTACCGTTCGGTTTTGTGTTGTTTAAACACAACAGATTTCATTCTAGGTGAGTTTGATCGAAAGCAGTTGAGAGGGAAGAAGATGAATAGTGTTTTTGGCTTTTTGAATTCTTGAAAGCGTGAAAGGAAAGGAACCGTCGGGTAGTCTATAAATAAAACTATCCGACGGTCGGATGGATCGGGGCTTTGACCCGACTGTCAGATCGACCCGGTTTGGTCCAAACTGGATGGTTAGGCCCATGACTTAAATTGTAGCATTATTTAAGCCCAAATGTTGATTTTCATTATCTTTTAGTGGTTTTCAATTTCATTTTGGCAAAATTTATTATTATTATTATTATTATTATTATTTTTTTATTCGTTTTGTTGTTTTTCTATTTCATTTTGGTGACATAAAAATAGACAATAAAATTAACATCTGACGAAGAATCATGTGTGAAGATGAATTCTGCACATTTCTCCCCCTACACGAATGTACGGAAAACATTTGTGTTAACCGGTGAATCCGCAACGCTCCCCCTAGACAGGAGCACATGTATAGCTGCACAGAGAATAAAAGATCGTGTAAATCTGTTCTAGACATGAAAACAGTAGAGAATTAGAGTTTGAGATTAAGCATGCCAATCTTGGAAACCAGAAATGAGAATCGGGCTTCGTCCAGTGGTTTAGTGAACAGATCAGCCAGCTGATGATCAGTGGGAACGCACTGGAGCTCAATCAGACCCTTTTCGACGTTGTCTTTCAAGAAGTGATACCTGATATCAATATGCTTGGTTTTAGAGTGATGGACAGGATTGTAGGAAATGGCAATGGCACTCTGAGAATCACACAACAAGGGAATCTTGGAGTAGGTAAGACCAAAGTCCCGTAGCTGAGTTCGCATCCACAGACTCTGAGAGCAACAACTTGCAGCTGCCACAAATTCAGCTTTGGCAGTTGATGTAGAAACACAGTTCTGTTTCTTTGAACTCCAGCAGACAAAACGATCGCCCAAGAAGTGTGCACTCCCTGACGTGCTTTTCCTGTCTAACATACACCCGGCATAATCCGAGTCGGAATACGCAAGCAGTTCAAATGATGAGTCGCGGGGATACCACAAACCAAGGTCAGGGGTCCCTTTTAGGTATTTGAGGATACGTTTCACGGCAAGTAAATGTGATTCTTTGGGATTCGCCTGAAAACGAGCACAAAGACAAGTAGAAAACATTATATCCGGTCTACTAGCCGTGAGATACAGTAGAGAGCCAATCATACCCCGATAGGTTTTCAAATCGACTGCCTTTCCATCAGGATCAGCAAACAATTTGGTTTTAGAAGACATGGGGGTTGATTTAGACGAGCAGTCCGACATTTCATATTTTCTCAATAAATCGTTAATATATTTAGACTGATTTATGAAAATGTCATTGGAAATTTGTTTGACTTGTAAGCCGAGGAAGAAATTCATTTCTCCCATCATGCTCATTTCAAAATTGCTTGCCATTAATTTTGAAAACTCTAGACTGTACTGCGGGTTTGTAGAGCCAAATATAATATCATCTACATATATCTGAACCAAGGTAAGTCATCCCCAATTTTCTTGGTGAAGAGTGTGGTGTCAATTCGTCCCTTCGAATATCCTTCACGAACCAGGTAGGCCGAGAGAACATCATACCAAGCCCGTGGAGCCTGTTTGAGTCTATAGAGGGCCTTATCAAGGATGTAAACGTCAGTCGGTCGTTTGGGATCAACAAAGCCTTCTGGTTGAGATACATAAACTTCCTCCTTAAGGATTCCATTCAGAAATTCCGTTTTGACATCCATCTGGTATACCTTGAAGTCCCTGTAAGCAGCATACGCGAGAAAAACTCGGATGGCTTCAATACGGGCAACATGAGCAAAGGTTTCATCATAGTCAATACCCTCCTGCTCGTTGTATCCTTTTGCTACTAGTCTGGCTTTGTTCCGAATTACCACACTGTCGGAATCTTTCTTGTTCTTGAAGACCCATTTGGTGCCAACAATGGTCTTGTCGTGGGGTCGGGGCACCAGTCTCCAAACCTTTAAATGGGTAAACTGATCTAGCTCTTCTTGCATGGCAAGAATCCATTCTGGGTCTTGTAGTGCGTCAGCTGTTCGTGTGGGTTCTAACAGACTAAGAAAGCTGGAGAACTGACACTCATTTAATGTGGCAGATCTTGTCTGAACGCCGGCATCTTTGTCTCCAATGATTTGCATCTCCGGATGTGCAGCCGTCCATCTGGTGTTATAAGGAAGAGAGTTATCAGTGACTTCATCAGTAACATCCTCGGGAAAGAATTCATCTAGGCGTTGTTGAATGGATGGTTCACCCTCAGGAGTGGATGATTCTGGGAAGGACTGAGGAGTTCTATTGTCGTGATCCTCAGTGGTAGTATCGCTGACGGTATTCACTGTGGAGTTGGATGCAGTGTACCGGTCACCTAGAATAAGGAGTGGGTCGGTAGATGAATTAACAGCCCCTGATGTGGATGTAGTGGCAGTTTCTAGCGTGAGTTCAAGGGATTCCTTAACAGCATCTGTGGGCCTGTCAATAGGTACACTATTAGTTCCAGAATCATCAGTGTCTAAGAAATCAAATATATACGTAAGTTCAGAAGATTCATTAGCGTGTGTTATATTTGTTTCTTGTTGATTAAGTCCCGGTCCTGAACTGATATGTCCAGGAGCGATAGGAGGTGACTCAGGTGCTAAAGATGTTGTGGTTAAAGTGTCATCAAAAGTCACATTTATACTTTCAATCACAGCATTTGTTCGTTTATTTAACACACGAAACGCTTTAGACTCTAAGGAATAACCAAGGAAAATTCCCTCATCAGCTTTGGGGTCAAACTTTCCAAGGTTAGCCTTCTCATTGAGAACAAATCACCGATTACCAAACACGTGAAAGTGTTTAATATTGGGCACTCTACCATTTGCAAGTTCATAAGGAGTTTTGTTAAAGCGACGGTGCAAAATTGTGCGGTTTTGTGTGTAGCACGCTGTGTTGACAGCTTCTGCCCAATAGGAAGGTGGCAAATCTGCATAGGACAACATGGTTCGAGCTGCTTCTACAAGCGTTTTATTTCTTCATTCGACTACTCCATTTTGCTCTGGAGTGTATGCTGCGGAGAGATGATGCATGATTCCCACGGATTCAAGAAAAGAATCCAAGACTTTGTTCTTGAATTCGGTGCCATTGTCGGTACGAATGGTTCCAACCTTTCCTTGTGATTGATTCTGCACTTGTTTGAGGAACGAGATGATTGTAGATGGAGCTTCATCCTTCGCCCTCAAGAACTTGACCCAAGTGTATCTCGAATAGTCATCAACTATCACGAGAATGTACTTCTTCCCATTACGAGGTTGAACCCTCATCGGCCCGCACAAGTCCATGTGCAGCAGTTGGAGAGGAGCTTTTGTGCTGGACACCTGTTTGATTTTGTGAGATGCCCGTTTTATTTTGCCTCTCTCACAGAGGTGCTCTTTTTCAAACTTCAGTTTGGGCAGTCCGCGAACCAGATCACCGTGGACCAATTTGTTGATATTCTTGAAGTTGAGGTGAGATAGTCTGCGATGCCACATCCATGTCAGTTCCGATGAGGCCTTGGACAGAAGACAACTGACTGTTTGCCTTCCAGATTTGCAAGACCAATGGTATACATATTTGACCTTCTGGACCCAGTCAGTACCACATCACCGTTTTCAGTCTTAACTGAGCAGGTTTTGGCCTTAAAGTTAACTTCTATCCCCTTGTCACAAAATTGCCCAATACTGAATAAGTTGTGTCCCAACCCTTCTACATACGATACTTTGCTTATTTTTATATTTTCTTTGATAATGTCTCCAGTTCCCATTATTGGAGCCACATGGTCGTTTCCAAAACGAACATTTCCCGAGTATTTTGGGACATAATTTGTAAGGAGACTCTTTTCACCCGTCATATGCTTTAAGCAGCCAGAGTCCAAGTACCACCGGCTAGATATCTGCACATTGAAGACAAAAGTTGTTGAGGTACCCATTGTGTATTGGGTCCTTGACTGTTAGCAAAAACAACAGCATCACATGTAGTTTCAGTTAATGAGATCGGTGTTAGAATGTTGGAAGTACAAACTTGTGACATCGTTTGTGGTTGAGACGGTGATGGTATTATGCTTTCTTTGGATATTGCGGGGGAATTGGTTGTTCTGGATGTGGTGACAGATTGTTCAATAACCACGTGATTACAACCTTTTGGTAATGAGACATCATCGTCGATGTATGCACTTGATTTCCTTGGGAGTCTTGCTTTGGTTGTTTCAGTTATCACTTTGATGGGTTTGTATTGAATTGTAGGTTGTTTATGCTGTTTGAATTGAGTTTGCTTACTCAAGTGATTTGTGACAGTTGGTTTGGCAGCATTTGGATTGGCATGATTCCAGTTGTTGTGATATTTGCGATTTGGAGTCCGTGAAGTGTGCCTATTGGTAGATTTTGATTCTAGATTTTGTTTAAAAGGCACACTTTTGTTACTTACTTGGAATTTTTCTCTTGATGAGCGTTTCTTTCTCCAATAGGTAATTTTGTTACCTCGTTTGTTTATGAAGGAAGCTTGTTCATGAGTGGATTCAAAGGATTTATAGTTTGAATTCGGTTTGATCCCTCGTTTCTTTCTATCATCATCATACACACATTTGAGAGTACAGTGACCTTCCATGCAACCATCACTCATGCAAAATATTTCAGTTTTAACAGAATCAAGTGGAGTTCGAACAGGTTTAACATTTACGATTGACGAATCATTACAAAGTAACAAAGTTGTTTGTTTATTGAAAGTAGATGGGTAAATCAAACACTCTTCGTCTTGTCTTCCTCCATCCTTCTTTTCTGGCTTTTTTCGCTATCCAAAAATCTGTTTTCTCTTGCTCTTCACATTTCCACCTAGAAGGACATTTGGGTTGGAAGTAGACATTTCCAAACTATCATTCTTAGGGCGAGAGCGTGTTTTTTGTTTCTTGATTAGATTTGTTTTGGATTGGATGGTTTCGATGTACTATTCTTTCGTGATAACGGAGTATCAAATATCTTGGCTTTTCCTTTAAGGTTATCGGATTCAATTGTTTGCATTTTGAAAAAATCATTCTCAAGTGTATTAAGTTTCTCATGAAGGGTGAATAATGATTTTTCTGATCTTCTGCATTGTTCACAATTTTCACCAAGATGCATTGGGGATACATCACTTGCATGTATGTCAAAATTTGAGTTTCCAGATGTTGGACATTCACCTTCTTGCACGTGTGGAAATGAGATTCTAGACGTGCTTATGGCAACGGAGTTTTGTGATTTGGTATTTTCAGTGACAAGGTGATCAATCAGGTTATGAAGAATTGCTTTTTCAAAGTCAAAGATAATGGATCTATGGACAAGCTCAAGTTCAACTAACTCAAGGTGTCGTTGTAGATCCATATGAGGGATATAGAGGCAAGGCGAGGCTGGAGAATCTGAGATTGATGGTAATGACTCCATTTCTGTTTAGGAGTAGCTTCGGAAGTAGTCATCGGAGATTGTAGGTTTGAAGACTTCGGTTATGTACGACTGATTTAGGCTTTCGTAGTCGTATGAGGTTGAAGCTCTGTTCGTGATGTGTCTCTTATGATCCTCCTCGGCGAGTTCGTCGACTTGTCCAACGAACACCATTTGCTTGGTTAACCCCATATTCATGCATTCAAAGTCGTATAATTGTTTAGCACTTATCTCGTCACTTATATGAGGATTAACGTAACCTAAACCTTCGTATGTCCATTTAGAAAATTTAACATCCTTAGGTTTATTCAGAAAAATGGTTTGTGCCATTTGATCTCTTTTAATTAACAGGTCTTCGAGATCTTTTATTTTTGAGTATAGTTGAGATCGTTCTTTTTGCAAAAACTTAAAATCTTTTTTAGCCGAGACTTTGGCCGCTTTTAAGTTATGAATTATTACCTCATTTTCACTTTTTAAGGTATTTAGTTCATTTTCTATCGCGGTTAATTCTGTTTGAAGGTTGTCTAAGTTAGAAGTTGATTGATTCTTGATTCGGTGTTCCAACTTAGAGATTTCACGGTTTTGTCGTTCGATGTGTTCAACCAGTGTTTGAGCATACTCAATGTTTACCTTCCCAGAAACACCTGCATCATCAGTGTGTCTTTCTTCAAATTCATCAGCCCCATTAACTTCATTCTCATCCCATCATCTGAGGAGACTACATCATGAGACATCAAGAAAAAATGAGCTTGATCAGTACTATCTTCGTCTGAATCATCTGTGTCGGACAGAAATTGATCTTCTTCAACAAGCATCGCTCTCCCACTCTCCCTTTTCTTTGTCAACCGTAGTTTGTTACGGTAGTATTCAACATCTTTGGTCTTGGGTTTTCGACAGTCTTTGATAAAATGCCCTGTTCTACCGCAGTTGTAGCATTTATTTTCCTCTTCTTGAGGTTCTGTGGGTTTGTCCGTCTTCTTCTTCTCATCAGCTACTATCCCTTCACCTTTTCTAGGTCCGGATGTGTACCGCTGTCGGTTGTTGGTCTTTCCGTACTTGTTCTGAAAAGCTCTCGTAATCAATGACATAGCTTTCAGTATTGCATCCTTTTCTGACATCTCCATCTCTCCTTCCTAGGAGTCGGAGTCAATCACAACCTGCTTCCCTTTGCTGCCCCTGGATGATTCCGGCAGTCTACTTTCAACCACTAGTGCAACCGGGTCAGATGGTTGCTTCATTGAAAGTTTCGTGAGAACTTCATCTTGAAACAGATTCATGTCCTCATAAATCGAGTGGTGGGATACCGCCTTGAGATTCCGATTAACATGTTTATACAAGCGAACATGTTCACTCCATTCAGGACTAAGTGCATTGTTCCAGTTGACGTTTATATCTAGATCGGATCTCGTCACGCCATGATTCCTCATTTCATTCAACAGTCTGCAGAAGCGACTATAAGTGTCCTGCAACAGTTTACCCTCCCTAGCCTTGAATTCCCTGAAGGTGTTAACAAGCTGTGTTTCCCTGATAAATGACCCTTGCTCAGTACCCTGCATCTATTGTTTTACTTCGTCCCAAATCTCTTTGGCAGAAGTCAAACTGTCTATCTTTGAGTAGATTTCCGCGCATAGCCCTTGTTTCAAGTAATATTTTGCGTCTTTGTCGGCGCGTGCACGGTCTTTCTCTTCTGCAGTTAGTTCTGATGGGAGCTTCCGTCTCCTTTCGGCAAGAATTGGTGGATTGTTTTCTGGACAGCCTCGACAATTTTCTCAAAGATGGCATCACCGTTTAAGATGCCGTCTTTCATCATTTCACCATATTTTTCATTATGCTCTATGAAGTCCATAAATCTTCCTTTCCATACATTGTACTCAATTCTGAAAAGTACTGTAGGTTTAGTGTTTGTTCCTATGGCCAAAATTTCATTGCTTGAACTCATCTTTTCTTTTTGACCTTTCTCCCTGAAATAGAATGGTTAGAGTGTGTATGAGGAAACTTTTGACGTGTTTGGGGACTGAGTGAGGTTATCCAAGTGTGATTTGATGCGACAGTCGGATGGTCCGAAAGTCGGATGGACTAAGGATTCTTGGATTTGTGTTTCTATGACTGTCGGTTGAGATTGATTGTTATCCGAAAGTCGCATGAACTTTTGGTCTGAAAGTCGGATGAACTTTTGGTCTGAAAGTCAGATGAAGTTCCGAAGGTCGGATGATCTTTTGTTGATCCGAACGTCGGATGAGATTATCGGTCCGAAAGTCAGATGAACGATTGGTGATCCGAAAGTCGGATGAAGGTCGGATGAAATGTCGGATGAGACTTAAGTTGTGTGCCTTTCAAAAACAAGTTCGAATGAACCTAGATCAAAAGTCGCATGATCTTTGGGAGAGTCGCACGACAGTCGGATGAGCCAAAGTTGGATGAGCCTAGAGTCGCACAACTGTCGGATGGATAATAATCCAAAACTTGCAGGTCTGTACTCTGTTCGATAACAGACCGCTAATTTGCCCAAAACACACTAAAAAACTCACTAAACATTTGTTTTGACCTTTCCTTTTACTAGAAACACTTCCCTTTAATGATTTCAAACCAAAACAACAACAAATTTTTGAAAATTTGATGAAACATTAGAAAACCTTTATGAACTTGAAGAACACTAAATTTTCAAGAACACTACCCAGAAGTTGTTTGTTTATCCTAAAAACACTTAAAAAGGTTTTATCCTTCTTAAATACTTCTTAGTGGTAACAAATAACTTGAAAAACAAGAGGTTTTGGCTAAATGGGTTTTCTTCTTTCTAAGCTTCATGTAAACACCAACATAAGCTATTTCTGGGTTTTGTTTCTCACACACAGATGTTTCTTTCGGGTAATGTTGAACCAATCCAGTAGGGAGTTGGCTCTAATACCACTTGAAAGTCCTTTGTTGTGTAAAAGATGAGTAAACAAGAATACTTGAAGTAAAGATGATGAAGTTAGTATGAACAAGTATGAACACTTTGCTTTAACTTGAAGATTCTCTCTTCGTATTTCTTGAACGTAAAGAGCAGAGAATGCTATTACAAAGAGTTACCTTGCAAACTAGGTTTGCAAGGGTTTAAATACAAGTAGGCACATGGGCCTTTAAGCCTTAAGGGCCCAATTCTAACAATTAACTAGACTAAACAATACATAAGGAAAGTGGGCCAAGCCCATATAATAAGCTAGTCTAGTTATACATATTACAAACAAAAGAACACAAAGCTAACAAACTATTTAATATCTAACAACTATGGTTCACATATATAAGCCATCATACTCTTATTTTCTCAAAAGAACCCAATTAGAGTCAATGATGCTTAAAGAACCATTCTAGTTGATAACATTCCACTTAACAACACAAAAAATAACAATTCACCAAGAATAATACATTACTCAAAGTTCCTTGTTACCACCGAACATCAACTTGAAGAACAATGTACCAAGAGTTCTTCCAAGTATGTCAAAGCGAGAGAAAAGAAACCATGTGATAAACCAAGTTGCTAATTAAATTAACACACTAGTCCATCATGTTTCAATGTCACTCTCTTCAATAAGATGTATATTAAGGATACACAACTTAAGGAACACAAGCACTCCCACTAGCTCTGGCATACATCCAAGTTTAATCTTCCCTTTTCGAAAACACAAATCTATGATTTTCTCATTAAAGTGAAGATTACAACCTTGCGATGTTTATTGAGTCTACGAGGATAATTTCAATGTACAAGACCTTCGGAAAGTGTTGAAACACTCTTCCTCAAAATTCCCATGAAGGAATACGATCTTTACATTGTAGTGATAAACACATGTATCCGAGTAACCTTCAACATAGCCACTAGGACAATTTCCTTATGATACCATCCTTATGGTCAATCATAACGGAAAATTTATCATTAGTCGTCATTTGAAGTTCAAGTCCATGAATAGACTTATTGGGCTTTTAGACCTTACGAGGATACTAATAATGTTCAAGACTCTCGGTGAGTATTAAAACACTTCCTCAAAATTCCTATAAAGGAATAGAATCTCTTCATTTCACTATCATACCTTCATAATCAAGAAAAGGTAGTGATACACCATAAGTCATCCAAGTAGGCTTCAACATAACCACCACGAAAAATTTCTTTTATGATACCGTCCTCATGGTCAATCATATTAGAATTTGTACTACCGGTCAGCATTTGAAGTTGTCTACATCTCAATCCATGCATATCCTTAGGTTTACGCGAAGGCATTGGATCAACCAAGTCCAATACTTGAATATCCTACATGGATTGTATCCCATTTTCATTACCTCTCTCCTCCTAGTAGACACTACGCCCACTACGACTTCCAATAGTTGATGAATTCAACTAATCCATCATCGAGTTATCTTCCACTAGATATAAAACATATATCTATCCGGCCTTACAATAACTCCTATCAGAAATAGGAAGACTAACGAATTATGCCAGGTACTCCAGCATCGCCATGCTGAGTTCCAATCATTACAGATTGTATGATAGTGCCAACATCAGGTTTTACTCCCACTAGCTCCCATAGATATTAGACTTCCACTTGCTATTGAGCGACAAAACTTGTCCTCAATAGTTCGTGAAACAAATATCTCATGCCTAATGGAGTAACATCTTTTGTCTCCGGATTCTACCACCTCACGTCTACACATAGGCTGGATAATCTAGGTTTTGAGATAGACAAGTAAAGACACTCTTTCTAGTCCTTTCTCCTAAGATGCATACTAAACCATCTTTTTTGATTTTATATATAGAACCTTACCCGCCATACTTAAGCATCCCAACACATTGGGTATGAATTTGCGATCCATCAAGACCCGAATATTCGGTTCCTCCTCTATGCGACCCATATGCCAATGTGTCATAGGAGAAAGAATTTATGAGATAAATTCTTTACAAGATTTAAGTAACTTAACCTTTTGTCCACAAACCTCGTTAAGGTAATCAATGAACACCTCAAAGGTTTCAAATAAACCTATCCCTACTACCACTACGGGTAAAGGTAATGTAGTGCATGTAGTTATCCCCATGGATTTGCTTGAACGAATTAAACACACAAGTGTGAACCAATTACATCAAGCTCTCAATCGTCTTACATACGCCGATGAAAGATGTACAAGTCATTTAGCCTAATAAAAAGTTCTTGCACTCAACATTTGATCAATTATCAAATGCATCCAAGATTCCAAACCACACGGAACTTGGTGACGTAAGTTGTTTACATAGATAAATAATCTTGTCACTTGGATAACTAATCCAAACCATTTTTGGATTTAAACACATTATTCATGATTACTTTATTACTTTTAAGCAAAAGCTTATAAATGCCATGACATGAATAAACTTTCAAATAAACCACTAATATATATATATATATATATATATCAAATACAAAGTAATATCCATCGTCAATCAATACATAATAGACTTAATATTACTCTCGCCACGCAGGGCAGATAATATATTAATCTAGTAAAGTCATAAAATAGCTAGATAGAATGGCGAGATCAAAAATCCCAATCCTCTCAATCGAGACAACGTCCAAGTTTCCCGATCTTGAGCTCTAGGTCTCCATGCTTTATCAGCTACTTCTTCCGTTTAACACCTACACTTTGTAACAAAACAATTCTGCAACAAATGTGAGTGTAATAGCCAGCATTTCGACAAATCTAGCTAAGAAGTAGAAGAGCCATGGAGCTAATCATGAACGTACCTGATGACGAGAAGTTATTCCCTTGCCTCATAGGAAGCTTTAACTCCTTCGAACACTCAGGACTAGCATGGCGGCGCCAATCTCCATTTACCGCAGAAATAGCAAACTTCTCCCTTAGGAGTTGTATTCTTTTTCTCGGTTTTACGTTCCTCAAATAACCGGGTGGGAACAAACTTGCGTTTGGCCATGTTAGTCTCGAAAATCTTAAGCATGCCATGCAACTCGTCTAAGGATTCTACAATTTTGTCCTTTTGATAGTTTTTGATAAACTCCTCATAAGGCGTGGGCAGGGATTGGAGAATCATATTCACCACAAGCTCCCTCCCAATGGGAAATCCTAGTATTTCCATTTGGTCAATGTATGCCTTCATACGAAGCACATGAACACTAACCTTCCCACCTTCCTGCAACCGGCAACCGACAAGGGCCTTGACACACATAAAGTGTTCCTCTCTAATTTGGAACAAGTCCTTCAACCGATTAATCATGTCGTACGCACTCATATGCCCGAGTTGCTTTTGCAGCTCGCAGCTTATAGTCGATAACATGAAAGAAGAAACATCTTTTGCGTCCTTGATACGCTTTTCAAAGGCGTATCTAGTGGCCCAACTTGTGTTGGTAGCAGGTGGTTTCGGAAGAGGTTCCTCGAGGATGTGCAACTTAGATTCATGGTGAAGGACAATTCGCAATTGCCTATACCAATGCACAAAGTTCACACCTACGAATTTCTCTTTTTCTAGGAACGAACGGAGAGATAAATTCAGTGTTGCGTTGTTAACGTTTGTCATCTACAATTTTAGAGTACACGTTTTAGTGAATTTAGATATAATCCTTGTATAAATAATCACCCAAATAGTTTTCAAAACCAATTATTTAAACAAGGCTAGAAACCATATTTCACTTTACCTTATGACGGGTTTACCGCGGATCACAAAGCAAAGCAATTTAGGCCGGTAACCATTTTACCGATTGCAAACATTTTGCAACTTCTAGATCCTTGCAGGATCCATTGACAATCAAAATGTTTTTTGGCATGTTTGATCCCTTCTTTCACCAATTCTAACTTGATCCCCTTAAATGACTCGGCTAGAGCTCGACGCCACCTAAGTGTCACAAAAAGAATTGTAAACCGCCCGTCAAGACACACGGTGGAACTCTCGCCAATAATTGGCTCGTGCTAAGCTCGACAACCAATATTGTGAGTTACCACACTCACCTTCCACACAGTTCCACTCGGCATGACTCGTGCTAAAGCTCGACAATCATCCAAGTTTAACTAGATTCGGGTAGTGTCGTCTTACGGATGGCGCGTGATTTACATTTTAAAAAGAGGATTTCGTTTTTCCGGTTAAAACAATTTTAACCCATTTTGCGAATTAACAAATCAAGTGATAAATACAATTTTTATCCACTTATCATATAATACAAATTTATATTATCTTGTTAATCCTATATGCACGGAAAGAAATATAAACAAATTTTATAAATCTTTGTGTTTTATATATTTTGGAAAAATTATCTAGCATGCGATATCCTACACATCCATGCAAAATAATAAAATATATAAAATAACCACGCATACACAATAGTTCGGTAACATGCCCAAATCCTATGCATTTTTCCCGCGAGCCACACGGGGAAAACAAGGTAAACTAAGGAATCCAAGATCCAAAGTACCCAGTCGGGTGTGCTCCCACTGAAGCCGGCATCTCCAAAAAGCAATCCGGACTCCACGTTGCCGAGAAATCAACGCCATGAAGAAGAAATACATAGAAGAAGAAATGGCATGCAAGCCACAATCCTATGCTACTAATACAAGTACAAAGGAATAAATATACGGCATGCAAGCCGCACCAAATAATAATAATAAAAGTTACAACAATATGGCACGCAGGCCACCAAAACCAAATAACCAAACACCACAACACATAGGTCTAAAGGGCATCTAGTTACCGAACCACATCCAAACACAACCAAAGCAAACCCATGGTGTGCCACAAAACCATGTCAAACATATTTTGATTAAGATTGCCAACAAAACACCCAAGGCACAAAAGGCAATCCTTGTACATATGCATTAGTAATTTTAATACACCTTTAAAATTACATATTCATATATACACCTTTAAATATATATATATTTTTATGTACTTCATGCCAAACCATACAAAATGTATAAATTCAAGGAATCAAAATATAGTGGGGAATGACCAGATCCAAGACTGGTCCAACACAATCAAAAACCGGATTTTAAGAACACCAAATATCACAGTTTCAAAAATCCAGATTTCGGCCAAAACACGACTGGGCACGGGCGTACCCTATGAAGGGTACGGGCGTGCCCTCCGTGTGCCAGTACACTGATTTAAACATTTTTAATCTAGTTAAAAGAAATCTGCCGGCACCACTAGAAGATTGATGTGCCAATCTATCTTCCACATGTGTGTATTGAGAGAGAATATGAACTAACTTGGAGTTACAAGTTCATATGTCAAGAATTCAACCAACCAAGTTCCATAAGCATATTTGGAATTATATAGACTCCAAAATGAAGCCTAAAACGTCCATAACCAACTTAGGAATTAATGGCTATCAATGTCCATGAATACCCCATTAAACTAGTCTTAAAAAGCTAGTTTAATAGGCTATTTCAGCATGAGGCACGGCCGTGCCTCACGGGGCACGCCCGTGCCAGCCCACGGGCACACCCAAGTCACTCCCGACTTGGGCTCGTGCTATCGCACTAGGCACGGCCGTACCTCCACGAGGCACGCCTGTGCCGGCCCTAATGGGTACTCCCTAGGCATGCCGGCCTTAGGCCCGTACCCGGCATAGGGCACGCCCGTACCTTCACAAGGCATGGCCGTGCCCGGCCCAACCAAAACCCATTTTGGTATTTTTCTCTCTCTTCTTCAAAGGTGTTGCCGGAATCAATACTTGGCGTGTGACCCAATAGGCCTATGCCTCATCGGCAGTGATACCAACTCGTGTGTGTTAGTGGGCATATTCCAACAAAGCTACCAATCTCCTTGTGAGTCATCTTCTTCTTAATTCTCTTTTAATACAAGGTTGAACATAATTTAGAGTATTCATGATTTTGAAATTGATTTTAATCATTGAAATCATTTCTAATCTTTGTGTGAATGTTCGTGATATTGTCAAATGTTTGATTAGGGTTGTTGTAAACTTGACAATGTTCCGTTTCAATCCAAGTTGAATGGGTTAACCCAAAGATCAATGAGGTTAGAGGTAGTTAGAGTAGGAATTGGGGTCTAGGTTTGTTGCTCTGTAGCAACTAATATAGTGGAGTCTAATAACAGCTAAAGAACATGTATTCATTTTATTTTAACTATAAAATACATGTAACTCATACATTAAGGCTTAGAGACTAGACCACATTTATTTATCTCTCTTCTACTTTTTAGTTTATAAGACCAAAATACTTTAGTTTCAAGCTTACAGATTATAACAGCTTGAGGTTTTTTTAAAACATTTTGGTGTCTTTGAACTTTGACAATTTTAGTTTGATATACATAATTTTCAAAATGTAGTTTTGACATATAAAACTTCTTATGTACTCTCTCTGGAATGTAAATTTCTATTACACATCTTTGCCCATGTATGATCCAGCAAATGCAAAGTGCTAATTAAATCAACTTCACAGTATTTGTCTAAATTTAACTGAATTACGTAGCGTAGATGATAATTACTATTTTATATGTTGCACTTTGTTTTCATCAAGTTGTTCTTACTTTTGTCTTCTTCTCTAACTGACCTCTTTCAATTGCTTTGATTATAATTACAAAAAGATGTAAGTGATATGATCTTAAGAGCATACATTTATGGTTGAAAACTGTATTTGACTTATATTTACAGTATCTATATTGATTGGCTTTACATTTTATTATACTACTTTGTTTGATTACAAAATACACTTTGAATCCTGTTGATTCATATTTAGCATGTTACTAAAAAGTGAAGAAGAAAACAACCTGTAATTACAAACAAACTTAGAAACAACTAAAAGTTATAGTTGCTTGAGACCTCTAATTGTCTATTAAATATTGCAAACTAGATAAACTGACAACTGTTTTTTTATTGCATTCTTAAAAAAACAGATATTAATATATTGCTTAGTATCGCACTAATGAATCTAGGATGATAATTGACCTTCTAGCACGTAATCATCATACACTAAATCCAACAGGGGTGGAATCTCACAAGTAGTTTGTAAAGTCTAATATATACTTTTTGAAAAGTCATCTCAATTAGACATGTACCCGTAGTTCTTTTCCGAGTTCTCTGATTATTTTCTGTTACATGCAGTGTGTTGGATGCTTAATGCACATATCATATAGCAAATATTGTGAAATTCCATACTTTTGTTGAGCTTTTGACATCAGGTCCCATAGATACTCATTTGTATTTAGTTGTATCAACAATCATTTGAGGCTGTGAATTATATAATTTGGCCAAAAACTCAAAGGCAGTGGTTTGCTATCTTTTCTACTCTATGTGTTTGGCTTATAGACAACATGTTTGTTTTTTATAATAATAGATAGCTTTATCCTTTTCATTTGATTCTTGAAAAACGTGACCAAGAGCATGATAATGGCTATTGCTTATAGTATGTTCGTTCATGGTGGTGAATGAAGCTTTAGTGGCTAAATTTGAAAAGATTATTGAAGTTGCCAGGACTGTCACTAATGGAAAAGTTGCAGATATGTCACATTACATGCTACAGAAAAGAACTTTTTACTACTTTAGTACACATTTCATACAAGAGGGTATCACCTCTTATCAGAACTTAGCAAAAATAATTATGAAAGTGCTAATTTTTTTCTGTTGCAAACTGCTTGTATGCTAAATCCAATTCAAACAAGTTGTAGTAGTTATGTGGCAACTGTGGTGTGTGACTATACAACAAAGAATTCAACTGACTTTAAACTTTGACTTTCAAACAACTCTAATTAGGAAGTTTTTTAAATTTGTGATCCGTAACTACTTTTTTCTTTCTCACTTTGTCTAATCTTCTGCTATGAGAGAGATACAAACAAATGGGAAACTTGCTCTACCGATATTGATATTGATGATGACATACCTGCAACACACGATGGTCTGAGATTGAACGTCATGTTCAAAATGCCATATCAAGCCAGCCATCACATGGCAGGCCGGACATCATTGCATGGATGTTTAAGATCAAACTAGACGAGCTTATGAAAGATATAAAGAAAAAAAAACATTTTGGTCGAGTAAAAGCCGGTGAGTGTTAAACATACAATTTTTTACTTCATTTAACTTAAGAGTGTTATTTCTCACATCAATATTTCATGTGCACTAATTTATACAATTGAGTTTCAAAAACCTGGTTTGCCTCATTGTCATGATCTCATATTCTTGCATGAAGAAGACAAAATTAGGACAACAGATGAGATTGATCATGTTATTCCGCGGAGCTGCCATCCGAAGTGAATGACCCTATTGGATTTGAAGCTGTTCGTACTCATATGATTCATGGACCATGTGGAGAGCTCAATCTTTCAAGTCCATGTATGTCTAGAGATAAAAAATGTCAAAAAGGTTATCCAAAGGAGTATTGTGAGGAAACATTTATTAGGTCGGACGGGTGGCCCCGTTATAAGAGGCCAAATAATGGACGAAAAGCAAAAGTTGGTCGACAAGAACGATGAAATCTAACATATGCTGAATTTCCTACCAGGTTCACATGGCATGAAAAGGAGAAAAAGTGGAAGCCACATAAAAACGGGATGGCTATTGGTCGTATATATTATGTCACTCCTTCAATGGGCGAGATATACTATTTGCGAATGTTACTAAATGTTGTACGAGGGCCTAAGAGTTACAAAGACCTACATACTGTAGATAACAAGGAGTACCTAACATATATGGCTATGTGCAAGGCATTGAATCTTTTGGGGGACAATAGTGAATGGATACAATCAATAAAAGATGCATGACAATGGAAATTAGGGAATCAGTTTCGGGAACTCTTTGTAACCATCTTATTGTTTTGCAAGGTTGTTGATCATTTCCATTTCTACAAAGAAAGTCTTCCTTATTTTATGAGAAGACATCATTTTCAATCAACACAAATTGTTACAAAATAATGAAGTGGTGTTTACATACCAGAAGATTGAAAATTACACGTTAATAGAGATAGAGAAAATTTTAAATAGTAATAATCGATCTTTGGTTGACTTTGTAGATCTCCCTCGAATTGATCACGACTTGATGGTTATTGGCAGAAATAGGTTGATTGTCGATGAAAGAAGATATAATATGAATGAAGAATGGGCTCGATTTTCCAATTTATATGGAGGATTGAATCCTCAGCAAAAAGAGGTGTATGATAATATAATGCAAGCTGTAAATGCACAAATTGGAGGCGTATTTTTTGTATATGGAAGTGGAGGCACAGGAAAAACATACCTCTGGAAGACAATTATCTCCTGGATGCGGTCACTTGGGAAGATTGTATTGTCTGTTGCCTTAGCTGGTATAGCATCACTACTATTGCCCGGTGGTCGAACTGCGCATTCTCGATTCCGTATCCCTATTGAAGTTGACAGTGAATCATGTTACGGAATTAATGTCACCTCAAATCTTGCAGATTTAATTAGAGTGTCAGAAATAATCATCTGGATGAGGCTCCTCTACAGCATAGGCATGCTTTCGAAGTGGTTGACAAAACATTACCAGATGTTTGTAGGCAAAACAGGGTTGACGCTGAAACCCAAGTGTTCGGTGGAGAGGTTGTTGTGCTTGGTGGTGACTTTAGACAAATTTTACCTGTTATTACAAATGGAAAGACGAGCGACATTGTAGCTTCCACCGTGAACAAGTTATCGATCATATGGGGTGCATGTAACGTTTTTGTTTTGTCTATTAACATACGCCTTCGTGATCGGACACTTGACGCCGCAACTGTGGATGAGATGATGGAACTTAACAAATGGATACTATATATGGGGGACGGTAAGCTTCATACGGTTGCACCAAATTAGGGAGATGAGGCTACATGGATAACAATTCCTAATGACCTTTTAATTCCGGTAGCAAATGACCCATTTAGTGTTATTGTACAAAATACATTCCCGGATCATTCGGATAGAATCAATGATATTGATTACTTGAAAGAGCGATGCATTCTATGTCCAATTAACGACGACGTGGATCATATTCATTCCCGTGTTCTTGATTCTATGGCAGGAGATATGCATGTATTATTTAGTGCGGATGACATATGTGCAACTACAGATAATTTGGAGGAAATGCAAATCATGTATCCACCTGAGTTTCTCAACACATTAAGATTTTCAGGGATACCAAACCACAAACTCGAGTTGAAGGTCGGTGCCCCGGTCATATTGCTACGAAATATAAATTTACAGTGGGGTCTATGCAATGGCACACGTTTTGTGATAACTCAAATTACCCGTTTATTTCTTGAGGGAACGATAATCACCGGCAGTCATGTAGGTGAGAAGGCATTTATTGGAAGGATTGATATGACTCCAACGAATACATCATGGCCATTCAGGTTTAAACGAAGGCAGTTTCCGGTCAAGGTATGTTTTTCCATGACAATCAACAAAAGTCAAGGTCAAACATTTAATTATGTTTGTGCATACCTACCGAAACCAATTTTCACCTACGGTCAACTTTATGTTGTTGCATCGCGTGTTACGTCTCGTGCAGGTCTTTGGTTTTATATCGATAATGGAGGAAAGTGTGCTAATAATTTGACACAAAATATTGTTTACAAGGAGGTGTATTCTAACCTGTCTACAACTATAAATGAAATATGTGTTATACTATTATTGAAATGTATGGAGCGAGTATTACAAAAGTTTTACATATATATATGTGTATATATATATATATATATATTTATCCGTGTGTGTGTTTATATGTATGTGTGTTTCTTTGTATGTATATATTTATGTAGCTAACCACTCACTCAAGACTACAACATGCAATCATATGTAAATGCACAACACAAAATCTAAATTATGTTTTGTTATAACATTTCTATTCATAAAATTCATTTAATGTAGTTAACATCGAATCACAATGACCCTTCCATATCGCTATGTCAAAGATTTACGACCTCACATTAACGATAAGTGGAGTATTCATGTCATGGTATCACGTATATGGACTGCTTACAATCCAAACTTGGATCGCGTGCTTTCTATAGATATGATATTAGTCGATGAACAGGTAAATTCTTTATACATGTGGTTTATTCATGTTTGATATTTAATCAAGTTTGTAGCCCTAATCGAATCGTTTTCATAAAGTTTGGCGATCTTTGATTCATGCAAAGGTTCCAATAAACCTTATGAAGAAATATGAGAGTTGTGTAAAGGAGGGTTGTGTCTACAACATACATCGATTCACGGTACTTAAGTATGACACATCATACAGACCTTTAAAGCGCGAGATGTTCATCCAGTTCATCCCGGGGACATCTATAAGAGATTCGTTCATTAAGTCAGAACTGTTTGATAGATATGTTTTTGAATTTATCCCTTTTGACATGCTCCGTTCACGTGTTGGAGATGATACGTATCTCACAGGTGATCTATTTCTTTAAGTTCATCTGGAGTTACATTATTACTTAAAGATAAATACGTAAAGTTTCATTTTCTATAGACGTCTTAGGAGTTCTTGAAGAATTGGGCCATCTTGAAGAAAAAGCGGGGAGTTTCCAAAGTCGCAACCCACAACTTCAAAAGATTGTCATTTCTGATATGAGGTGAATCATCATTTCCAATAAATTCATAAGATGTTATCCGTTGAGAAACAATAATTTTATTATCAATCCTTGTAGTGATAATAAATTGGCAATTTCGCTATGCGGGGCTACAGCTTTGAAATACAAAGATGAAGTTATTCGGTCAAAAATGACACAAATATCGTTGTTGTCTTGACGTGTTGTAGGGTCGGGATTTATAAAGGTTGGTAAATCTTTTCTCATCCATCGTCCTTTATTTAAATATTGTTGTAGCTTTTGTTGCATTAATATTTGGTTTTTTCTCTTCGAGGTGTACCAATTTTGAAAACTACATCATCAACACAGTTCCTTATGAATTTTTTGATTGTGGAAACCGAGACATATTGTCAAAGGCAAACATTCTTACACCTATCAAAATTATCATATCAAAAGGGAAACTTTATCATGCATGCTTAATGTGTTATAATAGTGTTTTATAGTTCATTTCATTGTGTTTCTTTTACATCTCCAATTTCTACAACCGCTGCAGATTTAACAATAACAAGTATTCCGGATGTTTAAAAGCGTATGGCCGACGATGTTAGGGAGGTACATAAGATAACACAAAAATCAAGGTTGATTTCTATACTTTATGTGAATAACCATGTTAATATTCAGAGTCATTTTTAATAGGGAACAAAGTTCATTATCGATGCAACGTTGATTGACGTTGACTTATATAATGACCGGAAGTACATTGAGTGTACGAGATGTTTTAGAAAGGCGGAGTTCAAAGATGGTTAGTATTATTGTGATTTCTGTGCACGAGCAGTAACAAACCCACGTCAGACGTAAGTTATAAACATCATTATTCATATGTGATGTTATGTATCTTTTATTGATGTTAGTTCCTTATAGGTACAAGTTAGTGACACGGGTTCGTGACAACATGGAAGAGATGAGTTATGTACTTTTCAACTCTCATGTAATAATGCTTCTAGGATACACAGTAAATGAATTGCTTGACAAAATTGAGAAAGTGGTTTGCTTCCTCACGCAAGTTATATCTAACTTAGTGCGCATAAACTCCAATTTAACTTAAACAACATTTTTTTACTAGGGTGGTGGTGATCCTAGATGAGAAAGGCAATGATATTGTCCAATCCATGAACGCCACTCGTGTAGAAAGCACCATGGTTGAGGCCGATGCCGAGATGAATATAGAAGATACGATTACTACAAGTATAGTTGGTGGATCTTCTACAGCTTCTATGAACACATGTGAGTGCACTTCAAATAACGTGCATGAAGATAACACCAATAATAAGCTCAATGACATCAAGATTGATAAGTGCATGGAAGTGGACAAAGTATAAGATGTGACTAAATGCGCAGTGTGACTCATTAATTATCTTAGTATTATTTTAACAATCTTTTTGCAGCATTAACTTTAAATGTTTGGTTAATTATCGTTGTTTTGTATTCGACTTGAGGTGTTTTATTCCTTAATAATATGTTCTATGTATTGAATTTGTATCTATGATTATAGTTGTAATATTGCGAAACCAAGAACTAGAAAGTAATAATGGTTATAATAATGTAATGCATACACATTGAAAATAAAGAATAGTATGCTTGGCAAATAAAATGAACTTGTAGTAAATGGATGATCATTATACGACAGAGGTGCTTTCAGAACTCCGAGAACAATATACATGGTGGAACTTTATTAAAGTTTTCGTGGAGTTCATTTGGAAGGATGAAAAAGAAAAAACAGATGTATCTATTTTTACTAGATAAAAAGGTAAATTATCAAATTGTTTTCATATCAAAATTTACATATCATTATACTTTTTACTTTTAACATATTTGACACATATCAATTTCAACTTTAGAGAAACAAAATGGCAGTACTCATCCACCATAGTCTGATTCCTTGGTACGAAAATAGAGATTTGCTTGGCAGAGTGTTTATTTTACGTCATTTGCAATTGCAAACAACTCATGGCCACCTTCCCAGGTATAAAGGTTACAGTTTTCTCTGTAATGAGTGGAAAATATTGATTAGCAGTAAGACAACGCTCGAGGCAGTACTGGATAACGGCTTTCCTATTTACCCATTTGTTCCTCCTATAAAAACTTTGTTACGTGATAAGACTATACAAAAAATGATGATTGGTATGTATACGAGCAATTATTATATTCATAAATTTCTCATCAAATAATATAATTCTTATACAATACGTTTATGTATAATTGTTTTTTAGATGTTGTTGGCAAAATTATTGGAGGTGGCCGAATACGTCGCGGTGGTGGTTGTGAGCTATTTCTAAAAGATGGAAAGTAAGTTAACACTCGTGTTGTAACACAAGTATATGTTTATTGTATTTTTATTTTGTTGTTATGTACTTGATAGTCGTACAAATTTTATTATAATAAATGTTTTTTACTTATTAACTATATTTTGCTTATTAACCGAGGTGGCCGAATTAAGTTGATTGTATATGATACCCTAAAAATACGTCCAGTTAGGTTTGCTATTGCAATAAGAGATAAATCAATAATATTTTCATCTTGAGTTAAACTTATCCTTTGGTTTCAAGTAAGTTAGAATTTGATTTCTTTTTTCATGTTTTATATATATTTACAATAGCATAAGATAGTTCATTATGGTTGATTTTTTCGATTTAACTTTTGAGTGAACCTTTTGATCGCAGCGGAATTAAGTGAGATCGTTTTCGAACCATTGATGTTGGAGGCGGCCAAAATTAAATATCGGTTGTTATCTTAGTTTTTTGTTATGTGGACGATAAACTTTTTATTTATTACATTACATTGAGTAGTACTTTTATCTATGTGTAACATGTTGGACGGATCTTGCGATTAATATATTCTCTATATTCTCTATATTTTTCTATTGTTTAACTTTTATTTATAGCTATGTATTATAACATAACCTCCACTTATAAACTTTTTAGAAATAATATGTATAAAAGAAAAAAAGTTATGTATACGAGAATACTACCCGGGCATCGCACGGGTATTATACTAGTTTAGATAAGTTTGCAATAGTATTCATTGATGACATTCTTATCTATTCGCGAAGTAAGGAAGATCATGAACAACATTTGAAATTGATTCTAACACTAGTTAAGGACCAGAAGTTGTATGCCAACTTCTCCAAGTGTGAATTTTGGATCTGAGAAGTACACTTCCTTGGTCACGTAGTTAATTTGAAAGGAATTCATGTTGATCCAACAAAGATCGAGGCAATTAAAAAGTTGGAAGCACCAAAGACGCCAACCGAGATTCGGCAATTTCTTGGTTTGGCAGGTTACTATAGACACTTTATCGAAATTTTTTCACGAGTTGCCCAACCATTAACGACTTTAACTCAAAAGGATAAGAAATTCATTTGGGGAGATAAGCAAGAGGAAGCCTTTCAAACCTTGAAGAAAACACCATGCAACGCACCTATCTTGGCATTGCCAACAGGAACAGAAAACTTCGTGGTCTATTGCGACGAATCACACCAAGGGTTGGGAAGTGTTTTAATGCAAAAAGACAAAGTTATAGCCTACGCTTCGAGACAATTGACTGTTCATGAGAAAACTACACTGCTTATTATTTGGAGTTAGGAGCGGTGGTGTTTGCTCTCAAAATATGGAGACATTATTTATATGGCACCAAGTGTACCATCTACACTGACCATAAGAGTCTCCAACATATTTTTGATCAAAAGATGCTCAATATGGGGCAAAGGCGATGGGTAGAACTACTCAACGATTATGATTGCGAATTCAAATATCACCCAGGCAAGGGCAATGTGGTAGCCTACGCGTTAAGTAGGAAAGAAAGAGTAAAACCAACAAGAGTCCGAGCATTAGGAGCTGTTGTGCAAACGAGTCTGAAAGGAAGGATCCTTGAAGCTCAGGAGCAAGCATTAAAATCAGAGAATCTAAAGGAGGAAACTCTCCGTCATTTGGAGCACAGATTCGAGATTGGAGCTGATGGAGTGCGTTATTTCGAAAACAAGGTTTGGATCCCTAAGGCGAATAACATACGGTTAACGATATTGGATGAGGCACATAAATCTAAGTATTCTATTCATCCCGAAGCCGATAAAATGTACAAGGATTCAAGGAATACTATTGGTGGCCCGGAATGAAGAAGGATACCGCCCTATATGTGGGGAAATATTTAACTTGTGCAAGAGTTAAGGCTGAACACCATAAACCATCTGGATTACTGCAACAACCAGAAATTCCGGAATGGAAATGGGATCAGATAACTATGGATTTTGTGACTAAGTTACCCCAATCCGCTAGAGGGTACGATTCCATGTGGGTGATAGTTGATCGACTTACGAAGTCAGCACATTTTCTTCTCATTCGTGAAGATTACAAGATGGAAAAATTGGCACGATTATACATCAATGAGATCGTCATGCGACATGGAGTGCCCATCTCTATCATCTCGGATAGGAATAGTCGCTTCACTTCATGTTTTTGGCAATCACTTCAGAGAGCATTGGGAACACAAGTCAATTTAAGCACCTCCTACCACCCTCAAACAGACGGTCAATCGGAAAGAACTATTCAAACACTAGACGATATGGTACGTGCTTGTGTGTTAGATTTTGGTGGAAGCTGGGATTCGCATTTACCACTTGTTGAATTTTCATACAATAATAGTTATCACACCAGTATCGAGTGTGCACGCTATGAAGCCCTGTACGGATGGAAGTGTAGATCCCCGCTCAGCTGGTTAGAGATTGGGGACCGGCAATTGTCAAGAGCAGATGTCGTACAGGAGACCATTGATAAGATCAACTTTATCAAGGAAAGGCTGAAAACCGCTAGGGATCGACAGAAGAGCTACGCTGACAATCGTAGGAAACCCATAGAGTTTCAAGTTCGCGATAGAGTTCTACTGAAGATATCACCTTTGAAGGGAATAGTACGTTTTGGGAAAATGAACAAATTAAGTACCAGGTATGTTGGGCCATTTGAGATAATTGAAAGGATTGGACTGGTAGCTTACAAGCTTAAACTGCCACAAGAACTGAGCGCCATCCATGACATGTTCCATGCGTCGAATTTAAAGAAATGCCAAACTGATGAATCCTTAGTCTTACCCTTAAACGTGCACTTCGTAGAAGAACCAATCGAAGTCGTTCACTAGAAGGTCAACAGACTAAGAAGAAGCAAGATCCCCATTTTGAAGATTCGTTGGAACTCAAGGCACGGGCCTGAGTACACTTAGGAGCAAGAGGATTATATGAAACTCAAATATCCGCACCTCTTTGCCAAAAAGCAAGTCCAAGACATCAACGATTAATTTCAGGGCGAAATTCTTTTAATCAGGGTAGACTGTGACAACCGTTAACAAAATTCACAGGTTAGCCATTAGAAACTCTAAATATAAGTCTGGTATAACTAAAAATATTAGTTATGATTTAAATATAACAATAATAATCTTAGATTCCCTAGAAAATCCGTCTATGTGGTTAGAACCTTCACTAGCTCGTAAAACCAAATTATTAAAAACCAAGATTTATAAATCATATACAATAATAATAATAATAATAATAATAATAATAATAGTAATAATATACATCATAGTAATTATAGATAAGTTAAAATATAAAACATATATATAAACTTATAAAAGTGATTAAAACCTTGTTAAATATAAGATTTAATCAAATCACCAACTTCTACAAATTATATCCTACACAATATATACATAATAATTAACAAAAAAATATAAAAAATAAAATTAACCCCCCCCCCCCCCACACTCTCTTGCCTTCCTCACTTCCCTATGATGCCACTTGAACTCCCCAATGCCTATATAATCCCCCTACTTCTTCTCATTATGAGTTTACAAACAAATCTTCATCTTCTCCTCTCTCTTGCTCATTAGACCAAAAATCAACCACTAACACCATCATCAAATCTTTGATTTTTGAAGATCTAAGCAAAGATCAAAGAAAAACAAGCTTAGTAAGGTGTTATACAACAACATCCCTCTCTACTCTTCTACCTTTCCTCTTATTTTTTTTATTTCATTTGTTTTTCATCTTATTTCTTGAAGAACTAAGAATGCATGAGAAATCATGCAGTTAGATGGTAGATTTTTCACCTTTGACATGAAAATATTCAAAAATGGTGAGAATCCATGATCCATACAACTAAAACTCTAGAAAATAAGAACTTTGATCATGCATGTGTAATCATCCTACCAATGTTGTAAGGAACTCATGAAAATGTGTTATCATCCTACCATTGTTGTAAGGAACACATGGATTTTCTATTTTTTATGTTTATATTAGATGTTTAATCATAAATAATAAGTTGTATTAAAGTAATGACCCAAAAGATAAGAAATATAACAACCTCACAGATTTTGAGCCAGAACTCCCCCCTTGTTTTAGGTATATCTGGAGTTCTAGGTATCGAAATTGTTTTATTCTTTTTGCTAATCTTAGTTCAAATTTTTACCTTTCATTTGAACCTGGATTCACTAATTTTCATGAAGGTTTGATCCTTCAAATGTATTTTATAAGACACATATGTTGAATCTGGAAATCTGACAGATTAAAAGAGGTACACTTTAAACGCATATAAGTTGACCATTCTTGGGTCAAAATACGTTTATTTTTTTATTAAAAGTTTCATCTCTGAGTCGTGGTTATTTCCCCATTTGAATCATGTAAAAATGAGGGCGTATGAGCCCTAAACGGACTTTTTAGTAACAATGTATCATCCAGACACAATGAACACCTTATATACTTTTAATTATTAAAAATATTAAATATGGATTATAAATTCCTATGACTTCTCCTCCCCAACCCACTGTGAAGGCTTCAAGAGTAGAAAAAGGGAAGATGGAAGTGGAAGAAGTTACTTCTCATAAGTGGATTCCAAAAGCACACCATCAAAATCAAGCAACCCAATGCAATTGCAAAATCAAATCTCAAAACATCTCACACAAATAAACAAACATCTCATGCCAAATTTGTCACAAAACGCTCACACCAAAGCACAACTAATCATTTTGCTAATGTTTCAGATGTAAGGACAGCTGGCAAATCCACGAGAGAGTATAAAAACAAAGAAACTGGGAATAAAGATACACCTAAGGTGTACGTTCAACAATTATGGAACTCATTGTCTGTAACACCCGATTAGCAGGTTTGTGGTTTGTGTTTAACTGTTTTAATTTAATTAAATGATATTTGGTTTAAACAAGATAATTTTTATGCATGAATGGTATTTGTTATATGTATGTATGTTAAACCGTATGCATGGATGTATATATGAATTTGGTACATGGGCTGTTTTGATGAGGTGATGCCACCTCTTGCTTTCAAGAGGTATACGTGGGGGGGGGGGTAGTTGTCTAGCCATGCATCAACTCAAATTGGAAAAGTGTTGTGTGTGTAATTGTGTATTATTCTCTGCCAAGAACAAACCAAAGAAGAAGGAATGGAAGAACCAAGAATCGGATTTCTAGTTTTTTTGGTGATTTATTCAAGCTAAGGTTAGATTTGGGTTTATACATGATTAAATGATTACTTGTTATGATTTTAATAGAAATAACATGATTATATGAAGATCACAAGAATCGGTTTTTTTAATGAAATATGGGTTTTGTTGGGTTTTTGTGTGTTCATGTGGTTATATGTTAAAATGGTATTTTGATACATGAAATATGTGTTTTAGGATGTTAGAATATGTTGTTGATACGATTTTATGAACATTGTGAAACCTGGGTTTGGGATATGAAGTTTCGAAGATGGTAGAATCAATGAGAATATGAACTATCGGTTTTGGTGTTTGGGAAGAAGAAGAATTCCGATTGTGGTGAATTCTGATAGTTTGGAAACCGGAAGTTGAAATCCGGAACTCTAAAACCGACACTTGTGAATTTGAGTCCAAAATCCTCCACTTGTATAACCAAGACTTAGAAATCCGATACACATGAAATCCAAATGATTGAATCCAAATCATTTAAATCCGAAACTCCCAAAATCCAAAGTTAAAACCGGGACTTTAATGAAATCCGACAGTCACAATCCGGGTCTAAAATCTGAGTGAAGGGAAATCCGATAATTGGCAGAATCCGATACAAAGTTGCGGATTCTTGGAATCCGATAGTTTTGGAAATCCGATATTTTGGTGTTTGGACTTGTGATTGATTATTGTTTGTTATTGGTTTTATGATTGAATTATAAATATATGAAATCAGATATATTTATGAGATTAAAATTGATTTGGTTATTGTTGTGTTTTCAGGCAATCCTAGGACTCAGTAATATTAGACTTCTGAGCTCGCGTTGAAATTGATGTGAGTGGACGTTAAACACGGATGGTAAAGATTACAGTTAATTTTATTGATGTGAAGCATGATTTTGGATTGAGATTGGATTAATTGAGCTGCTGAGTGTGATACTGAAATGTTGATAACTGCTGCATGAATATTTGGTGGATGCGCACTCTTAGGATGATTTTGAGTTGCGTTGAGAAGTCAGCTATACGTGGACTTGGGCTGGGCCTGTCTAACTGGTTGGTTGAACAGTAGTAGCCTTTCTGTTGCATTTGTTGCTCGGAGGGGAGTTTACTGTGCCAATCTAGTGGAAAGCTATCGGTAAACCTTAGCTTTGGCCGGCATTGGTTGTAGGTTCTGCGCCGAACCGCCGGTCTTCTCTGGATATGTGATTACATGATTGATGATTGACTGTGAATGTTTGCATTTGATGTTTTAGCCTCTAATCACTTAGCTTTGTGCTAATTCCCCTCAGTTGATGTTTCTAGTCGAAAAAGGAAGAGTTGACCACACTCTGATACGTATTTTGAAAAAGAGATGAGCGAGTTATTTTGTAACACCAAACATTTGATAATGATGTTGTTGTCTTTTGAACAAATGATTGTATATTTGTAAATGTTCGTTTTAATTCGCTTCCGCAGTGCATGTTTAAAAAAATGGCTTGTGATTTTCCGGTGTTATAGTTTGGTATCAGAGCCTAGGTTTGGCGATGCATGCACGGCTAGAGTGTTGCATTCCCAAATCTTGGCTCGTGACGGGTCAAGCTTTCCTTCGGGGGAATTAGAGTGAGTTAGAGTTGTCAGTAGTAGTTAGTATTCTGGATACTAACGGTTTATGCTAATGAGCTATGAGGTGATGTGATTGTAACAGATTATGGCTGATAGAGAGACTCCCATCCTACCTCCTGTGACCCAATCTATAGAGGCACCGGTTATTGAAGATGTGAATCAAGCAGGAACATCTGGTCAAGAACAAGAGGAAAATCAGAGTGAATATATCTTCAAGTTAGAGAATGAGTTGATGGATCTCAGGAATAAAGTCCTTAACATGGAGCAGAGATTAAACCAACCTGAACCAACTCCCGTACCAATTGCGATAACCACACAAGCAACAGTACCACCAGTGTCAGTACCCTTACCACCGATGACTCAAATGATGCAGCAACCTTTCTTCTATCTGTATCCACAACCTAATGGTTATCCATTTGCGTTTCCACGATACAAACAACCATGTTCTTATAAGCAGTTCTTCGACTTTAAACCATATGAATACCGTGGAAGTTCTGACCCAGTATCACCTTGAATTGGCTTAGAGAAATGACGAAGACATTAGATGCTTGCAACTGTGAGAATGAACTGAAAGTAAAATATGTCTCGAGGATGTTGAAAGCAGATGCCATGGTCTGGTGGGATTCGATTACCGGCCATTTTACAGAACAACAACAGGGGAGTATCAACTGGAGTCAATTCTAGGAGAAGTTATGCGAACAGTATTGTGGAACTTTTGAGATTGCTAAGATAAAGAGAGAATTTATGGAGTTGCAAATGACTGGAAACATGACCATGGATAAACTCATCAGTAAATTCAATGAAAAGATGAGGTTTGCCAAACACTGGGTGCCTGATGAAGAATCGAAGATTGCCCGTTTTGTGGGGGCACTACATCCATATCTTCGTAGTGCCACTAGGTGGGCTACTACTTTATCCCAGGCCTTCACGTTAGCCAAGTTGGCTGAAGGGTATTTAATAGCAAGGAACAGGTTGAGTGGGGAATGAATTTTCCAACAAAAATCAAAGTTTGAACATTATAATACTCAACAGAGGCAAGGAAGGCAGGGCAGTGGAAACCGACAAGGTAATCAGAGTAGAGCAGCTACTGCAGGTGGGTCTGCTCAGTGGGCACCTTGGTGCAACAGGTGCAAGTCATATCATCATGGGCAGTGTACGCCCCAATCCATGAGATGCGTGAACTGTGGTCAGTTTGGCCATGATCTAAAGAATTGCAGAATGCCAAGGAGCGTCTGCTGGAATTGTCCGAAAGAGGGGCACCGAGTTGGTGATTGCCCATTGAGTAAGAAAGCGGGATCTGGGTCAGGAGGGGGAGGTGCTGGGGGATCATCTTCAGCAGGGCAGAAAAGAAAGAACCCACCCACTACTGAGGGTCGGGCATTCAGGATGACTGTGGATGATGCTACTACCACAGATGATGTGATAACCGGTATGTTTCTAATAAACTCTATTCCTGCTAGAGTGTTATTTGATTCAGGGGCAAATCGCTCCTTTGTATGTGTAGAATTATGTGGTAGGTTGAATGTGCCTTTAATTGAACTAGCTACTGCTTTAGAAATAGAGGTAGCTGATTGTATGATAGTTCCGGTCACGACTACTGTGGCTGGAGCTAAGATAGATATAGACGGTATTTGTTTTCCTGTTTATTTCATGGTAATGCCATTATCTGGGTTTGATGTGGTGCTCGGGATGGATTGGCTGAGTCTGAATCAGGCCAATATCAAATGCCACAAGAAGCTGATCTCCTTTCCGTTGGCTGATGGCACAAGAGTGGTAGCAAGGGGTGAGAAGGTTGGGTCTGTAATTCCGATTATCTCCTGTTTGAAGGCTAGAAAGGCGTTGGATAAATGTTGTGAATCGTACTTGGCTTATGTAATTGATGGAAAGAAAGAGAAACAGACTATGAACGACATCCGGGTGGTAACGGAATACCCGGAAGTGTTTCCAGAAGAGTTACCAGGGCTACCGCTAGTTCGTGAGGTAGAGTTCAAGATAGATCTGATTCCTGGTTCCCGACCAGTGGCAAAGGCACCGTACAGGTGTTGGAATATGCCCACTGACATACACGAGTTGGTATCACTGCTGATGAAGCATAGGCCTATTGGGTCACACGCCAAGTATTGATTCCGGCAACACCTTTGAACAAAAGAGAGAGAGAAAATGCCAAAATGAATTTTGGTTGGGCCCGGCACGGCCATGCCTTGTGAAGGTATGGGCGTGCCCTATGCCAGGTACGGGCCCAAGGCCCGCGTGCCTAGGGTGTACCCATTGGGGCCGGCACGGGCGTGCCTCGTGGAGGTACAGTCGTGCCTAGTGCGAAAGCACGAGCCCAAGTCGGGCGTGACTCTGGTGTGCCCGTGGGCTGGCACGGGCGTGCCCTGTGAGGCACAGTCGTGCCTCATGCCGTAACAGCCTCTTAAACTAGTCTTTTCAGACTAAGTTAATGGGGTATTCATGGCTCCTGATGGTCATTGATGCTAGGACTGTTATGTACGTTTCTAGGCCTCATTTTGTGGTCTATAAAAGGTTCCAGTAGTCTAATGTGATTATGTTAGCCATATGAATTGTCATCACAAAGTTATGCATTATATGAACTTGTAATTTGTCAATTAGTTCATATTCTCTCTCAACACACACATTTAGAAGATAGATTGGCACATCAATCTTCTAGTGGTGTTAGGCTCAAGTCGGTGGTGCTTTTGGCGGCGTCCAAACATAGCTAGCACGTGGGAATCATCAACACTTGGTGTGGATACCAATAGTGGTACACTATTTTGTGTACAAACCTTCAAAGGCAACAAGGAGATATTAACTAGTATGGTATAATTTCTTGTCCTTGTTCTTCTTCTTTTAGTTGCATAGCCATTGTCTAGAGTTTGCTCCATTGGGTGGTGTGTTGGTGGCATAAAACTTAAATTTTTTTATACTCGTTTTGTTTCCACTGCGTTTTCTAGATGCCACCAAAACCAAACAACATGTTGCCACCGTCAGATATTCGGTAGAAGATGACTCAGATACAGGATTTGTTGGATAAAGGGTTTATACGTCCAAGTTCATCTCCGTGGGGAGCACCAGTTTTGTTTGTAAAGAAGAAAGATGGTACATTGCGAATGTGTATCGACTATCGTTAGCTGAATAAGAGAACCATAAAGAACAAGTACCCACTTCCAAGAATAGATGATTTGTTTGATCAACTACAGGGGGCTTCGTTCTTTTGCAAGATTGATTTAAGATCAGGGTATCACCAGGTGTGGGTTTTAGAGGAAGATGTGTCAAAGACGGCTTTTCGTACGCGCTACGGGCACTACGAGTTTTTGGTTATGCCGTTCAGCTTAACCAACGCACCTGCGATTTTCATGGATTTAATGAATAGAGTTTGTCGACCATTTTGGATACTTTTGTAATAGTTTTCATCGATGATATTCTGGTATATTCAAAGACTGAGGAAGAGCACGAGAAGCATTTGAGATAGATTTTGGAGACAGTGAAGAAAGAGCATTTGTTTGCTAAGTTCTCTAAGTGCGAATTATGGTTGAGAGAGGTTCAATTTTTGGGGCATGTGATCTGTGACGAGGGAGTTAAAGTGGATCCTTCAAAGGTAGAAGCAGTTATGAATTTGAACGCTCCAAAGACACCGTCCGAGATCAAGAGTTTTCTAGGGTTAGTTGGATACTACCGCAGGTTTATAAAAGACTTCTCCAAGATTGCGGGTCCGTTGACTAAGTTGACTCAAAAAGATGTGAAATTTGTATGGGGCAGTGAACAGGATAAAGCTTTTCATATATTGAAACAGTTGTTATGTCAGGCCCCTATTCTTGCATTGCCAAGTGGTTCAGAATATTTTATAGTTTATTGAGATGCATCGTTTGCAGGATTGGGCTATGTGCTTATGTAGAGGGATCGGGTGATTGCGTATGCTTTGAGGCAGTTGAAACCCCATGAGAAGAATTACCCGACACATGACTTGGAATTAGCAACAGTTTTGTTTGCTCTAAAGCTGTGGAAACACTACTTGTATGGCCGCAAGAGAGCGGGAAGATCTATCCAGTTTATGCGTATTGAGATTGGATCTGATCTAGTGGATAGACTAAAGTCTGCACAGTTGGAGGCTCTGAAGGAAGAAAACTTGAAGAATGAACTGATGAAGAAACGTAAGGACGAACTTGTTGATGATTCTCGTGGATTAAAAGTATACAAGACTCGTGTGTGGGTGCTTATGCTTGGAGATTTGAGGAAGCTGATTTTGACAGAAGCACGCAACTCCAGATTGTCAGTACACCCAGGAAGCACTAAAATGTATAACGATCTGAAAGTGCTTTACTGGTGGCCTACTATGAAAACAGATGTGGCACAGTTTGTGGAATCATGCCATATCTGTGCACAAGCGAAGGCGGAGCATCAGAAGCCTTATGGATCTTTAAAGCAATTGGAAATTCCTGATTGGAAGTGGGAACATATAACAATGGATTTCATGACTAAACTTCCGCGAACTCAGAAGAATAATGATATGATTTGGGTGATTGTGGATCGGTTGACCAAGAGCGCTCACTTTCTGGCTACATGTGAGACGGCTTCTCTGAGAAAGTTGGGTCAACTTTATGTTAACGAGATAGTTGCGAGGCATGGCATGCCATTATCAATAGTATCTGACAGAGACTTCGGATTTGTTTCTAACTTCTGGAAGAGTTTACAGAGAAAATTGGGTACGAGGATTAAGCTGAGTACAACTTATCATCCCCGGACAGACGGTCAGACTAAACGAAACATACAGACACTTGAAGATATGTTGCGAGCTTGTGTGATTGAGTATGGTTGATCTAGAGATTCGCACCTGCCATTAATTGAGTTTGCGTATAATAACTCTTACCACTCAAGTATTGGGATGCCTCCGTACGAAATGTTATACGGCCGTCGTTGCTGTACTCCGACATGTTGGTTAGAGGCTGGTGAGAAACAGTTTGTAGGACATAAGATAATTCAGATGACAACTGATAAGGTTGCTATTGCCAGAGATAAGTTGAAAGCAGCCAGAGATAAACAGAAAATGTACGCAGATCCACGTCGTCGTCCAGTTAAGTTTGATGTGGGAGAGTTAGTGTACTTGAAAGTTTCTCCGTGGAAGGGTGTGATTCGATTCGGTAAACGCGGGAAGTTAGCTCCCCGTTACATTGGTCCCTTTCGCATACGTCAGATTGTGAATGACCAGACGGTTTAGATCTCCCAGCAGAGCTTGCAGGAATTCATGATACATTTAACGTCTGCTATCTGAGAAAGTGCAAAGTAGAAGATGAAAACCAGATTCTCCCAGTGCAAGAACTGAAAGTTGATTATAAGAAGAGATTGATAGATGAACCGGTAGATCTGTTAGATCAAAAAGTAACCAAGCTCCGAAAGAAGCAGATACCGATGGTGTTGGTCAGATGGAAGCACAGTCTAAGTTCTCATTTAACTTGGGAGACTGAGCCAGAGATGAAAGAAAGATATCCCCATTTGTTTGAACAAGAAAGGATTCCGAAGACGGAATCCTCTTAAGGGGGAGAGATTTGTAACACCCTCAAACCTGCGCTAGGAGATTAGCAGGTTTGTGGTTTGTATTTAACTGTTTTAATTTAATTAAATGATATTTGGTTTAAACAAGATAATTTTTATGCATGAATGGTATGTGTTATATGTATGTATGTTGAAGCGTATGCATGGATGTATATATGAATTTGGTACGTGGGCTGTTTTGATGAGGTGATGCCACCTCTTGCTTTCAAGAGGTATAGGTAGGGGTGGGGGGGGGGGGTAGTTGTCTAGCCATGCATTAACTCAAATTGGAAAAGTGTTGTGTGTGTAATTGTGTATTATTCTCTGCAAAGAACAAACTGAAGAAGAAGGAATCGAAGAACTAAGAATTGGATTTCTAGTTTTTTGGTGATTTATTCAAGCTAAGGTTAGATTTGGGTTTATACATGATTATATGATTACTTGTTATGATTTTAATAGAAATAACATGATTATATGAAGATCACAAGAATCGGTTTTTTAAAATGAAATATGGGTTTTGTTTGGTTTTTGTGTGTTCATGTGGTTATGTGTTAAAATGGTGTTTTGATACATGAAATATGTGTTTTAGGATGTTAGAATATGTTGTTGATATGATTTTATTAACATAGTGAAATCTGGGTTTGGGATATGAAGTTTCGAAGATGGTAGAATCAATGAGAATATGAACTATCGGTTTTGGTGTTTGGAAAGAAGAAGAATTCCGATTGTGGTGAATTCTGATAGTTTAGAAACCGGAAGTTGAAATCCGGAACTCTAAAACCGACGCTTGTGAATCTGAGTTCAAAATCCTACACTTGTATAACCAAGTCATAGAAATCCGATACACATGAAATCCGAATGATTGAATCCGAATCATTTAAATCCGAAACTCCCAAAATCCAAAGTTAAAACCGGGACTTTAATGAAATCCGACAGTCACAATCCGGGTCTAAAATCCGAGTGAAGGGAAATCCGATAATTGGCTGAATCCGATACTAAGTTGCGGATTCTTTGAATCCGATAGTTTTGGAAATCCGATATTTTGGTGTTTGGACATGTGATTGATTATTGTTTGGTATTTGTTTTATGAATGAATTATAAATATATGAGATCAGATATATTTATGAGATTAAAACTGATTTGGTAATTGTTGTGTTTTCAGGCAATCCTAAGACTCAGTAATATTAGACTTCCGAGCTCGTGCTGAAATTGAGGTGAGTGGACGTTAAACACGGATGGTAAAGATTGCAGTTAATTTTATTGACGTGAAGCATGATTGTGGATTGAGTTTGGATTAGTTGAACTGTTGAGTGTGATACTGAAATGTTGATAACTGCTACATGAATATTTGGTCGATACGCACTCTTAGGATGATTTTGAGTTGAGTTGAGAAGTCAGCTATACGTGGACTTGGGTTGGGCTTGTCTAACTGGTTGGTTGAACAGTAGTAGCCTTTCTGTTGCATTTGTTGTTCAGAGGGGAGTTTACTGTGCCAATCTAGTGGAAAGCTATCGGTACACCTTTGCTTTGGCCGGTATTGGTTGTAGGTTCTGTGCTGAACCGCCGGTCTTCTCTGGATATGTGCTGAACCGCCGGTCTTCTCACTTAGCTTTGTGCTAATTCCCTCAATTGATGTCTTGTAGGTTGGTGTTTCTAGTCGAAGAAGGAAGTGTTGACCACACTCTGATTCGTATTTTGAAAAAGAGACGGGCCAGTTATTTTGTAACACCAAACATTTGATAATGATGTTGTTGTCTTTTGAACAAATGATTGTATATTTGTAAATGTTGGTTTTAATTCGCTTCCGCAGTGCGTGTTTAAAAAAATGGCTTGTGATTTTCCGGTGTTATAGTTTGGTATCAGAGCCTAGGTTTGGCGATGCATGCACGGCTAGAGTGTTGCATTCCCAAATCTTGGCTCGTGACGGGTCAAGCTTTCCTTCGGGGGAAATAGAGTGAGTTAGAGTTTTCAGTAGTAGTTAGTATTCTGATTACCAACGGTTTATGCTAATGAGCTATGAGGTGACGTGATTGTAACAGATTATGGCTGATAGAGAGACTCCCATCCTACCTCCTGTGACCCAATCTACAGAGGCACCTGTTATTGAAGATGTGAATCAAGCAGGAACATCTGGTCAAGAACAAGAGGAAGATCAGAGTGAATATATCTTCAAGTTAGAAAATGAGTTGATGGATCTCAGGAATAAAGTCCTTAACATGGAGCAGAGATTAAACCAACCTGAACCAACTCCCGTACTAATTGCGATAATCACACAAGCAACAGTACCACCAGTGTCAGTACCCTTACTGTAACACCGCCTTTACTTTATTAAAAATCAGTATAAATTCGAGTTTTCAAACTGCATGGGTACGTTTGTAATTTGAACTTTTACCCGTTTGTTAACTTAACTGAATTTCAAAAACTATGCAGCAGAATTTTAAATAACAAACAAACAACCCAAGCAGTTATTATAGTTTAAAAACACATGTTTGGCGTATATACAAATATACAATACCAAATATTTCCAAACATGCC
Organism: Dittrichia graveolens; assembly: GCA_038502395.1. Taxonomy (NCBI): domain Eukaryota; kingdom Viridiplantae; phylum Streptophyta; class Magnoliopsida; order Asterales; family Asteraceae; genus Dittrichia; species Dittrichia graveolens. Next base: position 49,842,878 of record JARJIL010000005.1, on the reverse strand, counting down.
TACCGGTGTTACATAATCTAAACCGACCATAATACTATTATACCAAAAGTAGTGTTCCTTAAGAAAGGCTAGTATAACAGCCATGAGTGTCCCCAACTCACCAAGCCGCCTATTCCTTATCTGTAAAAGGTTAAACATCAACAACATTAGCTATATAAATATAGCTAGTGAATACTAACAATCATGCATAACAATTAGGCAAGTCTTTAGCAATATAACAAGTCATATAGCAGAATAATCAATCAATGCTATCCTAACATATAGCGGAGTGTTGACATGTCCAGCGAGTGTATTATATTGCCGGGTAGCAAGATGATGATGATGAGAGGATTAGAAGCAGATTTGGAACTTGATTTCTTGTTTAATTCCAGCCTCTGTTTGATCTTGGCTTTGATTTTCCTTCAAGAACACAAGTGAAGAACAAGAGGTGAGGTGTGTTTGTGTGTGTCTCGTATGTGTGTGTGTGTTGAAGATGAGTTGGCTGACTCACCTTAATTAGGCCGACTTATGGTTAATAATTATTCATAAGGAGGTATTTTGTTCCCCTTTTCAACACATAACACGACACCTGAGTAACCGTTTCAACTAACGAGGATATTTTTGGAAACCTCGTTTGAAACTAGTTATTATTTCATAATTCTTTTCTATTTTTATTACTATTTTTAATTTCACATTTATCTGGCCAATAACTAATTTCTATTAATTCTTACAAATATATTTATATTTAATTCATTTAATTAAATTGACATACCAAATGGAGCACGCGAATAGGCCATATTTGAGGATGTTACAATTCTACCCCCCTTAAGAAGATTCCGTCCTCAGAATCTGTTCATCTGGGAATAAGTGAGGGTATCATGCCTTCATGTCATCCTCTGTTTCCCATGTCAGGTTAATACCTAGGTTGTGCTTCCACTTGACAAGAACCAGTCTGATCATCTTCTTACGCAGCTTGTTTGTCTTTGCGTTAAGAATTTCAACTGGCTCCTCTACAAGGCATTTAGCTGAATCAACCTTCAGTTCTTGCAGAGGTAGAACTTGATTCTCCTCAACTTTACACTTTCTCAGATAGCAAACATTGAAAGTGTTGTGAATACCAGATAGCTCATGAGGTAATTCAAGAGATACAGTCTGCTCGTTGACCTTTCGGATAATCCTGAATGGACCAATATAACGTGGACTCCGCTTACCTTTGCGTCCAAACCGAATTACCCCTTCCAAGGAGATACCTTCAAGAATACCTGTGACATTCGGCAACAAATTTCCCAGGTTAGCCATTAGAAATCCTAATTTTAAGCCTAGTATGACTAAAAATAGTATTCATGACTTAAATACATCCATAATAATATTAGATTTCGTAGAAATCCCGCCTATATGGTTAGAACCTTCCGGAGCTCGAAAAATCGAATTATTACGAGTCAAGAATTACAAATCAGGTACAATAATAAAAATAATATCAATTAAAATAATTAAATAAATTATAATAAATATAAATAAGTTAAAATATAAAACATATAAAAATAAACTCATAAAAGTAATAAAAACTTTGTAATTAAAAGATTTAAACAAAATCAACAATTATACAAAATTCATTTAAACAAATTACACTTAATTATTCAAAAAAAAAAAAAGAAAATCCCCCCCCCCCTCAAGTTTCTCTTGCCTCCTTCTCTTCCCAAGAACCACCACTTGATCTCCCTCATGCTCTATATAAGCCTCCTACTACTCTTTATCATTTCCTTTACCACCACACTCTATCTCTTCTCTTTTCTCTCTTCTTCTTTCACCAACAAAAATCTCCAAGAACATCCAAGTCTTGATCATCTCTAAAGATCAAACACAAAATCAAAGAAAAGAGTTGGTAAGATGATCATAAAACATCATCTCTACACTTCTACCCTTCTTCTCTTCTTCTTTCTTCTTTCTTTTATTTATTTTCTTTGTTGTTCATATTATTTCCTTTATTTATATATATATATAATCATGTAAATATAAACATCCTACCAATGTTGTAAGGAGCACATGAAATGTGCATCATCCTACCGTTGTTGTATGGAACTTAATCAACTAAAAATCAAGAAAATAAGAATTTGATCATGCATGTGTTTCATCTTAACAAATGTTGTAAGGAACACATAAAATGTGTATCATCCTACCATTGTTGTAAGAACACATGGATTATCAAAGCTTATACTCATACAATATGATTATTCATGAATATAAACATGTTATATTACAGTTATGACCCATAAGCAAAAAGAATAACATTCTGGCAGATTCTGATGCTAGAACTCCCCACTTGTTTTTGTTATATCTGGAGTTCTAGGTATCAAAATCAGTTGATTCTTTTTGCTAATCTTATTTTAAAGTGTTACCTTTCATTTAAACCTGGATTGACTAATTTTCATGAACTTTTGATCCTTCAAACATATTTAAAAACACCCATATGTTGAATCTGGAAATCTGACAGATTTAGAAGGGTACACTTTAAACGCGTATAACGTACTCATTCTTGGGTCAAAATACGTCTAGTTTTTTTTAAAAGTTTAATATTTGAGTCGTGGTTATTTCCCAGTTTGAATCATGTAAAAAGGAGGTCGTATGAGCCTTAAACAGACGTTTTAGTAACAACATGTCATCCAGACACTGATCAGTGGACATCCTATACACTTTTAATTATTAAAAATACCAAACATGGATTATAAATTCCTATATTTTTACTGGACATTCTAGAAACATATAGCAAGATTATATTAAAATATCAAGCCTTAATATGACTCCTAAATTACAGTTTTTAATTTTTAAATTTCAACTCAAAGAACTGAAAATTTCAGTGAACATTTATGAATAATGGAAAAATAGAGACAACCTTTAACTATTTAAATAAATAAGTTAACAACAAATAAATAATACAAAATAATAAATAAAATAAGTCTAATAGAGCTACATACCTCTTATATTAGGAAAGGAGCTTCGGTAGGAACAAGAAATCCTTACGAGTGAACACATTTGCATACCGAGTGAGTATCATAGCCCCCTTTTACCGTATTTCATATTATTTTGGGGTGAAAGCATGTGTATATATTTCATGAAAATTTTATTGCCTATCTTCTTATTTATTTCAAATATTATTTTGAGCACTTTTGGTATTATTCTTTGATGTGCTTGGGTGATCGTTGTAAGGCCCTTTCGTTGGACATTATTCCTTAACTCCGCTAGTGAGCCGATGGTATTTGTAAGTAGCGTTACTTGGAGATTCCGACGTCTCCCATTTATGGTTGACGAACTATAGATGTACTTTACCACTACTAACGTCATTTAATATAGGCGTTAGGTTTATCATGGGCAATTGGTTGTCGGCTAGGTTGGATAATGGCTCAAGCAACAATCATCATAGTCTATTACTACCATGTGCAACGTATTGGGCAATATAATACATCTTCTATCATTATTTCATACTTGGATTTTCATCCAAAAACTTCCATCAATTATTTAAACTTTTCTCATTTAAAAGATGTTTTGTGCATACATTAAAACCTATGAACTCACCAACTCTAGTAGTTGACCCTTTTCTTTTACCCGTGCTTTCAGGTGACCGCCGTTAGGTACCTTATGCTTGCAAACATGATGTGTGGCATCTTCATCTTCATCGTCACATTTTATATAAACATTATCTATTTCATTTACGCATCGTACAAGACAATGTCCTTTAAATATTATTCGGATATGTAACCTTTATTTATGTTTCATCCGAACTACATATTTTGTTAATTTAATCTAATGGTTATTATCTATTTACCTTGTGCGGTGATATCTTGTGCTGTGACACCTCGTGTTTCCGCTTTAGCGGGGTGTGACAGATTTGGTATCAGAGCCGAAGGTTATAGAGAATGATGTTTTCCTTATGGGGGGAAAACACCAACTATAACCAAAGGCTTATAAAAATGTTTTCAAAATAATTTTGTTTAAAATACATCGAGTGTATTGATAATATAATTAAGTTGAGTACCACATTGTTATACCTCAATTAGACAAAGCTTGATCACCTATGTCTAATTTAGCTATGTACGATATGGCACTTAGGTTAGTTATAATAAAAATATACTTAGAAACAAATTTTATTTATCTTCTTTCTAGAACATGATTATTGTGTGTGTTCATAAGCATGACATATCATAAGTATTTGCATATATTAGCACACTTAGTAACCAATTTTATATACATCGAAGTCTGTAATGTCATCATTAGGTTGACGCACTAAGATTACATATTCTTTATCCATGGAGGTTAGAATAGAAACTTAGTAGGAGAGTCCCCGAGTTTCACGACCTAGTGTATTATCAACACCAACTTCCTGTGAAGCATGTGTTAGGCTCACGGCTAGGAAAAGAGTCCCCTTACCAACGAGAGTAACATCGTGACCTTTTCATTAGGAGGGAGAGAACTGCTGATTTAGGGAGCACATAGAGGCACCCTGAGTAGTAACAGGAACTATCGTTAGGACATTAAGGGTGACCCCCCAAAGACGGAAGGTGGGTACAAAGCATATCACTAGAACTGAGTATTCATCATACTAGTTTAGACCACAGGAACCATGTCCTATGTAATTTTTTTTTCTTTTTTCTATGCTCTCGGAGTCGCAACACCGTGAAGCGTTAAGAGCTGTGGGGACTACCATTGCAACAAGGAGGGCCGTGTAGATGATTTAATTATATATGTGCTTGGGAGGATATTTTTTTATAGTGATGGTGAGATTGCTAGTAAGTATGATGGTACGCTAGCGTTGTTTTTAAGGAGATTGAATTAGTGAAAGATTTGGAGTTTCTTTCGATTATTAAACTTGGTGGTTTATTTTGATGATTTGTTAAACATTAATCACTTGATGTCTTTTAGGAAATCATTTTGGTACTTTTGTGAACTATAAGATTGAACATGTGTTGCTTAAATCACGTTATGAAATGTATGATTTTAAAATTTTACATGCATTGCTATATGATTGAACGAGAGTGTTAGTTGTTAGACCTTATATCTTAGGATCACCATAACCTAGCTAAGTAGAATTTGTACAAAGGAGAGACCCGAATGTGATTACTAGTATGTTTCTTCTGAACAATTATAATGCATCAATGCTATCTGACTCTAGAATATATAAAAGCTTCGTACCACTAGTTTTTAGGCCAAAGCTCAATCTAAAATTTCAAATATTGAAAGAGGCCAATATCATGGAATTTGCTTATGGACAAGAAGTCAAGACTAGAAATAGAATCACTAAGTGTACCTTGAACTTAGCCAGCAAAAACTTTAACGTAGACCATACCAATCAAATTAGGGAGCTTTGATATAGTTGTTGGTATGTATTGGCTATCCAAAAATGAAGCTGAAATACGTTGTTCTGAAAAGATCATTCATATTCCATTATCACAAGATGAAATGTTTGTCGTATAAGGAGAACGTCAAGGTGGTATCGTGCATGAAAATGCAAAAATATTTAAGAAAGGACTATATCGCATTCTTCGTTCACGTTGTAGAAACGAAGGTTTAGGAAAAGCACATTCACGATTTTCCAATCGTTCGAGATTCTCCCAAGGTGTTTCGAGATGAATTACTTGGATTACCCTCAGTTAGACAAGATAAATTTGGATTGATTTAATCCCTGGAGCCGCGCCCGTAGCAAAGGCACCATATCGGTTAGCCCCGTTGGAAATGTAGGAAATGTCTCCACATCTTCAAGAGCTACTCGACAAAGGAATTATTCGACCAAGTACCTCACCATGGGGAGCCCTAGTCCTATTCGTCAAAAAGAAAGATGGATTGCTGCGAATGTGCATCGACTATAGGGAACTCAACATATTGACCATCAAAAATCAATACCCTCTTCCTCGAATCGATGACCTGTTCGACCAACTTGAAGGCGCCAACTATTTTTCAAAAAAAAAATCGATCTTCACTCGGGATATCACCAATTGAGAGTTCGCGAAGAAGACGTCCCTAAGACCGCCTTCAGAACCCGCTATGGACATTACGAGTTCTTAGTTATGCCTTTTGGGTTGACTAATGCTCCAGCAGTATTTATGGACTTAATGAATAGGGTCTGTAGACCATATTTAGATAAGTTTGCAATAGTGTTCATAGACGACATTCTCATCTATTCGCGAAGCAAGGAAGATCATGAGCAACATTTGAAATTAATCTTAACACTACTCAAGGACCAGAAGTTGTATGCCAAATTCTCCAAGTGTGAATTTTGGATCCGAGAAGTACACTTCCTTGGTCACGTAGTTAATTCAAACGGAATTCATGTCGATCCAGCAAAGATCGAAGCAATCAAAAAGTGGGAAGCACCAAAGACGCCAACTGAGATTCGACAATTTCTTGGTTTGGCAGGATATTATAGGCGATTCATCAAAAACTTTTCACGCGTGGCTCAACCATTAACGACTCTGACTCAGAAGGATAAGAAATTCATTTGGGGAGAAAATCAAGAAGAAGCCTTTCAAACCTTAAAGCAGAAGCTATGCAACGCACCTATCTTGGCGTTTCCAATTGGAACAGAAAACTTTGTGGTCTATTGCGACGCATCACACCAAGGGTTGGGATGTGTTTTAATGCAAAAAGACAAAGTTACCGCCTACGCTTCGAGACGATTAAAGGTTCATGAGAAAAACTACACTACTCATGATTTAGAGTTAGGAGCGGTAGTGTTTGCACTCAAAATATGGAGACACTATTTATATGGCACCAAGTGTACCATCTACATTGACCATAAGAGTCTCCAACATATTTTTGATCAAAAGATGCTTAATATGAGACAAAGGAGATGGGTAGAACTACTCAACGATTATGATTGCGAAATCAAATATCACCCAGACAAGGCCAATGTGGTAGCCGACGCGTTGAGTAGGAAGGAAAGAGTAAAACCAACGCGAGTACGAGCATTAGGAGCTGTTGTGCAAACAAGTCTGAAAGGAAGGATCCTTGAAGCTCAGGAGCAAGCATTAAATGCAGAAAATCTAAAAGTGGAAACCCTCCGTCATTTGGAGCACAGATTCAAGATTTGAACTGATGGAGTATGTTACTTCGAAAAGAAGGTTTGGATACCCAAGGCGAATAACATACGGTTAACGATATTGGATGAGGCACATAAGTCTAAGTATTCTATTCATCCCGGAGCCGATAAAATGTACAAGGAATTGAAGGAATACTATTGCTGGCCCGGAATGAAGAAGGATATCGCCCTATACGTGGGGAAATGTTTGACTTATGCAAGAATTAAGGCAGAACACCAGAAACCCTCTGGATTACTGCAGCAACCAGAAATCCCGGAATGGAAATGGGAACAGATAACTATGGATTTTGTGACTAAGTTACCCCGATCCGCTAAAGGGTACGATTCCATCTGGGTAATAGTAGACCGGCTTACAAAGTCAGCACATTTCCTTCCCATTCGTGAAGATTACAAGATGGAAAAACTGGCACGAATCTACATCAATGAGATCGTCATGCGTCATAGAGTGCCCATCTCTATCATCTCGGATAGGGATAGTCGCTTCACCTCACGATTTTGGCAATCACTTCAGAAAGCATTGGGAACGCGAGTCAATTTAAGCACCTCTTACCACCCTCAAACAGACGGACAATCAGAAAGGACTATTCAAACGCTGGAAGATATGTTACGTGCTTGTGTGTTAGATTTTGGTGGGAGCTGGGACTCGCATTTGCCACTGGTTGAATTTTCATACAATAATAGTTATCACACCAGTATCCAGTGTGCACCCTATGAACCATTGTACGGACGCAAATGTAGATCCCCGCTCAGCTGGTTGGAAATCGGAGACCGACAATTGTCCAGACCCGACGTCGTGCAGGAAACCACTGATAAGATAAAGATTATCAGGGAAAGGCTCAAAACCGCTAGGGACCGACAAAAGAGCTATGCCGACAATCGCAGGAAACCCCTAGAGTTTCATGTTGGCGATAAATTTCTACTAAAGATATCACCTTGGAAAGGGATAGTGCATTTTGGGAAAAAAGAACAAGTTAAGTCCCAGGTACGTTGGGCCATTCGAGATAATCGAAAGGATTGGACCGGTAGCCTACAAGCTAAAACTGCCACAAGAACTGAGCGCCATCCATGACACGTTCCATCTGTCGAATTTAAAGAAATGCCAAACGGAGGAAACCTTAGTCCTACCCTTAAAAGATGTGCAAGTTGATGACCGGTTGCACTTTGTAGAAGAACCAATCGAAATCCTTAACCGGGAGGTCAAAAGACTAAGGAGAAGCAAGATCCCCATCTTAAAAATTCGTTGGAACTCAAGGCACGGACCTGAATACACTTGGGAGCGAGAGGATTATATGAAACTCAAATATCCACACCTCTTCGCCAAAAAGCAAGTCCAAGACGTCAACGATTAATTTCGGGACGAAATTCTTTTAATCAGGGGAGACTGTGACATTCGGCAACAAATTTCCCAGGTTAGCCATTAGAAATCCTAATTTTAAGCCTAGTATGACTAAAAATAGTATTCATGACTTAAATACATCCATAATAATATTAGATTTCGTAGAAATCCCGCCTATATGGTTAGAACCTTCCGGAGCTCGAAAAATCGAATTATTACGAGTCAAGAATTACAAATCAGGTACAATAATAAAAATAATATCAATTAAAATAATTAAATAAATTATAATAAATATAAATAAGTTAAAATATAAAACATATAAAAATAAACTCATAAAAGTAATAAAAACTTTGTAATTAAAAGATTTAAACAAAATCAACAATTATACAAAATTCATTTAAACAAATTACACTTAATTATTCAAAAAAAAAAAAAAGAAAATCCCCCCCCCCTCAAGTTTCTCTTGCCTCCTTCTCTTCCCAAGAACCACCACTTGATCTCCCTCATGCTCTATATAAGCCTCCTACTACTCTTTATCATTTCCTTTACCACCACACTCTATCTCTTCTCTTTTCTCTCTTCTTCTTTCACCAACAAAAATCTCCAAGAACATCCAAGTCTTGATCATCTCTAAAGATCAAACACAAAATCAAAGAAAAGAGTTGGTAAGATGATCATAAAACATCATCTCTACACTTCTACCCTTCTTCTCTTCTTCTTTCTTCTTTCTTTTATTTATTTTCTTTGTTGTTCATCTTATTTCCTTTATTTATATATATATATATAATCATGTAAATATAAACATCCTACCAATGTTGTAAGGAGCACATGAAATGTGCATCATCCTACCGTTGTTGTATGGAACTTAATCAACTAAAAATCAAGAAAATAAGAATTTGATCATGCATGTGTTTCATCTTAACAAATGTTGTAAGGAACACATAAAATGTGTATCATCCTACCATTGTTGTAAGAACACATGGATTATCAAATCTTATACTCATACAATATGATTATTCATGAATATAAACATGTTATATTAAAGTTATGACCCATAAGCAAAAAGAATAACATTCTGGCAGATTCTGATGCTAGAACTCCCCACTTGTTTTTGTTATATCTGGAGTTCTAGGTATCAAAATCAGTTGATTCTTTTTGCTAATCTTATTTTAAAGTGTTACCTTTCATTTAAACCTGGATTGACTAATTTTCATGAACTTTTGATCCTTCAAACATATTTAAAAACACCCATATGTTGAATCTGGAAATCTGACAGATTTAGAAGGGTACACTTTAAACGCGTATAACGTACTCATTCTTGGGTCAAAATACGTCTAGTTTTTTTTAAAAGTTTAATATTTGAGTCGTGGTTATTTCCCAGTTTGAATCATGTAAAAAGGAGGTCGTATGAGCCTTAAACAGACGTTTTAGTAACAACATGTCATCCAGACACTGATCAGTGGACATCCTATACACTTTTAATTATTAAAAATACCAAACATGGATTATAAATTCCTATATTTTTACTGGACATTCTAGAAACATATAGCAAGATTATATTAAAATATCAAGCCTTAATATGACTCCTAAATTACAGTTTTTAATTTTTAAATTTCAACTCAAAGAACTGAAAATTTCAGTGAACATTTATGAATAATGGAAAAATAGAGACAACCTTTAACTATTTAAATAAATAAGTTAACAACAAATAAATAATACAAAATAATAAATAAAATAAGTCTAATAGAGCTACATACCTCTTATATTAGGAAAGGAGCTTCGGTAGGAACAAGAAATCCTTACGAGTGAACACATTTGCATACCGAGTGAGTATCATAGCCCCCTTTTACCGTATTTCATATTATTTTGGGGTGAAAGCATGTGTATATATTTCATGAAAATTTTATTGCCTATCTTCTTATTTATTTCAAATATTATTTTGAGCACTTTTGGTATTATTCTTTGATGTGCTTGGGTGATCGTTGTAAGGCCCTTTCGTTGGACATTATTCCTTAACTCCGCTAGTGAGCCGATGGTATTTGTAAGTAGCGTTACTTGGAGATTCCGACGTCTCCCATTTATGGTTGACGAACTATAGATGTACTTTACCACTACTAACGTCATTTAATATAGGCGTTAGGTTTATCATGGGCAATTGGTTGTCGGCTAGGTTGGATAATGGCTCAAGCAACAATCATCATAGTCTATTACTACCATGTGCAACGTATTGGGCAATATAATACATCTTCTATCATTATTTCATACTTGGATTTTCATCCAAAAACTTCCATCAATTATTTAAACTTTTCTCATTTAAAAGATGTTTTGTGCATACATTAAAACCTATGAACTCACCAACTCTAGTAGTTGACCCTTTTCTTTTACCCGTGCTTTCAGGTGACCGCCGTTAGGTACCTTATGCTTGCAAACATGATGTGTGGCATCTTCATCTTCATCGTCACATTTTATATAAACATTATCTATTTCATTTACGCATCGTACAAGACAATGTCCTTTAAATATTATTCGGATATGTAACCTTTATTTATGTTTCATCCGAACTACATATTTTGTTAATTTAATCTAATGGTTATTATCTATTTACCTTGTGCGGTGATATCTTGTGCTGTGACACCTCGTGTTTCCGCTTTAGCGGGGTGTGACAATACCCTATCACCTTCATAGAATTCCACTGGTCGGTGCTTTGGGTCTGCCTAAATCTTTTGACGATCACGAGCTGCTTTTAATTTCTCCAGAGCTATTTTGACTTTATCAAAAGTGATCTGCATAATTTTGGGTCCGGCATACTGCTTCTCACCCAGTTCAAGCCAACAAGTGGGAGTGCGACAACTTCTCCCGTATAACATCTCATATGGTGGCATCCCGATACTAGAATGATAAGAGTTATTATAAGCAAACTCTATCAACGGGAGATGAGAATCCCAAGAACCACCATATTCAAGTACACATGTTCTCAACATGTCTTCAAGAGTCTGAATTGTTCTTTCAGACTGACTATCCGTTTCTGGATGATAAGCAGTACTCAGATGAACCCGTGTGCCAAGCTCACGTTGCAAGCTTTGCCAAAAGATAGACACGAAACGAGAGTCACGGTCAGAAACAATAGAACAAGGTAAACCGTGACGTGTGACTATCTCATTGATATAGAGTTGAGCTAGGCGTGTCAATGATGCAGATTCGTTTGTAGCAAGAAAATGAGCACTTTTGGTCAATCGGTCAACGATGACCCAAATCATATTGTCCCCCTTCAGTGTCTTTGGTAACTTTGTAACAAAATCCATGGTTATATGATCCCATTTCCACTCTGGAATATCAAGATGTTGCAGATTACCATAAGGCCTTTGATGCTCGGTTTTGACTTGTGCACATATTTGACACTTCTCCACGAATGAAGCAATGTCTCTTTTAAGTGTAGGCCACCAATACAGCTTTTTGAGATCATAATACATCTTGGTTATACCTGGGTGAATAGACAACCTGGATTTATGTGCTTCCTGTAATATCAAATCACGGTTGCCTCCAATGAATGGTACCCAGATTCGGGATTGAAAAGTCTTCAAACCCTGGCTGTCATCAACAAGCTGATCTTTCAGCTTTCTCATAGTCTCCGCCTTCAAATTCTCCTCTTGTAGAGCTAGTTGCTGTGCTTCCCTCAATTTGGAAATAATATCAGGAACCACAGTAAGCTTCATGAATTTGGCTTCAGTTGAAATCCCTTTTCTGCTCAAGGCATCAGCTACTACATTAGCTTTGTCTGGATGATAACGGATCTCACAATCATAGTCTTTGATTAGCTCAATCCAGGGTCGTTGCCTCATATTGAGTTCTTTTTGAGAAAAGACATATTGCAAGCTTTTATGATCCGTGCATATAACACAATTTGTGCCAAAGAAGTAATGCCTCCACAGCTTCAATGCAAATACAACTGCTGCGAGTTCAAGATCTTGTGTTGGATAGTTCTTTTCATGTGGTTTTAATTGCCTTGAAGCATAGGCAATCACCTTATCGCGTTGCATTAGAACACATCCCAAACCAGAATAAGCAGCATCACAATATACTATGAAATCCTCCGACCCGTTTGGCAGAGTAAGAATCGGAGCTTCACAAAGTAGCCGCTTTAAAGTTTGAAAGGACTGCTCCTGTGCATCAGACCACACATAAGCAACATCCTTCCGTGTCAATCTAGTAAGATGACGAGCGAGTTTAGAAAAATCGCGAATAAATCGCCGATATAGCCAGCAAGACCAAGGAAACTCTTGATCTCAGTAGGAGTCTTAGGAACCTCCTAATTCATCACTGCCTCTACTTTAGCAGGGTCTACTTTCACACCTTCCCTGGATATAACATGGCCAAGAAAATGCACCTCCCGAAGCCAAAACTCACATTTAGAAAGCTTGGCATAGAGTTGTTCTCGCTTAAGAGTTTCGAGAACTTGACGAAGATGTGATTCATGTTTAGCTTCGGTCTTTGAATAGATCAAGATATCATCAATAAATACTATCACGAACTTGTCCAGAAATGAACGACAAATTCGATTCATAAGATCCATAAAGATAGCTAGTGCATTGGTAGAGCCGAATGGCATTACCAAGAATTCATAGTGGTCGTAGCGTGTACGAAAGGCCGTCTTCGGAATATCTTCAGCTTGAAGCTGTACCTGATGGTACCCTGATCGGAGATCAATCTTAGAAAAGCACGTTGCTCCCTGATATGGAGCTTTAGCCACTGGAGTAGCTCCAGGACCAAGATCAATCTTATAATCCACATCCCTGACTAGAGGCAGTCCGGGTAATTCATCTAGAAAGACTTCAGGATATTCTGACACTACCCTGATATTTTCTACTGGTTGTTTCTCCATTTGGGTATTAATAACATAAGCAAAGTAGGAGACACAACCTTTTGTAACGGATTTCTGAGCTTGAATCACTGAAATGATAGGAATATCAGACTCCCGTCCTTCTCCCCTCGCGATAGCATAAGACCCGTCATTTAAAGGAAATTTGATAATCTTCTTAGAACATACAATCTCAGCATCTCGACTGCTGAGCCAATCCATCCCGATCACAGCATCAAATCCCGCGATAGGCATAATAAGGAATGAAATTGAAAAGCTATGCCCGTCGATATAAACAAGTGCTACCGGGACTTTCTCGGTAACGTGAACTAGTTTACCGTCAGCTACTTCTACTTTAATTGGATCAATTAATGCAGTAAGAGGTAGTTGCAGCTTCTTACGACAAGATATGGAAATAAAAGAGTAAGTAGCTCCAGTATCAAACAATATGCATGCTGGGGTAGATTCAATAATAAAAGTACCCGTGATTACATCACCTGCAGCTTTGGCCTCTCCGGCCGTCATCTGGAACGCACGCCCTTTTGCACGTGGGGCGCCGTCTTTCTTTGGCTCTGATGATGATCCACCTGCTTGGGTACTTGGACTCTTAGAGCATTGGGCTATTTTATGCCCTGACTGATGACATCTGAAGCAGACATCATCCTTGTACCTGCATTCCTCCACTGAATGCCCCTTGGTTCCACACCTGGCACACCTTCTCGTTGCCTTAGAACAATCGCCATAGTGGTAGGTGCGGCATTGATAGCACCATTGACTATCAGATCTAGGCCTCTTAGAGTCGCCTCCTTTGGTACCTGCAGAAGATTGTCTTTTTAAAGGACTCGGGTTAGAAGAGGATTGAAATTTCCTCTTGTTGCTTTCCCCTGCAGATTCACCCCTGCACTGGATACGATCACCATCCATCTGTCGAGCTACTCAAAAGCTCGATCTAAATCAGCTTCTGCTCGGAGATGTGCCCGAAATTCAAGTGGTAGAGTAGCAACAAACTTCCGAATCTTCAGATTCTCATCGGTTAGTAAATGAGGTACAAACCTCATTTTATCAGAAAAGGCACTGATATGTTGCTCCATGGATTTATCTCCTTTTCGGATATCGTTGAACTCGCGTGCCAGCCGTTCCATATCATATTCAGTACAGTACTTCTTCTGCACCTTCTCTGAAAACTGCTCCCAAGATAGAGCTTCTAGTACCTCCTTTCTGACTGAGGCCCTGACCGTGTCCCACCAGAATATGGCACGGCCCTTAAGCATCCTAACTGCATACCTGACGCGGTATTCAGCTTCACATTCACACGATTCAAAAGCCTGCTCCGTCTCGCAAAGCCACCTCATGGTAACCACGGGGTCATCACTCCCCTCGAAAGTAGGTGGTTTACATGTCAGGAATTTCTTAAAAGAACACGGCTGGTGAGGTGGTTTACCCAAAGCCGAGTTAAATAATAGCTCCTCTGCAACACGGAGCTCCTCCTCGAGGCGCCGTATGTATTCCTGTTGTACATTATCGGCTGGAGCACCTTCAGTATGGTGCTGAGACTGCGCATCTCCAGCTTGTGGTGGAATATGGGAGGCTTCGTCCTCCATTTTTTTTAAGCCTGCTCAGTAGCATCACGCGGTGCAGACATATTTCAACTTTTGCTATATGAAAGAAGAATCATTCATTATAGCACTTATACTTACATGTTAACATATAACTTAGCTATTAACAAGTACTTATCATATTACTCTCATACTGAATCCCCTTTACCCAATAAGGAACACTTCATAATGGTTGGGGACCGAGTTTGAGATTGAATACTCTTTCAAGTACCCAATTTCCTCAACCTTAGGCTCTGATACCTAACTTGTAACACCGCCTTTACTATATTAAAAATCAGTATAAATTCGAGTTTTCAAACTGCATGGGTACGTTTGTAATTTGAACTTTTACCTGTTTGTTAACTTAACTGAATTTCAAAAACTATGCAGCGGAATTTTTAAATAACAAACAAACAACCCAAGCAGTTATTACAGTTTAAAAACACATGTTAGACGTATATACAAATATACAATACCAAAAATTGCCAAACATGCCTACCGGTGTTACATAATCTAAACCGACCATAATACTATTATACCAAAAGCAGTGTTCCTTAAGAAAGGCTTGTATAACAGCCATGAGTGTCCCCAACTCACCAAGCCGCCTATTCCTTATCTGTAAAAGGTTAAACATCAACAACATTAGCTATATAAATATAGCTAGTGAATACTAACAATCATGCATAACAATTAGGCAAGTCTTTAGCAATATACCAAGTCATATAGCAGAATAAGCAATCAATGCTATCCTAACATATAGCGGAGTGTTGACATGTCCAGCGAATGTATTATATTGCCGGGTTGCAAAACCAGCTCAAACCACTACCACCGGGGGAATCAGTCACTACCATCCATGCGGGTTTCATCACCTAAGTGAATCACCATGCTCGTTAAGGAGCCAAGGCTCAGTAGGCTTATCCATTTAAGGCATTCCCCTCAATTGCTGAAAGGAACGGTACTCGAGTACCGTTAGTCCAAAACATTATGCCCGTAGGCCCAGGACCCAGCCGAAGCCGACCTTAATTACATACAAATCCGGACATACAGATAGTTTCATCAATCACCCTTTGCAGGGACAAATGCATGCATGCTTTATTCATATAACATATTATTCATCAAGAGTGTACATGTACTTAAATAAATGTCTTGCACATCAATTAGCAAGGCATATCATGGATTCTTTATCATACTAGCATACATATGGCTTTCATAATACAAGTTGTGGCATATCATAATCATATAACTGTTCTTGCATTCAAAACTTCCTAAATTGAAGTCATAAGAGTCAGTACTCGCCTTGGTGCTCAATTATAACTCGAATATAGATTTGGTCTTCCTCGGATGTTTAATTACCTATTGTACACATATAAGTCCACATAGATTATCACACATAAACACATATACTATTACTAGTGTTATATTCCTACTTATGTGTTTAATTGAGTAAAAATGTCTAAACCATACTAAATACCTCTAAAATGGTCAAAAGAGATTCAACCATTATCTATTGCATATTACAAGTTTACTTAAAAATCATACCACATGTACATATACTCAATATTCTGGTTTTAACCCCAAATATGTGTTTAACTTATTAAAAAACACCATAAACCATCCCAAATAATATTAACCATTGAAAAACAAGTATTGATTGGCTGCACACACGGTCGCACCGCGACACCTTTGTGTGTCGCGCCGCTATGCAACACTAGAGCTGCGACTTTGTGTCCTACAACTGTTGTTCTTCCATTCAAACCCAATACTAACTTGCCCTTAATTATTTCCAGCACATGTACTAGTTTTAGGACATCAAAGGGAGTTCATAAACATATAAGCATCATGCTTTTAACATCAGATTCTAGTTTGATTCTTCAAATCACCATATTTGACCCACTTGGTCAATTTCAAGAAATTCTATCAAGTTATCATTTTTAATTCACAAAACCAATTCCAAACTACTCATACATGATATTAGAACTGATTTGTGCAAAGAAATCCAAGCTTTAATTGCTAAATTTGTTTTACCCATTTTTGACCTAATTGCTAAAATGAAGAACAAAGGAAGAAGAAGCTTAGTAGTAGCAAGATGATGATGATGAGAGGATTAGAAGCAGATTTGGAACTTGATTTCTTGTTTAATTCCAACCTTTGTTTGATCTTGGCTTTGATTTTCCTTCAAGAACACAAGTGAAGAACAAGAGGTGAGGTGGGTGTGTGTGTGTGTGTGTGTGTGTTGAAGGTGAGTTGGCTGACTCACCTTAATTAGGCTGACTTATGGTCAATAATTATCCATAAGGAGGTATTTTGTTCCCCTTTTCAACATACAACACGACACCCGAGTGGGGAAAGAATTTCCCAACAGATTTCATAATTCTTTTCTATTTTTATTACTATTTTTAATTTCACATTTATCTGGCCAATAACTAATTTCTATTAATTCTTACAAATATATTTATATTTAATTCATTTATTCGTAGTGCCACTAGGTGGGCGACCACTTTATCCCAGGCCTTCACGTTAGCCAAGTTGGCTGAAGGGGATTTAATAGCAAGGAACAGGTTGAGTGGGGAAAGAATTTCCCAACAGAAATCATAGTTTGAACATTATAATACTCAACAGAGGCAAGGAGGGCAGTGGAAACCGACAAGGTAATCAGAGTAGAGCAGCTACTGCAGGTGGGTCTGCTCAGAGGGCACCTTGGTGCAACAGGTGCAAGTCATATCATCATGGGCAGTGTATGCCCCAATCCATGAGATGCATGAATTGTAGTCAGTTTGGCCATGATCTAAAGAATTGCAGACTGCCGAGGAGCGTCTGCTGGAATTGTCAGAAAGAGGGGAACCGAGTCGGTGATTGCCCATTGAGTAAGAAAGTGGTATCTGGGTCAGGAGGGGGAGGTGCTGGGGGATCATCTTCAGCAGGGCAGAAAAGAAAGAACCCACCCACTGCTGAAGGTCGGGCATTCAGGATGACTGTGGATGATGCTACTACCACAGATGATGTGATAACCGGTATATTTCTAATAAACTCTATTCCTGCTAGAGTGTTATTTGATTTAGGGGCAAATCGCTCATTTGTATGTGTAGAATTCTATGGTAGGTTGAATGTGCATTTAACTAAACTAGCTACTGCTTTAGAAATAGAGGTAGCTGATGGTATGATAGTTCCGGTCACGATTGCTATGGCTGGAGCTAAGATAGATATAGACAGTATTTGTTTTCGTGTTTATTTCCTGGTAATGCCGTTATCTGGGTTTGATGTGGCGCTCGGGATGGATTGGCTGAGTCTGAATCAGGCCAATATCAAATGCCACAAGAAGCTGATCTCCTTTCCGTTGGCTGATGGCACAAGAGTGGTAGCAAGGGGTGAGAAGGTTGGGTCTGTAATTACGATTATCTCCTGTTTGAAGGCTAGAAAGGTGTTGGATAAAGGTTGTGAATCGTACTTGGCTTATGTAATTGATGGAAAAAAGAGAAACAGACTATGAACGACATCCGGGTGGTAACGGAATACCCTGAAGTATTTCCAGAAGAGTTACCATGGCTACCTCCAGTTCGTGAGGTAGAGTTCAAGATAGATCTGATTCCTGGTTCCCCACCAATGGCAAAGGCACCGTACAGGTTGGCACCGTCAGAGATTCGAGAAATGATGACTCAGATACAGGATTTGTTGGATAAAGGGTTTATACGTCCAAGTCCATCTCCGTGGGGAGCACCAGTTTTGTTTGTAAAGAAGAAAGATGGTACATTGCGAATGTGTATCGACAATCGTGAGCTAAATAAGAGAACCATAAAGAACAAGTACCCACTGCCAAGAATAGATGATTTGTTTGATCAACTACAGGGGGCTTCGTTCTTTTCCAAGATTGATTTAAGATCAGGGTATCACCAGGTGCGGGTTTCGGAGGAAGACGTGTCAAAGACGGCTTTTCGTACGCACCTGCGATTTTCATAGATTTAATGAGCAGAGTTTGTCGACCATTTTTGGTTACTTTTGTAATAGTTTTCATCGATGATATTCTGGTATATTCAAAGACTGAGGAAGAGCACGAGAAGCATTTGAGACAGATTTTGTAGACACTAAAGAAAGAGCATATGTTTGCTAAGTTCTCTAAGTGCGAATTCTGGTTGAGAGAGGTTCAATTTTCGGGGCATGTGATATGTGACGAGGGAGTAAAAGTGGATCCTTCAAAGGTAGAAGCAGTTATGAATTTGAACGCTCCAAAGACACCGTCCGAGATCAAGAGTTTTCTGGGGTTAGTTGGATACTACCGCAGGTTTATAAAAGACTTCTCCAAGATTGCGGGTCCGTTGACTAAGTTGACTAAAAAAGATGTGAAATTTGTATGGGGCAGTGAACAGGATAAAGCTTTCCATATATTCAAACAGTTGTTATGTCAGGCCCCTTTTCTTGCATTGCCAAGTGGTTCAGAACATTTTATAGTTTATTGTGATGCATCGTTTGTAGGATTGGGCTATGTGCTTATGCAGAGCGATCGGGTGATTGCGTATGCTTCGAGGCAGTTGAAACCCCATGAGAAGAATTACCCGACACATGACTTGGAATTAGTAGCAGTTGTATTTGCTCTAAAGCTGTGGAGACACTACTTGTATGGCACCAAGTGCGTGATTTGTACCGACCATAAGAGCCTACAGTATGTATTTACACAGAAAGAGTTGAATATGAGACAGAGACGATGGGTGGAATTGATTAAAGAATAAGATTGCGAAATCAGATATCACCCACGCAAAGCAAATGTGGTGGCAGATGCCTTAAGCCGCAAGGGAGCGGGAAGATCTATCCAGTTTATGCGTATTGAGATTGTATCTGATCTAGTGGATAGACTAAAGTCTGCACAGTTGGAGGCTCTAAAGGAAGAAAACTTGAAGAATGAACTGATGACGAAACGTAAGGACGAACTTGTTGATGATTCTCGTGGATTAAAAGTATACAAGACTCGTGTGTGGGTGCCTATGCTTGGAGATTTGAGGAAGCTGATTTTGACAGAAGCACACAAGTCCAGATTGTTAGTATACCCAGGAAGCTCTAAAATGTATAATGATCTGAAAGTGCTTTACTGGTGGCCTACTATGAAAACAGATGTGGCACAGTTTGTGGAATCATGCCATATTTGTGCACAAGTGAAGGTGGAGCATTAGAAGCCTTATGGATCTTTAAAGCAATTGGAAATTCCTGAGTGGAAGTGGGAACATATAACGATGGATTTCATGACTAAACTTCCGCGAACTCAGAAGAATAATGATATGATTTGGGTGATTGTGGATCGGTTGACCAAGAGCGCTCACTTTCTTGCTACATGTGAGACAGCTTCTCTACGTAAGTTGGCTCATCTTTATGTTAACGAGATAGTTGCGAGGCATGGCATGCCATTATCAATAGTATCTGACAAAGACTCCAGATTCATTTCAAACTTCTAGAAGAGTTTACAGAGAGAATTGGGTACAAGGACTAACCTGAGTACAACTTATCATCCCCAGACAGACGGTCAGACTGAACGAACCATACAGACACATGAAGATATGTTGCGAGCTTGTGTGATTGAGTATGGTCGATCTTGGGATTCGCACCTGCCGTTAATTGAGTTTGCGTATAATAACTCTTACCACTTAAGTATTGGGATGCCTCCGTACGAAATGTTATACGGCCGTCATTGCCGTACTCCGATATGTTGGTTAGAGGCTGGTGAGAAACAGTTTGCAGGACCTGAGATAGTTTAGATGACAGCTGATAAGGTTGCTATTGCCAGAGATAAGTTGAAAGCAGCCAGAGATAGACAGAAAATGTACGCAGATCCACGTCGTCGTCCAGTTAAGTTTGATGTGGGAGAGTTAGTGTACTTGAAAGTTTCTCCGTGGAAGGGTGTGATTCGATTCGGTAAACGCGGGAAGTTAGCTCCCCGTTACATTGGTCCCTTCCGCATACCTCAGATTGTGAATGACCAGACGGTTACACTGGATCTCCCAGCAGAGCTTGCAGGAATTCACGATACATTAAACGTCTGCTATGTGAGAAAGTGCAAAGTAGAAGATGAAAACCAGATTCTCCCAGTGCTAGAACTGAAAGTTGATTCTAAGAAGAGATTGATAGAAGAACCAGTAGAACTGTTAGATCAAAAAGTAACCAAGCTCCGAAAGAAGCTGATACCGATGGTGTTGGTCAAATGGAAGCACAATCTAGGTTCTCATTTAACTTGGGAGACTGAGTGAGAGATGAAAGAAAGATATCCCCATTTGTTTGAACAAGAAAGGATTCTGAGGACGGAATCCTCTTAAGGGGGAGAGATTTGTAACACCCTCTAACATGGGCTAGGAGATTAGCAAGTTTATGGTTTGTGTTTAACTGTTTTAATTTAATTAAATGATATTTGGTTTAAACAAGATAATTTTTATGCATAAATGGTATGTTTTATATGTATGTATGTTGAACCGTATGCATGGATGTATATATGAATTTGGTACGTGGGTTGTTTTGATGAGGTTTTTTTTAATGAAATAACATGATTATATGAATTGTGCACATATATGGCATGATTATATGAAGATCACAAGAATCGGATTTTTTTAATGAAATATGGGTTTTGTTGGGTTTTTGTGTGTTCATGTGGTTATATGTTAAAATGGTGTTTTGATACATGAAATATGTGTTTTAGGATGTTAGAATATGTTGTTGATATGATTTTATGAACATTGTGAAATCTGGGTTTTGGATATGAAGTTTCGAAGATGGTAGAATCAATGACAATATGAACTATTGGTGTTGGTGTTTGGGAAGAAGAAGAATTCTGATTGTGGTGAATTCTGATAGTTTGGAAACCGGAAGTTGAAATCCGGAACTCTAAAACCAACACTTGTGAATCTGAGTTCAAAATCCTACACTTGTATAACCAAGACATACAAATCCGATACACATGAAATCCGAATGATTGAAACCAAATCATTTAAATCCGAAACTCCCAAAATCCGAAGTTAAAACCGGGACATTAATGAAATCCGACAGTCACAATCCGGGTCTAAAATCTGAGTGAAGGAAAATCCGATAATTGGCAGAATCCGATACTAAGTTGCGGATTCTTGGAATCCGATAGTTTTGGAAATCCGATATTTTGGTGTTTGGACTTGTGATTGATTATTGTTTGTTATTTGTTTTATGATTGAATTATAAATATACGAGATCATATATATTTATGAGATTAAAACTGATTTGGTTATTGTTGTGTTTTCAGACAATCCTAAGACTCAGTAATATTAGACTTCTGAGCTCATGCTGAAATTGAGGTGAGTGGACGTTAAACACGAATGGTAAAGATTGTAGTTAATTTTATTAATGTGAAGCTTGATTGTGGATTGAGATTGGATTAATTGAACCGCTGAGTGTGATACTAAAATGTTGATAACTGCTGCATGAATATTTGGTCGATACGTACTCTTAGGATGATTTTGAGTTGCGTTGAGAAGTCAGCTATACGTGGACTTGGGCTGGGCTTGTCTAACTGGTTGGTTGAACAGTAGTAGCCTTTCTGTTGCATTTGTTGCTCAGAGGGGAGTTTATTGTGCCAATCTAGTGGAAAGCTATCAGTAAACCTTTGCTTTGGCCGGCATTGGTTGTAGGTTCTGCGCCGAACCTCCGGTCTTCTCTAGATATGTGATTACATGATTGATGATTGATTGTGAATGTTTGCATTTGATGTTTTAGCCTCTACTCACTTAGCTTTGTGCTAATTCCCCTCCGTTGATGTTTTGTAGGTTGGTGTTTGTAGTCGAAGAAGGAAGAGTTGACTACACTCTGATACGTATTTTGAAAAAGAGACGAGCCAGTTATTTTGTAACACCAAACATTTGATAATGATGTTGTTGTCTTTTGAACAAATGATTGTATATTTGTAAATGTTGGTTTTAATTCGCTTCCGCAGTGCGTGTTTAAAAAAATGGCTTTTGATTTTCCGGTGTTACATTGTCTCTGACTGAAAGTGAACAAGTAAATTCTATGATTTCTAGTATGATTGATCAAGTGGAGTTTGAGATGGGCGTTGATAGTATCCGATGCATTCTACGATTACCCAAACAGGATACCTATCCCTCTAAACCTTACTATGATCAAATCCCCATTGATAAACATATTCTACCTCATTGTCATGGATCTTGGGTGGAACAGAGATGAGCTTACTGGAATGTCAAAAATCAAACGTTTTGGATTGGTTCCTCTATAGCAAACACTCTATGCTATTATCATGCGTTGCCTAACAAGTGTGACAAAAGGAATTGCCGGTTGAAATGCTTTTGCTTTGAAAGTACTGGTTGGAATGGCAAAACATCTCCACTTTGATTATGCTGAGTTGGTCTTTATTGAAATATCTAAAGTGGTTCGTGAAAAAGTAATCCCAGGCAAAAGGCGCAATTTCTTGCCGTTTCCACGGTTTTTGACTATGATAATCCAGAGGTTGATGGCCAGAGATACTGCAATCTCTAGGCGGGATGATGATCCAGCTCCACAGATTCAGATGATGATCAAACTGTACAAAATTCCTGCTATGCCTAATGTGAATACCTTTGTGATGCTGGTTGAATTGATTCAATTACTAAACCTTGAAAGTGAAGTAGTCCAGCGGTACGTGAGAAAGAATAATATTGTTCTTATGAATCGGCAAGAGCCTACTGATTCTACCCCAAGAACGCTAGGTCCCGAGAGTAGTGAACCTAGGAGTCAGTCTTCTATGGGAGAAGCTGACAGGGAAGTGCTTAATGAAAAATTTAATGAGAGGGGTGGAGAAGTTGGTGAAGGTGATTTGATTAGAGAGGGAGTTACCGTGGACTATGATGATCTGACCGTTTCTGATATCGTTAAACAAGTTGTTCAGTCTGTGCAAAGCTCTCAATCAAGAGAAATTGATTCATTTAAAAAAGACATAGATAAAATGTTTGAACACGATAATAAGGAGACCGAGGAGGAGTTAGGTCCCGATGGTCAAAGAATACATCCAATTGTTTCTTCCTATGATGATCAAATGATGGACTTCTAGTTTGATTTTGAAAATATTGATACTTAAGAGCTGTATGATGATATTGATTTCTTGAACATAGAAGAAGATTATGAGAGGCAAAAACAAAGTAAGGGAGAGAGAGAAGTGAGAAAAGAAAGTATGAGTGCTCAGGGTTCCCTAACCACAAAAAGCCAGGAAACCACATATGTTGTTGGGTCTAGGCTGGAGATTGAAAAGGACTCTGGCATCCCACCGGAGCATGCACAAACCCCTCCCAGCCACAAAATTTTCTCTCAACTAAAAAATGTTTCCTTCCACGGAGAACAAGCAGAACATCTATCGGCTCCTCATTAAAAGGTTGCTGGTATTGAAACAAGTTGCAAACAACTCCATGCCATGCCTGATCTTTCTTTGCAAATCAAAAACCGTCAACAGATTGTTGACTTTCTTTCCAGACACGCGTAGACACTTGAAGCACTAAGCAGTCTATTCAAAGATAGACCTTCCGGAACTACCATAGGTGAAGCCCTTAAAGGCCATATCTAAAGATTGGTAGGAAATCCTACCACAGTCAACCCAACTCCAGCTGTGAACGTTGGTGGACCTTCATCTTCAGAATTCATTTCTGAAGGTGCTGGTGCTTCAACGGGTAATCTAAGTGATCCCGGACATGTTACCCCAACTAAAACTGAATCGGCTAAGGAATTTGTTTCCAAGGCTTATTTTGAAGCTACAATTGAACACTTGAACGTTAGAATTGATGATACACAAAGGTTGTAGGCTGAAAGATTAAATGAGCTGAAAAGGTAGAATGATCTAATTGAGGCCAAGTTAGATGAGCTGATTGAAAACAGGGAGAATGAGATCAAAGAAAAAGTGACTGATGCTTTGAAGATTGAAGATCTGAAAAGTCTACTACTTGTTAAATTGATTGGTAGTGCTGAGAATACTTTTGAGGAGTTTGATTTGCTAACTTTATTGCAAACGGAGGTTGAGTCTTCGTGCAAAACCGCTGCCGGGTCATCAAAAAGACCTAGGCATGACGATGATGACTCAGACAACGATCGTCCTGAGGGGGAGAAAAGATTGAAAACCTATTTTGATACCCCGGCTACTCACATGATTGGTGCGGTTGCAGATAAACTGGATGAAACTTCTTTCAAACAAAAATAGAAAGGTAAGCAAGTGGAGATAAGGTTTGAGTTTGAAGACATTGATAGATCTGATGTGGAGGAAGAGGATATGACATTGGCTCTATGGTTAAACAAACAGACAGAGGAAGTGCAAATGTCTCAAAAGGCTGAAAAGCCTGAATTTTAAAAGTTAAATTTGGAAAGTCTTCTCAAAGTACATATAGAAGTAACAAAATAGTTTCCACCATCTCCTGGAAAATTCTGAACAACTCGAGCTGATATCATTAGAAAATAGCAAAAAGAAACTCAAATACAAGAAATATCTAAAGATGGTGAATGTGAGATTCCTAAAAATGTTCAAATAGATCCGGTTCACACTGGGTCTTTACCAAATGTAAGAAAAAGCTATGTGCTCATGAGAGAGGCCTTGAAAAAGCAAGTTAGAAACTGGAGGTATCAAGATATACTTGTCGCCTTTCTGGAAGAAATATCTGTTAACATCTACACATATCAGATCAATGAAATGCTTGATATCAACCTGATGGGTACTAAAAATGTGAATGAAGCTCGAATGAGACTATTTCTCAATGTGCACACTGCAAAGAAAGAAGATTCTGAGTTTGCAAATCAGATCATCAAGTTGAATAATGTTGTAGTTCCACAACTGATGTTCATTGATATGATCTTCTATCATGGTACAAGATCAGATATGAAAAGTTATTCATTTGGGCATGTTGATATGAAATTCCTAAGCCTTGGTGATGTAAATTTCCTGGTGGAGTAGCTTGAGTCTAAATTAGAAAAGAATATGGAGGAGTCTGCAGGATATCAAAAGCTTTGGGAGTTTATGAGGCACAGAAGCCAAAGAGCTGAGGAGATTGATCTTCAATTTGGAGCAGAAGCTGATAAGGACAAAATCAATGTACCGAAACCGAAAACAAATCATTCAAAGCTCGAACAATTAGAGATGTATCAGGTGATATGGAGTTGTGATGATTAATTCGAAGGGACTAAAGGGATTGTTCTGTTCAACAATAAAAATGAAAAGGTCTTTCTGCGGTTTGATGAGGTAAATGCTTACTCAGATGGTTCCTTGAAGATCTGGTCTATCAAAATCAAATAGTACAACATGAGCATAAAAGAAAACATTGATCAAGCACCGAGAGTCAGACTGACTCACATGTTAGAAATGTAATTTATGTTTTTTATCTAGTTAGCTTTTGAACTTAGAATGTCACCTTTAGTATTATGTATATATGGTGACTTAGGCTTATTTTCATGTAACCTTTTCATATATTCAATATAAAAACAAACTTAAAGGTGTATTGATCTCTACTTGAATCTTCTATTGTACTCGTTTTTGCTTTATCAGAATGACAATGTGGCACCAATTCTAGAGTACGGAGACATAATAAAGAAAATTATAAAAATTAAAAAGGTTTCCTTTGTGGAAGGACTGGGCCACAACTTATTTAACATCGGCCAGTTCTGTCATAAAGACTTGGAGGTCACATTCAAGAAGAACTCATGTTTAGTAACAATAGAGACAGGAGATGTACTTCTAGATGGAACAAGGAAGTCAAATATCTATTCAATTGACTTTAATAACTACAATGCAAAGACCTTAGTTTGTCTGTTAAGTAAGGCCTCATCGGATTTAACTTGGCAATGACACATAAAACTCTCTCACCTCAACTTCAACAGCATTAACAAGCTAGTAACTGGTCTGGTGAGAGGTCTGCCTACGTTGAAATTCAAAAAAGACCATCTGTGTGTAGATTGTGAGAAAGGAAAGATGAGATCTTCTCACAAAACCAAACAGGTCTCCAGTACCAATAAAACAATGGAGTTTCTGCACATGGATTTATGCCGTCCGATGAGAGTTCAAACACGTAGTGGGAAGAAGTATATCTTGGTGATTGTTGATGACTACTCAAGATATACTTGGGTCAAGTTCCTGATCAAAGGATATGCTTCATCAAACAATAACAGAACAAGTTTGAGAATAATGTTGGTACAATTTAGACTGATAGTGGGACTGAGTTCAAGAACAAAACCTTGTGTACTTACCTTGACCAGGTGGGGATCACATATCAAGTTTCTGCAACATACCCTCCACAATAAAATAGGATGGTAGAATGACGTAATCGAATTCTGGTTGGGGCTACTCGTACAATGTTGTCCTATTCTGGTCTCCCACCTTCCTACTAGGCTGAAGCTGTCAGCACGGCGTGTTACACACAGAATCGTTCCTTCATTCATAAACGATTTAACAAAACTCCAAATGAATTGGCAAATGGCATTGTGCCTAATATCAAATATCTCCACATATTTGGTAATAGGTGCTTTGTACTCAATGAAAAGGATAACCTTGGAAAATTTGAGGCCAAGGCTGATGAAGAAATTTTCCTTGGTTATTCACAAGAGTCTAAAGCCTACCGAGTTTTAAACAAAAGGATAAACTGTGTTGTTGAAAGCATAAATGTAACATTCGACGATATGTTGTATATTAAACTTTTTCAAAAACAAAATGAAGTTATTTCTAGACATGTCATTTCAGGACTAGTACTCCAAAGACAAAAAACAAATACAAATCCTAACTCTACAAAATGTGATTTAGATGTCCTATTTGATTTCTTTCAATCTGAATCCAATATTACTAATGCTGGTGACAGGAAGGATGCAGTTTCTTTAACCACAACTACAACGGAGATTGACAATTCTTCATCTTATCCTACCGTGAATTCTCCGTCTACATCTACTGTCAGTCCAACAGTAGTACCTCATGAGCCGGTTTATGAGAGTACTCCAATTTATGATTCAGAAGCAATTTTTAATGAGGAGGATACGGTATTAGCAGGAAGATTAGATGAATTCTTTGCTCCGATTAACAACCCCGAGGAATAAGATGGACAAAATCCCATCCAGAACCACATATAATAGGGAACATTCAAGATGAGGTAATGAATCGTTTTGCAATGGAAATGAGTGCCTTCACTCTAGTTTCCTAAGCATGATTGAACCTACAAAAGTATCTGATGCATTGCAAGATGCTGATTGGGTTATTGTTATGCAAGAAGAACTCAATCAATTTGAACGTTTGAAGGTATGGAGACTGGTACCATTACCATAAGATAAATCAGTTGTAGGTACCAAGTGGATTTTCAAGAACAAACGCGATTCCGATGGAGTGGTGGTGAGAAATAAAGCAAGGCTGGTTGTAAAAGGATACAACCAACAGGAGGGAATCGACTATGATGAAACATTTGCCCCTATAGCTAGGATAGAAGCCATACGACTATTTTTAGCCTATGTTGCCTACAAAAGCTTTAAGGTTTTCCAAATGGACGTCAAAACTACATTTCTAAATGGTATACTCAAGGAGGAAGTGTATGTCTCTCAACCCGAAGGATTTGTCAATCCTAAACTCCCACATCATGTTTATATTCTTTACAGCGTTGTATGGATTAAAACAAGCCCAAGAGCTTGGTATGATGTCCCGTCAGAATATCTACTAAGTGAGTGATACAGTAAAGGAAAAACCAACACCACTCTCTTTACCAAAACAAGAGGAAAGGATCTAATTCTAGTACAGAATTATGTGGACGATATCATTTTTGGATCTACAAACCCTAAGTAAAGTGATGAGTTTGCACTTACAATGTAGAATCAATTCAAAATGAGTATGATCGTATAGATGAATTTTTTTCTCGGATTACAAGTTAAGCAACTAAACCATGGCATTTTTATAAGTCAATCCAAGTATATCAAAGACTTGTTAAAAAAGTATGACATGCTCAGTTGTTCATCACTATCTACCCCTATGGCTTCAAAAACAAAACTGTCTGCTGATCTTGATGGAAAAGCAGATGATTTAAAAACGTACAGAGATATGATAGTGAAGGTATTCGTTTGACATAATCAAGTAGCAACGGAAGCAATATGTATAACAAAATACATAGCTAAGAAAATGAATACTTCCAAGGACCAAAGTCTAACTATGAACTTGCAACTAAATAGATGAACAAGATGGGAAGAAAAGTTTATACCTCAATGCAAATCACAAAGTAAACATTTCTTGTCAACAAGCTTAGAATCCAAATAAGAATCCCTCTAGTGTTGTCCACCCCAAGCTCCTATGATTCCCAAATGCTAGTTTGTTGATGCAAACACCAAAGCAACAATCAAATATGTATTCTTAGACTCTTGTGCACCAAAAGAACACCAAGAAGAAGAAGGAGTAAGAGAAATTCGTTGCCTCTTTGTCTACCATAGTTATTAGATATTAACACCATTAAACCAAGTGTTTAAGGCTGTTAATTCTGCTGTTACAGCAAACGTACATGGCCTGTGTTGATCAACACGGCCGTGTAGGCCCAAAGTGCACGGCCCCAATTGGGCTAAGACGGCCTGTGTCTAATAGGCACAACACGGCCCGTGTTTATCTACACGGCCCGTGTTGGCCCAAACTACACGACCTTGAACTGGGCCAATACATCTCGTGTATGTTGAACTCGACACGAGCTGTTTTCAAGAACATGGCCCGTGTACCATCCTGCCAAAACCCATTTTGGCCTTTTCCTCTCTTTTGCTTGATCGTGCTGCCGGAATCAATACTTGGTGTGTGACCCAATAGGCCTATACCTCATCGGTAGTGCCATTAACTCGTTCGTGTCAGCGGGCAAATTCCAACAGACTCCCACTTGCACATGACACGACTACGAAAAATAACACAAACATAGAGCGGCCTCTAGCAAGACATCTATGCTCCCAAGTTAGTATAGGGTATGCCACTCTTGACAAGATCCCCAATCATAAAATGATTGTCCTAAAGATAAATGAACATGTACATCCCTTTGTTCACGATATCCAATGTGAACACAAGGCATGGAATATAGTCAACCTTCAGATCGTTCATGATTATGTTTCTCGATTCTAGATTAGTGGTGACCAATAAACCAAGTTAATATTGATCCATCATCAATATAACTTGAGCACGGCCATGCATATGAACGTTAGCACTCAATCATCGAGGGGCCCATGGATATTCTCTCAATCATCGAGGGGCCCATGGATATCTCCCTTATAACGACCAGTTACGGACCGCGTTAGAAAACGATCAAAGCAAAGCAGACCTATGATTAGGGATCACATGTATCTCTAGTTTAAGGTTGAAATGTCATTACCATCCCGAGTTACTTGTGACTAAAACCATGAAGTAGACTCGGGGCGGGTCCTCCAATCACTTGAAACCTCTTTCAAGTATAGGAAAGAATCACGTTTTATCAAAACCAATTCTTTACCTCAGTCTTAATTCATACTTCCTTCCCACAAAGTATGACCGATTGTGGAGATTTAAAGATTGTAAAACAACCTAGGGAAGAAATTAAACATGCAAAGATGGAACACAATAAAGACTAAATGTAAGTAACCGCAACACGCATATATATAGATCTCTACTTTATTAATCGAAACAAACATTAGTAACATTACTGCTTAATGTTCCCAAATACATAATGGTCCAAACATAAACTAAATCTAAACCAAGTCATGAGCAAATCTAACACCTATTGCCGTAGTGTGAGAATCATGAGAGGCTTGTGACAACGGTTAAGTAAACGGATCGGCCAAATTGCCTTCCGAGGTTACTCTACTAATAGCGACTTCACCACTTTCAATCATCTCTCTAATCAAGTGGTACTCTCGAGGCATGTGCCTCGTTCTCTTGTGAGCTCTCGGTTCCTTCGCTAAGGCTACCTCACCCTCATTGTCACAAAAGATCTCAATAGGGTCGGATATGGTAGGAACCACTCCAAGGTCTCGGATGAACTTCCTTATCTACATAGCTTCTTTAGCAGCTTCACTTGTTGCAATGTATTCTGACTCTGTAGTAGAATCAGCCACTGTGTCTTGCTTTGAACTTCTCTAAGTAATAGCCCCACCATTCAATAGGAACACAAACCCCGATTGTGATCGGCAGTCATCCCTATCACTTTGGAAGCTAGCATCAGAGTAACCCTTTACTCTGAGCTCTTCCTCACCACCAAAGATCAAGAACATTTCTTTAGTCCTCCTAAGATACTTAAGAATGTTCTTTACCGCAACCCAATGGGCTTGCCCCGGATTTCCTTGATATCTACTAGTCAAGCTCAAAGCGCAAGACACATCAAGATGAGTACATAACATGGCGTACATGATCGAGCCCACGGCCGAAGCATATGGTACTCGCTTCATTACTTCTAATTCCTCTTGAGAACTAGGACATTGTGTCTTACTCAATATCACTCCATGTGACATAGGAAGATTTCCTTTCTTGGAGTCCTCCATCTTGAACCGCTTCAAGACTTTGTCAATGTATGTTCTTTGACTCAACCCGAGAAGTTTTCTAGATCTATCTCTATAGATCTTGATACCCAGAATATATGCCGCTTCTCCTAAGTCTTTCATTGAAAAGCATTTTCCAAGCCAAGTTTTAACACTTTGCAAGGTTGGAATATCTTTTCCAATGAGTAGGATATCATCCATATTTAAAACTAATAAAACAACGGCGCTCCCACTAGCCCTAACGTATACACATGGCTCGTCTACACTCTTCGAGAAACCAAACTCTTTGATTTTCTCGTCAAACCATAGATTCCAACTACGAGATGCTTGTTTAAGTCCATAAATGGACTTCTTTAGTCTACACACTCTATTAGGATGCTTCGGATGTACAAAACCCTCAGGCTGCGTCATATACACCTCTTCGGAGAGCTTCTCATTAAGGAAGGCGGTTTTGACATCCATTTGCCATATTTCGTAATCATGAAATGCGGCGATTGCCAAAAGTATCCTAATAGATTTCAACATGGCCACTGGGGAAAACGTTTCATCATAATCGACACCATGCGTATGGGTGAAACCTTTAGCCACCAATCGGGCTTTGAAAGTGTTAACTTTTCCATCCATGTCGGTCTTCTTCTTGAAGACCCATTTATACCCTATTGGTTTACAACCGGGTGTAGGATCAACCGGTTCCCAAACCTAGTTATCCTCCATGGATTGCATCTCGTTATCCATTGCCTCCTTCCACTTAGCAGACTCATGGCCCGTTGCCGCTTCCTGATAGTTGGTGGGCTCATTAAGATCCACCAATAGCTCGTCGCCCTCAGATATGAGAAACCCATATCTCTCTGGATCATGGCGAGTTCTACCAGATCTACGGAAGGTGTTTTCTCGACCTTCTTCGTGGGAACGAGATTAAGGATTTCTGTTGCCGTTTCAAGAGCATAACCCCAAAGGCTTATAGGCACTTGGGTGTGACTCATCATAGACCGAACCATATCTAACAATGTTCGGTTCTTCCTCTCGACGACACCATTTATTTGAGGCGTCCTAGGAGGTGTCAGTTGTGAGATAATTCCACAACCCTTGATATGATCATGAAACTCTTGACTAAGATACTCACCACCCCTATCGGATCTAAGTATCTTAATCTTTTTGCACAATTGATTCTCTACTTCATTTTAGAAAGTCTTAAAGACCTCAAAGGTGTCGGACTTTTCTGTAACCATGTAGACATACCCGTACCTACTATAATCATCTATAAAGGTAACGAAGTATCTAGAATTGTCTCTTGTGATGTGCTTAAACGGACCACACACATCGGAATGTATGATGTCCAATAAGTCTTTTCCCCTCTCATTCACGCCGGAAAAGGGTGCTTTAGTCATCTTGCCTAATAGAGAAGATTAGCATAATTCATTTGACTCATGGTCAAATGATTCCATGATCCCATCCTCTTGGAGCTTGGAGATACGAGCCTTGTTTATATGGCTAAGTCGACCATGCCACAAAGACAATTTGTCTAAACCAGTTTTAGACGTTGAATCAATATTCATGATTGAACGATTATTACTAATGTATGCATCTACTTCATAAATACCACGACAAGGATAAGCTTTAAAATAACAAATATTATTTTTAAAACATACGATAACTCCATTGTCAAAAGTAAAACCAAAACCATCATCGTGTAAAGCATGAAAAGAAATAATGTTTCGCGCCACAAGCGGCGAATAGCATATGTTTAATAATAATATAGAAAAACCGGAATTAAAAGATAATTCGACTTCTCCTCGAGCCTTGACCGGGACAATCTCCTTGTTTTCCATTATCAAGTCAAGCTCGCCATTCTCCATCCTTCTACTTGTCTTTAGCACCTATACAATATTATAAACGTGAGTACCACAGCCGGTATCTAATACCCAACTACCAGATGTAGAAGTATGATGGAGTTCAATCATGTACGTACCTGAATCTGAAGTTCCTCCGATGCTCAACCCCTTGAGCTTCTTAACACCTTCTAGGTAACCCGGGCAGCTACGGCGCCAATGGCCCTTCTTCCCGCATAAGAAGCATTCCGCTTCATTCGGAGTTTTTGCTTGTGGAACCATCTTCCCCTTGCCTTTACCCTCAAAAGCAGGGCTAAACTTGGCAGCGCCAATCTTCCCCTTCCCTTTACCCTTAGGGGTATAAGCGGACTTCTTCTTCTTCTGGATTCACCCCTCCCTTATAGCAAGAACGGGATTTGGAACGGCGGGCTTGTTTTTGGTCATGCTAGACTCTGTTGTCTTGAGCATACCATGAAGCTCTATAATGGATTTATCCATACTATGCATATGATAACTCATGAAGAATTGATCATAGACAGTGGGTAGGGACCATAGGATCAAATCCACGGCTAGCTCCTTCCCTATGGTATATCCGAGCCATTCCATGCGCTTCACGTTTGCTTTCATGCACAACACGTGAGCACTCACATTCCCGCCATCAGCCATCTTGCTACCAAGTACCGTCTTAAGACACTCAAACCTCTCTTGTCTCGCTTGCTGCTGGAACATTTCCTTAAGCTGAGCGATCAAGTCAAAAGCACTCAAATGATCCATTTGCTTTTGGCGCTCGGGGAACATAGTACTTATGATGAGGCAAGTTATGTCCTCGGTATCCTTGACACGCTTCTTATAAGCGTCTCGGATAGCCCGAGTGGCATTGGCAGCAGGAGCCTCGGGTAGGGCCTCCTCTATGGTAACCATCTTCCCTTCTTGGAGTAGACAAGCTTAAGTTGCCTAAACCAGTCCAAGAAGTTGTTACCATTGAGTTTCTCCTTTTCAAGGAAAACTCTAAGTGAAAAAGGGTTGGTGGTGTTGGTGTTGCTTGAAGACGCCATCTAAAATAGCAAAGAAGTTTTAGTTAGTTTGGAAATCCTTGTTAAAATAAGTACCCAAAGTTTTAAACAAAACAATTTATTTGTAACAAGGGCTAAGAACCTTATTTCACCTCTCACCATGACGGGTTTACCGCGGATCACGTGGCGAAGCTATTTAGGCCGGCAACCATTTTACCAATTGTAATCTCTATTACAACTCTTAGACACTTGCAGGATCCATTGACATCCATTATGTAGGTTGGAATGTTTGATCCCTTCCTTACACCAATCTTAATATATAATTTTTGTTTCGCTCATGCTTAGCTCGACAACTAACCAAGAATTATATGCTAAAATTGTAAATCGTCCAACACGACACATGGGTGGCACTGTCGACTATTAATTGGCTCGTGCTTAGCTCGACAACCAATCATGCGAGTTACCCCACTCACCCTCCACACAACTACACAAGGAATGACTTGTGCTTAGCTCGACAATCATCCTTGCTTTGTTAGATTCGGGTGGTGTCATCTTACGGATGGTGCGTGATTTACATTTTGAAAAACGGGATTTTGTTTCCGGTTTATAAAAACCCTTTTGTGAATTAACAAAGTTAGTGTCAAAACAATTTTAAGCACTTTTAAATATAATACCATCTTTATATTTTCTTTGTCAATTCTATTCGCGTGCAATTGTTAACCATTTTAACAAACATAGTATTTTATTTAATTTTATAGGAAAAATTGTCTAGCATGCGAATCCTAATCCATGCATAGAAAAATAAAATACAACCATGCAAATATATATATATATACATATATATTATTCGGTAACATGCCCAAAAATCCTACGCGTTTTCCCCGTGAGCCGCAACGGGGAAAACGAGACCAAAACCTAAGGACAAGGTATAGTCTCATTGGGTGAGCTCCCACTGAATCCAACACCTCTTGTAGCATGTTGATTCCTTCTCGCCAAGACATCATCACCATGACTCTCGTTGACTTCTCCGGGTTCTAATTCTATACAATTTACAAATACATAGAATATATATAAACGACACGCATGTCGCATTCCTATACTATTTATACAAATACATAGAATATATATAAACGACACGCATGTCGCATTCCTATACTATTTATACAAATATATAGAATAAAAGAAACGGTGTGCAAGCCGCACCAACAAATAAATAAATAAATATAATACAGCACGCAGGCCGCCAAAAACCGAAATCAATCAACCACCAAAACACATACGTCTATGGGCATATCAACTTACCGAATCAAACCAAAAACATATCACATAGAAACATGGTGTGCCACACATAACCATGATATAAAAATGTATCTATATTTTAGTTAAGATTGTCAAAAACATCAAAGGCCCAAAAAGACAATCCTTGTACATATGCATTAGTGTACCAAACCATTTTTGAGACATATATTGATATATACATTTATAAGTATATATATGTGTACACTTCATGGCAAGTTACAACAAATATATAAATATAAAAACTAAAGTATAAACAAGACTACGAATAAATCTATTCTAGCGCAACAAGAGTCTCAATGAAAAACCAATTTTAAGAAAACAATTTTCTTATCAAAAAAAACTTTTATGGTTTTTCTAGACTCAACAGTGCGAAGCCATGTTAGATATGGCTCTGATACCACTGAAGGTATTCGTTTGGCACAATCAAGTAGCAACAGAAGCAATATGTATAACAAAATACATAACCAAGCAAACGAATACTTCCAAGGACCAAAGTCTAACCATGAACTTGCAACTAAGTAGATGAACAAGATGGGAAGAAAAGTTTATACATCAATGCAAATCACAAAGTAAACCTTTCTTGTCAAGAAGCTTAGAATCCAAATAAGAATCCCTCTAGTGTTGTCCACCCCAAGCTCCTTTGATTCCCAAATGATAGTTTGTTGATGCAAACACCAAATCAACAATCAAGTATGTATTCTTAGACTCTTGTGAACCAAAAGAACACTAAGAGCAAGGAGTTAGAGAGAAAACTTTTGTATCAACCAATAGACAAAGAACAAGCCAAAAGTCTCTACTAGAGCAAAGAAATTTGTTGCCTCTTTGTCTACCACAATTATTAGATATTAACACCATTAAACCATGTGTTTAAGGCTGTTAATTCTGCTGTTACAGCGAACGTACACGGCCCGTGTTGTTCAACACGGCCGTGTAGGCCCAAAGTCCATGGCCCCAATTGGGCTAAGACGGCCCGTGTCTAATAGGCACAACACGGCCCATGTCGGCCCAAACTACACGACCTTGAACTGGGCCAATACGCCTCGTTTATGTTGGACTGGACATGGCCCGTGTTCAAGAACACGGCCCATGCAGCATCCTGCCAAAACTCATTTTGGCCTTTTCCTCTCTTTTGCTTGATCGTGTTGCCGAAATCAATACTTGGTGTGTGACCCAATAGGCCTATACCTCATCGGTAGTGCCATTAACTCGTTCGTGTCGGTGGGCATATTCCAACAGATAGGCTCATTACTATATCTGACGGCTAGTAGGCCAGATATTATGTTTGCTACATGTCTATGTGCTAGATTCTAGGCTAATACAAAGGAATTACATCTGCTGGCAGTGAAAATAATTTCAGATATCTCAAGGGTACTCCTAATTTAGGTTTGTGGTATCCAAGAGACTCAAGTTTATAGTTATATGCGTATTCAGATGCATATTATGTTGGATGCATGCTAGACAGAAAGAGTACTTCTAGCAGTGCACACTTTTTGAGAGATAGACTAGTCTGCTGGGCTTCAAAGAAACAAAACTGTGTATCCACTTCAACTACTACTGAGGCTGAATATGTTGCTGCTACAATGTGCTGCTCTTAGAATTTGTGGGTCAGGACTCAGCTATCTGACTTTGATTTGCAATACGACAAGATCCCATTATTGTGTGATTCACAATCTGCAATTACTATCTCATGCAATCTAGTTAACCACTCAAAGACCAAGCACATAGATATACGATATCGTTTTATAAAAGACAATGTGGAAAAAGGTCTAA
Organism: Dittrichia graveolens; assembly: GCA_038502395.1. NCBI lineage: Eukaryota > Viridiplantae > Streptophyta > Magnoliopsida > Asterales > Asteraceae > Dittrichia > Dittrichia graveolens. The sequence goes on along the minus strand of JARJIL010000005.1, from coordinate 49,805,660 downwards.
TTGAATTACAGTATGTCAAGAATGAAGATCAACTGGCTGACCTGTTCACCAAACCATTAGATCATACTCGTTTTAATGAGTTAGTGACCAAGTTAGGCATGTTGAATTATAAGGTCTCACATTCTGTATTTCACTTTCTATTCTTACTGGTCTATTTTTTTAGTTTTGAGTGGGTATTTCACAATGTTTGTTCATCTTACAGATAATGAAATCATACATTGAGGGGGAGTGTCAATCATACATACAAGCTACGCATGCTTGTAAGGGGGAGAAGTTTAACAGAAAGTTGAAAAATCAAAAAAACATTCACAAAGTGATGAAAACTCCAAAATTATTTGTGTTTTTTAATTTGATAAATACAAAACCCAAAAATATTTGTATTATAAATTGATAAATGAAAAATCCAATTTTTTTAAGATTAAATCAGTTTCTAGTATACCCTTCGAATTCGAAACATACACTTCGAATTCAAAATAGGTTAAGTCTTTTGACTTCGAGCGCATTTAGGTGCTACAAGTTCAATTTTTCATGCTTACATGAGGCTATGAGTTTGAAAGATATGCATGTACTATTCGAATTCGCAAACTGGGCATTGAATTCAAACTTCAAATTCGAGTTTGTATTCTATGCTTTAACTTCGCATTCAAAGTCTTCCTCATCATGAAGACTTCGAGCCATTTTTATTTTCATTTGGACTTCGAATTCGAAATCCTTGAATCCAAGAAGGCTTCGAGTGCCTTTCATGGCTTCGAATGTGAAGTCTGTTCACTTCGAATTCGAAATTCAGGAATGCAAGAAGACTTCGAGTGCCTTCTAGGCGTCACATTCGAAGTCTTTACACTTCGAACTCTAAACAGTGAACTAATAGCTCACTTCGTGAAAGTGTGGTCAGATTAAACCTTCAAGTAAGGTTGGAGAGAATGAGAGTAGAAAGAAACACACACTACACCTTTTAGCTAAAGCTTGAGTATATTGAAATGCATTCAAAGAGTGGTCAAGCGTACAATGGTCCTTGGCCATATGCCTATTTATAGGTAAAGCCTCACACGGCTTTTTTCATTTTTCTAAACTAACAATCTCCCCCTAAATGGAGAGAAAGCCTATTACATGAAAAACAGAAAGACAGAAAGTAGTTTATTACATTAAAGATCTATTTATAATGCCGAACATGACTTTCCACCTCCATATGATCCGCCTACTATCCAACGTCCTTTTTAAAGCCTCCATCATCCTTATCAGTTCAACCTTTTCTGACTCACTTGATGATGGTTGTTCTTGATTAGCCCTTTCTTGGAGTCTATGGTAGAATATTTTGAGGGTACCATCCGAGTATGCCATCATATCCACCATTCTAGACAAAGATCCTTCGTCTGTGTTGGTTGATGAAGATGACCTCTTTGACGTGTGAAGTTAGGATGATGTTCGTCGATTAGGGTTAGTTCTTCCAGGGATTGAAGATTGGGATGGCTTTCCACTGGCTTGAGCAGATTAACCTCGAATTGATTACTCTCTGCTCCAAGTTGAAGGTCATGCTCTTGAATAAACAAAATGAATTTCCTCATGTATTTCATCAGTGTTGTTCGTCCTTGTTGTTCCTCATAGGACTTGTTTAGCTTGGTGGAAAGCTCTTCATAGATGAAGTCGATATCGTGAAGCTTGACATGTCGGAAGTCTACTTCATTCAATGAGATCTTTTGCCCGTCAGCCCTTTGTACATCATCCACAGCAAATTTTCACTTTAAGGATTTCTTCATGCAAAGACAAAGTACCTTGCTGATCGGATACTCAGAAACTATTTGCTGTCTTGGTGTTGTATACTCATTTAAAATATGCTTATATCGTCTCCTTTGTACCTCATCAAGACCCCTATGTTCATGAGGAATCCTTTCTCTAACGTAAGTTGCAAAGATTGTAGGAATATGATCCTGAAGATAAGTAGCATTTACCCCATACTTACCTCAAAGTGGATTTTTCATTGCATCCCGGGTAAACATATTGTGTCTGTCTAGGCCTGGATCTGTTGAAATTAGGACAGGAGGAGCTGGTTGGACATGCGGAGGGACAGGCCATTCTGACATAGATTGTATTTGTTGAGCCTACTCTTCTTGAATATTCCTCCTCGGGATGTTGGCACCAGACACCTGGAATTGCTTTGGCTCGGGAGGAAACAGTTGGTGAACTTCCTCAGATATGCCCGGGAGAACCCTTGTGATATTCAATTTCCTTATGGCATCCTCCATTTACTTTTTGGTAACATGCTCCTTCGCAGACTTTGCAACCCTTGAAGTAGCAGTCTGTTTTGATGGCTGTGCCAATCCTCAAATTTATTCGCAATTCTAACTTCTTCTATTCTTTCTAGCTGTTTACCAATTGAGAATTCATCTATCTGCTTTAATAACTCACCCGACTGGTCCCTTTCTCCTTGGTCTGCAGTTTCGGTTTCAAATTCAAATTCAGGAATGTCGTGTTTAGCTTCAAATTCGGGTTCTGGTTAGGGTTGTGGTAGTTGTTGTTGTTGTTATTGTTGTTGATATGATTGCTTTGAAGTTATGGATGGTTCTGCCCCAATACACATTGCCGTTGCTAATCTTTCAGTTAGTGGAGTGAAGGTCAAAACGCGCGCTCTCTTCTCCCCCTCTTGACGATCATGATCGGGATCATCGTCGTCACGCCTGCGCTTTAACCCTGCAGCTTGGGATTTACATGTTGATTGAAGAATAGTAAGTCTATTTTCCACGAAATCAAGTTTCTGAAATACACCGTTGCCATGATCCTCCATGGAGTTTTGAATATGTTCTTTGAACTCCTCTAGGGTACTTCCCTTATAAGTCTATTCATGTTGAAGGGTTTGAAGTAGATCTAGGTTTTGTCACTGGAAGGTGCTTTATCTAACAACTTTACATAGAGCAGGGATTTGAGAGTATGAACGGATAAGCCTGAGCCATAATCAACCTTTGGTTTTATTGAAGCAAGGGTTTGCTTGATTTCATTTAAGCCTTCGGTGATAGGGTTGAGGGCCTCCTACAGTTGTTCATGGGTAACAAACCGGGACTCACTTAGAGTACCCATTGTAGATTCTGCCACAAAGGTAGAATCTACTCACAATCGGAGCTGCAGTGGTGTACACTCCAGTGAGATTTCCACCTGATCCTCGAATGAAACCTTCAGTGGTGCCACCTACAGGTGTTCTGGACTACTGTCTTATGAACAACGTCATTGTCTGTGTAAGTGTATATTCATGTCTGGAAAGAAAAGTAGAAATCTGTTGGATATCGATGTGCTCTGAAATGATGATCGAGGTCGGGAGAGGAAGATCTCTTATTTCAATACCAGCTATCTCCGATGAGAGGTTGGTAGCGTAGGTGCATATTCTCCGTGAGTTGAAACAAGCATCTGTTAAGAGATGGCCGAGTAGCTAGTGGGGTGAATGTGCACTGTTAGGGTGATAGTGATTGTTTCAATACCAGAGATAACTATGTCAGCTCCAGTAGCATATGTGGCTTCCTGGCTTTTTGGGCTTAGGGGTCCCTCATCACTCTCTATTTCTTTTCTCACATCTCTCTCACTCTTCTCTTCCTCATCTATCGCACTTTCATATTCATTATACATATCAAGATCGGCATCAAAGTCTGGGGTTTCAAAGGAAGTATCAAGAGTACTTGTTTGGTAGTCATACATAAATTTAGTTTCATCGGTGAAAGCCTTGGGTAGATCAGGAAATAATTCAGAGAAGCTTAGATCCTCTTCCTCAGCAACCACTAGGGTATTGGCCTTTTGTTGTGTAGTATTGTCATGGACCAGTGGCGCTGCTCCAGGGGTGTAAGTGGCCCGGGCGATTGTATCAGTATCAAAGTCAGGCGCCACTGAACCAGTATGAATATCAGGTGATGGAGATTCTGGTTGATGTTCATGTTCTGGGAGAACATTTGAAAATGTGTCAATTAAGGCTTGAATTGGTTCTAGGTTATATTCAGCCCCTCCCTCACTACGTGTTTCACCCTCATTATCCCCGTCACCACCCCTCTCAGCAGTTTTACCACTATGCTATGCCCTCTCAGCTTTTCCCATAGAAGGCTGAGGCCTATCAGCTAATTCCTCACTGGGTTCCACTGGCCCTGGGGTAGGTAAACCCGGATCTGGTTGAACCATAGGGCCAAATCCTAAACTCTCCCTATATAGTCTCACAATTTTATTTTGCTCACACAAATCAAGCAGGAAATAGGAAATGGTTGAGGTTGGACTGGATGGGCAGCAGTTAGAGCTTTCACGTACAAGAACTGCTTAGGCCTGATTGCTGCATGGTTTGGCCTTCTTGGAATCTCATCATTTCTGTTCATTGCAAATTGGACCATCATAGGTAAGAACCTCTGATATGGCAAAAATATGCCCTTGGTGTGTTTCAGATCTGAGAATTTGCCCTCCACCGACTGCATAAGATCAGGAAATAAAAATGTAGCATAATCGATGTGCAAATGATTTGCAGTAGCATATAGCAATTAGATCTGGTTGGAGTTTGTATACTCATATCGTATGTGTTTTGGTGTAAGACACCACAGCAAGATAGTTAGGAAGGTATAGTACAAAGGATGCAGATTTGCTCTTTTGAAATGGGATCGCATTTGTAGATCCCCAGCATAGCCCATGGCTCTTAGCCCATGGGATTCATCAGGCATTTCCTGGAAGTCTATAAATGCTGGCCTGCTTCTAGCAGTAGGAAGCCATAGGATTTCCCTCAAACGGCTGGCAGTTATGTTTCAGGTAAAGTGGTCAACATCACCACTGATCAACACACGGCCAATGTAAGGGTTTGTATGGGTATGGGCCGTATGCCAGAACTGCTGGACATCGAGTTCAGGGACATGAGTTCCAGAAGTGGATGAGTTGTATATGAGAGCATGATTGAGTGGGTGGACACGGAGAATTTCAGTGATGATTGGAAAGTTAGGGTTGCGAAAGTTGTCAAGGTTATCAAAGTGATTGTTGTCATGAGTGACAACAGAAAGGAATTGATCAGGGGTAAGGAGTTGGTCATCTGGATTATGGTTTTGGCTAGCTGTCGAAGAACGAAATGAGACAGAGTCACCTTCCATAGCAATTTATCCTGTAAGAATAGTAACAAGGTTAGACATATGCACTATAGAAAGATAAGCCATTGTGACATGTGATGCATTGACTTTCAAGGACAAACTTTGACAAGGTCAAACACTTGTTTAAAAAAAATGTTGGTGAGAGGTCAAATTTTTTTGGAGTTATAAAATTTTTTTAAACAAGTGTTTGACCTCAAAGATGTTGGTGAGAGGTCAAACACTTGTTTAAAAAAAATTTATAACTCCAAAAATCTCCATTGACAAAGTGGTATTTCTTGTGAAAATAAATGTGTTTTAACACGTATTTTACAATGAATTCATGTATTCAAACAACTTTGTTACACTGAAATTTTTCGCAATCAATCCATAACATGAAGATTTAGGTCAAAAATGGAATCAAACCCCAATCTTCATCCACTCGAAGAACACCTTTTAAAATTTTCGAGATATTATTCAATGAAATCATGTTGTAAGTGTCCCTAAGAGTCATCGCACTTCATTTAAGCATTAACACCATCCCTTTTATGTTGAACAAAGCATGTAAAGTTCAAAAAGGTGTCTTCCAAGTTGTACAGTACAAGTGCATTTTTGATCATTTAAACTTGAGTCAAGAATGATTTGTTACTTATATGATGTATACCTTGAGTAAACAAGCAACATTAACACAAAGAAAGAAAATTTTGACAGCAAGTTGGATCAATGGTTCGAAAAGTGTGTAACCGGTGAGTTAAAATTCAAAATCTTTTAAAAGCATGAAGAACAAATGGACTACGAAGTCATATTTATAGACGAACATGTGTCATGCCTTGGAAATGGCGAGGCGCGCTTGAAGTGTACATGAATTCGAAGACTCAAAAATGCACTCGAAGTGCTCTTGGTTGCACTGTTTAGACTTCGGAGTCTAAAGGCTACGAATTTGAAGTGTAAAGGCTTCGAATTCGATGTGTGTTTACATCGACTTTGGAAAGAATCATTGTTTATGAGCGCTCGAAGTGCATTGAGGAACCACTGTTTTGTGTTCGAAGTGCACTGTCTTCAAATTCGAAGTTGGAAATGCGCTCAAAGTCTAAAGGAAATCAAAGATTCCGTGTTCGAAGTCAATTGACTTCGAATGCAAAAACAAGAAAGGCGCTTGAAGCCTTCTTGTGTTTGTATGTTTCAAATGCGAAGTGGTCCAAATCAACATGACTTCGACTGCGAAGTCAACGTTGGAAATTAAAACTAGATTTTGAAGTCTAGCCTTCGAATTTGAAGGGTATTTTTTTGTCCTTTCCATAACCCATTTTGAATTCGAAGCGAATTTCAAACATTATTCAACTTGAAAAACATTTTGGTCTATTTGAATAGCAAACATATAAAACAAATATTTTTGGACTTTTTATCATTTTGAAAATGTTTTTGAATTTTTTATCATTTTGTGAATGTTTTTCTAATTTTCTCCCTCTACAAGCATGCGTAGCTTACACGTATGATTGACACTCCCCCTCAGATTATGCTCTATATTGTTGCAAAATGAACAAACACAGTGAAATATCCACTCAAAACAAATGACATATAGTTACACCTTGTAGTTCAACATGCCTAGTTTCGATACTAACTAAATAAAACGAGAATCGTCAAATGGTTTAGTAAACAAATCAGCCAGTTGATCTTCTGTCTTAAGATATTGTAGCTCTATTAGACCATTTTCCATGCTATCTTTAATGAAATGATACCGTATAACAATGTGCTTGGTCTTGGAGTGGTGAACTGGATTGCATGAAATGGCTATGACAGACTGTGAGTCACACAATAGTGGGATCTTCTCATATTGTAGTCCAAAGTCACGTAGCTGAGTTCGTACCCACAAACTCTGAGAGCAGCACATTGCAGCAGCAACATATTCAGCCTCAGCAGTTGAAGTGGATACACAATTTTCTTTCTTTAAAGCCCAACATACCAACCTATCACCCAGAAAGTGTGCATTGCCTGAAGTACTTTTCCTGTCTAGCATGCAACCACCATAGTCTGCATCTGAATAGGCATAGAGTTGTAAACTTGAATCTCTTGGATACCATAGACCGAAATCAGGAGTACCCTTGAGATATTTGAAAATATGTTTCATTGTCAACAGATGTGATCCCTTTGGATTAGCCTCAAACCTAGCACATAGACATGTAGAGAACATGGTATCTGGCCTACTAGCTGTCAGATACAATAATGAGCCTATCATACCCCTGTATGTTTTTAAATCAGTTGCTTTTCCCTGAAGATCAACAAACATTTTAGTTTTTGATGACATAGGGGTTGAGAGTGATGAACTGAGCATGTCATACTTTTTCAACAAGTCTTTAATGTACTTAGATTGATTTATAAAAATGCCATGACTCAGGTGTTTCACTTGTAATCCGAGAAAGAAATTCATATCTCCCATCATACTCAATTGAAAACGGTTTTGCATTGTTATTGCAAACTCATCACTGTACTTACGGTTTGTATAACCAAAGATTATGTCATCCACATAAATCTGTACTAAGATAAGATCCTTTCCTTTGGCCTTTGTGAACAGAGTGGTGTCGGTTTTTCCTTTGCTGTGTCCCTCACTCAGTAGATATTCAGACATGACATCAGACCAAGCCACAAATTGAGAATGTTCACATGATGCGGGAGTTTGGGATTGAAAAATCCTTCAAGTTGAGATACATACACTTCCTCTTTGAGTATACCATTAAGGAAGGCTGTCTTAACGTCTATCTAGAACATCTTAAAGCCTCTATGAGAAACATAGGCTAAGAATAGACGATTTGCTTCTATCCTGACTATAGAAGCAAATGTTTCATCATAGTCGATTCCCTCCTGTATGTTGTATCCTTTAGCAATCAGCCTGGCTTTATTTCTTACCACTATTTCATGGTAATATTGTTTGTTCTTAAAAATCCATTTTGTACCCACAACTGATTCGTTGTCTGGAAGTGATACCAGTGTGACACCTTAAGTCTTTCAAATTGATTGAGTTCTTCTTGCATGGCAACAACCCAATTATCATCTTGTAATGCATCAGAGACTTTGGTGGGTGCTATCATACTGAGGACATTAGAGTGAAGGCACTCATTTGTTGTTGTAGAACGAGTCCTTACCCCATCTTGGATGTTTCCTATAATCTGAGATTCTTGATGGAATTGTGTCCATCTTATTCCTAGGGGGTTTTGAATTGGAGGAAAGAAGTCATCTAATCTTCTTGCAAGTTCAATATCTTCATCATTTAATACTGGTTCTGAATCATATATTGGAGTACTCTCATAAACCGGCACATGAGGTACTACTGCTGGACTGACAGCTGATGTAGATGGAGAATCCACGGTTGGATATGATGTAACACCGTATTTTAACCCAAAAATTTTCATTTTCAAAATCATAGCAGAAGCGAATTAAACAACCAAAGTGTTTACAACTGTACAAACACAACTGTTGTTTAAATATCGGTATTACAAAAGACGGCTCGTCACAAAAATAATATATCAGAGTCCTAGGTGATTACTCCCCAAGCTAACCACTATCAGCCGAGCCGCTAACTTACCAAAACTTGTAAAAAGAGTGAGAGGTGGGGGATTAACACAAAGCTAAGTGAATGGAGTAAAACCACAACAGATATATCAGCAAATAACCACATCAATATCAACAACACATAATAGATAATCTTGCCCCGGGAAGACCGGCGGTTCTGCAAGAACCTTCAACCAATTCCGACCAAAGCAAAGGTATACCGATAGTTCATTTGCTATTCTCACACAGTATACCTTATGTTGCAACAAATCCATCAAAAGATCCCAATACTGATTAGCCGATAGCAAACAAACCCAGCCCATATGCCCAGCCGAAGCTGACTTCCCAATCCTCATGCATACATATCATTGACGCACAATTAATTAACAATCAATAGTTAATCAATTATCAGATGCACAATTTATCCATGCGTCAAGCTAATAACAGTTGCAACCCAAGCCAGTTACAACTAATCACATCCGTCAGTAAACGTCCACTCACCTCAAGCTTTTAGCTTTCTCCACTCAGTGATCTTATTTTACTGAGCCTTGTTTGTTCCTGAGAACACAACAAACTGAAATCAATAATGATTCATAAATATATGTCAAATACATAGATTTATATCCTTTTAATCAAACATAAACATGTAAGATTCACATATGCATACACATATACAGATAGCGTCAAATAATGCAAAACAAAAAGCCAAAACTGTCGGATTTCACATGAAATCCGACACTACTATCGGATTGCACCAAATCCGCAACCACCATCGGAATCCGCCTCTTGGTATTGTATTTGAAAGAATCCGATACTTCCTTCGGATTTTACTTTAACACAATCGGATTTTCCACACTTGTATCTCAACTTGACATACACAATCGGATTTTTCCATGATAATCGGATTTTGATACTAGGATTTCAAATATCCGGATTCCATGAGTATCGGATTCTAACTTCCGGATTCAACACCCGGATTCCACTAGAATCGGATTTATTCACTCGGTTTTCATCATCATCACCAAAATCCGCCACCTTCATCTTATCAAGAATCCGATAACTTCAAACCTTGTATAATTCATCTTTCCAGAATACACAAATCATATACAAGTTTATAAAAACACTTATAAACATGTATAATCAACAACCTTTGAAACTTGAATCACACAATCAAGAAATTGTTGGTATCTGCCCACTGACACACGTAGGCCAGCATTACTGCCGATGAAGCGCGGGACTATTGGGTCACACGCCAAGTTTCAATCTCGACAGCCTACTATAAGAAGAAAGAGTCAAAATGGTCAAATTCCAGTTGACCTAGGCTTCACGACCATGAAGGATGCTCCACGGGTCGTGAAGCAGCTCGTATCCACGAGTCCTATCGTGGGCCGCCTGGTTCGTGAAACCCTAGGGCTTCACGACCCTACAGGGCCCGTGAAGGAGGTCATGAAGACACGAACCCTCGTGATTCTTGCACGGCGCGGCACGACTCGTGGAGGATAAATGGCCAGTCGTGGCGCATTTATCCTTCACGGCCCGTGAAGAAGTCGTGAAGGCAGAATTCCAAGTGACACTTGTGTTTCATTGGACCATTTGAGTTGGTCCAATGATATGGTGCCATTGGGGTCCGACTCTGGCTCTTTTGAACTGACTAGAGGCCTTTAAAAGAGGGTCTCTTTGTTCATTTCACACTCATGGTCCATTTTGTGCAATACATATACTTGTGAGTTCTTCCATTGAGAGAGAGAGCAAGATCAAGTGTTGGTGGTTTGTGCACAAGTGTTTCCAGGCTGTTCAAGAAGAGATCCATCAAGTGTTGGTGGTGCTTCGGTTTGCTAGTACAAGGAGGTTGAAGGTTTCTTGGTGTGGAATTGCATTAGGGCTTGGAGCCATTTTGTTTCAAGCTTACATCCCAAACTCGATTTCATCCAGCCAAGTATCAAAGTCTTCGAGGGTATGATTTGTTCTCCTTCTTCTCTTTGTTCTTGTTTTTGGTTGCATGCATGTTCTTGCAAGTTTTCACCACCATTGGGAAATCATGGGATCCTTTTGTGTGTGTTTTGTTGCTTCCGTTGCGTGCTTTGATCCCATGGATTCCCAATAGTGGTATCAGAGCCATACTTGTAAGATGCATGCACCTTTGTGGCTTGAAAATCCATATTTTCAATTTTGGACATTCTGTCCAGAAGGTCTTCACGGGCCGTGGAGCTTGCTTCATGATTTGTGAAGGCCACACGACCAGTCTCATGGGGTGGTGGTCATGAAAGGTTTTTTAATCTGTTTCACGAGTCGTGGAGCGTACTGCCTTCACTGCCCGTGAGGTCCCGTGAAGAGCAGTAGCTCGTGAAGGCGTCGTGAACAGGCTATTTTTGGCCCTTTTGGAAAAGAAAACTTGATATGGATTTTAGCATTTGATTTTGGTGTTTCCAGAATCATTTTAGGATGTTTAGCCTTGTAATTTAAGCCCAATAATATCCTAATTCTTTTATTTGTATGTATTGGGTGGTTTTGGCATAAAATGCACACATGCATACATGTAAATTGTGTATATATGAATATGGATTTCAAAGTATTTGGAATCCTAATGCATATGTACAAGGTTTATTCTTGTGCCTTTAGTTTTTGAATAAACTTAATTGGGATATTGTTTTGTGTATGGTTTGGTGTGGCACACCATGCTTTGTGGTTGTTTCGTTTTTGTGAGCACCGGTTTGAGCCTAGACCTTTGTGTGGTTGTTTGGTTGCTTTATTTGTTGTTCATTCATTTGGTTGTTTGTACAACATTTGGTTTGTAATAATTTATTTAATCCGGTTTGTAATAATTTATTTATTTGTGGCTTGCACGCAAAAGTATTTATTCTTTGTAATTGTATATTAGCTTAGAATAGATTGTGTGGCTTGCATGCCATTTCTCTTTAAATTATGTATGTAATGAGAAGAGAAGACCGGAGGCACCAACGGGAGTCTTGGGAGACGTCTTGGCTACCTCGGATCCGGAGGTGCGGGATCAAGTGGGTGCACACCACGAAGTCTTGGATTGTTTATCCTTAGTAGACTTAGTTCCTAGGTTGGCTCACCGGGGAACACTTAGGTTGGCTCAAATCGGTTTTGTATGTGTGGTTGTGTAGTTTTATTTATTTGTTTTTGTTGCGTGGTTGTAGGATCTTCGCATGCTAGAAAATCTTTTGAAAATAATAAAACTATATAGTCTTCCTTAATTGGTTAACAAACCCCGCTCGCTCACATGATTAACAAACGAATATAAAGTGTTTATGTTCAATTGGTGAAAATGTGTTTTGTCACTTATTTGTTAATCAAAATGAAAAGATGTTTTTAACCGGAAAAACAAAAGTCCCGTTTTTCTCAAAAACGTAAATCACACGCCATCCAAAAGATGACACCACCCGAATCTAATGAAGCATGGGACAATTGTCGAGCTTAGCACGAGTTGTTCCATGTGGACTTGTGTGGAAGGTGCGTGTGGCGTCTTGAAATCTTTGGTTGTCGAGCTTAGCACGAGCCAATTATTGTCAAGGGCGCCATCGTGTATCTTGTTGGATGATTTGCAATTCCAATTTAATACGCCTTGATAATTGTCATGCCTATACCGAGTTATCAAAGCGGCTTATTGAGGAATCGGTGTGGGAAGGGATCAAACATGCCAAACCGGTGCTATGAGTACCGAAGGATCCCGCAAGTGCCTAAGAGTTGTGATCACGGATTGCAATTGGTAAAGCATTTACCGGCCTAAATACCTGCACGAAGTGATCCGCAGTAAACCCGTCATGTAGTGAAGTTATGTTGGGTTCTTAGCCCTTGTTAAATTTAAGTGTTAAACTATTGGGTAATTATTTAACAAGGATTAAAATATGTCGAACTAACCTTTTGTGTGCTTTGCCTTCTTTTAGATGGCATCTACAAGCAACACCGCGACACACATTTCACTCCGTCCATTTTTGGAGAAAGAGAAACTCATAGGCGTAAAATTCATGGACTGGATTAGGCAATTGAGAATTGTCTTGTGCCATGAAAGTAAGTTGTACGTCCTAGAGGAACCTCTTCCGGAGGATCCTGCTACCACCGCTACGCGGGCCATTAAGGATGCTTATGAAAAGCGCCTTAAAGACACCAATGAGGTGACTTGCCTCATGTTGACGACCATGAGTTCCGAGTTGCAAAGGCAATTCGAGGACGTTGGTGCGTTTGACATGATCTTGCAGCTAAAGGAAATGTTCCAGCAGCAAGCGAGGCAAGAACTCTACGAGTGTGTCAAGGCCTTTGTAGGGTGTCGGATGCAGGAGGGCGGGAATGTGAGCTCCCACGTGCTTCGTATGAAGCAATACGTGGACCAGCTCGAGAGGTTGGGCTTTCCTATGGGGAAAGAGTTAGCTACGGAAATTATCCTCCAATCTTTGCCTCAAGCATATGGTCCGTTCATTGTGAACTACCATATGCATAATATGGATAAGTCCTTGATGAAGTTGCACGGCATGTTGAAGACCGCTGAGTCTAACATGGCCAAGGCAAAGCCATCGACCTCCGCACCCGTCCTAGCCATCCATGAGGGAGGTGCTAAGTGGAAGCGGCCCGCTTCAAGCTCTAAGGGCAAGGGAAAGGGGAAGGCGAAGGTGGCAACACCCAAGCCCAAACCACTCCCGGCGCCGGAGCCAAAGGGGAAGGAATCCGCTCCTATAGCCCCCTCACCGGAAGAGGCCACCTGCTTCTTCTGCGGGGAGAAGGGACACTACCGGCGTAGTTGCCCCAAGTACACGGAGGAGCTCAAGAGGCTTCGCGCCAAGGGACAAGGCGCCTCCGGTACGTATATGATTGAACTCCATAACACTTCTACTTCTAACGCTTGGGTCTTGGACACCGGGTGTGGTAGTCACATAGTTAATAATGTGCAGGTACTAAGAAGAAGTAGGGACTTGGTTGATGGGGAGCTGGATCTCATCATGGGAAACAAGGTGGTTGTCCCGGTTGAGAAGATAGGGAGCGTGGACCTCGCGTTTCCATCCGGCTTATCTATTAGTTTATTAAATGTATCTTATTCGCCCTACGTGGCAAGAAACATTTTATCATTTTATGCACTTGTTGACTATGGATTTGACATTAATTTCTCTAATGGAATTATTTCATGCTTTAAAAATGATTTATTTTATTTTAAAGCACATCCATGTCGTGGCATATATGAGACAAGCGTATGCTTGCAAAGTAATAGATCAATCATGAATGTTGGTTCTAAATCCAAATGTGATTTGGATAAGTTATCTTTATGGCATGGTCGTTTGGGCCACATAAACAACAAACGCATCGCCAAGCTCTAAGCGGATGGGATCTTGGAATCATTTGACCATGGGTCGGATGATGTATGCTAATCTTGCTTGTTGGGCAAAATGACCAAAGCACCCTTCACCGGCGTTTGTGAGAGGGGCAAAGACTTGTTGGATATCGTTCACACGGATGTGTGTGGTCCGTTCAAGCATGTCACTAGGGATAAATCAAGGTACTTCGTAACCTTTACCGATGATTTTAGTAGGTATGGGTATGTCTACTTGGTGAGACAAAAGTCGGAAACCTTTGAGGTTTTCAAGACTTTCAAAAACGAAGTTGAGAACCAATTGGGTAAACGAATTAAGATGCTCAGATCGGATTGTGGTGGTGAGTATCTAAGTTCGGAATTCCGTGACTATCTAAAAGATTGTGGAATTGTTTCGCAATTGACACCTCCTAGGACACCACAATTAAATGGTGTCGCCGAGAGGAGGAACCGAACATTATTGGATATGGTTCGGTGTATGATGAGTCGTACGGATGTACCCATTAGCTTTTGGGGCTATGCATTGGAAACGGCCGCTAGAATACTTAACCTCGTACCAACTAAGAAGGTCAAGAAGACACCCTTTGAGATGTGGCATGGAAAGGTTCCATCGCTCTCATATCTAAAGGTTTGGGGTTGTCCAACCTACGTGAGACGAGAGGTGGAGGACAAATTGAAACCCCGAGCAGAGAGGTGTTTGTTCATTGGATACCCTGCCGGGTCTATGGGATATTTGTTTTACAAACCGTCCGAGAACAAGGTATTTATTGCTCGGAAGGCCGTCTTTCTTGAAAGGGAGATGCTATCCAAAGACGCTAGTGGGAGAAAGGTAGATCTTGAAGAGATTCAAGAACCTTCCAATGACCAACCTGAAGTTGGCACTAGTTCACAAGATGATTCTCAGCACGGCGCTGCTGGAGAACCTAACACGGATCCTTTACCTCTTAGAAGATCTAGTAGGAGTCGCAACGAGCCAGAGAGATATGGGTTTCTCATGTCTGAGGGCTGCGACCTAGTGGTGGATCATGATGAACCATCATCTTATCGGAACGCCGTGGTGGGCCCTGAGTCCGCTAGGTGGAAAGAGGTTATGGAGTCCAAGATGCAATCTATGTCGGATAACCAAGTCTGCAATTTGTAAATCCGGTGCCCGGGTGTAGACCCGTAGGGTGCAAATGGGTCTTTAAGAGAAAGACCGGCATAGATGGAGAGGGAGACACCTTCAAAGCCCGACTGGTGGCTAAGGGTTTCACGCAAACTCATGGTGTAGACTATGATGAAACCTTTTCCCCGGTGGCTATGTTGAAGTCTATCCGGATACTCATGGCAATTGCCGCATTTCATGATTATGATATTTGTCAAATGGATGTAAAAACCACGTTCCTTAATGGGACACTTAGCGAGGAGGTCTATATGACTCAACCCGAGGGTTTTGTACATGCCAAGCATCCGGATAAAGTCTACAAGCTAAAGAAGTCCATTTATGGACTTAAGCAAGCATCGTGTAGTTGGAACCTGTGCTTTGATGAGAAAGTCAAAGAGTTTGACTTTTCGAAAAGCAAGGATGAGCCATGCGTATATGTCAGGACTAGTGGGAGCATAGTTGTGTTCCTAGTCTTGTATGTCGATGGCATACTCCTCATTGGAAACGATGTCCCAACCCTTCAAGGTGTAAGAACTTGGTTAGGGAATTGTTTTTCAATGAAGGATCTAGGAGATGTGACTTATATTCTTGGGATCAAAATCTATAGAGATAGATCCAAGAGGCTTATTGGGCTTAGCCAAAGTACATATGTTGACAAAGTCCTAAAGCGGTTTAGGATGGAAGACTCCAAGAAGGGGTTCATTCCAATGTCACATGGTTTGGTATTGAGTAAGACTCAATCCCCTAGTTCCCCAGAGGAACGGGAAGTAATCAAGCGAGTGCCATATGCTTTGGCTGTAGGCTCGATCATGTACGCCATGCTATGTACAAGGCCTGATGTATCGTATGCCTTGAGCATGACGAGTAGATATCAAGCCAACCCTGGAGAAGCTCATTGGACGGCGGTGAAGAGCATTCTCAAGTATCTTCGGAGGACTAAGGATATGTTCTTAGTGTACGGAGGTGAGGAAGAGCTTAGAGTAAAGGGTTACTCTGATGCAAGCTTCCAAACCGATAGGGATGACTGCCGATCACAATTGGGGTTCGTGTTCCTATTAAACGGCGGTGCTATATCCTGGAGGAGCTCCAAGCAAGACACTGTGGCCGATTCCACTACTGAGTCGGAATACATTGCGGCCAGTGAAGCTGCTAAGGAGGCCTTATGGATAAGGAAATTTCTTCTTGATCTGGGAGTGGTTCCAAGCATCAGCGACCCTGTTGAGATCTTCTGTGACAACGAGGGTGCCATTGCTTTGGCAAAGGAACTGAGGTCTGATCGACGCACGAGGCATATTCCGCGGAAATATCATTTTATCCGGGACGTGGTCGAAAATGGAGACATCGTCATCAGCAAAGTACACACGGATAGCAATTTGGCGGATCCGTTCACTAAACCGTTGTCACAAGCCAAGCACGATGCCCACACCCATGCTATTGGGATTAGATTTGCTAGTGACTTGGTTTGAGTTGTATATTGGTTATTGTATTCGATGTATTTACTATGTGATTGGGAACATTAAGCAATATTGCATTTTTTGGAAGTATTGATTATTAAATGGAGATTTAATAATACGTGTGTAGCGAATACTTTCCTTAAATCATTATTATGTTCCAACTTTGCATGTTTTATCACTTCCTTGAATGTTCTACACTCTAAACTGTCCACGATCGGTCATTCTTCAAGGAAGGAAGTATGAACGAAGATCGAGGGAAATGATTGGTCATAGTGTTCAATACGGATTGAATACAGGGGACTCAATATTTCGCCTATACTTGAAAAGAGTTTCAAGTGATCGGATGACCCACACCTGATCTTACTTTATGGTACATGTCTAGAGTAAATCAGGATGATAATATCTTTTATCCTTAGACCGGAGATGCATGTGTTTCACTATTTTGGTTTGCTTTACTCTGACTGCTTTCAAACGTAGTCCGTAACTGGCTATTATAAAGGAGGTATTTGGGTAAAGTATTGCCATTATATTGGAGGCAATGTAGTCAAAGGAATTTGTTCCTCTGTAAAGAGAGATATCCCTGGGCCCCTCGATGATTGGGCGCTGACACCAAAATGGATGGCCATGCTCGAGTTTGCAATGATTGTTGATCAGTTGCAACTCACCTTTTGGTCACCACCAATCTTGATCGAGAAACATAATCGTGAACGATCGGATAATGACTTTGTACCATGTCTCGTGTTCACTTGGATATCACGAACAATAAGATAATTGATCACTTATCTATAGGACCATGTCAAACTCTTTTAGTTTAGCATGGTACATGTCAGGGATGACATACCCCATGTTTAGTTGGGGGCAGGGATGCCTTGCTAGAGGCCGCTCCCTGTCTGTGGTGCCCATGGATACGGTGTGTCATGTGCAAGTGGGAGTTTGTTGGTATCTGCCCACTGACACATGTAGGCCAGCATCACTGCCGATGAAGTGCGGGCCTATTGGGTCACACGCCAAGTTTCAATCTCAACAGCATACTATAAGAAGAAAGAGTCAAAATGGTCAAATTCCAGTTGACCTAGGCTTCACGACCATGAAGGATGCTCCACGGGTCGTGAAGCAGCTCGTATCCACGAGTCCTGTCGTGGGCCGCATGGTTCGTGAAACCCTAGGGCTTCACGACCTACACGGCCCGTGAAGGAGGTCGTGAAGACACGAACCCTCACGATTCTTGCACAGCGCGGCACGACTCGTGGAGGATAAATGGCCGGTCGTGCCGCATTTATCCTTCACGGCCCGTGAGAGCCCGTGAAGAAGTCGTGAAGGCAGAATTCCAAGTGACACTTGTGTTTCATTGGACCATTTGAGTTGGTCCAATGATATGGTGCCATTGGGGTCCGACTCTGGCTCTTTTGAACTGACTAGAGGCCTTTAAAAGAGGGTCTCTTTGTTCATTTCACACTCATGGTCCATTTTGTGCAATACATATACTTGTGAGTTCTTCCATTGAGAGAGAGAGCAAGATCAAGTGTTGGTGGTTTGTGCACAAGTGTTTCTAGGCTATTCCAGAAGAGATCCATCAAGTGTTGGTGGTGCTTCGGTTTGCCAGTACAAGGAGGTTGAAGGTTTCTTGGTGTGGACTTGCATTAGGGCTTGGAGCCATTTTGTTTCAAGCTTACATCCCAAACTCGATTTCATCCAGCCAAGTATCAAAGTCTTCGAGGGTATGATTTGTTCTCCTTCTTCTCTTCATTCTTGTTTCTGGTTGCATGCATGTTCATGCAAGTTTTCACCACCATTGGGAAATCATGGGATCCTTTTGGGTGTTTTTGTTGCTTCCGTTGCATGCTTTGATCCCCATGGATTCCCAACAGAAATCATGAATCTGATTACTTCTTCTTGTTGCTTTCTTTCTCTCGGTTTTTCACACTTATTTCACACACACACTTCTTAGACTTAATAATGAGAATTTCATGAGTGAAACCCACGTATAAACATATTTTAACAATCTAAGCGTGAGGTTGCATGCCAAAACCGACTAAGCACATGTACTCACACACTAACTCGTACAATATATATACTTATACTAACATACAATCCATATATTTAATTAATCAATTTAATTAAAACCGTGTAACTTAATACTAACAAGTAATTAATCAAGTATTAATCACAAGTAACATACCAAAGCCACTCTAAATACTAGGCCCGATTTGAGGATGTTACATATCCTCCCCCCTTAACAGGATTCCGTCCTCGGAATCTATTCATGGTCAAACAACTGAGGGTAACGAGCTCTCATATCAGTCTCGGTTTCCCACGTCAAATCTGAACCCAAACTGTGCCTCCATTTAACTAGAACCATCGGAATCTGTTTCTTACTCAGTTTCGTCACTTTCCGATCTAGTAATTCAATGGGTTCCTCCATTAGTTTCTTGCTGGAATCTACTTTAAGATCATGTAAAGGTTGAATCTGACTCTCATCCTCAACTCTATATTTCTACAAGTAACAAACATTGAAGGTATTGTGAATACTTGATAATTATGCTGGAAGATCAAGAGTAACCGTCTGATCATTAATAACCCGTTGGACACGAAACGGTCCAATATACCGCGGAGCTAGCTTTCCCCGCTTCTCAAAATGGATAACCCCCTTCCACGGAGAAACCTTCAGATAAACCAATTCCCCCTCAACAAAAGTAACAGACCTACGACGCGGATCAGCATACATCTTTTGTTGATCCCTCGCATTGAGCTGCACAATATCAGGACCTGAATTCTGTTTTTCACCCACCTCTAACCAACAAGTAGGAGTACGGTAGCGACGACCATATAGCATCTCATAAGGCGGCATACCGACACTCGAATGGTAAGAATTATTATACGCGAATTCAATCAACGGTAGATGGGAATCCCAAGAACCTCCGTATTCTAACACACATGCCCGCAGCATATCCTCGAGTGTCTGAATAGTTCTTTCAGATTGCCCGTCTGTCTGTGGGTGGTAAGTTGTACTCAGATTAACACGTGTACCCAACTCCCGCTGTAAACTGTTCCAAAAGTTCGACACGAACCTGGAATCTCTATCTGATACAATTGAAAGAGGTATACCATGTCGGGAAACAACTTCGTCTACATAAAACCGAGCCAACTTATTGACTGACGCCGTCTCACTGGTAGCCAAGAAGTGAGCACTCTTGGGCAATCTGTCAACGATCACAAATCATATCATGATTCCTCTGCGTACGTGGAAGTTTCGTTACGAAATACATCGTTATATGCTCCGATTTCCAATCTGGAATCTGTAACTGTTTCAATGCTCCATAGGGTTTCTGGTGCTCTGCCTTGACCTGTGCACAAATATGGCAAGCCTCCACAAACTGTGCAACATCTGTCTTCATTGTAGGCCACCAATACATCACCTATAGATCATTATACATTTTTTTGCTACCTGGATGAACAAATAGTCTCAATTTATGAGCCTCAGTCATAATCAAACTCCGGAGACCTCCAAGCAAAGGCACCCAAACACGTGATTGATAAACCTTCAATCCCCGAGAATCATCAGTTAGATCATTCTTTTTCTTTAACATAATCTCGGACTTTAGGTTTTCATCCCTCAAGGCTTCTAACTGAGCTGCCTTTAATCTATCAATCAAGTCAGAGACTATTTCCATTCGCATGAATTTAATATGTTCACTAACTCCCTTGCGACTCAAAGCATCGGCTATCACGTTGGCTTTCCCGGGATGATAGCGAATTTCGCAATCATAATCTTTAACAAGTTCCAGCCATCGTCTCTGTCGCATATTGAGTTCCTTCTGCAAAAATACATACTGTAAGTTTTTGTGATCCGTACAAATAACGCACTTTGTACCATAAAGATAATGTCTCCATAACTTTAACGCAAAAACCATAGCTGCCAGTTCCAAATCATGGGTTGGATAATTCTTCTCAATAGATTTTAATTGACAAGAAGCATAGGCGATAACTCTATCCCATTGCATCAACACGCAACCCAACCCTACCAGAGAAGCATCACAATACACAATGAAGTTATTTGACCCATCCGGTAATGCAAGAATAGGAGCCTGACATAAAAGTCGTTTCAATGTCTGAAAAGCCCTCTCCTGATCATCAGTCCACTTAAATGGAACCTCCTTGCGAGTTAATTTAGTCATGGGATTCGCAATTTTAGAGAAATCTTGGATAAACCGTCTGTAATATCCTGCCAATTCAAAGAAGCTTTTAATTTCAGAAGGAGACTTCGGAGCCTCCCAATTCATCACAGCTTATATCTTTACCGGATCAACCTTGACTCCATCACTGCAAATAATATGCCCAGAAAGTGAACTTCTCGCATCCAGAATTCACACTTTGAGTACTTGGCATATAATTGCTCCCGTTTCATGGTTTCAAGAACTTGTCTCAAATGAATCTCGTGATCAGCTTCGGATTTAGAATAAACCAAAATTTCGTCGATAAATACTATCACAGATTTATCCAGAAACGGTCGATAAACCCGGTTCATTAAATCCATAAACACTGCAGGTGCATTAGTCAAACCGAACGGCATGACTAAGAATTCATAATGACCATACTGGGTACGGAAAGCAGTCTTGGCAATATCTTTGTCAGAAACTAGTACCTGGTGAT
Source organism: Dittrichia graveolens (assembly GCA_038502395.1). NCBI lineage: Eukaryota > Viridiplantae > Streptophyta > Magnoliopsida > Asterales > Asteraceae > Dittrichia > Dittrichia graveolens. Next base: position 49,784,483 of record JARJIL010000005.1, on the reverse strand, counting down.
AACCTGATCTCAAATCGATCTTAGAGAAATACGAAGCACCCTGCAACTGATCAAATAAATCATCAATCCTGGGCAGAGGGTATTTATTCTTTGCCATCCTCTTATTCAGTTCCCTGTAATCAATACACATCCGTAGCGTGTCATCTTTCTTTTTCACAAACAAAACCGGTGCAACCCACGGTGAAGAACTCGGACGAATAAAACCCCGATCCAATAATTCCTGAATCTGTGTCATCATCTCCCTAATCTCAGAAGGAGCCAACCTATAAGGAGATCTAGCCACTGGATTCGAACCTGGTATTAAATCAATCTTGTACTCTACCTCTCGAACAGGAGGTAGCCTAGGTAACTCATCCGGAAACACTTCAGGAAAATCTAATACGACTCGCACATCAGTAACTGCCCGCTTTTCCTTTCTAGCATCAATAGCATATGCTAGAAAACACTCACATCCCTTACTCAAGAATTTCTTAGCCTTCAACATAGAAATGATAGGAAACGTAGACCTGTTCCTTTACCCTCGAGCCACCACGTGCGACCCATCAGACAACGGAAAAGAAATCAATTTCCTATGACATTTAATGCTCGCCCTGTGCTTACTCAGCCAATCCATCCCCAAAACCACATCAAACCCTGCTATTGGCATCAATAGAAATGACACTGGAAAGTACTTACAATCGATATCTATCTCAGCTCCAGTCACAGAACTTGTAACAGGAACTATCTTACCATCTGCTACTTCTATCTCAATCGGTACAGAAATAACAGTAATAGGTAATTTCATCTTTTCACAAAAAGCCACAGAAATAAATGAGCGATTCGCTCCAGAATCAAATAACACACGCGCAGGTAGGGAGTTTTAAGAAACGTACCGGTGATAACATCATCAGTAGCAGTAGCATCGTCTACTGTCATCTGTAACGCCCTACCCTCCGGTATCGGAGGATTCTTTTGTTTATGCGCCCCTAATGATGATCCCCCAACGTCCCATGCCCCCGTCCCTGTCCCGGCTCCTCTCCCAGTAGGGCAATCACCCGCCCTGTGTCCCTCTTTCAACCAATTCCAACAAACATTTATGGGAAACCTGCAATCTTTTGTTTCATGCTCATGTGTACCATAACGCAGACAACGCATGGTGTGGGCAGTACACTGCACAGTGTGACTGGATTTACATCGTGTATACCATTGGGACTTCATATTAGTACCCCCTGGAGTCTACTACCGACTCTGATTACCCCGAGAAGAATTGCCCTGCCATTTCTTCTTTTGTTGGCCACCTGCCTGGTTATACTTTGGCTTCTTCGCAGCCGCCTCGTCTTTGTTCTGTCTATCCATGGCTTGAATGTCTCCCTCAACAAATTTTGCCAAGGTGAAGGCCTGAGACAATGATTGAGCCAGTCGAGCTGTACTCCTGTACTCTGGTAACAAAGTTCCGATAAAATGTTGAACTTGTGAAGATTCATCCGGTACCTACTGAGTTACAAACCTCAGCTTCGAGTTAAACTGTTCAATTAATTCATCAACTGTCATCCTCCTGGTCATTTTCAATTCCATAAACTCCTGCCTTATCATATTCAGTTCGAAGGCATTGTAATACTGCTCGCACAGTTTATCCCGGAATTGGTTCCATGTTATTGAATCCATTTGAGCTCTTGTTAAACGGGTGGTAATGGAATCCCACCAAACCATCGCCTTTCCTTTGAGCATCCGGGTGGCAAAGAAAACTATCATCTCCTCCTCACAATTACAGGCATCCAAAATCCTCCCTGTATCTATCAACCAGTTCAAAGTCACGTTAGGATCCGTGCTGCCATGGTATTCGTCTGGTTTACAATCTAGAAACTGCTTGTATGTACATGGCTGTCTAAATCCGATATTCGGTGGATATCCCATAAACGGATAAAAGTATGATCCTTGAGGCATAGATCCATGTGGATAAGACCCCTGTGAAACAGATCCTTGCGAAAAGGGCCCCTGAGGAAACGGTGGTATAGGCATTGACATCGGAGGAGCCTCTGCCAATGTAGTCACTGACGGAAAGATAGGAGGTATCGCAACCGTAGTTGATGTCACAGTAGTAACCGGGGGTTGAATTATAGGAACTTGTCTTTGTTGCTCCAGTTCCTTTCGCAAGTCTTGCAGTTGGCCCTCCAACTGAAATATGTATTCATCTCTTTCATCCGCAGTGGTACCAGATGTACCGGCATTTAGCAATGTTTCCACTATAGTAGGGACTTCAGCAGAAGACATGACAATAAGGGCAGCAGTCGAGTGATTACGATCAACCATTGTTATCTGTAACAATCACATCACCTCACGATTTATTAGATAAATCTGTTACTACACAACATACTAACTACACTCCAATTCACCCCAATCCCGCACCCAAGGAGTAATCGACCTATCACGAGCCAAGATTCGGGAATGTAACACTTCCACTATGCCTACACTGTCAAATCAAGGCTCGGATACCAAACTTGTAGCACCTTATTTTAACCCAAAAATTTTCATTTTCAAAATCATAGCAGAAGCGAATTAAAAAAACAAAGTGTTTACAACTGTACAAACACAACTGTTCTTTAAATATCAGTATTACAAAAGACGTCTCGTCACAAAAATAATATATCAGAGTCCTAGGTGATTACTCCCCAAGCTAACCACTCTCAGCCGAGCCGCTGACTTACCAAAACCTGTAAAAATACTGAGAGGTGGGGGATTAGCACAAAGCTAAGTGAATGGAGTAAAACCACAACAGATATATCAGCAAATAACCGCATCAATATCAACAACACATAATAGATAATCGTGCCCCGGGAAGACCGGCGGTTCTGCAGGAACCTTCAACTAATGCCGGCCAAAGCAAAGGTTTACCGATAGTTCATTTGCTATTCTCACACAGTATTACCTTAAGTTGCAACAAATGCATCAAAAGATCCCAATACTGATTAGCCGATAGCAAACAAACCCAGCCTATATGCCCAGCCGAAGCTGACTTCCCAATCCTCATGTATACATATCATTGACGCACAATTAATTAACAATCAACAGTTAATCAATTATCAGATGCACAATTTATCCATGCTTCAAGCCAATAACAGTTGCAACCCAAGCCAGTTACGACTAATCATATCTGTGAGTAAACGTCCACTCACCTCAAGCTTTCAGCTTTCTCCACTCAATGATCTTATTTTGCTGAGCCTTGTTTGTTCCTGAGAACACAACAAACTGAAATCAATAATGATTCATAAATATATTTCAAATACATAGATTTATATCCTTTTAATAAAACATAAACATGTAAGATTCACATATGCATGCACATATACACATAGCATCAAACAATGCAAAACAACAAGCCAAAATTGTCGGATTTCACATGAAATCCAACACTACTATCGGATTTGCACCAAATCCGCAACCACCATGGGAATCCGCCTCTTCGTATCGGATTTGAAAGAATCCGATACTTCCTTCGGATTTTACTCTAACACAATCGGATTTTCCACACTTGTATCTCAACTTGGCATCCACAATCGGATTTTTCCATGATAATCAGATTTCGATACTAGGATTTCACATATCCGGATTCCACGAGTATCGGATTCTAAGTTCCGGATTCAACACCCGGATTCCACTAGAATCGGATTTATTCACTCGGTTTTCATCATCATCACCAAAATCCGCCACCTTCATCATTTCAAGAATCCGATAACTTCAAACCTTGTATAATTCATCTTTCCAGAATACACAAATCATATACAAGTTTATAAAAACACATATAAACATGCATAATAATGCAAACATGCATCAAAACACCTTTTAACACCCAAGAACATCAAATCCGATAAAGGCATAATCACATGATGTTGATACTAAAACCCAGCAAGATTAAAAACCGTAGCATGCTCATAACAATCAATAGCATGTTAATCAAGAATCATGAAATAATCAACAACCTTCAAAACTTGAATCATACAATCAAGAAATCACGAATCCGATTACTTCTTCTTCTTGCTTTCTTTCTTTCGGTTTTTCACACTTATTTAACACACACACTTCTCAGACTTGATAATGAGAATTTCATCAGTGAAACCCACGTATAAATATATTTTAACAATCTAAGCGTGAGGTGGCATGCCTAAACCGACTAAGCACATGCACACACACACACACTAAATCGTACAATATATATATACATGAACACACATATATATACTTATACTAATATATAATCCATATATTTAATTAATCAATTTAATTAAAACCGTGTAACTTAATACTAACATGTAATTAATAAAGTATTAATCACAAGTAACATACCAAAGCCACTCTAAATACAAGGCCCGATCTGAGGATGTTACATATGATGACGAATTGTCAACCTCAGTTGCAGTTGTAGTAGGAGATACTGCATCATTCCTGTCACCAGTATTAGAAACATTATATTCTGATGGAAAGAAATCAAATAAGAAATCTAAACTATATTCTAATGAATTTGGATTTGTATTTGTTTCTTGACTTTGAAGAATTGGCCCTGAAGTAACTTGTCCAAAAACAACTTCCTTTTGATTTTGAAAATGATGTACATCCAACATGTCATTGAATGTAACGTTTATGCTTTCCACAACACAGTTAATCCTTTTATTTAAAACTTTGTAGGCTTTAGACTCATGTAAATAACCGAGGAAAATTGCTTCATCAGCCTTGGCCTCAAATTTTCCTAGATTATCTTTTTCATTGAGTACAAATCTCAAATTACCAAATATCTGAAGATATTTGATATTACGTACAATTCCATTTCCCAATTCCTATGGAGTTTTATTAAAACGTTTATGGATAAAGAAACGATTTTTTATGTAACACACCGTACTGACAGCTTCAGCCCAATAGGAGGGCAGGAGACTAGAATATGACAGCATTGTACAAGCAGCCTCAACTAGAGTTCGGTTGCGTCGTTCTACCACCCCATTTTGTTGTGAAGTGTATGCTACAGAAAATTGATATGTCATCCCCACCCAATCAAGATAAGCAGACAATATCTTGTTTTCGAACTCAGTTCCATTGTCAGTTATAATGGTCATAACACTGTGTTCAAACTTGTTCTACTGTTGTTTGATGAAGCTGATGATGACAGGAGTTGCTTCATCCTTCGATCATAGAAACTTGACCCAAGTATACCTAGAATAGTCATCGACAATCACTAGGATATACTTCTTCCCGTTGCGTGTTTTTAGACTTTCATCGAACCACATAAGTCCATGTTCAGAAGCTCCATAGGTTTCATGGCGCTTAAGACTTGCTTGGTTTTGTGAGATGATCTTTTCAACTTTTCTTTCTCGCAATCTGCAATCCACACACAAATGATCTTTGTTGAACTTTAACTTTGACAAGCCTCTCACCGATCTCCAGTAACAAACTTGTTAATGTTGTGAAAGTTGAGGTGAGAGACTTTTCTGTGCCATTGCCAAGTTAAGTCCAATGAGGCCTTCCTTAACCGACGTTTTGTTGTTGTAATTGTTCAAGTCGATTGAGTACAAATTAGACTTTCTAGTTCCAGCTAGAAGAGCATCTCCTGTTTTTTGTTTGACTCAACAGGAGTTCTTCTTGAACGTTACCTCCAAGTCTTTATCATAGACCTGGCCTATACTAAACAAGTTGTGGCCCAATCCTTCCACAAACGAAACCTTCTTGATTTTTATGCTTTTTCTGATTATATCTCCATACCCCTAGGATTGGTGCTACATTGTCATTCCCAAAACAAACATTCCCAGAGTACTTAGGAACGATGTTTTGAAGATGACTCTTGTTGCCGGTCATATGCTTGGTGCACCCTGAATCCAGGTACTAGAGATTAGGTTCATGCACACAAAAAAGAGAGAATTTTTAGGTCCCCATGTAGAAATGGGTCCTTGAGTGTTAGTTTCTCTGGAATTTTCAACTTCTTTGAATATACAATGAATCTTTTTTTGTGTATGCCAATAAGTCTTTTGTTCTTCTGGTGTAAATCTTGAAGTTTTGATCAACAAAGGATCAGGAACAATTTTAGATTCAATGTGGAGTGGGGTTTCTCGTTTTTCAAGCATCATTTGAGATTCAAAATAAATTGGAGATTGTGTTGCTCTTATACTTTCCCACCCCTGTATTATTTCCTTAATTTGGTTTCCAAACATGAACCATTTTTGGTGGAGAATTTTCCTTATACGTCTATGTTGATGGTTGTTTGGTGGTTATTGGTTTGGACATTCATTAGTTGGATTTTTTAGATTTTATTTTGGGTTTGACTGTTGAGTTTGTTGGCTTTGATTTTATCTTTGAAAAGGAATTGATACTTTGTGAATGAGATGAATTATGTTTCCATGAGTATGCTTCAGTGATGTTCCAAGCATTAAGGAACTCTTTGTAACCTCCTCGTCTATACGCTTCCAATTATTAGATTGTTATCAACCTGTTTTCATAGTTCCAATGGTTCATTTGGTTTAAAGCAGGTTTAGACACCCATTGGTGAATAACTACCCCGTTGGAAGTGATGAACGGTGCATTGCATTGATTTGAATTTTGTGGTTTCCAATTTTCACATGGACGAATTCCAACACTTTTTCGAAGCATATCATATTCACGGTGAAATTCACAATGACCATGAAGACAATCATTACTCACATAGAAACTAGTGATTTCTTTCATTTCAAGATAAGTGAAAGAAGTACATTGATTTGCAAAATATGAAATGTGGTGACACTTCTTGGAAAAATCAAAACAAGACCTAGCAGCTCTAGGTGTATTCTTTCTTCCGGTTTCTTTCTTGTTAAATCCTCTTAAGGTTTTGTCAGCTTTCCTTAGATCTGAAACAATTGAAAAATGGTTAGTTGTGATTGGTTTTGAACTCCTTGCGACATTTTTTACCTGAGAATGTGGTGTGTGAGATGATTTGAGAACTAATTTTGCAATGGCCGTTTGGTTGCCTACTGGTGGAGGCGTGATTTTGACTGTATGGTTTTGAAGTCCACTATTGTAGAGTTACATGTTCCACTTTCATTTTTCCTTTTTCTCTTCTTGTAGCCTTCATAGTGATTTGTGGAGTTGAAGTCATTGTTGTAGTTTGTGTATTTGTGTGCTTATTGAAGCGGTAAACTCAATTAATTCATTTCTTTGTCAATTATTTTAGTTTTGAGTTCAACTATTTACTTATCAAATTGATGTGAATCCATTTCTTGATTTCTTATTATTTCTTTTACTTTTTCTTACTTTATTTTTAATTTTTAAGATTTTTGTTATCATTTTGTCATTCTTTCTATGATGATCTAAACATGTTCCATGCTCAGAGCGCAACCTGTAAGGGAGTTAGAATGTACCTCATCTTCAGCATCAAGCCCTTCATCGTCTATGCTGTAATAATGTGCCTCTGGCTTTTGATCATCATCGGTGAATTCATCATTCACATTGGCCATGAGACAGAACTGGGCTAGAGCTTCATCATCCAAATGACTATCATCGGTGTCAGATAGGGTTTGGTCTTCTTCGACCATCATAGCCTTACCCGCACTCTTTCTTTTTGATAGCTTGAGCTTCTGCTTATAGTACTCAGTATGTTTCTTCCTTTTTTGAGTGGAATCCTTTATGTAATGGCCCTTACCCCCACAATTGTAGCATTTTCGATCTTCCTTCTTCTCATCACTCACAAACCTAGGCTTTTTCGCAACCTTGAAATTTTTTGGTCTACGCGACACAGATGTATATCGCTAGCGGTTGTTGGTTTTTGAATATCTGTTTTTGAAAGCCTTTGTGATGAATGACGTGACTTTAATGACTTGTTCCATTTCTGTACCATCTAACTCATCAGAATCCGAGTTAGATAAAACCATTTCTGTATGTTTCTATGCTCTGGAAGATTCGCGGGGTGATGGTTTAACAGCTTCTAGAGCTAGTGGAACAGCAGACATTCTAGGGGATGACTTTGAGACCTCATCTTGGTACTGCTAAAGGTCCTCAAAGATATTATGATAAGTGACAATCGTGAGGTTTCGATTGATGTGCTTGTAAAGCTTCACATGTTCTTTCCACTCAGGACCCAGAGCTCGCAGGAAGACAGAGTTGATGTCCAAGTCTGTTCTTTCGACTTTGTTAGTCCTAAGTTCATTTTGCAACTTGCAAAGACGGATGTAGGTATGTATTAAAAGCTCATTTTCCTTTGCTGAAAACACATGGAACATATTTACCAATTGAGTTCTCTTGATGTCTTCCTATTGCTCTGTTCCTTGCAATGGCCTCTTTATTTCATCCCATATCTCTTTTGCATTTGCTAGGCTGTCTACCTTCACATACATCTCAGAAGATAACCCTTGTTTAAGGTAGTACTTTGCAAGCCTGTCTACTTACTTTCGCTCTTTTTCTGCTGCTGTCAGCTCGTCTAGTGTTTTCTCTCTTGCAACTCCAGGTATTCGGAGGATTGTTATCTGGTTGGCATTGATGATTGTATAGAATTTCTTGTCACCGTTAAGTATAGAATCTATCATCATTTCTCCGTATCTCTCATTGTGTTCCAAGAAGTCCATAAACCTCTCTTTCCAAACGATATAATCATTGCAGAAGAGGACAGGGATAGCAAGGATCTCATTGGAACTTGACATTTTTCCTTACTAGAAATGGGTATTGATCGTTGACTCGAAAGAGTTTGTGATTGGGTTCGAAATTGAATACTTCGAAATGCAAGTATTTCGAACTTGAAGTGTGCTTGGGTTCGAAGTGGGTTTTACAAATTGGATTCAAAATGAATGTGAATTTGAAGTGAGTTAATTTGAAGTGGTGAGTTTAACTTGGATTTCAAGTTTGAAGTGCAGGGAATTTCAAATGTGGGTTCGAAGTGATTAGTCTTGGAATCAAAACATGCTTGAAGTTGATTGAAGGAATTCGAAATGGTGATCTTCAAATATAAAGTGTATATCTTAGTGTTCGAAGTGTTTTTATGAATAGAAACACGCTCGAATTCCGAAAGATACGTTTCGAAGTTCAAAGTTTCAATTCGTAGTGTAAGAATTCCGAGTCACAGTGTATTAACTTCGAATTTGAGGTGTATTGGTTTCGAACTAGAAGACTATGGACTTCGAATACGAAATGAATGGACTTTGAATTCGAAGTGGATGGATCCACTCGAAGTGTTCATTGTGCAACAACTTCTGGATTTTTAGGGATGTGCTTGTAACTGCCAAGCTCGAAGTTTACAGTGTTGCAACTGACAAGCTCGAAATCCAAAGCCAAACACCAAAATGTTCGAATTTTCCACCCAAATCTATCAAAACTTGAGATCTACACTGTTATTCATGATCTTCATGTGTTCTTGACTGAAAGTTTGAATTCTTATGAAAACCAATGAATAAACACTCGAATTTGATATCCTTGACTTCGCAATTCACTATAGATCACTAATATCCCATCAATTTCATCATCCAAATGATTTATGATGGAATTTTAAGGTAAAAAATGTAGAGTATATCCACATAAAAACCTTCAAACCTCAATCAAATTTGACCCAAATCAATCCATATCTAATTGTAATTGATTCTAGAATTGATTTCGAGATGAATAGAATCAAATACCACTCAAAACTCCATTCTTTGAATTTGAACAGTAAAAATTATGAGCACAGCTTGTCTTCTTCAATGATTCTTGTTCTTCTTCGATTAGAACCTAATCACGAGCCAACTTTGATCATGTATAGCTCTCATACCAGTTGAAAGTGTGGTCTGACTATACCTTCAAGTAAGGTTGGAGAGAATGAGAGTAGAGAGAAACACACACTACACCATTTAGCAAAACCGTGACTATATTGAAATGCATTCAAAGAGTGGTCAAGCATACAATGGCCCCTGGCCATATGCCTATTTATAGGCAAAGCCTCACATGGATTTTTCTTCATTTTTCTAAACTAACACTTCGAGCGCCCATTAATAGTGATCCTTCAAAGTCGAAGTATTCACACTTCGATTTCGAAGTCTTCGTACTTCGAATTTGAAACAATGCTTCTGTGTAGACTTCGAGCATGTTTTCCAATTCGTAGTAAATTTAATTAGAGCGCGTGTCAATTCAAAATCCTTCACACTTTGAGGGAAACTCTTTAGTTCTATAAATAGGGATTTTGAACTTTGCTTCTTCTTCACGCATTCTAAAAGTTTGAATTTCTAAACGTTCTGGTTACTCATATTTTCATCATTTGATCTAAGTTGTTATCCAAATTTTTCACGTTTGTGCTTAAGATGATCATAAACATTAGGTATACATCGTATACGAGTCCAAATCATGTTTCAATCAGGATAAAACCAAAAATGGGTGTTTTACTGTGAAACTCAAAAGGCATTTGCGAGACCTTTACGTAGATTGTTTGACATCTAAATGATGTTGTTAAGGCCTATAACTCTTGCGATGAACCTTAGAAATAGTCAAAGCATGTTTTCGAGAAAAAAATCATGATAAATAAAAAATGTGTTCTTCGTGTTCTTCGGTTGAATGAAGATTAGGGTTTAATTTCACTTTTGGACAAAATCTTCATGTTATGGATTAATTTGGGAAAACTTCAGTGTTACAAATTTGTACAATGAGTCAAGTGTCTGGTTTACTTCTTGGAAACATATTCATAATGGCTAACCCTTTTACTGTTTTAACAGGATAATGGCTCAACAGGAAGATGACACAATCTCATTTTGTTCTTCGATTGCTAGCCTTAGCCACAACCCCGATGACCAACTCCTAACCACTGATAAATTCCTCTCGGCTGTAACCCATGATAACAACCACTTCGTCAACTTCACCAATTTCAGAATCCCAAACTTTCCAATAATCTCAGAAATACTCCATATCCACCTACATAACCATGCCCTCACCTATGATCCTTCTACTTCGAGGACTCATGTCCCTAAATTTTATGTTCAACAATTCTGGCATACAACCCACACCTATACAAACCCTGACATTGGCCATGTGTCCATTCGTGGTGATGTCGACCACTTCACTCTGAGCATACACGCCAGCCAATTACGGGAAATCTTGAGGCTACCAACTTCAAGGAGTAGACCTCCGCTTAATAACTTCCAGGATATTCCGGATGAAACAACCGCCTTGGAGGATATTTGTGCCATGGGATACATTGGTGATTCGCAAATTTGGTCAAACTTTAAATGCGCTAACCAAACCACAGTTCTATCCGGCCGAAGCAGTTTCTTTATGTCAAATCTTTAACCGGGGAGCATCCAATTCAACCTTAACTGTTTCCTGTCTCCCTAATGGACCTTTGTGAGCAAAGTGATGTTATAAGAGCATATAGGGAGAGTGTAGTACTGTCCCCCATGGTTCGACCAGATTTGGTCTTACCTACCCCAGGGGCAGTAGCACCAGGTGAGGATGTAGCTAATATGAATCAGACATCTATGGGAGATGCTGATAGGGCAGAGTTAAGAGAGAAAAGCGCACAGAGGGATGGTAAAGGGGATGAAGGTGAAACACATAGTGAGGGAGGGGCGGAGTATGACCTAGGGCAGATCTAGGCTATGATCGACAGTTTTTCTAATGTACTCCCTGAGCCCGAGAAAAGAGCTGAATCTCCTACACCTGATTTCCATTTCGGTTGAGTGGCGCCTGACTTTGAAACAGATACTATCGCCATGACCACCGCTGTGCAGCACCACTAGTCACTAATAATACACAACAATAGCAAGCAAAAACTCCAGTGGTGGCCGAAGAGGAGGACGTGAGCTTCACCGATCTATTCCCAGACCTTTCGGATGCCTTTGATGATGAAACTGATTTTATATATGGCTACAAACAGGGTCCTCGTAATATTGAGACTGAAACCCTTGAATTTGATGTTGATATGGTGGTGTATGAGGGGTATGAAGAAGAAGACAGTGAGATAGAAAAATATGATGAGAGTGAGAGTGTTGGGAGACAAGAAAAAGAGAGAGTTGAGGGACCCTAGCCATACTAAGTCGGGAAGCCAGTTCTGCTACCGGAGCTAACATTGTTAGCTCTGGTATTGAAACCGTCACTGTCATCTCAACAGTGCACATTAACCCCTAGCTACTCGGTTATCTCTCAACAGATGACCGTTTTACCTCACGGAGCTATAACTCATACTCTATCGGCCTATGAGAGATGGCTGGTATTGAATCCAGAGGTCTGCCTCTCCCGACCTCAACTGTTGTTTCTTAGTACTTTGATATCCAGCACATTTCTACTTTTCTTTCTAAACACAAAGAAACACTAACTCACATAACAATGTGTTCACACGACAGTCATCCGGAACACCCGTAGGTGGCACCATTGAAGGTGTCATACGAGGATCGGGTGGAAATCTCACCGGGGTCAACCCTACACCAGCCAGAACATGAGTAGTTCTGCCTCTGTGGCAGAATCTACAACGGGCACTCTTTGTGAGTCCCGGTTTGTTACACAAGAACAGTTACAATCTGCCCTCAAACTGATACATGAAAAGTTGGATGACATCAAGCACACACTTGCATCCCTAGGACCAAACGTTGATGACGGCCCGGGCTTATCTGTTGACACACTAAAATCACTGTTGCTTGGAAAACTTTTGGAAAAGTCCCCGTACAGAGAATAGAACCTTAATCTACTCTAAACCCTGCAAAAAGAGCAAATCTATAAATGGAGTAACCTGGACGAGTTTAAAGTACACATTCAAAATTCCATGGCGGATCTTGGAAATGGTTTTTATCAAAAAATGGATGTTATGGAGAACTGCCTGACTATTCTTGAATCTACTTGTACAGCCCAAGCTGCAATGTCAAAGTGCAAGCATGACGACGATGATCCCGACCATGATCGCCATGAGGGAGAAAACGTGCACCTGTTTTGACCTTTACCCCTCTGGCGGAACGACTTGCAGCAGCAATGGGCATTGGGGCTGAACCTGCTCAAGCCTGTTAGATATTAATTAGTTTGTTAGCCTTGTGTTCTTTTGTATGTAATTTACATTTACTAGACTAGTTAATATTATGGGCTTGGCCCATTTTCCTTATGTATTTCCTAGACTAGTTTAGTTGTTTAGTCTTGGTCCCATGTGGCTTTTAAGCCCATGAGGCTTGTGTATTTATAGCCTTGCAAACCTAGTTTGCACGGCAACCTTTGCTATTGTATTCTCTGTAATCACACGTTCAAGCAATATACAAAAGAGAATCTTCAAGTTCATGCAAAGTGTTAATACTAAACATCATCATCTTAACTTCAAGTATTCATTGTTTACTCATATTCTTCATATCAAAGGACTTTCAATTTGTATCAGAGCCAACTCCCTACTGGATTGGTTCAACATTATCAGAAAGAAACATCTTTGTGTGAGAAACAAAACCCATAAGCTGCTTTTGTTCTTGTTCACGTAAAGCGTTGAAAGACAAAATCCCATTTGGTCAAATCCTCTGGTTTTTCAAGTTATTTGTTGTGTCTTAGAAGTATTTAAGAAGGATAAAACCTTTTTTAGTGTTTTTAGGACAAACAAACCACATCTGGGTAGTGTTCCTGAAAATTTATTGTTCTTCAAGTTCTTATAGTTTTTTACTGTTTCATCAAATTTTCAAAGAATTTGTTGTTGTTTTGGGTTGAAATCGGTATAGGTAAGTGTTTCTAGTGAAAAGGAAGGTCAAAACAAAAGCTTAGTGAGTTTTTAGTGTGTTTTGGGCAAAATTAGCAGTCTGTTCTATAACAGAGTACAGACCTGCAAGTTTTGGATTATTATCCATCCGACAGTCGTGCGACTTTTAGTTCATCCAACAGTCGTGCGACTCTTAACCCAAAGCTCATACAACTCTTGTTCTAAGTTCATCCGACCTTTGTTTTTAAAAGACCATTCGACTTTTTCCTCATACGACCTTCAAAGTTTCATCCGACTTTTGGATCACTTATCTCATTGGACTTTCTAGTCCCATCCGACTTTCAAAGTCTCATCCGACTTTCAAGTCTCATCCGACTTTTTAGTCTCATCCGACTTTCAAGTCTCATCCGACTTACACAATCCGACAGTCACACAAACACAAATCCGATACTTTTTAGTTCATCCGACCTTCGGATTATCCGACAGTCGCATAAGCTAAATCCGATAGTCAAACAATCCGATAGTTGGACAGCATAACTCAACCTTCAAACATTTCATCCTACTTTCAAGGGTTTTCTAACACATAAACTAACCAATTTACTTCAGGGAGAAAGATCCAAGAAAAGATGAGTTCTAGCAATGAAATTCTTGCCATCAGCACAGACACTAAACCTCTAGTACTTTTCAGAAATAAATATAACGTGTCGAAAGGAAGGTTTATGGAATTTATAGAACACAATGAGAAGTATGGCGAGATGATGAAAGACAGCATATTAAATGGTGATGCCGCCTTTGAAAATATTATCGAGGTTGTTCCCGATAACAATCCACCAATTGTTGTTGAGAGGAGACGCAAGCTTCATCAGAACTAAGTGCTGAAGAGAAAGACCGTGCATGCGCCGACAAAGACACGAAATATTACTTGAAACAAGTGTTATGCGCGGAAATCTACTCAAAAATAGACAGTTTGACTTCTGTCAAAGAAATTTGGGATGAAGTAAAACAACAAATGCAGGGTACTGAACAGGGATCGTTCATCAGGGAAACTCAACTTGTAAACACCTTGAGGGAATTCAAGGCCAGGGAAGGGGAGCTGCTGCAAGATATATACAGTCGTTTCTATAGACTTTTGAAGGAAATGAGGAATCATGGCGTGACGAGATCCGATTTGGATATCAATGTTAACTGGATCAATGCTCTTGGTCCGGAATGGAGTGAACATGTCCATTTATATAAACATGTCAATTGGAATCTCAAGGCGGTGTCTCACCACTCGATCTATGAGGACTTGAACCAATTTCAAGATGAGCTTCTCACTAAACTCTCAATGAAGCAACCATCTGACCCGGTTGCACTAGTGGCTGAAAGAAGATCGCGGGAATCATCAAGGGGAAGCAAGGGAAAGCAGGTTCTGGTCGACTCTGACTCCTCGGAAGGAGAGATGGAGATGTCAGAGAAGGATGTTGTGCTAAAAGCCATGTCACTGATTACAAGTGCTTTTCAAAATAAGTATGGAAAGACCAACAACCGAAAGTGGTTCACATCGGGACCAAGGAAAAGTGAAGGGATGGTAGCTGATGAAAACAGGAAGACTGACAAACCCGCAGAACCTTGGGAGGAGGAAAAAATATGATACAACTACGGTAGAACGGGGAATTTTAGCAAAGATTGCAGAAAACCGAAGACCAAAGATGCCAAATACTACCGTAACAAACTGTGGTTGACAAATAAGAAAGAGAGTGGGAGAGCAATGCTTGTAGAAGAAGATAAATTTCTGACAGATACTGATGATTCAGATGAAGACGGATCTGATCAAGCTCACTTTTGTTTTATGGCTCAAGATGGGGGCTCCTCAGATGATGAGGATGAGAAAGAAGTTGATGGTGCTGATGAGTTTGAAGAAACTCAGAATGATGATGCTGGTGTTTCTGGGAAGGTAAACATCGAGTATGCACAAACATTAGTTGAACACATCGAAAGACAAAACCGTAAAATAACTAAGTTGGATCATAGAATCAAGAATCAATCAACATCTAACTTAGACAATCTGCAATCAGAATTAACCGCAAAAGAAAATGAACTGAACACCTTAAGAAGTGAAAACGAGGTAATCATTCATAACTTAAAAGCGGACAAAATCTCAGTTCAAGAAGATTTCATGTTTTTGCAAAAGGAACGATGTCAACTATACTAAAAAATAAAAGATCTCGAATACTTGTTAATTAAAAGAGATCAAACGGCACAAACCATTTTTCTAAACAAACCTAAGGTTGTTAAATTCTCTAAATGGACATACGAAGGTTTAGGTTACGTTAATCCAGACATAAGTGATAAGATAAGTTCTAAACAGCTATATGACTTTGAAAGCATGAATATGGGGTTAACTGAGAAAATGGTGTTCGTTGGACAAGTCGACGAACTCGCCGAGGAGGAACACAAGAGTCGCATCACAAACAGAGCTTCAACCTCATACGACTACGAAAGCCTTAATCAATCATACATAACCGAAGTTTTCAAACCCACAATCTCTGATGACTACTTCCGAAGTTACTCCCAATCAGAAATGGAGTCTTTACCATCAATCACGGACTCCCCACCCGAGCCTCGCGTCTATATCCCACATATGAATCTACAAAGACACCTTGAGTTAGTTGAACTTGAACTTGTGCATAGATCCATTATTTTTGACTTTGAAAAAGCCATTCTTCATAACCTGATCGATCACCTTGCAACTGAAAATGCCAAGCCACAAAATTCGGCTACTCCAAGCACGTCCGAAACCCCGATTCCACATGTGCAAGAAGGTGAATGTTCTACATCTGCGAATTCAAGATCCGACATACATGCAAGTGATGTGTCTTTAATAAACCTTGGTAAAACTTGTGAAAAATGCAGAAAATCAGAAAAGTCATTGTTTACCTTTCACGAGAAATTTAACTTACTTGCGAATGATTTTTTCAAAATGCAAACAATTGAGTCCACCAACTTAAAGGGAAAAGCCAAGGTAATTGATACACGGTTATCACGTAAGACAAGTATCTCAAAATCAACCAAATCCAAATCGAAACTAATCAAGAAACAAACAATTCACTCTCGTTCCAAAGATGATCAATTGGCAATGTCTACATCTAACCCAAGTGTTCATCTAGGTGCCAATGTGAAGAGCGAGAGAATGCAGTCTTTTGGGTGGAGGAAGAAGCCGGAAGAGAAGGTTGGAGCAAGACAAGACGAAGAGTGTTTGATTTACCCTGCAAATTTCAATAAACAAACAAATCTATTACTCTGTAATGATTCGTCACTTTTGAATGTTAGACCTGTTCGAACTCCACTTAATTCTGTTCAAACTGAAATATTTTGCATGAGTGATGGTTCTATTGATGGTTATTGTGCTTTCCACTGTGTGTATGATGATGACCGAAAGAAACGTGGCATTAAACCAAATCCAAACTATAAATCATTTAGAATCCACTCATGAACAAGCTTCCTTCATAAACAGAAAAGGTAACAAAATTACCTATTGGCGAAAGAAACGCTCCACAAGAGCAAGATTCCAAATGAGTAAAGAAAGTGTACCCTCTAAGCATAATCCTGGATCAAATCCCACCAATCGACACACTTCATGGACTCCAAATCGCAGGTACTACAACAATTGGAATAACGCCAATCAAAATGTTGTCAAACCAGATGTCACAAATCAAATGAGTAAGAAAACTCAAGTCACACAGCATGAACAACCAACAGTTCAACATAAACCCACCATAGTGATAACAGCAACAACCAAGTCAAGACGTTCCAAGAAACAAAGTGAATACATCGATGGTGATGTCTCACTACCAAACGGCGGTAGTCACGTGGTAATTGAACAATCTATCATGACATCCAAAGCTACTAATTCCCCCGCCATATCCAAAGAAATCATAACACCATCACCGTCCCAATCACAAAAAATCTCACAAGTTTGTACTCCCAACACACAAGCAACGAATTCATTGATTGACACTACATGTGAGACTGTTGTTTTTCCTAACAGCCAAGGACCCACTACACAATGGGTACCACAACAAATTTTGTCTTCAATGTGCAAATATCTAGCCGGTGGTACCTGGACACCGGCTGCTCGAAGCATATGACGGGCGAGAAGGGTCTCCTCATGAACTATGTCCCAAAATACTCGGGAAACATTCGTTTTGGAAACGACCACGTGGCACCAATAATGGGAACCGGAGACATTATTAAAGAAAATATAAAAATAAGCAAAGTATCATATGTAGAGGGATTAGGACACAATTTGTTCAGTATTGGGCAATTTTGTGACAAGGGGTTAGAAGTTAACTTCAAGGCCAAAACTTGCTCAGTTAAGACTAAAAATGGTGATGTGGTACTGACTGGGTCCAGAAGGTCAAATATGTACACCATTGATCTAGCAGACCTTGAAGGAAAACAGTCAGTATGTCTTCTGTCCAAGGCCTCATCGGAACTTACCTGGATGTGGCATTGCAAACTATCTTAACTAAACTTCAAAAATATCAACAAACTGGTCAACGGTGATTTAGTTCGTGGATTGCCCAAGCTGAAGTTCGAAAAGGAATAACTATGTGAACACTGTGAGAGGGGTAAAATGAAAAGGGCATCTCACAAAATCAAACAAGTGTCCAGCACAAAAGTACCTCTCCAATTGTTGCACATGGACTTGTGTGGGCCGATGAGGGTTTAATCTCGGAATGGGAAGAAGTACATTCTCGTGATAGTTGATGACTATTCGATATACACGTGGGTCAAGTTTTTGAGAACAAAGGATGAAGCTCCATCTACAATTATATTGTTCCTCAAACAGGTGCAGAATCAATCGCAAGGAAAAGTTGGTACCATCCGTACTGACAATGGCAACGAATTTATGAACAAAGTCTTGGATTCTTTTCTTGACTCGCTGGGAATCATGCATTAATTCTATGTAGCATATACTCTGTAGCATATACTCCAGAACAAAATGTAGTGGTCGAACAAAGAAATCGAACGCTTGTAGAAGCGGCTCGAACCATGCTGTCGTATTCTGATTTGCCACCTTCCTATTGGGCAAAAGCAGTCAACACAGCATGGTACACCCAAAACCGAACAAATTTACACCGTCCCTTTAACAAAACTCCCTATGAACTTGCAAATGGCAGAGTACCCAATTTTAAACACTTTCACATGTTTGGTAATCGGTGTTTTGTTCTTAATGAAAAGGCTAACCTAGGAAAACTCGACCCCAAAGCAGATAAGGGAATTTTCCTAGGTTATTCTTCTAAGTCTAAACTGTTTCGTGTGTTAAATAAATGAACAAATGATGTGATTGAAAGTATCAATGTGACTTTTGATGATACTTTAACCACCACATCTTTATCACATGAGTCACCTGCAATCGTTTCTGAACACATCAGTTCAGGACCGGGACTTAATCGACAAGAAACAAATATAAAACACGCAAATGAATCTTCAGATTTAAAATATACATTTGATTTCTTAGATAATGATGACTCTGGAACTAGTTGTGTACCTATTGACAGGCCTACAGATGTCGTTCAGGAATCTCTTGAACTCACGCAGCAAACAGCTACTGCATCTACATCAGGATCTGTTAATTCATCTGCTGACCTATTCCTTGTTTTGGGTGAACGGTACACTGCATCCAACTCAACAGTGAACACTATTGACGATGCTGACACTGAGGACAACGAGAATACTACACCTCAGTCCATCCTAGAGTCATCTACTCCTGAGGGTGAAACATCAATTCAACAACGACCGGATGCATTCTTCCCTCAGGATGCTAGTGATGACATAGCTGATAACCCCGTACCCCATATCACTAAGTAGACTGTTGTACATCCAGAAATGCAAATTATCGGAAACAAAGATGCCGGCATTCAGACCAGATTTGCCACGGCAAATGAGTGTCAGTTCTCCAGCTTTCTTAGCTTGATAGAACCAACACCTGATGCTTTGCAGGACCAAGATTGGATTCTTGCTATGCAAGAGGAATTAGAACAGTTCATCCATTTAAAGGTTTGGAGACTAGTGCCCCGACCCCATGGCAAGACAATTGTTGGCACCAAGTGGGTTTTCAAGAACAAGAAAGACTCCGATGGTGTGGTGATTCGCAACAAAGCTGGACTGGTAGCAAAAGGATACAACCAACAGGAGGGTATTGACTACAATGAAACCTTCGCTCCTGGTGCCCATATTGAAGCCATCCGAGTATTTCTCGTGTATGCTGCTTACAGGGACTTCAAGGTATACCAGATGGATGTCAAAACGGTATTTCTGAATGGAATCCTTAAGGAGGAAGTCTATGTACCTCAACCAGAAGGATTTGTTGATCCCAAAATACCAAACGACGTTTACATACTTGATAAGGCCCTCTACAGACTCAAACAGGCTCCACGGGCTTGGTATGATGTTATATCGGCCTATCTGGTTCGTGAAGGCTATTCAAATGGATGAATCGACACCACCCTCTTCACAAAGAAAATTGTGGATGACTACATCTTTGTCCAGTTATATGTAGATGATATTATCTTTGGCTTAACAAACCCACAGTATAGTCTAGAGATTTCAAAACTAATGGCGAGCAACTTTGAAATGAGCATGATGGGAGAAATGAATTTCTTCCTCGGCTTACAAGTCAAACAACTTTCCAGTGGCATTTTCATAAATCGGTCTCAATATATTAATGATTTATTAAGAAAATATGAAATGTCGGACTGCTCGTCCAAATCAACCCCCATGTCTTCTAAAACCAAGTTGTCTGCTGATCTTGACGGAAAGGCAGTTGACTTGAAAACCAATCGGGGAATGATCGGCTCTTTACTATACCTAAGGACTGTTGGGATTCCATGGGGATCAAAGCACGCAACGGAAGCAACAAAACACACAAAAACGATCCCATGAAGTCACAATGGTGGTGAAAACTTGTAAGAACAAACATGCAACCAAAACAAGCACAAAGAGAAGAAGGGAAATAAATCATACCCTTGAAGACTTTGATAATTAGCTGGAACAAATGAAACTTGGGATGTATGCTTAAAACCAATGGCTCCAAGCCCTAATGCAAATCCACACCAAGAAAGTCTTCAATCTCTTTGTACTAGCAAACCGAAGAACCACCAATACTTGATGAGAATCTTCTGGAATAGCCTTGCATCCTTTGTGCACAAACAACCAACTTATGATCTTGCTCTCTCTCTTTCTCTCTCTCCCAATGGAAGAACTCACAAGGTCTGTATTTTGCACCAAATTGAACAAGACTGTTGAATGAACAAAGAAACCATCTTTTAAAGGCCTCTAGTACGTTCAAAAGAGCCAGAGTCGGACCCTAATGGCACCACATCATTGGACCAACTCAAATGGTCCAATGAAACACAAGTGTCACTTGGAATTCTGCCTTCACGACTCCTTCACGGGTTCTCACGGGCCGTGAAGGATAAATGCGCCACGACCGGCCATTAATCCTCCACGAGCTGTGCCGCGCCGTGCAAGAATCGCGAGGGTTGTGCCTTCACGACCTTCTTCACGGGCCGTGTAGGGTCGTGAAGCCCTAGGGTTTCATGAACCATGCCACCCACGACAGGACTCGTGGACACGAGCTGCTTCACGACCCGTGGAGTATCCTTCACGGTCGTGAAGCCTATGTCAGATGGAATTTGACCATTTTGACTCTTTCCTCTTATAGTCGGCTGTCGAGATTGAAACATGGCGTGTGACCCAATAGGCCCGCAATTCATTAGCAGTGATTCCGGTCTACGTGTCTCGGTGGGCAGATTCCAACAAACTCTCACTTGCACATGACACTCCGTACCCATGGGCACCATAGACAGGGATTGGCCTCTAGCAACGCATCCTTGCCCCTAACTAAACACGGGGTATGTCATCCCTGATAAGTACCAAGTTAAACTAAAAGAGTTTGACATGGTCCTATAGAAAAGTGATCAATTATCTTATTGTTCACGATATCCCAATGAACACGAGACATGGTACAAAGTCATTCTCCGATCGTTCACGATGATGTTTCTCGATCAAGATTGGTGGTGACCAAATAGGTGAGTTGCAACTGATCAGCAATCATTGCAAGCTCGAGCATGGCCAAGCATTTTTGGTGTCAGCGCCCAATCATCGAGGGGCCCAGGGATATCTCTCTAAACAGAGGATCAAATTCCTTCGACTACATTGCCTCCAATACAATGGCAATACTTTACCCAAATACATCCTTTATAATAGCATGTTACTGACTATGTTTGAAAGTAGTTTTAATGAAGCAGACGATAATAGTGAAACACATGCATCTCCGGTCTAAGGATAAAAGATATTATCATCCTGATTTACTCTTGACATGTACCATGAAGTAAGATCAAGTGTGGGTCGTCCATTACCGGTCGTGAAGCTCTTGGGCTTCACGAGTCGTGAGGGGTCGTGAAGGCACTCGTGAACAGTATAGTCGTGAAACTTGGTTTTTAGGCTCACGAGCCCTTCTGACCCGTGATCGGTCGTGAAGCCCTTGGGCTTCACGAGCCGTGAGGGGTCAGGAAGGAGCTCCTGGGCAGCTTTTGTCCTTAAAAGAAAATTTTCTGGTTTTTCGGGTCATGGAGGAGTTTCTGGTTTTCTGGCAGATTCCGTTTGGTTAACCCCTCATAATATTTTAGTACAAATATGGGTATGTAAGGTATGGTCTTGGCATGAGATGCATACATGCATACACATATGTTGTGTATGTATGAATATGGGTATAAAAGTTGGTTTTGTGCCCTAATGCATATGTACAAGAATTTCCTTGTTGTGCCTTGAGTGTTTGTGTTGGAAATTCTTATCGAAATATTCCTTTGGTCATGGTTTTGGCACACCGTACTTTGTGGTTGTTGTTTGTTGCTTTTAGTTGGTAACCATCGCCCTAGACATTGTGGTTGTGCAATGTGGTTTGTTTGATTGTTTGGATTTATTTGGTGACCTTAGTGTCACGTGTGATGTAATTAATTATTTATTCATTTGGTATGTAATTTACTATCGCGGCTTGCATGCTGTTTCATTTATCCATATGTACTTGTACTAGATTGATAGGAAGTGCGTGGCTTGCATGCCATTTCCTTTCTTTTATGTGCTTAGGTTTTGAAGACAACAATCAAGGGTCAAGAGAAGACGTCTTGAAGACATTGGATCCGGTTACTCCCGATGGAGGTAGCAGGTTCAGTGGGAGCACTCCATGGTCTAGGTTTGTGTCCTTAGTAGACCTAGTCCTCCCAGCTTGGCTCACGGGTAGGACGCATAGGTTTTGGCATGGTTACAAACCCCTTGGTATGCGTGTGATGTGATTTACCTTTCTTTCATGGTTGTTTATGTTTCTTTGCATGCTTGATAACTTTTCTAAGTTAATAAAATCACAAGAGTTTTTAAATTGGTTAACAATCTCTCGCGCGTACACGATTAACAAGACAATATAAACTTGGTATTTATATTTAAAGTGAAAATTGTTTTTGTCACTTACTTTGTTAATCAAATATTATAACTTGGTTTTAATCAAGAAACAAAAGCCCGTTTCCTAAAAACGTAAATCACGCACCATCCATAAGATGACACAGCCGATTCTAGTGAAGCATGGGATAATTGTCGAGCTTAGCACGAGTTATTCCATGCGGATCTGTGTGGAAGGTGAGAGTGGTGACTTGGAGTTATTGGTTATCTAGCTTAGCATGAGTCAATGATTGTCGAGTGTGCTACCATGTATCTTGTTGGACGATTTACAATTGCAAACTAAAATCCTTGTGTGATTGTCGAGCTAAGCACGAGTCAACCAAGAATTTTAATTTTGGATTGGTGTAAGTAGGGATCAAACATGCCAACCGACCGTTTTACGTCGTTGGATCCCGCAAGTGTCTAAGAGTTGCAATAGAGATTGCAATCGGTAAAATGGTTACCGGCCTAAATAGCTTCATGAAGTGATCCGTGGTAAACGCGTCATGTAGTGGAGTAAAATATGGTTCTTAGCCCTGGTTAAGATAAATTGTTTTTCTAAAACATTATGGGTAATTATCCTAATGAGGATTATATCAAACTAACTAAAACTTGTGTTCTTGTGTTAATAGATGTCAAGCCATAATAACACCACGTCAAACAATTCACTTCGTATGTTCCTACATAGGGAGAAACTCACGGGAGTGAACTTCGTTGACTGGCTTAGGAAATTGAGAATTGTCCTTTGCTATGAGTCAAAGTTGCACATTCTTGAGGAACCTCTTCTGGAGCCACCTACTACCGACGCGACTTGGTCCGTCCGATACACGTATGAAAAGCGTGTTGAGGACACACACGATGTTGCCTGCCTCATGTTGTCAACTATGAGCTCGGAGTTGCAAAAGCACATTGAGCACGTGAGTGTGTACGATATGATGAACAAGTTGAAGGACATGTTCCAACAACAAGTTAGGGAGGAACACTATGAGTGTGTTAAAAACCTAGTCGGTTGTAGAATGCAGGAAGGTAGGAGTGTGAGTGCCCACGTCCTTAAGATGAAGGCATACGTGAACCAAATGGAGAGATTAGGTTTTCCCATTGGGAGGGAAATTGCTGTGGATATAGTACTCCAGTCCCTACCCGCATCATATGATCAGTTTGTCATGAACTATGACATGCATAACATGGAGAAAACCTTAGGTTAATTGCATGGTATGTTGAAGACTGCGGAGTCTGACATGGCCAAACATAAATCCACCTCTTCCAATCCTACCACGAGTTCTAGGGAACAAGAGCAAAGGAAGAAGAAACCGACACAAACAGGAAAGGTTGGAGTGTCCAAGCCTATCCTCAACATTGTATCTGAGGACAATGCTTCTGTGCCTCATGAAGAGATTCAAGGAGTGGTTTGCTACTTCTGTGGAAGATTTGGAGATTGGGGCCGTCACGCCTGCCCTTCGTGCCGAGAGGATATTAAACTTCTAAGGAAAGAGAGAGTTAATTTCCCCTCTAAAGGTACATTCATGATTCATTTCTAATTCTTCTAATTTCGATGGGTTGTTCACCCGAGCTAATTAACTCACGTTTGTCATAAATTTATTTATTACAAAGTGTAGGTACCATTTAAAAGAAGAAAGAAGAGCATTAAGAACCGGATCTCTAAAAGAGGAAACTTGATAGATTAACCTCTAAAAGAGAATTGGGAGGTTTGATCTCGCCTATTCTTACCGGTTTAATAATTACTTTGTTTTGATGCCCTGCAAGGCAAGTTGAATTTTTGTTGAATGATCATGAAGATGATGGATGAGATTTTAAATTTTGGGTTGTAAAAGATTTTTCCGCACTACTTATTCGATTTCGGAGTTTGTTTATGTCATAGCTTATGTTTTATTTTGGCCTTCAAGCCGCATCATTCTACATTTGATTTTTATCAATCAACAAATATTTTTCAAAAACAAACTCCGAATGTGACGAGCCAAGTCCTTAATCTTAATCCAACTTGAAAGTCTATTTAGCACCTTATGACATATATCTTGAAAGAGTTCTTTGCTTGTAATATCAAAGTTTGGAGATTTTCAATCTACATATAGTGGGAGATTGAAGAACTTAAATGGTGCTAATACATTTAAAAGGTTCTTATAGATTTTGGATATTTGACCTTACGAGAACAATGTTTTGTTGCTCCAAAGGAAGATAATAATTAGAGCATTCCGATGGAAGAACGTGCAACTTAAATGGAAGACTTGATGTTGGCACTAGCATATGATCAAATATCGGCATGAGAATGCCGGTAATCCGGACCATGAATAATTACTTTCAATGCTGATAGAAGTCATGTAGCCAAAGAGATATGGTTCCTCACATCTAAGTGGCAATGACTTGATGGCGAGTCTTGTTCAAATCACCATCTATCGGAAAGCACAGTGGGCCTTGTGTTCACTAAAGTAATGAGAAGTAATTAATCATGAGATGAAATCCATTTTAAGTATGTGAATACTTTGCTTAATTCCATACCAAGGTGCAAACCAAGATGGTGTAAATGGAATTAACATGGATTGTATTGTAGACTACTTCAAATACGGACTAGGGGTAAATGTTTCATGATGGTTATTGTGGAAACTTTTCCTAGTGGTCGTGTTGAAGGTCATTTGATACTCGTTGTTATCGTTGCTTTCTTATGGAAATAAAAGATAGTAAACGGATATGCAACACCGCATTCCTTCATGGAACAATATGTTGAGGAAGTGCTTACCACACTCTCCGAGGGTCTTAGATATCCGTAATATCCAAATTCAGTCTACAAGTGTGGATAAGTCCTTTGGACTTATACTAACATCGTAAAAGTAAGATCTTTGCTTTCATGAGAGGATCAAAGTATGAGTCTTCTAGAAGCATAGTTAAGACATTTAAATATGTTAGGGCTAGTGGGAGCTTTTGTTGTATACCTAAAAGTATGTATCGATTGAAAATAATGTCCTATTGTTAAGTGTTCTATGAACCTAAAATAGGGAATTATTGTATCATGATAATACTTAGGAGATACAAAAATTTTGAAATTTTAAATTACAAGAAATACTTGTATATGTTCTTGATGTTTGACGACAAGAAATAAGCCTTGGAGTAGGTTTATACTCTAATACTAGTTTCTAATAGGATAACTGTTGATCTTGATCGAAGTCTATGGTCCTACTTTGTGGTGTTGATTATTGATTAGAAAAGTTCTTAAAATCACTGATCTTATTGTGAGCTTTTTTAACAATGAGGATATGAGTACTTTAACACTTTGTTATATAACCTCTTTGACGGATACTTTGAATAGTATTCTGGTCAAAAGAAAGTTATGAAGTTAACAAGAATACAAATGGATGTTGCATGGCAAATCCGTTGAATAAGCCGTTGACATAATGACTAGTGATGTTTGACATACTAGGTCATGTAGCATTTCTTATGCATATGATTTGGCTTGAAATATTGTTTTAGTAGTTGATTGTTTTATGTAAGCTTTGGGAACTGCAAGCAATATGGTAACTTTTGATTGCTTTCGATATATAGTGGGGACTATATATACGCAAGATGCGGTTACTTTCATTAGTCTTTACTGTGTTCCATCTTAGCATGTTTAACCACGTCCCTGAGTGCTTATGCATTCTAGATTTCCACAGTTAGTCATTCTTCATGGGAAGGAAGTTTGAGCCAAGACTGAGGTTAGGGTTTGGTCATGCATTAATCAAAGATTGAATGCAAGTGACGCAAAACTAACCTATGCTTCAAATGAGTTTCAAGTGATTGGAAGACCCACACCTGAGTTCACTTCATGGATTATGGTCACAAGTGACTCGGGATGATAAAATCATTTCATCCTTAGACCGGAGATACATGTGTATCCAAAGCATGAGTCTGCTTTATTTTGATTGCTTTCAAATGTGGTTCATAACTGGCCACTGTAAAGGGAGTTTTTAAATAATGTATGAAGCATATGGCGGGGCTATGTATTCAAAAGGATTTGTTCCTCTGATTAGAGAGATATCCCTGGGCCCCTCGATGATTAGGCGCTGACACCAAATATGCATGGCCATGCTCAAGTTACAATGATTTTAGATCAGTTGCAAACTTGTTATTTTGGTCACCACCAATCTAGAATCGAGAAACAGAATCGTGAACGATCTGGAGATTGACATTTTTCCATGTCTCGTGTTCACACGGATATCGGGAACAAAGGGATGTTTATGATCACTTATCTATAGGACCTTTTAGCCTTACTAGGCTACCAGGATTTGTCAGGGATGACGCAACTCGTACCAACTTGGGGGCAAGTATGCTTTGCTAGAGCCGCTGCTTGTCTGTGATGTTAGCAATGATGTATCATGTGCAAGTGGGAGTCTTTTGGAATATGCCCACTGATACACGTGTACTAGCATCACTGCTGATGAGGTACGGGCCTATTGGGTCACACGCCAAGGGTAGATTACGGCAGCACAACGCAACCATGAGAGAATATGAAATTAAGGTTTCTAGCGACCTTCACAGGCCCTAACGGGCCGTGAAGAGAAACCCTCCATGAGGCTTCACCACCCGGACAAGTATTTATCGGAGCACTGCCTTCACGAGGGCTTCATGGCCCGTGAGAACCCGTGAAGGCAGACGCCATGCTTTTATTGGACCACTCGTTGGCCCAATGAGAGTAAGCGGTGGAACCCGGCCTATGAGGCCTTCACAAGTGCTTCACGGCCCGTGAGAGCCCATGAAGGCAGAAGTCAAAGTGTCACTTGGTTTTTATTGGACCTTTGTGTTGGTCCAATGAGGGTGTGCCTAGTTGGCCGACCCTGGTGTGTCCGAGACCATTTCCAGACTTTGTAAAAGGGTTGGAACTCTCTCATTTGCTACTCTTGCTTCATGCTCCAACATACACACATATATGGTACTTAGAGTTCTACAAGAGCTAGGTGGGTGTATAGATTGAAGGCAAGTGGTTCTTGGTGTTGTAGCTGCTCCAGAAGCACAAAGACATTGCGTGGTTCGTGTTTCGGGTCAATAGCAAGACGGAATCTCGCTCACTTGGTGTGGACTATCAATAGACGAGCTTGGTTTCGGGTTCTCGAAGATCTTTCTAGCTCGGTGGATAGCTCCAGCCCCGTGATGGTATATTTCTTCTCCCTCTCGTTTGCTTTTAGTTGCTATATTTGTTTGTAATCATGATCCCCACTTCGGGAATACATGCATGTCGGTTTTAATACCCGAAAACCCCGGTTTTTGATGTCGTTGCTTCTGCTGCGTACGGTTGTTGGCGTGCATGGATTTCCTACATAAATCTCCATTTAATAAACAATACATTCAAAAAATACAATATTGCATAATGTTCCCAATAACATAGTAAATACATCGAATACAATAACTAGTATACAAATCAAACCAAGTCACTTGCAAATCTAATCCCAATAGCACGTGTGTGGGCATCGTGCTTAGCTTGTGACAATGGTTTAGTGAACGGATCCGCCAAATTGCTATCCGTGTGTACTTTGCTGATGATGATATCTCTGTTCTCGACCACCTCCCGGATAAAATGATATTTCCGAGGAATATGCCTCCTGTGTCGATGAGACCTCGGTTCCTTTGCTAAAGCAACGGCACCCTCGTTGTCACAGAAGATCTCAATAGGGTCGCTGATGCTTGGAACCACTCCCAGATCAAGTAGAAATTTCCTCATCCATACGGCCTCCTTAGCAGCTTCACTGGCCGCAATGTTTTCTGACTCGGTAATGGAATCGGCCACGGTGTCTTTCTTGGAGCTCCTCTATGATATAGCACCACCATTTAATAGGAACACGACCCCAATTGTGATCGGCAGTCATCCCTATCGGTTTGGAAGCTTGCGTCAGAGTAACCCTTTACTCTAAGCTCTTTCTCACCTCCATACACTAAGAACATCTCCTTAGTCCTCTGAAGATACTTGAGAATGCACTTCACTGCCGTCCAATGAGCTTCGCCACGGTTGGCTTGATATCTACTCGTCATGCTCAAGGCACACGATACGTCAGGCCTCGTACATAGCATGGCGTACATGATCGAGCCCACAGCCGAAGCATATGGCACTCAGTTCATTACATCCCGTTCCTCTGGGGAACTAGGGGATTGAGTCTTACTCAATACCAAACCATGTGACATGTGAATGAACCCCTTCTTGGAGTCTTCCATCCTAAATCTCTTCCAGACTTTGTCAACATATGTACTTTGGATAAGCCCAATAAGCCTCTTGGATCTATCTCTATAGATTTTGATCCAAAGAATATAAGTCACATCTCCTAGATCCTTCATTGAAAAATAATTGCCCAACCAGGTTTTTACACCTTGAAGGGTCGGGACATCATTCCCAATGAGGAGTATGTCATCGACATACAAGACTAGGAACACAACTATGCTCCCACTAGCCCTGACATATACGCATGACTCATCCTTGCTTTTCGAAAAGCCAAACTCTTTGACTTTCTCATCAAAGCACAGATTCCAACTACGTGATGCTTGCTTAAGTCCATAAATGGACTTCTTAAGCTTGCAGACTCTATCCGGATGCTTGGCTTGTACAAAACCTTCGAGTTGAGTCATATAGATTTCCTCGCTAAGTGTCCCATTAAGGAACGCGGTTTTTACATCCATTTGCCAAATCTCATAATCATGAAATGCGGCAATTGCCATGAGTATCCGGATAGACTTCAACATAGCCACCGGGGAAAAGGTTTCATCATAGTCTACACCATGAGTTTGCGTGAAACCTTTAACCACCAGTCGGGCTTTGAAGGTGTAAACCTCCCCATCTATGCCGGTCTTTTTCTTAAAGACCCACTTGCACCCTACGGGTCTACACCCGGGTACCGGATCTACCAAATTCCAGACTTGGTTATCCGACATAGATTGCATCTCGGACTTCATAGCCTCTTTCCACCTAGCGGACTCAGGGCCCACCACGGCGGCCTGATAAGATGATGGTTCATCATGATCCACAACTAGGTCACAGCCCTCAGACATGAGAAATCCATATCTCTTCGGCTCATTGCGACTCCTACCGAATCTCCTAAGAGGTAAAGGATCCGTGTCAGGTTATCCAGCAGCGCCGTATTGAGAATCATCTTGTGAACTAGCGCCAACTTCAGGTTGGTCATTGGAATGTTCTTAAATTTCTTCAAGATCAACCTTTCTCCCACCGGCGTCTTTGGATCGCATCTCCCTTTCAAGGAAAACGGCCCTCCGAGCAACAAATACCATGTTCTCGGACGGTTTGTAAAACAAATATCCCATAGACCCGGTAAGATATCCAATGAACAAACACCTCTCGGCTCGGGGTTCCAATTTGTCCTTTACCTCACGTCTCATGTAGGCAA
Source organism: Dittrichia graveolens (assembly GCA_038502395.1). Taxonomy (NCBI): domain Eukaryota; kingdom Viridiplantae; phylum Streptophyta; class Magnoliopsida; order Asterales; family Asteraceae; genus Dittrichia; species Dittrichia graveolens. The sequence continues at coordinate 49,754,036 of JARJIL010000005.1, read as the reverse complement.
GACAACCCCAAAACTTTAGATATGAAAGCGATGGAACCTTTCCATGCCACATCTCAAAAGGTATCTTCTTGACCTTCTTAGTTGGTACGAGGTTAAGGATTCTAACGGCTATTTCCAATGGATAGCCCCAAAAGCTAATGGGTACATCCGTATGACTCATCATACACCGGACCATATCCATCAATGTCCGGTTCCTCCTCTCGGCGACACCATTTAATTGTGGTGTCCTATGAGGTGTCAATTGCGAAACAATTCCACAATCTTTTAGATAGTCACGGAATTCCGAACTTAGATACTCACCACCACGATCCGATCTGAGCATCTTAATTCATTTACCCAATTAGTTCTCAACATCGTTTTTGAAAGTCTTGAAAACCTCAAAGGTGTCCGACTTTTGTCTCACCAAGTAGACATACCCATACCTACTATAATCATCGGTGAAGGGTGCTTTGGTCATTTTGCCCAATAAGCAAGATTCGCATACATCATCCGACCCATGGTCAAATGATTCCAAGATCCCATCTGTTTGGAGCTTGGTGATGTGTTTCTTGTTTAAGTGGCCCAAACGACCATGCCATAAAGACAACTTATCCAAATCACATTTGGATTTAAAACCAACATTCATGATTGATCTATTACTTTGCAAGCATACGCTTGTCTCATATATGCTACGACATGGATGTGCTTTAAAATAAAATAAATCATTCTTAAAGCATGAAATAATTCCATTAGAGAAATTAAAATTAAATCCATCATCAACAAGTGCATAGAATGATAAAATGTTTCTTGCCACGCAGGGCGAATAAGATACATTTAATAAAGTAATAAATAAGCCGGATGGAAAGGCGAGGTCCACGCTCCCTATCTTCTCAACCGGGACAACCGCCTTGTTTCCCATGATGAGATCAAGCTCCCCATCAACCAAGTCCCTACTTCTTCTTAGTACCTGCACATTATTATCTATGTGAGTACCAGACCCGGTGTCCAAGACCCAAGCGTTAGAAGTATAAGTGTTATGGAGTTTAATCATATACATACCGGAGGCGCCTTGTCCCTTGGCGCGTAGCCTCTTGAGCTCCTCCGTGTACTTAGGGCAACTACGCCAGTAGTGTCCCTTCTCCCCACAGAAGTAGTAGGTGGCCTCTTCCGGTGAGGGGGCTATAGGAGTGGGTTCCTTCCACTTCGGCTCCGGCGCCGGGAGTGGTTTGGGCTTAGGTGTTGCCACCTTCTCCTTCCCCTTCCCTTTGCCCTTGGAGCTTGAACCGGGCAACTTCCTCTTAGCACTACCCTCATGGATGGGTAGGACGGGTGTGGAGGTTGATGGCTTTGCCTTGGCCATGTTAGACTCGGTGGTCTTCAACATACCGTGCAACTCCATCAAGGACTTGTCCATATTATGCATATGGTAGTTCACAATGAACGGACCATATGCTTGAGGCAAAGATTGGAGGATAATATCCGTAGCCAACTCTTTCCCCATTGGAAAGTCCAACCTCTCGAGTTAGTCCACGTATTGCTTCATACGAAGCACGTGGGAGCTCACGTTCCCGCCTTCCTGCATCCGGCACCCTATAAAGGCTTTAACACACTCGTAGAGTTCTTGCCTCGCTTGCTGCTGGAACATTTCCTTTACCTGCGAGATCATGTCAAACACACCAACGTCCTCCAATTTCCTTTGCAACTCGGAACTCATGGTCGTCAACATGAGGCAAGTCACCTCATTGGTGTCTTTAAGGCACTTCTCATAAGCATCCTTAATGGCCCGCGTAGCGGTGGTAGCAGGAGCCTCCGGAAGAGGTTACTCTAGGAAGTACAACTTGCTTTCATGGCGCAAGACAATTTTCAATTGCCTATGCCAATCCATAAAGTTTACGCCTATGAGTTTCTCTTTTTCCAAAAATGGACGGAGTGACATGTGCGTCGCGGTGTTTCTTGTAAATGCCATCTAAAAGAAGGCAAAGCACACATAAAGGTTAGTTTGACATATTTTAATCCTTGTTAAATAATTACCCAAAAGTTTAACACTTAAATTTAACAAGGGCTAAGAACCCAACATAACTTCACTACATGACGGGTTTACAGCGGATCACTTCGTGAAGGTATTTAGGCTGGTAAACGCTTTACCAATTGCAATCCGTGATTACATCTCTTAGGCACTTGCGGGGTCCATCGGTACTCATAGCACCGGTTTGGCATGTTCGATCACTTCCCACACCGATTCCTCAATAAGCCGCTTTGATAACTCGGTATAGGCACGACAATTATCAAGGCGTATTAAATTGGAATTGCAAATAGTCCAACTAGATACATGATGACGCCCTTGACAATAATTGGCTCGTGCTAAGCTCGACAACCAAAAATTTCAAGACGCCACACGGACCTTCCACACAAGTCCACATGGAAATACTCGTGCTAAGCTCAACAATTGTCCCATGCTTCATTAGATTCGGGTGGTGTCATCTTTTGCATGGCGTGTGATTTACCTTTTTAAGAAAAATGGGACTTTTATTTTTCTGGTTAAAAAACCTCTTTTCGTTTTGATTAACAAATAAGTGACAAAACGCATTTTTCACCATTTGAACATAAACAATTTATATTCATTTGTTAATCATGTGAGCGAGCGGGTTTTGTTAACCAATTAAGGAAAACTATATAGTTTTATTATTTTCAAAAGATTTTCTAGCATGCGAACATCCTACAACCACACAAGAAAATAAATAAATAAAACTACACAACCACGCATACAAAACCAATTTGAGCCAACCTAAGTGTTCCCCGGTGAACCAACCGAGGAACTAAGTCTACTAAGGACAAACAATCCAAGACTTTGTGGCATGCTCCTACTCGATCCCGCACCTCCGGATCCAAGATTGCCGAGAGGTCTCCCTAGACTCCTGTTGGTGCCTCCGGTCTACTCTTCAAAATACATACATAATTCAAAGAGAAATGACACGCAAGCCACACAATCTATTCTAAGCTAATTTACAAATTACAAAGAATAAATACTTTGGCGTGCAAGCCACAAATAAATAAATTATTACAAACCGGATTAAATAAATTATTACAAACCAAATGTGGTACAAACCACCAAATGAATGAACAAAAAAAAGCAACCAAACAACCACACAAAGTTCTAGGCTCAAACCGGTGCTCACAACAATGAAACAACGACAAAGCATGGTGTGCCACACCAAACCATGCACAAATCAATATCCTAATTAAGTTTATTCAAAAACTAAAGGCACAAGAATAAACCTTGTACATATGCATTAGGATTCCAAATACTTTGAAATCCATATTCATATATACACAATATACATGTATGCATGTGTGCATTTTATGCCAAAACCACCCAATACATACATATATAAGAATTAGGATATTATGGGGCTTAAACTACAAGGATAAAAAGCCTAAAATGATTCTCGAAACACCAAAACCAAATGCTAAAATCCATATCAAGTTTTCTTTTTCAAAAAGGCCAAAAACAGCCTGTTCACGACTCTTTCACGAGCTACTGCTCTTCACGGTCCCTCACAGGCCGTGAAGCCAGTACGCTCCACGACTCGTGAAACAGTTTAAAAACTTTTCACAACCAACACCCCACGAGACTGGTCGTGTGGCCTTCAAGCTACAAAGGTGCATGCATCTTACAAGTATGGCTCTGATACCACTGTTGGGATTCCATGGGGATCAAAGCACGCGACGAAAGCAACAAAACACACAAAAATGATCCCATGAAATCCCAATGGTGGTGAAAACTTGTAAAAACAAACATGCAACCAAAACAAGCACAAAGAGAAGAAGGGAAACAAACCATACCCTTCAAGACTTTGATAATTAGCTGGAAACTTGGGATGTATGCTTGAAACAAATGGCTCCAAGCCTTAATGCAAGTCCGTACCAAGAAAGTCTTCAATCTCTTTGTACTAGCAAACCAAAGAACCACCAACACTTGATGAGAATCTTCTGGAACAGCCTTGTATCCTTTGTGCACAAACAACCAACTTATGATCTTGCTCTCTCTCTCTCTCTCAATGGAAGAACTCACAAGGTATGTATTTTGCACCAAATTGAACAAGAGTGTTGAATGAACAAAGAGACCCTCTTTTAAAGGCCTCTAACATGTTCAAAAGAACCAGAGTCGGACCCCAATGGCACCACATCATTGGACAAACTCAAATGGTCCAATGAAAAACAAGTGTCACTTGGAATTTTGCCGTCACGACTCCTTCACGGGCTCTCACGGGCCGTGAAGGATAAATGCGCCACGACCGGCCATTAATCCTCCACGAGCCGTGCCGCGCCGTGCAAGAATCATGTGGGTTATGCCTTCATGACCTCCTTCACGGGCCGTGTAGGGTCGTGAAGCACTAGGGTTTCACGAACCATGCGGCCCACGACAGGACTCGTGGACACGAGCTGCTTCACGACCCGTGGAGCATCCTTCACGATCGTGAAGTCTAGGTCAGATGGAATTTGACCATTTTGACTCTTTCCTCTTATAGTAGGCTGTCGAGATTGAAACTTGGCGTGTGACCCAATAGTCCCGCGATTCAATGGCAGTGATGCCGGTCTACGTGTGTCGGTGGGCAGATTCCAATAATGACTAGTAGACCAGACATAATGTTTTCTACGTGTCTCTTTGCTCGTTTTTAGGCAAATCCAAAAGAATCACATTTACTTGTTGTGAAACGTATCCTCAAATACCTGAAAGGGACCCCTGACCTTGGTCTGTGGTATCCCCGTGACTCATCATTTGAATTGCTTGCGTACTCTGACTCAGATTATGTCGGGTGTATGTTGGATAGGAAAAGCATGTCAGGGAGTGCACACTTCTTGGGAGATCGATTGGTCTGCTGGAGTTTAAAGAAACAGAACTGTGTGTCTACATCAACTGCTCAAGCTGAATTTGTGGCTGCTGCCAGTTGCTGTTCTCAGAGTCTGTAGATGCGAACTCAACTGCGGGACTTTGGTCTTACCTACTCTAAAATTCCGCTGCTCTGTGATTCTCACAGTGCAATTGCCTTTTCTTGCAATCCTGCCCATCACTCTAAAACCAAGCAAATTGATACCAGGTATCATTTATTGAAAGACAACGTCGAAAAGGGTCTGATCGAACTACAGTACGTTCCCGCTACTCATCAACTGGCTGATCTGTTTACTAAACCACTGGACGAAGCCCGATTTTCATTTCTGGTATAAAAAATTGGAATATTGAATCTCAAGCTGTAATTCATTATTGTTTTCCTGTCTTGAATGGATTTACGTGTTGTTTTTGTTGTCTGTGCAGCTATACAGATGCTCCTATCTAGGGGGAGCAATGCGGTTCACTAGTTAACACAAATGTTTTCCGTGCATTCGTGTAAGGGGAGAAATGTTCAGAATTCATCTTCTTAGATGATTCTTTGTCAGCTGTTTATTTTATGTCTTTTAAATGAAGTAGAAAACCACAAAAAGAAAGAATAATCAATATTAGACTTAAATAATACTAAATTCTAAAGGCTTGGGCTTAAATAGAATAGTTTGGGCCAACATCAAGTTTGGGCCAAACCGGGTCGATCAGAAAGTCGGATCAAAGCCCCGACCCACCCGACTGTCGGATAATCTATAAAAGGAACTATCCGACCTTTCTTTCCTCTCACGCTTCCAAAATTTTTCAAATCTTCAAAAAGCTATTCATCTTCTTGCCTTCTTAACTGCTCTCTATCGAAACCTATTTCTAGTGCAAATTTTGTGTTTAAACAACACTAAACTGAAAGGTAAGATGATTTGAACAAGAAATGGTGAATCCTTTGCACATTTACACATCAAAATTGAACTTTTTTGTGGTTGTTGAACCCCTGTTATCGAACAGTTGGGTCATATGTGTTTTGAATCAAAAACACCATAAATGGTGTTGTTTGTTGTGTTTGAAGGGCATAGAGTGACTTTTGGATGTTTGCGAACACATTGTAACCAAAATGGCATCCAAAATCACACAGAACTGATTCAAATGGAAATCTTTTTGTTGTTCCTGGTACTGTTCTTCGTTGTGAAAAACAAGGTTACTTTGAAGTCAAAATTGTGCAAAAATTAGGGTTGTTTAGGTTTGTTTACAAGAACACAGTTGTTTGATGTTAAAATCCGAGTCTATTGGTACAAAACTTGAGTCCATAAGTTTACATTTTTTTCAAAATCATGTTTGGACTTAATATGAACAAACTGAATGTTCATAATAGTCGGATGAAGAGAAGTTTGACTCATCCGACAGTCGGATGACTTTGGTCTATCCGACTTTCGGATGAACTTTGTTCTATGCCACTTTTGAATAAGGAAATTTACACCATGCGACTTTCGTGACTCGATTACTCTGAAAACACTAAGTTTTCAATTATCTGACTTTCGCATGATTTAGTTCCATCCGAATTTCGCATGACTCATTTGTCCATCCGACTTTCAGATGAATTTCGTTCATCCGACTTTCACATCAAATGTGTTCATCCGACTTTCGAGAAAGAATGTGTTGGAAATGATTATCAAGAAATATTTTATTAATCAAAGAATATGAGCAATGAAAAATTATTTATGAAGAAAGGTGTTACCGTCAAAGCTCAATGAAATTTATTGATCAGATGCACCCCCATCTCCTATTCCATCCTTTCCTTTTTATTTTGACATAATAAATCCTGTTAAACTTGTCTAAGGTATGGTGAGCTCCTGGGCAGGTCCTTCTGGTTCTAGATTGACCATAGAAGTATACAATGCCTACACTCCCTCGCTCATGGTGTAATTCAATAATCAAAATATAGTTAATCTATCCAATATGTAAGATTAATTGTCATAGCTAAGCAGAGGATGGTAATTTTCAAGAACAAATCGAATGAAATGATTCAAGGTGTTGGGTTTATGGGGCGCATCGTTCCCTCAAGCCGATCAAATCCGCGACTCTTAAACCCAACACTCCTATAGCAATGCAGGGGCATCCCATTGTTGGAATATGCCCACTAACACACACGATTTGGTATCACTGCCGATGAGGCATAGGCCTATTGGGTCACACGCCATATATTGATTCCGGCAACACCTTTGAACAAGAGAGAGAAAAATGCCAAAACTGGATTTTGGTAGGGCTGGGCACGGCCATGCCTTGTGAATCTACGGGCGTGCCATATGCCAGGTACGTGCCCATGGCCAGCGTGCCTAGGGCGTACTCATTGGAGCCGGCACGGGCGTGCCTCGTGGAGGTACGGCCGTGCCTAGGATTGCCATTTGTGCCTTTAGGGTTTTGTTGGAAATCTTGATCAAACTATAATTGACATGGTTTTGTGGCACACCATGTTTTTGCTTTGGTTGTGGTTCGGTAACTAGATGCCCTTAGACCTATGTGTTGTGCTGGTTGGTTTATTTGGTTTTGGTGGCCTGCATGCCGTACTGTTGTAATTTTATTATTATTATTATTTGGTGCATGCCGTACTATTGTAATAGTAGCATTGGATTATGGCATGCGCGCCATTTCTTCTTCTATGTATTTGTATAATAGTATAGAAGTTGATTTTATTTGTAATAGACCAACGGGAGTCATGGCGTTGACGTCTCGGTGACATGGAGTTCGGATCGGTTTTGGAGATGCCGGCTTTAGTGGAAGCACACCCAACTGCGTACTTTGGATCGTGGATTCCTTAGTTGACCTTGTTTTCGCCGTGTGGCTCGCAGGGAAAACGCATAGGATTTGGGCATGTTACCGAACTATTGTATATGCATGGTTGTTTTATATATTTATTATTTTGCATGGATGTGTAGGATATCGCATGTTTGATAATTTTTCAAAATATATAAAAACACAAAGATTTATAAAATTGGTTTATATATCTTTCCGCGCGTATAGAATTTACAAGGTAATATAAATTTGTATTATATTATAAGTGGATAAAAATTATATTTATCACTTGATTTGTTAATTCGTAAAATGGGTTAAAAAATTTTTAACCGGAAAAACAAAGTCCTATTTTTAAAATGTAAATCACGTGCCATCCATAAGACAACACCACCCGAATCTAGTGAAACTTGGATGATTGTCAAGCTTTAGCATGAGTCATGCCGAGTGGAACTGTGTGGAAGGTGAGTGTGGTAACTTGCAATATTGGTTGTCGAGCTCTAGCCGTGTCATTTTAGGAGATCAAGTTAAATTTGGTGCGAGAAGGGATCACACATGCCAAAAGACATTTTGATTGTCAATGGATCGCACAAGGATCTAGAAGTTGCAAAGTGTTTGCAATCAGTAAAATGGTTACCGGCCTAAATAGCTTTGTTTTGTGATCCGTGGTAAACCCGTCATAAGGTAAAGGGAAATATGGTTTCTAGCCTTGTTTAAATAATTGGTTTTGAAAACTATTTGGGTAATTCTTTCTACAAGGATTATATCTAAATTCACTAAAATGTGTACTCTAAATTGTAGATGTCAAACATTAACAATGCAACACCGAACTTATCACTCGGATTGTTCCTAGAAAAGGAGAAACTTGTAGGCGTGAACTTTGTGGATTGGTATAGACAATTGCGAATTGTTCTTCGCCATGAATCTAAGTTGCACATCCTCGAGGAACCTCTTCCGGAACCACCTACTACCAACACAAGTTGGGCCACTAGCTACCCCTTTGAAAAGCGTGTAGAGGACGCAAAAAATGTATTTCATGTTATCGACTATGAGCTGTGAGCTGCGAAAGCAACCCGGGCATATGAGTGCGTATAACGTGATTAATCGGTTGAAGGATATGTTCCAACATCAGATTAGAGAGGAACACTTTATGTGTGACAAGGCCCTTGGCGGTTCCCAGATGCAGTAAGGTGGGAAGGTTAATGTTCATGTGCTTCGTATGAAGGTATACATTGACCAAACGGAAATACTAGGATTTCCTATTGGGAGGGAGCTTTGCGGTGAATATAATTCTCCAGTCCTTTCCCGCGTCTTATGCTGAGTTTATCAAAAACCTATCAGAAGGACAAAATGGTAGAATCCTTAGATGAGTTACATGGCATGCTTAAGACTTTCGAGTCTCACATGGCCAAATGCAAATGCGTCCCCACCCGGTTGATTAAGGTACGAAAAGCCGAGAAAGAGAATACGACTCCTAAGGGAGAAGTTTGCTATTTATGCGGTAAATATGAAGATTTGTGCTGCCACCCTTGTCCTGGGTATTCGAAGGAGTTAAAGCTTCCTATGAGGCAAGGGAATAGCTCCTCGTCATCAGGTGCATTCATGGTTAACTCTATTGCTTTTCTACTTCTTAGCTAGAATTCGGAAATGTTAGCTATAACACTCACGTTTGTTGCAAAAATGTATTGTTACAAAGTACAGGTGCTAAACGAAAGAAGTAGTTGACAAGGCATGAATGATTGGGTCACTTTTATACCTCACTGCAAGTATACCAGACATAATGTTTTCAACATGTCTCTGTGCAAGATATCAAGCAAATCCTAAGGAATCACATCTTGCTGCTGTTAAGAGAATATTCAGATATCTCAAACGAACTCCCAATCTTGGTATTTGGTACCCCAAAGACTCGGATTTTGAGTTAGTTGGATATTCTGATTCTGATTTTGCAGGGTGTACATTAGACAGAAAAATTACTTCAGGTGGTTGTCAACTTCTAGGAGGAAGATTGATTAGTTGGTATAGTAAGAAACAGAATTCAGTGTCAACATCCACTGCAGAGGCAGAATACATTGCTGCAGTAAGCTGTTGTGCTCAAATTTTGTGGTTACAAAATCAACTACTTGACTATGATGTGAAGTTTGAAGACACCCCAATTCTGTGTGACAATACAAGTGCTATCTCCATCTCAAACAATCCAGTCATGCATTCAAACACAAAGCATATTGAAATCAGACATCATTTTCTCAGAGATAATGTGCAAAAGAAGAAGGTAACTCTACACTACATTAACACTGATTTGTAACTTGCAGATTTGTTCACAAAGCCATTAGATGAAGCAAGGTTCAATTTCCTAATATCCAAACTAGGTATGTTTAATTTTTAGATTAGAATAGTGGTAATATCGTTTTTGTTAATTTATAAGTGTTGAAAATCATGGGTTACTTATCTAAGCATCTCTAAGTCTTACTTAATATGTGTAAACTAAGTAATTATGCTCAGCTGATACCTATCAGTTGATCAAACTTACTCAGCTGATCACCCTAAGATAAGAAGGAAATGCTCAGCTAAGTACTTTCGTCAGCTGATACTCCAAATTTTAACTATCAGCTAATAGTTTTTCACCAGCTGATGCCCCTCGGCTGATACATTTCAATGATCAGCTGATGCTTCAACACTTAGTAAAGATTCATCTTTTACATTCATTTAATGCTTCTTAACCCTAGTTATTTACTCCGTCTGTCAGATTTCATTTATTATCTAATTAATTTGTTTTCCGTTAAAATTTTTGTCAGTATCTAACGATCTCTGTTAACTATCCTTCATAAATATTCCACTTCCTCTCTCATTCACCTTTACCTGTTCAAACTTTCCAAATTCCCTCTCTCTCTCTCTAAAAAGAACTACCCTAACTTTTCTCTCTCGATAGTCACTGTTCATCATCCCTACCAAATGGCCACCTATGTTCCAGACCATGCTGTCAACCCTAGTGAGAATGTTGCACCCAACCAACCAATGAACATAAGTCCAAACAACATTCTCCTCTACACCACCATCCCTGCCTCGCAAGAAAACCAAGGTTATGAGCCAATGTTACAGTTTCTTCAGGCTCATCCTCTGTTCGATAGCTTTACTGCTGATCCACACTATATATACCCCACACTTATTTGTGAGATATGGTACTCCACAACCTACAACCTAAATGATAACACCATCCATTGCACTCTAGCACAGGGAAACTACCATCTTCAAATCACACTGAAACACTCCGAGAAGCCACTGGTATTATTCATTTCCCACCTTACACCGATTTTCCCTCCAGAGCTCAAGTTCAAACCATTCTGCAAAGCATCGGCTACAATGAACCTGTAGTACATGGTCAAGTAAAAGTCTCTGCTCTTTCTCATCCTTTGAAGTATTTGGCCAAAGTGGTCATACACTGTTTTGGTCCCAAATCTAGAAGCCACCACCTCATCTGTCAAATGGAGTTTCTGGTGCTCTATGCCCTAGTCTTTGGGGTAAACATAGACTTTGCTTAAGTTATATTCTCTGATCTTGTTGACAAGATCACTTAGAGCACGAACAAGAAATCATCAAGGTCTCAGGTGCCCTACATTCGATTCTTAAGCCTGATAGCTATGTTGGAGATTGGCGAAAATGATTATGTCAGTCTGATTGAACATCAAGAGCACATTCATATCCCTGCGTTGGGTGAAAAGGTATTCCACTTTATTAAGGCAAACAGAGGTCCTCCAGTCACTGCTCAAATGCAAGAGTTGATTAATGCTACAAATGATAATGCTAATGCTGGTGAGAGTGATGAAAGTGGAGATGATAATGATGGTGATGATGCTGAGGAAAGTCACACTAGCCATAACAATGATGATGATGATGCTGGTGATGGTGATGCTGGTGAATTCACTCCCATAAGTCCAATGGTATTGAGTCCTCTTGGTGGTGATAGTGATGCCCAAGAACAAGAAATTTCTGAGCAGCTCCTTGAGCTCATTCACAGGAGTAGGCACATCATGTCCCATAGTATGGACAGTTCTGATTCCACCTCGGAGGATATTCAAATGGTAGTCCCAACCTTTGATAGCCCATCCTCCTCTCCAGTCCATACACCTATCCAACAACCAAGCTCTAGTGAACCTCCTGTGGTCACTAGTTCTACTCCCATCCGTAGCCCCATATATACAAGGTCAACATAAGTGACTCATTTTGAGCACTTTGAGGGAGTGCAATCCACACCTCTGACCTCAACTCCAATTATCCCTCCTCATGTTGAGGGGGAGCATTTGGATGTTGCCACCTATAAGCCAGTGGATGTATCCTCACAATAGGATACATCTGTAAAATTGGGACATATACCGCAATCTGAGACAGCCTCCCAAAAGGTTGATCTCATTGAAAGAAAGACCTCAACCCAAGGTCATACTGTGTCTACCCCTATATTGAGTCAGCCTATACCATTCACATTCTCCCAACAGAATGTCGATCCAATAAGGGATTCCCTACTATTGAGTGCATCCCACACTCACTCCACTTATCTTGCTCCTCTTATCAATTCAATTATTTCATAAGCACAACCTGCCAATGCTAGTGGTAAAAAACCAACCACTCGTAAAGGGCTCAACAGTCTTTCCCAATGAGTTTGAGCTTATACACCAAGGCTCGAATGAGGGAACACAAACCTTACCGAATTTCATTGAACCTATCTCTACCCCTTACAATTCTCAACCATCTACCTCTACCCAAACACGAAACCATAACCTTATTCAAACCATAAACCAAAATCTTGATAACCTAACCCAAACCTTCCAAGCCTTCCAAACCCAAACCTCCACTCAACTGTCTAGACTCACCAATGACATTGAGTCCCTCAAAACTGCCCACCCAACCCTCCCCTGGACCTACTACCTCTCCCATTGATCTTAACCCCATCTTAGCCAAAATAGACCATCTCTCTATCCTTCTTCCATCTCAACCACAAATTTCCATCCTACTTCAATCCACCATCTCTTCCCTTAACCAAACCATCTCAAACCTCCTATCCCAACTCCAAACCCTACGCCCAATCAATCCCAACATTTTTGTCCCCATACCTGACCAACTCCTACCCATGCCTTTCTACCTTAAAGGAATCCTTGATGAAATTGAAGCCCTAACTGAACAATACAGAATGAGTCATCTCTCATTGTGGAAAGCCTTAAAAGATCTCAAGGATGACCTCTCCCTCCAACTCTCTAAACTTGCCTCTACCTCAACCTATACCCCTTCCTCAACTCATACACCTACCCCTACCCCTACCCCTACCCCATCCCCAAAGCCAAACACAGGTGACTCCCCTCCTTTTGATGATGCCAAAAAGGGGGAGAAATTCTCACGTTCATCTAGGGAGGATGATCTTGATTCTGAAGAGGTGGATGCTGCTTATAATGAAACTGCTACAAAGATCTTGCAAAAGGAAGCATCCAAGGCAACTGCTCCAGCTCCTCTAAAACAAAAAGAACCTTCTGAGGGGGAGCAAAGGTTTCCAAAAAGATTGAAAAGAATGGCTAACAGGCCAAAGCCAAGAAGGAAAGTTGTTGAGGGTTGCTCTCCACCAATAGCCATTGATTTTATTCTAATGATGAGGATGATACTCCACTTTCTAACATCCTCAGAAGAAGAAGACAGAGCCCAAAACCATCTGCTCCACCAGCCCAATCAACTCCAACAGTCCAAAGTCTTCAACCTTTACTCCCAAAGACAAAGGCAATAAGAAAATGACACTTGAGCAAGTTGAAGCAGATGTTCAAATGCAAAGGGAGCTTGCACTCAAAAAGCAAGTACAAAGGGAGAATGCCCAAATGGCTTAAGCATTGGGTGTTCCAGTTGAAGAGATCTACCAAGCCAAGGAGCTAGCATACCAACAAGAACAAGAACATGTTCAAAATCAAGATGTTGCTCAACACAAACTGGCAAGGGAGAAATCTCAATCTGAACTTCTTAAAGATAGATCTCATGCGGATGCCATTAAAACCCTCTTCAACCTTGATCTATCTGCTCCCTACAATCTTAGTCAACAAAGGCTACAAAGCTTCAGAGAAAAGATCAACATTTTAAGAAACAGAATAGAACGAACTCCAATCACAAGAGCAACTGTCCACAAAGGTGATGGTGAACCCTACCTCAAAGCAATAAGGCAAAATAACTTGAACAACTGTGAAGTTGAATCATATGAGAGGTGTCACATTTATGGGTTCACAGAATTAGTTAAGATCCTATACCTCCTCTTCAAATCCAAATCTAAGCTCAAAGTTCAATTCATTCAGAAAATTTAAAATTGGATAGATCTAGTTGTGTCACAAAGGGCCTTCACACCAGATGACTATTATAGGCATGTGCACATAGTTGATAATATTCACAAGAAAGGCTCCAAGCCCTTTAAACCATTTGAGCAAAGAGAGGTACTGCCCCAGCATGAGTACATATATGATTTTGAGGGTCTCAACACATCTCTACCACTGAACATCACCCCTGAGCTTTACAAGTTTATAGTTATGCATGTTGAAGGTATATTCTTTCTGGACAGAGTTGGTACTTGGAGGTTCTTTATACAATCTGAAATCCCTAAAGCTGGCAAGAGCTTTATCTCTAGGCTAAGAACATCTACAAGAGGCAGAACTGGAAATGAGCATTTTGAAGCCCTTGTACAAGCCCAATGTGAAGTCTTAGCTGAAGCAGATCCCCACGCCAAAGATTTTGAAGTAAAAGAAGAACAATGGTGGTATGATTGAAGACAGATCTAACTCTGAAGACTTGTTGATATTAGTTGATTGTATATTATGTTTAGACTAGCTTAATTAGTAGTTAATCTTTGTAAACACTTTTGTACATTTCTTTATTCTGTTATTTCAAGTGATGTTTATATAAATCAAAAAATCAAAAACATATAAAAATGGAAATATGAAAAGATACCACAAAAGCAGCACAAAATGGTGCAACACTGAAAAAGATTCCACAAAAATAGAACAAAATGGAACACTAGAAAAGAAACCAAAAAGAGAACAAGGTTCAAAATAAAAAGAGCTACCAAAAACAGATAGCTAGGTAGCCAAATGCACTTAAAAGTTTAAATATTTTTCGAAGTCAAACTGATTCTTCAAAAAGAAAAAGGTTTTGTCATCATCAAATAGGGGGAGATTGTTGGGGTGATAATCACTTCACCCTAATAATCAACCCTGCCTATCCTAAAACATAGAATTTGATGATAACCAAACCCTACATTCAGTATGACTTAGAAAGAATTCAAACATGTGTTGTTTGAATCAGATTCTGTAAAAATATGCTAAGTGTGGAACCATCAGCTGAGCATCAGATCCTACTCAAAGTATCAACCAAGGGATATTAGCTAAGGAGCATCAAATGAAGATACAAGTAAGAAGACCATCAGCTGAAGAAAATAAACCTATAGCTGAGTGAAGAAATTTGATCAGCTGAGTGTTTACACCATCAGCTGAGCAAGGATTTTACTCAGCTACTCCATTAGCTGAGTGAACAAATGGATCAGCTAAGGCCTAGAGCATCAGCTAAGTAAGTCTTTTCGTACACAAGTCATCTGTCCACATAAACTGATGTATTTAAATGATTAGCTGAGCATTCTTGATCAACTGATCATACAAATACATAAGCTTATGCCCTCCTAAGTTTACTTGTAACATCCTGATTTTAGGCCTAGTGGTTACGTAGGCCAAAGTACGTCTATACGTGATTAATATTAGATTAATTGCTTGTTTAGTATTTAATTAAATGATCTTAATTAATGGTATTATTTAAAGATTGGATATTGTTTATATTTATATGTGTGTGCATGTGTACGGATATAGATATATATCTATTTTATTGTATGCATGATTTTGGAAATGAGAAGTTGACACCTCATGCTTCATTGAAAACTTACGTGGGCTTATTGTGAATGAGTTTTGATATGCTTTATCATTTGGAAAATCGACAGTGAGTGTGTTGTGTGTGTTTTGAAAGAAAAACAAGGAAAGAAACATAAACTTGAAAAGGTGAAAGATTGGATTTGTGGCTTATTAATTCAAAGCAAGGTATGAATATGTTCCTTATATGATGCTGATCATTTTGCTATGTTTTGTTGTTAAACTTGTGTTGGTTTCATGAAGATACCATGGATGAAGTTTAGGAGTAAACTTGAGAATTGGGTTTTGTTTGAATTGGTGTTTTAATTGTTATTGATGTGTTCTTGATGTTGCTTACATGTCATAAGATGTTTATACATGTTTTAGAAGTGTTCATATGGGATTTCAAGTGTGTTAATTGGATTTGGAAAACTTAAGTCGGTTGGAAAATGAAGAAGATGATGCAGGTTCTCGAACGCGACGTGTCAAAGGCTTGGACGCGACGCGTCCATAAAATATAGCGGATTCTCAAGGAATCCGAAGGTGTAATCCGACAAGTGAAAACTGATAGTGGAAATCCGGAACTTGAAGTCCGGGACTTGAAATCCGACACATGGGACTCGGATTGTGGAAATCCGACAATGTGCATCGACGCGACGAGTCGGGTGTTTGGACGCGACGCGTCCGCGGTTTTGAGTGTTTTCTTTGTTGTTTGCTTTGTTTAAAGCTTTGTTTTATAGGTTTATACATATGTGAATCATAAATGTGATGTTTGATTTCAAATGATATAAATATATGTGGTTGGTATATATTTATGAATCGGTTACTGATTTCAGTTTATTCCGATCTCAGGAAAGGACAAGGCTCAGTAATATTAGACCACTGAGTGGGAGTTCGAGAACTCCAGGTGAGTGGACGTTTACTCATGGGTGTTATTAGTTGTAACTGGCTTGGGTTACAACTGTTATTGGATTGATGCATAGATAGATTGATGTCTATTAATTGATTAACTGTGATATGTTAATTGATTGTTGCGCCTATTGTGAAGTCAACTATCGGCTAGGCATATTGGGTTGGGTTTGTTTGCTATCGGTTAATCAGTATTGTGGTCTTCTGATGCATTCATTGCAACTTAAGATAATACTGTGTGAGAATAGCAAATAGACTATCGGTAAACCTTTGCTTGGCCGGCATTGGTTGTAGGTTCCTACAGAACCGCCGGTCTTCTCATGAGGCAAAGGGTGATTATGTGTTTACTGTTGTTGATATCATGCGGTTATTTGCTAGTATATTTGTGTTGGTTTACTTCCATTCACTTGGCTTTGTGCTAATCCCCCACCTCTCACTACTTTTACAGGTAGCTGGTGAGTTCTGCGGTTTAGTCGTGAGGGGGTGTAGTCTGGGGAATAAATGACAGGCACTCTGATCGGAGTTTTGACGAGCCGTAGTTTTTGTAATACTGTATTTTAAACTGATCGGTTTTGTTAAATAGTGGTTTAACTTCAGTTGTAAATACTTTTATGTTTTGGTAAGCTCTTCCGCAGTGTAATTAAAGTGAAATTTTTTTTGGTGAAAATACGGTGTTACAAGTTTGGTATCAGAGCCTTGGTTTGGCAATGTAGGCACAGTGGAAGTGTTGCATTCCCAAATCTTGGCTCGAGTTGGGGGTCAGTTATTCCTTGAGTGTGGGGATTAGGGTGAATGTGAGTATTGCTTGGGTGGTTAGTATGTGTTATACTAACGGTTTTGAACTAATCAGTTGGTGAGATGTTGTGACTGTTACAGAAAACAATAGCTGATAATGAGAACTTAACTGGCGCCCCTATTGTCCCAGCAACAGTGGAAACTTTACAGAATATTGGTACATCTAGTACAGCTGGAGATGAGAGGGATGAATACATCTTTCAGCTGGAGGGTTAGTTACAAGATCTAAGAAAAGAGTTGGATCAACAGAGACAGGATTTTGTGAATCAACCACCGGTTGTTATAGTGGCTTCTACTACACTGGAGATACCACCAATTTTTCCAACCAATACTATGTATACAGGGATGCCTTCTGCATCGATAACATTTCCACCAGTGTCTCAACCGATGTCTCAACCATTCTATTACCCTATGTTTTCACAAGGATCGATGCCATATCCTTTCATGGGATTTCCATCTGGAATGGGATTTAAACAACCGTGTACATTTAAACAGTTCTTGGATTGTAAACCCGAGGAGTATCATGGTAGCACAGATCCAAATGTTACCCTGAATTGGTTGCGAGATATTTCGAGGATTTTGGATGCTTGCAATTGTGAGGAAGAAATGAGGGTTTATTTTGCCACGAGGAAGTTGAAAGGAAACGCGATGGTTTGGTGGGATTCTTTCACTACACATTTATCGAGATCTCAGATGGATGCAATTATTTGGGATAAATTTCGAAATAAATTATGTGAACAGTATTGCAATGCTTTTGAGTTGAACAAGATAAGGCATGAGTTCATGGAACTGCGTATGACGAAAAAGATGTATGTGGATGAATTGATTGAGTAGTTCAATTCGAAATTGAGATTTGTGACTCAGTGGGTGTCTGATGAACCTTCACAGGTTCAACATTTCATTGGAGCATTACTTCCTGAGTACAGGAGCACAACTCGATTGGCTGGATCGTTGTCCTAGAATTTCACCTTGGCAAAGTCTGCTGAGGGGGACATACAGGAAGAGATAAGCAAAATCGAGATGAGACGGCTTTGCAGAAGCTGAGGTATGAACAGACTGGTAGTCAGCAAAAGAAGAATTCGCAAGGAGACCAGTCACAGAGAAGTCAGGACAGTGGGGTAACTACTGCGGATTTTGGTCAGAGACCACAATGTTGTAGACGGTGTAGATCTAACCATTCTCGGCAGTGTACTGCTCAAACCATGCGATGTATGCGTTGTGGAACGTTAGGGCGTGAAGCTAGGGAATGTGATTTTCCTCGAAGTGTGTGCTGGAACTGTCAGAATGAGGAACACAGGGCTGGTGAGTATCCTTCTGGGAGGAAGACTGGGACAGGGACAGGGGCAGACGCGGTTGGGGGATCATCATCAGCAGGGCAAAAGAGAAAGAACCCTACTGTGCAAGAGGGTGGGGTGTATAATATGATGGCTAGTGATAATGCCACCGCTGATGAAGATGAAACGGGTATGTTTTGATAAAACTTTATACCTGTATATGTGTGGTAATTAAGTTTAAAGTTAATTGTGGATATTTTATGCATAGTATGTGCTAAAATGTATGAGTTTATTTCAGATGAGATTGATTCTCTAGAAATAGAACTAAGTGATAATAGATGGTTTTCTATTATGAGTTATGTGTTGTATATCAAGAAATGGTATGATGATAAGTATGTGTGATACTTGACCTAAATGCTAAGTGAGCATGATATACCATAGAGATATATGTTTAGATTAATTGAATTGCATGATATAATGTGTATTGTTAGATTTATATACATTATGTGTTTATGTGAATTCAATTGTGCAAAGAAAGAAGACAGAGATGAATTACTGCATATTGGGCGAGTCTGGGGTGTGCAGTATTGTTCAGGTAAAAGGTGTGATGAAGATTTTAAGGGGATGTATAATTTACTGAGTGCAGTTGATCCATAAAGCTGAATGATGGTTTTAAACGAAGTTTGTGGTATGACGGGAAATCGCATTTGTTGGTTTGAAATGTGATGCTATGCTTTGAGATTGGATGTATAGTGGATATCTTGTGTTAATTGAGATATCATGAGACGAAATTTTACCATGACTTGGAAGTTGCAGCTGATATAAGTGCAGTGATGTTATATTAACTGTAAGAAAAGACATGTGTGATTGACTTGGTCAGTGAGAGATGTATTAGATGGCTAACTAGAAGAAGTTATCTGAACGATTGAGACGGTGATCGGACTGAATCAGAAAAGGGTGGAGGTGAAACTTGATGTTACATTGGGAAGACGACATGATGACAGATGTGTTGATCTGTGAAAGAGTTAGTAATGATAACATCTTGTACATGCGAGTTGGAAGTATCTCTGACTTAGTTGATGAATCAAGATTTCCTTTGTGAGAAAGTCTTGAAGAATGAAAAGGTTGAAACCTTTGAGATAGAGAAAGAGAAAGGAGGATTGCAATGGGCTGAACTTATGGAGTGACAACTTATGGATCTTGGGTGTGAAAATGCCTTTGCTTGGAGATGCCTTTGCTTGGAGATGCCTATGCTTGGAGATTACCTTTGCTAGGAAGTGCCTTTGCTAAAACACTAGAGTTGAACTTTATAGGAATTTATAAATTTTATTGCCAATGCTATATTGTGTAGTAATAACATGAGGGTTGAGTACTCATGGTATACTATGTGAATCCAGATAGTATGTGATATGAGATATGACATATGGAGTGTAATTTCAAGTGGTATACCGGAAACTTATGTAACCTTGAGATATCTGATGGGGTGATGATGACAATACGTGATGAAAATTGTATTTGACTTGATCAAATAAAGGGAAACCTGGATATGTTTTGAGTGGTTATTGACTATTCAGTATTTTACTATCAGTGAGACGGTATCTGTTGGACAGATGGATTTAATTGAGTGTTTAAAAGGGATGATTTAAAGATATGATGATTCATATTTGATGGTTTGTGATGAAGATTGGAGATTTGTTTAACTTACGAAGAGTTTAAAAACGAGAGTTGGACGATGCGACAGGATTTTTCCTGATGGATATCCAAAGGTGTGATTGAAACACGATGATTGGTTGAACTCATATTTATTATGATCGTGTGGATGAACTAAATTCTGAAGATGGGATATGAGAATACTTTGTGTGAAGTTATGAGATTGTGGTGATGATACTTCAATGTGTTGATTTGAAGTAAGTGATAAACGATATGTGAATGCTTTGGCATGACGGATAATAAATGATTAGAAGCTATTGGGATTTATGACTGAGTTAAACATAAATTCAGGGAATGCTTGAAGATAGGATCTATGAACTAACTGTTGGTTTGAGGATAAGCTGTAAGGCTTGTGTGATTGTATATTAACAGTTGAAAGTGCGATAGAGTTTATCTAGTTAAACTATCAAAAAAAGACATGAACAGTTGACATCTTGATTGATGTGTGTGCAATAAGATTCCGAGGACGGAATTCTTTTAAGGAGGGGGATTTGTAACGTCCTGATTTCGGGCGTAGTGGTTACGTAGGCCAAAGTACGTGTATACGTGATTAATATTAGATTAATTGCTTGTTTAGTATTTAATTAAATGATCTTAATTAATGGTATTAATTAAAGATTGGATATTGTTTATATTTATATGTGTATGCATGTGTACGGATATAGATATATATCTATTTTATTGTATGCTTGATTTTGGAAATGAGAAGTTGACACCTCATGCTTCATTGAAAACTTACGTGGGCTTATCGTGAATTAGTTCTGATATGCTTTATCATTTGGAAAACCGACAGTGAGTATGTTGTGTGTGTTTTGAAAGAAAAACAAGGAAAGAAACATAAACTTGAAAAGGTGAAAGATTGGATTTGTGGCTTGTTAATTCAAAGGAATGTATGAATATGTTCCTTATATGATGCTGATCATTTTGCTATGTTTTGTTGTTAAACTTGTGTTGGTTTCATGAAGATACCATGGATTAAGTTTATGAGTAAACTTGAGAATTGGGTTTTGTTTGAATTGGTGTTTTAATTGTTATTGATGTGTTCTTTATGTTGCTTACATGTCATAAGATGTTTATACATGTTTTAGAAGTGTTCATATGGGATTTCAAGTGTGTTAATCGGATTTGGAAAATTTAAGTCGGCTGGAAAATGAAGAAGATGATGCAGGTTCTCGAAGAACGCGACGCATCAAAGACTTGGACACGACGCGTCTATAAAATATAGCGGATTCTCAAGGAATCCGAAGGTGTAATCCGACAAGTGAAATCCGGACCCAAAATCCGATAACGGGAATCCGGAGTAGTGAAATCCGATAGTGGAAATCCGGAAGTTGAAGTCCGGGACTTGAAATCCGACACATGGGACTCGGATTGTGGAAATCCGACAATTTGCATCGACACGATGCGTCGGGCGTTTGGACGCGACGCGTTCGCGGTTTTGAGTGTTTTCTTGGTTGTTTGCTTTGTTTAAAGCTTTGTGTTATAGGTTTATACATATGTGAATCATAAATGTGATGTTTGATTTAAAATGATATAAATATATGTGATATGTATATATTTATGAATCGGTTACTGATTTTAGTTTATTCTGATCTCAGGAAAGGACAAGGGTCAGTAATATTAGACCACTGAGTGGGAGTTCGAGAACTCCAGGTGAGTGGACGTTTACTCATGGGTGTTATTAGTTGTAACTGGCTTGGGTTACAACTGTTATTGGATTGATGCATAGATAGATTGATGTCTATTAATTGATTAACTGTGATATGTTAATTGATTGTTGCGCCTATTGTGAAGTCAACTATCGGCTAGGCATATTGGGTTGGGTTTGTTTGCTATCGGTTAATCAGTATTGTGGTCTTCTGATGCATTCATTGCAACTTAAGATAATACTGTGTGAGAATAGCAAATAGACTATCGGTAAACCTTTGCTTGGCCGGCATTGGTTGTAGGTTCCTACAGAACCGCCGGTCTTCTCATGAGGCAAAGGGTGATTATGTGTTTACTGTTGTTGATATCATGCGGTTATTTGCTAGTATATTTGTGTTGGTTTACTTCCATTCACTTGGCTTTGTGCTAATCCCCCACCTCTCACTACTTTTACAGGTAGCTGGTGAGTTCTGCGGTTTAGTCGTGAGGGGGTGTAGTCTGGGGAATAAATGACAGGCACTCTGATCGGAGTTTTGACGAGCCGTAGTTTTTGTAATACTGTATTTTAAACTGATCGGTTTTGTTAAATAGTGGTTTAACTTCAGTTGTAAATACTTTTATGTTTTGGTAAGCTCTTCCGCAGTGTAATTAAAGTGAAATTTTTTTTGGTGAAAATACGGTGTTACAAGTTTGGTATCAGAGCCTTGGTTTGGCAATGTAGGCACAGTGGAAGTGTTGCATTCCCAAATCTTGGCTCGAGTTGGGGGTCAGTTATTCCTTGAGTGTGGGGATTAGGGTGAATGTGAGTATTGCTTGGGTGGTTAGTATGTGTTATACTAACGGTTTTGAACTAATCAGTTGGTGAGATGTTGTGACTGTTACAGAAAACAATAGCTGATAATGAGAACTTAACTGGCGCCCCTATTGTCCCAGCAACAGTGGAAACTTTACAGAATATTGGTACATCTAGTACAGCTGGAGATGAGAGGGATGAATACATCTTTCAGCTGGAGGGTTAGTTACAAGATCTAAGAAAAGAGTTGGATCAACAGAGACAGGATTCTGGGAAATAATTGACAGGCACTCTGATTGTAGTTGTGACGAGCCGTAGTTTTTGTAATACTGTATTTTAAACTGATCGGTTTTGTTAAACAGTGGTTTAACTTCAGTTGTAAATACTTTTATGTTTTGGTAAGCACTTCCGCAGTGTAATTAAAGTGAAAATTTTATGGGTGAAAATACGGCGTTACATTACTATTGATCAACTGAGCAATATGTATCAACTGAGTCCTATCAAAAAATGATCAAATGATATATTTTGTCAACTGAGTAGTGAAAATCAGAGTTTCTAGTACAATCTTGTCCCACCCCGCTAAAGCGGAAACACGAGGTGTCACAGCACAAGATATCATCGCACAAGGTAAATAGACAATAACCATTATATTGACTTAACAAAAATAAGTAGTTCGGGTAAAAGATAAATAAAAGTTACATAATCGAATAAAAATTAAATGACATTGTCTTGTACGATGCAAAAATAAAATAGATATTGTTTTTATAAAACGTGACGATGAAGATGAAGATGCCACACATCATGTTTGTATGCATAAGGTACATAACGACGATCACCTGAAAGCACGGGTAAAAGAAAGAAAACGGTCAACTACTAGAGTTGGTGAGTTCATAGATTTAATATATGCACAAAATATCTTTTAAATGAGAAAAGTTTAAATAATTGATGGAAGTTTTTGAATAAATCCAAGTATGAAATAATGATAGAAGATGTATTATATTGCCCAATACGTTGCACATGGTAGTAATAGACTATGATGATTATTGCTTGAGCCATTATCCAACCTATCCGACAACCAATTGCCCATGATAAACCTAACGTCCATATTAAATGACGTTAGTAATGGTAAAGTACATCTATAGTTCGTCAACCATAAATGGGAGACGTCGAAATCTCCAAATAGCGCTACTTACAAATACCATCGGCTCACTAGCGGAGTTAAGGAATAATGTCCAACGAAAGGGCCTTACAACGATCACCCAAGCACATCAAAGAATAATACCATAAGTGCTCAAAATAATATTTGAAATAAATAAGAAGATAGGCAATAAACTTTTCATGAAACGTATACACATGCTTTCACCCCAAAATAATATGAAATACGGATACTGGTGTGATAACTATTATTGTATGAAAATTCAACCAGTGGCAAATGCGAGTCCCAGCTTCCGCCAAAATCGAACACACAAGCACGTAGCATATCCTCTAGTGTTTGAATAGTTCTTTCCGATTGACCGTCTATTTGGGGGTGGTAAGAGGTGCTTAAATTGACTTGCGTTCCCAGTGCTTTCTAAAGTGATTGCCAAAATCGGGAGGTGAAGCGACTATCCCTATCCGAGATGATAGAAATGGGCACTCCATGACGCATGACGATCTCATTGATGTAGATTCGTGCAAGCTTTTCCATCTTGTATTCTTCACAAATGGGAAGGAAATGTGCTGACTTTGTAAGCCGGTCTACTATTACCCAGACGGAATCGTACCCTTTAGCGGATCGGGGTAACTTAGTCACAAAATCCATAGTTATCTGATCCCATTTCCATTCCGGGATTTTCGGTTGCTACAGTAATCCAGAGGGTTTCTGATGTTCTGCCTTAATTCTTGCACAAGTTAAACATTTCCCCACGTATAGGGCGGCATCCTTCTTCATTCCAGGCCACCAATAGTATTCCTTCAAGTCCTTGTACATTTTATCGGCTCCGGGATGAATAGAGTACTTAGACTTATGTGCCTCATCCAATATCGTTAACCGTATGTTATTCGCCTTGGGTATCCAAACCTTCTTTTCGAAGTAACGAACTCCATCAGTTCCAATCTCGAATCTGTGCTCCAAATGATGGAGGTTTTCCTCTTTTAGATTTTCTGTTTTTAATGCTTGCTCCTGAGTTTCGAGGATCCTTCCTTTCAGACTGGTTTGCACAACAGCTCCTAATGCTCGTACTTGCGTTGGTTTTACTCTTTCCTTCCTACTCAACGCGTTAGCAACCACATTGGCCTTGCCTGGGTGATATTTGATTTCGCAATCGTAATCATTGAGTAGTTCTACCCATCGCCTTTGTCTCATATTCAGCATCTTTTGATCAAAAATATGCTGGAGACTCTTATGGTCATTGTAGACGGTACACTTGGTGCGATATAAATAGTGTCTCCATATTTTGAGTGCAAACACTACCGCTCCTAGCTCCAAATCATGAGTAGTGTAGTTTTTCTCATGAACCTTCAATTGTCTCGAAGCGTAGGCGATAACTTTGCCTTTTTGCATTAAAACACATCCCAACCCTTGGTGTGATGCGTCGCAATAGACCACAAAGTTTTCTGATCCAGTTGGCAATGCCAAGATAGGTGCGTTGCATAGCTTCTGCTTTAAGGTTTGAAAGGCTTCTTCTTGCTTATCTCCCCAAATGAATATCTTATCCTTCTGAGTCAGAGTCGTTAATGGTTGATCCACGTGTGAAAAGTTTTCGATGAATCGCCTATAATATCCTGCCAAACCCAGAAATTGTCGAATCTCGGTTGGCGTCTTTGGTGCTTCCCACTTTTTGATTGCTTCGATCTTTGCTGGATCGACATGAATTCCGTTTGAATTAACTACGTGACCAAGGAAGTGTACTTCTCGGATCCAAAATTCATACTTGGAGAATTTGGCATACAACTTCTGGTCCTTGAGTAGTGTTAAGATTAATTTCAAATGTTGCTCATGATCTTCCTTGCTTCACGAATAGATGAGAATGTCGTCTATGAACACTATTGCAAACTTATCTAAATATGGTATACAGACCCTATTCATTAAGTCCATAAATATTGCTCGAACATTAGTCAACCCAAAAGGCATAACTAAGAACTCGTAATGTCCATAGAGGGTTCTAAAGACGGTCTTAGGACGTACTCTTCGCGAACTCTCAATTGGTGATATCCCGAGCGAAGATCGATTTTTGAAAAATATGTTGAGTTCCCTATAGTCGATGCACATTTGCAGCAATCCATCTTTCTTTTTGACGAATAGGACTAGGGCTCCCTATGGTGAGGTACTTGGTCGAATAATTCCTTTGTCGAGTAGCTCTTGAAGATGTGCAGACAATTTCCTACATTTCCAACGGGGCTAACCGATATGGTGCCTTTGCTACGGGCGCGGCTCCAAGGATTAAATCAATCCAAATTTGTCTTGTCTAACTAAGGGTAATCCAGGTTATTCATCGGGAAACACCTTGGGAGAATCCCGAACGATTGGAAAATCGTGAATGTGCTTTTCTTAAACCTCCGTTTCTACAACGTGCGCGAAGAATGCGATATAGTCCTTTCTTAAATATTTTTGCATTTTCATGCATGATACCACCTTGACGTTCTTCCTGGTCTTTTCTCCTTATATGACAAGCGTTTCGTCTTGTGATAGTGGAATCTGAATGATCTTTGCAAAACAATATTTCAGCTTGATTTTTGGATAGCCAATACATACCAACAACTATATCAAAGCTCCCTAGTTTGATTGGTATGGTCTACGTTAAAGTTTTTCTGGCTAAGTTCAAGGTACACTTAGTGATTATATCTCTAGTCTTGACTTCTTGTCCATAGCAAATTCCATGAAATAGGCCTCTTTCAATATTTGAAATTTTAGATTGAGCTTTGGCCTAAAAACTAGTGGTACGAAGCTTCTATATATTCTAGAGTCAGATAGCATTGATGCATTATAATTGTTCAGAAGAAACATACTAGTAATCACATTCGGGTCTCTCCTTTGTACAAATTCTACTTAGCTAGGTTATGGTGATCCTAAGATATAAGGTCTAACACCTAACACTCCCGTTCAATCATATAGCAATGCATGTAAAATTTTAAAATCATACATTTCATAACGTGATTTAAGCAAAACATGTTCAATCACATAGTTCCCGTTACTACTCAGTGTGCCTCTATGTGCTCCCTAAATCAGCAGTTCTCTCCCTCCTAATGAAAAGGTCACGATGTTACTCTCGTTGGTAAGGGGACTCTTTTCCTAGCCGTGAGCCTAACACATGCTTCACAGGAAGTTGGTGTTGATAATACACTAGGTCGTGAAACTCGGGAACTCTCTTACTAAGTTTCTATTCTAACCTCCATGGGTAAAGAATATGTAATCTTAGTGCGTCAACCTAATGATGACATTACAGACTTCGATATATATAAAATTGGTTACTAAGTGTGCTAATATGTGCAAGTACTTATGATATGCCATGCTTATGCACACACACAATAATCGTGCTCCAGAAAGAAAATAAATGAAAAATGTTTCTAAGTATATTTTTATTATAACTAACCTAAGTGCCATATCGTACATAGCTAAATTAGACATAGGTGATCAAGCTTTGTCTAATTGAGGTATAACAATGTGGGACTCAACTTAATTATATTATCAATACACTTGATGTATTTTAAACAAAATTATTTTGAAAACATTTTTATAAACCTTTGGTTATAGTTGGTGTTTTCCCCCCATAAGGAAAACAACATTCTCTATAACTTTCGGCTCTCATACCAAATCTGTCATACCCCGCTAAAGCGGAAACACGAGGTGTCACAGCACAAGATATCATCGCACAAGGTAAATAGACAATAACCATTATATTGACTTAACAAAAATAAGTAGTTCGGGTAAAAGATAAATAAAAGTTACATAATCGAATAAAAATTAAATGACATTGTCTTGTACGATGCGAAAATAAAATAGATATTGTTTTTATAAAACGTGACGATGAAGATGAAAATGCCACACATCATGTTTGTATGCATAAGGTACCTAACGACGATCACCTGGCACAGGTAAAAGAAAGAAAACGGTCAACTACTAGAGTTGGTGAGTTCATAGGTTTAATATATGCACAAAATATCTTTTAAATGAGAAAAGTTTAAATAATTGATGGAAGTTTTTGAATAAATCCAAGTATGAAATAATTATAGAAGATGTATTATATTGCCCAATACGTTGCACATGGTAGTAATAGACTATGATGATTATTGCTTGAGCCATTATCCAACCTAGCCGACAACCAATTGCCCATGATAAACCTAGCGTCCATATTAAATGACGTTAGTAGTGGTAAAGTACATCTATAGTTCGTCAACCATAAATGGGAGACGTCGGAATCTCCAAATAGCGCTACTTACAAATACCATCGGCTCACTAGCGGAGTTAAGGAATAATGTCCAACGAAAGGGCCTTACAATGATCACCGAAGCACATCAAAGAATAATACCTTAAGTGCTCAAAATAATATTTGAAATAAATAAGAAGATAGGCAATAAACATTTCATGAAACGTATACACATGCTTTCACCCCAAAATAATATGAAATACGGTAAAAAGGGGCTATGATACTCACTCGGTATGCAAATGTGTTCACTCGTAAGGATTTCTTGTTCCTACCGAAGCTCCTTTCCTAATATAAGAGGTATGTAGCTCTATTAGACTTATTTTATTTATTATTTTGTATTATTTATTTGTTGTTAACTTATTTATTAAATAGTTAAAGGTTGTCTCTATTTTTCCATAAATCATAAGTGTTCACTGGAATTTTTAGTTCTTTAAGTTGAACTTTAAAAATTAAAAACTGTAATTTCGGAGTCATATTAAGGCTTGATATTTTAATATAATCTTAATACATGTTTCTAGAATGTCCAGTAAAAATATAGGAATTTATAATCCATGTTTAGTATTTTTAATAATTAAAAGTGTATAGGATGTCCACTGATCAGTGTCTAGATGACATGTTATTACTAAAACATAAGTTTAGGGCTCATACGACCTCCTTTTTACATGATTCAAACTGGGAATTAACCACGACTCAAAGATGAAATGTTTAAAAAAAACTAGACGCATTTTGACCCAAGAATGAGTAAGTTACACGCGTTTAATGTGTACCTTTTTAAATCTGTCAGATTTCCAGATTCAACATATGTGTCTTTTTAAATATGTTTGAAGTATCAAACGTACATGAAAATTAGTGAATCCAGGTTTAAATGAAAGGTAATACTTTAAACTAAGATTAGAAAAAAATAATCAATGGATTTTGATACCTAGAACTCCAAATATAACAAAAACAAGTGGGGAGTTTTAACATCAGATTCTGCCAGATTTGTGATTCTTTTTGCTTATGGGTCATAACTTTAATATAACATGTTTATATTCATGATTAATCATCTTGTATGAGTATAAGCTTTGATAATCCATGTGTTCTTACAACAATGGTAGGATGATACATATTTTATGTGTTCCTTACAATATTTGTTAAGATGAAACACATGCATGATCAAAGTCATATTTTCTTGATTTTTAGTTGATTAAGTTCCATACATCAATGGTAGGATGATGCACATTTCATGTGCTCCTTACAACATTGGTAGGATGTTTATATTTACATGATTATAGATATATATAAAGGAAATAAGATGAACATCAAAGAAAATAAATAAAAAGAAAGAAGAAAGAAGAAAAGAAGAAAGGTAGAAGAGTAGAGATGAGTGTTTTATAATCATCTTACCAACTCTTTTCTTTGATTTTGTGTTTGATCTTCAAGAGATGATCAAGACTTGGATGTTCTTGGGAGATTTTTGTTGGTGAAAGAAGAAGAGAGAAAAGAGAAGAGATGGAGTGTGGTGGTGAAGGAAATGATGAAGAGTAGTAGGGGGCTTATATAGAGCATGGGGGAGATCAAGTGGTGATTCTTGGAAAGAGAAGGAGGCAAGAGAAAAGAGATGGGGGGTTTCTTTTATTTTTTTATTTTTTCTAAATTATGTGTAATTAGTTTAAATAAATTTGTATAAATGGTGATTTTGTTTAAATCTTTTAATTAACAAAGTTTTAATTATTTTGATGAGTTTATATATATATGTTTTATATTTAACTTATTTATATTTATTATGATGTATTTAATTATTTTTATTATTATTATTATTATTATTATTATTGTATATGATTTGTAATTCTTGACTTTTAATAATTCGATTTTTTTCGAGCTCGGGAAGGTTCTAACCATATAGGCGGGATTTCTACGAAATCTAATATTATTATGGATGTATTTAAGTCATAAATACTATTTTTAGTCATACTAGGCTTAAAATTAGAATTTCTAATGGCTAACCTGGGAAATTTGTTGCCGAATGTCACAAATCTGTTAGCTGAGTCGTGCAAAATGTCAAATCTGCACTATCTTTTCAGATTGTAAGACATTTGTAAAAGGCAGAACATGTGTTGTTCTATTATGCCTTAAATATTTTTTTGTAAAAGTAAAATGCACTTTTTGGATCAAGTATGAGACAAAAAGGTTTGATCTTATACTCTGGAAAAGGATAATGATACCTCAAACAGACGAAGATCTTGAAGATTTGTTCAAACAACTAAGTATGGTTGGCAATCCCATACTTGGTAAAGTCAAATCAAACAGAAGCATGGTATTGATTAAAGTACAAGCATGGAAAGGGAAAGAAACTTCTAACAACAGTAGATGTGGGTTTGAATATTTTATATTGTGAGTGGGTTGCACTTTTGCAGAAAAGTACAATTACTTTTATCAAACAGTTGTTTAGAGTAACTTTACTTTTCACCCACTACCTTTACAATTAAAATATTATATTTCCACATCCTCTTTGTCTCCTACCTTCATGCAACCGGATTCACCAAGATTTCTATATTTACTCATGCATGGTGGACATGCAAAACAACACAGTGAAGTCTCTACTCCACATAAAGAAAATCTCATCAGTTGAGAAATTCGTAGAGTTTAAGCATTGTGTAGAATCAAACTTGTTGATGTGTTGAACACTCTATATACATTAGTTGTTTTAGAGTTAGTTTGTCTATGTGTTAGACAAATAGATTGCCACCTCTTATTGTACTTAGAATTTCTACTTCTAGTACATGTAATTCTTGATTCAATATCAATAAGAATTATTTAAAAGTATATCGGTGTGTCTTTAAATTTTTAAAAGCTAAAGTTTGTATTCAACCCCCCCTTCTACAAACATTTGTTGTTGTGTACTCAATCTGGACTAACAAGTTTATTGGGGTGTTTATGGTTATTATTATCAAGAACTGTTATGGACATTGTATGAGCTTCTTGAGAGTTCTATATAACACCTAACATGTTTTCGAAGTAGTGGTTAGCCATATGAATTGTTACCACAAAGTTATGCAATATATTCTCTCACAAAATACACACTTGGAAGATTAGAAAAGGCACTTTGATCTTCAAGTTGGTGTAAGTTATTGGTAGTGCTTTTGGCGGCGTCCAAACATAGCTAGCACGTGGGAATCAAACACACTTGGTGTGGATACCGATAGAGGTACACTATTTTGTGTACACATCATCCAAAGGTGATAAGAAGAAGATATTTTGAATGGTATAATTTCTATCTCTTCTTCTCTTTCTTTTGTTCCTTTGTCATGTCTAGAGTTTTGGTCCGCTTGGTGGGCATTGCGTGGTTCACAAATTAAAATTATTTTTCTACCCTTTGCTTCCACTATGTTTATTTGAAGCACGAAAACCCAACACCCACATCGGTGAGGCAAGGGGGATTCTTCATCCTTATAAAGAGATGGAATCTTACTCCTTCCATTTGACACGTTTTAAAGTCATGAGGGGCAACCCAAAGCAGATAATATCATTGGTCAATTCTCTGGTTGCGATCCTAACAATTGGTATCAGAGCCAGGGGCCACACCGATGTGGGAGGAATGTTGGGTGTATGGGGCTCATCGTTCCCTCGAGCTGGTCAACTCCGCGACTCTTAAACTCACCGCTCCTATAGCAATGCATGAGCATCCCACATCGGTGAGACTAGGAGGATTCTTCCTCCTTATAAAGAGGGGGAATCTTACTCCTACCATTTGACGCGTTTTGTCGGTTCCCTGGTTGTGATCCTAACACAAGGAAGGATTACAGAATGATATACGAGATGAAAGACAAGAAATGAAAGAGGATATTTCAAAAGATCAACAAGAAACAAGAAAGGTATGAGAGTGAATAAAAGAATATATACTTTCTTGGAAAAAGTAACATATATAAAATCTTTTTTTATATTTTATTTTTCAAATGTTTTTTGGGTTTTCTAGAATTTCTAAAGTAAACATAAAAAATTGTTCCTAAATTGATGCGTAAAACCTTGTTTTTCAATAATTAGAAGAGAAAAAAAATATATTTCTCCCATATAAAGTACAAAGCATTAACGCACAAGAAATATTAATAAATGATAGAGTGTGTAATGCAGGGAGCGTAAGTGTGATAGTGATGAGATATACTTCCTTTTTAGCTTACAGAGTACAGGAT
Source organism: Dittrichia graveolens (assembly GCA_038502395.1). Classification (NCBI taxonomy): domain Eukaryota; kingdom Viridiplantae; phylum Streptophyta; class Magnoliopsida; order Asterales; family Asteraceae; genus Dittrichia; species Dittrichia graveolens. The sequence goes on along the minus strand of JARJIL010000005.1, from coordinate 49,721,794 downwards.
CTTCACCGCCATTTGGGTGATCTTTAGTGTGCTCCAACAATGTTTCTTTTCTCGCCTAATTGCAAAAAGGATTGAAACATTTTGGTACCCAATTTATTTTGGGTCCTGAATTGTTAGCCTTTGCAATTTTAGGCATCCATATGATTGGACTTTCAATCATAGTTTTAGGAAGTTGTTTATTCAAATATCCTGAATGTCATTGAGGAATTCCATTTTTAACAACAAATTCATATTTTATTTTTGATGTTTTAAAATCTTTTCTTTTGAAAGTTTAATTAAGTGTTTAAATAAGTAAACCACAAAAGGATACTTAGCATCAGTTTTTAACACAAATAAACCATTTGTTTAGGAGAAGATATTTGTTTGTTGTTTAGAGCAAAATGAATTTTCTTTTCAGGTTTTCTCATTGGAATTCCTTGTTTTGTAACATAATTATATGAGAAATAATCATTAATAACGTTCTTTACTCTAAACTCTGAGACTCTTTGTGCTAGTGTAGGACTTCTCATCTTTTGAGTACAGGATGATTTCTTCATCTTTGCATTTGAATTATCACATGATGTTTTATTCATCCCTGCATTTGAATGATCACATGATGATTTGTTGTTGGCAGAATTCTTCTTTGAAATCCATGCCTACTATAATAGAGAAACAACAATTAGAATTATTCTTTTTAGCTTTGTAAAATTGTTTTTCTACTGGTTAGAGAGAGGAGAACAATCAAATTGGCTACTACAATGAGAATCTGAATCAAAGGATTTTGATCGAAATGCAGCGAAATAAAGTTTATTAATTCTAGCCATTCTCCATGTTCTTTCATTGCTAAATTTCTCTCTCTTATTATCCAACGTCTCTTGGAGTTCAATTTTTTTTCCTGAGCTGCGCTAGATGTGAGTAGTTGATTAGAAGCGAGAAGCTATTGCTCTAGTCGTTTGACTTTTTCTTGCAACTCAAGTCTTATATGTGAAAGGTTTTTCATGATCTTTTGAATATTGTTAAATGTCCTTTGTGCTCATTTGGGCTTTTCAGAATGTTCACTCACAATTGCTATTATTTTGGCATTGTCTGTGTTCAGGTTACTTACTCTTGTCGTCTCTTTGTGAGAATCAACTTGAATTCTCCCAATCTCAACTTCATAAACTTCATATTTTTGACACTTGTTTTTTAGAAGTTGTGATTCCTCTAATACTTTGGACAACCTTTGCTTGAGCAAATCAATCTCTGCTTGGAGAGATTCTTCTCTATTCTTTTCTTATTCAAACCCTTGTAGCTTTGAAGCTCTAAAGTGAATATTCATTGATGACTCTGGGTTTTTCGTAGCCAATTTTGATAGTTGTTCATTATGTTCGTCCACTAAGTCATCCGATTAGAGAAACATGTCGTTCAGCGTTGTCTTCAAATAATCTTTTGTCTTTGACAGGCAAGGATTGACCACTGACCAAGTGGAAAGATTTTCTTGGATAGAAACTCTATTCATATTCATTTTGTTGGCTTCAATCACAAAATGATCGGTAGAGTGGTAATAGATTTGATTAAACACCAAAGAAACAAAATAATTGTGAAAAATATGAAGTTTTGACCGAATTTGGGTCAAGAATTATGTCAACTTGATTATATATAAAAAGAATGGTGACCGAATTTTGGTGTTTATGAAAACTTTTGATTACAAGATTAGGTTGAGATCTTCATAGATATTGGGTCAAAAATGATAGATTTCGGTTAAAAAATGTTCCGACCGATATCTCCTTTTCTCAAAATGTTTAAAAGTTATTAACCTAATATCGGGTATTCAATTGATCATTTAAAACATTAATAGTTATCGGATCTAGGTGGAACATGGTTAGTTTTGAACTGACTGAATTCGGATACGATCATGTTTTGACCGAATATAGTTAGATGTTAGAAGTGTTTGAGAGTCGGTTGAAAAGGGGTTTTGGTTAAGTATGTTTTTCATTTGACATGTCAACAGAGTTTAAAAAACAATTGAAAACTCTATGGTGACCGATATTGGTTAGGGACAGAGATTGGTTGTTTTACCCACAATGTTTCAAGTGTCCAGAAATTGAATCCTTTGAATCTTCAAAGGACGAACTCTATTGTTCTTCCTTGATGAACACCAAGATCTGATTTTCAACAAAAGTATTTGAAAAAAAAATCTTTCACAAATAGGCTCACCTACCTATCTAAACACTTCTAAGCCTAAAAACCTAACCAAAACAACTACAAATCAGCTCTAATCAACTGATTTTTCTCAAGAACACAAAGAACACTTCAAAATTTAGATCTAAAAATTGACACACTAAAAGTAATCCGTTTGGAATAAAACCACTTCGTAATGGATCTATGACCTAAAACAACTATAGATCAAGCAAAAACTCAAGCAAAACACAAGTTTTCACCAAAAATTTGAAACCTAAAGCATGTAGCTCTCGGTTTTGAACAAAATGCATTCCGGCGACCAGGTACGGGGCGTGCATGTGGAAACACCTCGGAAACACCTCGGAGGGAAAAGTTGATGTACCTCCTCGGAAACACCTCGGAGGACCCTTGTTAGATCTAGCTTTCTTATAGCCTCCTCCATCTGCTTTTTGGTGACCAACTCCCTTGCAGGCTTTGCAACCCTTGAAGAAGCTGGCTTTTGAACGATAGGCACCGGCATTTCCTCAAACATGTCCACGATCTGGACTTCCTTGGTTCTTTCAGGTAATTTTGCAAAAGAGAACCCTTCAATTTGTTTCATCAATTCATCTAACTCATCCCGTTCCCCAATATCAGCTGTTTCAGTTTCGAATTCAAACACTGGGATGTCAGGTTCCGGCTCAGTTAGTTGTTGTTGTTGTTGCTGTTGCTATTGTTGTTGCTGTTGATGTTGCTGTTGTTGTTGTTGTTGTTGTTGTTGTTAAGATTCTTCCCCGATCCCCATTGCGGCTGCTGATTGTTTTGTCAAGGGGGTAAAGGTCAAAACGCACGGTATTTTCTCCCCCTCATGACGATCATGATCGGGATCATCGTCATCACGCCTGCGCTTTAACCCACGAGCTTGAGATTTGCAAGTGGATTCAAGTGATCTTAGCTTGTTTTCCACAGAATCCAGCTTTTGAAAGACCACATTACCCAGATCCTCCATTGAGTTCATTAAAGTTTCAATACAAACCATCTCCGAATGAGAGGCCGGTAGAGTATGTGCAAATTCTCCGTGGAATGAAGCTAGTGTCTGTTGAGAGACACTTGAGTGGCTGGTGGCGTGAATATGCACTGTTGGGATGATAGTGGCTGTTTCAACACCAGAGCTGACAATGTCAGCCCGGATGGCAGATGTGGCTTCCCGGCTTTTTGGGCTTGGGGGTCCCTCAGCACTCGATTTTTCTTTTCTGACTGCTCTCTCTTCTCCCTCTATTTCTTCCTCTATCTCTTCCTCTTCAATATCTAGATCAAATTCATGACTTGCACTTGTTTCATCAAGAGGACCCGGTTGATAGCCATATATGAATTCAGTTTCAGAGTCAAAAGCCTCGGGTAAATTTGGGAATAAGTCAGAGAAGCTCAAATCCTCTTCTACATTCACCACTGGGGTTTTTGCTCGTTGTTGCTCAGTATTGTCTCGAACCAGTGGTGCTGCTCCAGGTGTATTAGTGGCCACGGCTACAGTTTCAGTATCAAAGTCAGGAGCCGTTGAAGCTTTGTGAAGTTCGGGTGTAGAAGACTCCGGCTGTTGCTCGGGTTCAGGTATGACATGGGAGAATGAATCAATCATGGCTTGGACCTGTGCAGGGTCATACTCCGACCCACCCTCGCTATGTATTTCACCGACATCCTCTTCACCGCCCTCTGAATGCTTTTCTCTTTCAACACTTCCCTCTCAGCTTCCCCGTGGAAGTCCGAGGCCTATGTACTATCTCCTCACATTGTGCTACTGGCCCTAGGGTAGGTGCAACCGGCTCTGGTTGCTCCATAGGGCCTAGACCTACGCTCTGCCTATATAATCTCATAATTTCATTTTGAGCACAGGGGTCTGTTGGAATATGCCCGCTGACATGAACGAGTTAATGGCACTACCGATGAGGTATAGGCCTATTGGGTCACACACCAAGTATTGATTCCGGCAACACGATCAAGAAAAAGAGAGAGAAAGGCCAAAATGGGTTTTGGCAGGATGGTACACAGGCCGTGTGCTTCAACACGGGCCATGTTCCGTCCAACATACACGAGGCGTATTGGCCCAGTTCAAGGTGTGTAGTTTGGGCCTACATGGGCCGTGCAGATGAACACGGGCCGTGTTGTGCCTATGAGACACGGGCTATCTTAGCCCAATTGGGGCCGTGGACTTTGGGCCTACACGGCCGTGTTGATCAACACGGGCCGTGTACGTTCGCTGTAACAGCAGAATTAACAACCTTAAACACTTGGTTTAATTGTGTTAACATCTAATAATTGTGGTAGACATAGAGGCAACGAATTTTCTGCTCTTGTAGAGACTTTTGGATTGTTCTTTGTCTCTTGGTTGATACAAGATATTCTCTCTTTTGTTCATCGTGTTCTTGGTGATTTTTGGGAGCACAAGAAGCAAGAAACACATACACTTTATTGTTGTTTTGGTGATTGCACATCAACTTGCTAGCACTTAGGAATCAAACAATCTTGGGGTGGACTTCATTGGAGGAGTTCGTTGTTGGATTCTAAGCTTCTTGACAAGGAAGATTGATTTGTGTTTTGCACTATTGAGGTATTATCATTTCTTCTTGTCTTGTTCATATTAGTTACAATTTCATTGTTAGATCTTGGTCCATGGGAGTGTATTCGTTTGTTTGGCTTTGTTTTAGTTATATGATTTGCTTCCGTTGCTACTTGATTTGGCCAAACGAATACCTTCAGTGGTATCAGAGCCATATCTAACATGGCTTTGCACTATTGAGTCTAGAAAAACCATAAAAGTTTTTTTTATAAGAAAATTGTTTTCTTAAAATTGGTTTTTCATGGAGACTCTTGTTGTGCTAGAATAGATTTATTCGTAGTCTAGTTAATATTTTAGTTTTTATATTTATATATTTGTTGTAACTTGGCATGAAGTGTACACAAATATATACTTATAAATGCATATATGAATATGTGTCTCAAAAATGGTTTGGTACACTAATGCATATGTACAAGGATTGTCTTTTTGGTGCCTTTGATGTTTTGACAATCTTAACTAAAATATAGATATATATATATATATATTTATGTATCATGGTTATGTGTTGCACACCATGTTTCTATGTGATATGTTTTGGTTTGATTCGGTAACATAATATGCCCTTAGACCTATGTGTTGTGGTGGTTGATTATTTTGGTTTTGGCGGCATGCGTGCTGTATTGTTGTAACAATATTTGTTTATTTATTTATTGGTGTGGCTAGCACGCCGTTTCTTTTATTCTATGTATTTGTATAAATAGCATAGGAATGCGACCTGCGTGTTGTTTATATATATTCTATGTATGTGTATATAGTATACAATTAAAACCGGAATAGTCAACGGGAGTCATGGTGATGAGGTCTTGGCAAGAAGGAATCAACATGCTATGGGAGGTGTTGGATTCAGTGGGAGCTCACCCAACGAGACTATATCTTGTCCTTAGATTTTGGCCTCGTTTTCCCCGTTGTGGCTCACGGGGAAAACGCATAGGATTTTTGGGCATGTTACCGAATTATATTTATATATTTGCGTGGTTGTATTTTATTTTTCCTATGCATGGATTAGGATTCGCATGCTAGACAATTTTTCTATAAAATTAAATAAAATACAACATTTGTTAAAATGGTTAACAATCTCGCGCAAATTGAATTGACAAAGAAAATATAAAGATGGTATTATATTTAAAAGTGCTTAAAATCGTTTTGACACTTACTTTGTTAATTCACCAAAAGGGTTTTTTATAAACCGGAAACAAAATCCCGTTTTTCAAAACGTAAATCACGCACCATCCGTAAGATGACACCACCAGAATCTAACGAAGCAAGGATGATTGTCGAGCTAAGCACGAGTCATTCCTTGTGTAGTTGTGTGGAAGGTGAGTGGGGTTACTCGCATGATTGGTTGTCGAGCTAAGCACGAGCCAATTGATGTTCGAGAGTGCCACCCGTGTGTTTGTCGGACGATTTACCATTTTAGTATATAATTCTTGGTTAGTTGTCGAGCTAAGCACGAGCTAAACAAAAATTATATATTAAGATTGGTGTAAGAAAGGGATCAAACATGCCAACCAACATAATGGATGTCAACGGATCCCGCAAGTGTCCAAGAATTGTAATAGAGATTACAATTGGTAAAATGGTTGCCGACCTATATAGCTTCGCCACGTGATCCGCGGTAAACCCGTCACGGTGCGAGGTGAAATAAGGTTCTTAGCCCTTGTTATAGATAAATTGTTTTGTTTAAAACTATGGGTACTTATTTTAACAAGGATTTCCAAACTAACTAAAACTACTTTGCTATTTTAGATGGCGTCTTCAAACAACACCAACACGACCAACCATTGTTCACTTAATGTTTTCCTTGAAAAGGAGAAACTCAATGGTAACAACTTCTTGGATTAGTTTAGGCAACTTAAGCTTGTCTTACCCCAAGAAGGGAAGATGGTTACCATAGAGGAGGCCCTACCCAAGGCTCCTGCTGCCAATGCCACTCCGGCTATCCGAGACGCTTATGAGAAGCATGTCAAGGATACCGAGGACATTACTTGCCTCATCCTAAGTACTATGATCCCCGAGCTTCAAAAGCAAATGGATCATTTGAGTGCTTTTGACTTGATCGCTCAGCTTAAGGAAATGTTCCAGCAGCAAGCGAGACAAGAGAGGTTTGAATGTCTTAAAACGGTACTTGGTAGCAAGATGGCCGATGGAGGGAATGTGAGTGCTCACGTGTTACGCATGAAAGCAAATGTGGAGCTCATGGAACGGCTCGGATTTACCATAGGGAGGGAGCTAGCCGTGGATTTGATCCTATGGTCTCTGCCCACCGCGTATGATCAATTCGTTATAACTTATCACATGCATAGTATGGATAACTCCATCATGGAGCTACATGGTATGCTCAAGACAACGGAGTCTAGCATGACCAAAAACAAGCCCGCCGTTCCAAATCCCGTTCTTGCTATAAGGGAGGGGCGAATCCAGAAGAAGAAGAAGTCCGCATATACCCCTAAGGGTAAGGGGAAGGGGAAGATTGGTGCTGCCAAGTCTAGCCCCGCTTTGGAGGGTAAAGGCAAGGGGAAGATGGTTCCCCAAGCCAAAGCTCCGAATAAAGCAGAGTGCTTCTTCTGCGGGAAGAAAGGCCTTTGGCGCCATAACTGCCCGGGGTACCTAGAAGGTCTTAAGAAGCTCAAGGGGCTGAGCATCGGAGGAACTTCCGATTCAAGTACGTATATGATTGAACTCCATCACACTTCTACATCTGGTAGTTGGGTATTAGATACCGGCTGTGGCACTCACGTTTGTAATATTGTGCAAGTGCTAAAGACAAGTAGAAGGATGGAGAATGGCGAGCTTGACTTGATAATGGGAAACTAGGAGATTGTCCCGATCAAGGCTCGTGGAGAAGTTGAATTATCTTTTAATTCCGGTTTTTCCATATTATTATTAAACGTATGCTATTCGCCGCTTGTGGCGCGAAACATCATCTCTTTTCATGCATTACACGATAATGGTTTTGGTTTTTCATTTGACAATGGAGTTAGTGTTTGTTTTAAAAATAATATTTGTTATTTTAAAGCTTATCCTTGTCGTGGTGCTTATGAAGTTGATGCGTACGTTAGTGATAATTGTTCAATCATGAATATTGATTCAACGTCTAAAAATGGTTTAGACAAATTATCTTTGTGGCATGGTCGACTTGTCCATATAAACAAGACTCGTATCGCCAAGCTCCAAGCGGATGGGATCTTGAAATCATTTGACCACGAGTCAAATGAAGTATGTGAATCTTGTTTATTAGGCAAGATGACTAAAGCACCCTTTTCCGGCGTGAATGAGAGGGGTAAGGACTTATTGGACATTATACATTCCGATGTGTGTGGTCCATTTAAGCATATCACAAGAGACAATTCTAGATACTTCGTTACCTTTATAGATGATTATAGTAGGTATTGGTATGTCTACTTGGTTAGACAAAAGTCCGAGACCTTTGAGGTCTTTAATACTTTCCAAAACGAAGTAGAGAATCAATTGGGCAAAAAGATTAACATACTTAGATCCGATAGGGGTGGTGAGTATCTTAGTCAAGAGTTTCGTGATCATCTCAAGAGTTGTGGAATTATCTCACAACTTACACCTCCTAGGACGCCAAAATTAAATGATGTCGCCGAGAGGAAGAACCGAACATTGTTAGATATGGTTCGGTCTATGACGAGTCACACCCAAGTGCCTATAAGCTTTTGGGGTTATGCTCTTGAAACGGCAACAAGAATCCTTTATCTCGTTCCAACAAAGAAGGTCAAGAAAACACCTTTCGAGATGTGGCATGGGAAACCTCCCGTTCTTGCCTATCTAAAGGTTTGGGGTTGTCAAGCCTACGTACGACATGAGGTAGATGAAAAGTTAGAGCCCCGATCCGAAAAGTGTTATTTCATGAGGTATCCTGCTGCGGGTATTGGATATATATTCTATAAACCTTCCGAGAACAAAGTATTTGTTGCTCGGAGGGCGGTCTTTTTAGAAAGAGAATTAATATCCAATCAGCAAGGCGGGAACAATATTGATCTTCAAGAAGTTCAAGAGTCAACGGATGGAAGGCCTGACGTTGGAACTAGCCAACAACCTAGTGAGGTTGAGTCTGAGCATGACAATGCGGAGACTAACGTACATTCATTACCTCCTCGTAGATCCAGTAGAACTCCCCATGAGCCAGAGAGATAGGGGTTTCTCATATATGAGGGCGACGAGTTATTGGTGGATCTTATTGAAGGTATTCGTTTGGCAAAATCAAGTAGCAACGGAAGCAGAGTACATAACATAAAATTGATGCCAAACAATGAATACTTCTCATGGACCAAAATCTAACAATGGAGTTGCAACTAAAATATATATAAACAAGATGAGAAGAAAGGTTATACCTCAATGGTGCAAAACACAAAGTAACCTTCATAGTCAAGTGGCTTAGAGTCCAACAAAGAACTCCTCCAATGAAGTCCACCCCAAGCTTCCTTGATTCCCAAGTGCTAGCAAGTTGATGTATGACCACCAAAACAACAATCAAGTATGTGTATGTTTGCTTCTTGTGTTCAAGAACACCAAGAACAAGAGAGAGAGAGAGAGAGTTCAAGTGTCAACCAAGAGACCAAGTGATAGCCAAAAGCCTCTACAAGAGCAGATAACTCGTGGTCTCTTTGTCTACCATCATTATTAGAAGTTAACCCCATTAAACCAAGTGTTTAAGGCTGTTAATTCTGCAGTTACAGCGAATGTACACGGCCCGTGTAGATCTACACGGCCGTGTAGGCTCAAAGTCCACGGCCCCAATTGGGCTAAGACGACCCGTGTCTAACAGGCACTACACGGCCTGTGTTCATCTACACGGCCCTGCCACATAGACAATACATAGAGGACGGCCATGCATATGAACGTCAGCACTCAATCATCGAGGGGCCCATGGATATTCTCTCTATACATAGAGGAACAAATACCTTTCGACTACATAGTCCCGCCACATAGACAATACTCTACCCAATCATTTCCCTTATAACGACTAGTTACGGACCGCGTTAGAAAACGATCAAAGCAAAGCAGACCTATGCTTTGGGATCACATGTATCTCTAGTTTAAGGATGAAATGTCATTACCATCCCGAGTTACTTGTGACTAAAACCATGAAGTAAACTCGGGTGCAGGTCCTCCAATCACTTGAAACCCCTTTCAAGTATAGGCAAGAATCACGTTTTATCAAAACCAATTATTTACCTCAATCTTAATTCATACTTTCTTCCCACAAAGTACGACCGATTGTGGAGAGTTAAAGATTGTAAAACAATCTAGGGAATAAGTTAAACATGCAAAGATAGAACACAATAAAGACTAAATGTGAGTAACCGCAACACGCGTATATATAGAACTCTACTATATAAATCGAAACAAACATTAGTAATATTATTGCTTAATGTTCCCAAATACATAATGGTCCAAACATAAATTAAAACTAAATCTAAACCAAGTCATGAGCAAATCTAACACCTATCGCCGTAGTGTGAGAATCATGAGAAGCTTGTGACAATGGTTTAGTAAACGGATCGGCCAAATTTCCTTCCGAGGTTACTCTGCTAATAGCGACTTCACCACTTTCAACCATCTCTCTAATCAAGTGGTACTTACGAGGTATATGCCTCGTTCTCTTGTGAGCTCTTGGTTCCTTCGCCAAGGCTACCGCACCCTCATTGTCACAAAAGATCTCAATAGGGTCGGATATGCTAGGAACCACTCCAAGGTCTCGGATGAACTTCCTTATCCACATAGCTTCTTTAGCAGCTTCACTTGCCGCAATGTATTCTGACTCTGTAGTAGAATCAGCCACTGTGTCTTGCTTTGAACTTCTCCAAGTAATAGCCCCACCATTCAATAGGAACACAAACCCCAATTGTGATCGGCAGTCATCCCTATCAGTTTGGAAACTAGCATCAGAGTAACCCTTTACTTTGAGCTCTTCCTCACCACCAAATATCAAGAACATCTCTTTAGTCCTCCTAAGATACTTAAGAATGTTCTTTACCGTAACCCAATGGGCTTGCCCCGGGTTTGCCTGATATCTACTAGTCAAGCTCAAAGCACATGACACATCAGGACGGGTACATAACATGGCGTACATGATCGAGCCCACGGCCGAAGCATATGGTACTCGCTTCATTACTTCTAGTTCCTCTTGAGAACTAGGACATTGATTTTTACTCAATATCACTCCATGCGACATAGGAAGATTTCCTTTCTTGGAGTCCTCCATCTTGAACCGCTTCAAGACTTTGTCAATGTATGTACTTTGACTCAACCCGAGATGTTTTCTAGACCTATCTCTATAGATCTTGATACCCAAAATGTATGCCGCTTCTCCTAAGTCTTTCATTGAAAAGCATTTTCCAAGCCAAATTTTGACACTTTGCAAGGTTGGAACATCTTTACCAATGAGTAGGATATCATCCACATACAAGACTAAGAAAACAACGGCGCTCCCACTAGCCCTAACATATACACATGGCTCGTCTACACTTTTCGAAAAACCAAACTCTTTGATTTTCTCATCAAAGCATAGATTCCAACTACGAGATACTTGTTTAAGTCCATAAATGGACTTCTTTAATCTACACACTCTATTAGGATGCTTGGGATGCACAAAACCCTCAGGCTGCGTCATATACACCTCTTCGGAGAGCTTCCAATTAAGGAAGGCGGTTTTGACATCCATTTGCCATATTTCGTAATCATGAAATGCGGCAATTTCCAAAAGTATCCTAATAGATTTCAACATGGCCACTGGGGAGAAAGTTTCATCATAGTCGACACCATGTGTCTGGGTGAAACCTTTAGCCACCAGTCGGGCTTTGAAAGTGTTTACTTTTCCATCCATGTCGGTCTTCTTCTTGAAGACCCACTTACACCCTATTGGTTTACAACCGGGTGTGGATCAACCAATTCCCAAACCTGGTTATCCTCCATGGATTGCATCTCGTTATCCATTGCCTCCTTCCATTTTGCAGACTCGTGGCCCGCTGCCGCTTCCTAATAGTTGGCGGGCTCATTAAGATCCACCAATAACTCGTCGCCCTCAGATATGAGAAATCCATATCTCTCTAGCTCATGGCGAGCTCTACCGGATCTACGGGGAGGTAACGGATGTACGTTAGTCTCTGCATTGTCATGCTCAAACTCAACCTCACTGGGTTGTTGGCTAGTGCCAACGTCAGGTCTTTCATCCGTTGACTCTTGAACTTCTTCAAGATCAATCTTAATCCCGCCATGCTGATTGGATACTAATTCTCTTTCTAAAAAGACCGCCCTCCGAGCAACAAATACCTTGTTCTCAGAAGGTTTATAGAATATATATCCAATACCCGTAGCTGGATATCCGATGAAATAATACTTTTCGGATCGGGGCTCCAACTTGTCATCTACCTCACGTCGTACGTAGGCTTGACAACCCCAAACCTTTTGATAGGCAAGAACGGGAGGTTTCCCATGCCACATCTCGAAAGGTGTTTTCTCGACCTTCTTCGTTGGAACGAGATTAAGGATTCTTGTTTCCGTTTCAAGAGCATAACCCCAAAGGCTTATAGGAACTTCGGTGTGACTCATCATAGACCGAACCATATCTAACAATGTTCGATTCTTCCTGTCGGCGACACCATTTAATTGTGGCGTCCTAGGAGGTGTAAGTTGTGAGATAATTCCACAACCCTTAAGATGATCACGAAACTCTTGACTAAGATACTCACCACCCCTATCGGATCTAAGTATCTTAATCTTCTTGCCCAATTGATTCTCTACTTCGTTTTGGAAAGTCTTAAAGACCTCAAAGGTCTCGGACTTTTTTCTAACCAAGTAGACATACCCATACCTACTATAATCATCTATAAAGGTAACGAAGTATCTATAATTGTCTCTTGTGATGTGCTTAAACGGACCACACACATCGGAATGTATAATGTCCAATAAGTCTTTTCCCCTCTCATTCACGCCGGAAAAGGGTGCTTTAGTCATCTTGCCTAATAAACAAGATTCGCATACTTCATTCGACTTATGGTCAAATGATTCCAAGATCCCATCCGCTTGGAGCTTGGCGATACGAGTTTTGTTTATATGGCCAAGTCGACCATGCCACAAAGACAATTTGTCTAAACCATTTTTAGACGTTGAATCAATATTCATGATTGAACGATTATCACTAACGTACGCATCTACTTCATAAATACCACGACAAGGATAAGCTTTAAAATAACAAATACCATTTTTAAAACAAACAATAACCCCATTGTCAAAAGAAAAACCAAAACCATTGTCGGCTAATGCATGAAAAGAAATAATGTTTTGTGCCACAAGCGGCGAATAGCATACGTTCAATAATAATATGGAAAAACCGGAATTAAAAGATAATTCAACTTCTCCTCGAGCCTTGACCGGGACAATCTCCTTATTTCCCATAATCAAGTCAAACTCGCCATTCTCCATCCTTCTACTTGTCCTTAGCATCTTCACAATATTACAAACGTGAGTGCCACAGCCGGTATCTAATACCCAACTACCAGATGTAGAAGTATGATGTAGTTCAATCATGTACGTACCTGAGTCAGAAGTTCCTGTGATGCTCAACCCCTTGAGCTTCTTAAGACCTTCTAGGTACCCCGGGCAATTACGGCGCCAATGGCCCTTGCCTTTACCCTCCGAAGCGCGGCCAGACTTGGCAGCGCCAATCTTCCCCTTCCCCTTACCCTTAGGGGTATAAGAGGTCCTCTTCTTCTTCTGGATTCGTCCCTCCCTTATAGCAAGAACGGGATTTGGAACGGCGGGCTTGTTTTTGGTCATGCTAGACACCGTTGTCTTAAGCATACCATGAAGCTCCATGATGGACTTATCCATACTATGCATATGATAACACATAACGAATTGATCATACGCGGTGGGCAGGGACCATAGGATCAAATCCACGGCTAGCTCCCTCCCTCTGGTAAATCCGAGCCGTTCCATGCGCTCCACGTCTGCTTTCATGCGCAACACATGTGCACTCACATTCCCGCCATCGGCCATCTTGCTACCAAGTACCGTCTTAAGACACTCAAACCTCTCTTGTCTCGCTTGCTGCTGGAACATTTCCTTAAGCTGAGCGATCAAGTCAAAAGCACTCAAATGATCCATTTGCTTTTGGAGCTCAGGGATCATAGTACTTAGGATGAGGCAAGTAATGTCCTCGGTATCCTTGACACACTTCTCATAGGCGTCTCGGATAGCCCGAGTGGCATTGGCAGTAGGAGCCTCGGGTAGGGCCTCCTCTATGGTAACCATCTTCCCTTCTTGGCGTAGGACAAGTTTAAGTTGCCTAACCAATCCAAGAAGTTGTTACCATTGAGTTTCTCCTTCTCAAGGAAAACTCTAAGTGAAAAATGGTTGGTGGTGTTGGTGTTGCTTGAAGACGCCATCTAAAATAGCAAAGTAGTTTTAATTAGTTTGGAAATCCTTTTTAAAATAAGTACCCATAGTTTTAAACAAAACAATTTATTTGTAACAAGGGCTAAGAACCTTATTTCACCTCGCACCGTGACGGGTTTACCGCGGATCACGTGGCAAAGCTATTTAGGCCGGCAACCACTTTACCAATTGTAATCTCTATTACAACTCTTAGACACTTGCGGGATCCGTTGACATCCATTATGTCGGTTGGCATGTTTGATCCCTATCTTACACCAATCTTAATATATAATTGTTGTTTAGCTCGTGCTTAGCTCGACAACTAACCAAGAATTATATACTAAAATTGTAAATCGTCCGACAAGACACACGGGTGGCACTCTCGACCATCAATTGGCTCGTGCTTAGCTCGACAACCAATCATGCGAGTTACCCCACTCACCTTCCACACAACTACACAAGGAATGACTCGTGCTTAGATCGACAATCATCCTTGCTTCGTTAGATTCAAGTTGTGTCATCTTATGGATGGTGCGTGATTTACATTTTGAAAAACGGGATTTTGTTTCCGGTTTATAAAACCCTTTTGTGAATTAACAAAGTAAGTGCCAAAACGATTTTAAGCACTTTTAATATAATACCATTTTTATATTTCCTTTGTCAATTCTATTCGCGCGCAATTGTTAACCATTTTAACAAACATTGTATTTTATTTATTTTTATAGAAAAATTATCTAGCATGCGAATCCTAATCCATGCGTAGAATAATAAAATACAACCACGCAAATATCTATACATACGATTCGGTAACATGCCCATAATTCCTATGCGCTTTCCCCGTGAGCCACAACGGGGAAAACGAGGCCAAAAATCTAAGGACAAGATATGGTCTCGTTGGATGAGCTCCCACTGAATCCAACACCTCTAATAGCATGTTGATTCCTTCTCACCAAGACGTCATCACCGTGACTCCCGTTGACTACTTTGATTTTAAATCTATACTATATACAAATACATAGAACATATATAAACGACACGCAGGTCGCAATCCTATACTATCTACACAAATACATAGAATAAAAGAAACGGCGTGCAAGCCGCACCAATAAGTAAATAAATTAATATTATTACAACAATACAGCACGCAGGCCGCCAAAAAACCAAAAAATAATCAATCATCACAACACATAGGTCTAGGGGCATATCTTGTTACTGAATCAAACCAAGTATATCAAATAGAAACATGGTGTGCCACACATAACCATGATATATAAATATATATCTATATTTTAGTTAAGATTGTCAAAACACCAATGGCACTAAAAGGACAATCCTTGTACATATGCATTAGTGTATCAAACATTTTGAGACACATATTCATATATACATTTATAAGTATATATTTGTGTACACTTCATGCCAAGTTACAACAAATATATAAATATAAAAACTAGAATATATTAACACGTCTACGAATAAATTTATTCTAGCACAACAAGAGTCTCAATGGAAAAACCAACTTTAAGAAAACACTTTTCTTATCCAAAAACACTTTTATGGTTTTTCTAGACTCAATAGTGCAAAACGATGTTAGATATGGCTCTGATACCACTGAAGGTATTCGTTTGGCAAAATCAAGTAGCAACGGAAGCAGAGTACATAACATAAAATTGATGCCAAACAATGAATACTTCTCATGGACCAAAATCTAACAATGGAGTTGCAACTAAAATATATATAAACAAGATGAGAAGAAAGGTTATACCTCAATGGTGCAAAACACAAAGTAACCTTCCTAGTCAAGTGGCTTAGAGTCCAACAAAGAACTCCTCCAATGAACTCCACCCCAAGCTTCCTTGATTCCCAAGTGCTAGCAAGTTGATGTATGACCACCAAAACAACAATCAAGTATATGTATGTTTGCTTCTTGTGTTCAAGAACACCAAGAACACCAAGAACAAGAGAGAGAGAGAGTTCAAGTGTCAACAAAGAGACCAAGTGATAGCCAAAAGCCTCTACAAGAGCAGATAACTCGTGGTCTCTTTGTCTACCATCATTATTAGAAGTTAACCCCATTAAACCAAGTGTTTAAGGCTGTTAATTATGCTGTTACAGCGAATGTACATGGCCCGTGTAGATCTACACGGACGTGTAGGCCCAAAGTCCACGGCCCCAATTGGGCTAAGACGACCCGTGTCTAACAGGCACTACACGGCCCTTGTTCATCTACACGGCCCGTGTAGGCCCAAACTACACGACCTTGGACTGGGCCAATAAGTCTCGTGTACGTTGGACTGGACACGGTCCGTGTTCAGGAACACGGTCCGTGTTCAGGAACACGGTCCGTGTTCAGGAACACGGTCCGTGTTCAGGAACACGACCCGTGTACCACCCTGCCAAAACCCATTTTGGCATTTTCCTCTCTATTGCTTGATCGTGTTGCCAGAATCAATACTTGGTGTGTGACCCAATAGGCCTACACCTCATCGGTAGTGTCATTAACTCGTTCGTGTCAGCGGGCATATTCCAACACTTATTGAGCCCACCAACTATCGGGAAGCGGCATCGCACCACGAGTTTGCTAAGTGAAAGGAGGCAATGGATAACGAGATGCAGTCCATGGAGGATAACCAAGTTTGGGAACTAGTTGATCTTACACCCAGTTGCAAACCAATAGGGTGTAAATGGGTCTTCAAGAAGAAGATGGACATGGATGGGAAAGTTAACACTTTCAAAGCCCAACTGGTGGCTAAAGGTTTCACCCAGACACATGGTGTTGATTATGATGAAACTTTCTCCCCAGTGGCCATGTTGAAATCTATTAGGATACTCTTGGCAATCGCCGCATTTCATGATTACGAAATATGGCAAATGGATGTCAAAACTATCTTCTTTAATGGGAAGCTCTCCGAAGAAGTGTATATGATGCAGCCTGAGGGTTTTGTACATCCGAAGCATCCTAATAGAGTGTGTAGACTAAAGAAGTCCATTTATGGACTTAAACAAGCATCTCGTAGTTGGAATCTATGCTTTGATGAGAAAATCATAGAGTTTGGTTTTTCGAAGAGTGTAGACGAGCCGTGTGTATACGTTATGGCTAGTGGGAGTGCTTTTGAATGTATATGATATCCTACTCATTGGAAAAGATATTCCAACCTTGCAAAGTGTTAAAAATTGGCTTGGAAAATGCTTTTGAATGAAAGACTTAGGAGAAGCGGCATATATTCTGGGTATCAAGATCTATAGAGATAGATCTATAAAACTTCTCGAGTTGAGTCAAAGTATATACATTGACAAAGTCTTGAAGCGGTTCAAGATGGAAGACTCCAAGAAAGGAAATCTTCCTATGTGGCATGGAGTGACATTGAGTAAGACTCAATGTCCTAGTTCTCAAGAGGAACTAGAAGTAATGAAGCGAGTACCATATGCTTCGGCTGTGGGCTCGATCATGTACGCCATGTTATGTACTCGTTCTGATGTGTCATGGGCTTTGAGCTTGACTAGTAGATATGATGGAAACCCGGGGAAAGCCCATTGAGTAGCGGTAAGGAACATTCTTAAGTTTCTTAGGAGGACTAAAGAGATGTTCTTGATCTTTGGTGGTGAGGAAGAGCTCAAAGTAAAGGGTTACTCTGATGCTAGCTTCCAAACTGATAGGGATGACTGCCGATCACAATCGGGGTTTGTGTTCCTATTGAATGGTGGGGCTATTACGTGGAGAAGTTCAAAGCAAGACATAGTAGCTGAATCTACTATAGAGTCAGAATACATTGCGGCAAGTGAAGCTGCTTAAGAAGCTGTGTGGATAAGGAAGTTCATCCGAGACCTTGGAGTGGTTCCTAGCATATCCGACCCTATTGAGATCTTTTGTGACAATGAGGGTGCGGTAGCCTTAGTGAAGAAACCGAGACCTCACAAGAGAACAAGTCATATACCTCGTAAGTACCACTTGATTAGAGAGATGATTGAAAGTGGTGAAGTCGCTATTAGTAGAGTAACCTCGGAAGGCAATTTGGCCGATCCGTTTACTAAACCGTTGTTACAAGCTTCTCATGATTCTCACACTATGGCAATAGGTGTTAGATTTGCTCATGACATGGTTTAGATTTAGTTTTAATTTATGTTTGGACAATTATGTATTTGAGAACATTAAGCAGTAATGTCACTAATGTTTGTTTCAATTTATATAGTAGAGAATTATATATACGCGTGTCGCGGTTACTTACATTTAGTCTTTATTGTGTTCTGTCTTTTCATGTTTAATTTCTTCCCTAGATTGTTTTACAATCTTTAAATCTCCACAATCGGTCATACTTTGTTGGAAGGAAGTATGAATTAAGATTGAGGTAAAGAATTAGTTTTGATAAAACGTGATTCTTGCATATACTAGAAAGGGGTTTCAAGTGATTGGAGGACACGCACCCGAGTTTACTTCATGGTTTTAGTCACATGTAACTCGGGATGGTAATGACATTTCATCCTCAAACTAGAGATACATGTGATCTCAAAGCATAGGTCTGCTTTGCTTTGATCATTTTCTAACGCAGTCCGTAACTGGTCGTTATAAGGGAGATGATTGGGTAGAGTATTATCTATGTGGCGGGACTATGTAGTCGAAAGGTATTTGTTCCTCTATGTATTGAGAGAATATCCATGGGCCCCTCAATGATTGAGTGCTGACGTTCATATGCATGGCCGTGCTCAAGTTATATTGATGATGGATCAATGTTAACGTGATTTGTTGGTCACCACTAATCAAGAATCGAGAAACATAATCGTGAACGATTTGAAGGTTGACTATATTTCAAGCCTTGTGTTCACATTGGATATCGCGAACAAATGGATGTACATGTTCATTTATCCTTAGGACAATCATTTTATGATTGGGGATCTTGTCAAGAGTGGCATACCCTATACTAACTTGGGAGCATAGATGTATTGCTAGAGATTGCTCTATGTTTGTGTTATTTTTCGTAGTCGTGTCACGTACAAGTGGGAGTCTGTTGGAATATGCCCGCTGACACGAACGAGTTAATGGCACTACCAATGAGGTATAGGCCTATTGGGTCACACACCAAGTATTGATTCCGGCAACACGATCAAGCAAAAGAGAGAGAAAGGCCAAAATGGGTTTTGGCAGGATGATACACGAGGCGTATTGGCCCAGTTCAAGGTCGTGTAGTTTGGGCCTACATGGGCTGTGTAGATGAACACGGGCCGTGTTGTGCCTATGAGACACGGGCTGTCTTAGCCTAATTAGGGGCCGTGGACTTTGGGCCTAGACGGCCGTATTGATCAACACGGGCCGTGTACGTTCGCTATAGCAGTAGAATTAACAGCCTTAAACACTTAGTTTAATGGTGTTAACATCTAATAATTGTGGTAGACAAAGAGGCAATGAATTTTCTGCTATTGTAGAGAATTTTGGCTTGTTCTTTGTCTCTTGGTTGATACAAGATATTCTCTCTTTTGTTCATCTTCTTCTTGGTGATTTTTGGGAGCACAAGAAGCAAGAAACACATACACTTAATTGTTGTTTTGGTGATTGCACATCAACTTGCTAGAACTTGGGAATCAAACAAGTTTGGGGTGGACTTCATTGGAGGAGTTCTTTGTTGGATTCTAAGCTTCTTGACAAGGAAGATTGATTTGTGTTTTGCGCTATTGAGGTATAATCATTTCTTCTTGTCTTGTTCATATTAGTTGCAATTTCATTGTTAGATCTTGGTCCATGGGAGTGTATTCGTTTGTTTGGCTTTGTTTTTGTTATATGATTTGCTTCCGTTGTTACTTGATTTGGCCAAACGAATACCTTCAAGGTTCAGTAGAGACACCGGGAATGATTGCGGTTGAATAGGATGACCAGCATGAAGAACTTTCACGTACATAAATTGTTTTGAGGTATCTCCTCGTTTCTTTCAATGGCAAATTCGACCATCATGGGCAAAAATCGTTGATATGGCAGAAATCTACCCTTTGCTCTTTTAAGATCTGAGGGTTTGCCTTCCACTTGCTGCACATGATCAAGAAAGATTAAAGTGGCATAATTGATATGTAGGTGATTAGCCGTAGCATATATGAGTTTGATTTGATTAGAGTTGGGGTATTCGTAACCAGTGTGTTTAGGGGTGAGGCAACGTTGGAGAATGGTTAGGAAAGTATAGAACATGGGGTGAAGGTTGGCTCTTTTGAAGTGGGAACGAAGCGGTAAGTCCCCAATATAACCCATAGCTCGAATGCCCGCAAGGGCAACAGTCTCATCAGTCATCTCCTGAATGTCAAGGAGAGAAGGCCTGCTTCTGGCAGTGGGGAGCTGAAGGATTTCCCTGATTCGGATTGCCGTGATGTTAAGGGTGAAGTGGTCTACGTCACCACGAATAGACATGTGACCAGAGTCAGGATTTGTATGTGTGTAGACTGTGTGCCAGAACCGCTGCACATATAATTCAGGAACATGAGTTCCAGAAGTAGATGGACCAAAGGTGAGAGCATGGTTCAATGGGAGGACACGTAATATTTCAGTGATGATGAGAAAGTTAGGGTTTCTGAAATTATCAAGGTTTATGAAGTGGTTGTTATCATGGACACGTAATATCAAGGTTTATGAAGTGGTTGTTATCATGGGTGATCGTCAGGGTTAGGGGACTGACTAGCTACCGAAGAATGATACGAGACAGATTCGTCTTCTATATCCTTGATTAATCCTGTAAGAATAGCCAATAGGTTAGAAAGCTGAAATTTGACGAATAAATCAATGAAATGTATTGAATTGTAAAGTCAAAACATTCAAGTGTGAAGCACTTTGACATTTGTTGACTTCAAAACATTCATTTCGAATCAAACTTGGAAAAAAATGGTCAACTCCTTAGAAAAAATTTTATAACACCTAAAAAATCCTTCATTGATGAAGTGGTATTTTTGATGAGAAAAAATATGTTTTGACACGTGTTTTACAATGAGTACATGTATCTAAACACTTTTATAACACTGAAATTTTTCTCATTTGATCCATAACATGAAGATCTAGGCCAAAAATGAAATCAAGCCCAATCTTCAACCATTTGAAGAACACGAAGAACACATTTCAAATTTTGTGAGTTTTTCTTTGATAAAAACCTTGTTCTTGTGTACCTAAGCCCCATCGCAAACCAAATTCACATAAACATCATCGTTTGATTGTCGAACAAAGCATTTGAAGTTTGAAAAGGTGACTTCTGAGTTATACAGTGCAAGTTTTGTTTTTCTGCATTTAAACATGATTTGCTACTTATTTGATGTATACCTTGAGTAAGTAAGCAAGTTTATCACAAAAGTTGAAATTTTGGCAGCAACTTTGAGTAAGATTTAGATAATACGTAACCGGTAATTTCTCGTATGTTTGGAAAGTTAGAAAGTGTAAAGAACACACTAAGAAATGCCACCTATTTATAGAAAATCATTGCGACGGTAACTTTTCGAAAGTTACACGCTCGAAGTCCAAAGGATTCGAGAGGTAAAAAACACACTCGAAGTGGTCTTGACAACCACCAGTGGTTTAGAAGTCCAAAGGGCTTCGAGTTCGAAGTGTGAAGACTTCCAAGGTGAAAAATGCGCTCGAAGTGGTCTAGAGAACCACTGTTGAGTTTGAAGTCCAAAGGCTTCGACTTTGAAGTGTGAAGACTTCATATTCGAAGTGAGTTTATTTTGTTTTGTTCAATGGACTGTTCATGTGCGCTTGAAGTGTATTAGAAATACACTGTTTAGAGTTCGAAGTCTACAAGCTTCGAATTGATGCTAGTAAACGCGCACGAAGTGAACTTGGAATCGATGATTTTGTATTCGAAGTACACTGAATTCGAATTAAATCCTAAGAAGGCGCTCGAAGGGAACTTTCCATGGTATGCTTCGCATGCGAGGTCGATTGACTTCGAATTCGAAGTATATTAAACTTGAATGAATTCAAAGTTCGAATTCGAAGTGAATAAAATATTTTTGTATTTTTCAATTTGAAAGAAATAAAAAGTCATATTTTTTATATTTTCTTGAATTTTGCAAATGTTTTTGGTATTTTCTCTGTTTTGTGAATGTTTTTGGTATTTTATTTGAATTTTGGAATGTTTTAATTATTTTCTCCCCCTACAAGCATGTGTAACTTATACGGATGATTGACACTCCCCCTCAAATTGTGTTGTCTTGTATCTTCAACATGAACAAACAAAGTGAACTACCCACTCAACACAAGTGACTGATATTCAGACTTTATAATTCAACATACCCAATTTGGATACTAACTCATTAAAATGAGATTCGTCTAATGCTTTAGTAAATAGATCAGCCAGTTGATCATCAGTCTTGACATATTGAAGTTCTATCATACCTTTTTCCACATTATCTTTAATAAAATGATACCATATGTCAATGTGTTTGGTCTTTGAGTGGTGGACTAGATTGCATTAGATGGCAATGGCAGATTGTGAATCACACAGTAAAGGTATCTTGTCATAGTGTAGGCCAAAGTCAGAAAGTTGAGTCCTAACCCACAAACTTTGAGAGCAGCACATTGCAGCAGCCACATATTCAGCCTCAGCAGTTGAAGTAGAGATACAATTCTGTTTCTTAGAAGCCCAACACACTAACCGATCACCCAAAGAGTGTGAACTGCCAGATGTGCTCTTTCTATCAAGCATGCAACCAGCATAGTCGGCATCTAAATATGCATATAACTGTAGACTAGAATCCATTGGATACCATAGACCTAGATCAGGAGTACCTTTAAGATACTTGAATATTCTTTTGACTGCCAGCAGATGTAATTCCTCTGTATTAGCCTGAAATCTAGCACATAAGCATGTAGAGAACATTATATCTGGCCTACTGGCTGTCAGATACAGTAATGAGCCAATCATACCCCGATAAGTTTTTAAATCAGCTGTTTTCCCTCAAGATCAGCAGACGGTTTAGTTTTTGAAGACATGGGGGTAGATAGTGAAGAACAACTGAGCATTACATACTTCTTCAACAAGTCTTTAATGTACTTGGATTGACTGATAAAAATTCCATGACTCAGCTGTTTCACTTGTAATCCGAGAAAGAAATTCATCTCTCCCATCATACACATTTGAAAACGATTTTGCATAGTATGTGCAAACTCATCCCTATACTTTGGGTTTGTAGAACCAAAAATGATGTCATCCACATAAATTTGTACTAAGATTAAATCTTTTCCTTTGGCTTTTGTGAATAGAGTGGTGTCGGTTTTTCCTTTGATGTATCCCTCACTAAACAAATATTCAGACAGGACATCATACCAAGCTCTCGGGGCTTGTTTTAGTCCATATAAGGCTTTGACTAGAATATAAACATGTTGTGGGAATTTGGGATTAACAAAGTGTTCTGGCTGAGAAACATAAACCTCCTCCTTGAGGATACCATTTAAGAATGTTGTCTTCACGTCCATTTGAAAAACCTTAAAGCTTTTTTAGGCAACTTAGGCTAACAATAGTCTTATGGCATCTATCCTAGCTACAGGAGCAAATGTTTCATCATAGTCTATTCCCTCCTGTTGGTTGTAACCCTTAGCAACCAACTTAGATTTGTTTCTAACCACTATTCCATCGGAATCCTGTTTGTTCTTAAAACTCCACTTGGTACCAACCACTGACTTATCCTCTGGAAGTGGTACCAATCTCCAAAGTTTGAGTCTTTCAGACTGGTTAAGTTCTTCTTGCATTGCAATGACCCAATCTACATCTTGTAAAGCATCGGAGACATTGGTAGGTTCAATCATAGATAGGAAACTGGAATAAAGGAACTCATTTGCCATTGCAGAACGAGTTCTTACCCCATCTTGAACATTTCCTATAATTTGATATTCGGGAAGGGATTGTGTCCATCTTATTCCTCTGGGGTTTTGGATTGGAGGAAAGAACTCATTTAAACAGTTTTTGAGTTCAATGTCTTCCTATGTTGATATTGGGTCTGAATCATACACAAGAGTATTCTCATAAACTGGCTCATGAGGAACTATAACTGGATTGACAGTTGACTGAGACGGAGAATCCACGGTTGGATATGAAGACGAGTTGTCAACCTCCGTTACAGTTGTAGTAGGAGACACTGCATCCTTCATGTCAATAGCATTAGGAACATTAGATCAGACTGTAAGAAATCTAAGTTGTGTTCTTTGTGTAGGAAATCCATGCACGCCAACACCCGTACGCAGCGGAAGAAACGACATCAAAAACGGGGTATTCGGGTATTAAAACCGACATGCATGTATTCCTCAAGTGGGGATCGTGACTACAAACGAATATAGCAACTAAGAACAAACGTGAGGGAGGAGAAATTATACCATCACGGGGCTGGACCTATCCATCGAGCTAGGAAGATCTTCGAGAACCCGAAACCGAGCTCCTCTATTGATAGTCCACACCAAGTGAGCGAGATTCCGTCTTGCTAACGACCCGAGACACGAGCCACATGATGTCCTCGTGAATCTGGAGCAGCCACTACCACAATGAAACTTGCCTTCACGAGATTACACACTCATCCCACTCACTAGAAGCTAAAGTACCACATATGTGTGTTATGTGTGTGTAGAAGCAAGAAGAATTTCATGAGAGAGTCAAGAGCCTTTTATAAACTCTAGACACAACCTTGGAGTCACCGGGGTCGGCCAACTAGACACACCCTCATTGGACCAACACAAAGGTCCAATAAATACCAAGTGACACTTTGACTTCTACCCTCACGGGCTCTCACGGGCCGTGAAGCACTCGTGAAGGCCTCATAGGCCGGGTTCCACCGCACACTCTCATTGGGCCATCAAGTGGTCCAATAAAAGCACGGCGCCTGCCTTCACAGCCTCTCACGAGCCGTGAAGCACTCGTGAAGGCTGCTCCCACAACTACTTGTTCGGGTGGTGAAGCCTCGTGGAGAGTTTCCCTTCACGACCTCTTCACGGCCCGTGAAGGTCGCCAGAAACCCTAATTTCATATTCTCTCATGTTTGGGTTGTGCTGCCGGAATCTACCCTTGGCGTGTGACCCAATAGGCCCGTACCTCATCAGCAGTGATGCTAGTACACGAGTATCAGTAGGCATATTCCAACACTTTGAAGTGCTGGTCCTGAACTGACTTGTCCAGAA
Source organism: Dittrichia graveolens (assembly GCA_038502395.1). Lineage (NCBI taxonomy): Eukaryota > Viridiplantae > Streptophyta > Magnoliopsida > Asterales > Asteraceae > Dittrichia > Dittrichia graveolens. The sequence continues at coordinate 49,696,535 of JARJIL010000005.1, read as the reverse complement.
GCAACTTCATTTTCTTTTTGAAATGTGTTAACATCCAACATATCGTCGAATGTAACATTTAAACTTTCCATAACACACTTAGTTCTTTTATTTAACACCCTGTAGGCTTTAGACTCATGTGAATAACCTAGGAAAATTGCTTCATCCGCCTTGGCTTCAATTTTCCCTAGATTATCCTTTTCATTGAATACAAAGCACCTATTACCAAGTATATGAAGATATTTGATGTTAGGTAAAATGCCATTTGCCAATTCATATGGATTTTTTATTGAAACGCTTATGGATGAAAGAACGATTCTGTGTGTAACATACGGTGTTGACTGATTCAGTCCAATAGGAAGGCGGGAGACTAGAGTAAGCAAGCATATTACGAGCAGCCTCAACCAGAGTTCGGTTGTGTCATTCCACCACTCCATTCTGTTGTGGAGTGTATGCTGCAGAGAATTGATGCGAGATACCCACTAGGTCAATGTAGTCAGACAAGACTTTGTTCTTGAACTCAGTTTCATTATCCATTCGAATGGAGGCAACACTGTGTTCAAACTTGTTCTGCTGTTGTTTGATGAAGCTGATGATAGTAGGAGTTGCTTCATCTTTCAACCTTAAGAACTTGACCCATGTATACCTAGAGTAATCATCTACAATGACTAGGATATACTTCTTCCCATTGCGTGTTTGGAATCTCATCGGACCGCATAGATCCATGTGTAGAAGCTACATTATTTTCTTTGTACTAGAGACTTGCTTGGCTTTGTGAGATGAACGTTTCATCTTTCCTTTTTCACAGTCTGCACACACATGGTCTTTGGTGAATTTTAACTTAGGCAAGCCTCTCACCAGATCTCGAGTAACCAGTTTGTTTTTGTTGTGGAAGTTGAGAAGTGAGAGTTTCCTGTGCCACTACCAAGTTAAGTCCGATGAGGCCTTGCATAGTAGAAAAACGGAGGTCTTTGTGTTGTTGTTGTTTAGATCGATTGAATACAAGTTAGACTTCCGTGTTCCTGCAAGAAGCACATCACCTGTTTCTATTTTCACTGAACATGAATTCCTTTTAAAAGTGACCTCCAAATCTTTGTCACAGAATTGGCCAATGCTAAACAGGTTATGTCCCAGTCCTTCTACAAAAGAAACCTTCTTTATTTTGATACTCTTCTTTTCTATATCTCCATACCCCATAATCGGTGCTACATTGTCATTCCAAAAACGAACATTCCCGGAGTACTTAGGAACGAAGTTTTTGAGAAGACTCTTGTTACCAGTCATATACTTGGTGCAGCCTGAGTCCGGTACCAGAGATTAGGTTCCTACACACAAAAAAGAATGAAGATTTAGGTCCCCATGTTGTAATGGGTCCTTGCGTGTTAGGTGATACACTGGTGTCAACAACCTCTTGAAAAATACAATGTATTCTTTTCTGTCTTTTCCATTGAATCTTTTGTTCTTCTTTGTTATACTTTGAGGTAGTAATCCAGAATGGATCAGGAACAATTTTAAATTCAATGGTAAGAGGAATCTCTCCTCTTTCAAGTCTTGGTGGACTATTGATGTCCTTGAGGTCCACTACATGAACCACATCTTTTGGTTATTTGGTGGTAACAGGTTTGTATCTTATGGTGGGTGGTTTGGATTCTTGATGTTTGTTTGGTTTAACTTTTGAGCTTGATGTTTTTGTAGATTTTGACTGTGCCTTGGACGATAGAAACTTGGTATGTGATGATTTAGATTTCGTTGTGTTGGATTCGGTATTATTCCAAGCCTTAAAAAACTCTTTGTATCCTCCTTTTATGTATGCTTCTAACTCTTGAATTGTGATTAATCTATTTTCATAGTTCCAATAATTCATGAGTTTTAAAGCATGTTTAGTCACCCACTGATGAATGATTATCCCATGTGATGTAATAAAGGGTGCACTTATATGATTCGACCCTTGTGGTCTCCAATTCTCACAAGCACGAATTCCCATTTGTTTTCGAAGTCCATCATATTCACATTTGTATTCACAATGGCTGTGCAAACATCCATGACTTGTTTAAAAATATGTACTTGCTTTCATTTCATTGTTGGAAAGTGAAATACAATTACTGAAAAAATTTGAAATGTGATGACACTTCGTTAAGAAATTAAAACAAGGCTTAGCTACACTGGGTTTAAACTTTCTTCTGTTTTCATATTTGCAAACACTCTTCTTGTTGTTGTCTTTTCTTCTCACATCTGGAACAGTTGAAACGTGGTTAGTTGTGAGTGGTTTTGAGCTCTTTTTGACAACCTTTGTTGGTAACTTTGATTTGTACTTGGGAGAGTGTGTGAGATTTGCTTTGGGAATGGCATTTGGTTGCGTTTTGGTGATTTCAGTTGATTTGTGATGTGATCTTGGAGTCCATAACTCTTCCACCTTTGTTTTACCTTTTTCTTCTTTGGTATATTTTCTTGTTGGTTGGGAAGTAGATGGAGTAGAGGTGCATGTCAAGATTTTCTTTTGACAGTGACATGGAAGACTCTTTTCTGATTTTGTTACTTCCTTTTCTACATCATGAGTGATGAGAGTTTGAAAATAATAAGCTATAAGTGTTTTGAGTTACCTTTGTAAAACCACATGTGGTATATATACTCTGGCTTCTAGGACCACTTACTTAGTTTTTGAGGCTCCGATGAGATAGATTCATTTAATTCATGATAGTCAAAAGGGATTTCAGATTTTAGTTTAGAATTTCTTTTACAATCTTCTTCCACAACCTCTTCTTCTTGACCAACAAATACCATTCTGTTAGTGATACCATCATTCATTAAGTTGAAATCATATAATTGTTTGGCCGTCACTTTCTCACTGATTCAAGGGTTTTTAAATCCAAGACCATCATAGGTCCATTTTGAGAATTTTCTTTCTTTGGATTTATTGAGAAAAATGGTTTGTTCTGTTTGACCCCTTTTTATCAGTGTGTGTTCAAGTTTTTTGATTTTTGAGTACAATTCACCCTTTTCCTTGAGAATAAATTTTGTGTCATTTTCTGCGCTGATCTTTTCTGCTTTGAGGTCATGTGATTGTGTACTCATGTTTGCAGTTAGCTCAATCAGTTCGTTTTCTTTTTCAATGATTTTGGTTTTGAGTTATTCAATTTCTTTATCAACCTGAAAAGTTTCCATTTGTTGATTTTTTTAGTTTTTCTTTATCTAATTTTGATTTTTGTACCTTTTTCTCTAACTTTTTCATGTGTGACATAATGATCTGATCATATTCCATGCTTAGACCACAACCTGTTAAGGAGTCAGAGTGTACCTCATCATCAGCATTTTCAGCATCAAGCCTTTCATCATCGGTATTGACATAACGTGCATCTGGCTCTACTTCTTCATCGGTGAACTCATCCTCAACATCAGCCATTAGGCAAAATTGTGCTTGTGTTTCCTCATCCAGATCACTATCATCAATATCGGTGAGGAACTGGTCTTCTTCAACCATCATAGCCCTTCCTGCACTTTTCTTTTTGCCAGCCTGAGTTTTTGCTTATAATACTCAGCGTCTTTCTTCTTTTTCTGAGTGCAGTCCTTTATGAAGTAGCCATTCCCCCCACAATTGTATCATTTTCGTTCTTATTTCCTTTCCTCCTTGGCAATCCTAGGTTTCTGATCAACCTTATAGTTTTCTGGTCTTCGAGATCCAGAAGTGTACCTTTGACGATTATTGGTTTTGGAATACCTATTTTTGAATGCCTTTGTCATGAATGACATGGCCTTTATGAATTGTTCCATTTTTGTACCATCTGGCTCATCAGATTCTGAGTCACATAGGGCCACTTGTTTGTATTTTTGTGTTCTGGAGGACTCGCAGGGTGATGGTTCTGAAGCTACTAGGGCTAAGGGATCAACAGAAAGTCTGGGAGATGACTTTGAGATGTCATCTTGGTATTGCTGAAGGTCTAAAAAGATATTGTGGTATGTGACAATTGTAAGGTTTTGGTTGATGTGTTTGTAAAGCTTTACATGCTCTTTCCATTCAGGACCTAGAGCATGAAGAAACATGCAGTTAATATCCAAAACCGTCCTTTCAACCTTCTTAGATCTGAGTTATCCTTGGCAGTAAATTCGTGAAACATGTTCACCAATTGTGTTCATTTTATATGTTCTCCTTCCTTAGTTCCTTGCAATTGTCGTTTGATCTCATCCCAGATCTCTTTCGCTATTGCTAAACTGTCAACTTTCATGTACATCTCAGAAGATAAACCTTGTTTGAGATAATACTTAGCAAGCCTATCTGCTTTCTTCCTTTCCTTTTCAGCAACATTTAACTCGTCATGAGTTTTCTCTCTCACCACTCAAGGAATTGGAGGATTGTTATGAGGTTGTGCATCAATGATTCTGTAGAATTTCTTATCTCCGATGAAGATAGAATCAATCATCATCTCACCATACACTTTGTTGTGTTCCAGAAAGTCCATAAACCTCCCTTTCCATACTAAATAGTCATTGCGGAAGAGAATAGGGGGTTTCGAGTCTGTGCCAATGGCCAATATCTCGTTGGAACTTGACATTTTGGTTTAATTACTTGAAAGTTAAGAAGTGATCGTTAATTTGAAAAAGTTGGTGATTGGGGTTCGAAGACGGTGTCTTCAAATTGGAAGTATTGGTTCGAAGTGGTGAATTTGAAGTGATCAATGAATTCGAAGTGTGTTAATCAAAGAATTCAAAGTGAACTTTGAGGTTGAATTCGAATGGAACAGTAGTATTTGGTTTTCGAAGGAATGTTGCAGTGTTTTCAAACAGGTGATCTTCGAATGTGAAATGTGGATGTCGTACATGTGACATTCGGCAACAAATTTCCGAGGTTAGCCATTAGAAATTCCAATTTTAAGCCTAGTATGACTAAAAATAGTATTTATGACTTAAATACATCCATAATAATATTAGATTTCGTAGAAATCCCGCCTATATGGTTAGAACCTTCCCGAGCTCGAAAAATCGAATTATTAAAAGTCAAGAATTATAAATCATATACAATAATAATAATAATAATAACAATAAAAAAATAATTAAATACATCATAATAAATATAAATAAGTTAAAATATAAAACATATATATATATATATATAAACTCATCAAAATAATTAAAACTTTGTTAATTAAAAGATTTAAACAAAATCACCATTTATACAAATTTATTTAAACTAATTACACAAAATTTATAAAAAATAAAAAAATAAAAGAAACCCCCCATCTCTTTTCTCTTGCCTCCTTCTCTTCCCAAGAATCACCACTTGATCTCCCCCATGCTCTATATAAGCCCCCTACTACTCTTCATCATTTCCTTCACCACCACACTCCATCTCTTCTCTTTTCTCTCTTCTTCTTTCACCAACAAAAATCTCCGGAGAACATCCAAGTCTTGATCATCTCTTAAAGATCAAACACAAAATCAAAGAAAAGAGTTGGTAAGATGATCATAAAACACTCATCTCTACTCTTCTACCTTTCTTCTTTTCTTCTTTCTTTTTTCTTTTATTTATTTTCTTTGTTGTTCATCTTATTTCCTTTATATATATCTATAATCATGTAAATATAAACATCCTACCAATGTTGTAAGGAGCACATGAAATGTGCATCATCCTACCATTGTTGTATGGAACTTAATCAACTAAAAATCAAGAAAATAAGACTTTGATCATGCATGTGTTTCATCTCAACAAATGTTGTAAGGAACACATAAAATGTGTATCATCCTACCATTGTTGTAAGAACACATGGATTATCAAAGCTTATACTCATACAATATGATTAATCATGAATATAAACATGCCATATTAAAGTTATGACCCATAAGCAAAAAGAATAACATTCTGGCAGATTCTGATGTTAGAACTCCTCACTTGTTTTTGTTATATCTGGAGTTCTAGGTATCAAAATCAGTTGATTCTTTTTGCTAATCTTAGTTTAATGTGTTACCTTTCATTTAAACCTGGATTCACTAATTTTCATGAACGTTTGATCCTTCAAACATATTTAAAAAGACCCATATGTTGAATCTGGAAATCTGGCAGATTTAGAAGGGTACACTTTAAACGCGTGTAACTTACTCATTCTTGGGTCAAAATACGTCTAGTTTTTTTTAAAAGTTTAATCTTTGAGTCGTGGTTATTTCCCAGTTTGAATCATGTAAAAAGGAGGTCGTATGAGCCCTAAACAGACGTTTTAGTAACAACATGTCATCCAGACACTGATCAGTGGACATCCTATACACTTTTAATTATTAAAAATACCAAACATGGATTATAAATTCCTATATTTTTACTGGACATTCTAGAAACATATAGCAAGATTATATTAAAATATCAAGCCTTAATATGACTCCTAAATTACAGTTTATAATTTTTAAAGTTCAATTCAAAGAACTGAAAATTTCAGTGAACATTTATGAATAATGGAAAAATAGAGACAACCTTTAACTATTTAAATAAATAAGTTAACAACAAATAAATAATACAAAATAATAAATAAAATAAGTCTAATAGAGCTACATACCTTTTTATATTAGGAAAGGAGCTTCGGTAGGAACAAGAAATCCTTACAAGAAAACACCTTTGCATCTTGAGTGAGTATCATAGCCCCTTTTTACCGTATTTCATATTATTTTGGGGTGAAAGCATGTGTATACGTTTCATGAAAAGTTTATTGCCTATCTTCTTATTTATTTCAAATATTATTTTGAGCACTTATGGTATTATTCTTTGATGTGCTTGGGTGATCGTTGTAAGGCCCTTTCGTTGGACATTATTCCTTAACTCCGCTAGTGAGCCGATGGTATTTGTAAGTAGCGCTATTTGGAGATTCCGACGTCTCCCATTTATGGTTGACGAACTATAGATGTACTTTACCACTACTAACGTCATTTAATATAGGCGTTAGGTTTATCATGGGCAATTGGTTGTCGGCTAGGTTGGATAATGGCTCAAGCAACAATCATCATAGTCTATTACTACCATGTGCAACGTATTGGGCAATATAATACATCTTCTATCATTATTTCATACTTGGATTTTTATCCAAAAACTTCCATCAATTATTTAAACTTTTCTCATTTAAAAGATGTTTTGTGCATACATTAAAACCTATGAACTCACCAACTCTAGTAGTTGACCCTTTTCTTTTACCCGTGCTTTCAGGTGACCGCCGTTAGGTACCTTATGCTTGCAAACATGATGTGTGGCATCTTCATCTTCATCGTCACATTTTATAAAAACCATATTTATTTTATTTACGCATCGTACAAGACAATTTCCTTTAAATATTATTCGGTTGTGTAACTTTTATTTATGTTTCATCCGAACTACTTATTTTGTTAATTTAATCTAATGGTTATTATCTATTTACCTTGTGCGATGATATCTTGTGCTGTGACACCTCGTGTTTCCGCTTTAGCGGGGTGTGACAGATTTGGTATCAGAGCCTAAGGTTATAGGGAATGTTGTTTTTCTTATGGGGGGAAAACAACAACTATGACCAAAGGTTTATAAAAATAATTTTCCAAATAATTTTGTTTAAAATGCATCAAGTGTATTGATAATATAATTAAGCTGAGTACCACATTGTTATACCTCAATTAGACAAAGCTTGATCACCTATGTCTAATTTAGCTATGTACGATATGGCACTTAGGTTAGTTATAATAAAAATATACTTAGAAACAAATTTTATTTATCTTCTTTCTAAAACATGATTATTGTGTGTGTGCATAAGCATGGTATATCATAAGTACTTGCATATATTAGCACACTTAGTAACCAATTTTATATATATCGAAGTCTGTAATGTCATCATTAGGTTGACGCACTAAGATTACATATTCTTTATCCATGGAGGTTAGAATAGAAACTTAGTAGGAGAGTCCCCGAGTTTCACGACCTAGTGTATTATCAACACCAACTTCCTGTGAAGCATGTGTTTGGCTCACGGCTAGGAAAAGAGTCTCTTTACCAACGAGAGTAACATCGTGACCTTTTCATTAGGAGGGAGAGAACTGCTAATTTAGGGAGCACATAGAAGCACCCTGAGTAGTAACGGGAACTATCGTAAGGACATTAAGGGTGACCCCTAAAGAGGGAAGGTGGATACAAAGCATATCACTAGAACTGAGTATTCATCATACTAGTTTAGACCACCGGCACCATGTCCTATGAAATTTTTTTGTCTATGCTCTCGGAGTCGCAACACCGTGAAGCGTTAAGAGCTGTGGGGACTACCATTGCAACAAGGAGGGCCGTGTAGATGATTTAATTATATATGTGCTTGGGAGGATATTTCGTTATAGTGATGGTGAGATTGCTAGTAAGTATGATGGTACGCTAGGGTTGTTTTTAAGGAGATTGAATTAGTGAAAGATTTGGAGTTTCTTTCGATTATTAAACTTGGTGGTTTTTTTTTTTTTTTTTTTTTTTTTTTTTGATGATTTGTTAAACATTAATCACTTGATGTCTTTTAGGAAATCATTTTGGTACTTTTGGGAACTATATGATTGAACATATGTTGCTTAAATCACGTTATGAAATGTTTGATTTTACATGCATTGCTATATGATTGAACGGGAGTGTTAGTTGTTAGACCTTATATCTTAGGATCACCATAACCTAGCTAAGTAGAATTTGTACAAAGGAGAGACCCGAATGTGATTACTAGTATGTTTCTTCTGAACAATTATAATGCATCAATGCTATCTGACTCTAGAATATATAGAAGCTTAGTACCACTAGTTTTTAGGCCAAAACTCAATCTAAAATTTCAAATATTGAAAGAGGCCTATATCATGGAATTTGCTAATGGACAAGAAGTCAAGACTAGAGATATAATCACTAAGTGTACCTTGAACTTAGCTAGCAAAAACTTTAACGTAGACCATACCAATCAAATTAGGGAGCTTTGATGTAGTTGTTGGTATGTATTGGCTATCCAAAAATCAAGCTGAAATACTTCGTTCTGCAAAGATCATTCAGATTCCACTATCACAAGATGAAACGCTTGTCATATAAGGAAAAAAAGACTAGGAAGAACGTCAAGGTGGTATCATGCATAAAAATGCAAAAATATTTAAGAAAGGACTATATCGCATTCTTCGCTCACGTTGTAGAAACGGAGGTTTAGGAAAAGCACATTCACGATTTTCCAATCGTTCGGGATTCTCCCAAGGTGTTTCCGGATGAATTACTTGGATTACCCTCAGTTAGACAAGACAAATTTGGATTGATTTAATCCCTGGAGCCGCGCTCGTAGCAAAGGCACCATATCGGTTAGCCCCGTTGGAAATGTAGGAAATTGCCTGCACATCTTCAAGAGCTACTCGACAAAGGAATTATTCGACCAAGTACCTCACCATGGGGAGCCGTAGTCCTATTCGTCAAAAAGAAAGATGGATTGCTACGAATGTGCATACACTATAGGGAACTCAACATATTGACCATCAAAAATCAATACCCTCTTCCTCGAATCGATGACCTTTTCGATCAACTTCAAGGTGCTACCTATTTTTCTAAAATCAATATTCAATCTGGATATCATCAATTAAGAATCCGTGAAGAGGACGTGCCCAAAACCGCGTTTAGAACACGTTATAGTTATGCCCTTTTGATTGACAAACGCACCAATTGTCTTCATGGACGTAATGAACCGAGTATGCAGACTATACTTAGATAAGTTGTGATTGTGTTTGTTGATGATATACTCATTTACATGCGACAAAAGAGCACCATGAAAAGCATTTAAGGTTGATACTAAAGTTACTTAAGGATCAGAAGTTTAAAGTTACTTAAGGATCAGAAGTTGTATGCCGGGAATTACGTTTTCTAGGCCACGTAATTAATAGGAATTCATGTTGACCCAACAAAGATCGAAGCCATAAAGAAATAGGAACCCCATATATCCCGACTGAAATTGTAAATTTCTCGGTTAAGTACATTTATTTATAGCAAATTTCTCAAAATTTGCGCAACCACTCGCGGCATTAACTCAAGAGGATAAGAAGTTTGTTTGGTGAAAAAAAAAAACATTTTCTACGCTTAAGAATAAGTTAGCAATGCACCAATTTTGGCGTTACCCGGAGGAACATATAACTTCGCGGTATATTGCGATGCGTCACACCAAGGATTGGGTTGTGTGTTGTTGCAAAAAGAGAAAGTCATTGATATGATTCGAGACAATTCAAAGTGCATGAGAAGAAATTTACTACCCACAACTTAGAGTTAGGAGCCATAGTATATGCCCTAAAAAAAATGGAGATATTACCTTTATAGTACTAAGCGAACTATTTATACAGACCACAAGAGTCTTCAGCATATTCTTGATCCAAAGATGCTCGATATGAGGCGTAGAAGATGAGTGGAATGGCTTAGTGACTAAGATTGTGAAATCAAATACCATACTAGCAAGGCCAATATGGTCGCTGATGCTCTATGAAGAAACAAAAGAGTGAATCCATCTAGGGTATAAGCTTTAGGAGCAACCATTCAAACAAGCCTAAAGGAAAGAATAGTTGAAGCTCAAAAAGAAGCATCAAAGACGGAAAATTTGAAGAACGAGACCCTATATCACTTGGAGCGATGATTCAAAACAGGCCAGATGGAGTGCACCACTTCGAAAACAAGAATTGGATAGCTAAGTTTAATAACCGTTAATCGACAATTTTAGACGAGGCTTATAATATTCAATCCACCCTGGAGCCGACAAAATGTTCTCAAGGAATACTATTGGTAGGCCTGGAATAAAGAAAGACGTCTCCTTGTTCGTGGGAAATGTTTAACTTGCGCAAGGGTTAAGACAGAACACCAGAAGCCATCCGGTTTGTTGCAACAGCCAGAATGGAATGGGAACATATAAGCATGGATTTCGTATCTAAATTACTCCGATCTGCAAAAGGGTACGATTCCATTTGGGTTATAGTAGATCGCCTCACGAAATCGGCACCTTTTCTCCCTATACGGGAAGATTACAAAGTGGAAAACTGGCTCAGAATTATATTGACGAAGTTGTTGCCCGACACGCAGTACCAATTGCAATAATATCCAATAGAGGTAGTCGGTTCACATCCCGATTTTGGCAATCGTCACAAAGGGCGTTAGGTACGCAAGTAAACCTGAGCAGCACCTACCACCCTCAAACGGATGGGCAATCGGAGAGAACGATTTAGACACTAGAAGACATGTTGTGTGCATGCGTAATAAATTTTAGTGGAACTTGAGATTCACATATACTATTAGTTAAGTTTTCTTAGAATAATAGGTGTCACACTAGCATCCAGTGTGCACCATATAAAGTCTTGTATGGGCGCAAGTGTAGATCCCCACTTAATTTGTTGGAAATTGGCGATAGGAAATTAACTAGACCTGATATCATGCAAGCGGTCATCGACAAGAATACAATTATGAACGATAGGCTTAAGACTGCCAAAGATCATTAGAAAATTTACGCTGATAATCTCCGTAAGCCTTTAGAGTTCCAAGTGGGCGATAAAAGTGCTTATAAAGGTATTGCCGTGGAAGAAAATAGCACATTTTAGGAAAAGAGGAAAACTATATCCCAGATTCTTTAGACCATTTGATATAATTAGAAGAAATATGCGAGGGTCGTATATGCTTAAATTTCCACAAGAACTAAATGCCATACACGATACCTACCATGTGTCAAATCTAAATAAATTATTAGCTGATGAAACTCTAGTACTACCCCTAAAGTATGTTCAGATGATCGGTTAAATTTCGTACATGAACCAATTGAAATTCTTGACCGTAAGGTCAAACAGCTTAGAAAAAGTAAGATTCAAATTACAAAAGTTCGATTGGAATTCAAGTACGGACCCGAATACACATGGGAACGCGAAGACTACATGAAACAAAAAATATCCTCACCTCTTTAATAACGTTAGTACAAAGTAAATTTCGGGACGAAATTCTTTTAATCAGGGGAGACTGTGACATTCGGCAACAAATTTCCGAGGTTAGCCATTAGAAATTCCAATTTTAAGCCTAGTATGACTAAAAATAGTATTTATGACTTAAATACATCCATAATAATATTAGATTTCGTAGAAATCCCGCCTATATGGTTAGAACCTTCCCGAGCTCGAAAAATCGAATTATTAAAAGTCAAGAATTATAAATCATATACAATAATAATAATAATAATAACAATAAAAAAATAATTAAATACATCATAATAAATATAAATAAGTTAAAATATAAAACATATATATATATATAAACTCATCAAAATAATTAAAACTTTGTTAATTAAAAGATTTAAACAAAATCACCATTTATACAAATTTATTTAAACTAATTACACAAAATTTATAAAAAATAAAAAAATAAAAGAAACCCCCCATCTCTTTTCTCTTGCCTCCTTCTCTTCCCAAGAATCACCACTTGATCTCCCCCATGCTCTATATAAGCCCCCTAATACTCTTCATCATTTCCTTCACCACCACACTCCATCTCTTCTCTTTTCTCTCTTCTTCTTTCACCAACAAAAATCTCCCAAGAACATCCAAGTCTTGATCATCTCTTAAAGATCAAACACAAAATCAAAGAAAAGAGTTGGTAAGATGATCATAAAACACTCATCTCTACTCTTCTACCTTTCTTCTTTTCTTCTTTCTTTTTTCTTTTATTTATTTTCTTTGTTGTTCATCTTATTTCCTTTATATATATCTATAATCATGTAAATATAAACATCCTACCAATGTTGTAAGGAGCACATGAAATGTGCATCATCCTACCATTGTTGTATGGAACTTAATCAACTAAAAATCAAGAAAATAAGACTTTGATCATGCATGTGTTTCATCTCAACAAATGTTGTAAGGAACACATAAAATGTGTATCATCCTACCATTGTTGTAAGAACACATGGATTATCAAAGCTTATACTCATACAATATGATTAATCATGAATATAAACATGCCATATTAAAGTTATGACCCATAAGCAAAAAGAATAACATTCTGGCAGATTCTGATGTTAGAACTCCTCACTTGTTTTTGTTATATCTGGAGTTCTAGGTATCAAAATCAGTTGATTCTTTTTGCTAATCTTAGTTTAATGTGTTACCTTTCATTTAAACCTGGATTCACTAATTTTCATGAACGTTTGATCCTTCAAACATATTTAAAAAGACCCATATGTTGAATCTGGAAATCTGGCAGATTTAGAAGGGTACACTTTAAACGCGTGTAACTTACTCATTCTTGGGTCAAAATACGTCTAGTTTTTTTTAAAAGTTTAATCTTTGAGTCGTGGTTATTTCCCAGTTTGAATCATGTAAAAAGGAGGTCGTATGAGCCCTAAACAGACGTTTTAGTAACAACATGTCATCCAGACACTGATCAGTGGACATCCTATACACTTTTAATTATTAAAAATACCAAACATGGATTATAAATTCCTATATTTTTACTGGACATTCTAGAAACATATAGCAAGATTATATTAAAATATCAAGCCTTAATATGACTCCTAAATTACAGTTTATAATTTTTAAAGTTCAATTCAAAGAACTGAAAATTTCAGTGAACATTTATGAATAATGGAAAAATAGAGACAACCTTTAACTATTTAAATAAATAAGTTAACAACAAATAAATAATACAAAATAATAAATAAAATAAGTCTAATAGAGCTACATACCTTTTTATATTAGGAAAGGAGCTTCGGTAGGAACAAGAAATCCTTACAAGAAAACACCTTTGCATACCGAGTGAGTATCATAGCCCCTTTTTACCGTATTTCATATTATTTTGGGGTGAAAGCATGTGTATACGTTTCATGAAAAGTTTATTGCCTATCTTCTTATTTATTTCAAATATTATTTTGAGCACTTATGGTATTATTCTTTGATGTGCTTGGGTGATCGTTGTAAGGCCCTTTCGTTGGACATTATTCCTTAACTCCGCTAGTGAGCCGATGGTATTTGTAAGTAGCGCTATTTGGAGATTCCGACGTCTCCCATTTATGGTTGACGAACTATAGATGTACTTTACCACTACTAACGTCATTTAATATAGGCGTTAGGTTTATCATGGGCAATTGGTTGTCGGCTAGGTTGGATAATGGCTCAAGCAACAATCATCATAGTCTATTACTACCATGTGCAACGTATTGGGCAATATAATACATCTTCTATCATTATTTCATACTTGGATTTTTATCCAAAAACTTCCATCAATTATTTAAACTTTTCTCATTTAAAAGATGTTTTGTGCATACATTAAAACCTATGAACTCACCAACTCTAGTAGTTGACCCTTTTCTTTTACCCGTGCTTTCAGGTGACCGCCGTTAGGTACCTTATGCTTGCAAACATGATGTGTGGCATCTTCATCTTCATCGTCACATTTTATAAAAACCATATTTATTTTATTTACGCATCGTACAAGACAATTTCCTTTAAATATTATTCGGTTGTGTAACTTTTATTTATGTTTCATCCGAACTACTTATTTTGTTAATTTAATCTAATGGTTATTATCTATTTACCTTGTGCGATGATATCTTGTGCTGTGACACCTCGTGTTTCCGCTTTAGCGGGGTGTGACATTACAGAAGTTTTCGGAGTTTATTTGGAATGAAAAACATGCTCGAAGTCAAGAGTATTTTGTATTTGAAGTGGTTTTGTAATTTCAATGAATGCGCTCGAAGTCAAGCTGTTGAAGTGAATTTCGAGTTCGAAGTGTTAAGGCTTCGAATTCATGATGTGCTTTCTTCGAATTTTGAGGATTGATACGCTCGAAGTCTACTGTGAGTAACAAATTCCGGATTTTTAGGGATCTGTTCTCAACTGCCAAGCTTGAAGTCTTCTTTGAAATAACTAACCCGCTCGAACTCAACAGTATAACACCAAAAACTTCGAAATGTTAATCCAAGTCGATCAAAAACTCAGATCTTGGCTGTTCTTCATCATCTTCAAGTGTTCTTGACTGAAATTTTAATTCTGAAAAAAAACAATGAGAAACCACTCGAATTTTATATCCTCTATTTCGCAATCCTTTGTACATCAATAATATTCCAATGAATCCATCATCCTCATGAAACCTGATGGTCTTTTCAAGCAAAACCCGTAGATGTTTCCACGAAAAAACTTCAAAAACCCAGTCGATTTTTATCCAAATCAAAACATATATGATTGTTTTCGAACACATAATTGATTCAGAGATGAATGGGATCAAATTCAATACTACTCAAACCTTCATTACTTCGAATTCTGAACAGTAACCTCTTCGATGTAGCTTGTTAATCAATGATTCACCCAATCATGAGCCAACTTAGATCAAGTTTGGCTCTGATACCAATTGAAATGTTTAATCTGTGATGATGAACCTTCAAGTAACGTGTAGAGAGGAGATGATAATAGAGAGAAACACACTATACCTTTTGCTTTCAAAATCAATATGTCATATATAGTCAAAAGCGTTACAAAGGCCAAGGGCCTAAGGCCTATTTATAGGCCACGCCTATAAAGTAGGCTTTCATACATTTTTCTAAAATAACAATCTTGATCAAAATTTATTTGTTTGACATGGTTTTGTGGCACACCATTGGTTTCGTTTGGTTGTGTTTGGTTGTGGTTGCCCGGTAACTTGATATGCCCTTAGCCTTTGTGTAGATTGGTTTTGGTTTGGCTTGCATGTCGTATGGTTGTAATATTTATATTTTGGTGCGACTTGCATGTCGTTTATTTGATATCTTTGTACTCGTAATAGTTTATTAGGATCGCGACCAGCGTGTCGTTTTCTTATTACTATGTAATTGTACATAGTTTATTTTAAAATATATATATTGCATCTAGTCAATCGGAGACATGGTGTTGGCGTCTTGACGAGCCCATTCCGGGAGATTCGCCGGCTTGGAGTCACTATCCTGACGGAGCATTTTGTTGTCCCTAGATGACCTTGTTTTCCCCGTTTTGGCTCACGGGAAAAACATATAGGATTTGGGCATGGTACCGGGATTATTTTATTTTATATGCGTGGTTGTTTTTATATATATTTCTTGTATGGATTTCTAGGATTCGCATGCTAGAAATTTATTTGAAAAAATATATAAAAACATAAATGAGTTTATATTTCTTCACGCATAAGAATTGACAATATTAATATAAATTGTGATTATAATAAAAGTGGTTGAAAAAGTGTTTTTCTCACTTAAATTGTTAATTCGCAAAATGTTAAAATATTCTTTTAATCGGAAAAACAAAAACCCGTTTTTCAAAAGTAAGTAACGCACCATCCTTAAGACGACACCACCCAAATCTAACAAAACTTGGATGATTGTCGAGCATTAGCACGAGTCATGCCTTGTGGAGTTGTGTGGAAGGTGAGTGTGGCAACTCGCAATATTGGTTGTCGAGCTTAACCACGAACCAATGATTGGGCTAGACTACCAATGTGTGTCTTGATGGATGACTTACAAATTCTTTTATAAAGCTTAAATGATGTCGATCTTTAGCCGAGTCATTTTAGAATAATAAAAGGATTGGTGTAAGAAGGGATCAAACATGCCTTAGATATTTGTTGTCAAAAGGATCCCGCAAGGATCTAAGAGTTGCAATGGTTGCAATCGGTAAAATGGTTACCGGCCTAAATAACTTATTTCGTGATCCGCAGTAACCCGTCACGAGATAGAGTGAAATATGGTTTTTAGCCTTGTTCAAATAATTGGTTTTATAACTATTGGGTAATTATTTCTACAAGGATTTGACAACTAAAATTGCTAGTCTAATTTTGTAGATGGCATCCAACAACGCTTCTGCATCATCGAACTCGATTTGCCTAAAATTATTCCTTGAAAAGTCCAAACTTGATGGCCAAAACTTCATGGATTGGTTCATGCAACTAAGGATAACCCTTAGGTATGAGAAGAAAATGTGGGCCATTGAGGAGCCTTTGCCGGAAGCACCTGTGACCAGTGCAACTAGGGCGGTCCGAGATGTGCATGACAAGCACGTTAAGGAAACGAATGAAGTGGTTTGCATCATGCTCTCTTTGATGATTCATGAGCTTCAAAAGCAAATGGAACATCTATGGGCATATGATATGCTTAATCAGCGGAAGGAAATGTTCCAACAGCAGGCTAAGCTTGAGCGCTTCGAATGCCTAAAGTCCCTATTCGACTGCCGCATGGAGGAGGGCGGAAATGTTAGGGTTCACATACTTAAGATGAAAGCATTTGTTGATCGCTTGGAGAGGTTAGTGTTTCCATTGGGGAGGGAGTTAGCGGTAGATGTGAGCCTTCATTCTCTGCCCAGTTCCTTCTCACAATTTGTGTGGAACTATCATGTCCATGGCATGGACAAATCCCTAATGGAGCTTCACGGAATGTTAAATACCGTTGAGTCTGACATGTCCAAGAAGCCCTCCTCGTCCAAATCTTTCCTACCTATCCAAGGAGGCAGAACCAAAAGAAAAGGCGCTCCCCCTCTAAGGGAAAGGTTGCAAAACCTAACCCGATTTTGGCCCCGAAGGGTGAGGGGAAAGCCATGATGGTTCCACCGGCCGAGGACCCTGCGGAAGCCGAGTGCTTCCCCTGCAAGGAAAAGGGGAATTTGCGGCATTCTTGCCCAAAGTAACTCGAGGAGCTCAAGCAGGTAAAACCGAAGGGACCTGGTAACTCAGGTACGTTTATGATTGAACTCCCCAACACCGCTACTTCTAACAACTAGGTTCTTGACACCGGTTGTGGCACTCATATTTGTGATAATATTTAAGTGCTAAAAAGAAGTAGGGTTCTGGGTGCTGGAGAGCTTGACCTGATCATGGGGAACAAAGAGATGGTTCTAGTAAAGCGGATTAGGAGTGTTGACCTCGCATTTTCGTCAAGCCTTGCTATTACCTTGCTTAATGTTTGTTTTTCGTCCTGTGTGGCGAGCAACATTATTTCCTTTCATGCATTACATGAAAATGGTTTTTACTTTAATTTTGATAATGGAATTATTTCTTGTTTGAGAGATGGTGTTCATTATTTTAAAGCTTATCCATGTCGTGGTATTTATGAAACTAGTGTATGTTTGGATGGTAATAGATCAATCATGAACATTGATTCTAAGTCCAAAGGTGGTTTGGACAAGTTTTCTTTGTGGCATAGTCATCTTGGCCATATAAATAAGAAACATATCGCCAAACTCCAAGTGGATGGGATTTTGGAATCTTTTGACCACTGGTCAAGCGAAGTATGTGATTCTTGTTTATTAGGCAAACTGACTAAAGCACCCTTCACCGGCATTAGTGTGAGGGGCAAAGACTTGTTGGACACTGCTCACAGGGATGTGTGTGGTCCGTTCAAGTCTGCTACGAGAACCAACTGGAGGTACTTCATTACTTTCACTGATGATTTCAGTAGGTATGGTTATGTTTATTTGATTAAGCATAAGTTTGAAACATTTAAGGTGTTTAAGACATGCCAAAACGAAGTGCCAAATCAATTGGGTATGCAGATTAAGATCCTTATATAGTGGTGGTGAGTATCTTAGTACCGAGTTTCATGATCATCTTAGGGGTTATTATATTATTTCACAACTTACTCCACCTAGGACACCACAATTAAATGGGGTCGCTGAAAGGAGGAGAACTTTTTTGGATAGGTTTGGCCCATGATGAGTCATACAAAGCTACCCGTAAGTTTTTGGGGCTATGCTTTGGAAACTACTGCTAGGACCTTAAACCTTGTACCAACATAGAAGGTTGCAAGTACACCATTCAAGATGTGGCATGAAAGAGTTCCTTCGCTAGCCTATCTCAAACTCTGGGGTTGTGAGACTTACGTGAGACGTGAAACTCAAGATGCACTTGAACCCAGAACCGAAAAGTGTATTTTCATTGGTTACCCAGCTAGTTCTATGGGATATTTGTTCTACAAACCTTCCGAGAACAAAGTGTTTGTTGCTCGAAGGGCGGTCTTCCTTAAAAGCGACCTAATATCCGCGAGGTTAGTGGGAAGCAAGTCAATCTTGAAGAAACTCAAGATGACGCCAATGATCAACCTGATGTTGGCACTAGTACTACTTCTGAGTTTAGCGAACCAGAAGAAGTGGAACCTCAACTAATGGATCTGGTAGAGTTCGTAATGAGCCGGAAAGATATGGTTTTCTCATATCCGAGTGTGACAAACTATTGGTGGATCATAGTGAACCAACCAACTACCGGGAAGCCGTAGAGGGCCCTGAGTCTACTAGGTGGAAGGAGGCAATAGACAGAGAGATTCAATCCATGGCAGATAATCAAGTCTGGGACTTGGTTGATCTAGTACCCGGCCACAAGCCAGTAGGGTGCAAGTGGGTCTTCAGGAAGAAGACTAACATGGATGGAAAAGTAGACACTTTTAAAGCCCGACTGGTAGCAAAGGCTTTCACTCAAACTCATGGTGTAAACTATGATGAAACTTTTTCTCCAGTAGCTATGTTAAAGTGTATTAGGATATTAATGGCAATCGCTGCATATTATGATTACAAAATATGGTAGATGGATGTTAACACTACCTTCCTTAATGGGAAGTTGGCAGAGGAGGTATACATGGCACAACCTGATGGTTACGTACATCCCAAATATCCTAATAAAGACTACAAGCTTAAAAGGTCCATTTATGGTCTTAAGCAAGCATCTCGGAGTTGGAACATTTGCTTTGATGAAAAGGTCAAAGAGTTTGGCTTTTCTAAAAGCAATGATGAACGTTGTGTGTATGTAAGGGCTAGTGGGAGTGTTGTAGTTGTCCTCGTCTTGTATGTGGATGACATACTACTCATAGGAAGTGACGTGACTACCTTACATGAAGTCAAAACCTGGCTTGGGAGTTGCTTATCTATGAAAGACATGGGAGAAGAAACATATATTTTGGGGATAAAGATCTATAGAGATAGATGTAAAAGACTCATTGGTTTGAGCGAGAGTCCATACATAGATAAAGTATTGAAGAGATTCAAGATGCAAGATTCCAAGAAAGGGAATTTGCCTATTGTAACACCCGGTCGATGCCTACCGGTTCACACCTCGCGCTATCCATTCCGGCGTGTTAGGTCTACAGCCCAATACACCCCAACCCCTCTGGTAGCCAATTAATTAATTTGGATCTCACCCGGGTTGTTGCCAAGGTTTGAACCCTTGACCTTTAATAGCCAGCTTTCCTGAATACTGTTACACCCGTAAACCCGAGCTAGTTGATTAGCGAGTTAGTGGTGCGTACCTATTTGTGCTAAATTGAATATGTTGCTATTAGAGTTAATTAAATTAAATTAACTAGTGAATCGGAAAATATATATATGTATATATAAGTGTTTACCGGAGAGTTTGAAATAAAAGAAAGTTATGTAGGTATGTATGTATGTATGTATGTATGGTAATATGTATGTATGTATGTATGCATGGGAAAGTTTAGATAAGAAGAAAAACACCTCCTGTTTTGATCCTATAAAATGTATGTGTATGTGTTTATTGATAGCAAAACAACGGTTGAAGAAATGTGTAACATCCTCGATTTGGGCCTAGTTGCTAAACGTATATTTAAGATTAATAGACTTGTAAGTTAATTATATTAATGAAGGAAGTTAATTGTATATATGTATTGTTATGTGTTTTGTGTGTATATATATATATATATATATAAGTTAAGTTAAAAAGAAGGAAAAGAGTTAAAAGAAATCCAGAGGCGGTGTCTCTGGATTTTGAAAGATAGATATGTGTAGAAAGTCAATATGGTCAAAGGTTTAAGAAAAAACAAACACACGAACATCACAAAAGAACTCTCGGGTTTCTCTCTACTCTTGTTCTCGGATTTTCTTGAAGCCAAAGGATTTGGTGTCTTTATTCCAAGCAAAGGTAAACGATTGTTTGTTGTTAAGATTTAACATATATGGAATGGTTTTTATGTTTAAAACATGATTAAATCCTCAAATCCTAGCAAAACACCATTTAGAACATTCAAGGCTTACTTTGCAAGTGGGTTTTGGTTTTTTGGTGTTCTTGTGTGGATTTGATGTGTTTTTGGGATCATACTAATGAAAATGAGTGTTTTTAGAATGTAAAAATATATAAACCATGAATGAAATTTTGGAAAATAAGCCAAGATAGAGCTGGCGGATTTCCAGCCATGAATCTATCGGATTCGGGGACTTGATAGTGTCGGAATCCGCATGTTGCCAAATCCGATAAATGACGGATTCCGGGATATAGTGGTGTCGGAATCCGCATCAAATCTAAATCCGAGTTATTGTTCTAAATCCGATAAGTATCAGATTTCCCTGAGTTCATGCATATTAAAAGTCAAAATCTGAAAGGATCGGATTCCTTTGAAACTGTCGGATTCCGATAAGAGTGTCAGATTCCGATGAAAGTATCCGATTCCAATGGTGTATCGGATTCCATTGTTTTATCAAGTCAATGAGATGATCTAAGTGTTGAAATCCAATAAAGTATCGGATTTCGCAAAGTATCGGGTTTCCGTTAAGAATGTCGGATTTCATGTAATCCGACAGTTTGTCGGATTTATGTAAAATCCGGATTTTGGGATTTCCTTTGTTGCCTTTGTAGCTATTCTAAGCATGATAAGGTAATTGATACAAGTCCTAATGTTCTAGGTGAACTCGATACCCTAGACAAGGAAGGAAATTAAATAGCTATCTGTTTTAAACTACTCAGGTGAGTACCGACTTCCATAAGCCTTAGTAGAGGAAAAATTATGTGTTAAGTGATTTAAGTGCACTTGTGCTCATAAGTAAGAGAATAAAGATTGCCATGCTACTTTAAGTACAATGCGATGTTAAATAAATGTTGTATGTAAGATTAAGTGCATGCCAGCGGGATCCAGGATTGGAACCGCCTAGTTAAATGAGTAATATGTATGCTAGGGATCCAGACTGGATCCGTCATAAAGTAAGTAATGTAAATGCATCATAAAAGAAGTAATTGAAAATGCATGCTAAGTAAATGCTAAGATATGTGTATGTGTTCATGGACATCTGCAAGCATTGTTAAGGTCAGCACGATATTCGAGGTAATGGTGATTCGAGGTAATATTCTGGATCGTAGGTTCTGCAGAACCGCCGTGCCTTATATCATGAGGGTTAATTTGTCAGAAATGGCTGAGTTACCTATGGAGCCTCTGGTTCCGTTAACGATGCATGGTAGACTGCTTTATGCTCCCCCACCTGCACGGAGGGTTGTGTTTGATTCCTCTGTGTATTGGTGTTGAGCGTGACTAGCTATCTTGCAAGAAACAACTTATACCGATCATGTCTGCACACCATAATGTGATAGGATAGCATTGTATGCTTATTCCTGATATGTATGACTTACTCTAATGATGTTTATGCTAAGTTTGTGCTCACTAGCTAAGTGTAGCTAATGGTGCCATGTTAACTGCTTTTGTAGATCGAAGTTAGATTGCCTGGTGAGCCGGGTCCCCTGCCTGTGGATATTTGTTAGAACACTTTTGTTGTAATAAATACGTTATGGTCGGTTATTGTAGAGTAACACCAGATACTGAAACATGTTCAATGAAAATATTTTCGCTGCTTAATATTATTTAATCGTGATTAAGTTCACGTTTGTTTAAGTATGCAAATTTTTGCTAAAAACTTGTATATGCAAAGCCGGTGTTATAATTAGGTATCAGAGCCTAAGTTTGAGAGAATTGGGTACTTGCAAAAGTATTCGATCTCAAATAAGGGCCCGACCATAATAAGTGTTCCTTTGGGGGGGGGAATTGAGTATGAGAGTTATATGATTATTACTTGTTATAGTATAGCTTGTCAGATATGATGAGCAAGTATGATAAAGTACTGATTAATCTTCTGTGTTATATAGAAGAGTTAAGATAAAGAACATGTTTGCTGATAAAGCGAATACTGAGCAAGCACTCAAGGAATTAGAAGATGAGGCTTCCCATATGCCTCACCAAGCCGAAAATCAACGCTCTCAGCATAATGTTGGTGGCGCATTACCTGATCCAGACCAACATGCATATATAAAGCGTTTGGAGGAAGAGCTCCGCATAGCTAAAGAGCTCTTGTTAAAATCCACTCTAGTCAAACCACGCAAGCCCTGTTCATATAAGAAGTTTTTGATGTGTCACCCGCCGAGGTATGAGGGGAGTGATAACCCCACTGTTACTATCCAATGGCTCCATGAAATGGAGCAAGCTTTTGAATCTTGTGAGTGCGAGCCTGAGTATCGTGTGAATTACGCGATACGTATGTTAAAGGGTCGTGCTATATTTTGGTGGGATACTGTGAAGGCCTCAGTTAGCAAAGAGGTGTTAAGTGCTCTCTCTTGGGAACAATTTTCTAAGAAAGTGCTCCAGAAGTATTGTACATAGTATGATATGGAGCAGATGGAAAGAGAGTTTACAGATCTCCGGAAGGGAGATAAACCGATTGAAGAACATATCACCTCATTCACTGATAAGATCAGGTTTGTTCCACACCTGATCCCCATGAAGTCACTAAGATAAGAAGGTTTGAGGCGACACTGCCACTGGAATTTCGTGCCCATGTAAGGGCAGCTCCAATACTGGATCGGGCGTTTCAGTGGCCCGACAAATGGAAGGTGATCGTATACAATGTAGGGGTGAATTTGCCAATGGTGGCAGTAAAATGAAGTTTCAACCATCTCTCCAATCGGGCTCTTCAAAAAGGCAATCCTCAGGAGGTGGGAAAACTGAATCTCCTAAGTAACCAAGACCTAACGACCCTTGGTGTTCTTCATGACGTACCTATCATTCCGGAGAATGCTCAGTAGCAACAAGGAGGTGCGGTAGGTGTGGGCAAAGAGGGCATTCGGTGAATGAATGCCGATACAAAGAAGATGTTTGTTACCGGTGTCGCAAACCCGGTCACAAAATGGTAGAATGCCCTGACAGACAAAGCTCCGGAGCAGCTGGGTCTTCTGGAGTGCAGAAGAGAGACAATGCCCCTCGTGCTAAAGGGCGGGCATTTCAAATGACTGCAGAGGAGGCAAAGACTGCAAGTGATGTCGTCACTGGTACATTTCTTATTAATCACTTTCCTGCTAGTGTACTATTTGATTCAGGTGCAACATATTCTTTTGTTTTTGTTGCTTTCCATAAAAGACTCCAGTTACCTATTGTGCCTATAGATGAGCCTCTTAATGTGGAAGTTGCATATGGCAAAGTTAAGTTAAAAAGAAGGAAAAGAGTTAAAAGAAATCCAGAGGCGGTGCCTCTGGATTTTGAAAGATATATATGTGTAGAAAGTCAATATGGTCAAAGGTTTAAGAAAAAGCAAACACACGAACATCACAAAAGAACTCTCGGTTTTCTCTCTACTCTTGTTCTCGGATTTTCTTGAAGCCAAAGGATTTGGTGTCTTAATTCAAAGCAAAGGTAAACGGTTGTTTGTTGTTAAGATTTAACATATATGGAATGGTTTTTATGTTTAAAACATGATTAAATCCTCAAATCCTTGCAAAACACCATTTAGAACATTCAAGGCTTACTTTGCAAGTGGATTTTGGTTGTTTGGTGTTCTTGTGTGGGTTTGATGTGTTTTTGGGATCATACTAATGAAAATTAGTGTTTTTAGAATGTAAAAATTCATAAACCATGAATGAAATTCTGGAAAATAAGCCAAGATAGAGTTGGCGGATTTCCAGCCATGAATCTATCGGATTCCGGGACTAGATAGTGTCGGAATCCGCATGTTGCCAAATCTGATAAATGTCGGATTCCGGGACTTAGTGGTGTCGGAATCCGCATCAAATATAAATCCGAGTTATTGTTCTAAATCCGATAAGTATCGGATTTCCCTGAGTTCATGCATATTGCAAGTCAAAATCCGAAAGTATCGGATTCCTTTGACACTGTCGGATTCCGATAAGAGTGTAGGATCCCGATGAAAGTATCCGATTCCGATGGTGTATCAGATTCCATTGTTTTATCAAGTCAATGAGATGATCTAAGTGTTGAAATCTGATGAAGTATCACATTTCGCAAAGTATCGGATTTCCCTTAAGTATATCCGATTTCATGTAATCCGACAGTTTGTCGGATTTATGTGAAATCCGGATTTTGGGATTTCCATTGTTGGCTTTGTAGCTATTCTAAGTATGATAAGGTAATTGATACAAGTCCTAATGTTCTAGGTGAACTCGATACCCTAGACAAGGAAGGAAATTAAATAGCTATATGTTTTAAACTACTCAGGTGAGTACCGACTTCCATAAGCCTCAGTAGAGGAAGAATTATGTGTTAAGTGATTTGAGTGCACTTGTGATCATAAGTAAAAGAATAGAGATTGCCATGCTACTTTGAGTACAATGCCATGTTAAATAAATTTTATATGTAAGATTAAGTGCATGCCAGCGGTATCCAGGGTTGGAACCACCTAGTTAAATGAGTAATATGTATGTTAGGGATCCGGACTGGATCTTGTTGGGAATCCATGGGGATGAAAGCACGCAACGGAAGCAACAAAAACACACAAAATGATCCCATGATTTCCCAATGGTGGTGAAAACTTGCAAGAACATGCATGCAACCAAAAACAAGAACAAAGAGAAGAAGGAGATCAAATCATACCCTCGAAGACTTTGATACTTGGCTGGAATAAATCGGATTTGGGATGTAAGCTTGAAACAAAAGGCTCCAAGCCTTAATGCAAGTCCACACCAAGAAACCTTCAACCTCTTTGTACTAGCAAACCGAAGCACCACCAACACTTGATGGATCTCTTCTGGAACAGCCTTGAAAACACTTGTGCACAGCCCTTAACCTCTTGCTCTTGCTCACTCTCACTAGTATGAACTCACAAATGAAGTATGCTTGCACAATTTATCCAAAAGTGTAGAATGAACAAACAATGCCCCTTATAAAGAGATATCATCTTTTCTTTAGAGTCCAGAATCGTGCTAATTGGCACTCATTCATTGGACCAACAAAATGGTCCAACCAAATTCAAATGTCACTTAGAATTCTGCCTTCACGACTTCTTCACGGGCTCTCACGGCCAGTGAAGGATAAACGCGCCACGACCGGCCATTAATCCTCCACGAGCCGTGCCGCGCTGTGTAAGAATCGTGAGGGTTATGCCTTCACGACCTCCTTCACGGGCCGTGTAGGGTCGTGAAGCCCTAGGGTTTCACGAACCATGCGGCCCACGAAAGGACTCGTGGACACAAGCTGCTTCACGACCCGTGGAGCATCCTTCACAGTCGTGAAGCCTAGGTCAACTGGAATTTGACCATTTTGACTCTTTCTTCTTATAGTAGGCTGTCGAGATTGAAACTTGGTGTGTGACCCAATAGGCCCGTGCTTCATTGGCAGTGATGCTGGCCTACGTGTGTCGGTGGGCAAATTCCAACAAACTCCCACTTGCACATGACACACCGTATCCATGGGCACCACAGACAGGGAGCGGCCTCTAGCAAGGCATCCCTGCCCCCAACTAAACATGGGGTATGTCATCCCTGACAAGTACCATGATAAACTAAAAGAGTTTGACATGGTCCTATAGATAAGTGATCAATTATCTTATTGTTTGCGATATCCAAGTGAACACGAGACATGCTACAAAGTCATTCTCCGATTGTTCACGATTATGTTTCTCAATCAAGATTGGTGGTGACCAAAAGGTGAGTTGCAACTGATCAACAATCATTGCAAACTCGAGCATGGCCGTGCAATTTTGGTGTCAGCTCCCAATCATCGAGGGGCCAAGGGATATCTCTCTTTACAGAGGAACAAATTCCTTCGACTACATTGCCTCCAATACAATGGAAATACTTTACCCAAATACCTCCTTTATAATAGCCAGTTACAGACTACGTTTGAAAGCAGTCATAATAAAGCAAACCAAAATAGTGAAACACATGCATCTCCGGTCTAAGGATAAAAGATATTATCATCCTGATTTACTCTTGACATGTACCATGAAGTAAGATCAGGTGTGGGTCATCCGATCACTTGAAACTCTTTTCAAGTATAGGCGAAATATTGCGTCCCTTGTATTCAATCCCTATTGAATACTATGACCAATCATTTCCCTCGATCTTCGTTCATACTTCCTTCCTTGAAGAATGACTGATCATGGACTGTTTAGAATGTAAAACATTCAAGGAAGTGATAAAATATGCAAAGTTGGAACACAATAATGATTTAAAGAAAGTATTCGCTATACGCGTATCATTAAATCTCCATTTAATAATCAATACATTCAAAAATACAATATTGCTTAATGTTCCCAGTAACATAGTAAATACATCGAATACAATAACCAATATACAACTCAAACCAAGTCACTAGCAAATCTAATCCCAATAGCACGTGTATGGGCATCGTGCTTGGCTTGCGACAACGGTTTAGTGAATGGATCAGCTAAATTGCTATCCGTGTACACTTTCCTGATGACGATGTCTCCATTTTCGACCACGTCCCGGATAAAATGATATTTCCGCGGAATATGCCTCGTGCGTCGATGAGACCTCGGTTCCTTTGCTAAAGCAACGGCACCCTCGTTGTCACAGAAGATCTCAACAGGGTCGCTGATGCTTTGAACCAATCCCAGATCAAGCAGAAATTTTCTCATCCATACGGCCTCCTTAGCAGCTTCACTGGCCGCAATGTATTCCGACTCGGTAGTGGAATCGGCCACGGTGTCTTGCTTGGAGCTCCTCCAGGATATAGCACCGCCGTTTAATAGGAACACGAACCCTGATTGTGATCGGCAGTCATCCCTATCGGTTTGGAAGCTTGCATCAGAGTAACCCTTTACTCTAAGCTCTTCCTCACCTCCGTACACAAAGGACATCTCCTTAGTCCTCCAAAGATACTTGAGAATGCTCTTCATCGCCATCCAATGAGCTTCGTCAGGGTTGGCTTGATATCTACTCGTCATGCTCAAGGCACACGATACATCAGGCCTCGTACATAGCATGTCGTACATGATCGAGCCCACAGCCGAAGCATATGGCACTCGCTTCATTACTTCCCGTTCCTCTGGGGAACTAGGGGATTGAGTCTTACTCAATACCAAACCATGTGACATTGGAATGAACCCCTTCTTGGAGTCTTCCATCCTAAACCTCTTTAGGACTTTGTCAACATATGTACTTTGGCTAAGCCCAATAAGCTTCTTGGATCTATCTCTATAGATTTTAATCCCAAGAATATAAGTCGCATCTCCTAGATCCTTCATTGAAAAACAATTCCCTAACCAAGTTTTTACACCATGAAGGGTCGGGACATCGTTTCCAATGAGGAGTATGTCATCGACATAAAAGACTAGGAACACAACTATGCTCCCACTAGCCCTGACATATATGCATGGCTCATCCTTACTTTTCGAAAAGCCAAACTCTTTGACTTTCTCATCAAAGCACAGGTTCCAACTGCACGATGCTTGCTTAAGTCCATAAATGGACTTCTTTAGCTTGCAGACTTTATCCGGATGCTTGGCATGTACAAAACCCTCGGGTTTAGTCATATAGACCTCCTCGCTAAGTGTCCCATTAAGGAATGCGGTTTTTACATCCATTTGCCAAATCTCATAATCATGAAATGCGGCAACTGCCATGAGTATCCGGATAGACTTCAACATAGCCACCGGGGAAAAGGTTTCATCATAGTCTACACCATGAGTTTGCGTGAAACCCTTCGCCACCAGTCGGGCTTTGAAGGTGTCTACCTCTCCATCTATGCCGGTCTTTTTCTTAAAGACCCATTTGCACCCTACGGGTCTACACCCGGGTACCGGATCTACCAAATCCCAGACTTGGTTATCCAACATAGATTGCATCTCGGACTCCATAGCCTCTTTCCACCTAGCGGACTCAGGGCCCATCACGGCGTTCCGATAAGATGATGGTTCATCATGATCCACCACTAGGTCGCAGCCGTCAGACATGAGAAACCCATATCTCTCTGGCTCGTTCCGACTCCTACCTAATCTTCTAAGAGGTAAAGGATCCGTGTCAGGTTCTCCAGCAGCGCCGTGCTGAGAATCATCTTGTGAACTAGTGCCAACTTCAGGTTGGTCATTGGAAGGTTCTTGAATCTCTTCAAGATCTACCTTTCTCCCACTAGCATCTTTGGATAGCATCTCCCATTCAAGAAAGACTGCCCTCCGAGCAACAAATACCTTGTTCTTGGACGGTTTGTAAAACAAATATCCCATAGACCCGGGAGGATATCCAATGAACAAACACCTCTCGGCTCGGGGTTCCAATTTGTCCTCCACCTCACGTCTCACATAGGCAGGACAACCCCAAACCTTTAGATATGAAAGCGATGGAACCTTTCCATGCCACATCTCAAAGGGTGTCTTCTTGAACTTCTTAGTAGGTACGAGGTTAAGGATTCTAACGGCCGTTTCCAATGCATAGCCCCAAAAGCTAATGGGTACATCCGTACGACTCATCATACACCGAACCATATCCAATAATGTTCGGTTCCTCCTCTCGGCAACACCATTTAATTGTGGTGTCCTAGGAGGTGTCAATTGCGAAACAATTCCACAATCTTTTAGATAGTCACGGAATTCCGAACTTAGATACTCACCACCACGATCCGATCTGAGCATCTTAATTCGTTTACCCAATTGGTTCTCAACTTCGTTTTTGAAAGTCTTGAAAACCTCAAAGGTTTCCGACTTTTGTCTCACCAAGTAGGCATACCCATACCTACTAAAATCATCGGTAAAGGTTACGAAGTACCTTGAGTTATCCCTAGTGACATGCTTGAACGGACCACACACATTCGTGTGAACGATATCCAACAAGTCTTTGCCCTTCTCACATATGCCGGTGAAGGGTGCTTTGGTCATTTTTGTGACATTCGGCAACAAATTTCCGAGGTTAGCCATTAGAAATTCCAATTTTAAGCCTAGTATGACTAAAAATAGTATTTATGACTTAAATACATCCATAATAATATTAGATTTCGTAGAAATCCCGCCTATATGGTTAGAACCTTCCCGAGCTCGAAAAATCGAATTATTAAAAGTCAAGAATTACAAATCATATACAATAATAATAATAATAATAACAATAAAAATAATTAAATACATCATAATAAATATAAATAAGTTAAAATATAAAACATATATATATATATAAACTCATCAAAATAATTAAAACTTTATTAATTAAAAGATTTAAACAAAATCACCATTTATACAAATTTATTTAAACTAATTACACATAATTTATAAAAAATAAAAAATAAAAGAAACCCCCCATCTCTTTTCTCTTGCCTCCTTCTATTCCCAAGAATCACCACTTGATCTCCCCCATGCTCTATATAAGCCCCCTACTACTCTTCATCATTTCCTTCACCACCACACTCCATCTCTTCTCTTTTCTCTCTTCTTCTTTCACCAACAAAAATCTCCCAAGAATATCCAAGTCTTGATCATCTCTTGAAGATCAAACACAAAATCAAAGAAAAGAGTTGGTAAGATGATCATAAAACACTCATCTCTACTCTTCTACCTTTCTTATTTTCTTCTTTTCTTCTTTCTTTTATTTATTTTCTTTGTTGTTCATCTTATTTCCTTTATATATATCTATAATCAAGTAAATATAAACATCCTATCAATGTTGTAAGGAGCACATGAAATGTGCATCATCCTACCATTGTTGTATGGAACTTAATCAACTAAAAATCAAGAAAATAAGACTTTGATCATGCATGTGTTTCATCTCAACAAATGTTGTAAGGAACACATAAAATGTGTATCATCCTACCATTGTTGTAAGAACACATGGATTATCAAAGCTTATACTCATACAATATGATTAATCATGAATATAAACATGCCATATTAAAGTTATGACCCATAAGCAAAAAGAATAACATTCTGGCAGATTCTGATGCTAGAACTCCCCACTTGTTTTTGTTATATCTGGAGTTCTAGGTATCAAAATCAGTTGATTCTTTTTGTTAATCTTAGTTTAAAGTGTTAACTTTCATTTAAACCTGGATTCACTAATTTTCATGAACGTTTGATCCTTCAAACATATTTAAAAATACCCATATGTTGAATCTGGAAATCTGGCAGATTTAGAAGGGTACACTTTAAACGCGTGTAACTTACTCATTCTTGGGTCAAAATACGTCTAGTTTTTTTTAAAAGTTTAATCTTTGAGTCGTGGTTATTTCCCAGTTTGAATCATGTAGAAACGAGGTCGTATGAGCCCTAAACAGACGTTTTAGTAACAACATGTCATCCAGACACTGATCAGTGGACATCCTATACACTTTTAATTATTAAAAATACCAAACATGGATTATAAATTCCTATATTTTTACTGGACATTCTAGAAACATGTAGTAAGATTATATTAAAATATCAAGCCTTAATATGACTCCTAAATTATAGTTTTTAATTTTTAAAGTTCAACTCAAAGAACTGAAAATTTCAGTAAACACTTGTGATTTATGGAAAAATAGAGACAACCTTTAACTATTTAAATAAATAAGTTAACCACAAATAAATAATACAAAATAATAAATAAAATAAGTCTAATAGAGCTACATACCTTTTATATTAGGAAAGGAGCTTCGGTAGGAACAAGAAATCCTTACAAGAAAACACCTTTGCATACCGAGTGAGTATCATAGCCCCTTTTTACCGTATTTCATATTATTTTGGGGTGAAAGCATGTGTATACGTTTCATGAAAAGTTTATTGCCTATCTTCTTATTTATTTCAAATATTATTTTGAGCACTTATGGTATTATTCTTTGATGTGCTTGGGTGATCGTTGTAAGGCCCTTTCGTTGGACATTATTCCTTAACTCCGCTAGTGAGCCGATGGTATTTGTAAGTAGCGCTATTTGGAGATTCCGACGTCTCCCATTTATGGTTGACGAACTATAGATGTACTTTACCACTACTAACGTCATTTAATATAGGCGTTAGGTTTATCATGGGCAATTGGTTGTCGGCTAGGTTGGATAATGGCTCAAGCAATAATCATCATAGTCTATTACTACCATGTGCATCATATTGGGCAATATAACACATCTTCTATCATTATTTCATACTTGGATTTTATCCAAAAACTTCCACCAATTATTTATACTTTTCTCATTTAAAAGATATTTTGTGCATATATTAAAAACCTATGAACTCACCAACTCTAGTAGTTGACCCTTTTCTTTTACCCGTGCTTTCAGGTGATCGTCGTTAGGTACCTTATGCATACAAGCATGATGTGTGGCATTTCCATCTTCATCTTCACATTTTATGAAAGCAATATCTATTTTATTTACGCATCGTACAAGACAATGTCCTTTAAATATTATTTGGTTGTGTAACTTTTATTTATGTTTCATCCGAACTACTTATTTTGTTAATTTAATCTAATGGTTATTATCTATTTACCTTGTGCGATGATATCTTGTGCTGTGACATCTCGTGTTTCCGCTTTAGCGGGGTGTGACAGATTTGGTATCAGAGCCTAAGGTTATAGAGAATGTTGTTTTCCTTATGGGGGGAAAACAACAACTATGACCAAAGGTATATAAAAATAATTTTTAAAATAATTTTGTTTAAAATACATCAAGTGTATTGATAATATAATTAAGTTGAGTACCACATTGTTATACCTCAATTAGACAAAGCTTGATCACCTATGTCTAATTTAGCTATGTACAATATGAGACTTAGGCTAGTTATAATAAAAATATACTTAGAAACAAATTTTATTTATCTTCTTTCTAGAACATGATTATTGTGTGTGTGCATAAGCATGGCATATCATAAGTACTTGCATATATTAGCACACTTAGTAACCAATTTTATATATATCGAAGTCTGTAATGTCATCATTAGGTTGACGCACTAAGATTACATATTCTTTATCCATGGAGGTTAGAATAGAAACTTAGTAGGAGAGTCCCCGAGTTTCACGACCTAGTGTATTATCAACACCAACTTCCTGTGAAGCATGTGTTAGGCTCACGGCTAGGAAAAGAGTCTCTTTACCAACGAGAGTAACATCGTGACCTTTTCATTAGGAGGGAGAGAACTGCTGATTTAGGGAGCACATAGAAGCACCCTGAGTAGTAACGGGAACTATCGTAAGGACATTAAGGGTGACCCCTAAAGAGGGAAGGTGGATACAAAGCATATCACTAGAACTGAGTATTCATCATACTAGTTTAGACCACCGGCACCATGTCCTATGAAATTTTTTTGTCTATGCTCTCGGAGTCGCAACACCGTGAAGCGTTAAGAGCTGTGGGGACTACCATTGCAACAAGGAGGGCCGTGTAGATGATTTAATTATATATGTGCTTGGGAGGATATTTCGTTATAGTGATGGTGAGATTGCTAGTAAGTATGATGGTACGCTAGGGTTGTTTTTAAGGAGATTGAATTAGTGAAAGATTTGGAGTTTCTTTCGATTATTAAACTTGGTGGTTTTTTTTTGATGATTTGTTAAACATTAATCACTTGATGTCTTTTAGGAAATCATTTTGGTACTTTTGGGAACTATATGATTGAACATATGTTGCTTAAATCACGTTATGAAATGTTTGATTCTACATCCATTGCTATATGATTGAACAGGAGTGTTAGTTGTTAGACCTTATATCTTAGGATCACCATAACCTAGCTAAGTAGAATTTGTACAAAGGAGAGACCCGAATGTGATTACTAGTATGTTTCTTCTGAACAATTATAATGCATCAATGCTATCTGACTCTAGAATATATAGAAGCTTAGTACCACTAGTTTTTAGGCCAAAGCTCAATCTAAAATTTCAAATATTGAAAGAGGCCTATATCATGGAATTTGCTAATGGACAAGAAGTCAAGACTAGAGATATAATCACTAAGTGTACCTTGAACTTAGCTAGAAAAAACTTTAACGTAGACCATACCAATCAAATTAGGGAGCTTTGATGTAGTTGTTGGTATGTATTGGCTATCCAAAAATCAAGCTGAAATACTTTGTTCTGTAAAGATCATTCAGATTCCACTATCACAAGATGAAACGCTTGTCATATAAGGAAAAAAGACTAGGAAGAACGTCAAGGTGGTATCATGCATGAAAATGCAAAAATATTTAAGAAAGGACTATATCGCATTCTTCGCTCACGTTGTAGAAACGGAGGTTTAGGAAAAGCACATTCACGATTTTCCAATCGTTCGGGATTCTCCCAAGGTGTTTCCGGATGAATTACTTGGATTACCCTCAGTTAGACAAGACAAATTTGGATTGATTTAATCCCTGGAGCCGCGCTCGTAGCAAAGGCACCATATCGGTTAGCCCCGTTGGAAATGTAGGAAATTGCCTGCACATCTTCAAGAGCTACTCGACAAAGGAATTATTCGACCAAGTACCTCACCATGGGGAGCCGTAGTCCTATTCGTCAAAAAGAAAGATGGATTGCTACGAATGTGCATACACTATAGGGAACTCAACATATTGACCATCAAAAATCAATACCCTCTTCCTCGAATCGATGACCTTTTCGATCAACTTCAAGGTGCTACCTATTTTTCTAAAATCGATATTCAATCTGGATATCATCAATTAAGAATCCGTGAAGAGGACGTGCCCAAAACCGCGTTTAGAACACGTTATAGTTATGCCCTTTTGATTGACAAACGCACCAATTGTCTTCATGGACGTAATGAACCGAGTATGCAGACTATACTTAGATAAGTTGTGATTGTGTTTGTTGATGATATACTCATTTACATGCGACAAAAGAGCAACCATGAAAAGCATTTAAGGTTGATACTAAAGTTACTTAAGGATCAGAAGTTTAAAGTTACTTAAGGATCAGAAGTTGTATGCCGGGAATTACGTTTTCTAGGCCACGTAATTAATAGGAATTCATGTTGACCCAACAAAGATCGAAGCCATAAAGAAAAAGGAACCCCATATATCCCGACTGAAATTGTAAATTTCTCGGTTAAGTACATTTATTTATAGCAAATTTCTCAAAATTTGCGCAACCACTCGCGGCATTAACTCAAGAGGATAAGAAGTTTGTTTGGTGAAAAAAAACATTTTCTACGCTTAAGAATAAGTTAGCAATGCACCAATTTTGGCGTTACCCGGAGGAACATATAACTTCGCGGTATATTGCGATGCGTCACACCAAGGATTGGGTTGTGTGTTGTTGCAAAAAGAGAAAGTCATTGATATGATTCGAGACAATTCAAAGTGCATGAGAAGAAATTTACTACCCACAACTTAGAGTTAGGAGCCGTAGTATATGCCCTTAAAAAATGGAGATATTACCTTTATAGTACTAAGCGAACTATTTATACAGACCACAAGAGTCTTCAGCATATTCTTGATCCAAAGATGCTTGATATGAGGCGTAGAAGATGAGTAGAATGGCTTAGTGACTACGATTGTGATATCAAATACCATACTAGCAAGGCCAATATGGTCGCTGATGCTCTATGAAGAAACAAAAGAGTGAATCCATCTAGGGTACAAGCTTTAGGAGCAACCATTCAAACAAGCCTAAATGAAAGAATAGTTGAAGCTCAAAAAGAAGCATCAAAGACGGGAAATTTGAAGAACGAGACCCTATATCACTTGGAGCGATGATTCAAAATAGGCCAGATGGAGTGCACCACTTCGAAAACAAGAATTGGATAGCTAAGTTTAATAACCTTTAATCAACAATTTTAGACGAGGCTTATAATATTCAATCCACCCTGGAGCCGACAAAATGTTCTCAAGGAATACTATTGGTAGGTCTAGAAAAAAGAAAGACGTCTCCTTGTTCGTGGGAAATGTTTAACTTGCGCAAGGGTTAAGACAGAACACCAGAAGCCATCCGGTTTGTTGCAACAGCCAGAATGGAATGGGAACATATAAGCATGGATTTCGTATCTAAATTACTCCGATCTGCAAAAGGGTACGATTCCATTTGGGTTATAGTAGATCGACTCACGAAATCGGCACCTTTTCTCCCTATACGGGAAGATTACAAAGTGGAAAACTGGCTCAGAATTATATTGACGAAGTTGTTGCCCGACACGCAGTACCAATTGTAATAATATCCGATAGAGGTAGTCGGTTCACATCCCGATTTTGGCAATCGTCACAAAGGGCGTTAGGTACGCAAGTAAACCTGAGCAGCACCTACCACCCTCAAACGGATGGGCAATCGGAGAGAACGATTTAGACACTAGAAGACATGTTGTGTGCATGCGTAATAAATTTTAGTGGAACTTGAGATTCACATATACTATTAGTTAAGTTTTCTTAGAATAATAGGTGTCACACTAGCATCCAGTGTGCACCATATAAAGTCTTGTATGGGCGCAAGTGTAGATCCCCACTTAATTTGTTGGAAATTGGCGATAGGAAATTAACTAGACCTGATATCATGCAAGCGGTCATCGACAAGAATACAATTATGAACGATAGGCTTAAGACTGCCAAAGATCATTAGAAAATTTACGCTGATAATCTCCGTAAGCCTTTAGAGTTCCAAGTGGGCGATAAAAGTGCTTATAAAGGTATTGCCGTGGAAGAAAATAGCACATTTTAGGAAAAGAGGAAAACTATATCCCAGATTCTTTAGACCATTTGATATAATTAGAAGAATTATGCGAGGGTCGTATATGCTTAAATTTCCAAAAGAACTAAATGCCATACACGATACCTACCATGTGTCAAATCTAAATAAATTATTAGCTAATGAAACTCTAGTACTACCCCTAAAGTATGTTCAGATGATCGGTTAAATTTCGTACATGAACCAATTGAAATTCTTGACCGTAAGGTCAAACAGCTTAGAAAAAGTAAGATTCAAATTACAAAAGTTCGATTGGAAATCAAGTACGGACCCGAATACACATGGGAACGCGAAGACTACATGAAACATAAATATCCTCACCTCTTTAATAACGTTAGTACAAAGTAAATTTCGGGACGAAATACTTTTAATCAGGGGAGACTGTGACATTCGGCAACAAATTTCCGAGGTTAGCCATTAGAAATTCCAATTTTAAGCCTAGTATGACTAAAAATAGTATTTATGACTTAAATACATCCATAATAATATTAGATTTCGTAGAAATCCCGCCTATATGGTTAGAACCTTCCCGAGCTCGAAAAATCGAATTATTAAAAGTCAAGAATTACAAATCATATACAATAATAATAATAATAATAACAATAAAAATAATTAAATACATCATAATAAATATAAATAAGTTAAAATATAAAACATATATATATATATAAACTCATCAAAATAATTAAAACTTTATTAATTAAAAGATTTAAACAAAATCACCATTTATACAAATTTATTTAAACTAATTACACATAATTTATAAAAAATAAAAAATAAAAGAAACCCCCCATCTCTTTTCTCTTGCCTCCTTCTATTCCCAAGAATCACCACTTGATCTCCCCCATGCTCTATATAAGCCCCCTACTACTCTTCATCATTTCCTTCACCACCACACTCCATCTCTTCTCTTTTCTCTCTTCTTCTTTCACCAACAAAAATCTCCCAAGAATATCCAAGTCTTGATCATCTCTTGAAGATCAAACACAAAATCAAAGAAAAGAGTTGGTAAGATGATCATAAAACACTCATCTCTACTCTTCTACCTTTCTTATTTTCTTCTTTTCTTCTTTCTTTTATTTATTTTCTTTGTTGTTCATCTTATTTCCTTTATATATATCTATAATCAAGTAAATATAAACATCCTATCAATGTTGTAAGGAGCACATGAAATGTGCATCATCCTACCATTGTTGTATGGAACTTAATCAACTAAAAATCAAGAAAATAAGACTTTGATCATGCATGTGTTTCATCTCAACAAATGTTGTAAGGAACACATAAAATGTGTATCATCCTACCATTGTTGTAAGAACACATGGATTATCAAAGCTTATACTCATACAATATGATTAATCATGAATATAAACATGCCATATTAAAGTTATGACCCATAAGCAAAAAGAATAACATTCTGGCAGATTCTGATGCTAGAACTCCCCACTTGTTTTTGTTATATCTGGAGTTCTAGGTATCAAAATCAGTTGATTCTTTTTGTTAATCTTAGTTTAAAGTGTTAACTTTCATTTAAACCTGGATTCACTAATTTTCATGAACGTTTGATCCTTCAAACATATTTAAAAATACCCATATGTTGAATCTGGAAATCTGGCAGATTTAGAAGGGTACACTTTAAACGCGTGTAACTTACTCATTCTTGGGTCAAAATACGTCTAGTTTTTTTTAAAAGTTTAATCTTTGAGTCGTGGTTATTTCCCAGTTTGAATCATGTAGAAACGAGGTCGTATGAGCCCTAAACAGACGTTTTAGTAACAACATGTCATCCAGACACTGATCAGTGGACATCCTATACACTTTTAATTATTAAAAATACCAAACATGGATTATAAATTCCTATATTTTTACTGGACATTCTAGAAACATGTAGTAAGATTATATTAAAATATCAAGCCTTAATATGACTCCTAAATTATAGTTTTTAATTTTTAAAGTTCAACTCAAAGAACTGAAAATTTCAGTAAACACTTGTGATTTATGGAAAAATAGAGACAACCTTTAACTATTTAAATAAATAAGTTAACCACAAATAAATAATACAAAATAATAAATAAAATAAGTCTAATAGAGCTACATACCTTTTATATTAGGAAAGGAGCTTCGGTAGGAACAAGAAATCCTTACAAGAAAACACCTTTGCATACCGAGTGAGTATCATAGCCCCTTTTTACCGTATTTCATATTATTTTGGGGTGAAAGCATGTGTATACGTTTCATGAAAAGTTTATTGCCTATCTTCTTATTTATTTCAAATATTATTTTGAGCACTTATGGTATTATTCTTTGATGTGCTTGGGTGATCGTTGTAAGGCCCTTTCGTTGGACATTATTCCTTAACTCTGCTAGTGAGCCGATGGTATTTGTAAGTAGCCCTATTTGGAGATTCCGACGTCTCCCATTTATGGTTGACGAACTATAGATGTACTTTACCACTACTAACGTCATTTAATATAGGCGTTAGGTTTATCATGGGCAATTGGTTGTCGGCTAGGTTGGATAATGGCTCAAGCAATAATCATCATAGTCTATTACTACCATGTGCATCATATTGGGCAATATAACACATCTTCTATCATTATTTCATACTTGGATTTTATCCAAAAACTTCCACCAATTATTTATACTTTTCTCATTTAAAAGATATTTTGTGCATATATTAAAAACCTATGAACTCACCAACTCTAGTAGTTGACCCTTTTCTTTTACCCGTGCTTTCAGGTGATCGTTGTTAGGTACCTTATGCATACAAGCATGATGTGTGGCATTTCCATCTTCATCTTCACATTTTATGAAAACAATATCTATTTTATTTACGCATCGTACAAGACAATGTCCTTTAAATATTATTTGGTTGTGTAACTTTTATTTATGTTTCATCCGAACTACTTATTTTGTTAATTTAATCTAATGGTTATTATCTATTTACCTTGTGCGATGATATCTTGTGCTGTGACATCTCGTGTTTCCGCTTTAGCGGGGTGTGACAATTTTGCCCAACAAGCAAGATTCGCATACATCATCCGACCCATGGTCAAATGATTCCAAGATCCCATCCGCTTGGAGCTTGGCGATGCGTTTCTTGTTTATGTGGCCCAAACGACCATGCCATAAAGATAACTTATCCAAATCACATTTTAGAACCAACATTCATGATTGATCTATTACTTTGCAAGCATACGCTTGTCTCATATATGACACGACATGGATGTGCTTTAAAATAAAATAAATCATTCTTAAAGCATGAAATAATTCCATTAGAGAAATTAAAGTTAAATCCATCGTCAACAAGTGCATAAAATGATAAAATGTTTCTTGCCACGCAGGGCGAATAAGATACATTTAATAAAGTAATAAATAAGCCGGATGGAAAGGCGAGGTCCACGCTCCCTATCTTCTCAACCGGGACAACCGCCTTGTTTCCCATGATGAGATCCAGCTCCCCATCAACCAAGTCCCTACTTCTTCTTAGTACCTGCACATTATTAACTATGTGAGTACCACACCCGGTGTCCAAGACCCAAGCGTTAGAAGTAGAAGTGTTATGGAGTTCAATCATATACATACCGGAGGCGCCTTGTCCCTTGGCGCGAAGCCTCTTGAGCTCCTCCGTGTACTTGGGGCAACTATGCTGGTAGTGTCCCTTCTCCCCGCAGAAGAAGCAGGTGGCCTCTTCCGGTGAGGGGGCTATAGGAATGGGTTCCTTCCCCTTTGGCTCCGGCGCCGGGAGTGGTTTGGGCTTGGGTGTTTCCACTTTCGCCTTCCCCTTTCCCTTGCCCTTGGAGCTTGAAGCGGGCCGCTTCCTCTTAGCACCACCCTCATGGATGGCTAGGACGGGTGCGGAGGTCGATGGCTTTGCCTTGGCCATGTTAGACTCGGCGGTCTTCAACATGCCGTGCAACTCCATCAAGGACTTATCCATATTATGCATATGGTAGTTCACAATGAACGGACCATATGCTTGAGGCAAAGATTGGAGGATATTCTGCATAGCCAACTCTTTCCCCATAGGAAAGCCCAACCTCTCGAGCTGGTCCACGTATTGCTTCATACGAAGCATGTGGGAGCTCACGTTCCCGCCCTCCTGCATCCGACACCCTACAAAGGCCTTGACACACTCGTAGAGTTCTTGCCTCGCTTGTTGCTGGAACATTTCCTTTAGTTGCGAGATCATGTCAAACGCACCAACGTCCTCGAATTGCCTTTGCAATTCGAAACTCATGGTCGTCAACATGAGGCAAGTCACCTCATTAGTGTCTTTAAGGCGCTTCTCGTAAGCATCCTTAATGGCCCGCGTAGCGGTGGTAGCAGGAGCCTCCGGAAAAGGTTCCTCTAGGACGTACAACTTGCTTTCATGGCGCAAGACAATTCTCAATTGCCTAAACCAATCCATGAAGTTTACGCCTATGAGTTTCTCTTTCTCCAAAAATGGACGGAGTGAAATGTGTGTCGCGGTGTTGCTTGTAAATGCCATCTAAAAGAAGGAAAGCCACACAAAAAGGTTAGTTCGACATATTTTAGTCCTTGTTAAATAATTACCCAATAGTTTAACACTTAAATTTAACAAGGGCTAAGAACCCAACATAACTTCACTACATGACGGGTTTACCGCGGATCATTTCGTGAAGGTATTTAGGCCGGTAAACGCTTTACCAATTGCAATCCATGATTACAACTCTTAGGCACTTGCGGGATCCATCGGTACTCATAGCACCGGTTTGGCATGTTTGATCCCTTCCCACACCGATTCCTCAATAAGCTGCTTTGATAACTCGGTATAGGCACGACAATTATCAAGGCGTATTAAATTGGAATTGCAAATCGTCCAACAAGATACACAATGACGCCATAGACAATAATTGGCTCGTGCTAAG
Source organism: Dittrichia graveolens (assembly GCA_038502395.1). Lineage (NCBI taxonomy): Eukaryota > Viridiplantae > Streptophyta > Magnoliopsida > Asterales > Asteraceae > Dittrichia > Dittrichia graveolens. The sequence continues at coordinate 49,655,117 of JARJIL010000005.1, read as the reverse complement.
CTCGACAACCAAAAATTTCATGATGCCAAACGCACCTTCCACACAAGTCCACATGGAACAACTCGTGCTAAGCTCGACAATTGTCCCATGCTTCATTAGATTTGGGTGGTGTCATCTTTTGGATGGCGTGTGATTTACGTTTTTGAGAAAAACGGGACTTTTGTTTTTCCGGTTAAAAACCTCTTTTCGTTTTGATTAACAAATAAGTGACAAAACACATTTTTCACCAATTGAATATTTATTCTTATGTTAATCATGTGAGCGAGCGGGATTTGTTAACCATTTAAGGAAAAATATATAGTTTTATTATTTTCAAAAGATTTTCTAGCATGCGAAGATCCTATAACCACGCAAGAAAAACAAATAAATAAAACTACACAACCATGCAGCAAAACCGATTTGAGCCAACCTAAGTGTTCCCCGGTGAGCCAACCGAGGAACTAAGTCTACTAAGGACAAACAATCCAAGACTTCGTGGCGTGCTCCCACTCGATCCCGCGCCTCCGGATCCGAGGTAGCCAAGACGTCTCACAAGACTCCCGTCGGTGCCTCCGGTCTTCTCTTCTCATTACCTACATAATTTAAAGAGAAATGGCATGCAAGCCACACAATCTATTCTAAGCTAATATACAATTACAAAGAATAAATACTTTGGCGTACAAGCCACAAATAAATAAATTATTACAAAACAGATTAAATAAATTATTACAAACCAAATGTGGTACCACCCACCAAATGAATGAACAACAAATAAAGCAACCAAACAACCACACAAAGGTCTAGGCTCAAACCGGTCCTCACAAAAATGAAACAACCACAAAGCATGGTGTGCCACACCAAACCATGCGCAAAACAATATCCCAATTAAGTTTATTCAAAAACTAAAGGCACAAGAATAAACCTTGTACATATGCATTAGGATTCCAAACACTTTGAAATCCATATTCATATATACACAATTTACATGTATGCATGTGTGCATTTTATGCCAAAACCACCCAATACATACATATAAAAGAATTAGGATATTATGGGGCTTAAACTACAAGGCTAAACAGCCTAAAATGATTCTGGAAACACCAAAATCATGTGCCAAAATCCATATCAAGTTTTCTTTTTCAAAAAGGCCAAAAACAGCCTGTTCACGACGCCTTCACGAGCTACTGCTTTTCACGGGCCCTCACGGGCCGTGAAGGCAGTACGATCCACGACTCGTGAAACAGATTAAAAACCTTTCACGACCACCACCCCACGAGACTGGTCGTGTGGCCATCACGACCCGTGAAGCAAGCTCCAGGCCCGTCAAGACCTTCTGGACAGAATGTCCAAAATCGAAAATATGTATTTTCAAGCCACAAAGGTGCATGCATCTTGCAAGTATGGCTCTGATACCACTGTTGGGAATCCATGGGGATGAAAGCACGCAACGGAAGCAACAAAAACACACAAAATGATCCCATGATTTCCCAATGGTGGTGAAAACTTGCAAGAACATGCATGCAACCAAAAACAAGAACAAAGAGAAGAAGGAGATCAAATCATACCCTCGAAGACTTTGATACTTGGCTGGAACAAATCGGATTTGGGATGTAAGCTTGAAACAAAAGGCTCCAAGCCCTAATAAAAGTCCACACCAAGAAACCTTCAACCTCTTTGTACTAGCAAAGCGAAGCACCACCAACACTTGATGGATCTCTTCTGGAACAGCCTTGAAAACACTTGTGCACAACCCTTAACCTCTTACTCTTGCTCACTCTCACTAGTATGAACTCACAAATGAAGTATGCTTGCACAATTTATCCAAGAGTGTAGAATGAACAAACAATGCCCCTTATAAAGAGATATCATCTGTTCTTTAGAGTCCAGAGTCGTGCTAGTTGGCACTCATTCATTGGACCAACAAAATTGTCCAACCAAATTCAAATGTCACTTAGAATTCTGCCTTCACGACTTCTTCACAGGCTCTCAATCATGAGGGTTGTGCCTTCACGACCTCCTTCACGGGCCATGTAGGGTCGTGAAGCCCTAGGGTTTCACGAACCATGCGGCCCACGACAGGACTCGTGGACACAAGCTCCTTCACGAACCGTGGAGCATCCTTCACGGTCGTGAAGCCTAGGTGAACTAGAATTTGACCATTTTGACTCTTTCTTCTTATAGTAGGCTGTCGAGATTGAAACTTGGCGTGTGACCCAATAGGCCCGCGCTTCATTGGCAGTAATGTTGGCCTACGTGTGTCGGTGGGTAGATTCCAACAGATCCGTCATAAAGTAAGTAAATGTAAATGCATGATAAAATAATTAATTAAAAATGCATGCTAAGTAAATGCGAAGATATGTGTATGTGTTCGCGGACATCTGCAAGCATGGTTAAGGTCAGCCGGATAGCTGGATCCCGGGGACCATTGATCAGGAGATTCGGGATTTAATGGTGATTCGAGGTAACATTCCGGATCGTACGTTCTACAGAACCGCCGTGCCTTATATCATGAGGGTTAATCAGTCATAAATGGATGAGTTACCTAAGGAGCCTCTGGTTCCATTAACGATGCTTGGTGGACTACTTTATGCTCCCCGAACAGCGCGGAGGGTTGTGTCTGATTCCCCGGTGTATTGGTGTTGAGCGGGACTAGCTATCCTGCAAGAAACAACTTATGCCGATCGTGTCAGCACACCATAATGTGATAGGATAGCATTGTATGCTTATTCGTGGTATGTATGACTTACTCTAATGATGTTTATGCTAAGTTTGTGCTCACTAGCTAAGAGCTAACAGTGTCATGTTAACAGCTTTTGCAGAACGAAGTTAGATTGCCTGGTGAGCCGGTCCCCTACCTCTGGATATTTGTTGGAACACTTTTGTTATAATAAATACGTTATGGTCGGTTATAGTAGAGTAACACCAGATACTGAAACATGTTCAATGTAAGTATTTCCGCTGCTTAATGTTATTTAATCGTGATTAAGTTCACTTTTGTTTAAGAATGCAAATTTTTGCTAAAAACCGGTATATGCAAAGCCGGTGTTACAATTTTTTTCAAAAACAACCAACTTGAAAATTCAAGTTTAGGATTTGTTGATTGATAAATCAAAGTGAAGGTTAGTGTGTGTTTATATCATGCTACAGATAGTTTTGATGTATTTATATGTTGAAATCCATGGCTATATGTGAAACCACCATGGTTGGAGCTTGAAGCTCAAAGGTGATAAGTGGGTTTTACGTGATTTGGTGTTGTGATGAGTTTTAAAGTGTTCATGATGTTTGTATACATGTTATATAAAGTTTATACATGTTTAGAGGTGTTTTGGATTGAAAAACAGAGGTTAATGTGAGAAAGTTTGGGTTTTAAGTCGGTTGAAATTGGAGAAGATGATGCATGTCACGACGCGACGCGATACGTCATTTTATTAGACGCGACACATCCCCACAATTTTGGCGGATTCTTTGAATTCTGACAAGAAATCCGATGGTTTGAATTCCAAGACCCAAAATCTGAGTAAGTGAATCCGACAAGTGAAATCCGGCGGATTCTTGAATCCGATAGAGGAATCCGATACTTTGGGTCGACGAGACGCGTTAGTGGACTAGAGTCGACGCGTCCGGGCGATTTTCAGAATTTGAAGATTTTATCGTTGGTTCGATTATGTAGCATGTTATATATTTATTTATGTGTGACCTTAACATGTTGAATATAAATATATGTGGATATATATTTATGAATCAAGATTGATTTCGGTTTGTTATGTTCTGAGGAACTATGAAGACTCAGTGATATTAGACAACTGAGCAAGTGCGGTTAAGGACCGAGGTGAGTGGAGGTTTAATCACGAGTGGTGTTGGCGGTAACGGTTATGGATTGCATGATTTTGGGATATTGATTTGCTTTGATATAATGTTTAGTCTGATATGCCTTGATAGACTGCCTTGTTTGATATTTGTGGATAGTTGACTGATGTTTGTTGATTGAGATCTCTTTGCGTGTTGTGAAAGTGTGTATATTGTTAATGGTATGTACACAGGGTATGTGTGACCCGTGTACATGGTTAATGGTATGTGCACTTGGTGAGGCCTGTACGTATGGTTAATGGTATGCGTACATGGTTATGGAGGTTAGCTATCGGGTGTTATTGGGTTGGGCTATCTACTATTGGTTACACAGTTCTTGATCTTCTGATGCATTCGTTGCAACAGAGGGGGTTTAACTGTACCAAGTAGCAAATAGCTATCAATAAACATTTGCTTTGGCCCTCATCGGTTGCAGGTTCTGCAGAGCCGCCGTTCCTCGAGAGATAGGTTTGGTTTGTGAGATCTGTGTGTAGATCTGTTTGTGAGATTTGTGTGTAGATTTGTTTGTTTTTTCTGTATGACATTTGTTTGCTTTGGCCCACATCGGTTGCAGGTTCTACAGAACCGCCATTCCTCTAGAGATTGATTTGGTTTGTGAGATCTGTGTGTAGATCTGTTTGTGAGATTTGTGTGTAGATCTGTGTGTAGATTTGTTATGGATTGCATGATTTTGGGATATTGATTTGCTTTGATAGACTGTTTAGTCTGATTTTCTATGATAGACTGTTTAGTCTGATATGCCTTGATAGACTGCCTTGTTTGATATTTGTGGATAGTTGACTGATGTTTGTTGATTGAGATCTCTTTGCGTGTTGTGAACCTGTGTACATGGTTAATTGTATGTACACAGGGTATGTGTGACCCGTGTACATGGTTAATGGTATGTGCGCTTGGTGAGGCATGCACGTATGGTTAATGGTATGCGTACATGGTTATGGAGGTTAGCTATCGGGTGTTATTGGGCTGGGCTATCTACTATTGGTTGCACAGTTCTTGATCTTCTGATGCATTCGTTGCAACAGAGGGGGTTTAACTGTACAAAGTAGCAAATAGCTATCAATAAACATTTGCTTTGGCCCTCATCGGTTGCAGGTTCTGCCGAACCGCCGTTCCTCTAGAGATTGGTTTGGTTTGTGAGATCTGTGTGTAGATTTGTTTGTGAGATTTATGTGTAGATTTGTTTATTTAATCTATATGAGATCTATATGCTTGATCGGATGAAGATTGTTTGTGCTTGTTATTGGTGGTTGCTTGTTTGTAGCTTCCATTCACTTAGCTTTGTGCTAATTTGTAACATCCTCAACTTCGGCCTAGTTGTAAATAGTACGTACGCGTAGGTGATTAATGTAATAGGAAAATATTTGTTTGTAAGAACTTGTTGAATTAATTGAATTAAATGAGTATATGTATAATATGTTTTAAGTTGAATGTATATTATATATATATATATATATGTATGTATGTAGTTAATTAAGAATAAAGAAAGAAAAAGGAAAAAAAGAAAGAAAAAGAATTAGATATTCTTGTCCAGAGCTGGTTGCCTCTGGATAAGATAAGAATGATATATATATATATGTATGAAATTGTGATATTTGACTCATAAAGTCAAATATAGCAAAAGTCTTGAAAACACACATACAAACACACACTTGCTCTCCATTTCGTGAGCTTCTGGAGAAGAGAAGATTGGAGGTTTGAATCTTTGAATTCAAATAAGGTGAGCATGTGTTTGTAGTAGAGTCTAGACATGATTTGTATTGGTTTTGTGTTTGAATCATGGAAAAACTTCAAGTTCATTAAAGAACACCATTAAAGAACATGAAGCTTGCTTCATAAGTGGGTTTTCGTTGATATGGTGTTTTGTTTGGATTTGACGATTTTATGAAGCTTATGTAAGTGTTGTATGATGTTTAAAAGTGTTTTGGAAGTAAAATCAACAAGTTTAAGATTCTGGTTTGTTCTGCAAATGATTAAGAAATGAAACCAGACAAGTTACGTAATTTCCAGCTGACAGTCGCATGGGTCATGCGACCTGTTCCATGTGACTGTCGCATGGATGATCTGACTGTCACATGAAGCCATGCGACTTTCGCATGGTGCCATGCGACTCACTGGCGGTTGATTGTTCCAATTCATTCGACTTTTGAAGAAGTGTCGTGCGAATTTTGCTTGTTCATGTGACTATCGCATGTATTGAGAAACATGCCATGCGACTTTGTCATCTGACAGTCGCATGGAGCTATGCGACCCTCACCTAGGCCATGCGACTTTTATAGACCATCATGCGACTGTCGCATGGTTGTAGCGCGACGTGACGCGTCCGGTGCCTGGACGCGATGCGTTGGGTGAGTTTAGGAAAAGTTCAGTTTCAAATAGAACTTAACGTGTGCAAACGCTTAACGCGAATGCCGAATGTTTTAGGTGAACGTGTCAGCTGAATCAGCACTAAGTGAACGAACGTTATAAGCTAATCAGGTGAGTTCCTGCTTTTATGAGACTCAGTAGAGTAAGGCCTTGCATGCTATGTGAATGTATGTTGTGTATTTAACTTCCTTTTGCAGGTACGCTCGAGGAGGTAAGTGTATGACTTGTAAGATGCTAGAATATGTGTCAGGAGCATGCCAGTGGGTCCAGTTTGGAACCACTTAGTTAATATACGATGCTATGCATGAATAACTGCTTGAAAGATGTTGGATCCCTATGGGATCAAATGTACGTGTATGTGTTTGTGAACTGTCTGCAGACTCTGAAGCATGGTTAAGGTCAGTCGGTTGTAACTGGATCCTTCGGGATTTCACGGGGATTCAGGAGGCATCCTGGATCATAGGTTCTGCAAAACCACCGTGCCTTAACGTAAGTGGTGATCAGCCGGTTGTAGCTAGATTACCTGTGGAGTCTTTGACTCTGTGAACGATGCTTGGTGGACTGCCTTGTGCTCCCCCACCAGCGCGGATTGGTCGTGTCTGATTCCCCGGTTTGAGTTGTTGAGCGGGATTGATTACCCTGCAAGACACGATTCTTACTGATCATGTCAGCACACCGCTATGTGCTAAGCTAGCAATGATTGTTTATGATACGATGTATGACTTGCTATATTGATGCTTATGATTGTATGTACTCACTAGATAGTGTAGCTAATGATACTATGTTTCCCTTTTTTAGGTAAAGACTAGATGGCCTACGAGGCGGGTTACTTATGGGAATGTATTGTCTCTTGTGGGTGGAACACTTGTAATTATATGATGTAATGTATTATGATACTATGGTCAGTTCCTGTACTCGGTAACACCTACGATATTTTGAGAAGTAATTAATGTAAAATAACTGTTTGGTTGTTTTAAAAAGAAAAATTTCCGCTGCTAAAATCTGTTTTGTCATTAAAGCAACTGTATTCAGAAGTGGTGTTACATAATTCCCCACGGTTGATTGCTTTTTGCAGGTTTGGCTGTTTAGCTATGTTTGTGTGAAAGGGGAATTTGACCAACGCTCTAATATTATGTTTTGAAAAGAAACGAGCCGTGTTTTATAAATATTTTGTAACACAACTTGATGTAGTATGTTGTCAATAGTACTTTGTACTTTGTGGGTGTTTGTTTTAATGAAACCAGTAAACGCTTCCGCAACGATTTAAAAAAATGGCTTGAGAATTTACGGTGTTACAAATACTATCACCAATTGAGCTTCAGCTCAACTGGTTATAGTATTCAGGAAAGCTGACTATTAAAGGTCAAGGTTCAAACCTTGGCAACAACCCGGGTGGGTCCAAATTAGTTAAATTGGCTACCAGAGGGGTTGGGGTGTATTGGGTTATAGACCTAACACGCCGGAATGGATAGCCTCGGGGATGAACCGGTAGGCGTCGACCGGGTGTTACAAAAAAAGTGCACTTTTTTGTAACACCCCATCACCCTGCGGTGCGTCAACGCATCGACCACCCGGCAGCCGTCATGGTGATGTTAGGTCTACAGCCCAATACACCCCAACCCCTCTGGTAGCCAATTTAATTGGACCTTACCCAGGTTGTTGCCAAGGTTTGAACCCTTGACCTTTAATAGCCAGCTTTCCTGAGTACTATCACCAATTGAGCTGCACTTTTTTTGTAACACCCGGTCGACGCCTACCAGTTCATACCCGACGCACCATTCCGGCGTGTTAGGTCTACAGCCCAATACACCCCAACCCCTCTCGTAGCCAATTAATTAATTTGGACCTCACCCGGGTTGTTGCCAAGGTTTGAACCCTTGACCTTTAATAGACAGCTTTCATGAATACTATCACCAATTGAGCTAGCTGCAGCTCAATTGGTGATAGTATTCAGGAAAGCTGGCTGGTAAAGGTTAAGGGTTCAAACCTTGGCAAGAATCCGGGTGACGTCTAAATTAATTAAATTGGCTACCAGAGGGGTTGGGGTGCATTGGGCTGTAGACCTAACACGCCGGAATGGATAGCGCCGGGGATGGACCGGTAGGCGCCCACCAGTAGGCGTCGGCCGGGTGTTACATCTATGCTGCATGGTATGCCATTGCGCAAGTCTCAATGTCCTAGTTCTCCAAAGAAACTAGAAGAAATGAGTCGAGTCCCGTATGCTTTGGCGGTGGGATTAATCATCAATGTTATGATGTGTACTCGGCCTGTTGTGTCATATGCCTTTAGCATGACGAGCCAATATTAGGCTAACCCTGGTCAAAGTTATTGGGTTGCTGTTAAAAACATCTTAAGTATCTTCGGAGGACAAATTACATGTTTTTAGTGTTCGGTGGATCGGAGGATCTCAGAGTTACTGGATATTCTGATGCTAGCTTCCAGATGGACAAGGATGATTGCCGGTCTCAATCGGGATTTGTATTCTTGTTAAATGGTGAAGAAATAAGTTGGAGGAGTTCCAAGCAAGATACGATGGTTGATTCAACCACGGGGTCGGACTATACTGCTGCAAGCGAGGCTGCTGAGGAAGCTGTCTGGATGAAGAAATTCATTCAAGATCTTGAAGTTGTTCCTAGCATCTCTAACCCTATTGAGATTTTCTGTGACAATGAGGGTGCAATTGATCTAGCTAAGCAACCAAGAGTGCATCGACGTACGAGACACATTGCTCGAAAAAAATAATTTTATCCGTGATATCATCGAGAATGGAGATATTGTGGTCAGTAGAGTACTGACTGAGGGGAACTTGGCAGATCAACTCACTAAACCTTTATCACAAGCTAAACATGATTCTTATGCTAAATCTATAGGCATTAGATTTACTAGTGACTTGGTTTAATTATTTTAGTTGTACTTGTTATTGAGAACGTTAAAGCAATAATGTATTTCTAATTGTAATGATTATTAAATGGGGATTTAATATACGCATGATGCGATTACTTTATGAAAGATTATTGTGTTCTGTCTTTGCAAGTTTAATACTTCCTATAAATTTATTTATTCTAGATGCTCCACGATCGGTCGTTCTTCATTGGAAGGAAGAAGTGAATTAAGATCGAGGCAAGTGGTTGGTAAAATATTCATCTTGGATTGAATACATGTTTACCCAACACTAGCCTGTACTTAATGGTGATTAAGTAATTGGAGGACCCATACCTGAGTTTACTTCATGGATATGATCACGAGTAAATCAGGATGATAATATTGTTTATTCTTTTACTAGAGATGCATGCGTTTCTTGACTAATAATATGGACTTGTTTAGATTGCTTTCTAACGCAGTTCGTAACCGGATGTTATAAGGAAAGTGTTCAAGAAAGAACTTGTTATTATGATAAGGCAGAAAGTAGTCGAAGGTATTCGTTCCTCTTTAGAGAGATATCTCTGGGCTTCTCCTTGACTAAGCTGATGACAACCAAAATGCATGGTTGTGCTCAAGTTGAATTGATGGTGGATCAATTATGCAACTTTTATTATTAGTTATAGTTAGTCTAGATCGAGAAACATAATCATGAATGATTTGGGGTTGACCGTGTTCCATGACCTGCATTCACATCAGATATCGTGAACGAAGGGATAACTAATCAATTATCTTTAGGACCTTTCCTTTCGGTTAGGTATTTGTTTTGGAAGACAAACCCTATGCTGACTTGGGGACATAGATGCCTTTGTAGAGGCCGCTCTATGTCGGTGACGCCTTTCGAGATTGTGTCATGTGCAAGTTGGAGTCTGTTGGATTATGCCCACTGATACACATGAGTTGGTATCATGGCTGATGTAGCAAGGGCCTATTGGGTCACACGCCAAGTATCGATTCCGACATCACAGATGGTCAAAAGGAATATTTATGAAATAGAATTATTCGACTTTGAACGAGGGTTGTACAAAATATCTTGTCGTATGTTAACTAACAATGGATAACTGCTTAAATGATTAAAGGTATGCTAGAAAGCAGTATGGTACACTAGTAATTGTAATTATCCAAAATATGTTGCAACCTCATGGTTTGAAATTTATCATTTGAATTGATTTTGATTGTGTGTATGTTACCTGATGAAAATGTAAAAGGATATATATGAGTTTGGTGAGTCACCTCCTCATTGACACTTGATGTATTATTGTTAATTGTGAACATGTTATTAGAAGTTTATATTGGTTTAGAACCGTTAGAAATCAATTTCCAAATTTATAGTAGTGTTTTGAAAGATTGGTTTGAAGTTGGAAGAAAACTGAAGAAGAAAACACAAAGCTGCAGGTCAGTTCGCCGTGCAACGCAACACGTCCAAGGAGAGGGACGCGACGCGTTCCCTTCTGGTACGACTTTGGGTTCGTTCGACTTTGTGGGTAAAATAGAAAGTTGCAGGCATGTCCAACTTGTGCCCCGATCTGAATTTGGTGGTCCGACTTTCATTGGTCCGACCCATCGGATAATGCCCATTGACACACACGAGTTGGTATCATGGCTGATGAAGCGAGGGCCAGAAACTGGTTATGGTGGGCCTAGGCACGCACATGCCTCTTTTAGGTACGGTTTGGAAGGCTAACATGGTTTGGACTCATTTTAACTCATGAGGCACGAATTTGAACTCATTTTTGATTTCTATAAGTAGTGCTAAAGGCTAACATGGTTTGGTTTCTTGAATTTGTTATACTAGTTAACATATATTGCATACTAAACTCTCTAAAGGCATACAAAGAACACAAGGCTTTGTGGTTATTTTGCTAAGGCGTTTGATGGTGTGAAGATTGGCATATCTACACTCTAGCAAGTGGGGATCAATATCAACTTGGTGTGGACTTCACTAGAGGTATACAAGTTAGTATACACACCTTCCAAGATGTGATCTCGTTTGCAAGGAAGAGTTAGCATCAAGGGTATGACTCTATCTCTTCTCTTTTCTTTTGTTGCATTATCATGTTTAGAGTCTTGGTCCGCTTGGTGGGTGTTGCATGGTTCACAAATTATAAAAGTTTTACCTGTTTTGCTTCCGTTGTGATTTATTTGAACCACCAAAACACAACACGACCTACAATAGACGTGACGCAACGCGTCCGCTAAGCGGGACGCGACGCGTCTAGTGATTCTTCTGCGAGAGAAGTTTTGTTTGCTGATTCGATCATGTTGCATATTATATGTTGAAAGTCCTTTGTTAGTGAAGAAGATGAGTAACAATTAACACTTGAAGAAAAGATCATGAAATTTAGTATGAACAAGTGTGAACTCTTTGCATGCAAGTTGAAGATTCTCTTTGTATTACTATGAACGTTGAGTACAATCTGAGAATACAATATTGGCAAAGGTTACCTTACAAACCTAGTTTGCAAGGTATTTATACAAAAGACTCATGGGCTTAAAAGCCACATGGGCCTAAAACTAGTTAACTAGACTAAGCTTAGGAATTACATATAAAAGTGGGCTAAGCCCATAACAATAGCTAGTCTATTAATAATAGATTAATTGTAACAAAAGAAACAGAAGTTCAACAAACTTATAAATATCTAACATTCTCCCCCTTTTGTTGCCTTGTGCTGAGCAGGTATTGGTCATCTGCTCCTCTGACCAAGAAGCCTTTACCAGCTTCTGATCGCCTTTCTTTCTTGTATCTTTTCCTCTAACTGATCTGCAATCCGGGTCATTTTCACAAATTCAGATTGATCTGTTAGATGTCTGTTGTTGAAGCACGTTCTGCGGAATTTGGATATGCCTTTTAGAAGTGTTCCGTCAGAATATGCGTTCACCTCGGAGAGCCTGAGGAAAGCTTTGCCACCATTAAGATTTGACATTATGAATCCATCGGCTCCTTCATAATCCTCATCATACTACTCAATGATCGTATATTTTCTGTACTTTTCAAGCTTTGAGTGCTGCTGGTTGGGCCTCTGGACGTTTATCTTTTCAAGATCGGCCTCAGCACCTAATTGTAGATCATGAGTGCAGCATAAAAGGATTTTCTTTCTCATGAAGTCCTTTACCACTGTTAGACCTCTTTGCTCTTCTCTTGTTTTGCCTAATTTGCACGCCAACTCGTCTTCAAGATGTGTAATGTCCACTAATTTTAGATGTCTCAGCTCAACCTCATGAAATGTATACCTCTTCCCGTTAGCTCATGTAACATGAAAGTGGACCATTGCGTAGTTGATGAAGTTGTGCGTGTACACATAGTCAATCTTTACAATTAGGAACTTGGAGGCCACGTTTAGTTTTAGACTTGCATGGAAGGTCATGGCAAACCTAACAGATCTCTCGTGTTCTTGAGAGTTTAGCAGGTATAGATCATCAACCTCTCTGACCTCCTCTAAGAAGATCTGAGGAATTCTATCTTCCAAATACGGAGCATTGAGCCACTGAGTTGGCCAGCGAGGTTGGGCTTTGGCGAGTGCCTCCCTAGGCCTGATGTTTCTTATGTTTGGCCTTTCTACTATTATTCTCTCATGAGTGGCCAAGGGTTTGGGTCCTCCATGGTAGGTTTCAGGTACGGGCCACTCGCCCTCTTGTTGTTCAGATTTCTGAGGTTGCTGCTGACTGATAAGATCTATGAGCACAATATTGAATTGCCCCTATTGTGGTGGAAAAATGTCTAGTAGCTCCCTGTTAACTGTTGTGAAGACCTTATGGATATTGATTAGTTGGACTTCTTCCTCTTCCTCACTTATAGTCCGTTTGCCTTTCACTTTATCTGTTGAGGCTTCGGGAAGGGAAGATTTTGGTTCAGTTGGTGTTGTTTGGACTTGCAGGATTTGGATTGTTAGGGTTTCTTGTCTGTCTGCCTCTGTCTCTACCTCTGCCTCCTAACCAATTTCGAATTCGAATTCAGCAGTTTCAGGTTCAATTGGTTGTTGTTGTTGTTTACTATCACTGCCACTGCCAGTTTGACCCTCGGACGGCTTAGATACTAGGGCGGCTTCAATTCTTAACGTTGTACTTTGAGCCCAAATGTATCGCCATTGCCTTTTCTCACCCTCATGATGTCCTGGGTCCTCAGGATCATCATGCCTCCGCTTTCTTGATTCGGCTTGAACTTTGCAAGATTCCTCCACCACTTCCAGCCTCTTGCTTATACCAGATACAGTTGCGGTTAGGGTACTGAGGGCTTGGAGGACTGTTTCTTGAAAGATGGTGGAGCTAGAGGGTGTGGGTTGAGGTTGGGATTGTAGTGCTGCAAGGAGATTTGTTTGTTCAGCGGTTGGATCACCAACACGATTTAGTTTGGCGTGCAAGAGGTCTTTGAGTTCATCGATAAAGTAATCTCACTCAATGTTAGTGGGTGGGCGATTTTCGAGGGGTTGGATTTGAGCTCTGAGGGATTCGATTTAAGAGTAGAGTTGGGAGTTAACATAATCCCTCAGCCCAGAGTCAAGGCGGGAAAACATTGTATCTATATAGACTCGCAATTCAGTTGTAACCCCGAGCTTACGAAGAGGCTCGGTTTACACATGGTGTCCTTCAACCCTGTGGCCCTCATGTAGTGTTGGCATAGTTGTAGCACTGGAGGGACTTTCGCTCGATCCTCGCGTCACCTAAGCAGTAGAGGCCGCTACGGGTGTTCCGGCAACGTCACGGAGACGTGCAAGTGATGATTTTGTGTAACACCCATAATTTTATTATTAAGTTAATGCGAGAAATGTACAAGTGGTATATGAGTTACAAATGGATATATGTGATAGTATTTGGTTATAAACTAGAGGGGCTAAAACCGTCAAAACGTAACTTGGAAAGGTTGAGGGACTAATTGTGTAATTAGTCCATAGATATATATATATATATATAAATAGCCACCTTTGACTTTGATTTAGTCAAAGTCTTCACAATTCACCTACAACTTCACGTATTCTCTGGAGCAGAAGTTTTCTTTGAAGTCTTTGGAGCTAGAACAATAAGAACAAGAGGATACAACTGATTTTAGCTAATCACAACTGGAGGTAAGAATTCTTGACTACATACTTTGATGTTTTAGTAGGTTTTAAGTGATTCAATGGTGAATCATGGAGTAAAGCTTGTTCTTGTTGTTGTTTTCAGTTTATAAGTTGTTTGGGGTGTAGGAAAACACCCCCGTAGTGTTTTCATGAATTAAAAGTGAATTTGTTGGTGATTTGGCCAGAGTTACAGCAAACAGTCGGCTAGGTCTGTAGGGTACACGGCCCGTGTAGAGTGGAAGTCGGTCACATGGCCATGTTGGTATACATGGCCGTGTAGAGTATGAGGTACCAGGCATGAAGCCAAGACATGGTCGTGTAGCAGGAAAGGTACACGACCTGTGTAGATAACACGGACGTGTAGGATGACTAGTCAACACTGGCTATGTAGCCAGCTCAGGTCGTGTAGTGTTTAAGGGGTACCTAGTGTAGGGGTACACGGCCCGTGTAGGCCCTGTTTCGGATCATATTGCTATATGTGATACTTTGTTGTATTGTATATATAGTAAGGTGATTGACTTTATATCAAAATCAATATCATCTGGAGATCTTTGTAAATCCTAACAATTATAAGGTCAGTCTTATAGACTACTATTCATATTTACAGTATGTGTGTTACCATATCAGGTTGTTGACATGTTAGGTCACTCAGATATGGGTGCTATGTTCAGTAAGGCTCAATAGTGATACAGTAATGTTACAGTAAATATTTATGTGTATTAAGCTTACTGCTATGTTCAGCAAGGCTCAGTATTATTAAGCATGCCGCTTTCTGCAGTAGTGGCTGAGAAATAGCACAGTACTGTGACTCGGTTAATTAATCATATGTATTAGAAAGCATGCTGCATTGTGCAGTAGTGGCTCAGTTAGTTACTCGGAGACTATTATCAGTAGTTGGCAGTGTTCAGAATGTGATTATATTCATTAGTTTATATGATTGGCAGTCTAGTTTACTCACTAAGCTCTCGCAGCTTATCACATATAATTTCTAAAATGTTTTGCAGGTTTTAGCAAAGACAAGGGCAAGGCTTCAGTTTGACGGTTGTTATGTGTATAAGGAAAATAGTGTTTTCAAACTTAACGCCCGGTTGTACTGTGAGAAAACGCCTTTTGATGTAAATATGTGATTATCTTGCATTTGTGTACCTAAGGGTTCAAAACTGCTTTTGTTGCTTCCGCTCGTTTGTAAGATAACTATTTTATTTCTAAAAGACCTTGAAATATAGTTTTATTTATATTTTGAAAATTGAGGCGCTACAACTTGGTATCAGAGCCAGGGTTTGAGGGATCTGGATGTGTGTTATGCATCTTCTAGACTTAAACCATGGTTCTGCGGATTTGGTCAAACTGGAGGCTTGCAACTTGGTGAGTATACTAGTAATTATATTGATATATGTATTGTGTGAGCATTATGTGTCAGTGCATGATGTGTTCAGGACAGATATGAGATATGTGTATACAGCTGTTAAGAGTTGGTTTTATATGTGAAATCAGGATGAAATAAATTGTTACATGAACATGTGATATATTTTATTGGTGATACATGGCCTAAGACTGTGAATCGGGACTTTTTGTGGTGAAGTTAAGATCCAACGTGTGTAATGTGTTTATAATAATATAAGAGCTCATATTATTACAGACATATGATGCGTGTTGGAACTTAATGGAATCATGAGGAATCTTGTGAATCGGGTGAGGGGTACTTGTAATGGTAGTACACCTGAGAATATAGATGTATAGAATGCCTTAGTATGTATATATACATAAATACTTTGGATCAGATGATAGGTGTACTGATATGTTGGATATACTAGTAACTGTTTGTTATAGAGAATGGTGTGATAGAGCTACCTTTTGCCTTAATGCTTTATCTATACTACCAGGATGGTTAATACACGAGGTTCAAGAGCAGTTAATAATACTAAGGGTGGTCCCAGTCACAGACCCGAACGGGTAGAGACCAGTGTAACAGATGAGCATGTTCTTTTAGGAACACAGCATGACAGGGAGGGAGGAGCCCCAGAGATAAATCAGGATATACCGGAAACTGCAATTGGAGAAATTGTAGCGAGGGAAATTAGTAAAGTGTTGAAACGAAGTGTTCCGTATATCATAAAACAAGTTGTAGATCAGGTAAGTGATCAGAATAAGGAAATGATTGGGCACGAAATCGCAGTTAGGTTAACTGCTGCGGGTGTTGGGGTTAATCCTCAGCCTCAAGTTATTATACATGAAGCACGAAAAGCTGTACATTGAGGGACTTTGCAGCTTGTTAGCCACCGTTGTTTCATGGGGCAACTGATCCAGTCATCAGTCACAGATGGATCTGAAGGTGCATTTCACACATGTTCGTGTGCACCTGAGAATAAAGTAAGATATGCAGCCAATCAACTGAGAAGTGCAGCTAAGGATTGGTGGGATATGGAGGGAAAACAACGAGGTTACGTTAAGATTAAAGTTATGACATGGGAAGAGTTTAAAGAAATTGCTTTTGAACAATTTCTACCACAGGCAAAAATTGATAAGATTGTGGATGAATTCCACAAATTGAAAAAGACAAAGGAGACTGTACCAGAGATAAACGCATAGTTCATGGAGATAGCTCGTTTTTGCCCGGACTATGTGGCAAATGAAAAGATGAAAATGTATAGGTACATGATGGTGCTCAAGCCTAGGATCCAAGAGTTTATTGACACTAGTAAGCATCAGACAGTGAAATCCATGATGGATGCTGCAAGGGCTAGAGAGTAAGAATTGGTAAGACAAGAAATTGAAAGAAAGCTATTGGAGAAGGCGACGCCAGTGTATAAGAAACCGAGTGTTGAAACTCCAGAAAAGGCAGTGGTGCAGAAGACATATCCAGTTTGTTCGACATGCAAGAAACGTCATTTGGGAGAATGCAGGATTGGTTCTCCGGCATGTTATAAATGTGGGAAACCTGATCACTGGAGCAGAGATTACAAGAATCCGATCAAGGTGTGCTATAATTGTTATCAGGTCATCACAGGTCTGAATGTCCCAATCCAACCGCAATAACAACGCATACTGATTTCAAGTCTACTCCAACTTTACCATCTATGCGTATTCCTGAGCTGAAGAGGGAGAATGAGTATAAAACAAAGCCAGGTGGAGTCCCAAGTACATATCTTGTCAACAACTTGTCTGCTCTTGTGCTATTTCATCTTGCTGCAAGTAAATTATTCGTATCTATTTATTTCTACAAAGATTTCAATCAAATGTGTGAAAAGCTAAATTCTCATCTTGAAGTTAAAATAGCTGATGATAAATCTGCAACTGTATCTGATGTGTATAAACCAAATGTGTTAGAAATAGATATAGTTAGATTCCCTATTGAAATTATAACCATGACTATGAGAGAATTCCAAACAGTAATTGGAATGGACTGGTTTGATTGTAACCAGGTTACAGTATTATGTGAACAAAAAATAGTATGAGTTCGTATTCCAAGTGGGGAAGAACTATATATATGTGTTAGTACCTAAACCAAAAAGTTATATGTGTGGTTAGTTTATAGAATTAGGAAGTATCCTCGGTGTGGGTACACTATTTCTTTAGTTTGTGTTACGAGTATTAGTTAGAAAAGAAACAAATGAGTTTAAAAGATGCGAAAGTAGTATACGAGTATTTGATGTGTAAACCGAGAAATTACCAAGGTTACCGCCAGACAGATAAATTGTGGTTAGTATCCTTATGGGATCTTTTTAACAGAAAATTTTATGAAGCGACAGTTCTTGCGTTACCTGAAGCGATTGAAGAAATGATAGTAGTTTGAGATTGCCTTGTACAGTGGCATGGGTTGTGTTTTAATGCAAAGGGGCAGAATTATTGCTTACACTTTTAGACAGTTAAAACCGTATGAAAGTGAGTACACTGACTTGCACCTGATAGTAGCATATGTGGCATGTTATTTATATGATACGTGATGATTATACCTCGATAGTGGGTGGATATGTGGATGAAAGACTATTGTTGGTGCGCCGCAATAGCATTCATAGGTGATGTAAGAGTATCGTTAGTGCGCTGCGATAACATTTAGAGATGAGGAGATGTAAGACTACCGCTAGTGCGCTACAGTAGCATTCAGTATGATATGATGAGATTATATGTTTATATGTGAAGTGTTGTTTACACTAAATCATAAGAGGTGGAAATAATTGTTGAATGAGAAAGACCTTTAAAGGCGACAGAAATACGGGTTAGAATTAGTGGAGGATTATGAGTAGAATATTGTATTTTTCGGGTAAGGCTAATGTTATAGTCGATAGTTTGAACAGAAAATCAGAAACAATACTTAGGTGAATTAATCATCTAAATGATAATTACGACACTCGTATTCAGAAGTCATAAGAACAGTTCAGTGAAAGGTGATCAAAGGTGAAAAGTATCATAAAGAATGGATAATAGGGGACAAGTAGTTAATCCGATTAAAAACAGTCGTGATATATTAATTGGATATGATTGTATATGAGTATCAGGCTATAATCTGACATGGGTGATTGTAGACAGGTTGAGTAAAGGTGTATAATTTGTTTTCGTTGGGGAGACTTAATATTCAGAACAGTTAAGAGAGGTGTATGTGAAAGAGATTATATCTTGTGGTAGTACATCAGTCTCTATTGGAGCAGACAGGGATACTAGATTCATTTCTAGAATTTGGAACAGATTTCATATAAAGTTAAGGATTAAGCTTCATCTCAGTACAGTCAGAATGAAAGGAATATACACATGATGGAAAACATATTTTATGATTGTGTTATCGATTCAGAAAGAAAACGGGGGTATAAATTTGCTTGACGGAAATTCGTATTATAACAGATACCAAGTCCAGCACCAGGATGCCAATGTATGATATTGATGTTGAGTTCCAATGTATTGGATGATATGAGTCAGACATAGTGGGGTAGTACAGAAATGGTACAACGAAAGACAAAATAGATTCAAAAGGTATGTAATAGATTGTTAGACGCCCAGAATAGACAGAAGGGTTATACAGATAAACAGAGATCATCACATCAGTGTAAGTGGAGGAGTATAAATTATTGAAAGTATCACTGTGGAAAGACGTGATCAGATTCAGAAAGGATGGAAAACTAAGACCGGAATTCAATTAGTTATTCATAATTATTGTATGTGTGGGAAAGGTTGTTTATAGACCAAAGTTATCAGAAGAGTTATCATATATTCATAACACCTTTCGTGCGTTATATCTTAGAAGGTATTTAATAGTTGAATCTGTAATAAACAAAGTAGTTGGTCAAGCACCAGTAAAGGTATAGAAAGGGGTCAGAATATGTACAAGGTCCTGAACAGAAGATGATGATATTTATTCAGAACTCTTCGCCAGTTGATTTCGGGGAGGAAATCATTTCAAGTGGGGAAGAGTTGTAACACCCAGAATTTTATTATTAAGTTAATGCGATAAATGTACAAGTGGTATATGAGTTACAAATGGATATATGTCATCGTATTTGGTTATAAACTAGAGGGGCTAAAACCGTCAAAACAGAACTTGGAAAGGTTGAGGGACTAATTGTGTAATTAGTCCATATATATATATATATATATAAATAGCCACCTTTGACTTTGAGTTAGTCAAAGTCATCATAATTCACCGGTAACTTCACGTATGCTCTCGAACAGAAGTTTTCTTTGAAGTTTTTGGAGCTAGAACAATAAGAACAAGAGGATGCAATTGATTTTAGCTAATCACAAGTGGAGTTAAGAATTCTTGACTATATAATTTGAAGTTTTAGTAGGTTTTAAGTGATTCAATGGTGAATCATGGAGTAAAGCTTGTTCTTGTTGTTGTTTTCGGTTTATAAGTTGTTTGGGGTGTAGGAAAACACGCAGTAGTGTTTTCATGAATTACAAGAGAATTTGTTGGTGATTTGGCCGGAGTTACAGCAAACAGTCGGATGCGTCTGTAGGGTACACGGCCCGTGTGGGGTGGAAGGCGGTCACAGGGCCATGTTGGTATACATGGTCGTGTAGAGTATGAGGTACACGGCCCGTGTGGGTCTACACGGCCCGTGTAGGTGAATTGTCAACACTGGCCATGTTGGTATACATGGTCGTGTAGCAGGAAAGGTACACGGCCCGTGTAGGATGACTAGTCAACACTGGCTATGTAGGCAGCTCAGGTCGTGTAGTGTTTAAGGGGCACGGCCCGTGTAGGGGTACACGGCCCGCATAGGCCCTATTTCAGATCAGATTGCTATATGTGATACTTTGTTGTATGGTATATATAAGAAGGTGATTGACTTTATATCGAAATCAATATCAACTGGAGATCTTTGCATATCTTAACAACTATAAGGTGAGTCTTCTAGACAACTATTCATATTTACAGTATGTGTGTTACCATATCAGGTTGTTGACATGTTAGCTCACTCAGATATGGGTGCTATGTTTAGTAAGGCTCAGTAGTGATACAGTAATGTTACAGTAAATATTTATGTGTATTAAGCTTACTGCTATGTTCAGTAAGGCTCAGTATTATTAAGCATGCTGCTTTATGCAGTAATGGCTCAGAAATAGCACAGTTAAGTAATCATATGTATTAGAAAGCATGTTGCCTTGTGCAGTAGTGGCTCAGTTAGTTACTCAGGGACTATTATCAGTAGTTGGCAGTGTTTAGAATGTGATTATATTCATTTGTTTATATGATTGGCATTCTAGTTTACTCACTAAGCTCTAGCAGCTTATCACATATTATTTCTAAAATGTTTTGCAGGTTTTAGCAAAGACAAGGGTAAAGCTTCAGTTTGATGGTTGTTATGTGTATAAGGAAAACGGTGTTTTGAAAATTAACGCCCGGTTGTACTGTGAGAAAATGCCTTTTGATGTAAATATGTGAATATCATGCTTTTGTACGAACCTGACGGTTCAAAACTGCTTTTGTTGCTTCCACTCGTTTGTAAGATAACTGTTTTATTTCTAAAAGAACTTGAAATATGGTTTTATTTATATTTTGAAAATTGGGGCGTTACATCGTGTCCTAGCAAAAGATTGAAACCCAGTTAAGACAGGCACTAGACTCGATTGTGTGTGAATTGAAGATGTGGACGGGGGAGGCAGTCTACTTATTTCAAAGCCAGCAAACTCCGAATAAGTTGCCGTCTGTGTATGTGATAAGTCGCCGTCTGTGTATGTGATAAGCCACTGGGAATGAAACTACTCCCATTTGAGTGGAAGCATAGTGGCTGGTGGGGTGAGGTGCTTGCACTGGTGGGATGGCAACGACTATTTCAATACCAGCCGGAACACTGTCCCGACCGATAGCAGATATGGCTACCCGGAATTTCGGAGCTGGGGAACTCTCACCCTCTTTCTTTTCCAGCTCACTCTTGCTATCACTAACAGCAACGCCCAATTCTACATCTTCCTTTTCAAGTACAGGTATATCCCCACATGTGCTAGATATGTCAAATAAATCTTGGTGGATGCTCTCTTGGTGATCAGATATTTGTCTTGTGCTAGTGGATTCGGCACGAACGGGAGAAGGTCTCAGGCCAAAAGATATTGACTGCCCGGATGAAGATGATTCAGTTTAGGTCCTTTATGTGGAGGACTTACTCCCAGATTCAGCATTGGTGGAGGCCTCAGAATCACATATCACTACACCCTCTCTCTCGTGTATCTCACCTTCTTCACCACTTCTTCCACCCCTCACAGTAGATTCTTCCCTCCCATGCACAACACTGCTCGGGGAACCCCTGTGCACCCGAGCTCCTAGACGGGTAGGACCCTCACCCGGTGCTACTGCTCCTTGGGCAGGCACAACCGGTTCTGGTTGCGCCAGAGGATCTATCCTATTATCCCTCATGTAACTCCTCACAACCTCACTCTCCTGATTCAGAGTTTAAAGAAGGACAACAAGCACCTGCATAGCAACTACATTAGGTAAATCTCTGTTGCGTAAAAATCGGGTGATCCGTTACACTTGGACTTGTGGGTTATCAAGGCGTCGGGGAATGGTGTGGTACGTTTCCAAATCGGTGGCGATCAGGATTGTAAGGAACCTCTGGAATGGTATGAAGGTTTTGAAGGTATTTGTTTGGCATAAATAAGTAGCAACGGAAGCAAGATACAATACAAGTTACAAACTAGCCAAACAAACACACATGCCATGGACCAACATCTAGACATGGAATTGCAACTAAATAAAAGAACAAGATGGAAAGAAATGTACCAATATGCAAGTACTACAATCTTCTTCTTGTCAAGCTTCAATAATCCAACCAAGTCAAGCTTCAAGAATCCAAACTAGGATTCCTCTAGTGAAGTCCACCCCAAGTTGTGTTGATTCCCAAATGCTAGTAGGTTGGTGTGTAATCACCAAGACAACAATCAAGTATATCTTTCACTCTTGTGCACCTCAAGAACACCAAGAAGAAGATCAAGTTCTAGAGAGCATTCTTGTGCATGGATTAACTCAAAGAACACCCAAAAGTCTATTCTTAAGCAGAGAAAAACGTAGCCTCTTAGTCTACCCAAGTTGTTGACATAAACACCATTAAATCAAGTGTTTAAGGCTGTTAATTCTGCTGTTACAGGGATCATACATGGCCCGTGTTGGCCAACACGGCCGTATAGGCCCAAGGTCCACGGCCTTAATTGGGCCAAGATAGCCCATGTGTAACAGGCCCAACACGGCCCGTGTTTACCTACACGGCCGTGTAGGCCCAAAGCACACGGCCTTTACTTGGGCCAAAATTTCCCGTGCTAGTTGGGCTGGACACGGCCCTTGTTCAAGAACACGGCCCGTGTACCATGCTGCCAAAACCATTTTGGCCTTTTTTTCTCTCTTTTGCTTGATCATGTTGTCGGAATCAATACTTGGTGTGTGACCCTATAGGCCTATACTTCATCAACAGTGCTATTAACTCGTTCGTGTCAGCGGGCATATTCCAACAGACTCCCACTTGCACGTGTCACGACTACGAAAAATACACAAACATAGAGCGGCCTCTAGCAAGACATCTATCCTCTCAAGTCAGTATAGGGTATGCCACTCTTGACAAGATCCCAATCATAAAATGATTGTCCTAAAGATAAATGAACATATACATCCCATTGTTTGCGATATCCTATGTGAACACAAGGCATGGAATAAAGTCAAACTTCAGATCGTTCACGACTATGTTTCTCGATTCTAGATTAGTGGTGACCAACAAACCAAGTTAACATGGATCCATCATCAATATAACTTGAGCACGGCCATGCATATGAACGCCAGCACTCAATCATCGACGGGCCCATGGATATCTTCTCTATACATAGAGGAACAAATTCCTTTTGACTACGTAGTCCCGCCACTTAGATAATACTCTACCCAATCATCTCCCTTATAACGACCAGTTACGGACCACGTTAGAAAACGATCAAAGCAAAGCATACCTATGCTTTGGAATCACATGTATCTCTAGTTTAAGGATGAAACGCCATCATCATCCCGAGTTACTTATGACCAGAACCATGAAGCGAACTCAGGTGCGGGTCCTCCAATCACTTGAAACCCCTTTCAAGTATAGGCAAGAACCACGTTTAACAAAACCAATTCTTTACCTCAATCTTAATTTATACTTCCTTCCCATAAAGTATAACCGATTGTGGAGATTTTAGAATGAAAAACATTCTCGGAAGTGTTTAAACAAGCTAAGATGGAACACAATAAGGATTCATAAAATACCCGCCCTCGGCGTATTATTAAATCTCCATTTAATAATCGATATAGTATGAATTGCAATACTGCTTAACGTCCCCAAAATATAAGTACAAATCAAACATGAACCAAAACATATTCAAGCCAAGTTACATGCATTAGAAATGCTAATTGACCTAGTATGATAAACATCACTACTCCATAACAACGGCTTAACTAGTTGATTTGTTCCACAACATCCACAAGTACTTTTGTTATTCAATTATATCTCTTTTGACAAGACTACTTCAAGAGTATGCATCAAAAAGATCTCAACTTGTCAAAAAGTTAAAATAATCACACCCTCATTGTCTCAAAAGCCCACAACAAGGTTAGTGATACTTTAAGAACCAACAAACAACACCACAAGTTAGGATCATCAACTTTGACCAGAGATAAATAGTTATCCTAGCAGAAACACGCATTAGAGTAACTACTTACTCCAAGCCTATTCTAGTCGTCAAACACCAAGAACATATCTCTATATTTCTTGAACTAAATACTATCCAATTTTGTATCTCCTAAATGCCCTTATGAAGCAATAACTCCTTAATTAGGTTCGCAGATAACCTAATACCGGGACATTATCTTCAATAGACATTTAACACTAGGAATACAACAAAGCTCCCACTAGCCCTGACATATATAAAAGGTTTTATCTACGCTTCTAGAAAACTCATCACTTTGATTTTCTATTAGTAAGCAAAGATCTTTCCTTCAAGATGCAAGAATAAGTCCGAAGTGGCCTTATCCACTTTTGTAGACATAATTCGGATACTACGGATGTATATTAAGACCCTCGGAGAGTGTTATAAGCACTTCCTCATCATATTGTTTCATGACGAAACGAGGTCATTAATATCCACGAGTATCAAACATTCTTCAACATAGCCACTAGGACAAGTTTCACCATAACCATCATGAAAACTTTACCACTAGTCCGTATTTGAAGTTGTCTACAATACCATCCATGTTAATCCCATCACTACCACCTGGTGTACACTTAGGTATGGGACCAAGTCAAGTAAAGTACTTGGACATTTCAAATGGATTGCATCTCTTTATCATTTACTTCTTTTTATTCCACTACGTCTTATGATAGGTGGTGAACTCAACACGACTCACCATCAAGTCATTTCCACTTAGATATGAGAAATCCATATCTCTTTGGCTCTATATGACTCTTATCAGGATTCAAAGAAGTAATGACTCTTAGCCAGGCATATCAGCGTAACCATGATGATCATCTATCAAAGATATCAGATTATATGCTAGTATCATAATCAAGTCTTTCATTTAAGTTCCACGTTCTTCCACTGGAATGCCTTAGTTTTAGTTTCTTTCTTCTTCCCCTTTTAAGCAACAAACATTGTTCTCAAAAGGTTAAATAACTAAAACTTAGAAGAACTCCTCAAATGTATTAGCACTTCTCGATTTCAAGTTTATCCATCTCCCACTGAATGTAGAATGGATAGACAAGCAAAGAACCTTTCTAGTCGTATCTCAATAAATGCTAAATAGACTATCAATTGAATTTGGATTTGAGGACTTAGCCACAATGGTAAATGAATATCCCAACAAATCGGACACACATTCTTGACCCGTCATAAACCGGATCAATAACACCCGGTTTCCTACTCCATGACACCATGTACCAATGTGTCTTAGTAGGATATGAATTGTGAAACAATTTCACAATTCACTGTATGGTCATCCAATATATATAGTAAGTAGCTTAGCATCTCCTCTGGATCTAAGTACCTTAATCTATATGCCCTATTGATTCTGACATTTGTCTTGGTTAATTCTGAACACCAACAAGGTTTCAGACATATACCCAAACTAATAAACGTCTCTCAACTACTACCATCAAGGTAGTGACAAAGAAGTTTCGTTTTCGTTGTTCTTTGTGGTGTGCTTGAACAGATTATCCACAAAATGTGATCAATATCCAACAAGCCTTCAATCCTCTCACTAACTCCGGTGAAGGATCACATAATCCCCTTAGCCTAATAAACAAGATCAACATCAAAACATTTAGCCCAAGGCGAAACTATTCCGAGATCCTAACCACATGGATCTAGGTGACATATCTCTTGTTTATGTGGTTAAGTTGATTATCACACAAAGATAACTCATCCAAACTATTTTGGATTCAGAATCAACTATTCATGAATATTCTATTACTTGTAACAAAACCTTGTGTATGCCATGACATGGGAAATTTTGAACAAAATATCTCACAATTGATTTTCATAATAAATATCATATTTTAAGAATAAACTCATCGTCACCACATGCTAAGTTGTGTGCCACGCAGGGCAAAACAACACATGAGTTATGACATCAATAAACCTTGAGTAAACACTGCTTAAAAGGTTTTACATCAATTCTTAAAACTTCAAAATTTTGTCCACCGTAATTAAAGCGAGCATACAAAGAGATGTTACTTGCCACGCAAGGCAATAAAATAAAGTAATAAAGAAACCGGCGACAAAAGTGTGACAACCGTCACCAAAAGCAAATGTATATGTATATATATATATATATAAAATAATAATAATAATAAATAATATATATAATAATAATAAATAAATAAATAAATAAATAAAATTATATACATTTATATATAAAAACATGTATATAATTATAAATATATATATATATTGTATATAATAAACAAAAAAAAGAAAAAGAAAATAAAAATCAACCCAACACAACACAACACAATCATTTATCTTACTTACACACTCAACCATCATCACCACCTCACCACCCCCCCCCCCTCACTCTCTTCTTCTTTTCTTTTTTTCTATAAATATCAATCCTTTTCTTTCATTTTTCACACTACCTTCGACCAACTTACTCTCTCTCATTTTCTTACACTCTCATACTCTCTCTAAAATCCATATTCAAGAGATCAAAGGAATTCAAGGAGGAACCATCTCTTTTTCATACTTGTTTGTGTCTTTTGAAGGTATAATCACCAATCTCTAACACTATTCTTTAAAATCTTGTTGTTCTTAACCAAACCCACCACACTCCATCTCTTCTCTTTTCTCTTTTCTTCTTTCACCAACAAAAATCTCCCAAGAACATCAAACTCTTGTTCATCTTTTGAAGATCAAAGACAAATCAAAGAAAAAGAGTTGGTAAGATGATCATAACAAACCCATCTCTACTCTTCTACCTTTCTTCTTTTCTTCTTTCTTTTTATTTATTTTCTTTGATGTTCATCTTGTTTCTTTTATATATCTATAATCATGTAAATATAAACATCCTACCAATATTGTATGAAGCACATGAAATGTGCATCATCCTACCATTGTTATATGGAACATAATCAACTAAATATCAAGTAAATAAGACTTTGATCATGCATGTGTATCATCTTACCAAATGTTGTAAGGAACACATAAAATGTGTATCATCCTACCATTGTTGTAAGGAACACATGGATTATCAAAGCTTATACTTATACAAGATGATTAATCATGAATATAAATATGTTATATTAAAGTTATGACCCATAAAACAAAGAGAAATTATAATCTGGTAGATTCTGAACTAGAACTCCCCTATTGTTTTTGTTATATCTGGAGTTCTACGTATCAAAATCAGTTGATTCTTTTTTCTTATCTTAGTTTAAAGTGTTACCTTTCATTTAAACTTGAATTCACTAATTTACATGAAGGTTTTATCCTTCAAACATATTTAATAAGAGACATATGTTGAATCTGGAAATCTGACAGATTTAAAAAGGTACACTATAAACGCGTGTAACTTACTCATTCTTGGGTCAAAATACATCTAGTTTTTTTTTAAGTTTCATCTTTGAGTCGTAGTTAATTCCCATTTTGAATCATGTAAAAACGAGGTCGTATGAGCCCTAAACAGACTTTTTAGTAACAATATGTCATCCAGACACTGATCAGTGGACATCTTATATACTTTTAATTATTAAAAATATTAAACATGGATTATAAATTCCTATATTTTTATTGGACATTCTAGAAACATGTATTAAGGTTATATTAAAATATTAAGCCTTAATATGACTCGTAAAATATAGTTTTTAATTTTTAAAGTTTAACTTAAGAAAATAAAAATTCCAGTGAACACCTATGATTTAAGGAAAATAGAGACAACCTTTAAAAATTTAATAAATAAGTTAATAACAAATAAATAATACAAAATAATAAATATAATAAGTCTAATAGAGCTACATACTTCTTATATTAGGAAAGGAGCTTCGGTAGAAACAAGAAACTCTTAAAAGATTAACACATTTGCATACCGAGTGAGTATCATAGCCCCTTTTTACCGTATTTCATATTATTTTTGGGGTGAAAGCATGTGTATTTATTTCATGAAAAGTTTATTGCCTATCTTCTTATATATTTCAAATATTATTTTGAGCACTTATGGTATTATTCTTTGATGTGCTTGGGTTATCGTTGTAAGGCCCTTCGTTGGACATTATCCTTTAACTCTGCTAGTGAGCCGATGGTATTTGTAAGTAGCGCTATTTGGAGATTCCGACGTCTCCCATTTATGGTTGACGAACTATAGATGTACTTTACCACTACTAACGTCATTTAATATGGGCGTTAGGTTTATTCATAGGCAATTGGTTGTCGGCTAGGTTGGATAATGGATCAAGCAATAATCATCATAGTATATTACTACCATGTGCAACGTATTAGGCAATATAATGCATCCTCTATCACTCGTGCATACTTTTATCTTATTCAAAAATCTCCATCATTTATTTAAACTTTTCCTCATTTAAAAGTTATATTGTGCATATTAAAAACATATCTAGTAGTTGACCCGTTTTTCTTTTACCCATGCTTTCAGGTGATCGTCGTTTGGTACATTATGTGGAGGCACGATGTGTGGCATCTTCATCTTCATCTTCAAATTTTATAAAAAAAATTTATATTTTATTTATGCATCGTACAAGACAATGTCCTTTAAACATTATTTGGTTGTGTAACTTTTACTTATGTTTTATCCGAACAACTTAGTTTGTTAAATTAATATATTGGTTATTGTCTTTTTACCTTGTGCGATGATCCCTTGTGTTGTGACACCTCGTGTTTCCGCTTTAGCGGGGTGTGAAGCGAGATCAAGTCTCCTTATCTTCTCTTAGAGGAAAATCATCATGGTTTCCTCGCCCGAGATATGGTTCTTCATGCTTTTCTTTCACCAAAGGACCTACACTTAGTAACAAACAAATTTGTGACAAACGTGAGTCAATCTGCTCGGGTCAACAACCCAGCTTATAGAAGAATAGCAATGAATCATGAATGTACCTAAAGATGGAAAGTTAACTCTCTCTTTCCTGAGAAGTTTTATATCCTCTCGACATGTAGGGCAGGCGTGACGGCCCCAATTTCCAAATCTTCCACAGAAGTAGCAAACTACCTTCTCTTGAGTCTCTTCTTGAGGCACATCCTCTATGCCTTTCAACTCAACATCAAGGATAGGCTTGGAAACTCCAACCTTTCCTTTTAGGGTCGGTTTCTTCTTCCTTTTCTTTTGTTTCTTTAAGCCCAAGATGGGAGTGGTTGAGGTGGAATTATGCTTGGCCATGTCAGACTCCGCAGACTTAAACTTGCCATACAATTCGCTTAAGGACTTCTCCATTCCTTGCATATGATAGGTTGTGACAAACTGATCATATGTTGGGGGCAGAGACTGGAGTACAATATCCACAGCGAGCTGTCTCCCAATAGGAAATCCCAACCTCTCCATTTGGTCCACGTTCGCCTTCATCTTAAGGACGTGAAGACCAACATTCCCGCCTTCCTGTAGCCTACAACCGACTAGGCTTTTAACACACTCATAGTGTTCCTGCCTAACTTGCTGTTGGAACATGTCCTTGAGCTTGTTTAACATATTGTACACGCTCATGTGCTCGAGCTGCTTTCGCAACTGCGAGCTCATAGTTGACAACATGAGGCAGGCAACATCGTGCGTGTCCTCAACACGTTTTTCATACCCGTATCGGACGACCCAAGTCACGTTGGTAGCAGGTGGCTCCGGAAAGGGTTCCTCAAGGATGTGCAAATTTGACTCATGGCGAAGGACAATCCTCAATTTCCTAAGCCATACAATAAAGTTCACCCCCGTGAGTTTCTCCCTTTCTAGGAACATACGAAGTGAGATGTTTGACGTTGTGTTGTTTTGGTTTGACATCTATAAATAACAATAATACGAGTTTTGGTTAGTTTAGATAAACCTTGTTAAAAATAATTAACCCATAGTTTTAGATAAAAACAATTATTTGTAACTAGGGCTAAGAACCTTATTTCACCTTGCACCGTGATGGGTTTGCCATGGATCATGTGGCGAAGCTATTTAGGCCGGTAACCATTTTACCAATTGTAATCTCTATTACAACTCTTAGACACTTGTGGAATCCGTTGACATCCATTATGTTGGTTGCCATGTTTGATCCCTTCCTTACACCAATCTTAATACATAATTTTTGTTTTGCTCGTGCTTAGCTCGACAACTAATCAAGAATTATATACTAAAATTGTAAACCGTCCGACAAGACACACGAGTGGCACTCTCGACTATCAATTGGCTCATGCTTAGCTCGACAACCAATCATGCAAGTTACCCCACTCACCTTCCACACAACTACGCAAGGAATGACTCGTGCTTAGCTCGACAATCATTCTTGTTTCTTAGATTCGGGTGGTGTCGTCTTACGGATGGTGAGTGATTTACATTTTGGAAAAATGGGATTTTGTTTCCGGTTTATAAAAACCTTTTTGTGAATTAACAAAGTAAGTGTCAAAACGATTTTAAGCACTACTTAAATATAATACTAAGTTTATATTTTCTTTGTCATATCTATTCGCGCGAGATTGTTAACCATTTTAACAAACGTTGTATTTTATTTAATTTTATAGAAAAATTGTCTAGCATGCGAATCCTAATCCATGCGTAGAAAAATAAAATACAACCACGCAGATATATATATATGTATAATTCGGTAACATGTCCAAAAATCCTATGCGTTTTCCCCGTGAGCCACAACGGGGAAAACGAGACCAAAACCTAAGGACAGGGTAAAGTCTCGTTGGGTGAACTCCCACCGAATCCAACACCTCCAATAGCGTGTTAATTCCTTCTCGCCAAGACGTCATCACCATGACTCCCGTTGACTTCTACGGTTCTAATTCTATACTATTTACAAATACATAGAATATATATATAAACGATACGCACGTCGCATTCCTACAATATTTATACAAATACACGGAATAAAATAAACGGCGTGCAAGCTGCACCAATAAATAAATAAATAAATATTTACACCAATACGGCGCGCAGGCCACCAAAAACCAAATCAATCAACCACCACAACACATAGGTCTAAAGGCATATCGTGTTACCGAATTAACCAAACGCAACATAAATGAAACATGGTGTGCCACACAAAATCATGATACGAATATATTTTAGTCAAGATTGTCAACATCATCAAAGGCACCAAAATGACAATCCTTGTTCATATGCATTAGTGTACCAAACCATTTTTGTGACACATATTCATATATACATTTATAAGTATATATTTGTGTACACTTCATGCCAAGTTACAACAAATATATAAATATAAAAACTAAAATATTAACAAGGCTACAAATATAACAATTCTAGCACAACAAGAGTCTCAATGAAAAAACCAATTTTAAGAAAACAATTTTTTATTATATAAAAGTATTTATATGACTTTTCTAGACTCGATGTAAAAACTAACATATTAGGTAGGCTACAAATATACCAATTTTAGCCTAACAAGAATCTACATGAAAAACCATTTCTAGAAAACAATTTTCTAATATAAAAATATTTATATGAATATTATGTAGGCTACAAATATACCAATTTTAGCCTAGCAACCATCTACACGAAAGATCATTTCAAGAAAACAATTTTCTTAAATAAAATATTCATATGGTTTTTCTAGACTCGTTAGTGCAAAGCCATGTTAGATATGGCTCTGATACCACTGAAGGTATTTGTTTGGCATAAATAAGTAGCAACGGAAGCAAGATACAATACAAGTTACAAACTAGCCAAATAAACACACATGCCATGGACCAACATCTAGACATGGAATTGCAACTAATCAAAAGAACAAGATGGAAAGAAATGTACCAATATGCAAGTACTACAATCTTCTTCTTGTCAAGCTTCAAGAATCCAACCAAGTCAAGCTTCAAGAATCCAAACTAGGATTCCTCTAGTGAAGTCCACCCTAAGTTGTGTTGATTCCCAAATGCTAGTAGGTTGGTGTGTAATCACCAAGACAACAATCAAGTATATCTTTTACTCTTGTGCACCTCAAGAACACCAAGAAGAAGATCAAGTTCTAGAGAGCATTCTTGTGCATGGATTAACTCAAAGAACACCCAAAAGTCTGTTCTTGAGCAGAGAAAAACGTAGCCTCTTAGTCTACCCAAGTTGTTGACATAAACACCATTAAATCAAGTGTTTAAGGCTGTTAATTCTGCTGTTACAGGGATCATACACGGCCCGTGTTGGCTAACACGGCCGTGTAGGCCCAAGGTTCACGGCCTCAATTGGGCCAAGATAGCCCGTGTCTAACAGGCCCAACACAGCCCGTGTTTACCTACATGGCCGTGTAGGCCCAAAGCACACGGCCTTTACTTGGGCCAAAACGCCCCGTGCTAGTTGGGCTGGACACGGCCCGTGTTCAAGAACACGGCCTGTGTACTATGCTGCCAAAACCCATTTTGGCCTTTTTTTCTCTCTTTTGCTTGATCATGTTGTCGGAATCAATACTTGGTGTGTGACCCAATAGGCCTATACGTCATCAGCAGTGCTATTAACTCGTTCGTGTCAGCGGGCATATTCCAACAGGTTTTGCTGCAGGAGGTGTTCTTTTCATTTACCATTCTCACTATCTCCTCAAAAATGATGGTGGCGTAGTCTAGATGGATATGGTAAGAAATACCAGCCAAAAGCAGAAATGAGTAGTAGGAGCCACCATCTGTATCCCTATGAATGCTGGTGAGGGTACGGGAGATGATTGTAGCAAGCGTCTACCAGAAAGGAGCAAGGTTGGTTCTTTTAAATTGATGGATCTGTTGTAGCTCCCCATTGTAACCGAGGCCGTGAAACAGTTCTAGTACTTCATGTACCCCTGGATTTTCAATGAAGTCGGTTTTATCAGGGTAGTGGTCTGATGTGGGTAGATCCAGGACGTTGCGGAGCTTGATGGCTGAGAGAGTGGTTCAAACATTTTCAATTCGTCCTCTGAGGCACTTGTGTCTAAGCGAGTGACACCCTCAGTAAAGTATACCACAGTTGCTGCGGGTAAATTTCGGGTACATGGGTGAGTGATGTGTTTGGGTTTTCAACTATGGCTTGGCACAGTGGATGGGCTCGGATTATTTTAGTGACTATAGGGATTTTGCTATCTGTTTCCAGGTCAAAGTAAAGGTTATTGCTGCTTGTCTCAAGGCGCTCATCAGCAGAGAAAAGGGTTTCCTCAGGTAGGGGTTGAGCTGGCTGATTGGCTGAGCTGGCTAATTGGCTACCATCTGTAACAAGTAATATAGACCTGATCGGTACAGCAGAGACAAGTAGTTTAGAATGCACATGTGAATGTTTGAGTAGAGGTATGTTCTATGATGTTAATTCACATGTGAATGTTGACTTTGACTTGACCTTTGAATTTTGACTTTTGAAATAACCTGTTGGAATCATGTCAAAATTTGTACAAGTGTTGAAAGTTGGATGAACTTTCACTTGAAAGTTGCATGAGGTAAAGTGTGAGTGAAAGTCACATAGAAATTATAAGAATCGCATGAGATTCTCTAAGTGTAGAGAATCCGACATAAGTTACAAATCCGACCACTTTATACTTTCAAAATTCCGATGGATCATGAAATCCGGTTGTCAAACCATTTTATGCAAAATCTGATAAAATGAAATCTGCTAAGTCCAACACTACACTATCGGATTTTCTACAAGTCCGACAGTTCATCAAAATCCGATAGAATGAAATCCGCAAGATCCAACACTACACTATCGGATTTTCACCAAGTTTTGAAAATGTTTCAAGTGAAAGTCGCATGAAAAGATTTGGACTTGAAAGTCGCATTAACTCGTTTCACATGAAAATCGGATGAACTTAACAAACATGCGAAAGTCGGATGGACTTAAAACATGCGAAAGTCGGATGGGGTCATGTTGAGTGAAAGTGGGATGGCTTAATTCAATTTTAAGTCGCATGAGCCAATTCAAGTGAAAATCTTATGGACTCAAGTCATGTGAAAGTCGGATGACCTTGAGTCATGCAAAAGTCAGATGACCTTGAGTCATGCGAAAGTCACATGGACTTAGTAACTTGAAGGTCGGATAGGCCAAGTGTATTCCAAAGTCGCATAGGCTTTAAACAACCAAAAGTCGCATGGAACAACTTTCCAAACATCAGATAGACCAAGTTCATTCCAAAGTCACATAGGCTTTAAACAACCAAAAGTCGCATGGAACAACTTTCTAAAGGTCGGATAGACCAAGTTCATCCGACTGTCGGATGATTCAAACTTTTCTTCATATGACTTTTAAGAACATTCAGTCTATTCATACCAAGTCCAAAATCGATTTTTGACTAAATGTAAACTTATGGACTCATGTTTTATACCAATAGACTCGGATTTCAACATCAAACAACCGTGTACTTGCAAACAAACCTAAACAACCATAAATTTCACACATTTTTGACTTGAAAGACTCTGTTCATCGGAGAAGATGAACATTGTCATTTTTCGAAAACCCACTTCCTCCATCCACATTTTTGTATGAATTTGAACTCCATTGTTGATTCAAATCCTGCATAATCATCAGAATCACAGATTACATTACTCAAACTTTACAAACAACATCATTTAGGATGAAAAAGTTCAAATTTTAGTTAGAACCCATTGTTCGATAAACAGGGGTTAAAAACG
Source organism: Dittrichia graveolens (assembly GCA_038502395.1). Classification (NCBI taxonomy): domain Eukaryota; kingdom Viridiplantae; phylum Streptophyta; class Magnoliopsida; order Asterales; family Asteraceae; genus Dittrichia; species Dittrichia graveolens. Next base: position 49,620,204 of record JARJIL010000005.1, on the reverse strand, counting down.
CAATGTAAACCCCAATTTTAGCACCTAAATGTGTAAATCCTTTGACATTTCTTGTTGAATTCATCTTACCTTTCTGTTTAGTGTTGAATGAACACACAAATTTCACACACGAGATGCTTCGATCGAAGGCGGTAGAGAGAGACAGAAGAAGATGAATAGTGTTGCTTTTTGAAAGTTTGAAAGCATGGGGAAGAAGAAGGATTGGATAGCTATTTTTATAGCTTATCAAACTTTCGGATCAAGGTGGGTCGGGGCTTATCCGACTGTCGCATCGACTCGGTTTGGCCCAAACTTAATGTTTGGCCTAGTCCATTCTGTTTTAGCCCAAGGCTTAGAATTTTACATTATTTAGGCCCAAAAATGATTATTCTTTCTTTTATTGTTTTCTACTTCATTTAACTCTCCTAGAAATGATAAATATAAAGTAAGCGACTAGAACTCAGTCATCTGAAAATAAGAAACTACGAGTGTTTGTCTGATTTGAGATGAATTCTTGAATCAGAAACTGCGAGTGTTTGTCAAATTTGAGATGAAGTCTTGAACATTTCTCCCCGTACACGAATGCACGAAAAGCATTTGTGTCAACCAGTGAACCAATGTGCTCCCCCTAGTCAGGAGCAGTTGTATGCCTGCATATATAACACAACCACGCGTAATTCTATACAAGAAAGATAAGAAAGTAATGAGTTACAGTTTGAGATTCAACATACCAATCATAGACACTAGGAATGTAAACCTTGCTTCATCTAGTGGTTTGGTGAATAGATTAGCCAGTTGATCATCGGTAGGAACGTACTATAATTCAATCAGACCCTTTTCCACATTGTATTTCAAGACGTGATACCTAATATCGACGTGCTTGGTCTTAGAGTGATGGACATGATTGCAAGAGATGGCAATTGCACTTTGAGAATCGCACAACAGAGGAATCTTAGAGTAGGTGAGACCAAAGTCCTGTAGTTGAGTTCGCATCCACATACTCTATGAACAACTGGCAACAGCCACAAATTCAGCTTTAGCAATTGAGGTAGACACAAATTTTTCTTCTTTGAACTCCAGCAGACCAACCGATCTCCCAAGAAGCGTGCACTCCCATATGTGCTTTTCCTGTCCGGCGTCATCCGAATCAGAGTACGCAAGTAATTTGAACGAAGAGTCACTGGGATACCATAGACCAAGGTCAGGAGTCCCTTTCAGGTATTTGAGGATCACTAGAAAAAAACTACGATTTCGTTACACAAAAAAAGTGTGACGATATGCATATAGTAACACTTGCGTTTTCAGCTTATGTGTGATGAACGGTCGAGTGACCATAGGGTACATATAGTTACATTAGCGGGTTAATGGCCGTATCAATTTAAAAACAGTAACCAAAACTATAAAATGTGTGACTAATTGGGTACGAGTTTATATTGGATTAATTAGTTTTAGTGACCGTAAACACTTTATAGTCACACACGGTTATTCAGAGTATTTATTTTTTGTCCTTTGGCCACATGAATATATAATATTTGTGGCATTTTCAATGATTTAGTCACACAACAATTGTTTTTTTTTTGGATTTCGTCACATACAATTAAGCCAAAAGTGACTAAAAGAGTTAATAAGTGTGACCATATGCTTGTTAAACTCAATTAAATGTCTATTTGGTGTGACTATTGTTCATCCAATTGCCACATGAATTTTATGTTTGTATGGCATTTTGTAATATTTAGTCACATAACAAACTTTTTTGGGGGATTTAGTCACATACAATTAAGCAAACAGTGGTCAAAAGTGTTAATAAGTGTGACCATAAGCTTTTTAAAGTCATGTAAATATGTATTTTCTGTAACTATTTTTATCCAATGGCCACATGAATTTTATGTTTGTGTGGCTTTTTTAATTATTTAGTCACACAACGATTGTTTTTTAAGAGATCTAGTCACATACAATTAAGCTAACAGTGGCCAATAGTATTAATAAGTGTGACCATATGTTTTTTAAAGTCAAGTAAATATGTATTTTTCGTAAGTATTGTTAATCAAATGGTCACATGAATTCTATGTTTATGTGACATTTTGAATTATTTAGTCACACAACCATTATTTTTTAGGGAATTTAGTCACATACAATTAAGGTAACAGTGGCCAATAGTATTAATAAGTGTGACCATATGCTTTTTAAAGTCAAGTACATATGTATTTTGTGTAAGTATTGTTAATCAAATGGCCACATGAATTTTATGTTTGTGTGGCATTTTGTAGTATTTAGTCACACAACGATTGTTTTTAGGGGATTTAGTCACATACAATTAAGCTAACAGTGGCCAATAGTGTTAATAAGTGTGACTATATGCATTTTAAAGTCAAATGTGTATTTTGTGTGACTATTGTTCATCCAATGACCACATAATTTTATGTGTGTGTGGCGTTTTGTAATATTTAGTCACACAAACATTGTTTTTTTTTTTGAGGTAGCCACAACAATTAAGCAGATAGTGGCCAAATGTGTTAATAAGTGTGACCTATTCTTTTTGAAGTCAAGTAAATGTGTATTTTGTGTGACTATTGTTCATCCAATAGTCACATGAATTTTATGTTTGTGGATCATTTTGTAATATTTAGTCACACAAGCATTGTTTTTTTCTTTTTGGTATTTAGTCACATACAATTAAGCAAACAGCCGCCAAAAGTGTTAAATATAAGTGTGACTATATGTTTTTTAAAGTCAAGTAAATGTGTATTTTGTGTGACTATTGTCATCCAATGGCCACGTGAATTTTATGTTTGTGTGACGTTTTATAATATTTAGTTACACAATGATTGTTTTTTTAGATTTAGTCACATAGAATTAAGCAAACTGTGGCCAATAGTGTTAATAAATGTGACCATATACTTTTTAAAGTCAGGTAAATGTGTATTTTGTATGACTATTGTTCATCCAATAGCCACATGAATTTTATGTATGTGTGGTGTTTTGTAATATTTAGTCATACAATGAGTTAAGTAAATAGTGGCTAAAAGTGTTGATAAGTGTGACTATATTATGTGAGCGCATCTTTTGGTCACATTTAACAAACCAATGATTTGTTTAACAATATGGATTATATACATACATATATATCTATACTACTATATAAAGCATTTAACACTCTCCCTCCTCCTTAATTTTAAGACTTCTTAAAATTCAATCAAAACATCTTGGCCTTTCATTCTATTTAACTTAATCTCATCCACTCAATCTTTAACCATTCTAATCTTTCTCCTAATTTACTTTAACTTTTCATTCAATTAAAATATACTCTCACACAAACATAATTATACACCCATAACAACATAATTTCTAATATCTTATTAACTTCTCTATCCTTAATTCACAAATATGATTTTTTTTCCTTATTTTAATGTCTTTTAGATTTTATTTTTAAAATTAATAAAATAGTTCATGCAAATAAAAGAAAAATTGAAAAAAAAGGGACATGTTGCTAAATAAATTTTTTTGTGACATTGAATTTTGCGAATAACATATCATTATATTTTTTAAAACGGATTATTATAAAACAAAAACTATTCAACTCCGCAGCATTGCGCGGGTACGATGCTAGTATATATATATATAGTTGCAATATATAACAAAACAAACACAAACACCACAAAATTGGAACATACATAATTGTACCAAAACTAAAATTGGAACGTCGTACGTAATAAAATCTGAAAGTAACATATCAAAATAATCTATACATTTAAGAATCATAGATTTAAAGACTTTTGACTCTTCAAGTTTGCCCTCGCTTGCTTTTGAACGGTATCACGGGAGACAAAGGTGGCTTTGCGCTTATTTTGTAATTTAGGTGCAGTTTTATTCTCAGCAATGTTCTGTATGCAATGGTGTTACCTGTAGGAGACAAAATCCACATGTATAAAACATTAAATTTAATATGAAGAATTATACATATGTAGGTTGATAAAAACGTGTATGTACCTTTTCATCAAGAATCACTTGATTCTTTGGTCATGCAAAAAAACCACCTACTGCATCCTTAACTATTTTGAAACCATTATTTCTTACGTCCGGTATACATACTGCATCCACCAACGATTTATCAATTGACACTTTGTAGCAATCCTTTGGGAGTAATTTGTTATGAAGCATTTGTTTTCCATGTGACATGTATACGGTACCCAAAGCAATAATACTTATTCTCTGTAAGTGCCACAATCTATACTTCTGTTCCTAAAAAATAATGATTTTTGGCATATATGTATCAAAAATTAATCAAACTAAAGAATACATGAACATGTTAAAATACATACTTGTGGTAGTACTAGTGTTGGAGACAGATTTTCTTGCGATTGAAACTCTCGACGTGGAAATGCATTTTGTTGTGATTCAGCCATTTTGTTAGATCCCACAGAGTTATGAATTTCCTATATAAAACACGGTAAAGGAGTCATGTATGTAGAATTCAAAAATCACAGGGGGAAAATTAAAATCAATGTAATTCAAATGTTATATTACTTACCATTGTTTCCATTTCCTTTTCCAAAGTTGCAAGTCCATTAGACTTCTGGAAGATCGCATCCTTCTCACATCCAACAACACTTAACGGTGTTGCCGGTCATTAGACTCCTGGAAGCTCGCATCCTTCTTACATCGAACAACAGTTAACGGTGTTACGCCCTCTAGAACTGTACCCTTAGCTTTAGGATTAGTATCCACTAAGACACCTACAATATAAAATAATAAATGCATATGTTAGCAATAGAAAATGAAAATGTTAGCAAAATTACAATAAATGTCTTACCTCTGATGCGGGTAATTGAGTTGGCAATAAATGTAACTTCTCTCCTTGTGCAGCCAACTGAGTAACCATTCCCTGTGTTTGCGCCACCTGGTCAGACAAGTTCTTGATTTCTTCTTCTTTTTCTACACGCTCACATCTCTCATTATCAAGTTGACATTAAATTAATGCAAGTCTTTCATCTGATGATTGTTTGATTCGAGGAAGATGAAAATACTTCTTGTATGTCACTCCACTTCCCACTCCTCTTGCATAACCTCCCTTTTCCTTACCAAATACAACTGTTTTTTTCACATCAACCTTTAAGGTTCCATCTTTGATCTTGTCCTCAGTTTCTTTCTACACAGAATATATGTAAATGAGGCCTTAACTTATCACTAGCAATATTAACAGATTGACAGCATTAAAGATTCCAACAGCCGGTAAGTTATTATACGAAAATAAACATGAAGTAATAATAAAATTTTAAGTCTTACTAGTTTATCTCCCACCAATTTAATCTCATCATCCGGAAATTCTCCGGCTTTGTTTTGCCTTCCTTTCAACAACATTAAACCACGCGGGGGTTCTTCATGTGGTTCAATTTCTTTAGCTTTGATCTTATAATCATCAATTAAACATGTAAAGTTAAACCAAGATAAACGAAAGTATTACGCAATTAAGGGGTTGTTTGGGATGGCTTTTTTTAAAGGTCTAAAGCTTATTAGCTTTTTAAGGCGTTGGCTTAGTTAATTATATAAGCTAAAGTTATAGATAGTGTTTGGAATGACTTATTTAGAGGTGACTTGTTTATTCTATGAAAAGACTAAAAATGACATGTCTCTTTACTTTTCTTTTCTCCTAACATTCAACAGATGCTTTGAAAAGAGACACAACAACATACCATTTTTGTTATACAAGTAGAAAATAGAAACAAATTAACATTATATAATCTTACCATTTTCTCTTTCACATGTATATATCCACCTCATCCCATCGTATGCTTATAAACAAACTTAGAACGCGCCACTTTTGTTGCAGCTGACTTCCCTTTACACACAAAATCTTAAGGCGTTTAGATGCAAACACAATATTATGAAGGATATATGGACTTAAAATATAAATGACTAAAACCTGGTATTCATCGGTGCTCGTATACTTTACAAATGTGACACATTCTGAGGGTTTGAGAATTGCACTATACTTCGTCCGGGTTCATTTAGTTTTGAAGGTGTATTTTGGTTGGGCAATATGTATCTTTCTCTCAATTTCCTTATGAAATTCCTTAGAAGTCCACCCATACGATGCATTAATAACTTTCTAAATGACTCGTCAACATGAAAATATCGCTACAAAAATTAACACAATGTTGTTAGTCGCACATAATTTAAATGCAAAAGAATAAAGTTATGTGGTCGTGGGTTCAAAAATAAGTATATGTGTACCGTGATTTCATCCCATAGTTTATCTCTTGCTTGTGAATTGACCTTCTTCCAGGATAGAATCTTCAAACCTATATGCTCACGAACTAGATCTCCTAAAAAACTCGAAAACAATGCTCTGTTTGGCCCTGATATCCTATCCATCTCATCAAAGGTTACACTAAGCTTTAATCCACCTCGTTTTCCATAGATGTTGCGTAACTTAGATAACCTTGTTATGCCCTTCTTAACTACATTCCGATCTAAAATCTTGTTTCCATCAGTCTCATAATCATCATACTCCTCTAATTCATATCCTAAATCCTCGTTGGCATTATCATAATTAACCAAAGGATCTTGATCATCGGCTTGATTATCCATGATTCTTGAGTAGAGATGTGTAAAAGATATTAAATTTTGGTTAGTGGTTTAGGATCGGCGGTAAAAGAATCAGATTTATATTAAACAATTTATAACAATTTGAATGTATCAGGTCTTTATACAGCAAAAGGAATCAAATTTATATTAAGCAATAGTAGTGATTGATACATTAGGACACAGTTGATGGAAAATTTGTAGCTGAAAAGGTTAAACAAATTAGGCATCAAATTGAAAGGAAAAAAGAGTGAAGATTGCTCGTAACAATTTGAATGTATCATGCCTTTAAATAGCAAAAGGAATCAAATTTATATTAAACTAATAGTAGTGATTGAATTAAAAGCAAAGCATACCTTTCAACAAAATTGTTTATCTAGTTCCATGTATAAATATATAAAAATATCATAATTTTGGATGTAATTTCATTGATTATTGGAAGCAACAATTTAGCACTTTGTGTAAACCAACTATTTGATGAAATGTCTAAATGATATAAAAAATTGAATTGAGAATAGATAATCAACAAGAAAAAACACATTAACTGATGAATCGTGAAAAAAATTAAAATGTTTCCGATCAATATTCAAGAACCGCAAATTAATAACGGGAAAAACAGATTAAAATGGGGATTGAGAATAGGACACAGTTGATGTATCACATTATCAGCTTACAACACATTAGGCACAATTGATGTACCGAGAACAAAATCAGTAACACAACAATAATAGGCCAACACAGAAAAACAAAGTAAGTAACAACAATGTGTCCAACACAACAAGCAATAAGCTAAGCATAATCAATAGGCAATGGAATCAGAATATCACAGAGGTTCTTAATGAACTAGCAATGTCATAAGTTCAATAACAAATGGTTCAATATGGTAATAAGAAACTTTGACCCGTTAAGGCGTGAATCAAACATAATAAGAATCAATATAGATAAAAAGCTATACTATAAATACGAACCGAACAATAGGAATCTCTATATAAAGAGATATATATCCGTACCTTTGTATTCACGATTAAAGAAATCCAATACTAGTAGTTCCTATTCTCTTCGTCTAAAATATATAAATTATCGTTAGTATATATCTTCTTGTTATATTCTTTTATTTCTAAATTAGATTGTTTCATGATTTAGAACTTATTACTACTATCATTCTCCCCAAGTAAACCCATTTGGTGAATTTTTAAAATTACAATGACTACCTAGATTAAGTTTAAATGAATCAAATACTTGATGTAATATCACATAACATTTAATTGAAGCATTTCATGAAATACTTGATAGGCATGTAAACTTAAAAAAAATTTAAATCAATGCATACGAGAACATCATACTTGGTAGTATATAAATTCTGCTATATAATATATATCTAAAATCAGCTATACAAAAGCAAGAATCAAGAAAAGAATATGGATAGTCGAAATACTAATTAACCAAAACATGAATTACAAAAACCCCTAAGCGTTAATTACAATATCCAGCGGTGGAAATAAAGAAAAAGTATGACGGCATATATTATCAGCAGTTTCATTAAGGAGTAAAAAGAAGATGGGAAGACTAATTAGGGGCTAACACCCTAAACTCATTGAAATCAACACGAGTATTGAAATCGAATAGAAGTAAGAGGTCAAAAGTTCCAGATGACAGAATCGACATATGTAAGAAACAACGGACGGATTGTATTACTAAATCGTAGGTCATAGTGGATATAATAATTATAATGATTGATTCACAAGCCATTCTATATGATCGATCACATGGTCTTGTCTTGATGCATTAGCCATTGTTGGTTCTTAATTTTTTTTAAATTTGGTAGTGGGAAATGCTTTCAAACTTTATCACCTACAACATATACAAATTATATATTTATCTTCAATTCGTTTTCTTTAGTAGGAATGTCACTCACACACGTGTTCTAGCTGAGATCTAAACCATTTATATTTGAGAAGTATAAGAACCAAATTTTGTGTCAAAGATATAGGTTTCATATCATAAAAACGTTCGCTTACATCAGTTATGTAGGCTTAATATGTTTTACCTTGGAGGACTTGTTATCCTTAATCTCGTTAAAGATTTTAATTTTTTTGTTTCTCCATGTTTTTGTTGTTAGGTGAATTACTATGTGTTTCCGTGTTGGACCTTTAATGTTTTAATCAAAGGTTAGAACTTTGTTTTATTTATTATAAATGAATACTTATGCCACTATTAGATAATTTGTATTATATAAAGTGTATATGTGTAACATACACACATGTGTTTGGCGGTTGTTGTTAGCCACCACAGCCAACTACCAAGAGCAGTTTTGGCGCCAAGAAAACTGCCACCAAAGTGGCCTACAGTGGCCTACAAATAGGTGTACAAACAGAGAATTTTATGTAATCGAATGTGTGTTTTACTTGAAGTATATCTTCTGTTCTTTTATATATACTGTAAACATATATATATATATATATATATATATTTTAACCCTTCATATATTTGTTGGACCATTAACGTTTTAATCAAATAATAGAACTTAATATTTTATTTATTATTGAAAACTTATGCTACATTAGTAAATATTTGTATTAAAATAAGTGTGTATGTGTAACACACACACATGGTTTTCGCGGCTATTGATAGCCACCACAAAGCCACCACCAACTGCAAAGGGCAGTTTTTGGCGCCAAGAAAACTGCCACCATGTGGCCTATAAATTGATGTACAAAGATCGTAATATATGTGTTTTTTCCGGTAATCGTATGTGTTTGTTTTAGTACATAACTTCTGTTCTTGTGTTCTTTATACATACTCCACATACATACAAGTTCATACCTGTTAGACTTTGATTAATCGATAACATGGAGGACTACAATGTGGGCACATGTTATACCTTGAAGAACTTGTTATCCTTAAACTCATTATAGATTTCAATTTTTTTGCTTCTCCATGTTTTTGTTGTTAGGTGACAGGCAAAAATTTGGACTACAATCTGGATTACAATATGGACTACTATGTGTTTCCCATTAGATAACACACAAAAATCTGAACCCTTCATATATTGTGTTCGCCGAGATCTTTATGATTAAAATGGTTATGTGTTATGATTAGGTAAAAGCAAGTTTGATACATTGGGACATTATGCCTTCTGATGGATTTAATTATGTTTGATAAAAAAGATGAACATAATCAATAATTTCTTTAATTAGTTTAAATATTGAATTAACTGATCGAACATCCTTTTTCGTACGTTTGTGTAAATACATGATGTAACATATATGATTGGGTTGTACATGATGGTCCGGTGATCCATATTGTTACTGCATTTGTTACAGTTGATTATGAAGTGGCCGGTTCTCCCTTTTTGAATTCAGGTTAATTAGGTAGGTCACAAGTGGTTCTTTCATGTCATGTTTTTCTGAAGTTGGTTCTTCCTCTTTTATTTGATAATAATGTCTAGATTTTATGCTTCAACTTATTATAGAGATCAGTAAAGTTAAAGTGGGTTACATGGGATTTAAATTCTTAACTATAACGTACAGCTAATCATGAATTTCACCTTTTAGAATCAATCAACTTTCTGTTACTATTTTTATGTTTATATTTTCGTGATTAGATTAATGAAAGCTATAGGGGAATAAGATAGTTGTCTTTCATTAATTTTATCCACCATAAATGATGGAACTTGAAATGAATGAAAGCAGATGTATACCATACAAACAAGTATGGCTGGTTTATTAATGACATGTTTTAGAATGTTATGATATACATAGGATTAAGGAAAATATTTTCTTTGAATGTTTATCTGTTTTATAATATTATTTAATTTAATTAGAGACAACCAACATATTAACTTATACTTGACTAATTGTTCTTGAACAATTTCCTCATCTCATTATTCTCACTTCTCTTAATGTTGAAAGTATTTGGAGCGGTATAATTAATGTTGTAGCAAATCATACATCTTGACCCACTATCTTTCTTTCTCACTTGTGGCAAGTGATTTTAAACTTTGTTTTTATTATCTGCTAGTGCTTCGGTGCTGTGTTTTTTGGGACTATATCATTTGTTTCAAAATGCTATGTGGTTCCAATGATTGTTAGGTTCATACATGTTTATTAACCAATGTAATGCTCTTATTTTAATGTTAAATTGTTTATTAATTTGCTCTACTCTTGAAAAAAATATTTTGTACTAAATTCTTACTAATTATTATTATTTTTAAATCAAACCAGTGTTATACACGGGTCTCAAAATTTTCTTTAATTACTAAAGAAAATAATATGCTCAATTACTAAAGAACCTGCTCACTCAATTCAATATTTAAAGAGATTCGATTGTCTATTACTTGTATTCTACAATATATTTGCTTCTAAAACTTCAGTGTTGCATTATTTCAATAGAATTGTAATATACCATATAATGAGAGAAACAGAATCTTATATATAGTTTTTGAAGTTAAGGGTGCACTCACTTTTAATTCATAATCATCATGAACTTTGTTTAAACGTACGAAAAAGGATGTTCGATCAGTTAATTCAATATTTAAACTAATTAAAGAAATTATTGATTATGTTTATCTTTTTTATCAAACATAATTAAATCCATCAGAAGGCATAATGTCCCAATGTATCAAACTTGGTTTTACCTAATCATAACACATAACCATTTTAATCATAAAGATCTCGGCGAACACAATATATGAAGGGTTCAAATTTTTGTGTGTTATCTAATGGGAAACACATAGTAGTCCATATTGTAATCCAGATTGTAGTCCAAATTTTTGCCTGTCACCTAACAACAAAAACATGGAGAAGCAAAAAAATTGAAATCTATAATGAGTTTAAGGATAACAACTTCTTCAAGGTATAACATGTGCCCACATTGTAGTCCTCCATGTTATCGATTAATCAAAGTCTAACAGGTATGAACTTGTATGTATGTGGAGTATGTATAAAGAACACAAGAACAGAAGTTATGTACTAAAACAAACACATACGATTAGCGGAAAAAACACATATATTACGATCTTTGTACATCAATTTATAGGCCACATGGTGGCAGTTTTCTTGGCGCCAAAAACTGCCCTTTGCAGTTGGTGGTGGCTTTGTGGTGGCTATCAATAGCCGCGAAAACCATGTGTGTGCGTTACACATACACACTTATTTTAATACAAATATTTACTAATGTAGCATAAGTATTCAATAATAAATAAAATATTAAGTTCTATTATTTGATTAAAACGTTAAAGGTCCAACAAATATATGAAGGGTTAAAATATATATATATATATATATATATGTTTGCAGTATATATAAAAGAACAGAAGATATACTTCAAGTAAAACACACATACGATTACATAAAATTCTCTGTTTGTACACCTATTTGTAGGCCACTGTAGGCCACTTTGGTGGCAGTTTTCTTGGCGCCAAAACTGCTCTTGGCAGTTGGCTGTGGTGGCTAGCAACAACCGCCAAACACATGTGTGTGTGTTACACATATACACTTTATATAATACAAATTATCTAATAGTGGCATAAGTATTCATTTATAATAAATAAAACAAAGTTCTAACCTTTGATTAAAACATTAAAGGTCCAACACGGAAACACATAGTAATTCACCTAACAACAAAAACATGGAGAAACAAAAAAATTAAAATCTTTAACGAGATGAAGGATAACAAGTCCTTCAAGGTAAAACATATTAAGCCTACATAACTGATGTAAGCGGACGTTTTTATGATATGAAACCTATATCTTTGACACAAAATTTGGTTCTTATACTTCTCAAATATAAATGGTTTAGATCTCAGCTAGAACACGTGTGTGAGTGACATTCCTACTAAAGAAAACGAATTGAAGATAAATATATAATTTGTATATGTTGTAGGTGATAAAGTTTGAAAGCATTTCCCACTACCAAATTTAAAAAAAATTAAGAACCAACAATGGTTAATGCATCAAGACAAGACCATGTGATCGATTATATAGAATAGCTTGTGAATCAATCATTATAATTTACATCATACTTGGCAATATATAAATTCTGCTATATAATATATATCTAAAATCAACTAAAGAAAAGCAACAGAGTAATCAATTGATTTCATCGAAGGGATCACAGTAGCACATAGTAGATGCAAAAGCAATAGAGTAATCAATCGATTTCCTATGCTCGTTCGTTTGACCAGAGAACAGACTAAGAGGAACAAACTAACCTTAATAGCTAACCAAGGAACGATAATGTTCTACTCGACCTGAACCTAACCGTAGCTTTGGTACCCAATAATCGTAGCTCCTTGAACGATAGTGTCGCTTTCCCCCTTTCTCTGGTTTACTACGTGCCATCACAGAGGATAAAGAGGTTGAGGTTTATATAATTTTGGCAACTGTATCCTTTCCCTCTAGAATTTTGGAACGATGATCTGCATCTCCAATTGTTCTGTTCCAGCCTTCCATCCATGATATATTATTTTGGTATTTAGGTTAATAAAAACCACATATTTTTTCCCTTAGGGGGCGTTTGGTTAGTTGGAATTGAATGGAATTGGACGGAATTGGAATTGAGCATTCCTAAATCTTGTTTGTATTTGGTTCGCGAAATTTATGGAATGAAATTTGACCATTCTAATGAATTCCTTAAATCAAGGAATTGGGAATTCCTTACCTAAATGGATGGAATTCTAAGAAATTCTTCAAATCCATAAGAATTCTCAAAACATAATTGTTGTCTTCTATCCCACCCCACCCCACCCGTACCCCTACCCTACCTCATCCCACCCTACTCTACGTCATCCCACCCTACTCTACCCTACGCTACTCTACACCTACCACCACCGCCATTGCCGCCGCCACCACCAACACCACCGCCGCCACCGCCACCACCTACGCCGCCACCACCGTCGTCGCCACCACCACCACCACCGCCATCATCAACACCACAACCGCTGCCACCGCCACTACCACCACCACCACCACCGCCGCCGCCATCATCAACACCACCGATCCATGCCGCCGACCATCGCTCACTGCCACCCTCCACCACCACCCACACCCGCTGCCATCGCCACTGCCGCCCTAGGTAGACTGTTGGGTGGGGGTGGTGTAGGGGGTGGGGTGGGGGTAGGAGGTGGTGGACGGTTGATTGTATAATTTATTTTGGTTTATACATATTGAATTAATTTATTTTTTGTTATATTCCAATTCCGGTCTTCACCAACCAAACAAGATATAGTATTTCACAAATTCCAATTCCTATGAATTCAAATTCCCATGAATTCCAATTCCTTGGTCAAATTCCAATTCCTTCATATTAATTCCGCGAACCAAACGGACCCTTAATGTTTAAACAATAGGATTTGTCTTTTTTTTAGTTTAAAATTTAAAATTTTTTTATTAACACATTCTATTAAAGAAAATTAGGTGTAGGTCGTGTTTCCGTGTCGACCTATTTTTCAGAGATTCGAAACAAGAACATTCCATGGGAAAGTTGTTGGATAGCAAATTCCCAACTTTAGTATTTTTAAAACAAAAAAAAAACAAAACATTTTCAATATTCGATTAAATCTAATGATATAAATATAAAATATTAGGGTTGAATATGGGTCGGTTAAGACCAAAAACTCTAAAACACAACACTTTAAAAGTACTTTGTTATGAATTTTAAGTATAAACATCTTTAATAAGGTTTCATATTAGTACAGATAAATAATACAAATATTACAAAATATTTTATTGGGGCGGTTCGGTTAATAATGAGATGGTTGTTGTGATTAACCGTAACCGAATCGCTCTTATCGGTTAACTAAAATTTAGAAACCAAACCATCGATTTTGGAAATAGTTGGGTTAGTTTGGTTCGGCCTTATCTTACATTAAAATTGAATTTGAATAATTCTTGCTTATTCATTTAAAGTTAAAATTAAGTTTGAAGTTTAATTTTGATTTTGATTTCACAACAAATAATGAAGAACTATAGTAGGGGCGTTAAATTGTTTTAGACTTTGGAGCCTAACATGTGGTATTTGAGGCAAGTACCTCTTGTCTTATGAATTGTTTTAGACTTTGAAACCATACATACATGATACATTAGTGGGTTTTCTATATATATACACCCTTGGTGGGTTTTACTTTTCAAACTTGTATTCATGGTTTTAGAGTAACTGAATAGTTGACACAAAGGATTCATGATATTACAATTAACATGTGAACTGTGACTAAGTTTGATTGGAGTCGAGTTCGGTTTCGTTGAACATCAGTTGGTAGCGATTTAAGTTCTCAAAATTGCTCCCTCCCTCTCTTGTGAGATCCCCTAATCTGGTGATTATACTCATCCATTGACCTACTTCAGGGTTATTGTCAATTATGTTCTTCAGGTTTACTATAATTGAAATTGCTTGTGGGAATCTGATGATTCATACTCCGCCACAAGGGTCTCGTCACCAACGGCCTCCACCACCATGGCTAACGTCTCCCTTGGCATCCAACACCAAAAGTCTCGTCGTCGCCTGCCTCCACCACAAGGAATATCGTCACCCCAATCTCCTCCGGTAGAAACCCCATCGTTGTTGCCTCCACCCTTCTTGTTTCTCGCACTACCGCTGATCTGGTCTCCGTCGGCCTCTACCAACAAAGATCTGTCTCCATCAACCTCCAAACGTAGAGATCTCATCGCCGCCGGCCTCTACCAACATAGATCTCGTCGTCACCTTCCTTCATTTATACGTTTCAAACTTCAACGTTATGGCATAATATTAGTTTTGGATTGTCTTGTGTTTCTTCTTTTCCATTGATAGTTGCCTATATTTACAGGTGGTGGTTATGTTTTGTGATTTTTAAGCCGTTGGTGGTTATGGTTCATAATATATTTGAAGACTAATTTACACGGTTTTTTAGTTTGCAATAAATAAGGAAGTAGTGGATATACTTTAAGAGAGTGTTGGGAAGTTACAAAGCAATTATGTGATCCTACGGATGAGACGCAATATAAGATTGATCTAACGGTCTTGTAAAATACAAACTTTATACGGTTCAGATTTAAAGTTAAGTTGATCTGAGGGTCCAAATTAAAAGTTAATGTTGACGGTTATAATTACTTGGACCGAACAACAACCCATTTAATTAATGATCAGGCCCAACTAATTTTTCCCAATTAAGCCTCAAGCCCTAATAATGGGTCTTGGGCTCTTTGCCGTTCAAACGATCGGGAATGAGGGAACCACCCTCTGTTGAATCAGCGATCACCCCCACCAAAGCACCATTTGCAAACTCAAAATAAAAATGGGAGAGAGAGACCGAGAGTGGCGATCGACAACAGCATCAAGGGGCGACGTGAAACATCTTTTGAGAAGAAATCGAAGGTGTGAACCGCGAACAAGTTGATCATAGTTGAGTTTGGTTTTAATGAATACTAGTCAGCCGTGATTAAGGTTAGTTTTCCCCTTATCGACTTGATAGTCTCTATCCACTATGACCTACGATTTAGTAATACAATCACACTGTTGTTTCTTAGATATGTCGATTTTGTCATCTGGAACTTCTGATCTCATACTGTTCGATTTCAATACTCTTGTTGATTTCAATGAGTTCAGGGTGTTAGCCCCTAATTAGATCAGATATGTGCTACTGTGACACATTCGATGAACTAATAAAAGCTACTACATAGTATTGAACTTCTGTAATTCATGTTTTATGTAGTATGGTATAAGAGATTTTACTGAACTAATCTGTGGAGTTTGGTTAATTAGTATTTCGACTATCCATGTTTTTTTCTTGATTCTTGATTCTTTCTTTTGTTTAGCTGATTTCATATATATATATATATATATAATAGCAGAATTTATATACTTCCAAGTATCATGTTCAGGTATGCATTGATATAAAAAAAATTGTAAGTTTACATGCCTATCAAGTATTTGATGAAATGCTTCAATGAAATTTTATGTGATATTACATCATGTTTTTGGGTGGGTTTCAACTTTGGTGGAAGTCCAATTGATTTCATCTGTCCAATTGAGTCAACTGTTGGTCTTGAATAAGGCTATCTACTATATTCATTTGAAGAAATCAATTTAATACTTCTGTTGCGTTAGCTATTGATGACTGCATTGGATTGGTTATCTGCTTTAAAAGTAGCCAACAACCGGATAAAGAACTTATATAAGCAATCCCAAACTTAATTTATGGTCTTTTGAGCAATATTGTGGCAATCCCATACTAAATTATTATCCTAATTAACCTAAAGAACAAGAACTAAACTAAATTCGTATATTTAGTCGTAGGAGCTATAATAGAAGTAAAAGTGAGGTACCAAATGAAAGGCCAAAAGTGTAACATCCTGCAGTTGGGCCTAGTAAAAACGTAGGCTTGGGTATGTTACACGTGAACCATTATCTGATTATGTTTAATTGGTTTTTAATTAAGTATTTGATTTAATTGTTAATCATTTAAATTAAGTAAATGATTATATATGTGTTGTATATATATATACGGTTTGGAAGTTGTGTGTGTGCATGTGTTTAAGTTGGTCTAATTGCGCCACCTCCTGCTTGGATTTGTTTATACGTGGGTTTTTAAATTTTCATTCTTCACTCTGAAGCAATTGTATGTGTGTGTGAACTTGTGCAAACCGAAAGCAAGAAAGAAAGCAAGGAAGAAGAAGCAATCAGATTTGTGATTTCTTGATTTTGTGTGATTCAAGTTAAAGGTTTGTATGCTTATTGATGTGTTCTTGTAACATGCTATACATCTTAAAGTTGATAAGCATGATTCGGTTTTAATCTTGCTGGATTTTTGTTTGTGAACACCATGAATATGTCGGATTTGGTGTTCTTGGGGTATAAAGGTGTTTTGATGCATGCTTGTGTGTTTAAACATGTTTATATGAATTTCTATGAACTTGTTTATGCATTGTATGATCTGGAAATGAGATGTATACAGGTTTGAAGTTGTCGAATTGATGAAACCTTGAAGATGGCGGATTTTGATGATGATGATGATAAAAACCGAGATTTTGGAAACCGAATGTAGAAATCCGAATATTGTGAAATCCGGCACTCTTAAATCCGGATGTATGTAATCCGATGGTTTGAATCCGATGGTGGATTCCAATTAGGAAATCCGATTGTAGGTGTCAAGATAAATGCAAGTGTGGAAATCCGACTGTAGTGGCGGATTGTCTTCAAATCCGATGGGTGTATCGGATTCTTTGAAATCCGATGAAGGTTGCGGATTTGGTGTAAATCCGATGGAAGTATTGAATTTCTTATAAAATCCGATAGTTTGGCTGTTGTTTGCATTGTTTAATGCCAAGTGTTATATGTGCACGCGTATGTGAATCTTACATGTTTATGTTTGATTAAAAGGATATAAATAGATATGTTTGATATATATATATATATATATATATATATATATATATTTATGAGTTCATTACTAATGGTTGGTTGTTGTGTTCTGAGGGACAGACAAGGCTCAGTAAAATTAGATCACTGAGTGGAATAGCTGAGAACCAGAGGTGAGTGGATGTTTGCTCATGGCTGATATTAGTTATACTGGTTTGGTTGCAACTATTGTTGGATAGATTGTATATCTATTGGTTAATTAACTGTTGAATGTTAATTGTGATATGTATACATGTTGGAAGGGAAGTTAGTTTTCGACTGGGCTTATGGGCTAGGTTCATTTGCTATTGGCTAAGTAGTATTAGGACCTTGGGATGCATATGTTGCTACCAGAAGATGATACTGTGTGAGAATAGCAAAATTACTATCGGTAAACCTTTGCTTTGGCCGGCATTGGTTGTAGGTTCCTGCAGAACCGCCGGTCTTCCCAGGGTGCTTATTTGTGGTTGTTGATATCATGCGGTTAAGGATGATATATCTGTTGTATGTTACTCCATTCACTTAGCTTTGTGTTAATCCCCCACCTCTCACTCTTTTTACAGATTTTGGTAAGTCAGCGGCTCGGCTGAGAGTGGTTAGCTTGGGGAGTAATCACCTAGAACTCTGATAGAATAGTGGTTTGTAATTAGTTGTAATTACTTTGGTGTTTAAAGGCTTCCGCAGTGTAATTAAAAGTGAAAAAAATTTTGGGTTAAAAATACGGTGTTACAAGTTTGGTATCAGAGCCTTGGTTTGGCAGTGTAGGCACAGTGGAAGAGTTACATTCCCAAATCTTGGCTCGTGGTAGGTCGATTACTCCTTGGGTGTGGGATTGGGGTGAATTGGAGTGTGGTTAGTATGTTGTGTACTAACGGATTTATCTAATAAATCATGAGGTGATGTGATTGTTACAGATAACAATAGTTGGACGTGATTTCTCGACCGATACCCCTACTGTCCCATCTTCTACTAAGACCCCTACTGCAAGAGTTGAAATTCTTACCAACGCTTGTACATCTGGTACAGCGAGTGATGAGAGAGATGAATATATTTTCCAACTAGAGGGTCAGTTATAGGATTTGAGGAAAGAGCTGGAGCAGCAAAGACAAGTTCCTATAGTGCAACCACCAGTTTTTCCCGTAACATCGACTACTGTTGCGATACCTCCTATCTTTCCAGCAGTTACTACTTTGGCAGAGGTTCCTCCAATGTCAATTCCGATACCACCATTTACACAACCAATGACTCAACCTTTCTACTATCCGTTATTTCTGCAAGGATCTGTTCCACCAGGGTCAATGCCACAAGGATCTTACTCGTATCCGTATATGGGATTTCCACCAAACATGGGATACAAACAACCGTGTACTTACAGACAGTTTTTGGATTGTAAACCAGACGAATACCACGGCAGTACGGATCCTAATTTCACACTGAATTGGTTGAGAGATACTGAGAGGATTTTAGATGACTGTAAATGTGAAGAGGAGATGCGAGTATGCTTTGCCACCAGGACGCTCAAAGGCAAGGCGATGGTTTGGTGGGATTCTATTACCACCCATTTATCAAGAGCACAAATGGATTCAATCACTTGGAACCAATTTCGGGATAAATTGTGTGATCAATATTGCAACGCCTTTGAATTAAATAAAATAAGGCAAGAGTTCATGGAACTGAGGATGACAAAGAAAATGATGGTGGATGAACTGATTGAGCAATTTAATCCCAAACTGAGGTTTGTAACTCAGTGGGTGCCTGATGAATCTTCCCAGGTTCAACACTTTATTAGGGCATTATTGCCAGAATACAGGAGCACCACCAGATTAGCTGGATCTTTGTCCCAGGCTTTCACCTTGGCAAATCTGCTGAGGGGGACATCGAGGCTAGAGATAAGCAGAGCAAGGATGAGGCGGCTTTGCAGAAGCCGAGGTATGACTAGGATGGGGGTAGCTTGCAAAAGAAGAAGTGGTAGGGTAACCAGTCCCAGGGTGTGACATTCGGCAACAAATTTCCCAGGTTAGCCATTAGAAATTCTAATTTTAAGCCTAGTATGACTAAAAATAGTATTTATGACTTAAATACATCCATAATAATATTAGATTTCGTAGAAATCCCGCCTATATGGTTAGAACCTTCCCGAGCTCGAAAAATCGAATTATTAAAAGTCAAGAATTACAAATCATATACAATAATAATAATAATAACAATAAAAATAATTAAATACATCATAATAAATATAAATAAGTTAAAATATAAAACATATATATATATATATATATATATATATAAACTCATCAAAATAATTAAAACTTTGTTAATTAAAAGATTTAAATAAAATCACCATTTATACAAATTTATTTAAACTAATTACACATAATTTATAAAAAATAAAAAAAAAATAAAAGAAACCCCCCATCTCTTTTCTCTTGCCTCCTTCTCTTCCCAAGAATCACCACTTGATCTCCCCCATGCTCTATATAAGCCCCCTACTACTCTTCATCATTTCCTTCACCACCACACTCCATCTCTTCTCTTTTCTCTCTTCTTCTTTCACCAACAAAAATCTCCCAAGAACATCCAAGTGTTGATCATCTTTTGAAGATCAAACACTAAATCAAAGAAAAGAGTTGGTAAGATGATCATAAAACACTCATCTCTACTCTTCTACCTTTCTTCTCTTCTTCTTTCTTCTTTCTTTTATTTATTTTCTTTGTTGTTCATCTTATTTCCTTTATATATATATATATATATATAATCATGTAAATATAAACATCCTACCAATGTTGTAAGGAGCACATGAAATGTGCATCATCCTACCGTTGTTGTATGGAACTTAATCAACTAAAAATCAAGAAAATAAGACTTTGATCATGCATGTGTTTCATCTAAACAAATGTTGTAAGGAACACATAAAATGTGTATCATCCTACCATTGTTGTAAGAACACATGGATTATCAAAGCTTATACTCATACAATATGATTATTCATGAATATAAACATGTTATATTAAAGTTATGACCCATAAGCAAAAAGAATCACAAATCTGGCAGAATCTGATGTTAGAACTCCTCACTTGTTTTTGTTATATCTGGAGTTCTAGGTATCAAAATCAGTGGATTCTTTTTGCTAATCTTAGTTTAAAGTGTTACCTTTCATTTAAACCTGGATTCACTAATTTTCATGAACGTTTGATCCTTCAAACATATTTAAAAAGACCCATATGTTGAATCTGGAAATCTGGCAGATTTAGAAGGGTACACTTTAAACGCGTGTAACT
The DNA here is from genome assembly GCA_038502395.1 of Dittrichia graveolens. Lineage (NCBI taxonomy): Eukaryota > Viridiplantae > Streptophyta > Magnoliopsida > Asterales > Asteraceae > Dittrichia > Dittrichia graveolens. Next base: position 49,598,993 of record JARJIL010000005.1, on the reverse strand, counting down.
TACTCATTCTTGGGTCAAAATACGTCTAGTTTTTTTTAAAAGTTTAATATTTGAGTCGTGGTTATTTCCCAGTTTGAATCATGTAGAAACGAGGTCGTATGAGCCCTAAACAGACGATTTAGTAACAACATGTCACCCAGACCCTGATCAGTGGACATCCTATACACTTTTAATTATTAAAAATAATAAACATGGATTATAAATTCCTATATTTCTACTGGACATTATAGAAACATGTATTAAGATTATATTAAAATATCAAACCTTAATATGACTCCTAAAATACAGTTTTTAATGTTTAAAGTTCAACTTAAAGAACTGAAAATTTCAGTGAACACTTATGATTTATGGAAAAATAGAGACAACCTTTAACTATTTAATAAATAAGTTAACAATAAATATATAATACAAAATAATAAATAAAATAAGTCTAATAGAGCTACATACCTCTTATATTAGGAAAGGAGCTTCGGTAGGAACAAGAAATTCTTACGAGTGAACACCTTTGAATACCGAGTGAGTATCATAGCCCCTTTTTACCGAATTTCATATTATTTTGGGGTGAAAGCATGTGTATACGTTTCATGAAAAGTTTATTGCCTCTCTTCTTATTTATTTCAAATATTATTTTGAGCACTTATGGTATTATTCTTTGATGTGCTTGGGTGATCGTTGTAAGGCCCTTTCGTTGGACATTATTCCTTAACTCCGCTAGTGAGCCGATGGTATTAGTAAGTAGCGCTATTTGGAGATTCCGACGTCTCCCATTTATGGTTGACGAACTATAGATGTACTTTACCACTACTAACGTCATTTAATATAGGCGTTAGGTTTATCATGGGCAATTGGTTGTCGGCTAGGTTGGATAATGGCTCAAGCAATAATCATCATAGTCTATTACTACCATGTGCAACGTATTGGGCAATATAATACATCTTCTATCATTATCTCATACTTGGATTTTTATCCAAAAACTTCCATCAATTATTTAAACTTTTCTCATTTAAAAGATGTTTTGTGCATACATTAAAACCTATGAACTCACCAACTCTAGTAGTTGACCCTTTTCTTTTACCCGTGCTTTCAGGTGACCGCCGTTAGGTACCTTATGCTTGCAAACATGATGTGTGGCATCTTCATCTTCATCGTCACATTTTATATAAACATTATCTATTTCATTTACGCTTCGTACAAGACAATGTCTTTAAATATTATTCGGATATGTAACCTTTATTTATGTTTCATCCGAACTACATATTTTGTTAATTTAATCTAATGGTTATTATCTATTTACCTTGTGCGATGATATCTTGTGCTGTGACACCTCGTGTTTCCGCTTTAGCGGGGTGTGACAGATTTGGTATCAGAGCCGAAGGTTATAGAGAATGATGTTTTCCTTATGGGGGGAAAACACCAACTATAACCAAAGGTTTATAAAAATGTTTTCAAAATAATTTTCTTTAAAATACATCAAGTGTATTGATAATATAATTAAGTTGAGTACCACATTGTTATACCTCAATTAGACAAAGCTTGATCACCTATGTCTAATTTAGCTATGTACGATATGGGACTTATGTTAGTTATAATAAAAATATACTTAGAAATATTTTTCATTTATTTTCTTTCTGGAGCACGATTATTGTGTGTGTGCATAAGCATGGCATATCATAAGTACTTGCATATATTAGCACACTTAGTAACCAATTTTATATATATCGAAGTCTGTAATATCATCATTAGGTTGACGCACTAAGATTACATATTCTTTACCCATGGAGGTTAGAATAGAAACTTAGTGGGAGAATCCCCGAGTTTCACGACCTAGTGTATTATCAACACCAACTTCCTGTGAAGCATGTGTTAGGCTCACGGCTAGGAAAAGAGTCCCCTTACCAACGAGAGTAACATCGTGACCTTCTCATTAGGAGGGAGAAAACTGCTGATTTAGGGAGCACATAGAGGCACCCTGAGTAGTAACGAGAACTATCGTAAGGACATTAAGGGTGACCCCAAAGACGGAAGGTGGGTACAAAGCATATCACTAGAACTGAGTATTCATCATACTAGTTTAGACCACTGGCACCATGTCCTATGTAATTTTTTTTTTCTATGCTCTCGGAGTCGCAACACCGAAGCGTTAAGAGCTGTGGGGACTACCATTGCAACAAGGAGGGCCGTGTAGATGATTTAATTATATATGTGCTTGGGAGGATATTTTTTTATAGTGATGGTGAGATTGCTAGTAAGTATGATGGTACGCTAGCGTTGTTTGTTAAGGAGATTGAATTAGTGAAAGATTTGGAGTTTCTTTCGATTATTAAACTTGGTGGTTTATTTTGATGATTGTTTTTTTTTTTTTTAAACATTAATCACTTGATGTCTTTTAGGAAATCATTTTGGTACTTTTGGGAACTATATGATTGAACATGTGTTGCTTAAATCATGTTATGAAATGTATGATTTTAAAATTTTACATGCATTGCTATATGATTGAACGGGAGTGTTAGCTGCTAGACATTATATCTTAGGATCACCATAACCTAGCTAAGTAGAATTTGTACAAAGGAGAGACCCGAATGTGATTACTAGTATGTTTCTTCTAAACAATTATAATGCATCAATGTTATCCGACTCTAGAATATATAGAAGCTTCGTACCACTAGTTTTTAGGCCAAAGCTCAATCTAAAATTTCAAATATTGAAAGAGGCCTATATCAGGGAATTTGCTAATGGGCAAGAAGTCAAGACTAGAGATATAATCACTAAGTGTACCTTGAGCTTAGCCAGCAAAAAAAAAAAAAAAAAATTTTAATGTAGACCATACCAATCAAATTAGGGAGCTTTGATGAAATTGTTGGTATGTATTGGCTATCCAAAAATCAAGCTGAAATACTTTGTTCTGCAAAGATCATTCAGATTCCACTATCACAAGATGAAACGCTTGTCATATAAGGAGAAAAGACCAGGAAGAACGTCAAGGTGGTATCATGCATGAAAATGCAAAAATATTTAAGAAAGGACTATATCGCATTCTTCGCTCACGTTGTAGAAACGGAGGTTTAGGAAAAGCACATTCACGATTTTCCAATCGTTTGGGATTCTCCCAAGGTGTTTCCGGATAAATTACTTGGATTACCCTCAGTTAGACAAGACAAATTTGGATTAATTTAATCCCTGGAGCCGCGCCCGTAGCAAAGGCACCATATCGGTTAGTCCCGTTGGAAATGTAGGAAATTGCCTGCACATCTTCAAGAGCTACTCGACAAAGGAATTATTCGACCAAGTACCTCACCATGGGGAGCCGTAGTCCTATTCGTCAAAAAGAAAGATAGATTGCTGCGAATGTGCATAGACTATAGGGAACTCAACATATTGACCATCAAAAATCAATACCCTCTTCCTCGAATCGTTGACCTTTTCGATCAACTTCAAGGTGCTCCCTATTTTTCTAAAATCGATATTCCATCTGGATATCATCAATTAAGAATCTGTGAAGAGGACGTGCCCAAAACCGCGTTTAGAACACGTTATAGTTATGCCCTTTTGATTGACAAACGCACCAATTGTCTTCATGGACGTAATGAACCGAGTATGCAGACTATACTTCGATAAGTTGTGATTGTGTTTGTTGATGATATACTCATTTACATGCGACACAAGAGCAACTATGAAAAGCATTTAAGGTTGATACTAAAGTTACTTAAGGATCAGAAGTTGTATGCCGGGAATTACGTTTTCTAGGCCACGTAATAAATAGGAATTCATGTTGACCCAACAAAGATCGAAGCCATAAAAAAATAGGAACCCCATATATCCCGACTGAAATTTTAAATTTCTCGGTTAAGTACATTTATTTATAGCAAATTTTTCAAAATTTGTGCAACCACTCGCGGCATTAACTCAAGAGGATAAGAAGTTTGTTTGGCGAAAAAAAAAAAAAAAACATTTTCTACGCTTAAGAATAAGTTAGCAATGCACCAATTTTGGCGTTACCCGAAGGAACATATAACTTCGTGGTATATTGCGATGCGTCACACCAAGGATTGGGTTGTGTGTTGTTGCAAAAAGAGAAAGTCATTGATATGATTCGAGACAATTCAAAGTGCATGAGAAGAAATTTACTACCCACAACTTAGAGTTAGGAGCCGTAGTATATGCCCTTAAAAAAATGGAGATATTACCTTTATAGTACTAAGTATTTATACAGACCACAAGAGTCTTCAGCATATTCTTGATCCAAAGATGCTCGATATGAGGCGTAGAAGATAAGTAGAATGGCTTAGTGACTACGATTGTGAAATCAAATACCATACTAGCAAGGCCAATATGGTCGCTGATGCTCTATGAAGAAACAAAAGAGTGAATCCATCTAGGGTACAAGCTTTAGGAGCAACCATTCAAACAAGCCTAAAGGAAAGAATAGTTGAAGCTCAAAAAGAAGCATCAAAGACGGAAAATTTGAAGAACGAGACCCTATATCACTTGGAGCGATGATTCAAAACAGGCCAGATGGAGTGCACCACTTCGAAAACAAGAATTGGATAGCTAAGTTTAATAACCTTTAATCAACAATTTTAGACGAGGCTTATAATATTCAATCCACCCTGGAGCCGACAAAATGTTTTCAAGGAATACTATTGGTAGGCCTGGAATAAAGAAAGACGTCTCCTTGTTCGTGGGAAATGTTTAACTTGCGCAAGGGTTAAGACAGAACACCAGAAGCCATCCGGTTTGTTGCAACAGCCAGAATGGAATGGGAACATATAAGCATGGATTTCGTATCTAAATTACTCCGATCTGCAAAAGGGTACGATTCCATTTGGGTTATAGTAGATCGACTCACGAAATCGGCACCTTTTCTCCCTATACGGGAAGATTACAAAGTGGAAAACTGGCTCAGAATTATATTGACGAAGTTGTTGCCCGACACGCAGTACCAATTGCAATAATATCCGATAGAGGTAGTCGGTTAACATCCCAATTTTGGCAATCGTCACAAAGGGCGTTAGGTACGCAAGTAAACCTGAGCAGCACCTACCACCCTCAAACGGATGGGCAATCGGAGAGAACGATTTAGACACTAGAAGACATGTTGTGTGCATGCGTAATAAATTTTAGTGGAACTTGAGATTCACATATACTATTAGTTAAGTTTTCTAAGAATAATAGGTGTCACACTAGCATCCAGTGTGCACCATATGAAGTCTTGTATGGGCGCAAGTGTAGATCCCCACTTAATTTGTTGGAAATTGGCGATAGGAAATTGACTAGACTTGATATCATGCAAGCGGTCATCGACAAGAGTACAATTATGAACGATAGGCTTAAGACTGCCAAAGATCATTAGAAAATTTACGCTGATAATCTCCGTAAGCCTTTAGAGTTCCAAGTGGGCGATAAAAGTGCTTATAAAGGTATTGCCGTGGAAGAAAATAGTACATTTTAGGAAAAGAGGAAAACTATATCCCAGATTCTTTAGACCATTTGATATAATTAGGCGAGGGGCGTATATGCTTAAATTGCCACAAGAACTAAATGCCATACACGATACCTACCATGTGTCAAATCTAAATAAATTATTAGCTGATGAAACTCTAGTACTACCCCTAAAGTATGTTCAGATGATCGGTTAGATTTCGTACATGAACCAATTGAAATTCTTGACCGTAAGGTCAAACAACTTAGAAAAAGTAAGATTCAAATTATAAAAGTTCGATTGGAATTCAAGTACGGACCCGAATACACATGGGAACGCGAAGACTACATGAAACATAAATATCCTCACCTCTTTAATAACGTTAGTACAAAGTAAATTTCGGGACGAAATTCTTTTAATCAGGGGAGACTGTGACATTCGGCAACAAATTTCCCAGGTTAGCCATTAGAAATTCTAATTTTAAGCCTAGTATGACTAAAAATAGTATTTATGACTTAAATACATCCATAATAATATTAGATTTCGTAGAAATCCCGCCTATATGGTTAGAACCTTCCCGAGCTCGAAAAATCGAATTATTAAAAGTCAAGAATTACAAATCATATACAATAATAATAATAATAATAACAATAAAAATAATTAAATACATCATAATAAATATAAATAAGTTAAAATATAAAACATATATATATATATATATATATATATATATATATATATATATATATAAACTCATCAAAATAATTAAAACTTTGTTAATTAAAAGATTTAAATAAAATCACCATTTATACAAATTTATTTAAACTAATTACACATAATTTATAAAAAATAAAAAAAAAATAAAAGAAACCCCCCATCTCTTTTCTCTTGCCTCCTTCTCTTCCCAAGAATCACCACTTGATCTCCCCCATGCTCTATATAAGCCCCCTACTACTCTTCATCATTTCCTTCACCACCACACTCCATCTCTTCTCTTTTCTCTCTTCTTCTTTCACCAACAAAAATCTCCCAAGAACATCCAAGTGTTGATCATCTTTTGAAGATCAAACACTAAATCAAAGAAAAGAGTTGGTAAGATGATCATAAAACACTCATCTCTACTCTTCTACCTTTCTTCTCTTCTTCTTTCTTCTTTCTTTTATTTATTTTCTTTGTTGTTCATCTTATTTCCTTTATATATATATATATATATATATAATCATGTAAATATAAACATCCTACCAATGTTGTAAGGAGCACATGAAATGTGCATCATCCTACCGTTGTTGTATGGAACTTAATCAACTAAAAATCAAGAAAATAAGACTTTGATCATGCATGTGTTTCATCTAAACAAATGTTGTAAGGAACACATAAAATGTGTATCATCCTACCATTGTTGTAAGAACACATGGATTATCAAAGCTTATACTCATACAATATGATTATTCATGAATATAAACATGTTATATTAAAGTTATGACCCATAAGCAAAAAGAATCACAAATCTGGCAGAATCTGATGTTAGAACTCCTCACTTGTTTTTGTTATATCTGGAGTTCTAGGTATCAAAATCAGTGGATTCTTTTTGCTAATCTTAGTTTAAAGTGTTACCTTTCATTTAAACCTGGATTCACTAATTTTCATGAACGTTTGATCCTTCAAACATATTTAAAAAGACCCATATGTTGAATCTGGAAATCTGGCAGATTTAGAAGGGTACACTTTAAACGCGTGTAACTTACTCATTCTTGGGTCAAAATACGTCTAGTTTTTTTTAAAAGTTTAATATTTGAGTCGTGGTTATTTCCCAGTTTGAATCATGTAGAAACGAGGTCGTATGAGCCCTAAACAGACGATTTAGTAACAACATGTCACCCAGACCCTGATCAGTGGACATCCTATACACTTTTAATTATTAAAAATAATAAACATGGATTATAAATTCCTATATTTCTACTGGACATTATAGAAACATGTATTAAGATTATATTAAAATATCAAACCTTAATATGACTCCTAAAATACAGTTTTTAATGTTTAAAGTTCAACTTAAAGAACTGAAAATTTCAGTGAACACTTATGATTTATGGAAAAATAGAGACAACCTTTAACTATTTAATAAATAAGTTAACAATAAATATATAATACAAAATAATAAATAAAATAAGTCTAATAGAGCTACATACCTCTTATATTAGGAAAGGAGCTTCGGTAGGAACAAGAAATTCTTACGAGTGAACACCTTTGAATACCGAGTGAGTATCATAGCCCCTTTTTACCGAATTTCATATTATTTTGGGGTGAAAGCATGTGTATACGTTTCATGAAAAGTTTATTGCCTCTCTTCTTATTTATTTCAAATATTATTTTGAGCACTTATGGTATTATTCTTTGATGTGCTTGGGTGATCGTTGTAAGGCCCTTTCGTTGGACATTATTCCTTAACTCCGCTAGTGAGCCGATGGTATTAGTAAGTAGCGCTATTTGGAGATTCCGACGTCTCCCATTTATGGTTGACGAACTATAGATGTACTTTACCACTACTAACGTCATTTAATATAGGCGTTAGGTTTATCATGGGCAATTGGTTGTCGGCTAGGTTGGATAATGGCTCAAGCAATAATCATCATAGTCTATTACTACCATGTGCAACGTATTGGGCAATATAATACATCTTCTATCATTATCTCATACTTGGATTTTTATCCAAAAACTTCCATCAATTATTTAAACTTTTCTCATTTAAAAGATGTTTTGTGCATACATTAAAACCTATGAACTCACCAACTCTAGTAGTTGACCCTTTTTTTTTACCCGTGCTTTCAGGTGACCGCCGTTAGGTACCTTATGCTTGCAAACATGATGTGTGGCATCTTCATCTTCATCGTCACATTTTATATAAACATTATCTATTTCATTTACGCTTCGTACAAGACAATGTCTTTAAATATTATTCGGATATGTAACCTTTATTTATGTTTCATCCGAACTACATATTTTGTTAATTTAATCTAATGGTTATTATCTATTTACCTTGTGCGATGATATCTTGTGCTGTGACACCTCGTGTTTCCGCTTTAGCGGGGTGTGACACAGGGCAACCAGAATAGGAAGGTATCTTCAGGGGATTCTGGAGTTAAATCACAATGGTGCACGAGGTGCAGGTCTTCTCACACTGGGCAGTGTACAACTCAGATTATGCGTTGTGTGAGATGTGGAACATGAATCAAAGGGAGAAGACCAGGGGCGGGGTCAGGGACGGGGGCAGGGGCGGTTGGGGGCTCGTCTGCAGCAGGAGGGCAAAAAAGGAAGAATCCTCCGACTCTGGAGGGTAGGGCGTTCCGGATGATAGTAGATGATGTTACTGCCACTGATGATGTTATCACCGGTACGTTCTTTATAAACTCCATACCTGCTCGTGTATTATTTGATTCTAGAGCGAATCGCTCCTTTATTTTTGTAGCATTTTGTGCTAAGTTGAAATTGCCTACTACTATTATCTCTGTGCCGATTTATATAGAAGTAGCAGATGGTAAGAAAGTGCTTGTTACGACTTCTGTGACGGGTGCTGAGATTGACATAGATGGTAAGTGCTTTCGTGTATCATTCCTGTTGATGCCTTTAGCGGGTTTTGATGTGGTTCTGGGGATGGATTGGCTGAGTAAGCACAGGGCGGGTATTAAATGTCATAGGAAGCTAATTTCTTTTCCGTTATCACATGGGTCGCGAGTGGTGGCTCGTGGGGAAAGAAACAAGTCTGTGTTTCCTATTATATCTATGTTAAAGGCTAAGAAATCCTTGAGTAAGGGATGTGAATGTTTTCTAGCATATGCTTTTGATGCTAGAAAAGAGAAACGGGCAGTTACTGAGGTGCGAGTCGTATCAGAATATCCTGAAGTATTTCCGGATGAGTTACCTGGGCTACCTCCCGTTCGAGAGGTAGAGTATAAGATTGACTTGATACCAGGTTCTAATCCAGTGGCGAGGTCTCCTTACAGGTTGGCTCCTTCTGAGATAAGGGAGATGATGACGCAGATTCAGGATTTGTTGGATCGGGGATTTATTCGTCCAAGTTCTTCACCGTGGGGTACACGAGTCTTGTTTATGAAAAAGAAAGATGGTACTCTACGTATGTGTATTGACTACAGAGAACTGAATAAGAGGACGGTAAAGAATAAATACCGTCTACCCAGGATTGACGATTTGTTTGATCAGTTGCAGGGTGCTTCGTATTTCTCGAAGATTGATTTGAGATCAGGTTATAACCAGGTACGAGTTTCTGACGGAGATGTTGCCAAGACTGGTATCCGTACCCGGTATGGCCATTATGAGTTTTTAGTCATACCGTTCGGTTTGACTAACGCACCTGCAGTGTTTATGGATTTGATGAACCGGGTTTGTCGATCGTTTTTGGATAAATCTATGATAGTATTTATTGACGACATACTGGTTTATTCTAAATCCAAGGTTGATCAAGATATTCATTTGAGACAGGTTCTTGAGACATTAAAGCGGGAGCAATTGTATGCCAAGTACTCGAAGTGTGAATTCTGGATGCGAGAAGTTCACTTTATAGGGCATGTCATTTGCAGTGATGGAGTCAAAGTGGATCCGGCAAAGATAGAAGCAGTGATGAACTGGGAGGCTTGGAAGTCGCCTTCTGAGATTAAAAGCTTTTTGGGATTGGCTGGGTATTACAGGCGATTTATTAAAGACTTTTCTAAGATTGCGAATCCCATGACTAAGTTGACTCGCAAGGAGGTTCCATTTAAATTGAGTGATTAACAGGAGAGAGCTTTTCAGACGTTGAAACGACTCTTGTGCCAGGCTCCTATTCTAGCTTTACCGGATGGGTCAGATGACTTCATGGTTTACTGTGACGCTTCATTGGCAGGGTTGGGTTGTGTGTTGATGCAAGGGGATAGAGTGATTGCGTATGCTTCTCGTTAGTTGAAACCTAATGAGAAAAACTATCCAACCCATGATTTGGAACTGGTAGCTGTGGTTTTTGTGTTAAAATTGTGGAGACACTATCTTTATGGTACAAAGCGCGTCATTTGTAGGGATCACAAAAACCTACAGTATGTGTTTTCGCAGAAAGAACTCAATATGCGACAGAGGCGATGGCTGGAACTTGTTAAAGATTATGATTGCGAGATTCACTATCATCCTGGGAAAGCCAACGTGGTAGCCGATGCTTTGAGTCATAAGGGAGTTAGTGAACATATTAAGTTTATCCGAATTGAAATAGTCTCCGACTTAATTGACAGATTAAAGGCAGCTCAGTTGGAGGCCTTAAAGGATGAAAACTTGAAGTCAGAGATTATGACTAAGAAGAAGAATGACTTGACTTTTGATTCTAGAGGATTGAAGGTTTATCAATCTCGTGTCTGGGTGCCTTTGCTTGGAGGTCTCCGGAATTTGATTATGACTGAAGCTCACAAATCTAGACTATATGTTCATCCAGGTAGCACAAAAATGTATAACGATCTAAAGGTGTTGTATTGGTGGCCTACAATGAAGACGGATGTTGCACAATTTGTGGAGTCTTGCCATATATGTGCACAGGTTAAGGCAGAGCACCAGAAACCCTATAGATCACTTAAACAGTTGCAGATTCCAGAGTGGAAGTGGGAGCACATAACGATGGATTTCGTAACCAAACTTCCACGTACGCAGAGGAATAATGATATGATTTGGGTGATCGTTGACATATTGACCAAGAGTGCTCACTTCTTGGCTATCAGTGAGACGGTGTCACTCAGCAAGTTGGCTCAGTTGTATATCGATGAAATTGTTTCCCAACATGGTATACCGCTTTCAATTGTGTCAGATAGAGATTCCAGGTTTGTGTCGAACTTCTGGAACAGTTACAGCGGGAGTTGGGTACACGTGTGAATCTAAGTACAACTTACCATCCTCAGACAGACGGGCAATCTGAGCGAACAATTCAAACACTTGAGGATATGCTGCGGGCATGTGTGTTAGAATACGGAGGTTCTTGGGATTCCCATCTGCCATTGATTGAATTCGCGTACAACAATTCCTATCATTCGAGTATCAGTATGCCGCCTTATGAGATGCTATATGGTCGTCGCTGCCGTACTCCTACATGTTGGTTAGAGGCGGGTGAGAAATAGTATGCAGGGCCTGATATTGTGCAAATCACCGCAGACAAAGTAGCAATTACGCGAGAAAAGTTGAAAGCTACGAGGGATCGACAAAAGAGGTATGCTGATCCATGTCGTAGGTCGGTTGTATTTGTTGAGGGGGAATTGGTTTATCTGAAAGTTTCTCCGTGAAAGGGGGTCATCCATTTTGGGAAGTGGGGAAAGTTGGCTCCTCGCTATACTGGGCCGTTTCGTGTCCAACGGGTGGTTAATGATCAAATGGTTACTCTCAATCTTCCGGCAGAATTGTCAGGTATTCACAATACCTTCAACGTTTGTTACTTGCGTAAATGTAGAGTTGAGGATGAGAGTCATAATCTACCTCTACATGATCTTAAAGTGGATTCCAGCAAGAGGTTGGTGGAAGAACCCATTGAACTATTAGATCGGAAAGTGACTAAACTGCGAAAAAAACAGATTCCGATGGTTTTGATTAAGTGGAAACATAGTTTGGGTTCAGACTTGACGTGGGAAACCGAGACCGACATGAAAGCTCGTTACCCGCAGTTGTTTGTTGATGAATAGATTCCGAGGACGGATGCCAGTTTAAGGGGGGAAGATTTGTAACATCCTGCAGTTGGGCCTAGTAAAAACGTAGGCTTGGGTATGTTACACGTGAACCATTATCTGATTATGTTTAATTGGTTATTAATTAAGTATTTGATTTAATTATTAATCATTTAAATTAAGTAAATGATTATATATGTGTTGTATATATATATACGGTTTGGAAGTTGTGTGTGTGCATGTGTTTAAGTTGGTCTAATTGCGCCACCTCCTGCTTGGATTTGTTTATACGTGGGTTTTTAAATTTTCATTCTTCACTCTGAAGCAATTGTATGTGTGTGTGAACTTGTGCAAACCGAAAGCAAGAAAGAAAGCAAGGAAGAAGAAGCAATCGGATTTGTGATTTCTTGATTTTGTGTGATTCAAGTTAAAGGTTTGTATGCTTATTGATGTGTTCTTGTAACATGCTATACATCTTAAAGTTGATAAGCATGATTCGGTTTTAATCTTGCTGGATTTTTGTTTGTGAACACCATGAATGTGTCGGATTTGGTGTTCTTGGGGTATAAAGGTGTTTTGATGCATGCTTGTGTGTTTAAACATGTTTATATGTATTTCTATGAACTTGTATATAAATTGTATGATCTGGAAATGAGATGTATAGAAGTTTGAAGTTGTGATGAAACCTTGAAGATGGCGGATTTTGATGATGATGATAAAAACCGAGACTTTGGAAACAAAATGTAGAAATCCGAATCTTGTGAAATCCGGCACTCTTAAATCCGGATGTATGTAATCCGATGGTTTGAATCCGATGGTGGATTCCAATTAGGAAATCCGATTGTAGGTGTCAAGATAAATGCAAGTGTGGAAATCCGACTGTAGTGGCGGATTGTCTTCAAATCCGATGGGTGTATCGGATTCTTTGAAATCCGATGAAGGTTGCGGATTTGGTGTAAATACGATGGAAGTATCGGATTTCTTATGAAATCCGATAGTTTGGCTGTTGTTTGCATTGTTTAATGCCAAGTGTTATATGTGCATGCGTATGTGAATCTTACATGTTTATGTTTGATTAAAAGGATATAAATATATATATGTTTGATATATATATTTATGAGTTCATTACTAATGGTTGGTTGTTGTGTTATGAGGGACAGACAAGGCTCAGTAAAATTAGATCACTGAGTGGAATAGCTGAAAACCAGAGGTGAGTGGATATTTGCTCACGGGTGATATTAGTTGTACTGGTTTGGTTGCAACTATTGTTGGATAGAATGCATATCTATTGGTTAATTAACTGTTGAATGTTAATTGTGATATGTATACATGTTGGAAGGGAAGTTAGTTTTCGACTGGGCTTATGGGCTGGGTTCATTTGCTATTGGCTAAGCAGTATTAGGACCTTGGGATGCATTTGTTGTTACCAGAAGATGATACTGTGTGAGAATAGCAAATGGACTATCTGTAAAACTTTGCTTTGGCCGGCATTGGTTGTAGGTTCCTGCAGAACCGCCGGTCTTCCCAGGGTGCTTATTTGTGGTTGTTGATATCATGCGGTTAAGGATGATATATCTGTTATATGTTACTCCATTCACTTAGCTTTGTGTTAATCCCCCACCTCTCACTCTTTTTACAGATTTTGGTAAGTCAGCGGCTCGGCTGAGAGTGGTTAGCTTGGGGAGTAATCACCTAGAACTCTGATAGAATATTTGTGACGAGCCGTGTATTGTAATACTGATATTTTGTAAACAGTGGTTTGTAATTAGTTGTAATTACTTTAGTGTTTAAACGCTTCCACAGTGTAATTAAAAGTGAAAAAAAATTTGGGTTAAAAATACGGTGTTACAAAAACGATATATATGACATCTGAATATGAAGCAGTGATGTTTTATACATCTAAAAGAAATGACTAGATGAATGGATAAAATATTGCATACAAAATTGACATGGCAGAACTAGAAGATGTTGCATAACATATATATACAAAATAGACAATCCATTATACCCATTATACCCTTTCCGATTCAACTATCAACTTGTAACCCATTATACGCTTTCCGGTCTACATAGGACTAATAATATATTATTTGTTACAAGTTGATTATGAAGTGGTTCTCCCTTTGTGAATTTACACAAATGATGTTACAACCCAATCCTATATGTTTCATCATGTATTTACACAAATGATCCGGTGATCCATATTATTACTGCATTTGTTTCAGTTGATTATGAAGTGGCCGGTTCTTCCTTTGTGAATTCAGGTTAATTAGGTAGGTTAAAAGTGGTTCTTTCATGTCATGTTTTTGTGAAGTTGGTTCTTCCTCTATTATTTGATAATAATGTCTAGATTTTATGCTTCAACTTATTATAGAAATCAGTAAAGTTAAAGTGGGTTATATGGGATTTAAAATTTTAACTATAACGTACAGCTTATCATGAATTTCACCTTTTAGAATCAATCAACTTTCTGTTACTATTTTTATGTTTTTGTCTTATTGATTAGATTAATCTAAGCTATAGGGTAATAAGATAGTTATCTTCTTAATATTATCCACGATAAATGATGGAACTTGAAATGAATGAAAGCATATGTATACCATACAAACAAGTATGGCTAGTTTATTAATGACATGTTTTAGAATGTTATGTTATACATAGGATTAAAGAAAATATTTTCTTTGAATGTTTATCTGTGTTATAATATTATTTAATTTAAGTAGAGAAAACCAACATATTAACTTATACTTCACTAATTGTTCTTGAACAATTTCCTCATCTCATTATTCTCACTTCTCTTAATGTTGAAAGTATTTGGAGCGATATAATTAATGTTGAAGCAAATCATACATCTTGACCCATTATCTTTCTTTCTCACTTGTGGCAAGTGATTTCAAACTTGCTTTTACTTGTGTTACACATACACACTTAGTTTAATACAAATATTTACTAATGTAGCATAAGTATTCAATAATAAATAAAATATTAAGTTCTATTATTTGATTAAAACATTAGAGGTCCAACATATACATGAAGGGTTAAAATTTTTGCCTGTTATCTAATGGGAATGTTGAATCTTGACTGCCTTCATTGTAGTGCTCCATTATATCGAACAACACCCTAAACAGGTATGAATGTATACATATGTCGATTCTATCATCTGGAACTTGTGACCTCATACTTCTATTTGATTTCAATGAGTTTAGGGTGTTAGCCCCTAATTAGACTTCCCATCTTCATTTTACTTCTTAATGGAACTGCTGATAATATATGCCGTCATACTTTTTCTTTATTTACTCCTTAATGGAACTGCTGATAATATATGCCGTCATACTTTTTTTTTTCCATCTCTGGTTATTGTAATTAACGCTTAGGTGTTTCTATAATTCATGTTTTCTATAGTATGGGATAAGAGATTTTACCGAACTAATCCGTGGAGTTTGGTTAATTAGTATTTCGACTATCCATGTTCTTTTCTTGATTCTTGCTTTTGTTTAGCTAATTTCAAATATATATTATATAGCAGAATTTATATACCGCCAAGTATGATGTTGTCGTATGCATTGATTTTAAAAAAATTGTAAGTTTACATGCCTATCAAGTATTTAATGAAATGCTTCAATGAAATGTTATGTGATCTTACATCAAGTATTTAATTCATTTAAACTTAATCTAGGTAGTCATTGTAATTTTAAAAATTCACAAAATGGGTTTACTTGGCGAGAATGATAGTAGTAATAAGTTCTAAATCATGAAACGATCTAATTTAGAAATAATAGAATATATCAAGAAGATATATACTAACGATAATTTATATATTTTTAGACGAAGAGAAGAGGAACTACTAGTATTGGATTTCTTTAATCGTGAATACAAAGGTACGGATATATATCTCTTTATATAGAGATTCCTATTGTTCGGTTCATATTTATAGTATAGCTTCTTATCATTATTGATTCTTATTCTGTTTGATTCACGCCTTAACGGGGGTCAAAGTTCTTTTTTACCATATTGACCCATTTGCTATTGAACTTATGACATTGCTAGTTCATTTTTTTGACTTAGACATGGTATTGGATCATTCTTTACTTGGATATTTGAATAATTGGACATGTATATTTTCTTTGCATTCGTTTATCCGCGCACCGGGCATTTGGCTCAGTCACATTTTCTTTCTATGCGGCAGGTAATTAGATGATTATGGGTGCGTGATTGAGAGCTAGCTTGAACCAGTTGGAGATTTGACTTGAGAAGATTAGTGCTAATGTCTTAGTTTTGATAGGAATTGTTTATGGATTTGTTTATATTGTTATTTTATATGTACCAAATGTTAATATTTTGATGGTGATTGGCAAATTAGTAGTAGATAAAAATCTGAATTTGTTTAGATTGTTTGGATGCAATTTTGGTGTTAAAATCATGAATTTGGATGCTAATTTGATGTTGAAGTGGATATAAAATTTTCTTATTTTTTAAATATTCTTGTCCAATTTTTTCACACTTGTACATGTTAAATGACCATTTCTGATTTTTTTTTCTTTTTGTATTTCTATGGTTAATCGAAGCCTTCAAATCCTAATATGGACAAGTCTTGGATGGGAACAAACCGGACGAAGTGACCTTATAGAAATGGAGTAGCAGTGTTTATTGATTATGCGGTACACAACTTGCAGAAGATGAGTAACATCGATCCATGAGGTAATAAACATCTTGAAATGCCATGTCTATGTACCAAATGTTTAAACCACGTAGAGCGTATTGTGGAAGAAGTGCATTTCCATTTATTCAGCAATGGCATTGATCTAAACTACACAAACTGGATTAAACATGGAGAAATGGATGAGCCATCAATAATTGTCGTAAAACTTGTTAATGCTACAACAAAGTTTGTTGACAACTTGGATTTTGATTCAGAACTTCCAACCCATGGCCCACAAATGGTAGAAGTGGTTAATGCTACAAAAGATAATTTTGAAGAGGATGGTCTTGTCAAGTTTCAAGAACTACTCTTAGACGTAGAGAAGCCACTTTTCAAAGGATGTACCAAGTTCACAAAGTTGTCCGCAATAGTTCAACTACTCAACTTGAAGGGTAAGTATGGATGTTCTAACAAGTACTTTAACTACTAGAGTTGTTAAAAAAGATGCTACCCAATGGTAACGAATTGGCGGAAAACACTTATGAGGTCAAAAAAATTATTAAACTGATCAGGATACAAAAAGATACATGTATGTATCAACAACTTCCTTCTTTACTCGAAGGAGGATGAGGAATTGACTGTGTGTCGAACTTGTGGGGCATCAAGATGGAAGGTAGATAATAAGACACATAAAGTGTATGAAAACATTTGAGCAAAGGTAATGTAGTACTTTCCAATAATACCAAGAATGCAACGACTCTTTAAGATACAAAGTATTTCGGAAGATTTAAGATGGCATACGACAAGGAGGAAAACATATGGTGTTTTGCGTCATCCCGTAGATTCACAGGCATGGCGTACCATCGATGAAAATTTGCCTCAAATTGCTAAAGATCCAAGAAATCTACGACTAGGAATATCGGCCGATGGTGTTGACGTCAACAGAGGAAATAGGCATCACAGTGTATGCCCAGTTTTAACTGTAATATACAACTTTCCTCCATGGTTGTGTATGAAAAGAAAGTTTATCATGCTTTCACTATTAATATCGGGATACCTAGGAAATGATATTGATGTTTTTTTAGAGCCGTTGGTTGATGATCTTCAACTCTTATTCGAGGAAGGGGTCGATACATATGATGCTTCCACAAAAGATAACTTTAATCTAAGTGTCGTTGTGTTATGGACAATAAATGATTACCCTGCACTTGGTGCATTATGTGGCTGCCCAAGGAGTGGATTCAAAGGTTGTGCAGTTTGTGGGAAAGATACATACTGTGTTAGACTTCCTGCCTCATCCAAGCAGAGTTATGTTGGTCATATACGATATCTACCGTATATCCATGCATTCAGAAAGCAAAAGAAGGCGTTTAATGGACAACAAGAATTCCTCCTCTCTCTAAATCCAATGACTGGGGAAGAAATATACAACGAGGTACAACATATTGAAAATAAGTGGGGAAAAGGAAAATGGACAAACAATAAGGCATCAGAAAACCAAGAAGATGCGAGAGGCAGAGGTGGGAAGATCCAAAACTCGAAAAGGAAAAAAACAAAAGAAGAGGGTAGTTTAAGCCAAGTAAATGAACAAAACGATGCGTATTGGAAGAAATTCAACATTTGGTATCAAACGCTTAGGTATTTGAGGCATAATTTCTGTTCAACATTGTATTGATTTCATGCATATAGAAAAGAATGTTGGTGAGAGTCTAGTCGAAACTTTGCTAAATGTTCTGGGAAAGACAAAAGACGGAGTGAATGCTTGATTGGATCTAGCAGAGTTGGGGATAAAACCAGAGTTGTTAGCTAGGATAAAAGAAGACAAAATAGTACTACCTCCGGCAGGGTACACATTAACGAATACCGAAAAAGACATCTTTTTTGAAACGTTATGCGTTATACAATATCAGGGTACCACAAGGATATTGTTCAAAATTTTCTAGTTTAGTCAGCCTAAAGGATAGGAAGCTCATTGGCCTTAAATCTCATGACTATCACATACTAATGCAAGAGTTTTTGCCCATTGCAATCCGTTCAATAATGCACCAACCCACACGATATGCTATTATCAGGTTTTGCTTTTTCTTTAAATCAATATGTAGCAAAGAAATCAAATTAGAAGAACTACATAAGATACAAGAAGAACTTTGTATGAGACTGTGCCTACTCGAGAAGTTCTTTCCTCCATCATTTTTTGATATTATGGTACATTTGACTGTGCACCTAACGAGGGAAGTAAAGTTATGTGGTCCCGTATGCTTTCGGTGGATGTATCCCTTTGGAAGATGCATGAAGGTTGTTAAAGGACATGTGTGAAATAGATATAGACCAGAGGGATGCATTGCTAAAGAGACTATTGTAGAAGAAACAATTGAGTTTTGCAGCGAATATAAAAAATCCATGAAAACTCTTGGTATACCACCTGATAAACATGAAAATGTTGAAAATGAGGAAGGAAAGCCACTGTTGGCTGGCAAATCAAGTGAAGTTTCTGCAGAACTCTCTCACAAAGCACATTTGTATGTAATACAGAATACCAATGAAATTGTGTCATATATCGAGTAAATATTACTAACACATATATATTTCATTACTTAAAATGTTCTATGAAATATAATAACCAAAGACCTTGTTTCAGGCGACACAAGCAAGTTTTGGAAAAAGAAAACCTGAGTAAACGAAAAGCATGGCTGGAGAATGAGCATAGTAAATCTTTTGCTAAGTGGTTACACGAAGAGGTAATTGTATAATATTTATAATTCTTTGTTTGTTGTTCCTTCAATTTGAAGATCATTATACTTGTAATGAAATTCAGGTTGAAAGAGAGTTAGCAATCTCCAAAGAAAGTGTA
The DNA here is from genome assembly GCA_038502395.1 of Dittrichia graveolens. NCBI lineage: Eukaryota > Viridiplantae > Streptophyta > Magnoliopsida > Asterales > Asteraceae > Dittrichia > Dittrichia graveolens. The sequence goes on along the minus strand of JARJIL010000005.1, from coordinate 49,579,404 downwards.
TGAGAAACTATAAGGTGGATGTCATATGGACCACGCGCCACGGTAGTGAAATACAATGCATACAACATCAATGGGTATACATTTCGTACTGAATGTAGTGATGGAAAAGTTTACCAAAATAGTGGGGTTAGTGTTGAGACAATAGATCTGCACATATCCAAAGAAGTTGTAACACGAAGACAAAAAATTTATTATGGGGTTTTACAAGAGATATGGGTACTAGATAACCGTTTCAAGCAAATTCCTCTTTTCAAATGTGATTTACTTAATCATAGAGCTAGTGTGACATCCGTCACCAGAGCAGGTTAGCCAGTTTAGACCTTCAACTTGTTATTATGATTCATGCATTTGATTTCCCTTGAAACCCTAAAAATCCAAATAAGTGATAAGTATTATAAGGTATATCTCTTTATGCACTATTCAGTCCATGATACTTAGATATCACTATAGTTACATGCCTAAAGTGTGAAACAAATTTTTTACATGCACCTTGGATACACATCAATGGTGACACAAGCTCAAGTACTAAATAGAGCTCATGAGAATAAAGGTACAATTCTTGGAACATTTGTAATAAGTATATAAATCCTATTAAAGAAGCTTAAGGCATTAACAAGCGATTGTATGACACCAAAATTAAAGTAATAATAATAACACAACAAATAAGTTGCAACTACAAACCAAAATACTAAAACCCTAGAAGAAATGTCAAATTCACCTACAAGAAATGTGGCATACTAAATACATAATAATAATGATATTAAGTAAATAATATATATATATATATATATATATATATATATATTAAGTTAAAATCGACCAAGAAAAAAAAGGGGAAAAGATGGAGGGCTTTCAAATTTTAAAACACAACCTAAATTAGCTTAATCTCATTTTTAATGCATAGTCTCCTTTCCAAATCACCACTCCACACACTTTCCTTCTTCTTCCTATCATAAAATCGACATCTCTCTATCTCTCTCACTCTCATTCTCTCTTTGAATTTGTTCTTCATTCATCAATAACTCAAGGGTTGGTGATCAATAATCAAGGTTTTCGTGGTAAGTACATACTATTTCTTCTTCATATTCTTCTTATTCCATGACTCCTACTCCTCTTCTCCATAAACAAAAATTTGACTTTGTGTTTCACTTGATCAATTCATGAAGTTCTTCGTGATCTTGGATACCCACACAAACAAGAACAGAGAGAAAACCATCAAACCGGTAAGGAAACTACACTATGCCCTCTTTTCCCTTCATTATCATCCCTTCATGTTCGACGTTAGTAAAATCGCCATGGATGATCATGGTCATTTTAAAACACCCAAATAAAACTTGAAGAAAAAAAATAATATAACTTTGATGAATTTGGGGAAGCACACATGTGACAACCGGCAACAAATTTCATAGGTTAGCCATTAGAAACTCTAACTATAAGCCTGGTATAACTAAAATATTTGTTATGATTTAAATACATCAATAATAATATTAGATTCCATAGAAATTCCGTCTATACGGTTAGAACCTTCGAGACAATTGAAAGTTCATGAGAAAAACTACACTACTCAAGATTTGAAGTTAGGAGCGGTAGTGTTTGCGCTCAAAATATGGAGACACTATTTATATGGCACCAAGTGTACCGTCTACACTGACCATAAGAGTCTCCAGTATATTTTTGATCAAAAGATGCTAAATATGAGACAAAGGCCATGGGTAGAACTACTTAACGATTATGATTGCGAAATCAAATATCACCCAGGCAAGGCCAATGTGGTAGCCGACACGTTGAGTATGAAGGAAAGAGTAAAACCAACAAGAGTACGAGCATTAGGAGTTGTTGTGCAAACAAGTCTAAAAGGAAGGATCCTTGAAGCTCAGGAGCAAGCATTAAAAGCAAAAAATCTGAAGGAGGAAACTCTTCGTCATTTGGAGGTGAAGGAGTACGTTACTTCGAAAAGAAGGCATGGATACCTAAGGCGAATAACATACGGTTAATGATATTGGATGAGGCACATAAGTCTAAGTATTCCATTCATCCCGGAGCCGATAAAATGTACAAGGATTTGAAGGAATACTATTGGTGGCCCGGAATGAAGAAGGATATCGCCCTATACATGGGGAAATGTTTAACTTGTGCATGGATTAAGGCAGAACACCAGAAACCATCTGGATTTTGCAACAACCAGAAATCCAAAAATGGAAATGAGAACAGATAACTATGGATTTTGTGACTAAGTTACCCCGATCCGCTAAAGGGTACGATTCCATCTAGGTAATAGTAGACCAACTTATGAAGTCAGCACATTTCCTTCCCATTCGTGAAGATTACAAGATGGAAAAACTGGCACGAATGTACATCAATGAGATCGTCATGCGACATGGAGTGCCCATCTCTATCATCTCAGATAGGGATAGTTGCTTCACTTCAAGATTTTGGCAATCACTTCAGAGAGCACACGGAACGTGAGTCAATTTAAGCACCTCCTACCACCCTCAAACAGATGGTCTATCGGAAAGAACTATTCAAACACTAGAGGATATGTTACGTGCTTGTGAGTTAGATTTTGGCTGAAGCTGGGACTCGCATTTGCCACTAGTTGAATTTTCATACAATAATAGTTATCACACCAGTATCCAGTGTGCACCCTATGAAACCCTGTACGGACGCAAGTGTAGATCCCCGCTCAGCTGGTTGGAAATCGGGGACCGACAATTGTCAAGACCAGACGTTGTACATGAGACCACTGATAAGACAAAGATTATCAAGGAAAGGCTGAAAACCGCTAGGGATCGACAGAAGAGCTACGCCGACAATCGCAGGAAACCCCTAGAGTTTCAAGTTGGCGATAGAGTTCTACTAAAGATATCACCTTGGAAGGGAATAGTATGTTTTGGGAAAAAGAACAAATTAAGTCCAAGGTACGTTGGGCCATTCGAGATAATTGAAAGGATTGGACCGGTAGCTTACAAGCTTAAACTACCACAAGAATTGAGCGCCATCCTTGACACGTTCCATGTGTCGAATTTAAAGAAATCCCAAACTGATGAAACCTTAGTCTTACCGTTAAAAGATGTGCAAGTTGATAACCGTTTGAACTTCGTAGAAGAACCAATCGAAATCCTTGATCGGGAGGTCAAAAGACCGAGGAAAAGCAAGATCCCCATTTTAAAGATTCGCTGGAACTCAAGGCACGGGTCTGAATACACTTGAGAGTGAGAGGATTATATGAAACTCAAATATCCGCACCTCTTTGCCAAAAAACAAGTCTAAGACGTCAACGATTAATTTCGGGACGAAATTCTTTTAATCAGTGGAGACCGTGACAACCGGCAACAAATTTCACAGGTTAGCCATTAGAAACTCTAACTATAAGCCTGGTATAACTAAAAATATTAGTTATGATTTAAATACAACAATAATAATATTATATTTCATAGAAATTCCATCTATATGGTTATAACCTTCACTAGCTCGTAAAACCGATTTATTAAAAGCCAAGAATTACAAATCATATACAATAATAATAATAATAGTCATAATAATTAAATACATCATAATAAATATAGATAAGTTAAAATATAAAACATAAATATATATATAAACTCATAAAAGCAATTAAAACCTTGCTAATTAGAAGATTTAATCAAAATCACCATTTATACAAATTATATTTTACAAATTATACATAATAATTAACAAAAAAAAGAAACCCCCCTCCTATGGCCGGCCCTCACCCCCCCTCTTTCTCTCTTGCCTCCCTCCCCAAAGCACGCCACTTGATCTCCCTCATGCTCTATAAAACCCCCTTACTTCTCTTCATCATTTTTTTTACCACCACACTTCATCTCTTCTCTTTTCTCTCTTATTCTTTCACCAAGAAATCTCCCAAGAACACTATCAAAGCCTTGTTCTTCCTTTGAAGATTTAAAAAAGATCAAAGAAGAAAGTGGTAAGATGATCATACAACAAATCCATCTCTACTCTTCTACCTTTCTTCTTTTCTTTTTTTATTTATTTTCTTTGATGTTCATCTTATTTCCTTTAAATATCTATGATCATATAAATGTTAACATCCTACCAATGTTGTAAGGAAAACATAAAATGTGTATCATCCTACCATTGTTGTATGGAACACAATCGACTAAAAATCAAGAAAATAAGACTTTGATCATGCATGTGTATCATCCTACCAAATTTTCATACTAGATGATTAATCATGAATATAAATATGTTATACTAAAGTTTTGACCCAAAAAGCTAAGTGATATAACAATCTGACAGATTTTGAGCTAGAACTCCCCCATTGTTTTTATTATATCTGGAGTTCTAGGTATCAAAATCATTTGATTCATTTTGCTAATCTTATTTTAAAGTGTTACCTTTCATTTGAACCTAGATTCACTAATTTTCATGAAGGTTTGATCCTTCAAACGTATTTAATAAGACACATATGTTGAATCTGGAAATCTGACAGATTTAAAGAGGTACACTTTAAACGCGTATAACTTAATCATTCTTGGGTCAAAATACGTGTAGTTTTTTTTTAAAGTTTCATCTTTGAGTTGTGGTTATTTCTCCTTTTGAATCATGTAGAAACGAGGTCGTATGAGCCCTAAACAGACTTTTTAGTGACAATGTGTCATCCAGACACGGATCAGTGGACATCTTATATACTTTTAATTATTAAAAATATTAAATATGGATTATAAATTCCTTAATATGACTTCTAGAATACAGTTTTTAATTTTAAAAGTATGGAAATATAAATTTTTAATATTAAATATGGATTATAAAAGTATTAAGGTTATGTTAAAATATTAAGCCTTAATATGACTTCTAGAATATAATTTTTAATTTTTAAAGTTTAACTTAAGGAAATATAAATTACAGTGAACATCTATGACATAAAGAAAATAGAGAAAACCTTTAAAAATAAAAAAATGAATTAATAACAAATAATTGGTAATAATACAAAGTAATAAATAAAACAGTAAATCTAATAGAGTTACATACTTCTTATATTAGGAATGGAGCTTCGGTAGAAATGAGAAACCCTTTACGAAGTTAACACGTTACCATATCGAGTGAGTATCATAGCCCATATTTACCGTATTTCATATTATTTTTGGGGTGTAAGTATGTGTATGCATTTCATGAAAATTTGATTGCCTAACTTCTTATATATTTTAAATATGATTTTGTTGCACTATGGTATTATTCTGTGATGTGCTTGGGTTTTCGTTTGTAAGGCCCCCTTTTAAGACATTATCCATTAACTCCACTAGTGAGCCGATGGTATTTGTATGTAGCGCTATTTGGAGATTCCGACGTCTCCCTTTTATGGTTGACAAACTATAGATGTACTTTACCACCACTAACGTCATTTAATATTGGCGTTAGGTTTGTTCTTGGACAATTCGTTGTCGGTAAGGTTGGATAATGGCTCAAGCTATAATCATTATAGTATATTACTACCACGTGAAATGTATCGGGCAATATAATGCATCCTCTATCATTCGTGCATACTTTGATTTTATTCAAAAATCTCCATCATTCATTATTACACTTTTCCTCATTAAAAAGTTATATTGTGCATATTAAAAACCTATGAACTCACCAACTCTAGTAGTTGACCGTTTTCTTTTACCCATTCTTTCAGGTGACCGTCGTTAGGTACAACACGTAGAAGCATGATGTGTGGCATCTTCATCTTCACATTTTAAAAACAATTTCCATTTTATTTATGCATCGTACGAGACAATGTCTTTAAATTTTATTTGGTTATGTAACTTTCCACTTATGGGTTATCCAAATCTTTTATTTTGGTAATTTAATATGGTTGGTCATTGTCTATTACCTTGTGCGATGATCCCTTGTGCTGTGACACCTCGTGTTTCCGCTTTAGCGGGGTGTTACAGATTTGGTATCAGAGCCGAAGGTTATAGAGAATACCGGTTTTCCTTAACGGAAAGCTCAAACTATAACCAAAGGTTCATGAAAATGATTTTCAAAATAATATTGCTTAAAATGCATCAAGTGTATTCAGAATATAATTAAGCTGAGTACCACATTGTTATACCTCAATTAGACAAAGCTTGATCACCTATGTCTAATTTAGCTATGTACGATATGGGACTTAGGTTAGTTATAATAAAAATATACTTAGAAACAATTTTTATTTATTTTCTTTCTAGAACACGATCATTGTGTGTGTGCTTGAGCATAACATCCACATATAGACAATTTAAGTTATGAACTTAGTAAGTAAGTCTATTCAAACTTTGCAGATCATGTCAAGTGAAGGTGAACCCTCCGAGACCAGCCCAAGATCGGGTTCTGATAGTAACCAGTCCCCTCAATACCAACTATCGGAAGGGTTTTTAGAACCCCTAAATAGGCCGGTAAGAATCTTTAGGGGCCCAACGGAGTTAGCATCAGCACCCCAACCGAGCCAAAACCTAAACCCCGGAACGACCGGACTTCGCATTAGGCAAACCGCCCAAAAGAGGGTGGCCATATCAGCCCGAGAAACTGTTGCACCTCCACAACCTACCATAGGAGAACCATCCCAGCAAGGGAACGGGCCTGAGAGAGCCCCATCCTTACGGGAATCCCGATGATGCCTCCATCCGGGATGACCGAGGAGGAGAAGAGGAGGTTCCATCACATGTCATTGGAGCTGTATACCATGAGGGGTATGCTAGATTACCAAACCTATAGGGTTGGTTCGTGTCTAGACATGGCGGACCTCAACCACCATCAAGCAATGAAGGCATTATAGGCGGCCCAGGAAGCCCGAAGACTGATTAGGCTAGTGCATACATAGCTAGTTGCGGGGGTTGTGGTGACGGGTGTTAATGGGACTATTCTACTTTGGTTTGAGGCGCTAGTTGGGGATAGAACGAATGGCTTTTGGGACTTATAGTCTTTCTTTTTATTTATTATGAACTTGATTATCATATGTTGGTTTAAAAATTTATGATTGTATGCGCATGGATATCATTGTCCCTCTATTAATATATCACATCTTTTAAAGAGCCAATTTTGGTATTTTTTTGTGCCAAATGAATGATTGATTATTTAATTTAATCTCGTATTGTTAATCATATTTAATGCCATGAATGAATTAAATGTGTTACACATGGAATAGTGTAATAAAACCGAATAGAATGCGTAACTAATAATCCTCATGTGATTATGCTCTAGAACAATGCCTCCACGAAGAGAAAACCCCGAGTTAAACCAACTTGTCATGGAACAAGTAATTGCTACACTACCCAACATCGTTAGCCAAGTTGCAGCTGGGTTTCAAGCAAATCAAGGAGCACCAACCACAAACCAAGATTGTAACTACAAAACCTTTAGGGCTTGCAACCCTAAGGAATTCTTCGGAACCGAAGGAGCTGTGGGACTACTCAATTGGATTGAGACTACGGAATCAGTCCTTAGTATCAGCATGTGTACGAAAGCAAATAAGATGGAGTTTGCAGCATGTCTCCTTCAAGGGAGAGCCCTATGGTGGAATATCCAAGTACAGACGCTTGGAAGGATTACCGCGCACCAACTCACATGGGATGCATTTCTCAAGCTACTAAGAGACGAATTATGCTCAAAAAGTGAAATTCAAAAGTTAGAAGACGAACTTTGGAATCATGAAATGGTCGGAGGTGACATCAACTCATATACTACTCGATTTCATGATTTGGCCAAGCTGTTACCACACTTAGTGACCCCGGAGGAAAACCGTATCGATAGGTACATTTGGGGTCTAGCCACTGAGATTCGGGCCAACGTCACGGCTGCAAACCCGAACACCATTCAAAGTGCGGTGAATCTAGCTACAAGACTTACCTAGAATGCTATTCGTTCAGGATCGCTTGGGAACGACAAAGAAAAGGGTAAGAGAAAACTTGAAGAGGTGCCAAAGAGGTCATTCGGTGGAGAAGCTGCCAAGAATCATAAGAAGGCAAGAAACTTCGGAGCTTAGTCACAAGCAGCTGATAAAGGATGGAGGTCGTATCCTAAATGTGACAAGTGCCACAAACACCATGAAGGGAAGTGCATGGTATGCTTTAGATGTAAGAGGTTAGGTCATCTCATCAAAAGTTGCAGAGTGAAGCCATGCTATAAGTGTGGAAGTCTGGAGCACCATGTCACCGCCTGCTCGCGACCAACGCAAGGGTCTAATTATAATCAAGCACTTCCTGCAAGCCAAGGCAACCAAGGAAATCAAGCATGAGGTAGTGTGTTTGAGATTGGAGTGAATGAAGCTAGACAAAACCCCGATGTAGTTACAGGTATGTTTCCTCTAAAAGGCTAAATTTTGAAACCATAAAAATGAAAGAGCCTTACACCATTGAATTTGCTAACGGTAAGAAAACTAGTGTTAAGGATATAATCCCTGGTTGTACCTTGGGCTTAGCTGATAAAAATATACCATAGATCTAATCCCACTTGAAATCGGAAGTTTCGACATAGTTGTTGGGATGGATTGGCTCTCTAGCCATCGAGCGGAAATTTGTTGCTTCGAAAAGATCGTACGAATTCCGACACCTGATGGTGAAACACTTAATGTGTATGGAGAAAAATCCGGAAGGGATTTCAAAATAATCTCATCCATCAAGATGAGAAAGTTTTTAAGGAAAAGAAACGAGGCATTCCTAGCACATATAATCAATAAGAAAACTAGTGAGAAAAACATTCAAGAAATTCCCGTTGTACAAGATTTTCTTGAAGTATTTCCGGAGGATTTGCCAGGATTACCCCCGAATCGGCAAGTCGAATTCCATATCGATCTAGTCCCTGGAGCAGCTCCCAGTAGAAAAGCACCATATCGACTGGCCCCATCAGAAATGCAAGAGTTTTCGGCACAAGTACAGGAACTACTCGATAAAGGTTTTATTCAACCAAGTTCATCCCCTTGCGGAGCCCCAGTTCTTTTCGTCAAAAAGAAGGACGGGTTACTACGAATGTGTATCGACTATAGGGAACTCAACTAGTTGACTATCAAGAACCGATACCCTCTCCCTCGAATCGATGACCTGTTCGACCAACTTCAAGGCGCCAACTATTTTTCAAAAATCGATCTTCGCTCAGGATATAACCAATTGAGAGTTCGCGAAGAAGAAGTTCCTAAGACTGCCTTTAGAACCCGCTATGGACATTACGATTTCTTAGTCATTCCTTTTGGGTTGGCTAATGCTCCATCAGTGTTTATGGACTTAATAAATAGGGTCTGTAGACCATATTTATATAAGTTTGCAACAGTGTTCATACACGACATTCTCATGTATTCGCAAAGCAAGGAAGATCATGAACAACATTTGAAATTAATGCTAAAACCACTCAAGGACCAGAAGTTGTATGCCAAATTCTCCAAGTGTGAATTTTGGATCCGAGAAGTACACTTCCTTGGTCACGTAGATAATTCGAAAGGAATTCATGTCGATCCAGCAAAGATCGAGGCAATCAAAACGTGGGAAGCACCAAAGACGCCAACTGAGATTCGGCAATTTCTTGGTTTGGCAGGATATTATAGGCGATTCATCGAAAACTTTTCACGCGTGGCTTAACCATCAACAACTCTGATTCAGAAGGATAAGAAATTCATTTAAGGAGATAAGCAAGAAGAAGCCTTTCAAACCTTGAAGCAAAAGCTATGCAACACACCTATCTTAGCATTGCCAACTCGAACCGAAAACTTTGTGGTCTATTGCGACGCATCACACCAAGGGTTGGGATGTGTTTTAATGCAAAAAGACAAAGTTATCGCCTACGCTTCGAGAAAATTGAAAGTTCATGAGAAAAACTACACTACTCATGATTTGGAGTAAGGAGCGTTAGTGTTTGCACTCAAAATATGGAGACACTATTTATATGGCACCAAGTGTACCGTCTACACTGACCATAAGAGTCTCCAGCATATTTTTGATCATCAGATGCTAAATATGAGACAAAGGCGATGGGTAGAACTACTCAACGATTATGATTGCAAAATCAAATATCACCCAGGCAAGGCCAATGTGGTAGCCGACGCGTTGAGTAGGAAGGAAAGCGTAAAACCAACAAGAGTACGAGCATTAGGAGCTGTTGTGCAAACAAGTCTGAAAGGAAGGATCCTTGAAGCTCAGGAGCAAGCATTAAAAGTAGAAAATCTGAAGGAGGAAACTCTCCGTCATTTGGAGCACAGATTCGAGATTGGAGCTGATGGAGTACGTTACTTCGAAAAGAAGGTTTGGATACCTAAGGCGAATAACTTACGGTTAACGATATTGGATGTGGCACATAAGTCTAAGTATCCATTCATCCCGGAGCCGATAAAATGTACAATGATTTGAAGGAATACTATTGGTGGCCCGGAATGAAGAAGGATATCGCCCTATACGTGGGGAATTGTTTAACTTGTGTAAGGATTAAGGCAGAACACCAGAAACCCTCTGGATTACTACAACAACCAGAAATCCCGGAATGGAAATGGGAACAGATAACTATGGATTTTGTGACTAAGTTACCCCGATCCGCTAAAGGGTACGATTCCATCTGGGTAATAGTAGACCGGCTTACGAAGTCAGCACATTTCCTCCCATTCGTGAAGATTACAAGATGGAAAAACTGGCATGAATGTACATCAATGAGATTGTCATGCGACATGGAGTGCCCATATCTATCATCTCGGATAGGGATAGTCGCTTCACTTCACGATTTTGGCATTCACTTCAGAGAGCACTAGGAACGCGAGTCAATTTAAGCACCTCCTACCACCCTCAAACAGACGGTCAATCGGAAAGAACTATTCAAACACTAGAGGATATGTTACGTGCTTGTGTGTTAGATTTTGGCGGAAGCTGGGACTCGCATTTGCCACTGGTTGAATTTTCATACAATAATAGTAATCACACCAGTATCAAGTGTGCACCCTATGAAGCCCTGTATGGACGCAAGTGTAGATCCCCGCTTAGCTGGATGGAAATCGGGGACTGACAATTGCCAAGACCATACGTCGTACAGGAGACCACTGATAAGATAAAGATTATCAAGGAAAGGCTGAAAACCGCTAGGGATCGACAGAAGAGCTACGTCGACAATTGAAGGAAACCCCTAGAGTTTCAAGTTGGCGATAGAGTTATACTAAATATATCACCTTGGAAGGGAATAGTATGTTTTGGGAAAAAGAACAAATTAAGTCCCTGGTACGTTGGGCCATTCGAGATAATCGAAAGGATTGGACCGGTAGCTTACAAGCTTAAACTGCCACAAGAATTGAGCGCCATCCATGACACGTTCCATGTGTCAAATTTAAAGAAATGCCAAACTAATGAAACCTTAGTCTTACGGTTAAAAGATGTGCAAGTTGATAACCGTTTGCACTCCGTAGAAGAACCAATCGAAATCCTTGAACGGGAGGTCAAAAGACTAAAGAAAAGCAAGATCCCCATTTTAAAGATTCGTTGGAACTCAAGGCACGGGCCTGAATACACTTGGGAGCGAGAGGATTATATGAAACTCAAATATCCGCACCTATTTGCCAAAAAGCAAGTCCAAAACGTCAACGATTAATTTCGGGATGAAATTGTTTTAATCAGGGGAGACTGTGACAACCCGCAACAAATTTCACAGGTTAGCCATTAGAAACTCTAACTATAAGCCTGGTATAACTAAAAATATTAGTTATGATTTAAATACATCAATAATAATATTAGATTCCATAGAAATTCCGTCTATATAGTTAGAACCTTCACTAGCTCGTAAACTGATTTATTAAAAGCCAAGAATTACAAATCATATACAATAATAATAATAATTAAATACATCATAATAAATATAGATAAGTTGATATATATATATATATATATATATATATATATAAACTCATAAAAGCAATTAAAACCTTGCTAATTAGAAGATATAATCAAAATCACCATTTATACAAATTATATTTTTCAAATTATACATAATAATTAACAAAAAAAAGAAACCCCCCTCCTATGGCCGGCCCTCACCACCCCCCCTCTTTCTCTCTTGCCTCCCTCACTTCCCAAAGCATGCCACTTGATCTCCCACATGCTCTATAAAACCCCCCTACTTCTCTACATCATTTTCTTTACCACCACACTTTATCTCTTCTCTTTTCTCTCTTATCGTTTCTCCAAGAAATCTCCTAAGAACACTATAAAAGCCTTGTTCTTCCTTTGAAGATTTAAGAAAGATCAAAGAAGAAAGTGGTAAGATGATCATACAACAATCCATCTCTACTCTTTTACCTTTCTTCTTTTCTTTTTTTTATTTATTTTCTTTGATGTTCATCTTATTTCCTTTAAATATCTAATGATCATATAAATGTTAACATCCTAATAATGTTGTAAGGAACACATAAAATATGTATCATCTTACCATTGTTGTATGGAACACAATCGACTAAAAATCAAGAAAATAAGACTTTGATCATGCATATGTATCATCCTACCAAATGTTGTAAGGAACACATAAAAATATGTGATTATCCTACCATTGTTGTAAGGAACACATGGATTATCAAAGTTTATGCTCATACTAGATGATTAATCATGAATATAAATATGTTATACTAAAGTTGTGACCCAAAAAGCTAAGAGATATAACAATCTGACAGATTCTTAGCTAGAACTCCCCCATTGTTTTTGTTATATCTGGAGTTATAGGTATGAAAATCATTTGATTCTTTTTGTTAATCTTAGTTTAAAGTGTTACCTTTCTTTTGAATTTGGATTCACTAATTTTCATGAAGGTTTTATCCTTCAAACGTATTTAATAAGACACATATGTTGAATCTGGAAATCTGACAGATTTAAAGAGGTACACTTTAAACGTGTATAACTTAATCATTCTTGGGTCAAAATACGTCTAGTTTTTTTTTAAAGTTTCATCTATGAGTCGTGGTTATTTCCCCATTTGAATCATGTAAAAACGAGGTCGTATGAACCCTAAACAGACTTTTAGTAACAATGTGTCATCCAGACACGGATCAGTGGACATCTTATATACTTTTAATTATTAAAAGTATTAAATATGGATTATAAATTCCTATATTTTTACTGTACATTCTAGAAACATGTATTAAGGTTATATTAAAATATTACGCATTAATATAACTTCTAGAATACAGTTGTTAATTTTTAAAGTTTAACTTAAGGAAATATAAATTCCTGTGAACATCTATGACATAAAGAAAATAAAGAAAACCTTTAAAATAAATAAATTAATTAATAACAAATAATTGGTAATAATACAAAGTAATAAATAAAATAGTAAATCTAATAGATTTACATACTTCTTATATTAGGAATGGAGCTTCGGTAGAAACGAGAAACCCTTTACGAAGTTAACATGTTACCATATCGAGTGAGTATCATAACCCCTTTTTACCGTATTTCATATTATTTTTGGGGTGAAAGCATGTGTATGCATTTCATGAAAATTTGATTTCCTAACTTCTTATATATTTTAAATATGATTTTGTTGCACTTTGGTATTATTCTTTGATGTGCTTGGGTTATTGTAACGCCCCAAAGTTCAAAAGTTGCTATGGCTAAGTGTTAGAAAAGATTGGAGGTATTTATAAAACTAGAGGGGCTAAAGTTGTTAGTTTGAAACATGATAAGTTCAGGGGCTGAATGGTCATTCTTGAAAAGTTCTATTATATAGATGAGTTTTATGGTTTGACTTAACAAAGTCAAACCTTTCATGTTCCAGCCATATTAAAAAGCAGAGAACTTTCAAGCATTCTGGATGAGAAATCAGCAGGATTATAGTGAGATAACAGTATACAAGTGATTCTTGATAGCAAGGTATGTGTTCTTGATTGAGTTTTGTATGATTTGGGCCAAGAAAGTTATTTCAAGGAGAAATCAATGATCTTTGCATGTTAATGTGTTTCTAGATGTTGTATATTTGTTTTAGAAGTTGTAGTATGGTTTGCAAGTGCTGGAAAACACTTGTTTTTAGTTTAGATGCGATTTTGATCTGAAAACAGCAAGGCAATCGCGAAACTGTTGTTGCAGTTCTTGAGGCACGGGCGTGCATTTAGGGGTACGGCCGTGCCAGGTGGGCGTGACCGCCATTGTTCTTCAGGTCCGGGCGTACCTCTATAGGGTACGGGCGTGCCTTGCCCAGTATGCCCACGTTGGAGCAGGCCTTGTGTTGGGCCTAGGATAAAAGGCACGGGCGTGCCTTGAGGGAGGCACGAGCGTGCCTGGCCCTGTTCAACTTTATTCTTTCAGCAGAGTCTTAAGCATTGACGCAGTGATTATATATTGCTTGTAGGCAATAAGTGATGGCGTACTTATGGCGAAGTGCAGCCGAGTTAGCAAAGCTTAGCATGTTACATGATCACCAGGTGAGTATACTATTCCTTCAGCAGGTTTAGCATATCAGTATGCATTAAATGAACAACATGATATTTGTTTTATAAGATATGAAAGTTATGGATATTTAATAAAGCGACAGGGTACAGAGTACACGCGAGGTGTCACTTTGTACCAAGAACAATGTTATGGTATATAGTCACGCAGGTGGTGTAGCTGTATACCAAAGCAGAGTAAGTACCTGTGAGTTAGTATATGTACACGTACACAAAATGATATGATATGATATGGTATGATGTGATGTGATATGATATGTTATATGATATGTATATGTGATGCAAGTACAGGTGTATAGCCATGCCGTGAGTGTACTATTTTTTTGCATGAGCAATACGTGATTACAATAATTGAACAGTATGATAACCGTGTTATGTGGTTTATCTGTTTATTGGATGCGGGACATCCTGTGGAGTTATTACTCCTTTTTATTGGATGCGGGGCATCCTGTGGAGTTATTACTCCTGTTTATTGGATGCGGGGCATCCTGGGGACAGTGATCTGTATACCAAGAGAAGCGGGGATAGGCTACACCTGCGAGGTGTAGATACGCCCGGCACAGAGGATACTCAGTACGTGCAAGCGTAGCTTTGTATCCCAGTAAGTGAAAAGGGGTATATAGAGCTCTTTATACCCAAGTAAAGCGCTGGGGATATTCCACCCTGAGGTGTGGATAAACCCTAGCATAGTAGCAGTTATGCAGGTTTGCAGGTATTACAGCTTGGATGCGAGACATCCTGAGGAGACTTTACTCCTGTTGTTACAGTTTGGATGCGATATATCCTCTGGAGATTTTACTCCTGTTTTATGTTGTTATGTTCAGTTAGTATGTTCACTAAGCGTTAGCTTATGTTTCAGTATTGCTTGTTGCAGGTGATGCAGGTTCCAGCAATGGTAAGGCCCCAGTGCAGAGATCAGCTGGATAGCTCCTAACTTTTAAGAGGCAAACTTTGACACTACTTTTGAAAATGTTAGCATGTGTATGTTAAAAACTGTATTTTTGTGAAACTCTAATATCTTTTTGGTGCTAACTCGTAAGATAATGTTTTTAAATCTAATTTGGAAAAAGTGGTGTTACAACTTGGTATCAGAGCCAAGGTTTAAGGGATTTGGGCACACATGAGTGTGATGTCTAAACTTAAACCATGGTTTTGAGATTAAGTGGAGCTATCCCTGGGGAAGTAAACCTTGGTGGGCATACGGTTAGTAGAATATTATGATTGATATCTATTTTACAGATTGAGTATGAGTTAGCCTGTTTATGCATGTATAACAATTATATGGCTAAGTGTTAAATGTTATGAAGCGGGAATCTGATGGGTTAAGTTGAGAATAGGTAAAGTATAGTGTGTTCATAATAATGTAGGTCCCATATTATTATAAACACATGGTACATACTTAAACTCAACAAGATCATAATGGACCCTGCGGATTATGTGTTTGATAGCATGTGTATGTAGACAAGTATACCTGTGATGATACACAAAAAGTTCTTATTGTATTGTATGTTAACGATTTCTGTTTTTAAGAAGAAAGTATATAGAAAAATTAGAGTCATGTATAATTCAGATGCAATTCCTATCCTAACCATTAGACTTGCGGGTAGTGAGTGAAAGATTCCAGTTATAGAGGAATTACAAGAATATGAGAACAGTATGGTAAGAGGGACAATAGCTGCATAGTTGGGTAAAGCCCTACAGATAAATGTTCTTTGAATAAGCAACCAAGTGGTTGAGCAAGTGTAAGAAAGACTGGAAATGATGTTATAAAACGAATAGATGCAGCGGTGTAGGTTGCAATGATGTATGTTCAAAGAATTGAGAGAATCAAGGCCAGAATGAATTAGTTATAAGAGATAGGGTGGTACTTACAGAGATTTCTAGCAGGCAAAGTACCTCTTCTTAGAGGAGGTTACAGATTCAATTGTGAATAATAAGTAGCAAGTAGAGACGTAAGAGGCATATCGTATAGTTGGGTATCTAGTAAAATGAAAAGTTATATACGATTTAAAGTTATTATGTGGAACAACAAAAGATCAATACACTTTGTTGTTACCAAGGAAAGAGAAGGTACAGATGGAGGAAACGATTAGGCCTCGGTATAAAGAACTGTTAGAGGTGCAATTTGCATCAATCAGCTTGAAAAGATAAGATGACAGAAGCGGCGAATGATATTACCAGGAGGTTGATAGAAGTAACTAGTTTTGTCTAGAATATACTATTATCGAGCTTATGAAATGTAGTTACACATTTTGATACTTATAAGTGATATCTGAAAAAGTTAAGTTATGGTTATTGGTAACACAGGGAAAGAGATGATGATATTATATTTATTTATTTAATAGAAAGATCAGTAATTGATCAGGTAGGGAATAGTAAATGCAAAGTGAAAGGTTGAGCCAGCAAATGTGTTAAGCATGAGATTAGTGTTTGTACTAAAGTGAGGAGGTCTCGTTCCTTACTCAAATGTTTTAAAGTGTGAGAAGCAGAGGCATGTGGCTAAAGATTGTAATAGCTCTCTCTAAGTGAGTTATCATTCTTATTAGTCTAGGCACTTAGAGCTTGAAGTCCTAAGTTGACAGTTTTAGAGAGAAGTAAAGTGAATCCTCTACCCCACTTTGTTTTAGCAGAGGTAGGGATGAGTAAGTGAAAGTGCAGCTTGTTACTGTAAAGGAAACGGTGGAATCGGATGTAGAGGCAGGTATCCTTGTTGTTATTAGTACACCTGCTGTAGTATCATTTGACTTTGGTAAAATAGATCTTTGATATTGTTTCATGTTATGAGTAGTTGAGTGTTCCGTTATGTTAAACAGAATCTCCTCTTGAGGAAGAAGCAACAGATGATGAGACTACTATTGAGAATAGTAGGTGTAAGGATAATGTAATAAAGATAGACAATTGCTAGTTTTCCCATCAAACTTGTGCCAATCATGATGAAAGAGTTTCAAGCAGTTGTTGGTATGTATTGGTTGAGCCAGTATCAAGTCAAGGTAGCCAGTGAATAGAGAACAGTACTGGTTCAGACCCCAAGTAGGGAAGAACGGTTTAGTAAAGGTAAAAGTATAAGAGCCAATATCCTTGTTTGTTAGTGGAAGTAAGGAAGTATCTAGTCCCTTGGGGTACAACATTATCAGCTTTTGTGGAGATTCTAGCAGGGAGAGTAAAAGTAGTAGCAGATTTCAGATATACAGCAAGTGATGAAGAAATTACAAGAATTGTCGGATAAAGGTTTTATTCGGCCCAATACTTCACCGTGGGGTGCACAAGTTCTGTTTGTGAAAAATAAAGATGGCACATTTAGAGGGTGTATAGACTACAGAGAGCTTAACAAGGTGACAATTAAAATTAAGTACCCACTTCCTAGAATAGATGATTTGTTCAATCAGCTCCAGAATGCATCATGGTTTTCAAAGATAGAAATGAAGATGTATTCAAGACAACCTTCAGAAGCACATGGTGCTCATAACCAAGTGTGAGTTTTGGTTAAGAGAGGTGTAGTTTTTAGGCCATCATATCAATCAAACTAGGATTAAGGTAGATCCTACTAAAGTTGAAGCTGTGATGAAGTGGGAATCGCCTTAGAACCCTACGGAAGTTAGAAGTTTCCTCGGGCTTGCTGGATACTATAGACGCTTTATCCAAGATTTCGCTAAGATAGTAGTACCCGAACCCAGTTGACTAGAGAAAGCATAGAATTCAAGAGAAATGAGGATCAGTGGTATGTGGTTGGTAGGTTAAAGCATGAATGATATAAAGCTTTAGTATTAACCTTGTTAAATAAAATGAAAGGTGGGATAGTCTAGAATGATGGCTTTTAATGGGGGTTGGGTTTTGCAGTAAGAAAAAGTTAAAGTATATGTTTCCCAATAGTTAAGAATCATGAAAGCAACTTCCCTAACTCATGATTCAAAATTAACAGCAGTTGTACGGCTAAAGCCAGTATAGTAGCACATATTCTGAACAGAAAGACAGAAGCTATGCAGAAACAATGAGGAAGTTATAGTAAATTTAATTGTCAGATTACATGGAACTCCTTGGAGGCTTGATGTTATATGAGAAGTAACTGATAGACTCAGAAAAATGTAAACTCTATTCCAGTAAAGGAAGTGCGTTCTTCATAAAGAATGATAAACGTTTATTTGAACGAGATAGTAGCTAGATGTAGAGGTTCTATTACACTTTAGAGCAGTATTCCACCCTCGGGAGGAAGAACAAAGTGAGAGAAAGATACAGATATCAGAGGACAGACTTGGGTCATGTGTTGTTAATGTCAGTGATAGTTGGGATACCTATCTACCATTAGCAGAGTTCTTTTATAGTAACGGTTACTATTCAGGTGTTCGTATGTTACCATACGAGCTAAAGTGTAAGACCTCGGTTTGTTGGGGTAAAGTTGGTCAAAGAGAGTTGAGCAGTACAGAAATAGTATAGTAAATGACTTTAGTATATATAATAGACATGTGAGCAGTGTAAAGTAGTTTAGAATAGACAGAAAAAATATGCAGATAAGAGGAAATAACTGTTAGAGTTCCAGATTGAGGACTATGAATAGTTAAAGAGTGGCACCATGGTAGAAAGTTAGTGGATCATCGCAAGATGAGGTAAACTAGCATACAGACCGGAATTACCAGAGATGTTTCACCTTTGTAGGTGGTTAGCAGATGAATCAGCAGTTGTTCCTTTATATGAGGTGCTAGTGGATGAGATGATCAGTTATATAAAACAGCCAATGGCTAATTTAGAGAAAAAGGGTTAAGAGTTTATGTGAAGAATTGATAGAACTTGTAAAGGTACAGTGAAAGCATAGAAAGGGTTCAGATTAAACTAGTATGTATGGATGTCGTGTTGTGTATAGTATGTCTTCCATGATCAGAATGTTGTAGACCGTCTACTTCAGTAGCGGATAGTATGTGATGCAAGATTATTGTCAGTGCACTGCGATAGCATTCAAAGATGAGGAGATGTAAGACTACTGCTAGTGTGTTACGTAGCTTTCAGCTTAATAATGCACAGTAAGTTGCACAGTAGATTTCGGGGATGAAATCGTTCCAAGTGGGGAAGAGTTGTAATGCCCCAAAGTTAAAAAGTTGCTATGGCTAAGTGTTATAAAAGATTGGAGGTGTTTATAAAACTAGAGGGGCTAAATTTGTTAGTTTGAAACATGATAAGTTCAGGGGTTGAATGGTCATTCTTGAAAAGTTCTATTATATATATGAGTTTTATGGTTTGACTTAGCAAAGTCAAACCTTTCATGTTCTAGCCATATTAAAAAGCAGAGAACTTTCAAGCATTCTGGATGAGAAATCAGCAGGATTATAGTGAGATAACAGTATACAAGTGATTCTTGATAGCAAAGTATGTGTTCTTGATTGAGTTTTGTATGATTTGAGCCAAGAAAGTTATTTCAAGGAGAAATCAATAATCTTTGCATGTTAATGTGTTTCTAGATGTTGTATATTTGTTTTAGAAGTTGTAGTATGGTTTGCAAGTGCTGGAAAACCCTTGTTTTTAGTTTAGATGTGATTTTGATCGGAAAACAGCAAGGCAGTCTCGAAACTGCTGCTGCAGTTCTTGAGGCACAGGCGTGCCTTTAGGGGTACGGCCGTGCCAGGTGGGCGTGACCGCCATTGTTCTTCAGGTCCGAGCGTACCTGGGCACGGGCGTACCTCTATAGGGTACGGGCGTGCCTGGCCCAGTATGCCCACATTGGAGCAGGCCTTGTGTTGGGCCTAGGATGAAAGGCACGGGCGTGCCTGGCTCGGTTCAGCTTTATTCTTTCAGCAGAGTCTTAACCATTGACGCATTGATTATATATTGCTTGTAGGCAATAATTGATGGCGTACTTATGGCAAAGTGCGGCCGAGTTAGCAAAGCTTAGCATGTTACATGATCACCAGGTGAGTATACTATTCCTTCAGCAGGTTTAGCATATGAGTATGCATTAAATGAACAACATGATATTTGTGTTATAAGATATGAAAGTTATGGATATTTAATAAAGCGACATGGTACAGAGTACGCGCGAGGTGTAACGTTGTACCAAGAACAGTGTTATGGTATATAGTCACGCAGGTGGTGTAGCTATATACCAAAGCAGAGTAAGTACCTGTGAGTTAGTATATGTACACGTACACAAGATGATATGATATGATATGGTATGATGTGATGTGATATGATATGTTATATGATATGTATATGTGATGCAAGTACATGTGTATAGCCATGCCGTGAGTGTACTATTCTTCTGCATGAGCAATACATGATTATAATAATTGAACAGTATGATAACCGTGTTATGTGTTTTATCTGTTTATTGGATGCGGGGAATCCTGTGGAGTTATTACTCCTGTTTATTGGATGCGGGGCATCATGTGGAGTTATTAGTTCTGTTTATTGGATGCAGGGCATCCTGGGGAGTTGTTACTCGTGTTTAAACAGGGTATACAGTGATCTGTATACCAAGAGAAGATTGGATAGGGTACACCTGCGAGGTGTAGATAAGCCCGGCACAGAGGATACTCAGTACGTGCAAGCGTAGCTTTGTATCCCAGTAAGTGTATGTTAAAAACTGTATTTTTGTGAAACTTTGATATCTTTTTGGTGCTAACTCGTAAGATAATGTTTTTAAATCTAATTTGGAAAAAGTGGTGTTACAATTATTGTTTGTAAGGCCCCCTTTTAAGACATTATCCATTAACTCCACTAGTAAGCCGATGGTCTTTGTAAGTAGCGCTATTTGGAAATTCCGACATCTCCCATTTATGGTTGACGAACTATAGATGTACTTTACCACCACTAACGTCATTTAATATGGGCGTTAGGTTTGTTCTTGGGCAATTGGTTGTCGGTTTGGTTGGATAATGACTCAAGCCATAATCATCATAGTATATTACTTTGATTTTATTCTAAAATCTCCATCATTCATTATTAAACTTTTCCTCATTAAAAAGTTATATTGTGCATATTAAAATCTATGAACTCACCAACTCTAGTAGTTGACCGTTTTCTTTTACCCATGCTTTCAGGTGACCGTCATTAGGTACAACACGTAGAAGCATGACGTGTGGCATCTTCATCTTCACATTTTAAAAACAATTTCCATTTTATTTATGCATCGTACGAGACAATGTCTTTAAATTTTATTTGGTTATGTAACTTTCCGCTTATGGGTTATCCGAATCTTTTATTTGGTTAATTTAATATGGTTGGTCAGTCTATTACCTTGTGCGATGATCCCTTGTGTAGTGACACCTCGTGTTTCCGCTTTAGCGAGGTGTGACAACACAACCAAAGATTGATTTTTCAAATCAAAAGGGTTGATAATCATGAACTTGAGATTCTGGACAGAAAGGTTGTTCCGGATTGGGAAGGGCATATCTCAGTCTTCAAAATAATAATTAAAGGTTGTTCCGGATTGATTTAAAGAAGCTTAAGCCATTAACAAGCGACCGTATACCACCAAAATTAAAGTAATAATAATAATTACACAAAAATAAGTTGGAACTACAAACCAAAATAATAAAACCCTAGAACAACTCTTAAAATTTAATAACTTACACTAATAACATGAATTGTAACACATGAAATGTCAAATGCACCTACAAGAAATGTGGCATACTAAATACATAATAATAATAATGATATTATGTAAACAATAAATAATATATATGTATATATATAGTTAAAATCGGCCAAGAAAAAAAGGGAGAAAAGATGGAGGGCTTTCAAATATTAAAACACAACCTAAATTAGCTTGATCTCATTTTTAATGCATAGGCTCCTTTCCAAATCACCACACCACACACTTTCCTTCTTCTTCCTCTCATAAAATCGACATCTCTCTCTCTCTCACTCATTCTCTCTTTGAATTTGTTCTTCATTCATCAATAACCCAAGGGTTGGTGATCAATAATCAAGGTTTTCGTGGTAAGTACATACTATTTCTTATTTATATTCTTCTTATTCCATGACTCCTACACCTCTTCTCCATAAACAAAAATTTGACTTTGTGTTTCACTTGATCAATTCATGAAGTTCTTGGTGATCTTGGATACCCACAAAAACAAGAACAAAGACAAAACCATCAAATCGGTAAGGAAACTACGTTGTGCCCTCTTTTCCCTTCATTTCACGGAGTTATTGGATCGTAACAGTGGGGTTATCACTCCCCTCATACGTTGGCGGATGACAAGTTAGGAACTTCTTATATGAGTCGGACTTGCGTGCTCTGGTGAGAGTGGACTTTAACAAGAGCTCTTTTGCAAGGCAGGGCTCTTCTTCTAGACGCTTTATATAAGCAAGCTGGTCAGGATCAGGTACTGCGCCACCAGCACTATGCTGAGGGCGTTGGTCTTCTGCTTGGTGAGGCATATGAGAAGCCTCATCTTCTAGTTCTTTGAGCGCTTGCTCAGTATTTGCTTTATCAGCAGACATTTTCTTTATCTTAACTCTTCTATATAACACAGAAGAGCAGTCAGTACTTAGTCAATCTTACTTGTCATATCTGACAAGCTATATCAAGTAATACTCATATAACTCTCATACTCAATTCCCCCCCCAAGGGAACACTTATTATGGTCAGGCCCTTGTTTGAGATCGAATACTTTTGAAAGTACCCAATTCCCTTAAACTTAGGCTCTGATACCTACTTGTAACACCGGCTTTGCATATACCAGATTTTAGCAAAAATTTGTGTTTTTTAAACAAACGTGAACTTAATCATGATCATATAACATTGAGCAGCGGAAATATTTACAACAAACATTTTTCAGTATCAGGTGTTACTCTACAAAACAACCAACCATAATGTATATATTAAAACACAAGTGTTCCAGCCAAACTATCCAGAGGCAGGGGACCCGGCTCACCAGGCAATCTATCTTTGATATGCAAAAGCAATTAACATGGCACCGTTAGCTACACTTAGCTAGTGAGCACAGAGTTAGCATAAACTTCATTAGATTAGAACATGCATATTAGGAATAAGCATACAATGCTATCCTATCACATTGTGGTGTGCTAACACGATCAGTATAAGTTATTTCTTGTAGGATAGATAGTCCCGCTCAACACCAATACACCGGGGGATCAGACACAACCCTCTGCGCTGGTGGGGGAGCATAAAGCAGTCCACCAAGCATCGTTAACGGAACCAGAGGCTCCTTAGGTAACTCAGCCGATTCTGATTGATTAACACTCATGATATAAGGCACGGCGGTTCTGCAGAACCTACGATCCGGAATATTACCTCGAATCACCGTTAAATCCCGAATCTCCGGATCAAGGGTCCCTGGGATCCAGCTAACCGGCTGACCTTAACCATGCTGCTGATGTTCGCGAACACATACACATATCTTGTTCATTTACTTAGCATGCATATTCATTTACTTCTTTTAGCATGCATTTACATTCAATTACTTCTTTACGGATCCAATCTGGATCCCTAGCATGTGTATCATCATATCTTCACTTAACTGATTCATTCAGAATCAGTATCATGCATAGCATTCATTTAACTAAGCGATTCCAGTTCTGGATCCCGCTGGCATGCACTTAACTTACACACGACAAGTATTTAGCATGGCATCGTACTTTAAGTAACATGGCAATTCTTACTTATCAACTTATGAGCACAATTGTACTCAAATTACTTAACACATAATTCTTCCTCTACTGAGGCTTATGGAAGTCGGTACTCACCTGAGTAACTTAACAGATAGTTATTTAACTTCTTGCATTGTCTAGGGTTTCAAGTTCACCTAGAACATTAGGATTTACATTAATTATCTTAACATACTTAGAATAGCTACAAAGCCAACATAGGAAATCCCTAAATCCGGATTCCACATAAATCCGACAGACTGTCGGATTTCATGAAATCCGACACTTCAAGGGAAATCCGATACATTTGAGAAAATCCGATACATCATCGGATTTCAACACTTAGATTATCTCCTTGATTTAATAAAACAATGGAATCCCATACTTTTATCGGAATCCGACACTCTTATCGGAATCCGATAGCTTCAAATGAATCCGATACTTTCGGATTTTGACTTGCAACTTATACATGAACTTTGGGAATCCGATACTTATCGGATTTAGACCCATAACACGGATTTAGACATGCGGATTTAAACTTGATGCCGACTCCGACACTCTAAGTCTCGGAATCTGACACTTTATCAGATTTGTCAACATGCGGATTCCGACACCTTCATGTCTCGGAATCCGACTGTTCTAACATGGAAACCGCCATCTTCATTGACTTATTTCGAGAGCTTGTTTCTTGTTTATTTTGACATTTATACATTCTGAAAACACTCATTTTCGTTAGTATAGCTTTGAAAACACATCAAACCCACACATTAACACCAAACAACCAAAACCCACTTGCAAAGTAATCTTTGAATGTTCTATGTGATGTTTTGCAAGGATTTGAGTTTCAATCATGCTTTTAATCATAAAAACAGTTTCATATGTATTGATTCTTAACAACAAACAAGTATTTACCTTTACTTGGAATTAAAACACCAAATCCTTTGGCTTCGAGAAATCAAGAGTAAAACCGAGAGAAAGAAACGAGAGAAATCCGAGAGTTTTTTGTAGTGTTTCATTTTGCAATGTTTGACCACATTTGACTTTTCACATTTATATATGTCGTCATAATCCAGAGGCACCGCCTCTGGATTCCTTTAATTCTTTTTCTTCTTTTCAACTTTACTTACATATATATATATATACACATATACACAAAACACATTAATATACAATTAACTTTTCATATACATAACTAACTTATAACTTTAACAACTTAATTACACGCTTAACAGCTATGCCCAAATCGAGGATGTAACAAATCTACCTCCTTAAGAAGATTCCGTCCTCGGAATCTACTCAGTGATAAACAGGTGAGGGTATCTTGTTTTCATCACGTCCTCGACTTCCCATGTCTGGTTCGGACCTAGACTGTGTTTCCACTTAACAAGAACCAACTTGATCATCTTCTTTCGTAGCTTCTTGACATTCGTGTCAAGAATTTCAACAGGTTCTTCTACGAGTCGCTCAGAAGAGTCAACCTTCAGTTCTTGTAACGGAACAATTTGTTCCACTTCAACGTTGCACTTACGCAAGTAACATACGTTGAAGGTATCATGGATTCCAGATAGCTCAGGCGGCAGCTGAAGAGTTATCGTCTGATCATTGACTTTACGCACAATCTTGAATGGGCCAATGAAACATGGACTTAGTTTCCCTTTGCACCCAAAACGAATAACGCCCTTCCAAGGGGAAACCTTTAAGAATACACGATCACCAACGTCAAATGTAGCGGGACGGCGTTTAGGATCCGCATACATCTTCTGTCGATCTCGGGCTGCTTTAAGCTTTTCTAAAGCCACATTCACTTTGTCTGCGGTCATCTAGACAATCTCAGGTCCAGCGAACTGTTTCTCTCCGGGCTCTAACCAGCAAGTTGGAGTACGACATCGTCTCCCGTAGAGCATTTCGTACGGTGGCATTCCAATACTGGAATGATACGAATTATTATAGGCAAATTCAATCAATGGGAGATGAGAATCCCATGATCCACCGTATTCAAGTACACACGCTCTAAGCATGTCTTCAAGAGTCTGAATCGTTCGTTCTGATTGGCCATCGGTCTGCGGGTGATAGGCAGTGCTCAGATGCACACGGGTGCCTAACTCACGTTGCAAACTTTTCTAGAAATTAGATACAAATCTGGAGTCACGATCAGAATCAATTGAACAAGGAAGACCGTGACGTGATACTATCTCATCAATGTAAAGTTGTGCCAAACGAGTCAACGAAGCCGACTCGTTGGTTGCCAAGAAATGAGCACTTTTTTTCAATCGGTCAACATTGACCCAAATCATATCATGCCCTCTGAACGTCTTTGGCAACTTTGTCACGAAATCCATCGTGATGTGATCTCATTTCCATTCCAGAATGTCAAGCTGTTGCAAATTGCCATAAGGCCTTTGATGCTTTGTCTTGACTTGGGCACATATCTGACATTTCTCCACGAATGAAGCAATGTCTTTCTTTAGAGTAGGCCACCAATACAACCCTTTCAGGTTGTTATACATCTTGGTGGTACCCGGATGGATAGATAACTTAGACTTATGAGCTTCTTGTAGAATCAGCTCACGATTACCTCCGAGAAGAGGCACCTAAATCCTGGATTGAAATGTCTTCAGCCCACGATTATCTTCACCCAGTTGGTCTTTTAACTTCTTTATCGTTTCAGATTTCCGATTGTCCTCTTGCAAAGCTAATTGCTGGGTGTCTTTTAACTTTGCAATCAAACCTGACACAACTGTAAGCTTCATGAACTTTGCCTCTGCTACTGGCCCCTCACGGCTCAAAGCATCCGCTACAATATTGGCTTTACCTGGATGGTAGCGAATCTCACAGTCGTAGTCTTTGAATAACTCCAACCAACGGCACTGCCTCATATTGAGTTCTTTCTGCGTAAAGACATACTGCAAGCTTTTGTGATCTGTGCATATCACACACTTAGTGCCATAAAGGTAGTGCCTCCACAATTTCAGTGCGAAGACAACAACAGCAAGTTCAAGATCGTGAGTTGGGTAGTTCCTTTCGTGAGATTACAGTTGCCGAGAGGCATAAGCGATTACTTTATCTCTTTGCATGAGGACACAACCCAACCCCGCATAAGAGGAATCACAATAAACAACGAAGTCCTCCGAATCCTCTGGCAAGGTAAGAATCGGAGCTTCGCACCACAATCGCTTTAAGTTCTGGAACTCTTCTTCTTGAGCTTCCGACCAGACAAATGCAACATCCTTACGGTTGAGCTTGGTCAACGGACCCGCAAGTTTCGAAATGTTGCGAATAAATCACCGATAGTAGCCGGCCAAGCCAAGGAAACTCTTTATTTCAGAGGGACTTCGAGGAACCTCCCAATTCATTACCGCTTCCACCTTAGCCGGATCTACTTTAACGCCTTCTTGACTGATAACATGGCCAAGGAAATGAACTTCCCTAAGCCAGAATTCGCACTTAGAAAACTTGGCGTACAACTGTTCGGTTGAGGGTTTGGAGAACCTGACGAAGATGAAGCTCGTGATCAGCCTCAGTCTTCGAATAAATAAGAATGTCGTCAATGAAAACAATTACGGATTTATCAAGAAAGGGACGACAGACACGATTCATTAAATCCATAAATAAGGCAGGAACATTGGTCAAGCCGAATGGCATAACCAAAAATTCATAATGACCGTAACGAGTCCGGAACGCCGTCTTCGGAATGACTTCTTCTTGGACTCGTACTTGATGATACCCCGAACGGAGATCAATCTTCCAGAAATACGTAGCTCCCTGCAACTGATCGAAGAGATCATTGATATGCGGAAGAGGATACTTATTCTTTACAGTTCGCTTATTCAGCTCCCTGTAACCGATACACATCCTCATGGTTCCATCCTTCATTTTAACAAATAAAACCGGAGCTCCCCAAGGTGAGGAACTAGGACGAATGAAACCTTTTTCGAGTAATTCTTGGATTTGCGTCATCATCTCGCGGATCTCAAAAGGAGCAAGACGATATGGAGATCTAGCTACTGGTGTAGCTCCAGGAATCAATTCTATCTTATATTCAACGTCTCTTACCGGAGGTAAACCCGGTAATTCACCAGGGAAGACCTCAGGGAATTCAAAAACTACCCTGATATCTTGAACTGGTCGCTTTTCCATCGTAGCATCAATAACATATGCCAGGAAGGAATTACAAGCTTTAGCAATAGATTTCTGAGCTTTAATAACGGAGATAACATGAATATCAGAATCCCGTCGTTCTCCCCGAGCAACTGCATAAGATCCATCAGCAAGAGGGATCTTAATCATCTTCTTGGAACAGAGAATCTCAGCATCACGCTTGCTAAGCCAATCCATTCCAATCACGACATCGAAGCCCACAATAGTCATAACAAAGAATGAGATAGGGATACTACTCCCATCAATATAAATAACGGCAACCGGAACCTTCTCGGTAACCGAGACTACTTTGCCGTTTGCAACTTTTACATTAAGAGGCTCGTCTAAAGGCATAATAGGTAACTGGAGTCTTTTACAGCAAGCAACAGAAACAAAAGAATATGTTGCTCCAGAATCAAATAGTACACTGGCAGGAAAGTAATTGACAAGAAATGTACCAGTGATGACATCATCTGCCGCCTTTGCCTCCTCTACAGTCATCTGAAATGCCCACCCGCGGGGCATTATCTTTCTTCTGCCCTCCAGAGGACCCAGCTGCTCCAGAGCTTTGTCTATCAGGGATATTTATCATTTTGTGACCGGGTTTGCGACACCGGTAACAAACATCTTCTTTGTATCGGCATTCATTCACCAAATGCACTCTTTGCCCACACCTGCCGCACCTCCTGGTTGCTACAGAGCATTCCCCGGAGTGATAGGTACGACATGAAGAACACCAAGCAGCATTAGGTCTTGGTTTCTTAGGAGCTTAAGATTTCCCACCTCTTGAGGATTGCCTTTTTGAAGAGCCCGATTGGAGAGATGGCTGAAACTTCCTTTTGCCACCACTGGCATAATCACCCCGACACTGTATCCGATCACTGTCCATTTGTCGGGCCACTTGAAACGCCCGATCTAGTGTTGGAGCTGCCCGCACATGGGCACGAAATTCCAGTGGCAGAGTTGCCACAAACCTTCTTATCTTGGTAACTTCATCTAGTATCAGGCGTGGAACAAACCTCATCTTATCAGTGAATGAGGTTATGTGTTCTTCAATTGGTCTATCTTCCTTCTTGAGATATGTAAATTCCCGCTCCATCCGCTCCATATCATACTCAGTATAGTACTTCTGGAGCACTTTCTCAGAAAACTGCTCCCAAGAGAGAGCACTTAATATTTCTTTGCCAGCAGAAGCCTTCACAGTATCCCACCAGAATATAACACGCCCCTTTAACATGCGTATCGCGTAATTCACATGATACTCAGGCTCGCATTCACAAGATTCAAAGGCTTGCTCCATTTCACGGAGCCATTGGATGTAACAGTGGGGTTATCACTCCCCTCATACGTTGGCGGATGACAAGTCAGGAAATTCTTATACGAGCAGGACTTGCGTGCTCCGGTGAGAGTGGACTTTAATAAGAGCTCTTTTGCAAGGCGGAGCTCTTCTTCCAAACGCTTTATATAAGCAAGCTGGTCCGGATCAGGTACTGCGCCACTAGCACTATGCTGAGGGCGTTGGTCTTTTGCTTGGTGAGGCATATGAGAAGCCTCATCTTCTAGTTCTTTGAGCGCTTGCTCAGTATTTGCTTTATCAGCAGACATTTTCTTTATCTTAACTCTTCTATATAACACAGAAGAGTAGTCAGTACTTAGTCAATCTTACTTGTCATATCTGACAAGCTATATTAAGTAATACTTATATAACTCTCATACTCAATTTCCCCCCAAGGGAACACCTATTATGGTCGGGCCCTTGTTTGAGATCGAATACTTTTGCAAGTACCCAATTCCCTCAAACTTAGGCTCTGATACCTACTTGTAACACCGGCTTTGCATATACCAGATTTTAGCAAAAAATTGTGTTTTTTAAACAAA
This sequence comes from Dittrichia graveolens, assembly GCA_038502395.1. Classification (NCBI taxonomy): domain Eukaryota; kingdom Viridiplantae; phylum Streptophyta; class Magnoliopsida; order Asterales; family Asteraceae; genus Dittrichia; species Dittrichia graveolens. The sequence goes on along the minus strand of JARJIL010000005.1, from coordinate 49,549,394 downwards.
CGTGAACTTAATCACGATCATATAACATTGAGCAGCGGAAATATTTACAACAAACATGTTTCAGTATCTGGTGTTACTCTACAAAACAACCGACCATAATGTATATATTACAACACAAGTGTTCTAGCCAAACTATCCAGAAGTAGGGGACCCGGCTCACCAGGCAATCTATCTTTGATCTGCAAAAGCAGTTAACATGGCACCGTTAGCTACACCTAGCTAGTGAGCACAGACTTAGCATAAACTTCATTAGAGTAGAACATGCATATCAGGAATAAGCATACAATGCTATCCTATCACATTGTGGTGTGCTGACACGATCGGTATAAGTTGTTTCTTACAGGATAGCTAGTCCCGCTCAGACACAACCCTCCGCGCTGGTGTGGGAGCATAAGGCAGTCCACCAAGCATCGTTAACGGAACCACAGGCTCCTTCGGTAACTCAGCCGTTTCTGACTGATTAACCCTCATGATATAAGGCACAGTGGTTCTGCAGAACCTACGATCCCGAATATTACCTCGAATCACCGTTAAATCCTGAATCTCCTGATCAAGGGTCCCTGGGATCCAGCTAACCGGCTGACCTTAACCATGCTTGCTGATGTTCGCGAACACATACACATATCTTGTTCATTTACTTCACATGCATACTCATTTACTTCTTTTAGCATGCATTTACATTCAATTACTTCTTTATGGATCCAATCTGAATCCCTAGCATGTGTATCATCATATCTTCACTTAACTGATTCATTCAGAATCAGTATCATGCATAGCATTCATTTAACTAAGAGGTTCCAGTTCTGGATCCCGCTAGCATGCACTTAACTTACACACGACAAGTATTTAGCAAGGCATCGTACTTTAAGTAACATGGCAATTCTTACTTATCAACTTATGAGCACAATCGTACTCAAATTACTTAACACATAATTCTTCCTCTACTGAGGCTTATGGAAGTCGGTACTCACTTAAGTAACTTAACAGATAGTTATTTAACTTCTTGCCTTGTCTAGGGTTTCAAGTTCACCTAGAACATTAGGATTTACATTAATTATCTTAACATACTTAGAATAGCTACAAAGCCAACATAGGAAATCCCCAAATCCAGATTCTACATAAATCCGACAGACTGTCGGATTTCATGAAATCCGACACTTCAAGGGAAATCCGATACATTTGAGAAAATCCGACACATCATCGGATTTCAACACTTAGATTATCTCTTTGATTTAATAAAACAATGGATTCCGATACACCATCGGAATCCCATACTTTTATCGGAATCCCATACTTTTATCGGAATCCGACAGTTTCAAAGGAATCCGATATTTTCGGATTTTGACTTGCAACTTATACATGAACTTTGGGAATCCGATACTTATCGGATTTAGACCCATAACACGGATTTAGACATGCGGATTTAAACTTGATGCAGATTCCGACACTCTAAGTCTCGGAATCCGACACTTTATCGGATTTGTCAACATGCGGATTCCGACACCTTCATGTCTTGGAATCCGACTGTTCTAACATGAAAACCCCCATCTTCATTGGCTTATTTCCAGAGCTTGTTTCTTGTTTGTTTTGACATTTATATATTCTGAAAACACTCATTTTCGTTAGTATAGCTTTGAAAACACATCAAACCCACACAATAATACCAAACAACCAAAACCCACTTGCAAAGTAAGCTTTGAATGTTCTAAGTGATGTTTTGCAAGGATTTGAGTTTCAATCATGCTTTTAATCATAAAAACAGTTTCATATGTATTGATTCTTAACAACAAACAAGTATTTACCTTTACCTGGAATTAAAACACCAAACCCTTTGGCTTCGAGAAATCAAGAGGAAAACCGAGAGAAAGAAACGAGAGAAATCCGAGAGTTTTTTGTGGTGTTTGGTTTTGCAATGTTTCACCACATTTGACTTTTCACATTTATATATGTCGTCATAATCCAGAGGCACCCCCTCTAGATTCTTTTAATTCTCTTTCTTCTTTTCAACTTTACTTACATATATATATACACATATACACAAAACACATTAATATACAATTAACTTTTCATTTACATAACTAACTTATAACTTTAACAACTTAATTACACGCTAAACAGCTAGGCCCAAATCGAGGATGTTATATCAGTCTTCAAAATAATAATAAAAGGTTGTTCCTGATTGATTTAAAGAAGCTTAAGGCATTGACAAGCGACCATATGACACCAAAATTAAAGTAATAATAATAATTACACAACAAATAAGTTGGAAGTACAAACCAAAATAATAAAACCCTAGAACAACTCTAAAAATTTAATAAGTTACACTAATAACATGAATTGTAACACATGAAATGTCAAATGCACCTACAAGAAATGTGGCATACTAAATACATAATAATAATGATATTAAGTAAATAATATATATATATATAAAGTTAAAATCGGCCAAGAAAAAAAAGGGGGAAAAGATGGAGGGCTTTCAAATTTTAAAATACAGCCTAAATTAGCTTGAATTTGTTCTTCATTCATCAAGAACTCAAGGGTTGGTGACCAATAATCAAGGTTTTCGTGGTAAGTACATACTCTTCTCCATAAACAAAAATTTGACTTTGTGTTTCACTTGATCAATTCAGGAAATTCTTGGTGATCTTGGATACCCACACAAACAAGAACAAAGACAAAACCATCAAACCGGTAAGGAAACTACACTATGCCCTCTTTTCCCTTCATTTTCATCCGTTCATGTTCTACGTTAGTAAAATTGCCATGGATGATCATAGTCATTTTAAAACACCCAAATAAAACTTGAAGAAAAAAAATAATATAACTTTGATGAATTTGGGGAAGCACACAACCAAAGATTGATTTTTCAAATCAAAAGGTTTGATAATCATGAACTTGAGATTCTAGACAGAAAGGTTGTTCCGGATTGCGAAGGGCGTATCTCAGACTTCAAAATAATAATTAAAGGTTGTTCCGGATTGATTTAAAGAAGCTTAAGGCATTAACAAGCGACCGTATGACACCAAAATTAAAGTAATAATAAGAATTACACAACAAATAAGTTGGAACTACAATCCAAAGTAATAAAACACTAGAACAACTCTTAAAATTTAATAACTTACACTAATAACATGAATTGTAACACATGAAATGTCAAATGTACCTACAAGAAATGTGGCATACTAAATACATAATAATAATGATATTAAGTAAACAATAAATAATATATATATATATAAATTTAAAATCGGCGAAGAAAAAAAAGGGAGAAAAGAGGGAGGGCTTTCAAATTTAAAACACAACCGAAATTAGCTTGATCTCATTTTTAATGCACAGGCTTCTTTCCAAATCACCACACCACACACTTTCCTTGTTCTTCCTCTCATAAAATCGACATCTCTCTCTCTCTCATTCTCTCTTTGAATTTGTTCTTCATTCATCAAGAACTCAAGGGTTGGTGATAAAAAATCAAGGTTTTCGTGGCAAGTACAAACTATTTCTTCTTCATATTCTTCTTATTCCGGGACTCCTACCTATCTTCTCCATAAACAAAAATTTGACTTTGTGTTTCACTTGATCAATTCATGAAGTTCTTGGTGATCTTGGATACCCACACAAACAAGAACAAAGACAAAACCATCAAACCGGTAAGGAAACTACACTATGCCCTCTTTTCCCTTCATTTTCATCCCTTCATGTTCGACGTTAGTAAAATTGCCATGGATGATCATAATCATTTTAAAACACCCAAATAAAACTTGAAGGAAAAAAAATATAACTTTGATGAATTTGGGGAATCACACACCCAAAGATTGAATTTTCAAATGAAAAGGGTTGATAATCATGAACTTGAGATGCTGGACAGAAAGGTTGTTCCGGATTGGGAAGGGCATATCTCAGTCTTAAAAATAATAATTAAAGGTTGTTCCGGATTGATTTAAAGAAGCTTAAGGCATTAACAAGCGACAGTATGACACCAAAATTAAAGTAATAATAATAATTACACAACAAATAAGTTGGAACTACAAACTAAAATAATAAAACCCTATAACAACTCTTTAAATTTAATAACTTAAACTAATAACATGAATTGTAACACATGAAATGTCAAATGCACCTACAAGAAATGTGGCATACTAAATACATAATAATAATGATATTAAGTAAACAATAAATAATATAATATAATATATATATATATATATTAAGTTAAAATCGGCCAAGAAAAAAAGGGGGAAAAGATGGAGGACTTTCAAATTTTAAAACTCGACCTAAATTAGCTTGATCTCATTTTTAATGCATAGGCTCCTTTCCAAATCACCACACCACACACTTTCCTCCTTCTTCCTCTCATAAAATCGGCATCTCTCTCTCTCTCTCATTCTCTCTTTGAATTTGTTCTTCATTCATCAAGAACTCAAGTGTTGGTGATCAATAATCAAGGTTTTGGTGGTAAGTACATACTATTTCTTCTTCATATTCTTCTTATTCCATGACTCTTACCGCACTTCTCCATAAACAAAAATTTGACTTTGTGTTTCACTTGATCAATTCATGAAGTTCTTGGTGATCTTGGATACCCACACAAACAAGAACAAAGACAAAACCATCAAACCGGTAAGGAAACTACACTATGCCCTCTTTTCCCTTCATTTTCATCCCTTCATGTTCGACGTTAGTAAAATTGCCATGGATGATCATAATCATTTTAAAACACCCAAATAAAACTTGAAGGAAAAAAAATATAACTTTGATGAATTTGAGGAATCACACACCCAAAGATTGAATTTTCAAATGAAAAGGGTTGATAATCATGAACTTGAGATGCTGGATAGAAAGGTTGTTCCGGATTGCGAAGGGCATATCTCAGTCTTAAAAATAATAGTTAAAGGTTGTTCCGGATTGATTTAAAGAAGCTTAAGGCATTAACAAGCGACCGTATGACACCAAAATTAAAGTAATAATAATAATTACACAACAAATAAGTTGGAACTACAAACTAAAATAATAAAACCCTATAACAACTCTTTAAATTTAATAACTTAAACTAATAACATGAATTGTAACACATGAAATGTCAAATGCACCTACAAGAAATGTGGCATACTAAATACATAATAGTAATGATATTAAGTAAACAATAAATAATATAATAATATATATATATATATATATTAAGTTAAAATCGGCCAAGAAAAAAAGGGGGAAAAGATGGAGGAATTTCAAATTTTAAAACTCGACCTAAATTAGCTTGATCTCATTTTTAATGCATAGGCTCCTTTCCAAATCACCACACCACACACTTTCCTCCTTCTTCCTCTCATAAAATCGGCATCTCTCTCTCTCTCATTCTCTCTTTGAATTTGTTCTTCATTCATCAAGAACTCAAGTGTTGGTGATCAATAATCAAGGTTTTGGTGGTAAGTACATACTATTTCTTCTTCATATTCTTCTTATTCCATGACTCTTACCGCACTTCTCCATAAACAAAAATTTGACTTTGTGTTTCACTTGATCAATTCATGAAGTTCTTGGTGATCTTGGATACCCACACAAACAAGAACAAAGACAAAACCGTCAAACCGGCAAGGAAACTACGCTATTCCCACTTTTCTCTTCATTTTCATCCCTTCATGTTCTACGTTAGTAAAATCTCCATGGATGATCATAGTCATTTTAAAACACCCAAATAAAACTTGAAGAAAAAAAATAATATAACTTTGATGAATTTGGGGAAGCACACAACCAAAGATTGATTTTTCGAATCAAAAGGGTTGATAATCATGAACTTGAGATGCTGGACAGAAAGGTTGTTCCGGATTGGGAAGGGCATATCTCAGTCTTCAAAATAATAATTAAAGGTTTTTCTGGATTGATTTAAAGAAGCTTAAGACATTAACAAGCGACCGTATGACACCAAAATTAAAGTAATAATAATAATTACACAACAAATAAGATGGAACTTCAAACCAAAATAATTAAACCCTAGAACAACTTTTAATTTAATAACTTACACTAATAACATGAATTGTAATACATGAAATGTCAAATGCACCTACCTGAAACGTGCATACTAAATACATAATAATAATTATATTAAGTAAATTGTAACACCAAAAAATCACAAGCCATTTTTTTCAAAACGCTACAGAAGCTTAACTAAACAAACACATTATATACAAACCATCATTTACAAATGTACATCATTGTTTACAAACAACAGTATCGTTTTGGTGTTACAAAAACAACCGCCTCGTTTCATTTTAAACAGAATATCAGAGCGGGTCAACTTTTCCTTCAGCAAATCTCACAAACACGAACCTGCAAAAGCAACAACTGAGAGGAATTAGCACAAAGCTAAGTGAGTAGAGGTTAAACCCAAAAGCAAATATCCGCAGTCAATATCAAAGCATGTAATCACATAACCAAGAAGACCGGCGGTTCGGCGTAGAACCTACAACCAATGCCGACCAAAACAAAGGTTTACCGATAGTTCTCTACTGAATTGGCACAGTGAAATCCTCCTCTGAAGCAACATATCCAACAGTAAGGCTACCACTGTTCAACCAACCAGTAAACGAGCCCAGCCCAATTCTACGTATAGCAGACTTCTCAAACGCAACTCAAAATCATCTTAAGGGTGCGTATCGACCAAATAGTTATGCAACAGATATCAATATCACAATCAACAGTTCAATCAATCCAATCCAATCTCAATCACATCTTGCATCACATCAATAACATTAACCGAAATCTTTACCATCCGCGATTAACGTCCACTCACCTCAAAATCAACACGACCTCAGAGATCTAATATTACTGAGTCTTTTGATTGCCTGAAAACACAGCAACAATCAAATCAGTCTCGAATATATAAATATACCTTCTCATATATATTTATATCTTAAATTTATATAAACAACTCAATAAAGTCATATAAATAACATGCCAACTCATTCTAGTCAAAACACCATGAAAATAAGAAAACTTTCTGTTAGAACCTAGAGGGGGGGTGAATAGGTTATATGCCCACTTTTTGAAGTTTTTAACAATATTTGCAAGTAATTAAAGAGTTTAAGGAAGAAAGATATCACCAATAAAGTAGTTTGGACACAATGATTTATAGTGGTTCAAGCAAGGGTTAACAACCTTGCTCTGCATCCACTCCTTGGCCTCACCCACCAAGAGTTGCTCCAGTAACTTCTCTCTTTGAAGGTAGAGATAAACCTTTTACAACTTCTCTCTTTAGCTTACAAGAATTACACTTCACTCTTGCAAACAAGGTTAAGATAAACCTCACTTCACTCTAATTGGAAAGGCTAGAGTTGATCCTCACTTCTCTCTAATTCTATAGGCTAGAGATTATCCTCACACTATTGCAAATGTATATGAATGTAATGAAGTATATGACTTTGAAGGCTTTCACTCTTGCTTGATTCTTGATCTTGAAAGATTGAATTATCAAGGAATATGAGCTCACAAGATTTTTATGTATTATGTGTTTTTTCAGATTACAAGAGGTGAGTAAAACACAAGACTTGAGTTGCTTTAAATAAGGAAAAAGTTTGATGCTCAAAAAGTGTCCAGACGATCCACGGTCGACCGTGGAATCGACCGTCGCACTGCTGGAGATTTTTGAGCCTTGTGCATACAGACGTTGGGCTTTTACCAAAACCATACACAACCCATTTTTACTATAAAAATGCACTGAAAAGAAGCTTTAAAAAAGTTGGGTAAGTGCCATACTTCTTAAGTTTGAATTTAATCATGAAAATGTTAGTTTAGAAACCAAATGCACAAAGTATGTTGGAAGTTTACTTCTTTGGGAGATATCTTTTGCTAAATATGGTTTTGGCTTATTTCAATAGAAGATTGTGTTTACTATTTGCCAAAATGGGAGTTTTTGCTTTGACTTCCAAGCTTGTGATTTTTATAAAAATTGTCTCAATTTTTATAAATGTTTTTATAAATGTTATTTTATAAAAATTTAAACTCATTTGATTAGTTATTTTGTAAGCTCATAGACTTTGAATGTTTAGTTGTAGGAAACTTCAACATCGACTTCTACTTGAACTCGGATCTTGACGATTGAAGCTTGGCCATTTGATGAAGCTGATTATGGATGAGAATATATTTGATTGAATATATATATATATATATGTATATGTGCACATATGTTAATGTTAATACATACAATTATATAAACAAGTTGTATATTTTTGTGTCAACAAAAGAGGATTTATTTATAAGCCTATTTTTCCCAACACTTTCTGAAATATGCCGTGTCGCGCCGCGACATAGACCTGCGTCGCGCCGCGACGATGTCGGATTTTAAATCCGAGAGTCATGTGTCAGATTTCAGTGGCGGATTTCTAAAGTACCAGATGTCAGGGTCGGATTTGGATTTTATCTGATTTCCAAGGGTCGGATTTGACAAAGTCTCGGATTCTCACAATCTGAAACCAAAATGTCGGATTTCACTCAAGGTCGCATCGCAACATTTAAGCGTAGCGCCGCGACGACCAAACTTGCAGGTCGTCTTCTTCATTTAACTCCGATTTCAGCCAACCAAATCTTCTTAAAAACCATTCTAACATCATGTTTCTTCAAACAAAGCATATATATAAAAGATAGCATGTTTACAAATCATCATGAGCACCTTTTTACTCAATCAAAACAACAAAATCTACAAAACCCACTAATCAAACTTTCTTCCAAACTCCATTAATGGTGAAACTTCATATGATCATATAATCAATTAGATAAATACATAGAGATGAATCATAGCATGTTGTAAGAACATCCTCACCTTCTTTTTGAATTAAAACACACAAGATCTTTGCGTTTAAATTTCAAGTTGCAAGGTTGCTTCACTCTTGGTTTTGCTCTCAAGAAACACACACTAAACCTTCTTCACTTTCAGCAAATATGAGCTGAAGATTTATCCATAAACACGTACACATATATTTGGTTTAAACCAAGCAGAAGGTGGCTAAGAAAATTATTAACTTTCCATGCATACATACATTCATACTAACATGCATGCATACATACTTGTACTTTCTTTTCTTTTCCTTTCTAACCAGTTAAAAACATATATACATATATATTAATTAGTCAACTAACTTAACAAATCACATAACCAATTAAAACGAAACCAATCACATACCGCTAACCCGCTAATCTCCTAGCCCAGGTTTGCGGGTGTTACAAATCTCCCCTCCTTAAGAGGATTCCGTCCTCGGAATCCCTTCTCGCTCAAAAAACTGGGGGTATCTATCTTTCATCTCCGCCTCAGTCTCCCACGTCAAATCAAAACCTAAATTGTGTTTCCACTTGACCAACACCATCGGTATCTGCTTCTTACGGAGCTTGGTCACTTTACGATCCAACAGTTCAATAGGCTCCTCAATCAGTCTTTTCTTTGAATCCACTTTCAATTCATGCACTGGGAGAATCTGGCTTTCATCTTCAACCTTGCATTTTCTCAGATAACAAACATTGAACGTATCGTGAATACCTGCAAGCTCTGCTGGAAGATCTAGTGTAACTGTTTGGTCATTTACTATCTGACGAATTCGGAAGGGACCAATGTAGCGGGGAGCCAACTTCCCGCGTTTGCCAAAACAAATCACTCCCTTCCACGCAGAGACCTTTAGATATACAAATTTGCCCACATCAAACGTTACTGGACGACGTCGTGAATCTGCATACATTTTCTGTCTATCCCTGGATGCTTTTAACTTTTCTCTAGCAATAGTAACCTTGTCAGTAGTTATCTGAACGATCTCGGGCCCTGCAAATTGTTTCTCACCAGCTTCTAACCAACACGTCAGAGTACGGAAACGACGGCCGTATAACATCTCATACGGAGGCATTCCAATACTGGAGTGGTAAGAATTATTATACCCAAACTCTATCGAAGGCAGGTGCGAATCCCAAGATCCCCCATACTCAAGTACACATACACGTAACATATCTTCGAGTGTCTGTATAGTTCGTTCTGTCTAACCGTCAGTCTGAGGATGATAAGCAGTACTCAAATTAATTCTCGTCCCAACTCTCTTTGTAGACTCCTCCAGAAGTTGGAAAAAAACCTGGAGTCTCTATCAAATACTATCGACAACGGTATACCATGCCTCGCAACGATCTCATCAATGTATAATTGAGCCAACTTACTCACAAAATCCGTCTCACAGGTAGCCAGAAAATGGGCACTTTTCGTCAATCAATCCACGATCACCCAAATCATATCGTGATTCTTCTGAGTTCGCGGAAGTTTAGTCACGAAATCCGTCGTTATATGTTCCCACTTCCACTCAGGATTCTCCAACTGTTTCAAGGATCCGTAAGGCTTCTGATGTTCTGCCTTTACTTGTGCACAAATATGACACGATTCTACAAAATGTGCCATATCTCCCTTCATCGTAGGCCACCGGTAAAACACTTTCAGGTCGTTATACATTTTAGTGCTTCCTGGGTGTACAGACAGTCTCGACTTGTGTGCTTCAGTTAAGATTAACTATCTCAATTCTGCAAACATAGGCACCCACACACGAGTCTTATACATCTTCAATTCACGAGAATCATTAGTAACTTCATACTTACGTTTCTTCATCAGTTCATTCTTCAAGTTTTCTTCCTTCAGAGCTTCCAACTGTGCAGACTTTAGTCTATCCACTAGGTCAGATACAATTTCCATACGCATGAATTGAATAGAACTTCCCGCTCCCTTGTGGCTCAGGGCATCTGCTATCACATTTGCTTTCCGAGGGTGGTATCTAATCTCGCAATCATAATCTTTTATCAACTCCAACCATCGTCTCTGTCTCATGTTCAGTTCTTTTTGTGTAAATACATACCGAAGACTTTTATGATCCGTACAAATCACGCATTTGGTGCCATACAAATAGTGTCTCCGCAGTTTAAGGGCAAATACGACAGCTGCTAGTTCCAGATCATGAGTCGGGTAATTCTTTTCATGAGGTTTCAACTGTCTTGAAGCATACGCAATCACCCGATCCCTTTGCATAAGCACACATCCCAATCCAGCAAACGACGCATCGCAATAAACAGTAAAATCATCTGATCCACTTGGCAATGCAAGAATGGGAGCCTGACATAACAACTGCTTTAAAGTCTAGAAAGCTTTATCTTGTTCACTACCCAAAACAAACTTCACCTCTTTTCGAGTTAACTTAGTCAACGGACCCCCAATCTTAGAGAAATCTTTTATAAACCTGTGGTACTATCTAGCCAAACCCAGGAAACTCTTTATCTCCGATGGTGTCTTTGGAGCATTCCAGTTCATCACAACTTCCACCTTCAAAGGATCCACTTTCACTCCTTCATTACATATCACGTGCCCCAAGCACTGAACTTCCCTTAACCAAAATTCGCACTTTGAGAACTTAGCAAACAGATGTTCTTTCTTCAAAGTTTCCAAAACCTGTCTCAAATGCTTTTCATGTTCCTGTTCAGTCTTTGAATAAATCAGGATATCGTCGATGAAGACTATCACAAAATCATCAAGGAATGGTCGACAGACCCTATTCATCAAATCCATAAAGATCGCAGGTGCATTGGTTAAGCCGAATGGCATAACCAAGAAATCATAGTGCCCGTAGCGCGTACGAAAGGCCGTTTTCGACACATCTTCCTCAGAAACACGCACTTGATGATAACCTGATCTCAAATCAATCTTGGAAAATAACAAAGCTCCCTGCAACTCGTCAAACAAATCATCGATTCTTGGCAACAGATACTTGTTCTTTATAGTCCTCTTATTTAGTTCACGGTAGTCGATACACATACGCAACGTACCGTCTTTCTTTTTCACAAATAATACCGGCCCTCCCCACGGGGACTAACTCAGACAAATAAACCCTTTATCTAGCAGATCCTGAATCTGCGTCATCATCTCCCGGATCTCTGAAGGTGCCAACCTGTACGGAGCCTTCGCTACTAGTCTAGAACTAGGAATCAGATCAATCTTGAACTCTACCTCACGAACTGGAGGTAGTCCTGGTAATTCTTCTTGAAACACTTCTGGGTATTCCGTTACAACCCGGATATCAGTCGTTGCTTGCTTCTCCTTCTTTCCATTGATCACATATGACAAGTAGGATTCACATCCCTTACCCAACGCTTTCTTAGCTTTCAAACACGAGATAATAGGAATCACAGACCCAGCCTTCTCACCCCTTGCTACCACTCTTGTACCATCAGCTAACGGAAAAGAAATCAACTTTTTGTGACACTTGATACGGGCTTGATTCAGACTCAGCCAATCCATCCCAAGCACCACATCAAACCTAGACAATGGCATAACAAGAAAACATACGCCATCTATATCAATTTTAGCTCCAGCCACAACAGTCGTGACTGGAACCATCATGTTATCTGCTACTTCTATCTCTAAAGCAGTATCAAGTCTAATTACAGGCATATTCAACTTTTCACAAAATTCCACAGAAACAAAGGAGCGATTTGCTCCGGAATCAAAAAAATACTCTAGCAGGAGTAGAGTTTATCAGAAACAGTGGTGGTGGCATCATCCACCGTCATTCTGAACGCCTGACCCTCAGTGATGGGTGGGTTCTTTCGCTTCTGACCTGCTGAAGACGATTCTCCAGCTCCTCCCCCTCCTGACCCTGACCCTGTCTTTTTACTCATTGGGCAATCACCAACTCTATTCCCCTCCCTCTGACAATTCCAATAAACACTTCTCAGGAGCCTGCAGTTCTTCAAATCATGACCAAACTGGCCATATTTCACACATCTCATAGTCTGGGGCGTACACTGCTCATTGTGATAAGATTTGCTCCTACTACACCAAGATGCTCGTTGAGTAGACCCACCTGAACTAGCTCTCCTATTCTGCCCCTTGCCTGTTCCTACTGCTCTGTCCTCCCTGTCTCTGCTGAGCATTATAATGTTCAAATCGTGATTTTTGTTGGGAGATTCTCTCCCCGCTCAACCTATTTCTCGCAATAATATCCCCTTCAGCCGACTTGGCTAAAGTGAAAGCCTGGGACAGGGTGGTAGCCCACCTAGTGGCACCACGGAGATCCGGATGCAGTGCCCCCACAAAATGGGCAATCTTCGATTCTTCATCATGTACCCATTGCTTGGCAAACCTCATCTTCTCATTAAATTGCTTGATGAGTTGATCTACAGTCATATTCCCGGTCATTTGTAAATCCATGAATTCCTTCTTGATTTTGGCTATCTCGAAGGTACCGCAATATTGTTCACACAACTTTTCCTGGAATTGTGTCACACCCCGCTAAAGTGGAAACACGAGGTGTTACAGCACAAGATATCATCGCACAAGGTAAATAGACAATAACCATTATATTAACTTAACAAAAATAAGTAGTTCGGGTAAAACATAAATAAAAGTTACACAACCAAATAATAATTTAAATGACATTGTCTTGTACGATATGAAAATAAAATAGAGATTGTTTTCATAAAACGTGACGATGAAGATGAAGATGCCACACATCATGCTTCTATGCAAGGTACCTAACAACGATCACCTGAGAGCACGGGTAAAAGAAAGAAAATGGTCAACTACTAGAGTTGGTGAGTTCATAGGTTTTTAATATATGCACAAAATATCTTTTAAATGAGAAAAGTTTAAATAATTGATGGAGGTTTTTGGAATAAAATAAAAGTATGCATGAATGATAGAAGATGTATTATATTCCCCAATACGTTGCACATGGTAGTAATATACTATGATGATTGTTGCTTGAGCCATTATCCAACCTAACCGACAACCAATTGCCCATGATAAACCTAACGCCTATATTAAATGACATTAGTAGTGGTAAAGTACATCTATAGTTCGTCAACCATAAATGGGAGACGTCGGAATCTCCAAATAGCGCTACTTACAAATACCATCGGTTCACTAGCGGAGTTAAGGAATAATGTCCAACGAAAGGGCCTTACAACGATCACCCAAGCACATCAAAGAATAATACCATAAGTGCTCAAAATAATATTTGAAATAAATAAGAAGATAGGCAATAAACTTTTCATGAAATATATACACATGCTTTCACCCCAAAATAATATGAAATACGGTAAAAAGGGGCTATGATACTCACTCGGTATGCAAAGGTGTTCACTCGTAAGAATTTCATGTTCCTACCAAAGCTCCTTTCCTAATATAAGAGGTATGTAGCTCTATTAGACTTATTTTATTTATTATTTTGTATTATATATTTATTGTTAACTTATTTATTAAATAGTTAAAGGTTGACTCTATTTTTCCATAAATCATAAGTGTTCACTGAAATTTTCAGTTCTTTAAATTGAACTTTAAAAATTAAAAACTGTATTTTAGGAGTCATATTAAGGTTTGATATTTTAATATAATCTTAATACATGTTTCTAGAATGTCCAGTAAAAATATAGGAATTTATAATCCATGTTTAATATTTTTAATAATTAAAAGTGTATAGGATGTCCACTGATCAGCGTATGGGTGACATGTTGTTACTAAATCGTCTGTTTAGGGCTCATACGACCTCGTTTCTACATGATTCAAACTGGGAAATAACCACGACTCAAATATTAAACTTTTAAAAAACACTAGACGTATTTTGACCCAAGAATGAGTAAGTTACACGCGTTTAAAGTGTACCCTTCTAAATCTGCCAGATTTCCAGATTCAACATATGGGTCTTTTTAAATATGTTTGAAGGATCAAAGGTTCATGAAAATTAGTGAATCCAGGTTTAAATGAAAGGTAACACTTTAAACTAAGATTAGCAAAAAGAATCAACTGATTTTGATACCTAGAACTACAGATATAACAAAAACAAGTGGAGAGTTCTAGCATCAGAATCTGCGAGAATGTTATTCTTTTTGCTTATAGGTCATAACTTTAATATGGCATGTTTATATTCATGATTAATCATATTGTATGAGTATAAGCTTTGATAATCCATGTGTTCTTACAACAATGGTAGGATGATACACATTTTATGTGTTCCTTACAACATTTGTTGAGATGAAACACATGCATGATCAAAGTCTTATTTTCTTGATTTTTAGTTGATTAAGTTCCATACAACAATGGTAGGATGATGCACATTTCATGTGCTCCTTACAACATTGGTAGGATGTTTATATTTACATGATTATAGATATATATAAAAGAAATAAGATGAACAACAAAGAAAATAAATAAAAGAAAGAAGAAAAGAAGAAAAGAAGAAAGGTAGAAGAGTAGAGATGAGTGTTTTATGATCATCTTACCAACTCTTTTCTTTGATTTTGTGTTTGATCATCAAGAGATGATCAAGACTTGGATGTTCTTGGGAGATTTTTGTTGGTGACAGAAGAAGAGAGAAAAGAGAAGAGATGGAGTGTGGTGGTGAAGGAAATGATGAAGAGTAGTAGGGGGCTTATATAGAGCATGGGGGAGATCAAGTGGTGATTCTTGGGAAGAGAAGGAGGCAAGAGAAAAGAGATGGGGGGTTTCTTTTTTTTTATTTTTTATAAATTATGTGTAATTAGTTTAAATAAATTTGTATAAATGGTGATTTTGTTTAAATCTTTTAATTAACAAAGTTTTAATTATTTTGATGAGTTTATATATATATATATGTTTTATATTTTAACTTATTTATATTTATTATGATGTATTTAATTATTTTTATTGTTATTATTATTATTATTGTATATGATTTGTAATTCTTGACTTTTAATAATTCGATTTATCGAGCTCCGGAAGGTTCTAACCATATAGGCGGGATTTCTACGAAGTCTAATATTATTATGGATGTATTTAAGTCATAAATACTATTTTTAGTCATACTAGGCTTAAAATTAGGATTTCTAGTGGCTAACCTGGTAAATTTGTTGCCGAATGTCACAGTCTCCCCTGATTAAAAGAATTTCGTCCCGAAATTAATCGTTGACGTCTTGGACTTGCTTTTTGGCGAAGAGGTGTGGATATTTGAGTTTCATATAATCCTCTCGCTCCCAAGTGTATTCAGGTCCGTGCCTTGAGTTCCAACGAATTTTTAAGATGGGGATCTTGCTTCTCCTTAGTCTTTTGACCTCCCGGTCAAGGATTTCGATTGGTTCTTCTACAAAGTGCAACCGGTCATCAACTTGCACATCTTTTAAGGGTAGGACTAAGGTTTCCTCCGTTTGGCATTTCTTTAAATTCGACACATGGAACGTGTCATGGATGGCGCTCAGTTCTTGTGGCAGTTTTAGCTTGTAGGCTACCGGTCCAATCCTTTCGATTATCTCGAATGGCCCAACATACCTGGGACTTAACTTGTTCTTTTTACCAAAACACACTATCCCTTTCCAAGGTGATATCTTTAGTAGAACTTTATCGCCAACTTGAAACTCTAGGGGTTTCCTGCGATTGTCGGCGTAGCTCTTTTGTCGGTCCCTAGCGGTTTTGAGCCTTTCCCTGATAATCTTTATCTTATTAGTGGTTTCCTGCACGACATCGGGTCTGGACAATTGTCGGTCTCCGATTTCTAACCAGCTGAGCGGGGATCTACATTTGCATCCGTACAATGCTTCATAGGGTGCACACTGGATACTGGTGTGATAACTATTATTGTATGAAAATTCAACCAGTGGCAAATGCGAGTCCCAGCTCCCACTAAAATCTAACACACAAGCACGTAACATATCTTCCAGCGTTTGAATAGTCCTTTCTGATTGTCCGTCTGTTTTGGGGTGGTAAGAGGTGCTTAAATTGACTCGCGTTCCCAATGCTTTCTGAAGTGATTGCCAAAATCGGGAAGTGAAGCGACTATCCCTATCCGAGATGATAGAGATGGGCACTCCATGACGCATGACGATCTCATTTATGTAGATTCGTGCCAGTTTTTCCATCTTGTAATCTTCACGAATGGGTAGGAAATGTGCTGACTTTGTAAGCCGGTCTACTACTACCCAGATGGAATTGTACCCTTTAGCGGATCGGGGTAACTTAGTCACAAAATCCATCGTTATCTGTTCCCATTTCCATTCCGGGATTTCCGATTGCTACAGTAATCCAGAGGGTTTCTGATGTTCTGTCTTAATTCTTGCACAAGTTAAACATTTCCCCACGTATAGGGCGACATCCTTCTTCATTCCGGGCCACCAATAGTATTCCTTCAAGTCCTTGTACATTTTATCGGCTCCAGGATGAATAGAATACTTAGACTTATGTGCCTCATCCAATATCGTTAACCGTATGTTATTCGCCTTGGGTATCCAAACCTTCTTTCGAAGTAACGTACTCCATCAGTTCCAATCTCGAATCTGTGCTCCAAATGACGGAGGTTTTCCTCTTTTAGATTTTCTGTTTTTAATGCTTGCTCCTGAGCTTCGAGGATCCTTCCTTTCAGACTGGTTTGCACAAGAGCTCCTAATGCTCGTACTTGCGTTGGTTTTACTCTTTCCTTCCTACTCAACGCGTCGGCAACCACATTGGCCTTGCCTGGGTGATATTTGATTTCGCAATCGTAATCATTGAGTAGTTCTACCCATCGCCTTTGTCTCATATTGAGCATCTTTTGATCAAAAATATGCTGGAGACTCTTATGGTCATTGTAGACGGTACACTTGGTGCGATATAAATAGTGTCTCCATATTTTGAGTGCAAACACTACCGCTCCTAGCTCCAAATCATGAGTAGTGTAGTTTTTCTCATGAACCTTCAATTGTCTCGAAGCGTAGGCGATAACTTTGTCTTTTTGCATTAAAACACATCCCAACCCTTGGTGTGATGCGTCGCAATAGACCATAAAGTTTTCTGATCCAGTTGGCAATGCCAAGATAGGTACGTTGCATAGCTTCTGCTTTAAGGTTTGAAAGGCTTCTTCTTGCTTATCTCCCCAAATGAATTTCTTATCCTTCTGAGTCAGAGTCGTTAATGTTTGATCCACGTGTGAAAAGTTTTCGATGAATCGCCTATAATATCCTGCCAAACCCAGAAATTGTCGAATCTCGGTTGGCGTCTTTGGTGCTTCCCACTTTTTGATTGCTTCGATCTTTGCTGGATCGACATGAATTCCGTTTGAATTAACTACGTGACCAAGGAAGTGTACTTCTCGGATCCAAAATTCACACTTGGAGAATTTGGCATACAACTTCTGGTCCTTGAGTAGTGTTAAGATTAATTTCAAATGTTGCTCATGATCTTCCTTGCTTCGCGAATAGATGAGAATGTCGTCTATGAACACTATTGCAAACTTATCTAAATATGGTCTACAGACCCTATTCATTAAGTCCATAAATATTGCTGGAGCGTTAGTCAACCCAAAAGGCATAACTAAGAACTTGTAATGTCCATAGAGGGTTCTAAAGGCGGTCTTAGGACGTACTCTTCGCAAACTCTCAATTGGTGATATCCCGAGCGAAGATCGATTTTTGAAAAATATTTGGCGCCTTCAAGTTGGTCGAACAGGTCATCGATTCGAGGAAGAGGGTATTGATTTTTGATGGTCAATATGTTGAGTTCCCTATAGTCTATGCACATTCGCAGCAATCCATCTTTCTTTTTGACGAATAGGACTACGGCTCCCTATGGTGAGGTACTTGGTCGAATAATTCATTTGTCGAGTAGCTCTTGAAGATGTGCAAGCAATTTTCTACATTTCCAACGGGGCTAACCGATACGGTGCCTTTGCTACGAGCGCGGCTCCAGGGATTAAATCAATCCAAATTTGTCTTGTCTAACTGAGGGTAATCCAAGTAATTCATCCGGAAACACCTTGGGAGAATCCCGAACGATTGGAAAATCATGAATGTGCTTTTCCTGAACCTCCGTTTCTACAACGTGAGCAAAGAATGCGATATAGTCCTTTCTTAAATATTTTTGCATTTTCATGCATGATACCACCTTGACGTTCATCCTGGTCTTTTCTCCTTATATGACAAGCGTTTCATCTTGTGATAGTGGAATCTGAATGATCTTTGCAGAACAAAGTATTTCAGCTTGATTTTTGGATAGCCAATACATACCAACAACTACATCAAAGCTCCCTAATTTGATTGGTATGGTCTACGTTAAAGTTTTTGCTAGCTAAGTTCAAGGTACACTTAGTGATTATATCTCTAGTCTTGACTTCTTGTCCATTAGCAAATTCCATGATATAGGCCTCTTTCAATATTTGAAATTTTAGATTGAGCTTTGGCCTAAAAACTAGTGGTACGAAGCTTCTATATATTCTAGAGTCGGATAGTATTGATGCATTATAATTTTTCAGAAGAAGCATACTAGTAATCACATACGGGTCTCTCATTTGTACAAATTCTACTTAGCTAGGTTATGGTGATTCTAAGATATAAGGTCTAACAACTAACACTCCCGTTCAATCATATAGCAATGCATGTAAAATTTTAAAATCATACATTTCATAACGTGATTTAAGCAAAACATGTTCAATCATATAGTTCCCGTTACTACTCAGGGTGCCTCTATGTGCTCCCTAAATCAGCAGTTCTCTCCCTCCTAATGAAAAGGTCACGATGTTACTCTCGTTGGTAAGGGGACTCTTTTCCTAGCCGTGAGCCTAACACATGCTTCACAGGAAGTTGGTGTTGATAATACACTAGGTCGTGAAACTCGGGGACTCTCCTACTAAGTTTCTATTCTAACCTCCATGGGTAAAGAATATGTAATCTTAGTGCGTCAACCTAATGATGACATTACAGACTTCGATATATATAAAATTGGTTACTAAGTGTGCTAATATATGCAAGTACTTATGATATGCCATGCTTATGCACACACACAATAATCGTGCTCCAGAAAGAAAATAAATGAAAAATGTTTCTAAGTATATTTTTATTATAACTAACCTAAGTCCCATATCGTACATCGCTAAATTAGACATAGGTGATCAAGCTTTGTCTAATTGAGGTATAACAATGTGGTACTCAACTTAATTATATTATCAATACACTTGATGCATTTTAAACAAAATTATTTTGAAAATCATTTTTATAAACCTTTGGTTATAGTTGGTGTTTTCCCCCCATAAGGAAAACAACATTCTCTATAACCTTAGGCTCTGATACCAAATCTGTCACACCCCGCTAAAGCGGAAACACGAGGTGTTACAGCACAAGATATCATCGCACAAGGTAAATAGACAATAACCATTATATTAACTTAACAAAAATAAGTAGTTCGGGTAAAACATAAATAAAAGTTACACAACCAAATAATAATTTAAATGACATTGTCTTGTACGATGTGAAAATAAAATAGAGATTGTTTTCATAAAACGTGACGATGAAGATGAAGATGCCACACATCATGCTTCTATGCAAGGTACCTAACAACGATCACCTGAGAGCACGGGTAAAAGAAAGAAAATGGTCAACTACTAGAGTTGGTGAGTTCATAGGTTTTTAATATATGCACAAAATATCTTTTAAATGAGAAAAGTTTAAATAATTGATGGAGGTTTTTGGAATAAAATAAAAGTATGCATGAATGATAGAAGATGTATTATATTGCCCAATACGTTGCACATGGTAGTAATATACTATGATGATTGTTGCTTGAGCCATTATCCAACCTAGCCGACAACCAATTGCCCATGATAAACCTAACGCCTATATTAAATGACGTTAGTAGTGGTAAAGTACATCTATAGTTCGTCAACCATAAATGGGAGACGTCGGAATCTCCAAATAGCGCTACTTACAAATACCATCGGCTCACTAGCGGAGTTAAGGAATAATGTCCAACGAAAGGGCCTTACAACGATCACCCAAGCACATCAAAGAATAATACCATAAGTGCTCAAAATAATATTTGAAATAAATAAGAAGATAGGCAATAAACTTTTCATGAAATATATACACATGCTTTCACCCCAAAATAATATGAAATACGGTAAAAAGGGGCTATGATACTCACTCGGTATGCAAAGGTGTTCACTCGTAAGAATTTCTTGTTCCTACCGAAGCTCCTTTCCTAATATAAGAGGTATGTAGCTCTATTAGACATATTTTATTTATTATTTTGTATTATATATTTATTGTTAACTTATTTATTAAATAGTTAAAGGTTGACTCTATTTTTCCATAAATCATAAGTGTTCACTGAAATTTTCAGTTCTTTAAATTGAACTTTAAAAATTAAAAACTGTATTTTAGGAGTCATATTAAGGTTTGATATTTTAATATAATCTTAATACATGTTTCTAGAATGTCCAGTAAAAATATAGGAATTTATAATCCATGTTTAATATTTTTAATAATTAAAAGTGTATAGGATGTCCACTGATCAGCGTATGGGTGACATGTTGTTACTAAATCGTCTGTTTAGGGCTCATACGACCTCGTTTCTACATGATTCAAACTGGGAAATAACCACGACTCAAATATTAAACTTTTAAAAAAAACTAGACGTATTTTTACCCAAGAATGAGTAAGTTACACGCGTTTAAAGTGTACCCTTCTAAATCTGCCAGATTTCCAGATTCAACATATGGGTCTTTTTAAATATGTTTGAAGGATCAAAGGTTCATGAAAATTAGTGAATCCAGGTTTAAATGAAAGGTAACACTTTAAACTAAGATTAGCAAAAAGAATCAACTGATTTTGATACCTAGAACTCCAGATATAACAAAAACAAGTGGAGAGTTCTAGCATCAGAATCTGCCAGAATGTTATTCTTTTTGCTTATAGGTCATAACTTTAATATGGCATGCTTATATTCATGATTAATCATATTGTATGAGTATAAGCTTTGATAATCCATGTGGTCTTACAACAATGGTAGGATGATACACATTTTATGTGTTCCTTACAACATTTGTTGAGATGAAACACATGCATGATCAAAGTCTTATTTTCTTGATTTTTAGTTGATTAAGTTCCATACAACAATGGTAGGATGATGCACATTTCATGTGCTCCTTACAACATTGGTAGGATGTTTATATTTACATGATTATAGATATATATAAAAGAAATAAGATGAACAACAAAGAAAATAAATAAAAGAAAGAAGAAAAGAAGAAAAGAAGAAAGGTAGAAGAGTAGAGATGAGTGTTTTATGATCATCTTACCAACTCTTTTCTTTGATTTTGTGTTTGATCATCAAGAGATGATCAAGACTTGGATGTTCTTGGGAGATTTTTGTTGGTGACAGAAGAAGAGAGAAAAGAGAAGAGATGGAGTGTGGTGGTGAAGGAAATGATGAAGAGTAGTAGGGGGCTTATATAGAGCATGGGGGAGATCAAGTGGTGATTCTTGGGAAGAGAAGGAGGCAAGAGAAAAGAGATGGGGGGTTTCTTTTTTTTTATTTTTTATAAATTATGTGTAAATAGTTTAAATAAATTTGTATAAATGGTGATTTTGTTTAAATCTTTTAATTAACAAAGTTTTAATTATTTTGATGAGTTTATATATATATATATGTTTTATATTTTAACTTATTTATATTTATTATGATGTATTTAATTATTTTTATTGTTATTATTATTATTATTGTATATGATTTGTAATTCTTGACTTTTAATAATTCGATTTATCGAGCTCCGGAAGGTTATAACTATATAGGCGGGATTTCTACGAAGTCTAATATTATTATGGATGTATTTAAGTCATAAATACTATTTTTAGTCATACTAGGCTTAAAATTAGGATTTCTAGTGGCTAACCTGGGAAATTTGTTGCCGAATGTCACAAATTGACTCTAGGTGATGCTCTCCTGTTGCTGCTCTATAAAATGCCCGGTAATAGAATCCCACCAGACCAATGCGTCTCCTCTCAACATTCTTGTTGCATATTTCACCTTCAATTCATTTTCCCAATTACAGGCATCAAGTGCCTTTGCCATCTCTCTCAACCAGTTCAATATAGCATTGGGATCAGAACTCCCATGGTACTCAGAAGGTTTACAATCAAGAAATTGTTTGTAGGTGCACGGTTGTTTATATCCAGGGAACGCAAACGGATAGGCTCCTGGTTGTGGATATGGGTAATAAAATGGTTGTTGCATCATCTGTGTCATAGGTGGTAAAGGTGCTGTCACTGGTGTTGTTGTTGCCTGTGTAGGAATCGCAGTCGGCACTGGGGTTGGTTGAGGTTGATTTTGTTGTTGTTGCTCCATTCTTTAGACTTTATTTCTAAGTTTAACCAACTCATTTTCCAGTTGATAAACGTACTCACTTTGATCCTCTTCACGGGCCTGGCCCGATGTTACAGCAATTTTGGTATTTCCCAAATGTTTAGTTACTGGAGCTTCCGTTGTAGCTTGTGTCATAGGAGAAAGGATAGGAGTCTCTCTGTCAGCCATAATCTGTTACAATCACATCACCTCATAACTCATTAGCATAAACCATTAGTATCCAAAATACTAACTACTACAAACAACTCTAACTCACCCTAATTCCCCCGAAGGAAAGTTTGACCCGTCATGAGCCAAGATTTGAAAATGCAACACTCTAACCGTGCATGCATCGCCAAACCTAGGCTCTGATACCAAACTGTAACAGCAGAAAATCACAAGCCATTTTTTTTAAAACACTGCGGAAGCTTAATTAAACAAACAAATTATATACAAACCATCATTTACAAATGTACATCATTGTTTACAAACAACGGTATTGTTTTGGTGTTACAAAAACAACCGGCTCGTTTCATTTTAAACAGAATATCAGAGCGGGGTCAACTTCTCCTTTAGCAAACCTCACAAACACGAACCTGCAAAAGCAGCAACTGAGGGGAATTAGCACAAAGCTAAGTGAGTAGAGGTTAAACCCAAAAGCAAACATCCACAGTCAACATCAAAGCATGTAATCACATAACCAAGAAGACCGGCGGTTCGGCGCAGAACCTACAACCAATGCCGGCTAAAGCAAAGGTTTACCGATAGCTCTCTACTGAATTGGCACAGTGAAATCCTCCTCTGAAGCAACATATGCAACAATAAGGCTACCACTGTTCAACCAACCAGTAAACGAGCCCAGCCCAATTCTACGTATAGCTGACTTCTCAAACGCAACTCAAAATCATCCTAAGAGTGCGTATCAACCAAATAGTCATGCAGAAGATATCAATATCACAATCAACAGTTCAATCAATCCAATCCAATCTCAATCACATCATGCATCACATCAATAACATTAACTGAAATCTTTTCCATCCGCGATTAACGTCCGGTCACCTCAAAATCAACACGAGCTCAAAGATCTAATATTACTGAGTCTTTTGATTGCCTGAAAACAGAGCAACAATCAAATCAGTCTCGAATATATAAATATATCTTCCCATATATATTTATATCTTAAATTTATACAAACAACTCAATAAAGTCATATAAATTACATTCCAACTCATTCTAGTCAAAACACCATGAAAATAAGAAAACTTTCTGTAATATGCCCTGTCGCGCCGCGACATAGACCTGCGTCGCGCCGCGACGATTTCGGATTTCAAATCCGAGAGTCATCTGTCGGATTTCAGTGGCGGATTTCTAAAGTATCGGATTTCAGGGTCGGTTTGGAGTTTCTCGGATTTCCAAGGGTCTGATTTGACAAAGTCCCGGATTCTCGCAATCCGAAACCAAAATGTCGGATTTCACTCAAGGTCGCGCCGCGATATTTAAGCGTAGCGCCGCGACGACCAAACTTGCAGGTCGTCTTCTTCATTTAACTCGGATTTCAGCCAACCAAATCTTCTTAAAAATCTTTCTAACGTCATGTTTTTTCAAAAAAAGCATATATATAACATATAACATGTCTACAAATCATCATGAACTGCTTTTTACTCAATAAAAACAAAAAAATCTACAAAACCCACTAATCAAACTTTCTTCCAAACTCCATTAATGGTGAAACTTCATATGATCATATAATCAATGAGATAAATGTTGGAACTCGTGGTGGGCACAAACGCAGCGGAAGCAAACAAGAAAAGTAGCATGCAAGATAAAAAGAAAGCACACACAAAGCCCACAACTAGTTCCAATGGTGGAACACACTACAAAGCAAATTGCAACTAAAGAACAAGAAGAAGGAGTAGAAAGTACCTCCTTACCATGGCTGGAATTCGAGCTCTACATGTGGATTGGGATGAAGATGAAGAAACAAAAGGCTTCTTCTCCATTGCAAGTCCACACCAAGTATGCTTAATCCCATTGTACTAGCAACCCATAGATGAACGTCCACCATGACTTCACCATCTGGAACAGCCCAAAGATGTTCTCCTCTTGCACCAATGATCTTCATATGAACACTCAAGATCACTATCTTAGTGTTGTAGCATGAAACCCATTTAGTACCAAGAGAGAATATGGAGTAGAGATATGTTGTATATGGTTGCTTGTGTTCTACTGCCTCAAACCATGCCTATTGACACCAGAAACTTGGCCAAATTGCATGTCATTTGATTGGACCATCAAATGGTCCAATAAAACACAACTGTCACTGCAGCTACCCTCTTCACGACCCCTCACGGGCTCTCACGGGTCGTGAAGCCTAAGTGCGCCACGAGGGGACTTAGAACTCCACGAGCCGTGCCGCCCGGTCGAGACACGTGAGGGCATCTCCTTCACGACCCCTCACGACCTCGTCACGGGCCGTGGAGCACAAAGGCATCACGACGCGTGGCGGCCGTCGAACAATCGTTAGGGCAGCCTGCTTCACGACCCGTGGAGCACCCTTCACGGTCGTGAAGCCCCGAATCAAAACACTTTTGATTCTTTGACTTTCTCTATCCACATAAAGCTGTTGGGATCAATCCTTGGCGTGTGACCCAATAGGCTCGCGCTTCATTAGCAGTGATACCAGCATACGTGTGTCAGTGGGCAGATCTCCAACAAACTCCCACTTGCACATGACACACCGTACCCATATGCATCACAGACAGGGAGCGGCCTCTAGCAAGACATCCCTGCCCCCAAATCAACACGAGGTATGTCATCCCTGACAAGTACCTAATCACAATCCAAACGGGTTTGAAAAGGTCCTATAGATAAGTGATCAATCATCCTATTGTTTGCGATATCCGGGTGCACACGAGACATGGTATAAAGTCATTCTCCGATCGTTTACGATTATGTTTCTCGATCAAGATTGGTGGTGACCAAGATATGCAAGTTGCAACTGATCAACTATCATTGCAAGCATGAGCACAGCCGTGCATTTTGGTGTCAGCGCGCAATCATCGAGGGGCCCAGGGATATCTCTCTAAGCAGAGGAACAAATTCCTTCGACTACATTGCCCCATTACATTGGCAATACTTTGCCCAAAAGCCTCCTTTATAGCAACCAGTTACGGACTGCGTTTGAAAGCAATCAGAACAAGGCAGACCAATGTCGTGGAAACACATGTATCTCCGGTCTAAGGACGAAATGATATTATCATCCTGAGTTACTCTTGACATGTACCATGAAGTACACTCAGGTGTGGGTCATCTAATCACTTGAAACTCTGTTCAAGTATAGGTAAAGTGTTGCGTCTCTTGTATCCAATCACCATTGAATACACGACCAACCCTTTCCCTCAGTCTTCGTTCAAACTTCCTTCCGGCGAAGAGTCACCGACTGTGGACATTTAGAATGTAAAACATTCAGGGAAGTGGTAAACATGCTAAGATGGAACACAATAAAGGCAACTGAGAGTACCCGCTACACGCGTATTAACAAATCCCCATTTGATAATCGATACAAGCAAAAGCACAATGTTGCTTAACGTTCCCAAAATCAGCATATCAAAATTTCAACTAAAACAAACTCAAGCCAAGTCTTTGCAAGCACTAGTATGACAATCATCACTATCTTGCAACTATGGCTTTAGCAAAACGGATCCGCCACCATGCTATTCGTGTGTATTCGTAAGATGACCATATCTCTACCTCAACCAATCACTCAAAAGTGTGCGTTGGTGAGATAACGGTCTTTTGTCAAGCTATCGCACCTTCATTGATTCATCAGAACTCGATAAGATCAAGGATGCTTGAGATAAAGGTTATCTTTCATAAGCCATCGTACTCTCATTGTCTCATAAGATCTCAATAGAGTCAGCGATGCTTTGAGAAGCATACTTATTAACACCATATTTAGTAGGATCACGAACCCCGATAAAGATCGGCAGTTATCCTAAGAAGTATATAAGCAAGCATTTGAATAACAACTTATTCTATGTTGCTTCTTACTATAGATCAACAAGAACATATTTCGATATTTCTTTAACTCCTTCCATAGGTTTTGTATATCCTATAATCGTTATGGATGCATAATTCTTGATTTAAGCTTTTTCAAGTGAAATCAGGATATTATCTCCAACACGATGTATGTACTAGACATATTTAAAATAGGATTACAAAATGCTCCCACTAGCTTTGGCATTCTTCCATGTTTCATCATTGCTATTTGAAAACTCAAACAAATGACTTTCATATCAATGCAAAGATTCTAATATTGAGATGGCAACATAAGTCCACAAGTGGACTACTTAGGGTTTGTAGATTTCATTAGGATACTTATTGATAGTACAAGACCCTCGAAAATGTTGTGAGCATTTCCTCAAAAATTCCTATTAAGGAATGTAGTCTTCACTTCTATCCAATATAGCCTAAAAGGCACTTATAAAATAAGTATCCGTGTGGACTTCAACATAACCACCGGGAGAATGTTTCTAGAACCTTCCTCATGGTCAATCATCGTGAAACCATTCCTACCAGTCGGTATTTGAAGTAGTCTACAAACTTATCCATGTTTGGTCTATTTCCTCAAATAACCAATCACACCTCGTGGGTTCACACCCAGGTGTAGGATCAATCAAGTCGAAACCTTGGATATCCGTCATGGATAGCATCTTATCTTATCATTTCCTCCTTTATCCTAGCGGACTCCAAGCCTACTACGCTTTCCGGTAGTTGACGCATTCATCATGAATCATCATTAAGTTGTCTTCCTCAGATATAACGAGTTATATCTTTCTGGTCTTATGACAACTTCTACCAAGAGGTAATGATTTCATGCCAGGTTCTCCAGCATTGCCATGCTGAGTTTCAATCATTTCTGATTGGATTCTAGTGTCAACATCAGGTTCTTCCATTCAAGGTATACTTTACTCTCACTGGCATTCATGGATATTAATTTCTTTAGAGACTCTACCTTTGAGCAACTTACAAGTTCTCACAAGGTTTGTCAAGACAAATATCCCATGGTCTTAGTAGAGTACCTAATGGAGTAAATACCTCTAGATCCTGGGTTCCTCCACCTCATGTCTAAACGTAGGCTAGACAATCCAGACTTTGGAATAGACAAACAAGGATCCTCCTTTTCGTCATATCCTCTAAGGCGTTTACATGACCATCTTTGTTGTTTATAAGATTTAGAACTCATACCCACCATTTGGAGAATGACCCAAAACAATTTTGGACATAAAAGTGTAACCTATCACTTGTCGGACCATATCAAAATGTCCGGTTCCTCCTTTAGACGACCACATGTAACAATGTGTCTTAAGAGGAATGAATTGTGAGACAATCCCATAATTCTTATGATAGTCACATAATATATAAAGCTAAGGTACTCTGCATCTTAACTAGATCCAAGTATCATAGTTGCATTGCCCTCTCTATCATATACCTCGTTATGGTGAGTTTTGAACACCTCTAAGGTTTCAAAACTAGTTCATTAAAATAGACTTACCATCCCTTCTACCATCACCGGTAAAGGTAACAAGGTATCTAAAGTTACTCCTTAATGTTTGCTTGAACGGTCAACACACTAAAAGTGTGAACGAAATCCAAGAAGCTTTGAATCCTCTCACATACTCAAGTGAAGGATGTTTAAGTCATCTAGCATAACAAACAAGATATGCATTCAACATTTGACCAATGGTCAAAGGGTTCCAAGTTCCTAAACCTCACGGACCTTGGTGAAGCTAGTTTTGTTTATATAGCTAAATCGACTTCTACATAAGGATAACTTATTAGTACATTTATGATTGTTCTATTACTCCTTAAGCATAAGCTTATTTTAAATGCCACGACATGGATAAACTTTGAAATAAATCACCACTAATTTCAAAAGTCAAAGTAATATCCATCGTCAACAAAGGCGTTTAGATATAATCTTTCTAGCCATACATGGCATAAACATACATCCATTAAAGTAATAGAATAGCTGGAAGGAAAGGAAAGATACAAACTTCCAATCCTCACAATAGGGACAACAACTATGTTTCCCTTTTCGAATTCCAACTCTCCATGCCTCATCCGCCTACTTCTCTTTTAACACCTTCACTTTGTGACAAACAAATTTGTGACAAACGTGAGCGTTATTGCTAGCGTTTAAAACCTAGCCTTTAGAAGTAGAAGAGCAATGGAGTTTGATCATGAATGTTCCTGAAGTCAAGGAGCTAATTTCTCTTACTCATAAGTGATTTTAGCTCTTTCAGGCTCATAGGGCAGTCGTGGTGGCGCCAATTTTCCAATCTTTCCGCGGAAGTAGCAAATTACCCCTTGTGGAGTCATATCTTGAGGCACAATCTCATTGCCCTCTGACTTCACATATATGGTAGGTTTGGTAAAACCAAACTTTCCACTTGAGGTCAATTTCTTCTTCTCAGTTTCTTGTTCCTTTATAATGTTAGCAGGAGTTGGTGAGGTAGGTCATACTTTGGCCATGCAGGACTTAGCAGTCCATAATATGCCATAATGCTTTATCAAGGACTTCTCCATATTGTACATGTGATAGTTCACAATGAACTATTTACATCACGTGGGCAGGGACTTTGGAGAATTTTCATTCACCACAAGCTCCCTCCCTATGGCGAATCCATGCCTCTCCTTTAGGTCCACGTACCTCTCTAACTCAAGGATATGGACACTAATTTTCCCGCCTTCATGCATCCTTCAACCGATCAAGACCACGATGCACTTTTGCATGCATATAGAGGTCTAGGTCGAGTTGGTAGCATTTTGGCTCTAGAAGGGATTTCTCTAAAATGTGCAACTTTGACTCATGGTGGAAGACAATCCTCAACAACCAATCCTAGTCCACGAAGTCCACATTGGTGAGTCTCACCTTCTTTAGGAACGAACGGAGTTTTAAGTTGAAGCGGTGTCGTTAACGTTTGCCAATTAAAGATATAAGAATACACGTTTTAGTTAGTTTTGATACAATCCTCGTTACGATAATTATTCATTTAGTTTTAAGAAAAACAATTATCTTAACAAGGGCTAAGAACCTTATTTCACTTCACTACATGACGGGTTTGCCGCGGATCACTTCATGAAGTTATTTAGGCCGGTAAACGCTTTACCAATTGCAATCCGAGATTACAACTCTTAGACACTTGCGGGATCCATCAACACTCATAGCGTCGGTTTGGCATGTTTGATCCCTTCTCACACCAATTCCTCGTTAAGCCGCTTTGGCAACTCGGTATAGGCACGACAATTACCAAGGCGTATTAAGTTGGAATTGTAAATCGTCCGTCAAGATACACGGTGACACCCTTGACAATCATTGGCTCGTGCTTAGATCGACAACCAATAATTTCAAGTCGCCACACTCACCTTCCACACAGATCCACATGGAACAACTCGTGCTTAGCTCGACAATCATCCCATGTATCACTAGATTCGGGTGGTGTCATCTTACGGGTGGCGTGTGATTTATGTTTGAGAAAAACGGGACTTTTGTCTTTCCGTTTTAAAAAACCTCTTTTCAAGTTGATTACCAAACAAGTGACAAAACGCATTTTTCACTTAAATATAAACCAATTTATATTTATTTGTTAATCGTGAGCGCGCGGGGTTTGTTAAACAATTTAACAACTCTTGTGATTTTATTATTTTGAAAAGTTTTCTAGCATGCGAAGATCCTAACAACCACGCAAGAAAATAACAAAATAAATCACAACCACGCACAAAGCAAATATCCGGTAACACGCCCCTAAACCCTATGCGCCCTCCCCGTGAGCCAAACGGAGAGAGCAAGGCCAAACTAAGGACACAACCAAATGGCCTTGCCGGAAGTGCTCCCACTGAATCCGTCATCTCCAAATGATCCACCAGATCCAATATAGCCGAGACGTCTCTCCCATGACTCTCGATGGTTGTCTTCGGTCTTCTTTTCACAATTACAAACAATTTGGAAAGAAACGGCGTGCAAGCCGCGATTGCTATTCTAAGCTACTTACAACAAGTACAAAGGAAAGCAATGGCATGCAAGCCATAAATAAATTTACAAATCTACAAACCGAATTAAATATTATTACAAACCATTGTGACTAAAAGTCACCAAATGAATGAATACATAAATAAACAACCAAACAACCAACACATAGGTCTAACGGGCAAGGCGTTACCGGACACAACAACAACCACAAACAAAACATGGTGTGCCATAACAAAACCATGCAAAATGTATCTCAATTAAGATTGTTCAAACAAGCAAAGCACTCAAGGCACAAAAAGGAACAATCCTTGTAAATATGTATTAGTATCCCAAACACTTTGAGAACACATATTCATATATACACAATATAAGTATATGCATGTGTGCATTTTATGCCAAAACCACCCAATACATATAAATATTCTTGATTGGACCATCAAATGGTCCAATGTATCAAGAGAGAGTTCTTCAAATGTTCTCATAGTCTCCATGCCTCAATGACCAGCATCTAACCTCAAAAACTCGGCCATAAAGCATGGATCTTGATTGGACCATCAAAAGGTCCAATAATACACAACTGTCACTACAGCTACCCTCTTCACGACCCCTCACGGGTCGTGAAGCCTAAGTGCGCCACGAGGGGACTTAGAACTCCACAAGCCGTGCCGCCCGGTCGAGACTCGTGAGGGCATCTCCTTCACGACCCCTCACAACCTCGTCACGGGCCGTGGAGCACAAAGGCATCACGACGCGTGGCGGCCGTCGAACAATCGTTAGGGCAGCCTGCTTCACGACCCGTGGAGCACCCTTCACGGTCGTGAAGCCCCGAATCAAAACACTTTTGATTCTTTGACTTTCTCCATCCACATAAAGTTGTCGGGATCAATCCTTGGCGTGTGACCCAATAGGCTCGTGCTTCATTAGCAGTGATACCGGCATACGTGTGTCAGTGGGCAGATCTCCAACAATAAATACATAGAGATGAATCATAGCATGTTGTAAACACATCCTCACCTTCTTTTGGAATTAAAACACACAAGATCTTTGCTTTCAAATTTCAAGTTGCAAGGTTGCTTCACTCTTGGTTTTGTTCTCAAGAGACACACACTACACCTTCTTCACTTTCAGCAAATATGAGCAGAGGATTTATCCATAAACACGTACACATATATTTGGTTTAAACCAAGCAGGAGGTGGCTAAGAAAATTATTAACTTTCCATGCATACATACATACATACTAACATGCATGCATACATACTTGTACTTTCTTTACTTTTCCTTTCTAACCAGTTAAAAACAAATATACATATATATATATATATATATATATATATTAATTAGTCAATTAACTTAACAAATCACAAAACCAATTAAAACAAAACCAATCACATACCGCTAACCCGCTAATCTCCTAGCCCAGGTTTGCGGGTGTTACATAAATAATAAATAATATATATATATACATATACATATAAAGTGAAAATCGGCCACGAAAAAAGGGAGAAAAGATGGAGGGCTTTCAAATTTAAAATCACAACCTAAATTAGCTTGAATTTGTTCTTCATTCATCAAGAACTCAAGGGTTGGTGATCAATAATCAAGGTTTTAGTGGTAAGTACATACTATTTCTTCTTCATATTCCATGACTCATACCCCTCTTCTCCATAAACAAAAAATTTGACTTTGTGTTTCACTTGATCAATTCAGGAAGTTCTTGGTGATCTTGGATACCCACACAAACAATAACAAAGACAAAACCATCAAACCGGTAAGGAAACTACACTATGCCCTCTTTTCCCTTCATTTTCATCCCTTCATGTTCTACGTTAGTAAAATCGCCATGGATGATCATAGTCATTTTATAACACCCAAATAAAACTTGAAGGAAAAAAATAATATAACTTCAATGAATTTGGGGAAGCACACAACCAAAGATTGATTTGTCGAATCAAAGGGTTGATAATCATGAACTTGAGATTCCGGATAGAAAGGTTGTTCCGGATTGGGAAGGGCATATCTTAGTCTTCAAAATAATAATTAAAGGTTGCTCCGGATTGATTTAAAGAAGCTTAAGACATTAACAACCGACCGTATCACACCAAAATTAAAGTAATAATAATAATTACACAACAAATAAGTTGGAACTACAAACCAAAATAATAAAACCCTAGAACAACTCTTAAAATTTAATAACTTAAACTTATAACATGAATTTTAACACATGAAATGTCAAATGCACCTACAAAAAATGTGGCATAGTAAATACATAATAATAATGATATTAAGTAAACAATAAATAATATATATATATATATATATGTTAAGCTAAAATCGGCCAAGAAAAAAAGGGGGGGAAAGATGGAGGGCTTTCAAATTTTAAAACACAACCTAAAGTAGCTTGATCTCATTTTTAATGCATAGGCTCCTTTCCAAATCACCACACTACACACTTTCCTCCTTCTTCCTCTCATAAAATCGACATCTCTCTCTCGTTCTCTCTTTGAATTTGTTCTTCATTCATCAAGAACTCAAGGGTTGGTGATCAATAATCAACGTTTTCGTGGTAAGTACATACTATTTCTTCTTCATATTCTTCTTATTCCATGACTCATACCCCTCTTCTCCATAAACAAAAATTTGACTTTATATTTCATTTGATCAATTCATGAAGTTCTTGGTGATCTTGGATACCCACACAAACAAGAACATAGACAAAACCATTAAACCGGTAAGGAAACTACACTATGCCCTCTTTTCCCTTCATTTTCATCCCTTCATGTTCGATGTTAGTAAAATGGCCATGGATGATCATAGTCATTTTAAAACACCCAAATAAAACTTGAAGGAAAAAAAATAATATAACTTTGATGAATTTGGGGAAGCACACAACCAAGGATTGATTTTTCAAATCAAAAGGGTTGATAATCATGAACTTGAGATGCTGGACAGAAAGGTTGTTCCAGATTGGGAAGGGCATATCTCAGTCTTCAAAATAATAATTAAAGGTTGTTCCGGATTGATTTAAAGAAGCTTAACGCATTAACAAGCGATCGTATGACACCAAAATTAAAGTAATAATAATAATTACACAACAAATAAGTTGGAACTACAAACCAAAATAATAAAACCCTAGAACAACTCTTAAAATTTAATAACTTAAACTAATAACATGAATTGTAACACATGAAATGTCAAATGCACCTACAAGAAATATGGCATACTAAATACATAATAATAATGATATTAAGTAAACAATAAATAATATATATATATATATTTATAGAATATGGATCAACATAGTCCTCCTCCTTATACATAGTCCTTGAAGTCCCATTTACATCCATTGATTTCGTAGATTCGAAAAGGGTAGGATCCAAATTTTAGTTGTTTGGTTCCATATGGCAGTTTCCATTCACGTAACACCTTCCTTATTCCACGTTCGTTTTCCGTTTTCTAGTATATCAACATTCGTAGTATGTTTTCTCCACCATAGTCGTTTGATGATTCAGCCGTTTCTATTATTTGATCAGCGCCTCATTTTTCCTGCTATTATTGATGGCTTTTGGTTCTTTTTCTATTAACAACGATGATGATGATGTATACGACGATATTTTTTTCGCTATTCTTTTGTACGTTGTTCAATTGCAATTGATCTTCACTAACATCGTTTTGTAATTGTTATGTTATGTATATGACGTATTTATTCACATAGAATTAGTGTGTCTTTATATTCTGTATGTTAGCTTTCTCTTAGTATTCACCATTTTCAGTTGAATGAAAATGATGATATTGTTCTGTTGTGATGTTATGTATATGTTGTATGTTGGCTTTCTATTAATATTCAATATATGCAGTTGAACGAAAATGATGATATTGTACGGTTTTGTTATTATATGATTTTGATATCACATCATTTTGAAATTTATACACTTTTCAGTGTCTATTCATCCGTCATTTGTATATTATTGTGCGAAAATGACGATATATTCTGTTTCTTGTCAATATGATGTATCTGACGTATGAAAATGATGAAAATTGTGTGTCATGGAAATGATGGTATTATGAATGTATGTCTATTATGAATTATATTTGATGAGTTATAAAGTGTCATCATTTTCATACATCAGTTGATACATGTTAAAATCTATCCATTTTAAGTGATGTATCATGTGCTTGCAAGCATGAACTAATCATTCTTACATCACATATATCATTTTTACCTTATTCATCATTTTCGTTCAACTGTATGTTATCTTTCTATTAGTATTCACTATATGCTATTGAATGAAAATGATGATATGGTTTGGTTTTGTTTTATAACGATTTGATATCACATCATTTTGAAATTTCTATACTTTTCTGTGTCAATTCATCTATCATTTGTATATTGTTGTGCGAAAATGATGATATTTTTAGTTTTCTTATCAATATAATGTATCTGATGTGTGAAAGAAAATGTGGTTGCAAATGAATTGTTAGCTTATTTATCATTTTCATCATTTTCACACCATGATATGAATTAAAATGATATAAATGGTTTCCTAGAGCTATCTTTGACCATCAAAATGATGTAAGTAGTCACATGATCATGTAAATGGACTCAAATGATATAAATGGTTTCCTACAGTCAAATTTGAACATCAAAATGATGTAATTAGTATCCCATCATCATGTATATAGACTCAAAATGATAAATATGGTTTCTGGAGCCATCATTGAACATCAAAATGATGTATGTAGTATCACACAATCATATAAATGAACTTAAAATGATATAAATAGTTTTCTACAGTCACTTTGAACATCAAAATGATGTAAGTAGTATCACATGATCATGTAAATGGGCTTGAAATGATATAAATGGACTTAAAATGATATAAATGGTTTCCTACAGCCATATTTGAACATCAAAATGATGTAGTATCACATGATCATGTAAATGGACTCATAATGATATAAATGATTTTCTACAGTCATGTTTGAATATTAAAATGATATAATTAATATCACATCATAATGTAAATGGACTCAAAATGATAAATATGGTTTCTGCAGCCATCATTGAACATCAAAATGATGTAAGTTGTATCACACAATAATGTAAATTGACTCAAAATGATGTAAATGGTTTATGCAGCCATCATTTACATAAAAAGAAGGAGACGAGGAACGCTTTTTAGAAAGTGGGGGATTCGGTCCCGCATATTTTGCCAAAAAAATGGAAAGTGAATTTTAGTTTATTGTTTCTTGATAATTTTACCCTTTTTATTAAATAAAAGGGAGTTATTTTGGAGTTAATTTCAGCCTTAGAGGACTATATTTAAGGGTGAAACTATATGGAACCTAACCCTATATATATATATATAAAGTTAAAATCGGCAAAGAAAAAAA
The DNA here is from genome assembly GCA_038502395.1 of Dittrichia graveolens. Lineage (NCBI taxonomy): Eukaryota > Viridiplantae > Streptophyta > Magnoliopsida > Asterales > Asteraceae > Dittrichia > Dittrichia graveolens. The sequence goes on along the minus strand of JARJIL010000005.1, from coordinate 49,512,857 downwards.
AGGGGGAAAAGATGGAGGGCTTTCAAATTTTAAAACACAACCTAAATTAGCTTGATCTCATTTTTAATGCATAGGCTCCTTTCCAAATCACCACACCACACACTTTCCTCCTTCTTCCTCTCATAAAATCAAGATCTCTCTCTCTCAATCTCTCTTTGAATTTGTTCTTCATTCCTCAAGAACTCAAGGGTTGGTGATCAATAATCAAGGTTTTCGTGGTAAGTACATACTACTTCTTCTTCATATTCTTCTTATTCCATGACTCATACCCCTCTTCTCCATAAACAAAAATTTGGCTTTGTGTTTCACTTGATCAATTCATGAAGTTCTTGGTGATCTTGGATACCCACACAAACAAGAACAAAGACAAAACCATCAAACCGGCAAGGAAACTACGCTATGCCCTCTTTTCCCTTCATTTTCATCCCTTCATGTTCTACGTTAGGAAAATCACAATGGATGATCATAGTCATTTTAAAACACACAAATAAAACTTGAAGAAGAAAAATAATATAACTTTGATGAATTTGGGGAAGCACGCAACCAAAGATTGATTTTTCAAATCAAAAGGGTTGATAATCATGAACTTGAGATTCTGGACAGAAAGGTTGTTCCGGATTGGGAAGGGCATATCTCAGTCTTCAAAATAATAATTAAAGGTTGTTCCGGATTGATTTAAAGAAGCTTAAGGCATTAACAAGCGACCGTATGACACCAAAATTAAAGTAATAATAATAATTACACAACCAATTAGTTGAAACTACAAACCAAAATAATAAAACCCTAGGAACAGCTCTTAAAATTTAATAACTTAAACTAATAACATGAATTGTAACACATGAAATGTCAAATGCACCTACAAGAAATGTGGCATACTAAATACATAATAATAATGATATTAAGTAAATAATATATATATATATATATATATATATATAAAGTTAAAATCGGCCAAGAAAAAAAAGGGGGAAAAGATGGAGGGCTTTCAAATTTTAAAACACAGCCTAAATTAGCTTGAATTTGTTCTTCATTCATCAAGAACTCAAGGGTTGATGACCAATAATCAAGGTTTTCGTGGTAAGTACATACTATTTCTTCTTCATATTCCATGATGCATACCCCTCTTCTCCATAAACAAAAATTTGACTTTGTGTTTCACTTGATCAATTCAGGAAGTTCTTGGTGATCTTGGATACCCACACAAACAAGAACAAAGACAAAACCATCAAACCGGTAAGGAAACTACACTATGCCCTCTTTTCCCTTCATTTTCATCCGTTCATGTTCTACGTTAGTAAAATTGCCATGGATGATCATAGTCATTTTAAAACACCCAAATAAAACTTGAAGAAAAAAAATAATATACCTTTGATGAATTTGGGGAAGCACACAACCAAAGATTGATTTTTCAAATCAAATGGGTTGATAATCATGAACTTGAGATTCTAGACAGAAAGGTTTTTCCGGATTGGGAAGGGCATATCTCAGTCTTCAAAATAATAATTAAAGGTTGTTCCGGATCTATTTAAAGAAGCTTAAGACATTAACAAGCGACCGTATCACACCAAAATTAAAGTAATAATAATAATTACACAACTAATAAGTTGGAACTACAAACCAATATAATAAAACCCTAGAACAACTCCTAAAATTTAATAAGTTAAACTAATAACATGAATTGTAACACATGAAATATCAAATGCACCTACAAGAAATGTGGCATACTAAATACATAATAATAATGATATTAAGTGTAACACCACAATTTAAAATTGTAACACCACAATTTCAACCCATTTTTTTTTAAAATACTGCAGAAGCGATAGATTAATATATATACATATGTTTACAAAGCTAATACTTAAAACCAGGGTTAATTGTTTTCAAAACAACATCAACAGTGTAGTGTTACATAAACCAATGGCTCAACAAACAAAATCAGAGTTGCGGTCAATTATTCCCCAAACATGCCACTTTACAGCTGAACCACCATCTTACCAAAACCTGTAAAAAGGAGTGAGATGCGGGGGATTAGCACAAAGCTAAGTGAATGGAAGTTAAACCAACAATTAGCAACAATGCAACCGGAAGATACATTAGTAAACAAGTAACCGAGAAGACCGGCGGTTCTGCAGGAACCTACAACCAATGCCGGCCAAATCAAAGGTTTACCGATAGTTCATTTGCTATTCTCACACAGTATTACCCTTAAGTTGCAACAAATGCATCAAAAGATCAAAATACTGATTAGCCGATAGCAAACAAACCCAGTCCATATGCCCAGCCGAAACTGACTTCTCATCCGAATCATGTGCACATACCAATGGTTAAATTAACACAAACCAAGTAATCAATCAGCAGACAATAAGTCTATCCAAGTATTAACCAAAACAATTGCAACCAAACCGTTACAACTAAACCAAATGTGAGTTAAACATCCACTCACCTTAGATCTCCGAATCTCTAACTCAGTAATCTAATTTCACTGAGTTTTGTCTCCTCCTGAGAACACAGGATAACCCGAATTAGTACTCAATTCATAATTATCTCAAAATATCAAGTTTAGCACCAAACGGGTCATAACCAAGCCGATGCATTTCGCATATGAAAACCAACATTTAGAACATGTCTAAGTTGCATACAATCTATATTCATGATACTAAACATGTTACAAGTATCAAAACATGTATTAAGTACATATAAATAACAATTTACTCGCAAACGGGTCAAAACCAACCCGTTATGCCTAACATGTAAAACCAACTTAAAATACATATCCGATAGTCAAAGATCACTATATGATACTTAACATGTAGGAATCAACGGAACATGAATACGAGTCATCTAAGTCCGTTTCTTGAAATTAAAGTAGAGATTTAACGTTAATATTTTCGTAATTAATTCAAGACCTTACTAACCATAATTCGTCATCAAAACACCTTTATATATATATCAAATAAACATATATATACAACAAGTACTAACAATGAATAACAACTCATAAGAGCTTAAGGTCAAATACTAAACAAAATCTTGTTTTGCATTTGCCAAATTCAATCTCAAATTTGACACAGCTACTGTAAATCGACTTTTAGGCCAACTTACAGCTCAAATTAGCTTCTGGACTCTAAATACAAATTAAAGTACACATCTCCAGCTTTCCAACGATATAAAATACGACCTCTAACGATGCTTCTTTGATTTTTACCGATTTTTACAAAACTGCCCAGAAACTAGTACAAAAGTCCGAACAGCAGCTCTCAAATACAAAAAGAATTGATTTGCAAATCTAAAACTCAACCATAAACACATCCTAACTTCATATATATTATTAATAACATACAATCTAACATCAAAACACATTTAGGACAATTTAAACATCATAACCCAACAAACCCATTTCCATCTTCATCTTCATCTTCTTCATCCTCCATTAATGGAGCTCAATTATTAAACCATAAAAACAAAAGATTGAACATGAATTCAGTTCCATAATCATCATATAACTACTACTAATCATCAAACCAAACTAATTTCATCAATTAGTCAAAACCCCAAAATCAAGAACCCTAACTTTGAAGCAAGAAATTCATGGAAGAAGATAGAACAATTCAAGAACATAACTTACCTCCAATTTGTAGTAATAACCAACACAAATTAGTAAAGGAATCAAGAAATCAAGGCTGCCTTCAAAGGTTTCTTCAAGTTCAAGTTCAAGAACAAGGAAAGTGATAAGTTTTAAATGGCAAGGAGGAGGTGTCTAGAGTCTGTAACATGAGTCACGATTTTAACACACACAGTGCACTTATCTGCCTTCTAACTCACAGTTAATTAATTAAGCAATCCTACTCAATTAATTATTTACCAACGAGGTATTATTCGTGACCCTTATCTAAAAACGAATCCAAATAAACAATATAACACATAAAAATATCAAATATATATTTTCCTTTTTTTAACCTCGTGGCTTTAAATTAAATTAATAATTTGCTAAAATAAAGCAAATAAACAATTAGCACACATTAAACGGATTCCGTCCTTAAACGGATTCCGTCCTTGGAATCTCTTCATACTCAAATAACTGAGGGTAGCGAGTCTTCATGTCTGCTTCAGTCTCCCATGTCAGATTAGAACCCAAGCTGTGTTTCCATTTAACCAACACCATCGGAATCTGTTTCTTGCGTAGCTTCGTTACTTTCCGATCCAACAACTCAATGGGTTCTTCCATCAATCTCTTTTTCGAATCAACTTTCAGTTCATGTATAGGTAGAATCTGACTTTCATCGTCCACTTTGCACTTTCTCAAATAACAGACATTAAAAGTATCATGAATACCTGCCAGTTTCGAAGGAAGATCAAGTGTAACTGTCTGATCATTGACAACTCGCTGGACGCGAAACGGACCAATGAAACGAGGAGCCAGTTTCCCACGCTTCCCAAAGCGAATAACCCCCTTCCACGGCGATACTTTCAAATAAACCAACTCACCCTCAACAAACGAAACGGGTCGGCGGCGTGGATCTGCATACATCTTCTGTCTGTCTCTGGCCACCTTTAACTTCTCTCGTGCAATACTAACCTTTTCTGATGTGATCTGAACAATGTCGGGACCTGCATACTGTTTCTCCCCTGCCTCCAACCAACACGTACGTGTACGGCAACGACGACCATATAGCATCTCATAGGGTGGCATACCGATGCTCGAATGGTATGAGTTGTTATACGCAAATTCTATCAAAGGCAGGTGTGAATCCCAAGAACCACCATATTCCAACACACATGCGCGAAGCATATCCTCGAGTGTTTGAATAGTACGCTCTGTCTGCCCGTCTGTCTGAGGATGGTAGGCTGTACTCAAGTTAACACGTGTACCCAACTCCCGCTGTAAACTCCTCCAGAAGTTAGACACAAACCTAGAATCTCTGTCTGAAACAATAGAAAGCGGAATACCATGCCGGGACACTATCTCATCAATGTATAACTGAGCCAGTCTGCTAAGCGAAGCTGTCTCACTAGTAGCCAGAAAATGAGCACTCTTCGTCAACCGATCAACTATAACCCATATCATATCGTGACTCCTCTGCGTACGTGGAAGTTTAGTCACAAAATCCATCATGATGTGTTCCCATTTCCACTCTGGAATCTTCAACTGTTTTAGTGATCCATAGGGTTTCTTGTGCTCTGCTTTGACCTGAGCACAAATATGACAAGATTCCACGAATTGTGCAACATCTTTCTTCAGTGTGGGCCACCAATACAACACTTTCAGATCATTATACATTTTTGTGCTACCTGGGTGTACTGACAATCTCGACTTGTGAGCCTCTGGCAAAATTAAACCCCGAAGGACCCCAAGTAACGGCACCCAAACACGAGACTGATACAGCTTCAATCCACGCGAATCATCATACAATTCATCCTTTCTTTTTAACATAATCTCTGTCTTCAGATTTTCATCTTTCAGTGCCTCCAACTGTTCTGCTTTCAACTTATCAACCAAATAAGAAATTATTTCAATCTGCATAAAAGAAATACCATCACCCGTTCCCTTACGACTCAGAGCATCGGCTACAACATTAGCTTTCCCCGGATGATAGCGGATCTCACAATCATAATCTTTTATAAGTTCTAATCACCGCCTCTGCCGCATATTAAGTTCTTTCTGTGAAAACACATACTGCAAACTCTTATGATCAGTACATATAACACATTTAGTACCGTATAAGTAGTGTCTCCACAGCTTCAATGCAAAAACCACGGCTGCAAGTTCCAAATCATGGGTTGGGTAGTTCTTCTCGTGAGGTTTTAGCTGTCGAGAAGCATAAGCAATAACTCTGTCACGCTGCATTAACACACAACCCAAACCTGGAGATGATGCATTACAATAAACTACAAAATCATCCAACCCATCTCGCAATGCAAGAATAGGAGCCCGACATAAAAGCTGCTTCAATGTCTGAAAAGCAACCTCCTGTTCATCATTCCACTGAAATCGGATCTCCTTGTGGGTTAATTTAGTTAAAGGACTCGCAATTTTGGAAAAATTCTTGATAAACTTGCGATAATATCCCGCCAATCCAAGAAAGCTTTTAATCTCTAAAGGAGATTTAGGAGCATTCCAGTTCATTACCGCTTCAACTTTAGCCGGACCTTTAACCCCATCTTTGCAGATAACATGCCCCAGAAAATGTACCTCCCGCATCCAAAACTCGCATTTAGAATATTTAGCAAAGAGTTGCTCCCATGTAAGAGTTTCAAGTACTTGTCTCAAATGTATCTCGTGATCCGCCTCAGATTTAGAATATACCAGGATGTCATCAATGAATACAATAACAGATTTATCCAGAAATGGCCGACATACCCGGTTCATTAAATCCATGAAAATAGCAGGTGCGTTAGTCAAGCCGAATGGCATGACAAGAAACTCATAGTGGCCATACCTGGTACGGAAAGTAGTTTTAGAAACATCCCCGTCAGCAACTCGTACCTGATGATAGCCTGACCGCAGATCAATTTTAGAAAAGCATGATGCACCCTGCAACTGATCAAATAAATCATCAATTCGGGGTAGAGGGTATTTATTCTTTACCGTCCTCTTGTTCAATTCCCTATAATCATTACACATACGTAGAGTACCGTCTTTCTTTTTAACAAATAAAACCGGTGCACCCCACGGTGAAGAACTAGGACGAATGAAACCCCGATCCAATAAATCCTGAATCTGTGTCATCATTTCCCGGATTTCAGAAGGAGCTAACCTGTATGGAGACTTTGCCACTAGGCTGGAGCCTGGAATCAAATCAATTATGTACTCTACCTCTCGAATCGGAGGCAAACCAGGTAACTCATTAGGGAATACCTCTGGATACTCAGACACTACCCGTACATCTGTAACTGCATGTTTCTCTTTTCTAGCATTGATAGTATAAGCAATAAAGAATTCACACCCCTTGGCCAGTGATTTTCTAGCTTTCATGTAAGAAATAATAGGAAAAACAGACTTAACTCTCTCCCCGCGAGCCACTACGTGTGACCCATCTGACAAAGGAAAAGAAATCAATTTCCTTTGACATTTAATGCTAGCCTTGTGCTTACTCAGCCAATCCATACCCAAAACTACATCAAATCCAGATAAAGGTAACAACAAAAATGAAACAGGAAAACATCTACCATCAATATCTATCTCAGCTCCAGACACAGAAGTTGTGACAGGAACTATCTTACCATCAGCTATCTCTACCTCAAGTGGGGAAGGCACAACAGAAGTGGGCAAATTCAGTTTGTCACAAAAAGCCATAGAAACAAAGGAGCGGTTTGCTCCAGAATCAAATAATACACGCGCAGGTATGGAGTTTATAAGAAACATACCCGTGATCACATCATCGGTGGCAGTAGCATCATCTACTGTCATACGAAATGCCCTACCCTCGGGGGTAGGAGGGTTCTTTCTCTTCTGCCCGGTTGATGATGACCCCACAGATGCCCCTGCCCCTGTCCCTGAACCAGAACCTGCACAAGAACCAGTACCCGTCCTCCTTGCAGAAGTACAATCTCCAGCCCTATGCCCCTCCTTATGGCAGTTCCAACACACGTTACGGGGAAATCTGCAATGTTTTATCTCATGACCAAAAGCCCACAACGAATACACCGCATGGTCTGAGGAGTGCACGGCCCTGCATGAGAAGACTTACATCTAGTACACCACAGAGGCCTCTGATTAGAACCACTGGATGTTGTCTTGCGGTTCTGACCTCCCTGTGACTGATTTCCCTGCCATCTCCTCCTCTGTTGGTTACCTGACTGGTCACCCTTTGGCTTTTGCAAAGCCGCATTATCCCGGTTCATTTTATCCCGTGCTTTAACATCACCCTCTGCAGATTTGGCCAAAGTAAAGGCCTGTGATAGATTACCGGCTAACCGGGTGGTACTCCTGTATTCTGGAAGCAGTGCTCCAATAAAGTGTTGTACCTGTGATGCCTCGTCGGGAACCCATTGGGTTACAAATCTCAATTTATCATTAAACTGCTGAATCAACTCATCAACAGTCATCTTTTCTGTCATCTGGAGATCTAGGAATTCCCTTCTAATTTTATTCAGCTCAAATGCATTGCAATATTGTTCACATACCTTAGATTGAAATTGATCCCAAGTTATTAAATCAGTTTGAGCTCGGGCAAGGTGTGCAGTTAAAGAATCCCACCAGACCATGGCACTACCTTTTAACATTCTCGTAGCAAATCTGACTCTCATATTTTCCTCACAATTACAAGCATCAAGGACTTTGACTGTATCCCTCAACCAATTCATAGTGATACATATCCGATAGTCAAAGTAACATGTAAAACCAACTTAAAATACATATCCGATAGTCAAAGATCACTATATGTATGATACTTAACATGTAGGAATCAACGGAACATGAATACGAGTCATCTAAGTCCGTTTCTTGAAATTAAAGTAGACATTTAACGTTAATATTTTCATAATTAATTCAAGACCTTACTAACCATAATTCATTATCAAAACACCTTTATATATATATCAAATAAACATATATATACAACAAGTACTAACAATGAATAACAACTCATAAGAGCTTAAGGTCAAATACTAAACAAAATCTTGTTTTGCATTTGCCAAATTCAATCTCAAATTTGACACAGCTACTGTAAATCGACTTTTAGGCCAACTGACAGCTCAAATTAGCTTCTGGACTCTAAATACAAATTAAAGTACACATCTCCAGCTTTCCAACGATATAAAATACGACCTCTAACGATGCTTCTTTGATTTTTACCGATTTTTACAAAACTGCCCAGAAACTAGTACAAAAGTCCGAACAGCAGCTCTCAAATACAAAAAGAATTGATTTGCAAATCTAAAACTCAACCATAAACACATCCTAACTTCATATATATTATTAATAACATACAATCTAACATCAAAACACATTTAGGACAATTTAAACATCATAACCCAACAAACCCATTTCCATCTTCATCTTCTTCATCCTCCATTAATGGAGTTCAAGTTATTAAACCATAAAAACAAAAGATTGAACATGAATTCAGTTCCATAATCATCATATAACTACTACTAATCATCAAACCAAACTAATTTCATCAATTAGTCAAAACCCCAAAATCAAGAACCCTAACTTTGAAGCAAGAAATTCATGGAAGAAGATAGAACAATTCAAGAACATAACTTACCTCCAATTTGTAGTAATAACCAACACAAATTAGTAAAGGAATCAAGAAATCAAGGCTGCCTTCAAAGGTTTCTTCAAGTTCAAGTTCAAGAACAAGGAAAGTGATAAGTTTTAAATGGCAAGGAGGAGGTGTCTAGAGTCTGTAACATGAGTCACGATTTTAACACACACAGTGCACTTATCTGCTTTCTAACTCACAGTTAATTAATTAAGCAATCCTACTCAATTAATTATTTACCAACGAGGTATTATGCAAATTCTATCAAAGGCAGGTGTGAATCCCAAGAACCACCATATTCAAACACACATGCGCGAAGCATATCCTCGAGTATTTGAATAGTACGCTCTGTCTGCCCGTCTGTCTGAGGATGGTAGGCTGTACTCAAGTTAACACGTGTACCCAACTCCCGCTGTAAACTCCTCCAGAAGTTAGACACAAACCTAGAATCTCTGTCTGAAACAATAGAAAGTGGAATACCATGCCGGGACACTATCTCATCAATGTATAACTGAGCCAGTCTGCTAAGCGAAGCTGTCTCACTAGTAGCCAGAAAATGAGCACTGTTCGTCAACCGATCAACTATAACCCATATCATATCAACTATAACCCATGGAGGGCTTTCAAATTTTAAAACACAACCTAAATTAGATTGATCTCGTTTTTAATGCATAAGCTCCTTTCTAAATCACCACACACACACTTTCCTCCTTCTTCCTCTCATAAAATCGACATCTCTCTCTCTCTCTCTCTCCTTCTCTCTTTGAATTTGTTCTTCATTCATCAAGAACTCAAGGGTTGGTCATCAATAATCAAGGTTTTCGTGGTAAGTACATACTATTTGTTCTTCATATTCTTCTTATTCCATGACTCATACCCCTTTTCTCCATAAACAAAAATTTGACTTTGTGTTTCACTGCTGGTCCCAAATAATAATGACGATCAAAATGATCTTGGAGCAAATCCATAATGATGATGTATGAATTGATGAGAGAGAATAGAGAATTCACACACACACTTTTCAGAATAATGAAATGCTCAATTGATATGTAGTAAGTAGACTAGTATTATACCCATAAGATATTTACTAGATCTATCCTCTACAATGATAAATGACAAACATAACTAAACTAATATAATGAACACAATATTTAGTCTAACGAAATCCCCCTTTGTGTACATTATACAGATAAAGCAAGATAAATGAAAAATGTCTTCTTTGTAGGAGCAGTTTGAATATTGAGGGAATCTTCACTTTTAGCATCCTGGTTATTCTTTCAAGTGAAAAATACACTCTCCCTTGAATGAAGCTCTCAATCTTCATTAATGACTTGATATCTTTTCATTTCTGTGCTCCCCCTTGATCTTACAAGCATATATTTTCTTATGATAAACATCCACTGAAAATAATGTGGTTTTATGAAAATCTTATCTTTAGAAAGTTTTAAGAGATGTTTGATAGAGCGAACCACACATGGATATTTAAGATCTGGAAAGGTGGGAAGTTGTTCATTCGTGTTAGTATTCGAGAATGATCTTGTTTGACTAACACATGCAAATGGATAAGCAACATGATGAGGCGTACCACAATTCTTTTAAAGAAGAGTTTTCTCTTTCATTTCTTCAAAATTATCTTTGCTTACATTCCAAAGCTTGACCCTGTTTATGAACTGCTTTGTGTATGACTTGGAACTTGAATAATGATCCTTAGAGCGTTTGGAGTTTACATGCATTTGACCTTTTAATGATTCACCTGCAAGGACTCTTACAGGAACCACCTTGACTTCCTTTCCTTTGGCAAACTTACATTTTTGAACTTTTTGAGAATCAGAAGATGTTGTGACCTTTTCTTCTACACAATTTTGTAAGTCTTGCTTCAATTTCTGAATTTTAATCACAAATTGATTTCTTTTGGTCTCAAAATTCATTCTTTCTTCACTTGACTTTCTTTGAGTATCCAACAATTGTTGCTCAAAATTTCTTCTCTTGGCACATTCATCAATCTCAAACTCTTGAAATTTGCTCTCTCACATGTGAAATTCCTCAGTCAATTCAGAATGTTGTAGGGTAAGTTTTGTGTTTTCCTCGTCCAAGTCATCGTATAATATTTGTTCATGTCCTGTTATGGTAAGTTTGCATGCAAACCATCTTGATAAACCTTCTTGTAGTTCTCTCTTAGTAAGACTCATCTTGAGAACTTGTTTTGAGATGATTGTTAACATGAGAAGTATGGTTGTGATTGTGTTCGAGGTTGAAATTCGAAGTGATCGAACGAGATATGAAAGAGTTCGAAGTTGATTTAAAAGTTTGTTTGAAGTTTAAACAAAGATTTCGAAGAATTCGGTACTCGAAGAGAATGGCAAGATAAAAGGTGGTGCTCGAAGTGTGAATGGAATTTAGCTCGAAGTGTGCATGGGATTTAGCTATGTTCGAAATGTGCATGAAATTATTAAGCTTGACGTGTGCATGGATTAATGGGTTTAAGATGAATTTAAGTCGTGTGTGTGCATGGGATTTAAATGGCTCAAAGAGTGCATGGGATTAATTATCAAGTGAAACGTGCATGGGATTCAAAGTGAAACGTGCATGGGATTTGATGGGCTACGAATTGTGGCTATTATAATGGGCTTCGAATTGAATTAATATTGGACTTCGAAGATAATGACTATTAAGTGTACTTCGAATTGGAATTAATATCAGCTCGGAGTGTATGTGGTGAGTACTTCGAATGGAAATTAAATGGTGACTTCGAAGTGTGCTTGGGAAAAACAAACAGGCGCTCGAAGTGTGTGGCTTCGTATGGAATTAATTGGTGACTTTGAATGGAATTAAATGGAGTTCGAAGTGTGCTTGGGAACCACAAAACAGGCGCTCGAAGTGTGTTAACAAAAGTCAAACTTTCAGACTTCAAAGTCTTCTTGAAAAAATATAGCGCTCGAAGTCTACGCAAGAGACAAGCTTCCTGATTTTTAGGGATATTGTTTGTAACAAACAATTTTGAAGTGAATAGGTGCGTGACTTAACAAGCTCAAAGTTGTCTAGCAAACCCCTTTTCTTTTCTTTTTAAGAGGAATTATAGATCAAAATAATATTTCTTCACTGTTCTTCAACTTCTTCAAGTGTTCTTCAATAAAATTTGAATATTGATGAAACTTTTGAATAATAGCCTCGAAATTTATCCCTTTTGATTCGTAGATCTCAGATCTCTATTAATAACTAACAAATTTAATTATCCACTTGTTTTAAAATGGAATTTAAAGGCAAAAAATCGTAATAAAAATTACGAGAAACCTTTAAAAATAAAAATCTAAACAAATTCAAATTAAAAATAGAGAAAAACCAAACCTTAATCTTCGAATTCTTATCTTTGATGATGAATACACAATCACGAGCCTTACTTTTATCAAGCTTGGCTCTGATACCACTTGTTGGTCCCAAATAATAATGACGATCATGACCTTGGGGCAAATCCACAATGATGATGTATGAATTGATGAGACAGAATAGAGAATTCACACACACACTTTTTAGAATAATGAAATACTCAATTGATATGTGGTAGGTAGACTAGTATATATACCCATAAAATATTTACTAGATATACCCTCTACAATAATAAATGACAAACATAACTAAACTATTATAATGAACACAATATTTAGTCTAACATTCACTTGATCAATTCATGAAGTTCTTGGTGATCTTGGATACCCACACAAACAAGAACAAAGACAACACCATCAAACCGGTAAGGAAACTACACTATGCCCTCTATTCCCTTCATTTTCATCCCTTCATGTTCTACGTTAGTAAAATCGCCATGGATGATGATAGTCATTTTAAAACACCAAAATAAAACTTGAAGAAAAAAAATAATATAACTTTGATGAATTTGGGGAAAAACACAACCAAAGATTGATTTTTCAAATCAAAAGGGTTGATAATCATGAACTTGAGATTCTGGACAGAAAGGTTGTTCCAGATTAGGAAGGGCATATCTCAGTCTTCGTGGGGTAGTTTTGCACGAATCTTGACTCTAAACTATATTAATTTGAGTCTAGTTTCATCTTCAATTGATTTTGTAATTTTTCGAGTACGTTAGGTCAGTCAAAGGAATTAAACTGTAAGAGTGCGCAAGGCTGCCTTTTACTAGATAGGATTGCGAGTAAAGTTACGAATTTAAAACCTAACCTAAGCATTTTATTTTAAACCAAAATTTTTACTGTACAACGTCTAAATTGTGTAGAACCTACTGTAAAAATTCCATGATTTAATAAGGTTGTTAAAATTTTTAATTAAATTAGAACCTTCTATTATACAAAACAGTGATTTAATCAGACCAGTTGGCTAATGAAATTTCTAAAAATTATTTACACTACTAAATAAATTATGGGAAAATTTCTGTAATTACTTGAATCAATGAAGCACCTATAATACAAATTTTAGGTCCTAATTCAATAATTTTAGGTACTTTAAAAATACCTAAAGCAACACAAAAATTTCAGTAAAAGTTTAAATTATAAACAAATATCAAAACCCTAATGCATACCTAGGTATTATGGGTATGTGCAATAGCTAAGGAGTTACAAACATATAATGCACCAATTATGGTACTAAACATAACACAAAACAACTCCAACCATTTCGGTTACAATGGTAGGGTTTTATACGCCTTGTTTAGGTAACTTACACACACTTATATGTTGTATATTGCTGAGTCGTAGAATTCACGCTTAACTACATCTACTATCTAGGTGAGTACTCGTGGCCCCATTTTACATGTTTTCTTGGGGGAAAATGACACTCAACAAATTGGGTTTATTCCTTATTCCATGTATTGGAATTCCTTTTGACAATTTGGATTATGTGCAACATGCTTGTGTGAACCCGGTGATGGGTTATGCCAATTGAATTTCAATATTCCTATTTAGCCAACATAGTGCTACAGCTGGTAGGCCTTGTTAGATGACAAATTCCTGTTGGACCATGTTGGTTCGGTTATTACTATTTCAACTTGCGAGTATGTGTTACATTTTATCCATTGTCATACTATTGTTCACACGGCAAATCTATTATTTTGTTTAAACCAGCGAGCTCACAAGCCTTGTGCTGACATTTTCAGAGTGTTCATTTTCAGGTAATCCTAACGCTAATGCTTAAGGTGCTTAGAAGACTCTAGTCGGGCCTTAGCGTGTCTCATAGCACGAATCCGACATTTTTAATTATTTTTGTGAAGTGGGTGTTTACTAATACTTCAAAACTATTGTTTGGTTTTGGGCTTGTTGCCCGTATACCTGACCCGGGTTGTGGGGTTTACATTCGTACGCTTTTTTTGTTGTTTGGCTATGTTGCCGTGGAATCGACTTAACACGGCACAAGTTCCCTCTTGTGTCAGGGAAACGTCGTGACACGTTGGAATATTTGCATTTAGTGAATTGTCTCTATTTGATATCAATGTGTTATGACGATCCTCTCCGTCACACTTCGCGATTCCGCCTTGGCGGGGTGTGACAGCTAGTGGGGTCAAACGCGACTTGGTTACACATTGGTTGACCTGAATAATTTAGGACCCAAGGATGATCCATTTATATTAGCCTCACAAGCACGACAGGTGCTTTATGTCAAGGACCAGCTAGATAAAAAATTGTCTATTGTCCTTAAGACACCTCCCAAGAATTATAGAGATACATATGACGAAGTCGATGAGGAATTTAGTACCTTCATTCACCTGCACAATGATAACATATTCCCTCGTGTAGATCCACGTGACTTGGGTAATTAGTCATGAGATGATTACTATCGAACCGACTGTGACGGTATTGTTGTACGAAAATCCAAGTGAACCATGTCATGATCAAGTTGGCACACTCTAAAATTCATTGTATTTTTTGGTTAATTATTATATGGAATGATAAGTTGTATCTTTGTATGACTTCTATATTTAATAGTACATTCCAATTTATTGTAGTAGATTAACTTTGTAAATCACAACATAAATACATTCCATGTCAGAACATCAATTTTACATTACAATTCACTAACAAGCATATTACAATAACTAACAAGTATATTACAATAACCATTTCACCATCTCATTGACATACCATATCTGCTTAAGTACACTGCATATATTATGCTTTTTGTTCAAAATGACTTTAATATGCAAAAACATGCTAAAGTCAGATTCAAACTTGAATCCCATCTCATCCATCTACAAAGAAACGCGCGTTAGACCAGTGAGCTAAATTTTACTTCGATTTAAAAACCTAATACTTATTATTTAATTATACATGATAGCTTTTGGCAAGTTAATACAAGCTAAATTTTAGACACACATAATAAGTTATATGACCATATGTACCAAATTTTGGGTAAACTTCAATCATGTGCGACTAATATAAATTTTAATGATAATCGTTTTTGCCCAATTTTGCTCTAAATAATAGCCACATTAATATTTCACAACGTGACTATTATGAATATATTGCTCACATATAATCACCTAAAATGTGGCCATAAACATCATTTATATACACAATTGTGATATAGTGTGCGTATTATAAAGCCATATAGTCACATAACCATTGCCAAAATAGATGTGACTATATGCGTTAGCATGTAGCAAGCTAACACACGCTAAACATTACACATATATAATCAGTTACGTGACCATATGTACCGGATTTTGGCTACACTTAAATCATGTGTAACAAAACTCGACTCAATGATTTAGACACATAAACAATTACTTCACGTGACCATATAAAGTCTCATGATTTACATACACAAACACTCATTGTGACTAATATCAAATTTAATGATAATCGCTTTTGCCCATAGCTACATTAATATTTCATGACGTGACTGTTATGAATATATTGGTCACATATAATCACCTAAAATGTCGCCATAAACATCATTTAGATACACATTTGTGATATGGTGTGGCTATTATAAAGTTATATAGTCACATAACCATAACAAAATAAATGTGACTATACAAAATAGCTTCTTGCAAGCTAACACACACTAAACTTTAGACACACATAATAAGTTACGTGACCATACTACCGGGTTTTGGCTACACTTAAATCATGTGTGACAAACTCAACTCTATGATTTAGACACATAAACAATTACTTCATGTGACATATAAAGTCTCATGATTTAGACACACAAACACTCAATGTGACTAATATCAAATTTAATGATAATTAATCATTTTTGCCCATTTTTCTCTAAATAATAGCCATATGAATATTTCAAGACGTGATTGTTATGAATATATTGGTCACATATAAGCACCTAAAATGTGTCCATAAACATCATGTAGATACACATTTGTGATATGGTGTGGCTATTATAAAGCCATATAGTCACATGATTGTGCTAGAAATAAATGTGACTATATACATTGGCTTTTGGCAAGCTAACACACGCTGAACTTTAGACACACATAATAAGTTATGTGACCATATGTACCGGATATTGGCTACACTTAAATCATGTGTGACAAACTCGACTTTATGATTTGGACACATAAACAATTACTTCATGTGACAAAAAGTCTCATAATTTAGACACACACACTCAATGTGACAAATATCAAATTTAATGATAATTAATCATTTTCGCCCATTTTTCTCTAAATAACAGCCACATGAATATTTCAAGACGTGACTGTTATGAATATATTGGTCACATATAAGCACCTAAAATGTGTCCATAAACATCATTTAGATACACATTTGTGATATGGTGTGGCTATTATAAAGCCATATAGTCACATGATCGTGCTAGAAATAAATGTGACTATACACATTAGATCTGGCAAGCTAACACATGCTAAACTTTAGACACCCATAATAAGTTACGTGACCATATGTACTGGATTTTGACTACACTGAAATCATGTGTGACAAAACACGACTCTATAATTTAGACACATAAACAATTACTTGATGTGACCATATATGGCATTTGGTCACAGTGTTCAAGTGTGTGACATAGATTTGTCACGTTTTATATGTATATCGTGACTAATGATTTAAACTTACTCTTCATTTGTCACACCTTCCAAATTCATATGTGGCTAAATAATCAGACAAAAAAATAGTACTGACCTTTAGCCACATAAATGTTTGAAGGTGTGGCAATACATTTCCGAATGGTCACATAAGTAGAGTTCATATGTGGCTAACTAATAATGTGAATTTTAGTTTGGTACCTTTAGCCACATAAACATTTGAATGTGTGGCCGTTTAATTCTGACTATGTGTGACCAAAACCTAGTTTTGTACTAGTGGATGCGTTTCACTGCAAGAAGATGTGATTCTTTTGGATTCGCTTGAAAACGAGCATAGAAACACGTAGAAAACATTATGTCCTGTCTACTAGCAGTAAGGTACAGTAAAGAGCCAATCATACCCTGATAGGTTTTCAAGTCGACTGCCTTTCCGTCAAGATCGGCGGACAACTTGGTTTTGGAAGACATGGAGGTGGATTTGGATGAGCAACCAGACATTTCATATTTTCT
Organism: Dittrichia graveolens; assembly: GCA_038502395.1. Taxonomy (NCBI): domain Eukaryota; kingdom Viridiplantae; phylum Streptophyta; class Magnoliopsida; order Asterales; family Asteraceae; genus Dittrichia; species Dittrichia graveolens. The sequence continues at coordinate 49,495,112 of JARJIL010000005.1, read as the reverse complement.
TAGTAAATCATTAATGTATTTAGACTGATTTACGAAAATGCCATTTGAAAGTTGTTTGACTTGTAAGCCAAGGAAGAAATTTATTTCTCCCATTATGCTCATTTCAAAATTGCTTGCCATTAGGTTTGAAAACTAGAGACTATACTGTGGGTTCGTAGAGCCGAAAATAATGTCGTCTACATTTATCTGGACTAAGATATAGTCATCCCCAATTTTCTTGGTGAATAGTGTGGTGTTGATTCGTCCTTTAGAGTAACCTTCATTTACCAGATAGGTTGATAAAACATCATACCAAGCCCGTAGAGCTTGTTTGAGTCCGTATAAAGCCTTATCAAGTATATAGACATCATTTGGTCGCTTGGGATCAACAAACCCTTCCGTTTGGGATACATAGACCTCCTCCTTAAGGATTCCATTTAGAAATGCCATTTTGACATCCATTTGATAGTCCTTGAAATCTCTGTAAGCAACATACGCGAGGAATACCCGAATAGCTTCTATGCGGGCAACATGAGCGAAGGTTTCATCATAGTCAATGCCCTCCTACTGATTGTATCCTTTGGCTACCAGTCTGGCTTTGTTTCGAATCACCACTCCGTCTAAATCTTTTTTGTTTTTGAAGACCCACTTTGTGCCAACAATTGTCTTGTCGTTGGGTCGAGGCACCGGTCTCCAAACTTTTAAACGCATGAATTCAACTAACTCGTCTTGCGTTGCAAGAATCCAGACAGCGTCTTGTAGTGCATCCGCAGTTCGTGTAGGTTCTCTCATGCTAAGAAAGCTGGAGAAATGGCACTCATTTGCTATGGCGGATCGAGTTTGAACACTAGCATCTTTGTCTCCGATAATTTGCGTTTCGGGGTGTGTAGCAGTCCATTTGGTCACATAGGGGTTGGAGTTATCAGTAATCTCATCGTCGACATCCTGAGGGAAGAATTCATCTGGTCATTGTTGTATGGATGTTTTACCCTTAGGAGTTGATGATTCTGGATTGTATTGAGGTGTAGTGTTTTCGTGGTTCTCAGCATCAGCATCGTCAGCAGTGTTAACAGTTGAGTTGGATACAGTGTACCGTTCACCCAAAACGAAGAATGGGTCTACAGCTGAATCAACATGTCTTGATGTAGAATCAGTAGCCGTTTGCTAAGTAAGTTCAAGAGATTCCTGAAGAACATCTGCAGGCCTGTCGACAGGTACACAATTAGTTCCAGAGTCATCATCTAAGAAGTCAAATATATATTTTAAATCTGAGGGTTCATTTTCATGAGATATATTTGTTTCTTTTCGATTAAGTCCAGCTCCTGAACTGATGTGTACAAAAACGATGGCGGGTGACTCATGAGATAAAGATGTTGTGGTTAATGTATCATCAAAGTAACGTTAATACTTTCAATCACAGCATTGGTTCATCCATTTAACATGCGAAATGCTTTAGACTCAATAGAGTAACCTAGGAAAACTCCCTCATATGCTTTGGAGTCGAATTTTCCTAGATTAGCCTGTTCGTTAAGGACAAAGCACCTATTACCAAACACATGAAAATGTTTGATATTCGGCATTCTGCCACTAGCCAGTTCATAAGGAGTTTTATTAAAGCGACGGTGTAGATTGTTCAGTTTTGAGTATAGTAAGCTGTGTTGACTGCTTCTGCCCAAAAAGAAGGTGGTACATCAGCATAGGACAACATTGTTCGAGCTGCTTCAACAAGCGTTCGATTTCTTCGTTCAACAACCCCATTTTGTCCTGGAGTGTAAGCTGCTGAGAATTGATGCATGATTCCCACTGAGTCAAGATAGGAGTCTAAGATTTTGTTCTTGAATCCGGTGCCATTATCGGTTCGTATTGTACCAACTCTTCCCTGTGCTTAATTCTGCAGCTATTTGAGAAATGAGATGATTGTTGATGGAGCTTCATCCTTCGTTCTCAGAAACTTGACCGACATATACCGTGAACAATTGGAGAGGTTCTTTTGTACCGGACACCTGTTTGAATTTGTGTGATGCCCTTTTCATTTTACCTCTTTCACAATGTTCACACAGATGTTCTTTTTCAAACTTGAGCTTTGGCAATCCACGAACAAAATCACCTTTGACAAACTTGTTGATGTTTTTGAAATTTAGGTGAGATAGTTTGCGATGCCACATCCATGTGAGTTCTAATGAGGCCTTTGACAGAAGACATACTGACTACTTTCCCTCGAGGTCTACTAGATCAATTGTATACAGATTTGACCTTCTGGAGCCTCTCAGTACTACATCACCATTCTCTATTTTGATTGAGCAAGTTTTGGCCTTGAAGTTGACTTCTAGCCCCTTATCACAAAACTGCCCAATGCTAAACAGGTTGTGTCCCAAGCCCTCCACATATGATACCTTACTTATTTTTATATTTTCTTTTTTTATGTCCCCAGTTCCCATTATTGGTGCAACATGGTTATTCCCAAAATGAACATTTCGTGAGTATTTTGGGACATAGTTCGTGAGAAGACCCTTTTCGCCTGTCATATGTTTTGAACAGCCAGAGTCCAAGTACCACGGGCTAGATACCTGCACATGGAAGACAAAAGTTGTTGAGGTACCCATTGTGTAGTGGGTCCTTGGTTGTTAGCATATGCAATAGTTTCAAATGATGTTTCAATTAATGAGGTTATTGCTTGTGCTTTGGGAACCCATACTTGTGTGGTCTTTTGAGGTTGGGACGGTGACGGTGACGGTGTTACAATTTCTTTGGATATGACGGGGAAATTGTTAGGATTCCATGGGGATCAAAGCACGCAATGGAAGCAAGAAAAAAACACAAGAATGATCCCATAAAGTCCCAATGGTGGTGAAACTTGTAAGAAACAACATGTAACAAAAATAGGAACAAGGAAATAGAGTTATACCCTTGAAGACTTTGATTCTTTGGATGGAACAAATCAGACTTGGCATGAGATCTTGAAACAAAAGGCTCCAAGCTATAATGAAGTCCACACCAAGCAAAGCTCCAAACTGCCTTGTACTAGCAAGCCAAAAATCGTCCACTACAAGAAGAAGTCGAGAACTGGAACAACCCAAGTGAACACAAATAACCAGAAGTACAAGTTCCTGTAGCTCTCTCTAACTCAAAGTGTTACTCACTTGTATGTGTAATTTGTATATAATCAACCAAGAGTAGCAAAAGAACAATTGATCCTCCTTTTAAAGAGTTCACATGAAGTTCTGTAAGTCCCAGAGTCGGACCAAGTGCAATGCTTTCATTGGACCAACAAGATGGTCCAATAAAATACAAGTGTCACTTGGAATTCTACCTTCACAACTTCTTCACGGGCTGTCACGGGCCATGAAGGATAAATGCGCCACGACTGGCCATCATCCTCCACGAGCCGTGCCGCGTCGGGCAAGAATCGTGAGGGCACATGTCTTCACGTCTTCCTTCACGAGCCGTGTAGGGTCGTGAAGCCCTAGGGTTTCACAGACCATGCGGCCATGACAGGACACGTGTATATGAGCTGCTTCACGACCCGTAGAGCATCCTTCACGGTCGTAAAGCTTAAGTCAGATTGAATTTGAACATTTTGACACTTTCGTCTTATAGCAAGCTGTTGGAGTTGAAACTTGGCGTGTGACCCAATAGGTCCGCATTTCATTGGTAGTGTTACCGGTCTACATGTGTTAGTGGGCAGATTCCAACAAAACTCCCACTTTCATATGACACACCGTATCCATGGGCACCACAGACAGGGAGCGGCCTCTAGCAAGGCATATCTGCCCTTAACTAAACACGGGGTATGTCATCCCTGACAAGTACCAAATCAAAACCTAAAAGGTTTGAGATGGTCCTATAGATAAGTGATCAATCATCCAATTGTTCGCGATATCCAAGTGAACACGAGACATGGTACAAAGTCATTCTCCGATCGTTCACGATTATGTTTCTCGATCAAGATTGGTGATGACCAAAAGTTAAGCTGCAACTGATCAACTATCATTGCAAGCTTGAGCATGGCCATGCATTTTTGGTGTCAGCGTCCAATCATCAAGGGGCCCAGTGATATCTCTCTAAACAGAGGAAGAAATTCTTTTGACTACATTGCCCCAGTACATTACGCAAAAGCCTCCTTTATGATAGCGAGTTACGGACTCGTTTGAAAGCAATCAAAATAAAGCAGACCAAAATAGTGGAAACGCATACATCTCCAGTCTAAGGATAAAATGATATTATCATCCTGATTTACTCTTGATATGTACCATGAAATAAAGTCAGGTGTGGGTCGTCCAATCACTTGAAACTCTTTTCAAGTATAGGCGAAAAATTGCATCCCTTGTATTCAATCCCCATTGAACACTATGACCAATCATTTCCCTCGATCTTCGTTCATACTTCCTTCCAATCAAGAATGATTGACCGCGGACAATTTAGAATGTAAAACATTCAAGGAAGAGATAAAAACATGCAATGTTTGAACAAAATTATGATTTAAAGAAAGTATTCGCTACACGCGTATCATTAAATCTCCATTTAATAATCAATACATTCAAAAATACAATATTGCTTAATGTTCCCAATTACATAGCAAATACATCAAATACAATAACCAATATACAACTCAAACCAAGTCACTAGCAAATTTAATCCCAATAGCACGTGTGTGGGCATCGTGCTTAGCTTGTGACAACGGTTTAGTGAACGGATCCGTCAAATTGCTATCCGTGTGTACTTTGCTCATGAAAATATGTCCATTCTCGACCACGTCCCAGATAAAATGATATTTCTACAGAATATACCTCGTGCGTCGGTGAGACCCTGGTTCCTTGGCTAGAGCAACGGCACCCTCATTGTCACAGAAGATCTCAACAGGGTCGCTGATGCTAGGAACTACTCCCAAATCAAGCAGAAATTTCCTCATCCATACGGCCTCCTTAGCAGCTTCACTAGCCGAAATGTATTCCGACTCTGTAGTGGAATCGGCCACGGTGTCTTGCTCATAGCTCTTCCTCACCTCCGTACACCAAGAATATCTCCTTAGTTCTCCGAAGATACTTGAGAATGCTCTTCACCGCCATCCAATGGGCTTTGCCTGGGTTAGCTTGATATCTACTCATCATGCTCAAAGCACATGAGACATCAGTCCTTGTACATAGCATGGCGTACATGATGGAGCTCACAGCCGAAGCATATGGCACCCGCTTCATTACTTCTCGTTCCTCATGGGAACTAGGGGATTGAGTCTTACTCAATACCAAACCATGTGACATAGGAATGAACCCCTTCTTGGAGTCTTCCATCCTAAATCGCTTTAGGACTTTGCCAACGTATGTACTTTAGCTAAGCCCAATTAGCCTCTTGGATCTATCTCTATAGATTTTGATCCGAAGAATGTAAGTCACATCTCCTAGATCCTTCATTGAAAATCAATTGCCTAACTAGGTTTTTACACCTTGAAGGGTCGGAATATCATTCCCAATGAGGAGTATGTCATCGACATACAATACTGGGAATACAACTATGCTCCCACTAGCCCTGACATATACGCATGGCTCATCCTTGCTTTTAGAAAAGCCAAACTCTTTGAATTTCTCATCAAAGCATAGGTTCCAACTGCGCAATGCTTGCTTAAGTCCATAAATGGACTTCTTAAGCTTGCAAACCTTATCCGGATGATTGGCATGTACAAAACCCTCGGGTTGAGTCATATAGACTTCCTTGCTAAGTGTCCCATTAAGGAACGCGGTTTTTACATCCATTCGCTAAATCTCATAATCATGAAATGCAGCAATTACCATGAGTATCCGGATAGACTTTAACATAGCCACCGGGGAAAAGTTTTCATCATAGTCTACACCATGAGTTTGTGTGAAACCCTTTGCCACCAGTCAGACTTTGAAGGTGTCTACCTCTCCATCTATGCCGGTCTTTTTCTTATAGGCCCATTTGCACCCTACGGGTCTACACCTGAGTACCGGATCTACCAAATCCCGGACTTGGTTATCCCACATAGATTGCATCTCGGACTTCATCACCTCTTTCCACCTGGCGGACTCAGGGCCTACCATGGCATCCTGATGAGATGATGGTTCATCGTGATCCACCACTAGGTCGCCGACCTTAGACATGAGAAACCCATATCTCTCTGGCTCATGGCAACTCCTATCGGATCTCCTAAGAGGTAAAAGATCCATGTCAGGTTCTCTAGCATCACCGTGCTGGGAATCAGGTTGTGAACTAGTGCCAACTTCAGGTTGGTCATCAGAAGGTTCTTGAATTTCTTCAAGATCTACCTTTCTCCCACTAGCGTCTTTGGATAGCATCTCCCTTTCAAGGAAGACCTCCCTTCGAGCAACAAATATCTTGTTCTCAGAAGGTTTGTAGAACAAATATCCCTTAGACCCGGTAGGATATCCAATGAACAAAAACCTCTTGGCTCGGGGTTCTAACTTGTCCTCCGCCTCATGTCTCACGTAGAAGGAACAACCCCAAACCTTAGATATGAAAGCGATGAAATCTTTCCATGCCACATCCCAAAAGGTGTTTTCTTGACCTTCTTAGTTGGTACGAGGTTAAGGATTCTAACAGCCGTTTCCAATGCATAGCCCCAAAAGCTAATGGGTACATCCGTACGACTCATCATACACCGGACCATATCTAACAATGTCCGGTTCATCCTCTCGGCGACGCCATTTAATTGTGGCGTCCTAGGACGTGTCAAGTGCGAAAAAATTCGACAATCTTTTAGATGGACTCGGAATTCCGAACTTAGATACTCACCACCACAATCCGATCTGAGCATCTTAATTCGTTTACACAATTGGTTCTCAACTTCATTTTTCAAAGTCTTGAAAACCTCAAAGGTTTCGGACTTTTGTCTCCCCATGTAGACATACCCATACCTACTAAAATCATCAGTAAAGGTTATGAAGTACCTTGAGCTATCCCTAGTGGCATGCTTGAACGGACCACACATATCCATGTGTACGATATCCAACAAGTCTTGACCCCTCTCACAAACGCCGGTGAAGGGTGCTTTGGTCATTTTACCCAATAAGCAAGATTCACATACATCATCCGAACCATGGTCAAATGATTCCAAGATCCCATCCGCTTGGAGCCTGGCGATGCGTTTCTTGTTTATGTGGCCCAAACGACCATGCCATAAAGATAACTTATCCAAATCACATTTGGACTTAGAACCAACATTCATGATTGATCTATTACTTTGCAAGCATACACTTGTTTCATATATACCACGACATGGATGTGCTTTAAAATAAAATAAATCATTCTTAAAGCAAGATATAATTCCATTAGAGAAGTTAAAATAAAATCCATCGTCAACCAGAGCATAAAATGAAATAATGTTACTTGCCATGCAGGACGAATAAGAAACATTAAGTAAAGAAATAGATATGCCAGATTGAAAGGCGAGGTCCACGCTCCAATCTTCTCAACCGGGACAACCTTCTTGTTTCCCATGATGAGATCCAACTCCCCATAAACTAGGTCTCTACTTTTTCTTAGTACCTGCACATTATTAACTATGTGAGTACCACACCCGGTGTCCAAGACCCAAGCGTTAGAAGTAGAAGTGTTATGGAGTTCAATCATGTACGTATTGGAGGCGCCTTGTCCCTTGGCGTGAAGCCTCTTAAGCTCCTCTGTATACTTGGGGCAGCTACGCCGGTAGTGTCCCTTCTCCCAGCAGAAGAAGCAGTGAGCCTCTTCCGGTGAGGTGGCTATAGGAGCCGGTTTCTTCCCCTTCGGCTCCGGGGTTGGAGTTGGTTTGGGCTTAGGTGTTGCCACCTTGGCCTATCCCTTCCCTTTGCCCTTGGAGCTAGAAGTGGGCCGCTTCCTCTAAGCACCACCCTCATGGATGGCTAGGACGGGATTAGAGGTTGATGGTTTTGCCTTGGCCATGTTAGACTCCGTGGTCTTCAACATGCCATGCAATTCTATCAAGGACTTATCCATGTTATGCATATGGTAGTTCACAATGAACGGAGCATATGCTTGAGGCAAAGATTGGAGGATAATATCCGTCGCCAACACTTTCCCCATAGGAAAACCAACCTCTCGAGCTGGTCCACGTATTGCTTCATACGAAGCACGTGGGAGCTCACGTTCCCGCCCTCCTGCATCCGGCACCCTATAAACGCCTTGACACACTCATAGAGTTCTTGCCTCGCTTGTTATTGGAACATTTCCTTAAGCTGCGAGATCATGTCGTATGCACCAACATCCTCGAATTTCCTTTGTAATTCGGAACTCATGGTCGTCAACATGAGGCAAGTCACCTCATTAGTGTCTTTAAGGCGCTTTTCATAAGCGTCCTTAACGGCCCTTGTAGCGGTGGAAGCAGGAGCCTCCGAAAGAGGATCCTCTAGGACGTACAACTTACTTTCATGGCATAAGACAATTCTCAATTGCCTATGCCAATCCATGAAGTTGACTCCTACGAGTTTCTCTTTTTTCTAAAAATGGACGGAGTGACATGGGTGTCGCGGTGTTGCTTGTAGATGCCATCTAAAAGAAGGCAAAACACACAAAAAAAGTTAGTTCGACATATTTTAATCCTTGTTAATTAATTACCCAATAGTTTAACACTTATATTTAAACAAGCGCTAAGAACCCAACATAACTTCACTACATGACGGGTTTACCGCGGATCACTTCGTGAAGGTATTTAGGCCGGTAAACGCTTTACCAATTGCAATCCGTGATTACAACTCTTAGGCACTTGCGGGATCCATCGGTACTCATAGCACCGGTTTCGCATGTTTGATCCCTTCCCACACCGATTCCTCAATAAGCCGCTTTGGTAACTCGGTATAGGCACTACAATTACCAAGGCGTAATAAATTGGAATTGCAAATCGTCCAACAAGATACACGATGACGCTGTTTACAATCATTGGCTCGTGCTAAGCTCGACAACCAATAATTTCAAGACACCACACTCACCTTCCACACAAGTCCACATGGAACAACTCGTGCTAAGCTCGACAATTGCCCCATGCTTCATTAGATTCGGGTGGTGTCAACTTTTCGATGGCGTGTGATTTATGTTTTTAAGAAAAACGGGACTTTTTTTTCCGGTTAAAACCTCTTTTCGTTTTTGGTTAAAAAATAAGTGACACAACTCATTTTTCACCATTTGAACATAAACACTTTATATTCGTTTCTTAATCATGTTAGCGAGCGGGGTTTGTTAACCAATTAAGGAAAACTATATAGTTTTATTATTTTTAAAACATTTTATAGCATGCGAAGATCCTACAACCTCACAAGAAAATAAATAAATAAAACTACACAACCACGCATACAAAACCGATTTGAGCCAACCTAAGTGTTCCCCGGTGAGCCAACCGAGGAACTAAGTCTACTAAGGACAATAAATCCAAGACTTGGTGGTGTGCTCCCACTCGATCCTGCGCCCCCAGATCCGAGGTAGCCGAGACCTCTCCCAAGACTCCCGATGGTGCGTCCGGTCTTCTCTTCAAAATTACATACATAATTTAAAGAGAAATGGCATGCAAGCCACATAATCTACTCTAACCTAATTTACAAATTACAAAGAATAAATACATTGGCATGCAAGCCACAAATAAATAAATGTTACAAACTGGATTAAATAAATTATGACAAACCAAATGTGGTACAACCCACCAAATAAATGAATAACATACAAAGCAACCAAACAACCACACAAAGGTCTAAGGCTCAAACCGGTGCTCACAAAAACGAAGCAACCACAAAGCATGGTGTGCCACACCAAACCATGCACAAAACAATGTCCCAATCAAGTTTATTAAAAAAAACTCAAGGCACAAGAATAAACCTTGTCACATGCATTAGGATTCCAAACACTTTGAAAACCATATTCATATATACACAATATACATGTATGCATGTGTGCATTTTATGCCAAAACCACCAAATACATACGTATAAATGAATTAGGACATTATGGGGCTTATCTACAAGGTTAAAAAACCTAAAAATGATTATGGAAAAACCAATATTAGAATGCTAAAATCCAAATTTAGTTTTCTTTTGAAAAGGGCCAAAAACAGCTTGTTCACGACGCCTTCACGCGCTACTGCTCTTCACGACGCCTCACGGCCTGTGAAGCCAGTACACTCCACTACTCGTGAAACAGTTAAAAACCTCTCACGACCAACACCCCGCGAGACTGGTCATGTAGCCTTCACGACTCGTGAAGAAAGCTTCACGGCCCGTGAAGGCTCTCTGGACATAATGTCCAAAATCAAAATTTTGGATTTTTAAGCCACAATGGTGCATGTATCTTACAAGTATGGCTCTCATACCACTGTTGGGATTCCATGGAGATCAAAGCACACAACGGAAGCAAGAAAAAAACACAAGAATGATCCCATGAAGTCCCAATGGTGGTGAAACTTGTAAGAAACAACATGCAACAGAAACAAGAACAAGGAAATAGAGTTATACCCTTGAAGACTTTGATTCTTTGGCTAGAACAAATCAGATTTGGGATGAGATCTTGAAACAAAAGGCTCCAAGCTCTAATGAAGTCCATACCAAGCAAAGCTCCAAACTGCCTTGTACTAGCATGCCAAAAATAGACCACCACAAGAAGAAGTCGAAATCTGGAACAACCCAAGTGAACACAAATAACCAGAAGTACACGTCCTTGTAGCTCCCTCTAACTCAAAGTGTTACTCAATTGTATGTGTAATTTGTGTACAATCAACCAAGAGTAGCAAAAGAATAGTTGATCCTCCTTTTAAAGAGTTCACAGCAGTTCTGTAAGCCCGAGAGTCGGACCAAGTGCAATGCTTTCATTGTACCAACAAGGTGGTCCAATAAAATACAAGTGTCACTTGGAATTCTGTCTTCACGACTTCTTCACGGGCCGTGAAGGACAAATGTCCCACGACTGGCCATCATCCTCCATAAGCCGTGTCGTGTTGAGCAAGAATAGTGAGGGCACATGTCTTCACGACTTCCTTCATGAGCCATGTAGGGTCGTGAAGCCCTAGGGTTTCACAGACCATGCGGCCATGGCAGGACACGTGTACATGAGCTGCTTCATGACCCGTGGAGCATCCTTCACGGTCTTGAAGCTATCTGCCCACTGACACACGTAGGCCGGTAACACTGCCAATGAAGTTTGGGCCTATTGGGTCACACGCCAAGTTTCAACCGGAATGAATTGCTTTTGATGTGACTATGGATTGTTCAATTACCACGCGATTGCAGCCTTTTGTTAGTGAAATATCATCGTCGATGTATGCACTTTGCTTCTTTGGATTTCTCATTTCGTTTGTGTCTGTTTTGTTTTTGGTGGTTTTATGTTGAACTGTTGGTTGTTTATGCTGTGAGATTTGGGTTTTCTTTCTCATTGGATTTGTCAATTATGGTTTGATTTCGACAGCATTTTGATTGGCGTGATTCCAGTTATTGTAGTATCTGCGATTTGGTGTCCATGAAGTGTGACGATTGGTGAGATTAACTTTGGAATTAAGCTTAGTGGATACACTTTCATTGCTCATTTGGAATTATGCTCTGTTGGAGCATTTCTTTCGCCAATAGGTAATTTTATTACCTTTTCTATTTATGAAGAAAGCCTGTTCGTTATTTGATTCAAAAGGTTTGTAATTGGGGTTTGGTTTGACTCCACGGTTCTTTCTATCTTCGTCATACACATAGTGATAAGTACAATGTCCATCAACACAACCATCACTCATGCAAAACATTTCAAATTTAATAAAATTAATTGGAGTTCGAACAAGTTTGGCATTCAAAACAGATGAGTCATTACAAAGCAATAGATTTGTTTGTTTATTGAAATTAGCAGGTTAAATCAAACAATCTTTGTCTTTTCTTTCTCCATCCTTCTCTTGGGACTTCTTCCTCCATCCAAAAACTTGCCACTTCCTGTTCTTCACATTGGCACCTAGATGGACACTTGGGTTAGAAGTATAAATTGCCAATTGATTAGTTTTGGTTGATTGAGAACGAGATGAGTTGTTTGTTTCTTGGTTTGTTTTATTTTGGATTGAGGTGATCTTGATGTACTTGTTTTAAGTGATGACCATGTATCAATTACTTTGGCTTTCCTTTTGAAGTTGGTAGACTCAATTGTGTGTAGTTTGAAAAAATCGTTCTTAAGTGAATTGAGTTTTTCGTGAAGTTTGAACAAATAGTTTTCTGATTTTATGCATTCTTCACAGTATTTACCTGGGTTGTTTAATAACAAATCATTTGCAGGTGTGTTGATTTCAGAATTTTTAAATGAAAAGCGGACATCTGTGTGCACGTGTGGGATATGGGTATCAGATGTGCCTGGTTCAGCGAAATTATGTGATTGGGTATTTTCATTTACAAACTGATTGATTATGTTATGAAGAATTGTAGTATCAAAATAAAAAATGATGGATCTATTGAGAAATTCGTGTTCAACCAATTCAAGATGTCGCTGTAGATCCATATGAGGGATATAAATCTGAGGCTCGGGTGGAGAGTCTAAAATTGATGGTAAGGATTCCATTTCTGGTTGAGAATAACTTTGAAAGTAGTCATCAGAGATCGTGGGTTCAAAGTCATCGGTTGTGTACGACTGATTTAGATTTTCGTTGTCATATAGGGTTGAAGCTCTTTTTGAGATGCATCTCTTGTGTTCCTCCTCGGCGAGTTCGTCAACTTATCCAATGAATACCATTTTCTTAGTTAACCCTAGATTCATGTTATCGAAATCATAAAGTTGCTTAGCATTGATCTTGTCACTCATGTGTGGATTAACATAACCTAAACCTTCGTATGTCCACTTTGAGAATTTAACATCCTTAGGTTTGTTCAGGAAAATGGTTTGTGCAGTTTGGTCTCGTTTAATTAAAAAGTCTTCGAGATCTTTTATTTTTTAGTATAGCTGACATCGTTTCTTTTGTAAAATTTTATAATCTTATTCCACTGAAACCTTGGCCGCTTTTAAATTGTGAATGATTACCTCGGTTTCACTTCTTAAGGTGTTCAATTCATTTTCTTTCGCGGTTAGTTCTAATTGAAGGTCGTCTACGTTAGATGTTGATTGATTTTTGATTTTAAATTCCAACTTAGTGATCTTTTGGTTTTCTCTTTCGATGTGTTCGACTAGGGTTTGTGTATACTCAATGTTTACCTTTCCAATAACACTTGTATCATTAGTATGAGTTTCTTTAGACTCATCATCACCATCAGCTTCATCATTACCCTCGTCATATGAGGAACCTTCTTATTGAGCCATCAAACAAATGTGTGCATGATCAGATCCATCATCATCTGAATCATCAGTATCGGTCAAGAATTGATCCTCTTCTTACAGCATTGCTCCCCACTCTCCTTCTTCTTGGTCAACCGCAGTTTGTTTCTATAGTATTCGGCATCCTTTGTCTTTGGTTTCTTGCAGTCTATGATAAAATTCCCTGTTCTACCACAGTTATAACATTTATTTTCCTCCTCCTGAGGCTTTGCGGATTTATCAATCCTTCTCTTCTCTTCAGGTACTTTTTCCTTATTCTTCCTTGGCCCGGAGGGGTACCATTGTCTATTGTTTATCTTTCCATACTTGTTTTGGAAAGCTCTTGTAATTAGTGACATGGCTTTTAGTATAGCCTCCTTCTCTGAGATCTCTAGCTCCCCTTCCGATGAGTCGGAAGATACTACAACCTGCTTATCATTGCTTGCCCTTGACGGTTCCACGTTCTTCGATCAGCCACCAGTGCAACTGGATCAGATGGTTGCTTCATTGAAAGTTTAGTGAGGACCTCATCCTAAAACTGATTTAGGTCCTCGTAGATTGAGTACGGGAGGTGAAGGATAAATGCGCCACGACTGGCAATCATCCGCCACGAGCCGTGCCGCGTCGAGCAAGAATCGTGAGGGTACATGTCTTCACGACTTCCTTCACAAGCCGTGTAGGGTCGTGAAGCCCTAGGGTTTCAAAGACCATGTGGCTATGACAGGACATGTGTACATGATCTTCTTCACGACCCGTGGAGCATCCTTCACGGCCATGAAACTATCTGCCCACTGACACACGTAGGCCGGTAACACTGCCAATGAAGCGCGGGCCTATTGGGTCTGTTGGAATATGCCCGCTGACACGGACGAGTTAATGACACTACCTATGAGGTGTAGGCCTATTGGGTCACACACCAAGTATTGATTCCGGCAACACGATCAAGCAATAGTGAGGAAAAGGCCAAAATGGGTTTTGGCAGGGTGGTACACGGGTCGTGTTCCTGAACACGGACCGTGTCCAGTCCAACGTACAGGAGGCGTATTGGCCCAATCCAAGGTCGTGTAGTTTGGGCCTACACGGGCCGTGTAGATGAACACGGGCCGTGTAGTGCCTGTTAGACACGGGCCGTCTTAGCCCAATTGGGGCCATGGACTTTGGGCCTACACGGCCGTGTAGATCTACATGGGCCGTGTACGTTCGCTGTAACAATAGAATTAACAGCCTTAAACACTTGGTTTAATGGGGTTAACTTCTAATAATGATGGTAGACAAAGAGACCACGAGTTATCTGCTCTTGTAGAGGCTTTTGGCTATGACTTGGTCTCTTGGTTGACACTTGAACTCTCTCTCTCTCTCTCTCTCTTATTCTTGGTGTTCTTGGTGTTCTTGAACACAAGAAGCAAACATACACATACTTGATTGTTGTTTTGGTGGTCATACATCAACTTGCTAGAACTTGGGAATCAAGGAAGCTTGGGGTGGACTTCATTGGAGGAGTTCTTTGTTGGACTCTAAGCCACTTGACTAGGAAGGCTACTTTGTGTTTTGCACCATTGAGATATAACCTTTCTTCTCATCTTGTTTATATATATTTTAGTTGCAACTCCATTGTTAGATTTTGGTCCATGAGAAGTATTCATTGTTTGGCATCGATTTTATGTTATGTACTCTGCTTCCGTGGCTACTTGATTTTGTCAAACGAATACCTTCAGTGGTATCAGAGCCATATCTAACATGGCTTTGCACTATTGAGTCTAGAAAAACCATAAAAGTGTTTTTGGATAAGAAAAGTGTTTTCTTAAAATTTGTTTTTCCATTGAGACTCTTATTGTGCTAGAATAAATTTATTCGTAGACATGTTAATATATTCTAGTTTTTATATTTATATATTTGTTGTAACTTGGCATGAAGTGTACACAAATATATACTTATAAATGTATATATGAATATGTGTCAAAATGTTTGATACACTAATGCATATGTACAAGGATTGTCCTTTTAGTGCCTTTGGTGTTTTGACAATCTTAACTAAAATATAGATATATATTTATATATCATAGTTATGTGTGGCACACCATGTTTCTATTTGATATACTTGGTTTGATTCGGTAACAAGATATGCCCCTAGACCTATGTGTTGTGATGATTGATTATTTTTTGGTTTTTTGGCGGCCTGCGTGCTGTATTGTTGTAATAATATTAATTTATGTACTTATTGGTGCGGCTTGAACGCCGTTTCATTTATTCTATGTATTTGTATAAATAGTATAGGATTGCGACCTGCGTGTCGTTTATATATGTTCTATGTATTTGTATATAGTATAGATTTAAAACCAAAGTAGTCAACGGGAATCACGGTGATGACGTCTTGGCGAGAAGGAATCAACATGCTATTAGAGGTGTTGGATTCAGTGGGAGCTCATCCAACGAGACCATATCTTGTCCTTAGATTTTTGGTCTCGTTTTCCCCGTTGTGGCTCACGGGGAAAGCGCATAGGAATTATGGGCATGTTACCGAATCGTATGTATAGATATTTGCGTGGTTGTATTTTATTATTCTACGCATGGATTAGGATTCGCATGCTAGATAATTTTTCTATAAAAATTAAATAAAATACAATGTTTGTTAAAATGGTTAACAATTGCGCGCGAATAGAATTGACAAAGGAAATATAAAATGGTATTATATTAAAAGTGCTTAAAATCGTTTTGACACTTACTTTGTTAATTCACAAAAGGGTTTTATAAACCGGAAACAAAATCCCGTTTTTCAAAATGTAAATCACGCACCTTGTGTAGTTGTGTGGAAGGTGAGTGGGGTAACTCGCATGATTGGTTGTCGAGCTGAGCACGAGCCAATTGATGGTCGAGAGTGCCACCCGTGTGTCTTGTCGGACGATTTACAATTTTAGTATATAATTCTTGGTTAGTTGTCGAGCTAAGCACGAGCTAAACAAAAATTATATATTAAGATTGGTGTAAGATAGGGATCAAACATACCAACCGACATAATGGATGTCAACGGATCCCGCAAGTGTCTAAGAGTTGTAATAGAGATTACAATTGGTAAAGTGGTTGCCGGCCTAAATAGCTTCGCCACGTGATCCGCGGTAAACCCGTCACGGTGCGAGGTGAAATAAGGTTCTTAGCCCTTGTTACAAATAAGTTGTTTTGTTTAAAACTATGGGTACTTATTTTAACAAGGATTTCCAAACTAATTAAAACTACTTTGCTATTTTAGATGGCGTCTTCAAGCAACACCAACACCACCAACCGTTTTTCACTTAGAGTTTTCCTTGAGAAGGAAAAACTCAATGGTAACAACTTCTTGGATTGGTTTAGGCAACTTAAACTTGTCCTACGCCAAGAAGGAAAGATGGTTACCATAGAGGAGGCCCTACCCGAGGCTCCTGCTGCCAATGCCACTCGGGCTATCCGAGACGCTTATGAGAAGCGTCTCAAGGATACCGAGGACATTACTTGCCTCATCCTAAGTACTATGATCCCCGAGCTCCAAAAGAAAATGGATCATTTGAGTGCTTTTGACTTGATCGCTCAGCTTAAGGAAATGTTCCAGCAACAAGCGAGACAAGAGAGGTTTGAGTGTCTTAAGACGGTACTTGGTAGCAAGATGGCCGATGGCGGGAATGTGAGTGCACACGTGTTGCGCATGAAAGCAAACGTGGAGCGCATGGAACGGCTCGGATTTACCATAGGGAGGGAGCTAGCCGTGGATTTGATCCTATGGTCCCTGCCCACCGCGTTTGATCAATTCGTTATGAGTTATCATATGCATAGTATGGATAAGTCCATCATGGAGCTTCATGGTATGCTTAAGACAACGAAGTCTAGCATAACCAAAAACAAGCCCGCCGTTCCAAATCCTGTTCTTGCTATAAGGGAGGGACGAATCCAGAAGAAGAAGAGGACCGCTTATACCCCTAAGGGGAAGGGGAAGGGGAAGATTGGCGCTGCCAAGTCAGGCCCCACTTCGGAGGGTAAAGGCAAGGGGAAGATGGTTCCCTAAGCTAAGACTCCGAACGAAGCGGAATGCTTCTTCTGCGGGAAGAAGTGCCATTGGCGCCGTAATTGCCCGGGGTACCTAGAAGGTCTTAAGAAGCTCAAGGGGTTGAGCATCACAGGAACTTCTGACTCAGGTACGTACATGATTGAACTCCATCATACTTCTACATCTAGTAGTTGGGTATTAGATACCGGCTATGGCACTCACGTTTGTAATATTGTGCAGGTGCTAAGGATAAGTAGAAGGATGGAGAATGGCGAGCTTGACTTGATTATGGGAAACAAGGAGATTGTCCCGGTTAAGGCTCGAGGAGAAGTTGAATTATCTTTTAATTCCGGTTTTTCCATATTATTATTGAACGTATGTTATTCGCCACTTGTGGCACGAAACATTATTTCTTTTCATGCATTACACGACAATGGTTTTGGTTTTTCTTTTGACAATGTGGTTATTGTTTGTTTTAAAAATGGTATTTGTTATTTTAAAGCTTATCCTTGTCGTGGTATTTATGAAGTAGATGCGTACGTTAGTGATAATCGTTCAATCATGAATATTGATTCAACGTCTAAAAATGGTTTAGACAAATTGTCTTTGTGGCATGGTCGACTTGGCCATATAAACAAGACTCGTATCGCCAAGCTCTAAGCGGATGGGATCTTGGAATCATTTGACCACGAGTCAAATGAAGTATGCAAATCTTGTTTATTAGGCAAGATGACTAAAGCACCCTTTTCCGGGGTGAATGAGAGGGGAAAAGACTTATTGGACATTATACATTCCGATGTGTGTGGTCCGTTTAAGCACATCACAAGAGACAATTCTAGATACTTCGTTACCTTTATAGATGATTATAGTAGGTATGGGTATGTCTACTTGGTTAGACAAAAGTCCGAGACCTTTGAGGTCTTTAAGACTTTCCAAAACGAAGTAGAGAATCAATTGGGCAAGAAGATTAAGATACTTAGATCTGATAGGGGTGGTGAGTATCTTAGTCAAGAGTTTCGTGATCATCTTAAGGATTGTGGAATTATCTCACAACTTACACCTCCTAGGACGCCACAATGAAATGGTGTCGCCGAGAGGAAGAACCGAACATTGTTAGATATGGTTCGGTCTATGATGAGTCACACCCAAGTGCCTATACGCCTTTGGGGTTAAGCTCTTGAAACGGCAACAAGAATCCTTAATCTCGTTCCAACGAAGAAGGTCGAGAAAACACCTTTCGAGTTGTGGCATGTGAAACCTCCCGTTCTTGTCTATCTAAAGGTTTGGGGTTGTCAAGCCTACGTACGACGTGAGGTAGATGACAAGTTGGAGCCCCGATCCAAAAAGTGTTATTTCATCGGATATCCAGCTGCGGGTATTGGATATATATTCTATAAACCTTCCGAGAACAAGGTATTTGTTGCTCGGAGGGCGGTCTTTTTAGAAAGAGAATTAGTATCCAATCAGCCTGGCGGGATTAAGATTGATCTTGAAGAAGTTCAAGAGTCAACGGATGAAAGACCTGACATTGGCACTAGCCAACAACCCAACGAGGTTGAGTTTGAGCATGACAATGCGGAGACTAACGTACATCCGTTACCTCCCCGTAGATCCGGTAGAGCCCGCTATGAGCCAGAGAGATATGGATTTCTCATATCTGAGGGCGACGAGTCTGCAAAATGGAAGGAGGCAATGGATAACGAGATGCAATCCATGGAGGATAACCAGGTTTGGGAATTGGTTGATCCCACACCCAGTTGTAAACCAATAGGGTGTAAGTGGGTCTTCAAGAAGAAGACCGACATGGATGGAAATGTAAACACTTTCAAAGCCTGACTGGTGGCTAAAGGTTTCACCCAGACACATGGTGTCGACTATGATGAAACATTCTCCCCAGTGGCCATGTTGAAATCTATTAGGATACTTTTGGCAATTGCCGCATTTCATGATTACGAAATATGGCAAATGGATGTCAAAACCGCATTCCTTAATGGGAAGCTCTCCGAAGAGGTGTATATGACGCAGCCTGAGGGTTTTGTGCATCCGAAGCATCCTAATAGAGTGTGTAGATTAAAGAAGTCCATTTATGGACTTAAACAATCATCTCGTAGTTGGAATCTATGCTTTGATGAGAAAATCAAAGAGTTTGGTTTTTCGAGAAGTGTAGACGAGCCATGTGTATACGTTAGGGCTAGTGGGAGCGCCGTTAATTTCTTAGTCTTGTATGTGGATGATATCCTACTCATTGGTAAAGATGTTCCAACCTTGCAAAGTGTCAAAATTTGGCTTGGAAAATGCTTTTCAATGAAAGACTTAGGAGAAGTGGCATACATTCTGGGTATCAAGATCTATAGAGATAGGTCTAGAAAACTTCTCGGGTTGAGTCAAAGTACATACATTGACAAAGTCTTGAAGCGGTTCAAGATGGAGGACTCCAAGAAAGGAAATCTTCCTATGTCGCATGGAGTGATATTGAGTAAAACTCAATGTCCTAGTTCTCAAGAGGAATTAGAAGTAATGAAGCGAGTACCATATGCTTCGGCCGTGGGCTCGATCATGTACGCCATGTTATGTACCCGTCCTGATGTGTCATGTGCTTTGAGCTTGACTAGTAGATATCAGGCAAACCCGGGGCAAGCCCATTGGGTTGCGGTAAAGAACATTCTTAAGTATCTTAGGAGGACTAAAGAGATGTTCTTGATATTTGGTGGTGAGGAAGAGCTCAAAGTAAAGGGTTACTCTGATGCTAGTTTCCAAACTGATAGGGATGACTGCCGATCGCAATCGGGGTTTGTGTTCCTATTGAATGGTGGGGCTATTGCTTGGAGAAGTTCAAAGCAAGACACAGTGGCTGATTCTACTACAGAGTCAGAATACATTGCGGCAAGTGAAGCTGCTAAAGAAACTGTGTGGATAAGGAAGTTCATCCGAGACCTTGGAGTGGTTCCTAGCATATCCGACCCTATTGAGATCTTTTGTGACAATGAGGGTGCGGTAGCCTTGGCGAAGGAACCAATAGCTCACAAGAGAACGAGGCATATACCTCGTAAGTACCACTTGATTAGAGAGATGGTTGAAAGTGGTGAAGTCGCTATTAGTAGAGTAACCTCGGAAGGCAATTTGGCCGATCCGTTTACTAAACGATTGTCACAAGCTTCTCATGATTCTCACACTACGGCGATAGGTGTTAGATTTGCTCATGACTTGGTTTAGATTTAGTTTTAATTTATGTTTGAACCATTATGTATTTGGGATCATTAAGCAATAATATTACTAATGTTTGTTTCAATTTATATAGTAGAGATCTATATATACGCGTGTTCCGGCTACTCACATTTAGTCTTTATTGTGTTCTATCTTTGCATGTTTAACTTATTCCCTAGATTGTTTTACAACCTTTAAGTCTCCACAATCGGTGGTACTTTGTGGGAAGAAAGTATGAATTAAGATTGAGGTAAAGAATTGGTTTTGATAAAACGTGATTCTTGCCTATACTTGAAAGGGGTTTCAAGTGATTGGAGGACCCGCACCCGAGTTTACTTCATGGTTTTAGTCACAAGTAACTCGGGATGGTAATGACATTTCATCCTTAAACTAGAGATACATGTGATCCCAAAGCATAGGTCTGTTTTGCTTTGATCGTTTTCTAACGCGGTCCGTAACTGGTCGTTATAAGGGAAATGATTGGGTAGAGTATTGTCTATGTGGCGGGACTATGTAGTCGAAAGGTATTTGTTCCTCTATGTATAGAGAGAATATCCATGGGCCCCTCGATAATTGAGTGCTGACGTTCATATGCATGGCCGTGCTCAGGTTACATTGATGATGGATCAATGTTAACTTGGTTTGTTGGTCACCACTAATCTAGAATTGAGAAACATAATCGTGAACGATCTAAAGGTTGACTATATTCCATGCCTTGTGTTCACATTGGATATCACGAACAATGGGATGTACATGTTCATTTATCTTTAGGACAATCATTTTATGATTGGGGATCTTGTCAAGAGTGGCATACCCTATACTGACTTGGGAGCATAGATGTCTTGCTAGAGGCCGCTCTATGTTTGTGTTATTTTTCGTAGTCATGTCACGTGCAAGTGGGAGTCTGATGGAATATGCCCGCTGACACGAACGAGTTAATGACACTACTGATGAGGTGTAGGCCTATTGGGTCACACACCAAGTATTGATTCCGGCAACATGATCAAGCAATAGAGAGGAAAAGGCCAAAATGGGTTTTGGCAGGGTGGTACACGGGCAGTGTTCCTGAACACGGACCGTGTCCAGTCCAACGTACACGAGGCGTATTGGCCCAATCCAAGGTCGTGTAATTTGGGCCTACACGGGCCGTGTAGATGAACACGGGCCGTGTAGTGCCTGTTAGACACGGGCCGTCTTAGCCCAATTGGGGTCGTGGACTTTGGGCCTACACGGCCGTGTAGATCTACACGGGCCGTGTACGTTCGCTGTAACAACAGAATTAACAGCCTTAAACACTTGGTTTAATGGGGTTAACTTCTAATAATGATGGTAGACAAAGAGACCACGAGTTATCTGCTCTTGTAGAGGCTTTTGGCTATGACTTGGTCTCTTGGTTGACACTTGAACTCTCTCTCTCTCTCTTGTTCTTGGTGTTCTTGGTGTTCTTGAACACAAGAAGAAAACATACACATACTTGATTGTTGTTTTGGTGGTCATACATCAACTTGCTAGCACTTGGGAATCAAGGAAGCTTGGGGTAGACTTCATTGGAGGAGTTCTTTGTTAGACTCTAAGCCACTTGACTAGGAAGGTTACTTTGTGTTTTGCACCATTGAGGTATAACCTTTCTTCTCATCTTGTTTATATATATTTTAGTTGCAACTCCATTGTTAGATTTTGGTCCATGAGAAGTATTCATTGTTTGGCATCAATTTTATGTTATGTACTCTGCTTCCGTTGCTACTTGATTTTGCCAAACGAATACCTTCAGGGTCACACGCCAAGTTTCAACTGGAATGAATTTCTTTTGATGTGACTATGGATTGTTCAATTACCATGAGATTACAGCCTTTAGGTAGTGAAACATCATCGTCGATGTATGCACTTTGCTTCTTTAGATTTCTCATTTCGTTTGTGGCTGTTTTGGTTTTGGTGGTTTTATGTTGAACTGTTGGTTGTTTATGCTGTGAGATGTGGGTTTTCTTTCTCATTGGATTTGAGAATTTTGGTTTCATTTCAACCGCATTTTGATTGTCGTGATTCCAGTTATTGTAGTATCTGTGATTTGGAGTCCATGAAGTGTGATGATTGGTGAGATTAACTTTGGAATTAAACTTAGTGGATACACTTTCATTGCTCATTTGGAATCGTGCTCTGTTGGAGCGTTTCTTTCGACAATAGGTAATTTTATTACCTTTTCTATTTATGAAGAAAGCCTATTCGTGATTTGATTCAAAAGGTTTGTAATTGGGGTTTGGTTTGACTCCACGATTCTTTCTATCTTCGTCATACATATAGTGATAAATACAATGTCCATCAACACAACCAACACTCATGTAAAACATTTCAAATTTAATAGAATTAATTATAGTTCGAACAGGTTTGACATTCAAACAGATGAGTCATTACAAAGCAGTAGATTTGTTTGTTTATCCGAAGCAGGGCTCCGTATCACTGCTGATAAGACACGAGCCTATTGGGTCACACGGTAGGAAATAATTCCGACAACACATATCGTGAACGGGAGAAAATGTGTCCGGGCAGGCCTTATGGCCGCAAAGGGTGGTTCCTTGCGGCTGCAAGGACCACCTGTCGGACAACATTTAATGTTTTTGTCCAGATTTTTACAAGGCTCAATGTACACTTATTAGGGCTTCTTGGGGGCTGCATGGACGACTTTTTTGTGTGTGTATGACCCTAATTCTGCCAGAAATATGTGGTGCATGTGAGTGGCTTGGTAAGTAAGTGAAACACAAGGCAAAAACATACTTATCTCTCACTTAGGCTTGCATACTCCATTAGCAGAGTTCTTTGGCATATTTCCAGGTTCTGGAAATTACTGTGTGTTGTTCCAAAGGTGATTTCAAGCTCTTGAAGATCATTAGAGGCTTACTAGCATCTGGGAATCAAGCAAACTTGGTGTGGACTATGGATAGAGAGTTGCTCATTTGGTGACTTCTAGTTCAACCCAACATACACAAGGAAGAGGGTATATTTCATATCCTATCTCTTGTTTTTGCTTGCAATACTTGTATGTAGATTTCTTTCCATTGGTAAGACTTAATGGCATTAACTTTTACACCTCATTTGCTTCCGCTGCGTGGGTAAGATGGCCATTAAATTCCTTCAGGTTTTACTTTTGAATTTAATAATAACGGTACTATTTTGTGTTTCAAAGATAAAACTTGTTATTTTAAAGCATTACCATATCATGGCATTTACGAAACGGACGCATACACTAATAATAATAAAAATTCAATCATGAGTATTGATTCTATATCCAACAATTTTTTGGATATGTTATCCATATGGCATTATCGTCTTAGTCATATAAACAAGGCTCAAATCACCAAGCTCCAAGCGGATGGAATCTTGGAATCATTTGACCATGGGTCAAATGATGTATGCGAATCTTGTTTATTGGGCAAGATGACTAAAGCACCCTTCACTGGGAATAGTGAGAGGGGCAAAGACTTGTTGGACATTGTACACACTGATGTGTGTGGTCCATTCAAGCATATCACAAGGGATAACTCAAGATACTTCGTTACCTTTATAGATGATTATAGTAGGTATGGATATGTCTATTTAATTAGATAAAAGTCTGAAACTTTTGAAGTATTCAAGAATTTCCAAAACGAATTAGAAAATCAATTGGGAAAAAAAATTAAGATACTCAGATCTGATAGAGGTGGTGAGTATCTTAGCCAAGAGTTTCGAGATCATCTTAAGAGTTGTGGATTATTTCACAATTAACACCTCCGAGGACTTCACAATTAAATGGGGTCGCTGAAAGGAGGAACCGGACATTGTTAGATATGGTTTGATCTATGATGACTCGTACCCAAATACCATTGAGTTTTTGGGGATACGCTCTTGAAACGTGTAATACCCGCAATTTAAAAAAATATATGAAAGTATTTTATTGGAATATTATAGTGATTTGTAGACTTATATTGTGGAATGAGAAATTTATTAAAGTTGTTGGGATTATGTATATATTAATCCAATAAGAGTTTTAGTTAGAAATTTGGGCTTGAGACCTTGTATTGGGCTTAGGCCCACAAGAGGTGTTGTATGAGGGTATAAATAGGAATTTAAGGCACAACCCCCAACACTATCAATCAGATCACTGTTCCATTCAAGTGTGTGTGTGGGTGTGCTGAGTGCCATTCTCGAAGAAGCAGAGGAAGAAGGAAGCCAAAGTTCATTTTGAAGCTAAGAGATTTCAAGAAAATCATCAGGTAATGTTTCTCAATTCTTTAGAATCATATAGACACCAATTCTTACTATGTTAAGATGATGATTGGATGCTTAGAATCTGGATTTTAAGGTTTGAATACATGAGAAAAACCGAGGAGAAATAATTAAGCAAGGATACTTAATAAGTTGATAAAACACAGTTTTGTGTTAGAAGAAAGTTTTAAATAAGTGGAGAAATGTTTTACAAAAAGAATGAGTTAAATTGATTGAGTTCTGAGAAAGCTTGATTTTGGCTATGGAGTCTGGGTTTTTAGAATGATGAACTGCCAGGGAAGGAAGTGTGCCATGCGACTTTCAGTTAGCATTTATGAACATCCATGTGTCTTTTAGTAGATATGTATGTATCCTGCGACCTTTAGTAATTACGAATGCATCATGCGACTTTTAACATGTTCATGCGACATTCAATAAGCCCATGCGACTTTTAGTATGTAGTCATGCGACTTTCAGTAGCTATGTGTGTGTCCATGCGACTTTCAGTAAGTCCATGTGACTTTCAGTATGTAGTCATGCGACTTTCAGTAGCAATGTGTGTGTCCATTTGACTTTCAGTAAGTCCATGCAACTTTCAGTAGCAATGTGTGTGTCCATGTGACTTTGAGTCAGTCCATGCGACTTTCAGTTAGTATTTGTGTGTCCATGCGACCTTCAGTAGTGTGTACCCATCCGACTTATGGGGAGTTATGTAAGTAAGTAAAGGTTAGTACCCGGTATTAACCATATTTAAACTTGGATCAGGTGACAGTTTAATTTAAGGGCAACCAAGTAAAGTCCTACAGTAAGAACTAAGTAACCAGGACCGCTGATAGGTGAGTATTCTCACTTATGATCTAAATAGATTGGAGATGTGAATGCATGCATATGAATACGTGAATAACTATGAGTTATGATAGAAACATGATTAGACCGCTTACTTCGGTAGCGGGTACGAGTAGAACATTTAGTTCGGTAACGGGTATGATTAGACTGCTCACTTCGGTGACGGGTATGCGCAGACTGTACACGGTGTCGGGTATGAGACCAACACTTCAGTGTCGGGTATGTTAGACCGTTGTGACAACAACGCGTGAGATGAGACCGTCCCAGTTGACGGGTACGATGAGACCACTTACTACGGTTGTGGGTATGAGTTATGAGCAGTTATATGAACTATTTGGTTGTAAGTAGTATACTCACTAAGCCTTGGGCTTACAGTTGTTGTTTTAACTCTTTTCAGGTGACGACCACGGCGGGGCTCGAGCTCGACATTGTTAGTTCACTACCCAAGCTTCAGCAACTTATTGATTTAGTTTTTTTTAGCGGTAATAGTTTCAATGACAAATGATGTTGATGAATGTAACTCAAAGAATATTGCGTACCTATTTTGATTAATGATTGTCATGCAACTACGTCATTGGTTATTTACCGACATTCATTATGAATGAATTGGAAAAAAAATTGGGACGTTATGGTATCAGAGCCTAGGTTTAAGGGATCTTGTAACATCGTATTTTTAACCCAAAAATTTTCACTTTTAATTACACCGCGGAAGCATTTTAAACATCAAAGTAATTACAACTAATTACAACCTACTTTTACAAAAATATAAGTATTACAAAACACGGCTCATCACAAATACATTATCAGAGTCCTAGGTGATTACTCCCCGAGCTAACCACTCTCAGCCGAGCCGCTGACTTAGCAAAACCTATAAAAAGAGTGAGAGGTGGGGGATTAGCACAAAGCCAAGTGAATGGAGTAACACCCAACAGATATATCAGCCAGAACCGCATGATATCAACAACCACAAATAGGCACCCAGGGAAGACCGGCGGTTCTGCATGAACCTACAACCAATGCCGGCCAAAGCAAAGGTTTACCAATAGTCCATTTGCTATTCTCACACAGTATCATCCTCTGGTAGCAACAAATGCATCCCAAGGTCCTGATACTGCTTAGCCAATAGCAAATGAACACAACCCATAAGCCCAGTCGTAAACTGACTTCCCTTCCAACATGTATACATATCACAGAATACAACAATTAACATTCACAGTTAATTAACCAATAGATATACAATCTATCCAACAATAGTTGCAACCAAACCAGTACAACTAATATCACCCGTGAGCAAACATTCACTTACCTCTGATTCTCACCTATTCCACTCAGTGATCTAATGTTACTGAGCCTTGTCTGTTCCTGAGAACACAACAAATTGAAATCAGTATTCAATTCATAAATATATATATCAATAATATATTTATATCCATTTAATCAAACATAAACATGTAAGATTCACATATGCATGCACATATAACACATAGCATTAAATAATGCAAAACAACAAACCAAAACTATCGGATTTCACATGAAATCCGACACTACTATCGGAATCCGCAACCCCTATCGGATTTCAAAGAAATCCCATACATCCATCGGATTTCAAGAAATCCGATACTTCCTTCGGATTTCACTTAGTACAATCGGATTTTCCATGCTACTCGGATTTCAACACTAGGATTCCAAATTCGGATTCAAACCATAGGATTTCGACATTAGGATTTCAAGAGTTTCGGATTTCACATATCCGGATTCAACACCCGGTTTCCACCAGAATCAGATTCTACCTTCGGTTTTCATCATCACCACCAAAATCCGCAAACTTCAACTTACCAAGAATCCGACAACTTCATAACTTGCATAAATCAACTCTCTAGTTTATACAATTCATATGCAAGTTCATAGAAACACATATAATCATGTTTAAACATGCAAGCATGCATATTAAACACCCTAAAACCATAAGAACACCAAGAACATCAAATCCGATTACCTCATATGATGTTCCTAACCAAAACCAACTTTAAAACCGTAGCATGCTTATAACAACTAGCATGTTAACAAGAATTAAGATATCATCATCAACCTTCAAATCTTGAATCACACAATCAAGAAATCAAAATTCCGATTGTTGCTCCTCTTCCTTGCTTTTGCTCTCGGTTTCACACTCAAACACACATACATGCAATAGCTTCAATGTGAAGTAATGCAACACACACCCATGTAGACATACTTAATTAGCATAAGGTGGCATTCTACACACATGCACACACACACAACCGTACACACATACATAAATCAACATGTTTAATTTAAATGATTAATAATCAGTTAAACATAAACCAAATTATAATTCACGTGTAACATACCCCAAGCCTACGTTTCTACTAGGCCCACTCTTAGGATGTTACAGATCTAGATGCGTTTCGGCTTCTTTAGACTTAAACCTTGGTTCTTAAAGAAGTTTTAAACAAAGTTTCACAACGTGCAAATGACAAAAAACTTTTAATGAGCTATCAGCCGGAGCTAGTCCGAGTAGTCACACACGAGGTACATGGTACTTACAATATTATATTATGTGCTAGTTTATGTGACTTCTGATAGTAAGCTACTTTAGAATGACATCAAGGAGGTAGTACAACCTTTATATGATTGCTATACGTGAGACCCAGAATGCTATAAAAAGTGATGATACATAGCCCAATCCAGTGAATCAGGATTTTCAAGGGTAATGTTAGGGTCCAGTACGTGTAGTGTGTTGCTAATAATAGGGCCCATATTATTATTTGCACACGATACTTATTGGAACCTATCAGCATCCAAGGGAATCTTGTGAATCCGATGAGGGGTACTTGTAAAGATAAAATGCTTGTAGCTAGGGTGCCTTAGAATGTCTAGGGTTGCCTGCTAGCTAGGTTTTGACATGTGATACGTGATCTATGCTTTGGTATATTAGTGAGGACTGTATGGCAATGCCGCCTATTGATTAGTGCACTGTCTATACATCCAGTATGGTGAGGACGAGAAACAAAAGAGTAATACCAGCAGATAGGGTTTTCGGAAACCCACCCGATGGAGAAAATGCTAGGGTAATAGGGGAAAGTGATCCCCTTATGCAACTAGTTGTAAACCAGCCACTTCCTAAAAATGTGGCTCCTGAGAATGTTGTGCCAGACAACCTTGAGAGTGAATAGTATAGGGAAACAAACATCACAGAGCTGGTAACCACAGTAATGACCAATACGTTGAGAGAACTTCTGCCTAAAGTGGTGGAAGACCTGAAGTAGGATATGAGCAACATGATATATTAGAAGCTGGATGCTCTGTGGGCCGTGAAAGAAGCAACCGTAACAGTGGCAAACACCCAGCTACTAACACCAGCTACTACCCAGGTAACTCGAGGAGCTACCTTTCGGGACTTCTCGGCGTGTCAGCCGCCAACCTTGGAGGGTCTGCCACACCCAGTGCTAAGTACTAGGTGGATTGCAGCGGTGGAGGGAGCGTTCTTCACCAGCAAGTGTGCCAATGATGCTAAGGTTTGGTACGCGTCTAATTTTCTGAGGGGAGAAGCTAAGGATTTGTGGAACTTGCTGCGTAAGATGAAGGGCAAGGTAATCGCGAGGATGTCGTGGGAAGAGTTCACAGGGATGTTCTAT
This sequence comes from Dittrichia graveolens, assembly GCA_038502395.1. Lineage (NCBI taxonomy): Eukaryota > Viridiplantae > Streptophyta > Magnoliopsida > Asterales > Asteraceae > Dittrichia > Dittrichia graveolens. Next base: position 49,465,922 of record JARJIL010000005.1, on the reverse strand, counting down.
GTTGAGTATGCACCCAAACTAGAGGTGGAGAGGGTAATAGATGAGTTTATGAAACTAGAGCAGACCACAGAGACGGTCAACCAGATTACTGTGGTGTCTAAGGAGAAGTTGGTTTACTACCCGACCTATGCCAGCGATGAGGGGTTACAGATGCACTGGTACACCCAGATGTTAAGGGAGGATATAAGGGAATTTGTAGCGAATGATCAATACTCCACGCTTGACCAAGTGATAGAAGGGGCCCGAAAGAGAGAGTTATATCCTATAGAGAGAAATAGGAAGCGTACTACTGAGCGGGCCACCCTCGGCAGCGGCCAGGGGAAGCAGCTTGCCAAGAAACCGAATACAGGGTCGAGATGTGTGCAATGCGGGAGGACGCACACTGGGATTGTCATTAGGGGTTGGATAGGTTTTACAGATGTGGAAGAGGTGGGCACCATGGAAAAGACTGCAAGGCTCACCTTAACGTATGTTTCAAGTGTAACAAGCCGGGGCACCGAATGGCAGAATGCCCGGAAGCAACTGGGGGAAGTGGAAAGCCAAACTGGCAGCCGCCACTCAGGATCACCAACGGAGAGAAAGGGAAGAGGCGCGAAGCACCTAAACGAAGGGGTTGCGTGTCACACCCCGCTAAAGCGGAAACACGAGGTGTCACAGCACAAGATATCATCGCACAAGGTAAATAGATAATAACCATTAGATTAAATTAACAAAATAAGTAGTTCGGATGAAACATAAATAAAAGTTACACAACCGAATAATATTTAAAGGAAATTGTCTTGTACGATGCGTAAATAAAATAAATATGGTTTTTATAAAATGTGACGATGAAGATGAAGATGCCACACATCATGTTTGTAAGCATAAGGTACCTAACGGCGGTCACCTGAAAGCACGGGTAAAAGAAAAGTGTCAACTACTAGAGTTGGTGAGTTCATAGGTTTTTAATGTATGCACAAAATATCTTTTAAATGAGAAAAGTTTAAATAATTGATGGAAGTTTTTGGATAAAAATCCAAGTATGAAATAATGATAGAAGATGTATTATATTGCCCAAAACGTTGCACATGGTAGTAATAGACTATGATGATTATTGCTTGAGCCATTATCCAACCTAGCCGACAACCAATTGCCCATGATAAACCTAACGCCTATATTAAATGACGTTAGTAGTGGTAAAGTACATCTATAGTTCGTCAACCATAAATGGGAGACGTCGGAATCTCCAAATAGCGCTACTTACAAATACCATCGGCTCACTAGCGGAGTTAAGGAATAATGTCCAACGAAAGGGCCTTACAACGATCACCCAAGCACATCAAAGAATAATACCATAAGTGCTCAAAATAATATTTGAAATAAATAAGAAGATAGGCAATAAACTTTTCATGAAATATATACACATGCTTTCACCCCAAAATAATATGAAATACGGTAAAAAGGGGCTATGATACTCACTTGGTATGCAAAGGTGTTTTCTTGTAAGGATTTCTTGTTCCTACCGAAGCTCCTTTCCTAATATAAAAAGGTATGTAGCTCTATTAGACTTATTTTATTTATTATTTTGTATTATTTATTTGTTGTTAACTTATTTATTTAAATAGTTAAAGGTTGTCTCTATTTTTCCATTATTCATAAGTGTTCACTGAAATTTTCAGTTCTTTGAGTTGAACTTTAAAAATTAAAAACTGTTATTTAGGAGTCATATTAAGGCTTGATATTTTAATATAATCTTACTACATGTTTCTAGAATGTCCAGTAAAAATATAGGAATTTATAATCCATGTTTGGTATTTTTAATAATTAAAAGTGTATAGGATGTCCACTGATCAGTGTCTGGATGACATGTTGTTACTAAAACGTCTGTTTAGGGCTCATACGACCTCCTTTTTACATGATTCAAACTGGGAAATAACCACGACTCAAAGATTAAACTTTTAAAAAAAACTAGACGTATTTTGACCCAAGAATGAGTAAGTTACACGCGTTTAAAGTGTACCCTTCTAAATCTGCCAGATTTCCAGATTCAACATATGGGTCTTTTTAAATATGTTTGAAGGATCAAACGTTCATGAAAATTAGTGAATCCAGGTTTAAATGAAAGGTAACACATTAAACTAAGATTAGCAAAAAGAATCAACTGATTTTGATACCTAGAACTCCAGATATAACAAAAACAAGTGAGGAGTTCTAACATCAGATTCTGCCAGATTTGTGATTCTTTTTGCTTATGGGTCATAACTTTAATATAACATGTTTATATTCATGAATAATCATATTGTATGAGTATAAGCTTTGATAATCCATGTGTTCTTACAACAATGGTAGGATGATACACATTTTATGTGTTCCTTACAACATTTGTTAAGATGAAACACATGCATGATCAAAGTCTTATTTTCTTAATTTTTAGTTGATTAAGTTCCATACAACAACGGTAGGATGATGCACATTTCATGTGCTCCTTACAACATTGGTAGGATGTTTATATTTACATAATTATATATATATAAATAAAGGAAATAAGATGAACAACAAAGAAAATAAATAAAATAAAGAAGAAAGAAGAAGAGAAGAAAGGTAGAAGAGTAGGGATGAGTGTTTTATGATCATCTTACCAACTCTTTTCTTTGATTTAGTGTTTGATCTTCAAAAGATGATCAACACTTGGATGTTCTTGGGAGATTTTTGTTGGTGAAAGAAGAAGAGAGAAAATAGAAGAGATGGAGTGTGGTGGTAAAGGAAATGATAAGGAGTAGTAGGAGGCTTATATAGAGCATGGGGGAGATCAAGTGGTGGTTCTTGGGAAGAGAAGGAGGCAAGAGAAAAGAGATGGGGGGTTTCTTTTATTTTTTTATTTTTTATAAATTATGTGTAATTAGTTTAAATAAATTTGTATAAATGGTGATTTTGTTTAAATCTTTTAATTAACAAAGTTTTAATTATTTTGATGAGTTTATATATATGTTTTATATTTTAACTTATTTATATTTATTATGATGTATTTAATTATTTTTATTGTTATTATTATTATTATTGTATATGATTTGTAATTCTTGACTTTTAATAATTCGATTTTTCGAGCTCCGGAAGGTTCTAACCATATAGGCGGGATTTCTACGAAATCTAATATTATTATGGATGTATTTAAGTCATAAATACTATTTTTAGTCATACTAGGCTTAAAATTAGGATTTCTAATGGCTAACCTGGGAAATTTGTTGCCGAATGTCACAGTCTCCCCTGATTAAAAGAATTTCGTCCCGAAATTAATCGTTGACGTCTTGGACTTGCTTTTTGGCGAAGAGGTGTGGATATTTGAGTTTCATATAATCCTCTCGCTCCCAAGTGTATTCAGGCCCGTGCCTTGAGTTCCAACGAACTTTTAAGATGGGGATCCTGCTTCTCCTTAGTCTTTTGACCTCCCGGTCAAGGATTTCTATTGGTTCTTCTACAAAGTGCAACCGGTCATCAACTTGCACATCTTTTAAGGGTAAGATTAAGGTTTCCTCCGTTTGGCATTTCTTTAAATTCGACACATGGAACGTGTCATGGATGGCGCTCAGTTCTTGTGGCAGTTTTAGCTTGTAGGCTACCGGTCCGATCCTTTCGATTATCTCGAACGGCCCAACATACCTGGGACTTAACTTGTTCTTTTTACCAAAACGCACTATCCCTTTCCAAGGTGATATCTTTAGTAGAACTTTATCGCCAACTTGAAACTCTAGGGGTTTCCTGCGATTGTCGGCGTAGCTCTTTTGTCGGTCCCTAGCGGTTTTGAGTCTTTCCCTGATAATCTTTATCTTATCAGTGGTTTCCTGTACGACGTCTGGTCTGGACAATTGTCGGTCTCCGATTTCCAACCAGCTGAGCGGGGATCTACATTTGCGTCCGTACAATGCTTCATAAGGTGCACACTGGATACTGGTGTGATAACTATTATTGTATGAAAATTCAACCAGTGGCAAATGCGAGTCCCAGCTCCCACCAAAATCTAACACACAAGCACGTAACATATCTTCCAGCGTTTGAATGGTCCTTTCCGATTGTCCGTCTGTTTGGGGGTGGTAAGAGGTGCTTAAATTGACTCGCGTTCCCAATGCTTTCTGAAGTGATTGCCAAAATCGGGAAGTGAAGCGACTATCCCTATCCGAGATGATAGAGATGGGCACTCCATGACGCATGATGATCTCATTGATGTAGATTCGTGCCAGCTTTTCCATCTTGTAATCTTCACGAATGGGTAGGAAATGTGCTGACTTTGTAAGCCGGTCTACTACTACCCAGATGGCATCGTACCCTTTTGCGGATCGGGGTAACTTAGTCACAAAATCCATAGTTATCTGTTCCCATTTCCATTCCGGGATTTCGGGTTGCTGCAGTAATCCAGAGGGTTTCTGGTGTTCTGCCTTAATCCTTGCACAAGTCAAACATTTCCCCACGTATAGGGCGACATCCTTCTTCATTCCGGGCCACCAATAGTATTCCTTCAAATCCTTGTACATTTTATCGGCTCCGGGATGAATAGAATACTTAGACTTATGTGCCTCATCCAATATCGTTAACCTTATGTTATCTACCTTGGGTATCCAAACCTTCTTTTCGAAGTAACGTACTCCGTCAGTTCCAATCTCAAACCTGTGCTCCAAATGACGAAGGGTTTCCTCTTTTAGATTTTCTTCTTTTAATGCTTGCTCCTGAGCTTCAAGAATCCTTCCTTTCAGACTTGTTTGCACTACAGCTCCTAATGCTCGTACTCTCATTGGTTTTACTCTTTCCTTCCTACTCAACGCGTCGGCTACCACATTGGCCTTGCCTGGGTGATATTTGATTTCGCAATCATAATCATTGAGTAGTTCTACCCATCGCCTTTGTCTCATATTGAGCATCTTTTGATCAAAAATATGCTGGAGACTCTTATGGTCAGTGTAGACGGTACACTTGGTGCCATATAAGTAGTGTCTCCATATTTTGAGTGCAAACACTACCGCTCCTAGCTCCAAATCATGAGTAGTGTAGTTTTTCTCATGAACCTTCAATTGTCTCGAAGCGTAGGCGATAACTTTGTCTTTTTGCATTAAAACACATCCCAACCCTTGGTGTGATGCGTCGCAATAGACCACAAAGTTTTCTGATCCAGTTGGCAATGCCAAGATAGGTGCGTTGCATAGCTTCTGCTTTAAGGTTTGAAAGGCTTCTTCTTGCTTATCTCCCCAAATGAATTTCTTATCCTTCTGAGTCAGAGTCATTAATGGTTGAGCCACGCGTGAAAAGTTTTCGATGAACCGCCTATAATATCCTGCCAAACCCAGAAATTGTCGAATCTCGGTTGGCGTCTTTGGTGCTTCCCACATTTTGATTGCTTCGATCTTTGCTGGATCGACATGAATTCCATTTGAATTAACTACATGACCAAGGAAGTGTACTTCTCGGATCCAAAATTCACACTTAGAGAATTTGGCATACAACTTCTGGTCCTTGAGTAGTGTTAAGATTAATTTCAAATGCTGCTCATGATCTTCCTTGCTTCGCGAATAGATGAGAATGTCGTCTATGAACACTATAGCAAACTTATCTAAATATGGTCTACAGACCCTATTCATTAAGTCCATAAATACTGCTGGAGCGTTAGTCAACCCAAAAGGCATAACTAAGAACTCATAATGTCCATAGCGGGTTCTAAAGGCGGTCTTGGGGACGTCTTCTTCGCGAACTCTCAATTGGTGATATCCCGAGCGAAGATCGATTTTTGAAAAATATTTGGCGCCTTCAAGTTGGTCGAACAGATCATCGATTCGAGGGAGAGGGTATCGGTTCTTGATTGTTAACTTGTTGAGTTCCCGATAGTCGATACACATTCGTAGCGATCCGTCCTTCTTTTTGACGAAAAGAACTGGGGCTCCCCAAGGGGATGAACTTGGTTGAATGAAACCTTTGTCGAGTAATTCTTGTAGTTGTGCCGATAGCTCTTGCATTTCTGATGGGGCGAGTCGATATGGTGCTTTTGCCACGGGAGCCGCTCCAGGGACTAGATCGATATGGAATTCGACTTGCCGATTCGGGGGTAATCCTGGCAAATCTTCCGGAAATACTTCAAGAAAGTTTCGCACGATGGGAATTTCTTGAATGTTTTTCTCACAGGTTTTCTTATTGATTATATGTGCTAGGAATGCCTCGTTTCCTTTCCTTAAGCAATTTCTCATCTTGATGGATGAGATTATCTTGAAATCCCTTCCGGATTTTTCTCCATACACCTTAAGTGTCTCACCATCAGGCGTCGGAATTCGGACGATCTTTTCGAAGCAACAGATTTCCGCTCGATGGCTAGAAAGCCAATCCATCCCAACAACTATGTCGAAACTTCCCATTTCAAGTGGGATTAAATCTATGGTATATGTTTTATCGGCTAAGCCTAAGGTACAACCAGGGATTATGTCCTTAACGCTAGTTTTCTGACCGTTAGCAAATTCAATGATGTAAGGCTCTTTCATTTCTATGGTTTTTAGGTTTAGCCTTAACTTAAATCTTAATGATATGAAGCTTTTATCGGCCCCTGAATCAAATAGTACTGATGCGTAATAACCGTTTAGAGGAAACGTACCTGTAACGACATCGGGGTTTTGTCTAGCTTCATTTGCTCCAATCTCAAACACCCTGCCTCGTGCTTGATTTCCTTGGTTACTTTGGCTTGCAGGACGTGCTTGATTATAATTAGACCCTTGAGTTGGCCGCGAGCAAACGGTGCCATGGTGCTCCAGACTTCCGCATTTAAAGCATGGCTTTACTCGGCAAGTTTTGCTGAGGTGTCCTAGCCGCTTACACCTAAAGCACACCATGCACTTCCCTTCGTGGTGTTTGTGGCACTTGTCACATTTAGGGTAGGATCTCCATCCTTTATCGGCCGCTTGCGCCTGAGCTCCGAAGTTCCTAGCCCTTTTTTGAGTCCTCGCAGCTTCTCCACCGGATGGCTTCCTCGGCATCTCCTCAAGCTTCCTCTTACCCTTGTCCTTGTTGCTCCCAAGCGATCCCGATCGGATGGCATTGTGGGTAAGTCTTGTAGCTAGATTTACCGCACTTTGGATGGTGTTGGGGTTTGCAGCCGTGACATTTGCCCGGATCTCAGGGGCTAGACCCCAAATGTATCTATCGATACGGTTTTCTTCCGGGGTCACCAAGTGCGGCACCAGCTTGGCCAAATCATGAAATCGGGTGGTATAGGAGTTGATGTCATCCCCGATCATTTCATGATTCCACAGCTCGGCTTCTAGCTTTTGAATTTCACTCCTCGAGCAAAATTCGTCCCTTAATAGCCTGAGGAATGCATCCCAGGTGAGTTGGTGCGCGGCATTTCTTCCAAGCGTTTGCAGTTGGATATTCCACCACGATAAGGCTCGCCCTTGCAGAAGACATGCTGCAAACTCCACCTTGTTTGCTTACGTACATTTACTGATGCTAAGGACTGATTCCATGCTTTCAATCCAGTTTAGTAGACCCACACCTCCTTCCGTTCCAAAGAATTCTTTAGGGTTGCAGGCCCTAAAGGTTTTGTAGTTGCAATCTTGGGTTGGGGTTGGTACTCCTTGGTTTGTTTGAAGCCCAGCAGCAACTTGGCTAACTATGTTGGGTAATGTTGCAATCACTTGTTCCATGACAAGTTGATCTAACTCGGGGTTTGCTCTTCGTGGAGGCATCGTTCTAGAGCACAATCACACGACGATTTTTAGTCACTCAATCTAATCGGTTTTATCATACTACTCTATGTGTAACATGTGTAATTCATTCATGGCATTAAATATGACTTAATAGTACGAGATTTAATTAAATAATCAATCATTCACTTGGCACAAAATAATTACCAAAATTGGCTCTTTATAAGATGCCATATATATTAATAAGGAGTTAATAGTAGCCATACAATCATACATCCTTCAAACCAACATAGGATATTTTAGTTCATAATCAACAAAAGAGAAGGACATTAAAAACACAAAGTAGATCCACTCCAACCCATCTAGCGCCTAATCCCAATGTAAGCTAGCCCCACTAACATCATCAACACAACCCCTAAAACTAGGCATGTATGCATTAGCCTAATTAGTCTTCGGGCTTCTTGAGCCGCCTCTAAGGCTTGCCTTGCGTGATGGTGGTTAAGGTCTGCCATGTCTAAGCACGAACTAACCCGGTAGGTTTGGTAATCTAACATGCCTCTTATGTTATATAGCTCCAGGGACATGTGGTGGAATCTCCTCTTTTCCTCGTCGGTCATCCCGGATGAAGGTATCATCGGGATTCCCGTGAGGGCTCTTACTGGCTCGTTCACCTGCCGGGAAGTTTCTCCCATGGTAGGCTGGGGTGGTGCTACGGTTGCTCGTACTGGAATGGCTACCCTCTTTCGGGCAGTTTGTCTAACCCGAGGCCCGGTTGTTCCGGGGTTTGGGTTTTGGTGTGGTTGAGAGGAAGGAATGTCAAAGATCCTTACGGGTCTACGTAGGGGTTCTAAGAATCCTTCAGGCAGCTGGTATTGTGGGGATTGGTTACTATCGGTGGAAGATCTTTGGCTGTTCTCGGTAGGTTCACTTTCGCTTGACATGATCTGCAAGGTTTGAATAGACTTATTTACTAAATTCATAACTTAAATTGTCTATATATGAATGTTATGCTCATGCACACACGCAATGATCATGATCTGGAAAGAAAGTAAATAAAATTTTGTTTCTAAGTATATTTTTATTATAACTAACCTAAGTGTCATATCGTACATAGCTAAATTAGACATAGGTGATCAAGCTTTGTCTAATTGAGGTATAACAATGTGGTACTCAGCTTAATTATATTATCAATACACTTGATGCATTTTAAACAAAATTATTTGTAAAATTATTTTTATAAACCTTTGGTCATAGTTGTTGTTTTCCCCCCATAAGAAAAACAACATTCTCTATAACCTTAGGCTCTGATACCAAAACTGTCACACCCCGCTAAAGCGGAAACACGAGGTGTCACAGCACAAGATATCATCGCACAAGGTAAATAGATAATAACCATTAGATTAAATTAACAAAATAAGTAGTTCGGATGAAACATAAATAAAAGTTACACAACCGAATAATATTTAAAGGAAATTGTCTTGTACGATGCGTAAATAAAATAAATATGGTTTTTATAAAATGTGACGATGAAGATGAAGATGCCACACATCATGTTTGTAAGCATAAGGTACCTAACGGCGGTCACCTGAAAGCACGGGTAAAAGAAAAGTGTCAACTACTAGAGTTGGTGAGTTCATAGGTTTTTAATGTATGCACAAAATATCTTTTAAATGAGAAAAGTTTAAATAATTGATGGAAGTTTTTGGATAAAAATCCAAGTATGAAATAATGATAGAAGATGTATTATATTGCCCAAAACGTTGCACATGGTAGTAATAGACTATGATGATTATTGCTTGAGCCATTATCCAACCTAGCCGACAACCAATTGCCCATGATAAACCTAACGCCTATATTAAATGACGTTAGTAGTGGTAAAGTACATCTATAGTTCGTCAACCATAAATGGGAGACGTCGGAATCTCCAAATAGCGCTACTTACAAATACCATCGGCTCACTAGCGGAGTTAAGGAATAATGTCCAACGAAAGGGCCTTACAACGATCACCCAAGCACATCAAAGAATAATACCATAAGTGCTCAAAATAATATTTGAAATAAATAAGAAGATAGGCAATAAACTTTTCATGAAATATATACACATGCTTTCACTCCAAAATAATATGAAATACGGTAAAAAGGAGCTATGATACTCACTTGGTATGCAAAGGTGTTTTCTTGTAAGGATTTCTTGTTCCTACCGAAGCTCCTTTCCTAATATAAAAAGGTATGTAGCTCTATTAGACTTATTTTATTTATTATTTTGTATTATTTATTTGTTGTTAACTTATTTATTTAAATAGTTAAAGGTTGTCTCTATTTTTCCATTATTCATAAGTGTTCACTGAAATTTTCAGTTCTTTGAGTTGAACTTTAAAAATTAAAAACTGTTATTTAGGAGTCATATTAAGGCTTGATATTTTAATATAATCTTACTACATGTTTCTAGAATGTCCAGTAAAAATATAGGAATTTATAATCCATGTTTGGTATTTTTAATAATTAAAAGTGTATAGGATGTCCACTGATCAGTGTCTGGATGATATGTTGTTACTAAAACGTCTGTTTAGGGCTCATACGACCTCCTTTTTACATGATTCAAACTGGGAAATAACCACGACTCAAAGATTAAACTTTTAAAAAAAACTAGACGTATTTTGACCCAAGAATGAGTAAGTTACACGCGTTTAAAGTGTACCCTTCTAAATCTGCCAGATTTCCAGATTCAACATATGGGTCTTTTTAAATATGTTTGAAGGATCAAACGTTCATGAAAATTAGTGAATCCAGGTTTAAATGAAAGGTAACACATTAAACTAAGATTAGCAAAAAGAATCAACTGATTTTGATACCTAGAACTCCAGATATAACAAAAACAAGTGAGGAGTTCTAACATCAGATTCTGCCAGATTTGTGATTCTTTTTGCTTATGGGTCATAACTTTAATATAACATGTTTATATTCATGAATAATCATATTGTATGAGTATAAGCTTTGATAATCCATGTGTTCTTACAACAATGGTAGGATGATACACATTTTATGTGTTCCTTACAACATTTGTTAAGATGAAACACATGCATGATCAAAGTCTTATTTTCTTAATTTTTAGTTGATTAAGTTCCATACAACAACGGTAGGATGATGCACATTTCATGTGCTCCTTACAACATTGGTAGGATGTTTATATTTACATAATTATATATATATAAATAAAGGAAATAAGATGAACAACAAAGAAAATAAATAAAATAAAGAAGAAAGAAGAAGAGAAGAAAGGTAGAAGAGTAGGGATGAGTGTTTTATGATCATCTTACCAACTCTTTTCTTTGATTTAGTGTTTGATCTTCAAAAGATGATCAACACTTGGATGTTCTTGGGAGATTTTTGTTGGTGAAAGAAGAAGAGAGAAAATAGAAGAGATGGAGTGTGGTGGTAAAGGAAATGATAAGGAGTAGTAGGAGGCTTATATAGAGCATGGGGGAGATCAAGTGGTGGTTCTTGGGAAGAGAAGGAGGCAAGAGAAAAGAGATGGGGGGTTTCTTTTATTTTTTTATTTTTTATAAATTATGTGTAATTAGTTTAAATAAATTTGTATAAATGGTGATTTTGTTTAAATCTTTTAATTAACAAAGTTTTAATTATTTTGATGAGTTTATATATATGTTTTATATTTTAACTTATTTATATTTATTATGATGTATTTAATTATTTTTATTGTTATTATTATTATTATTGTATATGATTTGTAATTCTTGACTTTTAATAATTCGATTTTTCGAGCTCCGGAAGGTTCTAACCATATAGGCGGGATTTCTACGAAATCTAATATTATTATGGATGTATTTAAGTCATAAATACTATTTTTAGTCATACTAGGCTTAAAATTAGGATTTCTAATGGCTAACCTGGGAAATTTGTTGCCGAATGTCACATTGCGCCTTCTAAATGACAATGGAAGAGGCTAAGAAAGAACCGGATGTGATCGCAGGTACTTTTATCTTTAACTCCTTACCTGGACTAGTACTTTTTGTTTCCGGGGCTAGTAAGTCCTTTGTATCGTCTTTATTTTGTAAGAGCTTTGTTTTAGAACCAGTCAAACTAGAAACGCCACTAGAAGTAGAAATAGCTTATGATAAGGCTTTTAGGGTAACTACCATCTATAAGAACAATGTAATAGTGATAGACAATGTAAGGTTTCCCATAGACTTGCTCCCAACTCCGATGAGGGAATTTCAAGTATGGACTGGCTGAGGCGTCACCAGGTCAGTATTTTGTGCAAGCAAGGCATTATATGGATCCAGGATCCGAGTTGGGGAGAAATCTCCATCTATGGTCAGAGACAGAAGGGAACAACAACATGTTGCACCGTAACCAAACCCGCAAAGTATTTACGCAAGGGGTGCGTTGCCTTTATTGCGCATGTTATTGACTCGAGTAAAGAGAAGAGATGGTTGGAAGTGTCCGAAGTACCAGTAGTACGCAAATATCCCGAGGTATTCCTAGAGGATTTGCCGGGAATACCACTGGACCGACAAGTGGAGTTCCGTATAGATTTGATACAAGGGGCAGGACCTATCGCGAAAGTGCAATACCGACTAGCATCGCCTGAAATGCAAGAGTTAATTTTACAACTGCAGGAATTCCTTGATAAGGGTTTCATCCGACCAGGTAGCTCGCCTTGGGGAGCCCCGATTTTGTTTGTGAAGAAAAAGGATGGAACGTTCAGAATGTGCATCGACTACCGAGAGCTCAACAAGGTAACGGTGAAGAACAGATACCCATTACCTAGAATCGACGATCTATTTGACCAGCTACAAGGTGCGTCCTGTTTTTCCAAAATAGACTTACGGTCAGGTTATCTCAGCTCAAGGTCCGAGAGGAAGATGTAGCAAAGACAGCCTTTCGAACAAGATACCGGCACTTCGAGTTTGTAGTGATGCCGTTCGGCCTCACAAACACGCCAGCAGCTTTCATGGATCTAATGAATCGGGTTTGTAGACCGATGCTTGATAAGTCAGTGATTGTGTTCATCGATGACATTCTAGTCTATTCTAAGACCAAGGTAGAGCATGAGAAACACCTACGGGAAGTATTGGAAACGTTAAAGAGGGAGAAGTTGTACGCGAAATTTTCAAAATGCGAATTTTGGCTAAGGGAAGTGCAATTTCTTGGGCACTTGGTAAACCGCGAGGGAATCAAAGTAGACCGGACAAAGATAGAGGCGATTATGAGATAGGAAACGCCAAAGAGTCTAAGGGAAATCCGAAGTTTCTTGGGGTTAGCCGGTTATTACAGATGATTTATCAAGGATTTCCCTAAGTTGGCAGTACCACTAACCAAGCTGACAAAGAAGAATGTCTGTTTTGATTGGGGAATCGACCAACAGAAAGCATTCGAGACTCTCCTGGGCAAACTATGTGAGGCACCGACATTGACCTTACCCGAGGGGATGGAGGACTTCGTGGTATATTGTGATGCCTCTCACCTGGTGCTTGGGTGTGTACTTATGCAAAGGGGGAAGGTTATTGCTTACGCTTCGAGATAGCTAAAACCTCACGAGTGCAATTATCTGACTCACGATCTAGAATTGGCAGCCGTGGTGTTCGCGCTCAAGATTTTGAGACACTACTTATACGGAGTCAAGTGCACCATCTACACAGATCACAAGAGCTTGAAGTACTTCGTCGATCAAAAGAATTTGAGCATGCGCCAGCGGAGGTGACTACACTTAGTCAAGGATTATGACTGTGAAATCTTGTATCACCCAGGAAAGACCAACATGCTGGCGGACGCGTTAAGTTGTACGACGAGCCAGCTACAATTTAACATGAAATGCCTAAGAATGACAGTCACAACATCACTTTTCGAGATGATTTTGACGGCTCAAGCTGAGGCAGCTAAGGAAGAAAACCAGAAGGTAGAAAGGATTAAGGCACTAGCATTCATGGTCAAGGATAGTCGTAAATTATAAACCCGTTACGGGCGGATTTGGGTGCCAAAATTACAGAGGTCCGAAATGTCATTCTGGACGAAGCCCACAAGTTGAAATTTTCTATACACCTGGGGGCAACTAAGATGTACAGAGAATAAAAGATGGATTACTGGTGGCTAGGAATGAAGAGGGATTTGGCAAGTTATGTAGAAAAGTGTCTAACGTGTCTATGGGTAAAAGCAGAGCATCAGAGGCCACAAGGCAAGCTGCAACCTTTAGAAATACCGATATGGAAATGGGAACACATGACCATGGATTTGATAACGAAGTTGCCAAAGACTCTAACGAGTTTTGACGCCATTTGGGTTGTGGTGGATCAATTGACCAAAAGCGCACATTTCATACTCATACGAGAAGCTAGTTCGGCGGAGAATTAGCAGATATTTATGTGAAGGAGATAATATCGAGACACGGAGTGCCGGTTACTATTATATAGGACCGGGATGTGTGGTTTACCTCCAGGTTCTGGAACAAGTTTCACGAGGATTTGGGCATGAGGATAAATCTCAGCACGGCATATCACCCGCAAACTGACAGGCTGAGTGAAAGAACGATACAGACCCTTGAGGATATTCTAAGAGCTTGCGTGATCGACTTTGGGGGAAGTTGGGACTTGTACTTACCCTTCACAGAGTTCTCATACAACAACAGTTTCTACGCCAGCATAGGAATATCGCCTTACGAGATGTTGTATGGAAGGAAGTGTAGAACCCCGATTTGTTGTGGGGAAGTAGGTCAGAAGGAGCTTGGTAACACCGAGATAGTTCAGAAAACTTCAGAGTACATGCGGGACAAGTTCGTGAGCGATTGAATGCTTTTTAGAGTCGACAGAAAAGCTATGCGTATAAACGAAGATCGTTGCTAGAGTTTCAAGTGGGTGACTACGTGTTGCTCAAAGTATCCCCATGGAAAAGAGTGATCCGATTCAGGAAACATGGGAAGTTGAACCCTAGGTTCATTGGACCGTTTAAGGTCATTACAAGAGTCGGCAAAGTGGCCTATCATTTAGAGCTACCAGAAGAGTTATCGAGTATACACAACACCTTCCATATTTCACACTTGAGGAAATGCTTGGCCGATGAGTCGGCATTTTTGCCGTTTGAGGACATTACCGTGGATGGAAAAATGAATTATGTTGAGAAGCCGGTTGCGATCATCGAAAGAAAAATCAAGTAGTTACGCAACAAACAAGTAGGGATGGTTAAAGTACAGTGGGAGCACTGCAAAGGATCGGAATGGACATGGGAATCCGAAGAGGAGATGAAGAAAAACTACCCAGCGTTGTTTGCATACAGATTTCGACGACGAAATCGTGTTTAAGTGGGGGAGAGTTGTAGTACCTGCAATTTTAAAAAAATGTATGGAAGTATTTTATTGGAATATTATAGTGATTTGTAGCCTTATATTGTGGAATGAGAAATTTATTAAAGTTGTTAGGCTTATGTATATATTAATCCAATAAGAGTTTTAGTTGGGAATTTGGGCTTGAGACCTTCTATTGGGCTTAGGCCCACAAGAGTTGTTGTATGAGGGTATTAATAGGAATTTAGGGCATAGCCCCCAACACTAACAATCAGATTACTGTTCCATTCAAGTGTGTGTGTGTATGTGGGTGTGTTGAGTGCCATTCTCGAAGAAGCAGAGGAAGAAGGAAGCCAAAGTTCAATTTGAATCTAAGAGATTTCAAGAAAATCATCAGGTAATGTTTCTCAATTCCTTGGAATCATGTAGACACCAATTCTCACTATGTTAAGGTTATGATTGGATGCTTAGAATCTGGGTTTTTGGGTTTGAATACATAATAAAAACCCAGGAGAAATAATAAAGCAAGGACACTTAATAAGTTGATAAAATACAGTTTTGTGTTAGAAGAAAGTTTTAAATAAGTGGAGAAATGTTTTGCAAAAAGAATGAATTAAATTGATTGAGTTCTGAGAAAGCTTGATTTTGGCCATGGAGTCTGGGTTTTTAGAATGATGAACTGTCAAGGAAGGAAGTGCGTCATTCGACTCACGTATGCATCCATGCGACCTTGCACTGGTTCATGCAACTTTCAGATAGTCTAAAAGTAGCCATGTAACTTTCAGTTAGCATTTGTGAACATCCATGCGACTTTCAGTAGATATCTATGTATCCATGCGACCTTTAGTAATTATAAATGCATCATGCGACTTTTAACATGTTCATGCAACATTTAGTAAGCCCATGCGACTTTCAGTATGTAGTCATGCGATTTTCAGTAGCTATGTGTGTGTCCACGCGACTTTCAGAATGTAGTCATGTGACTTTCAGTAGCTATGTGTGTGTCCATTCGACTTCCAGTTAGTATCTGTGTGTCCATGCGACCTTCAGTATTGTGTACCCATCTGAGATATGGGGAATTGTGTAAGTAAGTAAAGGTTAGTACCTGGTATTAACCATATTTAAACTTGGATCAAGTGACAGTTTAATTTAGGAGCAACCAAGTAAAGTCCTACAGTAAGAACTAAGTAACAAGGACCGCTGACAGGTGAGTATTCTCACTTATGATCTAAATAGATTGCAAATGTGAATGCATGCATATGAATACATGAATAACTATGAGTTATGACGGAAACATGATTAGACCGCTTACCTCGGTAGCGGGTACGAGTAGACCATTTACTTTGGTAACGGGTATGATTAGACCGCTCACTTCAATGACAAGTATGTGCAAACCATACACTTCGGTGTCGGGTATGGGACCAACACCTCGTTGTCGGGTATGTTAGACCGTTGTGACGACAACGGGTGAGATGAGACTGTCCTAGTGGACGGTATGATAAGAGCACTTACTACGGTAGTGGGTATGAGTTATGAGCAGTTATATGCATTATTTGGTTGTAAGTGGTATACTCGCTAAGCCTTGGGCTTACAGTTGTTGTTTTACCTCTTTTCAGGTGACGACCACGGGAGGGCTCCAGCTCGACATTGATAATTCACTACCCAAGCTTCCACAACTTATTGATTTAGTTTTTTTTAACGAGTAATAGTTTCAATGACAAACGATGTTGATGAATGTAACTCAAAGAATATTGCGTACCTATTTTGATTAATGATTGTCATGCAACTACGTCATTGGTTATTTACAGACATTCATTACGGATGAATTGAAAAAAAAATTGGGACGTTACAAAACGGTGGCTAGAATACTTAATCTTGCACCATCAAAGAAGGTCGGAAAAACACCTTTCCAGTTATGGCATAGGAAGAAACCCATTCTATCATATCTAAGAGTTTGGGGTTGTCAATGTTAGATTATGCCCACTGACACATGCCAGGGATTGATTCTGACAGCACGTATCGTGAACAGGAGAAATGTGTCTAGACAGGCCATACGGCTGCAAGGGGCATGGGTTGGCCGTAGTGACCACCTATCAGAAAACATTTAATGTTTTTGTCCAGCTTTTTAGAAGGGTCAATGCACACTTATTGGGGTTTCTTGGAGTCTTCATGGACGACTTCTATGTCTGTCATAGAGCCTAATTTTGCCAGAAATAATGTGCATGTGAGGTTCCTTGATCAAGAGTTGAAAACATAAGGCAAAAACACTTCTCTCTCACTTGAAGGCTTGCATACTCTCTTGACAGAGTTCTTGAGCATTTTTCCATCTTTGGAAATTTATTTGTGTTGTTCCAAAGGTGATTTCAAGGTCTTGAAGATCACTAGAGGCTTACTAGCATTTGGAAATCAAGCAAAACCTTTCTTGGGAATTGTTTCTCAATGAAGGATTTAGGAAATGTTGCATTTGGAAATCAGGATGATAATATCATTTCATCCTTAGACTAGAGATACACAGGGTTCCAAAGCATGGATTTGCTTTACCTTGAATGCTTTCAAACGCAGTTCGTAACTGGCTGTTATAAAGGGAGATTTTGGGTATGGTATAATTCATGTGGCGGAACTGTGTAGTCAAAAAGATTTGTTCCTCGGTTTAGAGAGATATCCCTGGGCCCTCGATGATTGAGTGCTGACATCAAAATGCATGGTCGTGCTCAAGTCACATTGAAAGTGATCAATGAGTACTTGTTTTGTGGTCACCGTCAATCTGAAATCGAGAAACATAATCGTGAACGATCTGGAGATTGACTATAGGCCATGTCTCTTGTTCACATAGAATATCGCGAACAAAGGGATGATTGATTACTTATCTGTAGGACCATCAAAACCTGTTGCGTTGTGTTTTGGTTTTTGTCTGGGATGACATAACTCATGTTGACTTGGGGTTGAGATGCCTTGCTAGAGGCTGCTCTCAGTCTGTGATACTTTTGGGATGTTGTGTCATGTGCAAGTGAGAACTGTTAGATTATGCCCACTGACACACGTAGGTCCGTATAACTGCTGATAAGACATGAGCCTTGTTAGTCCCATGCTTAGAAATATTAGATTTGATGAGACAAACCATAGCTATGTATAGATGATAGGTTAAGTTTAGGAATTATGTAAGTTTGTTGTAGAATGACTAGTCAGCTTAACTTGAGTAGTCAGTATACAAATAGATATTGAGTTTTCTACGTAAGTACTAGTTAACTCAGTGACTTCTAAGCTGAGATAGGTTTTAGCATGAAGATCTGAAGACATGAAGATCAAAGAACTCAGCTTGACAATGTCAGGTCTGAGTAAGTCAGCTCAGCGCTAGAAGTCAGTTCAAGAATTTTAATAAGTTTTAAATATTGTAATAAACTCTCGACTCTAAGTCATTTAAATTAGGGTATCTAAACCTAATTTAAACTGTCTATTAGTTAGATAGAAATCTCAAACGAAATTAGTTAGATAAGTTCTAATTAAGGAGTTTGTTACGGTTTGAAAGAAAAGATAAGTTCTATCTTTAAAACAAGATTTGGTCGTAGATAAATGAAGTATAAATACACACTTTCTAATATGTTTACATAGAGAGAGTTTTTGCATAAGTTGCAAATGTACGTGTGTTCGTGATACTTGATACCCGTGTGTTGCGATAACTTTGTGTGTTCAAAGTTCAAAGAGTTTTACAGTATTCTGGTTGAGTAGTTTTAACAAGAAGTTTGATCACCAATTAGTTTGTGATTCAAAAGTAGTTAGAGAGAGATAAGTTTGTAAACAGTGTAACATCAAATCATCCTATTGATTTGATTAAAGAGTGATATTGTAATTCTTTGATTGATTATTGAATATACATTCGATTGAATTGTTTAACTGTTCATAAAGTGTATTCAACCCCCCCCCTTTTACACTATATCGGTTGCTTGTTTACCCTCTTAGGGACCAACAACTGGTATCAGAGCGAGTTTCTTCGTAAGTTGAAGATCAAGATCCGCTGTCAAGAGGTCAAGATGTCTCCTAACAAGCAAGCAAATCATATTCCAACAATGGCGGCAAAAGGGTGTCCTATATTTGATGGTACTGACTATCCTATGTGGAAGTTTAGAGCCATGTTGCTTCTGAAGTCTGTGGATCACAGGATGAGTACCGTGATTCAAGATAGCCCAATCATTCCCATGATCCAAATCACTGCCACTGACAAAACTGTTTCCTCTGGAGAAATTCCCAAGCCTGAAGCATCTTGGACTGAGGAAGATCACAAACTTTTCAATCTTGATGACAAGGCATAGAGCATCATAGCAAATGCTTTGACAAATCCTCTTTTGCATATTGTGGATGGGTGCCAAACTGCAAAAGAGACGTGGGATACTCTCAGTGTTACTTATGAAGGCACTGACCTGGTCAAGCAACATAAGAAGACAAATCTGAGTCGTTCGTATGAGACATTCTTTGCTAAGAAGAATGAAACCCTGGTTAATTTGTTTACAAGGTTTCAATGCTTGATAAATGACTAATCTTGGTAGGTGTCAAGAAAGATGAAACTGAGTTGGTGCTCAAGTTTTTGGATGTGTTACGGGAACAAATTAATGAGATCGTCATTTCTCTTCATACTAGAGGAACCTTAGGTAAATATGATCTCAGATATATCTATGATTTTCTTTTAAATCATCAACAGATCATGGAATAGAAGAAAGTGGCCCAGCAATAGTTAAAAGAATATGTCAATAGTGTTGGATCTGCATTGGTTGTAGAAAAGAAGAAGAAAGGATCTAGAGTCTCAAGCTGAGACTGACTCTGAGTCTGAATCTGAGGAGGTAAATCTTAACTCAGACTCAGATGATGAAGAGATAGATGCTCTTACTGAACAAATGTCTATGCTGGCAAGAAATTTTAGAATTTTCCGAAGAGAAAGGGGTAAATCTAACAAGAACCAAAGTGGTAGGTCTGCTTTTGATCCCAAGAAAGCTAAGTGCTACAACTGTCAGAAGATAGGACACATTGCTGCTGAGTGCAGAGCTAAGAAAGGGGAATCAACTTCAGTAGCTGACAAGAATGCCTATAGAGCTGATAAATACAAGAAGAAATATCAAAAGCTCAAAGGTAAGCCAGATGAAAATATCAAAGGTCTTTGTGTTGAGACCTGGGACACTGAATCATCCACCTTAGATGATGATGAGCTAAATAGATGTTTGATGGCCATTGAGGATGAAGAGGAACACGTTAACTATGAGTTAGAAGAAAGTTCCTTCGTTGAGGATCTAGCCGATGCTGCTAAGCTGAGTAAGCTGACCAACTGGGATCCTGCCTCAATGTACAAGGTAAATAACTTTAGCTCTTACACTGATAAGCAGAAATGCTAAAGTTCAACTATTTGTTGAATGACTTTAAAACCTCTCTTACTGTTTAATCCAATTTGAAAACGGAAATTTCAAAATTAAAAGATGAACATAAACTCTCTGAAACTCTCATAAATGCTGGTAAAAAGACTCAAAGTGATTATGACTGTCAGTTTCACATCAACAAGCTTCTAAGTGAAGAATTACAAGAATCAAAGGATCAAGCTAACAATCTAAGAAAGATCTGTGAATCTTGGTGTAAGTCATCAAGAGAAGCAGAGAGATGTATTAACCAGCAGATACCAAATCAGGTAAAAGCAGTACTAGGGGGAGATTATAGTGCTACTGCTGATGAGATTAATAAAGATCAAGTCAGTTTAGAAGACAAAGATGTGAAATCCAATGATATTCTATCAAACACATATTTAAGAAACAAGGATGGTAAGCAGGTCAAAACCAATAAGTTTGTGAGACTAACCCAAAGCCCCCAAGTTATAAATACAAGCCATCAAGCTGAGTGCTCTAAATCCAATAGGAATTGTAAGTCAGTTTTCAAAACATTGGATTACAATCCTGTTAGAATAACTATCATTGATAGGATAACTCATACCAACTCAAAAAGACATAACTCTCAAGCCAGTTCTGAGAGGACTTCTACGAACAGGAAGATGTCTGTAAGTCAGACCTCACCAAACAATGATAACTATAAATCTGACAAAGGTATGTCCAAAGTCAGAGAAAACCAAGTAGACAAATTGTCTTAAAAGATTGAAAAGTTATCCACATCTTATGACCCTAAAACTGAATCCAAATTTAATGTTGGAAAAGTTAAATAAATCATCCAAACACCTATTTTCAGAAGAAAATGCTATAAGGGTGGTGATAGAGGTCATGATGCCAAGGATTGTGTAAGTACCAATCCAAAGCCTGAGAAAATAAAGGATGATCAGCCTAATAAGGCCTCAAAACCGGTTAAGGCTGATCAGTCAACTTCTAAAGGATCAGCTAAGTACTCATCCTCAGAACCCACCAAAAAGTGAGTTCCTAAAAGAAACTAATATGTTCAGTTAATCATGTGAAGGGTTCTTACAAGTGGTACTTCGACAGTGGATGCTCTAGGCACATAACAGGAAGCAAAGGAATTCTAAGTGAATTCCAAAGCATTGAAGGACCCAATGTGACATTTGGGGTTAATTCTCCAGGAAGGACTAAAGGCTATGGAAAAATAACAGCCGGAAAAGTCACTTTCAAAAAGGTCGCATATGGTGAAGGCCTTAAACACAACCTGATAAGTATCAGTCAACTGTGTGATGAGGATTATGAAGTCACCTTCAGAAAACCGATAGGGGCAATTTATAATAAGAAGGGAAAGCCAATATTAATGGAAAAAAGAGAAAGAGATATATCTACTAGATCTCAACTCCGTAGACCCTTCAACATAAACCTGTTTGTACTCTGACTCAACTCCCAAGCTGAGCTGGTTCTGGCACAAAAGACTGTCACATCTTAATTTCAAATACATCAATAAATTATCTAGCAAAGAATTAGTCTCTGGTCTGCCAAAGACAGACTGTGTTCAGCGTGTGAGATGGGAAAACATCATAAAGGATCCTTGAAGTCCAAACAAAAATTTTCAATTACAGAATCATTGCATATGTTGCATATGGACCTATTTGGACCTATAAGCACCCCAAGCCTAAGTGGCAAAAAGTATATCCTAGTGATTGTTGATGATTTCACAAGATGTACTTGGCTGATCTTCTTAAAAGCCAAAAGTGAAGCTGCAAATAAGTTAATCAGTTTCATAACACAAAAAGAGTTGCAAAAGGGTAAGTCCATCAAGCAGGTCAGGAGTGATCTGAAGGTATTCGTTTGGCATAATCAAGTAGCAACGGAAGCAAGATATAATACAAAACTAAACTAGCCAAACAAACACTTCCCATGGACAAACATCTAGACATGGAATTGCAACTAAGTAAAAGAACAAGATTGATAGAAATGTACCATTATGCAAGCACAACAATCTTCCCCTTGTTAAACTTCAAGAATCCAAACAAGTCAAGCTTCAAGAATCCAAACTAGGATTCCTCTAATGAAGTCCACCCCAAGTTGTGTTGATTCCCAAATGCTAGTAGGTTGGTGTGTAACCACCAAGACAACAATCAAGAACAATATATGTGTATTTCTTCACTTGGTTTACCAAAACTTGATCACCAAGAACTAGAAGAACCAAGAGAGAATATGAACTTCCAAGAACCTCTTCAACTCTCTCAAGTCTGTTCATATGCATAGAAAAACGTAGCTAGCATTAACCTCCACTTAATCCCATTAAAATGTGAGTTTAAAGATGTTAATTCTGCTGTTACAGTGATCGTACACGGCCCGTGTTGGTCAATACGGCCGTGTAGGCCCAAAGCCCACGGCCTCAATTGGGCCAAGATAGCCAGTGTCTAATAGGCTCAACACGGCCCGTATTCATCTCCACGGCCGTGTAGGCCCAAAGCACACGACCTCTACTTAGGCCAAAACGCCCCATGCTAGTTGGGCTGGACACGGCCCGTGTTCAAGAACACGGTCCGTGTACCATGCTGCCAAAATCCATTTTGGCCTTTTACTCTCTTTTGTTTGACTGTGTTGTCGGAATCAATACTTGGTGTGTGACCCAATAGGCCTATACCTCAACAAAAATGTTATTAACTCGTTCGTGTCAGCGGGCATATTCCAACATGATCATGGGACCGAGTTTAGAACCTCAACCCTGGTAGGCTTTTCTGAAGAAAATGGAATTATCCAGAATTTCTCATATCTAAGAACTCCACAACAAAATGGAGTAGCTGAAAGGAGAAATAGAACTTTAATTGAAGCTGCCAGAACTATGTTATGTGGAGCAAAGCTCAAGCTGAGCTTCTGGGCAGAAGCTGTAAGTACAGCCTTCTATACCCAAAACAGATCTATAATAGTTAGAAGACATGCTAAAACATCTTATGAGATGTATCATGGTAGAAAACCTAACATTGGATATTTCCATATTTTTGGTTCAACATGTTATGTGCTAAACCAAAGAGATTAACTACATAAGTTGGAACCCAAAGCGGATCAAGGTATATTTGTTGGATATTCTTCAATTTCTAAATCCTTCAGAGTCTACAATCTTAAAAGAAAGGTAATTGAAGAATCAATACATGTTACATTCGATGAGACAAGTATTGATAAATCTGACAAAGCTCAAGTTGACTCGGTTAGGCTAAGTGAGCTTGAAAGGAGGAGAGAAGATCTCACATCAAATCCCATGTATGTTATGGATGATTTTGATGATGAAGAAGGTGGCACATCTGACAAGGTAGTATCAACTAAAGAAGCAATAAATATTGAAGATGATCACGTAAATAAGTCTCTTGAATCTGATTATTAGCCTGAGAATCTAGGTTAATTATCAGGTATAAATCAGATTGAGGATCTAAGTGATTTCTCAATTCCAACTCAGACTGAAAAAGTAAATCCTATTCAGCCTAAAAGACGCTACTCAGATCCAGACTCAGAACCACAGTCTCCCACTACAACCTTCAAAGTATTAAAAGACCATCCTCTTGATGACATTATTGGTAACATTGAAGATCGTGTGTTAACTAGATCAAAGGCTACTTCAAAGAAGACTGAAGATGCACTAAAGGATGAGGATTGGATTGAAGCCATGCAAGAGGAGCTAACAGAATTTCAAAGAAATAAGGTTTGGACCCTTTTACCTGCCCCTAAAGGAAAAACAATTATAGGCACTAAGTGGGTCTATAGGAAAAAAATGGACAAGGAGGGAGTATTGATCATAAATAAGGCAAGGCTAGTGGCACAGGGGTATAGACAAGAAGAAGGTATTGATTATGATGAGACCTTTGCTCCTGTTACTAGGATTGAAGCAATAAGATTGTTCCTAGCCTATGCAGCCTTTAAGAACTTTAAGTGTATCAAAAGGATGTTAAGAGTGTATTTCTAAATGGATCACTACAGGAGGAAGTCTATGTGAAACAACCCCTTGTTTTGTTGATCCTAAACATCCAGATTATGTCTATAAGTTGGACAAGGCTCTTTATGGACTCAAGCAAGCACCAAGGGCTTGGTATGATACACTATCCACCTATTTGCTTTCAAACAATTTTATTAGAGGAAGCATTGACAAAACTCTATTCATAAGAAAAGGCAGAGGACATGTCATTCTGGTGGAGATCTATGTAGATGACATTATCTTTGGATCATCTAATCAAAGTCTATGTGATTGGTTCTCAAAGATAACGTCTAATCAATACAGAATGAGCATGATGGGTGAGATGACTTACTTTTTGGGACTTCAAATTAACCAGAAGGAAGATGGTGTATTTATTAATCAGAGCAAATATGTCTTTGATCTGATTAAGAAATATGGACTAGACTCAAGCCATCCTGCAAAGTCACCAATGTTACACAATGTCAAGCTGAACAAGGACATTGATGGGAAGTCTGTATGTCAGACTGCTTACAGAGGAATGATAGGTTCATTACTCTATTTGATAGCAAGCAGACCTGATATAATGTTTGCCACATTTGTTTGTGCAAGATATCAGGCTGACCCAAAGGAATGGCACTTGCAAGCTGTCAAAAGAATACTCAAATATCTGAAGGGAACACCTAATTTAGGTCTATGCTATCCCAAAGGATCAGGATTTGAGTTGATAGGGTACTCGGACTTAGACTTCGCAGGTTGTGGTCTAGACAGAAAGAGTACTACTGGAGGATGTCAACTATTGGGTGGTAAATTAGTTAGCTGGACAAGCAAGAAACAAAACTCAGTGGCAATTTCCACAGCTGAAGCTGAGTATGTTGCAGCAGGGAGCTGTTTTGCTCAAATACTCTGGATGCAACATCAGCTTAGGGACTTTGATTTGCATTATTCAAAGACTCCTATATTCTGTGACAATCAAAGTGCTATTGCCATTACACACAACCCAGTTTTTCACTCAAGAACAAAACACATTGAGATAAGACATCACTTCATCCGCGACATAGTAGAAGAGGGAAAGATAGAGTTAGTCTTCATTGAGACTGAAGATCAGCTCGTAGATATTTTCACCAAGACAATTGAAGGCACAAGTTTCACAACTCTACTTGGCAAGCTTGGTATGCTCAATCCTTAATTTGGTATGTTCCATTATTCTTTTGTCTCTGTTCAATATATGCTAAGCGCTAAATTTGACTAAGTGTCAAAATCTGAGCTGAGTGCTCAATCTAAGCTGAGTGCTCAGTCTACGCTAAGTAATCAGTTCTAAGGTGTGGTCAATTCCACATGTCTAGGTTAGTCCTAACAAATGAATCATTTGCTCAGTGTGAAACCCTAATTTCAAGAATAATGCACTCCCTGTCTACAAACAAAACAATGTTCTGGCATGCATCGACATTCCCCAATCTAAGATTGGTCACGGATATGAGGAGTGGGTCTCCTATATTCGCAAAGGACCACTGGCTCATGATTTTCTTGGAGGTCCTGACATTCTAGTTCCTCAACTATTGACAGAGTTTTGGTATACTTGTCGTTATGAGGCTGATCACCGGGTTGTTCGGGGAACTGTCCTAGCTGGACAACAGGGGATGGTGGTCAATGCAAATGCTCTACGTAAAGTATTACGATTATCCGTAATCCCACATTACGATGCCACTGTTTATAGGGAGATAGCTAGAAGTTTTCTACCCCTCTTGGGTCATCCACATGTTACCGGCGTAATAAAGAAGTCCGTCTTCCAAACCAGTTGGGGTTTCATAGTATCAACAGTGGTACGTTCACTAGGGTACAAGTTTGGTGGATTGGATAATATCAATGACTTCGAGATGCAGCTATTGTACAATATGTATCATGGAAGGCAAGTTGATTATGCAGAGCTGATCTTTGAAGTCCTCCAATTACAAGTCACCAAAATGGTGAGAGATGCAAATGTGCCCTTTATTCGTTTTCTGTCAATGGTGTTTGAGGACAGGCTTGGAGCCCTATATGCAAGAAGATATGAAAGTACTCCAGCCCCTGCCCTCAGTCCAAGAATGTTCAAGGATGATATCTTCCCTGGGCATCTAGAGATGAGTGCACAAATGCGGGCATTTGCACAGCTTCCAACTCCTGAATCCAATGAAGCTAAGGAGGATGAAGAATCTGAGGAGGAAGAAGGCGGAGCTGATGATTATGAGGTTGAGTCCTCCCAAACTAAACAACCAAGGACTCAACTCAGACCTCGTGCTCAAAGGATTTCCACCACCACTTTCAGCTCTGAGCAAAGGAGTATGTTTCCTAACTCTGAGTCTCCACTGCTAGGTGTAGCAGGTATAACTTCTTATCCCTCATCTTCTTCTTTATCTCTTATTTCTCCACCACCAAAATAGGGAGATAAGACTAAGTGCAGCCAAACTCAGTCTAACCTCTCTCCCCCACCACCAATATCTCTATCTATTCTCCACTCTGAAACAACCCCTTGGTCAGCCCACTGCTACCAAGGAAATTTCCGAAACCTATACTCGTAAAACTAGGGAGACACCTTCTCTTAAGGTGCCAACCTCAAGGCTCACTTCACCCATTCAGCCTATACCGGGTATGGTGTGTACTCAGCCCATACCTACTCGAGCCATGGTAGAGCCTACTTCTATGCCTTCACAGGCCCATGAAGGTTACATTGAACATCTAACCAATCCCCAGGAACAAGTACCCCTTCCTCACCACTTAGCCCAGCTCACACTTCCACCAAATTACACGAATTTGGTCCTTCTCCTTCCTTTATTTTCTCACACACACTTGCAAGACCTGTCAATGATCCTCCTAGACACCAGGAAGGATTAAAGGGTCCACATTCTAGCCCCCTTGATTCCAGAGGTCAACACCAACCTTTGGATATAGGGCCCACAATCTCATCTTAGGAGGAATACTCAAAGGCCTCTCCTACAGTGGAAATTCATTCTTCTAATGGCCAGGAGAGCTTTGAGCTTAAACAGGGGACGGAGGAGCCCAAACTAATGGCCACTCATGCCCAGGCCATCATGCAGTATCTAAACACCCAGTTTGAGCTTCTCCACAAGAAAAGGAAGAAAGATAAATCCAAACTGATGGGCAAGCTAAATGATCTTTCAAGATCCGTGGAAAACTTGGAAAGCTTAGTGCTTAAGCTAAGGCCCTCCCCTATTGATGATGACAAAAATGGGGAGGAAGAATCAAAGAAAGAGGATGATGTAGTTGAGGGGGAGCACACAGAGGAAGTGAATATCGAAGAAGAAACTCATGATCAGTTCATGAGTACTGTAGATCAGCCCACTTAACAACAGCCACAAGCTCCAGTAGTCCAAACAATTACTGCCCCACCTCAATCAGCCCCACAACAAGTTCCATGTGTTGAAACTTCACAAGTTGAGCCTGCTAAAATCCCTCAAGCTGAATTGCTAAAGAAAATTGAAGCTGAGTCTGTTGCAGCTTCACAAGTTGATAAAGGGAAAAGCAAGGTTGTAGAGACTGGGAAAAGGAAGAAAAGAATAAGCATGAAGTCTCCGGCTAAGAGGAGGAAAGTCATCATTGTTGAACCTAAGCTAGAGCAACAAGGTCAGTCCCAAGGTGTTGAATCTGACACTGACTCATGTGATGAAGATGATGCTGCACAGAAGGCCAGTGACATGTTAGCTGAACAAATATTATAGGAGATGGCCAAGGAACTGGGTATGTGTGTGGAGGAACTAAAAGAACAACATAAACAAGCTGAGCTATGGAGAGAACAAGCTAAAGCTGAGGCTGCCAGAGTTAAAGCTGAAGCTGACTATCATGGACGTAGAGCTGTCCCAATTCCTTACTCAGATGATGATCTAAGACATTGCTACAAGAGAACATACTTTGATCACAGGATTGAATCTCTTACATTGAGTAGAAAGGGAGAATTGGTGATAATCAACTTTGTAATAGACAATAAACACGAGATCGGTCTAGATATGAGACGTCTGTACAAGTTGGGTTTCTCAGAATTAAAGATTGTAGTCACAACTATCAAAAGAATGAAAAAGTGTCAGATTAGACAAGAGATAGTTGATGTGCTGAAGTCGTTCTTCATAAAAATCGATAAGTTAACTGAGATTCCTGTTGATGAGATTGATACCTTCCTAAATAGAGGAAAATCTGCAAGAAGTAGAGTAGCAAGTCAACGAGCTAAGAGAGACATCAGTTTACAAGTTCCAGAGGGAGTTGAATTCAAAGAAAATACTTACATAAATCAACCTTTGGAAGGATTCTTGTATCTTGATGTGGAAGGTAACAAGTGTTTCTTGAAGGCAGCAGATCTTCATTTAGCCAATCTAGAGCTGATCCTATATTTGAGAATTCTATGTGATGACTCAATTCCGAACATATTATTTAGATATCAATTGAACAGAGATATCAGGTCAAGAAAAACTGAAATGAAAGAGTTGCGAGAAAGTGAAGAAACACTAAATAGTGCTATCAAAGAAGCAGCTATCTGGGAATTGAAATGTTCAAATATGTGGATGGAAGCTGGAGATCCAGAAGATTAGATTAAATATAAGCGAATATATTTTGTAAGCACTAAGTGCGCATAAGCTGATCATAATGATCAAGCTACAATGTAAATGATATGTTCATTAATACAAATTCAAGTGTGATATGTTCAACTGTTTAATTATTTGATATGTTCAATATTATGTTTGGTATGTTCAAACAAACAGCTTTGTAAGCTGAGAGTTGATAGGTTCAACTATAAACTGATAAGTTCAGTTCTTTAAGTTTTGTAAGTTCAAAACTGAATTCTGATAAGTTCAGAATCTAAGTGTTTGTCAGTTAAATACTTAGTACACAAGTCTTATAATAGATTTGTAACGTAATAAATCTTGTATGTTCAAGACATGTTAAATAAGTACGGATCAGTTCAATACTTATTTCATAACTAACTTTGGTCAGTTCCAGAGTTGTTAAACATAATTCTGTTAACCTATGCTTATTTTGATTCAATGTTTTGTCATCATCAAATAGGGGGAGATTGTTAGTCCCATGCTTAGAAATATTAGATTTGATGAGACAAACCATAGCTATGTATAGATGATATGTTAAGTTTAGGAATTATGTAAGTCTGTTGTAGACAGACTAGTCAGCTTAAGCTGAGTAGCAGTATACAAACAGATATAGAGTTTTCTATATAAGTACTAGTTAACTCAGTGACTTCTAAGCTGAGATAGATTTTAGAATGAAGATCTGAAGACATGAAGATCAAAGAACTCAGCTTGACAATGTCAAGTCTGAGTAAGTCTGCTCAGCGCCAGAAGTCAGTTCAAGAATTTAAATAAGTTTTAAATTCTGTTATAAACTCTCGATATCTAAGACATTTAAATTAGGGTATCTAAACCTAATTCAAACTATCTATTAGTTAGATAGAAATCTCAAACGAAATTAGTTAGATAAGTTCTAATTAAGGAGTTTGTTACGGTTTTAAAGAAAAGATAAGTTTTATCTTTAAAACCAGATTTGGTCGTAGATAAATCAAGTATAAATATAAACTTTCTAATATGTTTACATAGAGAGAGTTTTTGCATAAGTTGCAAATATACATGTGTTCGTTATACTTGATACGTGTGTGTTGCGATAACTTTGTGTGTTCAAAGTTCAAGAGAGTTTGATAGTGTTCTTGTTAATTAGTTTTAACAAGAAGTTTGATCATCAATTAGTTTGTGATTCAAAAGCAGTTAGAGAGAGTTGAGTTTGTAATCAGTGTAACATCAAATCATCCTATTGATTTGATTAAAGACTGATATTGTAATTCCTTGATTGATTATTGAATATACATCTGATTGAATTGTTTAATTGTTCATAAAGTGTATTCAACCCCCCCCCCCTTTTACAGTGTATCGGTTGCTTGTTTACTCTCTTAGGGACCAACAAGCCTATTGGGTCACATGCCAGGGATTGATTCCCATAGCACATATCACGAACAGGAGAATAAATGTGTCTGGACAGGCCTTACGATCGCAAGGGTTACTCCTTGTGGCCGCAAGGATGGTAGGCCTTATGGCCGCAAGGGTTACTCTTTGCGGCCGCAAGGACCACCTGTCAGACAACATTTAATTTTTTTGTCCAGCTTTTACAAGGCTCAATGCACACTTATCGGGGCTTCTTGGGGTGAACATGGACGACTTATTTGTCTGTCATTGAGCCTAACACTTGCCAGAAAATATACACGTGAGGTTCTCTTTCATGTAGATGAAACCATAAGGCAAAAATTCTTCTCTCTCAAGTTGGTAGCTTGCATACTCTATTAACTGGAGTTATTGAGCAATTTTCCAGTTCTGGAAATTAAGGTGTGTTGTTCCAAAGGTGATTTCAAGTTCTTGATTTAACACCCTCAAACCTGAGCTAGGAGATTAGCAGGTTTGTGGTATTTGTTTATCTGTTTTAAAATGCATTTAATTGATTAACTAGTAATTAAATGTTAATTGGTGAATTGAGTTAAATAGACAAATTGTATGTATGTATGTATGTCACCGTATGTATGCATGTATATTTTAAATGTGTGCACTTGTATGTGTGAAGAGGTGAGGAATGCCACCTCCTGCTATGTATTCTTGTATACGTGGGGGTTAGTTGGTGAACATTCAATTAAGCAAAGGTGTAAGTGTGTGTATGTGAATTGCTCTCTGCCAAGAAACCGAAGAAGAAGAAAGGAACCATCGGATTTCCTATTTGTGTGATTTTAATTCAAGATCAAAGGTTAGATTTGTTTCTATTTTGTTTTCATGATGAATCTGGAATAAACTCTAATTGAATAACATGTTTTTATGAGAAACACTAGAATCGGTTTTATAGAAACTTGATTTTTGAAGTTTTATGTGTTCTTATGGTTTATATGCTTGTAAGATGAATTGATGTATGAATATGTGTTTAAAGCATGTTTCTGAAATGTTTAGCTGAGTTTATAAATTCTGGGTTTGAGTTGTGAAGATGACGGATTGGATGAATCTATGAACTTGTCGGATTTAGTGGAAGAAGGTGAAAACCGATACTTGTAACCCAGAACCTCAAAATCCGATGAAAGCTAAAAACTGGCATTTGATGAAATCCGATAGTCTCAATTCCGGACCTCAGAATCCGAGTGAAGGAAAATCCCATAGTATCAAATCCGACAACTCCAAATCTGGTGAAGTAAAATCCGGGACTATGAGTAAATCCAATAGATAGTGAAATCCGACATTGAGTATCGGATTTCTAGAAATCCAACAGTTTTGAAGAATCTGACACTTTGTGTTTGTATTTGTATTTGCTTATTGTTTGTTATTGATTGATGAATGATTTATAAGTGTATGGATATATATATATTTATGAGATTGAGACTGATTTGGTTATTGATGTATTTTCAGGCAATCCAAAAGCTCAGTAATATTAGACATCTGAGTTCAAGCTGAAATTGAGGTGAGTGGACGTTAATCATGGATGGTAAAGATTGCAGTTAATATTATTGATGTGATGCATGATTGTGGATTGAGATTGGATTGATTGAACTGTTGATTGTGATATTGATTGTTGATAACTGCTGCATGACTATTTGGTCAATACGCGCTCTTAGGATGATTTTGAGTTGCGTTTGAGAAGTCAGCTATACGTGGACTTGGGCTGGGCTTGTCTAATTGGTTGGTTGAACGGTAGTAGCCCTCCTGGTGCATTTGTTGCTCAGAGGTGGAGTTTACGGTGCCAATTCAGTGGAAAGCTATCGGTAAACCTTTGCTTTGGCCGGCATTGGTTGTAGGTTCTGCGCCGAACCGCCGGTCTTCTCAGGATATGTGATTACACGATATAGTGTTGATTGTGAATGTTTTCATTTCATGTTTTAGCCTCTACTCACTTAGCTTTGTGCTAATTCCCCTCAGTTGTTGTTTTGCAGGTTCGTGTTTGAGTTGAAAAAGGAAGAGTTGACCATTACTCTGATACTAAGTTTTAAAAGAGACGAGCCAATTATTTTGTAACACCAAACAGTAGTAGACGATGTTGTTAACTTTCGAACTAAGATTGTATATTTGTAACTATTGGTTTAATGTAATTAAGTTGTTTTAAAATTTGCTTCCGCGGTGAATTTTAAAAAAATGGCTTCTGATTTTCCGGTGTTACAGTTTGGTATCAAAGCCTAGGTTTGGCGATGCATGCATGGCTAAAGTGTTGCATTCCCAAATCTTGGCTTGTGACAGGTCAAGCTTTCCTTCGGGGGAATTAGGGTGAGATAGAGTTGTCTATAGTAGTTAGTAATTTGGATACTAACAGTTTATGCTAATGAGCTATGAGGTGATGTGATTGTAACAGATTATGGCTGACAGAGAGACTCCCATCCTACCTCCTGTGACCCAAACTGCACCAGTAATCGAGGATCTGAATAATGTAAATCAAGCAGGAACATCTGGCTAATAGAAAGAAGAAGACAAGAGCGAATATATTTTCAAACTTGAGAATGAATTGATGGATCTTAGAACTAAAGTCCTTAACATGGAATAGAGATTGAATCAGCCTGAACCAACCTCTGTACCAACTGTGAATACCACACCAACAACCGTACCACCAGTCTCAGCACCTTTACTACCGATTACACAAATGATGCAACAACCATTCTTCTACGTATCCACAACCCGGAGGTTATCCATTTGCGTTTCCGGGATACAAACAACCATGCACTTACAAATAGTTCCTTGACTGTAAATCTTCTGAATACCGGGGGAGTTCTGATCCCAGTATCACTTTGAACTGGCTTAGGGAAATGGCGAAGGCATTGGATGCCTGCAATTACGAAAAGGAGTTGAAAGTGAAATACGCATCGAGGATGCTGAAGGGAGACGCCATGATCTGGTGGGATTTGATTACCGGCCATTTCACAGAGCAACAGCAGGAGAGCATCACCTGGAGTCAATTCCTGGAGAAACTTTGCGAGCAACACTGTGGTACTTTTGAGATTGCAAAGATTAAGAGGGAATTTATGGAGTTGCAGATGACCGGTAATATGACTGTGGACCAACTCATCAAACAATTTAACGAAAAAAATGAGATTTGCCAAGCATTGGGTGCCAGATGAAGAGTCCAAGATTGCACATTTTGTCAGAGCGTTACATCCTGATCTCCGTAGTGCCGTGGGCTACTACACTATCCCAGGAATTCACTTTAGCCAAGTCGGCTGAAGGCGATTTGATAGCAAGAAACAGGTAGAGTGGGGAAAGAATTTCCCAACAGAAATTGAGATTTGAACACTATAACACTCAACAAAGGCAAGGAGGGCAGGGCAGTCGAAACCGACAGGGTAATCAAGGTAGGATGTCTACTACAGGTGGGTCTGCTCAGAGGGCACCTTGGTGCAACAAGTGCAAGTCTTACCACCACGGGCAGTGTACGCCCCAATCCATGAGGTGTGTGAAATGTGGCCAGTTTGGCCATGACCTGAAGAATTGCAGACTACTGAGGAGTGTCTGCTGGAACTGTCAAAAAGAGGGGCACCAGGTTGGTGATTGCCCATTGAGCAAGAAAGCGGGGTCATGGTCAGGAGGGGGAGGAGCTAGGGGATCATGTTCAGCTGGGCAG
Source organism: Dittrichia graveolens (assembly GCA_038502395.1). NCBI lineage: Eukaryota > Viridiplantae > Streptophyta > Magnoliopsida > Asterales > Asteraceae > Dittrichia > Dittrichia graveolens. The sequence continues at coordinate 49,432,028 of JARJIL010000005.1, read as the reverse complement.
AAAAGGAAGAACCCACCCACTGCCGAGGGTCGGGCATTTAAGATGACTGTGGATGATGCCACTACCATAGATGATGTGATAACCGGTATGTTTTTAATAAACTCTACTCCTGCTAGAGTGTTATTTGATTCAGGGGCAAATCGCTCCTTTGTATCTGTAGAATTCTGTGATAGGTTAAACGTGCTTTTAACAGAACTTGCTACTGCTTTAGAAATAGAGGTAGTTCATGGTATGATGGTTCCGGTCATGACTGCTGTGGGTGGAGCCAAGATAGACATAGATGGTACATGCTTTCCTATTTATTTTCTTGTAATGCCTTTGTCTAGATTCGATGTGGTGCTCGGGATGGATTGGCTAAGTCTGAATCAGGCAAGTATCAAATGCCACAAGAAATTGATCTCTTTCCCGTTGGCTGATGGCACAAGAGTAGTAGCAAGAGGAGAGAAAGTTGGGTCTGTAATTCCGATAATCTCGTGTTTGAAGGCTAAAAAGGTGTTGGATAAAGGTTGTGAATCGTATTTGGCATATGTAATTGATGGAAAGAAAGAGAAGCAAACAATGAATGACATCCGGGTGGTAATGGAATACCCGGAGGTGTTTCCAGAGGAATTACCAGGACTGCCTCCAGTTCGAGAGGTAGAGTTCAAAATGGATCTGATTCCTGGTTCCCGACCAGTGGCAAAAGCACCGTACAGATTAGCACCTTCAGAGATCCGGGAAATGATGACTCAGATACAGGATCTGTCAGACAAGGGATTTATTCGTCCAAGTTCATCTCCGTGGGGTGCGCCAGTATTGTTTGTAAAGAAGAAAGACGGTACATTGCGAATGTGTATCGACTATCATGAGTTGAATAAGAGAACCATAAAGAACAAGTATCCACTGCCAAGAATTGACGATTTGTTTGATCAATTATAGGGAGCTTCGTTCTTTTCTAAAATTGATTTGAGATCAGGGTATCACCAGGTGCATGTTTCAGAGGAAGACGTGTCAAAAACGGCTTTTCGTACGTGCTACGGGCACTACGACTTCTTGGTTATGCCGTTCAGCTTAACCAATACACCTGCGATGTTTATGGTTTAATGAATAGAGTCTGTCGACCATTCCTTGCTAATTTTGTAATAGTCTTCATTGATGACATCCTGATATATTCAAAGACTGAGATGGAACACGAATAGCATTTGAGATAGGTACTAGAGACTTTGAAGAAAGAACATTTGTTTGCCAACTTCACGAAATGCGAATTCTAGTTAAGAGAGGTACAGTTCTTGGGGCATGTTATTTGCAATGAGGGAGTAAAAGTGGAAGCATCTATGAACTAGAACGCCCCAAGGACACCGTCTGAGATCAAGAGTTTTCTGGGGTTAGCTGGATACTATCGCAGGTTTATAAAAGACTTTTCCAAAATTGCGGGTCCATTGACTAAGTTGACTCGAAAAGATGTGAAATTTGTATGGGGTAGTGAACAGGATAAAGCCTTCCAGATGTTAAAGCAGTTATTGTGTCAGGCCCCTATTCTTGCATTGCCAAGTGGATCATATGATTTCATTGTCTATTGCGATGAATCGTTTGCTAGATTGGGCTGTGTACTTATCTTAAGCTATGGAGACACTATTTGTATGGCACCAAGTGTGTGATTTGTACTGACCATAAGAGCCTACAATACGTATATACACAAAAAGAGTTGAATATCAGACAGAGACAATGGGTGGAATTGATAAAAGATTATGATTGCGAAATTAGATACCACCTAGGGAAAGCAAACGTGGTAGCAAATGCCTTAAGCCGCAAGGGAGCGGGAAGTTCTATCCAGTTTATGTGTATGGAGATAGTATTTGATCTAGTGGATAGGGAGCGGGAAGTTCTATCCAGTTTATGTGTATGGAGATAGTATCTGATCTAGTGGATAGACTAAAGTCTGCACAGATGGAGGCTCTGAATGAAGAAAACTTGAAGAATGAACTAATGAAGAAACGTAAGGACGAACTTGCTAATGATTCTCGTGGATTGAAAACATTTAAGACTTGTGTGTGAGTGCCTATGCTTGGAGATTTAAGGAAGCTGATTTTGACAGAAGCACACAAGTCGAGATTGGCAGTACACCCAGGAAGCACTAAAATGTACAACGACCTAAAAGTGCTTTACTGGTGGCCTACTATGAAAGCAGGTGTGGCACATTTTGTGGAGTCATGCCATATATGTGCACAGGTAAAGGCCGTGCATCAGAAGCCTTATGGATCCTTGAAGCAGTTGGAAATTCCTGAGTGGGAGTGGGAGCATATAACGATGGATTTCGTGACTAAACTTCCACCAACTCAGAAGAATAATGACATGATTTGGCACAACTTTATGTTAACGACATTGTTGCGAGGCATGGCATGCCGTTGTCAATAGTGTCTGACAGAGACTCCAGATTCGTTTCTAACTTCTGGAGAAGTTTACAGAGAGAGTTGGGGACAAGAATCAATCTGAGTACTGCTTATCATCCCCAGACAGATGGCCAGACTAAACGAACCATACAAACAATTGAGGATATGTTGCGTGCTTGTGTGATTGAGTATGGTGGATCTTGGGATTCGCACTTGCCTTTGGTAGAGTTTTCGTACAATAATTCCTACCACTCCAGCATTGGGATGCCTCCGTACAAAATGTTATACGGTCGTCGCTGCCGTACTCTGACGTGTTGGTTAGAGGCAGATGAGAAACAGTTTTCAGGGCCCGAGATAGTTCAAATAACTACTGACAAGGTTTCTATCGCCAGAGACAAGTTAAAGGCACCCAGAGATAGGCAGAAAATGTATGCAGATCCACGACGTTGTTCAGTTATGTTTGAAGTGGGAGAGTTCGTGTATTTGAAGGTATCTCCGTGGAAGGATCCCCGTTACATTAGACCCTTCCGCGTTCGTCAGATTGTGAATGACCAGACAGTTACACTGGATCTTCCGACAGAACTTGCAGGAATTCACTACAGGTTTAATGTCTGCTATCTGAGGAAATGCAAAGTTGATGATGAAAGTCAGATTCTCTCAGTACAAGATCTAAAAGTTGATTCAAAGAAGAGATTAATAGAGGAACCTGTGGAACTGTTGGATCGCAAAGTGAGCAAGCTCCGAAAGAAGCAGATAACGATGGTATTGGTCAAGTGGAAGCATAGTCTAGGTTCTGATTTGACATGGGAGACTGAAGCAGAGATGAAAGAAAGATATCCCCATTTATTTGAACAAGAAAGGATTCCGAGGACAGAATCCTCTTAAGGGGGAAAGATTTGTAACACCCTCAAACCTGGGCTAGGAGATTAGCAGCTTTGTGGTATTTGTTTATCTGTTTTAAAATGCATTTAATTGATTAACTAGTAATTAAATATTAATTGGTTAATTGAGTTAAATAGAAAAATTGTATGTATGTATGTCACCGTATGTATGCATGTATATTTTAAGTGTGTGCACGTGTATGTGTGAAGAGGTGAGGAATGCCACCTCCTGTTATGTATTCTTGTATACGTGGGGGTTAGTTGGTAAACATTCAATTAAGCAAAGGTGTAAGTGTGTGTATGTGAATTGCTCTCTGCCAAGAAACCGAAGAAGAAGAAAGGTACCATCGGATTTCCTATTTGTGTGATTTTAATTCAAGATCAAAGGTTAGATTTTTTTCTATTTTGTTTTCTTGATGAATCTGGAATAAATTCTAATTGAATAACATGTTTTTATGAGAAACACTAGAATCGGTTTTATAGAAAGTTGATTTTTGAAGTTTTATGTGTTCTTATGGTTTTTATGCTTGTAAGATGAATTGATGTATGAATATGTGTTTAAAAGTGTTTAAAGCATGTTTCTAAAATGTTTAGATGAGTTTATGAATTCTGGGTTTGAGTTGTGAAGATGACGGATTGGATGAATCTATGAACTTGTCGGATTTAGTGGAAGAAGGTGAAAACTGATAGTTTGGAAAACCGATACTTGTAATCTGGAACCTCAAAATCCGATGAAAGCTAAAATCGGTATTTGATGAAATCTGATAGTCTCAAATCCGGACCTCAGAATTCGAGTGAAGAAAATCCGATAGTAGCAAATCCGACAACTCCAAATCCGGTGAAGTAAAATCCGTGACTATGAGTAAATCTGACAGATAGTGAAATCCGACAGATAGTGAAATCCGACACTGAGTATCGGATTTCTAGAAATCCGACAGTTTTGAAGAATCCGACACTTTGTGTTAGTATTTGTATTTGTTTATTGTTTGTTATTGATTGATGAATGATTTATAAATATATGGATATATATATATATATATATATATATATGAGATTGAGACTGATTTGGTTATTGTTTTATTTTCAGGCAAGCCAAAAGCTCAGTAATATTAGACATCTGAGTTCAAGCTGAAATTGAGGTGAGTGGACGTTAATCGCGGATGGTAAAGATTGCCATTAATATTATTGATGTGATGCATGATTGTGGATTGAGATTGGATTGATTGAACTGTTGATTGTGATATTGATTGTTGATAGCTGCTGCCTGACTATTTGGTCGATACGCGCTCTTAGGATGATTTTGAGTTGCGTTTGAGAAGTCAGCTATACGTGGACTTGGGCTGGGCTTGTCTAACTGGTTGGTTGAACGGTAGTATCCCTTCTGTTGCATTTGTTTCTTAGAGGTGGAGTTTACTATGCCAATTTAGTGAAAAGCTATCGGTAAACCTTTGCTTTGGCCGGCATTGGTTGTAGGTTATTCGCCGAACCGCTAGTCTTCTCAGGATATGTGATTACATGATATAGTGTTGATTGTGAATGTTTGCATTTGATGTTTTAGCCTATACTCACTTACCTTTGTGCTAATTCCCCTCAGTTGTTGTTTTGCAGGTTCGTGTTTGAGTTGAAAAAGGAAGAGTTGACCATTACTCTGATACTAAGTTTTAAAAGAGACGAGCCAATTATTTTGTAACAACAAATAGTAGTAGACGATGTTGTTAACTTTTGAACTAAGATTGTATATTTGTAATTATTGGTTACATGTAATTAAGTTGTTTTAAAATTTGCTTCCGCAGTGCATTTAAAAATAATGGCTTGTGATTTTCCGGTGTTACACTTGAAGATCACTAGAGGCTTACTAGGATTTGGGAATCAAGCAAACGTGGTCTGGACCATCGTTAGAGAGTTGCTCTTTTGTTGACTTCTAGTTCATCCCAGCATAAGCAAGGAGTAGGGTACAATTCATATTCTATCTTTTTATTTTGGTTGTAATACTTGTATGTAGATTTCTTTCCATTGGTGGGACTTAATGGCATCAAGTTTCATACATCATATGCTTCCGCTGCATGGGTAAGATGGGCATTAAATTCCTTCACTTTTGTGGAGTTGTTGCAAGAAATTGTGGTTTCTTGATTGATAAAATTTGCTTTGAAGTTGCTTTGAATTTGCTTTTGAATTGTGGTGTATTAAAAGCATATGAATTCATTCTTTGATGTTGAATTTTCTATGAAGTTGTTGACTTTTATGCATATGAATTCGAATTCCCATTGAAATACCTTGAATGATTGATTGGTGTGAAATTTCTCTGTGAATTTCCAACAGAATTACGATTGTGTTGTTTTGGAAGAATTGAAGAACTTTCAATTTTCCGATTTGCTTGAATTATATTCAAATGTTCCTTCCATTGACCTGGTCTTACAGGTATTCTTCTATGAGCATAACGTTTTAAGAATTCGATTCGCTCATGTTTGTTAATCCATTGATGAACAATGTATTCTTGTTTATTTACAAACCAAACTAAGATTTTGTTCTCATCTGGATTCCACCGGTTCTTCTTTTGTTTCACTCCTCTCTTCATCCTATCCTGATAATAGCAGCAGTTAAACTCACAATGGCCCTCATAATAGCCATTCCCAACACAATATATTTCTCTCTCATATATTTTTTGTGTTGAATTTTCAGATTTTATTTTCCAAGAAAACAAAAGTTCACAATCTTTATTACAACAAACCTTATTAACAGTACAAAAAGGTTTAATCTTTTTCTTTGATTCAAGTTTGTTTGTATGCATTGACAACTTCTTTTATTCTTCCAACTTCACCTTTGTCTTCCACTTCCACTTTCCATCAGATGTAACAACTTTCTTCATCTCTTTCTTGACTGCATTTTTCAAATATTTGTTTGAGTCTTTTGCCTTCGAGTGTGATCTGATTTGGAACCAAAAACAGAAGGTTTGTTAGCAGTATGATGGTCTGTTAGCATTTTTCAAATCTTAGTTTGATTAGAAACATTTTTCCACTTCATAAAAACATTCTTTCAAAACACATTTTTCCTCTTCACAAAGAATCTTTTGTTTAATACATGTCATCTTGAAAATTTCATGTCGTTTTTGAAACTCCATGTGAGGAATGTAAATGCGTGTAGCACTTGTTGAGTGACTTGTCGACTTTGTTTGCTCTTCTGGTGGATGAGGAATAAAAAACTCTTCTGAAGACGTGGAGTTTCCTTCGATGTTTTCACAAACTTCATATGACGCATTCAACTCATCATAATTCAGTGTGTTTTGAAGTTTAGTTGTGGTTTTCCTTTTAAACTCCTCTTCTTGTTTGATTTCTCCCTCTCTCACAAACATCATCTTAGCAGTCCATCCTTGATTCATTCTTTCCAATTGATACAAATGCGTGCAATTTATTTTGGAAAAGAAATTACTTTCATCATAACTCAAACCTTTATATCTTTTTTTGACATCAGGTTCAAGGTCTTTAAAGATTGTATGACATGTGGTTATCTGTTTCTTGACTCTCTCTCTTCAAGATTTTGCACTTTAATATCCAAACTTTTTGTTTCTTTCATGATTAAGTTTAGATTTATCTATGCACTTAGCTTGGCAGCATTTAAGTCATGAACCTTCAATTCTGTCTCTTTTTGAATTTTGATTAACTCATTTTGTTTTTCTTTAATTGTTTGTTGAAGTTGAATTATTTTTTATGACAGATTTGTTGTTTCTATTTCACTTTTAGCTGCTTGGTTCATTTTAAGATTTAGATTATTTTCTTGTAATTACTAATTCTTTGATGTGAGAGATTGGTTTCTTAATGTCAGTCAACCTGTTGCATGAAAGTTAGTATATAATCTGCAGAATATTCAGATTGGTTCAACATTACACTCTCACTAGTGTCGTGTTGATCTGCAGCAATCTGGTTTGTACTTTGAACACTATCATCAGCCTCTTTCTCCTCACATTCACTTTCATCACCAGACTCATCAAACTCAGCCATCAACCTCAGACCCTACAATCACATCTTCTTCTTCTACAACCTCTGCATTCAATGGTAATTCTTTAGCAAAGACATTAACCATTTCATCATCACTCTCTCCGTCAGTTTCCACAAACTCAAATTCCTATACATTTGCCATTAGCACAAACTGAGCATGAACATTTGTGTCTTCGTCACTGTTGTCTGTATGAGACAAAAACTGATATTCTTCGGCTAACAAAGACATTAACCATTTCATCATTACTCTCTCACAAACGTCATCTTAGCAGTCCATCCTTTGTCTTCATCACTTTATAGTACTCCGAGTCTTTTACTTTTGGCTTTTTGTAGTCACGAATAAAGTGCCCAGTGTCACCACAATTATAGCACTTTCTCTCTTGGGCAGACTCAACCTTTCTCTCATATCGCTTCTCTAGTCTTTGACTATCTCTCCTTTGAAATTGTCTATCTCTACGACGAGACCCAGAAGTAAATCTATGTTTGTTGTTGGTTTTATTCTTATTGAACTGGCTTTGCATCATATTGGTGAGATATGCCATGGCTTTCATAATCTTCTCATTGTCCACCTGATTATCATCATCAGAATCAGAGGAATCTGTTTTTTGTATCTGCTTCATCTTTACAGACTTAGATGAGCTTTTCACTTTCTTGTCATTTACCACCAAAGCCAGAGGATCGACATTCTCTTTCTGTACACCCATTCCAACATCATCCTGATACTAATTTAGCTCCACAAATATCATATGATGGGTAACTTTGTTTAAATTCTTCTCATTCTTTCCTACAGGTAGCCACTTGTGACTTCTATTCAGGTCCAAATAAATTTAGAAATCTTGTATTTTTAGTCAGATTGGAATTATCATCTATCTTCTGGTTTCGAAGATCATTCAGAAGTTTACAATATCTACTATATGTGTCAATCAAAGCTTCACCCTCTCGAGCTTTGAAGTGATCAAAAGAATTAATTAAGGTGGTTTCTTTGATCCATACTCCTGACTCAGTCCCTTCCTGTAACACCCGCAAACCTGGGCTAGGAGATTAGCAGGTTGGCGGTATGTGATTAATTGTGTTCTTTTAATTTGCTATGTGTTTATTAAGAGTTAATGAAATTAATTAAAATATATATGTTACTATTGAATATCAATTAGAAAGAAAAAGGAAATACTAGTATGTATGCATGTATGTTAGTATGTATGTATGTATGCATGGAAAGTAAATGAACACCTCATGCTTTGATTAAAACCAATTTCATGTGTACGTGGGTTAGTATCTGACCATTTTCTATCTTAGTGAGAAGTGTGTAGTGTGTGTGTTTTGAGACGAAACCTTCAAGAGAAGTAACTTTGCAAACTTGAAATTCCAAAGTCAAGATTTTGTGTTCTTTAATTCAAAAAGAAATTGAGAAGGTGTTATTGACATATTATGATTCATATTGGTATGTTTATATGTTGAAAAGCATGAGAATATGTTGTTTCACCATTGATGAAGTTAGGAAGAAAGCTTGATAAAAGGGTTTTGTAGATTTTGGTGTTATGATTAAGTAAAAAGGTGTTCATGATGGTTTGTAGGCATGTTAGATGTTATATATGTGTTTTGTTTGAAGAAAATTGATGTTAGTTATGTTTATAAGAAGAATTACTTGGCTGAAATCCGAGACAGATGAAGAAAATGACTTGCAGAACAAATGTCGCGGCGCTATGCTTAGGAGTCGCGGCGCGACGCTAAGGAAATCCGACATATGGGTTTCGGATTGTTAGATCCGAAACTTTGGCAAATCCGACCCTTGGAAATCCGAAACTTTGCAAAACCGACCCCAAAATCCGATATTTGTGAAATCCGCCACCAAAATCCGAGTATTGACTTCCGGATTTGAAATCCGACGCGGTCGCGGCGCGACGCGGGTTATGTCGCGGCGCGACAGGCCTTATTTGAGAAAAATTACTTATTTTAATTGTGTTTTGAATAGAATGCGTTGACATGTTATTTTTATGATTTTGTTGAGTTATTAATATGGATTTAAGATATAAATATTTATGGGAAGATGTATTTATATATTCGAGACTGATTCGATTGTTGCTGTGTTTTCAGGCAATCAAAAGACTCAGTAACATTAGATCTCTAAGCTCGTGTTGATTTTGAGGTGAGTGGACGTTAATCGCGGATGGTAAAGATTTCGGTTAATGTTATTGATGTAATGCATGACTGTGATTGAGATTAGATTGGATTGATTGAACTATTGATTGTGATTATTGATGATTGATATCTGCTGCATGACTATTTGGTCGATACGCGCTCTTAGGATGATTTTGAGTTGCGTTGGGAAGTCAGCTACACGTAGAATTGGGCTGGGCTCGTCTACTGGTTGGTTGAACAGTAGTAGCCCTTCTGTTGCATATGTTGCTTCAGAGGTGGAGTTTACTGTGCCAATTCAGTGGAGAGCTATAGGTAAACCTTTGCTTTGGCCGGCATTGGTTGTAGGTTCAGCGCCAAAACGCCGGTCTTCTCGGGATATGTGATTACATGCTTTGATATTGACTGTGGATGTTTGCTTTTGGGTTTAGCCTCTACTCACTTAACTTTGTTCTAATTCCCCTCAGTTGTTGCTTTTGCAGGTTCGTGTTTGTAAGGTTTGCTGAAGGAGAAGTTGACCTGACTCTGATATTAGTTTTTGAAAAGAAACGAGCCTGTAGTTTTTGTAACACCAAAACGATACTTTTGTTTGTGAACAATGATGTATTTTTTTGTTAATACTGTTTTGTGTGTAATTAAGTTTGTTTACTTAAAGCTTCTGCAGCGTATTTAAAAAAATGGCTTGAAATTTTTCGGTGTTACACTTCCATCCAACTTTTGATTTTGTCCCATATTTCCTTTACAGTGTTTAAACCATAGACTTTTATGTAGAATTCAGCAGACAAACCATGTTTCAGATGATACTTGGCCTTTCTATCAGCAGTAGCTCTGTGTTTTTCTTCTACAGTATATTCAATTTGTAGTTTTTCTCTATGAATCTCATCCAATGGTGGATTATGATTTGGATTTGCTTCTTAATCAATTCTGAATACACCATTTCCTACTAGTATACTCTTATTCATTTCCTCACCATAATGTTCATTATTCTCAAAGAAATCCACAAACCTTCCTTTCCATACATGATATTCACCACGATAGAGCACATGTGACTTTGTATCCGAACCAAAAGACAAAGTTTCACTGTATGTACCCATATTGCAAACAGGATCTTTTCTTTGTAAGATGTAATTGAAGAATCCGATACTAGCAACTTTCTTGAAATCACTAAGTCTTTAAAATCCGAGAATCCTTGAAATCCGATGGTTAATTCAAATCCGACAGTACAACAATCCGGTAATTATCTAGAATCCGATGATTTCCATAATCCGATGTTCAAGAACCAAACAATCCGATAATCAATCCAAACTTTTAGAATGCGTAAGTTTCTAAAAACCGATGGTTTCTCAAAAAAATTTCAAAATCCTTAAGTTTACCAAAACTTGCTATCCACTCAGAATCCGGTATCAAAATCCGATTGTTTCAAAATCCGTTGATTTTAAACCAAGTCAACTCATAATCCGCTATCAAAAATCTGCTATCAAAAATTCGGAGTATCAACAATCCGCTATCAGAATCCAACACTTATCAAAAATAATGTCGGAATCTGATATTTTTGACTATCGGATTTTACATAATCCGCTAGTTCTTCGGATTTAAGCACAAATCCGCTAGTTCTTTAAATTTAGCAATCCGTCACCTTCAAAATCACCAAAATCTTCAAATCTTGTCCAAATTTGAAAATTTCTTCTTCCAATCGATACGACTAGGTGCGAATTACAACAGGAATACAAAATTACTACAAAATTCAATCAAATCTATGCATTTTCGATCAAAATATTCAAGAACTCGAAAACATGAAAATCAAAATTACACTCAATCTGATATAAATTATGACCGCAAACTATCACAGACTTAATCAAACGTTGATTTCGAATTAAATTCACTACAATCACTCCATGATTACTGCCAATTCGATTAAAATCAAAAATTCTCAAAATCGACCTTCTTAGCTACAAAATCTGATAATTCGATCACCAATTGTTGTTGTTTTCCGTTGATTCTTCAATCAAGAGCCATATTTTAACAAAGATTTGGCTCTGATACCAATTGATAAGCAAGATATGAGTACTTTGAAAATTCAAGTAGAGAGAAAACAGTCTTAAGTGTGTATTATATTTCAATATAGTAAGAGTAACATTACATAGAAAGCATGAGTCACCTTATATACTACAAGTTCATATCACTAGTTCTATGTATAAAGGTGACACTAACATACAAAAGATAAACTATATTCTAAACACAAAATTAATATCTAACATTGGTGGACTGCTATATGCTCCCCCACCAACGCAGATGGTTGTCTCATCCCCCGATTTGGGTCGTTGAGTGGGACTGACTATCATGCAAGATATGGCTCTTACCGATCTCGTTAGCACACCGCAATGTGATAGGATAGCATTGATTGCTTATTCTTGTATTATGTGGCTCACTTTATAGATACTTGTGATAAGTTAGTACTTACTAGCTATTTTATAGCTAATGTTGCTTCGTTGATTCTATTTTCAGGTAAAGATTAGGTGGCCTGGATAGATGGGTTGTCTGCTGATGGTTATACCTACTTTTGGGAAGGATCACTTTAAGTATGCTATGCTATTTTGATTATGGTCGGTCGTTCTCTAATGTAACACCAAACACGTTTTAGAGTTTTGGATTGTAAATATCTGATGTTAACTTTGGTTTAAATTTCCGCTGCATATAATAAGTAGTATCTAGTTTTTAAACAGATCCACACGTATTTAAAACTTGAATTTTTACTAATTCATTGTTTTATGAAAGCGGAGTTACATTTAGCACTGCCTCTGCTTCATATTTCTTTACACCCACACTTAATAGATCGTTAATCAGATAATGAAATCTTGTTAAGATCTTAGCGAGTGTTTCATCCTTTTTAGCAAAAAAAAAAGGTTATGGTGTGATCTATTCAAATGATTCTTCTTTTGTCGTTTCAGCATATTAATACCCTCATAGGTTATACCTAAAGTATTCTACATTTCTTTTGTAGTTTTGCACCCGGCCATAGTATGTAAAACTAAGTATATTAGTAAGGGTATTAGCAAGAATAACTTGAGCCTTGTTATCTAAAGCATATAATCTTTTGTCTTTATCAGTCCATGATGAGACATGCTTCTTGACCTCCTTGACAAAATCACTAGGAGACTTATCACTAGTAGTGGCGGAGATCATTGGAATTATTGCTCGATTAAGATCACTTCACTCACATTTTGATCCATGGACTTGAGGAAAAGAATTTTGAACTTTTACATATGATAGATCCATCAAATATGGGACATCCTTTAGCATCCATACGGGGAAAATTACATGGATAGTTCCTTATAGACATCTTTATCTCTTCGCATGATCTTGATCTTCAACGTATGAAGAAATTTTCTACTCTACTAGTTGTTTGTCCCAAAGAGGTAATATACAAGTTGGTATATGTGTAACACCGCAAAACTCAAGCCATTTTTTTTAAATACGCTGCGAAAGCTTTTTAATAAACCAACTTAATAACATACAACCAATATTTACAAACTGTACAAACATTGTTCACAAACAAAATATCATTGTGTGTTACAAAAACTACAGGCTCGTTTCGTTTCAAAAATAATATCAGAGTCAGGTCATCTATTTCCTTCTGCCCAACTCACAAACACGAACCTGCAAAAGCAACAACTGAGGGGAATTAGCAGAAAGCTAAGTGAGTAGAGGATAAACACCAAAAGCAAACATTCACGATCAATATCAAAGCATGTAATCACGTATCCCGAGAAGACCGGCGGTTCGGCGCAGAACCTACAACCAATGCCAGCCAAAGCAAAGGTTTACCGATAGCCCTCCTCTGAATTGGCACAATGCACTCCCCCTGTGATTCAACATATGCACCAGTAAGGCTAACATTGTTCAACCAACGAGTAAATGAGCCCATCCCAATTCTACGTATAGCTGACTTCCCAACGCAACTCGAAATCATACTAAGAGTGCGTATCGACCAAATATTGATGCAGCATATATCAACAATCAATATCACAATTAACAGTTCAATCAATCCAATCCAATCACAATCATGCATCACACCAATAACATTAACCGATATCTTTACCATCTGCGATTAACGCCCACTCACCTTAAAATCAACACGGGCTCAGAAGTCTAATCTTACTGAGTCTTTGGATTGCCTGAAATCACAGCAACAATCAAATCAGTCGCGAATATATAAATATATCTTCTCATATATATTTATATCTCAAATTTATCAAAACATCTCAATTAATTCATATAATAAACAAACCAACTCAAACCAAGGAAAAATATACAATAGTATGCAAATATTCGGATTTGGAGCCTGTCGCACCGCGACGTCCATCGGATTTCAAATCCGGAAACTAACATGCTGATTTCAATCGGATTTCATCAAGACCCGGTTTCTGAGGTTCAGATTTGTTACTCTTCGGATTCTAGGGTCGGATTCCGTTACTTTAATCGGATTTCAAGGTCGGTTTTATAATCATAATCAGATTCTTCACAAAACGAATCAAGGGCCCGGTTTGTTTGAAGGTCGCACCGCGACGCCATAGTGTAGCGGCGCTACATGTAATTTTTCCATATTTCATCTTCTTCAAAAGTGTCGGATTTTCAGTCAACTTTTCCAAATTTCATTCTAACTTCATATTTCTTTCACCAAAACTCATATCTAACATTTACCATGCCTATAAACCACTAAAAACATGTTTTCATTCATTCATAACTACAAATCTTCAAAACCCATTTACCAACTTTCTTTCAAACTCAAAAATGGTTTAACTAACATAAATTCATGCTTTTGAATACTTAAACATACTAACATGAATCATATCAAATTATAAACACTATCTTACCTTTCTTTTGAATTAAAACTCACAAACTCTTAATGTTAGAAGTTCAAGTTGACACTTTCTTCACTCTTGGGTTTTCTTTCAAAAACACATACAACACCTTACACACTTTCAAGATAATGAGCAGGCAAGCATATACACGTACACATATATTTTTAAACTTCAAGCATGAGGTTGCACAAAGATGAAATCCTATTCTCTTTTTTTTTTATTCTAACTCATGCATACATACATACATACCAACTTATACTTTCTTTCCTTTTATATTATCAACAGAATCATTTATATATTTATAAACTTATATTTAAATTAATTATACTTAACACTTAATAAACACACAATCAAATAAAACAATCCAATCACGTACCGCCAACCAACTAATCTCCTAGCTCAGGGTTGCGGGTGTTACAAATCTCCCCTCCTTAAAAGGATTCCGTCCTCGGAATTCTTTCTTGCTCAAACAGATGAGGGTATCTATTCTTCATTTCCGCCTCAGGTCCCACGTCAAATCAAAACCTAAACTGTGTTTCTACTTGACTTATACCATCGGTATCTGCTTCTTTCGGAGCTTGGCCACTTTGCGATCTAACAGTTCAACAGGCTCTTCAATCAATCTCTTCTTTGAATCTATTTTCAGTTCATTCACTGGGAGAATCTGACTCTCGTCTTCAACCTTGCATTTTCTCAAGTAGAAAACATTGAACGTGTCATGTATAACTACAAGCTCTGCCGGAAGGTCTAATGTAACTGTCTGATCATTTACAATCTGACGAATTCTGAAAGGACCAATATAACGGGGAGCTAACTTTCCACGTTTGCCAAATCGAATCACGCCCTTCCACGGAGAGACCTTCAAATACACTAACTCCCCCACATCAAACGATACTGGACGACGCCGTGGATCCGCATACATTTTCTGTCTATCTCTGGCCGCTTTCAATTTCTCTCTGGCTATAGCAACCTTGTCAGCTGTCATCTGAACAATCTCAGGCCCTGCAAATTGTTTCTCACCAGCCTCTAACCAACACGTCGGAGTACGGCAATGACGACCGTACAACATTTCATATGGAGGCATTCCAATACTGGAGTGGTAAGAATTATTATACGCAAACTCTATCAATTGCAGGTGTGAATCCCAAGATCCACCATACTCAATTACATAGGCATGTAGCATATCTTCGAGTGTCTGTATGGTTCGTTCAGTTTCACCATCAGTCTGGGGGTGATAAGCAGTACTCAAATTAATCCTCGTCCCCAATTCTCTCTATAGACTCCTCCAGAAGTTAGAAACAAACCTGTAGTCTCTGTCAGATACTATTGACAACGGTATACCATGTCTTGCTACAATCTTATCAATGTACAACTGAGCCAACTTGCTAAGAGAAGCCGTCTCACAGGTAGCCAGAAAATGGGCACTCTTCGTCAGTCGATCCACGATCACCCAAATCATATCGTGATTCCTCTGAGTTCGCGGAAGTTTAGTCACGAAATCCATTGTTATATGTTCCCACTTCCACTCAGGAATTTCTAATTGTTTTCAAAGATCCGTAGGGTTTCTGATGCTCTGCTTTCACTTGAGCACAGATATGGCATGACTCCACAAAATGAGCCACATCTACCTTCATAGTAGGCCACCAGTAAAGCACTTTCAAATCGTGATACATTTTAGTGCTTACGGGGTGAACAGACAGTCTTGACTTGTGTGCTTCAGTTAAAATCAACTTTCTCAATTCTCCAAGTATAGGCACCCACACACGAGTCTTATACACTTTCAATCCGCGAGAATCATTAGTAAGCTCATCTTTATGTTTCTTCATTAATTCATTCTTCAAGTTTTCCTCCTTGAGAGCTTCTAGCTGTGCAGACTTTATTCTATCCACTAAATCAGATACAATCTCCATACGCATGAATTTAATGGAATTCCCCGCTCCCTTGCAGCTCAAGGCGTCTGCTACGACATTCGCTTTTCCAGGGTGGTATCTAATCTCACAATCATAGTCTTTTATCAGCTCCACCCATCGCCTCTGTCTCATGTTCAACTCTTTCTGTGTAAACACATATTGGAGACTTTTATGATCAGTACAAATTACACACTTGGTGCCATACAAATAGTGTCTCCACAGTTTTAGGGCAAAAACGACAGCTGCCAGTTCTAGATCATGAGTGGGGTAATTCTTTTCATGTGGTTTCAACTGTCTTGAAGCATACGCAATTACCCGATTCCTCAGCATAAGCACACATCCCAATCCCGCAAATGATGCATTGCAATAAACAGTAAAATCATCCGTTCCACTTGGCAACGCTAGAATGGGAGCCTGGCACAATAACTGCTTCAAAGTCTGGAAAGCCTTATCTTGTTCACTACCCCAAACAAACTTCACGTCTTTCCGATTTAACTTAGTTAACGGACCCGCAATCTTCGAAAAATCCTTAATAAACCAGCGGTAGTATCCAGCCAAACCCAGAAAACTTTTTATCTCATACGGTGTCTTTGGAGCATTCCAGTTCATTACAGCTTCCACTTTAGAAGGATCCACTTTCACTCCTTCATTACATATAACATGCCCTAAGAATTGAACTTCCCTCAACCAGAACTCGCACTTTGAGAATTTAGCAAACAGATGTTCTTTCTTCAGAGTTTCCAAAACTAGTCTCAAATGCTGTTCATGCTCCTGTTCAGTCTTAGAATAAATTAGAATATCATCAATAAAGACTATCACGAAATCATCCAAGAATGATCGGCAGACCCTATTCATCAAATCCATAAAAATCGCAGGTGCATTGGTTAAGCCGAACGGCATAACCAAGAACTCATAGTGCCCGTAGCGCGTACGAAAGGCTGTCTTTGACACATCCTCCTCAGATACTCGTACCTGATGATATCCCGATCTCAAATCGATTTTAGAAAAGAACGAAGCTCCTTGAAGTTGATCAAACAAATCATCGATTCTCGGCAACGGATACTTGTTCTTGATCGTTTTCTTATTCAACTCACGGTAGTCGATACACATACGCAACATACCATCTTTCTTCTTTACAAATAATACCGGTGCTCCCCACGGGGACGAACTTGGACGAATAAACCCTTTATCGAGCAGATCCTGAATCTGCGTCATCATCTCCCGGATCTCTGAAGGTGCCAACCTGTACGGAGCCTTCGCTACAGGTCTAGAACCAGGTATTAAGCCTATTTTAAATTCCACTTCATGAACCGGAGGCAATCCTGGCAACTCTTCTGGAAACACTTCCGGGTATTCTGTTACCACCCGTATATAAGTCATCGCTTGTTTCTCTTTCTTCCCGTCAATCACACATGCCAGATATGATTCACACCCCTTACCCAATGCTTTCTTTGCTGTTAAACATGAAATCATAGGAATTACTGACCCTGGCTTCTCTCCCCTGGCTATTACCCGCGAACCATCAGCTAGTGGAAACGAGATCAATTTCTTGTGACACTTAATACTAGCTTGATTCAGACTTAGCCAATCCATCCCAAGCACCACATCAAACCCCGATAACGGCATTACAAGAAAATAAACAGGAAAACACACGCCATCTATATCAATTTTAGCCCCAGCCACAGCAGTTGTGACCGGAACCATCATACCATCAGCTACTTCTATCTCTAAAGTAGTAGCAAGTTCAATCACAGGCACATTTAATCTATCACAGAATTCCACAGAAACAAAGGAGCGATTTGCTCCTGAATCAAACAATACTCTAGCAGGAGTAGAGTTTATTAAAAACATACCCGTGATCACGTCGTCAGTGGTGGTGGCATCATCCACCGTCATTTTGAACGCCCGACCCTTGGCAGTGGGTGGGTTCTTTCGTTTCTGACCTGCTGAAGACGACCCTCCAGCTCATCCTCCTACAGACCCTAACCCCGTCTTTTTTGTCACACCTCGCTAAAGCGGAAACACGAGATGTCACAGCACAAGATATCATCGCACAAGGTAAATAGATAATAACCATTAGATTAAATTAACAAAATAAGTAGTTCGGATGAAACATAAATAAAAGTTACACAACCGAATAATATTTAAAGGACATTGTCTTGTACAATGCGTAAATAAAATAGATATTGTTTTTATAAAACGTGACGATGAAGATGAAGATGCCACACATCATGTTTGTAAGCATAAGGTACCTAACGGCGATCACCTGAAAGCACGGGTAAAAGAAAGAAAACGGTTAACTATTAGAGTTGGTGAGTTCATAGGTTTTTAATATATGCACAAAATATCTTTTAAATGAGAAAGGTTTAAATAATTGATGGAAGTTTTTGAATAATAATCCAAGTATGAAATAATGATAGAAGATGTATTATATTGCCCAATACGTTGCACATGGTAGTAATAGACTATGATGATTATTGCTTGAGCCATTATCCAACCTAGCCGACAACCAATTGCCCATGATAAACCTAACGCCTATATTAAATGACGTTAGTAGTGGTAAAGTACATCTATAGTTCGTCAACCATAAATGGGAGACGTCGGAATCTCCAAATAGCGCTACTTACAAATACCATCGGCTCACTAGCGGAGTTAAGGAATAATGTCCAACGAAAGGGCCTTACAACGATCACCCAAGCACATCAAAGAATAATACCATAAGTGCTCAAAATAATATTTGAAATAAATAAGAAGATAGGCAATAAACTTTTCATGAAATATATACACATGCTTTCACCCCAAAATAATATGAAATACGGTAAAAAGGGGCTATGATACTCACTCGGTATGCAAAGGTGTTCACTCGTAAGGATTTCTTGTTCCTACCGAAGCTCCTTTCCTAATATAAGAGGTATGTAGCTCTATTAGACTTATTTTATTTATTATTTTGTATTATATATTTATTGTTAACTTATTTATTAAATAGTTAAAGATTGTCTCTATTTTTCCATAAATCATAAGTGTTCACTGAAATTTTCAGTTCTTTAAGTTGAACTTTAAAAATTAAAAACTGTATTTTAGGAGTCATATTAAGGTTTGATATTTTAATATAATCTTAATACATGTTTTTAGAATGTCCAGTAAAAATATAGGAATTTATAATCCATTTTTAATATTTTTAATAATTAAAAGTGTATAAGATGTCCACTGATCAGTGTCTGGATGACATGTTGTTACTAAATCGTCTGTTTAGGGCTCATACGACCTCGTTTCTACATGATTCAAACTGCGAAATAACCAAGACTCAAAGATTAAACTTTTAAAAAAAACTAGATGTATTTTGACCCAAGAATGAGTAAGTTACACGCGTTTAAAGTGTACCCTTCTAAATCTGCCAGATTTCCAGATTCAACATATGGGTCTTTTTAAATATGTTTGAAGGATCAAACGTTCATGAAAATTAGTGAATCCAGGTTTAAATGAAAGGTAACACTTTAAACTAAGATTAGCAAAAAGAATCAACTGATTTTGATACCTAGAACTCCAGATATAACAAAAACAAGTGAGGAGTTCTAGCATCAGAATCTGCCAGAATGTTATTCTTTTTGCTTATGGGTCATAACTTTAATATAACATGTTTATATTCATGAATAATCATATTGTATGAGTATAAGCTTTGATAATCCATGTGTTCTTACAAAAATGGTAGGATGATACACATTTTATGTGTTCCTTACAACATTTGTTAAGATGAAACACATGCATGATCAAAGTCTTATTTTCTTGATTTTTAGTTGATTAAGTTCCATACAACAACGGTAGGATGATGCACATTTTATGTGCTTTACAACATTGGTAGGATGTTTATATTTACATGATTATATATATATAAATAAAGGAAATAAGATGAACAACAAAGAAAATAAATAAAAGAAAGAAGAAAGAAGAAGAGAAGAAAGGTAGAAGTGTAGAGATGAGTGTTTTATGATCATCTTACCAACTCTTTTCTTTGATTTAGTGTTTGATCTTCAAAAGATGATCAAGACTTGGATGTTCTTAGGAGATTTTTGTTGGTGAAAGAAGAAGAGAGAAAAGAGAAGAGATGGAGTGTGGTGGTGAAGGAAATGATGAAGAGTAGTAGGGGGCTTATATAGAGCATGGGGGAGATCAAGTGGTGATTCTTGGGAAGAGAAGGAGGCAAGAGAAAAGAGATGGGGGGTTTCTTTTATTTTTTTATTTTTTATAAATTATGTGTAATTAGTTTAAATAAATTTGTATATATGGTGATTTTGTTTAAATCTTTTAATTAACAAAGTTTTAATTATTTTGATGAGTTTATATATATTGTTTTATATTTTAACTTATTTATATTTATTATGATGTATTTAATTATTTTTATTTTTATTATTATTATTATTGTATATGATTTGTAATTCTTGACTTTTAATAATTCGATTTTTTTCGAGCTCGGGAAGGTTCTAACCATATAGGCGGGATTTCTACGAAATCTAATATTATTATGGATGTATTTAAGTCATAAATACTATTTTTAGTCATACTAGGCTTAAAATTAGAATTTCTAATGGCTAACCTGGGAAATTTGTTGCCGAATGTCACATTTTTACCCACCGGGAAATCACCAACACGGTGCCCTTCCCTCTAGCAATTCCAGCACACACTACTCGGGAACCTACAATTCTTCAAGTCATGGCCAAACGGGCCATAGTTCACGCACCTCCTTGTCTGGGCCGTACACTTCCCGTTGTGATAAGATTTGCACCTGCTACACCAAGGTGCCCGTTGAGTAAACCCACCCGAAGTAGGTCTCCTATTTTGATCTCCTTGCCTACCACCGCTGCTCTGCCCTCCCTGTCTCTGTTGAGCGTTATAATGTTCAAATCGCGACTTCTGTTGGGAAAGTTTCTCCCTGCTCAACTTGTTTCGTGCAACAATGTCCCTTTCAGCCAATTTGGCTAAAGTGAAAGCCTGGGACAATGTGGTAGCCCACCTGGTGGCGCCTCGATAGTCTGGGTGTAGTGCCCCCACAAAATGGGCAATCTTCGATTCCTCGTCCGGTACCCAATGTTTGGCGAATCTCATCTTCTCAGTAAATTGTTTTATCAGCTGATCTACAGTCATATTCCTCGTCATTTGTAGATCCATAAACTCCTTTTTAATCTTATCCATCTCGAAAGTTCCACAATATTGTTCGCACAATTTCTCTAGGAATTGACTCCAGGTGATACTTCCATGTTGCTGTTCAGTGAAATGACCTGTAATGGAATCCCACCAGACTAACGCATCTCCTCTTAGCATTCTTGACGCGTACTTAACCTTCAATTCATCCTCACAATTACAGGCATCAAGTGCCTTTGACATCTCCCTCAACCAATTCAATGTCGCATTGGGATCAGAACTCCCATGATACTCAGATGGTTTACAATCAAGAAACTGTTTATAGGTGCACGGTTGTTTGTATCCAGGAAACACAAACGGATAAGGTCCCGGTTGTGGATATGGATAAAAGAAGGGTTGCTGCATCATTTGAGTCATTGGTGGCAGCGGTGTTGTAACAGGTGCAGTTGTCGACTGTGTAGGGATCGCAATCGGTACAGGGGTTGGTTCAGGTTGCTGTTGTTGTTGTTCCATCCTTTGAATCTTATCTCTGAGTTCAACTAACTCATTTTCTAACTAATAAACATAGTCGCTATGCTCCTCTTCCTGAGCCTGACCCGATGTTCCCGCAGTAGCCGGGTTACTCAAATATTCAGTCACTGGTGCTTCAGATGTAGCTTGGGTCGTAGGAGGAAGGATTGGAGTATCTCTGTCAGCCATTATCTGTTACAATCACATCACCTCATAACTCATTAGCATAAACCATTAGTATCCAAAATACTAACTACAACCGACAACTCTAACTCACTCTAATTCCCCCGAAGGAAAGCTTGACCCGTCACGAGCCAAGATTTGGGAATGCAACACTCTAGCCGTGCATGCATCGCCAAACCTAGGGTCTGATACCAAACTGTAACATCGCAAAACTCAAGCCATTTTTTTTAAATACGCTGCGGAAGCTTTTTAATAAACCAACTTAATAACATACAACCAATATTTACAAACTGTACAAACATTGTTCACAAACAAAATATCATTGTGTGTTACAAAAACTACAGGCTCGTTTCGTTTCAAAAATAATATCAGAGTCAGGTCATCTCTTTCCTTCTGCCAAACTCACGAACACGAACCTGCAAAAGCAACAACTGAGTGGAATTAGCACAAATCTAAGTGAGTAGAGGCTAAACACCGAAAGCAAACATTCACGATCAATATCAAAGCATGTAATCACGTATCCCGAGAAGACCGGCGGTTCGGCGCATAACCTACAACCAATGCCGGCCAAAGCAAAGGTTTACCGATAGCCCTCCTCTGAATTGGCACAATGCACTCCCCCTATGATGCAGCATATGCACCAGTAAGGCTAACATTGTTTAACCAACCAGTGAACGAGCCCAGCCCAATTCTACGTATAGCTGACTTCCCAACGCAACTCGAAATCATACTAAGAGTGCGTATCGACCAAATATTCATGCAGCAGATATCAACAGTCAATATCACAATCAACAGTTCAATCAATCCAATCCAATCACAATCATGCATCACACCAATAACATTAACCGATATCTTTACACGGGCTCAGAAGTCTAATCTTACTGAGTCTTTGGATTGCCTGAAATCACAGCAACAATCAAATCAGTCGCGAATATATAAATATATCTTCTCATATATATATATTTATATCTCAAATTTATCAAAACAT
This sequence comes from Dittrichia graveolens, assembly GCA_038502395.1. Classification (NCBI taxonomy): domain Eukaryota; kingdom Viridiplantae; phylum Streptophyta; class Magnoliopsida; order Asterales; family Asteraceae; genus Dittrichia; species Dittrichia graveolens. Next base: position 49,409,064 of record JARJIL010000005.1, on the reverse strand, counting down.
CTCAATTAATTCATATAATAAACAAACCAACTCAAACCAAGCAAAAATATACAAAAGTATGCAAATATTCGGATTTGGGGCCTGTCGCGCCGCGACGTGCATCGGATTTCAAATCCGCAAACTAACATGCGGATTTCAATCGGATTTCATCAAGACCCGGTTTCTGAGGTTCGGATTTGTTACTCTTCGGATTCTAGGGTCGGATTCCGTAACTTTAATCGGATTTCAAGGTCGGTTTTGTAATCATAATCGGATTCTTCACAATCCGAATCAAGGGCCCGGTTTGTTTGAAGGTCGCGCCGCGACGCCATAATGTAGCGGCGCTACATGCAATTTTTCCAGATTTCATCTTCTTCAAAAGTGTCGGATTTTCAGTCAACTTTTCCAAATTTCATTCTAACTTCATATTTCTTTCACCAAAACTCATATCTAACATTTACTATGCCTATAAACCACTAAAAACATGTTTTCATTCATTCATAACTACAAATCTTCAAAACCCATTTACCAACTTTCTTTCAAACTAAAAAATGGTTTAACTAACATAAATTCATGCTTTTGAATACTTAAACATACTAACATGAATCATATCAAATTATAAACACTATCTTACCTTTCTTTTGAATTAAAACTCACAAACTCTTGATGTTAGAAGTTCAAGTTGACACTTTCTTCACTCTTGGGTTTTCTTTCAAACACACATACAACACCTTACACACTTTCAAGATAATGAGCAGGCAAGCATATACACGTACACATATATTTTTATACTTCAAGCATGAGGTGACACAAAGATGAAATCCTATTCTCTTTTTTTTTTATTCTAACTCATGCATACATACATACATACCAACTTATACTTTCTTTTCTTTTATATTATCAGCAGAATCATTTATATATTTATAAACTTATATTTTAATTTAATTTCACTTAACACTTAATAAACACACAATCAAATAAAACAATCCAATCACGTACCGTCAACCCGCTAATCTCCTAGCCAGGGTTGCGGGTGTTACAATATGTGTAGAAGAGGGGGTTAAATACACCATCATAATATATTGAACAAATCAAGTTCAATAAAAAATAGTTTAATGTTTTTTTTATTGATATTTCAAACTTTCAACTTAAATCAAGAACAAATCTTGATTCATAACACTAATTACAATGTAAATCTTTATTTAATTCACAAACTAATTGCTAGATCTTGTTTAATGTTTAGAGTTATGAACGTAGCAAACTCAAATTCTCTAAACATGAATTACAAACACACGTGAGCTTGACTAACAAAGCGTAACCAAACACACAAGGTATCTTTTGACTAAAAAATGTTATTCAATTCATTTTGTGATTGGTTTATATACATGTTCCTATTGATACCTATTAGACTAAAAACTTATTGTAATTAATTTAATAATTCAAAACTAACTTATCTATTCTTTTGAGCGAACGGATATCTTCGATAACATGAATATTTAAATCTTGAACTTCAAATCTTCTAATCCATTTGTAGGTTTGAGATTATTATTCATTTAAACAATTCAAATCTTTCTTTCTGACTTCTTCTCTAGAGCTGACTTATTTTCCTTGGAATTCTTTAAGTTGAGTTTTTGAACTTATCTTGTGTCTTCAACATGTACTTACAACGTACAAACCCAAAATTAACTTAAGAATTCATTGATTTAGCTACAACTTACATAGAAAACTATATATCTGGAGCCGAGCTACTTAGTTTTAGTTGAGTAGTCTGCATAAGTAGACTTACATAATTCTTAAGTTATAATTTAAATGATATTTTTTGCACCATCAGATCTAATATATTGAGTTCATTGACCAACACAAAGTTAGGATTTCTTCATCTTTTTCCGTTTTATGATTTGTGGAGGAAGAACTGAAGATAATGAACTTGTGAAGATATATTTTTAAAAAAATAACACATGAATCTAATTATTAAAAAAATAAATAAATAAAAAGTTAACTTGTAGCCGGTTCAGCAGGTATTAAGTTGTATAAAATGAATGAAAATCAAAAATAGATTATATTTTTAAATATAAAATAAAGTTTATTACATAAATTGAAAATTTTGATAAAATTTGTAATATTTTCACGCAATTTATGCTATTATTAATGTTTTTTAAGTTCAAATCACTGGCTATTATATTCCAAAGCCTAAATATTTAATAATCATATAATATTTATCTTTTTGCTTTTGTCATCGTATACAAACATAAAGTTAGGTAAACTTTGTTTAGATTAGCTTATTTTAGAAGCTTATTAAGAAACGAGTATTTGTGATGTTGTTTGTTTTCGAATATATACATGTCTTATGTCTTATTAATCTAATATTACTTAATTACCCCTCTTAATTATAATCCGATTCAAACATCATCCAAACTAATAAGCTAAACTTATAAGCCAATAATCTAATATTAAGCCTACAATAATAAATAATTAAGCTAATCGAAACACCTCCTTAGTTCTATAAGTGTCTTAATATCATTAACCGATCAAAATATCATTTTTACTGGTTATTTTAATCATTCGTAAATATTTTCATGTTGTTTTAATCATTTTTAAATAACAAAAAATATGTATAGATTGATTTTTAAAAGTTTGCACTCTGAAATATGAACAAAAGTAATAACTAAGGTTTGAAAAAAGTTATGTTTGAAAGCACGGAATTTTATATTTAAGTCATTTGAAAGTACTCATGTTTAGGTTACTTGTATTGTGTAAATAAAAATGATTTTTTAACAATAAATTTTACACATTTAAAATGTTCTAAAAATGGAAACTAAGAATTTGTTTGTTTTTTAAAATAAGGTCTTATTTTAAATAAACGTCTGCAGGTCCGTAGACGTTTCTGATAAGCTTGTTTGTTTTATCAAAGAGCGCAGATGTTTCTAATAAAGTTGTTTGTGTTTTTGCAGACATAAAACCCAATTATGTATTATTTTTTATTATTCTGAGAAGCTAAAAACTATATATTTTTTTTGCAGATCTTCTCAGACTTAAGATTTTCTAAACCACATCTTCTGCTAAAGAACTAAAATAATTACATAAGACATTTATATATTAAAAAACAAACTAACAACACCAAAATAACTAATAAAAAGCAACAAAAATAGAAACAAAAGCACATCAAAACAGAGAATCATAACTTTCATTTGAAAACAATGAACCATTAAGTAATACAGTCTATTAGGTTACAAAGCTCTTAATCAGTCCATCTTCTCATTATGTTCCAACTATTCGGAAAAGCTACATTCCGACGAGATATCCAGAACCCATTTGGCTGATCCAACCAGTAACAATTCTCATCACGAACACCAAGAGTGTGACAAAATCGATCAATATCTTTATTGTACAACTCAAAAGATTGGAATTTCGACCCCCACCAAAACGATCCAACATATAGCGTACGCGAATCAATTCGTCTGCAAAACTTCCATGTGTTGTTATGATTAAATGGAATTGTATGATTTCCCAAATCATCATCTCCCGATTGAACATGAACAATAACATCACTAGTGATGTAATTCGTAATATAAATCCTCCATTGCTTTGAATTAAAGTATGAATACGTTGGAGAAACAAGTAAAAATGCAACAAGGATGCAAATACAAGTTCTCAACCCGAATTCCATCTTGAATGTGATGAAAGTACGAGTTTCAGAATATTTTCATGTTATAATATTTATGTTTCTTGTTAATGTTGATTATCTTTTAGCATTTAATTCACATTTATTATTAAGATATTTATTTGGGTAGTTATTGATTTTCACAAAGTAATTGAAGTTTAAATTTCGTGTTTACTATTTAACGCTTTTCAAACTAAGAAGTCAATTAATAATATATTGATTGTATGACAAAATAAAGTTATTATTATATATAATTAACTTTATTTTTTTTTAAAATAATACAATCAACTTTAGTTTTTTAAAAATAATACAATCAACTTTTATTATCCTCTCATTGCATACAAGTTATTGTATACTATAAAAATTATGCAAAAGTTTATTGTATACAATAATAACTAAATATTAGACACAGAAAAAAACTGTATAAAATGAAAAGATTCTGAAAGTTAATTGTATTATTTTTAAGAATTCAAAGTTTATTGTATACAATGATAATTAAAACAAAATTAATTGTGTTTTCATGCCTTTTACCCTAAACTAAAATATATTAGTGGAGCTGTTACAAATTGCTCAAATGTATGCTTTCAACACTATATAAAATGTTAAACATATTTACACAAGTAAAGCTGCAATGAATTATAAAGTTTTTGTTTAATACATTTGTGAAGAGTTTAGGTGATGTTAAGTGTTTAAAAACGAGAAAATATTATTACTGTTTACTGCGGAAAGAGATTAATATTTTGTCTGCTTTGAATTTGTATTATTTACTTCAAATTCCCAATTTCCCATATTAAATGTGTTCGAACGACTATATAAATAATAATCTAAAAGATTTCAAAATTTTAAAGTCAACTTCCGTCAATCAAAGCTAATACATATTCAGCAAAAATTAATCGTCGAATTTTAAATAACCAAACTGTTAAACTCAAAATAACTACCTGAATTAACCAAAACCCAATTAAACAGGTCGGTTTATTCGGATAACTGTTTTTTTCAACACCTCTACTTTTAAGTGTAATTTCTTATACACTTTTAATGTTGAAAGTCCAAAGATATGATAATAGATTAGTAAACTTGATGATACTTGTAAGAAAGATGAAGAACAAGTTATCGACATAAGTATGAACACTTTGCTTGAATACTTGAAGATATGTTTCAATTACTTTGAATGTGAGTTACAAAGAAGTTACAAATGCAAAGGTTACCTTCCAAAATAGATTTACAAGGTATATAAAGACCTTGGCACATGGGCCTAAAGCCACATGGGCTTTTACAACTAAACTAACTAATATTACAAGTGTGGGCCAAGCCCAATACATTAAACTAGTCTATAAAGCTTATATAAATAATACAAAAGAACACAAGCCCTACAAACATATATTTGACTAACAATCTCCCCCTTTTATAGCCTTGTGTTGAGCAGATGATCCTTTGACCAAGAAGTCTTTCCCAACTTCTAATGGTCTTTGTGTCCTGAACTTTTTCTTCCATTTGATCAATAACCCTTGTCATCTTTACGAACAAGTCTTGTTCTTGCGTGTTTCTGTTTTGGTAGTAGGTTTTATGGTACTTTGAGATGAATCTTTGAAGCGTACCGTCAGAATAGGCATTAAGCTCTGAAAGTCTAAGGAAGGCTTTTGCACCATTAAGAGTAGGCATTATGAATCCATCGACACCCTCATAGTCATCATCATACTCCTCAATGATCACATATTTTCGGTATTTGTCAAGTTTAGAGTACTGTTGGTTAGGCTTAGAACATTTGTTTTTGCAAGATCAGTCTCAGCTCCGAACTATAGATCATGAGTACGATGTGTGATGTCAGCTCCCTTATAACTACCATCCCTCTCTGCTCCTCTCTGCCTTTACCAGATTTGCATGCCAGCTCATCCTCAAGATGTGTGATGTCTGCCAAGTCTAGATGCCTTAATTCGACCTCATGAATTGTATATCTCTTCCCATTTACTCTTGTAACATGGAAATGAACCATTGAGTAGTTGAGGAAGTCCGCATGTAGACCAGGTCGATCTTGGCAATTCGATATTTGGAGGCCACCTTTTCCTTTGGACTTCCATGGAATGTGGCAGCAAACCTCACATATTTTTCATGCTCGGTAGAGTTAAGCATATAGATATCATCAACCTCCCTGAGCTGCTCCGCGTAGATTTGGGGAATGCTTTCTTCAAGATAAGGCACCACTAACCACTAGGTTGGCCAGCGAAGCTGGACTTAATAAGTACTACTCTTGGCCTGATGTTTTCAGTTGTTGGACTTTCTTCTATAACCCTTTCGTGAGTGGCCTACGGTCTAGGTCCTCCATGATACGTTTCAGGTACCGGCCACTTACTTTCCTTTGCTGTTGATTGTTGCGGTTGCTGCTGACTGATCAGATCTATTGGGGCTATTTTAAACTACCCTTGGTTGGGGAAAATATGCCAAGCAGCTCCCGATTAACTGTTGTAAAGACCCTTCTGATACTGATCAAGGGTTGCTCCTCCTCTGCCTCTTTTGCTGGTCTTTTGCCTTTTGCTTTATCGGTTGAGATTTCAGGGAGGGAAGGTTCAGGTTTAGGAATTACTATTTGGATTGTAAGGATTTGGATTTGTAGGATTTGGATTGACGAGGTTTCCAGGACCTCTGCCTCGACCTCTACCTCTACCTCTACCTCTGCCTCAGCCCCTTGATTGAATTCAAACTCAAAATCCATACCCTATTGTTTCTCACCATCTCACTGCCACAACCACTTGGACCCTCCTGAGGCATTGATACAGGAGCAGCTTCTATTCTTAGAGTTGAGCTTTGAGCGCTGATGTATCTCCTACCAACCCTCTGCCGCTTCTCCCCCTCATGACGTCCTAGATCATCAGAATCATCATGTTACTCTTATGTGAATCTGCCTATGATTTGCAAGAGGTTTCCACTGCTTCTAGCAACTGCCCAATCCTGGATATAGTTGTGGTTAGGGAATTTAGGGCTTGTAATATAGTGTCATTGAAAGTGTTTAGGCTGGAAGGTGGGGCTTGGGGTTGTTGAGATTGTAGTGCTACTAGTAGACTGGATTGTTCTGATATGGGTCCAACAACACTGTTAAGTTTGGCGTGGAGTAGGTCCTTGAGTTCATTGATTGTATAATCTCACTCAACAACGGTGGGTAGTTTGGTGGCTAGGTGTTGTATCTGAGCTTTGAGGGTGTTGAGTTCATTCTGTAGGGCGTCGGTTCGGTTAGTGACATAGTCTTTCAGATTTGATTCGAGGCGGAAGAACTTAGATTCCATATAGATCCTAAGTTCAGTGGTAACCCCGAGCTCACGCAGAGGCCCAGTTCGCACAGGAGTTGTAGCAACCATGTGGCCCACACTCACTGTTGGCATAGTTGTAGCACTAGTGGGACTTCCACTTGATCCTTGCGTTACCTCTGTAGGTAAGGCCGCTACAAGTGTTCCGGCAGCATCACGAAGATGTGTAGTAGCAAATCGTGTCCTAGAAAAAATATTTATACTAGTACGAGTAGTCTCCAGACTCGATTGTGATGGAAAGAAGGACGTGGCTGGATGCGATCCACTAATTTCAAAGCCAACAAACTCCGAATGAGCCGCCGACTATGTTTGCGTTAAGTCCTCGTGGAATGAAATGACCCTCATTTGAGTGAAGGCCGAGTGGATGGTGGGGATATGTGCTTGCATTGGTGGGATGCTATTGGCTATTTCAATACCACCATGAACAGTGTCCAGACGTAGCAGATGTGGTTGCCCGGATTTCTTTGGCTGGGGATCCCTCTCTCTCCTCATTTTCGTTGTCACTTTCTCTCCTACCCATCTCCTTCTCCAAACACATCACCCTTAAAAGTTGCATATATTTCTGATAGGCTCTGGTGGATGTTATTGTTAGATATTAATTTTGTGTTTAGAATCTAGTTTGTATTATGAATGTTAGTGTCATCTTTATACATAAATCTAGTGATATGTACATGTAGTATATAAGGTGACATAAGCTTTTGTGTAAAAGTAATTCTTACTATATTGAAATATAATACACACACATAAGAGTGTTTTCCCTCTACTTGAATTCTCAAAGTACTCATATCTTGCTTATATCAGAGCAAATCTTTGTTAAAAGATGGCTTTTGATTGAAGAATCAACAAGAAACAACAACGAATTATGAAGCTAAAACGTCGACTTCGGGAATTTTTTGATTTTGATCAATATGGCAGTAATCATGGAGTGTTTGTAGAGGTTTCGATTCGAAATCAACATTTGATTAAGTTTGTGATAGTCCGCAATCATAGTTTGTGTCAAATTGAGTGTAATTTTCATTTTCATTTTTTCCGAGTTCTTGAAAATTTTGATCGAAAATGCATAGATTTGATTGAATTTTGTTGTAATTTTGTATTGTAGTTGTAATTCGTGCCTAGTCGAAGTGATTGAAAGAAGAAATTTTCAACTTTGGACAAGATTTGAAGGTCTTGGTGATTTTGAAGGTGACGGATTGTTAAGTTTGAAGAACTAGCGGATTTGTGGTAAATCCGAAGAACTAGCGGATTTCGTAAAATCTTATAGTTGGAAATATCGGATTCTTACGTTATTTTTGAGAAGTGTTGGATTCTGAGTTGAGTTTGACAGCGGATTATTGTCATTGGATTGTTTGATTTTTGAATATCAGATTATTAGGTTTTTGGGACCCTAGTGGATTTTTGAAATCGTCGGATTGTGATTATCAGATTGTTTGGTTCTAGAAGGCATCGGATTCAAGATATATACCGGATTCTAGCATCGGATTTATTCTGTTGGATTTGAAACTAATTGTGGATTTCAAGGATTCTCGGACTTCAAAACTTAGTGATTTCAACATAGTTGCTGGTATCGGATTCTTTAACTACATCTTACAAAGAAAAGATTCTGTGTGCAATATGGGTACATTAGTGAAACTTTTTCTTTTGGTTCAGATACAAAGTCACCCGTGCTCTATCATGGTGAATATCCTGTATGGAAAGGAAGGTTTATGGATTTCATCGAGAATAATGAACATTATGGAGAGGACATGAATAACACTATATTAGAAGGAAATGGTATATTCGGGATTGATCAAGAAGCTAATCCAAATCATAATCCACCATTGGATGAAATTCACAGAGAAAAGCTACCAAGTGAGTATACTGTAGAAGAAAAACACAGAGCTGCTACTGATAGAAAGGCCAAGTATCATTTGAAACATGGTTTGTCTGTAAAATTCTACATAAAAGTCAATGGTTTAAACACTGCTCAAGAAATATGGGACGAAATCAAAAGTCAGATGGAAGGGACTGAGTCAGGAGTATGATCAAAGAAACACCTTAGTCAATTCTTTTGATCACTTCAAAGCTTGAGAGGGTGAAGCTTTGATTGACACATATAGCAGATACTGTAAACTTCTGAATGAACTTCGAAACCAGAAGATAGATGACCATTCCAATCTGACTACAAACACAATATTCCTGAATTCATTAGGGCTTTAATGGAAATCACAAGTGGCTATTTACAGGCAAATGAATCAGAAGAACTTAAACAAAGTCACCCATCATATGACATTTGGGGAGTTAAATCAGTATCAGGATGATGTTGGATTGGGTGTATAGAAAGAGAATGTGGATCCTTTGGCATTGTTTGCTAATGACAAGAAAGTGAAAAGCTCATCTAAGTCTGTCAAGGTGAAGAAGATACAAGAAACAGTCTGATTCTGATGATGATAATCAGGTGGACAATGATAAGATTATGCAAGCCATGGCATATCTCACCAATAATGATGCAAAGCCAGTTTAACTCCCGCAAACCTAGGCTAGGAGGTTAGCGGATTAGCAGTATGTGCTTATCTGTTTTAAATGTGATTAAATGGTTGATTTGTTAATTACTTAAAATGAAATTATATGTATGAATATCGATTGTTTACGTGTGTAATGTTTGTGGGTTAAGAGGAGAGATTTCCACCTCCTGCTTACTTTTTTAGTATGCATGTATACGTGTAAGATAACATGGGAAATTGTTCTTTTACCTAAACATTAAGAAAGGGTAAGTGTGTGTTTGTGTGGAAGCTCTCGGCTGAAGAAAAGAAAGAAAAGAATCGGATTTCTTAAGGAGTGTTCTTAATTTCAATTCAAGGTTAGATTTTGTTTTTAACATGTTTAAATGTTAACTTGGAGTGATTTTTGATGAATAACATGTTCATATGAAAATTTACCATGTTTGGCTTTGAAGAAACTTGATTTTGTGGGTTTTGTTTATTCATATGATTTTTATGTTTTGTGATATGTCAAGATGCATGAATATGTGTTTAAGTATGTTTAAACATGTTTTCTGTAATGTTTTGATGAACTTATGAAATCTGGAAATAAATTCATGATGATGATGAAGTTGTCGGATTGTGCTATTGAAGAAGATGATGAAATCCGGTTGATGTTGAAAACCGATAAGGCCAAAATCGATACATGTGAAATCCGAATACCCTTAATCCGATGCTTTCAATATGGGAACTTAAGATCTGAGAATGAAGAATCCGATACTTTTGAAATCCGGGTACCCCAAATCCGCTAAACTTAAATCCCGATACTTATGAAATCCGGAACCCAAAACTGATAGTTTGGAAATCCGATTGATTGAAATTCGATAATATGAAATCCGATGGAAGCCAAATCCGACACTTGTAGTTTGCGGATTCTTAGAAATCCGATAGTCCATGAAATCCGACGTTTTGTATTTGGATTTGTAATTGTTTGTTGTTTATTTGAAGAATGATTAACTTATAAATATATGTGGACATATATATTTATGAGATTGAATCCTAAGACTCAGTAATATTAGACCTCTGTGCTCGTGCTGATTTTGAGGTGAGTGGACGTTAATCGCGGATGGTAATTCAATCAAAGGATTTGTATTGTTTCAGTGACAAATGACAGAATTGCCCTTCAGTTATATTTTAAACAATTTTTATTGTTTAATTAATTATTTAACAAATAAATAATAACTAATTAATTTACACTATTAATAATAAAAAATGTAACTAAAATTTAAGCATAATATTTCCAAAAAGTCTAACACATATTTGACATAATTGTTTCGTGTCAACAAAACACACTTCCAAAATATTTCATATCCAAATAACTCACGATAGTCATTGCTCTAAAATATACTTGATATAGTGCTCCTTATCCTCATCCTCCAAGTCCCAAAACAATTTTAACTTCTCGATATCATCTCGTATCTTTTCACATGCTTTGCATTTTTCAATCCTAGTCAAGGATTGCATCTTTGAAATTTCAGACGTGATCATGGAACGCTTCTTATGAAAGTCCTCCTCTCGTTCAACTCCCTTACTCATTTTGTTTGACATATTTTCAATACCCTCTCCAAGAACAGTAACGGCATTTTGAAATGCCTCAAGCATAGGGTCTACTTGGCTCATTCTTTTCTTACCTTTACTTGCCGTTGATGTCACTTCTTGTTGCATAGTTGAACGACTTGGTGGAACTTGACTAGATTCCACTTCCAATTCATCATCATCATCATCTAATTGTTGAGTTTTTTCTTCTTTCTCGGCCTCCTCTTCCATTTCTAAAAAAATCTCGAGCTTCATTTCCTTGAGTCCGGTCTCTTCCAAAAACAGTACCTAGGTCTCCAAAATAAGGAAACGACTTGGTTTTCCACTTTTTAGCTCCTTTATGCACCTATTTCATATAACACGATTAATAATAAATAATAACATAAGTATAATTAATAAACTATTTACCTTGAGATATGCCTCCCAAACATCGTCTTGAGCAACCACACAATGGGTAACAGGATCATAACCAAATCCACTAGTTTTTGACCCATAAACCATGTCATGCACAATTGCCCAATCTGTTCTTATGATTTTTACTTTTGATTCAATATGAGGTCTAGCCAATAAACCTGGAGTTGGTAGTGATATATTTAGAACTTCTTCCAAAATGTTTTAAATAGCCCGATTTAAAGCCATTGTCGGCTTAAAATGCACCGGTATTCACTATGTTCACGAAAGCCTCTACAAGCTTTTCTTCCTCATCATTTGTCCATGGACGATAATTTTGAAGTTGGATCGACATACCTAATTCAAACAAGTTCAAGTATCTTTACGACAATACATAATTCAAATAATTTTAAGTACTATTAAAACAATACATAATTCAAATAATTTTAAGTACTATTAAAACCATACATAATTCAAATAATTTTAAGTACTATTAAAACAATACATAATTCAAAAAAGTTCAAATACCATTACAACAACACATAATTCAAACAAGTTCAATTACTATTAAAACAATACATATTTCAAAGATTATTGTGAAGCCCTCCAAGAATCAAACATAGACTGAGCTAAATTATCTCTTAACATAGTCCACTCGTTTGAAGTACCAATAGAATTTATACTATCCATGTCTTCAACCCCAACGTCTTTGGTTCCATCGTCCAATGCAGAATCATTATCTAATGGATCAATTGGCATTTCTTGTATTATATAGTTGTGGAGAAGACAACATGCCATAATGATCTTATTTTTTAACTTTACAAGATAATACGAGTTGTCTCTTAAGATACCCCATCTTGCCTTCAAGATTCCAAAACATCGTTTTATAACATTTCGTGCGGAAGAATGTTTTGTATTGAAGAACTCTTTGGCGGTTGCAGGTTGGTGTCCGTCAGGCCAATCATTTAAATGATATCTTTGACCCCTATAAGGGGCTAGGAAACCTTCTCTGTTTGTATATCCGGCGTCAACCAAGTAATAACCTATATTAATTCATCATAGTTAATCGACCATCACAACCCATGTCGTCAACCAACTAATAACCTACATTAATGCATTAACAATAAATACCCGGTCTTGGAACTTTCAACCCATGAGGTCTAAGAATAGCATCTCGAAGCACTCTACCATCTGCTGCTGATCCCTCCCATCCAGATAGTACATAAATAAACTGCATATCTTGAGAACACACTCCTAATAATGTTGAAATATATATATATATATATATATATATATATATACCTTAAACCACCTCCATCTCGGATCAGTAGAGTCGTCAGGAATGGGTTCCGGTTTTTTAAGCAATCATGAATGTAATTGTAAAACCGCATTACAAACACGAGTAAAATGTCTACTAATTGTTTCACCCGAATGATGAAAACGGCATATTATGATACGATTCCTTCACATTATGAGCAATAATGTGAAGAAACATGGAAACTTGTTCGTCAATACTCATCTTTCAATTTGCTCGTAACCCTCTTAATGTTTCTAACATGTCACATAACTTTTTAAAACACCTTCGATTCATCCTAATTTGTGATATGGCCATCACATCACTCTCATAAACCAGTCTATGCAATATCGGGTACCGATCAGCCTTTGATGAAGTATTTCAAATTCTCGGTTTATATTTCTTCCTATAAACCATTAACATCCAACTCGATAAAAGAAAGAACACTACAACAGTGGCCACTACATAACATGACTCCAAATACTCTTCCATTCTTCTTTCTTTCTGTTTGCGTGTGTTTAAACTAAGTCGAGCCATGAATTAACTTTGATCTACCAAATACCAAGTATATAAACCAATAATCAAATATAAACTAACTTTGATCTACCAAGTATATAAACCAATAATCAAATGTAAATTAACTTTGATCCACCAAGTACCAAGTATATAAACCAATAATCAAATATAAATTAACTTTGAAGTACCAAGCACCATACAGTGAGTTATATTGGTGTAAAAAACTTGAGATTAATAAGTTTAAGTTTTAAGCTTATGAATACTTGAAATAATCTTGTCTGCTTTTCATGACTTTTCTTGTCTGATTAATAAGCTTAAGTTTTAAGCTTATGAATACTTGTTTTAAGCTTAAGTTTTACAGTAGTTGTTGACTAATTTATGAATTGGCATGACTTTTCTTTGGTTATTTGGATGCTAATAGTTTGTTATTCATGACCCTGATCTTTGTATGATATATGATTTGTGTAGGAAAAACTACTTTTGTGAAGAGACATTTTGATACGATATAGAACAAACCCGATTATGTTGTTCTATCTGTTTGTTTCTTAAATATGAAGAACATGTCAGATACTTAACACCATCAAAATGATTCACTAAACAAGCATAAGCACTTTCAAAGACCATCGCATTGGCACATTTTATTACACCCGATTCTAATAATTCAGTATCACCTAATTACTACCAAAGATTGTCTTAGATAAATACCAGACTGAAATCGGGTAAAAAGAAAGGAATTAACTTTTAAAATGGGAGAGTTTACCAATAATGAATCATAAGTGTATATTTTAGAGCACATACCAAGTCAATCTGCATAGCCAAAATTAAAATCCACCGAAAAAATAGACCAAGATAATTACCATAAAATAGCAAAAAATAGGCATGTATATACACCAAGATCGAGAGGAGAATAGGCATACACAGAAACAAAATAGGCATGTACATAATTACCATTCTATGATATATGATTTGTGACATGAGAATTCGAGAAGAAATATGAACAAATAGCAGATCGAGAGTACCAAATACACAGAAAGAAAAAACACAGATCAAGAGTATTACCGACGAGGCGGAGCAGGGTCGACGGCACGGCGGAGAGCGGAGCAGATGCGACGGGCGGCGAGCAGAACAGTGGCGACGGGTGGCGGAGAGCGGATGGAGGCTGTGTCTTGCTTTCGTCGATTGTGGAGGCTTCAGATGCGTATGTCGATTGTGGGTTTAAGTCTAGATTTAGGTTAAATGAGGGTAAAATGGTAAATGAGAGATTCCCCTATATCAAGGATTTTAAAATACCATGGGGGGTGGTAGTATTTCCCAATTCCTCCATATAAGATAATTGGTGGGATTTCTTTAAATCCCATCATTTGAAATCCTTAGATTTTTTTCCAAACAAACACATGATTTCTTGGGTTTTTAATTTCCAATCCCAGAAAATCCCAAAGAATGCAGTGAACCAAACAGGCCCTTAGGGAATACAAAGATTGCTGGAACATCGGGTCAAGCCCGTGAAGAGGATCAAAGTGAGTATGTTTATCAACTCGAGAACGAATTGGTGGAACTTAGGAACAAGGTTCATAATATGGAGCAACAGAAAAAGAACCAACCTGAACCAACTCCGGTGCCAATTGCGATTCCTACACAGGCAACAACAGCACCAGTAACACCACCCGTATCACCGATAACTCAAATGATGCAACAACCTCTTTATTATCCATACCCACAACCAGGAGCTTATCCTTTTGCGTTTCCTGGATATAAGCAACCATGCACGTATAAACAATTTTTGGATTGTAAGCCTTCTGAGTACCGAGGAAGTTCTGATCCCAACATTACTTTAAACCGGCTGAGAGAAATGGTGAAGGCATTAGATGTCTGTAATTGCGAGAATGAGATGAAAGTAAAATACGCAACGAGGATGCTGAAGGGAGATGCCATGGTCTGGTGGGACTATATTACCGGGCATTTCACTGAACAGCAGCAGGAGAGCATTACGTGGAGTCAGTTCCACGAGAAGTTATGTGAACAATACTGCAGTACCTTCGAGATTGCCAAAATCAAGAAGGAATTTATGGATTTGCAGATGACAGGGAACATGACTGTCGATGATTTGATCAATCAGTTCAACGAAAATATGAGATTTGTTAAGCATTGGGTACCTGATGAAGAATCAAAGATCGTCCATTTTGTTGGGGCTTTGCATACGGATCTTCGTTGCGCCACTAGGTGGGCTACTACCCTATCCCAGGTCTTCACTTTAGCCAAATTGACTGAAGGGGATATAATTGCGAAGAACAGGTTGAGTGGGGAAAGAATTTCTCAGCAGAAATCAAGATTCGAACATTATAACACTCAACAGAGGCAAGGAGGGCAGAGTAGTGGGAATAGACTAGGAGATCAGAATAGGAGGCCATCTTTGAGTGGATCAACCCAACGGGCACCATGGTGTGGTAGGTGTAAGTCTTACCACAATGGGCAGTGTACGCCCCAAACTATGAGATGTGTGAAATGTGTCCAGTTTGGCCATGATCTGAAGAATTGTAGACTACCAAGGAGTGTCTACTAGAACTGCCAGAAAGAAGGACACAGGGTTGGTGACTGTCCGTGAAGTAAGAAGTCTGGGTCAGGGTCAGGAGGGGGAGGAGCTGGGGGATCGTCTTCAGCTAGTCAGAAAAGAATGAACCCACCCACTGTTGAGGGTAGGGTGTTCAAAATGACGGTGGATGATGCCACCACAACAAACAATGTTATCACGTGTATGTTTTTTAATAAACTCTACTCCTTCTAGAGTATTATTTGATTCCGGAGCTAACCGCTCCTTTGTTTATGTGGAATTCTGTGATAAGTTGAATGTGCCTGTAATTAAACTTGCTACTGCTTTAGAGATAGAAGTAGCTGATGGCATGTTGGTTCTGGTCACGACTGCTGTTGTTGGAGCTAAAATTGATATAGATGGTATATGTTTTCCTGTTTACTTTCTTGTTATGCCTTTATCTGGGTTCGATGTGGTTCTCGGGATGGATTGGTTAAGTTTGAATCACGCCAGTAGCAAGTGCCACAAGAAGTTGATCTCTTTCCCGTTGGCGGATGGTACACGGATAGTAGCAAGGGGTGAGAAGGCTAGGTCTGTGATCCCAATTATTTTATGTTTAAAGGCAAAGAAAGCGTTGGAAAGGGGATGTGAATCATACATGGCGTATGTTATCGACGGGAAGAAAGAAAAGCAGGCAATGATGGATATTCGGGTGGTAACGGAATACCCGGACGTGTTTCCTGAAGAATTGCCAGGGTTGCCTCCAGTTCGTGAGGTAGAGTTCAATATAGATTTGATTCCTGGTTCTCGATCAGTGGCGAAGGCTCCGTACAGATTAGCGCCTTCAGAGATTCGGGAGATGATGACGCAGATTCAGGATTTGTTAGACAAAGGCTTTATCCGTCCAAGCTCGTCTCTGTTGGGTGCACCAGTTTTGTTTGTAAAGAAGAAAGACGGTACGTTGCATATGTGTATCGACTACCGTGAACCGAATAAGAGAACGATAAAGAACAAGTATCCGTTGCCAAGAACCGATGATTTGTTTGATCAGCTACAAGGAGCTTCATTCTTTTCTAAAATTGACTTGAGATCGGGTTATCATCAGGTGTGTGTTTCAGAGGAAGATGTGTCAAAGACAGCCTTTCGTACCCGCTACGGTCATTACGAGTTCTTGGTTATGCCGTTCGGCTTAACCAATGCACCTGCGATATTTATGGATTTGATGAACGGGGTCTGTCGACCATTCCTTGATGAGTTTGTGATAGTCTTTATAGATGATATTCTGATTTATTCAAAGACTGAATTGGAGCATGAACAACATTTGAGACAGGTTCTAGAAACTTTGAAGAAAGAACGGTTGTTTGCTAAATTCTCAAAGTGCGAATTCTGGTTGAGAGGGTACAATTCTTGGGGCATGTGATATGTAATGAAGGAGTGAAATTGGATCCTTCGAAAGTGGAAGTTGTGATGAACTGGAATGCTCCAAAGACACCGTCTGAGATAAAGAGTTTTCTCGGATTGGCTGGATACTACCGCTGATTTATCAAAGATTCCTCCAAGATTGCGGGTCCATTGACTAAGTTAACTCGGAAAGATGTGAAGTTTGTATGGGGTAATGAGCAAGACAAAGCTTTCTAGATGTTGAAGTAGTTGTTGCGTCAAGCTCCTATCCCGGCATTGCCAAGTGGATCAGATGATTTTATTGTTTACTGCGATGCATCATTTGCTGGATTGGGCTGTGTAATTATGCAAAGGGATCGTGTGATTACGTATGCTTTAAGATAGTTGAAACCTCATGAAAAGAATTACCCGACTCATGACTTGGAGCTGGCAGCTGTTGTATTTGCCCTTAAACTGTGGAGACACTACGTGTATGGTACTAAATGCGTGATTTGTACTGATCATAAGAGTCTTCGGTATGCGTTTACACAGAAAGAATTGAACATGAGACAAAGACGATGGGTGGAGTTGATAAAGGATTATGATTGCGAAATCAGATATCACCTGTAACAGCGGAAAACTCAAGCCATTTTTTTTAAAATACGCTGCGGAAGCTTTTAATAAACAAACTTAATTACATACAAACCAATATTAACAAAAGTAAGAACATTGTTCACAAACAAAAGTATCATTGTGTGTTACAAAAACTACAGGCTCGTTTCATTTCAAAAATAATATCAGAGTCAGGTCAACTTCTCCATCAGCTAACGTCACAAACACGAACCTGCAAAAGCAACAACTGAGGGGAATTAGCACAAAGCTAAGTGAGTAGAGGCTAAACACCAAAAGTAAACATCCACAGTCAATATCAAAGCATGTAATCACATATCCCGAGAAGACCGGCGGTTCGGCGCAAAACCTACAACCAATGCCGGCCAAAGCAAAGGTTTACCGATAGCCCTCCACTAAATTGGCACAGTGAAAATCCCCCTCTGACGCAACATATGCACCAGTAAGGCTAACACTGTTCAACCAACCAGTGAACGAGCCCAGCCCAATCCTACGTATAGCTGACTTCCCAACGCAACTCAAAATCATACTAAGAGTGGGTATCGACCAAATAATCATGCAGCAGATGTCAAGCATCAATAATCACAATTAACAGTTCAATCAATCCAATCCAATCCAATCTCAATCACAGTCATGCATCACATCAATAACATTAACCGAAATATTTACCATCCGCGATTAACTTCCACTCACCTCAAAACCAGCACGGGCTCAGAAATCTAATTTTACTGAGTCTTTTGATTGCATGAAAACACAGCAACAATCAAATCAGTCTCGAAATATACAAATATATTTCCCACATATTTTTATACTTCAATTCATATAACAAGTCCATAAAACATATACACATAAAACACAATCAAAATATATAGCAAACAAAGTTTAAAATCCTGAAACTGGCCGGACGCGTCGCGTCTAAGGCTCCGACGCGTCGCGTCGCTACAAGGTATCGGATTCTCAATCAGATTTCACAAACCATCGGATTTCCGGGTCGGATTTCGAACCTCGGATTTCAACTCTCGGATTTAGTCCCAGATTTCAGTTTGTCGGATTCTCAAGAATCGGATTTTGGGTATCGGAATTAACTATCTGATTGGGACTTCAGATTTCAAAGAATCCGATAATATCTATGAACGCGTTGCGTCCAAGCAAGGAACGCGTCGCGTCGAGACGACTCTACATCATCTTCATTTTTTCCAGCCGACTCAAACCTTCAAACCCCATTTTAACCTCTGATTTTCGATCCAAAACACTTCCAAACATGTATAAACATAATATAACATGTATACAACTATCATAAACATCCTAGAACTCATTAAATCATCATTTTATGCAAAACCCGTTTACTAGTTTGAGCTTGAAGCTCCAACAATGGTGTAACATCACATATTCATGTTTTTCAACAGATTCAAGAATCAAGATGACATCTAACATGTTACAAACATATGCTTAACTTCTTTTTGAATTAAAGATCACAAGATCTTGACTTTGGAATTTCAAGTTTAAAACTTTTGAATCTTTCTTCACTCTTGGTTTTTCTCTCAAAACACACACTTCACCATTTGCACATTCAAGATAATGAGCAGATTATTAGATATACACGTACACATATATTTGTATAACAAGAAGGAGGTGGCACATATGAAATCCTATTCTTTTAATTTAATTCATGCATGCATACATACATACATATTAACATACTTGTAACTTTCTTTTCTTTTAATTGACCAGTAACATATATATATATATATATATATATATATATATTTTAATTTTCACATTAAGCAATTAACTTAACAAAACACATAAGTAATTGAAACAATTAATCACATACCGCTAACCTGCTAATCTCCTAGCTCAGTTGCGGGTGTTACAAATCTCCCCTCCTTAAGAGGATTCCGTCCTCGGAATCCTTTCTAGCTCAAACAAGTGAGGGTATATATCCTTCATTTCCGCCTCAGTCTCCCATGTCAAATCGGAACCTAAACTGTGTTTCCACTTGACCAACACCATCGGTATCTGCTTCTTTCGGAGCTTAGTCACTTTACGATCTAACAGTTCAACGGGTTCCTCAATCAGTCTCTTCTTTGAGTCCAATTTCAGTTCATGTACTGGGAGAATTTGACTCTCATCTTCAACCTTGCATTTTCTCAAATAACATACATTGAACGTATCGTGTGTTGGAGATCTGCCCACTGACACACGTATGCCGGTATCACTGCTAATGAAGCGCGAGCCTATTGGGTCACACGCCAAGGATTGATCCCGACAGCTTTATGTGGATGGAGAAAGTCAAAGAATCAAAAGTGTTTTGATTCGGTGCTTCACGACCGGGAAGGGTGCTCCACGGGTCGTGAAGCAGGCTGCCCTAACGATTCTTCGACGGCCGCCACGCGTCGTGATGCCTTTGTGCTCCACGGCCCGTGACGAGGTCGTGAGGGGTCGTGAAGGAGATGCCCTCACGAGTCTCGACCGGGCGGCACGGCTCATGGAGTTCTAAGTCCCCTCGTGGCGCACTTAGGCTTCACGACCCGTGAGAGCCCGTGAGGGGTCGTGAAGAGGGTAGCTGCAGTGACAGTTGTGTTTTATTGGACCATTTGATGGTCCAATCAAGATCCATGCTTTATGGCCGGGTTTTTGAGGTTAGATGCTGGTTATTGAGGCATGGAGACAATGAGAACACATGAAGAACTCTCTCTTGATACTAGCTCTCTCTTGGCTCCAAAGATTTCATGCTTCTAACACTAAGTTGGTGATCCTGAGTGTGATGATGAAGATCAATGGTGCAAGAGGAAATGCTTCGTGGGCTGTTCCAGAAGGTAGAATCATGATGGATGTCTACATGATGGTTTACTAGCATTTGGGGATCAAATTCTTCTTTGTGTGGACTAGCAATGGAGGAGGAAGCCTTTTGTTTCCTCAAGTTCATCCCACATTTGGAGAGCTCGAATTCCAGCCATGGTAAGGAGGTACTTTCTACTCCTTCTTCTTGTTCTTTTGTTGCAATTTGCTTTGTAGTGTGTTTCACCATTGGAACTAGTTGTTGGCTTTGTGTGTGCTTTTGTTTTATGTCTTGCATGCTACTTTCTTGTTTGCTTCCGCTGCGTTTGTGCCCACCACGAGTTCCAACAGTGGTATCAGAGCCATCTCTACAAAGAAATTGCACTTTGATGGGTTGAAAACCGAAATTGGACATTCTGTCCAGAAGAGCTTCACGGGCCGTGGAGCTTTTAGCTTCACGGGTCGTGAAGCCTACACGAGTGGCTTCATGGGGTGTTGCTCGTGAAAGGTTTTGACTGTGTCAGAGTCATGGAGGTCATGTGCTTCACGGGCCGTGAGGGCTCGTGAAGGCTTCTGGGCCGTGAAGGTCTCGTGAACAGTGTTTTTATGCTTGTTTATAAAAGAAATAAATTTTCGGTTTTAGCACCTTGTGATTCTATTTTTCCAGAATCTGTCCTTGTTGTTTGGACATTCGAAAAGCCCCGTTTATGTGTCTTGATTCGTATATTTATATGTATTGGGTGGTTTTGGCATAAAATGCACACATGCATATACTTATATTGTGTATATATGAACATGTGTTCTCAAAGTGTTTGGGATACTAATGCATATGTACAAGGATTGTTTCTTTTGTGCCTTGAGTGCTTTGCTTGTTTGAACAATCTTAATTGAGATACATTTTGCATGGTTTTGTTGTGGCACACCATGTTTTGTTTGTGGTTGTTGTTTTGTCCGGTAACGCCTTGCCCGTTAGATCTATGTGTTGGTTGTTTGGTTGTTTATTTATGTATTCATTCATTTGGTGACTTTTAGTCACAATGGTTTGTAATAATATTTAATTCGGTTTGTAAATTTGTAAATTTATTATGGCTTGCATGCCATTGCTTTCCTTTGTACTTGTTGTATGTAGCTTAGAACAGCAATCGCGGCTTGCACGCCGTTTCTTTTCAAATTGTTTGTAATTGTGAAAAGAAGACCGAAGACAACCATCGAGAGTCGTGGGAGAGACGTCTCGGCTATATTGGATCTGGTGGATCATTTGGAGATAACGGATTTAGTGGGAGCACTTCCGGCGAGGCCATTTGGTTGTTTCCTTAGTTTGGCCTTGCTCTCTCCGTTTGGCTCACGGGGAGGGCGCATAGGGTTTAGGGGTGTGTTACCGGATATTAGCTTTGTGCGTGGTTGTGATTTATTTTGTTATTTTCTTGCGAGGTTGTTAGGATCTTCGCATGCTAGAAAACTTTTTTCAAAATAATAAAATCACAAGAGTTGTTAAATTGTTTAACCAACCCCGCGCGCTCACGATTAACAAATAAATATAAATTGGTTTATATTAAAGTGAAAAATGCGTTTTGTCACTTGTTTGTTAATCAACTTGAAAAGAGGTTTTTTAAACCAGAAAGACAAAAGTCCCGTTTTTCTCAAACGTAAATCACACGCCACCCATAAGATGACACCACCCGAATCTAGTGATGCATGGGATGATTGTCGAGCTAAGCACGAGTTGTTCCATGTGGATCTGTGTGGAAGGTGAGTGTGGCGACTTGAAATTATTGGTTGTCGAGCTTAGCACGAGCCAATGATTGTCAAGGGTGTCACCGTGTATCTTGACGGACGATTTACAATTCCAACTTAATACGCCTTGGTAATTGTCGTGCCTATACCGAGTTTCCAAAGCGGCTTAACGAGGAATTGGTGTGAGAAGGGATCAAACATGCCAAATCGACGCTATGAGTGTTGATGGATCCCGCAAGTGTCTAAGGGTTGTAATCTCGGATTGCAATTGGTAAAGCGTTTACCGGCCTAAATAACTTCATGAAGTGATCCGCGGTAAACCCGTCATGTAGTGAAGTGAAATAAGGTTCTTAGCCCTTGTTAAGATAATTGGTTTTCTTAAAACTAAATGGGTAATTATCGTAACGAGGATTGTATCAAAACTAACTAAAACCTGTATTCTTATATCTTTTATTGGCAAACGTTAACGACACCACTTCAACTTAAAACTCCGTTCGTTCCTAAAGAAGGTGAGACTCACTAATGTGGACTTCGTGGACTAGGATTGGTTGTTGAGGATTGTCTTCCACCATGAGTCAAAGTTGCACATTATAGAGAAATCCCTTCTAGAGCCAAAATGCTACCAACGCGACCTAGACCTCCATATGCATGTAAAAGTGCATCGTGGCCTTGATCGGTTGAAGGATGCATGAAGGCGGGAATATTAGTGTCCATATCCTTGAGATGAAGGTGTATGTAGACCTAAAGGAGAGGCATGGATTCGCCATAGGGAGGGAGCTTGTGGTGAATGAAAATTCTCCAAAGTCCCTGCCCACGTGATGTAAATAGTTCATTGTGAACTATCACATGCACAATATGGAGAAGTCCTTGATAAAGCATTATGGCATGTTATGGACTCCTAAGTCCTGCATGGCCAAAGTATGGCTCGCCTCACCGACTCCCGCTAACATTATAAAGGAACAAGAAACCAAGAAGAAGAAATTGACCTTAAACGGAAAGTTTGGTTTTACCAAGCCTATCTTATATGTGAAGTCAGAGGGCAATAAGATTGCGCCTCAAGATAAGACTCCATAAGGGGTAATTTGCTACTTCTGCGGAAAGATTGGAAAATTGGCGCCACCACGCCTGCCCTATGAGCCTGAAAGACCTAAAATCACTTATGAGTAAGAGTAATTAGCTCCTTGACTTCAAGAACATTCATGATCAAACTCCATTGCTCTTCTACTTTTAAAGGCTAGGTTTTGAACACTAGAAATAACGCTCACGTTTGTCATAAATTTTTTTGTTACAAAGTGAAGGTGTTAAAAGAGAAGTAGGCGGATGAGGCTTGGAGAGTTGGAATTCGAAAAGGGAAACATAGTTGTTGTCCCTATTGAGAGGATTGGAAGTTTGTATCTTGCCTTTCCTTCCAGCTATTCTATTACTTTATTGGATGTATGTTTATGCCATGTATGGCTAGAAACATTATATCTAAACGCCTTTGTTGACGATGGATATTACTTTGACTTTTGAAATTAGTGGTGATTTATTTCAAAGTTTATCCATGTCGTGGCATTTAAAATAAGCTTATGCTTAAGGAGTAATAGAACGATCATAAATGTACTAATAAGTTGTCACACCCCGCTAAAGCGGAAACACGAGGTGTCACAGCACAAGATATCATCGCACAAGGTAAATAGATAATAACCATTAGATTAAATTAACAAAATAAGTAGTTCGGATGAAACATAAATAAAAGTTACACAACCGAATAATATTTAAAGGACATTGTCTTGTACGATGCGTAAATAAAATAGATATTGTTTTTATAAAATGTGACGATGAAGATGAAGATGCCACACATCATGTTTGTAAGCATAAGGTACCTAACGGCGGTCACCTGAAAGCACGGGTAAAAGAAAGAAAGGGTCAACTACTAGAGTTGGTGAGTTCATAGGTTTTTAATGTATGCACAAAATATCTTTTAAATGAGAAAAGTTTAAATAATTGATGGAAGTTTTTGGATATAATATAAAAGTATGCATGAAATAATGATAGAAGATGTATTATATTGCCCAATACGTTGCACATGGTAGTAATAGACTATGATGATTATTGCTTGAGCCATTATCCAACCTAGCCGACAACCAATTGCTCATGATAAACCTAACGCCTATATTAAATGACGTTAGTAGTGGTAAAGTACATCTATAGTTCGTCAACCATAAATGGGAGACGTCGGAATCTCCAAATAGCGCTACTTACAAATACCATCGGCTCACTAGCGGAGTTAAGGAATAATGTCCAACGAAAGGGCCTTACAACGATCACCCAAGCACATCAAAGAATAATACCATAAGTGCTTAAAATAATATTTGAAATAAATAAGAAGATAGGCAATAAACTTTTCATGAAATATATACACATGCTTTCACCCCAAAATAATATGAATACGGTAAAAAGGGGCTATGATACTCACTCGGTATGCAAAGGTGTTTTCTTGTAAGGATTTCTTGTTCCTACCGAAGCTCCTTTCCTAATATAAAAAGGTATGTAGCTCTATTAGACTTATTTTATTTATTATTTTGTATTATTTATTTGTTGTTAACTTATTTATTTAAATAGTTAAAGGTTGTCTCTATTTTTCCATAATTCATAAGTGTTCACTGAAATTTTCAGTTCTTTGAGTTGAACTTTAAAAATTAAAAACTGTAATTTAGGAGTCATATTAAGGCTTGATATTTTAATATAATCTTAATACATGTTTCTAGAATGTCCAGTAAAAATATAGGAATTTATAATCCATGTTTAGTATTTTTAATAATTAAAAGTGTATAGGATGTCCACTGATCAGTGTCTGGATGACTTGTTGTTACTAAAACGTCTGTTTAGGGCTCATACGACCTCCTTTTTACATGATTCAAACTGGAAAATAACAAAGACTCAAAGATTAAACTTTTAAAAAAACTTGACGTAATTTGACCCAAGAATGAGTAAGTTACACGCGTTTAAAGTGTACCCTTCTAAATCTGCCAGACTTCCAGATTCAACATATGGGTCTTTTTAAATATGTTTGAAGGATCAAACGTTCATGAAAATTAGTGAATCCAGGTTTAAATGAAAGGTAACACTTTAAACTAAGATTAGAAAAAAGAATCAACTGATTTTGATACCTAGAACTCCAGATATAACAAAAACAAGTAGGGAGTTTTAACATCAGATTCTACCAGATTTGTGATTCTTTTTGCTTATGGGTCATAACTTTAACATAACATGTTTATATTCATGAATAATCATATTGTATGAGTATAAGCTTTGATAATCCATGTGTTCTTACAACAATGGTAGGATGATACACATTTTATGTGTTCCTTACAACATTTGTTAAGATGAAACACATGCATGATGAAAGTCTTATTTTCTTGATTTTTAGTTGATTAAGTTCCATACAACAACGGTAGGATGATGCACATTTCATATGCTCCTTACAATATTGGTAGGATGTTTATATTTACATGATTATATATATATATAAATAAAGGAAATAAGATGAACAACAAAGAAAATAAATAAAAGAAAGAAGAAAGAAGAAGAGAAGAGAGGTTGAAGTGTAGAGATGAGTGTTTTATGATCTTCTTACCAACTCTTTCTTTGATTTAGTGTTTGATCTTCAAAAGATGATCAACACTTGGATGTTCTTGGGAGATTTTTGTTGGTGAAAGAAGAAGAGAGAAAAGAGAAGAGATGGAGTGTGGTGGTGAAGGAAATGATGAAGAGTAGTAGGGGGCTTATATAGAGCATGGGGGAGATCAAGTGGTGATTCTTGGGAAGAGAAGGAAGCAAGAGAAAACAGATGGGGGGTTTCTTTTATTTTTTATTTTTTATAAATTATGTGTAATTAGTTTAAATAAATTTGTATAAATGGTGATTTTGTTTAAATCTTTTAATTAACAAAGTTTTAATTATTTTGATGAGTTTATATATATATATGTTTTATATTTTAACTTATTTATATTTATTATGATGTATTTAATTATTTTTATTTTTATTATTATTATTATATATATTATGATGTATTATGTAGAAGTCGATTTAGCTATATAAACAAGACTTGCTTCACCAAGATCCGTGAGGTTTAGGAACTTGGAACCCTTTGACCATTGGTCAAATGTTGAATGCATATCTTGTTTGTTATGCTAGATGACTTAAACATCCTTTACTTAAGTATGTGAGAGGATTGAAAGCTTGTTGGATTTCGTTCACACTTTTAGTGTGTTGACCGTTCAAGCAAACATTAAGGAGTAACTTTAGATACCTTGTTACCTTTACCGGTGATGGTAGAAGGGATGGTAAGTCTATTTTAATGGACTAGTTTTGAAACCTTAGAGGTGTTCAAAACTCACCATAACGAGGTACATGATAGAGAGGGCAATGCAACTATGATACTTGGATCTAGTTAAGATGCTGAGTACCTTAGTTTTATATATTATGTGACTATCATAAGAATTATGGGATTGTCTCACAATTCATTCCTCTTAAGACACATTGTTACATGTGGTCGTCTAAAGGAGGAACCGGACATTTTGATATGGTCCGACAAGTGATAGGTTACACTTTTATGTCCAAAATTGTTTTGGGTCATTCTCCAAATGGTGGGCATGTGTTCTAAATCTTATAAACAACAAAGATGGTCATGTAAACGCCTTAGAGGATATGACAAAAAGGAGGATCCTTGTTTGTTTATTCCAAAGTCTGGATTGTCTAGCCTACGTTTAGACGTGAGGTGGAGGAACCCAGGATCTAGAGGTATTTACTCCATTAGGTACTCTACTAAGACCATGGGATATTTGTCTTGACAAACCTTGTGAGAACTTGTAAGTTGCTCAAAGGTAGAGTCTCTTAAGAAATTAATATCCATGGATGCTAGTGAGAGTAAAGTATACCTTGAATGGAAGAACCTGATGTTGACACTAGAATCCAATCAGAAATGATTGAAACTCAGCATGGCAATGCTGGAGAACCTAGCATAAAATCATTACCTCTTGGTAGAAGTTGTCATAAGACCAGAAAGATATAACTTGTTATATCTGAGGAAGACAACTTAATGATGATTCATGATGAATGCGTCAACTACCGGAAAGCGTAGTGGGCTTGGAGTCCGCTAGGAGAAAGGAGGAAATGATAAGATGAGATGCTATCCATGATGGATATCCAAGGTTTCGACTTGGTTGATCCTACACCCGGGTGTGAACCCGCGAGGTGTGATTGGTTATTTGAGGAAATAGACCAAACATGGATAAGTTTGTAGACTACTTCAAATACCGACTGGTAGGAATGGTTTCACAATGATTGACCATGAGGAAGGTATCATCTAGAAACATTCTCCCGGTGGTTATGTTAAAGTCCACACGGATACTTATTTTACAAGTGCCTTTTAGGCTATATTGGATAAAAGTGAAGACTACATTCCTTAATAGGAATTTCTGAGGAAATGCTCACAACATTTTCGAGGGTCTTTTACTATCAATAAGTATCCTAATGAAATCTACAAACCCTAAGTAGTCCACTTGTGGACTTATGTTGCCATCTCAATGTTAGAATTTTTGTGTTGAAATGAAAATAATTTGTTTGAGTTTTCAAATAGCAATGATGAAACATGGAAGAATGCCAGAGCTAGTGGGAGCATTTTGTAATCCTATTCTAAATATGTCTAGTACATACATCGTGTTGGAGATAATGTCCTGATTTCGCTTGAAAAGCCTGAATCAAGAATTATGCATCCATAACGATTATAGGATATACAAAACCTATGGAAGGAGTTAAGGAAATATTGAAATATGTTCCTTTTGATCTATAGTAAGAAGCAACATAGAATAAGTTGTTATTCAAATGCTTGCTTAGGATAACTGCCGATCTTTATCGGGGTTCGTGATCCTACTAAATATGGTGTTAATAAGTATGCTTCTCAAAGCATCGCTGACTCTATTGGGATCTTATGAGACAATGAGAGTACGATGGCTTATGAAAGATAACCTTTATCTTAAGCATCCTTGATCTTATTGAGTTCTGATGAATCAATGAAGGCGCGATAGCTTGACAAAAGACCGTTATCTCACAAACGCACACTTTTGAGTGATTGGTTGAGGTAGAGATATGGTCATCTTACGAATACACATGGATAGCATGGTGGCGGATCCGTTTTGCTAAAGCCATAGTTGCAACATAGTGATGATTGTCATACTAGTGCTTGCAAAGACTTGGCTTGAGTTTGTTTTAGTTAAAATTTTGATATGCTGATTTTGGAAACGTTAAGCAACATTGTGCTTCTGCTAGTATCGATTATCAAATGGAGATTTGTTAATACGCGTGTAGCGGGTACTCTCAGTTGCCTTTATTGTGTTCCATCTTAGCATGTTTACCACTTCCCTGAATGTTTTACATTCTAAATGTCCACAGTCAGTCACTCTTCATCGGAAGGAAGTTTGAACGAAGACTGAAGGAAAGCATTGGTCGTGTATTCAATACGGATTGGATACGAGAGACGCAATACTTTACCTATACTTGAAAAGAGTTTCAAGTGATTGGACGACCCACACCTGAGTTTACTTCATGGTACATGTCAAGAGTAACTCAGGATGATAATATCATTTCGTCCTTAGACCGGAGATACATGTGTTTCCACGACATTGGTCTGCCTTGTTCTGATTGCTTTCAAACGCAGTCCGTAACTGGTTGTTATAAAGGAAGCTTTTGGGGAAGGTATTACCGATGTAATGGGGCAATGTAGTCGAAGGAATTTGTTCCTTTGCTTAGAGAGATATCCTTGGGCCCCTCGATGATTGGGCGCTGACACCAAAATGCATGGACGTGCTCATGCTTGCAATGATAGTTGATCAGTTGCAACTTGTACATTTTGGTCACCACCAATCTTGATCGAGAAACATAATCGTGAACGATCAGAGAATGACTTTGTACCATGTCTCGTATTTACCCGGATATCGCGAACAATAGGATGATTGATCACTTATCTATAGGACCTTTTCAAACCCGTTTGGATTGTGATTAGGTACTTGTCAGGGATGAGATACCTCGTGTTGATTTAGGGGCAGGGATGTCTTGCTAGAGGCCGCTCCCTGTCTGTGATGCATATGGGTACGGTGTGTCATGTGCAAGTGGGAGTTTGTTGGAGATCTGCCCACTAACACACGTATGCTGGTATCACTGCTAATGAAGCGCGAGCCTATTGGGTCACACGCCAAGGATTGATCCCGACAGCTTTATGTGGTTAGAGAAAGTCAAAGAATCAAAAGTGTTTTGATTCGGTGCTTCACGACCGTGAAGGGTGCTCCACGGGTCGTGAAGCAGGCTGCCCTAACGATTGTTCGACGGCCGCCACGCGTCGTGATGCCTTTGTGCTCCACAGCCCGTGACGAGGTCGTGAGGGGTCGTGAAGGAGATGCCCTCACGAGTCTCGACCGGGCGGCACGGCTCGTGGAGTTCTAAGTCCCCTCGTTGCGCACTTAGGCTTCACGACCTGTGAGAGCCCGTGAGGGGTCGTGAAGAGGGTAGCTGCAGTGAAAGTTGTGTTTTATTGGACCATTCGATGGTCCAATCAAGATCCATGCTTTATGGCTGGGTTTTTGAGGTTAGATGCTGGTCATTGAGACATGGAGACTATGAGAACACATGAAGAACTCTCTCTTGATACTAGCTCTCTCTTGGCTCCAAAGATTTCATGCTTCTAACACTAAGTTGGTGATCCTGAGTGTGATGATGAAGATCAATGGTGCAAGAGGAAATGCTTCGTGGGCTGTTCCAGAAGGTAGAATCATGATGGATGTCTACATGATGGTTTACTAGCATTTAGGGATCAAATTCTTCTTGGTGTGGACTAGCAATGGAGGAGGAAGCCTTTTGTTTCCTCAAGTTCATCCCACATTTGAAGAGCTCGAATTCCAGCCATGGTAAGGAGGTACTTTCTACTCCTTCTTCTTGTTCTTTTGTTGCAATTTGCTTTGTAGTGTGTTCCACCATTGGAACTAGTTGTGGGCTTTGTGTGTGCTTTTGTTTTATGTCTTGCATGCTACTTTCTTGTTTGCTTCCGCTGCGTTTGTGCCCACCACGAGTTCCAACATCGTGAATACCTGCAAGCTCTACTAGGAGATCCAATGTAACTGTCTGGTCATTTATAATTTGACGAATTCTGAAAGGACCAATATAACGGGGAGCTAACTTCCCGCGTTTACCAAATCGAATCACGCCCTTCCACGGAGAGACCTTCAAGTATACTAACTCCCCCACATCAAACGATACTGGACGACGTTGCGGATCCGCATAAATTTTCTGTCTATCTCTGGCCGCTTTCAACTTTTCTCTGGCTATTTCAACCTTGTCAGCAGTCATTTGAACAATATCAGGCCCTGCAAATTGTTTCTCACCGGCCTCTAACCAACACGTCGGAGTACGGCAGCGCCGACCATACAACATCTCATACGGAGGCATTCCAATACTGGAGTGGTAAGAATTATTATACACAAACTCTATCAATGGCAGGTGCAAATCCCAAGATCCACCATACTCAATTACACAGGCATGTAGCATATCTTCGAGTGTCTGTATGGTTCGCTCAGTTTGACCGTCAGTCTGGGGATGATAAGCAGTACTCAAATTAATTCTCGGATACTATCGACAATGGTATACCATGCCATGCAACGATCTCATCAATGTACAATTGTGCCAACTTGCTAAGAGAAGCCGTCTCACAAGTAGCCAGAAAATGGGCACTCTTTGTCAGTCGATCCACTATCACCCAAATCATATCATGATTCTTCTGGGTTCGCGGAAGTTTAGTCACGAAATCCATCGTTATATGTTCCCACTTCCACTCAGGAATCTCCAATTGTTTCAAGGATCCGTAAGGCTTCTGATGCTCCGCCTTTACTTGCGCACAGATATGGCAAGACTCCATAAAATGAGCCACATTTACCTTCATAGTAGGCCACCAGTAAAGCACTTTCAAATCGTGATACATTTGACAATCTCGACTTGTGTGCTTCAGTTAGAATCAACTTTCTCAATTCTCCATGCATAGGCACCCACACACGAGTCTTATACATTTTCAATCCGCGAGAATCATCAGTAAGCTTGTCCTTACGTTTCTTCATTAGTTCATTCTTCAAGTTTTCCTCTTTCAAAGCTTCCAACTATGCAGAATTTATTCTATCCACTAAATCAGATACAATCTCCATACGCATGAATTTAATGGAATTCCCCGCTCCCTTGCGGCTTAAGGCGTCTGCTACCACATTCGTTTTCCCAGGGTGGTATCTAATCTCACAATCATAATCTTTTATTAGCTCCACCCATTGCCTCTGTCTCATGTTCAATTTCTTCTGTGTAAACACATATTGAAGACTTTTATGATCAGTACAAATCATGCACTTGGTGCCATACAAATAGTGTCTCCACAGTTTTAGGGCAAATACAACAACTGCCAGTTCTAGATCATGAGTCGGGTAATTCTTTTCATGTGGTTTTAACTGTCTTGAAGCATACGCAATCACCCGATCGCTTTGCATAAGCATACATCCCAATCTAGCAGTGGGTGGGTTCTTTCGCTTTTGACTCGCTGAAGACGATCCTCTAGCTCCTCCTCCCCCTGACCCCGAACCTGTCTTCTTGCCCATCGGGCAATCACCAACTCTATGCCTTTCCCTCTGGCAATTCCAACAAACACTCCTCGGGAATCTTCAATTCTTTAAATCATGGCCAAACTGGCCACAGTTTACACATCTCCTCGTCTGGGGCGTACACTGCCCGTTATGATAAGATTTGCACCTACTACACCAAGGTGCCCGTTGAGTAGACCCACCCGAAGTAGGTCTTCTATTCTGATCTCCGTGCCTGCCCCTGCTCCTCTGCCCTCCTTGCCTCTGTTGAGCGTTATAATGTTCAAATCTCGATTTTTGTTGGGAAAGTTTCTCCACGCTCAACTTATTTCTTGCAACAATGTCCCCTTCAGCCAATTTGGCCAAAGTGAAAGCTTGGGCCAGTGTGGTAGCCCACCTGGTGGCGCCTCGGTAATCTGGGTGCAGTGCCCCCACAAAATGGGCAATCTTCGATTCCTCATCCGGTACTTAGTGTTTGGCAAACCTCGTCTTTTCATTAAATTATTTAATCAATTGATCTACAGTCATGTTCCCGGTCATCTGCAGATCCATGAATTCCTTTTTGATCTTGGCCATCTCAAAAGTTCCA
This sequence comes from Dittrichia graveolens, assembly GCA_038502395.1. Lineage (NCBI taxonomy): Eukaryota > Viridiplantae > Streptophyta > Magnoliopsida > Asterales > Asteraceae > Dittrichia > Dittrichia graveolens. Next base: position 49,376,588 of record JARJIL010000005.1, on the reverse strand, counting down.
CTATATTGTTCGCACAATTTTTCCTGGAATTGACTCCAGGTGATGCTCTCCTGTTGCTCTTCAGTAAAATGGTCGGTAATGGAATCCCACCAGACCAATGCGTCTACTCTCAGCATTCGTGATGCATACTTAACCTTCAATTCATTTTCACTGTAACACCGTGATTTTGAGAACCAAATTTTTCTTTTTAAAATACAATTTAAGATTTCAAACTGCGTTGGTTTGATTGTAAATAGAACAATCAAACCTTTCTTATAATTTAAAAATGCAGCGGAAGTAAAAACACGTGGCAAACTATATAAACATTCAAAATGATGCCAGAAACAACAGTTGGTGTTACGGAATACATAACCGGCAGACCATTATTTTAAACAAACATAAACATGATTCAACAGAGTTTAAACATAAAAGCAGTGTTCCTCCCAAAGAAAATAACTACCCGCAGGCTCCCAAGCTCACTGAGGATTACCTGCACATGTAGAGTGTAGCATCTGTTAGCTACAATAGCTAGTGAGTACTAAATAGCATGCAATCAATATAAGTACATCACATATCATCCATCATGCTCAGATAGTTCTATCCTAGCATCTCGCGATGAGCTGGCGTAGTCAGGAGGTAGCATATCTTGCAGGGGAGCTAACCCAGATCAATGCACCAAACTGGGTACCAGACACATCAACCGCGCCGGCAGGGGAGCTATACAGCGTCCACCATTGCGGTTCAGAATTAACCGATTCTTCTGAGTAAAGCCCTGAGCTAAACCCACAAAGGACAAACCTTGTCTAGGGCAAACCTTGCCCAATAAGTAGGACAACTTGGTCCGGGGCAAACCTTGCCCAATAGATCCGTACCGATCACAAACAGGTAATATGATTCAATCGAATCATTAACCAATCAATCAATGCGCGCACATATTCAAGTATCATCATAGAATAAACCTAATCAAGTGCATACTACATTGTGTCAACATGGTATATTCTAGCATCATCATGCAATCCTACACTTAAACAATTGTGTGTACAAATCATTGTATACAATTCCGTGATCATTGTTAATATATGTTATAGGTATATTAATTGTTATGTCATTCGACACTCACCTGATAGGCTAGATTGCTAGAATAAGCAAAGACCTTGCTTTGGCACTCACGGATTGTCAACTCAACCTATATTAACAATATCTACGCGTTAATCACTTAAACACGCAAGAAACATCTAGGATACTTGAAACAATACCCTAATGGTGCTATTTTAATATTTATTAACTTGTTATAATAGTCCAAGCAACCACACGCGAACGAATAACGAAAAATATCATTTTGGCACAAACTGCACCGAACGAGACGCGTCCAAGCCTTGGACGAGACGCGTCCAAGCCTTGGACGAGACGCGTTCTGCCTGCAGTGCAAAATTTTAGATTTTGCACAGCAGTGCCTTTTTATCCCATTTCAACTCCAAATCAACTTTAGTAAAATTCTAGTGTGTAATATGACCATTTGACACTTGTCGAAGCTTTCTAACATCAAAAACTCCAATTCAATTAATTCATACGAAAATCACAATTAAATGGACAAAGACGTGCGCATAATGGCCAAAACTTGGTGTAGACCAATTCCAACACTTGCAACACACCATATACACCTAATATGATGTATTGAGGGTGTTGCAACTGACCAAAACCTTTAAACTCATTGTTTGGTATCATTTTCCAATTTCTTGCCTATTTAAGGCCTATTTTTCACTATTTTAGCCAATTCAAGCAAAACAACCATTCCAATTCAAAAAAAATGTTCTAATCAATTCATACAAGTTATATGAACCTATTAGAACCTTAAAAATCAGTTCTTGATGTGTAAAAACATATTTAGGCCATTTTGGCCATTTTAACCCATTTAGGCTAAATATTGGATTTGTGCAAAAACACAACTTCTAATGCACCAATTGAGTTCTAATCATTCCTAACAAGTTATAAGATCAATTAGAACACCAAATTTCAGTTCTTGGAGGTCAAAAATCAGTTTGACCCGTATTTGACCAATTTTGACCAATTTGAGCCAAAATTCAAAACTCATCAAGAACACTACTTTAATTCATGGAATTGATTCCTAAACACTTATAAATGATATTAGAACCTATTTCAATCATCAATTTCAGTTCTTGATTGAAAAATCACCATAATCCATCAAAACCTAGAATTTCAAGAACATGAAGAACTCTAGCATGAACAAGGATGAATTGGCACTTACAATAATTAAAGGATATTTAGGAACTACTTGTGGGACGATTTTGATCCTTATTTGCTGGAACAAGAGTTTATGAGTTTTCTTCAAAAACCCAAAATTCAAGAATGAAGAACAAGCCATGGATATGGAACTTACTAGGTTAGAGATGATGAATATGATGTTCTAGAATGGATTTAGCCTTCAATTTGCAGCTGGAACAATTGCTTAGTTGGTCCTTTGATGAATTCTTCTTCAAATAGCAAGAACACAAGATGAGAGGAATGAAAAGGAGGTGTCTGTGATTTGTTTTTGGCTGCATACGTGAGTTATCAGCATGTGCCCACTTGTGGGTTATAATTATCCACAATTGGGTATTTTGTTCCCCTTTCCAACTTACAACTCATCTCTCGTTTAACCGTTTCAACTAACGAGGATATTTTTGGAATCCTGGTTTGAAACCGTTCGATATTTTATAATCTTTATCTATTTTTATTAATATTTTTAATAACCCTTTTTATTTATTATTTTCCATACTTTATACCATTTTATAAAATATATATATTATTTAACTAAATTAAATAATTGACGTATCATATTCGGACACGTTTAAGCCCGTTTTGAGGATGTTACAAATCTACACCCCTTAAGAAGATTCCGTCCTCAGAATCTGCTTTTCAGAAAATAAGTGGGGATAGCGTGCCTTCATATCCTCCTCGGTCTCCCACGTATGGTTCGATCCGAGATTATTCTTCCATTTGACCAATACAAGCTGAATTGTCTTCTTCCTCAGCCGCTTGATCTTTGTGTTCAAAATTTCAATTGGTTCTTCCATAAGCCGTGTAGAAGAATCCACTTTTAGGTCTTGCAGAGGTAGAATCCGATCTTCATCTACCTTGCACTTGCGAAGATAGCAAACATTAAAGGTATTATGAATACCTGATAACTCTGGAGGTAACTCCAAATATACTATCTGCTCATTGACTTTCAGAATGATTCTGAAAGGACCAATGTATCGTGCGGTCAACTTGCCCTTCTTACCAAACCTGATAACACCCTTCCATGGAGAAACCTTCAAGAATACCCGATCACCTATTTCAAAGGTAAACGGTCTGCGTTTCGGATCTGCATACATCTTTTGCTTGTCTCTGGCTGCTTTAAGCTTCTCCCATGCAAACTTAATTTATCAGCAGTAATCTGGACCAGATCAGGTCAAGCATACTGCTTCTCCCTAGGTTCAAGCCAGCAGGTAGGTGTGCGACAACGCCTACCATAAAGCATCTAATACAGTGGCATACCAATACTAGAATGATATGAGTTGTTATAAGCAAACTCAATCAAAGGTAAATGAGAATCCCACGAGCCACCGTATTCAAGTACACATGCGCGTAGCATGTCTTCACTTTCAGACTGTCCATCTGTCTGTGGATGATATGCGGTACTCAAATGAACACGAGTACCGAGCTCCCTTTGAAGACTGCTCCAGAAGTGTGAAACAAATTGTGTATTCCTATCAAAGACAATAGATAGAGGAACACCGTGTCGGGCGACAATTTCATTGATATATAGCTGAGCAAGACGAGGCATAGAAGAAGATTCATTAACTGCTAGGAAGTATGCACTCTTGGTGAGTCTGTCAACAATCACCCAGATCATGTCATGCCCTTTTGAAGTCCTGGGTAGTTTAGTAACAAAATCCATGGTAATGTTGTCCCATTTCCATTCAGGAATTGGTAATTGTTGCAAATTACCATAGGGTCGTTGGTGCTCGGTCTTCACCTGTGCACAGATCTGACATTTCTCCACATAGGAGGCAATGTCACGTTTCAATGTAGGCCACCAGTAAAGTGCCTTAAGATCATGGTACATTTTAGTGCACCCAGGATGAACAGATAGACGAGAACTGTGCGCCTCCTTCAAGATTAGATCCCGGTTCCCTCCGATGCTAGGTACCCAGATTCGGGACCTATATGTCTTTAATTCCCTGCTGTCATCTTGTAGCTGCTCCTTCAATTTAGCCATAACTTCTGCCTTTAGATTAGCTTCTAATAAGGCTTCTTGCTGAGCCTCCTTTAGTCTAGTGATAAGATCAGAAACGATAGTAATTTTCATGAATTTAACGGTTTCTGTGGAGCCCTTTCGGCTTAATGCATCAGCCACCACGTTAGCCTTGCCCGGGTGGTATTTGATTTCACAATCATAGTCCTTAATCAATTCCATCCACTTGCGTTGCCTCATATTGATCTCCTTCTGTTTAGAAACATACTGGAGGCTCTTATGATCAGTGAATACCACACATTTTGTGCCATACAAGTAGTGGCGCCATAATTTCAGAGCAAAGACAACAGCTGCCAACCCCAGATCATGAGTCGGATAGCTCTTCTCATGTGGCTTCAGTTGGCGGGAAGCAAGATATAACCTTGTCCTTCTGCATAAAGACACTTCCCAAACCTGCGTAAGAAGCATCACAATAAACAATAAAATCTTCTTACCCACCTAAACCCATCAGGCAAAGTCAGAATTAGAGCTTGACATAAAAGTTGTTTCAAAGTTTGGAATGCATAGTCTTGTTCATCAGACCACGAATAGGGAACATCCTTTCATGTAAGCTTCGTTAGAGGACTTGCCATCTTGGAAAAATTCTGGATGAATCGCCGATAGTAACCAGCAAGTCCTGAAAAGCTACGAATCTCAGATGGGGTTTTGGGAATTCCCTAATTCATCACCGCCTCAACTTTGGCTGGATCAACCATTACACCATCCTTGCTTATCACATGTCCAAGGAAGTGTATCTTTTCGAGCCAGAACTCGCATTTAGAGAATTTAGCATATAATTGTTCTCGCATCAGCGTATCAAGAACTATGCGAAGATGTGTCTCATGTTCTACTTCAGATCTGGAATAAATGAGAATATTATCGATGAATACTATGACAAATCTGTCAAGAAAGGCACGACAGACACAATTCATAAGATCCATAAATATTGCTGGAGCATTCGTCAATCCGAAAGGCATCACAAGAAACTCATAATGCCCATATCTCGTCCTGAAAGCCGTCTTTGGAATATCTTCATCGCGTACACAGACTTGATGATAACCAGAACGAAGATCTATCTTTGAAAAGCAAGTAGCACCCTGGAGTTGATCAAACAGATCATCAATACGAGGAAGAGGGTACTTATTCTTTACATTTTGCTTATTCAGCTCCCTGTAGTCAATGCACATCCGCATCGTCCAGTCTTTCTTTTTAACAAACAAGACTGGAGCTCCCCAAGGCGAAGAGCTGGGACGAAAGAAACCTCTATCAAGAAGTTCCTGTATCCGAGTCATCATCTCGCGGACCTTAGATGGTGCAAGACGATAATGAGATCTTGCTACAGGCGTAGCACCTAGTACAAGATCTATCTGATATTCTACATCTCTTACCGGTGGCAAACCCGGTAATTCATCAGGGAAAACACCCGGGTATTCAGAAACTACCCGAATGTCATTTACAACTTTCTTCTCCATGTGTGTATCAATAACATAAGCCAAATAGGACTCACATTCCTTGGCTACAAACTTGCGAGCTTTCATTAGAGAAATCAATGGAGTTTCAGAAATTCTTCCTTCACCACGAGCCACAACATATGACCCGTCAGAGAAAGGAATTTTAATAATCTTTTTAGAGCAAATAATCTCAGCATTTTGATTGCTGAGCCAATCCATCCCGATTACTACATCAAACCCAGCAATCGGCATAACCAGAAAAGAAATAGGGAAACTAGTCCCGTCAATATCAATCAGTGCAATAGGAACTCTATGAACAACAGAGACTGTCCTACCACTAGCAACTTCAACGCTTACGGATCAGTCAGTGTACACATAGGCAATTGCTGTTTAGCACATAAGAATGCAGAAATGAACGAATATGTTGCTCCAGAATCAAATAAAACACAGGCAGGAGAATTATTAATAAGAAAGGTTCCAGTGATAACATCACCTGCAGCCTAAGCCTCATCGGCTGTCATTTGAAAAGCCCTGCCTGGTGCACGTGGTGCAACATTCTTCCCCCGACCCGAGGAAGATCCACCAGCTCCTCCTGATCCGGTGTTGGAACCCGACCTACAGTCAACCGATCGGTGTCCCGGCTTGAGACATTTATAGCACACATTGTCTTTATATTTACAGTTTTCAGCTGTATGCCCCTTTTGGCCACATTTAGGACACCTTAAAGTATCCTTGGTACAATGCCCGGTATGCCTAGATCGACACGAAGCACACCATAGATCATCACAAGGACTATACCTGGAACCCCCTTGTTGCTGCTGGTGTTGCTGTGGTTGCCTCTGCCATGATCCTCCACCTGAAGCCTTCGACCCTGAAGACTGTTCAAACTTCCTTTTGGAAGTTCCCCTAGCCTGTGAAGCATGATCAGTCTCATACCGGCGTGCAATATCAAATGCCCTATCCAGAGTGGTGGCAAACCGGACGGATGATCGATACTCCGATGGCAGAGCGAGTGCAAAGCGATTAATCTTTGCATCCTCATCCGGTAATGAACCCTGCACGAAACGAACCAATTCGGTATACCTGGTAATAAGTTCCTCAATCGATCGATTGTCTTTAAACAAGGCTCGGAACTCATTATCCACTGCTTCTACTGCATGGGCTGAACAATATTTAGCCCTCATGATCCTCAGAAAATCCGACCATGTCATAGAATTGAGGACAGCAGCTGGTGTAGAAGCTATCACCGTATCATACCAGGACACCGCTCTACCTCGCAGCATCTTTCGTGCATATGCCACCTTCTTGGACTCTTCAGCCTCGCATGTCTCGAATGCCATTTCAGTATCGTGGATCCACCGCTCCGCGACTACCATATCCATATTACCTTCAAAAGTAGGTGGTGAACTCATCATGAAGGCCTTTAATCCCATGGCCATCTTCTTTTCGGGAACACGTTCCTCAGAGGCTTTAAGACGAGCCTCCAAGTCACGAATATACGCCTCCTGATCATCACTTCCCAACATATTCAATCTCTAAGTTCTGTTAGATCATTAAAGTCAAACATACTTAGTATACTTTTCCATACTTGATTAATCATGTTAAACAAATAAACAAATAATCAACAACTGTGTTAGTCATGTGAATCATATCAATCTCTCTCGCACCCCAACACATCCCGAGGAACACTTTAAATAATGGTCGAGAACCTAAATTTGAGACTAAATACTCTTTCAAGTATCCACTTCACTCAAACTTAGGCTCTGATACCAACTTGTAACACCGTGATTTTGAGAACCAAATTTTTCTTTTTAAAATACAATTTAAGATTTCAAACTGCGTGGGTTTGACTATAAATAGAACAATCAAACCTATCTTTTAATTTAAAAATGCAGCGGAAGTAAAAACACGTGGCAAACTATATAAACAGTCAAAATGATGCCACAAACAATAGTTGGTGTTACATAATACATAACCGGCTGAACATTATTTTAAACAAACATAAACATGATTCAATAGAGTTTAAACAAAAAAGCAGTGTTCCTCCCAAAGAAAATAACTACCCGCAGGCTCCCGAGCTCACTGAGGATTACCTGCACATGTGGAGTGTAGCATCTGTTAGCTATAATAGCTAGTGAGTACCAAATAGCATGCAATCAATATAAGTACATCACATATCATCAATCATGCTCAGATAGTTCTATCCTAGCATCTCGTGATGAGCTGGCGTAGTCAGGAGGTAGCATATCTTGCAGGGGAGCTAACCCGGATCAATGCACCAAACTGGGTACCAGACACATCAACCGTGCCGGCGGGGGAGCTATACAGCGTCCACCATTGCGGTTCAGAATCAACCGATTCTTCTGAGTAAAGCCCTGAGCTAAACCCACAAAGGACAAACCTTGTCTGGGGCAAACCTTGCCCAATAAGTAGGACAACTTGGTCCGGGGCAAATCTTGCCTAATAAATCCGTACCGATCACAAACAGGTAATATGATTCAATCGAATCATTAACCAATCAATCAATGCGCGCACATATTCAAGTATCATCATAGCATAAACCTAATCAAGTTCATACTACATTGTGTCAACATGGTATATTCTAGCATCATCATGTAATCCTACACTTAAACAAGTGCGTGTACAAATCATGGTATACAATTCCGTGATCATTGTTAATATATGTTATAGGTATATTAATTGTTATGTCATTCGACACTCACCTGATAGGCTAGATTGCTAGAATAAGCAAAGACCTTGCTTTGGCACTCACGGATTGTCAACTCAACCTATAATACCAATATCTACGCGTTAATCACTTAAACACGCAAGGAACATCTAGGATACTTGAAACAATACCCTAATGGTGCTATTTAACTATTTATTAACTTGTTATAATAGTCCAAGCAACCACATGCGAACGAATAACGAAAAATATCATTTTGGCACAAACTGCATCGAACGAGACGCGTCCAAGCCTTGGACGAGACGCGTTCTGCAGTGCCTTTTTATCCCATTTCAACTCCAAATCAACTTTAGTAAAATTCTAGTGTTTAATATGACCATTTGACACTTGTCGAAGCTTTCTAACATCAAAATTCCTATCCAATTAATTCATAAAATATATATATATATATATATATATTATTTAACTAGATTAAATAATTGACGTTCCATATTCGGACACGTTTAAGCCCGTTTTGAGGATGTTTCATTCACAATTATAGGCATCAAGTGCCTTTATCATCTCTCTCAACTAGTTCAACGTAGCGTTGGGATCACAACTCCTATGATACTCAGAGGGTTTACAATCAATTTTTTTTTTGTAGGTGTAGGGTTGTTTATATCCGGGGAACGCAAATTGATAGGCTCCTGGTTGTGGATATGGATAATAGAATGGTGGTTGCATCATTTGTGTCATAGGTGGCAGCGGTGATGTCACTGGTGCGGTTGTCGACTGTGTAGGAATCGCAATCGGCACTGGGGTTGGTTCAGGTTGTTGTTGTTGTTGTTGCTCCATTCTCTAGACTTTATCTCTGAGTTCAACCAACTCGTTTTCCAACTGATATACATAATCACTATGATCATCCTCCTGGGCTTGACCCGACATCCCGCAGTAGCTGTATTTTCCAAGTACTCAGTCACAGGAGCTTCGGTTGCAGCTTGGGTCGTAGGAGGAAGGATAGGAGTATCTCTAGCAGCCATTATCTGTTACAATCACATCACCTCAAAACTCATTAGCATAAACCGTTAGTATCCAAAATACTAACTGCTACAAACAACTCTAACACACTCTAATTCCCCCGAAGGGAAGCTTGACCCCTCACGAGCCAAGATTTGGGAATGCAACACTCTAGCCGTGCATGCATCGCCAAACCTAGGCTCTGACCGAAAAACTCAAGCCATTTTTTTTAAAATACGCTGCGGAAGCTTTTAATAAACAAACTTAATTACATACAAACCAATATTAACAAAGGTACAAACATTGTTCACAAACAAAAGTATCATTGTGTGTTACAAAAACTACAGGCTCGTTTCATTTCAAAAATAATATCAGAGTCAGGTCAACTTCTCTTTCAGCTAACCTCACAAACACGAACCTGCAAAAGCAACAACTGAGGGGAATTAGCACAAAGCTAAGTGAGTACAGGCTAAACACCAAAAGTAAACATCTACAGTCAATATCAAAGCATTTAATCACATATCCCGAGTATACCGGCGGTTCGGCGCAGAACCTACAACCAATGCTGACCAAAGCAAAGGTTTACCGATAGCCCTCCACTGAATTGGCACAGTGAAAATCCCCCTCTGATGCAACATATGCACCAGTAAGGCTAACACTGTTCAACCAACTAATGAACGAGCCCAGCCCAATCCTACGTATAGCTGACTTCCCAACGTAACTCAAAATCATACTAAGAGTGCGTATCGACCAAATAATCATGCAGCAGATATCAAGCATCAATAATCACAATCAACAGTTCAATCAATCCAATCCAATCTCAATCACAGTCATGCATTACATCAATAACATTAACCAAAATCTTTACCATCCGCGATTAACGTCCACTCACCTCAAAACCAGCACGGGCTCAGAAATATAATTTTACTGAGTCTTTTGATTGCCTGAAAACATAGCAACAATCAAATCAGTCTCGAAATATACAAATATATTTCCCACATATTTTTATACTTCAATTCATATAACTAGTCCATAAAACATATACACATAAAACACAATCAAAATATATAGCAAACAAAGTTTAAAATCCTGAAACTGGCCGGACGCGTCGCGTCTAAGGCTCCGACGCGTCGCGTCACTACAAGGTATCGGATTTTCAATCGGATTTCACAAACCATCGGATTTCCGGGACGGATTTCAACTCTCGGATTTTAGTTTGTCGGATTCTCAAGAATTGGATTTTGGGTATCGGAATTAACTATCGGATTGGGACTTCAGATTTAAAAGAATCCGATAATATCTATGAACGCGTCGCGTCCAAGCAAGGAACGCCTCGCGTCGCGACGACTCTGCATCATCTTCTTCATTTTTTCCAGCCGACTCAAACCTTCAAACCCCATTTTAACCTCTGATTTTCGATCCAAAACACTTCCAAACATGTATAAACATAATATAACATGTATACAACTATCATAAACATCCTAGAACTCATTATATCATCATTTTATGCAAAACCTGTTGGAATATGCCCGCTGACACGAACGAGTTAATGGCATTACCGATGAGGTATAGGCCTATTGGGTCACACACCAAGTATTGATTCCGGCAACACGATCAAGCAAAAGAGAGGAAAAGGCCAAAATGGGTTAATGGGGTTAACTTCTCATAATTGTGGTAGACAAAGAGACCACGAGTTATCTGCTCTAGAGGAGGCTTTTGGCATATATTTTTGGCTTTTGGTTGACATTTAAACTCTCTCTCTCTCTCTTGTTCATCTTGTTCTTGGTGTTCTTGAGCACAAGAAGCAAGACATACATACTTTTGATTGTTGTTTTGGTGGTTGCACATCAACTTGCTAGCACTTGGGAATCAAACAAGCTTGGGGTGGACTTCATTGGAGGAGTTCTATATTGGATTCTAAGCTACTTGGCAAGAGAGGTTTTCTTTGAGACTTGCATTGAGGTATAAACCTTTCTACTTATCTTGTTCATATTTTAGTTGCAATTCAATTGTTAGATTCTGGTCCATGGGAAGTATTCGTTGTTTGGCATCGTTTTTGTTACATGCTTTGCTTCCGTTGCTACTTGTTTTTGCCAAACGAATACCTTCTGTGGTATCACAGCCATATCTAACATGGCTTTGCACTATTGAGTCTAGGAAAACCATAAAAGTGTTTTTGGATAAGAAAAGTGTTTTCTTAAAATTGGTTTTTCCATTGAGACTCTTGTTGTGCTAGAATAGATTTATTCGTAGTCGTGTTAATATATTTTAGTTTTTATATTTACATGAAGTGTACACAAATATATACTTATAAATGTATATATGAATATGTGTCTCAAAAATGGTTTGGTACACTAATGCATATGTACAAGGATTGTCTTTTTGGTGCCTTTGATGTTTTGACAATCTTAACTAAAATATAGATATATAGATATACATCATGGTCATGTGTGGCACACCATGTTTCTATTTGATATGTTTGGTTTGATTCGGTAACAAGTTATACCCTTAGACCTATGTGTTGTGGTGATTGATTTTTTTTTGGTTTTTGGCGGCCTGCGTGCTGTATTGTTGTAACAATATTTGTTTATTTACTTATTGGTGCGGCTTGCACGCCGATTCTTTTATTCTATGTATTTTTTATAAATCGCATAGGATTGCGACCTGCGTGTCATTTATATATATATTCCATGTATTTGTATATAGTATAGAGTTAAAACCAAAATAGTCAACGGGAGTCATGGTGATGGCGTCTTGGAGAGGAGAAATCAACATGCTATTGGAGGTGTTGGATTCAGTGGGAGCTCACCCAACGAGACCATATCTTGTCCTTAGATTTTTGGCCTCGTTTTCCCTGTTGTGGCTCACGGGGAAAACACATAGGAATTTTGCGCATGTTACCGAATCATATGTATATATATTTGCATGGTTGTATTTTATTATTCTATGCATGGACTAGGATTCGCATGCTAGATAATTTTTCTATAAAATTAAATAAAATACAATGTTTGTTAAAATGGTTAACAATTGCGCGCGAATAGAATTGACAAAGAAAATATAAAAATGGTATTATATTAAAAGTGCTTAAAATCATTTTGACACTTACTTTGTTAATTCACAAAAGGGTTTTATAAACCGGAAACAAAATCCCATATTTCAAAATGTAAATCACGCACCATACATAAGATGACACCACCCGAATCTAATGAAGCAAGGATGATTGTCGAGCTAAGCACAAGTCATTCCTTGTGTAGTTGTGTGGAAGGTGAGTGGGGTAACTCGCATGATTGGTTGTCGAGCTAAGAACGAGCCAATTAATGATCGAGAGTGCTACCCGTGTGTCTTGTCGGACGATTTACAATTTTAGTATATAATTCTTGGTTAGTTGTCGAGCTAAGCACGAGCTAAACAAAAATTATATATTAAGATTGGTGTAAGATAGGGATCAAACATGCCAACCGACATAATGGATGTCAACGGATCCCGTAAGTGTCTAAGAGTTGTAATAGAGATTACAATTGGTAAAATGGTTGCCAGCCTAAATAGCTTCGCCAAGTGATCCGCGGTAAACCCGTCACGGTGCGAGATGAAATAAGGTTCTTAGCCCTTGTTTCAAATAAATTGTTTTGTTTAAAACTATGGGTACTTATTTTAACAAGGATTTCGAAACTAACTAAATAAGGTTCTTAGCCATATGTTTAAAACCATAGAGGAGGCCCTACCCGAGGCTCCTGCTGCCAATGCCACTCGGGCTATCCGAGACGCTTATGAGAAACGTGTCAAGGATACCGAGGACATTACTTGCCTCATCCTAAGTACTATGATCCCCGAGCTCCAAAAGCAAATGGATCATTTGAGTACTTTTGACTTGATCGCTCAGCTTAAGGAAATGTTCCAGCAGCAAGCGAGACAAGAGAGGTTTGAATGTCTCAAGACGGTACTTGGTAGTAAGATGGCCGATGGAGGGAATGTGAGTGCTCACGTGTTGCGCATGAAAGCAAACGTGTAGCGCATGGAACGTCTCAGATTTACCATAGGGAGGGAGCTAGCCGTAGATTTGATCCTACGGTCCCTGCCCACCGCGTATGATCAATTCGTTATGAGTTATCATATGCATAGTATGGATAAGTCCATTATGGAGCTTCATGGTATGCTTAAGACAACCAAGTCTAGCATGACCAAAAATAAGCCCGTCGTTCCAAATCCCGTTGTTGCTATAAGGGAGGGGCGAATCCAGATGAAGAAGAGATCCGTATATACCCCTAAGGGTAAGCGGAAGGGGAAGATTGGCGCTTCCAAGTCTAGCCCCGCTTCGGAGGGTAAAGGCAAGGGGAAGATGGTTCCCCAAGCCAAAACTCGGAATGATGCGGAGTGCTTCTTCTGTGGGAAGAAGGGCCATTGGCGCCGTAACTTCCCGGGGTACCTAGAAGGTCTTAAGAAGCTCAAGGGGTTGAGCATCGCACGAACTTCCGACTCAGGTACGTACAGGATTGAACTCCATCATACTTCTACATCAAGTAGTTGGGTATTAGATACCGGCTGTGGCACTCACGTTTGTAATATTGTGCATGTGCTTAGGACAAGTAGAAGGATGGAGAGTGGCGAGCTTGACTTGATAATGGGAAACAAGGAGATTGTCCCGATCAAGGCTCGAGGAGAAGTTGAATTATTTTTTAATTCCGGTTTTTCCATATTATTATTGAACGTATGCTATTCGCCGCTTGTGGCACGAAACATTATATCTTTTCATGCATTACACGACAATGGTTTTGGTTTTTCTTTTGACAATGGGGTTATTGTTTGTTTTAAAAAATGTATTTGTTACTTTAAAGCTTATACTTGTCGGGGTATTTATGAAGTAGATGCGTACGTTAGTGATAATCGTTCAATCATGAATATTGATTCTATGTCTAAAAATGGTTTAGACAAATTGTCTTTGTGGCATGGTCGACTTGGCCATATAAACAAGACTCGTATCGCCAAGCTCCAAGCGGATGTGATCTTGGAATCATTTGACCCCGAGTAAAATGATGTATGTGAATCTTGTTTATTAGGCAAGATGACTAAAGCACCCTTTTCCGGCGCGAATGATAGAGGTAAAGACTTATTGGACATTATACATTCCGATGTGTGTGGTCCGTTTAAGCATATCACAAGAGACCATTCTAGATACTTCGTTACCTTTATAGATGATTATAGTAGGTATGGATATGTCTACTTGGTTAGACAAAAATCCGAGACCTTTGAGGTCTTTAATACTTTCCAAAACGAAGTAGAGAATCAACTGGGCAAAAAGATTAAGGTACTTAGATCCGATAGGGGTGGTGAGTATCTTAGTCAAGAGTTTCGTGATCATCTTAAGGGTTGTGGAATTATCTCACAACTTACACCTCCTAGGACGCCACAATTAAATGGTGTCCCCGAGAGGAAGAACCAAACATTGTTAGATATGGTTCGGTCTATGATGAGTCACACCCAAGTGCCTATAAGCCTTTGGGGTTATGCTCTTGAAACGAAAACAAGAATTCTTAATCTCATTCCAACGAAGAAGGTCGAGAAAACACCTTTCGAGATGTGGCATGGGAAACCTCCCGTTCTTGCCTATCTAAAGGTTTGGGGTTGTCAAGCCTACGTACGATGTGAGGTAGATGACAAGTTGGAGCCCCGATCCAAAAAGTGTTATTTCATCGGATATCCAGCTGCGGGTATTGGATATATATTCTATAAACCTTCAGAGAACAAAGTATTTGTCGCTCGGAGGGCAGTCTTTTTAGAAAGAGAGTTAGTATCCAATAAGCATGGCGGAACTATGATTGATCTTGAAGAAATCAAGAGTCAACGGATGAAAGACCTGACGTTGGCACTAGCCAGCAACCTAGTGAGGTTGAGTCTGTGCATGACAATGCGGAGACTAACGTAAATCCATTACCTCCCCGTAGATCCGGTAGAACTCGCCATGAGCCAGAGAGATATGGGTTTCTCATATCTGAGGGTGACGAGTTATTGGTGGATCTTAATGAGCCAACCAACTATTGGGATGCGGCAGCATGCCACGAGTTTGCTAAATGAAAGGAGGCAATGGACAACGAGATGCAATCCATGGAGGATAACCAGGTTTGGGAACTGGTTGATCCCACACCCGGTTGTAAACCAATAGGGTGTAAGTGGGTCTTCAAGAAGAAGACCGACATGGATGGAAAAGTCAACATTTTCAAAGCCCGACTGGTGGCTAAAGGTTTCACCCAGACACATGGTGTCGATTATGATGAAACTTTCTCCCCAGTGGCCATGTTGAAATCTATTAGGATACTTTTGGAAATCGCCGCATTTCATGATTACGAAGTATGGCAAATGGATGTCAAAACCACCTTCCTTAATGGGAAGCTCTCCGAAGAGGTGTATATGACGCAGCCAGAGGGTTTTGTGCATCCGAAGCATCCTAATAGAGTGTGTAGACTAAAGAAGTCCATTTATGGACTTAAACAAGCATCTCGTAGTTGGAATCTATGCTTTGATGAGAAAATCAAAGAGTTTGGTTTTTCGAAAAGTGTAGACGAGCCATGTGTATACGTTAGGGCTAGTGGGAGCGCCGTTGTTTTCTTAGTCTTGTATGTAGATGATATCCTACTCATTGTTAAAGATATTCCAACCTTGCAAAGTGTCAAAACTTGGCTTGGAAAATGCTTTTCAATGAAAGACTTAGGAGAAGCGGCATATATTATGGGTATCAAGATCTATAGAGATAGATCTAGAAAATTTCTCGGGTTGAGTCAAAGTACATACATTGACAAAGTCTTGAAGCGGTTCAAGATGGAGGACTCCAACAAAGGAAATCTTCCTATGTCGCATGGAGTGATATTGAGTAAGACTCAATGTCCTAGTTCTCAAGAGGAACTAGAAGTAATGATGCGAGTGCCATATGCTTCGGCCGTGGGCTCGATCATGTACGCCATGTTATGTACTCGTCCTGATGTGTCATGCGCTTTAAGCTTGACTAGTAGATATCAGGGAAACCTAGGGCAAGCCCATTGGGTTGCGGTAAAAAACATTCTTAAGTATATTAGGAGGACTAAAGAGATGTTCTTGATCTTTGGTGGTGAGGAAGATCTCAAAGTAAAGGGTTACTCTGATGCTAGCTTCCAAACTGATAGGGATGACTGCCGATCACAATCGGGGTTTGTGTTCCTATAGAATGGTAGGGCTATTACTTGGAGAAGTTCAAAGCAAGACACAGTGGCTGATTCTACTACAGAGTCAGAATACATTACGGCAAGTGAAGTTGCTAAAGAAGCTGTGTGGATAACGAAGTTCATCCGAGACCTTGGAGTGGTTCCTAGCATATCCGACCCTATTGAGATCTTTTGTGACAATGAGGGTGCGGTAGCCTTAGCGAAGGAACCGAGAGCTCACAAGAGAACGAGGCATATACCTCGTAAGTATCACTTGATTAGAGAGATGATTGAAAGTGGTGAAGTCGCTATTAGTAGAGTAACCTCGGAAGGCAATTTGGCTGATCCGTTTACTAAACCTTTATCAGAAGCTTCTCATGGTTCTCACACTACGGCGATAGGTGTTAGATTTTCTCATGACTTGGTTTAGATTTAGTTTTAATTTATGTTTGGACCATTATGTATTTGGGAACATTAAGCAATAATGTTACTAATGTTTGTTTAGATTTATATAGTAGAGATCTATATATACGCGTGTTGCGGTTACTTACATTTAGTCTTTATTGTGTTCTGTCTTTGCATGTTTAATCTCTTCCCTAGATTGTTTTACAATCTTTAAGTCTCCACAATCGGTCATACTTTGTGGGAAGGAAGTATGAATTCAGATTGAGGTAAAGAATTGGTTTTGATAAAATGTGATTCTTGCCTATACTTGAAAGGGGTTTCAAGTGATTGGAGGACCCGCACCCGAGTTTACTTCATGGTTTTAGTCACAAGTAACTTGGGATGGTAATGACATTTCATCCTTAAACTAGAGATACATGTGATCTCAAAGCATAGGTTCGCTTTGCTTTGATCGTTTTCTAACGCGGTCCGTAACTGGTCGTTATAAGGGAGATGATTGGGTAGAGTATTATCTATGTGGCGAGACTATGTAGTCGAAAGGCATTTGTTCCTCTATGTATAGAGAGAATATCCATGGGCCCCTCGATGATTGAGTGCTGACGTTCATATGCATGGCCGTGCTCGAGTTACATTGATAATGGATCAATGTTAACTTGGTTTGTTGGTCACCACTAATCTAGAGTCGAGAAACATAATCGTGAACGATCTGAAGGTTGACTATATTCGATGCCTTGTGTTCACATTGGATATCGCGAACAAAGGGATGTATATGTTCATTTATCTTTAGGACAATCATCTTATGATTGGGGATCTTGTCAAGAGTGGCATACCCTATACTAACTTGGGAGCATAGATGTCTTGCTAGAGGCCGCTCTATGTTTGTGTTATTTTTCGTAGTCATCTCACGTGCAAGTGGGAGTCTGTTCGAATATGCCCGCTGACACGAACGAGTTAATGGCACTACCGATGAGGTATAGGCCTATTGGGTCACACACCAAGTATTGATTCCGGCAACACGATCAAGCAAAAGAGAGGAAAAGGCCAAAATGGGTTTTGGCAGGATGGTACATGGGCCATGTTCCTGAACACGTGCCGTGTCCAGTCCAACATACATGAGGCGTATTAGCCCATTTCAAGGTCGTGTAGTTTGGGCCTACACAGGCCGTGTAGATGAACACAGGCCATGTAGTGCTTGATAGACACGGGCCGTCTGAGCCCAATTGGGGCCGTGGACTTCGGGCCTACACGGCCGTGTAGACCTACACGGGCCGTGTACGTTCGCTGTAACAACAGAATTAATAGTCTTAAACACTTGGTTTAATGGGGTTAACTTCTCATAATTGTGGTAGACAAAGAGACCACGAGTTATCTTCTCTAGAGGAGGCTTTTGGCATATATTTTTGGCTTTTGGTTGACACTTAAACTCTCTCTCTCTTGTTCATCTTGTTCTTGGTGTTCTTGAGCACAAGAAGCAAGACATACATACTTTTGATTGTTGTTTTGGTGGTTGCACATTAACTTGCTAGCACTTGGGAATCAAACAAGCTTAGGGTGGACTTCATTGGAGGAGTTCTATATTGGATTCTAAGCTACTTGGCAAGAGAGGTTTTCTTTGAGACTTGCATTGAGGTATAAACCTTTCTACTTATCTTGTTCATATTTTAGTTGCAATTCCATTGTTAGATTTTGGTCCATGGGAAGTATTCGTTGTTTGGCATCGTTTTTGTTACATGCTTTGCTTCCGTTGCTATTTGTTTTTGCCAAACGAATACCTTCAAAACCCATTTACTAGTTTGAGCTTGAATCTCCAACAATGGTGTAACATCACATATTCATGTTATTCAACAGATTCAAGCATCAAGATGACATATAACATGTTACAAACATATGCTTACCTTCTTTTTGAATTAAAGATCACAAGATCTTGACTTTGGAATTTCAAGTTTAAAACTTTTGAAGCTTTCTTCACTCTTGGTTTTTCTCTGAAAACACACCCTTCACATTTTGCACATTCAAGATAATGAGCAAATTATTAGCTATACACGTACACATATATTTGTATAACAAGCAGGAGGTGGCACATATGAAATCATATTCTTTTAATTTAATTCATGCATGCATACATACATACATATTAACATACTTGCACATACTTGTAACTTTCTTTTCTTTTAATTGACCAGTAACATATATATATTTTAATTTTCACATTAAGCAATTAACTTAACAAAACACATAAGTAATTGAAACAATTAATCACATACCGCTAACCCGCTAATCTCCTAGCCCAGGGTTGCGGGTGTTACATCACCCTGGAAAAGCGAATGTGGTAGCAGATGCCCTGACTCGTAAGGGAGCTGGAAGTTCTATCTAGTTTATGCGTGTTGAGATAGTATCTGATCTACTGGATAGACTGAAATCTGCTTAGTCAGAAGCTTTGAAGGAAGAAAACTTAAAGGTTGAATTGATGAAGAAACGTAAAGATGAACTTACTAATGATTCTCGTGGATTGAAGTTATACAAGACTCGTGTTTGGGTGCCTATGCTTGGAGAATTGAGGAAGTTGATCCTAACAGAAGCACACAAGTCAAGACTGTTTGTACACTCAGGAAGCACTAAAATTTATAACGACTTGAAAGTGCTTTACTGGTAGCCTATGATGAAGGCAGATGTGGCACACTTTGTGGAATCATGTCATATATCTGTGCACAGGTAAAGGCAGAACATCAGAAGCCTTACGGATCTTTGAAACACTTAGAGATTCTTGAGTGGAAATGGGAACACATAACGATGGTTTTTGTGACAAAACTTCTGCGAACTCAGAAGAATCATGACATGATATGGGTGATTGTGGATTGGCTAACGAAGAGTGCTCACTTTCTAGCTACTTGTGAGACAGCTTCTCTGAGTAATTGGCTCAATTGTACATTGATGAGATTGTTGCGAGGCATGGTATACCGTTGTCGATTGTATGTTACAGAGACTCCAGATTTGTTTCTAACTTCTGGAGGAGTTTACAGAGAGAGTTGGGGACAATAATCAATTTGAGTACTGCTTATCATCCCTAGATTGACGGTCAGACTGAACGAACCATACAGACACTCGAAGATATGTTGCGTGCCTTTGTAATTGAGTATGGAGGATCTTAGGATTCACACCTGCCATTGGTAGATTTTGCGTATAATAATTCTTACCATACCACTATTGGGATGCCTCCGTATGAAATGTTGTACGGGCGTTGCTGCCGTACTCTAATTTGTTGGTTAGAGGTTGGTATAGCCAGAGGTTGTTTAGTTGACATCTGACAAGGTTGCTATAGCCAGAGACAAATTGAAAGGTGCCAGAGATAGATAGAAAATGTATGCAGATCCACGACGTCATCCAGTTACGTTTGATGTGGGAGAGTTAGTGTATTTGAAGGTCTCTCCGTGGAAAGGTGTGATTCGTTCTCGCAAACGCGGGAAGTTGGCTCCCCGTTACATTGGTCCTTTCCGCATTCGTCAAATAGTGAATGATCAGACAGTTACACTAGATCTTCCAGCAGAGCTTGCAGGTATTCATCATACATTCAACGTTTGTTATCTGAGGAAATCCAAGGTTGAAGATGAAAGCCAAATTCTCCCAGAACATGAAATGAAAGTGGATTCAAAGAAGAGATTAATAGAGGAACATGTTTAACTGTTGGATCGAAAAGTGACCAAGCTCCGTAAGAAGCAAATCCCAATGGTGTTGGTCTAGTGGAAACACAGTTTAGGTTCCGATTTGACATGGGAGACTGAAGCTGAGATGAAAGAAAGATATCCCAGTTGTTTGAGTGAAGAAGGGATTCCGAGGACGGAATCCTCTTAAGGAGGGGAGATTTGTAACACCCGCAAACCTAGGCTAGGAGATTAGTGGGTTAGCAGTATGTGCTTATCTATTTTAAATGTGATTAAATGGTTGATTAGTTAATTACTTAAAATAAAATTATATATATGAATATCAATTGTTTACGTGTGTAATGTTTGTGGGTTAAGAGGAGAGATTGCCACCTCCTGCTTACTTGTTTAGTAAGCATGTATACGTGTAAGTTAACATGGGAAATTGTTCATTTACCTAAACCTTAAGAAAGTGTAAGTGTGTGTTTGTGTGGAAGCTCTCGGCCGAAGAAAAGAAAGAAAAGAATCGGATTTCTTAAGGAGTGTTCTTAAATTCAATTCAAGGTTAGATATTGTTTTTAACATGTTTAAATGTTAACTTGGAGTGACTTATGATGAATAACATGTTCATATGAAAATTTACCATGTTTGGCTTTGAAGAAACTTGATTTTGTGGGTTTTGTTTGTTCATATGATTTTTATGTTTTGTGATATGTCAAGATGCATGAATACGTGTTTAAGTGTGTTTAAACATGTTTTCTGTTAAGTTTTGATGAACTTATGAAATCTGGAAATAAATTCATGATGATGATGAAGTTGTCAGATTGTGCTATTGAAGAAGATGATGAAATCCGGTTGATGTTGAAAACAGATAAGGCCAAAACCGATACATGTGATATCCGAATACCCTTAATCCGATGCTTTCAATATGGGAACATAGAATTCGAGATTGAAGAATCCGATACTTTTGAAATCCGGGTACCCCAAATCCGCTAAATTAAATCCCGATACTTATGAAATCCGGAACCCAAAACCGATAGTTTGGAAATCCGATTGATTGAAATCCGATAATATGAGACACTTGTAGTTTGCGGATTCTTAGAAATCCAATAGTCCATGAAATCCGACATTTTGTGTTTGGATTTGTAAATTTTTTGTTGTTTATTTGATGAATGATTAACTTATAAATATATGTGGACATATATATTTATGAGATTGAGACTGATTTGGTTATTGCTGTGTTTTCAGGCAATCCTAAGACTCAGTAATATTAGACCTCTGAGCTCGTGCTGATTTTGAGGTGAGTGGACGTTAATCCACTGCATGATGTGATGCATGATTGTGATTGGAGGATTGATTGATGGAATTGTTGATTGTGATTATTGATTGTTGATATCCACTGCATGACTATTTGGTCGATACACGCTCTTTGGATGATATTGAGTTGCGTTTGAGAAGTCAGCTATACGTGGAATTGGGCTGGGCTCGTTCAGTGGTTGGTTGAATAGTGTTAGCCTTACTGGTGCATACGTTGCATCAGAGGGGGATTTTCACTGTACCAATTCAGTGGAGAGCTATCGGTAAACCTTTGCTTTCGCCGGCATTGGTTGTAGGTTCTGCCCCGAACCGCTGGTCCTCTTGGATATGTGATTACATGCTTTGATATTGACTGTTGATGTTTGCTTTTGTGCTTAGCCTCTACTCACTTAGCTTTATGCTAATTCCCCTTAGTTGATGTTTTACATGTTTGTGTTTGTGGTGTTAGCTAAAGGAGAAATTGACCTGACTCTGATATTTTGTTAAAAGTGAAACGAGCCAGTTGTTTTAGTAACCCCAAAATAGTTATTATTGTTTGTTTATGAACAGATGTTGTACATTTGTAATTATTGGTTTGTATGTAAATGAGGTTGTTTAATTTAAGCTTCCACAGTGCATTTTAATAAAAAAATGGCTTGAGTTTTCCGGTGTTATAGCTAGTTCAATAAGAATAAAACCAACGACAAAGAGAGACTTACATCTAGGTCTCGTCGCAGAGATGACCAATTTCTAAGGAGAGATGCTCAACGAATAGAGAAGCGATGTGAGAGAAAAGTTGAGTCTGCGCAACTGAGAAAGTTCTATAATTGTGGTGGCACTGGGCACTTTATTCGTGACTGCAAAAAGCCAAAAGTTAAAGACTCGGAATACTATAAGGCAAAGCTCAACATGATAAAACAAAGGAATAGTGGACAAGCTTTGTTGGCTGAAGTGTAATGCCCCGTTTTCAATATAAAAACTTTACGAAAATATTCGTAAATAAATGAACTTTATTGCAACCAAAAATCCAGTTTAGAATTAGTAACGGAAGAATGTACTAAAACATTTACAGACACTTCATATTTAATTCAAAATTCGGGGAACAACTGGCAGTAAATAATCTTTAAATAATTTGGTTGCAAAATACGAGCCCATCCACTGAATCCACATTCAAAATCTTCAAGTACGTGAAAAAATGCTAGGAGTATCTGATGAGCTATGAAGCCTAGTGAGCAACTAAAAATAAGTAATTGTAAAGAATGTTTCATGATATGATTAAGCATTGTTCTTTTAATACATTCTGTAATTTGTTATCACGTTTGTATAATAAATATCCATGTATTTACATCCATTTAATGATAATACTTGTGATCACGTCTGTTGTGTAACTGATTCTATATAATAACTGTATCCATCCCCATGATTGTATTTTTATATATATGGTTGTCTCCATATTCCAACTGTGAAATGACATTTGTATTCACACCTTTATATATGTAACCGTATTCAAACAACTGCATAGGTAGTTGTGTTCACGCATTGTAATTGTCTATATATCTCAACTATTGTAACTGTAGTTGTATTAACACATCATAGTTGTATGCGTATCACATTTGTATTTGTATAACCATTGTATATGTATAACACTTATGTTTGTATAATATACAGTTGTATCTGCTGTGTTTGAATTGTTGTATTGTGTATGTATATACGTATTCGTTCGAATACAAATATGTGTAATTGTAGTAATTTCTGTAACTGTATAACGATAATTGTATATGTATGTGTACCATATTTTCATCCCCATATGTGTATATCTGTAATTGTATTAATATACATACCACACTTGTAATTCACATCTATGTACTGTCTTTGTAATCATAACAATTGTATCTGATTGATCGTTCTACTGTACATAAAAGTACTGTATTCGTATAGTCATATTTGGATAATTATAACACTTTATATCTATACCACTATCATGGTATTCACATAGGTATTATATATTCACATGTAATTCTATAGATATTTCATTATCTATATAACCATAAACATATTTGTACACGTATCATATAATTCCTTACATATATCATTTTCACTATTTGACATAACAGTGATAATTTCCACTTAAACTAACCATACTATTTATCTCAATCTCATATATGTTAAACTATATAGTTGTACCATATTCATATGACTCATATATACATTTGCATAGAATTATATTAATTCATGAATCACTATTTATGAGTACTATATTTAGGTACTCACCTGTGGTCCATAGCTTCCAATGTCCTCTCTCATCTTTTCCTTAAGTCCCATAAGACCTAAGTAAGGATAATACAACAATCATACATCTTATATAAAGCATAAAACAAAACTTATAATATGATAGAGGCCTACATGGCCTCTAACATGGCTTGTGTTGACATACATGGCCTCTGACATGGCCTGTGTTGATCTACATGGGCTATGTTGGACCTACACGGCCTGTGTCAACCTACACGGCCCGTGTTCATCCTACATGGCCTCCTACATAGCCTCCCTCAACCTACACGGCCCGTGTTTACACCTACACGGTCTGTGTTTGAAGGAATTTAATGGCCATCTCACCCACGCAGCGGAAGCAAAAGAGGTGTTAAACATGATGCCATTAAGTCCCACCAATGGAAAGAAATCTACATACAAGTATCGCAACCAAAATAAAGAGATGGAATATGAAATATGCCCTCCTCCTTGCTGTTTTCAGGGTTGAACTTAGAAGTCACAAAGTAGCAACTCCCTATTGATAGTCCATACCAAGTTTGCTTGATTCCTAGATGCTAGTAAGCTTCTAATGATCTTCAAAGCCTTGAAACCACCTTTGGAACAACACCCAACAATTTCTACTGATCAACAATCATTGCATGCATGAGCACGGCCATGCATTTTGGTGTCAGCGTCCAATCATCGAGGGGCCCAGGGATATCTCTCTAAACAAAGGAACAAATCCTTTTGACTACACAGTTCTGCCACATGAATTATACCATACTCAAAACCTTCCTTTATAACAGCCAGTTACGAACTGCGTTAGAAAGTATTCAAAGTAAAGCAAACCCATGCTTTGGAATCTCGTGTACCTCAAGTCTAAGGATGAAGTGATATTATCATCTTGATTCACTTGTGACAGTATCCATGAAGTGAACTCAGGTGTGGGTCTTCTAGTCACTTGAAACTCCTTTCAAGTATAGTTAAATATTGCGTCCATTGTATTCCATTAATACTTGACGAATCATTTAACTCAGTCTTAATTCAGACTTCCTTCCCTTGAAGTGTGACTGACTGTGGAATGTTTGAATTACATAAGAAATTCCAAAAGTGATTAAACATGGGAAGATAGGAACACAGTAAAGACTAAATGAAGATAACTGCTACACGCATATATATATAGTCCCCACTATATATCGAAATAATCATATGTACAATAATGCTTAATGTTCCTCAAAACACATACATATATATATCAAACATAAACTAAAACAATACTCAAGCTAAGTCACTAACTAATCTGACACCTATTCCAATAGTGTGAGAATCATGTATAGCTTGTGACAACGGCTTAGTAAAAGGATTGGCAAGATTCCCTTCCGATGATACTCTACTAATGTCAATTTCACCACTCTGAATAACATCTCTAATGAAGTGGTATTTTCGAGGAATATGCCTAGTCCTCTTGTGAGCTCTTGGTTCCTTGGCTAGAGCCACTGCCCCCTCATTGTCACAAAAGATCTCAATAGGGTAAGCGATGCTAGGAACCACACCAAGATCTTGGATGAACATCCTTATCCACACAGCTTCCTTAGCAGCTTCACTTGTCGTAATGTATTCCGACTCTGTAGTCGAATCAGCAACTGCATCTTGCTTAGAGCTTCTCCAACTAATTGCACCACCATTTAAGAGAAACACAAACCCCGATTGAGATCAGCAGTCCTCTCTATCAGTTTGGAAACTAGCGTCAGAGTAACCCTTTACTCTTAGTTCCTTTTCACCACAAAAGATTAAGAACATCTCTTTCATCCTCCGAAGAAACCTTAGAATGTTCTTAACCGCAGTCTAGTGATCTTGACCCGGGTTAGCCTGATAAGCATAAGCTACATCAGGACGAGTGCATAGCAGGCGTACATGATTGATCCGATAGCCAAAGCCTAAGGGACTCGCCTCATTACTTCTAGTTCCTCGGGAGAACTAGGACATTGAGCCTTGCTCAATATCGTACCATGCGTCATAGGGAGATCCCCTTTCATAGAATCCTCCATTCTGAATCGCTTCATCACTTTTTCTATCTATGCACTTTGACTTAAAGCAAAAAGCTTCCTTGATCTATCTCTATAGATCTTGATACCCGGAATGTATGCAGCATTTCCCAAATCCTTCATTGAGAAACAATTCCTAAGAAAGGTTTTTACACCTTGCAAGGTTGGGACATTGTTCCGAATAAGTAGAATATCATCTACATATAGGACCAGAAATACTACATTCCTCTCACTAGCCCTGACATACACGCACAGTTCATCTTTGCTTTTCGAAAATACAAACCTTTTGATGTTCTCATCAAAACAAAGATTCCAGCTTCGAGATGCTTGTTTAAGTCCATAAATGGACTTTTTGAGCATACACACTCTATTAGGATACTTAGGATGTTCAAAACCCTCACGTTGTTGCATATAAACCTTCTTAGAGAGCTCCCCCATTAGGGAAGGCGGTTTTAACATCCATTTTCCATATTTCATATTCATAAAATGCAACAATAGCTAAAGTTTCATCATAATTAATTCCTTGAGTCTGAGTGAAACCTTTAGCCACCAGTCGTGCTTTGAATGTGTTTATTGCTCTATCCATGCGAGTCTTCTTCTTGAAGACCCATTTACACCCTACAAGCTTATAGTCGGGTTTAGGATTAACCAAGTCCCATACTTGATGGTCTGACATGGACTGCATCTCGACTTTCATTGCCTCCTTCCATTTGGTAGACTCTGGGCCCACCATTGCTTCCTGGTAGTTGGTCGGTTCATCATGATCCACCAATAACTTGTTACCCTCAGATATGATAAAACCATATCTCTTTGGCTCAATACGAGTTCTACCAGATCTGCGAAGAGGTAATGGATGTATGTCAATTACCGCAACATCGTCATGCTCGGTCTCAACCATTTCTGGTTGAGTGCTGGTGTCAACATCAGGTGATCATAGAGATTCCTCTAGATCTATCATCTTCCCTGTTGGTTGATTAGATATCAGTTTCCTTTAAAGGAAAACTGACCTTCGAGCAACAAATATCTTGTTCTCAGAAGGTTTGTAAATCAAGTATACAATTCCAACAGCGGGATACCCGATGAAATAACACTTTTCAGATCGGGGTTCTAATTTCTCATCAACCTCACGTCTCACGTAGGCTTGACAACCCCAAACTCTTAGATATGATAGAATGGGTTTCTTCCCATGCCATATCTCGAAAGGTGTTTTTCCAACCTTCTTTGTTGGTGTGAGATTAAGGATTCTAGCCGCCGTTTCAAGAGCGTATCCCTAAAAGTTCAAGGGTACTTGGGTATGAGTCATCATAGATTGGACCATATCCAACAATGTCCGATTCCTCCTCTCAGCGACCCCATTTACTTGTAGAGTCCTCAAAGGTGTAAGTTGTGAAATAATTCCACAACTCTTAAGATGATCTCGGAACTCTTGACTAAGATACTCACCACCTCTATCATATTTGAGTATCTTAATCTTCTTTCCTAATTGATTCTCTACTTCGTTTTGGAAAGTCTTGAACACTTCAAAAGTTTAAGACTTTTGTCTAATTAAATAGACATATCCATACCTACTATAATCATCTATAAAGGTAATGAAGTATCTTTAGTTATCACTTGTGATGTGCTTGAACGGACCACATACATCAGTGTGTACAATGTCCAACAAGTCTTTGCCCCTCTCACTATTTCTAGTGAAGGGTACTTTAGTCATCGTACCCAATAAACAAGATTCGCATACGTCATTTGACCAGTGGTCAAAGATTCCAATATCCCATCCGCTTAGAGCTTGGTGATGCGAGTCCTGTTTATATGACCAAGACGATAATGCCACAAGGATAACTTATCCAAACCTTTTTTGGATAGAGAATCAATACTCATGATTGAATCTTTATTCTCATTAGTGTGTGCTTCTGTTTCGTAAATGCCATGATATGGTAACGCTTTGAAATAACAAGTGCTATCTTTGTAACACAAAATAGTACCGTTATTATTAAATTGAAAAGTAAAACCATCATCATACAATGCCCATAAGGACAAGATATGACGAGCCACGTATGGCGAATAGCATACATTTTTAAGAATAATAGAAAAGTTAGTTCTAAAGGACGGCACCACGCTTCCTTTTGCCTCAACAGGGACAGTCTCTCGATTTCAGATCAAGCTCTCCTTTCTTCAACCTTTTACTTTCATTTAGAACCTGCACTATGTAACATACATGAGTGCCACAACCGGTATATAAAACCTAGTTTCCGGATGTAAAGGTGTTATGAAGTTCAATCATGAACGTACCTGATTTTGAGGTTGTAACATCCAGAAAATTAATGTGCTATATGTATTGTAATTATTAAAGTATGGATGTTAACTAGAGGGACCAAAGTTGTTAATTATTATATAAGAATAGTCAATGGACTATTCATGTCATTATGGGAATCTTATATGTATATACACTTGTTTTTTACTTTCAAGTCAAATACTTGACATACTTTCAAATTTCACAACCACGTTTCACTCTATCAAAAGATTGAGTATTAGTTTTCTGGAGATTTAGATCAAGAAATCAGAGTTTAAACTATCTTCATCATCATTTTCATCTTGAAGTAATCAAGGCAAGGTTGGTTTATTGGTTCATAAGTTTTTATGGGGTTTTATGATTCAAAAGGGTGAAACAGGAATCAAAGTATGTTATTTATGAGTTTTAAGTGTTTACTATTGTTAGAAGTGTTAGTAATCATATTAAAGATGTTAAAAACTGTTTTGAATGAATTATGGGGACGTTTGGCCGGAAAACAGCGTCTGTACATAAGCTGAACTGTAAGTCAGATGAGCTGAACATGGCCTGTGTAGACTTACACGGCCCGTGTATAAGTGTCGGATGAAAGGTACACGGATCTTGTAGCGGTACACGGCCCATGTAGAATGTATGCCGGTCATACGCCATGTTTGAAAAACATGGTCGTGTAGTATATGAGGTACACGGCCCGTGTATAGGATACACGGCTGTGTAGAATTGTTTGATCTGACTTTTGTGTCATCCGAAGGTCAGATGAGTAGAATACAGAGTACACGGCCCGTGTAGCTATCAGTTCGGGTCAGAAAGGTGTGTTTTTGACATCATATTATTATATGTGCAGGATCGTGTGAGGAATCCTGAAGCCATATCTTACATTAAGTTACGTTTATTACAATTACAAGGTGAGTTTGCTAGACTATATTTCGTATGTGCATAATGGTGTTATTACAAGAAATACTTATATGTATTCGTTATATGTGTTATAAAGCATGCTGCTTTGTGTAGTAGTAGGCTCAGAAATAGCGTAGTACTGTGGCTCATATTACTACCTTGGGTCTAGAACCAATGGTTGGCTATATTCAGAATGTGATTACATTCATGTGTATATATGATTTGCAGTCTAGTTTACTCACCAAGCTCTCGCAGCTTATCAGATATTATTTTATGTATTTTGCAGGACACAATCAAGACAAGGACAAAACTCCGGTTTGACTAATTTGGATAAGAAAATGAACACCTGGTTGTGCAGAACAAGTTTTTGTGATAAACTCGTAGTTATTTCAAACATGTGTAGTTTGGATAAATACTTTTGAAACAGTTACGCTTCCGCTTTACGTAAAACTTTCAGAATGTAAATTATTATGTGACTTTTTATCAAAATATTCAGTTTTGTAATATGGGGAGGTTACAACTTGGTATCAGAGCCACAGTTTGAGAGATCCGGATATGTGTTATGCACAGTCTGGACTTGAACCATGGTTTTGAAAATTGTCAAACTGGAGGGTTGCATCTTGGTGAGTATAACTAGTAGTTATATTGATTATATGTTGGAACCTTATGCGAGTAAATAATGTGTTTAGAACATATATGTTATATATGCTTGGTAGTACATGGCCTAAGCTTGTGAATCGAGACTTTTTGTCATAAAGTTAAGATTGAACACATGATACATGTTACATGTTAAAACTTAATGGAATCATGAGGAATCTTGTGAATCGGGTGAGGGGTACTTGTATATATATATATATATATATATATATATATATGTGTGTGTGTGTGTGTGTGTGTGTGTGCGCGCGCGCTTGTAACTACTTGTTATAGAGAATAGTATGGTAAAGCCGCCTTTCGCCTTTATGCTTTATCTATACTACCGGGATGGTTAATACAAGAGGTTCAAGAGCATCTAATAATACTAAGGGTGGTCCCAGTCACAGATCTGAAGGGGTAGAAACCAGTGTAACAGATGAGCGTGTCCCTATTGGAACACAACATGATGGGGGTGAAGGAGCCCCAGAGATAAATAAGGAATCCCAGAAAATGAAAATGGAGAAATTGTAGCGAGGGAAATTAGTAAAGCTATGGAACGAAGTATTCCTTACATCATTAAGCAAGTTGCAGATCAAGTAAGTGATCAGAATAAAGAAATGATTGGGCAAGAAATCGCAGCTAGACTAACTGCTGGGGGTGTTCGGGTTAATCCTCAACCTCAAGTTATTATACGTGAAGCACTAAAAAGTTGTACGTTCATAGACTTTGCGGCTTGTCAACCGCTGTTGTTTTATGGGGCAACTGATCAAGTTGCCAGTCACAGATGGATTTCTGAAATTAAAGGTGTGTTTCCAACTTGTTCGTATGCACCTGAGAACAAGGTTAGATATGCAACCAATCAGCTGAGCAGTGCAGCCAAGGATTGGTGGGATATGGAAGTAAAACAAAGAGGTTATGCTCAGATTAAAGTTATGACATGGGATGAATTCAAAGAAATTGCCTTAGAGCAATTTGTACCGCAAGTAGAGATTGACAGAATTGTGGATAAATTCCACAAGATGGAACAGACAAAAGAGACTGTACCGGAAATTAATGCAAAGTTTATGGAGAAAGCTCGTTTTTGCCCAGATTATGTGGCAAATGAAAAGATGAAGATGTATAGGTACATGATGTTGCTTAAGCCTAGCATCCGAGAGTTTATTGATGCTAGTAAGCATCAAATGGTGAAGTCTATGAAGGATCCTGCAAGAGCTAGAGAGTTAGAACTGGAAAGACGGGAGACAGAAAGGAAGTCAGTGGAGTAAGCTATGCCAGAGTATAAGAAACCGACGGTGGAGACTGCAGAAAAGACCGTGGTACAGAAGACGTACCCGATTTTCCCGACAGGCAAGAAACATCATATGGGAGAATGCAAGTTTGGTTCTCCGACGTGTTACAAGTGTGGGAAACTTGGTCATTTAAGCAGGGATTGCAAGAATCCGATCAAGGTGTGCTATAATTGTTATCAGTCGGGTCAGCAGAGGTCTAAATGTCCCAATCCAATAATAGTAGTGTCTACCGGTTCTAAGTCTTCTCCAACTTAACCGTCTACACGTGTGCCTGAGGTGAAGAAGGAGAATGTGTCTAAAACAAAGGGGAGAACTTTCTAGTTTATAGCTGAGGAAGCTAAAACAAAGCCCGATGTAGTCACATGTACATATCTTATCAATAATATGCCTGCTCTCGTTCTTTTTGATTCGGGTGCAAGTAGATCATTCGTATCTGTTACTTTTTGCAAAAATTTCAATCACATGTGTGAAAAGCTAGATTCTCCTCTTCAAGTGGAGATAGCAGATGATAAAAGTGTAATTGTATCAGATGTGTTTAAGCATAATGTGCTAGAAATTGATACTATTAGATTCCATATAGAACTGATACCTATGACTATGAGGGAATTTCAAGTGGTAGTGGGTATGGACTAGTTAGGCTGTGTTAGTCCCATGTTTAGAATAGTTAGATTTGATTAGACAAACTATAAATATGTATAGATGATAGGTTAAGAGTTAGGAATTATGTAAGTCTGTTATAGACTGACTGATCAGCTGAAGCTGAGTAGTCATCGTATAAACAGATATAGAGTTTTCTATGTAAGTACTAGATAGCTCAGTGACTTCTAAGATGAGATAGGTTTTAAGAGTGAAGACTTGAAGACTTGAAGACTTAAAGATTCCAGAACCCAAGATTCAAGAACTCAGCTTGACAAGGTCAAGACTGAGTAAGTCAGCTTAGTGTCAGAAGTCAGTTCAGAATTTAAGTAAGTTCTAAATTCTGTTATATACTCTCCGTATCTACGACATTTAAATTAGGATATCTAAACCTAATTTAAACTATCTATTAGTTGGATAGAAATCTCAAATGGAATTAATTAGATATGTTCTAATTAAGGAGTTTGTTACGGTTTTAAAGAAAAGATAAGTTCTATCTTTAAACTGCGATTTGTTCGTAGATATATCATGTATAAGTATAAACCTTCTAATGGGTTATATAAAAACGTACACAAATACGTTTTTACATACTGTGTGTATGAATACAAAGGCGATACACAACGAAGACTGCATAAGTTGCAAATCGTATGTGTGTTCGTGATACTTGATACGCGTCTGTTGCGATAACTTTGTAAGTTCAAAGTTAGAGAGAGTTTTCAAGAGTTCTTGTTAATCAGTTTTAACAAGAAATTCGATCATCAATTAGTTTGTGATTCAAGAGTGTTTAGAGAGAGTTGAGGTTATAATCATTGTAATATCAAATCATCCTGTTGATTTGATTAGAGAGTGATAATAGTTATTGTTTTGTTTGATCATTGAATATACATTTGATTAATTTTTTTAATTATTTAAAGTGTATTCAACCCCCCATTCTGCATCGGTTGCTTGCGCACCCTCTTTGGGACCAACAACTAGTATCAGAGCAAGTTTCTTCATAAGTTGAAGATCAAGATCCGCTGTCAAGAGGTTAAGATGTCTACTAGCAAGCAATCAAGTCATATACCAACAATGGCGGCAAAAGGTTGTCCTATCTTTGATGGCACTGACTATCCTATGTGGAAGTTTAGAGCCATGCTATATCTGAAGTCCGTGGATCACAGGATGAGTACCGTGATTCAAGATGGCCCAATCATACCAATGATCCATATTACTACCACTAACAAAACTGTTCCCTCTGGAGAAACTCCCAAGCCTGAAGCATCTTGGACTGAGGAAGATCGTAAACTGTTCAATCTTGATGACAAGGCACAAAGCATTATAGCAAATGCTTTGACAAATCCTCTTCGGCATACAGTGGCTGGGTGCCAAACTACAAAAGAGATTTGGGATACTCTTAGTGTCACGTATGAAGGCACTGACTTGGTCAATCAACATAAGAAGACAAATCTGAGTCGTTCTTATGAAACTTTCTTTGCTAAAAAGAATGAAACTCTGGTAGATTTGTTTACCAGATTTCAATGCTATAAATGATCTGATCTTGGTAGGTGTCAAGAAAGATGAGAATGAGTTGGTACTCAAGTTCTTGGATGTGTTACCAGAACAATTCAATGAGATTACCTTGCACTTCATGCTAGAGGAACCTTAGGAAAATATTATCTCAGATCTATCTATGGTTTCCTTCTAAATCATCAACAAATCATGGAACAGAAGAAAGTGGCCCAGCAACAACTAAAAGAATCTATCAATAATGTTGGATTTGCATTAACTGCATAAAAGAAAAAGAAGGGATCTAAAAAGTCTCAAGCTGAGACTAACTCTTAATCTGAATCTGAGCAAGTAAGTCTTAACTCTGGTTCAGATGATGAAGAGATGGATGCTCTTACTGAACAAATGGCAATGTTAGCAAGAAACTTTAGAAAGTTCAGAAGAAGAAGGGGTCAATCTGACATAAGCAAAAGACGTAAGTCTACTTTTGATCCTAAGAAAGCTAAGTGCTATAACTGTCAGAGGATAGGATGTTGGAATATGCCCACTGATACACGTGTACTAGCATCACTACTGATGAGGTACGAGCCTATTGGGTCACACGCCAAGGGTAGATTCCGGCAGCACAACGCAAACATGAGAGAATATGAAATTAGGGTTTCTGGCGACCTTCACGGGCCTTCACGGGCCGTGAAGAGGTCGTAAAGAGAAACCCTCCATGAGCCTTCACCACCCGGAAAAGTAGTCGTGGGAGCAGGGCCTTCACGAGTGCTTCACGGCCCGTGAGAGCCCGTGAAGGCAGACGCCATGCTTTTATTGGACCACTCGTTTGCCCAATAAGAGTGTACGGTGGAACCCGGCCTATGAGGCCTTCACGGGTGCTTCACGGCCCGTGAGAGCCCATGAAGGCAGAAGTCAAAGTGTCACCTTTGTTTTATTGGACCTTTGTGATGGACCAATGAGAGTGTGCCTAGTTGGCCGACCCTGGTGACTCCATGACCATTTCCAGACTTTATAAAAGGGTTGGAACTCTCTCATTTGCCACTCTTGCTTGATGCTCATTATATACACACATACATAGATGATTTTTGGTTCTAAGAGAGCAAGGTAGTGTATCAAGTGAAGGCAAGTTATTCAAGTGTTGTGGCTGCTCCAGATTCATGAAGACGACGTGTGGTTCGTGTCTCGGGTCGTTAGCAAGATGGAATCTCGGCTACTTGGTGTGGACTTTCATTAGAGGAGCTCGGTTTCGAGTTCTCGAAGATCTTCCTAGCTCGGTGGATAGCTCCAGCCTCGTGATGGTATAATTTCTCCTCCCTCTCGTTTCTTTTAGTTGCTATATTCATTTGTAGTATCCCCACTTGGGGAATACATGCATGTCGGTTTTGATACCCGAAAACCCTGGTTTTTGATGTCGTTGCTTCCGTTGCGTACGGGTGTTGGCATGCATGGATTTCCTACAGTGGTATCAGAGCCTAGGCTACAAAGATATAGCACGATAATGGCTCGAAAAACCGTTTTTGGAAGATTCATTTTTCTGTCCAGTAGGTCTTCATGGGTCGTGAAGTGTTCTTCACGAGTCGTGAAGGCCACACGACTAGTGTTCGTGAGGGGTCTGGTCGTGGGAAGTGTTTTCAGGCTTCACTAGTCCTCATGGCCCGTGACCGGTCGTGAAGCTCTTGGGCTTCACGAGCCGTGAGAGGTCGTGAAGGCACTCGTGAACAGTTTAGTTGTGAAACTTGGTTTTTAGGCTCACGAGCCCTTCTGACCCGTGATCGGTTATGAGGCCCTTGGGCTTCACGAGCCGTGAGAAGCCGTGAAGGAGCTTCTAGGCAGTTTTTGTCCTTAAAAGAAAATTTTTCGTGGTTTTTCGGGTCATGGAGGAGTTTCTGTTTTCTGGCAGATTCCGTTTGTTTAACCCCTCGTAATATTTTGGTACAAATATGGGTATGTAAGGTATGGTCTTGGCATGAGATGATATGTTGTGTATATATGAATATGGGTATAAAAGATGGTTTTGTGCCCTAATGCATATGTACAAGAATTTCCTTGTTGTGCCTTGAGTGTTTGTGTTGGAAATTCTTACCGAAATATTCTTTGGTCACGGTTTTGGCACACCGTGCTTTGTAGTTGTTGTTTTTTGCTTTTAGTTGGTAAACATCGCCCTAGACCTTGTGGTTGTGCCTTGTGGTTTGTTTGGTTGTTTGGATTTATTTGGTGACCTTGGTGTCACGTGTGATGTAATTAATTATTTATTCGTTCGGTTTGTAATTAATTATCGCGGCTTGCATGCCGTTTCATTTGTTCATATGTACTTGTAGTAGATTGATAGGAAGCGCGTGGCTTGCATGCCCTTTCCTTTCTTATGTGTACTTATGTTTTGAATAACACAATCAAGAGTCAAGAGGACACGTCTTGAAGACCTTGGGTCCGGTTAGTGCCGATGGAGGTAGCGGATTCAGTGGGAGCACTCCATGGTCTAGGTTTGTGTCCTTAGTAGACCTAGTCCTCCCGGATTGGCTCGCGGGTAGGACGCATAGGTTTTTGGCATGGTTACCAACCTCTTTTTTTGAGTGCGATGTGATTTATATTTCTTGCATGGTTGTTTATGTTTCTTCGCATGCTTGATAACTTTTCTAAGTTAACAAAATCACAAGAGTTTTTAAATTGGTTAACAAACTCTCGCGCATACACGATTAACAAAACAATATAAACTTGGTATTTATATTTAAAGTGAAAATGTTTTTGTCACTTACTTTGTTAATCAAATATTAAAACTTGGTTTTAATTTAGAAACAAAAGCCCGTTTCCTAAAACGTAAATCACGCACCATCCATAAGATGACACACCCGATTCTAGTGAAGCATGGGATAATTGTCGAGCTAAGCACGAGTTATTCCATGTGGATCTGTGTGGAAGGTGAGAGTGGCGACTTGGAGTTATTGGTTGTCGAGCTTAGCACGAGCCAATGATTGTCGAGTGTGCTACCATGTATCTTCTTGGACGATTTACAATTGTAAACTAAAATCCTTGTGTGATTGTTGAGCTAAGCACGAGTCAACCAAGAATTTTAATTTGGGATTGGTGTAAGTAGGGATCAAACATGCCAACCGACCGTTTTACGTTGTTGGATCCCGCAAGCGTCTAAGAGTTGCAATAGAGATTGCAATCGGTAAAGTGGTTACCTGCCAAAATAGCTTCATGAAGTGATCCGCGGTAAACCCGTCATGTAGTGGAGTAAAATATGGTTCTTAGCCCTTGTTAAGATAAATTGTTTTTTATAAGACTTTATGGGTAATTATTTTAACGAGGATTATATCAAACTAACTAAAACGTGTATTCTTGTTATTTATAGATTTCAAACGATAATAACACCACGTCAAACAATTAGCTTCGTATGTTCCTACATAGGGAGAAACTCACGGGAGTGAACTTTGTTGACTGGCTTAGGCAATTGAGAATTGTCTTTCGCTATGAGTCAAAGTTGCACATCCTTGAGGAACCTCTTCCGGAACCACCTCCTAGCAACGCGACTTGGTCCGTCCGATACACGTATGAAAAGCGTGTTGAGGACACACACGATGTTGCCTGCCTCATGTTGTCAACTAGGAGCTCGGAGTTGCAAAAACACTTTAAGCACATGAGTGTGTACGATATGATGGACAAGTTGAAGGACATGTTCCAACAACAAGTAAGGGAGGAACACTATGAGTGTGTTAAAAACCTATTTGGTTGTAGAATGCAGGAAGGTAGGAGTGTGAGTGCCCACGTCCTTAAGATGAAGGCGTACGTGGACAAAATGGAGAGACTAGGATTTCCCATGGGGAGGGAGCTTGCTATGGATATAGTACTCCAGTCCCTACCCGCATCATATGATCAGTTTGTCATGAACTATCACATGCATGACATGGAGAAAACCTTAGGTGAATTGCATGGTATGTTGAAGACTGCGGAGTCTGACATGGCCAAACATGAATCCACCTCTTCCATTCCTACCACGAGTTCTAGGGAACAAAAGAAAAAGAAGAAGAAACCGACACGAAGGGAAAAGGTTGGAGTGTCCAAGTTTATTCCCCACATTGAATCTGAGGACCATGATTGTGTGCCTCAAGAAGAGATTCGAGAAAAAGTGGTTTGCTACTTCTGTGGAAGATTTGGAGATTGGGGCCGTCACGCATGCCCATCGTGCCAAGAGGATATTAAACTTCTAAGGAAAGAGAGAGTTAATTTCCCCTCTCAAGGTACATTCATGATTCATTGCTAATTCTTCTATTTTGCTAGGTTGTTAACCCGAGCTAATTAACTCACGTTTGTGACAAATTAATTTTGTTACAAAGTGTAGGTACCATTTAAAAGAAGAACCAAGAGCATGAATAACCGGGTCTCTAAAAGAGGTAACCCTGAAGATTGACCTCTACAAGAGAATTGGGAGTTTTGATCTCGCCTATTCTGACCGGTTCATTATTACTTTGTTTTTTATGCCCTGCGAGGCAAGTTTAGTTTTTTGTTGTATGTTCATGAAGACGATGGATGAGATTTTGAATTTTTGGGTGGTAAAAGATTTTTTCTCATTACTTATTCGATTTCGAAGTTTGTTCATGTCATAGCTTATGTTTTATTTTGGCCTTCAAGGAGCATCATTCTACATTTGATGACGATGAATTCATACTTGAAATTTGAATCTCGTTTTAGAAAAATATTTGTTGATTGATAGAAATTAAAATTATCCATGTCAAGACATACATGTTACAAGTAATAATTAATCATGAATGATTGATTCTAAGTCCAAAATAGTTTGGATTAGTCGGCTCTTTGTCATAATCTACTTAACCATGTAAATAAGATAAGTATCACCTAGATCCATGTGGTTAGGATCTTGGACTAGTTTAACCTCGGGTTAAACATTTGATGCTAATCTTATCTATAAGGGTAAGATGATTATGAATCCCTTCACGGTATATGTGACAGGGATGCTAGCTTGTAAGATACTGATCACTTTTGGTGGATAATCCGTACAAGCACATAACAAAGAGAAACTAATTAGAAGAATCAATTGGGACATATAGATAGGATGCTTAGATGTAGTTAAGATGCTAAGATACCTTAAATCTATATCAATGACTACATTATGAATTGCGGGATTATCTCACAATTCGTTCCTTAACATAGACACATTTGTACACGGTGTCACGTTGAAGGAAACCGGATATTGTTGAAAATGATCTAGTAAATAATGGATCAAATATGTGTATTCGACTTATTAGTATACACATTGAAAGTGACGAGCCAAGTCCTTAATCTTAATCCAACTTGAAAGTCTATTTGGCAACTATGAGATATATCTTGAAAGAGTTCTTTGCTTATATATATATATATCAAAGTTTGGAGATTTTCAATCTACATCTGGTGGGAGATTGAAGAACTTAAATGCTGCTAATAACTTTTAAAGGTTCTTATAGGTTGTAGATATTTGACCTTATGAGAACAATGTTTTTTTGCTCGAAAGGAAGATAATAACTAAAGCATTCCAGTGGAAGAACGTGCAACTTAAATGAAATACTTGATGTTGGCACTAGCATATGATCAAATATCGGCATGAGAATGCCGGTTATCCTGACCATGAGTAATTACTTTCAAGGATGATAGAAGTCATGTAGCCAAAAAGATATGGGTTCCTCACATCTAAGTGACAATGACTTGATGGTGAGTTTTGTTCAAATCACCATCTATCGGAAGACATGGTGGGCCCTGCGTTTACTAAGGTTATGAGAAAATTAATAATGAGATGAAATCCATTTTAAGTATGTGAATACTTTGCTTAATTCCATACCAAGGTGCAAACTGAGAAGGTGTAAATGGAATTAACATGGATTGTAATGTAGACTACTTCAAATACCGACTAAGGGTAAAGGTTTCATAATGATTATGGTGGAAACTTTTCCTAGTGGCTATGTTGAAGATCATTTGATACTTGTTGCTATTGTTGCTTTCTTACGGTAATAAAGGATAGTACACGGATATACAAGACCGCGTTCCTTTATGGAACTTCGTATTGAGGAAGTGCTTACCACATCTCCGAGGGTCTTAGATATCCGTAGTATCCAAATTAAGTCTAAAAGTGTGAATAAGTCCTTTGGACTTATACTAACATCGTAAAAGTAAGATCTTTGCTTTCATGAGAAAATCAAATTTATGATATTCTAGGAGCATAGATAAGACTTTTACATATGTCAGGGCTAGTGGGAGCTTTTATTGTATACCTAGAAGTATGTATCGATTGAAGATAATGTCCCATTGTTAAGTGTTCTATGAACCTAAAATAGGGAATTATTGTATCATGATAATACTTACGAGATACAAGATTTTGAATCACAAGACATACTTGTGTATGTTCTTAATGTTTGACGACGAGAAATAAGCCTTGGAGTAAGTTTTTTTTACTCTAATACTAATTTCTAATAGGATGAGTGTCGATCTTGATCGAAGTCTTTGATCCTACTATATGGTGTTAATAATTGATTAGAGAAGTTCTTAAGCATCACTGATCCTATTGTGAACTTTTGTAACAATGAGGATATGAGTACCTTAGTGCTTCGTTATATGATCTCTTTGACGGATACTTTGAATAAAGTAGTTTAGTCAAAAGATAATTGAGAGGATAACAAGAATACAAATGGATGTTGCATGGCAAATCCATTGAATAAGCCGTAGTCATAATGACTAGTGATGTTTGACATACTAGGTCATGTAGTATTTCTTATTTATATGATTTGGCTTTAAATATTGTTTTAATTGTTGATTGTTTTATATTTGCTTTGGGAACTGCAAGTAGTATCGTTAATATTGATTGCTTTCGATATATAGTGGGGACTATATATACGCAGATGGAATTACTTTCATTAGTCTTTACTGTGTTCCATCTTAGCATATTTAACCACTTCCTAGAGTGCTTGTGCATTCTAGATTTCTACAGTCTGTCATTCTTTAAGGGAAGGAAGTTTGAGTTAAGACTGAGGTTAGGGTTTGGTCATGCATTAATCAAGGATTGAATGCAAGTGACGCAAAACTAACCTGTACTTGAAATGAGTTTCAAGTGATCGGAAGACCCACACCTGAGTTCACTTCATGGATTATGGTCACAAGTGACTCGGGACGATAATATAATTTCATTCTTAGACCGGAGATACATGTGTATCCAAAGCATGAGTCTGCTTTATTTTGATTACTTTCAAACGTGGTTCGTTACTAGCCACTATAAAGGGAGTTATCAAATAAAGTAAGAAGCATGTGGCGGGGCTATGTAGTTAAAAGGATTTGTTCCTCTGGTTAGAGAGATATCCCTAGGTCCCTTGATGATTGGGCGCTGACACCAAAAATGCATGGCCGTGCTCAAGTTACAATGATTTTAGATCAGTTGTAAACTTGTTATTTTGGTCACCACCAATCTAGAACCGAGAAATAGAATCATGAACGATCTGGAGATTGACATTTTTCCATGTCTCGTGTTCATAAGGATATCGCGAACAAAGGGATGTTTATGACCACTTATCTATAGGACCTTTTAGCCTTTCTAGGCTACCAGGATTTATCGAGGATGACGTAACTCGTACCGACTTGGGGTCAAGTATGCTTTGCTAGAGCCGCTGCTTGTCTATGGTGTTGGTAACGCTGTATCATGTGCAAGTGGAAGTCTGTTGGAATATGCCCACTAATACACGTGTACTAGCATCACTACTAATGAGGTACGAGCCTATTGGGTCACACGCCAAGGGTAGATTCCGGCAGCACAATGCAAACATGAGAGAATATTAAATTAGGGTTTCTGGCGACCTTCACGGGCCGTGAAGAGGTCGTGAAGAGAAACCCTCCACGAGCCTTCACTACCCAGACAAGTAGTCGTGGGAGCAGGGCCTTCACGAGTGCTTCACGGCCCGTGAGAGCCCGT
The DNA here is from genome assembly GCA_038502395.1 of Dittrichia graveolens. Classification (NCBI taxonomy): domain Eukaryota; kingdom Viridiplantae; phylum Streptophyta; class Magnoliopsida; order Asterales; family Asteraceae; genus Dittrichia; species Dittrichia graveolens. Next base: position 49,335,231 of record JARJIL010000005.1, on the reverse strand, counting down.
GAAGGCAGGCGCCATGCTTTTATTGGACCACTCATTGGCCCAATAAGAGTGTACGGTGGAACCCGGCCTATGAGGCCTTCACGGGTGCTTCACGGCCCGTGAGAGCCCGTGAAGGCAGAAGTCAAAGTGTCACCTTTGTTTTATTAGACCTTTGTAATGGTACAATGAGGGTGTGCCTAGTTGGCCGACCCTGGTGACTCCATGACCATTTCCAGACTTTATAAAAGGGTTGGAACTCTCTCATTTGCCACTCTTGCTTGATGCTCATTATATACACACATACATAGATGATTCTTGGTTCTAAGAGAGCAAGGTAGTGTATCAAGTGAAGGCAAGTTGTTCAAGTGTTGTGGCTGCTCCAGATTCACGAAGACGACGTGTGGTTCGTTTCTCGGGTCGTTAGCAAGACAGAATCTCGGCTACTTGGTGTAGACTTCATTAGAGGAGCTCGGTTTCGAGTTCTCGAAGATCTTCCTAGCTCGGTGGATAACTCCAGCCTCGTGATGGTATAATTTCTCCTCCCTCTCGTTTCTTTTAGTTGCTATATTCGTTTGTAGTCACGATCCCCACTTGGTGAATACATGCATGTCGGTTTTGATACCCGAAAACCCCGGTTTTTGATGTCGTTGCATCCGCTGCGTACGGGTGTTGGCATGCATGGATTTCCTACATAGGACACATAGCTGCTGAGTGGAGAGTTAAGAAGGGAGAATCAGCTTCAGTGGCTGACAAGAATGCCTACATGGCTGATAAGTATAAAAAGAAATATCAAAGACTCAAAGGCAAGCCAGATGAAAACACCAAAGGTCTTTTTGCTGAGACTTGGGATACTGAATCATCTACTTCAGATGATGATGAGCGAGATAGGTGTTTGATGGCCATTGAGGATGAAGAGGAACAAGTTGACTATGAGTTAGAAGATAGTTCCTTTGATGAGGATCTAGCAGAAGCGGCTAAGCTGAGTAAGCAAACCATCAACTGGGATCCTGCCTCAATGTATAAGGTAAATAACATTAGCTCTTACACTGATGAACAAAACTGTTTAATGTTCAACTATTTGTTAAATGACTTCAAAACCACTCTCACAGTTAAATCTAGTTTGAAAACTGAAAATTCAAAATTAAAAGATGAACTTAAACACTCTAAAACTCTCATAAATGCTGGTTAAGAGACTCAAAGTGATTATGAATGCCAGCTTCATATAAACAAACTTCTAAGTGAAGAACTACAAGAATCAAAAGAACAAGTTGATAATCTAAGAAAGATCTTTAAATCTTGGTGTAAGTCATCAAGGGAAGGAGAAAAATGTATCAACAAGCAGATACCAAATCAAGTAAAAGTAGTTCTAGGGGGAGATTATAGTGCTGGTGCTGATGAAATCATCAAAGAACAAGTCAGTCTTGAAGACAAAACTATGAAATCAGATGATATACTCCCAAAAATATTTTTAAGGAACAAGGATGAAAAACAAGTCAAAACCAATAAGTTTGTGAGACCAACCCAAAGTCCCTAGGTTATTCATACAAACCATCAAGCTGAATGTTCCAGATCTAACAGGAACTATATGTCATATTTCAAAAGACAATCATATGAGAACAACTGTCTTTGACAGAATAACTCATGTCAACTCAAAAAGACATAACTCTCAAGCAAAATATGAAATGATGTCTAAGAACAGGAAGTTGTCTGTAAGTCAGACTTCACCAAATAAGGATAACCATGAAGATGACAAAGGAAAGTCTAAAGTCAGAGAAAATCAAGTAGGCAAATTGTCTAAAAGGATTGAAAGGTTATCCACATCTTATGACCCTAAAACTGAATCAAAATTTAATGTTGGAAAACTTAAAGAAATCACCCAAACACCCATCTTTAGAAGAAAATGCTATAAGTGTGGTGATAGAGGTCATGAGGCCAAAGATTGTGTAAGTATCAATCTTAGACCTGAAAAAGTAAAGGATGATCAGTCCAAAACAGACTAAGAATTTGTTCAAGCTGATCAGTCAAACTGTAAAGGATCAGCAAAGTGCTCATCCTCAGAACCCACCAAACAGTGGGTTCATAAAGAAACTAATATGTTTAGTTGATCATGTGCAGGGCTCCTACAAGTGGTACCTAGACAGTTCCTTTGTTGAGGATCTAGCAGAAGCGGCTAAGCTGAGTAAACAAACTAGTAACTGGGATCCTGCCTCAATGTATAAGGTAAATAACTTTAGCTCTTACACTGATGAACAAAAATGTCTAATGTTCAACTATCTGTTGAATGACTTTAAAAAGCTCTCTCACAGTTCAATCTAGTTTGAAAACTGAAATTTCAAAACTAAAAGATGAACTTAAACACTCTGAAACTCTCTTAAATGCTGGTAAAAAGATTCAAAGTGATTATGAGTGTCAGCTTCATATAAACAAACTTCTAAGTGAAGAACTGCAAGAATCAAAAGAATAAGTTGACAATCTAAGAAAGATCTTTAAATCTTGGTGTAAGTCATCAACAGAAGCAGAAAAATGTATCAACAAGCAGATACCAAATCAAGTAAAAGTAGTGCTAGGGGGAGATTATAGTGCTGCTGCTGATGAAATCATCGAAGATCAAGTCAGTCTTGAAGACAAAACAATGAAATAAGATGTCATACTCCCAAGAACATTCTTAAGGAACAAGGAAGGGAAATAGGTCAAAACCAATAAGTTTGTGAGACCAACCCAAATTCCTCAGGTTATTCACACAAACCATCAAGCTGAATGTTCCAGATCCAACAGAAACTGTAATTCAGTTTTCAAAAGATTGGATTACAATCCTGTGAGAACAACTGTTTTTGATAGAATATCTCTCGTTAACTCAAAAAGACATAATTCTCAAGCCATATATGAAAGGATGTCTAAAAACAGGAAGTTTTTTGTAAGTCAGACTTCACCAAATAAAGGTAACCATATAGCTGACAAAGGTAAGTCCAAAGTCAGTGAAAAATCAAGTAGACAAACTGTCGAAGAGGATTGAAAGGTTATCCACATCTTATGACCCTAAAACTGAATCTAAATTTAATGTTGGAAAACTCAAAGAAATCACCCAAACACCCATCTTTAGAAGAAAATGCTATAAGTGTAGTGATAGAGGTCATGAGGCCAAAGATTGTGTAAGCACAAATCTTAGACCTGAAAACGAAAAGGATGATCAGTCCAAAACAGACCCAGAATCTGTTCGAGCTGATCAATCAAACTCTAAAGGATCAGCTAAGTGCTCATCCTCAGGACCCACCAAACAGTGAGTTCCAAAAAGAAACTAATAGGTTTAGTTGATCATGTTCAGGCTCCTACAAGTGGTATCTAGACAGTGGATGCTCAATGCACATGACAGGAAGCAAGGGGATTCTAAGTGAATTCCAAAACAATGAAGGACCCAAGGTGACATTTGGGGATAATTCTCAAGGAAGGACTAAAGGTTATAGGAAGATAACTGCTGGAAAAGTCATTTTAAAAAAGGTAGCATATGTTGAACGCCTTAAACACAATCTGATAAGTATCAGTCAACTGTGTGATAAGGATTATGAAGTCACCTTCAGAAAGCATGCAGGGACAATTTATGATAAGAAGGAAAAACCAATATTAATGGCAAAAAGAGAGAGAGATATCTATTTGTTAGATCTCAGCTCCGCAGATCCTTCAACTGAAACTTGCTTTTATTCTGACTTAACTCCCAAGCTGAGTTGGTTATGAAATGGGAAAACATCATAAGGGATCCTTCAAGTCCAAACAGAATTTTTCAATTACAGAACCATTGCATATGTTGCATTTGGACCTATTAGCACCCCAAGCATAAGTGGTAAAAAGTATACTCTAGTGATTGTTGATGAGTTCACAAGATTCAGTTGGGTAGTCTTCTTAAAAGCCAACAGTGAAGCTGCATATGAGTTAATTAGCTTCATAAGACAAGAAGAGTTGCAAAAGGGTAAGTCTCTTAAACAGCTCAGAAGTGATCATGGGACTGAGTTCAGAAACTCAACTCTTGAAGGGTTTTGTAAAGAAAAAGGAATTATGCAAAATTTCTCATCCGTAAGAACTCCACAACAAGATGGAGTTGCTGAAAGAATAAATAGAACCTTAATTGAAGCTGCCTGAACCATGCTATGTGAAGCAAAGCTCAAGCTGAGCTTCTGGGCAGAAGCTGTAAGTACAGCCTGCTATACCAAAAATAGATCGACAATAGTTAAAAGACATGGTAAAACGCCTTACGAGATGTATCATGGCAGAAAACCCAGCATTGGATATTTCCACATTTTTGGTTCAACATGCTATGTGCTAAACCAAAGAGTTCAGCTCCATAAGTTGGAACCCAAATCTGATCAAGGGATATTTGTTGGATATTCTTCAATCTCCAAAGCTTACAGAGTTTTCAATTTTAAAAGGAAGGTAATTGAAGAGTCACTACATGTTACGTTTCATGAGACAAGTATTGATGAATCCAACAGAGCTCAAGATGACCCGGTTAGTTTGAGTGAGCTTGAGAGGAGCAAAGAAGATCTCACATCAAATCCCATGTATGTTATGGATGATTCTGATAATAGTAAATCTGACAAAGGTGCATCATTGATAGAAATTATCAATATTGAAGATAATCAGCCTGAGAAGTAAGTCCTATTCAGCCTGAAGATCTAAGTGATCATCAAATTCCTACTCAGACTGAAGAAGTAAGTCCTATTCAGCCTGAGAGACACTGCTTAGACCCAGACCCAAAACCTCAGTCTCTCACTACAATCTTCAGAGTATTAAAAGATCATTCTCTTGATGATGTCATTAGGAACATTGAAGATGGTGTGTTAACTAGATCTAAAGCAAATGCAAACTATGCTTCCTACTCTAGTTTTCTATCTCAAATGGAACCAAATAAGACTGAAGAGGCTCTAAAAGATGAAGATTGGATTGAAGCTATGCAAGAGGAGCTGACAGAATTTTAAAGAAATAAGGTCCGGACCCTTGTCCCTGCTCCCAAAGGAAAAACAATTATAGGCACTTAGTGGGTCTATAGAAATAAAATGGACAAGGATGGAGTAGTGATTAGAAACAAGGCAAGGCTAGTAGCCCAGGGGTATCGACGAGAAGAAGGTATTGATTATGATGAAACCTTTGCCCCTGTTGCAAGGATTGAAGCTATAAGGTTGTTTCTAGCCTATGTAGCCTTTATAAACTTTAAAGTTTATCAAATGGATGTTAAAAGTGCATTCCTAAATGGAGCACTACAGGAGGAGGTCTATGTGAAACAATCCTGTGGTTTTATTGACTCTAAACATCTAGATTATGTCTATAAGTTAGACATGGCTAGCAAGCTCCAAGAGCCTGGTATGATACACTATCCACCTATTTGCTCTAAAATGATTTTGTCAGAGGAAGTATTGACAAAACTCTTTTCATAAGAAAGAGCAGAGGACATGTCATTCTGGTTCAAATCTATGTGGATGACATTATCTTTGGTTCAACAAACCAAGGTCTGTGTGATAAGTTCTATAAGATAATGTCTAATCAATATAGAATGACCATGATGGGTGTGATGACGTACTTTTTGGGACTTCAAATCTATCAGAAAGAAGATGGTATATTCATTAAGCAGAGCAAGTATGTATTTGATCTGATTAAGAAATATGGATTAGACTCAAGCCATCCCGCAAAGTCTCCGATGTTACACAATGTCAAGTTACACAAGGACATTGATGGAAAATCTGTATGTCAGACTACATATAGAGGAATGATAGGTTCATTACTCTATTTAACAGCAAGCAGACCTGATATTATGTTTGCTACATGTGTTTGTACATGATATCAGACTGATCCAAAGGAATCACACTTGCTAGCTTTTAAAAGAATAATCAAATATATGAAGGGAACACCAAACTTAGGTTTGTGGTATCCAAAATGATCAGGATTTGAGCTGATAGGGTACTCAGATTCAGAATTCGCAGGGTGCGGTCTTGATAGAAAGAGTACTACCGGAGGATGTTAACTTTTGGGTAAACTCAGTGGCAATTTCAACAGCTGAAGCTGAATACATAGCTGTAGGGAGATGTTGTGCTCAAATACTATGGATGCAACATCAGCTTAAGGACTTTGATTTGCATTATTCTAAGACTCCTATATTTTGTGACAATCAAAGTGCTATTACCATTACACACAACCCAGTGTTTCACTCAAGAACCAAGCATATTGAGATAAGACATCATTTCATCAGAGATATTGTAGAAAAGGGAAAGATAGAGTTAGTCTTCATTGAGACTGAAGATCAGTTTGCGGATATCTTCACTAAACCAATATAAGGCACAAGATTCACAACTCTACTCGGCAAACTTGGCATGGTCAACCCTTAATCAGTATGTTCCATTCTTTATCTCTGTTAAATTTTTTCTAAGTGCTACATTTGACTAAGTGTCAAAATCTGAGCTGAGTGCTCAATCTGAGCTGAGTGATAAATCTGAAGCTGAGTGCTTCATCTAATCTAAACATTTAGGATTAGTTGAGTACTCCATCTAAGCTAAACATTCAGGATCAGCTGAGTACTCCATCTAAGATGAAAACTCAGGATCAGCTGAGTACTCAGTTCCAAAGTGTGGTCAGTTCCACATGTCTAGGTTAGTCGTAACAAATGGTATGTCCAACAATATGGTAAGTCCAAAATATTTACGGTGTGTCTGGTAAATAAACGTCAGTCGTTTAGAATTTTTTTCTGATATATTCTTTTCATAAAAATATCTTTTGAATATAACAGTGTGAGTTTCGGTAAGTAACAATAAATTTAGCCGTTGTAACAAACTGCGTAGAAGTTTTTACGGTAACAGTCATATTTATTATCCTTCGATAACGGTAACTTTCTCTCACATTGAAAAGGTATAAATAAGAGAGATTTTTCATCATATTTTGTTTAAACTTCCAAAATATTCTTCTCTCTTAAACCCTAACATTTCTATGTGCAGAGTTCATTGCTCCGTGCTAATCCTTACTACTGCTAAGTGCAATCCAATTCGATAAGTTCGATTTTAATGGAGGGCAATACTCTTGATCTGACTGAACAAATGATCCGTAGTGGAAATTCCAAGAACAACACACTCCCCACGTACAAACAAAACAATGTCATCGTCTGTATTGACTTTCCGAAGTCCAAAATTGGTAGAGGATATGTGGAGTGGGTCTCCTACATTCGCAAGGGACCCCTTGCACATGCATTTCTTCGTGATCCTTCTGTGATCATCCCTCAACTTCTCACGGAATTCTGGTATTCATGTAAACTGGATGAAACTCAACCGGTTATATGGGGTACAGTCCTAAGTGGACAAGTGGAGATAGAAGTTGAGCATACCCATACCTACTAATTGGTTCTCAACTTCGTTTTTGAAAGTCTTGGAAACCTCAAAGGTTTCCGACTTTTGTCTCACCAAGTAGACATACCCATACCTACTAAAATCATCGGTAAAGGTTACGAAGTACCTTGAGTTATCCCTAGTGACATGCTTGAACGGACCACACACATCCGTGTGAACGATATCCAACAAGTCTTTGCCCCTCTCACAAACGCCGGTGAAGGGTGCTTTGGTCATTTTGCCCAACAAGCAAGATTCGCATACATCATTCGACCCATGGTCAAATGATTCCAAGATCCCATCCGCTTGGAGCTTGGCGATGCGTTTCTTGTTTATGTGGCCCAAACGACAATGCCATAAAGATAACTTATCCAAATCACATTTGGATTTAGAACCAACATTCATGATTGATCTATTACTTTGCAAGCATACGCTTGTCTCATATATGCCACGACATGAATGTGCTTTAAAATAAAATAAATCATTCTTAAAGCATGAAATAATTCCATTAGAGAAATTAAAGTCAAATCCATCGTCAACAAGTGCATAAAATTATAAAATGTTTCTTGTCACGCAGGGCAAATAAGATACATTTAATAAAGTAATAAATAAGCCGGATGGAAAGGCGAGGTCCACGCTCCCTATCTTCTCAACCGGGACAACCACCTTGTTTCCCATGATGAGATCCAGCTCCCCATCAACCAAGTCCCTACTTCTTCTTAGTACCTGCACATTATTAACTATGTGAGTACCACACCCGGTGTCCAAGACCCAAGCGTTAGAAGTGGAAGTGTTATGGAGTTCAATCATATACATACCGGAGCCTCTTGAGCTCCTCCGTGTACTTGGGGCAACTACGCCGGTAGTGTCCCTTCTCCCCGCAGAAGAAGCAGGTGGCCTCTTCCGGTGAGGGGGCTATAGGAGCGGGTTCCTTCCCCTTTGGCTCCGGCGCCAGGAGTGGTTTGGGCTTGGGTGTTGCCACCTTCGCCTTCCCCTTTCCCTTGCCCTTGGAGTTTGAAGCGGGCCGCTTCCTCTTAGCACCTCCCTCATGGATGGCTAGGACGGGTGTGGAGGTCGATGGCTTTGCCTTGGCCATGTTAGACTCGGAGGTCTTCAACATGCCGTGCAATTCCATCAAGGACTTATCCATATTATGCATATCGTAGTTCACAATGAACGGACCATATGCTTGAGGCAAAGATTGGAGGATAATTTCCGTAGCCAACTCTTTCCCCATAGGAAAGCCCAACCTCTCGAGCTGATCCACGTATTGCTTCATACGAAGCACGTGGGAGCTCACGTTCCCGCCCTCCTACATCCGACGCCCTACAAAGGCCTTGACACATTCGTAGAGTTCTTGCCTTGCTTGCTGCTGGAACATTTCCTTTAGCTGCGAGATCATGTCAAATGCACCAACGTCCTCGAATTGCTTTTGCAATTCAGAACTCATGGTCGTCAACATGAGGCAAGTCACCTCATTAGTGTCTTTAAGGCGCTTCTCATAAGCATCCTTAATGGCCCGCGTAGCGGTGGTAGCAGGAGCCTCCGGAAGAGGTTCCTCTAGGACGTACAACTTGCTTTCATGGCGCAAGACAATTCTCAATTGACTAAGCCAATCCATAAAGTTTACGCCTATGAGTTTCTCTTTCTCCAAAAATGGACGGAGTGAAATGTGTGTCACGGTGTTGCTTGTAGATGCCATCTAAAAGAAGGCAAAGCACACAAAAGGTTAGTTCGACGTATTTTAATCCTTGTTAAATAATTACCCAATAGTTTAACACTTAAATTTAACAAGGGCTAAGAACCCAACATAACTTCACTACATGACGGGTTTACCGCGGATCATTTCGTTAAGGTATTTAGGCCGGTAAACGCTTTACCAATTGCAATCCGTGATTACAACTCTTAGGCACTTGCGGGATCCTTCGGTACTCATAGCACCGGTTTGGCATGTTTGATCCCTTCCCACACCGATTCCTCAATAAGCCGCTTTGATAACTCGGTATAGGCACGACAATTATCAAGGCGTATTAAATTGGAATTGCAAATCGTCCAACAAGATACACGATAACGCCCTTGACAATAATTGGCTCGTGCTAAGCTCGACAACCAAAGATTTCAAGACGCCACACGCACCTTCCACACAAGTCCACATAGAAAAACTCGTGCTAAGCTCGACAATTGTCCCATGCTTCATTAGATTCGGGTGGTGTCATCTTTTGGATGCTGTGTGATTTTCCGGTTAAAAACCTCTTTTCGTTTTGATTAACAAATAAGTGACAAAATGCATTTTTCACCAATTGAACATAAACACTTTATATTCGTTTGTTAATCATGTGAGCGAGCGGGGTTTGTTAACCAATTAAGGAAAACTATATAGTTTTATTATTTTTAAAAGATTTTCTAGCATGCGAAGATCCTACAACCACGTAAGAAAAACAAATAAATAAAACTACACAACCACGCATATAAAACCGATTTGAGCCAACCTAAGTGTTCCCCGGTGAGCCAACCGAGGAACTAAGTCTACTAAGGACAACCAATCCTAGAATTCGTGTTGTGCTCCCACTCGATCCCGCGCCTCCGGATCCGAGGTAGCCACGACGTCTCCCAAGACTCCCGTTGGTGCCTCCGGTCTTCTCTTCTCATTACATACATAATTCAAAGAGAAATGGCATGCAAGCCACACAATCTATTCTAAGCTAATATACAATTACAAAGAATAAATACTTTGGCGTGCAAGCCACAAATAAATAAATAAATTATTACAAACCAAATGTGGTACAAACCACCAAATGAATGAACAACAAATAAAGCAACCAAACAACCACACAAAGGTCTAGGCTCAAACCGGTGCTCACAAAAAACGAAACAACCACAAAGCATGGTGTGCCACACCAAACCATGCACAAAACAATATCCCAATTAAGTTTATTCAAAAACTAAAGGCACAAGAATAAACCTTGTACATATGCATTAGGATTCCAAACACTTTGAAATCCATATTCATATATACACAATTTACATGTATGCATGTGTGCATTTTATGCCAAAACCACCCAATACATACATATAAAAGAATTAGGACATTATGGGGTTTAAACTACAAGGCAAAACAGCCTAAAATGATTCTGGAACACCAAAATCAAATGCTAAAATCCATATCAAGTTTTTCTTTTTCAAAAGGCCAAAAACAGCCTGATCACGACGCCTTCGCGAGCTACTGCTCTTCACGGGCCCTCATGGGCCGTGAAGGCAGTACGCTCCACGACTCGTGAAACAGATTAAAACCCTTTCACGACCACCACCCCACGAGACTGGTCGTGTGGCCTTCACGACCCGTGAAGCAAGCTCCACGACTCGTGAAGACCTTCTGGACAGAATGTCCAAAATCAAAAATGTGGATTTTCAAGCCACAAAGGTGCATGCATCTTGCAAGTATGGCTCTGAAACCACTGTTGGTAATCCATGGGGATCAAAGCACGCAACGGAAGCAACAAAAACACACCAAACGATCCCATGATTTCCCAATGGTGGTGAAAACTTGCAAGAACATGCATGCAACCAAAAAACAAGAACAAAGAGAAGAAGGAGATCAAACCATACCCTCGAAGACTTTGATAATTGGCTAGAACAATTCGGATTTGGGATGTAAGCTTGAAACAAAAGGCTCAAAGCCCTAATGCAAGTCCACACCAAGAAACCTTCAGCCTCTTTGTACTAGCAAACAGAAACACCACCAACACTTGATGGATCTCTTCCGGAACAGCCTTGAAACACTTGTGCACAAATCACCAACACTTGATCTTGCTCTCTCTATCTTAATGGAAGAACTTACAAGTATATGTACTGCACAAAATGGACCAAGAGTATGAAATGATCAAAGAGACCCTCTTTTAAAGGCCTCTAGTCAGTTCAAAAGAGCAAGAGTCGGACCCCAATGGAACCATATCATTGGACCAACTCAAATGGTCCAATGAAACCCAAGTGTCACTTGGAATTCTGCCTTCACGACTTTTTCACGGGCTCTCACGGGCCGTGAAGGATAAATGCGCCACGACCGGCCATTTATCCTCCACGAGTCGTGCCGCGCCGTGCAAGAATCGTGAGGGTTCGTGCCTTCACGACCTCCTTCATGGGCCGTGTAGGGTCGCGAAGCCCTAGGGTTTCACGAACCATGCGGCCCACGACAGGACTCGTGGACACGAGCCACTTCACGACCCGTGGAGCATCCTTCACGGTCGTGAAGCCTAGGTCAACTAGAATTTGACCATTTTGACTCTTTCTTCTTATAGTAGGTTGTGGAGATTGAAACTTGGCGTGTGACCCAATAGGCCCGCGCTTCATTGGTAGTGATGCTGGCCTACATGTGTCGGTAGGCAGATTCCAACAAATCTTTCCATGTTGGCTACTGAAGTTGACAAATCATTAAGTTTGCACATCAACTTGGCTTTGTCATCTTTCCTCTTCCTGTGTAGGAGCTCAAACTGAGTTTGTAGATAGTCCATAATGTCTTGAGCAGCAGTGGTTATCAGCTTGGGCTCCTCAGTTCTTCTTCTTACCTCAACGTCTTTCTGTCCAGTTGAAGAGTGTATTTCCACTTTAGGAGTGGCTGTTGAGTGTTCCTCAATAAGTAAGGATGTGGTTCCCATATCCAAAGGTTGGTGATGACCTATGGAATCAAGGGGCCAGAATGGAGACCCTAAAAACCTTCCTGGTGTATGAAAGGTACATTGACAGGTCGTGCTAGAGTGTGTAAGAATGGAAGATAAGAATGACCAAGTTCGTGAGGTATGGTAGTGGGGTGAGCTAGGCTTGTTGGTGAGGAGGGGGTAATTGACCCTGGGGATTGGTCAGTATTTCAATGTTACCGTCATGGGGCTGTGAAGGCACAGAAGTAGGCTCTCCCATGGCACTAGTAAGTATGGGCTGAGTAGACACCATACCCGGTTTAGGCTTAAGGGTTGAACTGAGCCTAGAGGTTGGCACCTTAAGAGAAGGTGTCTCCCCCTCAGCTCCTGCCGGTGGAGGATCAATGTGATATCAGCTCCAGTGTCCTTTTGCGGTGAAGGACCACCTTTGGCAGTTTTCCTAGTATATGTGAAGGATATATCCTTGGTAGCAGTTGGCTGACCAAGGTTGGCTGTAGATTGTAAGATAGATGGAGATGTTTGAGGTGGATGAGAGGGGTTAGACTGAGTTGGGCTTGACTCGGTCCTATCTCCTAGCTTTGGAGATGGAGAAGTAAAAGAGAGAGAAGGAGATAAGGGATGCGAAAGTATACCTGCTGCGCCTAGCAGTGGAGATTCAGAGCTAGGAAACAGACTCCTTTGCCCAGAGCTCGATGTGGTGGATGACATTATTTGAGCACTGGGTTTGTGCTGAGTCGTAGGTTGATCAGCTTGAGGGGACTCAGCCTCAGAACCAACATCGTCACCCACTTCTTCTGCAGCTTCCTCCTCTGTCTCAGCTTCACTTGACTCAGGAGTCGGAAGCTGTATATACACCCTCATCTGAGCACTCATTGTAGGGTGCCCAGGGAAAATATCATGGGCGAACATTCTGTAGCTGAGAACAGGAGTAGGGATTGACTCATATTGAGCAGTATATCATCTACCCAATCTGTCCTTGATGACCATGGATAAAAATCTTGTGAAGGGTACAATAGTGTCCCTTATGGTCTTGGTCACCAATGACTTGAATGCCTCAAAGATCAACTCAGCGTAATCGACTCGTCGATCATAAAATAAGTTGTATAATAGTTGCATATCAAAGTCATTCACATTACCCAGGTCACCCACCTTGTATCCAAGAGAACGAACCACAGTGGATACCATAAATCCCCATGCTGTTTGGAAAAAAGATTTTCGTATGACGCCAATCACTTGAGGATGACCCATTTAGGGTGAAACACTTCGTGATGTTTCCATAGAAACCGTCGCTTCATACTATGGGATATTTGTTCTACAAACCGTCCGAGAACAAGGTATTTGTTGCTCGGAGGGCCGTCTTCCTTGAAAGGGATTTGCTATCCAAAGACGCTAGTGGGAGAAAGGTAGATCTTGAAGAGATTCAAGAACCTTCCAATGACCAACCTGAAGTTGGCGCTAGTTCACAAGATGATCCGGTAGGAGTCGCAACGAGCCAGAGAGATATGGGTTTCTCATGTCTGAGGACTGCGACCTAGTGGTGGATCTTGATGAACCATCATCTTATCGGAACGCCGTGGTGGGCCTTGAGTCCGCTAGGTGGAAAGAGGCTATGGAGTCCGAGATGCAATCTATGTCGGATAACCAAGTCTAGGATTTGGTAGATCCGGTGCCCGGGTGTAAACCCGTAGGTGCAAATGGGTCTTTAAGAAAAAGACCGGCATAGATGGAGAGGTAGACACCTTCAAAGCACGACTGGTGGCTAAGGGTTTCACGCAAACTCATGGTGTAGACTATGATGAAACCTTTTCCCCGGTGGCTATGTTGAAGTCTATCCGGATACTCATGGCAATTGCCGCATTTCATGATTATGAGATTTGGAAAATGGACGTAAAAACCACGTTCCTTAATGGGACACTTAGCGAGGAGGTCTATATGACTCAACCCGAGGATTTTGTACATGCCAAGCATCCGGATAAAGTCTGCAGGCTTAAGAAGTCCATTTATGGACTTAAGCAAGCATCGCGCAGTTGGAACCTGTGCTTTGATGAGAATGTCAAAGAGTTCGGCTTTTCGAAAAGCAAGGATGAGCCATGCGTATATGTCAGGGCTAGTGGGAGCATAGTTGTGTTCCTAGTCTTGTATGTCGATGACATACTCCTCATTGGAAACGATGTCCCGACCCTTCAAGGTGTAAAAACTTGGTTAGGGAATTGTTTTTCAATGAAGGATCTATGAGATGCGACTTATATTCTTGGGATCAAAATCTATAGAGATAGATCCAAGAGGCTTATTGGGCTTAGCCAAAGTACATATGTTGACAAAGTCCTAAAGCGGTTTAGGATGGAAGACTCCAAGAAGGGGCTCATTCCAATGTCACATGGTTTGGTATTGAGTAAGACTCAATCCCCTAGTTACCCAGAGGAACGGGAAGTAATGAAGCGAGTGCCATATGCTTTGGCTGTGGGCTCGATCATGTACGCCATGCTCTGTACGAGGCTGATGTATCGTGTGCATTGAGCATGACGAGTAGATATCAAGCCAACCCTGGCGAAGCTCATTGGACGGCGGTGAAGAGCATTCTCAAGTATCTTAGGAGGACTAAGGAGATGTTCTTGGTGTACAGAGGTGAGGAAGAGCTTAGAGTAAAGGGTTACTCTGATGCAAGCTTCCAAACCGATAGGGATGACTGCCGATCACAATCGGGATTCGTGTTCCTATTAAACGGCGGTGCTATATCCTGGAGGAGCTCCAAGCAAGACACCGTGGCCGATTCGACTACTGAGTCGGAATACATTGCGGCCAGTCAAGCTGCTAAGGAGGCCATATGGATGAGAAAATTTATTCTTGATCTGGGAGTGGTTCCAAGCATCAGCGACCCTGTTAAGATCTTCTGTGACAATGACGGTGCCGTTGCTTTAGCAGAGGAACCGAGGTCTCATCGACACACGAGGCATATTCCGCGGAAATATCATTTTATCCGGGACGTGGTCGAAAATGGAGACATCGTCATCAGCAAAGTACACACGGATAGCAATTTGGAGGATCCGTTCACTAAACCGTTGTCGCAAGCCAAGCACGATGCCCACACACGTGCTATTGGGATTAGATTTGCTAGTGACTTGGCTTGAGTTGTATATTGGTTATTGTATTCGATGTATTTACTATGTTATTGGGAACATTAAGCAATATTGTATTTTTGAATGTATTGATTATTAAATGGAGATTTAATGATACGCGTGTAGCGAATACTTTCTTTAAATCATTATTGTGTTCCAATTTTGCATGTTTTATCACTTCCTTGAATGTTCTACATTCTAAACTGACCACGATCGGTCATTCTTCAAGGAAGGAAGTATGAACGAAGATCGAGGGAAATGATTGGTCATAGTGTTCAATAGGGATTGAATACAAGGGACGCAATCTTTCTCCTATACTTGAAAAGAGTTTCAAGTGATTGGACGACCCACACCTGATCTTACTTCATGGTACATGTCAAGAGTAAATCAGGATGATAATATCTTTTATCCTTAGACCGGAGATGCATGTGTTTCACTATTTTGGTTTACTTTATTCTGACTGCTTTCAAACGTAGTCCGTAACTGGCTATTATAAAGGATGTATTTGGGTAAAGTATTGCCATTGTATTGGAGGCAATGTAGTCGAAGGAATTTGTTCCTCTGTAAAGAGAGATATCCCTGGGCCCCTCGATGATTGGGCGCTGACACCAAAATTGCATGGCCATGCTCGAGTTTGCAATGATTGCTGATCGGTTGCAACTCACCTTTTGGTCACACAAATCTTGATCGAGAAACATAATCGTGAACGATCGGAGAATGACTTTGTACCATGTCTCGTGTTCACTTGGATATCGCGAACAATAAGATAATTGATCACTTATCTATAGGACCATGTCAAACTCTTTTAGTTTATCATGGTAGTTGTCAGGGATGACATACCCCATGTTTAATTGGGGACAGGGATGTCTTGCTAGAGGCTGCTCCCTGTCTGTGATGCCCATGGATACGGTGTGTCATGTGCAAGTGGGAGTTTGTTGGAATCTGCCCACCAACACACGTAGGCTAGCATCACTGCCAATGAAGCGCGGGCCTATTGAGTCACATGCCAAGTTTCAATCTCCACAGCCTACTATAAGAAGAAAGAGTCAAAATGGTCAAATTCCAGTTGACCTAGGCTTCACGACCGTGAAGGATGCTCCATAGGTCGTGAAGCGGCTCGTGTCCACGAGTTCTGCCGTGGGCCGCATGGTTCGTGAAACCCTAGGGCTTCGCGACCCTACACGGCCCATGAAGGAGGTCGTGAAGGCACAAATCCTCACAACTCTTGTACGGCGCGGCACGACTCGTGGAGGATAAATGGCCGGTCGTGGCGCATTTATCCTTCACGGCCCGTGAGAGCCCGTGAAGAAGTCGTGAAGGCAGAATTCCAAGTGACACTTGTGTTTCATTGGACCATTTGAGTTGGTCCAATGATATGGTGCCATTGGGGTCCGACTCTGGCTCTTTTGAACTGACTAGAGGCTTTTAAAAGAGGGTCTCTTTGATCATTTCATACTCTTGGTCCATTTTGTGCAATACATATACTTGTGAGTTCTTCCATTAAGAGAGAGAGCAAGATCAAGTGTTGGTGATTTGTGCACAAATGTTTCAAGGCTATTCCGGAAGAGATCCATCAAGTGTTGGTGGTGCTTCGGTTTGCTAGTACAAAGAGGTTGCAGGTTTCTTGGTGTGGACTTGCATTAGGGCTTGGAGCCTTTTGTTTCAAGCTTAAATCCCAAATCCGAATTGTTCCAGCCAAGTATCAAAGTCTTCGAGGGTATGATTTGATCTCCCTCTTCTCTTTGTTCTTGTTTTTTGGTTGCATGCATGTTCTTGCAAGTTTTCACCACCATTGGGAAATCATGGGATCGTTTGGTGTGTTTTTGTTGCTTCCGTTGCGTGCTTTGATCCCCATGGATTCCCAACAAGATTCGTGCTCAAATTCAGACCCTCCCCTATTGATGATGACAAAAAGGGGGAGGAAGAATCAAAGAAATGTGATGATAAGGTTGAGGGAGAGCATACAGAGGAAGTTCAATTTGAGGAACAAGCACATGATCAGTTCATAAGTACTATAGATCAGCCTTCTCAACAACAGGCTCCAACAGTCCAAATTACCACAACTTCACAAGCTCAATCAGAAACTCCACATGAAGAAACATCTCAAGTTGCTCACACCAACCTTCCTTAAGCTAATTTTCCAAAATTTGTTGAAGCTGAGTCCGTTCCAACTTCACAAATAGATAAAGCAAAGAGTAAGGTGTTTGAGATGGTAAAAAGAAAGAAAAGAAGTGTTATGCCTCTAGCAAAGAAAAGAAAGGTCATCATTGCTGTGCCTGAGCTAGAGCAACAGGGTAAGTCTCAACTAGTTGCACATGAATCTGACTCAAGTGATGAAGCAGATGCAGCACAGAAAGCCAGTGACATACTTGCTGAGCAAATGTTACAAGCTGAAATTCAAAGAGAAAAGGCTAAAGCTGTGGCTGCCAGAGCTGAAGCTGAAGCTGACTATTCTGGACGTAGAGCTGCTCCAATTCCCTACTCAGATGTGGATCTAAGGCATTGTTATAAAAGAACACATTTTAATAACAAGATTGAATCAATTACACTGAGTAGAAAAGGAGAATTGGTAATTATCCACTTTGTACTAGACAACAAACAAGAAATTGGTCTAGATGTGAGATGTCTGTACAAGTTGGGGTTCTCAGAGTTAAAGATCGTAGCCACAATTATCAAGTAGATGAAAATTAGTCAAATCAGACAAGAGATAGTTGATGTGCTTAAGACAATCTTCATAAGAATTGATCAGCTAGGTGAGATCCCAGCTGATGAAATTGATACTTTCCTTAATCGAGGCAAAGCTGCAAGAGTTAGAGCAGCGAGCCAGCGAGCTAAAAGAGACATCATTTTACAAGTTCCAGAGGGAGTTAAATTTAGAGAAAACACTTATATCTTTCAACCTTTGGAAGGATTCTTGTATCTTGATGTGGAAGGTAATCAATGTTTCTTGAGGATAGCAGATCTTCATTTGGCAAATCTAGAATTGATTCTGTACTTGAGAATTCTATGTGATGACTCAACTCAGAACTCAGTATTCAGATATCATCTCAACAAAGAAATCAGATCAAGGAAAACTGAGATGAGAGAGATGCCAGAAGGTGAAGAGATTGTGAATGATGCTATCAAGAAAGCTGCAATATGGGAACTTAAATGTTATGATATGTGGTTAGAAGTTGGAAATCCTATTGAGTAAATATATTACTTCTATGATTTTGTAAGCACTAAGTGTGCAGAAGCTAATCATAAAGATTAAGCTACAGTGTAAATGATGTGTTCAATAATACAAACTCGTTTGATATGTTCAACTTTTCATTATTTGATATTTTCAAAATTATGTTTGATATGTTCAAACAAACAGCTTTGTAAGTTTAAGCTGATGATTGATATGTTCAATTGTAAACTTATAAGTTCAGTAGTATAAGTTTTGTAAGTTCAGAACTTAAATTACTTCTGATAAGTTCAGAATCTATGTAGTTGTATATTCAAATACTTAGAATACAAGTCTTACAATAGATTTGTAACATAAACATCTTGTAAGTTCAAGATACGTGAATAAGTATGGATCAGTTCAATACTTATTTCAAGAACTAACTTTGGTCAGTTCCAGAGTGGTTCAGCATAATTCTGTTAACCTATACCTAATTTGATTCGATGTTTTGTCATCATCAAATAGGGGGAGATTGTTAGTCCCATGTTTAGAATAGTTAGATTTGATGAGACAAAATATAAATATGTATAGATGATAGGTTAAGAGTTAGGAATTATGTAAGTCTATTATAGACTGACTGGTCAGCTGAAGCTGAGTAGTCAGCGTATAAACAGATATAGAGTTTTCTATGTAAGTACTAGATAGCTCAGTGACTTCTAAGCTGAGATAGATTTTATGAGTGAAGACTTGAAGACTTGAAGAGTTGAAGACTTAAAGATTCAAGAACCCAATATTCAAGAACTCAGCTTGACAAGGTCAAGACTGAGTAAGTCAGCTCAGTGTCAGAAGTCAGTTCAGAATTTAAGTAAGTTATAAATTCTGTTATAAACTCTCCATATCTACGACATTTAAATTATGATATCTAAACCTAATTTAAACTATCTATTAGTTGGATAGAAATCTCAAACGGAATTAATTAGATATGTTCTAATTAAGGAGTTTGTTACGGTTTTAAAGAAAAGATAAGTTCTATCTTTAAACTGCGTTTTGATCGTAGATATATCAAGTATAAGTATAAACCTTCTTATGGGTTATATAAAAACGTACACGAATACGTTTTTACTTACTGTGTGTATGAATACAAAGGCGATACACAACGAAGACTGCATAAGTTGCAAGACTGCATAAGTTGCAAATCTTATGTGTGTTCGTGATACTTGATACTCGTGTGTTGCGATAACTTTGTAAGTTCAAAGTTAGAGAGAGTTTTCAAGAGTTCTTGTTAAACAGTTTTAACAAGAAATTCGATCATCAATTAGTTTGTGATTCAAGAGTGTTTAGAGAGAGTTGAGGTTATAATCATTGTAATATCAAATCATCCTGTTGATTTGATTAGAGAGTGATAATAGTTATTGTTATGTTTGATCATTGAATATACATTTGATTAATTTGTTTAATTGTTTAAAGTGTATTCAACCCCCCCTTCTACACTGTATCGGTTGCTTGTTCACCCTCCTTGGCACCAACAGGCTGTAACCAGGCTACGATATTATGTGAAAAAAAAGAGATATGGGTTCGGACCCCAAGTGGGGAAGAACTGGTTATATGTGGTGATACTACAAGGAGAAAATCATGTATGTGTTCAATTTCCAAAGCTAGGAAGTATCTTCAGCATGGGTACATGGCCTTCTTAGCTTATATTATAGATACTAAAACGGAAAAGAGACAGATGAATATAGAAGATGTGAAAGTGGTATGTAAGTATCCCGATGTGTTTCCTACAGATAGACATGTTAAGTTCATAATAGACTTGATGCCAGGAACTTCGCTTGTCGCAAGACGCCGTACAGACTTGCTCGTTGAGAGATGCAAGAGTTAATGAAACAACTCCAGGAACTTCTAGATATGGGATTCATTAGACCCAGTAGTTCTCCGTGGGGTGCTCCTATTTTATTCGTGAAAAAGAAGGATGGTACTTTTCGTATGTGCATTGATTATCGAGAACTAAATAAAGTGACCATGAAAAATAAGTATCCTTTTCCAAGGATAGATGACTTGTTTGATCAGTTACAAGGGGCAACGTAGTTTTCAAAAATTGATTTGAGGTCGGGTCATCACCAACTTAAAATCAGAACAAAAGATATTTCAAAAACCGCTTTCGGAACTCATTATGGGCATTTTGTGTTTGTTGTAATGCCTTTGGTCTTACTAATGCACCAGCAGCATTTATGGACCTGATGAACACAGGGTGTGCAGACCGATGTTGGATAAATCAATGATTCTGTTTATAGACGATATCTTATTTATTCCAAAAGTTTAGTTGAGCATGAAGAACATCTTCGAGAAGTTCCAGAAACTTTAAGAAGAGAACAATTATATGCTAAATTTTCAAAATGTGAATTTTGGATCCAAGAGGTGCAATTCCTAGGTCATTTAATTAACAAAGATGGAATTAAAGTGGATCCAATGAAAGTGGAGGCAGTAATGAAGTGGGATTCTCCAAAGAACCCAACAGAGATCGGAAGTTTCCTAGGGTTGACAGGTTATTACCGGAGGTTTATTCAGGATTTTTCAAGATTGCTACTCCTCTGACCCAGTTACCAGAGAAGAATGTTGAATTCAAGTGGAGAAGTGATCAGCCAGTCGCTTTCTCAACCCTTAAACATAAGTTATGTAAAGCTCTAGTTCTTGCACTTCCTGAAGGGATTGAAAATATGGTTGTATTTTGTGATGCCTCATATAGTGGATTGGGTTGTGTTTTGATGTAGAAGGATAGGTTTATTGCTTGTGCCTCTAGACAATTGAAACCACATGAAAGTAATTACCCGACTCATGATGTAGAATTGGCAATAGTGGTATTTGCGCTTAAAATGTGGAGACACTATCTATATGGTGTAAGGTTTACAGTTTCTACCAATTATTAGAGTTTGAAATATTTTATCGATTAGAAAAATCTTCATATGATGCGGAGATGATGGTTAGAACTGTTAAAAGATTACGATTGTGAAATATTATATTATCCTGGAAAGGATAATGTGGTAACCGATGCATTAAGTAGGAAGTCAAGAACAGTTCTTATAAAGAATCAATCCTTAAGGATGACAGTTACGACACCTTTGATTGACGTGATAAGAACAGCTCAGTCAGAAGCAATTAAAAGTGAAAATCAAAATAAAGAACGTATCAAGGGCCAAGTAATTAATCCTTTTAAAGATAGTCATGATGTTTTGACTAGATAAGGTCGTATATGAGTGCCAAGTTATGGGGAGACACGGCAGACACTCTTGAGTGCCAACTTATTTTACATATACCGAAGCAAGAGTTGTTATTTCCTCAATACACATGCATGCATACGTATACCCACTATATACATACATACATACGGCTACAAGCATACATACATATAACCATTTTTAATTAATTAACTTACTAATTAACCTTTTAACTGCATTTAAAACAGATAAGCACATACCGCAAACCCGCTAATCTCCTAGCCCAGGTTTGCGGGTGTTACAAATCTCTCCCCCTTAAGAGGATTCCGTCCTCAGAATCCCTTCTTGCTCAAAAAATGGGGATATCTGTCTCTCATCTCAGCTTCAGTCTCCCAGGTCAAATTAGAACTTAGACTGTGCTTCCACGTGACCAACACCATCGGAATCTGCTTCTTACGGAGCTTTGTCACCTTCCAATCCAACAGTTCAACAGGTTCCTCTATCAGTATCTTCTTTGAATCAACTTTTAATTCGTGCACAGGGAGAATCTGACTTTCATCATCAATCTTACAATTCCTCAGATAACAGACGTTGAATGTATCATGAATACCTACAAGCTCTGCTGGAAGTTCCAGTGTAAATGTCTGGTCATTCACTATCTGACGAACACGGAAGGGACCAAAAAAACGGAGAGCCAACTTCCCGCGTTTACCGAAACGAATCACGCCCTTCCATGGAGAGACCTTCAAATACACTAACTCCCCCACTTGAATCAATACTGGACGACGTCGTGGATCCGCATACATTTTCTGTCTATCTCTGGCCGCTTTCAACTTTTCTCTGGCTATAGCAACCTTGTCAGCTGTTAATTGGACAATCTCGGGCCCTGCAAATTGCTTCGCACCAGCCTCTAACCAACACGTCGGAGTACGGAGACGGCAGCGACGGCCGTATAACATTTCGTACGGAGGCATCCCAATACTGGAGTGGTAAGAATTATTATACGCAAACTCTATCAAGGGCAGGTGTGAATCCCAAGATCCACCATACTCAATCACACAGACACGTAACATATCTTCGAGTGTCTGTATGGTTAGTTCAGTCTGACCGTCTGTCTGGGGATGATAAGCTGTACTCAAGTAAATCCTCGTCCCTAATTCTCTTTGTAAACTTCTCTAGAAGTTAGAAAAAAACCTAGAGTCTCTGTCAGATACAATCGACAACGGTATACCATGCCTCGCAACAATTTCATCAATATACAGTTAATTAAAACTTTGTTAATTAAAAGATTTAAACAAAATCACCATTTATACAAAATTTATTTTAAATAATTACACATAATATTTAACAAAAAAAATAAAATAAAAGAAACTCCCCCTTAGGCCGGGCATAACACCCCCCCCCCTCTCTCTTTTCTCTTGCCTCCTCTTCCCAAGACTTGGCACTTGAACTCCCCCATGCTCTATAAAAGCCCCCTACTACTCTTCATCATTTCCTTTACCACCAAATTTCATCTTTACTCTTTTCTCTCTTCTTCTTTCACCAACAAAATCTCCCAAGATCATCAAGCTTTGTTCATCTTTTGAAGATCAAAGAAGAAGAGTTGGTAAGATGATCATAACAAATCCATCTCAACTCTTCTACCTTTCTTCTTTTCTTTCTTTTTATTTATTTTCTTTGATGTTCATCTTATTTCTTTTAAATATCTATAATCATGTAAATATTAACATCCTACCAATGTTGTAAGGAGCACATCAAATGTGCATCATCCTACCATTGTTGGATGGAACATAATCAACTAAAAATCAAGAAAATATGACTTTGATCATGCATGTGTATCATCTTACCAAATGTTGTAAGGAACACATAAAATGTGTATCATCCTACCATTGTTGTAAGGAACACATAGATTATCAAAGCTTATACTCGTACAAGATGATTAATCATGAATATAAATATGTTATATTAAAGTTATGACCCATAAATCAAAGAGAAATCATAATCTGGCAGATTCTGAGCTAGAACTCCCCCATTGTTTTTGTTATATCTGGAGTTCTAGATATCAAAATCAGTTGATTCTTTTTTATAATCTTAGTTTAAAGTGTTAAATTTTACTTAAACCTAGATTCACTAATTTTCATGAAGGTTTGATCCTTCAAACACTTTTAATAAGAGACATATGTTGAATCTGGAAATCTGACAAATTTAAAAAGGTACAATTTAAACGCGTATAACTTAATCATTCTTGGGTCAAAATACATCTAGTTTTTTTTTAAAAGTTTCATCCTTGAGTCGTGGTTAATTTCCATTTTGAATCATGTAAAAACGAGGTCGTATGAGCCCTAAACAGACTTTTTAGTAACAATATGTCATCCAGACACGGATCAGTGGACGTCTTATATACTTTTAATTATTAAAAATATTAAATATGGATTATAAATTCCTATAATTTTACTGAACATTCTAGAAACATGTATTAAAGTAATATTAAAATATTAAGCCTTAATATGATTTCTAGAATACAGTTGTTAATTTTTAAAGTATAACTTAAGAAAATAAAAATTCCAGTGAACACCTATGGCTTAAGGAAAATAGAGAAAACCTTTAAAAATTAAATAAATAAATTAATAACAAATAATTGGTAATAATACAAAGTAATAAATAAAATAAGTCTAATAGAGCTACATACTTCTTATATTAGGAAAGGAGCTTCGGTAGAAACGAAAAACCCTTACAAGTTAACACATTTGCATACCGAGTGAGTATCATAGCCCCTTTTTACCGTTTTTCATATTATCTTTGGGGTGAAAGCATGTGTATTCATTTCATGAAAAGTTTATTGCCTAACTTCTTATATATTTCAAATATGATTTTGTGCACTATGGTATTATTCTTTGATGTGCTTGGATTATCGTTTGTAAGGCCCCTTTTTGGACATTATCCTTTAACTCCGCTAGTGAGCCGATGGTATTTGTAAGTAGCGCTATTCGGAGATTCCGACGTCTCCCATTTATGGTTGACGAACTATAGATGTACTTTACCACTACTAAAGTCATTTAATATGGGCGTTAGGTTTGTTCTTGGGCAATTAGTTGTCGGTTAGGTTGGATAATGGCTCAAGCAATAATCATCATAGTATATTACTACCATGTGCAATGTATTGGGCAATATAATGCATCTTCTATCATTATTACATACTTGGATTTTATTCAAAAATCTCCATAATTTATTTAAACTTTTCCGCATTTAAAAATTATATTGTGCATATTAAAAACCTATGAACTCACCAACTCTAGTAGTTGACCATTTTTCTTTTACCCATGTTTTCAGGTGATCGTCGTTAGGTACATTATGTAGAAGCACGATGTGTGTCTTTAAATATTATTTGGTTGTGTAACTTTTACTTATATTTTATCCAAATCACTTACTTTGTTACTTTAATATATTGGTTATTGTCTATTTACCTTGTGCGATGATCCCTTTTGTTGTGACACCTCGTGTTTCCGCTTTAGCGGAGTGTGACACATAAATTGGATGGAACTTTCCACTCCCTTGCGGCTCAGGGCATCTACTACCACATTCGCTTTCCCAGGGTGATATGTGATTTCGCAATCGTAATCCTTTACCAACTCCACCCATCGACTCTGTCTCATGTTCAGCTCTTTCTGTGTAAACACATACTGAAGACTCTTATGATCAGTAAAAATTACGCAGTTGGTGCCACACAGGTAGTGTCTCCACAGCTTAAAAGCGAATACAACTGCTGCCAGCTCCAAATCGTGAGTCGGGTAATTCATTTCATGAGTTTTGAATTGTCTTGAAGCATACGTAATCACCCGATCTCTTTGCATAAGTACACAGCCCAATCTAGCAAACGATGCATCGCAATATACAATAAAGTCATCTGATCCACTTGGCAATGCAAGGATAGGAGCCTGACACAACAACTGCTTCACCATCTGGAAGGCTTTATCTTGTTCACTACCACATACAAACTTCACGTCTTTCCGAATTAACTTAGTCAACGGCCCCGCAATCTTGGAGAAATCTTTAATAAACCTACGGTAGTAACCGGCCAAACCAAGGAAACTCTTTATCTCAGACGGTGTCTTTGGAGCATTCCAGTTCATCACAGCTTCCACTTTCGAAGGATCCACTTTCACTCTTTCATTACATATCACGTGCCCCAAGAACCGAACTTCCCTCAACCAGAATTCGCACTTTGAGAACTTAGCAAACAAATGTTCTTTCTTCAAAGTTTCCAGAACCTGTCTCAAATTCTGTTCATGCTCCATCTCAGTCTTTGAGTAAATCAAGATATCATCTATAAAGACTGTCACAAACTCATCGAGAAATGGTCGAGAGAATATGTTCATCAAATCCATAAAGATCGCAGGTGCATTGGTTAAGCCGAACGGCATAACCAAGAACTCGTAGTGCCCGTAGCACGTACGAAAGGCTATCTTTGACACATCTTACTCTGAAACACGCACCTGATGATAACCTGATCTCAAGTCAATCTTGGAAAAGGACGAAGCTCCCTGTAGCTGATCAAGAAAATCATCGATTCTTGGCAACGGATACTTGTTCTTTATCGTTCTCTTATTCGGTTCACGTTAGTCAATACACATAAGCAACGTACCTTCTTTTTTCTTTACAAACAAAACTGGCGCACCCCACGGAGACGAGCTTGGACGAGTGAAGCCTTTATCTAACAGATCCTCAATCGGCGTCATCATCTCCCGAATTTCTGAAGGTGCCAACCTGTACGGAGCCTTCGCTATTGGTCGGGAACCAGGAATCAGATCAATCCTGAACTCTACCTTACGAACTGGAGGCAGTCCTCATAATTCCCCTGGAAATACATCCGGGTATTCCGTTACCACCCGTATGTCATTCATCGCTTGCTTCTCTTTCTTTCCATCAATAACATAAGCCATATACGATTCGCATCCTTTATTCAACGCCTTCTTAGCCTTCAAACACGAAGTTATTGGGATCACAGACCCAGCCTTCTCAGCCCTTGCTACTACTCTTGTACCATCAGCCAACGGGAAGGAGATCAACTTCTTGTGGCACTTGATACTCGCTTGATTCAGACTCAGCCAATCCATCCCTAGCACCACACCAAACCCAGATAGAGGCATTACAAGGAAATATACAGGAAAACATATACCATATATATCAATCTTAGCTCCAGCCACAGTAGTCATGACTGGAACCATCATAGCATCAGCTACTTCTATCTCTAAAGTAGTAGCAAGTTCAATTACAGGCATATTTAATCTACCACAGAATTCTACAGAAACAAAGGAGCGATTTTCCATAGAGTCTAATAACACTCTAGCAGGAGTAGAGTTTATCAGAAACAAACCCGTGATAACATCATCTGTGGTAGTGGCATCATCCACGGTCATTTTAAATGCCCGACCCTCTACAGTGGGTGGGTTCTTTCTTTTCTGGCCCGCTAAACACGATCTCCCAACTCCTCCTCCTCCTGACCCTGACCCTGACTTCTTACTCAGCAGACAATCACCAACCCGGTGTCCTTCTTTCTGACAGTTCTAGCAGACACTCCTTAGTAATCTGCAATTCTTCATATCATGGCCAAACTGGCCACACTTCACAAATCTCATTGTCTGGGGCGTACACTGCCCATGGTGATAAGAATTGCACCTAGTACACCAAGGTGCCCGCTGAGTAGACCCAACTGAAGTAGGCCTCCTATTCTACTCTCCCTGCCTGCTTCCACTACTCTGCCCGCCCTTTCTCTGCTAAGTATTGTATAGTTCAAATCCTATATTTTGTTAAGAGATCCTCTCCCCACTCAGCCTGTTCCTCGTAATCAAATCCCCTTCAGCCGATTTTGCAAAAGTGAAAGCCTAGGATAGGGTGGTAGCCCACCTGGTGGCACTACGAAGATCGGGATGCAGAGCCCCAACAAAATGGACAATCTTTGATTCTTCATCAGGTACCCAATGCTTCACGAATCTCATCTTATCATTAAACTGTTTGATTAGATCGTCGACAGTGATATTCCCTATGATCTGTAAATCCATAAACTCCTTCTTGATTTTGGCAATCTCGAAGGTACTGCAATATTGTTCACATAGTTTCTTCTGGAATTGACTCGAGGTGATGCTCTCCTGTTGTTGCTTAGTAAAGTGGCCGGTAATCGAATCCCACCAGACCATGGCATCTCCTTTAAGCATCCTAGTCACATACTTTACCTTCGGCTCATTCTCGCAGTTACAGGCATCTAATGCCTTCACCATCTCTCTCAGCCAGTTTAGGGTGATGTTGGGATTAGAACTTCCTATACATTCAGAAGGCTTTCAGTCAAGAAATTGTTTATATGTACATGGCTGTTTGTATCCAAGAAACGTAAACGTATAATCTCCTAGTTGTGGATATGGGTAATAAAATGGCTGTTGCATCATCTATGTCATTGGTGGTAGGGGTGCTATTACTGGTGTTGTTGTTGCTTGTGTAGGAATCGCAATTGGCACCGGAGTTGGTGCTGGTTGGTTCTGTTGCTGTTGCTCCATGCTATGGACTTTATTCCTGAGTTCTACGAGTTCATTCTCTAATTGGTACACATACTCACTATGATCCTCTTCACGGTTCCCCAATTGTTCAATCACTAGGCTTCAGTTGTATCCTGGGTCACAGGAGGAAGGATGGGAGTCTCTCTGTCAGCCATAATCTATTACAATCACATAACCTCACAGATCATTAGCATAAACCATTAGTACTCAAATACTAACTACTACAAACAACTCTAACTCACCCTAATTCCCCTGAATGAAAGCTTGACCCGTCACGAGCCAATATTTGGAAATGCAACACTCTAGCCATACATGCATCGCCAAACCTAGGCTCTCATACCAAACTGTAACACTAGCAAACTCAAGCCATTTTTTTTAAATCTGCACTGCGGAAGCTAATTAAAACCAACTCATTAACATTCAAACTAATAATTACAAAAGAACAATAACTTGTTCAAAAACAATATCAACAACAACTAGTTTGGTGTTACAAAAACAGACTGGCTCGTTTCACTTTAAATACAATATCAGAGTCAGGTCAACTTCTCCTTCAGCAACTACAAACACGAACCTGCAAAACATCAACTGAGGGGAATTAGCACAAACCTAAGTGAGTAGAGGCTAAGCACAAAAGCTAACATTCACAGTCAATATCAAAGCATGTAATCACACAACCAAGAAGACCGGTGGTTCGGCGCAGAACCTACAACCAATGCCGGCCAAAGTAAAGGTTTACGGATAGCTCTCCACTGAATTGGCACAGTGAAAATCCCCCTCTGATGCAACATATGCACCAGTAAGGCTAACACTGTTCAACCAACTAGTGAACGAGCCCAGTTCAATTCCACGTATAGCTGACTTCTCAAACGCAACTCAAAATCATCCTAAGAGCGCGTATCGACCAAATAGTCATGCAGCAGATAACAATAATCAATATTCACAATCAACAGTTCAATCAATCAATCCAATCTCAATCACATCATGCATCACATCAATAAAATTAACCGAAATCTTTACCATCCGTGATTAACATCCACTCACCTCAAAATTAGCACGAGCTAAGAGGTCTAATATTACTGAGTCTTTTGATTGCCTGAAAATACAACAACAATCAAATCAGTCTCAAATATATAAATATATTTACCCACATATATTTATAAGTTAATCATTCATCAAATAAACAACAAACAATTACTAGTCCAAGCACAAAATATCGGATTCTAGAAATCCGCCGGATTTCAAACTGTCGGATTCTCAACCATCGGATTTCCCACTATCGGATTTCACTATATCAGATTTAGGGTATCGGTTTCTAAGTGCCCGGTTTTCAAGTGTCGGTTTCTTATGTATTGGGATTTGGCATGAATTGGTTTTAAGGTAATTGGATTTCTAGTATGTGATTTATAGGACATCGGATTTGGCAATATCTGGAGTTCAAAGTTTCGGATTTGTGAGTGTCGGTTTTCAAGTCTTCCGGATTTCATCATCTACTGGTTTTCTAACAATCGGATTTCACCTTCTTCCCCGACACCAAATCCGACAACTTCAAATCATCATCAATGGTTAAACCCAGAACTTATCTCATTCATCAAAACATACCAGAAACATATTTTAACATCTTTAAACACTTATTCATGCATTATAACATCATATAAACATATAAATCATGAGAACACATCAAAACCCATAAAATCATGTTTTCTTCCACAAACCGATCATGATGATACTTCATATAACAAGGTTATTCACAGAAATCATTCCACGTTAACACTAAAACATATCAAGAACAAACTCTAACCTTTTAACTTGAATTTGGAAATAAATATATGAATTCAGATTCTTTCTTGATCTTTCTTTTCTTCCTTCGACCGAGAGCAATTACACAAAGCACACACTTACACTTTTTCTCAATTTTAGGTAAATGGTAATTAATTAACTAACTTATTAACATATACATCCACATACATATTTTACATATACAGAAGCAAGAGGTGTTATTTCCTCAATACACATGCATGCATACGTATACCCACTGTATACATACATACATATAACCATTTTCAATTAATTACCTTACTAATTAACCTTTTAACTGCATTTAAAATAGATAAGCACATACCGCTAACCCGCTTATCTCCTAGCCCAGGTTTGCGAGTGTTGCACACGAGGTTATGATGCAATATGGGTGATTGTAGACAGGTTGACAAAAAGTGCATATTTTATTCCCATTAAAGAAAACTATCCCTCAGAATGATTAGCATATATTTATATGAAAGAGTTGTGTCTCGTCATGGCATGCCAGTCTCTATTGTGTAAGATAGGGATACCAGATTTACTTCGAGGTTTTGGAGTAAATTTCATGCAGAATTGGGAACTAAGCTTCATCTTAGTATAGCTTATCACCCTCAGACCGATGGTCAAAGTGAAAGAACTATTTAGACATTAGAAGATATCCTTCGTGCATGCGTTATCAATTTCGGTGGAAGCCAGGATTCATATCTTCCCTTGGAAGAGTTTTCATATAATAACAGTTGTCATTCCAGCATTGGGAGGTCATCTTATGAAATGTTATATGAAAGAAAATGCCGAACTCCAATCTATTGGGGTAAGGTAGGTGAAAAAGAGATGGGTAGCACAAAGGTGGTACAACAATGGGTTTGATGAGGTGGAGTTGGGTGAGAAGGTTAGAGATTGTTTGGTTTAGTGATTCTAGTGTGGATTGAGGTAGGCTTGGGTTAGGTTGTTAAGATGGGAGAAGGCTAGAGAATTGATCAATTTTGGTTAAGATAGGAGTGAGGTCAGGTTGGGGTTGAACAGGTGCAAGAAATGGTCGGTTGGTTTTAAGGGACTCTATGTCTTGAGCAAGTCTAGACAGTCGAGTATTGGTTTTTGTTTGAAAGCTTTGGAAGGTGTAAGGTGGTCAAGGTTTGTAGGAAGGGTAGTTAAAAGGTTAAGGGTTTTGTGAGGAAGTAAGGTTGATGGTTGAGATGAGGAGGAGGAGGTTGGGATAGGTTCGAAGAATTTGGGTAGGGTTTGTGTTCCCTCATCTGAGAATTGGTGTATAAGCTTAATTTCATTGGGAAAGATTGTTGAGCCCTGTACAAGTGGTTGGTTTGTACCACTAGCATTGGCAGGCTGTGCATGTGTAAGAATTGAATTGATTATAGGTGCAAGATAGGTGGAGTGAGTGTGGGATGCACTCAATACTAGGGAATCCCTTATGTAACACCGTTTCTGAATTCAGTTACTTTAATGATAAATCAAGTTTTAGCAGCGGAAAATTTTCTTTTAAAAACAACGAAGTGTTATTTACATTAACAACTTCACAAAATAACGTTGGTGTTACCAAGTACAGTAACCGACCATTGTATCATATTACATTAAAACAAAAAAGATCAAGTGTTCCACCCAAAAGGGGCATCTATATCCCAAAAACTACCCGCCTCGCAGGACATCTAGTCTTTACCTGAAAAGGGAAACATAGTATCATTAGCTAACACTTAGCTAGTGAGTACATACAACCACAAGTATCAATATAGTAAGTCATGCATCATATCATAAACAGTCATTGCTAGCTTAGCACATAGCGGTGTGCTGAGAAGATCAGTAAGAGTCGTGTCTTGCAGGGTAATCAATCCTGCTCAACAACTCAGACCGGGGGATCAGACATGACCAATCCGCGTTGGTGGGGGAGCATGAAGCAGTCCACCAAGTATCGTTCACAGAGTCAAAGACTCCACAGGTAATCTAGCTACAAGGGTTGGGCCTTGCGCCCGCAAGCACTTTCAGTTTTGTACGTAGTGTGTCGGATTTTTGAGTATCTAGCTTATCGGATTTTGGCCCCTTGCGGCCGCAAGGAAGGGCCTTGCGCCCGCAAGCAGACTTGTTGAAGAAAAGGTCGGCTATAGCACCCCTGTTCCGACTGGTTTGATTTCAAACTCTAAAAATTGAGTTTCTAAGTTATATTCAGTACATACAATTCATTGGAAACGTCCATATGATTCCAAAACAACCTTTTTATTAATTATAACAACTTATTCATGATTTGGGAGCAAAATCAATCATTTAACTCACTACTTTCAAATTTCATAAATTTCATCAAAACATCATATTAATCCACAGATGAGTTCTAATCAACTTGTAATTGATATAGGGATAAATTAAAGTTGATTTCAGAACTCAATTTAAGTCTATCTTACTTGAATTACAACACCTACTTGGTAAGATTACTTACCAAATGAAGAGCAAGGAAATGGAAGAAGATGATGATGAAACCAAGGATGCTAATCTGCTAGAAATCAGTTGGCACAAGAAACCTTCAAGAAATCTTCAAGAGCAAAGAGTAGAGAGAGTTTTTCTCAAGTGTCTGTGTATGTGTTTGTGTTCAAACACACATACAGACGTGGTACTACAAGGCCAAACCGCCTTTGGTTTAAGCCTAACATCAAGAGGGTATTTTGTTCCCCTTTTTAACTTACAACTTGACCTACGATTACCCGTTTTAACTAACGGGGATATTTCTGGAATCCTTACTTAAAATCATTCATAAATTATTTGTCTTACTTACTTAACTACTACTTTCATACTTCAATATATAACTACTTAAAGCATATAACACATAACACGTGACAACAAATATACATACTTCATTATTATTTTAATTAATTTACATACAAGTACATAGGAATTACAACTAGGACCAATACGAGGATGTTATAAATCTACCCCCTTAAGAAGATTCCATCCTCGGAATCTACTTAGTGATAAACAGGTGATGATATCTTGTCTTCATTTCGTCCTCGGTTTCCCACGTCAAATTTGGACCTAAGTTGTGCTTCCATTTTACAAGAACTAGCTTGATTATCTTTTTACGTAGCTTCTTGACTTTCGTGTCAAGAATATCTACAGGTTCTTCTACAAGTCGTTTAGAAGAGTCAACCTTCAATTCTTGCAATGGAATAATCTGCACTTCTTCAACGTGGCACTTGCGTAAGTAGCACACGTTAAAGGTGTCGTAGATACCAGCTAACTCAGACGGCAACTCTAGAGTCACCGGCTGATCGTTCACCTTGCGTACAATCTTGAATGGGCCAATATAACAAGGACTTAGCTTCCCCTTATGCCCGAAACGTATAACTCCTTTCTAGGGAGAAACTTTTAAAAACACACGATCACCAACATCAAATATAGCGGGACGACGCTTGGGATCCGCATACATCTTCTGTCGGTCTCGAGCTGCTTTCAGTTTTTCAAGAGCCACACTCACTTTGTCAGAAGTAGGACAATTTCAGGTCTAGCGAACTGCTTCTCACCAGGTTCCAACCAACAGGTCGGAGTACGATATCGTCTCCCGTAAAGCATATCGTATGGTGGCATTACAATGCTGGAATGATATGAATTGTTGTAAGCAAATTCAATCAATGGGTGATGAGAATCCCACGATCCACCAAATTCGAGTACACATGCACGAAGCATATCTTCTAATGTCTGGATTCTACGTTCAGATTGGCCATCAGTCTACGGATGATAGGCTGTGCTCAGATGAACACGAGTGCCAAGTTCGCATTGCAGATTCTACCAGAAATTTGAGACAAACCGAGAGTCACGATCAGATACAATTGAACAGGGAAGACCGTGATGTGACACAATCTCATCGATATACAACTGGGCTAAACGAGTCAGTGAGGCAGACTCGTTTGTTGCCAAGAAATGAGCACTCTTCGTCAGTCGATCCACAATAACCCAGATCATGTCGTGCCCTCTGGACATCCTCGGTAGTTTCGTCACGAAATCCATTGTGATATTATCTCACTTCCATTCCGGAATATCCAACTGCTATAGATTACCATAAGGTCTCTCGTGCTCCGTCTTCACTTGTGCGCAGATCTGACATCTCTCCACAAATGAAGCGATGTATTTCTTCAGAGTTGGCCACCAGTATAACATTTTCAGGTCGTGATACATCTTCGTGATTCCTGGATGGATAGATAACTTGGACTTGTGGGCTTCCTACAGAATCAGCTCATGGTTACCTCCAGCAGAAGGTACCCAAATCATGGATTGAAAAGTCTTCAACCCACGATTATCTTCAGCAAGCTAATCCTTTAACTTCTTCATCGTCTTAGCCTTCAGATTTTCTTCTTGCAATGCAGTCTGCTGAGCTTCCTTCAGTTTAGAAATCAAGTCTGACACAATCGTGATCCTCATAAACTTAGCTTCTGTTGTCGGTCCTTTACGGCTTAAAGCGTCCGCTACAACATTGGCCTTGCCAGGATGGTAACAGATCTCACAATCGAAGTCTTTTATTAACTCCAACCAACGGCGTTGCCACATGTTGAGTTCTTTTGAGAAAAGACATAATGTAGACTCTTATGATCTGTGCAAATCACACAATCGTGATCCTCATAAACTTAGCTTCTATTGTCGGTCCTTTACGGCTTAAAGCGTCCGCTACAACATTGGCCTTGCCAGGATGGTAACAGATCTCACAATCGAAGTCTTTTATAAACTTCAACCAACGGCGTTGCCGCATGTTGAGTTCTTTTGAGAAAAGGCATATTGTAGACTCTTATGATCTGTGCAAATCACAAACTTTCTGCCATAAAGATAATGCCTCCACAACTTTAGTGCAAACACAACAACAGCAAGCTCGAGATCATGGGTTGGGTAGTTCCGTTTGTGTGATTTTAGCTACCTAGAAGCGTAGGCAATCACTCTATCACGTTGCATCACGACGCAACCCAAACCCGCGTAAGAGTCATCGCAGTATACTGTAAAGTCTTTCGAACCCTTAGGCAGAGTAAGGACCGGAGCTTCACATAGGAATCGTTTCAAGGTCTGAAAAGCTTCCTCTTGAGTTTCTGACCAGTGAAAAGCAACATCTTTGCGAGTTAGTTTGGTCAACGGACCCGCAAGCTTCGAGAAATTGCGGATAAACCTACGATAGTAGCCAGCCAAGCCAAGGAAGCTTTTATTTCGGAAGGAGTCCGAGGAATCCCCCAATTCATCACAGCCTCCACCTTAGCTGGATCTACTTTGACACCATCATGACATATAACATGGCCAAGGAAATGAACTTCCTTAAGCCAGAATTCACATTTGGACAACTTGGCATACCATTGTTCTCGCTTTAGAGTCTCGAGAACCTGACGAAGATGAAGCTCGTGATCAGCCTCCGTCTTCGAGTAAACAAGAATGTCATCAATAAACACGATCACGGATCTGTCAAGAAACAGACGACAAACCCGATTCATTAGATCCATGAAGACGGCTGGGGCATTGGTTAAGCCGACCGGCATAACCAGAAATTCGTAATGACCATAACGAGTTCGGAACGCAGTCTTCGGAAAGATCATCTATACGAGGAAGCGGATACTTATTCTTTACAGTTCGCTTGTTAAGCTCCCTGTAATCTATGCACATTCGCATTGTTCTGTTCTTCTTCAAAAATAATACAGGAGCTCCCCACGGCGAGGAACTCGAACGAAGGTGCAAGACGATACGGAGAACGAGCCACAGGTGTAGCTCCTGGAATAAGCTCTATTTTAAATTCAACATCACGAATTGGAGGTAAACCTGGAAGTTCTTTAAGGAATACCTCAGGGTAGTCAGACACCACCCGAATATCATGAACTGGTCGCTTCTCTATCGTAGCATCAATAACGTATGCCAGATAAGAGTCACAACCTTTAGCAATTGACTTCTGAGCTTTAATCATGGAGACAATGGGAATATCAGAATCTCGTCATTCTCCACGTGCAACAACATAAGATCCATCAGAGAGAGGGATCTTGATCATCTTTTTGGAACAGATAATCTTAGCATCACGCTTGCTGAGCCAATCCATCCTGATCACAATATCGAAGTCAAAGGAACAACAGGTTACTGCAATCTTCTACGACACGCCACAGATACAAAGGAGTAGGTAGCTCCATAGTCAAATAAAACACGAGCAGGGATATAGTTGATAAGAAAAGTACCAGTAATGACATCCCCTGCTGCTTTGGC
This sequence comes from Dittrichia graveolens, assembly GCA_038502395.1. Classification (NCBI taxonomy): domain Eukaryota; kingdom Viridiplantae; phylum Streptophyta; class Magnoliopsida; order Asterales; family Asteraceae; genus Dittrichia; species Dittrichia graveolens. The sequence goes on along the minus strand of JARJIL010000005.1, from coordinate 49,299,214 downwards.
CTTGTCAGTTGTCATCTAGAAAGTCCTGCCTTTTGCGCGGGGCGCATCATCTCTTTTCGGTCCTCTTGAAGAAGAAGACCCCTTAGTTCCTGCACTCTGTCTTTCTGGGCAGTACGCCAGCTTGTGCCCGGGCTTGTGGCACCGATAACATACATCTTCTTTAAAACCACACTCTGTAGTAGCGTGGCCCTTCTGCCTGAACCTCCAACACCGTCTAGTAGAGTTAGAACACTCACCAGAATGATATGTACGACATTGAGAACACCAAGGATAATCACGCCTCGGCTTCTTGGAGGAATCAGTCTTCCCGCCAGGATTGTCCTTTGGAAGGACCCGATTTATCAGACGATTGAAATTTCCTCTTTGACCCTGCACCGGCAGATTCGCCCTTGCAGTATAAACGGTCACCCTCCAACTGTCGGGCTATTTCAAACGCCCGATCCAAACCAGCAGCAGGCCGTACATGAGGGAGAAATTCCGGTGCCAGAGTTGCCACAAACCGCCTTTTCTTGGTGGTCTCGTCCGGGATCAGATGCTGAACAAACCGCATCTTATCAGTGGTCTCGTCCAGGATGAGGGAGAAATTCGATTGGCTTATCCCCTTTCTGGAGATCATTAAATTCCCTCTCCATTCTTTCCAGGTCATACTCAGTGCAATATTTCTTCAGCAACTTTTCTGAGAACTGCTCCTAGGTGAGAGCACTCAATATTTATTTTCTAACCAAAGCTTTTACCGAATCCCACCAGAAGATGACACGGCCCTTTAACATACGTATTGCGTATTTCACGCAATACTCCTGTTCGCACTCACAGGATTTAAACACTTGCTCCATCTCCTGGAGCCATTTGGAAAGTAATGGTGGAGTTATCATTCCCTTGGAATGTCGGAGGCTTGCAAGATAAAGATTTCTTGTATGATCAAGTCTTGCGGGGCTTGTTCAGTGAAGCTTGCAATAAGAGCTCCTTTGTCACACAAAGCTCTTCCTCCAATCGCCTAATATAGGTAGCCTGATGTGGCTCAGGTCTACCACCACCGACATTTTGATGAGATCTTTGATCTTCAGCCTGATGAGGCATATGAGAAGCCTCATCCTCCAATTCTTTAATGGCTTGCTCTGTATGGCCACGTTCGGCATACATCTTTTCTAGATTTCTATATGACAGAGAAAGAGCAGTAAATACTCTAGCTCACTTACTTAACGTAGTAACAAATCATCATATACTACTAGCATACATATAACACTCTCACTCAACCCCCCATAGGAACACTTCTTTATGGTCGGGCCCGAGTTTGAGATGAATACTCTTTCAAGTACCCAATTTATTGAAACCTAGGCTCTGATACCTAATTGTAACACCGCTTCAGAATTCAGTTACTTTAATGATAAATCAAGTTTTAGCAGCGGAAAATTTTCTTTTAAAAACAACGAACTGTTATTTACATTAACAACTTCACAAAATAGCGTTGGTGTTACCAAGTATAGTAACCGACCATTGTATCATATTACATTACAACAAATAAGATCAAGTGTTCCACCTACAAGGGGCATCGTATATCCCAAAAACTACCCGCCTCGCAAGACATCTAGTCTTTTACTGAAAATGGAAACATAGTATCATTAGCTAACATTTAGCTAGTGAGTACATAAAATCACAAGTGTCAATATAGTAAGTCATGCATCATATCATAAACAGTCATTGCTAGCTTAGCACATAGCGGTGTGCTGTCAAGATTAGTAAGAGTCGTGTCTTGCAGGGTAATCAATGCTACTCAACAACTCAGACCTGGGGATCAGACACGAGCAATCCGCGTTGGTGGGGGAGCATGAAGCAGTCCACCAAGCATCGTTCACAGAGTCAAAGACTCCACTGGTAATCTAGCTACAACCGGCTGATCACCACTCACGTTAAGGCACGGCGGTTCAGCAGAACCTAAGATCCAGGATGCCTCCTGAATCACCATGAAATCCCGAGGGATCCAGTTACAACCGACTGACCTTAACCATGAGTCAGATAGTCTGTAGACAGTGTACACACATATACGTTCATTTGATCCCACATGGATCCATCATTTTACATGTAGCATCTTATTCATGCATAGCATCATATATTAACTAAGTGGTTCCAGTCTAGACCCACTGGCATGCACCTAATATACCTTGCAACATTATAGAATTAACTTACCTCCTTGAGTATACCTGCATAAGAAAGTTAGATTCATACAAAAATAATCACATAGTCATTGAGCATGCAAGCCTTACTCTACTGAGTCTCATGAACGCATGCAATCACCTGAATGGCTTAGACTCAACACATAATTCACTTCGAACATGCTAACGAGACAAGATCACCTATAAAATCATTACTTACGTTAATCATCTACATAAGCGGGACACGATAAGATTAGGAACCCCTAAAGGAACCATAGACCAACCAACAAAGACTTAACAATCTTTGAGTCATTTACAGAAAGACACCCCCTTTCGGCCGCAAGCACTAATGCTTGCGCCCGTAAGCACTCTAAATCCAACAAAACTATCGGATTCGGACATTACTTGTGCATTCCGACACTTCCATCGGATTCCAACACTTTCAATCGGATTTCAACACTTCCTATCGGATTCCGATACTTACTATTGGATTCTGACACTTCTTATCGGATTCCGAAACTACTTACGGCCGCAAGGGTGGGGCCTTGCACCCGCAAGCACTTTCAGTTTTGTACTTGGTGTGTCGAATTTTTGAGTATCTAGCTTATTGGATTTTGGCCCCTTGCGGCCGCAAGGAAGGGCCTTGCGCCCGCAAGCAGACCTGTTCAAGAACAGGTCGGCTACAACACCCCTGTTCCGACTGGTTTGAATTCAAACTCTAAAAATTGAGTTTCTAAATTATTTTCAGTACATACAATTCATTGGAAACGTCAATACGATTCCAAAAACAACCTTTTTATTAATTATAACAACTTATTCATGATTTGGGAACAAAATCAATCATTTGACTCACTTCTTTCAAATCTCATAAATTTCATCAAAACTACATTTTAATCCACCAGATGAGTTCTAATCAACTTGTAATTGATATAGGGATCAATTAAAGTTGATTTCAGAACTCAATTTAAGTCTATCTTACTTGAATTACAAAAGCCACTTGGTAAGATTACTTACCAAATGAAGAGCAAGGAAATGGAAGAAGATGATGATGATACCATGGATGTTAATCTGCTAGATACCAGTTGGCACAAGAAATCTTCATGAACAAAGTGTAGAGAGAGTTTTTCTCAAGTGTCTGTGTATGTGTTTGTGTTCAAACACACATACAGACGTGATACTTTAAGGCTAAACCGCCTTTGGTTTAAGCCTAACATCAAGAGGGTATTTTGTTCCCCTTTTTAACTTACAACTTGACCTACGATTACCCGTTTTAACTAACGGGGATATTTCTGGAATCCTTACTTAACATCATTCATAAATTATTTGTCTTACTTACTTTACTACTACTTTCATACTTCAACATATAACTACTTAAAACATATAACACATAACACGTGACAACAAATATACATACTTCATTATTATTTTAATTAATTTACATACACATACATAGGAATTATAACTAGGCCTAATACGAGGATGTTACACCTTATTGGATGCATATTTTGTTGGGAGAATGTGAATGGTATAAGCTGACTCAAGGGGGTGTAGACACAGTATGACTTTGGGGTGAGGTCAGTCTTTCAATGAGAACAACCTTTTAGGAGGCTGCCTCAGATTGCGGTTTTAATCACATTTTAATAGATGTATCCTGTTGTGAGGATACATCCAATGGCTCAGGGTTAGCAACATCCAATTGCTCCCCCTCAACATGAGGAAGGGTAATTGGAGTTGAGGTCAGAGGTGTGGATGTCACTACCTCAAAGGGATCAAAATGAGCAACCTCTGTTGACCTTGTATATAGGGGGCTATGAATAGGAGTAGAAGTAGTGACCACCGGAGGTTTACTAGAACTTGGTTGTTGAATAGGTGTATGGACTGGGATGAGGATGGGATATCAAAGGTTGGGACTACCATTTGAATATCCTTAGAGGTTGATTCAGAACTATCAATACCTTGGGTTGCAAGATGCCTGCTTCTGTCAATAAGATCAAGAAGTACATCTGAGATTTCAGGTTCTGGTTGAGCAGCAGCATCACCAAGAGGACTCATGATCATTGGACTTAAGGGAGTGAATTCAGAGTCACCAAAGTTACCAGCATGACCAACATCACCATCATTATTATTGCGATTATGACTTTCCTTAGCATCATCACCATCATTACTTTCATCCTCAATTTCATCATCATTTTGAACTTTTGCCTCAGTAGCAGCAGCATCTATTAACTCTAGCATTTGTGTAATGATTGGAGGACCTCTGTTTGCCTTTATAAAGTGGAATACCTTTTCACCCATGGCAGAGACACGAATACTATCTTGATGTTCAGTTAGGCTCACATAGTCATTTTCTCCAATCTCCCTCATTGCTATCAGGCTTAAGAATCGAATGTAGGGCACCTGAGCCCTTGATGACTTTTTGTTGGTGCTCTGTGTGATTTTAACTATAAGATCTGAGAATATAACCTAAGAAAAGTCAATATTAATTCCAAAAACTAGGGCATAGAGCACCAGAAGCTCTGTTTGATTGATGAGATGATGACTTCCAAATTTGGGACCAAAGCACCTAATAACCACATTGGCTAGGTACTTCCATAGGTGCGATAAAGCAGAGACTTTGATTTGTCAATGCACAAGAGGTTCATTGTAACCTATTTCTTGAAGAACCGTTTGAGCTTTTGCTTTGGATGGGAAAGCAGTGAAGGGTGCAAAGTTGGGAATGCCAACAGCTTCTTGGATGGTTTCAACGGTGATTTAAAGATTGTAGAATCCTTCGGCTAGGGTGCAGTGAATGGCATTGTCGTTGATATTGTAGGTGGTAGAGTACCAGAGTTCTCCAATGATGGTGGGAAAGATGTAGTGTGGGTCAGCAGTTAAACATTCAAATAGAGGGTGAGCCTGAAGAAATTGTACCATAGGCTTATAACCTTTATTTCGTGAGAGGCAGGAATAGTGGTGCAAAGAAGAATGTTGTTGTGAGTGATGTTCATTTGTTGGTTTGGTGCAACATTCTCACCAGGATTTACTGTGGGAAGAGGAGTGTAGGTTGCCATTTGACAGAGAAGATGAACAGTGAGAGAATTGGAGAAGTATCGAGAGAGAAAGTTAGGGTAAGTCTTTTTAGAGAGAGAGAGGGAATTTTGAGCGTTTAAACAAGTAAAGATGAATGAGAGAGAAGGTGGGGTATTTATGAAGTGTAGTTAACAAGGTTGGTTAGATACTGACAAAAATTCTAACGGAAAACATATTAATGAGCTATTAAATGAAATCTGACAGATGGAGTAAATAACTAGAGTTAAAAAGCATTAACCGAGCACAAAAGATAAAAATTGACTAAGTGTTGAACCGTCAGCTGAGCATTGAAATGTATCAGTTGAAAGGCATCAGCTGATGAAAGACTATCAGCTGATAGTGAAAATTTTGGCTGTATCAGCTGAGAAAGGTACTTAGCTGAGCATTTCCTTCTTATCTGAGGTTATGAGCTGAGTAAATTTATAGATATCAGCTAAGCAAAGTTACTTAGTTTACACAGACTCAATAAGATTTAGAGATGCTTAGATAAATAACACATGATATTCAACACTTGTCAATTAACATAAACAAAATTACCATTATTCTAATCTAGAAATTAAGCATACCTAGTTTGGATATTAGGAAAATTGAACCTTGCTTCATCTAATGGTTTTGTGAACAAGTCTGCAAGTTGCAAATCAATGTTGAGGTAGTGCAGAGTTACCTTTTTCTTTTGCACATTATCTCTAAGAAAATGATGTCTGATTTCAAAATGCTTTGTCTTTGAATGCATGACTGGATTATTTCAGATGGAAATGGCACTTGTATTGTCCCACAAAATTGGGGTGTCTTCAAACTTCATATCATAGTCAAGTAGTTAATTTTGTAACCACAAAAATTGAGCACAACAGCTTCCTGCAGCAATGTATTCTGCCTTTGCAGTGGATGTTGACATTGAATTTTGTTTCTTACTAGACCAACTTATCAATCTTCCTTCTAGAAGTTGACAACCACCTGAAGTACTTCTTTTGTCTAATGTACACCCTGCAAAATAAGAATCAATATCTAACTAACTCAAAATCTGAGTTTTTGGGATACCAAAGACCAAGATTAGGAGTTCCTTTGAGTTATCTGAAAATTCTCTTAACAGCAGCAAGATGTGATTCCTTTGGATCTGCTTGATATCTTGCACATAGACATGTTGAAAACATTATATCTGGTCAACTTGTAGTGAGGTATAAATTGACCCAATCATTCCTCTATAAGCAGTAATGTTCACTGATTTGCAATCAGTGTCCTTTCCTAACTTTATAGAAGTAGACATAGGTGTTCTCATTCAGGAACAATTTTCAAAATCAAACTTTTTAAGTAAGTCTTTGACATATTTTGTTTGATGATTAAAAATACCATCAACCTCTTGTTTAATTTGCAAACCAAGAAAATAGTTTAATTCACCCATCATGCTCATCAGATAATTATCATACATGAGTTTAGAAAACGTTTTGCATAGTTCCAAACTAGTAGACCCAAATATTATGCCATCTACATATATCTGCACAAGTATCACATCACCTTTGTACTTCCTTATAAACAAAGTGCTATCAATGCATCCTCTTGTAAAACCTTTGTTAATGAGAAAGAAGAGAGGGTATCATACCATGCTCTTGGAGCTTGCTTAAGACCATATAAAGCTTTGTTTAGAAAGAATACATGATCAAGTAAACTTGACTCCTCAAAACCAGGAGGTTGTTTTACATACACCTCTTCTTTCAGATCTCCATTTATAAATGCACTCTTCACATCCATTTGGAATACTTTGAAGTTCTTGAAGGCAACATAGGCTAGGAACAATCTGATTGCTTCCAATCTTGCAATAGTGGCAAAGGTTTCATCAAAATCAATACCTTCTTCTTGGCAATACCCCTGTGCCACTAGCCTTGCTTTGTTTCTAATGATTTGCCCATTTTCATCTAGCTTGTTTCTAAACACCCACTTTATTCCAATTATGGTTTTATCCTTTGGTTTAGGTACCACATTCCATACATTATTTCTTTTGAATTCTGCCAGTTCTTCTTGCATGGCATTCACCGAGTGGGGATCATTGAGAGCTTCATCAACCTTCTTTGGTTCAACCATTGAGACAAATCCAGAGTACAAACATATGTTGCAAGCTTTTGATCTTGGTCTGACTGGATCATCTATATTGCCTATCACCAGACCATGAGGATGATATTTGTGGTCTTTGAAGACTTTTTGGATTTCTTGGGAATTGGGATTTATTTGGATTTGGGGAGAAGAAGTTATATGTTGACTATCAGCAGTAGAAATGAGTTCATTTTGAGTGCCTAATATAACTTCAATGTCACAAACTGTGGGTATCTCTACTGAAGAGGGAATGTGTGATATGGAATTAGAATCCAATGATGTTGAGTCATTTTCCACATGATTCAGTAGAGGTATATGATTGGATGAGGATGGTTGCACATGGTTAAAGATTTGGATAGGAACAGGTTCATCGACATCATGAGTAGTTGATGGAGAGGGATCAACTTGCTCTGGAGTGTCTTCTCCAGTTTGCATGAGATCATTAAATTCTTCACTTGAAACATGATTAGAGGAACAAGAAGCAACAAAGTTTTTTTCATTAAAACTTACATTGATGGATTCGTCTATGACTTTGGTTCTGAGGTTGTATACTTTGTATGCTTTGGAAATCACTGAGTAACCTACAAACACTCCATCATCACCTTTGGGAGCAAACTTTTACAATTGATCCTTTTGATTGAGGATGAAACATTGACATCCAAAAACGTGAAGAAAACTGATGCTTGGCTTCCTTCCCTCGAGCACTTCATATGGAGTTTTGTTGTGCCTCTTGATAATAAGGGATCTATTCTGTGTGAAATGCACAACTTATAGCCTCAGCCCTGAAATTAAAAGGTAACCCACTTTCACATAACATGGTTCTGGCAGCTTCAATCAATGTTCTATTTCTTCTTTCAGCTACACAATTCTGTTGTGGGGTTCTTGGAGCAAAGAAGTTTTGAGATATCCCTTTCTCATCACAGAAAGATTCCAGAGTTTGATTTCTGAATTCAGTTCCATGATCACTTCTAAGACTCCTCACCAGATTGCCATTCAACACTTTCATGTTTTTGATAAAGCATAAAATTTCTTCAGCAGCCTCACTCTTTGCTTTAAGAAAGAAAACCCAAGTTTATCTTGAGAATTCATCAAGTAATACAAGAGCATACTTACTTCCACCAATACTAGCAGTTGCAGCAGGACCAAAAAGATCCATGTGCAACATATAGAAAGGTTCTGTAATAGAGAAGGCCTGCTTGGATGGAAATGATGTCTTATGCTGGTTTTCCTTCTCACAAGCAGTGCAAGGTTTAGGTTTAAGATAAGTCAGTGAAGGTATTCTTGACACTAGTTCACCCTTGCACAACTTGTTGATATTCTTGAAATTAAGGTGGGAAAGCCTCTTGTGCCACATCCAATTTGTATCCTCATTATTTTTGGAGTACAAACATGTTTCCTTTGAAGGGTCACCAGAGGACATGTCAAGAGTATACACATCCTTGGTTCTCTTGGAACTTAACAATGTATTACCTTCCTTATTTATTATGGAGTCTCCTATCTTTGTGAAGTGGACTTCATTATCTCCATCACACAATTGACTTATGCTTATGTGATTGTATTTCTGCCCTTTGACATATGATACTTTGGACAGTTTCAGATTCCCATTATGAAGTTCACCATAGCCTTTTGTTTTCCCATGATTGTTGTCACCAAAAGTCACCCTTGGAGCTTTCTCTTTCTTATAGTTACTGACCAAAGCCTTGTTACCTGTCATAGTTCTTGAACATCCGTTGTCAAGAAACCATGAACCAACACCCTCCAAAGATTGAATGAAAGAAGAGTTAGTGACACAAGTAGGAATCCACTATTTTGTGGATCCCTGTGGAATGCACCTAGCTTTCCACTTCATTTCAGGTTTCTTATGTATGAAAGGAATGACTATGTTATAAGTACAAGTCCGATGTATTGAATTGCCTTCTAAAGAACATTCAAATGCCTTATGCTCTTTACTTCCACATTCATAACATTTTTAAGATTTTGTGGCTTTGGAGCATTGAACAACGTTATTTGAATGCCAGTGAAGTTTCTTATTAGTCCTCTGAAAATTATTAGTTATCATTTGACTAACTTAACCATTCAGCTTATGAAGCTTATCCTATAAATTTCTTAGTTCTTTATTTACAGGCACCTTGGATTGATCTTTGGATTTAGAAAGTTTTTGACCAATCTTTGGAGTGGTAGAAATGGGAACAATGTAAACATCATTTTTTTACTCATAGTTTCTTCTATTGAAAGAGGGTTGATTACTTCTGGACCAACTGATTGTTTAGAAGATGAGTTATAATCAACTGACAGGCTATCAGCTAAGCATTTATCATTTAGTAACATATCAGTTGATAAAGTAGTATTAGCTAATGATTCTTCAGTTTTGTGAAATACTAAGATTTAAGTCATCTGTTTTCAATGTTTGACAACATAATGTCTCAGTGGTCTCAACTAATGATTCCTTTCATTTACTAACATCCTTTGACTTTGTGTTCTTTGTATTTTTACATTCTGAAATCTTACCAGAGGATGATTCAACTGAAGGAATAATTGATTCTTTTAGATGGGTACTTTTGCTTCTAACAAATTTATTTGTGAACACACTTTTGGCTTTAACAGTCTTGTGAAAGGTTTGTGACAAAATTTCAGCATTGTCTAAGATATTAAAGTTCTTATTAGAATCAACATAGTTAGCAGCCTTAGAGTAATTTCCACCAATAATAGCTTGAACTTGTTTGGGTATCTGCTCCTTGACACACCGAGTGGTCTTTTCTGCAGATACACACCAAGACTTTACTACTTTTTGGAGGTCATTGAACTGTTCGGTTGCTTCACTAGTTTCTTTTACTAATATCTCATTATTTATCTTTTGATTTGATAGCTCATCATTTAAAGTTGTTATCTACTTAAGTTCCTCATCTTTAAGTGTGACATTCGGCAACAAATTTCCCAGGTTAGCCCCTAGAAATCCTAATTTTAAGCCTAGTATGACTAAAAAATAGTATTTATGACTTAAATACATCCATAATAATATTAGATTTCGTAGAAATCCCGTCTACATGGTTAGAACCTTCCGAAGCTCGAAAAATCGAATTATTACGAGTCAAGAATTACAAATCAGATACAATAATAAAAATAATATCAATTAAAATAATTAAATAAATTATAATAAATATAAATAAGTTAAAATATAAAACATATAAAAATATAAACTCATCAAAGTAATTAAAACTTTGTTAATTAAAAGATTTAAACAAAATCAACAATTATATAAAATTCATTTAAACTAATTACACATAATTTATAAAAAATAAAAAAATAATAAAAGAAACCCCCCCTCTCTTTTCTCTTGCCTCCTTCTCTTCCCAAGAATCACCACTTGATCTCCCCCATGCTCTATATAAGCCCCCTACTCTTCATCATTTCCTTCACCACCACACTCCATCTCTTCTCTTTTCTCTCTTCTTCTTTCACCAACAAAAATCTCCCAAGAACATCCAAGTCTTGATCATCTCTTGAAGATCAAACACAAAATCAAAGAAAAGAGTTGGTAAGATGATCATAAAACACTCATCTCTACTCTTCTACCTTTCTTCTTTTCTTCTTTCTTCTTTCTTTTATTTATTTTCTTTGTTGTTCATCTTATTTCCTTTATATATATCTATAATCATGTAAATATAAACATCCTACCAATGTTGTAAGGAGCACATGAAATGTGCATCATCCTACCATTGTTGTATGGAACTTAATCAACTAAAAATCAAGAAAATAAGACTTTGATCATGCATGTGTTTCATCTCAACAAATGTTGTAAGGAACACATAAAATGTGTATCATCCTACCATTGTTGTAAGAACACATGGATTATCAAAGCTTATACTCATACAATATGATTAATCATGAATATAAACATGCCATATTAAAGTTATGACCCATAGGCAAAAAGAATAACATTCTGGCAGATTCTGATGCTAGAACTCCCCACTTGTTTTTGTTATATCTGGAGTTCTAGGTATCAAAATCAGTTGATTCTTTTTTCTAATCTTAGTTTAAAGTGTTACCTTTCATTTAAACCTGGATTCACTAATTTTCATGAACGTTTGATCCTTCAAACATATTTAAAAATACCCATATGTTGAATCTGGAAATCTGGCAGATTTAGAAGGGTACACTTTAAACGCGTGTAACTTACTCATTCTTGGGTCAAAATACGTCTAGTTTTTTTTAAAAGTTTAATCTTTGAGTCGTGGTTATTTCCCAGTTTGAATCATGTAGAAACGAGGTCGTATGAGCCCTAAATAGACGATTTAGTAACAATATGTCATCCAGACCCTGATCAGTGGACATCCTATACACTTTTAATTATTAAAAATACTAAACATGGATTATAAATTCCTATATTTTTACTGGACATTCTAGAAACATGTATTAAGATTATATTAAAATATCAAGCCTTAATATGACTCCTAAATTACAGTTTTTAATTTTTAAAGTTCAACTTAAAGAACTGAAAATTCCAGTGAACACTTATGATTTATGGAAAAATAGAGACAACCTTTAACTATTTAAATAAATAAGTTAACAACAAATAAATAATACAAAATAATAAATAAAATAAGTCTAATAGAGCTACGTACCTCTTATATTAGGAAAGGAGCTTCGGTAGGAACAAGAAATCCTTACGAGTGAACACCTTTGCATACCGAGTAAGTATCATAGCCCCTTTTTACCGTATTTCATATTATTTTGGGGTGAAAGCATGTGTATATATTTCATGAAAAATTTATTGCCTATCTTCTTATTTATTTCAAATATTATTTTGAGCACTTATGGTATTATTCTTTGATGTGCTTGGGTGATCGTTGTAAGACCCTTTCGTTGGACATTATTCCTTAACTCCGCTAGTGAGCCGATGGTATTTGTAAGTAGCGCTATTTGGAGATTCCGACGTCTCCCATTTATGGTTGACGAACTATAGATGTACTTTACCACTACTAACGTCATTTAATATAGGCGTTAGGTTTATCATGGGCAATTGGTTGTCGGCTAGGTTGGATAATGGCTCAAGCAATAATCATCATAGTCTATTACTACCATGTGCATCGTATTGGGCAATATAACACATCTTCTATCATTATTTCATACTTGGATTTTATCCAAAAACTTCCACCAATTATTTATACTTTTCTCATTTAAAAGATATTTTGTGTATATATTAAAAACCTATGAACTCACCAACTCTAGTAGTTGACCCTTTTCTTTTACCCGTGCTTTCAGGTGATCGTCGTTAGGAACCTTATGCATACAAGCATGATGTGTGGCATTTCCATCTTCATCGTCACATTTTATGAAAACAATATCTATTTTATTTACGCATCGTACAAGACAATGTCCTTTAAATATTATTCGGTTGTGTAACTTTTATTTATGTTTCATCCGAACTACTTATTTTGTTAATTTAATCTAATGGTTATTATCTATTTACCTTGTGCGATGATATCTTGTGCTGTGACATCTCGTGTTTCCGCTTTAGCGGGGTGTGACAGATTTGGTATCAGAGCCTAAGGTTATAGAGAATGTTGTTTTTCTTATGGGGGGAAAACAACAACTATGACCAAAGGTTTATAAAAATAATTTTTCCAAATAATTTGTTTAAAAATCAAGTGTATTGATAATATAATTAAGCTGAGTACCACATTGTTATACCTCAATTAGACAAAGCTTGATCACCTATGTCTAATTTAGCTATGTACGATATGGCACTTAGGTTAGTTATAATACAAATATACTTAGAAACAAAATTTTATTTACTTTCTTTCTAGATCATGATCATTGTGTGTGTGCATGAGCATAACATTCATATATAGACAATTTAAGTTATGAATTTAGTAAATAAGTCTATTCAAACCTTGCAGATCATGTCAAGCGAAAGTGAACCTACCGAGAACAGCCAAAGATCTTCCACCGATAGTAACCAATCCCCACAATACCAGCTGCCTGAAGGATTCTTAGAACCCCTACGTAGACCCGTAAGGATCTTTGACATTCCCTCCTCTCAACCAAACCAAAACCCAAACCCCGGAACAACCGGGCCTCGGGTTAGACAAGCTGCCCGAAAGAGGGTAGCCATTCCAGTACGAGCAACCGTAGCACCACCCCAGCCTACCATGGGAGAAACTTCCCGGCAGGTGAACGAGCCAGTAAGAGCCCTCACGGGAATCCCGATGATACCTTCATCCGGGATGACCGACGAAGAAAAGAGGAGATTCCACCACATGTCTCTGGAGCTATATAACATAAGAGGCATGTTAGATTACCAAACCTACCGGGTTAGTTCGTGCTTAGACATGGCGGACCTTAACCACCATCACGCAAGGCAAGCCTTAGAGGCGGCTCAAGAAGCCCGAAGACTAATTAGGCTAATGCATACATGCCTAGTTTTAGGGGTTGTGTTGATGATGTTAGTGGGGCTAGCTTACATTGGGATTAGGCGCTAGATGGGTTGGAGTGGATCTACTTGGTGTTTTAATGTCCTTCTCTTTTGTTGATTATGAACTAAAATATCCTATGTTGGTTTGAAGGATGTATGATTGTATGACTACTATTAACTCCTTATTAATATATATGGCATCTTTTAAAGAGCCGATTTTGGTAATTATTTTGTGCCAAGTGAATGATTGATTATTTAATTAAATCTCGTACTATTAAGTCATATTTAATGTCATGAATGAATTACACATGTTACACATAGAGTAGTATGATAAAACCGATTAGATTGAGTGACTAAAAATCGTCGTGTGATTGTGCTCTAGAACGATGCCTCCACGAAGAGCAAACCCCGAGTTAGATCAACTTGTCATGGAACAAGTGATTGCAACATTACCCAACATAGTTAGCCAAGTTGCTGCTGGGCTTCAAACAAACCAAGGAGTACCAACCCTAACCCAAGATTGCAACTACAAAACCTTTAGGGCCTGCAACCCTAAAGAATTCTTTGGAACGGAAGGAGGTGTGGGTCTACTAAACTGGATTGAAAGCATGGAATCAGTCCTTAGTATCAGTAAATGTACGGAAGCAAACAAGGTGGAGTTTGCAGCATGTCTTCTGCAAGGGCGAGCCTTATCGTGGTGGAATATCCAAGTACAAACGCTTGGAAGAAATGCCGCGCACCAACTCACCTGGGATGCATTCCTCAGGCTATTAAGGGACGAATTTTGCTCGAAGAGTGAAATTCAAAAGCTAGAAGCCGAGCTGTGGAATCATGAAATGATCGGGGATGACATCAACTCTTACACCACCCGATTTCATGATTTGGCCAAGCTGGTGCCGCATTTGGTGACCCCGGAAGAAAACCGTATCGATAGATACATTTGGGGTCTAGCCCCTGAGATCCGGGCAAATGTCACGGCTGCAAACCCCAACACCATCCAAAGTGCGGTAAATCTAGCTACAAGACTTACCCACAATGCCATCCGATCGGGATCACTTGGGAGCAACAAGGACAAGGGTAAGAGGAAGCTTGAGGAGATGCCGAGGAAGCCATCCGGTGGAGAAGCTGCGAGGACTCAAAGAAGGGCTAGGAACTTCGGAGCTCAGGCGCAAGCGGCCGATAAAGGATGGAGATCCTACCCCAAATGTGACAAGTGCCACAAACACCACGAAGGGAAGTGCATGGTGTGCTTTAGGTGTAAGCGGCTAGGACACCTCAGCAAAACTTGCCGAGTAAAGCCATGCTTTAAATGCGAAAGTCTGGAGCACCATGGCACCGTCTGCTCGCGGCCAACTCAAGGGTCTAATCAAGCACGTCCTGCAAGCCAAAGTAACCAAGGAAATCAAGCACGAGGCAGGGTGTTTGAGATTGGAGCAAATGAAGCTAGACAAAACCCCGATGTCGTTACAGGTACGTTTCCTCTAAATGGTTATTACGCTTCAGTACTATTTGATTCAGGGGCCGATAAAAGCTTCATATCATTAAGATTTAAGTTAAGGCTAAACCTAAAAACCATAGAAATGAAAGAGCCTTACATCATTGAATTTGCTAACGGTCAGAAAACTAGCGTTAAGGACATAATCCCTGGTTGTACCTTGGGCTTAGCCGATAAAACATATACCATAGATTTAATCCCACTTGAAATGGGAAGTTTCGACATAGTTGTTGGGATGGATTGGCTTTCTAGCCATCGAGCGGAAATCTGTTGCTTCGAAAAGATCGTCCGAATTCCGACGCCTAATGGTGAGACACTTAAGGTGTATGGAGAAAAATCCGGAAGGAATTTCAAGATAATCTCATCCATCAAGATGAGAAATTGCTTGAGGAAAGGAAACGAGGCATTCCTAGCACATATAATCAATAAGAAAACCTGTGAGAAAAACATTCAAGAAATTCCCGTCGTGCGAAACTTTCTTGAAGTATTTCCGGAAGATTTGCCAGGATTACCCCCGAATCGGCAAGTCGAATTCCATATCGATCTAGTCCCTGGAGCGGCTCCCGTGGCAAAAGCACCATATCGACTCGCCCCATCAGAAATGCAAGAGCTATCGGCACAACTACAAGAATTACTCGACAAAGGTTTCATTCAACCAAGTTCATCCCCTTGGGGAGCCCCAGTTCTTTTCGTCAAAAAGAAGGACGGGTCGCTACGAATGTGTATCGACTATCGGGAACTCAACAAGTTAACAATCAAGAACCGATACCCTCTCCCTCGAATCGATGACCTGTTCGACCAACTTGAAGGCGCCAACTATTTTTTTTAACAATCGATCTTCGCTCGGGATATCACCAGTTGAGAGTTCGCGAAGAAGACGTCCCTAAGACCGCGTTTATAACCCGCTATGGACATTACGAGTTCTTAGTTCTTAGTTATGCCTTTTGGGTTGACTAATGCTCCAGCAGTTTTTATGGACTTAATGAATAGGGTATGTAGACCATATTTAGATAAGTTTGCAATAGTGTTCATAGACGACATTCTCATCTATTCGCGAAGCAAGGAAGATCATGAGCAACATTTGAAATTAATCTTAACACTACTCAAGGACCAGAAGTTGTATGCCAAATTCTCCAAGTGTGAATTTTGGATCCGAGAAGTACACTTCCTTGGTCACATAGTTAATTCAAACGGAATTCATGTCGATCCAGCAAAGATCGAAGCAATCAAAATGTGGGAAGCACCAAAGACGCCAACCGAGATTTGACAATTTCTGGGTTTGGCAGGATATTATAGGCGATTCATCGAAAACTTTTCACGCGTGGCTCAACCATTAACGACTTTGACTCAGAAGGATAAGAAATTCTATTGGGGAGATAAGCAAGAAGAAGCCTTTCAAACCTTAAAGCAGAAGCTATGCAACGCACCTATCTTGGCATTGCCAACTGGATCAGAAAACTTTGTGGTCTATTGCGACGCATCACACCAAGGGTTGGGATGTGTTTTAATGCAAAAAGACAAAGTTATCGCCTACGCTTCGAGACAATTGAAGGTTCATGAGAAAAACTACACTACTCATGATTTGGAGTTAGGAGCGGTAGTGTTTGCACTCAAAATATGGAGACACTATTTATATGGCACTAAGTGTACCGTCTACACTGACCATAAGAGTCTCCAGCATATTTTTGATCAAAAGATGCTCAATATGAGACAAAGGCGATGGGTAGAACTACTCAATGATTATGATTGCGAAATCAAATATCACCCAGGCAAGGCCAATGTGGTAGCCGACGCGTTGAGTAGGAAGGAAAGAGTAAAACCAACGAGAGTGCGAGCATTAGGAGCTGTTGTGCAAACAAGTCTGAAAGGAAGGATCCTTGAAGCTCAGGAGCAAGCATTAAAAGCAGAAAATCTAAAAGAGGAAACCCTCCGTCATTTGGAGCACGGGTTTGAGATTGGAACTGATGGAGTACGTTACTTCGAAAAGAAGGTTTGGATACCCAAGGTAGATAACATAAGGTTAACGATATTGGATGAGGCACATAAGTCTAAGTATTCTATTCATCCCGGAGCCGATAAAATGTACAAGGATTTGAAGGAATACTATTGGTGGCCCGGAATGAAGAAGGATGTCGCCCTATACGTGGGGAAATGTTTGACTTGTGCGAGGATTAAGGCAGAACACCAGAAACCCTCTGGATTACTGCAGCAACCCGAAATCCCGGAATGGAAATGGGAACAGATAACTATGGATTTTGTGACTAAGTTACCCCGATCCGCAAAAGGGTACGATTCCATCTGGGTAGTAGTAGACCGGCTTACAAAGTCAGCACATTTCCTACCCATTCGTGAAGATTACAAGATGGAAAAGCTGGCACGAATCTACATCAATGAGATCGTCATGCGTCATGGAGTGCCCATCTCTATCATCTCGGATAGGGATAGTCGCTTCACTTCCCGATTTTGGCAATCACTTCAGAAAGCATTGGGAACGCGAGTCAATTTAAGCACCTCTTACCACCCCCAAACAGATGGACAATCGGAAAGGACCATTCAAACGCTGGAAGATATGTTACGTGCTTGTGTGTTAGATTTTGGTGGGAGCTGGGACTCGCATTTGCCACTGGTTGAATTTTCATACAATAATAGTTATCACACCAGTATCCAGTGTGCACCTTATGAAGCATTGTACGGACGCAAATGTAGATCCCCGCTCAGCTGGTTGGAAATCGGAGACCGACAATTGTCCAGACCAGACGTCGTACAGGAAACCACTGATAAGATAAAGATTATCAGGGAAAGACTCAAAACCGCTAGGGACCGACAAAAGAGCTACGCCGACAATCGCAGGAAATCCCTAGAGTTTCAAGTTGGCGATAAAGTTCTACTAAAGATATCACCTTGGAAAGGGATAGTGCGTTTTGGTAAAAAGAACAAGTTAAGTCCCAGGTATGTTGGGCCGTTCGAGATAATCGAAAGGATCGGACCGGTAGCCTACAAGCTAAAACTGCCACAAGAACTGAGCGCCATCCATGACACGTTCCATGTGTCGAATTTAAAGAAATGCCAAACGGAGGAAACCTTAATCTTACCCTTAAAAGATGTGCAAGTTGATGACCGGTTGCACTTCGTAGAAGAACCAATCGAAATCCTTGACCGGGAGGTCAAAAGACTAAGGAGAAGCAGGATCCCCATCTTAAAAGTTCGTTGGAACTCAAGGCACGGGCCTGAATACACTTGGGAGCGAGAGGATTATATGAAACTCAAATATCCACACCTCTTCGCCAAAAAGCAAGTCCAAGACGTCAACGATTAATTTCGGGACGAAATTCTTTTAATCATGGGAGACTGTGACATTCGGCAACAAATTTCCCAGGTTAGCCCCTAGAAATCCTAATTTTAAGCCTAGTATGACTAAAAAATAGTATTTATGACTTAAATACATCCATAATAATATTAGATTTCGTAGAAATCCCGTCTACATGGTTAGAACCTTCCGAAGCTCGAAAAATCGAATTATTACGAGTCAAGAATTACAAATCAGGTACAATAATAAAAATAATATCAATTAAAATAATTAAATAAATTATAATAAATATAAATAAGTTAAAATATAAAACATATAAAAATATAAACTCATCAAAGTAATTAAAACTTTGTTAATTAAAAGATTTAAACAAAATCAACAATTATATAAAATTCATTTAAACTAATTACACATAATTTATAAAAAATAAAAAAATAATAAAAGAAACCCCCCCTCTCTTTTCTCTTGCCTCCTTCTCTTCCCAAGAATCACCACTTGATCTCCCCCATGCTCTATATAAGCCCCCTACTCTTCATCATTTCCTTCACCACCACACTCCATCTCTTCTCTTTTCTCTCTTCTTCTTTCACCAACAAAAATCTCCCAAGAACATCCAAGTCTTGATCATCTCTTGAAGATCAAACACAAAATCAAAGAAAAGAGTTGGTAAGATGATCATAAAACACTCATCTCTACTCTTCTACCTTTCTTCTTTTCTTCTTTCTTCTTTCTTTTATTTATTTTCTTTGTTGTTCATCTTATTTCCTTTATATATATCTATAATCATGTAAATATAAACATCCTACCAATGTTGTAAGGAGCACATGAAATGTGCATCATCCTACCATTGTTGTATGGAACTTAATCAACTAAAAATCAAGAAAATAAGACTTTGATCATGCATGTGTTTCATCTCAACAAATGTTGTAAGGAACACATAAAATGTGTATCATCCTACCATTGTTGTAAGAACACATGGATTATCAAAGCTTATACTCATACAATATGATTAATCATGAATATAAACATGCCATATTAAAGTTATGACCCATAGGCAAAAAGAATAACATTCTGGCAGATTCTGATGCTAGAACTCCCCACTTGTTTTTGTTATATCTGGAGTTCTAGGTATCAAAATCAGTTGATTCTTTTTTCTAATCTTAGTTTAAAGTGTTACCTTTCATTTAAACCTGGATTCACTAATTTTCATGAACGTTTGATCCTTCAAACATATTTAAAAATACCCATATGTTGAATCTGGAAATCTGGCAGATTTAGAAGGGTACACTTTAAACGCGTGTAACTTACTCATTCTTGGGTCAAAATACGTCTAGTTTTTTTTAAAAGTTTAATCTTTGAGTCGTGGTTATTTCCCAGTTTGAATCATGTAGAAACGAGGTCGTATGAGCCCTAAATAGACGATTTAGTAACAACATGTCATCCAGACCCTGATCAGTGGACATCCTATACACTTTTAATTATTAAAAATACTAAACATGGATTATAAATTCCTATATTTTTACTGGACATTCTAGAAACATGTATTAAGATTATATTAAAATATCAAGCCTTAATATGACTCCTAAATTACAGTTTTTAATTTTTAAAGTTCAACTTAAAGAACTGAAAATTCCAGTGAACACTTATGATTTATGGAAAAATAGAGACAACCTTTAACTATTTAAATAAATAAGTTAACAACAAATAAATAATACAAAATAATAAATAAAATAAGTCTAATAGAGCTACGTACCTCTTATATTAGGAAAGGAGCTTCGGTAGGAACAAGAAATCCTTACGAGTGCACACCTTTGCATACCGAGTGAGTATCATAGCCCCTTTTTACCGTATTTCATATTATTTTGGGGTGAAAGCATGTGTATATATTTCATGAAAAATTTATTGCCTATCTTCTTATTTATTTCAAATATTATTTTGAGCACTTATGGTATTATTCTTTGATGTGCTTGGGTGATCGTTGTAAGGCCCTTTCGTTGGACATTATTCCTTAACTCCGCTAGTGAGCCGATGGTATTTGTAAGTAGCGCTATTTGGAGATTCCGACGTCTCCCATTTATGGTTGACGAACTATAGATGTACTTTACCACTACTAACGTCATTTAATATAGGCGTTAGGTTTATCATGGGCAATTGGTTGTCGGCTAGGTTGGATAATGGCTCAAGCAATAATCATCATAGTCTATTACTACCATGTGCATCGTATTGGGCAATATAACACATCTTCTATCATTATTTCATACTTGGATTTTATCCAAAAACTTCCACCAATTATTTATACTTTTCTCATTTAAAAGATATTTTGTGTATATATTAAAAACCTATGAAATCACCAACTCTAGTAGTTGACCTTTTTCTTTTACCCGTGCTTTCAGGTGATCGTCGTTAGGTACCTTATGCATACAAGCATGATGTGTGGCATTTCCATCTTCATCGTCACATTTTATGAAAACAATATCTATTTTATTTACGCATCGTACAAGACAATGTCCTTTAAATATTATTCGGTTGTGTAACTTTTATTTATGTTTCATCCGAACTACTTATTTTGTTAATTTAATCTAATGGTTATTATCTATTTACCTTGTGCGATGATATCTTGTGCTGTGACATCTCGTGTTTCCGCTTTAGCGGGGTGTGACATTAAGAATTAATTTTTCTCCGAGTGATTCTACTTCTAGTTTTAGCTTCTTCTCTCTTTGAATAGAAGACTGGAAATCAATACACAAGTATTCAAACATAACATTCTTTTCATTATCATCATAATTAATAAACTTTCCAACCTAATACATTGAAGAAGGATCTCAGTTGGTAGTTAAACAAGCTTTTGCAGCCTTCTTCATGTCTTCATCAAAAGAACTATCATCGTTGTTGCTGGCCATCATGCAAAACTAAGCAGAGATCACCTCATCTTCATCTAAGGAAATATATTCTTCTGCTCAATCTTCTTCTTCAGCTACAAGAACTTGGCCCTGGGCTATCTTCTTCTTTTTCTTGTCAAGGACAGCAACAAGGAGTTTCTTATACTTGGATTCATAATCAATTTTGCCCTCCTGCTTTGGCACAGATGAAGAACTAGAGTTATTTTTGGACTTACAGTCACTGGCTATGTGGCCAATCTTGCCACACTTATAACACTCTGCTGTGGAGGCATCAAAAGTAGATTTGGATTTGACAAATTTTGATGGCCTCTTGCTGAACCTCTTGACACCCTTTCCCTTCTTGAAAGGTTTGAACCTCTTGACACCATTAGTTCAGTTTAAGGAGGATCTTCTTGTTCTCCTTCACCTCCTCAGTTCCTTCATATGCAACTGTGAGTGAATCTAACATCTCTTTAGCAGAAGTACAGTTAAGCACTTGATGATAGATCTCGTTGTGTAGTGTAGAGACAAGAGCTGATCAAGCCTTAACATATAGGCTAACCAACCTCTTATCTTCATCTGTCCACAGATGCATGGGTTTGGTAATGATTCTTTCTGTTTTGGAGGTTTGACCTTTAGATTCTGATGGAATGGATAACACGGATGTTGGAACATAAGGACCGTCAGTAACTATTTCAAGCATTTTGATATCAAGGGTGGATAAAAAAGATGGGCTATACTTTTCCACATGGAGTAAGCAGTTGTAGAGTAAGCAAAACAGATCTAGATATTGATTATCTAACCTGCTCTGATACCAGTTGTTAGTCCCATATTGAGTACGCAACAACAAAAATGTTGTTCATGCTCTAACTCAGTCTTCGAATAAATCAAAATGTCATCAATGAAGACAATATCAAACTTATCAAGAAATGGTCGACAGACTCTGTTCATAAGATCCATAAATATCGCAGGTGCATTGGTTAGACCGAATGGCATAACCAGAAACTCATAGTGACCATATCGCGTACGGAAAGCTGTCTTTGACACATCCTCCTTTGACACCCGTACTTGATGGTAACCTGATCTTAAATCAATTTTTGAGAAGAAGGAAGCTCCCTGTAATTGATCGAACAAATCATCAATTCTAGGTAACGGGTATTTATTCTTTATCGTTCTCTTGTTCAATTCCCGATAATCAATGCACATAGGTAATGTACCGTCTTTCTTCTTCATAAACAACACTGGCGCACCCCATGGAGACGAACTTGGACGGATAAACCCTTTATCTAACAAATCTTTAATTTGAGTCATCATTTCCCGGATTTCTGAAGGCGCCAATCTGTACGGTGCTTTAGCCACTGGTCGGGATCTAGGAATGAAATCTATCTTGAATTCCACCTCTCAAACTGGAGGCAGCCCATGTAATTCCTCTCGAAACACCTACGGGTATTCCGTTACCACCCGGATGTCTGTCATAGCTTGCTTCTCCTTCTTTCCATCAATTACATACGCTATATATGATTCACAACCTTTACTTAACGCTTTCTTAGCCTATAAACATGAAATTATCGAAATTGCAGACCCGACTTTCTCACCCTTTGCTATCACTCTTGTACCATCCGCTAATGGGAACGAAATCAACTTCTTGTGGCATTTTATACTTGCTTGATTCAGACTCAACCAATCCATACACAATACCACATCAAAACCAGATAAAGGCATGACAAGAAAATAAATAGGAAAACACACACCATCTATATCAATTTTAGCTCCAGCCACAACAGTTGTGACTGGAATCATCATGACATCTGCTACTTCTATTTCTAGGGTATTAGCCAGTTTAATAACAGGTACATTTAATCTACCACAAAACTCCACAGACACAAATGAGCGATTAGCTCCAGAATCAAATAACACTCTTGCAGGGATAGAGTTAATCAGGAACATACCGGTTATGACATCGTTAGTAGTGGTGGCATCCTCCACCGTCATCATAAATGCCCTACCCTCAGTAGTAGGTGGATTCTTTCTCTTTTGTCCAGCTGAAAATGATCCCCCAGCTGTCCCCGCCCCTGTTCCAGATCCTGCTTTCTTTCCCACCGGGCACTCTCCTACTCTATGCCCTTCCTTCTGGCAGTTCCAACAAACACTGCGTGGGAACCTGCAATCTTTCAGATCATGGCCAAACTAGCCAAACTAGCCACACTTAACACACCTTCTTATTTGGGGCGTACACTGCCCATTATGGTATGACTTGCACCGACCACACCACGGTGCCCTCTGTGTTGACCCACTTACATTAAACCTTCTGTTCTAGTCTCCCTGTCTACTCCTACTGCCTTGTCCACCTTGTCTCGGTTGAGAATTATAATGATCAATCCTTGATTTCTGTTGGGCAATCTTCTCTCCACTTAGTCTATTCTTGGCAATGAAATCCCCTTCTGTAGTCTTAGCCAAGGTAAAAGCTTGTGATAGGGTGGTAGCCCACCTAGTGGCGCTACGAAGATCAGGGTGAAGTGCTCCAACAAAGTGAGCAATCTTGGACTTTTTGTCAGGTACCCAATGCTTCACAAACCTCATCTTCTGATTAAATTTCTTAATCAGATCATCCGCTATCATATTTCCGGTCATTTGCAGATCCATGAATTCTTTCTTGATCTTAGCAACCTCAAATGTACCGCAATACTGTTCACAAAGTTTTTCTCGGAACTGACTCCAAGTAATGCTTTCTTGTTGTTGTTCAGTAAAATGGCCAGTGATTTAATCCCACCAAACCATCACATCACCCTTCAGCATTCTTGATGCATATTTTACCTTCAATTCATTCTCACAGTTAGAGGCATCCAGTGCCTTTACCATTTCCCTTAGCCAGTTCAAGATTATGTTAGGGTCAGAACTTCCACTATACTCAGAAGGCTTACAGTCTAGAAATTGTTTATATGTGCAAGGCTGCTTAAACCCAGGAAACGCAAAAGGGTAAGCTCCTGGTTGTAGATACGGGTAATAAAACGGTTGCTGCATCATTTGTGTCATAGGTGGTAGGGGCATTGATACTGGTGGTATGGTTGCCTGAGTAGAGATTGCAGTTGGTACTGGAATTTGTTCAGTTTGGGTTAATCTTTGTTCCAAGTTATTAATCTTAGATCTAAGATCCATTAGTTCATTCTCCAGTTTGAATATGTATTCGCTTTGATCTTCTTCCTGTTCCTGCCCAGATGTTCCTACTCGGTTAGTAGTATCTAAGTCTTCTATCACCGGTGCCTCTGCAGATGATTGGGTCGCAGGAGGGAGGATAGGGGTCTCTCTTTTAGCCATATCTGTTACAATCACATCACCTCACAACTTATTAGCATAAACCGTTAGTACTCAAATTACTAACTACTACAAACAACTCTAACTCACTCTAATTCCCCATGAAGGAAAGCTTGACCTGTCACGAGCCAAGATTTGGGAATGCAACACTCTAGCTGTGCTTGCATCGCCAAACCAACGCTCTGATACCAAAGTGTAACATCATAAATTCTAAGCCATTTTTTTTAATTTGCGTTGTGGAAGCTTTAATAGATTTAAACATACATTCCAATTACAAATATTTGCTAAACAAAATAAGTTGTTCTTTACAATTCATCAAACATGAATTCTGTGTTACAAAATAACTGGCTCGTTTCATTTTTTAATTTAGATATCAGAGCTAGGTCAACTTCTCCTTCCACGAACACAAACAAGCACAATCCTATAAAAAGTAACAACTGTGGGGAATTAGCACAAAGCTAAGTGAGTAGAAGCTAAACCCAATGGCAGACATCAAGTCAATACTAAACATGCAATCACAACACTAAGAAGACCGGCGGTTCGGCGCAGAACCTACAACCAATGCCGGCCAAAGCAATGGTTTACCGATAGCCCTTTACTGAATTGGCACAGTGAAATCTCACTCTAAAGTAACATATACAATAATAAGGCTACCACTGTTCAACCAACCAGTAAACGAGTCTAGCCCAATTCCACGTATAGCTGACTTCTCAAACGCAACTCAAAATCATACTAACAGTGCGTATAGATAAAATAATCATGCAATAGTCATCAATACATAATATTCACAATCAATAGTTCCAATATCAAACCATCACTTTCTATCATGTAAAAGTCATCAATACATAATATTAACCAAAACTTTACCATTCGCATCAAACATCCACTCACCTTTCAATCTCAGTTGAAGCACTCAGAAATCTAATGTTACTGAGTCTTTTGGTTGCCTGAAAACACAATAACAACCAATCAGTCCAAAACTCATAAATATATTTGATCATACATTTATAATTCATTCATGACATCAAAAAATCAATAAACAAATATAAATAAAACTCAAAAGTGTCGGATTCACTGAACTATCGGATTTACACTCGGATTCTTAAAAATCCGCAACCCAAGTGTCGGATTTCACCGGTGTCGGATTTGAGAATCCAATGGATTCCAAGATTGTCGTTTTCACCTTAATCGGATTTCAAGTATGCGGATTCTGACTATCACTTTCCAAGTTTAGGATTTCATATGTAACATAACAATCGGATTTGGGTTATAATAATTTAAGTATCGGTTTTAGTCAAGGATTTCTATGTCTCGGTTTTCCAATGTATAGGATTTCCAAACTTCCGGATTTGAACTATCGGTTTTACCATCTCCTTCCACCAATTCCGATAACTTCAACATTTCATCAAATCTGCCACCTTCATATTATATCTCAAACCCAGATTCTTCTATAAATTCATAATATCATTCCAAACATGTTTTATCATCATAAACACATATTTCATGCATCAAAACATCATACTAACATATATTTCATATGATCATATAAAACCCATAAAAACTCATGTTTCCAACAAATCCTATTCTAGTGTTTTACATATATTCATGTTTTACTTAACTATCAAACTAATTAAACTTGCATGCAAATACATCAAAAAAATATCTAACCTTTAACTTGGATTTAAAACACAAATCTGAAATTCCGATAATTCTTCTTCTTCTTCGGTTTCTTCTTTGGCAGAGAAACATACACATACACTTATTTAATTTTAGGATAATGAGCATACCAAGGACTATACACATAAATTTACATGCAAATAAACGTCACTATATCCTAGTTCATGTCCCACGTGTGCAATCCCACTCACAAACATACATACATACTTATGGACGTACATACATATATACTTATTTAACACCTATTTAATAAAATCTAATTACTTAATTAATTACATAATCAAATCAAAGCAATTAAAACACAAACAAACACATACCGTAAACCCGCTAATCTACTAGCCCAGGTTTGCGGGTATTACACGCACTGCTCATCTCACATCTCAATGCTTGTTATCAATTCTTCCAAAGTTTAATTAAATCATTCAATCACGCATTCGATTAATTCCATCAAGATGCAATTCTTCTCACCATTTTCATCCCATAGTGGTAGAATACAATTACCATTACTGAACAATCATAATCCCTCGTAATATATCCGGATTTCATTACATATCATACATCACATATATATCCCATCATAACTTGTTTTCATTACTATTCTGGTATTTATGGTCACCTCAACAGTTCATAATTCTCTAATATTCTGCTTTGACTCAAACCCAATCATGTCATATTTCCACGAAATATATCAGGTTCACTCCTTTTAGTAAGTTATCAATTAAAAACTTTGAATGGCATTATACTATTTAGCCCTTCCAACTACACTGGCAATTTAGTTTCGGAAGTTTTGCCAAATTCAATCCCCAATTCCAAGCAAGGGCACTTCCTAGCAAAGGCAATTTCAAGCACAAGATCCACAAGTCTTCATTCCATATGTTCAGGCCATTACATTCCTCTTCTCTCTTCCTTATTTTCTAATGAACTCAATCTGTCATTCTTCAAATCATATATATCTTCAGTTCACATGAATCAACTGTTATTATGACTAGTTCTTTCATATAAATAACTTCTTGTAATTAGGCATCAATTATATCCTTTACCCAACAATTTGTACATCTCAGACTTGCTCAATCTGTAGCAATCCATCTCTTCTTATACTTGATAATTTCAATAATTTATGTCATCAACTTCCAATAAAGATAATTTCAGTTTCATCTATCAAGTCAAGTATACTTTGACTCGCATAATTTGAGGGTTATCATCATAAATTCTCTCGTATTTCCACATGTCTAACATCAATTATGCGTCCAAGGTAATATTTAAATTTCTCATTTACATTCTTCTATTCATACTAACCATTGTCTTGCCACTTGTTCAACTTATCTGTATAAAAGCATTCACTATTTCTTTTAATAATTAGGTCAATCACACGTACCTTTACAATCAATATCTTTTCACATAGTCAATATAAACGGACCTACACGGCCGTGTTGATGAACATGGGCCATGTACGTTCGCTGTAACAGCAGAATTAACATCTTTAACTCTCATTTTAATTGGATTAAGTGTGGGTTAACGATGCTACAGTTTTGAGACCATATGAGCAGACTTGTGAGAGTTAAAGAGTCTAGTTCATGCGAATATTCTCTCTTGGTTCTTTTTCCTTTTCGGTGATCAAGTTCTGGTGTACAAGAAGAAGGAAAAAATACATATTGTTTGTTGCCTTGATGATACACACTAACCTACTATCATTTAGGAATCAAAGGAGCTTGGGGTGGATAACACTAAAGGAATTCTTGTTTGAATTCTAGATTTTTAACAAGAAAGGATTACTTTGTGCTTTGCATTGAGGTATAATCATTTCTTCTTATCTTGTTTATCTTAGTTGCAATTTCATGGTTAGATTTTGGTCCATGGGAAGTATTCGTTTGCTTGTCTTTGAAATTTTGTTCTATATAATGCGTCCGTTGCTTCTTGATTATGCCAAACGAAGACCTTAAGTGGTATCAGAGCCATATCTAACATGGCTTGCACTAACGAGTCTAGAAAAATCATATAATGAAGTGTACACAAAATGTAGTCTTGGCATGAAAAAGATGTATATATGAAGCAAGGGTGTACACAAATATATACTTAAAAATGTATATATGAATATGTGTTTCAAAAATGGTTTGGTACACTAATGCATGTACAAGGATTGTCATTTTGTATCATGGTTTTGTGTGGCACACCATGTTTCATTTTGTTGCGTTTGGTTTGATTCGGTAATATGATATGCCCTTAGACCTATGTGTTGTGGTGATTGATTAATTTGGTTTTTGGCGGCCTACATGCTATATTGATGTAATATTATTTATTTATTTGTTTATTGGTGCGGCTTGCACGCCGTTTCTTTTATTCCATGTATTTGTGTAAATAGTGTAGGAATGCGACCAGCTTGTCGTTTATATATTCTATGTATTTGTAAATAGTATAGAATTTGACCCGGAGATGTCAACGGGAGTCATGATGATGACGTCTTGGCAAGAGGGAGTCAACACGCTATTGGAGGTGTTGGATTCAGTGGAAGCTCACCCACCGAGACTTTACATTGTCCATAGGTTTTGGCCTTGTTTTCCCTGTTGTGGCTTACGGGGAAAACGCGTAGGATTTTTGGGCTTGTTACCGAATTATATTTATTTGTGTGGTTGTATTTTATTTTCTATGCATGGATTAGGGTTTGCAAGCTAGACAATTTTTCTTTAAAAATTAAATAAAATACAACGTTTGTTAAAATGGTTAACAATCTCGCGCGAATAGAATTGACAAAGAAAATATAAAGATGGTACTATATTTAAAAGTGCTTAAAATCGTTTTGATACTTACTTTGTTAATTCACAAAAGGTTTTTATAAACAGGAAACAAAACCCCGTTTTTCAAAACGTAAATCACGAACCATCCGTAAGATGACACCACCTGAATCTAATGAAGCAAGGATGATTGTCGAGCTAAGCACGAGTCATTCCTTGTGTAGTTGTGTGGAGGGTGAGTGGGGTAACTCGCATGATTGGTTGTCGAGCTAAGCACGAGCCAATTAATGGTCGAGAGTGCCACCCGTGTGTCTTGTCCGACGATTTACAATTTTAGTATATAATTCTTGGTTAGTTGTCGAGCTAAGCACGAGCTAAATAAAAAAAATATATTAAGATTGGTGTAAGGAAGGGATCAACATGCCAACCGACATAATTGATATCAATGGATCCCGTAAGTGTCTAAGAGTTGTAATATAGATTACAATTGGTAAAATGATTGCCGGCCTAAATAGCTTCGCCACGTGATCCACGGTAAACCCCTCACGGGTGAGGTGAAATAAGGTTCTTAGACCTTGTTACAAATAATTGTTTTGTTTAAAACTATTGGTACTTATTTTAACAAGGATTTCCAAACTAACTAAAACTACTTTGCTATTTTAGATGGCGTCTTCAAGAAACACCAACACCACCAACCATTTTTCGCTAAATGTTTTCCTTGTGGAGAAACTCAATGGTAACAACTTTTTGGATTGGTTTAGACAACTCAAGCTTGTCTTACGCCAAGAAGGAAAGATGGTTACCATAGAGGAGGCCCTACCCGAGGCTCCTGCTGCCAATGCCACTCGGCCTATCCGAGACACTTATGAGAAGCGTGTCAAGGATACCGAGGACATTACTTGTCTCATCTTAAGTACTATGATCCCCGAGCTTCAAAATCAAATGGATCATTTGAGTGCTTTTTACTTGATCGATCAGCTTAACAAAATTTTCCAGCAGCAAGCGAGACAAAAGAGGTTTGAGTGTCTTAAGACGGTTCTTGGTAGCAAGGTGTCCGATGGCGGGAATGTGAGTGCTCACGTGTTGCGCATGAAAGAAAATGTGGAGCGCATGGAATGGCTTGGGTTTACCATAAGGAGGGAGCTAGCCGTGGATTTGATCCTATGGTCCCTGCCCACCACGCATGATCAATTCGTCATGAGTTATCATATTCATAGTATGGATAAGTCCATCATGGAGCTACATGGTATGCTCAAGACAACGGAGTCTAGCATGATGAAACACAAGCCCGCCATTCCAAATCCCATTCTTGCTATAAGGGAAGGGCGAATCCAGAAGAAGAAGAATTCTGCTTACACCCTAAGGGAAAGGGGAAGGGGAAGGTTGGCGCTGCCAAGCCTAGCCCCGCTTTGGAGGGTAGAGGCAAGGGAAAGATGGTTCCACAAGCCAAAACTCCGGATGAAGCAGAATGCTTCTTTTGCGGGAAGAAGGGCCATTGGCGCCGTAACTGCCCGGGGTACCTAGAAGGTCTTAAGAAGCTCAAGGGATTTAGAATCGGAGGAACTTCCGATTCAGGTACATACATGATTGAACTCCATCATACTTCTACATCTGGTAGTTGGGTATTAGATACCGGCTGTGGCACTCATGTTTGTAATATTGTGCAGGTGCTAAAGGCAAGTAGAAGGATGGAGAATGGAGAGCTTGACTTGATAATGGAAAACAAGGAGATTGTCCCGGTCAAGGCTCGTGGAGAAGTTGAATTATCGTTTAATTCTAGTTTTTCTACATTATTGTTGAACGTATGCTACTTGCCACTTGTGGCGAGGAATATTATTTCTTTTCATGCACTACACGACACTGGTTTTGGTTTTACATTTGACAATGGGGTTATCATATGCTTTAAAAATAATATTTGTTATTTTAAAGCTTATCCTTGTCGTGGTATTTATGAAGGAGATGCATACGTTAGTAATAATCAATCAATTATGAATATTGATTCAAAGTCTAAAAATGGTTTAGACAAATTGTCTTTGTGGCATGGTAGACTTGGCCATATAAACAAGACTCGTATCGCCAAGCACTAAGCGGTTGGGATCTTGGAATCCTTTGACCATGAGTCAAATGAAGTATTTGAATCTTGTTTATTAGGCAAGATGACTAAAGCACCCTTTTCCAGCGTGAATGAGAGGGGTAAGGACTTATTCGACATCATACATTCCGATGTGTGTGGTCCGTTTAAACACATCAGAAGAGACAATTGTAGATACTTCATTACCTTTATAGATGTTTATAGTATGTAGGGGTATGTCTACCTGGTTAGACAAAAGTCCGAGACCTTTGAGGTCTTTAAGAATTTCCAAAACGAAGTAGAGAATCAATTCGGCAAAAAGATTAAGATACTTAGATCCGATAGGGGTGGTGAGTATCTTAGTCAAGAGTGTCGTGATCATCTCAAGGGTTGTGGAATTATCTCACAACTTACACCTCCTAGGATGCCACAATAAAATGGTGTCGTCGAGAGGAGGAACCGAACATTGTTAGATATCATTCGGTCTATGATGAGTCACACCCAAGTGCCTATAAGCCTTTAGGGTTGTGCTCTTGAAACGGAAACAAGGATCCTTAATCTCGTTCCAACGAAGAAGGTCGAGAAAACACCTTTCGAGAAGTGGCATGGGAAACCTCCCGTTCTTGCCTTTCCAAAGGTTTGGGGTTGTCAACCCTACGATGTGAGGTTGATGACAAGCTAGAGCCCCGATCCGAAAAGTGTTATTTCATCGGATATCCAGCTGCGGTATTGGGTACATATTCTATAAACCTTCCGAGAACAAAGTATTTGTTGCTCGGAGGGGGGTCTTTTTAGATAGAGAATTAAAATCCAATCAGCAAGGCGGAAGGAAGATTGACCTTCAAGAAGTTCAAGCGTTAAAGGATGAGACGCCTGACGTTGGCAATAGCCAACAACCTAGTGAGGTTGAGTCTGAGCATGACAATGCAGAGACTAACGTACATCCATTATCTCACCGTAGATCCGGTAGAGCTCGTCATGAGCCAGAGAGATATGGGTTTCTCATATCTGAGGGCGACGAGCTATTGGTGGATCTTAATGAGCCCACCAACTATCGGGAAGCGGCAGTGGGGCACGAGTTTGCTAAATGGAAGGAGGCAATGGATAACGAGATGCAATCCATGAAGGATAACCAGGTTCGGGAACTAGTTGATCCTACACCCGGTTGTAAACCAATAGGGTGTAAGTGGGTTTTCAAGAAAAAGATCGACATGGATGGAAAAGTTAGCACATTCAAAGTCCGACGGGTGGCTAAAGGTTTCACCCAGACACATGGTGTCGATTATGATGAAACTTTCTCCCTAGTGGCCATGTTGAAATCTATTAGGATACTTTTGGCAATAGCCGCATTTCATGATTACGAAATATGGCAAATGGATGTCAAAACTGCCTTCCTTAATGAGAAGCTCTCCGAAGAGGTGTATATGATGCAGCCTGAGGGTTTTGTACATCCAAAGATCCTAATAGAATGTGTAGAGTAAAGAAGTCTATTTATGGACTTAAACAAGCATCTCGTAGCTGGAATCTATGCTTTGACGAGAAAATCAAAGAGTTTGGTTTCTCGAAGAGCATAGACGAGCCATATGTATACGTTAGGGCTAGTGGGACCGCCATTGTTTTCTTAGTCTTATATGTGGATGATATCCTACTCATTGGAAAAGATATTCCAACCTTGCAAAGTGTTAAAACTTGGCTTGGAAAATGTTTCTCAATGAAAGACTTAGGAGAAGCGGCATATATTCTAGGTATCAAGATCTATAGAGATAGATATAGAAAACTTCTTGGGTTGAGTCAAAGTACATACATTGACAAAGTCTAGAAGCGATTCAAGATGGAGGATTCCAAAAAAGGAAATCTTCCTATGTCACATGGAGTAATGTTGAGTAAGACTCAATGTCCTAGTTCCCAAGAGGAATTAGAAGTAATTAAGCGAGTACCATATGCTTCGGCTGTGGGCTCGATCATGTACGCCATGTTATGTACTCGTCCTGATGTGTCATGCGCTTTGAGCTTTACTAGTAGATATCAGGGTAACCCAGGGCAAGCCCATTGGGTTGCGGTAAAGAACATTCTTAAGTATGTTAGGAGGAGCTCAAAGTAAAAGGTTACTCTGATGCTACCTTCCAAACTGATAGGGATGACTGCCGATCACAATTGGGGTTTGTGTTCCTATTAAATGGTGGAGCTATTACCTGGAGAAGTTCAAAGCAAGACACAGTAGCTGAATCTACTACAGAGTCAGAATACATTGCGGCAAGTGAAGCTGCTAAAGAAGTTGTGTGGATAAGGAAGTTCATCCGAGACCTTGGAGTGATTCCAAGCATCTCCGACCCTATTGAGATCTTTTGTGATAATGACGGTGCGGTAGCCTTAGCGAAGGAACCAAGAGCTCACAAGAGAATGAGGCATATACCTCGAAAGTACTACTTGATCAGAGAGATGGTTGAAAGTGGCGAAGTCGCTATTAGTAGAGTAACCTCGGAAGGCAATTTGGCTGATCCATTTACTAAACCGTTGTCACAAGCTTCTCATGATTCTCACACTATGGAAATAGGTATTAGATTTGCTCATGACTTGGTTTAGATTGAGTTTTAATTTATGTTTGGACCATTTTGTATTTGGGAACGTTAGGCAGTAATGTTACTAATGTTTGTTTCGATTTATATAGTAGAGATCTATATATACCCATGTTGCGGTTACTGACATTTAGTCTTTATTTTGTTCTATCTTTGCATGTTTAATATCTTCCCAAGGTTGTTTTACAATCTTTAAATCTCCACAATCAGTCATACTTTGTGCGAAGGAAGTATGAATTAAGATTGAGGTAAAGAATTGGTTTTGAGAAACGTGATTCTTGCCTATACTTGAAAGGGGTTTCAAGTGATTGGAGGACCTGCACTCGAGTTCACTTCATGGTTTTAGTCATAAGTAACTTGGGATGATAATGACATTTCATTCTTGAACTAGAGATACATGTGATTCCAAAGCATAGGTTTGATCTGCTTTGATTGTTTTCTAACGCGGTTCGTAACTGGTCATAATAAGGAAGATGATTGGGTAGAGTATTGTCTATGTGGCGGGACTATGTAGTCGATAGGAATTTGTTCCTCTATGAATAGAGAAGATATCCATGGGCCCCTTGATGATTGAGTGTTGACATTCATATGCATGGCCATGCTCAAGTTATATTGATGATGGATCAATGCTACTTAGTTAGTTGGTCACCACTAATCTAGAATCGAGAAACATAATCGTGAACGATCTGAAGGTTGACTATATAACATGCCTTGTGTTCACATAGGATATCGTGAATAAAGGGATGTACATGATCATTTATCTTTAGGACAATCATTTTTATGATTGGGATCTTTTCAAGAGTGGCATACCCTATACTGACTTGGGAGCATAGATGTCTTGCTAGAGGCCGCTCTATGTTTGTGTTATTTTTCGTAGTTGTGTCACGTGCAAGTAGAGGTCTGTTGCCATATGTCTGCTGACGCGCACGAGTTAATAACACTACCGATGAGGTATAGGCCTATTAGGTCACACACCAAGTATTGATTCCGGCAACACGATCAAGCAAAAGAGAGAAAAAGGCCAAAATTGGTTTTGGCAGGATGGTACACGGGTCGTGTGGTTAAACACGGGCCGTGTCTAGTCCCACAGGCACGGGGCGTTTTGGCCCAATTGAAGGCCCTGTACTTTGGGCCGACAGGGCCGTGTAGTTTAACATGGGCCATGTCTAGCGTATTAGACATGGGCCGTCTTTGTTGGTATCTGCCCACTGACACACGTAGGCCAACATCACTGCCAATGAAGCGCGGGCCTATTGGGTCACATGCCAAGTTTCAATCTCGACAGCCTACTATAAGAAGAAAGAGTCAAAATGGTCAAATTCCAGTTGACCTAGGCTTCACGACCGTGAAGGATGCTCCATGGGTCGTGAAGCAGCTCGTGTCCACGAGTCCTGTCATGGACCGCATGGTTCGTGAAACCCTAGGGCTTCACGACCCTACATGGCCCGTGAAGGA
Organism: Dittrichia graveolens; assembly: GCA_038502395.1. NCBI lineage: Eukaryota > Viridiplantae > Streptophyta > Magnoliopsida > Asterales > Asteraceae > Dittrichia > Dittrichia graveolens. Next base: position 49,263,994 of record JARJIL010000005.1, on the reverse strand, counting down.
GGTCGTGAAGGCACGAACCCTCATTTATCCTTCACGGCCTGTGAGAGCCCGTGAAGAAGTCGTGAAGGCAGAATTCCAAGTGACACTTGTGTTTTATTGGACCATTTGAGTTGGTCCAATGAGATGGTGCCATTGGGGTCCGACTCTGGCTCTTTTGAACAGAATGGAGGTCTTTAAAAAGGGCTCTCTTGGTTCATTAGCTACTCTTGGTCCATTTTGTGCAATACATATACTTGTGAGTTCTTCCATTGAGAGAGAGAGCAAGATCAAGTGTTGGTGATTTGTGCACAAGTGTTTCAAGGCTGTTCCAGAAGATATTCATCAAGTGTTGGTGGTGCTTCGGTTTGCTAGTACAAAGAGGTTGAAGGTTTCTTGGTGTGGACTTGCATTAGGGCTTGGAGCCTTTTGTTTCAAGCTTACATCCCAAATCCGAATTGTTCCAGCCAAGTATCAAAGTCTTCGAGGGTACGATTTGTTCTCATTCTTCTCTTTGTTCTTGTTTTTGGTTGCATGCATGTTCTTACAAGTTTTCACCACCATTGGGAAATCATGGGATCGTTTTGTGTGTTTTTGTTGCTTCCGTTGCGTGCTTTGATCCCCATGGATTCCCAACAGTCTTGGCCCATTTGAGGCCGTGGACTTTGGGCCTACACGGCCGTGTTGATGAACACGGGCCGTGTACGTTCGCTATAATAGCAGAATTAACATCTTTAACTCTCATTTTAATTGGATTAAGTGTGCGTTAATGATGCTATTTGTTTTGAGACCATATGAGCAGACTTGTGAGAGTTCAAGTGTCTAGTTCATGCAAATATTCACTCTTGGTTCTTTTTCCTTTTGGGTGATCAAGTTCTTGGTTCTCTCTTGGTTCTTGTTTGAATTTTAGCTTCCTGGCAAGAAAGGATTACTTTGTGCTTTGCATTGAGGTTAATCATTTCTTCTTATCTTGTTTATCTTAGTTGCAATTTCATGGTTAGATTTTGGTCCATGGGAAGTATTCGTATGCTTGGCTTTGAAATTTTGTTCTATATAATGCTTCCATTGCTTCTTGTTTATGCCAAACGAAGACCTTCAGTTTGGATATTAGGAAATTGAACCTTGATTCATCCAATGGATTTGTGAACAAGTCTGCAAGTCGCAAATCAGTGTTGATGTAGTGCAGTGTTACCTTTTTCTTTTGCACATTATCTTTGAGAAAATGATGTCTGATTTCAATATGCTTTGTCTCTGAATCTATGTCTAGATTATTTGAGATAGAAATGGCACTTGTATTGTCACACAAAATTGGGGTGTCTTCAAACTTCATATCATAGTCAAGTAGTTGATTTTGTAACCACAAAATTTGAGCACAACAGCTTCCTGCAGCAATGTATTCTACCTCTGCAGTGGATGTTCACACTGAATTCTATTTCTTACTAAACCAACTTATCAATCTTCCTCCTAGAAGTTGACAACCACCTGAAGTACTTTTTCTGTCTAATGTACACCCTGCAAAATCAGAATCGGAATATCCAACTAACTCAAAATTTGAGTCTTTGGGATACCAAAGATCAAGATTAGGAGTTCCTTTGAGATATCTGAAAATTCTCTTAACAGTAGCAAGATGTGATTCCTTTGGATCTATTTGATATCTTGCACAGAGACATGTTGAAAACATTATATCTGGTCTACTTGCAGTGAGGTATAAAAGTGACCCAATCTTTCCTCTATAAGCAGTAATGTTCACTGATTTGCCATTAGTGTCCTTTCCTAACTTTATAGAAGTAGACATAGGTGTTTTATTAAGGAACAATTTTCAAAATCAAACTTTTTAAGTAAATCTTTGACATATTTTGTTTGATGAATGAAAATATAAAAGATCAATTCAGTGATCCAAAAACCTTCAAGTAATCAATGATGAATATCGAGAGAGAGAGAGAGCTACACCAACTTTCACGTTAATTATGATATTTCATATATGGCTCCTACGTCAAAAGTCTCTCATGCCCATGGTACAAATACCCTATATATAGGCTAAGCCTACTACATGGGCCTCATAGGCTTTTCTACATTGTTCTTATATTAACAATCTCCCCCTAAATGGAGAGAAAGCCTATTACATTAAAATGAAATGCAGAAAGTAAGTAATTACAAAGTAGATCGATTTCTTATGCCAAACATCTTCTGCCACCTACTTATAATCCTCCGGCTGTCCAACGACCTTTTGACCTGTTCATTGGTTCGTATCAGCCCAGCCATTTCAGTCTCACTTAAGTTAGATTGATTCATTTTGGCCTTTTCTTGGAGACAGTGAAATAAAAGTTTAAGAGTCCCTTATGAGTATGCCATTAAGTCTATCATCCGAACCATAATCTTTCGGCGGCGTTGATTGACAAAGATGACACCTCTTTGACCCTCGAAGCAAGGATGATTTTCATCAATGATTGTGAGCTCCTCAATGGTTTGTATATTTGTATGATGCTTCAGTGGTCTGATGAAACACCGTATTTTTAACCCAAAAATTTTCACTTTTAATTACACCGCGGAAGCATTTTAAACAACCAAAGTAATTACCACTAATTACAAACACTACTGTTTACAAAATATCAGTATTACAAAACACGGTTCGTCACAAATACATTATCAGAGTCCTAGGTGATTACTCCCCAACCTAACCACCCTCAACCAAGCCGCTGACTTACCAAAACCTATAAAAAGAGTGAGAGGTGGGGGATTAGCACAAGGCTAAGTGAATGGAGTATCACAAAACAGATATATCAGCAAAAACCACATGATATCAACAACCACAAATAAGCACCCTGGGAAGACCGGCGATTCTGCAGGCACCTACAACCAATGCCGGCCAAAGCAAAGGTTTACCGATAGTCCATTCGCTATTCTCACACAGTATCATCCTCTGGTAGCAACAAATGCATCCCAAGGTCCTGATACTGCTTAGCCAATAGCAACTGAACCCAGCCCATAAGCCCAGTCGTAAACTGACTTCCTTTCCAACATGTATACATATCACAGAATTCAACAATTAACATTCATAGTTAATTATCCAACAGATATACAATCTATCCAACAATAGTTGCTAACAAACCAGTACAACTTATATCACCCGTGAGCGAACATCCACTCACCTCTGGTTCTCAGATATTCCACTCAGTGATCTAATGTTACTGAGCCTTGTCTGTCCCTGAGAACACAACAACCAACCATTAGTAATCAATTCATAAATATATGTATCAATCAAATATTTATATCCTTTAATCAAACAGAAACATGTAAGATTCACATATGAATACACATATAACACATAGCATTAAACAGTGCAAGACAACAAACCAAAACTGTCGGATTTCACATGAAATACGACACTACTATCGGATTTGCACTAAATCCGCATCCACCATTGGAATCCGCTTCTACGTATCGGATTTGAAGAAATCTGATACTTCCTTCGGATTTCCACACTCGGATTATATTCATCCAGATTTCAATATTCGGATTACAAGAGTTTCGGATTCTAAGTTCCGGATTTCGCATATCCGGATTCAACACCCGGTTTCCATCAGAATCGGATTCTACCTTCGGTTTTCATCATCACCACCAAAATCAGCAAACTTCAACTTACCAAGAATCCGACAACTTGATAACTTGCATAAATCAACTTTCCAGTTTATACAATTCATATGCAAGTTCATAGAAGCACATATAATCATGTTTAAACTTGCAAGCATGCATATTAAACACCCTAAAACCATATGAACACCAAGATCATCAAATCCGGTTACCTCATATGATGTTCCTAACCAAAACCCACTTTAAAACCGTAGCATGCTTATAACAACTAGCATGTTAACAAGAATTAAGAAATCATCAACAACCTTCAAATCTTGAATCACACATTCAAGAAATCAAAATTCCGATTGTTGCTCTTCTTCCTTGCTTTTGCTCTCGGTTTTACACTCAAACACACATACATGCAATAGCTTCAATATGAAGTAATACAACACACACCCACGTATACATACTTAATTAGCATGAGGTGGCATTCTAAACACAGGCACACACACACACACAACCGTACACACATACATACATCAACATGTTATTTAAATGATTAATAATCAATTAAACATAACCAAATTATAATGCATGTGTAACATACCCCAAGCCTACGTTTCTACTAGGCCCACTCTCAGGATGTTACAAATCTTCCCCCCTTAAACTGGATTCCATCCTCGGAATCTATACATCATCAAACAATCGTGGATAACAAGCTTTCATATCGGCCTCGGCTTCCCACGTCAAGTCTGAACCCAAACTATGTTTCCACTTAACCAGAACCATCGGAATCTGTTTCTTTTGCAACTTCGTCACTTTCCGATCCAATAGTTCTACGGGTTCTTCCACCAACCTCTTGCTGGAATCCACTTTAAGATCATGTAGAGGTAGAATCTGACTCTCATCCTTAACTCTACATTTCCGCAAGTAACAAACGTTGAAGGTATTGTGAATACCTAACAATTCTGCCGGAATGTCGAGAGTAACCGTCTGATCATTTACCACCCGTTGGACACAAAACAGTCCAATATAACGCGGAGCTAGCTTTCCCCGCTTCCCAAAACGGATAAGCCCCTTCCACGGAGAAAGCTTCAAATATATCAATTACCCCTAAACAAATACAACCGACCTACGACGTGGATCGGCATACATCTTCTGTCGATCCCTCGCAGCTTTTAATTTATCTCGTGTAATAGCCACTTTGTCTGCGGTGATCTGCACAATATCAGACCCTGCATACTATTTCTCACCGCCTCTAACCAACAAGTAGGAGTACGGCAGCGACGACCATATAGCATCTCATAAGGCGGCATACCGGTACTCGAATGATACGAATTGTTGTACGCGAATTTAATCAGTGGTAGATGGGAATCCCAAGAACCTCCATGTTCTAACACACATGCCTGAAGCATATCCTTGAGTGTTTGAATAGTTCACTCAGATTGCCCGTCTGTCTAGGGGTGGTAAGTTGTACTCAGATTCATACGTGTACCCAACTCCCGCTGTAAACTGTTCCAAACACAAACCTGGAATCTCTATCTGACACAATCAAAAGCGGTATACCATGTCGGGAAACAACTTCATCGATGTACAACTTAGCCAACTTACTAAGTGATGCAGTCTCACTGGTAGCCAAGAAGTGAGCACTCTTGGTTAATCTGTCTACGATCACCCAAATCATATCATTATTCCTCTGTGTACGTGGAAGTTTCGTTACGAAATCCATCGTCATGTGCTCCCACTTCCACTCTGGAATCTGCAACTGTTTAAGTGATCCATAGGGTTTCTGGTGCTCTGCCTTAACCTGTACACAAATATGGCAAGCCTCCACAAACTGTGCAACATCTGTCTTCATTATAGGCTACCAATACAACACCTTTAGATCGTTATACATTTTTGTGCTACCTGGATGAACAGATAGTCTAGACTTGTGAGCTTTAGTCATAATCACATTCCGAAGACCTCCAAGCAAAGGCACCCAAACATGAGATTGATAAACCTTCAATCCCCGAGAATCATGAGTCAAGTCATTCTTTTTCTTGGTCATAATCTCTGACTTCATATTTTCATCCCTCAAGGCTTCCAACTGAGCTGCCTTCAATCTGTCAATCAAGTCGGAGAGTATTTCAATTCGCATAAACTTGATATGTTCACTAACTCCCTTGCGACTCAAAGCATCGGCAACCACGTTGGCTTTCCCTGGATGATAACGAATCTCGCAATCATAGTCTTTAACAAGTTCCAGCCATCGTCTCTGTCACATATTGAGTTCTTTCTGCGAAAATACATACCGTAGGTTTTTGTGATCCGTACAAATGACGCACTCTGTACCATAAAGATAGTGTCTCCACAATTTTAACGCAAAAACCACAGCTGCCACTTCTAAATCATGGGTTGGATAGTTCTTCTCATTAGGTTTTAACTGACGAGAAGCATACTCAATCACTCTATCCCGTTCATCAACACACAACCCAACCCTTCCAATGACGCGTCATAGTAAACTATGAAGTCACCTGACCCATCCGGTAAAGCAAGAATAGGAGCCTGGCACAAGAGTCGTTTCAACGTCTTAAAAGCTCTTTCCTATTCATCACTCCATTGAAATGGAATCTCCTTGCAAGTCAGTTTAGTCATGGGATTCGCAATCTTAGAAAAGTGTTTAATGAATCTTCGATAATACCCAGCCAATCCCAAGAAGCTTTTAATTTCAGAAGGCGACTTCGGAACCTCCCAATTCATCACTGCTTCTATCTTTTCCGGATCAACCTTGACTCCATCAGTGCGAATGACATGCCTAAGAAATTGAACTTCCCGCATCCATAATTCACACTTCGAATACTTGGCATACAATTGCTTCCGTTTCAGAGTTTCAAGAACCTGTCTCAAATGAACCTCATGATCAGCTTCAGATTTCGAATAAACCAGAATGTCGTCAATAAATACTATCATAGATTTATCCAAGAACGGTCGACAAACCCGGTTCATCAAATCCATAAACACTGCAGGTGCGTTAGTCAAACCGAACGGCATGACTAAAAACTCATAATGGTCATACCTGGTACGGAAAGCAGTCTTAGCAATATCCCCGTCAGAAACTCGTACCTGGTGAGAACCCGATCTCAAATCAATCTTCGAGAAATACGAAGCACCCTGCAACTGATCAAACAAATCATCAATTCTGGGAAGAGGATATTTATTCTTCACTGTCCGCTTATTCAGTTCCGTGTAATCAATACACATTCACAGAGTACCATCTTTCTTCTTCACAAACAAGACTGGTGCACCCTATGGTGAAGAAAACTCGGACGAATAAATCCCCGATCCAACAAATCCTGAATTTGTGTCATCATCTCTCTTATCTCAGAAGGAGCTAACCGATAAGGAGATCTAGCCACTAGATTCGAACCTGTTATTAAATCAATCCTGTACTCTACCTCTTGAACGGGAGGTAACCCAGGTAACTCATCCAGAAACACCTCAGGAAATTCTGATACAACTCGTACATCATTAACGGCCCATTTTTCTTTTCTAGCATCAATCGCATATGTCAGAAAACATTCGCATCCCTTACTCAAGGATTTCTTGGCTTTCAACATCGAAATGATAGGAAACACAGACTTGTTCCTTTCCCCTCGAGCCACCACACGCAACCCATCAGATAACAGAAACGAAATCAGCTTCCTATGACATTTAATACTCGCCCTGTGCTTACTTAGCCAATCCATCCCCAATACCACATCAAAACCCGCCAATGGAATCAATAGGAATGATACAGGAAAGCACTTACCATCTATGTCAATCTCAGCACCCGTCACAGAAGTCGTAACATGCACTATCTTACCATCTGCTACTTCTATATCAATCGGCAAGGGATACTAGTAGTAGGCAAATTTAACTTAGCACAAAATGCTACAGAAATAAAGGAGAGATTCACTCCAGAATCAAACAATACACGAGCAGGTAAGGAGTTTATAAAGAACGTACTGGTGATCACATCATATGTGGCAGTAGCATCATCTACTGTCATCCGGAACGCCCTGCCCTCCGGAGTTGGAGGATTCTTCCTTTTCTGCCCTCCCGCTGCAGACGAGCCCCCAACCGCCCATGCCCCTGCCACTGACCCAGTCCCTGCCGCTGGTCTTCTCCCTGTAGGGCAATCACCTGCCCTATGACCCTCCTGATGACAGTTCCAACATACGTTCCGAGGGTACCGACAATCTTTCGGTTCGTGTCCGTGAGTACCACATCTCACGCAACGCATAGTCTGAGCAGTACACTGCCCAGTATGAGTAGCCCTGCACCTGGTGCACCACTATAATTTAACCCCAGAATCCCCTGAAGATACCTTCATGTTCTGGTTGCTCTGGGACTGGTTACCCTGCCATTTCTTCTTTTGCTAGCTACCCCAGCTTGACCATATCTCGGCTTCTACAAAGCCGCCTCCTCCTTACTCTATTTCTCCTTGGCTTGGATGTCCCCCTCAGCAGATTTTGCTAAGGTGAAGGCCTGGGACAAAGATCCAGCCAACTTGGTGGTGCTCCTATATTCTGGCAATAAAGCCCCGATAAAGTGCTGAACCTGGGAAGATTCATCAGGCACCCACTGAGATACAAACCTCAGCTTAGAGTTGAACTGTTCAATCAGTTCATCCACCGTCATTTTCCTCGTCATCTTTAGTTCCATGAACTCCTGTCTTATTTTATTCAATTCAAAGGTGTTGCAGTATTGTTCACACAATTTATCCCGAAATTGATTCCAAGTGATTGAATCCATTTGTGCTCTTAATAAATGTGTGGTAATGGAATCCCACCAAACCATTGTTTTGCTTTTGAGCATCCGGGTGGCAAAGCATACTCTCATTTCCTCTTCACAGTTACACGCATCCAAAATCCTCCCTGTGTCCCTCAGCCAATTCAAAGTAACATTGGGATCCGTGTTGCCATGGTATTCATCTAGTTTACAATCCAAGAATTGCTTGTAAGTACACGGCGGAAGCGTTTTAAACAACCAAAGTAATTACCACTAATTACAAACACTACTGTTTACAAAATATTAGTATTACAAAACACGGCTCTTCAAAAATACATTATCAGAGTCCTAGGTGATTACTCCCTAAGCTAACCACCCTCAACCAAGCCGCTGACTTACCAAAACCTATAAAAAGAGTGAGAGGTGGGGGATTAGCACAAAGCTAAGTGAATGGAGTATCATAAAACAGATATATCAGGTAGAACCGCATGATATCAACAACCACAAATAAGCACCCTGGGAAGACCGGTGGTTCTGCAGGAACCTACAACCAATGCCGGCCAAAGCAAAAGGTTTACCAATAGTCCATTTGCTATTCTCACACAGTATCATCCTCTGGTAGCAACAAATGCATCCCAAGGTCATGATATTGCTTAGCTGATAGCAACTGAACCCAGCCCATAAGCCAAGTCGTAAACTGACTTCCCTTCCAACATGTATACATATCACAGAATTCAATAATTAACAGTCACGGTTAATTATCCAACAGATATACAATCTATCCAACAATAGTTGCAACCAAACCAATACAACTAATTTCACCCGTGAGCAAACATCCACTCACCTCTGGTTCTCAGATATTCCACTCAGTGATCTAATGTTACTGAGCCTTGTCTATCCTTAAGAACATAACAACCAACCATTAGTAATCAATTCATAAATATATGTATCAATCAAATAATTATATCCTTTAATCAAACATAAACATGTAAGATTCACATACGAATACACATATAACACATAGCATTAAACAGTGCAAGACAACAAACAAAAACTGTCGGATTTCACATGAAATCCGACACTACTATTGGATTTGCACCAAATCCACATCCCCCATTGGAATCCGCTTCTACGTATCGGATTTGAAGAAATCCCATACTTCCTCCGGATTTCCACACTCGGATTATATACATCCGGCTTTCAATATTCGGATTACAAGAGTTTCGGATTCTAAGTTCCGGATTTCGCATATCCGGATACCACAACCGGTTTCCACTAGAATCGGATTCTACCATCCGTTTTCATCATCACCACCAAAATCCGCAAACCTCAACTTACCAAGAATCCGACAACTTCATAACTTGCATAAATCAACTTTCTAGTTTATACAATTCATATACAAGTTCATAGAAGCACATATAATCATGTTTAAAGATGCAAGCATGCATATTAAACACCATAAAACCATAAGAACACCAAGAACATCAAATCCGGTTACCTCATATGATGTTCCTAACCAAAACCCACTTTAAAACCGTAGCATGCTTATAACAACTAGCATGTTAACAAGAATTAAGAAATCATCAACAACCTTCAAATCTTGAATCACACAATCTAGAAATCAAATTCCGATTGTTGCTCTTCTTCCTTGCTTTTGCTCTCGGTTTCACACTTAAACACACATACATGCAATAGCTTCAATATGAAGTAATGCAACACACACCCACGTATACATACTTAATTAGCATGAGGTGGCATTCTAAATACATGCACACACACACACAACCGTACACACATACATACATCAACATGTTATTTAAATGATTAATAATCAATTAAACATAAACCAAATTATAATTCACGTGTAACATACCCCAAACCTACGTTTCTACTATGCCCAGTCTCAGGATGTTACATCTGAGCAGATTCACGTCTAGTTGATTACTCTCGGCGCCTAATTATAGATCATGCTCTTGTATAAATTCAAAAAATCTCCTCATATATTTCATTAGATCTGATCGTCCTTGTTGTTCTTTATAGGACTTGTTAATCTCTGTAGAGAGCTCCTCGTATATGAACTCAATGTCATGCAGCTTTACATGTCTGAAGTCTACTTTCATTGAGGGAGATTTTCTGACCATCTGATCTTTGGACATCATACACAACAAATATGTACCTTAATGATTTTTGCATGCTTACGCGAAGTACATTGCTGATTGGGTACTCTGATACTATCTGCTCCCTTGGGGTTTTGTATTCATTGAGAATGTGCCCGCTCAGTTTCTTGATTCTTCCTCAGGATATAGGCAGCAGACACCTGGAATTTCTTAAATTCAGGAGGAAATAGTTGATGAACTTCCTCCGATATGCCTCGGAGAACCCTTGTATGATCTAGCCTTTTAATGGTCTCCTCCATTTGCTTTTTGGTGACCAACTCCCTTGCAGGCTTTGTAACCCTTAAAGAAGCTGGCTTTTGAACAGTTGGCACGGGCATATCCTCAAATCCATCCATTATCTATACCTCCTCGGTTCTTTCTGGTAGCTTTTCAAACCAGAACCCTTCAATCTATTTCAGTAATTCATCTGACTCATCCCCTTCATCAGTATCGGCAGTTTCCATTTCAAATTCAAATATAGGGATGGCAGGTTCAGACTCAGACAGATGTTGTTGTTGTTGTTGTTGTTGTTCTGTTTGTAGTTGTTGTTGCTGTTGTGATTGTTGTTCGGTCAAAGGGGTAAAGGTCAAAACGCGGGGTCTTTTCTCCCCCTCGTGGCGATCATGATCGGGATCATCATCATCACGCCTATGTTTTGACCTAGTAGCTTGCGATTTACAAGTTGTTTGAAGCGTTGTAAGCCTTGTTTCCACAGAATCTAACTTTTGAAATACCACGTTCCCAAGATCCTCCATTGAGTTCATGACTGTTTCTTTAAATTTAGAGAGGTTGCTACCCTTATATGTTTGTTCATTGCGAAGGGTTTCAAGGAGATCCACGTTCTGTTTGCGGTTAGGGGCTTTTTCCAGTAACCGGGCATAAAGCAGGGATTTAAGTGTATCAGTAGATAAGCTCGATCCGTCATCAACTTTTGATTTAAGAGAGGCAAGGGTTTGTTTGATGTCGGCAATGCCCTCAGTAATAGGGTTGAGAGCCTCCTGCAATTCCTCTTTGGTAACATACCGAGACTCACGTAGAGTGCTCGTTGAAGTCTACGCCACAGAGGCGGAGCAACTCGAAAGTGGAGTTGAGGTTGTGAACACTCCACTGAGATTTCCACCCGATCCTCGAATGGCACTTTCAGTAGTGCCACCTACAGGTGTTCCGGACGGTTGTCTGGTAAATAACGTCGTAATATGTGCTAGTGTGGTTTGGTGTCTATAAATAAAAGTAGAAATCTACGGTATGTCAATGTGCGCGGAAGAAAAGGGCGAGGTCGAGAAAGGCAGACCTCTGGTTTCAATACCAGCCATCTCCGAATGAGAGGCCGGTAGAGTATGAGTATAATCTCTGTGGTATGAAACAAGTGTCTGTTGAGAGACACCCGAGTGGCTGGAGGGGTTAATGTGCACTATTGGGATGACAGTGACTGTTTCAACACCGGAGCTGACAATGTCAACTCCGATGGCAGGTGTGGCTTACCGGCTTTTTGTGCTTGGGGGACACTCATCACTCTCTTTTTCTTTATACCCCTTTCTCTCCTCTAACAGAACCTCTTCTTCTTCTGCCACCTATTCCTCTTCCTCTGTATAAGGATCAAAGTCATATCCATACAAGAATTCAGTTTGTGAGTCGAAGGCCTCGGGTAGATTTGGAAATAGGTCAGAAAAGCTCAAATCTTCCTCTTCAGCCACCACTGGCGTTTTGGCTCGTTGCTCCGCAGTATTATCACGAACCAGTGGTGCTGCTCTAGGGGTATGATCAATTACTGCAAAAGTATCTGAGGCAAAGTCTGGAGTAGTTACAGCTGTAGTCATTTCAGGTGCAGAGGATTCCGGCAGTTGTTCGGGATCTGGAAGTACATGTGAAAAGGAATCCATCATAGCCTGGATCTGTGAAGGGTCATACTCCACCCCTCCCTCACTATGTGTATCACCAACGTCCCCTTCACCGCCCCTCTCATCACTTTTATCACTCAACTCTCCCCGCTCAGCTTCCCCCATGGAAGGCTGAGGCCTGGTCTCTATTACCTCACTGGGTGCAATCGGCCCTGGGGTAGGTGCAACCGGCTCTGGTTGTGCCATAGGGCCAAGTCCTACACTCTCCCTATAAGCTCGTACCACATCATTTTGTGCACAAACATCCAGGAGATCAGTAGTGAGAACCTTTACATACATAAACTGCTTCGGCCGGATAAAAGCATGATTTCGCTGGCCAGGAATTTCCTCATTTCTGTCCATTGCGAACTACACTATAATAGGCAGGAACCTTTGGTACGGAAGAAATCTGCCCTTTGAACACTTAAGATCAGACAACTTGCCTTCAACTTGTTGTACAAGATCAAGAAATATCAAAGAGGCATAATCAATGTTTAGGTGATTAGCCGCGGCATATATTTGTTTGATTTGGTTTGTGTTGGGATATTCATATCCGGTATGTTTGGGGGTCAGGCATCGTTGAAGAATGGTAAGAAAGGTATAGAATATGGGGTGAAGGTTGGCTCGTTTAAAGTGGGAACGAAGTTGTAGGTCCCCGATGTAACCCATTGCACGAATGCCCGCAAGTGCAGTTGACTCATCGGGCATCTCCTCAAAATCAAGGAGAGGAGGCCTGCTTCTAGAGGTAGGGAGTTGAAGGATTTCACGGAGTCGGCTGGCGGTAATATTGAGGGTGAAGTGATCTACATCACCACAAACAGAAACTCGGCCAGTGTTTGGATTGGTATGGGTGTGAACGGTATTCCAGAACTGTTGTACATACAACTCAGGAACATGAGTTCCAAAGGTAGATGGATCAAATGTGAGAGCATGGTTCAGTAGGTGTATGTGGAGTATTTTGGTAATTATTGGGAAGTTTGGGTTTCTGAAATTATTTAGGTTGATGAAGTGGTTGTTATCATGGGTGACCACAGAAAGAAATTGATTTCTAGGAAGGAGTTGGTCATCCGGGTTATGGGATTGGCTAGCTGTCGAAGAACGGTACGAGACAGAATCGTCTTCCATAGCCATATTAAGTCCTGTAAGAATAGCCAGATGGGTTAGAAAGTTGAACATTCACATGTGAAGGTTTTGGTTAAAACCCAAAATTTTATAACACCCGAAATTCCTTCATTGATGAAGTGGTAATTTTTATGACCAAAAATGTGTTTTGACACATGTTTTACAATGAATACATGTATCTAAACATTTTCAAAACACTGAAATTTTTCCCATTTTGCCCATAACATGAAGATTTAGCCAAAAAATGAAATCAAGGCCATCTTCAACCACACGAAGAACACTTTTCAAATTTTGTTAAATTTTCATTGATAAAACCTTTGTTCATGTGTTCCTAAGACCCATTGCAAGGGTGGATTATGTTAACACCATCGTTTGATGGTCGAACAATGCCTTGAAAGTTCAAAAAGGCAGTTTCCGAATTCTACATTAGTAACTTCGTTTTTGTTCACTTGAATGTGAAGTAAACATGTATTGTCATGTATTTGATGTATACCTTTCGTAAATGAGCACGTTTATCATAAAAAAAACAAAGTTCTGGCAGCAATGTTTGAACCAGTTTCGCAAAAATCGTAAAGGCGATTCTCCTAAAAGTAAAGATAAAAATGCGTAAAGAACAACTTTACGCACTCTCACCTATTTATCGTAAAAATATCAAACGGTAAGATTTTAAAAAATCACGCTCGAAGTGTGAAGAGCTTCGAATGTGAAAAACGTGCTCGAAGTCATCTAGCGAGCACTGTTCACTTCGGAGTCCAAAGAGCTTCGAGTTCGAAGTGTGAAGACTTCGAACACGAAGAAGAATGAATCTGACCACTGTTCATATCCGCTCGAAGTGTATAGGGCATACACTGTTTGGAATTCGAAGTCTACTAGCTTCAAATTGATGCTAGTAGACACGCTCGAAGTGAACATGGATTTCATGATTTCGTATTCGAAGTCAACTAAGTTCGAATTGACTCCTTCGAACACGCTCAAAGTGGCCTTGGACTTAATAACTTCGTATTCGAAGTCCATTGACATCGAATTGTCCAATGAGGGCGCTTTAAGTGAACTTGAAATTAAGGGTTTCGAGTTCGAAGTGCTCTGACTTCGAATTTGAATTAAAGAGCGCTGGAAGTCCACTTTTGATTGTATGTTTCATGTTCGAAGTCCATAGACTACGAAGTAATTGTGTGGTTCGTTTTCGAAGTCCATTGACTTCGAATAAGACTTGTGAATTCGAAGATAATAAAATCTTTTTGTATTTTACAATTTTCAAAGAAATAAAACATATTTTTGATATTTTTCTTTGTTTTGTGAATGTTTTTGGTATTTTCTTTGATTTTCTAAATGTTTTTTTATTTTCTTTGATTTTCTCCCCCTACAAGCATGCGTAGTTTGTACGAATGATTGACACTCCCCCTCAAATTGTGCGTGAATGATCTGCAACATGAACAAACAAAGTGAACTACCCACTCAATAAATGACTGATAGTCAGACTTTATAATTCAACATACCTAATTTGGATATAACTCATTAAACCGAGATTTGTCTAATGGTTTAGTAAACAGATCAGCCAGGTGATCATCAGTCTTGACATATTGAAGTTCTATTAGACCCTTCTCCACATTATCTTTAATAAAATGATACCGTGTGTCAATGTGCTTAGTCTTTGAGTAGTGGACTCGATCGCATGAGATGGCAATGACAGATTGTGAATAACACAGTAATGGTATCTTATCATAGTGTAGGCCAAAATAAAAGAGTTGAATCCTAATCCACAAACTTTGAGAGCAGCAACATATTCAGCCTCAGCATTTGAAGTAGAGACACAATTCTGTTTCATAGAAGCCCAACACACTAACCGATCTCCCAAAAAATGTGCATTGCCTAATGTACTCTTTCTATCAAGCATGCAACCGGCATGGTCGGCATCTGAATAGGCGTATAATTGAAGACTAGAATCCCTTGGATACCATAGACCTAGATCAGGGGTACCCTTGAGATACTTGAATATTCTTTTGATTGCCAGCAGATGTGATTCCTTTGGATTAGCATGGAATCTAGCACATAAGCGTGTAGAAAACATTATATCTGGTCTACTAGCCGTTAGATACAGCAATGAGCCAATCATACCCCTATAAGTTTTTAAATCAACTGCTTTTCCGTCAAGATCAGCAGACAGTTTTGCTTTGGAAGACATGGGGGTAGATACTGAAGAACAACTAAGCATGTCATACTTCTTCAACAAGTCTTTAATGTACTTGGATTGACTAATGAAGATGCCATGACTTAGTTGTTTCACTTGTAATCTGAGAAAGAAATTTATCTCTCCTATCATACTCATCTGAAAAACGATTTTGCATGGTATATGCAAACTCATCACTGTACTTTGGGTTTGTGGAACCAAAAATGATGTCATCCGCATAAATTTGTACTATGATTAAATCCTTTCCTTTGGCTTTGGTAAACAGAGTGGTGTCGGTTTTTCCTTTGATGTATCCCTCACTCAACAAATATTCAGACAGGACATCATACCAAGCTCTCGGGGCTTGTTTTAGTCCATATAGGGCTTTGTCTAAAATATAAACATGTTGAGGTAATTTTGGATTGACGAAGCCTTCTTGCTGAGACACATAGACCTCCTCCTTAAGGATACCACTTAAAAAGGCTATCTTAAGGTCCATTTGAAAAACCTTGAAGCTTTTATAAGCAGCATAGGCTAAGAAGAGTCGAATGGATTCTATCCTAGCTACAGGGGCAAATGTTTCATCGTAGTTTATTCCCTCCTGTTGGTTGTAACCCTTAGCAACCAGCCTAGCTTGGTTTCGAACCACTGTTCCATCGGAGTCCCGTTTGTTCTTAAAAATCCACTTGGTACTAACCACTGATTTTCCCTCTCGAAGTGGTACCAATCTCCAAACTTTCAGTCTTTCGAACTGGTTAAGTTCTTCTTGCTTTGCAATGACCCAATCTGCATCATGTAAAGCATCAGAGACTTTGGTAGGTTCTATCATGGATAGGAAACTAGAATAAAGACACTCATTTGCCGTTGTAAAACGAGTTCTTACTACATCTTGAACATTGCCGATTATTTGAGATTCGGGGTGGGATTGTGTTCATCTTATTCCTCGGGGGTTTTGGATCGGAGGAAAGAACTCATTTAAACGATTTGAGAGTTCAATGTCTTCCTCTGTTGATATTGGGTCTGAATCATAGACTGAAGTTCCCTCATAAACCGGCTCATGAGGAACTATGACTGGATTGACAGTTGATGTAGACGGAGAATCCACGGTTGGATACGAAGACGAGTGGTCAACCTCCGTTGTAGTTATAGTAGGAGACACTGCATCATTCCTATCACCAGCATTTTGAACATCAGATTCAGACTGTAAGAAATCAAATAAGAAATCTAAGTTGTGTTCTGATGATGATGGATTTATATTTGTTTCTTTTCTTTAAAGTACTGGTCCTGAACTGACTTGTCCAGAAGCAACTTCATTTCCCTTTTAAAATGTGTTAACCTCCAACATGTCGTCAAATGTAACATTTATACTTTCCATAACATAGTTAGTTCTTTTATTTAACACTATGTAGGCTTTTGACTCATGTGAATAACCTAGGAAAATTGTTTCATCAGCCTTGGCTTCGAATTTCCCTAGATTATCCTTTTCATTGAGTACAAAGCACCTATTACCAAATATATGAAGTTATTTGATATTAGGTACAATGCCATTTGCTAATTCATATGGTGTTTTATTGAAACGCTTATGTATGAAAGAACAATTCTGTGTGTAACATGCAGTGCTGACGGCTTCAGCCCAATAGGAAGGCTGGAGACCAGAGTAAGCAAGCATGGTACGAGCAGCCTTAACCAGAGTTTGGTTGCTTCGTTCCACTACTCCATTCTGTTGTGGAGTATATGTTGTAGAAAATTGATTAGTGATCCCCACGAGGTCAAGGTAGTCTGACAAGCATTTGTTCTTGAACTCAGTTCCATTATCCGTGCGAATGGAGGCTACACTGTGTTCATACTTGTTCTGCTGTTGTTTGATGAAGCTGATGATAGTAGGAGTTGCTTCATCATTCGACCATAAGAACTTGAATCAAGTATACCTAGAGTAATCATCGACAATTACTAAGATATACTTCTTCCCATTGCGTGTTTGTACTCTCATCGGACCGCATATATCAAGTGTAGAAGCTCCATTATTTTCTTTGTACTAGAGATTTGTTTTACCTTGTGAGAAGTGTGTTTCATCTTCCCTTTATCACAGTCTGCACATAGATGGTCTTTGGAGAATTTCAACTTAGGCGGGCCTCTCACCAGATCTCCAGTAACTAGTTTGTTAATGTTGTGGAAGTTGAGATGGGACAGTTTTCTATGTCACTGCCAAGTTAGGTCTGATGAGGGCTTGATGAGTAGACAAACGGAGGTCTTCATGTTGTACTTGTTCAGATCAATTGAATACAGGTTAGACTTTCGTGTTCCCGCGACAAGTACATCACCTGTGTCTGTTGTCACTGAACATGAATTCTTTTTTAATGTAACCTCCAGATCTTTGTCACAGAACAGGGCAATGCTAAACAAATTATGGCCCAGTCCTTCTACATAAGAAACCTTCTTTATTTTGATATTTTTCTTTTCTATATCTCCGTACCCCAATATTGGTGCGTCGTTCCTAAAGCCAACATTCCCGGAGTACTTGGGAACGAAGTTGTTGAGAAGACGTTTGTCACCGGTCATGTGCTTGGTGCATCCTGACTCTAGGTACCAGAGATTAGGTTCCTGCATACAGAGAAGAACGAAGGTTTAGGTACCCATTTTGAAATAGGTCCTTGCTTGTTAGATGAAACACTGGAGTTAATGAAGTCTTGAAAAATGCAGTGTATTCTTTTTGGTGTGTTCCATTGAGACATTTGTTGTTCTTTGTTAAACCTTGACGTTTTAATCCAGAAAGGGTCACGAACAATTTTTGATTCAATGGTTAGAGTGATTTCTCCTCTTTCAAGAATTGGTGGACTTTTTATGTTTTTGACATCCACTACCTCAATCACGTCTTTTCGTTGCCAAATTTGAATCATTTCGGGTTTTGTAACTGTTTGAGATATGGTTTCGTTTTGGTGGTAGTACGGTTGGATTTTATGGTGGATGTTTTTGATTCTTGTTGTTTGATTGGTTTTGCTTTTGAACTTGACGTTTTTGAAGAATTTGATTTTCCCTTTGATGAAAGAAACTTGGTACGATGTATTTGAGATTTCCATGTTTTAGATTATGTTTTATTCCAAGCCTTCAAAAACTCTTTGTAACCACCCTTTCCGTACGCTTCTAACTCTTGAATAGTAATTAGTCTATTTGCATAGTTCTAATAATTCATGAGTTTTAAAGCGTGTTTAGTCACCCACTGATGAATGACTATTCCATGTGAGGAAATAAAGGGGGCATTTATTTGAGTTGACCCTTGTGGTCTCCATCTCTCACACGCACTAATTCCCATTTGTTTACGAAGCCTATCGTATTCACATTTGTATTCACAATGTCCATGCAAACACCCATGACTCGTGCAAAAATGCGTGCTTGCTTTCATTTCTTTTGTGGAAAGGGAATTATAATTACTAAAGAAATTTGTAATGTGATGACACTTTTTGGAAAAATCAAAACAAGGCTTAGAAACTCTGGGTTTAAACTTTCTTGTGATTCCATTGGTGCAAACACTCTTCATCTTGTTGTCTTTACTGCTTACATCGATTCAAAACGTGGTTAGGAGTGAATGGTTTTATGTTCTTGTGGACAACATTTGATGGTAACTTTGATTTGTTCTTGGAAGAGTGTGTGAGATGGACTTTGGAAATGGCATTCGGTTGCCTTTTGGTGGTTTCAGTTGATTTATGTTGAGACTTTGAAGTAGATTTATGTTGATCTATGGTCCATGATCCTTCCACCATAGATTTTCCTTTTTCTTCTCTGGTATATTTGCGTGTTGGTTGAGAAGTAGATGGAGTGGAAGTGCATGCCAAGATTTTCTTTTGACAGTGACATGGAAGTCTCTTTTCTGATTTATTTATTTCTGTTTCCAAATCATTAGTGATAATGGTTTGATAATAATAAGCTACAAGCTTTTCGAGTTGCCTTTGTAACACCATATGTGGTATATATATTCGGGCCTCTAGAACTACTTGCGGCTTTTTGAGTTCATTAGGATAGGTGAAACCGTTAGACTCATCTGTCATACTGAGCTTATGAGGCTCGGATGAGATAGAATCATTTAATTCCTGATAATTAAAATAAATTTCAGATTTTAGTGGAGTATTTCATTTAAAATCTTCTTCTCGTCCAAAAAATAACATTTTGTTTGTGATGCCCGTATTCTTAAGTTAAAATCATATAATTGTTTGGCTGTCACTTTCTAACTGATTCGTGTGTTTTCAAATCCAAGACCATCATAGGTCCATTTTGAGAACTTTCTTTCTTTGGATTTATTGAGGAAAATTGTTTGTTCTGTTTGACCCCGTTTTATCAGTGTATCTTCTAGATTTTTTTATTTTTTAGCACAATTCACCCTTTTCATTGAGAATAAATTTTGCGTCATTTTCGGCGCTGATCTTCTCTGCTTTTAGGTCATGTAATTGGGTGCTCATGTTTGCAGTTAGCTCAATGAGTTCGTTTTCTTTTTCAATGATTTTCGTTTTGAGCTCTTTAATTTTGATTTTAGTACCTTTTTCTCTAACTTTTTCATTCGTGATATGATGATCTGAACATGTTCCATGCTCAGACCACAACTTGCAATGGAGTTAGAGTGTACCTCATCCTTATCATTTGCAGCATCAAGCCCTTCATCATCAGAATTGTCATATTGTGCCTCTGGCTCGGCTTTATCATAACTAAACTCTTCTTCAACGTCTGCCATTAAGCAGAATTGAGCTTGTGCCTCTTCCTCAAGATCACTATCATCAGTATCAGTGAGGAACTGGTCTTCTTCCACCAACATGGCCCTTCCTGCACTCTTCCTTTTTGCCAGTCTAAGCTTTTGCTTATAGTATTCGGCGTCTTTCTTCATTTTCTGTGTGCAGTCTTTTATGAAGTGACCGTTTCCCCCACAGTTGTAGCATTTGCGATCTTTCCTATCCTCCTTGGCAATTCTTGGTTTCTCGGCCACCTTATAGTTTTCTGATCTTCGAGACCTAGAAGTGTACCTTTGGCAATAGTTGGTTTTAGAGTACCTATTTTTAAAAGCCTTGGTGATGAATGACATGGCCTTCATGACTTGTTCCATTTCTGTACCATCTGACTCATCAGATTCTGAGTAAGATAAAGCCACTTGTTTGAACTTCTGAGTTCTAGAAGACTCACAGGGGGTTGGTTCTGAAGCAACTAGAGCTAAGGGGTCAGTTGAGACTCTGGGAGATATTTTTGAGACCTCATATTGGTATTGCTGAAGGTCCTAAAAAATGTTGTGGTATGTGACAATTGTAAGGTTTCGGTTGATATGTTTGCATAGCTTGACATGCTCTTTCCATTCTGGTCCTAGAGCACGAAGAAATACACAATTGATATCCAAATTTATCCTTTCAACCTTGTTTGTCCGGAGTTTGTTCAGGAGCTTGCAGAAACGACTGTAAGTGTCAATTAACAGCTCGTTCTCCCTGGCAGAAATTTCGTGTAACACGTTCACCAATTGTGTTCTTTTTATATGTTCGCCTTGCTCAGTTCGTTGCAATTGATGTTTGATCTCATCCCAGATCTCTTTGGTAGTAGCTAAGCTGTCAACCTTCATGTACATCTCAGAAGATAAACCTTGTTTGAGGTAGTACTTAGCCAACCTATCAGCCTTCTTTCTTTCTTTCTTTCTTAGCAGCTGTTAACTCATCATGAGTTTTCTCTCTCAATGTTCCAACAATTGGAGATTGTTGTCAGGTTGTGCATCCATGATTCGATTGAATTTCTTTTCTCCATTGAGAATAGAATCGATCATCATTTCACCATAAACTTCATTATGTTCCAGAAAATCCATGAACCTCCCTCTCCATACAAGGTAGTCATTGTGGAAGAGAACAGGGGGTTTGGAATCTGTGCCAATGGCCAATATCTCATTGGAACTTGACATTTTGATTTAATTACTTGAAAGTTTCAAAGTGATCGTTAACTTGGAAAAGTTGGGTGATTAGGTTCGAAGATGGTTTTTTCGAATTGGAATGGTTCGAAGTTGTGACTTCGTATTGAGTAATTAGTTCGAAGTAACTGTTGGTTTGAAGTGAGGTTAATCTAGGAATTCGAAGTCAATCTTGAAATGAGCTTCGAATGGAACAGTACTCTTTGGTCTTCGAGTAAAAGTGATCTTTGAATTTGTTTTGTTTTCGGAGTTAACTTCGAATGGAAAAGTGTGATCTTCGAATACGAAATGTGATTGAAAAGGTACCGAATTTTGGACAAATGATGCGCTCGAAGTCAAGGTGTTGAAGTGGACTTTGAATTTGAAGTGTACTTGGGGAATTAAATCCGCTCGAAGTCGCCTATAACTTGTTTCAAACTTGGAACTTGTGTTGATTTCGAGCGTGAAGTGTATAGTCTTCGAATTCGAGATATGTTTCCTTCGAATTTGAAAATTTGATACGCTCGAAGCCTTCTATAGGCAACAAATTCCGGATTTTACGGGATCTGTTTTAAACTGCCTTGCTCGAAGTCTTCTTTGCAATATTAGGCATGTTCGAACTCTACAGTAAACACCAAAAATCTTTGAAAAATTAATTCCACTCGATCAAACATTCAGATCTCGACTATTCCTCATGTGACATTCGGCAACAAATTTCCCAGGTTAGCCATTAAAAATTCTAATTTTAAGCCTAGTATGACTAAAAAATAGTATTTATGACTTAAATACATGCATAATAATATTAGATTTCGTAGAAATCCCGCCTATATGGTTAGAACCTTCCCGAGCTCGAAAAATCGAATTATTAAAAGTCAAGAATTACAAATCATATACAATAATAATAATAATAATAACAATAAAAATAATTAAATACATCATAATAAATATAAATAAGTTAAAATATAAAACATATATATATATATATAAACTCATCAAAATAATTAAAACTTTGTTAATTAAAAGATTTAAACAAAATCACCATTTATACAAATTTATTTAAACTAATTACACAAAATTTATAAAAAATAAAAAAATAAAAGAAACCCCCCATCTCTTTTCTCTTGCCTCCTTCTCTTCCCAAGAATCACCACTTGATCTCCCCCATGCTCTATATAAGCCCCTACTACTCTTCATCATTTCCTTCACCACCACACTCCATCTCTTCTCTTTTCTCTCTTCTTCTTTCACCAACAAAAATCTCCCAAGAACATCCAAGTCTTGATCATCTCTTAAAGATCAAACACAAAATCAAAGAAAAGAGTTGGTAAGATGATCATAAAACACTCATCTCTACTCTTCTACCCTTCTTCTTTTCTTCTTTCTTCTTTCTTTTATTTATTTTCTTTGTTGTTCATCTTATTTCTTTTATATATATCTATAATCATGTAAATATAAACATCCTACCAATGTTGTAAGGAGCACATGAAATGTGCATCATCCTACCATTGTTGTATGGAACTTAATCAACTAAAAATCAAGAAAATAAGACTTTGATCATGCATGTGTTTCATCTTAACAAATGTTGTAAGGAACACATTAAATGTGTATCATCCTACCATTGTTGAAAGAACACATGGATTATCAAAGCTTATACTCATACAATATGATTATTCATGAATATAAACATGTTATATTAAAGTTAAGAACCATAAGCAAAAAGAATCACAAATCTGGCAGAATCTGATGTTAGAACTCCCTACTTGTTTTTGTTATATCTGGAGTTCTAGGTATAAAAATCAGTTGATTCTTTTTGCTAATCTTAGTTTAAAGTGTTACCTTTCATTTAAAACTGGATTCACTAATTTTCATGAACGTTTGATCCTTCAAACATATTTAAAAAGACCCATATGTTGAATCTGGAAGTCTGGCAGATTTAGAAGGGTACACTTTAAACGCGTGTAACTAACTCATTCTTGGGTCAAATTACGTCTAGTTTTTTTTAAAAGTTTAATCTGTGAGTCGTGGTTATTTCCCAGTTTGAATCATGTAAAAAGGAGGTCGTATGAGCCCTAAACAGACGTTTTAGTAACAACATGTCATCCAGACACTGATCAGTGGACATCCTATACACTTTTAATTATTAAAAATACCAAACATGGATTATAAATTCCTATATTTTTACTGGACATTCTAGAAACATATAGCAAGATTATATTAAAATATCAAGCCTTAATATGACTCCTAAATTACAGTTTTTAATTTTTAAAGTTCAACTCAAAGAACTGAAAATTTCAGTGAACATTTATGAATAATGGAAAAATAGAGACAACCTTTAACTATTTAAATAAATAAGTTAACAACAAATAAATAATACAAAATAATAAATAAAATAAGTCTAATAGAGCTACATACCTTTTTATATTAGGAAAGGAGCTTCGGTAGGAACAAGAAATCCTTACAAGAAAACACCTTTGCATACCGAGTGAGTATCATAGCCCCTTTTTACCGTATTTCATATTATTTTGGGGTGAAAGCATGTGTATACATTTCATGAAAAGTTTATTGCCTATCTTCTTATTTATTTCAAATATTATTTTGAGCACTTATGGTATTATTCTTTGATGTGCTTGGGTGATCGTTGTAAGGCCCTTTCGTTGGACATTATTCCTTAACTCCGCTAGTGAGCCGATGGTATTTGTAAGTAGCGCTATTTGGAGATTCCGACGTCTCCCATTTATGGTTGACGAACTATAGATGTACTTTACCACTACTAACGTCATTTAATATAGGCGTTAGGTTTATCATGGGCAATTGGTTGTCGGCTAGGTTGGATAATGGCTCAAGCAATAATCATCATAGTCTATTACTACCATGTGCAACGTTTTGGGCAATATAATACATCTTCTATCATTATTTCATACTTGGATTTTCATCCAAAAACTTCCATCAATTATTTAAACTTTTCTCATTTAAAAGATATTTTGTGCATACATTAAAAACCTATGAACTCACCAACTCTAGTAGTTGACACTTTTCTTTTACCCGTGCTTTCAGGTGACCGCCGTTAGGTACCTTATGCTTACAAACATGATGTGTGGCATCTTCATCTTCATCGTCACATTTTATAAAAACCATATTTATTTTATTTACGCATCGTACAAGACAATTTCCTTTAAATATTATTCGGTTGTGTAACTTTTATTTATGTTTCATCCGAACTACTTATTTTGTTAATTTAATCTAATGGTTATTATCTATTTACCTTGTGCGATGATATCTTGTGCTGTGACACCTCGTGTTTCCGCTTTAGCGGGGTGTGACAGATTTGGTATCAGAGCCTAAGGTTATAGAGAATGTTGTTTTTCTTATGGGGGGAAAACAACAACTATGACCAAAGGTTTATAAAAATAAATTTACAAATAATTTTGTTTAAAATGCATCAAGTGTATTGATAATATAATTAAGCTGAGTACCACATTGTTATACCTCAATTAGACAAAGCTTGATCACCTATGTCTAATTTAGCTATGTACGATATGGCACTTAGGTTAGTTATAATAAAAATATACTTAGAAACAAAATTTTATTTACTTTCTTTCTAGATCACGATTATTGTGTGTGTGCATAAGCATGGCATATCATAAGTACTTTCATATATTAGCACACTTAGTAACCAATTTTATATATATCGAAGTCTGTAATGTCATCATTAGGTTGACGCATTAAGATTACATATTCTTTACCCATGGAGGTTAGAATAGAAACTTAGTAGGAGAGTCCCCGAGTTTCACGACCTAGTGTATTATCAACACCAACTTCCTGTGAAGCATGTGTTAGGCTCACGGCTAGGAAAAGAGTCCCCTTACCAACGATAGTAACATCGTGACCTTTTCATTAGGAGGGAGAGAACTGCTGATTTAGGGAGCACATAGAGGCACCCTGAGTAGTAATGGGAACTATATGATTGAACATGTTTTGCTTAAATCACATTATGAAATGTATGATTTTAAAATTTTACATGCATTGCTATATGATTGAACGGGAGTGTTAGTTGTTAGACCTTATATCTTAGGATCACCATAACCTAGCTAAGTAGAATTTGTAAAAAGGAGAGACCCGAATGTGATTACTAGTATGTTTCTTCTTAACAATTATAATGCATCAATGCTATCTGACTCTAGAATATATAGAAGCTTCGTACCACTAGTTATTAGGCCAAAGCTCAATCTAAAATTTCAAATATTGAAAGAGGCCTATATCATGGAATTTGCTAATGGACAAGAAGTCAAGACTAGAGATATAATCACTAAGTGTACCTTGAACTTAGGCAGCAAAAACTTCAACGTAGACCATACCAATCAAATTAGGGAGCTTTGATGTAGTTGTTGGTATGTATTGGCTATCCAAAAATCAAGCTGAAATACTTTGTTCTGCAAAGGTCATTCAGATTCCACTATCACAAGATGAAACGCTTGTCGTATAAGGAGAAAAGACCAGGAAGAACGTCAAGGTGGTATCATGCATGAAAATGCAAAAATATTTAGGAAAGGACTATATCGCATTCTTCGTGCACGTTGTAGAAACGGAGGTTTAGGAAAAGCACATTCACGATTTTCCAATCGTTCGGGATTCTCCCAAGGTGTTTCCGGATGAATTACCTGGATTACCCTTAGTTAGACAAGACAAATTTGGATTGATTTAATCCCTTGAGCCGCGCCCGTAGCAAAGGCACCATATCGGTTAGCCCCGTTGGAAATATAGAAATTGCCTGCACATCTTCAAGAGCTACTCGACAAAGGAATTATTCGACCAAGTACCTCACCATGGGGAGCCGTAGTCCTATTCGTCAAAAAGAAAGATGGATTGCTACGAATGTGCATACACTATAGGGAACTCAACATATTGACCATCAAAAATCAATACCCTCTTCCTCGAATCGATGACCTTTTCGATCAACTTCAAGGTGCTACCTATTTTTCTAAAATCGATATTCAATCTGGATATCATCAATTAAGAATCCGTGAAGAGGACGTGCCCAAAACCGCGTTTAGAACACGTTATAGTTATGCCCTTTTGATTGACAAACGCACCAATTGTCTTCATGGACGTAATGAACCGAGTATGCAGACTATACTTAGATAAGTTGTGATTGTGTTTGTTGATGATATACTCATTTACATGCGACAAAAGAGCAACCATGAAAAGCATTTAAGGTTGATACTAAAGTTACTTAAGGATCAGAAGTTTAAAGTTACTTAAGGATCAGAAGTTGTATGCCGGGAATTACGTTTTCTAGGCCACATAATTAATAGGAATTCATGTTGACCCAACAAAGATCGAAGCCATAAAGAAATAGGAACCCCATATATCCCGACTGAAATTGTAAATTTCTCGGTTAAGTACATTTATTTATAGCAAATTTCTCAGAATTTGCGCAACCACTCGCGGCATTAACTCAAGAGGATAAGAAGTTTGTTTGGTGAAAAAAAAAACATTTTCTACGCTTAAGAATAAGTTAGCAATGCACCAATTTTGGCGTTACCCGGAGGAACATATAACTTCGCGGTATATTGCGATGCGTCACACCAAGGATTGGGTTGTGTGTTGTTGCAAAAAGAGAAAGTCATTGATATGATTCGAGACAATTCAAAGTGCATGAGAAGAAATTTACTACCCACAACTTAGAGTTAGGAGCCGTAGTATATGCCCTTAAAAAAATGGAGATATTACCTTTATAGTACTAAGCGAACTATTTATACAGACCACAAGAGTCTTCAGCATATTCTTGATCCAAAGATGCTTGATATGAGGCGTAGAAGATGAGTAGAATGGCTTAGTGACTACGATTGTGATATCAAATACCATACTAGCAAGGCCAATATGGTCGCTGATGCTCTATGAAGAAACAAAAGAGTGAATCCATCTAGGGTACAAGCTTTAGGAGCAACCATTCAAACAAGCCTAAATGAAAGAATAGTTGAAGCTCAAAAAGAAGCATCAAAGACGGAAAATTTGAAGAACGAGACCCTATATCACTTGGAGCGATGATTCAAAACAGGCCAGATGGAGTGCACCACTTCGAAAACAAGAATTGGATAGCTAAGTTTAATAACCTTTAATCAACAATTTTAGACGAGGCGTATAATATTCAATCCACCCTGAAGCCGACAAAATGTTCTCAAGGAATACTATTGGTAGGTCTAGAATAAAGAAAGACGTCTCCTTGTTCGTGGGAAATGTTTAACTTGCGCAAGGGTTAAGACAGAACACCAGAAGCCATCCGGTTTGTTGCAACAGCCAGAATGGAATGGGAACATATAAGCATGGATTTCGTATCTAAATTACTCCGATCTGCAAAAGGGTACAATTCCATTTGGGTTATAGTAGATCGACTCACGAAATCGGCACCTTTTCTCCCTATACGGGAAGATTACAAAGTGGAAAACTGGCTCAGAATTATATTGACGAAGTTGTTGCCCGACACGCAGTACCAATTGCAATAATATCCGATAGAGGTAGTCGGTTCACATCCCGATTTTGGCAATCGTCACAAAGGGCGTTAGGTACGCAAGTAAACCTGAGCAGCACCTACCACCCTCAAACGGATGGGCAATCGGAGAGAACGATTTAGACACTAGAAGACATGTTGTGTGCATGCGTAATAAATTTTAGTGGAACTTGAGATTCACATATACTATTAGTTAAGTTTTCTTAGAATAATAGGTGTCACACTAGCATCCAGTGTGCACCATATAAAGTCTTGTATGGGCGCAAGTGTAGATCCCCACTTAATTTGTTGGAAATTGGCGATAGGAAATTAACTAGACCTGATATCATGCAAGCGGTCATCGACAAGAATACAATTATGAACGATAGGCTTAAGACTGCCAAAGATCATTAGAAAATTTACGCTGATAATCTCCGTAAGCCTTTAGAGTTCCAAGTGGGCGATAAAAGTGCTTATAAAGGTATTGCCGTGGAAGAAAATAGTACATTTTAGGAAAAGAGGAAAACTATATCCCAGATTCTTTAGACCATTTGATATAATTAGGCGAGGGGCGTATATGCTTAAATTGCCACAAGAACTAAATGCCATACACGATACCTACCATGTGTCAAATCTAAATAAATTATTAGCTGATGAAACTCTAGTACTACCCCTAAAGTATGTTCAGATGATCGGTTAGATTTCGTACATGAACCAATTGAAATTCTTGACCGTAAGGTCAAACAACTTAGAAAAAGTAAGATTCAAATTATAAAAGTTCGATTGGAATTCAAGTACGGACCCGAATACACATGGGAACGCGAAGACTACATGAAACATAAATATCCTCACCTCTTTAATAACGTTAGTACAAAGTAAATTTCGGGACGAAATTCTTTTAATCAGGGGAGACTGTGACATTCGGCAACAAATTTCCCAGGTTAGCCATTAAAAATTCTAATTTTAAGCCTAGTATGACTAAAAAATAGTATTTATGACTTAAATACATCCATAATAATATTAGATTTCGTAGAAATCCCGCCTATATGGTTAGAACCTTCCCGAGCTCGAAAAATCGAATTATTAAAAGTCAAGAATTACAAATCATATACAATAATAATAATAATAATAACAATAAAAATAATTAAATACATCATAATAAATATAAATAAGTTAAAATATAAAACATATATATATATATATATAAACTCATCAAAATAATTAAAACTTTGTTAATTAAAAGATTTAAACAAAATCACCATTTATACAAATTTATTTAAACTAATTACACAAAATTTATAAAAAATAAAAAAATAAAAGAAACCCCCCATCTCTTTTCTCTTGCCTCCTTCTCTTCCCAAGAATCACCACTTGATCTCCCCCATGCTCTATATAAGCCCCTACTACTCTTCATCATTTCCTTCACCACCACACTCCATCTCTTCTCTTTTCTCTCTTCTTCTTTCACCAACAAAAATCTCCCAAGAACATCCAAGTCTTGATCATCTCTTAAAGATCAAACACAAAATCAAAGAAAAGAGTTGGTAAGATGATCATAAAACACTCATCTCTACTCTTCTACCCTTCTTCTTTTCTTCTTTCTTCTTTCTTTTATTTATTTTCTTTGTTGTTCATCTTATTTCTTTTATATATATCTATAATCATGTAAATATAAACATCCTACCAATGTTGTAAGGAGCACATGAAATGTGCATCATCCTACCATTGTTGTATGGAACTTAATCAACTAAAAATCAAGAAAATAAGACTTTGATCATGCATGTGTTTCATCTTAACAAATGTTGTAAGGAACACATTAAATGTGTATCATCCTACCATTGTTGAAAGAACACATGGATTATCAAAGCTTATACTCATACAATATGATTATTCATGAATATAAACATGTTATATTAAAGTTAAGAACCATAAGCAAAAAGAATCACAAATCTGGCAGAATCTGATGTTAGAACTCCCTACTTGTTTTTGTTATATCTGGAGTTCTAGGTATAAAAATCAGTTGATTCTTTTTGCTAATCTTAGTTTAAAGTGTTACCTTTCATTTAAAACTGGATTCACTAATTTTCATGAACGTTTGATCCTTCAAACATATTTAAAAAGACCCATATGTTGAATCTGGAAGTCTGGCAGATTTAGCAGGGTACACTTTAAACGCGTGTAACTAACTCATTCTTGGGTCAAATTACGTCTAGTTTTTTTTAAAAGTTTAATCTGTGAGTCGTGGTTATTTCCCAGTTTGAATCATGTAAAAAGGAGGTCGTATGAGCCCTAAACAGACGTTTTAGTAACAACATGTCATCCAGACACTGATCAGTGGACATCCTATACACTTTTAATTATTAAAAATACCAAACATGGATTATAAATTCCTATATTTTTACTGGACATTCTAGAAACATATAGCAAGATTATATTAAAATATCAAGCCTTAATATGACTCCTAAATTACAGTTTTTAATTTTTAAAGTTCAACTCAAAGAACTGAAAATTTCAGTGAACATTTATGAATAATGGAAAAATAGAGACAACCTTTAACTATTTAAATAAATAAGTTAACAACAAATAAATAATACAAAATAATAAATAAAATAAGTCTAATAGAGCTACATACCTTTTTATATTAGGAAAGGAGCTTCGGTAGGAACAAGAAATCCTTACAAGAAAACACCTTTGCATACCGAGTGAGTATCATAGCCCCTTTTTACCGTATTTCATATTATTTTGGGGTGAAAGCATGTGTATACATTTCATGAAAATTTTATTGCCTATCTTCTTATTTATTTCAAATATTATTTTGAGCACTTATGGTATTATTCTTTGATGTGCTTGGGTGATCGTTGTAAGGCCCTTTCGTTGGACATTATTCCTTAACTCCGCTAGTGAGCCGATGGTATTTGTAAGTAGCGCTATTTGGAGATTCCGACGTCTCCCATTTATGGTTGACGAACTATAGATGTACTTTACCACTACTAACGTCATTTAATATAGGCGTTAGGTTTATCATGGGCAATTGGTTGTCGGCTAGGTTGGATAATGGCTCAAGCAATAATCATCATAGTCTATTACTACCATGTGCAACGTTTTGGGCAATATAATACATCTTCTATCATTATTTCATACTTGGATTTTCATCCAAAAACTTCCATCAATTATTTAAACTTTTCTCATTTAAAAGATATTTTGTGCATACATTAAAAACCTATGAACTCACCAACTCTAGTAGTTGACACTTTTCTTTTACCCGTGCTTTCAGGTGACCGCCGTTAGGTACCTTATGCTTACAAACATGATGTGTGGCATCTTCATCTTCATCGTCACATTTTATAAAAACCATATTTATTTTATTTACGCATCGTACAAGACAATTTCCTTTAAATATTATTCGGTTGTGTAACTTTTATTTATGTTTCATCCGAACTACTTATTTTGTTAATTTAATCTAATGGTTATTATCTATTTACCTTGTGCGATGATATCTTGTGCTGTGACACCTCGTGTTTCCGCTTTAGCGGGGTGTGACACCTCATCTTCTTCAAATGTTCTTGACAGTAATTTCAATCCTTATAAACAACAATGAAAAATCAATCGATTTTTATACCCTCTTGGTCGCAATTCCTTGTAGATTCATAGTATACCAATTAATCCGTCATTCCAATTAAATCAGATGAACTAATGAAGCAAAAACCGTAGATGTATTCCACGAAAAAACTTCAAGAACTCATTCGATTTTGATCCAATTCAAACCATAAATGATTTTGGAACATAAGGACCCTCCGTAACTATTTCAAACATTTGGATATCAAGGGTGGATAAAAAAGATGGGCTCTACTTTTCCACATGGAGAAGTTTTCTACATCAAACACGGGACATCTTGTTAAAGACCCAGTGTTTGAGATCGGTAAAGGTGTATCACAGTTGTTGCTGGTAGAGTTCAGGTACGTGGGTGGGTGATGTGTTTGGGTTTTCAGTAATGGCCTGGCGGAGAGGATGAGCACGGATGGTTTCTGAGATTATGGGAATTTTGGTATCCGTCTCCATGTCAAAGTACAGATTGTTTCTCAGAGTTTCAAGCCTGTCAGCAGCGGGGACTAGGCTTTCCTCAGGGAGGGGTTGGTTGGCAGCCATCTGTCACAGATAATATAAATCAGATTAGTACAAGAGAGACAGATAGTGTTGGACGCACATGTGAATGTATGAAGGAGTATGTGTTTCGGAGTTCAATGCACATGTTAATGTGGGGTTTTGACTTTGACCTTGACTTTTTACTTATGAATTTTGACCCTTAATTGGAGTATTTTGGAATCAAGTCAAAAATTTTCTAAGTGTTGAAAGTCGGATGGACCTAAGTCATGCGAAAGTCGCATGAGATGAAAGTCGGATGAGGTGTAAGTCGCATGAGGTAAAATCCGACATGAGTTTCAAAATCCGATTGTTTAACCATAGTAGTTTCAAAATCCGATAAAATGAAATCCGCCAATCTCAAAACTATCAGATTTTCATCAAACCGGATTGTTCATCAAAAATCGCATGAAAAAGTTGAATTTGAAAGTCGCATGAAAGTTTGATGGTGAAAGTCGCATGAAATTTTTGAACTTGAAAGTCGCATGAATTTAACAATTATGCGAAAGTCGGATGGACTCATATCATGCGAAAGTCGGATGGTTTGAAAACATGTGAAAGTCGAATGGTTTTAAAACATGTGAAAGTCGGATGGCACAAGTTGCACTCGAAAGTCGGATGCACACATTTCATGTGAAAGTCGGATGAACAAAATTCATCCGAAAGTCGGATGAACATAGATCATGTGAAAGTCGCATAATTCAAGTTCATCCGTAAGTCGCATGGAATGAAAGTTTCTGTCGAGAGTCGCATGGGGTGAATTTCTTATTCGAAAGTCGCATTAGGCAGAGTTCATCCAAAAGTTGGATAGACCAAAGTCATCCGACTGTCGGATGAGTCAAACTTTTCTTCATCCGACTGTTAAGAACTTTTAAAACAATTTGAACCAAGTGAAAATTATTTTTCAAGGATGAGTAAGTTTGTGGGTTCAAGTTGAGTGCCAAACGACTCGGATTTCAAACTAAAACAACTATGTGCTCTCAATCATATCGAAACAGTCTCCAAGTATCACAATTTTAGACTCGACGAGACCCTATTCTTCGAAGACGAAGAACAGTACCATGTTCATAGAAAAACTTTTGCTAAATCCCCATTTTGTGTGAATCAGTAACCCATTTTGGATTCAAAACATTCGCAATCATCAAAAATACACATAAGAGTACTTGAAACACTCTAACCAACATCATTTAGATGTGTATGATTCAACCCATAAACAAAAACACAACTGTTCGATAACAGGGGTTGTAGAACAACAAAAAACTTGATTTCTCACTCTAAATGTGAGTATGTTTCAACGTTCCATGTTCTAATGATCTTACCTTCAGTTTAGTGTTTAAACAAACACAAAATTTTCACTACAAGAGAGTATCAATTGAGGGCAGTTGAGAAAGGAAGAAGATGAAGAGGTTTCACTTTTTGAAATATGTGGAAGCGTGAAAGGAAAGGAGGGTCGGATAGTTCTATTTATAGACTATCCAACGGTCGGATGGGTCGTGGCTTTGATCCGACTGTCGGATCGACCCGGTTTGGCCCAAACCTGATGTTTGGACCAATCTATTCTATTTAAGCCCAAGGATTGATTATTCTTTATTTTTGTTGTTTTCTACTTCATTTAAAACACATAAAATAAACAACTGAAAAGGAATCATCTAAAAAGACGAATTCTGAACATTTCTCCCCCTACATGAATGTACGGAAAACATTCGTGTTATCCAGTGAACCGCATCGCTCCCCCTAGACAGGAGCATCTGTATAGCTGCACAGAGAACAAAAACAACGGGTAAATCTGTTCAAGACAGGAAAACAGTAATGAATTACAGCTTGAGATTCAGCATTCCAATTTTTTATACTAGAAATGAAAATCAGGCTTCGTCCAATAGTTTAGTGAACAGATCAGCAAGTTGATGATCAGTGGGAAAGTACTATAGTTCGATCAGACACTTTTCGACGTTGTCTTTCACAAAATGATACCTGATATCAATATGCTTGGGTTTAGAGTGATGGACAGGATTGCTAGAAATGGCAATTGAACTCTGAGAATCACACAACAGTGGAATCTTAGAGTAGGTAGGACCAATGTCCCACAGCTGAGTTCGCATCCACAGACTCTGAGAATAGCAACTGGCAGCAGCCATAAATTCAGCTTCAGCAGTTCTGTTTATTTTGAACTCTAGTAGACCAATCGATCTCCCAAGATGTGTGCACTCCTTGATGTGATTTTCCTATCCAACATACAACCGGCATAATCCGAGTCGGAGTACGCAAGACAATTCGAATGTGGAGTCACGGGGATACCACAGACCAAGATCAGGTGTCCCTTTCACGTATTTGAGGATACGTTTCATAGCAAGTAGATGTGAATCTTTTGGAT
Organism: Dittrichia graveolens; assembly: GCA_038502395.1. NCBI lineage: Eukaryota > Viridiplantae > Streptophyta > Magnoliopsida > Asterales > Asteraceae > Dittrichia > Dittrichia graveolens. Next base: position 49,229,471 of record JARJIL010000005.1, on the reverse strand, counting down.
TTGCCTGAAAATGAGCACAGAGACACATAGAAAACATTATGTCTGGTCTACTACCCGTTAGGTATAGTAAAGAGCCGATCATTCCCCGATAGGTTTTCAAGTCAACTACCTTTCCGTCAGGATCAACAGACAACTTTGTTTTGGAAGACATGGGGGTTGATTTGGACGAGCAGTCCGACATTTCATATTTTCTTAATAAATCATTAATATATTTAGATTGATTTATGAAAATTGCATTGGAAAGTTGTTTGACTTGTAAGCCGAGGAAGAAATTCATTTCTCCCATCATGCTTATTTTAAAGTTGCTCGCCATTAGTTTTGAAAACTCTAGACTATAATGTGGATTCGTAGAGTCAAATATAATATTGTCTACATATATCTGGACTAAGATGTAGTCATCCCCAATTTTCTTTGTGAAGAGAGTGGTGTCGATTCGTCCCTTTGAATAGCCTTCACGAACCAGATAGGCCGATAGAACATCATACCAAGCCCTTGGAGCATGTTTGAGTCCATAGAGGGCCTTATCAAGTATGTAGACTGTTGGATTATGCCCATTTACACACACACGAGTTGGTATCACGACTGATGAAGCAAGGACCTATTGGGTCACACGCCAAGTATCGATTCCGGCATCACGGATGGTCTAATGAGAGAGAAAACTAGAAACTGGTTCTGGTGGGCCAAGGCACACCCGTGTCTCTATGAGGTACAAACGTGCCCTACACGCAGGCACGAGCCCAAGTTGGGTGTGACTTGGGTGTGGCCTGTGGCTAGGTACACCTGTGCCTCTGGGACGCATGCCCGTGCCCAGTGGACAGGCACGAGCCCAAGTCGGGCGTGACTTGGGCGTGGCCTCTTGGGCTGGCACGCCCGTACCCTATGGGGCACGACCATGCCTCATGCACTAACAGCCTCTTAACTAGGCTTTCAAAGCTAGTTAAAGTGTGTTTATGTGTATTGATCATGTAACAGCCATGAGATTAATTGTAGCACGTTTTTTGAACTCAATTTTGAGTTCTATATAAACCACATGAAGTCTAATGGTTTTGGTTGCTTGAAAGAAATACACCAAGTTGATACAATTTGCATAAACTCTCTCAAACACACAAAATACTTCCAAGGCTTTGGTTCTTTTGTGTAGATCATATTCGTGGTGTTTAGGTTGCCACACCTAACACTCTAGCAAGTGGGAAAAGTTCAAGACTTGGTGTGGACTTCGATAGAGGTGTACACGTTAGTGCACGAGACTTCCAAACTCCAAACCCACGCGTACAAAGAAGATAGCATCGAGGGTATAATTATATTTCTTTGTTTTTTTATTTTGTTGCTTAGCCATGTCTAGAGTTTTGGTCCATATGGTGGGCACATTCATGGTCAAATTTTGAAAATATTTTTCTACTCGTTTCGCTTAAGTTGCGATTTTAGACCACAAAAACCCAACAGTGGTATAAGAGCCATCTCTAACATGGCATTGCAGTTTAGAGTTTAACCGGATTTTCTGAATTTTCTGTCAAAAATGGTTTTCCGGTGACCGGGCACGGTCCTACCTCTAGGGGTACGGGCCGTGCCGGTGGCCGGGGCACGGGCGTACCTGTTGTGGTACGGGCCGTGCCGGCAGAATTCATAAGCTGTTTAAAATTGTTTAAACTGTACACTGACAAAATTGGTAGGCACGCCCGTACCCTCTGGGGTACGCCCGTGCCTTATGATTTTTTGGTCAGAATTGGTTTTTTAAACAATGTGTTTAAATATATATTAAAATCCGGGTTTTAGACTAGTCTTGATTCTGTTGGTCCCCACTATATTTTGGTTCCTAATTCTATATGTTTTGTGTGACTTGGCATGAAATTCACAAAGACATATATTTTTAGGTGTATATATGAATATGTAATTTTAAAGGTCTATTAAAATTGCTAATGCATATGTACAAGGATTGCTTGTTGTGCCTTAAGTGTTGTTTTGCAATCTTGATCAAAATATATATATCTTTGTTGGACATGGTTTTGTGGTACACCATTGCTTTCGTTTGGTTGTGTTTGTTGTGGTAGCCCGGTAACTTGATATGCCCATAGACTTTGTGATGTTTGTGGTTGGTTTTGGTTTTGCCCTACGTGCCGTAATGTTGTAATATTTATATTTTGGTGTGACTTGTATGTCGTTTATTTAAATCTTTGTACTCATAATAGATTATTAGGATCGCGACTTGCATGTCGTTTTCTTATTATTATGTACTCGTACTTAGATTATTTCAAATATGTTATATTGCATCCAAACTGACTGGGAGACACGGTGTTGGCGTCTTGACGAACCAAGTCCGGGAGATTCGCCGGAGTGGAGATCGTGACGGAGCATCCCTTGGTGTTGTCCCTAGATTGACTATGTTTTCCCCGTTTTGGCTCACGGGGAAAATACTTAGGATTTTGGCATGTTACCGGGTCGTTATTTATATTTATGCGTGGTTGTTTCAACCTTCCATGTTCTAATGATCTTACCTTCAGTTTAGTGTTTAAACAAACACAAAATTTTCACTACAAGAGAGTATCAATTGAGGGCAGTTGAGAAAGCAAGAAGATGAACAGGTTTCACTTTTTGAAATATGTGGAAGCGTGAAAGGAAAGGAGGGTCGGATAGTTCTATTTATAGACTATCCGACGGTCGGATGGGTCGGGGCTTTGATCCGACTGTCGGATCGACCCGGTTTGGCCCAAACCTGATGTTTGGACCAATCTATTCTATTTAAGCCCAAGGATTGATTATTCTTTATTTTTGTTGTTTTCTACTTCATTTAAAACACATAAAATAAACAACTGAAAAGGAATCATCTAAAAAGACGAATTCTGAACATTTCTCCCCCTACATGAATGTACGGAAAACATTCGTGTTATCCAGTGAACCGCATCGCTCCCCCTAGACAGGAGCATCTGTATAGCTGCACAGAGAACAAAAACAACGGGTAAATCTGTTCAAGGCAGGAAAACAGTAATGAATTACAGCTTGAGATTCAGCATTCCAATTTTTTATACTAGAAATGAAAATCAGGCTTCGTCCAATAGTTTAGTGAACAGATCAGCAAGTTGATGATCAGTGGGAAAGTACTGTAGTTCGATCAGACACTTTTCGACGTTGTCTTTCACAAAATGATACCTGATATCAATATGCTTGGGTTTAGAGTGATGGACAGGATTGCTAGAAATGGCAATTGAACTCTGAGAATCACACAACAGTGGAATCTTAGAGTAGGTAGGACCAATGTCCCACAGCTGAGTTCGCATCCACAGACTCTGAGAATAGCAACTGGCAGCAGCCATAAATTCAGCTTCAGCAGTTCTGTTTATTTTGAACTCTAGTAGACCAATCGATCTCCCAAGATGTGTGCACTCCTTGATGTGATTTTCCTATCCAACATACAACCGGCATAATCCGAGTCGGAGTACGCAAGACAATTCGAATGTGGAGTCACGGGGATACCACAGACCAAGGTCAGGTGTCTCTTTCACGTATTTGAGGATACGTTTCATAGCAAGTAGATGTGAATCTTTTGGATTTGCCTGAAAATGAGCACAGAGACACATAGAAAACATTATGTCTGGTCTACTACCCGTTAGGTATAGTAAAGAGCCGATCATTCCCCGATAGGTTTTCAAGTCAACTACCTTTCCGTCAGGATCAACAGACAACTTTGTTTTGGAAGACATGGGGGTTGATTTGGACGAGCAGTCCGACATTTCATATTTTCTTAATAAATCATTAATATATTTAGATTGATTTATGAAAATTGCATTGGAAAGTTGTTTGACTTGTAAGCCGAGGAAGAAATTCATTTCTCCCATCATGCTTATTTTAAAGTTGCTCGCCATTAGTTTTGAAAACTCTAGACTATAATGTGGATTCGTAGAGTCAAATATAATATTGTCTACATATATCTGGACTAAGATGTAGTCATCCCCAATTTTCGTTGTGAAGAGAGTGGTGTCGATTCGTCCCTTTGAATAGCCTTCACGAACCAGATAGGCCGATAGAACATCATACCAAGCCCTTGGAGCATGTTTGAGTCCATAGAGGGCCTTATCAAGTATGTAGACTGTTGGATTATGCCCATTTACACACACACGAGTTGGTATCACGACTGATGAAGCAAGGACCTATTGGGTCACACGCCAAGTATCGATTCCGGCATCACGGATGGTCTAATGAGAGAGAAAACTAGAAACTGGTTCTGGTGGGCCAAGGCACACCCGTGTCTCTATGAGGTACAAACGTGCCCTACACGCAGGCACGAGCCCAAGTTGGGTGTGACTTGGGTGTGGCCTGTGGCTAGGTACACCTGTGCCTCTGGGACGCATGCCCGTGCCCAGTGGACAGGCACGAGCCCAAGTCGGGCGTGACTTGGGCGTGGCCTCTTGGGCTGGCACGCCCGTACCCTATGGGGCACGACCATGCCTCATGCACTAACAGCCTCTTAACTAGGCTTTCAAAGCTAGTTAAAGTGTGTTTATGTGTATTGATCATGTAACAGCCATGAGATTAATTGTAGCACGTTTTTTGAACTCAATTTTGAGTTCTATATAAACCACATGAAGTCTAATGGTTTTGGTTGCTTGAAAGAAATACACCAAGTTGATACAATTTGCATAAACTCTCTCAAACACACAAAATACTTCCAAGGCTTTGGTTCTTTTGTGTAGATCATATTCGTGGTGTTTAGGTTGCCACACCTAACACTCTAGCAAGTGGGAAAAGTTCAAGACTTGGTGTGGACTTCGATAGAGGTGTACACGTTAGTGCACGAGACTTCCAAACTCCAAACCCACGCGTACAAAGAAGATAGCATCGAGGGTATAATTATATTTCTTTGTTTTTTTATTTTGTTGCTTAGCCATGTCTAGAGTTTTGGTCCATATGGTGGGCACATTCATGGTCAAATTTTGAAAATATTTTTCTACTCGTTTCGCTTAAGTTGCGATTTTAGACCACAAAAACCCAACAGTGGTATAAGAGCCATCTCTAACATGGCATTGCAGTTTAGAGTTTAACCGGATTTTCTGAATTTTCTGTCAAAAATGGTTTTCCGGTGACCGGGCACGGTCCTACCTCTAGGGGTACGGGCCGTGCCGGTGGCCGGGGCACGGGCGTACCTGTGGTGGTACGGGCCGTGCCGGCAGAATTCATAAGCTGTTTAAAATTGTTTAAACTGTACACTGACAAAATTGGTAGGCACGCCCGTACCCTCTGGGGTACGCCCGTGCCTTATGATTTTTTGGTCAGAATTGGTTTTTTAAACAATGTATTTAAATATATATTAAAATCCGCGTTTTAGACTAGTCTTGATTCTGTTGGTCCCCACTATATTTTGGTTCCTAATTCTATATGTTTTGTGTGACTTGGCATGAAATTCACAAAGACATATATTTTTAGGTGTATATATGAATATGTAATTTTAAAGGTCTATTAAAATTGCTAATGCATATGTACAAGGATTGCTTGTTGTGCCTTAAGTGTTGTTTTGCAATCTTGATCAAAATATATATATCTTTGTTGGACATGGTTTTGTGGTACACCATTGCTTTCGTTTGGTTGTGTTTGTTGTGGTAGCCCGGTAACTTGATATGCCCATAGACTTTGTGATGTTTGTGGTTGGTTTTGGTTTTGCCCTACGTGCCGTAATGTTGTAATATTTATATTTTGGTGTGACTTGTATGTCGTTTATTTAAATCTTTGTACTCATAATAGATTATAAGGATCGCGACTTGCATGTCGTTTTCTTATTATTATGTACTCGTACTTAGATTATTTCAAATATGTTATATTGCATCCAAACTGACTGGGAGACACGGTGTTGGCGTCTTGACGAACCAAGTCCGGGAGATTCGCCGGAGTGGAGATCGTGACGGAGCATCCCTTGGTGTTGTTCCTAGATTGACTATGTTTTCCCCGTTTTGGCTCACGGGGAAAATACTTAGGATTTTGGCATGTTACCGGGTCGTTATTTATATTTATGCGTGGTTGTTTCAACCTTCCATGTTCTAATGATCTTACCTTCAGTTTAGTGTTTAAACAAACACAAAATTTTCACTACAAGAGAGTATCAATTGAGGGCAGTTGAGAAAGGAAGAAGATGAACAGGTTTCACTTTTTGAAATATATGGAAGCGTGAAAGGAAAGGAGGGTCGGATAGTTCTATTTATAGACTATCCGACGGTCGGATGGGTCGGGGCTTTGATCCGACTGTCGGATCGACCCGGTTTGGCCTAAACCTGATGTTTGGACCAATCTATTCTATTTAAGCCCAAGGATTGATTATTCTTTATTTTTGTTGTTTTCTACTTCATTTAAAACACATAAAATAAACAACTGAAAAGGAATCATCTAAAAAGACGAATTCTGAACATTTCTCCCCCTGCATGAATGTACGGAAAACATTCGTGTTATCCAGTGAACCGCATCGCTCCCCCTAGACAGGAGCATCTGTATAGCTGCACAGAGAACAAAAACAACGGGTAAATCTGTTCAAGGCAGGAAAACAGTAATGAATTACAGCTTGAGATTCAGCATTCCAATTTTTTATACTAGAAATGAAAATCAGGCTTCGTCCAATAGTTTAGTGAACAGATCAGCAAGTTGATGATGAGTGGGAAAGTACTGTAGTTCGATCAGACACTTTTCGACGTTGTCTTTCACAAAATGATACCTGATATCAATATGCTTGGGTTTAGAGTGATGGACAGGATTGCTAGAAATGGCAATTGAACTCTGAGAATCACACAACAGTGGAATCTTAGAGTAGGTAGGACCAATGTCCCACAGCTGAGTTCGCATCCACAGACTCTGAGAATAGCAACTGGCAGCAGCCATAAATTCAGCTTCAGCAGTTCTGTTTATTTTGAACTCTAGTAGACCAATCGATCTCCCAAGATGTGTGCACTCCTTGATGTGATTTTCCTATCCAACATACAACCGGCATAATCCGAGTCGGAGTACGCAAGACAATTCGAATGTGGAGTCACGGGGATACCACAGACCAAGGTCAGGTGTCCCTTTAACGTATTTGAGGATACGTTTCATAGCAAGTAGATGTGAATCTTTTGGATTTGCCTGAAAATGAGCACAGAGACACATAGAAAACATTATGTCTGGTCTACTACCCGTTAGGTATAGTAAAGAGCCGATCATTCCCCGATAGGTTTTCAAGTCAACTACCTTTCCGTCAGGATCAACAGACAACTTTGTTTTGGAAGACATGGGGGTTGATTTGGACGAGCAGTCCGACATTTCATATTTTCTTAATAAATCATTAATATATTTAGATTGATTTATGAAAATTGCATTGGAAAGTTGTTTGACTTGTAAGCCGAGGAAGAAATTCATTTCTCCCATCATGCTTATTTTAAAGTTGCTCGCCATTAGTTTTGAAAACTCTAGACTATAATGTGGATTCGTAGAGTCAAATATAATATTGTCTACATATATCTGGACTAAGATGTAGTCATCCCCAATTTTCTTTGTGAAGAGAGTGGTGTCGATTCGTCCCTTTGAATAGCCTTCACGAACCAGATAGGCCGATAGAACATCATACCAAGCCCTTGGAGCATGTTTGAGTCCATAGAGGGCCTTATCAAGTATGTAGACTGTTGGATTATGCCCATTTACACACACACGAGTTGGTATCACGACTGATGAAGCAAGGACCTATTGGGTCACACGCCAAGTATCGATTCCGGCATCACGGATGGTCTAATGAGAGAGAAAACTAGAAACTGGTTCTGGTGGGCCAAGGCACACCCGTGTCTCTATGAGGTACAAACGTGCCCTACACGCAGGCACGAGCCCAAGTTGGGTGTGACTTGGGTGTGGCCTGTGGCTAGGTACACCTGTGCCTCTGGGACGCATGCCCGTGCCCAGTGGACAGGCACGAGCCCAAGTCGGGCGTGACTTGGGCGTGGCCTCTTGGGCTGGCACGCCCGTACCCTATGGGGCACGACCATGCCTCATGCACTAACAACCTCTTAACTAGGCTTTCAAAGCTAGTTAAAGTGTGTTTATGTGTATTGATCATGTAACAGCCATGAGATTAATTGTAGCACGTTTTTTGAACTCAATTATGAGTTCTATATAAACCACATGAAGTCTAATGGTTTTGGTTGCTTGAAAGAAATACACCAAGTTGATACAATTTGCATAAACTCTCTCAAACACACAAAATACTTCCAAGGCTTTTGTTCTTTTGTGTAGATCATATTCGTGGTGTTTAGGTTGCCACACCTAACACTCTAGCAAGTGGGAAAAGTTCAAGACTTGGTGTGGACTTCGATAGAGGTGTACACGTTAGTGCACGAGACTTCCAAACTCCAAACCCACGCGTACAAAGAAGATAGCATCGAGGGTATAATTATATTTCTTTGTTTTTTTATTTTGTTGCTTAGCCATGTCTAGAGTTTTGGTCCATATGGTGGGCACATTCATGGTCAAATTTTGAAAATATTTTTCTACTCGTTTCGCTTAAGTTGCGATTTTAGACCACAAAAACCCAACAGTGGTATAAGAGCCATCTCTAACATGGCATTGCAGTTTAGAGTTTAACCGGATTTTCTGAATTTTCTGTCAAAAATGGTTTTCCGGTGACCGGGCACGGTCCTACCTCTAGGGGTACGGGCCGTGCCGGTGGCCGGGGCACGGGCGTACCTGTGGTGGTACGGGCCGTGCCGGCAGAATTCATAAGCTGTTTAAAATTGTTTAAACTGTACACTGACAAAATTGGTAGGCACGCCCGTACCCTCTGGGGTACGCCCGTGCCTTATGATTTTTTGGTCAGAATTGGTTTTTTAAACAATGTGTTTAAATATATATTAAAATCCGCGTTTTAGACTAGTCTTGATTCTGTTGGTCCCCACTATATTTTGGTTCCTAATTCTATATGTTTTGTGTGACTTGGCATGAAATTCACAAAGACATATATTTTTAGGTGTATATATGAATATGTAATTTTAAAGGTCTATTAAAATTGCTAATGCATATGTACAAGGATTGCTTGTTGTGCCTTAAGTGTTGTTTTGCAATCTTGATCAAAATATATATATCTTTGTTGGACATGGTTTTGTGGTACACCATTTCTTTCGTTTGGTTGTGTTTGTTGTGGTAGCCCGGTAACTTGATATGCCCATAGACTTTGTGATGTTTGTGGTTGGTTTTGGTTTTGCCCTACGTGCCGTAATGTTGTAATTTTTATATTTTGGTGTGACTTGTATGTCGTTTATTTAAATCTTTGTACTCATAATAGATTATTAGGATCGCGACTTGCATGTCGTTTTCTTATTATTATGTACTCGTACATAGATTATTTCAAATATGTTATATTGCATCCAAACTGACTGGGAGACACGGTGTTGGCGTCTTGACGAACCACGTCCGGGAGATTCGCCGGAGTGGAGATCGTGACGGAGCATCCCTTGGTGTTGTCCCTAGATTGACTATGTTTTCCCCGTTTTGGCTCACGGGGAAAATACTTAGGATTTTGGCATGTTACCGGGTCGTTATTTATATTTATGCGTGTTTGTTTCAACCTTCCATGTTCTAATGATCTTACCTTCAGTTTAGTGTTTAAACAAACACAAAATTTTCACTACAAGAGAGTATCAATTGAGGGCAGTTGAGAAAGGAAGAAGATGAACAGGTTTCACTTTTTGAAATATGTGGAAGCGTGAAAGGAAAGGAGGGTCGGATAGTTCTATTTATAGACTATCCGACGGTCGGATGGGTCGGGGCTTTGATCCGACTGTCGGATCGACCCGGTTTGGCCCAAACCTGATGTTTGGACCAATCTATTCTATTTAAGCCCAAGGATTGATTATTCTTTATTTTTGTTGTTTTCTACTTCATTTAAAACACATAAAATAAACAACTGAAAAGGAATCATCTAAAAAGACGAATTCTGAACATTTCTCCCCCTGCATGAATGTACGGAAAACATTCGTGTTATCCAGTGAACCGCATCGCTCCCCCTAGACAGGAGCATCTGTATAGCTGCACAGAGAACAAAAACAACGGGTAAATCTGTTCAAGGCAGGAAAACAGTAATGAATTACAGCTTGAGATTCAGCATTCCAATTTTTTATACTAGAAATGAAAATCAGGCTTCGTCCAATAGTTTAGTGAACAGATCAGCAAGTTGATGATGAGTGGGAAAGTACTGTAGTTCGATCAGACACTTTTCGACGTTGTCTTTCACAAAATGATACCTGATATCAATATGCTTGGGTTTAGAGTGATGGACAGGATTGCTAGAAATGGCAATTGAACTCTGAGAATCACACAACAGTGGAATCTTAGAGTAGGTAGGACCAATGTCCCACAGCTGAGTTCGCATCCACAGACTCTGAGAATAGCAACTGGCAGCAGCCATAAATTCAGCTTCAGCAGTTCTGTTTATTTTGAACTCTAGTAGACCAATCGATCTCCCAAGATGTGTGCACTCCTTGATGTGATTTTCCTATCCAACATACAACCGGCATAATCCGAGTCGGAGTACGCAAGACAATTCGAATGTGGAGTCACGGGGATACCACAGACCAAGGTTAGGTGTCCCTTTCACGTATTTGAGGATACGTTTCATAGCAAGTAGATGTGAATCTTTTGGATTTGCCTGAAAATGAGCACAGAGACACATAGAAAACATTATGTCTGGTCTACTACCCGTTAGGTATAGTAAAGAGCCGATCATTCCCCGATAGGTTTTCAAGTCAACTACCTTTCCGTCAGGATCAACAGACAACTTTGTTTTGGAAGACATGGGGGTTGATTTGGACGAGCAGTCCGACATTTCATATTTTCTTAATAAATCATTAATATATTTAGATTGATTTATGAAAATTGCATTGGAAAGTTGTTTGACTTGTAAGCCGAGGAAGAAATTCATTTCTCCCATCATGCTTATTTTAAAGTTGCTCGCCATTAGTTTTGAAAACTCTAGACTATAATGTGGATTCGTAGAGTCAAATATAATATTGTCTACATATATCTGGACTAAGATGTAGTCATCCCCAATTTTCTTTGTGAAGAGAGTGGTGTCGATTCGTCCCTTTGAATAGCCTTCACGAACCAGATAGGCCGATAGAACATCATACCAAGCCCTTGGACCATGTTTGAGTCCATAGAGGGCCTTATCAAGTATGTAGACTGTTGGATTATGCCCATTTACACACACACGAGTTGGTATCACGACTGATGAAGCAAGGACCTATTGGGTCACACGCCAAGTATCGATTCCGGCATCACGGATGGTCTAATGAGAGAGAAAACTAGAAACTGGTTCTGGTGGGCCAAGGCACACCCGTGTCTCTATGAGGTACAAACGTGCCCTACACGCAGGCACGAGCCCAAGTTGGGTGTGACTTGGGTGTGGCCTGTGGCTAGGTACACCTGTGCCTCTGGGACGCATGCCCGTGCCCAGTGGACAGGCACGAGCCCAAGTCGGGTGTGACTTGGGCGTGGCCTCTTGGGCTGGCACGCCCGTACCCTATGGGGCAGGACCATGCCTCATGCACTAACAGCCTCTTAACTAGGCTATCAAAGCTAGTTAAAGTGTGTTTATGTGTATTGATCATGTAACAGCCATGAGATTAATTGTAGCACGTTTTTTGAACTCAATTTTGGGTTCTATATAAACCACATGAAGTCTAATGGTTTTGGTTGCTTGAAAGAAATACACCAAGTTGATACAATTTGCATAAACTCTCTCAAACACACAAAATACTTCCAAGGCTTTGGTTCTTTTGTGTAGATCATATTCGTGGTGTTTAGGTTGCCACACCTAACACTCTAGCAAGTGGGAAAAGTTCAAGACTTGGTGTGGACTTCGATAGAGGTGTACACGTTAGTGCACGAGACTTCCAAACTCCAAACCCACGCGTACAAAGAAGATAGCATCGAGGGTATAATTATATTTCTTTGTTTTTTTATTTTGTTGCTTAGCCATGTCTAGAGTTTTGGTCCATATGGTGGGCACATTCATGGTCAAATTTTGAAAATATTTTTCTACTCGTTTCGCTTCAGTTGCGATTTTAGACCACAAAAACCCAACAGTGGTATAAGAGCCATCTCTAACATGGCATTGCAGTTTAGAGTTTAACCGGATTTTCTGAATTTTCTGTCAAAAATGGTTTTCCGGTGACCGGGCACGGTCCTACCTCTAGGGGTACGGGCCGTGCCGTTGGCCGGGGCACGGGCGTACCTGTGGTGGTACGGGCCGTGCCGGCAGAATTCATAAGCTGTTTAAAATTGTTTAAACTGTACACTGACAAAATTGGTAGGCACGCCCGTACCCTCTGGGGTACGCCCGTGCCTTATGATTTTTTGGTCAGAATTGGTTTTTTAAACAATGTGTTTAAATATATATTAAAATCCGGGTTTTAGACTAGTCTTGATTCTGTTGGTCCCCACTATATTTTGGTTCCTAATTCTATATGTTTTGTGTGACTTGGCATGAAATTCACAAAGACATATATTTTTAGGTGTATATATGAATATGTAATTTTAAAGGTCTATTAAAATTGCTAATGCATATGTACAAGGATTGCTTGTTGTGCCTTAAGTGTTGTTTTGCAATCTTGATCAAAATATATATATCTTTGTTGGACATGGTTTTGTGGTACACCATTGCTTTCGTTTGGTTGTGTTTGTTGTGGTAGCCCGGTAACTTGATATGCCCATAGACTTTGTGATGTTTGTGGTTGGTTTTGGTTTTGCCCTACGTGCCGTAATGTTGTAATATTTATATTTTGGTGTGACTTGTATGTCGTTTATTTAAATCTTTGTACTCATAATAGATTATTAGGATCGCGACTTGCATGTCGTTTTCTTATTATTATGTACTCGTACTTAGACTAAGAAATACATAAGGAAAGTGGGCCAAGCCCATTACATAAACTAGTGTAGTAAATATAAATTACATACAAAAGAACACAAGGCTAACAAACTAATTAATATCTAACAAATCTTACTATCTATAAAAAAATTCTAAAAAGAAAGTGCTATGAACTTTGGAGAGATAAATGAATAATTGTTGGGTTGTGAGATCTTAATTCAATTTTGCTGAATGCCTATGTAAGATGTGTAGTAATATTGTTTTGTACCGGTTTATATTTGTCTCATTTTAAGTATGATGCCCTCTATTTTTGTAGCTTGCAAAGTGAGGCTCGAATTTGATATGTATTAGTTTTATACTAGCAGGTAATAAGATGACAATGCATATTTACTTATTTAGTTATCCAAACTTATTCTTGACCTCTCCGATTTTTGTATATTGTTGTAGCAATCTACACTTAAGCGTCCTCCTACGCCTTTTGAAGTATTTTTGCATACTCACACCAAAGGTCATGATAACCGAACTTTTGTTAATGCAAGGTCAGAGACCATAAATGTAAGTTTTGATTTCAAAGACTTACCTTATTCTTCTTAATATTGTCGTTTATATTATGAGGATTTTATTTATAATGTGGTTCTTATTGTACATGTCGTTAATTTACACATGTATTATAATTCTAATACTTAGAAAAGTCACTCTTGATTTTAGGCATGCCTTTATTTGTGGGTAACTTTAATCACATATTGTAATTGACAATATGTAATATATCTAGTCACAACTTTTACCTACAACTATCCGTGTGTGCTTTCACCTATGGTTTACTCATGGCTTCATTTTGTGGGTATCTCCAGATTTTTCTATAAAATCAGTCAATCATTTACTCACAACTTTAAAACATTTACCCACTGAAAATATTGTGGGTAAATTTACGCACATAACACACACAAAATGAGCTGTGGGGGTTTTCGTGGTATTAGATCATTTGGTCAAACATTTACCCACGAAAAAAACATAAGTACTCAGAAAATATGTTGTGGGCAAACTTACCCACATAACACACACACCATAATTTGTGGGTATTTTCATGGTATCTCCTAAATCTAGTCAAGCATTTACCCACAAAAAATCATAAGTACCCACATAAAATGTTGTGGGTAAACATACCCACAGACTAAATAATTTGTGGGTAACAAATTACCCTAGAAGGTTTTACCCATGCATGGTACTTCATGAGTAATCCGTGGGTATTAGACAATTTCCCATGAATTTAGATCCTTTACCCACAAATTTTGTTCGTGAGAAAAAGACAAAATTCTTGTAGTGTCACGGAAAGGTAAGTGTTGAGTATGCATAAACATTAGTTGAGCATATCGAAAAATATAACAGAAAAATCACTAAATTAGAATCTAAAATCAGACACCAATCAACTTCTAATTTAGACAATCTTCATACTCAAGTAATTGCCAAAGAAAATGAACTAAACACCTTAAGAAACAAAAATAAGGTAATCATTCACAATCTAAAAGCAACCAAAGCTTCAGTAGAAGAAGATTTTAAGTTCTTACAAAAGGAACGATGTCAGCTATACTAAAAAATAAAAGATCTCGAAGAGTTGTTAATAAAACGAGACCAAACGACACAAACCATTTTTATAAACAAACCTAAAGACACCAAATTTTCAAAATGGACATACGAAGGGTTAGGTTTTGTCAATCCTCACATCAGTGACAAGATTACAGCTAAACAACTGTGCGACTTTGATAGCATGAATCTAGGATTAACGAAGAAGATGGTATTCATGGGACAAGTCGACGAACTTGTAGAGGAGGAGTACAAAAGATGTATCTCAAAAGGAGCTTCAATCTCATACGACTACGAGAATCTAAATCAATCATACGAAATCGATGAATTCGAACCAATAAGTTCTAATGATTATTTTCGGAGTTATACACAAACAGAAATGGAATCCATGCCATCAATTTCTGATTCTCCAACTAAACCTCGCATATACATTCCTCACATGGAATTACAACGAAGGTTCGAATTAGTAGAAACCGAACTTTTCAGAAAATCCATCAAGTTTGACTTGGAAAATGCTGTTCTTTATGACACAGTCAATATTCTTGTAAATGAAAACACTCACCTTCATAATTCCGCTGCACCTAGCACTGCTGATTCACACACCCCCCCTCCGCCGTGCACACAAATGATTGTTTCTCATTTACTGATTCCACACACAGCACCGCTGCAAATGATCTGTCTTTCACCAACTCAAAGTTAGTAGAAAACAATGATGAAATCCAACTACTAATTGAGTATGACAAAGAAAATTTCAATTTAGCCAACTTAGGAGAAAGATGTGAAGAATTCACAAAGTTGAAAAACACTCTCTTTGAACTTCACTTAAAACACAACTCTTTTAAAAACGATTTTTTCAAAATGCACACACCTGAGTCTACCAATTTCAAAGGTATGACTAAAATCATCAATCCATGGTCATCATAGATGCTAGCACATCAAAACCATCCCAGAAAAAAATCAAACGAACCAAACCACCAATGACATGACCCCGCATTTAAACTACCAAAGATGATCAGTTAGCAATTTCTTCTTTTAACTCAAATGTACACCTAGGTGCCAATGTGAAGACTGAAAAGAAGCAGGTTCTTGGATGGTGAAAGAAGCATCAAGAGAAGGATGCAGGAGGAAGAGGAGAAGATTGTTTAATTTACCCCGCAAATTTCCCTAGACAAACAAATCTTCTGTTCTGTAATGAGTGATGGTTATGTTA
This sequence comes from Dittrichia graveolens, assembly GCA_038502395.1. Classification (NCBI taxonomy): domain Eukaryota; kingdom Viridiplantae; phylum Streptophyta; class Magnoliopsida; order Asterales; family Asteraceae; genus Dittrichia; species Dittrichia graveolens. The sequence goes on along the minus strand of JARJIL010000005.1, from coordinate 49,213,824 downwards.
ATTGACACTGTTTTTATCACTGTATATATGGCCAAGAGCGTAAGAGCCGTGGGGTTAAACCAAATGCAGAGTACAAATCTTTTGAGTCGAACCACGAGCATGCTTCCTTCATTAATCGAAAAGGCAATAGAATTACCTACTGGCGGAAGAAACGCTCAACAAGAGCCTGATTCTAGACAAATGATGATGTGAGACCACAAAGCACAATTCAAAATCTCGGTTTCCCAATTACCAAACATCGAGCAAAGCTTTAACAAACAATTGGACACTAAACCATAGATACTTTAATAACTTGAACCACACCCAAAACAACACTGTCGAGAAAAAAACAATTTCCACAAACCTAAAAGCTAAGAAAGCTCATATCTGATAGCCAAACTAACAATTGATTCATACCCGAAAACCAAAGTCAAAACAGCCTGTAACAAACCGAGAGAACAAAAGAAACAAATTGAATACATTGACGATGATGTATCTCTCCCAAAAGGCTTTAACCATGTGGTAGTCGAACAAACATTCATTACATCAACCTCCGCCACATCCAAAGATCACACACGTCCGTCATCAACAAAATCCAAAAACATGATACAAGAATGGATTCCCAAGATAAAAGTGTAACACCGCTTCTGATTTCAGTTGTTTTAATGACAAAACAGATTGTAGCAGCGGAAATTTTTTTCTAAACACTTATTCATATCATCCTTGTTTTCAAAACATTCATTGGTGTTACCTAACATACAGGAACCGACTATAGTATCATATTACATTACATCATATAAATTACAAGTGTTCCACCCACAAGGGGCAATGTATTTCCCAAAACCTACCCGCCTCGCAGGCCATCTAGTCTTTACCGAAAAGGGAAACATAGTACCATTAGCTACACTAGCTAGTGAGTACTTACTTAGCATAAGCATCAATAAAGTAATTCGTGCATCATACACATCGTACATAAGCACACATTGCTAGATTAACACATAGCGGTGTGCAGACAAGATCAGTGAGAGTCATGTCTTGCAGGAGAGCTAATCCTGCTCAATAACCCAGACCGGGGGATCAGACACGACCAATCTGCGCTAGTGGAGGAGCACAAGGCAGTCCACCAAGCATCGTCCACAGAGTCAAAGACTCCACAGGTAATCCAGCTACAACCAATTGATCACCACTCACGTTAAGGCACGGCGGTTCTTGAGAACCTATGATCTAGGATGCCTCCTGAATCACCGTGAAATCCCGAAGGATCTAGTTACAACCGACTGACCTTAACCATGCGTCAGATACTCTACACACAATTCACATGCACATATACAAACATTCGATCCCACAAGGATCCATAATCATCATATAGTCATATATCGTACATGGGATCCCACAGGGATCCGTTATTCATTCATTCATACTTTCACATGCATCATCATACAATTCATCATTCATGCACATTATCAGATATTAACTAAGCGGATCCAATCTGGACCCGCTGGCATGCACCTATTACATATCTTACACGCAATCATAACATCGTTTAGAAACTTGCACTCATTTTCTTAATCGTACCTGCATAGACAGGTTAGTCATACATACATACACATTCACACATTCACCTAATCATCTCAGCTTACAAGACTTACTATACTGAGTCTCATGAAAGTAGGCACTCATCTGACTTGCTTGCAGCGTTCGTTCACTCAATTCTTGTTCAGCTGACACGTTCACCTAAAATATCGGCAATCGCGTTAAGCGTTTGCATATATTAGATCCTACTATCAGGACCTTACAACATCTTTCTAACATTCACAATTCATCAATTAACTTACTTTCGACATTACATAACCTATTCAAGAAGAACATGTAGTAAAAACACATTCTTGCTGAAAAGGCCGTGTCGCGCCACGACGAGTGAAAAGTCGGATCATAGCAAGAAGGGTTCATGCGAAAGTCGGACCAATGGTTCCCACGAACTATCCGACTGTCGTATCACTTGGTCGGATGGGCCATCCGACTATCTGACAAAAAGTCGGACGGTTTCATGCGAAAGTCGCATCAAAAAGTCGCATGGGCATTTTTAGACGAGGTCGCACCGCGACACCAAACTTGTCGCGCCGTGATCTTCGTTTTCCTAGTTTATCATCTTCCTTATTCAACATGCATGCGACTCTCACTTTCCAACTTAAAAACCCAGATTTCTAAAACATGTGTTTTTCATTCTTTAAACACTTCTAAGCTTCATAAACCACCTATATGAACCTCATGAACACTTTAGAATCTTTTAAAAACATCAAACATGAGAAACCCACTTGTCAAGTAGGCTCCCATGTTCTTTCATGGAGTTCTTCACTCCAACACCAACTTCCAGCCATATAATACCCATATTTCTAGCATATTACATGTATAATCTATACTACAACCATATTACTAACCTTAGATCCAAGTTTATTGCTTCAAATCTACAACTCCCTCTTTCAAGAACCTCACGAACGAGAGTATCAGTGTGTGTAAGTGCGTGTTCTTAAAACTTTTGCAATATTTGACTTTTGTGAGTCAAATAACACAACACACACATATATATATCCTATCTAGAGGCAAACCTCCTCTGGATAAAATATCTAATTCTTTTCTATTTTTCTTTCTTCTTTTCTTTTCTTTTCTTCTTTATCCATTTATTTTCTCAATTAACTAATATATACATATATATACTTAATATACATATATACAATTAAGACATCATACATATATATACATATCTTCATTTAACTTCACAAGTACTTACAAGTACATACATAATCATTCATCTATTATATTAATTACGTACACTCATGTACTAATTACAACTAGGCCCAAATCAAGGATGTTACAAATCTACCCCCTTAAGAGGATTCCGTCCTCGGAATCCACTCAGTGATAAACAGGTAAGGGTATCTTGCATTCATCACGTCCTCGATTTCCCACGTCGGGTTTGGACCTAAGCTGTGTTCTTACTTCACGAGAACTAACTCGACTACCTTCTTACGCAGCTTCTTGACCTTCGTGTCAAGAATTTCCACAGATTCTTGATCAACGTGGCACTTGCATAAGTATCACACGTTAAAGATGACACATGCACTGATTAGTTCAGGCGGCAGCTCAAGAGTTACCGTCTGATCATCAACTTTATGCACGACTTTGAATGGATCTATAGAACATGGACTTAAGTTCTCCTTACATCTCAGACGAATAACGTCTCTTCAAGGAGAAATTTTCAAGAACTAGAAACAACAAAGAGTGGAAATCAAAGCAATCATGAAAGACCGTGACGTGTCACAGTCTCACTAACATAACTGAATCAAATGAGTCAACAAATTGACTCATTTGTGGCTAAGAAACGAACATCAATTTCGGAACATCGAATCGTTGCAGACGATCAAAAGATCTCTGGTATTCATCGTGACTCGCGTGCATATCTGACATCATCATAATCTTCATAAATTCAACTCCCGTTGGCGGTCCTCTATGGCTTAAAGCATTCGTTACAACACTGGCTTCACCAGGGTAGTAACGGATTTTAAAACAAACAGTAAAACCTTCCGAACTATCAAGCAAGGTGAGGATCGGAGTTTCACACAGTAATTGCGTCAAAAGCTGAAAGGATCACTACTGAGCTTTCAATCATACGACAAATATATCTTTACGAGTCCGTTTAGCCAACAGACCCGCAACTTCAAGAAATTGCGGATAAACCGCCAATAGTAGCCAACTAAGGCAAGGAAAATTTTAAATTTCAAGAGGAGTTCTAAGAACTTCCTAACTCATCATAGCTTCTACCATAGCTAGACCTTCTTGACACAATCCTTACAGATGACGTGACAAAGGAAATACATTTCCCTTAGCCAGGACTCACACTTAGACAACTCGACATACCATTGTTCTCATTTAAGAACTTCGAGAACCTATCAAAGATGGAGCTCTAGCCACCGCAGTAGCTCCCGTACTCAACTTAATCTCACAATCGACATCACTAACCGGAGGTAAAGCCAGCAGTTTCTCAGAAAACACATCAGAGTAATCAAATACTACTCTGATATGTTTGACTGGCCATTCCTCTATCTTGGCATAAATAAATTTGCGAAGAAAAAGTCACAATACTTGAAGCAAACTTCTAAGTTCTTAACAATGGAGATAACAGAAATATCACACCCCAGTCGTTCTCCACGAGCTATAACACAAGATTCATCAGAAAGAGGAATCTTAACCATCTTTTCTTTGGGTACGGAGAATCTCAGCTTTACGACTGCTGAGCCAATCCATCCCAACTATCGTATCACAGAAGGAGATAGGGCAACCCCCTCCCTTGACATCCAGAACAACTATTGGAACTTTCCGTGTAACAAAGACTACCTTACTAGTAGCAATTTCCACATCAAGTGGATTGATCATCTTGATAACACGTAATCTTAACTTCTAACAACAAGACAAGAAACAGAGGAGTAATCAACTCCAGAGTCAAAATACATAAGCAGGGAACAGTTAGTAAAGAATGTACCGGTATTGACATCTCCTTCATCTTTGGTCTCCTCCACTATCATCTGAAATGCCCTCCCCTTCGCGCGAGGCGCATCTTCTTTCTTTTGGTATTTAAAAGATCCCTTAGATCCGGTACCCTGTCTTTCCGGGCAATCTGTCAACTTGTGCCCAGGCTTATAGCATCGGTAACAGACATTTTCTTTGAAACCACACTCAGAACTAGCATGGCTCTTGTGTCCGCACCTCCAACACCGTTGGGTAGCACTAGAACACTCACCAGAATGGTAAGTGCGACACTGAGAACACCAAGGAGAATTAGGCATCGGCTTCTTAGAGGAATCAGTCTTCCCGCCTGTAGAGGATTGTCCTTTGGAAGGACCCGATTTTTCAAACGGTTGGAACTTCCTCTTTGACTCTGTACCGGCAGATTTGCCCTTGCAATATAAACGACCACCTTCCATTTGTCGGGCTATACCAAATGCCCGATCCAGTTCAACAGCTGCCCTCACATGCGGGCAAAAGTCCAGTGGTAGAGTTGCCACAAACCGCCTTATCTTGGTGGTCTCGTCTGGGATTAGAAGGGGAACAAACCGCATCTTATTAGTGAACGCGGTTATGTGTTCTTCAGTTTGCGTGTCCCCTTTCTTGAGATCGTTAAAATCTCTCTCCATACGTTCCAGATCATACTCGGTTCAATACTTCTTGAGCACCTTCTCAGAGAACTGCTCCCAAGTGAGAGCACTCAGTACTTCCTTCCGAACCGACGCTTTCACCGTATCCCACCAGAAGATGGCACGACCCTTTAACATTCGTATTGCGTATTTCACGCAATACTCCGGTTCGCATTCAAACGATTCAAACACTTGCTCCATCTCACGGAGCCATTGGATCGTAACAGTGGGGTTATCACTCCCTTGGAATGTCGGAGGATTGCAAGGTAAGAACTTCTTATATGAACAAGTCTTGCGAGGCTTGTTCAACGTGGCTTTCAATAAGAGCTCCTTTGTCACCCGAAGCTCTTCCTCCAATCGCCTAATAATAGCAGCCTGATCTGGCACAGGTCTGCCACCACCAACATTGTGCTAAGAACGTTCATCCTCAGCCTGATGAGGCATTTGAGAAGCCAAATCTTCCATTTCTTTCAACGCTCGTTCAGTATTGCCACGATCGGCAGACATTTCTCTAGACTTCTATATGGCAGAGAAAGAGCAGTTAATACCCAATCACACTATTTCACCTTACAAACAAGTCTTCATTATTCTACCATACATATAACTCTCACTCAATCCCCCCATAGGAACACTTCTTTATGGTCGGGCCCGAGCTTGAGATTGTAACACCGCTTCTGATTTCAGTTGTTTAATGACAAAACAGATTGTAGTAGCGGAAAACAGTTATTCATATCGTCCTTGTTTTCAAAACATTGATTGGTGTTACCTAACATATAGGAATCGACCATAGTATCATATTACATTACATCATATAAATTACAAGTGTTCCACCCACAAGGGGCAATGTATTTCCCAAAACCTACCCGCCTCGTAGTCCATCTAGTGTTTACCTGAAAAGGGAAACATAGTACCATTAGCTACACTAGCTAGTGAGTACTTACTTAGCATAAGCATAAATAATGTAATTCATGCATCATACACGTCGTACACAAGCACACATTGCTAGCTGAACACATAGCGGTGTGCTAACAAGATCAGTGAGAGTCATGTCTTGCAGGAGAGCTAGTCCTGCTCAATAACCCAAACCGGGGGATCAGACACGACCAATCCGCGCTGGTGGGGGAGCACAAGGCAGTCCACCAAGCATCGTTCACAGAGTCAAAGACTCCACAGGTAATCCAGCTACAACCGGCTGATCACCACTCACGTTAAGGCACGACGGTTCTGCATAACCTATGATCCAGGATGCCTCCTGAAATCACCGTGAAATCCCGAAGGATCAAGTTATAACCGACTGACCTTAACCATGCGTCAGATACTCTGCAGACAATTCACATACACATATACATACATTCGATCCCAAAGGGATCCATCATCATCATATAGTCATATATCGTACATGGGATCCCACAGGGATCCGTTATTCATTCATTCATACTTTCACATGCATCATCATACAATTCATCATTCATGCACATTATCAGATATTAACTACGTGGTTCCAATCTGGGTCCGCTGGCATGCACCTATTACATATCTTACAAGCAATCATAACATCGTTCAGAAACTTACACTCATCTTCTTAAGCGTACCTGCATAGACGGGTTAGTCATACATACATATACATTCATACATTCACCTAGTCATCTCAGCTTGCAAGACTTACTTTACTGAGTCTCATGAAATTAGGCACTCACCTGACTAGCTTACAGCGTTCGTTCACTCAATTCTGGTTCAGCTTACACGTTCACCTAAAATACCGGCAATCGCGTTAAGCGTTTGCATATATTAGATCCTACTATCAGGACCTTACAACATCTTTCTAACGTTTACAATTCATCAATTAACTTACTTTCGACATTACATAACCTATTCAAGAAGAACATGTAGTAAAAACACATTCTTGCTGAAAAGGCTGTGTCGTGCCGCGACGAGTGAAAAGTCGGATCATAGCAAGAAGGGTTCATGCGAAAGTCGGACCAATGGTTCCTACAAACTATCCGACTGTCAGATCACTTGGTTCGGATGGGCTATCCGACTGTCGTACCAAAAGTCGGACGGTTTCATGCGAAAGTCGCATCAAAAATTCGCATGGGCATTTTTCGACGGGGTCGCGCCGCGATCTTCGTTTTCCCAGTTTATCATCTTCCTTATTCAACATGCATGCGACTCTCACTTTCCAACTTAAAAACCAAGATTTCTAAAACATTTATTTTTCATTCTTTAAACACTTCTAAGCTTCATATACTACCTATATGAACCTCATAAACACTTTAGAATCTTTTAAAAACATCAAACATGAGAAACCAACTTGTCAAGTAAGCTCTCATGTTCTTTCATGGAGTTCTTCACTCGAACACCAACTTCCAGCCATATAATACCCATTTTTCTAGCATATTACATGTATAATCTATACTACAACCATCTTACTAACCTTAGATCCAAGTTTATAACTTCAAATCTCCAACTGCCTCTTTCAAGAACCTCACGAACGAGAGTATCAGTGTGTGTAAGTGTGTGTTCTTAAAACCTTTGCAATATTTGACTTTTGTGAGTCAAATAACACAACACACGCATATACATATCTTATCCAGAGGCAAACCGCCTCTGGATAACATATCTAATTCTTTTCTATTTTTCTTTCCTCTTTTCTTTTCATTTCTTCTTTATCCATTTCTTTTCTCAATTAACTAATATATACATATATATTCTTAATATACATATATACAATTAACACATCATACATAAATATACATATCTTCATTTAACTTCACAAGTACTTACAAGTACATACATAATCATTCGTCTATTATATTAATTATGTACACTCATGTACTAATTACAACTAGGTCCAAATCGAGGATGCTACAAAAAGCAACGTCATTACCTGAAACATCATTAGAATTTGTTGCATGTGCTAACTGTAACATCCTCAAAACGGGCCTAGACGTGTCCGAATATGGTACGTCAATTATTTAATTTAATTAAATAATATATATATATTCTAAGAAATGTTATAAAATATGGAAAATAATAAATAAAAGGGTTATCGAAAATATTAATAAATATAGATAAAGAATATAAAATATCGAACGGTTTCAAACGAGGATTCCAAAAATATCCTCGTTAGTTGAAATGGTTAAACGAGGGATGAGTTGTAAGTTGGAAAGGGGAACAAAATACCCACTTGTGGATAATTATAACCCACAAGTGGGCATATGGCAGCTTCTTCACGTGAGAACCCCTTTTTACAAACACAGACTCTTTCTCATACGTATACACACACACTTAACTATTGTTCTTGCAAATTTAAAGAAGAAGATCAAGAAGGAATCGATTGAGACAAGTTTCCAGCAGCAAATAGAGGATTAAATCAGCCTACAATCATCATCTTCTTCATCTCTACCATAGTAAGCTTCATCTCCATACTTGTGTTCTTCAATCTTGAATTTGGGTTTTTGAAAGAAAACTCACAAACCTTTGTTCCAGCAGAGAATTAATCTTCTAATTAGTCTTACAAGTAGTTCCTAATCATCCTTTGATCATTGTAAGTTCCAATTCATCCTTGTTCTTGATTTTGATCTTTCAAGACTTGAAATTCTAGGTTTCAAGTGGGTTCTTTGGTTTAGCAATCAAGAACTGAAATTTATGATTGAAATAGGTTCTAATATAATTTATAAGTGTATAGGAACCAATTCCATGAATTAAAGTAGTGTTCTTGATGAGTTTTGAATTTTGGCTCAAATGGGTCAAAATTGGTCAAATACGGGTCAAACTGATTTTGACATTCAAGAACTGAAATTTAGTGTTCTAAATGATCCTATAACTTGTTAGGATTGATTAGAACTCAATTGGTGCATTAGAAGTGGTGTTTTTGCACAAATCCAATATTTAGCCTAAATGGGTCAAAATGGCCAAAATGGCCTAAATCTGTTTTTACACGTCAAGAACTGATTTTTAAGGTTCTAATAGGTTCATATGACTTGTATGAATTGATTAGAACATTGGTTTTGAATTGGAATGGTTGTTTTGCTTGAATTGGCTAAAATAGTGAAAAATAGGCCTTAAATAGGCAAGAAATTAGAAAATGAAACCAAACCAAGAGTTTAAAGGTTTAGGACAGTTGCAACACCTTAAATACATGATATTAGGTGTATATGGTGTGTTGCAAGTGTTGGATTTGGTCTACACCAAGTTTTGGCCATTATGCGCACGTCTTTGTCCATTTAATTGTGATTTTCGTATGAATTAATTGGATAGGACTTTTTGATGTTAGAAAGCTTCCACAAGTGTCAAATGGTCCTATGAAACACTAGATTTTTACCAAAATTGATTTGGAATTGAAATGAGCCAAAATGGGCTTGCTGTGCACAAAATGGACATAGCTCCAACATCTGCACACTGGTCGCGGCGCGACACCCCTGCACACAGCTTTCTTTGCTGTTTTGTGCCATGTATTCGCGTGTTGTTGCTTGGGATGCTATAGTTAGTTAATAAATGGTAAAATAGCGTCATTAGGGTATTGATTCAAGTATCCTAGACGTTCCTCGCGTATTCAAATGATTAATGCATAGGTCATGATATTATAGGTTGAATTGTCAATCCGTGTGTGCCAAAGCAAGGTCGTTGCTTATCCTAGCCTATCAGGTGAGTGTTGAATAACATAACAATTAATATACCTATAATACATATTAACAATGATTACAAAATTGTAAACCATGATTTGTACACGCACTCTTTCAAGTGTAGGATTGCATGATGATGCTAGAATATACCATGTTGACACAATATAGTATGCACTTGATTAGGTGTATGCTATGATGAGTATTGAATATATATGCGCGTATTAACTGATGATTTGATTGAATCAATTGTTTGTTTGTGGTTGATCCGGATCCTATGGACAAAGCTGTCCTGCGAGAACAAAGCTGTTCTATTTAAGGACAAAGCTGTCCTCTTTGGGTATAGTTGCGGCTATACAACAGAGGAATCTGTGGATTCCAAAACGCAACGGTGGACGCTATATAGCTCCCCCACCGGGGCGGTTGATGTGTTTGGTACCCCAGTTTGGTGCATTGAGCCGGGTTAGCTCCCCTGCAAGATATGTTACCTCCTGACTATGCCAACTCATCGCGAGATGCTAGGATAGAACTATCTGAGCATGATTGATGATATGTGATGTACTTATATTGATTGCATGCTATTTGGTACTCACTAGCTATTATAACTAACAGTTGCTACACTCCACATGTGCAGGTAATCCTCAGTGAGCTCGGGAGCCTGCGGGTAGTTATTACTTTGGGAGGAACGCTGTTTTTATGTTTAAACTATGTTTATGTATGTTTAGGATAATGGTCATCCGGTTATGTATTCCGTAACACCAACTGTCGTTTGTGGCATTATTTTTGAATGTTTATATAGTTTGCCACGTGTTTTTAGTTCCGCTGCATTTTTAAATTATAAGACAAGTTTGATTGCTCTATTTACAGTCAAACCCACGCAGTTTGAAATTTCAAATTGTATTTTAAAAAGAAAAATTTGTTCTCAAAATCACGGTTTTACACTAACCCTCAAGGACCCACTTCTAACTGGGTACCTCAACAACTCTTGTCTTTTATTTGCAAGCATATGATGGGAGAAAGGAAATGTTCGCTTTGGGAACTACCATGTTGTACCAATAATGGGGACCGGACATATATAAAATAAAATATAAAAATCAGCAAAGTGTCATACGTGAACGGTTTGGGTCACAACTTGTTCAGTATCGGGTAGTTTCGTAACAAGGGACTTGAAGTCAACTTCAAAGGAAAGTATTGCTCAATCAGAACAAATAACGGTGACATGATAGTGATTGGATCTAGAAGATCAAATTTCTATACTATTGATCTAGCCAACCTGGACAGTCTGTCTTTTGTACAAAGCCTCATCGGAACTCACATGGATGTGGCATCGAAAACTATCTCATCTCAACTTTAAGAACATAAACTAGTTGATATCACGTGATTTAGTTAGGGGATGCCCAAACTGAAGTTTGAAAAAGAACATGTGTGCGAGCATTGTGAGAAGGACAAAATGAAACGCGCTTCACACAAAGTATAACAAGTGTCAAGCACAAAAGCCCCTCTACAATATGGATCCGTGTGGGCCGATGCGGGTGCAGTATAGGAATGGGAAAAGGTATATCCTCGTGATAGTAGATGACTACTCATGATATAACTAGGTCAAGTTCTTGATAACGAAAGATGAAGCTTCATCAACAATCATCTAATTTCTCAAGCAGGTGTAGAATCAGTCCCATGCAAAAGTTGAAACTTTGAGAACTGGAAATGGCACCGAGTTCAAGAACAGTGTCTTGGATTCGTTTCTTGACTCTGTAGGGATCACTCGCCAGTTTTCAGCAGCATACACCCCTGAATAGAACGTGGTAGTAGAGCAACGAAATCGAACACTTGAAGCTGGTAGAACAATGCTATCCTACTCTAATCTGCTACCCTCCTACTTTACAGAAGCTGTCAACACAACATGCTACACGCAAAATCGATCTATTCTTCGTCGCCGCTTTAACAAAACTCTTTATGCACTTGCAAATGACAGAGTTCCTAATATCAAACATTTATATGTGTTTGGTAATAGGTGCTTTGTCCTTAAAGCTAATCTTGGAAAATTTTTCCATTCAAAAGCTGACGAAGGAATTTTCCTTGGTTACTCACAAGAGTCTAAGGACTATCGCGTGTTGAACAAAAGAACTAACGTTGTGGTTGAAAGTATAAATGTGACATTTGATCATACTTTAGTTACAACATCTTTATCAGAAGAGTCACCGGTAATCATTTTTGGACATCGCAGTTCAGGACCGGCGCTTAATCGACAAGAAACAAATATATCTAATGCGAAAGAGTCTTCTGATTTGAAATATATATTTGATTTCTTAGATAATGATTCTTGATCTAATTGTGTACCTACTGACAGGCTTGTAAATGTTGTTTAAGAATCACTTGATCTTTCATAGCAAACAACAACAACATCTACTTCACGACCTGTCGATTCTGCTATTGATTCGTTCTTTATTTTAGATGACAGGTACACTACATCAAACTCTCCTGCCAATACTGAAGAGAATGCTGACATTGAGATCCATCGAGATACTACCCCTCAGTATAATCCAGAATCATCATCACCACATGAGGAAACATCTACTCAAAACCGATTGGATGAATTCTTTCCTCACACCGATGAATCTCCCTCAAATGACAACCTAACCGCACACACTACCAAATGGACATCTGCACACCCTGAGACTCAAATCATTGGCAACAAAGATGCTGGCGTTCAAACACGATCTTCCACTACTAATGAGTGTCAATTCTCAAGTTTCTAAGCTTTATTGAACCAACACGCATTGTTGATGCCCTACAAGATGCCGACTGGATCTTAACAAAGAAAGATAAATTAGATTAGTTCACGAGACTAAAAGTATGGAGACTGGTACCTCGACCGGAAGGGAAAACAACTATTGGCACCAAGTGGGTATTCAAAAACAAGAAAGACATTGATGGAGTAGTCATACGCAACAAAGCTCATCTGGTAGCTAAAGGATACAATCAACAGGAAGGAATTGACTATGACGAAACCTTCACTCATGTTGCCCGTATAGAAGCAATATGGGTATTTCTCGCTTATGCTGCCTACAGGTATTTCGAAGTTTATCAAATGGATGTTAAAACAACCTTTCTAAATGGAATCTTGACGGGGGAAGTGTATGTATCACAACAAGAGGGATTTGTTGACCCTAAGAGACCTACGATCTTTACATTCTCAATAAGGCTCTCTATGGACTCAAGCAAGCTCCTCGAGCCTGGTATGATGTCCTCTCAGCCTATCTGGTCAATGATGGATACTCCAAAGGAAGAATAGACACCACTTTGTTCACAAAGAAGATCGGAGATGACTATATTTTATTCCAGATATATGTAGACGATATTATCTTTGGTTATATCAACCCACAGTACAGTCTTGAGTTTTTAAAACTAATGGCAAGAAATTTTGAAATGAGCATGATGGGGGAGATGATTCTTCCTTGGACTACAAGCTAAAAAAATATCAAACAGAATTTTCATAAGTCAATCAAAATACATCAATGATTTATTAAGAAAATATGAGATGTCCGACTGCTCGTCCAAAGCGACCACCATATCTTCTAAAACGAAGTTATCTACTGATCTTGACGGAAAAGAAGTTGACTTCAAAACGTATCGGGTCATGATTGGCTCTTTACTGTACTTAACGGCTAGTCGACCACATATAATGTTTTCTACATGTTTGTGTGTCCGGTTTCAAGCAAACCCCAAAGAATCACATCTTCTTACTGTCAAACGGATCTTGAAATATCTGAAGGGAACCCCTGACCTTGGTCTGTGGTATCCCGGTGACTCGTCATTTGAATTGCTTGCGTACTTCGATTCAGATTATGCCGGGTGAATGTTAGACAGAAAGAGCACATCGGGTAGTGCACATTTCTTGGGAGATCTTTTGGTCTAATGGAGTTCCAAGAAACTGAACTGTGTATCGACATCAATTGCAGAAGCTGAGTTTGTGGCTGCTGCCATTTGTTGTTCACAAAGTCTATGGATGAGAACTCAACTGGGAGACTTTGGCCTGCAATTCTAAGATTCCATTGCTTCATGACTCTCAAAGTGCAATTGCAATCTCCTACAATCCGGTACATCATTCAAAAACTAAGCACATTGACATCAGGTATCACTTCTTAAAGGAAAATGTGGAGAAAGGTCTCATAAAATTACAGTATGTCCATACTAATCAGTTAGCTGACTTATTCACCAAATCGTTAGATGAATCCCGGTTTAACTTTTTGGTGTCTAAGATTGGAATGCTGAACCTGAAATTGTAATCACACTACCACTGTGTAACACCGTGCTTTTGAAAACCAAAATTTTCTTTTTTAAACATTAATTGAAGTTTCTTTTAAACACGCAGCAGAATATAACACGTGCCTATTTATATACAATAAAAAACATAGCCACATTACATCATTTGGTGTTACTGTTACTAAACTGGCTGACCATTATCTGATTATAGTTACATACATAATATCAAAGTATTTAACAAAACAGTGTTCCTCCTATAACAAGTATCTACTTGCAGGCACCCGAGGGCCTATGGATCACCTGCACATGTGAGAGTGAGTATCTGTTAGCTATAATAGCTAGTGAGTACTGAATGGCATAATAATCAATATAAACATATCACATATCATCAAGTATGCTCAAACAGTGCTATCCTATCATCTCGTGATGAGCTGGCGTAGTCAGAAGTCGACATATCTGGCAGGGTAGCTAGCCCGGTTTTTAGAACTATATTTGTGTTTATGGTCTAGATAAAATTTAGTGTTTTTATGATTAATTTTGTACTTAGTATAAATAGTATCATTAGCCTTCTATCAATGTAACCTTTGACATATATTCTAATAGAATACACACAATTAAAGGTGTTTATATATATTCTCTCATATTGATTTCTACTTGTACTCGTTTATTGCTCTACAATTGGTATCAGAGCCTAATCTTTGATAAGATAAGGTTCTTGATTGAAGAATTCAAGCAGAAAAAAGCAACAATTTGAAGCATATTATCGGATTTGAAGAATTTTGGTCGACTTTTTGGCAAAATTGCAAAATTCACTTAATTATGATGTTCTGAACGCGTCATACACAGATGGTGAGAAGAGTGGTGGTTGTTCTTCAGAAGAGTGCTTCATTCATATCCCACCTGAAGTAAAGAAAGTTGTTGAAGAAGGAAACAATGGAACTGCAAGAGTTTATATTCCACATATGGAACTGCAGAGAAGGCAGGAATTACTAAAAGAAAATTCAATTTGAAGTGGAGAATTGTGTACTAAAAGAAACAATCATCATTATAACAAGAAGTTAAATTGCGCTGCATCTGAAATTAATCTTGAAATAACTGAAGAAAAAGTTAACAATTCTGATATTGCACAATACGTAATTCCTCAATTTTTCAAATGGAATTGAACGAAGAATGCTTGAAGAGAAGGTTGAACGCTTGCTAACTGAATTGGATAGATATCTGGATATTGTGTATCCTCAGTGTCCAAAGGCGTGTAGGGAATTTATGTCACATAAATGCAATCAATTTTGTGATCCCAACAGTGTTACAAAGGAAGGATCATCATCGAAAACAAAGCAAATTCCTAAAATGCCGAAAATCAAGAAATCACCAACTGTGCATAATTCAAAGACCGTTAAACCACTTAATGTCTCTAACAAATCTTCTTTTTCTGAATTAAAATCAGATCGGTCAAAAGGGAAAGAAGTTTCAAGCAAAAGAGTGTAGAAGTGAATCACCAAAGGTGTGAAGAATGGAGAGAAAACAAAGGCTCCAATGAAGTGGATTCCAAAGGTACATTTGAAAGAAAAAGAGAAAAAGAGAGAGCATATAATCAATTCTGTTTCCAAGAACACAGTTAAACCATTTTCTAATATTCATAAATCATACTACAATAAAAATTGCGAGTCACTTTTTTCTTGGAAAATGGAAACTGAATACTCAAAATCAAAAGTGACTAATAACAAGATGAGTTGTGCTGGAGTTGGCTGTCCTGAAGGACACTGTGAGTTCAAGTGTAAGTATCATCAAAATAGAATGAAAAGATGATTAAAATCGAACGGAAACTGGAAGAATCCCAATGAAGATAAAATTATGTTTTGGTTTGTAAACAAGAATGGATTCATCATTCACCAATGGATTCACAAACATCAAAGAGCTGGATTGTTGAAAAGGTATGCTAACAGAAAGATACCACTCCGTCCACGACAATGGAGAGAACATCTGAATATAATGAATGAAAATCAAAAACCTATACCAACTCCATCAAATCATAACAAATTCACACCGATCAAACAAGTCTAACAGAAAGCTGCTTCATAATCATTGATTATACCAAATTCAAAGAAGAACCAAAAATGAATGATGAATACAAATTTGTCATATCAACCTAAAGTGAAAAGCATGTATGTTGAGAAAGTCAAGCAGTTTTCACCGGTGCTTAAATCAACTCAGTCACAGAATAAAAGAAAATCTTTAACTGAGAAATGGATAATAAAGAAAGTGGTTACCAAAGAAAGTTTGAATCTTGTTAAAACATCTGAAGCATCTAACATAAAAGATCAAACAAGTTTCTTTTCCTTGTGCAGAAGGATCATATTTGGTACATGGACTTTGGCTGCACGAAACACATGACGGGTAACAAAGGTCTTCTCAAACATTTTGTGAGCAAGTACACACAAAATGTTAAGTTTGGGAATGACCAAGTTTCAGTGAATCTAGGCCATGGGGTAATAGAAACTGGTAATCTGAAGATAGAAAAGGTGTCCTATGTTGAAGGCTTAGGCCATAATATGTTTAGCATAGGACAATTATGCGATAGAGGAATGGAGGTCGTATTTAAGAAAAGCTCATGTTCTCAAAGAACAGAAGATGGAGCAGAAATTTCGGGTCGTAGCACCACTGGTCACTAACAGAAAGTCAAATATTTACGGAGTAGCACCACTGGTCACTGATAATACTAAGCAACAAAAGTTAAAAATCCCAATGGTGACTGAGGAGGACATAAGCTTCACTGAGTTATTCCCAGATCTTCCGGAGGCTTTTGACGATGAAACACAGTTTATATATGCCTATAAACCGGATCCTCTTGATTTTGAAACTAAATCCCATTAGTTTGATGATGATGTGGAGATGGATGAGGGGCATGTAGAAGAAGAGAGTGAAATTGAAAAAGATGATGAGAGTGAGAGTGTCGGAGATAAGAAAAAGAGAGTGCTGAGGAAACCTCAAACCTACAAAGCCGGGAAGCCACATCTTCTACTAGAGCTGACAGTGTTAGCTCTAGTATTGAAACAGTCACTGTCCTCCCAACAGTACACATTCACCCCCAGCTACTCGGGTATCTCTCAACAGATGCCCGTTTTGTAACACCTTAGTCACCGGTCTAGTAGGATGTGTTTTGGTATGTGTGCTAATTGTTTATTTGCTTTATTTTAGAAAATTATTAATTTAATTTAAAGCCAGAAGGTTAAAAAGGGAAAATATATATTTTATATTTTATGTATATAATTGATTATTTGGATTCGTTTTTAGATAAGTGTCATGAATAAGTCCTCGTTGGTAAATAATTAGTCTAGTAGGATCGCTTAATTAATTAACAGTGAGTTAGAAGGCAGATAACTGTGTGTGTATATGTCGTGAGTCATTAGGCAGGCATTGCCACCACCTCCTTGCCATTTAGACTTATTTTCTTGTTGTGTTCTTGAGCTTGGTTTGAAGAGAACAATTGAAGGCAGCCACTATCTTGTTAATTCTTGCAATTAGTGTTGGTTTATTACTAATTTGAAGGTAAGTTATGTTATTGAATTGCTCTATCTTCTTCCATGAATTTCTTGCTTCAAAGTTAGGGTTCTTGATTTTGGGGTTTTGAGTAATTGATGAAATTAGTTTGGTTTGTTGATTATTAGTAGTTATATGATGATTATGGGACTGAATTCATGTATAAATTATGTGTTTTTTTATGGTTTAAAAATCTTGAGCTCCATTAATGGAGGATGAAGAAGATGAAGATGGGTTTGTTGGGTTTTGATGTTTAAATTATCCTAAATGTGTTTTGATGTTAGATTGTATGTTATTAATAATATATATGAAGTTACGATGTGTTTATGGTTGAGTTTTAGATTTGCAAATCAATTTTTATTGTATTTGAGAGCTGCTGTTTGGAGTTTTTTACTAATTTCTGGGCAGTTTTGTAAAAAACGTTAAAAATCAACGAAACATCGTTAGAGGTCGTATTTTATATCATTGGAAATCTGGAGATGTCTACTTTAGTTTGTATTTAGAGTCCAGAAGCTAAGTTGAGCTGTAGGTTGGCCTAAAAGTCGATTCACAGTAGCTATGTCAAATTTGAGATTGAATTTGGCAAATGTAAAACAAGAATTTGTTTAGTATTTGACCTTAAGCTCTTATGACTTGTTATTCATTGTTAGTACTTGTTGTATACATATGTTAATTTGATATATATATATATATATATATATATATATCCTAGCATCAAACCCGCGCAATGCTGCGGCGGTAAATAGTTTTTGGTTTACAATATTTCGCTTTCAAGAATGTAATGATATGTTATTCGTTCGAGTCAATATCATAAAAAAGTTCTCTACAGCAACATGTCCGGTTTTTTTCAAATTTTTTTATTTACATTTAACTATTTTATTAATTTTAGAAACAAATTCTAAGAGACAATAAAATAAGGAAAAAGATTTATATTGATGAAATAAAGAGAAGAGTTAATAAGATTTTAAAAATTATGTTGATGTGGGTGGATAATTGTGTTAGTACGAGATAATATATTTTGAATAAAGTTAAAGTAAATTAGGAGAGAATAAAATAGTTAAAAGTTGAGTACATGAGATTAATTTAGATTAAATGAAGGGTCAAGATTTTATATTGATTGAATTTTAAGAAGTTTTAAAATTTAAGAGCAGAGAGAATGTTAAATGCTTTATATGGTAGTATAGACATATATATATATATATATAGGTGTTTTGATGATGAATTATGGTTAGTAAGGTCCTGAATTAATTATGAAAATATTAACGTTAAATGCCTACTTTAATTTCAAGAACCGGACTTAGATGACTCGTATTCATGTTCCGTTGATTCCTACATGTTAAGTATCATATATATAGTGATCTTTGAATATCGGATATGTATTTTAAGTTGGTTTTACATGTTAGCCATAACGGGTTGGTTTTGACCCGTTTGTGACTAAATTGTTATTTATATGTACTTAGTACATGTTTTGATGCTTGTAAAATGTTTGGTATTATGAATATGGATTGTATGCAATTTATATATGTTCTAAATGTTGGTTTTCACATGTGAAATGCAATGGCTTGGTTTTGACCCGTTTGTTGCTAGACTTAATATTTTGAGATAATTAAGGATTGATTACTAATTCTTGTTATCTTGTGTTCTCAGGGGGAGACAAGACTCGGTAAAATTAGACTACTGAGTTGGTGATTCGGAGATCCAAGGTGAGTGGATGTTTAACTCACTTATGGTTTAGTTGTAATGGTTTTGTTGCAACTGTTTTGGTTGATACTTGGATAGACTTATTGTCTGCTGATTGATTACTTGGTTTGTGTTAATTAATCATTTATATGTGCACATGATTCGGATGAGAAGTTAGTTTCGGCTGCGCATATGGGCTGAGTTTGTTTGTTATCGGTTAATCAGTATTTGGATCTTTTGACGCATTCGTTGCAACTTAAGGGTAATACTGTGTGAGAATAGCAAATGAACTAGCGATAAACCTTTGCTTTGGCCGGCATTTCTTGTAGGTTCCTGCCGAACCGCCGGTCTTCTCGGTTGCTTGTTTATTGTTGTTTCTTTTGGTTACATTGATGTTATTAATTGGTTTAACCTTCATTCACTTAGCTTTGTGCTAATCCCCTACCTTTCACTCCATTTTATAAGTTCCGGTAAGTCGGTGGTTTAGCTGTGGAGTGGCATGCTTGTGGAATAACTGACCGCTACTCTGATTTTGTTTGATGAGCCATTGGTTTATGTAACACTACACTTATTTTGTGGTTTGAAAACAATTAACCCTGGTTTTAAGTATCGGTTTTGTAAATATGTATGTATCTATATTAATCTTTCGCTTTCGCAAAATTAAAAAAAAATATGGGTTGAATTTAGGGTGTTACAATTTGGTATCAGAGCCTAGGTTTGGGGATGTGTGCACTCTTTGGGTGTTCCATTCTCAAATCTTGGCTCGAGGTTGGTAAATTATTCCTTATGTTCGGGGATTAGGGTGAATGCAAGTTAGTTGTTGATGTTAGCATGTTGTGTACTAATGGATTTATCTAATAAATGGTGAGATGTTGTGATTGTTACAGATATGGCTGATAATGAGCTTTACGGTGCCTCCTTGATCCTTGACACTATAGGAACTTCTACAGCACCTATAGAGATTACTTTTCTGGCAGGTACTTCTGGTACTGATGCAGATAACAGAGAGGAGTACATATTGCAATTAGAGGATCAGGATCTCAGAAGGGAATGTTGGAATATGCCCGCTGACACGAACGAGTTAATAGCACTACCGATGAGGTATAGGCCTATTGGGTCACACACCAAGTATTGATTCTGGAAACACGATCAAGCAAAAGAGCGGAAAAGGCCAAAATGGGTTTTGGCAGGATGGTACACGGGCCGTGTCCAGTCCAACATACACGAGGCGTATTACCCAGTTCAAGGTCGTGTAGTTTGGGCCTACATGGGCCGTGTAGTGGAACACGGGCCGTGTTGTGCCTATTAGACACGGGCCGTCTTAGCCCAATTGGGGCCATGGACTTTGGGCCTACACGGCCGTGTTGACCAACACTGACCGTGTACGTCCGCTGTGATAGCAGAATTAACAGCCTTAAACACTGGGTTTAATGGTGTTAACATCTAATAATTGTGGTAGACAAAGGGACAACGAATTCTCTGCTCTAGTAGAGACTTTTGGCTTGTTCTTTGGCTCTTGCTTGATACAAAACTCTCTCTCTTGTTCATCTTGTTCTTGGTGATTTTTGGTGCACAAGAAGCAAGAAACACATACTTGATTGTTGCTTTGGTGTTTTGCATCAACAAACTAGCATTTGGGAATTAAGGAAGCTTGGAGTAGACAACACTAGAGGGATTCGTATTTGGATTCTTAGCTTCTTGACAAGAAAAGTTTTCTTTGTGACTTGCATTGAGGTATAAACTTTTCTTCCCATCTTGTTTATCTTTTAGTTGCAATTTCAATGTTAGATTTTGGACCATGGGAAGTATTCGTTGTTTGGCTTTGAATTTTCTTATCTACTTTGCTTCCATTGCTACTTGGTTTTGCCAAACGAATACCTTCAGTGGTATGAGAGCCATATCTAACATGGCTTTGCACTATTGAGTCTAGAAAAACCATAAAAGTTTTTTTTTTATAAGAAAAGTGTTTTCTTAAAAGTGGTTTTTCATTGAGACTCTTGTTGTGCTAGAATAGATTTATTCGTAGTCTTGTTAATATTTTAGTTTTTATATTTATATATTTGTTGTAACTTGGCATGAAGTGTACACAAATATATACTTATAAATGTATTTATGAATATGTGTCTCAAAATTTGTTTGGTACACTAATGCATATGTACAAGGATTGTCTTTTTGGTGCCTTTGATATTTTGACAATCTTAACTAAAATATAGATATATATTGATCTATCATGGTTATGTGTGGCACACCATGTTTCTATGTGCTATGTTTTGATTTTATTCGGTAACATGATATGCCCTTAGACCAATGTGTTGTGGTGGTTGATTATTTTGGTTTTTGGCGGCCTGCGTGCTGTATTGATGTAACAATATTTATTTATTTATTTATTGGTGCGGCTTGCACGCCGTTTCTTTTATTCTATGTATTTGTATAAATAGCATAGGAATATGACCTGCGTGTCGTTTATATATATATATATATATATATATATATATATATATTCTATGTATTTGTATATAGTATAGAATTAAAACCGGAATAGTCAACGGGAGTCATGGTGATGACGTCTTGGCGAGAAGGAATCAACATGCTATTAGAGGTATTGGATTCAGTTGGAGCTCACCCAATGAGACTATATCTTGTCCATAGATTTTTGGCCTCGTTTTCCCCATTATGGCTCACGGGGAAAACGCATAGGATTTTTGGGCATGTTACCGAATTATATATATATATATATTTGCATGGTTGTATTTTATTTTTCCTATGCATGGATTAGGATTCGCATGCTAGACAATTTTTCCTATAAAATTAAATAAAATACAACATATGTTAAAATGGTTAACAATCTCGCGCGAATAGAATTGACAAAGAGAACATAAAGATGGTTTTATATTTAAAAGTGCTTAAAATCGTTTTGACACTTAATTTGTTAATTCACCAAAATGGTTTTTATGAATCGGAAACTAAATCCCCTTTTTCAAAAATGTAAATCACGCACCATCCGTAAGATGACACCACCCGAATCTAACGAAGCAAGGATGATTGTCGAGCTAAGCCGGAGTCATTCCTCGTGTAGTTGTGTGGAAGGTGAGTGGGGTAACTCGCAAGATTGGTTGTTGAGCTAAGCACGTGCCAATTAATGGTCGAGAGTGCCGCCCATGTGTCTTGTCGGACGATTTACAATCTTAGTATATAATTTTTGGTTAGTTGTCGAGCTAAGCACGAGCTAAAGAAAAATTATATATTAATGGATGTCAACAGATCCCGCAAGTGTAAGATAGGGATCAAACATGCCAACCGACATAATGGATGTCAACAGATCCCGCAAGTGTCTAAGAGTTGTAATAGATATTACAATTGGTAAAATGGTTGCCGGCCTAAATAGCTTCGCCACGTGATCCGAGGTAAACCCGCCACGGTGCGAGGTGAAATAAGGTTCTTAGTCCTTGTTACAAATAAATTGTTTTGTTTAAAACTATGGGTACTTATTTTAACAAGGATTTCCAAACTAACTAAAACTACTTTGCTATTTTAGATGGTGTCTTGAAGCAACACCAACACCACCAACCATTTTTCGCTTAGAGTTTTCCTTGAGAAGGAGAAACTCAATGGTAACAACTTCTTAGATTGGTTTAGGCAACTTAAACTTGTCTTACGCCAATAAGGGAAGATGGTTACCATAGAGGTGGCCTTACCCGAGGCTCCTGCTGCCAAGGAAATGTTCCAGCAGCAAGCGAGACAAGAGAGGTTCGAGTGTCTTAAGACGGTACTTGGTAGCAAGATGGCCGATGGCGGGAATGTGAGTGCTCACGTGTTGCGCATGAAAGCAAATGTGGAGCGCATGGAACTGCTCGGATTTACCATAGGGAGGGAGCTAGCCGTGGATTTGATCCTATGGTCCCTGCCCACCGCGTATGATCAATTCGTTATAAGTTATCATATTCATAGTATGGATAAGTCCATTATGGAGCTTCATGGTATGCTTAAGACAACGGAGTCTAGCATGACTAAAAACAAGCCCGCCGTTCCAAATCCCGTTCTTGCTATAAGGGAGGGGCGAATCCAGAAGAAGAAGAGATCCGCTTATACCCCTAAGGGTAAGGGGAAGGGGAAGATTGGCGCTGCCAAGTCTAGCTCTGCTTTAGAGGGTAAAGGCAAGGGGAAGATGGTTCCCCAAGCTAAAACTCCGAATGAAGCGGAATGCTTCTTCTGCGAGAAGAAGGGCCATTGGTGCCGTACCTGCCCGGGTACCTAGAAGGTCAAAAGAAACTCAAGGGGTTGAGCATCGGATGAACTTATGATTCAGGTACGTACATGATTGAACTCCATCATACTTCTACATCTGGTAGTTGGGTATTATATACCGGCTGTGGCACTCACGTTTGTAATATTGTGCAGGTGCTAAGGACAAGTAGAAGGATGGAGAATGGCGAGCTTGACTTGATAATGGGAAACAAGGAGATTGTCCCGGTCAAGGCTCGAGGAGAAGTCGAATTATCTTTTAATTCCGGTTTTTTTATATTATTATTAAACCTATGCTATTCGCCACTTGTGGCGTGAAACATTATTTCTTTTCATGCATTACACGACAATGGTTTTGGTTTTTCATTTGACAATGGAATTATTGGTTGTTTTAAAATTAATATTTGTTCAATCATGAATATTGATTCAATGTCTAAAAATGGTTTAGACAAATTGTCTTTGTGGCATGGTCGACTTGGCCATATAAACAAGACTCGTATCACCAAGCTCCAAGCGAATGGGATCTTGGAATCATTTGACCATGAGTCAAATGAAGTATGTGAATCTTGTTTATTAGGCAAGATGACTAAAGCGCCTTTTTCCGGCGTGAATGAGAGGGGTAAAGACTTATTGGACATTATACATTCCGATGTGTGTGGTCCATTTAAGCAAATCACAAGAGATAATTCTAGATACTTCGTTACCTTTATAGATGATTATAGTAGGTATGGGTATGTCTACTTGGTTAGACAAAAGTCCGAGACCTTTGAGGTCTTTAAGACTTTCGAAAACGAAGTAGAGAATCAGTTGGGCAAAAAGATGAAGATACTTAGATCCGATAGGGGTGGTGAGTATCTTAGTCAAGAGTTTCGTGATCATCTCAAGGGTTGTGGAATTATCTCACAACTTACACCTCCTAGGACGCAACAATTAAATGGTGTCGCCGAGAGGAAGAACCGAACATTGTTGGATATGGTTCGGTCTATGATGAGTCACACCCAAGTGCCTATAAGCCTTTGGGGTTATGCTCTTTAAACGGAAACAAGAATCCTTAATCTCGTTCCAACGAAAAAGGTCGAGAAAACACATTTCGAGATGTGGAATGGGAAGCCTCCGGTTCTTGCCTATCTGAAGGTTTGGGGTTGTCAAGCCTACGTACGACGTGAGGCACATGACAAGTTAGAGCCCCGATCCGAAAAGTGTTATTTCATCGGATATCCAGCTGCGGGTATTGGATATGTATTCTATAAACCTTCCGAGAACAAAGTATTTGTGGCTCGGAGGGCGGTCTTTTGAGAAAGAAAATTAATATCCAATCAGCAAGGCGGGACCAAGATTGATCTTGAAGAAGTTCAAGAGTCAACGGATGAAAGACCTAACGTTGGCACTAGCCAATAACCTAGTGAGGTTAAGTCTGAGCATGACAATGCGGAGACTAACGTACATGCATTACCTCTCCGTAGATCTGATAGAACACGCCATGATCCAGAGAGGTGTGGGTTTCTCATATCTGAGGGCGACGAGTTATTGGTGGATCTTAATGTTGGAATATGCCGACTGATACACGTGTACTAGCATCACTGCTGATGAGGTACGAGCCTATTGGGTCACACGCCAATGGTAGATTCCGGCAGCACAACCCAAACAATGAGAGAATATGAAATTAGGGTTTCTGGCGACCTTCACAGGCCTTCACATGCCGTGAAGAGGTTGTGAAGGGAAAACCTCCACGAGGCTTCACCACCCGGACTAGTAGTCGTGGGAGCACAACCTTCACGAGGGCTTCACGGCCCATGAGAGCTCGTGAAGGAAGGCGCCATGCCTTTTATTGGACCACTCATTCGCCCAATGAGAGTGTGCGGTGGAACCCGCCTATGAGGCCTTCACGAGTGCTTCACGGCCCGTGAGAGACCGTGAAGGCAGAAGTCAAAGTGTCACTTTGTTTTTATTGGACCTTTATGTTGGTCCAATGAGAGGCAGCTTAGTTGGCCGAATCTGATGATATGAGAACTCATTCCAGACTTTATAAAAGGCTCATAACTCTCTCTTGTGATGACTCTTGCTTCATGCTCCAACATACACATATATATATATGGTACTTAGAGTTCTACAAGAGCTAGGTGGGTGTATAGATTGAAGGCAAGTGGTTCTTGGTGTTGTAGCTACTCCAGAAGCACGAAGATATTGCGTAGTTCGTGTGTCGGGTCAATAGCAAGACGGAATCTGTTGGGAAATTGGCTAAGTGATTTAAAACTGTTGGACATGCAAAGGAAAAACTGTTAGAGAAATTTTTGAGAAAACAGTTTTGAAACTGTTAGTACAAAATGCTCAAAACTGTTAGTTCAATCATGACAACTGTTAGAAGACGTTGAAGAGAAGACTGTTTGAAGAAACTCAGAACTGTTTATTCAACAAACAGTTTCTGTTGAACTATTCATGGAAACTACTATCTTTGTGGATTTGAAGGATATCTTATCAAGATTGGAAGATTATCAAGATTATCTCGCAAGATAGAAGATTAACAAACTTCAACTATTCAAGGAAGATCACGAGTTTATAAATACTTCGTTTAGAATATTTTGTTAGTATCAATAGTTTTGTAATTCAACTCTGTCAGAATTTACACTCATTCGTATTGTTTATAGTTTTCAGAAAGTGTATTAGCCTCAAAGTTTCTTTGAAACCTAAGAACAAAGTGTGTTCTTCGTCTAACAAAAGAGTTAGATTGGAGGTGTACGTAAATATTGTAATCATCCTTGATTATTAATAAACATCGTATGTTTTGAAGTTATTCTTTGAATTGATTAAATTGTTCTTGTGATTAAAACCTTTATTAATCAATTAAGTGTGATTCCGCAACTTCTTAGTTCATTGTGATCAAACTCAAAAATTGTCTTGTATTCAACTCTGATTTAAATTCAAAAGATAATTCTTGTTATTGATTTTGGTTATATTCGATCCTGACAAGTGGTATCAGAGCCTTAACATTAAGGTTCCTTTGATCACCAGTTGAAGGTTCTTCACAGATCTGTTGTGTTTTAGTGTTGTTAAAGTCCTTCTAAAGTTCTATTATGAGTTTTAAATCTCTTCATTACAATGGAGTCTGGTGGATCTTCTGATAACACTCGATCTGGGTCAAACATTCGTG
Organism: Dittrichia graveolens; assembly: GCA_038502395.1. NCBI lineage: Eukaryota > Viridiplantae > Streptophyta > Magnoliopsida > Asterales > Asteraceae > Dittrichia > Dittrichia graveolens. Next base: position 49,187,164 of record JARJIL010000005.1, on the reverse strand, counting down.
TTCTCATGCTCAAACCAACTGATTTTGAGATGTGGAAACTGAGAATCAAGCAGCATGTTCAATTAATGGATTATGCTGTTTGGGAAATCATTGAGAATGAACCCACAACTCCTATTGATTTAGATGAAACTGGAAAACCAAGGAAGAAACCACCACCAAAAACAGATGCTGAAAGAAAAGAGTGGATGCTAGAGATGAAAGCTCTAAGCATTCTTCAGATTGTTGTGCCAAATGAGTATCAACATCAGTTTAAGAAGTTTGAGAGTGTTCATGAATTGTGGAATGCTTTAGAGAAAAGGTTTGCAGGGAATGCTAGTTCCAAAAGGAATCAAAGGGATCTTCTAAAACAAGCTTATGAGAACTTTTCTAGTGGAAAGAATGAGAGTATCACTCAGATTTTTGATAGGTTCTATAAGCTGGTAAGTCAACTTGAGAGTGCAAAAGTTAGAATATAGCAAGATGAGATCAATAGAAAGTTTCTCAGGTCCTTAGGTGATGAATGGACAGTTTATGCTGCACAATGGAGAAGTAAGGACTCTCTAGAAGACATAGAATTAGATGATCTTTACAAAAGTTTGATTATGTTTGAAGGGGAAATTGAGGGAAAAGGAAGTCTATGACCCCTGGCCACAATGCTGCTCTTCTTTCATCCTCAGGTATGGACTCAAATCATTCTTTAACTAACTGAGTTGATGGTTGTGTAGGTACTGTTACTGGAGTAGATGTGAATACTTCTGATGTAGTGCTTGAAGCATTCTTAGCTAGTCATGCATATTCAACTCTTACAAATGAGGATCTTTAACAAATGCATCCAGATGATGTTGAGGAGATGGATCTCAAGTGGCAGATGGCTATGCTAACTGTAAGAGCAAAAAGATTCATCAAAAGAAGAGGAAGACAGAACATGAACTTCAGGGCTGATTGTCAAGCTGGATTTGACAAATCCAAAGTAAGATGTTTCAAATGTCAACAGCATGGTCACTTTGCCAGGGAATGCAGATCTGGTGGACAAGGCCAGCATCAAGGTCAAAATTCAACTTCCACCTCATCAGCATTGGTCTCACAAGAAGGTTATGGGTTTGATTGGAGTGATCAAGCAGAGCAAGCCACTCACAACAAAGCATTGATGGCATTGACTGACTCCTCCATCAATATGGATTCATCAGAAACAGAAGACAATCAGATATCTTCTAAACTATGTCCTGGTGAAAGTAGAGCTATAGTTAAAAGGTTTAGAGAGCACAATAAAAAGGTCTGTGCTGCTTTGAGCAAAATAGAAGAAAGAAGGTATGAAACCAGTGCTGTGATTGAAAGCTTTGAAAAGAAAATCAAAGATTATCAGGCTAATGAACTACAAATGGATTATGATAGAAAGTATCATAAGTGCGAGAAAGAGCAACTTCAAGAAGAGATTGATAGTCTTAAGGAGAAGTTGAGTGAGAAAGAGAGTAAGATAGATGAGTTAACCAAGAAATTGAATGGTGTGGACATGGATTTGAGCATGTTCAAAGCTTCATCTCTTAAACTTGAAACTGTGTTGAAATCACAGATCTCAAACACGGTAAAAACAGGCATAGGCTATAAACAGACCCCACCTCCATACAATCATAACTATATAACTCACATGACTGATATAGTTGAAAGGTATGTTAATAAACCATTAGAAGAGGAATTAAAGTCAGCTGATCCACAGCTTGAAAGTGAAGATGAGGGAGTTGTGTATGAGGTGATTGATGAGAAGAAGGAGGGATCTGTAAATAAAAGAAGAAGACATTCCAATTGAAAATTACATCTGTTGTGAACCTAAAGCATCTAAATCTTCTTCACAACATGTGATGTTTGTAAAAACATCCTCAGAACCCTCCACCGGTGAACCAAAACTCTTCAAAACTGTTACTTCTATAAATAGTTCCACTATTGTTGAAAACAGTCCCCACCTTTACACTAACAGTTCCAAATAGAGCCCAAACAGTTTTGACCCAAAAACCTCAACTGTTAGTATTAAGACGAAAGGAAAGAAGAAGGTTGGTGAAGTTGTAGTTGCAAAGCAAAAGAAGGAAGCTTCAAAATCACAATCCAAATTCAAACATGTGAAGAAGCATACAGAAGTGTCTATTTGCACATGCAAACAGCATGGTGTGCAAAAGTTTCCTCCTTCAGCACTAGTGAGGGGAAATCAAAGAAATAGGAAACAGTTATTGGCACAAAGAAATGGGTTGCCTATAGTCAAAACCAAGAAATGTTACATTTGTGGGAAATCAAATCACTTGGCTCACAACTGTTATCATAACCCACAGGTCTATAGAACCCAGAAACCAAGTACCAGAAAACAGTCTAACAGTTCTTCAACTGTTAAGCCAAAACAGTCTAACAGTTCTCCGACTGTTAAGCCAAAACAGTCTAACAGTTCTCCAACTGTTAAGCCAAAATCAAAGGATGTTTTTCTGGCTTGGGTAAAATTGCAGAAACAAAAAGTCTCTAAAGAGGCTAAAGCTGATAATCCACCTCAATATCAAATCAAGACACATGTTAATCACAACAGCTGGAAGCCACATGCTCTCACTAAATACTCTTCACACAGAATAGAGAACTATAAATGGGATGAAATTAATAAAACTCAATCTGTGGTTAAGTATTATGACATGAATGGTGTACCTAAGACCTGCATGGCCTGGGTACTTCCTACTACTAACTGAGTTTATTTTGTGCAGAGCATTCATAGGGCCAATCAAGGAGCAATCTGGCATGTGGTAGTCGATGCTCAAGGCACATGACTGGAAATCCACACTGCTTTAAGGACTTCAAAAGAATCAATGGAGGATATGTAGCATTTGGAGGAAATCCAAAGGGAGGAAGAATCACAGGTAAAGGAGCTGTAGATGCAGGTAATCTTACTTTTAATGATGTTTTCTTTGTTGAACAACTCAAGTACAATCTGTTGAGTGTGTCTCAAATCTGTGACATTGGTAACAAAGTCTTGTTTACAGATACTGAATGCATGATCATTTCAAAAGATTTTAAGTTAGCTGAAAAGGATATTCTTTTAAGAACACCAAGAAAGGATAATGTTTACTATTTTGTTACACAAGAAGTTGCTCAGCAGAATGTTTTAAGTTGTTTACTCTCAAAGGCATCTCATGATGAGTCTTCCATTTGGCATAGAAGGATGTATCACATGAACTTTAAAACCATGAATTTGTTAGCTAAAAATAGTTTGGTAAGAGGCTTACCCCAAAAGGAATTCTCATGTGATGATCATTGTATTGCTTGTCTCAAAGGCAAGCAACACATAACTTCTTTTAAGTCCAAAGAAGTTTTTTCTATCTCTGCACCTTTACAATTACTGAATATGAATCTGTTTGGTCCTACGTATGTGGTCAATATAGGGAAGAAAGCTTATTGTTAAGTCATAGTTGATGATTTCACCAGATTTACTTGGGTTCAATTTCTTAGATCTAAGGATGAAACTGCTGAGTTAGTTAAATCTCTTATTCTTAGAATTGAAAATCAATCTGATTTGAAGGTGAAAGTCATTAGGTCTGACAATGGTTCTGAGTTCAATAACTATGAGCTAAGCAGTTTTTGTGAAGAAAAAGGGATTGAAAGACAATTTAGTGCTCCTAGGACTCCACAACAGAATGGAGTGGCTGAGAGAAGGAATAGGACTTTGATAGAGGCTGCCAGATCAATGCTAGCTGATTCTAGGCTCCCAATGACATTCTGGGCAGAAGCTGTGAACACTGCTTGCTATGTCCAGAATAGAGTACAAGTTGTCAAGTCCAAAGGAAAAACTCTTTATGAGTTGTTTCTTAACAGAAAGCCATTAATTAACTTTTTGAAACCATTTGGATGTCCCTGCACTATCCTTAATACCAAACAGTTGCAGATCAGGTGTGTAACTCTTCTGGGAATGAAAGGGACTCAGATGTTGATATGTCCAATTTAGAGAATGTACTGCTTGAAGAGAACATCCCTACCTCAATAATTCACAAGAATCATCCCATAAGGCAGATTATAGGTGATCCTACCACTCCCATTCAAACAAGAGCTATGCTGCAAAATGAAAATTGTGGTGTACCTCTTGAACGGTTTGATGTAAATGCCTGCTTTCTATCTCAGATAGAACCAAAGAAAGCAATAGAGGCATTAAAAGACCCTTCGTGGGTAAAAGCAATGCAAGAGGAACTTTTACAGTTCCAAATTCAGAAAGTGTGGAAGTTGGTAGAACTTCCTAGAGGCAAAAGAGCAATTGGCACCAAGTGGGTGTTCAGAAATAAGAAGGATGAAAGAGGAATAGTCATCAAGAATAAGGCTAGGCTTGTTCCTTTGCCTTTGCAAGCTTTAAAGGATTTTAGGTATATCAAATGAATCCAAATCAGCTTTTCTGTATGGAACTATTGATAAGGAGGTATATGTGTGTCAACCACCTGGTTTTGAAGACTCAAAGTATCCTGATAGGGTATATAGGTTGGATAAAGCCTTGTATGGGTTACATCAGGCTCCTAGAGCTTGATATGAGACATTGTCATCTCATTTGATTGAGAATGGTTTTAAAAGAGGCACAATTGATAAAACATTGTTTACAAAGATTGTTAAAACAGAGATTTTACTTGCACAGATCTATGTTGATGATATAATCTTTGGATCAACCAATGACAATCTTTGCAAGGATTTTGAAGCCATCATGCATAAGAGATTTCAAATGAGTTCCATAGGAGAACTTACATTCTTCTTGGGATTACAGGTAAAGCAAAAACCATCTGGTATCTTTCTCAGTCAGTCAAAGTATGTCAAAGACTTTCTGGACAAGTTTGACTATCAAGATGTGAAGCTGGCAAGTACTCCAATGGAAACACACAAATAGTTGGGAGCAGATCCTGAGGGGGAGGATGTAGACATACACTTGTATAGGTCTATGATAGGTTCATTAATGTACTTAACTACTTCTAGACCGGATATAATGTTTGTTGTGTGTGTTTGTGCCAGGTTTCAAGGCAATCCCAAGATGTCACACCTCTTTGCTGTAAAAAGAATCTTTAGGTACCTCAAAGGCAAACAAAACTGGGTCTTTGGTATCCTAAGGATTCACCATTTCAATTGGTGGCATACTCTCATAGTGACTATGGTGGAGCTAATGTGGATAGAAAATAAACTTCCGGAGGATGTCAATTTTTTGGCTCAAGGTTGGTATCGTGGCAGTGCAAGAAACCAACAACAGTTTCAACTTCAACAACTGAGGCTGAATATATTGCTGCATCAAGTTGTTGTTCACAAGTATTGTGGATCCAGAATCAGCTTCTGGATAATGGTATGACTTTCTTGAATACTCCTATCTATGTTGATAACACAAGTGCTATCAGCATTGTTAACAATCCTGTGAAGCATTAAAAAACAAAGCACATAGAGATCAGGCTTCACTTCATCAGAGACTGCAATGAGAAAAAAGTTAATCCAAGTTTTAAAAGTTAATACCGATGATCAGTTGGCTGATCTGTTCACTAAAGCATTTGATGTGAGTAGATTTAACTTTCTAATCTGAAATATTGGAATGATTAACTTAGAATAATGGTTTGTTAGCTTATCTTTATACGTTTTTGTGTTTTCACACTAACAGTTTGAAAGTGTTAGTCTTAAGTCTAACAACTGTTTATGTTAGTGTTCAGGGATCTACAGTGCAAATTGCAACTAACAGTTTTCAACTGTTAGTACATAGGTGTCACAACTGTTAGGCAAGCTGCCTAATCAGTTAAGGGGGAGTGATACAGTTGAAGTTTATTAACCCAAACAGTTTTCAACTGTTAGCTCTAAATCTTCCATCAACTGTTAGTCAATGGTATTTCAGTCTTTGAAGATATTCTGGGGCATTTTGAATTGCATTTAATATGCATTACATATATAAGCCATTCCCTCCTCACAGTTTTCATTATGCTTACTAAACTTTAATCGAACGCTAAACCCTAGACTTTCTCTTCGAAATCGCCATGGCTCCCCTTCCGTTTGTCAAAGAACACAACATGCTAGCCTTCCTCTCCAAACCAGCTGAGCTGCATGTCTTTCATGACATGATCGACTACCTTACGCTATCAAACCTCAACACTGCTCTCACCACCAATCCAAACATCTACACGTCCCATCTCGATCAATTCTGGAAAAACGCTACACTCACTGAAATAGATGGAGTCCAATGGATCACTTCAAATGTTGATAATCATGTTGTTTCATTCTTTGAGAATACCATTCGCGAACACCTTCACCTTGATGATCTTAAGGGTGAGTATTCTGATTCAGTCTCCTTGGAATTCTTGCACGAGGAGTTGGTTAAGCTGGGGTATGAGGGCCCTAGGGGAAAGGGTACCTTCTACAAAGGGCAGTTTTGTGCTCACTGGAAATATTTGATTCATACTTAACAACAATGTCCTAGCCCCAAAAGAACTGGATGGAATGAGTTACGAAGCAACATTGCTTTGGCCTTAATCTGTTTGGCCAACAATTGTCGCTTCAACTTTTCCAAATTAATTTTTAATGGCATGGGAAAACATCTCGGGACAAAATATGGTCTCTTTTTGATGTACTCCAGATTTGTGCAAACTTGTTTAAACTTTTTATTGCCAAATCTTCAAGCTCACAAGAGGGTCCTGATTCCCTCTATTCATGTGGCCTCCACATTGAACAAACTGTTGATAAAGACAAGAATTTTTCTAGTGCCATTACTCCACCACTCTCTACAATGGTGGAGTTTCTTTCAAGAAACAGAGCTGCCAGAGTTGTGCATGAAGCCCAAATTATTGCTACACCAACAACTCTGGAACCCACACCTCACGATACTCAAATATCCCCCTCTGCTACCATTTCTCAAGCTACAAGACAAGCCCCCGCTCTTATAACATTCAAGAAGAGGAAAAGAGCTGTTGGTGCTCCTTCCACCACAGTCCCAATATCCCCAACTGTAAGCCCTGCACAGGTGTATTCACCTGTGCAGAATATCCAAAGGGAACCCCCTGTGTTGTCTCCTAAGCACACTGAGTATGTGATCACTCCAAGGGAGAGTGATCATGTGGTTCTTGATGCTGACACTACTGTTTCATCCGCAAGGGGTGAGCAACGCAGTGTCAACATAAGTAACACCTCAACCACGACAACAAAGACTGGTCAAACAGATTTTGGAAATCCCCAGTACCAAGAACAAAGGGGTACTGGTGAGGCAACTTCTAGGAGTGACCCACCAGTTCTATCTGCCGATGATATGTTTGAGGTGGCAACACTTGCTAACATTGAGGCAATTATGAAACAAAAGGCATTGACGAATCCCGACCTTGTACCCTTTCTTGCTGCCTTCCTCTATCTCAAAAAGAGGAACACCCTACAAGACAAGCTTCTTGCCAAGCATAATGAGCTTATAATCAAGCAAGACAATCAAATCAAAGTCTTGTCAGCTACTCTCAAGAAGGCTACATATGTTCTTCAAGCCCATGATCAAATGTTTAAACAGATTCATGCCACTCCTCTTCAAACAGTTCCAATCAAAAAGGGGGAGAAGGCACTCATAAAGGAGCAAGTGATGAATGTGCAAAGGGATAAAACAGGTGTGCAATCAACACAAACAGCTGCACCAGATAATCTAACAGTTGCAACTCCACAAACAACAGTTACTCCAGATCAATTACAAACAGCTGCAAGTGCTCAAACAGATGAAGATAAATTGTCTGCAGTTGATAGAGTGTTGATAAATAGGATGATTAGGTTTGAAGATTATCCAACAACAGAGGTATTCAAAACATGGTCTAAAGTAAAGCAAGGTCATTTAATCGCAGTGGGAGCTTAAGCTCTTAATAGCAGTACATTCAAGATGGCTCAAAAGATTGACGATGGGTGTGTAGATGCCAAAGTGTCAAAGCAGGATCCAATTGCACCTAAGCCAGGGTTCAAAGGCATTATAATTCCTGAATCAAAGAAAGATGAGAAGATGCCTCATGTGCTAGGTAAAGGAAAGGAAGTTGTTGTTAATATTCCGAAGCTAAAACTTTTGAAAGAACAACAAGAAGAGCATGATCATGAGCTTGTACAAAGGCTGAATGCTGAGATTGAGCAACAAGAACAAAGAGATATAGAATTAGCTCAAAAGATGGCAGCTGAAATCACAAAGGAAATTGATAAAGAAGAAAAGGATAAGAAGGTTGATAAGGGAGTGAAAAGAAAGAGAATTGAAAGGAAGAAAGCAGTTCCACCTCCTAAGCCAACAATTGAAAAGAAAAAGCAAACAACTCAACCTGAACAGTCTCAACAATCCCAAACAGTTCAAAAATCTAAAGAGAAAGCTATAGCTGGTGTAGCACAACCATCTTGCAAGACAGACTCAGAGTGGAGGTTGAACAAAAATTGGAAAATCTAGTGGAAGTTCAATTAGATCAAAAATCCCACATCACTGAGTGGAGATTTGAATTGTTAAGTATTGAAACAGGGAAGCAAGGGGTAACCATTGTGAGAGAACATGAACCCATTAAAAGCTATGAAAGCTTCTTACAGTTAATGGAAAGTGTGACGAGAAGAGATGTGCAAGAAATGTATGAATATGGTCTAAGTCATTATGGAGAAGCTGCTGGAATTGAAATCAGAGTGCTAATAAGGCATTTAACGAGCATATGTGATCCTCTGAAAGTAATGCCGATGCTTATAGCTGAGGAGGCATTCCCAATAAGTATTGTCAAGGTATATGCTATGTCAAAGACTTATCACATGGTGATGGGAAATGCTATAACTCAATGGTTTGATATTGATTTCATAGAGCACAACAAAACAAAGCTCTCATATTTGATAAAAGCAAAGTTCTTTGGCCCTGCTAAAGTTAAAGAAAATCTTCATCAGAGGCTCAAAGAAAGGTTGGAATTTCTACAGTCAAAGAAAGTATAATCTTTATGTTTTGATTGAAACAGTTTTGCATACGGTATATTTTATTTGCTTATGTTAACTTTTCGGTGGTTGAACCCTATAAAACAACTTAAGTATATTGTTCAATACCTTAAGTTAGGGGGAGATTGTTGGGAAATTGGCTAAGTGATTTAAAACTGTTGCACATGCAAATGCAAAACTGTTAGAGAAATTTTTTAGAAAACAGTTTTGAAACTATTAGTACAAAAGGCTCAGAACTGCTAGTTCAATCATGACAACTGTTAGAAGACATTGAAGAGAAGACTGTTAGAAAAAACTCAGAACTGTTTATTCAACAAACAGTTTCTATTGAGCTATTCATGGAAACTACTATCTTTGTGGATTTGAAGGATATCTTATCAAGATTGGAAGATTATCAAGATTATCTCGCAAGATAGAAGATTAACAAACTTCAACTATTCAAGCAAGATCAAGAGTTTATAAAATACTTCGTTTAGAATATTTTGTTAGTATCGATAGTTTTGTAATTCAACTCTGTCAGAATTTACACTCATTCGTATTGCTTATAGTTTTCAGAAAGTGTATTAGCCTCCAAGTTTCTTTGAAACCCAAGAACAAAGTGTGTTCTTCGTCTAACAAAAGAGTTAGATTGGAGGTGTAGGTGAATATTGTAATCATCCTTGATTATTAATAAACATCGTATGTTTTGAAGTTATTCTTTGAATTGATTAAATTGTTCTTGTGATTAAAACCTTTATTAATCAATTAAGTGTGATTCCGCACCTTCTTAGTTGATTGTGATTAAACTCAAAAATTGTCTTGTATTCAACTCTGATTTAAATTCAAAAGATAATTCTTGTTATTGATTTTGGTTATATTCGATCCTCAATGAATCTCGCTCACTTACTGTGGACTATCAATAGAGGAGCTCGGTTTTGGGTTCTCGAAGATCTTCCTAGCTCGGTGAATAGCTCCAGCCCCGTGATGGTATATTTTCCTCCCTCTCGTTTGCTTTTAGTTGCTATATTCGTTTGCAGTCACGATCCCCACTTGGGGAATACATGCATGTCGGTTTTAATACCCGAAAACCCCGGTTTTTGATGTCGTTGCTTCCGCAGCGTACGGGTGTTGGCATGCATGGATTTCCTACAGTGGTATTAGAGCCTAGGCTACAAAGATATAGCACGAAAATTGCTCGAAAAACCGTTTTGGAAGATTCGTTTTTCTGTCTAGTAGGCCTTCACGGGCCGTGAAGTGTTCTTCACGAGTCGTGAAGGCCACATAACCAGTGTTCATGAGGGGTCTGGTCGTGGGAAGTGTCTTCAGGCTTCACGAGTCCTTATGGCCGTGACCGGTCGTGAAGCTCTTGGGCTTCACGAGCCGTGAGGGGTCGTAAAGGCACTCGTGAACAGTATAGTCGTGAAGCTTGGTTTTTAGGCTCACGAGCCCTTCTGACCCGTGATCGGTCGTGAAGCCCTTGGGCTTCATGAGCCATGAGGGGTCATGAAGGAGCTCCTGGGCAGTTTTTGTCCTTAAAAGAAAATTTTCTGGTTTTTCGGGTCATGGAGGAGTTTCTGGTTTTTTGGAAGATTCCGTTTGCTTAACCCCTCGTAATAGTTTGGTACAAATATGGGTATGTAAGGTATGGTCTTGGCATGAGATGCATACATGCATACACATATGTTGTGTATATATGAATATGGGTATAAAAGTTGGTTTTGGCCCTAATGCATATGTACAAGAATTTTCTTGTTGTGCCTTGAGTGTTTGTGTTGGAAATTCTTACCTAAATATTCCTTTGGTCACGGTTTTGGCACACCGTACTTTGTGGTTGTTGTTTGTTGCTTTTAGTTGGTAACCATCATCCTAGACCTTGTGGTTGTGCCTTGTAGTTTGTTTGGTTGTTTGGATTTATTTGGTGACCTTAGTGTCACATGTGATGTAATTAATTATTTATTCGTTTGGTTTATAATTAATTATCGCGGCTTGCATGCCGTTTCATTTATCCATATGTACTTGTACTAGATTGATAGGAAGCGCGTGGCTTGCATGCCATTTCCTTTCTTTTGTACTTGTGTTTTGAAGTCCACAATCAAGAGTCAAAAGGAGACGTCTTGAAGACCTTGGATCTGGTTAGTCCCGATGGAGGTAGCGGATTCAGTGGGAGCACTCCATGGTCTAGATTTGTGTCCTTAGTAGACCTAGTCCTCCCGGCTTGGATCACGGGTAGGATACATAGGTTTTTGGCATGGTTACCAACCCCTTTGTATGCGTGTGATGTGATTTATATTTCTTGCGTGGTTTTTTATGTTTCTTCGCATGCTTGATAACTTTTATATGTTAATAAAATCACAAGAGTTTTTAAATTGGTTAACAAACTCTCGCGCATACACGATTAACAAGACAATATAAACTTGGTATTTATATTTAAAGTGAAAATCGGTATTGTCACTTACTTTGTTAATCAAATATTAAAACTTGGTTTTAATCAAGAAACAAAAGCCCGTTTCCTAAAAATGTAAATCACGCACCATCCATAAGATGACACACCTGATTCTAGTGAAGCATGGGATAATTGTCGAGCTAAGCACGAGTTATTCCATGTGGATGTGTGTGGAAGGTGAGTGTACCAACTTGGAGTTATTGGTTGTCGAGCTTAGCACGAGCCAATGATTGTCGAGTGTGCTACCATGTATCTTGTTGGACGATTAATTGCAAACTAAAATCCTTGTGTGATTGTCGAGCTAAGCACGAGTCAACCAAGAATTTTAATTTGGGATTGGTGTAAGTAGGAATCAAACATGCCAACCGACTGTTTTGTGTCATTGGATCCCGCAAGTGTCTAAGAGTTGCAATGGAGATTGCCATCGGTAAAATGGTTACATGCCTAAATAGCTTCATGAAGTGATCCGCGGTAAACACGTCATGTAGTGGAGTGAAATATGGTTCTTAGCCCTTGTTAAGATAAATTATTTTTTCGAAAACTTTATGGGTAATTATTTTAACGAGGATTATATCAAACTAACTAAAACGTGTATTCTTGTTATTTATAGATATCAAACCATAATAACACCACGTCAAACTATTCATTTCGTATGTTCCTACAGAGGGAGAAACTCATGGGAGTAAACTTCGTTGACTGGCTTAGGCAATTGAGAATTGTCCTTCGCTATGAGTCAAAGTTGCACATCCTTGAGGAACCTCTTCCGGAGCCACCTGCTACAGACGCGACTTGGTCTATCCGATATACGTATGAAAAGCGTGTTGAGGACACACACGATGTTGCCTGCCTCATGTTATCAACTATGAGCTCGGAGTGGAAAAGCACTTTGAGCACATGAGTGTGTACAATATGATGAACAAGTTGAAGGACATGTTCTAACAACAATTTAGGGAGGAACACTATGAGTGTGTTAAAAACCTAGTCGGTTGTAGAATGCCGGAAGGTATGAGTGTGAGTGCCCACGTCCTCAAGATGAAGGTGTACGTGAACTAAATAGAGAGATTAGGTTTTCCCATTGGGAGGGAGCTTGCTGTGGATATAGTACTCCACTCCCTGCCCGCATCATATGATCAGTTTGTCATGAACTATCACATGCATAACATGGAGAAAACCTTAGGTGAATTGCATGGTATGTTGAAAACCGTGGAGTCTGACATGGCCAAACATTAATCCACCACTTCCATTCCTACCACGAGTTCTAGGGAACAAGAGAAAATGAAGAAGAAACCGACACAAACAGGAAAGGTTGGAGTGTCTAAGCTTATCCTCAACATTGAATCTGAGGAAAATGCTTGTGTGCCTCATGAAGAGATTCAAGGAGTGGTTTGCTACTTCTGTGAAAGATTTTGAGATTGGGGCCGTCACGCCTGCCCTTCGTGCCGAGAGGATATTAAACTTCTAAGGAAATAGAGAGTTAATTTCCCCTCTAAAGATACATTCATGATTCATTGCTAATTCTTCTAATTTCGCTGGGTTGTTCACCCAAGCTAATTAACTCACGTATGTCACAAATTTATTTTGTTACAAAGTGTAGGTACCGTTTAAAAGAAGAAAGAAGAGCATGAAGAACCGGATCTCTAAAAGAGGAAACTTGATAGATTGACCTCTAAAAGAGAATTGGGAGTTTTGATCTCGGCTATTCATACCGGTTTAATTATTACTTTATTTTGATGCCCTGCGAGGCAAATTAAGTTTTTGTTGTATGTTCATGAAGAAGATGGATGAGATTTTGAATTTTGGGTTGTAAAAGACTTTTGCGCATTACTTATTCGATTTCGAAGTTTGTTCATGTCGTAGCTTATGTTTTATTTTGGCCTTCAAGGCGCATCATTCTACATTTCATGACGATGAATTCATACTTGAAATTTGAATCTTATTTTTGAAAAATATTTGTTTATTGATAAAAATCAAAATTGTCCATTTCAAGACATACATGCTACAAATAATAATTATTCATGAATGATTGATTCTAAGTCCAAAATATTTTGGATTAGTCGGCTCTTTGTCATAATCTACTTAACCATATAAATAACACAAATATCGCCTAGATCCATCTGGTTAGGATCTTGGACTAGTTTAACCTCGGGTTAAACATTTGATGCTAGTCTTATCTATTAGGGTAAGATGATTATGAAACCCTTCACGGTATATGTGAGAGGGATGCTAGCTTATAAGATATTGATCACCTTCGGTGGATAATCCATACCAGCACATAACAAAGAGAAACTAATTAAAAGAATCTATTAGGACATATAGATAGGATGCTTAGATCTAGTTGAGATGCTAAGATACCTTAAATCTATATCAATGACCACATTATGAATTGCGGGATTATCTCACAATTCATTCCTTAACATAGACACATTTGTACATGGTGTCACGTTGAAGGAAACTGGATATTGTTGAAAATGATCCGGTAAATAATGGGTCAAATATGTGTATTCGACTTGTTAGTATACACATTGAATGTGACGAGCCAAGTCCTTAATCTTAATCCAACTTGAAAGTCTATTTAGCACCTTATGAGATATATCTTGAAAGAGTTCTTTGCTTGTATATATCAAAGTTTGGAGATTTTAAATCTACATCGAGTGGGAGATTGAAGAACTTAAATGGTGCTAATACATTTAAAAGGTTCTTATAGTTTTTGGATATTTGACCTTACGAGAACAATGTTTTGTTGTTCCTTGAGTAATAACTAAAGCATTCCAGTGGAAGAACGTGCAACTTAAATGAAAGACTTGATGTTGGCACTAGCATATGATCAAATATCGGCATGAGAATGCTGGTTATCCTGACCATGAGTAATTACTTTCAAAGCTGATTAAAGTCATGTAGCCAAAGAGATATGGGTTCCTCACATCTAAGTGGCAATGACTTGATGGTGAGTCTTGTTCATATCACTATCTATCGGAAGACATAGTAGGCCTTGCGTCCACTAAGGTTATGAGAAGTAATTAATCATGAGATGAAATCCATTTTAAGTATGAAAACACTTTGCTTAATTCCATACCAAGGTGCAAACCGAGATGGTGTAAATGGAATTAACATGGATTGTATTGTAGACTACTTCAAATACCGATTAGGGGTAAAAGTTTCATGATGGTCATTGTGGAAACTTTTCCTAGTGGTCATGATGAAGGTCATTTGATACTCTTTGCTATCGTTGCCTTCTTATGGCAATAAAACATAGTACACGGATATTCAAGACTGAGTTCCTTCATGGAACAATATGTTGAGGAAGTGCTTACCACACTCTCCGAGGGTCTTAGATATCCATTATAACACCAGAAAACTCAAGCCATTTTTTTTAAAACGCTGCAGAAGCTTTAATTTAAACAAACCATTAATATACATACCACTATTTATGAATGTACATCATTGCTCACAAACCACAATATCATTTTGGTGTTACAAAAACTACAGGCTCATTTCATTTAATCAAAATATCAGAGTGGGGTCAACTTCTCCTTCAGCATCTACAATCACGAACCTGCAAATCAACAACTGAGGGGAATTAGCAAAAAGCTAAGTGCGTAGAGGCTAAAGCATCAAATGCAAACATTCACAATCAACATCAATCATGTAATCACATATCCAGAGAAGACCGGCGGTTCGGCGCAGAACCTACAACCAATGCCGGCCAAAGCAAAGGTTTACCGATAGCTTTCCACTAAATTGGCACAGTAAACTCCCCTCTGAGCAACAAATACAATAGAAAGGCTACTACTGTTCAACCAACCAGTTAGACAAGCCCAACCCAAGTCCACGTATAGCTGACTTCTCAACGCAACTCAAAATCATCCTAAGAGCGCTTATCGACTAAATAGTCATGCAGCATATATCCACAATCAATAACACGATCAACAGTTCAATCAAACAATCCAATCTCAACCACATCATGCATCACATCAATAACATTAATCGTAATCTTTACCATCCGTGATTAACATCCACTCACCTTTCGTTCTCAAACGGGGAACCCAGATATCTTATATTACTGAGTCTTTGTGTTTCCTGAAAACACAACAACACCAGAATCAGTCTTTTATATCATAAATATATATTCCTTCATATATTTATATCACATATACTTCATATATATAGCATAAAACTTTTACTCAATAAATGTACCGAAAAGACAACATATTAAACAATAAACACAAATCAATAATTATGAAAACTGGAGGTCGCGCCGCGACCGGACTTCGAACAGATTTCTTCGAATGCGAAGCCAACTTCGAGCGCCTTTAAATTTGAAACCAAAACGCGTCGCGACCTTGGACGCGTCACGTCATGACAAACCTTCTAGCGGGTACTACTTCGAATACGAAGCCTACAACTTCGAACAAGGGGCCTTCGAATTCGAAGCCATGCGTCGCGACGCGATATTCTATTTTCCAGATTCTATCTTCTTCTTTCTCACGTTTAAACCGTCAAAAACTCCATAACCAATTTCCAGAACTTAATCAAACTTACTAAAAACATATCTAACCATCTTTAAACATAATTTCATGCATCCTAAACATCATTTAATCCAATAAAACACAAAATGTATCAAAACCCATTTGTTCATATAAAGCTTCAACTTGAACATGGTGATTTCTCATGCAATCATGTATTTTAACAACTAAACATGTCAAACTAAATCAAAACATGATATGAACATATCCTTACCTTTAGTTTGAATCAAAACACACCAAATCTTGATTTATAAATTCCAAGTTGCTTGCTTTGAAGGTTTCTTCACCAAAGGGTTTTCTTTCACTTAGCACACACTACACACTTTCTCTTTTTAGAAATTATGAGCAGATAGTATCAAGACCACGTATACATATATTTGCTTTTATCAAAGCAAGTGGTGTCCTTTTTCAAGATGTATATATTTGTCATGCATGCATGCTTACATACTAACATACATACATACATACTTAACTCCTTTCTTTTCGTTAACCAACATATTTATACATATATCATTTTATCAATTATATTAATTAACTCATAAATTCATGTAATCAACTTAAACAAATTAAGCACATACCGCTAACCCACTAATCTCCTAGCCCGGGTTTGCGGGTGTTACATCCGTAATATCCAAATTAAGTCTACAAGTGTGGATGAGTCCTTTGGACTTATACTAACATCATAAAAGTAAGATCTTTGCTTTCATAAGAGGATCAAAGTATGAGTCTTCCCGAAGCGTAGATAAGACTTTTACATATGTCAGTGCTAGTGGGAGCTTTTGTTGTATACCTAGAAGTATGTATCGATTGAAGATAATGTCTCATTGTTAAGCGTTCTATGAACCTTAAAAAGGGAATTATTGTTTCATGATAATACTTAGGAGATAGAAATTTCGAATGACAAGAAATACTTGTATATGTTCTTGATGTTTGACGACAAGAAATAAGCCTTGGAGTATGTTAATACTCTAATACTAATTTCTAATGGGATAACTGTTGACCTTGATCGAAGTCTATGATCCTACTTTGTGGTGTTGATTATTGATTAGAAAAGTTCTTAAATATCACTGATCCTATTGTGAAATTTTGTAACAATGAGGATATGAGTACTTTTGTAATTCGTTATATGATCTCTTTGACGGATACTTTGAATAGTAGTTTGGTCAAAAGATAGTTGTGAAGTTAACAAGAATACAAATGGATGTTGCATGGAAAATCCATTGAATAAGCCGTTGACATAATGACTAGTGATGTTTGACATACTACGTCATTTCGCATTTCTTATGTATATGATTTGGCTTGAAATATTTTTTTAGTAATTGATTGTTTTATGTTAGCTTTGGGAACTACAAGCAGTATCATAACTTTTGATTGCTTTCGATATATAGTGGGGACTATATATACGCAGATGCGGTTACTTTCATTAGTCTTTACTGTGTTCCATCTTAGCATTTTTAAACACTTCCCTGAGTGCTTATGCATTCTAGATTTCCATAGTCAATCATTCTTCAAGGGAAGAAGTTTGAACTAAGACTGAGATTAGGGTTTGGTCATGCATTAATCAAGGATTGAATGCAAGTGACACAAAACTAACCTATGCTTGAAATGAGTTTCAAGTGATTGGAAGACCCACACCTGAGTTCACTTCATGGATTATGGTCACAAGTGACTCGGGATGATAATATCATTTCATCCTTAGACCAGAGATACATGTGTATCCAAAGCATGAGTCTGCTTTATTTTGATTACTTTCAAACGTGGTTCGTAGCTGGCCACTATAAAGGGAGTTTTCAAATAAAGTATGTAGCATGTGGCGGGGCTATGTAGTCAAAAGTATTTGTTCCTCTGATTAGAGAGATATCAGTGGGCCCCTCGATGATTGGGCGCTGACACCAAATATGCATGGCCATGCTCAAGTTACAATGATTTTAGATCAGTTGCAAACTTTTTATTTTGGTCACCACCAATCTAGAATCGAGAAACGGAATCGTGAACAATCTGGAGATTGACATCTTTCCATGTCTCGTGTTTACACGGATATCGCGAACAAAGCGATGTTTATGATCACTTATCTATAGGACCTTTTAGCATTTCTAGGCTACCAGGACTTGTCAGGGATGACATAACTCGTACCGACTTGGGGGCATGTATGCTTTGCTAGAGCCGCTACTTGTCTGTGATGTTAGCAATGATGTATTATGTGCAAGTGGGAGTCTGTTGGAATATGCCCACTGATACACATGTACTAGCATCACTGCTAATGAGGTACGAGGCTATTGGGTTACACGCCAAGGGTAGATTCCGGTAGCACAACCCAAACAACGAGAGAATATGAAATTAGGGTTTCTGGCGACCTTCACGGGCCGTGAAGAGGTCGTGAAGGGAAACGCTCCATGAGGCTTCACCACCCGGACTTGTAGTCGTGGGAGCACAACCTTCACGAGGGCTTCACGGCCCGTTAGAGCCCGTGAAGGAAGGCGCCATGCCTTTTATTAGACCACTCATTGGCCCAATGACAGTGCGCGGTGGAACCCGGCCTATGAGGCCTTCACGAGTGCTTCACAGCCTGTGAGAGACCGTGAAGGCAGAAGTCAAAGTGTCACTTTGTTTTTATTGGACCTTTATGTTGGTCCAATGAGAGGCAGATTAGTTGGCCGAATCTGATGACATGAGAACTCATTTCAGACTTTATAAAAGGCTCATAACTCTCTCTTGTGATGACTCTTGCTTCATGCTCCAATATACACACATATATGGTACTTAGCGTTCTACAAAAGCTAGGTGGGTGTATAGATTGAAGGCAAGTGGTTCTTGGTGTTGTAGCTGCTCCAGAAGCATGAAGACATTGCGTGGTTCATGTGTTGGGTCAATAGCAAGACGGAATCTTGCTCACTTGGTGTGGACTATCAATAGAGGAGCTCGGTTTTGGGTTCTCGAAGATCTTCCTAGCTCGGTGGATAGCTCCAGCCCCGTTATGGTATATTTCTCCTCCCCCTCGTTTGCTTTTTGTTGCTATATTCGTTTGTAGTCACGATCCCCACTCGGGCCGAAAAACCCCGGTTTTTTATGTCGTTGCTTCTGCTGTGTACGGGTGTTGGCGTGCATGGATTTCCTACACTTAATGAGCCCACCAACTATCGGGAAGTGGCAGCAGGCCACGAGTCTGCTAAGTGAAAGGAGGCAATGGATAACGAGATGCAATCCATGGAGGATAACCAGGTTTGGGAACTGGTTGATCCTACACCCGATTGTAAACCAAGAGGATGTAAATGGGTCTTCAAGAAGAAGACCGGCATGGATGGAAAAGTCAACACTTTCAAAGCCCGACTGGTGGCTAAAGGTTTCACCCAGACACATGGTGTCGATTATGATGAAACTTTTTCCCCAGTAGCCATGTTGAAATCTATTAGGATACTTTTGGCAGTCTCCGCATTTCATGATTACGAAATATGGCAAATGGATGTCAAAACTGCCTTCCTTAATGGGAAGCTCTCTGAAGAGGTGTATATGACGCAACCTAAGGGTTTTGTACATCCAAAGCATCCTAATAGAGTGTGTAGACTAAAAGAGTCCATTTATGGGCTTAAACAAGCATCTCGTAGTTGGAATCTATGCTTTGATGAGAAAATCAAAGAGTTTGGTTTTTCGAAGAGTGTAGACGAGCCATGTGTATATGTTAGGGCTAGTGGGAGCGCCGTTGTTTTGTTAGTCTTATATGTGGATGATATCCTACTCATTGGGAAAGATATTCCAACCTTGCAAAGTGTTAAAACTTGGCTTGGAAAATGCTTTTCAATGAAAGACTTAGGAGAAGCGGCATATATTCTGGGAATCAAGATCTATAGAGATAGATCTAGAAAAGTACTCGGGTTGAGTCAAAGTACATACATTGACAAAGTCTTGAAGCGGTTCAAGATGGGGGACTCCAAGAAAGGAAATCTTCATATGCCACATGGAGTGATATTGAGTAAGACTCAATGTCCTAGTTCTCAAGAGGAACTAGAAATAATGAAGCGAGTACCATATGCTTCGGCCGTGGGCTCGATCATGTACGCCATGTTATGTACTGGTCCTGATGTGTCGTGCACTTTGAGCTTGACTAGTAGATATGAGGGAAACCCGGGGCAAGCCCATTGGGTTGAGGTAAAGAACATTCTTAAGTATCATAGGATGACTAAAGAAATGTTCTTGATCTTTGGTGGTGAGGAAGAGCTCAAAGTAAAGGGTTACTCTGATAGGTATGACTGACGATCACAATCGGGGTTTGTGTTCCTATTGAATGGTGGTGCTATTACTTGGAGAAGTTCAAAGCAAGACACAGTAGCTGATTCTACTACAGAGTCAGAATACATTGCGGCAAGTGAAGCTGCTAAAGAAGCTGTGTGGATAAGGAAGTTCATCCGAGACCATGGAGTAGTTCCTAGCATATCCGACCCTATTGAGATCTTTTGGGACAATGAGGGTGCGGTAGCCTTGGCGAAGGAACCGAGAGCTCACAAGAGAACAAGGCATATACCTCATAAGTACCACTTGATTAGAGAGATGATTGAAAGTGGTGAAGCTGCTATTAGTAGAGTAACCTCGGAAGGCAATTTAGCCGATCCGTTTACTAAACCTTTGTCACAAGCTTATCATGATTCTCACACTATGGCAATAGGTGTTAGATTTGCTCATGACTTGGTTTAAATTTAGTTTTAATTTATATTTGGACCATTGTGTATTTGGGAACATTAAGCAGTAATGTCACTAATGTTTGTTTCGATTTATATAGTAGAGATCTATATATACGCGTGTTGTGGTTACTTACATCTAGTCTTTATTGTGTTCTATCTTTGCATGTTTAATTTCTTCCCTAGATTGTTTTACAATCTTTAAATCTCCATAATCGGTCATACTTTGTGGGAAGGAAGTATGAATTAAGATTGAGGTAATGAATTGGTTTTGATAAAACGTGATTCTTGCCTATACTTGAAAGGGGTTTCAAGTGATTGGAGGACCCGCACCCGAGTTTACTTCATGGTTTTAGTGACAAGTAACTTGGGATGGTAATGACATTTCATCCTTAAACTAGAGATACATGTGATCTCAAAGCATAGGTCTGCTTTGCTTTGGTCGTTTTCTAACGCGGTACGTAACTGATCGTTATAAGGGAGATGATTGGGTAGAGTATTATCTATGTGGCGGGACTATGTAGTCGAAAGGTATTTGTTCCTCAATGTATAGAGAGAATATCCATAGGCCCCTCGATGATTGAGTGCTGATGTTCATATGCATGGCCGTGCTCAAGTTATATTGATGATGGATCAATGTTAACTTGATTTGTTGGTCACCACTAATCTAGAATCGAGAAAATAATCGTGAACGATCTGAAGGTTGACTATATTCCATGCCTCGTATTCACATTGGATATCGCGAATAAAGGGATGTACATGTTCATTTATCTTTAGGACAATTATTTTATGATTGGGGATCTTGTCAAGAGTGGCATACCCTATACTAACTTGGGAGCATAGATGTCTTGCTAGAGGCCGCTCTATGTTTGTGTTATTTTTCATAGTCGTGTCACGTGCAAGTGGGAATCTATTGGAATATGCCCGCTGACACGAACGGGTTAATGGCACTACCGATGAGGTATAGGCCTATTGGGTCACGCACCAAGTATTAATTCCGGCAAAACGATCAAGCAAAAGAGAGGAAAAGGCCAAAATGGGTTTTGGCAGGATGGTACACGGGCCGTGTGCTTGAACACGGGCCGTGTCCAGTCCAACATACATGAGGCGTATTGGCCCGGTTCAAGTTTGTGTAGTTTGGGCCTACATGGGCCATGTAGTGGAACACGGGCCGTGTTGTGCCTATTCGACACGGGCCGTCTTAGCCCAATTGGGGCCGTGGACTTTGGGCCTACACGGTCGTGTTGACCAACACAGGCTCTGTACGTCTGCTGTAACAGCAAAATTAACAGCCTTAAACACTTGGTTTAATGGTGTTAACATCTAATAATTGTGGTAGACAAAGGGACAACGAATTCTCTACTCTTGTAGAGACTTTTGGCTTGTTCTTTGGCTCTTGGTTGATAGAAGAACTATCTCTCTCTCTTGTTCATCTTGTTCTTGGTGATTTTTGGTGCACAAGAAGCAAGAAACACATACTTGATTGTTGCTTTGGTGTTTTGCATCAACAAACTAGCATTTGGGAGTCCAGGAAGCTTGGAGTGGACAACACTAGAGGGATTCTTATTTGGATTCTTAGCTTCTTGACAAGAAAGGTTTTCTTTGGGACTTGCATTGAGGTATAAACTTTTCTTCTCATCTTGTTTATCTTTTAGTTGCAATTTCAATGTTAGATTTTGGTGCATGGGAAGTATTCGTTGTTTGGCTTTGAATTTTGTTATCTACTTTGCTTCCGTTGCTACTTGGTTTTGCCAAACGAATACCTTCAGGGAATTGCAACAACAGAAAAAGTCTCAAGCAACTCAACCACCAGTTATTACAGTAGTGCCTACCATCTTTGGGATACCACTAGTTTTCCTAGTTATTACTACTCTTGTAGAGATTCCTCCAGTGTCGATACCACTACCACCAGTATCTCAACCAACGTCTCAACCGTTTTTCTATCCACCGTTACCTCAGGGATCGTATTCATATCCTTACACGGGATTTTCTTTAAACATGGGATACAGGCAACCTTGTACTTACAAATAGTTTCTGGATTGCAAACTTGTAGAATACCATGGAAGCACTGATCTTCTCTTAATTGGTCACGAGATACAGTTACAATCTTGGATGTGTGTAATTGCGAGGATGAGATGAGAGTCCAGTTTGCTACGCGGATGCCAAAGGGAAAGGCAATGGTTTGGTGGGATTCCATAACTATGCATCTTCCTAGAGTTCAGATGGATGCGATTACATGGGATCAATTTCAAAACAAATTTTGTGAGCAGTACTGTAATACGTTTGAGTTGAACAAGATTAGGAAAGAGTTCATTGATTTGCATATGACAGAGAGAATGTTTGTTGATGAGTTGATAGAGCAGTTCAATGAGAAGCTGAGGTTTGTGACTTAGTGGGTGCCTGATGAACCTTCCCTGGTTCAACATTTTATTAGGGTGTTACTTGCTGAGTATAGGAGCATGACTCGGTTAGCTGGATCATTGTCTAAGGCCTTCACCTTGGCCAAATCTGCAGAGGGTGATGTTAAAGCACGGGATAAAATGAACAGAGATAAATCGGCTTTGAAGAAGCCGAAGGGTGACCAGTCGGGTAACAAATAGAGGAGGAGATGGCAGGGAAACCAGTCACAGGGAGGTCAGAACCGCAAGACAACATCCAGTGGTTCTAATCAGAGGCCTCCATGGTGTACTAGATGTAAGTCTTCTCATGTAAGGACGTGCACTCCTCAGACCATGCGGTGTATTCGTTGTGGGGCTTTTGGTCATGAGATAAAAGATTGCAGAATTCCCCATAATGTATGTTGGAACTACCATAAGTAGGGGCATGGGGCTGGAGATTGTGCTTCTGCAAGGAGGACGGGTACTGGTTCTGGTTCAGGGACAGGGGCAGGGGCATCTGGGGGGTCATCATCAACCGGGTAGAAGAGAAAAAACCCTCCTACACCTGAGGGTAGGGCATTTCGTATGACAGTAGATGATGCTACTGCCACTGATGATGTGATTACGAGTATGTTTCTTATAAACTCCATACCTACGCGTGTATTATTTGATTCTGGAGCAAACCACTCCTTTGTTTCTATGGCTTTTTGAGACAAATTGAATTTGCCCACTTCTGTTGTGCCTTACCCACTTGAGGTAGATATAGCCGATGGTAAGATAGTTCCTGTCACAACTTCTGTGTCTGGAGCTGAGATAGATATTGATGGTAGATGTTTTCCTGTCTCATTTTTGTTATTACCTCTATCTGGATTTGGTGTAGTTTTGGGTATGGATTGGCTGAGTAGGCACAAAACTAGCATTAAATGTCATAGGAAATTGATTTCTTTTCCTTTATCTGATGGGTCACACGTAGTGGCTCGTTGGGAGAGAGTTAAGTCTGTTTTTCCTATTATATCTTACATGAAGGCTAGAAAATCTCTGGCCAAGGGGTGTGAATGCTTTATTACTTATGCTAATAATGTTAGAAAAGAAAAGCAGGCAGTTACAGATGTACGGGTAGTGTCTGAGTATCCAGAGGTATTCCCTGATGAGTTACCTGGTTTGCCTCCGATTCGAGAGGTATAGTACAAAATTGATTTGATTCCAGGTTCTAGCCCAGTCGCAAAGTCTCCATACAAGTTAGCTCCTTCTGAAATTCGGGAAATGATGACACAGATTCAAGAATTATTGGATCGGGGTTTCATTCGTCCTAGTTCATCACCGTGGGGGTGCACCGGTTTTATTTGTTAAAAAGAAAGACGATACTCTACGCATGTGTATTGATTACATGGAATTTAACAAGAGGACGGTAAAGAATAAATATCCTCTACCCCGAAATGATGATTTATTTGATCAGCTGCAGGGTGCATCATATTTTTCAAAAATTGATCTGCGATCAGGCTATCATCGGGTACGAGTTGCGGACGAGGATGTTTCTAAAACTGCTTTTCATACTAGGTATGGCCATTATGAGTTTCTTGTCATGCCATTCGGTTTGATTAATGCACCTGCTATTTTTATGGATTTAATGAACCGGGTATGTCGGCCATTTCTGGATAAATTTGTTATTGTATTCATTGATGACATCCTGGTATATTTTAAATCTGGGGCTGATCACGAGATACATCTGAGACAAGTACTTGAAAATCTTAGACGGGAGCAACTCATTGCTAAATATTCTAAATGTGACCTTTTGGATGCGGGAGGTACATTTTCTGGGGCATGTTATCTGCAAAGATGGGGTTAAAGTTGATCCGGCTAAATTTGAAGCGGTAATGAACTGGAATGCTCCTAAATCTCCTCCAGAGATTAAAAGCTTTCTTGGATAGGTGGGATATTATCTCATGTTTATCAAGGATTTTTCTAAAATTGCGACTCCTTTAACTAAATTAACCCGCGAGGAGATCCGATTTCAATGGAATGATGAACGGGAGGTTGCTTTTCAGACATTGAAGCAGCTTTTATGTCGGGCTCCTATTCTTGCATTGCTAGATGGGTTGGATGATTTTTTAGTTTATTGTGATGCATCATTTGCAGGTTTGGGTTGTGTGTTAATGCAACATGACAGAGTTATTTCTTATGCTTCTCGACAGCTAAAACCTCACGAGAAGAATTACCCAACCCATGATTTGGAACTTGCAACTGTGGTTTTTGCATTGAAGCTGTGTAGACACTACTTATACGGTACAAAATGTATTATATGTACTGATCATAAGATTTTACAGTATGTGTCTTCATAGAAAGAGCTGAATATGCGGCAGAGGCGATGGTTAGAACTTATAAAAGACTATGATTGTGAGATCCGCTATCACCCAGGGAAAGCAAATGTAGTAGCCGATGCTTTGAGTCGTAAGGGAGTGGGTGATGGTGTTGGGGAGATAATCACTTCACCCTAATAATCAACTCTCCCTATCCTAAAACATAGAATTTGATGATAACCAAGCCCTACATTCAGTATGACTTAGAAAGAATTCAAACATGTGTTGTTTGAATCAGTTTATGTTAAAATATGCTAAGTGTTGAACCATCAACTGAGGAAAATAAGCCATCAGCTGAGCATCAGATCCTACTCAAAGTATCAGCCAAAGGATATCAGCCAAAGAGCATCACATGAAGAAAACAAGTAAAGAAGACCATCAGCTGAGGAAAACAAACTATCAGCTCAGCAAAATTGTTGATCAGCGGAGGAAAATATTCCATCAGCTGAGTGCCTACCTCTATCAGCTGAGTGAACAAATAGATCAGCTGAGGCTCAGAGCATCAACTAAGTAAGTCTTCCTTTACACAAGTCATCTCCCCTCATAAACTGATGTACTTGATTGATCAGCTGAGCATTCTTGATCAACTGATCGTGCAAATACATGAGCTTATGCTCTCCTAAGCTTACTATTGATCGGCTGAGCATCTATATTATCAGCTGAGCAATATGTATCAACTGAGTCCTAGAAAAAAGTGATCAACTGATATATTTTGTCAACTAAGTAGTGAATATCAGAGTTCCTAGTACAATCTGTTAGCTGGGTCGTGAAAATGTCAAATCTCCTTTATCTTTTCAGATTGTAAGTCATATGTAAAAGGCAGAACATGTGTTGCTCTATTATGCCTTAGATCTTTGTTTGTAAAAGTAAAAATGCACTTTTTGGATCAAGTATGAGACAAAAAGGTTTGATCTTATCCTCTGGAAAAGGATAATGATACCTCAAACAGACGAAGATCTTGAAGATTTGTTCAAACAACTAAGTATAGCTGGCAATCCCATATTTGGTAAAGTCAAATCAATCAGAAGCATGGTGTTTATTAAAGTACAATCATGGAAAGGGAAAGATACTTCTACACGACAGTAGATGTGGGCTTTAATATTTTATATTGTAATGGGTTGCACTTTTGCAGAAAATTACAATTACTTTTATCAAACATTTGATTAAAGTAACTTTACTTTTCACCCACTACCTTTACAATTAAAATATTATATTTCCACATCCTCTTTGTCTCTTACCTTCATGCAACCGAATTCACCAAGACTTCTATATATACTCATGCATGGTGGACATGCAAATATACAACACACAATACAACAAAGAAAAGTCTCTACTCCACAGAAAGAAAATCTCATCAATTGAGAAATTCGTAGAGTATAAGAATTGTGTAGAATCAAACTTGTTCATGTGTTGAACACTCTATATACATTAGTTGTTTTAGAGTTAGCTTGTCTATGTGTTAGAAAAATTGGTTGCCACCTTTTATTGTACTTAGAATTTCCGCTTCTAGTACATGTAATTCTTGATTCAATATCAATAAGAATTATATAAAAGTATATCAGTGTGTCTTTAATTTTTAAAAGCTAAAGTTTGTATTCAACCCCCCTTCTACAAACATTTGTTGTTGTGTACTCAATCTGGGACTAACAACTGGTATCAGAGCAGGTTAGATAATCAATATCTAGATCTGTTTTGCTTACTCTACAACTGATTCTACCCCTCTCAATATGGCCTCATCCGCAAACAATATGAATATCTCAAACACTGGGTCCTTAACAAGATGTCACATGTTTGATGCTGAAAATTTTTCTATGTGGAAAAGTAGAGCACATCTTTTCCTATACACCCTTGATATCCAAATGCTTGAAATAGTCACTGATGGTCCTTATGTTCCAACATCAGTGTTATCCATTCCATCAGAATCTGAAGGTCAAACCTCTACAACTGAAAGAATCATAACCAAACCCATGCATCTGTGGACTACCCATTGAAATCTATCATCAAGTGCTTAACTGCTCTTCTGCTAAAGAGATGTTAGATACACTCACAGTTGCATATGAAGGGACTGAAGAGGTGAAGGAGAACAAGAAGCTCCTCCTTAACAGAGAGTATGAATTCTTCTTTGCTCAGAAAGGTGAGAGTCTTACATAGACATACACCAGGTTCAACTACCTAGTTAATGACTTCAAAAGGGTAGACATAACCAAGAGCAACTTTGTTTTGGTGAACAAGTTTCTAGACTCCCTCCCTAAAACATGGGATCACTTTGTGACTATTCTAAGATATAGTGAGAAGATTAAGGGAATGTCTCTGGTTACTCTCTATGGTAACTTACTCAACCATGAGCAATCAATCAAGCAAAGGAAGTTGTCATTCAAGGAGATGAAGGAGGTCGTGAAAGTTGCACCAACTACCCTTGTATCAAGAGATACAAAGATGAGAAGCTTTGCAGCTATTGATTCTGGTTCTGATGAAGAAGGAGATGGAGATGAGAGTGCTGGAGAAAGTGATAAGGAGAAGGATTGTGAGGAAAGTAATCTGGAGGAGTTGGTTGAAGGTGTAGCTATGCTGGTTAAGAAGTTCAGACCTTTCAAGAAGGGAAAGGGTGTCAAGAGGTTCAGCAAGAGGTCATCAAAGTTTGTCAAGCCCAAATCCACTTTTGATGCCTCCACAGCAGAGTGTTATAAGTGTGGCAAGATTGGCCACATAGCCAGTGACTGTAAGTCCAAATATAACACTGGTTCTTCATCTGTGCAAAAGCAGGAGGGCAAGATTGATTATGAAGCCAAGTGTAAGAAACTCCTTGCTGCTGTCCTTGACAAGAAGAAGAAGAAGAAAGCCCAGGGCCAAGTTCTTGTTGCTGAAGAAGAAGATTGGGCAGAAGAAGATCTCTCCTCAGATGAAGATGAGGTGATCTCTGCTCAGTTTTGCATGATGGCCAACAACAATGATGGAAGTTCCTTTGATGAAGACATGAAAAAAGACTACTAAAGCTTGTTCAACTACCAACTGGGATCCTTCTTCTATGTATCAGGTTGGAAAATTTATTAACTATGATGATAATAAGAAGAATGCTATGTTTGATTACTTGTGTATTGATTTCCAGTCTGCTATTCAAAGAGAGAAGAAGCTAAAACTAGAAGTAGAATCACTAAAGGAAAAGTTAATTATTAAGGATGAGGAACTTAAGCAGATAACAATCTTAAATGATGATCTAGCTAATCAAAATATACTTAATGAGATCTTAGTAAAAGAAACTAGTGAAGCAACCAAAAAGTTTAATGACCTCCAAAAAGTAGTAAAGTCTTGGTGTGTATCTGCAGAAAAGACCACTCAGTGTATCAAGGAGCAGATACCCAAAAAAGTTCAAGCTATTATTGGTGGAAATTACTCTAAGGCCGCTAACTATGTTGATTCTAGTAAGAACCTTAATATCTTAGACAAGGCTGACATTTTGCCATAGACCTTTCACAAGACTGTTAAAGGCAAAAGTATGTTCACAAATAAGTTTGTTAGAAGCAAGAGTTCCCACTCAAAAGAATCAATTATTCCTTCCGTTGAATCATCCTCTAGTAAGATTTCACAATGTAAAAATACTAATAACATAAAGTCTAAGGATGTGATTAAAGGAATGGAATCATTAGTTGAGACCTTAGAGACATTATGTTGTCAAACCTTGAAAACAGATGACTTAATTCTTAGCATTTCACAAACTGAAGAATCATTAGCTAATACTACTCCATCAACTGATAGGTTAGTAGATGATAAATGCTCAGCTGATAAGAATTAAGTTGATCTAGAAGTAATCATCTTCTAAACAATCTGTTGATCTAGAAGTAATCAACTCTCTTTCAATAGAAGAAACTATGAGTAAAAAGAATGATGTTCACATTGTTCCCATTTCTGCCACTCCAAAGATTGGTCAAAAACTTTCCAAAAACAAAGATCAATCTAAGGTGCCTATGAATAAAGACCTAAGAAACTTGCAGGATAAGCTTCATAAGCTGAATGGTCAAGTTGGTCAAATGATGACTAATAAGAAATTTCATAGGCATTCAAACCATGTTGTTCAATGCTCCAAGGCCACAAAATCTCAAAAATGTTATAAATGTGGAAGCAAAGAGCATAAGGCATTTGAATGTTCTTTAGAAGGGAATTCAAGACAGCAGACTTGTAATGATAACATAGTCACTCCTCTCATACATAAGAAACCTGAGATGAAGTGGAAAGCTAGGTGCATTCCACAGGGATCCACTAAGTTGTGGATTCCTACTTATGTCACTAACTCTTCTTTCATTCAAATATGTGCAGGGTGTTGGTTCTTGGTTTCTTGACAGTGGATGTTCAAGAACCATGATAGGTAACAAGGCTTTGCTCAGTAACTATAAGAAAGAGAAAGGTCCAAGGGTGACCTTTGGTGACAACAACCATGGGCAAACTAAAGGCTATGGTGAGCTTCATAATGGGAACCTCAAGCTGTCCAAAGTTTCATACACTTGACATGTCCTCTGGTGACCCTTCAAAGGAAACATGTTTGTACTCCAAGAATAATGAGGATACAAACTGGCTGTGGCACAAGAGGCTTTCCCACCTAAATTTCAAAAACATCAACAAGTTGAGCAAGGGTGAACTAGTGTCAGGACTACCTTCACTGACTTATCTTAAGCCTAAACCTTGCACTGCTTGTGAGAAGGGAAAGCAGCATAAGACATCATTTCCATCGAAGCAGTCCTTCTCAATTACATAACCTTTCTATATGTTGCACATGGATCTCTTTGGTCCTGTTGCAACTGCTAGTATTGGTCGAAGTAAGTATGCTCTTGTATTGGTTGATGAATTCTCAAGATATACTTGGGTTTTCTTTCTTAAAGCAAAGAGTGAAGCTACTGAAGAGATTATCTTTTTTATCAATAAGATGGAAGTGTTGAATGGCAATCTGGTGATGAGTCTTAGAAGTGATCATGGAACTGAATTCAGAAATCAAACTCTAGAATCTTTCTGTGATGAGAAAGGGATATCTCAAAACTTTTCTGCTCCAAGAACCCCACAACAAAATGGTGTAGCTGAAAGAAGAAATAGAATATTGATTGAAGCTGCCAGAACCATGTTGTGTGAAAGTGGGTTACCCTTTAATTTCTGGGCTGAGGCTGTAAGTTGTGCATGTTTCACACAAAATAGGTCCCTTATTATCAAGAGGCACAACAAAACTCCATATGAAGTGCTCAAGGGAAGAAAGCCAAGCATCAGATTTCTGTATATCTTTGGTTGTCAATGTTTCATACTCAATCAAAAAGATCAATTGCAGAAGTTTTCTCCTAAAGCTAATGAAGGAGTGTTTGTAGGTGACTCAACAATTTTTAAACCATACAGAGTATACAACCTCAGAACCAAAGTCATAGAAGAATCCAACAATGTAAGTTTTAATGAAAATGACTTTGTTGCTTCTTGTTCTTCTAATCATGTTTCAGGTGAAGAATTTAATGATCTTATGCAAACTGGAGAAGTTCCTCCAGAGCAAGTAGATCCCTCTCCACCAGCTGCTCATGATATAGATTAACCTGTTCCTATCCAAACTTTTAACCATGTACAACCATCCTCATCCAATCCTATACCTCTACTGAATCATGTGGAAAATGATTCAACATCATTGGATTCCAATTCCATATCACTCATTCCCTCTTCAGTACAGATACCCATAGATTGCAATAATGAAGTTATATCAGCCACTCAAAAGGAACTCATTTCTACTGCAGATAGCCAACATGTAACTTCTTCTCCCTAAATCCAAATGAATCCCAATTCCCAAGAAATCCAAAAAGCCTTCAATGACCTCAAGCATCATCCTCATAATTTGGTGATAGGCAACATAGATGATCCAGTTAGAACAAGATCAAAAGCGTGCAACATTTGCTTGTATTTTGGATTTGTCTCATTGATTGAACCAAAGAAGGTTGATGAAGCTCTCAATGATCCCCACTACGTGTCTGCCATGCAAGAGGAACTGGCAGAATTCAAAAGAAATAATGTATGGACTTTGGTACCCAAACCAAAGGATAAATTCATCATTGGAACAAAGTGGGTGTTCAGAAATAAGCTAGATGAAAATGGGCAAATCATCAGAAACAAAGCAAGGCTAGTGGCACAGGGGTACTATCAAGAAGAATGTATTGACTTTGATAAAACCTTTGCCCCTGTTGCAAGATTGGAAACTATCAGACTATTCCTAGCCTATGATGCCTTCAAAAGCTTCAAAGTGTTTCAAATGGATGTGAAGAGTGCATTTCTGAATGGAGATTTGAAAGAAGAGGTGTATGTCAAACAACCTCCTGGTTTTGAGGAGTCAAGCTTACCTGATCATGTTTACTTTCTAAACAAAGCTTTATATGGTCTTAAGCAAGCTCCAAGAGCCTGGTATGATACCATCTCTTCGTTTCTCATTAACAAAGGTTTTACAAGATGATACATTGATAGCACTTTATTTATTAGGAAGTACAAAGGTGATGTGATACTTCTGCAGATATATGTAGATGATATAATATTTGGGTCTACTAATTTGGAACTATGCAAAAAGTTTTCTAAACTCATGTCTGATAATTATCAGATGAGCATGATGGGTGAGTTAAACTATTTTCTTGGTTTACAAATTAAACAAGAGATTGATGGTATTTTCATTCATCAAACAAAGTATGTCAAAGATTTACTCAAGAAGTTTGATTTTGAAAACTGCTCTTCAATGAAAACACCTATGTCTACTTCTATCAAGTTAGGAAAGGACACTGATGGCAAATTAGTGAACATTACTACTTATAGAGGAATGATTGGGTCACTTTTATACCTTACTACAAGTAGACCAGATATAATGTTTTCAACATGTCCCTGTGCAAGATATCAAGCTGATCATAAAGAATCACATCTTGCTGCTGTTAAAAGAATATTGAGATATCTCAAAGGGACTCCTAATCTTGGTCATTGGTACCCCAAAGACTCAGATTTTGAGTTAGTTGGATATTCTGATTCTGATTTTGCAAGATGCACATTAGACAGAAAAAGTACTTTAGGTGGTTGTCAACTTCAAAGAGGAAGATTGATTAGTTGGTCTAGTAAAAAACAGAATTCAGTGTCAACATCCACTGCAGAGGCAGAATACATTGCTGCAGGAAGCTGTTGTGCTCAAATTTTGTGGTTACAAAATCAACTACTTGACTATGATATGAAGTTTGAAGACACCCCAATTCTATGTGTCAATACAAGTGCAATCTCCATCTCAAATAATCCAGTCATGCATTCAAAGACAAAGCATATTGAAATCAGACATCATTTTCTCAGAGATAACGAGCAAAAGAAGAAGGTAACTTTGCACTACATCAACACTGATTTACAACTTGCAGACTTATTCACAAAGCCATTAGATGAAGCAAGGTTCAATTTTGTGATATTCGGCAACAAATTTCCCAGGTTAGCCATTAGAAATTCTAACTTTAAGCCTGGTATAACTAATAATATTATTTATGATTTAAATACATCAATAATAATATTATATTTCATAGAAATCCCGCCTATATGGTTAGAACCTTCCCGAGCTCGAAAAATTGAATTATTAAAAGTCAAGAATTACAAACCATATACAATAATAATAATAATAATAATAACAATAAAAATAATTAAATACATCATAATAAATATAAATAAGTTAAAATATAAAACATATATATATATATATATATATATATAAACTCATAAAAGTAATTAAAACTTTGTTAATTAAAAGATTTAAACAAAATTACCATTTATACAAAACTTATTTAAACTAATTACACGTAATATTTTTAAAAAAATAAAAAATAAAAGAAACCCCCCCTCTCTTTTCTCTTGCCTCCTTCTCTTCCCAAGAATCACCACTTGATCTCCGTCATGCTCTATATAAGCCCCCTACTACTCTTCATCATTTCCTTTACCACCACACTCCATCTCTTCTCTTTTCTCTCTTTTTCTTTCACAAACAAAAATCTCCCAAGAACATCCAAGTCTTGTTTATCTTGTGAAGATCAAGCTCATAATAAAAGAAAAGAGTTGGTAAGATGATCATAACACACTCATCTCTACTCTTCTACATTTCTTCTTTTCTTCTTTTCTTCTTTCTTCTTTTTTTATTTATTTTCTTTGATGTTCATCTTATTTCTTTTATATATATCTATAATCATGTAAATATAAACATCCTACCAATGTTGTAAGGAGCACATGAAATGTGCATCATCCTACCATTGTTGTATGGAACTTAATCAACTAAAAATCAAGAAAATAAGACTTTGATCATGCATGTGTTTCATCTTAACAAATGTTGTAAGGAAGACATAAAATGTGTATCATCCTACCATTGTTGTAAGAACACATGGATTATCAAAGCTTATACTCATACAAGATGATTAATCATGAATATAAACATGTTATATTAAAGTTATGACCCATAAGCAAAAAGAATAATAAATCTGGCAGATTCTGATGCTAGAACTCCCCATTTGTTTTTGTTATATCTGGACTTCTAGGTATCAAAATCAGTTGATTCTTTTTGCTAATCTTTGTTTAAAGTTTTACCTTTCATTTAAACCTGGATTCATTAATTTTCATGAACGTTTGATTCTTCAAACATATTTAAAAAGACACATATGTTGAATCTGGAAATCTGACTGATTTAAAAAGGTACACTTTAAACGCGTGTAACTTACTCATTCTTGGGTCAAAATACGTCTAGCTTTTTTTAAAAGTTTAATCTTTGAGTCGTGGTTAATTCGCAGTTTTAATAATGTAAAAAGAGGTCGTATGAGCCCTAAAAAAACGTTTTAGTAACAACATGTCATCCAGACACAGATCAGTGGACATCTTATACACTTTTAATTATTGAAAATACTAAACATGGATTATAAATTCCTATATTTTTACTGGACATTCTAGAAACATGTATTAAGATTATATTAAAATATCAAGCCTTAATATGACTCCTAAACTACAGTTTTTAATTTTTAAAGTTCAACTTAAAGAATTGAAAATTCCAGTAAACACTTATGATTTATGGAAAAATAGAGACAACCTTTAACTATTTAATAAATAAATTAACAACAAATAAATAATACAAAATAATAAATAAAATAAGTCTAATAGAGCTACATACCTCTTATATTAGGAAAGGAGATTCGGTAGGAACAAGAAATCCTTACGAGTGAACACATTTGCATACCGAGTGAGTATCATAGCCCCCTTTTTACCGTATTTCATATTTTTTTGGGGTGAAAGCATGTGTATATATTTTATGAAAAGTTTATTGCCTATCTTCTTATTTATTTCAAATATTATTTTGAGCACTTATGGTATTATTCTTTGATGTGCTTGGGTGATCGTTGTAAGGCCCTTTCGTTGGACATTTTTCCTTAACTCCGCTAGTGAGCCGATGGTATTAGTAAGTAGCGCTATTTGGAGATTCCGACGTCTCCCATTTATGGTTGACAAACTATAGATGTACTTTAACACTACTAACGTCATTTAATATACGCGTTAGGTTTATCATAGGCAATTGGTTGTCGGCTAGGTTGGATAATGGCTCAAGCAACAATCATCATAGTCTATTACTACCATGTGCAACGTATTGGGCAATATAATACATCTTCTATCATTCATGCATTCTTTTATTTTACTCCAAAAACCTCCATAAATTATTTAAAAACTTTTTCTCATCTAAAAGTTATATTGTGCATATATTAAAAATCTATAAACTCACCAACTCTAGTTGTTGACCGTTTCCTTTCTTTTACCTGTGCTTTCAGGTGATCGTCGTTAGGTACCTTATGCATAGAAGTATGATGTGTGGCATCTTCATCTTCATCGTCACATTTTATAAAAACAATATCTATTTTATTTACGCATCGTACAAGACAATGTCATTTAATTATTATTCGGTTGTGTAACTTTTATTTATGTTTTACCCGAACTAATTATTTTTGTTAAGTTAATATAATGGTTATTGTCTATTCTCCTTGTGCGATGATATCTTGTGCTGTGACACCTCGTGTTTCCGCTTTAGCGGGGTGTGACAGATTTGGTTTCAGAGCCTAAGGTTATAGAGAATGTTGTTTTCTTTATGGGGGGAAAACACCAACTATAACCAAAGGTTTATAAAAATGATTTTCAAAATAATTTTGTTTAAAATGCATCAAGTGTATTGATAATATAATTAAGTTGAGTACCACATTGTTATACCTCAATTAGACAAAGCTTGATCACCTATGTCTAATTTAGCTATGTACGATATGGGACTTAGGTTAGTTATAATATAAATATACTTAGAAACATTTTTCATTTATTTTCTTTCTGGAGCACGATTATTGTGTGTGTGCATAAGCATGGCATATCATAAGTACTTGCATATATTAGCACACTTAGTAACCAATTTTATATATATCGAAGTCTGTAATGTCATCATTAGGTTGACGCACTAAGATTACATATTCTTTACCCATGGAGGTTAGAATAGAAACTTAGTGGGAGAGTCCCCGAGTTTCACGACCTAGTGTATTATCAACACCAACTTCCTGTGAAGCATGTGTTAGGCTCACGGCTAGGAAAATAGTCCCTTTACCAACGAGAGTGACCTCGTGGCCTTTTCATTAGGAGGGAGAGAACTGTTGATTTAGGGAGCACACAGAGGCACCCTGAGTAGTAACGGGAACTATCGTAAGGACATTAAGGGTGACCCCCAAAAAGGGAAAGTAGGTACAAAGCATATCACTAGAACTGAGTATTCATCATACTAGTATAGACCACCGGCACCATGTCCTATGTAATTTTTTTTTCTACGCTCTCGGAGTCGCAACACCGTGAAGCGTTAAGAGCTGTGGGGACTACCATTTCAACAAGGAGGGCCGTGTAGATGATTTAATTATATATGTGCTTGGGAGGATATTTTTTTATAGTGATGGTATGATTGCTAGTAAGTATGATGGTACGCTAGGGTTGTTTTATGGAGATTGAATTAGTGAAAGATTTGGAGTTTCTTTAGATTATTAAACTTGGTGGTTTATTTTGATGATTTGTTAAACATTAATCACTTGATGTCTTTTAGGAAATCATTTTGGTACTTTTGGGAACTATATGATTGAACATGTGTTGCTTAAATCATGTTATGAAATGTATGATTTTAAAATTTTACATGCATTGCTATATGATTGAACGGGAGTGTTAGTTGTTACACCTTATATCTTAGGATCACCATAACCTAGCTAAGTAGAATTTGTACAAAGGAGAGACCCGAATGTGATTACTAGTATGTTTCTTCTGAACAATTATAATGCATCAATGCTATCCGACTCTAGAATATATAGAAGCTTCGTACCACTAGTTTTTAGGCCAAAGCTCAATCTAAAATTTCAAAAATTGAAAGAGGTCTATATCATGGGAATTGCTAATGGACAAGAAGTCAAGAGTAGAGATATAATCACTAAGTGTAACTTG
The DNA here is from genome assembly GCA_038502395.1 of Dittrichia graveolens. Classification (NCBI taxonomy): domain Eukaryota; kingdom Viridiplantae; phylum Streptophyta; class Magnoliopsida; order Asterales; family Asteraceae; genus Dittrichia; species Dittrichia graveolens. The sequence goes on along the minus strand of JARJIL010000005.1, from coordinate 49,150,408 downwards.
AACTTAGCCAGCAAAAACATTAACGTAGACCATACCAATCAAACTAGGGAGCTTTGATATAGTTGTTGGTATGTATTGGCTATCCAAAAATCAAGCTGAAATATTGTTCTGCAAAGATCACTCAGATTCCACTCAGATTCCACTATCACAAGACGAAATGCTTATCGTATAAGGAGAAAAGACCAGGAAGAACGTCAAGGTGGTATCATGCATGAAAATGCAAAAATATTTAGGAAAGGACTATATCGCATTTTTCGCGCACGTTGTAGAAACGGAGGTTTAGGAAAAGCACATTCACGATTTTCCAATCGTTCGAGATTCCCCCAAGGTGTTTCCGGATGAATTACTTGGATTACCCTTAGTTAGACAAGACAAATTTGGATTGATTTAATCCCTGGAGCCGCGCCCGTAGCAAAGGCTCCATATCGGTTAGCCTCGTTGGAAATGTAGGAATTGTCTGCACATCTTCAAGAGCTACTCGACAAAGGAATTATTTGACCAAGTACCTCACCATGGGGAGCCCTAGTCCTATTCGTCAAAAAGAAGATGGATTGCTGCAAATGTGCATCGACTATAGGGAACTCAACGTATTGACCATCAAAAATTAATACCCTCTTCCTCGAATCGATGACCTGTTCGACCAACTTGAAGGCGCCAAATATTTTTCAAAAATCGATCATCACTCGGGATATCACCAATTGAGAGTTCGCGAAGAAGACGTCCCTAAGACCGCCTTTAGAACCCGCTATGGACATTATAAGTTCTTAGTTATGCCTTTTGGGTTGACTAATGCTCCAGCAGTATTTATGGATTTAATGAATAGGGTCTGTAGACCATATTTAGATAAGTTTGCAATAGTGTTCATAGACGACATTCTCATCTATTCGCGAAGCAAAGAAGATCATGAGCAGCATTTGAAATTAATCTTAACTATACTCAAGGACCAGAAGTTGTATGCCAAATTCTCCAAGTGTGAATTTTGGATCCGAGAAGTACACTTCCTTGGTCACGTAGTTAATTCAAATGGAATTCATGTCGATCCAACAAAGATCGAGGCAATCAAAAAGTGGGAAGCACCAAAGATGCCAACTGAGATTCGGCAATTTCTTGGGTTGGTAGGATATTATAGGCGTTTCATCGAAAACTTTTCACGCGTGGCTCAACCATTAACAACTCTGACTTAGAAGGATAAGAAATTCATTTGGGGAGATAAGCAAGAAGAAGCCTTTCAAACCTTAAAGCAGAAGCTATGCAATGCACCTATCTTGGCATTGCCAACTGGATCAAAAAACTTTGTGGTCTATTGTGACGCATCACACCAAGGGTTGGGATGTGTTTTAATGCAAAAATACAAAGTTATCACCTATGCTTCGAGACAATTGAAGGTTCATGAGAAGAACTACACTACTCATGATTTGGAGTTAGGAGCGGTAGTGTTTGCACTCAAAATATGGAGACACTATTTATATGGCACCAAGTGTACCATCTACACCGACCATAAGAGTCTCCAACATATTTTGGATCAAAAGATGCTCAATATGAGACAAAGGCGATGGGTAGAACTACTCAATGATTATGATTGCGAAATCAAATATCACCCGGGCAAGGCCAATGTGGTAGCCGACACGTTGAGTAGGAAGGAAAGAGTAAAACCAACGCGAGTACGAGCATTAGGAGTTGTTGTGCAAACAAGTCTGAAAGGAAGGATCATTGAAGCTCAGGAGCAAGCATTAAAAGCAGAAAATCTAAAAGAGGAAAACCTCCGTCATTTGGAGCACAGATTCGAGATTGGAACTGATGGAGTACGTTACTTCGAAAAGAAGGTTTGGATACCCAAGGCGAATAACATAAGGTTAACGATATTGGATGAGCACATAAGTCTAAGTAATCAATTCATCCCAGAGCCGATAAAATGTACAAGGATTTGAAGGAATACTATTGGTGGCCCGGATTGAAGAAGGATGTCGCCCTATACGTGGGGAAATGTTTGACTTGTGCAAGAATTAAGGCAGAACCCAGAAACCCTCTGGATTACTGCAACAACCAGAAATCCCGGAATGGAAATGGGAACAGATAACTATGGATTTTGTGACTAAGTTACCCCGATCCGCTAAAGGGTACGATTCCATCTGGGTAGTAGTAGACCGGCTTACAAAGTCAGCACATTTCCTACCCTTTCGTGAAGATTACAAGATGGAAAAGCTGGCACGAATCTACATCAATGAGTTTGTCATGCGTCATGGAGTGCCCAACTCTATCATCTCGGATAGGGATAGTCGCTTCACTTCCCGATGAAGCATTGTACGGACGCAAATGTAGATCCCCGCTCATCTGGTTGGAAATCGGAGACCGACAATTGTCCTGACCAGACGTCGTACAGGAAACCACTGATAAGATAAAGATTATCAGGGAAAGGCTCAAAACCGCTAGGGACCGACAAAAGAGCTACGCCGACAATCGCTGGAAACCCCTAGAGTTTCAAGTTGGCGATAAAGTTCTACTAAAGATATCACCTTGGAAAGGGATAGTGCGTTTTGGGAAAAAGAACAAATTAAGTCCCACGTATGTTGGGCCATTCGAGATAATCGAAAGGATTGGACCGGTAGCCTACAAGCTAAAACTGCCACAAGAACCGAGAGCCATCCATGACACGTTCCATGTGTCGAATTTAAAGAAATGCCAAAAGGAGGAAACCTTAGTCTTACCCTTAGAAGATGTACAAGTTGATAACCGGTTGCACTTAGTAGAAGAACCAATCGAAATCCTTGACCGGGAGGTCAAAAGACTAAGGAGAAGCAAGATCCCCATTTTAAAAATTCGTTGGAACTCAAGGCCCGAGCCTGAATACACTTGGGAGCGAGAGGATTATATGAAACTCAAATATCCGCACCTCTTCGCCAAAAAGCAAGTCCAGGATGTCAACGATTAACTTCGGGACGAAATTATTTTAATCAGGGGAGACTGTGACATTCGGCAACAAATTTCCCAGGTTAGCCATTAGAAATTCTAACTTTAAGCCTGGTATAACTAAAAATATTATTTATGATTTAAATACATCAATAATAATATTAGATTTCATAGAAATCCCGCCTATATGGTTAGAACCTTCCCGAGCTCGAAAAATCGAATTATTAAAAGTCAAGAATTACAAACCATATACAATAATAATAATAATAATAACAATAAAAAATATTAAATACATCATAATAAATATAAATAAGTTAAAATATAAAACATATATATATATGTATATAAACTCATAAAAGTAATTAAAACTTTGTTAATTAAAAGATTTAAACAAAATTTCCATTTATACAAAATTTATTTAAACTAATTACACATAATATTTTTTAAAAAATAAAAAATAAAAGAAACCCCCCCTCTCTTTTCTCTTGCCTCCTTCTCTTCCCAAGAATCACCACTTGATTTCCCCCATACTCTATATAAGCCCCCTACTACTCTTCATCATTTCCTTTACCACCACACTCCATCTCTTCTCTTTTCTCTCTTCTTCTTTCACCAACAAAAATCTCCCAAGAACATCCAAGTCTTGTTCATCTTATGAAGATCAAACACATAATAAAAGAAAAGAGTTGGTAAGATGATCATAACACACTCATCTCTACTCTTCTACATTTCTTCTTTTCTTCTTTCTTCTTTCTTCTTTTTTTATTTATTTTCTTTGATGTTCATCTTATTTCTTTTATATATATCTATAATCATGTAAATATAAACATCCTACCAATGTTGTAAGGAGCACATGAAATGTGCATCATCCTACCATTGTTGTATGGAACTTAATCAACTAAAAATCAAGAAAATAAGACTTTGATCATGCATGTGTTTCATCTTAACAAATGTTGTAAGGAACACATAAAATGTGTATCATCCTACCATTGTTGTAAGAACACATGGATTATCAAAGCTTATACTCATACAAGATGATTAATCATGAATATAAACATGTTATATTAAAGTTATGACCCATAAGCAAAAAGAATAATAAATCTGGCAGATTCTGATGCTAGAACTCCCCATTTGTTTTTGTTATATCTGGAGTTCTAGGTATCAAAATCAGTTGATTCTTTTTGCTAATATTTGTTTAACGTTTTTCCTTTCATTTAAACCTGGATTCACTAATTTTCATGAACGTTTGATCCTTCAAACATATTTAAAAACACACATATGTTGAATCTGGAAATCTGACAGATTTAAAAAGGTACACTTTAAACGCGTGTATCATACTCATTCTTGGGTCAAAATACGTCTAGCTTTTTTTAAAAGTTTAATCTTTGAGTCGTGGTTAATTCCCAGTTTGAATCATGTAAAAAAGAGTTCGTATGTGCCCTAAACAGACGTTTTAGTAACAACATATTATCCAGACACAGATCAGTGGACATCTTATACGCTTTTAATTATTAAAAATACTAAACATGGATTATAAATTCCTATATTTTTACTGGACCTGCTAGAAACACGTATTAAGATTATACTAAAATATCAAGCCTTAATAAATAAATTATGGAAAAATACTTAATTAGGAAAATAATAAATTATTTAATAAACACTTATGATTTATGGAAAAATAGAGACAACCTTTAACTATTTAATAAATAAATTAACAACAAATAAATAATACAAAATAATAAATAAAATAAGTCTAATAGAGCTACATACCTCTTATATTAGGAAAGGAGATTCGGTAGGAACAAGAAATCCTTACGAGTGAACACATTTGCATACCGAGTGAGTATCATAGCCCCCTTTTTACCGTATTTCATATTTTTTTGGGGTGAAAGCATGTGTATATATTTTATGAAAAGTTTATTGCCTATCTTCTTATTTATTTCAAATGTGGTATTATTCTTTGATGTGCTTGGGTGATCGTTGTAAGGCCCTTTTGTTGGACATTATTCCTTAACTCCGCTAGTGAGCCGATGGTATTAGTAAGTAGCGCTATTTGGAGATTCCGACGTCTCCCATTTATGGTTGACGAACTATAGATGTACTTTACCACTACTAACGTCATTTAATATAGGCGTTAGGTTTATCATTGGCAATTGGTTGTCGGCTAGGTTGGATAATGGCTCAAGCAACAATCATCATAGTCTATTACTACCATATGCAACGTATTGGGCAATATAATACATCTTCTATCATTCATGCATACTTTTATTTTATTCCAAAAACCTCCATAAATTATTTAAAAACTTTTTCTCATCTAAAAGTTATATTGTGCATATATTAAAAACCTATAAACTCACCAACTCTAGTTGTTGACCGTTTTCTTTCTTTTACCTGTGCTTTCAGGTGATCGTCGTTAGGTACCTTATGCATAGAAGCATGATGTGTGGCATATTCATCTTCATCGTCACATTTTATAAAAACAATATCTATTTTATTTACGCATCGTACAAGACAATGTCATTTAATTATTATTCGGTTGTGTAACTTTTATTTATGTTTTACCCGAACTACTTATTTTTGTTAAGTTAATATAATGGTTATTGTCTATTCTCCTTGTGCGATGATATCTTGTGCTGTGACACCTCGTGTTTCCGCTTTAACGGGGTGTGACAAATTTCCTAATATCCAAACTAGGTATGCTTAATTTTTAGTTTAGAATAGTGATAATTTAGTTGGTGTCAATTTCTAAGTGTTGAAAATTATAAGTTACTTATTTAAGCATAACCAAGTCTTACTTAATTTGTGTAAACTGAGTAACTATGCTCAGCTGATACCTATCAGCTAATCAAATTTACTCAACTGATCACTTTAAGATAAGGAAGACATGCTCAGCTAAGTATATTACTCAGCTGATACTCAAAATTTTCACTATCAGCTCATAGTTTTTCATCAACTGATACCCCTTAGCTGATACATTTTCATGATCAGCTGATACTTATACCGTTAGTAAATTTTCACCTTTTACACTCGTTTAATGCTTTTTAACCCTAGTTATTTACTCCGTTTGTCAGATTTCATTTAATAGCTAATTAATTTGTTTTCTGTTAGATCTTTTGTCAGTATCTAACGATTTCTGTTAACTAATCTTCATAAATATCCCCATTTCTCTCTCATTCACCTTTACCTGTTCAAACTTTCTAAATTCCCTCTCTCTCTCTCTCTACAAAGAACTACCCTACCTTCTCTCTCGATACTCACTGTTCATCATCCCTACCATATGGCCACCTATATTCCAGACCCGACTGTTAACCCTGGTGAGAATGTTGCACCCAATCAACCGATGAATATAACTCCCAACAACATTCTACTCTGCACCACCATCCCTACCTTGCGAGAAAACCAAGGTTATGAACCAATGGTTCAGTTCCTTCAAGCCCATCCTCTGTTTGATAGTCTCACCGCTAATCCACACTACATATACCCTACCATTATTAGTGAGCTATGGTATTCAGCAACTTATAACCTAAACACGAACACCATCCACTGCACCCTAGCCCAAGGAAACTACAATCTCCAGATCACCACCGAAACTCTTCGTGAAACATCTGCTATCCCTCATTTCCCACCTTACACCGCTTTTCCCTCCAGAGTAGAAGTTCAAACAGTTTTGGAAGCCATCGGCTACAATGAACCTGTAGTGCATGGTCAAGTTAGAGTCTCTGCTCTTGCTCATCCGTGGAAGTATTTGGCCAACATGGTCATACGTTGCTTTGGTCCAAAATCTGGTAGCCACCATCTCATCAACCAAACCGAGCTCCTTGTGCTATATGCCCTAGTCTTCGGGGTAAATATTGACTTTGCTCAAGTCATATTTTCGGATCTTATTGATAGAATCACCCAGAGCACTAACAAGAAATCATCAAGGTCGCAGGTGCCCTACATTCGACTATTAAGCCTGATCGCTATGAGGGAGATTGTAGAGAATGATTATGTAGGCTTAACTGAACATCTTGAGCATATTCCTGTCCCTGCCATGGGTGAAAACATATTCCATTTCTTAAAGGGAAACAGAGGTCCTCCAATCACTGCCCAAATGCAAGAGCTAATAGGTGCTGCAAACGACAATGCAAATGCTGATGATGGTGATGAAAATGATGACGATAATGATGGTGATGATGATGAAAGTCACACTGGCTCTAAGGATGATGATGATGATGATGCTGGTGATGGTGATGCTGGTGATTTTGCTCCTCTCAGTCCAATGGAGTTAAGTCCTCTTAGTGATGATGGTGATGCCCAAGAACAAGAGATCTCTGAGCAACTTTTGGAGCTCATTGACAGAAGTAGGCACATCATATCCCAAGGTAAGGACAATACTGATTCCACCTCTGAGGATATTCAAATGGTAGTCCCAACCTTTGATAGCCCATCCTCCTCTCCAGTCTATACACCACTCCAACAGCCAAGCTGTAGTGAACCTCCTGTAATCACTAGTTCTACTTCTATCTATAGCCCCATATATACAAGGTCACCAGAAGTGACTCATTATGAGCTCTTTGAGGGAGTGCAATCCACACCTTTGACCTTAACTCCAATTACCCTTCCTCATGTTGAGGGGGAGCAATTGGATGTTGCAACCCTACAGCCAGTGGATGTATCCTCACAACAGGATACATCTGTAAAAATGAGACTTAAGCCGTTAGCTGGGACAACCTCCCAAAAGGTTGATCTCATTGAAAGACAGACCTCAACCCAATGTCATACTGTGTCTCTCCAACAATTGAGTAAGCCTATACCATCCACATTCTCCCAACAGAATGTGGATCCAATAAGGGATTCCCTGTTATAGATTGCATCCCACACTCAGTCCACTTATCTTGCACCTATTATTGATTCTATTCTTACACAAGCACAGCCTGCCAATGCTAGTGGTACAAACTAATCACTTGCACAGGGCCCAACACTCTTCCCCAATTAATTTGAGCTTATACACCAAGGCTCAAATGAGGGGATACAAACCTTACCAAAGTTCTTTGAACCTCTCTCCACCCCTTCCACCTCTAAACCATCTACTTCTACCCAAACCCAGAACCTTACCCTTATCCAAACAATAAACCTAACCCTTGATCACCTAACCCAAACTTTTCAAACATTCCAAACCCAAACCTCTACTCAATTGTCTCAACTCACAAAAGACATTGAGTCTCTAAACCCCACCCCAACCCTCCCCTGCACCCATTAATCTTACCCCAATCCTAACCAAAATCGATCATCTATCCACCCTTCTTCCCTCTCAACCACCAATTCCCATCCTACCTCATTCTACTATCTCTACCCTAAACCAAACCATATCCAACCTCCTATCCCAACTCCAAACCCTACGCCCAATCAACCCAAACATTTCTGTACCCATTCCTGAACAACTCCTTCCAATTCCTTCTTTTCTAAAAGGCATCCTTGATGACATAGAAACCTTAACAGAACAATCCAGAATGAGTCATCTCTCATTGTAGAAAGCCGTTAAAGATCTTAAGGATGACCTCTCCCTCCAGCTCTCTAAAATTACCTCTACCCCTTCCTCAACCCATACACCTACATCTGCCCCTACCCCATCCCATAAACCTGCAGCAGGTGACTCCCCTCCTCCTTTTGATGATGCCAAAAAGGGGGAGAAATTCTCTAGTTCTTCAAGGGAGGATGATCCTGACTCAGAGGATATAGATGTTGCCTATGCTGAAACTGCCACCAAAATCATGCAGCAGGAAGCACCCAAAGCAACAGCTCATCCATCTCTTAAAATAAAAACACCTTCTGAGGGGGAGCAAAGGTTTCCTAAAAGATTGAAAAGGATGGCAAACAGGCCAAAGCCTAAAAGAAAAGTTGGTGTGGGTTGCTCTCCATAAATCAATATAGAGTATGATTCTGATGATGAGGATGATACTCCACTATCTGACATCCTCAGAAGAAGAAGACAGAGCCTAAAGCCATCTGCTCTAACAGTCCAATCAACTCCAATAGTCCAAAAGGCTTCAACCTCTGCTCCTAAGGATAAAGGCAAACAAAAAATGACAGATGAGCAAGTTAAAGAAGATTCACAAATGAAAAGGGAGCTTGCTCTTAAGGAAAAGGAAGAAAGGGAAAATGCTCAAATGGCTCAAGCATTGGGTGTTTCAGTTGAAGAAATCTACCAAGCCAAAGAGCTAGCATATCAACAAAGCAAGAACAAGCTCAAAATCAAGTTGCTGCTCAACACAAATTGGCAAGGGAAAAATCTCAGGCTGATCTACTCAAAGCTAGATCTCATGCTGATGCCATCAAAACCCTCTTCAACCTTGATTTATATGCTCCCATCAATCTCAGTCAACAAAGACTTCAAAGCTTCAGAGAAAGAATTAACATCTTGAGAAACAGAACATAACCAACTCCAATGACAAGAGCCAATGTCCATATAGGTGATGGTGAACCCTACCTCAAAGCTATAAGGCAGAACAACTTCAACAGCTATGAAGTTGTATCCTATGAGAGGTGTCACATATATGGGTTAACAGAGTTAGTTGAGATCCTGTACCTTATCTTCAAATCTAAATCCAAGCTCAAAGTTCAATTCATTCAGAAAATTAAGAATTGGATAGCTCTAGCAATGTCACAAAGGGCCTTCACTCCAGATGACTATTACAGGCATGTACACACAGTTGATAATCTTCATAAGAAAGGCTCCAAGCCCTTCAAACCATTTGAGCTAAGAGAGGTACTACCCCAGCATGAATTCTTATCAGATTTTGAGGGTCTCAACATATCTCTTCCATTGAACATCACCCCTGAGCTGTACAAGTTTATAATTATGCCTGTTGAAGGTTTATTCTTTTTGGACAGAGCTGGCACATGGAAGTTCTTTAGACAGTCTGAAATCCTTAAAGCTAGCAAGAAGTTTCTATTTGGGCTAAGGATATCTACAAGAGGCAGAACTGGAAATGAAAATTTTGAAGCCCTTGTTCAAGCCCAATGTGAAGTCTTAGCTGAAGCTGATCCCCATGACAAAGATTTTGATGTTAAAGAAGAACCATGGTGGGATGATTGAAGATTTCTTTAAACACTTATGTAAATTTCTTTATTCTGTTATTTCAAGTGATGTTTATGTATTTCAGAAAATAAAAAACATATAAAAATGGAAAAATGAAAAGATACCACAAAAAAAGATCAAAATGGTACAACACAGAAAAAAATTCCACAAAAACAGAAGAAAATGGAACACTAGAAAAGAAACCAAAAACAGAACAAGGTTCAAATAAAAAGAGCTACCAAAAATAGATAGCTAGGTAGCCAATTGTACTTAAAAGTTTAAATCTTTTGTAATTCGAAGTCAAACTAATTCTTCAAAAAGAAAAAGGTTTTGTCATCATCAAATAGGGGGAGATTGTTGGGGAGATAATCACTTCACCCTAGTAATCAACTCTGCCTATCCTAAAACATAAAATTTGATGATAACCAAACCCTACATTCAGTATGACTTAGAAAGAATTCAAATATGTGTTGTTTGAATCAGTTTATGTTAAAATATGCTAAGTGTGGAACCATCAGCTGAGGAAAATAAGCCATCAGCTGAGCATCAGATCCTACTCAAAGTATCAGCTAAAGGATATCAGCCAAAGAGCATCAGATGAAGAAAACAAGTATAGAAGACCATCAGCTGAGGAAAACAAACTATCAGTTGAGCAAAATTGTTGAACAGCTGAGGAAAATATTCCATCAGCTGAGTGAACAAATTGATCAACTGAGTGATGAAATTGATCGGCCGAGTGCCTACCTCTATCAGCTGAGTGAACAAATAGATCAGCTAAGGCCCAGAGCATCAGCTAAGTAAGTCTTCCTTTACACAAGTCATCTCCCCTCATAAACTGATGTATTTTGATCAGCTGAGCATTCTTGATCAACAAATCATGCAAATACATGAGCTTATGCTCTCCTAAGCTTACTATTGATCAGCTGAGCATCTATATGATTAGCTGAGCAATATGTATCAACTGAGTCCTAGAAAAAAGTGATCAACTGATATATTTTGTCAACTGAGTAGTGAATATCAGAGTTCCTAGTACAATCTGTTAGCTGAGTCGTGAAAAATGTCAAATCTACTCTATCTTTTCAGATTGTAAGTCATATGTAAAAGGCAGAACATGTGGTGTTCTATTATGCCTTAGATCTTTGTTTGTAAAAGTAAAAATGCACTTTTTGGATCAAGTATGAGACAAAAAGGTTTGATCTTATCCTCTAGAAAAGGATAATGATACCTCAAACATACGAAGATCTAGAAGATTTGTTCAAACAACTAAGTATGGCTGGCAATCCCATATTTGGCAAAGTCAAATGAATCAGAAGCATGGTGTTAATTAAAGTACAATCATGGAAAGGGAAAGATACTTCTACACGACAGTAGATGTGGGCTTTAATATTTTATATTGTAATGGGTTGCACTTTTGCAGAAAAGTACAATTACTTTTATCAAACATTTGATTAAAGTAACTTTACTTTTCACCCACTACCTTTACAATTAAAATATTATATTTCCACATCCTCTTTGTCTCTTACCTTCATGCAACCAGATTCACCAAGACTTCTATATATACTCATGCATGGTGGACATGCAAATATACAACACACAATACAACAAAGAAAAGTCTCTACTCCACAGAAAGAAAATCTCATCAGTTGAGAAATTCGTAGAGTATAAGCATTGTGTAGAATCAAACTTGTTCATGTGTAGAACACTCTATATACATTAGTTGTTTTAGAGTTAGCTTGTCTATGTGTTAGACAAATTGATTGCCACCTTTTATTGTACTTAGAATTTCCGCTTCTAGTACATGTAATTCTTGATTGAATATCAATAAGAATATATAAAAGTAAATCAGTGTGTCTTTAATTTTTAAAAGATAAAGTTTGTATTCAACCCCCCCTTCTACAAACATTTGTTGTTGCGTACTCAATCTGGGACTAACAGATGGTATTTCTTTTATGCGGATTGAGATAATTTCTGACTTAGTTGATAAGTTGAAAGCAACATAGTTGGAGGCATTGAAAGATGAAAATCTGAAGACATAGATTATGTTAAAAAGAAAAGATGAATTGCATGATGATTCTCGAGGGTTAAAATACGGAGGGAATTCACACTTATGAGGATAACACTATGAAAGTGACAGTGGTTATGGAGGTTAGCAAGGCATTGGAAGAAAATGTCCCTTTTATAATTACCCAGGTATTCGAGCAAGTGTCAGCCAGGATGGAAGCTGGATTTCAACAGCGTATTGAGGCTGCACTTCAAGCAGCAGTGGTTAACATACAGGGTGCAGGGATAGCTGAGGCCCGAGTTGATCAGTTATAGGGATGTACTTATAGAGATTTTTAGCATGGAAGTCACCTATCTTTGAAGGGGTGACGGATCCGATTGTGAGTAACCGTTGGTTAGAAGAGACAGAGGGTGCATTTCGAACCAGTGGGTGTTTACCGAGTTGCAAGTTTGGATTTCCAAGTTGTTACAAGTGTGGTAGAAATCACTCTGGCGAATGCAAGTTTGGATTTCCAAGTTGTTACAAGTGTGGGAAGCAGGGGCATGTGGCCAAGGATTGTAAAAACCCAATCCAGGTGTGTCATAACTGTTATCAGCCTGGGCATCTCAAAGCCCGATGTCCTAAGTTAACCACTACAGAGAGGAAGCCAACAAGTCCTTTACCCCCACTTCGTATTACCGAGGGTAAAGACGTAAAAGCAGAGATAGCTCGACCTAAGGGCAGGGCCTTTCAGCTTACCGCAGCCGAAGTCAACATAGAGCCTGATGTGGTGGCAGGTACATTCCTTGTTAACAATATACCTGCATTAGTACTGTTTAATTCTGGTGCAAGTAAATCCTTTGTTGCTATTTTCTTTTGTGCTCAGTTTAATAATCAGCCGGTAAAATTAGAATCTCCCTTAGATGTAGAAATAGCAGATGATAAAACTATCCATGTACACAGTATATATAGAAATAATGTAATGGAGATAAATACACACCAGTTCTCTATAGACCTTATTCCCATAGCTATGAAAGAAGTTCAAGTGGTTGTCGGTATGGATTGGCTGAGGCAGTACCAGGCTCAGATACTATGTGACCAAAGAACGGTACGGGTCCAAACCCCAAGTGGGGAAGAGTTAGTTATCTAAGGTGAAAACAAGACAATCAGTATCCCTGTCCGTTTAATAACAAAGGCCAGAAAGTATTTAGTTCATGGTTGTAAGCATTCTTGGCAGATGTGGAGGATTCGAATGTGGGAAGAAAGCAGCAATAGATCCAAGATATACCCATAGTTTGTGAGTTTCCTAATGTTTTTCCGGACGATTTACCAGGAATTCCACCGACTCGTCAAGTGGAATTCAAAATTGATGTGGTACCATGAACAGATCCTAAAGCTAAAGCCCCGTACAGACTCGCACCGCCAGAGATGCAAGAGTTAATGAAGCAACTACAAGAATTAGCAGATAAAGGCTTTATACGACCCAGCAGGTCACCCTGGGGTGCACCTATCTTGTTTGTAAAGAAGAAAAATGACACATTTAGAATGTGTATAGATTACAGAGAACTCAATAAAGTAACGATTAAAAAAAAGTACCCACTTCCCAGAATAGATGATCTGTTCGATCAACTCCAAGTTGCATCCTGGTTTTCGAAGATAGATTTACGATCCGGCTATCATCAGCTCAAGATCAAAGAAGAAGATATATCCAAGACAACTTTTAGAATGCGTTACGGGCACTTCGAATTTGTGGTTATGCCATTTGGTCTTACGACCGCACCAGCAGCGTTTATGGATTTAATGAATAGAGTATGCCGACCCATGCTTGACAAATCGGTAATTGTCTTTATCGATGATATCCTTGTTTACTCTAAGACTTCAGAAGCACACGGTGTTCAACTCAAAGAAGTGTTGGAAGTACTACGTAGGGAGAAACTGTTTGCAAAATTCTCCAAATGTGAGTTCTGGTTACGGGAAGTGCAGTTTCTGGGTCACCTTATTAATCAGGAGGGGATCAAAGTGGATCCTGCAAAGGTGGAAGCCGTGATGAGGTGGGAGCCGCCACAAAACCCAACTGAAGTAAGAAGTTTCCTAGGACTCGCTGGGTATTACCGACGATTCATTCAAGATATTTCTAAGATAGCAGTACCCCTAACTCAACTGACTAAGAAGGTTACATAATTTAAATGGGGAGACAGTCAACAAAGGGCATTTGATACATTGAAGCGTAACTTATGCAGGGCACCAGTAATTACACTACCAGATGGAATGGAGGATATGGTGGTCTACTGTGATGCTTCCTAAAGGGGGTTAGGGTATGTACTTATGTATTGGGGGAAGGTAATTGCTTATGCTTCCCGTCAGTTAAAGAATCATGAGGTTAACTACCCCACACACGATTTAGAATTGGCGGCAGTTGTTTTTGCTTTGAAGATATGGCGGCACTGTCTTTATGGGGTTAAGTGCACCATTTATTCAGATCACAAGAGTCTCAAGTACTTCCTCGAACATAAGAAGTTAAACATGCATCAAAGACGGTGGCTGGAACTTTTACAGGATTATGACAGTGAGATAGTATACCACCCAGGTAAAGATAATGTGGTAGCAGATGCTTTAAGCAGGAAGTCAGGCGTCGTATAGATCTACTTGCATACCGTTAGAATGGAAACTATCACTCAAATATTGGATAAGATGAAGGCGGCTCAAGTGGAAGAAATCAAAGAAGACAACCAGAGGAGGGAGCATATTAAATGTCAAGTGTCAAAGTTAATAAAAGAGAGTCGGGATCTTCTAACCCGCTATGATCGAGTATGGGTACCTTGTTATGGAAAGGTGAGACAAAGTCTTATGGAGGAGGCGCATCAGACTAAATTATCAATCCATCCAGGGGCTACAAAGATGTACAGGGATATGAGAACGGACTACTGGTGGCCGGGAATGAAACGAGAAATAGCAAGACATGTTGAAAGATGTTTGACTTGTCTTTAAGTAAAAGAGGAGCACCAGAAACCACATGGGAAGTTACAACCACTCGAGATACCAGTATGGAAGTGGGAACATATTACAATGGATTTGATCACAAAGTTGCCTAGAACACCCCGAGGGTTTGACGCTATATGGGTAGTAGTAGATCGACTTACGAAAAGTGCCCATTTTCTTCCCGTAAAGGAAACGTATACTTCCGAAGGAATTGCAGATGTGTATACAAAAGAATTAGTAGCCAGACATGGAGTACCTGTTACTATTGTCTCAGATAGAGACACTAGATACACTTCTAGATTCTAGACCAAATTTCAGGAAGATATGGGGACAAAGTTACCCTTCAGTGCAGCATTTCATCCTCAAACAGATGGGCAGAGTGAAAGAACAATACAGACATTGGAAGATATGCTCAAAGCGTGTATTATCGACTTCAGTGGCAGCTGGGATAACTACCTACCGCTCGCAGAATTCTCGTACAACAACAGCTACCATTCAAGTATCGGAATGCCACCGTATGAAATGCTATATGGCAGAAAGTGTAGAACTCCGGTTTGTTGGGGAGAGATCGGTCAGAAGGAATTGGGGAGTACAGAGATAGTACAACAAACGACCGAATGTATACAATAGATATGAGAACGGTTAAAAGCAGCTCAAGACAGAAAAAAAGCTATGCCGATAAGAGGAGGTCCCCACTTGAATTTCAAGTTGGGGATTATGTGTTGTTAAAAGTATCACCATGGAAAGGGATTATCAGGTTTAGAAAGAGGGGTAAGTTAGGACCCCGCTTTATTGGTCCTTTCAAGATTATTGCGAGGGTGGGGAAAGTAGCATATAGACTAGAACTCCCAGATAAGATATCACGGATTCACAATACTTTCCATGTATCTCACCTTCATAATTTTTTGGTAGACGAATCCGCTGTTGTTCCTTTGCTAGATGTGGCCATTGATGAGAAACTCAATTACATAGAACAACCAGTGGCGATTCTAGAAAGAAAAGTCAAGAATTTGCGCAACAAACATATAGGGCTTGTTAAAGTACAGTGGAAGCATAGAAAAGGGTTTGATTTTACTTGGGAACCTGAAAACGAGATGAGATAGAATTATCCAGAGTTTTTTGTGCAGTAGATTTCGGGGACGAAATCATGTAAGTGGGGAAGAGTTGTAACGCCCCAAGGTTCGTGAAAAATTGTTTTATCAGCTTAATAAATTAACATAATGTTGCAAGGAATTCCCAAACTTAGATAAGAGATGTCTAATAAACTAGAGGGACTAAAACTATTTTTTTTAGTTATAGAAGTGCAGGGACTGAATATTCAATTAGGCAAACTAGTAATATATATATATATATATATATATATATATATATATATTGACTTTCTACAAGTCAATAAGAACCAATTTGACAGACAAATACTCCAAGAACTCTGCTGGGATTTTATTGTAGCATCTAGAACAAGGATAGCATCCATAGAAGAGTGTTTTTAGCATCTTATCATCTCCACATAGCATAAGGTATGAATTCTAGAGTTAATTTTGAATTATAAGAGTTTGAATTGGTTCAAATGGTTGAACCAATGACCAAAGGGTGGTAATTATGTTTAATGTTAATTTATTTGTTGTTTATCAGTGTAGAGGGTGTAGGAAAACACCTTCAAACTGTTAAAATCGAGTTTGGAATGATATCTGGCCAATAACAGTGTGTGTGCAGAAACTGAGTCTATTGAGTCGGTAGCTACACGGCCCGTGTAGCTAGCCCGTGTATAAAGAACACGGCCCGTGTGAAGGCACACGGCCCGTGTAGTAACCTAAGGTGGTGCTAGGCCATGTAGCCTTACATGACCATGTAACATGTGATAAACATGGCCCGTGTTCGGTACACGGCCCGTGTAGTAGCAGTGACCAGCACAGGACATGTAGCCAACCCTGGCCGTGTAATGTTTAGGGTACACGGCCATGTAGGTCTGTTCCTAGGTCAGATTGTACAGTTTGTAATGCTCAGTGTGTTTAATTGTATATGGAAGTAATCGGAAGTAGAAGTTGACGCTTACCTGGGTATCACTAATCTGATTTGTAAGGTGAGTTTACTAACTCAAATTGTTAAGTACTGTTTAAGCTAGTTATGTGATTATAGCACGTATTATTTCTACCATTATGCTTTGTAAATATGATAGCAGTGTTTAGCTATTCTTTAGAATTGCTATACACCAGAACAGAGATAGAACACATGTCCACCCTTTTGGGTGACTATGTACATAACAGCGTTAAGTATACAGTTACACACGTGGTGTAATTATATACTAGAACAGTTGTTGCTATTATTGCAGGTGGTGCAGCTTGACCGGTACACCTTATAGAGAGACCTTTCTTTTACCTCTTTTGTGCATTGCATTTAGTTAGTATGCTCACTAAGCTTTAGCTTACGTTTCAGTACTCTATTTTGCAGATGACTCTGGTACGAGCAAGGGAAAGGCCCCAGTTGCTTGATTCATTGGATGGCCCTGATCTTTTGTATAATAAAAACACTAGTTACATGTTTTGAGAATACTAAACTATCTTTTGTATGATAATTGCTTTTGTCAAAACTCGGAATATCTAATGATTTAGTAATGTAAATATAATTTTAAATTATATAAGAAGTGGTGTTACAAGTGTTCATACTTTTTCTTACTAAACTTCTTCATCTTGTGTTCAAGTATTATTAAGTAACTCATCTTTCTTCACAACTGAGGACATTCAATTGGCATTGGAGACAACTCCTTACTAGATTGGTTCAACATTACCTGAAAGAAACATCCTTGTGAGAGAAACAAAAACCCAGAGAAATATCTGTTCTTGGTACGTGAAAGCTCTTGGAAGTCAAAAACCAATTTTCTCAAATCTTCTTGTTTTCAAGTTCTTTGGTGTCTTTTAGAAGTATTTAAGTAAGATAAAACCTTTACTATTGGTTTTAGCATAAACAAACAACATTTGGGTCTTCATTTTAAATTTTTCTTGTTCTTCAAGTTCTTGAAGTTCTTCACTGTTCCATCAATTTCTTTAACAATTTGTTATTGTTTTGGGTTGAAATTGGTTTAGGTAAGTGTTTTTATTGATAAGGAAGGTCAAAGCAAAAGTTAAGTGAATTTTTAGTGTGCTTTAGGCAAAATCAGATGTCTGTTCGATAACAGAGGTCAAACCTGCAAGTTTTTTGATTATTATCATCATCTGACTTTAAGGTCATCTGACCTTATCTCATCCGACTCTTGATAGTGGTATATGCGACTCTTGGTTCATCCGACAGTTGCCTAAAAGTGTTCATCCGACTTTTCATTTAAGTCATCCGACACTTGACTCATCCGACAGTTGTGTCACTTAAGACTCATCCGACTTTTGAAATTTTTGTTCCATCCGACTTTTGAACTTAAGTCAAATCTGATTGTTGCACTTTAAATTCATCTGACCTTTGACTCATTTGACCTTTGGTTCATCCGAGTTCTGAGCCATCCGACTTTTGAAGTCATCCGACTCTTGAGCCATCCAACTCTTTGGTCCATCCGACTGTCACCTAAAACATTCATCCGACTGTCGCATAAGACCATCCGACTTTCATCCGACTTTCAAAGTCTCTCACAAACAAACTAACCAATCCACTTTAGGGAGAAAGACCAAGTAAAAAGATGAGTTCTAGAAATGAGATTCTTGCCATTGGCACAAACACTTAACCTCCTGTACTTTTCATAAACGAATACAATGTATGGAAAGGAAGGTTTATGGACTTCATAGAACACAACGAGAAGTATGACGAGATGATGGAAGATAGCATACTGAATGGTGATGCCATCTTTAAGAAGATTATCGAGGCTGTTCCTGATAACAATCCACCCATGGCCGCTGAAAGAAGACGCAAACTCCCGTCAGAATTAACTGCTAGAGAAAGAGACCGAGCACGAGCCGACAAAGACGCAAAATATTATTTGAAACAAGGGCTATGTGCAGAAATCTATTCAAAAATAGATAGTTTGACTTCTGCCAAAGAAATTTGGGATGAAGTAAAACAACAAATGCAGGGAATTGAACAGGGGTCTTTTATTAGAGAAACTTAGTTGGTTAACACACTCAGGGAATTCAAAGTCAGGGATGGAGAGTTGTTACAGATACATATAGTCGTTTTTGTAGACTATTAAATGAAATAAGAAACAATGGTGTGACGAGATCCGATCTGGACATAAATGTCAACTGGATCAATGCTCTTGGTCCAGAATGGAGAGAACATGTTCGTTTGTATAAACATGTAAATCAGAATATCAAGGCGGTATCCCACCACTCAATCTACGAGGACCTAAATCAGTTTCAGGACGAGGTCCTTACTAAACTTTCAATGAAGTAACCATCTGATCCGGTTGCACTAGTGGCTGATAGAAGACCGCGAGAACCGTCAAGGTTAAGCAAGGGAAAGCAAGTAGTAATTGATTCCTACTCATCGAAAGTGGAACTAGAAATCTCAGAGAAGGAGGCAGTGCTAATAGCAATGTCACTCATCACAAGGGCTTTCCAAAACAAGTACGTAAAGACAAACAACAAGCAATGATACACCTCCGGCGCAAGAAAAAGTGAGGGAAGCCTACCAGAATAGAAGTGACGGTTTGATAAACCCTTATAGACTCAAAAAGAGGAGAAGAAATGTTACAAATGTGGTAAAATAGGACATTTTATTAAAGATTGCAGGAAACCAAAAACGAAGGATGCCGAATAGTACATGAACAAGCTGCGGTTAACCAAGAAGAAAGAAAGTGGTAGAGCCATGCTAGTTGAAGAGCACCAATTCTTGACCGATACACATGATTCAGATGATGATAGATCAGATCAAGCATATTTCTGTTTAATGGCTCAAGGAGAGGGTTCCTTAGATGTTGACGGTGATGATGAAGTGGATGGTGATGATAAGTTTGAGGAAACTCAGACTGAAGATGCAGGTGTTCATGGAAAGGTAAACATTGAGTATGCAGAAACCTTAGTTGAACACATCGAAAAAAAGAACCGAAAAATTGCTAAGTTAGAATTTAAAATCGAAAATCAATCAACATCTAAAAAATTGCTAAGTTAGAATTTAAAATCGAAAAAAACAACCTTCAATCGGAACTAACCGCCAAAGAAAAAATGAACTTAACACCTTAAGAAAGGAAAACGAGGTAATCATTCATAATCTAAAAGCGGCTAAGGTTTCGGTGGAAGAAGATTTTAAGTTCTTACAAAAGGAACGATGTCAATTATACTAAAAAATAAACGATCTCGAAGACTTGCCAATAAAATGAGACCAAACTGCACAAACCATTTTTCTAAACAAACCTAAGGATGATAATTTTTCAAAGTGGACATACGAAGGTTTACGTTTTGTTGATCCTCACATCAGTGACAAGATTACCGCTAAACAATTGTACGATTTTGATAGCATGAATCTTGGGTTAACTGAGAAAATGGTATTCGTTGGATAAGTCGACAAACTCGCTGAGGAGGAACACAAAAGGCGCATCTCAAAGAGAGCTTCAACCTCATATGACTACGAAAGTCTAAATCAGTCATACATAACACATGACTTTGAACCCATGATCTCTGATGACTTCTTTCGCAGTTATTCTCAAACATAAATGGAATCCTTACCGTCAATTTCAGATTCTCCTCCCGAGCCTCGCATATACATCCCTCATATGGATTTACAGCGAAACCTTGAATTGGTTGAACATGAACTTCTCAATAGGTCCATCATCTTTGAATTTGAGACTACAATTCTCCATAACATAATCAATCTTCTTGAAAATGAAAACACCGAATCACATAATTCCGCTGCTCCAAGCACATCTGGTAGCAAATCACACACGTGCACACAGAAGACTGCTTTTCATTTACTGATTTTGAGCACAACACGTCTGAAAATGAATTGTTCTTAACCAACCCTTGTGAAAAATGTAAAGAATGCACAAAATTGGAAGACTCTCTCTTTAAACTTCATGAAAAACTCAATTCTCTTGAAAACGAATTCTTCAAATTGCACACACTTGAGTCTACAAACTTTAAAGGGAAAGCCAAAATCATTGATACTTAGTCATCGCATAAAGCCAGTACATCAAGATCACCTCAATCTAAAACAAAACGCACCAAGAAACAAACAACTCATTCCCACAAAAATGATCAATTGGAAATTTCTGCTTCTAACCCAAATGTGCATCTAGGTGCTGATGTGAAAAGCGGGAAGAAGCCTGTCTTTGGATGGACGAAGAAGGCTCAAGAGAAGAATGGAGAAAGAAGGAACGAAGATTTTTTTATTTACCCTGCGAATTTCAATAAACAAACAAATCTACTATTTTATAATGATTCATCTGTTTTTCATGTCAAACCTGTTCGAACTCTAGTAAATTATGTTAAATTTGAAATGTTTTGCACGAGTGAAGGTTGTGTTGATGGACACTGTACTTATCACTGTGTGTATGACGAAGATCGAAAGAACCGTGGAGTTAAACCAAATCCTAACTACAAATCTTTTGAATCAAACCTCGAACATGCTTACTTCATAAATATAAGAGGTAATAAAATTACCTACTGGCGAAAGAAACGCTCCAACAGAGCACGATTCCAAACAAACAATGAAAGTATACCCTCTAAGCATAAGTCAGAATTAAAACTCTCCAATCGTCACACTTCATGGACTCCAAATCGCAGATACTTCAATAATTGGAATCACGCCAATCAAAATGCTATTGAAAACAAAACACATTCCACAAATCCAAAGAGTAAGAAAACTCATGTCTCGCAGCAAAAACAATCAACAGTTCAACATACAACCACCAAAACAAAAACAGTCATGTACAAATCAAGAAATCAAAAGAAACAAAGTGAATACATCGACGATGATATTTCACTCCCAAAAGGCTGCAATCGAGGTGTTAATTAAACAAGCCATCATCACATATAAAGAAACTACATCCCCGCCACATCCAAAGAAATTGTCGCACCATTACTGACCCAACCTCACACCACCACACAAGTATGGGTTCCCAAAGCAACATCAACAACTTCATTACTTGAAACATCATTTGAATCTATTGCATGTGCTAACACTCAAGGACCCACTACACAATGGGTACCTCAATGACTTTTTTCTTCCATGTGCAGGTATCTAGCCGGTGGTACTTGGACTCCGGCTGTTCAAAACATATGACAGGCGACAAGGGTCTTCTCATGAACTATGTCCCACAATACTCAGGAAATGTTCGCTTTGGGAATGACCATGTTAAACCAATAATGGGAACTGGAGACATAATAAAAGCAAATATAAAAATTAGGAAGGTGTCGTATGTTGAGGGCTTGGGACACAACCTGTTTAGCATTGGGCAGTTTTGCGATAAGGGACTAGAAGTCAACTTCAAAGCAAAAACTTGCTCAGTCAAGACAGTAAACAGTGATATAATACTGACAGGCTCCAGAAGGTCAAACCCATATACCATTGATCTAGCCGACCTGGAGGGAAAGCAGTCAGTATGTTTTCTGTCAAAGGCCTCATTGGAACTCACATGGTTGTTACATCGCAAACTATCTCACCTAAATTTCAAAAACATCAACAAGTTGGTAACAGGTGATTTAGTTCGTGGATTGACAAAGCTCAAATTTGAAAAAGAACATCTGTGTGAACATTGTGAAAGAGGTAAAATGAAAGGGCATCACACAAAGTTAAACAGGTGTCCGGCACAAAAGAACCTCTCCAATTGTTACACATGGACGTATGTGGTCCGATGAGAGTCCAATAACGGAATGGGAAGAAGTATATCCTTGTGATAGTTGATGACTACTCAAGATATATGTGAGTCAAGTTTCTGAGAACGAAGGATGAAGCTCCATAAACAATCATCTCGTTTCTCAAACAGGTGTAGAACCAATCACAAGGAAGAGTTAGTATAATATGAACTGACAATGGCACCGAATTCAAGAAAAAAGTCTTCGATTCCTATCTTGACTCCGTGGAAATCATGCATCAGTTCTCAACAGCTTACACTCCAGAACATAATGGAGTTGTTGAACGAAGAAATCGAACGCTTGTTGAAGCAACTCGAACAATGTTGTCCTATGTTGATTTACCACCTTCCCACTAGGCAGAAGCAGTCAACACAACTTGCTATAGTCAAAACCGAACAATCTTACACCATCATTTTAATAAAACTCCTTATGAATTAGCTACTGGCAGAGTTCCTAATATCAAACATTTCCATGTGTTTGGTAATAGGCCTTTTTTCCTTAATGAAAGGGCTAATCTAGGAAAATTTGACCCCAAAGCAAATGAGGGAATTTTCTTGGGTTACTCTTCCGAGTCTAAAGCGTTTCGCGTGTTAAATAAACGAGCCAATGCTGTGATTGAAAGTATTAATGTGACTTTTGAGGATACACTAACAACAACATCTTTATCTCATGAGTCGCCGACAATCATTTCTAAACACATCAGTTCAGGATCGGTACTTAATCGAAAAGAAACAAATATATCTCACACAAATGAACACTCAGATCTAAAATATATATTTGATTTCTTAGATGATGACCCTAGAACTAGTTGTGTACCTGTCGACAGGCCTGCATATGTTGTTCATGAATCTCTTGAACTTACATAGTAAACAACTATGACTTCTACATCAAGACCTGTTGATTCACCTGTAGACCCATTCTTTGTTTTCGGTGAACGGTACACTACATCCAACTCAACTGTTAACACTGTTGACGATGTTGATAGTGAGAACCAATGAAACACTACACCTTAGTACAATCTAGAATCATCAACTCCTAAGGCTAAAACATCCACACAACAACGGCTGGAAGTATTCTTTCCTCAGGATGCCGACGAGGAATTTACCGAAAGCCCCAACCCCCATGTGACCAAATGGACTGCCACACACCCTGTAACACAGATCATTGGAGAAAAAGACGCTAGTGTTCAGACTCGATCCACCATAGCAAATGAGTGTCAATTCTACAACTTTCTTAGTATGACAGAACCTACAGGCACTTCAGATGCACTGCAAGACGCTGACTGGATCCTCGCAATGCAAAATGTGTAACACCTGCAAATCCGGCCTAGTAGTAGGCGGACCAATGGTAAGGTGGAATATGTTATTTATATGTATTTAAAGATTAATTATGTGATTAAATGAGTATTTGATATCAGATGCATTTATGATTAAATAAGATTGAGTTTGGATACAAGGGTTGTGGAAATTACCTGATTATGTGTTAAGTTAATTAATTGAGAAAGATTATTATTGAAAATATGTAGAAAAGATAAGATGCTTGTTATTTGGGAAATAGTTAATTGAGAATAAATTAATTGTTATGCTGGAAATGTTATGTGAAGAGTATATATATGTATGTATGATAACATGTAAGCAAGTATGTATGTATGAAAAAGGATAAGGTGTCACCACCTAAAATTGATGGACTTAGAAGAGTACACGTGGGTGTGTATATATTTCATTTGAAAAGAAAAGGAAAAGTGTAAAGTGTGTGTGGGTGTGTTCTCTGGAAGAAAGAAGAACAAAAGAAAAGAAGAAAACTTAAATTTCTAAATTGAAGATTTGTGTCCCTTAATTCAAGATAAAGGTGATTTGTGTCCCTTAAATTTCTAAATTGAAGATTTGTGTCCCTTATCTGAGTATGTTTTTAATTGTGTTTTTTATAAGTTTGAACATGAAACATCATTGTTTGGTCTTGAAGAAAGATTGATGAAATGGGTTTTCATGATTTTGTTGTTTTAAACGATTAAAAAGTGTTCATTGCATGATGTACGAAGTTATATGTATGTTAGAAATGTTTTGAAATGAGAAATTATATGTTGGATATAAAATATGTGACTATTGGTGGCTGGAAATCCGAAAGAAAAATAAGAAGATAATCCGGAAGAATGCATGTCGCGGCGCTACAAATACGGTCGTGGCGCCACCTTCATGCAATCCGACAATTTGAGTCGGTTTTGTGGAGAATCTATAAGTTACAAAACCGAAACCTAAGAATCCGATACTTGCAATCCGGAACATGAAATCCGACCCTTAATCCGAGGAATACCAAATCCGACACTTAAATCCGATTGTGGAAATCCGGATTCAAAATCCGACACCGTCGCGGCGCGATAGGGCTTGTTTCATGATATTGCTTGTTTTGTTTGTGTTTCGTTTGGGATAAGATGGATTATCAATGTTATGATTAAATTAAGTTATTTACATGAATATGAGATGTAAATATATGTGGAAACATATATATTTATGTATTCGAGACTGATTCGATTGTTGTTGTGTTTTCAGGCAAACCACAGACTCAGTGATATTAGACTACTGAGCACGAGGGATTCGAGGATTGAGGTGAGTGAAAGTTTACTCACGGGTAGTATTGGTGGTAACGTGATGATTTGTGTGATTCAAGGAATGATTAATTGCAATGTTGATTGCTAATTGAATATATGATTATTGACTGAGGAGTTTAATATGCGAAGATAGATTGATTGATATGCCATGATAGACTGTTAAGTCTGCTATTTGTTAAACGAGAATTATATGTTCATATATGTTATATGTGATAGAGTTTTGATTGTGAATGTGACTGGAGGTGTATCTGGATTGTTTGAGAACCAACTTCTGGGTAACAGGTTGGTAGAGATCAACTTCTATGTAAGGGCTGGTTGGAATCAGCTGCTGTTGCAAGAGCTGGGCTCGCTTGCGGTTGGTAGAGAAATGGTAGTCCTCCCGATGCATGCGTTGTATCAGAGGGGAATTTCACTGTGCCAATCGGAAGGGAGCTATCGGTAAACCTTTGCTTTGGCCAGCTTTGGTTGTAGGTTCGGCAGAACCGCCGGTCCTCGGGATTGATGAGATTGTTGAATTGACGGATTGATTGATGTGATTGTTGCTCTGAGGTTCCGTTGTGAACTGAGATTGGTGTATGCTTGTCTATAGATTCGATTCACTTAGCTTTGTGCTAACCTCCCACAGTTGATTGCTTTTTGCAGGTTTTTGTGAGTAGTTGTTTAGCTTAGTACGTGGAAAGGGAAATTTGACCAATACTCTGATATTGTGTTTTGAGAAGAGACGAGCCATTTTTTTATAATCTTTTGTAACACAAACAAATGTTGTAATTATAAAAAAGTACTTTGTACTTTGTGGATGTTTAAGTTAATGAAATTAAGTATATGCTTCCGCAGCGATTTAAAAAAATGGCTTAAGTTTTACGGTGTTACAAGTTGGTATCAGAGCCTTGGTTTGGCGATGCAGGCACGGCTAGAATGTTGCATTCCCAAATCTTGGCTCGTGTTGGGTCAAACTTTCCTTTGGGGGGATTTAGAGTGAATTGGAATTGTTGTGTGATAGTTAGTATGCTATGTACTAACGGTTTATCTAATGAGCTTGTGAGATGATGTGGTTTTACAGATATGGCTAACAGAGATACCCCTGCTGACACTCCTGCGACCCAAGAAGTGGCTGGAACTACAGTAGTGGATGTTTTGAATGTAACAGGTCAAGTTGATACTTCAGGTTTTGAATCTGGAACGGATCAGAGAGAGGATTATCCAGAATGAACGAATTCAGATCCCTACTTCTAATATAACTCAAGCTACAACTATGCCAATAACGATTCATTTTCCTCCTATATCACAAGTGGCACAACCATGGAGTTTTCATCCTTTTACTACCCAAGGAGCTTATCCTTTTGCGTATCCAGGATTTAAACCGCCATGTTCGTATAAACAATTCTTGGACTGTAAGCCTTCAGAGTATTACCAAAGTACAAACCCTAATATAACTTTGAACTGGTTGCGAGAAATGGTAAAGGCTTTTGAAACATGCAATTGCGAGGATGACTTGAGAGTTTGTTTGCGACTCGTATGCTTAAAGGAGATGCAATGGTTTAGTGGGATTCCCTTACAGGGCATTTTTCTAAACAACAACAATATAGTGTGACCTGGGATCAGTTTCAGGAGAAACTGTGTGAGCAGTATAGCAATACTTTTGAGATAGCTCGTATCAAAAGAGAATTCATGGAGTTGCGTATGACTAGAGACATGACTGTGGATGAAGTAATCAAACAATTTAACGAGAGATTACGTTTGGTGAAGCAATGGGTACCTGATGAAGCGTCAAAAATACAACATTTTGTGGGAGCTTTGCTTCCAGAGTATCGAAGTACTACCAGATGGGCTAGTACACTGTCGCAGGCATTTACCTTAACCATGTCGGCTGAAGATGATTTGAAGGCAAGAGATAAAACGAATCAAGATGAGATGTCTAAGCAGAAATTTCGATTGGAACAATATAATGTTGAAAAGCAAATAGGGCAGGGTAGCCAGCGTAAAAGAAACTTGAAACATAGACCTGCGTTGGATGTATCAAATCAACGAGTATCACGGTGTGGAAAATGTATGTCTCACCACACAGGACCATGTACGTCTCAGACTATGCCGTGTCTAACGTGTGGGCAATTTGGCCATGAAATGAAAGAATGCCGTTTCTCGAGAAAGGTATGTTGGATCTGTTTTGAGGAAGATCATCGAGCAAGAGATTTTAAAGTTAGCAAGGAGTTAGAGTTAGGGTCAGGAGCTGTGGCGGGTGGGGGATCCTTGTCAGTAAGTGGACGAAAGAGAAAGAACTTTTCTGAGCAAGAGGGTGGAATTTTCAATATGATGGCTGATGATATTGCCACTACTGAGGGTGATGTAACAGGTATGTTTGCATGACCGTTATATTTATGGATATGTTTACTAACTTAGAGTTAATTGAAAAGGTTTGATGCCTATATGTGTTAAGTATGTTTGTTTACTTCTAAAAAGAGCATGATTCATTGAGAAGAAGGGATAGTTGACATAGATATTTTTGTAAATTGTGGAATTAACTAATGTTTATGACAGTAAGTGATGTAACAGCAAGTATGTGTGATATATGGTATTATGTGAATTGGGTATGAAGTACCCTAGAAAGATGTTTTCAGATTTGTAGAATTGCATGCTAGGTTATGTATTGCAAGAGTTGTCTTCCCTTTTGTGTGTTATATATGTGTATATGAATGTTTGTGTTCGTATAAAGAAGAAGGAAAGTGGGTGAGTTAATGAAGTTTGGAAGATTTTGTGACGATCAAGGGATGTTGTTAATAAATGTATAACTGAGATCACGAGTTATGGGTAAAGCTAATAATTGAAGATAATTTTTGATACTAATTAATGAACCTGAGGAGATTGATGATTTGTTGAGATATTGTATTAGTTGGATTGATATATAAGATACTATGCTATGAAATTGGCGAAATGATCTAATCCATGCCCTTAGGAGTTGCAGCAGATGCGTTTGCATTGATAATATGAAGATATTGATTATAAAGAAAGATATGTGAAATTGATTTGAGTATTAAAGAAATAGCAGATGTTTATATATATATATATGAATGAACCTAACATGTGATAGAGATGATGGTTAGAACGAATCAAATATCGTAATTGAGAAATTTGATATTACATTGGGAAGACAATTGTTCACAGATTTGTGGGGATGCGAGGAAATTTATGACGGTAACCTTGAAGATTATGTGAGTCGACGCGTATTTGACTTGATGGATGAAATTGAAATTACCCTTATTAGAAATTGATAACATGGAGGATTGATATTATCAAGTAAAAGAAGGAGGTGGATTGATACAGATTGGGCAAGGTCTGAGAAGTATAAAATTGTTTGAATAAAAGATGTAATTGATGCCTAATTACAAAGAGACATATATGAGAAAGAACTAGTCATAATGACCGTTGATACTTGTGAATTGAAAATATATGTGAATTGAAGAATGAAAGGTTGAATTCATGAGAAAGTGAGAAAAGAGGAATGTAATGGCCTAAGCATATGAAATGAAGATTTGTGAATCCTAGGTATGAATTGCCTTTGCTAGGAAATACCTGTGCATGGAACTGGAAACATAATTTGAATAAGACTCTCAGAACATAATTGCCAATACACTTGGATGGGCTAGATAGTATAATGCCATATGAAATAATTGATTGCTGACTTACAAAAGTGAATATGATAGGTATATTTTTCGTGGAAATGTGATATGGTTGTATATGAGTTAAAGCAGAGTATCCGAGATTTATAATTGTTTAGAAAATTGAAGATACCAGAGTAATGGTGATGGTAAGTTATGATGGAGTTAATGTCTAATATACTACATGAGAAGGTATTTGGAATATCACCGGTGATTATCGACTGATTAGTAAGAAGTGTTGGTATTATTGGTACCAGTGGAACGTAATCTGTTGAGAAGAAATTATATTGATGAGATGATTTAAAAGATATAATGTTTTTATACTTGGGGATTTTTGATAAGAATTGGAGGAATTGACTAAATTTCTCGAAGAGGTACAACTGAATTTTTATGGGATGGTCGGGCATAAAGAATTGTATAGATAAATGAGAATGAACTTGTGTTTTGTATTTTGATGATTCGTGGAATTCATAATTAAACTATTTAGACAAACATGGTGAGGTTACTATCCGATGGATGTTAAGATATCAGTGGTGAGTTGATATGTGAATATAGTGGTAATGTTTGACATATTAGAAACAAGAGAAAAGTGATGTGTGGATATTTTATATGACAGACAGTGAATAACATATATGTGGAATTTGCTAATTGAGATAAACAGATTGAAGTGAACGAGTATTCAAGAGATGTTTTGATTTTGTTTAAATGTGTTAGTATGAAGGAAAACGATTGAAAGATAGGTTTCTCGAGTTTATGAGTTATATGATTAAACTAAAGAAGAGTTGTTAAACTCTGATGTTCATAAGATGACAAAGATGAGTAGGAATGAATTTCTGTGAATGATAGTAAGATGGATATGTATATGCATTACAGAGGACTTGATAACCTAACATAAATGAATATGAAGAGTGGATATTCCATTTGATGTGTACTATAGGATTCCGAGTACGGAATCCTCTAAAGGAGGGAAGATTTGTAACACCTGCAAAGCCGGCCTAGTAGTAGCGGACCAATGGTAAGTTGGAATATGTTGTTTATATGTATTTAAAGATTAATTATATGATTAAACTAGTATTTGATATCAGAGGCATTTATGATTAAATAAGATTGAGTTTTGTTACAAGGGTTGTGGAAATTACCCGATTATGTGTTAAGTTAATTAATTGAGGAAGATTATTATTGAAAATATGTAGAAAAGATAAGATGCTTGTTATTTGGGAAATAATTAATTGAGAATAAATTAATTGTTATGCTGGAAATGTTATGTGAAGAGTATATATATATATATATGTATGTATGATAACATGTATGCATGTAACACCCGCAACCCTGGGCTAGGAGATTAGCGGGTTGGGGGTACGTGATTGGCTTGCTTTATTTGATTATGTGTTTATTTAGTGTTAAATGAAATTGATTAATGTGAAAATAATATATATATGTGTTATTAGTGGAATTAAAAGGAAAAGAAAGTACAAGTGTATATGCATGTAGGTTGGTATGTATGTATGTATAAGTTAAAATAAAAGAATAGGATTTCAAGATATTTGTTTTGCCACCTCCTGCTTAGTTTAAAACGATTATGTATGTGTACGTGGTGAATTATCTGCTCATATTTACTTAAGTGTGCAAGCTGTAGTGTGTGTATTTTGAGAGAAAAACCAAAAGTGAGGAAAGCTTCAAAAGTTCTAAACTTGAAATCCTAAAGTCAAGATCTTGTGATCTTTAATTCAAAAAGAAGGTAAGCATATGTTTGTATCATGTTAGATGTCATCTTGATGCTTGAATCTGTTGAAAAATATGAATATGTGATGTTACACCATTGTTGGAGCTTTAAGCTCAAACTAGTAAATGGGTTTTGCATAAATTGATGATTTGATGAGTTCTAGGATGTTTATGATAGTTGTATACATGTTATATTATGTTTATATATGTTTGGAAGTGTTTTGGATCGAAAATCAGAGGTTAAAATGGAGTTTGAAGGTTTGATTCGGTTGGAAAGATGAAGAAGATGATGCAGAGTCGTCGCGACGCGACGCGTTTATTGCTTGGACGCAACGCGTTCTTGATTTTAATCGGATTCTTTAAAAATCCGAAGCCAAATCCGATAGTTCAAATCCGAGGTCCAAAATCCGATTCTTGAGAATCCGACTAACTGAAATCCAAGACTAAATCCGAGAGTTGAAATCCGACCTGGAAATCTGATAATATGTGAAATCCGATTCAGAATCCGATACCCTATATCGACGCGACGTGTCGGATCCTTGGACGCGACGCGTCCGGCCAGTTTCAGGATTTTCTATGTTTTCAGGCATTCAAAAGACTCTGTAAATTAGATTTCTGAGCCCATGCTGGTTTTGAGGTGAGTGGGCGTTAATCGCGGATGGTAAAGATTTCGGTAAATGTTATTAGTGTGATGCACGATTGTGATTGGATTGGATCGATTGAACTGTT
The DNA here is from genome assembly GCA_038502395.1 of Dittrichia graveolens. NCBI lineage: Eukaryota > Viridiplantae > Streptophyta > Magnoliopsida > Asterales > Asteraceae > Dittrichia > Dittrichia graveolens. The sequence goes on along the minus strand of JARJIL010000005.1, from coordinate 49,119,003 downwards.
GATTGTGTTATTGATTGTTGATATCTGCTGCATGAATAATTGGTCGATACACACTCTTAGTATGAATTCGAGTTGCGTTGGGAAGTTAGCTATACATAGAATTGGGCTGGGCTCGTTCACTGATTGGTTGAACAGTGTTAGCCTTACTGGTGCATATGTTGCATCAGAGGGAGAGTGCATTGTGCCAATTCAGTGAAGGGCCATCGGTAAACCTTTTCTTTGGCAGGCATTGGTTGTAGGTTCTGCGCCGAACCGCCGGTCTTCTCGGGATACATGATTACATGCTTTGATATTGACTGTGGATGTTTGCTCTTGGTGTTTAGCCTCTACTCACTTAGCTTCGTGCTAATTCCCCTCAGTTCTTGCTTTTGCAGGTTCGTGTTTGTGAGGTTGGCAGAAGGAAAGGGATGACCTGACTCTCATATTATTTTTGGAAACGAAACAAGCCCGTAGTTTTTGTAACACAATGATACTTGTTTTGTGAACAATGTTTGTGCAGTTGTTAATGTTGATTTGTATGTAAATGTTTTTTTTGTTTAAAAGCTTCCGCAGCGCAATAAAAAAATGGCTTGTGATTTTACGGTGTTACAGTTTGGTATAAGAGCCTAGGTTTGGCGATGCATGCACGGCTAGAGTGTTGCATTCCCAAATCTTGGCTCGTGACGGGTCAAGCTTTCCTTCGGGGGAATTAGAGTGAGGTAGAGTTGTCAGTAGCAGTTAGTATTTTGGATATTGACGGTTTATGCTAATGAGTTTTGAGGGGATGTGATTGTAACAGATAATGGCTGACAGAGATACTCCAGTCCTTCCTCCTACGACCCAAGCTGCAACTGAAGCTCCAACGACTGAATACTTGGATAACCCAGCTACTGCGGAAACGTCGGGTCAGGCTTGGGAAGAGGATAATAGTGATTATGTTTATAAATTGGAAAACGAGTTGGTTGAACTCAGAGACAAAGTTCAAAGGATGGAACAGCAACAACAACAACAGCAACCAGAACCAACCCCTGTGCCAACTGCGATTCTTACCCAGGCAACAACTACACCAGTTACAGCATTGCTGCCACCAATGACTCAAATGATGCAGCAACCTTTCTTCTATCCATATCCACAACCAGGAGCATATCCGTTTGCGTTCCCTGGATATAAACAACCCTGCACCTACAAGCAATTTCTGGATTGCAAACCATTAGAGTATCATGGGAGTTCTGATCCCAATGCAACATTAAATTGGTTGAGAGAGATTTCAAAGGCACTTGATGCATGTAATTGCGAAAATGAATTGAAGGTGAAGTACGCGTCAATAATGTTGAGAGGAGATGCGTTTGTCTGGTGGGATTCCATAACCGGCCACTTTACTGAATAACAGCAGGAGAGTATCACCTGGAGTCAATTCCAGGAAAATTTGTGCGACCAATAATGTGGAAGTTTTGAGATGGCCAAGATCAAGAAGGAATTTATGGATCTACAGATGACGGGGAACATGACTGTGGATCAGCTGATAAAACAATTTAATGAAAAGATGAGATTTGCCAAGCACTGGGTACCCGACGAAGAATCAAAGATTGCCCATTTTGTGGGGGCACTACACCCAGATTACCGAGGCGCCACCAAGTGGGCTACCACACTGTCCCGGGCTTTCACTTTGGCCAAATTGGCTGAAGGGGACATTGTTGCGGGAAACAAGTTGAGCGGGGAGAAACTTTCCCAACAAAAATCGAGGTTTGAACACTATAATGCTCAACACAGACAGGGAGGGCAAAGCAGCGGTGGTAGGCAGGGAGATCAGAATAGAAGGCCTACTTCGGGTGGGTCTACTCAACGGGCACCTTGGTGTAGCAGGTGCAAATCTTATCATAACGGGCAGTGTATGGCCCAAACGAGGAGATGTGTGAACTGTGGCCAGTTTGGCCATGATTTAAAGAACTGCAGGTTCCCAAAGAGTGTATGTTGGAATTGCCAAAGAGAGGGACACCATGTTGGTGATTGCCCGATGGGCAAAAAGACAGGATCAGGGTCTGGGGGAGGAGGAGCTGGAGGGTCGTCTTCAGCGGGTCAGAAACGAAAAAACCCACCCACTGCTGAGGGTCGGGCGTTTAAGATGACAGTGGATGATGCCACCACCACTGACGACGTGATCACGGGTATGTTTCTAATAAACTCTACTCCTCCTAGAGTATTGTTTGTTTCAGGAGCAAATCGCTCCTTTGTTTCTGTGGAATTCTGTGATAAACTAAATGTGCCTGTGATTGAACTTGCTACTACTTTAGAGATAGAAGTAGCTGATGGTATGATGGTTCCGGTCATGACTGTTGTGGCTGGGGCTAAAATTGATATAGATGGCGTGTGTTTTCCTGTTTATTTTCTTGTTATGCCATTGTCTGGGTTTGATGTGGTGCTTGGGATGGATTGGCTAAGTCTGAATCAAGCTAGTATCAAGTGTCACAAGAAGTTGATTTCGTTTCCACTGGCTGATGGTACACGAGTAATAGCAAGGGGAGAGAAGGCAGGATCTGTGATCCCGATGATTTCGTGTTTGAAAGCAAAGAAAGCATTGGGTAAGGGGTGTGAATCTTATTTGTCATATGTGATTGACGGGAAGAAAGAGAAACAAGCAATGACTGATATCCGGGTGGTAACGGAATACCCGAAAGTGTTTGTAGAAGAGTTGCGAGGATTGTCTCCGATTCGTGAAGTGTAATTTAAAATAGACTTAATACCTGGTTCTAGACTAGTAGCGAAGGCTCCGTACAGGTTGGCACCTTCAGAGATCCGGGAGATGATGACGCAGATTCGGGATGTGCTTGATAAGGGGTTTATTCGACCGAGTTCGTCCCCGTGGGGAGCACCGGTATTGTTTGTAAAGAAGAAAGACGGTATGTTGCGTGTGTGTATCGACTACCGTGAGTTGAATAAAAGAACAATAAAGAACAAGTATCCGTTACCGAGAATCGATGATTTGTTTGATCAATTGCAAGGAGCTTCGTTCTTTTCTAAGATTGATTTGAGATCGGGATATCATCAGGTACGAGTATCTGAGGAGGATGTGTCGAAAATGGCCTTTCGTACGCGCTACGGACACTACGAGTTCTTGGTTATGCTGTTCGGGTTAACCAATGCACTTGCGATTTTTATGGATTTGATGAACAGGGTCTGTCGACCATTCTTGGATAATTTTGTGATAGTCTTCATTGATGATATTCTAATTTATTCAAAGACTGAACAGGAGCATGAACAACATTTGAGACAAGTTTTGGAAACCTTAAAGAAATAACATTTGTTTGCTAAATTCTCAAAATGCGAATTCTGGTTGAGAGAGGTTCAATTCTTAGGGCACATGATATGTAATGAGGTAGTGAAAGTGGATCCTTCAAAGGTGGAAGCTGTGCTGAACTGGAATGCTCCAAAGACACCGTCTGAGATAAAGAGTTTTCTGGGTTTGGCTGGATACTACTGCAGGATTATTAAAGATTTCTCGAAGATTGCAGGTCCGTTAACTAAGTTAACTCGGAAAGATGTGAAGTTTGTTTGGGGTAGTGAACAAGACAAGGCTTACCATACTTTGAAGCAGTTGTTATGTCAGGCTCCTATTCTTGCATTGCCAAGTGGAACGGATGATTTTACTGTTTATTGTGATGCATCATTTGTAGGATTGGGATGTGTGCTTATGTAAAGGGATCGGGTGATTGCGTATGCTTCAAGACAGTTGAAACCACATGAAAAGCATTACCCGACTCATGATCTAGAACTGGCAGCTGTCGTATTTGCCCTAAAGCTATGGAGACACTATTTATATGGCACTAAGTGTGTAATTTGCACTGATCATAAGAGTCTCCAGTATGTGTTTACACAGAAAGAGTTGAACATGAGACAGAGACGATGGGTGAAGCTGATAAAAGATTATGATTGCGAGATTAGATACCACCCGGGAAAAGCGAATATGGTAGCAGACGCTCTGATCCGTAAGGGAGCGGGAAGTTCTATTCAATTCATGCGTATGAAGATTGTATCTGATTTAGTGGATAGAATAAAGTCTGCACAGTTAGAAGCCCTCAAGGAGGAAAATTTGAAGAATGAACTAATGAGAAAGCGTAAGGATGAGCTTACTAATGATTCTCGCAGACTGAAAATATATAAGACTCGTGTGTGGGTGCCTATGCTTAGAGAACTAAGAAAGTTGATTTTAACTGAAGCACACAAGTTGAGACTGTCTGTTCACCCAGGAAGCACTAAAATGTACCACGATTTGAAAGTGCTTTACTGGTGGCCTACTATGAAGGCAGATGTGGCTCATTTTGTGGAGTCATGCCATATATGTGCTCAAGTAAAGGCAGAGCATCAGAAGCCCTACGGATCTTTGAAACAGTTAGAAATTCCTGAGTGGAAGTGGGAACATATAACGATGGATTTTGTGACTAAACTTCCGCGAACTTAGAGGAATCACAATATGATTTGGGTGATCGTGGATCGACTGACGAAGGGTGCCCAGTTTCCGGCTACCTGTGAGACGACTTCTCTTAGCAAATTGGCACAATTGTACATTGATGAGATCGTTGCAAGGCATGGTATACCGTTGTCAATAGTATCTGATAGAGACTCCAAATTTGTTTATAATTTCTGGAAGAGTTTACAGAGGGAGTTAGGGACGAGAATTAATTTGAGTACTGCTTATCATCCCCAGACTGACGGTCAAACTGAACGAACCATACACACACTCGAAGATATGCTACATGCCTGTGTAATTGAGTGTGGTGGATCTTGGGATTCGCACCTGCCATTAATAGAGTTTGCGTATAATAATTCTTACCACTCCAGTATTGGATTGCCTCCGTATGAAAGTTGTACGGTCGTCGCTGCCGTACTCCGACGTGTAGGATAGAGGCTAGTGAGAAACAATTTGCAGGACCCGAGGTTGTTCAGATGACTGCTGACAAGGTTGCTATAGCCAAAGAGAAAAGTTGAAAGCGGCCAGAGATAGACAAAAAATGTATGCGGTTTCACGGCGTCGTCCAGTATCGTTTGAAGTGGGAGAGTTATTGTATTTGAAGGTTTCTCCGTGGAAGGGCGTGATTCGATTTGGCAAACGCGAGAAGTTAGCTCCCCGTTACATTGGTCCTTTCATAATTCGTCAGATTATAAATGACCAGACAGTTACATTGGATCTCCCAGCAGAGCTTGCAGGTATTCACGATACGTTCAATGTCTGTTATTTGAGAAAATGCAAGGTTGATGATGAGAGTCACATTCTCCCAGTACACGAACTGAAAGTGGATTCAAAGAAGAGACTGATTGAGGAACCTGTCGAACTGTGAGATTGCAAAGTGACCAAGCTCTGAAAGAAACAGATACTGATGGTGTTGGTCAAGTGGAAACACAGTTTAGGTTATGATTTGACGTGGGAGACTGAGACGGAAATGAAAGATAGATACCCTCATTTGTTCGAGCAAGAAAGGATTCCGAGGACGGAATCCTCTTAAGGAGGGGAGATTTGTAACACCCGCAACCCTGGGTTAGGAGATTAGCGGGTTGGCGGTACGTGATTGGCTTGCTTTATTTGATTATGTGTTTATTTAGTGTTAAATGAAATTGATTAATGTGAAAATAATATATATGTATATATATATATATATATATTTGTGTGTGTGTGTTACTAGTGGAATTAAAAGGAAAAGAAAGTACAAGTGTGTATGCATGTAGGTTGTTATGTATGTATAAGTTAAAATAAAATAATAGGATTTCAAGATATTTGTTTTGCCACCTCCTACTTAGTTTAAAACAATTGTGTATGTGTACGTGGTGAATTATCTGCTCATATTTGCTTAAGTGTGCAAGGTGTAGTGTGTGTATTTTGAGAGAAAAACCAAAAGTGAGGAAAGCTTCAAAAGTTCTAAACTTGAAATCCTAAAGTCAAGATCTTGTGATCTTTAATTCAAAAAGAAGGTAAGCATATGTTTGTAACATGTTAGATGTCATCTTGATGCTTGAATCTGTTGAAAAATATGAATATGTGATGTTACACCATTGTTGGAGCTTTAAGCTCAAACTAGTAAAGGGGTTTTGCATAAATTAATGATTTGATGAGTTCTAAAATGTTTATGATAGTTTTATACATGTTATATTATGTTTATACATGTTTGGTAGTATTTTGGATCGAAAATCAGAGGTTAAAATGGAGTTTGAAGGTTTGAGTTGGCTGGAAAAATGAAGAAGATGATGCAGAGTCGTCGCGACGCGACGCGTTTATTGCTTGGACGCGACGCGTTCTTGATTTTAATCGGATTCTTTAAAAATCCGAAGCCAAATCCGATAGTTCAAATCCGACGTCCAAAATCCGATTCTTGAGAATCCGAGAGTTGAAATCCGACCCGAAAATCCGATAATATGTGAAATCCGATTGAGAATCCGATACCCTATAGTGAAGCGATGCGTCGGATCCTTGGATGCGACACGTCCGGCCAGTTTCAGGATTTAGAACTTTGTTTGCTATATATTTTGATTGTGTTTTATGTGTATATGTTTTATGGACTTGTTATATGAATTGAAGTATAAAAATATGTGGGAAATATATTTGTATATTTCGAGAGTGATTTGATTGTTGCGGTGTTTTCAGGTAATCAAAAGACTCGGTAAAATTAGATTTCTGAGCCCGTGCTAGTTTTGAGGTGAGTGGGCGTTAATCGCGGATGGTAAAGATTTCGGTTAATGTTATTGGTGTGATGCATGATTGTAATTGGATTGGATCGATTGAACTGTTGATTGTGTTATTGATTGTTGATATCTGCTGCATGAATATTTGGTCGATACGTACTTTTTGTATAAATTTGAGTTGCGTTGGGAAGTCAGCTATACGTAGAATTGGGCTGGGCTCGTTCATTGATTGGTTGAACAGTGTTAGCCTTACTGGTGCATGTGTTGCATCAGAGGGGGAGTGCGTTGTGCTAATTAAGTGGAGGGCTATCGGTAAACCTTTGCTTTGGCCGGTATTGGTTGTAGGTTCTACACCGAACCGCCGGTCTTCTCGGGATACATGATTACATGCTTTGATATGACTGTGGATATTTTCTCTTGGTGTTTAGCCTCTACTCACTTAGCTTTGTGCTAATTCTCCTCAGTTGTTGCTTTTGGAGGTTCGTGTTTGTGAGGTTGGCAGAAGGAAAGTGATGACCTGACTCTGATATTATTTTTGGAAACGAAACGAGCCTGTAGTTTTTGTAATACAATGATACTTGTTTTGTGAACAATGTTTGTACAGTTGTAAATGTTAATTTGTATGTAAATGGTTTGTTTGTTTAAAAGCTTCCACAGCGTAATAAAAAAAATGGCTTGTGATTTTACGGTGGTACAATGCAAGTATGTATGTATGAAAAAGGATAAGGTGTCACCACCTAAAATTGATGGACATAGAAGAGTACACGTGGGTGTGTATATATTTCATTTGAAAAGAAAAGGAAAAGTTTAAAGTGTGTGTGGGTGTGTTCCTTGGAAGAATGAAGAACAAAGGAAAAGAAGAAAACTTAAATTTCTAAATTGAAGATTTGTGTCCCTTAATTCAAGATAAAGGTGAATTGTTGATTCTAATATGATTAAGATTATCTGAGTATGTTTTTAATTGTGTTTTTTTTATAAGTTTGAACATAAAACATCATTGCTAGGTTTTGAAGAAAGATTGATGAAATGGGTTTTGATGATTTTGTTGTTTTAAATGATTAAAAAGTGTTCATTGGATGATGTATGAAGTTATATGTATGTTAGAAATGTTTTGAAATGAGAAATTATATGCTGGATATAATATATGTGGCTATTGGTGGCTGGAAATCCGAAAGAAAAAGAAGAAGATAATCCGGAAGAATGCATGTCGCGGCGCTACAAATAGGGTCGCAACGCGACCTTCATGCAATCCGACAATTTGAGTCGGTTTTGTGGAGAATCCGTAAGTTACAAAACCGAAACCTAAGAATCCGATACTTGCAATCCGGAACATGAAATCCGTCCCTGAAATCCGAGGAATATCAAATCCGACACTCAAATCCGATTGTGGAAATCCGGATTCGAAATCCGACACCATCGCAGCGTGACGCAAGGGCATGTCGCGTTGCGACAGGGTCTGTTTCAGGATATTGCTTATTTTGTTTGTGTTTCGTTTGGGATAAGTTGGATTATCAATGTTATGATTAAATTAAGTTATTTACATGAATATGAGATGTAAGTATATACGGGGAAAAATATATTTATATATTTGAGACTGATTCGATTGTTGCTGTGTTTTCAGGCAAACCACATACTCAGTGATATTAGACTACTGGGCACGCGGGATTCGAGGACTAAGGTGAGTGGATGTTTACTCACGGGTGGTATTGGTGGTAACGTGATGATTTGTTTGATTCAAGGAATGATTGATTGCAATGTTGATTGCTAATTGAAAATATGATTATTGACTGAGGAGTTCAATATGTGAAGATAGATTGATTGATATGCCATGATAGACTGTTAAGTATGCTATTTGTTAAACGAGAATTATATGTTCATATATGTTATATGTGATAGAGTTTTGATTGTAAATGTGATTGGAGGTGTATCTGGATTGTTTGAGAACCAACTTTTGGGTAATGGGTTGGTAGAGATCAGCTTCTATGTAAGGGCTGGTTGGGGTCAGCTGCTGTTGCAAGAGCTGGGCTCGGTTGCGGTTGGTTGAGTAGTGATAGTCCTCCTGATGCATGCGTTGTATAAAAGGAGAATTTCATTGTGCCAATCGGCAGGGAGCTATCGGTAAACCTTTGCTTTGGCCAGCTTTGGTTGTAGGTTCTGTAGAACCGCAGGTCATCGGGATTGAAAAGATTGTTGAATTGACGGATTGATTGATGTGATTGTTGCTCTGAGGTTCCGTTGTGAACTGAGATTGTTGTATGCTTGTCAGTAGCTTCCATTCACTTAGCTTTGTGCTAACCCCCCAAGGTTGATTACTTTTTGCAGGTTTTTGTGAGTAGCTGTTTAGCTTTGTATGTGGAAAGGGAAATTTGACCAATACTCTGATATTGTGTTTTCAGAAGAGACGGGCGATGTTTTATAATCTTTTGTAACATAAACAGATGTTGTAATTATAAAAAATACTTTGTACTTTGTGGATGTTTAAGTTAATGAAATTAAGTATATGCTTCCGCAGCGATTTAAAAAAACGGCTTAATTTTTCTGTGTTACAAGATGAGTTGGATCAATTCATGCGTCTAAAAGTTTGAAGATCGGTGCCTCAACCCAACGACAAGACTAATGTTGTTAGCAAGTGGGTCTTCAAAAACGAGAAAGATTCAGACAAAGTGGTGATTCGAAACAAAGGTCGACTGGTAGCCAAAGGATACAATTAGAAGGAGGGCATTGATTATGGTGAAGCCTTCGCTCTTGTTACCCATATAGAAGCTATTCGCGTCTTCCTAGCGTATGCTGCTTATAGGGATTTCAAGGTCTATCAAATGGATGTCAAAACTGCATTTCTGAATGGAATCCTTGAAGAGGAAGTCTACGTATCCTAACTGGAAGGGTTTGTTGATCCAAGAGACCAACGATGTCTATATACTTGACAAGGCCTTATACGGACTCAAACAAGCTCCACGGGCTTGGTACGATGTCCTATCAGCCTATGTGGTAAATGAAGGTTACTCCAAAGGACGAATCGACACCACACTATTCACCAAGAAGATTGGGGATGGCTATATCCTAGTCCAGATATATGTTGTTAGATATTAATTAGTTTGTTAGCCTTGTGTTCTTTTGTGTGTAATCTTTATATCTATAGACTAGTTTATTGTATGGGCTTGGCCCACTTTCTTTATGTATTTTCTAGTCTAGTTTAATTATTTAGAATTGGGCCCATGTGGCTTATGTATTTATATCCTTGCAAATCTAGTTTGCATGGTAACTCTTTGTAATTGACAATTCTCTGCACTTTACATTCAAGTAATATACAAGAGAGAATCTTCAAGTTCATGCAAAGTGTTCATACTTGTTCATACTAACTTCATCATCTTTACTTCAAGTATTCATTGTTTACTCATTTTTTTCACAACAAAGGACTTTCAATTGGTATCAGAGCCAACTCCCTACTGGATTGGTTCAACATTACCTGAAAGAAACATCTGTGTGTGAGAAACAAAAATCCAAAAGCTACTTCTGTTCTTGTTTGCGTGAAGCTTAGAAAGAAGAAAACCCATTTAGCCAAAATCTCTTGTTTTTCAAGTTATTTGTTGTATCTAAGAAGTATTTAAGAAGGATAAAACCTTTTTAAGTGTTTTTAGGACAAACAAACAACATTTGGGTAGTGTTCTTCAAGTTCTTAGAGTTTTCTACTGTTTCATCAAATTTTCAAAAATTTGTTGTTGTTTTGGTTTGAAATCAGTAAAGGAAGTGTTTCTAGTAAAAGGAAAGGTCAAAACAAAAGTTTAGTGAGTTTTTAGTGTGTTTTGGGCAAAATTAGCAGTCTGTTCGATAACAGAGTACAGACCTGCAAGTTTTGGATTATTACCCATCCGACAGTCGTGCGACTCTTAGCTCATCCGACTGTCGTGCGACTTTCGCAAAGGTCGTGCGACTCCTGTTCTAGGTTCATCCGAACTTGGTTTTGAAAGGCACACGACTTTTGTCTCATTCGACTTTTAGATTCAATATTTCATCCGGCTTTCGGATCATCAGTCTCATCCGACTTTTAGATTCAATATTTCATCCGACTTTCGGATCATCAGTCTCATCCGACTTTTGGATTGAAAACTCATCCGACCTTCAATTCAAGATTTCATCCGAATTTCGGATCACCAAAGTTCATCCAACTTTTGGATTGAAAAACTCATCCGACTTTCGGATCACTATTAGTCTCATCCGACTTTCGGATCACCAAAGTTCATCCGACTTTCGCATCCAAAATCCTATAGTCACCAAAATCCGATAGTCAAAATCCGACAGTCGCATCCAACCTGACAGTCGCACAAGCAAACAATCCGGCAGTCGGATAACCTCACTCAATCCTCAAACACTTCATCTGACTTCACCAGTTTTCTCACACACACACTAACCATTCTATTTCATGGAGAAAGATCGAAAGAAAAGATTAGTTCAAGCAACAAAATTCTTGCCATAGGAACATACACTAAAGCTCTGGTACTTTTCAGGAATGAGTACAATGTATGGAAAGGAAGGTTTATGGACTTCATAGAGCACAATGAAAAATATGGTGAGATGATGAAAGACAGCATCTTAAATGGTGATGCCATTTTTGAGAAAATTATCGAGGTTGTTCCGGATAACAACCCACCAATAGTTGCCGAAAGGAGACGGAAGCAACCATCAGAATTAACTGCAGAAGGAAAAGACCGTGCTCGCGCCGACAAAGACGCAAAATATTACTTGAAACAAGGGCTATGCGCGGAAATCTACTAAAAAATAGACAGCTTGACTTCTGCCAAAGAAATTTGGGACGAAGTAAAACAACAGATGAAGGGTACTGAGCAAGGGTCATTTATCAGGGAAACACAACTTGTTAACACCTTCAGGGAATTCAAGGCCAGGGAGGGAGAACTGTCGCAGGATACTTACAGTCGCTTCTGCAGACTATTGAACGAAATGAGGAATCATGGCGTGATGAGATCCGATCTAGATATAAATGTCAACTGGATCAATGCACTTGTTCCAGAATGGAGTGAACATGTTCACTTGTATAAACATGTTAATCGGAATCTCAAGGCGGTATCTCACCACTCAATTTATGAGGACTTGAATCAATTTCAAGATGAGGTCCTTACCAAACTCTCAATGAAGCAACCATCTGACTCGGTTGCACTAGTGGCTGAAAGGAGACCGCGGGAATCATCAAGGGGTAGCAAGGGTAAGCAGAGTGTGGTTGACTCCGACTCCGACTCCTCGGAAGGAGAGATGGAGATGTCGGAAAAGGATGTAGTACTAAAGGCTATGTCATTGATTACGAGAGCTTTCCAAAACAAGTATGGAAAGACCAACAACCGAAAAAGAAATGCCGACAAACCCACTGAACCTCATGAGGAGGAAAAGAAATGCTACAACTGCGGTAGAACAGGGCATTTTATCAAAGAGTGTAGAAAACCTAAGACCAAAGATGCCGAATACTACCGCAACAAACTGCGGTTGACAAAGAAAAAGGAGAGTGGGAGAGTGATGCTTGTAGAAGAGGACCAATTTTTGACCGACATTGATGATTCAGATGAAGATTGTACTAATCAAGCTCATGTTTGCTTGATGGCTCACGATAGGGTGTCCTCAGATGATGAGGATGACAATGAAGCTGATGATGATGACGAGTTCGAAGAAACACACAATGATGATGCTGGTGTTTCTGGGAAGGTAAACATTGAGTATGCTCAAACATTGGTTGAACACATCGAACGATAAAACCGTAAAATCTCTAAGTTGGAACACCGAATCAAGAATCAATCATCTAACTTAGACAATCTTGAAACAAAATTATCCGCAAAAGAAAATGAACTGGACACCTTAAGAAGTGAAAATGAGGTAATAATTCATAACATAAAAGCGGCCAAGGTCTTAGTTGAAGAAGATTTTAAGTTTTTTCAAAAAGAACGATGTCAGCTATACTAAAAAATAAAAGATCTCGGAGACCAGTTAATTAAAAGAGATCAAACGGCACAAACCATTTTTCTAAACAAACCCAAGGATGTTAAATTTCGTAAATGGACAAACGAAGGTTTATGTTACGTTAATCCTCACATAAGTGACAAGATAAGTGCTAAACATCTATACGACTTTGAAAGAATGAATTTGGGGTTAACCGAGAAAATGGTGTTCGTTGGACAAGTTGACGAACTCGCCAAGGAGGAACACAAGAGACGCATCACGAACAAAGCTTCAACCTCATACAACTATGAAATCCTAAATCAGTCGTACATAACCGAAGTCTTCAAACCCATAATCTCTGATGACTACTTCCGAAGCTACTCCAAAACAAAAATATAGTCATTACCATCAATCTCAGATTCTCCACCTGAGCCTCGCATCTATATTCCTCATATGGATCTACAACGACACCTTGAGTTAGTCAAACTTGAGCTTGTCCATAGATCCATTATCTTTGACGTTGAAAAGGCAATTCTTCATAACCTGATCGATGACCTTGCCACTGAAAATACCAAATCACAAAACTCTGCTGCCCTAAGCACGTCTAAAATCCCGATTCCACACGTGCAAGAAGGTGAATGTTCAACATCTGGAAATTCAAGATCCGACATACATACAAGTGATGTATTCTTAAAGAATCTTGGTAAAAATTGTGAAAAATGCAGAAGATCAGAAAAGTCATTGTTCACTTTTCATGAGAAACTTAATTCACTTGAGAATGATTTTTTCAGAATGAAAACAACTGGATCGATTAACTTTAAGGGAAAAGCTAAGATAGTTAATACACCGTTATCATGAAATAAAAGTATCTCAAAACCATCCAAATCCAAAACAAAGCTAATCAAGAAACAAACAACTCGCTCTCGTTCCAAGAATGATCGTTTGGAAATGCCTGCTTCTAACCCAAATGTCCTTCTAGGTGGAAATGTGAAGAGCAAAAGAAAACAGATTTTTGGATGGCGGAAGAAGCCAGAAGAGAAAGATGGAGGAAGACATGACGAAGAGTGTTTGATTTACCCAGCTACTTTCAATAAACAAACAACTCTGTTACTTTGTAATGATTCGTCAATCTTGAATGTTAAACCTATTCGAACTCCACTTGATTCTGTTCAAACTGAAATATTTTGCATGAGTGATGGTTGCATAAATGGTCATTGTACTTTCAAATGTGTGTATGATGATGATAGAAAGAAACAAGGAATCAAACCGAATCCAAACTATAAATCTTTTCACTCCACTCATGAACAAGCTTCCTTCATAAATAGAAGAGGTAGCAAAATTACCTATTGGTGAAAGAAACGCTCAACAAGAGCAAAATTCCAAATGAGTAATGAAAGTGTGTACTTTAAACATAATCCTGAACTAAATTCTACCAGTCGGCACACTTCATGGACTCCAAATCGCAGATACCACAACAATTAGAATCACGCCAATCCAAATGCTATCAAACCAACTGTCACAAATCAATTGAGTAAGCAAACTCAATTCATACAGCATAAACAACCTACAGTTCAATATAAACCCATCAACATGATAACAGAAATAACCAAGACACGAATTCCAAAGAAATCAAGTGAATACATCGACGATGATGTCTCACTACCAAAAGGTTGTAATCACATGGTAATCGAACAATCTGTCGTCACATCCAGAGCAAGCAATTCCCCGCTATATCCAAAGAAAGCATAAAACCATCACGATGTTGGGTTTTCGTGGTCTAAAATCGCAACGGAAGCACAACGAGTAGAAAAATATTTTCAAAAGTTGACCACGAATGTGCCCACCATATGGACCAAAACTCTAAGCATGGCTAAGCAACAAAATAAACATACAAAGAAATAGAGTTATACCCTCGGTGCTATCTTCTTTGTACGCGCGGGTTTGGAGTTTGGAAGTCTCGTGCACTAACGTGTACACCTCTATTGAAGTCCACAGCAAGTCTTGATCTTTTCCCACTTGCTAGAGTGTTAGGTGTGCCAACCTAAACACCACAAATATGATCTACATAAAAGAATCAAAGCCTTGGATGTATTTTGTGTGTTTGAGAGAGTTATGCAAATTATATTAACTTTGTGTATTTCTTTCAAGCAACCAAAACCATTAGACTTCATGTGGTTTATATAGAACTCTAAATTGAGTTCGAAAAACGTGCAAGAATTAATCTCATGGTTGTTACATGATCAATACACATAAACACACTTTAACTATCTTTGAAAGCCTAGTTAAGAGGTTGTTACTACATGAGGCACGGCCGTGCCTCAATAGGCACGGGCGTGCCGGCCCAAGAGGCCACGCCCAAGTCACACCCGACTTGGGCGCGTGCCTGTCCACTAGGCACAGGGCATAGGCATGCCTCCCAGAGCACGGGCGTACCTAGCCACAGGCCACGCCCAAGTCACGCCCGACTTGGGCTCGTGCCTGCCTGTAAGGCACGACAGTACAACATAGAGGCACGGGCGTGCCTTAGCCCACCAGAACCAGTTTCTGGTTTTCTCTCTCATTAGACCATCCGTGATGCCGGAATCGATACTTGGCGTGTGACCCAATAGGCCCTTGCTTCATCAGCCATGAAGCCAACTCGTGTGTGTGTTAGTGGGCATAATCCAACAGATTCCCACTTGCACATGACAAACTCACGAAAGGCATCACCGACATAGAGCGGCCTCTAGCAAGGCATCTATGCCCCCAAGTCAGCACAGGGTTTGTCTTCCCATAACAAATACCTTACAAAAAGGAAAGGTCCTATAGATAAGTGATTACTTATCCCTTCGTTCACGATATCCGTTGTGAATGCAGGTCATGGAACATGATCAACCCCAAATCATTCACGATTATGTTTCTCCATATAGACTAACTATGACTAACAAAACAAGTTGCACAATTGATCCTCTATCAATTCAACTTGAGCACGGCCATGCATTTTGATTTCTCATCAGCTTAGTCAACGAGGGGCCCAAGGATATCTCTCTAAAGAGGAACGAATACCTTTGACTACACCGTCCTATCATAATAACAAGTTCTTGCCTGAAAACATCCCTTATAACAGCCAGTTACGATCTACGTTAGAAAGAAATCTAAACAAGTCCAAGTTAATAATCAAGCAACGCGTGCATCTCCTGTATAAGGATAAATAATATTATCATCCTGATTTACTCGTGATAATATCCATGAAGTAAACTCAGGTACGGGTCCTCCAATTACTTAATCACCATTAAGTACAGGCTAGTGTTGCGTAAACAAGTATTCAATCCAAGATGAAAACTTTACCAACCACTCGCCTCAATCTTAATTCACCTCTTCCTTCCAATGAAGAACGACCGATCGTGGAGTATTTAGAATAAACAAATTTATTCATGGAAGTAGTAAACATGCAAAGATAGAACACAATAATGTTTCTTAAAGTAATCGCACCATGCATATATTAAATCCCCATTTAATAGTCATTACAGTAAGAAATACATTATTGCTTTAATGTTCTCAATAACAAATACAACTAAAACAATTAAACCAAGTCACTAGAAAATCTAATACCAATAGACTTAGCATGAGAATCATGCTTAACTTGTGACAAAGGTTTGGTGAGTGGATCTACCAAGTTCCCCTCAGTTGGTACTCTACTAACCACAATGTCACCATTCTCGATGATATCACGAATAAAATGATATTTCCAAGCAATGTGTCTCGTATGCCGATGCGCTCTTCATCCAGACGGCTTCCTTAGCAGCATCGCTTGCAGCAATATACTCTGACTCCGTGGTTGAGTCGGCCACGGTATCTTGCTTGGAACTTCTCTAACTTATAGCTCCTCCATTTAACAAGAATACAAATCCCGATTGAGACCGACAATCATCCTTGTCCGTTTGGAAGCTAGCATCAGAATATCTAGTAACTCTGAGCTCCTCCGATCCACCGAACACTAAAAACATTTCCTTAGTTCTCCGAAGATACTTAAGAATGTTTTTAACCGCAACCCAATGACTTTGACCAAGGTTAGCCTGATATCGGCTCGTCATGCTCAAGGCATACGACATTTCAGGCCGAGTACATAGCATAACATACATGATCGATCCCACTGCCGAAGCATACGGGATTCGACTCATTTCCTCTAGTTCCTTTTGAGAACTAGGTCATTGAAACTTGCTCAACGCCATACCATGCAACATCGGCAAATTCCCTTTCATGGAATCTTGCATCTTGAACCTCTTCAAGACTTTATCTATGTACGTACTTTGGCTCAAACCAATGAGTCTTTTAGATCTATCTCTATAGATCTTTATCCCCAAAATATATGATGCTTCTCCCATGTCTTTCATAGAGAAGCAACTCCCAAGCCAGGTTTTCACTTCCTGCAAGGTAGTCACGTCACTTCCTATGAGTAGTATGTCATCCACATACAAGACTAGAAAAACTACAGCACTCCCACTAGCCCTGACATATACACAAGGTTCATCCTTGCTTTTAGAAAAAGCCAAACTCTTTGACCTTTTCATCAAAGCAAATATTCCAACTCCGAGATGCTTGCTTAAGTCCATAAATGGACCTCTTAAGCTTGCTGACTTTATTAGGATATTTGGGGTTTACGTAACAATCAGGTTGTGCCATGTAAACCTCCTCTGCCAACTTCCCATTAAGGAAGGCAGTCTTGACATCCATCTGCCATATTTCGTAATCGTAATATGCAGCGATAGCCATTAGTATTCTAATAGACTTCAACATAGCCACTGGAGAAAAGGTTTCATCATAGTCTACACCATGAGTTTGAGTGAAACCCTTTGCTACCAGTCAAGCTTTGAAGGTGTCTACTTTTCCATCCATGTTAGTCTTCTTCCTGAAGACCCACTTGCACCCTACTGGCTTGTGGCCGGGTACCGGATCAACGAAGTCCCAGACTTGGTTATCCGCCATGGATTGCATCTCACTGTCCATTGCCTCCTTCCACCTAGCAGACTCAGGGCCCGTTACGGCTTCCCGGTAGTTGGTCGGTTCACTATGATCCACCAATAGTTCGTCGCCCTCGGATATGAGAAACCCATATCTTTCCGGCTCATTATGAACTCTACCAGATATACGGAGCTCTAATGGTTGTGTATCAGGCACCTCACCCACCAAAGGTTAAGATTTAACTTCTTCCGGTACGCCGACCTCAGAAGCGGTACTAGTGCCAACATCAGGTTGATCATTGGTGTCATCTAGAATTTCTTCTAGATCGACTTGCCTCTCACTGACTTCTGCAGATATCAGCTCCCTTTCAAGGAAGACCGCCCTTCGAGCAACAAACACCTTGTTCTCCGAAGGTTTGTAAAACAAATATCCCATAGAACCAGCTGGGTAGCCAATGAAAATACACTTCTCGGCTCTGGGTTCAAGTTTGTCTTGAGCTTCTCGTCTCACGTAAGCCTCACAACCCCAGACCTTGAGATAGGCTAGCGAAGGAACCCTTCCATGCCACATCTCGAATGGTGTACTTGCAACCTTCTTTGTTGGTACAAGGTTTAAGGTCCTAGCAGCGGTTTCCAAAGCATAACCCCAAAAACTTGCGAGTAGATTTGTACGACTCATCATGGGCCGAACCATATCCAATAAAGTTCCGTTCCTCCTCTGAGCGATCCCATTTAATTGTGGTGTCCTGGGTGGAGTAAGTTGTTAAGTAATTCCACAACTCCTAAGATGATCAAGAAACTCGGTACTAAGATACTCACCACCCCTATCGGATCTGAGAATCTTAATCCGCTTGCCCAATTGATTCTGCACTTCGTTTTGGTATGTCTTAAACACCTCAAAGGTTTCAGACTTATGCTTAATTAAATAAACATAACCATACCTACTGAAATCATCAGTAAAAGTAACGAATTACATACAGTTGTTTCTTGTAGTAGACCTGAACGGACCACACACATCCGTGTGAACAATGTCCAACAAGTCTTTGCCCCTTTAACTAACGCTGATGAAGGGCGCTTTAGTCATTTTTCCTAATAAACAAGAATCGCATACTTCGCTTGACCCGTGTTCAAACGATTCCAAAATCCCATCCACTTGCAGTTTGGCGATACGTTTCTTGCTTATATGGCCAAGACGACTATGCCACAAAGACAACTTGTCCAATATACCTTTGGACTTAGAATCAATGTTCATGATTGATTTATTACCATCTAAACACACACTTGTTTCATAAATCCCACGACATGGATAAGCTTTAAAGTAATGAACATCATTTCCCAAACAAGAAATAATTGCATTATTAAAATTAAACTCATAACCATCGTCATACAAAGCATGAAAGTAAATAATGTTTCGTGCTACGTAGGGCGAAAAGAAAACATTTAACAAGGTAATAGCAAGTCCTGAAGGAATGGCGAGATCAACACTCCCTATCCGCTCCACGGGAACCACATCCTTGTTTCCCATGATCAGGTCAAGCTCTCCAGCACCCAGCGCCCTACTTCTTTTTAGCACCTGCACATTATTACAAATATGAGTGCCACAACCGGTATCAAGTACCTAGCCATTAGAAGTAGCGGTATTGTGGAGTTCAATCATAAACGTACCTGAGATACCCGCTCCCTTCGGTTTTACCTGCTTGAGCTCCTCAAGGTAATTTGGGCAAGAATGCCGCCAATGCCCCTTTTCCTTGCAGTGGAAGCACTCGGCTTCCGCAGGATCCTCGGCCGATTGAACCATCACGGCTTTCCCCTTGCCATTCGGGGCCGGACTCGGGTTAGGTTTTGCAACCTTCCCCTTGCCCTTTCCCTTAGAGGGGGGAGCGCCTTTTCTTTTGGTTTGGACGGGTTTGGACGAGGAGGGCTTCTTGGACATGTCGGACTCGACGGTCTTTAACATTCCGTGAAGCTCCATTAGGGACTTGTCCATGCCATGGACATGATAGTTCCACACAAATTGTGAAAAGGAACTAAGAAGAGAACGGCGGATCACATCCACCGCCAACTCCCTCCCCAACGGGAATCCCACCCTCTCCAAGCGATCAACCAATGCTTTCATCTTAAGCACGTGAACGCTCACATTTCCGCCCTTCTGCATATGGCAATCGAAAAGGGACTTTAGGCACTCGAAGCGCTCTAGCTTAGCCTGCTGTTGGAACATTTCTTTCAGCTGGTTAAGCATGTCATATGCTCCTAAATGTTCCATTTGCTTTTGAAGCTCAGGAATCATTGACGAGAGCATAATGCAAGCCACTTCGTTCGTTTCCTTGACGCGCTTATCATACGCGTCTCGGACCGCCCTAGTCGCATTCGCCGCAGGTGCTTCCGGCAAAGGCTCCTCGATGGCCCACTTCTTTTGTTCATACCTAAGGGCTATCCTTACTTGCATGAACCAATCCATGAAGTTTTGGCCATCGAGTTTGGCCTTTTCGGGGAACAATTTTAGAGAAATAGAGTTCGATGAAGATTTAGAAGCGTTGTTGGATGCCATCTACAAAATTAGAGTACCAATTTTAGTTGTCAAATCCTTGTAGAAATAATTACCCAATAGTTATAAAACTTAATTATTTGAACAAGGCTAAGAACCATATTTCACTCTATCTCATGACGGGTTTACCGCCGATCATGAAATAAGTTATTTAGGCCGGTAGACAAATTACCAATTGCAACCATTGCAACTCATAGATCCTTGCGGGATCCTTTTGACATCAAATGTCTAAGGCATGTTTGATCCCTTCATACACCAATCATTTTATTATTTCTTACCAGTTTCTGGTTTTCTCTCTCATTAGACCATCTGTGATGCCGGAATCGATACTTGGCGTGTGACCCAATAGGCCGTTGCTTCATCAGCCATGAAGCCAACTCGTGTGTGTGTCAGTGGGCATAATCCAACACATCGTCCCAACCACAAACAGTGTCAAAAGCTTGTACTCGAAACACTTTAACAGCAAGTTCATCAACTGATGCTACATATGATACTGTTGTTTTTGCTAACAGTCAAGGACCTAATACACAATGGGTACCTCAACAAATTTTGTCTTCAATGTGCAGATATCTAGCCGGTGGTACCTGGACTCCGGCTGCTCGAAGCATATGACGGGCAAAAAGAGGCTCCTAACAAACTATGTCCCAAAATACTCGGGAAATGTTCGTTTTAGAAACGACCACATGGCACCAATAATTGGAACTGGAGACATTATCAAAGAAAATATAAAAATAAGCAAAGTATCGTATGTAGAAGGATTGGGACACAACCTATTCAGTATTGGGAAATTTTGTGACAAGGGGTTAGAAGTTAACTTCAAGACCAAAACTTGCTCAGTTAAGGCTAAAAACGGTGATGTGGTACTGGCTGGGTCCAGAAGGTCAAATCTATACACCATTGATCTCGCATATCTGGAAGGAAAACAGCCAGTATATCAACAAATTGGTCAACGGTGATTTAGTTCGCGGATTGCCCAAACTGAAGTTTGAAAAAGAGCACCTCTGTGAGCACTATGAGAGGGGCAAAATGAAATGGGCATCTCACAAAATCAAACAGGTGTCTAGCATAAAAGCTCCTCTCCAACTGTTGCACATGGACTTGTGCGGGCCGATGAGGGTTCAATCTCGTAATGGGAAGAAGCACATTCTCGTAATAGTTGATGACTATTCGAGATACACATGGGTCAAGTTCTTGAGGGCGAAAGATGAAGCTCCATCTACAATCATCTCGTTCCTCAAACAGGTGCAGAATCAATCACAAGGAAAGGTTGGAACCATTCAAACCGACAATGACACCGAATTCAAGAACAAAGTCTTGGATTCTTTTCTTGAATCAGTAGGAATCATGCATCAACTCTCCACCGCATATACTCCAGAACAAAATGGGGTTGTTGAACAAAGAAATCGAACGCTTGTAGAAGCAGCTTGAACCATGTTGTCCTATGTAGATTGGCCACCTTCCTATTGGGCAGAAGCTGTCAACACACCATGCTACACGCAAAACCGCACAATTTTGCACCGTCGCTTTAACAAAACTCCCTATGAACTTGCAAATGGCAGAGTGCCCAATATTAAACACTTTCACGTGTTTGGTAATCGGTGCTTTGTTCTTAATGAAAAAGCTAACCTAGGAAAGTTTGACCCCAAAGCTGACGAGGGAATTTTCCTTGGTTATTCTTGAGAGTCTAAAGCATTTCGTGTGTTAAATAAACGAACAAATGCTATGATTGAAAGTATTAATGTGACTTTTGATGACACTTTAACCACTACATCTTTATCACCTGAGTCACCTGCAATCGTTTCTAAACATATCAGTTCAGGACCGGGACTTAATCGACAAGAAACGAATATAACACACGCAAATGAATCTTCTGATTTAAAGTATATATTTGATTTCTTAGATACTGATGATTCTGGAACTAATAGTGTACCTCTTGACAGGCCTATAGATGTTGTTCAGGAATCCCTTGAACTTACGCAACAAACTGCCACTACATCTACATCAGGGCCTGTTAATTCATCTGATGACCCATTCCTTGTCCTCGGTGAACGGTACAATGCATCCAATTCTACAATAAACACTGTCGATGATACCGCTACTGAGGATCACGAAAACAGAACACCTCAGTCCCTCCCAAAGTCATTTACTCCTGAGGGTGAAACATCTATTCAACAACGCATGGATGAACTCTTCCCTCAAGATGTTACTGATGTAGTAGCTGATAACTCTCTTCCCCATAGCACCAAGTGGACAGCTGCACATCCTGAAATGCAAACCACTGGAGACAAAGATACCGGTGTTCAGACCACATCTGCCACAGCAAATGAGTTTCAGTTCTCCAGCTTTCTTAGTCTGTTCGAACCCACACGAACTGCTAACACCCTGCAGGACCGAGATTGGATTCTTGCAATGCAATAAGAGTTAGATCAGTTCACCCGTTTAAAGGTTTAGAGACTAGTGCCTTGACCCTATGACAAGACCATGGTTGGCAGCAAGTAGGTATTCAAGAACAAGAAAGATTCTGACGGTGTGGTAATTTGGAACAAAGCCAGACTGGTAGCAAAAGGATACAACTAGCAGGAGGGTATTGACTACGATGAAACCGTCGCCCCTGTTGCCCGTATTGAAGCCATCCGAGTTTTTCTCGCGTATGCTGGTTATAGGGACTTCAAGGTATACCAGATGGATGTCAAAATGGCATTTTTGAATGGAATCCTTAGAGAGGAAGTCTATGTATCTCAACCAGAAGGATTTATTGATCCAAAACGAACAACTGACGTTTACATCCTTGATAAGGCCCTCTACGGCCTCAAACATGCTCCACGGGCTTGGTATGATGTTCTCTCGGCCTACCTGGTTCGTAAAGGCTATTCAAAGGTACGAATTGACACCACCCTCTTCACCAAGAAAATTGGGGATGATTACATCTTAGTTCAGATATATGTAGACGATATTATATTTGGCTCTACGAACCCACAGTACAGTTTAGAGTTTTCAAAACTAATAGCGAGCAACTTTGAAATGAGCATGATGGGAAAAATGAATTTCTTCCTCGGCCTACAAGTCAAAAAAATTTCCAATGGCATTTTCATAAATCATTCTAAATATACTAACAATTTATTAAGAAAATATGAAATGTCAGACTGCTCGTCCAAATCAACCCCCATGTCTTCTAAAACCAAATTGTCTGCTGATCCTGATGGAAAGGCAGTCGATTTGAAAACCTATCGGGGAATGATCGGCTCTTTACTGTCCATCGCTCTAAAACAAGGCATATTGATATCAGGTATCACTTCTTGAAAGAGAACGTCGAAAAGGGTCTGATTGAGCTCCAGTACGTTTCTACTGATGAGCTGATCTGTTCACTAAACCATCGGACGAAGCCCGATTCTCATTTCTGGTATCCAAGATTGGAATGCTGAATCTCAAACTCTAATTCATTAATGTTTTCATGTCTTGAATAGATTTACGCGCTATTTTATTCTCTGTGCAGCTATACAAATGCTCCTATCTATGGGGAGCAATGCGGTTCACTGGTTAACACGAATGTTTTCCGTGTATTCGTGTAGGGGGAGAAATGTGCAGAATTCATCTTCGCAGATGATTCTTTGTCAGATGCTTATTTTATGTCACCAAAATGAAGTAGAAAACAACAAAAAGAATGAATAATAAATTTTGGGCTTAAATAATGCTAAATTCTAAGTCTTGGGCTTAAATAGAATAGATTGGACCAACCATCAAATTTGGCCAAAACCGGGTCGATCCGACAGTCGGATCAAAGCCCCGACCCATCCGACTGTCGGATAGTCTATAAATAGAACTATCCGACCCTCCTTTCCTTTCACGCTTCTAACTATTTCAAAAAGCAAACACTTGTCATCTTCTTACCTTCTCAACTGCTCTCGATCGAAACTCACTTGTAGTGAAATTTGTTGTGTTTAAAGAACACTAAACTGAAAGGTAAGATGATTTAAACAAGGAATGGTGAATCCATTGCACATTTACATGGTGTTGTTTGTTGTGTTTGAAGAGCATACAGTAACATTTGGATGTGTGCGAACCCACTAGAAACAAAATAGCTTTCAAAATCACACAGAATCGAACCAAATAAGATTTTTTTTTGTTCGTGGGTACTGTTCTTCGTTGTGAAGAACAGAGGTTCTCAAGTCAAAATGTGTAAATTTTAGAGTTGTTTAGGTTTGATTGAGTGTACACAATTGTTTGAAGTTAAAATCCGAGTCTATTGGTACCAAATTTGAGCCCATAAGTTTACTTTATGTCAAAAATCATATTTGGACTTAATATGAACAAACTGAATGTTCATAACAGTCGGATGAAAGGAAATGTGATTCATCCGACAGTCGGATGAAATTGGTCTATCCGACTTTCGGATGAACTTTGTTCTATGCGACTTTCGAATGGATAACTTTACACCATGCGACTTTCGAAACACAGTAAAACTAAAAAGACTAAATTTTATGCCATCCGACTTTCGCATGAAACTATTCCATCCGACTTTCGTATGAAACAATTCCATCGGACTTTCGTATGAAACAATTCCATCCGACTTTCGCATGACTTTTGCATGACTCATTTGCCCATCCGACTTTCGGATGACTTTTGTCCATCAGACTTTCGCATAGAATGTTCTCATCCGACCTTCGAATGCAACTTGGGTTATCTGACATTCACATATTTCAAACCATCCGACTTTCGCATGAATTAAGCCCATCTGACTTGCACTTCACTATTAAACTCATGCGACTTTCAAGATTAAATGTTTCATGCGACTTACACCTCATACGACTTTCGCACAACTTAGGTTCATCCGACTTTCAACACTTAGAGAATTTTTGACTTGATTCCAATTTCATAAGTCACACAATCAAGGTCAAAGTCAAAACCAAACATTCACACGTGCTTTGAACTACAATACACATATTCATTCATAAATTCACATATGCATCAGACACTATCTGTCCTTTTTCTTATACTAATCTGATCTATTTTATCTGTGACAGATGGCTGCTTACCAACCCCTTCCTGAGGAAAGCCTAGTCCCTGCTGCTGACAGGATTGAAACACCGAGTAACAATGTGTACTTTGACCTAGCCACAGATACCAAAATCCCTATCATCACTGAAATTATTCGTGCCCATCCTCTCCGTTAGGCCATCAGTGAAAACCCAAACACATCACCCACACATGTACCTGAAACTTACCTGCAACAACTGTGGTATACCTTTACTGAGGGTGTCATTTGCGTGGGACACAAGTGCCTCTGGGGCGGATTGAGAATCTCCGCACAATTCTTTCTGCTGTTAGACTGAGAAATCTACTAGACCTACCTGCTGCTGATCACTATCCAGACAAAGCTGACTTTGATGAAAATCCTGGAGTTGATGCAGTACTAGACCTAATCAGAGGTCTTGGATATCAAGGAGAGCTGAACCAAATTCACCAGTTTAGACGACCAAATCTTGCACCTCTCTGGCAGACGCTTGCAACAATAATCTCCCGTACCATGACCGTGCCTGTTTCCCTTCTTAGAATGCTAAATCAGGAAAGTGAGGTAGTGCGTGAGTACATGAGAGTCAATAGGATTGCTCCTCTGGCGCAAACAGAGCCGGTTGTGCCTGCCCCGGGAGCAGTAGCACCTGGTAAGGGTCCTAGCGGCATTAGGGATCGGGTGCGCATGGGTGCCCCGAGTGGGGTTGTGATTGAGAGGGTAGAATCAGTAAAGAGGGGTGGTGGAAGTGGTGAGGGAGGAGAGATACACGAGAGCGAGGATGTGGTAATAGGTGACTCTGAGGCCTCCACCCATGCCGAATCAGAGGATAAGTCCTCCACATAAAGGACTCAAACAGAATCATGCTCCTCTGGGCAATCAATCTCATTTGGCCCACGACCTTCTCTGGTCCGTGCTGAATCCACTGGCACGCGGCAAGTATCTGATCATCCCGAGGACATCCATCACGATATATCTGGCATATCTGCCACCTTTGGTGATGTACCGTTAATGGAAAGAGAATATGAAGAAGTAGATGTTGTGGTTAGCGATAGTGTAAGTGAGAAAGAAAAGAATGAGGGTGAGAGTACCCCAGACCGAGAAAGCCGGGAAGCCTCATCCACTACCAGTCGGGACACTGTTCTGGCTGGTATTGAAACAGACACTGGCATCCCACCAGTGCATGCACCTCACTCCACCAGCCACTCTGCTTCCACTCAAATGGAAGTATTTTCATTGCACGGGGATTTATCACATACGCAGTCGGCAACTCGTTCGGAGTTTGCTGGCTTTGAAATCAGTGGACCGCCTCCCCCGTCCACATCTTCTTTCCATGCACAATCGAGTCTAGCACCAACCTTGATAGGTTTCCAATCTTTTGCTAGGACACAATCACCACTAGCACGTCTTCGTGATGTTGCCGGAACGCCCGTAGCGGCCTCTACTGTAGAGGTAACGCGAGGATCGAGCGGAAGTCCCTCTAGTGCTACAATTTTGCCAACACTGCGTGAGGGCCACGGGTCTGAAAGACCTGTGCCAACTGAGCCTCTTAGTGAGGTCGGGGTTACACCAGAGCTTAGATCTTTCCAGAATTCTAAGTTCTCCTCTCTCGACTTTAGCCTGAGGGAGTATGTTAACACACAACTCCATTCTGAAATCAACTCCCTCAGAGCCCAAATACGAGCCCTGGAATACCGCCCACCTACTGTCATTGAGCGAGATTATTCAATTGATGAACTAGAAGACCTCCTTCATGCCAAACTAAATAGTGTTGCCAATCCTACACCCGAACAATCAACCATACTTGCAGCACTGCAACAACAACCCCAGCCCTCCTCCTCTAGCTCCAGCACCTTCCAAGATACTGTCCTACAAGCCTTGAATGCCTTAACCTCCACTGTCTCAAATATAAGCAAAAGGCTGGAAGTAGTGGAGAAGTCCTGCAAAGCTCAATCTAAATCTCGCAAGCATAGGCATGATGATCCTGAGGATCCAGGACATCATGAGGGGGAGAAGCGGCAACAGCGATACATTGGGGCTCAAAGCACCGTACTCCGAATTGAAGCCGCCCCAGTGTCAAGGCCGTCAGAGGGTCAAAGCGGCAGTGGGAGTGGGGGTACACAACAACTAACTAAGCCTGCCACTGAGCCTACAATGGCAGATTTTTAATTTGAAGCAAGTCAGGGGGCAGAGTCAGAGACGGAAAGACAAGAAACCCCAACAATCCAAATCCCGCAAATCCAAACAGATTCAAAAGAACCAGAATCCTCTCTTCCTGAATCTTCAACTGAAAAATCCAAAGGCAAAAGGCCGATTACTGAGGAAGTAGAAGAGACTCCACTGATCAACATACACAAGGTCTTTACAACGGTAAACCGGGAGCTGCTTCACATTTTTCCACCTGAACAGGGGCAATTCAACATCGCGCCCATCGATCTTATAAGTCAGCAGCAACCTCAAGAATCTGAGCAGAAAGAGGGTGAGTGGCCGGTACCTGCAACTTATCGTGGAGGACCTATGCCCTTGGCCACTCACGAGAGAGTAATAGCAGAAAGGCCAAATATCAGAAACATCAGGCCTAGACAAGCTCTGGCAAAAGACCAACCTCGCTGGCCCACTCAATGGCTAAATACTCCGTATCTTGAAGAAATAATTCCGGGTATCCTCTCAGAGACTGTTAGAGAGGTTGATGATTTGTATGTACTAAACTCATAAGAGCATGAAAAAGCCGTCCGATTCGCCGCCACCTTCGATACAAGCGAGAAACAACAAGTGGCCTCCAAATATCCAATCGTCAAGATCGAGTTCGTGTACCTGCGTAACTTCCTCAACAACAAAATGGTTCACTTCCATGTAACTAGAGCAGATGCGAAAAGGTATACATTTCACGAGGTCGAGCTTAGATTTTTGAATTTGGGAGATATAACACATATGGAAGATGAGCTGGCCTGTAAGCTTGAAAAGAATCGTGAGGAACAAAGAGCTCTCAAAGTCATTAGAGACTTCATGCGAAAGAAGATCATTTTGTGCAGAACCCACGATCTACAGCTTGGTGCTGAGGCTGATCTTGCAAAGATAAATCTTCAAAGGCCTAACCAACAACATTCCAAGCTAGACAGACACATAAAATACACTATCATAGAAAAGTTTGATGAAGACTACGAAGGATCCGATGGATTCGTCATGCCAAATCTTAACGGAGACAAAGCATTCCTTCGACTTTCGGAGCTCAGTGCATATTCTGACGGAACGCTTCAAAGATGCATATATAAATTCCGCAGAACATGCTTCAGAAACCGTCACTTTCCTGATGAATCAGAATTAAATGACCAGAATTACAGATCAGTTGGAGGAAAAGATTCAAGAAAGAAAGGCCATCCCGAACTAGGAAAGACTCCTAGGTCAGAGAAGCAGATGAAAAATACCTGCTTCAGCACAAGGCAACAAAAGGGGAAGATTGTTAGGTATTAATTAGTTTGTTAGCCTTGTGTTCTTTTGTGATGGGCTTGGCCCACTTTATTTATGTATTTTCTAGTCTAGTTTAATTATTTAGAATTGGGACCATGTGGATTTAAAGCCCATGTGGCTTATGTATTTATATCATTGCAAACCTAGTTTGAAGGGTAACTCTTTGTAATTGACAATTCTCTGCACTTTACGCTCAAGTAATATACAAGAGAGAATCTTCAAGTTCATGCAAAGTGTTCATACTTGTTCATACTAACTTCATTATCTTTACTTCAAGTATTCATTGTTTACTCATCTTTTTCACAACAAAGGACTTTCATATGTAGATGATATTATCTTCAGTTCTAAGAATCCATAGTATAGTCTCGAGTTTTCAAAACCTAATGGCAAGCAATTTTGAAATGAGCATGATGGGAGAAATGAATTAGATGATTCATGCCTACTCAGCACAAGGCAACAAAAGTGGGAGAATGCTAGATCATTATTAGTTTGTTAGCCATGTGTTTTGTTGTTGTATTTAATTTATCTTAAGTAGACTAGGCATTGCAATGGGCTTAGCCCATTTTCATATTGTAATTGTTAGTTTAGTCTAGTTTGGGCCCATGTGGCTTTAGTCCCATGAGGCTTTAGTTTAAATACCTTGCAAACCTACTTTGCAAGGTAACCTTTGCAAATTATATACCTTCTGCTTGTATCAACGTCCAAAGCAATATCAAAGAGAATATTCAAGTTGCGTTCAAAGTGTTCATACTTGTTCTTACTAAACTTCTTCATCTTGTGTTCAAATATTCTTAAGTAACTCATCTTTCTTCACAATTGAGGACTTTTGGATATTTGCAGTAAAACCACATCTGATCATTCACCTTTGAAAGTCTTTCATAAAAGCGGAAGCGTAAACTATTCGAATATCTGCTAAATCAAAAGATACTCACATATGTACTACCACAAGTTTAAATCCAAAACTTGTCATTTACATACCGGGTGTTAATTGTTTATAAAACGTTTAACAAAATGTAGTCAAACCGGAGCTTTGACTTTGTCATTCTTGTGTCCTACAAAACATTTGAAAATAATATCAGATAAGCTGCGAGAGCTTAGTGAGTAAACCAGACTATCAATCATATAAACCCATGTATAATATAACATATATGCAACACATAATGATAACCTGCCAACCACTAGTTCTAAACCCAGGGGCAGCAAACTAAACCACAGTAGTGTGCTATTTTTTGTGCCCACTATTGTAGAAAGAAGCATGCTGACTAACACTTATGATGAATAAATATAAGTACTCATTGTAATAACACACATGTTGCACGTATGAGATATAGTCTAGAAGTCTCACCTTGTAATTATTTTAAACATAATGCAACGTAAGATAATGCTTCAGGTATCTGAACATGATCCCACACACATAATATAACAGCATAATATCAAGAACACACTTTTCTGATCTTAACTTAAGGATACACGGATCGCGTACTCTGTATTCTACACGTACGACATTCAAACATCACAATAGTCGGATCAAACAAACCTACACGGGCCGTTTACCCCATATGCTATACCGCCATTAACTCTGCACTGGCCGTGTACATCTCATATGACTTATATACATGAGCCATGTAAGGCTACACGGGTTGTTTTTGTCCCAACTGACTTACAGTTCGGGCACTGTACTGCCACTAAATTCCAGCCTAAACCATCCAAAAACTCATTATTCCAATCAGTTTATTACGTAAGGTCTTAACCTTTATTTCCTATATTGCTATAGACGGTTCCATATAACATAATTTATCATCAATACTAGCATTTACAACAATATAGTTGCGGACACATCTGCTAAACACTTTTTGAGGTATAATACATGAGAGGTCTCATGAATCTGTGATAACTCTTCTGGCGATTCTGGTCTTATAAGCAATCTTTCCTCACATATGCAGAAATTCTAAATAGTTCATTAATTCCCGGACTTAGTTTCTCTGTTTTGAATGTAATCACATTCTTTGATGCTAACACTTTTAATGATACATATTCCCCCACCTAAAACCTAAGTGGTGATCTCTGTTTATCTGTGTAAGTCTTCTGTCTACTATCACCACTCGGCACCTTACTTCTCAAGCTTTGGTCCAATTCACTATATCATGTTCTCATCTGTTCATATACAATTCAATTCATAGAGAATACACATATAAAGCTAACTCTTAACAGTTCTTCACATATAACATATCTGTTCTAAACACATGATGTACTCACATATGATTCTCGCATAATACATAATCAATATAAATGCTAGTATACTCACCAAGTTGCAATCCTCCAGTTTGACAGTTTTCAAAATCATGGTTCAAGTCCAGACTATGCATAGCACACATCTAGACCCCTAAAACCTTGGTTCTGATACCAAGTTGTAACGCCCCAATTTAATAAATTTGATATTTGCTGTAAACCCACATCAGATCATTCACCTTTGAAAGTCTTTGATAAAAGCGGAAGCGTAAACTATTTCAAAATCTACTAAATCAAAATATACACACATATGTACTACCACAAGTTTAAATCCAAAACTTGTCATTTACCTACCAGGCGTTAACTGTTTGTAAAACGTTTATCAAAATGTAGTCAAACCGTAGGTTTGCCTTTGTCTTTGTTGTGTCCTGCAAAATATTTGAAAATAATATCTGATAAGCTGCGGGAGCTTAGTGACTAAACCAGACTATCAATCATATAAAGCCATGTATAATATCACATATGGGCAACACATAATGATAACATGCTAGCCACTGGTTCTAGACCCATGGCAGCAAACTAAGCCACAGTACTGTGCTATTTTCTGAGCCCACTACTGCGCAAAGCAGTAAACTGAATAACACTTATGATGACTACATACAAGTACTCATTGTAATAACACATATGTTAAAAATATGAAATATAGTTTTGAAGTCTCAACTTGTAATTATTTTAAACGTAATGCAACGTAAGATAATACTTCAGGTATCCGAACATGATCCTACACACATAATATAACAACAAAATATCAAGAACACACTTTTTTGATCTAAACTTAAGGCTACACGGGCCGTGTACCCCTACGCGGACTGTGTACATTGTATTCTACACGTCCGACATTCAAACATCACAAAAGTTAGATCTAACAAACCAACACGGGTCGTGTACCCCATATGCTACACGATCAAGTAACCTAACAAGGCCCTATGACCGCCATTAACTCTACACATGCCGTGTAATCCTACATGGGACGCGTACATCTCATCCGACATATACACGGGCCGTGTTCGTCCCATCCGACTTACAATTCAAGCGTCGTACAGTCGCTGAATTCTGGCCAAAACCATCCAAAACTCATTCTAATCCATTTTATCAACGTTTTCCAATATCGCTAACAGTCTAATACACTTATAAAACATAAATATCATGCTTGGATTCTTGATTCAACCATTTTAACCCACTTGAACTTAAAACCCAACAAACTAATCTTATGTCAATGTTTCTTTTAAGGAGATGATGTTGATGATAGCTTGTCAACACTAATTTCTTGATAATAAATTGAGTATGAAGAACTGAACTTTAGTTGTACGTATGAATAGATGTTGCTGTGAATTTTTGCTTGTTTAACATAATGAAGTCAAACACACACACACACACACAAACTGTTAGTCCCAGATTCAGTACGCAACAACAAATGTTTGTAAAAGGGGGGGGGTTGAATACAAACTTTAGCTTTTAAAAAATTAAAGACACACTGATATACTTTTATATAATTCTTATTGATATTGAATCAATAATTACATGTACTAGAAGCGGAAATTCTAAGTACAATAAAAGGTGGCAATCAATTTGTCTAACACATAGACAAGCTAACTCTAAAACAACTAATGTATATAGAGTGTTCAACACATGAACAAGTTTGATTCTACACAATGCTTATACTCTACAAATTTCTCAACTAATAAGGTTTTCTTTACGTGTAGTAGAGACTTCACTTTGTTGTATTGTGTATTCTGTCTTTGCATGTCCACCATGCATGAGTATATACAGAAGTCTTGGTGGATCCGGTTGCATGAAGGTAAGAGACAAAGAGGATGTGGAAATATAATATTTTAATTGTAAAGGTAGTGGGTGAAAAGTAAAGTTACTTTAATCAAATGTTTTGATAAAAGTAATTGTACTTTTCTACAAAAGTGCAACCCATTCACAATATAAAATATTAAAGTCCATATCTACTGTCGTGTAGAAGTATCTTTCCCTTTCCACGATTGTACTTTAATCAACACCATGCTTCTGATTGATTTGAGTTTACCAAGTATGGGATTGCCAGCCATACTTAGTTTTTTGAACAAATCTTCAAGATCTTTGTTTGTTTAAGGTATCATTATCCTTTTTTAGAGGATAAGGTCAAACCTTTTTGTCTCATACTTGATCCAAATAAGTGCATTTTTACTTTTACAAACAAAGATCTAAGGCATAATAGAACTACACATGTTCTGCATTTTACATATGACTTACAATCTGAAAAGATTGAGTAGATTTGACATTTTTCACGACTCAGCTAACAGATTGTACTAGGAACTCTAATATTCACTACTCAGTTGACAAAATATATCAGTTGATCACTTTTTGCTAGGACTTAGTTGACACATATTGCTCAGCTGATCATATAGATGCTGAGCTGATCAATAGTAAGCTTAGGAGGACATAAGCTCATGTATTTGGATGATCAGTTGATCAAGAGTGCTCAGCTGATCAATCAAATACATCAGCTTAAAAAGGGAGATGACTTGTGTAAAGGAAGACTTACATAGATGATGCTTTGGGACTCAGCTGATCCAATTGTTCACTCAGCTGATAGAGTAGGCACTCAGCTGATCAATTTCTTCACTCAGCTGATCAATTTGTTCACTCAGCTAATCAATTTGTTCACTCTGCTGATCAACAATTTTTCTCAACTGATGGTCTTCTAACTTGTTTTCTTCATCTGATGCTCCTTGGCTGATATCCTTTGGCGGATACTTTGAGTAGGATCTGATGCTCAGCTGATGGCTTATTTTCCTTAACTGATGGTTCCATACTTAGCTTATTTTTACATAAACTGATTCAAACAACACATGTTTGAACTCTTTCTAAGTCATACTGAATGTAGGGTTTGGTTATCATCAAATTCTATGTTTTAGGATAGGCAGAGTTGATTATTAGGGTGAAGTGATTATCTCCCCAAAAATCTCCTCCTATTTGATGATGACAAAAGCTTTTTCTTTTTGAAGAATCGGTTTGACTTCGAATACAAAAGATTTGAACTTTTAAGTACAATTGGCTACCTAACTATCTGTTTTTGGTAGCTGTTTTTATTTGAACCTTGTTCAGTTTTTGGTTTCTTTTCTAATGTTCTATTTTGTTCTGTTTTTGTGGAATCTTTTTATGTGTTGTACCATTTTATTCTGTTTTTGTGGTATCTTTTCATTTTTCCATTTTTATATGTTTTTGGTTTTCTGATATACATAAACATTACTTGAAATAATAGAATAAAGAAATGTACATAAGTGATTACATAGATTAACTACTAACTAACTATTCTATAATGTACAATCAACTAAATAACAGCAAAATCTTCAGAGTTAGAATCAGTCTTCAATCATTCCACCATGGTTCTTCTTTAACTTCAAAATCTTTGGCATGGGGATCAGCTTCAGCTAAGACTTCACATTAGGCTTGAACAAGGGTTTCAAAGTTTTCATTTCCAGTTCTGCCTCTTGTAGATATCCTTAGCCCAAATAGAAACTTCTTGCTAGCTTTAAAGATTTCAGACTGTCTAAAGAACCTCCATGTGCTAGCTCTGTCCAGAAAGAATATACCTTCAATAGGCATAATTATAAACTTGTACAGCTAGGGAGTGATGTTCAGTGGAAGAGATGTGTTGAGACCCTCAAAATCTGATTAGAATTCATGCTGGGGTAGTACCTCTCTTAGCTCAAATGGTTTGAAGGGCTTGGAGCCTTTCTTATAAAGATTACCAACTGTGTGCACATGCCTGTAATAGTCATCTGGAGTGAAGGCCCTTTGTGACACAGCTAGAGCTATCCAATTCTTAATTTTTTGAATGAATTGAACTTTGAGCTTTGACATGGATTTGAAGAGAAGGTACAGGATCTCAACTAACTCTGTGAACCCATATATGTGACACCTCTCATAGGATACAACTTCACAGCTGTTGAAGTTGTTCTGTCTTATAGCTTTGAGGTAGGGTTCACCATCACCTTTATGGACAGTGGCTCTTGTTATTGGAATTGGTTCTGTTTCTCAGAATATTAATCCTATCTCTGAATTGAAGTCTTTGTTGACTTAGATTGATGGGAGCAGATAAATCAAGGTTGAAGAGGGTTTTGATGGCATCAGCATGGGATCTAGCTTTGAGTAGTTCAGCCTGAGATTTTTCCCTTGCCAATTTGTGTTGAGTAGCAGCTTGATTTTGACTTTGTTCTTGCTCTTGCTGATATGCTAGCTCTTTGGCTTGGTAGATTTCTTCAACTGAAACACCCAATGCTTGAGCCATTTGAGCATTTTCCCTTTCTTCCTGTTCTTTAAGAGCAAGCTCCCTTTTCATTTGAGCATCTTCTTGAACTTGCTCATCTGTCATCTTTTGTTTGCCTTTATCCTTAGGAGCAGAGGTTGAAGCCTTTTGGACTGATGGGGTTGATTGGACTGGTGGAGCAGATGGCTTAGGGCTCTGTCTTCTTCTTCTGAGGATGTTAGAAAGTGGAGTATCATCCTCATCATCAGAATTAGACTCTATGTTGATTTGTGGAGAGCAACCCCTTGAAGAACTTGAGAATTTCTCCCCCTTTTTGGCATCATCAAAAGGAGGAGGGGAGTCACCTGCTGCAGGCTTATGGGATGGGGTAGGGACAGGGGTAGGGGTAGAGGTAATTTTAGAGAGCTGAAGGGAGAGGTCATCCTTGAGATCTTTAATGGCTTACCACAATGAGAGATGACTCATTCTGGACTGGTCTATTAAGGTTTCTATGTCATCAAGGATGCCTTTCAGAAAGGAAGGCATTGGAAGAAGTTGTTCAGGAATGGGTATAGAAATGTTTGGGTTGATTGGGCGTAGGGTTTGGAGTTGGGTTATGAGGTTGGATATGGTTTGGTTTAGGGTAGATATAGTAGATTGAGGAAGGATGGGAATTGGTGGTTGAGAGGGAAGAAGGGTAGAAAGATGGTCTATTTTAGTAAGGATTGGGGTAAGATTAATGGGTGCAGGGGAGGGTGTGGGTGAGGTTTTTAGAGACTCAATGTCTTTGGTAAGTTGAGACAATTAAGCAGAGGTTTGGGTTTGGAAGGTTTGGGTTAGTTGATCAAGGTTTTGGTTAATTCTCTGGATAAGGGTAAGGTTTGGGGTTTGGGTAGATATGGATGGGGTAGAGGTGGAAGGGGTAGATAGAGGTTCAAAGAAGTTGGGTAAGGTTTGTGTCCCCTCATTTGAGCCTTGGTGTATAAGCTCAAATTCATTGGGGAAGAGTGTTGAGCCCTGTGCCAGTGGTTGGTTTGTACCACTAGCATTGGCAGGCTGTGCTTGTGTAAGAATAGAATCAATGATGGGTGCAAGATAAGTGGACTTAGTGTGGGATGCACTCAATAAGAGGGAATCCCTTATTGGATCCACATTCTGTTGGGAGAATGTGGATGGTATAGGTTGACTCAATTGTGGGATAGACACAGTGTGACCTTGGGTTGAGGTATGTCTTTCAATGAGATCAACCTTTGGGGAGGTTGTCTTAGCTAACGGTTTAAGTCCCATTTTTACAGATGTATTTAGTTGTGAGGATACATCCATTAGTTCAAAGGTTGCAACATCCAATTGCTCCCCCTCAACATGAGGAAGGGTAATTGGAGTTGATGTCAGAGGTGTGGATTGCACTCCCTCAAAGTGCTCATAATGAGTCACTTCTGGTGACCTTGTATATATGGGGCTACGGATAGGAGTATAACTAGTGACCACAGGAGGTTCACTAGAGCTTGGCTGTTGGAGTGGTGTATGGACTGGAGAGGAGGATGGGCTATCAAAGGTTGGGACTATCATTTGAGTATCCTCAGAGGTGGAATCAGTACTGTCCTTACCTTGGGACATGATGTGCCTACTTCTGTCAATGAGCTCCAGAAGTTGCTTAGAGATCTCTTGTTCTTGGGCATCACCATCATCACCAAGAGGACTTAACTCCATTGGACTGATAGGAGCAAAATCACCAGCATCACCATCACCAGCATCATCATCATCCTTAGAGCTAGTGTGGCTTTCATCAGCATCATCATCACCATCATTATCATCATCATTTTCATCACCATCATCAGCATTTGCATTGTCATTTGTAGCATCTATCAGCTCTTGCATTTGGGCAGTGATTGGAGGACCTCTGTTTGCCTTTAAGAAATGAAATATCTTTTCACCCATGGCAGGGACATGAATATGCTCAAGATGTTTGATTAAGCCCACATAATCATCCTCTCCAATCTCCCTCATAGCTATCAGGCTCAATAGTCTAATGTAGGGCACGTGCGACCTCGATGATTTCTTGTTGGTGGTCTGGGTGATTTTATCAATAAGGTCCGAAAATATCACTTGATCAAAGTCGATATTTACCCCGAGGACTAGGGCAAAAAGCACAAGGAGCTCGGTTTTGTTGATGAAATGATGGCTTCCAGATTTAGGACCGAAGCAACGTATGACCACGTTGGCCAAATACTTCCATGGATGAGCGAGAGCAGAGACTTTGACTTGACCATGCACTACAGGTTCATTGTAGCCGATGGTGTCTAAAACGGTTTGAACTTCTGCTCTGGAGGGAAAAGAAGTGTACGGTGGGAAGTTAGGAATAGCAGAGGCTTCACGAAGGGTTTCGGTGGTGATATGGAGATGGTAGTTTCCATGGGCTAGGGTGCAGTGGATGGTGTTGGTATTTAGGTTATAAGTTGCGGAGTACCATAGTTCACCGATAATGGT
This sequence comes from Dittrichia graveolens, assembly GCA_038502395.1. NCBI lineage: Eukaryota > Viridiplantae > Streptophyta > Magnoliopsida > Asterales > Asteraceae > Dittrichia > Dittrichia graveolens. The sequence goes on along the minus strand of JARJIL010000005.1, from coordinate 49,081,441 downwards.
AGGGTAAATGTAGTGTGGATCAGCGGTGAGACTTTCAATCAGGGGAAGGGCTTGAAGGAACTGAACCATTGGTTCATAACCTTGGTTTCTCGCGACGCAGGGATGGTGGTGCAGAGTAGAATGTTGTTGGGAGTTATATTCATCGGTTGATTGGGTGCAACAATCTCACCAGGGTTAACAGCCGGGTCTGGAATATAGGTGGCCATTTAGTAGGGATGATGAACAGTGAGTATCGAGAGAGAAGGCAGGGTAGTTCTTTGTAGAGAGAGAGAGAGGGATTTTGGAAACTTTGAACAGGTAAAGGTGAATGAGAAAGAAATTGGGATATTTATGAAGTTTAGTTAACAGAGATCGTTAGATACTGACAAAAGATCTAACGGAAAACAAATTAATTAGCTATTAAATGAAAACTGACAAATGGAGTAAATAACTAGGGTTAAAAAAGCATTAAATGAGAGTAAAAAGTGAAAATTTACTAAGTGTATAATCATCAGCTGATCATAGGAATGTATTAGCTGATGAAAAACTATTATTTGAGGGGTATCAGCTGATAGTGAGAATTTGGGTATCAACTGAATAAGTACTTAGCTGAGCATGTCTTCCTTATCTTAAAGTGATCAGCTGAGTAAATTTGATCAGCTGATAGGTATCAGCTGAGCATAGTTACTCAGTTTACACAAATTAAATAAGACTTAGATATGCTTAAATAAGTAACCTATAATTTTCAACACTTATAAATTAACACAAACTAAATTACCACTATTCTAAACTAAAAATTAAGCATGGCTAGTTTGGATATTAGGAAATTGAACCTTGCTTCATCTAATGGCTTTGTGAATAAGTCTGCAAGTTGTAAATCAGTGTTGATGTAGTGCAAAGTTTCCTTCTTCGTTCGCACATTATCTTTGAGAAAATGATGTCTGATTTCAATATGCTTCATTTTTTAATGCATGACTGGATTGTTTGAGATGGAGATTGCACTTGTATTGTCACATAGAATTGGGGTGTCTTCAAACTTCATATCATAATCAAGTAGTTCATTTTGTAACCACAAAATTTGAGCACAACAGCTTCCTACAACAATGTATTCTGCCTATGTAGTAGATGTTGACATTGAATTCTATTTCTTACTAGACCAACTAATCAATCTTCCTCCTAGAAGTTGACAACCACCTAAAGTACTTTTTCTGTCTAATGTGCATCCTACAAAATCAGAATCAGAATATCCAACAAACTCAAAATCTGAGTCTTTGGGGTACCAAAGACCAAGATTAGGAGTTCCTTTGAGATATCTGGATATTCTCTTAACAGCAGCAAGATGTGATTCTTTAGGATCAGCATGATATCTTGCACAGAGACATGTTGAAAACATTATATCTGGTCTACTTGCTGTAAGGTATAAAAGTGACCAAATCATTTCTCTATAAGTAGTAATGTTCACTGATTTGTCATCAGTATCCTTTCCTGACTTGATAGAAGTAGACATAGGTGTTTTCATTGAAGAGCAGTTTTCAAAATCAAACCAAGCTCTTGGAGCTTGTTTAAGACCATATAAAGCTTTGTTTAGAAAGTAAACATGATCAGGTAAGCTTGACTCCTCAAAACTAGGAGGTTGTTTGACATACACCTCTTCTTTCAAATCTCCATTCAGAAATGCACTCTTCACATCCATTTGAAACACTTTGAAGCTTTTGAAGGCATCATAGGCTAAGAATAGTCTGATAGTTTCCAATCTTGCAACAGGGGCAAAGGTTTTATCAAAGTCAATACATTCTTCTTGACAGTACCCCTGTGACACTAGCCTTGCTTTGTTTAAGATGATTTGCCCATTTTCATCTAGCTTATTTCTGAACACCCACTTTGTTCCAATGATGGATTTATCCTTTGGTTTGGGTACCAAAGTCCTTACATTATTTCTTTTGAATTCTGCCAGTTCCTCTTGCATGGCAGACACCCAGTGGGGATCATTGAGAGCTTCATCAACCTTCTTTGGTTCAATCATTGAGACAAATCTAGAATACAAGCAGATGTTGCAAGCTTTTGATCTTGTTCTAAATGGATCATCTATGTTGCCTATCACCAAATTATGAGGATGGTGCTTGAGGTCTTTGAAGGCTTTTTGGATTTCTTGGGAATTAGGATTCATTGGGATTTGGGGAGAAGAAGTTACATGTTGGCTATCAGCAGTAGAAATGAGTTCATTTTGAGTGGCTAATATAACTTCATTATTGCAATCTATGTGTATCTCTACTGAAGAGTGAATGAGTGATATGGAATTGGAATCCAATGATGTTGAGTCATTTTTCACATGATTCAGTAGAGGTATAGGAATGGATGAGGATGGTTGTACATGGTTAAAAACTTGGATAGGAACAGGTTCATCTATATCATGAGCAGCTGGTGGAGAGGGATCTACTTGTTCTGGAGGAACTTCTCCAGTTTGCATAAAATCATTAAGTTCTTCACCTGAAACATGATTAGAAGAACAAGAAGCAACAAAGTCATTTTCATTGAAACTTACATTCATGGATTCTTCTATGACCTTGGTTCTGAGGTTGTATACTCTGTATGCTTTAGAAATCACTGAGTAGCCTACAAACACTCATTCGTTAGCTTTAGGAGCAAACTTCTGCAATTGATCTTTTTGATTGAGTATGAAACATTGACAACCAAAGATATGCAGAAAGCTGATGCTTGGCTTCCTCCCCTTGAGCACTTCATATGGAGTTTTGTTGTGCCGCTTGATAATAAGGGACCTGTTCTGTGTGAAACATGCACAACTTACAGCCTCAGCTCAGAAATTGAAGGGTAACGCACTTTCACACAACATGGTTCTGGCAGCTTCAATCAATGTTCTATTTCTTCTTCCAGCTACACCATTTTGTTGTGGGGTTCTTGGAGCAGAAAAGTTTTGAGATATCCCTTTCTCATCACAGAAAGATTCCAGAGTTTGATTTCTGAATTCAGTTCCATGATCACTTCTAAGACTCCTCACCATATTGCCATTCAACACTTCCATTTTCTTGATAAAACAGATAATCTATTCAGCAGCCTCACTCTTTGCTTTCAGAAAGAAAACCCAAGTATATCTTGAGAATTCATTAACCAATACAAGAGCATACTTACTTCCACCAATACTAGCAGTTGCAACAGGACCAAAGAGATCCATGTGCAACATGTAGAAAGGTTCTGTAATTGAGAAGGACTGCTTGGATGGAAATGATGTCTTATGCTGCTTTCCCTTCTCACAAGCAGTGCAAGGTTTGGGTTTAAGATAAGTCAGTGAAGGTAGTCCTGCCACTAGTTCACCCTTGCTCAACTTGTTGATGTTTTTGAAATTAAGGTGGGAAAGCCTCTTGTGCCACAGCCAGTTTGTATCCTCATTATTCTTGGAGTACACACATTTTTCCTTTGAAGGATCACCAGAGGACATGTCAAGTGTATACACATCCTTGGTTCTCTTGGCACTTAACAATGTATTACATTCTTTATTTATGATGGAGCCTCCTGTCTTTGTGAAGTGGACTTCATTATCTCCATCACACAATTGACTTATGCATAATCTATTTCAGCCCTTTGACATATGAAACTTTTGACAGCTTGAGTTTCCCATTATGAAGCTCACCATATCCTTTAGTTTTCCCATGTTTGTTGTCACCAAAAGTCACCCTTGGACCTTTATCTTGCTTGTAGTTACTAAGCAAAGCCTTGTTACCTGTCATGGTTCTTGAACATCCACTGTCAAGAAACCAAGAACCAACACCCTGCACGGATTTGAATGAAAGAAGAGTTAGTGACACAAGTAGGAATCCACTACTTAGTGGATACCTGTGGAATGCACCTAGCTTTCCACTTCATCTCAGGTTTCTTATGTATGTGAGGAGTGACTATGTTATCATCACAAGTCCACTGTCTTGAATTCCTTTCTAAAGAACATTCAAATGCCTTATGCTCTTTGCTTCCACATTTATAACATTTTTGAGATTTTGTGGCCTTGGAGCATTGAACAACATGGTTTGAATGCCTATGAGATTTATTACAGTCATCATTTGACTAACTTGACCATTCAGCTTATGAAGCTTATCCTGTAAATTTCTTAGGTCTTTATTCACAGGCACCTTAGATTGATCTTTGTTTTTGTAAAGTTTTTGACCAATCTTTAGAGTGGCAGAAATGGGAACAATGTGAACATTATTCTTTTTACTCATAGTTTCTTTTATTGAAAGAGAGTTGATTACTTCTAGATCAACTGATTGTTTAGAAGACGAGCTATGATCAGCTGACAGTCAGCTGAGCATTTATCATCTGCTAACCAATCAGTTGATGGAGTAGTATTAGCTAATGATTCTTCAGTTTGTGAAATGCTAAGAATTAAGTCATCTGTTTTCAAGGTTTGACAACATAATGTCTCTGAGGTCTCAACTAATGATTCCTTTCCTTTAATCACATCCTTTGACTTTGTGTTATTAGTATTTTTACATTCTGAAATCTTACTAGAGGATGATTCAACAGAAGGAATAATTGATTCTTTTGAGTGGGAACTCTTTCTTCTAACAAACTTATTTGTGAACACACTTTTGCCTTTAATAGTCTTGTGAAAGGTCTGTGGCAATATGTTAGCTTTGTCTAAGATATTAAGGTTCTTACTAGAATCAACATAGTTAGCAGCCTTAGAGTAATTTCCACCAATAATAGCTTGAACTTGTTTGGGCATCTGCTCCTTGACACACTGAGTGGTCTTATCTGCAGATACACACCAAGACTTTACTTCTTTTTGGAGGTCATTAAACTTTTTGGTTGCTTCACTAGTTTCTTTTACTAAGATCTCATTAAGTATCTTTTGATTAGCTAGTTCATCATTTAAGATTGTTATCTGCTTAAGTTTCTCATCCTTAATAATTAACTTTTCCTTTAGTGATTCTACTTCTAGTTTTAGCTTCTTCTCTCTTTGAATAGTAGACTGGAAATCAATACACAAGTAATCAAACATAGCATTCTTCTCATTATCATCATAGTTAATAAATTTTCCAACCTGATACATAGAAGAAGGATCCCAGTTGGTAGTTGAACAAGCTTTAGCAGCCTTTTTCATGTCTTCATTTAAGGAACTACCATCATTGTTGTTGGCCATCATGCAAAATTGAGCAGAGATCACCTCATCTTCATCTGAGGAGAGATCTTCTTCTGCCCAATCTTCTTCATCAGCAACAAGAACTTGGCCCTGGGCTTTCTTCTTCTTCTTCTTGTCAAGGACAGCAGCAAGGAGTTTCTTATACTTGGCTTCATAATCAATCTTGCCCTCCTGCTTTTGCACAGATGAAGAACCAGTGTTATATTTGGACTTACAGTCACTAGCTATGTGGCCAATCTTGCCACACTTATAACACTCTGCTATGGAGGCATCAAAAGTGGATTTGGGCTTGACAAAATTTGATGACCTCTTGCTGAACCTCTTGACACCCTTTCCCTTCTTGAAAGGTCTGAACTTCTTAACCAACATAGCTACACCTTCAACCAACTCCTCCATATTACTTTCCTCACAATCCTTCTCCTCATCACTTTCTCCAACACTCTCCTCTCCATCTCCTTCTTCTTTAGAACCAGAATCAATAGTTGCAAAGCTTCTCATCTTTGTATCTCTTGATACAAGGGTAGTTGGTGCAGCTTTCACAACCTCCTTCATCTTCTTGGATGACAACTTCCTTTGTTTGACTGATTGCTCATGGTTGAGTATGTTACCATAGAGAGCAACCAGAGACATTCCCTTAATCTTCTCACTATGTCTTAGAACAGTGACAAAGTGATCCCATGTTTCAGGAAGGGAGTCTAGACACTTGTTCACCAAGACAAAGTTGCTCTTGGTTATGTCTGCCCTTTTCAAGTCATTAACTAGGCAGTTGAACCTGGTGTATGTGTGTGTAAGACTATCACCTTTCTGAGCAAAGAAGAATTCATACTCTCTATTGAGGAGGAGCTTCTTGTTCTCCTTCACCTCTTCAGTCCCTTCATATGCAACTGTGAGTGTATCTAACATCTCTTTTGCAGAAGAACAGTTAAGCACTTGACGATAGATTTCATAGGGTAGTGTAGAGACAAGAGCTGATATAGCCTTAACATCTAGGCTAACCAACCTCTTATCCTCATCTGTCCACAGATGCATAGGTTTGGTTATGATTCTTTCAGTTGTAGAGGTTTGACCTTCAGATTCTGATGGAATAGATAACACTGATGTTAGAACATAAGGACCATCAGTGACTATTTCAAGCATTTGGATATCAAGGGTGGATAGAAAAAATGTGCTCTACTTTTCCACATGGAGAAATTTTCAGCATCAAACATGGGACATCTTGTTAAGGACCCAGTGTTTGAGATATTCATATTGTTTGCGGATGAGGCCATATTGAGAGGGGTAGAAGCAGTTGTAGAGTAAGCAAAACAGATCTAGATATTGATTATCTAACCTGCTCTGATACTAGTTGTTAGTCCCAGATTGAGTACGCAACAACAAATGTTTGTAGAAGGTGGGGTTGAATACAAACATTAGCTTTTAAAAAATTAAAGACACACTGATATACTTTTATATAATTCTTATTGATATTGAATCAAGAATTACATGTACTAGAAGCGGAAATTCTAAGTATGATAAAAGGTGGCAATCAATTTGTCTAATACATAGACAAGCTAACTCTAAAACAACTAATGTATATAGAGTGTTCAACACATGAACAAGTTTGATTCTTCACAATGCTTATACTTTACGAATTTCTCAACTAATGAGATTTTCTTTCTATGTAGTAGAGACTTCACTTTGTTGTATTGTGTATTCTATCTTTGCATGTGCACCATGCATGAGTATATATAGAAGTCTTGGTGGATCCGGTTGCATGAAGGTAAGAGACATAGAGGATGTAGAAATATAATATTTTAATTGTAAAGGTAGTGGGTGAAAAGTAAAGTTACTTTAATCAAATATTTTGATAAAAGTAATTGTACTTTTCTGCAAAAGTGCAACCATTCACAATATAAAATATTAAAGTCCACATCTACTATCATGTAGAAGTATCTTTTTCCTTTCCATGATTGTACTTTAATCAACACCATGCTTGTGATTGATTTGACTTTACCAATTATGGGATTGCCAGCCATACTTAGTTGTTTGAACAAATCTTCAAGATCTTCGTCTGTTTGAGGTATCATTATCATTTTCCAGAGGATAAGGTCAAACCTTTTTGTCTCATACTTGATCTAAAAAGTGCATTTTTACTATTACAAAAAAAGATCTAAGGCATAATAGAACAACACATGTTCTGCCTTTTACATATGACTTACAATCTGAAAAGATATAGTAGATGTGACATTTTTCACGACTCAGCTAACAGATTGTACTAGGAACTCTGATATTCACTACTTAGTTGACAAAAATATTGTTGGAATATGCCCGCTGAAACAAACGAGTTAATGAAACTACCGATGAGGTGTAGGCCTATTGGGTCACATACCAAGTATTGATTCCGGCAACACGATCAAGCAATAGAGCGGAAGAGGCCAAAATGGGTTTTGGCAGGGTGGTACACGGGCCGTGTTCCTGAACACGGACCGTGTCCAGTCCAACGTACACGAGGCGTATTGGCCCAATCCAAGGTCGTGTAGTTTGGGCCTACACGGGCCGTGTAGTGCCTGTTAGACACGGGCCGTCATAGCCCAATTGGGGCCGTGGACTTTGGGCCTACACGGCCGTGTAGATCTACACGGGCCGTGTACGTTCGCTGTAACAGCAGAATTTACAGCCTTAAACACTTGGTTTAATGGGGTTAACTTCTAATAATGATGGTAGACAAAGAGATCACGAGTTATCTGCTCTTGTAGAGGCTTTTGGCTATCACTTGGTTTTTCGGTTGACATTTGAACTCTCTCTCTCTTGTTCTTGGTGTTCTTGAACACAAGAAGCAAACATACACATACTTGATTGTTCTTTTGGTGGTCATACATCAATTTGCTAGCACTTGGGAATCAAGGAAGCTTGGGGTGGACTTCATTGGAGGAGTTCTTTGTTGGACTCTAAGCCACTTGACTAGGAAGGTTACTTTGTGTTTTGCACCATTGAGGTATAACCTTTCTTCTCATCTTGTTTATATATATTTTAGTTGCAACTCCATTGTTAGATTTTGGTCCATGAGAAGTATTCATTGTTTGGCATCGATTTTATGTTATGTACTCTGCTTCCGTTGCTACTTGATTTTGCCAAACGAATATCTTCAGTGGTATCAGAGCCATATATAACATGGCTTTGCACTATTGAGTCTAGAAAAACCATAAAAGTGTTTTTGGATAAGAAAAGTGTTTTCTTAAAATTGGTTTTTCCATTGAGACTCTTGTTGTGCTAGAATAAATTTATTCGTAGACGTGTTAATATATTCTAGTTTTTATATTTATATATTTGTTGTAACTTGGCATGAAGTGTACACAAATATATACTTATAAATGTATATATGAATATGTGTCTCAAAATGTTTGATACACTAATGCATATGTACAAGGATTGTCCTTTTAGTGCCTTTGGTGTTTTGACAATCTTAACTAAAATATAGATATATATTTATATATCATGGTTATGCGTGGCACACCATGTTTCTATTTGATATACTTGGTTTGATTCGGTAACAAGATATGCCCCTAGACCTATGTGTTGTGATGATTGATTATTTTTTGGTTTTTTGGCGGCCTGTGTGCTGTATTGTTGTAATAATATTAATTTATTTACTTATTGGTGCGGCTTGCATGCCGTTTCTTTTATTCTATGTATTTGTATAAATAGTATAGGATTGCGACCTGCGTGTCGTTTATATATGTTATATGTATTTGTATATAGTATAGATTTAAAACCAAAGTAGTCAACGGGAGTCACGGTGATGACGTCTTGGCGAGAAGAAATCAACATGCTATTAGAGGTGTTGGATTCAGTGGGAGCTCATCCAACGAGACCATATCTTGTCTTTAGATTTTTGGCCTCGTTTTCCACGTTGTGGCTTACGGGGAAAGCGCATAGGAATTATGGGCATGTTACCGAATCGTATGTATAGATATTTGCGTGGTTGTATTTTATTATTCTACGCATGGATTAGGATTCGCATGCTGGATAATTTTTCTATAAAAATTAAATAAAATACAATGTTTGTTAAAATGGTTAACAATTGCGCGCGAATAGAATTGACAAAGGAAATATAAAAATGGTATTATATTAAAAGTGCTTAAAATCGTTTTGACACTTACTTTGTTAATTCACAAAAGGGTTTTATAAACCGGAAACAAAATCCCGTTTTTCAAAATGTAAATCATGCACCATCCATAACATGACACCACCCGAATCTAACAAAGCAAGGATGATTGTCGAGCTAAGCACGAGTCATTCCTTGTGTAGTTGTGTGGAAGGTGAGTGGGATAACTCGCATGATTGGTTGTCGAGCTAAGCACGAGCCAATTGATGGTCGAGAGTGCCACCCGTGTGTCTTGTTGGACGATTTACAATTTTAGTATATAATTCTTGGTTAGTTGTCGAGCTAAGCACGAGCTAAACAAAAATTATATATTAAGATTGGTGTAAGATAGGGATCAAACATGCCAACCGACATAATGGATGTCAACGGATCCCGCAAGTGTCTAAGAGTTGTAATAGAGATTACAATTGGTAAAGTGGTTGCCGGCCTAAATAGCTTCGCCACGTGATCCGCGGTAAACCCGTCACGGTGCGAGGTGAAATAAGGTTCTTAGCCCTTGTTACAAATAAATTGTTTTGTTTAAAACTATGGGTACTTATTTTAACAAGGATTTCCAAACTAATTAAAACTACTTTGCTATTTTAGATGGCGTCTTCAAGCAACACCAACACCACCAACCATTTTTCACTTAGAGTTTTCCTTGAGAAGGAGAAACTCAATGGTAACAACTTCTTGGATTGGTTTAGGAAACTTAAACTTGTCCTACGCCAATAAGGGAAGATGGTTACCATAGAGGAGGCCCTACCTGAGGCTCCTGCTGCCAATGCCACTCGGGCTATCCGAGACGCTTATGAGAAGCGTGTCAAGGATACCGAGGACATTACTTGCCTCATCCTAAGTACTATGATCCCCGAGCTCCAAAAGCAAATGGATCATTTGAGTGCTTTTGACTTGATCGCTCAGCTTAAGGAAATGTTCCAGCAGCAAGCAAGACAAGAGAGGTTTGAGTGTCTTAAGACGGTACTTGGTAGCAAGATGGCCGATGGCGGGAATGTGAGTGCACACGTGTTGCGCTCGAAAGCAAACGTGGAGCGCATGGAACAGCTCAGATTTACCATAGGGAGGGAGCTAGCCGTGGATTTGATCCTATGGTCCCTGCCCACCGCGTATGATCAATTCGTTATGAATTATCATATGCATAGTATGGATAATTCCATCATGGAGCTTCATGGTATGCTTAAGACAACGGAGTCTAGCATGACCAAAAACAAGCCCGCCGTTCCAAATCCCGTTCTTCCTATAAGGGAGGGACGAATCCAGATGAAGAAGAGGACCGCTTATACCCCTAAGGGTAAGGGGAAGGGGAAGATTGGTGCTGCCAAGTCTGGCCCCACTTCAGAGGGTAAAGGCAAGGGGAAGATGGTTTCCCAAGCTAAGACTCCGAACGAAGCGGAATGCTTCTTCTGCGGGAAGAAGGGCCATTGGTGCCGTAATTGCCCGGGGTACCTAGAAGGTCTTAAGAAGCTCAAGGGGTTGAGCATCACAGGAACTTCTGACTCAGGTACGTAAATGATTGAACTCCATCATACTTCTACATCTGGTAGTTGGGTGTTAGATACCGGCTGTGGCACTCACGTTTGTAATATTGTGTAGGTGCTAAGGACAAGTAGAAGGATGGAGAATGGCGAGCTTGACTTGATTATGGGAAACAAGTAGATTGTCCCGGTCAAGGCTCAAGGAGAAGTTGAATTATCTTTTAATTCAGGTTTTTCTATATTATTATTGAACGTATGCTATTCGCCGCTTGTGGCACGAAACATTATTTCTTTTCATGCATTACACGACAATGGTTTTGGTTTTTCTTTTGACAATGGGGTTATTGTTAGTTTTAAAAATGGTATTTGTTATTTTAAAGCTTATCCTTGTCGTGGTATTTATGAAGTAGATGCGTACGTTAGTGATAATCGTTCAATCATGAATATTGATTCAACGTCTAAAAAAGGTTTAGACAAATTGTCTTTGTGGCATGGTCGACTTAGCCATATAAACAAGACTCGTATCGCCAAGCTCCAAGCGGATGAGATCTTGGAATCATTTGACCACGAGTCGAATGAAGTATGCGAATCTTGTTTATTAGGCAAGATGACTAAAGCTCCCTTTTCTGGCGTGAATGAGAGGGGAAAAGACATATTGGACATTATACATTCCGATGTGTGTGATCCGTTTAAGCACATCACAAGAGACAATTCTAGATACTTCGTTACCTTTATAAATGATTATAGTAGGTATGGGTATGTCTACTTGGTTAGACAAAAGTCCGAGACCTTTGAGGTCTTTAAGACTTTCCAAAACGAAGTAGAGAATCAATTGGGCAAGAAGATTAAGATACTTAGATCCGATAGGGGTGGTGAGTATCTTAGTCAAGAGTTTCGTGATCATCTTAAGGGTTTTAGAATTATCTCACAACTTACACCTCCTAGGACGCCACAATTAAATGGTGTCGCCGAGAGGAAGAACCAAACATTGTTAGATATGGTTCGGTCTATGATGAGTCACACCCAAGTGCCTATAAGCCTTTGGGGTTATGCTCTTGAAACGGCAACAAGAATCCTTAATCTCGTTCCAACGAAGAAGGTCGAGAAAACACCTTTCGAGATGTGGCATGGGAAACCTCCCGTTCTTGCCTATCTAAAGGTTTGGGGTTGTCAAGCCTACGTACGACGTGAGGTAGATGACAAGTTGGAGCCCTGATCCGAAAAGTGTTATTTCATCGGATATCCAGCTGCGGGTATTGGATATATATTCTATAAACCTTCCAAGAACAAGGTATTTGTTGCTCGGAGGGCAGTCTTTTTAGAAAGAGAATTAGTATCCAATCAGCATGGCGGGATTAAGATTGATCTTGAAGAAGTTCTTGAGTCAACGGATGAAAGACATGACGTTGGCACTAGCCAACAACCCAGTGAGGTTGAGTTTGAGCATGACAATGCGGAGACTAACGTACATCCGTTACCTCCCCTTAGATCCGGTAGAGCTCGCCATGAGCCAGAGAGATATGGATTTCTCATATCTGAGGGCGACGAGTTATTGGTGGATCTTAATGAGCCCGCCAACTATCGGGAAGCGGCAGCGGGCCACGAGTCTTCAAAATGTAAGGAGGCAATGGATAACGAGATGCAATCCATGGAGGATAACCAGGTTTGGGAATTGGTTGATCCCACACCCGGTTGTAAACCAATAGGGTGTAAGTGGGTCTTCAAGAAGAAGACCGACATGGATGGAAAAGTAAACACTGTCAAAGCCCGACTAGTGGCTAAAGGTTTCACCCAGACACATGGTGTCGACTATGATGAAACTTTCTCCCCAGTGGCCATGTTGAAATCTATTAGGATACTTTTGGCAATTGCCGCATTTCATGATTATGAAATATGGCAAATGGATGTCAAAACCGCCTTCCTTAATGGGAAGCTCTCCGAAGAGGTGTATATGACGCAGCCTGAGGGTTTTGTGCATCCGAAGCATCCTAATAGAGTGTGTAGATTAAAGAAGTCCATTTATGGACTTAAACAAGCATCTCGTAGTTGGAATCTATGCTTTGATGAGAAAATCAAAGAGTTTGGTTTTTCGAAAAGTGTAGACGAGCCATGTGTAGACGTTAGGGCTAGTGGGAGCGCCGTTGTTTTCTTAGTCTTGTATGTGGATGATATCCTACTCATCGGTAAAGATGTTCCAACCTTGCAAAGTGTCAAAATTTGGCTTGGAAAATGCTTTTCAATGAAAGACTTATGAGAAGCGGTATACATTCTGGGTATCAAGATCTATAGAGATAGGTCTAGAAAACTTCTCGAGTTGAGTCAAAGTACATACATTGATAAAGTCTTGAAGCGGTTCAAGATGGAGGACTCCAAGAAAGGAAATCTTCCTATGTCGCATGGAGTGATATTGAGTAAAACTCAATGTCCTAGTTCTCAAGAGGAACTAGAAGTAATGAAGTGAGTACCATATGCTTCGGTCGTGGGCTCGATCATGTACGCCATGTTATGTACCCGTCCTGATGTGTCATGTGCTTTGAGCATGACTAGTAGATATCAGGCGAACCTGGGGCAAGCCCATTGGGTTGCCGTAAAGAACTTTCTTAAGTATCTTAGGAGGACTAAAGAGATGTTCTTGATATTTGGTGGTGAGGAAGAGCTCAAAGTAAAGGGTTACTCTGATGCTAGTTTCCAAACTGATAGGGATGACTGCCGATCACAATCGGGGTTTGTGTTCCTATTGAATGGTGGGGCTATTACTTGGAGAAGTTCAAAGCAAGACACAGTGGCTGATTCTACTACAGAGTCAGAGTACATTGCGGCAAGTGAAGCTGCTAAAGAAGCTGTGTGGATAAGGAAGTTCATCTGAGACCTTGGAGTGGTTCCTAGCATATCCGACCCTATTGAGATCTTTTGTGACAATGAGGGTGCGGTAGCCTTGGCGAAGGAACCAAGAGCTCAGAAGAGAACGAGGCATATACCTCGTAAGTACCACTTGATTAGAGAGATGGTTGAAAGTGGTGAAGTCGCTATTAGTAGAGTAACCTCGGAAGGCAATTTGGCCGATCCGTTTACTAAACCATTTACACAAGCTTCTCATGATTCTCACACTACGGCGATAGGTGTTAGATTTGCTCATGACTTGGTTTAGATTTAGTTTTAATTTATGTTTGGACCATTATGTATTTGGGAACATTAAGCAATAATATTACTAATGTTTGTTTCGATTTATATAGTAGAGATCTATATATACGCGTGTTGCGGTTACTCACATTTAGTCTTTATTGTGTTCTATCTTTACATGTTTAACTTATTCCCTAGATTGTTTTACAATCTTTTAGTCTCCACAATCGGTCGTACTTTGTGGGAAGAACGTATGAATTAAGATTGAGGTAAAGAATTGGTTTTGATAAAACGTGATTCTTGCCTATACTTGAAAGGGGTTTCAAGTGATTAGAGGACCTGCACCCGAGTTTACTTCATGGTTTTAGTCACAAGTACCTCGGGATGGTAATGACATTTCATCCTTAAACTAGAGATACATGTGATCCCAAAGCATAGGTCTGCTTTGCTTTGATCGTTTTCTAACGCGGTCCGTAACTGGTCGTTATAAGGGAAATGATTGGGTAGAGTATTGTCTATGTGGCGGGACTATGTAGTCGAAAAGTATTTGTTCCTCTATGTATAGAGAGAATATCCATGGGCCCCTCGATGATTGAGTGATGACGTTCATATGCATGGCCATGCTCAGGTTACATTGATGATGGATCAATGTTAACTTGGTTTGTTGGTCACCACTAATCTAGAATCGAGAAACATAATCGTGAACGATCTGAAGGTTGACTATATTCCATGCCTTGTGTTCACATTGGATATCGCGAACAAAGGGATGTACATGTTCATTTATCTTTAGGACAATCATTTTAATATTGGGGATCTTGTCAAGAGTGGCATACCCTGTACTGACTTGGGAGCATAGATGTCTTGCTAGAGGCCGCTCTATGTTTGTGTTATTTTTCGTAGTCATGTCACGTGCAAGTGGGAGTCTGTTGGAATATGCCCGCTGACACGAACGAGTTAATGACACTACCGATGAGGTGTAGGCGTTTTGGGTCAGACACCAAGTATTGATTCCGGCAACACGATCAAGCAATAGAGAGGAAAAGGCCAAAATGGGTTTTGGCAGGGTGGTACACGGGCCGTGTTCCTGAACACGGACCGTGTCCAGTCCAACGTACAGGAGGCGTATTGGCCCAATCCAAGGTCGTGTAGTTTGGGCCTACACGGGCTGTGTAGATGAACACGGGCCGTGTAGTGCCTGTTAGACAAGGGCCGTCTTAGCCCAATGTGGGCCGTGGACTTTGGGCCTACACGGGCCGTGTACGTTCGCTGTAACAGCAGAATTAACAGCCTTAAACACTTGGTTTAATGGGGTTAACTTCTAATAATGATGGTAGACAAAGAGACCATGAGTTATCTGCTCTTGTAGAGGCTTTTGGCTATCACTTGGTTTTTTGGTTGACATTTGAACTCTCTCTCTCTCTTGATCTTGGTGTTCTTGGTGTTCTTGAACCCAAGAAGCAAACATACACATACTTGATTGTTGTTTTGGTGGTCATACATCAATTTGCTTGCACTTGGGAATCAAGGAAGCTTGGGGTGGACTTCATTGGAGGAGTTCTTTGTTGGACTCTAAGCCACTTGACTAGGAAGGTTACTTTGTGTTTTGCACCATTGAGGTATAACCTTTCTTCTCATCTTGTTTGTATATATTTTAGTTGCAACTCCATTGTTAGATTTTGGTCCATGAGAAGTATTCATTGTTTGGCATCGATTTTATGTTATGTACTCTGCTTCCGTTGCTACTTGATTTTGCCAAACGAATACCGTCAAATATATTAGTTGATCACTTTTTGCTAGGACTCAATTGACACATATTGCTCAGGTGATCATATAGATGCTCAGCTGATCAATAGTAAGCTTAGGAGGACATATGCTCATGTATTTGGATGATGAGTTGATCAAGAGTGCTCAGCTGATCAATCAAATACATCAGTTTAAAAGGGAAGATAACTTGTGTAAAGGAAGACTTACTTAGATGATGCTCTGGGCCTCGGCTGATCCAATTGTTCACTCAGCTGATAGAGTAGGCACTCAACTGATCAATTTCTTCACTCAGCTTATCAATTTGTTCACTCAGCTAATCAATTTGTTCACTCCGCTGATGGAATATTTTCCTCAGCTGATCAACAATTTTGCTCAGCTGATGGTCTTCTTTACTTGTTTTCTTCATCTGATGCTCCTTGGCTCTTATCCTTTGGCTGATACTTTAAGTAGGATCTGATGCTCAGCAGATGGCTTATTTTCCTCAGTTGATGGTTCCATACTTAGCTTATTTTTACATAAACTGATTCAAACAACACATGTTTGAACTCTTTCTAAGTCATACTGAATGTAGGGTTTGGTTATCATCAAATTCTATGTTTTAGGATAGGCAGAGTTGATTATTAGGGAGAAGTGATTATCTCCCCAACACAAACATATATATATATATATAAGTTTGCTCTAATTACATAAATATGAAGGAATCTCATGCACACCATAAACCCAAGCACAACGGAAGCAAGAAGTAAAAACAAAAGATTTTCGGGTTTAACCAACACATGCACAATATTCACTTAGTGAGATATAGCTACAAAAGATAATACCAACAAGAAAAACAAAGGAAACCAGAAAACGAGACCATACCCTTGATGTCTCTGGTAGTTGTGATGTTGTTGATGCAATACTTGAACTCCAAAAACGAGCTCCTCTATTGATATCCACACTAAGCCTTCCGTGAATCTCCTTTGCTAAAGCTTGAGGTACTCTACTTGCACTCAAGAACAGCACCAATAGAACTCTTGCCCTTGTTAACTTAACCTCCAACTCAAAGAAAGCTCCTTGTAGTATTTTAGTGTGTAAGTTGTATCAATTGGCAAAAGGTCATTTAGAGAGCAAATAGAAGGGTTTATATAAGCAGATAGGGAGCTCAAATGGCACCAGGCTCGGCCACAATGGCTAGCTCTCATTGGATCAAACAAAAGGTCCAATAAGATAAAAGTGTCACTTTGACTTCTGCCTTCACGGGCTCTCACGGCCCGTGAGGAAGTCATGAAGGCATCACCCCCACGATCCTCGACCGGCCCCTGAAGCCTCGTGAAGACCTTCACGTCACGACCCATGAGGGTCCGTGAAGGTCGACAGAAACCCTAATTATACAAATTTACTCTCTCTTGATTTGTACTGTCGGATTCAACGCTTGGTGTGTGACCCAATAGGCCTGTGCCTCATCAGCAGTGATCCAATATATGTGTATGAGTGGGCATATATCCAACAGACTCCCACTTGCACATGATACATCATCAGATATTAATCATAGACAAAGAGCCGCGCTAGCTAAGCATCAATGCCCCCAAGTCGGAGCGAGTTGCCATCTTCGAGAAAACCTTATAGCCTTAAAGGGCTTATGAGGTTCTATAGATAAATGATCATGTACATCCTTTGGTTTGCGATATCCTTGTGAACACGAGACATGGAATATGTCAATCTCTAGATCGTTCACAATTATGTTTCTCGATTATAGATTGGTGGTGACTAAATAAAAAAGTTGCATCTGATCTAGAATCAATGTAACCTCAGCACGGCCAATCATTGTCACACCCCGCTAAAGCGGAAACACGAGGTGTCACAACACAAGATATCATCGCACAAGGTAAATATACAATAACCATTATATTAACTTAACAAAAATAAGTAGTTCGGGTAAAACATAAACAAAAGTTACACAACCAAATAATAATTTAAATGACATTGTCTTGTACGATGTGAAAATAAAATAGATATTGTTTTTATAAAACGCGACGAGGAAGATGAAGATGCCACACATCATGCTTCTATGCAAGGTACCTAACGACGATCACCTGAAAGCACGGGTAAAAGAAAGAAAATGGTCAACTACTAGAGTTGGTGAGTTCATAGGTTTTTAATATATGCAAAAAATATCTTTTAAATGAGAAAAGTTTAAATAATTGATGGAGGTTTTTGGAATAAAATAAAAGTATGCATGAATTATAGAAGATGTATTATATTTACCAATACGTTGCACATGGTAGTAATAGACTATGATGATTGTTGCTTGAGCCATTATCCAACCTAGCCGACAACCAATTGACCATGATAAACCTAACGCCTATATTAAATGACGTTAGTAGTGGTAAAGTACATCTATAGTTCGTCAACCATAAATGGGAGACGTCGGAATCTCCAAATAGCGCTACTTACTAATACCATCGGCTCACTGGCGGAGTTAAGGAATAATGTCCAACGAAAGGGCCTTAAAACGATCACCCAAGCACATCAAAGAATAATACCATAAGTGCTCAAAATAATATTTGAAATAAATAAGAAGATAGGCAATAAACTTTTCATGAAACGTATACACATGCTTTCACCCCAAAATAATATGAAATACGGTAAAAAGGGGCTATGATACTCACTCGGTATGCAGATGTCTTCACTCGTAAGGATTTCTTGTTCCTACCGAAGCTCCTTTCCTAATATACCTATTTTATTTATTATTTTGTATTATTTATTTTGTTGTTAACTTATTTATTAAATAGTTTAAGGTTGTCTCTATTTTTCCATAAATCATAAGTGTTCACTGGAATTTTCAGTTCTTTAAGTTGAACTTTAAAAATTAAAAACTGTAATTTAGGAGTCATATTAACGCTTTATATTTTAATATAATCTTACTACATGTTTCTAGAATATCCAGTAAAAATATAGGAATTTATAATCCATGTTTAGTATTTTTAATAATTAAAAGTGTATAGGATGTCCACTGATCAGTGTCTTGATGACATGTTGTTACTAAAACGCCTGTTTAGGGCTCATAAGACCTCGTTTTTACATGATTCAAACTGGGAATTAACCATGACGCAAAGATTAAACTTTAAAAAAAACTAGACGTATTTTGACCAAAGAATGAGTAAGTTACACGCGTTTAAAGTGTACCTTTTTAAAACTGTCAGATTTCCAGATTCAACATATGTGTCTTTTTAAATATGTTTGAAGGATCAAACGTTCATGAAAATTAGTGAATCCAGGTTTAAATGAAAGGTAACACTTTAAAATAAGATTAGCAAAAAGAATCAACTGATTTTGATACCTATAACTCCAGTTACAACAAAAACAAGTGGGGAGTTCTAGCATCAGAATCTGCCAGATTTATTACTCTTTTTACTTATGGGTCATAACTTTAATATGACATGTTTATATTCATGATTAATCATCTTGTATGAGTATAAGCTTTGATAATCCATGTGTTCTTACAACAATGGTAGGATGATACACAATTTATGTGTTCCTTACAACATTTGTTAAGATGAAACACATGCATGATCAAAGTCTTATTTTCTTGATTTTTAGTTTATTAAGTTCCATACAACAATGTTAGGATGATGCACATTTCATGTGCTCCTTACAACATTGGTAGGATGTTTATATTTAGATGATTATATATATATATATATAAAAGAAATAAGATGAACATCAAAGAAAATAAATAAAAAAAGAAGAAAGAAGAAAAGAAGAAATGTAGAAGAGTAGAGATGAGTGTGTTATGATCATCTTACCAACTCTTTTCTTTGATTATGTGTTTGATCTTCAAAAGATGAACAAGACTTGGATGTTCTTGGGAGATTTTTGTTGGTGAAAGAAGAAGAGAGAAAAGAGAAGAGATGGAGTGTGGTGGTAAAGAAAATGATGAAGAGTAGTAGGAGGCTTATATAGAGCATGGGGGAGATCTAGTGGTGATTCTTGGGAAGAGAAGGAGGTAAGAGAAAAGAGAGGGGGGGTGCCTTGGCCGGCCATGGGGGGGGTTTCTTTTATTTTTTTTTTTGAATAATTAAGTGTAATTTGTTTAAATAAATTTTGTATATTTGTTGATTTTGTATAAATCTTTTAATTACAAAGTTTTTATTACTTTTATGAGTTTATTTTTATATGTTTTATATTTTAACTTATTTATATTTATTTTGATTTATTTAATTATTTTTATTGATATTATATTTATTATTGTACATGATTTGTAATTCTTGACTTTTAATAATTCGATTTTTCGAGCTCCGGAAGGTTCTAACCATATAGGCGGGATTTCTATGAAATCTAATATTATTATGGATGTATTTAAATCATAAATACTATTTTTAGTCATACTAGACTTAAAATACAAAGTTCTAACGGCTAACCTGGGAAATTTGTTGCCGAATGTCACAGTCACCCCTGATTAAAAGAATTTCGTCCCGAAATTAATCGTTGACGTCTTGGACTTGCTTTTTGGCGAAGAGGTGCGGATATTTGAGTTTCATATAATCCTCTCGCTCCCAAGTGTATTCAGGCCCGTGCCTTGAGTTCCAACGAATTTTTAAGATGGGGATCCTGCTTCTCCTTAGTCTTTTGACCTCCTGGTCAAGGATTTCGATTGCTTCTTCTACAAAGTGCAACCGGTCATCAACTTGCACATCTTTTAAGGGTAAGACTAAGGTTTCCTCCGTTTGGCATTTCTTTAAATTCGACACATGGAACGTGTCATGGATGGTGCTCAGTTCTTGTGGCAGTTTTAGCTTGTAGGCTACCAGTCCAATCCTTTTGATTATCTCGAACGGCCCAACGTACCTGGGACTTAACTTGTTCTTTTTACCAAAACGCACTATCCCTTTCCAAGGTGATATCTTTAGTAGAACTTTATCGCCAACTTGAAACTCTAGGGGTTTCGTGCGATTGTCGGCATAGCTCTTTTGTCGGTCCCTAGCGGTTTTGAGCCTTTCCCTGATAATCTTTATCTTATCAGTAGTTTCCTGCACGACGTCGGGTCTGGACAATTGTCGGTCTCCGATTTCCAACCAGCTGAGCGGGGATCTACATTTGCGTCCGTACAATGTTTCCTAGGGTGCACACTGGATACTGGTGTGATAACTATTATTGTATGAAAATTCAACCAGTGGCAAATGCGAGTCCCAGCTCCCACCAAAATCTAACACACAAGCACGTAACATATCCTCCAGCGTTTGAATAGTCCTTTCTGATTGTCCGTCTGTTTGGGGGTGGTAAGAGGTGCTTAAATTGACTCGCGTTCCCAATGCTTTCTGAAGTGATTGCCAAAATCGGGAAGTGAAGCGACTATCCCTATCCGAGATGATAGAGATGGGCATTCCATGACGCATGACGATCTCATTGATGTAGATTCGTGCCAGCTTTTCCATCTTGTAATCTTCACGAATGGGTAGGAAATGTGCTGACTTTGTAAGCTGGTCTACTACTACCCAGATGGAATCGTACCCTTTTGCGGATCGGGGTAACTTAGTCACAAAATCCATAGTTATCTGTTCCCATTTCCATTCCGCGATTTCGGGTTGCTGCAGTAATCCAGAGGGTTTCTGGTGTTCTGCCTTAACTCTTGCACAAGTCAAACATTTCCCCACGTATAGGGCGACATCCTTCTTCATTCCGGGCCACCAATAGTATTCCTTCAAATCCTTGTACATTTTATCGGCTCCGGGATGAATAGAATACTTAGACTTATGTGCCTCATCCAATATCGTTAACCGAATGTTATTCGCCTTGGGTATCCAAACCTTCTTTTTGAAGTAACGTACTCCATCAGTTCCAATTTCGAATATGTGCTCCAAATGACGGAGGTTTTCCTCTTTTAGATTTTCTGTTTTTAATACTTGCTCCTGAGCTTCGAGGATCCTTCCTTTCATACTGGTTTGCACAACGGCTCCTAATGCTCGTACTCACGTTGGTTTTACTCTTTCCTTCCTACTCAACGCGTCGGCAACCACATTGGCCTTGCCTGGGTGATATTTGATTTCGCAATCATAATCATTGAGTATTTCTACCCATCGCCTTTATCTCATATTGAGCATCTTTTGATCAAAAATATGCTGGAGACTCTTATAGTCGGTGTAGACGGTGCACTTGGTGGCATATAAATAGTGTCTCCATATTTTGAGTGCAAACACTACTGCTCCTAACTCCAAATCATGAGTAATGTAGTTTTTCTCATGAACCTTCAATTGTCTCGAAGCATAGGCGATAACTTTGTCTTTTTGCATTAAAACACATCCCAACCCTTGGTGTGATGCGTCGCAATAGACCACAAAGTTTTCTGTTCCAGTTGGCAATGACAAGATAGGTGCGTTGCATAGCTTCTGCTTTAAGGTTTGAAAGGCTTCTTCTTGCTTATCTCCCCAAATGAATTTCTTATCCTTCTGAGTCAGAGTCGTTAATGGTTGAGCCACGCGTGAAAAGTTTTCGATGAATCGCCTATAATATCTTGCCAAACCCAGAAATTATCGAATCTCGGTTGGCGTCTTTGGTGTTTCCCACTTTTTGATTGCCTCAATCTTTGTTGGATCGACATGAATTCCATTTGAATTAACTACGTGACCAAGGAAGTGTACTTCTCGGATCCAAAATTCACACTTGGAGAATTTGGCATACAACTTCTGGTCCTTGAGTAGTGTTAAGATTAATTTCAAATGATGCTCATGATCTTCCTTGCTTCGCGAATAGATAAGAATGTCTTCTATGAACACTATTGCAAACTTATCTAAATATGGTCTACAGACCCTATTCATTAAGTCCATAAATACTGCTGGAGCGTTAGTCAACCCAAAAGACATATAACTAAGAACTCATAATGTCCATAGCGGGTTCTAAAGGCGGTATTGGGGACGTCTTCTTCGCGAACTCTCAATTGGTGATATCCCGAGCGAAGATCGATTTTTGAAAAATAGTTGGCGCCTTCAAGTTGGTCGAACAGGTCATCGATTCGAGGGAGAGGGTATCGGTTCTTGATAGTTAACTTGTTGAGTTCCCGATAGTCGATACACATTCGTAGCGACCCGTCCTTCTTTTTGACGAAAAGAACTGGGGCTCCCTAAGGGGAGGTACTTGGTCGAATAATTCCTTTGTCGAGTAGCTCTTGAAGATGTGCAGACAATTCCTACATTTCCAACGGGGCTAACCGATATGGTGCCTTTGCTACGGGCGCGGCTCCAGGGATTAAATCAATCTAAATTTGTCTTGTCTAAGTGAGGGTAATCCAAGTAATTCACCCGGAAACACCTTGGGAGAATCCCGAACGATTGGAAAATCGTGAATGTGCTTTTCCTAAACCTCCGTTTCTACAACGTGCACGAAGAATGCGATATAGTCCTTTCCTAAATATTTTTGCATTTTCATGCATGATACCACCTTGACGTTCTTCCTGGTCTTTTATCCTTATACGACAAGCGTTTCGTCTTGTGATAGTGGAATTTGAATGATCTTTGCAGAAAAATATTTAAGCTTGATTTTTGGATAGCCAATACATACCAACAACTACATCAAAGCTCCTTAGTTTGATTGGTATGGTCTACGTTAAAGTTTTTGCTGGCTAAGTTCAAGGTACAGTTAGTGATTATATCTCTAGTCTTGAATTCTTGTCCATTAGCAAATTCCATGAAATAGGCCTCTTTCAATATTTGAAATTTTAGATTGAGCTTTGGCCTAAAAACTAGTGGTACGAAGCTTCTATATATTCTAGAGTCAGATAGCATTGATGCATTGTAATTGTTTAGAAGAAACATACTAGTAATCACATTCGGGTCTCTCATTTGTACAAATTCTACTTAGCTAGGTTATGGTGATCCTAAGATATAAGGTCTAACAACTAACACTCCCGTTCAATCATATATCAATGCATGTAAAATTTTAAAATCATACATTTCATAACGTGATTTAAGCAACACATGTTCAATCATATAGTTCCCAAAAGTACCAAAATGATTTCCTAAAATACATCAAGTGATTAATGTTTAACAAATCATCAAAATAAACCACCAAGTTTAATAATCGAAAGAAACTCCGAATCTTTCACTAATTCAATCTCCTTAAAAACAACCCTAGCGTACCATCATACTTATTAGCAATCTCACCATCACTATAAAAAAATATCCTCCCATGCACATATATAATTACATCATATACACGGCCCTCCTTGTTGCAATGGTGGTACCCACAGCTCTTAACGCTTTACGGTGTTGCGACTCCGAGAGCATAGAAACATTTACATAGGACATGGTGCCGGTGGTCTAAACTAGTATGATGAATACTCAGTTCTAGTGATATGCTTTGTACCCACCTTCCCTCTTTAGGGGTCACCCTTAATGTCCTTATGATAGTTTCCGTTACTACTCAGGGTGCCTTTATGTGCTCCCTAAATCAGCAGTTCTCTCCCTCCTTATGAAAAGGTCACGAGGTCACTCTCGTTGGTAAGGAGACTCTTTTCCTAGCCGTGAGCCTAACACATGCTCCACAGGAAGTTGGTGTTGATAATACACTAGGTCATGAAACTCGGGGACGCTCCCACTAAGTTTCTATTCTAACCTCCATGGGTAAAGAATATGTAATCTTAGTGCGTCAACCTAATGATGACATTACAGACTTCGATATATATATATATATATAATTGGTTACTAAGTATGCCAATATATGCAAGTACTTATGATATGCCATGCTTATGCACACACACAATAATCGTGCTCCAGAAAGAAAATAAATGAAAAATGTTTCTAAGTATATTTTTATTATAACTAACCTAAGTCCCATATTGTACATAGCTAAATTAGACATAGGTGAACAAGCTTTGTCTAATTGAGGTATAACAATGTGGTACTCAACTTAATTATATTATCAATACACTTGATGCATTTTAAACAAAATTATTTTGAAAATCATTTTTATAAACCTTTGGTTATAGTTGGTGTTTTCCCCCCATAAGGAAAACAACATTCTCTATAACCTTAGGCTCTTATACCAAATCTGTCACACCCCGCTAAAGCGGAAACACGAGGTGTTACAGCACAAGATATCATCGCAGCACAAGATATCATCGCACATGGTAAATAGACAATAACCATTATATTAACTTAACAAAAATAAGTAGTTCGGGTAAAACATAAACAAAAGTTACACAACCAAATAATAATTTAAATGACATTGTCTTGTACGATGTGAAAATAAAATAGATATTGTTTTTATAAAACGTGACGATGAAGATGAAGATGCCACACATCATGCTTCTATCCAAGGTACCTAATGACGATCACCTGAAAGCACGGGTAAAAGAAAGAAAATGGTCAACTACTAGAGTTGGTGAGTTCATAGGTTTTTAATATATGCAAAAAATATCTTTTAAATGAGAAAAGTTTAAATAATTGATGGAGGTTTTTGGAATAAAATAAAAGTATGCATGAATTATAGAAGATGTATTATATTGCCCAATACGTTGCACATGGTAGTAATAGACTATGATGATTGTTGCTTGAGCCATTATCCAACCTAGCCGACAACCAATTGCCCATGATAAACCTAACAACTATATTAAATGACGTTAGTAGTGGTAAAGTACATCTATAGTTCGTCAACCATAAATGGGAGACGTTGGAATCTCCAAATAGCGCTACTTACTAATACCATCGGCTCACTAGCGGAGTTAAGGAATAATGTCCAACGAAAGGGCCTTACAACGATCACCCAAGCACATCAAAGAATAATACCATAAGTGCTCAAAATAATATTTGAAATAAATAAGAAGATAGGCAATAAACTTTTCATGAAACGTATACACATGCTTTCACCCCAAAATAATATGAAATATGGTAAAAAGGGGCTATGATACTCACTCGGTATGCAAATGTGTTCACTCGTAAGAATTTCTTGTTCCTACCGAAGCTCCTTTCCTAATATAAGAGGTATGTAGCTCTATTAGACTTATTTTATTTATTATTTTGTATTATTTATTTGTTGTTAACTTATTTATTAAGTTGTTAAAGGTTGTCTCTATTTTTCCATAAATCATAAGTGTTCACTTGAATTTTCAGTTCTTTAAGCTGAAATTTAAAAATTAAAAACTGTAATTTAGGACTCATATTAAGGCTTGATATTTTAATATAATCTTACTAAATGTTTCTAGAATGTCCAGTAAAAATATAGTAATTTATAATCCATGTTTAGTATTTTTAATAATTAAAAGTGTATAGGATGTCCACTGATCAGTGTCTGGATGACATGTTGTTACTAAAACGCCTGTTTAGGGCATATACGACCTCGTTTTTACATGATTCAAACTGGGAATTAACCACGACTCAAAGATTAAACTTTTACTAAAAACTAGACGTGTTTTGACCCAAGAATGAGTAAGTTACACCCGTTTAAAGTGTACCTTTTTAAATCTGTCAGATTTCCAGATTCAACACATGTGTCTTTTTAAATATGTTTGAAGGATCAAACGTTCATTTAAATTAGTGAATCCAGGTTTAAATGATAGGTAACACTTTAAACTAAGATTAGCAAAGTGAATCAACTGATTTTGATACCTAGAACTCTAGATATAACAAAAACAAGTGGGAAGTTCTAGCATCAGAATCTGCCAGATTTATTATTCTTTTTGCTTATGGGTCATAACTTTAATATGACATGTTTATATTCATGATTAATCATCTTGTATGAGTATAAGCTTTGATAATCCATGTGTTCTTACAAATATGGTAGGATGATACACATTTTATGTGTTCCTTGCAATATTTGTTAAGATGAAACATATGCATGATCAAAGCCTTATTTTCTTGATTTTTAGTTGATTAAGTTTTATACTACAATGGTAGGATGATGCACATTTCATGTGCTCCTTACAACATTGGTAGGATGTTTATATTTAGATGATTATATATATATATATATATATATATATATATAAGAAATAAGATGAACATCAAAGAAAATAAAAAAAAAGAAGAAAGAAGAAAAGAAGAAATGTAGAAGAGTAGAGATGAGTGTGTTATGATCATCTTACCAACTCTTTTCTTTGATTATGTGTTTGATCTTCAAAAGATGAACAAGACTTGGATGTTCTTGGGATATTTTTGTTGGTGAAAGAAGAAGAGAGAAAAGAGAAGAGATGGAGTGTGGTGGTAAAGGAAATGATGAAGAGTAGTAGGAGGATTATTTAGAGCATGAGGGAGATCAAGTGGTGATTCTTGGGAAGGGAAGGAGGCAAGAGAAAAGAGAGGGGGGGTGCCTTGGCCGGCCATGGGGGGGGATTTCTTTTTTTTTTTTTTGAATAATTAAGTGTAATTTGTTTAAATAAATTTTGTATATTTGTTGATTTTGTTTAAATCTTTTAATTACAAAGTTTTTATTACTTTTATGAGTTTATTTTTATATGTTTTATATTTTAACTTATTTATATTTATTATGATTTATTTAATTATTTTTATTGATATTATATTTATTATTGTACATGATTTGTAATTCTTGACTTTTAGTAATTTGATTTTTCGAGCTCCGGAAGGTTCTAACCATATAGGCGGGATTTCTATGAAATCTAATATTATTATGGATGTATTTAAATCATAAATACTATTTTTAGTCATACTAGGCTTAAAATACAAATTTCTAATGGCTAACCTCGGAAATTTGTTGCTGAATGTCACATGCATATTTGATATCAGCTCCCAATCATTGAGGGGCCCAGTGATATCTCTCTTATTAGAGGAACAAATCCTTTTGACCACATAGTCCCATCATATGTTTCATACTTTACCCAATTATTTCCTTTATAACAGCCAGTTGCGAACTGTGTTTGAAGATAATTAGAGTAAGGCAGATTCATACTCTGGCAACCCATGCATCTCAAGTATATGGATGAAATGATATTATTATCCCGAGATACTTGTGACTATAGATCCATGAAGTAAACTCTGGTGTGGGTCTTCTGGTCACTTGAAACACTTTTCAAGCACAAGTGAGTGTTGCACCCTTATTCAACCATTTTGAACACGGGGTCAACCACTTACTTCA
Organism: Dittrichia graveolens; assembly: GCA_038502395.1. Classification (NCBI taxonomy): domain Eukaryota; kingdom Viridiplantae; phylum Streptophyta; class Magnoliopsida; order Asterales; family Asteraceae; genus Dittrichia; species Dittrichia graveolens. The sequence goes on along the minus strand of JARJIL010000005.1, from coordinate 49,053,744 downwards.
ATCTTATTTCCTTCTTCCTCCCATGTGAAGAATAACCGATTGCAGAAGGTTTTAGAATGATAAACATTCAAGGAAGTGTTTAAACATGCTAAGATAGAACACGGTATGGACTTGATGATTGTGACCGCAACAAGCGTATATATAAATCTCCATTCATATATTGAAACAAACATAAGTAACAATATCGTTTCAATGTTCCCAAAATACAATTACAAAATCAAACAAACCAAATAGATAGGTCAAGCCAAATCACTAGCGAATCTAACACCTATAGCTATAGTGTGAGAATCATGAGCAGCTTGTGATAACGGCTTAGTGAATGGGTCCGCAAGGTTCCCATCCATCGGTACTCTCCTAATGGCAACATCACCAATCTCGATTACTTCTCAAATGAAGTGATACTTTCGAAGAATGTGTCTTGTCCTCTTGTGAGCTCTTGCTCCCTTTGCCAAAGCCACCGCACCCTCATTGTCACAAAAAATCTCAATAGGGTCGGTGATGCTTGGAACCACTCCTAGATCTAGGATGAATTTCTTCATCCACATAGCTTCTTTAGCAGCTTCACTTGCCGCAATATATTCTGACTCGGTTGTTGAATCAGCAACTGTGTCTTGCTTTGAGCTCCTCCATCTTACTGCACCACCATTCAATAGGAACACGAACCCCGATTGAGATCGGCAGTCATCCCTATTCATTTGGAAGCTTGCACAAGAGTAAACCTTTACTCTAAGCTCTTCCTCACCACCGAATTGTTGGGTTTTTGGTGGCATCTAGAAAAACGCAGCGGAAAGAAACGAGTATAAAACAATTTAGATTTTATGCCACCAATCACACCACCCAATGGACCACACTCTAAAACAATAGCAATGCAACTCAAAAATAAATAAGAAAGAGAAAGTGTACCATACATGTAGCTTCTCCTTGTAGCCTTTGAAAGACGCGTACACAAAATAGTGCACCTCTATCGGTATCCACACCAAGTGTATTAGATTCCCACTTGCTAGCTTTGTTTGGACGCCGCCAAAAGCATCACCGACTTGAGCCTAACACCACTAGAAGATTGATGTGCCAATCTATCTTCCAAATGTGTGTATTGAGAGAGTATGAACTAACTTGGAGTTACAAGTTCATATGTCAAGAATTCAACCAACCAAGTTCCATAAGCATATTTGGAATTATATAGACTCCAAAATGAAGCCTAAAATGTCCATAACCGACTTAGGAACTAATGGCTATCAATGTCCATGAATGCCCCATTAAACTAGTCTTAAAAAGCTAGTTTAATAGGCTGTTTCAGCATGAGGCACGGCCGTGCCTCACAGGGCACGCCCGTGCCAGCCCACGGACACACCCAAGTCACACCCGACTAGGGCTCGTGCTTTCGCACTAGGCACGGCCGTACCTCCATGAGGCACGCCCGTGCCGGCCCCAATGGGTACGCCCTAGGCACGCCGGCTTTAGGCCCGTACCCGGCATAGGGCACGCCCGTACCTTCACAAGGCACGGCCGTGCCCGGCCCAACCAAAACCCATTTTGGTATTTTTCTCTCTCTTGTTCAAAGGTGTTGCCGGAATCAATACTTGGCGTGTGACCCAATAGGCCTATGCATCATCAGCAATGATACCAACTCGTGTTTGTCAGTGGGCATATTCCAACAAACTCAAACTTGAACATGACACACCCACGAAAGGTAACACCGACATAGAGCGGCCTCTAGCAAGACATCTATGCCCCTAAGTCAGCATAGGGTATGTCGCCCATGACAAGTACCAACCTGTAAAGAATGGTCCTACAGATAAGTGATTATCCATCCCTTCGTTCACGATATCCGTTTTGAATGTAGGTCATGGAACATCATCAACCCCAAAACACCCACGATTATGTTTCTCGATCTAGACTAACTATGACGAACAAAACAAGTTGCAAAATTGATCCACTATCAATTCAACTTGAGCATGGCCATGCATTTTGATGTCATTAGTTAAGTCAACGAGGGGCCCATGGATATCTCTCTAAAGAGGAACGAATACCTTTGACTACATCGTTCCGTCATAACAACATGTTCTTGCCTGAAAACTTCCTTATAACAGCCAGTTACGAATTGCGTTAGAAAGCAATCTAAGCAAGACTAATTAACCAAGAAGCGCATGTATCTCCAGTAGAAGGACAACAATACTATCATCCTGATTTACTTGTGATCATGTCCATGAAGTAAACTCAGGTGCAGGTCCTCCAATTACTTGATCACTATCAAGTACAGGCTGGTGTTGCGAAAACATGTATTCAATCCATTATGAATACTTTACCAACCACTTGCCTCGATCTTAATTCACTTTTCCTTCAAATGAAGAACGACCGATCGTGGAGCATTTAGAATAAATAAATTTATTCAAGGAAGTAGTTAAACATGCTAAGATGGAACACAATAAAGGCTAACGCAAAGTACCTGCTCTGCGCACATTATCAAATCTCCATTTGATAATCGATACAATCAAAGCGCATTATTGCTTTAATATTCCCAACTCAAAATATATCAAATTCAACTAAAACAAACTCAAGCCAAAGCTACTTGTAAACCGAGTGTATGAAAATTCATCACTAGCTCACAACCAAAGCTTAGTAAGCGAATTCACAAAGTGACATCCATGCGTACTCTAACAATCACCATATCTTCTCTTGACCAAACACTTATAAAGTGTGTGCCGGCAAGATCATGGTCCTTTATCCATGCCTTCGTGCTCTCATTGTTCCAAGGAACCAAATGGAGTCACAATGCATAAGACTATGGTTCACATATATAAGTCATCATACTCTTATTTTCTCAAAAGAACCCAATTAGAGTCAATGATGATTAAAGAACCATTCTAGTCAATAACATTCCACTTAACAACACAAAAAATAACAAGTCACCAAGAATAATACATTACTCAAAGTTCCTTGTTACCACCGAACATCAACTTGAAGAACAATGTAACAAGAGTTCTTCTAAGTATGTCAAAGCGAGAGAAAAGAAACCATGTGATAAACCATGTTGCTAATTAAATTAACATACTAGTCCATCATGTTTCAATGTCACTCTCTTAGTTTTGTCACTCCGAAAAGTTCACGTTCGTATCTTCCAATTCTTCTTATGAAGCAACAATTCCTCAACTCTGGTTTTATGAACCGCCAAGTTAGGAAATTATCTTCAATAAGAAGTATATTATGGATACACAATTTAAGGAAAACAAGTGCTCCCACTAGCTTTGGCATACATCCAAGTTTAATCTTCCCTTTTCGAAAACTCAAATCTATGATTTTCTCATTAAAGTGAAGTTTACAATCTTGCGATGTTTATTGAGTCTACGAGGATACTTTCAATGTACAAGACCTTCGGAAAGAGTTGAAACACTCTTCCTCAAAATTCCCATGAAGGAATACGATCTTTACATTGTAGTGATAAACACATGTATCCGAGTAACCTTCAACATAACCACTAGGACAATTTCCTTATGATACCATCCTCATGGTCAATCATAACGGAACGATAGTCGTCATTTGAAGTTCAAGTCAATGAATAGACTTATTGGGCTCGTAGACCTTACGAGGATACTAATAATGTACAAGACTCTCGAAGAGTATTAAAACACTTCCTTAAAATTCCTATAAAGAAATAGAGTCTCTTCATTTCACTATCATACCTTCATAATCAAGAAAAGGTAGTGATACAGCATAAGTCATCCAAGTAGGCTTCAACATAACCACCAGGAAAAATTTCTTTTATGATACCGTCCTCATGGTCAATCATATTAGAATTTTTACCACCGGTCAGCATTTGAAGTTGTCTACATCTCAATCCATGCATATCCTTAGGTTTACGCCAAGGCATCGCATCAACCAAGTCCAATACTTGAATATCCTACATGGATTGTATCCCATTTTCATTACCTCTCTCCTCCTAGTAGACACTAGGCCCACTACGACTTACAATAGTTGATGAATTCAACTAATCCATCATCGAGTTATCTTCCTCTAGATATAAAACATATATTATGCCACGTACTCCAGCATCGCCATGCTGAGTTCCAATCATTACAGATTGTATGCTAGTGCCAACATGAGGTTTTACTCCCACTTGCTCCCATAGATATTAGACTTCCACTTGCTATTGAGCGACAAAACTTGTCCTCAAAAGTTCGTGAAAAAAATATCTCATGCCTAATGGAGTAACATCTTTTGTCCCCGGATTCTACCACCTCACGTCTACACGTAGGCAGGATAATCTAGGTTTTGAGATAGACAAGTAAAGACACTCTTTCCAGTCTTTTCTCCTAAGATGCATACTAAACCATGTGTGTTGATTTTATATATAGAACATTGCCCGGCATACTTAAGCATCCCAACACATTGGGTATGAATTTGCGATCCATCAAGACCCGAATATTCGGTTCCTCCTCTATGCGACCCATATGCCAATGTGTCCTAGGAGAAATAATTTATGAGATAAATCCCACAATTCTTATGATGATCACAAAATTCATATATTAAGATACTCAACATCCTTACAAGATTTAAGTAACTTAACCTTTTGTCCACAAACCTCGTTAAGGTAATCAATGAACACCTCAAAGGTTTCAGATATACGAATTAAACACACAAGTGTGAACCAATTACAACAAGATCTCAATCCTCTTACATACGCCGATAAAAGATGTACAAGTCATTTAGCCTAATAAACAATTCTCGCACTCAACATTTGATCAATTATCAAATGCATCCAAGATTCCAAACCACACGGAACTTGGTGACGTAAGTCTTGTTTACATAGCTAAATAATCTTGTCACTTGGATAACTAATCCAAACCATTTTTGGATTTAAACACATTATTCATGATTACTTTATTACTTTTAAGCAAAAGCTTATAAATGCCATGACATGAATAAACTTTGAAATAAACCACTAATATATATATATATATATATCAAATACAAAGTACTATCCATCATCAACCAATGCATAATAGACTTAATATTTCTCTCGCCACGCAGGGCAGATAATATATTAATCTAGTAAAGTAATAAAATAGCTAGATAGAATGGCGAGATCAAAAATCTCAATCCTCTCAATCGAGACAACGTCCAAGTTTCCCGATCTTGAGCTCTAGCTCTCCATGCTTTATCAGCTACTTCTTCCGTTTAACACCTACACTTTGTAACAAAACAATTTATCAACAAATGTGAGTGTTATAGCCAGCATTTCGACAAATCTAGCTAAGAAGTAGAGAAGCCATGGAGCTAATCATGAATGTACCTGATGACGAGAAGTTATTCCCTTGCCTCATAGGAAGCTTTAACTCCTTCGAACACTCAGGACAAGCGTGGCGTCGCCAATCTCCATTTTACCGCAGAAATAGCAAACTTCTCCCTTAGGAGTTGTATTCTTTTTTTCGGTTTTACGTTCCTCAAATAACCGGGTGGGAACGAACTTGCGTTTGGCCATGTTAGTCTCGAAAATCTTAAGCATGCCATGCTACTCGTCTAAGGATTCTACCATTTTGTCCTTTGGATAGTTTTTGATAAACTCATCATAAGACGTGGGCAGGGATTGGAGAATCATATTCACAGCAAGCTCCCTCCCAATTGGAAATCCTAGTATTTCCATTTGGTCAATGTATACCTTCATACGAAGCACATGAACACTAACCTTCCCACCTCTGCAACCGGCAACCGATAAGGGCCTTGACACACATAAAGTGTTCCTCTCTAATCTGATGTTGGAACAAGTCCTTCAACCGATTAATAATGTCGTACGCACTCATATGCCCGAGTTGCTTTTGCAGCTCGTAGCTTATAGTCGATAACATGAAAGAAGAAACATCTTTTGCGTCCTCGATACGCTTTTCAAAGGCGTATCTAGTGGCCCAACTTGTCTTGGTAGCAGGTGGTTTCGGAAGAGGTTCCTCGAGGATGTGCAACTTAGATTCATGGCGAAGGACAATTCGCAAATGCCTATACCAATCCACAAAGTTCACACCTACGAGTTTCTATTTTTCTAGGAACGAACGGAGTGATAAATTTGGTGTTGGGTTGTTAACGTTTGTCATCTACAATTTTAGAGTACATGTTGTAGTGAATTTAGATATAATCCTTGTATAAATAATCACCCAAATAGTTTTCAAAACTAATTAGTTAAACAAGGCTAGAAACCATATTTCACTTTACCTTATGATGGGTTTACCGCGAATCATAAAGCAAAGCTATTTAGGCCGGTAACCATTTTACCGATTGCAAACACTTTGCAACTTCTAGATCCTTGCGGGATCCATTGACAATCAAAATGTCTTTTGGCATGTTTGATCCCTTCTCACACCAATTCTAACTTGATCCCCTTAAATGACTCGGCTAGAGCTCGACGCCACCTAAGTGTCACAAAAAGAATTGTAAACCGCCCGTCATGACACACGGTGGAACTCTCGCCAATAATTGGCTCGTGCTAAGCTCGACAACCAATATTGCGAGTTACCACACTCACCTTCCACACAGTTCCACTCGGCATGACTCGTGCTAAAGCTCGACAATCATCCAAGTTTCACTAGATTCGGGTGGTGTCGTCTTACGGATGGCGCGTGATTTACATTTTAAAAACAGGATTTCGTTTTTCCGATTAAAACAATTTTAACCCATTTTGCGAATTAACAAATCAAGTGATAAATACAATTTTTATTCACTTATCATATAATACAAATCTATATTATCTTGTTAATCGTATATGCGCGGAAAGAAATATAAACCAATTTTATAAATCTTTGTGTTTTATATATTTTGGAAAAGTTATCTAGCATGCGATATCCTACACATCCATGCAAAATAATAAAATATATAAAACAACCACGCATACACAATAGTTCGGTAACATGCCCAAATCCTATGCGTTTTCCCCGCGAGCCACACGGGGAAAACAAGGTCAACTAAGGAATCCAAGATCCAAAGTACCCAGTCGGGTGTGCTCCCACTTAAGCCGGCATCTCCAAAAAGCAATCCGGACTCAACATTGCCGAGACATCAACGCCATGATTCCCGCTGGTTTATTACATACAAAATCAACTTCTATACTATTTTACAAATACATAGAAGAAGAAATGGCATGCAAGCCACAATCCTATGCTACTAATACAAGTACAAAGGAATAAATAAACGGCATGCAAGCCGCACCAAATAATAATAATAAAAATTACAACAATATGGCACGCAGGCCACCAAAACCAAATAACCAAACACCACAACACATAGGTCTAAATGGCATCTAGTTACCGAACCACATCCAAACACAACCAAAGCAAAACCATGGTGTGCCACAAAACCATGTCAAACATATTTTGATTAAGATTGCCAACAAAACACCAAAGGCACAAAAGGCAATCCTTTGTACATATGCATTAGTAATTTTAATACACCTTTAAAATTACATATTCATATATACACCTTTAAATATATATATTTTTATGTACTTCATGCCAATCCATACAAAATATATAAATTCAAGGAATCAAAATATAGTGGGGAATGACCAGATCCAAGACGGGTCCAACACAATCATAAACCGGATTTTAAGAACACCAAATATCACAGTTTCAAAAATCTAGATTCCGGCCAAAACACGACGGGGCACGGGTGTACCCTATGAAGGGTACAGGCGTGCCCTCCGTGTGCCAGTACACTGATTTAAACATTTTTAATGTGGTAAAAAGAAATATACCGGCACTGCCGGTACCCCACCGGTATGGCCGTGCCCCGGCCGCCGGCATGCCCCGTACCCCATAAGGTACCGCCGTGCCCGGCCACCGAAAAACTCATTTTTGACAGAAAATTCCGGTTTTCAAACGAAGAGTGCAAAGCCATGCTAGAGATGGCTCTGATACCACTATTGGGTTTTTGGTGGCATCTAGAAAAACGTAGCGGAATTAAACGAGTATAAAACAATTTAGATTTTATGCCACCAATCACACCACCCAATGTACCACACTCTAAAACAATAGCAATGCAACTCAAAAAGAAACAAGAGGGAGAAAGTATACCATACATGTAGCTTCTCCTTGTAGCCTTTGAAAGACGCGTACACAAAATAGTGCACCTCTATCGGTATCCACACCAAGTCTATTAAATTCCCACTTGCTAGCTTTGTTTGGACACCGCCAAAAGCATCACCGACTTGAGCCTAACACCACTAGAAGATTGATGTGCCAATCTATCTTCCAAATGTATGTATTGAGAGAGGATATGAACTAACTTGGAGTTACAAGTTCATATGTCAAGAATTCAACCAACCAAGTTGCATAAGCATATTTGGAATTATATAGACTCCAAAATGAAGCCTAAAATGTCCATAACCGACTTAGGAACTAATGGCTATCAATGTCCATGAATACCTCCACGAGGCACGCCCGTGCCGGCCCCAATGTGTACGCCCTAGGCACGCCAGCCTTGGGCCCGTACCCGGCATAGGGCACGCCCGTACCTTCACAAGGCATGGCCGTGCCCGGCCCAACCAAAACCCATTTTGGTATTTTTCTCTCTCTTGTTCAAAGGTGTTGCCGGAATCAATACTTGGCGTGTGACCCAATAGGCCTATGCCTCATCGGCAGTGATACCAACTCGTGTGTGTTAGTGGGCGTATTCCAACATGAATACTACGAACATTTCCTTTGTACGCCTAAGGTACTTTAGAATGTTCTTTACAGCCCTCCAGTGTGCTTCTCCCGGATTCGCTTGATATCTACTAGTCATGCTCAAGGCACATGAGACATTGGGGCGTGTGCATAACATTGCATACATGATTGATCCCACAGGTTAGGTGTATGGGACTCGCATCATCATGTTCAACTCCTTTTGGGAGTTAGGGCATTAAGCCTTGCTTAATGCCAACCCATGCATCATGGGGAGATTCCCTTTCTTAGAATCCTCCATCTTAAATCGTTTAACGACTTTATCCACATATGTACTTTGGCTTAAACCAATAAGCCTCCTAGATCTATCCCTATAGATCTTGATTCCTAGAATGCATCCCGCATTTCCCAAGTCTTTCATAGAAACACAATTCCCAAGCCAAGCCTTGACACTACGCAAGGTTGGAATATGATTTCCTATGAGTAGAATATCATGTACATATAAAACTAGCAAAACTATTGAGCTCCCACTAGCCCTGACATATACACATGGTTCATCTTCGTTTTTCAAAAATCCAAACTCTTTGATCTTTTCATCAAAACAAAGCTTCCAACTACGAGAGGCTTGATTAAGTCCATAAATGGACTTCTTAAGTCTACACACCTTGTCAGGATACTTAGGATGTATAAAACCTTCAAGTTGTGTCATATAGACCTCTTCTGAAAGCTTCCCGTTAAGGAAAGCGTTTTTTACATCCATTTGCCATATCTCATAATCATGAAAAGCGGCTATGGCAAGGAGTATCCTTATAGACTTCAACATGGCCACTGGTGAAAAGGTTTCATCATAGTCAACACCCGGTGTTTGTGTGAAGCCTTTTGCCACCAATCGGGCTTTGAAAGTGTCCAAGGTATTGTCCATGTTGGTTTTCTTCTTGAAAACCCATTTACACCCAACGGGCTGAAACCCTAACCCGGGTGTTGGATCAACTAGTTCCCAAACATGGTTATCCGACGTGGAATTTATCTCACTTTCCATTGCCTCCCTCTACTTGGCAGACTTAGGGCCCTCCATTGCTTATCGGTAGTTGGTGGGCTCATCTTGATCCACCAACAGCTCATTGCCCTCAGATATGAGAAATCCATATCTCTGTGGCTCTTGATGAGTTCTATCGGATCTACGTGGGGTAGGAAATGGAAGTGTGTTAGTTACCGCAGCTTCACTATGCTCGGTATCAACCATTGATGGTTGATTGCTAGTGCCAACATAAAGTTCTTTATCGGGTGAGTCTTGAATTTCTTCAAGATCTATTTCCTTTTGTCTCGGCATGTTGGATATAAGTTCGCTTTCAAGGAACACCGATCTTCGAGCAACAAAAACTTTGTTCTCAGAAGGTTTATAGAAAATATATCCAATACCGGCAGGAGGATATCCGATAAAGTAACACCTTTCGGAACGGGGTTCTAGTTTGTCATTTGCCTCATGTCTCAGGTAGGCTCGACATCCCCATACACGAAGATATGAGAGAGTGGGCTTTTTCTTGTGCCACAACTCATATGGTGTTGTTTCAACTTTCTTTGTTGGTACGAGGTTAAGGATTCTTATCTCTCTGGCTCTTGATGAGTTCTACCGGATCTACGTGGGGTAGGAAATGGAAGTGTGTTAGTTATCGCAACTTCACTATGCTCGGTATCAACCATTGATGGTTGATTGCTAGTGCCAACATCAAGTTCTTTATCGGGTGAGTCTTGAATTTCTTCAAGATCTATTTCCTTTTGTCTCGGCATGTTGGATATAAGTTCGCTTTCAAGGAAGACCGCTGTTCGAGCAACAAAAACTTTGTTCTCAGAAGGTTTATAGAAAATATATCCAATATCGGCAGGAGGATATCCGATAAAGTAACACCTTTCGGAACGGGGTTCTAGTTTGTCATTTGCCTCATGTCTCAGGTAGGCTCGACATCCCCATACACGAAGATATGAGAGAGTGGGATTTTTCTTGTGCCACAACTCATATGGTGTTGTTTCAACTTTCTTTGTTGGTACGAGGTTAAGGATTCTTACCACTGTCTCTAAAGCGTAACCCCAAAAACTAATGGGTACCTCCGTTTGACTCATCATAGAACGGACCATATCTAGCAATGTCCGATTTCTCCTTTCCGTAACTCCATTTAATTGTGTAGTCCTAGGAGGCGTCAATTGTGAGATAATCCCACCTTTTCTAAGATGGTCTAGAAACTCGGAAGTAAGATACTCACCGCCTCTATCCGAGCGTAGTATCTTAATCCTCTTGCCTAATTGATTCTCTACTTCACTTTGTAATGTCTTGAACACCTCAAAGGTTTCAGACTTTTTTCTAATCAAGTAGATATATCCATACCTACTATAATCATCAGTGAAAGTAACGAAGTATCTTGTGTTGTTCCTTGTGACATTTTTGAAAGGACTACACACATCAGTGTGAATGATATCCAAAAGATCCTGTCCCCTCTCACTAACTCCGGTGAAGGGTTCTTTAGTCATTTTACCTAGCAAACAAGATTCGCATACATCTTTTGACCCAAGGTCAAATGATTCCAATATCCCATCCGCTTGGAGCTTGGTGATGTGAGTCTTGTTTACATGAGCAAGACGACCGTGCCATAAGAAATATTTATCCAAAACAATTTTTGGATTGAGAATCAATATTCATGATAGGTCTCTTATTCTCAGTTTATGCTTCAGCTTCATATATGCCATGACATGGTAAAGCTTTAAAATAACAAACATCATTTTTATAACATAAAATAGATCCATTCATAAACTTAAAGGAAAAACCATCGTCATACAAGGCATGTAAAGATATAATGTTTCTTGCCACGCATGGCGAATAGCATACATTAATAAGAACAATGGAAAGTCCGGTTCTAAAAGAGAGCTCGACACTCCCTTTTGCTTCTACGGGCACAACCTCTCGGTTCCCCATAATTAGATCCAGCTCTGCATGCTCCAAGCCTCTACTTCCCTTTAGCACCTGCACCATATTACAAATGTGAGTGCTGCAGCCGGTATCTAAAACCCAGCCCTTTGAAATAGAAGTTTGATGGAGCTCAATCATGAACGTACCTTGGTTTGAAGGTCCCGAGATGCTCATTGCCTTGAGCTTCTTGAGGCTATCTTGGCACCTTGGGCAACTTCGGAGATAATGCCCCTTGTCCCCGCAAAAGAAGCATTCCGCATCCTCCAAGGCCTTGGCTTGGGGAGTCTTCCCTTTGCCCTTTGCCACCGGGGTAGGGGCAGGCTTGGTTGCACTAACCTTACCCTTTCCCTTTCCCTTATGGGAAGGAGTCAGCTTCTTCTTTTGGATGCGGCCCTCCTGGATAGCCAAGACGGGATTGGAAGAGGTGGCCTTGGGCTTCGAGATGCTTGACTCCGTGGTCTTGAGCATCCCATGAAGCTCCATGAGGGTTTTGTCCATATTGTGCATATGATAACTCACGGTGAATTGATCATATGCATTGGGCAAGGATTGGAGGATGAGATCAACTGCCATCTCCCTCCCTATGGTGAACCCTAGCCTCTCCATGCGCTCCATGTTTGCTTTCATTCGCAACACATGAGCGCTAACGTTCCCGCCATCCTGGAGCTTGCAACCTAGGACGGACTTGAGGCATTCGTACCATTCTTGCCTCGCTTGCTGTTGGAACATGTCCTTTCGCTGCGCGAGCAAGTCGTAAGCACTTAAATGATCCATTTGGTTTTGCAAATCGGAGCTCATTGTGCTTAAGATAAGGCACGTTATTTCCTTCGTGTCCTTGAGGCATTTTTTATACGCCTCTCGGGCGGCCCTAGGTGACGTAGTCGCAGGGGCTTCGGGCAAGGATTCCTCAATGGTATCCAATTTCCCTTCATGGCGTAGGACAATCCGAAGTTACCTATGCTAATCTATGAAGTTGCTACCGTCGAGTTTCTCCTGCTCAAGGAAAGCTCGTAGAGAAATGTTGCTCGTGGTAGTGGTACTTGATGATGCCATCTAAAATAGCAATGTAGATTTGGTTAGTTTGGAATTTAAGTTTGTTAAAACAATTTACCCAAAGAAAAAATTTAATTATTTTAACAAAGCCAAGAACCCTATTTCACTTCCATATATGACGAGTTTACCGAGGATCATACAAGGAAGTTATTTCGGGTTGACAACCATATTGCCAATTGCAATCTATTATTGCAACTCTTTGGTCTTTGCGGGATCCTACGACAAGCACCGGTCATTTGGCATGTTTGATCACTTCTTACACCAATCCCAAGTTAGAATTGTTGGTAGACTCGTGCTAAGCTCGACAATCTTTCAAGAATTCTAATTTGAAATTATAAATTGTCCGTGAAGACATGCCATAAGTACACTCAACAAGAATTGGCTCGTGCTAAGCTCGACAACCAAGTTTGCGAGTTACCACACTCACCTTCCACACAACTTCACAAAGATTGACTCGTGCTAAGCTCGACAACCAATCATTGTGTTGTTAGATTTCGGTGGCATCGTCTTACGGATGGTGCGTGATTTATGTTTAATGGAAAAATGGGTTTTTGTTTCCGATTAATTTGGATTAACATATATAAGTGAAAAAATCCGATTTTCACTTTAGTTGGTTTGTTAATCGTGTGCGTGCGCGAGAGAAATATAAACCAATTTTATAAAACTCTTGTTATTTAATTTATTGAAAAATTTTCTAGCATGCGAAAACCTAAACAACCATGCAAGAAATAAATCACAACAAACGCATAGCAAGGGGTTGGTAACCAAGCCAAAAACCTATGCGTTCTACTCGTGAGCCAACAGGAAGAACATGGTCAACTAGGGACACAATACAATAAAGTCATAGCTCCCACTTGATCCACCACCTCCAACGGGAATCACCGGATCCTCTATCTTCAAGACATCATCTTGATTCTTGATTGTGGTCTCCTTGCTCTACGAATACAAGTACATGAAATAGAAATGAAATGGCATGCAAGCAACAAAAATTCTATCACCTAATACAAGTACACAGATAAATGAAACGGCATGCAAACCGCAATAATAATTATAATTAATCAATAAATAAATTATTATTACAAACCATGTGACACAAAGTCAACAAATCAGGGAACAACCACAAACAACCACAAGGTCTAAGACCAAGGTTACCAACAAAGAACAAGGTAAACAACCACAAAACAAGCGATGTGCCAAAAACCGCAACAAGCAAATACTTTGATAAGAATTTCCAAACAAACAGTCAAGACACAATGGAAATTCTTGTACATACGCATTAGGGCATAAAACAAATTTTTAAAACCCATATTCATATATACACACGCATATATGTATGCACCTAATGCCATGACCATACCATGCATACCCATAGTGGTATAAAAATATTATTTGGGGATTTTCAGAAACATCTGAACTAAAACAGAAACACAGCAATAACTCGAAAAACCGAAAAATTTCTTTTAAGGTCAAAAAACACTGTTCACGAGCTCCTTCACGACCTTTCACGGCTCGTGAAGACCGAGAGCTTCACGACCGCTCAAGGCCCGGAATAACTCGTGAAGCACCAAAAACCATTTCACGACTAGAACCTAAACTACACTCGTCGTGTAGCCTTCATGGCTGTAGAGTAATCAAATGAATACACAATAGATTCAAGTAGAGAGAATGTATGGAAACACTTTAAAGTGTGTGTTTTCTATTCAATAATATGTCAAAAGGTTTCATGTAAAGAAGGCTACAATACTATTTATACTAAGTACAATGTAAACTATAAAAACACTAAATTGTAACTAGACATTAAACACAAATGTAATTCTAACATTCTCCCCCTTGTTTAAGTCTAGCTCGTATTTCTTTGACCCATCTTTCTCTGCCAATGTCTGATCATTTTTCTTTCATCACGTTTGGCATCAAATAGTTTATAACTTCAGTTAGTCTGACTCTGGGCGCTTGGTCTACTTCATCCATTAAGCTCATACTATATCCCAAAATTTTTAAGGTCCAAATCTTTAAAGATCCATCTAAATAGGCATCAACTTCTTTGAACCTTAAGAAGAATTTTTCTCTTTTACTGTTGAACAGAACAATTCCTTCATCTCCTTCAAACTCTTCATCATGACTCCATATAACTTGAAACATCTTCAGTTGGCTTCAGCAAATTTATTTTGGCTTTATCAGATTTAGCTCCCTACTAGAAATCAGTGTATTCTGCTATTTGACATCGGAGCCTGATGAACTCCCTGAGCTTCTTATAACCATCTGAATCCTCATCATTCTTTTCTAATTTCAATTCAAGCTCCTATAGTAGAAAGTTAACGTCACTAAGGTTTAAGAATTTTAGGTTCACATGCCCAATCGTATAACTCTTCATATCTGACCTTATGACGAGATAGCTGACCATTTCTTTGTATACAATTCTCTGAACTCCAACAAAATTGAGTTTTATGATCTGATGTTTTGATTTGATTTCTTCTTTCTTTGCAGTGTGCATATTGAGAATCAATTTTGCTTTATCATCCTCTGCATCTTTTGCACCCATCATATTTACGTCCAATATCTCTTCGATTTCATCTGTGTAGATGTCGACAAACTATTCTTCTAGATAGGCCACTGGTATATCTTGGTACCTCCAGTTTCTGACGGTTTTCTTCAGGGCCTCCCTAGTTAGCACATAGCTTTTATTTATTTTGGTAAAGACCCAGTGTGAACCGGATCTATTTGAGCAGTTTTAGGGATATTCCATTCTAACTGTTTTGATATTTCACTGATATGACTTTCTTTTAGTTGTTGCTTTATGATGTCTGAAGGAGTGATTATGAATTTCTTAGGAGATGGTAGAAATTGTTCTGTCACTTCTTTATGCACTTGCATCACACTTTCCAAATTATATCTTTCAAGCCCTGATTCATCAACAATCTTAGAATAAGGCTTTTCAACCTCTTGCTTGCTTAGCCACAAGGCTAGCATTAAATCCTCATCTTCTGCCTCAACCTCAGGCACATTTGACTCCTCAAATTCAACCATTTTAGTCTGCTTGCCCTTATATTTTTGTTTGAACGAAGTTTCCTCTAATCTGGCAGCAACTGCACCGATTCGCTGAGCAACCGCGGTATCAAAATAAGTTTTTTAAACGTTTCTCCCCCTCAGGACGATCGGTGTCTGAGTCATCATCGTCATGCCTAGGTCCTTTTGATGACCCGACAGCAGCTTTACAAGTAATCTCCACTTCAGTTCTCAATAATGATAAGATATAAAAATCCTCTAAACTGCTATCACTTTTGCCAATCAATTTAACCATCAATAAACTCTTTAACTCATCCACTGATAGGGCATATGTAACCTGATCTTTCATTTCAACTTCTTTCTTTTCTACCAACTCATCCAATTTCTTTTCAATTCTTGTTAGTCTGTCAAGTTGTAATCTTTGAATATCATCAATTCGTACGTGCAAAAGCTCAAGAGCAGCATCAAAATCAGCCTTGGAAACGAATTCCTTAGCCGATTCAGATTCAGATGGTGTAACACCGGGAACACTTAGATTACCCGTTGAGGTTCCAGCACCTCTAGAAACAAAATCTGTAGATGAAAGACCACCCACTCTCACAACTGGATTGACGTTGGCTGTGGTGGGGTTTCCTACTAATCCTCGGATATGGCTTGTGAAGGCTTCACCTGTAGTAGTTCAAGCTAGTCTATCACTGAATAAGCCAGTTATGGCCTCAAGTGTGTCCCTGTGTTTTGAAAGAAAATCAAAAATCTGTTGATAGTTATCGATGTGCGCGGAAACGACAGGCGTGGCTTGGTGAAGAATGCCACTTGTTTCAATAACAGTTTCCTCCAAATGAGGATCCGTTAGATTATGTGCTTGATCTCCGTGTTATGAAACAATATCCTGTTGAGAGGCTATTGAGTGGCTTGGAGGGGTTTGTGCATGCTATGGTGGGAAGCCAGAGTCTTTTTCAATGCCAGGTATAAACCTGACAGTGGATGTGGTGTCCCGGCTAGAAATGGCTGGGGGAATCTCAGCACTCACATATTCTTTTCTCACACCACTCACTCCCTCACTTTGTTTTTGCCTCTCAGCATCTTCATCTACATTAAGCGCACTAATATCATCATACATCAATTACGTATCAACATCCGAAAAGTCCATCATGTGGTCATAATAAGGTAAACTGGAATGTACTCTTTGACCATCAGGACCCAACTCCTCCTCAATCTATTTAGGAAGCATCTTCTCGATATGATTTTTAAACGAATCAGTATCACTTTCAGATGTGTCCAGAGCAACTCCCTCTATAAGCTCACTTACACCTTCACTTTCTTCTCCACCCCTCTAATTAATTTTTTCTCTTTGCTCTCCCTTGTGAGCTTCTCCCATAAAAGACTGACTCCTAATTTGACTAGCGCTCGGGGATCCTAACGTTCATGGGGTAGGATCAACAGGCTCTTGTCGATCCATAAGAACAATGTTATTTACTCTCACATACTCCTGGACCACATCACTTTCAAGATCCAACAAATGTACTAACTCAGCAAGCATCACGAACGGTTGAATATCAAGCATCGCCGGGATTTTGTATAACTTTATCATCATCTGAATTTGCACTGCTGGTTCACCATCACGACTCGAGATATCAGTATCTCTGGCCATCACCCGTTGAATTATCATAGAAAGAAACTGTGGAAACAGTAATAAATTACGTCTTTTTCCGGGCATCACTTTCTCCCTTACCACCTTGGCTATCTCCACAAATAATAATTCTACATAGTATAAATAAAATGCTTAGCCATTCCAACCAGCACCTTCAATGTAAAGGCATTGGCACCATCTATCCCTTTTGTCACGCTGGTAAAACATCGCATGATTATTGCATAAAGTGTTTGCCACTGAGGAACAAGTCCTGAACGTTTGAATTTTGACATGCCGGTCAATTCACCTCCTCTCCATCCAAGGTCCATCGCATGGGTTAGAATTTGTTTGTCGGTGGGGATGGGATCAAAGTCAGCTTTTGGTGGATAAGAGTTTGATTTAGGTAGTCTAAGGATTCTGCGGATGCTTTCAATACCCATCTCAAATTCTACTTGTTCTATTTGGCCTGCGAGTACGGGAAAACCTTCTGCACTTTCGGTTAAAGATAAAAAACTCCATAATTGTTGTACGTACACCTCTGGAACATGGGGGAAGGATTCAGAATTATTGAAAGTGAATATGTGGTTGAAAGGGTGAGAAGTTATGAGTTCGGTTATTATCAGGTATTAAATTTTGGTTACATCTCGTAAGAAGTAGGCGTTATTCAGTTGGTTTGGAAGATAATTGGCTTGAGAGTAAAGGGTATTGGATGGAATTTGAGCCATCTATGAAATAAAACAGTTAGTAAAAATCTCAAAAATTTCCAAAATTATTGAAAAATCCTAAGTGTTGGCAAAAACCGACACTTAGAAATCCGACATATATGATATATGTGAAATCCGACACCCTTTTTGTTCCAAAATCCGACACCTTTTAAAATCCGATTGAATTTTCTTCGACAATCCTATAGCTTTTAAAATCCGATACAAATGTAATTCTGACAGACAATGTTTTTCAAAATCCGATGAGTTTGAAAAACCGACACCCATAATTTTCAAATTCCGATGAAATTGAAAAACCGACACTCATTTAGTTCAAAATCCGGTAGTCATTTGAACTTGAAATCCGATGAATCAATTAATTAAAAGCCGACAAGTCCAAAAACTTGAAATCCGACATTTTCAAAATCCGATGATATTGAAAATTCGGTATGTCTTAAAATCCGACAACCACTCGGATTTAACATGAAATCCTTTGAATTTAAATCCGACACTTCACAATGTGAACATTCGGATTTGTCAAAATCCGATTGAACATGAAATCTGATAAACTATCGGATTTACATGAAATCCGACAGTTCATGTTTATGAACACAATTCATGTTTCGACAATCCAAATCTTTCAAAATCCTCACTTCATTCATTTATCACTTGATAGTCAAAATGTTTATGCAATTAACCCTAAACTAATACTCCTTTTGAGTCAAACAACACAAACAACAACTAAAACCCTTCTTCGTTTAGACCAAAATTTCCGATTAAACACTCGAAAACCCGACAGATTCAAAATCAAGAAATACTCATCTCAAAGATCGATTATTTTGAAATCGACATACAACCCATTAAACTACATCTAAAACCGACTCTAACAATGGTAATAACACCCTTGATTTCGAAGATTTGAACATCGAACGATTTGAGAGTTTTCCGGTGAAAAAAATCGATCAAAATCTATTAAAACGTTGATGAAATTGCAAACGAAGTATACCTTTAGATTCAGAAAGGTATTGCGAACAAGGATCTATACTTTGTTTGCACAAATGAACACTTTGAAATTCTTGGAATCTTGAACACTCGGATTCTTGTGAAAGTTTGGAAACCCAATAATGAAATCGGATTTGTGCTTTTATAGAAAAACCGACCCATGAAATCCGAATGGGTAAAATCCGATCCACAAGGAATCCGGAACCCACAAAAACCGATAAAACACTCGGTTTTGTCAAAATCCGATAAAAGTATCGGAATCCGACAACTTTAGCGGATTATCAACACTTTAATTTGATTTTTCAAATCATTCCACTACCCCTAAACTTTACATTTCATCTTTAAAAATAATTCTTTGATTATGAAGATGAAATTTTCAAAATTCTGACAAATTTATTTCAAAACAAAAATAAAACTCCCCCTTAAATCTTGCACACATGTACAACAATTTGAGAAGATGAAAAAATAATTTTTGAATTTTGTTTGTTTTGTAAATATTTTTGATTTTTCATTTAAAATAAACAAAACCTGATATGTTTTCTCCCCCTACAAGTATGAACCCTTAGTGATTCATAACTTGTATTTGATTTGTCTATCCATTAACTGAATTTAACCTGCACAACTAGCACATACCATGTAAGATCTGTTTAAGCAGAGTGTAATGTTAAACTATCAAATTCAACATTCCTAATCTTGACACTAAAGCATTAAAACGAGATTCGTCTAACGCTTTGGTGAAAATATCAGCAAGTTGATTATCTGTTTGAACATATTTTAATTCTATTAAACCTTTTTTAGCATAGTCTTCTATAAAGTGGTATCTGATGTCAATATGTTTCGTTTTAGAGTGATTTACCGGATTGCATGTAATTGCAATGGCACACTGAGAATCACACATTAAAGGGATTTTGTTATATACTAGACCAAAGTCGGAAAGTTGAGTCCGAATCCAAAGGCATTGTGAACAGCAGCTAGCAGCAGCAATATACTCCGCTTCAGCCGTTGATGATGAAACACAATTCTGCTTCTTGGACCCCTAGCAGACCAGTCAGTCTCCCAAAAAGTGTGCACTCCCAGACGTGCTCTTTCGGTCTAGCATGCATCCGGCATAATCTACATCAGAATAGGAAATTAGCTCAAACCCAGAATCCCTAGGATACCACAAACCTAGATCTGGGTACCCTTAAGATATCTAAATATGCGTTTTACCGCCAGGAAATGATATTCTTTAGGATTTGCTTGGAATCTAGCACAAAGGCATGTAGAATACATAATATCCGGCCTACTAGGTGTTAAATATAACAATGAACCTATCATCCCTCTATACGTTTTCAAATCTACAGCTTTTCCTTCCGGATCAGCAAATAGTTTGGTTCGAGAAGCCATGGGTGTTGATATTGATGAACAGCTAGTCATATCAAATCTCTTTAACAGATCTTTGATATACTTAGCTTGATTTATAAAAATTCCATGGCTAAATTTTTTAATTTGCAATCCGAGTAAAAAATTAACTTCCTGTTAGTCCCATGATTAGAATAGTTAGTTTTGATGAGACAAACCATAGCTATGTATAGATGATAGGTTAAGAGTTAGAAATTATTTAAGTCTGTTATAGACTGACTAGTCAGCTTAGGCTGGGTAGTCAGCGTATAAATGGATATTGAGTTTTCTATGTAAGTACTAGATAGCTCAGTGACTTCTAAGCTGAGATAGGTTTCAAGAGTGAAGACTTGAAGATTCAAGAACCCAAGATTCAAGAACTCAGCTTGACGATGTCAAGACTGAGTGAGTCAGCTCAGCGTCAGAAGTCAATTCAAGAATTTAAGTAAGTTCTAAATTATGTTATAAACTCTCCATATCTACGACATTTAAATTAGGATATTTGAACCTAATTTAAGCTATCTATTAGTTGGATAGAGATCTCAAACGGAATTAGTTAGATATGTTCTAATTAAGGAGTTTGTTACGGTTTTAAAGAAAAGATAAGTTCTATCTTTAAACTGCGATTTATTTGTAGATATATCAAGTATAAGTATAAACCTTCTTATGGGTTTCGATACACATAGACGACGACTGCATAAGTTGCAAAACATACGTGTGTTCATGATACTTAATACGCGTGTGTTACGATAACTTTGTGAGTTCAAAGTTCAAGAGAGTTTTCAAGAGTTCTTGTTAATCAGTTTTAACAAGAAGTTCGATCATCAATTAGTGTGTGATTCAAGAGTGTTTAAAGATAGTTGAGTTTATAATCAGTGTAATATCAAATCATCCTGTTGATTTGATTAGAGAGTGATAATAGTTACTGTTCTATTTCATTATTGAATATACGTTTGATTAATTTGATTATTTGTTTAAAGTGTATTCAACCTCCTCTTCTACACTGTGTCGGTTGTTTGTTTACCCTCTTTGGGACCAACACTTCCCCCCATCATGCTCATTTCAAATCTCTTTTTCATAGTGTTTGAAAATTCATTGCCATACTTAGGATTCATAGAGTCAAATATTATGTCATCGACATATATTTGTACCAATACATAATCGTTTCCAATTTCCTTTTTAAACAATGTGGTGTCAGTTTTCCCTTTGACGTATCCTTCGTTTAGCAGATGTTCTGACAACTCATCGTACCAAGCTCTCAGGGCTTGTTTTAAACCATATAGAGCTTTATCCAGAAAGTAGACGTCATTGGGTCTGTTAGGATCTACGAAACCTTCAGGTTGACTGACATACACTTCCTCTTTCAATTTGCCATTTAGGAAGGCAGTCTTCACATCCATTTGATACACCGTGAAGTTTCTGTAGGAAGCATAGGCTAGGAAAAGTCGAATTGCTTCTATCGTTGCTACAGGGGCGAAGGTCTCATCATAATCAATCCCTTCCTGTTGACTATACCCCTTAGCCACTAGCCTAGCTTTATTCCTAACCACCACACCATCATAATCCTATTTGTTCTTAAACACCCAATTCGTTCCGACAATAGATTTGCCATCAGGTCACGGAACTAGTCTCCAGACTTTGAGTCGGTCAAACTGATTTATCTCTTCTTGCATAGCTATAATCCAGTCAGGATCAGCTAGAGCTTCCGACCCTTGTGTGGGTTCGACCATGCTTAGAAAGCTAGAGTGTTGACATATATTAGTTGTGGTAGATCTAGTTTGAACACCGGAGTCCAAACTTCCTATGATTTGTGTCTCTGGATGACTCTTCAGCCAAACAGGTTCGGTGGATTGAACCTGAATGAAGTCATTAAGTTTTTGAAGATCAATTGAATTAATATCTTCTGCTGCTTGATCATATCTTGGACTTTGTTCGTTTGCAGGGATATTTGTAGCGTCAAACTCCGAGTTATCAGAATTTGTAATCTGTTGAACTGTAGATACACTAGGTGGCTAAGTTATTCACACAGACTCCTACTGAATATCCTACAAGACAGTAGATGTGTTATCATTCTTTTTAATGAAATCAAACATAAAATCCAAGCTTATATCTTCTGCATGTGTGAATGACTCATCTGTTTTGTTATTTGTAAAAACTGAATGTTTAGATGAGCTAGGTTTACTCGTTAAGGAATTTAAATTTACTAAATCATCAAACGTAACATTCATGCTTTCAACAATCATGTTAGTTCTCCAATTCAGAATTCAAAAAGCCTTTTTATCCATTCAGTAACCTAAAAAGACTCCTTTGTCGGCTTTCGAATCAAACTTTGACAGTTTGTTCGATTCATTGAGCACAAAGCACCTATTACCAAATACATGAAAGTATTTGATATTAGGTACTACTCCATTACATAATTTGTATGGAGTTTTATTAGAGCGACGGTGTATTAAGGATCTGTTTTGGGTGTAGCAGGCAGTATTCACGGCTTCAGCCCAGTAGGATTGTGGTAGCTTTGAGTATTGTATAATTGTTCTGGCAGCTTCAACCAATGTTCTATTTTTCCTTTCAACTACTCCATTCTGCTCCGGAGTATATGCTGCGGAGAACTAATGAGTAATTCCCTCTAAATCCAAGTAGGAATCTAAAGTTATGTTTTTGAACTCTGTCCCATTGTCAGTTCGAATATTCTTCACTGGTTGTCCGTTATGAGTCTTGTGTTTCTTTAAAAATAGAATCACTTGTTGTGGTACCTCATTGTTGTGACTCAAGAACCGGACCCAAGTATACCGGGAATAATCATCCACCATCACCAGAATTTATCTCTTGGCGTTTCTGGACTGGACTTTCATTGGTCCGCAGAGGTCCATGTGGATCAACTGTAGAGGTGTGGTTGTTGAAGATATCTGACTCACTTTATGTGGAGCTCTCTTCATTTTTCCAGCTTTGCAGTCGTTACAAGGATGATCTTTGTCAAATTTAAGCTTCGGTAGACCTCTGACCAAATTACCATTCACCAGCTTGTTTATATTTTTGAAATTCAAATGCGACAACTTGCGATGCCATGAAACATTCTTTTCAGTGTAGGTGGGATAGGAATGAAACATTCTTCTGATGAACAACCACCACTCTTTTCAGTGTCTGCGTATGACGCATTCAGCTTGTCATAATTAATTGAGTTTTGCATTTTCTTTGTTGTTTTTCTTTTAAGTTCTTCTTCGTGTTTGATTTCTTCCTCTACTACAAACACCATTTTTGAAGTCCAACCTTGATTCATTCTTTCTAATTGGTACAGTTGTGTGCAATTAATTTTTGAGAAAAAATTGTGCTCGTCATACCCTAAACCTTTATATATGTTCTTCACGTTACGTTCAAGGTTTTTAAAGATACTCTGACGAGTAGTGACTTGCTTTTTAACTCTTTCCTCAAGATATTCAACTTTTTCGTCGAGGCTCTTTTTCTCCTTCATTATTAAATTAAGATTTATCTCCGCAGATAGTTTGGCTGCATTCAAGTCATGCACTTTTAACTCTGTTTCTTTTTGTAAGTTGTTGAGTGCACTTTCTTTGTCTGTAATTTCTTGTTGAAGTTGTTCTATTTTTGAGAATTGAGTTTTTAGTTCAACTTCACTTTTCGTTGCTTGTTCCATTTTTAGACTTAAATTCTTTTCATGCAGCTTCTGGTTCTTGTTCGTGAGTGATTGATTCTGAGAAGTTAAGATCTCCACCTGTTGCATAAGAGTTGGTATATATTCTGTAGGAAATTCAAAATCATCAGTCAATACCTTATCTTTATTCTTAGCAACAGATGGGTTGTTACCTTCAGTAGCAACCTCAGGTTCAATGTCTTCCTCTTCTTCATACTCACTTTCCATGTCTGACTCATCAAATCTGGCCATAAATCCAGAGTCATTTCCCACGATTTCATCTTCGCTTTCCCCATCGGTTTCCTTGAACTCACACTCCTCTACCTCAGCCATTAGAACAAACTGGGCATGGACATTGGGATCTTCATCACTATTATCAGTGTCAGATAAGAATTGATCCTCTTCAACAAGTAATACCCTCCCACTATTTCTCTGCTTGATGAGGTTGAGTTTAGTCTTGTAATATTCAGAGTCCTTAACCCTGGGCTTTTTGCAATCCTTAATAAAATGCTTAGTTCCGCCATAGTTGTAGGATTTGCGCTCCTGGGAAGTTTCTAGTTTTCTTTCATACCTCCTTTCCAATCTCTAACTATCCTTCTTTGGGAATTGGTCATCTCTCCCTCTAGAACCAGACGTGAACCTTTGCCTGTTGTTTGTTTTGTTCTTCAGAAACTTATTTTGCACCATGTTGGTTAAATAGGCCATTTCCTCCATGATTTTCTCATTATCAACCACCCTTTCTTCCTCCGAATCTAAAGATTCTGTTTCTTTAACTTGTTTCATGTTAACAGATTTTGATGAGCTCTTAGCCCTTTTCTCATTAACCACCAGAGCCATTGAATCTATAGCTTCTTTTTGTGTTCCCAGACCAACATCATCCTGATATGGGTTTAGTTCCTCAAAAATCAAATGGTGAGTAACTTTGTTGATGTTCTTTTGATTCATCTGTCTGTAGATTGCCACTTGGGATCTTCATTCAGTCCCTAGAGAGTTTAGAAACCTTGTATTCTTTGTGAGATTAGAATAATCATCAAACTTCTGGTTTCTAAGGTCATTGAGTAATTTACAGTAGCGACTGTAAGTTTCAATTAGTGCTTCCCCATCTCTAGCTTTGAAATGATCAAAGGAGTTAACCAGTATAGTCTCCTTGATCCAGACCCCTGACTATGTGCCTTCCATCTGGCTCTTTATGTCGTCCCATATCTCCTTAGCAGTATTCAGACCATTCACCTTAATGTAAAATTCTGAAGAAAGCCGATGTTTTAGATAGTATTTTGCTTTACGATCTGTTGTGGCTCTGTGCTTTTCCTCAGCTGTATACTCAGATGGAAGCTTTTCTCCGTGAATTTCATCCAAGGGTGGATCATGATGAGAGTTTGCTTCTTGATCAATCCTGAAGATACCATTACCTTCTAGTATGCTTTTCTTCATCTACTCACCATATTGCTCATTGTTGTCTAGAAAATCCATGAAACAACCTTTCCATACATGGTACTCTCCTCTGTACAATACAGGTGACTTCGCGTCTGAACCGAACGAAGGTGTTTCACTATATGTACTCATTCTTGCTTTAGGATCTTTTCTCTGTAAGATATTTGATTGAAATCCGATACTCACTCTCTAAAATCCTAAAGTTTGCTTTAAATCCGATACATATCAAATCTCCCAAAATCCGAGACTTAAAATCCGAGTGACATTGAAATCCTAGATTCAAATTCCGACAGTTGAGAAATCCGAACTTCAAAATCCGATGTTTTGAAATCCGATAGAATTGAGAATTCCGATTGATTCAAATCCGACTAGTGTGGAAATCCGATTGCTTGACAATCCGTTGGAAATCCGAGAGATTGAAATCCGAGTTAGAAATCCGCTTAATTCTAAATCCGAGAAATTAAAATCCAATGATTTGAAATCCGAAATAATTCCTTCAAACTTTGGAAATCCGATAGATACTTTGGAAATCCAATCAATCAAATCCGTAAGTGATTAAATCCGTGAAATTCTAAAATCCGATATTTTGGGAAATCCGAAACTCAAAACCAATAGCAATCTAATCAAACCGATAGCAAACAAACTCCAAATCCGCAACTCAATCCTTGTAATCAAAAAATCCGCAACACAAAATCCGACACTTAGAAAAGTATCGGAATCCGGTAGAAATCTTCGGATTTTGGAAAATCTAATTGTTCTTGAGACTAAATCCGATAGTTCTTGCAATAGTTGTATCCGCCAACTTTCAAACTTCAAATTCCTGTGAATTTTGATCAAATTCATGAATTTCTTCTTCCAGAAGGTTCGTAAACAATCAAATTACAATTCAGAATCAATCTTACAACAAAATTCAACCTCTAGAATACATTTTCGATCAAGTTTTTCTCAAACACGAAAAATACAAAATTTCAAATTCAATACAAACTGTTGTAATGATCGATCGCGGACTTACACAGATTTACTCCACTGCTGATTGCGAATCTAGTATGCTAATAAACTTCCATTTTCAGTCGTGATTTGATAGAAATTAGATCTCACCCAAAAATCGACCAAAAACCTTCAAATCGGACAAATTGCTTCGAATTGTTGCCGCTTTCTCTCGAATTCTTCAATCAAGAACCTTATCTTAGCAAAGATTAGGCTCTGATACCAATTGTAGAGCAATAAAATGAATATACAATAGATTCAAGTAGAGAGAATGTATGGAAACACCTTAAAGTGTGTGTTTTCTATTCAATAATATGTCAAGAGGTTTCATGTAAAGAAGGCTACAATACTATTTATACTAAGTACAATGTAAACTATAAAAACACTAAATTGTAACTAGACATTAAACACAAATGTAATTCTAACAACGACCCGTGAAGAGAACTCCACAGCCCGTGAAGACTTACTGAACAATTTACCAAAACTTTCAAAAATCAATTTTTCGAGCCATTTTGTGCTATCAGCATGTAACAATGGCTCTCATACCACTGAACGAATCTCATGCACGCCATAAACCAAAGCACAACGGAAGCAAGAAGTAAAAACAAAAGATTTTCGGGTTTAACCAACACATGCACAATATTCACTTAGTGAGATCTAGCTACAAAAGTGTTGGGTTTTGGTGGCATCTAGAGAACGCAGCGGAAACAAAAACGAGTATAAAACAATTTCATTTTTATGCCATCAACACACCACCCAATGGAGCAAACTCTAAATAATAGCAATGCAACTAAAAGAAGAGAAACAAGGACAAGAAATTATACCATACAAGTTAATATCTCCTTGTTGCCTTCGAAGGTTTGTACACAAAATAGTGTACCACTATCGGTATCCACACCAAGTGTTGATGATCCCCATGAGCTAGCTATGTTTGGACGCCGCCAAAAGCTCCACCAATAACTTACAACAACTTGAATATCAATAGTACCATGTTACTAATCTTCAAGTGTGTTTGCTTTGAGAGAGAGAGAGCATGAACTAACAAATAAGTTACAAGTTCATGTATCAAAAACAACTACTAGCAACTAGTAGTAACCAACCATGTTCTATAAGCTCATTTGAACTTATATAGACTCCACATTGAAGCCTAAAATGTTTATAACCGATCTAGGAGTAATGGCCATCAATAGTCATGAATACTCCATTAATATAGTCTTAAAAAGCTAGTTTAATAGGCTGTTTCGGCATGAGGCACGGCCGTGCCTCACAAGGCACGCCCGTACCAGCCCACGGGCACACCAAAGTCATGCCCGACTTAGGCTGGTGCTTTCGCACTAGGCACGGTCGTACCTCCACGAGGCACGCCCGTGCCGGCTCCAATGGGTACGCCCTAGGCATGCCGGCCTTGGGCCCGTACCTGGCAATGGGCACACCCGTACCTTCACAAGGCACGGCCCTGCCCGGCCTTAACAAAACCCAGTTTTGGTATTTTACTCTCTCTCGTTCAACGGTGTTGTCGGAATCAATACTTGGCGTGTGACCCAATAGGCCTATGCCTCATCGGCAGTGATACCAACTCGTGTGTGTCAGTGGGCATATTCCAACAAACTCCCACTTGAACATGACACACTGACGAAAGGTAACACCGACATAGAGCGGCCTCTAGCAAGGCATCTATGCCCTCAAGCCAGCATAGGGTATGTCGCCCATGACAAGTACCAACCTGTAAAGAATGGTCCTACAGATAAGTGATTATTCATCCCTTCGTTCACGATATCCATTGTGAATGTAGGTCATGGAACATCATCAACCCCAAAACATCCATGATTATGTTTCTCGATCTAGACTAACTATGATGAACAAAACAAGTTGCAAAATTGATCCGTTGTCAATTCAACTTGAGCACGACCATGCATTTTGATGTCATCAGTTAAGTCAACAAGGGGCCCAGGGATATCTCTCTAAAGAGGAACGAATACTTTTGACTACATCGTTCCATCATAACAACATGTTCTTGCCTGAAAACTTCCTTTATAACAGCCAGTTACGAACTGCGTTAGAAAGCAATCTAAGCAAGACTATGTCATTAACCAAGAAGCGCATGTATCTCTAGTAGAAGGACAAACAATATTATCATCTTGATTTACTTGTGATCATGTCCATGAAGTAAACTCAGGTGCGGGTCCTCCAATTACTTGATCACTATCAAGTACAGGCTAGTGTTGTGAAAACATATATTCAATCCCCTATGAATACTTTACCAACCACTTGCCTCGATCTTAATTCACTTCTTCCTTCTAATGAAGAACGACCGATCGTGGAGCATTTAGAATAAATAAATTTATTCAAGGAAGTAGTTAAACATGCTAAGATTGAACACAATAAAGGCTAACGAAAGTACCCGCTCCGCGCGCATTATCAAATATCCATTTGATAATCGATACAATCCAAGCACATTATTGCTTTAATGTTCCCAACTCAAAACATATCAAATTCAACTAAACAAACCCAAGCTAAAGCCACTTATAAACCAAGTGTATGCAAGCCTAGTATGAAAACTCATCACTAGCTCACAACTAAAACTTAGTAAGCGGATTCACAAAGTGACATCCATGCGTACTCTAACAATCACCATATCTTCTCTCGACCAAACACTTATAAAGTGTGCGCCGGCAAGATCATGGTCCTTTGTCCAAGCCTTCGTGCTCTCATTGTTCCAAGGAACCAAATCGAGTCACAATGCATAAGACTATGGTTCATATAAGCCATCATACTCTTATTTTATCAAAAGAACCCAATTAGAGTCAATGATGCTTAAAGAACCATTGTAGTCGATAACGCTCCACTTAACAACACAAAAATTCACCAAGAGTAATATATTACTCAAATTTCCTTGTTACCACCGAACATCAACTTGAAGAACAATGTACCAAGAGTTCTTCCAAGTATGTCAAAATTGAGAGAAAAGAAACCATGTGATAAACCAAGTTGCTAATTAAATTAACACACTAGTTCATCATGTTTCAATATCACTCTCTTAGTTTTGTCACTCCGAAAAGTTCACGTTCGTATCTTCCAATTCTTCTTATGAAGCAATAATTTCTTAACTCCGGTCTTATGAACCACCAAGTTAGGATATTATCTTCAATAAGAAGCATATCATGGATACACAATTTAAGGAACACAAGCGCTCCCACTAGCTCTGGCATACATCCAAGTTTAATCTTCCCTTTTCGAAAACTCAAATCTATGATTTTGTCATTAAAGTGAAGATTACAACCTTGCGATATTTATCCAAGACTGCGAGGATACTTTCAACGTACAAGACTTTCGGAAAGTGTTAAAACACCCTTCCTCAAAATTCCCATGAAGGAACACGATCTTTACATTGAAGTGATAAACACATATATCCGAGTAACCTTCAACATAACCACTAGGAAAATTTCCTTATGATACCATCCTCATGGTCAATCATAACGGAACATTTATCATTAGTTGATATTTGAAGTTCAAGTCCATGGATAGATTTCTTGGGCTCGTAGACTTTACGAGGATACTTATAGTGTACAAGACTCTCGGATAGTGTTAAAAAACTTCTTCAAAATTCCTATAAAGGAATAGGGTCTTTACAATTCACTTCCATACTTTCATAGCCATGAGAAGGTAGTGATACACCATAAGTCATCCAAGAAGACTTCAACATAATCACTAGGAAAAATCTCTTTTATGATACCGTCCTCATGGTCAATCATATTAGAATTTTTACCACCGGTCGGCATTTGAAGTTGTCTACAATCCATGCATATCCTTAGGTTTACGCCAAGGCATCGGATCAACCAAATCCAATACTTGGATATCCTACATGGATTGTACCCCATTCTCATTACCTCTCTCCTCCTAGTAGACACTAGGCCCACTACGACTTACAATAGTTGATGAATTCAACTAATCCATCATCGAGTTATCTTCCTCTAGATATAAAACATATATCTATCCGGCCTTACGACAACTCTTATCAGAAATAGGAAGAGTAATGATTCATGCTAGGTACTCCAACATCGCCATGCTGAGTTCCAATCATTACACATTGTATGCTAGTGCCAACATCAGGTTTTACTCCCACTGGCTCCCACAGATATTAGACTTCCACTTGCTATTGTGCGACAAAACTTATCCTCAAAAGTTCATGAAACAAATATCTCATGCCTAACGGAGTAGCATCTTTTGTCCCCGGATTCTACCACCTCACGTCTACACGTAGGCTGGATAATCTAGGTTTTGAGATAGACAAACAAAGACACTCTTTCTAGTCTTTTCTCCTAAGATGCGTACTAGACCTTCTTTGTTGATTTTATATATAGAACATTGCCCGCCATACTTAGGCATCCCAACACATTAGGTATGAATTTGCGACCCATCAAGACCCGAATATTTGGTTCGTCCTCTACGCGACCCATATGCCAATGTGTCCTAGGAGAAATAATTTATGAGATAAATCCCACAATTCTTATGATGATCACAAAATTCATATATTAAGATACTCAACATCTTTACAAGATTTAAGTAAGTTAACCTTTTGTCCACAAACCTCGTTAAGGTAATCAATGAACACCTCAAAGGTTTCAAATATACCTATCCCTACTACCACCACGGGTAAAGGTAACGAAGTGCAAGTAGTTATCCCCATGGATTTGCTTGAACGAATTAAACACACAAGTGTGAACTAATTACAACAAGCTCTCAATCCTCTTACATACGCCCATGAAAGATGTACGAGTCATTTAGCCTAATAAACAATTCTCGCACTCAACATTTGATCAATTATCAAATGCATCCAAGATTCCAAACCACACGGAACTTGGTGAAGCAAGTCTTGTTTACAAAGCTAAATAATCTTGTCACTTGGATAACTAATCCAAACCAATTTTGTATTTAAACACATTATTCATGATTATTTTATTACTTTTAAGCAAAAGCTTATAAATTCCATGACATGGATAAACTTTGAAATAAACCACCAATTTATATATCAAATGCAAAGTAATATCCATCGTCAACCAATGCATAATAGACTTAATATTTCTCTCGCCACGTAGGGCAGATAATATATTAATCTAATAAAGTAATAAAATAGCTAGATGAAATGGAGAGATCAAAACTCCCAATCCTCTCAATCGAGACAACGTCCAAGTTTCCCAATCTTGAGCTCTAGCTCTCCATGCCTTATCAGCTACTTCTTCCATTTAACACCTACACTTTGTAACAAAACAATTTTGCAACAAACGTAAGTGTTATAGCCAGCATTTCAATAAATCTAGCGAAGAAGTAGAAAAGCAATGAAGCTAATCATGAATGTACCTGATGACGAGAAGTTATTCCCTTGCCTCATAGGAAGCTTTAACTCCTCTGAACACTCAGGACAAGCGTGACGGCGCCAATCTCCATATCTACCGTAGAAATAGTAAACTTCTCCCTTAGGAGTTGTATTCTTTTTCTCGGTTTTACTTTCCTCAAATTACCGGGTGGGAACGAACTTGCGTTTGGCCATGTTAGACTCGAAAATCTTAAGCATGCCATGCAACTCGTCTAAGGATTCTACCATATTGTCCTTTTGATAGTTTTTGATAAACTCATCATAAGACGTGGGCAGGGATTGGAGAATCATATTCACCGCAAGCTCCCTCCCAATGGGAAATCCTAGTATTTCCATTTTGTCAATGTATGCCTTCATACGAAGCACATGAACACTAACCTTCCCACCTTCCTGCATCCGGCAACGAACAAGGGCCTTGACACACATAAAGTGTTCCTCTCTAATATGATGTTGGAACATGTCCTTCAACCGATTAATCATGTCATACACATTCATATGCCCGAGTTACTATCGCAGCTCGCTGCTTATAGTCGATAACAAGAAAGACGAAACATCTTTTGCGTCATCGATACGCTTTTCGAAGGCGTATCTAGTGGCCCAACTTGTGTTGGTAGCAGGTGGCTTCGGAAAAGGTTCCTCGAGGATGTGCAACTTAGATTCATGGCGATTCGCAATTGCCTATACCAATCCACAAAGTTCACACCTACAAGTTTCTCCTTTTCTAAGAATAAACGGAGAGATAAATTCGGTGTTGCGTTGTTAACGTTTGTCATCTACAATTTTAGAGTACACGTTCTAGTGAATTTAGATATAATCCTTGTATAAATAATTACACAAATATTTTTCAAAACCAATTATTTAAACAAGGCTAGAAACCATATTTCACTTTACCTTATGACGGGTTTACCGCGGATCACAAAGCAAAGCTATTTAGGCCGGTAACCATTTTACCGATTGCAAACACTTTGCAACTTCTAGATCCTTGCGGGATCCATTGACAATCAAAATGTATTTT
Organism: Dittrichia graveolens; assembly: GCA_038502395.1. Classification (NCBI taxonomy): domain Eukaryota; kingdom Viridiplantae; phylum Streptophyta; class Magnoliopsida; order Asterales; family Asteraceae; genus Dittrichia; species Dittrichia graveolens. The sequence continues at coordinate 49,020,921 of JARJIL010000005.1, read as the reverse complement.
GGCATGTTTGATCCCTTCTCGCACCAATTCTAACTTGATCCCCTTAAATGACTCGGCTAGAGCTCGACACCACCTAAGTGTCACAAAAAGAATTGTAAACCACCCGTCAAGACACACGGTGGAACTATCGCCAATAATTGGCTCGTGCTAAGCTCGACAACCAATATTGCGAGTTACCACTCTCACCTTCCACACAGTTCCACTCGGCATGACTCGTGCTAAAGCTCGACAATCATCCAAGTTTCGCTAGATTCGGGTGGTGTCTTCTTACGGATGGCGCGTGATTTACATTTTAAAACAGCATTTCGTTTTCCGGTTAAAACAATTTTAACCCATTTTGCGAATTAACAAATCAAGTGATAAATATAATTTTTATCCACTTATAATATAATTCAAATTTATATTATCTTGTTAATTCTATACGCGCGGAAAGAAATATAAACCAATTTTATAAATCTTTGTGTTTTATATATTTTGGAAAAATTATCTAGCATGTGATATCCTACACATCCATGCAAAATAATAAATATATAAAACAACCACGCATACATAATAGTTCGGTAACATGCCCAAATCCTATGCGTTTTCCCCGTAAGCCATACAAGGAAAACAAGGTCAACTAAGGAATCTAATATCCAAAGCACCTAACCGGGTGTGCTCCCACTCAAGCCGGCATCTCCAAAAGGCAATCCGGACTCCATGTTGCCGAGACATCAACGCCGTAATTCCCGTTGGTTTATTACATACTAAATCAACTTCTATACTATTCTACAAATACATAGAAGAAGAAATGTCATGCAAGCCACAATCCTATGCTACTAATACAAGTACAAAGGAATGAATAGACGGCATGCAAGCCGTACCAAATAATAATAATAAAAATTACAACAATACGGCACGCAGGCCACCAAAACCAAATAAACCAAACACCACAACACATAGGTCTAAAGGGCATCTCGTTACCGAACCACAACCAAACACAACCAAAGCAAAACCATGGTGTGCCACAAAACCATGTCAAATATATTTTGATTAAGATTGCCAACAAATCACCCAAGGAACAAAAGACAATCCTTGTACACATGTATTAGTAATTTTAATACACCTTTAAAATTACATATTCATATATACACCTTTAAATATATATATTTTTATGCACTTCATGCCAAGCCATACAAAATATATAAATTCAAGGAATCAAAATATAGTGGCGAAAAACTAGATCCAAGACTAGACCAACCAACAAATCCGGAATTTAAATATAATTTTAAAACACTGTTTCAAGAACAAAATTTTGACCAAAAACCACAAGGCACAGGCGTACCCCAAAGGGTACGGGCGTGCCTGCAATTTTGTCAGTGCACAGTTTAAACAGTTTTAAGCATACGGATATTCTGCCGGCACGACTCGTACCCCCACTGGTACGGCCGTGCCCGGTCACCGGAAAATCAGATTTTGACAGAAAACTCAAAATTCCGGTTTCAGTGAAAAGCCATGTTAGAGATGGCTCTGATACCACTGTTGGGTTTTGGTGGCATCTAGAGAACGCAGCGGAAACAAAAACGAGTATAAAACAATTTTATTTTTATGCCACCAACACACCACCCAATGGAGCAAACTCTAGACAATAGCAATGCAACTAAAAGAAGAAAAACAAGGACAAGAAATTATACCATACAAGTTAATATCTCCTTGTTGGCTTGGAAGGTATGTACACAAAATAGTGTACCAGTATCCGTATCCACACCAAGTATTGATGATCCCCATGTGCTAGCTATGTTTGGACGCCGCCAAAAGCTCCGCCAATAACTTACAACAACTTGAATATCAATAGTACCGTGTTACTAATCTTCAAGTGTGTTTGCTTTGAGAGAGAGCATGAACTAACAAATAAGTTACAAGTTCATGTATCAAAAACAACTAGTAGCAACTAGTAGTAACCAACCATGTTCCATATGCTCATTTGAACTTATATAGACTCCACATTGAAGCCTAAAACATTTATAACCGATCTAGGAGTAATGGCCATCAATAGTCATGAATACTCCATTAATCTAGTCTCAAAAAGCTAGTTTAATAGGCTGTTTCAGCATGAGGCACGGCCGTGCCTCACAAGGCACGCCCGTACCAGCCCACGGGCACACCCAAGTCACGCCCGACTTAGTCTCGTGCTTTCGCACTAGGCACGGCCGTACCTCCACGAGGCACGCCCGTGCGGGCCCCAATGGGTACGCCCTAGGCAAGCCGGCCTTGGGCCCGTACCTGGAAATGGGCACGCCCGTACCTTCACAAGGCACGGCCGTGCCCAGCCTTACGAAAACCCAGTTTTGGTATTTTACTCTCTATCGTTCAACGGTGTTGCCAGAATCAATACTTGGCATGTGACCCAATAGGCCTATGCCTCGTCGGCAGTGATACCGACTCGTGTGTGTCAGTGGGCATATTCCAACTAAAAGATGATAGCAACAAGAAGAACAAAGGGAACCACAAAACGAGATCATACCTTTGATGTCCCTGGTGGTTGTGATGCTGTAGATGCAATACTTGAACTCCGAAAACGAGCTCCTCTATTGATATCCACACCAAGCCTTCCGCGAATTTCCTTTGCTAAAGCTTAAGGTACTCTACTTGCACTCAAGAACAGCACCAACAGAACTCTTGCCCTTGTTAACTTAACCTCCAACTCAAAGAAAGCTCCTTGTAGTATTTTAGTGTGTAAGTTGTATCAATTGGCAAAAGGTCATTTAGAGAGCAAATAGAAGGGTTTATATAAGCAGATGGGGAGCTCAAAGGGCACCAGGCTAGGCCAAAATGGCTAGCTCTCATTGGACCAAACAAAAGTTCCAATAAGATAAAAGTGTCACTTTGACTTCTGCCTTCACGGGCTCTCATGGCCCGTGAGGATATCGTAAAGGCATCACCCCCACGATCCTCGACCGGCCCATGAAACCTCGTGAAGACCTTCACATCACGACCTCTTCACGACCCGTGAGGGCCCGTGAAGGTCGACAGAAACCCTAATTATACAAATTTACTCTCTTTTGATTTGTGATGTCGGATTCAACGCTTGGCATGTGACCCAATAGGCCCGTGCCTCATCGGCAATGATCCAATATACGTGTATCAGTGGGCATATATCCAACAAAATAGTTCCTTGACTATTTAAGTTTCAATTCAACGAGTTGGCCCCTTGTTAGTTTAGAAAAATGCAAAGATAAGCCAGCCAATCCCTTTGCCTATATATAGGGATATGGCGCCTAGTGTAAGGAAGCTTTTGCAATATTATCAATTCCCATTCTAAGCAATTACCCAAGGTGTTTGTGTGTGTTTCTCTCAAACTTCATATATTCTCATAAACATTTTATTGATTCACGATCCATCAATTGGTATCAGAGCCTAGCTTGATCTAAGTAGGCTCATGATTGTGTGTTTATCCATCGAAGATTAGAACCAACGAAGGTACTGTGTAGAAATCGAAGAGGTCCACTGTTCAAAACTCAAAGATAAGGGTTTGAGTGTATTTCTAGTTGAAATCGGTTCTATTCTACTCGAAATTCATCCTTGAATCGATTACAATCCATTATGGCATGATTGAGAGGTTTTGATCGTATTTTAAACGTTTTATGTAAGGTGTTATTTATGGTTTTGCCTCTAAATCTTGTCTAAAGTGAAGTGAAAGATGGAATTGATTGATTCTTGATTAATATCAGTGGTTTATGAATCAAAAGGATTAGTTTCAAAGGTATTATTCAAAGTTTTCATTGATATTAAAAATTCTATTGAAGAACACTTGAAGATATCGAAGAACAATGCAGATCTAAGTTTTTGATCGTTTTTTTGTTGATTAATTGAACGGAAAAGTGTTTGTAACTTGACTTCGAGCTTGTCAGTTGCGTGCCTATCCTTCAACCTTCAAAACAGCAACTTCGAACCACTTCGAACACATCCGTCGACCAAAGTTCAATTCACTTCGAACCAGGATACAGTTCACTTCGAAGCAAATTTTTAAACAATCTTCGAAAATCTCTTTCGCTTCGAATTCCGAATTCGAAACACAATCACAAATCTACTTTCAAGTTAACGATCATTTGTGAAATCAAGTAAAGGAAAACTGTAGTTCTAACGAGATTCTCGCTATTGGTACTGACTCTAAACCCCCTGTCCTATTCTGCAACGACCGTCTCGTATGAAAGGGTAGGTTTATGGATTTCCTTGAACATAACAAAGTTAATGGAGAATGATGATCGACTGTATACTCAACGGAGATAAGAAATTTTTCACGATCATTAATGCACAACCAGATAACAATCCACCCAATCCAGGGGTTGCACGAGAGAAAACCTTAGATGAGTTAACAGCAGCTGAAAAGGAGTGAAAGAAAGCACACAGACTTGCCAAGTACTACTTAAAGCAGGGACTTTCATCTGAGATGTATATGAAGGTTGATAGCCTTGCCACTTCCAAAGAGATATGGGATGAGATAAAAAGACAACTTCAAGGTACAGAGCAGGGAGAACACATCAAGGACTCAAAAGTTCAAACAAGTAGCTATCTTTGACGCAGATTCTGATGGAACTGAGATGGAACAAATAATAAAAGCCATGTCCTTCATCACAAAATCCTTGAAGAACTGGTATTCCAAAACCAACAACCGCCAGAGATACACATCTGGGTCTCATAGACCAGATACCTTCAAGGTTGCAGAGAAACCTAGGTTCATCAAGGATGAGAAGAAGGATGAAAGAAAATGGTACAATTGTGGGGGCAACGACCACTACTTCAAGCACTACACTCACAAAAAGACAAAGGATGCTGAGTATTATAAACAAAAACTCAGGCTATCCAAGAAGAAAAGTGCAGGCAAGGCCATGATGATAGAATAAGACTAGTTCTTGTCAGATACTGATGACAACGATCTTGAAGATGACGCACTAGCCAGTTTTGTCTCATTGCAGATGTGGAGGAAGAATTTTCAGATAATGATGAAGAGCTAGAGGCACACTATGACAACTCAAAAGATGAGCTTGATGCTGATGATGAAGACCAACAGGTACATTCTAACTCTCAAACAGGTGGTGGTCTAAACATGGAACATATTTAGATCATAATGAAACACTTGAAAAAGTTAGAAAGAAAGGTCCAGACATCTAAAATTAAAATGGAGAAAATGAAAGAAAGCATAAGAAATCATGAAATGGAAATTTCTCAAACAGATAAGGAAATATCCGAATTGAAAACGAAAATCATAGAAAAAGAAAATGAATTAATCAAGTTAACTACACAAATGAGCACAACAATACATGATGTTAAAGTTGAAAAGATCAGTACAGAAATGGATACCGAATTCATCATAAAAAGAGAAAGAACTCTACTCAATGATTAAAGAACTGGAAGACACTTTAGTAAAAAGACATCAATCTGAACAATTCTCCAAGTGGACCTACGATGGTTTGGGTTTTGAAAACTTAAGGATTAGTGAAAAGGTGATGGACAAGAAATTATCTGATTTCAATCTCATGAATGATGGCATCACAAAGAACATGGTGTTTGTTGGTCACGAGGAGGAAGTAGTTGAAGAAGAGTATAAAAGGAGTTCAAAATTTAAAACAAAAATTCCTTTTGACTACGAAGCATTGAATAAATTTGTTTCCATTGGGCCTCAGGAACCCAGTGAATCAGATACTTCAGTGCTTACATATCCAGATGATTTAAAAAAGCCCGAAGTGATAAGAGAAGCAAGAATTTATATTCCCCACATGGTTTTACAAAGACAACACGAAGCACTTGAGGCTTACTATTTTGAAACCATAATTATGAGTCATTTGGAAAATACAATAACAGAATCAGAAAAAGTTGTGTTGTGTCATTGTCATAAGGAAAATTTGACACAATTTTCAACAACTATTCTACTTCACAACCTACAAGGAAGGCTTCCATTGTTGAGAAAGGAGAGATGAAGGTGGAAGAAGATATTCCTAAAAAATGGGTTCAAACACACCCTCGTGATCAGGCTTCTACGAGTAGACAACCGAACGCAATTTCAAAATCAAATCAAAAATTTGCTACCAAAACTCAAGTTGTCCACAAATTTCCTATCAATTCTAATAAACATAATCATCCTCACAACACCAGTAATAAATTTGTTCATGTTTCAGATTTAAAGACAGCTGACAACAAAAAGACAGAGAGTAAAATGGAGCTAATTTTACAAAAATCTGTCACCGCATATCAGTTCTCTCTAATAAATGTAATAGTCAAAATTAAATCGAAATGAAAGCTTCAACTTGTTTTTGTGTGAGTAATGGATGCATGCATGATCATTGTGAGTTTAATTGCGCATATGATAAACTGAGAAATTCTTTCAGAATTAGACCATGTGAGAGTTGGAGAGTTCCGTATGGAAACCAATGCAATGTTCAATTCATTAACTCAAGAGGTGTAATTATTCATCAATGAGTCTAGAAACATGCTTTATACTTGATGAATCTCTGGAATCACACAAATAGTTTACTCACAACCAAGGAACTGGAAGCATACAGGCGAGGTGGATACAATGAATTCCTCAAGGTTTGGCACTCAACAGAAGTTCAACGGTTCAAACAAAATTTCTCAGGAAAATAAAAAATGCAATCTTTTGCCAAAAATAAAAATCAGCCACCCAAAGTCAAAATTAACCATCCACCTTCCAAAGTGAAATCAATACCAAATCTTACAATCAACCAAATTCAATCCAAACCATCTCAATAACAATTCAATCAAAATCATGGAAAAATTATTCAACAATCAAAACCCAATTCAAAGATCCAACATCAAGCAAAAATAGTTCAAGTGTAGAAACCAAAGGTAAAAATTCAACCTTCAGTAATGGAACCATTTAAATTCCACTTCAAATTGTACCAGATCCGTTTTGGATTAAAAACTCAATGTTTAATGTTGAAGAACAAAAGAATCAATGGATAACACAGAAACACATTCACTTTATTCTAAAAGAGGTCGCTGATTCAGGTACTGCTAACATGCAAGGACCCATTACAAAATGGGCACCTAAATCTTCTTTCTTTTCTTTGTGCAGGAACCTAATCTCCAGTACCTGGACTCATGGTGCACGAAACATATGACTGGTGACAAGAGTCTTCTTCAAAACTTCGTTCCTAAATACTCCGGGAATGTTCGTTTTGGGAATGACAACGTTGCACCGACACTAGGGTACAGAGATATAATCAAGAAAAGCATAAAAATCAAAAAGGTTTCTTTTGTGGAAGGATTGGGCCACAATCTATTCAACATTGGTCAGTTCTGTGATAGAGATTTGGAGGTCACGTTTAAAAGAAATTCACAACTGAAATGGGAGATGTACTTCTGTCTGGCACAAGGAAGTCCAATCTCTATTTAATCGACATGAACAACTACGATGCAAAAACCTCAGTGTGTATACTCAGTAAGGCCTCATCAGATCTAACTTAGCAATGGCACTAAAAACTCTCTCACCTCAATTTCAATAACAGCAACAAACTGGTGATTGGAGATTTGGTGAGAGGACTATCAAAGTTAAAGTTCAACAAACACCATCTATGTGCGGATTGTGAGAAAGGGGTGATGAAAAGATCTTCTCACAAAAAAAACAAGTTTCAAGTACAAAGAAGCCTATGGAGTTACTGCACATGGATCTATGTGGTCCGATGATAGTCCAAACACGCAGTGGGAAGAAGTTCATCTTGGTAATCATCGATGATTATTCAAGATGTACTTGGGTCAAGTTTCTAAGGTCAAAGGATGAAGCCACGCAGCTAATCATAACCTTCATCAAACAATAGCAGAACAAGTATGAACAGAATGGGGGTGCCATTAGAACAGATAATGGTTTTGAATTCAAGATGTGGGTGCCATTATCTACTTACTTTGACCTCATGAGGATCACATACCAATACTTTGCAGCATACACTCTACAAAACAACGGCGTGGTAGAATGACGCAACCGAACTCTGGTTAAGGCTGCTCGGACTATGATGTCTTACTCCGGTCTCCTACCTTCCTACTGGGCTGAAACTGTCAGCACGATGTGTTATACACATAATCGTTGTTTCATTCATAAATGCTTCAATAAAACTCCCTATGAACTAGCAAACGGCATCATGCCTATCATCAAATATCTTCACATATTTGGTAATAGGTGCCTTGTACTCGATGAAAAGGATAACCTAGGAAAATTTGAGGCTAAGGCTGATGAAGCAATTTTCCTTGGTTATTCACAAGAATCTAAGGTGTATAGAGTTTTAAACAAAAGGATGAATTGTGTAGATGAAACTATAGATGTAACATTTGACATGTTAGATGTTACAACTTTTAAAACAAAACAAAATGAAGTTGCTTATAGACACGTCAGTTCAGGACCGGTTCCTCAAAGAAAAGAAACAAATAGTGGTCCTAATATTACTAAATATGATTTAGATTTCTTATTTGATTTCATCCAATCTGAATCACATGTTCTAAATTCTGGTGACAGGAATGATGTAGTGTCTCCAACTACAACTGAAAGTCGTCCGATTATCCCTGCAATTGACATTGTAGAGAGAAGATGAATAGAGAGAAACACACACTACACCTTTAGAGCTTGAATATTGGTAATTGCATTAGTGAGTAGTCAAGCGTGAAACGTACAAAGGCCCTTGGCCTAGAGACTATTTATAGGCAAAGCCTAAATGGCTTTTTTTTACATTTTTTTAATTAACTAACAATCTCCCCCTAAATGGAGACAAAGCCTATTACAAGAAAGATAGAAATACGAAAGGAAATTTATTACATCAAAGATCTATTTCTAATGCCAAACATGACCTGCCATCTCCAAATGATCCGTCGGCTATCCAACGTCCTTTTTGTAGCTTCCATCGTCCTGATCAGCCCAGCCTTTTATGACTCACTTAAAAATGATTGATCTTGTACAACCCTTTCCTGGAGTTTATGGTACAATATCTTGAGAGTACCATATGAGTATGCCATCATGTCCACCATTCTAACAAAGATCTTTCGTCTACGTTGGTTGGTGAAGATGACACCTCTGTGACCCGTGAAGTTAGGATGATTTTCATCAATTATGGTTAGTTCTTCCAGGGATTGAAGGTTTGGATGGCTTTGAAGTGGCTTGAGCAGATTAACCTCGAGTTGATTGCTCTCGACTCCCACTTAAAGGTCATGCTTCTGAATAAACTGAATAATTTTTCTCATGTATTTCATCAGTGTAGATCGTCCTTGCTGTTCCTCATAGGACTTGTTGATCTTTGTTGAGAACTCTTCATAAATGAACTCAATATCGGGAAGCTTGACATGTCGAAAGTCTACTTCATTCGATGAGATATTTTGCCTATCTACCCTTTGCACATCATACACTGCAAATCTATACCTTACAGATTTTTGCATGACAACATGAAGTACTTTGCTGATAGGATACTCTGACATGATCTGATCTCTTGGTGTTTTATATTCATTGAAAATTATCGTCTCCTCTGTACCTCATCAAGACCCCTAAGTTCAGGAGAAATCTTGTCTTTGATTTGTGTTGCAAAAATGGTAGGAATATGATCCTCGAGATAAGCAGCATTCACTTCATACTTACCCCAAAGTGGGTTTTTGATGGCATCTCTGGTGAACATGTTGTGTCTGTCTAGGCATGGATCTAATGAAGTTAGGACGGGAGGATCTGGTTGGACATTCGGAGGGACTGACCATTCTGACATTGATTGTAACGGTTGAGCCTGCTCAGCTTGCGTGTTCCTCGTCAGGATGTCGGCAGCTGACACCTGGAATTTCTTTGGCTCAGGAGGAAAGAGTTGGTGTACTTCCTCTGAGATGCCTTAGAGGACCATTGTGATATTCAGTTTCCTTGTGGCCTCCTCCATTTCCTTTTTGGCATGTCCTTAAGTCTATCCACGATTTGGACTTCTTCAGTTCTTTATAGCAGTTTACCAAACGTGACTTAAATACTCAACCCTTTATCCTTGGTCTATGGTTTCGGTATCAAATTCAAATGTAGGGATGTCAGGTTCAGCTTCATCATCTGGTTATGGTGGTTGTTGTTGTTGTTGTTTTTATTGTTGTGGTTGTTGAGGTTGTTGTTGTTGTTGTTGTTTTTATTGTTGTTGTTGTTATAATGATTCTGCCCCAACCCCAATTGCTGCTGCTAGTCTTTCTGTTAAAGGAGTGAAGGTCAAAACGCGCGCTCTCTTCTCCCCCTCTTGACCATCATGATCGGGATCTTCGTTGTCACGCCAGCGCTTTAACCCTGTAGCCTGGGTTATACAAGTTGATTTAAGAATTTTCATACGTTTTTCCACAAAATCCAACTTTTGAAATACCATATTGCCTAGATCCTCCATGGAGTTTTGGATGTGTTCTTTGAACTCCTCCAGGTTACTTCCCTTATAGGTTTGTTCAAGTTAGAGGGTTTGAAGTAGATCCAAGTTCTGTTCATGGTCAGGGTCTTTCTCCAACTACTCTACATAAAGCAGGGATTTAAGAGTGTCAACAGATAAGCCAGAGCCATCAACAACCTTTGGTTTTAGCAAAGCAAGGGTTGCTTGATTTTAGTTAAGCTTTTAGTGATAGGGTTGAGGGCCTCCTATAGTTGTTCCTGGGTAACATACCGAGACTCACTTAGAGTGCCCGTTGTATATTCTGCCACAGAGGCAGAACTACTCACATGCGGAGCTACAGTTGTGTACGCTCCAGTGAGATTTCCACCTGATGCTCAAATGACACCTTCAGTGGTGCCACCTACTGGTGTTCTGGACGGCTGTCTTGTAAACAGCGTCATTATTTGTGCAAGTGTATCCTTGTGTCTAGAAAGAAACATAGAAACCTGCCGGATATCAATGTGCTTAGAAATGATGGTCGAGGTCGGGAGAGGCTGACACCTTGTTTCAATACCAGCCATCTCCGAATGAGAGGCCGATAGAGTATGTGTGTAAGCTCTGTGAGGTGAAATGAGCATCTGTTGAGAGATGCCCGAGTGGCTGGTGGGGTCAATTTGCACTGTTGAGATAACAGTGGCTATTTCAATACCAGAGCTAACATAGTTAGCTCCAGTAGCATACGTGGCTTCCCCGCTTTGTTGGCTTGGGGGACCCTCAGCACTCTCATTTTCTTTTCTCACATCACACTCTCTATCTCCTTCCTCTTCCATCTCACTCTCATATTAATCATACATATCTAGATTGGCATCAAAGTCCTGGCTTTCACTTGCAGTATCAAGAGGACCCGGTTGGTAACCATACATAAACTCAGTTTCATCATTGAACGCGTCGGGAAAATCAGGAAATAGATTAGAGAAGCTCAAATCCTCTTCTTCAGTCACCACTGGGATTTTGGCCCTCTGTTGCTCAGTGTTGCCAGAGACTAGTGGTGTGGCTCCAGGGTGTACGTGGTTAAGGCAATTGTGTCTGTATCAAAGTCAGGCGCCACTGAACCAGCATGAAAAACATGTGATGGAGACTCCGGTTGTTGCTCGGGTTCGGGGAGAACATGGGAAAATGTATCAATCATGGCTTGGATCTATGCTGGGTCATACTCCGCCCCACCCTCACTATGTGTTTCACCTTCATCATCCCCTTCACCACCCCTCTCACTACTTTTTCCTCTCGTCTCTTCCCTATCAGCTTATCCCACATAAGGCTTAGGCTTATCAGCTAGCTCCTCACGGGGTTCTACTGGCCCTGGGGTAGGTAAAACCGGCTCTGGTTGAACCATATGGCCTAGACCTACACTCTCCCTATACAATCTCACAGCATCATTTTGTTCGCACATATCAAATAGAGAGATAGGGAATGGTTGAGGTTGAACTGGATGATCAGCCGTAAGAGCTTTGACATACAAGAATTACTTTGGCCTGATTGTTGCATGGTTTGGCCTTCTTGGTATTTCCTCATTTCTGTCCATTGCAAATTGGACAATCATTGGTAAGAACCTTTGATATGGTAGAAATATGCCCTTGGTGCATTTGAGGTCTGAAAATTTGCCCTTCACTGACTGCATAAAATCAAGAAATAAAATTGTAGCATAGTCAATGTGCAAATGATTTGCAGCACAGTATAGTAGCTTGATTTGGTTGGAGTTTGGATGTAACACCCTGAATTTTAGTACAAATTTAAACTTTTTGTATTTCAACAAAAACAACTTTATACTAGTATTTGTTTACATCATAGTGCGGAAGCTTTGTCAAATTTGCAAAAGATGGTGTTACTTGTTGACCTGAATACACGACCATTAATTATTGAAAAACAAAATAAGAGAATAACCATGTATTCCAAACATCTCCACCAGGCAACAAGTGCTCCCAAAAGCGTCTACCCGCCTCACCAACATCATACTATCATTTATCTTCGGATACGAAAACATAAACACAATTTCATTAGCATAAGCTAGTGAGTGCACCAAAACAAGTTAAACAAATAAATAAGTCATCATAGCATGTAAAATAGTTATGGCATCAGTAAACAAATCACTCAAGATGTGGGGGACAAATCCACTTATACTTGTATATCCCATAGGGGCTAACCATGGTCAACAAGTCCTCGTGGGGGTGAGTCCACATCTCCCGTCAAGGTGGGGGAATCACGAAGCAGTCCACCATACACCGGTTAACTGTAGTGTAAGCCCTGTTTACCATATCCACTCGTGTTTCCCGGGTTCGGTGGCTCGTCAGCCCAGTGAACCCACATGGTCATTATGGCTACTGACATACCCCTCCACTATCTACACCGATCCCTTAACCACCCGTACATCGCGGTTCCTTAAATGCCGAAGCCACATGAACCTGTGCACGTCTCAATATCTAGGAACCCTATGGTACAGAGTTCATATCACAACAGTGGTCCGGACCGAAACACATACCCCAAAGGGTCACATAAATCACATGCAAGTCATACACACAAGGTCACAACTTGCCAAGATCGATACAAACCATAGCATGCTTCAAAACAGGTGAATCACATATTCATTTGCATAAATCATTATCATAAACATGATAATATCACCAACCGTTCACAATGATGCCATACATATACATAAACATAGTGCATAAGAAAACAATTGATGACTTGCACATTTAAAAGCATTTTGGGTATCCGCAGGGCACAACTCACCTGACTGAAGTGATTAGGATCACTTCTATTTCAATTCAAGGCCACTATCACTTGCACAAAGATCCTATGATCATAACACAATGTTAACTTAGTTAATTTAACCGAGCATTGAAGCTACACACAAGTATTGACTCAAAACGTGACTTAAATACTCATTTCGGGTCTTTCAAACTCCGTATGAACTCCCTAAAACCATTAGAAACAATCCCAAATCAATTACAAGGTCAAATGGGGGTTAAAACAACTTTTTGGAGGTTTCAGGGGGTCTCACGCCGCGAGACAGGGTGCCTTGCGCCGGGAGAAAATCTCTGGAAATTTCACCATCGCAAAAGAGGGGCCTCGCGCCGCAACGCCTCGTGAACAGTAATCTGCAGCTTTCTTTTAAACACAAATTCGACCAAAAACTCAATTTTTCCCAATTCCAACTTATTTGCAGCATGCTTAACCCTCATATACACTTCAAAACATCGTAACAACTACAATTAACATAACTTTGATCTATCAAAGCCAAATTTACCATAAATTATAGTTCTTGACCAATTTAACCAAACCAACACAATTTCAAAGATCATACTAAACAACAATCCAAACTAAAAACCAAGCACAAATTAGAGGTAGAACTTACTTGATATGCAAATCCCAACTTGGTTGGTTACTTTTTATGATTCAAATCAACCCAAGGTTGAAGAACAAGCACTCAAACCTTGAATTTCTTGAATCCCACACTTGAATCATCAAATTTCCTCTTTCTCTTCTTTTTCGTCTAAGTTCTATCTAGAACTCTCTTTTCTCTCATCTCCCATGATGGATGCAAATTTTTGGAACTCCAATTGACTCCAATTATTGGAGTCAACATAAATATATACATAATTACATTATAGGTACTCCATCTTTCATCCTTTTTCCATTTTATTACCAATCCAAGTTGTAGGCGCACATACATAATACGTAACATTTAAATGGTATGATAAACACATAATTTTACTAACTCTCATTTAAAATTTCATATATATGTTGGGAATCCATGGGGATCAAAGCACGAAACGGAAGCAACAAAAACACACTAAAGGATCCCATGATTTCCCAATGGTGGTGAAAACTTGCAAGAACATGCATGCAACCAAAAACAAGAACAAAGAGAAGAAGGAGAACAAATCATACCCTTGAAGACTTTGATACTTGGCTGGATCAAATCAAGTTTGGGATGTAAGCTTGAAACAAAAAGGCTCCAAGCCCTAATGCAAGTCCACACCAAGAAACCTTCAACCTCCTTGTACTAGCAAACTGAAGCACCACCAACACTTGATGGATCTCTTCTGGAACATCCTAGAAACACTTGTGTACAAACCACCAACACTTGATCTTGCTCTCTCTCTCAATGGAAAAACTCATAAGTATATGTATTGCACAAAATGGACCAAGAGTGTGAAATGAACAAAGAGACCCTCTTTTAAAGGACTCTAGTCAGTTCAAAAGAGCCAGAGTCGGACCCCAATGGCACCAAATCATTGGACCAACTCAAATGGTCCAATGAAACACAAGTGTCACTTGGAATTCTGCCTTCATGACTTCTTCACGGGCTCTCACGGGCCGTGAAGGATAAATGCGCCACGACCGGCCATTTATCCTCCACGAGTTGTGCCGCGCCGTGCAAGAATCGTGAGGGTTCGTGTCTTCACGACCTCCTTCACGGGCCGTGTAGGGTCGTGAAGCCCTAGGGTTTCACGAACCATGCGGCCCACGACAGGACTCGTGGATACGAGCTGCTTCACGACCCGTGGAGCATCCTTCACGGTCGTGAAGCCTAGGTCAACTGGAATTTGACCATTTTGACTTTTTCTTCTTATATTAGGCTGTCGAGATTGAAACTTGGCATGTGACCTAATACGCTCGCACTTCATCGGCAGTGATGCTGGCCTATGTGTGTCAGTGTGCAGGGAGCGGCCTCTAGCAAGGCATCCCTGCCCCCAACTAAACATGGGGTATGTCATCCCTAACAAGTACCATGATAAACTAAAAGAGTTTGACATGGTCCTATAGATAAGTGATCAATTATCTTATTGTTCGCGATATCCAAGTGAACACGAGACATGGTACAAAGTCATTATCCGATCGTTCATGATTATGTTTCTCGATCAAGATTGGTGGTGACCAAAAGGTGAGTTGCAACTGATCAACAATCATTGCAAACTCGAGCATGGCCATGCATTTTGGTGTCAGCGCCCAATCATCGAGGGGCCCAGGGATATCTCTCTTTACAGAGGAACAAATTCCTTTGACTACATTGCCTCCAATATAATGGCAATACTTTACCCAAATACCTCCTTTATAATAGCCAGTTACGGACTAGGTTTGAAAGCAGTCAGAATAAAGCAAACCAAAATAGTGAAACACATGCATCTCCGGTCTAAGGATAAAAGATATTATCATCCTGATTTACTCTTGACATGTACCATGAAGTAAGATCAGGTGTGGGTCGTCCAATCACTTGAAACTCTTTTCAAGTATAGGCAAAATATTGCGTCCCTTGTATTCAATCCCTATTGAACACTATGACCAATCATTTCCCTCGATCTTCGTTCATACTTCCTTCCTTGAAGAATGACCGATCGTGGACAGTTTAGAATGTAGAACATTCAAGGAAGTGATAAAACATGCAAAGTTGGAACACAATAATGATTTAAAGAAAGTATTCGCTAAACACGTATTATTAAATCTCCATTTAATAATCAATACATCCAGAAAATGCAATATTGCTTAATGTTCCCAATCACATAGTAAATACATCGAATACAATAACCAATATACAACTCAAACCAAGTCACTAGCAAATCTAATCCCAATAGCACGTGTGTGGGCATCGTGCTTGGCTTGTGACAATGGTTTAGTGAACGGATCCACCAAATTGCTATCCGTGTGTACTTTGCTGATGACAATGTCTCCATTTTCGACCACGTCCCGGATAAAATGATATTTCCGCGGAATATGCCTCGTGCGTCGATGAGACCTTGGTTCCTTTGCCAAAGCAACGGCACCCTCGTTGTCACAGAAGATCTCAACAGGGTCGCTGATGCTTGGAACCACTCCCAGATCAAGCAGAAATTTCCTTATGCATACGGCCTCCTTAGCAGCTTCACTGGCCGCAATGTATTCCGACTCAGTAGTGGAATCGGCCACGGTGTCTTGCTTGGAGCTCCTCCAGGATATAGCACTGCCGTTTAATAGGAACACGAACCCCGATTGTGATCGGCAGTCATCCCTATCGGTTTGGAAGCTTGCATCAGAGTAACCCTTTACTCTAAGCTCTTCCTCACCTCCGTACACTAAGAACATCTCCTTAGTCCTCCAAAGATACTTGAGAATGGTCTTCACCGCCGTCCAATGAGCTTCGCCAGGGTTGGCTTGATATCTACTCGTCATGCTCAAGGCACACGATACATCAGGCCTTGTACATAGCATGGCGTACATGATCGAGCCCACAGCCGAAGCATATGGCACTCGCTTCATTACTTCCCGTTCCTCTGGGGAACTAGGGGATTGAGTCTTACTCAATACCAAACCATGTGACATTGGAATGAACCCCTTCTTGGAGTCTTCCATCCTAAACCGCTTTAGGACTTTGTCAACATATGTACTTTGGCTAAGCCCAATAAGCCTCTTGGATCTATCTCTATAGATTTTGATCCCAAGAATATAAGTCGTATCTCCTAGATCCTTCATTGAAAAAAAATTCCCTAACCAAGTTTTTACACCTTGAAGGGTTGGGACATCGTTTCCAATGAGGAGTATGTCATCGACATACAAGACTAGGAACACAACTATGCTCCCACTAGCCCTGACATATACGCATGGCTCATCCTTGCTTTTCAAAAAGCCAAACTCTTTGACTTTCTCATCAAAGCACAGGTTCCAACTGCGCGATGCTTGCTTAAGTCCATAAATGGACTTCTTTAGCTTGCAAACTTTATCCGGATGTTTGGCATGTACAAAACCCTCGGGTTGAGTCATATAGACCTCCTCGCTAAGTGTCCCATTAAGGAACGCGGTTTTTACATCCATTTGCCAAATCTCATAATCATGAAATGCGGCAATTGCCATGAGTATCCGGATAGACTTCAACATAGCCACCGGGGAAAAGGTTTCATCATAGTTTACACCATGAGTTTGCGTGAAACCCTTAGCCACCAGTCGGGCTTTGAAGGTGTCTACCTCTCCATTTATGCCGGTCTTTCTCTTAAAGACCCATTTGCACCCTACGGGTCTACACCCGGGCACCGGATCTACCAAATCCCAGACTTGGTTATCCGACATAGATGGCATCTCGGACTCCATAGCCTATTTCCACCTAGCGGACTCAGGGCCCACCACGGCGTTCCGATAAGATGATGGTTCATCATGATCCACCACTAGGTCGCGGCCCTCAGACATGCGAAACCCATATCTCTCTGGCTCGTTGCGACTTCTACCGGATCTTCTAAGAGGTAAAGGATCCGTGTCAGGTTCTCCAGCAGCGCCATGCTGAGAATCATCTTGTTAACTAGTGCCAACTTCAGGTTGGTCATTGGAAGGTTCTTGAATCTCTTCAAGATCTACCTTTCTCCCACTAGCATCTTTGGATAGCATCTCCCTTTCAAGAAAGACGGCCCTCCGAGCAACAAATACCTTGTTCTCGGACGGTTTGTAAAACAAATACCCCATAGACCCGGCAGGGTAGCCAATGAACAAACACCTCTCTGCTCGGGGTTTCAATTTGTCCTCCACCTCTCGTCTCACGTAGGCAGGACAACCCCAAACCTTTAGATATGAGAGCGATGGAACCTTTCCATGCCACATCTCAAAAGGTGTCTTCTTGACCTTCTTAGTTGGTACGAGGTTAAGGATTCTAGCGGCCGTTTCCAATCCATAGCCCCAAAATCTAATGGGTACATCCGTACGACTCATCATACACCGAACCATATCCAATAATGTTCGGTTCCTCCTCTCGGCGACACCATTTAATTGTGGTGTCCTAGGAGGTGTCAATTGCGAAACAATTCCACAATCTTTTAGATAGTCAAGGAATTCCGAACTTAGATACTCATCACCACGATCCGATCCGAGCATCTTAATTCGTTTACCCAATTGGTTCTAAACTTCATTTTTGAAAGTCTTGAAAACCTCAAAGGTTTCCGACTTTTGTCTCACCAAGTAGACATACCCATACCTACTAAAATCATCGGTAAAGGTTACAAAGTACCTTGAGTTATCCCTAGTGACATGCTTGAACGGACCACACACATCCGTGTGAACGATATCCAACAAGTCTTTGCCCCTCTCACAAGCGCCGGTGAAGGGTGCTTTGGTCATTTTGCCCAACAAGCAAGATTCGCATACATCATCCGACCCATGGTCAAATGATTCCAAGATCCCATCCGCTTG
Organism: Dittrichia graveolens; assembly: GCA_038502395.1. Lineage (NCBI taxonomy): Eukaryota > Viridiplantae > Streptophyta > Magnoliopsida > Asterales > Asteraceae > Dittrichia > Dittrichia graveolens. Next base: position 49,002,370 of record JARJIL010000005.1, on the reverse strand, counting down.
GAGCTTGGCGATGCGTTTCTTGTTTATGTGGCCCAAACGACCATGCCATAAAGATAACTTATCCAAATCACATTTGGATTTAGAACCAACATCCATGATTGATCTATTACTTTGCAAGCATACGCTTGTCTCATATATGCCACGACATGGATGTGCTTTAGAATAAAATAAATCATTTTTAAAGCATGAAATAATTCCATTAGAGAAATTAAAGTCAAATCCATCGTCAACAAGTGCATAAAATGATAAAATGTTTCTTGCCACGCAGGGCGAATAAGATACATTTAATAAAGTAATAGATGAACCGGATGGAAAGGCGAGGTCCACGCTCCTTATCTTCTCAACCAGGACAACCACCTTGTTTCCCATGATGAGATCCAGCTCCCCATCAACCAAGTCCATACGTCTCCTTAGTACCTGCACATTATTAACTATGTGAGTACCACACCCGGTGTCCAAGACCCAAGCGTTAGAAGTATAAGTGTTATGGAGTTCAATCATATACGTACCGGAGGCACCTTGTCCCTTGGCGCGAAGCCTCTTGAGCTCCTCCGTGTACTTGGGGAAACTACGCTGGTAGTGTCCCTTCTCCCCGCAGAAGAAGCAGGTAGCTTCTTCCGGTGAGGGGGCTATAGGAGCGGGTTCCTTCCCCTTTGGCTCCGGCGCCGGGAGTGGTTTGGGCTTGGGTGTTGCCACCTTCGCCTTCCCCTTTCCCTTGCCCTTGGAGCTTGAAGCGGGCCGCTTCCTCTTAGAACCTCCCTCATGGATGGCTAGGACGGGTGCGGAGGTCGATGGGTTTGCCTTGGCCATGTTAGACTCAGCGGTCTTCAACATGTCGTGCAACTCCATCAAGGACTTATCCATATTATGCATATGGTAGTTCACAATGAACGGACCATATGCTTGAGGCAAAGATTGGAGGATAATTTCCGTAGCCAACTCTTTCCCCATAGGAAAGCCCAACCTCTCGAGCTAGTCCACGTATTGCTTCATATGAAGCACGTGGGAGCTCACGTACCCGCCCTCCTGCATTCGACACCCTACAAAGGCCTTGACACACTCGTAGAGTTCTTGCCTCGCTTGCTGCTGGAACATTTCCTTTAGCTGCGAGATCATGTCAAACGCACCAATGTCCTCGAATTGCCTTTGCAACTCGGAACTCATGGTCGTCAACATGAGGCAAGTCACCTCATTGGTGTCTTTAAGGCGCTTTTCATAAGCATCCTTAATGGCCCGCGTAGCGGTGGTAGCAGGAGCCTCCGGAAGTGGTTCCTCTAGGATGTACAACTTACTTTCATGGCGCAAGACAATTCTCAATTGCCTAAGCCAATCCATGAAGTTTACGCCTATGATTTTCTCTTTCTCCAAAAATGGATGGAGTGAAATGTGTGTCGCGGTGTTGCTTGTAGATGCCATCTAAAAGAAGGCAAAGCACACAAAAGGTTAGTTCGACATATTTTAATCCTTGTTAAATAATTACCCAATAGTTTAACACTTAAATTTAACAAGGGCTAAGAACCCAACATAACTTCACTACATGACGGGTTTACCGCGGATCACTTCGTGAAAGTATTTAGGCCGGTAAACGTTTTACCAATTGCAATCTGTGATCACAACTCTTAGGCACTTGGGGGATCCTTTGGTACTCATAGCACCGGTTTGGCATGTTTGATCCCTTCCCACACCGATTCCTCAATAAGCCGCTTTGATAACTCGGTATAGGCACGACAATTATCAAGGCGTATTAAATTGGAATTGCAAATCGTCCAAAAAGATACACGATGGCGCCTTTGACAATAATTGGCTCGTGCTAAGCTCGACAACCAAAGATTTCAAGACGCCACACGCACCTTCCACACAAGTCCACATGGAACAACTCGTGCTAAGCTCGACAATTGTCCCATGCTTCATTAGATTCGGGTGGTGTCATCTTTTGGATGGCGTGTGATTTACGTTTTTGAGAAAAATGGGACTTTTGTTTTTCCGGTTAAAAACCTCTTTTCGTTTTGATTAACAAATAAGCGACAAAACGCATTTTTCACCAATTGAACATAAACACTCTATATTCGTTTGTTAATCATGTGAGCGAGCGGGGTTTGTTAACCAATTAAGGAAAACTATATAGTTTTATTATTTTCAAAAGATTTTCTAGCATGCGAAGATCCTACAACCACGCAAGAAAAATAAATAAATTAATAAAACTACACAACCACGCATACAAACTGATTTGAGCCAACCTAAGTGTTCCCCGGTGAGCCAACCTAGGAACTAAGTCTACTAAGGACAAACAATCCAAGACTTCGTGGTGTGCTCCCACTTGATCCCGCACCTCCGGATCCGAGGTAGCCAAGACGTCTCCCAAGACTCCCGTTGGTGCCTCCGGTCTTCTCTTCTCATTACATACATAATTTAAAGGGAAATGGCATGCAAGCCACACAATCTATTCTAAGCTAATATACAATTACAAAGAATAAATACTTTTGCCTGCAAGACACAAATAAATAAATTAGTACAAACTGGATTAAATAAATTATTACAAACCAAATGTGGTACAAACCACCAAATGAATGAACAACAAATAAAGCAACCAAACAACCACACAAAGGTCTAGGCTCAAACCGGTGCTCACAAAAACAAAACAACCACAAAGCTTGGTGTGCCACACCAAACCATGCACAAAACAATATCACAACTAAGTTTATTCAAAAACTAAAGGCACAAGAATAAACCTTGTACATATGCATTAGGATTCCAAACACTTTGAAATCCATATTCATATATACACAATTTAAATGTATGCATGTGTGCATTTTATGCCAAAACCACCCAATACATACAAACAAAAGAATTAGGATATTATGGGGCTTAAACTACAAGGCTAAACAGCCTAAAATGATTCTGGAAACACCAAAATCAAATGCTAAAATCCATATCAAGTTTTCTTTTCCAAAAGGGCCAAAAAACACCCTGTTCACGACGCCTTCACGAGCTACTGCTCTTCACGGGACCTCACGGGCCGTGAAGGCAGTACGCTCCACGACTCGGGAAACAGATTAAAAAACCTTTCACAACCACCACCCCATGAGACTTGTCGTGTGGCCTTCACGATTCGTGAAGCAAGCTCCACGGCCCGTGAAGACCTTCTTGACAGAATGTCCAAAATAAAAAATATGGACTTTCAAGCCACAAAGGTGCATGCATCTTACAAGTATGGCTCTGATACCACTGTTGGGAATCCATGGGGATCAAAGCACGCAACGGAAGCAACAAAAACACACAAAAGGATCCCATGATTTCCCAATGGTGGAGAAAACTTGCAAGAACATGCATGCAACCAAAAACAAGAACAAAGAGAAGAAGGAGAACAAATCATACCCTCGAAGACTTTGATACTTGGCTGGATCAAATCGAGTTTGGGATGTAAGCTTGAAACAAAAAGGCTCCAAGCCCTAATGCAAGTCCACACCAAGAAACCTTCAACCTCCTTGTACTAGCAAACCGAAGCACCACCAACACTTGATGGATCTCTTGTGGAACAGCCTAGAAACACTTGTGCACAAACCACCAACACTTGATCTTGCTCTCCCTCTCAATGGAAGAACTCACAAGTATATGTATTGCACAAAATGGACCAAGAGTGTGAAATGAACAAAGAGACCCTCTTTTAAAGGCCTCTAGTCAGTTCAAAAGAGCCAGAGTCGCACCCCAATGGCACCATATCATTGGACCAACTCAAATGGTCCAATGAAACACAAGTGTCACTTGGAATTCTGCCTTCACGACTTCTTCACGGGCCGTAAAGGATAAATGCGCCACGACCGGCCATTTATCCTACACGAGTCGTGCCGCGCCGTGCAAGAATCGTGAGTGTTCGTGTCTTCAGGACCTCCTTCACAGGCTGTGTAGGGTCGTGAAGCTCTAGGGTTTCACAAACCATGCGGCCCATGACAGGACTCGTGGATACGAACTGCTTCAGGACCCGTGGAGCATCCTTCACGGTCGTGAAGCCTAAGTCAACTGGAATTTTACCATTTTGACTCTTTCTTCTTATAGTAGGCTTTCGAGATTGAAACTTGGCGTGTGACCCAATAGGCCCGCGCTTCATCGGTAGTGATGCTGGCCTACGTGTGTCAGTGGGCAGATACCAACAATATATATATAATTTTACGAAAATACGGGTATTACATTTCCTCCCTCCTTAAAATGATTTCGTCCTCGGAATCGATTCTAGCTAAGCAAGTGAGGGTAGCGGGCTTTCATATCATCTTTGGTCTCCCAAGTCAAGATATGACCATGACTTTGCTTCCATTGAACCAGAACTAAAGGAATCAAGGGTTTCCTTAGATTCTTGGTCTTTCTATCCACAATTGCAACTGGTTCTTCCAGCAATTTTTTCTTTGGATAGTCTTGTAGCTCTTTGATGGGAATGACTTGATTATCCTCCACTTTGGTCTTCTTAAAATTGCAAACATGAAATGTATTGTGGACATCTTCTAATTCTGGAGGTAGCTCTAACTCGTTCGCTTGCTCATTGACTCGCTTGAGAATCTTGACTGGCCCAATATATCTCGGGCTCAACTTTCCAAACCTAATCACCTCTTTCCAAGGTGAACCCTTGAGCATCACTTGATCACCGACTTCAAAAATCATAGGCTTTCTTTTCGCATACATCTTTTGATGATCACACGCGGGTTTAAGCTTTTTATGTGCAATTTTGACCTTGTCGGCAGTCAATTGAACAATCTCCGGGCCTGCATATTTCTTTTCACCCGGATCTAACAAACACGAAGTGGTTCGGCATCGCCTTCCATATAAAATTTCGTAGGGAGGCATACCAATGCTAGAATGGTAGGAGTTGTTGTAAGCAAACTCAATCAAGGGTAGATGGTAATCCCGTGATCCACCAAATTCTAGAACACAAGAACGCAGCAAACTCCAATGTTTGAATGGTCCTTTCCATCCGTCTGCGGGTGATAGGCCGTACTCAAATGGACACGAGTACCCAATTCTCTTTGTAGACTCCTCCAAAAGTTAGATGCAAATCGCGAATCCCTATCCGAGACAATGGATAGCGGTACTCCATGTCTACACACAATCTCATCCACGTATAACTTGACCAACTTGTCTAGAGAAGCTGTCTCACGAGTGGCTAGAAAATGAGCACATTTGGTCAAACGATCAACTATGACCCAGATCATGTCGTGACCCTTAGCATTCTTTGGCAATTTTGTGACAAAATCTATAGTAATGTAATCCCACTTCCATTCCGGGATCTCCAAGGGTTGAAGGTTTCCGTATGGACGTTGATGCTCGATCTTGACTTGTGCACAAATTGCACACTTCTCAACATAAGAAACGATATCAACTTTCATCCCAGGCCACCAGTATAAAGATTTTAAATCATGATACATTTTCGTGCAACCCAGATGCACAGACATTTTAGAACGATGGGCATCATGTAGTATCACCTTACGATTGTTACCAAACTTTGGCACCCAAACACGACCCACAAAGATCTTTAATCCACGGCTATCTTCTTCTAGGCGATCTTTGAGTGTCATCATTTGCTCATCTTTAAGGTTTTCTTCTTTCAATGCCTCTTGTTGAGCCACCTTCAAGCTTTCTACCAAATCAGAAATCACCTCCATTTGATAGGATTGATAACACAAGCCATTTGTTTGAGTTTTGCGGCTTAAAGCATCTGCCACAATATTAGCCTTCCCTGGGTGGTACCGAATCTCACAATCATAATCCTTAATCAACTCGAGCTATCGGCGTTGCCGCATATTCAACTCCTTCTGATCAAATATATGTTGGAGGCTTTTATGATCGGTGAAGATCACATAGTGAGTACCATAGAGATAATGGTGCCAGAGTTTCAAAGCAAAGATCACCGCAGCCATCTCTAAATCATGCCGTAGGATAATTAGTTTCATGTGTCTTCAATTGCCGAGAAGCATAGGCAATAACCTTGCTTATTTGCATCAACACGCATCCCAAACCAGATCTGGATGCATAACTATATACCACGAAATCTTGTGACCCTTCAGGAAGAGATAAAACAGGAGCTTGGCACAACAATCTCTTAAGAGTCTAGAAAACAGCTTTTTGAACATCAGTCCAAGAATAAGGAACATTCTTATGGGTCAGCTTGGTTAGCGACCCCGCTATCTTAGAGAAATCTCAGATGAATCGACGGTAATAACCCGCAAGACCAAGAAAACTCTTGATTTCGGAAGGGGATTTCGGAGACTCCCACCTCATAACCGCTTCAATCTTAGAAGGATCAACATTAACTCCTTCTTCATAGATAACATGGCCAAGCAACTGAACTTCCCGAAGCTAGAATTCACATTTGGAAAATTTTGCATAAAGCTTCTCATGCCGAAGAACTTCAAGAACTTCCCACAAATGAACTTCATGATCCTTCTCGGTTTTAGAATAAACCAAGATATCATCAATGAACACAATCACAAACTTATCCAAAAAACGATGGCACACCCGATTCATAAGATCCATGAACACCGCCGGGGCATTGGTTAGACCAAAAGGCATCACGAGAAATTCATAGTGCCTGTAGCGGGTTCTGAAAGAAGTCTTGGGAATATCATCTTCTTTAACACGAACCTGATGATAACCCGAACGAAGATCAATCTTGAAAAAGTAGCTTGCTCCTTGAAGTTGATCAAACAAATCATGAATGCGAGGGAGTGGATATTTGTTCTTGATGGTTCTTTTGTTTAACTCCCGGTAATCAATGCACATCCGGAGAGTACCATCCTTTTTCTTAACTAACAAAACCGGTGCTCCCCAAGGCGAGGCACTCGGTCTCATAAATCCGTTATCCAACAGGTCTTGGATTTGGGTCATCATTTCCTGAATCTAAGACGGTGCTAAACGATAGGGAGCTTTGACAAAAGGAGTTGCCCCGGGAACAAGATCTATCTGGAACTCAACCTCACGAACTGGAGGTAAACCGGGAAGGTCATCAGGAAACACATCGGGAAATTCATTAACAACTCTGACATTCCCAACACTTTGTTTCTCCTTCTTGACATCAAGAACATACGCAAAAAGGATTCACAGCCCTTTCGTATGCATTTCTAAGCTTTCATAGCAGACAAAATTTCAAGGCCGGATTTGCGCTTCTCGCCCCGAGCTATAACATACTCACCACTAGCCAAAGGAATTTTAATCAATTTCTTATAACAGAGAATTTCAGCATGGTTAACACTAAGCTAATCCATACCAATGACCGCATCAAACATAGATATGTGAACCGGCAACAAAAAAATTGGGAAAGAACTCCCATCAAGATCAATAGTACAGCTATCACAAATATCGGTCACAGAAATAATCTCTCCATCAGCAATTTCAACATCAAGAGGTTTGGCAAGTTTACTAAAAGTTAGATTCAGTTAATCACAGAAAGCATATGACACAAATGATCTATTGGCTTCAGAATACAATAACACGTAGGCAGGTGTAGAATTCATTAGGAACATACCAGACACTACATCCCCAGCCTCTCGAGCCTCCTCCGCGGTCGTTTGGAATGCTCGCCCTTTCGCTTTTGGAGGGTCTTTGCCCTTTGAGGATGATCCGCCAGCTCCTCCCTCCTTACGATTCGGACAATCCTCCATCTTCTGGCTAGGCTTGTGACAGGTAAAACAGACACTTTCCTTGTACTTGCAATTAATACGGATGTGGCCAGGATTGCCACAACGAAAACAAGCTTTGGTATCTTTAGTGTAGTCTCCATTGTGGTGAGACCTACACATTCTGCACTACTGTGGTTTAGAATCATCAGTCTTGGGTTCGGAGAAGGAGGATGGGGTTGCTTTCTTCTTTGACTGGCCACCAGAGGGCTCAGCCTTTCTCTTTTCACCACTCAACTTCTTGGCTTGCTTTGAAGCCTTGAAGTCATCAAATAGGAACTTGGCCTTTTGAGTGGCCGAAAAAAGAGTAGAACAATCACGAATGTGAATTTTGTATTCAGGAGGTATGGTTTGAACAAATACCTTCACTTTAGCTTTTTCGTCGGGGACCCAGGTGGTCACAAAGCTGAGACGCTCGTTCAACTTGCGAACATGCTCATCCATAGAAGAATCACCCAATTTCATACTTATTGAGGCGTTCTAGATCTTTTTCAGTGCAGAATTCCCGTTTAAACAGTTTTATGAATTCATCCCATCCCATCCTATCAGCTTCACCTTTAGGCATTTCTGCCGTGATATTATTCCACAAGACTAGTGCTCTGCCTTTCAGTTGTCTCACAGAATAAGGAACTTTGTGTTCCTCATCACTGTCACATGAAGTAAAAGTTTGCTCCATCTCCTGTATCCAGCTAAAAGCTACAATCAGGTCATCAGTACCTTCATAGGTAGGAGGTTTTCAATTTAGAAAGGTCTTGTAGGAAACAGTGGGTTTCCTCGAGATAGAGGCATCACTAGACTCTCCATGAGTCGAGGTCTTTGGGGAGTCTTGGTTCCTTTTCCAACTGGTTTTCTAACTCCTGGATGCGGGTCAGGAGTTGAGCTATCACAGAAGACTGATCATTAGGATTTCCCGAGTTTGGTTGAGAGTGCTGGGTATGATGAAAACCAGGATTTCCACCCGGTTGAGAGTGCTCTGGAGGTATTTCATCACCTCCGGGTTGAACAAACAGGAAGTTGTCATCATTGTGGGCATCCATGCCTCAAATCTTGTCTACCACACACATTAAGACAACAACAAGTAGCACATTAAGGCACAAGAATCAACAATTTATCACATTTGGGAACAAGGTTTTTCTAACTCTCATGGTAGTCTCAACTTAACCCATAAGCCCACCCGATATGTTTGGACCTCTTATTAATGGTCGGCCTCGGTTTGAGACCAAACACTAACTAAAGTGCTTGTTTCTCTCAAACCTCGGCTCTGATACCAACTTGTAACACCCTGAATTTTAGTACAAATTTAAACTTTTTGTATTTCAACCCAAAACAACTTTATACTAGTATTTGTTTACATCATAGTGCGGAAGCTTTGTCAAATTTACAAAAGATGGTGCTACTTGTTGACCCGAATACACGACCATTAACACTGATAAACAAAATAAGAGAATAATCATGTATTCCAAACATATCCATCAGGCAACAAGTGCTCCGAAAAGCGTCTACCCGCCTCACCGGCATCAAACTATCATTTATCTGCGGATACGAAAATATAAACAAAATTTCATTAGCATAAGCTAGTGAGTGAGGCAAAACAAGTTAAACAAATAAACAAATCATCATAGCATGTAAAACAGTTATGGCATAAGTAAACAAATCACACAAGATTTGGGGGACCAGACTACTTATACATGTATATCCCATAGGGCCAACCATGGTCAACAAGTCCTCGTGGGGGTGTGTCTACATCACCCATCAAGGTGGGGGAAGCTCGAAGCAGTCAACCATACAACGGTTAACTGGAGGATAAGCCCTGTTCATCAAATCCACTCGTGTTTCCCGGGTTTGGTGGGTCGTCAGCCCAGTGAACCCACACGGTCATGATGCCTACTGACATACCCCTCCACTCTCTGCACCGATCGCTCAACCACCTGTACATCGCGGTTCCTCAAATGCCGAAGCCACATGAACCTGTGCACGTCTCAATGGCTAGGAACCCTATGGTACAGAGTTCATATCACAATAGTGGTCCGGACCGAATCACATACCCCAAAGGGTCACATAAATCACATGCAAATCATACACACAAGGTCACAACTTGACAAGATCAATACAAAGCATAGCATGCTTCAAAACAGGTTAATCACATATTCATTTGCATAAATCATTATCATAAACGTGATAATATCACCACCAGTTCACAATGATGCCATACATATACATAAACATACTGCATAAGAAAACAATTGATGACTAGGTCATTTAAAAGCAGTTTGGGTATCCACACGGCGCAACTCACCTGACTAAAGTGATGAGGATGACTACTATTTCAATTCAAGGCCACTATCACTTGCACAAAGATCCTATGATCATAACACAATGTTAACTTAGTTAAGTTAACCGAACATTGAAGCTACACACAAGTATTGACTCAAAATGCGACTTAAATACTCATTTAGGGTCTTTCGGACTCCCTATGAACTCCCTAAAACCATTAGAAACAATCCCAAACCAATTACAAGGTCAAATGGGGGTCAAAATCAACTTTTTAGAGGTTCTAGGGGGTCTCGCGCCGCGAGACAGGGTGTCTCGCACCGGGAGAAAATCTCTGGAAATTTAACACTCGTAAAAGAGGGGCCTCGCGCCGCGCCGCGAGCCCTCGTGAACAGTAATCTGCAGCATTCCTTTAAACACCAATTCGACCTAAAACTCAATTTTTCCCAATTCCAACTTATTTGCAGCATGTTTAACCCTCATATACACTTCAAAACATCCTAAAAACAACAATTAATATAACTTTGATCTATCAAAGCCAAATTTACCATAAATTCTAGTTCTTGACCCATTTAACCAAACCAATACAATTTCAAAGATCATACTAAACAACAATCCAAACAAAAAATCAAGCACCAATTAGAGGTAGAACTTACTTGATATGCAAATCCCAAGTTGGTTGGTTACATTTTATGATTCAAATCAACCCTAGGTTGAAGAACAAGCACTCAAACCTTGAATTTCTTGAATCCCACACTTGAATCTTTAAATTTCCTCTTAATCTCTTTTTTTTCTTCTAAATTCTCTCTAGAACTCTCTTTTCTCTCCTCTCCCACGATGGATGCAGATTTTTGGGGCTCCAATCGACTCCAGTTATTGGAGTCAACATAAATATATACATAATTACATTATAGGTCCTCCATTTTTCATCCTTTTTCCATTTTATTACCAATCCAAGTTGTAGGCACACATACATAATACATAACATTTAAATGGTATGATAAACATATAATTTTATTAATTCTCATCTAAAATTTCATATACATATATATATATATTTATAGTTTTACAAAAATACGGGTATTACATTGGATACTCATAGCCAGTGTATTTAGGTGTGAGGCACTGCTGCTGGATGGTTAAGAATGTATAGTAAAGTGGGTACAAGTTTGCTCTTTTGAAATAGGATCGCATTTGTAGATCCCCAACATAGCCCATGGCCCTTATGCCTTGTAAGGCGGTGGATTCGTTAGGCATTTTCTCGAAGTCAAGGAATGGTGGCATGCTTCTAGTAGTTCGAAGCGAGAGGATTTCCCTCAAACGACTGGAAGTAATGTTTAGAGTGAAGTGGTCGACATCACCACGGATAGAGACACGACCAGTGTCGGGATTTGTTTGTCTATGGGAAGTGTGCTAGAATTGCTGAACATAGAGTTAAGGGACATGAGTCCGAGAGATGGATGTGTTATAAGTAAGTGCATGGTTGAGTGGATAGATATGGAGGATTTCTGTAATGATTGGAAAGTTGGAGTTGCGGAAGTTATCAAGGTTAACAAAGTGATTGTTGTCACGAGTGACAACCGAAAGAAATTGGTCAGAAGTAAGGAGTTGGTCGTCTGGGTTATGGCTTTGGCTAGCTGTTGAAGAACGAATTGAGACAGAGTCGTCTTCCATAGCCATTTATCCTGTAAGAACAACAATTAGGTTAGACATATGCATTGTAGAAAGATAAGTGATTGTGAGTAATGATGCATTGACTTTTAAAGTCAATCATACAAGTCTTGAAAAAGTAGACTCATTTTGACTTCAAAATGTTGACCCGAGGTCAAAGTTAGAAAAATATTCAAACACTTGTCCAAAAATTGTATCTCTCCCAAAAATCTCTATTGACAAAGTGATACCTTTAGAGGACAAAAGTATGTTTTGACACATGTTTTTCAATGAATTCATGTAGCTAAACAACTTTGTAACACTGAAATTTTTTCCAATTGGTCTATAACATGAAGATTTGGGCAAAAAATGGGAATCAAACCCCAATCTTCATCCACTCAAAGAACACGAAGAACACTTTTCAAACTTTTCGAGATTTTATTCGATAAAAACATGATCTAAGTGTCCTTATGTCCCATCGCACACAATATGTGCACTAACAACACCATTTGATTGTCAAACAAAGTGTGTGAAGTACAAAAAGGTGACTTCCGAGTTGTACAGTACAAGTGCAATTTTTAAGCATTTAAAAGTGATTCAAGAATGATTTGTTGCTTATATGATGTAACCTCGAGTTTTAGCAAATTCAACACAAACGAAGAAAATTTTGGCAGCATGATCGATCACAAGTTCGAAAAATGAGTAACCGGTGGTTTCGAAAATTCAAAATATTTTGAATGTGTGAAGAACTCAAACTATGAACACCCTATTTATAGACGAAAGTGTAACGGTTAGAAAATGGACGAGACGCTCTCGAAGACTAAAGAGGTTCGAGGACTAAAACGCGCTAAAAGTGGCCGTGGGAACACTGTTCAGACTTCGAAGTTTGAAGACTTCGAATTCGAAATGAGAAGGATTCAAAGTCGAAGTGTGTTTGCTTCGTATTTGGAAAGAAACACTGTTCATAGGCGATCGAAGTGTATTGAGGAATCATTGACTTCGAATTGGAAGTTGGAAACGCACTCGAAGTGTATTAACAGTCGAGGGTTCCGTGTTCGAGGTCCATTGACTTCGAATACGAAAGTAAGGAGAGCGCTCGAGTCCTCCATGCTTTTGTGCATTTCGAATGCGAAGACCTCAATTATGTTTAAAAATTTGTTGAAAGTCCTCTAATCTAAGAGGATTTCGAATGCGAAGAGGACTTCTGAATTCAACGTTGAATTTGTTGTTAACTTCAAAGTTGCGAATTCGAAGTCTCCCCTTCGAATGAGAATTTTATTGATTTATTAGACATTTCAAATTTGAAGACCATGGTTACGAATTCGAAATGCACTATAGCACTTAGACTTGAAAATATTTTCGTTCTTTTCTGTTCTCAACAAAAATTCAAATATTTTTTTGGAATTTTAAGTTTTAAATATTTAAAACACACATTTTTTATATTTTCATGATTTTGTAAATGTTTTTGGTATTTTCTCTATTTTGTGTATTTTCTCCCCCTACAAGCATGCGTAACTTGTACGTATTATTGACAATCCCCTCAGATTATGCTTTATCTATCTGCAAAATGAACAAACATATTGAAATATCCAATCAAAACAAATGAAAGATTGCCAGACTTTATAATTCAACATGCCTAATTTGGATACTAGCTCATTAAAATGAGAACCGTCTAATGGTTTAGTAAACAAATCAGCCAATTGATCATCAGTCTTAACATATTGTAGTTCTATCAGACCTTTGTCCATATTATCTTTAATGAAATGATATCGTATGTCAATGTGTTTGGTCTTTGAGTGGTGAACTGGATTGCAAGAAACTACTATGGCAGACTGTGAATCACACAATAATGGGATCTTCTCATAGTGTAGACCAAAGTCAGAGAGCTAGGTCCTTACCAAAAACTCTGAGAGTAGCACATTGCAGTAGCAACATATTCAGCCTTGGCAGTTGAAGTGGATACACAGTTCTATTTCTTAGAAGCCCAACACACTAACCTATCTCCCAAAAAGTGTGCACTTCCAGAGGTGTTTTTTCTGTCAAGCATGCAACCAGCATAGTGTGCATCTGAATAGGCATAAAGTATTAAACTTGAATCCCTTGGATACCATATACCTAGATCAGGAGCACCCTTGAGATATTTGAAAATTTGTTTTACTGCCAACAGATGTGATTCCTTTGGGTTAGTCTGGAATCTAACACATAAGCATGTAGAGAACATGATATATGGCCTACTTGCCGTTAGATATAGTAATGAGCCCATCATACCCCGATATGTTTTTAAATCAATTACTTTTCCCTCAAGATCAGCAGACAATTTTGTTTTTGAAGACATAAGGGTTGATAGTGATGAACAACTGAGCATGTCATGCTTTTTCAACAAGTCTTTAATGTACATGGATTGATTTATGAAAATGCCATGACTCAGTTGTTTCACTTGTAATCTGATGAAAAAGTTCATCTCTCCTATCATACTCATTTGAAAACGGTTTTAAATTGTTAGTGAAAACTCATCACTTTACTTAGGGTTTGTAGAGCCAAAGATGAAGTCATCCACATAAATATGTACTAAGATTAAATCTTTTCCTTTGGCCTTTGTGAACAGGGTGGTGTCGGTTTTTCCTTTGTTGTATCCCTCACTCAGCAGATATTCAGACATGACATCATACCAATTTCTCGAGGCTTGTTTTAGTCCATATAAGGCTTTGTCTAGACTATATACATGATGTGGGAGTTTGGGATTGACAAACCCTTCCGATAGAGATGCATACACTTCCTCTTTGAGTATACCATTGAGAAAGGCGGTCCTAACGTCCATCTGGAAAACCTTAAAACCTTTATGACCAGCAGAGGCTAAGAAAAGTTGAATAGCTTCTATCCTAGCTATAGGAGTGAAAGTTTCATCGTAATCTATTCCCTCTTGTTGGTTGTACCCTTTAACAACCAGCCTAGCTTTATTTGTCACCACGGTTCCATCGGAATCCCGTTTGTTCTTAAAAATCCACTTAGTACCCACTACTGATTTATCTTCTGGAAGTGGTACCAATCTCCAAACTTTGAGCCTTTCAAATTTACTGAGTTCTTCTTGCATTGCAATGACCCAATCAACATCTTGTAGTGCATCGGAGACCTTGGTGGGTTATATCATACTCAGAAACTGGAGTGAACGCACCCATTTGCTGTTGCAGAACGAGTATTTACACCATCTTGAATGTCTCCTATAATCTTTGATTCTGGATAAGATTGTCTCCATCTTATTCCACGGGGGTTTTGAATTTAAGGAATGAATTAATCTAATCTTCTAGCAAGTTCAGTATCTTCCTCATTGATTGTTGGATCTGAATCATAGATTGGAGTACTCTCACAAACCGTCTCATGTGGTACTACTGCAGCTGATGTAGATGGAGAATCCATGGTCGGATATGTGGACGAATTGTCAACCTCCGTTGAAGTTGTAGTAGGAGATACTGCATCATTCATGTCACCAGCATTAGGAACATTAGATTCAGATTGAAAGAAATCAAATAAGAAATCTAAATTATGTTATGATGAACTTGGATTTGTATTTGTTTCTTTTATTTGAAGAACTGGTCCTGAACTGACTTATCCAGAAGCAACTTCTTTTTGAATTTGAAAATGATTAACATCCAACATGTCGTCGAATGTAACGTTTATGCTTTGAACTACACAGTTAGTCCTTTTATTTAAAACTCTATAGGCTTTAGACTTATGTGAGTAACCCAAGAAAATTGCTTCATCAGCCTTGGCCTCGAATTTTCCTAGGTTATCTTTATCATTGAGTACAAAGCACTTATTACCAAATATATGCAGATATTTGATATTAGGCATAATGCCATTTGCAAATTCGTATGGAGTTTTATTAAAGCATTTATGGATGAAGGAACGATTCCGTGTGTAACATGCCGTGCTGACAGCTTCAGCCTAATAGGAAGGCGGAGACCAGAATATGACGGCATCGTACGAGCAGCCTCAACTAGAGTTCGGTTGCATCGTTCTACCACCCAATTTTGTTGTGGAGTGTATGATGCAGAGAATTGATGTGTGATCCCCACCAAGTCAAGATAAGCATACTAGGTTCTGTTCTTGAACTCAGTTCCATTATCAGTTCGAATGGTATTGACAGTGTGTTCAAACTTGTTCTGCTGTTGTTTAATGAAGTTGATGATAACTGAAGTGGCTTCATCTTTCGATCTTAGAAACTTGACCCAAGTATACCGTGAATAGGCATCGACAATCACTAGAGTATACTTCTTCCCGTTGCGTATTTGGACTCTCATCGGACCACATAAGTCCATGTGCAGAAGTTCCATTGTCTTCTTTGTGCTTGAGACTTGCTTGGTTTTGTGAGATGATCTTTTTATCTTTCCTTTCTCACAATCTACACACAAATGATCTTTGTTGATTTTTAACTTAGGCAGGCCTCTCACTAGATCTCCAGTAACTAACTTGTTAATGTTGTGAAACTTAAGGTGAGAGAGTTTTTTGTGCCATTGCCAAGTTAAGTCCGATGAGGCCCTGCTTAAGAGACAAAATGAGGTCTTGGCGTTGTAATTATTCAAGTCGATGGAGTACAGATTAGACTTCCTAGTTCCAGCTATGAGTACGTCACCGTTTCTGTTGTGACTGAACATGAATTTTTCTTGAACGTGACCTCCAAATCATTGTCACAGTCTTGAACGTGACCTCCAAATCATTGTCACAGAACTGGCCTATGCTAAACAAATTGTGGCCTACTCCTTCCATAGACGAAACTTTTTAATTTTGATACTTTTCTTGACTATATCTCCGTACCCCCAGAATCAATGCGACATTGTCATTCCCAAAACGAACATTCCCGTAGTACTTGGGAGCGAAGTTTTGAAGAAGTCTCTTATTGACGGTCATGTGCTTGGTGCACCCTAAATCCAGGTACACAGAAAAGATAGAAGTTTTAGGTCCCCGTGTAGAAATGGGTCCTTGGGTGTCAGTTTCTCTAGAATTTGCAACTTAGAATATGCAATGAATGTTTTTTTGTGTTTGCCATTGATTCTTTTGTTCTTTTGGTGTAAACTTTGAAGTTTAAATCCACAATGGATCAGAAACAAATTTAGATTTAATGTGAAGTGGAATTTCTCCCTTTTCACGCATCATTTGAGATTCAAAATAAATTGGAGATTGTGTTGTGCTTTGAGGTTGAACCATTTCCTTTTGTTTCCAAACTTGAATCATTTTTGGTTGAGAACTTGCATTGGACTTCAGTGTTGATGGTTGTTTGGTGGGTACAGGTTTGTGAAATTTGGTGTTGAGCTTTTCCACTTTTGTCATTGATTTGACTTTAGAGGTTGTTGGATTTGATTTTTTTTTCAAGAATGAATTTGTTCTTGGTGATCGAAATGAAGTATTTTTCCTTGATTTGGCTTGAGTGATGTTCATGTATTGAGGAACTCGTGATAACCTCCTCTCCTATATGCTTCCAATTCCTGATTGTCATCAATCTGTTTTCATAATTCTAGTAGTTCATTTGTTTTAAAGCATACTTGGAGATCAATTGATGGATTACTGTTCCATTGGAAGTGATGAATGGTGCATTGATCTGATTTGAACCTTGTGGTATCCAATTTTCACATGAACGAATTCCAAAATCTTTCTGAAACCTATCATATTCACATTTAAATTTTCAATGACCATGTAAACAACCATTACTCGCGCAAAAACATGTGATAGCTTTCAATTCTTGTTTTAAGAAAGAAGTACATTGACTTGCAAAATGGGAAATGTGTGGACACTTCTTGGAAAAATTGAAACAAGACCTAGCAGATCTAGGTGTATTCTTTCTTCTGATTTCTTACTTGGAAAAACCCCTCAAGGTGTTTTCTGATTTCCTCACATCTGAAACATTTCAAACATGATTAGTTGTGAGTGGTTTTGAAATCTTTTTGACGATTTTGACCTGAGGTTGTGGTTTATTCATGTGAGATGGTGTGAGATCCGATTTTGAAATGGAGTTTGGTTACCTACTTGTGGGGCTTGATTTTGATGATTAGTTCTCAGGATCCATGGTGGTGAACTGGATTCTCCCACCTTCATCTTTCCTTTCTCAGTTTTGGTATATCTTCTTGCTGGTTGGGATGTAGAAGTTGTTGAAGTGTGTGTCAAATCTTTCTGATTCATTTTTTTTTCCAAATCATTCATTATGATAGTTTGAAAATAAAATGCTACATGTGTTTCGAGTTGCCTTTGTAAAACCATATGTTGTATGTATACTCTGGCTTCTAGAACTATTTGTGGCTTTTTTAGATCATCCGGATATGTGAGTGTAGAATCATCTGTCTCACTTAGCTTTTCAGACTCAGATGAGATCGATTCATTTAGTTCCTGATAATCAAAAGGAATTTTTTATTTTAGTTTTGACTTTCTTTTACAATCTTCTTCAACAACTTCTTCCTCTTGACTTTCAAACACTATGTTTTTAGTGATGACATCATTCGTTAAGTTGAAATCATATAGTTGTTTGGCTGTCACTTTCTCAGTGATTCGTGGGTTCTCAAATCCGAGACCATCGTAGCTCCATTTTGAAATTTTTTTGTTCCTTGCATTTGTTAAGAAAAATGGTCTGTTCAGTTTGACCCCTTTTTATTAGTGTGTCTTCAAGTTCTTTTATTTTGGAGCACAATTCACCCTTTTCGTTGATGATGTATTTTGTATCATTTTCTGCATTGATCTTTTCTGCTTTAAGATCGTGTATTTGTGCGTTCATGCTTGCTGTTAACTCTATTAACTCATTCTCTTTTTCCATTATTTTTGTTTTGAATTCATCAATTTCTTTATCTACTTGAAATGATTCCATCTCTTGATTTCTTTGGATTTCTTTTAGTTTCTCCTTCTTTAGTTTTGAATTTTATGCCTTTTGTTCTAACGTTTTCATTCGTTTCATGATGATCTAAACATGTTCCATGCTTAGACCACAGCTTGTACGAGAGTTAGAATGTACCTCATCTACAGCATCATCAGCACCAAGCTCCTCATCATCGGTATTGTCATAATGTGCCTATGACTCTTCATCATCATTGGTGAATTCATTATCAACATTAGCCATTAGGCAGAACTACGCTCAGGCTTCACCATCCAAATCACTATTGTCGGTGTCAGATAGGAATTGATCTTCTTCGACTATCATGGCCTTTCCAGCACTCTTTCGTTTAGATAGCCTGAGCTTCTGTTTGTAATACTCAGCATCTTTCTTGTTTTTCTGAGTGCAATCTTTTATGAAATGGCCATTGCCCCCACAGTTGTAGCATTTTCGTTCGTCCTTCTTCTCCTCCTCCTTCACAAACCTAGGCTTCTCTGCAACCTTGAAATTATCTGGTCCACGTGACCTAGATGTGTATCGTTGGCGGTTGTTGGTTTTCAAATATCTGTTTTTGAAAGCCTTTGTGATGAATGACATGGCTTTAATGACTTGTTCCATTTCGGTACCATCAGACTCATCAGAATCTGAGTCAGATAAACCCACTTGTTTATTTTATTGTGCTTTGGAAGATTCACGGGGTGATGGTTCGATAGCTACTACAGCCAATGGATCAACAGACATTCTGGGGGATGAGTTTGAGACCTCATCTTGGTACTGTTGGAGGTCCTCAAAGAGATTATGATATGTGACAATTGTGAGGTTTCTGTTGATGTGTTTGTATAGCTTCACAGGTTCTTTCCACTTAGGACCCAGAGCTCGCAGAAAAACACAGTTGATGTCCAAATCTGTTCTCTCAACTTTGTTTATCCTAAGTTCGTTTTGTAACTTGCAGAAACGACTGTAGGTGTCAATTAACAGCTCATTCTCTTTTGCAGTAAACTCATCGAACATATTCACTAGTTGTGTTCTTTCAATGTTCTCCCCTTGCTCTGTTCCTTGCAATTGCTTTTTATCTCATCCTGTAACATCCCAATTTTTATTTTTTTGCAAATAAACATTTACCAACGCGTACAATTCATAGTCTACTATAATTAAAACATTGTATCACTTTAATTACATCCCCGGGTGATAACTCGTAAAATCTTGAATTCAAGTGTATTTGTTTGGGAATACATCATTTAATACAAAGTAGTTTAAAATGCTGCGGAAGATTGTGGGAGATGAGCTATCAACCGCGTGCTGGAGCCCCGCCATGGCCATCACCTGAAAAGAAGGTTAAACAACAACCGTAAGCACAAAGGTTAGCGAGTACACTTACTTACAATCGACCATATGACATAAAATCATCTGTTTCACAATCATGTTACATCTTTCATTCCCACTACCATAGTAGTCGGTCCCACATTCTCGTCACCGGAGTGAACGGACCCATCATACCCGTCACCGAAGTGAACGGTGGAATCGTTCCCGTCACCGAAGTGAACGGTCCCATCATTCCCGTCACCGAAGTGAACATTCTAATCATTCCCGTCACCGAAGGGAATTGTCCCATCATTGTTGTCACCGTAGTGAACGTTCTAATCATTCCCGCCACCAAAGTGAATGGTCTAATTATCCCCGTCACCGAAATGAACAATCCCATCATTCCCGTCACCAAAGTGAATGGTCTAATCATTCCCATCACCGAAGTGAACGGTCTAATCATTCCCGCACCGAAGTGAATGGTCTAATCATTCCCGTCACCGAAGTGAACAGTCTAATCATTAAGCATAGCATAAAACATTATCAGTTCATCAATTCGCCAGTCATCATTTCATCATTCATCAATTCATCATTCATCAATTCATCATTCATCAATCATCAAATCATATAGCATATAGCACATTAATCACATACATCATAGGGTTTAGATGGTAAGTAAGAATACTAACCTGCTTGCAGTCTTAGTTCTCAATATTAGCTCACAAATACGCTTGTGGTTACTTGCCAATCAGCTATAACCTACAATAGGTCTAATTAAATCAACACCGTGTACGAATCCCTTGTTCGTTTGCTCACTTAATTCATTCGGGTCTCACATTGGACCCCGTTACTAAATTTCATAAGTTGGACCTCCTAAGGTCCTCAAAGACGGATGAGTCCACACCAAAAGTCGCATGGACATGTATATACATCTGAAAGTCGCATGAGCCTTTACAGACACTAAAGTCGCATGAACTTATATAAATACATGTATCTGAAAGTCGCAGGGTTATTCAAGGTAAGGGTCTCATGGGGTAACATGAAAATCGCATGGGGTTCAATATGAAAGTCGCATGGGGTAGTTAAGTATGAAGGTCGCATGGGATTCAATATGAAAGTCGCATGGGATTCAAGTTCAAAGGTCGCATGATGTTCAATATAAAAGTTGCATGGGATTCAAGTTCAAAGGTCGCATGAGGTTTCAATATGAAAGTCGCATGGTACAAGTACAAAGGAAGTGAACTTGAAATTGTTTGCTTCGAGTGAAACAGTGAATTTTGATTTTTCAAAATCTGATATTGTTCGAATTAAAGCTTTGAGTCTCGAATTCGAACTTCGAATTTCAAGGATTTTGAAGTTTGGAATGTTTATTTTCGTATACGAAGTGTGTTGCTTGGGTTTCAAAGTGTTCTTTGATGATTAAAACACACTCGAAGTCGATGAGATGAGTTGATTTCGTATTCGAAGTGTATGGTTAAGTTTTTGAAGTGTTTCTATGAGACAAGATACACGCTCGATGTCTGAGAGGATGGGTTTCAAATTTCAAAGTTTCAATTCGTATTAAGGATTCCGAACTCGAAGTATATGGACATCGAATTCGAGGTGTATTGATTTCAAACACGAAGAGTATTGATCCGCTCGAAGTGTTCCTTGTGTAACAAACTCCGGATTTTTAGGGATTTGTTTGTAACTTCCAAGCTCGAAGTCCACAGTGGAGTAAGTAACAAGCTGGAAATCCAAAGGCAAACACCAAAATGTTCGAATTTTCCACCAAACTCGATCAAAACTTCAGATCTACACTGTTCTTCATGATCTTCATATGTTCTTGACTGAAAATTTGAATTCTTATGAAAACCAATGAATAAACACTCAAATTTGATATCCTTAGCTTCGCAATTCACTGTAGAACACTAATAATCCATTAATTCCATCAACCAACTGATTTATGGTGAAATTTTAAGGCAAAAATCGTAGAATATTTCCACGAAAAACCTTCAAACTTCAGTCGAATGTGATCTAAATCAATCCATATCTGATTGTAATTGATTCTAGACTTGATTTAGAGATTAATAGAAATAAATACCACATAAAACTCACTCAAATCTCCTTTCTTCGAATTCTGAACAGTAAAAACGATGAACACTGCTTGTTTTCTTTGATGGTTCTTGTTCTTCTTCAGTTAACACCCAATGACGAGCCAGCTTAGATCAAGTATGGTTATGATACCAATTGAAAGTCTTCCAATTATCCCTTCAAGTAATATTGTAAAGAGAAGATGAATAGAGAGAAACACACATTACACCTTTAGAGCTTGAATATTGGTAATTGCATTAATGAGTAGTCAAGAGTGAAACGTACAAATGCCCTTGGCCTAGAGCATATTTATAGGCAAACCCTAAATGGCGTTTTCTACATTTTTTAATTAACTAACAGCAACAGAGGTCGACAATTATGCGCCTTATCCTACCCTGGATACTCTGTGTAAATCAACTATCAGTCCAGGCTATTGTACCTCATGAGCCGGTTTATGGGAGTGCCTTCATTCAAGTTTACTTAGTAATCCTAAATGACTCGTTCTGCAACGGCAAACAAGTGCCTTCATTCAAGTTTACTTAGTATGATTGAATCCACTAAAGTCTCTAATGCTTTAAAGGATGCTGATTGGGTCATTGCTATGTAAGAAGAACTCAATCAATTTGAACGATTAAATGTGTGGAGACTGGTACCATTACTGGAAGACAAATCAGTTGTTGGTACCAAGTGGATATACAAGAACAAACGGGATTCCGATGGAGTTGTGGTGAGGAATAAAGCTAGGCTGGTTACAAAGGGTTACAACCAACAGGAGTAAATAGGTTACGATGAAACATTTGCTACTGCAGCTAGGATAAAATCCATAAGTTTATTTCTAGTCTATGCTACCTACAAAAGCTTTAAGGTTTTCCAAATGGACGTGAAGATATCATTTCTAAATTGTATCCTCAAGGAGGAAGTATATGTGTCTCAGCGTGAAGGCTTCGTCAATCCCAAACTACCAAATCATGTCTATATTCTTGACAAAGCCTTATACGGAGTAAAACAAGCCCCGAGAGCTTGGTATGATGTCTTGTTAGAATATTTACTGAGTGAGGGATACAGTAAAGGAAAAACCGACACCACTCTCTTTACCAAAGCCAAAGGAAAAGATTTAATACTAGTCCACATTTATGTGGATGACATAATCTTTGGTTCTACAAACCCTAAGTATAATGATGAGTTTGCACTTACAATGCAAAACCATTTTCAAATTAGTATGATGGGAGAGATGAATTTCTTTCTCGGATTACAAGTAAAACAACTGAATCATGGCATTTTCATAAATCAATCTAAGTATATTAAGACTTGCTTAAAAAATATGACATGCTCAGTTGTTCATCACTATCAACTCCTATGGCTACCAAAACAAAACTGTCTGCTGATCTAGATGGAAAAGCAGCATATTTAAAAACCTACCGGGGTATGATAGGCTCATTACTGTATCTGAAGGCAAGTAGGCAAGACATTATGTTTTCTACATGTCTGTATGCTAGGTTTCAGGCTAATCCAAATGAATCACATCTACTAGCCATCAAAAGAGTTTTTAGGTATCTCAAGGATACTCCTAATCTAGGTCTGTGGTATCCAAGGGATTCAAGCCTACAATTATTTCCCTACTCCGATGCAGATTATGCTGGTTGCATGCTTGACAGAAAGAGTACATCTGGCAGTGCACACTTTCTAGCGGATAGATTAGTTTACTGGGCCTCCAAGAAGTAGAACTATGTTTCAACTTCAATTACCGAGGCTGAATATGTTGCTACTGTAATGTGCTGCTCTCAAAGTTTGTGGGTCAGGACACAACTATCATACTTCGGCTTGCAGTATGACAAGATACCCTTATTGTGTGACTCACAATCTGTCATTGCTATCTCATGAAATCCAGTTCACCACTCCAAAACCAATCACATAGATATACGGTATCATTTCATCAAGGACAATGTGGAAAAAGGTCTAATTGAATTACAGTATGTTAAGACTGAAAATCAACTGGCTGACTATTCACTAAACCATTGGACGATACTCGTTTTAATGAGTTAGTGACTAAGTTAGGCATGTTGAACTATAAAATCTAACATCCTGTTCTTCAGTTTTTACTTTTCTTGTTCATATCTTTTTGCTTTGAGTGGATATTATACTACCTTTGTTCATCATGCAGAATATGGTAGCATGATATGAGGGGTAGTGTCAATCATACTGTAATATTCCAAAATTTAATATGACCTCATTATTGGTTAAATAGGAACTTATGATGTTCAAAAAATATGCATTTCATATTTGTAAAAGAGTTTATGATATATCATAGTTAATCAGAGAAATTAATGTTTAAAAAAGGTGATTATATCAATGTTTAAAAAAGGTTATTATAGTCAAGAGTATTTTTTGTTCTTATAAAAGAAAGATTATGAGATTATATAAACGGTTGATACAGATAGTTAAGTTAATTGATCCTAGTTGAGATCATAGCATAAGTTGTGGATTGATTTGATTCCGAGGACGGAATATTTTTAAGGAGGAAGGAATTGTAATATTCCAAAATTTAATATGACCTCATTATTGGTTAAATAGGAACTTATGATGATCAAAAGATATGCGTTTCATATTTGTAAAAGAGTTTATGATATATCATAGTTAATTGGAGAAATTAATGTTTAAACAGGGTGATTATATGAATTTGATGTTATTTGATTATGAGATACAATTGATAATGCATGAGTACTATTGATTGAAGTTATAAATTTTAGTGATGTAAATTTTATAAAATATATCTTGTATATGTAAGTTAGGTGAAACACTAACGGTTAATTATGTCAAGTAGGGACTTTTGGAAGGGTTAAATATGAAAAGTGGGTTATAAATATGTTCATTTGACTCAATTGAGTCAAATGAGAGTCTCATTTTCCTAGAAGAATCAAGAGAAAGAGGGAAAGAGAAAGACACGAGCAAAACTTGGTGTTTTATGGTGTAAATCGTAACCTATTGTTGTTGGTTGTGCTGAAAATTTGGCAAATGGGTCAAAAAATGTGGTAAAATGGAGAAGCTAAGGTTGAATCATTAAAGTATTGTAAAATGGTGATTATTAGAGTTGTTTTTGTTATGATTTGAGCTTTATGTATGTTGTATATAATTTAAATAGGAAAAATTTGGGTTTTGGCCATTTTGATGAAGAAAACAAGCAAAACTGGCACTGTATACGCGCGTCGCGGCACGACCTGGACATGCGTCACAGCGCGACGATCAGATTTCAACAACCTTTCATTCCAGATATTTTCTCGCGGCGCGAGGCACCCAAAAACTTCCAAAACTCATGACTTTGACCCCATTTGACCATGTTCTTGTTTGGGGATTGATTCTAAGGTTTTATAAGGGATTTGTGAAGTCTTTTTAGACCCGAAAGAGTGTCTAAGTCTATATTGAGTTTAGAAATCTTGTCTTTGGTTAACTTGCGTAACTTAACCTTGTGTTTTGTGATCATAGGTTTATGATCAAGTGTTTGAGCCTTGGTTTGGATGGGGTTGTGATCCTCATCACACCGTCAGGTGAGTACACCCTGCGGATACCCCGTTTTTGTAACGCCGGTCCTTAAGTTTCAGAGAAATATTTTTTTTATCAAAACGCGTGCGGAAGCGAATTATTTGTTTCTCATTATACAACTTATATAAATATAAGTTGTAATACAAAAGTATTGTTAATAAAAACACCAAGCGTTACTAACTTGTTTGACCATTACACTAATCAATATACAATACAGACTTTACATAGTGTTCCCCAAAACGTAACATGAACTACCAGCAGGTACCCGTCCTCACCTTCAGTCTATTTAGCTGCATATGGAGAGTTCATGAGAGGGTTAGCTATAAATAGCTAGTGAATAACAATTAAACAAAAGCAGTATATTAACAATATCAAAACATATTACATGCATCACGTAACTTGATTCAAGTCTATCCTAACACACGTTGAAGTACCGGTTGTCAGAAGGCATCACGTCTTGCAGGGTTATAAGCCCGGCACAATGATCCTCACTGGGGAAACCGTTACTTCCTCCGCGCCGGTGGAGAAACGGGTAGCGGTCCACCATTGCGTTCTTCGGTAACATATCCCATTTGGGATCAGTGGGAACTGAGAGCCCCGAGTTAGTATTGTGGGCGGCGGTTTTGCAAGAACCACAATTCGTGATCATCGAATTCCGCACCACAACCTCTACAATGTAGTACCGGCACTCAAACAATGGCCTACTCTGGCCTCATCACAAACACATTGGCCTACTCCGGCCCTTTATATAACAATAGTGACCTAAACAGGCCTTTTCACAAATCAAGAATGACCTATAAGGTCTTTTACTTGCATACATATCATTTGTTTCACACAATTGGTTTAAGGAACCTCTAAACATGCATATAAACTTCTAAACATGCATATCTACAAATTCATGGATTGTAACATACAAAACATCTTCTAATACTATTAATATCATACTCGAGTTTAACTGTTACTCACCTGTTGAGCTACAACAAGTAAGTACTACGTTACACGTGATGCTTGATCAACTGGTACACCTAAACAAATCAAAACATGCCCTTTAACACTTAAAACAGAATCTGCCAATATCAGGGTACGTTTGTACCTTGCCAAGGCACGCCCGGACTTTGGGCAAGAACGCCTCGTACCTGATACTCAGGTACGCCCCATGACTAGAAACACTCCCCCAGACCTTCTAGGGTTAGGCAAGCACGTACCTTTTGTAGGTACGCCCGTGCCTCCCCGGGTACGCCCTTGGTCACGGTCTGTTCTTGAGAGGCACGCCCGTTCCTTTCCATTTGCAGCAACAGGTTCGACCAGAACCTGCTATTTCCCAACCAAACTCTCACCAAAAATTACCAAATCGATTTCCAGTCAAACGCTTTGGTTCACATATGAACTAACACATAAATTACAAGCTAAAGGTACCATTTTTACACACTTTAACATCAAAATCAGACTTTGGAACCAATTTCTTCATTTAGACCCAACTAGACTTTAATTATCCAAATCAATCAAAAAGAAGTCTTTAATTCACAAAATCAACTTCAGTGATTCTAATATCAATCTAGAAATCAATTGGTAACGTTAATTTCACTTATTGGCATCATTTGGTGATTTTCCACCCAAATACACAAAACTTAGAAAACTCAAGAACATGCTAGATGATTAGGAACTTACAAGAATCAAATGAGCAGATGATTAGGAGCAGATTGTAGATTGAATTACTCCTTGAATCATAGCAGATTGACTTGGTTGATTTCTTCTTTCACTTGTTCTCTTCTTGAAAGCTTGACACAAGAACACCAAAGCCAAGAGAGATGAATTCTCTGTGAAAGAAACCTGAGTAAGGAGGTAGCAGCCTACTTGTGGGTTAATATTATCCATAAGTGGGTATTTTGCTCCCCTTTTCAACTTACAACTTAACGCACGAATACCCGTTTTAACTAACGGGGATATTTTTGGAAACCTCGTTCTAAACCATTTAATATTCTCTTATTCTTTTATATTTCTATCAATATTTTATATTTACTCATTTAATAACTAATTTAGTTATTTTCTTTTAATATCTTTAAATATATATATTTTCTTCAATTTATCTAATTTAATATACGTACCACGTCAGCATGCGTCTAGGCCCTTTCTGAGGATGTTACAAATCTACCCCCTTAAGAAGATTCCGTCCTCGGAATCTGCTCAGCAGTGAACAAATGCGGGTAGCATGCTTTCATCTCATCCTCAGTCTCCCATGTCAAGTTAGGACCCAGATTGTGCTTCCATTTCACGAGCACTAACTTGATCATCTTTTTACGCAGCTTTTTGATTTTGGATTCCAAAATCTCTACTGGTTCCTCCACAATGCGTTTAGCTGAATCAACTTTCAACTCTTGCAGAGGTAAGATCTGATCATTATCAACCTTGCACTTCCTCAAATAGCACACATTGAATGTGTTATGAATACCAGATAACTCTGGAGGAAGTTCAAGTGGTACTGTCTGCTCGTTGACCTGTTGTAGGGCTTAACTTACCCTTTCGACCAAATCGAATCACCCCTTTCCAAGGTGAAACCTTCAAGAATACCCAGTCACCCACTTCAAAAGTAATGGGCCTCCATTTTGGATCCGCGTACATCTTCTGCCTATCTCGTGCATCTTTCAGCTTTTCACGTGACATCTTGACTTTATCAGCTGTTATCTGCACAATGCCAGGACCTGCGTATTGCTTTTCGCCAGGTTCTAACCAACATGTAGGTGTAAGGCATCGCCTACCGTATAGCATCTCATATGGTGGCATGCCTATACTTGAATGATAGGAGTTGTTATAGGCAAATTCAATTAAGGGAAGATGTGAATCCCAAGAACCACCAAATTCCAGAATACAAGCTCTCAGCATATCTTCAAGAGTCTGAATAGTCCTTTCGTACTGTCCGTATGTCTGGGGATGTTATTCTGTGCTAAGATTCACCTGCGTACCAAGTTCACATTGAAGACTATGCCAAAAGTTGGATGTGAACCGTGAATCACGATCCTAAACAATAGATAGAGGTATGCCATGTCGTGACACCACCTTACTGATATACAATTGTGCCAAACGATTCATAGGTGCAGACTCTAGTCACAAGAAAATGTGCACCACTTTACTGATTACAATGATTTCAAGTCTTGATACATTTTCATGCTTTCGGGACGAATAGACAATCTAGATTTGTGTGCCTCGTGTAAGATTGTCTCCCGATTGCCACCAAGACTCGATACTCAGATTCGGGATTGAAATGTCTTTAGACCCCGACTGTCTTCTCCAAATTGCTTTGATATTTTAATTATTGTCTCAGGTTTCAAGTTATTTTCTTGCAATGCCTCTTATTGTGCTACTTTCAATTGAGCAATGATATCAGATTCAACAGTTAACTTCATGAATTTAGCCGTTGCAGGAGAGTTCTTTTGACTCAGTGCATCAGCTACTACATTCGCCTTGCCCGTATGATACTTAATTTCACAGTCATATGTTTAGCTCCAACACATACTGCAGACTTTTATGATCTGTGCATACAATACATTTGGTGCCATACAGATAATGACGCCATATCTTCAAAGCAAATTCCACAACTACAAACTCCAAATCATGTGTAGAATAATTCTTCTCGTGTGTCTTCAATTGACAAGAAGTATATGCAATCACTTTGTCTCGTTGTATCAAAACACAACCTAGACTTGCATATGAAGCATCACAATAGACAATAAAGTCTTCAGACCCATTAGGCAATGTTAGTATTGGTGCTTGGCATAACAACTGGCTCAGAGTCTGGAATGCTTTCTCCTGATTTTCACTCCATACATATGCAAGTCTTTGCCGGTCAATTTGGTCAATGGACCAGCAAGTTTAGAAAAAATTCTGGATAAAACGTCTGTAGTATCCAGCAAGACCTAAGAAACTCTTTATCTCAGAAGGATTCCGAGGAGTCTCCCAGTTCATCACAGCTCCAATCTTCACTAGATCAACTTTAAAACCTTCATTTCATATTACTTAATACTCACACATCTTTGATTCTAATATTACTTACTTTTACATCATGTCTTTCTACACAATTTCTCAAATTTCTTTTTATGTTAAGAATGGTGTTTATCAAAACACTATCCATTCATAACAACAACTAAATTTCATTTGTTTGTATGTATACTTCACTTTAGTAAATCACCACTTGTGACTTTACCAATTATTTTTCAAAGTCACTTAATCTTTCTCAACTTACCTCGTAAGGTCTCTATTCTTATTATCATACTTACACCCGTAGGTGAACTCATCATTTCTGGAAATTCATACGATACATGAATTTCCATGCTCATTGAAATTTTTACACATATACATTACTTTATACATTTCATAATCTTTGATTTTATTTACTACTAAATGGAACTTTGTGTTCCCATTTTTTATCTCAATCACTAACTTCACTCATTTACTTGTAACCACTGATTAATCAGGGTTACCTTCATATTCATTTCACTCTCACTTTCAGAAATTATTGTCTCTTTACTTATACATCTTGACTCTTATGTCTTTATGTCATTGTTCGTTTGAACCATGACATATCATTTATTAACTTTTTTTTTTAAATCACACCCGTTTGATTAGTTAGACACACAATCAACGATTGAGCTTTGAGCTCATTACGTTGAATCCTAACAACGATTTCATGACTACAATTTGTTCCTCACGTTAAATCTCACGAATGGTTCTACTATGAAGTATTAATTACACTTACACATTTTAACTCAATGGAGTTAATCTTACATATGTTCAATCTCATTTAGCATTTTAGATTAACGTATCGTGAACCCACAATTCTTCTTTTGTTAACCACTTAAATTTCATCATTTATTATCAATTACTTTTCATAAGAACTAAGGACAGTTCCCCTATTTATCGTAATACTAGTAATCCACCAGACTACTATTATTCTTGGTTATTCCTTTGACATCACTTTTAATCTATCATTTTCAATCTGATTACATCAGATTGATTTAAACTTCACTTTATTACATAACCAATAAATATATTGGTAATCGTAATTTAAACATTCACCGTTATCGTTTCAAGTTATCTTACATAACTCTGATGATTTGTACCATTAAGGCACTTTTTTGTATCTTTTACATATTCATTCAGTTTCACGATTCATTACTTTCTTGTTTCTGATTCACTTGTTATTCTCATCACACTCGCTAGATTCAAAGACAATTTTGCATCTCTCTAATCCAGGTCTCTACCGTGGAAAGGTCATTAGTAGTGCCAACCAACGTACGGAGCTAACAACTCAAGAAGATTCGAAGGTAGGAGATTTCTAAGTCTCCCTGATCATACGTAAAGATTCACACACGTTTGCCTACTGCATTTGAGTCTCCAGCCGTAGGATGTAGGCATCCTTATCATCATCTCTAAAAGAACCCGTCTTGTGACTTAACTTTCTATACTTATATCTAAAAGTATTGTATCTAGTATATAAATCATATATCTTACTAACTTACATATAGCTTTCATAGTTACACAATGTAGCATACACAATAACAGGTTCAACTAGGCGGCTCCGATTTGGATCCGCTGGCATGCACTCTACAATAACTAACAATTTTAACGAGACGGATCCAACCTGGATCCATCAACAAACATACAAATCACTCTTTACACCCCAATACCACCCTTTGGGAACACATAGTAATGGTTGAGTTTGAACCCGAGTTTGAAACTGAATACTATATATAGTACTCAATTCACTCAAACTAAGGCTCTGATACCAACTTGTAACGCCGTTCCTTAAGTTTCAGAGAATTATTTTTTTATCAAAACTCGTGTAGAAGCGAATTATTTATTTCTCATTATACAACTTATATAAATATAAGTTGTAATACAAAAGTATTGTTAATAAAAACACCAATCGTTACCAACTCGTTCGACCATTACACTACTCAATATACAATACAAACTTTACATAGTGTTCCCCAAAACCTAACATGAACTACCAGCAGGTACCCGTCCTCACCTTCAGTCTATTTACCTGCATATGGAGAGTTCATGAGAGGGTTAGCTATAAATAGCTAGTGAATAACAACTAAATAGAGGCAGTATATTAACAGTATCAAAACACATTACAGGCATCACATAACTTACTTCAAGTCTATCCTAACACACGTTTAAGTACCGAATGTCAGCAGGCGTCACGTCTTGCAAGGTTATAAGCCCGGCTCAATGATCCTCACTGGGGAAACCGTTACTTCCTCCGCGCCAGTGGAGAAGCGGGTAGTGGTCCACCATTGCGTTCTTTGGGAACATATCCCATTTGGGATCAGTGGGCACTGATGTGACATTCGGCAACAAATTTCCCAGGTTAGCCATTAGAAATTCTAATTATAAGCCTAGTATGACTAAAAATAGTAATTATGACTTAAATACATCCATAATAATATTAGATTTCATAGAAATCCCGCCTATATGGTTAGAACCTTCCGGAGCTCGAAAAATCGAATTATTACGAGTCAAGAATTACAAATCAGGTACAATAATAAAAATAATATCAATTAAAATAATTAAATAAATTATGATAAATGTAAATAATTTAAAATATAAAACATATAAAAATAAACTCATAAAAGTAATAAAAACTTTGTAATTAAAAGATTTAAACAAAATCAACAATTATACAAAATTCATTTAAACCAATTACACATAATTATTCAAAAAAAAAAAAAAGAAAAAACCCCTCCCCCCCATGAGGCCAGCCACCTCTACCCCCCCCCCCCCCCCTCAAATTTCTCTTGCCTCCTTCTCTTCCCAAGAACACCACTTGATCTCCCCCATGCTCTATATAAGCCCCCTACTACTCTTTATCATTTCCTTTTACCACCACACTCCATCTCTTCTCTTTTCTCTCTTCTTCATTCACCAACAAAATCTCCCAAATACATCCAAGTCTTGATAATCTCTTGAAGATCAAAGACAAAATCAAGGAAAAGAGTGGTAAGATGATCATAAAACACCCATCTCTACTCTTCTACCTTTCTTCTCTTCTTCTTTCTTCTCTCTTTTATTTATTTTCTTTGTTGTTCATCTTATTTCCTTTATTTATATATATATAATCATGTAAATATAAACATCCTACCAATGTTGTAAGGAGCACATGAAATGTGCATCATCCTACCGTTGTTGTATGGAACTTAATCAACTAAAAATCAAGAAAAAAAAAATAAGACTTTGATCATGCATGTGTTTCATCTTAACAAATGTTGTAAGGAACACATAAAATGTGTATCATCCTACCATTGTTGTAAGAACACATGGATTATCAAAGCTTATACTCATACAATATGATTATTCATGAATATAAACATTGTTATATTAAAGTTATGAACCATAAGCAAAAAGAATCACAAATCTGGCAGAATCTGATGTTAGAACTCCTCACTTGTTTTTGTTATATCTGGAGTTCTAGGTATCAAAATCAGTTGATTCTTTTTGCTAATCTTAGTTTAAAGTGTTACCTTTCATTTAAACCTGGATTCACTAATTTTCATGAACGTTTGATCCTTCAAACATATTTAAAAAGACCCATATGTTGAATCTGGAAGTCTGGCAGATTTAGAAGGGTACACTTTAAACGCGTGTAACTAACTCATTCTTGGGTCAAATTACGTCTAGTTTTTTTTAAAAGTTTAATCTGTGAGTCGTGGTTATTTCCCAGTTTGAATCATGTAAAAAGGAGGTCGTATGAGCCCTAAACAGACGTTTTAGTAACAACATGTCATCCAGACACTGATCAGTGGACATCCTGTACACTTTTAATTATTAAAAATACTAAACATGGATTATAAATTCCTATATTTTTACTGGACATTCTAGAAACATGTAGTAAGATTATATTAAAATATCAAGCCTTAATATGACTCCTAAATTATAGTTTTTAATTTTTAAAGTTCAACTCAAAGAACTGAAAATTTCAGTAAACACTTATGATTCATAGAAAAATAGAGACAACCTTTAACTATTTAAATAAATAAGTTAACCACAAATAAATAATACAAAATAATAAATAAAATAAGTCTAATAGAGCTACATACCTTTTATATTAGGAAAGGAGCTTCGGTAGGAACAAGAAATCCTCACAAGAAAACACCTTTGCATACCGAGTGAGTATCATAGCCCCTTTTTACCGTATTTCATATTATTTTGGGGTGAAAGCATGTGTATACATTTCATGAAAAGTTTATTGCCTATCTTCTTATTTATTTCAAATATTATTTTGAGCACTTATGGTATTATTCTTTGATGTGCTTGGGTGATCGTTGTAAGGCCCTTTCGTTGGACATTATTCCTTAACTCCGCTAGTGAGCCGATGGTATTTGTAAGTAGCGCTATTTGGAGATTCCGACGTCTCCCATTTATGGTTGACGAACTATAGATGTACTTTACCACTACTAACGTCATTTAATATAGGCGTTAGGTTTATCATGGGCAATTGGTTGTCGGCTAGGTTGGATAATGGCTCAAGCAATAATCATCATAGTCTATTACTACCATGTGCAACGTATTGGGCATTATAATATCATTATTTCATACTTGGATTTTATTCAAAAACTTCCATCAATTATTTAAACTTTTCTCATTTAAAAGATATTTTGTGCATACATTAAAAACCTATGAACTCACCAACTCTAGTAGTTGACCCTTTTCTTTTACCCGTGCTTTCAGGTGATCGTCGTTAGGTACCTTATGCATACAAGCATGATGTGTGGCATTTCCATCTTCATCTTCACATTTTATGAAAACAATATCTATTTTATTTACGCATCGTACAAGACAATGTCCTTTAAATATTATTTGGTTGTGTAACTTTTATTTATGTTTCATCCGAACTACTTATTTTGTTAATTTAATCTAATGGTTATTATCTATTTACCTTGTGCGATGATATCTTGTGCTGTGACATCTCGTGTTTCCGCTTTAGCGGGGTGTGACAGATTTGGTATGAGAGCCTAAGGTTATAGAGAATGTTGTTTTTCTTATGGGGGGAAAACAACAACTATGACCAAAGGTTTATAAAAATAATTTTTCCAAATAATTTGTTTAAAATGCATCAAGTGTATTGATAATATAATTAAGCTGAGTACCACATTGTTATACCTCAATTAGACAAAGCTTGATCATCTATGTCTAATTTAGCTATGTACGATATGGCACTTAGGTTAGTTATAATAAAAATATACTTAGAACCAAAAATTTTATTTACTTTCTTTCTAGATCATGATCATTGTGTGTGTGCATGAGCATAACATTCATATATAGACAATTTAAGTTATGAATTTAGTAAATAAGTCTATTCAAACCTTGCAGATCATGTCAAGCGAAAGTGAACCTATCGAGAACAGCGAAAGATCTTCCACCGATAGTAACCAATCCCCACAATACCAGCTGCCTGAAGGATTCTTAGAACCCCTACGTAGACCCGTAAGGATCTTTGACATTCCCTCCTCTCAACCACACCAAAACCCAAACCCCGGAACAACCGGGCCTCGGGTTAGACAAACTGCCCGAAAAAGGGTAGCCATTCCAGTACGAGCAACCGTAGCACCACCCCAGCATACCATGGGAGAAACTTCCCGGCAGGTGAACGAGCCAGTAAGAGCCCTCACGGGAATCCCGATGATACCTTCATCCAGGATGACCGACGAGGAAAAGAGGAGATTCCACCACATGTCTCTGGAGCTATATAACATAAGAGGCATGTTAGATTACCAAACCTACAGGGTTAGTTCGTGCTTAGACATGGCGGACCTTAACCACCATCACGCAAGGCAAGCCTTAGAGGCGGCTCAAGAAGCCCGAAGACTAATTAGGCTAATGCATACATGCCTAGTTTTAGGGGTTGTGTTGATGATGTTAGTGGGGCTAGCTTACATTGGAATTGGGCGCTAGATGGGTTGGAGTGGATCTACTTTGTGTTTTAATGTCCTTCTCTTTTGTTGATTATGAACTAAAATATCCTATGTTGGTTTGAAGGATGTATGATTGTATGGCTACTATTAACTCCTTATTAATATATATGGCATCTTTTAAAGAGCCGATTTTGGTAATTATTTTGTGCCAAGTGAATGATTGATTATTTAATTAAATCTCGTACTATTAAGTCATATTTAACGCCATGAATGAATTACACATGTTACACATAGAGTAGTATGATAAACCGATTAGATTGAGTGACTAAAAATCGTCGTGTGATTATGTTCTAGAACGATGCCTCCACGAAGAGCAAACCCCGAGTTAGATCAACTTGTCATGGAACAAGTGATTGCAACATTACCCAACATAGTTAGCCAAGTTGCTGCTGGGCTTCAAACAAACCAAGGAGTACCAACCCCAACCCAAGATTGCAACTACAAAACCTTTAGGGCTTGCAACCCTAAAGAATTCTTTGGAACGGAAGGAGGTGTGGGTCTACTAAACTGGATTGAAAGCATGGAATCAGTCCTTAGCATCAGTAAATGTACGGAAGCAAACAAGGTGGAGTTTGCAGCATGTCTTCTGCAAGGGCGAGCCTTATCGTGGTGGAATATCCAACTGCAAACGCTTGGAAGAAATGCCGCGCACCAACTCACCTGGGATGCATTCCTCAGGCTATTAAGGGACGAATTTTGCTCGAGGAGTGAAATTCAAAAGCTAGAAGCCGAGCTGTGGAATCATGAAATGATCGGGGATGACATCAACTCCTACACCACCCGATTTCATGATTTGGCCAAGCTGGTGCCGCACTTGGTGACCCCGGAAGAAAACCGTATCGATAGATACATTTGGGGTCTAGCCCCTGAGATCCGGGCAAATGTCACGGCTGCAAACCCCAACACCATCCAAAGTGCGGTAAATCTAGCTACAAGACTTACCCACAATGCCATCCGATCGGGATCGCTTGGGAGCAACAAGGACAAGGGTAAGAGGAAGCTTGAGGAGATGCCGAGGAAGCCATCCGGTGGAGAAGCTGCGAGGACTCAAAAAAGGGCTAGGAACTTCGGAGCTCAGGCGCAAGCGGCCGATAAAGGATGGAGATCCTACCCTAAATGTGACAAGTGCCACAAACACCACGAAGGGAAGTGCATGGTGTGCTTTAGGTGTAAGCGGCTAGGACACCTCAGCAAAACTTGCCGAGTAAAGCCATGCTTTAAATGCGGAAGTCTGGAGCACCATGGCACCGTCTGCTCGCGGCCAACTCAAGGGTCTAATTATAATCAAGCACGTCCTGCAAGCCAAAGTAACCAAGGAAATCAAGCACGAGGCAGGGTGTTTGAGATTGGAGCAAATGAAGCTAGACAAAACCCCGATGTCGTTACAGGTACGTTTCCTCTAAACGGTTACTACGCATCAGTACTATTTGATTCAGGGGCCGATAAAAGCTTCATATCATTAAGATTTAAGTTAAG
The DNA here is from genome assembly GCA_038502395.1 of Dittrichia graveolens. Taxonomy (NCBI): domain Eukaryota; kingdom Viridiplantae; phylum Streptophyta; class Magnoliopsida; order Asterales; family Asteraceae; genus Dittrichia; species Dittrichia graveolens. The sequence goes on along the minus strand of JARJIL010000005.1, from coordinate 48,965,582 downwards.
GCTAAACCTAAAAACCATAGAAATGAAAGATCCTTACATCATTGAATTTGCTAACGGTCAGAAAACTAGCGTTAAGGACATAATCCCTGGTTGTACCTTAGGCTTAGCCGATAAAACATATACCATAGATTTAATCCCACTTGAAATGGGAAGTTTCGACATAGTTGTTGGGATGGATTGGCTTTCTAGCCATCGAGCGGAAATCTGTTGCTTCGAAAAGATCGTCCGAATTCCGACGCCTAATGGTGAGACACTTAAGGTGTATGGAGAAAAATCCGGAAGGAATTTCAAGATAATCTCATCCATCAAGATGAGAAATTGCTTAAGGAAAGGAAACGAGGCATTCCTAGCACATATAATCAATAAGAAAACCTGTGAGAAAAACATTCAAGAAATTCCCGTCGTGCGAAACTTTCTTGAAGTATTTCCGGACGAATTGCAAGGGTTACCCCCGAATCGGCAAGTCGAATTCCATATCGATCTAGTCCCTGGAGCGGCTCCCGTGGCAAAAGCACCATATCGACTCGCCCCATCAGAAATGCAAGAGCTATCGGCACAACTTCAAGAATTACTCGACAAAGGTTTCATTCAACCAAGTTCATCCCCTTGGGGAGCCCCAGTTCTTTTCGTCAAAAAGAAGGACGGGTCGCTACGAATGTGTATCGACTATCGGGAACTCAACAAGTTAACAATCAAGAACCGATACCCTCTCCCTCGAATCGATGATCTGTTCGACCAACTTGAAGGCGCCAAATATTTTTCGAAAATCGATCTTCGCTCGGGATATCACCAATTGAGAGTTCGCGAAGAAGACGTCCCCAAGACCGCCTTTAGAACCCGCTATGGACATTATGAGTTCTTAGTTATGCCTTTTGGGTTGACTAACGCTCCAGCAGTATTTATGGACTTAATGAATAGGGTCTGTAGACCATATCTAGATAAGTTTGCTATAGTGTTCATAGACGACATCCTCATCTATTCGCGAAGCAAGGAAGATCATGAGCATCATTTGAAATTAATCTTAACACTACTCAAGGACCAGAAGTTGTATGCCAAATTCTCTAAGTGTGAATTTTGGATCCGAGAAGTACACTTCCTTGGTCATGTAGTTAATTCAAATGGAATTCATGTCGATCCAGCAAAGATCGAAGCAATCAAAAAGTGGGAAGCACCAAAGACGCCAACTGAGATTCGACAATTTCTGGGTCTGGCAGGATATTATAGGCGATTCATCGAAAACTTTTCACGCGTGGCTCAACCATTAACGACTCTGACTCTGAAGGATAAGAAATTCATTTGGGGAGATAAGCAAGAAGAAGCCTTTCAAACCTTAAAGCAGAAGCTATGCAACGCACCTATTTTGGCATTGCCAACTGGATCAGAAAACTTTGTGGTCTATTGTGACGCATCACACCAAGGGTTGGGATGTGTTTTAATGCAAAAAGACAAAGTTATCGCCTACGCTTCGAGACAATTGAAGGTTCATGAGAAAAACTACACTACTCATGATTTGGAGCTAGGAGCGGTAGTGTTTGCACTCAAAATATGGAGACACTACTTATATGGCACCAAGTGTACCGTCTACACTGACCATAAGAGTCTCCAGCATATTTTTGATCAAAAGATGCTCAATATGAGACAAAGGCGATGGGTAGAACTACTCAATGATTATGATTGCGAAATCAAATATCACCCAGGCAAGGCCAATGTGGTAGCCGACGCGTTGAGTAGGAAGGAAAGAGTAAAACCAACGAGAGTACGAGCATTAGGAGCTGTAGTGCAAACAAGTCTGAAAGGAAGGATCCTTGAAGCTCAGGAGCAAGCATTAAAAGCAGAAAATCTAAAAGAGGAATCCCTTCGTCATTTGGAGCACAGGTTTGAGATTGGAACTGATGGAGTACGTTACTTCGAAAAGAAGGTTTGGATACCCAAGGTAGATAACATAAGGTTAACGATATTGGATGAGGCACATAAGTCTAAGTATTCTATTCATCCCGGAGCCGATAAAATGTACAAGGATTTGAAGGAATACTATTGGTGGCCCGGAATGAAGAAGGATGTCGCCCTATACGTGGGGAAATGTTTGACTTGTGCAAGGATTAAGGCAGAACACCAGAAACCCTCTGGATTATTGCAGCAACCCGAAATCCCGGAATGGAAATGGGAACAGATAACTATGGATTTTGTGACTAAGTTACCCCGATCCGCAAAAGGGTACGATTCCATCTGGGTAGTAGTAGACCGGCTTACAAAGTCAGCACATTTCCTACCCATTCGTGAATATTACAAGATGGAAAAGCTGGCACGAATCTACATCAATGAGATCGTCATGCGTCATGGAGTGCCCATCTCTATCATCTCGGATAGGGATAGTCGCTTCACTTCCCGATTTTGGCAATCACTTCAGAAAGCATTGGGAACGCGAGTCAATTTAAGCACCTCTTACCACCCCCAAACAGACGGACAATCGGAAAGGACTATTCAAACGCTGGAAGATATGTTACGTGCTTGTGTGTTAGATTTTGGTGGGAGCTGGGACTCGCATTTGCCACTGGTTGAATTTTCATACAATAATAGTTATCACACCAGTATCCAGTGTGCACCTTATGAAGCATTGTACGGACGCAAATGTAGATCCCCGCTCAACTGGTTGGAAATCGGAGACCGAATATTGTCCAGACCAGACGTCGTACAGGAAACCACTGATAAGATAAAGATTATCAGGGAAAGGCTCAAAACCGCTAGGGACCGACAAAAGAGCTACGCCGACAATCGCAGGAAACCCCTAGAGTTTCAAGTTGGCGATAAAGTTCTACTAAAGATATCACCTTGGAAAGGGATAGTGTGTTTTGGTAAAAAGAACAAGTTAAGTCCCAGGTATGTTGGGCCGTTCGAGATAATCGAAAGGATCGGACCGGTAGCCTACAAGCTAAAACTGCCACAAGAACTGAGCGCCATCCATGACACGTTCCATGTGTCGAATTTAAAGAAATGCCAAACGGAGGAAACCTTAATCTTACCCTTAAAAGATGTGCAAGTTGATGACCGGTTGCACTTTGTAGAAGAACCAATCGAAATCCTTGACCGGGAGGTCAAAAGACTAAGGAGAAGCAGGATCCCTATCTTAAAAGTTCGTTGGAACTCAAGGCACGGGCCTGAATACACTTGGGAGCGAGAGGATTATATGAAACTCAAATATCCACACCTCTTCGCCAAAAAGGAAGTCCAAGACGTCAACGATTAATTTCGGGACGAAATTCTTTTAATCAGGGGAGACTGTGACATTCGGCAACAAATTTCCCAGGTTAGCCATTAGAAATTCTAATTATAAGCCTAGTATGACTAAAAATAGTAATTATGACTTAAATACATCCATAATAATATTAGATTTCATAGAAATCCCGCCTATATGGTTAGAACCTTCCGGAGCTCGAAAAATCGAATTATTACGAGTCAAGAATTACAAATCAGGTACAATAATAAAAATAATATCAATTAAAATAATTAAATAAATTATGATAAATGTAAATAATTTAAAATATAAAACATATAAAAATAAACTCATAAAAGTAATAAAAACTTTGTAATTAAAAGATTTAAACAAAATCAACAATTATACAAAATTCATTTAAACCAATTACACATAATTATTCAAAAAACCCCCCCCCCCCCCATGAGGCCGGCCACCTCTACCCCCCCCCCCCCCTCAAATTTCTCTTGCCTCCTTCTCTTCCCAAGAACACCACTTGATCTCCCCCATGCTCTATATAAGCCCCCTACTACTCTTTATCATTTCCTTTACCACCACACTCCATCTCTTCTCTTTTCTCTCTTCTTCATTCACCAACAAAATCTCCCAAATACATCCAAGTCTTGATCATCTCTTGAAGATCAAAGACAAAATCAAGGAAAAGAGTGGTAAGATGATCATAAAACACACATCTCTACTCTTCTACCTTTCTTCTCTTCTTCTTTCTTCTCTCTTTTATTTATTTTCTTTGTTGTTCATCTTATTTCCTTTATTTATATATATATAATCATGTAAATATAAACATCCTACCAATGTTGTAAGGAGCACATGAAATGTGCATCATCCTACCGTTGTTGTATGGAACTTAATCAACTAAAAATCAAGGAAAAAAAAATAAGACTTTGATCATGCATGTGTTTCATCTTAACAAATGTTGTAAGGAACACATAAAATGTGTATCATCCTACCATTGTTGTAAGAACACATGGATTATCAAAGCTTATACTCATACAATATGATTATTCATGAATATAAACATTGTTATATTAAAGTTATGAACCATAAGCAAAAAGAATCACAAATCTGGCAGAATCTGATGTTAGAACTCCTCACTTGTTTTTGTTATATCTGGAGTTCTAGGTATCAAAATCAGTTGATTCTTTTTTCTAATCTTAGTTTAAAGTGTTACCTTTCATTTAAACCTGGATTCACTAATTTTCATGAACTTTTGATCCTTCAAACATATTTAAAAAGACCCATATGTTGAATCTGGAAGTCTGGCAGATTTAGAAGGGTACACTTTAAACGCGTGTAACTAACTCATTCTTGGGTCAAATTACGTCTAGTTTTTTTTAAAAGTTTAATCTGTGAGTCGTGGTTATTTCCCAGTTTGAATCATGTAAAAAGGAGGTCGTATGAGCCCTAAACAGACGTTTTAGTAACAACATGTCATCCAGACACTGATCAGTGGACATCCTGTACACTTTTAATTATTAAAAATACTAAACATGGATTATAAATTCCTATATTTTTACTGGACATTCTAGAAACATGTAGTAATATTATATTAAAATATCAAGCCTTAATATGACTCCTAAATTATAGTTTTTAATTTTTAAAGTTCAACTCAAAGAACTGAAAATTTCAGTAAACACTTATGATTCATAGAAAAATAGAGACAACCTTTAACTATTTAAATAAATAAGTTAACCACAAATAAATAATACAAAATAATAAATAAAAGAAGTCTAATAGAGCTACATACCTTTTATATTAGGAAAGGAGCTTTGGTAGGAACAAGAAATCCTCACAAGAAAACACCTTTGCATACCGAGTGAGTATCATAGCCCCTTTTTACCGTATTTCATATTATTTTGGGGTGAAAGCATGTGTATACATTTCATGAAAAGTTTATTGCCTATCTTCTTATTTATTTCAAATATTATTTTGAGCACTTATGGTATTATTCTTTGATGTGCTTGGGTGATCGTTGTAAGGCCCTTTCGTTGGACATTATTCCTTAACTTCGCTAGTGAGCCGATGGTATTTGTAAGTAGCGCTATTTGGAGATTCCGACGTCTCCCATTTATGGTTGACGAACTATAGATGTACTTTACCACTACTAACGTCATTTAATATAGGCGTTAGGTTTATCATGGGCAATTGGTTGTCGGCTAGGTTGGATAATGGCTCAAGCAATAATCATCATAGTCTATTACTACCATGTGCAACGTATTGGGCATTATAATATCATTATTTCATACTTGGATTTTATTCAAAAACTTCCATCAATTATTTAAACTTTTCTCATTTAAAAGATATTTTGTGCATACATTAAAAACCTATGAACTCACCAACTCTAGTAGTTGACCCTTTTCTTTTACCCGTGCTTTCAGGTGATCGTCGTTAGGTACCTTATGCATACAAGCATGATGTGTGGCATTTCCATCTTCATCTTCACATTTTATGAAAACAATATCTATTTTATTTACGCATCGTACAAGACAATGTCCTTTAAATATTATTTGGTTGTGTAACTTTTATTTATGTTTCATCCGAACTACTTATTTTGTTAATTTAATCTAATGGTTATTATCTATTTACCTTGTGCGATGATATCTTGTGCTGTGACATCTCGTGTTTCCGCTTTAGCGGGGTGTGACAACTGACAGCCCCGAGTTAGTATTGTGGGCGGCGGTTTTGCAAGAACCATAATTCGTGATCATCAAATTCCGCACCACAACCTTTACAATGTAGTACCGGCACTCAAACAATGGCCTACTCTGGCCTCATCACAAACACATTGGCCTACTCCGGCCCTTTACATAACAAGAGTGACCTAAATAGGCCTTTTCACAAATCAAGAATGACCTATAAGGTCTTTTACTTGCATACATATCATTTGTTTCACACAATTAGTTTAAGGAACCTCTAAACATGCATATACACTTCTAAACATGCATATCTACAAATTCATGCATTGTAACATACAAAACATCTTCTAATACTATTAATATCATACTCGAGTTTAATTGGTACTCACTTGTTGAGCTATAACAAGTAAGTACTACGTTACAGGTGATCCTTGATCAACTGGTACACCTAAACAAATCAAAACATGCCCTTTAACACTTAAAACAGAATCTGCCAGTAGCAGGGTACAGCCGTACCTTGCCAAGGCACGCTCGGACTTTGGGCTAGCACGCCTCGTACCTGATACTCAAGTACGCCCCGTGACTAGAAACACTCCCCCGGACCTTCTAGGGTTAAGCACACCCGTACCTTTTGTCGGTACGCCCGTGCCTCCCCGGGTACGCCCTTGGTCACGGTCTGTTCTTGAGAGGCACGCACGTGCCTTTCCATTTGCAGCAGCAGGTTCGACCAGAACCTGCTGTTTCCCAACCAAACTCTCACCAAAATTTACCAAATCGATTTCCAGTCAAAATCTTTGGTTCACATATGAACTAACACATAAATTACAAGCTAAAGGTACCATTTTTACACACTTTAACATCAAAATCAGACTTTGGAACCAATTTCTTCATTTAGACCCAACTAGACTTTAATCTTCCAAATCAATAAAAACAAGTCTTTAATTCAAAAAATCAACTTCAGTGATTCTAATATCAATCTAGAAATCAATTGGTAACATTAATTTCACTTATTGGCATCATTTGGTGATTTTCCACCCAAATACCCAAAACTTAGAAAACTCAAGAACATGCTAGATGATTAGGAACTTACAAGAATCAAATAAGCAGTTGATTAGGAGCTGATTGCAGATTGAATTACTCCTTGAATCATAGCAGATTGACTTGGTTGATTTCTTCTTTCACTTGTTCTCTTCTTGAAAGCTTGACACAAGAACACCAAAACAAAGAGAGATGAATTCTCTGTGAAAGAAACGTTAGTAAGGAGGTGGTAGCCGACTTGTGGGTTAATATTATCCACAAGTGGGTATTTTGCTCCCCTTTTCAACTTACAACTTAACGCACGAATACCCGTTTTAACTAACCGGGATATTTTTAGAAACCTCGTTCTAAACCATTTAATATTCTTTTATTCTTTTATATTTCTATCAATATTTTATATTTACTCATTTAATAACTAATTTAGTTATTTTCTTTTAATATCTTTAAATATATATATTTTATTCAATTTATCTAATTTAATATACGTACCACGTCAACATGCGTCTAGGCCCTTTCTGAGGATGTTACAGTTTTGCTAAGGTTTTCAAGTCATCATGATTGTGTTTTGATTGCTTGGCAATTGATTGATGAAACTTGTTGAATTAAAGGATGTGGAACTATTAAATTGTTTTAAAATGTGGGTTGTATGAATTGCAAATGTTTTTATGATGCTTAACGAATTTAAAGAATGTTGAGACTATGAATTCAGTATATGATGTATTTTGATAAAATGGTTTTCAAATAGGACCATTGCTCCATTTTGGAGATGATCTATGTTAAAGTGTGTTTTTACTTGATGGTTTTTGAAACCTGATACTCCATGTTGGAGTGAACTTTGATTTTGAAACAACAAACTTGGTTTTGAGTAATAAAGATATGTTTATATTCATGATGTATTGTGGGCATTGAGATGCCTTATGTAGTTTTGTTTGTTGAGCATTTATGCTCAAGAGATATGATTGTGACACTTATGTGTTGATTGATAAGCTTCTATGCTTGGACTATTTGGCCTTGTTGGCATGTGATTTATGTGACCCTTTGGGGTATGTGATTCGGTCTGGACCACTGTGTGATATGAACTATGTACCATAGAGTTCCTACCTATTGAGACGTGCACAGGTTCATGTGGCTTCAGCAATTGAGGAACCGCGATGAATGGGTGGTTGCAAAATCGGTACAGAGAGTGGAAGGGTATGTCAGTAGCCATCATGACCGTGTGGGTTCACTGGGCTGACGAGCCACCCAACCCGGGGCAACACGAGTGGAGTTGGTCAACAGGGCTTACACTCCAGATAACCGTTGTATGGTGGACTGCTTCGTGCATCCCCTACCTTGATGGGGTGACGTGGTTATCCCCCATGTTGGCACATGTTGACCGTGTCTAGCTACCACGTGGAGACATTGTGGCCCAATGGACAGACCCGCATCCTTATGTGCTTACATGTATGATTTTGAAGTATATTGATTGCCAAACTCGTGTTTTCAAAAGAGAAAATATGATGACTTGGTTTTGAAAAGACAAATGATTTTTGGTTGTACTCACTATCTATGTTTATAGCTAACAATGTGTTTAAAAATGTTTTGTGTCCACAGGATGTATAGAAGCCTTGGTGAGGGGAGTAGATTTCCTTGGGAATAGCTTTATTTTGGTTGCATTTCCGGTAATCTTGGATTTCCTACTCTTTAGATTATGGTCGTAAAATTGACTGTGGTAAAACCCAAAAGTTCCGGATTATATTTATTGATAATGTTTATTGTTGAAAGGTTTTATATTTTGTTGAAATATTTACAGAAGATTAAAATGCTTCCGCAATTATGTGTAAAATATGTTTTAAACTGAGATTTCAAAAAGTTTAAATTTGTACTGAAAATCAGGGTGTTACACATACATACAAGTTACCCAGACTTGTAGGGGGAGAAGTTTTAAAAGAAAATTGAAACTTTATAAAAACATTCAAAAATGATTAAAATACAAAAAGATTTTAATTATTTCATTTTATTTAAAAATAGAAAAACCAAAAATATTTTTCATGTTTTAAGTTTTTCGTTCGAAATGGCATTAACTAATGACCCTTCGAATTCGAAATATCACTTCGAATTCGAAATGGGCAAAGTCTTCTGACTTTGAGCGCCTTCTTGTGTGCAAATTCGAAATATCATTTTCATTACGGATGCGAATTCGAAATAGGTGAAGTTTTCCCGACTTCGAGCACAAAATTTGCCTTCGAATTTAACTCTAATAGCTCATCCTGACTTCGAGCGCGCCTTTTATTTCCATATCGACTTCGAACTCGAAGTCTACATCTACAAGAAGGCTTCGAGCACCTTTCTTGGCTTCATATTCGAAGTCTTCGTACTTCGAATTCGAAACAGTGCAATTAGTTCACTTCGAGCACCCTTTCAAAGAACTCCCTTCTCATTCGAAGTATTCTCACTTCGAATTTGAAACAGTGTTCCTCTAGCTCACTTCGAGCGCCTAATTCCTTTGAATCCAATGGACTTCGAGTGCCGGTCCCTTCGAATTCCTTCACATTTCGAGCGGCTATTCCCTTTGTTCTATAAATAGTGCTTCCGAATACAGCTTCTTCTTCACGCGTTCTTGATTTTTTTGAATTCGAAAAGCACTGGTTACTTATTTTCTAACCTTCGATCATACTTGCTACCAAAATTTGCAACTTTTGTGTTTAAGATACTCTAAATCACAACTTTCAACTTTCCTCTTAACACTTCGAATTACAACTTCGGAACACAATCACAACCCAACTTCTCAAGTAAACGATCATTTCAAATCAAGTGTGAAAATGTCAAGTTCAAATGAGATACTTGCAATCGGTACTGATTCCAAACCCCAGTTCTTTTCCGCAACGATTACCTCGTATGGAAAGGTCAGTTCATCTACTTCTTAGAACACAATGAAGTATACGGAGAGACGATAATTGACTGCATTCTCAACGGAGATAAAAATTTTTACCGAATCATCAACGCACAACCTGAGAACAATCCCCCCATATTAGGTGTTGCCTGAGAAAAGACACCAGAAGAACTCACAGCAACGGAAAAAGAAAGGAAGAAGTCAGATAGATTGGCTAAGTATTACTTGAAACACGAACTTTCTTCTGAAATGTACATGAAAGTCGACAGTCTAGTGGCTACAAAAAGAGATTTGGGATGAAATCCAGAGACAACTACAAGGTACTGAGCAGGGAGAACACATCAAGAGAACTCAGTTGGTTAACAGGTTTCATGAATTCACTGCCAAGGATAATCAACTGCGGATAGATACCTACAGTCGTTTCTGCAAATTGCTAAACAAACTGCGCACAAACAAGGTAGAACGTACAGATCTTGACATCAATTGTGTCTTCCGAAGAGCTCTTGGTCCAGAATGGAAAGAGCATGTCAAATTATAAAAACACATTAACAGAAATTTGACAATTGTCTTGGGTTTTTGTGGTTCAAATAAACACAGCAGAAGCAAAAGTAGTAAAACAATTTTTAATTTGTGAACCATGCAACACCCACCAAGCGGACCAAAACTCTAAACACGACAAAGCAACAAAAGAAAAAGAAGAAGAGACAGTATCATACCCTTGATGCTAAGTCCTTCTTGCAATTGAGATTGTGACTTGGAAGATGCATATACTAAAATGTATACCTCTAGTGAAGTCCACACCAAGATGTTATCAACTCTCACTTGCTAGAGTGTTAGATGTACCAATCTAAACACCATCAAATGACCAAACACAAAGGAATCACAAAGCCTTGTATTCCTTTTGTTTCTTGAGAGAGTTTGTGCAATATGTATTGTGACATTCGGCAACAAATTTCCCAGGTTAGCCATTAGAAATTCTAATTTTAAGCCTAGTATGACTAAAAATAGTATTTATGACTTAAATACTTCCATAATAATATTAGATTTCGTAGAAATCCTGCCTATATGGTTAGAACCTTCCCGAGCTCGAAAAATCGAATTATTAAAAGTCAAGAATTACAAATCATATACAATAATAATAATAATAAAAATAAAAATAATTAAATACATCATAATAAATATAAATAAGTTAAAATATAAAACATATATATATATATATAAACTCATCAAAATAATTAAAACTTTGTTAATTAAAAGATTTAAACAAAATCACCATTTATACAAATTTATTAAAACTAATTACACATAATTTATAAAAAATAAAAAATAAAAGAAACCCCCCATCTCTTTTCTCTTGCCTCCTTCTCTTCCCAAGAATCACCACTTGATCTCCCCCATGCTCTATATAAGCCCCCTACTACTCTTCATCATTTCCTTCACCACCACACTCCATCTCTTCTCTTTTCTCTCTTCTTCTTTCACCAACAAAAATCTCCCAAGAACATCCAAGTGTTGATCATCTTTTGAAGATCAAACACTAAATCAAAGAAAAGAGTTGGTAAGATGATCATAAAACACTCATCTCTACACTTCTACCTTTCTTCTCTTCTTCTTTCTTCTTTCTTTTATTTATTTTCTTTGTTGTTCATCTTATTTCCTTTATTTATATATATATAATCATGTAAATATAAACATCCTACCAATGTTGTAAGGAGCACATGAAATGTGCATCATCCTACCGTTGTTGTATGGAACTTAATCAACTAAAAATCAAGAAAATAAGACTTTGATCATGCATGTGTTTCATCTTCACAAATGTTGTAAGGAACACATAAAATGTGTATCATCCTACCATTATTGTAAGAACACATGGATTATCAAAGCTTATACTCATACAATATGATTATTCATGAATATAAACATGTTATATTAAAGTTATGACCCATAAGCAAAAAGAATAACATTCTGGCAGATTCTGATGCTAGAACTCCCAACTTGTTTTTGTTATATCTGGAGTTCTAGGTATCAAAATCAGTTGATTCTTTTTGCTAATCTTATTTTAAAGTGTTACCTTTCATTTAAACCTGGATTCACTAATTTTCATGAATGCTTGATTCTTCAAACATATTTAAAAAGACCCATATGTTGAATCTGGAAATCTGGCAGATTTAGAAGGGTACACTTTAAACGCGTGTAACTTACTCATTCTTGGGTCAAAATACGTCTAGTTTTTTTTAAAAGTTTAATCTTTGAGTCGTGGTTATTTCCCAGTTTGAATCATGTAAAAAGGAGGTCGTATGAGCCCTAAACAGACGTTTTAGTAACAACATGTCATCCAGACACTGATCAGTGGACATCCTATACACTTTTAATTATTAAAAATACCAAACATGGATTATAAATTCCTATATTTTTACTGGACATTCTAGAAACATGTAGTAAGATTATATTAAAATATCAAGCCTTAATATGGCTCCTAAATAACAGTTTTTAATTTTTAAAGTTCAACTCAAAGAACTGAAAATTTCAGTGAACACTTATGAATTATGGAAAAATAGAGACAACCTTTAACTATTTAAATAAATAAGTTAACAACAAATAAATAATACAAAATAATAAATAAAATAAGTCTAATAGAGCTACATACCTTTTTATATTAGGAAAGGAGCTTCGGTAGGAACAAGAAATCCTTACAAGAAAACACCTTTGCATACCGAGTGAGTATCATAGCCCCTTTTTACCGTACTTCATATTATTTTGGGGTGAAAGCATGTCTATATATTTCATGAAAAGTTTATTTCCTATCTTCTTATTTATTTCAAATATTATTTTGAGCACTTATGGTATTATTCTTTGATGTGCTTGGGTGATCGTTGTAAGGCCCTTTCGTTGGACATTATTCCTTAACTCCGCTAGTGAGCCGATGGTATTAGTAAGTAGCGCTATTTGGAGATTCCGACGTCTCCCATTTATGGTTGACGAACTATAGATGTACTTTACCACTACTAACGTCATTTAATATAGGCGTTAGGTTTATCATGGGCAATTGGTTGTCGGCTAGGTTGGATAATGGCTCAAGCAACAATCATCATAGTCTATTACTACCATGTGCAACGTTTTGGGCAATATAATACATCTTCTATCATTATTTCATACTTGGATTTTTATCCAAAAACTTCCATCAAGTATTTAAACTTTTCTCATTTAAAAGATATTTTGTGCATACATTAAAAACCTATGAACTCACCAACTCTAGTAGTTGACACTTTTCTTTTACCCGTGCTTTCAGGTGACCGCCGTTAGGTACCTTATGCTTACAAACATGATGTGTGGCATCTTCATCTTCATCGTCACATTTTATAAAAACCATATTTATTTTATTTACGCATCGTACAAGACAATTTCCTTTAAATATTATTCGGTTGTGTAACTTTTATTTATGTTTCATCCGAACTACTTATTTTGTTAATTTAATCTAATGGTTATTATCTATTTACCTTGTGCGATGATATCTTGTGCTGTGACACCTCGTGTTTCCGCTTTAGCGGGGTGTGACAGATTTGGTATCAGAGCCTAAGGTTATAGGGAATGTTGTTTTTCTTATGGGGGGAAAACAACAACTATAACCAAAGGTTTATAAAAATAATTTTCCAAATAATTTTGTTTAAAATGCATCAAGTGTATTGATAATATAATTAAGCTGAGTACCACATTGTTATACCTCAATTAGACAAAGCTTGATCACCTATGTCTAATTTAGCTATGTACGATATGACACTTAGGTTAGTTATAATAAAAATATACTTAGAAACAAAATTTTATTTACTTTCTTTCTAGATCACGATTATTGTGTGTGTGCATAAGCATGGCATATCATAAATACTTTCATATATTAGCACACTTAGTAACCAATTTTATATATATCGAAGTCTGTAATGTCATCATTAGGTTGACGCACTAAGATTACATATTCTTTACCCATGGAGGTTAGAATAGAAACTTAGTAGGAGAATCCCCGAGTTTCACGACCTAGTGTATTATCAACACCAACTTCCTGTGAAGCATGTGTTAGGCTCACGGCTAGGAAAAGAGTCCCCTTACCAACGAGAGTAACATCGTGACCTTTTCATTAGGAGGGAGAGAACTGCTGATTTAGCGAGCACATAGAGGCACCCTGAGTAGTAACGGGAACTATATGATTGAACATGTTTTGCTTAAATCACGTTATGAAATGTATGATTTTAAAATTTTACATGCATTGCTATATGATTGAACGGGAGTGTTAGTTGTTAGACCTTATATCTTAGGATCACCATAACCTAGCTAAGTAGAATTTGTACAAAGGAGAGACCCGAATGTGATTACTAGTATGTTTCTTCTGAACAATTATAATGCATCAATGCTATCTGACTCTAGAATATATAGAAGCTTCGTACCACTAGTTTTTAGGCCAAAGCCCAATCTAAAATTTCAAATATTGAAAGAGGCCTATATCATGGAATTTGCTAATGGACAAGAAGTCAAGACTAGAGATATAATCACTAAGTGTACCTTGAACTTAGCCATCAAAAACTTCAACGTAGACCATACCAATCAAATTAGGGAGCTTTGATGTAGTTGTTGGTATGTATTGGCTATCCAAAAATCAAGCTGAAATACTTTGTTCTGCAAAGATCATTCAGATTCCACTATCACAAGATGAAACGCTTGTCATATAAGGAGAAATGACCAGGAAGAACGTCAAGGTGGTATCATGCATGAAAATGCAAAAATATTTAAGAAAGGACTATATCGCATTCTTCGCTCACGTTGTAGAAACGGAGGTTTAGGAAAAGCACATTCACGATTTTCCAATCGTTCGGGATTCTCCCAAGGTGTTTCTGGATGAATTACTTGGATTACCCTCAGTTAGACAAGACAAATTTGGATTGATTTAATCCCTGGAGCCGCGCCCGTAGCAAAGGCACCATATCGGTTAGCCCCGTTGGAAATGTAGGAAATTGCCTGCACATCTTCAAGAGCTACTCGACAAAGGAATTATTCGACCAAGTACCTCACCATGGGGAGCCGTAGTCCTATTCGTCAAAATGAAAGATAGATTGCTGCGAATGTGCATAGACTATAGGGAACTCAACATATTGACCATCAAAAATCAATACCCTTTTCCTCGAATCGATGACCTTTTCGATCAACTTCAAGGTGCTACCTATTTTTCTAAAATTGATATTCAATCTGGATATCATCGATTAAGAATCTGTGAAGAGGACGTGCCCAAAACCGCGTTTAGAACACGTTATAGTTATGCCCTTTTGATTGACAAACGCACCAATTGTCTTCATGGACGTAATGAACCGAGTATGCAGACTATACTTAGATAAGTTGTGATTGTGTTTGTTGATGATATACTCATTTACATGCGACACAAGAGCAACCATGAAAAGCATTTAAGGTTGATACTAAAGTTACTTAAGGATCAGAAGTTGTATGCCGGGAATTACGTTTTCTAGGCCACGTAATTAATAGGAATTCATGTTGACCCAACAAAGATCGAAGCCATAAAGAAATAGGAACCCCATATATCCCGAATGAAATTGTAAATTTCTCGGTTAAGTACATTTATTTATAGCAAATTTCTCTAAATTTGTGCAACCACTCGCGGCATTAACTCAAGAGGATAAGAAGTTTTGGCGAAAAAAAAAACATTTTCTACGCTTAAGAATAAGTTAGCAATGCACCAATTTTGGCGTTACCCGAAGGAATATATAACTTCGTGGTATATTGCGATGCGTCACACCAAGGATTGGGTTGTGTGTTGTTGCAAAAAGAGAAAGTCATTGATATGATTCGAGACAATTCAAAGTGCATGAGAAGAAATTTGCTACCCACAACTTAGAGTTAGGAGCCGTAGTATATGCCCTTAAAAAGATGGAGATATTACCTTTATAGTACTAAGCGAACTATTTATACAGACCACAAGAGTCTTCAGCATATTCTTGATCCAAAGATGCTCGATATGAGGCGTAGAAGATGAGTGGAATGGCTTAGTGACTACGATTGTGAAATCAAATACCATACTAGCAAGGCCAATATGGTCGCTGATGCTCTATGAAGAAACAAAAGAGTGAATCCATCTAGGGTACAAGCTTTAGGAGCAACCATTCAAACAAGCCTAAAGGAAAGAATAGTTGAAGCTCAAAAAGAAGCATCAAAGACGGAAAATTTGAAGAACGAGACCCTATATCACTTGGAGCGATGATTCAAAACAGGCCAGATGGAGTGCACCACTTCGAAAACAAGAATTGGATAGCTAAGTTTAATAACCGTTAATCAACAATTTTAGACGAGGCTTATAATATTCAATCCACCCTGGAGCCGACAAAATGTTCTCAAGGAATACTATTGGTAGGCCTGGAATATAGAAAGACGTCTCCTTGTTCGTGGGAAATGTTTAACTTGCGCAAGGGTTAAGACATAACACCAGAAGCTATCCGGTTTGTTGCAACAGCCAGAATGGAATGGAAACATATAAGCATGGATTTCGTATCTAAATTACTCCGATCTGCAAAAGGGTACGATTCCATTTGGGTTATAGTAGATCGACTCACGAAATCGGCACCTTTTCTCCCTATACGGAAGATTACAAAGTGGAAAACTGGCTCAGAATTATATTGACGAAGTTTTTGCCCAACACCAGTACCAATTGCAATAATATCCGATAGAGGTAGTCGGTTCACATCCCGATTTTGGCAATCGTCACAAAGGGCGTTAGGTACGCAAGTAAACCTGAGCAGCACCTACCACCCTCAAACGGATGGGCAATCGGAGAGAACGATTTAGACACTAGAAGACATGTTGTGTGCATGCGTAATAAATTTTAGTGGAACTTGAGATTCACATAAACTATTAGTTAAGTTTTCTTAGAATAATAGGTGTCACACTAGCATCCAGTGTGCACCATATAAAGTCTTGTATGGGCGCAAGTGTAGATCCCCACTTAATTTGTTGGAAATTGGCGATAGGAAATTAACTAGACCTAATATCATGCAAGCGGTCATCAACAAGAATACAATTATGAACGATAGGCTTAAGACTGCCAAAGATCATTAGAAAATTTACGCTGATAATCTCCATAAGCCTTTAGAGTTCCAAGTGGGCGATAAAAGTGCTTATAAAGGTATTGCCGTGGAAGAAAATAGTACATTTTAGGAAAAGAGGAAAACTATATCCCAGATTCTTTAGACCATTTGATATAATTAGAAGAATTAGGTGAGGGTCGTATATGCTTAAATTTCCACAAGAACTGAATGCCATACACGATACCTACCATGTGTCAAATCTAAATAAATTATTAGCTGATGAAACTCTAGTACTACCCCTAAAGTATGTTCAGATGATCGGTTAAATTTCATACATGAACCAATTGAAATTCTTGACCGTAAGGTCAAACAGCTTAGAAAAAGTAAGATTCAAATTACAAAAGTTCGATTGGAATTCAAGTACGGACCCGAATACACATGGGAACGCGAAGACTACATGAAACATAAATATCCTCACCTCTTTAATAACGTTAGTACAAAGTAAATTTCGGGACGAAATTCTTTTAATCAGGGGAGACTGTGACATTCGGCAACAAATTTCCCAGGTTAGCCATTAGAAATTCTAATTTTAAGCCTAGTATGACTAAAAATAGTATTTATGACTTAAATACTTCCATAATAATATTAGATTTCGTAGAAATCCTGCCTATATGGTTAGAACCTTCCCGAGCTCGAAAAATCGAATTATTAAAAGTCAAGAATTACAAATCATATACAATAATAATAATAATAAAAATAAAAATAATTAAATACATCATAATAAATATAAATAAGTTAAAATATAAAACATATATATATATATATAAACTCATCAAAATAATTAAAACTTTGTTAATTAAAAGATTTAAACAAAATCACCATTTATACAAATTTATTAAAACTAATTACACATAATTTATAAAAAATAAAAAATAAAAGAAACCCCCCATCTCTTTTCTCTTGCCTCCTTCTCTTCCCAAGAATCACCACTTGATCTCCCCCATGCTCTATATAAGCCCCCTACTACTCTTCATCATTTCCTTCACCACCACACTCCATCTCTTCTCTTTTCTCTCTTCTTCTTTCACCAACAAAAATCTCCCAAGAACATCCAAGTGTTGATCATCTTTTGAAGATCAAACACTAAATCAAAGAAAAGAGTTGGTAAGATGATCATAAAACACTCATCTCTACACTTCTACCTTTCTTCTCTTCTTCTTTCTTCTTTCTTTTATTTATTTTCTTTGTTGTTCATCTTATTTCCTTTATTTATATATATATAATCATGTAAATATAAACATCCTACCAATGTTGTAAGGAGCACATGAAATGTGCATCATCCTACCGTTGTTGTATGGAACTTAATCAACTAAAAATCAAGAAAATAAGACTTTGATCATGCATGTGTTTCATCTTCACAAATGTTGTAAGGAACACATAAAATGTGTATCATCCTACCATTATTGTAAGAACACATGGATTATCAAAGCTTATACTCATACAATATGATTATTCATGAATATAAACATGTTATATTAAAGTTATGACCCATAAGCAAAAAGAATAACATTCTGGCAGATTCTGATGCTAGAACTCCCAACTTGTTTTTGTTATATCTGGAGTTCTAGGTATCAAAATCAGTTGATTCTTTTTGCTAATCTTATTTTAAAGTGTTACCTTTCATTTAAACCTGGATTCACTAATTTTCATGAACGCTTGATTCTTCAAACATATTTAAAAAGACCCATATATTGAATCTGGAAATCTGGCAGATTTAGAAGGGTACACTTTAAACGCGTGTAACTTACTCATTCTTGGGTCAAAATACGTCTAGTTTTTTTTAAAAGTTTAATCTTTGAGTCGTGGTTATTTCCCAGTTTGAATCATGTAAAAAGGAGGTCGTATGAGCCCTAAACAGACGTTTTAGTAACAACATGTCATCCAGACACTGATCAGTGGACATCCTATACACTTTTAATTATTAAAAATACCAAACATGGATTATAAATTCCTATATTTTTACTGGACATTCTAGAAACATGTAGTAAGATTATATTAAAATATCAAGCCTTAATATGACTCCTAAATAACAGTTTTTAATTTTTAAAGTTCAACTCAAAGAACTGAAAATTTCAGTGAACACTTATGAATTATGGAAAAATAGAGACAACCTTTAACTATTTAAATAAATAAGTTAACAACAAATAAATAATACAAAATAATAAATAAAATAAGTCTAATAGAGCTACATACCTTTTTATATTAGGAAAGGAGCTTCGGTAGGAACAAGAAATCCTTACAAGAAAACACCTTTGCATACCGAGTGAGTATCATAGCCCCTTTTTACCGTACTTCATATTATTTTGGGGTGAAAGCATGTCTATATATTTCATGAAAAGTTTATTTCCTATCTTCTTATTTATTTCAAATATTATTTTGAGCACTTATGGTATTATTCTTTGATGTGCTTGGGTGATCGTTGTAAAGCCCTTTCGTTGGACATTATTCCTTAACTCCGCTAGTGAGCCGATGGTATTAGTAAGTAGCGCTATTTGGAGATTCCGACGTCTCCCATTTATGGTTGACGAACTATAGATGTACTTTACCACTACTAACGTCATTTAATATAGGCGTTAGGTTTATCATGGGCAATTGGTTGTCGGCTAGGTTGGATAATGGCTCAAGCAACAATCATCATAGTCTATTACTACCATGTGCAACGTTTTGGGCAATATAATACATCTTCTATCATTATTTCATACTTGGATTTTTATCCAAAAACTTCCATCAAGTATTTAAACTTTTCTCATTTAAAAGATATTTTGTGCATACATTAAAAACCTATGAACTCACCAACTCTAGTAGTTGACACTTTTCTTTTACCCGTGCTTTCAGGTGACCGCCGTTAGGTACCTTATGCTTACAAACATGATGTGTGGCATATTCATCTTCATCGTCACATTTTATAAAAACCATATTTATTTTATTTACGCATCGTACAAGACAATTTCCTTTAAATATTATTCGGTTGTGTAACTTTTATTTATGTTTCATCCGAACTACTTATTTTGTTAATTTAATCTAATGGTTATTATCTATTTACCTTGTGCGATGATATCTTGTGCTGTGACACCTCGTGTTTCCGCTTTAGCGGGGTGTGACATGTATCAATTAGTAAGTCAAGTTCAAGGAACCAAACAACCAAAGCTTCATGTGACTTATATGGAGCTCAAATTTGAGTTCAAAAATGTCCACAATAATGCCAAATTCAATTACTAGAATAATGACCATAAACACCACTTTAACTAGCTTTGAAAGCCTAGTAAAGAGGTTGCTACTACACAGGGCAAGGTCGTGCCTCTAACCAGGCATGTGCGTGCCAACCCAAAAGGCCACGCCCAAGTCACGCCCGACATGGGCTCGTGCCTGTCTAGTAGGCACCGGGCACATGTGTGCCTCTAAGAGGCACGAGAGTACCTAGCCTCAAGCCACGCCCAAGTCACGCCTGATTTGGGCTCGTGCCTACCCGTAGGGCACGACCATACCTCATAGAGGCACGGGCGTGCCTTGGCCTACCAGAACCAGTTTCTGGCTTTCTCTCTCATTTGACCATCAGTGATGTTGGAATCAATACTTGGTGTGTGACCCAATAGGCCCTTGCTTCATCAGCCATGATACCAACTCGTGTGTGTCAGTAGGCATAATCTAACAGACTCCCACTTGCACAGGACACACCCACGAAAGGTGTCACCTACATAGAGCGGCCTCTAGCAAGGCAACTATGCCCCTAAGTCAGCATAGGGTTTGACTTCCAAAAACAAATACCTAACTAAAAGGAAAGGTCCTACAGATAAGTGATCACTCATCCCTTCATTCACGATATCTGATGTGAATGTAGGTCATGCAACACCATCAACCCCAAATCATTCACGATTATGTTTCTCGATCTAGACTAACTATGACTAACAATACAAGTTCCATAATTGATCCATTGTCAATTCAACTTGAGCTCGGCCATGCATTTTGATTGTCATCAGCTTTGTCAACGAAGGGCCAAGGGATATCTCTCTAAAGAGGAAAGAATACCTTCGACTACATCGTTCCATCATAATAATAAGTTCTTGCCTGAAAACATCACTTATAACAGCCAGTTACGAACTGTGTTACAAAGCAATCTAAACAATACCATATTATTAGTCAAGAAGCACATGTATCTCGAGTAAAAGGACAAATAATATTATCATCCTCATTTACTCGTGATAATGTCCATGAAGTAAATGCAGGTGTGGGTCCTCCAATCACTTGATCACTATCAAGTGCAGGCTAGTGTTGCGTAAATATGTGTCCAATCCATTATGAATACTTTACCAACCACTCGCCTCGATCTTAATTCACTTCTTCCTTCCAATGAAGAACGACCGATCATGGACCTTTTAGAGTAAATAAATTCATTCATGGAAGTATTAAACATGCATAGATAGAACACAATAATATTTCATAGGGTAATTGCACCATGCGTATATTAAATCCCCATTTAATAATCATTACAATAACAAATACATTATTGCTTTAATGTTCTCAGAACAAAATACAACTAAAATAATTAAACAAAGTCACTAGTAAACCTAATGCCTATTGATTTAGCATTAGAATCATGTTTAGCTTGTGACAAAGGTTAGTGAGCGGATCTGCCAAGTTCCCCTCAGGTAGTACTCTACTAACCACTATGTCTCCACTTTCGATGATATCACAGATAAAGTGATATTTTCGAACAATGTGTCTCGTGCGTCGATGTGCCCTTGGTTCCTTAGCCAGAGCTAATGCACCCTCATTGTCACAGAACATCTCAATGGGGTTAGCGATGCTAGGAACAACTCTAGTATCCTGAATGAATTTCTTCATCAAGACAACTCAACTTTCTTAGCAGCCTCGCTTGTAGCAATATACTCTGACACCATGGTTGAATCAGGCTCAGTATGTTGCTTGGAACTCCTCCAACTAATTGCTCCACCACTTAACAAGAATACAGATCCCGATACCGGCAATCATCCTTGTTCATCTAGAAGGTAGTATCAGAATATCTAGTGACTCTGAGCTCCTCCGATCCACTGAATACTAAAACATCTCTCTAGTCCTCCTAAGATACTTGAGAATGTTTTTAACAGCGACCCAATGACTTTGACCAGGGTTAGCCTAATATTGGCTCGTCATGCTTAAGGCATACGACACATCAAGCCGAGTACATAGCAGAGCATACATGATCGATCCCACTGCCGAAGCATACGAGACTCAACTCATTTCTTCTAGTTTCTTTGGAGAACTAGGACATTGAGAGTTGCTCAATGCCATACCATGCAACATAGGCAAATTCCCTTTCTTGAAATTTTGCATCTTGAATCTCTTCAAGACTTTATCTATGTATGTACTCTGGCTCAATCTAATGAGTCTTTTAGATCTTTCTCTATAGATCTTTATCCCCAAAATATACACTGCTTCTCCCATGTCTTTCATAGAGAAGCAACTCGCAAGCCAGGTTTTAACCTCGTGTAAGGTAGTAATGTCGCTCCCTATGAGTAGTATGTCATCAACATACAAGACAAGGAAAACTACAGCTCTCCCACTAGCCCTGACATATACACAAGGTTCATCCTTGCTTTTGGAAAAGTCAAACTCTTTGACTTTTTCATCAAAGCAAATATTCCAACTACGAGATGCTTGCTTAAGACCATAAATAGACCTCTTAAGCTTGCATACTTTATTAGGATATTTGGGATGTACGTAACCATCAAGTTGTGCCATGTACACCTCCTCTTACAGCTTCCCATTAAGGAAGGCAGTTTTGACATCCATCTGTCATAATTCGTAATCGTAATATGCTGCGATAGCCATTAATATCCTAATAGACTTTAACATAGCTACTGGAGAAAAGGTTTCATCATAGTCTACACAATGAGTTTGAGTGAAACCCTTCGCCACCAGTCGGGATTTGAAAGTGTCTACTTTTCCATCCATGTTAGTCTTCTTCTTGAAGACCCACTTGCACCCACTGGCTTATGGCCGGGTACATGATCAACCAAGTCCCAGACTTGATTATTCGCCATGGATTGCATCTCACTGTCCATTGCTTCCTTCCACCTAGTAGACTTAGGGCCCGCTACGGCTTCCCGGTAGTTAGTTGGTTCACTATGATCCACCAATAGCTCATCGCCCTTAGATATGAGAAACCCATATCTTTGCGGCTCATTACGAACTCTACCAGATCTATGGAGCACCAAATGATGTGTCAGGTACCACATCCTCTGTTAGTCAAGGTTCCACTTCTTCTAGTTCATCGACCTCAAACGTGGTACTAGTGCCAACATCAAATCATCCATTGTTGTCATCTTGAATTTCTTTAAAATCGACTTGCCTCCCACTGGCCTCTGCTGATATCAGCTCCTTCTCAAGGAAGACTGCCCTTCGAGCAACAAACACTTTGTTCTCAGAAGGTCTGTAAAACAAATATCTCATAGAACCAGCTGGGTAACCAATGAAAATACACTCTTCAGCTCTGGGTTCAAGTTTGTGTTGAGCATCACGTCTCACGTAAGCTTCACAACCCCAGGCTTTGAGATAGGATAGCGAATGAACTCTTCCATGTCACATCTCGAATGATGTACTTGCAACCTTTTATGTTGGTACAAGGTTTAAGATCCTTGCAGCGGTCTCCAAAGCATAGCCCCAAAAACTTGTGAGTAGCATATCTAATAAAGTTCAGTTCCTCTTTTCAGCGACCCCATTTAATTGTGGTGCCCTGGGTGGAGTAAGTTGTGAAATAATTCCACAACCCCTAAGATGATTAAGAAATTCGGTACTAAGATACTCACTACCTCTATGAGATCTGAGAATCTTAATCCACTTGCCCAATTGATTCTGCACTTAGTTTTGGTATGTCTTAAACACCTCAAAGGTTTCGCTCTGATGCTTAATTAAATAATCATAACCGTACCTACTGAAATCATCAGTAAAAGTAACGAAGTACCTACATTTGTTTCTGGTGGTAGACTTGAACGTACCATACACATCCGTGTGAACAATGTCCAACCAGTCTTTGCCCCTCTTACTAACGCCGGTGAAGGGTGCTTTAGTCATATTGTCTAATAAACAAGAATCGTATACTTCGCTTGACCCATGGTCAAACGATTCCAAAATCTTTTCCACTTGGAGTTCGGTGATACATTTCTTATTTATATGGCCAAGATGACTATGCCACGAAGACAACTTGTCCAAACCATTTTTGGACTTAGAATCAATGTTCATGATTGATCTATTACCATCCAAACATACACTCGTTTCATAAATTCCACGACATGGATAAGCTTTAAAAAAATGACCACCATCTCTTAAACAAGAAATAATTCCATTATCAAAAGTAAAATAAAAACCATCGCCGTAAAGTGCATGAAAGGAAATAATGTTTCGTGCTACGCAGGGCAAAAAGCTAACATTTAACAAGGTAATAGCAAGGCCTGAACGAAAGGCGAGATCAACACTGTTAATCCGCTCCACAGGGAGCACCTCTTTGTTCCCTATGATCAAGTCTAGCTCTCCAGCACCCAAAACCCTACTTCTTTTTAGCACCTGCACATTATTACAAATATGAGTTCCATAACCGGTATCAAGAACCAAGCCATTAGAAGTAGCGGTGTTGTGGAGTTCAATCATAAATGTACCCGAGTGACCAGCTCCCATCAATTTTATCTGCTTGGGCTCTTCAAGGTACTTTGGGAAAGAAAGCCGTCAATGCCCTATTTCCTTGCAATGGAAGCACTCGGCTTCCGCAGGCACCTGGGCCAGTGGAACCATCACGACCTTCCCCTTACCCTTTGGGGCCAGAATTGGGTTACGTTTTGAAACCTTCCCCTTTCCCTTTCCCTTAGAGGGGGGACCGCCTTTTCTTTTGGATCCGCCTCCATGGATAACTAGGACGGATTTGGACGAGGATGGCTTCTTGGACATGTCAGACATAACGGTCTTCAACATTCCGTGAAGCTCCATTAAGGACTAATCCATACCATGAACATGGTAGTTCCACACAAATTGTGAAAAGGAACTGGACAGGGAACGGAGGATAACATCCACCGCTAACTCCCTCCCTAATGGAAAGCCCAACCTCTCCAAGTGATCAACCAATGCTTTCATCTTAAGCACGTGAACGCTCACATTTCTGCCCTCCTGCATATGGAAGTCAAATAGGGACTTCGGCTAGTTAAGCATGTCAAACACCCCGAGATGTTCCATTTGCTTCTGGAACTAAGGAATCGTCGAGGAGAGCATGATACAAGCCACCTCATTAGTTTCCTTAACGTGCTTATCATGCGCGTCTCGGACCGCCCTAGTCGCACTTGCCGCAGGTGTTTCCGACAGAGGCTCCTCAAGGGCCCACATTTTCTGTTCTTACCTGAGGGCTATCTTCAATTGCATGAACCAGTCCATGAAGTTTTGGCCATCGAGTTTGGCCTTCTCTAGGAATAAGTTTAGGGAAATTGAGTTCGACGATGTAGAAGCATTGTTTGATGTCATCTACAAAATTAGAGTACCAATTTTAGTTGTTAAATCCTTGTAGAAATAATTACCCAATAGTTACAAAACTAATTATTTGAACAAGGCTAAGAACCGTATTTCACTCTATCTCGTGACAGGTTTACCGCGGATCACGAAATAAGTTATTTAGGTCGGTAACCATTTTACCGATTGCAACCATTGTAACTCTTAGATCCCTGAGGGATCCTTTTGACATCAAATGTGTAAGGCATGCATGATCCCTTCTTACACCAATCGTTTTATTAGTCTTAAATGACTCGGCTAGAGATTGACATCATTTAAGCATTATAAAAGAACTTGTTAGTTGTCCGTCAAGACACACGGTGGTACTCTCGACCAATCATTGGTTCGTGGTTAAGCTCGACAACCAATATTGCGAGTTGCCACAATCATCTGCCACATAACTCCACACGACATGACTCGTGCTAATGCTCGACAATCATCTAAGTTTCGTTAGATTTGGGTGGTGTCGTCTTACGGATGGCGCGTGACAAATTTTTGAAAACGGGTTTTTGTTTTCCAATTAAAAGAATATTTTAGCACTTTTGTGAATTAACAATTTAAGTGACAAAAACTCTTTTTCCAACCACTTTTAATATAATCACAATTTATATTAATATTGTCAATTCTATGCACGAAGAAATGTAAACTCATTTACAAATCTCTTTGTTTTTATATATTTTCAAAAAATTTCTAGCATGCGAATCCTACATGTCCATGCAAGAAAAAATATAAAAACAACCATGCATATAAAATAAATAAATCCCGTTAACATGCCCAAAACACTATGCGGTTTCCCCGTGAGCCAAAATGGAAAAAACAAGGCCATCTGGGGACAGCAATAAAGATGTCCCGCCGCGTAATTGCCTTCAAACCGGCGAATCCAAAATTCCCGAAATAAGTGTTGGATTATGCCCACTTACACACACACGAGTTGGTATCATGGCTGATGAAGCAAGGGCCTATTGGGTCACATGCCAAGTATCGATTCCGACATCACGAATGGTCGAATGAGAGATAGAACCAGAAACAGGACCCGGTGGGCCAAGCCACGCCCATGCCTCTATGAGGTACGGCCGTGCCCTATGGGCAGGCACAAGCCCAAGTCAAGCGTGACTTGGGCGTGGCCTGTGGCTAGGTACGCCCGTGCCTCTTGGAGGCATGCCCATGCCCTGTGCCCAGTGGACAAGCACGAGCCCAAGTCGGGTGTGACTTGGGCGTGGCCTTTTGGGCTGGCACGCCCGTGCCTTGTGAGGCACAGTCGTGCCCTGTGCAGTAACAGCCTCTTAACTAGGCTTTCAAAGCTTGTTAAAAGGGGTGTTTATTGTCATTACTCTAGTAACTGAATTTGGCTTTATTATGCACGAATTTGAACTCATGTTTGAGTTCTATATAAGTCACATGAAGCTAATGTTGTGATATTCCATGAACTCATTTTACTAGAATATACATATTGCACACAATTCTCCCAAATACACAAAGGAGTACTCAAGGCTTTGATACTTTTGTGTTAGACTATTTGGTGGTGTTTAGATTGGCACATCTAGCACTCTAGCAAGTGGGAGTCGACAACATCTTGGTGTAGACTTCAATAGTGGTGTACAAGTTAGGACACGCAATTTCCAAACTCCAAATTTACTTGAACAAGGAAGATAGCTTCAAGGGTATGAATCTTTTTCTTTGTCTCCTTTTGTTGCTTAGACATGTTTAAAGTTTTGGTCCATTTGTGGGCATTACGTGGTCAAAATTTAAAACCTATTTTTCTACTCGTTTTGCTTCCGCTATGTTTTTGGACCACGAAAATCCAACAGTGGTATCAGAGCTATCTCTAACATGCCCTTGCACTTTTGGAGTTAAACCGGATTTTTCTGTTTTCTGTCAAAAGTGGTTTTTATGGTGACCAGGCACGGTCATACCTCTAGGGGTACGGGTCATGCCGGCGGCCGGGGCACGGGCGTACAAGTGGGGGTATGGGCCGTGCTGGCAGAATTCGTGAATTGTTTAAAACTGTTTAAACTGTACATTGACAAAAGGATATGCACACCCATACCCTTTGGGGTACGCCCGTGTCTTCTGGTTTTTTGGTCAGAATTCGTTTTTGAAACATTATGTTTAAAAATGTTAAAATCCGGGTTTTGCACTAGTCTTGATTCTGGTTATCCCCACTATATTTTGATTCCTAATTCTATATGTTTTGTATGACTTGGCATGAGGTTCATAAAATGATATATTTTTAGGTGTATATATGAATATGCAATTTTAAAGGTGCATTAGAATTGCTAATGCATATGTACGAGGATTGTTTGTTGTGCCTTAAATGTTGTTTTGCAATCTTGGTCAAAATATATATTTGTTTGACATGGTTTTGTGGCACACCATTGTTTTTTTAACACCCCAAATTTAAAAAGAACCACAATGGTACATAAAATTCATCTATAAAATGCACATTTAGTTTAAAACGTACGTGAAAGCATTTTACTATAAAACCAAGGTACTGCCAAAAAATATATATACAAGAGTACATACTCAGTGTACTTTAAAAGTTGAATATTTACAGAACTGGGCGTTAAAATTGTT
Organism: Dittrichia graveolens; assembly: GCA_038502395.1. Taxonomy (NCBI): domain Eukaryota; kingdom Viridiplantae; phylum Streptophyta; class Magnoliopsida; order Asterales; family Asteraceae; genus Dittrichia; species Dittrichia graveolens. The sequence goes on along the minus strand of JARJIL010000005.1, from coordinate 48,937,532 downwards.
TCAAAGAGTAACCCAAAAAGTAGTCAAACAGGAGCCTTGCCCTTATCCTTGCCGTGTCCTATAAAAGATTAAAAAGCAGTATCTGATAAGCTACGAGAGCTCAGTGAGTATTCCAAACTAACAACATATAAACACACGTATAGAATCATATAAAGATAATACACGTATGTCAGATAATCATTGCTACCCACTCGTTCTAGACCCAGGGCAGCCACCTTTGTAACAATACTGTATCACCTTTGAACCTTACTGCACATAGCAGTTCGGTATATATACACATGTGAATAACATTACATGTTATAATCTATTATGATAGCATACATGCTACAGATATGATTAATAGTCAAGAAGACTCACCTTATGATATTTATGATATGTAATGATCCACAGGTAATGATAACTCAGATAAGTAATTCAATTGCCATCCTATATGAATTATATAATAAAGTGTCACAACACTTAAATACTGATATGAAATAGGGCCTACACGGGCCGTCTCCCTCATAATAAACGACCTATGCCGGCTACATGGCCAGTGTTAACTAGTTATACTACACGGGCTGTGTACCTCATGTTCTACACGACCATGTAACCCTACATGGCCTTGTGACCGCCTTTGACAATCCGATAGTTCACAATCAGCAAGTTCATACTACATGGGCTGTGTACCTCTACACGGGCCGTGTACTACCAGACATTCTGACAGTTCATCCAAAAAGTGTTGGATTTTCGCTATAAATTCGTAAAAACTCAAGGAAAACATGCTAGGAGTGTTTTCCTACACCCCTTATGATAAAGGAACATAATCTAATGATTTATAAACACTTCTAACATGATTCACCATAGAATCATGCATTTAAACTCACAAAACCTCAACAACAAGAGTTTATTCATACCTTAACAAGCAAGGTTGGATTAGATGTTTATAAAACTGAAGTTGTAGTTGTTTGGGCTTCTAAAAGTCACCATGAACAAAGGATAATCTGCTGTGTTTATTTTGTTGCGAGAGATTGTGATACTTTGACTCAAGAAGGTCAAAGTTGTTCAAAGTAGGGTCTAACAGCACAATTGGTCCTTAGACTTGTACTACTTATATTTTGGCGGTTTTAATCCCTCTAGTTTTATAAGCACATCTAATCTCATAACGGTAACTTAAAACACGAGTATATCACTTCCTATTTAATTATTAAATATAAGGATTTTCGAATCTTGGGTGTTACAACTCTTCCCCACTTGAAATGATTTTCTCCTCGAAATCAGCTCTTGAAAAGTTCTCGATAATTATGCATCATCTCCTGTTCTGGCTCCCATGTAAAGTCTGAGCCTTTTCTGTGTTTCCATTGAACTTTAACTAGCCCAATCTGTTTATTACGTAGAGTCTTGATCTTTCTCTCCAATATAGGTATAGGTTGCTCCACATAGTTTAGTTTAGCGTCAATAGTAACATCTTCCAACGATACAATTGCGGACTCGTCTACTAGACATTTTCTGATGTGTGAAACATGGAAGGTGTTATTAATATGAGACAATTCATCTGGCAATTCTAATATGTAAGCAACCTTTCCCACACGAGCAATAATTTTGAATGGTCCAATAAACCATGGACAGAGTTTCCCTCTCTTTCTGAATCTAATCACGCCTTTCCACGGCGACACTTTTAACAACACATAATCTCCCACCTGAAACTCAATTGGTGATCTACGTTTATCTGCATAACTCTTTTGTCTACTTTGGGCAGTAAGCAATCTATCTCTGATGAGTTGTATCTGTTTAGTGGTTCGCTGTACCACTTCTATGCTACCCAATTCTTTCTGAAACACTTCACCCCAGCATACTGGAGTTCTGAACTTTCTACCATATAGCATTTCATACGGTGGCATCCCAATACTGGAATGATAACTATTGTTGTATGAAAACTCTGCTAAGGGTAAATAAGAACCCAGCTCCCTCCAAAATCTATAACACATGCCCACAGCATGTCCTCCAGGGTTTGAATAATTCTTTCTCTTTGACCATCAGTCTGAGGATGATATGTTGTGCTGAGATGTAGTCTAGTTCCGAGATCTGCGTGAAACTTGCTCCAGAACCTATATGTAAATCTTGTATCTCTGTCTGATAAATTAGAAACTGGTACGCCATGACGAGTCACAATCTCTTTTACATGTATATCTGCCAATCTTTCTGAAGGATAAGTCTCCTTGATGGGAATAAAATGAGCACTTTTAGTTAACCTGTCTACAATTACCCATATTGCATCATAACCACATGGGGTTTTGGGTAATTTGGTAATCAGGTCCATTGTAATGTTTTCCTATTTCCAAACTAGAATTTCTAAAGGCTGTAATTTCCCGTGAGGTTTCTCGTGTTCAGCTTTCACTTGTAAGCACGTAAGGCACTTTTCCACATACTTTGCTACATCAAGTTTCATGTCTGGCCACCAATAATCAACTTTTAGATCCTTATACATTTTTGTAGCTCCTGGATGAATAGAAAATCTGGATTTATGAGCTTCACTAAGAAGTATCTGACGTGTGTCAGCATAAATCGGTACCCAAATATGACCATAACGGGTCCAAATATCACGACTATCTTTAGTAAAATAGGCCACTTGCCTTTTTATTCGCTTAGAGTTAGGACACGCAATTTCCAAACTCCAAATTTGCTTGAACAAGGAAGATAGCTTCAAGGGTATGAATCTTTTTCTTTGTCTCCTTTTGTTGCTTAGACATGTTTAAAGTTTTGGTCCATTTGCGGGCATTACGTGGTCAAAATTTAAAACCTATTTTTCTACTCGTTTTGCTTCCGCTATGTTTTTGGACCACGAAAATCCAACAGTGGTATCAGAGCTATCTCTAACATGCCCTTGCACTTTTGGAGTTAAACCGGATTTTTCTGTTTTCTGTCAAAAGTGGTTTTTATGGTGACCAGGCACGGTCATACCTCTAGGGGTACGGGTCATGCCGGCGGCCGGGGCACGGGCGTACAAGTGGGGGTATGGGCCGTGCTGGCAGAATTCGTGAATTGTTTAAAACTGTTTAAACTGTACATTGACAAAAGGATATGCACACCCATACCCTTTGGGGTACGCCCGTGTCTTCTGGTTTTTTGGTCAGAATTCGTTTTTGAAACATTATGTTTAAAAATGTTAAAATCCGGGTTTTGCACTAGTCTTGATTCTGGTTATCCCCACTATATTTTGATTCCTAATTCTATATGTTTTGTATGACTTGGCATGAGGTTCATAAAATGATATATTTTTAGGTGTATATATGAATATGCAATTTTAAAGGTGCATTAGAATTGCTAATGCATATGTACGAGGATTGTTTGTTGTGCCTTAAATGTTGTTTTGCAATCTTGGTCAAAATATATATTTGTTTGACATGGTTTTGTGGCACACCATTGTTTTTTTAACACCCCAAATTTAAAAAGAACCACAATGGTACATAAAATTCATCTATAAAATGCACATTTAGTTTAAAACGTACGTGAAAGCATTTTACTATAAAACCAAGGTACTGCCAAAAAATATATATACAAGAGTACATACTCAGTGTACTTTAAAAGTTGAATATTTACAGAACTGGGCGTTAAAATTGTTTCAAAGAGTAACCCAAAAAGTAGTCAAACAGGAGCCTTGCCCTTATCCTTGCCGTGTCCTATAAAAGATTAAAAAGCAGTATCTGATAAGCTACGAGAGCTCAGTGAGTATTCCAAACTAACAACATATAAACACACGTATAGAATCATATAAAGATAATACACGTATGTCAGATAATCATTGCTACCCACTCGTTCTAGACCCAGGGCAGCCACCTTTGTAACAATACTGTATCACCTTTGAACCTTACTGCACATAGCAGTTCGGTATATATACACATGTGAATAACATTACATGTTATAATCTATTATGATAGCATACATGCTACAGATATGATTAATAGTCAAGAAGACTCACCTTATGATATTTATGATATGTAATGATCCACAGGTAATGATAACTCAGATAAGTAATTCAATTGCCATCCTATATGAATTATATAATAAAGTGTCACAACACTTAAATACTGATATGAAATAGGGCCTACACGGGCCGTCTCCCTCATAATAAACGACCTATGCCGGCTACATGGCCAGTGTTAACTAGTTATACTACACGGGCTGTGTACCTCATGTTCTACACGACCATGTAACCCTACATGGCCTTGTGACCGCCTTTGACAATCCGATAGTTCACAATCAGCAAGTTCATACTACATGGGCTGTGTACCTCTACACGGGCCGTGTACTACCAGACATTCTGACAGTTCATCCAAAAAGTGTTGGATTTTCGCTATAAATTCGTAAAAACTCAAGGAAAACATGCTAGGAGTGTTTTCCTACACCCCTTATGATAAAGGAACATAATCTAATGATTTATAAACACTTCTAACATGATTCACCATAGAATCATGCATTTAAACTCACAAAACCTCAACAACAAGAGTTTATTCATACCTTAACAAGCAAGGTTGGATTAGATGTTTATAAAACTGAAGTTGTAGTTGTTTGGGCTTCTAAAAGTCACCATGAACAAAGGATAATCTGCTGTGTTTATTTTGTTGCGAGAGATTGTGATACTTTGACTCAAGAAGGTCAAAGTTGTTCAAAGTAGGGTCTAACAGCACAATTGGTCCTTAGACTTGTACTACTTATATTTTGGCGGTTTTAATCCCTCTAGTTTTATAAGCACATCTAATCTCATAACGGTAACTTAAAACACGAGTATATCACTTCCTATTTAATTATTAAATATAAGGATTTTCGAATCTTGGGTGTTACAACTCTTCCCCACTTGAAATGATTTTCTCCTCGAAATCAGCTCTTGAAAAGTTCTCGATAATTATGCATCATCTCCTGTTCTGGCTCCCATGTAAAGTCTGAGCCTTTTCTGTGTTTCCATTGAACTTTAACTAGCCCAATCTGTTTATTACGTAGAGTCTTGATCTTTCTCTCCAATATAGGTATAGGTTTCTCCACATAGTTTAGTTTAGCGTCAATAATAACATCTTCCAACGATACAATTGCGGACTCGTCTACTAGACATTTTCTGATGTGTGAAACATGGAAGGTGTTATTAATATGAGACAATTCATCTGGCAATTCTAATATGTAAGCAACCTTTCCCACACGAGCAATAATTTTGAATGGTCCAATAAACCATGGACAGAGTTTCCCTCTCTTTCTGAATCTAATCACGCCTTTCCACGGCGACACTTTTAACAACACATAATCTCCCACCTGAAACTCAATTGGTGATCTACGTTTATCTGCATAACTCTTTTGTCTACTTTGGGCAGTAAGCAATCTATCTCTGATGAGTTGTATCTGTTTAGTGGTTCGCTGTACCACTTCTATGCTACCCAATTCTTTCTGAAACACTTCACCCCAGCATACTGGAGTTCTGAACTTTCTACCATATAGCATTTCATACGGTGGCATCCCAATACTGGAATGATAACTATTGTTGTATGAAAACTCTGCTAAGGGTAAATAAGAACCCAGCTCCCTCCAAAATCTATAACACATGCCCACAGCATGTCCTCCAGGGTTTGAATAATTCTTTCTCTTTGACCATCAGTCTGAGGATGATATGTTGTGCTGAGATGTAGTCTAGTTCCGAGATCTGCGTGAAACTTGCTCCAGAACCTATATGTAAATCTTGTATCTCTGTCTGATAAATTAGAAACTGGTACGCCATGACGAGTCACAATCTCTTTTACATGTATATCTGCCAATCTTTCTGAAGGATAAGTCTCCTTGATGGGAATAAAATGAGCACTTTTAGTTAACCTGTCTACAATTACCCATATTGCATCATAACCACATGGGGTTTTGGGTAATTTGGTAATCAGGTCCATTGTAATGTTTTCCTATTACCAAACTAGAATTTCTAAAGGCTGTAATTTCCCGTGAGGTTTCTCGTGTTCAGCTTTCACTTGTAAGCACGTAAGGCACTTTTCCACATACTTTGCTACATCAAGTTTCATGTCTGGCCACCAATAATCAACTTTTAGATCCTTATACATTTTTGTAGCTCCTGGATGAATAGAAAATCTGGATTTATGAGCTTCACTAAGAAGTATCTGACGTGTGTCAGCATAAATCGGTACCCAAATATGACCATAACGGGTCCAAATATCACGACTATCTTTAGTAAAATAGGCCACTTGCCTTTTTATTCGCTTAGAGTTATGATTTGTATCTTTGATTGCTTCAAGTTGAGTTGTTCGTATCACATCAATAATAGGCGTAGTAAATGTCATCTTTAAGGTTTGATTCTTCACTAGAACTGTTACTGACTTTCTGCTTAAAGCATCAGCTACCACATTTAGTTTTCCTGGATGATAAAGAATATCACAATGATAATCTTTTAATAATTCCAACCAACACCTCTGCCTCATGTTGGGACTCTTCTGATCCTTTAAATATTTCAAACTTTCATGATGAGTGTAAATAGCGAATCGCACACCATATAGATAGTGTCTCCAAATCTTAAGTGCAAACACCACCGCTGCCAACTCCAAAACATGAGTTGGGTAATTACTTTCATCTGGCTTCAACTGCCGTGAAGCATAAGCAATAACACTACCTTTCTGCATCAATACACAACCCAATCCACGATATGAAGCATCACAAAATACCACCATATCTTCAACCCCTTCAGGTAATGCAAGAACTGGTGCCTCACATAACTTCTTTTTGAGAGTTGAGAAGGCAGACTGTTGCTCACTTCCCCACACAAATTCAGCATTCTTTTTCGTCAGTTGTGTCAAAGGAACGGCAGTGTTGAAAAATTCTGAATAAACCTCATGTAATAACCTACCAATCCTAGAAAACTACGAATTTCCGTAGGGTTCTTTGGTGGTTCCCACTTCATCACAACATCTACCTTTGCAGGATCCACTTTGATTCCGCTTTGATTAATCAGGTGACACAGAAACTGTACTTCCTGAATCCAAAATTCACATTTAGAGAATTAGGCATATAACTGTTCTCTCCTCAAAGTTTCCAAAACCTCCTTGAGATGTTTCTCATGATCCACCGGATTCTTTGAATAAATAAGGATATCGTCAATAAACACAATCACTGATTTATCTAGCATTGGTCTACAAACTCTGTTCATCAGATCCATAAATGCTGCTGGTGCATTCGTAAGACCAAACGGCATCACCACAAACTCAAAATGCCCGTATCGAGTTCTGAATGCGGTTTTAGGAATATCTTCCTTCGTGATCCTTAACTGATGATACCCCGACCTTAAGTCAATTTTTGAGAACCATGATGCTCCTTGTAACTGATCAAACAAGTCATCTATTCTGGGTAAAGGATATTTGTTCTTGATGGTCACTTTATTCAGTCCACGGTAATCAATGCACATACGAAAAGTACCATCCTTCTTTTTGACAAACAGAATTGGAGCACCCCAGGGTGAACTACTAGGTCTAAGAAACCCTTTGTCTAGCAGTTCCTGAAGTTGCTTCATTAATTCCTGCATCTCTGGTGGAGCAAGTCTGTACGGAGCCCTTGCAACTGGCGAAGCTCCCGGTACTAAATCAATTCTGAATTCAACTTGTCTATCTGGCGGTACCCCAGGTAAGTCTTCAGGAAAGACATCAAGATACTCACATACTGTTTTCACATCCTAGAGAGTGTTGGAATATGCCCGCTGACACGAACGAGTTAATGGCACTACCGATGAGGTATAGGCCTATTGGGTCACACACCAAGTATTGATTCCGGCAACACGATCAAGCAAAGGAGAGAAAAAGGCCAAAATGGATTTTGGCAGGATGGTACACGGGCCATGTTACCAAACACGGGCCGTGTCCATTCCAACATACACGAGGCGTATTGGCCCAATTCAAGGTCGTGTAGTTTGGGCCTACACGGGCCGTGTAGTGCCTGTTAGACACGAGCCATCTTAACCCAAATGGGGCCGTGGACCTTGGGCCTACACGGCCGTGTAGACCTACACGGGCCGTGTACATTCGCTGTAACAGCAGAATTAACAGCCTTAAACACTTGGTTTAATGGGGTTAACTTCTCATAATTGTGGTAGAAAAAGAGACCACGAGTTATATGCTCTAGTAGAGGCTTTTGGCTCACACTTTGTCCCTTGGTTGACACTTGAACTCTCTCTCTCTTGTTCTTGGTGTTCTTGGTGTTCTTGAGCACAAGAAGCAAACATACACACACTTGATTGTTGTTTTGGTGGTTGTACATCAACTTGCTAGCACTTGGGGTGGACTTCATTGGAGGAGTTCTTTGTTGGACTCTAAGCTACTTGACTAGGAAGGTTACATTGTGTTTTGCACCATTAAGGTATAACCTTTCTTCTCTTCTTGTTTATATATTTTAGTTGCAATTCCATTGTTAGATTTTGGTTCATGGGAAGTATTCATTGTTTGGCATCGATTTTTGTTATGTACTTTGCTTCCGTTGCTACTTGATTTTGCCAAACGAATATCTTCAGTGGTATCAGAGCCATATCTAACATGGCTTTGCACTATTGAGTCTAGAAAAACCATAAAAGTGTTTTTGGATAAGAAAAGTGTTTTCTTAAAATTGGTTTTTCCATTGAGACTTTTGTTGTGCTAGAATAGATTTATTCGTACACGTGTTAATATATATTCTAGTTTTTATATTTATATATTTGTTGTAACTTGGCATGAAGTGTACACAAATATATACTTATAAATGTATATGTGAATATGTGTCTCAAAATGTTTGATACACTAATGCATATGTACAAGGATTGTCCTTTTAGTTCCTTTGGTGTTTTGATAATCTTAACTAAAATATAGATATATATTTATATCATGGTTATGTGTGGCACACCATGTTTCTATTTGATATACTTGGTTTGATTCGGTAACAAGAGATGCCCCTAGACCTATGTGTTGTGATGATTGATTATTTTTGGTTTTTGGCGGCCTGCGTGCTGTATTGTTGTAACAATATTAATTTATTTACTTATTGGTGCGGCTTGCACGCCGTTTCTTTTAATCTATGTATTTGTATAAATAGCATAGGATTGCGACCTGCATGTCGTTTATATATATTCTATGTATTTGTATATAGTATAGATTTAAAACCAAAATAGTCAACGGGAGTCATGGTGATGACGTCTTGGCGAGAAGGAATCAACATGCTATTGGAGGTGTTGGATTCAGTGGGAGCTCATCCAACGAGACCATATTTTGTCCTTAGATTTTTGGCCTCGTTTTCCCCCTTGTGGCTCACGGGGAAAACGCATAGGAATTATGGGCTGTTACCGAATCGTATGTATAGATATTTGCGTGGTTGTATTTTAATATTCTATGCATGGATTAGGATTCGCATGCTAGGTAATTTTTCTATAAAAATTAAATAAAATACAATGTTTGTTAAAATGGTTAACAATTGCTCGCGAATAGAATTGACAAAGGAAATATAAAAATGGTATTATATTAAAAGTGCCTAAAATCGTTTTGACACTTACTTTGTTAATTCACAAAAAGGGTTTTATAAACCGGAAACAAAATCACGTTTTTCAAAATGTAAATCACGCACCATCCATAAGATGACACCACCCGAATCTAACGAAGCAAGGATGATTGTCGAGCTAAGCACGAGTCATTCCTGGTGTAGTTGTGTGGAAGGTGAGTGGGGTAACTCGCATGATTGGTTGTCGAGCTAAGCACGAGCCAATTAATGGTCGAGAGTGCCACCCGTGTGTCTTGTCGGACGATTTACAATTTTAGTATATAATTCTTGGTTAGTTGTCGAGCTAAGCATGAGCTAAACAAAATTATATATTAAGATTGGTGTAAGATAGGGATCAAACATGCCAACCGACATAATGGATGTCAACGGATCCCGCAAGTGTCTAAGAGTTATAATAGAGATTACAATTGGTAAAATGGTTGCCGGCCTAAATAGCTTCGCCACATGATCTGCGGTAAACCCGTCACGCTGCGAGGTGAAATAAGGTTCATAGCCCTTGTTACAAATAAATTGTTTTGCTTAAAACTATGGGTACTTACTTTAACAAGGATTTCCAAACTAATTAAAACTACTTTGCTATTATAGATGGCGTCTTCTAGCAACAGCAACACCACCAACCATTTTTCACTTAGAGTTTTCCTTGAGAAGGAGAATCTCAATGGTGACAACTTCTTGGATTGGTTTAGGCAACTTAAACTTGTCCTACGCCAAGAAGGGAAGATGGTTACCATAGAGGAGGCCCTACCCGAGGCTCCTGCTGCCAATGTCACTCGGGCTATCCGAGACGCTTATGAGAAGCGTGTCAAGGATACCGAGGACATTACTTGCCTCATCCTAAGTACTATGATCCCCAAGCTCCAAAAGCAAATGGATCATTTGAGTGCTTTTGACTTGATCGCTCAGCTTAAGGAAATGTTCCAGCAGCAAGCGAGACAAGAGAGGTTTGAGTGTCTTAAGACGGTACTTGGTAGCAAGATGGCCGATGGCGGGAATGTAAGTGCACACGTGTTGCGCATGAAAGCAAACATGGAGCGCATGGAACGGCTCGGATTTACCATAGGGAAGGAGCTAGCAGTGGATTTGATCCTATGGTCCCTGCCCACCGCGTATGATCAATTCATTATGAGTTATCATATGCATAGTATGGATAAGTCCATCATGGAGCTTCATGGTATGCTTAAGACAACGGAGTCTAGCATGACCAAAAACAAGCCCTCCGTTCCAAATCCCGATCTTGCTATAAGGGAGGGGCGAATCCAGAAGAAGAAGAGGACCGCTTATACCCCTAAGGGTAAGGGGAAGGGGAAGATTGGCGCTGCCAAGTCTGGCCCCACTTCGGAGGGTAAAGGCAAGGGGAAGATGGTTCCCCAAGCTAAAACTCCGAATGAAGCGGAATGCTTCTTCTGCGGGAAGAAGCGCCATTGGCGCCGTAACTGCCCGGGGTACCTAGAAGGTCTTAAGAAGCTCAAGGGGTTGAGCATCGCAGGAACTTCCGACTTAGGTACGTACATGATTAAACTCCATCATACTTCTACATCGGGTAGTTGGGTATTAGATACTAGCTGTGGCACTCACGTTTGTAACATTGTGCAGGTGCTAAGGACAAGTAGAAGGATGGAGAATGGCGAGCTTGACTTGATTATGGGAAACAAAGAGATTGTCCCGGTCAAGGCTCGAGGAGAAGTTGAATTATCTTTTAATTCCGGTTTTTCCATATTATTATTGAACGTATGCTATTCGCCGCTTGTGGCACGAAACATTATTTCTTTTCATGCATTACACGACAATGGTTTTGCTTTTTCTTTTGACAATGGGGTTATTGTTTGTTTTAAAAATGGTATTTGTTATTTTAAAGCTTATCCTTGTCGTGGTATTTATGAAGTAGATGCGTACGTTAGTGATAATCGTTCCATCATGAATATTGATTCAACGTCTAAAAATGGTTTAGACAAATTGTCTTTGTGGCATGTTCGACTTGGCCATATAAACAAGACTCGCATCACCAAGCTCTAAGTGGATGGGATCTTTGAATCATTTGACCATGAGTCAAATGAAGTATGCGAATCTTGTTTATTAGGCAAGATGACTAAAGCACCCTTTTCCGGCGTGAATGAGAGGGGAAAAGACTTATTGGACATTATACATTCCGATGTGTGTGGTCCGTTTAAGCACATCACAAGAGACAATTCTAGATACTTCATTACCTTTATAGATGATTATAGTAGGTATGGGTATGTCTACTTGGTTAGACAAAAGTCCGAGACATTTGAGGTCTTTAAGACTTTCCAAAACGAAGTAGAGAATCAATTGGGCAAGAAGATTAAGATACTTAGATCCGATAGGGGTGGTGAGTATCTTAGTCAAGAGTTTTGTGTTCATGTTAAGGGTTGTGGAATTATCTCACAACTTACACTTCCTAGGACGCCATAATTAAATGGTGTCACCGAGAGAAGGAACCTAACATTGTTATATATGATTCGGTCTATGATGAGTCACACCCAAGTGCCTATAAGCCTTTGGGGTTATGTTCTTGAAACAGCAACAAGAATCCTTAATCTCGTTCCAACGAAGAAGGTTGAGAAAACACCTTTCGGGATGTGGCATGGGAAACCTCCCGTTCTTGCCTATCTAAAGGTTTGGGGTTGTCAAGCCTACATACGACGTGAGGTAGATGACAAGTTAGAGCCCCGATCCAAAAAGTGTTATTTCATCGGATATCCAGCTGCGGGTATTGGATATATATTCTATAAACCTTCCAAGAACAAGGAATTTGTTGCTCGGAGGGCGGTATTTTTAGAAAGAGAGTTAGTATCCAATCAGCATGGCGGTATTAAGATTGATCATGAAGAAGTTCAAGAGTCAACGGATGAAAGACCTGACGTTGGCACTAGCCAATAACCTAGTGAGGTTGAGTTTGAGCATGACAATGCGGAGACTAACGTACATCCGTTACCTCCCCGTAGATCTGATAGAACTCGCCATGATCTAGAGAGATATGGGTTTCTCATATCTGAGGGCGACGGGTTATTGGTAGATCTTAATGAGTCTGCCAACTATCGGGAAGCGGCAGCGGGCCACGAGTCTGCTAAATGGAAGGAGGCAATGGATAACGAGATGCAATCCATGAAGGATAACCACGTTTGGGAACTGGTTGATCCCACACCCGGTTGTAAACCAATAGGGTGTAAGTGGGTCTTCAAGAAGAAGACTGACATGGATGGAAAAGTAAATACTTTCAAATCCCGACTGGTGGCTAAAGGTTTCACTCAGACACATGGTGTCGACTATGAGAAACTTTCTCCCCAGTGGCGATATTGAAATCTATTAGGATACTTTTGGCAATCGCCGCATTTCATGATTACAAAATATGGCAAATGGATGTCAAAACCGCCTTCCTTAATGGGAAGCTCTCTGAAGAGGTGTATATGACACAGCCTGATAGTTTTGTACATCCGAAGCATCCTAATAGAGAGTGTAGATTAAAGAAGTCCATTTATGGACTTAAACAAGCATCTCGTAGTTGGAATCTATGCTTTGATGAGAAAATCAAAGAGTTTGGTTTTTCGAAAAGTGTAGACGAGCCATGTGTATACGTTAGGGCTAGTGGGAGCGCCGTTGTTTTCTTAGTCTTGTATGTGGATGATATCCTACTAATTGGTAAAGACATTCCAACCTTGCAAAGTGTCAAATTTTGGCTTGGAAAGTGCTTTTCAATGAAAGACTTAGGAGAAGCGGCATACATTTTGGGTATCAAGATCTATAGAGATAGATCTAGAAAACTTCTCGGGTTGAGTCAAAGTACATACATTGACAAAGTCTTGAAGCGGTTCAAGATGGAGGACTCCAAGAAAGGAAATATTCCTATGTCGCATGGAGTGATATGGAGTAAAACTCAATGTCCTAGTTCTCAAGAGGAACTAGAAGTAATGAAGCGAGTACCATATGCTTCGGCCGTGGGCTCAATCATGTACGCCATGTTATCTACCCGTCCTGATGTGTCATGTGCTTTGAGCTTGACTAGTAGATATCAGGGAAACCCGGGGCAAGCCCATTGGGTTGCGGTAAAGAACATTCTTAAGTATCTTAGGAGGACTAAAGAGATGTTCTTGATATTTGGTGGTGAGGAAGAGCTCAAAGTAAAGGGTTACTCTGATGCTAGCTTCCAAACTGATAGGGATGACTGCCGATCACAATCGGGGTTTGTGTTCCTATTGAATGGTGGGGCTATTACTTGGAGAAGTTCAAAGCAAGACACAGTGGCTGATTCTACTACAGAGTCAGAATACATTGCGGCAAGTGAAGCTGCTAAAGAAGCTGTGTGGATAAGGAAGTTCATCCGAGACCTTGGAGTGGTTCCTAGCATATCCGACCTTATTGAGATCTTTTGTGACAATGAGGGTGCGGTAGCCTTAGCGAAGGAACCGAGAGCTCACAAGAGAACGAGGCATATACCTCGTAAGTACCACTTGATAAGAGAGATGGTTGAAAGTGGTGAAGTCGCTATTAGTAGAGTAACCTCGGAATGCAATTTGGCCAATCCGTTTACTAAACCATTGTCACAAGCTTCTCATGATTCTCACACTACGGCGATAGGTGTTAGATTTTCTCATGACTTGGTTTAGATTTAGTTTTAATTTATGTTTGGACCATTATGTATTTGGGAACATTAAGCAATAATGTTACTAATGTTTGTTTAGATTTATATAGTAGAGATCTATATATATGCGTGTTGCGGTTACTTACATTTAGTCTTTATTGTGTTCTATCTTTGCATGTTTAATTTATTCCCTAGATTGTTTTACAATCTCTAAGTCTCCACAATCGGTCATACTTTGTGGGAAGAAAGTATGAATTAAGATTGAGGTAAAGAATTGGTTTTGATAAAACGTGATTCTTGCCTATACTTGAAAGGGGTTTCAAGTGATTGGAGGACCCGCACCCGAGTTTACTTCATAGTTTTAGTCACAACTAACTCGGGATGGTAATGCCATTTCATCCTTAAACTAGAGATACATGTGATCCCAAAGCATAGGTCTGCTTTGCTTTGATTGTTTTCTAACGCGGTCCGTAACTGGTCGTTATAAGGGAAATGATTGGGTAGAGTATTGTCTATGTGGCGGGACTATGTAGTCGAAAGGTATTTGTTCCTCTATGTATAGAAAGAATATCCATGGGCCCCTCGATGATTGAGTGCTGACGTTCATATGCATGGCCGTGCTCAGGTTACATTGATGATGGATCAATGTTAACTTGGTTTGTTGGTCACCACTAATCTGGAATCGAGAAACATAATTCTAAACGAGCTGATGGTTGATTATATTCCATGCCTTGTGTTCACATTGGATATCGCGAACAAAGGGATGTACATGTTCATTTATCTTTAGGACAATCATTTCATGATTGGGGATCTTGTCAAGAGTGGCATACCCTATACTGACTTGGGAGCATAGATGTCTTGCTAGAGGCCGCTCTATGTTTGTGTTATTTTTCGTAGTCATGTTACGTGCAAGGGGGAGTCTGTTGGAATATGCCCGCTGACATGAACGAGTTAATGGCACTACCGATGAGGTATAGGCCTATTGGGTCATACACCAAGTATTGATTCCGGCAACATGATCAAGCAACTGAGAGGAAAAGGCCAAAATGGGTTTTGGCAAGATGGTACACGGGCCGTGTTACCAAACACGGGTCGTGTCCAGTCCAACATACACGAGGCGTATTGGCCCAATTTGAGGTCATGTAGTTTGGCCCTACACGGGCCGTGTAGATGGAAACGGGCCGTGTAGTGCATGTTAGACACGGGCTGTCTTAGCCCAAATGGGGCCGTGGACCTTGGGCCTACACGGCTGTGTAGACCTACACGGGCCGTGTACATTCGCTGTAACAGCAGAATTAACAGCCTTAAACACTTGGTTTAATGGGGTTAACTTTTCGTAATTGTGGTAGACAAAAAGACCACGAGTTATCTGCTCTAGTAGAGGCTTTTGGCTCACACTTTGTCCCTTGGTTGACACTTGAACTCTCTCTCTCTTGTTCTTGGTGTTCTTGAGCACAAGAAGCAAACATACACACACTTGATTGTTGTTTTGGTGGTTGTACATCAACTTGCTAGCACTTGGGGTGGACTTCATTGGAGGAGTTCTTTGTTGGACTCTAAGCTACTTGACTAGGAAGGTTACATTGTGTTTTGCACCATTAAGGTATAACCTTTCTTCTCATCTTGTTTATATATTTTAGTTGCAATTCCATTGTTAGATTTTGGTCCATGGGAAGTATTCATTGTTTGGCATCGATTTTTGTTATGTACTTTGCTTCCGTTGCTACTTGATTTTGCCAAATGAATACCTTCAGAGACTCAATTGCCTCTTTTCTAATATTGTATCTATCACATGAGCTA
Source organism: Dittrichia graveolens (assembly GCA_038502395.1). Lineage (NCBI taxonomy): Eukaryota > Viridiplantae > Streptophyta > Magnoliopsida > Asterales > Asteraceae > Dittrichia > Dittrichia graveolens. The sequence goes on along the minus strand of JARJIL010000005.1, from coordinate 48,921,607 downwards.
AGAAAGCTGTATACCCATGCTGCAAATATTTTCGAGCTTTGGACACTGAACACACATATGATTTTCCCTTTCTATTATCACCACATATAGATAGTTCTTCCTCACTTAGGGTACGAACTTGTATCACTTTTTGCCCACACATAATGGTAGTCTGGTTATAGCCTAACCAATCCATTCCAACTACTACTTGGAATTCTCTCATAGTCATGGGTATGAGTTCTATAGGAAATATAACTGTATCTATTTCTAGCACATTATGTTTATACAGATCTGATACAATTACAGATTATCATCATCTATTTCAACTTCAAGAGAAGAATCTAGCTTCTCACATATATGATTGAAATTCTTCCAGAAAGAAACAGATACGAAGGATTTACTTGCACCAGAATCAAATAGCATAAGAGCAGGCAAATTGTTGACAAGATATGTACCTGTAGCTACGCCAGGTTCGGTTTTAGCTTCCTCAGCTATAAGCTGAAAAGCTCTCCCTTTGGGTTTCTGAGCATCCTCTTTCTTTACTTCTTTTGTTCCTGTGCTTCGTGGTGGAGGTAAGTCTGGAGTAGGTTTGAATCCTGCCGACGGTGCATTTGAAGATAATTTCGGGCACTCTGACTTCTGATGGCCTAATGGTAGCAGTTAAAACATACACGCAGTGGTGTTCTACAATCTTTCCCTGCATGACCAGATTTCCCACATTTATAGCACATGGGAGGACCATATCGGCATTCCCCCAGGTGATGTTTCTTACAAGTCAGGCAAACTAGGTAGGTTTTCTACACCCCTTTCTTTTCAAACTGTTCAACCTTTTGTTTCTTATAAACGGGTGCAGCTTTCTGCACAAACTTTTTCTCTTTGTCTTGCCTCTCCAACTCTAACTCCCTCGCTCTGGCTGTGTCCATCATGGACTTTACTGTCTGGTGTTTGCTAGCGTCAATAAATTCTCTGATATTGGGTTTGAATACCATCATGTACCAGTACCTCTTCATTTTCTCATTCGCCACATAATCAAGACAAAAACGTGCTTCTTCCAAGAATTTTGCATTGATCTCAGGAACCGTCTCCGTCGTCTGTTTCAACCTATGAAATTCATCCACAATCCTATCTATCTCGGATTGAGGAACAAACTGTTCAATAACCAACTCTTTGAATTCTTCCCAAGTCATAGCTTCAATCCCATATCCCACTAATCCTTTGCCGCACCGCGCATCTGATTGGTTGCGTATCTTACTTTGAACTCAGGTGCACAAGAACATGTATGGAATGCACCCTCTATCTCAGAGATCCACCTGTGACTTATAACCGGATCCATAGACTCATGGAACAACGGGGGTTGACATGCTGAAAAATCTTTAAACGAACACACCTTTGGAGCATCACGAATAATGACTTGTGGTTGAGGATTAAATCCTTCACCACCCGCAACAAACGTTGTTGCAAATTCTTGCCTGATCATATCTCGATTCTGATCTTTCATTTGTTCTACCACTTGTGTGAAGATAAAAAGAATACTTTGCTCTAAAGCCTTTCCAATCTCCCTGGCAACTGTCTCTTGTACTGTAGTTTATACCACCCTCTCATTGAGATTAAGGGCTCCTTCATTCACATTCAGTTGGGCTCTCACAGGAACCTATTCACTAGTGACACTGGTTTCTACGCCTTCGGGTCTACGACTAGGACCACCCTCTTGCCTATTTGCTGCGCGAGATCCTCTTATATTCACCATCCTAATAGTATACATAAAGCGTTAAGGTAAATAGGTAGCTCTATCACACCATCTTCTAACGATAATGTATTCAAGTATCTATCAATTCAGTATACCTTATCTCTTATTCCAAATTATTTATGAGCCTACTAAGGCATTCTAGTTATACCTATATTCTCAGGTATACTATCTTCTTACAAGTACCCCTTACCCGATTCACAAGAGTCTTCATGATTCCATTATGTTCTAACATGTATCATGTATCTGTAATAATATAGGCCCTATATTATTCTGAACACGCTACACATGTTCGATCTTAACTTTATCACAAAAAGTCTCGATTCACAGGCTTATGCCAAGTATCATCTAGGCAATGCAACATAATCATGTAATTCATAAGGATTCTGCATATAACATATAAATCTTTAACTACTCAAGTATTCATGTATAATCCTCATGTAACACATATAATAGATAACAATTGTTAGTATACTCATTAAGCTGCAAGTAGCAAGCCTCTAGTTTGACAAAAAATTTCAAAACCATTGTTCAAGTCCAGATTGTGCTTCACACAATCCAGATCCCTCAAACCGTGGCTCTGATACCAAGTTGTTACACCCCAAATTTTAAAAGAACCACAATGGTACGTAAAATTCATTTATAAAATGCACATTTAGTTTAAAACGTATGCGGAAGCATTTTACTATAAAACCAAGGTACTGCCAAAAAAATATATACAAGAGTACATACTTAGTGTACTTTAAAAGTTGAATATTTACAGAATTGGGCCTTAAAATTGTTTCAAAAGAGTAACCCAAAAAGTAGTCAAACAGGAGCCTTGCCCTTATCCTTGCCGCGTCCTGCAAAAGATTAAAAAGCAGTATCTGATAAGCTACGAGAGCTCAGTGAGTATTCCAAACTAATAACATATAAACACACGTATAGAATCATATAAAGATAATACACGTATGTCAGATAATCATTGCTAACCACTCGTTCTAGACCCAGGGCAGCCACCTTTGTAACAGTACTGTATCACCTTTGAACCTTACTACACATAGCAGTTCGGTATATATACAGATGTGAATAACATTACATGTTATAATCTGTTATGATAGCATACATGCTGCAGATATGATTAATAGTCAAGAAGACTCACCTTATGATATTTATGATATGTAATGATCCACACGTAATGATAACTCAAATAAGTAATTCAATCACCGTCCTATATGAATTATATATTAAAGTGTCACAACACTTAAATAATGATATGAAATAGGGCCTACACGGGCCGTGTATCTCTACACGGGCCGTGTCCCTCATAATACACGACCTATGCCGGCTACATGGCCAGTGTTATCTAGTCGTACTACACGGGCCGTGTACCTCATGTTCTACACGACCATGTAACCCTACATGGCCTTGTGACCGGCTTTGACAATCCGATAGTTCACAATCCGCAAGTTCATACTACACGGGCCGTGTATCTACCAGACATTCTGAAAGTTCATCCAAAAAGTGTCAGATTTTCGCTATAAATTCGTAAAAACTCAAGGAAAACATGCTAGGAGTGTTTTCCTACACCCCTTATGATAAAGGAACATAATCTAATGATTTGTAAACACTTCTAACATGATTCACCATAGAATCATGCATTTAAACTCACAAAACCTCAACAACAAGAGTTTATTCATACCTTAACAAGCAAGGTTGGATTAGATGTTTATAAAACTGAAGTTGTAGCTGTTTGGGCTTCTAAAAATCACGAGGAACAAAGGATAATCTGATGTGTTTATTTTGTTGCAAGAGATTGTGATACTTTGACTCAAGAAGGTCAAAGTTGTTCATATATATATATATATATATATATATATATATAAGTATGGTCTAATAGCACAATTGGACTTTAGACTTGTACTACTTATATTTTGGCGGTTTTAATCCCTTTAGTTTTATAAGCACATCTAATCTCATAACGGTAACTTAAAACACGAATATATCTCTTCCTATTTAATTATTAAATATAAGGATTTTCAAACCTTGGGTGTTAAAGTTTTCATTTGGTTGTGTTTGTTGTGGTAGCCCGTTAACTTGATATGCCCATAGCCTTTGTGATGTTTGTGATTGATTTTGGTTTTGGCCTGCGTGCCGTATTGTTGTAGTATTTATATTTTGTGCGGCTTGCATGTCGTTTATTTAAATCTTTGTACTCGTAATAGCTTATTAGAATCGCGACTTGCATGTCATTTTCTTATTATTATGTACTCGTACTTAAGTTGTTTAATATATATATATATATATATATATATATATTGCATCAAACCAATCGGGAGACACGGTGTTGGCGTCTTGATGAACCAGATCCGGGAGATTCGCCGGTGTGGAGATCGTGACGGAGCATTCTATGTTGTCCCTAGAATGACCATGTTTTCCACGTTTTGGCTCACGGGTAGAACGCTTAGGATTTGGGCATGTTACCAGGTCTTTGTTTATCTTTTATGTGTGGTTGTTTTATATTTAATTCTTTAGGATTTGCATGCTAGAGAATTTTTGAAAAGTATATAAAACAAAGAGATTTATAAATGAGTTTATATTTCTACGCGAATAAGAATTGCCAATATTAATATAGAAGTTGATTATATTAAATGGTGATTGAAAAGGTGTTTTTGTCACTTAAATTTTTAATTCGCAAATTTGTTAAAATATTATTTTAACCGAAAAACAAAAACCCGTTTTTCCAAAAGTAAGTCACGGGCCACCCGTAAGACGAGACCACCCAAATCTAACGAAACTTGGATGATTGTCGAACGTTAGCACGAGTCATGCCTTGTAGAGTTGTCTGGAAGGTGAGTGTGGCAACCCACAATATTGGTAGTCAAGCTTAAGCACGAACCAATGATTGGGTTAGGGTACTAGCGTGTGTCTTGACGGATGACTTACAAATTTTTTATAATGCTTAAATGATGTCGATCTCTAGCCGAGTCATTTAAGATTAATAAAAGGATTGGTGTAAGAAGGGATCAAACATGCCTTAGACATTTGATGTCAAAAGGATCCCGCAAGGATCTAAGAGTTTCAATGGTTGCAATCGGTAAAATAGTTACCGGCCTAAATAACTTATCTCGTGATCCGAGATAAACCCGTCACGGGATAGAGTGAAATACGATTCTTAGCGTTCTTCAAATAATTTAGTTTTATAACTATTGGGTAATTATTTCTACAAGGATTTGACAACTAAAATTGGTACTCTAATTTTGTAGATGGCATCCAACAACGCTTCTACATCATCAAACTCAATTGCCCTAAAAATTGTTCCTTGAAAAGGCCAAACTCGATGGCCAAAACTTCATGGATTGGTTCATGCAACTAAGGATAGCCCTTAGGTATGAACAAAAGATGTGGGCCATCAAGGAGTCTTTACCGGAAGCACTTGCGGCCAATGTGACTAGGGCGGTCCGAGACGTGTATGAAAAACGCATCAAGGAAAGGAACGAAATGGCTTGTATATGCTCTCGTCAATGATTCCAGAGCTTCAAAATCAAATGAAACATTTACGGGCATATGATATGCTTAACCAGCCGAAGGAAATGGTCCAACATCATGCTAAGCTAGAGCGCTTCAAATGCCTAAAGTCCCTTTTCGATTACCACATGCAGGAGGGCGGAAATGTGAGCGTTTACGTGCTTAAGATGAAAGCATTGGTTGATCGCTTGGAGAGGTTGGGATTCCCGTTAGGAAGGGAGTTAGCGGTGGTTGTGATCCTCTGTTCTCTGCCTAGTTCCTTTTCACAATTTGTAAACCCGTCCTAGGTATCCAGGGAGGTGGAACCAAAAGGAAAGGCGCTCCCCCCACAAAGGGAAAGGGGAAGGGGAAAGTTGCAAAACCTAACCCGAGTCCGGCCCCGAAGGGCAAGGGGAAAGCCGTAATGGTTCCACCAGCCGAGGACCCTGCAAAAGCCGAGTGCTTCCACTGCAAGGAAAAGGGGCATTGGCGGCGTTCTTGCCCAAAGTACCTTAAGGAGCTCAAGCGGGTAAAATCGAAGGGAGCTGGTAACTCAGGTACGTTTATGATTGAACTCCACAATACCGCTACTTCTAATGGCTGGGTACTTGATACCGGTTGTGGCACCCATATTTGTAATAATGTGCAGGTGGTAAAAAGAAGTAGGGCTCTGGGTGCTGGAGAGCTTGACCTGGTCATGGGAAACAAGGATATGGTTCCTATGGAGCGAATAGGGAGTGTTGATCTTGCCTTTCCCTCAGGCCTTGCTATTACCTTGTTAAATGTTTATTTTTCGCCCTACGTGGCATGCAACATTATTTCGTTTCATGCGTTATTTGACGATGTTTTTAAGTTTAATTTTGATAATGGAATTATTTCTTGTTTAAGAGATGGTGTTCATTATTTTAAAGCTTATCCATGTCGTGGAATTTATGAAACAAGTGTATGTTTAGATGGTAATAAATCAATCATGAACATTCATTCTAAGTCGAAAGGTGTATTGGACAAGTTGTCTTTGTGGCATAGTCGTCTTGGCCATATAAACAAGAAACGTATCGCCAAACTCCAAGTGGATGGGATTTTGGTATCATTTGATCATGGGTCAAACGAAGTATGCGATTCTTGTTTATTAGGCAAAATGACTAAAGCACCCTTCACCGGCGTTAGTGAGAGGGGCAAAGACTTGTTGGAATTTGTTCACACGGATGTGTGTGGTCCGTTCAGGTCTGCTACAAGAAACAACTGTAGGTACTTCGTTACTTTTACTGATGATTTCAGTAGGTATGGTTATGTTTATTTGATTAAGCATAAGTTTTAAACCTTTGAGGTGTTTAAGACATACCAAAACGAAGTGCAGAATCAATTGGGTAAGCGGATTAAAATTCTCAGATCCAATAGGGGTGTGAGTATCTTAGTACCGAGTTTCTTGATCATCTTAGGGGTTGTGGAATTATTTCACAACTTACTCCACCCAGGACACCGCAATTAAATGGGGTCGCTGAAAGGAGGAACCAAACTTTATTGGATATGGTTCAGCCCATGATGAGTCGTACAAAGCTACCCGCAAGTTTTTGGGGTTATGCTTTGGAAACTGCTGCTAGGACCTTAAACCTTGTACCAACAAAGAAGGTTTCAAGTACATCATTCGAGATGTGGCATGGAAGGGTTCCTTCGCTAGCCTATCTCAAGGTATGGGGTTGTGAAGCTTACGTGAGATGTGAAGCTCAAGACAAACTTGAACCCAGAGCCGAGAAGTGTATTTTTATTGGCTACCCAGCTGGTTCTATGGGATATTTGTTTTACAAACCTTCTGAGAACAATGTGTTTGTTGCTCGAAGGGCGGTCTTCCTTGAAAGGGAACAGATATCTACAGAAGCTAGTGGGAGGAAAATCGATCTAGAAGAAGTTCAAGATGACACCAATGTTCAACCTGATGTTGGCACTAGTACCGCATCTGAGTTCGGCATAACAGAAGAAGTGGAACCTCAACCAATGAAGGATGAGGTACCTGACACACATCCATTAGAGCTCCGTAGACCTGGTAGAGTTCGTAATGAGCCAGAAAGATATGGGTTCCTCATATCCGAGGGCGACGAACTATTAGTGGTAGTGAACCAACCAACTACCAGGAAGTCGTAGCGGGCCCTGAGTCTGCTAGGTGGAAGGAGTCAATGGACAATGTGATGCAATCCATGGGGGATAATCAAGTATGGGACTTGGTTGATCCAGTACCCGGCCACAAGCCAGTAGGGTGCAAGTGGGTCTTCAGGAAGAAGACTAACATGGATGGAAAAGTAGACACTTTCAAAGCCCTACTAGTAGCAAAGGGTTTCACTCAAACTCATGGTGTAGACTATGATGAAACCTTTTCTCCAGTGGCTATGTTAAAGTCTATTAGGATATTAATGGCTATCGCTGCATATTACGATTACGAAATGTGGCAGATGGATGTCAAGACTACCTTCCTTAACGGAAAGTTGGCAGAGGAGGTGTACATGGCACAACCTGATGGTTACGTAAACCCCAAATATCCTAATAAAGTCTGAAAGCTTAAGAGGATCATTTCTGGACTTAAGCAAGCATCCCGAAGTTGGAACATTTGCTTTGATGAAAAGGTCAAAGAGTTTGGTTTTTCTAAAAGCAAGGATGAACCTTGTGTATATGTCAGGGCTAGTAGGAGTGTTGTAGTTTTCCTGTTCTTGTATGTAGATGACATACTACTCATAGGAAATGACGTGACTACCTTGTAGGAAGTGAAAACCTGGCTTAGGAGTTGCTTCTCTATGAAAAACATGGGAGAAGCAACATATATTTTAGGGAAAAAGATCTATAGAGATATATCAAAAGACTCATTGGTTTGAGCTAGAGTACGTACATAGATAAAGTCTTGAAGAGGTTCAAGATGCAAGATTCCAAGAAAGTGAATTTTCCTATATTGCATGGTATGGCATTAAGCAAGTCTCAATGTCCTAGTTTTCAAAAGGAACAAGAGGAAATGTGTCGAGTCCCGCATGCTTCGGCAGTAGGATCTTTCATGTATGCTATGCTATGTACTTGGCCTGATGTGTCGTATGCCTTGAGCATGACGAGCCGATAACAGGCTAACCCTCGTCAAAGTCATTGGGTTACAGTTAAAAACATCCTTAAAAATATTTGGAGAACTAAGGAAAAGTTTTTAGTGTTCGGTGGATCGGAGGAGCTCTGAGTTACTTGATACTATGATGCTAGCTTCCAAACGGGCAAGGATGATTGTCGGTCTCGATCGAGATTCGTATTGTTTTTAAATGGTGGAGCAATAAGTTGGACAGGTTCCAAGAAAGATACCATGGCCGATTCAACCACAGAGTCAGAGTATATTGTCGCAAGCGAGGATGCTAAGGAAACCGTCTGGATGAAGAAATTCATTCAACACCTTGGAGTTGTTCCTAGCATCGCCAATCCTATTGAGATCTTCTATGACAATGAGGGTGCAGTAGCTCTAGCTAAAGAACCAAGAGCGCATCGACATACGAGACACATTGCTCGGAAATAAAATTTTATCCATGATATCATCGAGAATGGAGACATTGTGGTTAGTAGAGTACCGACTGAGGGGAACTTGGCAGATCCACTCACCAAACCTTTGTCACAAGTTAAGCATGATTTTCATGCTAAGTCTATTGGTATTAGATTTACTAGTGACTTGGTTTAATTATTTTAGTTGTATTTGTTATTGAGAACGTTAAAGCAATAATGTATTTCTTATTGTAATGGTTATTAAATGGGGATTTAATATACGCGTGATGGGATTACCTTATGAAACATTATTGTGTTCTATCTTTGCATGTTTAATACTTCATCGAATAAATTTATTTATTCTAAATACTCCACGATCGGTCTTTCTTCATTGGAAGGAAGAATTGAATTAAGATCGAGGCGAGTAGTTAGTAAAGTATTCATCTTGGATTGAATACTTGTTTACGCAACACTTGCCTATACTTAATGGTGATTAAGTAATTGGAGGACCCGTACCTAAGTTTACTTCATGGATATAATCACGAGTAGATCAGGATGATAATATTATTTATCCTTTTACTAGAGATGCATGCGTTGCTTGACTATTAACATGGACTTGTTTAGATTGCTTTCTAACGCAGTTCGTAACTGGCTACTGTAAGGGAAGTTTTCACGAAATAACTTCTTATTATGATAGGGCGATGTAGTCAAAGGTATTCGTTCCTCTTTAGAGAGATATCCTTGGGCCCCTCGTTGACTAAGCTGATGACAATCAAAATGCATAGATGTGCTCAAGTTTAATTGATGATGGATCAATTGTGCAACTTGTGTTGTTAGTCACAGTTAGTCTATATCGAGAAACATAATCGTGAATGATTTGGGGTTGACCATGTTCCATGACCTGCATTCACAACGGATATCGTGAACGAAGGGGTATGTAATCACTTATCTGTATGACCTTTCCTTTTGGTTAGGTATTTGTTTTAGGAAGACAAACCATATGCTGACTTGGGGGCATAGATGCCTTACTAGAGGCCACTCTATGTCGGTGATGCCTTTCGTCATGTGCAAGTGGGAGTCTGTTGGATTATGCCCACTGACACACACACACGAGTTTGTATCATGGCTTATGAAGCAAGGGCCTATTGGGTCACACGGCAAGTATCGATTCCGACATCACGGATGGTCGAATGAGAGAGAGAACCAGAAACATGATCTAGTGGGCCAAGGCACGCCCGTGCCTCTATGAGGTACGGCCGTGCCCTACGGGCAGGCACGAGCCCAAGTTGGGCGTGGCCTGTGGCTAGGTACGCCCGTTCCTCTTGGAGGCACGCCCGTGCCTAGTGGACAGGTACGAGCCCAAGTCGGGCGTGACTTGGGCGTGGCCTTTTGGAATGGCATGCCCATGCCTTGTGCAGCACGGCCATGCCCTATGTAGTAACAGCCTCTTAACTAGGCTTTCAAAGCTAGTTAACAGGGGTGTTTATTGTCATTACTCTAGTAACTGGATTTGGCTTTATTGTGCACGAATTTGAACTCATGTTTGATGAAGCTAATGTTGTGATGTTCCATGAACTCATTTTACTAGAATATACATATTGCACACAATTCCCTCAAATACACAAAGGAGTACTCAAGGCTTTGATACTTTTGTGTTAGACTATTTGGTGGTGTTTAGATGGGCACATCTAGCACTCTAGGAAGTGGGAGTCGACAACATCTTTGTGTGGACTTCAATAGTGGTGTACAAGTTAGTACACACAATTTCCAAACTCCAAATTTGCTTGAACAAGGAAGATAGCTTCAAGGGTATGAATATTTTTCTTTGTCTCCATTTGTTTCTTAGGCATGTTTAGAGTTTTGGTCCATTTGTGGGCATTACTAGGTCAAAATTTAAAACATCTTTTTCTACTGTGTTTTTGGACCACAAAAACCCAACAATAAGCTCGCCAAGGCGTCAACACCGTGTCTCCCGTTCAGCTTGATGTGATATATATATATATATATATATTAAATCTTCTAAGTACAAATATATGATAATAAGAAAACGACATGCAGATCGCGCTCCTAATATACTATTACGAGTACAAAGAAATAAAATAAACGAAATGCAAGCTGCACCAATAATATAAATATTACAACAATACGGCACGCAGGCCAAACCAAAACCAATCAGCACAACAACGCACAGGCTAAGGGCATAACTCGTTACCGGGCAAACACAACCAAAACAAAAGCAATGGTGTGCCACAAAACCATATTAAACAAATATATTTTGATCAAGATTGAACAAAAACATTTAAGCCACAAAAACAATCCTTGTACATATGCATTAGTAATTTTAATACATCTTTAAAATTACATATTCATATATACACCTAAAGATATATGTGTTTATGGACTTCATGCCAAGCCAAACAATACATATAAAATTTGGAACCAAAATATAGTGGGGAAATCCAAAACCAACAAATCCGGAATTTAAGTTTTAGTTAAAATATACTGTTTAAAAAACATTTTTGGCCAAAAAGGTGAAAGGCATGGGCGTACCCACCCATATGCCAGTGTACAGTTTAAATAGTTTCAAGCCTTAAAATGATTCTACGGGCACGGCCCGTACCCCCATAGGGATATGATAGGCTCATTACTATATCTGATAGCAAGTAGGCCAGACATTATGTTTTCTACATGTCTTTGTGCTAGATTTCAGGCGAAATCAAAGGAATCATATCTGCTGGCACTTAAAAGGATTTTTAGATATCTTAAGGGTACTCCTGATCTAGGTCTGTGGTATCTAATAGATTCTAGTCTACAGTGATATGCCTACTCAGATGCAGATTATCCTGGTTACATGCTAGACAGAAAGAGTACATCGAGTAGTGCACACTTCCTAGGTGATAGATTATTATGTTGGGACTCCAAGAAGCAAAACGGTTTGTCTACTACAACTTCTGAGGCTGAATATGTTGCTGCTGCAATGTGCTACTCTCAGAGCTTGTGGGTCCGAACACAGTTTATAGACTTTGGCTTGTTGTACGACAAAATTCCCTTGTTATGTGACTCACAGTCTGCCATTGCTATCTCATGCAATCTAGTTCACCACCCCGAAACCAAGCACATTGATATTCTGTATCATTTTATAAAAGACAATGTGGAAAAAGACTTAATTGAATTGTAGTATGTTAAGGCTAAAAATCAACTAGCTGACATATTCACTAAACCATTGGACGATACTCGGTCTAGTGAGTTAGTGTATAAGTTAGACATGTTGAATTATAAAATCTGACATCATGTTATTCAATTTTTATTTCTCTTGTTCTTTTCTTTTCAATTCGAGAAGCTATTATTCTTTGTTTGTTCATATTAGAGAAACATAAGCATAATTCAAGGGGGAGTGTCAACCATTAATACAACTTATGCACACTTGTAGGGGGAGAAGTACTAGAAAAATGAAAAACTCATAAAATTTCAAAAATTTTAAAATACTAAAATATTTTCTTTGTTTAATCTCTTTTCAAATCATAAAATAAAAAAGTATTTTTAATTTTGGTACTTGTTATTTTTTTGTTGAAAATGGAAAAATCAAAAATATATTAATGTTCTAAGATTTCAAATTCGAAATGAAAAATGTCATTCAGGCTTAGAATTTGAAATGCCACTTCGAATATGAAATGGGAGAAAACGTGAAGACTTCGAACGCCCAAATGGTCTTCTTCTTCGAGCGCCTAATTATCTTTCACTTCGAATTCGAAACACTGCAACCCCTATTCACTTCGAGCGCCGTATTCATTTGAAGTTAATAGACTTCGAGCGCCGGATTTTTTGAATTCCAATACACTTTGAGCGCATGTTTCCTTTTTCTTTAAATAGTTCCTTCGAACGGACCTTCTTCTTCACACGTTTTGTAACATCCTCCACTTGGGCCTAGTTGTAGATATCATGTACGTATACGTGGTTAATGTAATAAGAAGTATTTATGTGTACGTACTTGTTAAGTTATATGTAAATGTGTTTGTGTGTGTTTGTAAGTGTGTTTTATGTATGTACGTATGTAAGTGCGTTGGATTTATGCATATATGTGTTTAATATGTAATTAAGTAGAAATGAAGAAAATAGGAAAAGAAATCCAGAGGCAAACCGCCTCAAGAATATGTGTGTGTGTATAGATAGATATGTGTGTGTTTTGTTGACTCGAAAGTCAAAAGTGATAAACCCAAAACCGCAAACACACTTCTCTCTCTCTTTTTTCTCTCGCCACTCTGGGATTCCAAAGAAGAAGAAGAAGACTCACGATTATTGATTCACAAAAGGTTAGTTTTATAGATTCATATGTATTTGAAGATTGTATTCATGTTACAAACATGAATTCATGCAAGAACACTTTGAAGAATATGAAAACTTACTTTCTAAGTGGGTTTTGAATAAATGGTGTTCTTGTTAGGATTTAATGTGTTTAAGATGTTTATTCAAGTAGAATATGAAGTCCTAACAAGTTCTGGGCTTAAAATCAATAAGAATGAAGTTGCTAGGATGATTAAATGAAGTTGTCGGATTTACAAGGTATGAGAGTATCGTAATCCGCATGTGTTGAAGTCCGATTATTTTGTCGGAATCCGCTAGAAAGTGTCGGATTCCGTATCTATCGGATTGTCGGATTTCATAGCTCGGATGAACCTTGTGTATATGTTAGAGCTAGTGGGAGTGTTGTAGTTTTCCTGATCTTGTATGTAGATGACATACTACCTATAGGAAGTGACATGACTACCTTGCATGAAGTGAAAACCTGGCTTAGGAGTTGCTTCTCTATGAAAAACATGGGAGAAGCAGCATATATTTTGGGGATAAAGATCTTTAGAGATAGATCTATAAGACTCATTGGTTTGAGCCAGAGTACGTACATAGATAAAGTCTTGAAGAGGTTTAAGATGCAAGATTCCAAGAAAGGGAAGTTTCCTATATTGCATGGTATGGCATTAAGCAAGTCTCAATGTCCTAGTTCTTAAAAGGAACAAGAGGAAATGAGTCGAGTCCTGCATGCTTCGGCAGTGGGATCGATCATGTATGGTATGCTATGTACTAGGTCTAATGTGTCGTATGCCTTGAGCATGACGAGCCGATATCAAGCTAACCCTGGTCAAAGTCATTGGGTTGAGGTTAAAAACATCCTTAAATATCTCTCGAGAACTAATGAAATGTTTTTAGTGTTCCGTGGATCGGAGGAGTTCAGAGTTACTGGATATTCAGATGCTAGCTTCCAAACGGACAAGGATGATTGTCGGTCTCGATCGGGATTTGTATTGTTTTTAAATGGTGGAGCGATAAGTTGGAGAGGTTCCAAGAAAGATACCGTGCCCGATTCAACCACGGAGTCAGAGTATATTGTCGCAAGCGAGGCTGCTAAAGAAGCCGTCTGGATGAAGAAATTCATTCAAGACCTTGGAGTTGTTCCTAGCATCGCCAACCCTATTGAGATCTTCTATGACAATGAGGCTGCCGTAGCTCTAGCTAAGGAACCAAGAGCGCATCGACGTACGAGACACATTGCTCGGAAATAACATTTTACCCACGATATCAACGAGAATGGAGACATTGTGGTTAGTAGAGTACTGACTGAGGGGAACTTGGCAGATCCACTCACCAAACCTTTGTCACAAGTTAAGCATGATTCTCATGCTAAGTCTATTGGTAATAGATTTACTAGTGACTTGGTTTAATTATTTTAGTTGTATTTGTTATTGAGAACATTAAAGCAATAATGTATTTCTAATTGTAATGGTTATTAAATGGGGATTTAATGTACGCGTGATGTGATTAACTTATGAAACATTATTGTGTTCTATCTTTGCATGTTTAATACTTCGTTGAATAAATTTATTTATTCTAAATACTCCACGATCGGTCTTTCTTCATTGGAAGGAAGAAGTGAATTAAGATCGAGGCTAGAAGTTGGTAAAGTATTCATCTTGGATTGAATACTTGTTTACGCAACACTTACCTGTACTTAATGGTGATTAAGTAATTGGAGTACCCGTACCTAAGTTTCCTTCATTGATAAAATCACGAGTAGTTCAGGATGATAATATTATTTATCCTTTTACTAGAGATGCATGCGTTTCTTGACTATTAACATGGACTTGTTTAGATTGCTTTCAAACGTAGTTCGTAACTGGATGCTATAAGGGAAGTTTTCACGAAAGAACTTGTTATTATGATAGGGCAATGTAGTCAAAGGTCTTCGTTCCTCTTTAGAGAGATATCCTTGGGCCCCTCGTTGACTAAGCTGATGACAATCAAAATGCTTGGCCATGCTCTAGTTGAATTGATGATGGATCAATTGTGCAACTTGTGTTGTTAGTCATAGTTAGTCTATATCGAGAAACATAATCGTGAATGATATGGGGTTGACCATGTTCCATGACCTGCATTCACAACGGATATCGTGAACGAAAGGGTAAGTAATCACTTATCTGTAGGACCTTTCCTTTTGCTAGGTATTTGTTTTAAGAAGACCAACCATATGCTGACTTGGGGGCATAGATGCCTTGCTAGAGGCCGCTCTATGTTGGTGACGCCTTTCGTGAGTTTGTAATGTGAAAATGGGAGTCTGTTGGATTATGCCCCCTGACACACACACGAGTTTGTATCATGGCTTATGAAGAGAGGGCCTATTGGGTCACACGCCAAGTATCGATTCTGACATCACGGATGGTCGAATGAGAGAGAGAACCAAAAACATGATCTAGTGGGCCAAGACACGCCCGTGCCTCTATGAGGTATGGCCGTGCCCTATGGGCAGGCACGAGCCCAAGTTGGGCGTGACTTGGGCGTGGCCTGTGGCTAGGTACGCCCGTGCCCTGTGCCCAGTGGACAAGCACGAGCCCAAGTCGGGCGTGACTTGGGCGTGGCCTTTTGGGCTGGCACGCCCGTGCCTTTTACGGCACGGCTGTGCCCTGTGTAGTAACAGCCTCTTAACTAGGCTTTCAAAGCTAGTTAAAAGGGGTGTTTATTGTCATTACTCTAGTAACTGAATTTGGCTTTATTGTGCACGAATTTGAACTCATGTTTGAGTTCTATATAAGTCATATGAAGCTAATGTTGTGATGTTCCATGAACTCATTTTACTAGAATATACATATTGCACACAATTCCCTCAAATACACAAAGGAGTACTCAAGGCTTTGATACTTTTGTGTTAGACTATTTGGTGGTGTTAAGATGGGTACTTCTAGCACTCTAGGAAGTGGGAGTAGACAACATCTTGGTGTGGACTTCAATAGTGGTGTACAAGTTAGTACACACAATTTCCAAACTCCAAATTTACTTGAACAAGGAAGATAGCTTCAAGGGTATGAATATTTTTCTTTGTCACCTTTTGTTGCTTAGACATGTTTAGAGTTTTGGTCCATTTGTGGGCATTACAAGGTCAAAATTTAAAACCTATTTTTCTACTTGTTTTGCTTCCACTGTGTTTTTGGACCACAAAAACCCAACAATAAGCTCGCCAAGGCGTCAACACCGTGTCTCCCGTTCAGCTTGATGTGATATATATATATATATATATATATATATATATATTAAATCTTCTAAGTACAAATATATGATAATAAGAAAACGACACGCAGATCGCGCTCCTAATATACTATTACGAGTACAAAGAAATAAAATAAACGACATGCGAGCTGCACCAATAATATAAATATTACAACAATACGGCACGCAGGCCAAACCAAAACCAATCAGCACAACAACGCATAGGCTAAGGGCATAACTTGTTACCGGGCAAACACAACCAAAACAAAAGCAATGGTGTGCCACAAAACCATATTAAACTAATATATTTTGATCAAGATTGCACAAAAACATTTAAGCCACAAAAACAATACTTGTACATATGCATTAGTAATTTTAATACACCTTTAAAATTACATATTCGTATATACACCTAAAGATATATGTTTTTATGGACTTCATGCCAAGCCATACAAAACATATAAAATTTGGAACCAAAATATAGTGGGGAAATCCAAAAGCAACAAATCCGGAATTTAAATTTTAGTTAAAAAATACTGTTTAAAAACAGTTTTGGCCAAAAGGTGAAAGGCACGGGCGTGCCCGCCCATAAAATGATTCTATGGGCACGGCCCGTACCCTCATAGGGGTATGATAGGCTCATTACTATATCTAACAACAAGTAGGCCAGACATTATGTTTTCTACTTGTCTTTGTGCTAGATTTCAAGCGAAATCAAAGGAATCACTTCTGCTGGCACTTAAAAGGATTTTTAGATATCTTAAGGGTACTCCTGATCTAGGTCTATGGTATCCAAGAGATTCTAGTCTACAGTGATATGCCTACCCAGATGCAGATTATCCTGGTTACATGCTAGAAAGAAAGAGTACATCGAGTAGTGCACACTTCCTAGGTGATAGATTAGTATGCTGGGACTCCAAGAAGCAAAACGGTTTGTCTACTTCAACTGCTGAGGCTGAATATGTTGCTGCTGCAATGTGCTACTCTCAGAGCTTGTGGGTCCGAACACAGTTTATAGACTTTGGCTTGTAGTATGACAAAATTCCCTTGTTATGTGACTCATAGTCTGCCATTGCTAACTCATGCAATCTAGTTCACCACTCCAAAACCAAGCACATTGATATTCGGTATCATTTTATAAAAGACAATGTAGAAAAAGGCTTTATTGAATTGTAGTATGTTAAGGCTAAAAATCAACTAGCTGACATATTCACTAAACCATTGGACGATACTCGGGTTAGTTAGTTAGTGTCTAAGTTAGACATGTTGAATTATAAAATTTGACATCCTGTTATTCAATTTTTATTTCTCTTGTTCTTTTCTTTTCAATTCGAGTGGCTATTATACTTCTTTTGTTCATATTGGAGAAACATAAGCATAATTCAAGGGGGAGTGTCAACCATTCATACAAGTTATGCACACTTGTAGGGGGAAGTACTAGAAAAATGAAAAACTCATAAAATTTCAAAAATTTTAAAATACAAAAATATTTTCATTGTTTAATTTCTTTTCAAATCATAAAATACAAAAGTATTTTTAATTTTGGTAGTTGTTATTTTTTTGTTGAAAATGGAAAAATCAAAAATATATTAATGTTCTAAGATTTTAAATTCGAAATGAAAAATGTCATTCAGATTTAGAATTTGAAATGCCACTACGAATATGAAATGGGAGAAATCGTGAAGACTTCGAACGCCCAAATGGTCTTCGAATTCACAATATGATCTTTCTTGAATTTTTCAAGTGCCCAAATAGCCTTCTCATTCGAAGTCTGACATTTCTAGTAGGCTTCAAGCGCCTAATTATCTTTCACTTCGAATTCAAAACACTGCAACCCGTATTTACTTCATGTGCCGTATTCATTCGAAGTTAATAGACTTCGAGCGCCGGATTCTTCGAATTCCAATACACTTCGAGCGCATGTTTCCTTTTTCTTTAAATAGTTCCTTCGAACGGACCTTCTTCACATGTTTTGTAACATCCTCAACTTGGGACTAGTTGTAGATATCATGTACATATACGCGGTTAATGTAATAGGAAGTATTTATGTGTATGTACTTGTTAAGTTATATGTGTAAATGTGTTTGTGTGTGTTTGTAAGTGCGTTTCTTATATGTACGTATGTGCGTTATATGTATGTATATATGTGTTTAATATGTAATTAAGTAGAAAAGAAGAAAATAGGAAAAGAAATCCAGAGGCAAACCGCCTCTGGAATATGTGTGTGTATAGATAGATATGTGTGTGTTTTGTTGAATCGAAAGTCAAAAGTGATAAACCCAAAACCGCAAACACACTTCTCTCTCTCTTTTCTCTCTCGCGACTCTGGGATTCCGAAGAAGAAGAAGAAGACTCACGATTATTGATTTATGAAAGGTTAGTATTATAGATTCATATGTATTTGAAGATTATATTCATGTTACAAACATGAATTCATGAAAGAACACCTTGAAGTATATGAAAACTTACTTTCTAAGTGGGTTTTGAATAAATAGTGTTCTTGTTAGGATTTAATGTGTTTAAGATGTTTATTCAAGTAGAATATGATGTCCTAACAAGTTCTGGGCTTAAAATCAATAAGAATGAAGTTGCTAAGATGATTAAATGAAGTTGTCGGATTTACATGGTATGATAGTATCGGAATCCGCATGTGTTGAAATCCGATTGTTTTGTCGGAATTCGCTAGAAAGTGTCGGATTCCGTATCTGTCGGATTGTCGGATTTCATAGCTCGGATTTCCTTTTGTTTCGGAATCCGCAAGTGTCGGATTCTGTATGCATGTAGAATTCCCAAGTGTCGGAATCCGAAAGAAAAGTGTTGGATTTCCTTATTGATGTCGGAATCCGATAGAGTATCGGATTTCCTTGTTTGTTGGATTCCGATGGTGTCGGATTCCACAATTAAGACAAAGAAGTCTAAGTGTTGGAATCCACATGTCAGTGTCGGATTTCTTAAATCCGCATGAGACCATCGGATTTCCCAAAATCCGACAGTTTTGGCGGATTTCGTGCCAAGTCCAAGTTAAGCATTTGTTTTGTAGTCTTTTAATGCATGTCAATGATTAATATAAGAAATGACGTTTCTAGGTGAACTTGTCGTGTTAGTGGAGTCAAAACAAAGTGTAAGTACGTAGTAAACTACTCAGGTGAGTGCCTGCTTTCATGAGACTCAGTAGAGTAAGGCTTGCATGCTAGATGACTATATAAATGTATTATGTATGTCTAAGCTGTTTTTGCAGGTATGCTCGAGAATGTGATTGTAAGTTTTAAATGATGTAGTAATTGCCTGTAAGATGTATAATAGGCGCATGTCAGCGGGTCTAGATTGGAACCGCTTAGTTAATATCTGATGATATGCATGAATGGTGAACTGTATGATGATGCATGTGAAAGTATGAATGAATGAATGACGGATCCCTATGGGATCCTATGTATGATATATGATTATATGATGACGATGGATCCCTGTGGGATCAAATATATTATATGTGTATGTGCACGGTCTGCAGACCATCTGACATCTGACGCATGGTTAAGGTCATCCGGTTAGCTGGATCCCAAGGGGACTTCGGTCATAATTCTGGATTTAACGGTGATTCGGGGTGCATCCCGGATCGAGGCCGTGCCTTAACGTGATTGGTAATCGGCCGGTTGTAGCTGGATTTCCTGTGGAGCCTCTGGCTTCGTGAACGATGCTTTGTGGACTGCTTTATGCTCCCCCACCAGCGCGGATGGTTGTGATTGATTCCCCGGTTTGAGTTGTTGAGAAGGACAGACTCCCTTGCAAGACATGACTTTTACTGATCTTGTCAGCACACCGCTATGTGTTAAGCTAGCAATGTGTGCTCATGTACGATGTGTATGATGCATGAATTACTTTATTGATACTTATGATGAGTATGTACTCACTAGCTAAGTGTTAGCTAATGATGTTATGATTTCCCTTTTCAGGTAAAGACTAGAAGGCCGTGTGAGGCAGGTGACTTTTGATGTGAATGCCCCTTGTGGGTTGGGAACACTTTGTATTTATATGTTGTGATGTAATATGATATTGTGGTCGGCTCCTGTATGTTAGGTAACACCAATGAATGTTTTGGAAACAAAGATGATGTAATTAACTGTTTGTTAATATGAAAGAAAATTTTCCGCTGCTAAACCTGAGTTATCACTAAAGTAACTGTTTTCAGAAGCGGTGTTACAATTAGATATCAGAGCCTAATTTTGAGTGAATTGGGTACTTGAAAAGGTATTCGATCTCAATCTCGGGCTCGACCGTAAAGAAGTGTTCCTAAGGGGGGGATTGAGTGAGAGTGTTATATGTATGCTAGTATTATATGATGACTTTTTAGTAAGTTAAGTCGGAGAGATTGAGTATTAACTTCTCTTTCTCTGTCGTATAGAAAGTTGATATAAGATGTCTGCTGAACGCAGCAATACAGAACAGGCATTGAAAGAGATGGAAGATGAGGCTTCTCATATGCCTCATCAGGCTGAGGACCGAAGATCTCAGCATAGTATTGGTGGTGGCAGACCTGAGCCAGATCAGGCTGCCTATATCAGATGTCTGTAGGAAGAGCTACGAGCCACTAAAGAGCTCTTATTGCAGACCATGTTGAATAAGCCCCGCAAGACTTGTTCATATAAGTAGTTTATGTCCTGCAATCTTCCAACGTTTGAGGGGAGTGATATCCCCACAGTCACTATTCAATGGCTCCAAGAGATGGAGCAAACTTTCGATTCGTGCGAGTGTGAACCGATGTACTGTGTGAAATACACAGTACGTATGTTGAAAGGCCGTGCCATCTTCTGGTGGGATACGGTAAAAGCTTCTGTCAGCAAAGATGTGTTGAGTGCTCTGTCATGGGAGCAATTCTCTGAGAAGTTGCTGAAGAAGTATTGGACGGAATATGACATGGAGAGGATGGAGCGGGAGTTCACTGATCTCCAAAAAGGAGATAAACCAATAAAAGAATATATCACCTCATTCACTAATATGATGACGTTTGTTCCCCATTTGATTCCTGATGAGACCACCAAAATAAGAAGATTTGTGGCAACCTTGCCGTTGGAGTTTCACCCTCACGTACAGGCAGCTGCAAGTTTCCCGACAAATGGAGGGAGATCGTGTTCACTGCAAGGGCGAGTCTACTAGTGGAGGGTTAAAGCGAAAGTTTCAACCGTCTGATAAATCGGGTCCTTCTAAAGAACAATCCTCTACAGGCGGGAAGATTGAAACTTCAAAGAAGCCGAGATCTGAAAATGTTTGGTGTTCTCAGTGTCACACTTACCATTCCGGTGAGTGTTCTGGTGCTACCCAACGATGCTGGAGGTGCGGACAAAAGGGCCACGCTAGTTCTGAGTGTGGTTTTAAAGAGGATGTCTGCTACCGATGCTATAAGCCTGGGCACAAGTTGACAGATTGCCCGGAAAGACTGGGTGCCGGATCTAAGGGGTCTTCTAGGGGCCAAAAGAGAGAAGATGCGCCTCGCGCGAAGGGGAGGGAATTTCAGATGACGGTGGAGGAGACCAAAGATGCGAGAGATGTTAATACCGGTACATTCTTTACTAACTCTTTCCATGCTATATGTTCTTTGACTCTGGAGTTGATTACTCCTTTGTTTCTTTGTCTTGTTAGAAGTTAATATCACCTATTTTCAAATTGGTCAATCCACTTAATGTGGAAGTTGCTAGTAATGAGGTAGTCTCTGTTACAGAGAAAGTTTCAGTAGCTGTTCTTGATGTCAAGGGAAGCAGTTTCCCTATCTCATTCTTTGGGATGGATTGGCTCAGTGGTTGTGATGCTGAGATTCTCCATTCCCAAAGAAAAAAGATGATTACAATTCCCCTCTTGATGAATCTTATGTTATAGCTCGTGGAGAATGATAAGAGTCTGGTATTCCTGTTATCTCCGTTGTTAAGAACTTTTTAAAAGTTGTGACTCTTTCTTCGCATATTTATTGATGCCAAGATAGAGAAACGAACAGTCTAACATATCAGAGTAGTGTTTGATTACCCTGATGTGTTCCCTGAAGAACTGCCGGGTTTACCTCCGGTCAGTGATGCCAATTGCAAGATTAAGTTGTTCCGGGAGCTACTACGGTGGGTAGAGCTCCATCTTTGATATATTCTCGAAGTTCTTAAATAAGAACAATTGTATGCCAAGTTGTCTAAGTATGAGTCTGACTAAGGGAAATGTATTTCCTTGGTCGTATTATCTGTAAGAATGGTGTCAAGTAGATCCAACTAAGGTAGAAGCTGTGATGAATTAGGGAGCTCCTCGAACTCCTTTTGAAATTAAAAGTTTCTTTGCCTTAGCTGACTGCTATTGGCGGTTCATCCGCAATTTCTTGAAGTTTGCGAGTCCATTGGCTAAACTGACTCGTAAAGATGTGTCTGTCGTGTCTGTTGTATGGTCGGAAGCTCAGGAGGAAGTCTTTCAGACCTTGAAGTAATTATTGTGTGAAGCTCCGATCCTCACCTTGCTTGATGGTTCGGAAGACTTTACTGTCTATTGTAAAATCCGTTACCACCCTTGTGAAACCAGTGTTGTGACGAATGTTTTGAGACGTAGAGGACCATCCACCGGAGTTAAGTTATGAAGATCGTGATGATATCAGAGGTGCACGCAAGTTGAGGTGAATACCAGAGACCTTGTGATCGTCCGCAACAATTCGATATTCCGAAGTTGATATTCATTTCTTAGTTGCAAATGAGTCTGCTTTGTTGACTCATTTGATTCAGTTTATGTTAGTGAGACCGTGACGCATCACGGTCTTTCTTGATTGTTATGATTTCCACTCTCTGTTGTTTCTAGCTCTAGCAAAGTTTGCAAAGTAAGTTAGGCACTTGTGTTCATCTGAGCACTATCTATCATACGCAGACTAATGGCCAATCTGAACATACGATCCAGACGATGGAGAATATGCCTCGTGTGAGTGTTCTTAAAAGTTTCTCCTTGAAGAGACGTTATTCGTTTTAGACGTAAGGGGAAACTAAGTCCATGTTCTAAAGACCCATTCGAAGTCGTACGTAAAGTCAATGATCAGACGGTATCTTTTGAGATGCCGCCTGAACTACGCTGTATACATGTCACCTTTCACGTGTGTTACTTACGCAACTGCCACATTGAGGAAGAATTTGTGGAGATTCTTGACACGAAGGTCAAGCTAGTCTTTGTGAAGTAAAAGTACAACTTAGGTCCAATCTTGATTTGGGAAGTTGAGGACAAGATACCTCACCTGTTTATCACTGAGTGGATTCACATGACGAAATCCTCTTAAGGGGGTAGATTTGTAATATCCTCAACTTGGGCCTAGTTGTAGATATAATATACGTATACGTGGTTAATGTAATAGGAAGTATTTATGTGTACGTACTTGTTAAGTTTTATGTGTAAATGTGTATGTGTGTGTTTGTAAGTGTGTTTTATGTATGTACGTATGTATGTGTGTTAGATGTATGTATATATGTGTTTAATATGTAATTAAGTAGAAAAGAAGAAAATAGGAAAAGAAATCTAGAGGCAAACCACCTCTAGAATATGTGTGTGTGTATAGATAGATATGTGTGTGTTTTGTTGACTCAAAAGTCAAAAGTGATAAACACAAAACCCCAAACACACTTCTCTCTCTCTTTTCTCTATCGCCACTCTCGGATTCCAAAGAAGAAGAAGAAGACTCACGATTATTGATTTACGAAAGGTTAGTAGTATAGATTCATATGTATTTAAAGATTGTATTCATGTTACAAACATGAATTCATGCAAGAACACCTTGAAGAATATGAAAACTTACTTTCTAAGTGGGTTTTGCATAAATGGTGTTGTTAGGATTTAATGTGTTTAAGATGTTTATTCAAGTAGAATATGATGTCCTAACAAGTTCTGGGCTTAAAATCAATAAGAATGAAGTTGCTAAGATGATTAAATGAAGTTGTCGGATTTACATGGTATGATAGTATCGGAATCCGCATGTGTTGAAATCCGATTGTTTTGTCGGAATTCGCTAGAAAGTGTCGGATTCCGTATCTGTCGGATTGTCGGATTTCATAGCTCGGATTTCCTTTTGTTTCGGAATCCGCAAGTGTCGGATTCTGTATGCATGTAGAATTCCCAAGTGTCGGAATCCGAAAGAAAAGTGTTGGATTTCCTTATTGATGTCGGAATCCGATAGAGTATCGGATTTCCTTGTTTGTTGGATTCCGATGGTGTCGGATTCCACAATTAAGACAAAGAAGTCTAAGTGTTGGAATCCACATGTCAGTGTCGGATTCCGCATGTAAGTGTCGGATTTCTTAAAACGCATGAGACCATCGGATTTCCCCAAATCCTACAGTTTTGGCGGATTTTGTGTCAAGTCCAAGTTAAGCGTTTGTTTTGTAGTCTTCAATGCATGTGAATGATTAATGTAAGTAATAACGTTTCTAGGTGAACTTTTCGTGTTAGTGGAGTAAAAACAAAGTCCCAGTACGTAGTAAACTACTCAGGTGAGTGCCTGCTTTCATGAGACTCAGTAGAGTAAGGCGTGCATGCTAAATGACTATCAAAATGTATTATGTATGTCTAACCTGTTTTTGCAGGTATGCTTCAGAAGGTGATTGTAAGTTTTAAATGATGTAGTAATTGCCTGTAAGATGTATAATAGGTGCATGCCAGCGGGTCCAGATTGGAACTGCTTAGTTAATATGTGATGACATGCTCTAATGTGGAATTGTATGATGATGCATGTGAAAGTATGAATGAATAAATGATGGATCCCTATGGGTCCTATGTACGATATATGATTATATGATGATGATGGATCCCTGTGGGATCAAATGTACGTATATGTGTATGTGCACGGTCTGCAGACCATCTAACATCTGACGCATGGTTAATTCGGGATTTAACGGTGATTCGGGGTGCATCCCGAATCGAGGTTCTGCAGAACTGCCGTGCCTTAACGTGAGTGGTAATCGGCCGGTTGTAGCTGGATTACCTGTGGAGCCTCTTGCTTCGTGAACGATGCTTGGTGGACTGCTTTATGCTCCCCCACCAGCGCGGATGGTTGTGACTGATTCCCGGTCTGAGTTGTTGAGTAGGACAGACTCCCCTACAAGACATGACTCTTACTAATCTTGTCAGTGCACCGCTTTGTGTTAAGCTAGCAATGTGTGCTCATGTACGATGTGTATGATGCATGAATTACTTTATTGATACTTATGATGAGTATGTACTCACTAGCTAAGTGTTAGCTAATGATGCTATGATTTCCCTTTTCGGTTAAAGACTAGAAGGCCTGGTGAGGCGGGTGACTTTTGATGAGAATGCCCCTTGTGGGTTGGGAACACTTTGTATTTATATGTTGTGATGTAATCTGATATTGTGGTCGGTTCCTGTATGTTAGGTAACACCAATGAATGTTTTGGAAACAAAGATGATGTAATTAACTGTTTGTTAATATAAAAGAAAATTTTCCACTGCTAAACCTGAGTTATCACTAAAGTAACTGTTTTTTAAGAAGCGGTGTTACACGTTTAAATCCATCGAATTTGAAAAAGCAAATTGTGTGTACTGGTTACTAATTTTATGAAAGATCGAACAACTTCCGGCCAAAAGTTTCAACTTACATGTTTAGACTAATCTAAAACAAAAGGTATACTTAAAATGTGTGTGCAAATCATGAATGTGTCCAAGTTGAACTTTAAATGGAACTTGTACCTGAAAAAATCGCAAGACTAACATCGGACTTTTGGATGACTTATTCAACATCGAAATGAAGTTGTTATTGACTATGCTTCTTATGATGGGTATCAGGAACACTTGACGAACATAAATAAACAACCAAACTTCCAAAAATAAAAAATGTGGTCTTTGTATTATTTAGGTGTTTGAAAATTGATGTTTGATTTAAAAAATGCTCAAAATCTTCATGTTATGGTCCAAATTGGAAAACTTTTAGTGTTACAAATGTGTTTAGATCCATGAATTCATTAAGAAACATGTGTCAAAACATATTTTTCATAGCATTACATACTACTTTGTCAATCGGATTTCAAGTGTTTAGCAATTTCTGAAATTTTTCAAATTTTTCCAAAGAGTCAAATCAAGTCAACATATGATTAAAAGGTCGAGTTTAATCCAAGTTGGACTATTTTTGAAGTTTTTCAAATGTGTGGGATATTCTTTGATTGTTACCTCTTTACAATTTCTAATCTTTTTATTGTTTCAACAAGATAATGGGTCAGTGGGAAGATGATGCCATCTGATACCATTCTTCGATGGCCAGCCTAACCCATAACCCAGACGACCAACTTCTCACCTTAGAAAAATTTATGTCTGTGATGACCCACGATAACAACTACTTCATCAACTTTACCAATTTCAAAAATCCCAACTTTCCCATTGTCTCTGAAATTTTCAAAGTCCATCCCCTGAACCATGCTCTCACATATTATCCTTCTACTTCGGGCACACATGTCCCTGAACTCTATGTGCAACAAATCTGGCACATCGCCCATAGTCATACCAATCCTACCTCTGGCCATGTTTCTATGCGAGGAGATGTTGACCACTTTACTGTCAATGTCACAGGTAGTAGACTGAGGGAGATTTTGAAGCTACCCACTGCTGATACCAGGCCTCCTCTTGCTGACTTTCAGGAAATCCCTTACGAATCAACTGCCCTCGAGGGCATTCGTGCCATGGGCTACAATGGTGACTTAGTGATGTGATCATATTTTAAAAGATACAATCTTCACCCTCTGTACTATTATTTTATGACCATCCTTCATAAGTGTCTCATACCAAAGCATACTGGCTATGAATATCCAAACTCCAACCAGATCAAACTTCTCTATGCAGCTGCTAATCGCCTTCACATTGATTATGCAAGCCTATTTTTCTATGATTTGGTACAGTCTGTGGAGGGCAAGGCTACTGATCTTAAACGTTTCATAGGTAGATTTTTGCCGTACCATCGATTTTTGCTCATGATAATACAAATTGGCATGGATCATAACGAGGAGATTCCACGCAGGGCAAGGCACAATTCCATCAAATCAAAACAAATTATGTACGTAAAAGCTTTAACAGGTAATCATCCAGTGAACCCACAACCATTTCTTGTATCTTTGGTGGATCTCTGTGAGCATACTGAGGTAGTGGTGAGCTATAGGACGAGTGTAGGTTTAGCTCCTCTGGTTAGGCTAGAGCCGGTCATACCTACCTAGGAAGCTGTAGCACCTAGTGTGCAAATACAGGATAGGACTAAGTTATCTCAGGGAGCCGCTTAGAGGGGTGTGGAGAGTGGTAAAAGCAACGAGAGGGGTGGAGAAGAAAGTGAAGGTGATACACTAAGTGACGGTGTTGCGGAGTATGATCCTATCCAAGTTAAATCTATTGTTGAAAGCTTCACAAATATTATTCTTGAACCTGAATAAATTACTCCAAGGGCTGAAACTTCACAAGAAACCTTTTCAGCAATAGTGGCCCCTAACTTTGAAGCAGAAACCTTGGGCATTGCAACCACCGTACCTGAAGCTACTCCTTTTGTTATTTGACACATCAAAGAAACAAATTCCTTAGCCGATTCTGTTTCAGTTTGGGTAACCTTTCCGGGATCACTTAGATTACCCGTTGAAGCACCAACACCTTCTAAAACGAATTCAGAAGTTAAAAGGCCGCCCAAACTCATAGCTGGTGTTGTGGTGACTATGACAGGACTTCCTACCAATCTTCGGATATGGCCTGTTAGGGCTTCACCTATGGTAGTTCCGGAAGGTCTATCTTGGAATAGACTGCTAAGAGCTTCCGGTATCTGCTTGTGTTTTGAAATAAAATCAACAATTTGTTGATGGTTTTCAATGTGCGTTGAAAGAACAGGCGTGGCATGGAGCTGTGTGTCACTTGTTTCAATATCAGCAACCTCCGAATGAGGAGCCGATAGATTATGTGTAATATCTCCGTGTTGTGAAACAATATTCTTTTGAGAGAATACTGACTGGCTGGGAGGGGTATGTGCATGCTCTGGGAAGCCAGAGTCTTTTTCAATATTAGGACTAGGCCCAACAGCAGATGTGGTTTCCCGGCTTATAATGGTTGGGGAACCCTCAGCATTCTTGTTTTCTTTTCTCACTTCTCTCTCTCTCCCTGATTTTGCTTTTGCCACTCAAAGTCTTCTTCTACGTTTAGCATACCAACATTGTCATACGATTTTTGAGTATCAATGCTTTCGAAATCATAATGAAAGTCCATCATTTGGTCATCATATGAAGGAAAAATTGGATGTATCTTCTGACCATCAGGACATAACTCCTCCTCTGTCTCCTGCTCATTCTGCTCAAACATTCTATCTATGTCTCGTTGAAATGAATCGGTTTCGCTTGATTGAGAACTATTGATAGATTGAACAATTTGTTTAACAATATCAGAGACGTCCACGGTAACTCCCTCACTAGTCTCACCACCTTCACCAACTTCTCCACCCTCTCAATAATTTTTTCAGTATGCACATCCATGTCAGCTTCTCCCATAGCAGACTGACTCCTAGTATCACTACTCTCGGGACTTGGCGTTCTTGGGGTAGAGTCAGCAGGCTCGTGCTGATTCATAAGAACAAGATTATTTTCCCTCACATACCACTGGACACTTTGACTTTAAATATCTAGCAAATGAACCACTTCAATCGGCATCACAAAGGTATTAACATTAGGCATCGCCAGTATTTTATATAATTTGATCATCATTTGAATTTGCGAAGCTGGCTCATCATAACGCCTAGAGATTTCAGTATCTCTGGCCATCAACCTTTGGATAATCATTGTTAAGAACCGCGGGAATGGCAGGAAATTGCACCTTCTGCCTCGAATCACATTCTCCCGAATGACCATTTAAATTTCAATAAAAGTTAGTTCAGCATAATCAAAATGCGATGCTTTTCCATTCCAACCAACACTTTCAGAGCAAAGGTATTTGCGCCATCAATTCCTTTACTAACACTTGTTAAACAACACATAATAATGGCGTATAGAGTCTGTCATTGTGGAACCAATCCAGAGCGTTTGAACTTAGACATCCCAGTAAGTTCATCTCCATTCCAACCCAAATCCATTACATGCGGTAAAATTTGTTTATTTGAAGGGGTTGGATCAAAATCAGGTTTGGATGGGTAAGAATTTTGTTTGGGCAATCGTAGAATACATCTTATGCTTTCAATACCCATTTCAAAATCAATCTAGTATATTCTACCGGCAAGCACAGGATTTCCTTGCTCACTTTCTGTCAAAGATAACGAATCCCACAACTGTTTTACATACACCTCTGGAACATGTGGTTCAGCCTCAAGTGGATTATAGGTAAATATATGGTTTAGTGGATGTGAAGAAATAAGTTCTGTTATTATGGGGTATTCGATTTTGGTTATGTCTGGGACAAAATAGGTGTTGTTTTGGGTAGGTAATTGGCTCGGGGAAAAAGTGCATGAGAGGGAATTTGCAATTCAAACAAAAACCCTTTGTGAGAATTTTAAAAAATTAACAAGTATGAAGTGAAATCCGACACACAAAAATCCAACACATTGAAATCCGTCAAAAATTATCGGATTTTGTTCAAAAATGCGACATGAAGTCCCTTTTAAAATCCGACAATTGACAATCCGATTGTAAACACTTTAAAATCCGATAAGAAGAAATCCGACATCCTTTTTGCTTCAAAAATCCGACAAGTTTAAAATCCGAAAATCCTATACTTGTAAATTCCGGTATTTCCAAAATCCAAAAATTCGTTAAAACCCAAAATCCGACTATCTAACTATCCCAAGTTTATCGGATTTGTTACAAAATCCGACAAAGTTGAAATCCGACATATTCAACACTAAACTATCAGATTCTCTGAAAATCCGAGAGTTCATCCAATTTTGTACATCTTTGTTTTGGACAAACCGACACATTAAAATCCTTCGAATTCGTTTCGAGAACCAACCAAAATTCAAAGATTTATGCAATTAAACTTGATAAAAACACTCCTTTTGAACTAATCGACCTATAAAACTCATAAACATCAGATTCTATGAGTTCAAAAACGCAAGTTTCACGAAACCTTAAAAAACCGACAACTCAAAACTCAACATTAATCATCTCGAAGATTGATTTATTTGAAATCTCAACTCAACCCACACATGTACTCCTAAAACCAAGTGTAACACATCAAACAAAACCTTTGTTTTCACGATTTTCATTCCGACGGTTTTGAATTTTCGAAATTACAAAAATCGATTAAAAACCCATTAAAAGTTCACTCAATTTAAAGAAGTCTATACCTTTGGATTCAGTAAGTAATTGCGATCACATATCTATCAATAAAACACGTGAACAATCAACTTCGAAAATTCTTGCTTTTGAGAGGAGTTGCTCAAATCTCGGATTTTAGAAAACCGATAAAGTAATCGGATTTTTCTTTTTATAGGAAAACAAGAAATCCGATACCCATGGTTTAAAATCCGACCCAAGAAGAAATCCGATATACAAAGCTTCGGATTTGGATGAAACACCGACAAAACTCACGGATTGTGTTAATCCGACAAAAATAGCGGAATCCAACAAAAGTTAGCAGATTTTGACTAAATCCAACAACATTTGCGGATTTTGAGCACTTAAGACCAAAATTTTGTTCTTTCAAAGCAACACACTCCCCCTCAACTCAACATTTCATCTTGAATAACTACACTATGATCATGAAGATGAAAATTCTTAAAAATTTGGAAATCAATATTCAAAAACAAACATAAAAAACTCCCCCTCAAACCATGCACAAATGTACATCAATTTGAGATGAAAAAAATATTTTTGAATTTTATTGTTTTGTAAATGTTTTTGATTTTTCATTGATTATATACACAACCTGTTATATTTTATCCCCCTACAAGTATGAACCATCAGTGATTCATATCTTGTACTTGATGTCTCAATTCCTTTAACTCAGCTTTTATACCTGCACCACTAGTAAATACCGTGTAAGATCTGATAAAACAGAATGATATGTCAAACAGTTAAATTCAACTTTCCTAATCTTGACACCAAAGCATTAGAACGAGAGTCATCTAAAGATTTAGTGAAAATATCAGCAAGTTAATTCACAGTTTGAACATATTTTTATTCAATTAAGCCTTTTTATGCATAGTATTTCTGAAATGGTATGTGATGTCTATATGTTTGGTTTTAGAATGATGTACCGGATTACATGTAATTTCAATGTCACTCTGAGAGTCACACATCAATGGAATTTTGTTGTACTTCAGACTGAAATCTGATAGCTGAGTCTGAATCCAAAGAGACTGTGAACAGTAGTCTGCAGCGGCAATGTATTCTGCTTCAGCTGTTGACGACGATACACGAATCTGTTTCTTGGATCCCCAGCATACCAGTCTGTCTCCTAAGAAATGTGCACTCCCAGATGTACTCTTTCGATCTAGCATGCATCCGGCATAGGATGCATCAGAATACGAAATGAGTTCAAATCCTGAATCCCTAGGATACCCCAAACCAAGATCTGAGGTACCCTTTAGATATCTGAATATGCATTTTACCGCCAATAGATGACATTCTTTCGCATTTGCTTGAAATCTGGCGCAGAGACATGTTGAATACATAATATCCGGCCTACTTGTCGTCAAATACAGAAATGAACCAATCATTCCTCTATAAGTTTTCAAATCTACTGCCTTTCCATCACGATCAGCACATAGTTTTGTTCTTGAAGCCATGGGTATTTATTGAAGAACAGCCAGTCATATCAAATCTCTTTAATAGATCTTTGATATACTTAGCCTAATTTATAAAAATACCATGATCCAATTACTTAATTTGCAATTTTTTCATAGCGTTTTTCATAGTGTTAGAAATTTCATTTCCATTTTTAGGATTTGTGGAACGAAATATTATGTCATCGACATATATCTGTACCAACACATAGTCCTTTCCCATTTGCTTTTTAAACAATATGGTGTCTATTATCCCTTTGACGTATCCTTCTTGTAAGAGATGTTCTGGCAACTCATCATTCCAAGCTCTCGGGGCTTGTTTTAAACAATATGGTGTCTGTACCAACATCGCTCAGCGAAGACAAACTTAATGTCAGTTCAGTACACCTCTTTCAGCAAAATCATAAAAAATATATTGACACTTTATTTATAAGCTTTGTTTTATGATGTAACTTTTTGTTAATCAAATGGCTAAACATGTGTTATCCTACTATGCCTTGGATCTTTCAATTGTAAATATATTCACATTTTTTTTGTATCTTCTGAAGATACAAACAAGATCGAACTTTGCCTCTAAAAAGGTTAAAGTCATCTCTAATGAAAAGATCTTGAAAAATATGTTAAAGTACTAAAGTATAGCTTGTAACTACATCTTTAGTAAAGTCAAATTTGAAGAAGAATGGCTGACGAAGAAAGTTCTTACATGAAAAAGAAAATTTAGAGTTTGAAAATAACAAGATAAGATAAATAATATTTTTATATTGTCGATGGGAGTAATCTTTTTCGAAAAGAGCAAACACTCTTCTTATACTCAAGTAAACTGATACTTCCACTTGCCCATTTGCTTTATAATATTATTTATGTCTTTTCTAACACCATATCATTGCTTGGAGGATCTTCCAAAATCTTTGCCAAAAACTTCTATAAATAGACATGCATTCACAAAATGCAAAGAACGACAATGAACCTGTACACACTTACTGAACATCTCTATCAAAGAACTAAGCTTAAATCTTTTAAGCAAAACAAAATTTTAGAGTTTCCATAAGTGTAGAACAACTTGTCCATGTGTTCGACCTCAAGAACACTAATTATTTAGTAGAAGCTTGTCTATGTGTTAGACACTTTAGATGTCACCTTTTATTGTATTAGGAATTTTGGCTTCCTCAAACATTTAATTCTTGATTCATAATTAATAAGAATTATATTAAAAGTACATGTGTGTGAAATTAATTTAAAGGGCTTAAGTTTGTATTCAACCCCCCTTGTACAAACAATTGTTTTTGCGCACTTAATCTGAGACTAACACATATTAATAAGAATTATATTAAAAGTATTAGTGTGTGCATTTATATTCAAAAAGCTTAAGTTTATACTACATTCCCCCTTCTACAAACATTTGTTGCTGTGTACATTTATCTAGGACTCATACTTCCCTTACAATTGTGATTGTTATTCCATTATAATTCTTTTATAGTCCCATACGTGAAACAAATCATGGTTAATTGCACAAATTAATGACTAAATACTAAAAAATAAATGTGTTCAACAATCTATATGCAAATGGATATACATATTTACTTATGGTTGCATATGTGCAACATAAACCCCCAATTTATACACACTAAATACATAACATGGGATAACTTACATCATTTACATGTTAATCTACTTTTCCTTGTAAACATAACATATTTGCAATATATGTTATGTTATAGCATAAAGCAATAGTTCATCAATTGTTGTTTCATGGCCTCAACACTGCACATATGGCTAGTTACAGGTTGACATTCATCCATAACATTCTTGCTTTACAATTATGATTGTTGTTCCATTATATATTCATTTATAGTCCCATATGTGTAGAAAATTATGGTTAATTGCACAAATTAATGACTAAATGCTAAAATATCATAGGTGCAACTATCTATATGCAAATGGAATTACATATTCACTTTATCACTTATAGTTGCATATGTTAAAATAAACCCCCAATTTATACACACTACCTACATAAGATGGTATAACTTACATCATTTATATATTGCAGCATATGGTGGTAAGTAGGACAAAGTAATAGTTCATGAGTTATTATATATAATTTCCATTGTAATCCAAAAATATGTGCAATATATGTTTGCAAGAAACACAAAACAATAGTTCATGAATTGTTAATCTACTTTTCGATATAAACATATGTGGTATGTTATAGCACAAAGCAATAGTTCATGAATTATTGTTTCAAAGCCTCAATGTTTACAAATTGCATATACGCAACAAAAATTGATAAGTTGCAGAAAGTAACTATATTTGATATGTCTAATATATGAAAAGAATTTGAAAAAGTACCTGTTAATCAACTTTTCCTTAAAAAATTATCATATCTGCAATATATCTTGGTAAGTATCACAAAACAATAGTTCATGAGTTTTTGTTACAAGCCTCAATGTTAACAACTTGCATATATGCAACAAATGTTGACAAATTGCAGCAAGTAACTATATTGCATATGTGCAACACATAAGAAGAAGTAGAATAAACTATATGTTAATCTACTTTTCTATAAAAAGTTATCATACGTAGAATTTATATTGGTAAGTAGCACAAAAGAATAATTCATGAATCATTATTCAAGGCCTTAATGTTAACGAGCTGCATATATGCAACATATGTTGATATATGATATGTTACAAAGTTTTATTCATACAAATACATTTAGAAATGTGACATCATTATTTCCTTCATTTTACATACTATACAAGACCTTATTTTATGAATTAAAGATCATGAAATCCAAGCATCATTTAAATTCAAATACAAAGTACATTTCTCGTATATCATCTTCAATACTAAATAACATAAGCAAATTCACAAACTGAAACTCGAATAAATCATTAACCTATTCTATCAATGTAAGCATTTGCTTTATGGTTAAAGATGTTCTACTAAAATTATTCATACCTTTAGTCATTTGCAGTAGCAAACACTTAAAAACTTGTGAAAACCTAAATCGACAACAACATACCAGCAACTTTCAAATCTGCATATTCGATTTTGTTATAGAAATGCAACATTTTCAACTACGTTTATGATTTTTGTGACTGCAATTAACTAAAAACATCAATTTCATAGCAAAATCTTTAAAATTCACCATCATATTGCAATTGAGAAACGGAATTACTTTGTCGGGTTACTTTTACAATTTACATAGATTGCGCGTAAGAGTGGATGGATACGGAACAAAATCCTTGTGATTCTTCAAATCAAGCCGGGTGAAAACCGTCAATCAAGTATGGGAAGGATTTTGTAATCGGTATATCGTGGTTGTTTGTTCTTCTCTCTCCCGTATCTCTTTCGACAAGGTGCTTTTTCCTTTTTTTTAACAAAAAATGTATGTCAAATTTACAAATATACTCCACGTGTTTTTTTGGCATCCTCACTTTTATGATTATTTTTTGCTTTCCGATTAATCCTTTTTAGCCATTAATCAATTAAATATATGGTTTGGATTAGTTTTCGCAGTTTTTGTATATTTTTTGGTTCTCAATGGAACTGTCCTATATATATAAATACATATTATAAGGGTCACTTTTATATTTTTACATAGAAACCTTATTATGCTTGGACTTGATAATTTAGGTCCTCGTCACATCATAGCATCTCAACCTAGAATAATTGGGTGCTGATGGTCAATTGTGTGGTGTGGCATCTTCTACTAAACAGATATCCTATTATGCTCAACCTAAATTCAGGAGGTGTTGCAATCTCATCTGTGAATTATGTTCTTTATGATGGTGAAAAGGTGTCTTTTGACCATGTTTTTGCCTCATGTTTGTTTGTAAAGGAAATATTGAAATGGTTGTTATAGTGATGCAATTGGATTGATAGTCAATATTCTTCTCTAAACCAACTTATCAATTCAAAGAAATAACGAAAGGGTGTTTATTGTTGTGTGTATGGAAAGTTCGTAATGACATGGTGTTCAACAGAAAATGTTTCTCATCCTTTCTTGTTCATGATGAAAGTCCATCTACTCTCTTCATATGGAGAAAGCATAGAGCTAGATGTAAGGATTTAACGTGCTCTATGCGGTGTTGTAATCCATCTGTTTTTGTTTTGAGTTGTAAACACTATTCTAGAAGCTTGCTAGTTTTTATTTAATAAAATTTTTGACTTGTTCTGTGGGGTTGGTGGCCATGCAAAAGATTCTTGTGCTTTTTGCCTTGGAGGTTTAAGTTTCCTCTTTCATGATTAAATTTTTATCAACAACCATTCCTCTTTTAGATTTGACTTGACCAAGTATAGAATTTCCGGCCATACTTAGTTAAGGTAGCAAATCTTCGAGATCTTCCTCTTCAAAAGTATATTTCTCCTTTTCTAGAGGATAAGATCTATCCTTTTTGTCTCATGCTTGATCTAAAAAGTGCTTTGTACTTCTACAAACAAAGATCTAAAGGTATAGTAGAACAGTACATGTTCTGCCTTTTACATATGAAATGTACAAACTGAAATAGTGAGCGGATCTGACATTTTTGCTCGACTCGTCTTACAGAATGTACTAAGTCCTTTTAAAGTTTTAAGCTTAGTTGAAGGAAATGATTTGTTGATCATTTTGCAAGCGCTCAGTTGATAACTAATGCTCAGCTGATCATATAGATGCTCAGTTGATCAAACATTTATACTTGGAATGTATAAGCTCATCTATTTATATGATCAGTTGATCAAGTATGCTCAGCTGATCATGTAAAGAGATAAGTTTATGTAAGATGATGACTTGTGTTTTGTAAGACTTACATAGCTGATGCAGGTAGCCTCAATTGATCCATATGGTCTTGAACACTCAGTTGATCAAACTTATTTGCTCAGTTGATAGTTATAGGCGCTCACCTGATCAAATTTATTCACTCAGCTAATGGTTGTATTTCCTCAGCTGATGGTCTTCTACACTCTGTCTTTTCATCCTGAAGTTCCTCAGTTGATGTCTTTTGGTTGATGCATTGAGTAGGGGCTGCTTCTCAGCTGATATTTTCATACTTAGTAAAATTTCAACAAACTGACTCAAACAACACATGTTTGAATATTTTCTAAGTCATACTGAATGTATGGTCCGGTTATCATCAAATTCTATATTTCTTAATAGACAGAGTTGATTGTTAAGGTGAAGTGATTATCTCGCCAACACTTTTAAGCAATATTCAAATTATTACAAAAACAAACAATATGTACTTTCTATCTACATAATATATTGAGTGTATAAAATACCACAGTACGAAAATTCAAGCGAATGTGATGAATCGGTGGATAACTAACTTTCAACATCTTCTTCAAGAGGGTAATCCTGTGTATATAAAAGATTTTGTGATTGGTGTCAATGCTTCCAATTACGAGTACTGTGAACATCTTGATAAGCTTAATCTGATATACAACACAAAGGTGATGAAGTGTTCTGGTTTCAATGGATATTTATATGGTTTTGTATTTGAAAGCTATGAGTCTATCAGGGATAAAAATCAACAAATGCCACAATTGGTAAGTGAATATTCTAATACTCCAAATGTCCTATTTTCATAATTTAAAAACCTTATAATTTAAGTTGTTTTGTATGTATTAATCGTTGATATTGATTAAATATTTCCAATCTCTTTTAGATGTTATCCGTGATGTTGTTAGATGGGGTAAGCTTGATATCAATCATTTGAAAAAGCAACATAAAGTATCATTGGAAATATAGAATATAGAGTGAAAATTCTTTTCAGTTTTTTACTTCATCAATAATTATGTTTTCTACACAATTAAAGTATGTGCATTAATATATATTTTTACAGGGGTGTCAAACTTAATGTGACACAAATGGATGAATTTGCTGATAAAATAAGTGATTATGTTCATAATCATTCTCATTCTGACCGTGTCATCATCATTCTTCAGTTTGGAAAGGTCAAGTGGTTTGAAGGTAAAATACTCATCTATTTAAATAGTGTACACCAAATCTGTTCTTTTTAAGTTATATATATATAACCCTGTTCATTTATAAATCAATTGTATGTATTTAAGGGCGTCCTTATGTATTAAATTTGTTTGGTGTAAGAAAGCATTATATCAATGAGGAAATCAATGAAATCATCAACATTAGAAACAGGGTTGTATATCATTGTGTATTGTGTGTGTGTATATGTAAATATATATATATATATATATATATATGTATGTATGTATAAGAAAGAGGTCACTTGCTATTGTCACTGGATATTTAGTTCAACTTGATTTTTAAAGAAATCTGAGAATATGTGTGTTTTTGCTTCTATTTACTAACACCCTACTTATATTGCATAGCCTACATGTACATTTTCTTTTTACAT
Organism: Dittrichia graveolens; assembly: GCA_038502395.1. Taxonomy (NCBI): domain Eukaryota; kingdom Viridiplantae; phylum Streptophyta; class Magnoliopsida; order Asterales; family Asteraceae; genus Dittrichia; species Dittrichia graveolens. The sequence continues at coordinate 48,883,281 of JARJIL010000005.1, read as the reverse complement.
AATACTAAGTTACTTGTGTGATTAAGAAAAATCATATAGTTTCTCTAAACACCATAATTGCTTAACATATTATGATTAATGAATGATGGTTGACTCAAATACTTGTAAGGTATCCCATTTACCCTGATATTTTCATCACTAAAACCATTATTTGGGGCAATGATTTGAAGTATTTTACATACAAACATGACAACTGAAAATCTCAAATCTTCGTACTTTTGCTTCCGTAGAGAATCATTTAACAACTTTATGCTACTTTAGCAAATGTAATTGTGTTTTCCATGTGCGTATGCTCATATTGAATATGGTAAAATTAAGTTCATATGTAACCAAGAAATTGTTGATCCTATCACTATTTGTGAACTGTAAGCTAATAATATTACTTTTGATCATCATACATTTTGAAGTTCATTGATATTTATTAACAATTGTTTTTATATTCTTTTAAAATAACCCATATATCACCCATTATGAAACATATGATATCGTAAATTAACTTAAAGATTGAAAGTTTGAAATCTCTACAAAGTAAAAGTAGAGCTTTTATGTTTGGATCCAGATATTCAAAACACTACAATGTAGTTATTCATTTGAAAACACTACAATGTAGACAATATATGGTCACTAGATGATAATAAACATGTGGTCGAGGAAATTGATTTAACGGAAAATAATTTATATTGCAGTCTGCTTTCTTATCGTGGTGATAATTCAAGTTATAGACTATCTATAACATCTAAGCATGATGATTTTTTTACAAATGAGAGGAAGAATATGGTTGGACTCATTGAAATTGCAGAGGTATATTTATTCAAATTACTCTTTTACAGTTTTTCTAATAATTTGTTGAATTAACAACAACCACTTTTAAATATTTCAGAAAAAGATTTGTGCTGTTGTTGGTACTATTGAATGCATCCCAAAAGATCAGCCGTGGTATTATCTTGGTTGCAATATTTGTGCACGTGGTGTTAGGGCTGAATATCAGTTAAAAGAACAAGAACAATAAGATGGTTTTGGTCGGATCGATGAGATTTGTCTTCATAAGTGTAACAACTGTAAGGTCAATGTGGATCCGATACAAAGGTGTGTATTAACCAATGTTTTTGTAAACAAACACCTATTAATTAATATTTTTATTATGTTGACAATTTATTCTTTACCCGTGTTACAAGTTTAGGATTCTACTTAGGGTTCAAGACTCAACCGGGTTAGCATCATTGAGTTTGTTTGATCGACATGCTAAGAGACTATTGAACACAACAACTTCATATGTGTTTCGCATTAATGAAGAGGTATACTTTTGTCTATACATTATATATTATCAAATTATCAATTTTTTACGTTTATTCTTGTATATTAAATTAATTAATGACGATGATGGTTTAGTTAATTAATTTTTAGAAATTATTTTCTTTGCAGCATGGTGAAATGAATTTCTTTCCAAATGAACTCAATGTTTTAGTTGGAAAGAAATTTGCTTTTCTAATTGAAATTGGCAGCTATAATCTACTTAACAATAATCAAGTTTGTGGAATCAAGGAGTTGATTGACAATGAAGAAATCATTCTTCAATTGGAAAATAAAGCTAATCTTAACCAGGTTTATACTTTTATAAATGTTTTTTTGTTGATTTTTTGCAACTTAAAATTCCATAATTATTTCATTCCTTCTATAAGTTAATTGAAGAATCAGAGTCATTAACTATTAGACTATCACACATTCACACTCAAAAAGAGCCATATATGAAGATAATTTTTATAGTCATTTAATTTTTAGAGCATATAACTGTTTTTCTCATGCATTAACATGTTTTAATTTTAACTTTTACTTAATAGGATGCAGTTTCATACACGGGAGAGATTGCAACTCAGTCCCATATGAAAAAGAGCACCGCCTCAATCCCATCTGAAAAAAATAAGGAGAAGAAAGACCGGTCTACACCGATTGATTTAAAGCGTAAAGCTAGTGATAACTATTTAGAAGATGAAGAGACAAGGATGTCGGCAACTAAAGGTACAAAAACATCGAATGGTGTAACATCTAAGAAGCCAAATGTCATGAACACATTTCCTATTAAGCTGTTATCTCAAAAAAAGAGAAATGAGTAAAAAAAATATTTTTTAAGAATTTGTCCGGTTCCATTCAGCTTTAGAGACTTTGGTATTTTCGGTTTTTTAAGGATTCTATGTTTGCGAACCTTGTTTATCCCATTTGCATAATATGTTTTTAGATTATTTGATTATAATTGTTTCTACTATTTAATATTTAGTTATTTTCTATTTATTAAATCGTTTCTCTTTTATTACTAACATATACCGTCTAGAATATTCAAATGCATAACACGTCAATTCAGCAAGTCAAATATATAAAGTTGTAAAATTAAGGTTTAAAATTTGTCTTTCATTTGTTTTTTTTGGGTGTAAGATTACAATTGCTAAACTTTTACAACATTAATAACCATCTCCCTCTCGTCAAAGGTACCGATGTATCTTTTTCCTTCTACAAAATTAATACTGAAAAAGTCAAAAACCAATAGGTCCTATGAACTTCCTTATACAAATAAATTTAATAACCATTAGTATATATTACTATGTTATAAATAAATTATAAATAAGTAAAAGCCAAATTTACCTGGAATTTCTAATAACCAAATACTTATATTTTGTGAAATTTTATGAAATTTTTTTGTTATAACTATATAAGTAAAATAATTTAGTTTAATAACGTAAACCAACACTTTCACTTATTTTTACATATTAATATTAATATTAATAGATAATAGATATATTAATATGAGATTTTCATATTAAAAGATATATTATATTCCTTTTAACAAGTAATTTAAAAATAATATTAGAATAATATTCCCTAACTAAATTTGAAATTTTCCCTATGCGTTATGCTTTCGTGTGCGAATTATTTCATAATATATTTTAATAACATGACACATAATAACAAATTTTAAATCTTATTTTTTCTTTCCTGATAAATGTGACTATATCACGTCAATTCAGCAAATCAAACATATAAAGTTAAAAAAATAATGTTTATGGTTTATCTTGAATTAGTTTTAATTTTCTTGGGTCATTTTTGTTATTTTTGACAGTTGTACTCATTTACTTTATTATCTTTCATTTGTTTTGTTTGATTCTAAGATTTCGCTAAATTTTTGCAACATTAATTGTCATCTCAATCTATCTTGTAACTTGATGAGATTAGACATATACTTTTTCAAGATTATAAACATATGTTAATTCATTGTCTATACCGTTAATTGTTTGGATTTTATACATACATATATGGACATTAATCGTGTGGATGCTAAAAATAATTGGAGAAATAGGAAATTATATTTGGATAATAGCAAATCCAAATTTAGGTCTACATTATCAAATCATCAATACTCCACATCTACGATTACATCTTAATCCTCGAAAATAACTCATCTACCAAGATTAGAATTGCGGACATCTCATAAAGATGTTCAGATATCTTGTCCTTCGTCTATTAACATTCCAAATTCGAACAATTGTAGAACGAGAACACTCATGATGGATATTACAAATTGTAAGATCAATTTATTTAATATATTTATTTATATATTTAGAAAGTAACATTTGTTTATAAATTGTAAGTTTTATTCTGTTCGGTACATTCTAAATTGTAAGTTTTATTTCCTATTGATGTCATTCTTAAAATTCAATTCACAAATATATATTCTTAAATTACTTGTAATTGGTATTAAAGGTTGTTTAGTTTTCTTTATTATGTTTAACTTTTTAATTATGATAGTTCTAATTTTTTATTTTAAAAATCTTATAACACCTTCAACAAAACTCCATAGACACACGTTCTCAAAATGTGAGCATGATCTCAATTCAGTCAAATGTGTATCATAACTGTATCTTGTGGTCCAATCCTACAAGTTACATTCCAGAACTACATTATCCATCATTTCTAATGGTATGAATATTATATTAATTTTTTCTATACTTCATATTTACGTTATTAATTCCATTTCTACTATGTTTCTTCAATCTTATTCTACTTAACTATTTTATAGATGTGTCTTATATGAATAATAATAATCCCTGATTCTCTTCAAAAAAGAGCCAGTATCATCAGTTTATTAGCAATAGCACATGGAACAAAATACCCATTCTTAATCATTCTTCCGGTTCTACGAAGTTATCATCTGGAACGCATAAGTTGAAAAGGATGACGAGAAATATATATGATATTCCCTTATTTGACTTGACAAAAAATGACTCTAATGATGTGCGTATTAAGAGCACATGGACTATAGGTATCTCAAAAGGTAATTTTCAAATAGTAACTTTTTCGTTTATTTTATTCTTTATTCTTAATAGTACATAAATCGTTAATTCAAAAATACCATTGTTGTTAAATTGCCGTAATTCATTCTAAAGTTGCAATATAGTGGAAGTAACATTATTTGAATTACACTCTACAACATACAAAAAAATTGAAAAAAGCTATTTGTGACATTATATTAATATATTATTTACAAAATTATAATTTTATTTTACCTTGTGTAATTCAACAGATTATTTGGATCATGGTGATCAAACTTTTGTATGTGAAATGTATGCTGCAAAAGTGTGGAAATACGAAGCACTTAGAGGTAAAATAAGTGAGGAGAAAACATGTTATTCTCTCTGTTGCAGATATAGCAAGTTAGAGCTTCCAAAGTTAAAATCAGCACCACCTTTATAGTAAAAACTTTTTCACAACGATGATTCCACAAGCAAATACTTCCTTAAGAATATTCGTCGTTAGAACTCAATGTTTGCATTTACTTCAATGGGTGGAAAACTTGATTCATCAATTAACTGATGTAAAGCTCCGTACATATTCACACTCAGTGGTCAAAACTACCACACAATGGAAGCCTATTACCACAGGATGGCTCAAGACTAAAGTTATCTCAGCTTTACATATATGATACTGAGAATGTGGTTTCAAATAGTCAAAGGGCTTTTGGGTATATATTCTCCTTACTACGTATTTATTTATTTATTACAGTTATAGTTTTGTTTCATACTTACACTAATACTACATTTCTTATGGGTGGTCTTCTATCAGTGAACAAATCAATGGATCTGCATCATCTTCGGATTTGTTTGATATTCAAATAATTGAACATTTGAAAGATATGTTGGATTTAGAAATGTCTTGGTTCAGTCATATACGATGGTAAGAAATTCTTTTCCTTCAAATCCACGTAAAAATATGAAATTAAGACTTATTGAAAGAAGAGAAAAAGATGGTAGGACATATAACATGCCAACTGCATCGGAAGTTGTGGCTTTGATTGTTGGGGAAATTGTTGATTCATTTCACAATAAGGATATTATTGTTCAAACACAAACATGAAGTCTGTAACGTATATGTGAATTACATCCCTCTTACATTCCTCTTCAGTATCCACTACTTTTTCCATATGGTGAAGATGGGTATTATGTAGATATCCCTCGTAGAGGTGTCACACCTGCAAGAAAAAGCAAACGCCCAAATTGTACTATGAGAGAATACTTCGCTTATAGAATTCAATACAGGGTTAATGAATTCTCGTTGATCCTTAATTCGAGAAGGTTGTTACAACAAACCACGATTGAAAGTGAGAGATTGTATTACATACGTAAACAACAGAAAGTACTTAGTTGTGAATCATATAAGAATTTGTATAAGTTACATATTCAACGAAATAGAGATGTTTCTTCCACCGGAAAATGTGTCATCTTACCTTCATCTTTTACTGGTGGTGCACGCTACATTATGCAAAATTATTTAGATGGTATGTCACTTTGTAGATGGTATGGATATCCTGGCCTTTTTATTACTGTAACATGTAATCCAAAATGACCAGAAATGACAAGGTTACCACGCTTCATCCCAAACACAAACCTCAAATATTATGCAGATTATTTAAAATCACACTTGATTCTTTGATTAGAGATCTAAAAGATACAAAACTATTTGGTGGTGTTCAAGCAGGTATATTACATTTAATATTATAATTAGTACATGTTAAATACCAATTGTACTATATCACATAATATAATATCAAATGATTTTATATTTTGAAATTTTAATATTTGTTGTACTAACATAAAATATATGTTTACGCATTCTATGTAGTTTCTTATACCATGGACTTTCACAAACATGGTTTGCCTCATAGTCACATATGTCTCTTCCCATATTCGGATTACAAACTTCATACAGTAGAATAGATTGATTCGGTAATTTCTATAGAGATCCTAGACAAATATAAAGGTCGTGAACTGTATTCTCTTGTCAGCAAGTTTATGATTCATGGTCCTTGTGGCGTTGATAATTTGAATTGTCCATGTATGACCAAAGATAAAAAGTGTACGAAGAACTATCCAAAAAAGTTTTCTGACAGAACTTCTATTGATTTAGATGGGTTTCCTATTTATAGAAGAAGGAATGATGGAGTGTTTGTTGAAAAGTCGTATGTTAAATTGGATAATAGAAATGTAGTTCCCTATAATAAATATCTTTTGAAAAGATATTGTAACACCGTAAAATATAAGCCATTTTTTTTAATTGCGCTGCGGAAGCTTTAATTAACTTTAAACATACAATCCATTCACAATCATAACAATCATTTACAAACAAAATATCTGTTCTTAAATCCAACATGCTTAAGTCTATGTTACAAAATAAACTGGCTCATTTTATTTAAAACAAAATATCAGAGTCAAGTCAACTTTTCCTTCCACGAGCACTCACAAACACAAACCTGCAAAAAGCAACAACTGTGGGGAATTAGCACAAAGCTAAGTGAGTAGATGCTAAACCTAAAAAGCAAACATTAAGTCAATACTAATCATGTAATCATAACCACTAAGAAGACCGGTGGTTCGGCGCAGAACCTACAACCAATGGCGGCCAAAGCAAAGGTTTACCGATAGCCCTCTACTGGATTAGCACAGTGAAATCCCACTCTGAAGCAACATATGCAACAGTAAGGCTACCACTGTTCAACCAACCAGTAAACGAGCCCAGCACATTTCCACGTATAGCTGACTTCTCAAACGCAACTCAAAATCATACTAAGAGTGTGTATCGAACAAATAGTCATGCAATAGTCATAATACATAATAATCACAATCAACAGTTCCAATATCAAACCATCACATAAAATCATGCCTCACATCAGTAATATTAAACACAATCTTTACCATTCGCATCCAACATCCACTCACCTTTTAATCTCAAGGAAAGCACTCATAATTCTTATGTTACTGAGCCTTTGGATTTCCTGAAATACAATAATAATCAATCAGTCTCAAATCTTGTAAATATATCTGACATATATTTATAATTTATTCCTAACATCAACAATTAATAAACAATAACAAATACAATTGAAACTCAAAAGTACCGGATTCTTAAAACTATCGGATTTTCTCTCGGATTCTTGAAAATCCGCAACGAAGGTATCAGATTTCCCAAAATCCGCAACTATCTATAAGGATTTCACAACTGTCGGATTTAGGAATCCCATGGGTTCCAATTTCTGTTTTGTCTTAGTCGGATTCCAAGTTTCCAAAATCAAGAGTATTGGATTTCACTAAGTCTCTGATTTCAAATTCCGGATTTGGGTAACGGATTTCATGTGTCAGCTTTCATTATTTGGATTTTGACTTAAATCATTTTCCAAGTTTAGGATTTCATAACAATACAACGTCAAACATCTCACTTCGTGTGTTCCTAGAAAGGGAGAAACTCACTAGGACATGAGTGTGTACGATATGTTAAACAAGCTCAAGGACATGTTCCGACAGCAAGTTAAGCAGAAACACTATGAGTGTGTTAAAAGCCTAGTCAGTTGTAGGCTGCAGGAAGGCGGGAATGTTGGTCTTCACGTCCTTAAGATGAAGGCGAACGTGGACCAAATGGAGAGGTTAGGATTTCCTATTGGGAGAGAGCTCGCTGTGGATATTGTACTCCAGTCTCTGCCCGCATCATATGAACAGTTTGTCACAAACTATCATATGCAAGGAATGGAGAAATCCTTAAGTGAATTGCATGGCATGTTGAAGTCTGCGGAGTCTGACGTTGCCAAGAATAGTTCCACCTCAACCACTCCCGCATTGGGCTTAAAGAAACAAAAGAAATGGAAGAAGAAACCAACCCTAAGAGGAAAGGTTGGAGTTTCCAAGCCTATCCTTAATATTGAGTCGAAGGACATAGAGAATGTGCCTCAAGAAGAGACCCAAGAAAAGGTGGTTTGCTACTTCTGTGAAAGATTTTGAAATTGGGGCCGTCACACCTGCCCTACGTGCCGAGAGGATATAAAACTTCTCAGGAAAGAGAGAGTTAACTTTCCATCTTCAGGTATGTTCATGATTCATTGCTATTCTTCTATAAGCTGGGTTGTTGACCCGAGCTGATTGACTCACGTTTGTCACAAATATGTTTGTTACAAAGTGTAGGTCCTTTGTTGAAAGAAAAGCATGAAGAACCGGATCTCGAACGAGAAAACCATGGTGATTGTCCTCGAAGAGAAGATAAGGACACTTGATCTCGCTTTTGTCACCGGTTTATTTATTACTTTATTTTATTGCCCTGCGTGGCAAGTAACATCTCTTTGTATGCTCGTTTTAGTTACGGTGAACAAAATTTTGAAGATTTAAGAATTGATGTTGAACCTTTTTAACCGTTATTTATTCAAGGTTTTATGTCATAGCTCATGTGTTGTTTTGCCCTGCGTGGCGTACAACTTTACATGTGGTGACAATGAGTTATTCTTAAAATACGAAATTTATTATGAAAATCTATTGTGAGATATCTTTGTTCAAAATTTCCCATGTCATGGCATACACAAGGATTTGGTACAAGTAATAGAATATTCATGAATAATTGATTCTGAATCCAAAATAGTTTGGATGAGTTATCTTTGTGTGATAATCAACTTAATCATATAAACAAGAAGTATATCGCCTAGATCCATGTGGTTAGGATCTTGGAATAGTTTAGTCTCGGGCTAAACGCTTTGATGTTGATCTTGTTTATTAGGCTAAGATGATTATGAGATCCTTCGCCGGAGTTTGTGAGAGGATTATAAGCTTGTTGGATATTGATCACATTTTGTGGATAATCCGTTCAAGCATACCACAAAGAATAACGAAAGCGAAACTTCTTCGTCACTACCTTGATGGTAGTAGTGGTGAGACGTTTATTAGTTTAGGTATATGTCTGAAACCATGTTGGTGTTCAGAATTAACCAAAACAACTATAAGAATCAATAGGGCATATAGATCAAGTTACTTAGATCTAGTTAAGATGCTAAGGTATCTATTATGTATATATTGATGACCATATAGTGAATTGTGAAGTTGTTTCACAATTCATATCCTACTAAGACACATTGGTACATTGTGTCATGGAGTAGGGAACCGGGTGTTGTTGATCCGGTTTATGACGGGTCAAGAATATGTATCCGATTTGTCGAGATATTCATTCGCCATTGTGACTAAGTCCTTAAATCCAAATTTAACTGATAGTCTATTTAGCATTTATTAAGATACGACTAGAAAGGTTCTTTGCTTGTCTATCTTAATAGTTCGAAGTTATCCATTCTGCATTTAGTGGGAGAAGGATAAATTTGAAATCGAGAAGTGCTAATACATTTGAGGAGTTCTTCTAAGTTTTAGTTATTTAACCTTTTGAGAACAATGTTTGTTGCTTAAAATGGGAAGAAGAAAGAAACTAAAACTAAGGCATTCCAGTGGAAGAACATGGAACTTAAATGAAGACTTGAGGATGATACTAGCATATAATCAGATATCTTTGATAGATGATCAGCCTGGTTATGCTGGTATGCCTGACTAAGAATCATTACTTCTTTTAATTCTGATTAGAGTCATATAGAGCCAAAGAGATATGGGTTTCTCATATCTAAGTGGTACTGACTTAATGGTGAGTCTTGTTGAGTTCGCCACCTATCGGAAGACGTAGTGGATCCAGAATTCGCTAAAAATAAAAGAAGTAAATGATAAAGAAATGCAATCCATTTGGAATGTCCAAGTGCTTGACTTGACTTGATCCCATACCTAGGTGTATACCAAGGTGGTAGTGATGGGATTAACATGGATGGAATTGTAGACAACTTCAAATACCGACTAGTGGTAAAGTTTTTCATGGTGGTTATGGAGAAACTTGTCCTAGTGGCTATGTTGAAGAATGTTTGATACTCGTGGATATTAATGACCGCGTTTCATCATGAAACAACATGATGAGGAAGTGCTTATAACACTCTCCGAGGGTCTTAATATACGTACGTAGTATCCGAATTATGTCTACAAAAGTGGATAAGACCTAAGACCACTTCGGGCTTATTTTTGCATCTTGAAGGAAAGATATCTTTGCTTACTATTTTGTGACATTCGGCGACAAATCTCCCAGGTTAGCCATTAGAAATTCTAATTTTAAGCCTAGCATGACTAAAAATAGTAATCATGACTTAAATACATCCATAATAATATTAGAATTCGTAGAAATCCCGCCTATATGGTTAGAACCTTCCGGAGCTCGAAAAATCGAATTATTACGAGTCAAGAATTACAAATCAGGTACAATAATAAAAATAATATCAATTAAAATAATTAAATAAATTATGATAAAAATAAATAAGTTAAAATATAAAACATACAAAAATAAACTCATAAAAGTAATAAAAACTTTGTAATTAAAAGATTTAAACAAAATCAACAATTATACAAAATTCAATTTAAACCAATTACACTTAATAATTCAAAAAAAATAAAAATAAAAGAAACCCCCCCCCCCCATGAGGCCGGCCACCCTAACCCCCCCCCCCTCAAATTCTCTTGCCTCCTTCTCTTCCCAAGAACCACCACTTGATCTCCCCCATGCTCTATATAAGCCTCCTACTACTCCTTATCATTTCCTTTACCACCACACTCCATCTCTTCTCTTTTCTCTCTTCTTCTTTCACCAACAAAAATCTCCCAAGAACATCCAAGTGTTGATCATCTTTTGAAAGATCCAACACTAAATCAAAGAAAAGAGTTGGTAAGATGACCATAAAACACTCATCTCTACTCTTCTACCTTTCTTCTCTTCTTCTTTCTTCTTTCTTTTATTTATTTTCTTTGTTGTTCATCTTATTTCCTTTATATATATATATATATATAATCATGTAAATATAAACATCCTACCAATGTTGTAAGGAGCACATGAAATGTGCATCATCCTACCGTTGTTGTATGGAACTTAATCAACTAAAAATCAAGAAAATAAGACTTTGATCATGCATGTGTTTCATCTAAACAAATGTTGTAAGGAACACATAAAATGTGTATCATCCTACCATTGTTGTAAGAACACATGGATTATCAAAGCTTATACTCATACAATATGATTATTCATGAATATAAACATGTTATATTAAAGTTATGAACCATAAGCAAAAAGAATCACAAATCTGGCAGAATCTGATATTAGAACTCCTCACTTGTTTTTGTTATATCTGGAGTTCTAGGTATCAAAATCAGTTGATTCTTTTTGCTAATCTTAGTTTAAAGTGTTACCTTTCATTTAAACCTGGATTCACTAATTTTCATGAACGTTTGATCCTTCAAACATATTTAAAAAGACCTATATGTTGAATCTGGAAGTCTGGCAGATTTAGAAGGGTACACTTTAAACGCGTGTAACTTACTCATTCTTGGGTCAAATTACGTCAAGTTTTTTTTAAAAGTTTAATCTTTGAGTCTTGGTTATTTCCCAGTTTGAATCATGTAAAAAGGAGGTCGTATGAGCCCTAAACAGACGTTTTAGTAACAACATGTCATCCAGACACTGATCAGTGGACATCCTATACACTTTTAATTATTAAAAATACCAAACATGGATTATAAATTCCTATATTTTTACTGGACATTCTAGAAACATTTAGTAATATTATATTAAAATATCAAGCCTTAATATGACTCCTAAATTATAGTTTTTAATTTTTAAAGTTCAACTCAAAGAACTGAAAATTTCAGTAAACACTTATGATTTATGAAAAAATAGAGACAACCTTTAACTATTTAAATAAATAAGTTAACCACAAATAAATAATACAAAATAATAAATAAAATAAGTCTAATAGAGCTACGTACCTTTTATATTAGGAAAGGAGCTTCGGTAGGAACAAGAAATCCTTACAAGAAAACACCTTTGCATACCGAGTGAGTATCATAGCCCCCTTTTTACCGTATTTCATATTATTTTGGGGTGAAAGCATGTGTATACGTTTCATGAAAAGTTTATTGCCTATCTTCTTATTTATTTCAAATATTATTTTGAGCACTTATGGTATTATTCTTTGATGTGCTTGGGTGATCGTTGTAAGGCCCTTTCGTTGGACATTATTCCTTAACTCCGCTAGTGAGCCGATGGTATTTGTAAGTAGCGCTATTTGGAGATTCCGACGTCTCCCATTTATGGTTGACGAACTATAGATGTACTTTACCACTACTAACGTCATTTAATATAGGCGTTAGGTTTATCATGGGCAATTGGTTGTCGGCTAGGTTGGATAATGGCTCAAGCAATAATCATCATAGTCTATTACTACCATGTGCATCGTATTGGGCAATATAACACATCTTCTATCATTATTTCATACTTGGATTTTATCCAAAAACTTCCACCAATTATTTATACTTTTCTCATTTAAAAGATATTTTGTGTATATATTAAAAACCTATGAACTCACCAACTCTAGTAGTTGACCCTTTTCTTTTACCCGTGCTTTCAGGTGATCGTCGTTAGGTACCTTATGCATACAAGCATGATGTGTGGCATTTCCATCTTCATCGTCACATTTTATGAAAACAATATCTATTTTATTTACGCATCGTACAAGACAATGTCCTTTAAATATTATTCGGTTGTGTAACTTTTATTTATGTTTCATCCGAACTACTTATTTTGTTAATTTAATCTAATGGTTATTATCTATTTACCTTGTGCGATGATATCTTGTGCTGTGACATCTCGTGTTTCCGCTTTAGCGGGGTGTGACAGATTTGGTATCAGAGCCTAAGGTTATAGGGAATGTTGTTTTTCTTATGGGGGGAAAACAACAACTATGACCAAAGGTTTATAAAAATAATTTTCCAAATAATTTTGTTTAAAATGCATCAAGTGTATTGATAATATAATTAAGCTGAGTACCACATTGTTATACCTCAATTAGACAAAGCTTGATCACCTATGTCTAATTTAGCTATGTACGATATGGCACTTAGGTTAGTTATAATAAAAATATACTTAGAAACAAAATTTTATTTACTTTCTTTCTAGATCACGATTATTGTGTGTGTGCATAAGCATGGCATATCATAAGTACTTTCATATATTAGCACACTTAGTAACCAATTTTATATATATCGAAGTCTGTAATGTCATCATTAGGTTGACGCATTAAGATTACATATTCTTTACCCATGGAGGTTAGAATAGAAACTTAGTAGGAGAGTCCCCGAGTTTCACGACCTAGTGTATTATCAACACCAACTTCCTATGAAGCATGTGTTAGGCTCACGGCTAGGAAAAGAGTCCCCTTACCAACGAGAGTAACATCGTGACCTTTTCATTAGGAGGGAGAGAACTGCTGATTTAGGGAGCACATAGAGGCACCCTAAGTAGTAATGGGAACTATATGATTGAACATGTTTTGCTTAAATCACGTTATGAAATGTATGATTTTAAAATTTTACATGCATTGCTATATGATTGAACGGGAGTGTTAGTTGTTAGACCTTATATCTTAGGATCACCATAACCTAGCTAAGTAGAATTTGTACAAAGGAGAGACCCGAATGTGATTACTAGTATGTTTCTTCTGAACAATTATAATGCATCAATGCTATCTGACTCTAGAATATATAGAAGCTTCGTACCACTAGTTTTTAGGCCAAAGCTCAATCTAAAATTTCAAATATTGAAAGAGGCCTATATCATGGAATTTGCTAATGGACAAGAAGTCAAGACTAGAGATATAATCACTAAGTGTACCTTGAACTTAGCCAGCAAAAACTTCAATGTAGACCATACCAATCAAATTAGGGAGCTTTGATGTAGTTGTTGGTATGTATTGGCTATCCAAAAATCAAGCTGAAATACTTTGTTCTGCAAAGATCATTGAGATTCCACTATCACAAGATGAAACGCTTGTCGTATAAGGAGAAAAGACCAGGAAGAACGTCAAGGTGGTATCATGCATGAAAATGCAAAAATATTTAGGAAAGGACTATATCACATTCTTCGTGCACGTTGTAGAAACGGAGGTTTAGGAAAAGCACATTCACGATTTTCCAATCGTTTGGGATTCTCCCAAGGTGTTTCCGGATGAATTACCTTGATTACCCTTAGTTAGACAAGACAAATTTGGATTGATTTAATCCCTGTAGCCGCGCCCGTAGCAAAGGCTCCATATCGGTTAGCCCCGTTGGAAATATAGGAATTGTCTGCACATCTTCAACAGCTACTCGACAAAGGAATTATTTGACCAAGTACCTCACCATAGGGAGCCCTAGTCCTATTCGTCAAAAAAGAAAGATGGATCTCTACGAATGTGTATCGACTATCGGGAACTCAACAAGTTAACTATCAAGAACCGATACCCTCTCCCTCGAATCGATGACCTGTTCGACAAACTTGAAGGCGCTAACCATTTTTTAACAATCGATCTTCGCTCGGGATATCACCAGTTGAGAGTTCGCGAAGAAGACGTCCCTAAGACCGCGTTTATAACCCGCTATGGAAATTACGAGTTCTTAGTTCTTAGTTATGCCTTTTGGGTTGACTAATGCTCCAACAGTTTTTATGGACTTAATGAATAGGGTATGTAGACCATATTTAGATAAGTTTGCAATAGTGTTCATAGACGACATTCTCATCTATTCGCGAAGCAAGGAAGATCATGAGCAACATTTGAAATTAATCTTAACACTACTCAAGGACCAGAAGTTGTATGCCAAATTCTCCAAGTGTGAATTTTGGATCCGAGAAGTACACTTCCTTGGTCACATAGTTAATTCAAACGGAATTTATGTCGATCCAGCAAAGATCGAAGCAATCAAAATGTGGGAAGCACCAAAGACGCCAACCGAGATTCGACAATTTCTGGGTTTGGCAGGATATTATAGGCGATTCATCGAAAACTTTTCACGCGTGGCTCAACCATTAACGACTCTGACTCAGAAGGATAAGAAATTCATTTTGGGAGATAAGCAAGAAGAAGCCTTTCAAACCTTAAAGCAGAAGCTATGCAACGCACCTATCTTGGCATTGCCAACTGGATCAGAAAACTTTGTGGTCTATTGCGACGCATCACACCAAGGGTTGGGATGTGTTTTAATGCAAAAAGACAAAGTTATCGCCTACGCTTCGAGACAATTGAAGGTTCATGAGAAAAACTACACTACTCATGATTTGGAGCTAGGAGCGGTAGTGTTTGCACTCAAAATATGGAGACACTACTTATATGGCACCAAGTGTACCGTCTACACTGACCATAAGAGTCTCCAGCATATTTTTGATCAAAAGATGCTCAATATGAGACAAAGGCGATGGGTAGAACTACTCAATGATTATGATTGCGAAATCAAATATCACCCAGGCAAGGCCAATGTGGTAGCCGACGCGTTGAGTAGGAAGGAAAGAGTAAAACCAACGAGAGTACGAGCATTAGGAGCTGTAGTGCAAACAAGTCTGAAAGGAAGGATTCTTGAAGCTCAGGAGCAAGCATTAAAAGAAGAAAATCTAAAAGAGGAAACCCTTCGTCATTTGGAGCACAGGTTTGAGATTGGAACTGATGGAGTACATTACTTCGAAAAGAAGGTTTGGATACCCAAGGTAGATAACATAAGGTTAATGATATTGGATGAGGCACATAAGTCTAAGTATTCTATTCATCCCGGAGCCGATAAAATGTACAAGGATTTGAAGGAATACTATTGGTGGCCCGGAATGAAGAAGGATGTCGCCCTATACGTGGGGAAATGTTTGACTTGTGCAAGGATTAAGGCAGAACACCAGAAACCCTCTGGATTACTGCAGCAACCCGAAATCCCGGAATGGAAATGGGAACAGATAACTATGGATTTTGTGACTAAGTTACCCCGATCCGCAAAAGGGTACGATTCCATCTGGGTAGTAGTAGACCGGCTTACAAAGTCAGCACATTTCCTACCCATTCGTGAAGATTACAAGATGGAAAAGCTGGCACGAATCTACATCAATGAGATCGTCATGCGTCATGGAGTGCCCATCTCTATCATCTCGGATAGGGATAGTCGCTTCACTTCCCGATTTTGGCAATCACTTCAGAAAGCATTGGGAACGCGAGTCAATTTAAGCACCTCTTACCACCCCCAAACAGACGGACAATCGGAAAGGACTATTCAAACGCTGGAAGATATGTTACGTGCTTGTGTGTTAGATTTTGGTGGGAGCTGGGGCTCGCATTTGCCACTGGTTGAATTTTCATACAATAATAGTTATCACACCAGTATCCAGTGTGCACCTTATGAAGCATTGTACGGATGCAAATGTAGATCCCCGCTCAGCTGGTTGGAAATCGGAGACCGACAATTGTCCAGACCAGACGTCGTACAGGAAACCACTGATAAGATAAAGATTATCAGGGAAAGACTCAAAACCGCTAGGGACCGACAAAAGAGCTACGCCGACAATCGCAGGAAATCCCTAGAGTTTCAAGTTGGCGATAAAGTTCTACTAAAGATATCACCTTGGAAAGGGATAGTGCGTTTTGGTAAAAAGAACAAGTTAAGTCCCAGGTATGTTGGGCCGTTCGAGATAATCGAAAGGATCGGACCGGTAGCCTACAAGCTAAAACTGCCACAAGAACTGAGCGCCATCCATGACACGTTCCATGTGTCGAATTTAAAGAAATGCCAAACGGAGGAAACCTTAATCTTACCCTTAAAAGATGTGCAAGTTGATGACCGGTTGCACTTTGTAGAAGAACCAGTAGAAATCCTTGACCGGGAGGTCAAAAGACTAAGGAGAAGCAGGATCCCCATCTTAAAAGTTCGTTGGAACTCAAGGCACGGGCCTGAATACACTTGGGAGCGAGAGGATTATATGAAACTCAAATATCCACACCTCTTCGCCAAAAAGCAAGTCCAAGACGTCAACGATTAATTTCGGGACGAAATTCTTTTAATCAGGGGAGACTGTGACATTCGGCGACAAATCTCCCAGGTTAGCCATTAGAAATTCTAATTTTAAGCCTAGCATGACTAAAAATAGTAATCATGACTTAAATACATCCATAATAATATTAGAATTCGTAGAAATCCCGCCTATATGGTTAGAACCTTCCGGAGCTCGAAAAATCGAATTATTACGAGTCAAGAATTACAAATCAGGTACAATAATAAAAATAATATCAATTAAAATAATTAAATAAATTATGATAAAAATAAATAAGTTAAAATATAAAACATACAAAAATAAACTCATAAAAGTAATAAAAACTTTGTAATTAAAAGATTTAAACAAAATCAACAATTATACAAAATTCAATTTAAACCAATTACACTTAATAATTCAAAAAAAAAAAAATAAAAGAAACCCCCCCCCCCCCCCATGAGGCCGGCCACCCTAACCCCCCCCCCCCCTCAAATTCTCTTGCCTCCTTTTCTTCCCAAGAACCACCACTTGATCTCCCCCATGCTCTATATAAGCCTCCTACTACTCCTTATCATTTCCTTTACCACCACACTCCATCTCTTCTCTTTTCTCTCTTCTTCTTTCACCAACAAAAATCTCCCAAGAACATCCAAGTGTTGATCATCTTTTGAAAGATCCAACACTAAATCAAAGAAAAGAGTTGGTAAGATGACCATAAAACACTCATCTCTACTCTTCTACCTTTCTTCTCTTCTTCTTTCTTCTTTCTTTTATTTATTTTCTTTGTTGTTCATCTTATTTCCTTTATATATATATATATATAATCATGTAAATATAAACATCCTACCAATGTTGTAAGGAGCACATGAAATGTGCATCATCCTACCGTTGTTGTATGGAACTTAATCAACTAAAAATCAAGAAAATAAGACTTTGATCATGCATGTGTTTCATCTAAACAAATGTTGTAAGGAACACATAAAATGTGTATCATCCTACCATTGTTGTAAGAACACATGGATTATCAAAGCTTATACTCATACAATATGATTATTCATGAATATAAACATGTTATATTAAAGTTATGAACCATAAGCAAAAAGAATCACAAATCTGGCAGAATCTGATATTAGAACTCCTCACTTGTTTTTGTTATATCTGGAGTTCTAGGTATCAAAATCAGTTGATTCTTTTTGCTAATCTTAGTTTAAAGTGTTAACTTTCATTTAAACCTGGATTCACTAATTTTCATGAACGTTTGATCCTTCAAACATATTTAAAAAGACCTATATGTTGAATCTGGAAGTCTGGCAGATTTAGAAGGGTACACTTTAAACGCGTGTAACTTACTCATTCTTGGGTCAAATTACGTCAAGTTTTTTTTAAAAGTTTAATCTTTGAGTCTTGGTTATTTCCCAGTTTGAATCATGTAAAAAGGAGGTCGTATGAGCCCTAAACAGACGTTTTAGTAACAACATGTCATCCAGACACTGATCAGTGGACATCCTATACACTTTTAATTATTAAAAATACCAAACATGGATTATAAATTCCTATATTTTTACTGGACATTCTAGAAACATTTAGTAATATTATATTAAAATATCAAGCCTTAATATGACTCCTAAATTATAGTTTTTAATTTTTAAAGTTCAACTCAAAGAACTGAAAATTTCAGTAAACACTTATGATTTATGAAAAAATAGAGACAACCTTTAACTATTTAAATAAATAAGTTAACCACAAATAAATAATACAAAATAATAAATAAAATAAGTCTAATAGAGCTACGTACCTTTTATATTAGGAAAGGAGCTTCGGTAGGAACAAGAAATCCTTACAAGAAAACACCTTTGCATACCGAGTGAGTATCATAGCCCCCTTTTTACCGTATTTCATATTATTTTGGGGTGAAAGCATGTGTATACGTTTCATGAAAAGTTTATTGCCTATCTTCTTATTTATTTCAAATATTATTTTGAGCACTTATGGTATTATTCTTTGATGTGCTTGGGTGATCGTTGTAAGGCCCTTTCGTTGGACATTATTCCTTAACTCCGCTAGTGAGCCGATGGTATTTGTAAGTAGCGCTATTTGGAGATTCCGACGTCTCCCATTTATGGTTGACGAACTATAGATGTACTTTACCACTACTAACGTCATTTAATATAGGCGTTAGGTTTATCATGGGCAATTGGTTGTCGGCTAGGTTGGATAATGGCTCAAGCAATAATCATCATAGTCTATTACTACCATGTGCATCGTATTGGGCAATATAACACATCTTCTATCATTATTTCATACTTGGATTTTATCCAAAAACTTCCACCAATTATTTATACTTTTCTCATTTAAAAGATATTTTGTGTATATATTAAAAACCTATGAACTCACCAACTCTAGTAGTTGACCCTTTTCTTTTACCCGTGCTTTCAGGTGATCGTCGTTAGGTACCTTATGCATACAAGCATGATGTGTGGCATTTCCATCTTCATCGTCACATTTTATGAAAACAATATCTATTTTATTTACGCATCGTACAAGACAATGTCCTTTAAATATTATTCGGTTGTGTAACTTTTATTTATGTTTCATCCGAACTACTTATTTTGTTAATTTAATCTAATGGTTATTATCTATTTACCTTGTGCGATGATATCTTGTGCTGTGACATCTCGTGTTTCCGCTTTAGCGGGGTGTGACATATTTGAAGATCATAGTGATGAGTTTTCTAAAAGCATAGATAATGCCGTTTACGTATGTCAGGGCTAGTGGGAGCTTTGTTATATTCCTAGTGTTAAATGTCTATGCAAGATAATGTCCCGATATTAGGTTATCTGCAAACCTAATTCAGGAATTACTGCTTCATAGGGGCATTTAAGAGATACAAAATTGGATAGTATTTAGTTCAAGAAATATAGAGATATGTTCTTGATGTTTGACGACTTGAATAGGCTTGGAGTAAGTAGTTACTCTAAGGTGTGTTTCTGCTAGGATAACGGTTGATCTTTGATCAAAGTTGATGATCCTAACTTGTGGTGTTGTTTGTTGGGTCTTAAGTATCACTAACCCTATTGTGGGCTTTTGAGACAATGAGGGTGTGATTACTTTAACTTTTTGAAAAGTAAGATCTCTTTGATGCATACTTTTGAAGTAGTCTTGTCAAAAGAGATATAATTGAATAACAAAAGATCTTGTGGATGTTGTGGGACAAATCCACTAGTTAAGCCGTTGTTATGGACTAGCGGTGTTTGTCATACTAGGTCCATTAGCATGTCTAATGCATATAACTTGGCTTGAATATGTTTTGGTTTAAGTTTGATTTGTACTTATATTTTGGGGACATTAAGCAATATTGCAATTCATACCATATCGATTATTAAATGGAGATTTAATAATACGCCGAGGGCGGGTATTTTTTGAATCCTTATTGTGTTCCATCTTAGCATGTTTAAACACTTCCGAGAATGTTTATCATTCTAAAATCTCCACAATCGGTTATACTTTATGGGGAGGAAGTATAAATTAAGATTGAGGTAAAGAGTTGGTTTTGTTAAACGTGATTCTTACTTATACTTGAAAGGGGTTTCAAGTGATTGGAGGACCCGCACCCGAGTTCGCTTCATGGTTCTAGTCATAAGAAACTCGGGATGATGATGACATTTCATCCTTAAACTAGAGATGCATGTGATTCCAAAGCATAGGTCTGCTTTGCTTTGATCGTTTTCTAACGCGGTCCGTAACTGGTCGTTATAAGGGAGATGATTGGGTAGAGTATTATCTATGTGGCGGGACTATGTAGTCGAAAGGAATTTGTTCCTCTATGTATAGAGAAGATATCTATGGGCCCCTCGATGATTAAGTGCTGACGTTCATATGTATGGCCGTGCTCAAGTTATATTGATGATGGATCAATGTTAACTTGGTTTGTTGGTCACCACTAATCTAGAATCGAGAAACATAATCGTGAACGAAGGTTGACTTTATTCCATGCCTTGTGTTCACATAGGATATCGCGAACAAAGGGATGCACACGTTCATTTGTCTTTAGGACAATCATTTCATGATTGGGAACTTGTCAAGAGTGGCATACCCTATATTGACTTGGGAGCATAGATGTCTTGCTAGAGGACGCTCTATGTTTCTGTTATTTTTCGTAGTCGTGCCACGTGCAAGTGGGAGTCTGTTGGAATATGCCCGCTGACACGAACGAGTTAATAGCACTGCTGATGAAGTATAGGCCTATAGGGTCACACACCAAGTATTGATTCCGGCAACACGATCAAGCAAAAGAGAGGAAAAGGCCAAAATGGGTTTTGGCAGCATGGTACACGGGCCGAGTTCTTGAACACGGGCCGTGTCCAGCCCAACTAGCACGGGGCGTTTTGGCCCAAGTAGAGACCGTGTGCTTTGGGCCTACATGGCCATGTAGATGAACACGGGCCGTGTTGGGTCTGTTAGACACGGGCTAACTTGGCCCAATTGAGGCCGTGGGCTTTGGGCCTACACGGCCGTGTTGACCAACACGGGCCGTGTAGAGTGCCTGTAACAGCAGAATTAACATCTTTTAAGTCACTTTTTAATGGGATTAACTAGAGGTTAATAGTGGCTACGTTTTCCTCTTCATATGAATAGACTTGAGAGATTTCAAGAGCTTCTTGGAAGTTCATATTCTGTCTTGGTTCTTCTTCTTGAAGGTGATGAAGTTTGATGCACTAGAGAAGGTAACATACACTTTGTGATCAAGCTTTGATGCACAAAGGTGTTGCTTGTTCTTGTATTGTGTTGTTTTGGTGGTTACATCAACCTACTAGCATTGGGGAATCAAGTGTTCTTGGGGTGGACTACTCTAGAGGAATTCTTCCTTGAATTTTACACACTTTGACAAAGAAGAAAGCTTTGGTGATCTTGCATTATGGTATAACCTTTCTTCTGCCTTGTTTATTTTATTTAGTTGCATTTCCATGCCTAGATATTGGTCCATGGGAAGTGTTTGTTTAGTTAGCTTATTATTTTGTATTATATCTTGCTTCCGTTGCTACTCGATTATGCCAAACAAATACCTTCAATATCTACTTGTGAAGTGTTCTTTATAAAACGTTTTTATATTTAAGCATCATACGAGATCAACAAATATATAAAATAAACAAAACCACGCAAACAATAATAAAGATTGGTAACCATGCCATATAAACCTATGCGTCTTCTCGAGAGCCAACGAGAAGACATAGTCAATTCTAGGGACAAGAGTAAACCATTGTGGCGCCGGTCGGCTCCCACTGAATCTTGGCACTATCCTTGGTCCTTGACTTCACGCCTCACCGGGACATCATCTTTTGATTCCATTGCTCCGGTCTTCGGTTAATTACATTTGAATAATTGTAAATAAATAAACTATCCTATCCTATACTAATATACGTTACATAGAATTTAGGAAACGACATGCAAGTCGCGGTTACAATTACAAATATCCAAAAGAAACGGCACGCAGGCCGCACAAAACCAAAACCATAATAAAGCAAACACACGACAACAAAAGTCTATATATCAAGGCATAGGGGTTACCAACCAAACGTGCTCAACAATTATTCTATTAAAATACCAAACAAAATAATAAACGGTATTTCGTATAAACGTACACCGTGTATGTACCCGTATGAGTTTCATGCCAAAATCATCCAGATACATCTCACGTGTATAATAGAATACTTGGGCAAAATAGATAAATACAGAAAAAAACAGAAACGAGATAAAAAGAAAAACGAATTTTCTGGACTATGAACAGTGAAACACGACCGTGTCTAAGTGACACGGCCCGTGTTCACGTACACATCCTTCAAAACGGGCTGTGTCGATATTCCAAAATAGAAATTAAAAAATTAAATCAACATGGCCGTGTAAAGAAACACGCCCTTGTGTTTTGAATAGACACGGGCCGTGTTAAAACCTACACACCCGTGTTCCGGCACATTGCAGTGGGCTTGTAAGCCCAAAGCCCATGTCCAGATCTGGAATCGATCCGACGCTAACACGGTCTTGAACACGGGCGTGTCCGAAGCCATGTCAGTGACCGATTGTTAAAGATTCGATTTTTCTTGATCTTGTGCTCAATTATAGTGCAACCTGGCTCTGATACCACTGTTGGTGCATTATGGTGATCTAGACAAAAGAGTTTTAGCAGCGGAAAAAGGTTTTATCACCACAATGAAGAACCAGGGTACGATTTGCACAATCGAATTAGCAACAACCAAACGGGATGAAGGAGGGAGAAAGATTACCTTTAGAGATTAGAGCTTGAAGACTAGTCCTTCTTTTGACACCGCAAGAATCTTGGTGCGATTGGGTGCTAGCCGTAAGACTCTGGGAATTCGGGCAGAACTTCCTCCCTTGAACAAACCACCAATGTGTTTATCTAGAGTCTCCTTATGAGTTTTTATATACCAAAACCGGAGCCTAATGACCCCTATATATAGGAGAAGGAGTTAGAGTTCAATTAGGAAACCAATTAGGGTAAATCTCTTAATCAGGTGCCGAACACGGCCCGTGTAGCTCAGGGTACACGCCCGTGTTGGCCCTTTGGGCCTAGACATAAGTTAGCCCAATAAGAGGAGTCTGGTGGGTCAACACGGCCCGTGTAGAGCAACACGCCCATGTCTCCCAGACATACACGCCCCGTGCCACACAGGGCACGGCCGTGTAACCTTATTTGGTTTAATCCCTTGTTCCTACGAGGTGTCGCGGATGTTCTTGTCGTGTGACCAGAAGGCCCTCGCGTCATCGGCTGTGTTTCTGATTCACCAATAACAGTGGGCAAATATCCAACATATACAAGGTCAAAAGGGGTCAAAACATGATTTTTAGAAGGTTCAGGGTGCCTCGCGCCGCAGAAAATCTCTGGAAGAAGAACACATAACTGCATGCGACGCATCGCGTCGCGACACCTAACTCGTCATGTCGCGACCGGGTTTGCACAGTCCAAAATTTTTCCTTTGTTTCTTCTATTGTTACCAAATCAACCATTTCTCCTTTGTAACTTTCAATTCACTCATCTAATCACCAAAACACATACAAAACAACCTTCTAACTACAACACAACATAAACTTGGGTGATTAATCTCTCATATGAAGATTTTGACCTATTTGACTTGAGAAGTCTTTTAACAACAACATTAAAACATTCTTTGCAAAAAGGTATGACTAAAATCAAACACAAGTGAAGATTAGAACTTACTTGAAGCTTGAATCCATTCTTGTCTAACACCAAACAAGCTCAATCAAGCATCAAGGGAGGAAGAACAACTTGCTTTACCATGATTTGACTTTAAAGTCAACCAAGCTCCCAAAATTCTTCCCTTTTTCTTCTTGTTGAATCAACTTCTCCAGCTCTCCCTCTATCTCTCGATGCTTGGCCGGAACAATGACTGGAATTGAGTCAATTTTCGTAATTCACATGTGATGCTCTTACAAATCACATGTGATTGTATACTGAATCACCTGTGATTGAATATTAAAATTTTAGTACTATGTTTTTTAAATGGACTTTATTGAACACAACTCTCTCACACACACACACACACACACACACACATATATATATATATATATATATATATATATATATATATATATGGGAGAGTTCAAACGAGAACTGTTTTTCGTACGAGAACTGCGAGAACCAATCTTTTCCGTTCATTTTGGATAAATGAATTCTTGGATGAAGAGCGTGAGAGGATTGAATGTGGCAGGGTGCATTTAAGGAATTCATGGGTGGACAATCCAATTGAAGAATGGGGAATTGGATGGCTAAGATTGGTTCTCGCGATTCTGGTACGAAAAGCAGTTCTCGTTTGAACTTTTGTCTCTCTCTCTCTCTCTCTCTCTCTATATATATATATATATATATATAGGGGAAGGTTCAAACGAGAACTGTTTTTCGTACGAGAACTGTGAGAACTAATCTTGGCCGTTCATTTTGGATAATGGAATTCATGGATGAAGAGCGTGGGGGGATTGAGTGTGGCAGGGTGTATGTAAGGAATTCATGGGTGGGCAATCCAATTGAAGGAGGGGGAATTGAACGGCTAGGATTGGTTCTTGCGGTTCTCGTACGAAAAACAGTTCTCATTTGAACTTTTTCATATATATATATATATATATATATGAGTTATGTTCAAAACTATTATATATGTCGATAGTGCGATTTTCTTGTTGCAACCTGGTCTGATAGTATAGTATAATTGAGTTTCCTTCTCTTTTTTTTTTTTTTGCAGGATATTGTCTTTAATGTATTTTGTTTTATAGTTATTTCTAAGTTGTTTTTAGAATCTGTATTGCTATTGTATTACAGTAATTATTGTAAAAACATTTCATATTTAAGTAATTTTATTTTTGGAATTGGGGTATATTGTACGTTGGTTCAATATGAGAAGTTAATTTGGGTATAAATTTAATTTTAGAGGCTTTTTGCTTGTAAAATAGATTATAATTAATTATTTTTAAATAAAAATAAGATTAGTTCCTATTTTTAATATAGAAAAACGGACCCTATTGTTTTTTAATGAGTTTTGGTGGCCTACGCTTCGCTGCGGATATTGTCTTCAATAATATACAGAAAAATTATAGACGTTTTGTAGAAATGTTAAAGCGTTTTACATACTAAAACTGGCAGGTTATTTAAATAACCATGATACATGAAAGACTGATGACATGCAAGTAATTTACAAACCAAAAGTGTAGGTTATACACATCTCTGCTCATCCACTTGTTTGGGGTCATCCTGGTCGGCATACAATAAAATTAAATTAGTACGGTGGCAATATATTATATATAAAGATGATGAACAGTATTAATAGTCTATACACTTTTAGAAAATAAGTAGCACATGTATACTTTTGATTTTGCTTAAGAAATCTTTGTAAACAATGTTTTTGGTAGCATTTTGTGGTTAGTTTTCCTGTTTTTTGGTTAATATTTTTAGTCCGTACGGTGTTGTTGCTCTAATAGCGCGACATATAATTGTCATGTCCAAATATTAGCTCTAGCAAGTATATTCATTTTTATTAAAAAATTGTCCTTAGCTCTTGTTTATAGTCATACCATAACAAAGTTTTATTGTAAATTGCCTCCTTTTAAAAATAAAAGGCAGGTTTTGATCTCTATAGATTACATTAATTCTTGGAATATATATTTTTTCACCAATTCTTGTGCTGTGATAATTTGGGCCTCGATGATTTTAGTATTAACTTTGTAGCTATCATTCTTGTGCCATTACATAATTCTCCAACTTTTAGGCCAATATTTCTTTCTATGTCTTGTGTTCTTTTGTAATATGTGGAAAAGGGTCCTGTGTTTCAATCACTTGAATCGGTTTATTAGTTATTATATAATATTATAACTGTAGGTTCGGCAGTACAGGGTAGGTGGGTGCAAAAGAAAGATAAGCTTGAGATGCTACAATAGCTTCAGCCTGATCGATCCGCCTTTAGTATTGGTAAGTTCCCTTCTTAGTCTCTATCGCTAGAAGGCCCTTTCTTTTTAGTGAAAAGGAAACTGAAAAAGAGCTTATAAGGTAAGCCCTTGCTTGTTCTTGTGCTTCCGTTCAAGATCTCACCTCTCCATTCTTTGAGTTCGCATTAACATTTACCATTACTCTGTCTTGTAGGGCTTGTAGGGCATTTCTATGTAGCAAGAAGCTCTGTTCAAGGAACTGATGCATGAAGAACTATCAAGAATAGCGCCTTTCTTTTAGGCATAGAAGTCAAACTGGAATGATACCATCCGGGTTAAGCGATTGAAGTATTCATGACTTCCCTTTCTCCTGTAGTAGCACTCTATTTACTAGTACTGATTAGTACTAAACTCGCTTAAAGCTCAGTTAGTCAAGGAATCCGGAGATAGGTTCACCTGTTAGAAGTTTCGATCTATGGGCTTTCTTTATTTAGTAACGAGCTTTGTTAAAGAGATTAGAGAGGGGCTGTAACAACGAAAGAGAAAAGGTTTTCTTTTAAAGCTATGGAGTGAATTCAGAATTCAAGAGGAAAGGATTAGTTGTTTACTTTTACAGAAGCTAAGGCAAGAAGTCAATCACTTTCAGTATCTCTTGCTTTTTTGGTTAGTTCAGTACGAGTGGCAGGCTCAAACTGGCACAGGCAATATATATATATATATTAAGAAATAGGCGGTAATAAAGTCAAGCTTTTGCCAGAGGATGAGTCTTTCTCCTCCGCTGTGAATTCTATTATCTCAGAAGCTCAGGCTGTTGCACGCCTTACATCTCAGATTGCATCTTCGCCTCCACGAAAGAAGAATCAAATAAGTCAAGTTCCATGGGCATCCTCCGAAGTCTCATCTCAATCCTGCGCTTTCTAAGGGAAGGCTTTAGCTTTCCAATCGTAGGTCTGGGCCTTCTTTCTTGACCCTTTACTGGAGAGGCAACCGTCTTGTCTTAACTGTCCCGAGCTACCGTTGTGGGTTGTGCTCATTAAAATAGTTGTCCTAAATGCCCCTTTTTAGCTGTCGCGGGAAGTGAAGCAAACTCCACCAAAGGACAAGTCTGTTCCTCCTTTGTTTTCTGTTCCCGATTCAATCTTCACCTTTCTTGAATGAAGAAAGAGAGTGAAAGAGAAGATATCAGTGCAATAGGTACAGAGGGGAGAGAAACTGTCTTCGTTCGGTTCGGCAGAAGAAAGCCGAGAAAACAAAGAGGAAGAGCACTAGCTAATTAAGTAAATATATAAAAGCTATCACCACCTCGAGCAGTAAAACAAAGTCGTTATGGCTATGTTACTAACATAGACAACTATGAATGGTATTCGTTGACAGGAGTGACCGCTTTCTAGTCGTAGTTGGTACCGCCCCTGTTCACTTCAGCATGCAAGGAAGACCTTCGGGAAGAATCAAAGGTTTTCTCCTCTGCAAAGCTATCAATGCTTTAGTCAAGATCTTTAGCAGTCGATCGTTCATTTTCTCTCGGGAGACATGGCTTCAATTCAATCATTCTCTCCGGCTTTTGAGATAGTCCTTTGATAGAGTAGCCTGGTTGGAAAGGATCTTGTACCTGCCATGTAAAGGTAAGGGCATCTCGCATATCAAGTTACTCTATCGATTATCGATAGCGTAATATAGCCCAACACAGAGAAGGAACAGGGTCGGTAGGTAATTCATCTTCGTTTGGATAGCAGTACGGTACACGCATCAAGATATGATCTTTGCTTTTCCACTCGAACCATAACCGGAACTGGAACCTCCATCTAGACCTAAACCTGACACCCGCATACCGCATATGCCATTGGTTTGTCGGTCGTTGTGTAGAAGTTCATTCGTGGTAAGCCACGTAAGGAAGGGCTCGCCGGTAATTATCTTACTAGATTAGTCTTTGTATTGAGCTTGGCCCACTTTAGTATTGTTTAATCTAGTTTAGTTTAAATTGGGCCCATGTGGCTAATAGTTTAAATACCTTGCAAACTAGGTTTGCAAGGTAACCTTTGTCATATTGTAATTTCAAAGCTTGTATAACGTTCAGTGAAATATCAAGAGTCTTCGAGCTTTTAAGCAAAGTGTTTATACTTGTTTTTTACTAAGTTCTTCATCTTTTACACAAGTATCTTAAGTTACTCGTATGTTATCACATTTTAAAGGACTTTCAATTGGTATTAGAGCCTGTAATACCCGAACTTTTGAAAGATAAATAAAAGAATATTTTATTGAGAAATAATATTGAGTTGAATTGTGGATTTAATAGTGGGCTAATAGATTAATTGGGCTTGAATATATATATATATATATATATACATGTATATGAATAGTTGGTTTAATGGGCTAAGATAAATAATTTAATTGGAAAATATTTGTTGGGCTTCATCAATGTGAATTTGGGCTTAAGCCTTTTGGAGGTACTATATAGGGCACAACCCCAACACTTTTGAATCAAAAACACTGTTATATTGAGAGATAATCGGTGTGTGTTTGTGTGTGTGTGCTTAAACCCACGAAGAACAAGGAAGAAGGTGCCAAGATTCATTTGTGGAATCAAAAAATTGTTAATACAATCATCTGGTAATGTTTCCTACATCACTATGACGTTGTAGGTATCAATTTTAGCTTGGTTGAATGATTATAGAGCAAGATTAGAACCTGGGTTTTTGGAGTTTTGGGTTTATAAAGAACAAGGGAAAAGAATTTGAGATACGAGCTTTAATACTTGATGAAATGTGTTTAAATCTTGAAGGAAGTGTTTAAATGAGTGGAGAAATGTTTTGAAACAAAAAATGAAATGATTTGGTTGAGTTTTGAAAGAACATGATTTTGGCCATGGAGCCTGTATGTTGAAAATGATGAACTGATAGGGATGATTCCCGTGCAATGCGACTTTCGCATGGCCACTTGAAACTTCCGTGCGACTTTCACTACCCCCATGCGACTTTCCAATAGTGTAAAAATAGTCCCATGCGACTTTCAGTGATATATATACATGTTGTTCATGCGACTTATATAGAGGTGTGATACACCATGTGACTTACAAGTTGTTCCATGCGACTTATGTTTTAAGATTGTTCATGCGACCTAAGTTTGAGAATGGTCCATGCGACTTTCAGATGGCCAAGAGGCCATGCGACTTTCAGATGCCAAGAGGCCATGCGACTTTGAGGTGGCCAAGAGGCCATGCGACTTTCAGGTGGCCAAGTGGCCATGCGACTTTCAGATGGCCAAATGGCCATGCGAATTTCAGATGGCCAAGTGGCCATGCGACTTTGAGATGGCCAAATGGTCATGCGACTTTCAGATGGCCAAGGTGTTCATGTGACTTTCACATGGTCCAACTTATGAAACTTTATATCGGGGTTCAACGCGAGACCCGAATGTATTATGCGAGCAAACGAACAAGAGTTTCATACATAGTATTGATTTAATTAGACCTATTGTAGCTGGCGGTCGATTGGAAAGTAATCACAAGTGAGTTAGTGAACTATGATTGAGAAACTGAGAACTGCAAGACAGGTGAGTATTCTTACTTACCATCTATACCTTATGATGTACATGATTGACGTGCTTTATGTGATGTAATTTGATGAATTGATGATGTGATGATGTGCTATGAATTAATGAACCTATGAATTGATGAATTGATGTTGTATGCCTTGCTTGATGATGGGACCGTTCACTTCGGTGACGGGAATGATTGGACCGTTCACTTCGGTGACGGGAATGATGAGACCATTCACTTCGGTAACGGGAATGCTTGGACCGTTCACTTCGGTGATGGGAATGATGAGACCATTCACTTTGGTGACGGGGGTGATTGGACCGTTCACTTCGGTGACGGGAATGTGGGGCCGACTACTACGGTAGCGGGAATGTGGGACCGAATACTACGGTAGCGGGAATGTGGGACCGACTACTTCGGTAGCGGGAATGAAAGATGTAACATGATGATGGAAATAAATGTTTGATGTCATATGGTTGATTGTAAGTAAAAGTACTCGCTAAGCTTCGTGCTTACGGTTTGTTAGTCCCATGCTTAGAATAGTTAGATTTGATGAGACAAACCATAGCATTGTATAGATGATAGGTTAAGTATTAAGAATTATGTAATTCTGTTGTAGACTAACTGGTCAGCTTAGGCTGAGTAGTCCGCATACAAAACAGATTTAGAGTTTTCTATGTAAGTACTAGATAACTCAGTAACTTCTAAGCTGAGATAG
This sequence comes from Dittrichia graveolens, assembly GCA_038502395.1. Taxonomy (NCBI): domain Eukaryota; kingdom Viridiplantae; phylum Streptophyta; class Magnoliopsida; order Asterales; family Asteraceae; genus Dittrichia; species Dittrichia graveolens. The sequence goes on along the minus strand of JARJIL010000005.1, from coordinate 48,852,346 downwards.
GTTCCAGAATAAAGATTTGAAGGTTTCAAGATTCAAGAACAGAACTAAGAGCTTAGCTTGAAAAAGTCAAGACAAAGTAAGTCAGCTCAGCGCCAGAAGTCAGATCAGAGAATTTAAATGAGTTTTAAATCTCGGTATTTACTCTCAATATCTATGACATTTAAATTAGGATATCTAAACGTAATTTAAACTCTCTACTAGTCGGTTAGAGATCTCAAACGAATTTAGTTAGATATGTTCTAATTAAATAGTTTGTTACGGTTTTAAAGAAAAGATAAGTTCTATCTTTAAATCACGATTTGTTCGTAGATAAATCAAGTATAAATATATCCTCTGAATATGTTTATACGTACGTGATACACAGAGCAAAACTGCATAAGTTGCAAACTGTGTGTGTTGCGATTACTTTGTATGTTCAAAGTTCGAGAGTTTCAATTTCTAGTTAATCAGTTTTAACAAGAAATCCGATCATCAATTAGTTTGTGATTCAAGAGTGTTTAGAGAGAGTTGAGTTTGTGATCAGTGTGAGATCAAATCATTCTGTTGATTTGACTAAAGAAGTGAAATTGTAATACATTGATTGATTATTGAATATACATTCGTTTGAATTGTTTGATTGTTTTTAAAGTGTATTCAACCCCCCCCTTCTACACTGTATCGGTTGCTTGTTTACCCTCATTGGGACCAACAACTGGTATCAGAGCAGGTTTCTTCATAAGTTGAAGATCAAGATTCGCTGTCAAGAAATCAAGATGTCTACTAACAAGCAATCAAATCATATTCCAACATTGGCCGCAAAAGGATGTCCTATATTTGATGGCACTGACTATCCTATGTGGAAGTTTAGAGCCATGCCGTTTCTAAAATATGTGGATTACAGGATGAGTACCATGATTCAAGATGGCCCGATCATTCCCATGATCCATATCACCCCCACTGACAAAACTGTTCCATCTGGAGAAACACCCAAGCCTGAAGCATCTTGGACTGATGAAGATCGTAAACTATTCAATCTTGATGACAAGGCACAAAGCATTATAGCAAATGCTTTGACAAATCCTCTATTGCATACTGTGATTGGGTGCCAAATAGCAAAAGAGATGTGGGATACTCTTAGTGTCACTTATGAAGGCACTGACCTAGTCAAGCAACATAAGAAGACTAATCTGAGTCGTACTTATGAGACTTTCTTTGCTAAAAAGGATGAAACCCTGGCTGATCTGTTTACCAGATTTCAATGCTTGATCAACGATCTGATCTTGGTAGGTGTCAAGAAAGATGAATCTGAGTTGGTGCTAAAGTTCTTGGATGTGTTACCGGAACAATTTAATGAAATCACCATTGCTCTTCATGCTGGAGGAACCCTAGGTAAATATGATCTCAGATCTATCTATAGGTTTCTTCTAAATTATTAACAGATCATGGAACAGAAGAAAGTGGCCCAGCAACAATTGAAAGAATATGTTAATAGTGCTGGATCTGCATTGGTTGCAAAGAAGAAAAAGAAAGGATCAAGAAAGTCTCAAGCTGAAACCGACTCCGAGTCTGAGTCTGAGGAGATAAGTTCCAACTCAGAGTCATATGGTGAAGGAATGAATGCTCTTACTAAACAAGTATCTATGCTGGCAAGAAATTTTAGAAAGTTCAGAAAAGAAAGGAGTCAATCTGACAAAAGTAAAAGTGGTAGGTCTGCTTTTGATCCTAAGAAAGCTAAGTGCTACAATTGTCAGAAGATAGGACACATAGTTGCTGAGTGCAGAACTAAGAAAGGGGAGTCAGCTTCAGTAGCTGACAAGAATGCCTACAGAGCTAAACAATACTATCAGAAGCTCAAAGGCAAGCAAGTTGATAACACCAAAGTTCTCTATGCTAAGACTTGGGACACTGAATCATCTACATCGGATGATGATGAGCCAAATAGGTGTTTGATGGCCATTGAGGATGAAGACGAACAAGTTGAATATGAGTTTGAAGAAAGTTCGTTTGACAAGGATCTAGCTGAAGCTACTAAGCTGAGTAAACTGACCAACTAGGATCCTGCCTCAATGTACAAGGTAAATAATTTCAGTTCTTACACTGATGAAAAGAAATGCTTAATGTTCAACTACTTGTTAAGTGACTTCAAAACCTCTCTCACTGTTTAATCTGATTTGAAAACTGAAATATAAAAATTAAAAGATGAACTTAAACACTCTGAAACTCTCATAAATGTTGGTAAAAAGACTCAAAGTGATTATGAGTGTCAGCTTCATATTAACAAACTTCTAAGTGAAGAGTTACAAGAATCAAAGGATCAAGCTGACAATCTAAGAAAGATCTGTGAATCTTGGTGTAAGTCATCAAAAGAAGCAGAGAAATGTATCAACCAGCAGATACCAACACAAGTACAAGTTGTACTAGGGGGTGACTATCAAACAACAGCTTGTGAAGCTGATGATAAAATAGCAAATACTGACTCAAAGGATGATGAATTCAATGAAATTTTGCCTAAAACGTTCTTAGAAGAAAAAGATGGTAAGCAGGTCAAAACCAATAAGTTTGTGAGACCAACTCAAGGCCCCCAAATTATAAATGCCAATCATCAAGCTGAGTGCTCTCAGTCAAATAAAAACTGTAAGTCAGTTTTGAAAGACTGAATCAACATCCTGTTCAGAGGACAACTGTCTTTGACAGAATAACTCCTAATAAGTCAAAAAGAAATAACTCTCTGGTCAGTTCTGAAAGAAGTTATAAAAACAGGAGAATGTCTGTAAGTCAGACTTCACATCACAAGTCTGTAAGTCAGACTTCATATTTTGGGGATAATAAAACAAAATCTGACAAAGGTAAGTCCAAAGTTAGAGAAAACCTAGTAGATAAGCTGTCTAACAAGATTGAAAAGTTATCCACATCCCATGACCCTAAAACTGAATCGAAATTTAATGTTGGAAAACTCAAAGAAATCACCTAAACACCTATTTTTAGAAGAAAATGCTATAAGTGTGGTGATAGAGGTCATGAAGCCAAAGACTACGTCAGTCTCAATCTAAGGACTGAGAAAATAGAGGATGATCAGCCTAAGAAGGAATCAAAACCTGCTCAAGCTAATCAGTCAGTCGCTAAAGGATCGGCTAAGTGCTTATCCTTAGAACCCACAAAACAGTGGGTTCCTAAAAGAAACTAATATGTTTAGTTTATCATGTGCAGGTGTAACACCCGCAAACCTGGGCTAGGAGATTAGCAGGGTTTGTGGTACGTGCTTAACTGTTTATTATGTTTTATGGAAATTATATGATTTAATTTTAATATATGTGGTTAATTATGTTATGCATGTATTGGATGTATAAAACCGTATGTATGTATGCATGTATATATATATGTGTGTGTGTGTATACGTGGGCGTTGTTTGAGGAGGTGATGCCACCTCCTGTTTTCTAAATTGTATACGTGGGGTTTTGTTAAACTAAGCATGCAATATCTCAATTAAGAAAAGGTGAAAGTGTGTGTTTTTGTATCATTTCTGCCCAAAGAAGAAAACCGAAGAAGAAGAAAAGAAATCATCGGATTTCCTAATTGTGTGATTCTAATTCAAGATTCAAGGTTAGATGTTATTGCCATCATGATTAAATGTTTACTAGATTGAGTTATGATAGAATTAACATGATTACATGATGGACCATAGAATCGGTTTTTGAAGAACATGAGTTTTTGAGTCGGTTTTTGTGTTCATATGATTTGTATGTTAATATGGTGTATTGATGCATGTATGTGTGTTTAAAACGTGTTTTAATATAATTCTGAGATGATATAAGAAATCTATGAAATCTGGGTTTGAGTTATGAAGATGGTGGTTTCGGTGAACCTATGAACTGGCGGTTTTGGTGTTGGGGAAGAAGGTGTAATCCGAATGTAGGAAAACCGATAGGCTAATCCAGAACCTTAAAATCTGATGAAAGCTAAAACCGACACTTATAAACCGTTACTTGTTAAATCCGATTGTTTGCAATCTGAAACCAATAAATCCGATACTTCAAGAAATCCTATACTTGGAAAATGATGACTTAGAAACCAATACCCTAAATCTGGGATTTTGAGAAATCCGATTGTCTCAAATCCGGGCCTCAGAATCCGAGTGAAGGGAAATCCGACATATTGCAAGAATCCGACAGTTAATAGAATCCGACACCCAGGAGTTTCGGATTTATAAGAATCCGATAGTTTTGGGAATTCCGATACTTTGTGTTTTGAACTTGTATTTGTTTATTGTTTGATATTTGTTTGATGAATGGTTTATAAATTTATGGATAAGATATATTTATAAGATTGAGACTAATTTGGTTATCGCTGTGTTTACAGGCAATCCAAAAGCTCAGTAAAATTAGATATCTGAGTTCAAGTTGAAATAGAGGTGAGTGGACGTTAAACACGGATGGTAAAGATTGTAGTTAATTTTATTGATGTAAAGCATGATTGTGGTTTGAGATTGAATTGATTGAACTGCTGATTGTGATATTGAATATTGTTAACTGCTGCATGAATATTTGGTCGATACGCGCTCTTAGGATGATTTTGAGTTGCGTTTGAGAAGTCAGCTATACGTGGACTTGGGCTGGGCTTGTCTAACTGATTGGTTGAACAGTAGTAGCCTTTCTATTGCATTTGTTGTTCAGAGGGAAGTTTACTGTTCCAATCTAGTGAAAAGCTATCGGTAAACCTTTGCTTTGGCTGTCATTGGTTGTAGGTTTTGCGCCGAACCGCCGGTCTTCTCTGGATATGTGATTACATGACTAGTGATTGATTGTGAATGTTTGCATTTGATGCTTTAGCCTCTACTCACTTAGCTTTGTGCTAATTCCCCTCAGTTGTTGTTTTTGCAGGTTCATGTTAGATTTGTAGAAGGAAGAGTTGACCACACTCTCATACTAGTTTTAAAAGAGACGAGCCAGTATTTTTGTAACACCAAACAATTGATGTGGTTGTTGTCTTTTGAACAAATGATTGTATAACTGTGAATATTGATTTTATGTAATTAAGTTGATTTTAATTAGCTTCCGCAATGCGTTTAAAAAAATAAAAAATAAATATGGCTTGTGATTTTCCGGTGTTACAGTTTGGTATCAGAGCCTTGGTTTGGCGATGCATGCACGGCTAGAGTGTTGCATTCCCAAATCTTGTCTCGTGACGGGTCAAGCTTTCCTTTGGGGGAATTAGGGTGAGTTAGAGTTGTCAGTAGTAGTTAGTATTTTGGATACTAACGGTTTATGCTAATAAGCTATGAGGTGATGTGATTGTAACAGATTATGGCTGATAGAGAGACTCCCATCCTACCTCCTGTGACCCAATCTACAAAGGCACCGATTATTGAAGATGTGAATCAAGCAGGAACATCTGGCAAAGAACAAGAGGAGGATCAAAGTGAGTACATCTTTAAACTGGAGAATGAATTGATGGACCTTCGTAATAAAGTCCTTAACTTGGAACAGAGATTGAGTCAACCTGAACCAACCCCGGTACCAACTGTGATTTCCACACAAGCAACTGTACCACCAGTGTCAGCACCCTTACCACCGATGACTCAAATGATGCATCAACCATTCTTCTATCCGTATCCACAACCTGGAGGTTATCCATTTGCGTTTCCGGGATACAAACAGCCATGTACTTACAAGCATTTTCTTGATTGTAAACCATCAGAATATCGGGGGAGTTCTGACCCTAATATCACACTGAACTGGCTTAGGGAAATGACAAAGACATTGGATGCTTGCCATTGTGAGAATGAATTGAAAGTAAAATACGCATCAATGATGTTGAAGGGAGATGCTATGGTCTGGTGGGACTCAATTACTAGCCACTTTACAGAGCAACAGCAAGAGAGCATCACCTGGAGTCAATTTCAGGAGAAACTTTGCGAGAAGTATTGTGGAACCTTTGAGATTGCTAAAATAAAGAGGGAATTTATGGAGTTGCAGGTGACCGGTAATATGACCGTGGATCAACTCATCAGTAAATTCAACGAGAAGATGAGATTTGCCAAACATTGGGTGCCTGATGAAGAATCGAAGATTGCCCATTTTGTTGGAGCACTGCATCCAGATCTTCGCAGCGCCACTAGGTGGGCTACCACTCTATCTCAGGCATTTACTTTAGCCAAATCAGCCGAAGGAGATTTGATAGCAAGGAACCGGTTGAGTGGGGAAAGAATTTCCCAGCAGAAATCAAAGTTTGAACACTATAACACTCAACAGAGGCAAGGAGGGCACGACAGTGGAAACCGACAAGGTAATTAGAGTAGAGCAATTACTGCATGTGGGTCTGCTCAGAGGGCACCTTGGTGCAACATGTGCAAGTCATATCATCATGGGCAGTGTACGTCCCAATCCATGAGATGCGTGAAGTGTGGCCAGTTTGGCCATGAACTAAAGAATTGCAGACTGCCGAGGAGCGTCTGCTGGAACTGTCAGAAAGAGGGACACCAGGTTGGTGACTGCCCACTGAGTAAGAAAGCCGGGTCAGGAGGGGGAGGAGCTGGGGGATCATCTTCAGCAGGACAGAAAAGAAAGAACCCACCCACGGGTGAGGGTCGGGCATTCAGGATGACTGTGGATAATGCCACTACCACCGATTATGTTATAACTGGTATGTTTTTGATAAACTCAACTCCTGCTAGAGTGTTATTTGATTCAGGAGCAAATCCCTCCTTTGTATCTGTAGAATTCGGTGGTAGGTTGAATGTGCCTTTAACTGAACTAGCTACTGCTTTAGAAATAGAAGTAGCTGATGGTATGATGGTTCCGGTCATGACTGCTGTGGCTGGAGCTAAAATTGATATGGATGGCGTGTGTTTTCCTGTTTATTTTCTTGTTATGCCATTGTCCGGGTTTGATGTGGTACTTGGTATGGATTGGCTAAGTCTGAATCAAACAAGTATCAAGTGTCACAAGAAGTTGATTTCTTTTCCGCTAGCTGATGGTACGCGGGTAATAGCAAGGGGAGAGAAGGTTGGGTTTGTGATCTCGATGATTCCGTGTTTAAAAGCTAAGAAAGCGTTGGGTAAGGGGTGTGAATCCTACTTGGCTTATTGAATTGATGGAAAGAAAGAGAAGCAAGCAATGACTGATATCCGGGTGGTAACAGAATACCCGGAAGTGTTTCGAGAAGAGTTGCCAGGATTGCCTCCGGTTCGTGAAGTGGAATTCAAAATAGATTTAATACCTAGTTCTAGACCAGTAGCGAAGGCTCCGTACAGGTTGGCACCTTCAGAGATTCGGGAGATGATGACACAGATTCAAGATTTGCTAGATAAGGGGTTTATTCGTCCGAGTTCGTCCCCGTGGGGAGCAACGGTATTGTTTGTAAAGAAGAAAGATGGTACGTTGCGTATGTGTATTGACTACCGTGAATTGAACAAGAGGACAATAAAGAACAAGTATCTGTTGCCGAGAATTGATGATTTGTTTGATCAGCTGCAGGGAGCTTCGTTCTTTTCCAAGATTGATTTGAGATCAGGCTATCATCAGGTGCGTGTTTCCGAGGAAGATGTGTCGAAAATGGCCTTTCGTACGCGTTACGGGCACTATGAGTTCTTGGTTATGCCGTTTGGCTTAACCAATGCACCAGCGATTTTTATGGATTTGATGAACAGGGTCTGTCGACCCTTCTTGGATAATTTTGTGATAGTCTTCATTGATGATATTTTAATGTATTCAAAGACTGAACAGGAACACGAACAACATTTGAGACAAGTTTTGGAAACCTTGAAGAAAGAACATCTGTTTGCTAAGTTCTCAAAGTGCGAGTTCTGGTTGAGGGAAGTTCAATTCTTGGGGCACGTGATATGTAATGAAGGAGTGAAAGTAGATCCTTCGAAAGTGGAAGCTGTGATGAACTGGAATGCTCCAAAGACACCGTCTGAAATAAAGAGTTTTCTGGGTTTGGCTGGATACTACCACAGATTTATTAAATATTTCTCGAAGATTGCGGGTCCGTTGACTAAGTTAACTCGAAAAGACGTGAAGTTCGTTTGGGGTAGTGAACAAGATAAGGCTTTCCAGACTTTGAAGCAGTTGTTATGTCAGGCTCCCATTCTCGCCTTGCCAAGTGGAACAGATGATTTTACTGTTTATTGCGATGCATCGTTTGCTGGATTGGGATGTGTGCTTATGCAGAGGGATCGGTTGATTGCGTATGCTTCAAGACAGTTGAAACCACATGAAAAGAATTACCCGACTCATGATCTAGAACTGGCAGCTGTCGTATTTGCCTTAAAACTGTGGAGACACTATTTGTATGGCACCAAGTGTGTAATTTGTACTGATCATAAGAGTCTTCAGTATGTGTTTACACAAAAAGAACTGAACATGAGACAGAGACGATGGGTGAAGCTGATAAAAGACTATGATTGCGAGATTAGATACCACCCTGGGAAAGAGAATGTGGTAGCAGACGCCCTGAGCCGCAAGGGAGCGGGAAGTTCTATTCAGTTCATGCGTATGGAAATTGTATCCGATTTAGTGGATAGACTAAAGTCTGCACAACTGGAAGCTCTGAAGGAAGAAAATTTGAAGAATGAACTGATGAGGAAACGTAAGGACGAGCTTACTGATGATTCTCGCGGATTGAAAATGTATAAGACTCGTGTGTGGGTGCCTATGCTTGGAGGATTAAGAAAGTTGATTCTAACTGAAGCACACAAGTCGAGACTGTCTGTTCATCCAGGAAGCACTAAAATGTACAACGATTTAAAAGTGCTTTACTGGTGGCCTACTATGAAGGCAGATGTGGCTCATTTTGGGGAGTCATGCCATATCTGTACGCATGTAAAGGCGGAGCATCAGAATCCCTACGGATCCTTAAAACATTTGGAGATTTCTGAGTGGAAGTGGGAACATATGACGATGGATTTTGTGACTAAACTTCCGCGTACTCAGAAGAAACACGATATGATTTGGGTGATTGTGGATCGACTGACGAAGAGTGCCCATTTTCTGGCTACCTGTGTGACGGCTTCTCTGAGCAAGTTGGCAAAATTGTACATTGATGAGATTGTTGCAAGGCATACAGACTGACGAGAATTAATTTGAGTACTTCTTATCATCTCCAGACTGACGGTCAAACTGAGCGAACCATACAGACACTCGAAGATATGTTACGTGCCTGTGTAATTGAGTATGGTGGATCTTGGGATTTGCACCTGTAATTGATAGAGTTTGCGTATGAGATGTTGTACGGTCATCGCTGCCGTACTCCGACGTGTTGGTTAGAGGCTGGTGAGAAACAATTTGCAGGGCCCGAGATTGTTCAGTTGACTGCTGACAAAGTTGCTATAGCCAGAGAAAAGTTGAAAGCGGCCAGAGATAGACAGAAAATGTATGCGGATCCACGGCATCGTCCAGTATCGTTTGATGTGGGGGAGTTAGTGTATCTCAAGGTCTCTTAGTGGAAGGGCGTGATTCGATTTGGCAAACGCGGGAAATTAGCTCCCCGTTACATTGGTCCTTTCAGAATTCGTCAGATTGTAAATGACCGTCCAGTTACATTGGATCTCCCAGCAGAGCTTGTAGGTATTCACGATATGTTCAATGTCTGTTATTTGAGAAAATGCAAGGTTGAAGACGAGAGTCAGATTCTCCCAATACACGAACTGAAATTGGATTCAAAGAAGAGACTGATTGAGGAACCTGTTGAATTGTTAGATCGTAAAGTGACCAAGCTCCGAAAGAAGCTGATACCGATGGTATTGGTCAAGTGGAAACACAATTTAGGTTCTGATTTGACGTGGAAGACTGAGGCAGATATGAAAGCTAGATACCCTCACTTGTTTGAGCAAGAAGGGATTCCGAGGACGGAATCCTCTTAAGGAAGGGAGATTTGTAACACCCGCAAACCTGGGCTAGGAGATTAGCAGGGTTTGTGGTACGTGCTTAACTGTTTATTATGTTTTATGGAAATTATATGATTTCATTTTAATATATGTGGTTAATTATGTTATGCATGTATTGGATGTATAAAACCGTATGTATGTATGCATGTATATATATATGTGTGTGTGTGTATACGTGGGCGTTGTTTGAGGAGGTGATGCCACCTCCTGTTTTCTAAATTGTATACGTGGGGTTTTGTTAAACTAAGCATGCAATATCTCAATTAAGAAAAGGTGAAAGTGTGTGTTTTTGTATCATTTCTGCCCAAAGAAGAAAACCGAAGAAGAAGAAAAGAAATCATCGGATTTCCTAATTGTGTGATTCTAATTCAAGATTCAAGGTTAGATGTTATTGCCATCATGATTAAATGTTTACTAGATTGAGTTCTGATAGAATTAACATGATTACATGATGGACCATAGAATCGGTTTTTGAAGAACATGAGTTTTTGAGTCGGTTTTTGTGTTCATATGATTTGTATGTTAATATGGTGTATGATGCATGTATGTGTGTTTAAAACGTGTTTTAATATAATTCTAAGATGATATAAGAAATCTATGAAATATGGGTTTGAGTTATGAAGATGGTGGTTTGGGTGAACCTATGAACTGGCGATTTTGGTGTTGGGGAAGAAGGTGTAATCCGAATGTAGGAAAACCGATAGGCTAATCCAGAACCTTAAAATCCGATGAAAGCTAAAACCGACACTTATAAACCGTTACTTGTTAAATCCGATTGTTTGCAATGTGAAACCAATAAATCCGATACTTCAAGAAATCCTATACTTGGAAAATGATGACTTAGAAACCAAAACCCTAAATCCGGGATTTTGAGAAATCCGATAGTCTCGAATCCGGGCCTCAGAATCCGAGTGAAAGGAAATCCGACATATTGCAAGAATCCGACAGTTAATAGAATCCGACACCCAGGAGTTTCGGATTTCTAAGAATCCGATAGTTTTGGGAATTCCGATACTTTGTGTTTTAAACTTGTATTTGTTTATTGTTTGATATTTTTTTGATGAATGGTTTATAAATTTATGGATAAGATATATTTATAAGATTGAGACTAATTTGGTTATCGCTGTGTTTACAGGCAATCCAAAAGCTCAGTAAAATTAGATATCTGAGTTCAAGCTGAAATAGAGGTGAGTGGACGTTAAACACGGATGGTAAAACATTGATGTAAAGCATGATCGTGGTTTGAGATTGAATTGATTGAACTGCTGATTGTGATATTGAATATTGTTAAGTGCTGCATGAATATTTGGTCGATACGCGCTCTTAGGATGATTTTGAGTTGCGTTTGAGAAGTCAGTTATACGTGGACTTGGGCTGGGCTTGTCTAACTGGTTGGTTGAACAGTAGTAGCCTTTCTGTTGTATTTGTTGCTCAGAGGGGAGTTTACATCTAGTGGAAAGCTATCGGTAAACCTTTGCTTTGGCCGGCATTGGTTGTAGGTTTTGCGCCAAACCGCCGGTCTTCTCTGGATATGTGATTACATGACTAGTGATTGATTGTGAATGTTTGAATTTGATGCTTTAGCCTCTACTCACTTAGCTTTGTGCTAATTCCCCTCAGTTGTTGTTTTTGCAGGTTCATGTTAGATTTGTAGAAGGAAGAATTGACCACACTCTGATACTAGTTTTAAAAGAGACGAGCCAGTATTTTTGTAACACCAAACAATTGATGTGGTTGTTGTCTTTTGAATAAATGATTGTATAATTGTGAATATTGGTTTTATGTAATTAAGTTGAATTTAATTAGCTTCCGCAGTGCGTTTAAAAAAAATAAAAAATAAATATGGCTTGTGATTTTCCGGTGTTACAGCAGGGCTCTAACAAATGGTACTTAGACAGTGGATGCTCAAGGCACATGACATGAAGAAAAGGGATTCTAAGTGAATTCCAAAACAGTGAAGGACCGAAGGTGACATTTAGGGATAATTCTCAAGGAAGAACTAAAGGCTATGGAAAGATAACAGCTGGAATAGTTACTTTCAAGAAGGTCGCATATGTTGAAGGCCTTAAACACAATCTGATAAGTATCAGTCAATTGTGTGTTGAGGATTATGAAGTCACCTTCAGAAAACATGCAGGGACTATCTATGACAAGAAGGGAAAACCTATACTTATGGTAAAAAGAGAAAGAGATATCTATCTGGTAGATCTCAGCTTAGCAGACCCTTCAACAGAAACCTGCTTGTACTCTGAGTCAACTCCCAAGCTTAGTTGGTTGTGGCACAAGAGACTGTCACATCTGAACTTCAAATATATTAACAAATTGTCTAGCAAAGAGCTAGTCTCTGGTCTGCCAATGATCACATTTGCTAAGGACAAACATTATTCAGTTTGTGAGATGGGAAAACATCATAAAGAATCCTTCAAGTCCAAATAGAGCTTTTCAATCACAGAACCATTGCATTTGTTGCATATGGATCTAGTTGGACCTATAAGCACCCAAAGCCTAAGTGGCAAAAAGTATACCCTAGTGATTGTTGATGAGTTCACAAGATTTACTTGGGTAATCTTCTTAAAAGACAAAAGTGAAGCTGCTAATGAGTTAATCAGCTTCATAAAACAAGAAGAGTTGCAGAAGGGTAAGTCCATCAAGAAGCTCAGAAGTGATCATGGAACTGAGTTTAGAAACTCTACAATGGAAGGCTTTTGTGAAGAAAAGGGAATCATCCAAAATTTCTCATCTGTAAGAACTCCACAACAAAATGGAGTTGCTGAAAGGAGAAATAGAACATTAATTGAAGCTGCCAGAACCATGTTATGTGAAGCAAAGCTCAAGCTGAGTTTCTGGGCAGAAACTATAAATACAACCTGCTACGCTCAAAACAGATCTGTAATAGTTAAAAGACATGGTAAAACACCTTTTGAGATGTATCATGGTAGAAAACCCAACATTGGATATTTCCATAACTTTGGTTCAACATGCTATGTGCTAAACCAAAGAGATCAGCTCCATAAGTTGGAACCTAAAGCTGATCAAGGCATATTTGTTGGATACTCTTCAATTTCAAAATCCTACAGAGTTTATAATCTTAAAAGAAAAGTGATTGAATAATCAATACATGTTACATTTGATGAGACAAGTATTGATGAATCTAACAAAGCTCAAGCTGACCCGGTTAGTCTGAGTGAGCTTTAGAGGGGCAGAGAGGATCTCATATCAAATCCCATGTATGTTATGGATGATTCTGATGATGAAGATGGTGGCAAATCTGAAAAGAAAGTATCACCTAAAGAAGCCATCAACATTGAAGATGATCAGTCTGATAAGTTACTTGAATCTGATCATCAGCCTGAGAATCTAGGTGACTCTCCAGGTACAACACAGATTGAGGATCTTCGTAAAACCTCAATCCCAATTCAAACTGAAGAGGTCAGTCCTATTCAGTTTCAAGAACACTACTCAGATCCAGACTTAGAACCACAATCTCCTACTACCACCTTCAAAGTATTAAAGGATCATTCTCTTGATGATATTATTGGTAACATTGAAGATGGTGTGTTAACTAGATCAAAGACTACTGCGAATTATCTTGCATACTCTAGTTTTCTATCTCAGATGGAACCAAAGAAGACTAAAGATGCATTGAAGGATGAGGATTGGATTAAAGCCATGCAAGAGGAGCTGACTGAATTTCAAAGAAATAAAGTCTAGACCTTTGTCCCTGCCACTAAAGGAAAAACAATTATAGGCACTAAGTGGGTCTATACAAATAAAATGGACAAGGATGGAGTAGTGATCAGAAATAAGGCAAGGCTAGTGGCTCAGGGGTATAGACAAGAAGAAGGTATTGATTATGATGAGACTTTTGCCCCTGTTGCAAGAACTGAAGCTATAAGACTGTTTCTAGCCTATGCAGCCTTCAAGAAGTTTAAAGTGTATCAAATGGATGTTAAAAGTGCATTCCTAAATGGTTCACTACAGGAGGAAGTCTATGTGAAACAACCCCCATGCTTTATTGATCCTAAACATCCAGATTATGTCTATAAGTTGGACAAAGCTCTTTATGGACTCAAGCAAGCACCAAGAGCCTGGTATGATATACTATCCACCTATCTACTTTCAAAAGATTTTATAAGGGGAAGTATTGACAAAACCCTGTTTATAAGAAAAAGTAGAGGACATGTCATTCTGGTTCAAATTTATGTAGATGACATTATCTTTGGATCAAAAAACCAAAATCTATGTGATTGGTTCTCTAAAATAATGTCTGATCAATATAGAATGAGCATGATGGGTGAAATGACTTACTTTTTGGGACTTCAGATTAAACAGAAAGATGATGGTATATTCATTAATTAGAGCAAATATGTCTTTGATCTGATTAAGAAATTTGGACTAGACTCAAGCCATCCTACTAAGTCTCCAATGTCTCACAATGTCAAGCTGAACAAAGACATTGATGGAAAGTCCGTATGTCAGACTACATACAGAGGGATGATTGGTTCATTACTCTACCTAACAATAAGCAGAACTGATATAATGTTTGCAACATGTGTTTATGCAAGATATCAGGCTGATCCAAAGGAATCACACTTGCTAGCTGTCAAAAGAATATTCAAATATCTGAAGGGAACACCTAATTTAGGTCTGTGGTATCCCAAAGGATCAGGATTTGAGTTAATAGGGTACTCAGACTCAGACTTTGCAGGTTGTGGTCTAGACAGAAAGAGTACCACTGGAGGATGTCAATTGTTGGGTGATAGATTAGTCAGCTGTAACGCCCCAAAAACCAAATTTGAAATAATAAGATCAAACACCTATAAGTGTTCGCATCTCAAAGTTTAACATAAAAGCGGAAGCAATACTTATTTGAAAACCTGACGTATCAATAGATACTCACATAAATACTGTCATAAGTTTGATACCAAAAACTTGATATTTACAAACCCGGCGTTAATTTCAAAGAGTTTAACAATTGGAAGTCAAACCGGAGCTTTGCCCTTGCCTTTGATAAAACCTGCAAAACATTTTGAAAATAGTATCTGATAAGCTACGAGAGCTTAGTGAGTAAACCAGACTAAACATCATATAAACCCATGTATAAAATCATATGAAGATAATACACGTATGTCTGGCAATCAAAGCTAGCCTCTGGTTCTAGACCCAGGGCAGCATCGTAGGTCACAGTACTGCACCACATCTGAGCCTTACTGGACTTAGCAGTAAGCTTACATATACACATGAATAACATGACATGTCAATAATCTACTATAATAGCATACATGCTGCACATATGAAGTGAAGTCTAGAAGACTCACCTTCTGATCATACTATCATGAATTGATCCACAATCGTCAATGATACAGTAATATGCCAATCACCTCCTATATAAACAATTCATAAAATCACATAAGGCATTCTGATCTGAAATAGGGCCTACACGGGCCGTGTATCCCTACACGGGCCGTGTCCCATTAATGCTACACGACCTAAGCTGGCAACATGGCCAGTGTGGTCTACTCACCCTACACGGACCGTGTACCTCTACACGGGCCGTGTACCACTCATGCTACATGACCATGTAACCCTACATGGCCCTATGACCGCCTTGCACACTACACGGCCGTGTACCGCTACACGGGTCGTGTACCTCTTATACTACACGACCATGTATCCTTACATGGCCCTGTGACCGCCATAACTACTACACGGCCGTGTACCGCTACACGGGCCGTGTACATAGCAGTCCAGCAGACTGTTCTTGGCAAGAACAGTCGGATTTCACCAAGAAATCCTATAGTTTCACCATAAAGCAACTAGAGGTGTTTTCCTACACCTCCTACAACTAATATACCTGATATGATCAATACAAAACATCTCTTACATGGTTTCACCATTGAATCATGTGTTTAATCTTACAAAACATCAAGAACAATGGTTTGAAAGCTTACCTCAAGTTGTATACTTGCTAGATCTTGGCTATATGCACTTGAAATTCTGTTTTGGCTTACTAAAATGAAAAGATTATGGACTGATGTTTATGTGCTCGTGAATTACAGGAAGCAAAATATGAAACTTTGACTATTAAGTCAAAGTTGGTGCACCATATATATACATAGTTTCATCAATTGACAAAACAACCCCTTGGACTTAATCAATTTGAAATCTGGCAGTTTTAGCCCCTCTAGTTTAAAACCCCATCTTATCACATATATCCGTTTATAACTCGGGTAACACCTTGTACTTTTCTTGCATAAAATTAATAATAAAATTCTGGGTGTTACATCAGCTGGACAAGTAAGACACCAAACTCAGTGGAAATTTCCACAGCTGAAGCTGAGTATGTTGCAGCAGGTAGCTGTTGTGCTCAAATACTTTGGATGCAACATCAGCTTAAGGACTTTGATTTGCATTACTCAAAGACTCTTATATTTTGTGATAACCAAAGTGCAATTGCCATTACACACAATCCAGTTTTCGCTCAAGAACAAAACACATTGCAATAGGACACCACTTCATCAGAGACATAGTAGAAAAGGGCAAGGTAGAGTTGGTCTTTATTGAAACTGAAGATCAACTTGCAGATATCTTCGCTAAACCAATTGAAGGCACAAGATTCAAAACTCTTCTAAGCAAGCTTGGAATGCTCAATCCTTAATTTGGCTAAGTGTCAAAATCTAAGCTGAGTGCTTTCTTTGAGTTGAGTGCTCAATCTAAGCTGAGTACTCAGTTCTAAAAGTGTGGTAAGTCCCACATGTTTAGGTTAGTCCTAACAAATGGTAAGTCCAACATAAATGGTAAGTCTAATATTTTTTTAATATGTCCTATAAACGCAAGTCGTTTATAAATTGTTATGATTCTTAAATAAATTTCAGTCATCTTGATAAAATCTGAATAAATATGTTAGTTTGAGTAACTAACATTAAATAGAGCCGTTGTAACAAGGTTGATAATCGGTTACATTGTAATGGTAATATTTATTATCATTTAATAACGGTAACTTTTCTCTCACAGTGAAAAGGTATAAAAAGGGAGATTTCTTACCGTAAGTCGTTTACATTCTCGAATCATATTCTCCTTCTCTAATTTCTAAATCCTACTTTTGCTCAGTGTGAAACCCTAAATCTGCTAAGTGCAATCGATCACATTCAGCTTAAGAGCAATGGAAGGATTCGTTCTTAATCTAACCGATCAAATGATCCATGGTGGAAACTTCAAGAATAATGCCCTCCCTATATTCAAACCAAACAACGTGCTAGCATTCGTCGACATTCCGCAATCTAGACTTGGTCGTGGGTATGAGGAGTAGGTCTCCTATATCCGAAAAGGGCCACTCGCTCATGCTGTCCTTGGAGGTTCGGATGTTCTTGTTCCTCTGCTCTTAACAGAGTTTTGGTACACATGTCGATATGAAGCTGATCACAGGGTTATCCGAGGAACTGTACTAAGTGGACAACAGGGGATGGAGGTCGATGCGAATGTTCTACGCAGACTCTTACGATTACCTGTCGTCCCAAATTTCGACGCCCCTGTTTCTAGGGAAACAGCCAGAAGTGTGCTTCCACTTTTGGGTCATCCGCACGTCACAGGTGTTATCAAGAAATTTGTTTTCCAAATCGGTTGGGGTTTTATGGTATCCACAGTGGTACATTCACTTGGGTTCAAAGTTGGTGGTCTTGACAATGTCAACGACTTCAAGATGCAATTAATATACAATATGTATTATGGGCGTAATGTGTATTATGCAAAATTGATCTTTGAAGTACTCAGGTCACAAGTCACAAAGGCTATGAGGGATGTAAACGTGCCATTTATTCGATTTTTATCCATGATATTCGAGTACAGGCTTGGAGTTTAATATGCAAGAAGATTTGAAACCACTCCAACCCCAGCTCTCAGTTCAAGGATGCTTAAAGATGACATATTCCCTGAGCATCCCACATTGAGCTGAGATGAGAGTGTATTCACAGCTCCCAACCCCTGACTCAAATGAAGCTGATGGGGATGAGGAAGCTGGGGATGAGGAAGCTGAGGAGGAAGGAAGTGCACCTAATAATTCTGAAACCGAGTCCTCTCACGCTGACCAACCACGGCCTCAGCTCAGATCACGTGCTCTAATAATTTCCTCCACCACTTCGAGTTCCGAGCAAAGGAGTCTGTTTCCTAGCTCTGAGTCACCACTACTAGGTGCAGCAGGTATATCTTCGCATCCCTTATCTC
Organism: Dittrichia graveolens; assembly: GCA_038502395.1. Classification (NCBI taxonomy): domain Eukaryota; kingdom Viridiplantae; phylum Streptophyta; class Magnoliopsida; order Asterales; family Asteraceae; genus Dittrichia; species Dittrichia graveolens. Next base: position 48,834,264 of record JARJIL010000005.1, on the reverse strand, counting down.
CTTTTCTCTCTTTTACTTCTCCACCTCCTAAATTGGGAGATAAGACTTAGTCAATCCTAACTCGGTCTAACCCCTCTCCCCCACAACAAACATCTCCATCTATCTTCCACTCTACTGCCCACCTTGGTCATCCCACTGCTACCAAGGTTATAACTCACACTTATACAAGAAAAACTGCCAAAGGTGGTCCTTCACCTCAAAAGGACTCCGGAGCTGATATCACATTGATACCTCCACCGGCAGGAGCTGAGGGGGAGACACCTTCTCTTAAGGTGCCAACCTCAAGGCTTAGTTCAACCCTTCAGCCTATATCGGGTATGGTGTCTACTCAGCCCATACCTAGTAGTGCCATGGGAGAGCCTACTTCTGTGCCTTTACAGACCCATGAAGGTTACATTGAAAAACTGACCAATCCCCAGGGTCAAATACCCCCTCCTCACCACTCAGCCTAGCCCACCCTACCACCAAAATACATGAAGTTGGTCCTTCTTCTTCATTTCCCTTCTTACACACACTTGCACAACCTATCATTTATCTTTTCTTAGGCAAGGAAAGATTACAGGGTTCCCACACAGGCCCCCTTGATTTCCAGAGGTCAGCGCCAACCTTTGGATATGGGGCCCATCCACTCACCTACAAAAGCATATTCTCAAGCCTCTCCTACGGTGGAAGTTCATGCCTACACTGGATAGGAGGACTTTGAGTTTCAACAAAGGTCTGAGGAGCCTATTGATGCCTAAAGCATAATGCATTATCTTAAATCCCAGTTTGAGCTTCTACATAAGAAAAGAAAGAAGGATAAAGCCAAACTGATAGGCATGTTAGGTGACCTTTCAAATTCTGTGGCTGCTTTGGAAAGCTTTGTGCGTAAATTCAGACCCTCCCCTATTGATGATGACAAAAAGGGGGAGGAAGAATCAAAATCCAAAGAGCACAAAGATGATAAAGTTTAGGGGGAGCAGACCGAAGTCATCGAAATTGAAGAAGAAACACTTGTTGTAGATCAGCCTCTCCCACAACAAGAAAAAGATCAAGGACCAGTTCCTCAACAGCAACAAACTCCAGTAGTCCAATCAGATCAAAGTGTCCAAGCTTCCGTTGATAAAGCAGCTCAACCAGAAACCACTCAAGCTATTCCTGCTGAAACTCCTCAATCTGAGCTAACAAAGAATATTGAAGCTGAGACTGTTCTAGTTCTACGAATGGATAAAGGGAAAGGCAAAGCAATTAAGACTGGAAAGAGAAAGAAAAGAACAAGTACAAAGTCTCAAGCTAAGAGGAGGAAAGTAATCATCTCAGAGCTTGAGCAACAAGGTCAGTCTCAAGTTGCTGAAGCTGACTCTGACTCTTGTGATGAAGTTGATGCAGCATAGAAGGCCAGTGATATGTTAGCTGAACAGATGTTATAAGAAATGGCAAAAGAACTGGGTATGTCATTGGAAGAGTTGAAAGAACAGCAAACAAGCTGAACTACGAAGAGAACAAGCCAAAGCTGATGCTGCACTAGCTGAAGGCTGACTACTTTGGACCAAGAGCTTAGCCTATTTCATACACTGACGATGAACTTAGATACTGCTACAAGAGAAAATATTTTGGTCATAAGATTAAAGAGCCGACTTTGAGCAGAAAAGGTGAGTTGGTGATACTCAACTTTGTATTAGAAAACAAAGCTGAGGGGGGATTGGATCTGAGAAGAATATATAAGTTGGGATTCTCCGAGTGGAAAATAGTGGCCTCCATTGTGCTTAAGATGAATAAAAGTCAGATCAAACAGGAAGTCATTGATGAGCTGAAGAAAATATTTCTTAAAATTGATCAGCTTGGAGAAGTTCCCACAGCTGAGTTTGATGTCTTCTTCAACAGAAACAAAGTTGCAAGAGAAAGAGAGGCAAGGTAATGAAAAGACAGAACTCTCAGCTTAGAAATTCCCAAAGGTGTAGAGTTTAAAGAAAATACATACATCATTCAACCTACATCAGGCTTCATGTATATAGATATCGAAGAAAATCAATGCTTTCTAGAAGAAGCAAATATACATTTGGCCAGCTTGGAGCAAATTCTGTATCCGAGGATTCTATGTGATGACTCAGTTCAGAACTCACCACTCAGATATCAGCTTAACAAGGCAATCAGGTCCAGAAGGGATGAAATGAAAGAATATTAGGATGGTGATGAAATTCTTAATAGTGCCGTTAAAGAAGCTGCTATATGGGAACTAAAACTGTGATATGTGGATGGAAGTTGAAGAAATAGATCATGAAGATTAGAAAATTTTATATTTTGTAAGCACTAAGTGTGCAATTGCTGATCATACTGATCAAGCTAAAATGTAAATGATTTGTTCATTAATGAAAATTCAAGTTTTATATGTTCAACTGTTTATTACTTGATATGTTCAAAATTATGTTTCGTGTGTTCAAATAACCAGCTTGGTAAGTTCAAGCTGAGGATTGATAAATTTAATTATAAACTGATAAGTTCAGTTCTATAAGTTTTGTAAGTTCAGAACTTAAATTAATTTTGATAAGTTCGAATCTAAGTGATTGTCAGTTCAACACTTATAATACAAGTCTTATAACAAGATTTGTAAAATAACTTGTAAGTTTAAGACATGGTGAATAAGTACGGATCAGTTCTATACTTATTTCTGAATTAACTTTGGTCTGTTCCAGAGTTGTTCAACATAATTCTTTTTACCTATGCTTATTTTGATTAAATGTTTTGTCATCATCAAATAGGGGGAGATTGTTAGTCCCATGCTTAGAATAGTTAGATTTGATGAGACAAACCATAGCATTATATAGATGATAGGTTAAGTATTAAGAATTATGTAAGTCTATTGTAGACTGACTAGTCAGCTTAGGCTGAGTAGTCAGCGTAAAAACAGATATAGAGTTTTCTATGTAAGTACTAGATAACTCAATAACTTCTAAGCTGAGATAGGTTCTAGAATAAAGATTTCAATGTTTGAAGATTCAAGAATAGAACCAAGAGCTCAGCTTGACAAAGTCAAGACTGAGTAAGTCAGCTCAGCGCCAGAAGTCAGATCAGAGAATTTAAATGAGTTTTAAATCTCGATATTTACTCTCAATATCTATGACATTTAAATTAGGTTATCTAAACCTAATTTAAACTCTCTACTAGTTGGTTAGAGATCTCAAACGAATTTAGTTAGATATGTTCTAATTAAATAGTTTGTTATGGTTTTAAAGAAAAGATAAGTTCTATCTTTAAATCACGATTTGTTCGTAGATAAATCAAGTATAAATATATCCTCTGAATATGTTTATACGTACGTGATACATAGAGTAAAAACTGCATAAGTTGCAAACTGTGTGTGTTGCGATTACTTTGTGTGTTCAAAGTTTGAGAGTTTCAATTTCTTGTTAATCAGTTTTAACAAGAAATCCGATCATCAATTAGTTTGTGATTCAAGAGTGTTTAGAGAGAGTTGAGTTTGTAATCAGTGTCATATCAAATCATTCTGTTGATTTGACTAAAGAAGTGAAATTGTAATACATTGATTGATTATTGAATATACATTCGTTTGAATTGTTTGATTGTTTTTTAAGTGTATTCAACCCCCCCTCTACACTGTATCGGTTGCTTGTTTACCCGCATTGGGACCAACACGGTTGTTCTTTAACCTTCTTTTCAGGTGATGGCCACGGCATGACTCCAGCACGTGTTTGATAGCTCATCCCCAACCAGCTTCCGCAATGTTTTAACTACTTTGAATTTCTTGATGTATTCTGAAATCACTACAAGTGAACTTACGATTTTATGAGTTTTCACCCGGGGTTGTAATTAACTTATACAATGTTTTAACTAGGGTAGACTTTTGATCGTACGCGTTGGTAATTGTTTATTTTCAAAAAAAAAAATTTGGGACGTTACAACTTGGTATTAGAGCCTTGGTTTAAGGGATTCGAATATGTTTCCGCGTGTTTGAACTTAAACCTTGGTTCGTGAAGAATGTTAGACAAAGTTTTGAAACATTTTCAAACGATTAATGTTACGATGAGCTATCGGCTGGAGCTAGTCCGAGTGGTCACACGCGAGTACAAGGTATGAATTTACGATATGATGATCATGTTAACTGAGATGTCGAAATTATTATATGCTGACTGTGATGGCTGAGACTTTGCAATCTAGATGCTTTAGTAGAATCAGAATAGAATGACACGATAATGCTTTCATGATAACTGACTATATGCTTGATGAGATGATTGATACATGGCCCAAGCCAATGAATTGGGATTCCTAGTGGTAATGACCAAATCCAATACGTGTAGCGTGTTTGTAATAATAGGGCCCATATTATTATTTGCACATGACACTTGTTGAAACTTGTCAAAATCTGGGGAATCTTGTGGATCCGGTGAGGGGTACTTGTAGAGATAAAATGCCTGTAGCTAGGGTGCCATAGAATGAGGGATACATGATAGCTGTACTTATGACTTGAAATACGTGAAACATGAACTGATATAGTGATGAGGACTGTGTGGCAATACCGCCTTTTAATTAAGTGCATTGTCTATACATCAAGTATGGTGACTACTAGATTTCGATCTGTGATACCAACGGGTTTCGAGAACCCACCTGACGGGCAAAATGCTAGCGTGACAGGAGAAAGTGACCCCCGTGCACAACTGGTCTTGAACCAAACTGAGAATGTGACTCCAGAGAATGTGGTACTGGAGGATGTAATGGATGATGATGAATATAGGAATGAGGCAATGACTGAAGTGGTGACCACTGTGGTTACCAACATGCCGAAAGAATTGTTGCCCAAGATCGTGGAGGATCTGAAACAGGATATGGGAACCATGATCGACCAGAAACTGGGAGCCCTATGGGCTGCAAAAGAGGCTACCACGGCTGTTGTTGTCGCTCAACCGGTAGCACAAACTGCTAACTAAGTGATCCCTGGAGGGACTTTCCGGGATTTTTCAGCGTGTCAGCCGCCTGTGTTTGATGGAGTGCCAAACCCGGTGCGAAGCACCTGATGGGTCTATGCGATAGAGGGAGCTTTCTTTACCAGCCGTTGTGCTGAGGAATCAAAAGTTTGGTTTGCTTCTAACTTCCTGAGGGGAGCCACCAACGACTGGTGGAACTTGTTGAGAAAGATGAAAGGTGAAGCTATCGCCGGAATGAAATGGGAGGAATTCACAAAATTGTTCTACGAGGAGTATGCTCGCAAGGTCGAGGTGGAGCGAGTGATGGATGAGTTTATGAAACTCAAGCAAACCATTGAGACGGTTAATCAGATAACCGCGACATTCAAGGAAAAGCTGTTTTACTGTCTAGCTTACGCAAACGACGAGAGGTTGCAGGTACACAGGTATACGCAAATGCTGAGGGAGGATATTCAGTAATTCGTGGCGAATGGCCAGTACGCTACACTGGACCAACTGATTGAGGGAGCAAGGAAAAGAGAATTGTATTTGTTGGAGAGGAACAAGAAGAGGTCCGCAGAGCGGGCTGCTCTGGGGGTAATGCAAGCAAGAGACCGTTCAAGAAACCAAACGTTGGGAGTTTGAGGCCTGCTGTGAGGAATCCGGGGGCACGATGTGGTAAATGTGGAAGGGGCACACTAGGGAGTGCCGGGCTGGAACTGTAAACTGTTTTGTGTGTGGGAAAAGTGGGCACTATGGAAGGATTGTAGAGTCCACTTGAATATGTGATTCAAGTGCAACAAGCCGGGGCACAGCATGGCCGAGTGCCCAAAAGCAACTGGAGGTAGCAGGAAATCCGCTTGGTAACCACCGCTCCGAATCACCGATGGAGACAAAGAAAAGAAACCAGAAGTCTCAAGGCCTCGCGGGCACGCCTTTCAAATGACCGTGGAGGAGGCTAAGAAAGAGCCTGAAGTGATTGTAGGTACATTTATTGTTAAATCTTTGCCTACACTTGTATTATTTGATTCCGGGGCGAGTAAGTCCTTTGTATCTTCTACTTTCTGTAATAAATTTATAATAGCACCGGTGAAGTTAGAAGCACCGTTAGAGGTAGAGATAGACGATGATAAGGCTTTGTGTGTTACCACGATCTATAGGGATAATGTAATAGTGATAGATGATGTACAGTTTACTATAGATCTACTACCGACTCTGATGAGAGAGTTCCAAGTGATAGTGGGAATGGATTGGCTGGGACATCACCAGGCCAACATCTTGTGTAAACAAGGGATCATACGGATCCAAAATCCAAGTGGGGAGAAATCTTCATCTACGGTAAACGACAGAATGGATTGACGGCATGCTGCACCGTGACCAAAGTGGCAAAGTATCTACGCAAGGGCTGCACGGCCTTCATAGCTCACGGGGTCGACTCGAGAATGGAAAAGAAGAAGCTGACAGTTTCAAATGTATCAGTGGTATGTGAGTACCCGAAAGTATTTCCGGAGGAACTACCGGGGATTCCGCCAGACAGACAAGTGTAGTTCCGTATAGACCTAGTTCCGGGAGTGGCACCTAACTTCAAAGCACCGTACCGAATAGCGCCGCCTGAGATGCAAGAACTGATGACACAACTTCAGGAACTGCTTAACAAGGGCTTCATACGCCCAAGTAGCTCACCGTGGGGAGTACCGATTCTTTTCGTGAAAAAGAAAGATGGAACCTTCGGAATGTGCATAGACTATCGCGAGCTTAACAAGGTGACGATTAAGAATCGTTATCCGTTGCCAAGGATTGACGACTTGTTCGAGGAACTGCAAGGAGCGGCCTGTTTTTCCAAGATAGACTTACGTTCGGGATATCATCAGCTCAAGGTTTGAGAGGAGGATATAGCCAAGACGGCTTTTCGCACACGTTATGGGCACTTCAAGATTGTCGTCATGCCTTTCAGTCTCACGAACGCGCCGGCAGCATTCATGGATTTGATGAACCAAGTCTGCAGACCGATGCTCGACAAGTCCGTGATAGTGTTCATCGATGACATCTTGGTTTACTCGAAGACGGAGGCCGACCACGAACTACACCTACGGGAAGTACTTGAAACCTTGAAGAAGGAGAAGCTTTACGCAAAGTTTTCCAAGTTCGAGTTCTGGTTACCGGAAGTTCAGTTTCTCGGGCACCTGGTTAACCGAGAGGGGATGAAGGTCGACCCCACCAAGATCGAGGCTGTAATGAAATGGGAAACGCCAAAGAGTCCTACGGAAATCCGAAGTTTCCTAGGGTTGGCCGGCTACTACAGGAGGTTTATTAAGGATTTCTCAAAAATAGCGGTGCCACTGACCAAGTTGACAAAAAAAGTGTTCGTTTTGATTGGGGAAAGGAACAATAGACAACATTCGAAACCCTCCAAGGCAAGTTGTGTGAAGCCCCAATTTTGACTCTACTGGAGGGGATGCAGGACCTAGTGGTTAATTGTGATGTGTCCCACGTGGAACTCGGCTGCGTATTAATGCAAAGAGGAAAAGTAATTGCCTATGCCCCGCGACAACTGAAACCGCACGAGTGCAACTATCCGACTCATGATTTGGAACTAGCGGCCGTGGTGTTCGCGCTGAAATTATGGAGACATTATTTGTGCGGAGTCAAGTGCATGATCTATACAGATCACAAAAGACTACAGAGATGGCTAGACCTAGTCAAAGACTACGATTGTGAAATCTTGTATCATCAGGGAAAAGCTAATGTTGTAGTAGACGCACTAAGCCGTAAGGCAAACCATGTACATTTGAATGTGAAATGCTTAAGGATGACGGTTATAACTTCACTATTCAATTCGATTTTAGTAGCCTAGAACGTGGCCACCAAAGAAGAAAACCAGAAAACCGGGAGGGTAAAAGGCCAGATGGAATTGATGGTTAGGGATAGCCGTGGGTTGTGGACCCGATACGGACGAATTTGGGTACCGAAAATCACAGAAGTCCAGAATCTCATCCTTGACGAAGTGCATAAGTTGAAATTTTCTATACATCCGGGGTCCACGAAGATGTACAGAGACTTGAAAATGGACTATTGGTGGCTAGGAATGAAGCGAGATGTGGCAAAGTATATTGAAAGGTCCCTCACATGTCTACGAGTGAAAGCTGATCACCAGCGACCGCATGGTAAATTGCAACCGCTGGAGATACCTGTATGGAAATGGGAGCATGTAACTATTAATCTGATAACGAAACTGCCTAAAACACCACGGAACTATGACGCGATCTAGGTAGTGGTGGACCGATTAACAAAAAGAGCTCATTTTATACCGATCCGAGAGGCTAGTTCGGCCGAGTGATTGGCTGACATCTAAGTTAAAGAGATTGTTTCAAGGCACGGAGTGCCGATAACCATTATATCTGATAGGGATGTATCAAAATTTAGAGTAAATTTCATGAGGATTTGGGAACGAGGGTGCATTTGAGTACGGCGTATCACCCCCAAACCGATGGGCAAAGTGAATGAACCATCCAAACGTTCGAGGACATGTTACGAGCTTGTGTGATTTATTTCGGGGGAAGCTGGGATTTGTACTTACCCCTAGCGGAATTTTCATATAATAATAGTTACCACGCGAGTATTGGTATGCCGCCGTACGAGATGTTGTACGGTAAGAGATGTAGAACCCCGATCTGTTGGGGTGAGGTTGGACAAAAAGAACTTTGCAACACAGAAATAGTACAGAAAACCTCGGAGTATGTCCAACAGATTCGTGAACGACTTAAAGCGGCTTAGAGCCGACAGAAAAGCTACGCGGATAAACGAAGATCGTTACTAGAATTTCAAATTGGTGACTATGTATTGCTGAAAGTATCTCCATGGAAGGGAGTTTTATGATTCAGGAAACGTGGAAACTGAACCCAAGATTTATTGGGCCTTTCAAAGTTATCGCGAGGATTGGAAAGGTGGCTTACCGTTTGGAGCTACCTGAGGAGTTATCAAAGATACGCAACACCTTTCATGTATCACATCAGAGAAAGTGTTTAGCTGATGAGTCGGCGTTTGTGCCATTGGAGGACATCACCATAGATGAGAAATTGAACTACATCGAGAGACCGGTTGCGATTCTTGAATGAAAGATCAAACGACTACGCAACAGGCAAGTGGGAATGGTAAAGGTGCAGTGGGAGCACCGCAAGGGTTCGGAGTGGACGTGGGAGTCCGAGGAAGAAATGAAGAAGAACTGCCCCGCAATGTTCGAATAAAGATTTCGAGGACGAAATCGTGTTTATGTGGGGGAGAGTTGTAATACCCGAACTTCCGAAAGATAAATAAAAGAATATTTTTTTGAGAAATAATATTGTGTTGAATTATGGATTTAATGGTGGGCTAATAGATTAATTGGGCTTGAATATATGTCACACCCCGCTAAAGCGGAAACACGAGGTGTCACAACACAAGGGATCATCGCACAAGGTAAATAGACAATAACCAATATATTAAATTAACAAAGTAAGTGATTCGGATAAACCATAAATAAAAAGTTACACAACCAAATAATATTTAAAGACATTGTCTCGTACGATGCATAAATAAAATAGATATTGTTTTTAAAATGTGAAGATGAAGATGAAGATGCCACACATCGTGCTTCTACGTATTGTACCTAACGACGGTCACCTGAAAGCATGGGTAAAAGAAAACAGTCAACTACTAGAGTTGGTGAGTTCATAGGTTTTTAATATGCACAATATAACTTTTTAATGAGGAAAAGTTTAAATAAATGATGGAGACTTTTGAATGAAATCCAAGTATGCCCGAATGATAAAGGATGCATTATATTGCCCAAAACACTGCACGTGGTAGTAATATACTATGATGATTATAGCTTGAGCCATTATCCAACCTAACCGACAACCAATTGCCCGAGAACAAACCTAACGCCCATATTAAATGACGTTAGTAGTGGTAAAGTACATCTATAGTTCGTCAACCATAAATGGGAGACGTCGGAATCTCCAAATAGCGCTACTTACAAATACCATCGGCTCACTAGTGGAGTTAATGGATAATGTCCAAAAGGGGGCCTTACAACGATAACCTAAGCACATCAAAGAATAATACCATAGTGCACAAAATCATATTTGAAATATATAAGAAGTTAAGCAATAAACTTTTCATGAAATATATACACATGCTTTCACCCAAAAATAATATGAAATACGGTAAAAAGGGGCTATGGTACTCACTCTGTATGGAAATGTGTTAACTTGTAAAGGGTTTCTCGTTTCTACCAAAGCTCCTTTCCTAATATAAGAAGTATGTAACTCTATTAGATTTACTATTTTAGTTATTACTTTGTATTATTACCAATTATTTGTTATTAATTCATTTATTTAATTTTTAAAGGTTTTCTCTATTTTCCTTATGTCATAGGTGTTCACTAAAATTTTTATTTCCTTAAGTTAAACTTTAAAAATTACAAACTGTATTCTAGAAGTCATATTAAGGCTTAATATTTTAATATAACCTTAATACATGTTTCTAGAATGTCCAGTAAAAATATGGGAATTTATAATCCATATTTAATATTTTTAATAATTAAAACTATATAAGATATCCACTGATGAGTGTCTGGATGACACATTGTTACTAAAAAGTCTGTATAGGGCTTATACGATCTCTTTTTTACATGATTCAAAATGGGAATTAACCATGACTCAAAGATAAAACTTTAAAAAAAAACTAGACGTATTTTGACCCAAGAATGAGTAACTTATACACGTTTAAAGTGTACCTTTTTAAATCTGTCAGATTTCCAGATTCAACATAAGTGTCTTATTAAAAATATGTTTGAAGGATCAAACCTTCATGAATATTAGTGAATCCAGGTTTAAATCAAAGGTAACACTTTAAAATAGGATTAGCAAAAAGAATCAACTGATTTTGATACCTAGAACTCCAGATATAACAAAAACAATGGGGGAGTTCTAGCTCAGAATCTGTCAGATTATGATTACTCTTTGCTTTATGGGTCATAACTTTAATATAACATATTTATATTCATGATTAATCATTTTGTATGAGTATAAGCTTTGATAATCCATGTGTTCCTTACAACAATGGTAGGATGATACACATTTTATGTGTTCCCTACAACATTTGGTAGGATGATACACATGCATGATCAAAGTCTTATTTTCTTGATTTTTAGTTGATTGTGTTCCATACAACAATGGTAGGATGATGCACATTTCATGTGCTCCTTACAACATTGGTAGGATGTTAATATTTACATGATTATAGATATTTAAAGAAAATAAGATGAACATCAAAGAAAATAAATAAAAAGAAAGAAAAGAAGAAAGGTAGAAGAGTAGAGATGGATTTGTTATGATCATCTTACCAACTCTTCTTCTTTGATCTTTCTTTGATCTTCAAAAGATGAACAAAGCTTTGATGATGAACTTGGGAGATTTCTTGGTGAAAAAATAAGAGAGAAAAGAGAAGAGATGGAGTGTGGTGGTAAGGGAAATGATGAAGAGTAGTAGGTGGTTTTATAGAGCATCTAGGAGTTCAAGTGCCATGTCTTGGGAAGAGAAGGAGGCAAGAGAAAAGAGGGAGGGGGGGTGTGTGGCCGGCCAAGGGGGGGGGTTTATTTTATTTTATTTTTTTGTTAAATATTATGTGTATTTAGTTAAAATAAAATTTGTATAAATGGTGATTTTGGTTAAATCTTTTAATTAGCATGGTTTTAATTACTTTTATGAGTTTATATATATATATATATATATGTTTTATATTTTAACTTATTTATATTTATTATGATGTATTTAATTATTATTATTATTGTATACGATTTGTAATTCTTGACTTTTAATAAGTCGGTTTTTCGAGCTAGTGAAGGTTCTAACCATATAGACGGAATTTCTATGGAATCTAATATTATTATTGATGTATTTAAATCATAACTAATATTTTTAGTCATACTAGGCTTAAAGTTAGAATTTCTAATGGCTAACCTGGGAAATTTGTTGTCGGTTGTCATAATATATATATATATATATATATATAGATACATGTATATGAATAGTTGGTTTAATGGGCTAAGATAAGTAATTTAATTGGAAAGTATTTGTTGGGCTTCATCAACGTGAATTTGGGCTTAAGCCTTTTGGAGGTAGTATATAGGGGTGACTAGGGCACAGCCCCCAACACTTTTGAATCAAAAACACTGTTGTATTGAGAGAGAATAAGTGTGTGTTTGCCTCATGGGCTTTTCAACATTTTTCTAATACTAACAATCTCCCCCTAAATGGAGAGAAAGCCTATTACATTCAAATTAATGTAGAAAGTAAGTAATTACAAAGTAGATCGATTTCTTATAATCCACCGGCTGTCAAACGTCCTTTTGACCTGTTCAATGGTTCGTATCAGCCCAGCCATCTCAGTCTCACTTAAGTTTGATTCATCCTTTTTGGCTTTTTCTTGGAGACGGTGAAATAACAGTTTAAGAGTCCCATCTGAGTATGCCATTAAATCTATCATCCGTACCATGATCTTTCGGCGGCGTTGACTAACAAAGATGACACCTCGTTGACGTGTGAAGCTAGGATGATTTTCATCAATGATTGTAAGCTCCTCCAGGGTTTGTATATTGGTAAGATGTTGCAGTGGTCTGAGCAGATTCACCTCGAGTTGATTACTCTCGGCGCCTAATTGTAGATCATGTTCTTGTATAAATTCAATAAATCTCCTCATATATTTCATTAGAGTTGAACGTCCTTGTTGTTCTTCATAGGACTTGTTGATCTTTGTAGAGAGTTCCTCGTATATGAAATCAATGTCATGCAGCTTTACATGCCTGAAGTCTGCTTCATTGAGGGAGATTTTCTGACCATCTGCTCTTTGTACATCATACACAGCAAATCTGCACCTTAATGATTTTTGCATGCTTACGCGATGTACTTTGCTGATTGGGTACTCTGACACTATCTGCTCCCTTGGGGTTTTGTATTCATTGAGAATATGAGTGTATCATCTCCTTTGCACATCGTCAAGACCTCTCATTTCTGGAGGAATCTTGTCCCTGATTTGAGAAGTGTAGATGGTAGGGATCCGATCCTCAAGGTAAGCAGCATTTACACCATATTTTCCCCATATAGGGTTTTTCATAGCTTTCCTGGTTTACATATTGTGTCTATCAAGGCCTGGGTCTGAAGTAGTTGGAATTGGATGTGCCGGTTGGACATTAGGAGGAATAGGCCAATCGGCTGATGTGTGTTGTTGTAGTAGTGTCTGCTCAGTTTCTTGATTCTTCCTCAGGATCTCGGTAGCAGACATCTAGAATTTCTTAGCTTCAGGAGGAAATAGTTGATGAACCTCCTCCGATATGCCCCGGAGAACCCTGGTAAGATCTACCCTTTTGATGGTCTCCTCCATTTGCTTTTTGGTGACCAACTCCTTCGCAGGCTTTGCAACCCTTGAAGAAGCTGGCTTTTGAACGGTTTACACGGGCATATCCTCAAATCTATCCAATATCTGGACCTTCTCGATTCTTTCTGGCAGCTTTTTAAATGAGAACCCTTCAATCTGTTTCAGTAATTCATCTGACTCATCCCTTTCATCAGTATCAACGGTTTCCATTTCAAATTCAAAAACTGGGATGGCAGGTTCAGGCTCAGACAGATGTTGTTGTCGTTGCTGTTGTTGTGACTGTTGTCCTGATTGTAGTTGTTGTTGCTATTGAGATTGTTGTGGTTCTGGTTTTGCCCCGATCCCCATAGCAGCTGCAAGTCGTTCGGTCAAAGGGGTAAAGGTCAAAACACGGGGTCTTTTCTCCCCCTCGTGGCTATCATGATCGGGATCATCATCATCATGCCTACGTTTTGACCAAGTAGCTTGGGATTTACAAGTTGTTTCAAGCGTTGTCAGCCTTGTTTCCAGAGAATCTAACTTTTGAAATACCACGTTCCCCAGATCCTCCATTGAGTTCATGACTGTTTCTTTAAATTCAGAGAGGTTGCTACCCTTATATGTTTGTGCATTGCGAAGGGTTTCAAGGAGATCCAGGTTCTGTTCGCGGTCAGGGGCTTTTTCCAGTAACCGGGCATAAAGCAGGGATTTAAGTTTATCAGTAGATAAGCTCGATCCGTCATCAACTTTTGATTTAAGAGAGGCAAGGGTTTGTTTGATGTCGGCAATGCCCTCAGTAATAGGGTTGAGAGCCTCCTGCAATTCCTCTTTGGTAACATACCGAGACTCACGTAGAGTGCTCGTTGAAGTCTCCGCCACAGAGGCAGAGCTACTAGAAAGTGGAGCTGAGGTTGTGAACACTCCACCGAGATTTCCACCCGATCCTCGAATGGAACTTTCAGTAGTGCCACCTACAGGTGTTCCGGACGGTTGTCTGGTAAACAACGTCGTCATATGTGGGAGTGTGGTTTGGTGTCTAGAAAGAAAAGCAGAAATCTGCGGTATGTCAGTGTGCTCTGAAGAAAAGGGCGAGGTCGAGAGAGGCAGACCTCTAGTTTCAATACCAGCCATCTCTGAATGAGTGGCTAGTAGAGTATGTGTATAATCTATGTGGAATGAAACAGGTGTCTGTTGAGAGACACCCGAGTGGCTGGAGGGGTTAATATGCACTATTGAGATGACAGTGACTGTTTCAACACCAGAGCTGACAATGTCATCTCCGATGGCAGGTGTGGCTTCCCGGCTTTTTAGGCTTGGGGGACCCTCAGCACTCTCTTTTTCTTTTCTCACCTCTCTCTCCTCCTCTTCTTCTTCTTCTTCCACCTCTTCCTCTTCCTCCACATAAGGATCAAAGTCATATCCTTCACCACCTTTGTCAAGAGGACCCGGTTGATAGCCATATAAAAATTCAGTTTATGAGTCGAAGGCCTCAGGTAGATTTGGAAATAGATTAGAAAAGCTCAATTCTTCCTCTTCAGCCACCTTTGGCTGTTTAGCTCGTTGTTCGTCAGTATTATCACGAACCAGTGGTGCTAGTCCAGGGGTATGATCAATCACTACCAGAGTATCAGAGTCAAAGTCCGGAGCAGTTGCAACTTTGGTAATTTCAGGTTCAGAGGATTCCTGATGTTTTTCAGGATCAGGAAGTACATGAGAAAATGAATCAATCATTGTCTGGATCTGTGCAGGGTCATACTCCGCCCCTCCCTCACTATGTATATCACCAACATCCCCTTCACCGCCCCTCTCATCACTTTTGTCTCTCGACTCTCCCCGCTCAGCTTCCCCCGTGGAAGTCTGAGGCCTAGTCTCTATTGCCTCACTGGGAGCTATAGGCCCTGGCGTAGGTGCAACCGGCTCTGGTTGCGCCATAGGGCCAAGTCCTACACTCTCCCAATAAGCTTGCACCTCTTCATTTTGTGCACAAAGATCCAGGAGAGAAGCCAGAAAGGGTTGAGGTTGAACCGGATGATCAACGGTGAGAACCTTTACATACATAAACTGCTTCAGCCGGATTGAAGCATGATTTGGCTGGCGAGGAATTTCCTCGTTTCTGTCCATCGCGAACTGGACCATCATTGGCAGGAACCTTTGGTACGGCAGAAATCTGCCCTTTGCACGCTTAAGATCAGACAATTTTCCTTCAACTTGGTGCACAAGATCAATAAATATCAAAGAGGCATACTCAATGTGTAGGTGATTAGCCGCATCATATATGAGTTTGATCTGGTTGGTGTTGGGATATTCATATCCGGTATGTTTAGGAGTGAGGCATCGTTGAAGAATAGTGAGAAATGTATAGAATATGGGGTGAAGGTTGGCTCTTTTGAAGTAGGAACGAAGTTGTAAGTCCCCGATATAACCCATTGCACGAATGCCCGCAAGGGCAGCTGACTCATCAGGCATCTCCTCAAAGTCAAGGAGAGGAGGCCTGCATCTAGATGTGGGGAGTTGAAGGATTTCACGAAGTCGACTGTCGGTAATATTGAGAGTGAAGTGGTGCACATCACCATGAATGGAAACTCTACCAGTGTCGGGATTGGTATGGGTGTGAACTGTATTCCAGAACTGTTGCACCTACAACTCAGGAACATGTGTTCCAGAAGTAGATGGATCAAATGTGAGAGCATGGCTCAGTAGGTGTATGCGAAGTATTTCGGTAATAATCGGGAAGTTTGGGTTTCTGAAATTGTTTAGGTTGATGAAGTGATTGTTATCATGGGTGACCACAGAAAGAAATTGGTTTCAAGGAAGGAGTTGGTCATCCGGGCTATGGGATTGGCTTGCTGTCGATGAACGATACGAGACAGAATCGTCTTCCATAGCCATATTAAGTCCTGTAAGAATACCCAAATGGGTTAGAAAGGAGAACATTCACATGTGAAGCTTTTGGTCAAAACCCAAAATTTTATAACACCCGAAATTCCTTCATTGATGAAGTGGTAATTTTTATGACCAAAAATGTGTTTTGACACATGTTTTACAATGAATACATGTATCTAAACATTTTCATAACACTGAAATTTTTCCCATTTTCCCATAACATGAAGATTTAGCCAAAAAATGAAATCAAGGCCATATTCAACCACACGAAGAACACCAAGAACACCTTTCAAATTTTGTGAGTTATTTTTTTATGAAATCATTGTTCTTGTGTTCCTTAGACCCATCGCAAGTGTGATTTATGTTAACACCATCGTTTCGTTTGATGGTCGAACAATGCCTTGGAAGTTCAAAAAGGCAGTTTCCGAGTTCTACAGTAGTAGTTTCGTTTTGTTCATTTGAATGTGAAGTAAACATGTATTGTCATGTATTTGATGTATACCTTTTGTAAATGAGCACGTTTATCACAAAAATTCAAAATTTTGGCAGCAACGTTTGAACAAATTTTGCAAAAATCGTAACCGGAGATTCTCGTAAAAGTAAAAATAGGAATGCATAAAGAACAAGTTTACCCACTCCTCCTATTTATAGTAAAAATATCAAACGGTAAGATTTTAAAAAATCACGCTCGAAGTGTGAAGAGCTTCGAATGTGAAAACACGCACGAAGTCTTCTGTCGAGCACTGTTCACTTCGTAGTCCAAAGAGCTTCGAGTTCGAAGTGTGAAGACTTCAAACTCGAAGAAGAATGAATCTGACCACTGTTCATATCCGCTTGAAGTGTATAGGGCATACACTGTTTGGAATTCGAAGTCTACTAGCTTCGAATTGATGCTAGTAGACACGCTCGAAGTCAACATGGATTTCATGATTTGGTATTCGAAGTCAACTAAGTTCGAATTGACTCCTTCGTTCACGCTCGAAGTGGAATTGTCCAAAGAGGGCGCTCGAAGTGAACTTGAAATTAAGGGTTTCGAGTTCGAAGTGCTCTGACTTCGAATTTGAGATAAAGAGCGCTCGAAGTCCACTTTTGATTGTATGCTTCATGTTCGAAATCCATAGACTTTGGAGTAATTGTGTGCTTCGTGTTCGAAGTCCATTGACTTCAAATAAGACTTTGTGAATTCGAAGATAATAAAATCTTTTTGTATTTTTCAATTTTCAAAGAAATAAAACATATTTTTGATATTTTTCTTTGTTTTGTGAATGTTTTTGGTATTTTCTTTGATTTTCTAAATGTTTTTGCATTTCTTTTTATTTTCTCCCACTGCAAGCATGTGTAGCTTGTACGAATGATTGACACCCCCCTCAAATTGTGCTTGGATTATCTGCAACATGAACAAACAAAGTGAATTACCCACTCAATAAATGACTGTTGGTCAGACTTTATAATTCAACATACCTAATTTGGATACTAAATCATTAAAACGAGATTCGTCTAATGGTTTAGTAAACAGATCAGCCAGTTGATCATTAGTCTTGACATATTGAAGTTATATTAGAACTTTCTCCACATTATCTTTAATAAAATGATACCGTATGTCAATGTGTTTGGTCTTTGAGTGGTGGACTGGATTGCATGAGATGGCAATGGCAGATTGTGAATCACACAGTAAAGGTATCTTGTCATAGTGTAGGTCAAAATCAGAGAGTTGAGTCCTAACCCACAAACTTTGAGAATAGCACATTGTAGCAGCAACATATTCAGCCTCAGTAGTTGAAGTAGAGACACAATTCTGTTTCTTAGAATACGAACACACTAACCGATCTCCCCCTAAGAGTGCACTGCCAGATGTACTCTTTCTGTCAAGCATGCAACCAGCATAGTCGGCATCTGAATAGGCATATAATTGTAGACTAGAATCCCTTGGATACCACAGACCTATATCAGGAGTACCCTTGAGATACTTGAATATTCTTTTGACTGCCAGCAGATGGATTCCTTTGGATTAGCCTGGAATCTAGCACATAAGCATGTAGAGAACATTATATCTGGTCTACTAGCGGTTAGATACAGTAATGAGCCAATCATACCCCTATAAGTTTTTACATCAGCTGCTTTTCCATCAAGATCAGCAGACAGTTTAGCTTTTGAAGACATGGGGTAAGATAGTGATGAACAAATAAGAATGTCATACTTCTTCAACAAGTCTTTAATGTACTTGGATTGACTAATGAAGATGCCATGACTCAGCTGTTTCACTTGTAATCCGAGAAAGAAGTTCATCTCTCCCATCATACTCATCTGAAAACGATTTTGCATGGTATATGCAAACTCATCACTGTACTTTGGGTTTGTGGAACCAAAAATGATGTCATCCACATAAATTTGTACTAAGATTAAATCCTTTCCTTTGGCTTTGGTGAACAGAGTGGTGTCGGTTTTTCCTTTGATGTATCCCTTACTCAACAAATATTCAGACAGGACATCATACCAAGCTTTCGGGGCTTGTTTTACTCCATATAAGGCTTTGTCTAAAATATAAACATGTTGAGGGAATTTGGGATTGACGAAGCCTTCTGGCTGAGACACATAGACCTCCTCCTTGAGGATACCATTTAAAAAAGTTGTCTTAACGTCCATTTGAAAAACCTTAAATCTTTTATAGGCAGCATAGGCTAAGAAGAGTCGAATGGCTTCTGTCCTAACTACAGGAGCAAATGTTTCATCGTAGTCTATTCCCTCCTGTTGGTTGTAACCCTTAGCAACCAGCCTAGCTTTGTTTCTAACCACTGTTCCATCGGAATCCCGTTTGTTCTTAAAAATCCACTTGGTACCAACCACTGATTTTCCCTCTGGAAGTGGTACCAATCTCCAGACTTTGAGTCTTTCGAACTGGTTAAGTTCTTCTTGCATGGCAATGACCCAATCTGCATCGTGTAAAGCATCGGAGACTTTGGTGGGTTCTATCATGGATAGGAAACTAGAATAAAGACACTCATTCGCTGTTACAGAACAAGTTCGTACTCCATCTTGAACATTGCCTATTATCCGAGATTCTGGGTGGGATTGTGTCCATCTTATTCCTCGGGGGTTTTAGATCGGAGGAAAGAACTCATTTAAACGATTGGAGAGTTCAATGTCTTCCTCTGTTGATATTGGGTCTGAATCATAGACTGGAGCTCCCTCATAAACCGGCTCATGAGGAACGATGACTGGATTGACAGTTGATGTAGACGAAGAATCCACGGTTGGATACGAAGACGAGTTGTCAACCTCCGTTGTAGTTGTAGCAGGAGACACTGCATCATTCCTGTCACCAGCATTTTGAACATTAGATTCAGACTGCAAGAAATTAAATAAGAAATCTATGTTGTGTTCTGATGATGATGGATTTATATTTGTTTCTTTTCTTTGAAGTACTGGTCCTGAACTGACTTGTCTAGAAGCAACTTCATTTCCCTTTTAAATGTGTTAACATCCAACATGTCGTCAAATGTAACATTTATACTTTCCATAACACAGTTAGTTCTTTTATTTAACACTCTGTAGGCTTTTGACTCATGTGAATAACGTAGGAAAATTGCTTCATCAGCCTTGGCTTCGAATTTCCCTAGATTATCGTTTTCATTGAGTACAAAGCACCTATTACCAAATATATGAAGATATTTGATATTAGGTACAATGCCATTAGCTAATTCAAATGGTGTTTTATTGAAACGCTTATGTATGAAAGAACGATTCTATGTGTTACACGCAGTGCTGACGGCTTCAGCCCAATAGGAAGGTGGGAGACCAGAGTAAGCAAGCATGGTACGAGTAGCCTCAACCAGAGTTCGGTTGCGTCGTTCCACCACTCCATTCTGTTGTGGAGTGTATGCTGCAGAAAATTGATGAGTGATCCCCACGAGGTCAAGGTAGTCTGACAAGCATTAGTTCTTGAACTCAGTTCCATTATCCGTGCGAATGGAGGCCACACTGTGTTCATACTTGTTCTGCTGTTGTTTGATGAAGCTGATGATAGTAGGAGTTGCTTCATCTTTCGACCTTAAGAACTTGACCCAAGTATACCTAGAGTAATCATCAACAATTACTAGGATATACTTCTTTCCATTGCGTGTTTGTACTCTCATCGGACCGCATAGATCCATGTGCAGAAGCTCCATTATTTTCTTTGTACTGGAGATTTGCTTAACCTTGTGAGAAGTGCGCTTCATCTTCCCTTTTTCACATTCTGCACACATATGATCTTTGGAGAATTTCAACTTAGGCAGGCCTCTCACCAGATCTTCAGTAACTAGTTTGTTAATGTTGTGGAAGTTGAGATGGGAGAGTTTTCTGTGCCACTGCCAAGTTAGGTCTGATGAGGCCTTGCTGAGTAGACAAACGGAGGTCTTCGTGTTGTAGTTGTTCAGATCAATTGAATAGAAGTTAGACTTTTGTGTTCCCGCGAGAAGTACATCACCTGTGTCTGTTGTCACTGAACATGAATTCTTTTTTAATGTAACCTCCAAATCTTTGTCACAGAACTAGCCAATGCTGAACAAATTATGGCCCAGTCCTTCTACATAAAAAACCTTCTTTATTTTGATATTTTTCTTTTCTATATCTTCGTACCCCCAATGTCGGTGCAACATTGTCATTCCCAAAACGAACATTCCCGGAGTACTTTAGGTCCCCATTTTGAAATGGGTCCTTTCTTGTTAGATGAAACACTGGTGTTAACTACGTCTTGAAAAATACAGTGTATTCTTTTCGGTGTCTTCCATTGAGTCATTGTTTTTCTTTGTTAAACCTTGAAGTTTTAATCCAGAAAGGATCAGGAACAATTTTTGATTCAATGGTTAGAGGGATTTCTCCTCTTTCAAGAATTGGTGGACTTTCTATGTTTTTGATGTCCATTACCTCAACCACATCTTTTCGTTGCCAAATTTGAATCATTTTGGGTTTTGCAACTGTTTGAGATATGGGTTTCGTTTTGGTGGTAGTGTGGTTGGTTTTTATGGTGGATGGTTTTGATTGTTGCTGTTTGATTGGTTTTGCTTTTGAACTTGATGTTTTTGAAGAATTTGATTTTCCCATTGATGAAGGAAACTTGGTATCTGAGATTTCCATGTTTTAGATTCTGTTTTACTCCAAGCCTTCAAAAACTCTTTGTAGCCTCCCTTTCTGTACGCTTCTAACTCTTAAATAGTAATTAGTCTATTTGCATAGTTCCAATAATTCATGAGTGTTAAATCGTGTTTAGTCACCCACTGATGAAAGACTATTCCACGTGAAGAAATAAAGGGGGCATTTATTTGATTTGACCCTTGTGATCTCCACCTCTCACATGCACTAATTCCCATTTGTTTACGAAGCCGATCATATTCACACTTGTATTCATAATGTCCATGCAAACACCCATGTTCGTGCAAAAATGTGTGTTTGCTTTCATTTCTCTTATGGAATGTGAATTACAATTACTAAAGAAATTCATAATGTGATGACACTTTTTGGAAAGATCAAAACAAGGATTAGAAACTCTGGGTTTCAACTTTCTTGTGATTCCATTGGTGCAAACACTCTTCAACTTGTTGTCTTTTCTGCTTACATTTGAAATATTCAAAACGTGGTTAGGTGTGAATGGTTTACATTCGTTTGGACAACATTTGATGGTAACTTTGATTTGTTCTTGGAAGAGTGTGTGAGGTTGGATTTGGGAATGGCATTCGGTTACCTTTTGGTGGTTTCAGTTGTTTTATGTTGTGACTTTGAAGTCCGTGATCCTTCCACCGTAGATTTCCCTTTTTCTTTTCTGGTATATTTGCGTGTTGGTTGAGAAGTAGATGGAGTGGAAGTGCATGTCAAGATTTTCTTTTGACAGTGACATGGAAGACTCTTTTCTGATTTATTTATTTCTCTTTCACAATCATCAGTGATAATGGTTTGATAAAAATAAGCTACAAGCTTTTCAAGTTGCCTTTGTAACACCATATGTGGTATATATAATCGGGTTTCCAGAATTGCTTGCGGCTTTTTGAGATCATCAAGATAGGTGAAACCGTTAGACTCATCTGTCATACTGAGCTTATGAGACTCAGATGAGATAGAATCATTTAATTCCTGATAATTAAAATAAATTTCAGATTTTAGTGGAGTATTTCTTTTAAAATCTTCTTCCACAACCTCTTCTTCTCGTCCAACAAATACCATTTCGTTTGTGATGCCAGCATTCATTAAGTTAAAATCATATAATTGTTTGGCTGTCATTTTCTCACTGATTCGTGGGTTTTCAAATCCAAAACCATCATAGGTCCATTTTGAGAACTTTCTTTCTTCGGATTTATTGAGAAAAATGGTTTGTTCTGTTTGACCCCGTTTTATCAGTGTATCTTCAAGCCCTTTTATTTTTTAGCACAGTTCACCCTTTTCCTTGAGAATAAATTTTGTGTCATTTTCGGCGCTGATCTTCTCTGCTTTTAGGTCGTGTAATTGGGTGCTCATGTTTGCAGTTAGCTCAATGAGTTCGTTTTCTTTTTCAATGATTTTTGTTTTGAGCTCCTTAATTTCTCTATCAACATGTATGGATTCCATTTGTTGATTTCTGATTACTTCTTTTAGTTTTTCTTTGTTTAATTTTGATTTTAGTACCTTTTTCTCTAACCTTTTCATTCGTGATATGATGATCTGAACATGTTCCATGCTCATACCACAACCTGCAATGGAGTTAGAGTGTACCTCATCATTATCATTTGTAGCATCAAGCCCTTCATCATCAGAATTGTCATATTGTGCCTCTGTTTCGGCTTCATCATCACTAAACTCATCTTCAACGTCTGCCATTAGGCAGAACTGAGCTTGTGCCTCCTCCTCAAGATCACCGTCATCAGTGTCAGCGAGGAACTAGTCTTCTTCCACCAACATGGCCCTTCCTGCACTCTTCCTTTTGGTCAGTCTAAGCTTTTGCTTATAGTACTCGGCGTCTTTCTTCTTTTTGTGTGTGCAGTCTTTTATGAAGTGGTTGTTTCCCCCACAGTTGTAGCATTTGCAAACTTCTTTTCTCTCCTCCTTGGCAATTCTTGGTTTCTCAGCCACCTTATAGTTTTCTGGTCTTCGAGACCCAGAAGTGAACCTTTGGCGATTGTTGGTTTTAGAGTACCTATTCTTAAAAGCCTTGGTGATGAATGACATGGCCTTGATGACTTGTTCCATTTCTGTACCATCTAACTCATCAGATTCTGAGTCAGATAAAGCCACTTGTTTGAACTTCTAAGTTCTGGAGGACTCGCGGGGGGTTGGTTCAAAAGCAACTAGAGCTAAAGGATCAGCTGAGAGTGTGGGAGAAGTTTTTGAGACCTCATCTTGGTATTGCTGAAGGTCCTCAAAAATGTTGTGGTATGTGACAATTGTAAGGTTTCGGTTGATGTGTTTGCATAGCTTGACATGCTCTTTCCGATCTGGCCCTAGAGCATGAAGAAATACGCAATTGATATCCAAATCTGTCCTTTCAACCTTGTTTCTCCTGAGTTCTTTCTAGAGCTTGTAGAAACGACTGTAAGTGTCAATTAACTGTTCGTTCTACCTAGCAGTAAATTCGTGAAACATGTTCACCAATTGTGTTCTTTTTATGTGCTCTCCTTGCTCAGTTCCTTGCAATTGATGTTTGATAACATCCCAGATCTCTTTGGCAGTAGCTAAGGTGTCAACCTTCATGTACATCTCAAAAGATAGACCTTATTTGAGATAATACTTAGCCAACCTATCAGCCTTCTTTTTTTCTTTCTCAATAGCTGTTAACTCATCATGAGTTTTCTCTCTCACTATTCCAACAATTGGAGGATTGTTGTCAGGTTGTGCATCCATGATTCTATAGAATTTCTTTTCTCCGTTGAGAATAGAATCGATCATCATTTCACCATAAACTTCATTGTGTTCCAGAATATCCATGAACCTCCCTTTCCATACAAGATAGTTATTGCGGAAGAGAACAGGGGATTTGGAATCTGTGCCAATGGCCAATATCTCATTGGAACTTGACATTTTGATTTAATTACTTGAAAATTTCAAAGTGATCGTTAACTTGAAAAAAGTTGGGTGATTTGGGGTCTACGTAACCACCAGGTTGTGCCATGTACACCTCCTCTGCCAACTTCCCGTTAAGGAAGGCAGACTTAACATCCATCTGCCATATTTTGTAATCGTAATATGCAGCGATAGCCATTAATATCCTAAGAGACCATAGCCACTGGAGAAAAGGTTTCATCATAGTCTACACCATGAGTTTGAGTGAAACCCTTTGCTACCAGTCGGGCTTTGAAAGTGTCTACTTTTCCATCCATGTTAGTCTTCTTCCTGAAGACCCACTTGCACCCTACTGTCTTGTGGCCGGGTACTGGATCAACCAAGTCCCAGACTAGATTATCCGCCATGGATTGCATCTCACTGTCCATTTCCTCCTTCCACCTAGCAGACTCAGGGCCCGCTACGGCTTCTCGGTAGTTGGTTGGTTCACTATGATCCACCAATAGTTCGTCGCCCTCGGATATGAGGAACCCATATCTTTCTGGCTCATTACAAACTCTACCAGATCTACGGAGCTCTAATGGTTGTGTGTCAGGTACCTCATCCACCATTAGTTAAGGTTCCACTTCTTCTGATATGCCAACCTCAGAAGCAGTGCTAGTGCCAACATCAGGTTGAACATTGGTGTCATCTTGAACTTCTTCTAGATCAACTTTCCTCCTACTGACTTCTACATATATCAGCTCCCTTTCAAGGAAGACCGCCCTTCGAGCAACAAATACCTTGTTCTCAGAAGGTTTGTAAAACAAATAT
This sequence comes from Dittrichia graveolens, assembly GCA_038502395.1. Classification (NCBI taxonomy): domain Eukaryota; kingdom Viridiplantae; phylum Streptophyta; class Magnoliopsida; order Asterales; family Asteraceae; genus Dittrichia; species Dittrichia graveolens. The sequence goes on along the minus strand of JARJIL010000005.1, from coordinate 48,809,272 downwards.
CCCATAGAACCAGCTGGGTAGCCAATGAAAATACACTTCTCGGCTTTGGGTTCAAGTTTTTCTTGAGCTTCACGTCCCATGTAAGCTTCACAACCCCGGACCTTGAGATAGGCTAGCGAAGGAACCCTTCCATGCCACATCTCGAACGGTGTACTTGCAACCTTCTTTGTTGGTAGAAGGTTTAAGGTCCTAGCAGTAGTTTCCAAAGCATAACCCCAAAAACTTGCGGGTAGCTTTGTATGACTCATCATGGGCCGAACCATATCCAATAAAGTTTGGTTCCTCCTTTCAGCGACCCCATTTAATTACGGTGTCCTGGGTGGAGTAAGTTGTGAAATAATTCCACAACCCCTAAGATGATCAAGAAACTCGGTACTAAGATACTCACCATCCCTATCGGATCTGAGAATCTTAATCCCCTTACCCAATTGATTCTGCACTTCATTTTGGTATGTCTTAAACACCTCAAAGGTTTCAGACTTATGCTTAATCAAATAAACATAACCATACATACTGAAATCATCAGTAAAAGTAACGAAGTACCTATAGTTGTTTCTTGTAGCAGACCTGAACGGACCACACACATCCGTGTGAACGATGTCCAACAAGTCTTTGCCCCTCTCACTAATGCCGGTGAAGGGTGCTTTAGTCATTTTGCCTAATAAACAAGAATCGCATACTTCGCTTGACCCGTGATCGAACGATTCCAAAATCCCATCCACTTGGAGTTTGGCGATACGTTTCTTGATTATATGGCCAAGACGACTATGCCACAAAGACAACTTGTCCAATACACCTTTCGACTTAGAATCAATGTTCATGATTGATTTATTACCATCCAAACATACACTTGTTTCATAAATTCCACGACATGGATAAGCTTTAAAATAATGAACACCATCTCTTAAACAAGAAATAATTCCATTATCAAAGTTAAACTTAAAACCATTGTCAAACAATGCATGAAAGGAAATAATGTTACGTGCCACGCAGGGCGAAAAACAAACATTTAACAAGGTAATAGCAAGGCCTAAGGGAAAGGCGAGATCAACACTCCCTATCCGCTCCACAGGAACCACATCCTTATTTCCCATGATCAGGTCAAGCTCTCCAGCACCCAGAGCCCTACTTCTTTTTAGTACCTGCACATTATTACAAATATGAGTGTCATAACCGGTATCAAGTACCCAGCCGTTAGAAGTAGCAATATTGTGGAGTTCAATCATAAACGTACGTGAGTTACCAGCTCCCTTCGATTTTACCCGCTTGAGCTCCTCAAGGTACTATGGACAAGAACGCCGCCAATGCCTCTTTTCCTTGTAGTGGAAGTACTCGGCTTCCGCAGAGTCCTCGGCCGGTCGAACCATTACGGCTTTCCCCTTGCCCTTCGGGGCCGGACTCGGGTTAGGTTTTGCAACCTTCTCCTTACCCTTTCCCTTGGAGGGGGGAGCGCCTTTCCTTTTGGTTCTGCCTCCCTGAATAGCTAGGACGCGTTTGGACGAGGAGGGCTTCGTGGACATGTCAGACTCGACGGTCTTTGTTAGTCCCATGTTTAGAGTAGTTAGATTTGATGAGACAAACCATAGCTATTTATAGATGATAGGTTAAATGTTAGGAATTATGTAAGTCTATTATAGACTTACTAGTCAGCTTAGGCTGAGTAGTCAGCGTATAAACAGATACAGAGTTTTCTATGTAAGTACTAGATAGCTCAGTGACTTCTAAGCTGAGATATGTTTCAAGAATGAAGAAATGAATATTTGAAGATTCAAGAACTCAGATTGATAACATCAAGACTGAGTGAGACAGCTCCGTACCAGAAGTCGGTTAAAGAATTTAAGTAAGTTTTAAATTTTGTTATAAACTCTCGATATCTATGACATTTAAATTAGGATATCTGAACCTAATTTAAACTATCTATTAGTTAGATAGAGATCTCAAACGAAATTAATTACATATGTTCTAATTAAGGAGTTTGTTACAGTTTTAAAGAAAAGATAAGTTCTATCTTTAAACTGCGATTTCTTCGTAGATATATCAAGTATAAGTATAAAGCTTCTTATGGCTTTCAACACACAGAGAACAAGAGAGAGTCCTGCGTAAGTTGCAAACGTACGTGTGTTCGTCATACTTGATACGCATGTGTTGCGATAACTTTTTGAGTTCAAAGTTCGAGAGAGTTTTCAAGAAATCTTGTTAATCAGTTTTAACAAGAAGTTCAATCATCAATTAGTTTGTGATTCAAGAGTGTTTAGAGAGAGTTGAGTTTATAATCAGTGTAGCATCAAATCATCCTATTGATTTGATTACAAAGTGATACTTTTAATATCTTGATTGATTATTGAATATATTCTTATTGAAGTGTTTTAAGTGTATTCAACCCCCCCCCTCTACACTATATCGGTTGCTTTTTTACCCCTTTAGGACCAACAACTGGTATCAGAGCAAGTTTCTTCATTAACTAAAGATCAAAATCCGCTGTCAAGAGGTCATGATGTCTACTAACAAGCAATCAAATCATATTCGAACAATGGCGGTGAAAGGGTGTCCTATTTTTATGGCAATGACTATCCTATGTGGGAGTTCAAAGCCATGCTACATCTGAAGTCAGTGGATCACAGGATGAGTATCTTGATTCAAGATGGCCCAATCATACCCATGATTCATATTACTGCCGCTAACAAAACTGTTCCCTCTGGAGAAACTCCTTGAAGCATCTTGTATTCCAACAATGGCGGCAAAAGGGTGTCCTATTTTTGATGGCAATGACTATTCTATGTGGAAGTTCAGAGCCTTTAAGTTAGTGGATCACAGGATGAGTACCGTTATTCAAGATGGCCCAATCATACCCATGATTCATATTACTGCCACTAACAAAATTGTTCCCTCTAGAGAAACTCCCAAGCCTGAAGCATCTTGTATTCCAATAATGGCGGCGAAAGGGTGTCCTATTTTAGATGGCAATGACTATCCTATGTGCAAGTTCAGAGCCATGTTGTATCTCAAGTTAGTGGATTACAGGATGAGTACCGTGATTCAAGATGGCCCAATCATACCCATGATTCATTATACTGCCACTGACAAAACTGTTCCCTCTGGAGAAACTCCCAAGCCTGAAGCATCTTGGATTGAGGAAGATCGCAAACTGTTCAATCTGGATGATAAGGCACAAAGCATCATAGCAAATGCTTTAACAAATCCTTTCCTGCATACTGTGGATGGGTGCCAAACTGCAAAAGAGATGTGGGATACTCTCAGTGTCACTTATGAAGGCAATGACCTGGTCAAGCATCATAAGAAGACAAATCTGAGTCGTTCTTATAAAACTTTCTTTGCTAAAAAGAATGAAACTATGGCTGATTTGTTCACTAGATTTCAATGCTTGAGTAATGATCTGATCTTGGTAGGTGTCAAGATAGATGAAAATGAGTTGGTACTCAAGTTCTTGGATGTGTTACCAGAACAATTCAATGAGATCACCATTGCTCTTGGTAAGTATAAACCTTCTTATGGGTTTCAACACACATAGAACAAGAGAGAGTCCTGCATAAGTTGCAAACGTACATGTGTTCGTCATACTTGATACGCATGTGTTGCGATAACTTTGTTAGTTCGAAGTTCGAGAAAGTTTTCAAGAGTTCTTGTTAATCAGTTTTAACAAGAAGTTCAATCATCAATTAGTTTGTGATTCAAGAGTGTTTAGAGAGAGTTGATTTTATAATCAGTGTAGCATCAAATTATCTTGTTGATTTGATTAGAAAGTGATAGTTGTAATATCTTGATTGATTATTGAAATGTTTTAAGTCTATTCAACCCCCCTACACTATATCGGTTGTTTACCAACAACTGGTATCAGATCAAGTTTCTTCATTAACTGAAGATCAAGATCCGCTGTCAAGAGGTCAAGATGTATACTAACAAGAAATCAAATCATATTCCAACAATGGCGGCGAAAGGGTGTTCTATTTTTTATGGCAATGACTATCCTATGTGGAAGTTCAGAGCCATGCTGTATCTCAAGTTAGTGGATCACGGGATGAGTACCCTGATTCAAGATGGCCTAATCATACCCATGATTCATATTACTGCCACTAACAAAATTGTTCCCTCTAGAGAAACTCCCAAGCCTGAAGCATCTTGTATTCCAACAATGGCGGCGAAAGGGTGTCCTATTTTTTATGGCAATGACTATCCTATGTGGAAGTTCAGATCCATGTTGTATCTCAAGTTAGTGGATCACAGGATGAGTACCGTGATTCAAGATGGCCCAATCATACCCATGATTCATATTATTGCCACTGACAAAATTGTTCCCTCTGGAGAAACTTCCAAGCTTGAAGCATCTTGGACTGAGGAAGATCGCAAACTGTTCAATCTGGATGATAAGGCACAAAGCATCATAGCAAATGCTTTAACAAATCCTCTCCTGCATACTGTGGCTGGGTGCAAAACTGCAAAAGAGATGTGGGATACTCTTAGTGTCACTTATGAAGGCAATGACCTGGTCAAGCAACATAAGAAGACAAATCTGAGTCGTTCTTATGAGACTTTGTTTGCTAAAAAGAATGAAACTCTGGCTGATCTGTTCACGAGATTTCAATGCTTGATTAATGATCTGCTCTTGGTAGGTGTCAAGAAAGATGAAAATGAGTTGGTACTCAAGGTCTTAGATGTGTTACCAGAACAATTCAATGAGATAACCATTGCTCTTCATGTTGGAGGAACCTTAGGGAAATATGATCTTCGATCTATCTATTGTTTTCTTCTAAATCATCAACAGATCATGGAACAGAAGAAAGTGGCCTAGCAACAACTAAAAGAATCCATCAATAGTTCTGGATCTGCATTGATTGTAGAAAAGAAGAAGAAGGGATCTAGAAAGTCTCAAGCTGAGACTGACTCTGAATCTGAATCTGAGGAGGTAAGTCCTAACTCAGACTCAGATGATGAAGAGATGGATGCTCTTACTGAACAAATGGCAATGTTAGCAAGAAATTTTAGAAAGTTCAGAAGAGGAAGGGGTCAATCTGACAAAAGCAAAAGTGGTAAGTCTACTTTTGATCCTAAGAAAGCTAAGTGCTACAACTGTCAGAAGATAGGACACATAGCTGCTGAGTGAAGAGCTAAGAAAGGAGAATCAGGTTCAGTGGCTAACAAAAATACATACAGAGCTGATAAATATAAAATGAAATAAAGGAATATCAAGATGGTGACGAAACTCTTATCAGTGCTATCAAAGAAGCAGCCATCTGGGAGCTTAAATGTTCAGATATGTGGTTGGAAGCTAGAGATCCTATTGATTAGATATATTAGTTCTATAATTTTGTAAGCACTAAGTGTGCATAAGCTGATCAAATTGATCAAGCAAAATGTAAATGATATATTCATTAATGAAAAGTTCAGTTTGATATGTTCAACTGTTTGATATGTTTAAAAATGGTTGATGTGTTCAAGTAAACAGCTCTGTAAAGTTAAGCTGAGTATTGATACGTTCAAATATAAACTGATAAATTCAGAACTTAAATTAATTATGATAAGTTCAGTATCTAAGTAATTGTATGTTCAAATATTTAGAATACAAGTCTTAGAATAGATTTCTAACCTAAAATCTTGTAAGTTCAAGAAATGATGAATAGGTATAGATCAGTTCAATACTTATTTCAAGAACTAACTTTGGTCAGTTCCGAGGTTGTTCAACAATTATTCTGTTAACCTATACTTACTTTGATTCAATATTTTGTCATCATCAAATAGGGAGAGATTGTTAGTCCCATGTTTAGAATAGTTAGATTTGATGAGACAAACCATAGCGATGTATAGATGATAGGTTAAATGTTAGGAATTATGTAAGTCTATTATAGACTGACAAGTCAGCTTCGGCTGAGTAGTTAGCGTATAAACAGGTACAGAGTTTTCTATGTAAGTACTAGATAACTCAGTGACTTCTAAGCTGAAATAAGTTTCAAGAATGAAGAATTGAAGATTTGAAGATTCAAGAACTCAGCTTGATAACATCAACACTGAGTGAGTCAGCTCAGTGCCAGAAGTCAGTTCATGAATTTAAGTAAGTTTTAAATTCTGTTATAAACTCTCGATATCTATGACATTTAAATTAGGATATCTAAACCTAATTTAAACTATCTATTAGTTAGATAGAGATCTCAAACGAAATTAATTAGATATGTTCTAATTAAGGAGTTTGTTACGGTTTTAAAGAAAAGATAAGTTCTATCTTTAAACTGTGATTTGTTCCTAGATATATCAAGTATAAGTATAAACCTTCTTATGGGTTTCAACACATGGAGAACAAGAGAGAGTGCTTCATAAGTTGCAAACGTACGTGTGTTTGTCATACTTGATACGCATGTGTTGCGATTACTTTGTGAGTTCAAAGTTCGAGAGTTTTCAAGAGTTCTTGTTAATCAGTTTTAACAATAATTTCGATCATCAATTAGTTTGTGATTCAAGAGTGTTTAAAGAGAGTTGAGTTTATAATCAGTGTAGCATCAAATCATCCTGTTGATTTGATTAGAAAGTGATAGTTGTAATATCTTGATTGATTATTGAATATATTCTTATTAAAGTGTTTTAAGTGTATTCAACCCCCCCTTCTACACTATATCGGTAGCTTGTTTACCCTCTTTGGGACGACCAACAGTCTTCAACATTTCGTGAAGTTCCATTAGGGACTTGTCCATGCCGTGGACAAGATAGTTCTACACAAATTGTGAAAAGGAACTAGGAAGAGAATGGAGGATCACATCCACCGCTAACTCCCTCCCTAACGGGAATCCCAACCTCTCCAAGCGATCAACCAATGCTTTCATTTTAAGCATGTGAACGCTCACATTTCCACCCTCCTGCATGTCGCAATCGAAAAAGGACTTTAGGCATTCGAAGCGCTCTAGCTTAGCTTGTTGTTGGAACATTTCCTTCTGCTGGTTAAGCATATCATATGCCCCTAAATGTTCCATTTGCTTTTGAAGCTCTGGAATCATTGACGAGAGCATAATACAAGCCACTTCATTCATTTCCTTGACGCGTTTTTCATACACGTCTCGGACCGCCCTAGTCGCATTGGCCGCAGGTGCTTCCGGTAAAGGCTCCTCAATGGCCCACATCTTTTGTTCATACCTAAGGGCTATCCTTAGTTGCATGAACCAATCCATGAAGTTTTGGCCATCGAGTTTGGCCTTTTCGAGGAACAATTTTAGGGAAATTGAGTTCGATGATGTAGAAGCGTTGTTGGATGCCATCTACAAAATTAGAGTATCAATTTTATTTGTCAAATCCTTGTAGAAATAATTACCCAATAGTTATAAAACTCAATTATTTGAACAAGGCTAGAACCGTATTTCACTCTATCCCGTGACAGGTTTACCCCTCATCGGATCATGCAGCTCCTGAATTCAATATGAAAGTGGGACCGCACAAGCCTGGGCTGGGCCTACCTCCATCCCTAGAGGAGCAGTATGAGGCGGAAGCTCCACGCTATTTTACCGATTGCAACCATTGCAACTCTTAGATCCTTGCGGGATCCTTTTGACATCAAATGTCTAAGGCATGTTTGATCCCTTCTTACACCAGTCCTTTTATTATTCTTAAATGACTCGGCTAGAGATCGACATCATTTAAGCGTTATAAAGGAATTTGTAAGTCATCCGTCAAGACACACGTTGGTACCCTAGCCCATGTTGATATATGCCCGCTGACACGCACGAGTTAATAACACCACTCATGAGGTATAGGCCTATTGGGTCACACATCAAGTATTGATTCCGGCAACATGATCAAGCAAAAGAGAGAAAAAGGCCAAAATCGGTTTTGGCAGTATAAGACACGGGCCGTGTGCCTAAAAACGGGTCGTGTCTAGCCCAACAGGCACGGGGTGTTTTAGCCCAAATAGAGGTCGTGTAGTTGAACACGGGCCGTGTCCAACCTATTAGACACGGGCCTTCTTGGCCCATTTGAGACCGTGGACTTTGGGCCGACACGGCCGTGTACATGCTCTGTAATAGGAGAGTTAACAACTTTAAACATTCATTTTAATGGGATTAAAATGGGGTTAATGCTTGGCTATGTTTTTTGATAGCTCTTGAACAGAACTTGGAGAAGTTCAAGTGTCATTTCATGCATACATTCTCTCTAAGTTGATATTCTCTTTGGTGATCAAGTTAGATGCACAAGAGAGTGAGATATACACACTTTGATCTTGTTGTTTTGGTGGCTACACCAACCTACTAGCATTGGGGAATCAAGTGTGCTTGGGGTGGACAACACTAGAGGAATTCTTGTTTGAATTCATCACCTTAACAAGAAGAAGTCGACGTATTGATCTTGATTGAAGGTATAACTATTTCATACTTCTTGTTTCTTTATCTTAGTTGCAATACCATGTCTAGATTTTGGTCCATGGGAAGTATTTGTTTTGCTAGTTTTGAATATTTTGAATTATTTCATGCTTCCGCTTCATCTTGTAATGCTAAGCAAATACCTTAAGTGGTATCAGAGCCATATCTAATATGGCTTTGCACTAACGAGTCTTGAAAAACCGTATAAAAATATTTTTGTAAGAAAATTGTTTTCTTGAAATGATTTTTCGCAAAGACTTTTGTTGGGCTAAAATTGATATATTTGTAGTCTTCATAATATTTTAGTTTTTATATTTATATATTTGTTGTAACTTGGCATGAAGTGTACACAAGTATATACTTATAAATGTATATATGAATATGTGTTTCAAAATTGGTTTGGTACACTAATGCATATGTACAAGGATTGTCATTTTGTGCCTTTGATGTTTTAGACAATCTTAACTAAAATATGGATATAATTGTATCATGGTTTTGTGTGGCACACCATGTTTCATTTTGTTGCGTTTGGTTTGATTCAGTAACATGATATGCCCATAGACCTATGTGTTATGGTGGTTGATCAATTTGGTTTTTGGTGGCCTGCGTGCTGTATGGATGTAATAGTAATTTATTTATTTATTGGTGTGGCTTGCACGCCGTTTCTTCCATTCCATGTATTTGTATAAATAGTGTAGGAATACGACCTGCGTGTCGTTTGTATATTCTATGTGTTTGTAAATAGTATAGATTTTGAACCGGAGATGTCAACGGGAGTCATGATGATGACGTCTTGGCAAGAAGGAATCCACACGCTATTGGAGGTTTTGGCCTTGTTTTCCCCGTTGTGGCTCACGGGGAAAACGCATAGGATTTTTGGGCATGTTACCGAATTGTATTTATTTGCGTGGTTGAATTTTATTTTCTATGCATGGTTTAGGAATCGCATGCTAGACAATTTTTCTATAAAATTAAATAAAATACAACGTTTGTTAAAATAGTTAACAATCTCGCGCGAATAGAATTGACAAAGAAAATATAATAATGGTATTATATTTAAAAGTGATTAAAATCGTTTTGACACTTACTTTGTTAATTCGCAAAAGGTTTTTATAAACCGGAAACAAAATCCCGTTTTTCAAAACATAAATCACGCACCATCCGTAAGACGACACCACCCGGATCTAACGAAACAAGGATGATATTCGAGCTAAGCACGACTCATGCCTTGCGTAGTTGTGTGGAAGGTGAGTGGGGTAACTCGCATGATTGGTTGTCGAGCTAAGCATGAGCCAATTGATGGTCTAGAGTGCCACCCGTGTGTCTTGTCGGATGATTTACAATTTTGGTATATAATTCTTGGTTAGTTGTTGAGCTAAGCACGAGCTAAACAAAATTATATATTGAGATTGGTGCGAGGAAGGGATCAAACGTGCCAATCGACATAGTGGATGTCAATGGATCCCGTAAGTGTCTAAGAGTTGTAATAGAGATTACAATTGGTAAAATGGTTACCGGCCTAAATAGCTTCGCCACATGATCCGCAGCAAACCCGTCACGGTGCGAGGTGAAATAAGGTGCTTAGCCCTTGTTAAAATAATTATTTTCTTAAACATATGGGGTAATTATTTTTAACAAGGTTTTATCTAACTAACCAAAACTCGCATTCTTGTTATTTACAGATGTCAAACCATAACAACACCACGTCAAACATCTCACTTCGTATTTCCTAGAAAGGGAGAAACTCACGGGAGTGAACTTTATTGACTGGCTTAGGCAATTGAGGATTGTCCTTCGTGATGAGTCAAAGTTACACATCCTTGAGGAACCCCTTCCAGAGCCACCTGCTACCAACGCGACTTGGGCCGTCCGATACGAATATGAAAAACGTGTTCAGGACACGCACGATGTTGCCTGCCTTATGTTGTCAACTATGAGCTCAAAGTTGCAAAAGCAGTTCGAGCACATGAGTATGTACAATATGTTAAACAAGCTCAAGGATATGTTCCAACAGCAAGTTAGGCAGTAACACTATGAGTGTGTTAAAAGCCTAGTCGGTTGTAGGATGCAGGAAGGTGGGAATGTGAGTCTCCACGTCCTCAAGATGAAGGCGAACGTGGACCAAAAGGAGAGGTTAGGATTTCCTATTGGGAGGGAGCTCGCTGTGGATATTGTACTCCAGTCCCTGCCCGCATCATATGATCAATTTGTCACAAACTATCACATACAAGGAATGGAGAAATCCTTAAGTGTTGCATGGCATGTTGAAGTCTGTGGAGTCTGACATGGCCAAGCATAATTCCACCTCATCCACTCCCGTCTTGGGTTTAAAGAAACAAAAGAAAAGGAAGAAGAAACCGACCCTAAAAGGAAATATTGGAGTTTCCAAGCCTATCCTTGAAATTGAGTCGAAGGACATAGAAAATGTGCCTCATGAAGAGACTCAAGAAAAGGTGGTTTGCTACTTATGTGGAAATTTGGAAATTGGGGCCGTCATGCTTGCCCTATGTTCCGAGAGGAAATAAAACTTCTAAGGAAAGAGAGAGTTAACTTTCCATCTTCAGGTACGTTCATGATTCATTGCTATTCTTCTATAAGCTAGGTTGTTGACCCGAGCTGATTGACTCACGTTTGTCACAAATTTATTTTGTTACAAAGTGTAGGTCCTTGGTGGAATGAAGAAAAGCATGAAGAACTGGATCTCGGACAAGTAAACTAGGATGATTGTCCTCTAAGAGAAGATAAGGAGACTTGATCTCGCTTTTGTCGCCGGTTTATTTATTACTTTATTTTATTGTCCTGCATGGCAAGTAACATTTCTTTGTATGCTCATTTTTGAAGATGATGGATATAGTTTTGAAGTTTTAAGAATTGAAGTAAAACCTTTTTAGCATTGTTTGTCCGAAGTTTATTCATGTCACAGCTTATGTGTTGTTTTGCCCTGCGTGGCACACAACTATACGTTTGGTGATGATGAGTTTATTCTTAAAATATGAAATTTGTTATGAAAAATTTGTTGTGAGATATTTTGTTATATTCAAAATTTTCCATGTCATGGCATACACAAGGTTTTGTTACAAGTAATAGAATATTCATGAATAATTGATTCTGAATGCAAAAAAGTTTGGATAAGTTATCTTTGTGAGATTAGGGATGAGCTTTTTGACCGAAAAACCGAACCGGAATCGGTTGGAACCGGATTAGAGTTTTGGGTCCGGTTATCAGTTCTCATAAAACCTCATTTTCCGTTTTCGGTTCTTTCGGTTCTAGTTCCACCGGTTATAGGGTAATTCGGTCTTAGAACCGGAACCAGTTTGTATGAAATTTTGTATTTGTCATATAGTTGGCTATGAACTATTATTTTTGGTGATATTGTTGGTTATTGAACTATTATCATTAGCGATATGGCTGATGGATATTATTTGTAAGAACGAAGTCAACGAACTATTATTAATTGGTCATATGTTAGTGTCGACGATGCATGCATTTTCACTTACGATTTCAAGTATTTTTAGTGTTAAATCTAAACTGTTTAGTTTTTTGGTTATTAGTTAACCTATATAGGTAAAAAATAACTAATGTAAATTTATAATATTCGCTTTTAATAACAAAAATATTCACCGGTTATAGGTTATTTCGGTTCACGCTCTTGAAACCGGTTTCAAAGTAAATTTTCAATCTTATCCGGTTCTATACCCGCAATAACCGGAACCGGTTCCCTTATATCGGTTTGGTTTTTGGTTCTAGCTTTTACCAATTTCAGTTATCGGTTATTTCGGTTCCGGTCCGGTTCGGTCCGGTTTCAGAACCGAACACACCCCTATGTGAGATAATCAACTTTACCACATAAACAAGAATTATAACACCTAGATCCGTGTGGTTGGGATCTCGGGATAGTTTAGCCTCGGGCTAAACGTTTGGCGATGATCTTGTTTATTAGGCTAAGATGATTATGAGATCCTTCACCGGAGCTAGTGAGAGGATTGAAGACTTGTTGGATATTGATCACACTTTTGTGGATAATCCGTTCAAGCACACCACAAAGAATAACGAAAGAGAAACTTCTTCGTCACTACCTTGATGGTAGTAGCTGCGGAATGTTTACTAGTTTAGGTATATGTCTGAAACCTTGTTGGTGTTCAGAATTAGCCAAAACGACTTTCAGAATCAATAGGGCGTATAGATCAAGATACTTAGATCTAGCTAAGATGCTAAGATACTTTCTATCTATTGGATGACCTTATAGTGAATTGTGGAATTGTCTCACAATTCATATCCTACTAAGACACATGAGTACATGGTGCATGGTGTAGGGAACCGGATATTATTGATAATGATCCGGTTTATAACGGGTCAAGAATGTACGTCCGATTTGTTGGAACATTCATTCACCATGTTGACTAGGTCCTCAAATCTAAATTCAATTGATGGTCTACTTGGCACTTATTAAGATATGACTAGAAAGTGTGATGGTCTTCATTTTGTGTGATGGTCTACTTGGCACTTATAGTTCGAAGTTATCCAATCTACATTCAGTGGGAGATGGATGAACTTGAAATCAAGAATTGCTAATACATTTGAGAAGTTCTTCTAAGTTTTAGTTATTTAACCTTTCCAGAACAATGTTTTGTTGCTTAAAAGAGGACGATAACTAAGGCGTTTGATATCGTCTAAAATATGCATATTATTTATATCTGCTATCTCATTCTTTGATTGCATTATTATAATAAATTATGGTAATTGAGGTTTAATTTGGTGTATTATGTGCTTTAGGGCTCTTGGGAGAAATTGATAATTTGATGGGAAATGATGAAGAAAAGAGAAAGTTAGAAAAACGGACAGCTTTGGCGCATCTTCAATGTTTTCGTCGTATCTTACTCGTTTGAACTCGAAACGAAGTGATTCAAGAAGCTACGGAAACTAGAGAAAAGGGATCGCAATAATATCATGTTTGTGATATTCAATTAAACCGTGATTATCTGCTTTTGGGCCTAGAAACAGAAGTAGAAAGAGTAAATAATTAAAAGGGGCATGGTGTAACACCGGAAAACTCAAGCCATTTTTTTTAATACGCGACGGAAGCTTTGAATTACAAACCATTTACATACAAACCAATATTAACAAATGTACAAACATTGTTCACAAACAAAAGTATCATTGTGTGTTACAAAAACTATAGGCTCGTTTCATTTCAAAAACTTATATCAGAGTCAGGTCAACTTCTCCTTCAGCCAATCTCACAAACACGAACCTGCAAAAGCAACAACTGAGGGGAATTAGCATAAAGCTAAGTGAGTAAGGCTAAACACCAAAAGCAAACATCCACAGTCAATATCAAAGCATGTAATCACGTATCCCGAGAAGACCGGCGGTTCGGTGCAGAACCTACAACCAATGCCGGCCAAAGCAAAGGTTTACCGATAGCCCTCCACTGAATTGGTACAGGGCACTCCCCCTCTGATGCAACATATGCACTGGTAAGGCTAACACTGTTCAACCAATCAGTGAACGAGCCCAGCCCAATCCTACGTATAGCTGACTTCCTAACGCAACTCAAATTCATACTAAGTGTGCGTATCGACCAAATATTCATGCAGCAGATATCAATCAAATCAGTCTCGAATTTTACTGAGTCTTTTAATTGCATGAAAACACAGCAACAATCAAATCAGTCTCGAATTTATAAATATATATTCACATATATTTATATCCAATAAAACCATAACCAATATGCTAAAGTTCACTTTTGAAAAGAAACATAAAAAGTCGGGCCCATTCAGGTCGCACGGGGCCTAACCCGGACCCTTTTTAGCTTGCCCGGGGCCTAAAAGTCGGATGACCCGGGGCCGGGGCCGAAAGTCGGATGACCACCCAGGGCCTAAAATCGGGCGACTTTCACAAGCACGGGGCTAAAGTCGGGCGACTTTCACAAGCCCAGGGCCAAAAGTCGGACCCCTTTCAACACCTCACAAAAATTCATCTTCTTCTTCCCTGTTCTTCTTCTAGCTTCAAATCAACTTTGATTTCTGAAAATCATTAGTAACACTTCCAAAATACTTTTAAACATTTACAAACATCATATAACATGTCAAAGATCATTAAAAACACATCCAAACTAATTAAACACCTACATATATCAATACCCACTTTTCAAGTTTCACATCATCAACTTTCATGGCTGTGTTCATCATGTGAAATATCAAAACCCCATCAAAATCAGTTCAAAACTACATGATATTTAGTCATGAAGGAAATAAGAAAGATCTTATTCCCTAAGAGCTTGTCCAGTACCTTTTGTAATCATATCAGTAAACAACAAGGAACAATCATATACCTTTGTTTTGTAATTACACACTCTAAATCAAGACTTCAAATATTCAAGTTTAGTGTCTTTCTCTCCTTGAGTTCTTCACAGCATACACCAACACACACATACACATACACATACAAATGACTTCATAATGAAGTTTCAAGATATTTTAAAGTAACCATGTGCTGGAGTCGGCTAAACATTCGAATAATTATCCAAATTCAATAAACATAAAAAAACAAATAAACATACTAAAACAAAAACAATTAATAAATAATTATAAACACAATTAAACACATAACAATTGAAAACACAATTAATCACATACCGCTAACCCGCTAATCACCTAGCCCGGGTTTGCGGGTGTTACAAATCTCCCCTCCTTAAGAGGATTCCGTCCTCGGAATCCCTTCTCGTTCAAACAAGTGAGGGTATCTATCTTTCATCTCCGCTTCAGTCTCCCACGTCAAATCAGAACCTAGACTGTGTTTCCACTTGACCAACACCATCGGTATCTGTTTCTTTCGGAGCTTGGTCACTTTGCGATCTAACAGTTCTACGGGTTCCTCAATTAATATTTTCTTTGAATCCACTTTCAATTCGTATACTTGGAGAATCTGACTCTCGTCTTCAACCTTGCATTTTCTCAAATAGCAGACATTGAACGTATCGTGAATAACTGCAAGCTCTGATGGGAGATCCAATGTAACTGTCTGGTCATTTAGAATCTGACGAATTCTGAAAGGACCAATATAACGGGGAGCTAACTTCCCGCGTTTGCCAAATCGAATCACGCCCTTCCACGGAGAGACCTTGAGATACACTAACTCCCCCACATCAAACGTTACTAGACGACGACGCGGATCCGCATACATTTTCTGTCTATCTCTAGCCGCTTTCAACGTTTCTCTGGCTTTAGCAACCTTGTCAGCAGTCATGTGAACAATCTCGGGTCCTGCAAATTGTTTCTCACCAGCCTCTAACCAACACGTCGGAGTACGGCAGCGACGACCGTAATACATCTCATATGGAGGCATTCCAATACTGGAGTGGTAAGAATTATTATACGCAAACTCTATCAATGGCAGGTGCGAATCCCAAGATCCACCATACTCAATTACACAGGCACGTAGCATATCTTCGAGTGTCTGTATGGTTCGTTCAATTTGACCGTCAGTCTGGGGATGATAAGCAGTACTCAAATTAATTCTTGTCCCCAACTCTCTCTGTAGACTCCTCCAGAAGTTAGACACAAACCTGGAGTCTCTGTCAGATACTATCGACAATGGTATACCATGCCTCGCAAAAATCTCATTAACTTACAGTTGAGCTAACTTACTCAAAGAAGTTGTCTCACATATAGCTAGAAAATGAGCACTCTTTGTGAGCCGATCCATAATCACCCAAATCATGTCATTATTCCTCTGAGTTCGCGGAAGTTTAGTCACGAAATCCATCGTGATATGTTCCCACTTCTACTCAGGAATCTCCAACTGTTTTAAGGATCCGTAGGGCTTCTGATGCCCCGCCTTTACTTGCGCACAGATATGGCATGACTCCACAAAATGAGCCACATCTTCCTTCATAGTAGGCCACGAGTAAAGCACTTTCAAATCGTTGTACATTTTAGTGCTTCCTGGATGAACAGATAGTCTCGACTTCTGTGCTTCAGTTAGAATCAGTTTTCTCAATTCTCCAAGCATAGGTACCCACACACGAGTCTTATACATTTTCAATCCGCGAGAATCAGTAGTAAGCTCGTCCTTACATTTTCTCATCAGTTCATTCTTCAAGTTTTCCTCCTTGAGAGCTTCCAACTGTGCAGACTTTATTCTATCCACTAAATCAGATACAATTTCCATACGCATGAATTGAATAGAACTTCCGCTCCCTTGCGGCTCAGGGCATCTGCTACCACATTCGCTTTCCCAGGGTGGTATCTAATTTTGCAATCATAGTCTTTTATCAACTCCACCCATCGCCTCTGTCTCATGTTCAGTTCTTTCTGTGTAAACACATACTGAAGGCTCTTATGATCAGTACAAATCACGCACTTGGTGCCATACAAATAGTGCCTCCACAGTTTGAGGGCAAATACGACAGCTGCCAGTTCTAGATCATGAGTCAGGTAATTCTTTTCATGTGGTTTTAACTGTCTTGAGGCGTACACAATCACCCGATCTCTCTGCATAAGCACACATCCCAATCCAGCAAACGACGCATCGCAATAAACAGTAAAATCATCTGATCCACTTGGCAATGCATGAATGAGAGCCTGACATAACAACTTCTTTAAAGTCTTGAAAGCTTTATCTTGTTCACTACCCCAAACAAACTTCACGTCTTTTCGAGTTAACTTAGTTAACGGACCCGCAATCTTGGAGAAATCTTTAATAAACCTGCGGTAGTACCCGGCCAAACCAAGAAAACTCTTAATCTCAGACGGTGTCTTTGGAGCATTCCAGTTCATCACAGCTTCCACTTTCGAATGATCCACTTTCAATCCTTCATTACAGATAACATGCCCCAAGAACTGAACCTCTCTCAGCCAAAACTCGCACTTTGAGAACTTAGCAAACATATGTTCTTTCTTCAAGGTTTCCAAAACTTGTCTCAAATGTTGTTCATGCTCCTGTCTAGTCTTTGAATAAATCAAGATATCATCGATGTAAACTATCACAAAATCATCCAGGAATGGTCGACAGACCCTGTTCATCAAATACATAAAAATCGCAGGTGCATTGGTTAAGCTGAACGGCATAACCAAGAACTGGTAGTGCCCGTACCGCATATGAAAGGCCGTCTTCGATACATCCTCCTCAGATACTCGTACCTGATGATATCCGGATCTCAAATCAATCTTAGAAAAGAACGAAGCTCCTTGTAGTTGATCAAACAAATCATCGATTCTCGGCAACGGATACTTGTTTTTTATCGTTCTTTTATTCAACTCACGGTAGTCGATACACATATGGAACGTACCGTCTTTCTTCTTTACAAATAATACCGGTGCTCCCCACGGGGACGAACTCGGACGAATAAATCCCTTATCGAGCAAATCCTGAATCTGCGTCATCATCTCCCAGATCTCTGAAGGTGCCAACCTGTACGGAGCCTTTGCTACTGGTCTAGAACCAGGTATTAAATCTATTTTGAATTCCACTCCACGAACCGGAGGCAATCCTGGCAACTCTTCTAGAAACACTTCCGGGTATTTCGTTACCACCCGGATATCAGTTATTGCTTGTTTCTCTTTCTTCCCGTCAATCACATATGCCAAATAAGATTCACATCCCTTACCCAATGCCTTCTTTGCTTTCAAACACGAAATCATAGGAATCACAGATCCAGCCTTCTCTCCTCTTGTTATTACCCGTGTACCATCAGCTAGCGGAAAAGAAATCAACTTCTTATGACACTTGATACTGGCTTGATTCAGACTCAGCCAATCCATTCCAAGCACCACATCAAACCCAGACAATGGCATAACAAGAAAATAAACAGGAAAACACACGCCATCTATATCAATTTTAGCCCCAGCCACAGCAGTCGTGACCGGAACCATCATACCATCGGCTACTTCTACCTCTAAAGCAGTAGCAAGTTCAATCACAGGCACATTTAATTTAACACAGAATTCCACAAAAACAAAGGAGTGATTTGCTCCTAAATCAAACAATACTCTAGTAGGAGTAGAGTTTATTAGAAACATACCCGTGATTACGTCGTCGGTGGTGGTGGCATCATCCACCGTCATTTTAAACGCCCGACCCTCAGCAGTGGGTGGGTTCTTTCGTTTCTAACCAACCGAAGACGATCCTCAAGCTCCTCCTCCCCCTGACCCGACCCTGTCTTTTTGCCCATCGGGCAATCACTACCTCTGTGACCCTCCCTTTGACATATCCATTACACACTCCTTGGAACCTGCAGTTCTTCAAATCATGGCCAAACTGGCCACAGTTCACACATCTCCTCGTCTGGGGCGTACACTACCCGTGGTGATAAGATTTGCACCTACTACACCAAGGTGCCCTCTGAGTAGACCCGCCCGAAGTAGGTCTTCTATTCTGCTCACCCGGCCTGCCCCCGCTGCTCTACCCTCCCTATCTCTGTTGAGCGTTATAATGTTCATATCTCGATTTCTGTTGGGAAAGTTTCTCCCCGCTCAACTTGTTTCTCACAACAATGTCCCCTTCAGCCAATTTGGCCAAAGTCAAAGCCTAGGACAGTGTGGTAGCCCACCTGGTGGCGCCTCGGTAATCTAGGTGTAGTGCCCCCACAAAACCGGCAATCTTTGATTCTTCGTCGGGTACCCAGTGCTTGGGAAATCTCATTTTCTCATTAAATTGTTTAATCAGTTGGTCTACAGTCATGTTCCCGGTCATCTGCAGATCCATGAACTCCTTTTTGATCTTGGCCATCTCAAACGTTCCACAGTATTGTTCGCACAACTTTTCCTGGAATTGACTCTAGGTGATACTCTCCTGCTGTTGTTCAGTAAAGTGGCCGGTAATGGAATCCCACCAGACCAATGCGTCTCCTCTCAGCATTCATGACACATACTTAACTTTCAATTCATTTTCGCAATTACAGGCATCAAGTGGCTTTGAATCTCTCTCAACCAGTTCAATGTTGCATTGGGATCAGAACTCCCATGATACTCTGATGGTTTACAATCAAGAAATTGCTTGTAGGTGCAGGGTTGTTTATATCCAGGGAACGTAAACGGATAGGCTCCTGGTTGTGGATATGGATAGCAGAATGACGGTTGTATCATTTGAGTCATTGGTGGCAGCGGTGCTGTCACTGGTGCGGTTGTCGACTGTGTAGGAATCGCAATCGGCACTGGGGTTGGTTCAGGTTGCTGCTGTTGTTGTTGTTGTTGTTGTTACTGTTCCATTCTCTGTACCTTATCTCTGAGTTCCACCAACTCATTTTCCAGTTGGTAGACATAATCGCTATGCCCTTCTTCACGGGCTTGACCCGACGTTCCCGCAGTAGCAGGGTTACCTAAGTATTCAGTTACTGGCACTTCAGTTGTTGCTTGGGTCGTAGGAGGAAGGATTGGAGTATCTCTGTCAGCCATTATCTGTTGCAATCACATCACCTCATAACTCATTAGCATAAACCATTAGTATCCAAAACACTAACTACAACCGACAACTCTAACTCACTCTAATTCCCCCGAAGGAAAGCTTGACCCGTCACGAGACAAGATTTGGGAATGCAACACTCAAGCCGTGCATGCATCGCCAAACCTAGGCTCTGATACCAAACTGTAACACCGGAAAACTCAAGCCATTTTTTTTAAATACGCGGTGGAAGCTTTGAATTACAAACCATTACATACAAACCAATATTACAAATGTACAAACATTGTTCACAAACAAAAGTATCATTGTGTGTTACAAAAACTATAGGCTCGTTTCATTTCAAAAACTAATATCAGAGTCAGGTCAACTTCTCCTTTAGCCAACTTACAAACACGAACCTGCAAAAGCAACAACTGAGGGGAATTAGCACAAAGCTAAGTGAGTAAGGCTAAACACCAAAAGCAAACATCCACAGTCAATATCAAAGCATGTAATCACGTATCCCGAGAAGACCGGCGGTTCGGCGCAGAACCTACAACCAATGCCGGCCAAAGCAAAGGTTTACCGATAGCCCTCCACTGAATTGGCACAGGGCACTCCCCCTCTGACGCAACATATGCACCGGTAAGGCTAACACTGTTCAACCAATCAGTGAACGAGCCCAGCCCAATCCTACGTATAGCTGACTTCCTAACGCAACTCAAATTCATACTAAGTGTGCGTATCGACCAAATATTCATGCAGCAGATATCAACAATCAATATCACAATCAGCAGTTCAATCAATCAAATCCAATCACAATCATGCATCACACCAATAACATTAACCGAAATCTTTACCATTCGCAATTAACGCCCACTCACCTCAAAACCAGCACGAGCTCAGAAATCTAATTTTACTGAGTCTTTGGATTGCCTGAAAACACAGCAACAATTAAATCAGTCTCGAATTTATAAATATATATTCACATATATTTATATCCAATAAAACCATAACCAATATGCTAAATTTCACTTTTGAAAAGAAACATAAAAAGTCGGGCCCGTTCAGGTCGCATGGGGCCTAACCCGGACCCTTTTTAGCTTGCCCGGGGCCTAAAAGTCGGATGACCCGGAGCCGGGGCCGAAAGTCGGATGAAACCGGGGCCGAAAGTCGGATGAAACCGGGGTTGGGGCCGAAAGTCGGATGACCACCCGGGGCCTAAAGTCGGGCGACTTTCACAAGCACGGGGCTAAAAGTCGGGCGACTTTCACAAGCCCAGGGCCAAAAGTCGGACCCCTTTCAGCACCTCACAAAAATTCATCTTCTTCTTCCCTGTTCTTGTTCTAGCTTCAAACCAACTTCGATTTCTGAAAATCATTTATAACACTTCCAAAATACTTTTAAACATTTACAAACATCATATAACATGTCAAAGATCATCAAAAACACATCCAAACTAATTAAACACCTACATATATCAATACCCACTTTTCAAGTTTCACATCATCAACTTTCATGGCTGTGTTCATCATGTTAAGTATCAAAACCCCATCAAAATCAATTCAAAACTACATAAATCATATCAGTAAACAACAAGGAAGAATCAAATACCTTTGTTTTGTAATTACACACTCTAAATCAAGACTTCAAATATTCAAGTTTAGTTTCTTTCTCTCCTTGAGTTCTTCACAGCATACACCAACACACACATACACATACACATACAAATGACTTCATAATGAAGTTTCAAGACATTTTAAAGTAACCATGTGCTGGAGTCGGCTAAACAATATAATAATTATCCAAATTCAATAAACATAAAAAAACAAATAAACATACTAAAACAAAAACAATTAATAAATAATTATAAACACAATTAAACACATAACAATTAAAAACACAATTAAAAGGAAAGAAGACATTTTGGGTCTAGCAATTGATTGGGGAGGCAGTTAGCAAGAAACGAAAAACATAAAAAAAGATGGGGAATTAATAGGGAGATGTCATATATTTTATAAGACGGCGGTTGCCATCTTACTAGGCCCATGGGCCGAAAAGCCCATTGCACAAGAAACAAACGAAGGATGTGGTATATTAGATATATATACGGCGGCGGCAATTAAAAAAAGATGTCAAATATATACACGTTTTCGAGCGACGGCAGTCGACGAGGAAGAAACCATGCGACAGTTTTAAGCGGAGAGGAAAGGCTACAACATCTGCAGGGTTGACATAGGTTGCTACCATTGGTCTATAATGGTTTGCAATTTCTATTTTACTTTGTTTTTGTTTTCTAATTTGTCTATTAGTTAGACCTTTCTTGTATTTACCGTGATGAACGAACCCTAGGTTTTGATTTGTAATCTTTATGTCTAATATATGATCTGGTTTTGTTTATGCTTAATCATGAACCTTGAGTTTTTGATCTTAACTTTTTCTGAGTAATCTGTTAGATACAGTTTGTGCATGCTCTGAGACAATGACTTGAATGTGTATAATTCTTCTAGATTATTGTTTGCTTGTTCTGAGACAATGACATTTGCATTCAATAGGATAGATAACTTTTCTGAGACAATGAGGGTTAAGATTATTCAGTAATACGATAGCTAAAAGTTTAAGTTCAGTTCACCATACAACGAGAGTTAAGTGTGCTTTGGAAAGGTTAGGTCGTAATCGGATTAGTAGGACTGATGGTTGTTGGTTCTAACGCCCTTAGAAACTTTTCATATTAACTATATTTATAACAAATTGAACGTAGGGGGAGTGATTCATTGGTGAATACATCTCTGTCAGCTGATTTCAACTTCTTGAAATTGTTTCCATATTTACTGCTTTAACTCTAAACCCCCTTTCTACTTTAAGGTATTTTAGTTTAACTAGTTTATTTCCTAATAGTATATTACATAACTATTCCGTGTGGAGACGATCCTGATCTTGCCTGGTTTACTGCTATACGATCGGGTGCGCTTGCCCGTTAGTGTGTCAGTCAAATACGGTTAGATTAGTGTTTAAATTTAAAAACTTGATATTCGTGTATCAAGTTTGTGGCGCCGTTGTCGGGGAACGGTGACGACTGTACTATTTTGAGATTACTAGTTAGTCGATCCTTTCGCGGGGATTTATTCTCGTTAAAGTTATTTGCTTTATTTTTCTTCAATTATATATTATTTTAATTTTTTTTTCTCGTTCTGCTCCGGGTATTTTTTTATGTTTCTTTTGCAAATATGGTTTGTCATGGTATTCCCTTAACACCAAAGGCCTTATGGGCCCTTCATTGTTGGAAAGAGAAGATGTAGAAAATTATGCTGATGAGGTGTTAAATTATCTAGAGTATTTGCTCAATGATGAACCTACTTCACAGCCAAAGGAAGAAATCAAAATCCCATGTGCAATGGAAACAAAAGAAGAGGTCCAAGAGCTTGAATGGGAAATGATACAACCTGCTGAGCTACGAGTAGGTAAATTATTACTTTCGGGTATGTATCAATATTACCACCCTCACTTCATTGCAAGTGTTGGGTGGGATGCCCAAATTCCTAGTAAATAAGGGCAGAGTCAAGCTAGAGACTCAAACAAAAACAAGCGCTTCTCGGGAGGCAAC
Source organism: Dittrichia graveolens (assembly GCA_038502395.1). NCBI lineage: Eukaryota > Viridiplantae > Streptophyta > Magnoliopsida > Asterales > Asteraceae > Dittrichia > Dittrichia graveolens. The sequence goes on along the minus strand of JARJIL010000005.1, from coordinate 48,785,935 downwards.
CCGTGCTTAGTGTAGGTTTTTACTTCTATTTTATTTTCATTCTTTTATTTCTTTTACGTACAAAACTTTGTGGGTGTGTTTACTATAAACCCTCACGAGACTACAACTCGTCCACTCGGGCTACCGAGGGGTTTAAAGGCTTGTTGCATGCGCTAAATGCAACCGTGATTCCTACGAAAGTGAGTTTAGGTTTTTTTAGTTGATTTTTTTTAGACTAATGGTTTCTTGAGTTTTCTTATGTGGATGCAAATTGTGGTCCTCTACTTTGCGCAGACCGGTCCTTCCTAAAGCTGTTTTTTTCTTCAGATCTACGGCTCAATAACCCCAGGGAGTATCTGTCTTCTCTTACTTTTCACCTTTACACGTTTCTATGCTTATTTTGTCATTCCATTAGGGACAATGCAAATTTCTAAGTGTAGGGTGGGGTTAAGTCTCACTTAAGCTTTCGTTTGTCCTTGCATACTGTGTGAAAGTGTTTAATATTGGATCATTTTTTTAGATTTCTTATCCCATCTACTTGAAAGTGATTGAACAACATGAATTAGGTTGCTTTCTGATATCTATGTTAGAAAGTAATCGAGTGCTGAAAAAAATGAATGACTTGACATATTAATAGCCCGTACTTATATGAGAGATTGAGCCTAGCAGATGTCAATTTGACTATGTATTCATTTGTTGTGAGTATGTCTGAATGCATTCATTTTAGAACTTGTGTCCAAATACTTGTTGAAACCACCACAATGAGTGTACTAGACTATTGCACTTAGAGAGGCCTTCTTTGTTTAGCCTTTTGCTTTTAGCCCTTTTCATTGTTCGTTAGATAATCTTATTTTAAGATTATTTAATTTGTCCCACCTTTATTGCGTAGTGCTCCTTCTTAGCACTCGATACCCTAGTTAGCCACTTTGAGCCTAGCCTTTTCATTTGTTTCGCCACATTATGACCCTTTTCTGTTTTAGCTTTCTTTTTGCCTTAGTCAAAAGTTGTAATTGATTTATCTATGCTACTTAGTTTTAGTTGGTTTTTTTTAGTCATACATACACCGCGTAGCGGGATATGAAAATTCATGATGTCCTCTGGTTTGTCAAGAATATGATGTATGCACGTGAAAAACCTAGCTAAAAGTAGAAAAGCAAGTAGAAAAAAGAAAAAAAGAGAAAAGAAAAAAATGAAGATATCAGTTACATGGTGTGCTTTAGTCTGCAATTTTTTAGTGTTGTCATACATTGAGAAGCGGTTTTTTGCTCGTCTTTTCCAAGTATTTGCAGTGCTTAGATAAGTCTGGTTTCACTTCATCTTAGTGAACTATGTGTCTTCGCCAAAAATATTCTGTTTAGTTGGTTTTAGTTTGAATAAAAAGAGTTTAGTTATTTTTAGTTTTGATTTTTGACTATACTTTTTAGCCACTTTAAATATCCTTTTTCCTACCCTGACCCATAGACTGAACGTTACAACCCTAAAGTCCTCTCGAAAGTCTTTAAGTCCTCTAGTGATGCAGACTAGGTTTAGATACAAACTTATGATAATGGTGTATTTCATGACATGTGTGTCCATTAAATATATTCGCCATAAACACTTTGTGTGAAGAGTGTATACCTGGTGAGAATACAAGATCATGCAATTTTAGAGATGCTTGATGATTTCTTATATAGATATGGAGTTCATCTTATTCATGTTGGTAGATTACTTGATTGTATATGGAAAAGGATGATGAATTAAATTGGTCTAGTTTGAGTATTTTTCATGACGGTTTGCTTGGGGACAAGCAAAGACTAAGTGTGGGGTGTTTGATATCGTCTAAAATATGCGTATTATTTATATCTGATATCTCATTCTTTGATTGCATTATTATAATAAATTATGGTAATTGAGGTTTAATTTGGTGTATTATGTGCTTTAGGGCTCTTGGGAGAAGAAATTGATAATTTGATGGGAAATGATGAAGAAAAGAGAAAGTGAGAAAAACGGATAGCTTTGGCACATCTTCAATGTTTTTGTCGTATCTTACTCGTTTGAAATCGGAACGAAGTGATTCAAGAAGCTACGGAAACTAGAGAAAAGGGGCCGCAATAATATTATGTTTGTGATATTCAATTGAACCGTGATTATCTAATTTTGGGCCGAGAAACAGAAGTAAAAAAGAGTAAATAATTAAATGGGGCATGGAGCCCAACACAATTAAAAGGAAAGAAGACATTTTGGGTCTAGCAATTGATTGGGGAGGCAGTTAGCAAGAAACGAAAAACATAAAAAAAGATGGGGAATTAATGGGGAGATGTCATATATTTTATAAGATGGCGGTTGCCATCTTACTAGGCCCATGGGCCGAAAAGCCTATTGCACAAGAAACAAACGAAGGATGTGGTATATTTGATATATATACGGCGGCGGCAATTAAAAAAAAGATGTCAAATATATACACTTTTTCGAGCGGCGGCAGTCGACGAGGAAGAAACCATGCGACAGTTTTAAGCGGAGAGGAGAGGCTACAACATCTGCAGGGTTGACTTAGGTTGCTATCATCGGTCTATAATGACTTGCAATTTCTTTTTTACTTTGTTTTTGTTTTCTAATTTTTCTATGAGTTAGACCTTTCTTGTATTTACCGTGATGAACGAACCCTAGGTTTTGATTTGTAATCTTTGTGTCTAATATATGATCTGGTTTTGTTTATGCTTAATCATGAACCTTGAGTTTTTTATCTTAACTTTTGCTAAGTAATCTGTTAGATACAGTTTGTGCATGCTCTGAGACAATGACTTGCATGTGTATTTTCTTCTGGATTATTGTTTGCTTGTTCTGAGACAATGACATTTGCATTCAATAGGATAGATAACTTTTCTGAGACAATGAGGGTTAAGATTATTCAGTAATACGATAGCTAAAAGTTTGAGCTCAATTCACCATACAACGAGAGTTAAATGTGTTTTGGAAAGGTTAGGTCGTAATCGGATTAGTAGGACTGATGGTTGTTGGTTCTAACTCCCTTAGAAACTTTTCATATTAACTATATTTATAACAAATTGAACGTAGGGGGAGTGATTCATTGGTGAATACATCTCTGTCAGCTAATTTCAACTTCTTGAAATTGTTACCATATTTACTGCTTTAACTCTAAACCCCCTTTCTACTTTAAGGTATTTTAATTTAACTAGTTTATTTCCTAATAGTATATTCCATAATTGTTCCCTGTGGAGACGATCCTGGTCTTGCCTGGTTTACTGCTATACGATCGGGTGCGCTTGCCCGTTAGTGTGTCAGTCAAATACGGTTAGATTAGTGTTTAAATTTATGACTGATATTCACGTATCATCATTCCAGTGGAAGAACGTGAAACTTAAATAAAAGGCCTGATGTTGATACTAGCATATAATAAAATACCATTGATTGATAATCGGCATTGAAATGCTGGTATACCTGACTAAGATTCATTACTTCTTTTAATCTAATAACAGTCAATAAAGCCAAAGAGATATGGGTTTCTCATATCTAAGTGGCAATGACCTAATGGTGAGTCATGTTGATTTCACCACCAATCGGAAGACGTAGTGGATTCGGAATTCACTAAAATAAAAGAAGTAAATGATAAAGAGATGCAATCCATTTGAAATGTCCAAGTACTTAACTTGGCTTAATCCCATGCCTAAGTGTAAACCAAGATGGTAGTAATGGGATTAACATCGATGGAATCGTAGACAAACTTCAAATACCGACTAGTTGTAAAGTTTTCATGATGTTTATGGAAAAACTTTTCCTAGTGGCTATGTTGAAGAATGTTTGGTACTCGTGGATATTAATGACCGCGTTCCGTCATGGAACAATATGATGAGGAAGTGCTTATAACACTCTCCGAGGGTCTTAATATAGATCCATAGTATCCGAATTATGTCTACAAAAGTGAATAAGTCCACTTCGGACTTATGCTAGCATCTTAAAGGAAAGATCTTTGCTTATTATTAGAAAATCAAAGTAATGAGTTTTCTAGAAGCATAGATAAAGCCTTTTGTATATGTCAAAGCTAGTGGGAGCTTTGTTGTATTCCTAATGTTATATGTCTTTTGAAGATAATGTCCTGATATTAGGTTATCTGGGAACCTAATTCAGGAATTACTGCTTCATAAGAGCATTTAGGAGATACAAAATTGGATAATATTTAGTTTAAGAAATATAGAGATATGTTCTTAATGTTTGACGACTAGAATAGGCTTGGAATAAGTATTTACTCTAATTTGATCTTGATCAAAGTTTATGATCCTAACTTGTGGTGTTGATTGTTGGTTCTTAATTATCACTAACCCTACTGTGGGCTTTTGAGACAATGAGGGTGTGATTACTTTAACATTTTTGTAAAAATGAGATCTCTTTGATGGATACTTTTAAAGTAGTCTTGTCAAAAGAGATATAAGTAAATAACAAAAGTGCATGTGGATGTTGTGTTACAAATCCACTAGTTAAGCCATTGTTATGGACTAGTGATGTTTATCATACTAGCTCAACTAGCATTTCTAATGCATATAACTTGGCTTGAATATTGTTTTCGTTTATGTTTGATTTGTACCTATACTTTAGGGACGTTACGCAGTATTGTAATTCATACTATATCGACTATTAAATGGAGATTTAATAATACGCCGAGGGCGGGTATTTTATGAATCCTTATTGTGTTCCATCTTAGCATGTTTAAACACTTCCGAGAATGTTTTTCATTCTAAATCTCTACAATCGGTTATACTTTATGGGAAGAAAGTATAAATTAAGATTGAGGTAAAGAATTGGTTTTGATAAACGTAATTCTTGCCTGTACTTGAAAGGGGTTTCAAGTGATTGGAGGACCCGCACCCGAGTTCACTTCATGGTTCTAGTCATAAGTAACTTGGGATGATGATGGCATTTCATCCTTAAACTAGAGATACATATGATTCCAAAGCATAGGTTATTTTCTAATGTGGTCCGTAACTGGTCGTAATAAGGGAGATGATTGGGTAGAGTATTGTCTATGCTGCAGGACTATGTAGTCGATAGGAATTTGTTCCTCTATGTATAAAGAAGATATCCATGGGTCCCTCGATGATCGAGTGCTAATGTTCAAATGCATGTCCGTGCTCAAGTTATATTTATGATGGATCAATGTTACCTTGGTTTGTTGGTCACCACTAATCTAGAATCGAGAAACATAGTCTTGAACGATCTAAAGGTTGACTTTATTCCATGCCTTGTGTTCACATAGGATATCGCGAACAAAGGGATGTATATGATCATTTATCTTTAGGACAATCATTTTGTGATTGGAATCTTCCAAGAGTGGCATACCCTATACTGACTTGGGAGCATAGATGTCTTGCTAGAGGCCACTCTATGTTTGTGTTATTTTTCGTGGCCGTGTCACATGCAAGTGGGAGTCTGTTGGTATATGCCCGTTGACACGCAGGAGTTAATAACACTACTGATGAGGTATAGGCCTATTGGGTCACACACCAAGTATTGATTCCGACAACATGATCAAGCAAAAGAGAGAAAAAGGCCGAAATGGGTTTTGGCAGTATAAGACACGGGCCGTGTCTAGCCCAACATGCACGGGGCGTTTTAGCCTAAATAGAGGCCGTGTAGTTGAACACGGGCCGTGTCCAGCCTATTAGACACGGCCGTGTTGATGAACACGGGCCGTCTACATGCTCTGTAACAGCAGAGTTAACACCTTTAAACACTCATTTTAGTGGGATCAAAATGGGGTTAATGCTTGGCTACGCTTTTTGGTAGCTCTGAACAGAACTTAGAGAAGTTCAAGTGTCATTTCATGCATACATTCTCTCTAAGTTCGTATTCTCTTTGGTGATCAAGTTGGATGAACAAGAGAGTGAGATATACACACTATGATCTTGTTGTTTTGGTGGATACACCAACCTACTAGAATTGGGGAATCAAGTGTGCTTGGGGTGGACAACATTAGAGGAATTCTTGTTTGAATTCTAACACCTTGACAAAAAGAAGTCGACGTATTTATCTTGATTGAAGGTATAACTATTTCATACTTCTTGTTTCTTTATCTTAGTTGCAATACCATGTCTAGATTTTGGTCCATGGGAAGTATTTGATTGGCTAGTTTTGAATATTTTGAATTATATCATGCTTCCGCTTCATCTTGTAATGCTAAACAAATACCTTCAGCCCAATCATTGGTTCGTGCTTAAGCTCGACTACCAATATTGCGGGTTACCACACTCACCTTCCACACAACTCCACAAGGCATGACTCGTGTTAATGCTCGACAATCATCCAAGTTTCGTTAGATTTGGGTGGTGTCGTCTTACGGGTGGCGCATGACTTACTTTTCGAAAAATGGGTTTTTGTTTTCCGGTTAAAACAATATTTTAACAAATTTGCGAATTAACAATTTAAGTGACAAAAACACCTTTTTCAATCACCATTTAATATAATCAACTTTTATATTAATATTGTCAATTCTTATGCACGTAGAAATATAAACTCATTTATAAATCTCTTTGTTTTATATATTTTTCAAAAATTCTCTAGCATGCAAATCCTAAAGAATTAAATATAAAACAACCACACATAAAAGATAAACAAAGACCTAGTAACATGCCCAAATCCTAAGCGTTCTCCCCGTGAGCCAAAACGGGGAAAACATGGTCATTCTAGGGACAACATAAAATGCTCCGTCACGATCTCCACACCGGCGAATCTCCAGGATTTGGTTCGTCAAGACGCCATGTTATATATATATATATATATATATATTAAACAAACTAAGTACGAGTACATAATAATAAGAAAATGACATGCAAGTCGCGATCCTAATAAGCTATTACGAGTACAAAGATTTAAATAAACGACATGCAAGTCGCACCAAATATAAATATTACAACAATACGGCACGCAGGACAAAACCAAAACAAATCACAAACATCACAAAGGGTATGGGCATATCAAGTTAACGGGCTACCACAACAAACACAACCAAACGAAAACAATGGTGTGCCACAAAACCATGTCAAACAAATATATATTTTGATCAAGATTGCAAAACAACATTTAAGGCACAACAAGCAATCCTTGTACATATGCATTAGCAATTCTAATACAACTTTAAAATTGCATATTCATATATACACCTAAAAATATATGTTTTTATGAACTTCATGCCAAGTCATACAAAATGTATAGAATTAGGAATCAAAATATAGTGGGGATAACCAGAATCAAGACTAGTCCAAAACCCGGATTTTAATATTTTTAAACATACTGTTTCAAAAACGAATTCTGACCAAAAAACCAGAAGGTACGGGCGTGCCTGTCCTTTTGTCACTGTACAGTTTAAACAATTTTAAACAATTCACGAATTCTGCCCGCACGGCCCGTACCCCCACTCGTACGCCCGTGCCCCGGCCACTGGCACGGCCCGTACCCCTAGAGATACGACCGTGCCCGGTCATCGGAAAAACCACTTTTGACAAAAAACAGAAAAATCTGGTTTAACTCCAAAAGTGCAAAGCCTTGTTAGAGATGGCTCTGATACCACTGTTAGGTTTTCGTGGTCAAAAAACACAACGGAAGCAAAACAAGTAGAAAAATAGGTTTTATATTTTGACCACGTAATGCCCACAAATGGACCAAAACTCTAAACATGTCTAAGCAACAAAAGGAGACAAAGAAAAACATTCATACCCTTGAAGCTATCTTCCTTGTTCAAGCAAATTTGGAGTTTGGAAATTGTGTATACTAACTTGTACAGCACTATTGAAGTCCACACCAAGATGTTGTCGACTCCCACTTGCTAGAGTGCTAGATGTTCCAATCTAAACACCACCAAATAGTCTAACACAAAAGTATCAAAGCCTTGAGTACTCCTTTGTGTATTTGAGAGAATTGTGTGCAATATGTATATTCTAGTAAAATGAGTTCATGGAACATCACAACATTAGCTTCATGTGACTTATATAGAACTCAAACATGAGTTCAAATTCGTGCACAATAAAGCCAAATTCAGTTACTAGAGTAATGACAATAAGCACCCATTTTAACTAGCTTTGAAAGCCTAGTTAAGAGGCTGTTACTGCACAGGGCACGGCCATGTCATAAGGCACGGGCGTGCCAGCCCAAAAGGCCACGCCCAAGTCACGCCCGACTTGGGCTCGTGCATGTCCACTAGGCACAGGACACGGGTGTGCCTCCAAGAGGCACGGGCGTACCTAGCCACAGGCCACGCCCAAGTCACGCTCGACTTGGGCTCGTGCTTGCCCATAGGGCACGACCGTACCTCATAGAGGCACGGGCGTGCCTTGGCCCACCAGATCCTGTTTCTGGTTCACTCTCTCATTCGACCATCCGTGATGTCAGAATCGATACTTGGCGTGTGGCCCAATAGGCCCTTTCTTCATCAGCCATGATACCAACTCGTGTGTATGTCAGTGGGCATAATCCAACAAGAATTAGGTGGATTGACCTAGACTATAACCTAAGCACCACATATAGTTGCATAATAGGAACTATGTGTGCATTTCTATGCGTCTAACTTTCAAATATTTGTTCACCAAAATGACTAGCAGCTCGAACATGTCGAAGGAAGGTTACCCATCGTACATTATACCTCCGCCTTCCGAGACTATAACAAAGCTATACCGCGTAAACGAAACAGGACCTCTCATCAGGACAACGGCTCGCAAGAGAGTCGCCCATGGTCAAATAGTCACATTCACGATCCCACAAGGAATATTAAATGAACCATCGGAGCATGGGTCTTGCGATTCGATGAACCAAAAGAAGAAGATCCTTTTGAGGAGCCATTTGAGAAAGAACCCTCCAAAGAGGCAACCGAAGAAGAGCTGATAGAATTATCGAGTGATGGGTTGTCTGAGGAAGAAATTGACTCGGACCTCGAGTCCGACGCACGGAGTTGAGATGCATAACACTAACTATTTTAACACCACTATAGGAAGAATAAGTATATTTTCTTTATGTTATTTTCCATGTATGTGGCAAAAGTAGTAAGCTATAAATAAAGTGGTGATTAATTCGAAGCATTACTTACAAGTTGAAATGTCACATGTTGATGCAATGTCTTATTCCTATGAAATTTTATGCATACCATTTGTACCTTTCTTAAGTGTGAACTTTAGGCCCTATTACTTATTTCATGAAATCCTTTTTTGAGACATGCCAACCATACGTGAAGCCCTCATATGACTACTTGATTTTATGGTTCTATGTTACATGTGTTATATTAGGTAAGGAAACGGCTGAATGAATACTTTAATAACCATGAGTGAACGAAATTACATAGGCTTAGAATCTTTGGTCTACCTTTACTGCATGTTCTTGTTTGATTGTTGCTTTAGAGTAGGATCAATTATTCGAATGACTATGTAATTTAGTATCATGCATGGTAGAGCATTCATGAAAGCCTAGACCTATAGGGTTTTGTAGTGACTTATGCAAGTGGATCGGCGTGGTTAGTAGTATCTCGGGTGAAGTTGTGATAGGTATGGATGTATAGCATCTGGCCAACGCCATGTACACATACCTACCATGAGGACCCTCAAGATAGTACGAGATATGATGTGAAATAAGCTATGGCCTAGGATTCGGGTTAACACAAGATAGATCAATGGTAATCACATGCACGTACTGTGAGCATACCTTGAATTAATCCATAAGTCTACCTTTCGTATAAGATATGCCTCCAAGAAGGTCTAACCGCTTGAATGGAAGCGGACGCGGTAGGGGTGGTACCGGTGGTGCCGGTGGTCCCGGTGGTGCTAGAGGTGATGAAGCAGCAAACCCTAACATCGCTGACATGATAGCGCTACAACTCCAAGCTCTTATCCCCACTATTGAAACTTAGATCAGTAACAACCTCAACAACAACAATGGGGGTGGAAACAACAACAACAACACAAATGGAGGAGGTGGGGAAGAAGAATTTGAGGGTGAGATTAACAACAATGCAGGGACCGGATGCACATACAAGGAGTTTTTGTCTTACAAGCCAAAGGATTTTGACGGGAAAGGAGGCGCCTTGACCTTTACCAGATGGGTGGAAAAGATGGAGTCGATCATGGATATCAGCAACTGTGCTGAACACCAGAAGGTTAGGTACGCCGCATGCTCCTTGGTTAATAAGGCGTTGAACTGGTGTAATACTCAGATCCAGGCAAGAGGGAGGCTTGCTACACTAGGTGTGACTTGGGAAGAATTCAAGGCACTGATGGAGGAAGAATTCTGTTCAAGCACTGAAATCCAGAAGTTGGATGATGAGTTGTGGAACCATAAGATGGTGGGAGTGAACCACACTGCTTACACTGATAGGTTTCATGAACTAGCCAAACTTGTTCCACAATTGGTTACTCCAGAGTCTAAGCGGATCGAGAGATATATTGCGGGACTCGTACCCCAGATCCGAGCGATGGTTAAGGCAACTGAACCACCAACAATCCAGATTGGCATACTTAAGGCTGGAGTACTGACTGAAGAGATGGTTAAGAATGAAACCTTAACAAAGGGCACCGAGAAGAGAAAGGAGGAAGGGGAATCGAGTAAGCACAGGAACTTCAAGAACAACAACAAGAGGTCGAAGGTAGTAGTCAGATTTGTGGTAGCTAACCCTGCGAGGAAAGAATACACAGGTCCCGTGCCTATGTGTGCCACTTGTAACTATCATCACTACCAGAATTTGCCATGTTGACACTGCACGACCTGCAATTGCTTCGGGCATTTTGCTAGAGATTGTAGAATCGGGGGAAGGATGATAGCACCGGTGAATGATGACCACTATAGGAATGTATGCCCAAGGCTAAACCGAGCTCCTGGTGCAGGGGGAAACCGACCAAATCAACCATTAGTGTAACACCGGCTTTGCAATCCCCAGATTTCAACAAAAAATTGCGTTTTTTTAACAAACGTGAACTTAATCACGATTAGATAGCATTAAATTAAGCAGCAGAAATTATTTATAAACAAACTGTGTTTCAAGTATCTGGTGTTACTCTACAACATCCGACCATAATGTATATAATACATCACAAGTGTTCCACCAAAAATATCCAGCAGGAGGTATCCCAGCTCACCAGGCAATCTAATCTCAATCTGCAAAAGCAGTTAACATGGCACCGTTAGCTACACTTAGCTAGTGAGCACAAACTTAACATAAGCATCATCAGAGAAAGTCATGCATATAAGGAATAAGCATGCAATGCTATCCTATCACATTGCGGTGCGCTGACATGATCGATATAAGTTGTTTCTTACAGGATAGCTAGTCCCACTCAACACCAATACACCGGGGAATCAGACACGACCATCCGTGCTGGTGTGGGAGCATAAAGCAGTCCACCAAGCATCGTTTACGGAACCATCGGTTCCCTGGTAATCCAGGCCAGATATTGGCTGACTACAATCTCACGTTAAGGCACGGTGGTTCTGTAGAACCTAAGATCCGGGATGCACCCCGAATCACCGTCAAGTTCCGAATCACCTGTTAAGGATCCCTGGAACCCAACTACAGAGTTGACTTTAACCATGCTTTAGTTGTTCGCGAACATTTCACATACACATACTGATCCAATCTGGATCATTCACTTAGCATGCACATTCATTTACTTCTTTAGCACGCAATATCATTCATTACATCATTATGGATCCAATCTGGATCCCTAGCATACATATCATTCGTCTTAACTAGGCGGCTCCAATTCTAGATTCCGTTGGCATACACTTAACTTACATATGACAAGTATTTAGCATGGCATTGTACATTAAGTAGCATGGCAACACTTTTCATTTACTTATAAGCATATGTGCACTTAAAACACTCAACAGATAAGTCTTCCTCTACTGAGGCTTACGGAAGTCGGTACTCACCAGAATTGCTTAACAGATAGTTATTTTACTTCTGCTTTGTCTAGGATGTCAAGTTCACCTAGAGTAGCATTACTTACATTAATCATCTTAACATATATAGAATAGCTACAAAATTAACAAAGGAAATTCTAAATCCGGATCCCAAAAAAATCCGACAAAACTGTCGGATTGTGGGAAATCCGATACTCTTAAGGGAAATCCGATACATTAGAAGAAATCCGATACTTTTATCGGAATCCGACACTCTTGTTGGAATCCAACAATTACAAAGGAATCCGACATTCTATAGGATTTGACTTGCGAATTTGAACATGTGAACTTAGGAAATTCGATACTCCATCGGATTTAGAACAAACATGTGGATTTAGACCACATAGATTCCGACACATTTAAGTCTCGGAATCCGATACTCCATTCGTTTGTTTTGACATTTATACCTTCTAAAAACCTCTATTTTCATTTGTATGACTTCAAAAACACATCAAATCCAAACAATAATACCAAACAATCAAAACCCACTTGCAAAGTAAGCTTTTAATATTCTTGTGTGGTGTTTTGCAATAATTTGAGTTTTAAACATATTCAAAACATAAAATTGATTTCCAATATGTCAAATATTTATAACAAACAGGTATTTACCTTGCTTGATCCAAAATCACCAATTCCTTAATTCTTCAAGAAAATACGAGAGCAAGAGTAGAGAGAAATCCGAGAGTTCGCTTGTGTGTGTGTTTTCTTTTGATTTTGCAACTTTGACCATAAGTCAAAGTTTCCATCTATATATACACATTATATCTAGAGGCACCAGCTCTGGATTTATCCTTTTTCTTTCTTTTTTTCTTTTCTTTACTTACTCATACACATATACATATATATTTAATATACACAAAAAACAACTAACACAAATATTCAATTAACTCATCTTATTAATTGTAATCAACTTACAACTTGGACCCTTCACAAGATTACTAACTTAAATATACTTATACACACGATTAACAGCTAGGCCCAAATCGAGGATGTTACAAATCTACCCCCTTAAGAAGATTCCGTCCTCGGAATCTACTCAGTGATAAACAGGTGAGGGTATCTTGTATTCATTTCGTCCTCGACTTTCCACGTCAGGCTTGGACCTAAGTTGTGCTACCACTTGACAAGAACCAGTTTGATCATCTTCTTTCGTAGCTTGTTGACTTTCGTGTCAAGAATTTCAATAGGTTATTCTACAAGTCGCTTAGAAGAGTCAACCTTTAGTTCTTGTAACGGAACAATCTGCTCCTCTTCAATGTTGCACTTACGTAAGTAGCATACGTTAAAGGTGTCGTGGATTCCAGATAGCTCAGACGGCAGCTCAAGAGTTACCGTCTGATCATTGACTTTACGCACGATCTTAAATGGGCCTATGAAACGTGGACATAGCTTCCCTTTGTGTCCAAAACGAATAACGCCTTTCCACGGGGAAACTTTCAAGAATACACGATCACCAACATCAAATGTAGCGGGGCAGCATTTAGGATCCGCATACATCTTCTGTCGGTCTCGGGCTGCTTTAAGCTTTTCTAGAGCCACATTCACTTTGTCTGAAGTTATCTGGACAATCTCAGGTCCAGCAAACTGCTTCTCTCCGGGCTCCAACCAGCAGGTCGGAGTCCGACAACGTCTCCCATAGAGCATCTCATATGGTGGCATCCTAATACTGGAATGATATGAATTATTATAAGAAAATTCAATCAATGGGAGATGAGAATCCCATGATCCACCATATTAAAGTACACACGCCGGAAGCATGTCTTCAAGAGTCTGGATCATTCGTTCTGATTGGCCATCGGTCTGCGGGTGATAAGTAGTGCTCAGATGCACACGGGTGCCTAACTCACGTTGCAAACTTTACCAGAAATTAGATACAAATCTGGAGTCGCGATCAGAAACAATTGAGCAAGGAAGACCGTGACGTGATACTATCTCATCAATGTAAAGCTGTGCCAAACGAGTCAATGAAGCCGACTCGTTGGTTGCCAAAAAGTGAGCACTTTTCGTTAGTCGGTCAACAATGACCCAAATCATATCATGCCCTCTGAAAGTCTTTGGCAGCTTTATCACGAAATCCATCGTGATGTGATCCCATTTCCATTCCGGAGTTCATGTTGTTGCAAATTGCCATAAGGCCTTTTATGCTCTGTCTTGACTTGGGCACATATCTGACATTTCTCTACGAATGAAGCAATGTCTTTCTTTAGAGTAGGCCACCAATACAACCTTTTCAGGTCATAGTACATCTTGGTGATACCCGGATGGATAGACACTTTAGACTTGTGAGCTTCTTGCGGAATCAGCTCACGATTACCTCTAACGAGGCACCCAGATCCTGGATTGAAATGTCTTCAATCCACGATTATCTTCACCCAGCTGGTCTTTCAATTTCTTCATCGTTTCAGCCTTCAGATTGTCCTCTTGCAAAGCTAACTGCTGGGTATCTTTTAACTTTGCAATCAAATCTAATACTACTATAAGCTTCATGAACTTTACCTCAGCTGCTGGCCCCTTACGGCTCAAAGCATCCGCTAAAATGTTGGCTTTACCCAGGTGGTAGCGGATTTCACAGTCATAGTCTTTAATAAACTCTAACCAACGGTGCTGCTGCATGTTGAGTTCTTTCTGTGTAAAGACATACGGTAAGCTTTTGTGATCAGTGCATATCATACATTTTGTGCCATAGAGGTAATGCCTCCATAATTTCAGTGCAATGACAACAGCAGCAAGCTTGAGATCGTGAGTTGGGTAGTTCCTTTTGAGAGATTTCAGTTGCCGAGAGGCATAAGCAATCACTTTATCTCTCTACATGAGGACACAACCCAAACCCGCATAAGAGGCATCACAATAGACGACAAAGTCCTCCGAACCCTCCGGTAAGGCGAGAATCGGAGCTTTGCACAACAATCGCTTTAAGGTCTGGAACGCTTCTTCTTGAGCTTCCGACTAGACAAATGCAACCTCCTTACGTGTCAACTTGGTCAACGGACCCGCAAGTTTAGAGAAGTTGCGAATAAATCGCCGATAGTAGCCGGCCAAGCCAAGGAAACTCTTTATTTCAGAAGGAGTTCGAGGAACTCCCCAATTCATTACCGCTTCCACCTTAGCCGGATCCACCTTAACGCCTTCTTGACAGATAACATGGCCAAGGAAATGTACTTCCCTAAGCCAGAATTCACATTTAGAAAACTTGGCGTACAACTGTTCTCGTTTGAGAGTTTTGAGAACCTGACGAAGATGAAGCTCGTGATCAGCCTCAGTCTTCGAGTAGACAAGAATATCATCGATAAAAACAATCACGGATCTATCAAGAAATGGTTGACACACGCGATTCATTATATCCATGAATATAGCAGGAGCATTGGTTAAGCCGAACGGCATAACCAAGAATTCGTAATGGCCGTAACGAGTTCGAGAAGCCGTTTTCGGAATATCTTCCTCGTGAACTCGTACTTGATGATACCCCAAACGGAGATCAACTTACAAGAAATACGTAGCTCCCTACAACTGATCAAAGAGACCGTCGATTAGTGGGAGAAGATACTTATTCTTTACAGTTCGCTTATTCAGCTCCCTGTAATCTATGCACATCCGCATGGTTCCATCCTTCTTTTTAACGAATAAGACAGGAGCTCCCCAAGGTGAGGAACTTGGACGAATGAAACCCTTTTCAAGTAACTCCTGCATTTGCGTCACCATCTGGCGGATTTTAGAAGGAGCGAGACGATACGGAGATCTAGCTACAGGTGTAGCTCAAGGAATTAGCTCAATCATATATTCGACACCTCTTACTAGAGGTAAACCCGGTAATTCATCAGGAAAGACTTCAGGGTAATCAGACACCACCCTGATATTCTGAAGTGGTCGCTTTTCCATTGTAGCATCAATAACATATGCTAGGAAAGAATTACAACCTTTGGAAATAGACTTTTGGGCTTTAATGACGGAGATAACAGGAATATCAGACTCCTGTCGTTCTACTCGAGCAACTACATAAGACCCATCAGCACGAGGGATCTTAATCATCTTCTTGGAACAAAGAATCTCAGCATCACGCTTGCTAAGCCAATCCATTCCAATCATGACATCGAAGCCCGCAATAGGCATAATAAAGAATGAGATAGGGATACTATTCCCATCAATGTAAATAACGGCGATAGGGACTTTCTCGGTAACCGAGACTACTTTGCCGTCAACAACTTCTACATTTAAAGGCTCGTCTAATGGTACAACAGGTAATTGGAGTCGTTTGCGACAAGCAACAGAAACAAAATAATATGTTGCTCCTGTATCAAACATTACACTGGTAGGAATATAATTGATAAGAAATGTACCAGTGATGACATCCCCTGCTGCCTTTGCCTCTTCGACCGTCATCTGAAATGCTCTCCCTTTGGCATGAGGGGTAGTGTCTTTCTTTTGCCCACCAGAAGACCTAGCTGCTCCAGAGCTTTGTCAGTCAGGGCACTCCACCATCTTGTGACCGGGTTTGCAACACCAGTAACACACATCTTCTTTATATTGGCACTCGCTCACCGAGTGCCCCTTTTGCCCACACCTGCTACATCGTAGCATCAATAACATATTGGCACTTCTCTATATTGTCAGGTCTTGGTTTCTTGGAAGATACAGTCTTTCCACCTCCAGAAGATTGCCCTTTTGAAGAGCCCGATTTGATAGATGGATGAAACTTTCTTTTGCCACTCCCACTGGCAAATTCGTCCCAACACTGTATACGGTCACCTTCCATTTGTCGGGCCACTTGGAACGACCGATCCAGAGTTGGAGATGCCCGCACATTGGCGTGAAATTCCAGTGGCAGGGTGGCCACAAACCTTCTTATCTTGGTAACTTCATCTGGGATCAGGTGTGGAATAAACCTCATCTTATCAGTGAATGAGGTGATGTGTTCTTCGATCGGTTTATCTCCCTTATGGAGATTAGTAAACTCCCTTTCCATCCTCTCCATATCATACTCGGTGCAGTACTTCTGTAGCACCTTCTCAGAAAATTGCTCCCAAGAGAGAGCACTCAATACCTCTTTACTGACAGAGGCCTTTACGGTGTCCCACCAGAAAATGGCACGACCCTTTAACATGTGTACTGCATATTTCACACAGTACTCTGGATCACACTCGCAAGACTCAAACGTTTGCTCCATTTCACGGAGCCATTGAATCGTAACAGTGGGGTTATCACTCCCCTCGAAAGTCGATGGCTTGCACGACAAGAACTTTTTATATGAGCATGTCTTGCGTGGGTTGCCAAGTGTGGATTGTAATAAGAGCTCCTTAGCAAGGCGGAGTTCTTCTTCCAGACGCTTTATGTAGGCTAGTTGGTCTGGGTCAGGTCTTTCGCCACCAGCATTATGCTGAGAGCATTGATCTTCAGCTTGGTGAGGCATGTGAGAAGCCTCATCCTCCATTTCCTCTAAGTCTTGTTCAGTATTACATATTTCAGCAGACATCTTTAACTTAACTCTTCTATATAATACAGAAGAGTAATTAATACTTTATCATACTTGCTTATCATATCTGACAAGCTATATCATAGCAAGTAATACTCATAAAACTCTCATACTCAACCCCCCATAAGGAACACTTATTATGGTCGGGTCTGAGTTTGAGATTAAATATGAGACAGAGACGGTGGGTCGAGCTTTTTAGTGATTTTGATTGTGAAATCTGTTACCACCCTGGAAAGGCGAATGTAGTAGCAGATGCTCTTAGTAGGAAAGAAAGAGTTAAGCCTAGACGTGTGCGAGACATGATCATGACAATTCAATCGGGTATCAAAGGAAAAATACTCGAAGCTCAATTAGAAGCGACTAATGATATGAATGCACCGAAGGAGATGTTGCGTGGTTTAGATAAACAGTTGGAGAAAAGAGATGATGGCGGATTGTACCTTGTGGAACGGATCTGGGTTCCACGAACGGGAGATCTAAGGACACTAATTATGGATGAGGCTCATAAAACCAAGTACTCCATCCATCCGGGTGCGGATAAAATGTACCATGACCTTAGAGATATGTACTGGTGGCCTGGAATGAAAAAGGACATAGCTATCTATGTAAGCAAGTGCCTGACTTGCTCAAAGGTAAAGGCCGAACACCAAAGGCCTTCGGGGCTACTACAACAGCCATAAATCCCTGAATGGAAATGGGAAAACATAACCATGGATTTCATCACAAAGTTCCCAAGGACTAGTAGTGGGCACGACACCATATGGGTCATGGTGGATAGAATGACAAAGTCGACCCATTTTTTAGCAATTCGTGAGGATTACAAAATGGACAAACTAGGAATTTATATCAGTGAGATTGTGGTGAGGCATGGAGTGCACGTGTCGATCATATCCAATCGGGATAGCCGTTTTACATCGCGATTTTGGCAAACACTATAGAAAGCCTTAGGGAAAAGGCTAGACATTGGAGGACATGCTAAGGGCATGCGTTATTGATTTTGGAGGTAGTTGGGATACGCGCCTCCCATTGATTGAGTTTTCCTATAACAATAGCTATCACACGAGTATCAAGTGCGCTCCGTTTGAGGCATTATACGGGCGGAAATGTCGACCAACCGTTGTTTGGGCTGAAGTGGGGGAAAGTTAGTTGATAGGAACAGAAATTGTTCAAGACACTACCGACAAGATCTTTCAAATCAAGGTAAGACAAAAATCAGCAAGGGATCGTCAAAAGAGTTACGCCGATAATCGACGGAAACCCCTAGACTTTAGTATCGGTGATCGAGTACTACTGAAGGTATCACCATGGAAAGGTGTAGTGCGTTTTGGTGTGAAAGGAAAATTAGCACACGTGGGACCTTTCGAGATCATTGAACGTATCGGTTTAGTGGCTTACAAGTTAAGACTACCATAAGAACTCAGTGGTATACATGATACGTTTCACGTATCCAATCTAAAGAAATGCTTGGCAGATGAGGATCTGCATGTACCGTTGGGTGAAATCAAGATAGACACTACTTTGCATTTTGTTGAGGAACCTATAGAAATCCTAGACCGGGAGGTCAAGCGTTTAAAAAGGAGTAAAATCCAATAGTCAAGGTCCGATGGAACTCGAGGCGAGGACCAGAGTTTACTTGCGAACGGGAAGACCACATGAAATCCAAATACCTACACCTATTTGATCCGATAGGCTCTAGTAGATGTACGAGCTGAATTTTGGGACGAAATTCTTTCAACTAGGGGATGCTGTGACATCCGTCACCAGAGCAGGTTAGCCAGTTTAGACCTTCAACTTGTTATTATGATTCATGCATTTGATTTCCCTTGAAACCCTAAAAATCCAAATAAGTGATAAGCATTAGAAGGTATATCCTCTTTACGCACTATTCAGTCCATGACACTTAGATAACCCTATAGTTACATGCCTAAAGTGTGAAACAAATTCCTTACATGCACCTTCGATACATATCAATGGTGACACAAGCTCAAGTACTAAATAGAGCTCATGAGAATAAAAGTATAATCCTTGGAACATTTGTTATAAGTATATAAATTCTATTAAGACTTGAATAACTTTAAAGAAGCTTTAAGGCACTAACAAGCGACCGTATGACACCAAAATTAAAGTAATAATAATAATAACACAACAAATAAGTTGGAACTACAAACCAAAATAATAAAACCCTAGAACAACTCTTAAAATTTAATAACTTAAACTAATAACTTGAATTGTAACACATGAAATATCAAATGCACCTACAAGAAATGTAGCATGCTAAATACATAATAATAATGATATTAAGTAAACAATAAATAAAAAAAAGTGTGTGTATATATATATATGTAAGAAAATTCGGCCAGCCATTTAAAAAAAAGAATAAGGCTTTTATTTAAAAATTGAAATTTGCTTTCCTAATCCTAAACCAATTTCAAAAATAGAAACACAAACTTCATAAACCCTAGCCCCCACCCATCGAATTCATCAGCCCTACTCTCCCCATCTTCGACTTTTTGAACGCCAAGAACAAGCTTTGGGTGTGTTCTTCAAGATTTCAAGAAATCAAGTCATGTTGGTCATCAATTGAAAATACTTTGGTTATCTATTCTTATGTATCTTAGATCTCTTTCTAGTTCTTTTTCATAACCTTGGCTAATGAATCAACCCCTAAACCAAACACTCAAGAACATTCAAAATCAATTTTAATACTCATGAATGCCGATTCTTACAAACACTTGTGTTATACTTGAATCGAAACTACTTTCTTTTAAAGTTTTGAGATCTGGCAGTTTTGGGTGTCGACTTTGGTAGGCCATAAGTCGACCACCCTAAGGAATAAAATCACTAATTTAATGTGTACAAACAATTTAAATGATTTTAATTTCTTTTCCAACCAGTTTCATGCCAAACCGATATCGTTTGGTCATCCAAACAACCCTAAACATTTAAGTGCGCAGATCTGGAATCTTCGAACAGATTTTCGTGCATCTTGTATACATTATATCTGGATCTACAATAATAATTTGACAATGAAATTGTTTTTGAATTAACTTCTAGGTGTCTCAAAGCTACCTTATAAATTTCATACTTTTCGGAATTCATTTGATATTTTAAAAGTATTAGAACTTTCTATTACGCAAAACAGTGATTTAATCAGACCAGTTGACTAATTCAATTTTTAAAAAATACTTACACTACCTAATAAATTATGGGAAAATTTCTGTAATTACTTGAATCAATGAAGCACCTATTATACAAATTTTAGATCCTAATTCAATAATTTTGGCTACTTTAAAAATACCTAAAGTAACACAAAAATTTCAGTAAAAGTTTAAATCTTTAAACAAATGTCAAAACCCTAATTTATACCTAGGTATTATGAGTATGTGCAACAGCTAAGGAGTTACAAACTTATAATACACCAAATTATGGTACTAAACATAATATAAAACAACTCCATCAATTTCGGTTACAATGGTAGGGTTTTATACGCCTTGTTTAGGTAACTTACACACACTTATATAATGTAGATTGATGAATCGTAGAATTCACGCTTTACTGCATCTGCTATCAAGGTGAGTACTCGTGGCCCCTTTTTACATGTTTTATTGGGGGAAATGACACTCAACAAATTGTGTTTATTTCTTATGCCGTGTATTAGATTTCCTTTTGACAATTTGGATTATGTGTGAATCCGGTGATGGGTTATGCCAATTGAATTTCAATATTCCTATTTAGCCAACTTAGTGCTCCAGCTGGTAGGCCTTGTTGGATGAAAAATTCCTCTTGGACCATGTTGGTTCGGTTATTACTATTTCAACTTACGAGTATGTGCTACATATTATCCATTCTCATACTATTGTTCACACGGAAAATCTATTATTTTGTTCAAACCTGCGAGCTCACCAGCCTTGTGCTGACATTTTCAAAGTGTTCATTTTCAGGTAATCCTAACGCTAACGCTTAAGGTGCTTAGAAGACTCTAGTTGGGCCTTAGCGTGTCTAATAGCGCGAATCGGACATATTTATTTACTTTTGTGATGTGGGTGTTTGCTAATACTTCAAAACTATTATTTGGTTTTGGGCTTGTTGCCCGTATACCTGACCCGGGTTGTGGGGTTTACTTTCACGCGTTTTTTTGTTGTTTGGATATGTTGTCGTGGAATCGACTTAACATGGCACAAGTTCCCTTTTGTGTCAGGGAAACGTCGTGACACATTGTAATATTTGCATTTAGTTATTTGTCCCTATTTGATATCAATGTGTTATGACGATCCTCTCCGTCACACTTCGCGATTCCGCCTTGGCGGGGTGTGACAAGTTGCAAGGGCTCTGTACAGACTTGCTCCACCAGAGATGCTGGAACTAATGAAACAACCTCAGGAACTGCTAGACAAGGGGTTTATTAGACCCAGTAGTTCTTTGTGGGGTGCTCGAATATTATTTGTCAAGAAGAAGGATGGTACTTTTCGTATGTGCATCGATTACCATGAACTTAATAAAGTGACCATCAAGAATAAATATCATTTGCCCATAATAGATAATTTATTTGACCAATTATAAGGAGCATCGTGGTTTTCAAAAATCGACTTAAGATCGGGGTACCATCAGCTAAAAATCAAAAAAGAAGATATTCCTAAAACAGCGTTCAGAACCCAATACGGACATTTCAAGTTCGTGGTGATGCCATTTGTAACACCACTTTTCTAGTTTTAATTTAAAAACATTATCTGACGAGGTAGCACCAAAAAAATATCAGAGTCTCTCAAAAATACTATTTCTAAACATACACGTGCTAACATTTACAAAAGTAGTGTCAAAGTTTACTTCTTGAAAAACCAGGAGCTATCCGACTGAACATCGCGCTGGGGCCTTACCCTTGCCAGAACCTGTAACACCTGCAACATGCAATACTGAAACATAAGATAGCGCTTAGTGAGCATACTAACTGAACATAAACAACGTAAGGATGTCTCGCATCCTAGCTGTGTCATCTAGAGTAAAGTCTCCTCAGGATGTCTTGCATCCCAGCTGTATTACCTGCAACATACAGATCTGTTACTATACTAAGGTTTATCTACACCATAGCGTAGAATGCCCCAAGTGCTTTCTTTGGGTATAAAGAGCTAAATATACCCCTTTCCATTCTTTCAGATACAAAGCTACGCTTGTACGTACTTGGTATCCTCTGTGCCGGGCTTATCTACACCTCTCGGCTGTAGCCTATCCCAGCTGCTATTGGTACACAATTCACTAAATACCCTGTCTCTATTCTTGTGCATAGTTACGCTCACGGAATGACTATACATCTGTACTTGTATCACATATCATATATGTAACACCCCAAAGTTCAAAAATAATTGTGACCAAGTGTTATAAAAGGATAGAGGTGTTTATAAAAACTATAGGGGTTAAAGTTGCCATTTTGAAATTTGATAAGTCCAGGGGCTGTTTATTAATTATTGGAAAGTTTATATATATATATATATATATATATATATATATATATATATAGTTAGAAGTTTGACTTGTATTAGTCAAACTCTTCATAATTCACAGCCACACATAGCTCCCTCTTCCTTGGTGATTCTGGAGCAAGAACAGATGAAATAGAGTGTTTGAACATCATCTAATAGATTCATAGTAACAAGGTATGTATTCTTGTTATGGTTTTAAGTGTTTTGAGTTAAGAAAGGTGATTTCAAAGGTGAAATCATTGGTTGTTGTTAGTAATAGTGTTTTTAGTTGATATTTAGCTGTTTCAGATTGTTATAACATGAATTGTAAGTGCTGGAAATGTTTTAAATGGGATTTGAATCAAGAACAGCAGTTGTGTTCTTGACAGAAAGTTGCAGGTCGTCATGTAGACGGCCTGTGTAGGTCTACACGGCCCCTCTACATGTGTTTTAAGCCGGTGATAGACCATGTAGATGAACATGGTCGTGTAGAATGTAAGTTACACGGCCCGTGTAGAGGTCAAAGGCGGTGACACGACATGTAGGGATACATGGTAGCGTAGCATAGAGGGTACACAGCCCGTGTAGGGTTACACAGCCCATTTATGGTGATGTGTCAACACAGGGCATGTGGCCAAGAGTAGTCGTGTATTATTCAGGGTACACGGCCCATGTAGCCCCTTTCTCAGTTTAGTTTGTACAGTTTATGATGTTTAGCTTAATCTCTGGTATAGGAAGGTATTTGAAGACTTGACAGCACAAGTTATCTGTTTAGCATTCTACCCAGTTACCAGGTGAGTATACTAGTCCTCTAGTATGTTTAGCATGTGACTATGATTTAGATGAATAGTGTGATATCTGGAGTATGAGATATGTATGTTATATGTTTACACTGAAAGTAAGCATGATACGAAATATGTGTGAGGTGTAACCTTGTACAAAGAACATAGTTATGATATACAACCACACAGATGGTGTAACTGTACACCAAAGCAGTATAAGTATTTATGAGTTAGTAAATGTATATGTGCACTAGAAGATATAATATATTATGATATGTTATGTTATGACCAGATATGATATCTTATATTGTGATCAGATATGATATGTTATGTTATGCCCAGATATGATATGTGATACAAGTACAGGTGTATAGTCATGCCGTGAGCATAATTATGCACAAGAATAGAGACAGGGTATATAGTGAGTTGTGTACCAATAGCAGTTAGGATAGGCTACACCCGTGAGGTGTAGCTAAGCCCGGCACAGAGGATACTCAGTACGTCCAAGCGTAGCTTTGTATCCAAGATAATAGAAAGGGGTATATCGAGCTCTTTATACACAAAGAAAGCACTGGGGACAATCTACAATATGGTGTAGATAAACCCTAGTATAGTAACAGATTTGCAGGTAATACAGCTGGGATGCGAGACATCCTCAGGAGACTTTACCCTAGATGACACAGCTTGGATGCGAGCCATCCTTATGTTGTTTATGTTCAGTTAGTAGGCTCACTAAAAGTTAGCTTATGTTTCAGTATTGCATGTTGCAGGTGTTGCAGGTTTTGGCAACGGTAAGGCCCCAACACGATGTTTAGTCGGATAGCTCCTGGTTTTCAAGAACCAAATTTTGACACTACTTTTGTAAATGTTAGCACGTGTATGTTTAGAAACAGTGTTTTTGAGAAACTCTTATATCTTTTTGGTGCTAACTTGTAAGATAATGTTTTTAAATTAAAACTGGAAAAGTGGTGCTACAATATCTGGTCATAACATAACATATCATATCATATCTGGTCATAACATAACATATCATATATGGTCATAACATAACATATCATATCTGGCCATAACATAACATATCATATCTGGTCATAACATAACATATAATATCTAGTCATAACATATCATATATGTTCATAACATATCATATATGTTCATAACATATCATATCTGGTCATAACATAACATATCATATCTTCTAGTGCACATAAACACATACTGACTCATAGATACTGTAACATCCTTGATTTGGGTCTAGCTGTTAACCTTGTGTAATTAAGTTAATTATGTTAATAAGAAGAAAGTTTAAATGTATATTAATGTGTTATGTGTGTAAATGTGTTAATGTATATATATATATATATATATATATATATAAAGTGTTAGGAAAAGAATAGAAAAGAATTAAAATGAAATCCAGAGGCGGTGCCTCTGGATTGTGACATATATAAGTGTGAAAAGTCAAAAATGGTCAAACCTTGTCAAAGGCAAAACCAAAACAAAGTTCTCGGATTCTCTCTTTCTCTATACTCTCGGTTTTCTCTCATTTCTTGAAGCAACGAGGATTTGGTGATATGAATTCCAAATCAAGGTAACTACTTGTTGTTGTGAGATCTAATATACATATGAAACTGTTTTTTTATGATTTAAAAGGGGAATGAATATTCAAATCCTTGCAAAAAACCACTTAGAACAGGCAAAGCTTACTTTGCAATTGGGTTTTGTTTGTTTGGTGCTTTTGTGTGGGTTTGATGTGTTTACAAAGTCATGTTGACAAAAATGGATGTTTTTAGAATGCAAAAATGTATAGACGATGAATCAAATTCTGGAAAATAAGCCATAGATGAAGATGGCGGTTTCTGGGTTGAAACAGTCGGATTCCGAGACATGAAGGTGTCGGAATCCGTATGTTGCCCAAATCTGATTAAGTGTCGGATTCCAAGACATGAAGGTGTCGGAATCCACATGATAAATCCGCATGTCTAAATCCGCGTGTTTAAATCCGTGTTATTGTTTTAAATCCGATATGTATCGGATTCCCAATGTCCATGTAAGTTACAAGTCAAAATCCGAAAGAATCGGATTTCTATGTAAGTGTCGGATTCCGACAAAAGTGTCGGATTCCGATAAAAGAATCGGATTCCGATTGAAAGTCGGATTTCCATTTTTGTGACCAAGTTTCCAAATGCATAAGTGTTGAAATCCGATAAGTATCGGATTTCATAAAATGTCGGATTTCCCTTAAAAGTATCGGATTTCAGGAAATCCGACAGATTGTCGGATTTGTGTGGGATCCGGATTTTGGGGATTTCCTATGTTGGCTTTGTAGCTATTTTATGTACGCTAAGATGATTAATGTAAATCCTAATGTTCTAGGTGAACTTGAAACCCTAGACAAGGCAAGAAGTTAAGTAACTACCTGAGGTGAGTACCGACTCTATAAGCCTTAGTAGAGTAGGAATTATGTGTTAAGTGATTTGAGTACGATTGTGCTCATAAGTTGATAAGTAAGAATTGCCATGTTATTTAAAGTACAATGCCATGTTAAATACCTGATGTAAGTAAGTTAAGTGTATGCCAGCGGATCCAGTACTGGAACCGCTTAGTTAAGTAAATGTTATACATGATACTGATTCTGAATGAATCGGTTAAGTAAAGATGTTATGACATGTATGATAGGGATCCAGATTGGATCCATATAAGAAAGTAAATGAATATGTATGCTAAGTAAATGAACAAGATATGTGTATGTGTTCGTGAACATCAGCAAGCATGGTTAAGGTCAGCCGGTTAGATGGATCCCAGGGACCCTTGATCAGGAGATTCGGGATTTAACGGTGATTCGAGGTAACATTCCGGATCGTAGGTTCTGCAGAACCGCCGTGCCTTATATCATGAGGGTTAATCAGTCAGAAATGGGTGAGTTACCTAAGGAGCCTCTGGTTCTGTTAACGATGCTTGGTGGACTGCTTTAAGCTCCCCCACCAGCGCGGAGGGTTGTGCCTGATCCCCCGGTGTATTGGTGTTGAGCGGGACTAGCTATCCTGCAAGAAACAACTTATACCGATCGTGTCAGCACACCACAATGTGATAGGATATCACTGTATGCTTATTCCTGAAATGCATGTTCTTACTCTAATGAAGTTTATGCCAAGTTTGTGCTCGCTAGCTAAGTGTAGCTAACGGTGCCATGTTAACTGCTTTTGCAGATCAATGATAGATTGCCTGGTGAGCCGGGTCCCCTGCCTCTGGATATTTGGCTGGAACACTTGTGTTGTAATATGTACATTATGGTCGGTTGTTTGTAGCGTAACACCAGATACTGAGACAATGTTTTATGTAAATATTTCCGCTGTTTAATGATATTAATCATGATTAAGTTCACGTTTGTTTAAAAACGCAAATTTTTGCTAAAATCTGGTAATTGCAAGACCGGTGTTACAAGTAGGTTTCAGAGCCTAAGTTTGAGGGAATTGGGTACTTGCAAGAGTATTCAATCTCAAACAAGGGCTCGACCATAATAAGTGTTCCTTTGGGGAGGAAGTTTGAGAAGAGAGTTATATGAGTATTAATTGCTATAGCTTGTCACATATGACAAGTAAGATTAAGTACTGACTACTCTTTTGTGTTATATAGAAGAGTTAAGATAAAGAAATGTCTGCTGATAAAGCAAATACTGAGCAAGCGCTCAAGGAGCTTGAAGATGAGGCTTCTCATATGCCTCATCAAGCAGAAGACCAATGCCCTCAGCCTAGTGCTGGTGGCGCATTACCTGATCCAGACCAGCAAGCATATATAAAGCGTCTGGAGGAAGAGCTCCGTCTTGCAAAAGAGCTCTTGTTGAAATCCACTCTCACCAGAGCACGCAAGCCTTGCTCGTATAAGAAGTTTCTGACTTGCCATCCGCCAATGTATGAGGGGAGTGATAACCCCACTGTGACTATTCAATGGCTCCGTGAAATGGAGCAAGCCTTTGAATCTTATGAGTGCGAGCCGGAGTATCGTGTGAATTACGCGATACGCATGTTAAAAGGGCGCGCAATATTCTGGTGGGATACTGTGAAGGCCTCTGTTGCCAAAGAGATATTGAGTGCTCTCACTTGGGAGCAGTTTTCTGAAAAAGTGCTCCAGAAGTACTGTAATGAGTATGACATGGAGCGGATGGAGCATGAGTTTACAGATCTCCGGAAGGGAGATAGACCGATCGAAGAACATATCACCTCATTCACTGATAAGATGAGGTTTGTTCCACACCTGATACCAGACGAAGTTACCAAGATAAGAAGATTTGTGGTAACTCTGCCATTGGAATTCCGTGCCCATGTTCGGGCAGCTCCAACACTAGATCGGGCATTTCAGGTGGCCTGACAAATTGAAGGTGATCGTATACAGTGTCGGGGTGACTATGCCAGTGGTGGTAGCAAAAGGAAGTTTCGGCCATCTCTCCAATCGAGCTCTTCAAAAGGGCAATCCTCTGGAGGTGGAAAATCTGAAGCTCCAAAGAAACCAAGACCTAACGATCCTTGGTGTTCTTCATGCCGTACTTATCACTCCGGGGAATGCTCTCCAGCAACCAGGAGGTGCGGCAGGTGTGGGCAGAGAGGGCATTTGGTGACTGAATGCCGATATAAAGAAGACGTTTGTTACCGGTGTCGCAAACCCGGTCACAAGATGATTGATTGCCCTGAGAGACAAGGCTCCGGAGCAGCTGGGTCTTCTGGAGGGCAAAACAAAGACAATGCCCCGCGGGCTAAAGGGCGGGCATTTCAAATGACTGTAGAGGAGGCAAAGGCTGCAGGTGATGTCATCACTGGTACATTTCTTGTCAATTATTATCCTGTCAGTGTGCTATTTGATTCTGGCGCAACATATTCTTTGTTTCTGTTGCTTGCTGTAAAAGACTCCAGTTACCTGTTATGCCTTTAGACGAGCCTCTTAGTGTAGAAGTTGCGGATGGCAAAGTAGTCTCGGTTACCGAGAAAGTTCCAATTGCCGTTATTTATATTGATGGGAGTAGTATCCCTATCTCATTCTTTGTTATGCCTATTGTGGGCTTCGATGTTGTGATTGGAATGGATTGGCTTAGCAAGCGTGATGCTGAGATTTTCTGTTCCAAGAAAATGATTAAGATCCCTCTTGCTGATGGATCTTATGCAGTTGCTCGTGCAGAATGACGGGAGTCTGATATTCCTGTTATCTCCATTATTAAAGCTCAGAAGTCTATAGATAAGGGTTGTAATTCCTTCCTAGCATATGTTATTGATGCTACGATGGAAAAGCGACCAGTTCAAGATATTAGGGTAGTTTCTGAATTCCCTGAGGTCTTTCCTAATGAATTACCGGGTTTACCACCGGTAAGAGACGTTGAGTATAAGATTGAATTGGTTCCTGGAGCTACACCTGTAGCTAGATCTCCATATCGTCTGGCTCCTTCTGAAATCCGCGAGATGATGACGCAAATCCAGGAATTACTCGAAAAAGGTTTCATTCGTCCTAGTTCCTCACCTTGGGGAGCTCCTGTCTTATTTGTCAAAAAGAAGGATGGAACCATGAGGATGTGTATTGATTACAGGGAGCTAAATAAGAGAACTGTAAAGAATAAGTATCCTCTTCCGCATATCGACGATCTTTTCGATAAGTTGCAGGGAGCTACATATTTCTCGAAAATTGATCTCCGTTCGGGGTATCATCAAGTACGAGTCCACGAAGAAGACATTCTGAAGACGGCTTTCCGAACTCGATACGGTCATTATGAATTTTTGGTTATGCCATTCGGCTTGACCAATGCTCCTGCCATATTTATGGATTTGATGAATCGTGTTTGTCGTCCTTTTCTTGATAAGTCCGTGATTGTTTTCATTGACGACATTCTTGTCTACTCGAAGACTGAAGCTGATCACGAGCTTCATCTTCGTCAGATTCTCGAGACTCTTAAACGAGAACAACTGTACGCTAAGTTTTCTATGTGTGAATTCTGGCTTAGGGAAGTTCATTTCCTTGGCCATGTTATTTGTCAAGAAGGCGTTAAAGTAGATCCAGCTAAGGTGGAAGCAGTAATGAATTGGGAGGTTCCTCGAACTCCCTCTGAAATAAAGAGTTTCCTTGGCTTGGCCGGCTACCATCGGCGATTTATTCGCAATTTCTCGAAACTTGCGGGTCCGTTGACTAACCTGACTCGTAAGGATGTTGCATTTGTCTGGTCAGAAGCTCAAAAAGAAGCGTTCCAGACCTTAAAACAATTGTTATGTGAAGCTCCGATTCTTACCTTGCCGGAGGGTTAAGAGGACTTCGTTGTTTATTGTGATGCCTCTTATGCGGGGTTGGGTTGTGTTCTTATGCAAAGAGATAAAGTAATCGCTTATGCCTCTCGGCAACTGAAATCTCACGAAAGGAACTACCCAACTCACGATCTGGAACTTGCTGCTGTTATCTTCGCACTGAAATTGTGGAGACACTATCTTTACGGCACTAAGTGTGTGATATGTACAGATCACAAAAGCTTGCAGTATGTCTTTACACAGAAAGAACTCAATATGCGGCAACGCCGTTGGTTGCAGTTAATTAAAGACTACGACTGCGAGATCTCCTATCACCCCGGTAAAGCCAATATTGTAGCGGACGCTTTGAGCCGTAAGGGGCCAGTAGCTGAGGCAAAGTTCATGAAGCTTACTGTTGTATCAGATTTGATTGCAAAGTTAAAAGACGCCCAACAATTAGCTTTGCAAGAGGAAAATCTGAAATCCAAAACGATGAGAAAGTTAAAAGATCAGCTGGGTGAAGATAATCGTGGGTTGAAGACTTTTCAATCCAGGATGTGGGTGCCTCTTCTGGGAGGTAATCGTGAGCTGATTCTGCAAGAAGCTCATAAGTCTAAGCTATCTATCCATCCGGGTACCACCAAGATGTATAACGACCTGAAAAGGTTGTATTGGTGGCCCACTCTGAAGAAAGACATTACTTCATTCGTGGAGAAATGTCAGATATGTGCCCAAGTCAAGACAGAGCATCAAAGGCCTTATGGCAATTTGCAACAGCTTGACATTCCGGAATGGAAATGGGATCACATCACGATGGATTTTGTGACTAAGTTGCCAAAGACGTTCAGAGGGCATGATATGATTTGGGTCATTGTTGACCGATTAACTAAAAGTGCTCATTTCTTGGCCACCAACGAGTCGGCTTCGTTGACTCGTTTGGCACAGTTGTATATTGATGAGATAGTAACACGTCACGGTCTTCCTTGTTCAATTGTTTCTGATCGTGACTCCAGATTTGTATCTAACTTCTGGCAAAGTTTGCAGCGTGAGTTAGGCACTCGTGTGCATTTGAGCACTGCCAATAACCTACAGACCGATGGCCAATCAGAAAGAACGATTCAGACTCTTGAAGACATGCTTCGAGCATGTGTACTTGAATACGGTGGATCATGGGATTCTTATCTCCCGTTGATTGAATTTGCTTATAATAATTCGTATCATTCCAGTATTGGAATGCCACCGTACGAAATCCTCTACGGGAGACGATGTCGTACTCCGACTTGCTGGTTGGAACCCGGAGAGAAACAGTTTGCTAGACCTGAGATTGTCCAGAGGACCTCAGATAAAGTGAATGTGGCTTTAGAAAAGCTTAAAGCAGCCCGAGATCGACAGAAGATGTATGCGGATCCTAAGCATCGTCCCGCTACATTTGATGTCGGAGATCGTGTATTCTTGAAGGTTTCCCCTTGGAAGGGCATTATTCGCTTTGGGCGCAAAGGGAAGCTAAGTCGACGTTTCATAGGCCCATTCAAGATTGTGCGTAAAGTCAATGATAAGACGGTAACTCTTGAGCTGCCGCCTGAGCTATCTGGAATTCATGATACCTTCAACGTTGAAGAGGAACAGATTGTTCCGTTACAAGAACTGAAGATTGACTCTTCTAAGCGACTCGTAGAAGAACCGGTTGAAATTCTTGACACGAAGGTCAAGAAGCTACAAAAGAAGATGATCAAGCTAGTTATTGTCAAGTGGAAGCACAGTTTAGGTCCGAACATGACATGGGAAGTCGAGGACGAGATGAAGACAAGATACCCTCGCCTGTTTATCACTGAGTATATTCCGAGGACAGAATCTCCTTAAGGGAGGTAGATTTGTAACATCCTCAATTTAGGCCTAGCTTTTAATCTTGTGTAATTAAGTTAATTATGTTAATAAGAAGAAAGTTTAAATGTATATTAATGTGTTATGTGTGTAAATGTGTTAATATATATATATATATATATATATATATATATATAAAGTATTAGGAAAAGAAAGGAAAAGAATTAAAATGAAATCCAGAGGCGGTACCCCTGGATTGTGACATATATAAGTGTGAAAAGTCAAAAATGGTCAAACCTTGTCAAAGGCAAAACCAAAACAAAATTCTCGGATTCTCTCTTTCTCTCTACTCTCTGTTTTCTCTCATTTCTTGAAGCAACAAGGATTTGGTTATTTGAATTCCAAATCAAGGTAATTATGTTGTTGTTGAGATCTAATATACATTTGAAACTGTTTTTAATGATTTAAAATGGGAATGAATATTCAAATCCTTGCAAAACACCACTTAGAACAAGCAAAGCTTACTTTGCAAGTGGGTTTTGTTTGTTTGGTGTTTTTGTGTGGGTTTGATGTGTTTACAAAGTCATGTTGACGAAAATGGATGTTTTTAGAATGCAAAAATGTATAAACGATGAATCGAATTCTGGAAAATAAGCCATAGATGAAGATGGCGGTTTCTGGGTTGAAACAGTCGGATTCCGAGACATGAAGGTGTCGGAATCCGCATGTTACCCAAATCCGATTAAGTGTCGGATTCCGAGACATTAAGGTGTCGGAATCCGCATGATAAATCCGCATGTCTAAATCCGCTTGTTTAAATCCGTGTTATTGTTTTAAATCCGATAAGTATCGGATTCCCAATGTCCATCTAAGTTACAAGTCAAAATCCGAAAGAATCGGATTTCTATGTAAGTGTCGGATTCCGACAAAAGTGTCGGATTCCGATAAAAGAATCGGATTCCGATTGAAAGTCGGATTTCCATTTTTGTGACCAAGTTTCCAAATGCATAAGTGTTGAAATCCGATAAGTATCGGATTTCATAAAATGTCGGATTTCCCTTAAAAGTTTCGGATTTCATAAATCCGACAGATTGTCGGATTTGTGTGGGATCTGGATTTTGGGGATTTCCTATGTTGGCTTTGTAGCTATTTTAAGTACGCTAAGATGATTAATGTAAATCCTAATGTTCTAGGTGAACTTGAAACCCTAGACAAGGCAAGAAGTTAAGTAACTACCTATTAACTTACTCAGGTGAGTACCGACTTCCATAAGCCTCAGTAGAGTAGGAATTATGTTTTAAGTGATTTGAGTACGATTGTGCTCATAAGTTGATAAGTAAGAATTTCCATGTTATTTAAAGTACAATGCCATGTTAAATACCTGATGTAAGTAAGTTAAGTGTATGCCAGCGGGATCCAGTACTGGAACCGCTTAGTTAAGTAAATGCTATACATGATACTGATTCTGAATGAATCAGTTAAGTAAAGATGTTATGACATGTATGCTAGGGATCCAGATTGGATCCATATAAGAAAATAAATGAATATGCATGCTAAGTAAATGAACAAGATATGTGTATGTGTTCGCGAACATCAGCAAATATGGTTAAGGTCAGCCGGTTAGCTGGATCCCAGGGACCCTTGATCGGGAGATTCGGGATTTAACGGTGATTCGAGATAACATTCCGGATCGTAGGTTCTGTAGAACCGTCGTGCCTTATATCATGAGGGTTAATCAATCAGAAATGGCTGAGTTACCTAACGAGCCTCTGGTTCCGTTAACGATGCTTGGTGGATTGCTTTAAGCTCCCCCCACCAGCGCGGAGTGTTGTGTCTGATCCCCCGGTGTATTGGTGTTGAGCGGGACTAGCTATCCTGCAAGAAACAACTTATACCGATCGTGTCAGCACACCACAATGTGATAGGATAGCACTGTATGCTTATTCCTGAAATGCATGTTCTTACTCTAATGAAGTTTATGCCAAGTTTGTGCTCGCTAGCTAAGTGTAGCTCACGGTGCATTGTTAACAGCTTTTGCAGATCAAAGATAGATTGCCTGGTGAGCCGGGTCCCCTGCCTCTGGATATTTGGCTGGAACACTTGTGTTGTAATATGTACATTATGGTCTGTTGTTTGTAGCGTAACACCAGATACTGAGACAATGTTTTATGTAAATATTTCCGCTGTTTAATGATATTAATCGTGATTAAGTTCACGTTTGTTTAAAAACGCATTTTTTTGCTAATATCTGGTAATTGCAAGACCGGTGTTACAGATACTTATAGTACTTTTGTGTACTGTTACACCATCTGTGTGGCTGTATATCATAATAGTGTTCTTTGTACAAGGTTACACCTCACACATATTCTGTACCAAGCTTACTTTTTGATTGTATACATATAACATTCATATCTCATAATGCAGGTATCATGTTGTTCATCTAAATCATAGCCATATGCTAAACATGCTAGAGGACCAGTACACTCACGTGGTAATTATGTAGAATGCTAAACAGATAACTTGTGCTGTCAAGTCTGCAGATACCTTCTTGTACCAGAGATTAAGCTAAACATCATAAACTGTACAAACTGAACTGAGAAAAGGCTTACACGGGCCATGTAAGCCTACACGGGCCGTGTACCCTGCATACTACACGACTACTCTTGGCCACATGCCCTGTGTAGACATATCACCCTTCAGAGGCCGTGTAACCCTATACGGGCCGTGTACCCTCTATGCTACACGACCATGTATCCCTACATGGCTTGTCACCGCCTTTGACCTCTACACGGGCCGTGTAACCCTACACGGGCCGTATACCTTACATTACACGACCATGTTCAAATACATGGCTTATCACCGGATTAAACTACATGTACACGGGCCGTGTAGACCTACACGGGCCGTGTACACGACGACCTACAACTTTCTGTCAAGGACACAGCTGTTGTTCTTGATCCAATTTCGACCCAAAGTCGATTCTAGCAGTTTTAGGGTGTTTTCTTGCACCCCTTATATTGAATAAAGAACAACCAATCCATAACTAACATGGTTAGATCCGTGAATCTACTATTGACCCATTAAAACATCAAAACTACAAGCCAATCTTACCTTGAACTTCTATGGATTGATCTGATGATTATCTGAAGCTAATATCGAACTTGATCAATATACAGAGAGAGAAGGGTATTGTAACACCGGTCTTTCAAATATCAGAGTATATTTTTTTTATTTAAAACACGTGCGGAAGCTAATATTTAATTCACATTATACAACTTATATAAATATAAGTTGTAATATAGAAGTATTGTTTAAACAAACATTCCAAACGTTACCAACTAGTTCGACCATTACACTAATTATTACACATCATTGTCTTTACATAGTGTTCCCCAAAACCTAACATGTCATCCCTGCAGGTACCCGTACTCACTTTCAATCATTTACCTGCATATGGAATAAACATGAGAGGGTTAGCTATAAATAGCTAGTAAATAACAATAATGCATGAGGAGTATATCAAGAGTATCGTAACATGTTTCATGCATCACATCATTTCATTCAAGTCTATCCTAACACATGGTGAAGCACCGGTTGTCAGCAGGCATCACGTCTTGTAGGGTTATAAGCCCGGCTCAATGATCCTCACTGGGGAAACCATTACTTCCTCCGCGCTGGTGGAGAAGCGGGTAGCGGTCCACCATTGCGTTATCGGGATCATATCCCATTTGGGATCAGTGGGAAACTGAGAGCCCTGAGTTAGTATTGAGGGCGGCGGTTTAGCTAGAACCAAGATTCGTGATCATCGAATCTCCGCACCACAATCTCTACAAGGTAGTACCGGCACTCAAACAATGGCCTACTCTAACCTTATCACAAACACAATGGCCTACTCTGGCCCTTACATATCAAGAGTGACCTAAACAGGCCTTTCATATATCAATAATGACCTACAAGGTCTTTTACATGGATACATATCATTTGGTTCTCATAATTGGTTCATAAACCTCTAAACATGCATATCTACAATTTCATGGATTGTAACATACAAAATATCTTCTAATACTTTTAATATCATGCTTGAGTTAACTGTTACTCACCTGTTGAGCTTAACAGGTAACTACACAACTCCGGCTTGCTTTAGTTGTCTTTAGCACCTATATAAAATCATTCACGTTTAGACACTTAAACATGCAAGGAAATCATCAAGACATCTAGAGTAATGTCCTAACAATGTTCCTAACTTGTTTGCTAACTTATATCCATGACCAAAACACTTCTACACGAAAGAACAACACAAAACCACCAATTTAATTCAAAACCATTGTTCTAATCAATTCATACAAGTCATATGAACTTATTAGAACCTTAAAAATCAGTCCTTGATGTATAAAAACAGATTCAACTCATTTTGGCCATTTTGACCCATTTAGGCCAATTTTGAACATATGCATAAACACTATCTCTAATCAAACATATGTGTTCTAATCGATCCTAACACTTCATAAGAACAATTAAAACACAAAATTTAAGCTCTTGAGGGTCAATTCAGTTGGACCCGTTTTTGGCTATTTTGACCAATTTGGTCAAATCTTGATTTTGATCCAATCAAGCAATTCTAATCCATGTTATGTGTTCTTTAGCATCTATATGAGTTGTAAGAAGCATTAGAAGCTTCAAAATCAGACCACAATGGTCAAATTCGGGTTTGACCTAAAAACCCACCAAAACCTAAAAGCTTGAAGAACATGGAGAAATGGAACTTACAAGAGCAATTGGATAAAGAAGATGATCAAGAACAGGTTGTAGCTTGATTCAAACTCGATTTACAGCAGCAAAATCCAAGCTTGATGATCTTCTCTTTGATTTCTCCTCTTGAACCCTTCTTGAAAAGCTTAGAACAAGAACACATACACACGAGAATGAGTTCTCTGTGTTTTCACATGGGTAAATAGAAAGAAGCTGACTTGTGGGTAATATTTATCCACAAGTGGGTATTTTGTTCCCCTTTTCAACTTACAACTTAACGCACGAGTACCCGTTTTAACTAACGGGGATATTTTTGGAAACCTCGTTCTAAATCAATAAATATTCTTTTATATTTTTATCAATATTTTATTTACTCATTTAAAAAACTATTTTAGTTATTTTTATTGATATATACAAATATATATATATTTTATTCTATTTATTAATTGAATACACGTACCACGTAAGCGTGCGTCTAGGCCCTTTGTGAGGATGTTACATGTATCTTGCATTTGTGCGTATGTATGTATGAGTCTTGCCCCTTATTTGACTTTCAAGTCAAATACATAATCTTAAGTATCAACAATTAGCAGAACAGCCCCTGGACTTCTTTAACTTTCGTTTTGACAATTTTAGTCCTTCTAGTTTTATAAACACTCCTAATCTTTAATAACACTAATCACAACAACTTTTAAACTTTGGGGTGTTACACCATACGGTCTTACTAATGCACCTGCAGCATTCATGGATCTGATGAACAGAATCTGTAGACCAATGTTAGATAAATCGGTAATTGTGTTTATTGACGATATTCTCATTTATTCGAAAACTCCAATGGATCACCAAAGACATCGCAAAGAGGTTTTAGAAACTTTGAGGAGAGAACAATTATATGCTAAGTTCTCTAAATGTTAATTTTGGATTCAAGAAGTGCAATTTTTGGGTCATCTGATTAATCAAAAGGGAATCAAAGTGGATCCTGCAAAAGTAGATGCTGTGATGAAGTAGGAACCACTAAAGAACCCTACCGAGATCCAAAGTTTTCTGGGATTGGCAGGTTATTACAGGAGATTTATTAAGAATTTTTCAAAAACTGTTGTTCCTTTGACTCAACTGACTAAAAAGAATGTTGAGTTTGTGTGAGGAAGTGAGCAACAGTCCGTTTCTCAACTCTCAAAGAGAAGTTATGTGAGGCACCAGTTCTTGCATTACCTGAAGGGGTTGAAGACATGGTGGTATTTTGTGATGCCTCATATAGTGGATTGGGTTGTGTGTTAATGTAGAAAGGTAGAGTCATTGTTTATGCTTCACAACAGTTGAAGCCACATGAAAGTAACTACACAACTCATGATTTAGAGTTGGCAGCAGAACTCTTTGCACTTAAGATATGGAGACATTTCTTATATGGTGTGAAATTCACTATTTATACTGATCATAAAAGCTTGAAATATTTCATGGATCAGAAGAATCTCAACATGAGGCAGAGGCGTTGGTTAGAATTGTTGAAAGATTACAATTGTGATATACTTTATCATCCGAGGAAAGCAAATGTGGTAGCTGATGCCTTAAGCAGGAAGTCAGGAACCGTACTCATGAAGAATCAATTTTCCAAATGATAATGCCTATACTTGATGTGATACGAATGGCTCAATTTGAAGCAATTAAAAGTGAGAATCATAACTCAGAACGAATTAAAGGGCAGGTGGCCGATTTTATTAAAGACAGTCGTGATGTTTGGACTCGTTATGGTCGTATATGGGTACCCAGTTATGGTGATACGCGCCAAACTCTTCTTAATGAAGCTCACAAATCAAGATTCTCTATTCATCTTGGAGTTACTAAAATGTATAAAGACCTAAGGGTAGATTGTTGGTGGCCAGGCATGAAACGTGATGTAGCAAAATATGTGAAAAAATGCCTTACATGTTTACAAGTGAAAGCAGAACATCAGAAACCTCATGGAAAGTTACAGCCCTTGGAGATTCCAGTTTGGAAATGGGAAAACATTACAATGGACCTGATTACCAAATTACCCAGAACCCCACGTGATTATGATGCTATATGGGTAATTGTAGACGGGTTAACTAAAAGTGAACATTTCATTCCCATTAAGCAGACTTATCTTTCAGAAAGATTAGCAGATGTATATGTGAAAGATATCGTGTCTCGCCATGGAGTACCAGTTTCTATTGTGTCAGACAGAGACACAAGATTTACATCTAGATTATAGAGCAAATTTCACGAAGACCTCAGAACTAAACTTCATCTTAGTACAACATATCATCCCCAGACTGATGGTCAAAGTGAAAGAACTATTCAAACCCTGGAGGACATGCTGCGAGCATGTGTTATTGATTTCGGTGGTAGCTAGGATTCTTATTTTCCTTTAGCAGAGTTTTCATACAACAACAGCTAATATTCCAGTATTGGGATGCCCCCGTATGAAATGCAATATGGTAGAAAATGCAGAACTTTAGTTTGTTGGGGTGAAGTGGGTCAAAAAGAGCTGGATAGCACAGAAATGGTACAACGGACGACTGAACAGATTCAGCTTATCAGAGAAAGATTGTTAGCTTTCCAAAATAGACAAAAGAGTTATGCAGACAGACGCATATCATCACTTGAGTTTCAGGTGGGGGACTATGTATTAATGATAGTGTCGCCGTCGAAAGGTGTGATCAGATTTAGAAAGAGAGGGAAACTCGGTCCGAGGTTTATTGGGCCATTAAAATCATTGCATGTGTGGGAAAGGTTGCTTATAGATTAGAATTGCCAGATGCACCTTCCATGTTTCGCATCTCAGAAAATGATTAATGGAAGAGTCTGTATTTGTACCGTTGGAAGATGTTCCTATTGACGATAAACTAAACTATGTGGAGCAACCTATACCTATACTGTAGAGAAAGATCAAGACTCTACGTAATAAACAGATTGGACTGGTTAAAGTCCAATGGAAGCACATAAAAGGCTTGGACTTTAAATGGGAGCCTAAACAAGAGATGATGCATAATTATCCAGAACTATTCAACAGTTGATTTCGAGGATGAAATCATTTCATGTGGGGAAGAGTTGTAACACCCAAGATTCGAAATTTCTTAAATTAATAATTAAATAGGAAGTGTCATATGTGTATTACTAATTGCCTTTATGGAATTAAATGTGTTTATAAAACTAGAGAGGCTAAAACCGTCAGAATAGAAGTCAATTAAGTTTAGGGACCAAATGTGCAATTAACCAATACTTGTAGATATATATGGCTTATAATTTAGATATGGACTTGCATATACACATACAAGTTTACAAGTTCACAGTTGCAACTCTTTTGGATCATAAACACAGCAAAATTAGCATTTGATTAGCACCATAGCAATCTTGTTCAAGTAAGGTATGGTTGTTTGATTTCTTTCATGTTTCTTCAACTTTAAATGGGTCAATAGTGAATCCAAGGATCAAAGTATGTTAATTTGATGTTAGTTATTATATTTAGCTGTTATGGGTGTAGGAAAACACCCCTTATATGTTTTAAAGTGATTAGGAACGAGTTAGATCGTGTTTTGGCCAGAAAAATAGGTTTCGTCGGCCAGAACTGTGCATACCAGGGGAGGGCATGGGCGTGCCTTTCACCCCGTGGCAAACCCTAGTTCATCAGGTACCCCCGTGCTTAGAGGCATAGGCACGGGTGTACCATAGAAAGGCATGGGCATGTCTGCATGATAGGTACGTCCATGTCTGTGTGTAATATAGCCGTGCCCTTAGCCATAGGTACGGGCGTGCCCAGGCCCTGTTCAGTTCACTTTTGTTAAGCATCAGCATGTGTTAATATATACAATTGGTATTATGTTGTAGAAACTAGTTGTGGACTTATTTATTGAATAATTATCTTCTGTGGATCATTACATATCATACTAATCATAAGGTGAGTCTTTTAGACTACTTTTCATATCTGCATCATGTGTGTTATCATATCAGATTACTAATTGTAGGAAATCCATGCACGCCAACACCCGTACGCAGCGGAAGCAACGACATCAAAAACCGGGGTTTTCGGGTATTAAAACCGACATGCATGTATTCCCCAAGTGGGGATCGTGACTACAAACGAATATAGCAACAGAAACTAAAAGAAGGGGAGGAAGAAATATACCATCTCGCGGCTGGAGCTATCCATTGAGCTAGGAAGATCTTCGAGAACCCGAATCCGAGCTTCTCTATTGATAGTCCACACCAAGTAGCCGAGATTCCGCCTTGCTAACGACCCGAGACACGAACCACACGTTGTCTTCGTGAATCTGGAGCAGCAACAACACTTGAACAACTTGCCTTCACTTGATACACCTCCTTAGCTCTTCTAGAACTCTAAGTACCATATATGTGTGTATGTTGTAGCATGAAGCAAGAGTCACCAAGAGAGAACATGCATAGCCTTTTATAAACTCATTTGAAGCTTAAAAGGACTCCAGGTTCGGCCAACTAGCCACACTCCCATTGGACCAACAAAAAGGTCCAACAGAAACAAAGTGTCACTTTGACTTCTGCCTTCACGGGCTCTCACAGGCCGTGAAGCACTCGCGAAGGCCTCATAGCCCGGGTTCCACTGCACACTCTCATTGGGCCAACGAGTAGTCCAATAAAAGCATGGCGCCTGCCTTCACGGGCTCTCACAGGCCGTGAAGCCCTCATGAAGGTTGTGCTCCCACGACTACTTGTCCGGGTGGTGAAGCCACGTGGAGGGTTTCCCTTCACAACCTCTTCACGGCCCGTGAAGGTCGTCAGAAACCCTAATTTCATATTCTCTCATGTTTGCGTTGTGCTGCCAGAATCTACCCTTGGCATGTGACCCAATAGGCCCGTACTTCATCAGCGGTGATGCTAGTGCACGTGTATTAGTGGGCATATTCCAACAGACTCCCACTTGCACATGATATAGCGTTACCAACACCACAGATAAGCAGCGGCTCTAGGAAAGCATACTCGCCCCCAAGTCGGTACGAGTTACGTCATCCTTGACAAATCCTGGTAGCCTAGAAAGGCTAAAATGTCCTATAGATAAGTGATCATAAACATCCCTTTGTTCACGATATCCGTGAGAACACGAGACATGGAAAAAAAATGTCAATCTCCATATCATTCACTATTCTGTTTCTAGATTCTAGATTGGTGGTGACCAAAATAACAAGTTGCAACTGATCTAAAATCATTGCAGCTTGAGCACGGCCATACATATTTGGTGTCAGCGCCCAATCATTATGGGGCCAGGGATATCTCTCTAACCAGAGGAACAAATCCTTTTGACTACATAGCCCCGCCACATGCTTCATACTTTATTTGAAAACTCCCTTTATAGTGGCCAGTTACGAACCATGTTTGAAAGCAATCAAAATAAAGCAGACTCATGCTTTGGATACACATGTATCTCCGGTCTAAGGATGAAATGATATTATCATCTCGAGTCACTTGTGACCATAATCCATGAAGTGAACTCAGGTGTGGGTCTTCTAATCACTTGAAACTCATTTCAAGCACAGGTTAGTTTTGCGCCACTTGCATTCAATCATTGATTAATGCATGACTAAACCCTAACCTCGGTCTTATTTTAAACTTCTTTCCCATGAAGAATGACTGACTGTGGAAATCTAGAATGCATAAGCACTCAGGGAAGTGGTTAAACATGCTGAGATGGAACACAGTAAAGACTAATGAAAGTAACCGCATCTACGTATATATAGTCCCTACTATATATCGAAAGCAATCAAAAGTTACGATACTACTTACAGTTCCCAAAGCTATCATAAAACAATCAAATATTAAAATAATATTTCAAGCCAAATCATATGCATAAGAAATGCTACATGACCTAGTATGTTAAACATCACTAGTTATTATGACAACGGCTTATTCAATGGATTTGCCACTCAACCTCCATTTGTATTCGTGTTATCCTCACAATTATCTTTTGACCAGACTACTATTCAAAGTATCCATCAAAAAGATCATATAATGAAGTACTAAAGTACTCATATCCTCATTGTCACAAGAGTTCACTAGAAATTAGTATTAGAGTTCACTAAAGTACTCATATCCTCATATCCACAAAGTAGGATCGTCAACTTCGATCAAGATCTGTAACACCCAAGGTTCAAAAATCCTTTTATTATATTTTAATAGGAGGTGTTATATGTTTATAGAAGTTACCCTTATGATATTAGATGTGTTTTTAAAACTAGAGGGGCTAAAACCGTCAAGTTATAAGTTGGATAAGTACAAGGACTTGTTATGTCAATAGTTGATACTTAAATATATATATATATATATATCACCAACTTTGACTCTTAAGTCAAAGTTTACATTGTTTTCTTCTGCAACCCATGCCTTCAAGAGCTTGCATCAGTATCTCTCACTTTTCTTTAAAGAACACAGCAGGATTAAGTGTCTATAGCCAAGATCTAGCAAGTATACAATTTGAGGTAAGCTTACAAGCTTTGTTTTGATGTTTTGTAAGATTAAACACATGATTTCAATGGTGGAATCATGTTAGAGTTGCTTTTTATGGTTTAGATTAAGTATGTCAGTTGTAGGAGGTGTAGGAAAACACCTCTAGTCGTTTTATGATGAAAATATTGGAATTCTTGATGGAATCCGACTGTTCTTGGCAAGAACAGTCTGCTGAACTGATATGTACACGGCCCGTGTAGCGGTACACGGCCGTGTAGTAGTTATGACGGTCACAGGGCCATGTAAGGATACATGGTCGTGTAGCATAAGTGGTACACGGCCCATGTAGTGGTACACGGCCGTGTAGTAGTAAAGGCGGTCATAGGGCCATGTAAGGTTACATGGTCGTGTAGTGTAAAAGGTACATGGCCCGTGTAGAGGTACACGGCCCGTGTAGATTAACTAGACCACACTGGCCATGTTGCCAGCTTAGGTCGTGTAGCATTGATGGGACACGGCTCATGTAGGGATACACGGCCCGTGTAGGCCCTATTTCAGAACAGAATGCCTTATGTGATTTATGCATTACTTATATAGGAGGTGATTTACATAGTACCTGTATCAGTGATCTATGAAGCATTTCATATTACAGTTATAAGGTGAGTCTTCTAGACTTCACTTCATATCAGCAGCATGTGTAGTTTCATATCAGATTGCTAACATGCTATGTTATACATGTGAATATGTAAGCGTACTGCTATGTGCAGTATGGCTCAGATGTGGTACAGTACTGTGAC
The DNA here is from genome assembly GCA_038502395.1 of Dittrichia graveolens. Taxonomy (NCBI): domain Eukaryota; kingdom Viridiplantae; phylum Streptophyta; class Magnoliopsida; order Asterales; family Asteraceae; genus Dittrichia; species Dittrichia graveolens. Next base: position 48,742,273 of record JARJIL010000005.1, on the reverse strand, counting down.
CTACGATGCTGCCCTGGGTCTAGAACTAGAGGCTAGCTTTGATTGCCAAACATGCGTGTATTATCTTCATGTGATTGTATACGTGAGCTCATATGATGTTATGTTTAGATTACTCACTAAGCTCTTGTAGCTTATCAGATACTGTTTTTAAAATCTTTTGCAGGTTGCAGCAAAGGCAAAGGCAAAGCTCCTGTTTGACTGCTTTTCAGTTTTTGAACGATAAACACTTAACGCCCTTTTTGTGTAAATATTTAACCTTGACAGTACACTAAGTCTGTACTTGTGGGTTTATCTTTTGATTTTAGCATGGTTTTGTTATGAAAGCGTTTCCGCTTTTGTAACGCAAATGACTTGAGTACTTATATGAAATTATCCTACTTTTATATCGTTTATTGAAATTGGGGCGTTACAACTTGGTATCAGAGCCACGGTTTGAGAGATCTGGATTGTGTGAAGCACAGTCTGGACTTGAACCATGGTTTTGAAAATTTTGTCAAACTGGAGGCTTGTACTTGCAGCTTAGTGAGTAAACTAACAGTGTTTATTTATTATATTTTACATGGAGATTGATATGTTATATGTAGAGTCTTCATGACATACGTGATTATATGATATTATGATGATACTTGGCCTAAGCCTGTGAATCGGGACTTTTGTGATAAAGTTAAGATCGAACGTGTGTAGTGTGTTTAGAATAATATAGGGCCCATATTATTACAAACACATGATACATGTTGGAACTTAGTGGAATCATGAAGGATCTTGTGAATCGGGTGAGGGGTACTTGTAATAGGATAGTATACCTGGTGTAGTATATTTAAATAGAATGCCTTAGTATGTATAGAAATACTTTGGTTTAAAGATAAGGTATACTGAGTTGTTAGATTTATGAGTGTATAGTTATTATAGAGGGTTATGTGATAGAGCTACCTATATCTTAATGCTTTATCTATACTATCAGGATGGTTAACAATAGAGGGTCACGAGCAGCCAATAGACAGACAAGTGGTCCCAGCCATAGAACAGAGGGTATAGAAACCAGTGTTACTGGTGAACAAATTCTGGTTAGGAATCAACAGGTTGTGAATGAGGGAGCCCCAGATCTAAACGAAAGAATAGTGGAACCTACTATACAAGAGACTGTCGCCAGGGAGATCGGCAGAGCATTAGAACAGAGCATTCCCTTCATTGTTACACAGGTAGTTGAACAGATGAAAGATCAGAACCGTGAGACGATTAGACAAGAGCTGGCAACCAGATTTTCTGCAGGTGGTGAAGGATTTAATCCCCAGCCACAAGTGATTATACGTGATGCCCCTAAGATTTGCACGTTCAGAGATTTTTCAGCATGTCAACCTCCGCTGTTCCAGGGGTCTACAGATCCAGTTATTAGTCACAGATGGATCTCAGAGATAGAAGGTGCCTTCCATACGTGTTCATGCGCACCTGAGTTTAAAGTAAGGTATGCTACCAACCAGATGCGTGGTGCTGCGAAAGATTGGTGGGATATCGAGGTGAAGCAAAGGGGTTATACTCAGATTGAAAATATGACTTGGGAGCAGTTTAAAGAGTTGGTGATAGAGCAATTCGTTCCTCAGTCCGAGATAGACAGGATAGTGGATGAGTTTCACAGGTTGAAGCAGACAACAGAAACGGTTCCGGAGATCAATGCTAAATTTATGGAACAAGCACGCTTTTGCCCAGATTATGTTGCAAACGAGAAGATGAAAATGTACAGGTATATGATGGTACTTAAGCCCAGTGTGAGGGAGTTTATTGATGCCAGTAAGCATCAGACATTGAAGTCCATGATGGACGCAGCCAGAGCAAGAGAGTTGGAACTGGAAAGACAGGATAAAGAGAGGAAGGTGATAAAGAAAGCTGCACCAGCATACAAGAAACAGACGGTTGAGCCATCAGATAAGAAGGTGGTACAGAAGACTTACCCGTTATGTCAGAAATGTAAGAAGCATCACTTGGGAGAGTGTAGGCTTGGGTCTTCTGCATGTTATAAGTGTGGTAAGCCAGGTCATGTAACACCCGGAAATTATATTATTAAGTTAACGCGAGAAATGTACAAAGTGGTATACGAGTTACTAATGGATATACGAGATAGTATGTGGTTATAAACTAGAGGGGCTAAAACCATCAAAACGGAACTTGGAAAGGTTGAGGGACTAATTGTGCAATTAGTCCATAGTTATATATATATATATATATATACATATATATTGCCAACTTTGACTTTGTATAGTCAAAGTCTTCATTTCTTCACTTTGCAAAGAACAAAACTCACGATTGCTTTCAAGTCCAGAGCTATATCTTCAGTTGGTTGATCAAGAACAGTAGAACAAGTTTTTGGGATTGAGCATAGCAACTATACAAGCTTGGAGGTAAGAGTTCTTGACCAAGTTCTTCAAGTTTTATGGGTTTTTAAGTGATTCAATGGTGAATCATGGAGTAAATCTTGTTCAGATTGTTGCTTTTAGTTTAGTAATTGTTTGGGGTGTAGGAAAACACCCCAGTACCGTTTTCTTGAATTATAAGTGATTGTGGTGGTGGTTTGGCCAAAATTACAGCAAACAATCGGCTAAGTCTGTATGGTACACGGCCCGTGTAGAGGTACACAGCCCGTGTAGAGTAGAAGGCAGTCACAGGGCCATGTTGGTATACATGGTCGTGTAGAGTATGAGGTACACGGCCCGTGTAGGTGAGTTGTCAACACCGGCCATGTAGCCAAGACATGGTCGTGTAGCAGGAGGGGTACACGGCCCGTGTACATAACACGGCCCGTGTAGGATGACTGGTCAACACTGGCTATGTAGCCAGCTCAGGACGTGTAGTGTTTAAGGGACACGGCCTGTGTAGGCTATGTTTTAGATCAGATTGCTTTAAAGTGATACTTTGTTGTATGATATATATATAGGGAGGTGATTGACCTTGTATCAGAATCAGTATCAGTTGGAGATCTTAGCATCACAGACTATAAGGTGAGTCTTCTAGACTACTATTCATATTTATGGCATGTAGGTTATTATATCACGTTATTGATATGTTAGGATACTCAGATATGGATGCTATACTCAGTAAGGTTCAGTAGTGTTACAGTAATTTTACAATATATATGTTTATGTGTGTTAAGCTTACTGACATGTACAGTAAGGCTCAGTTAATATAAGCATGCTGCTTTATGCAGTAGCGGCTCAGAAATAGCACAGTACTGGGGCTCAGTTAATTAATCAGATATCAGAAAGCATACTGCCTTGTGCAGTAGTGGCTCAGTTAATCAATTATGTGAATCAGTAAGCATACTGCCTTGAGCAATAGTGGCTCAGTTAATTACCCAGAGTTTTATTATCAGTTATTGTCAGTGTTTATCATATGATTATATTCATGTGTTTATATGATTGGCAGTCTAGTTTACTCACTAAGCTCTCGCAGCTTATCAGATATTATTTTCTAAAATGTTTTGCAGGTTTTTTCAAAGACTAGGGGCAAAGCTTCAGTTTGACGGTTGTCATGTATTTAAGTAAAATAGTGTTTCGAAACTTAACGCCCAATTGTTTAGCGAGAAAACATCTTTTGATGTAAATAAGTATCTTTCAGGCTTTTGTATGAACCGAGGGTTCAAAACAGTTTTGTTGCTTCCGCTTATTTGTAAAATAACTCTTTTATTTCTAAAGAACTTCAAGTATGGTTTTATTTATGTTTTTCTGAAAATTGGGGTGTTACAACTTGGTATCAGAGCCACGATTTGAGGGATCTGGAGGTGTGTTATGCATCATCTGGGCTTAAACCATGGTTCTGCGGAGTTAGTCAAACTAGAGGCTTGCAGCTTAGTGAGTATACTAGTAATTATATTGATATGTGTTATGCGAGCATTGTGTGTCAGTGCATGATGTGTTGAGGACGGATATGATATGTATGCTTACAACTGTTAAGAGTTGGTTTAACATGTGCAGTCAGTATGATATAAATTATGAGATGAATATGTGATATACTTTATTAGAGATACATGGCCTAATCCTGTGAATTGGGACTTTTTGTGGTAAAGTTAAGATCGAACGTGTGTAATGTGTTTATAATAATATAAGAGCTCATATTATTACAGACATATGATACGTGTTGGAGCTTAATGAAATCATGAGGAATCTTGTGAATCGGGTGAGGGGTACTTGTAGAAGTAGTACACCTGAGATTATAGATATATAGAATGCCTTAGTATATGCAGAAATACTTTGGATCAGATGATAGGTGTACTGATATGTTGGATGTACTAATAACTGTTTCTTATAGAGGATGGTGTGATAGAGCTACCTTTTTCCTAAATGCTTTATCTATACTTCCAGGATGGTTAATACAAGAGGTTCAAGAGCAGTTAATAATGTTAAGGGTGGTCCGAGTCGTAGACCCGAAGGGGTAGAGACTAGTGTGACAGATGAGCATGTTCTGTTAGGAACACAGTATGATGGGGAGGGAGGAGCCCTAGAGATAAATCAGGAAGTACCAGAAGCTGCAATCAGAGAAATTGTAGTGAGGGAAATTAGTAAAGCGTTGGAACAAAGTATTCCTTATATTATAAAACAGGTTGTAGATCAGGTAAATGATCAGAATAAGGAAGTTATTGGGCAGGAAGTAGCAGCTAGGTTAACTGCTACAGGTGTTGGGGTTAATCTTCAACCTCAGGTTATTATACGTGAAGCCCCGAAAGGTTGTATGTTCAGAGACTTTGCAGCTTGTCAGCCACCGTTGTTTCATGGGGCAACTGATCCAGTCGTCAGTCACATATGGATCTCCGAAATTCAAGGTGCGTTTCACACTTGTTCGTGTGCACCTGAGAATAAGGTGAGATATGCAACCAATCAACTGAGAAGTGCAGCTAAGGATTGGTGGGATATGGAGGTAAAACAAAGAGGTTATGTTCAGATTGAGGTTATGACATGGGAAGATTTTAAAGAAATTGTTTTCGAACAATTTGTACCACAGGCAGAAGTTGATAAGATTGTGGATGAATTCCACAAATTGAAACAGACAAAGGAGACTGTACCAGAGATTAATGCGAAGTTTATGGAGAAGGCTCGTTTTTGCCCAGATTATGTGGCAAATGAAAAGATGAAGATGTATAGGTACATGATGGTGCTCAAGCCTAGTATTCGAGAGTTTATTGATGCTAGTAAGCATCAAACAGTAAAATCCATGATGGATGCTGCAAGTGCTAGAGAATTAGAGTTGATCAGACAGGAAACAGAGAAGAAGCCAGTGGAAAAGGCGACGCTAGTGTATAAGAAACCGAGAGTTGAAACTCAAGAAAAGATGGTGATGCAGAAGACATATCCAGTTTGTTCGTTATGCAAGAAACGTCATTTGGAAGAATGCAGGGTTGGTTCCTTGGCGTGTTATAAATGTGGGAAACCTGATCACTGGAGCAGAGATTGCAAGAATCTGATCAAAGTGTGTTATAATTGTTATCAGTCAGGTCATCAGAGGTCTGAATGTCCTAATCTAACCGCAATACCGGCGCTTACCGATTCCAAGTCTACTTCAACTTTACCGTCCATGCATATTCTGAGATGAAGAGGGAGAAGGAGTATAAACAAAGCCAGGTGTAGTTCCAGGTATATATCTTGTCAACAGTTTGTCTACTCGTATGTTATTTGATTCTGCTACAAGTAAATTAGTAGTATTTAGTTATTCAGTAAACATTTCAGTCAAGTGTGTTAAAACTAGATACAGTTAGATTCCTTGTTGAAACTATAGCCATGATTATGAGAGAATTCCAAACAGTAATTGGAATAGACTGGTTTGATAGTAACCAGGTTACAGTATTATGTGAACAGAAAGTGATATGAGTTCATATCCCAAGTGGGGAAGAACTAAATATATGTGTTAGTACCAAAAAGTTATATGTGTGGTTAGTTATAGAAATAGGGAGTATCCTCAGTGTGGATATACTATTTCTTTAATTTGTGTTACGAATAATAGTTAGAGTAGAAAACAGATGAGTTTTGAAGATGCGAATGTAGTATACGAATATTCGACGTGTAAACCGAGGAAGTACCCAGGGTTACCATCAGACAGGCAGATTGTGGTCAGTATCGTTATGGATTGTTAACAGAAATTTTGTGAAACGACAGTTTTTGCGCTACCTGAATTAATTGAAGAAATGACAGAAGTTTGAGTTTGCTTTGTACATCGGTAGGGATTGTGTCTTAATGCAGAGGGGCAGAATTATTGCTTACACTTTTAGACAGTTAAAATAGGATGAGGATGAATACACCGACTTGCACTTGATAGTAGTATATGTGACATGCTATGTATATGATACGTGATGGTTATACCCCGATAGTGGGTGGATATGTGGATGTAAGACTATTGTTGGTGCGCCGCAATAGCATTCATAGGTGATGTAAGACTATCGTCAGTGAGTTGCGATAGCATTTAGAGATGAGTAGATGTAAGACTACAGTTAGTAAGTTACAGTAGCATTCAGTATGGTATGACGAGATTTTGTGTTTATATGTGAAGTGTTGTTTACACTAAATTATGACAGTTGGAAATAATGGTTAAGTGAGAAAGACCTGTAAAGGTGACAGAAACAGTGGTCAGAATCAGTGGAGGGTTGTGAATATAATATTATGTTATTCAGAGTAAGGCTAATGGTATAGCCGACAGTTTGAACAGGAAATCAGAAATAGTACTGATGAGAAATAATTATCTAAATGACAGTGACGACACTCTTATTCAGAGGTGATAAGAACAGTTCAATGACAAGTGATCAAAGGAGGAAAGTATTACAACGAAGGGATAAAAAGGGGACAAGTAGTCAATCAGTTTAAAAACAGTTATGATATGTTAATTGGATATAGTGGTATATGAGTATCAGGTTATAGTTATGATGTAGCTAGAAGTTGCTAAGGGTATGACTACCTAAGAGTAAATTATTGATAGCCGGAGGTGAAATGAGAAATATTCAGACAAGTGGGAAATATCATTAAAGATATATAATTGTTTTCATTAGAAAAAAAACTTATTATTCAGAACAGTTAACAGAGGTATGTGTGAAAGAAATTGTATCTTGTGGTAGTACATCAGTTTCTACTGAATCAGACAGGAATACAAGTTGTGTTTTCAGAATTTGGAACAGATTTCAGATTGAGTTGGGGGATAAATTTTATCTCAGTACATTCAGAATGAAAGGGATATACAGTTGATGGAAAATATATGTTATGATTTTGTTATCGATTCAGAAGGAAAGCCGGGGGTAAAATTTTGTTTGATAGAAATTCGTGTTATAACAGATACCAGTCCAGCACCAGGATGCTAATGTATGATATTAAAATTGAACTTCAGTGTATTGAGTGATGTGAATCAGACAGAGTGGGGTAGTACAGAAATGGTACAACGAAAGACAGAACAGATTCAGAAGGTATGTAATAGATTGTCAGATGTTCAGAATAGACAGAAGGGTTATACAGATAAACAGAGATTACCACACCAGTCTTTAGTAGGGGATATGTATCATTGACAGTAGCACTGTGGAAAGAGGTGATCAGATTCAGAAAGGAGAGAAGATTAAGCCCGGAATTCGATCGGTTATTCAGAATTATGGTACATGTGGGAAAAAGCAATTTATAGATCAGAGATGTCAGAAGAGTTGTTATAAATTCAAAACACCTTTCGTGTGTTATATTTCAGCAGATGTTAGAAGTTGAATCTAATAAACAGAGTAGAAGGGTCAAGGAACCGGTAAAGGTATAGAAGAGGGGTCCGAATATACATGAGGACCTGTACAGGAAATGATGATATTGTTCAGAACATTACAGCAGTTGATTTCGGGGACGAAATCATTTCAAGTGGGGAAGAGTTGTAACACCCGGAAATTATATTATTAAGTTAACGCGAGAAATGTACAAATTGGTATACGAGTTACTAATGGATATACGAGATAGTATGTGGTTATAAACTAGAGGGGCTAAAACCGTCAAAACGGAACTTGGAAAGGTTGAGGGACTAATTGTGCAATTAGTCCATAGTTATATATATATTGCCAACTTTGACTTTGTATAGTCAAAGTCTTCATTTCTTCACTTTGCAAAGAACAAAACTCACGATTGCTTTCAAGTCCAAAGCTATATCTTCAGTTGGTTGATCAAGAATAGTAGAACAAGTGTTTGGGATTGAGCATAGCAACTATACAAGCTTGGAGGTAAGAGTTCTTGACCATGTTCTTAAAGTTTTATGGGTTTTTAAGTGATTCAATGGTGAATCATGGAGTAAAGCTTGTTTAGGTTGTTGTTTTTCAGTTTAGTAGTTGTTTGGGGTGTAGGAAAACACCCCAGTACCGTTTTCTTGAATTATAAGTGATTGTGGTGGTGGTTTGGCCGGAATTACAGTAAACAGTCGGCTGGGTCTGTATGGTACACGGCCCGTGTAGAGGTACACAGCCCGTGTAGAGTAGAAGGCGGTCACAGGGCCATGTTGGTATACATGGTCGTGTAGAGTATGAGGTACACGGCCCGTGTAGGTGAGTTGTCAACACCGGCCATGTAGCCAAGACATGGTCGTGTAGCAGGAGGGGTACACGGCCCGTGTACATAACACGGCCCGTGTACATAACACGGCCCGTGTAGGATGACTGGTCAACACTGGCTATGTAGCCAGCTCAGGACGTGTAGTGTTTAAGGGACAAGGCCCATGTAGGCTATGTTTCAGATCAGATTGCTTTAAAGTGATACTTTGTTGTATGGTATATATAGGGAGGTGATTGACCTTGTATCAGATGCAGTATCAGTTGGAGATCTTAGCATCACAGACTATAAGGTGAGTCTTCTAGACTACTATTCATATTTATGGCATGTAGGTTATTATATCACGTTATTGATATGTTAGGATACTCAGATATGGGTGCTATACACAGTAAGGTTCAGTAGTGTTACAGTAATGTTACAGTATATATGTTTATGTGTGTTAAGCTTACTGCCATGTACAGTAAGGCTCAGTTAATATAAGTATGCTGCTTTGTGCAGTAGCGGCTCAGAAATAGCACAGTACTGGGGCTCAGTTAATTAATCAGATATCAGAAAGCATACTGCCTTGTGCAGTAGTGGCTCAGTTAATTAATTATGTGAATCGGTAAGCATACTGCCTTGGGTAGTAGTGGCTCAGTTAATTACCCAGAGTTTTATTATCAGTTATTGTCAGTGTTTATCATATGATTATATTCATGTGTTTATATGATTGGCAGTCTAGTTTACTCACTAAGCTCTCGCAGCTTATCAATTATTATTTTCTAAAATGTTTTGCAGGTTTTATCAAAGACTAGGGGCAAAGCTTCAGTTTGACGGTTGTCATGTATTTAAGTAAAACAGTGTTTCGAAACTTAACGCCCAGTTGTTTAGCGAGAAAACATCTTTTGATGTAAAAAAGTATCTTTCAGGCTTTTGTATGAACCGAGGGTTCAAAACAGTTTTGTTGCTTCCACTTATTTGTAAAATAACTCTTTTATTTCTAAAGAACTTCAAGTATGGTTTTATTTATGTTTTTCTGAAAATTGGGGCATTACAGGTCATGTGGGGAGGGATTGTAAGACTCCGTTGCGAGTATGTTTCAATTGTTATCAGCCGGGCCACCAGAAGTTTGAATGCCCGAAACTTGCATCAAATGTTCAGTCCACCGGATCGAGACCCGCTCCAGCACTACCCCCACCACGAAGCTCTGGGGTGAAAGATGTGAAAAAGGAAGAAACTTCCAGACCAAAGGGAAGGGCTTTCCAGCTTACGGCTGAGGAAGTTAAAACTGAACCGGATGTAGTAACAGGTACATATCTTATCAACAACTTGCCTGCCCTTGTGCTATTTGATTTTGGTGCGAGTAAATCATTTGTATCTGTTTCCTTATGCAAAAGTTTCAACCAAATGTGTGAAAAGTTAGATTCTCCCCTTGAAGTTGAAATTGCTAATGATAAAACTGTTATTGTATCTGATGTGTATAGGCATAATGTGTTAGAAATAGATACAGTTAGATTCCCTATAGAACTTATACCCATGACTATGAGAGAGTTCCAAGTAGTGGTTGGAATGGACTGGTTAGGTTATAACCAGGCTGCCATTATGTGTGGGCAGAAAGTTATACGAGTTCATACCCCAAATGGGGAAGAACTATCTATATGTGGTGATATCAGGAAAGGAAAGTCATATGTATGTTCAGTGTCTAGAGCCCGAAAGTATTTGCAGCATGGGTATACAGCTTTCTTAGCTTATGTGATAGATACGAAACTAGAAAAGAGACAGACGAGTCTAGATGATGTGAGGGTAGTATGTGAATACCCAGATGTCTTCCCTGAAGACTTACCAGGCGTGCCACCAGACAGACAAGTAGAGTTTAGAATTGATTTAGTACCGGGAGCTTCATCAGTAGCCAGAGCTCCATGCAGACTTGCTCCACCAGAGATGCAAGAATTGATGAAACAGCTGCAGGAACTATTAGACAAGGGGTTTATTAGACCTAGTAGTTCTCCCTGGGGTGCTCTAATATTATTCACTAAGAAGAAGGATGGTACCTTTCGTATGTGTATTGACTATCGTAAGCTTAATAAGGTGACCATCAAGAATAAATACCCATTACCCAGAATAGATGATCTGTTTGATCAGTTACAGGGAGCATCGTGGTTTTCTAAAATCGACTTACGGTCGGGCTACCATCAGTTGAAAATTAGAAAGGAAGATATTCCTAAAACCGCATTCAAAACCCGATACGGACAGTTTGAGTTCGTGGTGATTCCGTTTGGTCTTACGAATGCACCAGCAGCATTTATGGATCTAATGAACAGAGTTTGCAGACCGATGTTAAATAAATCGGTAATTGTCTTTATTGACGATATGCTGATTTATTCGAAGAATCCTGAGGATCACGAAAGACATCTCAGAGAAGTTTAGGAAACATTGAGAAGAGAACGACTATATGCCAAATTCTCTAAATGTGAATTTTGGATTCAAGAAGTACAGTTTCTGGGTCATTTAATTAATCAAGATGGGATTAAGGTGGACCCTATGAAGGTAGATGATGTGATGAAATGGGAACCGCCAAGGAACCCTACTGAAGTCCGAAGTTTTCTGGGATTGGCAGGCTATTACCGGAGATTTATTCAGATTTTTTCCAAAACCGCCGTTCCTTTAACCCAATTAACTAAGAAGAATGCCGAATTTATTTGGGGTAATGAACAACAGTCTGCTTTCTCAACTCTTAAACAGAAGTTATGTGAAGCACCAGTTCTCGCTTTACCAGAAGGGGTTGAAGATATGGTAATATTTTGTGACGCTTCATATCGTGGATTGGGTTGTGTATTGATGCAGAAAGGCAGAGTTATAGCTTATGCTTCAAGGCAGTTGAAGCCACATGAAAGTAATTACCCAACTCACGATTTGGAGTTAGCAGCAGTAGTCTTTGCACTCAAGATATAGAGGCATTATTTATATGGCGTGAGGTTCACTATTTATACAGATCATGAAAGTTTGAAGTATTTCAAAGATCAGAAGAATCTCAACATGAGACAGAGGCGTTGGTTAGAATTACTGAAGGATTATGATTGTGATATACTCTATAATCCAGGGAAGGCAAATGTGGTAGCGGATGCTCTAAGCAGAAAGTCAGGAATGGTGCTTGTGAAGAACCAATTTCTAAAGATGACAGTCACGACGCCTATCATTGATGTCATACGAAAAGCTTAATTAGAAGCAGTCAGAGATGAAAATCATAAATCTGAACGAATTAAGGGGCAGGTAGCGAGTTTTGTTAAAGACAGTCGCGATATATGGACTCGCTATGGTCGTATATGGGTGTCGGTTTATGGCGCTGCACGTCAGACACTTCTTGGTGAAGCTCATAAGTCAGGATTCTCCATTCATCCAGGAGCTACTAAAATGTATAAGGATCTGAAGGTTGATTATTGGTGTCCAGGCATGAAACGTGATATAGCTAGATATGTAGAAAGATGTCTTACTTGTTTGCAAGTGAAAGTTGAACATCAGAAACCTCACGGGAAGTTGCAGCCGTTAGAAATTCTAGTCTAGAAATGGGAAAACATTACTATGGACCTGATTACCAAATTACCTAGGACTCCACGTGGTTATGATGCTATATGGGTAATCGTAGACAGGTTAACCAAAAGTGCTCATTTTATTCCCATCAAAGAAACTTATCCTTCAGAAAGGTTAGCAGATGTTTATGTTAAAGAGATTGTGACTCCCCATGGTGTACCAGTTTCAATTGTATCAGACAGAGATACCAGATTTACTTCTAGATTCTGGAGTAAATTTCATGAAAATCTTGGAACTAGATTACATCTCAGCACAGCGTATCATCCTCAGACAGATGGCCAAAGCGAAAGAACTATTCAGACTCTAGAAGATATGCTGCGGGCATGTGCTATTGATTTCGGGGGGAGCTGGGATTCTTATTTGCCATTAGCAGAATTCTCGTATAATAACAGCTACCATTCCAGTATCGGGATGCCCCCGTATGAAATGCTTTATGGCAGGAAGTGCAGAACTCCAGTATGCTGGGGTGAAGTGGGTCAGAGAGAATTGGGCAGTACAGAAGTGGTTCAGCAAATGGCAGAACAGATTCAACTTATCAGAGATAGATTGTTAACTGCCTAGAGTAGACAGAAAAGTTATGCAGATAGACGCAGATCACCGCTTGAGTTTCAAGTGGGAGACTACGTATTGTTGAAAGTATCGCCGTGGAAAGGCGTTATCAGATTCAGAAAGAGAGGAATGCTCGGTCCAAGGTTTATTGGACCATTCAAGATTGTTGCACGTGTGGGAAAGGTTGCTTACAGATTAGAGATACCAGCTGAATTGTCTCAGATTCATAACACCTTCCATGTATCGCGTCTCAGAAAATGTTTAGCAGACGAGTCTGCAATCGTACCGTTGGAAGATGTTACCATTGATGATAGACTGAATTATGTGGAGCAACCTATAGCTATACTAGAAAGAAAGATTAAAACCCTACGTAACAAACATATTGGACTTGTCAAGGTTCAGTGGAAGCACAGAAAAGGCTCAGACTTTACTTGGAAGCCTGAACAGGAAATGATGCAGAATTATCCAGAACTCTTCAACAGTTGATTTCGAGGAAGAAATCATTCCAAGTGGGGAAGATTTGTAACACCCAAGGTTCTAAAATCTTTTTATTATATTTTAATAGGAGGTGTTATATGTTTATAGAAGTTACCATTATGATATTAGATGTGTTTTTAAAACTAGAGGGGCTAAAACCGTCAAGTTATAAGTTGGATAAGTACAAGGACTTGTTATGTCAATAGTTGATACTTAAATATATATATATATCACCAACTTTGACTCTTAAGTCAAAGTTTACATTGTTTTCTTCTGCAACCCACGACTTCAAGAGCTAGCATCAGTATCTCTCACTTTTCTTTGAAGAACACATCAGGATTAAGTGTCTATAGCCAAGATCTAGCAAGTATACAACTTGAGGTAAGCTTACAAGCTTTGTTTTGATGTTTTGTAAGATTAAACACATGATTTCAATGGTGGAATCATGTTAGAGTTGCTTTGTATGGTTTAGATTAAGTATGTCAGTTGTAGGAGGTGTAGGAAAACACCTCTAGTCATTTTATGAAGAAAATATTGGAATTCTTGATGGAATCCGACTGTTCTTGGCAAGAACAGTCTACTGAACTGATATGTACATGGCCCGTGTAGCGGTACACGGCCGTGTAGTAGTTATGACGGTCACAGGGCCATGTAAGGATACATTGTCGTGTAGCATAAGTGGTACATGTCCGTGTAGTAGTAAAGGCGGTCATAGGGTCATGTAAGGTTACATGGTCGTGTAGTGTAAAAGGTACACGGATCGTGTGGAGGTACACGGCCCGTGTAGAGTGACTAGACCACACTGGCCATGTTGCCAGCTTAGGTCGTGTAGCATTGATGGGACACGGCCCGTGTAGGCCCTATTTCAGATCAGAATGCCTTATGTGATTTATGCATTGCTTATATAGGAGGTGATTTACATAGTACCTATATCAGTGATCTGTGAAGCATTTCATATTACAGTTATAAGGTGAGTCTTCTAGACTTCACTTCATATCAGTAGCATTTGTAGTTTCATATCAGATTGCTAACATGCTATGTTATACATGTGAATATGTAAGCGTACGGCTATGTGCAGTATGGCTCAGATGCGGTACAGTACTGTGACCTACGATGCTGCCCTAGGTCTAGAACTAGAGGCTAGCTTTGATTGCCAGACATGCGTGTATTATCTTCATGTGATTGTATACGTGAGCTCATATGATGTTATGTTTAGATTACTCACTAAGCTCTCGTAGCTTATCAGATACTGTTTTTAAAATCTTTTGCAGGTTGCAGCAAAGGCAAAGGCAAAGCTCCTGTTTGACTGCTTTTCAGTTTTTGAACGATAAACACTTAACGCCCTTTTTGTGTAAATATTTAACCTTGACAGTACACTAAGTCTGTACTTGTGGGTTTATCTTTTGATTTTAGCATGGTTTTGTTATGAAAACGTTTCCGCTTTTTTAACTCAAATGACTTGAGTACTTATATGAAATTATCCTACTTTTATATCGTTTATTGAAATTGGGGAGTTACAAGATCGACAGTTTATCTCACTAGAAATTAGTATTAGAGTAATAATTACTCCAAGGCTTATTTCTTGTTGTCAAACATCAAGAACATATACAAGTATTTCTTGTAATTCAAAATTTTAAAATTTGTATCTCCTAAGTATTATCACGAAACAATAATTCCCTATTTTAGGTTCATAGAACGCTTAACGTTGGGACATTATCTTCAAAAGATATATACTTCTAGGTATACAACAAAAGCTCCCACTAGCCCTAACATATGTAAAAGTCTTATCTATGCTTCTAGAAGACTCATGCTTTGAACCTCTCATGAAAGCAAAGATCTTACTTTTACAATGTCAATATAAGTCCAAGGGACTTACCCATACTTGTAGACTTAATTTGGATACTACGGATATCTATGACCCTCGGAGAGTGTGGTAAGCACTTCCTCAATACATAGTCCCATGAAGGAATGTGGTCTTGTATATCGGTGCACTATCTTTTATTGCCATAAGAGGGAAATAATAGCAGCGAGTATCAAATGACCTTCAACATGACCACTAGGAAAAGTTTCCACCATAACCATCATGAAACTTTTACCCCTAGTCGGTATTTGAAGTAGTCTACAATACAATCCATGTTAATTCTATTTACACCATCTCGGTTTGCACCTTAGTATGGAATTAAGCAAAGTATTCGCGTACTTAAAATGGATTTCATCTCATGATTAATTACTTCTCATAACCTCAGTGAACACAGGGCCCACTATGTCTTCTAATAGATGGTGATATGAACAAGACTCACCATCAAGTCATTGCCACTTAGATGTGAGGAACCCATATCTCTTTGGCTACATGACTTCTATCAGCCTTGAAAGTAATTACTCATGGTCGGGATAACCGGCATTCTCATGCTGATATTTGATCATATGCTAGTGCCAACATCAAGTCTTTCATTTAAGTTGCACGTTCTTCCACCGGAATGTTTTAGTTATTATCTTCCTTTGGAGCAATAAAACATTGTTCTCGTAAGATCAAATATCCAAAAACCTATAAGAACCTTTTAAATGTATTAGCAGCATTTAAGTTCTTCAATCTCCCACTAAATGTAGATTGAAGATCTCCAAACTTTGATATATACAAGCAAAGAACTCTTTCAAGATATATCACATAAGGTGCTAAATAGACTTTCAAGTTGGATTAAGATTAAGGACTTGGCTCATCACATTCAATGTCTATACTAAAAAGTCATATACACATATTTGACCTATTATTTACCAGATCATATTCATATATATTTGGTTTCCTTTAGTGCGACACCATTTACGAATGTGTCAATGAAAGGAATGAATTGTGAGACAATCCCGTAATTCATAATGTGGTCATAGATATAGAATTAAGGTATCTTAGCATCTCAACTAGATCTAAGCATCCTATCTATATGTATCAATTGATTCTTTTAATTAGTTTCTCTTTGCTATGTGCTTGTACGGATTATCCACCAAAGGTGATCAATATCTTACAAGCTAGCATCCCTGTAACACCGCTTCTGAATTCAGTTGCTTTAATGTCAAAACAGGTTTTAGCACCGGGAATTTTTTCTTTATTTAAAACAACCATGCAGTTATTTACATTAATAACTTCTCAAAATATCATTGGTGTTACCAAGTACAGGAACCGACCATAGTATCATATTACATTACAACATATATCTACAAGTGTTCCACCCACAAGGGGCAATACAATTCCCAAAAGCAACCCCGCCTCGCAGGCCATCTAGTCTTTACCTAAAAAGGGAAACATAGTATCATTAGCTACACTAGCTAGTGAGTACGTATAATCATAAGCATCAATATAGCAAGTCATGCGTCATATCATAAACAATCATTGCTAGCTTAGCACATAGCGGTGTGCTGACAAGATCGGTAAGAGTCGTGTCTTGCAGGGTAATCAATCCCGCTCAACAACTCAAACCGGGGGATCAGACACGACCAATCCGCGCTGGTGGGGGAGCAGAAGGCAGTCCACCAAGCATCGTTCACAGAGTCAAAGACTCCACAGGTAATCCAGCTACAACCGACTGATCACCACTCACGTTAAGGCACGGTGGTTCTGCAGAACCTCGATCCGGGATGCACCCCGAATCACCGTTAAATCCAGAAATGACCGAAGTCCTGTTATGATCCAGCTAACCGGCTGACCTTAACCATGCGTCAAATAGTCTGCAAACAGGTCACATACACATATACGTACATTTGATCCCACAGGGATCCATTATCTTACATATACATCTTACAGTTATTCATATGAGCATACCATCATACATTAACTAAGTGGTTCCAATTTGGACCCACTGGCATGCACCTGACAAATATTCTAACATCATATCAATCATATATTTACCTTCTCGAACGTACCTGCAAAAGCAAGTTAGTCATACATAGTACATTCACATAGTCACTTAGCAGGCAAGCCTTACTCTACTGAGTCTCATGATCGTAGGCACTCACCTGAGCTGTTACTAGGCACAGATATTCGACCTTGACTTCACAGATACAATAAGTTCCCCTAGCATATCACATTGACCTCAATCATTCACATGTGCATTCAAGACTTCACAAAACAACATTCAACTTTGGACATTACACAAATCCGCCAGAACTGTCGGATTTGGGGAAATCCGATGGTTCTGTCAGATTCATGAAATCTGACACTCTTAAACCATGAAATCCGATACTCATCATTCGGATTCCAACACTTATGAATTCCAACCATTCACACAAAATCCGACACTTGCGGATTTCGATACATAGAAGGAAATCCGATACTTCCATTGAAATCCGATACTTATCGGATTCCGACACTTAGAATCCGAAACTATAGAAATCCGATAGACTTGTGGATTCCATATTTAAAAGGACTTACAAAACATGAAATCCGACAGAGTTGCGGAATCCGACACTTCTATCGGATTCCGATACTTCCTTCGGTTTTCATCACATTCGAATTCCGACAACTTCATAGTTGCGGAATCCGACAACTTCATCAACAGCACTTCCGACAACATCATTTGGCCATCTAAACAACTTCATTATGGCTTGCTTTAAGCCCAGAACATCATAGAACATCACTCTCTATCCATCTAGCCATTCTAAACACATCAAATCATATAAGAACACCAAATATACCAAAACCCACTTTAAAGTAAGCTTTTGCATGTTCTTCATGGTGTTCTTGCATGATTTCATGATTCTAACATTTATGCAATCTTCTAACATCAATGATTCTAAGTTGCTAACCTTTTGTAGATTAAACAACCGAGAATCCTAGTTCTTCTTTCTTCTTTTCCAGAATCCGATGGCAGCAAGAGATACCGAGAGAGAAAGTGTGTTTGCGGTTTTGTATGTGTGTGTTTTGCTATGTTTGACCAAAGTCAACTAAACACACATATATACTTTCTAAATACCCGAGGCGGTTGCCTCTTACCTCACTATGGGTTTTCCTCTTTAATTAACTAGACACACACTTAACATACATACATATTCAACATGCATGCATACGTACATACATACATATAAACACATAATTCACAAATACTCATTCATTTAATTCAACAAATACTTACATAATACGTCTTATTACAATAACTATACATACGTACACACTAATTACAACTAGGCCCATGTTGAGGATGTTACAATCCCTCTCACATATACCGTTAAGGGTTTCATAATCATCTTACCCTAATAGATAAGACTAGCATCAAATGTTTAACCCGAGGTTAAACTAGTCCAAGATCCTAACCACATGGATCTAGGCGATACTTGTTTTATTTATATGGTTAAGTAGATTATGACAAAGAGCCAACTAATTCAAACTATTTTGGACTGAATCAATCATTCATGATTTATTATTACTTGTAGCATGTATGTCTTGACATGGACAATTTTGATTTTTATCAAACAACAAAATACTTTTCAAAAATAAGATTCAAATTTCAAGTATGAATTCATCGTCATCAAATGTAGAATGATGTGCCTTGAAGGCCAAAATAAAACATAAGCTATGACATGAAAAAACTTCGAAATTGAATAAGTAATGCGAAAAACTTTTACAACATAAACCCAAAATTCAAAATTTCATCCATCGTCTTCATGAACATACAAATTAACACAACTTGCCTCGTAGGGCATCAAAACAAAGTAATAATTAAACCGGTAACAATAGGCGAGATCAAAACTCCCAATTCTCTTGTAAAGGTCAATCTTCCGAGTTTCCTCTTTTAGAGATCCGGTTCTTCATGCTCTTGGTTCTTCTTTTAAATAGTACCAACACTTTGTAACAAAATAAATTTGTGACAAGCGTGAGTTAATTAGCCCGGGTGAACAACCCAGCGAAATAGAAGAATTAGCAATGAATCATGAATGTACCTTAAGAGGGGAAATTAACTCTCTCTTTCCTTAGAAGTTTAATATCCTCTCGGCACGATGGGCATGCGTAAAGGCCCCAATCTCCAAATCTTCCACAGAAGTAGCAAACCACTTTTTCTTGAATCTCTTCATGATGCACACAATCATTGTCCTTAGATTCAATGTGGGGAATAGGCTTGGACACTCCAACCTTTTCCCTTCGTGTCGGTTTCTTCTTCTTTTTCTTTTGTTCCCTTGAACTTGTGGTAGGTGTGGAAGAGGTGGATTCATGCTTGGCCATGTCTGACTCCGCAGTCTTCAACATACCATGCAATTCACCTACGGTTTTCTCCATGTCATGCATGTGATAGTTCATGACAAACTGATCATATGATACGGGCAGGGACTGGAGTACTATATCCACAGCAAGCTCCCTCCCCATAGGAAATCCTAGTCTCTCTATTTGGTCCACATACGCCTTCATCTTAAGGACGTGGGCACTCACACTCCTACCTTCCTGCATTCTACAACCAACTAGGTTTTTAACACACTCATAGTGTTCCTCCCTAACTTGTTGTTGGAACATGTCCTTCAACTTGTTCATCATATCGTACACACTCATGTTCTCAAAGTATTTTTGCAACTCCGAGCTCATAGTTGACAACATGAGGCAGGCAACATCATGTGTGTCCTCAACACGCTTCTCATGCGCGTATCGGACGGACCAAGTCGCGTCGGTAGCAGGTGAATCCGGAAGGAGTTCCTCAAGGATGTGCAACTTTGACTCATAGCGAAGGACAATTCTCAATTGCCTAAGCCAGTCAACGAAGTTCACTCCCGTGAGTTTCTCCCTATGTAGGAACATACGTAGCGAATAGTTTGACGTGGTGTTATTATGGTTTGACATCTATAAATACAAGAACACAAGTTTTAGTTAGTTTGATATAATCCTCGTTAAAATAATTACCCATAAAGTTTTAGGAAAACAATTTATCTTATTAAGGCCTAAGAACCATATTTCACTCCATTACATGACGGGTTTACCGTGGATCACTTCATGAAGCTATTTAGGCCGGTAACCATTTTACCGATTGCAATCTTTATTGCAACTATTAGACACTTGCGGGATCCAACGACATAAAAAGGTCGGATGGCATGTTTGATCCCTACTTACACCAATCCCAAATTAAAATTCTTGGTTGACTCGTGCTTATCTCGACAATCGCACAAGGATTTTATTTTGTAATTGTAGATCGTCCAACAAGATACATGGTAGAAAACTCGACAATCATTGGCTCGTGCTAAACTCGACAACCAACAACCCCAAGTCGCCACACTCACCTTCCACACAGATCCGCATGGAATAACTTGTGCTAAGCTCGACAAATTATCCCATGCTTCACTAGAATCGGGTGTGTCATCTTATGGATGGTGCGTGATTTACGTTTTTAGGAAACGGGCTTTTGTTTCTTGATTAAAACCAAGTTTTAATATTTGATTAACAAAGTAAGTGACAAAACCAATTTTCACTTTAAATATAAATAGCAAGTTTATATTGTTTTGTTTAATCGTGTACGCGCGGGAGTTTGTTAACCAGTTTAAAAACTCTTGTGATTTTATTAACTTAGAAAAGTTATCAAGCATGCGAAGAAACATAAACAACCACGCAAGAAAGATAAACCACATCACACGCATACAAAGGGGTTGGTAACCATGCCAAAAACCTATGCGTCCTACCCGCGAGCCAAGCCGGGAGGACTAGGTCTACTAAGGACACAAACCTAGACCATGGAGTGCTCTCACTGAATCCGGTACCTCCATCGGGACTAACCGGATCCAAGGTCTTCAAGACGTCTCCTCTTGACTCTTGATTGTGGTCTTCAAAACACGAGTACATAAAAGAAAGGAAATGGCATGCAAGCCACGCGCTTCCTATCAATCTAGTACAAGTACACATGGATGAATGAAACGGCATGCAAGCCGCGATAATTAATTATATACTGAATGAATAAAATAATTAATTACAACACATGTGACACCAAGGTCACCGAATAAATCCAAACTAACAAACAAACCATAAGGCACAACCACAAGGTCTACGGCAATGGTCACCAACCAAAAGAAACAAACAACAACCACAAAGCATGGTGTACAAAACCGTGACTAAACAAATATTTCGGTAAGAATTTCCAACACAAATACTCAAGGCACAACAAGGAAATTCTTGTACATATGCATTAGGGCACAAAACCAATTTTTATACCCATATTCATATATACACAACATATGTGTCTACATGTATGCATCTCATGCCAAGACCATACCTTACATACCCATATTTGTACCAAAATATTACGAGGGATTAACCAAATGGAATCCGCTAGAAAAACCAGAAACTCCTCCATGACCCGAAAAACCATAAAATTTTCTTTTAAGGACAAAAACTGCCCAGAAGCTCCTTCACGACCCCTTACGGCTCGTGAAGCCCAAGGGCCTCACGACCGATCACGGGTCAGAAGGGCTCGTCAGCCTAAAAACCAAGTTTCACGACTATACTGTTCACAAGTGCCATCACGACCCCTCACGGCTCGTGAAGTTCAAGAGCTTCACGACTTGTCACGGGCCATAAGGACTTGTGAAGTCTGAAAATACTTCCCACGACCAGACCCCTCACGAACACTGGTCGTGTGGCCTTCACGACCCGTGAAGGCCTACTGGACAGAAAAACGAGTCTTCCAAAAATGGTTTTTCGAGCCATTTTCGTGCTATATCTTTGTAGCCTAGGCTCTGATACCACTATAGGAAATCCATGCACGCCAACACCCGTACACAGCGGAAGCAACGACATCAAAACTGGGGTTTCCGGGTATTAAAACCGACATGCATGTATTCCCCAAGTGGGGATCGTGACTACAAACGAATATAGCAACAGAAACTAAAAGAAGGGGAGGAAGAAATATACCATCTCGCGGCTGGAGCTATCCATTGAGCTAGGAAGATCTTCGAGAACCCGAATCCGAGCTTCTCTATTGATAGTCCACACCAAGTAGCCGAGATTCCGCCTTGCTAACGACCCGAGACACGAACCACACGTTGTCTTCGTGAATCCGGAGCAACAACAACACTTGAACAACTTGCATTCACTTGATACACCTCCTTAGCTCTTGTAGAACTCTAAGTACCATATATGTGTGTATGTTGTAGCATGAAGCAAGAGTCACCAAGAGAGAACATGCATAGCCTTTTATAAACTCATCTGAAGCTCAAAAGGACTCCAGGTTCGGCCAACTAGCCACACTCCCATTGGACCAACAAAAAGGTCCAACAGAAACAAAGTGTCACTTTGACTTCTGCCTTCACGGGCTCTCACGGGCCGTGAAGGCCTCATAGGCCGGGTTCCACCGCACACTCTCATTTGGCCAACGTGTGGTCAAATAAAAGCATGGCGCCTGCCTTCACAGGCTCTCACGGGCCGTGAAGCCCTCGTGAAGGTTGTGCTCCCACGACTACTTATCCGGGTGGTGAAGCCACGTGGAGGGTTTCCCTTCACGACCTATTCACGGCCCGTGAAGGTCGCCAGAAACCCTAATTTCATATTCTCTCATGTTTGCGTTGTGCTGCCGGAATCTACCCTTGGCGTGTGACCCAATAGGCCCCCAGCAGTGATACTAGTGCACGTGTATCAGTGGGCATATTCCAACACTAACATGTATTGTTTATATATGTGTGTTTAGCATACTGCTATGTGCAGTAAGTCTCAGATGTGGTACAGTACTGTGACCTATGTTGCTGCCCTGGGTCTAGAACCAGAGGCTAGCATTGATTACTTGACATACGTGTATTGTCTTTATATGATCTTATACGTGTGTTTATATGATGTTTAATTTGACATACTCACTAAGCTCTCGTAGCTTATCAGATACTATTTTCAAATGTTTTGCAGAGTACAACAAAGGCAAGAGTAAAGCTCCTGTTTGACTATTTTTTGGATAACTCCTTTTAAAACCAATCAACGCTCTTTTGTGTAAAACAATTAGCTGTTGCAGTACTCTATGTCTGTAGTTAAATGTGTAACTTTTCGAACCAACTCGGTTTTTGTTTTAAATATGCTTCCCCTGACGCTTTATCAAATTATGTGTGCACCTTCTAAAAGTATTTTATTTAAATATTGTTATATGAAATTGGGGCGTTACAGAAAGAGATCCTTTATCTTGCATTAGCATTCTAACATTATCAAATTCTTTTTCAGTGGCTGCAATAATTAAGTTAATAAATGTTAGTGCAATTATGCAAATATAGTTAATAATTTAGAGAAGCAGATGCTAGAAAGTTAGCTGGATGTTGTACAGGGAATTGAGTAGCGGATGTTAATATCCAAGTGTTTAGTTGAGTGATCAACGTTTGGTTGACACGTTTTGTTGCTTTATCAATATGCGATTGTAGAGAAAGATTGTGCTCATGTGATATGCAAAGGTAGATTTATTTGAAGACGTTGCCGAATATATATGAGAGGCAAAATTGTGCTCTTATAAATAGGAGGAGACTGAGCAGGAGCAGGTGAGTTACAAAAATCGTTTTGTCCTGATGTGCCTGCATGATGATGTAAATGAACCGCATCAGCGGCACTTTCAGAAATAGTAGTTACGTCAGAAATTGTTACATTGATGTTAGAGCATCTCCAATAGGACATCAATAAAGGTTGTATAGGGGTTTAATAAGAGTGTTATAGATTATGAAAGGGATTGAATAAAAATGGAGTTCAATAACCATTCAACCATAGTATAGAAATTGGTGGCCTAAGTTATTTTTTTAAAAATTTTAATAATAGTGGACTCCATAATTATAAATATCTTATTTACTTTTTATAATATTATAGAGTTTAATTTAATATATTTTTAAGTTATTTAATTTTTAATATATTTATATTTTTAATACATTTCTTAATATTAAAATATGTGGAGTTTAATAGAGTGTGAAGGTTAAAGGATAAAGTTGTATAGATAATGAAATGCTGATATGACAATCTACTAAACTCTTATGGAGTGGTATGGACTGTGAATGCTATTAGGAGCATTAGACATCGTTCTCGTTTTCCTACTTTGTCTCGTGGATGTAAAATTTCCTTCAATTTTTGGTCTATCAAGTGATTGGTTGTAAGGTATCATTGATGTGGTATCATACGTTTGCTTTCTTCGCTTGTAACTCATTTACGATTACCTACAAATAACTTATTAAAAGTGTTAACCAAGTCATAAGCTACTTGAAAAGGTTTTTATTTTGAGGACTTACAAGGGATTACGTTTTTAATAATCCCCTCAAGATTTTAACACATAAACGTGGCTAGAGAGCTGGGAATTATGAAAACTAAAATCTCAAGCCCCTATAATCTCTCATAAGCCTGTTGCCAAACACCCTCATAAACCATGACTGAACTTATACACTATAAATGGTAACAGAGGTATGATTTTTTATATTTACTGGTGTTAAACATGTTTCGTAAATTATTATTTTTAATTGAGGTTCAATTTTTCGAAGCGTCAGCTCTAATATAATATAAACAAAACACCAAAGCAAATAAAACCTCAAAAAAATAAACGAAGCACTACAGCATCCTAAAAAAAGTATTAGGGAAAAAAAGAACGAAAGAACCTGTAGTATTAATTCTGGAAACAAAGAAGATACTACATAGGGTATGTTAGGCGGAAGCTTTTTAGAGCTGGAGTTTTTAGTTTTTAAAAAATAAACTTCATTAGTTCTGTTTGGTTGCAAGAGTTTGAGCTTTTATTTTAAAAAAATAAGTTCCAAAAAACTCCAAAATGAAAAGCTACTTCAAGTAGCTTTTAGGAGCTGTTGAGAGTTTTTAAAACGCAAATTAAATAAATAACATTTGATTAATTTTATTTCTTATTTAAATATTTAATTTTGTGTCCTCTTTTGTCTTTTTACATTTTTAAGCTATAGCTATAACTATTTTGTCAAACACTTTTGTACAAATAAAACTTCAACTTTCAGCTTTAAATAAAAGCTTCAGCTCTAGCTTTTAAAAGCTCTAGTCCCAACTTCAGCTAGCTAGGTCAAACATACCCGTACAAAGAAAAGGAAGATATATTTTTTATTAAAGCTTATCCTGGAAGCATAAAAAGAGGTCCAATAAAGAGAAAGTGGATGTAGCAAGTGACTATAGAATCAGATTGCAGCGACAATGAAGTACTGCCAAATGTATATATGTATAATAATACGAAAATTAGTCAAACCCGGTTTATTGTTATATAAAGAACAAGCTATTTAATTATACATGTTAATTAAACCCGGTTTATTGGTACATGTTAATTCCATCTTCGGTTTCCCTCTCATTCAATTCGGTCGGGGACTCTTAGGCACCGTTCTCGAGTTCAATAAGGGGAGGAAATAAAATAAGAGGAGAGGAAAGGAAAGAAAATCTTTTCCTTCCAAATTATTTCAAAATTAAGAGTAAAAGTTTATAATAAAAATAAGTCTAAACTTCTCCTTCAAATCCCTCCTTTTGTTCATTTTCTTTTTTAAATGAAACTTAAGAACACTTTTTAGGTAGATTTCTTTTCAAATCTTTTCTTTTCATCCTTAAAAAACTTAAGAACAGGACGTAAATCTCATTTTAACCAGGTTCTATGGTGTTTTTTTTTGTTGCAGAGACTAATAATCTTTTGATTAAAATTTATTAGTTTTAGAAATTTCCACGAAGCAAGAATTTTTTTTTCGAAAGTTAACAAATGTTTTGTTTCTTTGAAACAATATTTCTTTTAATCCCCGTACTCATCTATGAGTATCGGGTATCTAGCAATCTTTCTTAACTTAAATGTTACATCAGCGTCATATCATTTTTTCTCCTTTTCTCTCTCTTACTCGAAATCCAAGTATAGCCTAACCCAATATTTTTTCTCCCTACTCTCTTTTACACACTAAAAAAACAAAGAAATGTGTGGGTGAGCTCGGGTTTGGAGAGCCGAGAACTAACCCGAAGAGGGGGTGTAACAGTGTTCCCGAGTCACTCGAATGCAACCCAAACAATTCCAAATGCGTTCGGGGTTAGCGCTATGTTGGCCTAATGGATTAAGAGGATTAGTATTGAACGTGGGTTGCTTCCATAATTATGGTAGACTTACTAAACGATCTAATGTAGTAATTAACTAATTATTAAGTCACGCCTTTTTACATATATATCTTAACTAGAATAGACGTATGTGTAATATACGGATTGAGTTTAAAAATGATAAATATTAAATATTAAAAAAATACTAAATAATTATAAAATACGAATGAAATAAGAATTTTAAAAACTGATGACAAACATCATCAACACTAGACTAGCGGTAAAAGTATTGACGGGAGGTTGAGGGTAGATGTGACGGTTAAAAGGTATCATGATATAAATATACATAATTGTATTTCTTATACAAGTCATGTATCATTATTATTAGGGTGGACAAATTTGATATTTTTACGTTTAAGAAAGGTATATATGCAATTTCTCTAATAATTTTAATTCAATTTAGACTAATAAAAGTCAAATTAGAATTCTAATTTTGATTAAATGGATGGTTAAGATTAAGTAATTTATTTTATTAAATTATGAGTCAGGATCGTCCAATAAATTTGATATAATTCAGAATTTAATTTATATTTGAACATTACTATGTATAGTTCCCATATTTTTTAACTTCTATAGCTTGATTTTCAATATAAAGTAAGAGAAGAATGTTCAATATAGTCTATACTAAATTAATAGTTTTAAGGAATTAATTTTAGCCGTTTGATCAATGACATTAATGGTCCAGAATTCCAGATTGTATTTTAAAAATTTGGACGGAGTGACATTTTTGTAATTCACATGTGATGCTTTTACAAATCATATGTAATTATATATTGAATCACTTGTAATTGAATATTAAAATTTAGTACTATGTTTTTTACATTGGCTTTATTGAACACAACTCTAAAATAAGAAGTATCGAATTATTTCACAAACATAGCTTATTAAAAAGGGTTAATAATGGAAAAAACCTTAAACTTTGACTTACATTTTGGTTTAAACCTTAATGTTTGTTTTTAAATGATTTAAACCTAAACTTTATTTTACTTGTTGATTTAAACCTTAAACTTGTTTTTACCTGTTATAATAACCCAAGTAAAAAACACCTAATACATTAACAAACAAATAATCAAAGCTAGGACTCACATTACCAAAAATAAGCTCAAAAGTATAATAATTTGTAGGAATTAGACATCTACACAACCATAATTAAATCAAAGACACCAAAAAAATTTAAGCAATAACAACTAAACATTGGTTAATTAACTTTAGAACTATTACAACTAAGATGTCTATTCAAGTCAAACTTGAATTTAATTAGATTTAACAATTACATGATGGATTTCTGAAAAACTAAATTGAAGCTTCCAACACAACCATACGAGCTCCAAAAGTTCAAAACTAAACATTTACGAGCTTTAATGAAGGCTCGTTATTATCACTTGACCAACCAACACAATATAAAAATGATATGAGTTAACATCCTCACATGTTATGATCATACATGATCCATCATAATCTTCTTCCATATAATCCCATCGCTTCATGCCCAAATGTTCAAACTTCATTTCTTAATGGAGATGTTGATGAAGAGATCTTTATTTTTTCTCATAAACATGAGAGTGCGTACCATATTTTAAATCAATAATATGTTCTTTTTATAGGTCCTATTTTCATGTTTGTAATGTCATATAGAGCTTTCCCAAATAAAACTTTACGTTAAAATTTTAAAGAACCATGGACAATGATAATCCAAATGAAAATAAGAAGAAAAAGAAATCAAGAAAACTTATGAAAAGATACATAAAATTGAAAGTAAAAACACATAAAATAAGAAGATCAGAACTGACAAGAGTATCAATGCTTTATGTCGATCTGATGCGAGCCAACCAACCTAACAAAACCAAAAGAAATCATTAGATGCTATGTTTTGATTCCATTACTGTTTAAGTTTCCATATTAATAGTTAGATTATGACTAATTACTTTAAACAAATCATGCATGATAAAAGCATCCGCACTAGTAATAGGTGATAACTATCATAAGTAGTTATCACATCAGCATAACTAACTTATGATAAAAAGTCACATTGATAACACCAATAAATATCATCATTAGATCCATTCACACATTTTTTATTAATTTCTATTAGTTGAAAAAAAGAAAACAAGCACCCTAACTCGTTACCACCACAACGAGGCTATATATCAATAACATGTACATAACTATTTGCTCGCAATGGAAATAGCTACAACTTAGTCTTGTTTTGACTCGATAATGACAATAATGGGACTCCATTACAAGTCCTCTAATAACAAACACAAATGGTACGTTTAGCGAAACTGCTGTAGCTAGGACTGAGGTTGATTAATTGATAATTTTAAGCCAAATCCGTAAGCTACTTGGAAAGTCTTTATTTTGGATATTATGAGAGATTATGTTTTTTATAATGCTCTCAAGATTTTAACACCAAACGAGACTAAAGGGCTTAAGATTATGAAAACTAAAATTTCAAACCCTATAATTCCTCATAAACTGATTGTCGATCACACCCAAAATACATCAAGGTTAATGCCTAGTAAGAACCTTTTTATATCACCACACTATATTGGCTCATTAACCAATAAAATCGGTATTAATATAATCAGTTATATTGTGAAAAAGACCATCTCTACATTAAAATAAATGACCATTATTTTAACAAGTTTATATAGTCTGTAGAAGAATTTTCAATATGTTTCATAATTAATTTATAGTTTTAAGAAACTAATTTAAGTTTTTAGATTAATAGCATTAATGATCCAGATTAAATTTTAAAGATTTGGACTGAGTGACATTTTTATAATTCATGTATGATACTTTTATAAATCACATATAATTTTATACTGAATCACTTATAATTGAATATTAAAATTTTAAAACTATATTTTTTAAATAAACTTTATTAAACACAACTCATAATTTGTAAAAAGGAAACGTTAATGTACAACACTAATTTATCAAGCATTACACAAAAGGTATTTTTTGAACCATAAAAAAAAGTAGATAATAAGTTAGTTATATGCAAAGGGTTTATTGCACTAAAATAAAGTAAATTTTTCATTATCCAAGACTTCTAGTTTAGCTACGGTAGTATAGTTTAGGTTTGGTATTGTTCATGGTCTAAGGTCATAAGTTCAAGTCGCGTCATAAATAAATTTAACATAGATTTAGTAGCTGTTTAAAAAAATTATCATTTTATTCAACAAAATTTGTTTTCGGGAATGTCAACAACAATGTGCATCTCTATATTAAAATTACGCGAGATAAAGAAAGAGACAGTACATCTCTCTAGACGGAAAAAATAAATTCGATTAGAAAAATGTTTTTTTTAACAGACAAAATGCGCGAAAATACAATAAAGTTTACTAATATTGTCATTGTATACAATTAACTTTATTGTGTACCTAAAAATACATACAACTTACAAATTTTGTTAATTGTATATAATTGGTAACAATCAACAAAATTTAGAAGTTTTTTGTATTTTTAGGTACTAAAGTTCTTTTATTTTTTTTATGTTACCGGTAAGTTACCTGCTATAATAGGTAACTTGCATACAATTAACAAAATTTGTAAATTTTGTGTATTTTTAGGTACAAAATAAAGTTTGTTACATACAATGACAATATTAATATAGTTTGTTGTATTTTCGTGCAATTTGCACTTTTTTAACAGTTCCTGATCTACCCTCAAATTTATTCAGAATAGGATTTGAACCCATGACTTTAGGACATGAGTCACACCAAACTTAAACTACCACGTAACACTAGACTAGAAGCCTTGAGTGATTAGAAAAATGAATGGTTGTTGATTTAAAAGAGATTAGTATTAACCATAATTAAGAATCACTTGGTGATCACGTAAATCGCATAAATGACTCCAGGTATCCATCCAAATAAAGTCAGCAACAAACATATCCAAAACTCCGCCTGCAATTAACACGGAAAAATTTTATCTATCATAAACCACTCTCGATACCTCAACATAACACTATAAGTAAGTAGAGCTTTATCAAGCTATTCGAGTTATATTGGCTTGAACTCAACTTTGTTCAACTCAAGCATCTAACAATATATGATTCGAGCTTAAGTTAAAGTCTAACAGTAAGCTCAATATATATATATAGATCAAGGATCAGATAGGAACCTCACAAATGGTTCTCATTTTAACTCAAAATTACGAACACCCAAATTTTTCAACAAAAAGTCAACTTTTTTCTTATATAGTAAAAAATTATGTACTGTGATTTATATATTATTTTATTATTATTAATATTATTATATATTTATTATTATTATTATGTTTATAAAGATAAGATGCAGTAATTTTATACAAGATGCAGTGACTTTATACTAGATGTAGTGATTTTATGCTAGATGCAGTGGTTTTTAAAACAAGATGTATTTGTTCTTAAAATGAGAATCCATCGATTAATTCGTGCACGATGAACTAGTTTTAAGAGAATTCCATGTTTTTTAAATATTATGCAATGATTTTAAGTTTGATGCAATGATTTTATAGACTAGATGCAGTGGTTCCTAGAGTTCTCATTTTAATGGGTGTTCTCATTATATCCTCACCCTATATATATATATATATATATATATATATATATATATATATATATATATATATATATATATATATATATATATAAAGAGACGAGCTTGAGTTTATAAGTATCTGACTCAAGCTTATAACAACTTGTCAAGGCTCTTATTGAGTTTTTTTGATATTTATATATGTTTATTTTTTATCTATATATAAAATTTAATTCTCAAATATTTTTATGTATATACTTCTCCGCAATTTATTTATAATTTAAAAAACAAAAAGCTAATAAGTAAAAAAATACAATTTTAAAATTTAAAAACGGAAAGTAATTTGTATACAACACAAACTAGTCATATATAATAAAAAATAATTATTTAAACTATTATATACTTGAATTTGTAAATAAGAATAAGATATAGTCGATACCTGACACCCGAACTTGAGGAAAACTCCAAGGGGAGGAAGGATGATTGCGAGTATGATGTCGATGAAATTTGCTGTACCTTGAGACATCTTCAGACTCAAATGGATTTGTTGCGAATTTATGATAGTTGCGGCTATAATTTATAGCCCTTCATGGAAATAAGGGTAAAGTAGGACACGTGGTTCCTTACCCTTTAATAATCATAATCCTTCAATAAAAAATTGAAGAAGATATTTTCTTTGGTTGCTTCCAAAATGTCAACTTGGTCGACATCTTTCATTTGAGATTTACTTTTTACTTTTCATATTTTCACTACTTTGTATGTGTATACGTACTACGGATTATATGAAAAGTGTTTTATTTTTTATTTTAATTATATTTTATTTAATAGATTTTATTAATTTTATTTTTTTATATTTTAATTTAAAAGTATATAATAGTAAATAACATTTTATTTTTTTTCAATATATTTCTCTCTTTTATTTTTCTCCTCACAAAAAGTTTTATAACACCATAATTTCAACTCATATTTTTTTTAAATTATTATGAATGAAATAGATTAATATATATATACATATATGTTTACAAAACCGATGCATAAAATCAGGGTTAATTGTTTTCAAAACAACATCAACAGTGTAGTGTTACATAAATCAATGGCTCATCAAAACAATATTAGAGTAGCGGTCAATTATTCCCTGAGCAAGCCACTCCTCAGCCGAACCACTGACTTACCAAAACCTGTCAAATGGAGTGAGAGGTGAGGGATTGGCACAAAGCTAAGTGAATGAGAGTTAAACCAACAAATAGTAACAATGCAACCGAAACATACAACAGTAAACAAGCAATCGAGAAGACCGGCGGTTCTGCAGGAACCTACAACCAATGCCGGCCAAAGCAAAGGTTTACCGATAGTTCATTTGCTATTTTCACACAGTATTACCCTTAAGTTGCAATGAATGCATCAAATATCCAATTACTGATTAGCCGATAGCAAATAAACCTAACCCATATGCCCAGCCGAAACTGACTTCTCATCCGAATCATGTGAACATCTCAATGATTAATTAACACAAACCAAGTAATCAATCAGCAGGCAATAAGTCTATCCAAGTATCAAACCAACAGTTGTAACCAAACCGATACAACTAAACCAAATGTGAGTTAAACATCCACTCACCTTAGATCTCCGAATCACCAACTCAGTAATCTAATTTCACTGAGTCTTATCTCCTCCTGAGAACACAGGATAACCAGAATTAGTAATCAATTCATAATTATCTCAAAATATAAAGTTTAGCACCAAACGGGTCAAAACCAAGCCGTTGCATTTCACATGTGAAAACCAACATTTAGAACATGTCTAAATTGCATACAATCTATATTCTAAGTACTAAACATGTTACAAGCACCAAAACATGGACAAAGTGCATATACATACCAATTTACTCTCAAACGGGTCAAAACCAACCCGTTATGTCTAACATGTAAAACCAATTTGAAATACATATCCAACTGTCCAAGATCACTATATATATAATAGAAAACAAGTAGGAACCAATGAAACTTGCATAAACCTTTCCAGAAATCCTATCATGATTTCAAGTAAGCATATATTCCAAATAATAACCTATATATGCTATCCAACATTAACTAACCCAAGTATAACAATTGAATCATGATTAGTATTAAGTATAAACAACCAAAACTCAACAAAATTGAAATATTGTAGAAAAACAAGCAAAACTCTTTCTGTCAGTAGAGAACGCGACGCGTTCCATGCTTGGACGCGACGCGTCCGGGGCTAAACAGCAACAATTCTGCAGTTTTGGTTCTGTCTTGTTCCAGTTGTCTAGCATTACCAAACTCATATAACACCTAAAACATAACCATAAACACTTCAAAGTTTACCAAATCATCAAAACCCATTTCATCTTCAACCTCAAACTTCAACAATGGAGTTCTAATACTTCCATTAATCAAAACACAACAATAGCATATAATTTCAGTTCCAAATCACCATGCTTTACTACCAATTTCAGTTCCAAATCAATATTAATTCCTTCAATTAATCATAAAACCAAAACTCAAGAACCCTAACTTTGAATTAATTAAGCAATCCTACTCAATTAATTATTTACCAACGAGGTATTATTCATGACCCTTATCTAAAAACGAATCCAAATAATCAATTAAACACATAAAAATATAAAATATATATTCTCCCTTTTTAACCTCGTGGCTTTAAATTAAATTAATAATTTTCTAAATAATACAAATAACAAGTAACACACATACCAAGACACGTCCTACTAGGACGGTGATTAGGGTGTTACAAATCATCTCTCCTTAAACGGATTCCGTCCTCGGAATCTCTTCATGCTCAAATAACTGTGGGTAGCGAGTGTTCATATCCGCTTCAGTCTCCCATGTCAGATTAGAACCCAAGCTGTGTTTCCATTTAACCAACACCATCGAAATCTGTTTCTTGCGTAGCTTCGTCACTTTCCGATCCAACAACTCAACAGGTTCTTCCACCAATCTCTTTTTCGAATCAACTTTCAATTCATGTATAGGTAGAATCTGACTTTCATCATCCACTTTGCACTTTCTTAAATAACAGACATTAAAAGTATCACGAGTACCTGCTATTAGTCCCATGCTTAGAATAGTTAGATTTGATGAGACAAACCATAGCTATGTATAGATGATAGGTTAAGTGTTAGGAATTATGTAAGTTTGTTGTAGGCTAGTCAGCCTAAGCTGAGTAGTCGGCGTACAAACAGATATAGAGTTTTCTATGTAAGTATTAGATAACTCAGTGACTTCTAAGCTGAGATAGGTTTTAGGGTAAAGACCTGAAGACATGAAGGTTTAAGAACTCAGCTTGGCGGTGTCAAGTCTGAGTAAGTCAGTTCAGCACCAGAAGTCAGTTCAGGAATTTAAATAAGTTTTAAATTCTGTTATAAACTCTCTATATCTACGACATTTAAATAGGATATGTAAAACTAATTTAAGCTATCTATTAGTTGGATAGAAATATCAAACGAAATTGATTAGATCAGTTCTAATTAAAGAGTTTGTTTCGGTTTTAAAGAAAAGATAATTTCTATCTTTAAATCACGATTTGTTCGTAGATGAATCAAGTATAAGTATAAACCTTTTTATACGTTTACAAGAAGTTTTTGCATAAGTTGAAAACGTACGTATGTTCAAAGTTCAAGTATAAACCTTCTTAACACGATTTGTTTGTAGATGAATTAAGTATAAGTATAAACCTTCTTAACGCGTGTGTTGCGATAACTTTGTGTGTTCAAAGTTCAAGAGAATTTCTAGTGTTCTTGTTAATCGGTTTTAACAAGAAGTTCGATCATCAATTAGTTTGTGATCCAAAAGTGTTTAGAGAGAGTTGAGTTTGTAATCAGTGTAACATCAGATCATCCTGTAGATTTGATTAAAGAGTGAGATTGCAATACATTGTTTGATTGTTGAATTAAATTGTTTAATTGTTAATAAAGTGTATTCAACCCCCCCCTTCTACACTGTATTGGTTGCTTGTTTATTCTCTTTGGGACCAACAACTGGTATCAGAGCAGGTTTTTTCATAAGTTGAAGATCAAGATCCACTGTCAAGAGGCCAAGATGTCTGCTAACAAGCAATCAAATCATATTCCAACAATGGCGGCAAACGGGTGTCCTATATTTGATGGCACTAATTATCCTATGTGTAACACCACTTTTCAGTTTTTAACTTAAAAACATTATCTTATAAATTATCACCATAAATATCAGAGTTTCACAAAAATACTGTTTCTGAGTATACTGTAACACCCTAAAATATGGCCTAGTTGAACCCCTTGTATTTAGGGTTGTACCCTTGTGAAATAAATAAGAATTCTAAGTTTATAGGAGGACAATATATATATATTGTTATTACTAAATGAGGTGTTGATAAAAGTTGACGAAAATGAAAAATAGTTATTAATTATTGAATGGTTTGAAATAAGGATTTCAAATATATCCTCGTTAGAATTTACGGATAGCGTTTTGATGAGTTGTAAGTTGAAAAGGGGAGTGGGATACCCGCCAAATGAGGCCACCACCAAAGAGGCGGCAGCCCCCTGACTTATCTTTTCGTTTTGTTTCTTTTCTTCATTCTTCTCTTCCTTATCCTTTCTTTCTTTCTCTTTTTCCTTTGAAGAAGCACACACACACACATAGCTCAAATAAATTGGAGAATTAATCAAGTTTGAAGCTAGATATTTAGGGAGAAGATTGCAACTATCAATTGGAACAAGTAAGTATTATTATTTTTGAAGTTTAAAGTGTTATTGGGTTAAATTATTTTTGAAGTTTAAAGTGTTATTGGGTTAAATAAATTATTGGTTTAATCTATAGATTTTGGAGTTATAAGTTGAATATTTGATGTTTAAAGGTATCTAAAAGGTCCCAAACAAGCTTTGTAAGTGTTAGGAGATGTTTGGGATTGATTTAGTTTGGTATTTGGTCAAGTTTCAATCTGCAAAAATAATGGCGGTCTGCTTGCTATTCATGCGTCGCGCCGCTACAGTAAAGGTCGCGCCGCGACAAGCTACTTTAGACGCGACTGAAACCTTTGTGTCACGCCGCGACACATTAATGGATCGTGCCGCGACAGGCACAACGAGACGCGTCAGGTACTAGTTTATCTAATTTTCGCATATTGATGCTTGGATTATTATTATAGGTTTACATATGGACTAAAAGACATCGTTAGAAGATTAATATAAGCATTATGGACTCAGGTGAGTACCGACTTAACTTGTAACCATTATGCAGTATATACGGATTTATTGTTTACCATTAGGTATATACGAAATGCGATAGTTACGAGTATGATTAGTAAGTTTGTAAAGTAAGTTTAAACTGGTGTTTATAGAAACACGAAGTATAGATGCATGTACAGTATATGTTTATAATGATAATGAACGAATACGTGATATATGATAGTGTTGGGGTTTGTTCGGTTTTTTCAAAATATATTTTAGCAACGGAAGCATGAACAACAATTTTAAACTTTTAAAACTCCCCACCAATGATCCATATGCAAGCCTTAAGAAACAAAACAACCATAGGGTGTTTAGAACTACAACCTTTGTAGCGTGAGTAAACCATTGATGAAGTGGTTGATCTATGAGAAGCCAAGAGAAGACTTCCTCCAAGGTATCCACAAATCAATGAGTCCAACACCTCCAAGATGCTAGTCTCTCCAACCCTTGATATTCAAGAATGCAAGCAACAACCTTTGTTCTTCTTCTTAAACTAGATGTATGTATTGTAGCACCACACTTGACTTACTTGAAGAACACCAATACAAGAATATAGAGATGTTTTCAAAGCTTCAAGAATACTTAGAACTTTTCTAAAAGAAGCCTAAAGGTGGTAGCATGCAATCTCTACACAAAAGCCATGCATGAAGACTTAAAAAGCCAAGAAGTAAAGCAAGAGAGGGAGGCCCCTCCCTTGCTTGATTTCGGCCGTAGAAAGGAGAGGGGGGGGGGTCCCCTTTGGCTCTTTTGCTTCACTTGTACATGCATGCATGTCTAGGTTAGTCCATTTTTCAAGCAACCTCAAATGGACCCCCTTTGTGATACTTGTAAGCATTTCTAGTTTTATATATTTCAAGTATATATAAAATA
This sequence comes from Dittrichia graveolens, assembly GCA_038502395.1. Taxonomy (NCBI): domain Eukaryota; kingdom Viridiplantae; phylum Streptophyta; class Magnoliopsida; order Asterales; family Asteraceae; genus Dittrichia; species Dittrichia graveolens. The sequence continues at coordinate 48,705,481 of JARJIL010000005.1, read as the reverse complement.
TAATGCTAGACTTGCCATACATTGTATAAAATACATCTACATGTATTTTATATACATACTTGATTGTTACTAGTAACTCTTTACTTGTAACAAAGATATACATACATTTATATAATTTGTTATTAGTAACAATTTATATGTAACAAATATATATTTATACATATATATACATACATACATATAAAATCATATGTTTATATCTATGTATTTGATATGCATTATCTTGTATCAATATACAAGAGTGATATTATTATTTCACATAACTAATAATATGCAACAATGCATATATACTTATATATATAATGAGTTGGAAACATATTTAAATCATATTCAAATATGTAATTGGTGTCCATTGATTGTAAATGTGTGACCCTATGGGTTTATTTATTATCAGTAATATCGTATTAATTTGTGTCTTGTGCACATAGAACCAACAATCTCCCACTTGCACAAGTTACAACTTAAGCCGATATAGACAATGGTAAGAACGTCTAGCAACATCCCATTGCCCCTAATAATAAATAAAGTGTGTTGATCAACACTTTCACCAACGAAATTAACTCACTAGCTACAAATCGTTGTTATAGGTAAGTCATCAATTATCCCTTTGTTTTAACATCTCATTGAACATGAGACATGGATCGTCATCAATTCTCATATAATGTTCAACTTGTTTTAGGGCCCAGAGATATTATACTCCCAATTAAATGAGAGAAACAAATTCCATCTTGACCACATACGTCTCTTATAAGACTCATATCATACCTAATAATGGCCTTTATAACTACCCGGTTAAAGATAGCGTTTAACCACATTAAAGCATGATACTCCTCATACCTGAGTCCCAATATGTGTCTCAGGTCTAAGGATACAAAGATACCACCTTTTTCTCAAGATTTACTTATGACACTGATCCATGAAGCGATCTTAAGAGCGGGTCATGTCCAATGTTTGTTCCCTAACAAACATTAGTGAATTTGGCTGCAAACCCTTTTGCCTACTTTCATCACGAATGAAAGTCAACCAACTTATTCACATTAGTCTTAATTCATAACTATTCCCATAGTTATAACCGACTATGGACGTTTTAGAATAAAGAATTATTCATGGATTTAAACATGCTAATAAAGAACACAATATATATTAATGAAGTGATCATATCCCATACATCATTCAGATAAAATAGATATTGTCATAATGTTCCAAAATATCCAAATACTAAATTACAATTGAAATCCAATCCCTTGCAAAGCGAAGACCTATTGCCCTAGTATGAGACTCATGCTTAGTCGAGGCAAGAGGTTTCGTAAAAGGATCTGCAAGATTCTAATCTGTATGAACTTTGCGAATACACACATCTCCTCTATCCACTATATCCCGTATGTAGTGGAAACGCCTGAGGATGTGTTTGGTGCTGTGATGTGATCTAGGTTCTTTTGCCTGGGCAATAGCACCTTCATTATCACAAAATATCTCTATGGGGTCTTGAATGCTTGTTACTACCCCAAGGTCAGCAATGAACTTCTTCATCCATGCAGCTTCTTGTCCAGCCTCAGAAGTAGCAATGTATTCAGATTCTGTAGTGGATTGTGCAACTACACTTTTCTTAGAACTTTTCCAAGCAACCGCGCCTCCATTCATAACGAAGACATAGCCCGATTGTGATCGAGAATCATCTCGATCCGTTTGGAAACTAGCATCTGTGTAACACTTTACACAAAGATCTTCTTCCAAACCCCCATAGATCAAGAACATGTCTTTGGTTCTTCTCAAGTATTTTAAAATGTTCTTGACTGCCATCCAATGGCTATCTCCTGGGTTTTGCTGGTATCTGCTCGTCATGCTCAAAGCATACGAGACATCTGGCCTAGTACATAGCATGGCATACATGATGGATCCAATTGCAGAAGCATATGGGATCTCACTCATTCTATCTAGCTCTTCTCTTGTGCTAGGGCTTTGAGCTTTACTCAAAACCGTGCCTTGTGCCATTGGCAAGAATCCTCTCTTAGAATTCTCCATCTTGAATCGTTTCAAGATTTTGTCAATATATGCACTTTGACTTAGGCCAATAAGACGCCTAGATCTATCCCTATAGATCTTTATTCCAAGAATGTAGGCGGCTTCTCCCAAGTCTTTCATTGAGAAACACTTCCCAAGCCAAGACTTGATGTCTTGCAAGGTCGGGATGTCGTTTCCAATGAGTAGTATGTCATCAACATACAAGACAAGGAATGCTACTGCGCTCCCACTAGTTTTCTTGTAAACACACGGTTCATCTTCTGATTTGATAAAACCAAACTCTTTTATTTTCTCATCAAATCGAAGATTCCAACTTCGAGATGCTTGCTTTAGTCCATAGATGGATCTTTTAAGCTTGCACACCTTATTAGGATACTTAGGATCTACAAAACCTTCAGGCTGAACCATATAGACATCTTCACTTAAGTGTCCATTTAGAAAAGCCGTTTTGACATCCATTTGCCATATCTCATAGTCATAATATGCAGCTATGGCAATAAGTATTCTAATAGATTTAATCATGGCTACCGGAGAGAAAGTTTCATCATAGTCAATACCATGAGTTTGAGTGAAACCTTTCACAACTAGCCTTGCCTTAAATGTGTGTACATTTCCATCCATGTCTGTCTTCTTCTTGAAGACCCACTTGCTCCCTACAGTCTTACTATTGGGAGGAAGATCAACCAAGTCCCATACTTGATTTTCATACATGGACTGCATCTCAGTGTTCATGGCATCAAGCCATTTATCGGATTCCGGATCCGATATAGCATCTTGGTAGTTAGTAGGCTCAGAAGAGTCTACCAAGAAAATCTCATCATTGGACACGAGAAATCCGTATCTCTCGGGTTCTTGACGAGGTCTACCAGATCTATGAACACTTTGTGTTTCAGTAGGTTCTTGAACAACCAATTGTTCAGGTTCAACAACCGTTTGTTGAGTGCTAGTGTCAACCTGACTTGTATTTTGTGGTTCTTGAATTTCTTCAAGGTCTACATTGCTCTCACTTGCCTCTTTCGAAAGAAACTCCTTTTCTAAGAAAGTGGCATGCCTAGAAACAAACACTTTGTTCTCAGCTGGGTTGTAGAAATAATATCCTAATGAATCTTTAGGATATCCCACAAAGTTACATTTGATAGATCTAGGATCGAGTTTGCTTAAAGCTTCTTGTCGTACATGAGCCTCACAACCCCAGACTTTCAAGTAAGATAAGTTTGGAACCTTTCCATACCACATCTCATATGGTGTCTTACCTACCTTCTTGGTTGGAACCATATTCAATATGCACGCAGCAGTTAATAAAGCATAACTCCAAAAGGACGAGGGTAGAGTACTTCGGCTCATCATAGACCGAACCATATCTAGTAGAGTTCGGTTCCTCCTTTCAGATACACCATTATGTTGTGGTGTTCTAGGAGTAGTAAGTTGTGAGATAATCCCACAATTACTAAGATGATCCATAAACTCTTGGCTTAAGTACTCACCACCTCGATCGGAACGAAGGGCCTTGATTGTTTTGTTGAGTTGATTTTGTACTTCGTTTTGAAACAGCTTGAACATCTCAAATGTTTCATGTTTATGTTTCATCAAATAAACATAACAAAATCTACTATAATCATCGGTGAATGTAACGAAGTATCTATCACCATCCCTAGACATTGATCTAAAAGGACCGCATACATCCGTATGTATGATTCCTAATAGATCTTTGGCTCTTTCACTTGAACCAAAGAAAGGAGCCTTAGTCATCTTCCCAAATAAACATGATTCGCAAACTTCAAATGAGCTAGAATCGTTTGATTTTAAAATTCCATCCTTTTGAAGTTTTGCAATGCGTTTCTTGTTTATATGACCAAGTCGACAATGCCATAGGTATGTTTGACTTAAGTCATGCTTAGGTCGTTTGGTGCTAGTGGTATATATAGAATTATCATCAAGAGATCTTTTAAGATTAACTTCATATATTCCATTAAGAGGGCGAGCCTCAAATTACAAAATGTCGTTTTTGAAGGCACGAATGCCATCATCAACGAAACCAAAAGTGAATCCAGATTCTCTTAACCGAGCTACTGAAATAATATTCCTAGTTAAACTAGGTACATAACAACAATTGTTTAATATTAAGTACAGGCCATTTGGTAATAATAATTCAAAAGTTCCAAGGGCTTCAACAGCAACATTTGCTCCATTGCCCACGTGAAGATCCAAATCGCCTGGCTTCAGCAGCTTACTTTTTCTCAACCCCTGCACATTGTTACAAATGTGAGTTCCACAACCGGTATCAAATACCCAGGAATTAATGGAAAAAGTATACATTTCAATCATATATATACCTGAAGTGCTAGCCTTGCCAGCCTTCTTCTTTTTCAACTCTGCAAGGTAGGTTGGACAATTGCGCCTCCAATGTCCTACCACCCCGCATTCAAAGCACGGGTCATTCTTGGGAACCTTTCCCGCCGTCTTGGGTGTAGGAGCCTTGGCAACTTGCTTGCCTTTGTCCTTTCCCTTTGCCTTCGCTTTGCCTTTCCCTTTTGAGTTGTTTTTCTTTTTCTTCTTGATTTTCCCTTCTTGAATCATCAAGACTTGAGGTGTTTTGCTTGGAATCTTACTCTTAGCAGTTTTAAGCATCCCATGCAACTCTGAGACAGATTTCTCCCAATTGTTCATGTTATAATTCATGACAAATTGATCATAGGCTTTGGTCAACGAGTTAAGGATCATATCCTGTGCAAACTCATTGGTTATGGGAGATCCAAGCCTAGCAAGCTGGTCAATGTATCCTTTCATCTTTAGCACATAGTCGCTAACGGATTGACCTTCCTCCATCTTGCATGCATGGAAGGCTCGAGTGACCTCAAAGCGTTCTTGCTTCGCTTGCTTTTGGAACATTTCCTTAAGCTGGCGAAGCATCTCATATGCTCCATGCTCCTCAAGGTTCTTTTGAAGATCCGGAGACATGGTAGCAAGCATGAAGCATGCAACTTCGACCGAGTCGTCGGAATGCTTCACCCAAGCATCCCTAACGGCTTTGGCCGCAGTCAATGAAGGTTCCTCAGGGACGGGATTCTCAAGTACGTACAATTTCTTTTCGTGCTTAAGAACGATTCTCAAGTTACGATACCAGTCTAAGAAATTTGTACCATTGAGTTTTTCTTTCTCTAAGATTGAACGAAGAGATAAGTTGTTAACGGGCGTAGTTGAGTTAGGGGCCATCTACAAAATCAAAGTTCAATTTAGTATTTTCGATATTTAATCCTTTAATAATTAATACCCTTTAGAATTATAAAATTCTTTATTTTTTAAAGGCTAGGATCCAAGTTGAACTTAACCTTGAATGTTTGGCTAATGCTCTCTCCATCAAGTTAAAACAACAAGGTAGGTAACGTTTACCAATTACATCTCGTATGTAATTCCTAGATCTTTATGGGATCCTAGACAACGATTGTCAATTTTGACATGTTTGATCCCATCTATGCCTCGGGCTTCCTTACGTTTGGCTAATGCTCTCTCCGTAATAAGATTCCGATTAAGTCGTCCTATTTCAAGACGGTGAATTTCCGGCCCAAGACGTTCATGGAATTCGCGGAAAAACACCTCGGTTGTTATAAAAACAATCCACGCGTTTGGCTAATGCTCTCTCCACGTGAGTGTCGTTGCAACAAGCGAGTGTCTTAAAATGGGATGGCATAGACTTACGTTTTGAAAAAGGGCTTTTACCGTTTTGTATATTTATTAAATAAAACAAAACGAGTCGTGTGACTAGTATTGCATGCATACAATAATAAGTCCACGTTTTGATAAAATCATATTTTATATATATATTGGTCTTGAGTATTCTTAAAATCCATATTTTACGAACTCTCAACGCGTTCAAATTTTAAACTAGTATTAATATCCTATATTAACGTGTGTAGTTTCGAGCGCGCAAATACGACCAATTTTAGCTTGTAATAAAGCCATTTTATTATTAAGCTTGAATGGAGTTTGGTTGAGTTTTAAAATCTCTATTTTATAAAACTCATATATATATATATATATATATATATATAAAGATATATATTTTGACATAATGAATTTTAATCTTTACAAAACTCCTTTTATATAATATTCATTTTTACATCTTATGTTATGTCAACTTAAAATACCAAACTCCCATTGTGTGATTTATATTATGTAAAAATATTATCTAGCATGCAAAAAATCATATTTTCAACCATGCATAATAATATAAATATAAACACACACAAATAACATGTATAAGTGCATAACCAAGCCATTTATCCTAAGTGGTATTTTTGTGAGCCATACAAAAATACCAAGTCATAACTAAGGACCAAATATTCCTCTTGTGATGAACTTGAAGCTCCCACTTGCCAAAACAACTCCTTGTAGTGCAAATGACTCCAAGCCTTCATGGTTGACTCCACCACACTTGAAAACTCCAACTTGGTCATTTCTTCATCTTGTTACATTTTTATAAAAGTAAACTAGTCTAAACTATTCTACTACTTACAAAATACAACAAGATGAAACAAAACTAAAATTATTATTACATACCAAATGAAAAAATAATTTTACAACCAAATCGAATTTCCAACACATCACAAAAGGTCTATGGCTTGTTATGCACAACATACACTCAAACAAACATATATATCAACACTTGATATTTAGGCAACTTTTACAACCAAACATGCATGTGGTTTGGTTGTTTCCCAAAATAAATATATAAACATATATAAGTTGCCAACAAGAAAATCCATAACTTTTCTAACAAAAGAAAAGTTGTCCATTTTCTTAAACAATACATACTCAAAAAGTTTCTTAAAACTATACATAAGTGGCTCTGATACCACTGTTGGGGTTTGTTCGGTTTTTTCAAAATATATTTTAGCAACGGAAGCATGAACAACAATTTTAAACTTTTAAAACTCCCCACCAATGATCCATATGCAAGCCTTAAGAAACAAAACAACCATAGGGTGTTTAGAACTACAACCTTTGTAGCGTGAGTAAACCGTTGATGAAGTGGTTGATCTATAAGAAGCCAAGAGAAGACTTCCTCCAAGGTATCCACAAATCAATGAGTCCAACACCTCCAAGATGCTAGTCTCTCCAACCCTTGATATTCAAGAATGCAAGCAACAACCTTTGTTCTTCTTCTTGAACTAGACGTATGTATTGTAGCACCACACTTGACTTACTTGAAGAACACCAATACAAGAACGTAGAGATGTTTTCAAAGCTTCAAGAATACTTAGAACTTTTCTAAAAGAAGCCTAAAGGTGGTAGCATGCAATCTCTACACAAAAGCCATGCATGAAGACTTAAAAAGCCAAGAAGTAAAGCAAGAGAGGGAGGCCCCTCCCTTGCTTGATTTCGGCCGTAGAAAGGAGAGGGGGGGGTCCCCTTTGGCTCTTTTGCTTCACTTGTACATGCATGCATGTCTAGGTTAGTCCATTTTTCAAGCAACCTCAAATGGACCCCCTTTGTGATACTTGTAAGCATTTCTAGTTTTATATATTTCAAGTATATATAAAATATAATGCTAGACTTGCCATACATTGTATAAAATACATCTACATGTATTTTATATACATACTTGATTGTTACTAGTAACTCTTTACTTGTAACAAAGATATACATACATTTATATAATTTGTTATTAGTAACAATTTATATGTAACAAATATATATTTATACATATATATACATACATACATATAAAATCATATGTTTATATCTATGTATTTGATATGCATTATCTTGTATCAATATACAAGAGTGATATTATTATTTCACATAAATAATAATATGCAACAATGCATATATACTTATATATATATAATGAGTTGGAAACATATTTAAATCATATTCAAATATGTAATTGGTGTCCATTGATTGTAAATGTGTGACCCTATGGGTTTATTTATTATCAGTAATATCGTATTAATTTGTGTCTTGTGCATATAGAACCAACAGATAGTATGTTTGTTGATCGATCCGGATTGGATCCGTCTCGTAAAAGTTGTTAGTTATTGCAGAGTGCATGCCAGCGGATCCAAATTGGAGCCGCCTAGTTAAACTTGTTATTGTGAATGCTACATTATATAACTATGAAGGCTATATGTATGCAAGTAAGATTAAGAATTAAGATGCCTTGATAATTGATGTGCAATACATGTATTTAAGTACATGTGTATATATTGATGATAATATGTTATCTGTAAAAGCATGCATGCAATTGTTCCTGAAAAGGATTTCTGATGAGCTATATGTATGTCCGGACAGTTCTTGATTGAGGTCAGCTTCGGCTGGGTCCTGGGCCTTCGGGCATAATGTTCTGGACTAACGGTACTCGAGTGCCGTTCCTTAGATTATGTGAGAGGTGAGTGCCTTAAGTGGCTAAGACTATGAGCCTTTGGCTCCTTAACGAGCAGGTAGATTCACTTATGTGATGAAACCAGCACGGATGGTAGTGGTCTGATTCCTCGGTGGAAAATTGTTGAGCTGGATTAGCTACCCGGCAAGATATGATGCCTGCTGGTAGGATCAGCACTACGCTATGTGATAGGATAGCGTTGTTTTCTAAATCCTGTGTTATATGACTCACATGTATCTATGTTGCCATGTTGCTATGCTTATGATGTGAAGTATATGATGCCCTATGTGCTGCATGATGCTTAGGGTTAAGTTTGTATTCACTAGCTTTTAAAGCTAACCCCCTCCCAGTATATATGTATGGCTTTGCAGATGAACGCTTAGCATGTGCCTGGGATTGCTAATTTGTGTTGGGACATTTGTTGTTTATTACAGGTATGATGGTCGGTCGGTATTAATGTTGGTAACACCAGTTTGTAAATAAAGATAATGTTTTTAAAGACTTCCGCTGTTTTGTTAATTACTAAAATATGTTTGATTATAGGTTTTTAAAAGTCAAAATTTTTACTCTGAAATTGCGGTGTTACAATTAGGTATCAGAGCCTAAGTTTGAGTGAATTAGACATCTGATGGGTGTTCAGTCTCAAACTCGGGCCCAACCATCATAGTGTCCCAAAGTTGTTATGATCATGTTATGCATTATATGCAAATGTATGGGAGGTAAGAATGTATCTTGCTTCCGTGTTATTAAACTAAGTTGCCTAAAGATAGGATTGCCTAGTAGAATGAAAATGATAGCTTGATATAAAGTCACAAGAGGTGAATTGGAAGTAAGAAAATAATGAACCATGAGACTAAGTAAATATGTAAAACTTATGATACGTGCCTTAATGGTACAAATTGGTTGAGTTATGCAAGATAACACAAAACGATAACGGTAAAGGTGTAAAATGCGATTACCAATATAATATTGGTTACATATTAGAGTGTGAGAATAAAGGTGTCAAGAGACGTGAAATGGTAATGATTATGAATCTAAAGCCAAGTGTATGTATATTTCAAGTGAAAAAAAAGATGTTTAGATCAATCTGATGTAATCAGACTGATAATGTTAGATAAAAAGTGATGCCAAATGAATAACTGGAATAATAGTAGTCTTATGGACTACTAGTAATATGATGAACAGGGGAACTATCCTCAGTTCCTATGAAAAGTAACAAATAGTAGATGATGAAGTTTGATCACGGATTCTAATCGAATCCTGGAGTATGAGGAAGAATTTTGATGAATAAGCTATGCTAAGATAAATGTCGATTAGAATCGAATATGAATCAAATACAATCGTTCTAATTTTAAATAATTAGAATGATTGATGATGAGATGTTAAACAAACATGAGTTAATAAGAGTTGAACTTAAAATACAAAGATATCGAGGAAGTGTACCTTAGATATGATGTGAAAACTTAACGGTACATGATGTCTTATGATAATGAAATTTTGATGACATGTAAAACGTTATAAAGGTGTACATGAAATCGAAAGTGATTAATAAAAGAAGAATTGTGGGTTCACGATTGGTTAACCCAAAATGCTGAATGAAATTGAACAAAAGTAAGATTAACTCTATTGAGTTAGTAGTTTTCCTCGGTACTAGAAAGAAAGTCGTAAGATGTTCAAATTAAAATGTGTAAGTGTAATTAACACTTTACAGTTGAACCATTCGTGAGATTGAACGTGAGAACAAATTGTAGTCGTAAAATCGTTGTTAGGATTTAATGTAATGAGCTCAAAGCTCGATTGTTGATTGTGTGTCTAACTAATCAAACGTGTGTGATTTCCAAAAAGTATAAGTAATGATATGTCATGGTTCAAATGAACAATGACATAAGGACATAAAAGTCCAAATGTATAAGTAAAGAGATGATAATTTGTAAAAGTTGAGAGTGAAATGAACATGAAGGTAACCCTGAATAACCGGTGGTTACAAGTAAATGAGTGAATTTTGTGAGACAAAATGAGGACACATAGTCCCATTTGGTAGTAAATGAAATATGAGATTATGAGGTGTATAAGGTAGTGCATATGTGTAAAATTGGCAATGGTACATGGGAATTCATGTATGGTATGAATTTCCAGAAATAATAATTCACCTACGGGTGTAACTATGATTATAAGAGTAGAGACCCTTATGAGGTAAGTTAGGAAAGATTAAGTGTGTTTGAAAATAAGTGGTAAAGTCACAAGTGGTGATTTACTAAAGTGAAGTATATGTATACGGACGAAATTTAGTTAATGTTATGAATGGGTAGTGTTTTGATAAACAACATTCTTAACATAAGAAGAAATATGAGAAATTGTTTAGAAAGATATGATGTTTGAGTGATTCGAAAGAATTAAGATTGACCTGGTAAAAGACTCGTAAATAACATTAAGTACATGTAAAAGATGACTGTTAGGTAAAGTGTTTAATAGACAACAGGTTTGTTGAACACTGCCTCAGATGTAAGATGTAAAGTTTTCATAAGTATAATGTAAGTGTTAATGATGCTAATATGATAATAAAGTGTTTAAGTACTGAATATGTGACTGATGTTACACAATGAGTTGTAATATTGTATGATATACAGACGTTGTAAGAGTATAGTGTGATGAAAGATGATTAAATTGATCATGCTAGTATGTGAATCCAATGATAAAAAAGGAATGATTAGAAAGTAAAGTGAATAATGGATTCGCTAGAATCTATTAATTCAACTGAGACAATCCTTGTCTATGGATTTGTACTTAAGCAATAGTGTACTTGTGAGTAGGATTTAACCTTTTGATGGTAAAGTGGTTATGTATGAATGACTGAAAATGTTAACCAAAGATCTATAAGTGAAACTGATGTTAACCATCAGTGATCAGAGTATAGAAATGTAGGTAAAGTAATGAAATAAAACCATGAGAGTATGTATCTGTACATGTACGTGTGCGTGTACGGATTAGAGAAATAAGTGTTTAAAATCTAGTTAAGTTGTTAATGATGACTACAGACGGGAACATTTGTATCGTGATAGAAGAAGTAGATATCGTGTAAAGTTTGAATGTAAGATGAATGGTGACCCATTCGTAAGATTTTATTGAACTCTATAATGTGAAATAGAGGTCATGATGAATGTAGAAACTCAAAGTGATGTATTTGATGCTTCTTGGTGATATTAAGCTTAATTGTAAGTGTTGCTTATTATTGGGTGATAAATATGGTTTTTAACTACATAGATAGCTGTGGTAGGATTCCGAGGACGGAATCCTCTTTAAGGGGGGTAGATTTGTAACACCCTAAAATATGGCCTAGTTGTACCCCTTGTATTTAGGGTTGTACCCTTGTGAAATAAATAAGAATTCTAAGTTTATAGGAGGACAATATATATATTGTTATTACTAAATGAGGTGTTGATAAAAGTTGACAAAAATGAAAAATAGTTATTAATTATTGAATGGTTTGAAATAAGGATTTCAAATATATCCTCATTAGAATTTACGGATAGCGTTTTGATGAGTTGTAAGTTGAAAAGGGGAGCGGGATACCCGCCAAATGGGGCCACACATAGCTCAAATAAATTGGAGAATTAATCAAGTTTGAAGCTAGATATTTGGGGAGAAGATTGCAACTATCAATTGGAACAAGTAAGTATTATTATTTTTGAAGTTTAAAGTGTTATTGGGTTAAATAAATTATTGGTTTAATCTATAGATTTTGGAGTTATAAGTTGAATATTTGATGTTTAAAGGTATCTAAAAGGTCCCAAACAAGCTTTGTAAGTGTTAGGAGATGTTTGGGATTGATTTAGTTTGGTATTTGGTCAAGTTTCAATCGGCAAAAATAATGGTGGTTTGCTTGCTGTTCATGCGTCGCGCCGCTACAGTAAAGGTTGCGCCGCGACAAGCTACTTTAGACGCGACTGAAACCTTTGTGTCGCGCCGCGAGACATTAAGGGATCGCGCCGTGACAGGCACAACGCGACGCGTCAGGTACTAGTTTATCTAATTTTCGCGTATTGATGCTTGGATTATTATTATAGGTTTACATATGGACTAAAAGGCATCGTTAGAAGATTAATATAAGCATTATGGACTCAGGTGAGTACCGACTTAACTTGTAACCATTATGCAGTATATACGAATTTATTGTTTACCATTAGGTATATACGAAATGCGATAGTTATGAGTATGATTAGTAAGATTGTAAAGTAAGTTTAAACTGGTGTTTATAGAAACACGAAGTATATATGCATGTACAGTATATGTTTATAATGATAATGAAGGAATACGCGATATATGATATGTATGTTTGTTGATCGATCCGGATTGGATCCGTCTCGTAAAAGTTGTTAGTTATTGCAGAGTGCATGCCAGCGGATCCAAATTTGAGCCGCCTAGTTAAACTTGTTATTGTGTATGCTACATTACATAACTATGAAGGCTATATGTATGCAAGTAAGATTAAGAATTAAGATGCCTTGATAATTGATGTGCAAGACATGTATTTAAGTACATGTGCATATATTGATGATAATATGTTATCTGTAAAAGCATGCATGCAATTGTTCCTGAAAAGGATTTCTGATGAGCTATATGTATGTCCGGACAGTTCTTGATTGAGGTCAGCTTCGGCTGGGTCCTGGGCCTTCGGGCATAATGTTCTGGACTAACGGTACTCGAGTGCCGTTCCTTAGATTATCTGAGAGGTGAGTGCCTTAAGTGGCTAAGACTATGAGCCTTTGGCTCCTTAACGAGCAGGTAGATTCACTTATGTGATGAAACCAACACGGATGGTAGTGGTCTGATTCCTCGGTGGAAAATTGTTGAGCTGGATTAGCTACCCGGCAAGATATGATGCCTGCTGGTAGGATCAGCACTACGCTATGTGATAGGATAGCGTTGTTTGCTAAATCCTGTGTTATATGACTCACATGTATCTATGTTGCCATGTTGCTATGCTTATGATGTGAAGTATATGATGCCCTATGTGCTGCATGATGCTTAGGGTTAAGTTTGTATTCACTAGCTTTTAAAGCTAACCCCCTCCCAGTATATATGTATGGCTTTGCAGATGAACGCTTAGCATGTGCCTGGGATTGCTAATTTGTGTTGGGACATTTGTTGTTTATTACAGGTATGATGGTCGGTCGGTATTAATGTTGGTAACACCAGTTTGTAAATAAAGATAATGTTTTTAAAGACTTCCGCTGTTTTGTTAATTACTAAAATATGTTTGATTATAGGTTTTTAAAAGTCAAAATTTTTACTCTGAAATTGCGGTGTTACAATTAGGTATCAGAGCCTAAGTTTGAGTGAATTAGACATCTGATGGGTGTTCAGTCTCAAACTCGGGCCCAACCATCATAGTGTCCCAAAGTTGTTATGATCATGTTATGCATTATATGCAAATGTATGGGAGGTAAGAATGTATCTTGCTTCCGTGTTATTAAACTAAGTTGCCTAAAGATAGGATTGCCTAGTAGAATGAAAATGATAGCTTGATATAAAGTCACAAGAGGTGAATTGGAAGTAAGAAAATAATGAACCATGAGACTAAGTAAATATGTAAAACTTATGATACGTGCCTTAATGGTACAAATTGGTTGAGTTATGCAAGATAATACAAAACGATAACGGTAAAGGTGTAAAATGCGATTACCAATATAATATTGGTTACATATTAGAGTGTGAGAATAAAGGTGTCAAGAGACGTGAAATGGTAATGATTATGAATCTAAAGCCAAGTGTATGTATATTTCAAGTGAAAAAAAAGATGTTTAGATCAATCTGATGTAATCAGACTGATAATGTTAGATAAAAAGTGATGCCAAATGAATAACTGGAATAATAGTAGTCTTATGGACTACTAGTAATATGATGAACAGGGGAACTATCCTCAGTTCCTATGAAAAGTAACAAATAGTAGATGATGAAGTTTGATCACGGATTCTAATCGAATCCTAGAGTATGAGGAAGAATTTTGATGAATAAGCTATGCTAAGATAAATGTCGATTAGAATCGAATATGAATCAAATACAATTGTTCTAATTTTAAATAATTAGAATGATTGATGATGAGATGTTAAACAAACATGAGTTAATAAGAGTTGAACTTAAAATACAAAGATATCGAGGAAGTGTACCTTAGATATGATGTGAAACCTTAACGGTACATGATGTCTTATGATAATGAAATTTTGATGACATGTAAAACGTTATAAAGGTGTACATGCTTAGCCATAACAACTTTTAAACTTTGGAGTGTTACAACTCTTCCCCACTTGGAACGATTTCGTCCCCGAAATCTACTGTACACATAACTCTGTACCACACTAAGCTGAATGCTACTGTAGCGTACTAACGGTAGTCTTACATATCCTCATCTCTGAATGCTATCTCAGTGCACTGACGATAGTCTTACACCACATACTATCCGCTACCGAGGTAGACGATCTACATCAAACTGATCATGAAACACTTATCCCTCATGACATGACACCCACACTCTCAAGTGTAAACTGAAACCCTTTCTGTATCTTCACTGTACTTTTACCAGTTCTATCTGTTCTTTACATAAATCTTAACCCTTTCTCTCTAAAATAGCCACTGGCTATTTTATACAACTGATCATCTCATCCACTAACACATCGTATAAAGGAATAACTGCTGATTCATCTGCTAACCACCCACAAGGGTGGAACATCTCTGGTAATTCAAGTCTGTATACTACTTTACCTTGTCTTGCGATGATCCATTAACTTTCTACTATGGTGCCTTTCTTAACAATACATAGACATCAATCTGGAACTCTAACAGTCTGTGTATCCTTTCCATCTATCCTGGCCCACTGTTAACTGCTCACGTATCTACTATATATACTCGGTCTACTGTTGTACTGTTCCCACACCATTCCACTTTTCTGACTAGCTTTACCCCAATAAACAGGGGTCTTACACTTTCTATTACACAACATCTCGTATGGTATCACACCAACACTTAAAAAAAAAGATAACTGCTAAACAAAAAGTTCTGCTAACGATAGACAAATGTTCTAACTACTACTGAAATCGTCAACACATGATTCATGTCTGTCCTCTAGTATCTGTATCTCTCTCTCACTCTGTCCTTCCTCCCGAGGGTGGATTACTGAACTGAGGTGTAACAGGACCTCCATATCTGACTACTATCTTTTCCAACTAAACATCTGTCACTCTTTCGGAAGAATACACTTCCTTTACTAGAACAGAATATATGTATTCTTGTGAATCTACTTACTGCTTCTTATATAACATCAAACCCCCGAGGAGTTCTACGTAATCTGACAACCGGATTACTTACATTCTCTTACTTTCATACTAATATTTTCAACAACTATAACTTCCCACATAACTTCTGGTGCTCTGCTTCTATCTCAATACGAGTTAGACGTATTCAATATACCTTGCTATATCGTGTTTCATTCTTGACGATCATCTCTTACTAATTCTAACACTGAGCCTTTAATACACTACTACTGATTGCTTCCTTTATCTGCTTCAATTGAACTACTTAAACTTATCAAATTTGAAACTAACGGTATCCATTCTTGTTCTTACATATGAATCATATAGTTTCTATCTTTCTGCTTAAAATATCCGTGACCACATTAACTTTACTCAGGAGATTCAAAATCTCATACTCACCATTTTTAAAAGCTCTATTCACTATCACTGACACACACTTGTATTCTACTGTTCTAGGAAATACCTAAGGCTGCTATAGTCTTAGTAGCTAATACACTTAACTTTATAAGGACAATGTCGTCCTATCTTAATAATAAAAACATCCACTATATGTTCTATATCATGAGTTGCGGAGTTGCTTTCATATATCTTTGGCTAGCAGTTAACATATACTATAACCTTTTCTCTGTACAATCTAACCTCCACCAAAGGACATCACTATTAACCACCATGACTTCCATTTCATCTAGTAATGCTGATACTCGGGTATTACATCAATCATGCTTTGACATATCACCCACTTTCTGCTGATCCTCATTTCTCCTGAATTCTTTGCTCTTCCTAGTCAATGGACTTGGGGATACTGATATCTTAGAAAAGTCTAGTATAATTCATCTGTAGTACTCTGCAAGCTCGTAGAAACTTCTTGCTTCCGTAGGATTCTGAGGTGATACCCACCTCATCACTGCTTTCACATTGGTTGAATCTATTCCAATCTTTTCTGATTAACGGAGCAACTTAAGGATTGCACTTCTTATAACTAAACTTTACACTTGGAGAATTTCACATACCAATTCTCCCTGCATAATGTGTCTAATACTCCTCTGAAACTAACACCATGTACTTCTGAAATCTTGGAGTAAATAGCTGATCATTACTAATCATAATCACTAATCTATCGAGCATAGCTCCTATACTCATTAACTCTGTAATCTATACATATTCTGAACATGTCATCTTTCTCCTTTTCACAACTAAACTCAATATACCTCACGGTAAGCTACTGGGTTGGATAAAACTTTTATCCATCAACTCTTGCACTGACTTCAACAATTGCTGTATATCTAAAATCTGCTTCGACTTTTCCTCTCCTTACTAGAATCTCTCACAAAAGCTGATAAAATTTAATAATCAAAGACGAAATACTTTCTTTCTTTTTCTAATAAACATGCATACTAGTTCTTATATATTTATCTTTACTAAACACTTCTTCCCTACTTGGGGTCTAAAGCCATACTGTTTTCTGATTACAAACTATCTGAACTTGATACTGACCCAACCAATTCATACCAATAACTGCTCAAAACTCTTTAATCATGATTGGTATAAGATCAATGGAAAACTGGCAATCATCTTTCTTATCACATTATTCTTACACCTACTATTCTCAATAGTAGTCTCATCATCTATTGCTTCTTCCTAAAGAGGAAATTCTGTTATAACTGTGTGGAACACTCAACTGAACATAACGTGAAACAACAACAAGGATCTACTTTAAAAAAGTCAATTAATACCAGGGCAGGTGTATTATTAACAACAAAGGTACCTGCCACTACACTCGGTTCCACCATTTCCTTCACAGCCATAAGCTGCACTTTCACTTACTCATCCTTACCCTTGCTTAACCATAGTGGGTTAGAGGATCCACTATGCTCTTCTCTAGAGCTATCAACTTAGGGCAATAAGCTCAATATGCCCAACTAGTAATAATGGTAACACCCTTAGAGCAAACTCTAACAATCTCTAGGTGCATGCCTATGCTTCTCATACTTTCATACATCTAAGTAAGGAACTAACCTTCCTTACTGTAGTACAAATACTCATTTCTTGCTTGACATATTTGCTGGCTCTACCTTTCACTTTTCCACCTACTAATCCCTATATGATCAACTATTGCTCTCTCTTTTATACAAAACTCACCTTCTCTTTTGTTGTATTACCGATAACTGTCACTAAACTTTTCAGATATTACTTTTAAGTATCGAAATGTGTCACTACATTTCATATGCTCAATAACAATACACTCTGGACAAAACGAGTTACTTCTATCAACTTCTTGGTGATATCATTCACCACTTCTGTCATCTGTTATAGAGCTAAAACCCTTCTGTAATCTTATTTATTCAAGCTGTTTGGTGCAAATTGCACCTCTGACATTTCTTTAAACTAAGGTCCAATCGTTGCCTCCATATGTACCTTTTCCTTCCCTGGTAATAATAAAGTCTACTGATCTTTTGTTGTTCCATACAACAGGCTCAAAACATGCATAACTTTTCATTCTATTGGACATCTGACTGTACGAAACCCCCCTTCCATTTCTGCTAGTCAACAATTGTGCACAATCAAATCTACAACCCCTTCCAAAAGGAGATGCTTTACCTGTCAAAAATCTCTGTAAGTGTACCCCTTTTAAGTCATATAACTGATCTGTTATGGCCTTGGTTCTCCCAACCCTCTGAACCTACATCACTGCAGCCTATACCGCTGCATCTACTCATTTCTGTAACATCACCCCCAATCCCTCTGACACTTGCTCAACCACCTGGTTATTTGTACAAGGGATGTTTATCTATAATGCTTTACCTAACTCTGTAGCTACTGTCTCTCTCAATGTACTATTCTCATACTCTTGCAATTCCTCTGCATCTGAAATCTTTCTAGTAACATTACCCGAAGGTCTAGCGGTTGGGGTAAGAATTGCATTCTAGATCATACTTGTCTCTAGCTTCTCGAGGCCTACTTGCCTCAGACTACTATGTCTGACACATTCTAGCTCTTTCTATATCAAAATTGTACTGAACTTGCTATATAAACATGCCATCACACATAATCCACAGGGTTCATCATGATCTTGCCAAGCTTCGGTATGTACCATGTGTTTATAACAATATGGGCCCTATATTATTATGAACACATTATACTTTACTTATGCTTAACTCAACCAATCAGGTTCCCGCTTCATAAAACAATACTGAACACTTATTCACATAACTGTGCTGCTCAAACATATACAAGATATCTCATACTCAAACTACTAAAACATATAATAATTAAAACTACTACTACTCGTATGCTCACCAAGGTTTACTGCCCCAGGGATAGCTCCGCTTAATCTCAAAACCATGATTTAAGTTCATACATCACACTCATGCGTGTCCGAATCCCTTAAACCTTGGCTCTGATACCAAGTTGTAACACCACTTTTCATTTTTTAACTTAAAAACATTATCTTGTAAATTATCACCATAAATATTAGAGTTTCACAAAAATACTGTTTCTGAGTATACACGTGCTAACATTTTCAAAAGTAGTGTCAAAGTTTGCTTCTTGAAAACTAGGAGCTATCCGGCTGAACATCGCACTAGGGCCTCACCTTGCTGGAATCGCCACCTACAAACATACAAAACTGAAACATAAGCTAACGTTTAGTGAGCATACTAACTGAATATAAATAACCTAAACAGAGGTAAAGTCTCCCCAGATGTCTTGCATCCAAGCTGTAGCACCTACAGCCTGCATAAATTGTTAACTGTTCTAGGTATAAAACATAGCTGTACACCCTGTCTCTGCTCTGGTACATAACTGTGTACCCTGATACTGATCTTGTGCATAGCTATGCCAGCTGGTTAGCTATACACTACTACTATACAACATATATACATATCAAAACTATGTTTCATAACAAGGATATCATACTGTTTATCTAAAGTATAATCATATGCTAAACATGCTAAAGGACTAGTATACTCACCTGGTTACTAAGTAATATGCTAAACAAGTAACGTGTGCTGTCGAGTATCTAGACATCTTCCTGTATCAGAGAAATAGCTAGACATTACTAATTGCTCAAGCTGTGCTGAAAATGAGCCTACACGGGCCGTGTAAACCTACACGGGCCATGTACTCTGTACACTACACTACCTATCTTGGCCACATGGCTTGTGCTGACACATCACCCTACACGGGCCATGTATCCTTTATGCTACACGACCATGTATCCCTACATGGCCTGTCACCGCCTTTGACCTTTACACGGGCCGTGTAACCCTACACGGGCCGTGTACCTTACATTCTACACGACCATGTTCAACTACATGGCCTATCACCGGCTTAAAGCATATGTACACGGGCCGTGTAGACCTACACGGGCCGTGTACACGACGAGCTGCAACTTTCTGCCAAGAACACAGCTGCTTGTTCTTGATCCAATACTTATTAAAAACATTTCCAGAACTTGTAAAATATACTACCTCGTCTGGAACTACTAAGTAACATCTAGAAACACTACTACTAACAACAATCTATGATTTCATCTTTGAAATCATCTTCTTAACTCAATACTCATAAATCTCATATAAGAATACATACCTTGTTACCATGAATCACTTGAATGTTGTTCTAACACTCCAGCCTTGCTGCTCTTGCACAAAAATCACATGAATTCAGGTTGTTGTTTATGTGGCTGGAAACTTGGAAGGTTTAACTTCTCACTAGTCAAATAGCTAACACATATATATAATCACTTTTCAAGAATTACCAAACAGCCCCTGGACTTATCAACTTTTAAAATGACAACTTTAGCCCTTCTAGTTTTATAAACACCCCTAATCCTTTACAATGCTTAGCCATAACAACTTTTAAACTTTGGGGTGTTACACTATGTGGAAGTTCAGAGCCATGTTATTTCTAAAGTCTGTAGATCACATGATGAGTACCATGATTCATGATGGCCCAATCGTTCCCATGATCCACATTACCGCCTCTGACAAAACTATCCCCTCTAGAGAAACTCCCAAGCTTGACGCATCTTGGACTGAGGAAGATCGCAAACAGTTCAATCTTGATGACAAGGCACAGAGTATCATAGCAAATGCTTTGACAAATCCTCTCTTGCATATTGTGGCTGGGTGCCAAACCGCAAAAGAGATATGGGATACTCTCAGTGTCACTTATGAAGGCACTGACCTGGTCAAGTAACATAAGAAGACAAATCTGAGTCGTTCTTATGAGATTTTCTTTGCTAAGAAGGATGAAACACTGGCTAATCTGTTTACCAGGTTTCAATGCTTGATCAACGATCTGATCTTGGTAGGTGTCATGAAAGATGAAACTGAGTTGGTACTCAAGTTCTTGGATGTGTTACGAGAACAATTCAATGAGATTACCATTGCTCTTCATGCTGGAGGAACCTTAGGAAAATATGATCTCAGATCTATCTATGGTTTCCTTCTAAATCATCAACAGATCATGGAACAGAAGAAGGTGGCCCAGCAACAAATGAAAGAATTTGTCAATAGTGCTGGATCTGCATTGGTTGCAGAAAAGATGAAGAAAGGATCGAGAAAGTCTCAAGCTGAGACTGACTCTGAGTCTGAGTCTGAGGAGGTAAGTCCTAACTCAGACTCAGATGATGAAGAGATGGATGCTATTACTAAACAAATGTGTATGCTGGTAAGAAATTTTAGAAAGCTCAGAAGAGTAAGGGGTAAATCTGACAAAAGCAAAAGTGGTAGGTCGGCTTTTGATCCTAAGAAAGCCAAGTGCTATAACTGTTAGAAGATAGGACACATAGCTGCTAAGTGTAGAGCTAAGAAAGGGGAGTCAGCTTCAATAGCTGACAAGAATGCCTACAGAGCTGATAAATACAAAAAGAAATATCAGAAGCTCAAGGGCAAGCCAGATGAAAACACCAAAGGTCTCCTTGCTGAAACCTGGGACACGGAAGCATCTACCTCAGATGATGATGAGCCAAATAGGTGTTTGATGGCCATTGAGGAAGAAGAGGAACAGGTTGACTATGAGTTAGAAAAAGCTCCTTTGACGAGGATCTAGCTGAAGCTGCTAAGCTGAGTAAGCTGACCAACTGGGATCCTGCCTCAATGTACAAGGTAAATAACTTTAGCTCTTACACTCATGAGCAGAATTGGTTAATGTTCAACTATTTGTTGAATGACTTAAAAACCTCTCTTACTGTTCAATCCAATTTGAAAACTAAAATTTCAAAATTAAAAGATGAACTTAAACACTTTGAAACTCTCCTAAATGCTGGAAAAAAGACTCAAAGTGATTATGAGTGTCAGCTTCATATCAACAAACTTCTAAGTGAAGAGTTACAAGAATCGAAGGATCAAGCTGATAATCTAAGAAAGATATGTGAATCTTGGTGTAAGTCATCAAGAGAAGCAGAGAGATGTATCAACCAGCAGATACCAAATCTGGTAAAAGCAGTGCTAGGGGGAGATTACAGTGCTGCGGCTGAAGAGATTGACAAAGATCGAGTCAGTCTAGAAGATAAAAATGTGAAATCTGATGATATTCTACCAAACACATTTTTGAGAAACAAGGATGGTAAGCAGGTCAACACCAATAAGTTTGTGAGACCAACCCAAAGCCCCCAAGTTATAAATGCAAGCCATCAAGCTGAGTGCTCTAAATCCGAAAGGAATTGTAAGTCAGTTTTCAAAAGATTGGATTACAATCCTGTTAGAACAACTGTCTTTGATAGGATAACTCATACCAACTCAAAAAGATATAACTCTCAAGTCAGTTCTGAGAGGACTTCTAAGAACAAAAAGATGTCTGTAAGTCAGATTTCACCAAATAAGGATAACCATAATTTTGACAAAGGTAAATCCAAAGTCAGAGAAAATCAAATAGACAAACTGTTTAAGAAGATTGAAAAGTTATCCACATCTCATGACCCTAAAACTGAATCCAATATTAATGTTGGAAAACTTAAAGAAATCACCCAAACACCTATTTTCAGAAGAAAATGCTATAAGTGTGGTGATAGAGGTCATGAAGCCAAGGATTGTGTAAGTTCAAATCTGAGGCCTGAGAAAATAGAGGATGATCAGTCTAAGAAGGACTCAGAACCTGCTCAAGCTGATCATTTAGCCTCTAAAGGATCAGCTAAGTGCTCATCCTCAAAGCCCACCAAACAGTAGGTTCCTAAAAGAAACTAATATGTTTAGTCAATCATGTGCAGGGCTCTTACAAGTGGTACTTAGACAGTGGATGCTCAAGGCACATGAGAGGAAGCAAAGGGATTCTAAGTGAATTCCAAAACATTGAAGGACCCAAGGTGACATTTGGGGATAATTCTCAAGGAAGGACTAAAGGCTACGGAAAGATAAAAGCCGGAACAGTCACATTCAAGAAAGGCGCATATGTTGAGGGCCTTAAATACAATCTGATAAGTATCGGTCAATTGTGTGATGAGGATTATGAAGTCACCTTCAGAAAACATGCAGGGACCATTTATGATAAGAAGGGAAAGCCAATATTAATGGCAAAAAGAGAAAGAGATATCTATCTGTTAGATCTCAGCTCTGCAGACCCTTCAACAGAAACCTGCTTGTACTCTGACTCAACTCCCAAGCTGAGTTGGTTGTGGCATAAGAGACTGTCACACCTGAATTTCAAATATATTAATAAATTGTCTAGCAAAGAGTTAGTCTCTGGTCTGCCAAAGATCACATTTGCCAAAGACAAACTTTGTTCAGCTTGTGAGATGGGAAAACATCATAAAGGATCCTTCAAGTCCAAACAGAGCTTTTCAATTACAGAACCATTGCATATGTTGCATATGGACCTATTTAGACCTATAAGCACCCCAAGCCTAAGTGGCAAAAAGTACACCTTAGTGATTGTTGATGAGTTCACAAGATTTACTTGGGTGGTCTTCTTAAAAGCCAAAAGTGAAGCTGCTAATGAGTTAATTAGTTTCATAAAACAAGAAGAGTTGTAGAAGGGTAATTCCATCAAGCAGCTCAGGAGAGATCATGGAACTAAGTTTAGAAACTCAACCCTGGAAGGCTTTTGTGAGGAAAAGGGAATTATCTAGAATTTCTCATTTGTAAGAACTCCATAACAAAATGGAGTTGCTGAAAGGAGAAATAGAACTTTAATTGTAGCTGCCAGAACCATGTTATGTGAAGCAAAGCTCAAGCTAAGCTTCTAGGCAGAAGCTGTAAGTACAACCTGCCATACATAGAACAAATCTATAATAGTTAAAAGACATGGTAAAACACCTTATGAGATGTATCATGGCAGAAAACCTAACATTGGATATTTCCATATTTTTGGTTCAACATGCTATGTGCTAAACCAAAGAGATCAACTCCATAAGGTGTATTTGTTAGATATTATTCAATTTCTAAATCTTACAGAGTCTACAATCTTAAAAGAAAGGTAATTGAAGAGTCAGTACATGTTACATTTTATGAGACAAGTATTGATGAATGTGACAAAGCTCAAGCTGACTCAGTTAGTATGAGTGAGCTTGATAGGAGTAGAGAAGATCTCACATCAAATCCAATGTATGTTATGGATGGTTTTGATGATGAAGAAGGTGGCAAATCTGACAAGATAGTGTTACATAAAGAAGCCATCAACATTGAAGATGATCACACAGATAAGGTTTCTGAATCTAATCATCAGCTTGAGAATCTATGTGAATCTTAAAGTATAAATCAAATTGAGGATCTAAATGATGTCCTAACTCAGACTGAAGAAGTTAGTCCTATTCAGCCTGAAAGACACTACTCAGATCATGACTCAAAACCACAGTCTCCCACTAAAACCTTCAAAGTGTTAAAAGACCATCCTCTTGATGATATTATTGGCAACATTAAAGATGGTGTGTTAACTAGATCAAAGGCTACCACAAACTATGTTGCCTATTCTAGTTTTCTATCTTAGATAGAACCAAAGAAGCCTTAAGATGCACTAAAGGATGAGGATTGGATTGAAGCCATGCAAGAGGAGCTGACTGAATTTTAAAGAAATAAGGTCTGGACCCTTATCCCTGCCTCTAAAGGAAAAACAGTTATAGGGACTAAGCGGGTCTATAGAAATAAAATGGACAAGGATCGAGTAGTGATCAGAAATAAGGCAAGGCTAGTGGCTCAGGGGTATAGACAAGAAGAAGGTATGATTATGATGAAACTTTTGCCCCTGTTGCAAGGATTGAAGCTATAAGATTGTTCCTAGCCTATGCAGCCTTCAAGAACTTTAAAGTGTATCAAATGGATGTTAAGAGTGCATTTCTAAATGGATCACTACAGGAGGAGGTCTATGTGAAACAACCTCCTAGTTTTGTTGATCCTAAACATCCATAATTATGTCTATAAGTTAGACGAGGCTCTTTATGGATTCAAGCAAGCACCAAGAGCCTGGTATGATACACTATCCATCTACCTGCTTTCAAACAATTTTATTAGAGGAAGCATTGATAAAACTCTATTTATAAGAAAAAGCAGAGGACTTGTCATCCTGGTTCAAATCTATGTAGATGACATTATCTTTGGTTCATCTAACCAAAGTCTATGTGACTGGTTCTCTAAGATAATGTCTAATCAATACAGAATGAGCATGATGGGTGAGATGACTTACTTTTTGGGACTTCAAATTAATCAGAAGAAAGATGGTATATTTATTAATCAGAGCAATTATGTCTTTGATCTGATTAAGAAATATGGACTAGACTCAAGCCATCCTGTAAAGTCTCCAATGTTACACAATGTCAAGCTGAACAAGGACATTGATGGGAAGTCTGTATGTCAGACTGCATATAGAGGAATGATAGGTTCATTACTCTATTTGACCGCAAGCAGACCTGATATAATGTTTGCTACATGTGTCTGTGCAAGATATCCGGCTGATCCAAAGGAATCACACTTGCAAGCTGTCAAAAGAATACTCAAATATCTGAAGGGAACACCTAATTTAGGTTTGTGGTATCCTAAAGGATCAAGAATTGAGTTGATAGGGTACTCAGACTCAGACTTCGCAGGTTGTGGTCTAGACAGAAAGAGTACAACTGGAGGATGTCAACTGTTGGGTGGTAAGTTAGTCAGCTCGACAAGCAAGAAACAAAACTCAGTGGCAATCTCCACAGCTGAAGCTGAGTATGTTGCAGCACGGAGCTGTTGTGCTCAAATACCATGGATGCAACATCAGCTCAGGGACTTTGACTTGCATTATTCAAAGACTCCCATATTTTGTGATAATCAATGTGCAGTTTCCATTACACACAATCCAGTTTTCCACTCAAGAACAAAACACATTGGGATAAGACATCACTTCATCCGATACATAGTAGAAAAGGGTAAGGTAGAGTCAGTCTTCATTAAAACTGAAGATCAGCTTGCAGATATCTTCACTAAACCAATTGAAGGCACAAGATTCACGACTCTTCTTGGCAAGCTCAGTATGCTCAACCCTTAAATTGGTGTGTTCCATTATTATTTTGTCTCTGTTCAATATTTGCTAAGTGCTAAATTTAACTAAGTGTCAGCACAAGATTCACTCACTCACTTAGAGCTGAGTGCTCAGTCTACGCTGAGTAATCAGTTTCATAAGTGTGGTCAGTCCCACATGTCTAGGTAAGTCCAACATTATGGTAAGTCCAAATTTTTAAAGGTATGTCCTTTTTAAATAAACGTAAGTCATTTATAAAAAGATATTTTAAGATATGTTCTTAAAAGTAATTCCATTAATCTTGGTAAAATCCGGATTAATGTAACAGTGTTAGTTTCGGTAACTTACATTAAATAGAGCCGTTGTAAAAATCATTTTTGTAACACCGTATTTTCACCCATAAAATTTTCACTTTAAAATACACTGCGGAAGCGTTTACGAAAACATAAAAGTATTTACAACTGAAGTTAAACCACTGTTTAACAAAACCAATCAGTTTAAAATACAGTATTACAGAAACTACGGCTCGTCACAATTCCAATCAGAGTGCCTGTCAATTATTCCCAAGGCTACACCCCCTCACAACTAAACCGCATAACTCACCAGCCACCTGTAAAAGTAGTGAGAGGTGGGGGATTAGCACAAAGCTAAGTGAATGGAAGTAAACCACCACAGATATACTAGCAAATAACCGCATGATATCAACAACAGTAAACACATAATCACCCTTTGCCTCACGAGAAGACCGGGGGTTCTGCAGGAACCTACAACCAATGCCGGCCAAGCAAAGGTTTACCGATAGTCTATTTGCTATTCTCACACAGTATTATCTTAAGTTGCAACGAATGCATCAAAAGACCACAATACTGATTAGCCGATAGCAAACAAACCCAACCCACTATGCCCAGCTGATAGCTGACTTCACAATAGGCGCAACAATCAATTAACATATCACAGTTAATCAATTAATAGACAACAGTCTATCTATGCATCAATTCATATATAGTTGCAACCAATCCAGTTACAACTAATATCACCCGTGAGTAAATATCCACTCACCTCGAGTCCTCAAACTCCCACTCAGTGGTCTAATATTACTGAGCCTTGTCCTTTCCTGAGATCAAAATAAACTGAAATCAGTAACCGATTCATAAATATATACCAAACACATATATTTATATCCTTTCAATCAAACATAAACATGTATGATTCACATATGCATAAACATATAACCCATAGCATTAAATAATGCAAATAACCAAGAAAATACACAATTCTGTAAACGCATCGCGTCGCGACACTCTTTCGAGTAGCCCCTTTGCACGAAGACTTCGAACAGCTCACTTCGAATTCGAACCCGAAGCGTCGCGTCACGACCCTGGACCCGTTGCGTCGTGACAAGCCTTCGAGCGGCCAAACCTTTCGAATGCGAAGTCCCCTTCTTCGAATAAGCCTTCGAACTCGAAACCACCATGTCGCGCCGTGACCCTTACACGTCGCGCCGCGACTCGCTATTTTCTAGAATCTTCATCTTCTTTTTCATCGTGAAAACCCTCAAAACTCCATAGCCACAATATGCAGTTTATACATAACTTCTGCAAATCAATTTCTAACACTTCTAAACATGTATAAAAATCATTTAGCATGTCTAGAACATCAAGAAAATGTTTAAATCATTATATCACTAAGAACCACCAAAACCCACTTATGAAGGTTTTCTTCATATTCATCCATGGTGATTCACCATATAACCATGTATATCATCAAAAATACATATCAAATCAATACTATGCATGATATAAATATCATCTTACCTTTGTTTTGATTTATCAATCAACAATCTCCAATTCCACAAATTCAAGTATGTGTTCTCCTTGTTCTTTCTCTCTCAAAACACACACAACACACTTTTCTCCAGGAAATAAAATGAAGAGATGGTTGAAAGTCAAACCTTATCCAACACAAGTTTCCAAGCCATCTAAAAGGTGACAATCTCTTAGACTTCGCATACCCACATACACACATACATTCTTGCATACATACATACTTTCCAGTAAATATATATAATTCCACAAATAATTATACTTTTCTTACTTAATTTACTAACTTTAAATTAATTCCATTAACTTAATTCATTTAATTAAATGCCAATCAAGCAAATAATCAAATATTAATCACGTATAAACATACCTTGGCCTACGTAACCACTAGGCCCAAAATCAGGATGTTACAATTTTTACTGTAACGGCTATATTTATTACCATTTAATAACGGTAACTTTTCTCTCACATTGAAACTGTATAAATAGAAAGACTCTTCACCGGATTGCGTCTACTCTATTCTCTAAATCCTAACGTTGCTTTGTGCAGCTTCAATCGCTCAGTGCGAAACCCTAAAACTGCTAAGTGTAATTTCACATGATTAATTCAATACCAATGGAGGGATACGTTCTTAATCTGACTGATCAGATGATCCGAGGTGGTACATTTAAGAACAATGTACTTCCGCTGTACAAACAGAATAACGTACTAGCGTGCATCGAAATTCCACAATCCAAACGAGGTCACGGATATGAGGAGTTGGTCTCCTATATTCGCAAAGGACCCCTATCACATGCCTTTCTTGATGGTCCTGACGTTCTAGTTCCTCAGTTGTTGACAGAATTTTGGTATACCTGTCTCTAGGAAGCTGATCACAGGGTTATTCGGGGAACTGTCCTAAGTGGACAACAGGGGATGATGGTTGATGCGAATGCTTTACGGAGAGTATTACGACTACCTGTGGTCCCACATTACGATGAACCTATTTCTAGGGAAACAGCTAGGAGCGTGCTGCCACTCTTGGGTCATCCACAAGTAACCAGAGTAATCAAGAAGTCAGTCTTCCAAACCGGTTGTGGTTTCATGGTATCTACAGTGGTACGTTCACTGGGATACAAGGTTGGTGGTCTTGATAATGTAAATGATTTTGAGATGTAGCTGCTGTACAATATGTATTATGGAAGACAAGTATATTATGCAGAGCTGATCTTTGAGGTGCTCAGATCACAAGTCACCAAGACGATGAGAGATGTAAATGTGTCCTTCATCTGCTTTCTATCAATGGTGTTAGAGGACAGGCTTGGGGCTTAATATGCAAGTAGATATGAAACCATTCCAACTCTTTCCCTCAGTTCAAGATTGTTTAAGGATGATATCTTTCCTGGGCACCCAGAATTGAGTGCTCAAATGAGGGCCTTTACACAGCTTCCTAGTCCTGAGTCAAATGAAGCGGAGGAGGAAGAAGGTAATGCTGTTAATTCCGAGGCTGAGTCCCCTCAAGATGAACAACCAAGGACTCAGTCTAACCCCTCTCCCCCACCACAAACATCTCCATCTATTCTCCAATCTGAAACCAACCTTGTTCAGCCCACTACTACCAAGCTACTTTTCCACACCTATACACGAAAAACTGCCAAAGGTGGTCCTACACGTCAAAAGGACCTGGAGCTGATGTTAAACTGACACCTTCACCGGCAGGAGCTGAGGGGGAGACACCTTCTCTTAAGGTGCCAACATCAAGGCTCACTTCACCCATTCAGCTTATACCGGGTATGGTGTCTACTCGGCCCATACCTACTCGAGCCATGGGAGAGCCTACTTTTGTGCCTTCACAGACCCATGAAGGTTACATTGAACATTTGACCAATCCCCAGGGTCATCTACCCCTTCCTCACCACTCAGTCCAGCCCCCACTACCTCCATATTGTACGATTTTGGTCCTTCTCCTTCATTTCACTTCTCACACCCTCTTGCACGCCCTGCCATGATCCTCCCAGACACTAGGAAGGATTACAGGGTCCACAATCTGGCTCCCTTGATTTCAGAGGTCAGCGCCAACCTTTGGATATGGGGCCCACAATCTCACCTCAGGAGGAATACTCAAAGGTCTCTCCTACAATGGAAATTCATTCGTCCACTGGCCAGGAGGGCTTTGAGCTCAAAAAGAGGTCAAAGAAGCCCAAATCCGCTTCCTTTGATGAAACTAAAGCCACTGATGCCCAAGCCATATTGAAATATCTATATATACAGTTTGAGCTTCTACACAAGAAAAGAAAAAAAGATAAAGCCAAGCTGATGGGCAAAATAAATGATCTATCCAACTCCGTGGCACAGTTGGAGGGCTCAGTGCTCAAGCTGAGAACCTCCACTATTGATGATGACAAAAAGGGGGAGGAAGAATCAAAGAAAAAGGATGATGAAGTTGACGGGGAGCACACTGAAATAGTAGAAATTGAAGAAGAAACTCATGATTGGTTCATGAGTACTGTAGATCAGCCTCTATAGAGCAATTAATGAGTACAAGTAGAAATCAAAATGAGAGAATATGTAGAAATACCTTTAAGTGTGTGTATTCTATTTCAATATATGTCAAAGGTTACATTGATAGAAGGCTAATGATACTATTTATACTAAGTACAAAATTAACCATAAAAACACTAAATTGTATCTAGACCATAAACACATATATAGTTCTAACATTTCCCCCCTTGTTTATGTCTAGCTTGTATTTCTCTGCCCAATCTTTCTCTGCCAATGTCTTATCATTTTTCATTTGTCGTGTTTGGCATCAAATTATTTGATAACTTTTGTAAGTCTAACCCTGGGCGCTTGATCAACTTGTTCCTTTAGACTCATACTATATTCTTTGATTTTAATCGTCCAAACTCTTAAAGATCCATCTGAGTAAGCATTGATTTCTTTGAACCTCAGGAAGAACTTTTCTCCTTTACTATTGAACAGTACAATCCTCTCATCTCCATCAAACTCTTCATCACAACTCCAGACAACTTGATACATCTCCAGTTGGTCTATTTTGGAATGCTTCGTGTTTGGCTTCAACAAATTGATTTTGGCTTTATCAGATTCAGCTCCCAACTGAAGATCAGTGTATTCTGCTATTTTGCAACGATGTCTAATGAACTCCCTAAGCTTTCGATACCCAGCTGAATCCTCAGCATTCTTTTCCAATTTAACTTTGAGTTGCTCTAGCAGAAAGTTTATGTCACCAAGGTTTATAAATTTTAGGTCTACATGTCCAATGGTGTATCTCTTCATATCCGACCTTGTGACAAGAAAACTGACCATTTCTGTAAATAGAACTCTTTGAATTCCAGTACAGTGTAGCTTGATGATCTGATGTACTGACTCAATCTCCTCTTTCTTTCCGGTGTGCATATTGAGAATTATTTTCGTTCTGGCTTCATCCGGATTCTTAGCACCCATTAAATTTATATCTATCATCTCTTCGATTTCATCAGTGTAGATGTTGACAAACTTTTCTTCCAGGAAGGCCACTGGAATATCTTGGTACCTCCAGTTTCTGATTGTCTTCTTCAGGGCCTCCCTAGTCAGCACATAACTCTTTTTCACGTTTGGCGAAGACCCAGTGTGAACCAGATCTATTTGAATGGTTTTAGGAATTTTCCATTCAGACTGCTTGATAGTTGTAACACCGTGCTTTTGAGAACCAATTTTTTTTCTTTTTAAAATACTATTTAAGTTTTCAAACCGCGTGGGTTTGACTGTAAATAGAATATTTAAACCCGTCTTATAATTTAAAAATGCAGCGGAATTAAAAACACGTGGCAAACTGTATAAACAGTCAAAACGTTGCCACATACGACATTTGGTGTTACGGACACATAACCGGCCGACCATTATCTTTAAACAAACTTAAACATATTATAACAGAGTTAAACAAAATCCAGTGTTCCTCCTAAAAACATGCAACTACCCGCAGGCACCCGAGCTCACAGCCTAAGGAACACCTGCACATGTGGAGAGTAGTATCTGTTAGCTATAATAGCTAGTGAGTACACGATAGCATGCAATCAATATAAACATACCACATATCATCAATCATGCCCAAATAGTTCTATCCTAGCATCTCGCGATGAGCTGGCGTAGTCAGGAGGTAGCATATCTCGCAGGGTAACGAACCCGGGTTAATGCACCAAACTGGGGTACCAGACACATCAACCGCTCCGGTGGGGGAGCTGTTAAGCGTCCACTGTTGCGTTTTGGAATCAACCGATTCCTCTGTTGTACAGCCGCAGCTATACCCGAAAAGGACAGCTTTGTCCGGGGCAAACCTTGCCCAATAGGTAGGACAGCTTTGTCCGGGCAAACCTTGCCCAACAGGTAGGACAGCTTTGTCCGGGCAAACCTTGCCCAATCACAAACACATAATTTGATTCAACCGAATCATCAATCAATCCATAATCATGTCCACATAACATACACCTAAACAGATGCATATTATTTATACCAATCAAATATCTAGCATCATCATGCCATTCATTCTTTACCTCATTGCGCACACGCAATAATGTATATATATCCATCATCATAACATACACCTAATCAAGTGCATACTATTATGTATATCAATAAGTTAAGCCTAGCATCATCATGCTATACAATATACACTTAAACAAGTGCGTATCATACTGTGTCAACATGTTAAGTCTAGCATCGTCATGCTTTACAAACTACACTTAATCAAGTGCGTATAATATCCTGATAATCATTTATCATACATACTACAAGGTATACAACCTTTCAACAACATATTCAAATGCTTAATCAATTGCTTACAAGTCCGGGTATTCAATTCAATTCATTGTTAATATATGTTATAGATATATTAATCGTTATGTTATCAGGCACTCACCTGTTAGGCTAGAATAAGCAAAGACCTTTCTTTGGCGCACACGGATTGTCAATTCAACCTATAATACCAAGACTTACGCATCAATCATTTGAACACGCGAGGAACGTCTAGGATACTTGAAACAATACCCTAATGGTGTTTTTAAACCATTTATTAACTAACTATAGCAGCCCAAGCAACAACACGCGAACACGTGGCACAAAACAGCAAAGAAAGCTGTGTGCAGGGGTGTCGCGCCGCAACACCCTTATGGTCGCGCCGCGACCAGCCTGCAGAGGCTGTAGCAGCTGTTGTTTTATGCACAGCAAGCCCATTTTGGCTCATTTCAACTCCAAATCAATTTTAGTAAAATTATAGTGTTTCATAGGACCATTTTACACTTGTGAAAGCTTTCTAACATCAAAAACTCCTATCCAATTAATTCATACGAAAATCCCATTTAAATGGACAAAGACGTGCGCATAATGGCCAAAACTTGGTGTAGACCAATTCCAACACTTGCAACACACCATATACACCTAATATGATGTATTGAAGGTGTTGTAACTGACCAAAACCTTTAAACTCCTTGTTTGGTATCATTTTCCAATTTCTTGCCTATTTATGGCCTATTTTTCACTATTTTAGCCAATTCAAGAAAAACAACCATTCCAATTCAAAACCAATGTTCTAATCAATTCATACAAGTCATATGAACCTATTAGAACCTTAAAAATCAGTTCTTGATGCGTAAAAACAGATTTAGGCCATTTTGACCCATTTAGGCTAAATATTGGATTTGTGCAAAAACACCACTTCTAATGCACCAATTGAGTTCTAATCAATCCTAACAAGTTATAGGATCATTTAGAACACTAAATTTCAGTTCTTGAAGGTCAAAATCAGTTTGACCCGTATTTGACCAATTTTGACCCATTTGAGCCAAAATTCAAAACTCATCAAGAACACTACTTTAATTCATGGAATTGATTACTATACACTTACAAATGATATTAGAACCTATTTCAATTATAAATTTCAGTTCTTGATTGCTAAATCAAAGAACCCACTTGAAACCTAAAATTTCAAGTCTTGAAAGAGCAAAATCAAGAACAAGGATGAATTGGAACTTACAATGATCAAAGGATGATTAAGAACTACTTGTAAGACCAATTAGAAGCTTAATTCTCTGCTGGAACAAAGGTTTATAAGTTTTCTTTCAAAAACCCAATTTCAAGAATATGAAGAACATGAGATGGAGACATGGAAGATGAAGCTTACAAGGAAGAAAGTGATGATCTAGGGTAGAATCAATCCTCAATTTGTAGTAGAAATTAAAGCTTGAATGATCCCCTTAAGTCTTCTTCTTCAATTTCTTGCAAGAACAGAGAGTTTGTTTGAGGTGTGTGTGCATGTACGTGAGAATGTATGTGTGTCTGTGTTTTGATAAAAGCCCAAAACCGACTAGTGGGTATTATTATCCACAAGTGGGTATTTTGTTCCCCTTTTCAACTTACAACTCATCTCCCATTTAACCGTTTCAACTAACGAGGATATTTCTGGAATCCTCGTTTGAAACCGTTCGATATTTTATAACCTTTATCAATTTTTGTTAATATTTTTATATCATTTTCTAAAATATATATATTTTATTTTATTCAATTAAATACTCGATGTATCACGGTCGCACACGTTTAGGCCCGTTTTGAGGAGGTTACAATAGTTCACTGATTTGACTTTCTCTTTGTTGTTTTCTGATGTCTGCAGGAGTTGTTCTGAATTTTTTAGAAGACGGAGGAAACTGTTCTATCACTTCTTCATGTACTTGCATCACATTTTCCAAATTATACTTTTCAAGCCCAGATTCATCAATAATTTTAGAAGAAGGCTTTTCAACCTCTTGTTTACTCAGCCATAAGGCTAGTGTGAAATCCTCATCGTCTGCCTCAACCTCAGGCACATTTATTTCCTCAAACTCAACCATCTCAGTTTGCTTGCCCTTATATTTCTGTTTGAAAGAAGTTTTCTCCAATCTGGCAGCAACTGCACTGATTCGCTGAGCAGCTGGGGTATCAAAATAAGTCTTTAAGCGTTTCTGCCCCTCAGGGGACGATCGGTGTCGGAGTCATCATCGTCATACCTAGGCCTTTTTGATGACCCGGCAGCAGTTTTGCAAGTCGACTCCACCTCAGTTCTTAACAAAGACAATATATCCAAATCCTCAGAACTGCTATCACCTTTTCCAATCAATTTTACCATTAACAAACTTTTTAACTCATCCACAGATAGGTTATCAGTAACCTTATCTTTCATTTCAGTTTCTCTCTTTTCCACCAAATCATCCAATTTCTTTTCAATTATGGTTAATCTGTCAAGTTGTAATATCTGGGTATCATCAATTCGTACATGCAAATTCTCAATAGCAACATCAAAATCAGCCACGGAAACAAATTCCTTAGCCGATTCAGATTCAGTTCGCGTAACACCAGGATCACTTAGATTACCTGTTGAGGTTCCATCACCTCCAAAAACAAATTCTGAAGATGAAGGACCACCCACTTTCACAGCTGGATTGACGTTGGCTGTGGTGGGATTTCCTACTAATCCTCGGATATGGCCTGTTAAGGCTTCACCTATAGTAGTTCCAGCTGGTCTATCTTTGAATAAACTAGTTAGTGCTTCAAGTGTGTTCCTGTGTTTAATAAGGAAATCAACAATTTATTGATAGTTATCAATGTGTGCAGAAACGACAGGCGTGGCTTGGAGAGGAATGCCACTGGTTTCAATAACAGTTTCCTCCAAATGAGGAACCATTAGATTATGTGCTTGATCTCCGTGAAATGAAACAGTATCCTTTTGAGAGAATACTGAGTGGCTAGGAGGGGTTTGTGCATGCTCTGGTGGGAAGCCAGAGTCTTTTTCAATGCCAGGTATAAACCCGACAGTAGATGTGGTATCCCAGCTTAAAGTGGCTAGAGGAATCTCAGCACTCACATTTTCTTTTCTCACCTCTCTCACTCCCTAGATTTGTTTTTGCCTCTCAACATCTTTGTCTACGTTAAGCACGCTTATATCATCATACAACAGTTGAGTATCAACATCTGAAAAGTCCATCATTTGGTCATATTCAGGTAAACTTGAATGTATTCTTTGACCATCAGGACCTAACTCCTCCTTTATTTGTTCATCTTGGTTTTGAAAGATTTTATCAATATGCTTTTGAAACGAATCAGTTTCACTTTCAGAAGTGTCCAGAGAAACTCCCTCTCTAAACTCACTTACACCTTCACCTTCTTCTCCACCCCTCTTATTAATATTTTCACTTTGCTCTCCCCTGTCAGCTTCTCCCATAGAAGACTGACGCCCAATTTCACTAACGCTCGGGGATCCTAACATTCTCGGGGTAGGATCAACAGGCTCTTGCCTATCCATAAGAACAATATCATTAATTCTCACATACTCCTGGACAACCTCACTTTGTAAATCCAACAAATGAACTAATTCAGCAGGCATCACAAAGGGTCGAATATCAGGCATCATCGGGATTTTTTATAGCTTTATCATCATTTGTATTTGCACTGGTGGCTCATCATCGCGCATCGAGATATCAGTATCCTTGGCCATCACCCGTTGGATTGTCATTGAAAGAAACCGTGGAAACAGTAAGAAATGTCGTCTTTTCCTGGGCATCACTTTCTCCCTGACCACCTTCGCTATCTCAATGAAAATCAACTCTGCATAATCAAAATGGAAGTGTTTAGCCATTCCAACCAACACCTTCAATGCAAAGGCATTGGCACCGTCAATTCCTTTTGTCACACCGGTCAAACATCTCATGATTATTACGTAAAGAGTTTGCCACTTGGGAACCAGTCCTGAACGTTTGAATTTGGACATCCCCGTCAGTTCATCTCCCCTCCATCCGAGGTCCATCACATGTGCTAGGATTTGTTTATCGGTGGGTATGGGATCAAAATCAACTTTGGTTGGGTAAGTGTTTCGCTTAGGTATTCTGAGAATTCGGAACTTTCAGTTAAAGAAAGAGAACTCCACAGTTGTTGTACATACACCTCTGGAACATGAGGTATGGATTCAGTAGGGTTGAAAGTGAAAACATGGTTCCAAGGGTGAGAAGTTATGAGTTCGGTGATGATTGGGTATTCAATCTTGGTTACATCGGGTAGGAAGTAGGCGTTATTGAGTTGGTTTGGAAGGTAATTGGCTTGGGGGTAAAGGGTATTGGAAGGAATTTGAGCCATCTGTGAAATAAAACAGTTAGTACAAAATTCAAAATTTTCAAAATTTTTTGAAAATTCCTAAGTGTTGGCAAAATCTGACACTTAGAAATCCGACACATATGTTTTTGGCGAAATCCGACACCCTTTTTGCTTCCAAAATCCGATAACTTTTAAAATCCGATAGGATTTACTTCCAAAATCCGATAACTTTTAAAATCCGATAGGATTTACTACCAAAACCTGATAGGAATGAAATTCCGACAGTCATGTTTTTCAAAATCCGAAGAAACTGAAAAACCGACACTCATTAACTTTAAAATCCGATAGTTATTTAAATCTTGAAATCCGAGAAGTCAATTATTTGAAATCCGACAAACACTCGGATTTATCACAATCCGATAAACTTCCCAAATTCAACAAACACTCGGATTTACATGAAATCCGTAAAACTTTGAAATCCTTTAAACTTGAAATCCGCTTGTTTTAAAATCCGACACACTTCACAATTTTAACAAACACTTGGATTTTTCACAAAATCCGATTAATCATGAAATTCGATAAACTATCGGATGTACATGAAATCCAACAGTTCATGCATATGAACACAGTTCAAGCTTTTTCGACAATCCGATTCTTTCAAAACACCCATTTTTGTTCACTTATCACTCCATACTCAAAATGTTTATGCAATTCACCCAAAACTAAGAACTCCTTTCGACTAAAAAAACACAAACAACAACTAAACACCTTCGTCGTTGTGTTTAAAAATCGCGATTGAACATTCAAAAACTGACAGTCTCAAATCCAACATATACTCATTTAAAAGATCGATTATTATGAAATCAAAACATAACCCACTAATCTACGACTAAAACCGAGTCTAACAATGTAAACAAAACCCTTGATTTCATGGATTTGAACATCGAACTTTTTGACGGTTTTTCAGTCAACAAATCCAATTAAAAACTATTTAAACGTTGATGAAATCACAAAAGAAGTATACCTTTAGAATGAGAAAACAATTGCGACCACAGATCTGTAAATTGTACGCATAAACAAACACTTTTGAAAATCTTGATTTCTTGAAGAACATTCAGATTCTTGTGCTTTTGGAAAACCGATAATGAAATCGGATTTTCCCTTTTATAGGAAATCCGACCCATGAAATCCGAATGGTTAAAATCCGATCCACAAGAAATCCGAAACCCACAAAAACTGATAAAACACTCTCGTTTTGTCAAAATCCGATAAAAGTATCGAAATCCGACAAAAGTATCGGAATCCGACAACTTTAGCGGATTTTTAACACTTGATTATCAAAATTTTGATTTTAAAGCATTTTCACTCCCCCTAAACATCACATCTCATCTTAAAAAATAATCCTTGATTATGAAGATGAAATTTTCAAACTTTGACAAATTTAATTCAAAAACAAAAAGAAAACTCCCCCTCAAATCATGCACAGATGTACAACAATTTGAGATGAAGAAAAAAAATATTTTTGAATTTTGTTTGTTTTGTAAATGTTTTTGATTTTTCATTTAATATATACAAAACCTGATTTGTTTTCTCCCCCTGTAAGTATGAACCCTCAGTGATTCATAACTTGTATTTGATTCGTTTATCCTTCGACAGAATTTGACCTGCACAACTAACACATACCATGTAAAATCTGTTGATTCAGAATGTTATGTTAAACTGTCAAATTCAACATTCCTAATCTTGACACTAAAGCATTAAAACGAGATTCGTCTAACGCTTTGGTGAAAATATCAGCAAGTTGATTATCTGTTTGAACATATTTTAATTCTATTAAACCTTTTTCAGCATAGTCTTTGATAAAGTGGTATCTGATGTCTATATGCTTTGTCTTTGAATGATGTACCGGATTGCATGTAATTGCAATGGCACTTTGAGAATCACACATTAAAGAGATTTTGTTATATACCAGACCAAAGTCGGAAAGCTGAGTCCGAATCCAAAGGCATTGTGAACAACAGCTAGCAGCAGCAATGTACTCTGCCTCAGTCGTTGATGATGAAACACAATTTTGCTTCTTGGACCCCAGCAGACCAGTCTGTCTCCCAAAAAGTGTGCACTCCCAGATGTGCTCTTTCGATCTAGCATGCACCCGGCATAATCTGCATCAGAATAGGAAATTAGCTCAAATCCTGAATCCCTAGGATACCACAAACCTAGATCTGGGGTACCCTTAAGATATCTAAATATGCGTTTTACTGTCAGAAGATGAGATTCTTTGGGATTTGCTTGGAATCTGGCATAAAGGCATGTAGAATACATAATATCCAGACTACTAGCTGTTAAATATAGCAATGAACCTATCATCCCTCTATAAGTTTTCAAATCTACTGCTTTTCCTTTCGGATAAGCAAATAGTTTGGTTCTTGAAGCCATGGGTGTTGTTATTGATGAACAGCCAGTCATATCAAATCTCTTTAACAGACCTTTGATATACTTGGCTTGATTATAAAAATTCCATGGCTGAATTGTTTAATTTGCAATCCGAGGAAAAAATTAACTTCCCCCATCATGCTCATTTCAAATCTCTTTTTCATAGTGTTTGAAAATTCATTGCCACACTTAGGGTTCGTAGAGCCAAATATTATGTCATCGACATATATTTGTACCAATACATAATCATTTCCCATTTCCTTTTTAAACAGTGTGGTATCCGTTTTCCCTTTGACGTATCCTTCGTTTAACAGATGTTTTGACAGCTCATCGTACCAAGCTCTCGGGGCTTGTTTTAAACCATATAGAGCTTTGTCCAGAATGTAGACGTCATTGGGTCTTTTAGGATCTACAAAACCTTCAGGTTGACTGATGTACACTTCCTCTTTTAGTTTGCCATTGAGGAAGGAAGTCTTGACATCCATTCGATAAACCGTGAAGTTTTTGTAGGAGGCATAGGCTAGGAAAAGTCGAATTGCTTCTATCCTTGCTACAGGGGCGAAGGTTTCGTCAGAATCAGTCCCTTCCTGTTGATTATACCCCTTAGCCACTAGCCTAGCTTTTCCTAACCACCACACCATCAGAATCCTTTTTGTTCTTAAAAACCCACTTCGTTCCGACAATTGATTTGCCTTCTAAACGCGGAACTAGTCCCCAAACTTTGAGTCGGTCAAATTGATTTAGCTCTTCTTGCATAGCTATAATCCAATCAGGATCAGGTAGAGCTTCCGACACTCTTGTGGGTTCGACCATGCTTAAAAAGCTTGAGTGTTGACATATATTAGCTGTAGTAGATCTAGTTTGAACACCAGAGTTCAAACTTCCTATGATTTGTGTCTCCGGATGACTCTTCAGCCAAACAGGTTTGGGGGATTGAACCTGAATATAGTCATTAAGATTTTGAAGGTTGTTGGAATTAATATCTTCTGCTGATTGATTGTATCTTGGACTTTGTTCGGTTGCAGGGATATTAGTAGCTTCAAACTCCGAGTTGTCAGAATTTGATGTCTGTTGAACTGTAGATACACTAGGTGGCTCAGTTATTGACACAGACTCCTGCTGAATATCCTGCAAGACAGTAGATGTGTTATCATTCTTTTTAAAGAAATCAAACATAAAATCCAAGCTTATATCTTCGTCATGTCTGAATGACTCGTCTGTTTTGTTAATTGTAAAAATTGAATGTTTAGATGAGCTAGGTTTACTTGTTAAAGAATTTAAATTGACTAAATCGTCAAATGTAACATTCATGCTTTCAACAATCATGTTAGTTCTCCGATTCAGAATTCTAAAAGCCTTTTTATCCATTGAGTAACCTAAAAAGACTCCTTCGTCAGCTTTCGAATTAAACTTTGACAGTTTGTTCGATTCATTCAGCACAAAGCACCTATTACCAAATAGGATCGTGGTAGCTTCGAGTATTGTAAAATTGTTTTGGCAGCTTCAACCAATGTTCTGTTTTTCCTTTCAACTACTTCATTCTATTCTGGAGTATATGCTGCCAAGAACTGATGAGTAATTCCCTCAGAGTCCAAGTAAGAGTCTAATGTTCTGTTTTTGAACTCTGTCCCATTGTCAGTTCGAATACTCTTCACCGGTTGTCTGTTCTGAGTCTTGTGTTACTTTAGAAATAGAATCACTTGTTGTGGTACTTCACTCTTGTGACTCACAAACCGGACCCATGTGTACCGGGAATAATCATCCACTATCACCAGAATGTATCTCTTCGCGTTTCTGGACTAGACTTTCATTGGTCCGCAGAGGTCCATATGGATCAGTTGTAAAGGTGTGGTAGTTGAAGATATCTGACTCACTTTATGTGGTACTCTCTTCATTTTTCCCGCTTTGCGGTCCTTACACACATGATCTTTTTCAAATTTAAGTTTCAGTAGACCTCTGACCAAATTACCATTCACCAGCTTGTTTATATTTTTTAAATTTAGATGAGACAACTTGCGATGCCATGACCAGTTTAGATCTGATGATGCTTTTGACATCCGGCATACTGGTGCACCTGAACCTTTCTCAAACAAGTCAATTGTATACAAATTTGAATTTCTGTTTCCACCCAAAATTTCTGCTCCATCTTCTGTTCTTAGAGAACATGAGCTTTTCTTGAAGACGACCTCCATTCCTTTATCACATAATTGTCCTATGCTAAACAGATTATGGCCTAAGCCTTTAACATAAGACACCTTTTCTATCTTCAGATTACTAGTTTCTATTACCCCATGGCCTAGAATCGGTGAAACTTGGTCATTCCCAAACTTTATATTTCCTGTGTACTTGCTCACAAAATGTTTGAGAAGACCTTTGTTACCCGTCATGTGTTTTGTGCAGCCAGAGTCCATGTACCAAAGATGATCCTTCTGCACATGGAAAAGAAACTCGTTTGATCTTTTATGTTAGATGCTTCAGATGTTTTAACAAGATTCAAACTTTTTTTAGTAACCACTTTCTTTATTATCCATTTCTCAGTTGAAGATATTCTTTTATTCTGTGACTGAATTGATTTGACCACTGGTGAAAACTGCTTGGCTTTCTCAACATACATGTTTTTCACTTTAGGTTGGTATGACAAATTTGTATTCATCATTTGTTTTTGATTTTTATTTGAATTTGGTATAATCGATGAATATGAAGCAGCTTTCTGTTGGACTTGTTTGAATGGTGTGAATTTGTTATAATTTGATGGAGTTGGTGTAGGTTTTTTATTTTCATTCATTATATTCAGATGTTCTCTCCACTGCCCTGGTCGGACTGGTATCTTTCTGTTAGCATACCTTTTCAATAATCCAGCTCTTTGATGTTTGTGAATCCATTGGTGAATGATGAATCCATCCTTATTTACAAACCAAAATAGAATTTTATCGTCATTGGGATTCTTCCAGTTTTTGTTCGATTCTAATCCTCTTTTCATTCTATTTTGATGATACTCACACTTGAACTCACAGTGTCCTTCAAGACAACCAACTCCAGCACAAGTCATCTTGTTATCAGTTATTTTTGCTTTTGAGTTTTCAGTTTTGATTTTCCAAGAAAAAAGTGACTCACAATTCTTATTGCAGTATGATTTATGAATATTACAAAATGGTTTAACTGTTTTCTTGGAAACTGAATTGATTACATGCACTTTCTTTTTCTCTTTTTCTTTCAGATCTTCCTTTGGAATCCACTTCATTGGAGTCTTTGTCGTCTCTCTATTCTTCACACCTTTGGTGATTGCTTTCTTCACTCTTTTGCTTGAAACTTCTTTCCTTTGTGACTGATCTGATTTTATTTCAGAAAAAGAAGTTTTGTTAGAGACATGAAGTGGTTTAATAGTCTTTGAATCATGCACAGTTGATGATTTTTTGATTTTCGGCATTTTTGGAATTTGCTTTGTTTTCGACGATGATCCTTTCTTTGTAACACTGTTGGGATCACAAAATTGATTGCATTTATGTGACATGAACTCCCTGCAAGCCTTTGGAAACTGTGGATACACAATATTTAGATATCTATCCAATTCAGTTAGCAAGCGTTCCACCTTCTCTTCAAGCATTCTTCGCTCAATTCCATTTGAAATAAATTGAGGAATTAGGTATTGTGCAATATCATAATTGTTAACTTTTTCTTCAGTTATTTCAAACTTAATTTCAGATGCAGCGGAATTTAACTTCTTGTTAAGATTGAAGATTGTTTCTTTTAGTACACAATTTTCCACTTCAAACTGAATTTTCTGATTGATGCATGCTACCTCAAGCAATTCTTGCCTTCTCTGCAGTTCCATATGTCAAATATAAACTCTTGCAGTTCCATATGTCGAATATAAACTCTTGCAGTTCCATTGTTTCCTTCTTCAACAACTTTCTTCACTTCAGGTGGGATAGGAATGAAGCATTCTTCTAGAGAACAACCACCACTCTTCTCAGCGTCTGCGTATGACGCGTTCAGTTCATCATAATTAATTGAGTTTTGCATTTTGGCTGTGGTTTTTCTTTTCAGTTCTTCTTCCTGTTTGATTTCTTCCTCTCCTACAAACATCATCTTGGAAGTCCAACCCCGATTCATTCTTTCAAGTTGGTACAATTGGGTGCAATTAATCTTTGAGAAAAAGTTGTTTTCGTCATACCCTAAAACTTTATATCTATTCTTCACGTTTGGTTCAAGGTTTTTAAAGATACTGTGACGAGTAGTGGCTTGCTTCTTAACTCTTTCCTCAAGATGTTGAACTTTTTCGTCGAGGTTCTTTTTCTCTTTCATTATTAAATTAAGATTTATCTCTGTAGACA
Organism: Dittrichia graveolens; assembly: GCA_038502395.1. Lineage (NCBI taxonomy): Eukaryota > Viridiplantae > Streptophyta > Magnoliopsida > Asterales > Asteraceae > Dittrichia > Dittrichia graveolens. The sequence goes on along the minus strand of JARJIL010000005.1, from coordinate 48,661,671 downwards.
ATTTTGCAGCATTTAAGTCATGCACTTTTAAATCTATTTCTTTTTGTAACTTATTGAGTGCATTTTATTTGTCTGTTATTTCCTATTGAAGTTGTAATATTTTTGAGGATTGAGTTGTTAGTTCGACTTCACTTTTTGTTGCTTGTTCCATTTTTAGACTTAAATTCTTTTCATGCAGCTTCTGGTTCTTGTTCGTGAGTGATTGATTCTGTGAAGTTAAGAGCTCCACCTGTTGCATAAGAGTTAGTATATACTTAGTAGGAAATTCAGAATCATCAGACAATACCTTCTCTCCATTTTCTTGTTGATCAGCAACAGATGGGTTGGTGCCTTCAGTAGCAACCTCAGCTTCAATCTCTTCTTCTTCTTCATACTCACTTTCGATATCTGACTCATCAAATCTGGCAATGAATCCTGAGTCATCTCCCACTATTTCATCTTCGCTTTCCCTACCGGTTTCCTCGAACTCACACTCTTCTACCACATCCATTAAGACAAACTGGGAGTGGACATTGGGATCTTCATCACTGTTGTCAGTGTCAGAAAGGAATTGATCCTCTTCAGCAAGTAATGCCCTCCCATTGTTTCTTTGCTTAATGAGGTTGAGTTTAGTCTTTTAGTACTTAGAGTCCTTGACTTTGGGCTTTTTGCAATCTTTAATGAAATGCCCAGTGCCGCCACAGTTGTAGCACTTGCGTTCCTGGGCAGTTTCTACTTTGCGTTCATACCTCCTTTCAAGCCTCTGACCATCCTTCTTTTGGAATTAGTCATCTCTCCTTCTAGAACCAGAAGTGAACCTTTATATATTGTTTGTTTTGTTCTTTAGAAACTTGTTTTGCATCATGTTAGTTAAATAGGCCATAGCCTCAATGATTTTCTCATTATCAACCACACTCTCTTCCTCCGAATCTGAAGATTCTGTCTCTTGAACTTGTTTCATCTTGACAGATTTTGTTGAGCTCTTTACCCTTTTCTCATTAACCACCAAGGCCAGTTGATCTACAGTTTCTTTTTGTGTCCCCAGACCAACATCATCCTGATATTGGTTTAGTTCCTCAAAAATCATATGGTGAGTAACTTTGTTGAGGTTCTTTTGGTTCATCTGTCTCTAGATAGCCACTTGGGATCTCTATTCAGTCCCTAGAGAATTTAGAAACCTTGTATTCTTTGTGAGATTAGAGTAATCATCAAGCTTCTGGTTTCTAAGGTCATTGAGCAAGTTACAGTAGCGACTGTAAGTTTTAATAAGTGCTTCTCCATCTCTAGCTTTGAAATGATCAAAGGAGTTAACCAGTGTAGTTTCTTTGATCCAGACCCCAAACTCCGTGCCTTCCATCTGGCTCTTTATCTCATCCCATATCTCCTTAGCAGTGTTCAGGCCATTAACTTTAATGTAGAATTCTAAAGAAAGACCATGTTTTAGATAGTATTTTGATTTTCGATCTCCTGTGGCTCTGTGCTTTTCTTTAGCTGTATACTCAGATGGAAGCTTTTCCCTGTGGATTTCATCCAAGGGTGGATTTTGTTTCATCTCCTCACCATATTGCTCGTTGTTATAAATAAAATCCATGAAACGGCCTTTCCAGACATGGTACTCTCCTCTGTACAAGACAGGTGACTTAGTGTCTGAACTAAACAAAAGGGTTTCACTGTATGTAATCATTCTTGCTTTAAGATCTTTTCTCTGTAAGATATTGATTGAAGAATCCTTGTTTTAGCACAAATCCGATACTATTAATTGACTTTAAATCCTTGAAATCCGATACTATGCTATAAATCCGATACTTATCAAATCTCCAAAATCCGAGACTTCAAATCCGTGAACTTGAAATCCGATTGAATTTGAAATCCGATAGATTCAAATTCCGACAATTGTAAAAATCCGAACATCAAAAACCGATGTTTTGAAATCCTAGAGAATTGAGAAATCCAATTGATTCAAATCCAATTAATGTGGAAATCCGATTGCTTGACAATCCAAGTTGGAAATCCGATTGAAAATCCGAGTAATTGAAATCAGAGTTAGAAATCCGGTTAATTCAAATTCTGACGATTTGAATTCCGATTGTAAAAATCCGATTGGTTTTGAAAATCCTTGAGTAATCAAATCTGAGACCTAAAATCCGATGAATTGGAAATCCTATTGTGGAAATGCGTTTGATGTGAATCCGGAACTTAAATCCGATACTCAAATCCGAGTAATGAAATCCGATTGCAACCAAAGTAGCCAAAACCACTCAACAATTCCAAATCCGCAACTTCATATCTGCAACACAAAACCTTTGTAATTCTAAATCCGCAACTCCAAATCCGATTGTCAAAATCCGACACCTAGAAAAATGTCGGAATTCGATTGAAATCTTCGAATTTGTAAAATCCGATAGTTCTTGCGTAGTTGAAACCGACAACTTCTTAACTTCAAATTCATTTGAATTTTGATCAAATTCGTGAATTTCTTCTTCCACACGGTTCGTAGACAAGCGAATTACAGTTTAAAATCAACTTTACAACAAAATTCAACCTCTAGAATACATTTTCGATCAAATTTGTCACAAAGTCGAAAAATACAAAATTTCAAATTCAGTACAAAATGTTGTAATACTCGATCGGGAACTTACACAGACTTACTTCAATGTTGATTGCGAGTCTAATAGGCTACTAATCCTCCAATTTTAGTCTCGATTCGATAGAAATCAGAATTTGCCAAAAGTCGACCAAAAACCTTCAAATCCGATAATATGCTTCGAATTGTTGCTGTTTTTGCTTGAATTCTTCAATCAAGAACCTTATCTTATCAAAGATTAGGCTCTGATACCAATTAAACGAAAGTCACAAGATCAAGAGGCCCCAGCGGTCCAAACAATTATAGCTCCATTAGTTCAATCAACTCCACAACAAATTCCACATGTTGAAACTTCTCAAGCTGAGCCTGCAGAAATCCCTCAAGCTGAATTGATAAAGAAAATTGAAGCTGAGTCTGTTGCAGCTTCACAAACTAATAAAGGGAAATGCAAGGTTGTAAAGACTGTGAAAAGAAACAAGAGAATAAGCATGAAGTCTCCAGCTAAGAGGAGGAAAGTCTTCATTTCCGAACCTGAGCTAGAGCAACAAGGTCAGTCCCAAGTTATTAATCTGACACTGACTCAGGTGATGAAGCTGATGCTGCACAGAAGGCCAGTAACATGTTAGCTGAACAAATGTTACAAGAGATGGCCAAGGAACTGGGTATGTCAGTGGAGGAACTGAGAGAACAACAAAGACAAGCTGAGCTGCAAAGAGAACAAGCTAAAGCTGAAGCTGATGTTGGCTATCATGGACCAAGAGCTGCTCCAATTCCTTACTCTGATATTGATCTAAGACATTGTTATAAGAGAAAACATTTTGATCACAAGACTGAATCTCTTAAACTAAGCAGAAAGGGAGAATTGGTGATAATCAACTTTGTACTAGACAACAAAAATGAGATTGGTTTAGTTATGAGATTTTGTACAAGTTGGGTTTTTTAGAACTGAAAATTGTAGCCACAACTATCAAAAAGTTGAAAAAGAGTCAGATTAGACAAGAGATAGTTGATGTGCTTAAGAAACTCTTCATAAAAATCGATCAATTAGGTGAAATTCCTACTGATGAAATAGATACCTTCATGAACAGAAGCAGAGCTGCAAGAAGTAGAGCAGCAGGTCAACGAGCTAAAAGAGACATCAGTTTACAAGTTCCAGAGGGAGTTGAATTCAGAGAAAATACTTACATAGATCAACTTTTGGAAGGATTCTTATATCTTGATGTGGAAGGTAACAAGTGCTGATCAAAGTAAATGTGAAAACTTCGCTGATTTCAAAACTATAATAAGCTGATCTTATAGTTCTGTATATTGTAAGCACAAAGCGTGCATCAGTTGATCATGATGATAAGCTAAAATGTAAATGATATGTTCATTAATGAAAATTCAAGTTTGATATGTTCAACTGTTTATTATTTGATATGTTCGATATTAAGTTTGGTATGTTCAAACAAATAGCTTTGTAAATTAAAGCTGAGGATTGATATGTTCAATTATACACTGATAAGTTCGGTTATATAAGTTTTGTAAGTACAGAACTTAAATTAATTCTGATAAGTTCAGCATCTAAGTGATTGTGAGTTCAACACTTAGAATACAAGTTTATAGTAAAGTTACAATATAACAAATCTTGTAAGTTCAAGACATGATTAGTTCAATACTCATTTCTGAATTAACTTTGGTCAGTTTCAGAGTTGCTTAACATAATTCTGTTAACCTATGCTTATTTTGATTTAACGTTTTATCATCATCAGATAGGGGGAGATTGTTAGTCCCATGCTTAGAATAGTTAGATTTGATGAGACAAACCATAGCTATGTATAGATGATAGGTTAAGTGTTAGGAATTATGCAAGTCTGATGTAGGCTGACTAGTCAGCCTAAGCTGAGTATTCGGCATACAAACAGATATAGAGTTTTCTATGTAAGTACTAGATAAATCAGTGACTTCTAAACAGAGATAGGTTTTAGGGTAAAGACCTGAAGACATAAAGGTTCAAGAACTCAGCTTGGCGGTGTCAAGTCTGAGCAAGTTAGCTTAGCGCCAGAAGTCAGTTTAGGAGTTTAAATAAGTTTTAAATTCTGTTATAAACTCTGTATATCTATGACATTTAAATTGGATATCTAAACCTAATTTAAGCTATCTATTAGTTGGATAGAAATATCAAACAAAATTAATTAGATAAGTTCTAATTAAAGAGTTTGTTTTGGTTTTAAAGAAAAGATAAGTTTTATCTTTAAATCACGATTTGTTCGTAGGTGAATCAAGTATAAGTATAAACCTTCTTATACGTCTACAAGAAGTTTTTTCATAAGTTGAAAACGTATGTATGCTCGTCATACTTAATACGCGTGTGTTGCGATAACTTTGTGTGTTCAAAGTTCAAGAGAGTTTCTAGTGTTCTTGTTAATCAGTTTTAACAAGAAGTTCGATTATCAATTAGTTTGTGTTCCTAAAGTGCTTAGAGAGAGTTGAGTTTTTTAATCAGTGTAACATCAGATCATCATGTTGATTTGATTAAAGAGTGAGATTGCAATACATTGTTTGATTGTTGAATTGAATTGTTTAATTGTTAATAAAGTGTATTCAACCCCCCCTTCTACATTGTATCGGTTGTTTGTTTATTCTCTTTTGGACCAACACCTGCCAATTTCGAAGGAAGATCAAGTGTAACTGTCTGATCATTAACTACCCACTGGATGCGAAACGGACCAATGAATCGAGGAGCCAGTTTCCCGCGCTTCCCAAAATGGATAACCCCCTTCCAAGGCGATACTTTCAAATAAACCAACTCACCCCCAACAAACGAAACGGGTCGGCGCCGTGGATCTGCATACATCTTCTGTTTGTCTCTGGCCGCCTTTAACTTCTCTCGTGTGATACTAACCTTTTCTGCTGTGATCTGAACAATGTCGGGGCATGCATATTGTTTCTCCCCTACCTCCAACCAACACGTAGGTGTACGGCAACGACGACCATATAGCATCTCATAGGGTGGCATACCGATGCTCGAATGGTAGGAGTTGTTATACGCAAATTCTATCAATGGCAAGTGTGAATCCCAAGAACCACCATATTCCAACACACATGCGCAAAGCATATCCTCGAGTGTCTGAATAGTACGCTTTGTCTGACCGTCTGTCTGAGGATGGTAGGTTGTACTCAAGTTAACACATGTACCCAACTCCCGCTATAAACTCCTCCAAAAGTAAGAAACAAACTGGAATCTCTGTCTGAAACAATAGAAAGCGGAATACCATGCCGGGACACTATCTCATCAATCTATAACTGAGCCAGTCTGCTAAGCGAAGTTATCTCACTTGTAGCCAGAAAATGAGCACTCTTCGTCAACCGATCAACTATAACCCAAATCATATCATGACTCCTCTGCATACGTGGAAGTTTAGTCACAAAATCCATCGTAATGTGCTCCATTTCCACTCTAGAATCTGCAACTGTTTCAGTGAATCATAGGGTTTCTGGTGCTCTGCTTTGACCTGAGCACAAATATGACAAGATTCCACGAATTGTGCAACATCTTTCTTCAGTGTGGGCCACCAATACAACACTTTCAGATCATTACACATTTTTGTGCTACCTGGGTGTACTGACAACCTCGACTTGTGAGCTTATGACAAAATCAAACCCCGAAGACCCCCATGTAATGGCACCCAAACACGAAACTGATACAACTTCAATCCCCGCGAATCATCATACGATTCATCTTTTCTTTTTAACATAATCTTTGTCTCAGATTTTCATCTTTCAGTGCCTCCAGCCGTGTTGCTTTCAACTTATCAACCAAGTCAGAAATTATCTCAATCTGCATAAAAGAAATACCATCACCTGTTCCCTTACGACTCAAAGCATCGGCTACTACATTAGTTTTCGCCGGGTGATAACGGAGCTCACAATCATAGTCTTTTATAAGTTCTAACCATCGCCTCTGCCGCATATTCAGCTCTTTCTGTGAAAACACATACTGCAAACTCTTATGATCAGTACATATAACACATTTCATACCGTATAAGTAGTGTCTCCACAACTTCAATGCAAAAACCATAGCTGCAAGTTCCAAATCATAGGTTGGGTAGTTCTTCTCGTGAGGTTTCAGCTGTCGAGAAGCATAAGCAATAACTTTGTCACGCTGCATTAACACACAACCCAAACCTACAAATGATGCATCACAATAAACTACAAAATCATCCGACCCATCTTGCAATGCAAGAATAGGAGCCTGACAAAAAAACGACTTCAATGTCTGAAAAGCAACCTCCTGTTCATCATTCCACTGAAATTGGATCTCCTTGCGGGTTAATTTAATTAAAGGACTCGCAATTTTAGAAAAATCCTTGATGAACCTGCGATAATATCCCGTCAATCCAAGAAAGCTATTAATCTCTGAAGGAGATTTAGGAGCATTCCAGTTCATTACCGCTTCAACCTTAGCCGGATCAACTTTAACCCCATCTTTCTATATAACATGCCCTAGAAAATGCAGCTTCTGCATCCAAAACTCGCATTTAGAATATTTAGCAACGAGTTGCTCCCGTTTAAGAGTTTCAAGTACTTGTCTCAGATGTATCTCGTGATCAGCCTCAGATTTAGAATATACCAGGATGTCATCAATGAATACAATAACAGATTTATCCAGAAATGGCCATCATACCTGGTTCATTAAATCCATGAAAATAGTAGGTGCATTAGTCAAGCCGAATGGCATGACAAGAAACTCATAATCGCCATACCTGGTACGGAAAGTAGTTTTTGAAACATCCCCGTTAGCAACTCGTACCTGATGATAGCCTGACCACAGATCAATTTTATAAAAGTATGATGTACCCTGCAGCCGATCAAATAAATCATCAATTCAGGGTAGAGGGTATTTATTCTTTACCGTCCTCTTATTCAATTCCTGTAATCAATACACATGCGTAGAGTACCGTCTTTCTTTTTAACAAATAAAACTGGTGCACCCCGCGGTGAAGAACTAGGACGAATGAAACCCCGATCCAATAAATCCTGAATTTGTGTCATCATTTCACGGATTTCAGAAGGAGCTAACCTGTATGGAGACTTTGCCACTGAGCTGGAGCTTGGAATCAAATCAATTCTGTACTCTACCTCTTGAATCAGAGGCAAACCAGGTAACTCATCAGGGAATACCTCTGGATACTCAGACACTACCCGTACATCTGTAACCGCTTGCTTCTCTTTTCAAGCATCGATAGCATAAGCAATAAAGCATTCACATCCCTTGGCCAGAGATTTTCTAGCCCTCATGTAAGATATAATAGAAAAACAGACTTAACTCTCTCCCCGCGTGCCACTACATGTGACCCATCAGACAAAGGAAAAGAAATCAATTTCCTATGGCATTTAATGCTAGCCTTGTGCCTACTCAACCAATCCATACCCAAAACTACATCAAATCCAGATAGAGGTAATGTTGGTCCCAAAGAGGGTTAACAAGCAACCATATAGTGTAGAATGAGGGGTTGAATACACTTAAAACAATTCAATAAGAATGTATACAATATTCAATCAAGATATTAAAATCTAACTATTTAATCAAATCAACCGGATGATTTGATGTTACACTAGTTATAAAGTCAACTCTCTCTAAACACTCTTGTATCACAAACTAATTGATGATCTAACTTCTTGTTAAAACTGATTAACAAGAACTCTTGAAAACTCTCTCAAACTTTGAACTCACAAAGTTATCGCAACACACGCGTATCAAGTATGACGAATGTACGTTTTGCAACTTATGCAGAACTCTCTTGTTCTATCTGTGTTTTTGAAACCCATAAGAAGGTTTATACTTATACTTGATATATCTACGAACAAATCACAGTTTAAAGATAGAACGTATCTTTTCTTTAAACCCGTGACAAACTCCTTAATTAGAACATATATAATTAATTTTGTTTGAGATCTCTATCTAACTAATAGATAATTTAAATTAGGTTCAGATATCCTAATTCAAATGTCGTAGATATCGAGAGTTTATAACAAAATTTAAAACTTACTTAAATTCTTGAACTGACTTCTGGCGCTGAGCTGACTCACTCAGTCTTGATGTTATCAAGCTAAGTTCTTGGATCTTCAAATCTTCAAGCCTTCATACTTGAAACCTATCTCAGCTTAGAAGTCACTGGGCTATCTAGTACTTACATAGAGAACTCACTAGTACAAAACAGTGATTTGGTCACACATAGTCAGAATTAAACGGCCACACATTCGAATGTTTATGTGGCTAAAGGTACCAATCTTGGTGTTCTTAAGCCGGGTCAGCCGGGCATGATAAGAAAGAGGCCAGCTATACTTCAATTTCCCGTCTCTTATGATAGAGCACACATAGAGGAATCACTACTCTCTCCTAGGGAGCACAATTGCTAGAGCACGGGAGAATGAAGAGTAAAGATTTCAGCAAGAGCAACATGTGGATCTATTTCCTTGGGATAATAAAATTCACGTTATTAGTTAGCCACATATGAACTCTGATCGTGTGACCAATCAGAAATGTATTTCCACACCTTCGAACATTTATGTGGCTAAAGGTCGGTACTATTTTTTTGGCTAATTATTTAGCCACATGAATTTGGAACGCGTGACAAATGAAGAGTAAGTTCAAACATTAGTCACTATATACATATAAAACGTGACAAATCTATGTCACACAATTGATCACTGTGACCAAATGCCATATATGGTCACATTAAGTAACTGTTTATGTGTCTAAATCATAAAGTCGAATTTGTCACACATGATTTCAGTGTAGCCAAAATCCGGTACATATTGTCACTTAACTTATTATGCGTGTCTAAAGTTTAGCACGTGTTAGCTTGTCAGATCTAATTTGTATAGTCACATTTATTTCTAGCACAATCATGTGACTATATGGCTTTATAATAACCACACCATATCAAAATTGTGTACCTAAATGAGGTTTATGGACACATTTTTGGTGCTTATATGTAACCAACATATTCATAACAGTCACATCTTGAAATATTCATGTGACTATTATTTAGAGCAAAATGGACAAAACTGATTAATTATCATTAAATTTGATATTAGTGACATTGAGTGTTTGTGTCTAAATCATGAGACTTTTTGTCATATGAAGTAATTATTTATGTGTCCAAACCATAGAGTCGAGTTTGTCACACATGTTTTAATTGTAGCCAAATTAATCCAGTATATATGGTCACATAACATATTTGTGTGTCTAATGTTTAGTGCGTGTTAGCTTGCCAAAAGCCAATGTGTATTGTCACATTTATTTCTAGCACGATCACGTGACTATATGGGTTTATAATAGCCACACCATATCACAAATGTGTATCTAAATGATGTTTATGACCACATTTTAGGTGCTTATATGTGACCAATATATTCAAAACAGTCACGTCTTGAAATATTCATGTGGCTATTATTTAGAGCAAAAATGGGTAAAAATGATTAACTATTATTATATTTGATATTAGTCACGTTGAGTGTTTGTGTGTCTATATTATGAGAATTTTTGTCACATGAAGTAATTGTTTGTGTGTCTAAATCATAGAGTCGAGTTTGTCACACATGATTTTAGTGTAGCCAATATCCGGTACCGTAACACCCGCAAACCTGGGCTAGGAGATTAGTGGGTTAGCGGTATGTGATTGGTTTCTTTTTAATTAATTATGTGTTTTGTTAAGTTAATTGACTAATAAAGGTATATATATGTTATTGGTGAAAAAGGAAATTAAGTTAAAAGTATGTATGCATGTGTGTTAATATGTATGTATGTATCTATGCATGGAAAGTAAATAGTTTATTAGCCACCACCTGCTTGGTTTTCTTCAAGCATGTATACGTGAATGTAAATAGTTAATTGAAGAACCATCTGCTCATTATTCTGAAAGTGCAAAGTGTGAAGTGTGTGTTTTGAAGAGAAAACCTTCAAGTGAAGAAAACTTGTAAACTTGAACTTGAGAAGTCAAGATTTAGAGTTCTAGAATTCAAAAAAAAGGTAAGAAAGTGTTTGTAGCATGTTATGATTCATATTGATGTGTTTATATGTTGAAAAGCATGAGTATATGAAGTTTCACCATTAATGGAGTTTGAGAGAAAGCTTGATTAGTGGGTTTTATAGATTTTGTTGTTTTGATTGATTAAAAAAGTGTTCATGATGTTTTGTATACATGTTATAGGTTATATATGTGTTTTGTTTGAAGAAAATTGATGTTGGTTATGATTATAAGAAAATTAGGTTGGCTGGAATCCGAGATAAATGAACAAGACAACCTGCAAAGATGGTCGTCGCGGCGCGACTTCGAGGAAATCCGACATATGGGTTTCGGATTGTAAGAATCCGAGACTTTGCCAAATCCGACCCTCGGAAATCCGAGAAACTCCAAATCCGCCCCTAAAATCCGATACTTTATAATTCCGTCACCAAAATCCGACAGTTGACTCACGGATTTAAAATCCGATAGTGTTGCGGCGCGACACAGCCTTAGGTCGCAGCGCGACAAGGAATATTTCAGAAAGTTTTCTTATTTTAATTGTGTTTTGACCGGAATGAGTTGGCATGTTATTTATATGACTTTATTGAGTTGTTTATATAAATTTAAGATATAAATATATATACGAGAAGATATATTTATATATTCGAGACTGATTTGATTGTTGATCTGTTTTCAGGCAATCAAAAGACTCGGTAATATTAGATCTCTGAGCTCGTGTTGATTTTGAGGTGAGTGGACGTTAATCGCGGATGGTAAAGATTTCGGTTAATGGTATTGATGTGATTGTGATTGGAAGGATTGTTGATTGAACTGTTGATTGTGATATTGATTGTTGATATCTGCTGCATGACTATTTGGTCTATACGCACTCTTATGATGATTTTGAGTTGCATTTGAGAAGTCAGCTATACGTAGAATTGAGCTGGGCTCGTTTACTGGTTGGTTGAGCAGTGGTAGCCTTACTGATGCATATGTTGCTTTAGAGGAGGATTTCACTGTGCCAATTCAGTAGAGAGCTATCGGTAAACCTTTGCTTTCGCCGGCATTGGTTGTAGGTTCTACGCCGAACCGCCGGTATTCTTGGATATGTGATTACATGCTTTGATATTGACTGTGGATGTTTGCTTTTGGATTCAGCCTCTACTCACTTAGCTTTGTGCTAATTCCCCTTAGTTTTGCTTTTGCAGTTTCGTGTTTGTGAGGTTTGCTAAAGGAGAAGTTGACCTGACTCTGAAATGTGATTTCGAAAAGAAACGAGCCTGGTTATTTTGTAACACCAAAACGAATGATACTTTTGTTTGTGAATAGTGAATGTATATTTGTTAATATTGGTTTGTATGTAAATGAGTTTGTTTACTTAAAGCTTCCGTAGTGCATTTAAAAAAAATGGCTTGTGAGTTTCCGGTGTTACAGGTACATATGGTCACATAACGTATTATGTTTGTCTAATGTTTAGCGTGTGTTAGCTTGCCAAAAGTCAATGTGTATGGTCACATTTATTTCTAGCACCATCATGTGACTATATGGATTTATAATAGCGACACCATATTAGAAATATGTATCTAAATGATGTTTATGGCCACATTTTAGGTGCTTATATGTGACCAATATATTAATAACAATCACGTCTTGAAATATTCATGTGGCTATTATTTAGAGCAAAAATGGGCAAAATGATTAAGTATCATTAACTTTGATGTTAATCACATTGAGTGTTTGTGTGTCTAAATCATGAGACTTTTTGTCACATGAAGTAATTGTTTATGTGTCCAAATCATAGAGTCGAGTTTGTCATACATAATTTAAGTGTAGCCAAAATCCGGTACATATGGTCACATGACTTATTATGTGTTTGTGTGTCTAAATCATGAGACTTTTTGTCACATGAAGTAATTTTTTATGGTCCAAATCATTGAGTCGAGTTTGTCACACATGATTTAAGTGTAGCCAAAATCCGGTACATATGGTCACATGACTTATTATGTGTTTGTGTGTCTAAATCATGAGACTTTTTGTCACATGAAGTAATTGTTTATGTGTCCAAATCATATAGTCGAGTTTGTCACACATGATTTAAGTGTAGCCAAAATCCGGTACATATGGTCACATGATTTAAGTTTAGCGTGTGTTAACTTGCCAAAAGCCAATGTGTATAGTCATATTTATTTCTAGCACGATCATGTGACTATATGGCTTTATAATAGTCACTCCATATCACAAATGTGTATCTAAATCATGTTTTTGGTCACATTTTAGGTGTTTATATGTGACCAATATATTTATAACAGTCACGTCTTGAAATATTCATGTGGTTATTATTTAGAGCAAAAATGGGCAAAAATGATTAACTATTATTAAATTTGATATTAGTCACATTGAGTGTTTGTGTGTCCAAATCATGAGACTTTTTGTCTCATGAAGTAATTGTTTATGTGTCTAAATCATAGAGTCGAGTTTGTCACACATGATTTCAGTGTAGCCAATATCCGGTACATTTGGTCACATAACTTATTATGTGTGTCAAATGTTTAGCGTGTGTTAGCTTGCCAAAAGCCAATGTGTATGGTCACATTTATTTCTAGCACGGTCATATGACTATATGGCTTTATAATAGCCATACCATATCATAAATGTGTATTTAAACGATGTTTATGGCCACATTTTAGGTGTTTATATGTGACCAATATATTCATAACAGTCACGTCTTAAAATATTCATGTGGCTATTATTTAGAGCAAAAATTGCCAAAAATGATTAATTATCATTAAATTTGATATTAGTGTCATTAAATATTTGTGTGTCTAAATCATGAGACTTTTTGTCACATGAAGTAATATTTTATGTGTCTAAATCATAGAGTCGAAAACTCAATTACTGCAGATATATAATAACCATAGAATCGGTGGAGCAACAACAAATTAGAAATCACTAAGAGATGCAACATTAAATCACTTTGATGGAGGGATTTAATTGTTTAGATTAATGAACAGATCAAAGATGTTGTCAATGACACATGCGTTTAATGAGCGTGTTGTTCAATTTTAATAACGAGTGGCGTTCGAAAGAGATGGGGTATTTGGGTAACATGACTACCCCCAAATGATTATGATTTGGGCCATTTGGATTGTGAATTTGCCTGTGGAGTTGTTGAATGGTCGCATTAAATGACTAACAAACACACCCTTACACTTTTATAATAAAGTGTAAGAGGACTTATCCTCCACCGCCGTGTCACTTTTTTATACATAGTTTTTTGCTCATGCTAAAATTAAAATTTCAAAACAGCATGTGCAAATTTAGGATCTGAAAATCAAAAATAACTGAAGCTACATTTGAAACAAAAATCATTTTCAAGCTGAAATTTTCATTGGTTCTAATTATTGTTATAGACTTATAGTACTGAATTACAAATGGGTACTACTAACAAAATGAAATTTGAGATGACCCCTATCAAATAAATTCGAGAAAAGTTATTACATTTTGTGCCAAGTTGAGCAAAACACAACTCTGTATTCGGTCTAGGTCTACCCCTGAAAGGCTCAAAGTTGAACGAAAATGAACCACGGTTTGATCCATTTAAATGACAACAAGCGAAGTTACGAACAGATACAAAACATAACAAGGGTCAAAAAGAATAACTATCATAAAGTAAAATCCATTATAATAATACAACTAACTCAGCATTGTAAAGCTTCCTTGTAGCGATAAATACGTAAATCTCGAATCATTAAAAAATTAAGTAGTAACTGCCCATTAGTATGGAGAGAAAGGATTGATTTTGCCATTCCCTTTGTGGCTATTTTGATGGACATTCAACTGTTTTCCACATGAATTGAAACTCGTAAGGTTCAATAGGCTTATGGAAGTTGGCTCCAGCATAAACCACTTCTAATCCAAGGTCTTCTTCAATTTGCAAGAGCTGTATACATTGAAAAAATGATCAATTTTGTCAACTGTGATTTTGTGAACATGTGTGTTGGGTAATCGGTTGAAACTGTGTTATTAAAAATGGAAAGTAAACGTTGCAATACATAACAAAGACATGTACAGACAAACAGAAAGTGAAAATAGACCACACATATTGGAAGACCAATTCATACCATTTTGTAACTCTAAAGAAAATAAAATCAAAACATCAACTTGCCATCTTTACTTCCCATCTTCCACTTAGTCTAGCCTAATAGGCTTTAAATACTGGTCCATTGGTCCAACTAATGCCTTAAACCAGGCCCGAAACTAGAATTGTCCATTACTATTCATGCTTGAAAGCACTTACCGTTAAAAAGCCAAAATTTCCAGCCACTTTCAACCAATGTTTCACTGTTTTATTAATATTATTCTACAAACACTCCCGTGAACAGTAAAGCCAATATTCAAACTGTTTTCCAAATAACCGTATCTGCCATTACCATGGTACAATTACTAATACCAAACAACAGTAGTCATTTGTTCATAACACCCAAAGACACCAATCATCATCAAACTGTTTAAGCAAATAGATCTAAAACCATTAATTCCCACAAACTAGTCATAACACCCAAAGACATAAATCTTGAAAACCAAAAAAAAATCACCTCAAATTATAATCATACGACATTATATCAACAATAAACACTAAACCCCATGTGGGGTTGATTAACAAGTTAAAGCATAGAAAATTAAAGCATATAATTAATGTTTATAGATCTAAGATCTTCAACATTTTAAGTTCAGTATGGATTATAAAATGGATTCTTTTGGAGGTGAGGAAGTACTTTTAACAGAGGTAGTAATACCAAAACAATATCAAACAATCGGAATGGCGAGTTTGTTAGAGAAGAAAACACAAGAACTATGGTTGATTTATAGCTTCCCATTATTAAAGAAAAATGATAGCAAACCTAGATGCAATTTAAAAAAAAAGAATGAGAGAAGAAAACAATCAAATACCTGATGGATGATTCGTGCTTTAGCAGTTGAGATGGTGATTAGGACAATAAGCCGTAACGACACGCTACGGAACTTTGCCTGCCACCTGCATCATATGGATCATATTTTGTTCCTTTAATTAGATCGATCAATACTAATTAAAAACTTCTTCTAATTAAATATATATTATCTGAATTGAATGGATCATATATATTGTCTACCACAACCTATATATGTATATACAGATAAGTCCTGGATATATGTATGATCTACGTGTATGTGTTTGTATATATATATATATATATATATGTTTAATCTTTGAGCGTGAATTGATCTCAAAGGCCAGCAAGCAGCAGGCAGGTTTAATTACACTTTTTCACCGACTCTGTGCATATGAAGATGCGCGAAGCTAATATGCAAGTAATTGTAGAAACATGGCAGATCCAAAGAGTTTTGATGGCTTATGCGAAGGGAGCTACTAATGCCCTTATGTATGGAACTTACCACACACAAACAAAATATATAACATAAATGTATAAATAAAAAGAATACAAAGTAAATCAACTATGCAATCAATTAATCATGCAACTAAGCAATAAAGCAAAGAATATATACAAAGTAAATAACAAGCGTAGAAGGATAAAACATGATTAAGCTAATAAACTTCAAGCCTTCAAAGCTTGTGTTTTATTGTTCTTTTGACTCTTGAGACAATTAGGCAAATATACTTTGATTAATTCTACAACATTTCAATATACAAAACACACATGCAAAATCATATTAAATTTAAAATCAGATAAGATATAAAAAATCAGATTAAATAAAATTATAATAAATTAGAATTTAGAAATTGAAGGATTAAATAGACCTGCTCATAGAGTCATAGTGGACTCAATGGATTAGTGTCAAGGACCTCAAGGTGTTACTCTTTAGCTAGGTGTCAATGTGTCATTCATTATTTCATCTTTCATCGGTCTATCACTAATAAAATAATAAATAAAATAAAATAATATCATATTAAAGCTTAAAAGAGAAAGCAGATAGCAGAGCACTAGAGCAGCACACCTGTGATTCAAAAAAAAAGTAGAAACTTACTTATCGCCGTGGAAACTTGAAGGATTGAAGTCGACGACCGGCGAGAGACAACCGGCGACTGACGACCGGTGAGCAGTGAGGCAGCGACCGAAGACCAGCGAGCTATGGAGGCATGGTGCAGGAGACAGACCGAAGACCAGCGAGCAGTGGAGCAGGAGGGTAGCGCTGTAGCTACCAAAGGATGGAACTGTGGAAGTGGACGACAAAAACTCAAGGTTGTAGGTTGAAACTTGAAAACTCAAAGCTGATTGTCGATTTTTCAAAACAGAGTTACACAGGTATGCAGTTGAGTATAGATCTTTCAAAAAAGGAACGAGTATTGGGCCGACCCTGTGTAGAGAGAACATACTAATAACGCAACAAACATTGCTGCAAACATGGGCTCCATCACATTCACAATCCCTACACGCTGCATTACTATCAACGGCCGTTTCCATGAGTCTAACCAATATCTTCTTCTGCCCAGACTACTCCTGCAAGCGGCAAGGCAGTAATTCATATATTATTAAATAATTAGTTTAATTGATCAATCACTAACAATTATTTTATTTGATATATGCATGATTAATTAGTAGCTATCTAGATTGACAGACTTAATTACTTTAAACCTAGCTCGATCGCTAATTAATTAATATAAGCTAATTATCCAAAACTGATAATTTCCCTCTAAATTAACCAGCTCCACACAAACACTCAAAACTGCAATTTGAAAACACAATAATAAGAAAATCAGTTTGCAAACACAAGAACTATGGTTGATTTATAGCTTCCCATTACTAAAGAAAAATGGTAGCAAACCCAGATGCTATTAAGAGAAGAAAAAAATCAGGTGCAATTGCCCCGACTGGTGGGGGAACTCACGGTTCAGTGTTTAGGGCTTCGACGATGGAGGAAGGATCGACAACGAGCTCAAATTAGTTGATTGATGATCAACTAATGTGACTTATGCTGCAAATATGTCCATAATGTGAACCCACTCGTACTCGACTATTAATCTGATCATATATCTGTAAATTTTAAGACCAAAAATAGTTAGACGAACAGGACGACATCTTAAGAAAGTAAGTTGAGGCTAAAAAAATGTTTTGGGAGAAGGAAAGCAATAATTTGTTGGACATTTTCTACATAGCCTTATTTATTTTTGATTGAGTGTACATGCAATTCATCATCTTCTCGTGATGCTCTTAAATTGTCTTTGACTAATTAAACACAATGAAGTGTGACCAGAGTGCATGAGGGACACCACATTGTAATCTTTGAGTTGTAAATGTCACATATAAGAGCGTACCATTTTGTGATCTTGGATAGTTAAGCGTCATACGGCGCTAGAAGAGATCAAATCAAATTATGTGAAATCTCATAATAGGACAAAGAAAGCTGCAAAAACTCCGGGATCATTGCAGCACAATACTTGAACTATGATAAAGTATAACGATTTGCTCACATTTGAAAAAACTTGTTAAACTTGGTTTAGGCATTTTATTGTTCACTTGGAGTTTCGTACAACAATACCGCCACAGTCGGTTCGATTGTAATCATCTCGTGACTCATTACCCAAGTCACGTGGATCTACACATGGCAATATGTTATCATTATGCGGATGAATGACGGTACTAAATTCCGCATCAACTTCGTCATATGTATCTCTGTATTTCTTGGGGGGTGTCTTAAGGACAATATACAATTTTTTATCTAGCTAGTCGTTCACATAAAACACTTGTCGTGCTTGTGAGGCTAATATGAAGGGATCATCCTTGTGGCCTAAATTATTCAGGTCAACCAATGTGTAACCAAGAGTAGTATCGCGTTTGACCCTACTAGCTCTATGATTAACCCAATCACATTTGAAAAGAGGAAATTTCCTGAAACGGTAATCTAGTACCCATATCTCTTGTAAAACTCTATAATAAAAGTTTTGTCTTCATGTTACAACTTCTTTGGATATGTGCAGATCTATTGCCTCCACACTAACACCACTATTTTGGTAAACTCTACCATCACTGCATTTAGTACGAAATGTATACTCATTGATGTTGTATGCATTGTATTTCACTACGGTGGCGCGTGGTCCATATGAAATCCACCTTACGGTTTCTGATATACTTTCTTCGGAGCTTGCTAACTCTCTCTCAACCTAAATTTCATTACAAGTATAATGATCTTCAAATTGAAGGAACACCAAACAAACAATTATAAATAACATACGATTAATTACCTCTTCGCGTAACCACTTAGCAAAAGATTTATTGTGCTCATTCTCCAGCCATGCTTTTCGTTTACTTGGGTTCTCCTTTTCCAAAACCTGCTTGTGTCGCCTGAACAAGGTCTTTTGTTATTATATTTCATAGAACATTTTAAGTAACGAAATAGACATGTGTTAGTAATACTTACTCGATATACGGCACAATTTCATCGGTATTATGTATCACATACAAATGTGCTTTCTGAGAGAGTTCTACACAAACTTCACTTGATTTGCCGGCTGACAGTGGCTTTCCTTCCTCATTTTCATCAGTTTCATGTTTATCAAGCGGGATACGAATAGTTTTCATGGATTTTTGATATTCGCTGAAAAACTCTATTGTTTCTTCTGCAATAGTCTCCTTAGCAATGCATCCCTCTGGTCTATTTCTATTTCGCACATGTCCTTTGATAACCTTCATGCATCTTTCAAAGGGATACATCCATCGAAAGCATACGGGACCACATAATTTTACCTCCCTAGTTAGGTGCACAGTCAAATGTACCATAATATCAAAAAATGACAGAGGAAAGAACTTCTCGAGTAGGCACAGTGTGACACAAAGTTCTTCTTGCATCTTATCTAGTTCTTCTAATCTGATTTCTTTGCTACATATTGATTTAAAGAAAAAGCAAAACCTGATAATAGCATATTGTGTGGGTTGGTGCATGATTGAACGTATTGCAATGAGCAAAAACTCTTGCATTAGTATGTGATAGTCATGCGATTTAAGGCCAATGAGCTTCCTATCCTTTAGGCTAACCAAACTAGAGAAATTTGAACAATATCCTTGTGGTATAACGTTGTCTTTTTCGGAATTTGTTAATGTGTAACCTGCCGGAGGTAGTACTGTTTTGTCTACTTCTATCCTAGCTAACAATTCTGGTTTTATCCCCAGCTCTGCCAGATCCAATCGAGCATTCACTCCATCTTTTGTCTTTCCCGGAACATTTAGCAAAGTTCCGACTAGACTCTCACCAACATTCTTTTCTATATGCATGAAATCAATACAATGTTGAATAGAATTATGCCTCCAATACCTAAGTTTTCGATACCAAATGTTGAATTTCTTCCAATACGCACCGTTTTGTTCATTTACTTGGCTACTACCCTCTTCTTTTGTTCTTTTCCTTTTCCACTTTTGAATCTTCCCACCTTTGCCTCTTGCATCTTCTTGGTCTTCTAAGGCCTTATTATTCGTTAGTTTTCCTTTTCCCCACATATTTTCAATATGTTGTACCTAGTTGTATATTTCTTCCCCAGTCATTGGATTTGGAGAGAGGCGAAATTCTTGTTGTCCATTAAACGCCTTCTTTTGCTTTCTGAACGCATGGTTATATGGCAGATATTGTCTGTGACTAACATAACTCTGCTTGGATGAGGCAAGAAGTCTAACACAATATGTATTTTTCCCACATACTACACAACCTTTGAATCCACTGCATGGGCAGCCACATAGTGTACCAAGTGCAGGGTAATCATTTATTGTCCATAACACAATGGCACGTAGATTAAAGTTTTTTTTTGTGGAAACATCATATGTATCGACCCCTTCCTCGAATAAGAGTTGCAGATCATCAACCAACGGTTCTAAAAAAACATCGATATCATTTCCCGGGTATCCCGATATTAATACAGAAAGCATGATAAACTTTCTTTTCATACACAACCATGGAGGAAGGTTGTATATGACAGTTAAAACTAGCCATACAGTTGACGTCAACCCCATCAGCCGATATTCCTAGGCGTAGATTTCTCGGATCTTTAGCGATTTCGGTGAAATTTTCATCTATGGTACGCCATGCCTGTGAATCTGCTAGGTGACGTAAAACACCCTCTGTTTTCCTCCTTGTTGCGTGCCATATTAAATCTTCTAAAATACTTTGTATCTTAAAGAGTCATTGCATTCTTGGTATAACCGGAAAGTGCCACATTACCTTTGCTGGAATGTTTTCATACACCTTATGCGTCTTCTTATCTACCTTCCATCTTGATGTCCCACAAGTTCGACACACAGTCAATTTCTCGTCCTCCTTCCAATAAAGAAGGTAGTTGTTGATACATACATGTATCTTTTTGTATTCAGATCCCATCAATTTCATAATTTTTTTTGCCTCAAAAGTGTTTTCCGCCAATTCGTTACCATCAGGTAGCATCTTTTTTAACAATCCTAGTAGTTCAGTAAAGTACTTATCCGAACATCCGTACATAGCCTTCAAGTTAAGTAGTTGAACTATTGCGGACAACTTTGTGAAGTCAGGACATCCTTTGTAAAGTGGTTTCTCTGCGTGTAATAGTAGTTCTTGAAACTTGACATGATCATCCTCTTCAAAATTATCTTTTGTAGCATTAACCATTTCTACTGTTTGTGGGCCATTTGTTGGGAACTCTGAATCAAAATCCAGGTTGTCAACACACTCTGTTGTAGCATTAACAGGTTTTATGGCACTTCTTGATGGCTCATCTGTTTCTCCATGTTTAATCCACTTGGTGTAGTTAAGATCAATGCCATTGCTAAATAAATGGAAATGCACTTCCTCCACATTACGCTCTACATGGTTTAAACATTTGGTACATGGACATGATATTTGTAGATGTTTATTACCTCGTGGGTCGATGTTACTCATCTTCTGCAAGTTGTGTACTGCATAATCAATAAATGTTGCTACTCCATTTCTATAAGGTCTCTTCATCCTCTTTGTTCCCATCCAAGACTTGTCCATATTAGGATTTGAAGCCTTCGATTAACACTTTGGTGTGTTGTGAAGTCAAATTAAACAGAAAAACTAAGTAGCCGGAGCTCGACTTGATTAACAAGTACACATACCTTGTTGCCTAGCATTCATCCAATCAAATAAACGCAATCAAATTTATAGTCATAAATAATGTTTAAACAAAAAGGAGAGAAAAGGCTTAACTTAACTATGCTAACCTATATGCACTAAATCAAACTTTGGCAAGTTCCAACCCATATGACATGTTCAATCCATTTGAAATGCTCTTTGGCTAATTTATATTTTACCCCTTACCCATTTATAAGTAAATGGGTCGAAAATGAAACACATAACCACGTGTAGAATTTGTAGCAAGAAAGGTTAAAAATTAGGCATCAAATCGAAAGGAAAAAAGAGTGAAGATTGATCATAACAACTTCAATGTATCATGTCTTTAAACAGCAAAGGAATCAAATTTATATTAAACTAATTGTTTATATAATTCCATATAATTCTATAAAAATATCAGATTATTGGATGTAACTTCATTGATTATTGGAAGCAACGATTTAGCGGTACACATCCTATAATCTAATTCATTAGGCACAATTGATGAATCATGGATTAGAAGAACACATAAAAAATCGACAAGAACAACAAATTAATCAGTAAAAAATAAAAAACAGATTAACATGGGGGTTGAGAATACATGATATCCTATAATCTAATTCATTAGGCACAATTGATGAATCATGGATTAGAAGAACACATAAAAAATCTACTAGAACAACAAATTAATCACTAAAAAATAAAAAACAGATTAACATGGGGGTTGAGAATACATGATATCCTATAATCTAATTCATTAGGCACAATTGATGAATCATGGATTAGAAGAACACATCAAAAATCGACAAGAACAACAAATTAATCACTAAAAAATAAAAAACAAATTAACATGGGGATTGAAAATACATGGTATCGTATAATCTAATTCATTAGGCACAATTGATGAATCATGGATTAGAAGAGCACATCAAAAATCGACAAGAACAACAAATTAATCACTAAAAAAAAATACAAAACAGGTTAACATGGGGATTGAGAATACATGATATCCTATACTAATTCATTAGGCACAATTGATGAATCATGGATTAGAAGAACACATCAAAAATCGACTAGAACAACAAATTAATCACTAAAAAATAAAAAACAGATTAACAAGGGGATTGAGTATAATCTAATTCATTAGGCACAATTGATGAATCATGGATTAGAAGAACACATAAAAAATCTACTAGAACAACAAATTAATCACTAAAAAATAAAAAACAGATTAACATGGGGGTTGAGAATACATGATATCCTATAATCTAATTCAATAGGCACAATTGATGAATCATGGATTAGAAGAACACATAAAAAATCGACAAGAACAACAAATTAATCACTAAAAAATAAAAAACAAATTAACATGGGGATTGAGAATACATGGTATCGTATAATCTAATTCATTAGGCACAATTGATGAATCATGGATTAGAAGAACACATCAAAAATCGACAAGAACAACAAATTAATCACTAAAAAAAATACAAAACAGGTTAACATGGGGATTGAGAATACATGATATCCTATACTAATTCATTAGGCACAATTGATGAATCATGGATTAGAAGAACACATCAAAAATCGACTAGAACAACAAATTAATCACTAAAAAATAAAAAACAGATTAACATGGGGATTGAGAATACATGATATCGTATAATCTAATTCATTAGGCACAATTGATGAATCATGGATTAGAAGAACACATAAAAAATCGACAAGAACAACAAATTAATCACTAAAAAATAAAAAACAGATTAACATGGAGATTGAGAATACATGGTATGGTATAATCTAATTCATTAGGCACAATTGATGAATCATGGATTAGAAGAACACATCAAAAATCAACAAGAACAATAAATTAATCACTAAAAAATAAAAAACAGATTACATGGGGATTGAGAATACATGATATCCTATAATCTAATTCATTAGGCACAATTGATGAATCATGGATTAGAAGAACACATCAAAAATCGACAAGAACAACAAATTAATCACTAATTAAGGATGAGGAGGGTGTGCCAGTTAATGCTACTGATTAACGTGTTGAGAAGGGCCTGATTAACGTAGAGCATGTGAGTGGTGAGGAACAAAAGACTGACATTTTGACAAAGGCACTTCCACGAGTGAGGTTCAAGGAGATGCGTGACCTGTTGGGAGTTCAGGACCTGGGGAACACAGATCAGAAATAAGGGGGAGAATTTTGGAGAATTAATTCAGATTTATTAATTATGTTGACTTAGTAGTTTGGAATTAAACGAGTAGTTGGTAACTTAGAAGAATTGGGGTATGTGGGTTGTTTCCATTGAGTCATGTTTCAAAGTAGTGGGGTGTTAACCACTTTCAGTTTTTGTTTAGTTTTGGAGTCTGTTTATCTTTGCTTTAAGAGTCTGTAACCGTGTTTTTTATGAGAATTATCACAGAAAATTTCCCCAGATACTCTTCGAATTTACTAACATTTTCTTTCACTTTTGGGTGTGATTTACGTAGCCTTGCACTCTGATTTTCCAACCAGGGGATACTTATATCACCATTTCACTGATCTTTGTAAATTTGTAAACAAATCAGTGTAGATTACTATGTTATTGTAAAATACACGTAAGTTACAGAATCCAAGTTGAAGGTTCAAAGAAACTGAAGTTGAAAGAGTAAATGATGAAAACTATGCTCGTAAAACGACCAACACCAATCTAATTATAAGTTATAATTTAAAACAACCAACTCCAATTTGATTATAATTTAAAATAACCAACACCAAAGAATTGTATATGTACTTTCCAATTCTATACAAAACAGAATCTAATTAAAAAACATATGACCACAATAGACAGTAAGAAGACATCATATGCTGAAACATACATATGAGGTTCTCTGATCCAATTCAATTTATCGATTAAAAAACGAGGAAGTAAACCATTTGAGTATGTCACTGAAGCATTTCATCAAACACCTTCTAGGCATTATTTTTGGCAAAAAAATGTACTGATCTGCGAGACCCATGTTAGTAAACCATAAAATTGTGAGGTGATGTAAAAAACAGCCTTCGTAACTATATATGTATGACCTTCCAGGAAAACAAAATTCCGATCCAATTTTGAACTTGGATGGAGATTAAGGTGCAAATAACAAATATATATGGATGAGGCAAAATTGTATCTGTAAGTAAATATATTAGGGCAAACATGTAGATATTTAGGAGAGGGGATTTATACCTGGAATTCACATAAGCCAACAATTGATGAGCATGAGAGGCGAGAACAAGATGAGATGGGCAGTTGTGTTGAGTCGTCCACTATCATAGTAGGTGGAGGCGAGCGGATGATCCACTATAACATGCTAGCAGGCTGGCGTAAAAAGGAATGGGAACCGGCCTTTGAATGGGGTAGCAACCGGCAAATGAGAATGTGTGGCTTAATATGGAAGAAGAAGAGTGTCCAATGGGGAGCCATAAGGGGCTTCTTGTATTATAAGAAGATTGAAAAGATAAAAGATAAAAAATTAAAACAGATATTTGAAATACCCGTATTGCTATGTTTAAACGTTTAATTGTGTTTAATATTTACACAATTATTATTTTGGTTGATATATTAGTTCGGTTTTATTTATCTCTTAATCAATCAAATATATTCACCATATCAAATTACTGTTGAATTCTTGTTAATCAATCATGCTTGGACCATTCACTTTCACGATTTCATGATCCCTCGTCCTGACTTCCGCTGATTGCACTAAAGGATCACCCTAGCCGCCGGCACCGGCTACTTCGACAACTTGAGAATCGAGAACCCTAGGGGCCAACCCCAACCCTTGTTTAACAGTTTTAGACTTTGAGATAACTCTAGCCGCTACTCAAAAGTAAGTCACTGTTTGAGGCACCTTATTCAAGAACATACTACACTAATGGCTACGGAAAGCTAGTCGCTACTTAAAAGTAAGTTGTTTTTGACCTTCTTGCTTCGATGACTATGTATTATGCAAGTAAATATTATGTTAATCAGTCAATGTGTTTTGAGTTTTGGTGAGATTCCTTGTTCAAGAACTCAGCTACTACAATAGACTTAGTCTTTGACCTTCTTGCTTCAATGTGTTAATGTGTTCAAGAATTGAGTCTTTATAACGGTTAACCAATAAAACCGATAACAGAAACCAATCTGCTATCATTAACCGATAACCGCCCCATTAGAAACCGATACCCAACTGTTTGAAAAATCACGTAACCGATATTATTGGTTTCGGTTCAGTTTTGGGTCAAAACCGACCCATGCTCACCCCTAGGTCCTATTAAGTAGCGAACAAACAACACCTTAGTCTCCCTTTTATAGGTTAAGATATGCATGACTTAGGTATAAACATTATTAACATGTTTTAATATGTTTTGAAAGGTCGTGATGGGTTTTGATATGTCATATAACTCTTAATGGGTCATACTATGAATATTGGGTCTTGGTTAGGTCATATAAATCCTTAAAAATCCTTGATAGGCCATAAGTGAGCTTAATGCAATAATAATACATTTCCTAGCTATATTGTTGTGTGCGGAAAAATTTAATGTTAATTACGCCTTAGAGCCAAATAGATGATTACATTCATATTTGGTGAGTTACAATCAAGGTTAACGTTGCTTAACCAATATCACATAATGTTTAAACACGTGAATCACGATCATATTTATTTAGAATGTAACGTTTATGTCGTCAAGTCTGCCCTCGACTTGCGTCGACACTTACATAATATTGACATTGTTTGTCAAATTAAAAGAACATAGATTAATAGTCGAGTACGAGTGGGTCACATTATAGACATATTTGCAGCATATGTCACATTAGTTGATCATCAATAAACTAATTTGAGCTCGTTGTTGACCTTTCCGTCGTCGATCCTTCCTCCATCGTCGAAGCCCTAAACACTTAACCGTGAGTTCCCCCACCAGTCGAGGCAATTGCACCTGATTTGAGCTCGTCGGCGGCTAATCAACGCCATCTTGACTTCTACAGCACGAGTCATTCATCAGGTATTCGATATCATTTTCTTTCTATCTTTTATAATTATTTGATATATTTTTTTGTTTAATTTTTTTTAAACCTACCCGTATATACATGAAGATTGAATCTATTAATTTTAATAAATTGTTATTATATTTCAAATCAAGATGAAGTTTAATTTACAAATAGAAATTCGAAAATAACTCTAAAAAGTTAATAAGGGAAGTGTTTTAAAAATTTTAAAAAATTTAAAATTACAACTGAGTACTTCATAAATAGATTAAAAAAGAATGGCGGCATTTTTTTTGTTCTCCATGCTTTCCTCCCGCCCCAATTCCTTTCCTTCCATGATTCATTCTCCCTTCCATAAACATGATCCTCCTTTCCTTCCATGCCGGAGGTCATTGATTTACACAGAAATGCCCTAATCAACTTGCTACATCCCTTAATCAGTCGCGATCGTTGATTAGAGAGAGCTTGCCCTAATCGATTTGCTAACTTCTTCCTCGATTTTGGCTTTCTGATAAGTCGAATATGTAACTCTGTTTATGTTCTTTAATGAATCAAATCTCTGTACTGTAACTCTGATTGTATTGATTTTGTTTATGTGTTCATTACCTTCTATATGTGTATGCATTTTGCACTCTAGTACTTGTCCAAATCTGTTCAATTTACACTTATAATTGTTAGAATAATCTATTTAGTTTTATGGGTCTGCTGTTTTTCAATTATCAGTTGATTAGAAATCAACATGATTTTTTTTCACTTTAAAATTTGATTTAATTGTGCTATAGACTTGTTTTTTCCTTTTGGAAATGGGTCTGCTGTTTTTCAAACACTTTTCACGGTTTTGCTTTGATTGTAGTACAATAGTTTTTATAAGATTTATACTCTAAACTATGTTGAATCATTTGCTAATAGATTTATAAGATTTCATCATAACTTCTTTAAAAGAAACTTTTTAAAACAGAGGGGGAATTTTGAACCCCTAAATTGGGCCAAAGCAATTTTTAGAGCTGTATTAAGTGAATAATTCATTATCGTTCTGTTGAGTGTAGGAAGTATTAAGTATGTGAATTCAGATCCTGTTTACTTGTAGCTATGAAAAGAGTAATAAAAATGCTAACTGTAAAATGATATATGTAGAATGAAGGAAAATGATATCACAACAGTTAAATGTCAATGAAAACTAGTTAGTCCTATGGAAGAGCTTTAGTTTTTCCCCTTGCATCTTCTCCGGATTTCGTGTGTTCCAATTGTTGGAAACCATTTGCTGAAAGCCAATTGAATAGAACAGAACCAAGTATGTATATGTGCAGTATACGTATGTAAGTATATGAAAACGAAAGGAACAAGAACACTGAATTACGAAAATATACCGGGAAATCACATATATATTAAAGTAGCATTGTACACCTATTTATAGCCACTAGCATCATACTCGCGCAATGCTGCGGCGGCAAATAGTTTTTGGTTTACAATATGTCGCTTTCAAGAATGTAATGATATGTTATTAGCGCGATTTAATGTTACGAAAAAGTTTTCTACAACATGTCCGTTTTTTTTTCAAATTTTCTTTTATTTACATCTAACTATTTTATTAATTTTAAAAAATAAATTCAAAAAGACAATAAAATAAGAAAAAAGATTTATATTGATGAAATAAAGAGAAGAGTTAATAAGATTTTAAAAATTATGTTGAAGTGGGTGGATAATTGTGTTAGTATGAGAGAATATATTTTGAATAAAAAGTTAAAGTAAATTAGGAGAGAATAAAATAGTTAAAGATTGAGTGAATGAGATTTATTTAGATTAAATGAAGGGTTAAGATTTTTATTGATTAAATTTTAAGAAGTCTTAAAATTTAAAAGGAGAGAGAATGTTAAATGGTTTATATAGTAGTATAGATTTAGAAATGGCGGTTTTCCTTTGGCGCCAAAAAACCGCCGAAGGCAGTTTGGCGGTGGTAGTAGTTTGGCGGTGGTAGTAGTTTGGTTGTGGTAGCTATCAACAGCCGCCATATCATGTGTGTATTATATACACACTTATTAATTACAAATATTTAAGTATTCTATAATAATAAAAATACTAAGACCTATTGTTTGATTTAGAACATTAAAAGATCCAACAGCCTCCCCTAATGTTTTAAACCTTCATTTTTTCACTTCATCAAGCTATCCACGATGATGTAGTCATCATCTTCATTGTTGTTGTCTTCGATCACATGTTCTTTCACTTGCTTTTCATTTCCATTGCCTAAATCAAGTAGACCATCGTCTCGCCTTGCAAATCTCTCACCGCAATCTGGTACTTCATCCTCATTTGGCAAACCCAAAGCTTTTACTGCCTTTGTACCAAAAGCTTCCCGCTACCATTGATACAACTTCATCCTCGGAGTAATCTATTGCCAACTCATAATAACATCCATGAGGCCTAAGGTTGCATAGCACTTCTTCAGTCCGGTTGCTACTTCACTTGAGAGTCCCATTGCTTTGGCTATTTCCATCCACTTGTTTTTCATCATAACACTGGTGTATCCTCCCGTATTTTTTACCATTAAGTAAAAATCTAGTAGATTTATTTCAAAACCGTTGATTTTTACTGGTAAGAACCTTTTCTTTGTTTGCACGAACAATCCATAAAACCATTTGACTAATTTGTCAAAATGTTCTTTCACCAAATACTTGCAATCATCTCTTATTTCCTGCTCGTTTATCATTTTGAGAAATCCAATAAAACTATCAAAGTCGGTTTTGGTTGGTACCTTAAGTGTGTGGCTTGCACCCATTGTTTCATTGATTGTAGCTCTTGACATGCAACGTATCATAGTATCGTCTCAAAGCTTTTCTTGCAGTCTCCTTCATACTTTCAAGTTTTTCATGATCCTCAAGATCATAACTGAAAACGCTTCCATTGCTATCTATTTCACTATCACTTTCCCCATCATAATCTTCATCGAAAAAACGTTTTAAGATGCACTTTGTACCCTCAAACACTACTTCAAAACCTTGATCAATCAATTGACTAAGGCTTAACACATTCAAGCTAACATTTGGTGTGTAATACACTCCCGGTATTACGTATTGCTTGCATTCCGTTAACACTAACACTTCACCAAAACCCCGTATATCGAATCCTTTATAACCAGCAACATTCGAAACCATATATCCTTCCATAAAATTATCAAAAGCTTTTAAATTTGGAGTCATATGTTTTGAATACTCATCAGAAACATACCATATGTCGTTCCAGCCACGTTCGTCAGGTCCTATTACTTGCCATGTTGAACTTGGGACCATAATACGATCGAATATATCATTCTTGATATTCTGCATCTACTTCCCTTTCTTCAACAAATTCCTTTTGTTCTTGTTTGGGCAGTTCCAGTAAGCATGCCCTTTTGAAAAACAAATATAACATCGAGAACGTTTCATCTTCTTCGTTAAGACTGCTGATTTTGATTTTGAAGAGAGTGAAATATTCCAGCCATTAATCCTCAAGTGCTCCAGCTCCTTGAGTACTCCTTCTCGTCTTTTCTTCCAAAGATTTGTATAAAAATGATTATTTCCTTTCAATTTCTGTTAATCAAATCTCGAAGTTTCACCATTTTCATACTCATCCCATGCCTCTGAGAAAACATCGGTATTCCCTTCCCTTCAGATGTGAAAATCTTCTTCATCAGTGCTTCCGATCGAATAGCATCTTTCACCATTGCATCTTTTTTTTCTTTTGACAATTGAACATTTGTTGTCGAGAAGCAATCCCACGCATTCGCAGAATCAATTGCCGCTGATGAAGTCCCACTCGTTCTCAGCATGTGTCGGTTCCTTTCTTGCGATCTTTCTTTTATCGCTGCAGGTCTCTTCCCTTCAAGAATTCTTCCGGGTATGACTTCCGATATCTTTCCCAAAGATCTGCCCCTTGGGTTCCGATACCATGTTAGTTTTCCCCTTGCATCTTCTCCAGATTTCGTGTGTTCCAATTGTTGGAAACCATTTGTAGAAAGCCAATTGAATTGAACAGAACCAAGTATGTATATGTGTAGTATACGTATGTAAGTATATGAAAACCAAAGGAACAAGAACACGGAATTACGAAAATATACTGGGAAATCACATATATTAGAGTAGCATTGTACAAATATTTATAGCCATTTTAGAAATGGCGGTGTTCCTTTGGCACCAAAAAACTGTCGGAGGGCAGTTTGGCGGTGGTGGCTAAGGTGGCTATCAACAGCCGCCATATCATGTGTGTATTATATACACACTTATTAATTACAAATATTTAAGTATTCTATAATAATAAAAATACTAAATTCTATTGTTTGATTTAAAACATTAAAAGATCCAACACTATTAACATTTTAAGCTAAGGTTTTGAGGCAAAAATAAAGAGTTCCTATGGAGGAAGTTGAGACAGAAACATTAAGGTTATCTGGAGTTAGGTTATCTCGAGTATAAAAACTAATATGTATATTTACACATATACACCTTATTAAAATACACAATTATCTATAAGTACCTTTAACTTTAAAATAAAACTAAGTTCAATATTTCACATTAAAACATTAAGGTCCAACAAATTTTTGAGTCTCTACAGTACTTCCTTTCTCCTTTGTTTCCACAGGTCTTGCGAAAATGAATCCACAGATCATCCACCGTGTTTTGATTTACTTGTTTCTGTCTTTCATTCTTTCCCACGGATCCTTTTAGCCATGGGCTCTAATACCATGATTGATTTTCACTGCCACGATTACTTCCTTTCTTGCAGTCTCGATTGCAATTCACCATACTACCGATCATCACTACCGTATGAATGTATATATGCAATATATATAAGCTATGAATAATAACAGAAATTGTATGCTGAAAGATATATCCAATTACATTTATTTGCCTGTACATAACATATATATAAGTGTTCATGGTCAGTTACTTGGCGCCAAAAACCGCCAAACATTTAACTGTAAAACGTGTGTTTGGTCTGGTATGATGGTTGCAAACAGAAACCATCCATCTTTAAAATACCATCCAAACATATTTTAATCCTAAGTGTTTTTGCTAATTACATACATACTAAATATATAGCATTGAAGATTAAAGCACCATTACACTTCCAACATAATGATCTTGATAACTGTGTTTGAAATCAAACTATGCTTGTTCAGTTATTAGTCATATGCTTTGTTTCTCAGTATTCCTTATCAGTTATTTGCAATTCTTTTCTTTCCTGCACTCGCAGCGTTCGAATTAAAATCCCTACTCACTGATTTTGAATATTGAACAAGAACATGTATATATATATATATATACATATAACAATCACTTATATATTGATTCTGCATTAAACTTGGAATTAATGTTAATTTTACACAATTATTATATAACTACCACTATGTAGAACTAGCTACATAACTGTCTAGCTTACTTCAAACACTTCCCCTTAAGCATAGACAGATCCAATTCCCAATTTCCTAAAAAATTATGATTTTGATCTTGCATTTCACAGATTGTAAACTTTAAAAACAGATTGTAACATATTAAATCAGTAAGTGACTTACTATAAACTTTAAATTTGTATAATGTTAAAAACAGATTGAAAGTTTGTAACATGATTAAAGTTTAAAGTTTAAATTCTGTGTACTGTTAGACTGTTAGTGTATATCACTATAATGTTAAAAATAGATTGTAAGTTATAGTTGAACATGTTTATAAACAGATTGTTAGACTTAGTGTATAATGTATATCATTATATTGTTAAAAAAGATTGTAAGTTGTAGTTGTAACATGTTTAAAAACACATTGTTAGACTTACTGTATAATGTATTGATCTATATTGTTAAAAATAGTATGCAATCTATTATCTGTATTTTTACATGTTTAAACAGATTTTAAATTTAAATAGATAGTTTTTAACATGTTTAAACTATGTAATTTTTGTTTTTATAGATAGTCTGTGTTTATTTAGATAAATAAATTGTTTTTTTTTGTTAATATTTATCCGTCAATCTTTTACATATTTCTGCTCAAGAATCATGGATAATCAAGCCGATGATTAGGATCCGTTGGTTCATTATGATAATGCCAACGAGGATTTAGGATATGAATCAGAGGAGTATGATGATGACGAGGCAGATGGAAACAACAATTCAGATCGGAAAGTAGTTAAGAGGGGCATAACAAGGTTATCTAAGTTTCGCAACGACTATGGAAAACCTGGTGGATTAAAGCTCAGTGTAACCTTCGATGCAATGGGTAGAATATCAGGGCCAAACAGGGCTTTGTTTTCGAGTTTTTTAGGAGATCTGGTTCGTGAGCATATAGGTTTGAAGATTTTATCCTGGAAGAAGGTCAATTCAGAAGCAAGAGATAAACTATGGGATGAAATCACGGTACACATATACTATTTTTTAACCCACTACATAACTTTATCCTTTTGCATTTATATTATGTGCAACTAACAACATTGTGTTAATTTTTGCAGCGATTACATGATGTTGACGAGACATTTAGAAAGTTACTAATGCATCGTCTTGGTGGACTTCTATGGAATTTTAGAAGGAAATTGAGAGAAAGATACGTATTGCCCAACCAAAATACACCTTCAAAACTAAATGAACTCCCGGCGAAGTATGGTGCAATTGTGAAAGCTCCAGAATGGGTCGCTTTTGTAAAGTATGCGAGCACCGGTGAATACCAGGTTTTAGTCATTTATATTTAAGTCCATATATCTTTCATAATATTGTGTTTGCATCTAAACGCCTTATGATTTTGTGTTGTAAGGGGAAGTTAGCTGCAACAAAAGTGGCACGTTTAAAGTCTGTTTATCAGCATACGATGGGGTGAGGTAGATACATACATGTGAAAGAGAAAATGGTAAGATTATATAATGTTTTTTTTTATTTTCTACATGTATAACAAAAACGGTACATTGTGTGTTTCTTTTGAAATCTTCTGTTAAATGTTAAGAGAAAAGAAAACCTAAGAGACATATCGTTTTTAGTCTTTTCATAGCATAAATAAGCCACCTCTAAATAAGTCATTCAAAACTCCATCTTATAACTTTAGCTTATTTAATTAAATAAGCCACTAAAAAAGCTAATAAGCTTAAGATATTTAAAAAAAGCCATCCAAACATCCCCGTAATATCATCATACTTTCATTTATCTTGGTTTAACTTTCATGTATATTTGATGATTATAAGATCAAAGATAATGAAATTGAACCACATGAAGAACCCCTGCGTGGTTTAATGTGGTTGAAAGGAAGGCAAAACAAAGCCGGAGAATTTCCAGATGATGAGATTAGATCAGTGAGAGATAAACTAGTAAGTTTGACTTGTTAGAATCTTTAATGTTGCCGGTTTTGTTAATATTGCTAGTGATAAGGTAATGAGTCATTTACATATATTATGTATAGAAAGAAACCGAGGACAAGATCAAAGATGGAACCATAAAGGTTGATTAGGGCACTGATGCCATGATAGTTGTATTTGGTAAGGAAAAGGGGGTTATGCAAGAGGAGTGGGAAGTGGAGTGACATACAACAAGTATTTTCATCTTCCTCGAAACAGACATCCATCAGATGAAAGACTTGCGTTACTTCAATGTCAACTTGATAACGAGAGACGCGAGCGTGCAGAAAAAGAAGAAGTAATCAAGAACTTGTCCGACCAGGTGGCACAAACACAGGGAATGGTTACTCAACTGGTGAGTCAATTGGCTGCACAGGGGGAGAAGTTACATTCATTGTCACCTCAATTTCCAGCATCAGAGGTAAGACATTTATTGTAATTTTGCTAAAATTTTATTTTCTATTGCTAACAAATGCATTTCTTAATTTATATTGCAGGTGTCTCTAGTGGACATTACCTAAAGCTACGAGTACCGATCAAGAAGGTGGAACACCGTTAACTGTTGTTGGATATGAGAAGGATGTGAGCTTTCAGAAGTCTAGCGG
Source organism: Dittrichia graveolens (assembly GCA_038502395.1). Taxonomy (NCBI): domain Eukaryota; kingdom Viridiplantae; phylum Streptophyta; class Magnoliopsida; order Asterales; family Asteraceae; genus Dittrichia; species Dittrichia graveolens. The sequence goes on along the minus strand of JARJIL010000005.1, from coordinate 48,627,074 downwards.
ACTTGCACCTTTGGAAAACGAAATGGAAACAATGGTAAGGAATAAAGCATTTGAATTACATTGATTTTAATATTTCCCCTGTTATTTTTGAATTTTACATACGTGACTTATTTACCGTGTTTTATATAGGAAATTCATAACTCTGTGGGATCTAACAAAACTCCTAAATCACAACAAAACGCGTTTCCACGTCAAGAGTCCCAATCACAAGAAAATTTGTTTCCAACACTAGTACTACCACAAGTATGCATTTCAACATTTTCATATATTCTTTAGTTTAATTAATTTCTAATGCATATATGCCAAAAATCATTATTTTTTAGGAACGGAAGTGTAGATTGTGGCACTTAAAGAGAGCAAGTATTATTGTTTTGGGAACTGTATACATGTCTCATGGAAAACAAATGCTTCATAATAATTTACTCCCAAAGGATTGCTACAAAGTGTCAATTAATAAATCGTTAGTGGATCTAGCATGCATACCAGACGTAGGAAAAAATGGTTTCAAAACAGTTAAGGATGCAGTTAGTGCTTTCTTTGCATGGCCAAAGAATCAAGTGATTTTTGATGAAAAGGTACATACACTTTTTCTTAAACCTACATATATATAATTCTTCATATTAGATTTAATGTTTGATACATACGGCTTTTGTCTCCTACAGGTAACACCACCAACTACGATACAAAAGGTTGGTGAGAATAAAACTACACCTAAATTACAAAATAAACGCAAAGCCACTTTTGTCTCTCGTGATACCATGCAAAAGCAAGCGAGGGCCAACTTGAAGAGTCAAAAGTCATTAAATTTATGATTGAATGTATAGATATTTTGATATGTTAGTTTCAAATTTTATTATGTACGAAGTTCCAATTTTAGTTTTGGTTCAATTATATACATTCCAGTTTTGTGGTGTTTGGTGTTTGTTTTGTGTTTTTTCTTTTGTATCGTTATATATTGCATATATATATATATAATATAATTTATACTATTACACAAATTATAGATTTTTTTTAAATGTGACTAAAAGATGCACTCACATTATATTGTCACACTTATTCATTGTATAACTAAATATTATAAAACGGCACACAAACATTAAATTCATAGTTCTATTGGATGAACAATAGTCACACAAAAAATACATTTACTTGACTTCAAAAAGCATATAGTCACACTTATTAACATTTTTAGCTGTTGTTTTCTTAATTGAATGTGACTAAATCCAAAAAAAAAAAATAATCGTTGAGTGACTAAATATTACAAAATGTCACACAAATATAAAATTTATGTGGCCATTAGATGAACAATAGTCACATAAAATACACATTTATTTGTTTTTAAAAAGAATATGGTCACACTTATTAAAACTTTTGCCACTGTTTGCTTAATTATATGCGACTATATCCACCCAAAAAACAATGGTTGTGTGACTAAATATTACAAAACGTCACACAAACATAAAATTCACGTGACCATTGGACGAACAATAGTCAGACAAAATACACATTTACTTGACTTTAAAAAGCATATGGCCACACTTATTAAGCCACTATTTGCATAATTGTATGTGACTTTTCCCAAAAAATAAATCGTTATGGGAGTAAATATTACAAAACGCGACACAAACATAAAATTCATGTGACCATTAGATGAACTATAGTCACACAAAATACACATTTACTTGACCTTAAAAAGAATATGGTCACACTTATTAACACTTTTGGCCACTGTTTGCTTAATTGTTGTTGGAACTCGTGGTGGGCACAAACACAGCGGAAGCACACAAAAAGAGAAGCATGCAATACAAAAACAAGAGCATACACAAAGCCCACAACTAGTTCCAATGGTGGAATACACTACAAAGCAAATTGCAACTAAAGAACAAGAAGAAGAAGGAAGAAAGTACCTCCTTACCATGCCTGGACATCGAGATCTTCAAAGATGGGATGAGCTTGAGGAAACAAAAGGTTTCCTCCTCCATTGCTAGTCCACACCAAGAAGAATTTGATCTCCAAATGCTAGTGAACCATAGATGAACATCCTATAACGACTTCATCATCTGGAACAACCCATGTAGCAACTCCTCTTGCACCATTGATCTTCATCATCACACTCAAGATCACCAACTTAGTGTTAGAAGCATGAAATCTTTGGAGCCAAGAGAGAATATGAAGTAGAAAGAGTTGTATTGTGTTCAACTGCATGCACCAGCCTCTAACAACTGCTACTAACCCCAAAAGTGACCGCCAAATGCATTAAAACCGATTGGACCATCAAATGGTCCAATAGAACACAAGTGTCACTACAACTACCCTCTTCAAGACCCCTCACGGGCTCTCACGGGCCGTGAAGCCTAAATGCGCCACGAGGGGACTTAGAACTTCACGAGCCGTGCCGCCCGGTCGAGACTCGTGAGGGCATCTCCTTCACGACTTCGTCACGGGCCGTGAAGCCCAAAGGCATCACGACGCGTGGTGGCCATCGAACAATCGTTAGGGTAGCCTGTTTCACGACCCGTGGAGCATCCTTCACGGTCGTGAAGCCCCGAATCAAAACACTTTTGATTCTTTGACTTTCTCCATCCACATAAAGCTATCGGGATCAGTCCTTGGCGTGTGACCCAATAGGCTCGCGCTTCATTAGCAGTGATACCGGCATACGTGTGTCAGTGGGCAGATTCCAATAAACTCCCACTTGCACATGACACACCGTACCCAAATGCATCACAGACAGGGAGCGGCCTCTAGCAAGACATCCCTGCCCCCAAATCAACACGAGGTATGTCATCCCTGACAAGTACCTAATCACAATCCAAACGGGTTTGATAAGGTCCTATAGATAAGTGATCAATCATCCTATTGTTGGCGATATCCGGGTGAACACGAGACATGGTACAAAGTCATTCTCCGATCGTTCACGATTATGTTTCTCGATCAAGATTGGTGGTGACCAAAATATGCAAGTTTTCAACTGATCAACTATCATTGCAAGCATGAGCACGGCCGTGCATTTTGGTGTTAGCGCCCAATCATCGAGGGGCCTAAGGATATCTCTCTAAACAGAGGAAAAAATTCCTTTGACTAAATTGCCCCATTACATCGGCAATACCTTGCCCAAAAGCTTCCTTTATAACAACCAGTTACGGACTGCGTTTGAAAGCAATCAGAACAAGGCAGACCAATGTCGTGGAAACACATGTATCTCCGGTCTAAGGACGAAATGATATTATCATCCCGAGTTACTCTTGACTTGTACCATGAAGTAAACCCAGGTGTGGGTCGTCCAATCACTTGAAACTCTTTTCAAGTATAGGTAAAGTGTTGCTCTCTTGTATCCAATCACCATTGAATACACGACCAACCCTTTCCCTCAGCCTTCGTTCAAACTTCCTTCCGATGAAGTGTGACTGACTGTGGACATTTAGAATGTAAAACATTCGGGGAAGTGGTAAACATGATAAGATGGAACACAATAAAGGTAACTGAGAGTACCCGTTACACACGTATTAACAAATCCCCATTTGATAATCGATACTAGCAGAAGCACAATGTTGCTTAACGTTCCCAAAATCAGCATATCAAAATTTCAACTAAAACAAACTCAAGCCAAGTCTTTGCAAGCATTAGTATGACAATCATCACTATCTTGCAACTACGGCTTTAGCAAAACGGATCCGCCACCATGCCATCCGTGTGTATTCGTAAGATGACCATATCTCTACCTCAACCAATCACTCAAAAGTGCGCGTCGGTGAGATAACGGTCCTTTGTCAAGCTATCATACCTTCATTGATTCATCAGAACTCAATAAGATCAAAGATGCTTGAGATAAAGGTTATCTTGCGCAAGCCATCGTACTCTCATTGTCTCATAAGATCCCAATAGAGTCAGCGATGCTTTGAGAAGCATACTTATTAACAACACCATATTTAGTAGGATCACGAACCCCGATAAAGATCGGCAGTTATCCTAAGAAGTATATAAGCAAGCACTTGAATAAAAACTTATTCTATGTTGCTTCTTACTATATATCAACAAGAATATATTTCAATATTTCTTTAACTCCTTCCACAGGTTTTTGTATATCCTATAATTGTTATGGATGCATAATTCTTGACTTAAGCTTTTCAAAGCGAGATCAAGACATTATCTCCAATACGATGTATGTGCTAGACATATTTAGAATAGGATTACAAAATGCTCCCACTAGCTCTGGCATTCATCAATGTTTCATTATTGCTATTTGAAAACTCAAATAAATGATTTTCATATCAAAGCAAAGATTCTAACATTGAGACGGCAACATAAGTCCACAAGTGGACTACTTAGAGTTTGTAGATTTCATTAGGATACTTATGATAGTGAAAGACCCTTGAAAATGTTGTGCGCATTTCCTCATAAAATTCCTATTAAGGAAGGTGGTCTTCACTTCCATCCAATATAGCCTAAAAGGCACTTATAAAATAAGTATCCGTGTAGACTTCAACATAACCACCGGGAGAATGTTTCTAGATGATACTTTCCTCATGGTCAATCATCGTGAAACCATTCCTACTAGTCGGTATTTGAAGTAGTCTACAAACTTATCCATGTTTGGTCTATTTCATCAAAGAACCAATCACACCTTGAGGGTTCATACCCAGGTGTAGGATTAACCTAGTCCAAAACTTGGATATCCGTCATGGATAGCATCTCATCTTATCATTTCCTCCTTTCTCCTAGCAGACTCCAAGCCCACTATGCTTTCCGGTAGTTGACGCATTCATCATGAATCATCATAAAGTTGTCTTCCTCAGATATGACGAATTATATCTTTCTGGTCCTATGACAACTTCTACCAAGAGGTAACGATTTTATGCCAGGTTCTCTAGCATTGCCATGCTGAGTTTCAATCATTTCTGATTGGGTGCTAGTGTCAACATCAGGTCCTTCCATTCAAGGTATACTTTACTCTCACTAGCATCCATGGATATTAATTTCTTAAGACACTCTACCTTTGAGCAACTTACAAGTTCTCACAAGGTTTGTCAAAACAAATATCCCATGGTCCTCGTAGAGTACCTAATGGAGTAAATACCTCTAGATCCTGGGTTCCTCCTCTAAGGCGTTTACATGACCATCTTTGTTGTTTATAAGATTTAGAACTTATGCCCACCATTTGGAGAATGACCCAAAGCAGTTTTGGACATAAAAGTGTAACCTATCACTTGTCGGACCATATCAAAATGTCCGGTTCCTCCTTTAGACGACCACATGTAACAATGTGTCTTAAGAGGAATGAATTGTGAGACAATCCCATAATTCTTATGATAGTCACATAATATAAAAATAAGGTACTCAACATCTTAACTAGATTCGAGTATCATAGTTGCATTGCCCTCTCTTTCATGTACCTCGTTATGGTGAGTTTTGAACACCTCTAAGGTTTCAAAAACTAGTCCATTAAAATAGACATACAATCCCTTCTACCATCAGTGGTAAAGGTAACAAGGTATCTAAAGTTACTCCTTATCATTTGCTTGAGCGGTCAACACACTAAAAGTGTGAACGATATCCAACAAGCTTTCAACCCTCTCACATACTCAAGTGAAGGATGTTTACGTCATTTAGCCTAATAAACAAGATATGCATTAAACATTTGACCCATGGTCAAAGGGTTCCAAGTTCCTAAACCTCACGGATCTTGGCGAAGCAAGTCTTGTTTATATAGCTAAATCGACTTCTACTTAAGGATAACTTATCAATACATTTATGATCGTTCTATTACTCCTTAAGCAAAAGCTTACTTTAAATGCCACGACATGGATAAACTTTGAAATAAATCACCACTAATTTCAAAAGTCAAAGTAATATCCATCGTCAACAAAGGCGTTTAGATATAATGTTTCTAGCCTTACAAGGCGTAAACATACATCCATTAAAGTAATAGAAGAGCTGGAAGGAAAGGCAAGATACAAACTTCCAATCCTCTCAATAGGGACAACAACTATGTTTCCCTTTTCGAATTCCAACTCTCCATACCTCATCCGCCTACTTCTCTTTTAACATCTTCACTTTGTAACAAAAAAATTTGTGACAAACGTGAGCGTTATTGCTAGCGTTCAAAACCTAGCCTTTAGAAATAGAAGAGCAATGGAGTTTGATCATGAATGTTCCTGAAGTCAAGGAGCTAATTTCTCTTACTCATAAGTGATTTTAACTCTTTCAGGCTCATAGGGCAGGCGTGGTGGCGCCAATTTTCTAATCTTTCCGCAGAAGTAGCAAATTACCCCTTGTGGAGTCTTATCTTGAGGCGCAACCTCATTGCCCTCGAACCTCACACATAAGGTAGGTTTAGTAAAACCAAACTTTCCATTTGAGGTCAATTTCTTCTTCTCGGTTTCTTGTTCCTTTATAGTGTTAGCGGGAGTCGGTGAGGCGAGCCATACTTTGGCCATGCAAGACTTAGCACTCCACAACATGCCATAATGCTCTATCAAGGACTTCTCCATATTGTGCATGTGATAGTTCACAATGAACCATTTACATCACTTGGGCAGGGACTTTGGAGAATTTACATTCACCACAAGCTTCCTCCCAATGGGGAATCCATGCCTCTCCTTTAGGTCCACATACGCCTTCATCTCAAGGACATGGACACTAATATTCCCGCCTTCATGCATCCTTCAACTGATCAAGGCCACGATGCACTTTTACATGCATATAGAGGTCTAGGTCGCGTTGGTAGCATTTGGGCTCTAGAAGGGATTTCTCTAAAATGTGCAACTTTGACTCATAGTGGAGGACAAGCCTCAACAACCAATCCTAGTCCACGAAGTCCACACTAATGAGTCTCACCTTCTTTATAGGAACGAACGGAGTTTTAAGTTGAAGTGGTGTCGTTAACGTTTCCCAATTAAAGATATAAGAATACACGTTTTAGTTAATTTTGATACAATCCTCGTTACAATAATTACCCATTTAGTTTTAAGAAAAACAATTATCTTAACAAGGGCTAAGAACCTTATTTCACTTCACTACATGACGGATTTGCCGCGGATCACTTCATGAAGTTATTTAGGCCGGTAAACGCTTTACCAATTGCAATCCGAGATTACAACTCTTAGACACTTGCGGGATCCATCAACACTCATAGCGTCGGTTTGGCATGTTTGATCCCTTCTCACACCAATTCCTCATTGAGCTGCTTTGGCAACTCGGTATAGGCACGACAATTACCAAGGCGTATTAAGTTGGAATTGTAAATCGTCCGTCAAGATACACGGTGACACCCTTGACAATCATTGGCTCGTGCTAAGCTCGACAACCAATAATTTCAAGTCGCCATACTCACCTTCCACACAAATCCACATGGAATAACTCGTGCTTAGCTCGACGATCATCCCATGCATCACTAGATTCGGGTGGTGTCATCTTACGGGTGGCGTGTGATTTACATTTGAGAAAAATGGGACTTTTGTTTTTCCGGTTTAAAAAACCTCTTTTCAAGTTGATTAACAAACAAGTGACAAAACGCATTTTTCACTTTAATATAAACCAATTTATATATATTTGTTAATCGTGAGTGCGTGGGGTTTGTTAAACCATTTAACAACTCTTGTGATTTTATTATTTTGAAAAGTTTTCTAGCATGCAAAGATCCTAAACAACCACGCAAGAAAATAACATAATAAATCACAACCACGCACAAAGCAAATATCCGGTAACACGCCCCTAAACCCTATGCGCCCTCCCCGTGAGCCAAACGGAGAGAGCAAGGCCAAACTAAGGACACAACCAAATGGCCTCGCCGGATGTGCTCCCACTGAATCCGTCATCTCCAAATGATCCACCGGATCCAATATAGCCGAGACGTCTCCTCCACGACTCTCGATGGTTGTCTTCGGTCTTCTTTTCACAATTACAAACAAGTTGAAAAGAAACGGCATGCAAGCCGCGATTGCTATTCTAAGCTACTTACAACAAGTACAAAGGAAAGCAATGGCATGCAAGCCATAATAAATTTACAAATTTACAAACCGAATTAAATATTATTACAAACCATTGTGACTAAAAGTCACCAAACGAATGAATACATAAATAAACAACCAAACAACCAACACATAGGTCTAACGGGCAAGGCGTTACCGGACACAACAACAACCACAAACAAAACATGGCGTGCCACAACAAAACCATGCAAAATGTATTTCGATTAAGATTGTTCAAACAAGCAAAGCACTCAAGGCACAAAAAGAACAATCCTTGTACATATGCATTAGTATCCCAAACACTTTGAGAACAAATATTCATATATACACAATATAAGTATATGCAAGTGTGCATTTTATGCCAAAACCACCCAATACATATAAATATACGAATCAAGATACATAAACGGGGCTTCTCAAGTGTCCAAACAACAAGGACAGATTCTGGAAAAACAGAATCGAAAGGTGCTAAAACCGAAAATTTATTTCTTTTTATAAACAAGGATAAAAACACTGCTCACGAGACCTTCACGGCCCAGAAGCCTTCACGGGCCCTCACGTCCCGTGAAGCCCATGAGCTCCACGACTCTGACACAGTCAAAACCTTTCACGAGCGACACCCCATGAAGCCACTCGTGTAGGCTTCACGACCCGTGAAGCCAAAAACTCCACGGCCCGTGAAGCTCTTCTGGACAGAATGTCCATTTTCGGTTTTCAAGCCATCAAAGTGCAATTTCTTTGTAGAGATGGCTCTTATACCACTGTTGGAACTCGTGGTGGGCACAAACACAGCGGAAGCACACAAAAAGATAAGCATGCAATACAAAAACAAGAGCACACACAAAGCCCACAACTAGTTCCAATGGTGGAATACACTACAAAGCAAATTGCAACTAAAGAACAAGAAGAAGAAGGAAGAAAGTACCTCCTTACCATGCTTGGAAATCGAGATCTTCAAAGATGGGATGAGCTTGAGGAAACAAAAGGCTTCCTCCTCCATTGCTAGTCCACACCAAGAAGAATTTGATCCCCAAATGCTAGTGAATCATAGATGAACATCCTATAACGACTTCATGAAAACCAACTTAGTGCACCATTGATCTTCATCATCACACTCAAGATCACCAACTTAGTGTTAGAAGAATGAAATCTTTGGAGCCAAGAGAGAATATGAAGTAGAAAGAGTTGTATTGTGTTCAACTGCACGCACCAGCCTCTAACAACTGCTACTAACCCCAAAAGGGTCGGCCAAATGCATGAAAACCGATTAGACCATCAAATGGTCCAATAGAACACAAGTGTCACTACAGCTACCTTCTTTACGACCCCTCACGGGCTCTCAAGTGACGTGAAGCCTAAATGCGCCACGAGGGGACTTAGAACTTCACGAGCCGTGCTACCCGGTCGAGACTCGTGAGGGCATCTCCTTGACGACCCCTCACGACCTCGTCACGGACCGTGAAGCCCAAAGGCATCACGACACGTGGCGGCCGTCGAACAATCGTTATGGTAGCCTGCTTCACGACTCGTAGAGCATCCTTCACGGTCGTGAATCCCCGAATCAAAACACTCTTGATTCTTTGACTTTCTCCATCCACACAAAGCTGTCGGGATCAATCCTTGGCGTGTGACCCAATAGGCTCGCGCTTCATTAGCAGTGATACCGGCATACGTGTGTCAGTGGGCAGATTCCAACAATTGTATGTAACTAAATTCCATAAAAAATAATCATTATGTGACTAAATATTACAAAACGCCACACAAATATAAAATTTATGTGACCATTAGTCACACAAAATACACATTTACTTGACTTTAAAAATAATATAGTCACACTTATTAACACTTTTGGCCACTGCTTGCTTAATTGTATGTGACTAAATCCCAAAAAAAACAATGGTGTGTGACTAAAATTACAAAATATCATACAAATATAAAATTCATGTGGCCATTGGACGAATAATAGTCACCAAAATAGACATTTACTTGACTTTAAAAAAGAATATGGTCTCACTTATTAATACTTTTGGCCATTGTTTTCTTAGTTATATGTGACTAAATCCAAAGAAACAACCGTGTGTGACTAAATATTACAAAACGCCGCACAATCATAAAATTCATGTGACCATTCGATAAACAATAGTCACACAAAATACACACTTACTTGGCTTTAAAAAAGAATATGGTCACACTTATTAACACTTTTGGCTACTGTTTAATTGTATGTGACTAAATCCCCCAAAAAACAATTGTTGTGTGATTAAATATTACAAAACGTCACACAAACATAAAATTCATGTGGCCATCGGAAGAACAATAGTCACACAAAATATACATTTACTTGACTTTAGAAAGCATATGGTCACACATATTAACACTTTTGGCCACTTTTTGGCTTAAATAAATTTTGTATAATTGTTGATTTTGTTTAAATCTTTTAATTACAAAGTTTTTATTACTTTTATGAGTTTATTTTTATATGGTTTATATTTTAACTTATTTATATTTATTATGATTTATTTAATTATTTTTATTGATATTATTTTTATTATTGTACCTGATTTGTAATTCTTGACTCGTAATAATTCGATTTTTCGAGCTCCGGAAGGTTCTAACCTTATAGGCGGGATTTCTATGAAATCTAATATTATTATGGATGTATTTAAATTATAAATACTATTTTTAGTCATACTAGGCTTAAAATACAAATTTCTAATGGCTAACCTGGAAAATTTAGGAGTCATATTAAGGCTTGATATTTTAATATAATCTTAATACATGTCTCTAGAATGTCCAGTAAAAATGAAGGAATTTATAATCCATGTTTAGTATTTTTAATAATTAAAAGTGTATAGGATGTCCACTGATGTCTGGATGACATGTTGTTACTAAAACGTCTGTTTAAGGCTCATACGACCTCATTTTAACATGATTCAAACTGGGAATTAACCACAACTCAAAGATTAAACTTTAAAAAAAACTAGACGTATTTTGACCCAAGGATGAGTAAGTTACACGTGTTTAAAGTGTACCTTTTCAAATCTGTCAGATTTCCAGATTCAACATATGTGTCTTTTTAAATATGTTTGAAGGATCAAACGTTCATGAAAATTAGTGAATCTAGGTTTAAATGAAAGGTAACACTTTAAACTAAGATTAGCAAAAAGAATCAACTGATTTTGATCCCTAGAACTCTAGATATAACAAAAACAAGTGGGGAGTTCTAGCATCAGAATCTGCCAGATTTATTATTCTTTTTGCTTATGGGTCATAACTTTAATATAACATGTTTATATTCATGATTAATAATCTTGTATGAGTATAAGCTTTAATAATCCATGTGTTCTTACAACAATGGTAGGATGATACACATTTTATGTGTTCCTTACAACATTTGTTAAGATGAAACACATGCATGATCAAAGTCTTATTTTCTTGATTTTTAGTTGATTAAGTTCCATACAACAATGGTAGGATGATGCACGTTTCATGTGCTCCTTACAACCTTGGTAGGATGTTTATATTTACATGATTATAGATATATATAAAATAAATAAGATGAACATCAAAGAAAATAAATAAAAAAAAGAAGAAAGAAGAAAGAAGAAAAGAAGAAATGTAGAAGAGTAGAGATGAGTGTGTTATGATCATCTTACCAACTCTTTTCTTTGATTATGTGTTTGATCTTCACAAGATAAACAAGACTTGGATGTTCTTGGGAGATTTTTGTTGGTGAAAGAAGAAGAGAGAAAAAAGAAGAGATGGAGTGTGGTGGTAAAGGAAATGATGAAGAGTAGTAGGAGGCTTATATAGAGCATGGGGGAGATCAAGTGGTGATTCTTGGGAAGAGAAGGAGGCAAGAGAAAAGAGAGAGGGGGGGGGGGTGCCTTGGCCGGCCATGGGGGGGGGGTTTCTTTTTTTTTTGAATAATTAAGTGTAATTTGTTTAAATAAATTTTGTATAATTGTTGATTTTGTTTAAATCTTTTAATTACAAAGTTTTTATTACTTTTATGAGTTTATTTTTTTATGTTTTATATTTTAACTTATTTATATTTATTATGATTTATTTAATTATTTTTATTATTGTACCTGATTTGTAATTCTTGACTCGTAATAATTCGATTTTTCGAGCTCCGGAAGGTTCTAACCTTATAGGCGAGATTTCTATGAAATCTAATATTATTATGGATGTATTTAAATCATAAATAGTATTTTTAGTCATACTAGGCTTAAAATACAAATTTCTAATGGCTAACCTGGAAAATTTAAGAGTCATATTAAGGCTTGATATTTTAATATAATGTTAATACATTTCTCTAGAATGTCCAGTAAAAATATAGGAATTTATAATCCATGTTTAGTATTTTTAATAATTAAAAGTGTATAGGATGTCCACTGATCAGTGTCTGGATGACATGTTGTTACTAAAACGTCTGTTTAGGGCTCATACGACCTCGTTTTTACATGATTCAAACTGGGAATTAACCATGACTCAAAGATTAAACTTTAAAAAAAACTAGACGTATTTTGACCCAAGAATGAGTAAGTTACACGCGTTTAAAGTGTACCTTTTTAAATCTGTCAGATTTCCAGATTCAACATATGTGTCTTTTTAAATATGTTTGAAAGATCAAACGTTCATTAAAATTAGTGAATCCAGGTTTAAATGAAAGGTAACACTTTAAACTAAGATTAGCAAAAAGAATCAACTGATTTTGATACCTAGAACTCCAGATATAACAAAAACAAGTGGGGAGTTCTAGCATCAGAATCTGCCAGATTTATTATTCTTTTTGCTTATGGGTCATAACTTTAATATAACATGTTTATATTCATGATTAATAATCTTGTATGAGTATAAGCTTTGATAATCCATGTGTTCTTACAACAATGGTAGGATGATACACATTTTATGTGTTCCTTACAACATTTGTTAAGATGAAACACATGCATGATCAAAGTCTTATTTTCTTGATTTTTAGTTGATTAAGTTCAATACAACAATGGTAGAATGATGCACGTTTCATGTGCTCCTTACAACCTTGGTAGGATGTTTATATTTACATGATTATAGATATATATAAAATAAATAAGATGAACATCAAAGAAAATAAATAAAAAAAAGAAGAAAGAAGAAAGAAGAAAAGAAGAAATGTAGAAGAGTAGAGATGAGTGTGTTATGATCATCTTACCAACTCTTTTCTTTGATTATGTGTTTGATCTTCACAAGATAAACAAGACTTGGATGTTCTTGGGAGATTTTTGTTGGTGAAAGAAGAAGAGAGAAAAAAGAAGAGATGGAGTGTGGTGGTAAAGGAAATGATGAAGAGTAGTAGGAGGCTTATATAGAGCATGGGGGAGATCAAGTGGTGATTTTTGGGAAGAGAATGAGGCAAGAGAAAAGAGAGAGGGGGGGGGGGGGGTGCCTTGGCCGGCCATGGGGGGGGGGGGGTTTCTTTTTTTTTTTGAATAATTAAGTGTAATTTGTTTAAATAAATTTTGTATAATTGTTGATTTTGTTTAAATCTTTTAATTACAAAGTTTTTATTACTTTTATGAGTTTATTTTTATATGTTTTATATTTTAACTTATTTATATTTATTATGATTTATTTAATTATTTTTATTGATATTATTTTTATTATTGTACCTGATTTGTAATTCTTGACTCGTAATAATTCGATTTTTCGAGCTCCGGAAGGTTCTAACCTTATTGGCGGGATTTCTATGAAATCTAATATTATTATGGATGTATTTAAATCATAAATACTATTTTTAGTCATACTAGGCTTAAAATACAAATTTCTAATGGCTAACCTGGAAAATTTAAGAGTCATATTAAGGCTTGATATTTTAATATAATGTTAATACATTTCTCTAGAATGTCCAGTAAAAATATAGGAATTTATAATCCATGTTTAGTATTTTTAATAATTAAAAGTGTATAGGATGTCCACTAATCAGTGTCTGGATGACATGTTGTTACTAAAACGTCTGTTTAGGGCTCATACGACCTCGTTTTTACATGATTCAAACTGGGAATTAACCATGACTCAAAGATTAAACTTTAAAAAAAACTAGACGTATTTTGACCCAAGAATGAGTAAGTTACACGCGTTTAAAGTGTACCTTTTTAAATCTGTCAGATTTCCAGATTCAACATATGTGTCTTTTTAAATATGTTTGAAAGATCAAACGTTCATTAAAATTAGTGAATCCAGGTTTAAATGAAAGGTAACACTTTAAACTAAGATTAGCAAAAAGAACCAACTGATTTTGATACCTAGAACTCCAGATATAACAAAAATAAGTGGGGAGTTCTCGCATCAGAATCTACCAGATTTATTATTCTTTTTGCTTATGGGTCATAACTTTAATATAACATGTTTATATTCATGATTAATAATCTTGTATGAGTATAAGCATTGATAATCCATGTGTTCTTACAACAATGGTAGGATGATACACATTTTATGTGTTCCTTACAACATTTGTTAAGATGAAACACATGCATGATCAAAGTCTTATTTTCTTGATTTTTAGTTGATTAAGTTCCATACAACAATGGTAGAATGATGCACGTTTCATGTGCTCCATACAACATTGGTAGGATGTTTATATTTACATGATTATAGATATATATAAAATAAATAAGATGAACATCAAAGAAAATAAATAAAAAAAAGAAGAAAGAAGAAAGAAGAAAGAAGAAAGAAGAAAAGAAGAAATATAGAAGAGTAGAGATGAGTGTGTTATGATCATCTTACCAACTCTTTTCTTTGATTATGTGTTTGATCTTCACAAGATAAACAAGACATGGATGTTATTGGGAGATTTTTGTTGGTGAAGGAAGAAGAGAGAAAAAAGAAGAGATGGAGTGTGGTGGTAAAGGAAATGATAAAGAGTAGTAGGAGGCTTATATAGAGCATGTGTGAGATCAAGTGGTGATTCTTGGGAAGAGAAGGAGGCAAGAGAAAAGAGAGAGGGGGGGGGGGGGTGCCTTGGCCGGCCATGGGGGGGGGGGTTTTTTTTTTGAATAATTAAGTGTAATTTGTTTAAATAAATTTTGTATAATTGTTGATTTTGTTTATATCTTTTAATTACAAAGTTTTTATTACTTTTATGAGTTTATTTTTATATGGTTTATATTTTAACTTATTTATATTTATTATGATTTATTTAATTATTTTTATTATTGTACCTGATTTGTAATTCTTGACTCGTAATAATTCGATTTTTCGAGCTCCGGAAGGTTCTAACCTTATAGGCGAGATTTCTATGAAATCTAATATTATTATGGATGTATTTAAATCATAAATAGTATTTTTAGTCATACTAGGCTTAAAATACAAATTTCTAATGGCTAACCTGGAAAATTTAAGAGTCATATTAAGGCTTGATATTTTAATATAATGTTAATACATTTCTCTAGAATGTCCAGTAAAAATATAGGAATTTATAATCCATGTTTAGTATTTTTAATAATTAAAAGTGTATAGGATGTCCACTGATCAGTGTCTGGATGACATGTTGTTACTAAAACGTCTGTTTAGGGCTCATACGACCTCGTTTTTACATGATTCAAACTGGGAATTAACCATGACTCAAAGATTAAACTTTAAAAAAAACTAGACGTATTTTGACCCAAGAATGAGTAAGTTACACGCGTTTAAAGTGTACCTTTTTAAATCTGTCAGATTTCCAGATTCAACATATGTGTCTTTTTAAATATGTTTGAAAGATCAAACGTTCATTAAAATTAGTGAATCCAGGTTTAAATGAAAGGTAACACTTTAAACTAAGATTAGCAAAAAGAATCAACTGATTTTGATACCTAGAACTCCAGATATAACAAAAACAAGTGGGGAGTTCTAGCATCAGAATCTGCCAGATTTATTATTCTTTTTGCTTATGGGTCATAACTTTAATATAACATGTTTATATTCATGATTAATAATCTTGTATGAGTATAAGCTTTGATAATCCATGTGTTCTTACAACAATGGTAGGATGATACACATTTTATGTGTTCCTTACAACATTTGTTAAGATGAAACACATGCATGATCAAAGTCTTATTTTCTTGATTTTTAGTTGATTAAGTTCAATACAACAATGGTAGAATGATGCACGTTTCATGTGCTCCTTACAACATTGGTAGGATGTTTATATTTACATGATTATAGATATATATAAAATAAATAAGATGAACATCAAAGAAAATAAATAAAAAAAAGAAGAAAGAAGAAAGAAGAAAAGAAGAAATGTAGAAGAGTAGAGATGAGTGTGTTATGATCATCTTACCAACTCTTTTCTTTGATTATGTGTTTGATCTTCACAAGATAAACAAGACATGGATGTTATTGGAAGATATTTGTTGGTGAAGGAAGAAGAGAGAAAAAAGAAGAGATGGAGTGTGGTGGTAAAGTAAATGATAAAGAGTAGTAGGAGGCTTATATAGAGCATGTGGGAGATCAAGTTGTGATTCTTGGGAAGAGAAGGAGGCAAGAGAAAAGAGAGTGGGGGGGTGCCTTGGCCGGCCATGGGGGGGGTTTTTTTTTTGAATAATTAAGTGTAATTTGTTTAAATAAATTTTGTATAATTGTTGATTTTGTTTAAATCTTTTAATTACAAAGTTTTTATTACTTTTATGAGTTTATTTTTATATGGTTTATATTTTAACTTATTTATATTTATTATGATTTATTTAATTATTTTTATTATTGTACCTGATTTGTAATTCTTGACTCGTAATAATTCGATTTTTCGAGCTCCGGAAGGTTCTAACCTTATTGGCGGGATTTCTATGAAATCTAATATTATTATGGATGTATTTAAATCATAAATACTATTTTTAGTCATACTAGGCTTAAAATACAAATTTCTAATGGCTAACCTGGAAAATTTAAGAGTCATATTAAGGCTTGATATTTTAATATAATGTTAATACATTTCTCTAGAATGTCTAGTAAAAATATAGGAATTTATAATCCATGTTTAGTATTTTTAATAATTAAAAGTGTATAGGATGTCCACTAATCAGGATGACATGTTGTTACTAAAACGTCTGTTTAGGGCTCATACGACCTCGTTTTTACATGATTCAAACTGGGAATTAACCATGACTCAAAGATTAAACTTTAAAAAAAACTAGACGTATTTTGACCCAAGAATGAGTAAGTTACACGCGTTTAAAGTGTACCTTTTTAAATCTGTCAGATTTCCAGATTCAACATATGTGTCTTTTTAAATATGTTTGAAAGATCAAACGTTCATTAAAATTAGTGAATCCAGGTTTAAATGAAAGGTAACACTTTAAACTAAGATTAGCAAAAAGAACCAACTGATTTTGATACCTAGAACTCCAGATATAACAAAAATAAGTGGGGAGTTCTCGCATCAGAATCTGCCAGATTTATTATTCTTTTTGCTTATGGGTCATAACTTTAATATAACATGTTTATATTCATGATTAATAATCTTGTATGAGTATAAGCTTTGATAATCCATGTGTTCTTACAACAATGGTAGGATGATACACATTTTATGTGTTCCTTACAACATTTGTTAAGATGAAACACATGCATGATCAAAGTCTTATTTTCTTGATTTTTAGTTGATTAAGTTCCATACAACAGTGGTAGAATGATGCACGTTTCATGTGCTCCATACAACATTGGTAGGATGTTTATATTTACATTATTATAGATATATATAAAATAAATAAGATGAACATCAAAGAAAATAAATAAAAAAAAGAAGAAAGAAGAAAGAAGAAAGAAGAAAGAAGAAAAGAAGAAATGTAGAAGAGTAGAGATGAGTGTGTTATGATCATCTTACCAACTCTTTTCTTTGATTATGTGTTTGATCTTCACAAGATAAACAAGACATGGATGTTATTGGGAGATTTTTGTTGGTGAAGGAAGAAGAGAGAAAAAAGAAGAGATGGAGTGTGGTGGTAAAGGAAATGATAAAGAGTAGTAGGAGGCTTATATAGAGCATGTGGGAGATCAAGTGGTGATTCTTGGGAAGAGAAGCAGGCAAGAGAAAAGAGAGAGGGGGGGGGGGGTGCCTTGGCCGGCCATGGGGGGGGGGGGGGGTTTTTTGAATAATTAAGTGTAATTTGTTTAAATAAATTTTGTATAATTGTTGATTTTGTTTAAATCTTTTAATTACAAAGTTTTTATTACTTTTATGAGTTTATTTTTATATGGTTTATATTTTAACTTATTTATATTTATTATGATTTATTTAATTATTTTTATTATTGTACCTGATTTGTAATTCTTGACTCGTAATAATTCGATTTTTCGAGCTCCGAAAGGTTCTAACCTTATAGGCGAGATTTCTATGAAATCTAATATTATTATGGATGTATTTAAATCATAAATAGTATTTTTAGTCATACTAGGCTTAAAATACAAATTTCTAATGGCTAACCTGGAAAATTTAAGAGTCATATTAAGGCTTGATATTTTAATATAATGTTAATACATTTCTCTAGAATGTCCAGTAAAAATATAGGAATTTATAATCCATGTTTAGTATTTTTAATAATTAAAAGTGTATAGGATGTCCACTGATCAGTGTCTGGATGACATGTTGTTACTAAAACGTCTGTTTAGGGCTCATACGACCTCGTTTTTACATGATTCAAACTGGGAATTAACCATGACTCAAAGATTAAACTTTAAAAAAAACTAGACGTATTTTGACCCAAGAATGAGTAAGTTACACGCGTTTAAAGTGTACCTTTTTAAATCTGTCAGATTTCCAGATTCAACATATGTGTCTTTTTAAATATGTTTGAAAGATCAAACGTTCATTAAAATTAGTGAATCCAGGTTTAAATGAAAGGTAACACTTTAAACTAAGATTAGCAAAAAGAATCAACTGATTTTGATACCTAGAACTCCAGATATAACAAAAACAAGTGGGGAGTTCTAGCATCAGAATCTGCCAGATTTATTATTCTTTTTGCTTATGGGTCATAACTTTAATATAACATGTTTATATTCATGATTAATAATCTTGTATGAGTATAAGCTTTGATAATCCATGTGTTCTTACAACAATGGTAGGATGATACACATTTTATGTGTTCCTTACAACATTTGTTAAGATGAAACACATGCATGATCAAAGTCTTATTTTCTTGATTTTTAGTTGATTAAGTTCAATACAACAATGGTAGAATGATGCACGTTTCATGTGCTCCTTACAACATTGGTAGGATGTTTATATTTACATGATTATAGATATATATAAAATAAATAAGATGAACATCAAAGAAAATAAATAAAAAAAAGAAGAAAGAAGAAAGAAGAAAAGAAGAAATGTAGAAGAGTAGAGATGAGTGTGTTATGATCATCTTACCAACTCTTTTCTTTGATTATGTGTTTGATCTTCACAAGATAAACAAGACATGGATGTTATTGGAAGATTTTTGTTGGTGAAGGAAGAAGAGAGAAAAAAGAAGAGATGGAGTGTGGTGGTAAAGTAAATGATAAAGAGTAGTAGGAGGCTTATATAGAGCATGTGGGAGATCAAGTTGTGATTCTTGGGAAGAGAAGGAGGCAAGAGAAAAGAGAGGGGGGGGGTGCCTTGGCCGGCCATGGGGGGGGTTTTTTTTTTGAATAATTAAGTGTAATTTGTTTAAATAAATTTTGTATAATTGTTGATTTTGTTTAAATCTTTTAATTACAAAGTTTTTATTACTTTTATGAGTTTATTTTTATATGGTTTATATTTTAACTTATTTATATTTATTATGATTTATTTAATTATTTTTATTATTGTACCTGATTTGTAATTCTTGACTCGTAATAATTCGATTTTTCGAGCTCCGGAAGGTTCTAACCTTATAGGCGGGATTTCTATGAAATCTAATAATATTATGGATGTATTTAAATCATAAATAGTATTTTTAGTCATACTAGGCTTAAAATACAAATTTCTAATGGCTAACCTGGAAAATTTAAGAGTCATATTAAGGCTTGATATTTTAATATAATGTTAATACATTTCTCTAGAATGTCCAGTAAAAATATAAGAATTTTTAATCCATGTTTAGTATTTTTAATAATTAAAAGTGTATAGGATGTTCACTGATCAGTGTCTGGATGACATGTTGTTACTAAAACGTCTGTTTAGGGCTCATACGACCTCGTTTTTACATGATTCAAGCTGGGAATTAACCATGACTCAAAGATTAAACTTTAAAAAAAAACTAGACGTATTTTGACCCAAGAATGAGTAAGTTACACGCGTTTAAAGTGTACCTTTTTAAATCTGTCAGATTTCCAGATTCAACATATGTGTCTTTTTAAATATGTTTGAAAGATCAAACGTTCATTAAAATTAGTGAATCCAGGTTTAATGAAAGGTAACACTTTAAACTAAGATTAGAAAAAAGAATCAACTGATTTTGATACCTAGAACGCCAGATATAACAAAAACAAGTGGGGAGTTCTAGCATCAGAATCTGCCTGATTTATTATTCTTTTTGCTTATGGGTCATAACTTTAATATAACATGTTTATATTCATGATTAATAATCTTGTATGAGTATAAGCTTTAATAATCCATGTGTTCTTACAACAATGGTAGGATGATACACATTTTATGTGTTCCTTACAACATTTGTTAAGATGAAACACATGCATGATCAAAGTCTTATTTTCTTGATTTTTAGTTGATTAAGTTCCATACAACAATGGTAGGATGATGCACGTTTCATGTGCTCCTTACAACCTTGGTAGGATGTTTATATTTACATGATTATAGATATATATAAAATAAATAAGATGAACATCAAAGAAAATAAATAAAAAAAAGAAGAAAGAAGAAAGAAGAAAAGAAGAAATGTAGAAGAGTAGAGATGAGTGTGTTATGATCATCTTACCAACTCTTTTCTTTGATTATGTGTTTGATCTTCACAAGATAAACAAGACTTGGATGTTCTTGGGAGATTTTTGTTGGTGAAAGAAGAAGAGAGAAAAAAGAAGAGATGGAGTGTGGTGGTAAAGGAAATGATGAAGAGTAGTAGGAGGCTTATATAGAGCATGGGGGAGATCAAGTGGTGATTCTTGGGAAGAGAAGGAGGCAAGAGAAAAGAGAGAGGGGGGGGGGGGGGGTGCCTTGGCCGGCCATGGGGGGGGGGGGTTTCTTTTTTTTTTTGAATAATTAAGTGTAATTTGTTTAAATAAATTTTGTATAATTGTTGATTTTGTTTAAATCTTTTAATTACAAAGTTTTTATTACTTTTATGAGTTTATTTTTTTATGTTTTATATTTTAACTTATTTATATTTATTATGATTTATTTAATTATTTTTATTGATATTATTTTTATTATTGTACCTGATTTGTAATTCTTGACTCGTAATAATTCGATTTTTCGAGCTCCGGAAGGTTCTAACCTTATTGGCGGGATTTCTATGAAATCTAATATTATTATGGATGTATTTAAATCATAAATACTATTTTTAGTCATACTAGGCTTAAAATACAAATTTCTAATGGCTAACCTGGAAAATTTAAGAGTCATATTAAGGCTTGATATTTTAATATAATGTTAATACATTTCTCTAGAATGTCCAGTAAAAATATAGGAATTTATAATCCATTTTAGTATTTTTAATAATTAAAAGTGTATAGGATGTCCACTAATCAGTGTCTGGATGACATGTTGTTACTAAAACGTCTGTTTAGGGCTCATACGACCTCGTTTTTACATGATTCAAACTGGGAATTAACCATGACTCAAAGATTAAACTTTAAAAAAAACTAGACGTATTTTGACCCAAGAATGAGTAAGTTACACGCGTTTAAAGTGTACCTTTTTAAATCTGTCAGATTTCCAGATTCAACATATGTGTCTTTTTAAATATGTTTGAAAGATCAAACGTTCATTAAAATTAGTGAATCCAGGTTTAAATGAAAGGTAACACTTTAAACTAAGATTAGCAAAAAGAACCAACTGATTTTGATACCTAGAACTCCAGATATAACAAAAATAAGTGGGGAGTTCTCGCATCAGAATCTGCCAGATTTATTATTCTTTTTGCTTATGGGTCATAACTTTAATATAACATGTTTATATTCATGATTAATAATCTTGTATGAGTATAAGCTTTGATAATCCATGTGTTCTTACAACAATGGTAGGATGATACACATTTTATGTGTTCCTTACAACATTTGTTAAGATGAAACACATGCATGATCAAAGTCTTATTTTCTTGATTTTTAGTTGATTAAGTTCAATACAACAATGGTAGAATGATGCACGTTTCATGTGCTCCTTACAACATTGGTAGGATGTTTATATTTACATGATTATAGATATATATAAAATAAATAAGATGAACATCAAAGAAAATAAATAAAAAAAAGAAGAAAGAAGAAAGAAGAAAGAAGAAAAGAAGAAATGTAGAAGAGTAGAGATGAGTGTGTTATGATCATCTTACCAACTCTTTTCTTTGATTATGTGTTTGATCTTCACAAGATAAACAAGACATGGATGTTATTGGGAGATTTTTGTTGGTGAAGGAAGAAGAGAGAAAAAAGAAGAGATGGAGTGTGGTGGTAAAGGAAATGATAAAGAGTAGTAGGAGGCTTATATAGAGCATGTGGGAGATCAAGTTGTGATTCTTGGGAAGAGAAGGAGGCAAGAGAAAAGAGAGGGGGGGGGGGGTGCCTTGGCCGGCCATGTGGGGGGTTTTTTTTTTGAATAATTAAGTGTAATTTGTTTAAATAAATTTTGTATAATTGTTGATTTTGTTTAAATCTTTTAATTACAAAGTTTTTATTACTTTTATGAGTTTATTTTTATATGGTTTATATTTTAACTTATTTATATTTATTATGATTTATTTAATTATTTTTATTATTGTACCTGATTTGTAATTCTTGACTCGTAATAATTCGATTTTTCGAGCTCCGGAAGGTTCTAACCTTATAGGCGGGATTTCTATGAAATCTAATATTATTATGGATGTATTTAAATCATAAATAGTATTTTTAGTCATACTAGGCTTAAAATACAAATTTCTAATGGCTAACCTGGAAAATTTAAGAGTCATATTAAGGCTTGATATTTTAATATAATGTTAATACATTTCTCTAGAATGTCCAGTAAAAATATAAGAATTTTTAATCCATGTTTAGTATTTTTAATAATTAAAAGTGTATAGGATGTTCACTGATCAGTGTCTGGATGACATGTTGTTACTAAAACGTCTGTTTAGGGCTCATACGACCTCGTTTTTACATGATTCAAACTGGGAATTAACCATGACTCAAAGATTAAACTTTAAAAAAAAACTAGACGTATTTTGACCCAAGAATGAGTAAGTTACACGCGTTTAAAGTGTACCTTTTTAAATCTGTCAGATTTCCAGATTCAACATATGTGTCTTTTTAAATATGTTTGAAAGATCAAACGTTCATTAAAATTAGTGAATCCAGGTTTAAATGAAAGGTAACACTTTAAACTAAGATTAGCAAAAAGAATTAACTGATTTTGATACCTAGAACTCCAGATATAACAAAAACAAGTGGGGAGTTCTAGCATCAGAATCTGCCAGATTTATTATTCTTTTTGCTTATGGGTCATAACTTTAATATAACATGTTTATATTCATGATTAATAATCTTGTATGAGTATAAGCTTTGATAATCCATGTGTTCTTACAACAATGGTAGGATGATACACATTTTATGTGTTCCTTACAACATTTGTTAAGATGAAACACATGCATGATCAAAGTCTTATTTTCTTGATTTTTAGTTGATTAAGTTCCATACAACAATGGTAGAATGATGCACGTTTCATGTGCTCCTTACAACATTGGTAGGATGTTTATATTTACATGATTATAGATATATATAAAATAAATAAGATGAACATCAAAGAAAATAAATAAAAAAAGAAGAAAGAAGAAAGAAGAAAGAAGAAAGAAGAAAAGAAGAAATGTAGAAGAGTAGAGATGAGTGTGTTATGATTATCTTACCAACTCTTTTCTTTGATTATGTGTTTGATCTTCACAAGATAAACAAGACTGGGATGTTCTTGGGAGATTTTTGTTGGTGAAAGAAGAAGAGAGAAAAAAGAAGAGATGCAGTGTGGTGGTAAAGGAAATGATGAAGAGTAGTAGGAGGCTTATATAAAGCATGGGGGAGATCAAGTGGTGATTTTTGGGAAGAGAAGGAGGCAATAGAAAAGAGAGGGGGGAGGGGGGGTGCCTTGGCCGGCCATGGGGGGGGGGGGGGTTTGAATAATTAAGTGTAATTTGTTTAAATAAATTTTGTATAATTGTTGATTTTGTTTAAATCTTTTAATTACAAAGTTTTTATTACTATTATGAGTTTATTTTTATATGTTTTATATTTTAATTTATTTATATTTATTATGATTTATTTAATTATTTTTATTGATATTATTTTTATTATTGTACCTGATTTGTAATTCTTGACTCGTAATAATTCGATTTTTCGAGCTCCGGAAGGTTCTAACCTTATAGGCGGGATTTCTATGAAATCTAATATTATTATGGATGTATTTAAATCATAAATACTATTTTTAGTCATACTAGGCTTAAAATACAAATTTCTAATGGCTAACCTGGAAAATTTGTTGCCGAATGTCACACCGTCTGGTAAGGCTAATATCGGGGCTTCACACAACTTGCCTCGCAGAGTTTCAAACGCTTCGTGCTGTTTCTCTCCCCAATCGAAACGAACACTTTTCTTTGTCAGCTTGGTTAAAGGTACTGCTATCTTTGATAAATCCTTAATAAACCTCCTGTAGTAGCCAGCCAACCCTAGAAAACTTCGAATCTCCGTAGGACTCTTCGGCGTTTCCCACCTCATTACAGCCTCGATCTTGGCGGGGTCGACTTTGATTCCCTCTCGGTTAACCAGGTGCCCGAGAAACTGAACTTCTGGTAACCAAAACTCGCACTTGGAAAACTTTGCGTACAACTTCTCTTTCTTCAAGGTCTCAAGTACTTCCCGTAGGTGTAGCTCGTGCTCGGCCTCCGTCTTTGAGTAAACCAAGATGTCATCAATGAATACGATCACGGAATTATCAAGCATTGGCCTACAGACTTGGTTTATCAAATCCATGAATGCCGCCGGCGCGTTCGTAAGGCCGAAAGGCATGAGACGAACTCGAAGTGCCCGTAGCGCGTGCGAAAAGCCGTTTTGGCTATATCCTCCTCCCGGACTTTGAGTTGATGGTAACCCGATCGCAAGTCTATCTTCGAAAAACAAGCCGCTCCTTGCAGTTGGTCGAACAAGTCGTCGATCCTTGGCAACGGATAACGATTCTTAATTGTCACCTTGTTGAGTTCGCGATAATCTATACACATCCTGAAGGTTCCATCCTTCTTTTTCATGAAGAGGATCGGTGCTCCCCACAGTGAGCTACTTGGGCGTATGAAGCCCTTATCAAGCAGTTCTTGCAGTTGCGACATCAGTTCTTGCATTTCCGGCGGTGCTAGGCGGTATGGCGCCTTGGCGATGGGTGCCACTCCCGGCACTAGGTCTATTCGGAACTCCACTTGCCTGTCTGGCGGAATCCCCGACAGTTCCTCCTGAAATACTTCCGGGTACTCACATACCACTGGAACATCTGAAATTTTCAGTTCCTTCTTTTTCATTCTTGAGTCGATCACATGAGCTATGAAGGCTGTGCAGCCCTTACGTAGATACTTTGCCGCTTTAGTCACTGTGCAGCATGCCGTTAATCCGCTCTGTCGCTTGCCGTAAATGGAGATTTCTCCCCCACTTGGACTCTGGATCCGTATGATCCCTTGTTTACACAAGATGTTGGCCTGGTGACGCCCCAGCCAATCCATTCCCACTATCACTTGGAACTCTCTCATCGGAGTCGGTAGCAAATCTATAGTAAACTGTACATCATCTATCACTATTACATTACCCCTATAGATCGTGGTAACACACAAAGCCTTATCATCGGCTATCTCTACCTCTAACGGTGTTTCTAACTTCACCGGAGCTATTACAAACTCATTACAGAAAGTGGTAGATACAAAGGACTTACTCGCCCCGGAATCAAATAATACAAGTGCAGGTAGAGAGTTAACAATAAATGTACCTGCAATCATGTCGGGCTCTTTCTTTGCTTCCTCCACAGTCATCTGGAACTCCCGTCCCCGAGGCTTCGAAACCTCGGGTTTCTTTCCCTTATCCCCATCGATGATTCGGAGAGGTGGTTGCCAAGCGGGTCTCCCGCTTCCTCCAGTAGCCTCTCGGCACTCTGCCATGCGGTGCTCTGGTTTGCTGCATTTAAAACACACGTTCAGATGGACCCTACAGTGCTTCCCGTAGTGCCCACTCTTTCCACATACAAAGCAGTTAACAGTTCCAGCCCGACACTCTCCAGCGTGCCCCTTACCACACCTCCCACATCGAGCCCCCAGATTCTTCACAGCAGGCCTTATATTCCCAACATTTGGTTTCTTGAAGGGTTGTTTACTTGCGTTCCCTCCCAGAGCAGCCCGCTCCGCAGACCTCTTTTTGTTTATCTCCATCAGATAAAGTTCCCTTTTTCTTGCTCCCTCAACCAGCTGGTCCAGTGTAGCATACTAGCCATTCGATACGAATTCTTGGATATCCTCCCTCAGCATCTACGTAGACCTGTGTATCTACAATCTCTGATCATTTGCATAAGCCGGACAGTACAACAACTTTTCCTTGAATGTTGCGGTTATCTGATTAACCGTCTTAGTCGTCTGCTTGAGTTTCATGAACTCATCCATCACTCGTTCCACTTCAACCTTGGGAGCATACTCCTCATAGAATAGTTTCGTAAATTTCTCCCACTTCAGCCCAGCGATAGCTTCGCCCTGCATCTTCCTCAGTAAGTTCCACCAATCCTTTGCTGCTCCCCTTAGAAAGTTGGAAGCAAACCATACCTTTGATTCCTCAGCACATCGGCTGGTAAAGAAGGCTCCCTCTATCGCAGAGACCCATCTGGTGCTCCGCACCGGGTCTGGCACTCCATCGAACACAGGCAGCTGACATGCCGAAAAATCCCGGAAAGTTCCTCCGGGGACCACTTGATTCGTAGCTTGTGCTACCGGTTGGGCGACCACAACAGTTGTGGTAGCCTCTTTAGCAGCCCACAGGGCTCCCGGATTCTGATCAATCATTGTGCCCATATCTTGTTTCAAATCCTCCACAATCTTGGGCAGCAACTCCTTCAGTGTGTTGGTAACCACAGTAGTCACCAACTCGGTCATTGCCTCATTCCTATATTCATCATCATCCATCACATTCTCCGGTACGACGTTTTCCGGATTTACATTCTTAGTTTCGTTCAAGATTGGTTATGCGCGGGGGTCGCTCTCTCCCGTCACACTAGCATTCTCACCATCAGGTGGGTTCTCAAAACCCGTCGGTATCACAGATCGATTTCTGGTAGTCACCATACTGGATGTATAGACAATGCACTTAATTAACAGGCGGCATTGCCACACAGTCCTCATCACTATATCAGTTCACTGTTCACGTATTTCATGTCATAAATACAGCTATCAGGCAACCCTAGTCATTCTAAGGCACCCTAGCTACAAGCATCTTATCTCTACAAGTACCCCTCACCGGATCCATAAGATTCCCCGGATTTTGACAAGCTTCAATAAGTGCCGTGTGCAACTAATAATATGGGACCTATTATTACAAAAACGCTACACGTATTGGATCTGGCCATTACCACTAGGAATCCTGATTCACTGGCTTGGGCCATGTATCAGTCATCTCATCAAGCATATAATCAGTTATCATGTAAGCATTAACATGTCATTCTATTCTGGTTCTACTAGAGCACTTAAGTTGCAAAGTCTCAGCTATCATAGTCAGTATATCAAAATTTCAATATCTCAGTCACCGTGATCATAACATCATAAATTCAACATATCGGTTAATCATGAACATCATATCATAAACTCATACCTTGTACTCGCGTGTGGCCACTCGGACTAGCTCCAGCTGATAGCTCATTGTAATATTTAACAATGAAAAAGTTTTAAAAGATTGTCTAAAATCATTCACGGACCAAGGTTTAAGTTCAAACACGTGGAAACGTATTCGAATCTCTTAAACCAAGGCTCTGATACCAAGTTGTAACGTCCCAAATTTTTTTTTTACAATTAAACAAAGAGTACACTTAATGATTCATCACGAGTAAAACATTGTATAAGTTAATTACAACCCCGGGTGTTAACTCGTAACTTTTAGTGTAAATGTTTGGAATACATCGTAAAGCTCAAAATAGTTTAAACATTGCGGAAGCTTGTGGAAATATGAGCTATCATCCGCGTGCTGGAGCCCTGCCGTGGCCATCACCTGAAAAGAAGGTTAAACCACAACCGTAAGCACGAAGCTTAGCGAGTATACCTACTTACAATCAACCATATGACATCACATCAATTGCTTTACATTCATGTTACATCTCTCATTCCCGCTACCGTAGTAGTCGGTCCCACATTCCCATCACCGAAGTGAACGGTCCCATCATACCCGTCACCGTAGTGAAACGGTCTAGTCATTCCCGTCACTGAAGTGAATGGTCCAATCATTCCCGCCACCGAAGTGCACGGTCCCATCATTTCTGTCACCGAAGTGAACGGTCCAACATTCCCGTCACCGAAGTGAACGGTCCGTCATTCCCGTTACCGAAGTGAACGGTCCAACATTCCCGTCACCGAAGTGAACGGTCTAAACAATAGCATAGCATGATACAAATATCGGTTCATCAATTCACGAGTCATCATTTCATCAATTCATCATTCATTAATCATATAGCATATAGCACATTTAACACACACATCATAGGGTTTAGACAGTAAGTAAGAATACTCACCTGTTTGCAGTCTTAGTTCTCAACTTATCTTACTAGAACAATTGTGATTGCTTGCTTAGCCAACCGTCACCTACAATAGGCCTAATAATCAATAACGTGCACGAATCCCTTGTTCGTTTATCCCCGCAATACATCCGGGTTTCACAAGGCATGTAACAATAAGAAATGCATTAAAGTCCACTAAGTGGGGGACGCGTCGCGTCCATCAAACCGACGCGTCGTGTCGAGTGTAAAAGTGTCGGATTTCAACTATCAAGCCAACTACCGGATTTCCACTTCCGGATTTCATCTCATCGGATTTCAACTCATATGTCGCACGGGGTGAAATCTTGGGTATAAGTTGCATGGGTAGGTTCAAGGGCACATGGGGTGGTAATGCGAAAGTCGCATGGGATAAGGGTGAATCAATGAAAGTCGCATGAATGCCCCATGCGACAGTTGCATGATGCGAAAGGGGGAAAAGTCGCATGGATGTGTTTTAAGTTTG